>OW028758.1:5022500-10022500 GCA_932294355.1 Aporophyla lueneburgensis | reverse complement strand
CGTCACGTAAAAGCCTGCATCGGACAAGCAGAATTCACAGCTCAACTAACATAATATACAACGTCTTATCAATCATCGGGCAGTTGCCCACCAGCAGGCGTAGCATAACCAATTCTATCTCTGTTCTACCAAGAATAGACAAAGTTCTTCCTTTTCAATTCGACATCTCTTCGGCCCGAGCACGGGGCGACCCGTAGACTCGGTTTTCTATGAAGGCAAAGACAATTATTCTTTACATAGCAAGAGAGTGGTAACTAATGTAATTAAGGTGGATCCGTTAAGGACTTTTTCATTGAATAGTCATACAGGGGATTAAACGATCTTGGAGTAGTGTACTGATGATTATAATTAATATAATCCTATAAAAAAAAATGTACCCCCAACTGAAACTCCAACTCAAAAGTAGAGAAAAATTAGTCGCCATGCTCGACATCGTAGAATTTTGTTGACTGAAGAATAGAAATATTTCCTCTCTTCAGTTTTTTTCACATCGTCGTGCCATTTTGTCTATTCTTTCGTCGACAAAACTCGTTTTTATGGTGGTCATGCTACGCATGCAGATTAGACACCCGTCTGGTAGGAGGATCCTCCCATTTCGTAGCTCAAAATGTTGAACCAAGTACCTGTTTCTGTATCTTTGCATAGTATAAAAATGTCATTTTCCGCGTCTGTACCTATGTTTAGATCTTTTTTAAACTACGAAATGAATTTTAATGCGGTTTTATTCAATAGACAGTGTGATTCAAGAGGAAGTTTTATATGTACGTGAGCGAAGCTGCTTGCAAAATCTAGTGACCTAAAATTTGATGGAAAATCAGAAAAGCTTTGGATGTTGTTGGACGCTAGGCCAAGGCCCTGGCCATAGGATTTTAATTAGCGCAAACATGATGGTGGGCCCTGGGCAAGAGTGGCGTAGCGAACTGTCCGCCGTGCGCAGAGCTGATTAATACAAATATTCAAAAGACTCACCTGGTTGAGGAAACTGGTTCTGGAGCCTACCTGGATTTATGTATGTAAATGAGTGTATATTGTATTGTGTAGTGACGCTGTAAGTATTCCAGGATACAAGGCCGCTCCAATACGCTGTAATTTTTCTCAGCACGCGGTCTCCAAATGGTCACTATCACATTAAACTATTTCAATCAAAGTCCAAAGATCAACCCGTTATATTTCGTCAAAAGGGGTTGGTTACACACAAAACAATTGGATCACGACAAATTGTCCACAAATCGATCGATTCAAGAAGATTAACAACAACAAGGGTCGGAACGCCAAATTCAACGACCGTCCATCTTTCCAAGACCAAAACCAAGTGTCAAAATCAAACTGACAAGTGACAGATGTCACTCCGTTTAGTTATGATGACGTAGGCGCACAGATTAAACAAGTCAAACGGTCCGTCTGTTGTCACGGGACGAAACAGATGTCATTGAAGTTATCGTTATCATCATCATCATTTTAGCCGAAAGTCGCCCACTGCTGGACATAGGCCTCCCCCAATTTGGGGAGCTTTGCTATAATCGCCACGCTTGGCAGGCGGGTTGGTAATCGCAGTATGGTCATAAAATGCATAGAGAACGCTCCTGCCCATTCTCTAGTAAGTCCCTAGTCGCCTCTTATAACACCCTCGGTAAGAAATGGGATATACGAGTTATTGTCACTAATAACTAATTCACCAGCAAAAAAATGTTTTAGTGGTACTTCGCCATTTTTTTTTGCTTCTTGACACCCCCACAGGTCGGTCGTTCCACGGAATACGGAAATGGTGCGGCGTGCATCGGAAGCGCGCCGTGCGTTTGTGGCGACGTCTATGCGCTTGCGCCGCTTCCGGTTACCAGTTATTTGTTCTCCGGACGTACGTTTAATAATTGGGGCGGATTTCGGGTTTGTCAATTTGTAGGTTTGTTTAAATTGTGATGGGAAGGCATGTACTTATTAGGGGTTAAAATATGAAATTGTTTTTTTATAGTAACAGATAATTTAAAGTGACATTAAACCTTCATGGTGAGGGACATTCGAGAGATTTTTTTAACATAACACTTATTAGAGTTTTCTTATTTAGAAAACTGCAACATTCGATTATCAATTGTTTTTTATTCAGCTTATACGGAAAAGATGGCTATGTTTTATGTCGGTGATCATACATTTAGGCTAAGTAACTAAGATTAAATCTAGTAAAGCTACTTCCGCTACTTGTCTTCTTCACACTAAAAGAAAGAAAAAGGTTTTGTTGTTACTCGCACAGGAAGTTCACATACTAAACTAAACACACACAATTAAAAAAAAACTATATAACATATTAATAATAATATTAAAACTAAGAATAACAATATTTCTCAGGTCAGCTCAAATCTGCAATGGCTCTTTCTTCAAAAGGCCCATCCGGATATAGCCCTGTATTGTTACACTTACATAAAATTCTAATAATACAATGTTTGAATTTTAAAAGGGACTACATCCTAGACCTCTGAATAAATGATAAATGACTTTATTTTTGCAAGTAGGTACAAACCTACTTGCAAAAATAAAGTAAAAAAATATGATCGACGTGTAAAATACACGTCAATCATATTTTTTTAACCGACGAAAAAAAAGGAGGAGGTTATCAATTCGACGCGAATATTTTTTTTTTTTTTTTTTTAATGTATGATCACGCATAACTTTGTACATGGTAGTCCGATTGTGACAATTCTTTTTTTATTGGAAAGGGTATACTCCCAAGGTGGTCCCATATAAATTTGGAAAACAAAATCGAACCCTAAGGGTCGGAAAACAGGGGATGATTGATTGTTCACTCACTGATTGTAATGTATAACCACGCATAACTTTATACAGAGTAGCCCGATTTTGATAATTCTTTTTTTGTTGGATAGGGTATACCTTGCCAAGTATTATTAGTACATTAAAGTCACAAAAAATTATAAAATAAAAACTTTTTAACAAAAAATTAAACCGCCGAAAAAACTGAAAAGCATAAAATAATAAACCTTAAAATTTTGAGTCGGCGCTGAAAAATCAATGAACAAAGATCACTCAAAGCGTCGATTTGTTAAAAAGTTTTTTTAAACTAGATGAGGTCGGCGTTTCCTATCTGACTACTTTGAGAAGAAAGGCCGAAACAAACTCAGAGGTTACAGTCTTTTTTAAAGTCCAGACATAATTTAGTCAGATCATGTAAAGACCATGTGGATTGGTGTCTGAAGTGATATTTTAAGGAAGGAACCACACAGATTGAGTTGACCTGTCCAATCAGTGCACGCATTTGTCAATAATCATGCAGCTCAACTCAGAACTTAAGGCGGTCAATTTGTTTCGACATTTCTACTCAGGGATCAGTCAGTTAGGAAAAGCCGACGTCATCTAGTTTTTAAAATATTGACGTGTAAAAGAGACATTTTATTTCATTTCATTACACGTAGGCTCCTAGTTTTCCTTTTGGTCTACAGTTCCCGAAAACCGCTTAACAAATTTTTGCTAGTTTTGTTCAAAATAGTATTTTATTCGTAGCAGTGTTTTTTTATAAAATCAGTTGTAGAGTTGTAGTTTAAGATTTCTTTTAAAATAAGGAGACAAGGAGACATTTCCAATGTGTCGTCATCGTATTGTCCAATATATATCAAACTTTCAAAAAGTATTGTTATTTAAACATACGGGGAAATCTTCAGCTTCTCATTATACTTACATTTGTATAACCACATATATATATGTATCTAAACATATAGTGAAATAGTATCGTGTAATTTTTGCCCGTTTGTCACGATGTACGGATTGGCGCAAAAACGGCCGAACGGATTTTTATTAAATTTGACGACCTATAAGTTGAATCACACGATTTTTTTTTAGGCGAATCGATAGTTTTATTTAATATTATATTTTCTATAGGCGACGCGCACGATGTTAATTTATTTGTGGCCGAAATAGTTAATAACCTGTATTAGCACATACGGTACTTCTAATTCCAGCAGTACCTACGTTTCCTTGATATTTTTCGACAAACAAGCAGGCGAAGCTGCGGGTAACAGCTAGTAGGTATTATAAACATCTTCCTACTTGGATAAATTTCTTATCGTATAGGTTTCAGTCTTCCTACTTTCCCACTCCAGCGCTCCGGCACTCTGGCACTCCTCTCAAGCAAACATACTCGGGATTCCTCTTAAATGACGCTATTTTTTCGCGAAACGTTTACTTCGCGTCTTGTGTAGCGTTTGCCAACTAATTTTCAGTTATTTTTAATGGAAAAACAAGTTGTACAGTTTCTTCTTACAGTAATAAACATTTGCATAGCCATGAAAACATAGACTAGAGCTTTTCATAAACGACGAGAGTCACAAATTGCCTTTAACCTCTAAGTCCCTGAGATCAGGCGCGGTCACAGCCTATAATTTTGGGGGGGGGGTCACCATGAGTACTGAAGAACATTTTTAGGAAGGTACATCTACTCGTTGGTCTATTAGTCGAAAGCGCTACTGATGAGCATGAGGTCCCGGGTTCGATTCTCAGGTCGGGAGTATTATTGGGTTTTTTAGGCAAATCGTTCAGAGTTTCGACAGCATGGCTGACTTTGGGGGGGGGTCATGACCCCTAGAACCCCCCTCTCGGACCGCGCTTGCCTGAGATACCACATTTGGTATCAACACAATCTTTTTTTAATTGTGTCTGTAATTACGGTAATTGACTGGTTAAAAAAATGGGTTCACGGTACAACAACGTTTTGAAATGTAGGTACCTTACTCGTACTTAGCTCATTCATCATCTGCCCAGCCTTTTCACAAATATCTTAGGGTTCAGTGTCTAATCTAACCGGATGCAACTAATTAACAGTGTTTTACATGGAGTGGCTGCCAATCTAACCTTCACAATCCAGTTATTGGTCCACTTGGTAACAATAGATCTCAGACTTTCGGGCTTATGACGACTCGTCGCGACAGTCAAAGATCGGCGTGTAACGGCTGGTACCTACGGCTTTTCACTTTTTAGTTATGGCATCTACCCCACACCAATGCGTATACCAGTACTTGCTATATAAACAACAATGACAATAAGTGTTAGAGCATCATCAAGACAGTAATAAGTGTATTAAAAACTAATACCGAAGCAAACGTGAAACTTCCCAAGTAAAATTTAATAAAATTTATATTGAATCAAACCTGAGGCACACTATATCCATAAAAAAAACCTGCCAAGTGCGAGTCGGACTCGCGCACCGAGGGTTCCGTACAAACCTGTAGGTATCCTCGGTTTATGCATAAGGTTTATGTTTATGAAATTAAATGTTTTTTTTTTTAATTTTAGAATTTGAGTTGATTGAATGAAAGGTAAATTGCGGTTTACGATTTATGACGTATTAAAAAAGCTACTTACTGGATCGCGTTCAAACCATTTTCGTTGGAAGTTTACATGGTTATGTACATCATATATTTTTTTTAGTTTTATCATTCTCTTATTTTAGAAGTTACGGGGGGGGGGGGCACATTTTCACTATGGAAGTGTCTCTCGCGCAAACTATTCAGTTTAGAAAAAAATGATTTTATGAAAAAATGATTATAAACCTCAATACCATTTTTGAAGACCTATTCATAAAATGTTTTTCATCAAATCCATACGTGTGGGGTATCCACACGTATGGATTTAATGAAAAACATTTTTATGAGTTTCGGTTCTAAGGAACCCCAAAATTTATTGTTTTTGTCTATTTTTGTGTGAAACTCTTAATGCGGTTTACAGAATACATCTACTTACCAACTTTCAACAGCATAGCTCTTATAGTTTCGGAGAACAGTGGCTGTGACATACGGACGGACAGACAGACAGACATGACGAATCTATAAGGGTTCTGTTTTTTGCCATTTGGCAACGGAACCCTAAAAACGAAATGGATTACACAATTGCTAGAGATATCGTGGAACATACATACGATAATTGAGAAACATTTTAAAGCCTGTTTGAAAAACAGATATCAATTTCTGTGAAAACCATACCAACAGAATCCCAATTACAGAATCATCTCGATTTTCCTACAGCATCGACGCCACTCGCAAACGAAGTAATATGAAAATCGATTGATGCACTCCTCTCGATTCCAACTAGTGATAGACGCAATCGATTCCGCCCGGATGGTCACTCGCGGGTGGTATGACAATAGAGAATTGCTCACATCTCTCTGAATAATGGATGTTGTAGAAGAAAACTGCTTTTTTTCGAAGTAACCGGGATTGGTTGTAGCTAGTTATTGTTGCAGTCTTTTATTTGAGAGATTTTTTTAAAGAGATTGTGATGTTTGAATGTTGGTGCGAGGAATCAATGGGCTTTTTTTATTTTGCTTGTTTCCAAGTGTTGCAGGAGACAAAATTGATCACATTTTTGATGGATTGACAGAGGTATATTACATTATCATATTGCTCCGTGTGTTACTGGGCGTAAGGAATAGCACCATACCATTTCTCCCCGTGGGTGTCCTAGACGGCGACTAAGGAGCCTTTTTTTTTGGATGGGCAATCATCAAATGACTTTTCCCGCTCTGGGCGGAGCGGGAGGGTCACAGAGTGGTATTGAATACTAAAACCTGGCCAAAAACCTATTTTTAAATACTTGATTGCTACAACTTTGTTTGTCATATTCAAAAAGGTGGGTAGTTACTGCATCAAACGGCGTAACCCGTATCGGGATACCCTCACCCAGTGCGATACACTGTCTGTCAGAAGTTACCGTTTACTAACAGTGTCGTGTCGATGAGCTCAGTTTTTCTCGTTTTCAAAACTTGTTATATTTCTTAGTATTTCTCAGTTGTAAAAAATATTGTATTATATTAAGTATTAAGTGCATATGACAAGACAAAAAGAAATAGCTGCCCGAAACCGCCCCCCTTTTTTAACGATTTTTTTGTAAGTCACTTGCGATTTAGGCAAAAATACTGACACCACATTTTGTTATTTATTTTGTTATAGGGTCCACTGGATTGAGGTTGAGGTCTATGACTCGAAATTAGTTTTATGTCATCATGCAACGCTCAAACAAGGCAACTTTCGATGAAATACTTAAATTTATGGAACAAGAAATTATAAGTAAATACTATGAAAGTGATCCAGTTATTCGTTCTGAAGCAAAGCAAAAGGTATCCATTATTAAACATCAGTTCAAGGAAAGATGGCTAGCTGCCCGAAAAACGCAAGCAAGATTTGAAGAAACCAATGCAGTTTGGCTAAACGGCACATTTAGCATATAAACTGGATGAAAAAAAATGGCGCGTCCATCTTACTGCTGAAGAGAAACAAACTGTGGAAAAAAAACTACTTCAAGAGGAATTTAAGCGTCAACTGGGGCTTTTGGTGGACATTCCCAAAGATAACTTTGGAAATACAAATGATGGGAATACCAGCAGGCGATTTTTCGAAGAATATGAAGTATCAGCAGCTATAACAGGAGTAGATAAAGATTTAATTTATAGATTAATAAAAATAAAAAATAAATGTTTTTTTTTATTGTTTTGTGGGCTTAAAATAAACATAAAAGCGTTTAAAAACATATTGTTAAGAAACCGCCGAACTGTATGTAGTATTATACGACTTTTATCCCTTTTAACCTTGCACAAAATATTACTTCGACGTGGAGCCGAAGTTATTAAAGATGCAATTCTTCCTATAGGCCAACTATCCGAAGAAGCTGCGGAAGCCCGAAACAAACACATTAGATCATATCGATTAAATTACTCCTACTGGAGTTTCCCTACACGATCGAATCAGAAATGAAGAGATCCGTAGGAGAATCAAGGTTACCGACATAGCCCGAAGAATTGCCAAACTTAAGTGGCAGTGGGCAGGGCAGCTTGCTCGCAGAACAGATGGCCGATGGTGCCGGAAGGTTCTGGAGTGGCGACCGCGTACTGGAAGACGGAGCGTTGGAAGGCCTCCCACAAGATGGACCGATGACCTGGTGAAGGCCGCGGGAATGCGTTGGATGCGGGAGGCACAGAACAGGTCGAAGTGGTGGTGCTTGGGGGAGGCCTATGTCCAGCAGTGGACGTCTTTCGGCTGATTTGATGATGATGATGATGAAATTACTCCAGAAAATTTTCTCGGGTGACATGCAATGTAGATGTTATGAATAGACTTCTTTTAACTTCGGACCCCCTATTAACTGGAATGAGATGTCAGTTTAATAAGAAAAAAGCCATACTCATCTGATGTACTATATTTGTTACTAGAAAGTGACATAACAAATATGAGTAATT
The DNA here is from genome assembly GCA_932294355.1 of Aporophyla lueneburgensis. Lineage (NCBI taxonomy): Eukaryota > Metazoa > Arthropoda > Insecta > Lepidoptera > Noctuidae > Aporophyla > Aporophyla lueneburgensis. The sequence goes on along the minus strand of OW028758.1, from coordinate 10,014,273 downwards.
TGGAAGTTAGCAGTAGTGAATAATAAATGGTTTTATTTATTGCTAAGTCATTGTTTTAATAAATTTATCACCTTAATTAATTCAAAATAAACATTGGTAGCTATTAGACACATAAAATATTTTTGGCCACGTTTTAAGACCAAATACCACACTGTGCAACGGCTTAATATACTTTCCGAGGCTCGGGGGTATCGCACCACCAACTTTCAAACTCCGGGCTGTTACTAAAAATACCTAATGTAAAAACTAAATAACAGGTTGCCCGACCTGGAAATCGTACCCAGGACTTTCCTTCACCGTTTTTAGAGCAGTGCTAATGAAATTATTAACACAAAATAAAGCGCCTGCTTGGGTTAGGACCCACGACCTACGTAAGTTGGGGCAAATACCACAGGGCCTTCATTGCTCAGTGGTTTGCTCAAATTTGTTATAAATTTTACTCAATTACGATAAATCAATACAAACAAAGACCTGATGGAGGCCGTGGGACTCCGCTGGCATGCAAGAAACGGACCCTGTATTTTTTTTTGTTTAGCCTATACTGTCCCACTGATGGGCAAAGGCCACCCCCGATTTCTTCCAGGAACTCTTGTCCCGCGCCACCTTTTTTTTTTTTTTTTTTTTTTTTTTTTTTTCAGGATGGGAAATCATCAAATGACTTCTCCCGCTCTGGGCGGAGCGGGAGGGTGTGTCAGACTTTTACTGACTAAAACCCACCCGTGTTCCATCAGTTGCCCATGTGCCAGGGTCACGGTATCTCTTTCGAACAATCACGCGACGTCCCGCGCCACCTCAAACCAGTCGTTGCGGTACGCATCTAGGTCGTCACGCCAGCGCTTTCTTTTGACCCTGTGTTTTTAAGGTCAAAATTCTGAAACAGATTTAGCTTACTCGTGGAGGGTATGGAGCCAAGCTAAATAAGTTAGAATTATATATTGTTGAATAAAAAATTAGGAACTTGTAAATAAATCATAAGCAAATCATGTTAGGAGATAACTTTAAACAATTCTCTATATATATCGATTAGGTTATTCTATTGTAACTTTGTGAAGCGATTGTGACTTAGAATTAGAAATACTGGAATAGTACGAACGACCTGCCCTTCATCCTGAGGGGCCGCCCTACTATAAAATTATCTCGAGCCAGTATCCACTTATTAAAGATAATAAATTTGTTCAAAACATGAGTAAGTATGCACATATCGCATGCAAGATTTTACATAAAATTAAACCATAGTCATATTGGACCCAAAAACCGAAAGTGCCAACGAAAAAAGTGTGTCACATAATATGTCGGGGAAATCCACTCAGCATTTTTCACTATGGCATCAAATTTGGGTTTTGGGCACAGCTTTATATGAAACATGGCTGGTCCTTTATCAATTGTTCAAAGCAATTAACATTACAAATGAAAAACTCTCAAATTAAAATATACTACAGCTTAGTATCGTCGTCTCATTACAGAAAACGTATAATAAAATATCCAATTAAATGTCAAAGTAAATAGGAAAGAAACATCGAGATATAATAATGTTCCCACTGCTGGGACACAAACCTCCTCTCGGTGATAGGGAGTGGGCCATAATCCACCACGCAGGCCCAGTGCGGGTTGGTAGATGTCACATGTCTTCGAATTTTTGGTTCTAAGACATGCCGGTTTCCTCACGATGTTTTCGTTCACCGTTTTGAGAGCAGTGGCGATGAAATAATTTACACAAAGTAATGCGCCTGCTTGGGTTTGAGCTCGTAAGTTGCGGCTGTTACCACTGGGCCACCACTGCGCCATATATACTATGTTTTAATTGTTGAATTGCCCCAAAAATTACTCCTTACTTATATCAAAATTAGCTTTTCTAAAAAATATTATTAAAGACTTTCTAATATTACAATCAGCCTTATTGTCTTTTTTGAGGTCATAAAATTGTAAATATCTACTTGGCTGCATCCTTTTTTAACCCCCGACGCAAAAAGAGGGGTGTTATAAGTTTGACGTGTCTGTCTGTCTGTCTGTCTGTCTGTGTGTCTGTCTGTCTGTGGCATCATAGCTCCCGAACGGATGATGCGATTTCAATAAAAAAAAATATGTATTAAAGGTGACTTATCTGCGAGTGTTCTTATTTTATTTTATTTATATTTAAAATACAAGTGACAATGACTCAAATGTGTTAGTAACAATATTTCTTATCAGCTATGTTAGTAGACTTATCCTACACACTTAACCTACACTGCATTATACTTAAACACGAATCCCTGCTACAAGCTCAACACCGAAGTGGACAGCTTGCAGCAGCGATTCACATAGACGCAGTCCAGTCTGCTCGCGATACACCGCAGTATAATGTTGGGGCTGGCCCGCACCCGGCGCACCAGGGAGGCGCATCTTTTTCGCATCGTAGCGTAAAAGCAATCGACACGAGCTTCAGCAAACATCCCTGACGCGCTACAGAAGCGAAACAGCCCCATTAACACCCGGAACGCATTATTAAACTGAATGCGAAGGGCGCTGTACGACTTTAGAGTGTAATCTACCCACAGGCTGCACGTGTAAAATGAGGTGCAATATGCACGAAACAAGGTTTTTTTGACTAATCTAGAACAACGTGCAAACCTGCGAGCGATCATATTAGCTCTCACCGACAGCGCCCTTCTTTCTCTCTCAATATCATCATTATCTTTGAGGTCAGCGGCCAAAAGATGTCCCAAGTATTTCACTTTGTATACCCGTAAAAGTGATATTCCGTTCAACTTGACCGGGGGCATAGTTTCAGAACATCGACCGCTGACACCAAAGACCATGACTTGACTTTTTTTGACATTATAGACCAATCCATGAATAGCCGCATACTCTTCGCAGATGGTCACCAACCTCCTAAGGCCACAAACTGAGGCGCTCAGCAGGACAATATCATCGGCGTAACTAATGTTATTGACACAAACTCCGTCAATGTAACAGCCGACACGCTCTCTGCTGAGCGCCTCAATCAACTCATTGACATACAAGTTGAAGAGCGTGGGTGAAGTCAATCCCCCCTGCCTCACCCCGCACTCCAACCTGTACGGCTGTGAGAAAGCCCCAGCCCACCGTACCTGATTGATCTGGCCGCCATACCAGCATTTAAACGTGCTTATCAACTCTGGAGGAACTCCAGCTTTCTCCAACTTCTTCCAGAGGATACTGTACGCGACCAGATCAAAAGCCTTGGAGAGGTCGAGGAAACAAGCATACGTGGGTGTTTTTCTGTCCGAGTAGTACTTCACAGCCCACTTTAAAGACAAGATGGCACTCTCAGTAGATAGTCCGGATCGAAATCCAAACTGATTATCGTGCAACTGAACAAAGGTATTCAGTTGTCTGTTAAGCAGGCTGTCAAGCACTTTAGCGATCACGGTTGCCAGAGAAATGGGCCTGTAATTATCTAAGTCCGCGATATCACCTGTTTTATTTTTAATGATGGGCACAACAATAGTTTTGGTCATCAGACAAGGCAAATACGCATGACTCACACAAAAGTTGTAAAACATTGCTAACACTCTTGGTAAATGAGGGCCTGCGAACCTGAGGTGCTCAATGCTGAGACCATCGTGACCTGGAGACTTGCCTCTTGACATACTGTCGATAACGCATTTAACGTCCTTGGCTGTGAATCTTGTTCCAAGGTCACCATGGCCAACAACATCAGACTCAGATGCGCAGGTATCCAGTGGAGACTTAACTCTGAAACGTTCCTTAAAGAGGTCAGCGATGCCTACCGGATCGCTCTCGCCACCGACCGATACAGGGAGGCCAGGCTTACTGCTCAGCCTGCTCGTGTGTTTCCAAAATCCGCGAAAATCATTGCTTGCATGGTGTGAAGCCAAAATATCCATTTTTATTTGGTCTTCGTTATTTTGACACCATTTCAAGCGAGATTTAAACTTTCTCTTAGCTTCACGCATCTCACAAAATGTGGGACCAGCAGAAGGCTTCCCAAGTTCTTCCCATAGGTGAAACTTCTGCCTGGCGTCCCTGCAAGCCTCACCAACATGTGCATTCCAGCCTACCACCACATTCTTTTTCCCACGCTTATTGCGCCGGCGATCCACCACAGCTGACTCAGATAAAGCACTAACTATATTTTTATACATGTTGTGTATAACAGTGTGATGACATACTTGTTTGCAACTTTTCCCACTACAGATTCTGAAGTCATCGGGGAAATCAATAAGTCTAAGTCTTTCATGACACGCCTTCGTGTAAGTCTGTGACTGTTCAAGAGTCCTACATCCCCAAACAACAACATTTTCTACATGATTTAAATCATATTGCTTAACAGAAACATTTTCAAATAAACATTCTAGAACAAGCGGGTAGTGGTCCGACCAGAACATATCGTAAACAACGCGCCCTGTAATTACAGACTCACGGGCCGCTTTAGTAACCACACAGTGATCAAGCCACCTCCGTGAGCCATGTGCGTCACTCACAAAAGTATACGTATCCGAGTCTAACCCCAATATTTCCGTATCCACACCGTTCCACTCAAATTCCTGACAGAAGTCTATAAGTTCCGTATAAAAGCGTTCTGTTGGGTGTGCATTGAAATCACCAAAGATATAACAATTTTCAATATTAGAGTTATCTATAATAGCACTCACCAAAACTAAGGCAATCCGTGAATTCTGTTAAGTTACTCACCGCGTCCGTGGGCATGTACACATTAAACACTAAAATGGACCTTTCGTTTAACACTATTTTAATAGCGCACACTCGCGGGTTATGACACTGAACCACCGACACATTGCTGAACGCACTTTTCCTCCAAAGCACAGCTAGGCCGCCGTATGGTCGCCCTCGAAGAATGCCCGCCGAAGTATCCACGGCTGACGTACCGGTGCAGCCAAACTCGTCACTAATACCATGTAGGTATGCTAGCTCCTCTGGTAGTAACCAGGTTTCTTGAAGTGCGATGACGTCATTATTTAAACAAAGCTCCCTTACGCCATCAATAGACCGTTTTAAACTTTTACAGTTATAGGTCACCAGCTTAATAATAAAAAATAACTCAATCTTAAAGTACCTAAGAATGTATTAATAATTCAAAAAAAAAACGTCGCGTTGGGGGACCGCTCCGCGAGTGCAGACGTCGTTGACTGCTTAGTTAGGTAATAAGACTATTTGTAATTAAATTGTTAGATTTGAAGCGGTCCCCCAACGCGGCGTATTTTTTTTTTGAATTATTAATACATTCTTAGGTACTTTAAGATTGAGTTATTTTTTATTATTTTTTACTTTTTAAAGGGAAATTAGGTTTTTGTGTCGGGGGTTTTTTAAATTTTAAATTTAATTTTTTTGATCGCACTTACTTAAGTGTGGTCAACTAGTGTTTCGTGCACTTTGCAGCGGCACCACTTGCTTCGCTCGCTCGGCTCGCGCACATTTCGTCACAGTTCTTAAATAAAGTAACGTAAAAAAAAAATGTAGCTATTTAGTGCCACTTGAAAACATATAATTTTATTAAGGTAAAAAAAAACACCAAAATATAAAAAAAGTAAAGAGGGTTGACTAACAACTCAAAACTCGAATTTAATGAACGCTTCAAACTTAGTGGTTAGGTGAATCAGGTTTTAAGAAAATTGTTTTGCTACACGACCTATCCCAAGCGATTGTGCAATCGATTAAATACAGGCCTATGCACGCAAAAAACTACGTTCCCGTTACGGTAAAGAACACTAAAATAAACCGTGGCAGAATAAAATATTATTTTTAAAATGGTAACTAATAGTACCTAATCTATTTACTACATTAAAATAGAAAATAAGTAATGTGAATACGAATTGTCCATGTACTCGCTTCAGATGGAAAAATAGAGTAGGTGAAGAGTAGAGAGACGGCAGTTCTTACATCAGGTCTTATAAGGGATCATAGCAAAAGCGCTTCGACATAGGTCATAGGTTAACCTCGTTATTTTAAACAAGCCAAAATTCGGCTTGCATTAACCCTTTATAGGACGGCTCTTATACAATACAATCCTTTATTTCAGGCTACTAAGGCCCATAAAAACAATAACTATAAACTAATACATATTCTATTAAACAAAACTAAACTAAAACTCTCACTAAAGGTAAAGGTGCCAGTAAACTGGACAGTAATTTCAAGGTACCTAGGACCTTGAAGTGGACTGTCACTTCTTCACTCTTCACTGTTTGCCGTCCTGACGGCTCATATAAAGTGACCAGTAAACTGAACAGTGAATATTAAAGAAGTGACCGTCCACTTCAAGGTCCTAGGTATCTTGAAATGACTGTCCAGTTTACTGGCCTCTTTGTATGAGCCGTCCTATAAAGGGTTAAACGGTCGACGTCTAAAGTCTAAAAATAACAACGTTCAGACCAAGGATACAATATTGAAGGGATCTGCGAGGACCGATGCCTGCTAGGGTAGAGGATTTGTTCGAAAGACTTATCGTGGCCCTGGCACAGACAACTAAAAGAACACTGGTGGATGTTTGTCAGTAAAACTCTGACACGCCCTTCCGCTCTACCCAGAGCGGGATACTTCATTTGATGATTTCCCATCCAAAAAAAAAGACCAAGGATACAAGCCGCATTGTTTCATAAAGCGAGCGAGAATCAATAGTACATCAGATTAGAACGATAAAGCGAATAAAAACTGACGTGATATGTACGAATTTTCGTGGAAGAAAATCTCTTTAAATTGTTTCCAGCAACAAGGACAGCTTCCTAGAGCTAGGATATTTTAGGATAACTGATGAGGCCATTCAATTCAGGTGTAGTGTGTTCCGAATAAAAGTTATGCCACCACGAGTGACTTCAAATATATATTTTTTCCGGAATCGAAATTCAATATTTATCCAAACATCGAGAAGAGTTTTGTCAAAAAGGTTTAACCGTAGCAGATTAACGCTATACTACCCTAACCCATTTCTTTGGGAAGCGCTAGCTTAGCTACTGCGACCAACTATGTGAAAAGGTGAGAAATTTAAAAAGGGGCTCAATTATTAAAGCTACTGTGCATCATTAGAAGGCCAAATGTTTTTAGAGATGTATTAATTTAAAACAGACAACATTTACAAAAAAGTTTTGTCTTAATTTCTTAATTGTTAAACATCATCATCATCCATACTTAATATTATAAATGGGAAACTGTGTGTGTCTGTTTGTCCGTCTTTCACGGGAAAATAGAGCGACGAATTGACGTGATTGTTTAAGTGGAGATAGATGAAGGGATGGAGAATGACATAGGCTACTTTTTGTCTCTTTCTAACCCCCCACTTCCCTAAAATAGGGGGTGGAAGTTTGTATGGAGCAAAAAAAAATGAGTAGGGGATGGATATTTATGTGAGACTGCTCTCTTATTACCTATATAACCTGGATTAATGCATTCTCAATACATTAACCGCGGTAGTACGTCCACTTGCGATCATTTCCGATATCCACGCGAGCGAAGCCGCGGGCAAAAGCTAGTAATTAATAAAAAGCAAGCAACATAATTTGAGCCAAAAGACGTCCACTGCTGGCATAGGCATAGGCAGCCGCTTTGACCGGTTTTGTGCTTCCTGCAGCCTTCACAAGGTCATCAATCCACCTTGTGGCCGTCGTATGAGGCGACTAAGACTAGAGAATGGGAAGCAGCGTTCTCTATGCATTGCAGCTTACCATACTGCGATCGCTAACCCTCCTGCCAAGCGTGGCGATTATGGCGACCCCCCCCCCCCCCTAAATAGTTACACAAATTCAAGATATTTTTTTCAGTTTATTTACTTACATGAGTGTGATTTTTCAGTATTCGGGCTTAAGTTTTAGAACTTACTTTTTTTTCTCATTTACAATCATGTCGTGGAAAAATTTACTCGAAATGTCCTCGAAAATGCACAAGATACTTTCCATTTATTCCCTATCCAATACCAGCCAATCTAAGTTTCCATTCAGTAATTTGCTCACGTCGCGATTCCATTACAATAGTATCGGATCCAAGCAGAAACTCCTCACTGCCTTAGCTCCTCAAATTTTGATCCAGTTATCGTTCTGTCTGATAAGTTGGATCGTCTGTGTATTCAGTTACATAGGTATTGTAGGATTAACATGTGAATTTGTTTCTGGAAGAGTTATTGATGAAAACCATTAATTCCCGTTCAGGACCAATGTGTCCTTAAAGAAATCATCATTTTAATAACATAACATTAACATAATTTTGTATCTATAATCTTCTTACGCTTGGCAGCAAAGAACCATGTTTAAAATAAATTTAGCGCTAAGCACTATATTGATTTGTGGTATAAATGAGTCTTAAGGGCTTAGAGCCCTGAAGCGCTAAGCAGGGGGCTCACTTTAGTCGCATATGCTCTATCGGGAGCTGTCACGTAGGACTCGACTAAATGTAAGATTTTTCTTAGTGAATACAATATTATACTGTGAAAATCATATCAGGTGTATATTTTAACAAGATTTATTCGTATACGCGTTGGTTTGAAAATGGATGTATTTTTATTTAAAAAGAAAAATAAATTGGGGTCTGCAGCCCTGTATTTCAGGGGTGGCAAAAATGTATACATAATTCGCAGCTTGTCACAGCAATGATAATGGAGGCTCTTCAGGGGTTTTTATCAAAATGATAAAAAAGGAACGCTACTCGTAAGAGTATGTACGACTTCGTTTGTCTGTTCTTTCGTCTGTTACAGCTGCTTATTTCAGTTTTATTAAAAAAAAAAAAAAACAGTGGTCAGAGTGTCCATCGTGCTTTGACTAGAAAAATCTTATGAAATGTAAGTTGATGATACAATATCATTTCGATTGCCTCCCGGAGGGTCAACTCAACGTCAACGTCGGCATTTTGACGTTCAAAAAGTGCTGACTCTCAACCTATTCGCAATAAATGACTTCTGTTTTTTTTCTGTACTTGCCATATGTCATGGTGTATGAGCTCTGTAAAAAGTGGTTGGAGTCGAAAGTATAATTCTAAACAAAAGAATCACTCAATTAAAATCGATTTACCTTCTTAGACAACATCCGAAATATTCAAACAACTCGTTGGTTCCAACTTCAAAAAACTTTCCTTTGACATTTCAGTTTCAAAAATTCTCGAGAAAGAACCGCTGTAGCGATAACGAAGGGTCGACCGATCGACTTAGCACCTCAGTCGGTTTGTCCCACAAAGGCTCAACTTTTAATTGGAGGCTAAATCTGAGATGGGTCTTTTGTTTTCGCCTTCGTTAATTTCTGTTCACCTGATTCCTTCGAAAATGGAGGACGAAAACGAAGGAAAACGGTTTTGTTTGAATATTTTTGGGAGTGATTTGTTCTATTGTACGTGTTGATTGGGATTTTAAGGCTGTTGCTAGGCAGAGAGCTTAGGTCACCTATTGGTTTTATTTAACCGACTCCAAAACGGAAGAGGTTCTCAATTCATTTGTTTGTTTGTTTTTTTTTGTGTTTGTTCCGCGATATCTCCAGCAATCGTGGATGGAAATCGTAATAATTTTTTAATACATGAGGTATGCTTCGGGGGTGGACTCATATGAATATTATTTACTTTGGGTATTTTAAGTGTTAGCCTCGATAATACGTTTTTAATCCACTTTGTATATCTAGATGACATTCTACTGTTTCCTGTCACTATTGCTTACATAGCAGGTAGCATATGAATTAGTGGGGGTAGGTACCATAACTAAAAAATACAGGATCTGAATGCTTTTAATTCAAATCAAATCAAAATATTTTGTTAAACATAAAACTCATCATCATCATCATCATTTCAGCCGTAAGACGTCCACTACTGGACTTAGGCCTCCCCCAATTTGGGGGGCTTTGCCATAATCGCCACGCTTGGCAGGCGGTTTGGCGATCGCAGTATGGTCGTAAAATGCATAGAGAACGCTGCTGCCCATTCTCTAGTAAGTCCCTTAGTCGCCTTTTACGACACCCACGGGAAGAAATGGGGTGGTGTTATTTTTACGTCCGGCACCACACGGTACATAAAACTACATGGGCACATATGAAACGTCAGAAGCTAGGTGCATGTAGACGTCGAACGACGTCCACTATTGGACATAGGCCTCAACCAATCACCACTAATTCACTTTGTTCAATACTTCCCACATTTTTTTTTTTGCATTGGGTGTCATCAAATGACTTCTCCCGCTCTGGGCGGAGCGGGAGGACGTGTCAGACTTTTACTGACTAAAACCCACCCGTGCTCCTTCAGTTGCCCATGTGCCAGGGTCACGGCATCTCTTTCGAACAATCACGCGACCCTGGCAGATGCTTCCCACATCCAGCGGCTTTCTACGGCCTCCACAAGATCACCGGTCCACCTTATAGAAAGTCTTTCAACGCTGCATTTCCGCCTTGATGTAAACTATTTCTAAACAATACAGAACAAAGTTGTCAATAAACCAAAATCGACACCCAAAACGACAAACATTGGTCCCAAGTCCCAACATTGCCTTCTAAAAATATACCCAATATAAATGTTTAAACCAATATAAATATATTTACAGGCCCGTTTGCATAGTGTGCCTATACCACGCTCCGTTTATTCCGGTCGTGTTGTATGTTGTGGCAGAATTAGTCACTAGTCCCAAGCGGCAGTGCGATATTCATAGCGATACAAAACTCGCGAACGGAGCTTTCTGGAACAAGTTATAAGCGGTGAGCCGGAATCATATACTTAGAAGAAGAGTAGAAAAACTACTTTGTACTTCATTAGTATTCACGTTTTAAATGAGGCAGAGAAGAGTTGGTTTTGTCTCTTATTCCTATGAATAAGAGACATAAACAGCCAGTGTTCCTACAGCTAAGACACAGCCTCTTCTCGGTGAGAGGAATTGGACCCTAATCCACCACGCAGATTCAGTGCGTGTTGGCAGAAATCACATATCTTCGAATTTTTGGTGGCGACACGTGTGCTTATTATGGAGATTGCAACTTTTGAATCGCACTTCACCAGACTATCATTCATAGCGTAAACGCTACATAGAACTAACGAATGGGCGTTTCGGAGCTTTCTTTTGTAACTCTATAGCATCAAAATTTTTTTCAAGCTAATTTCTAATGAATATTTTGAATTTTTCTTACATCAATAATCTGGAAACAACCCAATTAATAGGGAATAATAAATACCAAATAAGATAGATGCAGTAGCACCATGAAAACCCAAAATCATTTACCAAAACCGCTTCCGCCTATAATTTAAACGCTTATCCAACAGTAATTTGAGTGTCATTGTAGATAACTCGCACATATCAGTTTGATTGCGGCTCGTCAAATACACTGAACTAAGTTAAATGTTCGATATTTCCGCCAGTTCTGCCACCCGCCTGCCGCCATGTCTTTTACTTTACTGTAGAATACTTTGTATGAACATTGCGGGTACTTACATATTATCACTCCGCACAATCCGCTTCTCACAACACCAATAGTAATTATTCGCGTATTAATCTCATATGCTCGACGTCCGTAGGTCACTACAGGGATCCAGCAGAATATCAGCATCAGGTATATTTGCTGGCAAATGTACCTGATGCGTGTGTGTCTGGACACATGCACAGCTGGACTGCCGTTTGGTGCCACTTTGAGACGCACACCGCACTTTTGTATTCCACCGCACGTTATTTTCATTTAAATTTTAATTTGCGACAAGTGTCATCATCACTATTTGATGTCATCCTTTTTTTTTGTTGTATATTGGCACTTTGTACCTACGTAGCTGATTTGTAATCATGTCAAATTTGTATTTAATCGTGCTTTGTATATTGTGTTATGTATTTTGTGTGCACCAAATAAACGATTTATCTATCTGTCTATGTCGAGAAACGATATCGCACTGAGCGACCACTGACAGTAATTGTATCTAGCTATAGTAGGTTAACAAATGTCGCTGTTACAGCGCCAAAAGAGTTTGTTTTTAACCGACTTCAAAAAGGAGGAGGTTATCAATTCGGATGTTTATATATTTTTTTTTTTATGTATGTTCGGCCATAACTCCGTCATATATGAACGGATTTGCAAAATTCTTTTTTGTTCGAAAGAGGTTTATTTCGAAATGGTCCCATATAAGTTTCATATAAATCTGATGATGACTTCCGGAGACAGACATCAGAACTCTTTAAAAATGACAGCAAATCAACCGCAATTTCAGCTATCGCATAAATATCCATTGTTTGTTTGAAATTAGTGCGGGATAGATACTATAACAAAAAATTTAAAAATAAAAACTTTTTTACAAAAAAAAAACAACCGACTTCCTTAAAAACACTACAAAGTGAAAAATAACTTTAATTTCGAAGTCGGTGGCAAAAACCTTAAATAAAAATCCTAAGACACCGACTTCCGAAATTAAAGTTATTTTTCACTTTGTAGTGTTTTTAAGGAAGTCGGTTGTTTTTTTTTGTAAAAAAGTTTTTTATTTTGATAAAATTATCTTTCCGTAGGGCAAATGTGTGTTGGCGATGTCAGACTATCTTTTGAAAATCCAAGATGATATATCATCTTTTACTTGCAACTTATGTCAGTATTATCATTTCAGTCAAAAGACGTTCACTGCTAGAAAAGGGCTTCCCACAAAACGGGAAGGTTTTGCCACAATCGCCACGTCTGCCAACCGGGTTGATGATCGCAGTATGGTGGTAAAATGCAAAGAGAACGCTGCTGCCCATTCTCTAGTAAGTCCAGTCGCGACTTGCGACACGGGAAGAAATGCGATGGTGCTATTATTTACGTCCGGCACCTCATGGACATAAAGGCATCACCGTGGCGTTTGTCAGTATTGAGAATATTTTTAAATTGAAATTGTTGTTTAAAAAACAACACTCTTTAAATAGTCAATTTAAAAAACGAAAGTAGTAAACAATCTTTAATAAATTTAAAATAAGAATATTGTGATTAACAAAAAAACAAATAGTCGAATTTAGAACCTTCTCCTATTTGAGGTCGGTTACAAAAGGAAAATCACCACTGCTCATCAGCACTGTAGCCGGTGGATAGTCGTTGGTGATGAGAAATAATGAAATAAACTTTTTTGGTAAAATCGACCGACAGAAAAGGGAATGCGCGGGCGCGCGTTTATCGTGCGTCTGGAATGACACTACCAAAGGGCAGGGGGCAACATGGCGTCCACAGCGGGATACGGAGGTCGCGCATTGATCAATCAGAGCGCACGCACGCAGTCCGTTCTCGTCGGTCGTTTCTTAAAAGTCACAAAAAATATAAACAATTGTAATAGAAAACGTTCTTATTGCAATTACTACTAATTATTTAGCATACTTAAATATTGCTATTAGGCGGGCGGACCGCGACACCATCGTCAACAATCACCATCCAACATTATCTAACAAATAAAGAAGAAACTCCTTATTATTTATATCACAACCCAAAAACAGCGTAAGAACCAATCATATAATCAGACACGAATATACAGTGAGTGACTTTACGACATAGCCGATACGCCGACTACTGAGTCAGCGTTCCGAGTCCTAAATCAGACGGAATAGCCCTACTTATGTAAACGATTTGTGATACATCACTAGTCCTGATTTTATGTACCACTAGCTACTAGCGACCTCTGGGGAGGTTAGGTTACTTTAAGTTGAATGAATAATCTATCTATATATATCTATCTATATATATTTCCCTTGGTCACGCCATCACGCGTGAACGGCTGGACCGATTGCATTTTTTTTTTTTGTTTTGTTTGTTATTTTCAGGAGGTTCTTATGAAAGAAAAAAATTTAAAAATTGCGCGGAACATTAAAAAATTTAAGAACACTTATTTAAGAATACTTGGACAAATATTGTTGCGTACCGTTTATTATCTGTGCGCCTAATGGAATGCGCGTGTAACGAAGTGACATCTCTCTTGACAGTTTGACGTTGACACTTGACAGCTCTCTTAATTTTGCCGCTAAAAGAGGCCCGTCGCGTTTTGAAGTTCCGCGACGCGTTTTGTTGAAATTAATCCTTAAAATCGATCCGCTTGTGACAATTAGTCGTGATCCAATTGTATTAATTGTAATAACCCCCAATTTGAAGAAATATCACGGGTTTAGTTTCTTGACATTGAAATAGTTTGGAGGTTAAGTGTTTGAACCGCATGTTGGAGTGAATCTCTGACCAGTTGCAGCGGCCTGGTGTCTGGAAAACCCACTTACACGTTACTACACGATACATATACACTCACTTACATACACAACTCCAGGTTGGCAGCAGAGCAGTGCCCTTCAACCATGAGGTAAGTTGTTTTGTTGTATGGTAGGTGAGTTGTTCTCTTATATATTGTCTGCTCCGCGTACGGCGGACAGTACGCTAGCCACTCTTGTCTCTAGAGCCCCACGATTAGCACGCTTCCACATAATAATTAAAACCTTATGTGGGCCTAGTCTGGCAGCGTACATTTTGGTATGCAGAGGCGTGGTTTTAACCTACAAAACCACCAAATTGGTAATTTACAGTAGGCTAATTACTTGGCAGTCTCTATAAGGGAAGTAGTAATACGCTGTAAATATTTGATAACTATAATTAATTGTTATTTGAAATAATTTGTTGGAATTTATTGAGTCGAGTAACTCATATTGACGGGTCAACCAGGTTTGCATATTCTAACAGATTTGGTTAGATTGAGCTATGTTATAACCTCTTGTTGTTGTTAATTGACCTCTGTGTTGTATTGAATGTCAGGAAGACATTAAAATATTGAGTTTGTACCATTGATATGGTTATTTGTGAAAATTAATATTTGAAAAATTATTGGCATTTTAGAGTATTACCATTGTTTTGAGTTGGAATAAAGGTTTATTATTGTTGTACCTTTGACACAGTGGTTTGTGAACTTAACATTTGGAATTGGATTAGAATTTGAATATTTGAATTGAATATGATATAGAATTTTGAACGTTGATATTGATTTTGAATTAAAATAAAAGTTTATTGTTGAATTGAATTGAAACAATTTAATGTTATTTCTTGAGTTGCTGATTAGTCAGTTTGGTAGTTTGATTGTAGTTATTTTGTAATATATTGTTTGAACTTTGTTACTTAATTACCTTTTGCTTGGTTTATTTATTGATTGAAGTTTGTTATTTGATAATTTAATTGTTTTGTTTATTTGAATGGTTTTGTTTGTGCAATGGCATACAGATGGAAATATTGCAGTGCCGGACACCTGTCCAGGTCAAGCCGGAGACCTCGGTTGTTTCAGGTCCCGGACTATTGAGTAGATTGCCTGCTTTGGAACTGCCACACTAGACGGTCGCTGGGACCACTGGTACGGTTTCCACAACCTGTTTGCAAGTTTGGTTGATGCACGCTCGGACCTCAGACCCGCCCTAAAGTTGGCCTATTTGTTGTCTGTCCTGGAAGGTGAGGCCCGAGCCTTGGTACAGCATCTGTCGTTGACTGACTCAGCCTACCCTACCGCTTTGGGACTACTCACCCAGCGGTACCAAATGAACATTGTTTGGCTGATGTTCATATTGCATTGATTTTGGGGTTACCGGTCATTACTGGATTGTCAGCATTGCGTACTGACCTGTTGAACCCGTTGGTGGTAGCGACCAACGCTTTAAAGCAATTGGACTTGCCGGTGGACCAATGGTCTTACCCTTTGGTGCATGTTGTGCTGCGGCTTCTTGCCGATTTGAGGGCTCATTCCGAGCAAAGGTATGGTGGGGATAGTGTTACACATCTCCCCCCATTTGGTGGCCTCGTCCAATTTTTGGAGGATGAGTGTCGGTTTGTGGACAACTCTGGCGTTGCCACTGAGTCATGCCAGCCGTCTTCCCGGCCACGAGACCAGGGACGGACTAGGGCTCGCGGGCCTGTTGATGGTCGCCCCGCCGCTCGTTTTGCTGGCACCCAGAGTCGTCCTGGTTGTGAGTTTGTAGGGACACGGGGCATGGCATGGCAACTTGCGTGGCCTTTTTTGAAATTGCACGTGAGTGCCCGCCGCCGTGTTGCCAGTGCACGCCGCATGTGCTTCTCTTGTTTGGGGGCTCACTTCCATCGGGACTGCCCCAAACCCCGCCCTTGTAGAATTTGTGGGGGGTCCCATTTGGACATATTGTGCGCTAACGCGAACCACGCTGGCAGACCAGCCTCTGATGAAGGTTCGCGTACGGGGGGGTACCATGGAGTTGGTCACCGGGCTTCTGCCTCGCCGGTCCAGAACCGGGAAGAGGCCCGCAATTTTGAGCGCCGCATTCCACCCCCCGCGCAAGTTGATCGGGAGCCGCGCGACCGCCATTTGGTCTCCCCGCGTAAAGGCGATTACGCAATTGTTGCTAGGCAGCGCTGGACAGACCAGCGCCGCCTTCCCTCCCCTCCATTGGCGGAACGTCCCCGGTTGGAGTCACGCCTCCCGCCACTCAGGCATCCGGTGGGATGTGCCCTTCCAGCGATGGCGCGTGGCTCGGGACACCGCGCGTACGAGGAATTTGAACTCCATCCTCGTCGGGAAAGACTTGGGCCTGGGTGCGGCGATCGGTCGCCACCCAGGCATTGTTAGGACATTGGCACCTGCCCCGCTCAGGTACCCCTCAGATCGACACGGTTTTGTTGCCAACGGCATCGGTCGGGTCTGGGGGCCCACGGGGGACTCTGTTGTGGTCCGTGTCATTATGGACATGGGAGCCCAGGGTTGCCTTTTGTCTATTGTTTTGTTGTTTTGTTTGTATTGTTTTGGGCAAAATTGTTTTCTTGAGCGCCTTTGGACTGCGGGACTTGGCTGGGACGAGCCAATTCGGGAAACCCTGTTGGAAGATAGGCTCCAATTTGTATCCGCACTCCCTGCAGTCAACGAGGTCGTGTTACCCCGCGCTATCCTCCCCCCTGGGAGCTACACTGCTACCCTTGTTTGTGATGCGTCTTCGCACGGTTATGCAGCTGTTGTTTGTTTGCGCACCGTCTGCGCAACAGGCCAGGTGAATTTGTCACTGGTCTTGGCCAAGAGCAAGGTGGCCCCCCTCCGGACGGCACTGACCATCCCTAAGTTGAATTGTCAGGGGCGGCGCGTCTTGTGCGTCTATTGAACCACGTTGCTCACACTTTGGGTGGAACTGTGGACATTCGGGTTTCTTACACCTGGACGGACAGTCAAATTGTTTGTGTTGGTTGAAGACGTCCGTCCACTCTTTGGAGGTCTTTGTTGCGTACCGAGTGTCCCAGATTCAAAATTTGAAACGCCTTTGATTTGGAGGCACGTGCCTGGAGATTTGAACCCAGGTGCCGTGGCCTCACGTGGGTGCATGGCACCCCGCTTGATTGCTCACCCCCTATGGTGGGGTCCAGACTGGCTGACTCACCCCGAGGATGATTGGCCTCGATCGCCAGTCTTGATGTCGGGTCCTTTACCCGGGCTCAAGGTGCTCGTTGTTGGAACAAAGGACCCTGAGTTTTGTTGAGTCGATAAAGCTCCCTCGACAAATTGTTGAATTGTTTTTTTTGTTGTTGAATTGTTGGTGACTGATCGTCACATTAAGAACTCGCATGCCGGTTGCAATGCGCTGTTGGCCATTCTGCAGCGAGAGTTTTGGATATTGTCGGGAGCCGTTAGTAAGTTGAACCCCTTTTGGACGATACGGGTCTTTTGTTGTTTGGTTGTTGACGGTTGAGGCACTCTAGCCTTCCTTATGGGGCCCGTCACCCCCTTTTGTTGCCTAAGGAGGGCCATTTGGTTGTTGTTGTTGTTTGGTTGTTATTGTTGTTTGGTTGTTTTTGTTGTTTGTTGTTGTTTGACCCGCCAGCCTGCCCCCATTGGGGGGGTATTTTGAGGCCGCGGTGAAAGCGGCACAGGGACTCTGGCGCAGATTGTTGGGAGACACCGTTCCCACCTTTAAGGAGTTAGCTACGGTATTTTGCCGCATTGAAGCTGTGTTGAACTCGCGTCCATTGTGCCCGCTGTCTTCGGACCCGAACGTCTTGGAGGCCCTGACCCCGGGCCATTTTTTGATTTGACAGCCACTTGCCGCCCTGCCGGAGCACCCTTTTGTCGATGTGAGCCAAAATTGGCTATCGCGGTTTCAGTTGGTGCAGCAGCTCGCTCAGAGTTTTTGGAAGCGTTGGAGCTTGGAGTATTTGCACATCCTCCGGCAGCGCGTCAGGTGGACTGATAAAACGCAACCTTGTCGGGATTGCCAAGTGATTAGCGGACGGGAAGGCCCGTCCGGGGGGGGTAGATGTTGCGTACCGTTTATTATCTGTGCGCCTAATGGAATGCGCGTGTAACGAAGTGACATCTCTCTTGACAGTTTGACGTTGACACTTGACAGCTCTCTTAATTTTGCCGCTAAAAGAGGCCCGTCGCGTTTTGAAGTTCCGCGACGCGTTTTGTTGAAATTAATCCTTAAAATCGATCCGCTTGTGACAATTAGTCGTGATCCAATTGTATTAATTGTAATAACCCCCAATTTGAAGAAATATCACGGGTTTAGTTTCTTGACATTGAAATAGTTTGGAGGTTAAGTGTTTGAACCGCATGTTGGAGTGAATCTCTGACCAGTTGCAGCGGCCTGGTGTCTGGAAAACCCACTTACACGTTACTACACGATACATATACACTCACTTACATACACAACTCCAGGTTGGCAGCAGAGCAGTGCCCTTCAACCATGAGGTAAGTTGTTTTGTTGTATGGTAGGTGAGTTGTTCTCTTATATATTGTCTGCTCCGCGTACGGCGGACAGTACGCTAGCCACTCTTGTCTCTAGAGCCCCACGATTAGCACGCTTCCACATAATAATTAAAACCTTATGTGGGCCTAGTCTGGCAGCGTACAAATATTTTTGAATTTGATTAAATTCTTGAAGAAGGCTATAAGCTAATAACCATCACGCTAGGGCCGTTAGGAAAATAGTAAGAAAGAACGCTAATCTAAGAGATAGCACGGGAAGACAATGGGATGCGATTAGGTGGGTCGGGGGAACAAGAAATGTCACGCGGACGAAGTCGCGGGCAGTAGCTAGTCTATGATGAATCATCCTGTAGGTTTATTCTGTAAAATCTCTTGAAGCGACCTGTCAATCGCTAGCGTCAAGTAGGATGACAGTTCACTTCAAGCTCATTAGAACTATGTTTTCACGTTTTTTTTTCAGTAAGACTGACTTACCTATCCTGAAATTCCGGTAAACGGACCCGTTTTGTTTATATTCATGATTGAAATAGTAATTTATTTATTAAGTAATACAACGATCAGTTTTAGTAGTAAACATAAAAGATTGACATGTCTTAGCCTCTTTAGAGGTCAAAGAATTAACATTGCCATCCAACATGGCATCGCTGCCAGCCTTTTGGGCACTTTCCTACTGACAGTGATGCGGATGAGTTTTTTGATGCCCAATCACCACTTCCCTTATTTTTTGCTTTGAATAGTTGTACATAATTATATAGTTTAATGAACACTAAATTATAAATATTCTGAACACGTTAGAATTTAAGGATTGTAATACTTGTCATTATTAAATATAGACCTAGTGTCTTGGCGTTATGTCTAACTTATTGTTCCAAGGTTATTCACCGTATCAGCTCTTGTTACAGAAAATCTAAACACTAATTTCACTAACTAATTTCATAAAACTATTATAACAAAATCGCCATCTTGAAAAGCTCGGCACACACAAAAAAAAAGAACTACCCACAACATTATTTTCTTGTCGAACCTGACTTCAACATATTTCCATACAACTTTTTCAATTTCCTTTTCTTACTAAGTAATTGTGTTTTAACAACATTTTTAGTGTTCGTTATTCTCAAAGAAATTTAATAAAACCGGCGGTCATGTGGGGACCACATAAAACCGGCTTTGGATTTAATAACGAACTTTTTCCGTTAGAAATTTTGCCTCTCATGTGAGCGGTGGATATTAACCGTTGATACTATAATTCTGCATGTATAATGCGAGTTAGGTGTAGTTATAATCGTGGATTTTAAGTTTTCTGTTATTTTAACAGAATAGCCCATTTGATATTTGGCGTCAGTTTCCTTGTATGTGCAGAAATTACCCACGACTTTATGATAGAACTAGCTTTTGCCAGCGGCTTCGCCCGCGTGGAAGTCGGTAGATATCTCGCGGAAACGTACTACCGGGATAAAAAGTAGCCTATGTGTTAATCCAGGATATAAATTAACGGTATTCCAAATTTCATCCAAATCCGTTTGTAGTTTTTTCGTGAAAGAGTATCAAACATACACATACACATACATCCATCCTCACAAACTTTCGCATTTATAATATTAGTAGGATTCATCATTTCAGCCGAAAGACGTCCACTGTTGGACTAAAGCCTCCCCCAAGCATTTCAGGGGGGTGCTTTCCGAAGCAAAGCGGGGTCGCAATATGAAACGCATGGTTACCCATCCAATAACCGACTGCTGCAATGGTCGCTTAATTTTCAATCGCTCCATGCGTTTGTTTTTATCTCCACGAGCGAAAAGCTTTAAAAATATCTTATCATCATTATTTCAGATGAAAAACGTCAACTGCTGGACATTCTTAATAGCGGGCTTTACCATAATCTTCACGCTTGGCAGGCGGATTGGCGATCGCAGTAAGATGGTGAAATACACAGAAAACGCTGCTGCCCACCTCTAGTAAGTCTCTTAGTCGCCTTCTATTACACCCACGGGAAGAAATGGGATGGTGTTATTCTTAACGTCCAATACCACACGGAAAGCTCAAATAACCATTTTTCCGAATAGTAAATAAACTTTTTAATTGCCTAGCAACGCCTAGTTAGTCTATTATTCACGAACGTGGCTACTACTGAGCATGGTCATGAATTCGATTCTCGGTTGGGGTTTTCTACGTACGTTTTCTATTAAAAAATCTAAGTAGGCTCCTTTTTAACAGGCAACTTATAACATATTACTCACGACGGTGATTCGTCGTAATATTAAGATTTTTATCAAAAACCTGGCATCACCAGATAAAAGTCAAACACAGAACTCCAATATCAATTATTCCGTTTCTCTATTTATATCCGGTAAATACAATATTTTCGATCCGAAGCTTTCAAATTCAATGGACTTCGAGAGCTTTGGATCGAAAATATTTCCAATTTCACTTACCACCGTCAAAGAATGAAAAAACATTACAATTTTATAAAGTGGACTCTTGCAATTGTAGGTAGAATTCAAGCCCTGGCGTTGTACTCCGAGGCACGTATCCAGAAAATCGTATTTGTCCCAAGAACACGTAGGAAATAAACTGTTAACTTCGATACACTGGGACCTCTGTTTGCGGTTGCTAACTGAACTTATTTGGCGTTTGATGGTTTTGTAATTTTCTATTTTTATCGATGTTTTTATTTATATTGGTAAGAAAATTGAATTTGAGTAACTGTGCGAAAGAATTTTTAATATTTTAGTCATTGTCAATCATTTTAAAATAATCTTATTCATTTTTAGAAATTGGCAAGCTGATTGACTAAGATCGTTTCAAGGCACTGCAGTCTAGCGCGACGCCACGGTGGCGGGTGATTCGGCGATTTATATCCTTAAATCGCGTTTTCGAATATTTAGGATGTATTTGTTACAGATAGAAACATAGCTACTTATTTATTTCTTATAAAACATTGATCACCCTTTTCGAAAATTGCTGTCTGAAGGCAACAACGATAAATCGTTGTTGCCTTCAGACAGCAATTACACACAACGCATTACAACTAAAGTTGTAAATGTATCTGATGAAAATGTTAACTCGCACCCTTTGTGGAGTCCAAAATCGGTCAGAATTTGAATATTTTTGATATTGGTAATGCAATGCTATGCTTCATATGTGCGAAAAGTTGGTCAAGAACGTAAATAACGCAATAAACCCGTCAAATGTCCCTTATACGAAAAAAAAACAAAATCTCCAAATGTCGCGTGTGCACCCGTTGGATCATAAGAATTCGGTTGCCTGAAATTAACTTTGGTTGATTAAAATTAACGATTAAATTAATCAATTTTTTTTTTTAAAACGGGCATTTTTTCTTATGATCCCCGGGGGCTCATAAGGACATTTGACGAGAATTCAATTCATTTATTTTTCTCTCTTCATAATATTGTCTTTCTTAAAAATTAACCATGTTTATGACAATATTATTTTCCAACATTGTAAGAGACTGGTGCCTGAAGTAGGTTTTTTTTAAAACCTGTGTTGCAGGTCACCAGGGCCCCCCACAGTAAAACAATAATATACTACAAGGTTTAAAGATGGTAATTAAATGTTAGTGTGTTAAGCAACTACCTAGATAGGTAGTTGTGAACAGATGTTCAGATTGAATTATACGTAATCAGTCACTAAAGGAAATGGTAGTAACACATTCATCTGTGTTTAGAAGTTTTTAACTTTATATTGAATTAAATCTTCTTAATCCGCATTATCGTGATAGGCAACTACGGAACTAGACATTGCGCGTAACCCAACACGCACTTCACCAACAGGCCACAGACATTTTCACCGAAACCACTGCCCAATCTGAACTCAAATCGTTTCCTTATGACCACTTCCATTCCACTTTCTTATCCTTACACAATACTGAATTACCATGCATCCCTCGTCCCCGGTTCTTACAATCTCGAAGGAGCTCGCAATTATTCTTAATTAGGCCTGTAGCCCATGGTATTTGTTATGCAAACACGGAATCCTCCATATGTCTTCATTGAGGAGTGGGAGGCACGTAGCCAATCCTCTTAAGAGTCTTACCTAATGAGTGTATGAGACTCGGACAGAATAGTTTTCACACGTTTATCTGATAAGCTGTGGTTTACTTGGGAGTTGTGTGGTTCGATTTTGTTGGTTGGAAGAGTTTGTTTAGATAAGTAAGTCATTCATAGATATACTTAGGTTTTAATTAATTATAAGCTGGTTGACTAGTAGAAACTGCTTCAGGCATTAAGTGCACTTGTGTACAGTATTTTTTTTTTACTTATGCATAAAAGTTTAATAATAAATAAATAAAAGCAATTGCTATAGGAAATCATGGAAACCTTCAATTAAAAGCTTCAATAAAAAATGTCATTATCATCCTTTCAGCATCAGCTGAAGACGTCCATTGTTGGAAATAGGACTCCCTCAATTTGGGGGGGTTGCCTTAATCGCCACTCTTGGCAGGCGGGTTGGCAATCGCAGTATGGTGGTAAAATGCATAAAGAACGCTACTACCCATTCTCTAGTAAGTATCTTAGTCGCCTTTTAAAGAAATGGGATGTGCTATTCTTTACGTTGGACACCACACTGAGCGTGTTGAATAAAAAATTTAAGGTCAAAATATGTAACGAACCTTATGTTAAAACTAGACTAAACGTTACAGCTTTACTTACATGGTTCAGTTGCCTTTTTTGATTGACCATACAGCTCGTGAGTGTAGTTTTTAGACATAATAGCCAACGACCTCATCTAATTTAAAAAAAAATATCATTGACATGTAAAAGTGTTTGTACAAACCTACTTATGGAAATTAAAATCATTTATCATTTAATAGTTTATGTTTATGTTTGGTCCTCATACCAGAGCGAGGACCGAGTGAGTGTAGTTTTACACTCACTCGGTCCTCGTTCTGGTATGAGGACCAAAATCCTCTTCTAAAAACAACTGTTACGTCAACTATTGCTAAAAGAGATAGCTTTAATGCCAGGAGGTCACAAGATACAAATACAATTTTTCAAAAAGTTTTCTTACTCACTTGATTGTGGAAGATTTTCACATAGCCCGTTTACTTTAAAACCTTTTCAACAAAGTGCACGATCACACAGAGACTATAAAACTCTACACCCTATAATCGCATCACATACTTCCATGGAGCGTGTCCCACACTGGGGTGTTTATCTGAAGATATCGACAATCGAAGCACGTGCCGCCGGGTCCGTTACTACGATTCATGGCCAATAGATCGCCGTTACCAATATGCCAAGATTGTTGGGCTTGTCTTCAAATTTTAATATGTTTTGTGCCTTTTTTGCATTTTTTTGCTCTTGATGAACATATTTAACTTTTTGCCAGACATACACAGACAACATATTAAAACAGACATATTATTTATTTACACTAGTAAATTGGCCCACGACCCGTCGCTTCGCCTGCGCTTTTACTTCGTATACACTTAGTGTGTTCTTTCCGACTTTTTTCAATTTTCTTTTACTCCTAAGGTTGTAGCGTGATATTAAATAGCTTATACCCTTCCTCAATAATTGGACAATAAAATGCAAAATCCGTCTGGTAGTTCCAGAGATAACTTCCTACAAACAAACTTACTAACGTTACTTTTTTATAATTAGTGTAGAGTAAAACTTTACGCACAAGTAAAAAAATAATATACAAAAGCGGACTTAATGCGTGAGGCAGTTTTTAATCTGTCAACATTAAAATGATGCAGAGACAAAACCTGGCAGGTGCAACATACGGTATGGATAGCTCGGAAACAACAATAAAATACAAGAAAAAATACTAAAACATTTAAACTTGGTCCGGAGAAGTAACGATTAGTAGAGGAGAAACAAATCCAGCAAATCAGCGCTGGAATGTTTATGGCAACTTCTGACGGATATTTTAACGTGTCTTCTCTTTAAAAGACAAGCGACTGGTTGCCGTGCTGATGTTATGAGAAAGCGCATTCCAAAGAAAGAAGAATAAATGAAGCCAGAACGGTGAGCAGGACATTGTAGAAGACGATTGATGGTGGGACGAAGATTTTTAGTATATATAAGGTGTATCAATTCATACACGAAATATTTTAAGAGGTACACCTGTAGGTGGTAAAGAAGCTATAGCAACGAAAAAAAAATTTTTTTAAGGGTTTTTTTTTAAATTTAATATTTATAAATTATTTGACGCACATATGAAATACTGGCTCCTTCTTATTTTTTACGGCCCGAGACACCGCGGCCATGCTCGTGCCATCCGGTCGTCGCCCTCGCAGCGTCAAGCGGGCCATTCATAGAATTTGGAGTAAAGGTTTTATGCAAAACGTCTCAAGTAGTTTTAAAATTATAATAATTACGAAAATTCAAAAACGCTTAGAAATTTTCTTTTTGCTTCTATAGCTTCTTTACCACCTACAGGTGCACCCCTTAAAGTATTTCGTGTATGAATAGATACACCTTATATAGGCAGAGAATACATTTTGGAATTGGGTAGCCAGGTCGTTATCAGTTTAAACGAAAGATGTTCACTGCTGGACATAGGGTTCCCCCGAGCGTCACCACGTCGACCAGTCGTGTGCTTTTCACATCCAGCGGTGAACACCTGAAATACAAAGACATAAGCATCAGTAGATATCACAGAAATACGTGGCTACTTCAAAAGAACTGCTTCTAATCTATACTATATTGTTATATAATTATATACTAGATACAAGAATTGCTCGTTTAAAAATATAAGATAAAGCGGAAGAGTTTGTTTGGTTGAACGAGGTAATCTCAGGAACTACTGGTCGGACTTGAAAAAATCTTTCTGCGTTGGGTAGCCTATTTATTGAGGAAGTCTATATAACATCTCGCTCGTCAAAAGGAGCGGAGAAGCAACGAAAAATGCATGAAACCTGGCAGGCAATTCGATGCGACGGGAAGGGTCAGGGGAGCAAAATTTGACGCAGACGAAGTCGCGGGCATAAGCTAGTATACAGTATTACTGATCACTAGAATATCAGATCATGGTGACAATTTGAAGCCGAGCATTGCAAATCTTCTAGGTGTCGAACTAAAAGAATACAGGACGTTTTTTTAAAGGGATCTGTAACATTTATTTTCCTCGAAAGGTACCTGGGTCATATTCAAAATTATTGTAATTTTTAACGTCCAACATAGTTATTTATAAAACAAGGCATAAATCCATACGAACAATCTAATAAACGGATTGTATACTTGTTTAAATAAATTATAAAACAATAAAATTCTCCATAAGTCTTAATAAATTAAAAATTTCAAATAAAATCTGCCATGGGGTAGATTTTGTTTCATAGAGGCAACCTGTGTCCACATTCTTGCCGGTACTTTTAAAAATATTTTATTATTCAATATTAATGTAACAATTCATAAGCATTTAATTTCTTAATAGAGCATGGTTCGAATCCAATGATATCGTTAAATATATAATGAACTAAAAAACGTGCTAATTATAATTAATTAATGAATGCGTGTCCTGATTTCACTGATTTCTGTTATTCTTTTCTGTTATGTTATATTTTTATTCTCTTTATCATCATCATCATCATCATCAGCCTATAGCAGTCCACTGCTGGACATAGGCCTCCCCAATTGCGCGCCATTCAGCTCGATTTTCGGCAACTCTCATCCAGTTGCTGCCAGCCACCCTGCGAAGATCGTCGCTCCACCTAGCCTGAGGGCGTCCTACCTTACGTTTGCCGATTCGCGGTCTCCACTCAAGAACACGTCTACCCCAACGGTCATCGGTTCGACGGCTAATATGGCCGGCCCACTGCCACTTCAGCTTGCTAATCCTATGAGCTATGTCGACAACTTTGGTTCTCTGCCGGATCACCTCATTTCGGATTCTGTCCCTCAGAGATACTCCAAGCATAGCTCGTTCCATAGCTCGCTGAGCGACTTTAAATTTGTGGACCAGCCGTACCGTGAGTGTCCACGTTTCGGCTCCGTAGGTCATAACAGGTAGGACGCACTGGTTGAAGACTTTCGTCTTTAAGCTCTGTGGAATACGCGACGAGAAGACTCGACGAAGCTTCCCAAACGCTGCCCAGCCCAGCTGAATTCTCCTGTTAGCCTCCTTCTCAAGGTTGTTCTTACCAAACTGCAGAGTTTGCCCGAGGTAAACGTATTCTCGAACAACCTTGAGGGCACCGCCATTGACCGCAATCGGTCCCGGAGTCGCGTGATCGTTGAACATAACCTGTGTTTTGTCCAAGTTCATCCGGAGACCAATGCGTACCGAAGAATCAACTAGGCCATCCAGCATCTGCTGCAAGTCCTGTAGCGATTCCGCCGATATGACGATGTCGTCTGCAAATCTCAAGTGTGAGATGTATTCGCCGTTGATGTTTATTCCGCGTCCACTCCAGTTTAGCGTCTTGAACACATCCTCCAGTGCGTTAGCGAACAATTTTGGGGAGATTACGTCCCCTTGTCTCACTCCTCGACGCAGGGCGATGTGTTCAGTTTGCCGGTCCTGAGTTTGGACGGTCATTGAGGCGTTTTCATAAAGACATCTCAGCACTTGGATGTATCGCCAGTCGACTTGGCATCGCTGCAAAGACTCCAAAACAGACCAGGTCTCAATAGAATCAAAAGCCTTCTCATAGTCCACAAACGCAAGACACAGCGGCCGATTATACTCCTCGGACTTCTGTATAATCTGCCGCACTGTGTGGATGTGGTCTATGGTGCTGTATCCTCCTCGAAACCCGGCCTGCTCCGGCGGCTGAAACTCGTCGAGTCTCCGCGCTAGACGATTCGAGACGACTCTTGAAAACAGCTTATATACGTGGCTTAGGAGCGAAATGGGTCTGTAGTTCTTTAAAAGGGTTTTATCCCCCTTTTTAAAGAATAGTACGACCACACTCCTTCGCCACGCTTCTGGAGTTCTCCCAGAGAACAGGACAGAGTTGAAGAGCTCCCGAAGCTCTTTCAGTACAGGACTTCCTCCTGCTTTCAGGAGCTCGGTCGTAATCCCGTCCTCACCAGGGGCTTTTCCATTTTTAAGCTGTTTGAGAGCCGCCTCGATTTCATCTTGGCTGACTTCTGGCAGGTCTTCTGTGAAGTGGCGGGTTAAAGTGGCTCTAGAATCCTCATTTTCGGGATCAGGTCGAGATGCATGCGATGCGTACAAATGGCCGTAGAAGTTTTCGACTTCCGAAAGGATCTCCGTCTTTGAAACGACGATATCCCCACTAGATGTAGTCAACTTCGTCAGGTGGCTCCTCCCAAGTGGTTGGACAAACACTTTCGACCCCCGATTTTGCTCAGTCGCTTTCTCTATGAAGTGTGTATAAGAGCGTCGGAGGTCGCGTCGTACCAAAGATCTTATCTTATTGTTGAGTGCCCGATGTTCTGACGAAGTGACAGGTGGGTTTTCGCGTCGTTCCGTCATAAGCTCCAGAGTCTCTTCCGAAAGTTTGGACTTCCTGCCCGTACGCCGCATTTTGCAAAACCTCGCACCTTCTTCCCTGAGGATTCCCACCATTTGGTCGAGCGCCTGGTCAACGTCATTTGTGGTTTCCACGGCAGCAAATCGGTTTTCCAGGTCTAACTGGAATGCTTCAGATCCTAGCATAGTTTGGAGCATATTTGGACGGAGCCTAGACTTCATCAAACGAGTTCGCTCGAGCTTGTAGTTGATATTCAGAGAGCCTCGAACAAGTCTGTGATCACTGCCGGTATTGAACCTGTTGATCACTGAGACATCTCTGAATATGTGCTTCCTATCCGTTATGATGAAGTCTATCTCATTTTTTGTCATAGTGTCGGGGCTTCGCCACGTCCACTTCCTTTGGGGCTGTTTCTTAAAGAAGGAATTCATCAAGAAAAGCCCCTCCTTCGCAAGGAAGTTAACAAGCATTTGCCCCCTATGATTTCTGCTGCCAAACCCGTAGGATCCTACTACCGATTCACTGCAATTCTGTACTCCCACTTTAGCGTTAAAATCCCCCATAACTACGTTGTAGTGGGCCTTAGTGGTGGAATGCAAGGCCTTGGAAATGTCCTCGTACATTTCCTCCACTTCGTCATCCGAGTGTGCCGAGGTCGGTGCGTATACCTGGATAACCTTGAGGCTATACCTCTTGGTTAGCTGAACTACGAGGTACGCTACCCTATTCGACACACTGGAGACTTCCACAACGTTGTCACAAAGGGATTTGTTTACCAGGAACCCGATTCCGCCTTGGGATAGCTGGTCTCCCTCTCGAAAATACAGGAGGTGGCCCGATTCAAGGGTTATGGTGTCCTCCCCCTCTCTTCGGACTTCACTCAACCCAAGAATGTGCCACTTTATCTTTCCGAGCTCTTCTTCTAGCTGCACTAGGTGTTCGTCGAGCCGTAGCGTGCGTCCGTTGTACGTAGCCAAGGTCAGTTGGGTTTGGCGGCTATTCGTAACCCGGGGATTCTTCGCACCCCCTACCTTGCCGTTACCGTGACCGCCGCCAAAATCAGGAATAGCAAGGCGGCCGGGAACTGGGGGCCGTGGTTCATTTTGGCTTGCCATTTGGAGGGTTTGCCCATAATCGCCACGCTGGGCATGCGGGTTGGCGATCGCAGATCACAGCTTCTTGCACTAGTGACGCTGCTGCCCATCACTAGTCTGTGCCATTTAACTGCGAAGTTTTTATAGAAGTGGTTATCCCGCCACTTGTCGGTCGTCAGAGCCTCGTTTGTTATTCAGCAGGGTGCACCACGTGCAGGTGAGGTTGACCCGGGGCACTGAGATGGTAAGTGTGCCCCCTTACACCCCATTACTTACCATTCTCTTTATGGTAGTTATCAAAGTTATTTTACTGGCAACATTAGTCACTGAACTGCCGTATTAAAGGACGAATCAAAAACGTTCGGCCATTTGGTTGATCATACGGTGTCGAGATTTTTGTGCTGCAGTGTTTATTCGACAATTAGAGAACACATTTTACTGTGAGATTTTTAAAGCATCGGTAAGTACTTTTATGTTTTATAACTCAGCTTAGAATAAATTGGTATTGGTACAATTGCTATAAAATAAAAGATTCGTAAGAGAGTAAGAAATGGTGTTGCAAAAGACATTTTTTTAGGTTAGACACGAGGAAATTATTCATATATGTTACCATATCGGTTACTTTTTTCTGTGACGTAACAGATATGAACGATTAAGGTTTGTTCAAACTGTGCACAAAAAAAAATAGTTTAATTATACCTTTCCCACTTCTTTCTTATTTTTATATTGATAATTTAGTGAAGGTAATCTTTACGACACAATAATATGGATACTGGATAAATTCGATTGAAATCTATTCTCAGACAAAATAAAACGTGAAAAATGTTTTTAACGATGTGCAATCAACGATTTTCTGGTGAAAATCATGAATAGAATGTTATTTATGGTACATACCTACGTGTGTCAACTGTGCCTTTACCATGCTTATGTTTTAACTAGATTAAGGCAAAATGTAAACAAACCGTTGAACTTATCCTATGTTATTTAATTTAAGCTTAAAATCATTAGACAAAACATAAAAATGGGGTATCCTTATGCGTCCTGGCCTCGTAAAATATGTTTTTTTTACTAATATTTATTTTAATAGGTATAATTTTTATTTTTATTAAAACAAATATCGTTTTTTTACATTTGTCTTTGCCTTGGGGTAGTGTCGGAAAATATTTTTTGATATTTTTTGGAGATTGGTCTGGGAAAGTTAACGTATACATATTTCTGGGATGGTTTATTGTGAACCTCTTGTAGGATTGTTCTGATATATCTTTGGAATTGTTGAAAAATAATAATAATATGGGGATGACTTCGGGATTTCAGAACTACTCTTGGATGTTTTTAGGATCAGCTCTGCTATAAGTAAGGAATACTTTAAAGAAGGCTTCATGATATTTAAGAACCTACTTATAGTAAAAGGATGTTTCCTGTACTTTCTGTTTTCGAGCTCAGCAGTTTTATTTAAAAATATGTTTGAATTTCAATGATCTTAAAATAACTTTTTTTTTAGGTAATATGCCACTAACACCAGCTGAACGACAGCGAATTTATAGAGAACGAATGAAAGCTAATAAACCTGAAATATGGGAAGAAAGAAAAAAGAAAGAAGCGGAAGATAAACGAAGAAAATACCTGAAGATTTCACAATTATCTGAGCGAGACAAGGAAAAAAGGCGTAAGCAATGGCGTGGATTAAAAAAAATAAAACAAAAAAAATCCTATTCACTAACTTGTCAATTGGAGGGATACCAGGTTTTGACAAAAAAAAAAAAGATAGTGAGGTGGTGCAAGAATGAATGAAATTGAATGAACTTGAAATAATGTACTTTACATGCAAACTTTGTAATTTAAATTTAATAACTTGTCTTAAAACAAGATGTGTACTATATCGATATATATGTAGTCTATGGCTATCAGAGGAAATAAAATGACTATAGTAAAAAAATAAGCAAAATGACAAGACTTTTATATTTAGTTTTGTTTCTATCAGAAGAAAATAAAAAAGGAAATAACTGTGATTAAAAATTATTAATTATTCTTTCACACCTAAGAACGATTTTTTACAGTTTTATTTAATTTAAAACATTTTTATCATTCATTATTTATGCAAAATCGTTCACTACCCCGACACTATTAGTTTTAGAATGGTATCTTTATTTTGCATTGAACTGTCAAGTTAGTGAATAGGATTAAAAGTTCAACCTTAGGGTTCGTTTACCTTTCATCTCAAGTCATTTTGAATAAGATAGCACTGGATATTTTACTTTTTATTATTACTTCTAATTTTCTATAAAATATATGTAATTATAAACTGACCCTAATAATTCCTCTCTGTTACTTTTCAGTTACAACAAAATAATTTTCCTATCTGTTTCATATCCGTAAATTACAATATTTTTGAATATGACCCACCTACTGTCATTATGGTACCGTACAATGTTGGTAATGCGTTCTATATTGGTTGCTGTAAATCGTTAAGCTCTTTAAGTTCTCAGTCTGCGTGCACTGACTGACAGGTCCACTCAATCTGTGTGATTATTTCCTCAAAAGACCATTGGAGACACAAATCCGTATGCTCTCATCTGGCCAAGATTAAGTCCAGAACTGCAAAAGAGACTATGACCTCGGAGTTTGTTTCAGCCTTTCTTCTCAGACTAGTTACATAGATCAAAAATGCCGACCTCAAATAGTTGTTAAAATATGAATAACGTGTAAAATTGTTTGTACAGACGCCACCAGGTCAAGCTACCCGAAACTGTCAATTTTTCCCAATGAACCTTGAACCTAATGCTCTAGAAATAAAGTCGAAAATCTATCAAAGAAATCTGACAGATTGTATTAGCTTGATGTGTTGGCGTCTGTACAAACCTCATCATCTTTCTAGCCTTTTCTCAACCATTCTGGGTTTGGCTTCCAGTATAACCGGTGGCAGCTGAATACTAATATTTCACATGGAGCGACTGCCTATCTGACCTCAACAACCCAGTTACTGGGTAATACGATACCCCTTGGTAAGACTGGTTGTCAGGTTTCGGGCTTCTGACAACCTGTAACGACTGTCTAAGATATATGAAAGACAGCCGAGACCAACGGCTTAACGTGCTTTCCGAGGCACGGAAGGGTCTTGGTATGTATAGATGGTTACACATTCACGGACCAACCGCGGCTGACAAACCTACTTACAGCAATAAAATCATTAATAGGAAACGCCGACCTCTTCTACTTTAAAAAAAAAATATCATTGACATTGAAAAGTGTTTGTACAAACCTACCTACAGATATAAAATCATTTATCAATAAATGCAAGCACCAGAACGTACCATTTCTACAATCTTGCTATAATTCCAATATTACTTTATCCATTAAACAAAACTGCATCAACACAGTCCATCAATAACCTCACTGTCACTGTGACACCGTAAAACTTTCAGAATCTAACTGAATTTCAACTTACATTGCTCGCAAAGTTGGGAGACTCTGCAAAACACAACCCGAAGAGCTTTCAATGTAATTGGCTTTTTGTCACCCGATGCATTCTTGTAATTGTCGTCTATTGCGTGCTCTGCATATAGATAGCGTTTCTAGTCTTTAAATCTTGTCTGATCTATATTTATACTGTTCTCTGGTAATTACTAGAGTGCTGTAATTAAGGCTCTAGTGGCAAGAGGTATTAGGTCTCCGCCTTATAATTCTTGTGGTCTAATCGTGGCTTGGTTGCTGATTGTGGATTGTGAGCAAATGGGTTCAGTAATTCAATTGGGATTAGAAGTTCTATTTTAGCTTTGTGGATTGCTAATATCAGTAGGACGTTTTTGGTTTTTTATCTTCCAACTAAGATTAGTCGATGTTAACACGAACGTAATAAAACCGCGGCAGGTTTTAATCGCGCACTAGATTTCACTCAACTGCCCGCAACTCACGATAGCTTTGAGAGTACAGTCCGAGTGAGTCTCAGAGTGGCGAAAAAACGTAGTCGGGTCATACTCAGAAAAAGTGTACATTTGGTATCTTTTCTTGTCCCGCTACTTCATAATTATGTAAATATCTTATATGTATTGTGATATTTTCTCTTTTCCCGCGTTTTTGCTATATTCGTCTATTAACATGAAGAGTTTTGTAGTATTTGAGCTTTAGTTTTCATTAAAAGAGTATATTTTTTGAAAGTCAAAACATTGTTAGAAAATCTCCCCATATATTTTTTTAGTGTCCCAAAAGAGAAAGTTGTGATTTGATTATTAGTCATTATACGAATAAGACTATTAAGACTGAATTACAAACATCATAAAACTGTTGTTAGATGTAAGGGTAACATTAAACAAAACTTTTGATGCTAAACATTTAAAAATTAAGGTCTAATAAGGCTGATTACTAATTACTCGTACTTAATTATAATTTCATTGTTATTTTGTTAGAAAACAAATAATTTTTGTTGCATAATGTAAGACATGTTTAATTAATAATACTTGATACGTTTCAATTCGATTTTATAACATAATTTTAAATAAGATAAAGTATTAATTTTTCGATCTTATAGCCCTATAAGATCAAAAAATTAATACTTTATCTTACATACAAACGGGGCAAAAAGTTGAACTACTGTGAATAATTTCAAATATGCGGGATCCCGCGGGTGATCAATCCCGCATATCAATCCCGCGGGATTGAGTGAGCTGCGGGATTGCAATCCCTAGTCCCAATGACCATTTCACATTTTCAGAGATAAATTGTTACGAATATACATCGCTTTATTAATCATTGCCACAACAGCCAACTCCCTCTAGAAGAGAGGAGGCTTTTGTCCCAGCAGTGGGAATTTTACAGGCTAATTTTACTTATGCTATCGTTTATTTATTCTTAGTTTAGAGTAGCTCAAAGCAGAACGATTCTCTTCAAACTTGAATCTCTGTCCGATCTAATCTGGTTCTAAAACAAAAGGATAAAAGAAAGAAATGTATGAACTTAGTAAAAGTCTTGTAGGTACCAATTTACAAAAAGTACAGATATTATATATGTTTTATTAGGTCACAATATATTTTATCCGTAACGCATGTACGAATAACCATGTCAAGACAAGTATAACAAGAATAAATATTGTATTGTCATAAATAAAAGGAGAGAAGTTCAACTCGAGATGTTTTTTGCCTTATGTATTACTTATAAGACTGACCTCGTTGGTCTAGTGGTCGTAATCGCTAGTGCTGACCAGGAGGTTCTGGGTTCGATTCCCAGGGCGGGCAAAGTGTTATGGAGTTTTCCATTAGGAATTTCTTAGTAAAATCTCGAAGCTTGGAAGTTGGCGATGTGATACTCCCGTGCTAAGGCACGTTAAGCCGTTGCTTGGTCCTGTGCCTGATCTCTCTCTGGTAGTGTCGGGTCGCCGTCCCATCGAACTATGAGAGTGAGGGTAGAGTGAGTGCTCCTGTTTCTGCACAAACGCTTGTACACCGATTGCTAGTCCCCGTTGATAATGGCCGCCATTGCCGAGATACAGTTTGGAGGACTATATTACATATGAGACTGACTTCGTTGGTCCAGTGATCGTTCGTAAACACTACTGCTGAGCATGAGGTCCTGGGTTCGATTCCCAGGGCGGGCAAAGAGTTATTTAGGGCTAAATATTATATATAAGGTGTATCTATTCATACACGAAATATTTTAAGAGGTACACCTGTAGGTGGTAAAGAAGCTATAGCAACGAAAAAAAAATGTTCTAAGCGTTTTTTTTTAAATTTAATATTTATAAATTACTTGACGCACATAAGAAATACTGGCTCTTTCTTATTTTTTACGGCCCGAGACACCACGGCCATGCTCGTGCCGTCCGGTCGTCGCCCTCACAGCGCCAGGCTGGCCATTCATAGAATTTGGAGTAAAGGTTTTATGCAAAACGTCTCAAGTAGTTTTAAAATTATAATAATTACGAAAATTCAAAAACGCTTAGATAAAAATTTTCTTTTTGCTTCTATAGCTTCTTTGCCACCTACAGGTGTACCCCTTAAAATATTTCGTGTATGAATAGATACACCTTATATAAGATTTCTCCATCTGGACATTCTCAGTAGCAGCCCGGTGTGGTGATTTGTTACCAATAGGCTCGCCTCCTATTACTTGGGATTTAGAATAACTGGCTACATGTGGGTGTACTTGTAGGCACGCTTCTGCCTAACCCTTCAGGTATTACAGGCGCGATGTTATGTTTTGCTCTTAGGAGCTATCACATCGTTCTCACGATTTTCATTGCAATGATTCTCTCAAGGTGGAATATCATGGACGACACGACACGACTTGGTAGTTGAGTTGGATTTCCAAACTCTCGGTGATAAGCCGAGTACTGAGAATCCAACAGAATTCATCCTGGTGCGTAGGAAAAATAAACGGCGGGATTTTAAACTCTCGGCGCCTAGAAGAGTGTTTAAAATCCAGAGCGTACCTTATAAAATTCCGCCGCGAAAAATTTACGTCCTAACCTGTGCTAATGGGACTTTCCTGATTTCATATTTTGTATGTACTCTTTAAAACTGTACATAATTCAAAGTGAAGGAAAACTTAGTAAGGTCGTTTGTGCCTTGTCATCGTAACATGCACTGAGCAAGCATAGAAATTTATATGCGTTTTATCAAGGACTAGCTTCTGTCCACAGAAAATATCCCAAGAGAGCATACTACCGGGTCTACCGAGATTTGTATAAAATTCTATTAATCGTTAAGCCTCTAATCGGCATATTTTTTCTGACATCTTCAACTGTCTCCGTGATATATCAGACAATCCAAACAAAATCTTAAGGAAATATACACCTAAAGTTCATATTTCTTTAAGATTTTGTGTAAATTGTTCGTCACAAATCACCTCGACCATTGATTTAAACCGTAAGAAAATCCGTTCGGAAGTTTTTGCAGACAGATGAGGCGGGGGCTCTTCAACTAAATCTTTAAATAAGTCAAATAGAAGAACATTAAATTAGTCCACTGTTGTTCAGCAGTGGAGCTCTATGGTCATCGATCTCTCCCAATTTGGCTCATTTGTATGCATGCAGTTGAATATTTATGATGAATTCAATAAATTTTACTTAAATAATGTGCCTTCCAAACCACAACAATAAGATACAATTTCTATATTCAGCAAAACTATAAATAGTTTCACTTCTCTACCTCATCTGTATATGACCCGACATCGTACAGAATACATACGGGGGTAAACAATAAATCTGAATCTAGCGGGATTGTCTAGACAAATAAATGTCAAACCATGTTATCGTATGATGTGTAACGTCGCTGCGTATTTCATTGTGATGTGTGTGTGGAGGTTCAATTTGGGATGGTTGTGTAGGTAGTTTTTGCTAGCTGTTTTGTTTTTTTAAATAAAACCGGGAAATCTTTCAAGGGGCATGTGAAAAAGGGTGTAAATTTCACTCATCTGCTAGAAAAGGGAGGATCCGCCAGTCGCAGTCGTCCGAATGTTGTGTCTCGTGGACACTTGCCAGGGTCGATACCATACAGGTTCAAATAATATTTTTAACTAGCTTCTGCCTGCGACTTCGTCCGCGTCTAATTTATGCTCCTCGGACCCTTCCCGTCGCATCGAATTGCCTGCCAGTTTTCGTTGCTGCTCCGCTCCTTTTAATTATAGCATGATGTTATATAGGCTATAGCCTTCCTCAATAAATAGGCTATTAATGGCTCAATACAAAAAGATTTTTTCAATTCGGACCAGTAGTTCTTGAGATTAGCGCGTTCAATCAAACAAACTCTTCAGCTCTATAATATCAGTGTAGATAATTCCGCCTTTGTTAAAAACTGTTAATGACACTGTCTTGTACATTAAGGTAACCAAACGACTGTTCTGAGTTTTGGAATTTAGTAAAAAAAATTATTTTTCACGAAGCAATACAGAACCAGCTAATCGATTATAGTATGACCTTCTGCCATCTAATGATGATTTGTAATTGTTTTTTTTTTTTTTGTTTCATAAACGAATTGTCAGCTAATTTAATTTGACACTCTGTTTGCTAGTTGCGCGGTAAACAGCGATGCAGGAATTTGCGCGATGTCAACATGTAGCGTTGTAGATGTTGCTACAACTAAAAAACAACTTTTCAGTTTGGTCACAATGATTTGAGGCAGATAGTGGTCTTTGTGTTGGTTACTTCTGTTCACTTCAAAAGGTTTTACGTGTCGTAAGAATACTGGTTCAGATGAAAATAGAAAACATTGGACGTTGATGAAGGTATAATTACCTGTAAGTATAATCAAACTCAAGACCTCGTGCTGAGCTGCGGCGCTTGCGACCACGAGACCAACGAGGCCATTTTGTAAATAATTAATTGAACTATAGTTCTAATTATTTCACTTATTATTATTATATTATTATTAGGTAATTACATCAGAAATTGCTGAAAGGGAACATTCATCGAATTAATATTGGTCGTTAGTTCGTATTGACTGAAAAAGGATTTCTCAAACTTTTTCAGACTACACTAAGATATAATTATTTAAGTAAGTAAACCAACACAATATTGAAAAGATTTCGAAAATAATTAGTAGGTATAGACCAATGTAAACTAACTACTAATATTAAACTTATTTCATATTACAATTTGTAATGAAAGACTTTAATACCATTTATTCAGTTGTTTTGGTCTAGTTTTTTTTTTTTTTTTTTTTGTAATAAAATTTCTAATGCCGTAACTACAATGACGGGCGTGGAAATCTGAAAACTGTATGATTTATCAAAATCTCTAACACGGGAAGAATTACGACTCCTTGAACATCATCGCGTGTCAACGGCTGCAGTTACCTGCCATTGGTAACATGCCGCTCGTGTGAAAGAGCTCTTAGGATGCTTTCCGAAGTACGAAGTAATCTCGATATACAATAGATCACCTATCCACGATGCGAGCGCGGCAAACTTAGCCTTACGTTCGATCGCCCTGTACGGCTGTTATGAGTAATTAGGTATTTATATATCTATACTATTAATTAATATTATAAAGCTGAAGAGTTTGTTTGTTTGTTTGATTGAACGCGCTAATCTCAGGAACTACTGGTCCGAATTGAAAAATTATTTTTGTGTTGGGTAGCTTATTTATTGAGGAAGACTATAGGTTATATAACATCACGCTAAAACTAAGAGGAGCGGAGCAGTAATGAAAAATGTTGCAAAAACGGGGAATATCGCACGGGTAGTCGACGCGACGGGAAGGGTCGGGGGAACAAGAAATTTAAGTCGCGGGCAGAAGCTAGTTTGTTTATATATTTTTCACGAGTAATTAGGTTTTTATTTCCAATTTCAGACCTTAACCAGTCAACTTAAACCCAGAACCCAAAAAATACCTAAAATAGCAATAAACCATTGACAATGAAAACGTATATCAACGACAAGACAGAAACATTAATCCTCCATGGAACAGCTATGCGTATTATTAAATCGTCCAATGATTTATTTGAGCTCAGCTCACCAAGCTCAACGCAATCGCATAGCTCAACGAGCTCAGCATCACCTTACGTATGTATTGTGACAAATGTATGTGGGTTATTGGAGGATTAATATTGGTGTTGGCTTGTACATGTGTATATCTACAATATTACATACGGAATATTCAATTTGCAGTGTAAAATCTTAGCTCAATAATTAAACAACATTTAGATACCTACTTGTATAGTATTTACATCTCTTGAAGCGACGCGCGCTTTATTTGTGGTAACCAAGTGTATAAACAAGCTGTGAATGTGTGCGTGAAGACAATTAGCGTCAGCACGTCACACATTTCTGGCATCGCCATTTTCTTGGACGGTACCGAGACTCAATATAATGCGACCGAGTGCTTACCCATACTTTCACAGCGTGTTTTTACACTTGGCAAACACAAGTTAAGCGCGCATCACTTCCTGAGATAAATATACTGTAAGACCTTACATTGTACCTAATGTGGGCAGGTAAATTTTAATCCTCTTTTACAGCAAAAACCTTTCTTCGTATAAGCAAAATCTAGAAAGTTACAGACAAAAAGAAACTATTTTAGACAGCTGATTATTATATTTTCATATTACTTCTACGAAGTCTTTAGGCATGTGCCTAAAGACTGCTCATACACACATTAGGTTTATGTAAACCTAATGTGTGTATGTAAACCTAATGTGTGTATGGGAAGTCATCACCTCCTTCTGCAAAGCAGTAATGCTCGCGATGGAGGAGGCAGAGCGCGTGAGGGAGAGGCAATATTTGTGCCCTCAGGCCCCTGGCCACCGAAGGAGACGCCCTGGGCATCGGGAGTCCATAGTTGACTCCCGGCTACCGGAGGCGCGGGCTTGCGGGGTAGCACGTGGCCCGGTATGTATGTCAGCAGTGAGTGAAAGGGTTCGCCAGTGCCAATACCTGCCAGAGTTGCGAATTTGCTCAAAAGAATTACTGTGGCCCTGGCATAGGCAACTGAAGGAACACGAGTAGGGTTTAGACTGACACGCTGCCGGTTTCGCTCAGAGCGGGAGAAGTCATTTGATGATTTCTCACCAAAAAAAAAAACGAGTTTAAGTAATAACTACTAACATTGGGTTTATGTGTATTCTGTGTAACTAAAATAACTATTTCACAAAGTAAGCACATATTCGTTATGTAACAATCTTACGGACGATATTTCTGAATCTCTTTTGTAGGTACCTTCATTGTTTTATGATCGTATATATGGCCTAAAATTACCATAAAGTACCCTCTAAACTCACGACTCCTTGTACCTTTTCTTAAGAAAAAAAAATAGAATCTATTTAGCTTTCAATCGAGATAAAGGTAAGCAAATAGTTTTTTAGGACATTCTAGTAACTTATGTCTTTTGACTTAGGGTTACAACTAAAGTAGAAAAATTACCTTTTTTTGGGTTATCATGCCATCAGCAAGAAATGCTTACATTAGGAGACTCCGTTTTTCCTCAGCAAGATAATATTACATTATAAAAATTAAAATATTCACGTGTTTGTGTAAATGTTAGGGCGATGAAGGGGGGTTTTGTGCGTGTTTGTGTGAAAGTGAAAGTGTGTGTTGAGAGAAATGAGTGAGTTTATTTATGCGTTTTACTTATGGGCCATTAACACAAGAATTCTGTCGTGTTACGTGCAATACACGAAAAGAGCTGCTACAAGATTATTTCGGCCCATGGCCACAATTAAAACGAACGCTGCCATCTTGTTTTTTGAACACATTTCAGAAAATCATTGCACAAATTAATGGTCAAAGGCAAAAAAGTAAATAACAGTTCTCCAGACTGTTTTTTGGCCATAGTGGCTCTCAACGGACACTAGCTTTCAGCGCGGGAGATATTATAGCGCTCTTTTTTCCTAGAGATACCATGACCTTGGCATATGGGCAACTGAAAGAACACGGGTGGGTTTTAGTCAGTAAAAGCCTGACACACCCTCCCGCTCCGCCCAGAGTGGGAGAAGTCATTGGATGATTTCCAATCCAAAAAAAAAAAGCCATGTGTTTTTCATTGTACTAATTTTAGGGAGTTTTTTTTAACTGTGCAATATGAACATGTTATTATATAAAGGCTAGGGATACCTTAATTATAACCGGATTAAAACAAGGGATACTTTTTATACTGGTGGTACTTTCCGGTGAGATATTTTTCGACCTCCACGCGGGCGAAGACGCTGGCAAAAGCTAGTAACATAATAACAATTTTGTTTTAATGCAAAACAGCTCTTAGATCATAAGTATCAGAACCTAATATCGGTAGCCAATCTCTCAATCAGAATAGCTAGACCAGACAGTAGTTACTGATCAGGGATGTGAGATACATCACCATTAATCACGTCTGGAATGGACCGTATAATCTAAACTTTCCGATGAATGGTCCAACTGTCATAGGTATTAGACAGATCCCTATGAACTAAATTATTGAACTATTGTACTAAATCTAGGTATACTTAGAGCTGTCATAATTAAACTAAGACCAATATCGATAGGTTAATTGAGACTTGGTGAGTGATGATGACAATTAGTTGATGATGAGTTATAATAATAATTTATTTTATGGAGTTTAGAGTAGGGTTGTGATGGATCTTTGTCTGCCTCTGCAACTGTGGAATTTTCGTAAGAAATCGCGCCACCGCAAGTTTTTAACGGAAGAATAATAAAGAAAATGAACTCGAACTAAGCAAGGCTCCTTTAATATAGAGGAAAATTGAATCGAATTGTGACATGTGAACGTAAACGAAAAATGCAATGGTTGACCCCAGATTAAACGCCGCAACAGTGCCCTAAAGC
This sequence comes from Aporophyla lueneburgensis, assembly GCA_932294355.1. Lineage (NCBI taxonomy): Eukaryota > Metazoa > Arthropoda > Insecta > Lepidoptera > Noctuidae > Aporophyla > Aporophyla lueneburgensis. The sequence continues at coordinate 9,972,909 of OW028758.1, read as the reverse complement.
AAAGCTTACCAATAAAAATCTTTTTAACAAAAAATTAAACCGCCAAAAAAACTGAAAAGCAAAAAATAATAAACCTTACCTTTTTTCGGCGGTTAAATTTTTTGTTTTTTGTGGCTTTAATGTACTTGGCAAGGTATTATACCCTATCCAATAAAAAAAGAATTATCAAAATCGAACTACATTACAATCAGTGAGTGAACAATCAATCATCCCCTGTTTTCCGACCCCTAGCATTCGATTTTGTTTTTCAAATTTATATGGGACCACCTTGGGAGTATACCTTTTCCAATAAAAAAATAATTATTACAATCGGACTACTATGTACAAAGTTATGCGTGGTCATACGTGGTCATACATAAAACAAAAATACGCGTCGAATTGATAACCTGCTTCGTTTTTTTCGTCGGTTGAAAAGGTAATCATAACTATTTGGTGATCTCTTCATGGTGTTATTCACCGTGCGGTCCATGGCCCTCTACGGGGCACTGGTGTGGGCGCCCTCATTGAGGCTGCGCCCAGCGCGCCGGTTGAGTGCGGCCCAGAGGGTCATGGCCATCCGGCTAATCCGAGGATACCGCACGATCTCGTGCGAGGCGGCGAGCCTCCTTGCCGGAGTGCCGCCATGGGATCTGGAGGCAAAGGTCCTCGCCCACATGTGGGAGTGGCGCGAGGAGGCGAAACGCCGGGGTGAAACTCCGCTGCCGCAACAAATCGCGGCTCGGCGGACAGAGCTCCGGTGTGATCTCATGGCGACATGGCGGGTACGATTGTCGCAACCCAGTGCTGGGCACGCCACAATTGCGGCGGTAAGTCCCCTCTTTGAGGAGTGGATAGCCCAGCCTGGGCGGGGCACCGCCGTGTCCTCGTGGAGGCGATCGGCGGCGGCAACCTCTCGCGTCCGGCCCTGGTGCGAGCCATGGTACGGAGCGAGAGGGAATGGGAAGCCGTCACCTCCTTCTGCGAAGCAGTAATGCTCGCGAAGGAGGAGGCGGGGCGCGTGAGGGAGTGGCAGTCCACACGGTGGAGCATACGGTGGAGGTGTGCCCTGCCTGGGCGGAGCACCGCCGTGTCCTCGTGGAGGCGATCGGCGGCGGCGACCTCTCGCGTCCGGCCCTGGTGCGAGCCATGGTACGGAGCGAGAGGGAATGGGAAGCCGTCACCTCCTTCTGCGAAGCAGTAATGCTCGCGAAGGAGGAGGCGGGGCGCGTGAGGGAGTGGCAGTCTCTGCGCCCTCACGCCCCTAGCCGCCGCAGGAGGAGACGCCCCGGGCGTCGGGAGTCGATAGCGGACTCCCGGCCACCGTAGGCGCGAGCTTGCGGGTGGCGAGCAATGGGTAGCTCGCCGCCCGGTAAGGACCAAGCTCGGGTCGACGGCGCGCAGTGTTCCACGCGCGCCTCAAAGAGATGTCAGCAGCAGTGTAGGGGTCTACTAGGACCGATGCCTGCCGGGGTCGCGTGATTGTTCGAAAGAGATACCGTGACCCTGGCACATGGGCAACTGATGGAACACGGGTGGGTTTTAGTCAGTAAAAGTCTGACACGCCCTCCCGCTCCGCCCAGAGCGGGAGAAGTCATTTGATGATTTCCCATCCTGAAAAAAAAAAAAAAAAAAAAAAAGGGAGTGGCAGTCTCTGCGCCCTCACGTCCCTAGCCGCCGCAGGAGGAGACGCCCCGGGCGTCGGGAGTCGATTGCGGACTCCCGGCCACCGTAGGCGCGAGCTTGCGAGTGGCGAGCAATGGGTAGCTCGCCGCCCGGTAAGGACCAAGCTCGGGTTGACGGCGCGCAGTGTTCCACGCGCGCCTCAAAGAGATGTCAGCAGCAGTGTAGGGGTCTACTAGGACCGATGCCTGCCAGGGTCGCATGATTGTTTGAAAGAGATACCGTGACCCTGGCACATGGGCAACTGATGGAACACGGGTGGGTTTTAGTCAGTAAAAGTCTGACACGCCCTCCCGCTCCGCCCAGAGCGGGAGAAGTCATTTGATGATTTCCCATCCTGGAAAAAAAAAAAAATGGTGTTATTCACTCTAGCTTTCTCAGGTCTGGTCAAGCAATATCAGCAGATGTTTACACTGCTGAACTTCGAAGAATGATAGCGAAACTGGCAGTGAAACAGCCACGACTCGTGAATCGATCTTCACCATTATTACGCCATGATAACACTATACCTCACAAGAGCTGCAGTTAGAAAGTATACGTCACCCTCCGTACTTGTCAGACCTTGCTCCAACTGACTACCATTTTTTTTTCAGATTTGGACAATTTTCTACGTCGTAAAAAAATTTCTTCCCAGGAGGCAGTACAAAATACTTTCAAACAGTTTGTCGAATTTAGATCCCCAGAGTTCTATCGCAAAGGCATAAATGAATGACCGATTAGATGGTAGGAACATACATATGATGAGGGTAAATATATTGATTAAGTAAATACTTATGTCACATGTTGGAAAAAAAAAAACAAGTTTTGTAATACATACCGATAAGACAAATTTGAAAAATAATGTGGTCTATACTTAAATTTATTATAGTTTGTGAGTTTAAGGTTAATTAGCATGGTTTGAAAATATTTATAATTTTAATGTGGATTTTGTGGAAAATATTGTTCGTTTGACAGTACCTGTTATGTATTTCTTCCTACAAAATGTAATGTGTCACTGTTTGTTTTCCCTAACAGGTAAATAAATAGAATAGAATCGCTTTATTTCGGACACACAATTATCCATATGGTGTTAGTAACATACAAAGAAAACAACTTATTGCCTAGTGTTAGTAACAATCAACCTCCGCACAAACTGCTGTACAATCGGAGAGCCAAAGCTCTCGGCTACAGTTTTCAGGATGTTGTTTTGACTGCCCCTCACTCTCCTCAGAAGCGACGCAGTTTTTTTGCGTACAATAGCAAAGAAGCCGTCGGTGCGGGCTTGCGCAAACATATTCGACGCGCTACAGTATCGAGGCAGCCTCAACAACATCCTGAAAGCATTGTTATATTGGACGCGCAGGGCATCCAGCGATCTCTTAGTATAATTGACCCATAGATTGCCCGTGTACAAGCTTTGGCAGTAAGCCTTAAAAAGTGTTACTTTAACTTGGTCTGTACACCGCGCAAATCTACGGGACAACATATTACTCCGGACCGCTAGAGCCCTGCGCTCCCTCTCAATGTCTACATCGTCCCTGAGGTCAGCGGCAAGACAATGCCCTAGGTATTTAAAAGTTGACACCCTATTAATTGGTGACCCGTTAATAAGCAACTCGGGTCCCTCTCCACGGCGTTTGCCGCTGACCTCAAAGACCATGTATTCACAGTTCTTTTCGTTATATTTTAATCCATGTGCGGCAGCGTAGGTCTCACACGTTCTAAGCATCTCTCTGATTGCTCCCGCTGACGGACCCAGCAACACCATGTCATCTGCATAGCTGATGTTGTTAATTCTAACCCCATCAACACTGCATCCAACACGCATGCTGCTGAGTGCGACTATCAGGTCATCCACGTAGAGGTTGAAGAGCCTGGGAGATGTCAGACCACCCTGTCTCACCCCGCACTCCGACCCATACGGCTCAGAGGCTGTATCATCCCATTTCACCCGATTGACTTGGTTACCATACCAATACTGGAACAGCCCACATATTTCCGCGGGTATACCCCATCTTTCTCCAGACCACATCGTAAGAAACGAGATCAAAGGAGATCAAGGAAACAGGCGTACACCAAGCATACCGTCCAACACCTTGGCTATTATAGTCGCAAGAGAAATGGGACGATAATTCTAATCAACAAAATAATAGCTTTGTTCTCCCACCCAAGGAAAATATATATATTTTTAATCTTCGTAGCCGAGGTATAAACGCACGATAAATAAAAAGTCAAAGTTAGCTCTTGTTGTTTTTTAATAATTATATTCAAGTTTTTAACAAAAACAATTAATTATAATATTTACGATGGTTTAAAAGATTCCAATCACTTTAATTTTTAGCTTTTCTGGTGTAGGGCGACTCCGGTGGTTCTCTAACGATGGACCAACAATAATCGGCAAGCATAAATGGTTCCCATTTGCCTTGGTAGCGTTTTTCAAATGACGCGATGTCTTGGTGGAATCGCTCTCCATGTTCGTCACTTATAGCTCCCGTATTTCGTGGAAAGAAATTAAGATTTGTGATCACAAAAAGGGTTTTTTTAAGGACATTTTGCATCCCATTTTTTGATAAGCTTTTAACATTGTTTCGACGTTATTTACATATTGCGCAGATATGTGATTGCCATGAAAACTTTTGGTCACATCTACAAAGGACAACCTTGCTTCTTTTTGAACATCGTTTAATGCTGCCAGAAACGATTGATTCTTCATGATTTTCCTTACACCAGAACCAACAAATATGCCTTCTTTTATCTTGGCATCGCTAAGAGAAGGAAATTTATTTTTCAAGTATTGAAATCCAGAACCATTTTTGTCCATGGCCTTAACGAAGTTTTTTATATACCGGGATATAAGCTGTTCTTTCTTACCAGTGCTCACGAGTGTAATATTTTGACCGATCCCTACTATCCCATTCACACAAGTAACAGCAGAATTTGGTATAGCCAGTTTGGAGTCCTAAAATTTAAGCAACTACTTTTTTTGCCATCTGTTGTGAACTTTCCACACACATAATAAAAGTGATAGGGAGAATTTATGCAACTGCGTGGCATTTTTGTAGTTTAGTGTCTTGCGTTTCGAACACGATTGAACTTGTTTCAATAGTTTGCTTATTCTATAAAATATTGTAAAGAACAAAGTGTAAACATGGAGAATTCACGCAAGTCATTTATTTTGATAACGACAGCTAAACCAACGTATTTATTATAATTTTTGTGATGAGGTGAAGGATACCTAACGAAAACAATATAAATCGCTTAGGTGGGAGAACCGTTGTTGGAATTACCTTTATCCGAGATGTTCCCTGTCCTGTTCTTCACAATGGGAACTACGATGGTCTTCATTAGATTAGCAGGTAGGTACGCGTGATTAATACACATTGTGAAAAACATAGACAAGACTCTCGGCAAATGTACACCTGCGTGCCTCAGATGCTCAATCTGAGCCCATCATGCCTTGGTGATTTGCCTCGTTTCATGTTGTTAATGATTGCAAGTACCTGCTTGCTCGAGAAACGTATCAGAGGATTCGCGCCAGGACTGATGGGCTCACAATCATTCACCAAGGTTGAGGGACCCAGAGGAGACTGAACTTTGAAATGGTCCCTGAACTCATTAGCAATTTCCTTCTTATCACTTATCCCTTCCACACACGCAGAAAGACCAGGTTTTGCATTCAATTTACCAGTGGACTTCCAAAATTTCCCAAAATTTTTACTAGCTCGTTGTTCTGCTAGCCTATCCATTACAATTTGCTCAGCGTGGTTTTGACAAAATTTCAGTCGACTTTTAAAAACTTTTCGCTTCGCATACATTTCATTCTCACTCAGAATCCAGGTCTGAAAGCTATACCTGGCCTCGCGGTGGGCATCTCTCACATACTCATTCCACCACCACACTCGCTTTCCTCTCCGCGCCCCCCTTCCAGATGTCCTTCCAGATTGCCTAGCCACCGCACATAGGATTCCTACAATCTGTTCAAACATATTGTCCAGAATAACTCTATGCTCAGCCAACCTACATGATCCAACGCTGCACCTTCCAAATGACTGTACTAATTTGACAAAGGAAACTGAAAAATATAAGATTTTTAATAAATTTTACATTTTTATTTATTTTGGTTTCAGTGTATTTCATTTAAAATTTAAGTTCAGGAATTTGTATTAGCTGGCGAGGGCCAGGAAACGTGCGAATAGTGAAATTAGAAGCAGATGTTTCGATTTCGTATACGTAGCTTTTGATTTGCTACTTCTTCATTATCTGCTTCCAAATATTATTAAAAGCGAGATGCGTAATAGTAGCCCACGGTATTCAAATTGCTGCGTTCATACTGGGGGTGATTTAGTGCTGTATCCACTAAGTTAATGTGAGCAGAACGGTTCCATACTGGACAGGCACATAAAAAGCATAATATTTTTCGAGACTTTATAGAAAAAAAAAACTTTCTTCATAATTTGTCATTGTAACTTGATTAAGATATTTATTTTAATCAAGTTACAATGACAAATTCTGGAGAACGTTTTAATTTTTAGGATTAAATTAAAATAAATCAGCCTGTGTTGTCCCACTGCAAGGAAACAAAAAGAAAAACTAAGATAAATACCGAAAATAATAGTAATAGAAACTACCTCGTAGGTCTAGTAGTCGCAAGCGCTACTGGTAAGTACGAGATTCTGGTTTCGATTTCCAAATCGGGCAAAGTGTTATTGAGGCTTTCTATCTGGAATTTCTCAGTAGCAGCTCGGAGTTTGGATTTGTGCCCAGATGATAGCGCTACTCGCCATGTGCATCTGGATTGAGGGCCCATTTTTTGAACCCTTGCGTACCGAAATAAGATTTATAGGGAAATTAGTTAAAAATAGTAAAAACTTAAAGCAAAGGGTCATAAATTTCTTAAACGTGAATTAAAACTGTTATGATGAAATAACTTGGGCCCTCAATCCAGACGCGTGCATAGAGTGGCATAGCCTAAATCTCAGTAAGCACTATCCCAGGGTTAATAATTTTTGTTTAAGAATTTAGTTAAGAATTTCTTAAATATTTTAAGAAATTCCCAAATCTGTAAAATATAACATTACCGATTTATGGCGGCATATCTAGGGCCCTCACTTCATTATTGTTTGTACTGAGGAATCTGCAAAACATGAATATATCTGAAGAAATACATAAATACGACTTTAACATGTTTTACTTACCTACCTATGTGAATTAGTTAAAAAGAAATAAGGACACAAAACTTAATTGTTAAGAAGTAAATGAAAGTCGAATTTTACTAAAAAGTCTGAGCTGAGAGCCCAATATTTTCGGCATTATTGACTAGGCTCAACCTTATAGATTAACGCAAATTAGAATAAAAGTTTTAACTATTTCTTAATTAAATTGTAACACATCGTTCGTTCTTTTAAATGTCATACTTTGAGAGAAAATTGATTTTCAACTTTTTGAACGAGAATTATTTGTAGAGTGACCATAATGTTCAAAGTACCTGTACATTTTGTAAAGTGCATTCGGCAAGTCATAATTTGCAGCTAAAAGTACTATATACCTACTAATTACAATTTGGTTTTCCTTATTTTTAATGTAATTTCTATTTATGTGATGTTACTCTTTAAGGTAATACTATGAGCCAAGTTGCCTAAACAAATAAAAAAATACTAAAAACGAAAATGGAAATGATTTTTTTTTAAATCACAGATATAGTTGCACTCATCACTAAAAATTACTTTGCTCTCTCGCAATTTCGTATTTTTAGGATATAAGACTATTTTATGTGAAGTAAAAAGTTTTTTATAATTATACCGATCGTGTTTTATTTATCACAACGAATTTATTTGATCTCGTGCTACAGTGATCCATAGATACGATGACTACTTACATGTATTACATACTACTAGTCAGTTAGTTTGCCTTTCATTTTATGCAAACACTGTTGAAGCTAAATAAATTTTCTAATTTTATTTATTTTTATAGAAATTACATTAAAAACAAGGAAAACCAAATTGTAATTAGTAGGTATATAGTACTTTTAGCTGCAAATTATGACTTGCCGAATGCACTTTACAAAATGTACAGGTACTTTGAACATTTATTTATTTATTTATTTAACCATTTATGCACACATATAAATAGACAAATAGAAAGGAACAGAAAAATATGTACAAAGGTAATGCTTATTTCTATTGAAATCTCTTCCAGCATACCTGCAATAGGAGACAATATAAAAAGAGATGTAGACAACGTGTGTAATAGTAGAAGAAAAATAATACTATAATTTAAATATAAACCTACAAAATAAAAATATACATACATAAATACTTCTAAAATAAATATCACTAAATATATATACTAATAATGTAATAAAAATGGAAACATTCATGAGCAATTATGACAAAGTGGAGAGATAGTGTTCTTTCACTCTTCTTTTAAATACAGCAATAGTAGGGCAGTCCCTTATGTCAGGCGGAAGTGCATTCCACAACCGAACCGCATGCACGGTGAAGGAGTAGGAGTAGAAGTCGGTTGAGTGGGGAGGGGACTTGAGGAGATTTCTAAGATGCGACCTGCAAGGTGCATCAAAAGGACGGGCGTAGGAGAAGCGTTCCCGCAAATAGGATGGGGTCTTAGGGTTGTGGAGAATGTTAAATAGCAGACACAATATCCGAGAGTTCCTGCGAAGTCGAATAGGGAGCCACTTGAGAACCTTGCGAAAGTTAGAAACGTGATCATATTTCTTAAGATTAAAAACAAAACGAATGCAGATATTTTGCAAACGCTCAAGTTTATTTAACAGCTCCTCGGTGGCATCCAAATAACAGGCATCAGCGTAGTCAATAATGGGCTGAATAAGAGTTTGCGCAAGGGAAATTTTGGTGTTGAAGGGCAGAAAGCTCTGGAGGCATTTCAATGCATGAAACGTGAAGTGCACTCTGCGACTGACTTGAGCAACTTGGGCACTCCACGATAAGTAAGAGTCCATGGTTACCCCCAGATTCTTAACTGTTTTCGCGTATTCTATCTGAACTCCATTCAGACAGAGTGGGGACAGCGACGTAGCATCGAGCCTATTCCTCATATATCTGCCGCCGATAATTATGGCCTGGGATTTCTTAGGGTTGATCAGCAGTCCAAAAGACTGCGACCACTCACTAATTACATCCAGGTCTCTGTTCATGGCAGATACAGTGGCATCCGCATTTTGCGCCAAGAAGTGAGTGTAAAACTGCAGATCGTCGGCGTAGAGATGGAAGTGAGAAGAGATGAGTTTGGTGACAGAGTTAATAAAAATAGAAAAGAGAAGGGGAGAGAGAACGCCACCCTGAGGCACACCCGCAGCAAGAGAGCACCAGGCAGAAGAAGACTTTTCAAGACAGACCCGCTGCGAGCGGCCCTTAAGATAAGTGTCGAACCACCCAATAGTAGAAGAAGAGAAATTGAGAGATTTAAGCATCGCGAGAAGGATGTCGAAGTCAACAGAATTAAAGGCACTGCTAAAGTCCAGAAGTAAAAGTAAGGTGAGAGATTTGTGGTCCATAGCCCAGCGGATGTCATCAGTAACCTTTAAAAGAGTCGTTACTGTGCTATGACCAGGTCGAAAACTAGATTGAAAAGGACTAAGAACGTTATTAGAAGATAAAAAGGCAGAAAGTTGCTGATAAACAATGTGCTCAAGAACCTTAGAGAGAAATGGTAAGATAGAAATGGGTCGGAAATCGGTTGGTGAAACGGGGTTTGAAATTTTAGGTAAGGGGATAATATGGGCTTGTTTCCAGGCCTCAGGAAAGGTACAAGAAAACAAGGAGAAGTTAAAAATGTGGCTCAAAATAGGAAGTACAGTGGGGAGAATAGGAGAAATCATTCTTGAGCAAAGATTATCATTACCAACTGCTGTAGAGGAGATAGCACAAATAGATTTTTTGACCTCACTTTCACCTACAGGCCTGAATTCGAAAGAAAGAGACTGCGGCACTGGCATACAGGAGAGTTTATTTAAAGTAGCTGATTTGACGTGGGGATCCAACGTAACAGGGGGATGTGAGAAAAGATTGTTGAGAGCACCCACGTCAGTGTCATTACTGGAAATAACTGGAGACTTACCAATGCCGACAGTTTTTAGAAATTTCCAGACCTCTGAAGAGTTACGATTGTCGAGAGAATTGTGAAAGTAGCGTTTTTTAGCATCTCTACACATACGACTGCAACGATTACGTAGTATCTTGAACGCATTCAAGTTAAGCTCAGAAGGACAGCGTTTCCACCTCCTTTTTGTAATGAAACACACGCAGGTTTGTTAAACACTGATTTATTTCCAAAAACCCTCACATACAATTATCATCTTATGTTGACATACCGTCAGACTACTTAATATACTACATCTTTTCCCTTCCAAGAAAAGTATGCCTAAAGATTATTAAAGACCTAAAAATAAGACTAACGACTACTTTAATGCTGTTTGCTGAACGTACAAACTGTTTCGTTTATGTAAATAACCTACTGACATTATTTACAATAATATTATATAACAACGCTACTTTTACTTACATAATATTATGCCAGTTGCGGCTTTTAACTTATATAAATTAGATCAATACTTATTTTCTATGTTATTATTATTCAGCCAATTGTAAGCTTTTCTATTCTCGACCCAAGAACAGATTAGTCAGCATTCGTACAGTTCTTTCCTTAGACCTTTCAATAGGAACCACTAGTGGCGAAGGTGTAGATGACTGATCGCTAGTATCAGTTGGACTTTCAAAGTCACCACTCTCGTCGAGCAGTGCTGACTGATTGTTGCTAGCTGGACTTGTCTGTGCTTGGGTTGAAACTTCAGCCTGTGTCCTTTGTCTACGTCTACGGACAACTGTCGTCGTCACCACACTCGGTGTCGTGCTACTACCTGCACTATCTGTTGGATGTCTCTCTGTCTCCCCTACTCTTTCTGTTGTGCATCCCGTACGCACAACCAATTGACTTCGTGTTCGCCGATAGCGACCACCGCGTTCGTCTTCTACAATATACGAGCGTGGTTGTGCTGCATGTGCTACTATTGTTACCGGTTTTCTGTCGCCGTTACTAATTAAAGTTGCCTTATCACCTGATGTCAGGCTTTTTAGTGTGTTCGCCGTTTTGTCGTAATTTAATTTAATTTGTTTTCTGTTTATCATTATTCTTTTGTAATTTTGGTCATTATCTACCTTCTCCGTTAGCAACTTAGCACTAACTGGTAACCTAGTTTTAAGACGCCTACCCATTAAAATCTGTGCGGGTGAGTCTATATCATGGCGTGGTGTAGCTCTAAAATTTAACAGTGCCAAGAAATAATCCTGTCCCGAATCTACACATTTCTTTAACAAATTTTTTACTGTCTGTACGGTTCTTTCGCTTTTACCGTTTGACTGCGGGTAATGCGGTGATGACGTCTCATGCCGTATTTCCCATTCGTACATAAACCTTTTAAACTCCTGTGAGCTATAAGCCGGTCCATTATCACTCACCAGCTCCGCTGGTATACCGTGCCGCGAGAACTGCTCTTTCATAAAAGTAATAATTTGTCTAGAGCTAATACTTGACAACTGTCCGACCTCAACATAGTTAGAAAAGTAATCGACTAAAACAATATAATACTTTTTTTTATATTCAAATGTGTCCGAGGCTAGTTTGTGCCAGGGCAGCGCCGGCACACTGTGCTGCAGCAGCGGCTGACGGCGCGGGCGGGGCGCGTGCAGCGCGCATGCCGCGCACGAACGTACCGCACGTTCCACGTCCTCGCACATTCCTGGCCAAAACATTACTTCGCGCGCGCGCCGCTTGCATCTTTCTATACCTAAATGTCCTTCATGGACTCGTGATAGCATGTTTTCTCGTAAAGCACGCGGAATAAACACACACTCCCCCTTGAAAAGTAAACCTTCAACGCAATGTAGTTGCTCGCGATACGGCCAGAAAACATTAACTCGGTCGTTCACATCACGCCTATTTTTAGGCCAGCCTTTCGTAATGTACCTATTTAACCATCTGCTGTCACTATCTAACTCAGTTTCTTTTTTAATGGCTTCCATATTTGGTTGGCTGAAAGGCACATTCTCTAACATAAAGCAAGTTTGTACATCAAGTTCTGCAGACACTCGGTCTTGCATAACTTCCTTTAGAGGAGCCCGCGATAGCGTGTCCGCTATATACATATATTTACCCGGAGTGTATACTACCTTAAAGTCGTACCCTTGCACTCTCATCATCATTCGTTGTAACCGGGCTGGAACCGAAACTAATGGCTTGCTAAATAATGCTTCCAGTGGCTTATGGTCACTATGCACGGTGATATCAGACCTGCCATAAATATACTGTCTAAACCGCTCGACCCCAAACACAATAGCCAGCATTTCTTTTTCTATATGTGCATACCTGGTCTGGCGAACTCCACCGGGCGGCCACTCTGCAGAAGCACAGCTCCCAGAGCGACGCTGGACGCGTCCACCGACAGTACTACAGGCACGCTGTCGCTGTACAGCGCCAGTACCGGTGCACTGCTAAGCTTTTTTTTTAAGCTGTCCACGGCCTCTGAATGTTGGGGTTCCCATGACCACTCAGTTTCCTTTTTTAACAATGACCTAAGTACATTTACACACTCTGAGTAGTTTTGTATAAATTTTGCCAAATAATTGACCATGCCTAAAAATCTCTCCAGAGCCTTCCTATCTGTTGGATACGGCATCTCCATTATAGCCTTAATTTTTGAGTCGTCTGCCCGCATTCCGTTTGCATCAAACTTGTGACCTAAGTATGTAATTTCCGGTACACCAAATTTACATTTTTCTCGATTAAATTTTACACCGATATCCTTAGCACGTCGCAAGAGACACTCCAATCTCCGATCGTGCTCATCCATAGTACGCCCCCATACTATTACGTCATCAATAAAAGATTCTACGCCTTCTAAATCTTCTAAGTGCTGCCTAAGCTTCGCATGAAATACCTCTGGCGCGCAGTTTATACCGTAAGGTAAACGTAGAAATTGGTATCGTCCGAACGGTGTGCTGAAAGTACAAAGGTCGGCGCTCGCGTCATCTATCTGAACCATCCAGAAACCGCAGCGAGCGTCTAGCACGCTGTATACAGTAGCACCGCGCAAGCGCGCTGCCAGCTCGGGCACCGTCGGCAACGAGTACTGCGCACGCCGCACCGCGCGATTTAGAGGTCGTGGATCTAAACAAACACGAATGCAGCCATCTTTTTTCGCGACCAGAACAATTGCATTAACCCAAGAGGTTGGATGCGTAACCTTTCTTACTACGCCCAACTCTTCCATTCTATGTATCTCATCCAACAATTTATCTTTAAGTCCCAAAGGAATTTTCCTGGTTGGGCAAACAACTGGCTGTACATTTTTATCCACTACGATACTATATTTACCGGGTAATTTTCCCAGTCCTTGAAACAAGTCATAGTAGTGATCAATATTTATTGCATTAATTTGACTTATTAATCCTAATGCAATGCAACCCTCCAAACCGAGTACATTCTGACATTTTAAATCAACAACAACAAATGACAACACGTAACGTGTTTTATTAAATACAAACGGCACTTTGCCAATTCCTATAACTGGTAATTGATTACCGGTAAACGAATGTACACGTTTTGTGAACGGCTTAAGGTCTGTGATTAATAATCCTAAGTTTAAATAGGTAAGTTTAGAGACAACATTAATCATTGATCCTGTATCTATTTTTAATGAAATGTTTTTACCTTTGCATTTTACAACTTCTATCCATTCCATTGACGACTTACATTGTTGATTGTCCTCTTCGAGTGTATTAACATAAAACATTTCTTTATCATCACTATCACTATTTACGGTTTCTACACTGAGATTTAAAACTTTGCGTATTGCTTTCTTTTGCTCACACACTCGCGAGAAGTGACCTTTCTTTTCACAAACATAACACATGGCGTTTCGTGCCGGACAGCGCTCATCGCCGAGACACCGCCCGCTGCCGCACAGCTCGCAGGCGCTGCGCTGCGTGCGCGCCGGCCGCGGCCCAGCGGCGCCTTCACCGCGCGCTCGGGCTCCGCTGCCACCGCCACGTCGTCCTCTAGCGCACCGTCCGCCTCTTGCGCTGCTACCATCTTTAACTGCATTCACTTGCACACCCGCTGATGCGCTGTCGATGCACTTACTTTCCTCTTTGGACATCTCTGCGGCCTGGCAAATCTGTATCGCCTTTGGTAGTGACAAATCATCCGTGCGAAGGAGTCGGTCTCTCACAGTGTTGTTGACAATACCACACACAATCTTATCTCGCAAGAGGCTCTCATGCAAATCACTGAACTCGCACTGCTGACTTAATACCCTCAATGCTGTTACGTATTGGTCAATGTTTTCTGCGTCTTCTTGATTACGTGTAAAAAATATAAACCGCCTCACTGTGATATTTGGTTTTGTCCCGAAATACTTGTCGAACTTTTGCAATACACAATTTATGTCGTCTTCACTTTCACCATCACCAAACGTGAATGTTGTGTATGCCTCATAACCGGCTGATCCAATGAGGTTTACCAACAAACTAGCCTGGACTTTTTTAGGCTCTTTGCTCACTCCAGATGCTTTAAGAAAAACTTCGAACAGCTTCCGCCATTTGTGCCACGCGTCGGACCGAGCGGCTGGTCCACCGTCGAGCGATAATTCCGCTGGAGGACGTGCGTGCTCCATTTTTATTTATTTTTCTACAAACCGATGTGCCACAGCACTAAGATACAATATTTTATAGGTTCAAGTCCGTTTAAACTCATAAAAGTGTTAAAAAGGCACACCGCTGCCACCATGTAATGAAACACACGCAGGTTGGTTAAACACTGATTTATTTCCAAAAACCCTCACATACAATTACCTATCATCTTATGTTGACATACCGTCAGACTACTTAATATACTACACTTTTGGCTCTGTCCCTTCTTGCCATAACTTCCTTGATGGCCGGAGTGAGCCAAGGAGCTGGGACATACTTAACTTTAACTCGACGAGTGGGGGCATGACGATCGTATAAGCTAAGTATTTTGCTATTAAAAACGTGAACCATATCATTAATACAAGTGCTCTCCAAGATGGTCGTCCAGTCGATACTACCAGCATCGCGTCGCAATGCCTCCAGGTCTATGCCCTTATAGTTCCTAAGGTAAAAATATTGCGGCTTACGCTTGGGAGGGCGAATCTTGTAGGACATAAAAATGAGGTCGTGATAGGAAAAACAAGCAGTAAGTTGTCCGTGGATAGATACATTATGGGGGTTAGAGACAATCATCAAATCCAGAAGAGAAGGGGTGCAGTTAGGGAAGTGATGAGTAGCAGAAAGAGGCAGAATACTAAGATTAAAAGAAGATATTAGAGATTGAAGTTTGAGAGTACGACTGTCATTTTTAAGAAGGCAGGTATTAAAGTCGCCCATCAAGACTACGTGGTCATAGGAGGGACAGAAATCATTTAAAAGCGAATCAAAAGAATCAAAGTAGTCAATACTGAGATTAGGGCTGTACACCACTCCAAGGAGCATTTTAACATGATGAAGAGAAATTTCAAGAAATAGATGCTCCGCTGACCCGGAGTAGGAAGATGGTGATGTACTGATAATCTTATGGGGGATATCACTACGCAAGTAAATGGCAACACTACCACCCCCCTTCCCTGTTCTATCGTTACGGATAAGAACAAAGCCAGGAAGGGCATAGTTAATAGATAAAAGAGAGGGTTTGAGGAAGGACTCCGAGATCAGCAAAGCATCTATATGTGCACAGTTAATGGAAGCCAGAAGATCAGAAAAATGGCACGGAACACTCTGGGCATTGATGTGGGCTATGTTGAGGTTGTTGGGAAGATGGGTAAGTAAAGAGAAAATCTGATCGCCGAGAGAAAGAGGGGAAGAAGAATCACTCGCCGCACTCCGGAAACTGCTAGAAGAGGAAGAACAAGAGAAAAAATCATCATCAATCTCCGCATCGAACATAATTTGCAAAAATAATAATAATAATATGTATATGAATAAATTAACGACTAAAAATAATACCAATAAACTAAAAAGTTAGCAATATCAAAACTACTAATCTACATAAAAACAAAACAATATTAATAATAATTAAATACGCTCAACTAATAAAAGCACCTATTCGCTGTTGTTGGTAGAGATTTTGACATACCGTTTATATAAACTAAGAAGGAACATTACAATGTGAAGGGAATAAATCAAGACATAAAATATTATGTTAACACGGGACACAAAAGGTACTTAACAAACAAACAAAAATATATATATATTAAAAAGTTATCTAACGATTATATCAACCACAACATTTAGAAACACTATAACAAAAGGAAATTGAAACGAAACGTAACGTCATCACAAACAAAAAACTTCACTGACAGGCGACATACGTCACGTCACATTTGACATTGACAGCAAAATATTAATATTTATGTACCGGCAAACTACATGACGATTTTAGCAAAGATAATTAGAAGTAAATACTGTGGGTACATTAACAAGAGGAAATAGTAATTAAAAGTGTACCGACACCGCACGATTGCAACACAATACAGTCAAAGTAAAGCGTGAATGGGCTGCCAGGGTCGCGTGATTGTTCGAAAGAGATACCGTGACCCTGGCACATGGGCAACTGATGGAACACGGGTGGGTTTTAGTCAGTAAAAGTCTGACACGCCCTCCCGCTCCGCCCAGAGCGGGAAAAGTCATTTGATGATTTCCCATCCTGAAAAAAAAAAAAAAAAACAAAAAAGCGTGAATGGGGAACAATATTATAAAACATAAGAAAACTTAGCGGCGAGCCTTCTTCACAATTTTTCGTTTGGGGGTTGCTGTTACAGGCGATGTAGATGCCGCGATAGCAGAGGTAGAGGCGACAGGCACGGGATCGTCAGGGACAGTAGCACTGGCTGGAGTCGGGAATAGCGCGATTAACGAATTAAGCTCACCCATAGATGCTATCTTCCGGCGTGACTTGTCTGGTGTCAAGACAATAACTCTTCCCTCTGCAGACCAGCAGCAATTGATGCTAAAATGCTTGCGAGCCGCAATAAATAACTGGTGCCGTGTTTTAGTCAGGAACTCCGAAATGGTGATGCCACTGCCCTTCAGTGTAGTTTTAGCATCCCAAACTAACCGACGATGCTCCATTCCATTGAATCGCACCAGCACAGGTCTAGTTTTACCCTGGGGTGCTCCTAGTCTGTGGCATACTTCCAAATGATCCGGTTTCATGTCGTCAATCAGCAGTTGTTTGGAAATGATGAGAAGAATTGTGTCGCACAGCTTTTCGTTATGTTTCTCAGGAATACCGTGAAACAGCAGGATCTTTCTTCGCATCACAGTCTCATGTGCGTCTAGACTTAGTGTCAAGAGTTCAATTTGTGTTTTAAAATGAGATAAAGTTTAGCAAACAAATGATTTAAACTCAGAAAAGTCCAGGGACAGTGCAGCAAGATCAGTGTGAGCAGGGTCAGTTCCAGCTGTAGCTCTCTGCAGCTTATCTTCGTACTCACGCATGCGGGAGCTAAACAGCTTCTCCAGCTCTTCCATATTGTGCACAAGCTGGCTGTCCATATTTCGTTGGAATTTTTGAGTATTGTGGTTGTTGTAGAGTGAAAGTGAAAGGAAAGATCCAAGCGAAGGTGGGTTTAAAAGTTAATTAACACATAAATATAGTTAAAAAGAACAAATAACTATTTTAAAATAAATATTAAACAAGGAAGCTACAAAATTATGTGTTTATGTTAGGCCTACCCACGTAGGAAAAAACATTATGGTCACTCTACAAATAATTCTCTTTCAAAAAGTTGAAAATCAATTTTCTCTTAAAGTATGACATTTAAAAGAACGAACGATGTGTTACAATTTAATTAAGAAATAATTAAAACTTTTATTCTAATTTGCGTTAATCTATAAGGTTGAGCCTAGTCAATAATGCCGAAAATATTGGGCTCTCAGTTCAGACTTTTTAGTAAAATTCGACTTTCATTTACTTCTTAACAATTAAGTTTTGTGTCCTTATTTCTTTTTAACTAATTCACATAGGTAGGTAAGTAAAACATGTTAAAGTCGTATTTATGTATTTCTTCAGATATATTCATGTTTTGCAGATTCCTCAGTACAAACAATAATGAAGTGAGGGCCCTAGATATGCCGCCATAAATCGGTAATGTTATATTTTACAGATTTGGGAATTTCTTAAAATATTTAAGAAATTCTTAACTAAATTCTTAAACAAAAATTATTAACCCTGGGATAGTGCTTACTGAGATTTAGGCTATGCCACTCTATGCACGCGTCTGGATTGAGGGCCCAAGTTATTTCATCATAACAGTTTTAATTCACGTTTAAGAAATTTATGACCCTTTGCTTTAAGTTTTTACTATTTTTAACTAATTTCCCTATAAATCTTATTTCGGTACGCAAGGGTTCAAAAAATGGGCCCTCAATCCAGATGCACATGGCGAGTAGCGCTATCATCTGGGCACAAATCCAAACTCCGAGCTGCTACTGAGAAATTCCAGATAGAAAGCCTCAATAACACTTTGCCCGATTTGGAAATCGAAACCAGAATCTCGTACTTACCAGTAGCGCTTGCGACTACTAGACCTACGAGGTAGTTTCTATTACTATTATTTTCGGTATTTATCTTAGTTTTTCTTTTTGTTTCCTTGCAGTGGGACAACACAGGCTGATTTATTTTAATTTAATCCTAAAAATTAAAACGTTCTCCAGAATTTGTCATTGTAACTTGATTAAAATAAATATCTTAATCAAGTTACAATGACAAATTATGAAGAAAGTTTTTTTTTTCTATAAAGTCTCGAAAAATATTATGCTTTTTATGTGCCTGTCCAGTATGGAACCGTTCTGCTCACATTAACTTAGTGGATACAGCACTAAATCACCCCCAGTATGAACGCAGCAATTTGAATACCGTGGGCTACTATTACGCATCTCGCTTTTAATAATGTTTGGAAGCAGATAATGAAGAAGTAGCAAATCAAAAGCTACGTATACGAAATCGAAACATCTGCTTCTAATTTCACTATTCGCACGTTTCCTGGCCCTCGCCAGCTAATACAAATTCCTGAACTTAAATTTTAAATGAAATACACTGAAACCAAAATAAATAAAAATGTAAAATTTATTAAAAATCTTATATTTTTCAGTTTCCTTTGTCAAATTAGTACAGTCATTTGGAAGGTGCAGCGTTGGATCATGTAGGTTGGCTGAGCATAGAGTTATTCTGGACAATATGTTTGAACAGATTGTAGGAATCCTATGTGCGGTGGCTAGGCAATCTGGAAGGACATCTGGAAGGGGGGCGCGGAGAGGAAAGCGAGTGTGGTGGTGGAATGAGTATGTGAGAGATGCCCACCGCGAGGCCAGGTATAGCTTTCAGACCTGGATTCTGAGTGAGAATGAAATGTATGCGAAGCGAAAAGTTTTTAAAAGTCGACTGAAATTTTGTCAAAACCACGCTGAGCAAATTGTAATGGATAGGCTAGCAGAACAACGAGCTAGTAAAAATTTTGGGAAATTTTGGAAGTCCACTGGTAAATTGAATGCAAAACCTGGTCTTTCTGCGTGTGTGGAAGGGATAAGTGATAAGAAGGAAATTGCTAATGAGTTCAGGGACCATTTCAAAGTTCAGTCTCCTCTGGGTCCCTCAACCTTGGTGAATGATTGTGAGCCCATCAGTCCTGGCGCGAATCCTCTGATACGTTTCTCGAGCAAGCAGGTACTTGCAATCATTAACAACATGAAACGAGGCAAATCACCAAGGCATGATGGGCTCAGATTGAGCATCTGAGGCACGCAGGTGTACATTTGCCGAGAGTCTTGTCTATGTTTTTCACAATGTGTATTAATCACGCGTACCTACCTGCTAATCTAATGAAGACCATCGTAGTTCCCATTGTGAAGAACAGGACAGGGAACATCTCGGATAAAGGTAATTCCAACAACGGTTCTCCCACCTAAGCGATTTATATTGTTTTCGTTAGGTATCCTTCACCTCATCACAAAAATTATAATAAATACGTTGGTTTAGCTGTCGTTATCAAAATAAATGACTTGCGTGAATTCTCCATGTTTACACTTTGTTCTTTACAATATTTTATAGAATAAGCAAACTATTGAAACAAGTTCAATCGTGTTCGAAACGCAAGACACTAAACTACAAAAATGCCACGCAGTTGCATAAATTCTCCCTATCACTTTTATTATGTGTGTGGAAAGTTCACAACAGATGGCAAAAAAAGTAGTTGCTTAAATTTTAGGACTCCAAACTGGCTATACCAAATTCTGCTGTTACTTGTGTGAATGGGATAGTAGGGATCGGTCAAAATATTACACTCGTGAGCACTGGTAAGAAAGAACAGCTTATATCCCGGTATATAAAAAACTTCGTTAAGGCCATGGACAAAAATGGTTCTGGATTTCAATACTTGAAAAATAAATTTCCTTCTCTTAGCGATGCCAAGATAAAAGAAGGCATATTTGTTGGTTCTGGTGTAAGGAAAATCATGAAGAATCAATCGTTTCTGGCAGCATTAAACGATGTTCAAAAAGAAGCAAGGTTGTCCTTTGTAGATGTGACCAAAAGTTTTCATGGCAATCACATATCTGCGCAATATGTAAATAACGTCGAAACAATGTTAAAAGCTTATCAAAAAATGGGATGCAAAATGTCCTTAAAAAAACCCTTTTTGTGATCACAAATCTTAATTTCTTTCCACGAAATACGGGAGCTATAAGTGACGAACATGGAGAGCGATTCCACCAAGACATCGCGTCATTTGAAAAACGCTACCAAGGCAAATGGGAACCATTTATGCTTGCCGATTATTGTTGGTCCATCGTTAGAGAATCACCGGAGTCGCCCTACACCAGAAAAGCTAAAAATTAAAGTGATTGGAATCTTTTAAACCATCGTAAATATTATAATTAATTGTTTTTGTTAAAAACTTGAATATAATTATTAAAAAACAACAAGAGCTAACTTTGACTTTTTATTTATCGTGCGTTTATACCTAGGCTACGAAGATTAAAAATATATATATTTTCCTTGGGTGGGAGAACAAAGCTATTATTTTGTTGATTAGAATTATCGTCCCATTTCTCTTGCGACTATAATAGCCAAGGTGTTGGACGGTATGCTTGGTGTACGCCTGTTTCCTTGATCTCCTTTGATCTCGTTTCTTACGATGTGGTCTGGAGAAAGATGGGGTATACCCGCGGAAATATGTGGGCTGTTCCAGTATTGGTATGGTAACCAAGTCAATCGGGTGAAATGGGATGATACAGCCTCTGAGCCGTATGGGTCGGAGTGCGGGGTGAGACAGGGTGGTCTGACATCTCCCAGGCTCTTCAACCTCTACGTGGATGACCTGATAGTCGCACTCAGCAGCATGCGTGTTGGATGCAGTGTTGATGGGGTTAGAATTAACAACATCAGCTATGCAGATGACATGGTGTTGCTGGGTCCGTCAGCGGGAGCAATCAGAGAGATGCTTAGAACGTGTGAGACCTACGCTGCCGCACATGGATTAAAATATAACGAAAAGAACTGTGAATACATGGTCTTTGAGGTCAGCGGCAAACGCCGTGGAGAGGGACCCGAGTTGCTTATTAACGGGTCACCAATTAATAGGGTGTCAACTTTTAAATACCTAGGGCATTGTCTTGCCGCTGACCTCAGGGACGATGTAGACATTGAGAGGGAGCGCCGGGCTCTAGCGGTCCGGAGTAATATGTTGTCCCGTAGATTTGCGCGGTGTACAGACCAAGTTAAAGTAACACTTTTTAAGGCTTACTGCCAAAGCTTGTACACGGGCAATCTATGGGTCAATTATACTAAGAGATCGCTGGAGGCCCTGCGCGTCCAATATAACAATGCTTTCAGGATGTTATTGGAAGAGGTCGCATATATGTATGCACTGGCCTGTTACACATGCCTGTCACCGATTCAAATTAATATTGTTACGGCATATGTTTTTTATGAGCCTTGTCACTTGTGTAAAAATATTGACCACGAAATATACGAATTATATTATCAGACCACTGCTCGTTATTGGCTTATGTTTTCCATTAGGTTATGGGCCCAGGAGTGTGCTGGAGTTTTTTCTGATAGTGCGTATAATTAATATGAGTGGTTTGCTGTAAAACTTACGAAATTTTAATTATGTCAGCTGAAGTTGGTATAAGTGGTATCAAGAAGCTGAAAGGATCGTCCGACTACCCAAATTGGAAGTTCTTGGTGCGAAATTACTTGGAGAATAAAAACTGGTGGGGAGTAATTTCTACAGATGTAGCAAACGCTGATGTAGACCGGCAGGCACGAACGACAATATGTTTGTTGTTAGAACCAGAGTGCTTTACCCACGTCTACAATGCGAAGACTGCGAAAGAAGCCTGGAACAGCTTACAAAAAGCATATGAAGACAAAGGTTGGGGAAGACGTATACATATTCAGCGAGAGCTTTTCAACTGTAAGTTAGAGAATTTCGATTCTATGGAAAGCTACATAAGCAAAACTACATTCCTGACACAACAATTGTCCGATATTGATGCTGATATTCCTGATGATTGGATCATATCGATTTTGCTGGGTGGACTAACCGCTGAGTACAGCCCTCTCATCATGGCTGTAGATAATAGTGGACAACAGATCACGTTGGAGCAAATCAAAACGAAATTGTTACAAGAAGGAAGTAGACAGAGTAAGTTAAATACAGAGTACGAACAAGCCTTAGTTACACGTAAAGTACAGAACGATGCAAGATCTAACACAAAAACGAACGATCGCAAGCAGAAATTCGTCTACAAGTGTTTTAAGTGCCACAAGCAAGGACACAAGGCGTCCGAATGCAAGGAGCGGATCAAAACCGCGAATATCTGCCTGAATACGAAAAAGGTGATACACATAGATAAGTGGTATTTAGACAGTGGGTGCTCAAATCATATGACCCACGATAAAAATAAATTGTTGTCTTATAAACCTGAAAAGGGCAACATGAAGATCGCAGTAGCAAACGGCGAGAAATTGTTGGTGAAAGGACGAGGAAATGCTGAGCCACGAGTCAGCGAAAACGAAAAATTAATTTTAGAAAACGTTTTACATGTTCCTGATTTATCCATGAACCTTATTTCGGTGAGCGATTTGACCAAGAAGAATTATTGCATGAATTTTGACAATGGAGGTTGCATAATTCAAAATAAGAATCGAATTATTGCAAGATGTCAAGAGGTTGACGGAATTTATGAGTTGACAGAAAATAAAAATAACGTCGTGAATGTGACACTGTCAAAACAAAATGAAAATATTTCGAACATTTGGCATAAAAGATTAGCACATTTATCGCGTAATTATATGAATAAAATGAAAGTTTTAGTAACCGGTATGGAATTTAAGAGTACCGATTTATGCGAGCCGTGTATTCCATGTATCGAAGGAAAGACCTGCAAAAGTCCCTTTAAACACCAAGGTACGAGAGCGAACGAGGTCTTACAGCTGGTTTTTAGCGACGTTTGCGGACCAATCGAGGAGCCGTCGTTCGGAGGTTCGAGGTATATTCTTCTATTTATCGACGATTTTACTCGGAAGACTCATGTTTACTTTTTGAAGAACAAAAGTGAAACTTTCGATAAGTTCCGTGAATACAAGGCGGAAGTTGAGAATGAGACCAGTAAATTCATTAAATGTCTGAGAACTGACAACGGCGCAGAGTACTGTAATGGTAAATTTAAATCATTTTTGAAGTCTGCAGGTATAAAACACCAGACGACTGTACCGTACACGCCGGAACAAAATTCTATCGCAGAGAGAGCGAATCGGACTATAATAGAAAAGGCAAGAACATTACTCTCAGAATCGAACTTAAGCAAGAAGTATTGGGCCGAGGCTGTTAATACTGTTGTTTACCTAAAGAACAGAAGCCCCACGAAAGCATTGAACAATGCGGTACCAGAGAAGCTTTGGACTGGAAAAGATGTGGATGTCAGTCATCTGAAAATCTTTGGTTGTTTGGCGTACAGATTGATATCAAAAAAAAAGAGACGGAAACTAGACATGAAGACGGAACCGATGATTTTTATTGGATATCCAGATAATCAGAAAGGTTATCGTCTGATGAATCCTAAGACAGGTCAAGTGAAAACTGCAAGAGATGTAAAATTTCTCGAAAACGTCTTTTTCCAAAAAGAAAACGTGGAAAAGTCGGAAGTTATCATAAACCTAAATACAGATTCTGTTCATGCCAATTTACCCAACAGATCTACAAGCAGAT
Source organism: Aporophyla lueneburgensis (assembly GCA_932294355.1). NCBI lineage: Eukaryota > Metazoa > Arthropoda > Insecta > Lepidoptera > Noctuidae > Aporophyla > Aporophyla lueneburgensis. Next base: position 9,948,947 of record OW028758.1, on the reverse strand, counting down.
CGGAACCCTTGGAGGCTCACGATGATGTGTACCGTAATGCTATAGACGAGAACGTAGAAGTATCGGAGGAGATACAACCTGAGCCTGTAGTACCAGAGCAAGAGATTGACGTATTGACTGAAGAGGAAGTCACAATACCTGAATCGGAAAGAAGGTATCCTGTAAGAGAACGCAGACAAGTCGATCGGTATGGATGCAATGTTATGTATGCCAAGAGCAATCTTGATGATGATCCATTGACTATTAATGAAGCGTTGGCGAGACCCGATGGTGACTTATGGCAAAAAGCGATCGATGATGAACTTATGTCACTAAAGGAGAACCAGACTTGGACGTTGGTGGATCGTCCGATCGATAAGAAGCCTATCCAGTGCAAATGGGTGTTCAAAATCAAGAGAGATAGTGACGGCAAGGTAACAAAGTATAAGGCTAGATTAGTAGCAAAAGGTTTCACACAGGTACGTGGTGTAGACTATACTGAGACGTATTCTCCAGTAGTTAGAAGTTCTACTCTGCGAACGTTGTTCTCGCTAGCTGTTGAATACGGTTGGTTTATTGACCAATGGGATGTCACGACTGCCTTTTTATATGGCAAGATTAAAGAGGACATTTACATGCTCCAACCGAAAGGAGCAGTAGTCAAAGGTCAAGAAACCAAAGTATGTAAGCTGCAGCGTTCTTTGTATGGATTGAAACAAGCTTCGAATGCTTGGTTCAAGGAATTGGACAAAGAGATGTTGAACTCAGGCTTTGTACAATCAAAAATAGAACCGTGTTTGTATCAAAAGCAGCTTAAAAACAATAACAAGTTAATTGTTGTTATTTATGTAGATGACCTTTTTATCTTTGGAAATTGTGAACAAGAAAAGCAAAAATTAAAAACCGATTTGCTTGATAAGTTTAAAGTGAAAGATTTAGGCGCAGCTAGGCATGTTTTAGGCATGAGGCTGAGGAGAGATAAAGATGTTATTTGTCTAGATCAGCAACAGTTCATTTCGAAAATTTTGAATGACTTTAACATGACAGACGCTAAGCCAGTTTCAACCCCAATGGAAGTCGGCATGAAATTAGAAAGATCGACAAATTCCCATAGTAATCTGCCATATCAAAGCATAATAGGGTGTCTAAACTATTTAGCCTGTAATACGCGACCAGACATAGCACATGCGGTGAGTGTACTTTCACAATTTAATTCATGTTATGACGAAATACACTTTAAATGTGCAAAACGGGTCTTAAGGTATTTGAAGGGTACGTCTAACCTTTGTCTTACTTTTAGGAAGTCGGGAGATTTGGACTTACGAGGCTATGTTGATGCAGATTGGGGAGGGGCACTTGATAGAAAATCTTTCACAGGATTAATTTTCAAGATAGGTAAAAATATAGTGTCATGGGAGAGTAGGAAGCAAGCGACAGTATCCTTGTCCTCCACAGAGGCAGAGTACGTAGGATTGAGTCTAGCTTCGAAGGAAGCTCTTTATTTACGTAGTTTACTTAACAGTTTGACAGCTGTGGATAGTAAAGCAGTAGTAATTTATAATGACAATCAGTCGGCGCATAAAATTGCAGCTAACAAAATGATGCATAATAGGACAAAGCATATAGATATCAAGTATCATTTTATTCGTGAATGTGTACTAGCTAACAAAGTTGAAATAAGGTACATGTCAACTGATATGATGATAGCGGACATCTTAACTAAAAGTGTTCACAGCCCGAAGCTTAGAGAATTTTTAAAGGATTTATCCCTGTCAAATTATTCTATTAAGGGGGCGATGAGTAGTTAGACGTTTTGACGTTTTATGTTCTTTTTTGTGCTTTGTGTAATAGATAATTTAGTTTCGTTATGCATACTTTATTTTGTTAGATTTCTTCTGTTTTTGTATTCTACTTTTGGGTACAGCGTAGTACAGTCGGACACAGAAGTGTTGGTGATTTATTTAATTTTATGTACCGAGTTCTGACAAGTACAGAAGTGATCATACGCAGCGTAACTATATTAAGGGGGCGTATTGGAAGAGGTCGCATATATGTATGCACTGGCCTGTTACACATGCCTGTCACCGATTCAAATTAATATTGTTACGGCATATGTTTTTTATGAGCCTTGTCACTTGTGTAAAAATATTGACCACGAAATATACGAATTATATTATCAGACCACTGCTCGTTATTGGCTTATGTTTTCCATTAGTTGTTGAGGCTGCCTCGATACTGTAGCGCGTCGAATATGTTTGCGCAAGCCCGCACCGACGGCTTCTTTGCTATTGTACGCAAAAAAACTGCGTCGCTTCTGAGGAGAGTGAGGGGCAGTCAAAACAACATCCTGAAAACTGTAGCCGAGAGCTTTGGCTCTCCGATTGTACAGCAGTTTGTGCGGAGGTTTATTGTTACTAACACTAGGCAATAAGTTGTTTTCTTTGTATGTTACTAACACCATATGGATAATTGTGTGTCCGAAATAAAGCGATTCTATTCTATTTATTTACGTGTTAGGGAAAACAAACAGTGACACATTACATTTTGTAGGAAGAAATACATAACAGGTACTGTCAAACGAACAATATTTTCCACAAAATCCACATTAAAATTATAAATATTTTCAAACCATGCTAATTAACCTTAAACCCACAAACTATAATAAATTTAAGTATAGACCACATTATTTTTCAATTTGTCTTATCGGTATGTATTACAAAACTTGTTTTTTTTTTCCAACATGTAACATAAGTATTTACTTAATCAATATATTTACCCTCATTATATGTATGTTCCTACCATCTAATCGGTCATTCATTTATGCCTTTGCGATATGACTCTGGGGATCTAAATTCGACAAACTGTTTGAAAGTATTTTGTACTGCCTCCTGGGAAGAAATTTTTTACGACGTAGAAAATTGTCCAAATCTGAAAAAAAAAAATGGTAGTCAGTTGGAGCAAGGTCTGACAAGTACGGAGGATGACGTATACTTTCTAACTGCAGCTCTTGTGAGGTCTAGTGTTATCATGGCGTAATAATGGTGAAGATCGATTCACGAGTCGTGACTGTTTCACTGCCAGTTTCGCTATCATTCTTCGAAGTTCAGCAGTGTAAACATCTGCTGATATTGCTTGACCAGACCTGAGAAAGCTAGAGTGAATAACACCATGAAGAGATCACCAAACAGTTATGATTACCTTTTCAACCGACGAAAAAAACGAAGCAGGTTATCAATTCGACGCGTATTTTTGTTTTATGTATGACCACGCATAACTTTGTACATAGTAGGCCGATTGTAATAATTATTTTTTTATTGGAAAAAATATACTCCCAAGGTGGTCCCATATAAATTTGAAAAACAAAATCGAATACTAGGGGTCGGAAAACAGGGGATGATTGATTGTTCACTCACTGATTGTAATGTGTAATGTAGTTCGATTTTGATAATTCTTTTTTTATTGGATAGGGTATACCTTGCCAAGTACATTAAAGCCACAAAAAACAAAAAATTGAACCGCCGAAAAAAGGTAAGGTTTATTATTTTTTGCTTTTCAGTTTTTTCGGCGGTTTAATTTTTTGTTAAAAAGATTTTTATTGGTAAGCTTTGCTTTAGGGCACTGTTGCGGCGTTTAATCTGGGGTCAACCATTGCATTTTTCGTTTACGTTCACATGTCACAATTCGATTCAATTTTCCTCCATATTAAAGGAGCCTTGCTTAGTTCGAGTTCATTTTCTTTATTATTCTTCCGTTAAAAACTTGCGGTGGCGCGATTTCTTACGAAAATTCCACAGTTGCAGAGGCAGACAAAGATCCATCACAACCCTACTCTAAACTCCATAAAATAAATTATTATTATAACTCATCATCAACTAATTGTCATCATCACTCACCAAGTCTCAATTAACCTATCGATATTGATCTTAGTTTAATTATGACCGCTCTAAGGATACCTAGATTTAGTACAATAGTTCAATAATTTAGTTCATAGGGATCTGTCTAATACCTATGACAGTTGGACCATTCATCGGAAAGTTTAGATTATACGGTCCATTCCAGACGTGATTAATGGTGATGTATCTCACATCCCTGATCAGTAACTACTGTCTGGTCTAGCTATTCTGATTGAGAGATTGGCTACCGATATTAGGTTCTGATACTTATGATCTAAGAGCTGTTTTGCATTAAAACAAAATTGTTATTATGTTACTAGCTTTTGCCAGCATCTTCGCCCGCGTGGAGGTCGAAAAATATCTCACCGGAACGTACCACCAGTACAAAAAGTATCCCTTGTTTTAATCCGGTTATAATTAAGGTATCCCTAGCCTTTATAATATGTTCATATTGCACAGTTAAAAAAAACTCCCTAAAATTAGTACAATGAAAAACACATGGCTTTTTTTTTTTGGATTGGAAATCATCCAATGACTTCTCCCACTCTGGGCGGAGCGGGAGGGTGTGTCAGGCTTTTACTGACTAAAACCCACCCATGTTCTTTCAGTTGCCCATATGCCAAGGTCATGGTATCTCTAGGAAAAAAGAGCGCTATAATATCTCCCGCGCTGAAAGCTAGTGTCCGTTGAGAGCCACTATGGCCAAAAAACAGTCTGGAGAACTGTTATTTACGTTTTTGCCTTTGAACATTAATTTGTGCAATGATTTTCTGAAATGTGTTCAAAAAACAAGATGGCAGCGTTCGTTTTAATTGTGGCCATGGGCCGAAATAATCTTGTAGCAGCTCTTTTCGTGTATTGCACGTAACACGACAGAATTCTTGTGTTAATGGCCCATAAGTAAAACGCATAAATAAACTCACTCATTTCTCTCAACACACACTTTCACTTTCACACAAACACGCACAAAACCCCCCTTCATCGCCCTAACATTTACACAAACACGTGATTATTTTAATTTTTATAATGTAATATTATCTTGCTGAGGAAAAACGGAGTCTCCTAATGTAAGCATTTCTTGCTGATGGCATGATAACCCAAAAAAAGGTAATTTTTCTACTTTAGTTGTAACCCTAAGTCAAAAGACATAAGTTACTAGAATGTCCTAAAAAACTATTTGCTTACCTTTATCTGGATTGAAAGCTAAATAGATTCTATTTTTTTTTCTTAAGAAAAGGTACAAGGAGTCGTGAGTTTAGAGGGTACTTTACGGTAATTTTAGGCCATATATACGATCATAAAACAATGAAGGTACCTACAAAAGAGATTCAGAAATATCGTCCGTAAGATTGTTACATAACGTATATGTGCTTACTTTGTGAAATAGGTATTTTAGTTACACAGAATACACATAAACCCAATGTTAGTAGTTATTACTTAAACTCGTTTTTTTTTGGTGAGAAATCATCAAATGACTTCTCCCGCTCTGGGCGGAACCGGCAGCGTGTCAGTCTTAGGCTGATTTTAGTCTCACGCTCACCGTCAGCGCTCATAGCTCAGCGCGTAGTTTGTCAGCGCTGAGGCTCAGTGTGGCTCGTTTTAGTCTCGTACTGACGGCCTTACTGTACAGACGACGACCAAAATCCGTATTGTATTAATTATTGCTGCTTTATACTGGGTAAGTAATCTATATATATAAAATTCAAAGTCCTGAGTGACTGACTGACTGACTGACTGACTGATATATCAACGCACAGCCTAAACCACTGGTCGTAGAGACATGAAATTTGGAGGTTGTGTTCTTTGTGAAAAGTAGGTATCTACTAAGAAAGGGTTTTTAGAAATTCTACCCCTAAGGGGGTGAAAAGGGGGTTGAAGTTTCTATGAAACTTTTTATTCTCTGTGTCGATTGACACAAAAATTGGTACACATACTCTTCAAGTATAATTATGAGATACGTGTATCACAGTTTTTCCAAAATCATTCCTTTACTGAGTCAAATAGGGCTTCGAATATCCTACGCGGTACCTATCCTGGTAGACGGGCGCATGGCGTGCGGGGCAGCCCGGGGAGCGCAATGTCGTCACCGGTGTCCAATCTCAACCAAGGCAATGGGGATGTAACACATAATATGTAACTGATATTAACATGAACTAATATTTGCAAGTAATAAGTAAGTACATGTAAAAAACGCGTTTGTTTCTGTATTCAATAAAATTTAATAACTACAGTGACTTTTGTTAAATAGATACCTATGCAATTTTATATGTATAAACTAATTGGGCACATACATATGTACGTTCAGTGAGTAAGTAAAACATAACGGCCAAGCCACAATCATCAATGAAATTCTCTTCAGATCGTTCGATGGAGTTGAAAATCATTATAAATTAGTGGACTCGAGTGATAAACCACGATGACGCCATACATTACCCGGTTGAGTTTCTTAACACATTGAAGCCTTTATTGAGGCAACTATACTGACATGTAGTTCCAGAGAGGAGTCTGTGTTTATTCCGAGGATTCCTCTAACGTCATTGAACTACCCCTTCGAGTTCAAAAGAGTGCAGTTTCCCCGCAAAGTCTGCTTTGACATGACATTTGACATAAATAAATCTCAAGGCCAAACACTTAGTTTAACAGGGGTAGACTTAAGGGAGAACTGCTTTTCACACGGTCTGGTGCAGACCAGCAGCCTGGTGATTCTAGCATCTGTAGTAAAAACAAAAAATATTGTTTACAAAGAAATACTGCGGTAGGCATAGTATTTCGTTGCAAACAATATTAATTGTTTATTATCCACTTCTGGTTGTCTCCCAAATAAATCTTTTCACACACGCTTTGAGTTCTATTAAAACTATACTACTCTCATCCCAGAGATTAGTTAAGTTTTACGAAGGACTTCATCCTATTTGTTTGGGATATTGTCAGTTTGTATATGAAATTGAGAGGTAGTGAGAGCGCGGATGTTTGTTTCTGAAAAAAAAATGCCACCGGCAGAAGCTATATAAAATAAACCAATGAAATTACCACAGGCAACAAAAATCTGTTGTAATTATATTACATGTATATTACATTTACTATTTGATTTTATCTTAACGGTCTTGATGTATGTTTACTCATTTTTAATTACAATGTGCAAGCTGTGGTTGCCTATAATTGAATGTGCATTTAGTGTATGTTATGTTGCTGTTATCTAATCTGTGTAATTGTTGAATGTAACATTTGTTGGCGATCCTTAAATAAATAAATAAATAAATAAAACATGCATACGTGTCGAATTCATAAAGATGATGCTATACACTATCCAATGGAGCCACTTAATAAAAGTCAATACAGCGGGATATCATCTTAGAGGGGACTGCTTCTCGCACGGCCAGGTAGGTTTACGTTGCCTGCTCGAGAGTGAGCTCATCTAACAGCCTGGTTGTATTAACACCTGAAAGCAGAACATCTAAAGTAGTATATAAAGAGATACTTTAAGTATAAACTAAAAAATAAATAGTCTTTAACCCCTGTCAACAGCAATGTAAGTAAAATCGTCATTTGAATAATTTAGGTAACAATTTTTTTCGAAATTCCAAGGGAATAAAGAGAACTTATATTTTTACTTTTAAGTTGCCTTCAAATTTGGCATGAAAGTAGGTAATTTGTCGTTCCGTTATATATTCCGTAAATATTGTTATATTGAAGCAATATTTATCCTACAACAATCATTTATCAATCCGAAGGCTGCTGCTTGGATAACACAAAGCAAGCAGTGCAATAACCCATTGTTTACCTGGATAAACACAAAGGGTACTTTTAATCCTGGTAATACGTTCCTGTGGGATATTTTTCGACATCCACGCGGGCGAAGCCGCGGGCAGAAGCTAGTAATATATATAAGATTTCTCCATCTGGACATGCTCAGTAGCAGCCCGGAGTGGTGATTTGTTACCAATAGGCTCGCCTCCTATTACTTGGGATTTAGAATAACTGGCCACATGTGGGTTTATTTGTAGGCACGCTTCTACCTAACCCTTTAGGTATTACAGGTGCGATGTTATGTTTTGCTCTTAGGAGCTATCACATCGTTCTCACGATTTTCATTGCAATGATTCTCTCAAGGTGGAATATCATGGACGACACGACACGACTTGGTAGTTGAGTTGGATTTCCAAACCCTCAGTGATAAGCCGAGTACTTAGAATCCAACAGAATTCATCCTGGTGCGTAGGAAAAATAAACGGCGGGATTTTAAACTCTCGGCGCCTAGAAGAGTGTTTAAAATCCAGAGCGTACCTTACAAAATTCCGCCGCGAAAAAGTTACGTCCTAACCTGTGCTGATGGGACTTGCCTGATTTCATATTTTGATTTCATATCTCTTTAAAACTGTACATAATTCAAAGAGAAGGAAAACTTAGTAAGGTCGTGTGTGCCTTGTCATCGTAACATGCACTGAGCAAGCATAGAAATTTATATGCGTTTTATCAAGGACTAGCTTCTGTCCACAGTTTCGCCTGCGTGAATATCGGAAAATATCCCAAGAGAGCATACTACCGGGTCTACCGAGATTTTAATAAAATTCTATTAATCGTTAAGCCCCTAATCGGCATGTTTTTTCTGACATCTTCAACTGTCTCCGTGATATATCAGACAATCCAAACAAAATCTAAAGGAAATATACACCTAAAGTGCATATTTCTTTAAGATTTTGTGTAAATTGTTTCTCACAAATCACCTCGACCATTGATTTAAACCGTAGGAGAATTCGTTCGGAAGTTTTTGCAGACAGACGAGGCGGGGGATCTTCAACTAAATCTTTAAATAAGTCAAATAGAAGAACATTAAATTAGTCCACTGTTGTTCAGCAGTGGAGCTCTATGGTCATCGATTTCTCCCAATTTGGCTGATTTGTATGCATGCAGTTGAATATTTATGATGAATTCAATTTTTACTTAAAGAATGTGCCTTCTGAACGACAACAATAAGATACAATTTCTATATTCAGACAGCTATTCAGCAAAACTATAAATAGTTTCACTTCTCTACCTCATCTGTATATGACCCGACATCGTACAGAATACATACGGGGGTAAACAATAAATCTGAATCTAGCGGGATTGTCTAGACAAATAAATGTCAAACCATGTTATCGTATGATGTGTAACGTCGCTGCGTATTTCATTGTGATGTGTGTGTGGAGGTTCAATTTGGGATGGTTGTGTAGGTAGTTTTTGCTAGCTGTTTTGTTTTTTTAAATAAAACCGGGAAATCTTTCAAGGGGCATGTGAAAAAGGGTGTAAATTTCACTCATCTGCTAGAAAAGGGAGGATCCGCCAGTCGCAGTCGTCCGAATGTTGTGTCTCGTGGGCACTTGCCAGGGTCGATACCATACAGGGTCAAATAATATTTTTAACCAGCGTCTGCCCGCGACTTCGTCCGCGTCTAATTTATGCTCCTCGGACCCTTCCCGTCGCATCGAATTGCCTGCCAGTTTTCGTTGCTACTCCGCTCCTTTTAATTATAGCATGATGTTATATAGGCTATAGCCTTCCTCAATAAATAGGCTATTAATGGCTCAATACAAAAAGATTTTTTCAATTCTGACCGGTAGTTCCTGAGATTAGCGCGTTCAACCAAACAAACAAACAAACTCTTCAGCTCTATAATATCAGTATAGATAATTCCGCCTTTGTTAAAAACTGTAAATGACACTGTCTTGTACATTAAGGTAATCAAACGACTGTTATGATTTTTGAAATTTCGTAAAAAAATCTTTTTTTCACGGAACAATACAGAACCAGCCCAACGATTATGGTATTGACCTTTGGCCATCTACTGATGATTTGTTTTTTGTTTTTTTTTTTGTTTCATAAAAGAATTGTCAGCTAATTTAATTTGTCACTCTGTTTGCTAGTTGCGCGGTAAACAGCGATGCAGGAATTTGCGCGATGTCAACATGTAGCGTTGTAGATGTTGCTACAACTAAAAAACAACTTTTCAGTTTGGTCACAATTATTTGAGGCAGTTAGTGGTCTTTGTTTGGGTTACTACTGTTCACTTCAAAAGGTGTTACGTGTCGTAAGAATACTGGTTCAGATGAAAATAGAAACCATTGGAGGTTGATAAAGGCGTAATTACTTGTAAGTATAATCAAACTCAAGACCTCGTGATGAGTTGCGGCGCTTGCTTGCGACCACGACATCAACGAGGTCATTTTTTAAATAATTAATGAGGGTTTTCCCGTATGAAGAATCCGCTAGATGGCAATACGTAGGCGTGAGTTCCAACTGCAGTATGATTGGTTTTTTTCGACATGACATTGTCAGATATGTCAAAATTCACCAATCACGTAGCAGAAAGACCACAAGCCTACGTCTCGACATCTAGTGGATTTCTCATATGCAAAAACCCTCATTGAAATATAGTTCTAACTAGCTTTTGCCCGCGGCTTCGCCCGCGTGGATGTCGGAAATTAACGCAGGTATTTTTCTAAAATAAAAGATTTTCTCTAAAATAAAAGTAGCCTGAAATACTCCTTATAACATCGTCTATCTGCCACTGAAAGTTCCGTGACAATCGGTCCAGCCGTTTCAGAGATTAGGCGGAACAAACAGACTGACAGACAAAAATGTTATAAATAGTTTTTTTGATATAAATACCGTATAAACTTTCATATGCATTTAGTGAAAAGCTGTTAATTTGAAATTACAAACAAACACTTCAATTTTATTTATTTGTATATAGATGTATAGATTATTTCACTAATCTTAGGAAATTACATCCGAAATTTCTGAAAGGGAACATTAATCAAATTAATATTGGTCGTTTGTTCGTATTGACTGAAAAAGGAATTCTCAAACTTTTTCAGACTACACTAAGATATAATTATTTAAGTAAGTAAACCAATACAATATTGAAAAGATTTCGAAAATATTTGGTAGGTATAGACCAACATAAACTAACTACTAATATAAAACTTATTTTATATTAGAATTTGTAATGAAAGACTTTAATACCATTTATTCAGTTGTTTTGGTCTAGTATTTTTTTTTTTTTTTGTAATAAAATTTCTAATGCCGTAACTACAATGACGGGCGTGGAAATCTGAAAACTGTATGATTTATCGAAATCTCTAACACGGGAAGAATTACGACTCCTTGAACATCATCGCGTGTCGACGGCTGCAGTTACCTGCCATTGGTAATATGCCGCTCGTGTGAAAGAGCTCGTAGGATGCTTTCCGAAGTACGAAGTAATCTCGATATACAATAGATCACCTATGCACGATGCCAGCGCGGCAAGCTTAGGTTTACGTTCGATCGCCCTGTACGGCTGTTATGAGTAATTAGGTATTTATATATCTATACTATTAATTATTAATTAATATTATAAAGCTAAAGAGTTTGTTTGTTTGTTTGATTGAACGCGCTAATCTCAGGAACTACTGGTCCGAATTGAAAAATTCTTTTTGTGTTGGGTAGCTTATTTATTGAGGAAGGCTATAGGTTATATAACATCACGCTAAAACTAAGAGGAGCGGATCAGTAATGAAAAATGTTGCAAAAACGGGGAATATCCCACGGGTAGTCGACGCGACGGGAAGGGTCGGGGGAACAAGAAATTTAACGCGGACGAAGTCGCGGGCAGAAGCTAGTTTGTTTATATATTTTTCACGAGTGATTAGGTTCTTATTTCCAATTTCAGACCTTAACCGGTCAACTTAAACCCAGAACCTAAAAAATACCTAAAATAGCAATAAACCATTGACAATGAAAACGTATATCAACGACAAGACAGAAACATTAATCCTCCATGGAATAGCTATGCGTATTATTAAATCGTCCAATGATTTATTTGAGCTCAGCTCACCAAGTTCAACGCAATCGCATAGCTCAACGAGCTCAGCATCACCTTACGTATGTATTGTGACAAATGTTTGTGGGTTATTGGAGGATTAATATTGGTGTTGGCTTGTACATGTGTATATCTACAATATTACATACGGAATATTCAATTTGTAGTGTAGAATCTAAGCTCAATTATTAAACAACACTACTTGTATAGTATTTACATCTCTTGAAGCGACGCGCGCTTTATTTGTGGTAACCAAGTGTATAAACAAGCTGTGAATGTGTGCGTGAAGACATTAGCGTTAGCACGTCACACATTTCTGGCATTGCCATTTTCTTGGATGGTACCGAGACTCAATATAATGCGACCGAGTGCTTACCCATACTTTCACAGCGTGTTTTTACACTTGGCAAACACAAGTTAAGCGCGCATCACTTCGTGAGTTAAATATACTGTAAGACCTTACATTGTACTTAACGCGGCAATATGTGCATACCATGGCTATGTGTCATCAATTCTGCGCTATGGCATTATAATATGGGGTAATTCAGTTGAACTTACAAGAGTTTTTCGAGCTCAGAAAAAATGCATACGCTCAATTTGCGGAGCGCACCCACTGAACAGTTGTGTTCCACTATTTAAGAAACTTAAAATACTGCCAATTCCAGCACTATATATTTTTGAAATCTGTATCTTTATACACCGAAACAGACATGAATTTGATTTGTATAATGATGTTGTATCCAGACCCAGCCGCAAAGTGCATATACTTCATGTTCCTAGGCGTAGTATTAAATTATTTTCTAATAATGTGTACTGCATGTCCATTACTGTTTATAACAAATTACCTGATGGCTTTAAAACTCTCAGCCTCAGAACATTTAAATGTAAATTATTTAACTTTCTCTTAAGCAAATGTTATTACTCGACTGAAGATTTTATGAATGAAAAGTTTACCTAAAGATTTGACATTATTCTGTAAAAATCATATTTTATCTCCCTTCATGCACTTTTGACATTTAATTAATATCTTTTACATTTAAAAAAATGTTTCGTAATTTAAATAATTCTATTGATTAATAACTAAATCTTAATGTAATGATGACATATAATTTTAATGATTAATAACTAAATTTGAATGTAATGATGACCCATAATTTCAAAACCATATTTGTACGTCGGAAACGGCAGAATATTTTGAGCGTAATAATCCACATAACAACTTTGTACAATATTCTGACAAATAAATGCTTTCTTTCTTTCTTTCTTTGTACCTAATGTGGGCAGGTAAATTTTAATCCTCTTTTACAGCAAAAACCTTTCTTCGTATAAGCAAAATCTAGAAAGCTACAGACAAAAAGAAACTATTTTAGACAGCTGATTATTATATTTTCATATTACTTCTACGAAGTCTTTAGGCATGTGCCTAAAGACTTCCCATACACACATTAGGTTTATGTAAACCTAATGTGTGTATGGGAAGTCATCATCTCCTTCTGCAAAGCAGTAATGCTCGCGAAGGAGGAGGCGGAGCGCGTGAGGGAGAGGCAATATTTGTGCCCTCACGCCCCTGGCCACCGAAGGAGACGCCCTGGGCATCGGGAGTCCATAGTTCACTCCCGGCTACCGGAGGCGCGGGCTTGCGGGGTAGCACGTGGCCCGGTATGTATGTCAGCAGTGAGTGAAGGGGTTCGCCAGAGCCAATACCTGCCAGAGTTGCGAATTTGCTCAAAAGAATTACTGTGGCCCTGGCATAGGCAACTGAAGGAACACGGGTAGGGTTTAGACTGACACGCTGCCGGTTCCGCCCAGAGCGGGAGAAGTCATTTGATGATTTCTCACCAAAAAAAAAACGAGTTTAAGTAATAACTACTAACATTGGGGTTATGTGTATTCTGTGTAACTAAAATACCTATTTCACAAAGTAAGCACATATACGTTATGTAACAATCTTACGGACGATATTTCTGAATCTCTTTTGTAGGTACCTTCATTGTTTTATGATCGTATATATGGCCTAAAATTACCATAAAGTACCCTCTAAACTCACGACCCCTTGTACCTTTTCTTAAGAAAAAAAAAATAGAATCTATTTAGCTTTCAATCGAGATAAAGGTAAGCAAATAGTTTTTTAGGACATTCTAGTAACTTATGTCTTTTGACTTAGGGTTACAACTAAAGTAGAAAAATTACCTTTTTTTGGGTTATCATGCCATCAGCAAGAAATGCTTAACTTAGGAGACTCCGTTTTTCCTCAGCAAGATAATATTACATTTTAAAAATTAAAATAATCACGTGTTTGTGTAAATGTTAGGGCGATGAAGGGGGGTTTTGTGCGTGTTTGTGTGAAAGTGAAAGTGTGTGTTGAGAGAAATGAGTGAGTTTATTTATGCGTTTTACTTATGGGCCATTAACACAAGAATTCTGTCGTGTTACGTGCAATACACGAAAAGAGCTGCTACAAGATTATTTCGGCCCATGGCCACAATTGAAACGAACGCTGCCATCTTGTTTTTTGAACACATTTCAGAAAATCATTGCACAAATTAATGTTCAAAGGCAAAAACGTAAATAACAATTCTCCAGACTGTTTTTTGGCCATAGTGGCTCTCAACGGACACTAGCTTTCAGCGCGGGAGATATGATAGCGCTCTTTTTTCCTAGAGATACCATGACCTTGGCATATGGGCAACTGAAAGAACATGGGTGGGTTTTAGTCAGTAAAAGCCTGACACACCCTCCCGCTCCGCCCAGAGTGGGAGAAGTCATTGGATGATTTCCAATCCAAAAAAAAAAGCCATGTGTTTTTCATTGTACTAATTTTAGGGAGTTTTTTTTAACTGTGCAATATGAACATGTTATAAAGGCTAGGGATACCTTAATTATAACCGGATTAAAACAAGGGATACTTTTTATACTGGTGGTACGTTCCGGTGAGATATTTTTCGACCTCCACGCGGGCGAAGACGCTGGCAAAAGCTAGTAACATAATAACAATTTTGTTTTAATGCAAAACAGCTCTTAGATCATAAGTATCAGAACCTAATATCGGTAGCCAATCTCTCAATCAGAATAGCTAGACCAGACAGTAGTTACTGATCAGGGATGTGAGATACATCACCATTAATCACGTCTGGAATGGACCGTATAATCTAAACTTTCCGATGAATGGTCCAACTGTCATAGGTATTAGACAGATCCCTATGAACTAAATTATTGAACTATTGTACTAAATCTAGGTATCCTTAGAGCTGTCATAATTAAACTAAGATCAATATCGATAGGTTAATTGAGACTTGGTGAGTGATGATGACAATTAGTTGATGATGAGTTATAATAATAATTTATTTTATGGAGTTTAGAGTAGGGTTGTGATGGATCTTTGTCTGCCTCTGCAACTGTGGAATTTTCGTAAGAAATCGCGCCACCGCAAGTTTTTAACGGAAGAATAATAAAGAAAATGAACTCGAACTAAGCAAGGCTCCTTTAATATAGAGGAAAATTGAATCGAATTGTGACATGTGAACGTAAACGAAAAATGCAATGGTTGACCCCAGATTAAACGCCGCAACAGTGCCCTAAAGCAAAGCTTACCAATAAAAATCTTTTTAACAAAAAATTAAACCGCCAAAAAAACTGAAAAGCAAAAAATAATAAACCTTACCTTTTTTCGGCGGTTCAATTTTTTGTTTTTTGTGGCTTTAATGTACTTGGCAAGGTATACCCTATCCAATAAAAAAAGAATTATCAAAATCGAACTACATTACACATTACAATCAGTGAGTGAACAATCAATCATCCCCTGTTTTCCGACCCCTAGCATTCGATTTTGTTTTTCAAATTTATATGGGACCACCTTGGGAGTATACCTTTTCCAATAAAAAAATAATTATTACAATCGGACTACTATGTACAAAGTTATGCGTGGTCATACATAAAACAAAAATACGCGTCGAATTGATAACCTGCTTCGTTTTTTTCGTCGGTTGAAAAGGTAATCATAACTGTTTGGTGATCTCTTCATGGTGTTATTCACCGTGCGGTCCATGGCCCTCTACGGGGCACCGGTGTGGGCGCCCTCATTGAGGCTGCGCCCAGCGCGCCGGTTGAGTGCGGCCCAGAGGGTCATGGCCATCCGGCTAATCCGAGGATACCGCACGATCTCGTGCGAGGCGGCGAGCCTCCTTGCCGGAGTGCCGCCATGGGATCTGGAGGCAAAGGTCCTCGCGCACATGTGGGAGTGGCGCGAGGAGGCGAAACGCCGGGGTGAAACTCCGCTGCCGCAACAAATCGCGGCTCGGCGGACAAAGCTCCGGTGTGATCTCATGGCGACATGGCGGGTACGATTGTCGCAACCCAGTGCTGGGCACGCCACAATTGCGGCGTTAAGTCCCCTCTTTGAGGAGTGGATAGAGAGGCGCCACGGCGTCCTCACCTTCCGCCTGACGCAGGTTCTCACCGGGCATGGGTGCTTCGGTGGGTTCCTGTTCAGGATAAAGCGGGAGGATACGTCCGGGTGTTTCCATTGCGAGGATCGTCTGGAGGACACGGTGGAGCATACGGTGGAGGTGTGCCCAGCCTGGGCGGGGCACCGCCGTGTCCTTGTGGAGGCGATCGGCGGCGGCGACCTCTCGCGTCCGGCCCTGGTGCGAGCCATGGTACGGAGCGAGAGGGAATGGGAAGCCGTCACCTCCTTCTGCGAAGCAGTAATGCTCGCGAAGGAGGAGGCGGGGCGCGTGAGGGAGTGGCAGTCTCTGCGCCCTCACGTCCCTAGCCGCCGCAGGAGGAGACGCCCCGGGCGTCGGGAGTCGATTGCGGACTCCCGGCCACCGTAGGCGCGAGCTTGCGGGTGGCGAGCAATGGGTAGCTCGCCGCCCGGTAAGGACCAAGCTCGGGTCGACGGCGCGCAGTGTTCCACGCGCGCCTCAAAGAGATGTCAGCAGCAGTGTAGGGGTCTACTAGGACCGATGCCTGCCAGGGTCGCGTGATTGTTCGAAAGAGATACCGTGACCCTGGCACATGGGCAACTGATGGAACACGGGTGGGTTTTAGTCAGTAAAAGTCTGACACGCCCTCCCGCTCCGCCCAGAGCGGGAGAAGTCATTTGATGATTTACCATCCTGGAAAAAAAAAAAAAATGGTGTTATTCACTCTAGCTTTCTCAGGTCTGGTCAAGCAATATCAGCAGATGTTTATACTGCTGAACTTCGAAGAATGATAGCGAAACTGGCAGTGAAACAGTCACGACTCGTGAATCGATCTTCACCATTATTACGCCATGATAACACTAGACCTCACAAGAGCTGCAGTTAGAAAGTATACGTCATCCTCCGTACTTGTCAGACCTTGCTCCAACTGACTACCATTTTTTTTTCAGATTTGGACAATTTTCTACGTCGTAAAAAAATTTCTTCCCAGGAGGCAGTACAAAATACTTTCAAACAGTTTGTCGAATTTAGATCCCCAAAGTTCTATCGCAAAGGCATAAATGAATGACCGATTAGATGGTAGGAACATACATATGATGAGGGTAAATATATTGATTAAGTAAATACTTATGTTACATGTTGGAAAAAAAAAACAAGTTTTGTAATACATACCGATAAGACAAATTTGAAAAATAATGTGGTCTATACTTAAATTTATTATAGTTTGTGGGTTTAAGGTTAATTAGCATGGTTTGAAAATATTTATAATTTTAATGTGGATTTTGTGGAAAATATTGTTCGTTTGACAGTACCTGTTATGTATTTCTTCCTACAAAATGTAATGTGTCACTGTTTGTTTTCCCTAACACGTAAATAAATAGAATAGAATCGCTTTATTTCGGACACACAATTATCCATATGGTGTTAGTAACATACAAAGAAAACAACTTATTGCCTAGTGTTAGTAACAATCAACCTCCGCACAAACTGCTGTACAATCGGAGAGCCAAAGCTCTCGGCTACAGTTTTCAGGATGTTGTTTTGACTGCCCCTCACTCTCCTCAGAAGCGACGCAGTTTTTTTGCGTACAATAGCAAAGAAGCCGTCGTCGGTGCGGGCTTGCGCAAACATATTCGACGCGCTACAGTATCGAGGCAGCCTCAACAACATCCTGAAAGCATTGTTATATTGGACGCGAAGGGCCTCCAGCGATCTCTTAGTATAATTGACCCATAGATTGCCCGTGTACAAGCTTTGGCAGTAAGCCTTAAAAAGTGTTACTTTAACTTGGTCTGTACACCGCGCAAATCTACGGGACAACATATTACTCCGGACCGCTAGAGCCCTGCGCTCCCTCTCAATGTCTACATCGTCCCTGAGGTCAGCGGCAAGACAATGCCCTAGGTATTTAAAAGTTGACACCCTATTAATTGGTGACCCGTTAATAAGCAACTCGGGTCCCTCTCCACGGCGTTTGCCGCTGACCTCAAAGACCATGTATTCACAGTTCTTTTCGTTATATTTTAATCCATGTGCGGCAGCGTAGGTCTCACACGTTCTAAGCATCTCTCTGATTGCTCCCGCTGACGGACCCAGCAACACCATGTCATCTGCATAGCTGATGTTGTTAATTCTAACCCCATCAACACTGCATCCAACACGCATGCTGCTGAGTGCGACTATCAGGTCATCCACGTAGAGGTTGAAGAGCCTGGGAGATGTCAGACCACCCTGTCTCACCCCGCACTCCGACCCATACGGCTCAGAGGCTGTATCATCCCATTTCACCCGATTGACTTGGTTACCATACCAATACTGGAACAGCCCACATATTTCCGCGGGTATACCCCATCTTTCTCCAGACCACATCGTAAGAAACGAGATCAAAGGAGATCAAGGAAACAGGCGTACACCAAGCATACCGTCCAACACCTTGGCTATTATAGTCGCAAGAGAAATGGGACGATAATTCTAATCAACAAAATAATAGCATTGTTCTCCCACCCAAGGAAAATATATATATTTTTAATCTTCGTAGCCTAGGTATAAACGCACGATAAATAAAAAGTCAAAGTTAGCTCTTGTTGTTTTTTAATAATTATATTCAAGTTTTTAACAAAAACAATTAATTATAATATTTACGATGGTTTAAAAGATTCCAATCACTTTAATTTTTGGCTTTTCTGGTGTAGGGCGACTCCGGTGATTCTCTAACGATGGACCAACAATAATCGGCAAGCATAAATGGTTCCCATTTGCCTTGGTAGCGTTTTTCAAATGACGCGATGTCTTGGTGGAATCGCTCTCCATGTTCGTCACTTATGGCTCCCGTATTTCGTGGAAAGAAATTAAGATGTGATCACAAAAAGGGTTTTTTTAAGGACATTTTGCATCCCATTTTTTGATAAGCTTTTAACATTGTTTCGACGTTATTTACATATTGCGCAGATATGTGATTGCCATGAAAACTTTTGGTCACATCTACAAAGGACAACCATGCTTCTTTTTGAACATTGTTTAATGCTGCCAGAAACGATTGATTCTTCATGATTTTCCTTACACCAGAACCAACAAATATGCCTTCTTTTATCTTGGCATCGCTAAGAGAAGGAAATTTATTTTTCAAGTATTGAAATCCAGAACCATTTTTGTCCATGGCCTTAACGAAGTTTTTTATATACCGGGATATAAGCTGTTCTTTCTTACCAGTGCTCACGAGTGTAATATTTTGACCGATCCCTACTATCCCATTCACACAAGTAACAGCAGAATTTGGTATAGCCAGTTTGGAGTCCTAAAATTAAAGCAACTACTTTTTTTGCCATCTGTTGTGAACTTTCCACACACATAATAAAAGTGATAGGGAGAATTTATGCAACTGCGTGGCATTTTTGTAGTTTACTGTCTTGCGTTTCGAACACGATTGAACTTGTTTCAATAGTTTGCTTATTCTATAAAATATTGTAAAGAATAAAGTGTAAACATGGAGAATTCACGCAAGTCATTTATTTTGATAACGACAGCTAAACCAACGTATTTATTATTATTTTTGTGATGAGGTGAAGGATACCTAACGAAAACAATATAAATCGCTTAGGTGGGAGAACCGTTGTTGGAATTACCTTTATCCGAGATGTTCCCTGTCCTGTTCTTCACAATGGGAACTACGATGGTCTTCATTAGATTAGCAGGTAGGTACGCGTGATTAATACACATTGTGAAAAACATAGACAAGACTCTCGGCAAATGTACACCTGCGTGCCTCAGATGCTCAATCTGAGCCCATCATGCCTTGGTGATTTGCCTCGTTTCATGTTGTTAATGATTGCAAATACCTGCTTGCTCGAGAAACGTATCAGAGGATTCGCGCCAGGACTGATGGGCTCACAATCATTCACCAAGGTTGAGGGACCCAGAGGAGACTGAACTTTGAAATGGTCCCTGAACTCATTAGCAATTTCCTTCTTATCACTTATCCCTTCCACACACGCAGAAAGACCAGGTTTTGCATTCAATTTACCAGTGGACTTCCAAAATTTCCCAAAATTTTTACTAGCTCGTTGTTCTGCTAGCCTATCCATTACAATTTGCTCAGCGTGGTTTTGACAAAATTTCAGTCGACTTTTAAAAACTTTTCGCTTCGCAATCATCTTCGCATCAATTGTCACTCAGAATCCAGGTCTGAAAGCTATACCTGGCCTCGCGGTGGGCATCTCTCACATACTCATTCCACCACCACACTCGCTTTCCTCTCCGCGCCCCCCTTCCAGATGTCCTTCCAGATTGCCTAGCCACCGCACATAGGATTCCTACAATCTGTTCAAACATATTGTCCAGAATAACTCTATGCTCAGCCAACCTACATGATCCAACGCTGCACCTTCCAAATGACTGTACTAATTTGACAAAGGAAACTGAAAAATATAAGATTTTTAATAAATTTTACATTTTAATTTATTTTGGTTTCAGTGTATTTCATTTAAAATTTAAGTTCAGGAATTTGTATTAGCTGTGCGGCGAGGGCCAGGAAACGTGCGAATAGTGAAATTAGAAGCAGATGTTTCGATTTCGTATACGTAGCTTTTGATTTGCTACTTCTTCATTATCTGCTTCCAAACATTATTAAAAGCGAGATGCGTAATAGTAGCCCACGGTATTCAAATTGCTGCGTTCATACTGGGGGTGATTTAGTGGTGTATCCACTAAGTTAATGTGAGCAGAACTGTTCCATACTGGACAGGCACATAAAAAGCATAATATTTTCCGAGACTTTATATATAAAAAAAACGTTCTTCATAATTTGTCATTGTAACTTGATTAAGATATTTATTTTAATCAAGTTACAATGACAAATTCTGGAGAACGTTTTAATTTTTTTGCAAGGCTTAAATTAAAATAAATCAGCCCGTGTTGTCCCACTGCAAGGAAACAAAAAGAAAAACTAAGATAAATACCGAAAATAATAGTAATAGAAACTACCTCGTAGGTCTAGTAGTCGCAAGCGCTACTGGTAAGTACGAGATTCTGGTTTCGATTTCCAGATCGGGCAAAGTGTTATTGAGTCTTTCTATCTAGAATTTCTCAGTAGCAGCTCGGAGTTTGGGTTTGTGTCCAGATGATAGCGCTACTCGCCCTCTATTACGTTGAACTTAAAGTTTTCCGGTGAAATAGTTAAAAGTGATATCTAGAACCACCCCAGTACCGACTACATCGTTGTTTTCGAAGCTCAGCAGCGATCCCTAACGGGGCGCAAGATAATAAGTTTATTTGTCAAATTAATATTCATCAACACGAACGCGGTACTGTCTCGCTGTGTCTAATTGAATGTTACAATTTGATACCACAATACTTGCTTGTGTATACTATTTCTGGAGGCACTGTAATAACGGGTAGACAGCTGACTTATATTTTCACTGCAGGATGAGATTTCAGAGCTAAGGAGAGAGAAGTAATCTGACCTGGGTATGGCAGAGACAGTGACGTGCAAACTGTATCCATGATCTCCCGACTACACCTTAGGTGTTTACAATCATTTGTAGAATAATTTGTGCATAGAAATTTTTCGTCAGTTATAAAAAACACAGCTGGTTCATAGAAAAGTGCAATAGCTAAGCGGTCAAAATGAATACAAAAGATTGTTTTTTTTTAATAACCTACGAAAAAATTTCTTGGGGGTTCAGCATCATGTACTGGTGTCGATATCTCTCCCACTCTATATAACAGCATATTTAATTTCCAGAGGCACTCTGTTGGAGAGTTTATTTTTTTATTAAAACTTCTCGCACACAAAAAAGGTACAAAGGCGGACTTAATGCCTTAGGAAAAATTTTACATCTCGAAATACTTACTGAATTAAAACAGCAGTTCCGAAATTTGTTTTATTTCAATTTAAATGATTGTTTAATAAAATTAACATCATATCGTACATTGCAAGAAATTAACGAAGCAAAAACCTATTAATTATATTAATTAAAGATCAAACTTAATAATCTTGAGTACATGGACTTTGAATCCATTCCTTTACATTATTTATAACTGGCATAGCAGCCACTTCGTTCTAGTTTGGTTTGTTAATGTCAGGAACATTCGTTGTGTCGACATCTTTTTCATCGAACCATACAGCATCATCGTCATCATCCAAACAAAGAAATTCTCTAACACGTCTAGCAGCAATTCTATGAGAATGAATCTTCGCGATGGGCAAAACTTCTTGTTGTTTCTTATGTTATTGGTGTTGTTGATTAGTGGTCTTGTATGATGCAAAATATAGACCACAGCATAAGCTGCACTGTATGCTTCATATACTTTATGGTACAGATTACCAAATTCACTCTTTTTATTAATTTTAAACTTTTTTCGTAAGTAAGCATCACAATAGCAGAACTGAGAAAAAGTCGACGTTTCATCCGAAAAAGTCCATTGTCAATTGAAATGTAGCAATATCACCGCTACGCACGATACATTTAGCGGCATTTATCAAAGGGCAATCAGGCGATCGGCGCGTTACACTAGTAAGTGAGTGGCTGATATAATACTTTGAACCTTATGTTCCTACAGGTAGAGTTCCAAATGTTTTTGAGTTTTTCGTTAACAGTTCAAACTTTGTGTTTTACTTAACACTTAGATAAAAATATATTTAGAAATGTGACGTCACTAAAATTAGGACCCCTCCAACCCCTTTGTCACACAATGTCACACTTCGTCGACCCCTCCCTCCCCCTTAACGTGTGACGTAATTTATGGATGGCCCCTAACTCACGACATGTCATATATCGCGGGTTATCTTAACATATTTTAAACAAACACAAGACAAGCCTCCTAATGTATACAGGAAACTTAATTCCCAAATGCGTAAGCAGAATTGTAAACACCATCGTCTTAAATAGAGACGGGCCACAATAAACCTTCCCTATCAGGGTACCCTAACTCTAAATTTAATTAGATGCATCACGGACCCGGAGCTGTCAGAATGATTGCTGATTAGGTAACGCTTTGACCTATTTACCCCATTCCTGGTAAACCGTCTTACCGCAGTATAGTACTGCCGTGATATAGCTATAAAGGCTTATTCAGACCGGCGCGACGCGACAGCGCGACGCGATTCTTGTAGAACAATTTCCATGAAGTTCACATAAAAATTGTTCTACGAGTGTCGCGTCGCGCTGCCGCGTCGCGCCGGTTTGTAGGAGGCTTAATGCCGTTATCTTCCAAAACCGTTGTTTTGAATAACATGCAAAAACCGCGGTAAAAATTTAAACCGATGTCACTTTTCAATGATAACACCTATTTTTATTTCCAAAATTATTCAAGGTATTGAACATTCGGAAATTACGAACATTTTTAATTGATAAAGCATTCTACACGATCCAAGATTTCCTGAATTGTTGACCATTTATTAGTTCCACTGTATTTTGACATATATAAGTATTGACCATGTATTAGATTCACCGTATATGACAAGCATTAGTATTGACCATGTGATAGTTTCACTGTACTTTTACATTTATAATAACTTACCATCTATAATAATTCCAAATTTTTTATGCCTTATCTACCTACATAATTATTGTATGCCTATAAGGCAGGACATATTGATACTTTAATATATTGTTAAGACCTGTAACTTACATGTGCCCACAATAAAGATACTTTGACTTTGACTTTGATAGATTTTTTTTCTCATTATAATAGCATTAAAAGTTAAAAATCGACCATATGTCGGATAACGGCATTTTAGTTATGCCACGGGAGAGTATCTCTCATCCATAGACCCCGACCCCATGTCCTTTTTTATTGAGTGGGAATCATCAAATGACAGGTGGGTAGCCTCAATAATATAACCATTCAGTGGATAAAAGGACACAGCGGTTCGCTTGGTAACGATGCCGCCGATGAGCTTGCCAGAAGGGGGTCGAGCATGACACCGGTGGGACCAGAACCCATCGCGCCACTCCCCTTTGGGTTTCTACGCTCTCTGGTAAGAAAACGTACCAGGGTTCTACACTTTAAGCAATGGGTAGACCAAAGTGATTGCAGGCAGGCCAAGGAGGCTTTACCTACCATCGATGCCCGCCTCACAAAACAGGTCCTTCGGCTAGACAAACGACAGCTGCGTCTGGTTACAGCAGCAATAACTGGCCATGGGTCGTTTAATAAACATCTATTTGTCATAGGAGCTACAGACAGTCTGCTGTGCAGGGCCTGCATTGAGGACGACGAGACAGCAGCGCACGTGCTTCTAAACTGCCCGGCGATCGCCACATACAGGGCCAAGTACTTCGGTAACCCAGGTACCCTACGTGAGATAGTCAGCAACATCAAGGCGTTGCTGGCCTTTCTGGAGGAGCTGGGGTGGATCGAATAACCGATTTCCCATCCGTACGCAAAATACGCGCTCAGACGTGGAGTTGCGGAAACCAGCCCGTTCTACCTATTACCTATCATCAAATGACGTTTCCCGCTGTGGGCGGAGCGGGAGGGCGTGTCAGACTTTTACTGACTAAAATCCACCCGTGTTACTTCATTTTCCTGTGCAAGGGCCACGGTAACTGATTCGAAAACTCCATTTCCTAAGTGTCACTCATAGATTAGATCCGCAAGTGTCGCTGTTTTTCATAGATTAATTCATTGTTAAGAGTTAGAAAGCCCGTCAAGTATTTTTTGTTATTTATGCTAACAGTTTATGATTTACTAGCTTGTGTCCGCGGCTTCGCCCGCGTGGAGGTCGGAAAATATCCCGCGGGAACGTACTACCGAGATAAAAAGTAGCCTATGTCCTTTCTCAGGCTCTAAACTATCTGTGTACCATATTTCATTTAAATCGGTTCTGTAGTTTTGGCGAGACAGACAGACAGACAGACAGAGTTACTTTTGCATTTATAATATTATAGTGTGGATTTAGGATAATCATACATAAGAGAATACAATTAAAGTTATTTTCATAAGTTATTTTAAGGTTGACTCACTATAACTCAAAAGGAGCGAGCAGCAACGAAAAATTGACGAAAACTAGCAGGCAAATCGATGCGACGGGAAAGGTCAGGAGAGCAAAAATTTGACGCGGACGAAGTCGCGGGCAGAAGCTAGTTAGCTAGTTTAGGTAGAAACAAAAAAATCATGTCTCGATTACAGTGACATTTAGGACACGGGTCTATGGGTGAAATTATAATTACCTACCACAATAGTAAACAAACCTGCAAAGGTGAATTTAATGACTCCATAGTTTTACAAGTCCCTTTCAGAACTTAATTACTAGATATCGAATATTATCTTCCATTTCGATGTCAATAAAATGTAGTTACAGTTTTTACTTTGTGCAGTAAATCAATTATTTTCTGCTCACGACTTTGTCCGCGTGGAAATTGACTATGACAGAAAAAACGTACCATTTCTTACCCAACTGCGCCCGAAGAAAGGTTATGTTTTTCGAGTGTATATATGTTTGGCGGATTTCACCATCACCTAGATAATTTATGTGCATACATGGAACAGTAATATGTAACTTAGAAACAGTACATAAGCCAATGTTTTAACATCAATTCAATTATTCAAGCGTAACAAAGGTCACCAGTATTGTTACAAAAACCTCAACTAATAAATTTCAAACAAAACCCTTCACAGTTCGCACTAATAAATCCCGACATTGTCTTGAAGACAAGCAGAAAATCTTTCTCTTCCAAGAAAAGGCCTTAGCACAAACATAATTTATATTATTATCTATCCATTACGCAAATGGTTTCCATCATTAACCCAATATCATAGTCTGAAGAGTGACAAAAACTATCAATAACTGTCTGAGGGAATTATTAATTATGTTAGCAATCAGCGAAAATATGAGGTAGAGAAAATGTTTCTGTTTTCGCCTAGAACAAAGATGTTTTCTTCTTGTTTTTGTTTGATTGTCTTACGTTATTAATTTAGCCAACCAACTGAAGTACCAAGATGGATGTAGGGCTTGCGTAACGTCATCGTTTTAGCCCTTCATCATCATCATTTCAGCCGAAAGACGTCCACTGCTGGACATAGGCCTCCCCCAAGCACCGCCACCTCGACCTGTTCTGTGCCTCCCGCATCAAACGCATTCCTGCGGCCTTCACCAGGTCATCGGTCCATCTTGTGGGAGGCCTTCCAACGCTCCGTCTTCCAGTACGCGGTCGCCACTCCAGAACCTTCCGACCCCATCGGCCATCCGTTCTGCGAGCAATGTGCCCTGCCCACTGCCACTTAAGTTTGGCAATTCTTTGGGCTATGTCGGTAACCTTGGTTCTCCTACGGATCTCTTCATTTCTGATTCGATCGCGTAGGGAAACTCCAAGCATATCCCTCTCCATTGCTCTTTGGGTGACTTTGAGCCTTCTTATAAGGCCCATTGTGAGCGACCACGACTCAGTTACGTATCGTTTTAGCCCTTAAATATCTATATATTGTGAAACATAGGACCTTCAAATAATTCTCATTTATTGATGAGACGAAAGGAATAATACTCATCAACATCTTCATCTCAGCCGAAAGACGTCCACTACTGGACATAAGCCTTCCCCAATTTGGGGAGCTTTGACATAATCGCTACGCTTGGCAGGCGGGTTGACGGTCGCAGCATCGTGATAAAATGCATAGAGAACACTGCTACCCATTCTCTAGTAGATCCATTAGTCCCCTTTTACGACGCTCACAGGAAGATTACGTCCGGCACCACAAGGAACGACACGGGGTCCAATGTTCTCGAGAGAAGTCAGTTCTCGTCGTAATTTAAAGTGATGGTCATTAAGATGTACTACCTGACTGAGGTCAGGTCAGGTCTGGTTCATTTTTCATAGTCAGTCAAACGGGGCTTTCTGAAAATAGTATATTTAAATAAAAATAAGTTTTACAACTAGAAGGCCAAGTCTCATAATTAAAAACATCATCTCTACGACAACCAAATGTAAAAAAATTGTGAACAATGTATGGAAATTAGAGGTATTTTTGACAGATCGTGACTGAGACCAGACACAACGTTCTTGTAATTACGGAAATTGCACAATTCAGTTTGTTTTTAAAGGTATTTTTATGAAAACTGGTTCTTTTTTTGTGGTTGGAAAATCATCAAATGACGTCTCCCACTCAGGGTGGAGCGGAAGGGCGTGTCAGACTTTTACTGACCCATCCTTGTTCCTTCAGTTGCCTTTGTCAGGGCCACCGTAACTCTTTCGAACAATTTCGCGACCCTGGCAGGCATCGGTCTCAACGGACCCCTTAATTTTTTGCTGACATCTCTATGACAGCTGTATCTGACAGTTTAATCTAGTCACTCGCGTAGTGTGGAGAATAATGGTCACCTATCTTTGAACTAATCGGCTTGACTCCTTAGAAGATAGCCACAATAATCGATGACCTATATTCCACAAGGAATTCCTCGAACAAACATAAATAGGACACAGAAAAAGGCTCATAAAAAATCTTCTACGGTAAAAAGAGCCACGATTTGGCCAATTAGTTCTCATTCAGCTCGAGATATCCGTGCTTTGCATAGTTGATGCCACTGTGTTCACTTTACCTCCCTTTTTAATATCTTGAATCGGTTATTATTCATTATTGTTCCTTTTGTGTATTTTTCTGAAGATATTTTTAACTATTCTTGCAGATTTTGAAGCTCGTGGCTAAGCTACGCTTGTTGCGGTCAGCCCAGTCATGGGTGACCATCGATGAGACCCCTCTGTGTCTCGGAAAGGTCGTGAAGCCATTCCGTCATTCTTGGATCTTGAACAGTCGTTTCGTGTCGGCCCGAAAATCTGACAACCAGTCTTACCAAGTAACTGGGCTGTGGAGGTAAGATAGGCAGCTGTTCCATGTAAAATACTGGTACTCCATTGCATCCAGATCCATCTGGATACAAGTATTGTATTTTACTTGGAGCAAGCGCCTAACTACTAACTATGTTGGAGTCGGCTTCCAGATTAACCGGTTAGATGAGAAGCCGACCCTAATATAGTTGAGAAAAAGGCTAGGCAGATGATAATTATGCAAATTATGAGTATTTAAATTATGGCTGTGCTTACAGAATATATCCCATACCAAGAGATAGATAACCCATTTATCTCTTCATATGATCCTACTTGAATTACATTTGTACATAATGTCATTTGTTTTTCATAAATTGGCAGCTATTCAAAAAGTGTCTGTCGTGCATGGAACTGGGTTAGACTAGACGAAAGCTAAACATAACAGATTTTGGTTGCCTTAATGTACATTTCAGTGTCGTTTAAAGTATTGAACAAAGTAGGGCTAATGAAAAAAAAAACATTACTTTTCAATATCGACACCCAACAAGCGGGTAAAATATTGCCAGCTAATTTAATTTCACACCGTATGTAGGTACGCTTCTGTCTAACCTTTCAGTGCAAAAAGGCGTGATGTTATGTTTTTTAGTAGATTCTTCTCCCTTAACCTAAAATTCAACTATGATTCTATACAAGAGCAACATTTAGATCTAGACTTTAGATATAAACAGTTTGAAACTAACATTTGTTTAGAGGGTAGTTCAAAATATCGGCTGCCATTACGGCGGCATTATGTCAACGTTTCGTCTATGTACGAGAGTTTAAAAACTCATTTAAAATAACCAGGACAACTATAAAGGGTGTAGGGAGGCCATGAAATTTTAGGTAACGGATATATCCCAAAAATGTCACTTTAGAGGTCCTAATAGTTATATTATTAAAGTAGAAAAACAAATTATTTATAACTAGCTTATATTATTTATAACAAGCAATGTTTATGCGGACCCATCGCGGGTGATGGGTCCTCGTTAACATTGCTTGTTTCTCCGTCACACCCCGTGCATTGCATCACCTGCGCGCGCTTTATCTTCATTTTCGCTAGCATTGAATCTGACTGTTTTAGATTTTGTTTGGGTCGAAATGATACTAGTATGATATGAAATAACCTATAGCCTTTTTCAAAGATTGGGCTACCAAATTATAACAGATGTTTTCAAATTCTATTACTAGTTCCAGAGATTAGCGCGTACAAACAAACAAGAAAACAAACAAACTTTACAGCGCTATAATTAGTATCTATACTAGTGGACGCCCTGTAACAATTGAATTGAACTGGCAGTACCTACATGACCTACGTATCCACATAGAAAACGAATATACCAAAAAAACTAAATTTTAAATCAATTATTGTCGAATTGCGAGAATTCGACAATAATTGATTTGGATACGTAGATCATGTAGGTACTGCCAGTTCAATTCAATTTGACACTTTATAGAAATAGATTAACCAACACGCCTATTATAGGTGATTTTCGATCCACAAAAACATCCAAAACATGGTCTCCTTACAGAAAATGTACAAGTTTTCGGTATTTGCAGCGGAGTGAGCCTGCCGCGAACTGCCAGGTGTACTGGTCGTTAAGTACGGAGACACTTCCCCAACTTTTCCCACTTCCAGGTTATTATAAAAGTGGTAACAGATTTTTGGTTCTGGATCTTCGGTGCGTCGTGAATCTGTGTCAGATTTAGGATGAATGATGGCTTGCATCTGATCATTTTCCTTAGATAGAGATACTACTGACACGATCAAGTGAACTATGCTGTTATAGTCTACATATACATACATGATTTATTTATTTATTTTAAATAGAACGGCCGAAGCCAATTACACTATTTAGACATATAATAAAACTATTCGACACAATTCATTTAGCACAGTCATGCATTCTTCTCACAAAAATTCAAACATTCTGACAGTATCATCTTCCATTCATTTGCAAATATATCAATATCTGTGTTTGAGTTCAGGAGAGCGTTAGTAGCTGCTAATGTCCGAGGAATAGGTGACTTGGAGTGCGCAACAGTACGGCAAGTTGGAACAGCCAACAAGCGGTGTTTTCTGCCACGACAGTAATTGTCTGGGACAAATAGTTTACAGATATCATTATGCAAATCAGGAGCATCAATAATCCCCCTAATAATTTTAAATATTACAGTCATCTGATCGCGCGACCTTCTTACTTCTAGAGAATTAAAGCTTAAGCAACCCAACAGAACAGATTACAATATTCATATCTGCATAGTTCGGTGAATTGCAATATCAACCTCACTATCATCACCGGCCTATATTATTCCCACTGCTGGGACACACGCCTATACAGGTAATCCATTACGCGGCCCCAATGCGGTTTTTAGAGGTCACAGGTTTTCGAATTTTTGGTTCTAAGACTATGTTTTCGTTCACTGTTCTCGTGATCAAAATTATTTACATACAATAAAGTACATAATTATCTGGATTTGAACCCACGACCTAACTACTCGTAAGTCGGGGCCGATACCATTGGGCTACACTGTTCTCACTTCCTATCTCTGTCTATGTATCTAAACAATACTTACTTGCATAAATACGTACGTATCTGCAAAAATATTTATTTGTATATGTATGCATAGAAATAAAAATTTTGAATTTAACATTGGCTATTTTTGTCCCGGCTATGTATCTACACAATACATACTTGCATAAATACGTACGTATCTGCAAAAATATTTATTTGTATATGTATGCATACAAATAAAATTTTTGAATTTTACATTGGCTATTTTTGTTCCGGTAGCATGTTTTCGTGGCATATTTTTTTCTGACATCCATGCTGGCGAATCCGGAACATACACAGTACATTTTAGCTATTTTTCGTAAATAAAGAAACGAAATACCTACTTAAATAGATGGAAACCACAACCAGTTTAAGGTACACAAATTATTATATACTTACTACAACACATCCAATCCGTAATGTACGATTTGTATCAAAGCAACACATTGTCGAAATAGCAAAGTCTTGCCCGCTAATGGAATGGGCAAATAATGCACTATTGAGGCAGATAGCCACTTGCCCATACTGCCCATATTGCCCATAGGGCTATAGAGGGCTGATAGCACTTATCTTCATGCCCGTTTTCGCTTAGAAGGTAGACAGGACTCTGAGTGTAATGGTCAATGATTGCACTCAAGCCGGTTTGCGGGCCTGCGATAATCATAAGGATAAAATGTAGATGTATGTATAGTAAATTATGAAACTTTTGTTCTTTTATCAAATCAATACCTACCTAATAGTCCATTTTCTTCCCGAGGGTGACATAAAAGGCGACTAAGGGATTTACTAGAGAATGGGCAGCATCGTTCTCGATGCATTTTACCACCATACTGCGATCGCCAATTCGCCTGCCAAGCGTGGCGATTATGGGAAACCCTCACAAAATACGTGGAGGAGGCCTATGCCCAACAGTGGACGTCTTTCGGCTGAAATGATTATCTACCTTACACAGGTCAATATTTGACAAATAATGAAATGACTTGCGAATTGTCGAGCTAAATATTTTGTTCTAGAATATTTTAGACATTATGTGCCTAGCCTGACCAACCGTTAACTACATATGTCGGAGTCAGCCTCCAGTCTTCCTGGATGCAGCTAAATATCAATTATTTTATGTGCAGCGACTGTAGATCTGACCTCCTCCTCCGTTACTTGGTAATAAGATACTCCTTCGTAAGACTGGTTGTCAGACTTACGGGCTTCTGACAATCCGTAAAGACTGTCAAAGATCTATGCTGGAACCAGCGGCTTAACGTACTTTCTGAGGCTACTAATATTTTCTTACCTTTTTACCGTTTATTGTTAACCATTTACAACATGCACAACATCAAACAGAAAAGCTATAATTAAAAGGTGAAAACGATTCTTACACGCGGGCCTCAGTCCCTGGAGGTGCTCTAATTAAGATATATTCCGGAGGTTCACCTCAAATAAGTACCCTCTCGTAAGTACAGGGATTTTGTTTGCTTTAACTGTTTATTGCACGAATCCATCTTGTATTTTGTTGCTATGGAACAATTTGGTGGATGTCTTAAGGTTTTAAAGACAAGTGGTTTTTGTTAATGAAAATATTATGTTCTTTTTGGTGCCCTGTGCCTTCATTTGCGCGTTACTGTTTTTTTTTCACGAGGCACCGTAATAGTTCTAAGTGGTTATGACCGTCAGTATCAGCAAAATCAGTCGCAAAACATATTTATGATAGTTTAATAAACAGATGGCCAATGGCTGGTATGAACTAGAATAATAGTAATACTAAGAATATAAAAAAATAAACTGGGCGCGTCGCCTTAAAGATATACCTAAACTGACTTCTATACAGGATTCTAAATAGGTTTTTTTTTTTTTCAGGATGGGAAATCATCAAATGACTTCTCCCGCTCTGGGCGGAGCGGGAGGGCGTGTCAGACTTTTACTGACTAAAACCCACCCGTGTTCCATCAGTTGCCCATGTGCCAGAGTCACGGTATCTCTTTCGAACAATCACGCGACCCCGGCAGGCATCGGTCCTAGTAGACCCCTACACTGCTGCTGACATCTCTTTGAGGCGCGGGTGGAACACTACGCGCCGTCGACCCGAGCCTGGTCCTTACCGGGCGGCGAGCTACCCATTGCTCGCCACCCGCAAGCTCGCGCCTACGGTGGCCGGGAGTCCGCTATGGACTCCCGACGCCCGGGGCGTCTCCTCCTGTTCTAAATAGGATGACAGAGACATTGAAGAACAACCGTTACCACGGTTTCGGTCCATGATTGTGAACCCCCGAAGCCTCATAAAAAATAAATAAAACTGTAACATACATTTTGACCGCGTAGATAATGTATTTTTTTTATGCATAAGTTGTTTATTTTTTTTCTGTGTACCGATGAATGATTTCTTCGCTAAGGGATCTAGAATCATGTGCTGAATTAATGTAGTTTGAGCGTCTATCTGCGCCACCTTATATTTTATGGACTGACTTATTAGAACTCTTTGAAAATAAATAACTAGATCAACAAGAGGAGTTCTCAGACTAACCATATAGTGTTATTGCAGAATGAGCGCTACAGATAAGGTTGTAGAGCAATTAAAATACGAATAATGTTATGGAGAGTACTCACTATATTGAAATAGAAATAATCATTACTAATTGTACAGGCTGTTACTTACTTGCATATCAGAAAGTTATTAGTAAAATATTTTGATGTAGATGATAATCATAGCAGTCCACAGGTGGAAGTTAGTGTCCGCAGGTGTCTCCAATTCCACGGCATTCAGCGCGATTCTCAGCAACTCTCATCCAGATGCTAACAGCCACTCTGCGATGATCGTCGTTCCATCTAGGCTAAGGGATCTTACGTTTGCCAATTCTCGGTCTCCACTCAAGAACACGTCTTTCTCAATGGACATTGGTTCAATCCAACTTATAATATTATAAATGCAAAAGTAACTCTGTATGAAATCAAAATCAAAATCAAAATCAAAAGTCATTTATTCAAACTAGGCTGAGAGTCAGCACTTTTTGAACGTCAAAGTTACAAAAGACAGACCCCCAAAACGCCCGCCCTTCGACACTTCCTAGTGCTTTAGCTGGGAAGAAGAAGTGGCGGAACAAACTCCCCAGCAGCACAGCTGTCTGTTAAGTTAGAAGAACTTGATTCTATACAATTGTAAAGAGGGAACATTATGAGACACAAAACATTAAATTAAATGATTTGCCATCTGTCAGCTAGCCAACCCAATAATCCAGGAAATAAAATGAAATCTATACTCAAGCAAAAGCAAAAAATATTTTTATCATGTAAATAAAGGTACCAAAATAAAAGCCTCCTGGCATAAGGGCGTGACAGCTTACATATGCAATGCTGAATCACGTTCACATAGCTGTTACGACCCGAGTTACAACTCGAGGCCTCAAAATGATAAACTAGGACCATCGGCGTAAAAACAAATAAACAGGTAGGTAATTAACAACAATACCAACATCAAGGTCAGCAAGACGACCAGTCACCACAAGCAGCACCCGTTCACGAGCATAACGCAAAGATCAGCCATTACCCCCCTCGCCTTATTTGAGGGAAGGGGGTAACCCGACCCCTGACGCTACCGCAAGCATTGACATCTAAGGGAGCATGACGAACTTGCTGCCGGTTGCTCAGGCAAGAATTGAATGACAACTTGTCGAGGTCGCCAGCTAATCATTTTATGCAATACTAATCATTATAATATGTCAAAGCATAGAACATGTCAAAACCAATAAATACACAAAAAAAATGACTAACACAGTAAAAAAAATATATAATAAAAATTATATTACAGCTATATAACCTATCACTAGGTACGCTAGTACTGGAGAAAGAACACAAACATTGTCTTGAGTTAATCACAGCGACCAACTAGTTTTGTCATTTAAATAGTCGTTGATGGAATAATATGCCTTTAGACAAAGGTTGGATTTTACTTGAGCTTTAAACGCATTAAAAGGTAATTCTAGTAAATAAGGTGGTAGCTTGTTGTAAAATGTTATACCAAGCCCAACAAATGAGTTATGCACCTTATGAAGCCGGTGAAAGGGAACACGTAGTTTGTCCTTATTTCTAGTGTTAACAGTGTGAAAATCACTGTTTTTAGCGTGTAAGTGTAAATTTTGCCTAATATATAAGATGTTGGCGAAGATAAATTATTATTGTGATGCTACCGTAAGAATACCAATATCTTTAAAAAAGTCCCTTAGAGAAACTCTGGCACCTAGCTGGTAAATTGCTCGAACAGCTCGTTTCTGAAGGACAAAAATATTTTGAATATCAGCGGCTTTGCCCCACAGTAGAATACCGTAAGACATAATGCTGTGAAAATAACTAAAATAGACTAACCGAGCTGTATCAACGTCAGTATATTGTCTTACTTTTCTGACGGCGTAGGCGGCTGAACTGAGCCTCCCCGCTAGACTTGAAATATGTGGGCCCCACTGTAGTTTGCCATCCACTGCTATGCCCAGGAAAACTGTCGAGTCTACAGTTTTAAGAACCTCTTTATTTAAGACGATTTCGGGACCTAGATTTCTAACATTCGGTAAGGCGAACTTTACACATTTCGTTTTCTTGGCATTGAGAACTAAGTTATTTGCCGTAAACCAATCCGTAACCATTGAGAGTGCACTGTTTACGTCTTCAAAATCTTGTTTGTTCCTATCTACTTTAAAAATAAGAGAAGTATCATCTGCAAACAGTACAACGTCACAAATACCCTTTAAAAAGAATGGTAAGTCATTGATATACACTAAGAACAAGAATGGGCCGAGTATAGAGCCTTGAGGCACACCTAACTGAACCGGTAGCCCGGTAGATTTTACACCATTAATATCTACACATTGGAACCTATTATGTAAGTAAGAATTTATTACGTTTAAAGCTTCGTTATGGACACCGTAATGACGTAGTTTACGCAAAAGCGTGTCATGGTGCACGCAATCAAAGGCTTTGGAGAGATCACAGAATACTCCGATAGCATTTTGCGGGTTCTCCCATGCGTTAAAAATGTGTTTCAAGAGAGTAACACCCGCATCTGTAGTTGAACGACCTTTCGTAAAGCCATATTGCTCATTATGAAGGAGGCTGTTTAAATTAAAATGTCTTAACAACTGCTTGAGTATTAACTTTTCGAATATTTTGCTAAATGCAGGTAAGATAGAAATAGGCCTAAAATTAGAAACGTCTTTTTTATTACCTGATTTAAATAATATGTCTGTCTGTCTCGCTTTCCTGCTAAAACTACTGAACCGATTTATATGAAATTTGGTACACAGATAGTTTAGAGCCTGAGAAAGGACATAGGTTACTTTTTATCCCGGTAGTACGTTCCCGCGGGATATTTTCCGACCTCCACGCGGGCGAAGCCGCTGGCAAAACCTAGTTGCTAATATACCGACCCATTATGACTTCAGCTAATTTATATGTGCTGTAGGAGACGCCCTGGGCGTCGTGAGTCCATAGCGGACTTCCGGCCACCGTAGGTGCGGGCTTGCGGGCGGCGAGCAATGGGTAGCTCACCGCCCGGTCAGGACCAGGCCCGGGTCGACGGCGCGCTTTGTTCCACGCGCGCCTCAAAGAGATGTCAGCACATGCTGATGGAATCCACCAGGAACGATGCCTGTCAGGGTCGCGAATTTGTTTGAAAGAGTTACCGTGGCTCTGGCAAAGGCAACTGAAGAAACACGGGTGGGTTTTAAGTTAGTAAAAGTCTGACACGCCTTTCCGCTCCACCCAGAGCGGGAGACGTCATTTGATGAAGATGATATGACTAAATCCTTTTACCATGAATTTGAAACGGTCCTTATAATAATCATCAAGGTATTTAGCATTTGTAGTAATAACAGTTCGCCATTATGAGTGTGGGATTAATAACTACAGCCACAATAACAAAACCTTTAATACTTCTCATTCTACCACATGCTAAAAGCAACAGGCTCTTCTCGTACTCTCAACAGAAAACAATCGCAGCTTTACCGCAGTTAAATCTACAGGCTCTTTAACAAATACCAGAAATACAAACATTGTGGTTATGAGCGAACTTTATCAAGAACTAAATAAATAGACAGTAATATGTTTAATGGTGCGGTCGCAATGGCACAATATAGATAGGTTCAGAAGGCTCGTTCCATACAACGAGACAAAACAGGCCCACGCACTCATAGGCGAGCACCTACAATTTTCCAAAGAGAAGTAAAGTATGCGCTTCGGGTATCATCGTGTTCCCGAATTAGTATGAACGTCGCGGCGTCCGCGTCGTCGTGTCACAGAGATCCCACAGTCGCAATGTAGAAGTGCAGTTATCAATGCGCGTTTGTATGAAGTGTTCTCTTGATCAGGTTATGTCAGATCGTCATTTGTCATTCAAAAGTTTTGATTTGTTTTTTTGGAATTGTATCGAGGCATGTTAATTAATGATTTTGAAAACATGGTAATGCAAAATAGATCAATACTTAATAGCTCTATGTACATGATGAAGTTGAATAGGTACTATCGACCAAACTTCCGCATGCTCACCTTTAAGGCGATAATCGCATAGCACGGCTCTCGACTCGAACACCGTAACATGCGTGTTGACCAATAGGAAGCGAATTTTTGTTGTGTTCGTCGTAATGCAATGATGTGTAGAAGTGAACACTGACACTAGTGTGCAGGGGCGCACATTAGTAAACTGTTTTGTGAAATGTTTTTTCAATGGTCACAAATTCTAATTGTCGTTTCGGTTTCAAACATATCATATATGGCCCGCGTGATGTCTTTTATAAATCATTGTTGACAAGAAGTTATTTCGTACTCATTATAATATATTATGTTTGATTTAGAAAATGTGTTATTGGTATTATTTAATAAGTCTCAACCTGCCACAAACATTTATATTTCGTACTAAGGTAATATGTAAACAACTAAGTACTAGTGAGTGGAGGTGCACGAACGCGCTGAGTTAGATCTTCTCCTTCTTCATTTCTACACACCCAAAGGCGCACTGTGGTTCTCTGTAAAAAAACCGGTCAAGTGCGAGTCGGACTCACGCACCGAGGGTTCCGTACCGCAGCCGTTAGATTTTTATTAAAAATATTTTTATTATAAATTTACGGTTTTCGCAATTTTTACTTTATCTGTGCTATAAGACGTTGCTTCGTACCAAATTCTAGATCGACTGGAAGTACCCTTTAGGTTTTGATTCCCTTGCGAGTTTCGAAAATTTGCGGCATAAACGGCTATATCTTTTGATTGCATTAGCTTAAAAGTTTGGTTTTTTCACAGCTCCAAGGGACAGTAGATTTGAGTATTTGATATAAATTTCAGCTTGATACCTCCACGCGTTCCTGAGAAAAAGGGTCTTGACAGGTGGACGGACGGACAACAAAGTGATCCTATAAGGGTTCCGTTTTTGCTTACAAGGTACGGAACCCTAAAAAAGTAACACTTAGGTTTTTGATCAATTTTTTTTTGTGACAAAAGGAAAGATAATATATAAATTTTATAGCAAAAATATTTTTTAATTTTTATATTCGCAGTAGTTCAAAAGTTATTTCAAAATAAAAACTTACTTTTGAATCCGGTACCGAAAACACCCGAATAAACACGAGCGCGTGTGACGTCATAATGTTTAGCTGCCCGATGAAGTAACTAAACATTATGACGTCACAACTATTGTGTGTAGCGCGTTCATAGTCACGTGATATTTTTGAAGTTGTAACAATTTTTAATTATTTGTAATTAATTGATTTTTTTAAGTTTTTGCATTAAATATCAATATTATTAAAAACTAGCTTTTGCCCGCGACTTCGTCCGCGTTAAATTTCGTGTTCTCCCGACCCTTCCCGTCGCGTCGAATCGCCTACCCGTGTGATTTTCTCCGTTTTTGCAACATTTTTCATTACTGCTCAGCTCCTCTTAATTGTAGCGTGATGTTATATAGCCTATAGCTTTCCTCGATAAATAGGCTACCCAACACAAAAATAATTTTTCAATTCGGACCAGTAATTCCTGAGATTAGCGCGTTCAATCAAACAAACAAACAAACTCTTCAGCTTTATAATATTAGTATAGATAAAGTTTTTAAATACATAAAAAAATCAGTATATTTTTTTTTTTCAAATTTCCAGTTAGCATCGAATTGTCACATAATATAGGAATTAAACAATACATTAGTAGCAGTGTGCAAAAGGATTAAGTTATTGACAAATAAACCCTAACTTTTTAAATATGTATTTTAGTTATTAACATTTTTATCTGTATTTAATATGGGTAGTACACCACAAACAGATATTTAACAATGGCATTGTAGTAAATTCCAACATTGTGTAAAACTCTCCCAAGCAAATTTGTGCATTATTGTTTACGACTTAAGTGCGGTAAATCAATTTCAAAATGCAGTGATGACTTAAAATGAAAGGCCATTGTTTAGGTGTTGAAAGATTTGTTATCGGGTCATAAAATCTCCAAACAATGTCTGAACGCGCAGATATTAAAAAAAGAAA
Organism: Aporophyla lueneburgensis; assembly: GCA_932294355.1. Lineage (NCBI taxonomy): Eukaryota > Metazoa > Arthropoda > Insecta > Lepidoptera > Noctuidae > Aporophyla > Aporophyla lueneburgensis. The sequence goes on along the minus strand of OW028758.1, from coordinate 9,909,969 downwards.
GGAAAAATCAAGCCTCTTTTTAAATTAATATTTTGAATATATAAACGTAATTTGTTATTTTAGTTTTGCAAAATTCTAAGTTATGTATTTATAATATTTATCGTTAATTAGCAATCTACCTCGATTTCACACGGGTCTTACAAATGTCTAAAATTCTCGGCTTTGCTTTATAATAATTTGCAAGCATAAAAACCTTCCAAAAAAAAAATCTCTAAATGAGAGTGTGAACCCATATCAAAATCCGTTGCATTGTTTAGAAAAAAAAATAGCGGAGAATCAGACAGACAGACAGAAACAGCGACTGCTTATACTACGAGTACTTAGAGACTCGAGGTAGAGATTTGATGAAATGGGGAAAATCGCACGAGTAGGCGTCGCGACGGGAAGGGTCGGGGGAACAAGAAATTTAACGCGAACGAAGTCGCGGGCAGAAGCTAGTCATTAATATATTTGTGTATTTCTTTTACACAGAAACTCAATAATACACGCTTTCGTTAGAATAAAATTTATAATAACAACAACAAATATCCACACTGATGATTATAAATGCAAAAGGAACTCTGTCTGTCTGTCTCGCTGTCCTGCTAAAACTACTGAACCGATTTAAATGAAATTTGGTACACAGATAGTTCAGAGCCTGAGAAAGGACCTCGGCTACTTTCCCGCGGGATATTTTCAGACCTCCACGCGGGCGAAGCCGGTGGCAGAAGCTACGAAATATAAAAAATGCATGTAGGTTTTTTTTTTACGCGTTCATATATAATATGAATAATTAAAAATTTGTTTGTAACCTACGATTTAATCACGATACACAGTCCAGGATACGAGCAAGGGACAAAAAGAGTTCCACAAGCACAGTCCGGTATACAAAGCTAAGGTCACAGTTGGGCAGGCAATCAGTCCGATAGAAAAACCAGGTCGTAACTGTGATGAAAACAGGAAGCGTGAACAATTAGCGAGATGCAAATTGGCACTGGCTAATGTTTGTTGATATTTTTTGCCGCACGCACTTACTGCACTCACACAAATATGTATTGTCTCTAATTGGGTGGAGCAAGAAAGGGGCGTGGTTTGTCACTATCTGCGCTTCCGCAGGACTATTTTCTTAAGTGAGCATGCTTAAGTTTTGCCGATAGTACGTCAAATTAAAAGAATAATTTGTGCTATAACAAAATTAGAGCATGCTATATCTACATACATACGTACGCGGCAACATCATCACACGTCCTTTTTTCATAGGAACTTAGATTTAGATTTGGGAAATTACAATTTTTTATGATTTTATAACAGAAACTGAACCTCCAAATTCGATTTGGAGTAAGTTTTAAATTTCATACTGTATGTTTGATAAGAACGCACGACAATGAGCATCTTGCGTTCGTATTTTAACAGAAATACAATGATAACCGAAGTGCAAACTTTTCTTTGGAAAACTATACCTATACCTATGACTCACGGCAATCTCGAACTATGCCAGACACATGACTGTCACGACTTGACAATGAGCTTACACTCGCTGTACGTGTAGCGTGTCTATGTGTGCGTGCTTAGTTGCTCGTTGTACTGGAGTTGATCTTCTGTAACTATTTATTCTGTGGTAGTTGCGGCCGGTGCGGCAGTTGCGAGGTCATGATGTGGGGGAAACACTTAAGTAAATGACGAATCATTAGCAAATGCTCTTATAACTGTGTTGATTGTTTTCGGGTGCTGCGTATAATGGTGCATCATTGTGTGAGTTGTTTATGTTTCTGTTTGATGTTTGCAGGTAGTTCTGGGTCATTTAATTACTTTGAAGTATGGGTCAGAATGTTGGACCATAAAACGAATGGATGAAACTAAAAATAAATAAATTACATGCAGCTGAGATGAGAATACTAAGAGAGATGTATGGTGTCGGTTATGATAATTAACTATATTCTAAATATTTATGATTAAAATTGGATTTATGCTAAATGTAATCATCAGCAGCCTCTAATGTTCCCATTGCTGGGACACAGGCCTCCTCTCAGTGAGAGGGAGTGGGCCTCAATCCACCACGCGGGCTCAGTGCGGGTTGGTAGATGTCACATGCCTTCGAATTTTTGGTTCTAAGACATGCCGGTTTCCTCACGATGTTTTCTTTCACCGTTTTGAGAGCAGTGGTGACCAAATAACCGAACTCACGACCTACTCTACTTGTAAGACGCACCAAATACCGCTAAATGTAATAGTAATTTAATATAACAGTAATTTCCGTTAATTTGTATGTTTTATCGATTTTAAATTTTTATATTGTTAAATAGTGTAGTATAATGTAACCGGTAATTTTTTGAGCTCACCTAACCTATACTATAAGACATACTGTATCACTAAAAATCAAAGCAATAAATACTTTGACTTTGGTCACTCGAATGAATAAAATAAGAAGTGAGTACATTGGAGGAATTTTGAAAGTGGCACCGATAGCTGAAAGATTGTGTAGAAATTGGTTGTCGCAGTAGGGGCATGTGACACGGAGGAATAAGTAAAATATCGTGAGGAGGAGACCAAAGAAACGATGAATTCCAACAACAACTACAATTACAACTGTACATGATGATAGAAAGGGAATGACTACCGAGATGACGACTAATAGAGAATAATGGAAGACAATGGAAAAATGCGTTGAAATAAAATGGAATAATGGCAGGAGAATGATGATATACTTAGATGTATGGTACAGACGCCAACACATCAAGCTACTACAATCTGTCAGATTTCTTTGATAGATTTTCGACTTTATTTCCAGAGCATTAGGTTCAAGGTTCATTGGGAAAAATTGACAGTTTCGGGTAGCTTGACCTGGTGGCGTCTGTACATATAGTAAATGATTTAAAACAATTAGGTACATAAAGATTAATTGGTCTAGATTGTGAAAGTATATCTGGATACCAAGCATTCTATATTTTTTGTTTACAGAACAATTGGCTATTGTACAAATGTGAGGAGTTATATTTGTAAACAGTAAATATTGTTCAACCCCTAACACCGGTAAAAAACATTACTCTACTTTTTTCTTCTCCATATTAGGGTAATAATTTCGACATATTTTGCTCCAAACAGGAAATAACCGTGAAGATTCGATAATATTAGGATGAAAATTTCTCCACCCATCAAACAAATCAATATGTTAATCACCAACAATGATAGATTAGCATAACAACTGAGAGGCATCCGTGGTCAGTGGTGACGTCACAGGATTTAACTGAGGCCGGTCCGTAAGCCAGCCGGTGATAACAGATAAAATCACGACACTTGCTAGCACTCCCGTTGATGTCGGCGCGTTGGATACGGTTTGGTATTTTTCATAGAAAATATCAATGACGATCCCTGTTTTATTTTTCTCTCAAAGAGATTTATATTTGATTTAATGTCGTTGTTTTCTCTTGTAGCGGGACGAACTAAATAGGAATACTTCACGCCGTGGTATTAGATGTGACTTCACATCCTATCTATTGGACCTAAACTTACACACATACGTACGTTCAACAAACTTAGCTAGAGAGGTTTTTCTTAAAACTATACTTCGATAAACATATTTTCAATCAAAATAAATAATATGTTTACATCGAACATACCAATCACCTTTACATACCAAGACCCCTCTGTGCCTCGGAAAGCACGTTAAGACGTTGGTCCCGACTGTCATTCATGGGTCTTAGACAGACGTGACGGGTCGTCAGAAGCTCGAAAGTCTGACAACCAGTCTTACAAAGGGGTATCGTACTGGGTTGTGTAGTTCAGATGGGTTTTCTATTATTTATGTAGATTATTTTATACTTTTGCACTTTGTGAATGTGAGAACGATGTAGGCCTTGTAGACTGTAGACAATTTTCTATTTTATTCAGTACCTGGTACTTGTTGACAGGCCTGCATCCTGAGCCTGCACCGTCCTCTCATACCTATTAACACTGTAATTTGAAACAATTGTAAAAACCAATTATTTTTAAAAGAGTAACCGTGGAGTTTCTTGCCGGCTATTCTCCGTAGGAATCTACAATTTGGAACTGTGCAGCTTCTGATGTTTCATAAGTGCTCATGTAGATTTATCTTCTATACTTATAATAAAACGGTAGAGAGGTCAATTCTGTACATTGAATATACATTCAAAATTAATATTGGAGGATGAATGGTGATCGATACTAATGGCAAAAATGCAATCAGTAAATTTTTTGTCTGTCTGTCTGTATGTGCACACATGAGTCAAAAACTACTGAAGGGATTTTAACCAAACTTGATACGATTGTAGTCCATACTCCTAGGCAAGTTATAGGCTATATAACATAACGCTAAGACACATAGGAGCTGAGCAGTGACGATAAATTTGAAGCAAGTCGGATGAAAATGCGCTTTCGAGCTCTTATCCCGCATACGTTGATCATGCACCAAAAGTATGTATTACAAAGATGATGGTCTTCAAAAGATGTACAAAAAAGTCCTCAATAGTATATATCTATCCTTCTAAATTCGGAACACAGTTAGTTTATAACCTGGATTAACACATAGGGTACTTTTTATCCCGGTAGTATGTTCCCGCGGAATATTTTCCGACCTCCACGCGGGCGAAGCCGCTGGCAAAAGCTAGTGTAAAATAAAAATATTTTGATTTGATTTGATTTGAGATAGGCAGTCGCTCCATGTTAAATACTCGTATTCAGTTGCATCCGGTTGTACTTAGATGAAAGTTACAAATAATATAATTAACGTAGACCGATCCCAAGATAGTTGAAATGTTTACACAGAAAAGTGGAAACCAAAAATCAATACTTATTTAACTGTAATAAATAATTTTATTTTAAAATTAATTTACCGTTTAAAGCAGCGGCACTAATAAGTTTAAAATGACTGTTAATTTTAAATTAATTTTCACCATTAATTGCTTTTTCAGTAATTTTCAATGATTTCGTGAAAAACTGGTGAGAGTAATTGGGACGTGTCGGCCAATTCGTAGTAAAACACTTAGTAATTAAAACATGAACAAAACGTGTAATTTGATTATTAATCTGTATCTATACTAATATTATAAAACTAATAAAGAGTTTGTTTGTTTGGTTGAACGCGGTAATCTCAGTAACTACTTGTCCGAAATGAAAAATTATTTTTGTGTTGAGTAGCCTAGTTATTGAAAAAGGCTATAGGTTATATAAAATCACGCTACAATCAAAAGGAGCGGAGCAGCAATGAAAAATGGACGAAAACTGGCAGGCTATTCGATACGACGGGACGGGTCAGGGGAGCAAAAATTTGACGCCGGGGAAGTAGCGCGCAGAAGCTACTTATTTCATATCTCAGTCAAAGATCAATCTGTTTTAAATACGTTTAAAATGCTTTTAGGATGCTGCTGTCGCTGCCACGTTTCTATATTACATCAGGGATTTTTGCAGCAGTGCGTACAGAAATCTTTTTGCAGCCATGCGTAAAACGTTCCCGCGGACGTATGAAAATTACGACTGTATCTTCAGTTCCGAGAGGTGAGAATCAAACAGAAAAACACACTGTTTCTCAATGTTCGATTCAACACCGGGAGTTGTAATTCCAGAGCGTGACGAAATCCCCCTTTACGAATCATCATCATCATTTCAATAGAAAAAAATCTACTGCTGAACTTGGCCTCACCCAAGCTCTACCACTGCGACCAGTTCTGTGCTTCCCACACCCAGCGGATTTTTGCGGCCTTCACAAAGTCATCGGTCCTTCTTGTGGCCTTCCAACTCTACGTCTTCCGGTACGCGGTCGCTGCTCCAAAAAGTTTTGGCCCCATCGGCTACATGTTCTGAAATTTGTCCTGCCCATTGCCGCTTAAATTCGGCAATTCTTGGTTCTCCTCAGGATCTCTTTACTCCTTTTAAAATTATTTCAAACTACAGCACCTAACTCCTAAACCTTCACGAGAGTCTGAAATGCTAGTCGGCTGACACTTCGGCCAGGGATTAGCCTGCGAGTGTTGGAGGAAAATCCGGGCCCCCGCCACTAACAGCACGTACAAACGGGGCTGCTAACTACTGCCGCAGTGTGAACGGAGAAAAGAACGAATTGGCCGAGGGGACAGCGAGTTGGCAGCCATTTTACTATTCTGTTTTTGAAAACGAGGAGCTTTGTTGATATGGATTTTGCAAATGTAGAATTTGGAAGATGCGTGTCAAACGCAAACTCAAGGTAGGTATTCATTTCCTTGCCAGGGTCGCGAGATTCGTTCGAAAGAGATACCGTGGCCCTGGCGTATGGGCAACTGAAGGAACACGACTGGGTTTTTGGTCAATAAAAGTCTGCCCGCTCCGCACAGAGCGAGAGAAGTCATTTGATGACTTCCCATCCAAAAAAAAAAAATTATTAAACATTTCAATTATTCCAATGTCTTCATTGAAAATTGTATCCTGGGTGGTTTGACTTTCAGACCGAAATGTTAAGGAACACGAAACTGCGTTCCAAAACCAAGGTTACGGACGTTACCTAATGGGCTAATAGAACTACGAATTGGGTCCCAAAAAACGCACGATGACATCGCGGCAGGCCGAGACAAAGATGGCGGGACGAGCTTGACTCCTACGTAAAAAGACTGGCCAGCACTAGCAAAAGAGAGAATTCTGTGGAATAGGGAGAAGGCGGCCTTTGCCCTGCAGTGGGTCAATACAGGCTAGTTAGATAATTTTATTGAAATGACACTAAAGCACACTGTCTGTCCAATTTGAGTAACTTAACTTCAAATACTCAAAGTTTTACTAAGCAGATAAAAAACTCAGAAAAGTGAGAAACAACAATATATGTTTATGGAGGGTGAGCTAAGGTAGCTTGCGAGACTCAAATTTTCTTACAATTTTTGCAATTTTCAGGTTATAGTCAATTGACAGACTGTGTGTTGAATAAAATATGATACGGGACCATAACATGTATGTATTCACAGAATTAATCATCAATACAACCCTCTAAGTTCATTTAATTCCATTGATTTTTTTTAAATATTTTTATTTAATGAAATTAGAGTACAGTTTTGTAACTTAATTCTAAACTCGCCAAACTTTTACGTTTGATGGCATGAAATAGTAGCAATGTAAGCTTTTTGAATTGTCAAGAAGTCAGACTGAGGGAACCTGATTCTTTAGGATCAAGTTCTTTAGGTTTAGAAGATACCTTAAGTTCCTACTTAAAGTATCTTCTGAGATGGACCGGCAAGAAACACTATGGACTCATACTTAAATAAAAATATTATCACAAAAATGTCACCCGAAATTGAAGTTATTTTTTTTTGTAGGTTGCAAAAAACACTACCGACATACAAAAACAAACACTACAATATATTACAATATAATTTTTTTTTCACTTAGTGTATGTTGATGATGCTAAAATAAGTTCCTGTCACTGGTATTTACTTAAAGCATACGAATTTGTGCTTGGGTAACGAAGATACATAAAAATATAACCACCAAAGACACTGACATAAGAAATTAGTATTATACTATTGTAAGAAGAGACACTGACAATACAAATTACGATTATTTATTTGAAAATGTGGGTAGGACATAAAGCTATCGATTATTATATTTATTACAGTCTTCATCGTCAAGTGGACTCGAGTTGTTTACCAAAACGTCACCCACAGTGGTTTAGCGACAAACGTTATAAAAATAACAAACAAACGAATATACTCGTAAAAGTAAATAAAAATCTTTGCCTTCGTCCGCTATTGTAACGTATACGAACAAAGACTTTGAATACAGGCTGTTTCATTTTGGTGAAGATAGTTCTTACATGGTTTAGTGGATTTAATATTCGACGAACCACGAATTTAAGTAAAATACCTAATTAAAATTATTTTGTATTTAATATTTTTACCTCCGAACAGATCGATGGATCAGGTTAAGCTACGATTACCGCGATTGGTAGGTGGATGGGTCACCATCTTTACATACCGAGACCCCTCCGTGCTGTCGTGTTGGTCCCAACTGCCATTCGAGGATCTTTGACAGTCATTACGGATCGTCTGAAGCCTGAAAGTCTGACAACCAGTCTTACCAAGTTGTATTACCCAGTAACTACGGTACTAACTTTACAAGTTAGTACCGTGTGGTTCCGGACGTAAAGAATAACACCACCCCATTTCTTCCCGTGGGTGTCGTAAAAGGCGACTAAGGGACTTACTAGAGAATGGGCAGCAGCGTTCTCTATGTATTCTACCACCATAGTGCGATCGCCAACCCGCCTGCCAAGCGTGGCGATTATGGCAAAGCCCCCAAATTGGGGGAGGCCTGAGTCCAGCAGTGGACGTCTTATGGCTGAAATGATGACCCAGTTACTGGTTTGTGGGGGTCAAATAGGCAATGATGGTTTGGTACTAAAACTACTAAACTAATTAAAACTAACAGCACAGTATTCAGCTTTATCCGATTAAACTGCAAGGCGACCCCAACAAAGTTGAGAAAAAGCTATTCAGATGTAGATGACACTTAAATGTTACTATCACACAGTGACCACGACGATATCGACGGTAACGCTATCAAAAGAAAATTGCTTGTACAACTTAAGATCCCATGAACTGTGTATCTGAATTCGAGCTTGAATCCCGAATTTCGGCCAAGGCGACCAATCCCAACGATTATCAGCGAGAACGAAGAACGAGACCAACCTCCGGCGAGAGAGATATATAGTGCATATCGACGTCCCCGGGGAATAAACTGGTAATCGCAAAAATCTAATTTTACAGGAAAAATGATTTAGTGTTTTTGGGGTATATCTCTTCAACAAAAGGTAATTATGACAAAATTGTTATATGACGGAAAAGCTAACTTTACCCGAAAAGTTTAAAGTATTATGTGTAACTATTAAATTTACACAGAATTAGTTATTCACCAAAATATATATTACCGAAAATGGTTTCATTCAATTTTTAGGGTATTGATATCTTACGATCCGAACTTATCAATATTATTCCAGTAATGTTAACTTACCGAATTATTCTTGTAAATTTCTTAAAAATTATACCCATAATATTGCTTTACTGGATTATTAAACGTGTTTTTTCATAACAGAGAGAGATGGTAATGTTCAGTTACCGACTTATCCTAGTAAAATTTTAAATAACCAAAAAAGGGTAAAGTACTGTAATCCGTATTTTATAGCAAAATTTTGGTAGTCATACTATTGTAATAATTAAAAACCGTATGTATGTCCCGGATGATACCTGTAACAGTGCATTACCGAAAATATGTACCACAAAATTTACGAAAATAAACCTGTAATCGCGTTAACCAGAAATTTTGCTGAAATATTTTACAGTAATATTTCTTTACCGAACCGTAGCCACAGAATTTAATTTGTAATGATGTATTTCGTTATTTTTCTAATAAATTAAAAATGGAAAATTTCCAAAGAACAAAAGTGTTATTAGGAAAAACGTTGGAAAACACCGCAGAAATTTTTTGAAAAAGTTGCATATGTGTATCCCGACCCATAGATACAGTTAATGGTATAACAGTAAAAAGTCAGTAATAGTATAATACAGGTTTATTCCTTGGGGGCGTCGATATGTATGTGCGCAGGTACAAGTGCCCTCTCTCTTCCCTCAATCTCGTAGTCCGATGGCAATCCGACACGACGGAAGGTAAATTCCGAGGCACGGGGGTTCACACCGCCACTTCTAAATTCTGGGCTGTTACTAGAGATGCCTAAATAAAAATAGAAAAACCATTATATTACTTTTCCCAACCCGGCAATTGAACCCAGGACCCTTCACTTAGCGCTTGCGACACCGCGAGCAGCGAGGCAGTCTACTGTCTCTGAATACTAAAACGATGAACATAAAATAACTTAGCGTATCTTTACTTAGCATGGTAAAAAAGAAAAATAAGAAACTATCTATGAAATAGCATCCTGTATAAAATAAAGCCGGACCCTTCAGATCGGGTAATGTCGTGGAAGTAATGCCCACACACTGTGCAGATCACGTGTGCTTTGTGCTTTATTTATATATTCGTACAGGTAACATATTATACGGGCCCCTAACTATTCAGTTTGGGATAGTTGGGAACAAGTATAAGGGTCCCCTCTTGCTGTTGTTAACAAAAGTTTTCAATGAATCGTTCTAACAGGATATCCTACTGAACATAGGTTGTTGATTTACATGTTTCTCTTAATAGGTACATCTCTATCTATACCTATCTCTATATATACACAAACAAAATGACATAGATACAGTTTAAGATGTTGTGAATACGTCTCTTACAGAAATGCACCTATGTCACTTATGTTATGCATGTTTTAGTAAGTAAATAGTGTTCTGTACAGATGCACCTCTACCCAAGTTTTTGATACTGTTATAATTTCAAAGGGCGCTATTTGTTAATAAAAATGAATTGCTTGGAAAATATTTCTAATCGTAATAATTGTCTGTTTTCTTATTATTTCCTTTGTGTACACACAATTACCCAGGTAGACACCAAACTTCAACTAAATAGGTCATCTGGAAGTGGGTTTTCTTTGAACTTGATTTGACTTGCTACCTCGGTTCTTGGAATAAGAGACACAAATTACTGCTTTTAGTATTTCATCCATATAGGTATCAAAACAAAATTTAGTCTGTTATTTTGCCATCGCGCAGAAATAAGTAGGTTCCTAATTTGTTCCTAGCAACACCAAATGAACTCATTACCTTAGTCCTGCCAGACTGAAAATTAAATCCTGTGTCAATTTTCAGTTTCCTCTATTGGGCAATTTACAAGCAATACAACTAAAACTAAACTAGAACTACTCTCATCAAAGCATTGTGAAGGGTCATCCGGGCTATTAACAGGGTTGCTCCATTGCCCCAATTGCCCAGGTTGCTCCAAGTCTAGTTGCCCGAAAGTTGTTTTCATTTCCATATTGAAGCAATAAAGCGGGGGATACACGTCGACAGTCGAGTTTTAATCCAGAAAAGTGTTGGGACGCTCTTAAAGGTCCCATGGTTTGAACGAATTGTTTCGGTATTTTTATATACATTGTTACGTGCCAGTATATAAGCGGTGGTTAGACAATGAATACACAGGCTGCACTAAAAGTATCGGGAATGGAATATTTCCACTGGTCCTGTCACAATAAAACATTTTTAATTGAAAACTCCTTGGTTTTAAAAATCGAATACCATTTATTTATTTAAAAAAGATTCTCGGTTTTGTCACAAGGGTTTGTCAAACTTGTTTAGTCGTTGAGAAAATGGAGTTGACTCGAGAAAATTCAAGAGCGATGATTTATTATGACTTTCGAAGTGGTTTAACACAAAAACAGTGTGTTGACCGGATGATTTCTGCATTTGATGATGAAGTCCCATCCAAAATCACAATTTATCGCTGGTTTGCTGAATTTCAACGTGAACGTGACAAGCTCAGTGATGATCCCCGTCAAGGTCGTCCAAAAACTGCAATCACCCAAGAAAACGTTGATGCTGTGCGTAAGCTGATTGAGGAAGATCGACATATGACATACCGCGAAATTCAGGCAACTTTAGACATTGGCATGAGTCAAATACAAATAATCTTGCATCAACAATTAGGTGTAAAAAGTTGTTTTCCCGATGGATACCGCATTCGCTCTGTGAAGAGCAAAAAGCGGCTCGCGTTACTTGGTGCGTCAGAACTCTCGAAAGATTCCACGCAGGGTCCTCAAATGCTGTATACAACATCGTATCAGATGACGAATCTTGGATATATGCGTATGAACCCGAAACAAAAATCCAGTCACGAGTTTGGGTGTTCGAAAATGAGTTAAAGCCAACAAAAATTGTTCGTTCACGGAGTGTTGCAAAAAAAATGGTGGCCACGTTTGTCTCCAAAACCGGCCATGTTGCGACTATTCCTCTTGAAGGACAAAGAACGGTTAATGCAAAATGGTATGCTAGCATTTGTTTGCCACAGGTCATTTCTGAACTCCGTAAAGAGAGCCGCAACCGCCGCATCATCCTCCATCACGACAATGCGAGTTCTCACACTGCGCACAGAACAAGAGTTTTTAGAGCAAGAAAACATAGAATTATTGGACCATCCGCCGTACAGCCCAGACCAGAGCCCTAATGATTTCTATACTTTCCCTAAAATAAAGAATAAATTGCGTGGTCAGAGATTTTCATCACCTGAAGAAGCTGTGGTCGCCTACAAAACGGCCATTTTGGAGACCCCAACTTCTGAATGGAATAGTTGCTTCAATGATTGGTTCCATTGTATGGAAAAATGTGTCAAATTTAGCGGAGAATACTTCGAAAAGCAATGAATACATTTTTAAATAGTAATGTTGTGTCACTTCCTTGATTCCCGAAATTTTCAGTGCCGCCCTCTTATAATATGATCTTATAGCAAGTTTATTAAAAATATCGTTATGAGGTAACTTGTATAACAAAACTCATTAAATGTAATACTGATACTGTCACCTCAGTTACTTCACAAGTTCACACCAAATTGAGCTCTCCCACAGCGTTGTTGCCTCTGCGTGCCCCAAAACAGTGTTATAAAACATTGTATTAGCAATGTTTGAATTTGTCTGCTCAACAACGAATTTACAAATATCATACAAATCCTACTTAATTTTATAAATGTGAATGTAAGTATGAATTTTACGCTTTCACGCGAAAACTACTTAACCGATCATCATGAAACTTTGTACACATATTCTTGGAGGTATTAGAAGTAACATAAGGTACTTTTTATGAAAAAAATAATAATCTATATTTATTGTTATTTTTAACGCGAGCGAAGCTGGGGGCAGGAGCCCCAATAAATTTCGTTGTACTGTCTACATGAAACCCATCCCTATTTGTTCTTGACAGACACAGAGAGCTCTTTATAGGGAGCTAGTTCGGCTGTAGCAGGAGTTTAAAGTTCAAGTTTTTTCAACAAAAATAAAAACACTAAATACTTTTGAAATGGCTTATAATAACAACTTCTCTCACGCAATGCACAACGATACTGACGACGAACATTTGCGCGTATTGGTTTTTATAAAACTTACAAAGTACCAAAAAATTATACAATAGCAATGGAAAGTTTTGGCAAGATGGCCGTAGAGCACCGGCAAACTCGCGTGCAAGCTCGCTATTGGCTGGCGCTCGGTTCTTTTGTCTCGCTATTGTGTAGCTTGCACTTGCGAGCTTGTAGGTACAAAATAGGTAAACAAACGATTTCGATAAACATAAAACAAAAGGTTGCAAATAGAAATATGAAAGACTAAAGATTAAAGAATAATGACAATGACATACGAATAATAAAATAATAACATCAAGTTTGCAGTGCGTCGTGCACACATCTCCCGCCGTCGCCATCAGGCGACTCAATAGGAAGCACGACGATGCGTTTGGTAGGCCTCCGCAGGACGTGGCCGCCCTTGGTGATCACATCGACTACTCTAACCTCACCGTCCTTGCCTGGGAGCACCTGGGTTATGCGTCCCTTGGGCCAGATGTTGCGCGGGAGGTTAGGGTCACAGATTATTACCATGTCCCCGACCTTGGGTGGGGCGCCGCTGCCGTGAGGCTCCCGCCGGTTTTGTAGTAGTGGCAGGTACTCTCGCACCCACCTTCGCCAAAATATATCGGCGAGGGCTTGGGCGCGCCGCCATTGTTGGCGCGCTGTGATGTCTGATTCGGTGAAGATGCCCGGTGAGGGCACGTGAGAGTTTGGGCCAATCAATATATGGTTTGGCGTGAGGGCCTCTGGCTCGTTCGGTGCTACAGTTACGTGTGTCAGAGGTCTAGAATTTACGGTGTTTTCTACCTCAACCAACAGCGTATAGAGTGTCTCCTCTGTTGGATGAACCTCTTTTAATGTGACGTTCAATGCTTCTTTCACTGCTCTCACCATCCTCTCCCATGCTCCGCCCATAAACGGCGATGCGGGAGGTATGTACTTCCATCTTATAGACCGCGCATCGGACTCACACTCTAATGCACTTAAGGCGCTTGCACCTAACTGTTTATCGGCCGCCTTAAAACATGTGGCGTTGTCACTCCAGATTTCTCTGGGACAACCTCTCCTAGCTATAAATCGCCTGAGTGCAGCGATGGCTGAGTCTGCACTCAGTGTTTGCGCTACCTCTATATGTACGGCCCTACAGGTAAGACAAGTAAATAGCGCTCCATATCTTTTCTCCCTATGCCTACCTACAGTTACTGACATGGGCCCGAAATAATCAAGTCCCGTGAAGGTGAAAGGTCGTACGTGATGAGCTAAACGGGGGTACGGTAAGTCACCAGTAGAGGGGTTGGCAGGCTTTGCCTTCCTTATTCTACACGGCATACAACTTTTGATAACATTCTTAACAGACGGGCGTAGTCGGATTATCCATACACGCTGTCGTAACTCGTTTACTGTTATCTCTGTGCCTCCGTGATGCAGACTTTCGTGTATATGGGCTATATATAATTTAGTATACCTATGTCCACCGTCTAATATACAAGGATTTTTTAATTCTTTATTTACGTTTATTGCGGCCGCAACACGACCGCGTAGACGTAATATCCCGTTATCGTCTATATAAATACTTAGCGCGGCTAGTTTGCTGTCGCTTGGCTGTGCATTGTTGAATCTTATTGCACTTATTTCTTTTGAAAAACTGTCGGTCTGTGCGCGTTTGATCCACAATTGTTCTGCCGCTAACGAGTATTCGGCCGGTAGAGGTATGTATGTATTACCGTTTAGGTTGCCATTTGGTTTTTTTGTTACGTTTGTACTTTTCCCGCCTTTGTTTGTTTTCACCCACGTGGGGTCTTTGTCCGAATTTTTTCTAGTACGCTTGTACTCTACTATTTGTTTTGTCGGCTTACACTTGTCAATGAACTGAAGCACGCGCGCTGTTGCCCTTATCATTCGGGTCCATTTTGAAAAACGCGTTATAATAGGTAAATGACCATTTGAGTTTATAGCGTTTGTATTTTGGATGTTGCATCTCACTCGCTCTTCACCTGTGTTGCGTGTTGAGTCTGTTGTCGTCTCTTCCGGCCACTCGTCCTTTCCTTTATATAGGAACTCTGGGCCGCAATACCATCGGTGTTCTGAGTCAAAGGGATCGGGTGTGGCACGCGTAGCGTCGTCCGCCACGTTGTGACGTGAAGGAAGCCATCTCCATTGGTTTTTCTTAGTGGTTTCTTCAATCTCAGCTATGCGATGGGCAACGAATGTTTTAAATGTGCGTGGCTCTGCTCTTATCCACGCCAGAACTGTCGTTGAGTCGCTCCAATACGTTTTGTTATTAATCGCGTAGTCATGTTCCAATGCAACTGTTTGGGCTAATCGCGCTCCGAGTAAGGCTGCCTGCAACTCCAGTCGGGGTACCGATATAGGTTTTAATGGCGCCACCCTACTCTTGGCTGCCGCTAGTGCCACATGAACAGTGCCGTTAGGTCGTTCTGTTCGCCAATATACCGCTGCTACGTAGGCCTCCTCGCTCGCATCTACGAACGTATGTTGTTCGCGGGCGGTGACTTCCCCATAGTCGTAGCAGCGTGGTATTCGTAGTCTTTCAATGTAGCGAAGCGACTCCATCCATTGCTTCCATTGCGGTTGTAGTTCATCTGGTAGCGGCTTGTCCCACTCGGTTTTATATCGCCAGGTGTTTTGTAGTATTCTTTTAGCTGGGATGGTAACAGGTGATATTAAACCTAACGGGTCAAAGATGGTCATGATCATACTTAGCGCCTCACGTTTAGTTGGTGGGCGCGTATTGTTTAATAATTCGTCGGGCGTCTTGTCTTTATTTATTTTAAATACAAAGCAGTCTTCTTTTGTATTCCATCGTAGCCCTAATGCTTTTTCATTTTCATCACCGCCTAATATTTTTGTAGTGTGTGTAGGCGCGATGTCACTACTCAATATGTTTTCATTGTTCGATACCCATCCACACAGGTGAAAGTTCGCTTGCTTGTGTATGTAATCCACTTGATGGATTATTTCCTTGGCTTCTGTCTCGCTGGGAAAGCTTTGGAGATAATCGTCCATGTAGTGGTTGTGTTTTATTGCTAACACTGCTGCTGGGTACCTATCGGCGTAGTCGCTAGCGTTGCGGTCTTTCACGTACAATGCTGTACACGGGGACGACGTTGCACCGAAGATGACTGAGGTCATGCGATATTCCTCCGGCGAACCCTCCCGCCGGTCACCTCGCCATAAAAACCTAAGCGCGTCGCGATCTTCTTCTCTTATTTTTATCCGCATAAACATTTCTTTTATGTCTGCTGACACGGCTATTTTATTCTGTCTGAAGCGCATTAATATTCCGGGTAGCGACTGTAATAAGTCAGGGCCCGATAAAAGTAGGTCATTTAGACACAGACCCGCAGTTCTTGCAGCTGCGTCATGCACTAGTCGCGGTGGTTTGTGCGGTTTAGCTGGGTTGACAACTGGGAAGTGAGGCAGGTACCACGTCTTGTCTGTGGTGGGTGCACTGTGTGCCTTTTCTGCGTATCCCGAGGAGAACAGATTGTCTAGGCGTTCTACATATTTCGTTTTTAAGATAGGATCTCGATCTAGGCGTCTCTCTAGGTTCTCTAAGCGTTTTAGGGTACCTAGGTAATTGTTAGGTATCTTAACTTCGTCCTGCTTCCACAGTAGTCCTGTTTCAAAGCTCCCATCGGGTAACCTGCGACTTTTTTGTTCTAATATATGAAGCGCCCTTTGCTGTGGATCGTCCTTAGGTGTCCTAGGTGCGATACCCAGGGATTCCAGCTTGAAGAAATTCTTCATTTGTGCTTCCATTGAATCGTCAAGTTCTGTTGTCTTGACATGTCCACAAAATACTGCTGTGATCTTATTTATTGAGTACTGGCAGCCATGTAGTACCCATCCTAATTTTGTGTATGATGCGACAGGTTGATCACGTTGACCGACGCGAGTGTCTTGAGGTACTAGTAAATGCCAATTATCCTGTCCAATCAGTATCATAGGTCGTGCATGTTCGTATAGTAATGTGTATTTGATGTCGTTTAAATGTTCGCAGCTTTTTATATCCTGAGTAGTTATAGATTGCGTCGTAATTTCTAATCTATCTACTGTGCGTGCTGCTTCTATGTTGTGTATGTCACTTTGATGCTTGCCTCGTATGCCTAAGTTAACCATTCGGCTGTGTTCATGTTTGACCTCGGTGCCAATGCCCTGGATCCACATAGCCTGATTCGGGCCGTCTACTCCTAGGACGTCAGCTATCGACGAGTCCAAAAGAGTGACCGTACTACCGTCGTCTAGTAAGGCGTACGTATTTATTTTCGCTTGCGGTCCACTAAGGGTTACAGGCACTATTTTCAAATATGCGCGACGTTCGAGTGGCGCGGTCGCCGCTACTATCTCTCGCGCTGACGTTACAGACTCGTGCGTTGCTATGGACGTCGCGACGCTTTCTGGTTCTACTATTTTAAGCTGACGTTCCTGATGTAGTAACTTATGATGTTTCTTGTTACATTCCATAACATCGCATGTAGGTGCCTTGCACATATATCGCCTGTGTTTACTACGTAAACATCTAAAGCACACACTATTATTTTTTGCTATTTCCCAACGAGAGTCTACATCTATTTGTTTGTATTTTGCACAGTCAGGTAACTTATGCCCGTATTGTTTACATGCCGGGCAGCACTCGCTTTGTGTCGACGTGTCTTTCTTTAAGTTATACGAGCGCTCTATGCGACGTCGCTGCCGACCCCCGTTAGCGTCTTTGTTCACGCACTCCGGTTGTGCGTAAGCGCCGCACTTATCTGCTTCCTCGTTTAAAAAAGTACACAATCGTTTTAATTCGGGTATGTCTTCGCCTTTTCTGTTAGCGGCGTAATCATACCATTTATTTTTAAGTATAGGCGTTAATTTTTCGACAATAACTCTTGACATCTCCGGGCTATGTAAATAATGTATACGTTTTAATGCCTCTATAGTACCCACCGTATTAGCTATACGACTCGCGAATATACAAACATCCCTAGGATTATCATTTAGTTTAGGCAATAATTTAATTTGATCTAATTCTGCTAAAATTAATGCCTCAGGCCTACCAAAGCGTCTTTCTAAGGCGTCTATTACTATTTCTGGGTCGGGCTGGCTGTAAAACAAACAGCCTACGGCCTCTTTGGCGGCACCTTTTATGCTCATCCTAATCCTAGCCACATTTTCTACCTTAGAAAAATAAATGTGTGAGTCACAATACGCGGTTTTATAAGACATCCACTCACCGGGCTTTCCGTCGAAGTATGGTAGCTGCTGCATGTACTTTGGCGGCTCGCGCGTGCTGCGCGTGGCCTGGGCTAGCGCCGCGGCGAGCGTCTCCACATCGATCATTTTGTCACTGACTTTCCTATTCACTGTAACCGGTTTCACTGCGTTCACTGTGTTTGCCGGGTGTACGCTTTCTTCGGTGTCGTCGATCTTCATCGCGTCGATTGCATGCCTCTCACCGCTGACGTGGGGTGGCGGTCGGGCTTCGTTCTCCGGTAGCGGCGTCGAGCGCGCCAGCCACGTTCCTATTCTCACGGAGGCGAGGTCTTCCTGGTCGTCATCTCCTTCACTTGAGTCTGCTTCTGCTTTAAGTCGTTGCAGGCGAAGCTCTTGCAGCTCCTGTTCAGCTTGTGCTTGTTTTATCTTAATTTCGGCCAGCCGCTCTTTAGCCTCGAGCTCCGCAAGGAGTTGTTTCTTCCGTGAGGCTGTGGAGCGTCGTGACCGGGTGTCGCCGGGCCTCAGCGTTTTGTGTGAGTTGGTAGCCTCAGCCTGGTCTGTCTTGGTGCTGTGCGTGATGCCGGTGCCGGTGCCAGTGACTGTCGTTCCTGTTAAGTCACTGCGTTTGTCCGTCTCCGTGGCCTGACTCATGCCGGGCTCCGGGGCAGGTTCGCTTGTCCCCGGTCCCGCGGCCATCGAAGGATCCTGTGGAGTCTGTTCTTTCTTCGAATCTCCGCTACAGCTACGTGTTATAACCATTTTCTCGCTGCTAAGCACCTTTATTTGGCTACGAAGGACCAGTGTCCTTGACAGACACAGAGAGCTCTTTATAGGGAGCTAGTTCGGCTGTAGCAGGAGTTTAAAGTTCAAGTTTTTTCAACAAAAATAAAAACACTAAATACTTTTGAAATGGCTTATAATAACAACTTCTCTCACGCAATGCACAACGATACTGACGACGAACATTTGCGCGTATTGGTTTTTATAAAACTTACAAAGTACCAAAAAATTATACAATAGCAATGGAAAGTTTTGGCAAGATGGCCGTAGAGCACCGGCAAACTCGCGTGCAAGCTCGCTATTGGCTGGCGCTCGGTTCTTTTGTCTCGCTATTGTGTAGCTTGCACTTGCGAGCTTGTAGGTACTGTCAGATCACGCAGCATGTGATCGACGACGAGCTGAACTCGGACCATCACCCGGTGCTCGTCGTCCTTTCGGGTGTGCCGACCCGGTTGAAACCCCTGGCGCCACGTCGACGTACCGACTGGACCCAGTTCCAAGAGGAAGTAGAGACCACGGTGCCGACTCGGCCTATGACTACTTCCGCGGACGTGGACAGGACGGCTCGCGACGTCACTGCTTGCATCCAACGCGCTTTTCAAACGGCGACCACCGAGCAGCCGCGGGAGCGGGGGCTATTACCGCCTCTACCTCCGCGGTTGATTAGGTTGATCGCCGAGAAAAGGCGCCTTCGCAAGCAGTGGCAGCAATCGAGGTGTCCTACACAGAAGAGGCAGCTCAACCGTCTCGCGGAGAAGGTCAAGGCCGAGCTGCAGGCCCAGACCGCCGCGGGCTGGGAGGAACGAATCGACGAGACGACGGACAGTTGGCCGTCGATTCACAAACTTTGCGGCCAACTAACGAACACCCCAGCCCCGGTGCGTCCATTGCTGAACAGCGACGGGGCGCTTAAATATGTAGCGGAGGACCGGGCGGAGGTCTTCGCCGAGCACCTGGAGCGTCAGTTCCGCCCAAACCCGACTACCGACACAGACCATGTCGCAGCAGTCGAGAAACACCTCGGGGACTACTTCGCGATGCCGATAGCTCCCGATGAAGAGCCGATATTTTTCTCGCCCAACGCAGTACGACGCGCCATCCTGAGGACGAAGCCCAGGAAGGCCCCCGGTGCGGACGGTATCACAAACACAGTGCTGCGCCACCTGCCGTACCGTATGGTAGCGGCGCTGGCGCGCCTGTTTACCGCGATACTGCGCACCGGCGCCTTCCCCGAGTCGTGGAAGGAAGGGCGCGTCATAATGCTGCCGAAGGCGGGAAAGAACGTCCTGAAGCCGGAGAGCTATCGGCCGATCACTCTGCTGCCGACAGTCTCCAAGGTGTTCGAAGCACTCCTGCTGCGACATCTCCTACCGCACGTGACGCCGCGCCCAGAACAGTTCGGGTTCCGGGCGGAGCACAGCACGACGCTCCAGCTGTCGAGGGTACTGCACCACCTCGCAGCAGCGATGAACAAGAAGGAGTACGCGGTAGCAGTATTCCTCGACATGGAGAAGGCCTTCGACCGTGTGTGGCACGAGGGCCTGGTTTATAAGATGGCCACCACCGACGCGCCCCGTCGCGTCGTCAAAGTGGTCTCTACTTTTCTCTCAAACAGGACTTTCAGGGTGGTGGTCGATGGGGCGCTTTCCAGCGCCAGGCCGGTGCTCGCGGGCGTACCGCAGGGCAGCTGCGTCTCGCCGGCGTGTTACTCGCGTTACACCGACGACATCCCCACCACTCCGGACGTGATGCTCGCGCTGTATGCGGACGACGCCGCGTACATCTCTACTTCGATGAACTCGAAGTACGCGGCCGTCAAGATGCAGCGAGCGCTTGAGCTCCTTCCCGAGTGGCTCGCCAAATGGCGGCTTTCGGTGAACGTGGGTAAGACGCAGGCCATGATCACCGGCCATGTGTCCCTCCCACCACCCTTGAAACTACAAGGAGCCGACATCGAGTGGTCGCCCCGGGTCAAGTACCTGGGGGTCACCATCGATCGTCGGCTCAAAATGGGTCAGCACGTCCGCCAGGTCGCGGCTAAGGGGAGAGTCGCCCGCTATCTCCTCCGGCCCGTGCTCTCGTCGCGAATTCCGGCGCGCGTCAAGTTGGGCGTGTACAAGTTGTACATACGCCCGATACTGACGTACGCCGCCCCCGCTTGGTTCGCCCTCACGAGCGAGTCGAGCCGGAAAACGCTCCGCGCCCAACAACACTTGGCGCTGCGGACCATAGTTGACGCTCCTCGCTACGTGAGGAACGATGTCATCCAGCGGGATCTCGGGATCGAGAGCCTGGATGACCATGTGCGGCGCCTCGCGAAGGGGATGTTCGCGCGTGCCGGCGCGTCTGAATGGCCTCATGTCAAACAGATCGCGCCCTGGCATACGCGGCCCCCCGACGCGAGACCTCTGCCCCGCGATCTGGTTAGGGGCGACTGACACCATCACCGGATTGACTCCCAGGTAAGCCGAAACCAGGCTACACTCGGCTTACCTGTATCAAATAGCACTCTACACACACAACATACATCCGCTGCGTGGCGTGTCCTAAGTTAATATAGGCATGTCACGTAACGCAAATCAGACATTCACCTCTAAGCAGGCACCCAGACTCACGCGCGCATGCGGACGGGCCCGCGTGTCGCGCTAACATGGGCGGTGTTACACAGTACAGTACCGCCCACACGCACATACTGCCCCTTAGCTTAGACCGCTACCGGCTCGCTCTGGAAAACGGGATAAGCGGGGGCGCGCACTTTACTCTGTAGGAGCGTCGAGTCGGCATCTTGTCGCTGGTCGTCTCTCGCCGGGCCTCCCCCGGGTAACCGGGGGTCTCACCTGGCGGGGACAGACCGCCAAGATGTCGTGAAGAAAGCGGCGTTGATATTAACTCAACGTCGCGGCGCGCCTACAGAGACACCAATAGCAACCACTCACATGGACGCGTTAATATTAACGCGTTCAATAAATTCCTATAGCCCAAGGGGCAACACATTGAGGGGCCCGTTTTAGCGGGCCACCGTGCACCCTCCGCGGCCAGGGAGCAAACGCTCTGGCGCCGCCCGCCGCGCCCCCTGACGGGGGCGCCGCGAAATCCACCACTGTAGGTACAAAATAGGTAAACAAACGATTTCGATAAACATAAAACAAAAGGTTGCAAATAGAAATATGAAAGACTAAAGATTAAAGAATAATGACAATGACATACGAATAATAAAATAATAACATCAAGTTTGCAGTGCGTCGTGCACACTATTGTTAGTGTACTCCACAATTACCTCTCTGTTTATGGTCATAGATCCGCGTATTACATGGGTCTTGAACACCCGTCACCTTAGACTTCGGGTCCATTTGAAAAGCGACGTCAGGCACTAGTTGATTGGCTTTTTTGCTGAACTGGGCCTTTTTGGTGCAACCGTGAGGCACACTATAATGCTAGTTTTCTGATATCGCACCTTACACTTGTTATTTGATTTTTGTTTTTTATTTAATTTATTCCTGCTGTATATTGTGTGCATTTTAGTTTGTGCTGAATAATGTGTTTTCTTTATTGTCTTTCAAATGTAACTCTTCGGGAAAAAAGACTTGATAAAAGTCATATTAAAAGCACACTTTGTCATCAAGCACATTAAAAATTAGAGGATTACATCCAGGATAAGAATAAAGATTGGTTTTTTTTTTTGACACTGATTTATATTCTGTCATTACTTTAACTCACCCACTGACTTATAACTTGTTATATATAATGCTTGAGGATTCGTATACTTGCCTTTGCAATTTTTGTAAATATGTGGCACCATGTACCTGTCATATAATTAATTTACCTCTCATTGCTTCAGTTTGTTACTGCACCTGTTGGGTACGTCGTCTTCACATATACAATAATTACATAAATATTGTATACTAATATTGAAAATATTAAAAAGAGTAACGGTGGAGTTTCTTGCCCCTTTTTCTCCATAAAAATCTACCTTTTGAAAGGGGCCACTAGAATCACTTCTATTTTAATTTAAATGTTGTTCAAAAGTGCCTTTTTGTGCCTATTTGATATAAATGTTTTGACTTTGAAGTTATGTTATGTAATATTTCCAATATTAAATAAATTCTTCCAAATCCACTCTGCAGCGGGGTGCTATAAATATCACTGCTTATTCGCGTAGAAGTCGTAAATCAAACACAATAAAAAAGGAATTTATTTCAGAACTATGAAAAACGTTGCGCGGTTTTTCAGATTTACGTTCGAATTTATAATCCCCTTTGAACTTGGAGGCGAATTTAAGCATAAGCAATGTTTGCATAGAGATTCGGCGATTTATTCAAATCCGATTCGTCTTTGTCCAGTGCTGGGCACCAATTGCATACTAGCGAAAACACAAAACCAAAAACACATTTTCGAATGTGTCGAAATGTATCGAAAATATGTGTTTGGGTTTGTGTTTCTTCGTTATTCAAATCTGTCGTTAAATTATTTTCATTTAAGTTTCGTTACTTAAGCCCACAAAGGGCTCGTGACTAATAACAGCCGTAAGGGTCGATCCAACAGGTTAAAGAACGCTTACCAAGCTTGATCCGTCGATAGGTGGCGATCTTCACATACCGAGACACCTCCTTGCCTCGGAAAGCATATTAGGTCGTTGGTCCCGGCTGTCAATCGTAGATCATTGATAGCTTAGTCGTTACGGGTCGTCAGAATGCCGATAGTCTGATAACCAGTCCCACCAAGGGGTTTAGTATAGTTGTACATGAAGTGACTGCAAAATACTGGTACGCAGCTGCATCCGGTTAAATCGGAAGCCGCCCCTAACATAGCTTGTAATAGGCTTGGTAGAGTTTCGTATTTTTTTAACACAAATAAAAGAAATATAGAAACAGTATATTTACTAGTTTTTGCCTTGTTTAAGTAATTAAGCGAAAAGGCGATGGAGAGGGCTATGCTTGGAGTTTCCCTACGCGATCGAATCAGAAATGAAAAGATCCGTAGGAGAACCAAGGTAACCGACACAGCCCAAAGAATTGCTAAACTGAAGTGGCAGTGGGCAGGGCACATTGCTCGCAGAACAGATGGCCGATGGGGCAGAAAGGTTCTGGAGTGGCGACCGCGTACTGGAAGACGTAGAGTTGGAAGGCCTCCAACAAGGTGGACCGATGACCTTGTGAAGGCCGCAGGAATCCGCTGGATGCGGGAAGCACAAAACCGGTCGAAGTGGCGGAGCTTGGGGGAGGCCTATGTCCAGCAGTGGACGTCTTTCGGCTGAAATGATGATGATGATGATGAGTTTTTGCCCGCGGCTTCGCCCACGTGGAAGTCGGAAGCTATTCCATGGGAACCGGGATTATAAGTACCCTACATGTTAATCCTGGTTATAAGCTATCTGTATTCTAAATTACACCCATTTACGTTACTACTTTATTACTTACCTATATGTACTTATACATGGTCCAAGAACATGTTCTTTAAGAGAAAAAGATATTTAAAATCATTGAATGACTGAAATAGTTTTGTGTAAAAAAAGAAATGTTGGGTTATTCGTCGATTCACACGAATTTATTCGCCCGAATCGAAATCGGGCAAATCGACACTTATAATTATTTCAATAGACAACTCGTATGAAGTTAATTTATTTGTAGGAAAATCGACAGCTCCAGAAATATGTATTAGGCAATTAACACGTTTTGATTTTTTTTTACACTTTATTGCGTGTACTTGCAGGGACCTTTACTCATATTTGCTTTATTGCATAAAACTAAGTTGCGAATTGCCTAATAGGTATTTTTGGAGTCATCAATTCGCCCGCAAATAAATTAACTTTATGCTAGAGCTAGGTTGTGAGCGATTACCAAAGGCTTTTTAAAAAGGGACGATAGGTGTATTTAATTTAAAGAACAGATCAGAACTAATTTTATTTCTTGTCAAATCTTAATAGCTTAGTATACAATACAAAGGGCTATTATATCTAAATGCTTCCTCTTATCGCAGTACCAGGAAGTTACTCTTTATGTAATCTAATGACCTAATTTACAATGAAGGTTATTGTCTAATATCCTTGTTACTCCTATACAGGGTCATATTCAATAAGTTGAGAGTACTTTACCTACGTGTTTTGTGTATCAATATCAAAAACGAATGAAACGAAAATAATATAATTTATTAGTTTTTAATTTTTTCTAGGAATTAGACATTTATTACTTAGATATTTTTTACCAATTTCCAAAAACCGAAGCATAACACTCGTTTGGTTGCTTTAATATATCGTACTTTCACGTCAGAAGTATTGAAATTATGAAAACGTTTTTTTTTTTTGGTTTTTTAAATTTCATTAGTATTCGATATCGATACTCAACACTTGGTTAAAGTATAGCCAGCTAATGTTATTTGTCCCTGTATAAGTCCTTCCCCTTAAGATGGAGGCATGTTGAAGGTTGCGACTGGAGCTGGAGTTCTTCTGCTTCAAGATGGCGCTGGGCTGACATTTGCGCTAACCTAGGTATCCCCCACAGTTTCACATTGCTATTACTATTTCAGTTGATAGAAATATGGTATAGAGAAGTATTGATAACCAGCTAGGTGTGATATACTGGTTCTTCCAATAATGTGGCTATTATGGCAACCCCCCAAATTCCAGCAGTGGACATCTCACATTTGAAATGATGATGATGACTGGTTCTTCAATCGCTGACTAGATTACTGCTGAATGCTGTATGGCTTTCTTCATATTGTGTAGTTCTATATCTTCTAGTTTTATCTTGATTGTAAAAGTACTAGCTTTTGGAGGTTGGGTAGCGCGCGGCAGAGGTATAGTTTCCTTAATATTGATATCGCTTTGATGTTTTGATAATGTTCTATTAACATCTTGTACCTTACAACCATTGTCTGTTGTTATGAGGATAACGCCTTTGTTTTGCTGGTAAGTATTTGTATATCATTGCCACATATAGTTTTTATAACTTCTTCCTCTTTCATGATAAATATCCAAACTGTTGTCCTTGATTCGCAAGATGATCTTGTTTTCCAAGGTTGCTTTTGCGAAGGTCCAGTTATGTAGTTCTCGTTGTTGAATCAAGACAGCTATGGAGTCGTGTTCCATGTGCTGCTGGACGTATAGAATAGCACCATTCCATTTTCTTTCCATGAGTGTCGTAAAAGGCGACTAAGGGACTTACTAGAGATTGGGCAGCAGCGTTCTCTTTGCATTTTACCACAGTACTGCTGCGATCGCCAACCCGTCTGACAAGCGTGGCGATTATGGCACCCCCTCCAAATTGAGAGAGGCCTATGACCAGCAATGGACGTTTATTGGCTGAAGAGATGATGATGCAGTCGTTAGAATGTAGGAACGTGTTCCATTCTAGATTCTTGCAGATGGCTTCGTCTTCTAGTATCCTAGTGCATGGCTCATGAGGAGAGGTGAACTCGTTATTTCCCAAGATAAGGATAGGATTTTTTGGGATGGGAATTGTGTTATTATGGTTTGTTATATGATAGAGATGTAGGAGGTTCTAGGGTTCTTCTGCAACTATTGATATATCTAGTATAAAGTTAATTGTTTCATTGGTACTATAGTTTTACTGTAACAGCTTTCTCCCATACATGAATCTTGTTTAACCTCTAAGTCCCTGAGATACCACATTTGGTATAGACACAATGGTTTTTAATTGTGTCTGTAATTACGGTATTCAATGGGTTAAATTTGGTGCAAAAGCTAAATTTCCACTGTTTTAGTTTTTAAACGTGATTTAGTTCTTTTATCAAGTAAGACGGGTCGATTACATGAGGATGTATTTGTTCAAGGTGTGAAAATGTTAATGCGTTTTCCAAAGTATTTAATCTATCGTATAGCTGTTGAGAAGCAAGCTCTTGATGCTATTAAAAATATTGGTTATTAAAAAATAAAAAAAAATAAAAAATATCAAAAGTCATTTATTCAAACTAGGCTGAGAGTCAGCACTTTTTGAACGTCAAAGTTACAAAAGACAGTCCCCCCAAAACGCCCGCCCTTCGACACTTCCTAGTGCTTTAGCTGGGAAGAAGAAGTGGCGGAACAAACTCCCCAGCAGCACAGCTGTCTGTTAAGTTAGAAGAACTTGATTCTATACAATATCGTGTAAGTAATTAATATTATAAAACAAAACAAAACATACATTATTCGCCATATGTCAGCTAGCACACGCCAATATACGAACAAAACATTGAAAAGTAGAGAGTATTAAGATGTTGATCTTAAATTTCGTTCCCTGTGTTGAATATCTTTAGATTGTTCGCATTTGTGTCTTATTTTACTGTACGATTTTATGTCATCCCAGATTGGTTTGATAACAATGTCCGTATTGATCTGATGATTTTGATGTCGAACTAGCAGATCTAATCCTAGTAGTTCAACAAAGACTGAGTCGAAAACGAATATTAAAAACTTATACCTATATGAATACTTCATTGAATAGTTTTTTCGAAAGTTATCCGTTTGTTACCTGTTTATGCTTGGATGTTACGTGAGCTGTTTTAATGAAATGTACTCGTATTTCGTTTGTATTTTGGTTGTATGTTAATGTTTTTCCTCGGGTTTATCAATGATTGTGAAGCGCCTGTGTCTAATAGGAATCTATCACCTTACTCTCCTACGCGAATATAAGGGAGGCGATTGTAATTTTGGGTGTTATTCATATAAACTATAATTTTTAAGTAGATTTTCTAGGTCTAGAAGAAAATCTTTGTCTTGAGTTTCCTCGGAATCATTTTCTTCACAATCTTGCTCAGAATTCGACTGGTATTATTTGTCGCCCTCTGTTTCATTTTGGAAATTTACTTTTTAGTTTATTTTGTATTAATATTTGTTGCTTTGTTTTAATTGAATTGATCTGTCTTTTGGAACGTTCCCTATCTTATTTGTTTATTGTATGTTGTGGAGGGTTTAAATGCACTAGTCTTAAATGTTTGTGCGCGCCAAGCCCTTAGTTTTATCTCTTCTTGTTTTGCTAACTTAATGGCTTGTGCTAGGTTTTCCACGTGTTTTAGTTTTACTAATATAGCCGTAATTGGATTTATTTTGTCTAGAAATGTTTCTAAAGCCATTTGTTCATAATCCACTCGGTTTTTAGGTTCAATCAAGATGAGTGTACTCATCAAAGTCTTGATTTTATCTCCAAATGCATCGATGGTGTTATTATCTTTAGTAATGTGTATTAAATCTTGGACTAGTTGGATTTCTGTCTTAAATTCACCACTTTTCTTTAGGAAGACACCTTTTATATTGGGCCATGTTTCCGTTTCTGAATTGTCTGAGAGTGCTTGTATGGTTTTAACTATTTTATTTCTACATTCACCAAATTTCTTTTGAAGGACACCTTTTATATCGAGCCACGTTTTCGTGCCTGGGTTCTCTGAGAGTGCTTCTACAGCTTTACCAGATAGTTTATTTCTAATTAAACACACTACCCATGCATTCTCTTTATCTGTCATTAATTCTAAAGCATTTTCAACACCTTCTATGTAAAATACTAGTGTTTTCTTGTTCCCGTCATAGCTTGGTAACAATTTAGAGAATGTTTTGTAGCCGATTGGTACCGGTTTCGCTTCTATGATAAATTTTTCCTTGTATAACTTTTTATCGCTGTCCATTTTAATCCAGAAATGAAAGGCTATCAACAGGTAGAGAAATCTAGCGAAATATTATATACCTAATACCAATACGCAGACATTAAAAATACTACAAAAGTTGTATTAGTGTTAAGATGTGAGGAATAATATAGGAGTCTTGGGAGTTAACAGAGTTCTAGGCTTACTCCATGAGCATTGCTGATGAGAGGCCTTACTATGATAAATGAGTCTGCCCGTCTTCCAGCTGGTTTCTGTTGCCTGCTTCTGCTGCTGGTTGCCCACTGTATGTTCTTTATTCACGCCACGGATTCTTTGTAGTTACTGCAATATTTCACACTAGATTTCGATGTACCGACTGCACCAGTTAGGTTGTGGGCGAAAGCGAGAGGCTTTTTAAAGAGGGACGATAGGTGTGCTTCGCTTGAGGAGGATATCAGAACTAAGATTATTTCCTATAAAATCTTAATAGCTAAGTATGCAATACAAAGAGCTATTATATCTTTATGTTTCCTGTTATCGCATCAGGAAGTTACTCCTAATGTAATTTAATTACCTAATTTACTATGAAGGGTATTATCGTTTAGTCGGGTAAGGTTATTAACCATGTTACACAGAATATAACTCGAGTTACCTTTAGAAAATAATAAATTATTTAAAAGTTACACATTTTAGTCGTTCTAGTTAATTCGCCCGGTTCGGGCGAGTGAATTCATTGGAATTGACTAATAAGGCAAAACTTTCTGTGCCAACCCTAAACAAATTGGAATATTGTTAAAAGGATTTTAATTTTGATTGTACAAAATTAGAGCACCAGTTTTTATAACTAACGAAGAATAACAAAGATTCAAAACCATAAAGGTTTTTTCACGATATCGAGATATTACAAAAACCTTTATACCAAGGGCTACAAATACTAGAAAAAAGAGAATAACTTTTATGCCAATCAAAACCCTTTCCTTTGTAGATTCATTCGCTTTCAGATTTTATCGTTTATTTATGGTTACTTTTGAGTGCCTTCATTCAATCGGCGTAAAATATTTTATTTCTGTAGGTTCCATGCCTCTTTTGCATAGGCTGTTATTTGGTCTATTCATTGTTATTTTTACTCGTTTTAGTAATGAAATCGAATAAACTACACGTACTAAAATTATCATCAGATGATTAAAGTACTATACTGCGGTCGCAAAACCACGTATCGGCAATTACAGTGTGGGACGCCACCCATATAGATGGACCGACGACCTCAAAAAGGTGGCTGGACTAGACTGGATACGGACGGTGGAAGACAGGGTGTTGTGGAGCAGCACGGCAGAGGCAAATGTTCAGTGGACTGCATTAGGCTGAGTTGAGTTGATTGATTGATTGACTGTGATCGCCAGCCCGCCGTGACAATTATGGCAAGCTACCGACAAATGAGAAGCAACAAAAAATTGGCGCCTAGTGCGCGATGGCCCACCTACACTGGGCTGCGGTAGCGGGCAAAGCCACGGTTTCTAGGGAGAGGCCAATGTCCAGCAGTGGACGTATTTCGGCTGAAATGATGATGATGCTGATAATGGATTGTCCTCTAACAATGTTCCTTCAACAACGCTATATTTTATACTAGCTTTTGACAGCGGCTTCGCCCGCGTGGAAGTCGGAATTTATCCCGCGGGAACATACTACCGGGATCAAAGTAGCCTATGTCCTTTCTCATGCTTTAAACTATCTGTGTAACAAATTTCATTTAACTCGGTTCAGTAGTTTTAGCAGGAAAGCGAGACAGACAGACAGACAGACAGACCGACAGACAGACAGAGTTACTTTTGCATTTATAATATTAAGTATAAAGTATATATGTATAGTATAATAGTATATATATATATAGTATATAGTATGGATTAGTATGGATTATATATTATATATAGTGTGGATATATTACCAACAACTGAACACAATCTTCAAGTGTCTCAAAAGTATAATTAATTATTAAAAGTAAAAATATAATAAGGTACGTCCTGAGTCAAATAAGTTTCCTGAAATAATCATGATTAATGACCATCACATTACATTAAATTAGATGGCCTGTTACTGGTGAGTGACCCTGACTGCAAAGACTGAGGTCGTGGGTTCGATTCCCACCCAGGACAAATCTTTGTGTGATGACACATTCATTTGTTCTGTGTCTGGGTATAATTTATCTATAATATGTATGTATTTAGAAGTATATTAGTGCAATTTATCAGTGGTCTGGTTATCATAGTACAGGATCTGCCTAGTTTGGGATCAGATAATGTGTGTTGGTTGTCCTAACATATTTATTTATTTTATTTTTTATTTATTACGTCGCAAGTCATTGACTTACATTCCTTTTAGGGTTCCGTACCTGAAAGGTAACCAACGGGATCCTATTACTAAGCCTCCAGTGTCCGCCCGTCCGTTTGTCTTTCAGCAACTGTATCTTAAAATCCGTAATAGGTAGACAGTCGCAATTTTCACAGAATGTTGCCGCTATAATAAAAAAAAACAAAGTTACAAATTAAAGGGGTCTCCATAGAAGAAACAAGTTACTTCACCGTTTTTACTTTGTACCGGCACCGTCTGGATTTTTTTGCAATTCGTTTAGTGATGCTTTTTTCTATGAAGAGACAACTCTTTCTCTTGGGTGTCGTAAGTAAAAACTTTAGAGAATTTAGGGATTATTACTGATGTTATCGAAGTGTGATTTATATTGAGTCCACTGTTTTGGAAACTTCTCATAGAGGAATAAGTCGTGAGGAAACTTTTACGTACGAATGTATATACAAGGTCAAATAACTTTTAGCTGGTAATATCCATGTGTTGCGTATCGATATAAAAAACTAACTGTTTCATAGGAAAATGCTGTTGTGTTCCAGAATCATTGAATGATAAATGATTTGATTTCTGTTAGTACATTTACATGTCAATTAAATATTTTTTAAACTAGATGAGGTCAGCGTTTCCTAACTGACTACTCTGAGAAAAAAGGCCGAAACAAACTCAGAGGTCACAGTCTCTTTTAAAGTCCAGATATAATCTTGGTCACAACATGTGAAGACCATGTAGATTGGTGACTGAAATGGTCATTTGAAGAATGAACCACACAGATTGAGTGGACCTGTCCAGTCAGTGCAAGCATTTGTCAATAATCGTTTGGCTCAACTCGGAACTTAGGGAGCCGAACGCTTTGACGAACCATACCAAAGAATTACTAAATCAATTTTAACAGGTTAATGCGTTGAAATACGGGGATTTCAACGCATTAACCTGTTGCACCCTGTATGCTGCGCCAACCACAATTGATATGGTATAACTGGTTGGCAAAGTGACCATTTGAATTACACGTTATGTCGTCATCTACCAAGCCTTTCCCAACAATGTCGGGGTCAGCTTCGAGGTTTAATTGGATGCAGCTGAGTACCAGTATTTTACACGGCGCGACTACCTACCAGACCTCCACAACCCAGTTACTGGGTAGTGCGATATCCCTTGGTCAGACTTTACTTAGCGGGACTGCCTATCAGACCTCCACAACCCAGTTACTGGGTAGTGCGATACCCCTTGGTCAGACTTTACTAGGCGCGCCTGCCAATCAGACCTCCACAACCCAATTACTGGTTAGTGCGATACCCCTTGGTCAGACTTAACTTGGCGGGACTGCCTATCAGACCTCCACAACCCAGTTACTGGGTAGTGTGATACCCCTTGGTCAGACTTTACTTAGCGGGACTGCCTATCAGACCTCCATAGCCCAGTTACTGTGTAGTGCGATACCCCTTAGTCAGACTAAACTTGGCGAGACTATCTATCAGACCGCCACAACCCAGTTACTGGGTGGTGCGATACCCCTTGGTCAGACTTTACTAGGCGCGCCTGCCAATCAGACCTCCACAACCCAATTACTGGTTATTGCGATACCCCTTGGTCAGACTTAACTTGGCGGGACTGCCTATCAGACCTCCACAACCCAGTTACTGGGTACTACGATACCTCTTGGTCAGGCTTTCGGGCTTCTGGCCGTAACGACTGTCGAAGATCCAGGAATTGTTATTGCCGAGACCAAAATTTCAACGCACGGGTTTTGGTATGCGAGACCTTGGTTTGTAAAGGTGTAAGCGTAGCTAAACCTGATCGATCGAGCTGACCGGCTATTATTACCTACTTAGCCACAAGCCCCTTCTTATACGCTTCATGTCATATGATGATACAATCCAACGTGCTACACAATTAACACAACGTCTTCCAAAATATTATGTTCCTCTTCCAGTCATGGCAATGATGAAATTTGGTTTAAATAGTGTAATATGTCTTATTTATGAAATACTATTATTTATGTAGATGATTTTATACTTTGTTAATGTGAGAACGTTTTAGGCCTTGCAGATTGTAGACAATTTTCTATCTTATTCAGTACCTGGTACTTGTTGACAGGCCTACACCGTCCTCCCATACCTATTAACACTCTAATTTGAAACCTTTGTAAAAACCAATTAATTTTTAAAAGAGTAACCGTGGAGTTTCTTGTTGGCTCTTCTCCATAGGAATCAACAATTTGGAACCGTGCACCTAGCTTGTAGATTTATGTGAAATAAAAATATTTTGATTTGATTTGAATCCTTAACAGCGTTTCGATCCCCAAATAATAGACTATAACCCCTATGTTTAACAAAAACTTAATACAATGTTCAAGTTAAAATACCGAGTCGTTTTCCAAACTCATTAACACATTCCGACCGACAGCGACACTCGAGTCGCGAAGTTGAGCTTCCCGAAAGTTGAGCTCGCCTGAAAGTTGAGCGTTCCTCTAGCCGCGACGGGTGCTAGGTTGTATACTAAAAGGAGCATTCTTAGTCTTTGTATCTTTCATTATCACCTTTGCATTAACACTGTTTTGTTTATAAACGTCTTAATCTTTGTGTTTCGTGCGTTTTTAACCGACGAAAAAAAAACGGAGGAGGTTCTCAATTCGACGCGTATATTTTATTTATTATTTTTATTTTGTTTGTTTTTTTTATGTATGACCACGCATAACTTTTTACATAGTAGTCCGATTGCGATAATTATTTTTTTTATTAGAAAGGGTATACTCCGAAGGTGGTCCCATACAAATTTGGAAAACAAAATCGAACGCCAACGGTCGAAAAATAGGGGATGTTTGATTGTTCACTCACTGACTGTAATGTTTAACTACGCATAACTTTATACAGAGTAGTCCTATTTTGATAATTCTTTTTTTATTGGATAGGGCATACCTTGCAAAGTATTATTAGTACAGTAAAGTTACAAAAAATTATAAAATAAAAACTTTTAAAAAAAATACACCGTCGGCGCTGAAAAATCAAAGAACAAAGCGCCGTCTCATAATTTTAAGGTTTATTATTTTTTGCTTTTCATTTTTTTCGGCGGTTTAATTTTTTGTTAAAAAGTCTTTTGGCTCTACACGTATATATACCATCAATTGTCTTGCTAGGTATATGAGTGTCGTCATTTTTATACCATTCTTGGCAATTATTCTAATTCATACTTTAATGTCGGGGTTGCTACGGAAACCTATTATCGGGACAAAAAGTAGCCTATATTTCTTATTATAACATCATCTATCTACTAACCAGTTGTGATAATCCCGCCAAAATCAGTCCAGTCGGAGATTAGCAGGAACAAACTGACGGACTGATTTTGTTATACCCAAGTACCGTTTATACTTTACATTGGCATTACAATACTACTATACTAATTTATTGTTCAAAAACATTATAATATTAGGTACTGTTATTTTGACATTACAAACAGACACTTAAATTTTATTTATTTCAATAACAATGAAATAAGAGTTATTTTGCAATTACTTAACGTCGAAAATATCGTGAAGGTGCTCCTTTACTTACCGTAGGAGCATAACTTATATGAAGGGGAACAACAAACAGTACCAGCACCCCTAGCCAAGTTGATAATCTGCAATCGTTAACGCTAGTCGCTCAACGTTAAATCACGTGGTTAGAACAAACGAATAGATAATTCGTAGCCATGTTCACATTGTTCAAAATGATAGAATAATTTTTTATCGTTTCTACAATGTTCAACGCTATATCCTTTGTTATAATGTCGTTTTTCTAAAGACATTTTAGAACGACCGGCCGACTCAGGCGCATCAACATGGCTACCAACTTATCGTTTTCTACAATTGCTGACACCGAGGCGTTACCAATTGGAGAACGGAATTCGACACGAAATGATTGTAACTTGGCTAGGGGGGCAGGTTATAAAACAAACGACGATCATCAACTTGCCAAGCGTCATGGAACCCTCTCAGAAAGAGGAAACTGGAACCCTAGCAGTAGGAACATTGCCAAAAAAACCCCCGACACAAAAACCAAATTTCCCTTTAAAAAGTAAAAAATAATAAAAAATAACTCAATCTTAAAGTACCTAAGAATGTATTAATAATTCAAAAAAATACGCCGCGTTGGGGGACCGCTTCAAACCTAACAATTTAATTACCAATAGTCTTACTACCTAACTAAGCAGTCAACGACGTCTGCACTCGCGGAGCGGTCCCCCAACGCGACGTTTTTTTTTGAATTATTAATACATTCTTAGGTACTTTAAGATTGAGTTATTTTTTATTATTTTTTACTTTTTAAAGGGAAATTAGGTTTTTGTGTCGGGGGTTTTTTAAATTTTTAATTTAATTTTTTATTTTGTACTTTTTATAGGTATATACTTAATATAATGTAGAATCAAACGAAGCTAAGAACACTCTCGATTAATTCATCAATATTCTCTTTCAGTGCGCTTTCATTTGAGACCCCACTCGAGTATATTTGCTGACATTCGGTTACTCTTCCCCACTTTCCCCCCCACAACTTATAAACGGCTCAACCGATTTTCATCAAACATGTCTAAGAACACTCGCAGATAAGTCACCTTTAATACATTTTTTTTTATTGAAATCGCATCATCCGTTCAGGAGCTATGATGCCACAGACAGACAGACAGACAGACAGACACGTCAAACTTATAACACCCCTCTTTTTGCGTCGGGGGTTAAAAATGAAGATAGTTTAAGTATAACTAGATATCTGTAAACATTATAGTACCTCATCATCATCATCACTTCAGCCGAAAGACGTCCATTGCTGGATATAGGCCTTCTGAAATTTGGGGGA
The DNA here is from genome assembly GCA_932294355.1 of Aporophyla lueneburgensis. Taxonomy (NCBI): domain Eukaryota; kingdom Metazoa; phylum Arthropoda; class Insecta; order Lepidoptera; family Noctuidae; genus Aporophyla; species Aporophyla lueneburgensis. The sequence continues at coordinate 9,874,267 of OW028758.1, read as the reverse complement.
GTTTGCCATGATTGCCACGCTTGGCTGGCGGGTTGGCAATCACAGTATGGTGATAAAACGCTTTTTTTTTTTTCAGGATGGGAAATCATCAAATGACTTCTCCCGCTCTGGGTGGAGCGGGAGGGCGTGTCAGACTTTTACTGACTAAAACCCACCCGTGTTCCATCAGTTGCCCATGTGCCAGGGTCACGGTATCTCTTTCGAACAATCACGCGACCCCGGCAGGCATCGGTCCTAGAAGACCCCTACACTGCTGCTGACATCTCTTTGAGGCGCGCGTGGAACACTACGCACCGTCGACCCGAGCTTGGTCCTTACCGGGCGGCGAGCTACCCATTGCTCGCCACCCGCAAGCTCGCGCCTACGGTGGCCGGGAGTCCGTGATAAAACGCTTAGAGATCGTTACTGCCCATTCTCTATTAAGTCCGTTAGTCGCATTTTACGACACCCACGGGAGGAAATGAGATGGTGCTATTATTTACGTCCGGCATCACACGAAAGACAGTAAAGTACCTATAGGGTAATTATCAACATCAATTACCTACCTAGTGTTTTATGTAAATCTAAGGCCATATCATGAACGTTGCATTTTTGTTCAAGTAAGTAGGTATACATTTTATAAATAAAAATCACTTTTCGTTTCCGTCTTTGTGACTGCGTTGTTCTTCGAAACTTCGCCACGTATTCTGATTGCGTTACTAAAAAAAAATGTTTTTGTGATAAGACATTAATATTTAACTAACATTAATAAATATCGATGTTTTTTCAAGCCGTAAAATCCGTGGATAGCAGCGACCAATTGCTAGTCGCTCGTCCACCTTCTACTAATAATATGGAAGGTTGTGTCTGTTTAGATGCTTGGATGTTTGGTACTCAATTACATAAAAACAGTTGGAAGGATTTAGAAGAAATTTTGCAAACAGTTTATAACTTCGATTAACACATAGGATAGGTAATTTTAATCCCGAGAGTACCTTCTTGTGGAATATTTTCTGAAATCCAGGGCGACGAAGCCACGGACGTAAGCCAGGCTTACATACAATCATATAGATACCTATAGGTCCCTACTTACCTGCCCCAGGTGTTCGCACACGTAATTCCTGCTACTTGATTGCGTACCACCGGGAATATTGGATTACCGACTCTATTTAGTTTGGATCGATTACCAGAGTCCATCTGAGCCTGATGAATACTCAGACACGTAGGCTAATGTGTACATCGTGATTGAGTCGTAGTGTGTGTTGAATAATACATGTTCTTTGTTTACATTGCGTTTTTAACCGTAAAAGAAGTAGCTTCTCAATTCGTCTGTATGTTTTTTTCTTTTGTATGTTTGTTATATGTTCCGCGATATCTTCGGCAATTATGAATGTATTTCGAATATTATTTTTAGTGGATAGGGGAATTTATAAAGGACCACCCCTAAGGCATATCCTCAGGGGTAGTACCATATAAATTTTATTTACTTTGCTTGGGTTTTTTGGCGTTAGTCTCGATTAGACGTTTTAAATCCAGTTTGCAATTCTACATGACATTCTACTATTTCCTGTGACTGTTGCTTAGGTACATTGTAAGTAGTTGTATAACAAGGGGACAGCTGATAATTTTTTCCCTGATCTGTCCTCCTAAGGGGACAAAGCAGGTTGACAGATCGGAATAATTCCAAAAATATGCCATTGTACGTGGCAGTTATTATCCCAATATTAAAAAAATAAAAAATTACGTTTACCAAGATAAAAATAAATATAAAAAAGGTATCAATTTCATTTCTTACTTAAAAAAAAAACATGGTAATTATTTATTCAACGGCTTATGTACATACTTAAAAAAAATACAAGATCTTATTAAGGTGCTGATTTTATGTTCCCCACAATAATACTCCACACAATAATGAACTCCTGTAAATTATAAAACAAGTCCGAACAAGTCTATTTTCGCTCCCTGGACATGTGACTACAACTGTCAACCAACCCCCGTCTCGCCGTCGCCTCCGGGAATGCCCCAACCCTTGTAACTGCCACGGCTTTTTAACATGTTCACTGTTTAAATACCCTGGTCGTGTTGGCTAGACCAGAGAATTGGAAATTCGTGTAGATGAGAAACTCGTGGACAGTAGGGACCCAGTTTTGGCTAAGTATGTTGGTCCGTGGATTGGATCTTTACATTCAATGATCCCTCCGTGCCTTGAAAAGCACGTTAAGCCGCTAATTCCGACTGACATTCGTGAAAACCGTTAAGGAAAACAGCGTAAGGAAACCGGCATGTCACGAACCAAAAATTCAAAGCCATAGAAAGAAGAAAGAAGGAAAATTTACTTGCGGTAAACATAACGCAAAGAAAAACTAAATACAACAAAAATATTAAAACAAGTGGGGGAAAACCTGCATTACATCCAAGCAAACCGGCCATGGCTCAGCAAAATGACCCTATGCGAGATAAAGCCCCAGCGCTGGTTTTCAGCGACAGTCGGCGCTGACGTGATGACGCCGTACGATGCAGTAAACAAAGAGTAAAAATAAATACAATTACTAAAACTTCTACGTTACAGGCTGATTATCCTGGCAAAAGATATTTATAAATAAACTGGAAAAGAAGAAGTGTCACATCTCTATTACATTCTAACTCTATGGCCGGACCTCTGTTTTGCTAAGCATTTGACGGTTACTCCGTACCGTCGATTTAATTTTTCGTACGGTGGTTAAATGGTGTCTGTATTGGCCAACAAGGGTCTTAATTAGTTTAACCGATTTGGGGGTCTTCGAAACATTTGTCAAAGGTACTTTTAATTGGTCGAATCAATAAAGGTTGTATTATGACGTTTTAATTTTGAAAATACTCCTCTCTTCTTTGTGTTTACTCTTCACCTAACAGAGTAGTTATTAGTGGACTGCCTCGTTAGTCTAGTGGTCGATAACGCTATTGCTGAGCATGACGTCCTGAGTTCGATTCCAGGTGCCCAATTTCTCAGAAGCAGCCTTTTTTATTTTTTGTCTTGTCACCAGTGCCACGGTAACTCTTTAGAACTAATCCACAACCCTAGCAAGCGCCGGTCCTCGCGGACCCCTTCAATTTGTGCTGACATCTATTTGAGGCTCGCGTGGAACACAACGCGCCGTTCACCCGGCCCTGGTCCTTACCGGGCATACATAATGTCCCTAAAAGACATCTGTTTCAAACCTTCATCTTATCACCCCGTCGCTGGAGAAGCCGTATAAATCTCCATTGCTGCAAAAATCCAGCTTGTCCCTTGCTGCCCTCCCCCAGCGATACCCTAAGGCGAGGTTCGTACTCCGTTGCTTAGTTTATAAGCCTTGTTAAGTCTGTGGATGACTTGGTAAATGGAGGTCTCCACCCAAGGCTTATAGCCTCCTAGCTTTACAGACATCAAACCATTCATCAACGTCATCATTTCAGGCAAATGACGCCCACAGCTGGACATGGGCCGCTCCGACTTTGGAGACGGTTTGCCATAAGCGCCATGCTTGGCAGGAGGGTTTGCGATTGCAGTATGGAGGTAAAATGCTTAGAGAACGCTGCTGTCATTTCTTGTAAGTCCCTCAGTCGCCTTTCACGACAACAACAGGAAGAAATGGGTACTATCACACGGAACACGCCACAAGCCATTCAGATCAACGAAATAAAACTGCATAAATCCGGATAAAGTTCTCAGAGCAGCCGATGAAACGGTAGAAATGAAACGTGAAATCATTTCCTCGATAATTTTAATGTGAAATGTTTCGATGAAAGACGTATATTTACTCTTCATTCAGGTGAGCACGTACTCGTAGCAATCAGTGTTGATCAACAAATCTTCTGGTTGAATTAATTGGTAAATGTTTTTTTATCTGCAAACCTGAGTATGTTTTTTCCAAGGATGTTTAAAAGTCAATACTTACTTATTTTAGATTCTTCAACATCATAATTAGTCTGTAGCCCACATTGTTCCCACTGCTGGGACACAGGCCTCCTCTCGGTGAGAGGGAGTGGGGCATAATCTACCACGCGGGCCCAGTGCGAGTTGGTAGATGTCACATCTTGAAATATTTGGTTCTAAGGTAAGCCGGTTTCCTCACGATGTTTTCTTTCAGCGTTTTGAGAGTAATGGTGATGAAATAATTTACACAAAGTAAAGCGTCTGCTTGGGTTCGAACTCACGACCTACTACTCGTAAGTCGAGGCCGTTAACACTAGGCCACCAATGCTCTTCATTACAATTTATAGTATAATTGACATTAATTACACTTTTTTTTTTCAGGATGGGAAATCATCAAATGACTTCTCCCGCTCTGGGCGGAGCGGGAGGGCGTGTCAGACTTTTACTGACTAAAACCCGTGACTAAGACCCGTGTTCCTTCAGTTGCCCATGTGCCAGGGTCACGGTATCTCTTTCGAACAATCACGCGACCCCGGCAGGCATCGGTCCTAGAAGACCCCTTTAGCGCTGCTGACATCTCTTTGAGGCGCGCGTGGAACACTAAGCGCCGTCGACTCGAGCTTGGTCCTTACCGGGCGGCGAGCTACCCATTGCTCGCCACCCGCAAGCTCGCGCCTACGGTGGCCGGGAGTCCGCTATGGACTCCCGACGCCCGGGGCGTCTCCTCCTGCGGCGGCTAGGGACACATTAATTACCCTTAACTTCATACGTACTAGCTTCTGCCCGGAGTTTCACCCGCGTGAATGTAGGAAATTATACCTCAGGAACGCGCTACCGGGACAAAAATATGTTTTCATTTCTATGTTTCTCTTAATAACATCAGCTGTCTGCCCGTAAAAGTCCTTTTGAAATCGGTGCAGCCGTTTCGGAGATTAGCCGGTACAAAAGCACGGACAAAAATAGTTTTGTTATAATTACCATGAGGAATTAGAGGATGGTGGTCCAAAGAGGCTTGTTAAAGTGCTATGTGCTTTTTAAGTGTCAACTTTGCTAAAATCTACCCTCATTTGGGTCAAGCTTGTCTCAAACAAAAATCCTGGATCCGGCACTGTACAACTGTCACGTCATCATCTTTATCATTTCAGCCGAAAAACGTCCACTACTGGACACAAGCCTCCGCAATTTCAGGGGGAGTCTGCCATAATGCCACCACGCTTGGCTAGCGGGTTGGCGAACGCATTGTGATGGAAAAAGCAACGCGCAACTATTTCGTACATATCATTAATTCTAAATTATCAAAGAAGTCCGACAAAATGAGATAACCAACACCACTAATGAACTTAAAACCCCGTTCAAACTATCTCCTATCAATAAAGCTACTTACACACTGTAAACAAATAAACACTAGGTACACAAACATAGATTGATGAGTGTTTCGTCTCCCATTATAGTTTCGATATTGGCTGGTAACACCGACTAAGTTTGTTGTGAAACCCTGGCAACACTCACAACTTGTAGACCACAGCACATTATGGGCCTCTTCACTATGTTTATGGTAAGAAGTACTGAAGTTTATATAACTTAAAGATATGTTTTTGCGTAGACTGCCTCGTTGGTCTAGTGGTGCTGAGCATGAACTCCTGGATTTGATTCCAAGGTCGGGCAAAGATTAATCAGACGAAGAAGGTCAATCAAGAAGAAGAAGAAGATGAATCATGAATACGGGGCTTTTGGCTACTTTGTGCGTGTGTATTTTTTTATTTTTTTATTTTTTGTTACTAATTTATATTGTGCGTTTTGTTTGTGCAGAATAAATATTTTTTCTTTCTTTTTTATTTTTTTTCTATTAAGTGGGTTTTTACCATCTGAAATTTCTAAGTAGCAACCCGAAGTTCCGTGTGGTGCCGAACGTAATTAATATAATATCACTATCCCATTTCTTACTAGAGAATGTGCAACAGCGGTCTCTCTACATTTTACCACCATACTGCGATCGCCAACCCGCCTGCCAAGCGTGGCGATTATGACAAAACCTCTCATATTGGGGAACGTACAGTGTATAATGTCCACCAGTGGAAGTTTTCGGCTGACATGATGATGTTGATGATGAACCTGGACACTGAATTTGTGCCTAGTTGTGGGCTTGTGGGCAATAGACTCGCCCCCTATTACATTGGACTTTAACATTCCTGGCAAAATGTGGGTTTACTGTAGGTGCACCTCTGCCCAACCCTACAGAGAAAACAGGCGTGATGGTATGTTTAAGTACGTTTTTCTAAAGAATGTGGAGCACATGCATATGAGAGGAATGGGTCCACCCTTTATGGCAGATTTTGTTTCGTCATAATATTATTTTGCATAACAGCGGATGGCATAAACTTCATTTCGGAGAAAATCGTTTGGCATACACTCATTTATCATACATTCACAACGCATAATTTTATAAGTCAGAATCATCTTAAGGCAAAAAATTTATTCCATAATAATTAAAAAGTAGAACCATCATATCGCAGAAAGTTCGCAGTCAGAATCGTCTCTTGGCATAATTTCATATCGATAGTTATTAAAAGGCAGAACTATCATATCTCAGAAACTTTAAACTTAGAATCATCTTTTGGCATACATTTCATATCAAAGAAGCATGCAGCATGCAAACAAGCATGCAGTATGCAAACAAGCATGCAGCATGCAAGCAAGCATACAGCATGCAAGCAACCAAGCATGCAGCATGCAAGCAAGCATGCAGCAAGCAAGGCATGCAGACGAGCATGCAACATGCAGCATGCATGGTTTCTGTCACGGCTTCGGCGCTGCGGGGCTCCGGCGATCCCGCGGCCCGCGAGCTCATCGTCGCAGATGGTTTTACGCTCACCACCGCGGCCGGGCCGCGCCTCAGCCGCGGCGGCGCCCGTCAAAACCACCTGCTCCTCAGCTCGCGGGCCGCCTCACCACTCCACGCCTACGCGGGCTAAAATTACACTCTAGGGGTAGGGCAGGCAAGACTACGTGGAGTCGGTTCTGCAGCGATTCGTTTCTGTCAATAATTTTTGTAGCACAACATATACTGACTAGGGAATGCAATCTCGTCTCGCCGAGATCCCGATCTCGCGAGATCCCGGCCATATTTTACGAGATTATATCTCGTCAAATTTCGTACGAGATCTCGCGAGATAACGAGATCGACAAATGCAGCGTGACGACGTGTATTTCATAGCGCGGCTGCGCGCGAACCAGCGTTGCCATATGGAGGAGGCTTGAAATCTGTATTTTTATTGAAAAAATGCGTATAAAATCCGTATTACGCCGTTGAAGTCTTATGTCACCGAGATTCTGACCTAGTTACTGCTGAAACTACTTTGAGGTTCGTGATACGCGAATTGGAAGAACAGTCGACGCCACTGGCAAAAAAGCTGGCCGAATCCTTAAGAATCCGTATATCTGAGCGCCGCACATGTTTGACATCAGTATTGCTATATTTAAGGAACTTTACCCAATACGAAAATGATTTGGAAGAGTATGCGCAAGATGAAACATTCATTATTTCCCCGAAGACCACTATCCGTAAAGAAATTAAAAAACTTATAGTAAGATTGCACTGCAAAACACAGTACAATTATAACTCACAGACGCAGGATGTCGATGTTGTTGCACCGGTTGCACAAGAGGACGATGAAGGCTTCGATATTGAAGACACTACAATGCCTCTTTCTGCCGTCTCGGCGGAAAAAAATATCACACTTCATGAAAAGCTGCAAAAATCGCTGAAAGTACTGAAACAGTCCACTGCTCGCTCAACAAATTCTACAACAAATACTTTAGACATTTTAATAAAAAAAGAAATGAATTTGTACGAAGCTGGTGGAGTAAGAGGGGAACTTTTAAACTTCGTACATAACTGTCTCTCAACTGTGGTTCCCACAAGTGTTGAGGCAGAATGAGCTTTTCCGGCAGCAGGGTATTTGGCATGCAAAATCAGAAGTCGTCTGTCAGATGATACTCTCGACATGATGTGTTTTTTGAGAAGCCATTTTCAGACAAACTAACTTGCCTTTCCGTACCTTGATAACTTCATCTGACTTCTACTTTAAACTTCTTTTATTTGATTAATACGATCTCACAACATTTGTTTAAGAACTTGTGAAGTTAAGTTTTTGTTTTGTTGTATTTATTTACCATAAGTAATGTTCCTATTACTCTTAATTATTGAAACTAAAGTAATAATTTACAAAAGACTAAATATAGATAATTATTGTTTTGTTACCAATATTGTAAGAATTTGAACTGATTAGCTACAGTAGGTATAATAATTATAGACATAAACAAATGTTATTAGAGTTAGAGACAAAATAATAAGTACTCTGTTGATTTTTAAAATAAAACTTACATTATTTTTATAACTAAGCAACGCAGTTTCTATTTAATTACATATCGTGTCAATTACTAGTTCTTAAAACAAGCATTTGCATATGTAATTGCGATTCTCCCAATCTCGCGAGATCCCGTAATTTGCGAGATCTCGCGAGACTGGGTTTTGAGTCTCGCGAGATCTCGCTAGGCGGAAATCTCGTACGAGATTGCATTCCCTAATACTGACTTTTTGAGACACTATTTCATTTTATTTAAGGTTAAAATGCAATTTAATAGAAATGAAAATATGCCTAACAAAATTTTTCTAAATGAAATTCTGCCATCTTCATAGTATGCCAAGTGAAATTATGCCAAATAATCATTGCTCTAAATAAACGTTATGATAACCGAAATTATGCGGAATTTTCAGTCTGCGAAATGAATGCGAAATAAAATTCTGCCATATTAAAAGTATGCCAGCGTAAAGTCGAGCATATAAACATTCGGCCAAACAATGATTATGCTAAGCATTTTTCATGCCTTACAAATATTCCTTTAAATAAGATTATGCCAAGTGTGTTATGCCAAATAAAATTCGGAGCATCAAGTTTCTGCCAGATAGAGGGAACCCGAGAGGAATGTTAGTAAGACGTGCTCTTAAAAGTTACGTTAAGACTCCGTTAAACAATGTTTATGTGCAAGCTGAGCACACTGTTAAAGTTGGCGCTTTTTTGTCAACTTGCTCAATTTAAAGTTTTTTGTCAACTTGCCAAATTTAGAGACATCTTTTTATTTTTCCTGTAATCTATACTAATATACTTATCTATACTATTATTATAAAGCTGAACAATTTGTTTGTTTGGTTGAACGCGGTAATCTCAGAAACAGCTGGTCCGAAATAAAAAAAAAAATTGTTGCTTTAAACAACATCACGCTATAAACAAAAGGAGCGGAGCAGCAACGAAAAATGGAAGAAAATTGGCAGGCAATTCGATGCGACGGGAAGGGTCAGGAGAGCAAAAATGTGACGCGGACGAAGTCGCAGGCAGAAGCTAGTCTTTACATAAATTTCTATCACATAGAATAAACAAGAGATTTTTTTCGTGATTAGTGGAAACCTATACAGCCTAAAAAAAAGCAGAGAAATGCTTGACAATGTGCAAAAGACGCTCCGTTCTTTCATATGATACCCCACATGCCCTAATAGTCCCACTTCGAACTTTTATGAACCCCGCGCAGTCCCTGTCGCACAAAATAAATAATATTTTATATCTTACTAGCTTTTGCCAGCGGCTTCGCCCGCGTGAAGGTCGGAAATTATCCCGCGGGAACATACTACCGGGATAAAAAGTAGCCTATGTCCTTTCTCAGGCTCTAAACTATCTGTGTACCAAATTGCATTTAAATCGGTTTTGTAGTTTTAGCAGGAAAGCGAGACAGACAGACAGACAGACCGACAGACAGACAAGAGTTACTTTTGCATTTATAATATTAAAAAGTATGGAAGTATGGATTTGCAAAATAGTTAGGCATACGACATTTAAAACTATTCCAAATTTCAAGTTGATAGTATTAGTAGTTCTTGAGCTATGACAGACAGATTCAGTCGCTCAATCCTTCTTACCATTATGGTACGTAACCCTAAAAATATGATTGACGTATAAAAGTGTTTGGACTACTAACAGAAATAAAATCATTTATCATTTATACAATGTCCAATATAAACTCCGAAAGTACATACCTACATAATGAATTGAAAAGGTCACATTAGTACTTTAAAGTTGAAAGAATATTAGCTTTTTCTCCCTGAACTGATACCCACAGTATCAATGTTAACATCATCATCATATCAGCCGCAAGATGTCCACTGCTGAACATAGGCGTCCCCCAATTTGGGGGGCTTTGTCATAACTCCACGCTTGGCAGGCGGATTAGCGATCGCAGCATGGTGATAAAATGCATAGAGAACGCTGCTGCCCATTCTCTAGTAAGTCCCTTAGTCCCCCACTTACGACACCCACGAGAAGAAATGGGGTGATGCTATTCTTCACGTCCGGCACCTCAAGGATGTACACCACACAGTATCAATGTGGCTACATATTAAATCAGTGTTCGACAAATAATGACAGCTTAGCCCCTTTTCTCTAATACTGTCACGTATTTCACCTCTACGCATGCGGATTACAGAGGGGTAGTTATTTATAATCAATTTATATTTTGACATATATTCGGTTTTCTTCTTTCGTGTCGGCACGAGCTACAGGATATACTCGTAGAGCGACTAAAATAAAGGGTTAAAAAAAACTATTTTACAGAAAATAAAAAAAACGACTTCCATTATTTGACTATTTTTGACACTTAGTGATTTTATTGGAAATCGACTGATTTTTTCGTCTGCGATAGTTGTTTTATGTAAAAACGTTATTCATTTTTCTCTTTTTACTAAGAGTGCCTATCCCACACCAATTCATCAAATATTATTAGCTGTGAAAACATCAGTGACATTCCGATAATATACTAGCTCAAGAGAAGGAAAAAAAACATCTATCGTTTTTTTTACTATACTTCAACTAAATCCAATTATTACTTATCTTTTTTGGAGACTACATCTACTAGATCACAGCAATTGTTCTTGAGTCAAAATATTCAGGCAGCGAAGAACTTGTAGATTTCGATGCACAACAAACCTAAGTTAGGTAGCTCGAGAATTGAAAGCATTTTACCTTACAGAAGACTACTTAAACGTAAATGTAATTAGGCTATTATCCTTTGACTAGTCTGTAAGTGGTACTTAAAACTAAAACCTAGCATTATCTTAGTATTTGAATATTCAACAGACTCAGAGATTGGGATAAGATTGAAATTCGCTAATAAAATTAAACAACGATATTTAAAGTGTATATTTATGTCGTTGTGTGTATTTATAATGGTTGTAATGTAAAAGTAGTAACCATTATATACTGGTTCCTTCTCTGTGCCAAAACGATTTTTTAATGATTCTTCTACGTCTGAGAACAGGCTTTTGAGAAAAACACAGGATTGGCGTATTTTACCTATTTGTTCCAATAAACTTCTAAAGGACAAGTTTTCTAAGAACAGTAAATAACTTTGTAAATCCTTACAATAGTTCAGCAATCAATTAACCTCACCAAAAAGTTAGGACAGAGTAACTTTTACTTAAGACAACAACTAGACAGAATAACTTTTATTAGGAATCTAACTTTCTTGTAATCAGATTATCGCCAATACATTTATTATTGTCATCAAAATAGTGAATATTAAACTGAATATTAAAAATAAATGACTAATTAAATGGAATGTTTCTCAGAATATCAAAAGAACTCATCAGAAACCTCATTCATTGTTAATCACCCGATAAGTGCTGTAAAGTATTCTGGGTCTAAAACTAACAGACTGGCACCCTAATTTCTTAACACACCATTTACCAGAATTCTGAATCACACATGACACACATACAATCACGCCTTTTTCCCATGGAGGTAGGCAGAGAGGTAACCACGGAACGCCACCTGCTACGATCTCTACACACTCCTTTTGCCTCTTTAAGGTTCATACAATTGGTCATACACACACGCCGGTTGCGAGTACTACGCACCTGACCTTTCTGAAGAACATCACCAATAAGGTCACTATATGTCCTCCTGGGGCGTCCCCTCCCGGTGTTTCCACTCACATCTGCCTTGTAAATTCCTTTTGTGAGTCGTCCTTCATTCATCCTCTCAACATGACCAAACCATCTAAGCATATTTTTTTTTTTCAATTCTGAATCAGTTTGAAGCTTATTGCTAATCCATTCTGTCTTAAATTCGAAAAATGAATTTAAAATGAAATAAATGAAAATGAAATAAATGCAAATGAAAATGACAGCGATTCCTGCTGATAGTGTATTACGCAATTACCCTGTGGTAAGGAATATGACCATCCGTTTCATCACAAAGATAACTGATGTCTTTTGGAAAACTGCCTTGCTAAAATTGAATCAGGCTGGACAAATCTGTTGCATGCCAGACGACCACGACCCAATGGGTCCCTCTTAATCGCAAATGACATCGTGTTAGACCCAGACGGAGATGAGGGGATGAGCTAGACTCCTTCAACAAGAACTGGTCCTTAGAAGCTTTAAACAGAGAGGAGTGGGAAGACGGTAGAGAGGCCTATGTCCTGCAGTGGGCATCACATACTTTTAATAAATATATCTGAAGAGAGTGAATGAGTACTAGCTGTAAATTGACAACAAAACGCTTTATTTTAAAAACGAAAGAGTGTTCCAAGCAGACATTGCAATATAAGTTCTTTCATAAATGACTTTATTTTTGCAAGTAGGTTTGTACAAACACTTTTACACGTCAAACATATTTTTTTTAAACTAGATGAGGTCGGCGTTTCCTATCTGACTACTCTGAGAAGAAAAACCGAAACAAACTCAGAGGTCACAGTCTCTTTTAAAGTCCAGACATAATCTTGGTCATATCATGTGAAGACCATGTGCATTGGTGTCTGAAGTGGTCTTTTAAGGAAACAGATAACTGAAAAGAGAAGTTTTTGCTTTCTGAAGCATTCCCGGTCTTTTCCCCGAAGGGATAGGCAGAGATAAACCAACGTCTAATGTTAGGATAAATCGAATTTTATCTAAGCATTTCTTTCCCACATTTTGCCAGTTATGCTTATGAAGAATTTTTCAACTCTCGGTGTTGCACCGACCATTGAGAACCGTGTATTTTAGTGTTCGATTTTCCACCTTCAGCGCTAATCAGTGCATTGAAAATCCAGTGAAAAAGGAAGGAAAATAAGGAAAAATCCCTCCGTGATTTTATTACGTTTCTAGGAAAGTAGGCTCAGGTGAAGTGAGTTCGAAGTGAGCTGTCATTTCACCCGATACCAGGAATTGCCACTATAGACCAGAGGGTCTATAGTGGCAATTCCTAGTATCGGGATCTGTTTTGTAAAAAAAATGACCGTGAAAATATAATAGTCAGAGGACTATTATGTTTCACGGTAATTTTTTTACAAAACAGATCGGCTGTTGTTGAATTGAAGTTAAACCCCCAAAAATATATGGACTCCAAAACTGCACGATTATCGTGTTATATAGGTACCTAAATGAATCCCCTCTCATTAAATCTCCATAATTGAAATATGACATACATATATCAAAAGGCCTGTATGATCCGATACACCATCAATTTGTGTACAAAATCCATTGTGTTGCATTATCTGTTCCAATGCTGTTATGTTATAATGTAGCAATTTCGGGCCAACCCCGCCAAATCTTTGGAATCGTTTAGGTAAATGCTCCGGGCGTATCACTGTGCAGGTATATAGCAAAAGTACAAGTCTGAAAAATATAGTCATGGAAACATTAATATTCCCCCTCCAAATATACCAAAAGCAAGCAAGCAGCTCTTGCCTTTAATTTGCTCATTGAAATAAGAGTGTGTATTCACAAAGTTTATTTACAGAGGTCAAAAATCGTGTAATCGTGTAGGTACACCGATTAAATATAAGCATGTAAAGAATACGTACATACTAGTTTTTGTTGGTAGCATTACCCACTGGACAAAGGAAAAGTATTCTATGTACTAACCGGCGTGCCAAATTTCATTTTATTCCTTGAGTGAGCAACAAATATCCATACATAAAAATATATACCTAAAATGTCACATTTTAAAATAGTGGTAAGATAAGTTCTTTTCATAAGACCATTATCACGCTGACGTAAAAAGAGTACGGCGGGATTTTATTGCGCACTTGATTTTCAATCGAGCATTGAGAATCTAACAGAGTGCATTCCATTGCGTCAAAAAGCGCGGTCTTCTATTTTCAACTCTTGGTGCGAAGCTATACGATGAAGATCCTGTGCTCGAAAAAGTCCCGCTGCGATATTTTTACATCCGCGCGAAAGTGGAATAAGATCGTTCTCAGTTCATGATGGCAAGTCTTTTAATCTAATTTGCATATTGGTTCATTAGTAAACCATCGTCAGACAGTTTCTGTCTAACATTAATGCTGAAATGAACCATTTTGGCACAGCTGTGAGGCGCACACTATTTAAAAAAAAAAATATTTAGTGTTTTAAGCGCCGTGACCAAATAAACAGTATTCCTTCTTTATTTCTTTCTTTCTCACCTTCTCACCATTTATCTGCACAACGATCCCGTTCATGTTAGATCCCTGAAACGTTTACCGTTGATTGTGCTTCGCCATTTATTTCACACACTGCGCCTCCTTTGATATTCCAAAGGTGACGTGTTTACGAGGCTCCGAGGCCTCCGAGGCCTCGTATCATCAAAATTGAATACGCGATAATCAAAAAGCTGAAAAATGTTGACTTTCATATTTTTCTCAGGAAATTGTCAGACTTTAGAGTTGATTGAAAAGAAATATTATTTGAGATTGTTTTCTTGACGTGCATGTAAATTGGGTGAGAAAGCGTTTTGCTTTAGAAATTCAATTATGGAGCCTTCTTTGGTGTCTTAAACCTGCAGCATCATTGTATTTTGATCAGTCACCGTAATATTGAAACTGAAAATATTTTATCAGGTATACAGTCATCATGTTTCTATCTGCATTAAATCAAATTACAAATCAATTTATTTATCATACTAGCTATTGCCAGCGGCTTCGCCCGCGTTTTATACATATAAAACTTCTTCTTGAATCACTCTATCTATTGCTGAAAACTGCATTAAAATCAGATGAATAGTTTTAAAGATCTAAGCATACATAGGGACAGACAGCGGAAGCGACTTCATTTTATATTATGTAATGAAATGTTGGTACAATTTCGGTCTTAACATAAATAATTATACATTAGCCATAATACTGTGACATGCAAACATTTGGGATATACAAAGTCATCATCATCATCATCATCATTTCAGCCGTAAGACGTCCACTGCTGGACTTAGGCCTCCCCCAATTTGGAGGGCTTTGCCATAACGCCACGCTTGGCAGGCGGGTTGGCGATCGCAGTATGGTGGTAAAATGCATAGAGAACGCTGCTGCCCATTCTCTAGTAAGTCCCTTAGTCGCCTTTTACGACACCCACGGGAAGAAATGGGGTGGTGTTATTCTTTACGTCCGGCACCAGACGGTACCATACAAAGTCATAATAAATTATACTCATAGTTAAAATTGAATTAAAATCTCAATTATATTATCATTTTTAAACACATTAAAAACTGCAACGCCACGTAATTTTTAATTTATTTTAACGAGGCTGAGAGTCAGCACTTTTTGAACGTCAAAATTACATAACTCAAAAATGCCCGCCCTTCACTACTTCCTAATGCTTTTAGCAGGGAAGATGACTCAAGAAACACCCCAGCAGCACAGCTGCCTGTCCAATTAGAAGAACTTGATTCTATACAATAGTAATTTATTAACATTACGAAACACAAAACATTCGCACACGGTAATTTACTTACCAAAAATACATTGAACACTGTACTCAAGCGTAAATAAATATTAAAACTGAAAACAGAATGTAATACCTGAATAAAAGCCTCCAGGCATTAAAGGCGTGCCCGTCTACATAAGCAAAGCTACAATATATTCGTAAAGATCTAACTTGAAGTTACAAATGATAATCATATGGACCTACGTAGTTAAATAAATAAACAGTTAATGACTAATAACAAAACCATGGTCAGCAACTCAGGACGTTTCAATAAGTCAAAATTGATTTTAAATAAAAAGTTACGTACATACTTTAATATTTCATAGACCTACTTCGCCAATAATAATTAATCCTATAATCCTTTGTTGGAACAAATAACATCAGACTATGGAAGCGTAAGATTTCGTACGCACCGTTTCATTCTGATCCGTTAAAATGTTCAATTAACAAAATATATCTGTTTATTAAACTTATTAAATATATCTTCTGTAAACAAAGGGGTAATTGCGTAACACACTTACAGTAGGAATGGCTTTCATTTTGACAGTTCAACAACATTCATTGCGTTATTTACTTTGTTGCGCAGACAAATTTTTTGAACAGCTGAAGCAATGGATCAGTAATATCCTTGATTCACATTGTGATTGTTAGTGTGTTACGCAATTAGGGTAAAAAGACAAGAAAACAACCGGCCAAGTGCGAGTCGGACTCACGCACCCAGGGTTCCGTACAAACCTGTAGGTATTCACAGTTTATGCATAAGGTTTATGTTTATGAGATTAATTGTTTTTTTTTTTTCTTTAAATGTGAGTTGATTGAATGAAAGGTAAATTGCGGTTTACGATTTATGACGTATTAAAACAAAACTACGCACTAGATCTCGTTCAAACCAATTTTCGGTGGAAGTTTACATGGTAATGTACATCATATATTTTTTTAGTTTTACAGTTCTCTTATTTTAGAAGTTACAGGGGGGGACACATTTTACCACTTTGGAAGTATCTCTCGCGCAAACTATTCAGTTTAGAAAAAAAATAATATTAGAAACCTCGACACATTTATGAAGACATACCCCACACGTATGGGTTTGATGAAAAAGAAAATTGTTTCAGTTTTAAGTATGGGGAACCCCAAAATGTTTTGTTTTTTTTTTCTATTTTTGTGTGAAAATCTTAATGCGGTTTACAGAATACATCTACTTACCAAGTTTCAACAGCATAGCTCTCATAGTTTCGGAAAAAAGTGGCTGTGACATACGGACGGACAGACAGACAGACAGACATGACGAATCTATGTATAAGGGTTCCGTTTTTGCCATTTGGCTACGGAACCCTAAAAAAGAAAGAAACACAGAAGAAGAGGGTTATAGAAACAAGAAACAGAAAGTTAAAAAACTTTTTAACAAAAAATTAAACCGCCGAAAAAACTGAAAAGCATAAAATAATAAACCTTAAAATTATGAGTCGACGCTTTGAGTGATCTTTGTCCATTGATTTTTCAGCGCCGACTCAAAATTTTAAGGTTTATTATTTTATGCTTTTCAGTTTTTTCGGCGGTTTAATTTTTTGTTAAAAAGTTTTTATTTTATAATTTTTTGTGACTTTAATGTACTAATAATCTTGGCAAGGTATACCCTATTCAACAAAAAAAGAATTATCAAAAACGGCCTGTTAAAAAGTTTTTATTTTATAATTTTTTGTGGCTTTTATGTACTAATAATACTTGGCAAGGTATACCCTATCCAACAAAAAAAGAATTATCAAAATCGGACTAGTCTGTATAAAGTTATGCGTGGTTATACATTACAATCAGTGAGTGAACAATCAATCATCCCCTGTTTTCCGACCCTTAGGGTTCGATTTAGTTTTCCAAATTTATATGGGACCACCTTGGGAGTATACCCTTTCCAATAAAAAAAGAATTGTCACAATCGGACTACCATGTACAAAGTTATGCGTGATCATACATAAAAAAAAAAATAAAAAAAAATATACGCGTCGAATTGATAACCTCCTCCTTTTTTTTCGTCGGTTAAAAACAAATCTTCATTGTGAAAATAATATTGTCAGATTGAGAAAAAAAACTAGTAACCGATTTTTTTTCACCCTGGATATCTGGAAATTAAAATATCCATAAAAACCGGCCAATTGTGAGTGACAGTCTCACGTGAGGGATTCCATACCGCAAGGTAAAAATGCCGAAAAACACGTTGCTTGTATGGAAACCCCCTTTCATTATTAAGTTTATTATTTTTTGTTATTACAATTTGTGAGAATAACAACTGTCTACCTATTACGGTTCATGAGATACAGCCCACAGATAGACAGAGGGATGGATGGACGGACGAACAGACAGCGGATGCTTAGTAATGTAGACCCGTTAGCTGCACTCTTTAGGTACATAACTGTAAAAAATAACACTAAATATCGGGAGGTTATTATAATTAGTTAGGCAAATACCTTATTTTTGTTTTTTTTTTTTATAAATTCTACATGTATTCTGAATATTACTTTATAATAAACACACTGTACAGCACAGTCTTGTTTTTAAATTAACTACTTACTCATTAAAAGTACTTGCTTTTTTACCACAGCTTTCATTTAATTTCAAATTCTCAATACTTACCCTGCAATTTACAAATTAACTCGGAACTTTTTAGTCCACTACGCCTTTGTTAATTCACAAATTCAGCGGCAACTAGCAAGATGCAAGTAAGGAAGTGTCTATTACGGAAGTTGCCATCTGCTCCGGGCCAGTTTTGGCGCAGTGACTTCGGATTCTGGACACCCTCTGATGAATTTAATATTGAGGTAGAAAATACTTCGGAGCTAAGTTGCGTCGAACTACGTTGGAAATTTCATGGTAGAAGGAGCCTTTTGTTTTGATCTATTTAGGTAAATGATTTTCATTTGTTAAACTGCGTAACTTCAAAGCTAGAAACAAGAAAATGTTATTTAAAGAGGTTAACGCAATCACTGGACACACAAGAATAAAAATCTTTATTGTAAAATTTAAGAAAATGCGGCACTTAAAATGCTTTGACTTCGACTTTGTCTCTAGACTGCCACAAAGAAATAGAAATAATATTAATTTGCATAAAACATGGTATATAAAGGTGCTAGATAACAAAATATAGACCATACATGTTTAGTTAATATTACTGCATGCAAGTATTATTGGTGATATTTAAAAATGTTTCCCGTCAGTAAATTCTTGGATACTATAAATATTTTTAGAGGAACAAACATATATACATACACAGGTTGATAAACACATTACTTGATAAGGATTGATCGATCACAACCAGAATTTGGTGATGGAATATTAAAACCTTTTTGCACAAAAAAAAAAACACTTTTAATTCTGACTTAATATTTATTTTTATTGCTTAATGGAACTGGATGAGGTCTATGAAGGAGTGTGCCCAGAAGATACCTGTTCACTATTGATTTTTAGGCAGACGGGTTAAATAAAGAAGGAAAATCCGATCTGAAATACTACTTCAGTAGATGGTTATGCCTATGACCATGGCATAACCATCTACTGAAGTAGTATAACAAAGGGTATAGTTAAGAGTTTTCTTATTAAGAACTGCTTTCACACATCTGTAGAGACATAGAGAAGACGATTAATGTATTGTGTATTTTTAACCTGCATCAATTTTCATATCAATTTCGTTGTACACTTAAAATTGTTTTAAAATTCATTTCTCAATATAATTTACTAAGAAAAATAAACTATTTTTAGTTGTATATCAAAGTCTCAAGAACTGCTAAATGATTGGTACTTAGTCTGGAGGTAATATTTTAAAAGCACCTGAGCAAGTTAAAAAGTAATCGAAACTTTCATTCAAAAGCTACAATAATTTTGCACCTGAATAATAAATAAAGTCTTTAATTAATGACTAGTATTTTGTGTTATTTATGGAAGCACGTCCCTGCCCACAGAGACATCAAGAAATTAATGGTTTCAATTTGCCATTGAAACCATTAATTTCTATTATTCTATATTTATTTCTATTTTATAATTTTTCGGTTATCTAAGAAAAAAATCTGCCGTTTGATCGAAATGTGCAATACCTACGCATATTTTTTAAAATTAATTAACAGACGAAAAACTTCAACACAAGAGGGTTTCAGAACCATGTTCTCTTTGTTTCAGAGTATCAAGAATATTGCGCAAATTTATTGTGGGTCCCCTACACCCACCACACAGACTAGCACACTTTGAAAACAATAAAATCGCGTAGATTCACAACAGTATGTTTTATTTGGCGATTTCTATTTTCAATACTGTAGAATGTAGCTTGTAAATATCTGGGTAGATTTATTTATCCTTTATTTCAGGCAACTATGGCCCTGAAAACACAATACATCTTTATATATATAATTCTACTGTACGTGTGTATGTCACTGAACTCCTCCTAAACGGCTGGACCGATTTGAATGATTTTTTTTATGCGTTTAGGTGGCACCCTGGATGGTTTAGTTTCACTTTTGGACCCGCTAGGTGGCGCTGCTATCGAGTTCTAGGAAACAGGACAACGTCTATAGACGGTCAGCTAGTATACATATAAGTTTAAAACAAGAACTAAAAACTATAACGTGTTACACAAAAAGTAACTTAAAAACTACTGCATACGAAGTGAAGGTATCGTGTTACGCTGCGAGGTGTAACGCAGCAGGCCGTGGAAACGTCCATACACCACACCTTCCCGCCAAAACTCTTCCTTAAGGAAGGTGACCAAATGGTGAATCGGAACGC
Organism: Aporophyla lueneburgensis; assembly: GCA_932294355.1. Lineage (NCBI taxonomy): Eukaryota > Metazoa > Arthropoda > Insecta > Lepidoptera > Noctuidae > Aporophyla > Aporophyla lueneburgensis. The sequence continues at coordinate 9,853,862 of OW028758.1, read as the reverse complement.
GCACCACGAACGAATTGAAATTGGTTTTATGGCACGCCACCAATATCTCCACCCTCAAGGTCCAGTTGGAGATTTATGTACTGACTAGCTTTTCTCAGCGACTTTATACATACATATAAACCTTCTTCTCGAATCACACTGTCTATTGATGAAAACCGCATTAAAATCTGTTACGTAGTTTAAAAGATCGAGGCGTACAAACACGAAATTCGACTTTATTTTATACTACGTAAAGATAAGTTCAATTTGAATCTCCTATACATAAGGATATTAAGGATTGTTAACGTGCAGAAACACTTAGCCAAAGTATTCATTAGGGGCTTACAGAGTTTTCCTTATGAGGAAGCTTCTACTCGTATGTGCTTAGAATACTAAACGGCGTGTATATACCTACATAATCTTTTGTTTATGAGACATTTAATAATTAGTTGTGTAAAATGTTGGTCCCACGGAGAAAGTTATTCAGTTAAATCATCATCATCACTTCGCTCACTCCGAAAAACGTCCACTGCTGGACATAGGCCCCCCCTAATTTGGGAAGGTTTGCCATAATCGCCACGCTTGGCAGGTGGGTTGGCGATCGCAGTATGGTGGTAAAATGCATAGAGAACACTGCTGTCCATTCTCTAGTAATTCCTTATTCGCCTTTTACGACACCCACAGGTACAAATGGGATGGTGATATTCTTTACGTGCGCCACCTCACGAAAACCACAGTTAAATGGTCCGTATCAAATAATTAAATAAGACACAGCCTTTTGATACATGCTGTTCCGTCCCGTTTGACTTATTTAATCTGTGCGCCTAACGGAACGCGGGTGTAACGAAGTGACAACTGTCACTTGTCAGTTTGACTTTGACTCTTTGGTTTGGTCTTTGGAAAAATATCGGTCGAATTTGCTTGTGCGACCCTGTTGTAAATTAATCCCTTTGAACCGGTCGGTTTTGTGGACAATCTGTCGTGACCCAATTGTTTTGTGTGTAACCAACCCCTTTTGACGAAATAATACGGGTGTAGTTTGGATATATTTTTTGTTTGAAATAGTTTGAGGTTAAGTGATTGAGCCGCGTGCTGGTGAAAACATCTGGCGTATTGCAGCCGGTATTCTGGAATGCCCACTTACAGCGTCACTACACAATACAATATACACTCATTTACATACATAAATCCAGGTAGGCTCCAGAGCAGGTGTTCTTCAACCAGGTGAGTCTTTTGAATATTGTATTGATCAGTTCCGCGCACGGCGGACAGTTCACCCGCCACTCTTGACCCAGGGCCCACCATCGCGCTTCCACATAATAATTAAAATCCTATGGCCGTGGCCCTGGCCTAGCGTCGAACACATGCTGTTTAAAAATCATAAAAAAAAACGTGCAACTATCACACCGCAAGCCATCATACAGTACCGCCGTTGTTGTATTAAACTACATCTCCCTGCCAGGGTCGCAACATTTGTTCGAAAGAGTTACCGTGGCCCTGGCATATAGGCAACTGAAGATACACGGATGGGTTTTAGTCAGTAAAAGTCTGACATGCCCTCCCGCTTCGCACAGAACGGGAAACATGATTTGATCATTACCCTTCCACAAAAAAAAAGCATAGTTACCCACTACCTACCACAATACTACCCTCATTCAGCTTATTTCCGCAAGAAGAGGCTGTAAACGTGCGCGCTATAAACGTGTACGAACGGTAACAGCTTACAAGCTACGCCTCGTTTGTCATGCCGTGCTGTCACTTGCAGGCGAAAGAACGGTATGGCTGTTGTTGTGACTGAGAATGTAGAATTCTTTGAAAGGGTTATTTTTATTAAGACCTCGCGACCCACCCCTGCTTCTCATGATTTTAACGTGTTTACAAAGTATCCCGATTTGTTTATTTTATGTAAGTATCTTGTAATAATGTTATATGCACAAATACAAAATATATTAATCTTTCCTCCAGAATAAATCATGCTAATATTATAAATGTGAATGTAAGTTTGTTTTTTAAGCTTTCACGCAAAAACTACTTAACCGATACCGACTTAACAAAGGATACTTTTTATGAAAAAAAAAATGTATCTATATTTATTGTTATTTTTAACGCGAGCGAAGCTGCGGGCAGAAACTAGTTTTCTATATGTTGGTGAAAAAGTAAATTCAACAACTAAAACCCGACTACTTAAAACCTCGCTCTAATGAAAGAAGAACATATTCTCATCTGTAAGCCGTGGTCTCCTCCAAACTCCACCAATTTGACTAACTCTGTGGTTCCCGCACATAGTGGATTCCTGTGGCCTTCACAAGATTATCGGTCCACTTTGTGGGAAGCTTTCCAACTCTACGTCTTCCAGTACGCGGCCGCTACATAACACGGTGCAATTAATATATTATACAATGAGATTTAAACTTACCCAAACTAGCGCTAGACCAACCCTAAACGGTCCAAACATTGCGCTATTCGTGATATTGCGCAATAATATTACAGTCTTTATTCAGGTTAAGAACTTTGTCACTAAACTCAGTGATCACGTGAACCTTATTTAATAACCGCTGAATCACATGGTGACAATCAACAACCCAAAGGGTGAATACACGGCATAACCACCTCATCATTGTTATATATCCGATCTCCCAAGATCTTTTAAACCCCTATCATCAACCAAAAGGGTTACCACAATACAGGTTTGATCTACGACAGATGATCTGCCTTCGAATTAATCGTAAAGGCGTTCGCACACCATGACAATGACGAATGTCCCGCGCGTTCGTGTAATCTCGGTAAGGCGCGGCTTATGGCTTAGGGACCGGCGCGACGTGCCCGAATGTGGGTAGTGTTGGGCTTTTAAGTCGGGTTTTGAGCGGATTTTCGGGTTGTTGTGACGACAGGTTTTGGTAGAAGCATGTATGTATGTGACGCAGCTAGAGTGGTGATGTTTGAAGTTGGAACTCAGAAAAATTCAGTGTTTGTACAACTGTTGAAAGCTTAGATGAAGATGAAGGTGATCAATTCTTCTAAATTAATCAACGTTCAGTGCTCCATAACTGAAATAGCGGTATTTAGAGTAAAATCAGTCAGGCTAAAGTGGAAGTGCGCTGGAAACGGCACGTGAATGCATCCGGAGAAATGAGCAAAGATCGTCACTCACTAGATACCTGACGAAAGCCATCGGCGTCAAGGTAGACCACTGCGACGGTGGCGTGATAATCTGATAAGGTTTGCAGGACCAACATGGCCAGAGGATTCATTATACAAGTTCGTTTGGAAGAAAAAACTTTTCCCAGCAGAGGTTACATAGGCTAACAAAAAAAAAATGGTTCACCTTTCAAAACAGATGCGATGGTTACTTATTTACGCTGTAATGTAATACCAATCATCATCGTTATCTTTTGCATGAAATCTCTTTTATATTTAATATACTACTAGCTTCTGCCCGCGACTTCGTCCGCGTCAAAGTTTTGTTTCCTGAACCTTCCCGTCGCATCGAATTGCCTGCCAATTTTCGTAAATTTTTCGTTGCTGCTACGCTCCTTTTAATCATAGCGTGATGTTATATACCATATAGCCTTCCTCAATAAATAGGCTACCCAACACAAAAATATTTTTTCATTTCGGACCAGAAGTTCCTCAGATTACCGCGTTCAACCAAACAAACAAACAAACAAACTCTTCAGCTTTATCATCTTAGAAGATAAAAAGTATCCTATGTCCGTTTTATGGTTCTAAGCTACCTCCCCACCAATTTTCAGCCAAATCGGTTCAGCCATTCTTGAGTTATAAATAGTGTAACTAACACAACTTTCTTTTATATAATATTATATAGATATGCTTTTGCCCGCGGCTTCGCCCGCGTGGTTGTCGGAAATTAACGTAGGTATTTTTCTAAAATAAAAGTAGCCTAAATAACTCCTTATTACATCAGCTACCTGCCAATAAAAGTCCCGTCAAAATCGGTCCAGCCATTTCAGAGATTAGCCGGAACAGACAGACAGACAAAAGTTTAAAAAAAAGTTTTTTTGGTGTAAGTACCGTATTTACTTTCATGTGCATTTATTGAAAGCTGTTAATTTGAAATTACAAACAGACACTTCAGTTTTATTTATTTGTATGGATAGATTATTGCGCTTTTAGAAGTTCGCTGTTCAAACAAAAATGACTAAGGTTTACGTAAACTTATAGAAAATAATATTGTCTTTAAATTGTTATCTACTTACCACTGAATGTATTTTCTGTTGGGCACGCCACAATTGCGGTGGTAAGTCCCCTCTTTGAGGAGTGGATAGAGAGGCGTCACGGCGTCCTCACCTTCCGCCTGACGCAGGTTCTCACCGGGCATGGGTGCTTCGGTGGGTTCCTGTTCAGAATAAAGCGGGAGGATACGTCCGGGTGTTTCCATTGCGAGGATCGTCTGGAGGACACGGTGGAGCATACGGTGGAGGTGACCCTGCCTGGGCGGAGCACCGCCGTGTCCTCGTGGAGGCGATCTGCGGCGGCGACCTCTCGCGTCCGGCCCTGGTGCGAGCCATGGTATGGAGCGAGAGGGAATGGGAAGCCGTCACCTCCTTCTGCGAAGCAGTAATGCTCGCGAAGGAGGAGGCGGGGCGTGTGAGGGAGTGGCAGTCTCTGCGCCCTCACGTCCCTAGCCGCCGCAGGAGGAGACGCCCCGGGCGTCGGGAGTCCATAGCGGACTCCCGGCCACCGTAGGCGCGAGCTTGCGGGTGGCGAGTAATGGGTAGCTCGCCGCCCGGTAAGGACCAGGCTCGGGTCTACGGCGCGTAGTGTTCCACGCGCGCCTCAAAGAGATGTCAGCAGCAGTGTAGGGGTCTACTAGGACCGATGCCTGCCGGGGTCGCGTGATTGTTCGAAAGAGATACCGTGACCCTGGCAGTCAGAGATACAGTGATCCTGGCAGTGGTGGGTTTTAGTTAGTAAAAGTCTGACACGCCCTCCCGCTCCGCCCAGAGCGGGAGAAGTCATTTGATGATTTCCCATCCTGAAAATAAAAATGTATTTTCTGTAAAAAAAAATATAGACCTATTTCGTGTTCAATTCACCATGTGTACTTATCATCATTATTATTTTATCCGAAAAGCAAACACTGCCACTTCAATCGGTTTTTTGCTTCGCATCCAGCAGATTCCTGCGGCCTTCACCAGGTCATCGGTCAACCGTTTTTATTCGGTAGGTGGCTGTCGCTACTCCAGAACTTTTCAGCCCATAGACCATCTGTTCTGCGAGCAATTTGCCCTTCTCACTGCCACTTAAATATGGCAATTCTTCAAGCTATATCGGTTAATTTTACATATTCATAAAAACTTTGTTAAAAATGTATCAATCACCACAAACGTTTTTAAAATCCGCCGGTTTTAAAACCGCACTCTCAAGGGGCGCTACCCACAGCCACAGAAATAGAATCATTGTGAGAATGTAGATGCTTTCAAATACACCACTCGAATGCTAGCAAAAGGAAAAGGTTACGAAATACCTCTCTGCATATTGTTACTTGTTACCTTTATGGTACAAAGATGTAGGTCATAGGTGCACGTAGTTTTCGTCAAAGACCGGCTGCCTCTTAACCACAGTGTATGTCGTATAAAAGGTAGCTAAGTAGGTAGGTACTTATAGTCTGTTCTAAATATACCCGTGGAAGCCAATTTGTACTGCAACTATAAATTGGCTTCCAAAATAGTATACTGAATACTCTCAACTCGATATTCGAATTTTAAATCACATTAAAGAAGTTTTTCATTTGGAAATATAATTTAGGTTTATTTTATATTCTCAAATTTCGTATTGTTTTTTTTTATTATGTAGGTACGATTTAATATTGATTATTTAAACAATTATTTTTGGATAGCGGCACACTGAAACTGATCTACTAGATTCGGTCGTGTCGTGCCGGTTTGCTCCTTTATGTTCAACTAGCTGACCCAGCGAACTTCGTACCGCCTCAGAATCAATAAATGTTGTGTTAACTTATCAGATCCCACCAACACAAAGCAAAGAGCACCAAGTACCACATACCCATGTTAGACCAAGTTATGAAAAACTGTTACTTTGAAGACATAAAGCGTTTTCTAGCTACCACACACCCATGATAGGTGAGCTCCTACCAAATTATGCTAACCTGGTACTTCGAAGACATAAAGCGTTTTCTAGCTACCACACACCCATGTTAGGTGAGCTCCTACTAAGTTATGACAACCTGGTACTTCTAAGACATAAAGCATTTTCTAGCTACTACACACCCATGTTAGGTGAGCTCTTACTAAGTTATGACAACAGCCTGGTACTTCGCAGACATAAAGCATTTTCTAGCTGCTACACACCCATGTTAGGTGAGCTCTTACTAAGTTATGACAACAGCCTGGTACTTCGAAGACATAAAGCGTTTCCTAGCTACTACACACCCATGTTAGATAAGCTCCTGCCAAGTTATGACCACCTGGTACTTCGAAGGCAGAACTTTTTTGGATGATTGTTTACACCTTGGGTCCGAAAAACCCAAATGTCTTACGGACCCCTACTTTTAAAATCGGTCCAGTAGTTTTTGAGTTTATCCATTACAAACAAACAAACAAAAATACAAATTTTTCCTCTTTATAATATTAGTGTAGATTCTTCACTAACAACTTACATACATGGTAAATTTCTTTAAATTAATTACTCTAGAAATACTGCTACATAATCAACAGTAAATTCAACAGAATAACCTATAAACACGGAACAGGGTTGCTCATAATAATTTCATGTATTTTATTTAATATTCCACTGGCCATCGGACACGATGTCGGCGGTTTTAAAGGTCAAGCCGTCAAAATGATTACGGACACCGTTATATCAAGTGTCCGAAGCTAAATTTAGCTTGGTTCGTGTCTTTTGGGATATTGGAGAATCCAGGTAGGGAATTTACAATAGTAATATGTTTTGTTTTAGTTTAATAGGTATGGCACCTCGTAGGTCAGCTAAGGAGTTTGTCGGCTGCTTGTGGGTGCTTCAACAAATTAAGGCCTACAGCCAGGGCTTAAAAAACTAAGCAACTTCACCCCCTGTTGCGTACGGTCCTCGGCTTAGGGCGTCGTTGGCGAAGGGCTGCGGGATGGTAGATGTTATATGACTTCGAATTTTTGGTTCTAGAACATGCCTGTTTCCTCGCGATGTTTTCCTTCACCAGTTTAAAGAAACTTTATTCCCAATAAAGACATTATGTCACTCATTTGAGAACAATATTAAAACACATGGGGTACATACATAATTTACACAAGGTTCGTCGTGATCAGTTACACAATATTAAAAAATACATAAATTATACAGAGCTTGTCGTCATCAGTTAAATAATAGATATACATAATTATATACTAGCTGACCGTACAGACGTCCTGTTTCCTAGAACTCGATAGCAGTGCCACCCACCGGGTCCAATAGTGAATCTAAACCATCCAGGGCGCCACCCAAACGCATGCAAAAAAAATCATTCAAATCGGTCCAGCCGTTTAGGAGGAGTTCAGTGACATACACACGTATAGTAGAATTATATAAAGATATATACTATATCGATACCGGAAATTTCAATTGTCGTAAAGGACATTTTGCCAAAAATGAGTTATATATTTAGAATCAGCGTCGCAAGCTCTATCGATTGGTATATTTAAAAAAATTCTATCTTTAAAAAAAAGCCCCTTACGACCTGGCTTTCCAACAGCTCTAGCGCGATTTTTTTACTATTTGGGATGTATCGCAAAAATAATTTTCAATAGGGGAGCGTAAAGTCATATTTTAATTATTTAAGAGGTCGTAATTCTCATTTTTGCGTTAAACTTTTTATACGCCACCATAAACAATAATTATTATTACAAATCAAAAGGTCGTAAACATGTTGTTTAATTAATCGAAACCCTTTTTTTTTTTTTCTCAGCATGGGAAATCATCAAATGACTTCTCCCGCTCTGGGCGGAGCGGGAGGGCGTGTCAGACTTTTACTGACTAAAACCCACCCGTGTTCCATCAGTTGCCCATGTGCCAGGGTCACGGTATCTCTTTCGAACAATCACGCGACCCCGGCAGGCATCGGTCCTAGTAGACCCCTACACTGCTGCTGACATCTCTTTGAGGCGCGCGTGGAACACTGCGCGCCATCGACCAGAGCTTGGTCCTTACCGGGCGGCGAGCTACCCATTGCTCGCCACCCGCAAGCTCGCGCCTACGGTGGCCGGGAGTCCGCAATCGACTCCCGACGCCCGGGGCGTCTCCTCCTGCGGCGGCTAGGGACGTGAGGGCGCAGAGACTGCCACTCCCTCACGCGCCCCGCCTCCTCCTTCGCGAGCATTACTGCTTCGCAGAAGGAGGTGACGGCTTCCCATTCCCTCTCGCTCCGTACCATGGCTCGCACCAGGGCCGGACACGAGAGGTCGCCGCCGCCGATCGCCTCCACGAGGACACGGCGGTGCCCCGCCCAGGCTGGGCACACCTCCACCGTGTCCTCCAGACGATCCTCGCAATGGAAACACCCGGACGTATCCTCCCGCTTTATCCTGAACAGGAACCCACCGAAGCACCCATGCCCGGTGAGAACCTGCGTCAGGCGGAAGGTGAGGACGCCGTGGCGCCTCTCTATCCACTCCTCAAAGAGGGGACTTACCGCCGCAATTGTGGCATGCCCAGCACTGGGTTGCGACAATCGTACCCGCCATGTCGCCATGAGATCACACCGGAGCTCTGTCCGCCGTGCCGCGATTTGTTGCGGCAGCGGAGTTTCGCCCCGGCGTTTCGCCTCCTCGCGCCACTCCCACATGTGCGCGAGGACCTTTGCCTCCAGATCCCATGGCGGCACTCCGGCAAGGAGGCTCGCCGCCTCGCACGAGATCGTGCGGTATCCTCGGATTAGCCGAATGGCCATGACCCTCTGGGCTGCACTCAACCGGCGCGCTGGGCGCAGCCTCAATGAGGGCGCCCACACCGGTGCCCCGTAGAGGGCCATGAACCGCACGACCCCCGTGTAGAGCCTCCGGCAGGAGGCGTTTGGACCCCCCAGATTGGGCAGGAGCCGCTTTAATGCAGCCCCAGCCCGCTCCAGTCTGGGAGCCAAACGTCGGAAATGCTCAACGAAGTTCCACTGGCTGTCGAGGACAAGTCCCAGATACTTCATCGTCGACTCGACGCCGATATGAACCCCTCCTACCGTAAGTTGGGAACCCACAGGTGGCGCGTTCCGAGGACCATGAAAACCCATGGCCTCGGACTTGTGCAATGCCACCTCGAGTCCCAATTGCCGGATCCTATCGACGATTGTCGCAACCCCGCGTGTCATTAATTCGGCCGCCGCCTCGCACGACCTCCCCTGCGCAAGGACCAGCGTGTCGTCAGCGTAGCAAACCACGCTGACGCCGCTAGGGAGGTCGGCGCACAGCACCCAGTCGTAACCGATGTCCCACAGATGCGGCCCCAGGACCGATCCCTGTGGGACACCGCACGACATCTCTCGCCGGTTCCACTCCCCTTCGTGACCGGGGTAGACTACGGCCCTATCCGTCAGATAGGCCTCGACCATGCGACAGAGGTAGGTCGGCATCCGGTGATACCGGAGTGCCTCCCTAATGCAACTCCAGGGTAGGGTGTTGAAGGCATTGGCGATGTCAAGAGACACCGCCAAGACGACCCCACCCCGGGCCACTGCATCCCCCGTCGTGAGGGCTCGCACGCGCATGATGGCGTCCACCGTTGAATGGCGTCCACCGTTGAAAGCCTTACGACCAAATCTATGCTTTGTTTTAACTTACATAATTAGAGCGTAAAGGACGTTTGTTTTATTTATTGCCCTTTACGACCTTAATTTTAACAAAAATACAATTAAAGTTTTTGTTTCGTTCTTATTACCGACGGCGTACAGAGGTCTGACGAGCTCCATACTCAAAGAAACACAAAGTCAGAAAAAAAATGCAATGTGTCTGGTATACATACCTTTATGTAATATTAACGTATGGAAGGTTAGTTACTGCACGTAATAGTAACTCCAGTTTTTTTTGTATGGGAGAAAACACTTAAAGTTAATTTATTTGAAACTGAATGGAACTGGAGAGCTGGTGCTCACACGAGGTATTGTACCATACACGGCGATGAAGGCAACATCAAATTCATACACCTTTCGGTGCCGCATCGCGCGTACCAAATTTTTGAATTTTCGGTAGGTGATTTTTCAAATCTTTGACATGGTCAAACGAAGATGACCATCGATTTACTCGTTAGTTAGTAGCCTGGTAGTGACTTTTTTGATGAGAATAATGAAATACGTTATTGATCAAATACTTTTTTTTTACAAAATTTCATAATCAGTCATAATCACGGTGATTAACAAGTGACTGAAAACTGATGTTACTAAGTACCTACCTCATTTGTTAATCACCGTGACTATGGCTGAGTTAAAATGACACGCCCTTCCGCTCCGCCCAGAGCGGGAGACGTCATTTGATGATTTCCCAAACACAAAAAAGACCTCTAACTTATTCATTTCCGCAGGAGTTCTTCCCATAATGGCTTCCACTAATAGAAGGCTGCAGGTCTTCAATCTCGTTTCCAATCGTAGCCTGTTCTTCAACTATGTTCAACTTGCTTTCGTTTGAAAACTTAAAATATATTGGTCTGTAGAAAATTGTGGAAGATGGTTCTGGATTCTCCCATATCACTTCTTCGCCACAAACTAAGCGCAGAGGCACAAACGAACACATAAAAATACTAGAATCGTCATCCTCTGCCATAGTTTGCTTATACAAACTTTGCCCTAAGCACCATCAAAACCCCACTTGCATATAAGTATAAATTCTTTGCCATCCATATTCTACACGTAGGATTTTTCCAAGTCTAGCCACAGTTTTGTTCAAAATAGCTCGGAGTTTTACTTTAACCCCTCTTTCCGTGAATTCTATGGCATCTTTTGGCGGATAGCAGTTCTTCTTCGCTTCAAGGATAGCTGTGTAAGAAGGATACAATGGTATTCCTTCTTCTTTTGCACAAGATCTTAATGTTATATACTGCCACTTAGAAAGCTTCAGTGAAGTCAAAATACATAAAGCTTTATCAGCAGAATATATGGGCATAGTTTTCTATGCCTTTAACAATTCCTTCATATTTGTAGCTTCTTCGGGATGCTCCGAGACTAGTTTAATGATATCTGCTACCAGTGGCACAGGTAACTAATAAGCCGATTCCTGCCGGCTTCCCTTACGAAATTATGACAGTCAGTAGTTCTCAGCAGTGTTTAATAATCATACTAAATGTATTTAATCTTACACCATAATATTAAAGTATTACAAAACCGCAACCTACATAAAATAATATTTGTCTTTATATTCCAACGAAAACAAAACATTTAAAGTGCGCGCGAATCTCCCGCCACCGCGCGCAAACATTTTGCATCAGTATAACTCGGTCTAAACTCCAGGTTATGAACACATACATTTCTATACAAAATAATCTCGTCATGACGTCACTTCAGGTCATGGGACACGCATTTTTTTAGGCCTTGGGAAGCCGGAATAAGTCGAGTTATTCGAACGAACTGAGTAGCAATATCGGTCCTTTCGTTGAATTTCGTAAGTATTCGGGTCGTGTCGAGTGGAAGGTTCGGCCCTTCCCCCGCCCCCTTGAGCCCCCGTTCGACGCGACAGTACTTTTGTCATTTTAAATATTTGTTGACCATTGACATAAATAGAATTATAACCTTAAAACCTGTTATTTTGTTGATACTTCTGGTTAATTAGCATTTATTTCGTTGTATTCATATAAGTTATTAGTGCAGTACTAGTGTGACAATTAGAATTTGAGAATTGTGAGTTTGTTGTGAAATTGTGCGTTCGCAATTAGGAATTTGTGGTAAGTCGATAGATTAGCAAGTTGAAATTACTTTTTAGAGTAGATTTGAACAGTTATTAGTAGGATGGCGGCATTAATAGTTTTAGATTGTTGTGTGACAGATTATTTGCTTCGTGAGGAAACATGCTTTTCAAGGTTAAGTTTTGAAAATAAGAAACACGTAATTAGGTTAGGTCATCATTCATTATTGTGTGACACTTTTCCACAAATTACAACATTATGTAGTATATTTTTGACACTTCCCGTTACAGTTGCATCCGCGGAGAGGTTATTTTCGGCTTTGAAGCGAATTCATACGTACATGCGTAATTCTCAAAAACAAGAACGATTATCTGATCTCGCCATTTTTTCTATAGAAAAACATTTATTGCTAAAAATTAAGAATCATCTCGGCTTTTATGATAATGTCGTAGCGCACTTTGTACTAAAGAACAGACGAATAGCTTTAGAGTATAAGTAGTAGAATAAGTCAGTAGTCTTGTAGTTAAGTAGTTAAGTAGTTTTTTCTAGTAGACATCATACGTTAACGTCATCACACTGATCGCACCACAAACCGCTTTTTTCAAAGCCACTTTTATTATGTTGCAAGACACTGTTTCAATCACCAGTGCTTACACGTATAGTAAAGGTGGACTGAAGACATCTGCTTATAGAAGACTGAAGCCAGGAAGTCAGTCACAGATTTTAAGTAACTGGACCACGTGCGCCACGTCCGGCAAGCATTTTTTTTTTTTGTTCCGGCCTACCTCTCTAATAAAATCACCCTTCGCCACTGTCTGCTACTTTCTTATTTTGTGCTTTTAAACCAGTTGCATGAGCAAGACTTTCAGTGCTGTACGTTAGGAGCTCTTCCACTCTTCTGTAGAGGGCTTTTTTTTTCAGGATGGGAAATCATCAAATGACTTCTCCCGCTCTGCGCGGAGCGGGAGGGCGTGTCAGACTTTTACTGACTAAAACCCACCCGTGTTCCATCAGTTGCCCATATGCCAGGGTCACGGTATCTCTTTCGAACAATCACGCGACCCCGGCAGGTCTGTAGAGGGCTTAGCTTCACAAATGGTTTTCTGGGACTCACAACTGATGTTGATATTCCAACACTGCACGTTTCCGGTCCACAGGATGTTAATAATAATATCTTAGAACAACCAACACAACGTTATCTGATCCCAAACTAGGCAGAGCCTGTACTATGGTAACCAGAAAACTGATAAGCATACTTATATATTTCTAAATACATACATATTATAGATAAATTACACCTAGCCACAGAACAAATGATTGAGCTCATCACACAAACATTTGTCCTGGGTGGGAATCAAACCCACGACCTCAGTCTTAGCAGTCAGGGTCACTAACCACTAGACTAACAGGCCAGTCAATGTCATGTTGATGTACCCTCATTTATAGCGAAGTCAGAACTGGAACATGGGTGTTGTTCTACTAACACTACAGAAGGGGTTATCTTTTCCCTCACGACCTCAGGCCATTTCATGTCCTCTTGCAGCCATGTCTCATACTTTTTTTTATGAATGTACGTCTCGTGCGATTACACGAGATCCATTTGTTCCTCAACGAGCACATATAAGTCTGACAGAATTGTTTCAATTCGTTCTTTTCATTTTCTGACAATTCAACTATATTCGCAAAAACTTCAAATAACATTTGAGGTTGTTAAAAACAACTTGTGTTTGCCAAAAACTGGAATATGTCCAAATTGGCTGGTTGGTTGGTTGGATTGGTTGGTTGGTGTTGGTTTAACACAATTATAAATAAAACGTAATAACGTAACAGCTCAAAACATTTTTTAAAATTTTGAGTTCCTCTTAGAATAATATTTTTGTTACTTTTTTACTAAACATTTGAAAAATAAATAAAAAATAATAAAAATACTTTTTATTTCACTTGGTTTTACTACCTATTGTAGGTATTTCTATTTAGAACTTTTTAGTCCTTTACGACACATCTGACTTTATCATAACCAATTTTTCGTGGCTGTAAAGTACTTCAGTTAAATTTTTTTGGGCTGTAAAGGACTCTCATTTTCGTCAATAATTAAGTTTGGTTTATTTTGTTAATTTTTATGGATAGAACACGAAAAAATAGTGAGGGTTTCTTTTGACATCATGAATATAGTACTTTATTTGAAAAAGATATTAGACAAAAACATTTTTTTTTTTTTTTGTTTTTTGGCTCTACTGAAAACTTGTGTTTTGTCCTTTACGACAATTGAAATTTCCGGTATCGATATGTATATACATACAATGCTTTCATTTCTCCAAAAGTGATCGATTCCCAATTATCTACTCACTAAGTTGAGTTTGGAACACATTGAAAGAGTGTAGATTTCTTATACTGGGCGGTATTCTATTAAAAAGTTGTGCTCCTTCAAAAGTTAGCATTTTTTTGCCATAGTTCTAGTTTTGGGCAAAACTAGCAGGCTAGCTCGCCGGGTGCTACGTTGACTGATTTATTTATATTGGGTGAGTGTTATGTTCGTGTGAATGCTCTTATTCAGATTTTTTCTGATGATAATTGATGTGTTATTATTTTTGTATCGTTATTAATTTTACTGGTAGATGTTAAACAGGGATGTTAGGGAGCTCCGTAACCGTAACCGAAACTATCGGATATCCGATATAAAAATGTATCCGTAACCGTAACCGAATCCGAAACAAAAGTTTCGGATAATATCGGATTTGTTATTACATTTTTATTTTAGGTAGATTAGATAACACTCAATATATATTTATAATAATTTTTATTTTAAATAGCTGTAATAATTACTCACAGACTGATTGTAATTCCTACCAAATGGTGACATAAAAATAAAACCATTTTATTAGCTATTTGTTTTTTCCTTTTGAAATTCTTTAAAAGTTTAATATCCGTAACCGAAATTATCCGAAACTAACGGATAATCCGAAATAATTTGATATCCGTATCCATATCCGTATCCGATATAATAATCATTCCTACATCCGTAACCAATCCGTATCCGAAATTTCATATCCATAACATCCCTAATGTTAAATAAGGATAATTGAACAGTATTTTTATGAGTTTATTTTGGGTAATTTGAAGTTCTGAAAATTTTGTTTTAAGAGCAGTGGTGATAAAATTATTTATACAAAGTCCAGCGCCTGCCTAGGTTTGAATCCACGATGTACAATTTTATCTGTTCGACGTGCAATACGCGTTCTCGCAATTACTAAAGTATTCTTGTAGC
This sequence comes from Aporophyla lueneburgensis, assembly GCA_932294355.1. NCBI lineage: Eukaryota > Metazoa > Arthropoda > Insecta > Lepidoptera > Noctuidae > Aporophyla > Aporophyla lueneburgensis. The sequence goes on along the minus strand of OW028758.1, from coordinate 9,838,789 downwards.
TTGTGAACTGAAATTCTGGTAAATTGTTCACTCTGAAATAAAATTTCAGGAGTAAATAATATCATGATCGTACGAATGAAAATAAAATAAATAGCATTTATATTTATGGTATTTTCAGAAGTAAAGATGTTAATAATTATTTTTTATTTTATTTCAAACGCACAAACTAACTGTCTGTATGAAGACATATTTTTTTTATCAGCAATACATCTTTATTTATATTTATTACTAGCTGTAGGCGAAGCTCAATAAAACAAGCTATAGTTAGTATTTATGTTTCTTTATTGTTTTGGGCGACGCCCTATGAGACTAACTAACTTTTAACATTAATATCTCCTCGCTATTGTATTCGGTAACTCCGGTATAGCCTCTGTAAAATACCTAAACAAATACCTATACTGTTCTTTAATAAAAGTAGTAGATTTGCATGAAGATACTTAAGTAAATACCGATGTATGTTTATAATCAGCTGTATTACCATTGTCTTGACCTTTTGAATTCTAATTAACCTGCAATTACCTGTAACAATAACCTGTTGGAATCTAATTAGTCTGTAATGCCTGTGTTATGTTTGTATAAAACTAATTAGCTTATAGTTACCTAACTCATTTATTGTAAAGCACTAATTAGCTGTGAGTAGGTATGAATATACCTAAAATATCTTACGTAGTTCGTACACGATTTTGAAAGTAGCGTATGTCCAATAGGACGAGCCACATTGTTAATCCAATAAGAAAGCAGAAACCTTGAACTCGCTTACACGTGTTTTGAAATTCTCGACAAGTCGAAACCTGTATCTTAGGGAAAGTCCATTTTTCTCGCTCTCAATTGGCGGAGCGGCTAATCAAAGTAAAGAAATGTATACGCTACTTGCGGTAGGCAACAAAAGTTATAAAAGGGCCGAGCGTCTATTTTTGGATTTAGTATTTTTACAAGTTTACACGAATCATCAAGTTACCACGTAGTGTTTGTGAAGTAAGTGGCTCCGCTGTCCACTGCTTAGTCGCGATGTACCCTATATCTAGTTAGCCAGTCTTCAAGTGTAATATAGCTAGGATTTAATTATGTGTACTGCTTATTCTGACTGTATTTTATATTGTGTGCTGTGTACTCTTTTACAACCATTTGTAGTGATTTCTGTGTAATTTTATGTGTGCCAAATATACTCAATTATTACGACATTCTGACTGGTTTAATTTCACTCTTTCGTCAAGGGAACACCGTCACCCCCGCCTACAACACCTGACTCCCGTTTTATTAACATTTTGGTCCTTGCGAGCCGGATCAGGTTCAATTAGAATAGAGTGAACCAGTCAGAATCATGAGTCACAGAAGTGAAATCACCACACGCAGCAAGTTACGAAGACTGGCGGAAGAAATGGGTACGCGACAAGCAGAGAACATCGTCTCTGACTCAGGCTTACCATCCGAAAGGGCTCCAGGTTCTCCGTCCGTAGCACCGACATTGGCATCGACGTCCGCTCGCAATATTCCGCTCACCGGTGGCCGATTAATTGACCACAGTAAATTGACGTCAGAGAGAGCGCACGGGGGGCAGGCAGCGCCCAAGGGTCGCCACACCTCGCCGCGCAGCAAAATATCGTCAAGAAATAGCCACAGGAGCGTCGATTACCTTAAAAAACGGATCGAGTACGAAGCGGAGCGCGAATTAGTGCAGTTGAAAGAGAACCTGGTCAAAGACAAGGAAAACCTCGTCAAGAAAAGGATGGAAGCGGAAATAGCTGAGATAGACGCGGCCGCTGAAAGCGATGATTCACAGTCAGATGTGAGTACGACACAGCGCGTCGAAGAGTGGGTGAAAACCACGCCCCAAGTCCCCCAATTGATAGAAGTATTGGGGACGCCGGCTGTGTCAGGCGCACCTATTGAAATGGCTGCGCCCCGTGAAACATCTGACCCCCGTGAACAAACCGTAAGTAGGGTGAATCTTGTGAATAACCACCGTGGGTCGTCAGTGCCGTGTGATCTAGACCAGTCCCGAGTACCTAGGACATCCGCGTCTGTACCGTTACCTAACATAACGGCACCAATTACGTCCAGGTACATGCCAGTAACGTCAGATGGAGTAAGGTTCCAGTTACCCAGCCGTTATACCGCCTTTACCACTCCGGTCGCAAGTGTACCTCGAGTAGCCACACTCGAGTCGGATACACGGCGGCAGATGCAGTACGGAGCGGATGAAAGAGAAAGGCGGAGAGAATCGTCAGGGGACAGAGACCGTAAGATAGACAGACTGGCAGAGGCTATCACGAACATGGCACGACCACCACGGCCGGTACCAAGACAGGCCTATGAATTGCCATACTTTAAAGGTGACCCAGCCGACTGGATATCATATCGGAACATGTACTGGGAAACATCACAGTTATACAATTTCAAGGCGCACGAAAACTTAGCACGATTAAAAACCTCGTTACAAGGCGACGCAAAGGTATCAGTAGAGGACTTACTACGATCGTCAACTGATCCGACCGACATAATGCGCGCGCTAGAGGATGAGTACGGTCACCCGACCCTAGTGCTACAGTACGCCATACAAAAGGTCAAAGAATTACCTAGAGTAACGGAAAGTGGACGCGAACTAAGGAAATTCTCGTCAACGGTCCGAAATTGTGTTTCGTTACTCAAAAATATTCGTGCGGATGGATATATAAATAATCCACAGCTGGTGAGTGACCTGCTGAGCAAGCTGACCCCTGTACAGCGCGCGCAATACGGTGACTTCGCAATGGGCCTGGACAACACACAGGGGGTGGACCTAAGAGTGTCTCCAAATCTAGAAATATTATCACATTTTCTAATACACTTGACACGCTCAACGTCGTACTACACTCAGGCGAGTATGTTTGAGCCCGGTCCATCGAAGCCCCCTGCCAAGCAACAGCAGAAGTATGGCGGCGCCGGTCAGTCTCGGCCAGCCAACGCCGCGCGCTCGGCCGCGAGCAGGCCTCCGTTGACGCAACGAGTGAACACGCAGAGCGACGAGTCTGCCGCTCCTGAAGAATGCGTTATATGTCAACGAAAGCACAACATAGAAGAGTGTGACCAGTTCAAAAAGCTTACCGTTCAACAGCGTTGGGACACGATAAAGGAGAAGAACACATGCTTCAAATGTCTCGTGAGTAAACATCCCAAGAGGTTCTGCCGTGCGAGTAGATGCAAGAAGTGCGGGTTCGGACATCACCTGCTGTTACACGCGGATAAGCAGCCGAAAGAAAAGGTGGCTACGCCGCCAGAAAGTAAGACGGAAAGTGTCACAAATATAGGCGAGTGGCGAGCTACGGCACTACTGAAAATTATGCCAGTAACGGTCAGCGATGGAAACAGTGACGATAATCAGTGTTACGCACTACTGGACGATGGTGCGACCGTGTCACTCATCGACAGCTCGCTCGCCACAGACTTAGTGGGCCCATGTGTTCCTCTCTCCTTAAAAACCGCGGTTGGCTACGGAGTAACAGACTCAACGTCGCGAGTGGTACAAGTGCGCGTAAAAGGACCTAACGGTCAGTGCCATAACATTACGTGTCGGACAATAGTGGACATTAACCTACCAACGCAAACAGTGACCGCCACAGTGATCGACGACAACGCGCACCTACGCGACTTGGGTTGCGTAGAGATGAGGGGAGCAAAACCGCTGCTGCTTCTCGGACAGGACAACTGGGAGCTGCTCGTCAGTCAGGACATCCGCCAAGGAAAATCCGGTAAGCCAGTTGCCTCACTCACTAAGTTAGGTTGGGTCATACATGGACCATTTAATATTAATAACAATAATAATAGTAAAGAATGTGTTAGTTGCATGACCGTTTCCCTTCCTGATTTACATAATCTAGTTAAATCACAGTTTGAGCTAGAAGCGATAGGTATTTCAGAGAATTTACGTAAACATAAAGATGTCGAGAGGGCATTAGCCGTATTAGACAGCACTAGCCATCGTATCCCTGACCAGTCACAATGGGAGGTCGGTTTGTTATGGAAACATGACAATATTCAGTTACCTGATAATTATAATCAGGCCAGGCAAAGGCTGTACGGCATAGAGAAACGTATGCGTAAAGACACTAGTTTCGCTGAGCAATATTCAGCTCAGATAGGTAGGTTAGTAGACGAAGGTTACGCGCGTAAAGTAGACGGTAACATAGACAGCTCGCCGGTTTGGTATTTACCGCATTTCGGAGTCGTTAACCCGAACAAACCGGGCAAGCTACGTTTAGTGTTCGACGCAGCCGCTACGTCTCATGGGACGTGTTTAAATGATAATCTGCTAACCGGACCTGACTTACTGAATTCTTTGCTAGGTATTTTAATTAAGTTCAGGATAGGCCCCGTCGCGTTTTCAGGGGATATCGCTGATATGTTCTTACGCGTAAAAATAAGGGCAGAAGATCAAGGCGCGCAATTATTTTTATGGAGAGGCGCGGATCACCATAAAGAACCAGATACATACGCGATGAATTCCATGATATTTGGTGCAGCCTCGTCCCCTACTACGGCAATATATATACTCAACAAAAATGCCGATGATTTCATTGATGTTTATCCCGAAGCTGTGGAAGCCATTAAATCTAGGCACTATATGGACGACTATCTAGATAGTGCTTGGACCGAGGAGAAGGCTAACACGTTAATAGAGGAAGTGACACGAATACATGCATCCGGTGGATTCATTATCCGGGGGTGGGTCACTAACTCATCGGAGCTAAGGGAAAGGCTGAAAATAGAAATGCCTGATAAGGTAGCCCTTGAGAAGGGAACAGGCTCAGTAGAGAGGACCCTAGGTTTAATATGGTCACCTAAAGACGACGAGTTAGGTTTTGATCTGTCATTTAAGAGACTACCACCGGAAATTATAAATGGTAGCTTAGTGCCCACTAAAAGACAATTTCTTAGTATGATAATGTCGATTTACGACCCGCTAGGTTTCCTATACCCGTGTGTAATTCAATCACGCATATTAATGCAACGAATATGGAAGTCGGGAATACAATGGGACGAACCCTTAAAAGAAAAGGACGCCAAAGTATGGTTTAATTGGCTCCATAATTTATACCGCTTAAACGAATTAAAAATACCGCGGTGGTACGGGTTAAAACTCGATAATTTAGAATTACACGCGTTCGGGGACGCCAGCGAGCTTGCTTACGCCGCAGTAGTATACCTAGTGGGCTCTAACTCTGAAGGTAGCAGGGAATCGGTTATGTTACTAGGGAAAGCGCGAGTAGCTCCACAAAAAGTAGTATCCATTCCCAGGCTAGAGTTACAAGCAGCCGTGTTAGCCTGTCGTATAGCAGACACTGCCCACAAAGAGTTAGGTATACGAATCGAAAAGAAATTCCTTTGGACCGACAGCAAGACTGTATTAAAATGGATAAACTCCGATGCACAGGAATTTCAACGATTCGTCTCGCACAGACTAGCCGAAATAGATAGGCTGTCAGACAGAGGCAACTGGCGCTGGGTACCTTCACAGGATAACCCAGCTGATAAGGCCACCAGGTTGTGTTGGCCCGATGACCACGCAGAGTGGCTCTCGGGCCCCTCGTTTCTATGTGACCCACAGGAGCTGTGGCCTGCGTGTCCCGAGGCTGAGGCGTCGGAAGCGGACCTTGAGCGCATCCAGCGGGTCCACGCCGCGGCAGCACCGGCGGCACCACTCTTAGAGTACGAGCGCTACTCATCGTGGACGCGCATTCAGCGTGTCATGGCGCGCGTGCTCATCTTCAGCGGCCGATGTCGCAAACGTCGGTCGACTACGGAGCTGTGTCAGCGAGACCTAGAAGATGCCCACAACAGCCTGTTGAGGCTGTGTCAAGAAGAAAGCTTCCAAAGCGAGCGGGCCACCATCCTAAAAGGCCTGCCCGTTCCCAGCAGCAGCAGCATCAAGGCTCTCGACCCCATGATAGCCGACGACGGGTTGCTACGAGTGAGAGGGCGCCTGAGTGCCTGTGAGGTGCTCACGTTCGGCGAGCGGCACCCTATTATCCTGGAGGGCCGCCATCCTCTGACAAGAAAGCTAATCGCTCATTACCATGCGATGGCTCTGCACGCCAACCACGAGACCGTCGTCAACAATCTACGGGAAAAATACTGGGTCACTAAAATCAGAACCTCAGTAAAGACAGTGGTTGCCAACTGCCAACTCTGTCGCGTCTGCCGAGCCAAGCCCGCGCCACCGAAGATGGGTGACCTGCCGCTCGCAAGGCTGGAACCATCCAGACGAGCCTTTGTGCGAGTGGGGGTGGACTACTTCGGCCCGATGGAGGTCGCAATCGGGCGACGGCGCGAGAAGAGGTGGGGTGCCCTATTCACCTGCCTCACTACACGCGCCGTCCACCTTGAGTTGGCCGCTTCCCTAAGCGCCGACTCCGCCATACTAGCCTTGCGGCGCCTCATAGCGCGCCGCGGGCAACCAGCACATCTGTACTCTGACCAGGGTACCAACTTCATCGGGGCCAATACCGAGCTTCGAGCAGCCCTGAAAGACCTCAACCAAGGTCAGATAAGGGCCGAGGCCATTCACCGTGGCATCGAATGGCACTTCAATCCCCCGGCGGCCCCACACATGGGTGGCTGCTGGGAGCGCCTGGTGAGATCCGTGAAGAACGCACTTCGCAGTACGCTCAAGGAGCGTGCCCCTCGTGAGGAGGTCCTCTACACCCTCCTCACCGAAGCCGAGCTGATCGTAAACAGCCGGCCACTGAGCTACGTGAACGACGACCACGACCAGCCCGTGGTCCTGACGCCGAACCATCTACTCCTGGGCACTGCGTCCGGGAGTACTCCGTTTGCATCGAGCGACGCCGAAGACATCGACTCTCGCCGGCAGTGGCGGCGCGTGAACGCGCTCGCCGACATGTTCTGGCGGCGCTGGCTGCGAGAGTACCTGCCTACGCTCCAACGTCGGGAAAAGTGGTTAAACAATGTGCCGAACGTACGTATCAGTGACGTAGTAGTGATTGTGGACAATAATAGACCGCGAAGTGCGTGGACCAAAGGTCTCATCAAAGCTGTGTATCATGGACACGATGGTATTATCCGTGTAGTAGATGTTAAGACTGTAAATGGGGTCCTACGTCGACCCGTAGCGAAGATTATTGTGCTTCCCACAGACCAAGAATTGTAAGTCGGTTGAACCCTGTTACAGGGGGTGGAATGTAGGCGAAGCTCAATAAAACAAGCTATAGTTAGTATTTATGTTTCTTTATTGTTTTGGGCGACGCCCTATGAGACTAACTAACTTTTAACATTAATATCTCCTCGCTATTGTATTCGGTAACTCCGGTATAGCCTCTGTAAAATACCTAAACAAATACCTATACTGTTCTTTAATAAAAGTAGTAGATTTGCATGAAGATACTTAAGTAAATACCGATGTATGTTTATAATCAGCTGTATTACCATTGTCTTGACCTTTTGAATTCTAATTAACCTGCAATTACCTGTAACAATAACCTGTTGGAATCTAATTAGTCTGTAATGCCTGTGTTATGTTTGTATAAAACTAATTAGCTTATAGTTACCTAACTCATTTATTGTAAAGCACTAATTAGCTGTGAGTAGGTATGAATATACCTAAAATATCTTACGTAGTTCGTACACGATTTTGAAAGTAGCGTATGTCCAATAGGACGAGCCACATTGTTAATCCAATAAGAAAGCAGAAACCTTGAACTCGCTTACACGTGTTTTGAAATTCTCGACAAGTCGAAACCTGTATCTTAGGGAAAGTCCATTTTTCTCGCTCTCAATTGGCGGAGCGGCTAATCAAAGTAAAGAAATGTATACGCTACTTGCGGTAGGCAACAAAAGTTATAAAAGGGCCGAGCGTCTATTTTTGGATTTAGTATTTTTACAAGTTTACACGAATCATCAAGTTACCACGTAGTGTTTGTGAAGTAAGTGGCTCCGCTGTCCACTGCTTAGTCGCGATGTACCCTATATCTAGTTAGCCAGTCTTCAAGTGTAATATAGCTAGGATTTAATTATGTGTACTGCTTATTCTGACTGTATTTTATATTGTGTGCTGTGTACTCTTTTACAACCATTTGTAGTGATTTCTGTGTAATTTTATGTGTGCCAAATATACTCAATTATTACGACATTCTGACTGGTTTAATTTCACTCTTTCGTCAAGGGAACACCGTCACCCCCGCCTACAACACCTGACTCCCGTTTTATTAACACTAGCTTTTGTCAATAGCTTTACCCGCGTTGAGGTCAGAAATTATCCCGTGAGAACGTACTATCGCCATAAAAATTACTTTATGTGTTAATCCTAATCCAGGTTACAGACCATCTGTGTGCCAAATTTCATCTAAATCAACTTTCACATTTATAATATTAGTAGGATATTATTTATCATTTATACTTTTTTCACTATGCTAAGAATTAAGCCTCCAATCTAACAGGTAGGTAACTATGGATCTTTCAGCTACTTCCTTTTCTAACTTAAGCCCCACTTAATTCTCCGAAATGAAAATAACTTACCCCAAAAATATGCCCAGTTTTAATCAGCCCTTTCCGCAGACATTTTAATATTTCTTCCTTCCATTTTATTATAGGTAGAGGGAAAGCTACATCACAATTCGTGTACCAAATTATGGAGTAAAAGGGTGGTCCGCAGGGATTGGTGGTACGTTAAATTATAATCATTGATTTGAACCGGAATTGTATAGCGTGTGTCAGATAGAGGTGGTCAAATTTTTTAAGGGGGGCTGGTACAGACCATCAATCTGAACAATTTTCTTCATAGGATCAACATCGTAAGTGCGAAACATGGCTGATTAGTTCATTCGTACGAATTTCCTCACTGAAAGCCGGCTAATCGTCATTTTATATTCATTATTATTTTATTTAAGTTACTCCCACGAAGTCATTTTTTTATGGATGAATCGATAACTCCACAAAAAGATATTAGGCACGTTTTGAATTTTATGTAACAAAGTTATGAAAAAAGGATCCTACTAGTATAGTAGGTAATATGTGACTGGTTGGAATGTGCATGTACGTGACGCTCACAGGGAGGCTCGCATGCATTATCTGACATGGTTGCTGCATAACAAACCCGCATCGGGGTGCATCTATACAAATATGTGTAAATCTAGGAAGATTTTTAAAGAAAAGCTAAAATTTTGCCAAGATAATGAACAGCAAATAAAAATGGACATTTTGGCAAAAAATCAGACAGACAAGCAATTTGGTGCCTTTTGGAAGGCTACAAATAAATTAAATCCGCGGTCGAGCTACCCGGTGAACGTGGCGGGCGTGCATGAGCCAACAGAAATAGCAAACTTATTTAAGCAGCACTTTAAGGTTGAGTCACCACTTGTTAGACCGACACAGGTGGTCGATACTGACGCGGTTTCTGGGGTATTAACGTTCGATTTACTCCTAAGGAAGTGGCATCGGTGATAAAATCGATGACAAGAGGTAAGTCACCAGGTCACGACGGCCTCACTATCGAACATCTAAAATACGCCGGGGTGCACTTGCCCCGCGTACTTGCAATGTTTTTTAATTTATGCATTAGTCACTGTTATTTGCCTAATAGCTTCATGTTTACAGTTGTGGTGCCTGTTATTAAAAATAAAACTGGGAATGCTTCTGATGCCTCAAATTACAGGCCTATATCCTTGGCAACTGTTTCAGCCAAGGTGCTGGACAGTCTGCTTGACAAACAATTAGCGAATCACTTAACACTGCATGACGCTCAGTTTGGCTTCAGGCCGGGGCTGTTCACTGAAACCGCTATATTGTGTCTCAAGCAGACTGTGCAGTACTACAAGGATAGAAAGACGCCTGTCTTTGCCTGTTTTTTAGACCTATCGAAAGCTTTCGATCTCGTCAGTTATGACGTCATGTGGAACAAGTTGGCATCTGAAACTTCTGTACCAATTGAAGTTATATCAATATTTAAGTTTTGGTATAGCAATCAGCGCAACTGTGTAAGGTGGAACGGTTCCATGTCGAGTATGTACCGGTTGGATTGCGGAGTGAGGCAGGGTGGATTAAGCTCGCCTCGCTTGTTCAATCTGTACATTAACCAGCTGATTGTTGAGCTCAGCAGCACCAAGGTCGGATGTCATATTGATGGAATTTGTACCAATAATCTTAGCTATGCAGATGACATGGTGTTGCTGAGTCCATCAATCAGTGCTTCTAGGAAGTTAGTGTCGATATGTGAATCATATGCGGTGGCCCATGGGCTCAAATATAATGTTGGGAAGAGTGAACTAATGCTCTTTAAAGCTCGTGGTTTTTCTTACCCGAAATTTCCTCATGTATCACTGTGTGGTACTCCTCTGTGTAGGGTATCTAAATTTAAATATTTGGGTCACTGGGTCACCGATGATTTGAGTGATAATGTAGACATTGAACGAGAACGCAGGTCGCTGGCTGTCCGTTGTAATATGCTGGCCTGCAGGTTTGCACGGTACACCGTTTAATTTGTACACAAATTCGGTTAAAATCACGCTTTTTAAAGCATATTGCCAATCATTTTACACCTGCAGCCTGTGGGTCAGTTATTCGCAGCGGGCATACAGCGACCTGCGTGTCCAATATAATAATGCACTCAGGGTACTGTTGGGGTTGCCATGGAGGTGCAGTGCGTCAGGGATGTTTGCTGAGGCGCGGGTTGATGGCTTTGCGGCTATCATTAGAAAAAGATGCGCCTCCCTACTCACTCGCGTTCGTGGCAGTACCAACACTATACTGGGTGTTTTTACTGATCGGTGGGAGTCCCCCATGCTGCAAAGGTGGGTGCGACTTCATGTCGACATTTAATTTTGTTACCCAATACTAACATTAGTTTTTAAGAATATTGTTACTAACACACTATGGACTTTGTCTGAAAATAAATGTTTATAATAATAATAGTGCCAATTGCCTAATACGTATTTCGGGAATTGTCGATTCGCCCACAAATAAATTAACTTCGTGCTAGTTAGTCGCCTAAAGAAAGTAATAAATTATTAAAACTGTTGATTATAAGAAAATTAACCCCCCCCCCCCCCTTTTCACTCCAAATTGGGGGAGGCCTATGTCTAGCCGTGGACGTATTTCGGCTGAAATGATGTACAGTGTCGATTTGAAGAAATAAATTTGAAGAAATAAATTCGTTTGAATCATCTAAGCCAAAACAATATAAACCAACCCGTACAATTGGGTGAAGTACCTAGATAGCGAAGTTTTCTATGGCATGGTTTATAATTTTTTCGCAATTATAATGTTGTTCAGCTCGATCCTGATACACGCTGTATAAGTAATGTGTGTTTATTGTTGGTTTGTATTTCCGTGATGCGTCTAAATTAAATGTCAAAGAGGATTGTGTGTGTTCGAGCGATAAATTAGGTGTTAAACATGACTGGAACTGTTTTATTGTTTTAATACGACACAATACATTGTATTGTAGTGTGGGGAATTTGATTGTTGATTAAAATATTAATTTAGCGAAGATGTACTGATAAAAAATAAATAAAAAAGTAGGTATGGTGAGATGGTTTGGTCATGTTGAGAGGATGAATGAAGGGCGACTAACAAAAAGAAATTTACAAGGCATATGTGAGGAGAAACGCCCGTAGCGGACACTCTAGGAGGAAAATGAGAGAAAACACTACAATATTATAAGACTAGTCCATAAGAGTATTTATATTCCTCTTAAAATGTATCATACCATTGACATAAAATTATCATTTGCCTAGCCTTTTCCCAAATATGTTGAGGTTGGCTTCCAGTGTAAAAAAATGTGTGCCCCCCCCCGTAACTTCTAAAATATGAGAATGATAAAACTAAAAAAATATATGATGTACATAACCATATAAACTGCCACCGAAAATTAGTTTGAACGAAATCCAGTAAGTAGTTTTTTTTTTTTATACGTCATAAATCGTAAACCGCAATTTACCTTTAATTCAATCAACTCAAATATAAAAATTAAAAAAAAAACATTTGATGTCATAAACATAAACCTTATGCATAAACCGAGGATACCTACAGGTTTGTACGGAACCCTCGATGCACGAGTCCGACTCGCACTTGGCCGGTTTTTTACCCCTATATGTACCCTACCAACTATCTTTTGGGTACATTGGGCTTTAACTCATTGGAGGTAAGAATAGGCCTTGATCAGCTCTCGGTAGTCTGTAAGACTTTACGGGGACGTATCGACTGCCCAGAGCTCCATGGCCTTTTTTGCCGGTTATATGTACCCGATAAATACATCGGACACCGTCAGATCCGCCGGCATAATCTTTTTGCGCAACTGCCATCTAAGACCGTAGCCAGAGCCGAATCCCCTGTCTGTCGTACAGTCGGCCAAGAAAGTGGTGTACCACCCTAAGGTTGAATATCGCTTGCAGATTCATAGGTGATAAAGATTAGTTTCGCTTGCAGATCGATCTGACAACTTCTATTGCTGTCTTTATCTGATTATTGATAACGACTATTACTGTTTGTAACGTGACAGCTGTTCTTAGTTTGAACTTGATGGAACCAATGACGTCGTAAAATCAACGGCGGGGGTCTGTAGATTTTGATGACAAAATTGTATCTACAAATTCAGAATTGTAATCAACAAGTTACATAAAATTGTAAAGGCACAAGGCGAATCCACAAACCTACAATTTCTGTAAACTTGTAATTACAATATCAATAAAAAACAAGCTAAAAATAGATTTATCCTTTTATTAAATTTCTACAATCAATTTTAAAATACTTATAACAAACAAAAACATAGCATATATAGTAATATTTAGAAGATATTGAAAATTTTTAAAAATTAGAAACGGGTGTAACCGCCGTTGGCCTCTATAACCTCTAAAAGACGAGACCTCATTGAACCAACAAGCCGTGAGCAAATATCGGTTCCCCGCATTTCCTCCCAAATATAATTACAGTGACTAATAAGAGCTTGTTTGGTTCTTTCATTTTGATGCGACCATCGTTGGACCATAAGGCCCCAAAGATTTTCTATCGGGTTGAGGTCCGGCGATCTTGAGGGCCACTGAATTACCCTTACGTCAGTGTGTGAACGAAACCAGGCTCTTACGATCCTCGCATTATGAATTGAACAATTATCTTGAACAAAATCAAATTGTGGCACTTCGTTCTCCGGGTAAACATTACGGACTGTCGGTAGCATTGCATTCTGAAGCACGTCGATATAATTTACAGCCATCGCTCGAGGAGGTAGAGAACACAATTCTCCTACACCATCCGCACTCATCCAGCCCCAAATATTTACGGAAATTCGACCTGATTCTCTATTTGGGATTACATGATCATCTTTATACCGTGTTGAATTATATCGCCAAAGGTGAAGACGTCCATGCTGACTGGATTTAAATGTTTTTTCATCACAAAACACTGTATTAGACCAATCAAAGTCTAAGTGCACTCTGGCGAAGTTCAGACGAGCAAGTCTGTGAGCATCCGTCAAATATATTTTCTTGGCGTAATGCCTGTGGTGCAACCCCATGTAATGTAGATGATTCCTTATTGTTTGGGCACTCACATCGAACATCTCCGCAAAATGTTTTGTGGGCTTAAAACCATTGATTTCATATTCCCGTCTCATGAATTCTCTATCGTTATTGGAGAGTGCAGGCCGGCGACCACTTCTTCTGTGATCCAACAAACTTCCCTCCTCTCCTTCACGACGAATCCAAAAGCGGACAGAACGCCTCGATATATTCAAATTCCGGGATATCGCACTGATACTGCTTCCCTCATTAAATTGGGCAATTATTTGTGCTCTTTCGGCAATGGTCAAGTTGGCAGGCATTGAGATGATTTTATATGCAGTTGATTGAAAAATAACACGGAAAATATATCGATTTTTTGCATATATTTGACAAAATGTCAATTGTCAGTTTTCTTTTTCAAATGGAATTCGGTTGTCTATTTAAATAGTTTTTATTACTTTTGTTTGGAAACATTTCAATGGGGAAGGCAACTCAAAGCTAATCGTAGATGGCGCTGCGATATTATGTCCCATATGTCAGATTACTGTATAACTTGTACAAAACAAACACGTATTTTGTTATAAAAATTGAGTTTATTCTAAAAAACAATATGGAAAATTATTCGTCAATACAAGTGCATAATAAAACAAGAACTAAGACGCCGCGGTGCATCTGCAAGAGGAAAAAAGTGATTTAGTTGAGAGGTTAGAAATTTGATTCTACTACATTAAACACACATTTACTTGTAGTTAGGATTTAAAATTGTAATTTTTATGTAGGTATTACATGTGCTAGCCTCTACAAAAAATATAGTACTGCTTCTGACATTCTATATTGAGAAAAATATCATCAAGTTTTGTGTTTGTCTTCTTCATCTAATTTTACATCTATTTTATAAATTGGGGTAATATGATAAGAATTTTAACTTTCTAACACCACAACTATCACAAATCTCGGTCCCGGTGATAATTCTTCCACCAGACGAACCATTTCATGATCTAAAGAGCGATGCCATACTTAACCTCCAATAGAAAAGTAGATATTATTTTGAAAGGTGTATTCGATTGTTTAGTTATGGTATAATCATAGAATTTCATTAATAAATTCAACTAACGGCCTGTCCCGGCTTCGCAAGGGTAAATATTTGTTTATTATATAGCTTTTCCTTAGTGATAATACAATTTTTGTTCTCACAGCAGTCGCAGCAGCTACCCGTTATTTCTTGATAGTGTGAATTGTCGGGAATTTGTATGCCATCATTTTTACAGCCTATTACACAACATCTAGTCATTTTACATCAATAAATAGTTTTTTTCAGAAAATTCCTTTGATATGTCAGTTCTTATGGGACATAAGGTAGCAATGTCACTTTGACACTTGCCTTCCCCATTGCTTTGTAGAAACTAATGTCCTTTTCATTTATACTAAAGGTTAAAATGTCATGTACTTATATGTGACATATGACGTATGAATACTAAATACATAGGTTTAGGTCATGATAATGTTTTCTCTTTCAGTAATATCTTTTTATAACGAACCTTGTTGTAATTTTCGATGACCGGGAAACTAAATCAAAACTGGTACACCACTTTCTTGGCTGACCGTACATTAAAGATGCTTAGTGCCCTTCTGACTGCCAACCCTGAATGTGATGTGTTTGTTGATGAACGGAATAAAATGATGCGTAGGTATATGTCTGGTGTTCTGTGAGAGAAAGTATGCAAGGGAGTCCTCTGTTCCATATTAGTTTTTAATTTTTAATTTACATAATTGTTTAAATTTATATTGAATTGTCAACCTATCATGTTTCTATGTTAATTAATGTAATTGGTGTTGTACCGTTTTAATTAACTATAAATAAATAAATAAATAAAGATAGTCACCCAACCCATCGAATTAACCTAAAACCTCAAATAAACTGAACTGTACCTTATTATTGATTATTTTATTGCACAATTTTATTTAATAGTTACTTACATAAAATGGGCAAAAAATTATTCATCAAATGTTCTACTTTTATTCAATTTTATCTAATATTATCTAGTTGTTATCTAATTTTACCCTTTTTAAATACCTATTTTCATCTGCTTATATCTAATTTTGTATAATCCTTTAATTTCACCAAATATCCAATTTTATAATTTACTAAATTCTGTGATTGTAGGTATATGTTATAACTAGTGTTGACAGATAACTTGTACGTGTGGTACAAACTGTTAGTGTAAGTTGGTTATTAAAAAAAACTCGTTGGTTACTAAAAAATAAATAAATAAATAAAAAACCTCGGCAACCTTAGGTTGACCTAGACAATCCGTGCAGCTGTTATTGCCTAGCCACAAGCCCCATCAAAGACATAAAATAAGGTTTAATGTTTGCTAAACATATCTTAGAAGTGTCAATTTTCAAATTCAGCAAAACAATCGTAGACCCAACCGTGGCAAGCGTAGCTTAACCTGACCGTTCGACCCGTGCGGCTGTTATTACATAGCCCCTATCAAAGACATAAAATTACAGTGGAGCGTCGATTATCCGAACGTCGATCAACCGAACGACCGCTTATCCGAACTACTACGCCCGCCCGACTCGCGCATGCTACTCTTCTCCAGCCCTACTATACACGCGAAATTATCTCGGAACTGTTAGTTGTATGTTGTTGTATGTCTCTCCGAAGTAGCCGTAAATTGATAAAATATACCGCGTGAAAGAAAACTATTTGTCATCAAAGATATGTATGATGTGTGTGTGGTTTTCATTCACCTGTACATAAATATGTATGGCTGAATCAATAGGGTTCGATTATCCGAAAAAAAACGGTTTTCCGAGCACTCCTGTCCCACAATTAGTTCGAATAATCGACGCTCCACTGTAGTTTCATGTTTACAAAACATATCTTATAAGTGTCAATGTTGAAATTCAGCAAAACAAGAGTAGACTAGACACGCAATTTGTTCCTAAGTACAGTTGTCTAACCGAAATGTGACCACAACTTCAGATCTACTCTATACTTACATTGTTACAAGTTATTGTTGTTTGTTGACTCGAAACTTAGATTCGCTTCAAGCTCAAACACAAGTTATCCACAATGTTGTAGAACCACTAACAATTGGCGACATTGAGGGCGAGTTTTCTTTTGATTATTGTTAACATAGCTGAGACTTCTTGCGAACACTGTCTTCTGAAAGATATCTGATGGCTTCTGCTTGATAAACATAAATAACATCACGCCTGAATTCCCCAAAGGGATAGGTAGAAGTGTAGCTCAGCGGCGAGGTGTAAATTTTTCTAAAAGAGAAGCCGAAGCGAAGTCGGCTTTAACTTACTGACTCATCAATAAAGAATACTTACTATCATTCTAAAATTAATATAGGAATGTAATGAATTAAATACAATTAACTTGAACAGCTGAAAACCGAATACAATATGCAATATTCCTCTATCTCGTTCTCGCTGACGCATTTTTCTATACCTGTCTCTGTCATAACCCGTTGTACAGCGGCTTGCTCTCGTACATATCAAGCGGTGCCACGTGACCTAAAGTGACATCATTACGGGATCGCTGTTGTATGAATTTTTAGTTCCCGATTATGACGTTTTGGCGCCGGGTTAATTTAGAACATTTCTCTTTTGTTGTAATACAAAGCTAAAAATAACCTTTTTTGTTGTTTGAATGTTATGGTGAATTAAATACCCGTAGTGTAACTATATTTATTGACAATAGTAGCTACTATTTACATACTATTGTATTTTAATAGTGATAGAGTTACCAATGCGAATCCCCGAAGGCAAGCCGGTAGGAATCGTGTTATATGGTGCTTTCGCCACTGGTGTAGCTATAGTACACCCACATTTCACCAGTAATGTTTAAGTCCCATGATATGAGACAACCCTATTGCCTCCGGGCTGCTACTAAGAAATTCCAGATGCATAAAACCATTAGGCAGTGCCTATTGGTTTTATTGGTGAGCAGTGGTGGCAAGCAGGCGCTGTACTTTGTGTATTCCATCTCTACTGCTCTCAAAACGGTACAGGAAAACATGGTGAGGAAATCGGCATGTCCTAGAACCAAAAATTCGTAGACATGTGACATCTATCAAGTGCCACTGGGCCCACGTGGTAGATACCAGCCCACTCCCTCTCACAGAGAAGAGTCCTATGTCCCAAAAGTGGGAATGATATAGGCTGATTGTGCAAGCGAACTCAATAACACTTTGCCAGATCGACTGATTTTGAGAACCGAACTTAGGACCTCATGCTTAGCAGCCAGCTCAGCAAACATTAGCCTTAGCATTAAACATTAGCAATTATGCAGTCGCGTTTCTCTAGATGATCATCGATCATGCTTGTTTCGGATTTCACAAGCCGTATGCTGTGAGAGTCAAAATGGCGGGTGTACCATAGCGAATCAAATTATACCAATTACCAAAAAAATGTACCTAAAACGTACTATTTTGTACCTAGCTCTAAAAAATCTGTACCTCCTTCAGAACGAAATTATTTCGAAATTAAGGTACACCCGCCATATTGACACCAAGATGGCGGGTGTTCTATAATATTTTATTATTTATTAAAATATAATTACACCAAAAATTTGTACCTAAAAAGTACCTCAAGTAAAAATAAACACACAGTTGATCAGTGGGATAGTTCTTGAGAAATAAAACATGGCGGGTGGTCCATAGCGAATTAAACTATACTAATTACCAAACAAATGTACCTAAGAAGTACTATTTTGTACCTAGCTCCAAAAAATCTGTACCACCAGAGCAAAATCATTTCGGAATCAAGGTACACCCACCATATTGATATCAAGATGGCGGGTGTTCTATAATATTTTATCGTTTAACTATTACTCATAAAATAGAGTTACACCAAAAAATTGTACCCAAAAAGTACCACAAGTAAAAAGAAACACACACTTGGGATTTTCCTGAGAAATAAAACAATCGTGTCTCGTTTACTTCTATGTTCTATGTTATGGGGGTTTGGTTTCCGCACTTAGTCCTTTGGACAATTGTGCGTGGGCCATGGCGGCCGTCGGTGTTTACTCCAACCAGCCCACCCCCCTCCAGAAGCTGGTTATGTCTCCTGGTCTGCTGAGAACGTCTGTGTAAGATTTGGGTATCTTTCCTAAGGGTATCTGTTCCTGAGGGTATCTGTCCTAATCTGGGTGACGCCTGTACATTCGAAGATTCAGCCTCCATGCAGGCCCTGCACAGGGGGCTGTCCGTTATGCCTATTGTGTAAAAGTGTTTGTTTAGCGGGTGGTGTCTTGTGATGGTGCCCGTCATCAGACGCAGATCATCCCTGTCCAGGCGTAGCAGACGTCTGATTAGCTTGCCATCCGAGGATGGCATAGCTTCCCTGGACTACCTGCAGCCTGGTGCCGAGGTCCCCCAGCTCTCCGCTTGTGTGTGGGTAAATTCCTGCAGCCACCTGCGTAGCTGGTTGAACGGGGTGGGCACGATGGGCTCGGGGCCGCAGACTGACGCGCTGGATGCCTTTTTGGCCAGTTCGTCAACAGCGTCATTGCCTAGTGATCCACTGTGTCCTTTTATCCATTGCATTGTCACTTTGTTGCGATTAGAAACTGTTACCCATTCTAATGCGTTGTGACATTTTAGTGTAAGGTTCGAGTTTATGTATCGTTTGGCTAGGGATTGGAGGACTGAGGCGCTGTCAGAGAGTATGCGCCAGCTCTTTGAGGCGCGCGTAGTGTTCCACGCGCGCCCCAAAGAGATGTCAGCAATACTGAAGGGGTCTGCTAGGATCGGTGCCTGCCAGGGTCGCGAGATTCGTTCGAAAGAGTTACCGTGGACCTGGCATATGGGCAACTGAAGGAACATGGATGGGTTTTAGTCAGTAAAAGTCTGACACGCCCTTCCGCTCCACCCAAGAGCGGGAGACTTCATTTGATGATTTCCCACCCAAAAAGAAAGGGCGAGGTGTAAATGGGTTCGCAGTACATTGCGCGAAATAACAAATAGTTTTTGCGTTTTTTTTCATACCTAAAGAAAAAGTCGTTTCCCAGCAATAATTTTTGCGCCAAGCTATTTTGTTAGATGTACAGTATGCGTAGTTGACGGCTATGTGATGTGTCTTTTTACACCCTTTATGTACCTAGATCAATATTATTAATCACTAGCTTTTGCCCGCGGCTTCGCCCACGTGGATGTCGGAAATTAACGCAGGTTTTTTTCTATAATAAAATATTTTTCCAAAAATTAAAGTAGCCTAAGTTACTCCTTATTACACCAGCTACCTGTCAATAAAATTTCCGTCAAAATCGGTCCAGCCATTTCAGAGATTAGCCGGAACAAACAGACAGACCGACGGACAAAAATTGTAAAAAATGTTGTTTTGGTATATGTACAGTGTATACATCCACATACACTTAGTAAAATGTTATTATTCTGTGCAGGACTTCTTAAATGATAATTTTGTGTAATATTTTTATGATTCTCTATTTTGTACGTCATTTGCATGCTAGATTAAGGCAGAATGTACAGACGCCAGCACATCAAGTTACCTCAATCTGTCAAATTTCTTTAATAGAATTTCAACCTTATATCACAATAGTGGAAGGTTAATTTTCGATTGGTAAAATTTGACAGATTGGGGTGGCTTGACCTGCTGGCGTCTGTACATGGATCCTATTATTTAATTTAACAACTTATATGTATGTACCTACATTCTAAGCAAATAAAGACATATTCTATTCTATTCTAAAAAGTGGTTATCTTAACATTACAAACAGACACCCCAATTTTATTTATTTGTATATATGTATAGATGTATAAATAATAATATACTAATATTATAAAGCTGAAGAGTTTGTTTGATTGAATGCGCTAATCTCAGGAACTGGTCCGAATTGAAAAAATATTTTTGTGATGGGTAGCTTATTTATCGAGGAAGGCTATAGGCGGGGCGGAGCAGTAATGAAAAATGTTGCAAAAACGGGTAGAATCGCATGGGTAGGCGATTCGACGCGACGGAAAGGGTCGGGGAACAAGAAATTTAAGGCGGACGAAGTCGCGGGCAGAAGCTAGTAGATAATAATAATAAACATAAGTAAACGAGACACGGTTGTTTTATTTCTCAGGAAGTATCCCACCGATCAAGTGTGTTTTCTATTTACTTTTGGTACTTTTTGGGTACAATTTTTTGGTGTAATTCTATTTTATGAGTAATAGTTAAACGATAAAATATTATAGAACACCCGCCATCTTGATATCAATATGGCGGGTGTACCTTGATTCCGAAATGATTTTGTTCTGATGGTGGTAGGTACAGATTTTTTGGAGCTAGGTACAAAATAGTACTTCTTAGGTAAATTTTTTTGGTAATTGGTATAATTGAATTCGCTATGGAACACCCGCCATGTTTTATTTCTCAAGAACTATCCCACTGATCAAGTGTGTGTTTCTTTTTACTTGAGGTACTTTTTTTAGGTACAATTTTTTGGTGTAATTATATTTTATGAGTAATGGATAAATAATAAAATATTATAGAACACCCGCCATCTTAATGTCAATATGGCGGGTGTACCTTAATTTCGAAATAATTTCGTTCTGAAGGAGGTACAGATTTTTTTAGAGCTAGGTACAAAATAGTACGTTTTAGGTACATTTTTTTGGTAATTGGTATAATTTGATTCGCTATGGTACACCCGCCATTTTGACTCTCACCGTATGCTTGATGGGATTTCCCATTTTAAAAAATGGCAAACCTCCGTACGCATCCCCTAGGTAAACACTCAGGAGATTTATTAAATAAAAAAACATTTTTAATGGTACCAACTCAATAAGCAGTGGTGGCCCAATGGTATCAGCTCCGATTTCCAAGTTGTAGGTCATGAGTTCAAACCTAAGCAGGCAACTTTGTGTACCTATATTATTTCATCACCACTGCTCTCAAAACTGTGAAGGAAACCGTCGTAAGGAAACCGGCATATCTAAGAACCACAAATTCGAAGACATGTGACATCTACCAACCCGCACTAGGGCCCACGTGGTGGATCATGGCCGACTCGCTCTCACCGATAGGAGGCCTATATACTAGCAGCGGGAACATTATAGGCTGCTGATGATGATCAAATGTACGCTTTAAAATAGTTTAAAAAAAAACACGCTTCCATAGAAGAAAGAAAGAAGAAAAAGAGCGTGGGGAGGCACCCCACGCTTTTTTTCTTCTATCTTCTTTAAGGTATTTTTTATTGATGATTGATTGAGGCACCCCACGCTTTTTTTCTTCATTCTTCTTTAAGGAATTTTTATTGATGATTGATTGAGGCACCCCACGCTTTTTTCCATTATTTTCGACTTTTTAGTTTGGTTGTCTATGGAAGCGTGTTTTTTAGTTTTTTTTTTTTTACTATTATTTATTTTCTATTTTTTAGGGTGTTTCGAATTTTGAGACGTATGTCAGCGTAGTTTGTGACGTATGTAAGCGTAGTTTTCGAAGACAGTTTTTTTGCTGTCCTGGTAACCCTGGCAAGGATAATGGCACAAATTTATGAAATTATTGCATTGTCATCGGTCTTTGACAGGTGTGCGAAGTTTGAATGAAATCTGGTCATTTAAAGTGGGTCAAAATAGCGCTATAAGGAGTCGGTTACAAACATACAAACAAACAAACATACAAGTGAAGCTAATATAAAGCGTGTAAAATAGGTGTGCATATTACCCACTGCTCTATTCCCAAAAAAAAAACTGTCAACTCTTTCATTTTTCAACCGTATGAGCGGGATGAAAGACAAACGTTCGACGCTATAGTGCGTGGGGTATGAAAGGGATTCTGAACCCTGAAACAATTCGAGATAAAAGATTGTTGGAACTTAAAACCCTGTTGTTTTTATGAGCTGGTTTGTGAAAACAAAGACACGGTGTATTTTGTAGTGAGTGAACCGTATTGGAATTACGAACTGAAATTTTATGAATCGTTTAGGCTTGGGAAACAAATTATAGATTATTCATTGATAGGTTACAAATACAGAAATAAAGGTTTCGATTATTCTTTTATTTTGTTACTAGCTTTTGCCAGCGGCTTCGCCCGCGTGGAGGTCGGAAATTATCCCGCGGGAACATACTACCGGGATAAAAAGTAGCCTATGTCCTTTCTCAGGCTCTAAACTATCTGTGTACCAAATTTGATTTAAATCGGTTCAGTAGTTTTCACAGGAAAGCGAGACAGACAGACAGACAGACAGACAGAGTTACTTTTGCATTTATAATATTATTATATATATTATATAATATTATATAATTATATATTATATAAGTGTAGATAGTGTAGATAGTGTAGATGTAGATTAGTGTAGAAGTGTAGATAGTGTAGAAGTGTAGATTAGCTAAATACCGAGGAGTGAGTACGAATACCTAATTACACCTTCGCTAATAAGCTGTTTTTTCATGCCTCGTCATTAAACGATTATTTATTTATTTTATTTTATTTTAAATCGTCAGGTTTAGGTTTTTATGTAAAGTCTTTTAAACACATTTTTTTTTATGTGGTGCCGGAGGTAAAGAACAGCTTCACTCCATTTCTTCTCGTGGGTGTCGTAAGAGGCGTCTAAGGGACTTACTAGAGAATGGGCAGCAGCGTTCTCCATGCATTTTGCTGTGATCGCCAACCCGCCTGCTAAGCGTGGCGATTACGGCAGTCTCTCAAACTGGGGCAGGCCTATGTCTAGCAATGGACGTCTTTCGGATGAAATGATAAAACACATTTTGCGATGACGGTTTATTTTATGGTCTACAAAATCCCTCGCTTTAAAAAAATCAAATAAATTTGAAAAACACTTGGATTATTTTTACCCGACCGCCACGGAATGGTTAAGTTTTTTTCGCCTATCTTGTATGTATGCTTATTTGTACATTTTTACAGCGATCGTTTTAGTTTAAATTCAACTCTGAGATTTAACTAAATAACAAACAAAACGAGTATTTTACTTTTAAATCCTCGCAGTTCAGTAAGAATACCTAACCAGACATCCAACCGCGATCCCACCAGTACCTAATGAAGTCAGACATAAACTCGGACAAACAACATTACCCGTTAGTATATATAGAGATTTACGAGACACCGACACGGGAACGATATTTAGCAAACATGTCGTACTGGGATTTAGCTTTGTTTTCAACGATTTATGTTTTAAAACATACATTTTGGAAATTATTGTGACAGTGAAATGGTTTCTGCTTGACTTGTACAATTTTCACTGCCTTATGTCCATTTCATTTATTAGAAAGATTTATTAGAAAGAAAGAAAGAACAAACAATTGTTTATTCTACACAAACAAAAAGCACATTACGAGAAAAAAATCTATGAAAATATTATTGTACAGTTGGATTTTTAGCTCTCGACGCTAAGTCAAAGAGTGCGTTTTTATTTTGGTATTTATTTAGGTGTGTCCCAGAGTTAATGAAAACGGACACTATTGGTCTAGTGGTCACAAGTTCGACTGCTAAACTTGGGTTACAGGGTTCGATCGAATCCTTGTGGACGCGATCAGCGGCGGCGATCTCTTGTGTCCGTCCCTGGTGCAGGCCTGGAGCGAGAGGGCATGGGAAGCCGTGAACTCCTTCTGCAAAGTAGTAATGATCGCGAAAGAGGAGGTGGGGCGCGTATGGGAGAGGCAGTCTCTACGCCCTCACGCCACCGCAATGGGTAGCACGCCGCCCAAGAAAGACCAGGCTTGGTTCGACTGCATGTTGTATTCCACGCGCGCCTCAACGCGATGTCAACACTTATTGAAGGGGTCCGCTAGGACCGATGCCTGTCAAGGAAGCGGATTTGTTCGAAATAGTTACCGTAGCCCTGGCGCAGGCAACTGAAGGTTTTAATCGGTTAAAGCCTGACACGCTCTCCCGCTCCGCCCAGAGCGGGAGACGTCATTTAATGATTTCCCACCCAGAAAAAAACAAAAAATTGCATTCGATCGAAGTATTATTCGGGTTATGGCGTTATGAAATTCTCCGTTGTAACTTACTCTGGATTGGTGCCCGGTTATTGATACCTAGAACAGAACTAGGTAGATACACCTCCAAACATACAAAAACTCACGCTTTCTTTCCATTGTTAAGCTACGCTTGCTGCGGTTGGTCCGTGGATGGGTGACGATCTTCAAATAACGAAACTCGTTTGTGCCTCTGACAGCACGTTAAGCTGGTAGGTCTGTCATTTGTGGATCTTTGACATTCGTTCCGGGTCATCAGAAACTTGAATATATGACAACCACTCTTACCAAGGGGTAATGTATTACTCAATTACTAGGTTGTGGAAGTCGGATAGTTTTTTTTTTGTGGGACATCTTTTCGTTAACCTAAATAAAGTTATTACTACTTAAACGGACTTTTTAATTTTAGGCCTCCAGCCGGGTTAAATATAAGGTGTATCTATTCATACACGAAATATTTTAAGAGGTACACCTGTAGGTGGTAAAGAAGCCAAAGCAAAAAAAAAAAAAATTCTAAATGTATGTTTTTCAAAATTTAATAGATATTCATAAATTACACAGCCACACAAAAAAAAAAACTGACCTGGAGGTCGCACTATGTGTACTATATGTTTTTGGGGTCGCTGAATCCGAATCTGGGGTCAGTTTTATTCCAGCACATCTGGGTTCGGCCATAACCTCAATATATACCCTCAAATTTGCTATATTTGGTTAAACTGCTAACCCTATGGCTCTAAAACCTCATAATCCCATAATACAGTAACTCGATGGGACGGGGGTTATGGGACTATGGGTTATGTAGTTATTTAAGCAAGAGGTCATCGAGCTACTGTAATAGAGGATTTTCAGATTAAACAAATTTAGCAAATTTGATCAAATCAAATCAAATCAAATCTCATTTATTTGTAAATGTAGGTTAAAAATTACAATAGGATGTTATAAGAAGATGCACAGTTCGCTACATTTTACCCGAGAGTATACAAATAAGACTAAAAGTTAGTTGTGTCGATATCATAGACACACAATTGAAATAAAATAATTCAATTACTTATATACTAACATACAATTGCTAACACACAATTAACACTTACACACAGTTCTACACAATTAGTAATGTCAGTATAATAATAATATAAACATAAGCACAAGAATATAAGACAGTGCAATTTGAAAATAAAGAAACATACATTTTCACAACATCTAAACCAATGAGGAGAATAAAATCATTAATATAATGGGAAAATATAATGGGAAATCGAGGGTATATTTTGAGGTTATGGCCGAACCCAGACGTGCTGGAATGGAAATGACCCCGGATTCAGATTCAGCGACCCCAAAAACACATAGTACACATTTTCAGGCCCCCACGTCAGAAACTTCGTTATTGGGTTTAAGGGTTATGTTGGTAAGGGGTTATAAGGTTATGTAGTTATGGGACTATGGGTTATGTACATATTTAAGCAAGAGGTCATCAAGCTACTGTAATAGAGGATTATAAGGTTTTAAAGCCATACGGTTAGCAGTTTAACCAAATTTAGCAAATTTGAGGGTATATATTGAGGTTATGGCCGAACCCAGATGTGCTGGAATAAAACTGACCCCAGATTCGGATTCAGCGACCCCAAAAACATATAGTACACATAGTGCGACCTCCAGGTCGGAATTTTTTTTTGTGTGGCTGTGTTATTTGACGCACATAAGAAATACTGGCTCCTTCTTATTATTTACGGACCGAGACACCGCGGCCATGCTCGTACCGTCCGGTCGCCGCCCTCGCAGCGTCAGGCGGGCCATTCATAGTGTAAAGGTTTTAAAATTATAATAATTATGAAAATTCAAAAACGCTTAGATAAAAAATTTCTTTTAACTTCTATAGCTTCTTTACCACCTACAGGTGTACCTCTTAAAATATTTCGTGTATGAATAGATACACCTTATATACTTAAAAACTGAAGCGACTAAGACCTAAGGGCAACCCCAGGTGGGGTACGGACCTCGGCTTAGGCAGTCACTGGCAGCAAGGGACAGGCTGGATCTGGGTTAAACTTATTTAGGGACTAATTTATGACTACGTGCGCAGCATCGCGGGCTGGCTCTTGCAAGGGTTGGGAAGTCAGATAGTCATTTGCTCCATGTAATATACTAGTTTTCGGCCTCATCCAGTTAGACTGGAAGCCGTTCTCAACATAGTTGGGGAAAGGCAAGGCAGATGATGATTCTGACATATTTAATGCATCTCCTTTTGTGCACCTCGAAGAATTCCTTTGCAGTCCTAAAATACTAAAGAGCCAAATAACTGCAACCAGCATGGATTAGCGCGAAGTCGGTCACAGGTCAAACCTAACCTTTCCCATTTGGTCGGGTGCCCTAGGCTAGTTACTGCAACCAACTGTGAAAAATTACCAAGATAAAAAGAGGCTTGTCTATTTTATTAAATGTGCGGCATTAGAAGCCCACAAAGTTTTTAGAGACTCAATAATTTAGGAAAAACCGTGCATCCAGAATAATTCACTATTTTAAAAGATCAGTTATGAGTATATAAAAAAAAATGCACCACTTTTATGCGCCCCTGTTCTAAATTCAAAGCTTTTCCCATCAATATTTTGCTGCAAGATCGAATTACAAAAACATATAAATCATTCAACGCGTTCTGAATTCAAAATGGCAATAACCCCTCATCCGAAGGTGTCGATTTCGCAACACGCAGCATACCCTAATCACACTTAACCCTACACTGCCGTATAGTTTATTCGCCATAAAGATTTTTACAACCAGCGATCACCAACGGTCTCTAGGACCCCGAGCTATCGCCAATTGCCAATAAACCTCGGAGCTTCAGGATTTCAATGAAGACCGACACATATTGGCTCTTACTACAATCTGAACCGGAATTTCGCGTTCTTGAACACCAGAATCATCGCTTTGATGAACGACCGACGACCAACGACCTAACCCATTCGATGCGACAATTTCGTGAGGACGAATTTCTTCCCAATAACAGTTGGGTTAGATTGACCATTGGGACTGTAACTATGTTGCTATCTGTAATATGTCGTAATAACCGAAATCCCTGAGGGCAAAACGTAATACTTAGACTGTTATTCCGTACGTGTTTTCCGGTAAACAGTCCTCGGTTGACGTGACAAATGGCAATAGTGAAATTATTTATTTACTGCAATAATAACATGAGGGGAGGTTCGAAATGTTTCCTTAATAATAGGTACACTGGCCCCTCGAACAATATGCTATTTTTTTATTACATTTCGCTTTTGATTTATCTCTTTTTGAGGGGCGTTTCGTACGGGATATGTGACGTTTTATTTTTCTAATAAATTGTGTTCGTTGAATTGAATTCTCTGGTTGTGCGGATAGAATTAAAATAAATAAATCTTTTGATATGCTATACCTAATTGTTTTTCTGATTTATAGAATATATTTAAAAAAGTAGCCTATGTGTGAGAGAAAAGTCTACAATTATGGTTTTGAATAGTACGGTCTCTAATTGCGGTCTGGGGTCGTCGGGTATTGTAGAAGTTTGGTAAGAATCCAAAGGAATTTAAAATGAAACAAATTTAATTTAATTTAATTTGCTTACTACTATTAAAATGTAATGCTTTTTTAAAGTAGGTGGCATACGGCCACGGCTTTCAGATAATAATATTTTCTTGCTTAATATTTTTTAGAGTAATTAAGCCCTTTCATTTCACATCAACGGTTAGTTTACAATTTTATATCCACTAGAGGGTACCGTATTCAATGTAATGTGACGTCACATTACACGTTTAACCAGCGGACGACCAAGACGCTTACAAAATTATGATAAACAGTTTAAAAGTTATGAGGGAACAGATGAACACGTACACATGCATACATACCGGTCAAAATAATAACCCTCCGTTTTGCTTCGCTGTAGTCGAGTAATAATTTTCTTCTTTACATAAATAATAATAAAACACAAAGTCGCATTACGCGTCTACGCTTAGATCTTTTAAAATACGCAAAGGATTTTAATGAGGATTTCGTCAATAGACAGAGTGATTCTATAAGAAGGTTTACATGTATAAGCAAGTATATAATAACATAAACTACAACATAGTCACAAAGTCCACGGGCATGAAGGCTCCTAGTTGGTGACCGGTCACAAAGGCGATGATCCGTGAACCGGGGCGTCATTTAATTCGGGACAGTAAGCAGCGTCTGATTGGAGATTACGAGTAGCTCGGGTCTGCGAGACCCCTCATTAATTCGACGTTCCGACATCCTGCATTTACGGGTTAGATAGTGTGTTGTAGTAAATTAGTGGTCAAGTGTAGTGATGGGCCGTGGATAAATACTCGAAGGCTAAATACTCGAGTATTTATCCGAAACGTTTTTACTCATTTTTATCGAGATAATGGATGAATGATTTTGTGCATTGGATGATTTTTTATAATGTTAATGACTTGTACTGTTATTTGAACTTTCCAAAATAGTATCTTTTTACATTATTTAGTTCTGACATCATTTGCTAGGGCTGTGATTGTGTCAGGAGTCCCACTGTCTCTAATAGAACATGCTCTTAGATATATTTTTTTTGAACCATTATTTAATAAGAGTGTACAGAATCGCCACACCAGTGAATATCTCCGTGAAGAAATTCTAAAAGACATTACAGACATGGCGAAGAAAAGTTTGGTGTTGTTGGTGACCACGCTAGAAACGCAATCAGTAAAAGTTGTTGACCCTTTAAACTGCGAAGCACGCACTATTAATTTGCTGGCTCATGGGTCTGAGATATGAAGATTTCTACAATTTTATAAACTATGCAGATATAATAAAATCTATAAAAAAAAACTGGTATTAAAGCAGGAATTATAAAACAAAGAAAGTCGGGTAAGGAGTCAAAGCTGCCGTGCTGCACAAGATGGGGCACCTGATAAATACAAAAGCCGCTCGCTTAGTGTTAACAACAGAAGATACTGTCATGTCGAATAACACAAGCAGCTTTGTTTAGTGTTATTTTTGTGGGTTTGCGTAAATCAATGCTTCTCTCTTTCAAATAGAGCACAAAAGTGCCCAAAAAAGCGTCAAAAATGAGGTTTATTTTGTTTAATTAAGTTTCTTGATAATAAAGTCAAGAATCAAATTCTCTCCGCAGTGACAAAAAGATAACGATTGCCTTTAAATTTTTCCGCCTATCTGCTTGACTCAGAAGCTTGCTGCTTGGCACGTGGTACGGAGGAATGAGGAAAATGTAGTGAGGAAAGTTTTGGAGTATGAATGTCGAAGGCAATCCCTGTGCTCTCACGCCCTAGCCACCACAGGAGACTCCCCGGGTGTCGGGAGTCAATTGCGGACTCCCGTCCACCGTAGGCACGAGCTTGCGGGCGGCTAGCAATGGGTAGCTCGCTTCCCGGTAAGGACCAGGCTTGGGTCAACGGCGCGTTGTGTTCCGCGCCCGCCCCATAGCAATGTCAGCATTGTTTATGGGATCCACTTGGGCCGATGCCTGCCAAGGTCGCGGATTAGTACGAAAGAGTTACCGTGGACCTGGCATAGGCAACTGAAGGAACACGGGTGGGCTTAAGTCAGTAAGAGTCTAACACGTCCTTCTCCTCCACCCAGAGCTGAAGACATCATTTGATAATTATTCTCACCCAAATAAAAAGCCTGGTGAAACAGATATGTTTTGCGACAAAGTTAACTAAATTAGCAGTGGGTATGCTTTCAACACCGTATAATTCTGTCGCAACAGAAAGGCCTTTTAGACCACACACAAATATTCACAGAAAAAAAAAATGTAACGACAGAAAAAGCGGCAAAAATTTAATATAATTTGTTTATTTTGAATAAATATCTTAAATAAATAAAAATCTTTGGACAACCAACATACCGTTATCTGATCCCAAACTAAGCAGAGCCTGTACTATGGCAACTGATAAATACACTTAGGTATATATTTCTAAATACATACATATTCTTGACAAATAACACCCAGACACAGAACAAATGATTGTGCTCATCACACAACGATTTTTCCTGGGTGGGAATCGAACCCACGACCTCATTCTTAGCAGTCAGGGTCACTAACAACTAGACTCACAGGCCAGTCAAAATGAATGAATGAAATGAATAATTGAAGTGATTATTTTCTGTCGAACTCTGTTCATGAATGAGTGAAATTTTTGGAAATATGGGCTTTTCATCTGTTAAAGTATGGTAAACAACTTCTTTTATAAATTTTAATTAATTTCAATCCCTTTTCTTTCTATAATGACAAAATTTTCGTTAATGAAACTTGAGATAGTATTTATCCGCTCTTTTGGATAAATCATCATGATCATCTCAGCCGCAAGACGTCCACTGCTGGACATAGGCCTCCCCCTATTTGGGGGGCTTTGCCATAATTGCCACGCTTGGCAAGCGGGTTGGCGATCGCAGTATGGTGGTAAAATGCATAAAGAACGCTGCTGCCCATTTTCTAGTAAATCCCTTAGTCACCTTTTACGATACCCACGGGAATTTTGGATAAAGACGGATATTTATCGAGTATTTATCCATTTTGAGTATTTATCCGGATAAAATCCCAACACTAGTCAAGAGATAATTGATATAATATACAACCTATTTATTTTCCTCTTATTATTTGTAAAAGTTAAGAGATGTTTTAACGTCAAAATGGATGCTCAAACACCACAAGCCTCAAGGTGGACCTATGACCTTCTGAAGGCCGCAGGAATCCGCTGGATGCGGGAAGCACAAAAAACCGATCGAAGTGGTGGAGCTCGAAGGAGTCTATGTCCAGCAGTCTTTTGGTGAAAATGATGAGTTTGTATGCAGGGGGTAATCTTCGGAACTACTGCTCTTATTCCGAAAACTCTTTTAAAATGGAACCTACTGTAGGTACGATATATTGTTTGTTAAAACATGAAATTACACGCGGACGAAGTTGCGGGTGGAAATTAAAGTTTATTTTTAAGCCCAGATACTAATCTGACATTTCAAGTCTTTTATGTTTGCTTTCTAATAGAGGAATATAACAAAATTTTGACATAACACCTGTCAATTTTTTATCTAAGTCTAAAAAACGGACCTGAGTCGAAAATACTTCTGGTAGTTCGTTCCAAAATCAAATTAATTGCCTTGGCTTGGCCCGATTAAACCATAACAAGTAAGTATAATTGAGTTGTGCGAATCTCGTTTACTTAACGCACGATAAACACAAATAAACAAAAGTAAGAACATTCGCAGATCACCGAAGACCATTGGGTATCTCTTGGCTAATCAAAAGTTGCCCGAAGCGCCGGTAGATCTCAGTTTACCAAACTAACTAAAAGTTCCGATTAGTTCTTGTATTGTTTGGTCGCTTTGCCTATTGATCGATTGCACGGTTCAGTTATGGAATCGATTTATTTGTTTAATCGATTTGATTGATTAATAATTACAAATGAGATAGAGTGTTACGAACCTGTAATATCATCAGTATTACCGACTACAAAACCGACGGACCGACCATTACCTAAATGATGACTACCGAAAATAATCTGTTAAGAATGTTTCAAACTCAGGTTTAAACGACAAAACGAAGCGAATTGAACGAATGATTTAATAGCATCGACATTTATTTTAATTATGTATATCGTTTGCAACCACAGCGACGGACGGCATAAATAAACAAATCAATATAAACATATTCAAAAACCGCAAATTTTAAACATGGAACACTAAAAATTCATAGCAAAAACATGAAAAACGTTGTTCGTCAGTGGCTAGTGTGATGTTTTGGCGCGAAATTCGTATTTCGAATGGGACGCTTTATTGCGCGTCACTTTGATGTGTCACTTCCTAGTGATTGCTGCGTTCCAATTGGAATTTTAAAAAGTTCGCACAAACAGATTGCATGATTTTGATGGCGTCAGCCGTTGTCTATGTTGGTACAGGCTATTTGTATTTTGAATTCAGGCTTTATTGGTGCGGCTGCTATCCCAGTTTTTAAGATTTTAGATAAACAATTCATGTTGCCGAGCGGTATGAATAATTTGCGATCATAAATCAGCTTAAATATATTCATGCTTGTAATACTTCAAATGTATAACTAGATACGGGCACCTAAATTAATCGCAAAACGTTTAGCTATACTTCTTCTGACAATCGCAAGAGAAAATTGGAAACAATTTGAGACGGGAGTAAGCAGAAACTAGAGAACGCCACCCACTACAATATTATCCTTTCACACTCTACAGTTCTATGCCAAAAAAGGAATGAAGTCCGTTTTTGCAAAAATATTTTATTCCTATTTCAAAAATGCTACACACAATTTAAACCACCTCCAAAAATACAGCAAAGAAAAATCTTCCAGCTCGGACTTACGTAACGGACTTCCCTACTTAGATTACGTCACTTCGTCCTGCGGTTATTATTTTTTAGTGTGGCAAGCTCTCATATTTCGTTAGGACGTGAAAATTCCTCGCTAATAGGAGACGGTTCATTAGAAACTCGTCAGAATTCCGCTCGCTCGCTCGCTCAGCTTAATTCTGTTAACTATTTTTGTGTCCAAGACCGAAACGAAATTTTAGAAGTTGGTACACAGGGCTGGTGTCAATTTGTAATTTTAGTGTCTTGTATATGTTTTGTTTTAACCCAACTACAGCTCCTCGCGCACATGTGGGAGTGGGCGAGGAGGCGAAACGCCGGGGTGAAACTCCGCTGCCGCGACAAATCGCGGCACGGCGGACAGAGCTCCGGTGTGATCTCATGGCGACATGGCGGGTACGATTGTCACAACCCAGTGCTGGGCACGCCACAATTGCGGCGGTAAGTCCCCTCTTTGAGGAGTGGATAGAGAGGCGTCACGGCGTCCTCACCTTCCGCCTGACACAGGTTCTCATCGGGCATGGGTGCTTCGGTGGGTTCCTGTTCAGGATAAAGCGGGAGGATACGCCCGGGTGTTTCCATTGTGAGGATCGTTCAGAGGACACGGTGGAGCATACGCTGGAAGTGTGCCCTGCCTGGACGGAGCACCGCCGTGTTCTCGTGAAGGCGATCGGCGGCGGCGACCTCTCGCGTCCGGCCCTGGTGCGAGCCATGGTACGGAGCGAGAGGGAATGGGAAGCCGTCACTTCCTTCTGCGAAGCAGTAATGCTCGCGAAGGAGGAGGCGGAGCGCGTGAGGGAGTGGCAGTCTCTGCGCCCTCACGTCCCTAGCCACCGCAGGAGGAGACGCCCCGGGCGTCGGGAGTCGATAGCGGACTCCCGGCCACTCCCGACCGCCTAGGCCCGAGCTTGCGGGCGGCGAGCAATGGGTAGCTCGCCACCCGGTACGGACCAAGCTCGGGTCGACGGCGCGTAGTGTTCCACGCGCGCCTCAAAGAGATGTCAGCAAAACTGAAAGGGTCTGATGGGACCGGAGCCTGCCAGGGTCGCGAGATTGTTCGAAAGAGATACCGTGACCCTGGCACATGGGCAACTGAAGGAACACGGGTGGGTTTTAGTCAGTAAAAGTCTGACACGCCCTCCCGCTCCACCCAGAGCGAGCGAAGTCATTTGATGATTTCCCATCCAAAAAAAAAACCAACTTACAGCGAAGCAAAATGAAGGGTATCATTTTGACCGGTATGTACGTGGGTATATTTGTATGTCAGTAATTAGACAATGAAGTGTTATGGTATCGTTAGAAGCGTGTTGACCGTCTGCTGACAATAGGATATGTGACGTCACATTAAATTGAATATGGCGTCCTCTAGAGGACATCAAGCCAGGAACTAATAAGAAGCACCTAGCCTAACAAAACAGTACATTCTATTAGTAGTATGGGATCACAAGCTTTAGAACAAAGTGGCATACAACGATTTTCATCAAAAATTCAAATTCTTAAAATTCAAATTTTTCATAAATAAAGTAGTTTAGGTATATGAGAAACAAACACATGTCTGTCAAAACAAATCCCATATAATGAGACCACCTCTCTAATTTACTTGGCAACCCTAAAAAGTCCGGACCCCGCGTACGTCCTAATTCGCCGTACTCTTCATTTGTTCACAACTTTTGTGAAATAAAACCTTTTCCCACGTATGTACATGATTTTTTTAATTACGAGCCATCCCGTTGTTCTACGTGCTTCCACAGCTTCCTAGTCGCTGTAATAAATTCGTGTTTACGTTAATATAGTGATGCTGAGTTTTAAAATATAATAGAAATCTTAGCAAGGAAGTTTAATATAGTCTGTGGTGTCATAAATCTTTGAGGTTATGTGGTTACGTCGCACGGTTTAAATAATTGTGTATGTGACATTTTTATGTTGAACTTTATAATTTTTAAAAAGAGGATTCTTGTAGTTTTTAATTATAAAATATGTAAGTAATTATTATTTAAATACTATTTTGTATTATAATATTCGGCCAAAGAATTTTATTCACAGAGAGATTAATGTTTTTTTTTTACAGTCTATGAGATTGGTTTAGAGATATACAGAGAGATAATTGCGTGACACACATAACAATAGAAATGAATTTCATTTTGAAACAGATAAATTAAAATCAATATTAACAATATATAAATAAATATGTATATTATAATTTATATATTGTTCAATATATATATTTATTTTATCAATATTCTATTAGCGTAACATGCACTGTATTTTTCCTTTTTGTTACATAAATTATACTTAAATTATACTTGGTACCGTGTGGTGCCGGACATAAAGAATAGCATCACCCCATTTCTTCCCGTGGGTGTCGTAAGAGGCGACTACGGAACTTACTTGAGGATGGGCAGCAGCATTCTCTATGCATTTTAACACCATACTGCGATCGCCAATCCGCCTGCCAAGCGTGGCGATTATGGCAAAGCCCCCCAAATTGGGGGAGGTCTTGTCCAGCAGTGGACGTATTACGGCTGAAATGATGATGATGATGAAATTATACTTATACTT
Source organism: Aporophyla lueneburgensis (assembly GCA_932294355.1). Classification (NCBI taxonomy): domain Eukaryota; kingdom Metazoa; phylum Arthropoda; class Insecta; order Lepidoptera; family Noctuidae; genus Aporophyla; species Aporophyla lueneburgensis. The sequence goes on along the minus strand of OW028758.1, from coordinate 9,803,433 downwards.
AAATGTGTTAGCAATATCCTTCAAAATTATTTAGATTCTAAATGTCTAATTGATATCTAATGTGTTACGAAATTAGGGTGCTGAACCGGGTATGATGAAACTACAAAAAATTCTATTGGGTACTAAACCTGCGAAAATATTTGAAATAATAAAAAAAAACCTGACTGCATAAAAGTGAACGAAACGATTATATATAACTAGCTTTTGCCAGCGGCTTCGCCCGCGTGGAGGTCGGAAATTATCCCGCGGGAACATACTACCGGAATAAAAAGTAGCCTATGTCCTTTCTCAGGCTCTAAACTATCTGTGTACCAAATTTCATTTAAATCGGATCAGTAGTTTTAGCAGGAAAGCGAGACAGACAGACAGACAGACAGACAGACCGACAGACAGAGTTACTTTCGCATTTATAATATTAGTGTGGATTAGTGTGGATAGTGTGGATAACTTTATCACAGCTTTATGATAAGTTTTACAAATTTAAGTGAGGACGGTTGCTGACCACCTTTAAATCGTTAAAGATCGTAATGAACTTTCAAAATGAAAAATGATTAGAGAAAGTTAAGATGATTTTCGAAGACTGAAGTTTTCAATGATATCCCACCGACATCGACGTTATTTTTTCCTTTTTCAAAATATGGCGTCTGGTTCTCGCTATATTCATGTCTTTCGTGATTCTCGCAAGTCAAATCGGTCGACGTAAGGATCATCAAAACCAGCCCACGCGTTTAGTCGCAAGAGTACCACGAAGGAACAAACATGAAATACATACATACGCTGATAAATACATTAGCCTCTCGTGCATCGCGCCGTCGCACAGTGGATCAACGCCATACAAGCAAAGGGACATAGGCAACTCAAAAATACATGTTTCAGTTTTTGAAAACAAATCATTCCATCGTATAGGCCTACTTAAAAGCTGTAAAAAACCTTTTAAGCATTTTCTTATCGGAATCTTACATTGAGAGCTATGGCACCAAACGTGATTTTTTTGTATGGGAAACGGCATAAAAAATAGTATACCTTTAGAGTCCCTCCGTGTTTTCACTTGATTTTTTTATATGGTAATAAGACATATATTTGCTACATTTTCTTCAAACAAACATGGTGCGCCACTCGCACCCTTTATGAGGTACAAGCGTTGACCGACTATTTCCTTATTATCTACAAATTGATTCATAAGTTATTATTTCGAAATATTTTATCTCCAAATCTCACTTCACTGATGACTTACTGATAAATTGGTCAGGTCAAAAATCATCGGTGCACTGATAATAGATTACCAGAAAACGTTTTATTGCACCCAATCTCTGGAAACATTTGTGTTGTTGACCACCTAACCATCAATTCTTTGGGAGTATACTTCTCCCCGAGCCGAACTCTCGCCGAGTTTCACAACTCCCTTGCGGAGTTGAGAGTCGTCGTCGTCGGGTTCCGTCCCCTCCCCGTGCTCGTACTCGGGGACTTCAACGCCAAGAATTTGGCTTGGGGTTCCCGGTATACGGACACACGGGGCAGGATGGTGGAGGACTGGGCTCTGGAGACAGGCCTGGTCGTCCTAAACCGGGGTTCTGTACCTACGTGTGTACGGATGCGGGGCGACTCAGTGGTGGACATTTCGTTTGCCAGCCCCGCTCTGTCACCGCAGGTTATTGATTGGCGCGTCATGGAGGGGGTGGAGACGTATTCCGACCACCGGTACATCCGGTTTGACGTCTCCGCCCAGACCTCGAGCGCGCCGATCCGGCAGACTCTGAGTGGTCCGCGGTGGGCGCTGAAGAAGTTGGACCGGGAGCTTCTCCTGGAAGCCTCGATCGTGCAGGCCTGGGTGTCACCACCGGACAGGCCTGCTGACACCAACGACGAGGCCGAGTGGTTCCGGGAGGCCATGTCCGAGATCTGTGACGTGGCTATGCCCCGAGTCCAGCCAGGACGGGCTTGGCGCCAGGTGTACTGGTGGTCGCCGCAGCTGACAACGTTGCGCGAAGCGTGCGTTGCGGCACGACGCCGGTACACCAGGCACCGCAGGCTCCGTATCCGCCCTCCGGATACGGAAGCCATTCAGGCGGAGCTATATGAGGGGTACAGAGCGGCGAAGACCGCCCTCCAAGAGGAGATCCTGCGGGCCAGAGGACTGGCCCGCAAGGAGTCGCTGGAGACTCTGAACAGGGACCCATGGGGACGGCCTTACAAGGCCGTCCGGGAGAAACTCCGCCCATGGGCTCCTCCGCTGACTCAGAGTCTCCGGCCCCAACTCGTGGAGGGCGTGGTGAGCGCTCTGTTCCCTTCTCGAGGGGAACATAGTCCCCCACCCATGGCTCCGCCTACTGCGGTGCCCGATGCGGACCACACTACTGACGACGACGACGGTGCTCCAGAAGTGACCGAGGTAGAGATGAGGGTGGCGGTACGAAGGCTTAATGCCAAGAATACCGCCCCAGGACCCGACGGCTTGCCTGGCAAAGCATGGGTCCTGGCCTCAGAGGCTCTCGGGCCTCGACTCAGGGGGCTCCTAAGCGCATGCTTGGAGAGGGGCCAGTTCCCACTTCGTTGGAAGACGGGGAAACTGGTCCTCATTAAGAAGCCCGGGCGCCCAGCGGACTCTCCGTCCGCTTACCGGCCCATCGTGCTGCTCGACGAGGTGGGCAAGCTCTTTGAAAGAGTGATTGCAGACCGCCTCGTCGGGTAGCTGGTGCGGGAGGGGCCGGACTTGTCGGACGGCCAGTACGGCTTCCGCAAGGGGCGCTCTACGGTGGACGCCATCATGCGCGTGCGAGCCCTCACGACGGGGGATGCAGTGGCCCGGGGTGGGGTCGTCTTGGCGGTGTCTCTAGACATCGCCAATGCCTTCAACACCCTGCCCTGGAGTTGCATTAGGGAGGCACTCCGGTATCACCGGATGCCGACCTACCTCTGTCGCGTGGTCGAGGCCTATCTGACGGATAGGGCCGTCATCTACCCCGGTCACGAGGGGGAATGGAACCGGCGAGAGATGTCGTGCGGTGTCCCACAGGGATCGGTCCTGGGGCCGCATCTGTGGGACATCGGTTACGACTGGGTGCTGCGCGCCGACCTCCCTAGCGGCGTCAGCGTAGTTTGCTACGCTGACGACACGCTGGTCCTTGCGCAGGGGAGGTCGTACGAGGCGGCGGCCGAATTAATGACACGCGGGGTTGCGACAATCGTCGATAGGATCCGGCAATTGGGACTCGAGGTGGCATTGCACAAGTCCGAGGCCATGGGTTTTCATGGTCCTCGGAACGCGCCACCTGCGGGTTCCCAACTTACGGTAGGAGGGGTTCACATCGGCGTCGAGTCGACGATGAAGTACCTGGGACTTGTCCTCGACAGCCGGTGGAACTTCGTTGAGCATTTCCGACGTTTGGCTCCCAGATTGGAGCGGGCTGGGGCTGCATTAAAGCGGCTCCTGCCCAATCTGGGGGGTCCAAACGCCTCCTGCCGGAGGCTCTACACGGGGATCGTGCGGTCCATGGCCCTCTACGGGGCACCGGTGTGGGCGCCCTCATTGAGGCTGCGCCCAGCGCGCCGGTTGTTTGCGGCCCAGAGGGTCATGGCCATCCGGTTAATCCGGGGATACCGCACGGTCTCGTGCGAGGCGGCGAGCCTCCTTGCCGGAGTGCCGCCATGGGATCTGGAGGCAAAGGTCCTCGCGCACATGTGGGAGTGGCGCGAGGAGGCGAAACGCCGGGGCGAAACTCCGCTGCCGCGACAAATCGCGGCACGGCGGACAGAGCTCCGGTGTGATCTCATGGCGACATGGCGGGTACGATTGTCGCAACCCAGTGCTGGGCACGCCACTATTGCGGCGGTAAGTCCCCTCTTTGAGGAGTGGATAGAGAGGCGTCACGGCGTCCTCACCTTCCGCCTGACGCAGGTTCTCACCGGGCATGGGTGCTTCGGTGGGTTCCTGTTCAGGATAAAGCGGGAGGATACGTCCGGGTGTTTCCATTGCGAGGATCGTCTGGAGGACACGGTGGAGCATACGGTGGAGGTGTGCCCTGCCTGGGCGGAGCACCGCCGTGTCCTCGTGGAGGCGATCGGCGGCGGCGACCTCTCGCGTCCGGCCCTGGTGCGAGCCATGGTACGGAGCGAGAGGGAATGGGAAGCCGTCACCTCCTTCTGCGAAGCAGTAATGCTCGCGAAGGAGGAGGCGGGGCGCGTGAGGGAGTGGCAGTCTCTGCGCCCTCACGCCCCTAGCCGCCGCAGGAGGAGACGCCCCGGGCGTCGGGAGTCGATTGCGGACTCCCGGCCACCGTAGGCGCGAGCTTGCGGGTGGCGAGCAATGGGTAGCTCGCTGCCCGGTAAGGACCAGGCTCGGGTCGACGGCGCGCAGTGTTCCACGCGCGCCTCAAAGAGATGTCAGCAGCAGTGTAGGGGTCTACTAGGACCGATGCCTGCCGGGGTCGCGTGACTGTTCGAAAGAGATACCGTGACCCTGGCACATGGGCAACTGATGGAACACGGGTGGGTTTTAGTCAGTAAAAGTCTGACACGCCCTCCCGCTCCGCCCAGAGCGGGAGAAGTCATTTGATGATTTCCCATCCTGAAAAAAAAAAAAAAAAAAAAACCATCAATTCTTGTTAAATTCTGTAAATCGATTTTTATTATACCTAATGAGGCCATTACCTGAGACCCCCTTATAATTACAGATTACCTCACCTTTTGTGTATTAATGACCTTTTCGTTGTAATTCTTATCACTAGTTAATCTCCCTAAAAGGTACGTTTCTTTAATGTCGAACATAACCATCTTTTTTAAAGAATCGATCAATAGCTAATTGATAATTATGCTTTTGTTATAATTATCCTTCTCATTAGTACCAATTTTTAAACCATATAAATAGGTGCATTACTTGAAGTGCATCAGTTGTAATTTCATCCTCATTCGACTGTTGTCATTATGTCTTTCCCTGGTTTCGTTACTTACCTCGACCTTTACGTTTCTCTACGTGATGGTGGTGATCTCCGGGACTATAATCTATTATAAACATCTTTAAGAATAAACTGTAATGTTCAGTTAAGTGACAGTGTTGATAAAAAAGTAAAAGACTGGTGCCGTAAATTCTGTTATCGAATCTTTGCTAATGGACAAAATCTTCAAGAAGCCAGGAAAAAAATATGAAGAAAAATTCTTCCTGGTTGCAGACAGACGTTCAATAGCCGGAAAATTGGAAAGAGAATTGTGCTCTAACAGAAGAACCAGCTGCGACAACATCCGATTCTTTTACAAATATTATAATGGACCCGGTATATCCGGTTTCCGACGCATCTACGTCAACTTCGATAGACAGCCGCAAATCTTTCAAAGACCTATCAAATAAACAAAAAAAAAAGACGCACAGAAGCAACTTGCAGCATCAACAGTACGGATGAAATCGTTTTCTCAGCTCAAACCAGCCTTAAATCGTCTGGAAAAAAAGATGTTGCTGAAATACTGCATACCTTATGGAAAATCCAGACCAAGTTTCTAAAGTGAAACAATTTATTCTAATTGGAGAAATGAAAGAAATAAATGTCTGTCTGTAACCAGGAAGAATTCTTCTTCATAAATTTTTCCTGGCTTCTTGAAGATTTTGTCCACTTAGCAAAGATCCGATAACAGGATTTACGGCACCAGTCTTTTACTTCTTTATCAACACTGTCACTCAACTGAACATTACAGTTTGTTCTTAAACATGTATATAATAGATTATAGTCGCGGAGATCACCACCATCACGTAGAGAAACGTAAAGGTCGAGGTAAGTAACGAAACCAGGGAAAGACATAATGACTACACTAGGATGAGGATGAAATTACAACTGATGCACTTCAAGTAATGCACCTATTTAAATGGTTTAAAAATTGGTACTAATGAGAAGGATAATTATAGCAAAAGTATAATTATCAATTAGCTACTGATCGATTATTTGATAATGATGGTTATGTTCGACATTAAAGAAACGTACCTTTTAGAGAGATTAACCGGTGATAAGAATTACAACGAAAAGGTAATTGATACACAAAAGGTGAGGTAATCAGTAATTATAAGGGGGTCTCAGGTAATGGCCTCATTAGGTGTAATAAAAAACGATTTACAGAATTTAACAAGAATCGATGGTTAGGTGGTCAACAACACAATCGTTTCCAGAGATTGGGTGCAATAAAACGTTTTCTGGTAATCTATTTATCAGTGCACCGATGATTTTTGACCTGACTAATTTATCAGTAAGTCACCAGTGAAGTGAGATTTGGAGATAAAATATTTCGAAATAATAACTTATGAATCAATTTGTAGATAATAAGGAAAAAGTCGGTCAACGCTTGTACCTCATAAGGGGTGCGAGTGGGGCACCATGTTTGTTTGGAGAAAATGTAGCAAATATATGTCTTATTACCATATAAAATAAAGTCGAAACACGAAGGGACTCAGAAGGTATACTATTTTTTATGCCATTTCCCATACAAAAAAATCACGTTTGGTGCCATAGCTCTTAATATAAGGTTCCGATAAGAAAATGTTTCATAGATTTTTTACAGCTTATAAGTAGGCCTATACGATGGAATGATTTTTTTTTTTTCAAAAACTGACACATGTATTTTTGAGTTGCCTATGTCCCTTTGCTTGTATGGCGTCGATCCACCGTGCGTCGGGGAAAAGAGAATACCTACGTTATAGGCAGTAGGTAAATAAATTCCAAAGTTTTACTCACAAACATTTTGCTGGACTCCACTTCTTTTATCAAAGGAAATAAAAAAGATGAACACAAAAACAATTTATCCAAAACTTCAGGGAGGGTAAACATTTTTAAATCGTTCTCAAGTTGTAAAATTCTTCCGTAAGTTGTAGATGTCAGCACTGGCTGAGCTATCGGTACATCTGTTATTGTCTAACTTAAAGCCAGTCCGCTTCGATATCAGTTACCGTCTCCCGTACAAACTTTCCGCGTTACCGGGGATCATAAAAAGGAATGAGAGCGGTTCCATCACTGGGGGTGGAGGAATGTGAACGAATAGAGGGGGCAATGTGCTGTTCTAGTGCTTCTAACTAATCTGCAATTTGATTGGTTACAACTGGAATGGTATTGCTTTCATTGATATTTAAGTTTCGAATCGGAGATTCTTTTTTTGAATAAAGACTGTTGCGTTTTTTGGAAGCGGACCGTTAAAACGTAATGGTTTAAAACATCAAGACTTCCGCAGACAGGCAGATTATATGAAAACTTCGTGGAAACTGGTTAGCGAGAGTAATTTCGTGCATTGTTATGTGACATCATTAATCTATATATTAATACGTGAAGCGAAAACTTTGGATCCCTTTTTACGAAAATTGGGCGGACGGAGGGGTATGAAATTTCGCACACTTATAGTTTATATAGAGAAGAAGTGACGAATGCTAATATTTTTTTTAATTATGCGTAAAAATACATTATTTTCAATAAATAACACGTTACACACACTACTATTCATTACCGTGTATTTAATACACACATGCACAAATCGAGTATATATTTGTTTTTGGTATTATGTGTCTATAGCCTTACTGAATGTCAAATGTAATTATGGATTACGAAATTACGAAAGTTTATTGTCGAAATCTGTGATCCAATCGAGAATATCTGTCTTTAATATTTTGTGTCTATATTCTTGCTGAATATGTCAAGTATAACCATAAGTAATAAATATGACAATATGAAGTAAATGCTGTTCTGTCACCTATCAAAACTGTAATCTTATGTAATACTTTGAAATAATCTATATAATGTATTAATACGTGAAGCAAAAACTTTGCACATCGTTGTACGAACATTGTGCGAACAGCGGTGTATGAAATTTGGCACATTTAAAGTTTATTTGGAGAAATAGTGCTGAAAACTAATATTTGTATTTATTAACGAATAATGGTCGAGTTTCGACCTCTGGGCGACCACTAGTATTTATTTATTAATTAAGCAAGGCACACCAACGACATATTATTTACAAAAATTGTAACAATGTGATGACAGATTATAGTTAAAGGCACTCACACACAGGTCACTTAAAGGCATGCACAACATTCATATTCGACAACATACACATTTCAACATTTATATATAAATTAAATCGTTCGTTAACATTATTTTTTTATTATTACCAAAGTATTCCAAATGAGATTTAATTATAATTAATAATAGTTATTTGTGCAACAAGAGAGCAAAGTCGTTTTTTGCTGCGAGTGCTGATTTTCAATCCTGAGTGTGGCGAGGGATTCAAAGGCACGAGATGCAAAAAACTTTGCTCTCGTGTAACACACATAACTTTTCACTTCAGCAGCAAGAACACTTTAGGAGATAAAATAATAAACAGGAATAGATTGAAATAACTATTTACTGTGAATCAAAGTAATTAACATTGTAGGTAGAGGTACCAATAGGGTATTTTCCGTTTTTTTAAAAACAGTTTCCTTTTGAAGACTGGGAAGAAATATTCCATAGAAAAATAAAATTTATCTAATCAATGTCCATTTAACGCGTTAGAAGTGAAAAAAATCTAATTTATTTTAATGGTTTTGAATTTACCGCCAAAACGCTCGGTGCGCTGACGTTTACCGTGTGACGTCATTTTTGTGTATATTTAATTTTGACTTAGGTACCTATGTGTTCTGTGCTCGATCTGTATTTCTGTAAATCTCGGAGTGGATTAAGGATATATTAAGGATTTTTGAAATTGATTAATGCAAATAAAATGGAAGCTGGTTTTATAAAAGCCGATAGTGCAAATCTGCCCACAGTAGATATTTTTATGGTTGGACATTTCTTTGCAAACAACCCCGATTTTTGTGCTACGGAGTTTCGAAACATTAAAAACTTTGTGTAAGTATTAATAATAAAGCTATTTCGAATGTAATATAAGTCAATAATTCGACCTTCAGACGATTACTTAGCTGACATGAAAACTATTATTAACTCATTCCAATGTAAAAAAAATCAAAAGTTAACAAACAGTGCCCCGATATCTGTGATCCGCGATATTGTTTTAATAATGTGATAATCTTATGAGTAAATGAATGAATGAAGAATTTTTCATATTTTAGGTTTCTAAACCGTATTGGTTTTATAGAAATTCATTTGTTTAAGGCTGATGTTTGTTTACCTTTTGATTGGAATGAGAACCTAACCTAAAATTGACAAAAAATATTATGTAAATTAGTAGGTAATGACTTTTTGGACTTCTATATAGTAAATGTAAGTATATATGTATACTTGCTCACTTACATCGAAGTGGTCCTCACAAAAATATAACGAAGATTTCGGTGATAACTGCGCAGCATCTTTCCTCCTTGTAAGTTGCAACCATTTTTGCCGTACTTCTGGTTTAAAAGGCACCGGTATAAATAGTTTATGTGGCGCAGTTTTAGAAGTATTTGTACACAGAGGCACCACACACCAGTAATACCATTTTCTATCCATTTGAGATACGGAATTACTTGATCGAAATACTGTTTACACAAAGATGACGTCACCGTGGTAAACGTCATCGTACGGAGCGTTTTGGCGGTAAATTTAAAACCATTGAAAATAAATTAGATTTTAATCACTTCTAATGCAGAAAATGGAGATTAATTACAAAAAAATATTTTTCTGTTAAATATTCCTTCACAGTCTTCAAAATAAAATAGTTTAAAAAAAAGTGGAAAATACCCTATTCAATAAAATTAACATTTTATAAGTTAAAAGTAAAATTACTGCAATTCTGCAATTTAAAAGTAACAGATTTATTTGGCAACGTTATTGTTGCATTGAGTTTAGTTTGATTATCTGGGGTTAAGGTTTCTGTTTCGGTGGCGGATTGAGAAGGAACAACGGTGAACGTTGGTGACTCTGATCGGCTTTCTGACTGTGCGTCGTTGGAAGTGGATGGGCGTGGGTGAAACCAAGGATCCGAGGTCGAATTCAGACTTATTGTTTCCACTATACGCTTACAGATTTTCGACTTATTTTCTATTGAGTCTTCAATATAGGCTATAAATATGTAGCTATACATAGCCTTCTGCCACCGTATTGGACTTCCACCCGCCGTGACCTTTCAAAGTTCGTCTTCGTATTTTTCAATTTTACTAACAGTAATTTATCTGAATGCTTTTCGATATTATTAACTGTTAGCTGTAATAGCTCGTTGTTGCGTACCGTTTATTATCTGTGCGCCTAATGGAATGCGCGTGTAACGAAGTGACATCTGACTTGTCATTTTTTGACGTTGACACTTGACAGTTCTCTTGATTTGCCGCTAAAAGAAGCGTGGGTCGTCGTGTTGAGTTCCGCGACGCGTTTGTTGAAATTAATCCCTTTAAATCGATCCGTTTGTGACAATTAGTCGTGATCCAATTGTATTAATTGTAATAACCCCCAATTTGAAGAAATAACACGGGTTTATTTGTTGGAAATATCTCGTATAAATAGTTTGAAGGTCAAACCAAAGTGACGCTATTGTGAATGAGTGATTTGAAGACCGCATGCTGTGACCTCCTCCAGCCTAATTGGAAGCGGAATCTAACCTGAAGAATACTCGTAACGTCACGACACAATACAGATACACTCACTTACATACATATCTCCAGGTTGGCACCAGAGCAGTGTCCTTCAACCCATGAGGTAAGTTCCTTTGTTTGTATATTGTATCTTGTATTTGTATTGTCTGCTCCGCGTACGGCGGACAGTACGCTAGCCACTCTTGTCTCTAGAGCCCCACGATTATAACTCTTCCACTGCGCACTTGAAATCGTATTGTACGGGGCCTAGTCTGGCAGCGTACACTCGTTATTGCGACACGCTCCACTAATTCCTATGATCAGTATAACCTGTAATGAAAATATTACGTAAATAATATGCATAATTTAACATTTACAGCATCTTTTACATATCTTATTAAATGTTTTAACAGTATTGCTAAGCCAGACTAGGATTCATTGCGCCTCCAAAAATTAGTAGTAGGCAGTAAGTACCTTTATAGTAAACAGTCTATTATTATTATTTCGTTTATTTCATTATACATACATATAAATTATATTTTTAAATATTAAAATAACAAAAATCATAAAAACATTGCAACATTTATTATTATTATTATTATCAACAGCCTATAATGTGTAATTAAACTGACAAAAAAGTCACAGAATAATTACTTTATCCATACAGCTCAAAACAAATGCAGGGCTACCTGGAACGTTATTAATAAAACAGTGAGTAATGTGCCAAAAAACCAAATCAATCAAATTAATTTAGACGATAAACATTTAACGGATGATCCACAGACCATTGCAGACTGCTTCAATAACTTTTTTATAGACCAAATAAAAGGGAATACAAGTTATGCTAATAGAACAGAGACCTTACCCAATCACTCGAAAACGTTATTTATGTATCCAACTACACCGCAAGAGATACATAGATTAATTTTAAACTTAAAAAATACCAACAGTACTGGATATGATAGTATTTCGACTAAAATTTTGAAACAATCACCATTCAAAATTTCTTACATTTTAAGTCATGTCATCAACTTGTCGATCCAACATGGCTACTTTCCAGACAAACTTAAACTAACAATCATTAAGCCACTTTTCAAGAAAGATGACTGCCACAATATGAATTGTTATAGGCCCATAGCACTAGTTCCGGTACTCTCTAAGATATATGAAAGAGTTATTTATGTCCGTTTAAATGATTTTTTTGAAAAATTCAACTTATTTGCTAAAGAGCAGATAGGTTTTAGGAAAAATAAAACGATCAATATGGCCGTTTATGATTTTTTGACCACAGTTATGACTAGCTTAGACAACAAAATTCCGGCGTGCGCATTATATATGGATCTAAGTAAAGCGTTTGATTACGTGGATCACAAAATTTTGTTAAACAAATTATACAGGTACGGAATTCGGGGTACTTCGTTAGAGCTTATAGCTTCTTACCTGACCAACAGAAAACAGTCCACTTTGATTACTCGTGTTTGCACTAAATCGAGGAAAGAAATTAAATACTCATCAGAATATAGAGAAATTAAACAAGGCGTCCCGCAAGGAAGTGTTTTAGGTCCTTTGCTATTTATTATTTATATAAATGACCTTCCTAAAATAACAAATCATCCCACTATACTTTTTGCTGATGACAGTACTGTCGTTTTTACAGGTAAGGACAAGGTATCCCTTGAACAAGATATAAACAGCACTCTTAGTAATATTATAAAATGGCTAAATGATAACAATTTAAAAATGAATTTTGACAAAACTAAAATTATGATATTTCGCAATCGTAAAGCCCAATTTACTGACATTAATATACATTATACAGGGAACAAAATAAATGAGACAGCAACTACAAAATTCTTAGGCATGTCAATTGATTATAATTTGAATTGGAAGACGCATGTTGACAGTTTAAATCAAAAATTAAATAAGCAGTCATACGCCCTACATATGTTGGGAAAAACAGTAAACACTTCTGCTGTACTTGCAGCATACCATGGCTATGTGGGATCCTTGATAAAGTATGGTATTGTGTTCTGGGGTCATTCCACCAATAGGGATATGGCATTTAAGGCGCAAAAGCGGTGTATTAGAGGTATGTTTAATATCGACCAGACTGATAGCTGCCGGCCGTATTTTGTAAAGCATAATATATTAACATTGCCGTGTGTTTATATTTATGAGATTGCTAGCTTTGCGAGAACTAACAAACATCTTTTTGATAAGTATAGAAGTAAGCGGCATAGTGATAAAATTTGTGGCAAATCTAGTAAGACGGCCTTATATTCTAAAAGCATTTTCAGTATGGCGCCGCGTATATACAATCACTTGCCAAAGTCCATTTTAGAAACTCAATCTATCGCTGAATTCAAAAAGAAATTAAAAAGATTTTTGCTAAGTAAATGTTATTACAGTGTTCAGGATTATTTGAAGGAGGATGTAAGGACATATTGTTGATGTGAGTCACTAATTTATTTTATTATTAATATCATTACTTTGACATTACTCTGACATCTATTTACAAATATGTCTTGACATTCTCATTTAATACATGACATTTTTAATTATTATTTGCTTCATGATTATTAAGTTACATTATTATTTGCCATGATGAAATTACCAAATAATGTATCAATTTAAATTATATTCTTACTTAACATTTAATCACTATTATTATTTTGACATTATTACTTAATATATGACATTTTAAATTTGAAATTCTTTTGATGACATTAATATTAACTTCATTAATTGTTTCACTGATAAACAATATAGCTTGTGATTTGCATGCCTTAAGGTGTAATATGGTTGGACTGTGCTATATATATATTTTAACAACTTTATGTAATTTACCCATATTAGCAAATAAATGATTATGAATTATGAATTATGAATTGAATTAATGTTCCCACTGCTGGGACACAGGCCTCCTCTCGGTGGGAGGGAGTGGGCCATAATCCACCACGCGGGCCCAGTGCGGGTTGGTAGATGTCACATGTCTTCGAATCTTTGGTTCTAAGACATGCCGGTTTCCTCACGATGTTTTCCTTCACCGTTTTGAGAGCAGTGGCGATGAAATAATTTACACAAAGTAATGCGCCTGCTTGGGTTTGAACTCACGACTCACTCGTAAGTCGCGGTCGTTACCACTGGGCCACCACTGCTCCATTCCGGAGTTTCATTAAGAATTTTTTCTATGTTAAGGGTCGTGAAAATTTTGGACTTTTTAGCCTTATGCCCAACTGACATTCTTTTTAGAAAAGATACGAGTATTGTAGATGATCGCCTCGTCTGTGATAAATCTAAAAAATAAGATACCAACACCGTCTCCGAAAAACTGCTTGCGCCCTTTGTAAGTCTCCATTCATTGAAGACGTGGTATGCTTTCAGATACTTCTCGCGAGACTTCTCAGGTAGGAAACTTAATTCTGCATTAATAACTTGTTGTTTTAACTCTTCCGGTGTTAAAATACTGTTCTCGTCGCTAGTTTCACTCATATTTTACGATTATTTTAATATTTTTTAACTTATTCAACTCTTTACGCCAGCTACGAAATTTTATTCCCGCTCTTTTATTTAAATTAAGGCGTGTTCGGAAATAGCACCCATGACATTTTATTATTCAAAATATTTACGTAACATTATTGAAAGTAGAAACAAATATTTACAGGTTAAATATCAGTTTTATTTGCAGTAAATACTTGATTTCGTTTAAATACAACAATAAGTTAAAAATTCAATCAATTACATTAAAAGACATAATTATCTTTTTGCAAAATTTCTTTAGTTAGTACAAATTCTCGAACGTGTTTGTCTTTGAGGTCGAATTCAAAATCGGAACTTTGAAAGGGCTGATCTTTGTCTCTCTCTCTTTCTAATGGTGGGAAAGAGATAGAATGTAAATGTTTCGAATTGTATGATTAACCCAAGGCTGAATAAGATATTCGCGGCTTTCTAAAAACAAAAATTAAAAAGTTGCTTTGTCTCACTCAGTGGGCAAAATCGCATTTTGCCCACTGATTTCAGGCAGCAAAACCACAATGTTTGAGCTACTGAAGTGAAAAATAATAGATTTCGTCACATTACATGAAAACAATAAAACCATAAAGTAAATATGATTAATTCAAGACGGTTTTGTCTGTTAAATTCAGGTTTGAGCAAATTGAGCTATTTCATACAACTGTCAAAGATTGACGGTTGTTATTTGAATATACGGACACAAGTTAAGTTGGTAGTCGCTTCGCTTTTAGAGGCATGAGTAGTGAGTACCATAGTGTAAAGTTCACTTAATCTCTATAGAACACCCGTATTATTCTATCATCATATATATATTATGTACCGATATGTTATGTAACGATACGACGATATTGTGTAACGATATATTATGTATTAATATATCGTTATATTATATCCGTGTATGGTGGGCTTCTGCCCGACGATGGATGTCGGGAAGTTGTAAACATGCTAGTTGCGCAAAAAACTCTTCCTGCGCGATGCAGGATTATGCGTGACGTCAGTATGTCGCGTGATTCGCATGTGGCAGGGCCGATGACACCACAAGCTTAACATTTAATGTTTCTAACTTTAAACTGATACCGACGTATAGCTACGGTTATAACCAACATAGTGCTCACAATACCTACTAAATGTAGAGCCTTTTTTTGTGAGCAGGAAATCATCAAATGACGTCTCCCGCCCTGGCTGGAGCGGAAGGGCGTATCAGACTTTTACTGACTTAAACTCACCCGTGTTCCTTCAGTTGCCTATATGCCAGGTAAGTCTTTTGAACAAATCTTGCGACCCTGGCAGATACATAAGCAGCCTACAATGTTCTCACTGCTGGGATACAGGGTTCCTCTCTGTGAGAGGGAGTGGGCTGTAATTCACCACACGGGCCCAGTGCGGGTTGGTAGATGTCACATTTCTTCGAATTTTAGGTTCTAGGGCATGCCGGTTTCCTCACGATGTTTTCCTTCACCGTTTTGAGAGCAGTGATGATGAAATAACATACACAAAGTAAAATGCCTGTCAGGATTCACGTCGCGGCCGATTTCACTGCTCTCTAACTCTAACTTACACTTGAGGACATAAAAACAAACGCAAGATCTTCTAACACAGTCACACAGATGGCTATTTCTTTTGAAGCTACTCTGAGTTTAATGCATAAAGCTCGGTGTAAACGCGAGTGGAGTACTCAAGCTTTTTACATTCACAAGGCAATTAAAACTAGCTCAGATGTGTTTGCTGCTTAGAAATTCTTTATTTTGTTGGTGGTTTACAGGGATATATCATCATCATTCATCATCATTTCATCCGAAAAACTTCTACTGCTGGACTTAAGACTCCCCCATATTGGAGGGTTTCCCATAATCGCCACGCTTGGCAGGCGGGTTGGGTCACAGTATGGTGGTAAAAAGAATAGAGAACGCTGCTACCCATTCTCTAGTAAGTCTCTTAGTCGCCTCTTACGACACCCACGGGAAGAAATTTTATTTTATTTTATTAAATGGGATAGTGCTGTTCTTTACGTCCGGCATACACAGATCAACCGAAGGGATACAAACATTATGACTTGACTGGACTGTTAGTCTAGTGGTTAGTGACCCTGACACTGTTCTGTATCTGGGTGTAATTTATCTATAATATGTATATATTTAGAAATACTAGTGATCGCCCATTGGTCGAAATTCGACCGCACTTCATTTTAATAGAAATACATTATTAAAAGAAAAAATATAATGAAATAGGTTAAATATCTATAAAATTAATTTATTACCTATGGTTATACTTGACATTCAGTAAGACTATAGACACAAAATCAGGCTTACCAACTTAGGGGTTTTTCCAAATTTAGGGGGGTAAATAAGAGGATTGGGATTTTTTAAGGGCGTTCCATTTTTAGGGGTATTCTTGGGGATTTTTTGCCATCTTACATTTCTCATTGTGTTTTTGATTACAATAAAAGTATTAGCGACTTCTAGTACGGTTCCTCGATACTAAGAATGCAGAGTCAATGATTAACAAATGTCGCGTAATAAATACAGACAAATATTACTACTGTGTGCCGGTCTATGATTACTGAACATGCTTTGGTTATTTTCATTATAATGTTTTAGGGGATTTTTTTAGTAATTGTGGCAATCTTAGGGGTTTTTAACTTAAGCTTTAGGGGTAAATATTTCTGGGTGTTGGTAACACTGCACAAAATAATAAAGACAGATTTGGACCATAAACAAAAGAATATCTATGCATGTGTGTATTAGATACACAGTAATGAATAGTAGTGTGTGTAACGTGTTATTTATTGAAAATAATGTATTTTAACGCATAATTTAAAAAATAATTAGCATTCGTCACTTCTTCTCTGTATAAACTATAAGTGTGCGAAATTTCATACTCCTCCGTCCGCCCAATTTTCGTAAAAAGGGATCCAAAGTTTTCGCTTCACGTATTAATATATAGATATAAGTATATTTATCAGTTGTCTGGTTACCATAGTACAGGCTCTGCCTAGTTTGGGATCAGATAACAGTGTGTTTGTTGTCCTGATATTTATTATTTATTTTTATATATAAACATTAGTAGCATGCTGTAGACAAAATCGATCTACCTTGCCTTTTTATGAGTATGTTAGGGTCGGTTCCAGTTTTACTGGATGCAGCTAATTACCAGTATTTTAAATGGAGCGACTGCCTACCAGATCTCCACAGCTCATTTACTGGATAGCACAATACTCCTTATTTAGGAAACCGAAGACATGAATAAAAAATACTACAACAAAACTACACATAATTTGTTAGCAGAAACATTTCAATTTCTTGGCTGGTTAACAATCTATTTTGCTGACTATAGTTGTCAGATTTGTACATTAAGATCTCGCTAACAATGGTCTACTGGCGGAAAGTAGGACCCACCCGTTGAAGACACTGAAAATCCTCCGCCTCCCGTCACTCCAAACGAAATGTACGACATCATTTGATTCATCATTAATTTCCTAGCTTGGAGCCCAAGCTAGGAAATTCTGTCATGTCCTGTCATCTTGAAACGATTCACAGAAACAGGACAATGCTTTAAATACGTTTAGCGCTAAACGTGTTTAGTTAACTGTGGTGAATGCGGGCCTTAATCTATGACGTAATTAAAATTATTTCATTTCGTTTCATTTATTCATTAACAGTTTTTACACTGTGTCAGAATGTTTTAGAAAAAAGGAATCAAATACAAGCTAAAAGCAATTCACAACTCAGAAAAAAAGAAATATTTAAATTATTTAAATGCTTTACCTACTGTTAATAAAGGTCAATTTTAAGAGTTTTAGTGAGTAGTAATAGAGAGAGAGAAAGAGAAAGATCCTCCTCTTTATGAGAGAGAGTGGGCCGTGATCTACCACGCGGGTCGATAGATTATGGTCCACTCCAGTGGGGGTTGGTAGAAGTCACATGTCTTCAAATTTTTGGTTCTAGGACGCGCCGGTTTCCATACGATGTTTTCCTTCACCGTTTTGTGAGCAGTGGTTATGAAATTATTTACACAAAGTAAAACACCTGCTTGGGTTCGAACCCACTACCCGTAAGTCGGGAGCGATACCACTGGGCCACCACTGCTCTAAATAATTCTATGCATCCTCGTAATATCACTCTCAATTCTCGTCCAATGAAAGAATCGTCGCTTAAAATGTTTCTATTCAAAAACAAAACTACAAACTTTGATACGTGCATATTTTTAGAGTGAACTAAGTTCTTAGCACAGACAAGTATTTCAGTAGCCCGCGAGAAACTGCCTATTACTGAGTGACAGGACAGCTGCAGCTAAAAATATAACCGAGGACCGCTCGGCTGTGCAGTTTCAATAAACGAAAATTCCATCACGAGGATCTTGACACGTCTTATTAGATGACATGAGAGCAGGTAGCACAGGTTACTCTTATTCATAAATGTAATACGTTGTACCTTTGATGTGTTGGTACAAAACTCACAAAGTCAAATACGCAAAAACAAATATTTTGAGAAAAAAATATTTTTCATATTATATGACTTAGGTTCTAGATATTTTCTGAAATATTGTACTTGTTGACACAATTTTTTTTTTTCTGAAATGTCAGTTACTAGGTTTTGAAATTGCACAGCCACGCTTCGTCTGGTGGGGACATCGAGTCGCTGTCAAAGCGTGGGGAACCAGTAATTGAAGCTAATCTGTTTGGTTTAGATAAATGACAGTTATGACTGGTAAGTTGAATTGCCGATTTATCGCAGTTAAAATTAATATCAATTTAATCAATCTCTCTAGCTGTTTCTTAACTATGATGGAAATATATATATAAATATCAGCTACCCGAATGAGATTTCGGGTAGCTGATACGCTCGAGACGTAATACGGTGTAACCGGGTTAAGTGGAGGAGTGGATAGAGAGGCGCCACGGCGTCCTCACCTTCCGCCTGACGCAGGTTCTCACGGGGCATGGGTGCTTCGGTGGGTTCCTGTTCAGGATAAAGCGGGAGGATACGTCCGGGTGTTTCCATTGCGAGGATCGTCTGGAGGACACGGTGGAGCATACGGTGGAGGTGTGCCCTGCCTGGGCGGAGCACCGCCGTGTCCTCGTGGAGGCGATAGGCGGCGGCGACCTCTCGCGTTCGGCCCTGGTGCGAGCCATGGTACGGAGCGAGAGGGAATGGGAAGCCGTCACCTCCTTCTGCGAAGCAGTAATGCTCGCGAAGGAGGAGGCGGGGCGCGTGAGGGAGTGGCAGTCTCTGCGCCCTCACGTCCCTAGCCGCCGCAGGAGGAGACGCCCCGGGCGTCGGGAGTCGATTGCGGACTCCGGGCCACCGTAGACGCGAGCTTGCGGGTGGCGAGCAATGGGTAGCTCGCCGCCCGGTAAGGACCAAGCTCGGGGCGACGGCGCGCAGTGTTCCACGCGCGCCTCAAAGAGATGTCAGCAGCAGTGTAGGGGTCTACTAGGACCGATGCCTGCCGGGGTCGCGTGATTGTTCGAAAGAGATACCGTGACCCTGGCACATGGGCAACTGATGGAACACGGGTGGGTTTTAGTCAGTAAAAGTCTGACACGCCCTCCCGCTCCGCCCCGAGCGGGAGAAGTCATTTGATGATTTCCAATCCTGAAAAAAAAAAAAAAAACCGGGTTAAGTGGGCCCTGGATATGTGGAAAACCTCTACTTCTTACAATTATAATGAGGTTGCGACATTTTTGCATTGAAAACCTCCTCTTTAAAGCTGAAAAATAATTTCATTACCACTGCTCTCAAAACGGTGAAAGAAAGCATCGTGATATATTAGAACCTTTGAAGACATGTGACAAATCTTCATTGTTGTATAATTGGTAGACCAACCTGCACTGAGCCCGTGTGATGAGTGACGCCCTACTTACTTCCTCTTACTGAAGGGATACCTGTGTCCAAGCCGGAACGGAAGGTCATCCCGAAACTTTGCATTAATACCTGTTGAAAGAAATAATTAAACCTTGATAACTGAAAAATTATTTCATTACCACTGCTCTCAAAACGGTGAAAGCAAACATCGTAAGGCCGAAACTAACCAAAGATGTGTGTTTAATTGGTAGACAAACCCGCACCGGCCCGCGTCGTGGATTACAGCTTACAGCCCACTCCCTCTTACCGAGAGGAGGCCTGTGTCCCAGGACTGGGAACATCATAGGCTGATTATGCCAAAATATCCTTGTAAGTGCATACTTAATGATATCTACCCAAAACCTGATCTTACGATTTAACACGTTGAGTGCCGATCACGCGGTATCACGTGATTCGTCGGCTCTGTATTATGGCCGATCACGCGTTATCGCGTGCTTGCTACTAACAATTTTTTGTTTGGCTCTCAACGTGTTAATACAGGCATACCATTCATTTCCCATAGACAGAGACACAGTCAACAGCAATGCTAGAACATTCTACTTCACAGCATCACGATTATTGCACTAATCCCAACGTTACCAGTATAATACTGTCAAATGGCGAGGCATTTCACGTTATTGTTGTTGCAGCAAACGACTGTGCGTCGTAAATTAGCAGGATTATATCACGGATATTGCCGGCTTAACAGCTGTTTGTAACATGTTTGTTCAAGAAAAATATTGTTAAGTACAATGTTTCTGTTTACGTTTTCTTGAATTGTACTGTATGGTCTTTTTAGTGTTTTAGAGTGTAATAAGATTTGTGCGATCACAGATTGCTGGATATCCGTTACTAAAACGTATTTGAGACACCTGCATAGCTCACAAGCATTTGACAGGCTATCGTATCGAAAATGGCACATTTGAATAGTTTAAACAACTATCTAAAAAATCATCGACTTCCTATCAACGACTCACAAATCCAAACTCCGGGCTGCTACTCATACATTCCTGAAATCCTAGTATGTACAACGATGCCAGATCTGGTAATAAATCCCAGGATCTCACGCTTAGCAAATTATGAAAATATGTATATATTTTAATTTCTTCGTTACTAAAATGCACAGAACTCTTTACTCCAAGTCTAATGAAACTTAACATAACATTACACTCACCGTTCGCGACGCAAGGAAAGCTCTTAAAATATACACCTCACATGATATTCATAAAAACTAACTCTCACTGCGAAAGTTTCCGAATTCGCATCCTTAGGCAACTGTCCCACGACTCTTAAACTGAGGTAGTACGAGCGACTTTTTCCGACGATTTTATTTCGCACACTTGCCTTTCAGTTGAAAATCCATTAGGGTATATTTTTTTTGACGCGCTGTTATGCTCTCATATCGATTCTCCTTCCTTAGCTTAACACTGAGAGTTGAATATATCCAGTGCACGATAAAAACCTATCCTTAAATTTTTGCGTCTTAGCAGACATGGGCGAACGAGATGCGAGTAGAGCTAGCATATAAAAAGTAGTTCGCGAGCAACGAGCAGCGACTGCGCGACAGTGCGATTACTCGCTGGTATGCGTGTGTACCAAGTGTGACTCTCTCAGCGAGTGTTCTGCCCGCCAAGCGAGCGTCGCTGAGCGGGCACTCTCTGTAATTTCTCTTACCACTACGACTGTGTGTAAGTGGTAAGTAAACGCAAGTCTTGAAAGTAGTTTGTTCAGAATTCAATACTGAATCCATTTGCATTAGTCTATCTAGTATTATTCAAATATTATGCGCATACTGCCACACTGACCGCCCGTTGAGCCAAAGAATTAAATCTTATTAAAAACTCAACTTTAAATGCATAGAGTAATGCTAGGATCAATACGATTTTAGAGATAGCTTTGAATACATTTTTTTTTGTCATTGTATTATGCTTTTAACTCAATACTCTAATTAGGGTGTAAGCGGTCTTGCGATAATTATGTTGGTATGTTATTATGTCTCTTGAGCAAGAAAGTCGTTGAGTCGTTTCCCCGTCGGCGGTGGGACAGGGGCCTTACTCGAAGGGTAGTCGTTATAGTTGGCGCAACTCTTTGCAAACTTCTCCAAACACCGATTATCGTTTTACTGCGAATAGTATACCTACTCCGTTTACCTTGGTACGCAAAATAGTATGATTGATATTATTGTCATTTTAGGGTTTCGAAGGTACAAGGATTCCGCCATCCGTCTGTCTGTCACAGGGCTGTTTCCATTGTAACAGCATGCGTAGCATGACCACCGTAGAAAGGGGTTTTGTCGACGGACGATTAGACAAAGTAACGTTTCGGGTACACAGTATGACAACAGCAAAGTAGAAAAAATCAACTGCACTTTTGACGTGAAACATCTATAGGCGAGGGTAAACCTAAATTTTGGCGTGATGAGCGTGGCCACGCACAGTGGCCCATACTGAAAATTAGTGGACTTAGGCAACAAAGTTTCAATATCGATGCGATTTTTTTTTATGTGATAATTAACATATTAACATATAATTAATACGTTATTTTTGATTATACCATATTTATTTCCTTTCGTAAAGCATGCTTTATAAATATTACCTTTACAAAATATTTTTTTTGTTTTGCCTTGTGTCGCAGGTTCGCTAGGTTAAGCTACACTTCTCAAGATCAGCCTTTGGATGGCTGACCATTTACTTTATGTGTGGCGTTTTGTCGCAGGTTCGCAAGGTTAAGCTGTACTTCGCAAGGTCAGCCTTTGGATGGGTGACCATGTAATTTTTGTTTTGCCTTGTGTCGCAGGCTCGCTAGGTTAAGCTATACTTCTCAAGATCAGCCTTTGGATTTAGTTTGTGTGGCAAAATTATGAAGGTTATGAAAGGAAAGGTAGGAAAGTTATGAGGTCACAATTAGGAACAAAATGGTACAGACGCCACCAGGTCAAGCTACCCGAAACTGTCAATTTTTCCCAATGAACCTTGAACCTAATACTCTAGAAATAAAGTCGAAAATCTATCAAAGAAATCTGACAGATTGTAGTAGCTTGATGTGTTGGCGTCTGTACTTTTCCACTTTACAAAAAAGATGGAAGGGTACACCATAAAAAAATGGAGTAACGACATCATTCAAATGCCCAATAAACTAAACAGTAGATAATGCATTACTGCTTTGCATTGTAAATGTATTTTGTGTAGGATACTTAATTATCATCTGCTGTTAATATGTATGTAACATATTAACACTCTTTTTCCCAACTAAGTTGGGGTCGGCTCTTACATGGAGGTCAGATAAGCAGTCGTAACTAAAATTAATAAATTTATTCATCTAAAAAGCTGAAAGTAGTTGGTAAATCGTTTTAAAAAACGACAAGTTTTAAATTTTTTAGGTATGTAATAGTACTTGCTATGTAAACAACGGTGACAGGAAGTATTAGGGGAAGTACGTCCAAAATGACATACGGTTTTGTTTTTTAATCATATATTTTTAATTAACATAGTTACAATCACTGTTTAGGTTGAATAATCATCTTTGGTTCATAAGTTTTAACCTACGTAAACTCATAATTGAATAGGACCCATATAAAAAATATAATTTAAATTAATCGAAGCCTCTAAGAAAATTCATTTTGTCCATATAGTACGGACAAAATGACATACATAATGAAAACGAAAATTATGAAGTACATATTTCACAAAATATTAAATATGAGCCCAAAGAGAACAATTGTTGCACCGTAGCACCGCACTCGTTGGGCTTGGAACGGGAAAAGAGGTCGTTACAATAAACGCATGCGCAGTCATCATCATCACCGTTCGACACAGCTGGAAATATTCTACATTCGAGTCCTCAGCGTAATGAGTCTTCTGTACTTGGGTTCACCTCTTTTCTGACTGCTTTTAAGGATCGTTATCGTAGTTCGATTCAACATTGAAAACCTCATCATTGAATAAAGGTATGTCGTTTTGCCCCGAACGTAAGTATGTCGTTTTGCCCCACAGGTTATCTAAACACTAATTAAGTCATAATTACTATAAACACGAGATTTATAAATAAATACTTTTAAGTAATGCAGTATAATGCTACACTTTTTGAATTTACTACAAAAGATGTAATAGAAACCACGAGAAACTGATCAAAAACAGGACTAAATCAATAAAAATAAAAAACTTTTATGCGCACAAAACGCTTTCCTGCAAGTAACTTCGGCGTGACCAAGTGAATGGCGGTATAAACTTAACAGGTATTCCACCATGGCCGGCGTCACATAATGATATGCCAACTGCAGGATTATAGCCCGCCAATTTCGAAAAAAGCCCGGTGTGTCATTTTGTCCGTCTATGTCATTTTGGCCGTACTTCCCCTAAAACATTAAATAGATACCCAAAATGAATTAAAAACGTTTTAAAGAAGCTAACGTAAAAAGTCCTCAACTGAAGGTACGTATGGAAATTTATATAAAACCTCCTTTGAAATTGTTCCATTGTAGCCGGAAATATCGCGGAACATACATACAAAAAAGAACATACAGACGAAATGAAAACTTCCTCCTTTTTGAAGTTGGTTAAAAGTAAAAGGATTATGTAAAGATCGTATCAGGTGGCGTTCCATAGTTTTTGCCTACCCCAATGGGAAAAGAAGTGAGTTTTTGTTTATATCTATATATTAATACGTGAAGCGAAAACTTTGGATCCCTTTTTACGAAAATTGGGCGGACGAAGGAGTATGAACTTTGGCACACTTACAGTTTATACAGAGAAGAAGTGACGAATGCTAATATTTTTTTTAAATTATGCGTTAAAATACATTATTTTCAATAAATAACACGTTACACACACTACTGTTCGTTACCGTGTATCTAATACACACATGCATAGATATTCTTTTGTTTATGGTCCAAATCTGTCTTTATTATTTTGTGCAGTGTTACCAACACCCAGAAATATTTACCCCTAAAGCTTAAGGTAAAAACTCCTACCATTGGCACAATTACTAAAAAATCCACTAAATAATTATAATGAAAAAAACCAACGAATGTTCAGTAATCATAGACCAGCACACAGTAGTAATATTTTTCTATACTTTTTACGCGACATTTGTTAATCATTCACTCTGCATTCTTAGTATCGAGGAACCGTACTAGAAGTCGTAAATTTGGGAAAACCCCTAAGTTGGTAAGCCTGATTTTGTGTCTTTAGTCTTATTGAATGTCAAGTATAACCATAGGTAATAAATTAATTTTATAGATATTTAACCTATTTCATTTTTAAATCTATGATCATATCGAGAATATTTGTCTTTAATATTATTTGTATTAACGACGATAGGAATTTAGTTTAGATTTTTATGAAATATTATTTGTGGTTTTATGGGCAGTGTCAAGTATGGCATTAGTAAGTTTCCCATACAAAACTTAGTGTCGCATGCAAACTGTAGAGGTTGTATGCCTCACGATTGTACAGGCTGGTCATAGATTGTACAGTTGTACAGGCTGGTTATAATTATGACATTTGGAACCGTCATAATTAATTAAAAATAATAGGGAAAATTCTATAAAAACAGAACAAATTTCTGTGATAATTCATTCCATATTGTTCCATATCCAGCAGTTAAGAAGTATTAAGAAAATAAAAAAGAGAGTCCTGAAGAAGTATTCTTTACTCATTACACCTACGTCCTGGTCCTGGCCATCACCATCCCGCCAGCGAACCCTCTCCACAGCAGTACAGCGTCAACAATTTATCTATAGTGTCATGAATGTCAAATATAACCATATATTTTTTTTTTATATTTATTATTATCTATATTTTTTAATTTAAAAATGTATTTCTATTCAAATGAAGTACGGTCGAATTTCGACCAATGGGCGATCACTAGTTTGGTACAAAATCGTAGTGTACCACAAAATATCAGACTTTAACAAATATTTGAAACTAGCTTTTGCCCGCGACTTCGTCCGCGTTAAATTTCTTGTTCCCCCGACCCTTCCCGTCACGTCGAATCGCCTATCCGTGCGATTTTCCCCGTTTTTGCAACATTTTTCATTACTGCTCCGCTCCTCTTGGTTATAGCATGATGTTACATAACCTATAGCCTTCCTCGATAAATAGACTACCCAACACAAAAAGGTTTTTTCTATTGGACCAGTATTTCCTGAGATTAGCGCGTTCAATCAAACAAACAAACAAACTCTTCAGCTTTATAATATTATTAGTATTAGTATAGATAATAAAATAAACAACACAGAGAGCTAATCCAATAAAACTATCAACACAGAAAGACCGAAAAACAATTGAACTCGCATATTCCATTTCCAAAAAGATACAATTGCCAACAACATTTGAATATAGAATCGATCGAAACTTCAATACAACTCCACATACCTTCAGAATCGATAAAATTCGATGGAAAAAGAATCGAGTCCCTATCATTTGATCCCCATAAATATCGGGGCGGTCCCTAAGGTACGAAAGGAACCGTTGTATGGGAATGACAAACCCTTTGACAGTTTGAAAGTTATATATACCTATGAGAGGCGTTTAGAGGGTCCTTTTCGTTTCCTGTAAGTAATCTTGAGAAAATGGTCTAACGTTGGCATGTGTATTGTATTGGCTCGTGGCAAAATAATAACGGCCGTACGGGTCAAGCGATGGTAAGCTACGCTTGTCACGGTCACTTTGTAGATGGGTCCATTATATATCGAGATCATATCTATTGGATTAACGTGCTTTATGAGGCATGGAGACCCGTGCATCGGAACGTTGATTTCGGCTGTCATTTATAGATCTTTGGTAGTCGTTGCAGGTAGTCATAAGCCCGGAAGTCAGACAACCAGTCTTACTAAGGGGTATCGTATAACCCAGTAACTGGGTTGTGCAGTCAGATAGGCAGTCGCTCCATGGAAAATACTGGTATCAAGCTAAATTCATCATATGTATTAGGAAAAAAGAGTTAAACAGATTGACCTGGGTGTGTCTAATTTGTATTCGTTTAAAAATCTGCAGATATAACTTAATAGGTTTACACTCGGGTTCTGAATGAAGAGTTTGAAATTAAATACTTGTCAAACTACGCTTTAGCAATGCTTCCCTCAAAATGCCCGGGGAATATAAAATTTTTAAAGTTTTTGGGAAATAAGGTTTGAGTTCTGAGGTCTACGTTGAAGTAATTTCTTATGTAAGAATTTGACAAGCTCAGTCTTCAAATTCTCAATTCAAAAAGTGTTGCATTGATATATAATAACGTTATTCCTGTTTATATTCGTTTTAAAAGTCAAAACATTGTCATACTGCCCTTAATATCTTCCTGCATTAGATGGCACTCACTATTTACACCCTTTTAATTAGGGCTTACATATTTCGCACAATCCAACTACCATGAATGTAATTGGTCTTATCCTACCCTTACAGTGACCATATTAAAAGCTATCGCCCATAAAAAGGTTTGCAATTAAATAAAAAACAGTCCAGAACCCTGAGTAATACACACGTATACACACACGTAAATATTAACCTTCCCTGTAATTTACATTTATGAAGTAGCTGTATTTATAAAAACAAATGAAAATCTATTTGTTAAACTTAAATCGAAAAGGCTTATGTTAAAAATTTCTAATGTGCCACATAAAACGGCTCTATTTAACAAAAGCTTCTTTGGCATTGCATCTAAAATATACAACAAAATACCTATTAGCATTCTAGACACTAAGGAACTTTCAATATTTAAAAATAAATTACGAACATTTTTAATTGATAAAGCATTCTACACGATCCAAGATTTCCTGAATTGTTGACCATTTATTAGTTCCACTGTATTTTGACATACCTACATAAGTATTGACCATGTATTAGATTCACCGTATTTGACATGCATTAGTATTGACCATGTGATAGTTTCACTGTACTTTTACATTTATAATAACTTACCATCTATAATAATTCCAATTTTTTTATGCCATATCTACCTACATAATTATTGTATGCCTATAAGGCAGGACATATACTTTAATATATTGTTAAGACCTGTAACTTACATATGCCCACAATAAAGATACTTTGACTTTGACTTTGACTTTGTACATAAAATCACACCTTTTACCCATCGGGGTAGGCAGAAACTATAGTGCGCCACCTGCTACGATCCTTAAATACTATTTCTTTGTTTATGTTCATACATTTGGTCATACACGCACGCCGGTTGCAAGTACTACGCTCCTGACTTTTCTGAAGAACATCAATATGCGCTCCTAGATAACGCCCTCCCGTTATTAACCCCGTTAAAACCATATAAGCATACTCTTCTCAATTTGTATCACTGTATCTTCTTTTAAACCGCACCGTGTCGCCTTATCACGTCATTATTCACCTGATCTGGCAAAATAACATCACAAAATCTTGTTTGTATACAATAGCCCTATTTACATCCTTCAAGGCGGTTCACCCTTCCTTACTAATTGGATTCCTGTGGAGATTTCCGAAGCCAGCCTGTCACTGGACGTACGTACCAACTTAACTACTTCCCCTCCACTCTTCCCCCTTTGGTTAATATAAACTCAAGAATGTTCGTGCAGATTTTTATTTATTTAGTTTTTTTTGCGGGATTTTGCATGTAACAGCTGTTGTGTTGGTATCTAGATGACAATATATAAAAAAAGTCTCTTTTCATGTCTGTCCGTATAACCGCTTAATTTTCCCATGGATTTTGATGCAGTTTTCAATTATTTCGAGAATTTATTCCGTAAAGTTTCTATGCACGTGTTGGGAAACTTAAACTTATAACTAATCGATATATATATAAATAAATAGAACAAACAAAAATTTTTCAACAACTAGGTGTAAATCCAGACTCCGGGCTGCTACCGAAAAATTCTTGAAAACGAATTATTGTAAACGTGATAATTTAAGAAAATAGAATTGACTATAGTTGTTCTCTTGCAAAAGTAAGTTTCGTAGGAGGAAGAAAGGGCAAAATATTAGTAGCTTGCATCCGAGCGAAGTTAGGGTGGATTACTAGTGTTATATAATTCATATTTCGTTACCTTTACCTGCGTTGTGGTTACGACGTTATACATAAATTTGGCAGGCAGAAACACAAAACAAAGATCTGAGTCAAGCTACGGCCAGCAACGTTTAAGAAAATATGTCTAAACTAGCTTTCGCTAGCGGCTTCGCCCGCGTAGAGGTCGGAAATCATCCCACGGGAAAGTTATATCGCGATAAAAAGTATCCTATGTATTTATCCTATATGATAAAAAGTATCCAAGTTTTAAACTATCGGTATGCCCTTCATACCGATAGTTTAAAACTATATTTGGCCATTCCTGTGTGATTGAGTAACAATCACCCGACCTACATTCTCCTTCCACTTTTCTCTGTCCGGAACTACTCTCTACTCTCTTTATTAAGGGTGTCGAGCTCATCAAAACATCGTCGTCTGCAGATGTTGATCCATCCAAACATATAAACATACAAATTTTCATATACACTCGTCATTCCGTGTTTATATGAAACCTAATCATAATTAAAAAGCGAACCAATCACCTACTTAACAATCACAACATAACCCTCAACTTACCGACGACAAAACTCCATATCCCCGAATAGTTCACAATTCAACCCTCAAACACCGCGGCACAAGAATTCTTACACGCACGGAGTATAAATTAAAGCAATTTTCGGTATTTCTTTTCTCCTCAAAGAAAATAGGCTCCCCCCTAGCGGGATATAACGAAGCTCCACGGGGTATTCGTCCCGGGATATTCGTCCCAAATTGTACAAGCCTTGTAACTGAACGGTTTTTTATCGTGAAATCGAAAACATTAGACCCTTAATCGCTTAACGAGTGGTATTTTGGATATTCTCAGGGGAACGCCATTTGTGCGTCTTGAGGTAGGATAATAGAATTGCTATATGAACTGTTTTTGAAAGGTGTTTTAGGACGAACACAGCTGGAATATAGAGTTAGATTCTATTTATTTTTAACCGACTTCAAATAGGTTCTAAATTCGTCTGTTTTTATTTTGTATGAACGCTACGCGATGGCACTGGCAATTGTGAATCAATTTCATTTTTTAACTGACTTCAAATAAAGGAGGAGGTTAACAATTCGACTGTATTTCTTTTATGTTTGTTACCTCATAACTTTTGACTAGGTGAACCGATTTTGATGATTCTTTTTTTATTTGAAAGCTGGTGCTTTTCGAATGGTCCTATTTTAATTTGGTTCCATTCGAACAACGGGATTTGCATTAAGTATTTGCTCGACAAATGAACGAATAACGCGATTAGATTAGTGTGGGGTAGTGTACCATAACTAAAAAGTTAAATAAAAACATTTTACAAATAAAATAACATCCGACATCCTTAAAAAAAAACACTACAAAGTCAAAAATAACTTTAATTTCGGAAGGAATTAAGGAAGTCGATTGTTATTTTTTTTTTTTTTTTGTAAAAAGTTTTTTAAGTGTATGCCTCAAAAGTGGTCCCATGTTAATATTATTAACTTAGCTTGTATAGTTTGCGTTTTGCGTTAGATTCGATAATACCTACGTATTTAATACAGTTTGCGTATCTTGTTGATGTTAAAATATTTCCTTTCATTGTTATTTAAATAGCAAGTAATGAGATGCGAATTGGTGTGAGGTCGTTACCATAACTAACCTTAAAAAATACCAACAACTTCCAAAAAAATCACTGCAAAGTGAAAAATAACTTATTGCGTTCACTATGTGGTGATGATTTTGAATTCCGGAAAAGTTTTAAGCTTGGTAGCACCGCATTCACAAATCATGTTTTAATACAACAACAATACAATTCTTTATTTCAGGCAACTAAGGCCCATAAAAACATAATACATAAATAATATTTTAAAAAATCTTTTTTTTTATTTAAGAACCTACATTTTTGCTGTTTTTGTTGATCTCGTTCGTTGTTAATCGTAGAATGTTGTGTCTTACCTACTTATTATACACCTGCATTCTTCGTCATTAGACGACGATTATTAATTTTAAATGTTAAATCTCATTTAAGTGAACTGTATCATGTTCTTATGAGAAATAAAGATTCTTTAAACCTAAAAATAACTAAAAAAAAATGGATCCATTAATGCTATTGAATGGCATGCAGACAGTCCAGGGAAACTATGCCATCCTTGCTGAATGAATTTGCCATGGCCCCAACTACAAACAGCTGTCGGAAGAATAGCGGTCGTCTTATTGGTTTTGATGACATTTTTGGGTTTTTGATTAATAAAACAAAAACAGCGTATTTAGGACTCCCACAATAATATTGATTGATGTTCAATTCGGTACAGAAAGGTATCGGGTCCTTGACAGGAATGACCTGCGCCTAGTGACAGGGACCATCAAGGGACACTGCTTGCTATACAAACACATCCACACAACAGGCATGACGAATAGTCCTCTGGGCAGGGTTAGCATGGATGCTGAGGAAACAGTTGCGCGTGAGCTTTTCAATGTACAGGCGCCACCCAGATTACGGCAGCAACCCTCGGGGCACCCAGATCTTACACAGATGTTCTTAACAAACCAGAGGGTTTACTCTGCAACCTAATTTTAATTCCAATCTAAAGCCATTATGTAAATTTTGCATACACGTGATTCGGTACTCTTGAGAACAATAGTGCCAACACTGGAACAACAACAACGCCCGATCTCGATTCCACTTAGTTCTACAAAATGGACACCCAATTTAAACATATTTTGGCACTAGCGTCGAAATCAAGAATACGAAACGTCAAAATTCCAATGTCAATCCATCGGAATTAAAATCAAGCACCCAGGAGATATAATTAACTTCTGAAGGTGGGCTGGTTGAAATAACCACCGACGGCCATTCCAACCAGCCCACCTATCTGCTAACAGGCCTTTTTTTTTTTTTTTTTTTTTTTTTTTCAGGATGGGAAATCATCAAATGACTTCTCCCGCTCTGGGCGGAGCGGGAGGGCGTGTCAGACTTTTACTGACTAAAACCCACCCGTGTTCCATCAGTTGCCCATGTGCCAGGGTCACGGTATCTCCTTCGAACAATCACGCGACCCCGGCAGGCATCGGTCCTAGTAGACCCCTACACTGCTGCTGACATCTCTTTGAGGCGCGCGTGGAACACTGCGCGCCGTCGACCCGAGCTTGGTCCTTACCGGGCGGCGAGCTACCCATTGCTCGCCACCCGCAAGCTCGCGCCTACGGTGGCCGGGAGTCCGCTATTGACTCCCGACGCCCGGGGCGTCTCCTCCTGCGGCGGCTAGGGACGTGAGGGCGCAGAGACTGCCACTCCCTCACGCGCCCCGCCTCCTCCTTCGCGAGCATTACTGCTTCGCAGAAGGAGGTGACGGCTTCCCATTCCCTCTCGCTCCGTACCATGGCTCGCACCAGGGCTGGACGCGAGAGGTCGCCGCCGCCGATCGCCTCCACGAGGACACGGCGGTGCTCCGCCCAGGCAGGGCACACCTCCACCGTATGCTCCACCGTGTCCCCAGACGATCCTCGCAATGGAAACACCCGGACGTATCCTCCCGCTTTATCCTGAACAGGAACCCACCGAAGCACCCATGCCCGGTGAGAACCTGCGTCAGGCGGAAGGTGAGGACGCCGTGACGCCTCTCTATCCACTCCTCAATATTTCCTTTCATTGTTATTTAAATAGCAAGTAATGAGATGCGAATTGGTGTGAGGTCGTTACCATAACTAACCTTAAAAAATACCAACAACTTCCAAAAAAATCACTGCAAAGTGAAAAATAACTTATTGCGTTCACTATGTGGTGATGATTTTGAATTCCGGAAAAGTTTTAAGCTTGGTAGCACCGCATTCACAAATCATGTTTTAATACAACAACAATACAATTCTTTATTTCAGGCAACTAAGGCCCATAAAAACATAATACATAAATAATATTTTAAAAAATCTTTTTTTTTATTTAAGAACCTACATTTTTGCTGTTTTTGTTGATCTCGTTCGTTGTTAATCGTAGAATGTTGTGTCTTACCTACTTATTATACACCTGCATTCTTCGTCATTAGACGACGATTATTAATTTTAAATGTTAAATCTCATTTAAGTGAACTGTATCATGTTCTTATGAGAAATAAAGATTCTTTAAACCTAAAAATAACTAAAAAAAAATGGATCCATTAATGCTATTGAATGGCATGCAGACAGTCCAGGGAAACTATGCCATCCTTGCTGAATGAATTTGCCATGGCCCCAACTACAAACAGCTGTCGGAAGAATAGCGGTCGTCTTATTGGTTTTGATGACATTTTTGGGTTTTTGATTAATAAAACAAAAACAGCGTATTTAGGACTCCCACAATAATATTGATTGATGTTCAATTCGGTACAGAAAGGTATCGGGTCCTTGACAGGAATGACCTGCGCCTAGTGACAGGGACCATCAAGGGACACTGCTTGCTATACAAACACATCCACACAACAGGCATGACGAATAGTCCTCTGGGCAGGGTTAGCATGGATGCTGAGGAAACAGTTGCGCGTGAGCTTTTCAATGTACAGGCGCCACCCAGATTACGGCAGCAACCCTCGGGGCACCCAGATCTTACACAGATGTTCTTAACAAACCAGAGGGTTTACTCTTCAACCTAATTTTAATTCCAATCTAAAGCCAATACCATTATGTAAATTTTGCATACACGTGATTCGGTACTCTTGAGAACAATAGTGCCAACACTGGAACAACAACAACGCCCGATCTCGATTCCACTTAGTTCTACAAAATGGACACCCAATTTAAACATATTTTGGCACTAGCGTCGAAATCAAGAATACGAAACGTCAAAATTCCAATGTCAATCCATCGGAATTAAAATCAAGCACCCAGGAGATATAATTAACTTCTGAAGGTGGGCTGGTTGAAATAACCACCGACGGCCATTCCAACCAGCCCACCTATCTGCTAACAGGCCTTAATGTTGCATGGAGCAAAAAAAATGGAAATTTACAAACAGAATTTAAAAACACAAACATTTAGCTGTTTTGGACCAGTGGGATAAAGAGTTGAAATCTTCGATCAATAATAGCCTTTATATTTATTATTGATCGAAGGTTGAAATGAAATGTTTATTTCTGTAAGTAGATCTTGTAAGACATTTTTACACGTCAACATTTTTTGGCCAGTATTTTTAAAACTAGAGGCCAGTTGATACGGCACAGTCGGTAAAAGTGCGTATTTTTATCTTTTTCTAACAGAACCCCTCACATCGTCTATGATAAATATATTTTTTCCAATAAAAGACTGTTCAAGGCGACCCAAGAATGCTAATTATTATTTTAAAATTCGGTATCCGTTTTTCACAGAATTCAAGTCCACAAAATTCGTAGATACTTCGAAATTAATTTAACCAAACTAAATTTCCAATTCATTAAAACATACTTAACCCCATTCTGCCGAGTGGTTTCAACCGAAAAGGATTACGTATAAAACCTTTTTCCACGTTTGAAATCAGTGCATTTTAACATCGCATAATGTACAAAAGATGCACGTCGACGCAGAGTACTCTGGTTGAAGGAAGAGAGCGTTTCCCTGTACTAGTGCTGTAAAGAAAGATTTTTACGGTTTTGTGGGGCAAAGAGGGGTTAAGAGAGGGGGATGAAAGACGTATATCCTTATTTGCTGGGACGTGATCACAACCTTGCATTCTAAAAGGTTCCGCAAAGTGAATTAACTGAGAATTTATCTAATTAATTATGTTAAGTAGTTTGTGTAGGTAATGTTTGCCGTAGAGTTTTAATTATGTAAGATTTTCTGGTAAACAGACAACTTGTGCAACGTTATTTTTAACTATCTAGCTTTTAAAGACTTGCCTTTTAAAGACTTGCCTTTTAAAGACTTGCCTTTTAAAGATTTTGAGCTTAACGTAGTCGTAGGTTATGCGGACGACCTCGCCATCCTTGTCTCAGGGAAGGTGACGAGCACGATTTTTAACCTCACCCAGCAAGCACTACGTATCGTAGAGAGATGGTGCAGTGAATATGACCTCTCAGTGAACCCCACTAAAACGGAGCTAGTCATGTTCACCCATAAACGAGCTTTAGGCCCCTTCCGCCTACCGAAATTGTTCAAT
Organism: Aporophyla lueneburgensis; assembly: GCA_932294355.1. NCBI lineage: Eukaryota > Metazoa > Arthropoda > Insecta > Lepidoptera > Noctuidae > Aporophyla > Aporophyla lueneburgensis. Next base: position 9,768,484 of record OW028758.1, on the reverse strand, counting down.
ACAGAACTTCAGCTGGCCAACGAAGTCAAGTACCTCGGGGTCATTCTTGACAGTAAGTTAAACTGGAGTAGCCATTTAGACAGTAAACTAAACAGGGCCTGCATCACATTCTGGCAATGCAGGAAAATGATAGGTAAGAAGTGGGGCCTATCCCCCAAAATCATACTTTGGCTGTACACCGCAGTGATCCGACCCATGATCACCTACGGGGCTGTGGTCTGGTGGCCCCGCACCAAGCTTATTACAGCCTGCAACAAACTGCAACGCATGCAAAGACTAGCCTGCATAGCGGTCACGGGCTGCATGAGGACTACTCCGACTGCAGCCATGGAAGCCATGCTGGGACTACCACCGCTCCACCTGTTCATACAGCAGGAAGCCACGATGGCGGCGGCGCGTCTGAACGCAACCAACCTCTGGAGGAAGAGAGACACACAACACACCGCGCTGCTTAAGGAACTCAACAATGAGTTCCCCATTACTAAAGCTATAATGGACCGGGTGCCTAAACAATTCATTTTTGATAAAAAATACAGAATCCAGCTGCACGAAGATCGCCGATGTGAGGGTTTGCGCCCCACTGAGCTGCGCATCTTCACGGACGGATCAAAAACAGACAGTGGCACAGGTGCTGGAGTCTTCTCGCAGGACTTCAACATACATATAGCCACACCATTAGGAGTTCACAACACAGTGTTCCAGGCGGAATGCATTGGGATCACTCTTGCCGCCTCAGCCATCATGGCCAGGGCAGTTAAAGACCACTCGATCCGCATACTCTCAGACAGTATGGCTGTTCTGCAAGCGCTGGACAGTCACTCGATTGATTCTGGGTTAATATACGAGTGCCACCAGCGCCTCAACCAGGTGGGTAGCCTCAATAATATAACCATTCAGTGGATAAAAGGACACAGCGGTTCGCTTGGTAACGATGCCGCCGATGAACTGGCCAGAAGGGGGTCGAGCATGACACCGGTGGGACCAGAACCCATCGCGCCACTCCCCTTTGGGTTTCTACGCTCTCTGGTAAGAAAACGTACCAGGGATCTACACTTTAAGCAATGGGTGGACCAAAGTGATTGCAGGCAGGCCAAGGAGGCTTTGCCTACCATCGATGCCCGACTCACAAAACAGGTCCTTCGGCTAGACAAACGACAGCTGCGTATGGTTACAGCAGCAATAACTGGCCATGGGTCGTTTAATAAACATCTATTTGTCATAGGAGCGACAGACAGTCCGCTGTGCAGGGCCTGCATTGAGGACGACGAGACAGCAGCGCACGTGCTTCTAAACTGCCCGGCGATCGCCACATACAGGGCCAAGTACTTCGGTAACCCAGGTACCCTACGTGAGATAGTCAGCAACATCAAGGCGTTGCTGGCCTTTCTCGAGGAGCTGGGGTGGATCGAATAACCGATTTCCCACCCGTACGCAAAATACGCGCTCAGACGTGGAGTTGCGGAAACCAGCCCGTTCTACCTAACGTAGTCGTAGAACGCAATGCTAAGCATCAAACTGTATTGCACGAACAAGTGGGTAGAGGACACCCACATTGGGTGGTAAACCATAGTTTGTCAGTTACTTTGAAGTGCGATGTAATAAGCGACTCTATACAAATTAGGCACTATTACATTCCTATTGGAGAAACCCAATAATACTTTGCACAACCTGGTAATCGAAACCAGGACCCTGCGCTCAACAGAAGAGCATCCGAACACTATATGAACGAGGTAGTCTTATAAATAAAATGTGAATAATAAAAATAATACTATCATGAATACTAGTTAGGGGAAGTACGTCCAAAATGACATACGGTTTTGTTTTTTAATCATATATTTTTAATTTACATAGTTACAATCACTGTTTAGGTTGCATAATCATCTTTGGTTCATAAGTTGTAACCCAAGTAAACTCATAATTGAATAGGACCCATACAAAAAATATAATTTAAATTAATCGAAGCCTCTAAGAAAATTCATTTTGTCCATATAGTACGGACAAAATGACATACATAATGAATACGAAAATTATGAAGTACATATTTCACAAAATATTAAATATGAGCCCAAAGAGAACAATTGTTGCACCGTACCCAGCACTCGTTGGGCTTGGAACGGGAAAAGAGGTCGTTACAGTAAACGCATGCGCAGTCATCATCATCACCGTTCGACACAGCTGGAAATCTTCTACATTCGAGTCCTCAGCGTAATGAGTCTTCTGTACTTGTGTTCACCTTTTTTCTGACTGCTTTTAAGGATCATTATCGTATTTCGATTCAACATTGAAAACCTCATCATTGAATAAAGGTATGTCGTTTTGCCCCGAATGTAAGTATGTCGTTTTGCCCCACAGGTTATCTAAACACCAATTAAGTCATAATTACTATAAACACGAGATTTATAAATAAATACTTTTAAGTAATGCAGCATAATGCTACACTTTTTGAATTTACTACAAAAGATGTAATAGAAACCACGAGAAACTGATCAAAAACAGGACGAAATTAATAAAAATAAAAAACTTTTATGCGCACAAAACGCTTTCCTGCAAGTAACTTCGGCGTGACCAAGTTAATAGCGGTATAAACTTAACAGGTATGCCACCATGGCCGGCGTCACATAATGATATGCCAACTGCAGGATTATAGCCCGCCAATTTTGAAAAAAGCCCGGTGTGTCATTTTGTCCGTATATGTCATTTTGGCCGTACTTCCCCTAAATTTAATGCGGAACCTATCTGCAGTAAAATATCCTTTACGCACAATATATCTGGCACGTTATATCAGTAAATAAAACCACCATTTTAGTTCAAAACTACATCCTAGCTTTATGGCTGAAATTTCAAACTGCGCGACTTTTACCACGACCTAAATACGAATGAAGTAAACAAGCAATAAACTTGAATATTTTATTAAATAAAACTCAACAATGATTTCACAAATAACATAAAAATGAAACAATACTTTGTTACAACTTAAGGACCATGCATCTATTTTATTTGTTATGTTATGTAACAGACAAGAAACTTTATTAAACACACCTCTGTTTTTTTTATAATGCGGTTATTTGTAGCTTTTAATAAATAGATAAGGTAATATTTAGGCTAAGTAAATTAATAAAGCAAAACGTGTACAAACTAATGCACATAAGTCGTTCTTTTTTGACAAAAGACGTAATGTATCATGTGTACACTCTAATAATACAATTAATTTTTATGCTTACAAATTTTGTTGCATGAAAATTAAAAATAATTTTGCTTTATCCAACAATTTCAATAAAATCGAAATTAATGCATCACTGTTCATTAAAGCGTTAAAAACATATTTCGAACATATTTTTATTTAATTGAATTTCGAATCCATTGGAAAGCATAACTATTTTTAAATGTCGAACAATATAAATAAATGCTAATTGTAATTATTAAAATTAATTTTGAAGTACTTAATTAGTACGAAATGAAGCAGAAATGCATCGGTGTATTTTTTTAAATGTTACAGAGCTAAGACTAGCGACATTCACGTCTCCATTGACTAGGTTAGAATAATCAATAATGCAAAAGATTTATCACAATATCGCGCAATTTCTCAATACAAAAGTGATACAAATGAGACGAGAGAAATAAATACTTGAAAACATGCATTTCATACGTATGACAAGGCCCGTGGCAAAATGTATTTACATTATTTGAAAATGAAAATTAATTACAGACAAGATAGAGATTTAAAAGAACTTAACTTAGAATTTACAGCACCTCAAACGATTCGTTTCGATCTACCTATACACGACAATTAATATTCTCTTCATCGACAATCTCTATGAATTCGGTCTAGAGAATTTTAGGATTGTCTTAAAGGATTTCCTTAGTCTTCCTACCGTTGTCACCATCACATTCCTCAATTTATATAAATATAGAACATTTCTTAAAAACGATGTTTAAAACTTTCGAGTACAATTAATATTTATAGGAGGCTTAAAATTAAGTTAGTTCTAAGATTTAATTCTCAGTGCCGGTGATCCATTGCAGGTATTTGAAGGATCTGGACTGCAGGGGACTGGCACGGGATTCCCGGTACACTCGTGTCTGGTACGAAGTCGGTTGCTCTCTGAAAATAGCAAACATCGAGGTTATTTTGAGAAAACGTTTCGGTTTCAGCTGAACAATGATGGCCATTTGAAGGAATGTTTTGGAGCTTCAGTTGCTAAATGTGGACTTTCAAATAGTGTTAAGCGCTTCCTGGTTACTGTTTTGAAAACTTTAGAGTTTTCAAAACAGTAACCAGGAAGCGCGAAATCTTTGATTCTAATCTACGAGACGTCATTAGTGACGTCTCGTAGATTAGAATCAAAGATTTATTGGAAATAAAAAAGATAAAAATAATACATTTTGTCTGACTGCCTCGGTGGCGGCAGCAAGCAGTACTACTGAGCACGAAGTCCTAGATTTAATTCCCAGGTCGAACAAAGTGTTTGTCTATCTGCAATTTTTTTAACAGCCCGAAGTTGGATTTGTGCCCGGTAGATGGCTTGTGCCAGGATTACATGGGACTTACACATAACTGGCGAAATGTGGTTGTACTACAAGTACACCTCTCAACCATTCGGGAAAACAAGGCGTAATACTTTTTATTGTAAGAAGACAGGAGCTTGGCACAATTGTAGGACGTCGTCGTAAAACTGCATGATAAAATTACTGTTCTTAACGAATGTAGGACAATTTTGTGTCTCACTTACCTCGGTTCAGCTGAAGCACGAGTATGGTACGCAGGCACGTTCGGGTTGTGGTAGCCACCATGAGGCACCGGGGTCGTCAGCGTATGCGCCTGCACAGGCGGGTGCTCCGACGGCGAGTGGTAGCTGACGGGGTTGTACCGGTCCACCGACACACCTCGGGTCCTCTCGGGAATCGGCGCCTCCACACTTTTGCCAATGGTACTCAGAGGCCTGCCCCTGCCCAAAGTGTTAGTAGTCTTCGGCCACTCTTGCGACACATATTCAGATTCAAAACTCCTCTCGCGGAAAGAACGCGGTCTTAATGTCTGGCTCCAAGTTGGGGTCGGCGTATACGCCACGGACGGATTCTTCGGATAGTTGGCTTCTGCTTGCCATGGAGGCTGCACTGTTGTTTGTTCAGTTGTCGTAGTAGTCGTTTGGGAAGTTTTCTCAGTAAACTCCCTTAGCTCTCTACGCCATTGAGGCTCAACCTCCTCCGAGGGTTCATTGTTATCGTAGTAGTACTGTGGGGACGGATCAGGCTGTGGCTGGTACTTGGTCTCCGACGGGATGTAAGTAGACTCCGGAACAGTGATATACCGTCTTTCGTATTCGCTGTAATAAGTCTTACGTCCAGGAATTCTGGAAGGTTCGGAGACGGAAGCGGACCTCACAAAGGATTGATTCGGTGCTGGTGGTATGTAGGCAATTGGTGTGGTCTTGGTGAATTTCGCTGGTGGGGGTTTCCAGCCCGACGTAGGAGCGGGATTGTATGATTGAGTTTCGGGCAACGGAGCCGGTGCGTAGTAAACTTGTGAAGTGTTATTGACTGATGTGTAGCTAGTGTCTTGCTCCCACGGGGGAGGTACGTAGCTTGAAGAGTACTGCTGTGTAGATTTTAGGTAGCTGTCTGAAGTGTCTTTGTAAGAGTATTGATTAGACTGTGTGGTGTTCTGCTGTGAGTCAGTGTTGGTTGCCCATGTAGGTGTAGGTGTGTATGCAGAGTAACTTGATGGTGCCCTTTCGGGAGCGGGTTCTGAGTAAGAGTGTTGGTACTGGGGAGTGGCAGACGGCTGGTATTGAGGCTGCGGGGTCGGAGATGGCTGGTATTGGGGCTGTGGTGTAGGCGAAGGTTGGTACTGTTGTGTAGGTGGCTGGTACTGCTGTTGTGGCTGATGCTGAGCCTGATACTGAGGTTGCGGCTGATACTGCTGCTGTGGCTGAGGTTGGGACTTAGGTTGAGCCCAAGGCTGACCAGAAGGTGTAGGGGTAGACGAAACATTATTGTAGATAAGATTCTGGCTCGTTTTTTGGTACCACTGCTGGTCGCTAGTAATGGAACTGGGTTTCACATTGCTAACAGTGAGAACCTCAGCCCGAGGCTCACTTGGAATCTGATTCTGGTCGTTAGACTGATTATTCTGATTACCATATTGGTATATATCTGAGGGCATTTGACGTTCCATGCTAAGTCTTTCTAAGAGCAGACTGTGACGACGTTCAGTGGTGGGTTGAGGAGGATATACAGGTTGGTAAGGTCTTGAAGGCAAAGGAGAAGTAGAAATTCTATCTATACTAGGAGGCGGGAAATATGTCCTGACGGTCGGAACACCTTGTTGCGTCAAATTTTCGTAATTGTGATCTAGAATCTTAGTAGTGCGGTTCACTGTAACTATGTTTTCAATTTTGTTATATTCTGTCTGTCTGCTGAGTCCGCTTGATGGATCGATTGTGCTAGTGATAATTTCAGTGTTTTCAGTATGAGTTTTAGAAATTATTGGTGAACTACCAATAGGTTTGATTTCAACATCCTCGACTTTGTCAAGAGGAATGGATGGTTCTCTAATAGGTATATTGTATGGTGTCTGGGGTGCTGGTTGAGGTTTTTCTTCTTTCGGTTCCTCAGGTGGCATGACTTGTACCTTAATCACTTTCTCTTCTGGTTCTCTTGGCGTTTCCTTGAGCTCCTCAGCAGGTTTCTCTGAGATGGATTTGTTCTCTACTTTTACTTCTTCTTCAACGGTTTCATCTTCTTCTTCCTCTTCTTCTTCTTCTTCTTCTTCTTTGGTCTCCTTAACTTCAGTCTCTTTTTTAACTTCTACTTTAGTTTCCTGCTTTTCTTCGGCCTCCTCGTATTCTTCCTCCTCTTCTTCTTCCTCTTCCTCATCTTTAGGAGGAGGTGCTTTTACTTCCGGTTTTTTGGTTTCTACAACTTCTTCTTCTTCTTCAACTTCTTCCTCTTCTGGTTCTACTTCTTTCTGTTTTGTTGCTGGTTTTTCTTCTTCTTTTGGTTTTTCCTCGGGTTCTTCCTCAATCTCCTCCTCCTCTTCTTCTTCTTCTTCTTCTTCAACAGGTTGTGATTTCACTACTGGTGGTTCTGGTGACGCTTGTTTTTTCAAAACGACCGTCACTGGTTCTGCTTCTTCAACGACCTCCTCTTCTTCTTCTTGTTCTTGTTGTTCTTCTACTTCTACAGATTGTTCTTCTTTAGGAGAGTCTTGAACTACGAATACTTTCTTAGTCGTTGTTGTCGTTGATTCTGATCTTTCTTCTTGTTTCACAACTTTGCTCTCCTGCCCATTTTCTTTAGGAGTCGTAACAGTTTTCGTTACTGTTTTTGTCGCAGGTTCTTCATCCTGAACTTCTTCAACCTCTCCCTCCTCCTCTTCCTCTTCTACGACTTCCTCTTCAGATTCTTCTTCCTTCGGAATTATTGTTGTTTCAGTTTTTGTTTTTATTTCAGTCCTTCCATCAATTGTCGTTTTTGTTGTTGTTGTTTTCACTTCCTCTACAGATCCATCGGGCAGAATTTTTTTGACAACTTCTACTTTAGTCTCAGTTTTAGCTGCCGATTTCTTCGTTGGTATTTTCACAGTCATTTCTGCTTCCACGTTTGCATCGCCATTCTGATTACCGTTTTGTTCTTCTACTTTATTTTCTTTCTTAACTTGTTTCTTAACCACTTTGACTTCTCTCTGAAAATGAAATAAAAACATTTTATAATAGGCATTTTGTTTATATTAATTAAAACTGTTTAGCACTATTTATTAGATACGTATCAACAAATAAACAAATAAATAATATGTGTTTGTGTATATGTACAAATATAAATAAATAAATAATTAAATACGTATAACAAAACATTTAAACTCACAATGAGAGTGCGTTAGTATGTTCTCTATAATTCCGTAATGTTGTATAGTAAGTATGTATAACAGACAACGTAAACAGACATATAAATATAGACATAATAAGTATACAGTAATTTTAATTGAACCTGTTCATTTTCAGTCCCTGCATTTTCTTCAACAGGCTTTGTTAAAACGGGTGTTGGATATATTGTTGGAATTGTCACTTCCTCTGTTACTACTGGTGTAGAAGATATTGTTGGAATAGTCACTTCTTTTGTATCTATGGGTGAAGGAACAATAATCGGAATAACGTAATCATTTGTTACTACTGGTGTAGCAACAATGGTCGGAATAATCACATCATTTGTTACTGCGGGTGTAGGAACATAATTTGGAATAGTCACTTCAGCTAACGGTTTGATAGTCAAATCTAAACTTGTTTCCACACTTTCATTAATAGGGAGTTTGTCTTTTTCGTCACTTATTTCCAACTTGGGTAACTGTTCAGTTGCACTATAAACTTTCGGTGGGGCACGGAAATACTCGGCCTCGTAACTGATTTCCGGAAGTACTGGTGCCATATATCCATCGCTGCCATAACTCACTCTCGGTAAACTGTAAGTATTTACCAGCGCCGGCGCAGGCGGTGAGTTAAACTCATACATAGACACAGGTCTGTTATTGTTTACCTGCGTGTAAGTTGGCGTATATTTATTATTGTTATTAAATGTATCATTATTATCAAATCGTGTACTGTTTACAGTCGATGGCACGATCCTTTGGACCGGATGTTCTTTAGGGTCACTCCTAGTTCTAAGTAGAGATTTTGGATTTGCTGGCAAGTTGAACGTAGGGAACACTTGAACTGGCAAACAATTGAAGTTCGGGAGAGCTACTGGAGCCGATGTGTTTGACTGCGAGTGAACAGAGTGCGCTGGCGTTTCAGGGACGCCTTGATTCATTGCATTCCTCATGAGCCGTTTCGCCATACGCTCGGACTTAATCTCTGAGAGGTCGAGTCCGCCCGGAGTGTAGGTGAACGGCTTGCGGTCCCGGCTCATCGCGCCGTGAAGCGCTGAAGGTGGATTCATATTGCTGAAATAAGTTTTCTTACGTTACTCCAAAGCCATTGGCATACATCATAAAGTTTACGACGGGATATATGTAACATAATTTTTAAAACGATAAAAGCTCGGGACGCGATTTGGCAAATTGACAAAACAGAAGAAAATAGATACGAGGTACTCACGAGGTCTGATGTTCACCACAAAATATATGTATTTACTTCCTGCAATGCAGTAAATTACGGTTGAGAGAGCGTATTTGTTTATCCAGCAAGCACATTTATATCCGACACTGAAGGGAGCGCACTAACCGTAGATCAATTTTCACATCACAACTTTCGGGAGACGGATCACTTATTTTTGTGACGGAACATGCAGATATTAATCTGGTCACAGCGGTTAAATATAGCGCGAGTGTAGTAAACGAGCCGGTACATTTGAATCGGGGAGGTGATGCGCGCGGTCGGCGCGTACGCCGCCTGCCGCCTACTGCCGTATGCTCCGCCGCCGCCATGTATTTTGGTACCGACCCCAATAACGGGCGCCTCGTCTACAATTTATCTTGAGCAAATCGTCAAAACAACATCCATAATACTTCCGACAGTTTCGCGATTATTATTTATTGCAATCCGACGCCTCCATTCATCTGTGATGCAGTTACCGTTTATCTTACTTGCACCATTGCAATTGCATCACGATCGATCACTGACGTGGGTCTCGTCCGAATTCTCACCGCTTTACATTTCATCGCATAGTTCATCCACCTTTGCGAGCACCGCTATTATATGACATTGTCCTATATTTCTATTTCTGTTTTCCGCGTTTAGGAAAAGTTTAAAATAAAGCGATGATTTTATATTTCTGTATTCCAGTGTACTTGATCTTTACTAGGATTCAAGGCGGGTGTTGAATTTGTTTTACAGTGAAGTTGCTACATTTTTCTCGTGTCTCTTTTAAAGGCGTAGCATAGTTTTGATGTTAAAAGTAAAATATTTATATAAATGCAGCTTTATCCCGAGATTTACAGCCGACAGCGGTAGCTCGTCCAAATATCATCCCGCTATTAATGTTGGCTCCAAACCAAAACTTTCTGGTTCGACATTGCTTACATTTGCTACTGAATCGAATGATATTCACACAAATTTAGAATATTGGATCTATTACATATTTACAATATTTCGTTTCATTGGATTTCTTGCAGATTTTATGCAGTTGAAATTGTGTAGTGCATCGAAATAGCATCTAAATGTTTATTTTTGCGTATAGAATTTTCTTTGTGGAATCTTATTAATGAGGAGCTATAACTCAGAGGTTGGCACTAATAGCTGAATGCATCTGTCGTTTCGATACGCACGGCTGTATGTCTGTGTAAACAAAGTCAATTCGAGTGTCTTTTAAAGAGTTGTCAAATAAAAGGGCTATAAATCCAAAGGCTTTCACTGGCACTTTCGTGTCGGGAATAAAGTTCTTAGCTTTAAGTGGTGTGCCGTTAAGTTGGCTCAGAGAAGTCATAGGGTCTAATGAAGAATAATGTTGCGACTTTGGCTAATCCAAGGTCGAAAATTTACAGTTTTATTCGACGCCTTCGTGTTGTTATTTGTTGTCGTAAAGATGGTATTGTCATATCAATGGCCTCAATATCGTCATTAATCGCTAAACAATACGCGTTGTGTAAATAACTATTGTAATTGATATTCTTCGATTGCTGTTGAATCAAAATAATGATCTTATATTACATACACTGCTCTGGTAAGTGCTAATTTGGGATGAGTTTGCATTTCACTATTTTAACAACGTATACTTTAATTTTATCTACATATATCTAAAGTAATATTATAAAGAGTTCAAATTAGTGATTATGTTTGTAGGGCGTAATCTTAGGAACTACTGATTCGATTCCGAATTTTTTTTCACAAATGGGAAACTACCGTATTGCCAACTGCTATAATATACATATATTGTTCCGTGTGGTGCCGGACGTTAAGAGTAGCACAATCCTAGTTCTTCCCGTGGGTATCGTAAAAGGCGACTAAGGGACTGACTCGAGAATGGGCAGCAGCGTTCTCTATGCATTTTACCATCATACTGCGATCGCTAACCCGCCTGCCAAGCATGGTGATTAAGGCAAACCCCCCGAAATTGAGAGAGGCTTATGACCAACACTGGGCGGAAATGATGATCATTATGATGATAATAAAACATCATTCCTTGTTCCCCGAAGAGTTGGGCATTGGTGTACTTACCTTATTTTATGTTAAGGAAATTTTACACGGAAAATGACGCGGGTAGAAGCTAAGAACCAGAAAAATGATTTCCTTCAAACATTTTAAATAAAATTATTAGACAAAAGTTAGAAACGGACAGCTTTATTGGTTGATAATTACAACGACCTAAATTCGACACTATAAAACAATTATTTTATATATTTTTATTGACCTAAATAAATTGTTCTGGACAGAAAGTGTGTCAGCCTTCTACAAAGTATTAAGATACGAGAATAGAAATATTTCGTTCATAAACAGAAAAGAAATTTAAAACTTTATAATATTTTGATTAATTACCTTTCCCAAGGATTATCTAACCTTTGATAGTATAATTTTGTTTGCAAGTTAATAGGCATAACATCTGTTTTAATTTGGTAGAATGTATGTTATATTCCGCGGGGTAAATGAGTAATACATTTACTGTAGCTATGGCTTCACTTTAACAACTTAAATGTTGTTATTTATGTTGTAGAACAGACAGAAACGTATCAGACAGAGAGGCTTTTGGTTATGTAATAACAGACGTACGGGTCGATTGATCAAGTTCAGCTACGCTTGCCTCGGTTGGTCCTTGGATGGGTGACCATCTTTACATACTAAGACTCCTCCGTGCCTCGGAAAGCACGGAAAGCGGTTGGTCGCAGCTGTCATTCGTGGATCTTTGGCAGTCGTTACGGGTCGTAAGAAGCCCGGAAATCTGAAAATCGCGGCTGATCGATCGACCCATGCGTCCGAGAAGTTTTCGCAATTAATTTCCTCTAAACATTTCCAAATTCCACTGAAAAGAACTTAGGGCCGAACAATTTCACTATTTGTTTTCAATAAGTATGACTGTTTATAGTAAACATGATCATAATTAGGCATTTTTCCGTGCCCTGGGGTCCTGAACCCGCCCTCGGTACACCTGACGTCTGTTGCTGAATGTGACCTTAATAAGGATGTGCCGCCGGATTGTAAAAAATGTATATCCGCGGATACAAATCCGAATACGGATATTTGGTGTCAAGATCCGCAAATAAGGATACGGCTCTTAACTTTCATAATCAGTTGGTGTCGATGCGCGTGACTTTGATACGATAGTTGACGCCACTTGACGCTTTGCTTGATAGGACATGTTTAGACTTGTACTGCGCAGATCTTTCTTTTTTATGTTTGTAGCTTAGTGACTAAATAATTGAGTTTAAGAAATAAAAAAATTATCGAAATGGAATTTAAAAGTTTTTCATTGCAACCTTATTACCGATATATAGTATTGCATCTGTGTATTTAAAATTAATAAGGTAAAAAATTCGCCAAAAAGGATCTTTCTTCTCCCTCGGATATCCGCGGACACGGATACAGATATCCGACACAGCACTAGTCTTTAATAATGTATGAGTATAGTACCTTGATGGAGAAATTATTTGGAATCCACTATCGCTTGCTTATTATACTGATATTTGTTGCATATTCAGGAATATATTTAATCTTAAAGTGGGTGATTCCTGAATAGTTTGTTTTCAAAGACTAATTAATTAGGCATACCTTGATAGAGAACGCGTTATTTTTTGCATTTGTTTTTATATTATTTTTGCAATCAAGTTTTTTATTGCACGTTATAATACTCTGCACACTTAATGATTGAAAGCTAGACCGAAATACGATAGTATTTTTTCTGTCACGACACTTTCTTACACATTCGATAACGACATCATTTTTAGGGTTCCGTTGCCAAATGGCAAAAAACGGAACCCTTATAGATTCGTCATGTCTGTCTGTTTGTCTGTCTGTCTGTCCGTCCGTATGTCACAGCCACTTTTCTCCAAAACTACAAGAGCTATGCTGTTGAAACTTGGTAAGTAGATGTATTCTGTGAACCGCATTAAGATTTTCATACAAAAATAGAAAAAAAAACAATAAATCGTGGGGTTCCCCATACATAGAACTGAAACTCAAAAATGTTTTTTTTCATCTAACCCATACGTGTGGGGTATCTATGAATAGGTCTTCAAAAATGGTATTGAGGTTTCTAATATCATTTTTTTCTAAACTGAATAGTTTGCGCGAGAGACACTTCCAAAGTGGTAAAATGTTTGCACCCCCCCCCCCCCGTAACTTCTAAAATAAGAGAATGATAAAACTAAAAAAAATGTATGATGTACATTACCATGTAAAATACCACCGAAAATTGGTTTGAACGAAATCGAGTAAGTAGTTTTTTTTTTTAAACGTCATAAATCGTAAACCGCAATTTACCTTTTTTTGCTTTAGTTTCTCCTAAACTTTTAATTTATCTGCCCAACTATGTTGTGGTCGGCTTCCAGTCTAACCAGATGCAGCTGGATACCAGCCTCATTCATGGAGAGACTGCATATCTTCCACTCCTCAGTGTCCAGGTTATATGATACTCCTTGGTAAGACTGGTTGTCTGACTTCTGACGACTCGTAACGATGGTTCTTTTCTCGACTCTTCTTAGAAGGAATTTCGTTCCAACTTTTAAAAAGCTTTTAATTATCCTTCTTTTATTTTGATGATCATCGTTACTTCATTTCTCATTCATAATCAGCCTTTGATTTTCTCTCAGTTGGGACATAAGCCTCCAATCTGAGAGAGAGTAAGCTGGCCATAATCCAGCACTCGGGCCCAATGCGAGTTAGAAGATCTCATATGGTGATCTCACAATGTTTCCCTTCACCGAACATTTATATAGCCACAAATTAAAATACGCATATTCATAAGCAACTTGTTTATGGGAGTTTTGTTAGTATAAAGCAATAAAAGCTTCTTCTTTCACTGAAAAAGTTCTTCTATTTATTAGTTACATTAAAATATACGAGACACTTTCATATCACATAATCCACCACAATCTCCCATAGCTTCACAAAACGACTTCCTTCAAAAGATTCCAATAAGTTTCACGCCATTAGCTTCCAACGGTTTTCTAGTACAAAATCATAAACAATAGTATCTTTTCCTGATTCCTATGCTATATGTATATTGTTGAAGTTTGTACCACATTCCTGAAATTTCCTCCTAAAATGGAAAAGTCAATTAATGGTTCGAGTTTAAGTGGAAAACTTTTCAATGTGTATTCACTTCTTAAGCACCTAATTTGCATGCTTTATTAAAGCATTTTTTCTTTGGGGTAACCTCGGTACGATCGGTAATAGAAATGCTTATTTACTAGGACTGTTATTTTTTTTACCCGACTGTACGATGCAAACGAGGGTACTGTGTTTATCAGCTTATGTATGTAAGTATGTATGTTTGTTCCTTTGTGGCACTCTTGAGGCCATACCCGTGAGTCAATTTTGAAGATTCTTACGTCAATCGATTTATTGTAATCTTACGAGTGTTACTAAAGACAAGACGGTAATAGAAATTCAATAACGCGGCACCCAGACGCCATATTGTGAAAATGAAATAAATTAAAATCGACTATGTCAAGTGGGACATCATTGAATAAGTGTTTGAAAATCATCTTAGGTAATTTAGATCATTTTTCAACAAGATTTTCTTGAACAAAAATATGTTTTTTAATTACTTTTTTCACATAGCTTTTATAGGTACCTACTAGCATTGTTCGTTGATTATTCTCTGAAGGGTCCTTAACGTTGCATTATATTAGACAATATCACGAACTCTGCAATGTTTTTGACCGCCTTAAATTCCATTGCACTATATTTTCATTGCATGAATCTTTGAGCTTTAGTCAATCTTGCTTTTAATCTCTGTTTTATCTGTGAACATGTCTTCTCGTATAGCTCCTTGAATTTTTTATGCGTGTAATGAATAGATCCTTTGAATGTGGGCTGATCCAAACATATTGCGCAATATAAATCTCATGAGGAACAGGAGTCAAAATTCACTAAACCTCCATAGAAAAGGGAGTATCTTTCGACCAGACGGGTATTGTGTCTGGTGAGCAACTGCCCGACGGTTGATGTCGGGACGTTGTAAACATGCTAGTTGTGCGGTGAAAACTCTATTTGCGCGATGCAGAATTTTTGTGTGACGTCATTGTCATGCGTAGTACACATGTAGCGATGTAGTATCGCTACATAGGTAAATATTGCGCAAACTTATTGCATGTGAGGACTATTTTAATGATTACAATGTCTGTTATACATACCAACTATGTATAAAATTAAATATTTGTAAAAGTAAGGTCTATTATTTTTTACATTCGGTATTTAAAGTACCTACTCAAATTAATAGTAGGTAATAATACTTACTCTGACTTCTGTTTTCACAGATTCTCCTTTTGACGCCATTCTGTAAACAAAGAAAAGTAAATTTTAGTCGTGTTTAGGTGAAAAAAAATATCATAAACATTGCTAAATTTATTTGAAAAAGTGGCTTAAAATTATCATCTGCCTTTTCGCAACTATGTTAGGGTCGGCTTCCAGTCAAATCGGATCCAGCTACACTACTGCAATAATGGTAATTATTGTGTTAGACTTGGACTTCTGACACCCCGTAACGACTGCCAATGATCCACGAAAGACAGCTGGGACCAACGGCTTATCGTGATTTTCGAGGCACGGAGGGGTTTTGATAAAATGTAAAGAAGGTCACCCATCCGCGGACTAGCCGCGGCAAGAGTAGCTTAACCTGATCGATCGAACGTTGCAACCGTTATTACTTAGCCACAAGCCCCTCTAAAAGTTGCTGAAAATAATTTTATGATTAAATAATAAATTAATCCCGATAGTTTTCTCTTTTTATTTATGTATCATGTTACACATGTTTATACAAATAAATGCATCTTCATCTTTTTAGCTTATTTTGCTAATAACTAAAACTATTAACAAATAAACCAAAAAAAAAAACGAACTTCTTCCTATTTTTTTCTAAATAGGGCAAACGCATAACCTAAACAAAAAACGTTATAGCTGTTTTCTTTTTAAGAATTTCCGTCTGTCTTAACATCTTCTGTTGCATATAATTTTAACACAAATCTATACTAATATTATAAAGCTGAAGAGTTTGTTTGATTGAACGCGCTAATCTCAGGAACTACTGGTCCGAATTGAAAAAATATTTTTTTGTTGGGTAGCCTATTTATCGAGGAAGGCTATATAACATTTTAACTGTATTTTGATTTTAATTGAATTTTGATAACAACTCTGCTTTGATTTTATTGTATTTAAATAGCAATTGTATTTTGATTTTAATTGTATTTGGATTTTTATTTTGGTTTTGTTTTTGATTGGATTTTATGAACTCATCTAATTTTTAAGTAGGCACCCGATTTCATTCAACAAATAAGTGATGCATGTTGTGCTTACCTGTAAGAAATTGGTACACTAGATCATAAGTTTTACTGAATGCATTTGTTATCATTGTATCAGTGTATTCAATTGTTGGTAAGCCAAATAAATAAAATAAAAATAAAATAAAATAAAACATCACGCTACAACCAAGAAGAGCGGAGCAGTAATGAAAAATGTTGCAAAAACGGGGAAAATCGCACGGGTAGGCGATTCGACGCGACGGGTATGGTCGGCGGAACAAGAAATTTAACGCGGACGAAGTCGCGGGCAGAAACTAGTTCTTAATAATATTATGTCAACTATAGGGCAATTTTGTGGGCTCAATTTAAAGTTTGTTTATTACATATAATATTAATTAGTCCTAGATCTAAGCCCTTTTTCTTTCGTTCTGCAGTCACTATATTGCTATCCTCATAAGGATTTACAAGAGAAAAGCATGATACCCATACTCCAAAAAAATTAAGTCTATGCACCAGCGGCGAGGCGTAAATTTTTCTAAAAGAGAAGCCGAAGCGAAGTCGGCCTTAACTTACTGACTCATCAATAAAGAATACTTACTATCATTCTAAAATTAATATAGGAATGTAATGAATTAAATACAATTAAATTGAACAGATGAAAACGAATAAAATATGCAATATTCCTCTATCTCGTTCTCGCTGACGCATTTTTCTATACCTGTCTCTGTCATAACCCGTTGTACAGCGGCTTGCTCTCGTACATATCAAGCGGTGCCACGTGACCTAAAGTGACATCATTACGGGATCGCTGTTGTATGAATTTTTAGTTCCCGATTATGACGTTTTGGCGCCGGGTTAATTTAGAACATTTCTCTTTTGTTGTAATACAAAGGTATAAATAACCTTTTTTGTTGTTTGAATGTTATGGTGAATTAAATACCCGTAGTGTAACTATATTTATTGACAATAGTAGCCACTATTTACATACTATTGTATTTTTAATAGTGATAGAGTTACCAATGCGAATCCCCGAAGGCAAGCCGGTAGGAATCGTGTTATATGGTGCCTTCGTCACTGCTATGCACATCTTTGTTCCGTATGGTGCTGGACTTCCAATGTGTTTCGAAAGAGTCGACTAACGGACTCACTAGAGAATGGGCAGCAGCGTTCTCTATGCATTTTACCAGCATACTGCGATCGCCAACCCGCCTGCCAAGCGTGGCGATTAAGGCTAATCCTCCCAAAATGGGGGAGGCCTATGTCCAGCAGTGGTCGTCTTTCGGCTGAAATGATGAGATGACATCTATATAACAGCCCTATTCACTTTATTTTTAACCAGAACAGGCCCCGGGTATCAAAGGTTAGTGTATGCATTTCTTTTAGTATAGTATTCAATCCAATACGGCAGCAATAAAATAAAACAGTAATGGAGCATTGGTTTCGAAGTTTTATGGGAAAAGAAACATTTAAAACACATCAAAATTGTTAAACAGCTTTTAGAATCTTTTTGATTTAAATTGGTATATTTGTAATGTTTATTTTATGTCCCGGATTAGTTTATGCTTTGCCTGTAATTTGATGTTTTAACCTTATTCTGTGTCTTTAAAAAAATACTTAAGGTGGTTAAATTATTGGACAATTAATTAATTTAAAAGATAGGTAATTCTTTAAAACCTTTTGATAGGAAAAGAAGTCTGAGTCAAGTATCTTCTTACCCTACGCGTACATACATGTGAAAGTATGAGTGCTTGGATGTTCAGATGTTTGGATGTTTGTCACTAAATCACGCGAAAACGGCTGAATGAAATTGGATGAAATTTGGCACACAGATAGATTATAAAATGCATCCTTAACATGGATTAACATGGTTATATGGGATTATTTTTCACCTTTACACGAGCGAAGCCGCTGGGAAAAGTAGTCATAATTTAAGGTATGTTTGGCTGGCATAGGACACAGGCCTACTCTTTTAGAGTGGTAGTGGGCTACAATTTATTACGCAGGCCCAATGCAGGTTGATAGATGTCATATTCTTCGAAATTTTTCACTCTAGGACATGCGGGTTTCCTCATGATGTTTTCCTTCTCCGTTTTGAGAGCAGTGGTAATGAAATGATTTACCCAAAGTAAAGCGCTTGTTTGGCTTCGAATTCGTGACCTACATTCGTAAGTCGGAGCCGATACCATTAGGCTACAATTGCTATATATTTGTCTAAAATATTATAAACAGAAATTTGTATATTATATATTTTGTTTAGTACCTAACAACTAAGCGCAACGAATAACTACGAAATTTAGCGTACGCTAGGATAACAAACATTAACAGGAATAACGCTAGTCGTAAAATATTTAGTAGACATTCAGCCAGTTTTACGTTGCTGATAACTAAGTAGATTACACGAATTGTTTTATATCTATACTAATATAATAAAGTGGAAGAGTTTGTTTGGGTAAACGCGCTTATCTATGGAATTACCAGACAATATTGAAAAATTCTTCAATAAGGCTTACGACAACGAGAAATAAGTCAAAAAGAACGATAGGCGAAAATGAAGTAATTGCGAGGGTAGGCGATGCGATGCGACGCGGTGGCCGAGGGAGGTTTATAAAAATGTAGCTGTTACTTTATTATAGAGTGTCTCTTATGTATTCCAGGCGAAGGAAGAAATTTAATAAAGGTTCACGTTGATATGAAAACATATTTCTAGTTTATTCTATTCATACAGCTGTGTCCTTGATATATGTCCGATTTATATATAGCAAGCCAATAAATTTTTTTTTTAAAAACAATAATAATGATAAAAAAATAATAAAAAATAACAAATAATAATAATTTAATTTTCCAAGCCTTTTCCCAACAACATTGGAGTCAGCTTCCAGTTTGACCGAATGCAGCTAATCATCAGTATTTCTCTTGAAGCGACTGCATCCATACTAACCTCGTAAGGCCCAAGCTGTTTCCCAAGATGAGCTAAAACACCCAATGTACAGACGCCAGCACACCAAGGTACCCGAAACTGTCAAATCCCAATCAATCTTGAACCTAATATTGTACTTTGGCATTAAAGTTGAAACCTATTAAAAAAAATTGACAGATTGTAGTAACTTCAAGTGCTGGTGTCTGTACGATATAATGAACAATATCGTCACGCAAAGTTCCTACCCAAGCACATTCAACAAATTTCTTTTAGGAACAAATTAACTATCTCGGTACTTTTATTTAGAAAGCAATTTAATACAACTACTTTGTTATTTAAAAGTACATTGGGCGGTTAGGAGAAGATTTAGTTTTTAAGTCTGGGCTGGAATGCTGCATGTCACTGTTCAATACGTTGTACGTTGTGCCTTACAAGGCTATGACACCCTATGTGACGGATCACCAGTCTCTCACCCCACATTTCAAATTATTAACATTACAATACTCTACATTAACCACAAAAATATATTAATTTCTTAAAATGAAAACTTCAATGCCATTGCAAACTGAATAACATCTTTATGTAAAGTAAAAAGGAACGATTTACACTTGTATAAACACAACCTAGACATTTTGTATCCTATTTTAGTGAGTTTATTTATACATAATATCACGTTTGTAATAAGTTTCGTGTGTTGCCGGATGTACAGAATAGCACCATCCCATTTCTTCCTGTGGGTGTCGTAAGAGGCGAGTAAGGGACTTACTAGAGAATGGGCAGCAGCTTTCTCTATGCGTTTTACTACCACACTGTGATCGCCAACCCACCTGCCAAGCGCGGCGATTATGGCAAAGCCCCCCAAACTGGGAGAGGCCTATGCCCAGCAGGGGATGTCTTGCGGCTGTATTGATGATGATGACATTTTTACGTACAGACGCCAGCACATCAAGGTATCCGAAACTGTCAAATTTTCCCAATCAATCTTGAACCTAATTCTTTAGCGATAAAGTTGAAAATCTATTAAAGAAATTTGACAGATTTTAATAGTTTCAGGTGCTGGCGTCTGTACATGTGAACGTCGACTTAGCCCAATCCGGGCATCGAATCCCCATGTCCAGTAAGACCTGCTTGCGACCACTAGTAGTAATTTTTACCGTTAAGGTTGATTTTAAAATCTCAAAATAGGTATTCGATTTACTTTAACCGATGATAGTAACGGTGATCAGATCGAATCGCATTATACTAACAAACCGTCTAAAGTTAGTCTTGGTTAGTCAATAATAGCCGACAATAGCCCAGAATTAAGTATATCTGCCGGAATTTCTATTACGTAACTTGTTTTTAATGTTTGTCTTTGAAGATTCATTGATGGATGAGCTAACCGATATGATAACTTGAACTAGCAAGGTTAAATCTAAAATAATGGAATATTGAGAAAATTGAGAAAATTGCTCAAAGGTTATCGAACTATTATTTGAAGAAACGTGTGTAATAGATTATTCTTATATACGTATGCAATAAATTAGATACTGGATACTGTCAGATTATCCCACTTCTGAGCACTATCTCTCTCTCCATCGAGCGATTGGACTGCGCACACACTTGTGCACTATAATATCTTCCGCACCGATGGTAAGTCTCCGTTGAGATTGGCCGCCACGGTCGAAATTCGTTCTACAGGACTATATATAAAGCAAAATCTGCACATGATTTCCAAATCGGTTGTTTTTTGTTTCTAAAGTAATTTCTGTAAATATTATTTTATGCATATATTTGTTTCTGTTTACAGCGCCATCTACATCGTGACATGCAAACTACGCATCCCACTGACGTCACACAAAAATCATGCATCGCGCAAGCAAAGATTTCCGCGCAACTAGCGAACCAAAGAAGAGTATACCCTACGAAATCGCACTAAATTCTAACCCCATTCTCTCCGATTTAGTACTACAATAATCTGAAGGTTTACGTTCAAAATTAACTTTTAACGTTCCCAAATAACTTTTAGACAAATCGTCGGTATTTCCGAAGAACCCTCGGACCTTATTTCATAGTTATTTTATCTGTATTACGTTCTAATCTGAACGTTTAATTAATTCCGGCTAACAATTAGAAAGGCAGAGAGTTTTAGGATAGAGTTTCATGAAATAAGCTTCGGGGTTTGGAATTAAGAAATAGGGATTAAAGGGATTAAGTGTGTTGTTTTTCAGTTAAGTAGTTGTGATAGTTAATTTGTTACTTTATAAGATAGTCTCTGAATCTACAACCGTAGTGTAGTTTTGTTTCATTGTTATTATTTCGATCATCATCATCTGCTAAACCTTTTCCCAAATATGTCAGGGTCGGCTTCCTGTCTAACCATATGCAGCTGCGTACTTGTATTTTACATCTAGTGACTGCCTATCTGACCTCCACATCCCAGTTAGTGGATAATACGAATCCCTTGGTAAGACTGGTCGTCAGACTTTGGGATTTGCGAAATTTAACATGCAAATTGTCACTCTAAATCAAATTTTCTGTGGCCAGTTTAAGTTTGTAATCAATTTCTTTAACAATTAATTTCCCTGACATTCTGAAATATGTATAAATTCAATTTCTAAGTTGGTTTCTTATTCTTGATACGTTTTCAGCTAACACTAGTTAAATACATTATAAACTAAAACAGCTCTAAGTACAATATGTTGCGAGTGTTATGACTAGCTTTCAATAATAACTTGCTAAAATAAAACAAGATTTTCTACGAAGTCATTTACAATTTCCTGAGTGCGTAGTTTTACTTTGAATTTCCCGTGTATTTACTAATGCCAAGCCACTAAACTACTGACTTTCAGATTTGACTTCTATCTAAAAAGACTGCAAGGTTTTGGATCGATGTGGCCCTGGAAAAATGTTTGGACGGATTTTGCAGAGGCCTTTGCTCAGCTTATGTTTTAATTTTGATTATGATGTTGATTTTAATTTTGTATTTATTTTGATTATGATTTTAATTTTGTTTTTGATTTTAATTTTGATATTGATTTTAATTTTGAGTTTGTCATTGTAATCTTGATTATGTTTTTAATTTTGATTTCAAATTTTAGTTTTGATTCTAATTTTGATTATGATTTTATTTTATTTTACTGTAATTTTTTGTATGGGTACAATGCCTGCAATAATTGTACTCCTGCTTTTTATCCCGAAATAAAATAGAATAAAAATAAAACACTATTTATTTATTTTATTTATTCAGCAGTAGGACAGGGCAAGCTAAGAAAAATATACAAAAACTGTCGTGTGTGCATCCTGACCGTTATGCCATACGATGCCGCAACGTAGACACTGACTCGCTGGTCCTCACATTCTCAAATCATCGGTTTTGGGAAAATATGGAATAAGTTTTACTTAAGTTTAGATTTAGCAGCAATTTTTACTAAAAATACGTAACTAGCTTCTGCCAGCGGTTCCCGTGGAGTTCAGAAATTATCTCACGGCAACCTTCTGCTGGGATATAAAGTACTGTATGTGTTAATCCAGGCTATAAACTATCTGTGTGCCAAATTTCACCTAAATCCGTTCAGCTGTTTTTGCGTGGTAGAGTAACAAACATCTAACATACATACTTTCTACTTGCTCACTTTCTTGCTAGTAGGATTTAAATCTAAAACTTCCATACAACACTCAATCACACACAACCAATAAACCTTTATTTCTTAGCTGTGCAACAAATCAAGATGAATACCTTTGCCCGGAGTCCGCACAATCGGCTCCGGGCGGCGACTGCAATAACATTTAAACGTAACACGAACCTCGTTCTCACATCGTTACTGCTTGTCCGGCTATCCGGATCTTACGGATCTCCCAGATCTCTCGGATCAGCCGGAACTACTATATCGGACGTTTGCAATGCTATTAATGGTATATTATTGTTTCCTTTTATTCTTTGATAGAGCTGGCGGGAAATGGCGGCAGTATTGTTCAATGAGAGAAAAGTTTACTGAAATTTATTGTATTTCATTCTTCATTATTTCAGCTAATCAACAGAATTTAGACAATACCTATTCTAAGTGCTCATCATGTATTTGTTGTTCTTAATATTAAATGGTTGATCTAGCACCTTCTATATAAGACAAAAATAATTAATTGTCGTTAAGCAAAACATTATACTCAACAAAGAGTGGTGGCCAATGGTATCGGCCCCGACTTACGAGTACGTTGTGAGTTCATATCCAGGTAGGAACTTTAGGAAACTGAAGGAACACGGGTGGGTTTTGGTCAGTAAAAGTCTGACACGCCCTCCCGCTTCACCCAGAGCGGGAGAAGTCTTGATGATTTCCCAACAAGAATAAAAAAAGGTTGGCACTTTGTATGTTTAAGTTCATCACCACTGCTCTCAACACGGTGTACTAAAACATCCTGATGAAACTGGCATGTCCTAGGACCAAAAAATTCAAAGTCATGTGACATCTACCAACCCACTACATTATCAACCTCCCCGGGCCCGTGTGGTGGATCATAGCCTACTCCCTCTCACCGAGAAGAGGCCTGTGTACCAATAGTTGAAACTTTGTAAGCTGATTATGAAATATAACATAACATCATGCTTTGTTTCCTTGAAAGGTTGGGCAGAGGTGTACCTCTGTGAAGTTGGTTTGTAACATGGCTAAATGTGATTGTACAATATAGTTGCTGAAATTTCAAATGGTAAATTAATTATTAAAGAAGAAAAGATAAAGAGGTGGGAGGTGGGTTATTCTTGAAGAAGGAAATTACTTTCATATTAAAAATTAATAAGTCTATGGTACCTAAATAAAATCTGCAACTTCCTCAGAAACGTAAGCTATAGCTTGGAATTTCACCTTTAGAAACAATCTTTTCCATAAGAACAACAAAAAAAAAAACAAAAGCCGCTCGCTCATCGAGAGAACATTAGGCAGCAATCCAAGGAACGTCCGTTAACCCCGCTTAAAGAGTTAAAACGTTATCACAGCTCCATACGAGCGAACAGACGAACCCGAATAGAAAGCTAAATGTCATAATAAACTATTTTTTCGCTAGAAAAAGAACGTAAAAATAGATCCAGACCGTCCACATAAATCGAGTGCGAGAGCGCAGCACTATTATACGTATATCGCGGCGGACAACCGGGCGATTCCCAACACTTTTTTCTCGCAGCTTTTAAAAGATAATGCTGATAAAATATAGCTAAGAAACTGCAAGGAAATACCCTTCATGGAGGCACGCTGGCTTGTTTGTGGAGGATAGACCGGGAGCAGTAACTTGTATGAAATAATGTCATGCCTTGCGGAAAAATCTTGCTGGCTTGAAAGGCAAATTCTGTTCCACGAGATAGTTTTAGTCGGGAGTGGTGTCTGCATAATATGATCTGGGTGGCGACATCTTTTGTTTGTTTCAGGAATTTTATTATTTTTCGTACAGCTTTGGCTGTTGATTCTAATAAAAATGCAAAAATCTTGAATGTTTACTTGCAAGTTTTGTGGAAAATGCTTAGTACTACTACTCTATACTTGATAATAAAGAGTACCTATACATGATGTGTAGGTACCCTATAATAAGTCCACTGTCCACACAGAAGCTAGTTGAAATTAATTATGGCGACTGATTGCCTTTTTAGTTACAATACAATTTCTCTTAAAATATTTGAAAAATATTTATAGACTAGCTTTTGCCAGCGGCTATACTCACGTGGAGGTTGAAATGTATCTTACATAAAAATACTACCGGGATAAGATGTATCCTATGTGTTAATCCAGATTATAAACTATCTATGTTTCGAATTTTATCAAAATTCGTTCTTGCATAACTAAGTAACAATCCTCCAAACGTACCAAATTTTACCTTTATAATTTTATACGAGTAGCAGGATTTACGTAAAACCAATTTCTATACCTACATAAAACGAAGTAATCAACTTTGAATAACACACATGAATGCGTGAACCCAATATAAATAAAAGCTTTAAATTGAGTTCCGATTAAATCCCTGGCCGTTCATACTAATTTTAATAGTTGATCCTATATCGATAAGTTAATCGGATTATTCGATACACACTTAGTTTTCATTGCGGAATAACCCTGTTTACAAATAAAATTCAAAAGTCGAATAAATTAATTTTATGCATCGTATAAATTAATATTTGACTATAATGAATTAACTATGAGAACAGAAGGGCAATTCTTGTGATTTCAAGAATGTTCAGTCTTATGTATCAAAAATATCTTGAATTTGCCTACATTTTCGACAAGTTTTTGACTTTTGATTGTCGCCTAGATGAAGAAGGAGGCCTTTATTATACTTGGGAAAATTATCAGGTGACCGCTGCTTAAGCTACAAATAGCTAAGCGCAAGTACGAGTAAGTTAATAATAACAATTGTTACTTCCATCATAACTTGGAATGGATGGAAGAAACTATTGAGAACAACTTGTCTGATTTCTTTTTATAAAATTTAGTGGTAGTGGTAAAATTCGACCATAATACATTTAAATTTTAAGTTTCACATACTTAAACTCACTCCTTTTTCCCAATGGGGGTAGGCAGAAACTACAGAAGTCCATCTGCTACGATCCTACTTTTGCGGTGCGGTTTAAAAGAGGATGTAGTGACAATAATTTAAAAGAGTATGCTTAGATGATTTGGTCATGTTGAGAGAAAAATGAAGGGCGGCAAACAAAAGTTATTTTAAATTTGAATTAGGTGAACATTTTAGCTTTCTGCACTTCTTCCCTGCCATAAAATTTAACTCCTCCGTCCGCGTCATTTTCGTAAAAAGAAGTACAAAGTTCTTGTTTCGCGCATTAATATATAAATAATCACCTATTTTTCATTTCAACAGCACAATAACACCTCATATTTAACAGTTAATACAATAAAAAATAGCAAGCAATTTATTCATACTACGCAATTTTGTAAAATGATTTCTCCAACAATAAAAGTCAACAGCGAAATAAATATAATTTATTTTAGTTTTAAATTTAAACAAGAAGAATTCGGCCATACGTGGGTTGTTATAACATGACAGATTTGTGAATTAAGAGAAATAAATAATCAGTTGGTCTATTTTGTCCCGCTGAAGGATAAAGGACGCCCGCTGTCCATCTTAGGTGCGTGTCGAACTCGTAACACCACACCTGTATGCCCCGTAGGGATAGACAGAGGATATCAAAAGACACCTTGAATAGGTGATGTCCTATCATCATCATCATTTCAGCCGTAAGACGTCCACTGCTGGACTTAGGCCTCCCTCAATTTTGGGGGCTTTGCCATAATCGCCACGCTTGGCAGGCGGGTTGGCGATCGCAGTATGGTGGTAAAATGCATAGAGAAAGCTGCTGCCCATTCTCTAGTAAGTCCCTTAGTCGCCTTTTACGACACCCACGGGAAGGACTGGGGACTCTACAATTATGAGAGATCAAAAGGAACACCTTGTATAGTAGGTACACCCACATTTCACCAGGTACGATAAGTCCCATTTAATAGTGGGTGTGCAGAACTAGATAAATAAATTACAATGTTATTTAATAGTTTACATGGGGCAAATAACTGGTAAAATATGGGTATACTAGGACCCATTTTCGTACCCTTGTGGGGCGCTTTCATAGTTTTTGAACTGAAAACTTCTTTAGCACCGTTATGATTTGAAATTCTATGAAACGAAAAAGCGACAGTAAAAAGAGACAGACACATAAATTCATAAGATTTAACGTGGGAGAAAATGAGATAGGAAGCATTAGGGTCGGTTCACATCTTACGGAAGATGCGTCGCGTATCATCGGTCGCGTAACGCCAGAACAGGCAATTACATAAGAAAACATTCAACCTTTCACACTTAACCGAAGATGCGTTAGTGCGTCGAGTGTACAGCGTCTGTTCCGTTTCCGTCAACGCATTGTCGGCCGACGTAAAGAGCGGCAACGTTCTACCACGTGTATTTTGACTGATGCATACAGACTAGGCGTAATATCAGCGGAGATCGTTTGTGTACAGACCGTTCGAAGTTTTTTTGCATTGAAAATATTTGATACAGAACGATTTATCACGGAAGTACAAGATACGCCCGACGCATCTTCCGTCAGATATGAAAACACACTATTAAACCGAATAGACGCGACCGATGATACGCTCGACGCATCTTCCGTCAGATGTGAACCGACCCTAATAATACAGTGTTTCTTTTAAAATCTAAAATAATTATCAAACTTTGTATCACTATGATCATTACTAAAACCTACAATTATCCTCTTCCCGAAATTTTACATTCGTCTCATTATCTTGAAGCCAACATTTTTGAAGGTTTCACTTCTACCCCGTGTGAATTGCACACATGTTTTTTTTAGCCCTAAGCCCTGTAGAAGGTCAATTTTAGGATGAAAATTTTGTTAATACAGTATTTTTCAGCCAGTATACAGCAAATTTCTTTACTAAAGACACTTCCGCTAGACTCGATAGCAATATTTCTTATAACATTTGTTTTGATCGCTCCCTCGCTTCAGATAAAACATGATAGCAAGGTCCCAAGATTGAATATCGCAATCCCAGAGCAAAGGGTAACTTGGTTTACGATTCGGGAGCAGAGTAATGTGTAGTACCTACCTATGGAGTTACTTTCTGCTGACGTAATCAGAAATTGTTATAGGAGACGCATTTTTCGTAAAATGTGGGTAGAGGAGATTTGGTTGATTTGTATAGCTATATTTTTATAGCGGGTAGGTGTTTAGGTGACGATTTATTATTCTTCAGTTTCGTGGAAGTGTTTAAGACTATGCTTTTGCATCGAAACTCGGTCTCCTATTTCAATAGGATGAGAGGGACATCGACGCGCAAACTGTATTAACCTCTAAGTCCCTGAGATACCACATTTGGTATAGGTACTCACAATGGTTAATTCATTGTGTCTGTAATTACGGTAATTGACTGGTTAATGGTTTTTTAAGAAAATGTTCCTAAAATTTAAAAAGCGGTCTGTAATCTTAATTCTAGACCGCTTTTTTATTTTTGGGAAAATTTTCTTTTCAAGTTATGGTAACACGTTTTGCCAGCTAAGTAGTTTAGGGACTAACTGCCAAAGATGCGCTAAACATACACCCGTAGGTACAAATTTTAATTAAATATGACGTGTGGAGCAGATACGCCTCAAAATTAACAAAAAAAAAAAATACAGACGAAAAAAAAATGCAAAAAATATATAAAATCTTGAGTTTATTTATATAAACTATCAACTTTTATATAAACTAATTTTGAATTGGCGCTAAACAACAAGAGATGAGAGTTGCCGAGTATCGCGCTGAATGGCGTGCAATTGGAGAGCCCTATGTCCAGCAGTGGACTGCTGGTAACTGGTGAAGATGACCTTGGCAAGGATAAACTTCAATTACCTACTCCAAAAACGCACCCACATAGCAAAACCGACCTATTATCTATACTAATATTATAAAGCTGAAGAGTTTGTTTGTTTGATTGAACGCGCTAATCTCAGGAACTACTGGTCCGAATTGAAAAAATCTGTTCGTGCTGGGTAGCATATTTATCGAGAAAGGCTATAGGTCATATAACATCACGCTACAACTAAGAGGAGCGGAGCAGTAATGAAAAATGTTGCAAAAACGGGGAAAATCGCACGGGTTGGCGATTCGACGCGACGGGAAGGGGCGGGGGGACAAGAAATTTAACGCGGACGAAGTTGCGGGCAGAAGCTAGTTTCTCTTATAAGCCGAAGAAATCAAAAAGCTAATTTAAACGGTAACAATCAAGCAACAATTAATGTATACTTATAGGTTATTAAACTTAAAAGCTTACTGAACGAGCTGACCTTTTTCCTACAATTATATCAAATTTGCTCATTGAACTGTAGATTATTTGAACTTGAGCTACGGTTTCTAGGTCCATAATTAATCATTTTAGCTGTTCCAGGAATGAAAGGTATTTGTTTGGTATTTAATTATATTTTGGTAGATTGGACTGAAATGGTGGAAAATATGGCTGAAATCCTTCGCTTTTTCTTTGTATTTCAGGTAAATTATGTCGTGAATTTATTGGTCAATAGCATAACCACAGCACAATCAACTTATAATGTTACCACTGCTGGGACACCGGCCTCTTCTCGGTGAGAGAGAGTGTGCTGTAAACCACCACGCGGGCCCACTGCGGGTTGGTAGATGTCACATGTCTTCGAACAAATTTTTAACTTTAGTTAATGCCAGTTTCTTCACGATGCTTTTCTGTACCGTTTTGAGAGCCGTGATGATGAATCATCATCATCATCATTTCAGCCGCAAGACGTCCACTGCTGGACTTAGGACTCCCCCAATTTGGGGGGCTTTGCCATAATCGCCACGCTTGGCAGGCGGGTTGGCGATCGCAGTATGGTGGTAAAATACATAGAGAACGCTGCTGCCCATTCTCTAGTAATGATGTGATGATGAATAATTTACAGAAAGTCAGTTACGTACTTACTCAGTCAAAGAGGTTATTTTATTGGGATTTAATTATATTTTGGAAGGCTAGATTGAAATAGCGGAAAAATAAGGCTGAAATTATTCACTTTCTCAAAATAGAAAAATTCAAATTAGTTTTGCACGAATGTCTAGTTGGAAAATGTTAGTATTCAATTAATTATTATTTAAATGAAAGATTACTTTTTTTTATCTGACATGGCAACACAAATACAATGACTATTAATTTATTATTTCATTTTTATTTTAGCGTTTTTTTTTTAATGTAACTCAATTTTAAATTTATGTTTTTTTGTACTTACACACCTATATTAATTTGCACACCTTATTAGGTTATAATACAATGTACTTTTTATATCAGTAGCACCTTTTTTACCATGTATTATGCAAATAAATTATTTTGATTTGATTTTCTTCCTAGTTCTAGTAGCTAGGTTTTTTACTATAAGCCTGAGACATTCAGTATACGCCTGACGCACTTTTATACTTCGTCACACACTTATACGTTTTGAACTGTTTGATACTAGCTGAACCGGCAAACGTTGCCCTTTCCAAATCTCATTTCCAACATCAAAAACACTTTAAGTTTTTCCAAATTTTAAGGTGGAAGCGCCAGGGTAGCCCGCGAATTTAAAATTTTCTTACTTTTTTTTTTGTAATTTGTAAGTCAGTTTTGGGCTGTTTGTATCGAATTAAAAATAAGATTCGCGATTGTAACATGTGTAATTACAGAATTCTAAATATTAAAATCGTCAATTCCTCTAAATCCATTTAATCCTATTGAAGGATTTTTTCAAGGATCAGTCGTTGTTTCTCGGTCTTGGCGCACCATAAACCTTATTCTGAGTATTTCGAATAATATTCTTTAAAACAAAGAATGACCAAATCGGTCTAGCTGTTCACAAGTCTTGCACTACCAAACCAACAGTATCTGTTTCATTATTATTTATATAAATTAGAACGTTTCCTAAAGAATGAGCTGTCTATTTAATAAAGAAATATTGTCGTTAAATATTACATTTAGAATACATAAAATTAACCACAATATATCAACGCAGAAATCAAAATATCTCTTCACAGCTACGAAAATTACTTACAACCATTTGACAATTTTCCAAAAAGTTAAATACGCAAGTACATTCCTGTAAAACTAGGTACTATCGAGTACAATACACATAACACACAGATAATGTGTTATTGTGGAGAAATCATTTTGGGACTTTGGCCTTTTGCCACCACGGGATGTACCGACAGACTATGTACCGGTCAGGGATGGGGCAACATCTGTTTTTTGTTTATTTATTTAAATCAGAAATTTATGTTCATTATTTAAAAAAATCAATGTTTTTTTTTTCTTTGTTTGAAGCTGTAAATACTTGTATCCAACATATGTGTAGGTGAATCAGAATCAGAACTTTATTTGTACACATAGGATAGGTGTATTGACATATTCGACTCACACTGTCGTAGTAACTAAGTTGACTATTGTTCTTTTTTTCAGTAACCATGCTGATATGATTATTTTGACACATTTTTCAGTAGTACTTTTTAAATTTTATTATGTCGCGGCCATTATCACTGAGCTACCACTTTTTTTTTTGGAACAAAGTTCCTTATGGCGCGTTGCGAAAGGGGGCTAGACGGATATTAAGAGAAAAGTTGTAATGACACTTTTTAACCGACTTCAAAAAAAGGAGGAGGAAAGGGGTCTAGACGGAATTAAGAGAAAAAGTTGTAACGACACTTTTTAACCGACTTAAAAAAAGGAGGAGGTTTCTCAATTCGGTTTCTTCGATTCGGTTTGATATTTTGTTTTGGAACATAGTTTTTGAAACGAAGAGAGAGAGAGAGAGATTATATTTTTGTTGAGTGTATACAGGTTTTTTGTACATAATAAATAATAATAAAAAAAATAATGAATCCTGGAAAGAAACTTCGTTCCATCCGGGTGTCCCTTGACACCTCTCAAGTTTTTTTTTTTTGATCTCGAGGTGGAAATCCTCATGGATGTCCTCCACCCTGGGGTGGGCGGAAGGGTCTGTCAGACTCTTACTGACTAAAACCACCCCGGTGTTCCACACCTACGTCGGGGACCACGGGAACCAATATGTCTTCCGCGATCCCCGACTGGTGCCGGCCTGCCTTTGTGGGCCTCCTCACGTTGGGGGGGAGTGAGGTGTTAAACTCCCCCCCATAGATCACTGGGCTACCACTGCTCTAACCTTAAAGTGCAACTGCACTATTGCTATGACAATTACAAAATGAAGTTTTAAGTTTTATTTAATAGTGTAAATAAATAGTAATAATAGTACATTCACAGAGATTTTTATATTTGAAACTTAAATTGGTTGTGTAAACACAACTTGTCAGAGTTTTCACTTCCATAACTATTATCATAACACA
This sequence comes from Aporophyla lueneburgensis, assembly GCA_932294355.1. NCBI lineage: Eukaryota > Metazoa > Arthropoda > Insecta > Lepidoptera > Noctuidae > Aporophyla > Aporophyla lueneburgensis. The sequence goes on along the minus strand of OW028758.1, from coordinate 9,736,333 downwards.
TATTATTTTTTATTTATTATTGAAACTTATGTTTCAATCTGCTATTGTTTATATTTTATAAAAGAAACCCTATTTTCGATATTGCACTTCTTATTATTTTTATTTAAATCAAATTTAAATCTGGCAACCCTGCGACCGGTACAGTCGCGTACTAAATCGTTAAATGTGATTTAACGAACCTCTGCCAACGTTTGGGTAAGAAATCTATTCTTGTTAATAGAATTGCTTCATTGGTTTAGTGGCAATAAGCTGTGCGGAACTAGAGGCCTTGAACTCGATTCTCTGGCCAGTTTCTTAATTAGATTATTTTTTATTAGATTAATTTTGATTTTGGCATTCTAGTTTCGTGAGATTGCTAGTAAAATTGAGTGAAGTTTTATGTGCCTATCTAATGACTTTCACCTTTTAATAAATAAATAAAAAATACGGCCATATAGGAGTCGGACATGGAGGGTTCTGAACCATCGAACAATATTGAATACAACATTACTTTTTTTAACACGTTTCTTGTATGATTATCCCCTTATAATTTAACTTTATTCATATGTTTATTCATTTTTGCTGTAGCAGCAATAATAATACATCTTCTGTGAACATTTCAATTGTCTACCGATTACCGTTCATGAGATACACCCGCAGACAAACAGACGAACGAACAGCAATGGCTTAGTAACAGGGTTTTGTTGGTAGCTTCTAGGTACAACTGCAACAAAAGTGAAATGCTGTTCTTTGGGCAGTGCATTGCTTGAGTACGACTAAACCGATTTGGCTATTTTGTATTTTAAAATATTTCTAATAGTCTGAGTTGGATTATACCTACCTACAGCAAGAAAAATTAGAAAACATTCCGGTGTTTATTTTTTTGGCAATTACTATAATAGTGAATGTAATTTTGAAAATTTAACAGGACAACGACGTCTGGCGGGTCATATTGTCTTTTTGATAATAATAATGAATTAATAACAACAGTAGTACTAAGATGACGTCGTAATATTTTTCTATACAATGTAGTTCAGCCCGAAACTGTAGACCTTTTTTCCGCCATTTTTCGTGATTCGCGTCAGCCTAACACTTTTTTAGAGTTTCTGAGTACCTGTGACCTGATTCAAATCCGTATACTTAATTTCGAAGCAATACAAAACATTATGTACTACTTATTTACATAAACAAGATAAATGGCAACTTGGTATCTTTAATTTATTCATTGTGTTTTAATTCCAGTTTATAATAACGACCTGATCGCTTGAATTATTTGCGAGCAATCGTATCGTTTGAAATTCAAATTTTAAGATCATTTTGTCGCCATTGACGCAGTTGAAGTATCAAAAGGCTTGCTCGAAATTTCTCTTCAAATATGATGACATTATCTCTGGCTGTTTAAAAATTATTTTGTGTCAAAGATAAAGGTAAAGGTCGAAATTCTGACAACCAGTCTTACCAAGGGGTATCGTATTATCCAGTTACTGGGTTGTGGAGGTCCAATAGGCAGTCGTTCCATGTAAAATACTGGTTAGACTGGAAGCTGACCCCAAAATAGTTGGGAAATAGGCTAGTCAGATGATAATAAGGTGTTTATAATTAGATACGAATATGTTTGCCTTACTTCTCATGGGTGTCGTAAAAGACGACTAAGGGACTTACTAGGGAATGGGCAGCAGCGTTCTCTATGCATTTCACCACCATATTGCTTGCGCCAACCCGCCTACCAAGCGTGGCGATTATAGCAAACATCCCCAAATTGGGAGAGGCCTATGTCCACCAGTGGACGTTATTTGGCTAAAATGGTGATGATGATGGTGTTCTGCATTTATTCGTGTTTCATGCAAGTTATAATCGTTATTTTAGCAACGGTTCAGAGTAAGTTGTGTGGTTTATGACACTTATGTAGAATGAAATTGAGTTCGTTTTAGATGTGAAAGCTAATTTTAGATACTGTACCGAATCTACACTAATATTATAAAGAGGAAAACTTTGTTTGTATGTTTGTTTGTTTGTACTGAATAGGCTCAAAAACTACTGGACTGATTTTAAAAATTCTTTCACCATTCGAAAGCTACATTATCCACGAGTAACATAGGCTATATTTTATTTTGGAAAAAAATAGGGTTCCGTAAGATATTTGGGTTTTTCGGACACAAGGTGTAAAAAATCAACCAGAAAAGTTACTTATTTTGCGTACGCTGCCTAAACTATAAAAGATAGAACCATAAAATGTTCTAATTAATTGTAGATCTTATAAATATCTACAAAAAAGTCCGCGACACACTATACCCATCTATGTCGAGTGAGGCACAGCAACCATTTTTTTATTTAAAAATCTTGAATTTTTTTTGGACTACTTTTAAACGCGTTTATTTTACTCATGCTATTAATCCTTATCAAAATAAATGATTTCATCACTAAGAACAGTTTATGGAGATAATATTTGGTCTTTGAATGATTAAAATTGGACGTTTGGTTTTGAAGTTATGGCGAAATTAAAATATTACGATTTCTGCTGCACGGCCCGTTGCGAAGTGGGCGTCACCAAGGCGGGGTGCGCGTGCGGGAGGGGAGTTTAGATCTATGAGTAAGGTACCCGCGCGGCTCAGTCGCGAGGTCGGCTCCCTACGCAGCGGTCGTGCGCGAAGTCTAATAATTTTCGTGCGATTTTTTTTAGATTTCGTTCTTAAAACTGATTATTAAAAAGAAGATTATCACCGGCCCTGCAGCTGGTGAATTAGCTCATATACCAAGAATACCCATGATCCCTACTGATTTGCCTATACCCTTCAAAAGGCTCCAATTTCCAGTAAAAATTTCTTTCGCACTAACGATAAACAAATCCCAGGGCCAAACATTCAAATTAGTAGGAATTGATTTACGAAAAGAATGTTTTACGCATGGGCAACTTTACGTTGCCCTATCACGGGTCGGGGCTCCCGACCATCAGTATATTTTGTTACCTGAAAATAATTTAACGTCAAATGTTGTTTATGGAGAAGCTCTACAATAATCGCTTTAGTTATCTATCCTTAAACAACGGGTTGCGCTCCGGGACTGCCGGCAGAAGTGAAAACTTAGTATTAATTACATTTAAATATTTTCATCATTAACAACTTAACATACACAGAAAGACAATCTGTGCAGCCTGCGGATAATGACTGCGTCGTCAATGTTACTGTCGGTGTCTGTGAATTGACCTGGGAATCATTTTGCTGACCGTGTCTTTCCTGGGTAGGCTTTTTGCAGCGGTAACCGACATCCACGCGGGCGGAGCCGCGGGCGACCGCTAGTTATCAATATATCTACATGGTGGCATAGACATGGATGCGCAAACTGTTACTACTATTATGATAATGGTCATAAAAGTGAGAACTCTCACAAGTTTTGTTTACAGAACCAATTTCAGGATTTAGCACGCTATTTTCTTTTAAATATTTATTGTGTGAATGTTCTAGCAATAGTGGACTTTGGTGCACTTTTAGCATAGAATATTAGTCGCCCAGTGGTAATGGCCGCGACTTACCGCGTAGGCGCGAGGTGCTTTGTATAAATTATATCATCACTACTACTCTAAAAACGGTAAAAGAAAACTCGTGACGAAACCGGCATGTCCTAGAGCCAAACTGACCTACACGTAGTGTTGCAAAGGACTCGAGTCTCAATTATGCAAGACTCAGTGTGCTCAAAAGGCTCGGAGTCTAGAGTCAAGCTGAGCCCGAGGCATTCTCGAGTCTAAAAAAGGGACTTGAGTTTTAAAAAGGACTTGAGTCTTAATAACGACTCGAGTCTTAATAAGGACTCGAGTCTTAATAACGACTCGAATCTTAATAACGACTCGAATCTTAAAATGAAATCGAGTCTTGTAGCTCATCATTCGAAAAAACTCGAATAACTCGTCAAATTTTTTTTGTACACAAAGTAATATCATAACCACTAATTTGAATTTATTGCCTTCTTTCGAGTCTTTTCGAATGATGAGGTACAACTTGCATCTTCATACTCCGAGTTTTTCTATAAGACTAGGGTTCATTTTAAGACTCGAGTCCTTTTTAAGAGTCGAGTCCTTTTTAAGACTTGAATCCTTTTTAAGACTGAGTCTTGCATAGTTGAGTCGAGTCTTTAAAATTAGGACTCGAAGACTCGAGTCCTTTGCAACTCTACCTACACAGGGCTCTCGTGGAGGTTTATGTTATTTTCCCCAGCAGTAGGAGAATTATAGCCAATATAGGCCGTAGCTGATAATATATAACAATGTTTGAATGTATAAGGAACAGGGTGTAAAATTCACTCAACCCCCGCAGAAACGGGACGATCTTCCGAGCAGACGAGTGTCGTGTCTAGACCTTGTATATTTGTGTGGTAAACTCTACTTGCGCGATGTAGGATTTGCGTGACGTCAGTGTAATACGTAGTTCGCTGTAGATACGCTACAAATGAAATGGCAATAAAATACAATTTTTTCAATAATCTCACAACAAACACTGCTTTTTTATATCCAAAACAATTCAGCTATTAACATCTGAAGCTACTTATACCGTAGTATATTAATGCACTCCCATTAAATGGCTTCTGGACTCAATTTGGTCTCAGTTTGACGTACGTTGATGGATGAGCAGTAACTAGCTCGTTTGATGGATCTCTTGTAAACGAATAAAGTAGAGGTTTTTAACGTGTTATAAACAGGACACTGTTGGAATTATATTAGTTTATACCATAGAGTTGAATAAAAAACATTGGGAAAAAAATTGTACTTGGGCCGCACAGGCTAAGTTAAAGAAAGAACACCGTTTATTTGACACAGTTTGTAAAACACAGAATAAAGTAACATGAAAAAAAATGTGGGACGCCCCTCAGGATGGACCGACAACCTCAAAAAGGTGGCTGGGACAGACTAGATGCGAAAGGCGAAGGACAGGATGTTGTGGTGCAGCATGGGAGAGGCCTATGTCCAGCAGTGGATGGCGATAGGCTGAATTGATTGTTTTTTTTTTTTTTTTTTTAATAACAACAAGTGTTTTCTTCACGGCTGCGCCAAAAAAGGTTCATTTCAGCATTAATGCCAGACAGATGCTGTCTGAGGCTAGTTTTCTAATGAACCTATACAGACAAGTGACGAGGAGTACAAAACAGTTTCAAAGTAAATAAGTAAGTACCTACATTCTTAAATGTCAAATGAAAAATAATTAGTAAATCTTTAAATACCAATAAAATGTTATGGCAAATGCGAAAGTGTGCTGTTTGTTACATTCATCATCTGCCTAACCTTTTCCCAACTATATTAGGAGCAGCTTTCAGTCTAACCGGATGCAACTGAATACCAGTATTTTACATGGAGCGACTACCTATCACACTTCCACAACCCGGTTTCTGGGTAATACGATACCCCTTGATAAAACTGGTTGTCTGACTTTCGGGCTTCTATCGACCTGAAACAACTGTCAAAGATTTACGAGTGACAGCTGAGCCCAACAGCTTGATGTGCTTTCCGATGCAAAGTATGGCTGGTATGTAAAAATGATCACCCATCCACAGACCAACCTTAACAACCGCAGCTTAACCTGATCAATTGATTTGTGTGGCTGTTGTTACTGTCCTTCAAACTGAAAAGTAGTGGTGCAAATCAATCTTAGCCCAAATAGATAAGTTATTGGTAGAAACCTTCCAAAACATAACTCTTACACGTTAATGGCCGCGACAATTACTCAACATTACATTTAATATAGTAGCCAATTACATAACACTCTCACCGTAGATTTGGCAAGCTGTATTATAAACAGGACTCAATAGAAATGATATGAGTGTATATAGTGTGTATACATAGAGTTGCATAGAAAACATTGCGAAAAAATAATAATTTTAAGTACTTCCCACGGACAGACCAAGTAGAAAAATACCTAAGTTTCAAATAAAAATCAAGGATTCTAAAGCTAAGGGCCACTTTCATCATCATCATCACCATTTCTGCCGAGAGACGCCCACTGCTGAACACAGGCCGCCCCCAATTTGGTTAGCCATAATCCGTGGCAGGTGAGTGGGCGGTCGCAGTATGATATTGTCAACCTTTATTTAAAAATATAAAATTCTTCCAATTCCTTGTATGTACATAAAAGATATTTGCATATTTACAAAAAAACACATGCACTACTTTAAACAACGTAGTGAGGTAGTACCTCACTACGTTGTTTAAAGTAGTGCATGTGTGTGTGTGTACTAGACAAAAAAGGGCAAAATTTCGCAACCTACTGTATCAACCACCCTGTCATAAAGATGTGTATAAGAAAAATGTGTACAATATGTGTGTTTTAATTTATAATAACTTACCGAATGAACTGAAATTATTAAAGAGTAATGTGTTTAAGACAAAATTGACAGAATGGCTTCTAAAGTGTTGTTTTTACAGTATTAAATAATTTATGGGACATACAAATACAAATTTAAATTTAGTGTAATTATTAATATACGAATATAACTAATATAAATTAAAATTTAAGTATGTAGTGAATAGCAATTGTATAATATTGAATGTAATTTAAAATGTAATCAATGTGCTATGTGTATAATGTATATGTATAATTAATATTTGCACGCTTGCTCGCAGGCCGAATGCAGTTACTCTTAGGTTATAAGATCTCACCTTCACTAAAAATGTATTTCTTGCAAATAAACATTTGATTTGATTTTATTTGATTTGATTTGATGGTAAAATGCATAGAGAACGCTGCTGCCCATTCTCTAGAAAGTCGCTTACGACACCTACAGAAAAAATGACATGGTGCTATTCATTACGTCCAGAACCACACGGAACTGACACAAGTAAGAGACAGTTAAAAGGGATAAAACGCAATTATTTTAGAAAAAAACGTGGTGAATCGTGACAATTCAACCACAAAATATATCTTGGCACAAATAACTAAGTTATTGGTAGAAACCATCAAAATCATTACTCTAAAGCGTTAATATCTGTGACAATTACACATCACTAAACATAGTGTCCAATATTTTGGCACCGCCATCAACTCGGCGCGACCCTTCATAGATCACGGCTACATTTATGACGATCATAACTGCCATATCACAGGCCGACTGTGACTATAATGGCCGCGAGTGACATCTCACTCTCGTCGTACATACAGGACGTCTAATAAATAGGAGGAGATAGTGTAACCCAATTTGTATATAAGGTGTATCTATTCATACACGAAATATTTTAAGAGGTATACCTGTAGGTGGTAAAGAAGCTATAGAAGCAAAACGAAAAATTTTATCGAAGCGTTTTTGAATTTTCGTAATTATTATAATTTTAAAACTGCTTGAGACGTTTTGCATAAAACCTTTACTCCAAATTCTACGAATGGCCTGCCTGACGCTGCGAGGGCGGCGACCGGACGGCACGAGCATGGCCGCGGTGTCTTGGGCCGTAAAAAATAAGGAGCCAGTATTTTTTATGTGCGTCAAATAATTTATAAAAATTAAATTTTGAAAAAAATACATTTAGAAAATATTTTTTCCCTTGCTGTCGCTTCTTTACCACCTACAGGTGTACCTCTTAAAATATTTCGTGTATGAATAAATACACCTTATATATGCAAATGTTTTTAGTTTATGATAAACGGAAAAATATAATTTAAAAAAATCACTGACTTCCAAATAAAACACTCATCATCAACATCATTTCAGCCGAGAGATATCCACTGTTGGACATAGGCCTCTCCCGAACTTGGGAGGTTTGCCAGCATCGCCACATAATCGTAAAATGCATAGAGAACACTGCTGCCCATTCTCTAGTAAGTCCCTTAGTCGCCTCTTACGACACCCACGGGAAGAAATGAGATGGTGCTATTCTTTACACCCGGTATCACACGGAACTTCTTACAAGTGTGATCGGAACAATAAAACACTACAAAGTTAGAAACAGCTTTAATTTGTGAAGTCGGTGTCTTTGGATCTGTATTATAATATTTATAATTTTGGCCACAGATTCCAAAAATTCTAGTTATTTTTCACTTTGTAATAAATATCTAATAAATATCTTTGGACAACCAACACATCGTTGTCTGATCCCAAACTAGGCAGAACCTGTACTATGGTAACCAGACAACTGATAAACATACTTATATATTTCTAAATACATACATATTATAGATAAATTACACCCAGACACGGAACAAATGATTGTGCTCATCACACAAACATTTGTCCTGGGTGGGAATCGAACCCACGACCTCAGTCTTAGCAGTCAGGGTCACTAACCACTAGACTAACAGGCCAGTCTGTTGTAATGTTTTTTTTTTAGTATGTCGCTAGTTTGCTCTTATTAATTTTTACTAAGAAGTCTTTTTTAGAAACTGTACCTATCCCACTCCCATTCGTTTACTTACTAAGTAAACAATAGTGAGACTATTATAAAATAGTATTATAAAATTATCAAGAACACAACAGGGGATTGCATTACCCAGTAACTGGGTTGTGGTGGTCAGATAGGCAGTGGCATCATGTAAAATGCTTGTACTCAGCTGCATCCAGTAAGACTGGAAGCTAACCCCAACATAGTTAGGAAAAGGCTAGGCAGATTATGATCACCACATTTGATCTCGGTATAGAGGCAATTGTCTTCTATCAAGTTTACCAAAAATTGAAACGCATGGCGAAGACTGAAATTCCATCGGTTTTCTCTGACAGTATACGTAAGTAAGTAATATTCCTTGATTGCCACCTTTTCGCACAGGATAAGGACATCTTTTAAACTATGATAAACCAAGAAAAACCTCCCACACGCTTTTATATTTTTGCAATAACGCATCATGGAAGCTGTGAAAATACGAAAAAACTATGTCAACCTCTGAATCACTAGACTACATTCCTAAAAATGACTAGAAGGGGTTCCCTCTATCTGGCAGAAACTTGATGCTCCGAATTTTATTTGGCATAACACACTTGGCATAATCTTATTTAAACGAACATTTGTAAGGTATAAAAAATGTTTAGCATAATCACTGTTTGGCCGAATGTTTATATGCTCGACTTTACGCTGGCATACTTTTAAGATGGCAGAATTTTATTTCGCATAATTACCTTTGGCAGACTTAAAATTCCGCATAATTTCGTTTAGCATAACAATTATTTAGAGCAATGATTATTTGGCATAATTTCACTTGGCATACTATGAAGATGGCAGAATTTCATTTAGAATAATTTTGTTAGGCATATTTTCATTTCTATTAAGTTGCATTTTAACCTTAAATAAAATGAAATAGTGTCTCAAAAAGTCAGTATAAAATATGTTGTGCTACAAAAATTATTGACAGAAACGAATTGCTGCGGAACCGACTCCACGTAGTCTTGTCTGCCCTACCCCTAGAGTGTAATTTAAGCCCGCGTAGGCGCGGAGTGGCGAGGCGGCCCGCGAGCTCGCGTGGGACCGCCGGAGCCCCGCAGCGCCGAAGCCGTGACAGAAACCATGCATGCTGCATGTTGCATGCTCGCCTGCATGTTGTAAGCTTGCTTGCTTGCATGCTTGCTTGCTTGCATGCTTGCTTGCTGCATGCTTGCTTGCATGCTGCATGCTTGATTGCTTGCATGCTGTATGCTTGCTTGCATGCTGCATGCTTGTTTGCATGCTGCATGCTTGTTTGCACATGCATGCTTCTTCGATATGAAATGTATGCCAAAAGATGATTCTAAGTTTAAAGTTTCTGAGATATGATAGTTCTGCCTTTTAATAACTATCGATATGAAATTATGCCAAGAGACGATTCTGACTGCGAACTTTCTGCGATATGATGGTTCTACTTTTTAAATATTATGGAATAAAATTTATGCCTAAAGGTGATTCTGACTTATAAAATTATGCGTTGTGAATGTATGATAAATGAGTGTATGCCAAACGATTTTCTGCGAAATGAAGTTTATGCTATCCGCTGTTATGCAAAATAATATTATGACGAAAAAAATTCTGCCATAAAGGGTGGACCCGACTAGAAGACCTAAAAACTAATATACTTTTTATTACACATATACCTGTTTCAGGATCGTTGACTTGTCGACGGGTTAGTAAAAAAAAACTGGAGCTACGAACAAAATCACATCAATCACAAATAGGTATTTGTAATACTAGTAAAATAGTCTTTGGTGATGCGACCTAAATTGATCTCTTTGATGTTTAACAATAACGAAGATAACTTACCTAGTTATTCCCGCTCACAAACGATGTTCTTTTCAGACATGTAGGCAGGGAGGTAGGTGGCAGTGAGATCGGCGCATAAAATAAAAAAATCAAGCAGGCAGCGTTGAAATATTTTTGTGGGAAAATAAGAAAAAAGATATTGTACCATACATTTCGACCATCCAGAACCATGTGCCGAATTTATACCCGAATAGTTTCCATTAGCTTGTGCCTGATTTCGTCCGCGTGTCTTATAAGATGTGGGTGTTGTGGAAGGCGACTGAGGGACTTACTAGAGAATTGGCAGCAGCGTTCTCTATGTATCTTACCACCATATTGCGATCGCCAACCCGCCTGCCAAGCACGGCGATTATGGCACACCCCACATTTGGCGGAGGCTGATGTCCAGCAGTGGACATAATCCGGCTGAAATTATGATAACTTCCTATTATCGTCCCACTGCAGGGCAAAAGCCTCAAACAGAGAAGGCGAATATTGATCACCAGACATGCTCAAAATGTGTTGGCGATTCCAGATTTCTAACTTTTAAAACGGAAATTGTTTCTAGATTTGCAATGTTTTTCTTCCAGCGTAGATTATTCACCAACAGTGCTAACAAAACATTGTTTATTTTAGAGCAATCGTTTTTAATGAAAGATTTTATACTGTGTTTATGTTAAACGTTTTACTAGCTTCCGGTTCTATTCAAAGCTGAAAGTTGAAAACATTTTGCTTCCGCGTTCGTCTAAAATTAATATTGTCTCAAGTTTTTATACTTGCAAAAACCTTGAACGTATAATTGGTAGTTTTATTGATGAAGAATAACAAGTTAGAAACCGATAAATCGAAGGGTCGGGATTAAGTTTATTTATATTTTCAGAAGGCTGAAAGTAACCCAAAGGACGATGGAGAGGGCTATGCCTGGAGTTTCCCTACGTGATCGAATCAGAAATGAAGAGATCCGTAGGAGAACCAAGGTACCCGACATAGCCCGAAGAATTGCTAAACTGATGTGGCAGTGGGCAGGGCTCATTGCTCGCAGAACGGATAGCCGATGGGGCTGAAAGGTTCTGGAGTGGCGACCGCGTACTGAAAGTCGTAGAGTTGGAAGGCCTCCCATAAGGTGGACCGATGACCTTGTGAAGGCCGCAGGAATCCGCTAGATGCGGGAAGCACAAAACCGGTCGAAGTGGCCGAGCTTGGGGAGGCCTATGTCCAGCAGTGGACGTCTTTCGGCGTAAATGATGATGATGATGATGATATTTTCTGAAATTAATATATACCTAAATACCGAAGTATGGATTCTATTGTTCTTTATTGTTCTATTCATCCCAACTATTCATACCAATTAATCATAAACGAAGCAACCTATAAATGTCAGCAAAATGAAAATCTATCTATGATTGGAAACCACACCAAATTAAAAATAATTCGTTCCTTTTTAGGGTTCCGTTGCCAAATGGCAAAAAACGGAACTCTTATAGATTCATCATGTCTGTCTGTCTGTCTGTCCGTCCGTATGTCACAGCCACTTTTTTTCCGAAACTATAAAAGCTATGCTGTTGAAACTTAGTAAGTAGATGTATTCTGTGAACCGCATTAAGATTTTCACACTAAAATAGAAAAAAAACAATACATTTTGGGGTTCCCCATTAATACGTGAAGCGAAAACTTTGGATCCCTTTTTACGAAAATTGGGCGGACGGAGGAGTATGAAATTTCGTACACTTATAGTTTATACAGAGAAGAAGTGACGAATGCTAATATTTTTTTTAAATTATGCGTTAAAATACATTATTTTCAATAAATAACACGTTACACACACTACTGTTCATTACCGTGTATCTAATACACACATGCATAGAAATTCTTTTGTTTATGGTCCAAATCTGTCTTTATTATTTTGTGCAGTGTTACCAACACTAGGGTGTCCCAAAAAAATCAAAGTCTTTTTTTTTAACGCATACCCTCTTATTTTTTTACGTTTAAGTCAAAACAATTATAAATAAAATTTTAAGAAGGTAGGACCTCGGTAACCCGTGCCGACTTACATCGATACATGTCAGTACTTGCTCTCTAATGCTGACGCGACCCAACGTATCGATGTGCTTGTTATTACTCGTTATTTTGTTATACAACTCACATTGTTTTCAATTAGTCAATATGTCAGTGCAATTACACAGTTCTAAAAGGGGTATATTTTTAATAGGTGACGTAAAACATCAAATATCGGGTTCAAAACTTCCGTCTAATGGACAATTTCTAGCAATTTTATTTTACAATATCCGTGAAGTGAATTTAACTGTCAATGAAAGCGCGAATCTCAGTATTCGCGAGTGTATTATCTATTGGGTAAGGCGCTTGTCCAAAAACACAACCCAACAAAATATTTCTGCGGAGAGATTTTATTACCTACTACAAAATTAATAGCAGCGCTAGATAGGTGTTAATTGAGTATGAGAGATTCTGTGTTCATTCTTGAAGCAACTATTGAAGCACTTGAATATAATTTTGATGAATTTCCGATAAGTAAATCTTCCATCCAAAGAATTCGCACTGAAAAACGGAAAGAACAGGCTGAAGCTAAAAAAATGATTTTCAAAATAAGGTACCGGAAGTTGTGACTGTTCATTGGGACGGCAAGCTTTTGCCTGCATTGAATGCTCGGAAATAAAAGAAGAACTTCTTCCTATAGTTATTTTTTATGAAAACAAAGAACAACTTATAGTTGTATCGAGACTAGAAAGTTCTACAGGAAATGAAAAGCACAGGCAGTTTGGAACGCGATTGTAGACTAGAATTAAGAAGATAAAGTGCAAATATAAAGTGCTGGAAAAAAAGAACTAAGAATCCAATTCCCGACATCCCCTCTACGATTACAAGACGACTCCAGGCAGGCTTAAAAGTCGTAAGAGCTACTTACGCTCTACGCAGGCCATTCAGGACACACCACCCTTTGTGAGGACTAAACTATGACTTTGTTGAACCCCAGGAACACTTGCCTTCCGGCCGTGATCTGCAGTGGTCTATATGGAAAACTCTCAATCGATTGCGTATCCAAGTAGGCCGCTGTAGACACAATTTGTCAAAGTTGGGGATTATAGACTCATTCGACTCCCAGTGCGAGTGCGGTACGTCTGATCAGACCATGACCCACCTGCTGGAGAGTCCCAAGTGCCCGTTCACCTGTACCTTAGATGATCTTAAAAATGCCATTGATGCCGCAATAAACGTGGCCACCTACTGGGCTCAAACGATATAGTAAAAAGAGTACGAGTACCATCGACACGAAAGAAGAAGTGCAAATTCTTTGTTGTGATACTACTGCTTCAAATACAGGTCGTTTAAACGGTGCCTGTGTGCTTCTTGAACAAAACTGAACGGAGATATGCTTATTTTCGCTTGTCGCCATCACGTGTATGAATTGATCTTGAAAGACGTATTTGAAACAAAAATCAGTCAAGTAACTACAAACCCTGATCTGAAAGTTTCGGCACTGAGGGTATTAAAAGATGTAGCCGAAAGAGCGGTTAAATTAATGCAAGACTTTCATGGATTAATCAGGAGAGGACGAACAAAAACAATTTTTATTATGTTGCGTATAAGAACACCGGAAAATTTATCCTGATTTTAAAAATCAGACGTTAAAAAGGAAATTTGAACAAAAATATTATTATTTAATGTAAATGAGTAAATTATATACTATTTGGGTATATTGGAGTTTTAATTGAGTAATAAAAATTATGTTCTTAATTCCTCCTACAGTATGTCAGTACAAATTTTCATGTCAAAAGTTTGGCATCAAGTCGGCACGGGTTATCGTTGTCCAATCACAATAATATTTATTATTTGAGTCAATGACATCTAAACGAATAAAAACAGAGGGTATGCGTATTTGATTTCGCGAAATTTTTTTTTTTGCCCTTATATCTTGGGACACCCTATTCCCTATACATAGAACTGAAACTCAAAAACTTTTTTTTTTCAACAAACCCATACGTGTAGGTATCTATGAATAGGTCTTCAAAAATGGTAATGAGGTTTCTAATATCATTTTTTTCTAAACTGAATAGTTTGCGCGAGAAACACTTCCAAAGTGGTAAAATGTGTCCCCCCCCCCCCCCGTAACTTCTAAAAAAAGAGAATGATAAAACTAAAAAAAATATATGATGTACCTACATTACCATGTGAACTATCACCGAAAATTGGTTTGAAAGAGATCGAGTGAGTAGTTTTTTTTTAAAACGTCATAAATCGTAAACCGCAATTTACCTTACATTCAATCAACTGAAATATAAAAATTAAAAAAAAAAACATTTATTTTTAAACCGAGAATACCTATAGGTTTGTACGGAACCCTCGGTGCGCGAGTCCGACTCGCACTTGGCCGGTTTTTCAAAAACTACGACGCAACTACAGAACAATAAACGAACATGCCAGAAAACACTAACTACATCACTAGAAAAAAAAAAACCTCACAGTTCTAAAATCCTAGGTGACCCGAGCTCACCCGAACACAAACACGGAAATCCAGACTCACTAAAACTAAAAATTCCCGAGGTGGACGCACTCTCTAAGTTCATTACCACTTGGCAGGAGACAGCCGTCACCTGTAAAACACCTTTTACCACCTACGGCTTGGCTACCCGCCAGACCTACCTATACATCCATTCTCCATTCAGTATGAGGAATCTTAGGATGTCTGCAAACTACCGACTACTCACTAACTCGTAAGTTTGGAGTGTTACGACAATCCACACGACCAAATTGCGATCGATGTCATCGATCCATAGAAAAGAACGTCAGTAACGTCAGTTATCCACTTTTAGGTAATCATCAGCGTAGCGTTTTCCCAACTATGTTGGGGTCAGCTTCCAGTCTAACCAGATGCAACTGAATACTAGTATTTTACTTATACCAACTGCTTATCTGACCTCCATAACCCAATTATTAAGTAATAGTTATTCTCTTGTAAGACTGATGGTCAGACTTCCAAGCTTCTGACGACCCGTAACGGCTGTCTAAGATCTACGAAAGATAGCCGGAGCCAACTCCTTAACGTGTGTTCCGAGGCATGTAGGGTTCTACAAGCCCCTTAAAGAATAAAGTTACAATTAAATGAATTATTTTCAATTTAAATGCATTTTGGGAATGACTGCACTAGAAAATCTAGTCGATCTAAATCGGAGAGTAACAATTTATTTAAAACTAGCTTCTGCCCGCGACTTCGTCCGCGTTAAATTTCGTGTTCCCCCGACCCTTCCCGTCGCGTCGAATCGCCTAACCGCGCGATTCTCCCCGTTTTTACAACATTTTTCATTACTGCTCCGTTCCTCTTGGTTAAAACCAAGAGGAACGGAGCAGTAATGAAAGCCTAAAGGCTTTAGCCTTTCTCGATAAATAGGTTATCCAACACAAAAATAATTTTTCATTTCGGACCAGTAGTTCTTGAGATTAGCGCGTTCAATCAAACAAACAAACTCTTCAGCTTTATAATATTATATAAGTAAGATAAAGTAATAAGTATATAAGTATAGATGACAAAGTGCTTAGCGTTTTGGACGACCGTGTTATTTAATTTTGACGTTCATAAAGTTCTGACCCTCAGCTTATTTTGATAAATGTCTTTTGATTTTTGAGTACATATAACTAGTGATAAAAACTACTTAATATTTATATAATAATTTGACTACTCTCAACTTTTGATTATTTATAGATTTTATAAGACTATTTAGCCTCTTCTTGCCTGAAACACAGGATTGCCTAGTTCAGGCACGTAAATCTTAGAATATAATTTAGACATATAAGCAAAACTGTACATATTTTTAAGCCTTTTATTTTGAATAAATATTATGTTATTATGTTATGTTAACTGACTAAACCGTCTCCAATGCGTCCTGGGACTTAAGCGAATGACGCTAAGTCTTGCACCGTTTTGGACCTACAACAGTTTTAGTTACTAATGTAACTACAGTATATAGTTGCTCAAACAAATCGGCGGTGTGTGGCCGTCCTTATGCGCACAGAATTCAAACTTAAAGATAACACGGTGTGATTGATGACGGGTCCCCCGCACGGTATTATTGGGTCGGGAGGTATGTACACTATTTGTGTTACCGTGTACAGAGGTAAGTCTAGGCGGTAGAAAGGACTTCGAATTTAGGACGAGAAATACATAGTATATTGTGTGGAGATATCTTTTGCGTTGATGTAAGGTATTTTGTTTGAATGAAGGATATTGATTACGTGTGAAATTACATTCGCGGCGGAATTTCATCATCATCATCAGCATTTCAGCCGAAAGACAGCCACTGCTGGACTAAATTCTTCCCGAATTTGGGGGGTTTACTAGTGCGTTGAAGGTCCCCTCCAATAGCAGGTAGCGGGCCCCTTCAATATAGCTGACATCTCTTTGAGGTGCGCGTGACACGCAACGCGCCGTCGACCCGGGCCTGGTCTTTACCGGGTGGCAAGCTACCCATTGGTTGCCGCCCGCATACCCGCGCCTTCGTTGGCCGGGGGTTCGCAATGGACTCCCAATACCAGAGCGTCTCCTGGAGTGGCTAGGGACGTGAGGGCGCAAAGATTGCCTCTCTCTCACTCTCCGCCTACTCCTTCGCGAGCATTACTGCTTCCGTCTGCCCAACTATGGGATGGTGTTATATTTATGTGTTCTATTTTAAATTTTCATTGAAAGTAACAATTAATTATGGACAAACTATGAACAAAGAAATCTAAAGTAACGACAGTTATCATAATTTTCACCGGGGTCAATGTACCTACCTACATTTTACGTATAACTGAAAGTGTCGTTCACCTAACTAATAATTCGTCAAATTCCCTGAAAAGGGGTCACGGCGCAAAAGGGTCATAGGTATAAAAGACTAAGGACTTATCCTTCCTTATCCCTTCTAAAGACCTGTACCGGATATCTTCAATTTTCCTGAAGCTTTGTATAGTACACTTAACAAAACATCACGACTTTTTCCACTATGGGTTTGGCAGAGATGTACCTGTTTACCTTTGTGTAGTGAGAACATTATCGTCTCGATATTGCATAATGAAATAACCCATACAATCAGCATCAATAATATCGGGACGAACAGATTGTTGAAAATAATCTTAACAACTATGAAAATTAAATATTAACTCAATGACACAAGGAATGTTTGAAAATTAAGACAGTAGGTACACGATAACTGTCATTCTGTCTAGAACTTTGTCCAATTGAGATAAAGTTTAATTTACTTAGTTGTTAGACATGTACATGTCTGATGTATTTAGGAATGTGGTACGGGTACCAGGAGCTAGGATAAGTATACCAAATATTAAGTCATACGTTTAAAACTCGCTATTCGTAAATAAAATATTAATGGTTTATTGTATTCATGAAATTGATGATAGTCATAATCAGCGTAGCCTTTGTTGTATCAAAATTATGTTGAAATCGGATTTCATTCTAAATGGATGTAGCAAACTATCAGTATTTTACATGGAGCGACTATCTATCTTCCCATTTGAGTTCGGAGTCAGTTCAGAGTCTTCCGAGTGGACCACAGAACTCTACGGGAATATACTCGCTTGGTGGCAGATATTTAGCGGATGAGTATCTTACCACAGCGAGCCACTGGCGTCGACCAATTTTTATAACAATGATGATATCAAAAAACGAACAAAATCAAAGTCACACAAAAATTAAATTTAAAGAACCCCCGACACAAAAACCTAATTTCCCTTTAAAAAGTAAAAAATAATAAAAAAAACTCAATCTTAAAGTACCTAAGTAGGTATTAATAATTTTAAAAAAATACGTCGCGTTGCGGGACCGCTCCAAACCTAACAATTTATTTACAAATAGTCAACTACCTAACTAATTAAGAAAAGAAAACTTTTATAAAATTACTTCACAATATTGCATTTAGGATACGACCGTCAACGTCTGTCCTCGCGGAGCGGTCCCCCAACGCGACGTATTTTTCTTTTTAACACCCCTCTTTTTGCGTCGGGGGTTAAAAAGATTGAGAAGAATCACATCTAATTCTGTAGTTGAAAACCTCAACGCTCGCAATAACAACGAAGCTACATAAACACAAAACAAACGACGTAACAAATATGAAAAGGCAGTAAGCCTAACTTCGACTAAAGCAAACTAAGTTCGAACTAAAACAACAGGGAAGAGAGAAATCCTACAAAATGTTACACACAAGATACGTCCGTGATGCGAGATAAAACATACTGTTTTGTTTCTGAACATTATCTTGATAACGTTATGACTTAACATATATTATGGTGTGGTGAAAACTACGAGCTGTATGTAAACTTGGGCTTTAATTGTAAACGTAGACGTTCTAGATTTTAGTTTGGTTCATTTTGTTTTCGTAGTTATTTGAAATTGTCTGGGAGGCAGGTTGAGAAACAATTCAAAATATGTATGATGTTGGTGTGAGAGTTGCTGAGAACCGACCTGAATGGCTAACAATTGGAGAACCCAGTGTAGTATAGGAATTCAGACCGTATTCCGGCCATGGGTATGGCAGCAAACCTTAACAGAGATTAGCCATCGGCGCGGGAGATATTAGAGAGCACAAGTGTGTGCACAGACACAAGGGTACTCACTCTTCCCTCACTCTCATAGACCATGGGACAGCAATTCACCCTGGCTGGAGAGAGATCAGCCGCCAGACGAGCAGCATGTTGTGGAGCATTTAAAAGGTTAGAATTTTTTCACGGACCCAGTCAATATTTTCTCAAACCTCTTTGCTTTCATTCTTTGGAAAATTGTATAAAATGTAGGTTCCAGGCTCAGTTCACGGAATAGGTGACCATGAAAAGGTCGATTGTTAAACCAATTCCTGACCCACACTCTATACTTCTTGAAAAGTCTCTATTAACGCTGCACACAATGCAGCTATAAAACTTGCAACCTCCGGGCTGCCCTGGGTAGAGCGTCATAGACAGTTATGGCTAAGTACAACGCGAAGAGCCGTCCTTCCATGGCGAAATTTCTTATCGATACTAAAATGTTGTCCAATATTGCACGACCATTCAATATTTTGAACATACTTCTGAGCGATTTTTTTCTCAGCGTGAGAGACGCCTCGAGATAGCAAACAGCTGTCGATATAATCACAGGAAACAACAGTAAGTAAGCAATAAAAGATCAAAAGTAGTCACAGATCATATTTCATTCAACCAGTAGAAAACAGCTGCAAACAATCCATTTTCGTGGTTTTTCTAGCAGATTAACCATCAAAACAGTAAGAATAATAATCAAGAGATGCTTCAACGAAAAATATATCAATAAAACAAGAGACGGGAGAAAATTCGTTGGAGGCCAGCCAAAGTTTAATAGAACTCATTTAAATTAATACTGATGAACCCAATCTTCTGGGCTAATAACACTAATTTCCGAAACACTTTTAAGATTATATTCTGCTTCTAAACTTAATACTGTCATATTTTTGATAGTTTAAATAGGATACGTAACTGTAAAATCTCATGGCAGAAGCATTTTCAATTTGGTAGGATCATTACACAAGATCATGGTTGCGGCTTGCGGACAGTTAGATGGCCCGGCGACCTTAAAAAGGTGGCTGGAAAAGAGTGGATTTAGAAGGCGGAGGAAAGGGTGTTGTTGCGCAACCTGGGAGCTGCCTTTATTCAGCAGTGGGCTGCGATAGGCTAAGTTGATTGATTGCGGTAAGTTTAATTCATTAAACCGACTCATATCAGCAAAAATAAAGAAAATTTGAAAGGCTAATTTGACGTAATCACAATGTTTAGCAGAAGGTTAGTAATCTCAGTTATAACGAAGAAAATACAGACGCTAGAGGATGCTTATTTATAAAAGCAGGACCATCAAATGAAAGTTTTGATGTGACCTTAATTCATATGCACAGACTATACCGTTTTCGTGAAGGACTGACATCAGGTGACAATTTTACGTCTAAAAATGTGAACTCAAATCTGAGGTCAGTAAGAATGATTTAAAGTAAAAATAACAACAATTCATTTTATAACATGATTTTTAATTTAAAAGAGTTTTAGAAATGGAATTTATTTATTTAGTTAATTAAAACGGTACAAAAAGGATCGTCATCTTGTAAAATGTCTTCATTACTTCGAACTTTTGGTTCTAAGACATGCGGTTTCCTCACGTTGATTTTTTTTTTCCATACCCGTTTCGTGAATAGTTGTGATGGAAAAATTACTCAAAGTGAAGCGCTTACCTGAGATCGAACCAACGACCCACAACTTATAACTCAAAGGCCGTTACGACTGGGCCACCACTACTCCTCAACAACCAATATATACCTGCCTATCGTCTTTCCATCTCAAACGCCACCAAATCTTTCAGAAAGAACAATCAACTCAAACATTTCACTAAATGTCCACACTACCGGTTAATCCCATAACAAAACATTCAGAAAACGTAAATAAAAACAATAACAAACTTGATACGCCGGTGAGTCGTATTATTCAGCCGTCGTGATGACGTGGCGGAGCACACCTGTCTGGCGGCGCCGGCGCAGGTGATGTCATTTTAGAGTGCACGTGAAGATTTATAGTGCACGTGACGCGAAACCTTTGATGTTGTGATGTAGCAAGAATTTCCACCCTTGATTGCATGGTTGGTGAAGTAATCGCAAGAGCGGATCCAAGCTAGATAGATGTCTTGATGGCACAACAAATGAAGAAAAAAACGAATTCTACTAAAAGAATAATATAGGGGGCATTTTTTCCACAATTGCGGCAGTAAATTCCCTCTTTGAGGACTGGCTGGAGAGGCGTCACGGTATCCTCACCTTCCGCCTTAATGCTCGCGAAGCAGGAGGCGGAGCGCGTGAGGGAGAGGTAGGCTCTGCGCCTTCGCGGTCCTAGCCTAACAGAAGGAGACGCCCCGGGCGTCGGGAGTTAACGGACTCCTGGCTACCGAAGGCGCGGGCTTGCGGGCGGCGAGCAATGGGTAGCTCGCCGCCCGATAAGGACCAGGCCCGGGTCGATAGTGCGTCGGTTCCACGCGTGCCCCAAAGAGACGCCAGCACAATTGAAGGGGTCCGCTAAGACCGATGCCTGGTAGCGTCGCGAATTTATTTGAAAGAGTTACCGTGGCGCGAGTTACAGGCAATTAAAGGAAATACGGGTGGGTTTTTAGTCTGTAAAAGTCTGACACGCCGTCATTTGATGATTTAACCACCACCCAGAAATAGGTATTCGGAGTATTCGTCCCTAGGCGAAATATACGTTTAACACAGCTTACTCCTTTGCAGAATATAGGGTGTTATTGTGATCAATAGGTACGGTCAATTCTAAAACGATCTGATAAAATAGTAAACAAACCCTATCCAAATTATTCTGTTACGCAATCACTCTTCAATCAATCTCCAGGGAATTGGGAACACGTACATATATTTAGAAGGTTTCATCTCTAGATTATTATCCATCCTATACGCCATCTACAGGTAATGTTGCTCATCCATATATTTATACTAGTGGTCGCCCAGTGGTCGACATTCGACCATAATTAATTTAAGTTATAAGTTTGAACATTATTAAGGTTCTATTGTCAAATTATATGAATGTCTTCTATATGTCACGGGACTGAAACGCAATCATGCTTTAGGTTATATTTATTACCTATGGTTATACTTAACATTCAGTAAGACTATAGACACAAAATATTAAAGACAGATATTCTCGATTGGACCACAGATTTCAACAATAAACTTTCGTAAAAAAGGGGTGCATTGTTTTCCCTTCACGTATTAATATATGGTATATTATTTTAATATATTATGTATATCTACAAATTGTTGTAAATTAATTTATTATACATAATTATATTTGACATTCAGTAAGGCTATAGACAAATAATACCAAAAACAAATACAGACTCGATTTGACCATAGAATTCCAAATAAACAAAAGAATATCTATGCATGTATGTATTGAATACACGGTAATGAATATTAATGTGTGTAACGTGTTATTTATTGAAAATAATGTTTTTTTACGCATAATTTTAAAAAAATATTAGCATTCGTCACTTCTTCTCTGTATAAACTATAAGTGTGCGAAATTTCATACTCCTCCGTCCGCCCAATTTTCGTAAAAAGGGATCCAAAGTTTTCGCTTCACGTATTAATATACCTGGATCAATCTCCAAAACGGGCGTATTCGTGTGATCGCTCTGGTGCTTTTCAGATACTGATATTTGATGGTAATTATGTATCTCATTAAAAAGAATGATATTAAAATAGTACATTTTTACTATTGGCCTTCAATTTACACAAACAGTTATGGAAATATTTAAGTTCAAAAAATTTCGCGACCAGAGCAATCATAACTGGTGCCAGAGCGATTATAAATGGTGAAATCAGTGAAACAAAATAATTAATATTGATAAAATGTTATTTATTTAGCCGTTTTCAGTCATATTCATTGTACGTGTAACAAGATTATAATATGTAAGAGAAATGTATTATCAACCGACGAAAAAAAAACGGATGAGGGTATCAATTCGACGCGTATTTTTTTTATGTATGACCACGCATAACTTTTTACATAGTAGTCTGATTGTGATAATTCTTTTTTTATTGGAAAGTGTATACCTACTCCCAAAATGGTCCCATATAAATTTGGAAAACAAAATCGAACCCTAAGGGTCGGAAAACAGGGGATGATTGATTGTTCACTCACTGATTGTAATGTATAACCACGCATAACTTTATACAGAGTAGTCTGATTTTGATTATTCTTTTTTTATTGGATACGGTATACCTTACCAAGTATTATAAGTACATTAAAGCCACAAAAAATATTAAATAAAAACTTTTTAACAAAAAATTAAACCGCCAAAAAGATCACTCAAAACGCCGACTCATAATTTTAATGTGTATTATTTTTTGCTTTTCAGTTTTTTCGGCGGTTTAATTTTTTGTTAAAAAGTTTTTTTTAGAAAAAGGTCAAGGCATATTATCAGTCATACATATCAAAAATACGGAATATTTTATATAAAATAATTGTTAAAATAACAAATTAACATAATTATAAAAATCAACTTTTGGTTTAGTTTCATTTATTTAAACTTAATTAAATCACTTCTAGGTAAATGAGACAAAATTTAAAACCTTTTGAAATCAACCATTAATACCTACAGTCTTTTATAATTATAAAATGACTTAGACTCTTTCAATATTAGTTTTTTAAAAGTAATTAAAGAAAACTAACGTTTATAAAGAACAAGATAGCATTCTTAAATATAAACAACTTTTAAACGTAACTATTTGTAATCATAATGCTTAATAGGACTTAGAATCATGACTAAAATAACAGTCTTTTCACGATTATCTAAGACATTTGTAATAATCACATTTTCCTTAACTATATCTTTAGTGGAAAGTAAATAAAAAATTAAAAAGAACAACACAAAGTAAAATGCAATTCAAATGATGAGATCAGATTCTCAAATATATAGATAGGTTCTTCATTTATTGGGAGCTCATCAGTTGCTGGTAACTTATCCACTTTTTTCTTTAAATAATACCGTCGAGAACTCTGCCTACTTTTCTTCCTACGAACTTTTTGCTGGCTTGGAGTCAAATCACTCATTGGTAGTACTGTGCCCCGAACTGTTTTCCTTTAGTAACTCTCTCTTGACTTTACAAGCTATTGTGCGTATAGGTCTGGATCATTTTTTATCTTGGCCATTCTACGACACTCAGCCAATTTCTTCCTAAGACGTTTTTCTTCAATAGATAATTTATTTCGAGGCATGATTTCAATCTCCAACAATAGTTGCCATTAAATTTTAGAGAAGAAAGGTTACAGTTGTGGTTAGCTAAATGCTAATATAATAATATCATCAAGGTAAAATACGGCAAAACCTGTTTATGGGTTTAGGCTACCCAAAGAAACCAAGGAAAGGTTATAAATTAAAGTTTATATGCATAGTTCATCATTTGTCATTTTAACGGTCCGGTACTACTAATTAAAATAGATTTATAACGAATAATTAATGCAAAATATCATCGCTCTGGTCTTTTTGGACAGAGCAATCACAGCCATAGCGATCAGAAAAAGTCACAAAAACATACATATAGCCGAATTTAAAAGCAGTAGAAAGTTGTGATTACGTCTCATAAAAAACATCATAACGATCACTTAATTCGCATAACAAACACATTCACAAGCTTACTCTTTAATTTAAATAACGTGCCATAGCAATTATAAAATTCGAGAACCAAATCCAGAGCAATCATGAACTTACCTTCGTAATGTTGGAGCGTGGGAACGTGGCACACAGGTATCCTTCTCGGTGGTTAGACCACTGCTGGCGTTGCCCCGCGGGAGGGGAATAGAGTGTCTATAACGCGTAACTAGGGATGAGCGCGATGTTTTACCTCAGCGCAGAGCGATGAGATAAAATGCCCGGTCAGGACTTTAAATTAAAATTGTGGCAAAAGTGTTGTTAATATAAATAAAAATATTTTATTACTATGAAGATTAACTATTTGTTATGTAATCCAAATAAGTTGTTTCGTATGAACCTTCTCATAAAAAAGTTAAAAAATATTTTTTTCATTCAATCGGGAGTTGGGTCAACCCAGAGCGATCAGGATTTTAGGGTTTAAGATTTTTTTTTTAATATTTAAAATAAACTTATTCATAATATTAGTCTTGTATCACATAGATTAGACACCGAACTGTATATAAAAAAATATTATGAAAACGTTTTTCGATTTTAAAATGGGTTTATCCAGCCCGACACGAAAAAAAATGCCTCTGGAGATTGACCCACCTATAGATTTTCATCCTACACTTGTGGAACTGATAATAGTTGTGTTGTCAACTTTCTTTATATATATTTCTTCTGCGTGAAAATACACTTTATTTGCAAAAACAAACAAAGCCTTTTGAAAGACAATGATATTCAATCCTTTCCCTGGTCACATGACATATAATTTACATTGATTGTTTAATGTCACTATTGTGTCTGCTTGGCGAACAGTGAAAGTGTTAATCCATTGTCTTTCTAATTAATTAATTGAAATGGTATTGTGATTTAGGTTAAAGCAATCACAATTAGAGATATGACAATAGATTTAGCTGCTGATTATTACTCCATCAGGTTTTTGTGTCCTGAGTATGGTTAACAGATCAATAACAGTGTTTTGGTTATATTGAGATTGAGACAATGAGTGAAAGACGACTAACACAAGGAAAAAAAGGAATGATTTGATTGATTGATTGATTGTCCAGAAACTATTTATATATAGAAGTGCATTAATATACTACACTTTTAGTAGCTACCAATTCTTAAAAAACGTTGCGGTTCAAAAGAGTATGTAGTGACTAAAATTTAAAAGTATATGCTTATATGGTTTGGTTATGTTGAGAGGATCAATGAAAAGCGAGTAACAAATAGTAATTTACAGCGCCCTACCGGCAATTTCATACATATATGCCTATATATGTGTGAAATTGCCGGTAGGGCGCTAGAAGGAGATGTATTAAATCTTTTTGGCGATTTTCTTCAGAAAGGTCAACCGCGTAGTTCTTGCAATCAGCGTGCGTGTATAAACGAAGTGAAAGGAATATGTAAGGATCGTAGCAAGTGGCGTTCTGTAGTCGTAGCCTACACTCAAGGCGTGAGTTAATATAAAGTTGGTCCTTTAATTGGAACTCTGAAGCAAAAGGAGTGTGTAGGTAAGGATCGTAGCAGCTGACGTTCTGTAGTAGCTTCCTACTCCCAAAGGCGTGAGTTAATGTAAAGTTGGTTCACTATTTACAACTCTTGTTCCCGTCACTTGAAACTCAATTCCATCATAAAGGGGAACTATTTCACTTGTGTTTTAAACAACAAGCCTTTCCGGTTTCTAATGTGGGTAATTGTTTTATTATAAAAGCAAAATGCAGATACCATGTCTCTCACCACAACATATTAATTCTTTAATAGCAAAACATTTAGTGAATTGACAACTTGTCACAATAAACTGCAATTTTACAAACTGTTAAATACGAAACCATTACATATTTATGCCAACTTCATGTAAGTCGTATTCTGGCACCTATTAAAATTGTTGTGTTCTTATGAAGCAATTATGAGCTAGATTTTATGTGTCTGTATCTACATAATCTGCCATGTAGACTTGGCTAATTGTAGGAAGATGGTATTAAATGGTGCTATTAGGAAAATGGCCAGAAGTACCCATCTGCGTACTTACTATTTAATTTTGATCACAAATCCTTGCCTCGTGCACTCATTAAGTAGCAATCCTATTCCGTAAGTAGCTATTTTTGCCCTAATATTGACTGACATTCTATATAAATGACATTAATGATCAGACAACTGAATTAAGAAGCCAAAATCAAGAAAGACTTCAATAAAATTTAGCATTTTAATATGATTATTGAGAATAATCGCTTATATCGATAAGACTGCATATTGTGTCACTCTATGTAAAAAAGTCTACATTTATATCTATCATTTATTCGTGATGATAGTAGATAGTAGAGTATAGAGACCACGTGGGTGGGTGACCATTCATACATACCACGACACTTAGACAGTCGTTACTGGTCGTCAGAAGTCCGAAAGTCTGACAACCAGTCTTACCATTTACCCACTAACTGGGTTGTAGAGGTCAGATAGGCAGTCACCCCATGTTAAATACTGGTACTTAGCTGCATCCGGTTAGACTGGAAACCAACCCCAACATAGTTGGGAAAAAGGCTAGGCAGATAATGATGTCATCCACACTATATACAATACTAGCTTTTGCCAGCGGCTTCGCCCGCGTGGAGGTCGGAAATTATCCCGCGGAAACATACTACTGGGATAAAAAGTAGCCTATGTCCTTTCTCAGGCTCTAAACTATCTGTGTACCAAACATTTAAATCGGTTCAGTAGTTTTAGCAGGAAAGCGAGACAGACAGACAGAGTTACTTTTGCATTTATAATATTATATAGTTTAGAAGTTTAGATTATAAATGCAAAAGTAACTCTGTCTGTCTGGCTTTCCTGCTAAAACTACTGAACCGATTTAAATGAAATTTGGTACACAGATCGTTTAGAGGCTGAGAAAGGACATAGGCTACTTTTTATTCCGTGACTTTGTCTGCGTCCGCGATAACCGACATTTGCGCAGACGAAGTCGCGGGCAGAAACTAGTATTGTATAAAGAGTATGCTATGCTGTGTATTGTATTCTAATAATCTACCTTGTCCTATATAAACGTTATAATACGGTACACGTGCCTGAAATAATTCTCCAAGAATATTGACGAAGATCACAATTATAGTCAAGGACAATACACAAGCTTATCTATTTCTACATCTGTACACGATTTACAAAATAAAGTCACAATTCGTGTCTGTAAATGTAACCGCGCTGTTCTTCCAAACAACAGAACGGATTTTAATGTGGTTTTCAGCATAATTCAGACAATTTATTCCGGAGAGTTCTATGTGTATAATCTAAGAATGCGTACGTATGTGTGAGTTTTTGTGGTATCTGTGTGTGTTTATATTGACCTTATCTACAAATATTAAGGCAAAATCGCGTATTTGCTGAGTAAAAATCGTACGAAGCCAGGGCGAGCCGCTAGTTGCCTTATATTTACAGTTTCATTCATCTAAATCTACGCGTTACCACAAAATGGACAAAAAAAAATAGCGTCACATATTTTTACATAACCAAAATTAACAAGACGAAAGCAACATTTTTTTTTGTGGATAGAAATCATCAAATGACGTCTTCTTGCTCTTGGGTGCAGCGGGAGGGCGTGTCAGACTTTTACTGACTAAAACCCACCCGTGTTCCTTCAGTTGCCCATGTGCCAGGGCCACGGTGTCTCTTTCGAACAAATCTCGCGACCGTGGCAGGAAGCAACATTAGTTCTTGTTTTAAACAATTCCTCATTCAAATATATCTAAAATGGCGTATCTAAGTGGCGTAGTTTAAAAGATCTAAACATACAGACGCGTGAAGCAACTTTGTTTATAAATATGAAGAAGATTAAATTGACTCATCATTATCTGCCTAGCCTTTTTCCAGCTATGTTGGGCTCAGCATCCAGTCTAACCGGATACAGTTGAATGTTGACTAAACTCACTACCAACTTAGTGTCGTAAATTTTCGTCGTGTGTAAATTGTCCGTATTCCATATGAAAACTGTAATTCGTTGACTGTTGTAAGAAATGACTTTACAGTCACTACTTACAACTGTCAACGAATATCAGTACACGGCAAATTCACGTAGTGTGTCAATTTACCTCACAATTAAAGTTCCCATCTCCGACAAGCCAAAAACAACACCAGCATTTTAACCAATTTCTCATTCTAACGCAATATACAAAGTTCCTGACGTAACCAGACTGAAAAGAAGCCATAGCTCAGTTATAAATCTCTGTGCAATCCATTTCCTAATGTTGATTTACAAGTAAGACTTTTGGCAATGCAGACTAGTCTGATTGTGATTGAATAAACTAGTAGTCGTGTGCAAAGTGAAGATACATGTACTGAAGAGGGAGGTGGTATAATCTTTATAGCTTCTGGATTTGGTAGCTGAGGTATATCTATCTTTCTAGTTTGAAATATTAGGTTTATCTTCTTGTCTTTCTTAACAGCTTATAGTAATTGCAAAACATACATAATCAACCTATTATGTCCTCAATGGAATGAGGAATAAAATAAGATGTAGAGACAAAAATTTAAAAGAGTACCCTTAGATGGTTTGGTCATGTTGAGATGATGAATGAAGGACAGCTTACTAAAGGTTTAAAGGTAAAATTTACAAAGCAGATATGAGTGGAAAGGCCGGGACGGGATGCCCGAGGAGGACATAATATAGTGACCTTATTGGTGATGTTCTGTAGAGTTCAGGTCAGGTGCGTAGTACTCGCAACCAGCGTGTGTATATGACCAGATGTATAAACCTAAACGACGCGAGAAGCGCGACCTAAAAGGCGTGACTTTGTGTCTCTCCTCACTGTTGAGACACAGAGCTCCTCTCGGTGCAGGTTTTAATCCACCACGCGGACTTTTTGCGGGTTGGTAGATGTCACATGTCTTCGCATTGTTGGTTCTAGGACATGCCAACTTCCTCACGATGTTTTCCTTCACCGTTGAGAGCAGTGATGATTACTTTACACATCGTAAATTAATCATCGTCGTCCCTGTATAGGTTCGAAACTATGACTCATAAGTCGCGGCCGTTACGACTGCTCACTGAGCTACCAATGCTCACACTGGTTGCCATAGGGCTCTTTATTTGCTCGCCACTGCGCTCAAACCTTGACGACCCTGATCCATTCATCACCAGCCACCCTGCTTAGAATATTGCCCATTTAGAGCCTATAGTCTGAGAGCTATGAACTCACGAACACGTTAGCATGCAATGATAAAAAGGATCATGTAAATAGGAGACAATTATCATCCTCGACAATATTATGTGTCATGTTTAAGCCCTGAAACGAAACTATAAAAACAGATTCATCTACTTTTAATTTAAGATACTGCATCAATCTGCGTAGCTTTTCCCAACTATGTTAAGGTTAGCTTCCAGACTAAACGGTTGCAACTGAGTACCAGTATTTTAGATAGAGCGCCTGCCTGTCTGGCCTCAACAAGACGCTAATACCTTTGCTAAGCCTGCACCCTAATTGCGAAACGCACAATTTATCAGAATCTGAATGGGATTGAAGATTATTTCTAAACCATTGCGTCATTTATTCAAATAAACTGTCGGCTCAGCAACGTAAATAACGCAATGAATGTTGTTTAACTATGAATATTAAACCAATTCCTACCGATAAAAAGTTCCGCAATTACCCCTCTGGTTTGTCAGATTTTCGGGCTTCATACGACCCGTAATGACGGTTAAAAATCCATGAATGATAGCCGGGAACCACAGTTTAACGTGCTTTCCAAGGCACTGAGGAATCTTGGTATGTGTCAGGATGGTCACCCATCCACGGGCCAACCGCGGCAAACGTAGCTTAACCTAATCAGTCGACCCGCCGCTGTTAGTACTTATCCACAAGCCCTTTAAGATACTGCATCACTTATTATTACTAATTCACCTGATATGAAGGTGATCTGAAACTGCTTACAACGTGTCTTAAACGTCTGGTTTCCGAAAAATAATAATTTATATTTCTGTATGTTTGTTAGAGCATAGTTTATGAATATTGTTAGCACAGCCACCGCGGTGAGATCACTCACTCTTCCGTTCGTGGCAGCGAGCCGAAAAACTGTTTTTTTTTTCCTACCACACTCTATAGAAATAAACTATTCATTCAGTCAAACAACGTGTGCATCGATAAAACTGTTTACATACGTTCTAGGTGGCTGCAGATAGATTTGTTTTTAATTCTATGAAGGTTGTCATAAGGAGGTTGTATATGGCCTCACGTCTAGACCATCTATTTCTTCATGATCTCAATAAAAAAAACATTGATAATTTAATAAAGTTCCAGCATTGTTGTGAAGCAAAGTTTTCCCAGTCTCATTTATTTTTTTCTTACTGACAATAGAAATAATGGTAAATTTATATTTCATCATCATATGGGCTTATCAAGCCCAGTACTGAGACAAAAGTTAACAAAAACAAAAACGTGTCATAGAAAAAGAAAACCAAGAAATTTTGCCCCTCATGTTTAAACAGTTATCTTTCCCTGTGAACACACCTTTATAAAAACCAAAAGCTAAAAAAACACATCGTTATAATTCTAAACTTAGTTCTGACAAAAAAAAAACATTTCAAAGGATCTTTTCATACATTTTCAGACGCAGACGTAAGTTATTAACACTGCAATAACAAATGATATCATACATGACGAAATGCAAGGCCGAAAACAACATAAAACGAGTTTAAAGTATTTGAAATAACCGACGGGATATTCTAAATATCTGAAAAGTTATTGAAGCAGTCGGATATCCAGCGGCGGAGACGACCTTCAGTGACCAAGGTTGTGGGTTTAATTCATGCTGTGGAAATCATGTTTGGTTGACCTAGACTTGTATGTATATGAGATTTGTGTAGCAGATATGCAGATATGTTTATACTGGTACTGATTCCCTTGTTCACAAACTAAACTAAATTTAAGTTCAGTGCATCCTTTTCTTTGTATTTCATTAAGAAGAGGACAAAAGAAAAATTTTAGTTTAGTCCTGTCAAATTAATCAGCGCCTGTCACTACTCCATACAAGTTTAGACGTGATTAAAAACTTGCCTACTAAAATAACGTCAATTTACGTCAAGCGCTGATTAATTTGACAGGACTAAACTAAAATTTATCTTCTGTCCTTTCCTTAATGAAATAGAAAGAAAAAGATGCACTGAACTTAAATTTAGTTTAATTTGTGAATAAGGGAATCGGCACCATTGTCTATGGTCCCAAGCCCTGATATTAACAAGCAATCGAAAATATTTTAATAACTTTTCTTCACTTGAATACGGGGCTTTTGGCCACTTTCTACGTGTGCATTTTCTATCTTATTTTATTTTTCATAATGTGCGTTTAGTTTGTGCAGAATAAACAATTTTTCTTTCTTTCTTTTCTTTGTTTGTATGTTTGTGCATGACAACATGATCAGCCTATAACAGGGATGGCGAACCAATGGCACGCGTGCCATTAATGGCACGCGAGACAATATTTTGGGCACGTCACTGATGACAAAATTCACAATGCACTAAGAAAAAATTGTGAAGTACTTTTTTTTAGTTTTTTTTTTTTGTAGTATATAAAGAGTTTTGAGTTGATAGTATTTATAATTATTATTTTCCTAATAATCACAAAAACAAAATTATTTCATGGCACGTCTATGACCTCATCAAACATTTCTTTAAAAAAATGGCACGTTGGTACGTGCAGGTTCGCCATCCCTGGCCTATAATATGCTCCCTGTTGGGTGACAGAACTCTTTTCTTTGAGATGGAATGGGCCCTACGCAGGCTCAGTGTAGGTTCTAGGACATGCCGGTTTCCTCACGATGTTTTCCTTCACCGTTTTGAGATTAGTGGTGATGAAATTATTTACACAAAGTAAAGCGCCTGCCTGGGTTCGAACCCACGACCTGATTTGTAACTCGTACATTGCGTGACACGTGTGTGATTGTGCATTACTGAAGTAGAATTTATTGCATATCTCCTGAAAATTGGTCATTGTAATGGATCTAGAGATGGATGTTTTTCGTTTTATTCAAAATTTCTGTACCTACTCGACTCAAAATGACTGATAGAGAGCTTTGCAGTTTGATAGCCACATGTACCACAACATTAATTTTGACCAAACTTTTTTTCTAAACATTGTATATCTTGCTGATGGGTCCAACGTAGGGGATATTTCTGTGGACTCTGGTAGTGCTAACGTGGTAACAGAATAGAATATTTGTATAGAATGTGATCAACCCTCGTTTAGTTCGCTTTATAAGAGGAAGCTGTGGTTAGTTGAAGACATATATACATTTCAAGGGGGAGGCCTATGTCTAGCAGTGGTCGTCTTTTGGATGAAATGGTGATACATTTCAATTATATTGTTGTTTTGTGAAATGTTTACTATCTATACTTAATATTATAAAGCTGAAGAGTTTGTTTGTTTGTTTGATTGAACGCGCTAATCTCAGGAAATACTGGTCCGAAATGAAAAATTATTTTTGTGTTGGGTAGCCTATTTATCGGAGAAGGCTATAGGCTATATAACATCACGCTACAACTAAGAAAAGCGGAGCAGTAATGAAATATGTTGCAAAAACGGGGAAAATCGCACGGGTAGGCGATTCGACGCGACGACGGGAAGGGTCGAGTAAACAAGAAATTTAACGCGGACGAAGACGCGGGCAGAAGCTAGTCAAAAATAAAATAGTTCTTTTTCCAGAAACATCATGATCGTTTTCGAAGTTTTCTTTTTTGTTTTTAATGCTTAGTATTTACTATCATAATTAATACTAACTTACGTAGTAGATGTTTATGTCAATAATTTATTAAGAAATGTTAAGTACAGTATACAACCTAAATTTAAATAGATAAATAATGTACAAGTATCTAAAGGCAGAAAACGAAAGAATGTTGAAGGAATGTTCGGTTCTAGTTACAATATGTTTAACGAATTAAACTATTAGCACGATTCAAATAACCAGGCCCTTTTCCAGTAACATCTGTTAGAACTTAACTAACAGTTAATTAAAGAGAACTTTGAAGTTTTAACTGTTTATCTGACTCTAAAATATCCCTGTCTATCATAGGAGCTGACATACTAAAATTATAAACATTTTTGTTTTTAAAACTGAGTAGCTCATTGAGCCAACGAGATTTATGTTCGACCTAGAAATAGATTTGATATAGAATGTACTGCGCCAACGGAAAATGTTACAAAATGTCTCCTCCTACGCAACCTAATAAAAATATCCTATCATTTTTCTCGTAACTAAGGAATATCACTGTATAATTATATTACTGGGGAATTTCTTGAATATTTGGAGAAATCTTTGATCGTATCTGTCCAATGAAAGTTTTTATATCAAGATCAATCAAGGTTATTAAATTAGATTCAAAGAATATTGAATAGTTTTGAGGAAAATCATGAAATTAACACCGTTCTAGAATAGCTACAAAGAAGCTTATTTCTACAAAAAAGTTAATTATTATTTTTTTGGAGCTGCAAAACTCAATTAAGTCAATGGAACTTTTGATATCTAATTTCAAAATTGAAAATCTTTCTTAGTTCAATGGAAAACAAATTTCACTTCACCTTTACGAAAAAAAAAAATCTTAAAAACGTTTTTAAAAGTAGAAGCACAAACTACCTCCCTTCACGTAACAAACTTAATTAACGACACATTAAAATAGGTAACAGCATTAACTAGATAAGAGTTGACAGTTTTAATTAAACAAAGCTCAATCGTTGCAAGTTAAACAAACACTTTTCCTCTGAACCCGACAGTCACCACTTCCCTACTCGTTAACATATTTCCCACTCCATAATGACTTCCTGAACACTTTAACTGCAAAATTAACTCGTGTTTTTCCGTGCCAACGACACACCGGTGAACGGCCGGAGAGTTTTGAGCTTTGTTATCCGCCTCTGTTATTAAAATAGTGATAATGACATTGCGTTAGGTGAGACAGGTGTACCTGTGAGCAGTCTCGAGTGGCTGCGCCTGCGCACCGCACGCCTCCAGACCTCCAGAGAAGAACTACACAGCTCCCTCTCGACACACGCCCGCGAGCCCGAATCGGCTATTTATAAACGAATCGCTTATAATTTTATTGTTTGAGCGAAAAGCCAGAACGCGACAAGTACGCGCGGCGGTTGTAACACTAATGCCAACTCGAATGTTTCCAGTTTCTCGGCGTTCCCTACGTAGTACGATGATAATTCCAGCAGTGTTGATATTAAAGAGACGATTGAAAGGTTTTGAAGTCATCGGCGACCTTTGGTTGAGCTGGAGGAGTCGGCTTCTGTCAGTTAGGTCGTCCTCGTTCGACCTCGATCGGCTGTCGCGCTCAATGTAACCTAACCTAACATGTAGATCAGCCGAGTAAAGTCAAAACAAAAGTAAGAAGGATTCGAACATAAATTTTAGAGCAGCGGCGAAGTTTCAGTGAAAAGTTACAGAACTGCCATACTTCACAATCACAGTGAAACGAAATTGAAAAAGAGTTCGCGTTTCACGTTACTATTGATTTTGACTAAAACATTAGAGTACGTGCTTCGATTTTTATGTGATGCTTTGAATATTTTATTACGTTCTCAAAGTCCATTGAAACTTTTGACGTTTTGAGTAGAAAGAAAAATATTAAAACCTAAATCATTATTATTTTAGAATTGAAATACCGATATTGGTTTAAGTATGAATTTAACATTTTGATTCATTCCATGAAAAAATAATGTTTATAAACTAAAAAATACGGTTTTATAGAAAACTAAACTAAAAAGTAGAAAAGATTTTAAAAAAATCAAAATAAGGATAGAGTGATTAATAAATGAAATCATTTTAATGTAAAAAAGGTTCGGGTGGTTTTTGAGGTATTTTATAATGACTCTACTTTTACCAGTATCTGTCGATAAAATATTCACATCAATTGATATTAAGCACCCTACGCTTTTTTTTACTATCCTGGTGATCCTGGTAAGAATATTGGCACAAATTTATGAAATTGTTATCGGTCCTTGCTAATTATGCAAATGTTAAAATTAACCCGACGTTCTGAAGGGAGTGAATCACGTTCAAAATGTACCGTGTGGTGCCGGACGTAAAGAATAACACCACCCCATTTCTTCCCGTGGGTGTCGTAAAAGGGGACTTACTAGAGAATGGGCAGCAGCGTTCTCTATGCAATTTACCACCATACTGCGATCGCCAACCCGCCTGCCAAGCGTGGCGGTTATGGCAAAGCCCCCCAAATTGGGGGAGGCCTAAGTCCAGCAGTGGACGTCTTACGGCTGAAATGATGATGATGATGATGAATCACGTTCAAAACTTCAATTACATACATAAATACCAAGGTACCAAAAGCGTGTTAAAAACATTAATGGCTGTCCAAGTTACTGATACCAATTAATCTCTACAAGTAAATTAAATACCTAATCTTCAAACATAACTATCTTGTCTAATATTAAGTGATAGCGAAATATTGTATAAGTATGATTTGCATCAAAAATCTTCTCAAAATATTGCCTGACCTTTAGCAATTTATCTCACGGGTTTGAAAACCCGTTGACAGATTTGAAGGCGTGTAGGTATTGAGTGCGTATTTTGTTACTCTTCCAAAACATTCACTTTCAAACTACAGATTATGCAATATCCAATATTACATAATCTGTAGTTTGAAAGACGCATTTTCTGCAACACGACAGGTATGTAGCTGAGAAATGAGATAATTACTGAAATATGAATTAACTAGCTTCTGCTCGCGACTTCGTCCGCGTCAAATTTTTGCTCGCTCGACCCTTCCCATCGCATCGAATTGCCTACCAGTTTTCGACCATTTTTCGTTGCTGCTTCGCTCCTTTTGACTATAGCGTAATGTTATATAGCCTATAGCCTTCCTCAATAAATAGGCTACCCAATAAAAAAAAATCCGACCAATACCGGACGGACTGACGACCAAATACGACCGTTCCTGAGATTAGCGCGTTCAACCAAACAAACATAAAAACAAACTATTCAGCTTTATAATTAGCATAGATTAACGAAAACGCTTTACCATGCGTGGATTACCTGTTAACACGTTGAGTGCCAAATACAGATTGATCGTTAATCCCATATGGCCACAGATTTAGAGCGCATACAAAATTGTTAGTAGCGAGCACGCGATATCGCGTGATCGGCATTCAACGTGTTAATAAATTTATAGTTTAAAAACACTAGGAAAACACGCTTTTATAATTGCACGTAAAAACCAAAAACCTTATCGTGGTCAAAGTTCATTACAAGACCTTTCTAACAAGTCCAAGCACGGCTATGATACGATGTTCCATCATGGAATGCCAGTGCCTATCTTCCGGCTTCATCATCAGACCTTGAAACCAAATCGTGGTCAAAGTTCATTACAAAACTTTTCTAACAAGTTCAAACACAGCTATGATACGATGTTCCATCATGAAGTTTCATTTCATATCTTCCGGCTCCATCATCAGATCAGTTCGACAGTACCATATTATTGTATTGTCATCAGAACTACATACAGCTGCCAATTTTCATGACGCTACGATCCTTGGAAGATGGTTAAATTAGTTACCATAGATTCCATTACATAGTTACATACAGGTCGACCTAATAAAAGCGTGTTAAAAACGTTAGGTGGTCGCACGAATTTTGCTCGTACTTCATTCCATTGACTTTTTTATAACTTTCATCATCATCATTTCAGCCAAATGACGTTCACTGCTGGACATAGGCGTCCCACAATTTGGGCGGGATTTCCGTATACGCCACACTTGGCAGGCGGGTTGGCGATCGCAGTATAGTGGTGGTAATAAATGGTAATAGGTGGTGGCATAGTGAACGGTGCTGCCCATTCTCTAGTTAGTCCCTTAGTCACCTCGGGAAGAAATAGGATTGAACTATACTTTATGTACCGCACCACATGGACGAAAATGCGTTGTCATGCTTGAATTACCTATTAAAGAACATAAGTGATTTATGCAATTTAAAAACAATAGTGTTATATTGTAAACCTACCGCCTGTGTGTTAATTGTGAAATTGGAAATAAAGTTATTTATTATTATTTATTTCTAAGGAAGTCAAAAAATTTAATCTAATAGTTCGGCTCATTCGTCGATTCTCATGAATTTACTTAGAACATAAAACTGAACTTTTTTCACTTCAACTTTATTGCATAAAATTATGTCTTAAGTTGTTAATTCGCGCATAAATAAATTAGCTTCAAGGAAGTTGCCTATAGAAAATAAAATATTATTTTAAAAGCCTATAATCCTAATGGATGTCAGTTACCTTAAAACGCTCGGTAAATGCCCAGTTACCAGAAAAATATCAGTTACCCTAAAATGCCAGTTAGCAGCCGGTTACCAGAGAAAAGCTACCGAAAAGCTTGTGCCAACCAATACCGTTGAAACTCACTGTAGAAATACAAAACGCTTTAAAAGCAATTGTCACTCGTCTCGTCTCTGGTTCAGTCATATAACTTGTAGTACGCTTATGTCCAACAGTGGACTGTAATCAGCCGAGTCATTGATGTTAAAAGCTCCAGTATAAACTGTAAAGGACGCTGTGTTCTTTACTTTTTAGGTTTCAATAGTATTGTTTATATTGTTCAATCTTATGGGCCTGTAACCTATTAAAACACACAGACTAAAAATTATTCAAACATAGAATCGTATATTCCATTACAGATGTCGCTACTGTTTATATTGTGTCAATCTTATGGGCCCATAACCTAATAAAACACACAGACAAAAAATATTCAAATATAGAATCGTACATTCCATTATAGATGTTGTAAGTTGTCACTATGTAAAATTTCCATACACATATCGACGTTTTCAATTTGGAACAGCGTAATCAACAAAACAAAAGCACATCGAACACGAAGTTGGTCTCTACACCATAATTTCCATTATAACCTTGAGTTGACAGTTTAAATCACGTGCTTAGCCAGAATTTGGCAAGCCGTTAGTTCTTTGGCAGTTCTAGGTTCGGGAACTATTTCAAACTATCCTGTGACTTAACAATGTCTGTCAAACTTCGACTCGCGTTGAATTTCTGAAGTCTGGTTGACGGGGCGTCAATAAATTTGGCAGTAATTCGGTATTTTGCCGGCATTTTGCGGTGTATTGTATAATAGTTTGGCGTACGTGAGTCTGGAGTGTTTTCTTGTGTTGTTATTTTAAATAATTAGTGGACTTACTATATCTATAGGTAATACTGGTACTTACCTACAAGCTATGTTTTACCACACTACCATGAAGCAAAAAGGAAGGAAAGGGTATGTATGTATCTGTTCCTTCATAACTTCTAAACTTCTTATCATAATTTGAAAAATCAGGTTTCGTTGAAACCGTCTTGATCACGGCTATCTACACTGTATGAAAATGTATAAAATACATTTAAATATAATCGTGTAAGTCGTTTAAATGACGAAAAATATTAAATAGTTGGTTCATAACAATTTCAAATAGGAATATTATCTCGTTAGTCCTTAGGCTCCTAATAGAAGAAGTATAACTATGTTTTCTTTTAGAATCACAGGCTTTCTTCTTTCCTGCCAGGGTCGCGGATTTTTTCGAAGAAGTTACCATGGCCCTGACATAGGCAACTGAAGGGACAGGGGCGGGTTTTAGTCACTAAAAGTCTGACACATCCTTCCGTTCTACCCAGAGCGGGATACGTCACTTAATTAATACCCGCAGAAAAAACAAGGCTTTATCTCTATGTTTAGTGGTTATATTTGCAAATGTGACAAAACAGACTGTTATTTTTTGTACTTTTTAAATAAAAGCTCAATTGTTTAAAATTATACAATCACCTCCAACTTTTGGGAAACATGGCCTGATGTTATGTATGTATGTTATATGATACATTGCTATGAAAAGCTCTTCAATTAATGTATCGTTAACAAATAAATACAAACGTACCAATAGAAAACAGCGCCAGCTTGCTATACCGATAATATTATAATAATAACTAAGTAGTTAATAAATGTATTTATAATGGAGGATATTTCAATGAATAATAATCACCCATTTCACATACATGAATGTAGCAACTGGTTAAAACTGACACTTGTTTCCGTTCCAACTAATATCTATGTCATTGCAACAAATATTTTTTTTGTATTTTATAATAGCAGGTGTTTACGCACAATAATGGAATTCTTTAAGAAAAACTCAGAGATTACTTGAGACTTGTATAATTGACTGATTTTTGAATTTATCTTTGCGGAGCCGATATGACGAGTACAAAATTTTCTAGTTAATGGTCTACCTTCATAGTACAGAATATAAAAAAATAAAATTGCCACAGATGCATAACACGAAATGACGATCTGAGCAGGATCTGAACAGCAGGAAAAATTGAAAATTGTTTTCTAATAGCATATACGTATATATTTAATTTATTTAACCAAATATATTAACAAAGGCTTCTCTTTTGCTGTATTTCATTTATGACAAGCTGCGCTCCGCGGCTTCACCTACATAAGACTCGACCTCGTGAGAATGTTGGAATGAAAAGTATGCCCCAAGCTATATCCTAATCCAGGTCACGCTCTACCCATGTGCCTAATTTCATCCAAATCCGTTCAGCCGTTTTAGCGTGAAAGCGCAACAAACAAACACAAAAAATCAAATCTTTTCTCTTAATAATATTCGTTTAGATAAGCTGTGTCATAAACTGTGTTCAAAGATTTTCTTTCTATCCCTAGAGGACCGCTAGCTCGGCTTTTGTAGTTTAGGACTTTTCCTTACAGATTTTTCCTGAAATCTGAAACTCTGAAAAATCTTACCGGATTACTGGTTACATATAGATGAAATGGCCATTTTATTACGTAAAAAAAATATACGCGTCGAATTGAGAACCTCCTCCGTTTTTTTTCGTCGGTTAAAAATATCATACCTACTCCTAATACAGGCATTGTTTGATTGGGTGGTTCCAAATACGTCTATGTAATATGTAATTATGTATGCTAATTGTGACCAATAGATTATTTTGTATTTATTTGTATCATAATTGTCTCTGCAAGTGTCACGTAGTACTAACTGTTGAGGTTCTTCATTGATGGCTTTCCTAACCAACTTACACGAATGTTTGTTACGTAAATGACACATTACGAGAAATCAAATCAATCGTCAAACCAATTAATCGTGTTCTATTATGTTCTTCTACCAGAGCGGGTAGAGAACATAATATAAGACGATTAATTGGTTTGTTTGGTTACACACACTCTTGTTTATTTATCTAGGCGTTTTTCCTTTAGAACGTGCTCCCTCTGTACATCAGGATGGCGACCATTATTTTAAATGGAAGGCACATAATAGTTATTTGTTATACAAGAGTGCAAAGTTGCTTTCTAACCGCGTGCTCAATTTTGATGACCGAGCAAGCGAAGGATTCTAAAATTAGAATCCTGAGCGTTAGCGAGGGAATCAAAAGAGCACGAGGTGAAAAATCTTTGCACTCGAGTGCAACACGTAATTTTTCATTCCACCTCAGCGAGGAAAGAGTATTTTTAATCTTCAATATCAGAGTGGAAAAGCCGTTTTTATTCTCTAGAGGATAAAGTAAATTGAATTTAGAACATCGTGTGCACTATCACAAACTTAGTGCACACGATGTTCTAAATTCAATTTACTTTATCCTCTAGAGAATAAAAACGGCTTTTCCACTCAGATATTGAAGATTAAAAATACTCTTTCCGAGATGGTGGGATGAAAATATATTTATAAGGAGTTTGGTAAAATTATCCGAAATAACAATTGGTACAGTAAAAATCCGATCAGTGCTGTGATCTGTTTTCTCCTATACCAATCGTTATTTCTCCTAATAATGTATATTTCCTTTTTTTAAGAATCTTTGTATTAGTTTTTTTTTTTCTTTATGTGTTATCGACTAAGTTTTGGCGGCTGTTGTATTGCAACCACCTTGTCTTGTCTGTCTAGCATCATAAGGTTGACTGATAGAAAATTCATTAGGCAAGTCCGCCTCTGAGTGGTATTTTTGAACTTGTATACCTACACTGAGAAAAATGACATTTTGGCATAATCTTAAAATATCGTGACGTTGGTTTAAAATAGATGCGTTGTCTTATAATATGTTGATAATAAGTAAATATTACGCTAGAACTGAAATGTGTTAAGATGGAATCGAATTTTTTGGGTAAATAATGCAATATTATGATACTTGTCATCGTAAAAATTTGTAATTATGAAATAACATTGTCTTCTTCAAATAATAACACAATGTAATAGAAAATGGTCCACTGTCCCATAAATTAGTATGATAATTATAAATAAGATTCTAATTAAAAAACACAATGACAGTCACCGTAATATAAATAGATTTCATAGTTTAATATGAAGAAGTATCTCTAAAAATACGATGACCTCCCCCTAATGTACTATATTAAATTATAATGCTTTAAACTTATATTTTTAAAGTAAGCATCATTTTTTAATATTACAGTCATATTATTTTATGTGAATCCTATGATAATACGATTAAATAATCTCATATTTTTAGAGTAAGCATCAAAGTTCAATAATATAGTCATATTATTTTATGTGTATCCTACTAAATTATTATTACAGAGACCCATTTATGAGTAGCATTTGAATGATGATGAAATTTAAGGTGACGGCATTATATAATGAGGTCTCCCTCTCTCACTTCATTCCGCCGCCGCGCCATTTGGGTCGGCCATTTGTATTTCACCGCTACAGCCGGCAAGTCACGACTCACGACTCGTTTAATTAATAGCAATAACAATTCCATTAGTGCCAGTGAACGTGTTTGATCAGTGCAAAAATGGATATGGCTACGCGTGATCTTTTGAAGAAGTGGAATTTGGAACGCTACATCGATCGTTTTGAAAGTAAGTTGACAAACCTACCTAGTAAGTTGCTAGCATGAGCTCACACATTACATTCACACATTCTAATTTCTAGCAAGAATAGGGTCAGAGTGTCGTCTTAGAGGCACTATGAAAATATACTTAAAAAAATTTCGCGACCAATTTCAAGGTCACAGTTCTAACATAACCTTACCTATGGATCCCTTCGACATCGTTTTTACGACAAACGGTTGGTCGGAGACAAAAAACACCCAGACACTTTTAGCCTTTCTAGGTGTTACATACTATAGAATCGAGAAAATAAACGATTTGCGAAAATAACACTTTTTTGGCCGCTGTACACTCCAACCAAGAATAGTCTTGTCGTATGGTACCTACCCACCTACCTAGATATACGTTCATATTTATATTATACACTAGATTCGATGTGCAACTGCAACCCAAAAAAAAACAAATAGGTAGAGTGCGTCTAAACTAAAATGACGCGCCCCACTACCGCATTTACCGTAGTGTACGTATACAAATTTAAGTAGTGGGGCGCGTCATTTCAGCTTAGACGAGCTCTACCAACCTACATTTTATAAAGTCGATGCGACGTAGTGCATTTCACAGCTGCAATCAGGGCGCTGTTAAATTTACCTTTTTTTTCAGCTGAAAGAATTGATATCGCAACAATGCAGATGCTTAGTAAACAAGACATACATAGTATGTTCCCTCAAATAGGGGACAGACTCCGGTTTGAAGCAGCTCTGGCCATGTTAAAAAGCGACCAACCAAAAGATATGGTTTGTTTTCATGTTAAATTGTATTTCAAAAAAGTAAATTTTGTTTTAAACTTTTTGCTTACACATGCCCTGCGTCGCTTAAATGCACATTCTCCTACTTGCATGTAGGTAGGTAGGTACCTACTTATTAACTTTTATTATTTTAAAGTCTTCTTAAGATACCTAACAATTTAACCGGTGCAGTATTTATTTAAAAAGTGGAATAAAATCATAACTTTTCATCAGTCTTGTTAGTTTACCAACTAAGTACATTATTATTACCTTTTT
Source organism: Aporophyla lueneburgensis (assembly GCA_932294355.1). Classification (NCBI taxonomy): domain Eukaryota; kingdom Metazoa; phylum Arthropoda; class Insecta; order Lepidoptera; family Noctuidae; genus Aporophyla; species Aporophyla lueneburgensis. Next base: position 9,693,097 of record OW028758.1, on the reverse strand, counting down.
AAATTTCTTGTTAAATTTCAGGATAACTCCTACAATTCATCACTCTTTCACGTTAACTAGTCTACCTTGTAACTTAGAGCCTCTGCCACCGTCTGAAGGACTGCAAAGCTCAATCCTCAACCAAGACTGCGAAGCAGGACTTAACCAGGAAAATTTGGTAAGTTCTGCAAAATTGTAGAAAAGTACTCGTACTTACTGTTTTTTGGTTCAAGAGCAATATGTATTAATTTGTAATTACATCCATACTAATATTATAAATGCGAAAGTAAGTTTGTCTGTCTATCTGTCGGCTGGGGCAGGACCTTTTCACATTTTCATACCTAAGACACTGAACCGATGCAAAATTTGGTATAGACATTCTTTGAGACCAGGATCAGTCCTGATCTTGATCGATTAGTTTTTATCAGGGCCGGATCAAGGGACGAGGGCAGGACCGTTCACACCTGCAATGCTGAACCGATTACTAGTAAAAAAATATAACACTTCCCTTGAGTTATCTCCGGCTAGGGCTAGCTATAGCCTGTTAGTTAACGGTCGCACTCGGACACATTTAGTGATTATTTCAACGATTATTGAGGTTAATTGACCGTACATACTCATATTATCACACCTTTTTGTTACATGTACTATTATAACATTGTCTCAAAGTAAATATTATTTTAGGATGGTGACATACTGGTGATACCACTGGACTCGTCGTCGTCAGTGGGTGAAGCAGTTAGACAAGAGTCCACCGGGAGCAATTTAGTAAGTTATTGCCTATTATCCTGTACTTTTGATAAGGAATTTAAATTGACATTCAATATTGTTAACCCCCGGCGTAAACAGATAAGTTTAACGTCTGTACCTGTCCTGTCCTGTATGTGTGTACGGACGGCCGTTTAGGAGCTATACTATATGTCACAAAGATCAGTAATATATTTGGAGTTGGTGACAGCTATAACTAACAACTAAATGCATGATGCCTAGACTGGCACCGACTCCAACTGATCATTATACTGAATGGAAGGTAGGTATTGAACCTGTATTTTCAACATTTTAGTGACATTTTTTTTTAACTTTTACCTTGCATATTTAGTTTGTAATGCCATACTTATACTATTTGTGTTTCAGGTGAATACCATACTGAATTCATCAGTCGAGGGAAAACAAATAATAGCAATTGGGCAGAAAACGGGCACCTTACCCTCAAACGTGCGTGGGCGTTTATGCAAGCTGCTTATGGAGAAGCTCATTACGGCCGAAAACCCGGTACTTCTGACAGATTCGCAGCTGCTTGCTCTATCCTACGACATTGGCAGATTATTTAAAGAGGAGTCACCACCCCTATACTACGCGCCGTACCTGCCGGCTGATGCTTACCAGGCTAAGCGCAATATCTCTGGCTGGTTAGTCACCGCCAGAAGGGCTCGACGGCAGCATTTAGTTTCGTTGGGCCTTATTGAAAAGCCCAAGTCACGTTCTCGCTCCAAGTCCAGTCCTAGGCTAGACACCCCTCCACTCGCTGGAATCGACCTGACCGGACTTAAAGAAGGTAACTCCTTTTCAAGAAATTTTATGTTTTCAGATTGAATTAAATTATCAAGAACAAAATTATTGAGAAAAATATCTGAATTAGTATAAATTTTCGTTACAAATTACAAAATATCTGAATCTAAGAACCGTTATTGTCATTGTACTAATTATTAATCGTTTTAATTTTTGTGTGCAGGTGAAGTGGAGGACGTAGCGTCAGCATTAGAGCAGTTGTCAAGTCCTTCAGCTGGTCCGTGGCAGGAGGTCAGTGCCCTGTGGCGGGAGACGGTGCGAGCTCGCCTCCGGTACTTGTACTACGAGGAAGGGACATTACAGGAGTACTTCAATAAGTATCCTATCCTGAAGTCAAGTGATGGATGGCGACTCCTGACTCATGACTACGAAGCACTGTTCCCTGATAAATCCGGGGGCCTCGACGCCTTGGATGCTTCATCGGAAAACATACTAAAAGCTGCTCAGCAGAAGCTTAACACCACAAAGGACTCGTTTCTTCGTCGAAAAATAGCTGATACATTGGCAATTTGTGACGGTAAGGAAATGATTCTGTTATATAGTTCTAGGTGCTCGACCTCCCTGGGTCGGTGAACCCGTTATAAAATATATAGACAAAAAAGAATTTAAAAATTATCTAACATGGTGCAGTCGTTCAGAAGTAACGGGCGAGCGGACACACATTTCGGCAATTCATTTTTACTTATATAGATAGATTTTATTTTGTTCTGATACTTTTCCCTATTTGCTCAGTTAATGATGATGTGTTGTGTCAAATATACTATTATTATTTTCTTTCCAGATGAACAACCGGAGACAAAATTAATAGCAGCGATATTGCTACTCGGCTGTCTCTTTAATATTCCTCCTGCCCGTCGATCTAGAAAAGACTGGCAAGCTTCACGAGCGGAGATATTGGATGGATTTGTGACCATCGTGGATGATGACGCAGACGTGCAAGTGGTAATTGAGGAGCGTCGCCAAAAGCTTCAAAACCTAGGTATTAGCCTCCAACCATTTATAATTTGGTGCCGCCAGTCAGGTGTCTCCTTCACAGTATGTGACAATACGTTTTACAAGTTCACAACACTAACTGAGGCTGTTGATGTGACTTTTAAAATATTTCATGCTACTGCGGCTAAATATCCTACTGAAAGCTATAACATTTGGCTTATTATCCAAATTGGTTTTTACAAAGTCAAAACATCGTACGATCGTATGTCACAATCTGTGAAGGAGATATTAGTTACTCTCGGAGTCACAATTTAAATTAAGATGAAGTGTCACAGTTGTAAAAGGACTTTTCCCACGTTTTCTTCACTTATTACCCACATAAGGAAAGAATGTGAAAAAATTGATATTACTGGAGTTTATAAATGTGGTGAAGACGCATGCTACCGGTATTTCACGGACGTTAGACAATTTAGAAAACATGTTAACTTAAAACATTTGAATAAAGTAAACACTCGTTATTTGCCATCCACCTCAAACGAGGCTTGCGTAGTTCCTATGTGTGAAACAGAGACTACCAAAGTAGCAACTGAGCACATATACATTGAAGCTGATAGTGAACCGGAAGTCCTTGATAATGCTGATAGTATTATTCATAAAGAAGTTTTGAAATTTATTTCAACGCTCTATGTAAATCCCTCTGTATCTCGATCGTCTGTACAAGCTATGGTTAGTCATTTGCAAACCCTTCTTGACAATATCGCACCGTCTTTAATGTCCGTATTCGGCCCTGTGCTAGCTGATGAGGAAAGCATGTCTGGAAGCGAAATTAATAAACGACTTCATAAGTTCAACACAGCTTTGAAGGGCATCTTTTTTCCGTTTCGTTCAGAATATTTGAGATTCCAAGAATTGAATTTATTAGGTTCTTTTATACCACCACATGAAGTAATCGTTGGTTATTGTCCTGACATTTCACAAAGGAGTAACACTTTAACATTACACACCAAGCCACGTACAATGCAAGTAATTCAACTTCGCCAGGTTTTGAAGAATTTTTTTTCCATTGACACTATTTGGAAAGATGTAACGGATTATTTGAACCACCTAAGGGGTAATTTAATAATCCGTGAAGAAAATCCGATGAGGCCAATGTGTCTAGAAAATGTAATGCAGGGATCTGTATGGCTGGCAATGTGTACACCGCAGGCGTCGGACATTATTCTTCCTTTAGTAGTATACTATGATGATTTTGAAATTGGAAATCCTTTGGGGAGCCACGCTGGGGTGCATAAGCTTGGTGGTGTATACGTTTCCTTGCCAGCACTCCCACCACATTTATTTTCATTGTTGAATAACATTTTGCTGTTAGCTATTTGCCATTCTGCTGACAAAACTAAATATGGAAACAAAGCTATTTTTGACCCTGTTATTGAGGAATTGAATTACTTGCAAAACAAAGGAATTTTTATAGAAAATAAGTTTTTTAAAGGAACCGTAAAATGGAAGGTTGTTGCTATAACTGGCGATAATTTAGGCCTGAATTCAATTCTCGGGTTTACTGAAAGTTTTTCAGCTAACAAGTGTTGCAGAATCTGTAACATTGACAAGAAAGGTTTGCAAACTGCTCTATATGAAAACAGTAACTTGCTTAGAAATATGACTTCATACCACGCTCAATTGCAAGAAAACGATACACCTAACACGGGCATTAAAGAATCATGCTGTTGGCTTAAGGTGACAGGATTTGATTTATTTCAAAATGTAGCAGTAGACCCAATGCATGATATATTAGAAGGTGTAGCTCGTTATGTAATGACCTTTGTCATAAACCACTTCCTTGCCGAAGGTCTTTTAAAGATCTCAGTATTGCAACAAAGAATAATTTCATTTGATTATGGACCAGATAGGAATTCAAAACCAAGTAATTGTTTAGTTGTCCAAGGTTCGAAAGTAAAATTGAAAACTTCAGCATCAGAAATGCTTACCCTTATTAGATACTTCAGCCTAATAGCCGGGTTTTACATTCCTTTAGAAAATAAAGTATGGAAATTATACATTATGTTGCGGCAAATCACCGACAGGTTATTAAGTCATAGGGTCTTCAGTGACACCAATATTCAACTCCGGGTTATAATAGCAGAATTTAATCAATTGTACACGGAGCTAACAAAATCACCCCTGCAGCCAAAGTTTCATTTTCTGACTCATTATCCTACCATGCTAATGAAGTTCGGCCCCGTACGTAACATGTGGGCTATGCGTTTTGAAGCCAAGCACAGGGTATCTAAGTTAGTGGCTAGATCATCTTTTAATCGAGTCAATGTTTGCAAGACTCTAGCAATAAAATGTCAACTTATGCTCAATGACTTGTTTGTGAAAAATACAATACCTACAACAAAAATACTAGGAAAAAAATCTGCATTAAATTCAGGAGACACTGTCAAGTTTTCTCTCGGCACTGGCGTTGTCCTCAAATATTCGGTTACTTCCGCTACAATAGCTGGTGTTATATGGCAGCGGAACTCTATTGTTACTGTAGATATAGATGATGAACAATTCTTACCCACTTTTGGCCAAATTGATGCAATTTTGGTGACAGATACTGAAGAGGTTTTTTTCCGTTGCTGTATGTTTGAAACTATTGAATTTAATTCTCATTACAATTCTTATGAAGTTAAACGTGGTAATGATTATCTGTGCTTTCCTTGCCAAAATGCCGTTTCTCCGTGTCCTAACACGCTCACTCTAATGCGAGGTAACACGTCATATATTACAAGTAGATGGTACCTAGAGTAAAAATTTCAAAATTCTGTAGGTATTCTAACGGCTTACGGTCGCTGCTATAATACCTTGAAAATGCGCAAACGAGTTAACTCGTTTGCTCATTTTTAAGGTGTTTTTATTTTGAATCCAGTAATATCAATTTTTTTTGGAAACGTTTACATAATTATTAATTATGTACTTATACCGTACGCGGCGTTGCTAGTTTGAGGCACTGCAGAGTCCAAGGGTAGTTATTTTTTTATAGCAGAGTGCGCTCAACTAGTAATCTACCCTTAGTTACGGTATTTATCGGATATCCCTTTAGGATATCCTATAAAGACGGCCCGATAACGGTGTCCGCATAAAGTAATGGTATGAGCCAGCACCAATAGCTGGTTTAAGGTGAACGCACACTTATCAGAGCCGAAGGAGGCGAAGGAATCAAATTTTAGAATTACTTAAATGAAGTCCAATGTAACTTCGCACACTTATCCGCACCGAATCGTACGACCTTATTCGTCCGATTCGGTAAGTGTGCGCGGTTCCATAGGATTTCATACAAGTAATTCTAAAATTCGATTCTTTCGCCTCCTTCGGCTCTGAAAAGTGTGCGTTCACCTTTAGTAATAGATTTTAAAGTAAAGTATTTGTATGAGGGATAGATTAGTCTCATCGGAGTGTTTATAGTAGCACTTTACTTGAAAATAGATATTTACTATAATAATATAACCAATTTATTGTATGCAGCTTTAAGGTGAAAGCGTCAGGGTAGCCCGCGAAATTCAAATTTTCTTACGTTTTTTGCAATTTGCAGGCCAGTGCTAGGTTTTGATTGAAATGTTAGACGCGGGTGTAAGACGTATGTAGTACAACTTATGTACTTACACCCGCGTGCAACATTTAATTAACATACAACCTAGCACTGGCCTGCAAATTGCAAAAAACGGCTACCCTGAAGCAATCACCTTAAGGGCAAAAATGTTTTAGTTATAGGTACATTAATGTAAAGTTTGTTATTTTTTGTAAATTAAATTTCTACTCGTCTCAACCTTTATTTTAATTTGTAAAAACTAGAATTATTGAACATAATGTATATAATGATTCTTTATAATGACCGACAAATAGATACTGTAATCATTAAGGCGAGGATGTTTCTAAACAAAACAGTCTTCTTTTATACTGAATATAAATGTTTAGAGTATATAATAATTATTCATTCATACTATGGAAATAAAAATACCATTCAATTTTCTGTTTAATTTATACATACATCCCTTTTCACCTTCTTACCATTCTTGCCAAGGTACTTTTTTCTATTTTTTTTACTTACTCTCCATTTTTTTAAGGTTCAAGTTTAGGGTTCTTCAGTTTTTTTTAATGTTGAGCTCACACCTAATAATATTTAAAAGGAAAGAACCAATATTGGATACTTAAAAATAAGGGGATCATGTAAGTCCAGTGGCGCCCTCAATTATAGGAGGATTGTGATTTCTAATAATCCAAACAATTTCTGTGTAATCCACCAGTATTTAGTTGTAGTCCTACTGATGGAGAATGAGTAGAACTACAACTAATCACTGGTGTATTATAGAGATATTAATTGGTTTATTAAAAAACACAATCCTCCTATTGAGGGCGACCTCCGTAAGATAATAGGCTATAACCAGAGATATGAGGAAATAGTAGGAAAAGTAAGAGGACCTAACCTAAAATACGAGGAGGTTACCGAAAAATAGTAGGAAAAATAATAGGATATAACTGGATATATGAGGAAGGCACCGAAAAATAGTAGGAAAAATTGTATGACATAACTGAATATGTGAGGAAGTCACCGAAAAATAGTAGGAAAAATAATAGGATATAACTGGATATATGAGGAAGGCACCGAAAAATAGTAGGAAAAATTGTATGATATAACTGAATATGTGAGGAAGTCACCGAAAAATAGTAGGAAAAATAATAGGATATAACTGGATTATATATCCAGTTATATCCTATTATTTTTCCTACTATTTTTCGGTGCCTTCCTTATATAGGAAGGCACCGAAAAATAGTTGGAAAAATTGTATGACATAACTGAATATGTGAGGAAGTCACCGAAAAATTGTAGGAAAACTAATAGGATATAACTGGATATATGAGGAAGGCATCGAAAAATAGTAGGTAACTAAAACTAAATCCATGGTGACACATCATCTTAAATACTGTTATCATCAACATCAGTATTATCATCGTTCTTTTTGGTGAATCACTATGCTCCGTCCTTTGAGTGAATTCATCATACTTTAAGCTGAATTCACCTCTTTTATGATTGTCAGTTTTCTCAGTGTATAAAGTTTGAGTGTATAAATATCATATTTAGAATACAAAATATGATACATAAGCTACATATCCGAAAATCTAGATACTTTTATTCATCATTGGGTCTTATTCTCGATTAACAATCTTCTTTACATCCAACCAAAAACGCAGCTTTAATCATATTCTTCCGCTCAAGATTCCTCAGACCATATTTTTTGTCTCTGTTTCCATTCAAAATGCAATCTACTATAAAATAATGATGGAGCCTCTATCGTGCAAATCCTATTACGTCTGAGTAAGTGGACAATATCATTATCATCAGAATGATAAGCAGTGGCACCTGCGCACTAATTCATTACAGTGCGACCATCAATCTGCCTGCCAGCGAACTAATTATAATATCACGAAATATGTTTATTAACTGCTAATTATGTCGAGTAGCTACTAACAAGTACTATGTAGGTGCACATAGAAAAAAAAAATGTGTAAAAAGCTTGTAAAAAGAGTGTCCATGAAGTTGTCTGTCTGTTTTTATCCACAGAGGTTTACGGTTTCGAGCGGAGCTTTGCATCTGGCCCACCTTAAAGTTTCCGTCGTTACATATGGAAAAAAACATTTATTATGATAAAGCTTGTAAAAAGATTGTCCATAGATTTGTCTTTTTTTTAACCATAGAGGTTTACAGTTTTGAACGGAGCTTTGTAACTGACTGACTTTAAAGTGCCTGTTGATGTAAGGATTGAAATAAAAACGTTGATTTCGTCTTCAGCATGGGTTCATCTGCCAGGGTCGCGATATCTGTTCGAAAGAGTTACCGTGGCATATAGGCAACTGAAGGAACACGGGTGGGTTTTAGTCAGTAAAAGTCTGACACGCCATTCCACTTCACCCTAGAGCGAGAGACGTCATATGGTGATTTCCCACCCACAAAAAAAAGCATGGGTTCATGAAAATGTCCAACGGCATCGTGGAAGACCCAGGAGTAGATGGCGGGACAAATTCGGTGCCTATATGCGGGATTGTTCCTTATTGACTCAGGATCCAGTTCAGTGGAAATAGAAAAGGGAGGCATTTCCCGTGAATGGGACAACACCGGCTGCTCTCTCTCATCAACAGGAGGCCTGTGTCCCAGCAATGGGCATATTATAGACTGATTATGATAGTGCAGGTACTTAGGTACGGTCACGTAGTCAAAGTCAATGCATTTATTTCAATTAGGCCCAAAAAAGACACTTTTGAACGTCTACAGTTACATGAATATAGAGTTGATTCTAGTTGCCTTCCAAAAGGTAGATTCGGATGGAGAAGAATGGGCAAGCAACTCCACCGTTACCCTTTTAAAATATTTTTCAGGAGCTTTAGCAATCTAGATAAAATTGTTACAGGTTACAGATTCATCTCTATCAAACTTCAGAATTTAGTGTAATCTATGAACTTTCAAAGATAAATAAAGTAATAGACATGAATTTTATGACGTAAACAATTACTTTAATGAAGCCCCTAAGGCACAAACCTATAAAAATCCCCTGAAACTATTCAGTGATCTGATCAAACTACTATGTTTATGTAATTAACACCCACTACCAGATTTGTGATTAAATAATCGTTATTATTTTATAGCCAGTATCAATATAATCATTACCGTTTAAAACATTTTATCTCGATATTCGTTTACTACAAAGATTCGTTAATAGAACCGTCACTTCTGACGCTACTAGCAGAAAAGTATAAATATAAAATAAATATAAATATCTTAGTACAACCAACACAACGTTATCTGCTCCCAAACTAGGCAGAGCCTGTACTATGGCAACCCGACAACTGATAAACATACTTATATATTACTAATTATATACATATTATATATAAATAACACCCAGACACAGAATAAATGATCGTGCTCATCACACAAAGATTTGTCCTGGGTGGGAATCGAACCCACGACCTCAGTCTTAGGAGGCAGGGTCACTAATCACTAGACTAACAGGTTAGTCAGTATGATCTATTCAAAGTCCTGGGTGACTATCAGTCAGTCACCCAGGACTTTGAATAGATCATATCAACGCACAGCTTAAACCGCTGGTAGTAGAGACATGAAATTTGAAGGTGGTGTGTTTTTTGTGAAGAGTAATATCCACACCAAAGGTTTTTTTTTTTATTCCATCCCTAAGAGGGTGAAATGAGGATTGAATTTTCTGTGAAACTTTTTATTCTCTGGGTCGATTGCAACGCGGACGAAGTCGCGGACAGAACAGGTCTAATGTGGACCATTAATCGCTCAGTTTAGCTATATGAAAAATTGCTGGCCCTCCTTAAGGAGCTGGGGTGGATCGAATAACCGATTTTCCATCCGTACGCAAAAATACGCGCTCAGTTCCGGACACCAGCCCGTTCTACCTAGTACCTATTACCTAGACACAGGCCATAAAATGATAGTGGCAGTCTTTAAAACTAAACCCTGATATAAGTTAACACTTCACACGCCGGCAGAGAGTTCCGCAGTTCCAAATTGGTAACATAACACAACATAATCACGCCGCACTAGCAGCCGTCTGCCAGGCAAGTGTATCGATTACTTTATACCGTGAAGTACTATGTTATACAACAGAGTAGAGAACACACAGAGTGCTTACTACTAATACTACTTGAAATGGAGTCGACTATGCTGCCTCAGGAAGGCCCTTTACTTTCAGTATTTCATTTTATCACTATTGCTCTCGAAACGGTGAAAGAAAACATCGTGCGGAAACCGGCATGTCAGTCAAAAATATTTGACATCCACCAACCCGCTCTGGGCCCGCATGGTGGATTACGGCCCACTCCCTCTCACCAAGAGGAGGCCTGTGTCCCAGCAGTAGGGAGATTATAGGCTAATTATGCATGTTATGCATGCCGTCCCACCAAGTCAGTCAGAAGAAGAAGTGAAAAACGAGTGACGTTTAAAGATAATCATTCAGATTCGAATCTAGATGTTCTTAGATTACAATCGATATTTATCGAAGCAGGGCGATTCGCTAGTTATACTATACATAAAGTCTAATGCTAGTCATCAGCGTTATTCTGTCAAACGTTGTATTCTGTAAACGACCAGAAGCCACGCAATCATCTGACAAATAATACGTAGTTCACGTATTATTTGTTAATGTTAATCAAGAATGTGTGGACTTTAAAAGAGACTGGGAGTTTTCAGCTTGTATCGGCCTTTCTTCAGAAAGAAGTCTGATAGTAAACGCCGACCTCACCTACTTTTTAAAATATGAGTATCGTGTAAAAAGTGTTTGTACAAACCTGCTTGCAGGTATAAAATTGTTTATTTTTATGTTATTGCAAAATTTGTACGTAGAACAAACATCCGAATCGTTGGCGCAGTAGTCTAACGAGAGTCACATTCAGACTGTAGATCATTATGACATTACTGCCGTGACACCAATCCTACAATATTTGTAAACAGGGGCCTAAATCTATAAATTCACATACGTCAAAATATCCATTGTAATTTTTTGACAAATTTTACAAAATCGGGCGAGATGTCGGTTGCAAATCGGTCAACAACTCACAATGAAGGGACCTTGAACCGTTTGTAAAAAAGAAGCCTTGGTCCCCAGATGTCGAACACACCAATTCGTCTACATCATCACTCCATTAATTTAATACTCCTTGTATTCGCGTGTAGTCTATAGGGGGCTTACTCAGCGACTCGACGTAACTTTAAGTTGAGTAATATCGCTTCTTGAGCGATTTCTGCGAAGTTTATGAAAGGCAAAGTGTTGTTCCACGCAGATTGTATGCATATGCATACTGAGACAACTAACGCTATTATACCAAGTTGTCGGAAGTTGTAAGGAGATTTTCAACAATGCGGGTGAAAATTATATTCTTCAAAGAAAATTTTCTAAAACAAAACTATTATGGATATTTAAATTGTTTATCCTTCTGCGCGGAGAACTCTTAACATAGATCAGTAATTATTGTTTATTATGGGAATGTCATCCCTCACTGGCAATCAATACTATAAAATATATTTTAATATTACAAATGTAAAATTTTGTATGTTTGGACGTTTCGATGTTTGTTACTCAAGCACGCAAAACGACTGAACGGATTTAAATAATATTTGGCTCACGGATAGTTTATAACCTGGACACACATATGATGATACTTTTCATCCCGGTATTACGTTCCCATGGGATAATTTCCACCAACCACCAGGGGGGCAGAGCCGCTGGGAAAAGCTATTAAACGTATATTTTTAATTGAAGCTACTACCATGATTGTGATTGCTATGTAATTACACTGACTGCAATCACTTTTATAACTAACAACTAGCCCCTTTTTTATTGGAGGGAAATCATCAAATGACGTCTCACGCTCTGGGCGGAGCGGGAGGGCGTGTCAGACTTTTACTGACTAAAACCCACCCGTGTTCCTTGAGTTGCCTATATGCCAGGGTCAAACAACTCGCCCCGGCTTTGCATAGATGTAGAGTAATTCCATAGTACCCACAGACGCCAGCGCATAAAGCTACTACAATCTGTCAAATTTATTTAATAGGTTTTCAACTTTATTTCTAAAGCATTAGGTCCAAAATGGATTGGGAAAATTTTACAGTTTCGGATAGCTTGATGTGCTGGCGTCTGTACATTATTTTAATCCATCTGCCAGTCAGCGTTAGCGATGAATCATTAGAAATAATAGATTTTCTCGAATTGTCTCTTCTATATTATCTATGTTTGATACTTAAAAACCTTCCGGAAGAATTTTTTTTAAATTATAGAGAAATCCGTTTCAAAATCCGTTTCGTAACTAAGAAGAAGTAGCGGAGAAACAGACAGACGAAAACAGCAACTTTGTTAAATTACTTACTTCTTTATACTATTTAGAGAAGCTTTTCCAGTTTGACTTGAGAATGACAAAGCGCGCAAGGTTCCTTCATCTCATCAGCAGCAGCCAATCATGTTCCCACTGTTCCTCCTTTCGGTGGGTGGGAGTGGGCCATAATCCACCACGCGGGCCCAGTGCGGGTCTTTGTTTTTTTCTTTTTGTTCTAAGACATGTACGATGTTTTCCTTCACCGTTTGGAGAGCAGTGATGATAAAATGACTTACACAAAGTTAAGTGCCTGCTACGAACCCACGACCTACAGCTCGTAAGTCGCGGCCGTTACCACTGGGCCACCACTGTTCTTCCTCAGCAACATGTAAATAAGGAGTTAAAAATTCTTCAATATTGGCAAAGATATCACTGTTTACTTCCACCAATGACGACCAAGACAAGATCCGGGCATTAAGATCAAAAACAAGAACAATTTGTTTACAACATCGGAATTTTAATGTTTAACAGAAATGCGTCTTCTGTTTTATTAAGAGTCACAACAATACTTTTATAAAGTGCATTTTTATTTGTTTACTAAGATTCTGATTAGGGATGTTATGGATATGACATTTCGGATACGAATTGGATACGGATGTAGGAATGATTATTATACCGGATACGGATACGGATATGAAATTATTTCGGATTATCCGTTAGTTTCGGATAATATCGGTTACGGATATTAAACTTTTAAGGAATTTCAAAAGTAAAATATAAATAGCTACCTAATAAAATGATTTTATTTATATGTCACCATTTGGTAGGAATAACAATCAGTCAGTGAGTAATTATTACAGCTGATTAAAATAAAAAATGATTATAAATATATATTGAGTGTTATCTAATCTACCTAAAATAAAAATGTAATAACAAATCCGATATTATCCGAAACTTTTATTTCGGATTCGGTTACGGTTACGGAGCTGCTTAACATCCCTGATTTTATCATCATCAAAATGGGTTAGTTGACATTGTCTCTTATGTAACAAGACTATGGCTTAGGGGCTAGTGATCGATCAGGTTAAGCTACGCTTGTCCCAGCGATACGTGGATAGTTAACCATCTTCACTTACCAAGACCCCTCCGTGCCTCGGAAAGCACGTTAAACCTTTGGTCCCAGCTGAATGTTTTACAGTATCGTTACGGCTCGTCAGAAACCCGAAAGTCCGACAACGAGTCTTACCAAGGGGTATCGTGTTACCCTGTAACTGGGTTATAAAGGTCAGATATGTTTGTTGTGTTCAGAGGTGGCCTGCGTCGCAGCAGTGGGAACATTATAGCAGCCCGGAGTTTAGATTTATACCCGGTTCATGGCAAAAGGTTCTCCCCCTAATACATGGCACTTAAGCATAATGGGCGAAATGGGGGTGTACTATCGGTACACTTCTGCTGACGTCACATGGGTATGTGACGTTATAACTAGCATTTTGCAAATTATGATAAGCAGTTTAGACGTTAAAAGAACATATGAACATACATACACACAAACATACATAGCGGTCAAATGATAACTCTCGCCGTAGTGGGGTAAAAATAGCTTACACTGTAGCATTCAGTTATCTTATTGCAACGGCTAACATACGTCAAATACGTAGCATTCTCCATTTTATTATGTAGACGACTATGTTCTGTTTGTAGTACCAGATATTTAATAAAGTACCAGATATTTGTAAAGTACAAGTATTTGTGCTTTTGAAGGAGCATTCCTCTTTTGTTGTGATGTTGGGTAACAACTCGTATCAAAATATTCAGCTTGTCCGTAGATACTGTTCTTCTTAGTAAAAATGAATATTTTTAGAATTTGTTAGATTTGAACTGTGATGAAAAGCGTACAAAAGTACTAAGTAGGTATCATTTTTAGAGTTCCGTACCCAAACGTGCACTTCTGTCTGTCTGTCTGTCAGCTTGTTGTATGTCATGAAGCGTCATAGGTAGTGTGTATTGCTATTGCTGCTATAACACCAAATAATAAAAAAATTAGAAAAATTAAAGGGGGTCCGTCGTCCCCATGCAAGAAACGTGTTTTTTTGTCGTGTTCAGCATATCTCTGATTATATTCGTGATTTTATCTCGTGAGTTATTTTTAAACATAAATTAAATTTGATTTATTGAAATTCTATTAGGTACTACACTACTACTTAAAGCAGATGAAAATTCGGGCTCGGAGGCACTCATACTCGGGATTCCGCTCTCTGAGTGACCTTAGAGAAGACAACGCATAGTGGTCCCGTGCTAATTTGCACACTTACACAGGAAGGTTCCAGGGATACCCCTTTACAGTCTCCTCAGGGATTTAACCTAAGAGGCGGTATAAATCCTGTACTCCTTGGTCTTCTCCCCTAAGCCCTTTTGCAGGATTCACCCCGAAAACAAAAAAAAAGATACACCTATCCACCAACCCTTTCCTAGAAAGAAACTGCTTCACAATACATTCTTTAACTCTAAATATTTACTTCTTATTCATGAATCTTGAGTTAGAAGAAATACTTTCTTCATTTTTTGTTCCAATATTTTGATCAAAATTACAAAAGTCTTAGGCAAATAAATAATTTAAAATAACACGCCTTTTTGGGCATAAACCATGGGTCCCCCATTATATTGCTAATAAAAATTTCTCCAACCTATGTAACCCAGAATAACGCAACTTTTCTAACGATACCACATACATTTATGTCGGAGCTATGGTGGAATAAAGAAACACAAATATACATGATGAACCTTGAACTCACCCTTTTTTTGGGCAGTTTTGTAAATATAAATCGTTTACTTCTGTATCCTTTACCCAGAACTGTGAACACAATAACAATGCATCTTACTTTAAAAATTCCCAGCATGCCTCGAGCTGCTAGACTATTAACTTAAATTTATAATGGCTCTTAAACCCAGGATAGATAGTGCTTAGGGCAAATAAAATTACAATATTTAAATCAGAGATGCTTACTTTAGAGGATTATATTTCATCAGAATTTATAGTTAGTCAAATTAGCTGTGTATAAAATTGACAGACTACGTCAATTTGCCGTGTTAGCCAAAGATTGACAGTGTGTTATTTGGTAATGTGGACAATTCTGGTTGGTTGTCATCTTAATAAACAATTAATGTCACTAATTTTATCTACGTACTATCAGCACGTAAAACAGTGCTAATCTTATAACATAGGTGAAAAAAACATAACTTATCTTTATATATGTAGCACGATTTTTCGGGTCGGGTAAGAAATTAAATGAAATAAAGAAAAATGAAAAGTTTATTTTTGTTAGTAGATCTTTTAAGACATTTCTACACATCACTAATTTATTGGTCAATATTTTATAATGAAATGGCGACGGCATTTTGTAGCTGGCAGCCCTGAAAAAAAAGCCGAAACAAAACTCTCTTTAAAAGGTCTCTTTTAATCTGTAAATGGTCGATCTTTTATTCATCGAATATATACATAATACGCGCAATTGATATTGAATATATGTTATCGTATTCGTCAAAGGATTCCCGAACAGTGGTTTCGTCTTACAATCGATCAAACTTCAGGATATCGGAATTGCCAAGTAACTGGGGCACAGAAATGAGATGGCCGTCACTCAGTCTGAAATACTGATTCAGGTGAATCTAGCAAGATTGTAAGACTAGAATTCCACACTAACGTAGACTAGATAAAGATGCGAAAAGTTAATAAGGGCCTCGTGGGTAACTGATAACGCACAAATGGTTGATCGAAGACTATCGAGATCCCTCGGTGCCTCGGAAAGGATTTGTAGCGACCCTAGCAATGCGATATGCTGATTTTCAATTTTGATATTTTAACTGAGCGCTAGCGTGCGGCTTGCTAGTCGCTTACATACCCCGCCCTGCCACATCATAGGCACCGTATTTTTATAACTAACCGAATCATTGTAGAACAAGATTAAACGATAAGTATATTCATCCCGAGTGTATTTGCATCTCCAACCTGATGTGATCAGATTCTTAAATCTGTGACAGTCGTTCCAGGTAATCAGACTCCCAATCCGGGTAGTCAGTCACTCCGTGGAAAATACCGATATTCAACTGCATCCGGATCAACTGGAAGTCACCCCCAATATAGATGGAGTAATTTTAGGAAAAGTTAATGAAAGGCAAAAATAAATTCAATTGGGAAAACTTCAAAATAATCAAACAATACGATCTTTCCGATAATAAATCACACAACAGAATCAGTAACTACTTTCAAAACCAATACGCCAATCAAAATGCTAACAAATCCATCGATGTTCGTTGAAAATACGCTAACAATCGCCGATAAAAGCCAAAAAGATAAACCTCCGACAGCGCTGGCAACACAAATAGTCGACAATCGTTATTGACAGGGCTGTTCACTGCCAATAACTGGCAATATACAGATTAAAATCCAGGTCCGCTTAGAAATACAACAGGTTTTTTTAACAGAACAAATTGTTTGTTGATGCATTCAAATTATAAAATGCATAATAAAATCATTGTAAACATGCAACTTTTGATTTTGACAGTATAGAGAAAGGTTCTTTTTAACATGCTTTTATTATCTTTGAACGTGATTTTCACCACATTCCAAACGTTGGATTAATTTAAAACTTTGCATACTTTTCAAGGACCGATGACAATCCAATTTGTGTCATTATTTGTGCCATTACCTATCCTGGCCCAAATCACCAGGATAGCAAAAAATAAAAATAAATGAAAACCCGCTTTTGTGATCGAACTAAAATATTGAAAACACGTTAACTGCCATGGGTAAAATCAGAAAAAGTCAAAAATGTACTTAGTGTTATTTGACTTTAAGTCAATTATTGATTAAAAAGTGTCGGACACATAGTCCGACATGGCAGTTAACGAGGTATTCCTCGAAGCGCTACTATTTTGAGGCGCACCTAATTAGGCGCTCCTTTTTTATTCCTTGGAGTGCACCTTTTAGTAGCGCTCCCGATAGCAATTCAAAATATTAAAATTTTATTCCTTGAAGCGCACCTATGATTAACTTTCGTATAAAAACTCTATACTTCTTGACCAAAGACTGGTTTAAAAAAAAAGTGATACTGGTAGTATGGACAAAGACAACTGTATCAGTCGGTATGTACTTTAATCTCTGGCGATGCGGCGCGCGCGGCACGGGAGCACTACACACATAAGCCGCAGCCCCGCCTGCCCATTTTAACCTAGATAGTCGCGCGCGTTCCGACTGATACAGTTGTCTTTGTCCATACTAACCAGGATCACTTTATTTAAAAAAAAAACAATCTATGGTCAAGGAGTATAGAATTTTTGCAAATTGTATAAAATAATGTGTTTTACTTATTATCGATAGTTTCAGTTAGTACCCTATCTCTATTCGAAAGTTAATCATAGGTGCGCTTCAAGGAATAAAATTTTAATATTTTGAATTGCTATCGGGAGTGCTACTAAAAGGTGGGCTCCGAGGAATAAGAAAGGAGCGCCTCATTAGGTAGCGCTTCAAGGAATACCTCCAGTTAACGAGTTAAAAAACACGCTTTCATAGAAAACCAAACTCAAAAGTAGCAAACAATTGAAAAAAAAAGCGTGGCGTGTTTGATATCAATTAAAAATACCTCAAAAAGCACATCAGCAGCCTATGGTATTCCCACTGCTGGGACACAGGCCTTCTCTCGATAAGAGGGATTGGGCCATAATCTACCACGCGGGCACAGTGCGTGTGGACACAGAAACAAAAAAAAAAGCGTGGTTTTCTTTGCTGTCCTGGTGATCCTTGCCAAGATAATGGCTCTATGAAATTATTGTAATGTCTTCGGTCCTTAATAAGTGTGCAAAGTTTCAAATTTATCCGACATTTTAAAGAGGACGAAAATAACTTTCAAAGATACCGTTACTTAGCAAGTTAATAAAATCGTGTTAAAAATAGTACCTTTGGAAGTGAACTTAACATAACTAGCAGAATACATAGGTACTGTTTGTGTCATTGTATTTTCAAAATAATCTATGTATGACAAATTCATTCATAGATATCAGTTGGACAACCAATCGCAGAGATTGATAGCGCAGAATTTGCAACAAACGATCATTCATCAAACGGCATATCAAACATAGATCGATTGATCTATGCTATAGCAATTTGACCTCTATTCTAAACTAATTTGTCTCTTGTTTCCGACAAATGATAATGATAATGACGCTTTTGACACAGCCAAACTGTCTGATCGAATCGTTGGCTCGTCTCCTAAGTGCATGTAATTAATTGACGAATTAAAACTTTTATTAATCTATTTTTATTTCACTGATTTTCTAAGAAATGGCCACATTGCGAATCAAAATCAAAAGTCATTTATTCAAACTAGGCTGAGAGTCAGCACTTTGTGAACGTCAAAGTTACATAAGACAGTCCCCCCAAAACGCCCGCCCTTCGACACTTCCTAGTGCTTTAGCTGGGAAGAAGAAGTGGCGGAACAAACTCCCCAGCAGCACAGCTGTCTGTTAAGTTCGAAGAACTTGATTCTATACAATATTGTGTAAGTAATTAATATTATAAAACAAAACATACATTATTCGCCATATGTCAGCGAATAACTCGGCTGTTCAATTTCAAAACCTAGTACCTGTTTTTTTAACGGTTGTTTTTGCATTGTTCGACCTTATAGACCACCCTCCACATACTAGGCTAGCAAAAACTCAGTATCTAAAGCAAAATTTTGTACTACGTAAATTGTTTTTCGGCTCTCCTGTAAAATTTAGGTTTATGCAGATACCTGGGTTTTGATATTTCACAGCCGAGCTGTTTGCGTGTAAAGAGCATTTGAGTAGTAAGAGTCTTCGACAAAGTCATTCTAACAATATATAAGTATGTTTATCATTTGTCAGGTTACCATAGTACAGGCTCTGCCTAGTTTGGGATCAGATAACGTTGTGTTGGTTGTCCTAAGATATTATTATTATTAAAAACTAATGATATCCATACCTGCGGGCTAATTGCGTAAAGAACAGTAAAACCGGCCAAGTGCGAGTCGGAGTCGCGCACCGAGGGTTCCTTACAAACCTGTAGGTATTCACGGTTTATGCATAAGGCTTATGTTTATGAAATTAAATGTTATTTTTTTAATTTTTATATTTGAGTTGATTGAATGAAAGGTAAATTGCGGTTTACGATTTATGACGTATTAAAAAAACTACTTACTAGATCTTGTTCAAACTAATTTTCGTTGGAAGTTTATATGGCAATGTACATCATATATTTTTTTTAGATTTATCATTCTCTTCTTTTAGAAGTTACAGGGGGCACACATTTTACCACTTTGGAAGTGTCTCTCGTGCAAACTATACAGTTTAGAAAAAAATGATATTAGAAACCTCAATATCATTTTTGAAGACCTATCCATAAATACCCCACACGTGTGGGTTTGATGAAAAAAAATTTTTTTGAGTTTCAGTTCTAAGTATGGCCCCAAAACTTATTGTTTTTTTTTTCTTTTTTTGTGTGAAAATCTTAATGCGGTTCACAGAATACATCTACTTACCAAGTTTCAACAGCATAGCTCTTATAGTTTCTGAAAAAAATGGCTGTGACATACACGGACAGACAGACAGACAGACATGACGAATCTATAAGGGTTCCGTTTTTGTCTATTTGGCAACGGAACCCTAAAAATGGCGTTCTTTTTAGCAGTTGAACGATATCCATTACGTCATTTATGTTGTTGAGTTCACATTTTGCGAACATATGAAGCAATGAATTTTATTTATTCGAGTAGGTTAGTTACAAACACTTATACACTCATATTTTTAAAACTAGATGAGGTTGGCGTTTCCTATCTGACTACTCAGAGACGAAAGGCCGAAACGAACTCAGAGGTCAGTCACTTTAAAAAAACTGACATAATCTTGGTCAGATCATGTGAAGACCATGAGAAATGTCATCTAAAACGGTCTTTTGAGGAAAGAACCACACAGATATAGTGGACCTGTCCAATCAGTGCACGCATTTCAGTAATCATGCTGCTCAACTCAGAGCTTACATAGCTCAACGATTTGACGAACATTACCTAAGAAAGGACATTTGGGTAGGTCGCATACATTATTCAAACTACCAGACCACGATTAACCATAACCTTTAAAATGCTTCATATTGTGATTGATTGTATGTTTTGCAATTAGGGTGCTACTCGATGAACTTAATGGGCCTGGGACTGGATGCGGAAAGAGGCGGACAGGGTGTTGTGGAGATGTTGCAGCCTGGGAGTGGCGTATCTCCAGCTGTGGACTGCGATAGGTGGACGCTCACTTGCTCTATATTAAATGCTGACGATTTCTTTCTACAGTCATAATCAGCCTATATTGTTCCCACGGGGAACAATATAGGCTATATTTTTTTCCCCTTTCTTCTCCTAAAATTGTTTGTCCGAAAATCATTTTCCATAACACGTTAGCTATAAACGGCAGTAACCATAATATTCAAAAAGTCGAAATTTTGTTTTACATAATTATCTTTGCTTCTAAAAGTATTCTGTCATAATATCAAAAACTATAATCACTAAATCTCCTAATTTTGCATGTTATAAAGTCATATGTCCTAAGTATTGTAATATATAAAGTGTATTATGCCGAATGTTCATTCATAATAAAATCGTTAGTAGAAAAAAAATGCTATAAGTTAGGTTTTAGTGACAGAAACGAATCGCTGTAAATCCGACTCCACGTAGTCTTGTCTGCCCTACCTCTAGAGTGTAATTTAAAATCGCGTAGGCGCGGAGGGGCGAAGCGGCCCGTGAGCTGAGGAGCAGGTGGTTGTAACGCTCGCCGCCGCTGCTGAGGCTGGCCGGCGGAGCCGGCCAGCAAGACGAAGCTGCGGTGGTGATCGTTAAACCGTCTGCGACGATAAGCTCGCGTGGGACCGCCTAAGCCCCGCAGTGCCGGAGCCGTGACAGAAACCATGCCTGCTGCATGATGCATGCTCGCTTGCATACTGCATGCTTGCTTGCATGCTCGATTGCATGCTGCTTGCCTGCTTGAATGCATGCTCGCTTGCATGCTGCATGCTTGCTTGCATGCTACATGATGCATTCTTGCTTGCATGCTCGATTGCATGTTGCTTGCATGCTCGATTGCATGTTGCTTGCTTGCATACATGCTGCATGCATGGTGTATGGTTGTTTGCATGTTTCTTAGAGGGAAATAAAATCACATGTTCACAATCACCTGTTTTATTGAGTGATAATAAATTTATTGAGTGATAATACATGCAGCGCCATGCCAGTCCTTGATAAATGCCATAATGCTTTTGCATCTTTTGTATCAGTTAAATTTGATAAAATAATGAAATTCTTAATGAACTCCGTAATACACATTTGTTTTAAAAATATAATTAGGATAAATAAACATAAAATAATTTGAATTTAGAACTTATAACTTTTATGGAAAACAGTTTTAAGTATTTTGTATATTATTGATAGTAATATTTATGACAAACAGAGTTAGGGCATATTGTATTTAGGGATTTCAATTTTATGGCATGTGATATTATGTGACATTTAGTTCGGGCAAGTTATCATTCGGACAAATGATGATTAGGGCAAAAAAAAATATGGCTCTTTAGATTATGGATAAAAAAGTTAGGTCACACAATAGAGAACCTGTTCCCACTGCTGTGAATCGAATTTTTGGTTCTAGGACATGCCGTTTTCCTCACGATATTTTCCTTCTAAGAGCAGTGGTGGTGAAATTATTTACACAAAGTAAAGCGCCTTCTTGGCTTCGAACTCACTATCTACAGCTTTTTAGTCGGGGCTGATACCACTGGGTCACCACTACAGTCTTTCTATAGTAATAATAATACATACATATGTGGCGGTCCGCGCACAAAGGTACCAGATGTCGGCATTTAGTTTCCGAGTTATTTGCGTTTTTGTAAAATCGGGTGAAAATATGGCATTTTGTGATTTTTACTGATTAATTATATTATTGTTCTACAATAAATTTGCTACAATTTGATATAATTAATATCTATAGACAACATTTCTAAGCACATTTTTTTTAAACGGAAATGTTTAGTATAAAGGTACCAGATGTCGGTAAGTTTTTGTAAAATGTGGATATTTTCGTAATTATTATGTTGAGTTGTAGAATTTTAATATTATTTATATATTGGCAGTACAGTATCGGTTATGTTAGTCATATATTGATGCATATAATGTGTTGGGATATATGTGGAAAATCTATGTAACAAACGAGTAGAACATTGTTGTTTTTTAACCTTAACTTTCAAAACTCCATTTTCTCGAAACTAGTTTTTGCAGAATTTCAACTTTGGATGACTGTTACAAAAAAAGTTGTAGGTTTTTTTTTTGTAATCAGCATAATAAAGGGATTATTCTAGATTCTACATCCGGCCTTAACTCAATACCGGGTGGTATTGAGTATATTATACTGGTACCTTTATGCGCGGTACGCCTCATATAAATACTAAATGGGACATCATGATAAAATCACCTAACAATGTTATGATTATATTTTAAAGTGAACGTACGTTCATACTAAAATATCGTTTGTGTTGTTACTGTTACATTGTTGAAATACTTGTTTCTGAATGTATGGTACAAACACTATGAAAATTCCTGTAAACTGTAGTACACTTATTATATACTTGCTTGCTCTCTGCACGGGTGCGACAACAAAAACACATTTAAGAAGGTCCAGTAAGTTATTCAATTAAGTATAGAAGTTCAGAAGCAATTAAGATTTAATGGACTTCGAACCTAAGTCGACCGGAGAAAAGACAATATCTACAGATGGTAGTTCTCAGACAGCTCAGATCTTAAGAGCTGCACCTCCCCACAGACAATGGCCCACCTTCAATCCTGCGCCGCTTGCCCTGTCACCTGAGCCAAATGCTCATATAACTGCTACATTGAGCAGAGTTCGACAGATGAACTTTGGGCCCATGATATATGAACTTTTTGCCATCGATACGCTAAGAAGAAGATTCGATCAAAACAAAGCTTTTCGTTTTCTCTGCCAGATACGCACGCGTCAAGTTCGCATCACGCGAGCGTCATACGATGCTGGTGCCCTCAGTAAAAAAAAAACACAAATACGGTTTAGCACTCAATATTACATGTCAGAAAGCAATACCTACAATACTTCGGAGTGATCCCTGCTTCCAATTAATTAATTTTTCGGACGATTAAAAACACATGGGGAGTAAGGACAACTGTCAAATCGTGTTGTCATTCAATCATAGTTCAGGCCTCGAAGCTGGTTGGTTTTAGACCCACATGTGCTGAATTCATGTTTACAGTTTGTATATTGATGTTGCTGCCACAACATATATTGCAGTTTGACATATATTTTCTATATAAAAACGTAATTAGTTATCATTCTCCACGCTCAACAATTTTCAGATGATTATAAAATCGGCCCTAAGTATTTTTACTTTTACGTCCTTTCCGCCTATTATTGTGTCAATATTTAAGTGACTATTAAGTGTGTTATTTAAGTGATATTCACTTAAGCTTCCTGAGTTTCCTCTTTCCTACTATCTTGCTGTGCCCGAAAATCCACAATGATCACAATATATAATTTTAAGTTACCACCTAAGTACACACTGTAAAAGACAAATAAAGTATTGATTATTGGCAATTTCAGTTTTCTTCATCTCTAGTAAGAGTTGGCCTTCTCAATTATATCTTCACAGTGGTTCCGAGTGCAATACATATTTTCCTCCAAGAATAAATGACTCAAATGTTGCACTACTATGTTTGTCCATCTGTTTTCTTGTTTCAACCTAATTCTTTATATGTACTTCAGTGTAATGCTGTGTTTATATCATAAAAGCCAGATTTAGGTAAACGTTTTGAAATGCTTTGCTGTTTATTTTGAGTTTGTACTTGGGAAGAAGTCTGAAAGTGGACCAGTAACTGAAAAGTTGTGTGGAAATTGGTTGTCATAGTATGGATATGCAATGTGGAGGAATGAGGAAAACGTCGTGAGGATTATTCTGAGCATGAATGTGGATGGCTACTAAAGTAGAAGAAGACCAAAGAAACGGTAATCGAACTGTGTGAAAGATAATATGGGGACTATCTAGATGACGACTAATAAAGAAGGGTGAAAGAAAGAGACATGTTGCGCCTAACACAATTATATTTAAATAATGTAGGAGAATTTTGATAGGCTATAATGACGTAAATTTATGGTATATACTAGCTTTTGCCAGCGGCTTCCCCCGCGTGGAGGTCGGAAAATATCCCGCGGGTATCGTCACTGCTCAGCTCCTATGTGTCTAAGCGTTATGTTATATAGCCTATAACCTGCCCAGGAGTATGGACTACAATCGTACCAAGTTTGGTTAAAATCCCTTCAGTAGTTTTTGACCCATGCGTGCACATACAGACAGACAGACAGACAGACAGACAGACAGACAGACAAAAAATTTACTGATTGCATTTTTGGCATCAGTATCGATCACCAATCATCCTCCAATATTAATTTTGAATGTATATCCAATGTACAGAATTGACCTCTCTATAGTTTTATTATAATGGTATAGGTATATTATGTTACCGGCCAAACCCGATTTTAGGATGAATTAGTTTTGCCTAGGCCAAACCATTTCTCCCTTCACGCGATAGGACAAACCAGCAAAAAAAGAAACATCATGTTACAGCCTACTAAAGTAAAAAAGTAGCTATCTAGTGTCACGGTATCATTCTAACGTTAAACTTTAATCGTTGTTAACATAAACATGTACCTAGAGTTGATGAGAAGCAAGTTGATGGCCGGTATTATATAAGCTACACATTAGCATAATAGGTCATCCACGAACTAAATACAATATTTTATTATTTATTCTGATCCTAAGACGGTTCAGGGTTCACCTAAAAAACAAGGAACTAACCACTACACCACTGTTGGAAAATCCACAAACTGTATACCTTGTTTAACTAACTTTCCCTCTACCTAGCCTTTCCAACAATGTTGAAGACGGCTTTCAGTTTAATTAGATGCAGCTAAATATCTATATTTTACATGGAGCGACTGCCTATCTGACCTCCACAACCCAGTTACTGGGTAAGATGATACCCATTGGTAAGAGTGGTACTATAACTCGTTTAAAATGAATGTGCAGATTAAAATCAATTACATTACATTTCAGAGTTTTACGCTCTATTATTGTAGAGCTAACGAAAATAATAAATTAATTTATAAAATATGCTCATGCGTAGTGGCCTCCAGTGGCCAGATAATTACTTTTCAGTACAACATATTGCAGTTTATAAATAAAATCCGGCCTGCAACAATATGTCTGTTCCGTTATATTTATAACTAATTCAACTCGTTGAATATTAATATCAGGGTTGGCGACAAACAGTTTAGAAAAATATTATATCTTTTTGGCTGGCCACAAAATAAAATTTGGCATTAAAATATAGTTCTCAGTTTTTTTATTACATGTTAAAAACAAATAACTCATATATCTGACAAAACTAGTGAATTACAACAGTTTTCTTGCATTTTAGTGTCGTTTCACAACAATGTCATTTTGACAAGATAACAAATGGTTGTTTTAATCGCATTCTGTTTTCGTTTAGAAAGTTCACCCCTACCTACGCTGCGCGTGGGCAAGCGCGCGATCTATCAGTGTCGTCACCAAGGTCGATGCGCGGACGCACGAAACAACGACGGTATTTTCAGAACTGAATTGCGCAACCGCCGTCTTTTCGATTTTCAAACTGTACAAAAGTTTTCGTCGCTAATTAGCATCGATTCTTCCGCTTTCACGCGTCATCGTTGACGCTTTTGAAATGTCAGAAAAAGTAAATGTTCCTCATTTCCGTTGCTTTCTCTATTCAAATGTTTCTATTAGAACGCATTTTGAATTTTGATTTAAACAATTTACGATCGCATTTATTCCGACCTTTTATAACTTTTAAATTTCGAACGTGACTTTTTAATTCGTAGATCTGTCAGTTATTTTGACATTACAAGTATTGGTCTTTTCAGCCGGGTGCATTTTTTTATTCGTTCCTCTTCTTAATGGTTTTGTTGGCAGCACGTAGACTACACGTGGGTGATGGTGCTGCATGTCAATGATCTCGCATCACTCGCATACTAGAGCCCGCACATATACATAATGACGTATATGTATTACATATACATTATGAACGCGTGTATGCCTAGAGAATTCCGCGCAATTCCGCCAACGTTTTTATCGTTAGGCACATTTATTTGCCAATGTATTTAAATGTGGTTGCAATTCGGTCTCTAATATTGTCGGAGATAGATTTACGAGGGAGGTCAACCTAGATTCAGCAACAACAGATCTTTCTGACTTTCTATATATCTCCTACTATATACTATACCTACTACTAAACATGGTGTCCCAAACACGAACGTAAATCAAATCATAATAAATTATTTGCATATAATGTAGTAGGTACAAGAGGTGTTACATATAAAATTTTGTTCTAAGGTGCCTTCATTCCACCATTTAGTGATGCCATGCAAATATAAGGTCTTTACCTATGAAATTGCCGTTCTGCAGTACTGGCCATTTCAAATCAAAATAATTTTTGTTTGTCTAAGAATTCTAATTTCAAATTAATTTTTTTCGTCATCATGGATACGTTAAAAATTCGAGTAATTATGGAATATGAGTACCGTCGTGGCAGCAACGCGGCACAAGCGGCACGCAACATCAACGACGTTTACGGAGCTAACACTACAAACCAACGCACCACCTGTTATTGGTTTGCTCGCTTCCGTTCTGGAAATTTCGACCTGAAAAATGAACCTCGCGGTCGTCCGAATACTTTGGTCGCCAATGACGAATTAAAAGCGATTGTGGAAGCTGATGATACACAATCTACGACTGAATTAGCAGCAGCTTTCGACGTTAGCGTCAAAACAATATTGGTCCATTCGCGTCAAATTGGCAAGGTAAAAAAGCTTGACAAATGGGTGCCCCACGAACTCAATGATCGCCAGCGCGAAGTACGCGTCGAGACGTGCCTTGCACTGCTCAACAGACACACAAATGAAGGAATTTTGAACCGCATTGTTACCTGCGATGAAAAATGGATTCTGTTTGATAACCGCAAGCGCTCAGCAAGTTGGTTGGATCCTGGTTCAGCACCTAAACAATGCCCTAAACGAAAACTTACCCCTAGAAAAGTGATGGTCACTGTTTGGTGGTCTAGCGCCGGTGTGATTCATCACAGCTTCTTACCAAACGGGGTGAGCATTACTGCATATGTGTACTGTGAAGAACTGAACTCAATGATGGAGAAGCTGGCACATCTCCAACCAGCATTGGTCAATCGCTCGTCTCCGCTGCTCCTGCACGACAACGCGCGACCTCATACTGCACAGCAGACGATCTCCAAGTTGCAAGAACTGGGGTTGGAAGCTCTCCGTCATCCGCCCTACTCACCAGACATTGCGCCTACATACTCTACTTTTTCCAGAATTTGGATAACTTCTTGGCGGGAAAAAAATTCAATACCTGAGAGGCAGTACAAAATGCCTTTGAAGAATTTGTTGCTGATTTTTTTAAGAAGGGCATCAATAAACTGCCACTGCGTTGGCAAAGATGCATTGATTGCATGGGTGATTATTTCGATTAATACAAATAAAAAATACATGAAAAAAATTCGTTTATTTTTTTTCATACAAAACGGCATTTTCATAGGTAAAGACCTATTATTTAGTATCTATGAACTTGGAAGACGTAAACCTGCTAAAAACTATGAAAAGCATTTTATTTTTAATAACAACAAATAATCTCCTTCTATTTGTTGGTATTAAAAATAAAATGCTTTTCATAGTTTTTAACAGATTTACGTCTTTCTGTAACAGTTAAAACAATAAAGCTATCTTGAAACAGGTTGAACTTATGCTTTTACAGAAGAATGGCACTTTTCTCTCCATTTTAAATAATCCTTTTACACACACGTGGTCTAATTTCTCATGACCCATTTTCTCACAAAAATAAAGTCAAAATTAGCTGCTTATTGCAGTTCCAGTAACCGCCGTAAAACTGAGATCTTTAAACTTTATGTGTTATTTCGCACTAAATGCCATTGTGTTCAAATGCGCGTTGAAATTAAACCAAATATTGGATTATATACTCTGCGAATGAGTTTTGGCTTATAAAGACAGCCGCACGGTTTCGAACGTCCAGGTTAAGCTACGCTTGCCACGGTTGGTTCGTAGATGGGTGAACATCTTTATATACCAAGACCCCTTCGTGTCTTGGAAAGCACGTAAAGCCGTTGGTCCCGACTGTCATTATTAGTTCTTTGAGTCATTACGGGAGTCAGAAGTCTGAAAAATTGACAGTCTTACCAAGAGGTATCATGCTACCCAGTTATTTGGCTGTGGAGTTAAGATAGGCAGCCGGTCCATGTTAAAACTGGTATTTAGCTGCATTCGGTTATACTGGAAGCCGACGCAAACATAGTTGGTAAAATGGCTAGGTAGATGATTACTCTGCGAGTGACTGGTGTATTTGATAAATATACTGGATGTCGTAAACTATAAGAATTGTCAGTTTAATGTCTATGTGAAGTGGGAGACACGATGATTATATTATCTAAATAACGTAGGTGTCTGGAATTCCATTTGCAAAACTTAGGCCCTTTCAAAATAAGAAGCGATTTCCATAACATAAATACGCGTAGTAAAAATGAAATTGTGATAGCAAAATTTTGATTAACTAAAACTAGTAAGTCATTTCATATAAACAGTGTCCGCTTCTATAACAAGTTGCCATAGTCGGTTACTGAACTTAGCTATGTAAAGTTCAAAACACACATCAAACGTGTTCTTATGAAAAAAGCATATTATAAGACAAAAGACTACCTACGTTCAAAACAAGGAGGTTTGGCAATAATTCCTTCAGCACGGCTCTTCTCCATAGGAATCAACTATTTGGAACCATGTACCTAGCTTCTGATTGTTTCATAAGTGCTAATAAAGTTGGTTTATGTGAAATAAAAATATTTTGATTTGATTTGATTTGACCTTGTGAAAGAGTCTGGGACAATAGGTATTGTCATTCGATGTTGGTATTTCTATCACCAGACGCTGTTGTATTCCGGTGTCAATAATGCTTATTAACTGTTCCCAAGTTGAATCAGTACGAGTATCTGCCTAGCCTTTTCCCAACTACGTTGGAATCAGCTTCTAGTCTAATCGCATGCAGCTGTATACCAGTATTTTACATGAAGCGACTGCCTATCTGACCACAAACCAGTTATCAGTTATTGAGTAATACCATTTTCCTTGGTAAGACTGGTTATTATCAGACAGCTTCTAACTACCCGTATCTACTGTCAAATATCTACAAACTACAGCCGGAGTCAACAGTTTAACGTGCTTTCCGAAACACGTAGGAGTCTCGATTTGTTAAGGATGGTAACCTATCTACGAATCGAGCACGGCAAGTGTGTCCTAAGCTTCGATGGACCTATACGATGTTTAATATTTAGCAACGAGCTCCTCAAGTTGAAATGAAGTGTAATCAGTATATCGCAACCCATATTGCTGGACGTGTGGTACCGGTCTTGAAGAACGGCGTCATGTCATTTCTTGCCGTGGGTGTCGTAAAAGGCGGCTAAGGGACTTACTAGAGAATGGGCAGCGGTATTCTCTATGCATTTTACCACCATACTGCGATCGTCAACCCGCCTGCCAAGCGTGGCGATTATAGCAAACCTCCTTCAAATTGGGTGAGGCTTTTGTCCAGCAGTGGACGTCTTTCGGCTGAAATGATGATGATGACTGCTGGAAGTACTCCTTTCCTAATTTGCAATACAACTGCCGGTTTTTAAACCTTCCACAGTTACATGAACTGTCCTCGTGTAATACAGATTCTATAAAAATCTCAATGTTGTGTGCCAGGTTTTATCCCCTAAAACTAGTGCTCAAGAAGACGTAGACCTGTTCATTATTATTTTTCATCAGGTGACCGGTAATACGACTGTTAAATCTGCCCTGGTAATCGAGAGGGCAGTAAGTCTAAGGTTGGCCACCTTCGACTTACTGCCCTCTCGATTACCAGGGCAGAAATCTGTTCTGCTATTTTTTAGAAGGCTGAAAAATTTAAAAAGGCCATGTTCCCTTGTTAAGCAAAGGATGCTGAGTCTGTGAGGATTGTCTGGAAGACACGGTGGAGCATACGGTTGAGGTATGCCCTGCCTGGGCGGAGCAACGCCGTGTCCTCGTGGAAGCGATCGGCGGCGGCGGCGACCTCTTGCGTCCGTCCTGGTGCGAGCCATGGTACGGAGCGAAAAGGCATGGGAAGCCGTCACCTCCTTCTGCGAAGCAATAATGCTCGCGAAGGAGGAGGCGGGGCGCGTAAGGGAGTGGCAGTCTCTGCGCCCTCACGTCCCTAGCCGCCGCAGGAGGAGACGCCCCGGGCGTCGGGAGACGCCGCAGACTTCCGGCCACCGTAGGTACGGACTTGCTGGTGGCGAGCAATGGGTAGCTCGCCGACCGGTAAGGACCAGGCCCGTGTCGACGGCGCGTAGTGTTCCACGCGCGCCTCAAAGAGATGTCAGCAGCACTGAAGGGGTTTGCTAGGACCGATGCCTGCCAGGGTCGCGAGATTATTCAAACAAGATACCGTGGCCCTGGTATATGGGTAACTGAAGGAACACGGGTGGGTTTTAGTCAGTAAAAGTCTGACACGCCCTCTCGCTCCGCCCAGAGCGGGAGAAGTCATTTGATGATTTCCTATTCAAAAAAAAAAGGATGTTGAGTCTGACTATTAAGACTTTCTAAATAGCAGCCTAAAGTCTAGATTCATGCCCAGTGCATGGCAACAGGCTCACTCCCTTACACCTACAGGATATGCTAAAACAAACGTACTGTAACACCTTATACACCATATTCTAGCAAATCAATATTTTTGATTTGATTTGATACATGAGACTTAAACATAACTGGCGAAAAATGGAGGAGTTAAAAACACAGGCATATTGTTATATCATGTAGTTTTCACAAAGCATGTTCATAAGCCCTCAAGACAGTTTAATATATCATATATAATCCAAAAATACTCCTCGACCTTACCACCCAATTTATTTAGTTCTTCGTCATATTCTTAGCGCCGTCATAATACTGCGCACGCGTCGTTTTTGTTCTCGGTTAATTTAGCATGGTGCTGACCTTATTTTATTTGTTTACACGTTGTTACTGTTGTAAATGTAGAAAATTTGAGCTGTTTTATTATAAAATGGGACTGTAGTAAGAAATTAGTTTAAGTACGTGTAAGAAAACAGCCATCATCACACCTTTCGGACTTTTTGAGTACTTAAGAATGCCTTTCGGATTACGCAATGCGGCACAAACATTTCAACGATTCATGGATTCCTTGTTTAGAGATTTAAATTTCGTATTTATATATGTAGACGACTGTCTCATCGCATCGGACAGCGAGGATTTGCATTATCAGCATTTAGAAACGGTTTTCAAACGTTTACACGAGAATGGAATAACCATTAATCTCGAAAAATGCGAATTTCACAGAAGGGAAATAGATTTCTTAGGTTATCATATAACGAGCCAAGGAATACAACCTACCGAGGAAAATTACAAAGCAATCATGGAATTTCCCAAACCGAAAACGATTCAAGAATTAAGAAGATTTTTGGGCATGGTCAATTTCTACAGAAGTAATATTCCACGCGCAGCGGAAAATCAAAGAGTTTTAAACGAATTTCTACATGGTTCAAAAAAGAACGATAATTCACCTGTTCCTTGGACAACGGAAGCAGACCAAGCTTACGAAAAATGCAAGGAAAGCTTGAAAAACGCGGTATTAACAGCGCATCCTTCCCGCAGCGCATCACTAGCGCTCATGACCGACGCTAGTGCTACTTGCGTTGGTGGAGTTTTACAACAAAGATCCGGACGCAATTGGGAACCATTAGGTTTTTTTTCACAAAAATTGAGCGAAACTCAACAAAAATATTCTACGTTTGACAGAGAGCTGTTGGGAATTTACATGGCCGTCAAACATTTTCACAGATTAATCGAGGGAAGAGAGTTTACAATATTTACGGATCACCGACCTTTGACATACGCATTCTCCCAAAAACCATCATCAAACGATACACCGCGACGGGTCCGGCAGTTAGATTTCATTTCACAGTACAGTACCAACATCCAACACATAAACGGACGTGACAATATTACCGCCGATGCCTTATCTCGAATAGAGGAAATATACGTGCCATCACCTATCGATTACGCTGAATTGGAAAAATGTCAATCAACAGATAATGAACTTAGTAAATTACGTGACAATAAAAGATTGAAATTCAAAAACATTACGCTTCCGGGTTCCGCAATAAACATCACCTGCGACACGTCTACTGGGAAAAGCCGCCCCTACTTACCAAAGCATTTTCGCAAACAAATTTTCGATACCATTCATGGTATGAGCCATCCAGGAAAGAGAACTACGAGAAAAATGATAACCCAAAGGTATTTATGGCCGTATATGAACAAAGATATCAACAATTGGTGTAGATCATGTTTAGCCTGCCAAAAATCAAAAATACAACGACATACGATATCACCTCCTGGTACATTTATGACAGCGCAGCGTTTTGAGCATTCACATATTGACATCGTCGGACCACTTCCGATTTCACAAGGGAAGAGATATTTAATCACAATCATAGATCGTTGTACGTCATGGCCCGAAATTTTTCCGGTGGAAGATATAACTGCAGAAACAGTAGCCAAGACGCTTTTCGAAGGATGGATTACTCGTTTTGGATGTCCATTGCGCATTACTACGGATCAAGGCCGACAGTTTGAATCAAGAATATTTGAGTCACTCTCTCAATTTTTGGGAATACATAAAATTAGGACAACACCTTATCATCCGCAATCCAATGGAATGATAGAGAGATTTCATAGAACTTTGAAGGTAGCGTTAATGACAAGAGAATCCAACGAAAATTGGTTAAAAGAAATCCCAACGGTTTTACTCGGGTTGCGGAGTAGCTTGCGAGAAGACACAGGTTATAGTTCAGCAGAGATGACATATGGAACGCCAATACGACTCCCTGGAGGATTTTTTGAGTCATCAGCAGCGCAGTTATCAACGTACGAAGAATTTGTAAAACAAATTCAAAAGGACATCACACGAATGACGTCAGTTCCGAAAAGGAAAAACCATAACCAAGCTATATTTGTGCATCCCGAACTCAAAGAATGCTCACACGTATTTGTTCGGTGTGATAGAATGAAGAAAGCCCTGACGCCGCCGTATGAAGGACCCTACCCAGTAATTAGTAGAACAGATAAAACATTTTGCATTAGAATTAGGGATAAGGAGACAGTGATATCAATTGATAGATTGAAACCAGCTTTCATGATCAATGACGAATCGAACTACGTGCCAGATTCAAAGGATTGCGACAGACATTCACACACGTACACTACACGATCGGGACGTAAGGTAAAGCCAGTAGCCTTGGGCACGCCACAATTGCGGCGGTAAGTCCCCTCTTTGAGGAGTGGATAGAGAGGCGCCACGGCGTCCTCACCTTCCGCCTGACGCAGGTTCTCACCGGGCATGGGTGCTTCGGTGGGTTCCTGTTCAGGATAAAGCGGGAGGATACGTCCGGGTGTTTCCATTGCGAGGATCGTCTGGAGGACACGGTGGAGCATACGGTGGAGGTGTGCCCTGCCTGGGCGGAGCACCGCCGTGTCCTCGTGGAGGCGATCGGCGGCGGCGACCTCTCGCGTCCGGCCCTGGTGCGAGCCATGGTACGGAGCGAGAGGGAATGGGAAGCCGTCACCTCCTTCTGCGAAGCAGTAATGCTCGCGAAGGAGGAGGCGGGGCGCGTGAGGGAGTGGCAGTCTCTGCGCCCTCACGTCCCTAGCCGCCGCAGGAGGAGACGCCCCGGGCGTCGGGAGTCAATAGCGGACTCCCGGCCACCGTAGGCGCGAGCTTGCGGGTGGCGAGCAATGGGTAGCTCGCCGCCCGGTAAGGACCAAGCTCGGGTCGACGGCGCGCAGTGTTCCACGCGCGCCTCAAAGAGATGTCAGCAGCAGTGTAGGGGTCTACTAGGACCGATGCCTGCCGGGGTCGCGTGATTGTTCGTAAGAGATACCGTGACCCTGGCACATGGGCAACTGATGGAACACGGGTGGGTTTTAGTCAGTAAAAGTCTGACACGCCCTCCCGCTCCGCCCAGAGCGGGAGAAGTCATTTGATGATTTCCCATCCTGAAAAAAAAAAAAAAAAAAAAAAAAAAAAAAAAAAAAAAAAAAAAAAAAAAGGTAAAGCCAGTAGTACGTCTATAAAAATCGCTGATAGAAGCAAGTTATTCGTATATATATTAACATAGATCTTAACATATACCATTAATTCACAACTACTCGTAACAACAAGACATCTAAAATGGGAAATCAAAGTTCTAAGGACCAGATAACATACAATACGGACAGTTGCCTCAATCAAAACGAAGCGGACAAGCTCCGTAACCTGATCCAGGAGGACTTACGGTGGACAAGAAATGTTGCGGTGGGACAGATTATTTTAACAATCGGTGCGATCCTAATTTATGGCATTATGAAAACACTGGACAGAAGAATGAAGAGTTTAACGGAAAAAAATAATAAACACTCGTGCAACAGCTGAGTCAAAATTACAGACGTCAGCAAAACACACCACAACAGGCGTCATCAAATTCCACCACGTACAATAGCATTATTATTTATATACATCAGCAAATAACTAGTAAGGTCTAGATCAAATTTATGTTGTAAACACTATTACCATAATATTTACTTTTTTTTCTTTTAAAGGGGGGTGTACTGTTGCAGTACGATATCTTTGTGCTGTATCTACAATCTACATCGCAATCTTATGTTCTTTATCGCACGTTCAATATCTATTAAATGTTTCTACTATCTGTTATCAACACGTAGTCGTTAGTATATAAGATGCACCTTTGGATAATTATAACCAGACTATACTACATCTTTGGTCTCATTTATACCTACCATATACTGCCAAGAAGTTTGCCAAACTTCTTGGCAGTATATGGTTAGGAATAGTATAGTCTGGTTATAATTATCCAAAGGTGCATCTTATATACTAACGACTACGTGTTGATAACAGAAAGTAGAAACATTTAATAGATATTGAACGTGCGATAAAGAACATAAGATTGCGATGTAGATTGTAGATACAGCACAAAGATATTGTACCGTAACAGTACACCCCCCTTTAAAAGAAAAAAAAAAAAAAAGTAAATATTATGGTAATAGTGTTTACAATATAAATTTGATCTAGACCTTACTAGTTATTTGCTGATGCATATAAATAATAATGCTATTGTACGCGGTGGAATTTGATGACGCCTGTTGTGGTGCGATTTGCTGACGTCTGTAATTTTGACTTAGCTGTTGCACGAGTGTTTATTATTTTTTTCCGTTAAACTCTTCATTCTTCTGTCCAGTGTTTTCATTATGCCATAAATTAGGATCGCACCGATTGTTAAAATAATCTGTCCCATCGCAACATTTCTTGTCCACCGTAAGTCCTCCTGGATCAGGTTACGGAGTTTGTCCGCTTCGTTTTGATTGAGGCAACTGTCCGTATTGTATGTTATCTGGTCCTTAGAACTTTGATTTCCCATTTTAGATGTCTTGTTGTTACGAGTAGTTGTGAATTAATGGTATATGTTAAGATCTATGTTAATATATATACGAATAACTTGCTTCTATCAGCGATTTTTATAGACGTACCACTGGCTTTACCTTACGTCCCGATCGTGTAGTGTACGTGTGTGAATGTCTGTCGCAATCCTTTGAATCTGGCACGTAGTTCGATTCGTCATTGATCATGAAAGCTGGTTTCAATCTATCAATTGATATCACTGTCTCCTTATCCCTAATTCTAATGCAAAATGTTTTATCTGTTCTACTAATTACTGGGTAGGGTCCTTCATACGGCGGCGTCAGGGCTTTCTTCATTCTATCACACCGAACAAATACGTGTGAGCATTCTTTGAGTTCGGGATGCACAAATATAGCTTGGTTATGGTTTTTTCTTTTCGGAATTGACGTCATTTGTGTGATGTCCTTTTGAATTTGTTTTACAAATTCTTCGCACGTTGATAACTGTGCTGCTGATGACTCAAAAAACCCTCCAGGGAGTCGTATTGGCGTTCCATATGTCATCTCTGCTGAACTATAACCTGTGTCTTCTCGCAAGCTACTCCGCAACCCGAGTAAAACTGTTGGGATTTCTTTTAACCAATTTTCGTTGGATTCTCTTGTCATTAACGCTACCTTTAAAGTTCTATGAAATCTCTCTATCATTCCATTGGATTGCGGATGATAAGGTGTTGTCCTAATTTTATGTATTCCCAAAAATCGAGAGAGTGACTCAAATATTCTTGATTCAAACTGTCGGCCTTGATCCGTAGTAATGCGCAATGGA
The DNA here is from genome assembly GCA_932294355.1 of Aporophyla lueneburgensis. Lineage (NCBI taxonomy): Eukaryota > Metazoa > Arthropoda > Insecta > Lepidoptera > Noctuidae > Aporophyla > Aporophyla lueneburgensis. The sequence goes on along the minus strand of OW028758.1, from coordinate 9,656,235 downwards.
CATCCAAAACGAGTAATCCATCCTTCGAAAAGCGTCTTGGCTACTGTTTCTGCAGTTATATCTTCTACCGGAAATATTTCGGGCCATGACGTACAACGATCTATGATTGTGATTAAATATCTCTTCCCTTGCGAAATCGGAAGTGGCCCGACGATGTCAATATGTAAATGCTCAAAACGTTGCGCTGTCATAAATGCACCAGGAGGTGATATCGTATGTCGTTGTATTTTTGATTTTTGGCAGGCTAAACATGATCTACACCAATTGTTGATATCTTTGTTCATATACGGCCATAAATACCTTTGGGTTATCATTTTTCTCGTAGTTCTCTTTCCTGGATGGCTCATACCATGAATGGTATCGAAAATTTGTTTGCGAAAATGCTTTGGTAAGTAGGGGCGGCTTTTTCCAGTAGACGTGTCGCAGGTGGTGTTTATTGTGGAACCCGGAAGCGTAATGTTTTCAAAAGAAAAAAAGGCTCTTATTTCTTGCCTTATTTAGTTATTCCTAGTTTCTAGTTGGTATGTGTTTATTTAACTTTTTTTTTCTAATTCTACTGCAAGAACGGCGTAGGAGTTTCACATATATAATCATGACTTCAAATTATTTTGTATGAAAAATTAAAACGAAAAAATATACATTCATATGCTAGTTCGTTCTTTGGCATGGTCTTACTGAGACCCTAGAGTTATAAAGCTATCTAAAGGAATACCTTGTATTCTTCTATTATGTTTCATACCTATAAAAAAGTTTTGCATGCGTTAAAAAAAAACTCACTGCTTTAAAAATACTTACTTAAGAATTCCACCTAGGCACTTCAGCCTTATCAACAACATTTCCTTAAAAGGAGATTTCTTAAGACATTGTTATAGCTAGCAGCTAGTGGAATGCTGAAACACTTGAGATGTAAAAACATTCCAAAGTAAAAAATACCAAGACTTTCTTTTATTATTTTCATTCTTCTTTACGTTACCGGTTACGGGGAAACCTTTCTGCTTCGTTAATTTAAAGCCCATTTCCCATCTCATTTTTTCTCGTGAGTACCGTAAGAGGCAACTAAGAGACTTACTAGAGAATGCGCAGCAGCGTTCTCTGTGCATTTTACTACCATACTGCGATCGCCAATCTGCCTGCCAAGCGTGGCGATTATGGCAAACCCCGGAAATTGGAGGAAGCCTAAGTCCAGCAGTGGACGTCTTTCGCCTGAAATGCTGAATTTGAAGCAGCAAATATTACGTTTGATCAGATATTTTCTTATTAATTTTAGCTGGAACTGCTCCTTCTTTTAGGAATTGTTATCACGTTGAACTAGGTCCCTCGTACAGGATTTCAGACATTAGTGAAAGTGCGAAGTTGAAATGGAAGTTGTTACCGTTAAAATGATATCGAATGCTACGTTGCTAGGTGAATATTAAGATCATTATGGTACTAGGGGAAGGAAAGGCAGAATTACTAAGAATGAATTAAAAAAAAATACTATTAGTTTAATTCAGCATTTTCGAGAGTAACTAAATAACAACATTTACCCTACGCTACTGATTAATGAGACTTAAAAATAGTCATAGATAATTGAGATATTTGATCATTTATAAAAGCTGAAATTGGCCCGTTTTACCTTCATAAGCGAAACACAACGGAGTATACCAAAAGGCAAAATAAGCTAACCTAAGTTTTTTGCAATATTAAAAGAAAAAACCACAACGTGAAAAATAACTTTAATTTCGAAAGTCGGTGGCAAAAACTAAAATACAGTTCCAAAGACACAAACTTCCGAAGTTATTTTTTACTTTGTAGGTAGTGTTTTTGTAAAAGTTAGTTGTACTTCTTTTTTTTATATTTAATGTTCTTGCAAGTGTTTCAACAAAATGCTACAAATAAAAAATGTACTACGAAACACGAAAACAAGGAATGCACTTTACCAATGATCATGTGATTATAAAAACCGCAACATCACAGAACGTTTTTATAAATATCCGGTGATTACATCGTATAAACATGTCCGTCACGACTAAGTATATGCGATCAAAAGCTTTCGCACCCAAATATTTAAATATCCTGATAGTTTAAAAAAGTTTAAAAATCTTTTACACATAGTAAATCTATACATATCAATAAAATGTTATTGCAAATGAAAAGTGTCTGTTTGTTTGTTACATTCATCATCTGCCTAGCCTTTTCCCAACTATGTTGGGGTTGGCTTCCAGTCTAACCGGATGCAGCTGTAGACCAGTATTTCACATGGAGCGAAGGCCTATATAACCTCCACAACCCAGTTACTGGGTTATACGATGCCTCTTGGTGAGACTGGTTGGCAGATTTTCGGGCTTCTGACGACAAATAACGACTGTCAAAAATCCACAAATGACAGTCGGGTACAACGGTTTTACGTGCTTTCCGAGGCACGGAGGGATCTAAGTCTGAAAAGACCCATCCACCTAGCAACCGCGGCAAGAGTAGCTTAACCTTATTACTTAACCACAAGCCCCTCGGTCTGTTTGTTACAGTGTCTATAAACTGTTAAACTGATTTTGATCACTTACAAACAGTTTGAACATTGAGGAAAAATATAGGCATTTCGCCCTATAAAGATTGATGTTTGTAACAGAAACTCCGAAATCGTATTCAAAACCTAGTATTTAAATATCCTGATAGTTTTATGAAGTAAATCGTTTTCACACGTTGTTAATATTATTTCAAAGTGGCATGAAATTACGTTCTTATGCATTAATTCAAACTTGTTTGAAAGACAGGAATTTTTGGCGGCCATTGAAAATTGGCCGACGTATTTAATGTGTAAACATATTTTTTACACTTATTTCAATCTATTTGGATCTATCTGGAATTGTGGATGTCGTCGGGTCATTGACATGCGAATTTTTTGCATGCTGCATGTTGTACAGTTTTTCACCTACTCGTAGTAGGTACTTTCTACCATCATCATAATTTCAGCCGAAAGACACTGTCCACTGCTGGACATAGGCCTCCCGCAACTTGAAGGGGTTAGCCATAATCGCCACACTTGGCAGGCAGGTTGGCGATCACAGTATGGTGGGAAAATACATAGAGAACACTGCTACCCATTCTCGAGTAAGTCCCTTAGTCGCGTTTTACGACACCCACGGGTAGAAATGAACCCCATGGAAATAGTACCAACATAAAGTGAAGGACGTATAGTTCATTTACCCGAATAAAAAGTATTGTGTTGTGAACGGATATCGGATTTACCTAATAATTGAATTTCAAAGGGTATTTGGCACTCGCGTCAGATAAATAGAGTGTAAAAAGGTATTTCCAGTAATATGGAAGCCAACTCGATCCAACGAAGTTACAAAAGAGTAGCTGAAATGCGCAAAATATTGAAAAATAGATTAGAGTATTTTTTAATTCACTTCTTACTTTCATGTGGCCTTATTTTTGTATCATCCTCAATTCCACTTACATTAAATTTACAACTGATAAAATGAATTTAATAATCATCAGCAGTAACCAGAGGGACAATTCTCAAAATTTTTATTACGTTCACAGTCTGATCTTATTCTCAATCCGTCAAAAGTACCTCGAATTTTTATCATTTTTTGACATTTGGTTGTCGCCGAGATGAGACTGCGACTAGATTTTGAACGTTTTTAATTACGAGAATTGGTATTCTGGGCTACTGATAGTTCTATTTAATTAAAACTTATCTGTAGTTTTAATTTTGTCTGCTGCTTCAGTATCTTCATACATATGTTAGTATGTGCCTATGTAACGGAAATTTTGAACATGATTTTGACCCCCTTCCAAACATCGGATAAACTCAAAATTCGGCATACTTATCAAGGGCCGATGATAATACAATAATTTTATAAATGTATGCCATTATCCTTGCCAGCGTTACCAGGATAGCAAAAAAAAACTGTCTTCAAAAACTACGCTGACATACGTCACAAAATTCGAAACACCCTAAAAAATAAATAATAGTTTAAAAAAAACTAAAACGTTAGTGTTTTTAGTTTTTTAGTAAAATTCACCGTTCAGTTCTTTTTAACTACCCGTTAATTCGTGAAATAATAATTCATCTTAACATTTTACATATTGAAGCACTAAACAACACGCTCAATGTCAATAAATAAAGAAAACTACAGCATTATTTAACCCGAGCCCAGTTAAATGTGAATGTTTACATCGCGAGGTGCCCATGCGCAGGATGACGTCACCCGCGTGAGCGCGTACGTGATGAAAACTTTGGCCCTTCATAAAATTAATGCGATGAATTTTCTTTTACGTAACGTTTGAAAACTGACCGTCCGCCCATTTATTTGGATTGGGGATTGCGTGCCAGGAAAAGAGAGGTTTCAAGAGAGGCCCCATTTCTTCCCGTGGGTGTCGTAAAAGGCGACTAAGGGACTTACTAGAGAATGGGCAGCAGCGTTCTCTATGCATTTTACCACCATACTGCGATCGCCAACCCGCCTGCCAAGCGTGGCGATTATGGCAAAGCTTCCCAAATTGGGGGAGGCCAAAGTCCAGCAGTGGACGTCTTACGGCTGAAATGATGAGGATGATGATGCCCAGCAGTGGGTGAAGTCGTGCTGCGAATGATGATCTGCATCTTCTGTTGTCTGTCTTGTTTCAGAAATCTTGAGTCTTGTTGTTTGTAGTCTTATTTCTCGTTATTGTTGGAGCAAATAGGGTACTTGTGGCCGATTCTGCCCAACAGCTCGCCACAGTCCTACAGGTTTCTGTATCTATTTTAGTCTGGCTCCTCACCCTCACCCATGTTCTGGTAAGGTAAACTGTAGAGTTTACTTACGGCACAGGCCTAGAGTTCGGAGCCTAAAAGCCCCACCACAACGTCAATGTAGAGGTATGGCTGGGAGTTATTTTTAATTGTTATTAAAAGTCTACGGTATCTCACTTCAGGCCAAAGAGAGTAGAGACCATTTCTTATCCGGCCACCGCAAGGAATTTATTTTTATTTATCCTTGTGGATATCCTCTGACTTTAAGAAGGGCTCACGCTCACTTTATGGCTCACTATAACTATTCCACCATAATAGTTAACCATTATGGTGATACGGAGCCGACCGAAAGTAGTTGTTCTGTCAATACAGGTGACAAAAACAATTTTTCGAACGGGAAAATAAACATTGAGTAGTTAGGACAATTCAAATCATTTATTTGCATAGAATGCAGGTATTTTACAATAAAGCTGACAAAAAGAAAAACTGACAAACAGTGTTGTGATTCATTCTTAGTTCGGGCCTCGAACTAATCTGAAAGCCAATTCTTGTAACTAAAAATGTTCAAAATTTAGTCGCAGACTTCGGCGATAATCAAATGCCAAGAAGGTATGGAAACTCGAGGTATTTTTGACGGATTGAGACTAAAATGAGACTGTGAATTACAAGCATTGTCCCTCTGATATCTGTCAGAGATACAACCGAACAAACTTTAGTATACAGTAGGGCTTTCGCAAACCACTTCAATGAATGCTCTTGAAAAATCAGCACACAATAAACGCACACGTATATACATTGTTCACGACTGTTTCGTCTACGAGGTCGGGTTTTATAGCATTATTACCGAATAGTTACGACTTACGAGCAGCCTCGGGAACTGGGAATATCCGAGTTACAGCTGTCCATATTGTGCTGGATATTGAGCGATTGTTTTAAGAATTATGGTTACTGGACTTTTGAGAGGGGCTCGTGGCTAAAGAAGAGCAAACGTACGAGTTAATCGAAGGTTAAGCTATCCTCGCCGCAGTTAGTTTGTGGATGGGTGATCCATAATACAGGGTGGTAGCGACGAAAAAAATCTGTGACGGTCCATGCGCTGAATTTATAGTTACAAATGGCGTGCCGATGTACCTGTCACCTTGTCTTAACCCCTTATGTGCTTCGGAAAGCACGTTGCGGCTGTCATTCGTACATTTTTAGCAGTCGTTACAAATAGTAAGAAGCTGGAAAGTCTGACAAGCTGTCTTAGCAAAGGATATCGTATTACCCAGAAACTGAATTGTGGAGGCCAGTCATATCGGCAGTCTTTACATGTAAAATACTGGAATTCAGCTGCATCCGGTTAAAGTGGATCCAACTCCAACGTAGTTGACAAGGCTAGGCAGATTATTTATTGTTCACGAACTTCTATTAAGGAACCAATACCGTTTTCCTATTAACTCATCTAAGTCCACTAACCTGACTTCGGGTTGCCACTGGGTATTCCCTACTGGAAAAACCAAATTACACTGCCCAATTTACTCCTCCAATAAAATAATAGGATTTTTAAATAATGAAAATTTTAGAAGTTGTTTGTTTTTCTTATTGCAATAATAGTCAATTTTGCACGCGTTTAGTACACTCGCTGTGCTCCGGCGCTAATTTCATGCCGTCCAGTTATGGCCTATTGAAGTCACACGTAAGTATCGTATACTATTTTATGGCACGTGTGACCTAATCCCATAATTAAGTCATGCTTTCCTGTGTAAAAATGGACAACTTAAGTCACAAAATAGCGTGAATTAAGTTCGACTTTAAATCATTCTGCTCCATAAAATGAAATAACACTGTCCAACACAGGATGTACCTCATCATCTCGGAGTGTCCATCTGACCCTCACAACCCAGTTACTGGGTAATACGATACGCCTTTTTTTTTTTGGATCGGAAATCATCAAATGACTTCTCCCGCTCTTCATGTCAGACTTTTACTGACTAAAACCCACCCGTGTTCCTTCAGTTGCCCATGTGCCAGGGTCACGGTATCTCTTTCGACCAATCACGCGACCCCCGCAGGCATACGTTACCCCTTTCTTTTTTTTTTTTTCAGGATGGGAAATCATCAAATGACTTCTCCCGCTCTGGGCGGAGCGGGAGGGCGTGTCAGACTTATACTGACTAAAACCCACCTGTGTTCGATCAGTTGCCCATGTGCCAGGGTCACGGTATCTCTTTCGACCAATCACGCGACCCCCGCAGGCATACGATACCCCTTTCTTTTTTTTTTTTTTTCAGGATGGGAAATCATCAAATGACTTCTCCCGCTCTGGGCGGAGCGGGAGGGCGTGTCAGACTTATACTGACTAAAACCCACCCGTGTTCCATCAGTTGCCCATGTGCCAGGGTCACGGTATCTCTTTCGACCAATCACGCGACCCCCGCAGGCATACGATACCCCTTTCTTTTTTTCTTTTTCAGGATGGGAAATCATCAAATGACTTCTCCCGCTCTGGGCGGAGCGGGAGGGCGTGTCAGACTTATACTGACTAAAACCCACCCGTGTTCCATCAGTTGCCCATGTGCCAGGGTCACGGTATATACGATACTCCTTGGTCAGACTTTCGGGCTTCTGACTACTCATAACGACTGTCATAGATCCACAGATGACATCTGGGTCCACCACCTTAACGTGCTTTCCAAGGCACGCCCCTCCGTGCCTCTTGGTATGTTAAGACCCATCCACGTAGCAGCCGCGGCTAGCGTAGCTTAACCGGGATATACCTATACCAGCCAATAAAATGATAATGATTACTATTCCAAACTCCCACATTTTGGTTCTCCAATAACATTATTCCAACTGTGAATCTGGATTTTAATAACCATAGATCAACGTTACTAGCAATAATGACGTATATGAACATTAATTCTGAAACTATGGTATTTCCGCTGCCTTACCATAAACAATACGACGTGATTCATGGCCCAAGAACAGCTTGCAACTGGAAACCAATAGTTGAGAATGTTGAGATCATTATTTATAATATATTATTTTGAGATAGTCTGGTTTTAGTAGTTACAGACTTGAGGAACTTCTGCCTGTGCTACAACGGGCTCGCATCGTAAATATATTACGTAGGTATATTACAACCAAATTACACGATTTTTTGGGTTCCGAACCTCAAAAGGACGAATCTCTTACATGATCAATTCATTTTCTTTCCGTGTATCAAGGTGGTTTTTCTCAGAAAGGCGTTTAAATAAATATCATATACTGAGGCCTACAGCCCATAGGAGCTCTAAAAGTCGACGCTACAAAAAAGTACGTCCATTTATGCTATATATTTTTAGATTTTCAAATAAATCAGAACCTATAGGGTACCTGTTGAACTAGGATGGAATCATGAAGATTTGGAAGAAACAAGGTCTCCCAGAACAAGTAAACGAAAAGTCCAAAAATCGTAAATTTTTAGTTTTATTACATTTTTTTTTCTCTATTACCAAATAACATTTGCAATTGGAAGATTGACAGTGGCGTATGTATTTATAAAAGTATGGGAGAAAATATTTTCAACTTCAAAGTTAAGTTTGATCTTGGAATTAATTCATCGCCATTACGGAACCTTTTATTGTGCATGGTCAACATGCACTTGTCAGTTTTTAAATCAAAATCTGTTCTGAAGTTTAAACACAAAACAGATCAAACGAAAAAATATAATGTTTGATTCGGCCAGGAATCTAATATTGCGAGATGCTCCAGAAATTTAAGGAGCCACCAGACCCAGTAAAAACAACCACTTATAAACATGAAATTTACAAACTCTCTTCTCTATATTCAGGGATGTACTCGAACCAACTATAAAAGAGCTTAACTCCAAAACCGTACTAATTATGGTTTTATATCTATGGAGACTACAACAAAAATCACGTTAATAAAGAGCAAGACACTCAATTCCGTATTTGTAACATTCGTATGAGTATACTACCCCACTTACGAATACCCCAAACTAACTGTGGTGTTAGATTCCACCTATCTTTTCAATAGCTTATGTACCTATAGCAGTGTGCAGTCAACCCTGAAGTTTTACCCAACTACCAAAAACCAAATTTCCAGCAGCATTTCATTTTAAAATCCATCGATATCACTCACAGGCACTGCACAGTTTTCAGATTTATTAAAATAACTATGGGGCTTAAATTTTCCATTTTCAAAGTGCGTTCCTATTTCAAAGCGGACTGACAATGTCACAATCGGTGCTCATCGGGCGAGCTCGGCTCAGCTCGGGAGCTGTCGGCGCAAACGCCGCCACTACCGAGTTAATTGAGCTTCGGCGACAAAATCCGATCAGTTTGATTGTTTCCTCGTCAATTCGTATACCTGTGGGACTTATTAAATATGGGAATAGGAATTGTGAGCTATTGCTATTGTGGTCTGGCAATTGCTATAATATTCCGTGTGGTCCCAGACGTAAGGAATAGTATCATCTCATTGCTTCCCGTGGGTGTCGTAAGAGACGACTAAGGGACCTACTAAAAAATGGGTAGCAGCGTTCTCTACGCATAAGGTGAAAAACCTTACTGCGATCGCCAACTCGCCTGTCAAGCGTGGCGATTATGAAAAACCCCCCTCCTCCTCCCCAAATTTGGGGAGGCCTATATCCAGCAGTGGACGTCTTACTGCTGGAATGATGAACTGCTATAATTATGTTACTATATTACTCTAAAGTTTTTGTTTCTAACACTAAAACTTTAGACGAATGGTGCTAGAACAAACTCATAAGACAACTTAGCTAATTTAAATTACTTGGATCAAGTGTAATCTTTTTAGATTACCTGTAGTGAACTTAGTACTTACCTTTAAATACTTTCACTAAACTATTTATAAGTTAAGAGTGAAGCGATTAAAAGAAAGTGGCTATCAAAAATGTCTGCCGAATGCGATGTCTGCAGTGAAGTGGCAGTCAGCAAGATTGCACTATTTTTAATACCCTAAGAGCTGGTCCACACGACGCGTTCCGTCGTCGCAACGCAAATATTATGAGGCACTGTCAGCCGCGCTGCGTCAGTGTAGCTACAACGCAGTCATAACGTTCCGTCGTCGCAGCGGCGACGAAAAGTTGCGAAGAGCATTTACTAATAACGAAATGATCTAGCGTGTGTCCTCCCAATCAACGCGTAAACAACTGAGTGCTGCCGCTCTGGCGACAAGTTCACCCCTCTTGCTTCGTCACGTATGCTATCGTCGATACAACTCACACACGCCTGACTGCAGCCCCGGGGATTAAGCGGGAGGGGTGTACTCATTGCGACGCTGGAGCGGCAGTACAGTTGTTTATGCGTTGATTGGACACAAGCAAGCAAGCTCATTTCGTTACTACAAAATGCTCGCTGTAACTGTGCGTCGCCGCTGCGACAACTGAACATACGACAACGTCGTAGCAACTCTTCGATAACGCAGCACCTGTGTGACCGGCAATGCGTCAAAACATTTCCGTTGCGACGACACAACGCGCCGTGTGAACTGGCTTTTTTTTTTTTTTTTTCAGGATCGGAAATCATCAAATGACTTCTCCCGCTCTGGGCGGAGCGGGAGGGCGTGTCAGACTTTTACTGACTAAAACCCACCCGTGTTCCATCAGTTGCCCATGTGCCAGGGCCACGGTATCTCTTTCGAACAATCACGCGACCCCGGCAGGCATCGGTCCTAGTAGACCCCTACACCGCTGCTGACATCTCTTTGAGGCGCGCGTGGAACACTGCGCGCCGTCGACCCGAGCCTGGTCCTTACCGGGCGGCGAGCTACCCATTGCTCGCCACCCGCAAGCTCGCGCCTACGGTGGCCGGGAGTCCGCTATTGACTCCCGACGCCCGGGGCGTCTCCTCCTGCGGCGGCTAGGGACGCGAGGGCGCAGAGACTGCCACTCCCTCACGCGCCCCGCCTCCTCCTTCGCGAGCATTACTGCTTCGCAGAAGGAGGTGACGGCTTCCCATTCCCTCTCGCTCCGTACCATGGCTCGCACCAGAGCCGGACGCGAGAGGTCGCCGCCGCCGATCGCCTCCACGAGGACACGGCGGTGCTCCGCCCAGGCAGGGCACATCTCCACCGTATGCTCCACCGTGTCCTCCAGACGATCCTCGCAATGGAAACACCCGGACGTATCCTCCCGCTTTATCCTGAACAGGAACCCACCGAAGCACCCATGCCCGGTGAGAACCTGCGTCAGGCGGAAGGTGAGGACGCCGTGACGCCTCTCTATCCACTCCTCAAAGAGGGGACTTACCGCCGCAATTGTGGCGTGCCCAGCACTGGGTTGCGACAATCGTACCCGCCATGTCACCATGAGATCACAGTGTGAACTGGCTCAAAGGGGTTTTTAACTCTACGTTAAAGTAACCGAAAAAAAAACAAAAGCCCTAGGGGTATAAGCATAGTGAATTTGCCCTTGAAAGATATCGGGACGATACTTAGAGAACTTTTAGGTATTAATAAGATAATAAGATCCTGAAAGTTTCAGATCTCTAGCCCATTTGGTTTTTGAGAAAAATAAAAAAATAAAAAATCTGACAAAATCAGAAAAAAAAATTCTCAGGAACGCGTGAATCGATTGATTTGAATTTTGGATATGTTTTGGAAGCTAATAGTAGCTTCTAGGAAAACAATTAACACCTTTAACGGTTGATAAAAACCTTGAACTTGCCATACCATTTTTTGTGCTAATAATTTACTTCACGTATTTTAAGCCTGCATCTTTATTTGTGTCGCTCGTTTATGTCTTTTATTCTTATTCGAAGTAGTCATGTCCAAACCAATAGTTAAATCTTACAATATCAGTGTATATCAACCAAAATATTATAAACATTGTACACAAAGCGACAAATCAAGCTAAGCATTTCCAGTATAAGTGGACTTCTCATTGTACGAAAAGCCTATACAATAGGAGGTCAGCTAAAACTGGAAATGTATAGCTTGATATGTAGCGGTGTGTACACTTCTAAAATAAGAAACAGATTTTAATTAATAAATTATAAATAAAAGCAACAAATGTTTGAAAGGTATATTTGAAAAAAGTTTATAATCTCATTTTATCGGTCTTCATCACTATCATTTTCAATCACAGGTGAACTGCCAGGGTCGCGAGATTTGTTCGAAAGAGATACCGAGGCCCTGGCATATGGGCAATTGAAGGAACACGGGTGGGTTTTAGTCAGTAAAAGTCTGACACGCCTTTCCGCCCAGAGCGGGTGACGTCATTTGATGATTTGCCACACACAAAAAGAAAACACAGGTGAAACATTGTCTGGATCAAATAATTTGCTTAGTGTTTCAGCAGGCCTCAGAATCTGTTCAAATATCTTTCGTGTGACAAATAATAAACAATACCAGCAACGTGAGAGTAGCATCCAATTGTTCTAAGATCATTTGCCCACTCACAACTATGCCTCAATATGCTTTTGGGACCAATAGCTTTTTTTTTATACTCAATAAAACATCTATAAACCTTCTTATTGATATGAAGAGACTGAATTTGAGCTTCGCGTATGTTTGACTGGTCTTTTACGTATTGAATGGTATTATTACCTGTTTCATTAAGCATTGCGCTTAATTTGTTGCCGTGCGTACAATGTTTATAATATTTTAATTGATATTCACTGATATTTTAAGATTTAACTATTGGTTTAGACATGACTACTATAAATAAGAATAAATTCGACATAAACGAGCGACACAAATAAAGATGCAGGCTTAAAATACGTGAAGTAAATATTTGCACAAAAAAAGGTTTTGAATTTTTGCAATATGGCGTACCTTTTTTAAAAATTTTAAAAGTATTTAAATCTATAGAAAAATGAATGGGGAATTCGAAAAAAATTGTTTTATTATTGTGCCAGAATCGTATCATAGTTAATAATCGAAATTAAAACAAAAGTGCAATTTTTTTCAAGGTTTTATCAACCGTTAAAGGTGTTAATTTTTTCCCTAGAAACGACTATTAGCTTCCAAAACATATCCAAAATTCAAATCAATTGATTCACGCGTTCCTGAGAAAATTATTTTTTTCTGATTATGTCAGATATTTACATTTTTTTCTTTTTTTCAAAAACCATATGGGTTAGAGATCTGAAACTTTCAGGATCTTATTATCTTATTAATACCTAAAAATCCTCTAAGTATCGTCTCGATGTCTTTCAAGGGCAAATTCACTATGCTTATACGCCTAGGGCCTTTACTTACGTTTTGGTTTTTCAAATTGCTGGTCCAATATCGGGATTGAAATAATGATTCGGGACCATAATAAATATGTTTTACACAATTATACTCATTAAAATTAGCAATGCAAATGCGTAAGTTAGAATTGGCCTAAAATTTCTTGATTCTAAGAAATAGTAATTAAATAGAGTAATATGAACTTCGATCGATCAGGTTAAGCTACGCTTATCGCGGATGATGCGTGGATGGGTAACCATCTTAATAAACATTGACCCCGCCGTGCCTAGGAAAGCACGTTGAGCCGTTGGTTCCGACTGTCGTACGCAAATCTTTGAATCAACCAATAATGTTTCCACTGCTGGGACATAAGCCTCCTCCCTTCGAGAAAATGTGGTGCAATCCACCACGTGGGCCCAGTGCGGTTTGGTAGATCAAAATCAAAAGTAATTTATTCAAACTAGGCTGAGATTCAGCACTTTTTGAACGTCAAAATTACATAAGACAGTCCCCCAAAACGCCCGCTCTTCACCACTTCTTAGTGCTTTAGCTGAGAAGAAGTGGCGCAAAAAACTCCCCAGCAGCACAGATGTCACATGTCTTCGGATTTTTAGTTCTAGGACATGCCCGTATCCTTACGAAATTTTCCTTCACCGTTTTGAAAGCAGTGATGATGAAGTTATTAACACAAAGTAAAGCCCCCTGAGTTCAAAGTCAAACCCACGATCCACAACTCGTAACTTGGGTCTGGGCCACCACTGCTCTCACTACGACAACCCTTTAATATCTACCCGCCAATACAATAAAAGACGTCCAAATCCTTCCCCCACCCAAAGTAATTACATCCTTATATCCCCAAGTTGCAGGTTAAGATCCCCAATAAAGACGACGGCCATTTTATAGGGATCTATTTGCCATCAACATAGGTAATAGTGTTGGGCATCATAATCCCGCGACGATGCTCATGAAATTGTTAATTAACGGACACGGGATGGCCAGGTGACATCACTGTTTTATTGGAGATAACTTTCATAGTTTCGGAGTTGTTTTTGTTAATTGGTTGTGTTATTTCTATCCGTCTTATTACAAAACGCTATCCTTTTCAATACGCATTTATTAGATTGGTATGTGTCTACAAGATTATTTTTAGTATATGCGAAACCTGAATATAGTTTGTTCAGAATCAGTAACTGAATCGATTCCAATAATTATACTAGACCCGTGTTTCAGGTTTCGCATAAACAAAAATTAATGTTGTATATAACGGAATCTTTTAACGTGATTTTCACCCATTTTCTAAACGTCGGATCAATTTGAAAGTTAGCGTGATTTTTGAGATATATTTTTAATGGATATCAAGCACCCCACTCTTTTTTTCTACTTTTTATTTTGGTTTTCTATAAGCTTACTTTTTAGCTTCTTAAATTATTATTTATGTATTAACGCGATAAGTGTAAGCCTATAGCTCTGAAGTAGTTTTTGCATTTCCAATTTTATTTCCATTTGGGTGTGGTGAGGGGCTTGTGGCCAAGTATTAACCGTGCCATGTCCCGTGCCTCGGAAAGCACGCTAAGCCATCGTAACGGATCGTCAGAAGTCCGAAAGTTTTACAGTCAGTCTCACCAAGGGGTATCGTGTTACCCAGTAACTAGGTTGTGGAGGTCAGATAGGGAGTTGCTCAATGTAGAAGACTGTTATTCAGCTACATCCGGTTAGACTGGAACCCGACCCCAACATAGTTGGGAAAAGGCAGGCTAGGCAAATTATGATTTCGATGCAATTTATGGGTCTGAACACAAAACAAAAATGACCAGTTAGCACCGGACTAACTGGCTGTAAGTCTTGAAAAAAGAACGAACTTCATTCTACGCACATTGAGTTCATTAATATATACATGACAGACTGGCCTCGAGTTTTTGAAGTATGTGCCTTTTTATTATTAGTTTTTGAAGTATGTGACTTTTTATTAATTATTAAAAAAAAGAACCTATTCAACGGTTTCTTGTCGAAAAGTTTTTCATCCTAGGTCGCTAACAACATCAACGTCGTAGTCAACAGCTAGTACTATGCTTCTAGTATTTATAAGCATCCAGATAATTATTCATTTTCTTAGGATTTTCCCGCTCAGATTTTTGTCTTAACGCCCAAAACCAATGAAATCCTGGTGTGAGACAGATTAGAGAAAAGAGCCAGTTTCATGAATATTTCAGCTGATCATGTTTAAAATAGGGTCACGCTATGTACGTAATTTATTATTTTGGCAATGTATGTTGCATTGGTAATCCGTACATTACATACGTGACAAGTTCGCCATCTGCCCTCATTTTCAAGGAAGTTTATTTTAATCGCTCCAAATTCACCAAACTGATATGACACTACAGCTGAGTTGATCTTCTTAAATTTTGATCAACTCAAACAACATAGGAAAGCTCATATAAACTAATATTACGAGTATAAAGAGAACGAGAGAGAGCAGTGGTGGCTCAGTGGTATCGGCCCCGACTTACGAGTTGTAGGTCGTGGGTTCGAACACAGGTAGACGCTTCACTTTGTGTAAAAAATTCATCACCACTGCTCTCAAAACGGTGAAGGAAAACATCGTAAGGAAACTGGCATGTCCAAGAACCGCAAATTCGAGGACATGTGTCATCTAACAACCAGCGCTGGGCATGCGTGGTAGATTACGGACCTCTCCCTCTCACTCTGTGTCACAACAGTGGGAACGGCATAGGCTGATTATTTATTCTCAAGACGATTTTTTTTTTTGTATAGATGTGTGTTTGTTACGTTTTCACGCTCAGACCGCTTAACGGGTTTGGATGAAATATGGCACATGGGTAGACCATGACCTGGATATATATTAAACAACATAATACAATATATTAACTTAACCAAAACTATATATACACAACCTAAAATAAAGCATCGAAAAATTCATCCTCATCGCTGTCGACCGGTAACGTACCCAAGAGACTGGCGGCATTACCACGCTGTATAGCAATGCTTAGCCGTTGGCCAAAATAAAAACCAGCCCTTGGGTCACGAGAAGTGTCAACCAGCCGTTTAGATATTTCTTTAAAGAGGCCATGAGCACTCTGACCCCACGGCCCGAGGGTTTCAACCCCAAACGGCTCGAAAATATAATTACCAATAAGGTTGCTATACTTTCGCCGCTTGAGGTTTTCCGCAGCCGCAGCGGCAGCGCCAGCGCAGCAAGCCGAGCTAGGAAGATGGGATGGCGCAAGAGTATCGACACACGTTGCATCCCACACTAAAGGCCTTCCCACCTTCCAAGGAAACAAAGACATACCGTCCGGTCTCTTGCCATCGTCGCGTGCCAAGCCATTGGGTTCTAATACAGCTGGAACGCCGACGGTGACAAGAGCTCGTCGGATGATGTCGTTAATGTTTGCGTGCCGCGCTAAGCGACCCGCACTTCGGCTACAAGACAGGCCGTGGTGTCCTAGACTGTTGACAACTTCGCCACAGTGGCAGCGATGAGGAGAACAACAAGGAGCTCCTAGTCTTAGAGAAGCAGCGAGGCGGAAAGTAGTGTCGTCGAGCAAAGTGCCTATGTTCGACGACGGTAGCGCATGAAGCCACAGACCCGATTCCCATTTAACCACAGCCAGCAGGCGCGCACGCTCCGCAGTAGTAGCAGACGAGCTCAGTAAATTGTCTTGTACAACTCTGCAGAGCGGCTCATCCCACTGTCTTTGGGAGAGTGGGTTATCGGGTAGATTTGAATTCGGGCAAGCGAGTTTCCAGGCATCCATAGCCTCGGTAAAGCAGGGCACATCAAAATTATTCAGTGTGGAAGCTAAGATTTTCCTGATTAATTTCTCAGTGCCGTGGACCGAGGATATGAAAGCCGGTAAACTAAGACTGGAAATTTTGCGGACGCCAATGCCTCCCATACGAATGGGAAGACTTGCTTGTGCCCAAGCTCGGTCGTCCAAGGCCACATTTAGTATGGAGGTTAGTGTGTGCCGGATAATTTGGTCCATTCTGTCTAAAAGGTGAGTGTGCTTCCATAAATGGGAAGCGCGTAGGAAATATGTTAATTTTGGGGCGAAACAGCAGTAACGAATTAAAGTGATGGCCGAATGCATGTTAATTTGGAACAGTCTCTCCGAAACGTCATTAAAATTTTGTATTTTTTCCTCAATAAAAGAGGGAAAGGAGTTCTCAAAGATTGGAGACCCAAGGAGACGAAGAGAGCTTTTTTCAATAATTTTTATTTCTGGAGCTATTGCGTTAAATTTTGTAAGTGTCAGTTGTCTGTCAGTACTGTCCGTTATATAAAGTTCACATTTTGATAGGTTTAAATCAAGGCCAATGGAATGAAGTTCATGTTTTAAGAAAGTTAGGTCATTTATAACTGTTTCCACATCGCCTCCCAAGGTTCCATCATCGAGATACCAAACATTAAATTTAGAATTTAGCTGTCGAATGATTGGGTGAATGGCTAAACTAAAAATCACTGGCCCGAGGGGGTCACCTTGTTGGCAGCCAACTGCAGATTCTAAAAGGTTGTCCCGATATAGTAATTTAGATGAGTGTCTGTAACATTGCCAAAGGAAACTATAGATTTGTGGTATTTCTTTTTTAATTTCTGCCAGCAAGGTGTCCCTATTAACCGAATTGAAGGCGTTCTTTATGTCAACCTTCAGGATGACCTCTCCTTTGCCATAATTTAGATAGGTCGACAAAGCGTGTACGGCAGCCTCGCAGCCCCCTTTAGAGCCATAACCTAGCTGCAGGGGCTGAAATTTTTTCGAAACCACCTCACCATAAAATTTACAGCAAATCTTGGCTGCCATACGACGGTAAGTAGTTCCCACGGCAATGGGACGAATGCCGCCATCCTTCTTACGTAGGGCGCATAAATTGGCCCCGTACAGGACGTCGATGACGGCCTCGTTCACCTTGCCGGAGAGCATAAGGTTAATCAGAGCCGTGAGCTCCTTCAAGAGCAACTCACCAGCTTCCCCGGCGCCTGAACAGATAAGGTCCTTTATGTGCTGAGGACTCAGACCGTCGAGGCCGCCAGCGGAGCCGCTCCGGAAGGAACAGACGGCTGCGATTAACTCTCGACCTGTAATGGTGAGGGAATTATTGTCCGGATCAGGGGGGTCGGGAAAAGAAAGGCCAACCGCTGGGGCAGGGTGTTTGCTCTCCAGAGCTGCGAACGTTTCAGGAGAACACGGTGCCACCACATCACTACTGAACAGAATCCTGGCTGCTCCACTAATGTCACCTTCCGCTAACTTAGATTCCACCAAATGAGATATACCTCTTGAAGAGGTATATCTCTGTGTCGGTAATTTTGAATCCAAATTGTGAGCCGAAATATTACAATTTTCTTTAATTTGTGCAGTTAATGTTTTTTTGTTTGCCAAATTCTTTTGTACATGTAAAATTCTGTAAGGGAAGGTGAGCAGCTGTTCCCAAGCACTTTGTGAGTTCTCCCGGGCGGCAAGACGAACGCAACCTGCTAAGTGTTGCGCCACGAGCGGTCTAGCCCCGCGGGGAACTCGCTTCAAAACTGGTACAGAATTTTTGAATTTAGAGAGGGTTTTCCAAAACGGGTCATCGGATGTAGTTGGTGTTGTAGGTGTTGATGTAAAGACAGGGTCTGAAGTGAGTGCATTGAGTGGTTTGTGAACTTTTCCAATATGCACATTCAGACCCCGCTTACCTTTAAAAAACCGTGCCTGGGTACATAGCGGACATCTCTCCAGGATGTTCAGCGATGCTGAAGGTTGACCAGCGCTAATTACCACCACATCGCTGCTGCCACCAATCATTTACTACTTATTATGCTTAAATCTAAATAAAAATAATATATATAAAACAAATTAAATGAGTAAAAACACAAAATGTCTGTGTGACACCGATGACAACGTCGCCGGTGACGGGAGCGACGCGACGCAGTCGCGCAGGCGGCCTAGGGCGCCGCGCCACCTATGCATTTTGGCGCAGCGCTGCCAACCGTTGCCGGGAGACATGCGAACTGGCGTCGCGTCATTGAACTTCCTGTTCATCCAAGGCCTCGAATTGTCGCACTTTGAAGAACAAAAGTCTATTTACAAAACGAGATTGACTGTTTATTTGGATGATTTATTATGGCATTATTGTGAAAAACGTGACGGTCACTTATGTCATAGTTTTTTACTGTTCGGTTGCTATGGTGCTGTGCCTAAAGAAGTGATATATCCAATATCTCAAAAAAACGTTTATTTTTTATTTTAGGAACGTATTTTAGATAAACTCTGGCTTATTATACCAAGCTAGGCAAAGCCTGACCTGGATTAGGTCATAGGATACTTTGTAACGTGATATTCTTACAGTATCGAGGTCAATTCTCGTAATTAAAAACATTCAAAATATAGATGCAATCTCATCTCGGCGATAATCAAATATCCAAAAATTGGCAAAACTGTATGGAAGTTTGAGTCATTTTTGACAGATTGAGACTGAGATCAGACTGTGGTCGTTCTTAAACTTACTAGAATTGCCCCTCAAATATATGAAGGTCAATGAAGCAAAAGGAGTTTTTAAGGATCGCAGAAGGTGGCGTTCTGTAGTTTCCACCTACCCCCATGAGATAAACAGTTACTCGTTAAAATTGAGCCCTAAAATCACCACATTAAAATTACCCTTTCAATTCCAAGAATTAACCCTACAAATCCGATCGAAGGGTAACAAAACGCGTTGACGATCCACGGTCCGTAAGGGCAGGCTCTTTATACCCCGTGTTACGGATCACTGACGACGGCCGTTAAATGTGGCCGGTGTTCCGAGTAATTGAGTTTGTCTCACTGGAGTTAAGACAGTTAAAGTTTACTGATTAATCTGAGAGGTTATGGTCGAGTGTCTTGAGGTAAGGCGTCAACGGTTTAACTGGGAATGGTTAAGCAATGCGGTCATAAAGTGGCTTTTGGGGACGCGTTTAATACCCTTGCTTTTTGCCTTTTGTTTACCTATGGAATAGAAAGGTTAGGTATCTTCTTTGAAATAAATCAATCTAAAAACTGCCTTGTAAATATATGGATATCGACGAGAAAACTGTAACCAAGACATAATTCTGAACCTACATGCGTTGAAATTTTTCGTCGGTTATTTAAAAAAAAAATTGTCCTCTCTCTCCGCGTGGGCATTGCACTTTTTTTTGAAACAGCAAATGTGTTTTATGCTGAATTCATGGCTACAGTTTGTGTGTTATTATCCCGCCATCCTATACACGTACACGTAAAAAGAAGCCCATGTTCTTTTCTAGATCCCAGGGTACCATTAACATCATCACACTCCTGGACATATGCTTCACCACGCTACGCTACTTCGACCGTTTCTATGCTTCCCGCATTCAGCGGATTACTGCAACCTTCACAAGGTCATCGGTCCACCTTGTGGGAGGCCTTCCAACTCTACGTATTCCAGTACCTTTGGACCTGAAAAGGTAACAGACAGACGCATTTACATTGATAGATCGTCTATCCTATGAGACGAAATGACGTAGAACGACTATAATTCCATTTCTATTTTCGAACAAAAATATGGAATTAGTAATTTCACATTTTTCACAAGCCATGAACCTATTTCAACGACATTGTTTATTTAATAAATAACATTCAAAATAAAAAAGTACCATCAACATTCAACATAATATTAATTCCAACAGATATTGATCGTCAATCATCGAATCATTTTTTGGCACTCAGTGGGCTCAGGCGCGCACAATGTTTTCTTTAGATAAAACTTTTAAAGGGTGGTCAGCGTTACGTAATCTATACCTACTATATTACATTCTATATATAGATGTTACACCCCCGCCCCGTCAATAACTGCGCCGTTGTTGGTTTCGTGGTCGCAAGCACGACTGCCGAGCATGGGGTACTGGATTCAATTCCCAGGTCGGGCAAAGTGTGAGGACACGGTGGAGCATACGGTGGAGGTGTGCTCTGCCTGGGAGGAGCACCGCCGTGTCCTCGTGGAGGCGATCGGAGGCGGCGACTTCTCGCGCCTGGCCCTGGTGCGAGCCATGGTACGGAGCGAGAGGGCATGGGAAGCCGTCACCTCCTTCTGCGAAGCAGTAATGCTCGCGAAGGAGCAGGCGGATATTGAGGATAATGGAAAAAAAGCGTGGGGCGTTTGATATCAATTAAAAATATCTCTAAAAGCACCCCACACTTTTCTCCTTTATTTAATACTTTTTAGTTTGAATTTCTATGGCTGCGTGTTTTTTTTTGCCATTACAGCTTATCACGTGTAAAGTATTTTTTATGAACTCATTCAAAGAACAGGTAAAAACATACACCCTTTCCGTGATTTTTGTCCTTAAATCGTTGTGTTTTCCTGCTGTCCCCAAAACATTTCTGAGGAAAATCTACTGACGGGAAGGTAAAGTTCTACCCCAACACATTAGGCTAACGACCTGCAAAATAATGTGAGGGTCCATTTCATTTATTTATTTATATGAAGGCTTACCAACTAAATACACACAAGACAGACACCTCTCTCTTATTGTGTACATAAGTATAATCAACTAGCGGTCGCCCGCGGCTCCGCCCGCGTGGATGTCGGTTACCGCTGCAAAAAGCCTACCCAGGAAAGACACGGTCAGCAAAATGATTCCCAGGTCAATTCACAGACACCGACAGTAACATTGACGACGCAGTCATTATCCGCAGGCTGCACAGATTGTCTTTCTGTGTATGTTAAGTTGTTAATGATGAAAATATTTAAATGTAATTAATACTAAGTTTTCACTTCTGCCGGCAGTCCCGGAGCGCAACCCGTTGTTTAAGGATAGATAACTAAAGCGATTATTGTAGAGCTTCTCCATAAACAACATTTGACGTTAAATTATTTTCAGGTAACAAAATATACTGATGGTCGGGAGCCCCGACCCGTGATAGGGCAACGTAAAGTTGCCCATGCGTAAAACATTCTTTTCGTAAATCAATTCCTACTAATTTGAATGTTTGGCCCTGGGATTTGTTTATCGTTATTGCGAAAGAAATTTTTTACTGGAAATTGGAGCCTTTTGAAGGGTATAGGCAAATCAGTAGGGATCATGGGTATTCTTGGTATATGAGCTAATTCACCAGCTGCAGGGCCGGTGATAATCTTCGCTACTATTAAATTATCTTTTAGCTCCTTTATAAGAAGTCTCGTGCCATTACACATGTTGGGGGGGCTTACATTTCTGAGAAGCATTATCGGCGTGCCAACTTTTAACGACAGTTCATGAGGTGGTAGCCCAGCGGGGTTCAGAGAATTTAAAAATTCCTGGGGGTAGTGCACAGCGTCCTCGATGTTAGTGACGGTGTCTATGGATTTATAGCACTTAACTTCACCCGGTACTTTCTGCATAATTAAACTGTTTATTTCGTTGACTGTTTCATTCCTGGGAGAAACTATTGCTCTACAACACAGCCAACGAAAATCATTTTGATGTAAGTTTTCGATGTCAGGATATATAGCATCTATCAGACTATCTAAATTATGGACTATTTGGCCTAGAGACTCATCCAAAGTAACCGCATAATCGGTGCCCAAATTTAAAGATGGAAAAATTCCTTCTCCAAGTTTCAGCAGCTGTTGTGGAAAATTGCTATGCGTATTTCCATGTAGATGAGCTCTCATATTGGTGCGCAAATTCAAATGTTGAACAGATGTCCAAAGGTGAGACGATTTTAAACATGCCTTCATAATATCTGCTCGCGTACCTCTGTTGACGACTGGAAGCGTTTGTCGGAAATCTCCAGCAAATACAAAAGTGATACCACCCATGACATTAGCAGAGCTTCGGAGGTCTTTTAAAGTACGGTCCACGGCCTCCACATGAGCTCTATGACTCATGGTGCATTCATCCCATATTACCAACGACGCGTCTTGCAGCAACTTACCAAGAGGCCCATTTTTCCGAATAGAGCACGTAGACCGTTGATCTAAAGATACGGATAGCGGGAGTTTAAACGTATAGTGAGCAGTTTTTCCTTCGTTCAAGAGAGTTGCAGCAATTCCTGACGAAGCAACTGCAATCGCTATCTTCCCTGATTGCCGTATCTTAGCAAGTATCAAATTTGCGAGAAAAGTCTTTCCGGTGCCTCCTGGTGCGTCCAAAAAAAATAATCTCCCCATGTTATTGTTCACGCTGTCCACAATAGTCTCATAAGCATGTCTTTGATCTGGTACTAATTTTGGCACATTGTCATTAACAAACGCTGTTAGATCATTTCTGTTATACTGTTGTACCATTGCGTCAATAGTATTATTCTGGGTACGAACGGGAGAAGGTAATCCAAAATCACTTAAATTTTTGTCGTTTAATTCTAGAAGTTTGTTTTCTATTTCGATTAATCCTTCATTATAAATGACTTCAGTGAAGGGTAAAGTGTTATCCTGATTTTGTTGTCTGATACGATGTCTAATATCTTCACAGAACTGATCTTTGAAAGTATCCCATAACTTCAATGGTTCCGATGGTTGACAAAATAAAAGTATGACTACGAACAACTCCCTTAGTTTTTTTGGACAATGTGATAACGAAGCTTCGCTTAAACTGTTACCCCAATGGTCATCGTTTTCAAGTAAACCTCGGTCACGGCAAGCTGCTTGATACGTCTCTTTGACAATACCGTTTACAGTTTTAAGGTATGCAAATGAGGTCGGACCGCGTACGTGGTGCAGTAGAATCCTAAGATAAAAACACTCTGATTGGGATGGATGTATCCCGTAGACTCTACCTAAAGCGGTATCTTTTTTTATCCCCGGATGTTCAACTACATCTTCACCACGCCTCCTTCTAGTGAATTTATTATTTGCCCATGTATAGTATTGCGGGACTTCATGATACAGAAGAGTTTTCGCGAATTCATCTTCATTACAGAGAGCAAAAAATGCCAGTAATGTTGTATTGCGTGGGTTTTGGACCACTTGATGAGCTGTCCCTGGTGTAAAATACACCCTTTGACCGTTCTCTAGATGAACGGCCAAATGCACTACAGTAGGATGCCGGTCGTGAACGGGAAATTCAAATAAGCGCCAGACAGCTTCAGATGTGCTTATGTACCTGCCATTTAAATAGTTTTCAACCTCATCGTGTGGGTTTCTAAGGCTAAAAGTTGCCTGATCTGAACCTTTATTTATATACTTACATATATATTTAATGGCTTGGACAGAGTGGCAATACTCCACGTTTATATGAGCGTTAAAAGTCTTACATAGTAGCGGGGAGTATGGAACAATCCACCTATTATCTATCGTCACCATGTTGCCCCTGATTTGTAGCGTAGTGCTCCGACCGCCATTTCCTGTATCGCGCCTACGATAAACTGGATACCCATCCTCTCCGGTCTGGGTATCGTTCATGAAACGGCGAGGGTATTTTTTTGTGCAGACACCGTTCTTCATGCATGGTGCAGCTAAATTATGTTCTCCGCAGGGTCCATGTACCATATTTTTAGTTATAATGTCGTGTAGTACCGGATCAATTTGTTGATCGGGTAGCTCCGCAACTATGACACTGTCGATCTCATCTGGTTGTATTTTAGTTTCTAGCCAGAAAAGCAAATGACAATGAGGTAAACCGCGCTTTTGCCACTCCACACTTGCCATATAACATTTTACTTTACCGAATATCTGTTCTTTGACAAATAATTTGATGAATTTCTTCATCTTTAAATGAAATACACGTGAAATTATGTCATGACGGTCGAAAGACCGTTGTCCTGGTAGCAGCTCCGCTTTAATTTCAGGCCATTCGGGGTTACATGTAAAAGTGACAAATAAGTCAGGTCTACCATAATTTCGGACGTACGTCATCGCGTCCTGCGTTTTCTCGTGCATGAAACGCGGAGAACCCGTAAATGACGATGGCAATATGACATGTTGACCGATATTTGTTGGGTCAACATTTGCGTCATGATTTAAGGCATCTCTGAGATGAATGTAGTCATCAGCCCTCAGTCTTTGTTGATTCCGAGAAATATAATTTAATCTTTCCGATATCATTTTCGCCATCATGTCAACACAATATTGACTAAATAAGTCTCTGTAATAATGTAACGGATTAAAAGAGTTAGTTCTAAACATTAATCTAAATGCATAAAATTGCATGCACGAAACAGTTTTATTACGCGCAGAACCCTGCTGAGGGATAGTCAAATAATAACCGTCTTCTCCTGTCGCAAACATTATAGGATACTGTAGTGGATCATAGGACCGATGTAGCTCAGAAACTCTTTTGAGCTGTCCGTCTCTACCGTGTAAGACTATATCCCTGGGACCTTTGTCTTCATCGACCAAGAGAACGGCTACCTCGTTTACAGTAGGAGCATTATATCTGCCTCTGTGTGCTGTCTGTGGAGTGCGATCTGAATGAATAATTAACTTTAAATTATCTGAGGAGTTAAGTTCTAAGTTTTGTTTAAAACTTCGTATATACACGTTATGATTATTCAAAGCGGTCTGTAATTCACGAATTAAATCCATTTTTAAGGTTGGTGCGATGCTTGATCGCAACGATAACTGGTCTGCATCCGAAATAAAATATATTTGCAAGAACTGTGGGTTTTGGCCTGACGGTGGTAAAAGGCTACCAATGAGATGATACACCTGTCCTTCAATTTTAAAAGTGGGCATAAAATTTCCTTCCCTGATTTCTTTTGCGCCAAACGAAGTCATTTGAAAAAGACTATTGTATCTACGTATGTTTGTTAAAAAATGACCAGATAATGGATGGTTATTAGTTAAAAGATTTTTTATTGGTTGTGGTGGCTCCTGAAGGTTAGGAAGACAAATTTTACCTGAAGCACAGCACATACCATTAGGTTCGTCTGTCCATTTCTTGGCAGAGCAGTTAGAGCAGATCTTATTCATGACTCCGATTT
This sequence comes from Aporophyla lueneburgensis, assembly GCA_932294355.1. Taxonomy (NCBI): domain Eukaryota; kingdom Metazoa; phylum Arthropoda; class Insecta; order Lepidoptera; family Noctuidae; genus Aporophyla; species Aporophyla lueneburgensis. The sequence continues at coordinate 9,630,435 of OW028758.1, read as the reverse complement.
GGACGGACGCTTGTTGTGCATAATCAACCTGCGGATCATATCTGAAAGCCAGTCTGTTGCTGTTAGCTAAAATTCGATTGCGAACTGTGTTTGTGGACAACTGCTGTCTCTCTGCTTGAGCTCTAAGTCGCTGCAAACGCTCGACACTCGACTCTCTTTCGCGCAACTGAGAGGTCCTTATATTTTGTTCATGAAGACGTTGGGAACGCTCCAGCCTCGACTCTTGAGCGCGTAGCTCGGAGGTTCTCAGACTTTGTTCGGCAAGGCGTTGCGAACGCTCGACACTTGACTCTCGTTCGCGTAAGTCAGAGGTCCTTACATTTTGTTCATGAAGACGTTGGGAACGCTCCAGCCTCGACTCTCGTGCACGTAACTCAGAGGTTCTCAGATTTTGTTGTGCAAGGCGGTGCGAACGTTCGACACTCGACTCTCGTGCGCGTACTTACCTGAGAGTTTCTCTGATTTTGTTCAGCAAGGCGTTGTGAACGTTCAGGTGAAGATTCTCCCATACGACGTATTCTTGCTGCCCGTGCTTGAGAACTATGTGTAGAAAGTTGAGACCTGGCTCTCTTAGGCATTTTCAAATGTTTAAGAAAATGTTAATAGCGTGTAATAGTCTAGCTCTGAAAAGAACTGTTGTTTAGCCCTGAAAAGAACTGTTGGTTAGCCCTGAAAAGAACTGTTGGTTAGCCCTTTTTTTTTTTTTTTTTTTTCAGGATGGGAAATCATCAAATGACTTCTCCCGCTCTGGGCGGAGCGGGAGGGCGTGTCAGACTTTTACTGACTAAAACCCACCCGTGTTCCATCAGTTGCCCATGTGCCAGGGTCACGGTATCTCTTTCGAACAATCACGCGACCCCGGCAGGCGTTGGTTAGCCCTGAAAAGAACTTTTGTTTAGCTCTGAGAAGAACTTTTGCGTAGGTGTAGTTTTAAGAACGAAATCTAAAAAAAATCGCACGAAAATTATTAGACTTCGCGCACGACCGCTGCGTAGGGAGCCGACCTCGCGACTGAGCCGCGCGGGTACCTTACTCATAGGCGTCGCCTTGGTGACGCCCACTTCGCAACGGGCCGTGCAGCAGAAATCGTAATATTTTAATTTCGCCATAACTTCAAAACCAAACGTCCAATTTTAATCATTCAAAGACCAAATATTATCTCCATAAACTGTTCTTAGTGATGAAATCATTTATTTTGATAAGGATTAATAGCATGAGTAAAATAAACGCGTTTAAATGTAGTCCAAAAAAAATTCAAGATTTTTAAATAAAAAAATGGTTGCTGTGCCTCACTCGACATAGATGGGTATAGTGTGTCGCGGACTTTTTTGTAGATATTTATAAGATCCACAATTAATTAGAACATTTTATGGTTCTATCTTTTATAGTTTAGGCAGCGTACGCAAAATAAGTAACTTTTCTGGTTGATTTTTTACACCTTGTGTCCGAAAAACCCAAATATCTTACGGAACCCTATTTTTTTCCAAAATAAAATATAGCCTATGTTACTCGTGGATAATGTAGCTTTCGAATGGTGAAAGAATTTTTAAAATCGGTCCAGTAGTTTTTGAGCCTATTCAGTACAAACAAACAAACATACAAACAAAGTTTTCCTCTTTATAATATTAGTGTAGATTTAGCACCTTTTATTGAAAATTTATAAATTAAATAATCTTGGAGGTCTATCTGACCTCTAGGTCAGATAGACCGCCAAGATTATTTAATTTATTTTATTTTTATTACTGGGTTGTAGACAACCCAGCTATTGAAATGATAATGCTGCCGATATAATAATGGCAAAGAAAGTAGAAATGTAAATAAGTAATAGGTAGTATGTAATAGGGTTGTCTACAACCCAGTTACTGGATAAAAAAAAAATTGTTTTGAAAATTTAAACTTGGCAATGAATGTAATATTAACTGAATGTCTTTTAATCACTTTTCATCAGCACATAGGTAAAGACTAGCATCTTGTTGACCACGGGGTACCTACAATTTGTCATTTCTCAAAAACAGAGACATCAAGGCTTTTCCAGAGAGGCGAGACGCGACAGCGCAGCGCGACGATTTTTACATAAACATAACATCACGCCTTATTTTCCCGAAGGGTTGGGCAGAGGCATACCTATAGTACACCCACATTTCGCCTGTTATGTTTAAGTCCCATGTAATAGGGGGCGAGCGTATTGCCATCAACCGGCCACAAATCCAGACTCCAGGCTGCTACTTATAAATTCCAGATGGAAAATCCCAATAACACTTTTGCCCGACCTGGGAACCGAACCCAGGACCCCAAGCTCAGCAGTAGCGCTTACTACCACTAGACCAACGAGGCAGTCTACACTAACAAAATAGAGTTAAATTGTTTATTAGTCCTACTTGCATGCTTGCACTTAACTTACATGCCTGTATACACACTACCTACCTCTAACTGCTCCAATCTCTACCTCGTATCTTTTCTATTAGATCGTATGCGGGATGGGCTTAGTTCAGTTTCAATTGCAGCAAACAAGAGGTGGAATACGAGACAGTATGAATGTACGTCACAGTTCCGCTGGCAAGCCGGCGGCAATTGGTTTGTGTGTTGACGTAGAACGGCTAGATGTGACTTAGTGACAGCGTTTTATATTATAAACAATTTACGCACGAAATTATATACGCAAATGTGCATAATGTTATGCCTTGTTTCACCCAAGTGTTGGGCAGAGGTGCACCCATAGTACACCCACATTGAACCAATTATGATTAAATTCCATGTAATAGGGGTGGTATATCGTCAAATGACGTCTCCCGCTCTGGGTAGAGTGCTGACTAAAACCTACCCGTGTTCCTTCAGTTGCTTATGCCACGGCCATGGTAACTCTTTCGAACAATTCCATGACCCTTGCAGGCATCCGGTCCCAGTGGACACCTTAAATTTTTGCTAACATCTCTATCAGGCGCGCGTGGAACAGAACACGCCGTCGTCGACCCGGGCTTGATCCTTACCGAGCGGCGAGCTACCCATTGCTCGCCGCCCACAAGCCCATGCCTGCGATGGCAGGAAGTCTGCGATGGACTCCCGACGCCCGGGGCGTGTCTTTGTGCGGCGACTAGGGGCGCATAGATTGCCTCTCCCGCACGCGCTCCGCCTCCTCCTTCGCGAGCATTACTGCTTCGCAGAAGGAGGTGCTCCTATGCTCTCTCGCTCAGTACTATGGCGTGGACCAGGGTTGGAAGCGAGAGATCGCCGTCGCCGATCACCTCCAGGGGGAACTTTCACCGACCACTAGACCAAAGAGGCAGTGAAATGTTCTTAATTTAACTACGAAATTCGTAGACCTATCGCCTACTCGAATAATAAAACTTTACATAGTTGAACGTTTATGGTTATCGACCTGAAATTGTTCCTTTGATTTTCTTAAAATATTGATTATTCCGAATAATTACCGAATGTGGAAAATCAGTCGCTGCTTGACACATCCAGCAATAACTCCCACATCTAACTGCACTATAATCACGTTCTTCAAGAAATTCCGACAAAAAGAATTGTTGACGTCATCTCGACGTCACGTTATCGCCCCCCGAATAAACGACAGACGTCGACGTCCAAAATAAACATGTCCTACTCCTAACCTGTTTGTGAAAGAATGTGGGCGAAGGAATAATTGGCCGGCTATAGATATGTTGCACGGCTATGTAACGTGGCCAAAGATCGTTGAAGGAAGGGAGATATGTTATCTGTTATCATTGCAGTGAGGTTGTTTTGATCAGCTATTGTAAGGAGAAAAATCGGCCCTAGGAGTATCCTGTAGGTTAGTTTGGCAAATAAATCGAGGACTCGTTGCTTGTTTTATCATCATCGTAAAGGCTGCTGTAGCCTGACGGTGATGACAATGAAGAGAGTGGCTGACATTTATTTTGCAGTAGACTGACACTATCCGTGTGGTGCCGGACTTAAATAATAGAATCACCCCATGGACTGCCTTTGCTAAATAAAGGTCTCTCCGATTAACCTGCCTGCCACCTGCCTGCTGTTTGGCCTGTAACTTTTATAATTGGATAATCGAATAACTCCTTTTTCCAGATTGCCATATACGTATCAGGTACCTAAAAGATTTTTTCTAAAGCACCTCTATATCAGAGGCTTTTTAAACTTCATGTTTTCCTTTCCCAGTAAGAGTTTACGTATCGATAATAATATGCTTAGACCCTCCGCCCACTACAATATAAGCATATTTAGATTTAAAGATATACAAAGGATCTTGATATAACAAGTATTATCGTCCTACTTATGTCTTATTTATCGCTACTAGCGCGTTTTATTACAGCTACTGCTGAGCATGAGGTCCTGGGTTCGATTCCCAAGTCGAGCAAAGTTTTATTGGGTTTTTCCAAATGGCTATCTGGAATTTCTCAGTAGCAGTCCGGACTCTGGATTTGTGCCCGGTTGGTGGCAATAGGCTCGCCCCCTATTACATGGGACTTAAAACAAGAGTCGAAATGTGGGTGTACTAATTTAGGTACACCTCTGCCCAACCTTTCGGGGAAACAAGGTGTGAAGTTATGTGCGTGTTACATCTTATTTTTCTGATCTAAAACGTTGACAATGTTTATTCCAACTTTCATTTTAATAAATCCTATGAAAGTAGGTTTGACCCACATGACTGGCATGGAATCTTGTTTATGATACCAAAACGGCCTTGAAACCATTTGAAAACTAGTGAAAATAAAAATAAAACGGCTTGCGATGTAAACACCCTTCTTTCTAGATGTATGAACGATATCAGTGCCAAGTTTCGAGACGCTTTGAAATGGATTTAGATATACGACAAAATAAAAACAGCTATTAACTTTTGATGGAAAACGTTGCTTTTATTACGTATGCGTGCGTGCAAAACCTACGTGAAAAGTACGTGCGTTTTTCGCATACTAAGGCATTGGATTGAGGGATAGACGCAACTGACAGTTGTGCTGCTGGGAAGTTTGTTGCGCCACTTCTTCTTCCCAGCTAAAGCACTGGGAAGTGGTGAAGGGCGTGCGTCTTGGGTGACTGTCTTATGTAACTTTGACGTTCAAAAAGTGCTGACTCTCAGCCTAGTTTGAGTAAATGACTTTTGACTTTTATTTAGAGTTGGGCCAGGGTAATCACGCAGTGGGTGCCTGAAGACGGACGTCTTCACAAGGCAAGCCTTAGCAACGCTGGCGTTGTTGTTGATTGTTTGACCGGAAAGCATGAATGAAAAAAAAATAGGGACGGTACACAACAACAACAATTATTGTTATCAATCAGTTGAGGTATCCGGGTACTTCGTGTTCAATAGTTTTAAATTGTTTTTATTTATATGTATGTTAGTCTGTAAGGTATTTATTTTATGGGTCTTTGTAGTTCGAAATAAATTGATTTGATTTGATTTTGATAAGTATAGATCGATATCACAATTGCTTAGTTGTTTGTCAGTTAAGAAACTGGTCCACTATCTATGAAGCAGATACAGTACCTTGTTCAGCAATATGAGCCTATTCAAGCTGTAATGTGCGTGCCTGACATTGACGCGCAAACTGTGTATTTGGCACATGATAACAGACTGGCTAGGGTAGAAACATTTCGTCAGTTATCAAAAATTAAACCGCTGTTTCATAGAAAAGTGCAAAATGTACCTACGCGGCCAAATTATTGGTACTGAATAGTATTTTTTTTTAAATAACTGTTGGATAATTTCTACGCTATGGATATAAAATCATGTGGTAAATTCGGCATGGTTTTTTCATCCATATAACCCTCTAAGTTCACTTACCTGCAAATTGCAAAAAAACGTAAGAAAATTTTAATTTCAGGGGCTACCCTACAGCCACCTTAAATTGTTGCAATTACTCCTTTAGACACAACAAATGCATGATCATTAAACAGCGCAAACTTCCCTACCCTTATAGAACACAGTGGGACAAAAATAAATGAAACATGCCCAAGTACAAAAAGCAACTTCATCACATAATCTGATACGTGCGTACGTCAAGCCATAAAAAATGTTTGTTATCGAGACCACTGTTCGTACATATGTTAAATAAAAGAAGTTTTATATGTGCTTTTTACTGCTTCGGCGGGCATCGTAAATATCCATTAGGCTAAATCAGGGATGTCACGGGCTGATAAAACTGATTAGTGCGGTCCTTACGACCCACTGTGCGGTGAGAGAGTTTGTGGGTTATTGAATGTATTATATGTATCTTTATCTGTACTAATCTATCTATCGAAGCTCATAATAAAGACTTTATTTGTTTGTTTCAACGCCCTAATCTCTGGAACTACCCGTCGTCCGATATTATTATTAAACTTTAATTCAGATTAAATAATATAATCCATATTTGTGTTAGTAAATACTTAAGAAGTAAGTAAGTAAAGCACAAAAAAAACAGTAATAATAATAAATAATTTTGATATGAATTAATAAAATAAAAATATTAATAAATTTAATAATCTTGATATTATCTGGATATTAATAATTCTTTTAATTTTTGAGAAGATGAGGTTATAGGCAGGAATTTCACATCATGCTACAACCCTTAGCAGCCGAACACAGGGGAAAAGGCAGAAAGAACGCTAAGTGAAAACGAAGCACTAGCGCGGGCAGGCGATGCGATGCGATGGGGTGAGTTGGGAGAACAAGACAGTTTACGCCGTCTAGTCGCGGCCAGAAGCTACTACTACTATAGATAAAAACTATGCCTTATGTAAACATATTTAAATGTATTAGTTAGTGAATGACTAACAGGCAAAATACACACAACTTTATAAGTCAGAGCCGTTACCATTGGGCCAACACTACCCCACATTTTGACATCTTAGAAATACACGTAAGAAGTAAAAGGTGTGGTGCGCTAAGGAAGTATTTTTCGAAACTCAACCCCTGATCCCTCTACGAAACTTCGTAGCTCGTAGCAGTCGTAGCCGGCGTAGGCTTCGTAGCGTTTGTAGCTCGTAGCCAACATGAAAGACATTGCTTCTATTAAAGAAAACTATGATAGAACCTATAATGGACCGAATCAAATGGTATCTATAAGAAAAGCTATCATTACGATAGACGGTTTGCAAAAGCACAAATTTATCAGGATCATAACAATAATATAGTATGTGGCATGTTGACTCGGCTGTCATTGTGCCAATTGTCATATCAGCCAATGGGGTCATGGCCGAAATCCTCGAAAAATATCTATCGAGACTCTCGCTAGGCGGATGGATCACGAGCCTGATTCAGAAGGCAATACTCCTTGATATGGCTCGCACCGTGAGAAGGTTCTGTCTCTGGAGCTCTAACCACCGGTAGCTCTACCCTGCTCTCGAAACCGATGGATCACTATTTTTATATTTTTAAATGTTTTTGTATTCTTTTGTAAAAATGTAATGAATATGTTTAAGAATAAATAAACGATATTATATTACTATTATTATGGGTGATTTATTTCGTGGTACTTTTTTCAAGAACAATGGTGGCCCAGTGGTAACGGCTGCATTTTACAAGCATTTTAGAGTTAGAACCTAAGCAGGCGCATTACTTTGTGTAAATTATTTAATCACTGCTGCTGATGATGACTTGTTTCAAAAGTTAACAATATGGCAACTTATCAATTTTATCGGGTTACCTTTTTAATCATACAAATTAACCATTCTTTACATTTATTATTTTTAACATTATTTCTTTCAAAGGTTTACAATAACTTCGGTTTACATGGTCCATTCTGAAAGTTTCAATCCGTTATCTTGCCATTATACTATTAGCTGCATAAAAAGTCCGTATCTTCAGGACATTTGGTACCAGCAAGACAGCACTACGGTTCTTTTGTATAATAACACAGTTACACAGGTAACGGAAAGAAGCGATGTTTTTAAATTTTGAAAAAGTATTTTAAAGTGAAATAAATCACCCACTAGCTTCTTCTCTTCTTTAGATCATAGAAGGAGTTTCCGGAATTGCATGAGTGCTTCCAGAGAATACCTCCTACACTACGAACATATAAAAATTGAAATATGATAATTGTCAAGTCTTTACTGTACGACTACTATACGTACTCAATCTCACAATAAAACTACATGAAATTACACCAATAAATCATGCAATAAAACACAAAATAACCATAGTTAATGTATGTCGTGCAGTCAAATGTAAAGGCTCCTACACACAGTGCCGGCGGCAGGGCCGCCGGGCAAGCCGCCGGCCAAGCCGCCGTGCACCCGGCGGCATTCAAAGCTGCCAGGGCGGCTTTTATTGCCCGGTGGCAGAGCCGCTCGGCGTAAACCCGGCGGCATTGCCGCCGGCGCTGTGTGTAGTAGCCTTAAGACCGCTTCTGCTCGACGGCAACGACTGTACCTGGCTATTTATATTTGTAATAAACTAACTTCTGCCCGCGACTTCGTCTGCGACTAATTTTTGCTCCCGTGACCCTTCCCGTCGCATCGAATTGCCTGCCAGTTTTCATCCATTTTTCGTTGCTGCTCCGCTCCTTTTGATCGTATCGTGATGTTACATAACTTTTAGCCTTTCTCAATAAATAGGCTACCTAACCCAAAAAGATTTTTTCAATTCGGACCAGAAGTTTCGGTGCCTATTCAATACAAACAAACAATCAAATCTTTCCTCTTTATGGTCGAACGGGATAAAAAAGGAACCTAGGTCCGTTTCCTGGTTCCAAGCTACCTTCCCACCAATTTTCAGTCAAATCGGTTCAGCCGTTCTTGAGTTATAAATAGTGTAACTAACACACCTTTCTTTTATATATAGAGTCAAAAAAAAAAAATCAAAAGTCATTTATTCAAACTAGGCTGAGAGTCAGCAGGAGTAAATAAAATCCTTAACTTCAACCCGCTTACAAAAAAGAAAACTAACCATATGGCTAAAATCACTGGATTACTCACAGACGGAAAACATAATTAAAGAACAATAACTTTATAGTAATATAGGCAAACACAGTCTCAGATATAACTCAAAGCACAACCATCTATCACAAGCACTCAGACACACGCACACACACACGCACAAAACATAACACACTCACACATACAGAAAACACATGCTCAAACACACGCCATACCACGCAAGAGCAAGCATGTATTAAATTCTATTTTTTTGTTTTTTTTTATTTTATTTTTTTATTATTCTTTGATTGTATAAATTATTAATTGCTCCACAAACGGGTGAAGACACTGACTCCTGTAACACAGGTACCACCTAGCTCAGGAGTCAGGGCTTCAATTGATGTTGTCAAACCTTTTTATATCAATAAAGCATTTTTATTATTATTATATAAACAAACAATTTTACCCTTTCAAAAGTTTAGAGAAGTTAACAGAATGATCCTCGCCCCCTCTCCCAGCCAAAATATTATCTAGTCTTGTTTTTAAATTTCGGTTTCTAATAACTATTCACAGAGGGAAGCACTCCTTACTTGGACCTCTGTGGCCACACTGAGTAACTAACAAGAGTGGCCAGTTGCTAGTCACGTTAATAATAACTACTGAAAACTACAGATGGAGCCACTTGGATGTTCCAGGATAGTTTTAATTGAAAAATTAAATATTTTTATTTTCTCATAATTTTATAACCGTGGGTAATCAGTGACTCTTCTCCTTTTTCAGAACCTCCCGTTTAGAATCACTTACTGAATCCATGGCGACATATTTGCGTCGATGTACCTTTTTTTCGTGGGTGGGATATCATCAAATGACATCTCCCGCTCTGAGCGGAGCGGAAGGGCGTGTCAGACTTTTACTGACTAAAACCCATCCATGTTCCTTCTGTTGCCTATATGCCTGGGCCTCGATAACTCTTTTGAACGAATCTCGCGACCCTGGCCGTGCATGTATGTCCCTGGCACGCTGCATAATGTTTTACTTGAAGTGCTGCTGCCTATGCTCTCAGGTCATTTTCAAAAGTACAGTCACCAAAAGAGATGAGTAACCAGGATCATTGGATTAGTAAGATACCGATAGATATTTTCATTAAATGGGACTAAACCATAACTGGCGAAGTGTAGATGTACTATTGGTATACTGCTTACTCTTCGGAGGAACAAGAAGTGATGTTACGTTTTTGTTAAAGAGAGCTATTCCTAGCAGTGAGACAACACTGGATAGTAAGATAAAGAAAAACAACTAGTGACTGGCTCGCGGCAAACACTTGATCAAAACAAATAAATATTTTTTAGTTTTGTGGTGTAAAATACGATGTGACCACATTAGTACTCCCTTTTTAGGGTTCCGTTGCCAAATGGCAAAAAACGGAACCCTTATAGATTCGTCATGTCTGTCTGTCTGTCTGTCCGTGTTTGTCACAGCCATTTTCAGAAACTATAAGAGCTATGCTGTTGAAACTTGGTAAGTAGATGTATTCTGTGAACCGCATGAAGATTTTCTCACAAAAAAGAAAAAAAAAATTTGGAGTTTTTTTTTTAGGATTGGAAATCATCAAATGACTTCTCCCGCTCTGGGCGGAGCGGGAGGGCGTGTCAGTTTACTGACTGAAACCCACCCGTGTTCCTTCAGTTGCCCATGTGCCAAGGTCACGGTATCTCTTTCGAACAATCACGCGACCCCGGCAGGGGGTTCGGCATCTATGGATAGGTCTTCAAAAATGATATTGAGGTTTCTAATATCATTTTTTTCTAAACTGTATAGTTTGCGCGAGAGACACTTCCAAAGTGGTAAAATGTGTGTCCTCCCCCCCCCCCCCTGTAACTTCTAAAATAAGAGAATGATAAAACTAAAAAAAGAAATATGATGTACATTGCCATATAAACTTCCAACGAAAATTGGTTTGAACAAGATCTAGTAAGTAGTTTTTTAATACGTCATAAATCGTAAACCGCAATTTACCTTTCATTCAATCAACTCAAATATAAAAAAAACTTTTTAACAAAAAATTAAACCGCCGAAAAAACTGAAAAGCATAAACCTTAAAATTATGAGTCGGCGCTTTGAGTGATCTTTGTTCATTGATTTTTCAGCGCCGACTCAAAATTTAATTTTTTGTTAAAAAGTTTTTATTTTATAATTTTTTGTGACTTCAATGTACTCATAATACTTGGCAAGGTATACCCTATCCAACAAAAAAAGAATTATCAAAATCGGACTACTCTGTATAAAGTTATGCGTGGTTATACATTACAATCAGTGAGTGAACAATCAATCATCCCCTGTTTTCCGACCCTTAGGGTTCGATTTTATTTTCCAAATTTATATGGGACCACCTTGGGAGTATATCCTTTCCAATAGAAGAAGAATTGTCACAATCGGACCACGATGCGAAGTTATGCGTGGTCACACATAAAAATAAAAAAAAAATACGTGTCGAATTGAAAACCTCCTCCGTTTTTTTTTCATCGGTTATAAATTAAAAAAATAACATTTCATTTCATAAACATAAGCCTTATGCATAAACCGTGAATACCTACAGGTTTGTAAGAAACCCTCGGTGCGCGAGTCCGACTCGCACTTGGCCGGTTTTTTAGTTGACGTTGAAGAACTATAGGTATAACTTTTATTTCGTCTTTATAGATATTAAACAAAGCATCATGAAAGCTCTATAGTAATATTGTACTTAGTTAAATAATATTGTACTTTTAAAAAGAACATTGGGGCAATTCCCGTAAATTTTAATAACGTTCATAGCCTTATCTGTCTCAATCTGCCAAAAATAAATCGAGTTTCCCTACATTTTCGCAGAGATGAGACTACGATCAGATTTTGAGTATTTTTAATTACGCGAATTGGCCAATATATCTTGAAAAGCAATTATATACAAGTCTCCACAAAATTAAAGACAAATACAGTTTTATAACTTTTTATTATAAAATTAAATTATTCTTAAATACTACATTATATGTAATAAGATTAAGCAAAATATAAAATCTATAATAATTTTAATATAAAATAAATTGTATAATACCTAGGCGTATATGTATAATAATATACGTAATATACTTTAGAAAGATCACACTGACTAGATTGCCACACCCCTCGTCTGATTTCTATATGTTTTAAACATTATAGTGATGTGAACTGGTCATAAAATAATATAAAGTGAAAAGTATACTTACTAATATATATATTTTAATATAAGAACGCCATGGTCTATTTTTAGAAAATATTTTTGTTTATATTTAAATTATACATATTAAAAAAATAAAAACTATACATTACAATTATATAATCGATTTCTAAACATAGAAATCTATAAATTACACGTATTTAATTATTATGAAATATAAATAACAACTTTAAAAAGAAGAGTGAAATATAAATACAAATTGTTTTAACCAGTCACATAACTATAGAGCTAAACAATATTTTTTAGTTAATAATACACAAAACATTTTATTTTTTACGGGATCTTCGGAAATGCCAACATACATCGTTATGAAAACAAGAATCTGCCAGAATGAATTTGTTAGTATCCATAACTTCATTAATCCGGCCCATAAACAAAAAATATATATTAATTAAAATATTATAAAAATAGTAATTAATTCAGGATTAGTTGGAACCATGAATTGAATTATTATGAGGAAGAAATATATATACAAAACATTAAAATAAATAAAAATACAGGCAATAAATATAAAATAAATAAATATAAAGGTGTATTAGTGACAGGAAATATAAATCAATTAATTACAAAATCTAAATGTAGAAAAGTAAATAAAAGATTTGGTAACTTTAAAACAACTATTATAGCTAATAATTATAATACCTACTCTTATACCTATGAAATATATTTTGAAACTATAATTTTAACATTATTCCGATATATTTAAGAATAATTTATTAATTACATCTAAGATTTCTTTGGTAAGCTAGCTGTATTCATGAGCATTAGTAAAATACCGAAATAAGCTTAATATTTCGGTTCGCCATTATTATTCGATTTATATACAAAACATATAATTATTCGTAAAATCTATACATTAAATATTATAATTATATCATTATTTAAATTAATAATACGTGTAAATTTCTGTACTTCTTTTATTAATACAATTATAAAGTTTATTTATGAAAATTTAGATTACATAGCTAATTTTGTGTCTAATCATCAATCCGACGCTAGGACAAAATATAATAAGTTTTAGAGAGTTAAATTAGATGACCTTAGTTCCAAATTTAGGCAACAATTTATCGTATTTGCGGCTTAAATTTTAACTTTAATACTATTAGTACATAACGCTAACAAATTGATTGATAAAAAACAAAGATAATTGACATGTTCACGTGGATTGCCTTATTATATTTTTATAACTAACACCAAAACATATAATTACAATTATTATTAAAATAATATATATTTACATATATTTTTTATAGATCGGTGTATCCGTGATGTTTTTCGATCACTTTGATGTCGTCCAGATCTTCGGTGCCTGTGATGATCTGCAGAACCCTGAAGGCCTTCGATTGTCTTGGGGGCCCCTCTTGCGTAAACTTGTGGTAGTATACGCTGAAAATGTATATAACATAATGATTATTAATTAATATATTAAATGTATTTGTTTTAGTTATAGCATGGGTATTTGTGTGAGGATGATGTATTCTTTAGAGAATAGGTTTTGATATTTTAGTTATATTTTGTTTATAAGAGAGTTTAATAACTCCAGTTTTGTAAGAAATATTTTAGTGTTTTTTTTTTCTGAAAACGCTGTTATTTTACAGTAGCAGAAAAATATTAGACTGATTTCTTTAGTTTTTAATTTATGTATGAAGATTAGCTTTAAAATTGTATGTTATGTTTTAGTTAAAAACGATACTTTTATTGCTATTATTATTTTTAGAAAGAAAATACAAAATAAAACACAGTATTAATAAAATACAACGTAGTTAAGAAGCGCAAAATGTACATCAATTGAGCAATAGTTTAACCAATCAGTAACTAGACAGAATAGCCGTGACCTGATATCAATGGTATATTAAAGATCGTGATGAACCTGAATAGCCAATTAATTACGGCAACAGAGTTAGAGAATGATTCGATTAGTGGAAAATAAAATTAGAACGCGCGGAAGAGCACGCTAAATATAAAGCAAGCGAAACACTGAGTCATTTAGAAGCGGTGCAGTAAAAACTGTTTACTTTGGACCAGTAGCTCCCTTAATACCGCCCACCGAAGCTGAAATGAGGATACAAAGTTGTAATGTGATATTTAGTTGTAGATATTTGAGTAGTCCTGGATTTTGTGACGTTATATAAATATAAAAATGACGTAATTGAGTGTCCTTGAATTGAAATTTACAAGGCAATGGACATTTCCTGTTTTCGTGTCTATAATTGTGGCAGTAGCAGGCTAGGTGTCAATTAAAAAGGTTTACCATTTAATCGTCGTAAATATAAAATTGTATATACCTCTTGTTTGCCCCGCCATTTCCACCTTCAATCTGAATCGGAATTATCCTCGTCTTTGGCTGACTGTCTTGAAAACTTCTGTTCAGGGTCGGCAGATCAGGCTGTTGGTTTGAGTCTTCTAACCTCACCAGTTGTGGCGACAATACCCTCATGATGCGTTGGGTCGGTGGCGAGAAAGGCGCACGTGTGTCTGGATTCTGGTTCATACCAATTGTAATCCTCAGTCCAGGCTGTGGATGACTGCCGTGTCTAGGATCTCTCGTCTCCGTTGTGGACACCTCCATCTGGATAGGAATGACCCGTGTTCCAGGGGAACCTGGTGCATTATCCCTTGGCAAACTTTTGCGATTTTCTGAAGGTCGTGTCGACCATGATGGCTGTACAGGCTGCTGGTATTTAGGAGGGCTGACGACTTCACGGGCACCCCTTTGCATTTCGTTACTCTTTCTAACCCATTCCGGTTCTTGGTTCGTGTCTCGGGGTGGTGTGTTCAGCTCCCTAGAAAGACTTTTCCTGCCATCTAAAGGCTTTTGAACCCATGTTGGAGGAGGAGTCTTTGTCTTTTCCTTCTGCGTTTTCACCCAGGGGGGAATAGACTTAGGACTTTCTGGACAGAAGTAGACTGGCTCTTCGTTCACATATACTACCTCCTTTTGTGGTGTGTTATTGTATTCTGGCTGTGGGTTCTGTTTCCTAGGTGTCACAGGAATGGACATCGTTGATTGGTAACGAGGTTGTTCTTGCTGATTGGATTTAGGAGGTGATGGAGGAGGAGCCTCCTGAGATCTCCAAGGTGCAGTGTTATTCTCCTGGACCCGGTTGTTATTAGAGTCCTGTGAATTAATCCATGGTGGGATGTACTGCTGTTGAGGTTTATTTTCTTGTTTCCATGCAGGAGCTTGAGTATTTTCGTTATTTGCTGCCGTGTTATTATTCTGGTTTACTATCCACGGAGGGATGTACTGCTCTTGATTCGAATTAGTATTATTATAAATTGGTTGCTGATTTTCTTGCTCCTTAGGATGTCTGTTTAGAGTAGCTGTCCTCCATGGAGCAGCATTAGACTCACTTGGAGGACTTGGCTTCGTGTTATTGTACACCACATTGTTGTTTTGTGGTTCTGCGTTTCTTTGTCCAGCTCTGGGTAAGGTGTGGAATACAGGACCGGAGTTGGAAGGTGGGCTTTGGTTTTGGTGGTTAGGGGCATACTGCTGGTTATTCGGTGAATATTGCTGATTGTTTGGCGAGTACTGTTGTGTGTTTGGCGAAAATGGACTACGATTTGAGTGTACGGATTGTGGGCTACTGTGGACATTGTTAGCAGGAGAGTCCCTCTTCTCCGGCTGCCTCCAGTTGTTGTTGGGGCTAGGTGAATAGGGCGAGCTGTTCAAGGAAGGCATGCCTGCATATGGCTGAGGACTCTTGTTGAATTGTGAGTCCTGTCGTTGTAAAATTTCTCTCGTTGGTGGCGACCCTTGTGGGGAGGAAGAATGTTGGTGAGCATACTGAGCTTCAGGCTTATAGATTGGGCTTTCAGGGTTGCGTTGATTGCCATACTGAGAACGTTGGTAGTTATTCTGTGATGGCGGTGTGTAAGTCTGGGGCTGCTGCTGCGTGAAGGAAGAAGGAGGCATCTTCACCGTCAGAGGACTAGGTACTTTATCTACGTACTTAGGAGTATTTCCTAACTTCTGTTGTTCTGCCTTCTCAACCTCCCAATGGTAGGGGCTGTTCGTTTTTCGTAACATTCCAATTGGATTTTCGGGAATCACAATTTCGGGGCGTTCGCCGGGGGCAATGGGTTTAGGGGATTTCGAGTTTGGTGCTTGGATGACTATTGGTGGTGGTGGAGGGGGAGGAACCGGCATTTTAGGTGGTGGGGGTGGCGGTGCAGCTGGTCCACCTTGGGGATGGTAGCCACCATTGGTGGGTTGTTGAGCGTAGTATTGTTGTTGTTCATGGTCTTCATGAGACCGCTGCCTTGCCATTCGTCTCGCCATGCTGGGAGTTTTAATCTGGGACAGATCGAGGCCACCTGGTGTGTACGTGAAGGGCTTCTTATCCTTTGTCATCATGGCGTTCTGAATGCATGCTGGTGGCTCGTAGGCACCCATTGGCTGGAAAAACATACAAAAGACGACGTTAATATAATGTCACAAATAGAAAAATAGAGGATCATCAGATAGAGTGATCCTAGATCTTAAAATTGTCTTGTTTATAAATCTGTGAAGTCAACATGAAAATTATATGTATTTAGTTCAAGAAAGTCCGAAGAAGTCCGTTGAAGTCCGTCATATTCAGATAAAATACTGAACCCCCGGCACATGCAATTTATAATCTATCCATTAGCAAAACATCAAAACTTTAAACTTACGTTAACCTGAGTTTTTCCGTAGTTGGGAATTCTGCCGATGTGTCCAGCGGCTGGGCCGTACCTGGAAACCAGCCAAGATTCACGTTATTTTTACATGAACTGACATCGTGGACACTAGCTTACTGCCCGTCGAGGGCGACTGATGTGACCTGTTCCACTTTTAAGCCAGTTATCCGGAAATCGTTGTACAATAATCAAAATAGAATACTTTTATTAATCGCGGTATTGCTGTGCCCATTCCTCATTCCGGTTTGGAATAGTTTGGTTGAAGATTTATGCGATCAAGCTTTAGTGGGTTCGCATGATGTCTGGAATCGTAAACGTCGACATTCATTTTGGAATTTGAAACAATAATACAATAGTTATTTAAGTCTGCTGCTTCTTGAGAAATATTTATGTCAATCATGACTTCTAAAGCAAACCTTCAGCATTTCTGAGGTAAACAAAAACGTTTTACATTGAAAATAAATTGGAAAACTTTCTTACCCGTTTTCAGCCATTTTCTTCGATTTCGGATGCAGTCAACAGTCCATACAAACACGGCTCTCGTTCCTGTGAAATGAGATCATGCCTTTTAATTGTGTAAACACATGTTTTTCGGAAAGCACGCCTCATGATCTATACCATACGCTCCGTTTGGCCAAGGTCGGAAGCTAGGGGAAATTCTATTTGTGGAAACTGGAGCAGTTATGTTATGCAGTTTTGTTTAAAATTTTGCATCTTCGATATATGCTAATAGATTATCGACTAATGAATTACTTTGACGCGATAAAATTGTATTTGTATAATTAGTCATTTAATTTAGTACCTAGTGTAAATACTCAACTAGTTTAGTACTGTAAAAGTCATTAAATACAGGTATAGATATGTATTTGATTGCAGGTTGAAGTAAAATATAGTAACCAGTCTTTTTCTTATTATACCCGAATCAATATGGTTGTTTTTGTATAGACTAGAGAACATTTTGAGCAGTGGTGTCCTAATGGTATCAGCCCCGACTAACAAATTGTAGGTGGTCAGTTCGAACCAAAGCAGGCTCTATACTTTGTTTATTTAATTCAATCACCAGAGCTCTCAAAACGGTGAAGGAAAACAACGTGTGGAAACCGACATGTCCTAAAACCAAAAATGCGAAGACATGTGTCATCTACCAACCCGCACTGAGCCCGCGTGGTAGATTACGGCCAATTTCTATCTCACAGATAGAAGGCCTATGTCCCAGCGTTGGGAACATGATAAGTCAGCAATTCTGACCTTTAAAATGTTTATCTGGTATCGTGTTTTGGCAACTAAAACTGCTTTTCTTTCTCTTTAAATATAATTGTACTGTAAATACATCTAGATGTCTCACCGGCCAAATATTCAGTATCATTGTCACAAAATATTTACGTCCCAAAGCACAGTCATTAGTCACAGTCCAGGACCAACGTATGTCCATAAAGTATTGATGCCAGACATGGTATGTAATGCTAATAGAATTTTGGCACTCTTACTATAATTATAGTGCATGGCTTGCCGCCAAAATTATATTTAGGTTCTAACTACGCCTTCCCATTCCTATAACGTGTGGTGCAATCTCCATAGTTCTATTGAATAGGTTTATTAAAATATTTTTTTATGTTCCATTTTTAAACTTGTCAACTGTTTTCAAAATAGTTTTCATTTGTTTATTGGCAGCCATCTTTGTTTCTTGAAGCTTTGTATATTGTATTCAATTTTCGAAACTATTGCATGTTCTTTCTCAATCTGCCTAGCCTTTTTGCGAACCGCGTTGGCCTCCTTATGTTCCGAGTTGAGCTAAACGATTAGTGACAAATGCTTGCACTGACTGGACAGGTCCACTCAATCTGTGTCGTTCTTTCTTCAAAAGACCATTTCAGTCACCAATCTACATGATCTTCACATGATGTGAACAAGATTATGTCTGGACTTTAAAAGAGACTGTGACCTCTGAGTTTGTTTCGGCCTTTCTTCTCAGAGTCGTCAGTTAGGAAACACCGAACTCATCTAGTTTAAAAAAATATATCATTGACTTGTAAAAGTATTTGTGCAAACCTACTTACAGAAATAAAATCATTTATCATTTAACCCTTTCAGTTTAACAGGGTGCAGCTCATACCAGTATTTGACATGGAGCGACTGTCTATCTGACCTCCACAATCAAGTTACTAGTTAATACGTTCCTAGGTATTCGGACTTCTGACGATCTGTAACAACTGTCTAATATCCACAAATGACAGCCGGGTACCAACGGCTGAACGTGATTTCTGGGAAACGGAGGGATCTAATAGTCTGTGCCAGATGTGAAAAAAATAAAAGTCGTTGACACCCGCCTTCCAATGTATTCAAATACTTCAAAACGATACCAAAAAAATGTATGAAAAATGTGTCGCTAGCACGGTCAAAACGGTAATTTGAATACATTGGTAGGCAGGTGTCAATGACTTTTATTTTTTTCACATCTGGCACAGACTATAGTATTTAATCATGGTTATTCATCCATCCACGGACCAACCGCAGCAAGCGTAGGTTAACCTGATTTATCGACCCATACGGCTGTTACTACTCATCCACAAGCATTCGACGTGATATATTAAAACACAAATAATATATTATTTTAATAATAAATGTATCTCAGGAACTATCCAGGACAAGAAAACGCAAGAATATTAAATCTTGTTGGCATTATTCTAGTTTAAAAGCAACGTGACATCAAGTGGGTGTGTAACAAGAAAAGATGGCGCGTGCTACTGTAATAAAATATATTGGAGTTATTATTATGTTCCAGGGCCATGTCACAAAGGTATAAACAGTAGAAACAACTTCTATGTACCTGAACAGGTACCTACATACTATCCAGGGCAAGGTGTATGTTGCCAATTTTAATCATAAAAACTTGAGTGAACTATCTACCTACTGAATAGCTTCGCCCATTATAAAGATCAAGTGGGCTTTACGTACAGAGAATAAATGTTTATTGCAATTCCAAAACTGTTATTTTTTTACATAAAGTGAATGAATGAGTGTATAAAATGAATTCTTTATGACTTTGTTTTTGTCCTAAGGTAATCAAAGGGGAACCAAAGTTTGAAGACATGCGACATCTACCAACCCGCACTGGGCCCACCTGGTAAATTAAAGCCCACTCACACTAAAAGAGAAGATACCTGTGACGCAGCAGTTGGCTGATTATGCTTATGGTTATGCTAAGGAAATAACAATTTAATTCCGAAACCATAATTTTCACGGGAATCCATACAAATATTATAAATGAAAAAGTGTGTGTATCTGTTTGTCCGTCTTTCACGGCAAAACGGAGCGACGAATTGACCTGATTTTTTAAGTGGCGATATTTGAAGGGATGCAGAGTGACATAGGCTACTTTTTGTCTGTTTTAGGTGGCTGTGGTGAACTTAGAAAATCCGTGCTTTTGCCATGAACAATTAATTGTATGTAGCATGTTCGCGTGTGTCCAATGCCCAGAATCTTTACATTCTATCCCCAAATGGTAAGACATATAATATCGTCTACAGTAGCGTATTAAAATAACATTCTGTTCCGAGTTCTCTTCTGTGTTCTAAATCAGGAAAAGGAAACCATGTTACCCCGAATTTAACGCGAGCGAAGCCGCGGGCAAAAGCTAGCAGTAGGTAAAGCTTAAAACAAATATGTAGATATTGCATGAAACATAGTATTTTGATTAGATACAATAAAGTCATGTTAAAAAGCAGTTTATTGCATTTATCTAAATTAAAACCCTTGGGCGATAATTATTTATTTCCGAAAACATTATTTTCACAAGAACTTCTGTAACAAAACGTTATTACAAGAAGATATTGCAAAAAGCATAGTTTTATTTCATCTTGATTCTCAAGAATAACGTCAGAAAGAAAAATTAGACAACTTTTCTTTGGGTTAATATACCTAAATATTGGGTTGAATCAAATCAATTCCCTTTAAAGATGAAATCAAAAGAACCTACTATCCACGCCCTTTCATCCACACACTTCGCACTATGTACTGTTATGAAACTTATGATAACGCTGGCAGCGGCGCGTTTTGGGACTATTGTTAGCCGAGGACGTGCAACTGGGCCGAGCGCTGCGCAGGTGAAGTGAGGAGCTTTCGTACTGGACGGTATGATCGGCCGACCTCGGCGGGAGGTGCGGAATTGTTTGAAGAATATAATGTGTGGTTGAATTGTAAAAATTTTCCAATGGTTTTTTTCTCGAAAAAAAAAATGGTGAAGTCACTCTTATGGAAACGTATTTAGGTTCATAATTCAGACTCGTGTAAAAACACAAAAAAAGAAAAATAAAAAGTAAAAATACTTAACATTTCTCTTTTCAATTCCCGCAAAGAGTCGTACGAAACGCGTGTTATGGCCAACATTATGTTCGTCATCGAAACTTATGTAGTCGAGATTTGGACAGGTCATGTGAAATACACAAAAAAAATGAAATAATAAATTGAACCTTTTCTATTATGCCCTTGTAAGATTTAGTGACAATTTTTTTTGAAAAGTAAACATAAATGATTTGGTCAAGTTGAAAGGATGAATGAAAGACGACTACTAAAAGACAGATCTACAAGGCACATGAGTGTGGAAACGGAAGGGACGCCTTAGGAGGACATAATTACAGTGACCTTATTGGTGATGTTATTCAGAAAGGTCAGATGCGTAGTTCTTGCAACCAGCGTGCGTGTATGACCAGATTTATAAACATAAACGAGGCAAACGGAGTATTTAAGGGTAGTAGCAGATGGCGTTCTGTAATGAATGTCCATTTGTTTCGTACTTAAGCAAAATCTATCGTTTGTACGAAACTACATAGATATTAGGTAAGTAACTTGTACCCGCTAACTCGTAACTTTTACTTTAGGCTAGAATTCTGAAAAGATGTTCTATTCATTTTCCTTATATACTTAACCCTCGCGCCCAATTTCCGATCATATCAATCACAAACCGTTCGTCAACAAGTTTATTTTGAACTCCGTAATGAGTGACGATGAACGGCATAAAATGCAGGTGATAGCCAACGAATGACACGTCATCAAAAGATTAATAAACTCCCTGTTTACCGTTTTCATGTACAGAATATATCTGACTAGCTTTTTCCAGCGTGGAGGTCAACATTATGCCACGGGAACGAACTACCACGATATAAAGTATCCAATGTATTAATTTCGTAAAAACAAATATGTAGACCATTTTTTACATTTATTATATTAGTACGATGAGAACAACATCCAAACTGATTCACAAATGACTCCGCCCTATAGTGCAAATGTAGTGCTGCCCCAGAAACAATGCGGCACTTGATATCTTGTCCAGCGTGTCCTGCCCCCCTAGCCAAGTCACAAACGTTTACCGTTCTACAATCGCTAACGCCTCAGTGTCAGCGATTGTAGAAAACGATAAGTTGGTAGCCATGTTGAAGCGCCTGAGTCGGCCGCTCGTTCTACAATGTCTTTAGAAAAACGACACATTATAACAAAGGATTTAGCGTTGAACATTAAAGAAACGATAAAAAATCATTCTATCATTTTGAACGATGTGAATTTGGCTGCGAATTTTCTGTTCGTTTGTTCTAACCACGTGACTTAACGTTGAGCGACTAGCGTTAACGATTGCAGATTATCAACTTGGCTAGGGGTGCTGTTGTTTCCACGCTACAGAAGTTGCCGCCGAAAGTGTTAAGCTAAGCCATAGCCATATATTTAGATTGCTATCAACTCGCTAAGAAGAAGAACCAAACTTTAAAAACAAATCCATAATCAGGGAATACTAAAGGTGAGACTTTATTTAATTTCTAACTGTGTATTTAGTACCTATAGGGTAGCTTTTTAATTCAACTTTCTCCATGAATCCACTTGAAACACCACAAACCCACCTTAGTCAGATACTGAGAGAAGTTTCATATTATTTAATGTTTAATGTTTATTACGATGAAAGATTGTCTATAAACTAGAAAATATGGATTTTTCTTTGACCTGCCTTCTTTATGATGGCTTTAACCCCTTGCGCCGTAAATGATAATAAAATATCAGCAAATTACATAAATATCTTTTGTTTCGTTCTTTCTTACTGTAATAAACCTGGGTTTATTGAAATTCGATCATTTCTTGTTTCTCTCTTTTATGAAAGAATAGTAAGAAAGATTAGTCTGGATTTAATTTGTTTTTAAATTCTTTTTTAAAAAGAACCGAGAAACCAGCATATAAGACGTATTTCAACGTGAAAAACTTAATGTTATCTGTACCTACTTTACCGTTTACTTTTGTAACTTTTTCGAACTCTAACAATATAAATAGCGAGAGATAGTAGAGAGACATACTTTGGGATACACTTTGTTCACGTGTTATAATTATTAATCATTTGAATTCATTTGCAATCTTAAAGGGGGTAAAAGTAGGTACTCTAGGCTACTCATATTTATAAACACCCACTTTACTGTGGCATTAACACAGAAACAGCGAAAAAAGCATAGCTTGCTTGCATATCTGTCTAATACTACAAAGAGCTACTTGTACTAAGAACTTCTTTGTAAGGCACCTCCCGACGTTTCCTTCCACACACGTCTTTTAAAACCATTTTTTGTGGCCCTTCATTCATCCTCTCAACATGACCAAACCATCTAAGCCTACTCTTTTCAATTTTTGTCACTTCATCTTCTTTAAAACCGCACTGTCTTATCACATCATTCCACAGCCTATCATTCATAGTCACACTGCACATGCTTCACAAGGAACGCATTTCCACAGCATTTATGGAATAGAATAGGTATGTAAAGATCGTAGCAGGTGGCATTCTGTAGTTTCTGCCTACCCCCATGAGAAGAAGGCGTGAGTATATGCATGTATGTATAAAATACTAGCTTCTGCCCGCGACTTCGCCTACGTTAAATTTCTTGCTCCCCAACCCATCCCGTCGCGCGTCTCTTCGAATCGTCTGCTTCGGATCGGTCATCAAATTCCTGACTTTTTTTTTAATTTTTCTCCCATTGGTCGTAGCGTAATGTTATATAGCTAACACTAATAGATTTTTTCAATTCGAACCAGTTGTTCCTGAAATTAGCGCGTTCAACCAAACAAACAAACGCTTCAGCTTTACAATATCAAAATAATAATATAGTTTAGGTTCGTAAGCAATTTCACAACATTGATACTTCTAATTATTCTCAACGCGAAACGAAACACTGTCGTCCTCATTACGACGGGAAATATCATAATAATATCAGCGATTTGGCCACAAATACAGCTATACAGCTGAAACTTCAGGTGCAAACGGTTATTACAGTCACAAAATGGCCGACTTATTAATTACATGCACCTTTGCCAAGACCTCTTTACAGACGGATTTAATGGAAGGAAGAAAGTTTTGTAACCCAAATGCTATAATTACTGTTACGGTTACATTAAACGTGGATTTCATGAAAGTCCGAATAAAATTAAAAATACTTTTGTAACTCTGTAAGTAAAGCTTAGAAACGTGCTGTCTGGCTAGAAACAATTTCAATTTTTTTTTGTTTTTCATTTTCGTTTATAAACATCAGTTTCTCTAACCCCGAGCGTAGGTACTAGGAGTTCCTGTATCACAAAAGCCAAAAAATCAACAATGAGGGACTATTTGGGAGTAGTAAAGGAGCTTCTGAACTCTCCACTGCATAGTTTTTTCCCGGAGATGCGTATTTTCTCCTTTTATACGAACGTAAAACGTTTTAAATTGTTGTGGAGAGTTCAGAAGACCGTCTAAAACTTCCAAATAGTCTCATTCATTCTAGGGTTGGCATCACTTTTCGAAATCCAATCCATTAAAAGTTGGCTATCGTAATTAACAATGAAATGACCAAAGAATCAGCATCGCCATACAACGTGGCACTGCTGTCTACCTTTTGGGCACTTTTCCTGTTGACAACGATGCGGACCAATTTTATGATGCCCTGTTAGCCTACCTATATATTTTGATAAACAATAGAGTAAAGAACTGCAAGCTCGTCCTAGCAATTGCAGCACTAGTGAAGGTTAAGTGGCACAACCCCGGACACTGGCGTTGAATCACATTTTTCACCCTTATGTTTTAAGCAATAAGGTTGAAAAGTGGTAGACTGCCAATATCCGCGATGGTACTTAAATAGGTCTCCCAAATCCTGTTATAGTTTAGTTTTAATCCCAAATTAAAGTATAAAATGTATGCGACTTGTCCACCATTGATAGCTGCCATCAGGAAATCCAGGTAAATCCTAACCAAATAAACAGAAAACTTTCTGGGAAGATGTTGTTTATGTCTGTTTGCGCCCGCGCATTCTTCTAAATCCGAGTCAATGTGACGTCACTTGTACCGAGCTTACATGACGTGTTAATGTGTCATTAACTCATTATACAAGGTTATTTATAATGTATCTTTCAGCGAGGCGATATTTTGAAGTGCACATCATGTTTTTCTACACTAATAATATTATAAAGAGGAAAACTTTGTTTGTATGTTTGTTTGTTTGTACTGAATAGGCTCAAAAACTACTGGACCGATTTTAAAAATTCTTTCACCATTCGAAAGCTACATTATCCACGAGTAACATAGGCTATATTTTATTTTGGAAAAAAATAGGGTTCCGTAAGATATTTGGGTTTTTCGGACACAAGGTGTAAAAAATCAACCAGAAAAGTTACTTATTTTGCGTACGCTGCCTAAACTATAAAAGATAGAACCATAAAATGTTCTAATTAATTGTGGATCTTATAAATATCTACAAAAAAGTCCGCGACACACTATACCCATCTATGTCGAGTGAGGCACAGCAACCATTTTTTTATTTAAAAATCTTGAATTTTTTTTGGACTACATTTAAACGCGTTTATTTTACTCATGCTATTAATCCTTATCAAAATAAATGATTTCATCACTAAGAACAGTTTATGGAGATAATATTTGGTCTTTGAATGATTAAAATTGGACGTTTGGTTTTGAAGTTATGGCGAAATTAAAATATTACGATTTCTGCTGCACGGCCCGTTGCGAAGTGGGCGTCACCAAGGCGACGCCTATGAGTAAGGTACCCGCGCGGCTCAGTCGCGAGGTCGGCTCCCTACGCAGCGGTCGTGCGCGAAGTCTAATAATTTTCGTGCGATTTTTTTTAGATTTCGTTCTTAAAACTACACCTACGCAAAAGTTCTTCTCAGAGCTAAACAAAAGTTCTTTTCAGGGCTAACCAACGCCTGCCGGGGTCGCGTGATTGTTCGAAAGAGATACCGTGACCCTGGCACATGGGCAACTGATGGAACACGGGTGGGTTTTAGTCAGTAAAAGTCTGACACGCCCTCCCGCTCCGCCCAGAGCGGGAGAAGTCATTTGATGATTTCCCATCCTGAAAAAAAAAAAAAAAAAAAAGGGCTAACCAACAGTTCTTTTCAGGGCTAACCAACAGTTCTTTTCAGGGCTAAACAACAGTTCTTTTCAGAGCTAGACTATTACACGCTATTAACATTTTCTTAAACATTTGAAAATGCCTAAGAGAGCCAGGTCTCAACTTTCTACACATAGTTCTCAAGCACGGGCAGCAAGAATACGTCGTATGGGAGAATCTTCACCTGAACGTTCACAACGCCTTGCTGAACAAAATCAGAGAAACTCTCAGGTACGCGCACGAGAGTCGAGTGTCGAACGTTCGCAACGCCTTGCACAACAAAATCTGAGAACCTCTGAGTTACGTGCACGAGAGTCGAGGCTGGAGCGTTCCCAACGTCTTCATGAACAAAATGTAAGGACCTCTGACTTACGCGAACGAGAGTCAAGTGTCGAGCGTTCGCAACGCCTTGCCGAACAAAGTCTGAGAACCTCCGAGCTACGCGCTCAAGAGTCGAGGCTGGAGCGTTCCCAACGTCTTCATGAACAAAATATAAGGACCTCTCAGTTGCGCGAAAGAGAGTCGAGTGTCGAGCGTTTGCAGCGACTTAGAGCTCAAGCAGAGAGACAGCAGTTGTCCACAAACACAGTTCGCAATCGAATTTTAGCTAACAGCAACAGACTGGCTTTCAGATATGATCCGCAGGTTGATTATGCACAACAAGCGTCCGTCCAAATCGGAGTCATGAATAAGATCTGCTCTAACTGCTCTGCCAAGAAATGGACAGACGAACCTAATGGTATGTGCTGTGCTTCAGGTAAAATTTGTCTTCCTAACCTTCAGGAGCCACCACAACCAATAAAAAATCTTTTAACTAATAACCATCCATTATCTGGTCATTTTTTAACAAACATACGTAGATACAATAGTCTTTTTCAAATGACTTCGTTTGGCGCAAAAGAAATCAGGGAAGGAAATTTTATGCCCACTTTTAAAATTGAAGGACAGGTGTATCATCTCATTGGTAGCCTTTTACCACCGTCAGGCCAAAACCCACAGTTCTTGCAAATATATTTTATTTCGGATGCAGACCAGTTATCGTTGCGATCAAGCATCGCACCAACCTTAAAAATGGATTTAATTCGTGAATTACAGACCGCTTTGAATAATCATAACGTGTATATACGAAGTTTTAAACAAAACTTAGAACTTAACTCCTCAGATAATTTAAAGTTAATTATTCATTCAGATCGCACTCCACAGACAGCACACAGAGGCAGATATAATGCTCCTACTGTAAACGAGGTAGCCGTTCTCTTGGTCGATGAAGACAAAGGTCCCAGGGATATAGTCTTACACGGTAGAGACGGACAGCTCAAAAGAGTTTCTGAGCTACATCGGTCCTATGATCCACTACAGTATCCTATAATGTTTGCGACAGGAGAAGACGGTTATTATTTGACTATCCCTCAGCAGGGTTCTGCGCGTAATAAAACTGTTTCGTGCATGCAATTTTATGCATTTAGATTAATGTTTAGAACTAACTCTTTTAATCCGTTACATTATTACAGAGACTTATTTAGTCAATATTGTGTTGACATGATGGCGAAAATGATATCGGAAAGATTAAATTATATTTCTCGGAATCAACAAAGACTGAGGGCTGATGACTACATTCATCTCAGAGATGCCTTAAATCATGACGCAAATGTTGACCCAACAAATATCGGTCAACATGTCATATTGCCATCGTCATTTACGGGTTCTCCGCGTTTCATGCACGAGAAAACGCAGGACGCGATGACGTACGTCCGAAATTATGGTAGACCTGACTTATTTGTCACTTTTACATGTAACCCCGAATGGCCTGAAATTAAAGCGGAGCTGCTACCAGGACAACGGTCTTTCGACCGTCATGACATAATTTCACGTGTATTTCATTTAAAGATGAAGAAATTCATCAAATTATTTGTCAAAGAACAGATATTCGGTAAAGTAAAATGTTATATGGCAAGTGTGGAGTGGCAAAAGCGCGGTTTACCTCATTGTCATTTGCTTTTCTGGCTAGAAACTAAAATACAACCAGATGAGATCGACAGTGTCATAGTTGCGGAGCTACCCGATCAACAAATTGATCCGGTACTACACGACATTATAACTAAAAATATGGTACATGGACCCTGCGGAGAACATAATTTAGCTGCACCATGCATGAAGAACGGTGTCTGCACAAAAAAATACCCTCGCCGTTTCATGAACGATACCCAGACCGGAGAGGATGGGTATCCAGTTTATCGTAGGCGCGATACAGGAAATGGCGGTCGGAGCACTACGCTACAAATCAGGGGCAACATGGTGACGATAGATAATAGGTGGATTGTTCCATACTCCCCGCTACTATGTAAGACTTTTAACGCTCATATAAACGTGGAGTATTGCCACTCTGTCCAAGCCATTAAATATATATGTAAGTATATAAATAAAGGTTCAGATCAGGCAACTTTTAGCCTTAGAAACCCACACGATGAGGTTGAAAACTATTTAAATGGCAGGTACATAAGCACATCTGAAGCTGTCTGGCGCTTATTTGAATTTCCCGTTCACGACCGGCATCCTACTGTAGTGCATTTGGCCGTTCATCTAGAGAACGGTCAAAGGGTGTATTTTACACCAGGGACAGCTCATCAAGTGGTCCAAAACCCACGCAATACAACATTACTGGCATTTTTTGCTCTCTGTAATGAAGATGAATTCGCGAAAACTCTTCTGTATCATGAAGTCCCGCAATACTATACATGGGCAAATAATAAATTCACTAGAAGGAGGCGTGGTGAAGATGTAGTTGAACATCCGGGGATAAAAAAAGATACCGCTTTAGGTAGAGTCTACGGGATACATCCATCCCAATCAGAGTGTTTTTATCTTAGGATTCTACTGCACCACGTACGCGGTCCGACCTCATTTGCATACCTTAAAACTGTAAACGGTATTGTCAAAGAGACGTATCAAGCAGCTTGCCGTGACCGAGGTTTACTTGAAAACGATGACCATTGGGGTAACAGTTTAAGCGAAGCTTCGTTATCACATTGTCCAAAAAAACTAAGGGAGTTGTTCGTAGTCATACTTTTATTTTGTCAACCATCGGAACCATTGAAGTTATGGGATACTTTCAAAGATCAGTTCTGTGAAGATATTAGACATCGTATCAGACAACAAAATCAGGATAACACTTTACCCTTCACTGAAGTCATTTATAATGAAGGATTAATCGAAATAGAAAACAAACTTCTAGAATTAAACGACAAAAATTTAAGTGATTTTGGATTACCTTCTCCCGTTCGTACCCAGAATAATACTATTGACACAATGGTACAACAGTATAACAGAAATGATCTAACAGCGTTTGTTAATGACAATGTGCCAAAATTAGTACCAGATCAAAGACATGCTTATGAGACTATTGTGGACAGCGTGAACAATAACATGGGGAGATTATTTTTTTTGGACGCACCAGGAGGCACCGGAAAGACTTTTCTCGCAAATTTGATACTTGCTAAGATACGGCAATCAGGGAAGATAGCGATTGCAGTTGCTTCGTCAGGAATTGCTGCAACTCTCTTGAACGAAGGAAAAACTGCTCACTATACGTTTAAACTCCCGCTATCCGTATCTTTAGATCAACGGTCTACGTGCTCTATTCGTAAAAATGGGCCTCTTGGTAAGTTGCTGCAAGACGCGTCGTTGGTAATATGGGATGAATGCACCATGAGTCATAGAGCTCATGTGGAGGCCGTGGACCGTACTTTAAAAGACCTCCGAAGCTCTGCTAATGTCATGGGTGGTATCACTTTTGTATTTGCTGGAGATTTCCGACAAACGCTTCCAGTCGTCAACAGAGGTACGCGAGCAGATATTATGAAGGCATGTTTAAAATCGTCTCACCTTTGGACATCTGTTCAACATTTGAATTTGCGCACCAATATGAGAGCTCATCTACATGGAAATACGCATAGCAATTTTCCACAACAGCTGCTGAAACTTGGAGAAGGAATTTTTCCATCTTTAAATTTGGGCACCGATTATGCGGTTACTTTGGATGAGTCTCTAGGCCAAATAGTCCATAATTTAGATAGTCTGATAGATGCTATATATCCTGACATCGAAAACTTACATCAAAATGATTTTCGTTGGCTGTGTTGTAGAGCAATAGTTTCTCCCAGGAATGAAACAGTCAACGAAATAAACAGTTTAATTATGCAGAAAGTACCGGGTGAAGTTAAGTGCTATAAATCCATAGACACCGTCACTAACATCGAGGACGCTGTGCACTACCCCCAGGAATTTTTAAATTCTCTGACCCCCGCTGGGCTACCACCTCATGAACTGTCGTTAAAAGTTGGCACGCCGATAATGCTTCTCAGAAATGTAAGCCCCCCCAACATGTGTAATGGCACGAGACTTCTTATAAAGGAGCTAAAAGATAATTTAATAGTAGCGAAGATTATCACCGGCCCTGCAGCTGGTGAATTAGCTCATATACCAAGAATACCCATGATCCCTACTGATTTGCCTATACCCTTCAAAAGGCTCCAATTTCCAGTAAAAAATTTCTTTCGCAATAACGATAAACAAATCCCAGGGCCAAACATTCAAATTAGTAGGAATTGATTTACGAAAAGAATGTTTTACGCATGGGCAACTTTACGTTGCCCTATCACGGGTCGGGGCTCCCGACCATCAGTATATTTTGTTACCTGAAAATAATTTAACGTCAAATGTTGTTTATGGAGAAGCTCTACAATAATCGCTTTAGTTATCTATCCTTAAACAACGGGTTGCGCTCCGGGACTGCCGGCAGAAGTGAAAACTTAGTATTAATTACATTTAAATATTTTCATCATTAACAACTTAACATACACAGAAAGACAATCTGTGCAGCCTGCGGATAATGACTGCGTCGTCAATGTTACTGTCGGTGTCTGTGAATTGACCTGGGAATCATTTTGCTGACCGTGTCTTTCCTGGGTAGGCTTTTTGCAGCGGTAACCGACATCCACGCGGGCGGAGCCGCGGGCGACCGCTAGTGTAATATAAAATAATGCATGCATCATGATACTTAATATTTACGTGTAACTCCCACTGCTTGAAGGAGATGCAATGGGGGGTTGCACCTGCCAGGGTCGCGAGATTTGTTCGAAAGAGTTATCGTGACCCTGGCATGTGGGCAACAGAAGGAATACGGGTGGGTTTTAGTCAGTAAAAGTCTGACACGCCCTCCCGCTCCGCCCAGAGCGGGAGACGTCTTTTGATGATTTCGAAAACGGAATGGTTATATGTATATACTTTGAATTGTTTGCGAAGGTATAACTATAATCGCCACGGTTTGGCCTACAAATTAGTGATCTCGGAACATTGTTACAAAACAGTAGGCTGTCGTTTTTAACCGACTTCAAAAAAAGGAGGAGGTTATCAATTCGACTGTATTTTTTTTTTTTTTTTTTTTTTTTTATTTTGTTACCTCATAACTTTTGACTGGGTGAACCGATTTGTATGATTCTTTTTTTATTTGATAGTTGGTGCTTCCCGAATGGTCGCATTTTAATTTGGTTCTATTTGGACAATAGGGTCCATGTGAAAACCATATAAGTCTTAAATTTTCATTACGTATTTGCGCGACAAATGAACGAATAACGCGATTAGATTAGTGCGGATTATCTACCACAACTAAAAAGTCAAAAAATAAGGAAGTCGGTTGTTTTTTTTTGTAAAAAGATTTTTTATTCACAACATATATTCCTAATAATCTGTACAATAGTAGCTATGCAATTCACACAGAATAAAAACAAGGCCGATTTTTTTACTAGAAAGGTCATCAACTGCCTGGCTTTTTTCTAACTTAGTTGGGATCGGCTTCCAGACTAACTGGAGGCAGCTAAATACCAGTATTTTACATGGAGCGACTGCCTAACTGACCTCCACAACCCAGTTACTGGATATTAAGATACCCTTCGGTAAGAATGGTTGCCAGACTTTTAAACTTCTGACGACTCGTTTCGACTGTGAAAGATCCACAATTGACAGCCCTGACGTGTTTTCCGAAGCACTGAGTGGTCTTGGGATGTGAAGAGAGTCATCCATTCACGTACCAACAGTGGCAAATGTAGCTTAACCTCTATTGATCGACCGACCCTTGCGGCTGTTATTGTTCAGCTATCTATGGCCCTCTTTTTTAGATAAGTACCGAAGGTAATGCAAGGTCTTTAAACTGCCTCAAAGAGATGTCAGCAGCGCTGAAGGGGTCTGCTAGGACCGATGCCTGCCGGGGTCGCGTGATTGTTCGAAAGAGATACCGTGACCCTGGCACATGGGCAACTGAAGGAACACGGGTGGGTTTTAGTCAGTAAAATTCTGACATGCCCTCCTGCTCCACCCAGAGCGGGAGAAGTCATTTAGTCATTTGATGATTTCCCATCCAAAAAAAAAAAGGTCTTTAAACTTAAAGGCTTCTTCAAACAGGCGCGACGCAACATTCGTAGAACGATTTCGATGAAATTCTCATAGAAATGGTTTTACGAGGGTCGCGTCGAGCCTTGTTAATTCTACAGTAAACAAAAACAAATTAATAACCCTAATCTTGGCTATTATACATTGTCATAAAATTCATTGTACAGTTCAATAGACGTATTGCTAATGAGGTGATTTACTTCGATAATCTTTGGTAAAAACTTAATTATGTTATTGTTTAAAACTGGTAATACTTAACAACAACAATGAGGTATCGGTCCCAACAAGAACCAATCCATTATTGTGCTAATTACCAATAAACGAGAAGCAAAATCTTTGTATATCCTCCTGAGACCCCTGGTATCACCAGTGATACATTTAGTTAAAAATTTATTTCCACGCCGTCTATTGGAACTCGTATAAGCTTTTTTGTACAATGGTTAGCATAGATATCCTTTATATTTCTAGTCACTCACCATTTCTCTAGCTGTCAAATTACATCGATTGCAGTCAGTTTAAAATCTAATGGTCGACTTGCTGACCATGGTTTTTGTTATTGTTATTTGTATTAACTGTTATTTTATTTTTACTCCGGAGGTCCTAGTTTAACTATTGTAACTTCAACTTAGCTATATGTATCAATGTATGTATATGTATCATTTTGCGTCGTTGAATATGTAAGCGGGCACGCCCTTTATGCCTGGAGGCTTTATTTAAGTTTTACGTTCTGTTTACGATTTGGTTTTATTATTTATTTCAGCTTGAGTTTATTTTTCAATGTTTTGTTCGTATATTGGCGTGTGCTAGCTGACATATGGCGAATAATGTATGTTTTGTTTTGTTTTATAATATTAATTACTTACACGATATTGTATAGAATAAAGTTCTTCTAACTTAACAGACAGCTGTGCTGCTGGGGAGTTTGTTCCGCCACTTCTTCTTCTCAGCTAAAGCACTAGGAAGTGTCGATGGGCGGGCGTTTTGGGGGGACTGTCTTGTGTAACTTTGACGTTCAAAAAGTGCTGACTCTCAGCCTAGTTTGAATAAATGACTTTTGATTTTGATTTTGAGAACATTCTGCCGTTACCGGCATGTCGACTTTACGTAAAGGTAAATATTTATTAATTCGTGATTTGGTGTTTTTTTTTTAAATTAAATAATATTATACGTATATTTTGTATTGTCATTTTTCAAAATTTTCATTGATTTAATTTTCCTTCTAAAATAATTTGTTTTAATACCAGTTTTGAACCCAAGGTATCATTGGTTACCCTTCCTTACGCTAAATGGGGCTGGGGTAGATTTTTTTTTATATTTGATGTTTATTTATCTCTATGTTATATTAAGCCATAAAAATTAACTTCCATCAATTAAATATTCGTAAATACGTCCTCGGTCTCAGGAGGATATTATAGTTTAGAACAATTATTTATTTAAAAACTCAACGGTTTTCTTCCATATCAACCACTCAATTAACTGCCAACTGAACCTGCGTAACACTAATTTGTAACATATCTCATCAAACAAAATCAAAATAATTTTGGACGATATTGCTAATGCTTTGCTTTATATATTCGAAAAATGATGTCCTCAATAACTTAAATAACGCAATGAATGTTGTTGATTTATATACACTCACGTCTTTTTCCCATGGGGGTAGGCAGAAACTACGGTACGCCACCTACTACGATCCTGACATACTCGTTTTGCCCTGTTTATGTTCAAACATCAGGAAGCCCACTCGTATGTTCCCGTAACGATTCGGTTGCGATACGGCGTAAGTTTAGTTTCCCTTGTGCTTAACAAATAGTAGAATGACTTTACAGGACATTATCGACCTGCGATCGAAATCTAACCGTTGTGAAAACACAACTGAACGTGTAACTTTGCAAATTAGTGGAATCGCCCCCCTGGTCATACACGCACGCCGGTCGCTAGTACTACGCACCTGATCTTCCTAAAACCAAGTTGTTGATCTGTCAAAATTAAAAACCATTGCAAAGGAGTAGAATACAAATTTTCGACGCACAAAATATAGATAATTACTACATACGATGCTACAAAATTGCGATGCACGTTACCGCGAAAGACCGTCTCTGCGAACCTACTACACTTCGAAACACATTACCGCGAAAAAGCATTTCTACGGTGCTTCTTGATTTCGATAATCTATTGCGAAAAATTGTTACTAAGAAATTTTTAGACTTAGTGTGTTTAATACAACTGCGAATCTAGTAAATACCGGTTTAACAGACAATTATAGTCATTTTGCTGTCATCTTTTAGCTGGTAAATTGCCCTTAGACCATATCTGTACGTCCATGGTTTTTGAAGTATAAAAAAATAATCCAGCTTACATCAAAGGAGAGACATGACAGATACAATCTGTTCACCTGTCTCTCCTTGATATGTCATGATTTATAGTGACGTCAGACCTTTGTTCCAGCGATGTTCCAACCTCTTCATTACTCATCGTAAAGCTTACGTAGCTGCGCACGCGCATATAATATTATACAACGGTGGAAGGTCAACTACGCGCTCTTAGTTACACAGTAAATATATCTCAAAACAAAACAAATTCACATTAGATTTCTGCTGAAACTTAACTAACCTGGCCTGGCCTGGCCTGGCCTGTTAGTCTAGTGGTTAGTGACCCTGACTGCTAAGACTGAGATCGTGGGTTCGATTCCCACCCAGGACAAATGTTTGTGTGATGAGCACAATCATTTGTTCTGTGTCTGGATGTAATTTATCTATAATATGTATGTATTTAGAAATATATAAGTATGTTTATCAGTTGTCTGGTTACCATAGTACAGGCTCTGCGTAGTTTGCGATCAGACACCGATGTGTTGGTTGTCATATTTATTTATTTTTATTTTATATCATCACCATAATTTCAGCCAAAAAAACGTCCACTGCTGGACAAAGGCCTCCCCCAATTTGGGGAGGTTTGCTATAATCGCCACGCTTGGCAGGCGGGTTGGCAAACGCAGTATGGTGGTAAAATGCATAGAGAACGCTGCTGCCTCTTCTTTGCGTCCGGCACCACACAAAACCAAAATATACTTTAAACAAAATGAGGAATTGAAACTGAATAGCTCATTTTCTCGACCATTTTTGTTTTTCCACCATTTTCGCAAGCTAATTTAGACATGGCTACTTATGACAACGAACTGTGGCGATTCGTGTGCAAAGCGTTGTTATTATGACGATATTTTATTATGGCGATCGTTGGTCGTCGAGCGATTATTTGGCTGAAAGATGACAATAAGTCGACATTCACACGGGCGTAATAAAATGGCGGTGGGTATTTTTCTCGCCCTTTATTTTCAACGCATTGCTAAGCGCCAAAAGTAGAAAATCGAACAGTAAAACATATTGTTCGATTTTCGACGTGTTGAAATGCACTCTGTAGAATTCTCAATTCTCTGTTTAACACCGAAAGTTGAAATTCCAGTGCACGAAAAAATCCGGCCGCGATTTTATTACGTTCCTGTGAAAGTCAACTAATCCGCGTAGCTATTCGTTACCGACAACGAATGGGCCAGCTGGTCATATCTTCACAGAAGCGTCCTAATTTCTAAGGATGACTAGCCCCAAAGCCAACCTTAGCTTAGCCTTGCTTGCTTAACTTAACCTTTATTTTGGTACAGACTTCTACTAACTAAAACCACCACGTGTTCGGATCGCACACTTGCTCCTGGGGCTACGGGGACACTCTTAAACGCAGCCGCTGACTAGTGCCGGCCCTCCTCTGAGGGATTCGTCTGGTCAAGCGGGAGGAAGTGTAAATGAACTCCCCTCGTGACTTAACCTTGGCTTACCCTGGCTCATTTTAAACAAAAGTAGTCTTGCAACGTTCTTAACATGCAGTTGAGTATTTATCGGCAGTTCACTCAAATACAAATAAAGCTACATGGGCACTTCTAAAACTTCCAAAGCTATGGTGCACGGATCTAATTGATCGTGTTCGATGGATAGCAAGAATCTCCGCGGTTACTCTTTTAAAAGTATTTGGCTTTTACAATGTTTTCAAATTACAGTACTATTCGGTGTGGGAGGACAGTGTAGAGATGTCAACAAGAACTTAGTACCACTGTTTCTCTCTTTTCGATTCAATGGTACTTTTTAGATGGGTAGGTAGATGGCCACGTTAGGCAAGGGCTACTAGCATTTAATAGGTATTCAAAGGTGCAGGTGTATGGACCCTTGAGACAACACTAGTTTACTCTTAAAAGATCCTGTCAAGACTGGTCTTCGCAAAAACCATCAGCCTTACCCAACATTACAACAACCTACGTGTTTTTAACACGCTTTTATTAGGTCGATCTGTATGTAACTAACTATGTAATGGAATCTAAGGTAACTAATTTAACCATCTTCCAAGGATCGTAGCGTCATGAAAATTGGCAGCTGTATGCAATTTTGATGACAATACAATAATATGTTACTGTCGAGCTGATCTGATGATGGAGCCGGAAGATATGAACTGGCACTTCATGATGGAACATCGTATCATAGCTGTGTTTGAACTTGTTAGAAAAGTTTTGTAATGAACTTTGACCACGATTAGGTTTCAAGGTCTGATGATGAAGCTGGAAGATAGGCACTGGCATTCCATCATGGAATATCGTATCATAGCCGTGTTTGGACTTGTTAGAAAGGTCGTGTAATGAACTTTGACCACGATAAGGTTTTTGGTTTTTACGTGCAATTATAAAAGCGTGTTTTTCTAGTATTTTTAAACTATACATTTATTAGCTTAGCTTCTGACCGCGTCTTCGCAAATTGGCGTCTTCGGAAATTGTCCCGCGGAAATGACAAATGACAGTCTACACGTGTGCCAAATTTCAACCAAATATATTCAGTCGTTTTTGCGTGATTCAGTAACGAACTTTTGCTAACGGCTCCACCCGGGTGAAGATCAGAAATTAACCCACTGGAATGTAGTACTGGGGTAAAAAAGATTCTTGTGTATGTGTTATTCCCGATTACATTTTCCGTGACTGAGTAAAAAACACTCAAGCTTTCACACTTATAATATTAGTAGGTTAGCAGGATAGTTTGGTTCGTAAGTATATCGATCAGTTTTATATGTATTACACCACTCGTCATGATGATACTTCTGCTAAAGCGTTAACGCCAATCGTGACGTACATATCTAAATCACATGTCTACTAGGAGTATTTATACATTTTATTGAGCTGTATAAATAGAAAACTAATACTGAACTCAAGGAAATGTTTCTTGAGTTTAATTCGAACTAATTCCGAATGTATTTAGAAACATGGAGTGCCTTGAAGCTTTCTGCTTACCCCGAAAGTCACACGGGTTGAAAACACGACTATTGTCACTACAAGCTTTAAAGCAATATTTCTGTGAGTGTCTACAAATTTAATCATAGCACAAAACTGAGCTTAATCTGAAATTAATTCCTAAAACAAACTCGACTATCTTTTAATCAATCACTTTATCGCCCCTACGAGTTTAGATATTTGAGGAAAAAAAACCTTGAGTTTGTTAAAACAGCACGTTATTAAATGCAAAAGCACTTTCATGAATTTAGACGTTTTTAAACTACACCGTGTCAATAGCGCAATTTTTTTTTATTATAGCCACTACTTACGAAAGAGAAATAACACTGAATTAATTTAAAAAAAAACTCACCTGAACTTCTTTATTTAAAAAAAATCCAAACTCCGTCAGCACAGCACAAAAAGAAAACAAAAGTTAAATATGGTCTAAGAATATTTTCAAAATAGGGTTGTAACAGGATAGTGCAGGGTTCTCAAACGCGGCACACAAGTGGGACAGTTCGTTCGTTCGGATGTGATGCCGGCCGCTCGGCCAGTATGGAACGACGCCCGCGCGATTCGCTTGCGAGCGAATAGTGATGGGATTGAGCGAGTATCGATATCGATAAGGTGATTTAAGTAGGAGAGACACGATGTGCAAACAAATGCAGCTGCACTGTACACGGTACGGGATGAAAACGTTATGGCGAGAGGATGTGGCGATTGACGGGTGGCGGGTTTAGCCCCACCATTTTACCCTATTGTTGTCAAGTTTGAGAAAAGGTCGAACTGGATGCGTTAGCAAGAATAGTGGTAATTAGCTAATTAGTTTCATGTTTGGACTTGCACATTCAGAAACAATGTAGTGTTTTTCGTAATAAAGCTCAAAAGGGTAGCGTGGTATTTTGTAGAAAAGTGGGTATAGCTGGTTTAGTGGTAATAGCTGTTTACTTAACTACTTAGTAAATAAACAAAGCGTGACACGCGATAAGTGATTCACCGAAATTCAATCAGTTCAAGTAAGTCAAGAATTTCCAAATAGAGTGCTTGTATCCTTAATAGCACCTAAAAATATTATACATTGTTCACATTTATAAAACTGCATTTTGCATTATATTTTAGTTGGTATGATTAAGACGTTAGAGGCTTAACGTGCGTCAAAAATCGTGTTAAGCCACAGGCCCCGGCTGTATTTATAGATCTGTGACAGTCGCTACAAGTAACCAGAAGACTTTCGCTCGACGCAGGCGCTCCATTTAAAATCCTGGTCTTCAGCTGCGTCCGGTAACACTGGAAGCGGAATCCAATATAGTTGGGAAAAGGCAAAGCAGATTCATTGAGGCCTACATACCTTCACCATCCAAACTTTATCAAATTTTTTGTCTGAAACTTTTGCCCATCACTAAAGTCATGAAAAGTTTCACAGTTGCCCGCCTGTAGACTGGCTTCAGTCTTCGTCCCGCGCACTTAGCAATGTTTTGCAAATCACAGATTATAATTAGGCTAGTTACTCATGTCTTTTTATTAATCATATTTCTATAAGTAAACTACTGTGCGTTTTTTTTATAAATATTCTGTGATGACATGTAGGCGTTACATTAAAAATGAAATCAAAGACCTTAATTTATGATTTACTTTGATAACCTCATTAGAACTCATTCGTGTGCAAAAAATTATTCGTTTTTTTTAAGAGGCCGTATACGAAAATGACAAAAATAAAAAGGAGCTCATTCGTTTGATAATAACTGAAACGATCTTTCATATTGTGCATTAAAATTTATGGGAATGCAGTATTTTAACTGTAAAAGCAAGTAAATCAGTAACATCAACAAAATGTTGTATACAAACTCTTAAATCCGTTTCGATAAATTTTCAAATCAGCAATAATCTAGTCACAGAAAACAAATCTTTTGCTACAATTTCCATTACTGTTTTTATGACCCGACCCAATATAAACGATAAATTATAGGAAGCACCTCTTCTATGCCTGCCCCTTTTACATGACACTTTTAAACATAACCGGCAAAATGCGGATAAACAGACACTTCGGAATATATGTACGTCATGTGTTGATGTTATATTGCATACTCTAGAGCCCACGAAAATCTTGACGTAGAAGCAAATCAAATATGGAAGATGAAGTAGCAATAACGAATTATTCAGTAGATGAAGATACATTACATATGTATCGTGCGTAGTGTTCAAACTATGCGACGTCCAAGGTAAAGTTCAGACATTTGTAAAGTGTAATAATGTAACTAATTGACTGAAATTACAAGCGCGTGCATCAGAATTTATGACGCGGAGTGCATATCTTCAGAAGCCAATACTATAGACAGATTTTGACGTAACTAAAAAGTTTTGTAGGAATTGGGTGTCATGGTACGGGTAAGTGGCACAGAGGAATGAGAAAAATGTCATGTGGAAAGTTTTGAGTATGAATGTCGATGGCTATACGAGTAGAGGAGGACCAAACAAACGATGAATGTAGGTACTGTGTGAATGATCATATGGTTAGAAAAGAGGTGACTACCGAGATGACGACTAATAGAGACGTGTGGCTTTTTCTTCCAGAAGAAAAAGATGCATTGCGTTGACCATAAATAAATTGGAATTAAGGCTGGAGAATGATGACAGACTTTTGAAGAGGCTCCCATGATATGTTATTTATTTTATTTTTTCAAAGGGCCAAGCCAAATCTCACACCCAGAAATAAGGCTATAATACTGTTAAAATAATGAAATTGAACTTAAATGAAGCGCTAGAAATTCTCATTTTTGTGAGTTATAAGTTTTTTTAACATACAGCCTGATACTGACCAGAGAGGTAATAGCTAAACGTAAAGGCTCAACAATTTCTATGAAAACGCACGTGACACTTCACACAGGGGCAACCTGTCGCGACACGACACGTTCATAAAATTGTTCTTCTAATATAAATCGCCGAATCGCGCGTGACCGTCACGTCGCGCTAGTCTGCACGAGCCTTAATGCAATATCGGTAGGAATCGCTTTCAATTTGGTATTTTGGTATTGGTAAATATACAATTTTTTCAAGTATATGAAAGAATGGATTTGCAATAAGTTTCAAAATGATTCAGTGTGTTTCGAAATAAGGGTGCTGCGAAATGGAAAAAAAGTAAGATATTTTGAACGTTGCAGGCTGCAGTTAACTGCAATCAGTTAGAAGCGGATTAACAGCTTTGGCTCATTGATCTATTGTCGCAAACACTGGTGCCGATTTTTTTTTCACCACCTAAACTAAAATTAGCATATTGCTATCACTCACTGACGGACCACGAAAAAAAGACAAGTGACGCTTCAGAACTATCAAACTGATGTACGTTCGATTGCCTTGAATTTGGCGTGATTTGAAGCATCATGCTTCAAATCACGCCAAATTCAAGGAATTTAGTTTGTCGTCGTTGCATCAAAAAAATCTTAGTTCAACTTTTGACGGCTCTAATTTATTTCCGTCTCTTTCTTGTTTTATTAGAAGGAAACATAGCAATAGCCTAAATTATATTTAGTTGGAGCACCTTCACCAATATTTGTTCAACAATTAAATAATAGTAATAAAATCAGTAGGTAAGGTATGTAGGAAACAAGAGATTCCATACCAGACGGCATTTGACGCAATCAATAGAGAGAGAATGTAGATTCTGAAATACAAGATTTTTTCATGAAAATAAGTTTAATTTCCTGACGAAATATATTCATAATAAGATCACGCCCTAATTCGCTTAGATATTGTCACTATGCTGCCGAAAAGTTTCGCTAACCTCGAATCTGCCATATG
This sequence comes from Aporophyla lueneburgensis, assembly GCA_932294355.1. NCBI lineage: Eukaryota > Metazoa > Arthropoda > Insecta > Lepidoptera > Noctuidae > Aporophyla > Aporophyla lueneburgensis. Next base: position 9,588,755 of record OW028758.1, on the reverse strand, counting down.
TTTGGCATAACAGAATATTCTTTCCAAACGTTAGATACATCATAAGGAAAGTCTAAAATTATCTTTCCAAAAAATTAAGCGTGACTCAAGCGCGAACAGCCTTAAACCTTCAATTAATAAAAACAAACTCATTTGCGGTATAAACGGATCGGAAATGCCGTGTGCCAATATCAAAGTGACCTGATGAATCATGCGCAAACCTGTATTGATCTATTCGTGGTTCGCAAGGTTTAAAGTGGCAAGGACGAGGCATGACATAAACGAAAATAACAAGACGAATTTGAAGGTTGAAAAGTCTAAAACATTTCAAGATCATAATGTTTTTCGTCATGTTTTCAGACCGAAAGTGTTTTTAAATGCCATTGTCAAAAAATGATACACGGTTGTATTTACGGAATCATAATATCGCTAGATGGACCGACGACCTCAAAAAGGTGGCTGGGACAGACTGGGTACGGAAGGCGGAGGACAGGGTGTTGTGGTGCAGCATGGGAGAGGCCTATGTCCAGCAGTGGACTGCGATAGGCTGAATTGATTTGATTGAATACTTGAAATAATCAATCCAATCCTCTTAGTTCATTGAATAAGTCATTTAATGAAGTTAAATGAACTTAGAGGTTTGTATTGATTGAGTCATATTTGTTAGTGTCGCGAATTATATTTTATTCAACATATAGTTTGAGAGTGACCTGCAAATTACAATAAACCTAAGTAAATTTGAATTACTCGGGCTACCCTTAAGATAGAGAAGATTAGCACCATCCCATTTCTTACCGTGGGTGTCGTAAAAGGCGACTAAGGGACTTACTAGAGAATGGGCAGCAGCGCTCTCTATGTATTTTACCACCATACTACGATCACCAACCCACCTGCCAAGCATGGTGACTATGGCAAACGGAGGGTGTTTGCCATAGTCCCCCTTGGGGGAAGTCTATGCGCAGCAGTACACATCTTTAGGTTGAAATGGTTGAAATGATGATGATGATGATGAGGTACTGCTTTGTTTATATATCTTGAACATCTCAGATTTATGGTTGAAGCAAACACGTCCTGAGGAAACATGTATTTGAGCAAGCGCTACTGAGGAAGAATTCTCGTAACTAAAAACGTTCAAAATCTAGTCGCAGTTTCATCTCGGCGACAGTCTTCGTGGAGGCGACGTCCTCGTGGAGGCGATCGGCGGCGGCGACCTCTTGCGTCCGGCCCTGGTGCGAGCCATGGTACGGAGCGAGAGGAAATGGGAAGCCGTCACCTCCTTCTGCGAAGCAGTAATGCTCGCGAAGCAGGAGACGGGGCGCGTGAGGGAGTGGCAGTCTCTGCGCCCTCACGTCCCTAGCCGCCGTAGGAGGAGACGCCCCGGGCGTCGGGAGTCCATAGCGGACTCCCGGCCACCGTAGGCGCGAGCTTGCGGGTGGCGAGCAATGGGTAGCTCGCCGCCCGGTAAGGACCAAGCTCGGGTCGACGGCGCGTAGTGTTCCACGCGCGCCTCAAAGAGATGTCAGCAAAACTGAAGGGGTCTGATAGGACCGATGCCTGCCGGGGTTGCGTGATTGTTTGAAAGAAATACCGTGACCCTGGCACATGGGCAACTGAAGGAACACGGGTGGGTTTTAGTCAGTAAAAGTCTGACATGCCCTCCCGCTCCTCCCAGAGCGGGAGAAGTCATTTGATGATTTCCCATCCAACAAAAAAAAAAGAGAAAAAGAAATCTCGGCGACAAACAAATGTCAAAAATGTGGTAACTCGAGCTATTTTTGAGAGGTTGAGACTGAAATTAGGCTGTAAACGTTCTTCAAATTACGAGAATAGTTCCTCAGATCGGCCAATGCTAAGTGATCTCGATCAGACTAATATCTAACTATATCTGGGTATATAATTAAGAGGAAGCTTTTGTTCTTCAATGGGACAAATTCAGGCCAATATTAGATATAGAAAACAATTCAATTTCAGAATAAAGCATTGGAGCGGAGGTAGAAACACTAGAAACGGAAATTCTTCATTATGACGACCATGATTAATGAGTTCGAGACAAGAAAAAAGATGTTAATAATTGTGTCTTAAATAAACTTCAATGTCTTCATTATCTTACTGTTTGCCGGCCTTATGCCAAGTGTTATTTTGCTTAAATAATCTGAGGGGTGATTCTCATAATTTTAATAATGTTCACAGTCTAATTTGTCTCAATACGTCAAAAATACTTCACTCATTATTAACAAGTTTTCAACATTTGATTGTCGCTGAGATGAGACTGCGACTAGATTTTGAACGGTTTTTATTTACGAGAATTGGCCTTCTGGTCGCGGGGGAACCAATGATTTTCTAAAATCCTGTAGGAGCACTGATGGTCCAGTGGAAACAGCCACGACTTACAAGATGTAAGGCTGTCGTGGGTGTGAACCTCGATAAGCACTTTACTTAGTGTAAGTTATTTCATCACCTCGGCATAGCCTAGAACCAAAAATTCGAAGACATGTGATTGCTACCAAGCCGCCATGTGCCCACGTGGTAGATTAGGTACGACAAAGTCCCTCAGACCAAAAGGAGGCCTGTGTCCCAGCAATGAAAACAGTATTAAAGTAGATCAAGAGATATTATCAAATGTAAGCTTATCATAAAGCTTTACTTACAATGCTTTTACAAAACTTTTTCTTTGTTGTAATGACATCTCGCAGGTAAACCTATGAGGTTGTTCGCTGCTCAAGCGGTCTTGCCTGTGACTACTGTAATAAATTAAGGCCTCCAGTCAGGGCTTAAAAAACTTAAAACTAGAGCGACTACTCGCTATGGGCATCACCTGTGGGGTTCGGACCTCGGATTAGGGCATCGCTGGCAGAGGGCAGCAAGGGACGGGCTGGATCGGAATGAGCTTATACAAAACCACACCCCGGCGACATTTATACGTATCCCTCAATCTTATGTTTAAGTGCCAGTAATCCACCTATTTTCGGAACAATTGACAAACCACAAATAAAATGTAGGATAATTTTAAATTCTTAAAAAAATAAAATTCGATGGAAATCGTTTGGGAAGCTGTGAAATAACTCGATCGTAAAGAGAATAACATGTAAACAGGGCCGGCCTCGTGCGCTAAAAATAAAACTAATATTTCGGAATATTCTCGCCTCGCGCCATTCCGCAGACTACTGTTGTAAATATTTAAACCTTGTCTTACCTCAAGCGTTTTTACTGTTAGTTAGATTCAAAAGAAGACCAGAGGGCTGGCCTATTTTTTGGTCAAAGAATCATCAGCATTGCCATACAAACTGGCAATGCTGCCAGCCTTTTGGGAACGTTTTGAGAACGATGCAGACGATTCTTTTTATGCTTTATGATTATTTATTTTTATATATACATACATGTACATATTTTTATTTAGACTTAGGTTTTAAATTATGTAAATATTGTAAGATATCATAATTAAACAGTTACACTGATAAAAAAAGAAGTTTAGTCACACTTTGTCCGTGAAACGAGAGGATAGCCAAGGTTACCTTAGTATGTAAAGACATTTCATGAGACACTTTGGTTTTATCCTAATAAACTCAAAATCAAAGCATTTATCTATATCTATACTTACAATAAAACTGTAGAGAGGTCAATTCTGTACATTGAAAATATATTCAAAATTAATATTCGAGGATGAATGGTGATCGATACTGATGCCAAAAATGCAATCAGTAATTTTTTTGTCTGTCTGTCTGTATGTGCACGCATGGGTCAAAAACTACTGAAGGGATTTTAACCAAACTTGGTACGATTGTAGTCCATACTCCTGGGCAGGTTATAGGCTATATAACATAACACTAAGACACATAGAAGCCGAGCAGTGACGATAAATTTGAAGCAAGCCGGATGCAAATGCGCTTTCGAGCTAAAAAAATTAACCTGGATTAACACATAGGCTACTTTTTATCCCGGTAGTACGTTCACGCGGGATATTTTCCGACCTCCACGCGGGCGAAGCCGCTGGCAAAAGCTAGTTTCAAATAAACCAATCCGGCTCTTTTGAATTGTCAAGTGGCGGTGAGTAAAGATGAAGCTAATTGCCCATTCCAAAGCGTAGTAGGTACCTATAGAGAAAAACGGGAAAGAAACTACATTAGTACTCTAATTATAGGAAAGTATCCTAGCCAAGTTACAACCGTTTCGTGTCAAATTCCGTTCTCCAAACGGTAACGCCTCGGTGTCAGCAATTGTAGAAAACGATAAGTTGGTAGCCATGTTGACGCGCCTGAGTCGGCCGCTCGTTCTACAATGTCTTTAGAAAAACGACATTATAACAAAAGATGTAGCGTTGAACATTGTAGAAACGAAAACAATTCATTCTATTATTTTCAACGATGTGAACTTGGCTACGAATTTTCTATTCGTTTGTTCTAACCACGTGACTTAAGGGGCCCCCCTAAGGTATTAAATTTTATTTTTTTGCGTTTTCTTTTTATTTTTTTAACTGAAATATTGTGTTGTAAAAATTTCAAGTCGATTGGAGCAAAATTGACGTAGTTATGAATATTTTTATACCTACCCGACCCGAGCGGGCTATTGTTACAGCAGAGGTTCCGCTCTCTAAATCTTAGCCCCAGTTTTATTTATTGAAATTTTTACGGATATACAAACGTGCTTAACCTGTACTGTATATTTTTTAGCGTATAGTATAAAATTTATTGTAGCAGTAAATACTCTACCGAACAAAGGTAGACGGCCGTTCCTATTTTCGCGTTCGCATCATTTTAGCTCCATTGTCATTAAGAGCCCTCTCACAAAATATGAACGCTCAAGTTTAGGTAAAAGACGGCAATCTTATGTATGTGTGCGTAGCTATCCACACATGCACAATACAAACAGTGTAACTCGAGTGTCGAGCCGGTCTAAACAATCTTGATCCGTTAGAATTATAAATGCGGTATTTAGATATTTATGAAAATACTTATTTTTATTTATCCAGTCTAATAAAGATTACTAGACTAATAAAAAAATACAACTATATGTTAAACAATTACATATTGGTGCCGATTCTGTTGTACACCGAATTAAACTAACAAAACTATCTCTAAAATTGCTTACTTTTAGCTATGAGAATTGTTACGATATTCTGCAAGAAATAATCTCTTTTAAAAATTATTTTGACACGACTAAAATCAAATTTGACAATCGCGACTCAACGTGGTATTTTTAGGCTTATAGATTCGTCATGTCTGTCTGTTTGTCTGTCCGTATGTCACAGCCACTTTTCTCCGAAACTATAAGAGCATGCTGTTGAAACTTGGTAAGAAGATGTAGTATGTGAACTGCTTTAAGATTTTTACACTAAAATAGGAAAAAAAACAATAAATTTTTGGGTTCCCAATACTTAGAACAGAAACTCAAAAAAAAAATTTCATCAAACCCATACGTGTGGGGTAAAATGGTTTTGAGGTTTCTAATATTTTTTTTTTCTAAACTGAATAGTTTGCGCGAGAAACACTTCCAAAGTGGTGAAATGTGTGTCCTCCTCCCCCGTAACTTCTAAAATAAGAGAATAATAAAACTAAAAAAAATATATGATGTACATTACCATGTAAGCTCCCACCAAAAATTGGTTTGAACGAGATCTAGTAAGTAGTTTTTTTTTAATACGTCATAAATCGTAAACCGCTATTTACCTTTCATTCAATCAACTCAAATATAAAAATTAAAAAAAAACATTTAATTTCATAAACATAAACCTTATGCATAAACCGAGAATACATACAGGTTTGTACGGAAACCTCGGTGCGCGAGTCCGACTCGCACTTGGCCGGTTTTTTTTCTTTTGGCTTCACAACTTAGTACTTGTGCGCTACGCAATGAACTTGCTGAGATACGAAGGCGTGCGCAAGGGGGCATCCTGGTCGTGTTTTTTATGGAATTTTTCATTTTGGTTTGAAAAATAAAAAAAAATATTACCCACGTGTTGAGATTTATATGTGTGGGGTTTTGTAAAGGGGGTCGAAAATTTCATTATTTTTGCTATAGGACACGCCATTTTCGAGATATAAGCAAAAGAAAAAAAAATACAGTACTTCTTTTGCACGTGAGGCGAGGCGTTGCCGTTGGTGTGAATTTTTGTTCATGACCACTAGTTTTACTCCACACCTTTTTAATCGCGATTAAAAATAGTCAGATTTAGTTAAAATAAATTATTTTAGTCAAAATTTTTCTACAATCTATTAAAATAATACTTGCTTTACTTGATAATTAACGAAACTCTTATACAAAAAAAAAAATGCGAAGAGTAGCAAAATGTTGTAGTCGTAGTATATTTTTGCCTTCACGATACGAGTACCCGTAAACTGAGACGCGGGAAAAAGTGGCACAGGTCCTTCCCCGTTGGGCGCTTGCGCCGTACTAAACGCTGCCCGCTTGTGCATCGTAATTTATTCTAATTTAGAGTGATTTCAAAAACGATATTATGTCTGATTAAATAAACAGATTTAAATAAAACTTGAGAATTCGATTTTTTATAGAGCATACTTTATATCGACATGAATTTTTAAATGTAATTATGCTTTATTCAAACCAAAAAAACGCGATAAACTTGCGAATAAATCGTAAAAATTGCCATAAGACTTTATTTTTTTACTAATTAATGTTATTAAAAATCAATATTCTTGTACTAAATGTAACAACTAGATTATATGTCTGTTGTTTTGTGTATTTTTTTTTTACTCAAATTTCTACATATTAATGATAGAAATAGGAGTCTGAAATTGACCCTGCGCTGATTTTTACGAAAACTAGTTGTGGGAGATTAATTACTACAAAGTAAACAAATAAGTTTTTGTAAATGTTCTACTAAAAGTGACAAAACAAAAGATTGATCAATTTTTTACATGTATTCGTCAATGCCAGAGTATTTATAATGATGATATGAGAGGTAAATAAGGCAACTAAAATCTTAGATATTCGCGCAAAAATGTAAAATAGCTCTTAAGTTTTGTGTGAAATCATTACTAAAATGCCTTAAAAATTAAATAATCTTATAGGCAATCAGCTGGTCCGAGATTATATCGACCTAGAAAAATTGTAACTCCGCAAAAACGTAAAAGCGAAAGCATTTCAACAAGTTACGCATCAGGCAGGATTCGTCGTAGACAGGAGCATAAAGGTGCTTTAGACATCATGGATAATAGCAACATCCTTTATGGACCTGGAATTGATGATTCAGTGTGAGGTAAGCCGACAAAATTCGCGTATGAACGTTTTATACCAGATTTTTTAGTGTTCAAAACTTTAAAGCGTTTTCCCCACAACTCACGTTTTCAAAGTCGGTGCCCCTCATAACTTCAAAACTACTGCACCGATCCTTCTAAAATTTTGAACACTATTTCTATACATAATTTATGAGGTAACACTGGAGAGTTTTTTCAAATTTGTTAATATATTTTATTTTAAAATAACAAATAAGCCAATTTTTTTCGCAAAAAATCGCGTTTTTCCCTTCAAAGTGTTCCAAAAAACTGAAAAATTTAAATTTCAAAAAACCCTCCCAGCGTTACCTGAGGAACACTATTATCGAAAGAATGAAGTAATTTTTTTTGATTTAAGATGATCCAGCACCAAGTTATGAGGGGCACCGCAATTCTACTTTTTTACGAGACACGTCCGAATAATTGCTGCATTGCCGTATTTTTTTATATTTCTTCTTAAAAATTTTACACAATATTCTTTGATTGCCATACTTTAATATACCATTAGTTTTAAGAAAGAGATTTTAACTGTGTCGTCACAAAAAAAATCACAAAAACATGCCTTTTTTGTACGAATTAACCTTACCCCGCCCTTCGTTGAGATGATTTCATTCCCATACATTTGATTACTTTTTGACTAGCGTTAACGACTGCAGATTATCAACTTGCAGATTATCAGCTAGGGGTGCAGGCACTGGCGGACAAGGTTGATGGTCCATTTATCAGGCTCTGGGCTGGCAGGCACGTGCGTGCACATATTCACGTACAGACGCCAACACATCAAGCTACTACAATCTGTCAGATTTCTTTGATAGATTTTCGACTTTATTTCTAGAGCATTAGGTTCAAGGTTCATTGGGAAAAATTGACAGTTTCGGGTAGCTTGACCTGGTGGCGTCTGTACCTAATTAATGTGTTATTATTTTAATTTTATTTCATTAAATTTGTGTTTACTAACATAGACTAAGTTCTTACTAACACTATGGATCCCTGGTCTGAAATAAAATGTTGAATTTGAATATTTTTTTTTTTATTACATTACAGAGAAATTACTTACCTACCTACACAAATAGCACTTACCTTGTAGCTTAAAGCCGTTTTACTTAATTTTCAATAAATTTGCAGCGGCCGCGTTTAGGCGTAAATATCTTAGGGTTTATTGCAATTACAGGTCAGTTCATGTCATTAATGCTCATGTCACAAATGTGGCTTTACATAATTATAGTCACCGTGTGGTGCCGGACATTAGCCACCCCATTTCTTCCCACGGGTGTCGTAAGAGGCGACTAAGGGACTTACTAGGGAACTGTGCCCTGGTAATCGAGAGGGCAGTAAGTCTAAGGTTGGCCACCTTCGACTTACTGCCCTCTCGATTACCGGCGCAGAACTGACAGCAGCTTTCTGCGACCACCATACTGCGACTGTCAACCCGCCTGCCAACGTGATGATTATGGCCAACTCCCAAATTGGGAGAGGCCAGCAGTAGACTTTCTTTCATCTGAAATGATGATGAAATCATAACGTAAGAAAATTATAATTTTTGGGCTACTCTGCAACTTCCACCTTAACAGTTACAAAATGAGAGGTCAAGTTAGAATTCCTTTAATTCTCCAAATAACTAGGAAGAATAGCAATGAAATCGTCAAAAAATCTGAGGGCCAGTGCCACAGGTCACACACAAAAATAGCGCTGTATAACTATTCCACATACACGAAAAACTGTGTCTCCTTCAATATACACCATCATTGCTAATAACTATTGCGAAATGACACCGTGTCGCTGTGTGTTCATTGTTGGAAAATGAGTGTGCGGTCGATTGGAATGGTGCCGATGAGCGGGAGTGAGTCGCGCAGTATTTATAGAGGAGTGACCAACGATGAGGTGTGGGATAAGATAGAGAAGATCAGCGGGTATACACGTTTTGTTTTCTTAGCCAGGTTCAGGACTTCTAGTCCAGCTAAATGCGGCTATATACTGACTATATGGAGCGACTGCTATCTAGCATTGTGAGAAGACGGCAGAATGCGCCACGCCAAGCAGCGTCCAGAATTCTAATAAAATTCGTGGTACCGGAATTGCGTTTGGTGCACAATTTCTGTCACAGACCGCCTTCAATTTCTACCCGCTTGGTTTATATGGAGTGTTGACAGTGCCACCTTTGCAGCGGCCACCGAAGCGTCTCCATGATCTGTGGTCGATGCATTAGTTACTGTCAAACTTTCGTGCTTCCGAGTTATACAGCCATTCACAAGATTGCCTGTCGGCTTTCCGTGTTCACGATGTCTTGGGGATGGTTGCCGGCAAATGCAGCCTATCCTCGTTGATCGAACAGCGTCTGGCTGTTCGATCAACGGGGATAGGATGTTTGAATAGTTAGTACAACAACACAACATCAACAGCCTATAATGTTCCCACTGCTGGGACACAGGCCTCCTCTCGGTGAAAGGGAGTGGGCCATAATCCACCACGCGGGCCCAGTGCGGGTTGGTAGATGTCACATCTTCTAATTTTTGGTTCTAAGACATACCGGTTTCCTCACGATGTTTTCCTTCACCGTTTTGAGAGCAGTGGTGAAGAAATAATTTACACAAAGTATTGCACCTGCTTGGGTTCGAACTCACGACCGTAAGTGGCGGCCGTTACCACTGGGCCAGCCCTGCTCTCTTAGTTAGTAAATTAATATTTTTTTTTAGATCTGTAGATCTAAAAAATACATGTATGAACAGCAAGCAGCAGCACCACACACACACCGCACAGCATCTATGATCTATGTATAGCATCAGGTTCTTGCTGCGACTGCTGTCAGCGAATTGAAGATCAATGTAACATGAATTTTGCGCTTGTTAGAAATAATACATTACATAGTCTTATATTCCTCCAGACCGTATTTCGGTCATGCGGCCAATCTCAACGGAGCCTAGCCATCGGCGCGGGAAATTACGATACGTATGACTAAAGTAATGGTTTACTAAAGTCACACATATTGTATACTATTTAAAAGCACATGTGACCTAAACCCACACTTAAGTCACGTTTTTCTGTGTAAAAATGGACTACATATTTACGTCAAAGAAAATGTAGGTCACACAGGGTCTAAATATTCTTCACGCAACTTGACAATTAGGAAAACCCGGACTATAGTCGTTAAAACCCATCTTACAATAGGCATAGTAAGGGTTATTTTTTTTTAAACTCAGGGATTTATCAATTTTATGAAACAACCTTGAAATTCTTCAGAAGTGCTTAAAATCACGTTTTTATATTTTATACCTGCGCTCGAAAACCAAACTAAAACGTAATTATACCCTAATGTTTTTCCCGCTTCCTCTTATGTCTGACGACATTTATTTGGAAGGACAATAAAGTTTGAAACACAGATTTCGCTATGAATAGTTAAAATTATCTTAGTAGGTTTTAATTATAATTTTGACTGGAGAACGTTTCAGAATAGCTATTTACTAAAAGACAGTCCTTGCTCCCACAATCGTAAAAGACTTCTTGCGTTCGAAGAAAGATAAAAGATGAATAAAGCTAAGGGTTGAACACTTTCTTAGAACTCACCCAATAGGAGATAAGATTTTTTTTCCCACGGGGAATTCCTAATTGAAACAAACCCCTCGTATACTACCTGGGTTTACAAAGTAATAATTTCCACGATTCGTGTTGTTTCTTGTATTTACAAATTAAACTACAGAGTAATGCTCTGCTTTACCTTCCTTTGCGGCACCGGCCAAGTGGGAGTCAGACTAGCACACAAAGGGTTGCGTACCAAATGGAAAAAAAACACGTTTCATGGGTGAGTTTTTTTTTCATGGATGGAGTTTCTTTTTTCATGAATAGTTTTTTTTGTTTATAGCCGCAACAGAAATAATGAGGATTTCTATGAAAAATTTCACCTGTCTAACCACTTATGGATCTTAAGAAACAGCCCGATGACAGGTAGACGGACAGCGGAGGCTTAGTAATAGGGTCCTGTTGGTTACCGTAAAATTTAATAACGTGCGTGAAGAAATTCCGCCGCGATATTATTACGTCCGTGCTAACGTGGACTTACGAATTTCCTTCAAAACCCTTGGATTGTGATTATAAGAGTTACTCAAGTAAGATACTTGTCTTGTGTTCAAGTGACTACCTTAGGTTGGTGAAGGTCTAAAAATACCAGGGTCACGGATTTGTTCGAATGAGTTATCATGGCCCTAGCACAGGCAACTCAAGGAACACGGGTGAGTTTCAGTCAGTAAATTTTGAAAAGTAACTTTCCCACCCAAAAAAAAGCAAAAGCAATTGTGAGTTCGTGTGTACAACGTACATATAGCTACATATCAAGCTATACATTTCCACTTTTAGCTGAACTCGCACTGTATAGATTATTCGTACAATGAGAAGTCAGCTTATACTGGAAATGTATTGCTTGATTTGATGCCGTGCGACAATACGTGGCATGTACAGACGCCAGCACATCAAGCTACCCGAAACTGTCAAATTTTCCCAAACAATCTTGAACCTTATACTTTGGCGATGAAGTTGAAAACCTATTAAAGAAATTTGACAGATTGTAGTAAAAATAAAACGATTTTTAGAGGAATAACCTTTATATTCATTTCTTTCATAGTTTCGATCTTAACTATGCGCTTAAGGCTATGTAACACGGTGTGCATTCTACATCCCTCTTTTTTCAACAAACACCAGCTTTTAAGTGAAAAACAACAGTGTAGTGTCAAAAATACATGGCAGTTTCTTAATATTACAAAATTCTTATGTAAAATTGCGAGGACATTGTTTTAACAACAATTATGACAAGATTTTTACCCTATTTAGTTGTCAAACTGAATAAACTATTAATTTGTTAATTTTAAATGTCATTATTAGTGCATGCAGCGTTTCAACTTGCCTTTTCAATGAACCATTTTGTTTTTAATTTTTATTGAATTTGGAACGCCTATACGCTCTTACACAAACACGAAAAAAATATGACCGATTTTCAAAATCAAGGGTCCAATAGAATATCACGTCTTTTCAAGAAACTTTCTTATAGACAAGCAGAAAAAATCGCCTTTCAATGAATACTAACGCTGAATATTGCCTAAGACGGCTACCCATCATGTTCTAACTTGGCAGACCTTATGCTAATCACAATAACTTCTAAAATCGCTTGTAGTTATTCAAAATCAATTCAACGGGATATAGGACCACAACAATGCCGGCGAAACAACGTTCAATCAACTTGTTTTAAACAAGAATACAACGCAATTATTTACAAAAGCCATAGTTTATTTAATGTCCATACGAACAACAAACATTAGTCTTCAAACTTTGGATAACTTCGGTATATCTCCAAAATAACTGTTAGTCAATGGGTCACAGTATAATAATTGTACGCAAGAGGTCAAACATTACGGCTCTCGATAACTGTCCTATGTAGAATTTGACAAATATCTTTAGTATTTCAAAACTTCAACATCTTTTAAAAAACTTACCACGTATTTAATATCATCTAAAACCCTTTGAATCCTTTTCATCACTATAAAGAGGTATTTTTGATACACGATTTTTGTGAGAAGCTTCTAAGAGAAAATTTTAATGAATATAGTTTAGACTAAGTACCGTCTCGCGATTTCTCTGCTTTGTAATTTAGGAGCGCGACCACGCTTCACATTATACTAAAAATATTCTCAATAAATTGTACTATTTACAAAACTTGCATAATCCGAATCTTTACAAAGACATTGGTAACAATATTAATAATTGTAAATTGTAAAATTCCGAGGCATAAACTAAACTGTTATAAGCAATAACAAAAATAATATAATATTTTGTGATGATCACTCGTTATCAACGTAAAATTGAACATTTATATAAAACTGATTATTTTATGTAAAAAAAAGAAAACTGCAAGCATAATATTCTCTCTGTTAGAGTTATAATAATAAACACTATATTAGTTTATCATCGATAGTTAATCGATCGTATTCATCTTAATAAAAAAGTAATTATGATTTAAAAAATCAAAAACACTAACGTTCACTAACAGTAACTGTATAAAATCATTCAACACAAGATAATTATTAATCTGCCAAGTAATAATAATTAAAGCAAATCTTAAGCAAATGACAAAAAATCTCATACTTTTTTTAAAAAACACCATTACTAATCTTAACATCTATAACCACTTACGATTTTCGTACACAAAATATGTCATTTTATTCTTAACTTACATTCTAGTGTAGACATTCACCGAAAATAAGAAAGTCACACTTTTTCGTGAGAACTTGACATTAGCCGACTTCGAGAGCGCGCACGCTTACTATACACGTTTTGTTAGCACATCACAGATCATCTAAAGACTTAGCGAAATTGCATGAACTTTATGTACTTTTAGAACTAAATAAATAACGAAATATGGTGCATACACACTACACACACTCATATTTAGGTGAATATGGGCATGTATAGCGTATGTGTCTTTATAAAAGTGTCCATGCAATTCCTCTAATGAGGCACACTTCACGCTAACAAAAATACAGCCTTTCCCTCCGCACGCCTCGGCATTCCCTCTTTAACATTACAAATATCATAAATTACTCTAAAATCTACCTTATAACAACGCGATAGCTTATCTCTATCAAAAGCTAATTCCCATTTGGCTTCTTTCAAGTTGAACCATATTTATGTCTTGTTTTATATCATATACACTAGAATTTACTATTTTAAGAAATGCCTTAATTTGGTATAGCTGTTACTAAAATTCGTTTGTTTAATAGTTTATACAAATAATCACGAAATCATTTTCATCTCGGTTGAGCAATGACAATGTTTGTTTTCGTCGTTCATATTTTCTTGTCATAAATACTAAAATATCTTACATTATTATAACTTCATTTAGGATTTGTGAAAAAATATTTTACTGAGATCCCTTATATGTTCTTTAGTTTGTTCCAACTCAATACTGTTACATACATATCTATAATATTTAACTTATTTACTGCAACTACTTACATTTTAATAGAAATAGATACAAGACATAAATGATAAGTTCACCTCAATTTAAACGAGCGATGCACATCCACAACTTGTGCAAACATGTTTCTAAAACCAACAATTTCTTTACCAAACCAAATGAATCAAACAATTTTAGTGCCGGAAGACGAACAACAAATAAATTTGGAAGACGTAGGCCAAATACGTAATTTTGTGATCACAATTTTTTTTATTAAAAATAATGACTTAAATAAATGCTATTCATATGGCATCTTACTCTTTTAGAATGAAAAGTACGGCATACTACTTATGCTAGGATAACATAAAGTTACAACACATTTAAGATACAGTTCCAACAACGATATTTCTCCACAATCTTCGCCGCTGCTGTGGCACACAAGTAGTATGACACACACTCACTCTCGCACGTTTCTCGCGGTACAATCACATCACTATTTATCGATACATCGACTAGGTCGTCCTTGTCTCGCACTAGTGTGGGGGTCGCTAGGGATGCGACACGCGCGGTCGCTCGGAGGCCTCAAAAGAAGCCGATCAACTCCTACTCGATATTGCTCCGAGGACCGTCGATTGGCATCGTGTGCAGGACCTCGTCGAGGAGTTGCAGGGCTCTGGGGATATTGTGGAAATTTGCTTAACATAAGTGTTTAAAATATTGTAGATCAGTAGAAACTCCAACACGAATTCGTCCCAAGACAGAGCAAATGCTTTTTATCCAGCAAATATGGAATATACATTGGCCATATTTTTAATCTATTGCTTGCTGACAAGCAAAATTGTACAATCATTATCACAGACATCAAACGGCTTTTTATAGGCATTCTTATATTTTTATCACTTTTTGGAACTGAAAGTCCTGTATGTTATTCAATGTAACCATCAAATCTTCGCGGCGTCCCAATATGCCTAGGCATGTATACCAATACGGCTATTAGCCACATTGGTATATTAAGCCATATTTTGACCCCGCTACTTGGTATAAACTTTATAGAAGAAAAATTGTATACATATGTATGTTTAAAATCACTAAAATCTTCAATACAACCATCTAAGTGCATTCAATCCCATGAAAAATTTAATTTTGAGGGCTACCCTAACGCATGCTCCTCATCAACATGATGATTAAATCTTAACTACCACACTAATAATATTATAAATGCAAAAGTAACTGTCTGTCTGTCTCGCTTTCCTGCTAAAACTACTGAACCGGTTTAAATGAAATTTGGTACACAGACAGTTTAGAGCCTGAGAAAGGACATAGGCTACTTTTTATGCCGTGACTTTGTCTGCGTCCGCGATAACCGACATTTACGCAGACGAAGTCGCGGGCAGAAGCTAGTCTAAAATAAATATAAATAAAAGCGTCCTCACCTATGCAGATGGACCTCGACCCAGCAAGGCGTCTCCTTGATGGAAGTCCTGGGGTAGTCTGGTCCCCAGCCCTTCACGAAGCTCAGTCGCACGATGCACAGGCGCCGCAGGTCGTCGACCCCGATGCCCGCCGCTGCCGATAAACCTGCGCCACTTAGATACTTCAGACACACATGGACTGGTCACGGTCATCATGCTTCGGGTACTTTCTACAAGTCCCTGAAGGTCTGGTTACTTTTTTCGTTTCGACTTTATTTCAACGACCGCAAGGTCGATATTGTTTTGGCAGATTCTCGATAAATTATTTACATACGACGGTATTGTTATCATGGATCGGGTACTTTCTTGATATACCCGAAGATCAACAGGGCAACTCTCGTATTTTTAAGAACGTTCGCATTCTGATCTCAGCCTCAATCTGTCAAAATAACTCTCATTTCCCAACATTTTTGACATTGATTATAGCCAAGATGAGATTACCATTCGTTTTCGTACTTTTTTAAATAGAGGAATTGGACTTCTGGTTACCTCAAGTTCAGCTTTCAACTTTACTTCAACGTAGGCCAAATCGATACTGTTTTGACATTTAAAACTTAACGCTAAGGCGTTGAATTTCGCGATAAACATGTAGCATTAAGATATTTCAGACGCACCTTGTCTAGACACGGTTATCATGATCCGGGTCTTTCGCAAACCCAAAATGACCCTGAATGTATTTATTTTCGACTTTATTTCACTTTTTTGCAGTGTTTTGTATATGTGTTGGTTCATATTTTAAAGCAGTGAAAACCGTTCATCTTCCAAGCGGGCTTTTGCCAGAACTTGTTGGAATCATTTTTAAAGACAGTAATAATGGACAGCTAATCTAACACTAGTTTGGCGGCTTAAGATAAAAAGGTTTATAACTAAAATAAGCTAACTAACAAACTACGATCTACGAATGATGCTACAGAAGCTGGGGGCTAAAGTTCTTGACCGCTCTGAACTTAGCACTGAGTAAACTCTACTATTTCATTCGACAATTGTTTTCAGTTTGTCCAATGAAAATTAGGTACACCTTATAATCTATTCACAACTATTCGATATGCTTGCAAACTGAATTATACATCAATCATTGTTATTGTAGGAGGGTTATAAACGCTGTTTACACATCCAATACCCGAAACTGTTCAATATAAATGACAGGTTTGCTGTGGGAAGCAAGGCAAATCAGAGGGGCAAAGCCCGTAATTTTCAGAACGTTCAAATTCTGATCTCAGTTTTAATCTTTCAAAAATAAAACTCAAGTTTCTATACATTTTTGACAAACTTTTGCCATTTAATTTTCGCCGAAATGCGATTCTGACTAGATTTTGAACGATTTTAATTACGAGAATTGGCCCATAGGTTATTCGATTAGACGCGATATTTTCGATAAGAGAATCTGTGGAATGCTTGTGAACAACAACGCTGTGCAATTGATATCGATAAACTTTGTCATCACTGAAGTTTGAGCAACTTATTTAATTGCCTTTTTATTTGAGTCGCTATAGTAAAGTGATGGTTCTCAGGGCGGGTCAGACCTGCCAAGGTCGCGAGATTTGTTCGAAAATGATACCGTGGCCCTGGCCAACTGTAGGAAAACGGGTGGGTTTTAGTAAAAATCTGACACGTCCTTCCGCTCCACCCAGAGCGGGAGTCGTCATTTGGTGATTTCCCACCCACAAAAAAAGACTGTTTATTTGAGTCGCTATAGTAAAGTGATGGTGCTCAGGGCGGGTCAGGGCGGCCACTATAGCCAGGTAGTGCGGGTGTGTACGTACACTTGTTCATGGTGGGGTGCTGCGGCTGGATGTGTCCGGCGACGGCGGCGGCCTGCGCGGCGGCCGCGGCCTGCGCCGTGGCGGCCTGGCTCTGCATCTGGCGGTGGCACTGCCGCAGGTCGAACACCTACAGGAGAATAACGTGCATTTAGTAAAGCCATCTCTGTTAAGACCGTAGCACAGGGTTTTTTTGGAACGAAGTTCCTTATAGCGCTTTGCGAAAGGGGGCTAGACGGAAAAAAATTAAGACTAAAAGTTGTAACGACACTTTTTAACCAAAGAGAGAAAGAGAGAGAGAGAGATAATATTTTTGATGAGCGTATACAGGTTTTTTGTACATAGCAAATAATAAAAAAAAACAATAATGAATCCTGGAAAGAAACTTCGTTCCATCCGGGTGTCCCTTCACACCTCTCAAGTTTTTTCAACTTAACCAGAGAGTAATGCAGAAGTGCACACCCACATTTCGACAAAAGGAAGTAGGCCCATTGGCATCAACCGGACACTCATCCAAACCTCGATCTGTTACTGAGAAAGTCCTGATGGGAAAACCCCGTTTGTCTGACCTGGAAATCTAAAGTGACAAGTAAAAAGGTGCCGAAATTTACCATACCATGTGTGGTTCTTTCGCTTGTTCCTCAAAAAAGATGGCTAGTCATATTATAGAAGCAGTGGTGGCAACTACCACTTTAGTTTGTGTAAATAATTTCATCACCACTACTGCCATAACAGTGAAGTAAAACATCGTCAGGCAAGCGGTATGTCCTAGAAACAAAATTCGAAGACATGTGTCATCTACCAAGCCGCATTGAGCACGCATGGTAAATTACAGCCCACTTTCTTACGAAGAGAAAAGGTCTGTGGCCCAGAAGTGGGAAGATTATAAGCTGATTCTGTGTAGTAATAATACTATAACGTTACAATTTTATGTCACATCCAGCAGTGGACGTCTTTCGGCTGAAAGGATGTTACAATTTTAATTTAAATCTCTGTACTAATTGTATTTTTGTAATTTCTAATTTTATGGATTATTTTTTTATCTGAAATAAACCGATTAATAATAATAGTTACCTTGATGCAAGCGGAGGGGTATATCTTATGCACGGCGTCGCCGGGCGCTCGTCCAGCCTCTCGGTCCAGGTAGTACGACTGTACGAACACGGAGTGGTCTGACAGACAACGTAGCCACACGTCGCCTTCACCGCGGAGGTCTAATTGCACGCCCTTGCCAATGTGTAGTCTGGATGCAGCATTTTAGAAAGCATATTATTATGTGAGTTTGTGTGTGTGTGTGTGTAAGCCATTTAATTGTATTTTTTATAGCTTCTGCCCGCGACTTCGTCCGCGTCAACTTTTTGTTCCCGTCGCATCGAATTGCCTGCCAGTTTTCGTCCATTTATCGTTGCTGCTCCGCTCCTTTTGATCGTAGCGTGATGTTATATAGATGAATAAATAGCCTAACCAACATAAAAATAATTTTTCAATTCGGACCCTCCTGGTCCTGAGATTACCGCGTTCAACCAAACAAACAAACTCTTCAGCTTTATAATATTAGTATAGATTTAATCCTTCCTCTTGAATCACTTTGCCTCTATAGGCAAAGTGTTCAAACTCCGTGACGGATGTTAATACAGTTTTCTTCTATATGAAAACTGTATTAAAATCCGTCACGGAGTTTAAAAGATCTAAACGCAAAGACACGGGAAGCGAGTTTGTTTTATAATACCATAACTGTTGTCCACAGAATTTGCAGATCTGTGTCAGTTTGCAGATTTGAGGGTACACATATTTATTAATATTTTCAAGAGGTTTGTATGTAGGGGGTAATATCAGAAACTGCCTGACGGATTTGAAAAATTATGAACTAATTCTCATATATGAACTGGACTATCAAAGCGGGCGATGGGAACAAAACAAAACATCACTCGGACGAAGTCACGGGCGAGGTGCTAGTAATGAATAAAAGTCTGAAATCGCCACTTCAACTTGAGCAAGCGTCAAGATGCTCGGTCCTTTTCCCAACGAGTAGAGGCCTTTGCCCTGCAGAGGGACATTAATAAGCTGGTATTGTTATAATTATTTTGATAATGGTTTATGTTACCTCGCGCGTTCACTCTGCTCTGTCCTGTGAACGTTACTGAGAGCTCCCAAACAGAATCTGTTGCCACCTGAAGGATCCACATATCCATCCACCTGGAAATAGAAATGGTTCATAATTAAAATATAATTCAAACGTTTTTATGTTCCACTTTTTAGTTGTGGCAACTACGCCCCACTAATTGATATACCACTACTGGCCAGGTCAATAGTAGTGACAGGAAGTATTAGAATATCATGAGAACAAACGAAGTAGATCAAATACGTATTACAGAAGCTTACGCAAAAACTACCAAAGGAAAGTCAATAAAATGTATATGGAACCCCCTGAAGCATACACACTAATATTATAAATGCAAAAGTAACTCTGTCTGTCTGTCTGTCTCGCTTGCCTGCTAAAACTACTGAACCGATTTAAATGAAATTTGGTACACAGATAGTTCAGAGCCTGAGACAGGACATAGGCTACTTTTTATCCCGGTAGTATGTTCCCGCGGGATAATTTCCGACCTCCACGCGGGCGAAGCCGCTGGCAAAAGCTAGTATAAAAAGAATTTTTGAAATAGGTCAACAGTTGGCATAAATTAAAAAATATATATGACTACCTTCTGCCCGCGACTTCGTCCGCGTTAAATTTCTTGCTCCCCGACCCTTCCCGTCGCGTCGAATCGCCTACCTGTGCGATTTTCCCCTTTTTTGCAACATTTTTCATTACTGCTCCGCTCCTCTTGGTTGTAGCGTGATGTTATATAGCCTATAGCCTTCCTCGATAAATAGGCTACCCAACACAAAAACAATTTTTCAATTCGGACCAGTAGTTTCTGAGATTAGCGCGTTCAATCAAACAAACAAACTCTTCAGCTTTATAATATTATATAGTATATAGTATAAATGTGGAAAAACGAACCTCTTCCTTTTTCAAAGCCGGTTTTAAAAAAAAGCAATAATCTAAACTAGTAGATATCATACTCACGGTAACGTTGGGTCGACTGGAGGGCACCTTGAAGGTCTCGCCGACCTGAGTGTCCAGCTCGAAGTAAGCCACCGAGCACCAGTACTCGGGCGCCGGCTGGCTCGACAGCAGGCCGCCTGGGTTGCCATTATCTGAAACATCAACCAAATCGTTACTTTCTTCTTGATACGGATAATCCTGAGCTTTTGCAAGCAAGATGTTAGGGCGCGTTCCCACTATGTCGTAACGATTAATTTATCGTTGGACGACTGTCGTCTCTAGCTGTTCCCATTAATACGATTGTTTGTCGTCAATTTTTTTATCGATTAGCGACTATCGTATCTAGCTCTTCCCATTGGACCGCGACGACATTTTATCGTTTCACGGCAGTCGCTTTGTCGTTTACACGTCATTAGCAAGCTACAAATCTACAGTCGCCTTTACGTTTTCTTGGAGATCAGTAGTGCGTTTAGGCTCCTGAGTTCAATGGACGAAGACGAAATTATAATAAAGTATTACTTTGCGGGTGCGAGGGGGAAGCCAAAATACGTGTAAACGACGAGACGATATTTTTATCGTGGCTACAATATATTTGCGGTCACGATTTAGTCGTAATGATTTTTTATCGTTTTACGACTGTCGTGCTAGCCGTTCCTACTGTCATGACAATCTGTTGTCACTGCAAAAAATGTTGTAGACGACAGTAAATCGTGTCGTTCTATATGTGAACACCTCCATTTAAACATATAAGCCACGACACTTAAAACTACACGATTATCTGTCGTCACGACAAAGTGGGAACGCGCCCTTACACGACGCGTTTGTTGAATATCGCATGTTTTTTGTACTACCGAAGGAACAAAGAGACTCTGCAACGGCGAAGTAAGCGATGTTGCATTCCCCACACATCATCATTTGCCATAATCGCTACTTTTGGCAGGCGGGTTGGCGATCGCAATATGGTGCCGGCCATTCTCTATTAAGTCCCTTAGTCGCCTTCTTAGTCATCTTTTAGTCGGGCATCACACGAACCTACGTGGGATGGGAAATATGAGCATTATTTTGTACAGACGCCACCAGGTCAAGCTACCCGAAACTGTCAATTTTTCCCAATGAACTTTGAACCTAATGCTCTAGAAATAAAGTCGAAAATCTATCAAAGAAATCTGACAGATTGTAGTAGCTTGATGTGTTGGCGTCTGTACATTTCTAGATGACGTTTGATAGTTTTTTAAATTTGTTTGGCCCAAAATCCAGCAACGCGAATACCGTTCGCTAACGCAGCCACTAGGTCCTGACGGGTGCAGGTGACACATGCGGTGCAAGATTGGAGGAGAGCCATTACGTATTATCTGACACACCAGGAACCACCAATTGTGGAGGTCGTCCCTGCTGCGGCCTACTTGGGTACGAAATCTATTTAAGAAGTTTACTGTAGGCCACGATAACTTGTGTCCGGATGTGAGGCCCTCTGATCGTTCAATAAAGAAATCAGGTTGCTTAAGCAGTTCTTGGCAAAGAGATCACATGTTCCTGTGGAGGGATTGCCATGGGCTGGACTCACTAATCCAAAAAATAGTTTTTTTTTATAGTAATGTCCAAAATTCAGCAACCCGAATACCGTTTGCTGACGCAGCCATTAGGTCCTCACGTTTCCAGGAGCCAGGATGGGACTCTGGAAATTTTCGTGTTCAACTTACAATAATGATGATGAGGAGGTGCGTCCAGAGGTACGGGCGGCGCGGCGGGAGGAGGCGCCAGGCTCTGTGTGTATGTGAGTGTGTTGTTGCCCGTCCACGTGCCTACAGACAAGATAACAGTTACTGTGTGATTATTTTGTACTTCGAAATAGGAACACCCAGCCACGCGGATTGATCTTCAAGGTTAAGCAACGCTTGCCAAGGCCGGCACGTGGATGGGTGTCCATCCATAACATACGGAGACCCCTCCGAGCCTCGGAAAAGGATGTTAAGCAGTTGACTGTCATTCGTAGATCTTTGATAGTCGAGAAGCCTGGAAGTCTGACAACCAGTCTTACCGAGAGGCATCGCGTTACCTAGTAATTGAGTGGATGTCTGATAGGCAGTCACTCCGTATAAAATACTGATATTCAGCTCCATCCGATGTAGAGTAACCTGATCGATCGAGCAGTACAGCTATTATTACTTAGCTACAAGCCACTTCAATTCTTCAAGAAAACCAGGTAAAAAGATTAAGTTGCAACTTTAACTAGAAAAATTTATTAAGTTTCTTTTTCCGGCTGATAAATAATTTGGTACAAATATTTTTTTTGTTAGACTTCGATTCATGAATAACGATTTAAGTTTTTCACTAGCTCTGTGTTAAACTGGAAACCCTAATTGTTCCTTATAATCTCGAATACAAAATTAGCTTTATACATAACTAAACAAAAATAAACATGTTCTGAGTTGAGCTGCATGATTACTGACAAATGCGTGCACTGACTGGACAGGTCCACTCAAACTGCGCGGTTCTTGCCTCAAAAGACCATTTCAGACAACAATCTACAAGGTCTTGACATGATCTGATCAAGATTATGTCTGGACTTTAAAAGAGACTGAGACCTCCGAGCTTGGTTCGGCATTTCTTCTCGGAGTAGGCAGATAGGAAACGCCGACCTCATCTAGTTTTTAAAATATAATTGATGTGTAAAGGGTTTTTAGAAATCTACGTACAGAAATCAAATCATTTTAATATATACCTTGTTGCTGCTGATGCTGCGTACGATGTGGCAAGGGGCTAGGTTGAGGTGCAGGGCTTCCATCAGTCGTGAATCCATTTTGTTGGGAACCTTCTCCGGAACCTGGGGATACCGTGCCGGCTGCGTGGGTATCTGAGGGAAAGGATATATTATTAAAGGCAGAAGTGGAGGCATGAAGTTTGTTCATAAGGCTCAGTTTCCTCTAAGTCGCGTGAAAGATATTCGTTCTATTCAACTGTCGTAGTCACAGAATACCATAATGGCATATTTTACGGTGCAACTGTTTTTCTAAGGATTACCGAAAATACGATCATTTAACGTTAAATTTCAATCACTAAACAGTATCTAGGAATTATGCCTTATAAATAGAGCACAAACCGTGTATCTTATAATTTCGAAACATATTCTCCTAAGTTGACTTTTTTTAATTCATTGAACACTTTCATTGTGCACCTCGTGGTGCACAATGAATAGTAATAAAAGTAAATAGTAAAAAAAGTCAGTGCCTTTTGCATTATGTCTGCAACTACAATATGAAAACAGACAGAAACAGTACACACACAGTACACACAGTATGAAATTAATTTTAGGTAGCAACCAGGCAAATCTGCATTTATAACGTAACCACTACATGTCCCGGAATTAACACACCACCAAACATCCCAAATATAATATTATTGTTTACTTACTTAATTAACTACACTGTTTACGGGAGAAAATTACTTTTAGTAAATACTAGCTTTTACCAGCGGCTTCGCTCGCGTATTATACATATAAACCTTCCTCTTGATTCTGTATATTATATTGATGAAAACCGCATTAAAATCCGTTGCGAAGTTTAAAAGATCTAAACGCGGGAAGCGACTTTGTTTTATACTATGTAAAGATAAAGATGGCAGAAATCTATTCAGTAAACGATTCAGAACAAACAATTTTTAGTGTGCATTAATTTAGTTAAGCATTGTATAAATGATATTGGAAAACTGTGTACTAAGTACAGTCAGTGCCCTGCATTACCTGACCCCTCCCTTCCTATTTTTTTCTGTGTAGGATGGGTCAGGTAATGCAGGGCACTGACGGTACTACTCTAAGTAAACTTACTAGACAAAGTTTGCGTAAGCTGAGGAGAATCATTGGAAGTTTGATCCGAAGTGAAGAAGGTAGTGGTTGAGCCATCAATGAGCGGAGTGGTGGCACCCGGAGACATAGTCACTGGCATGGCCGCTAGAACACACGCAGCGGTCATTTAAGTCATAAATAACATCCTTTTAAGAGCCTTGGTAAACTTACCTCCCAAAAGACAATTAGCTTTAAGAGCTATTCAAAGGATCAGTTCAGAAAGAACGGAAAATTGCCCGAGTAATTAACCCATTAGAGGTCAAACAAAAAGTACCATAATTTTTTTTTAATGTTCTTTATTTTCGTATTGAAATAAGAATAAAAAAACACAAAATACAAGAAAACATAACAAAATTACAGTTTTCATGAAGTTACAGGGGTGTACTTAATTGAGTACACTGACCGCCTAAGTATGAAAATTTTCAAAACAAGCTTTTTCGACACAAGTGTTTTTAGGCATTTTTTACATTGCCAGCGCACTCTTGAATGACGAAGGACACATCGCATCTGTTTTTCAATTTTTGTAGGATAGTGTCCAACCCCATCTTGAGGCAGGCTTTCGACTATTGATGCAGCCTGACGCGATTTTCTTTGTTCACCTTGGCGTAAATAATATCGTGCGATAAGACGGCGGAACATGCGTTGATCCATAAGATTATTATTGCTCATTATAATATATGTAAACGCCAGGAATTAGCAACAGCCATGTCTACCATGTAGGTAAATAGCACCCACCACCACTTTTTACCGTGAACAGCAATTCTATATAGTGAGACAGACTGGTCGAGTTCATTTACACCTCTCATATTTTTATTGTAGGTTTGGAATTAATGTGGTATCGCTACGTCTATCTTCTCCTTCTTTATTGGACACCATCGTTTGACTGTCCCCGACGGTTCTATGGTATCATAGTTTGTTGCCATAGTACAGACTGTATTATCTTTCCACCTTATCAATAAAAGATCTCCTTTCTTGTCGAACCTGTAGTCATATGTGGCACGTTCTTTCTTTTTCATTTCCTTTGTGCTGGTCAGTGAACATTTATAGTCATATATTCTCGTACTGTTCCCGTAGCACGATAGCCTAGGCTTTTCAATTCCAGTAAAAGATCGTCGTCTTGTAGTATGAAAAAGGTTGCCATATCTTCATCGGCACCTTCTACTTCATTAGTCAATGCACTTGGATCAGGTGGTATGATAGCCAAGTCACATTCATCATCATCGCCATCTTGTAAAACGGCTTCAATAGCTTCTTCGAGCCCATTATAGCTCGTTTGCAATGTAAATTGCTGCTTCTTCATTGCAAGGAATCTGAAAGAAAGAAACAGTTATTTTACTTACGTATGTTGTCACTGTACTCAACCGAGTACAGTCACTTTTAAATAACCTTAGTTTTATTTTAATCATAAATAATCAATTATATTGTTCATTATAACTTACTCTGACATGTATTTTATACAAATACAATGAAAAGTACAACTTCTAAGCAATAATTATTTTATAAAATCAAAAATCATTCACTTACCTCCACAGTGTTTCGGTGACAAAACTTCAACTGACACTTTTAATCGAAAAATGTTACACTACCCGCGTATTATTTATCAATATACTTGAACAGTGTTATGATGAAGTAAAATTACAAACATAACTTCATTAACTTTACGAGATTTGTAATTTGCACTTAGGGATATGGCTGTACTCAATCAAGTACAGTGACCTCTAATGGGTTAACTCCTTTGAAAATACAGTGTAACCTGGTTAAGTGGGACCTGGATAAGTGAGAAACCTCTATTATTGAGAGTTGCAATGAGGTCCCGGCACTTTTTAATTGAATTACCTCTGTTAATGGGACTTTTCGAACCTGGTTAAATGAGATTTGAATTCTAAGATTTTTTCTGTGTTAACCTCTATAAATGGGAGTCTGTAGCTCAATTCGAACGAATAACGATACATTTTGACCTCTATAAGCGGGGGCCTCTGTAAATAAGGCAACTATAATCTTAAACCTGCTTAATTGGAAAACTGGATTAATGGGAACCCTCAATAATTGGTACATAATTCTTGGTCC
Source organism: Aporophyla lueneburgensis (assembly GCA_932294355.1). NCBI lineage: Eukaryota > Metazoa > Arthropoda > Insecta > Lepidoptera > Noctuidae > Aporophyla > Aporophyla lueneburgensis. The sequence continues at coordinate 9,562,418 of OW028758.1, read as the reverse complement.
CTTGAGATCCCAATTAACCAGGTTTCACTGTAATACCGTATTACCATAGTTTAACCTCTGTGGTATCTCAGGGATACCACATTTGGTATGTAAACAATCGTTTTTTAATTGTGTCTGTAATTACGGTAATTGACCGGTTAAAGTAGAAAATTTAATTAATATCGACACAGTCGGCTCGCGTGCAAGCGAATTGATTGCTAGTGGTCTGAATTTTCTGCCAGGGAAGGTACGAGCCTGCGGGAAGATTTTTCCGTTCCGTCTGAAGTGACCAAGTGTTTTGACTGCCGCGTCCTAACCGGATTTTTTGGAGAAAATAAGAAAAATAATTATGGCGCACAAACGTAAGAGCGCGAATATCACATACGAAGCGTTTATAAACTTTAAAATGTCAAAAGAAAAGATGAAACTAAAATTCAGTTGCGTTTGAATATTCGATCAAAAGTCCGTCGAAAAACAATCATTTCCACCCAATAAGAAAATAAAGTGAATCTAAATTAAAAAAATACAGTGCAAATCAAAAAAAATAAAGCTTACAATGGTTCATTCGTTTAGGCAGCCACATAGCACGAGCGTCCATCGTATCGGGGGGCTCGAGTTTAGGAGCCACCGCGCGTTGTTGAGCCATGGCCATCTGTTGCGGACTGGGGAGCGACATCGGCCTGTTCATTGAAGGCATTTGAGGCGTTGCTGGTGACATTGTAGGGGCAGCTGCGAGGCGAGGAGAAGACATCTGTCCTTGGCCCATTCCTCCTCCTAGCGGCGACTGGGCCCCGACCATTGGTGGCCCCGCCATGGGCCCCGGGTGCGGGCCACACATCTGCGGCGCGGGGGCCGCGTGGCCCATGGGCGGCGCGTGCGTCGGTGCGGGCGCCCGCAGCGGCGTGCGCGGCGCGTGCGTCGGCGAAAACATGTTCGGAACGCCTTCAGGCGCTAGTAACCACATAACGCAAAATAATATTTAGCATGCAGCAAAAAATAAAAATTACACAGATACTAATGGAATCAACACTTTAGATGATATAGGCTGGATGAGGCTGACAAAAAAATTACCGTCAAATAAGATGATATAGAATCTTGTTTCGATTCTCGCCTCTTAAAAATAAATAAATGATTTACTAAACCATTCTCACCATATCATCGTTCCACACAGTCTATGCCATACAAATGTGTTTCTTCCTTCAACTTCACAACACATAACCTTCAAATAAATTCCACTTACTTTGTCCCTGATTAATAATAATATTTGTCGTCTGGAACTGCGGATGGTGATGGGGCATCGGCGTATGATGATGCCGAGGACTGGTCGCGTGATGCTGTATGGTCACCATCTCTCCAGTGTCCATATCCATGCCGTTTCCACTCAGGCCGGCCGTGTATTCGTCCTTCACTAACCTACTCGGTCCCGATTGCAGGGTCAGACCTGATAAATCTGAAAATGTTTTCTTCATTGGAACACATAAACACACGTACACTGTATTACTGACAAGCGGAATCGACTTATACTGAAGAAAGTCTTGAAGCAACTGGAATTAACTGTGAAAGTTTAAAGCAAACTTTAAGATTAAATATTAATAATAGCAACTTTTACTGCAGTAGGGGTCTGTCTAGACAGACTATTGTCTAGCCTAGCATAAAACCGGTTATCAACACAATATACCAAACTAATAGAGGCATTATCACTAATACTGACCGATTCCTGGGGAGACAACCCTCTCATAATGGTAAGGATTCACACAGACAGAGTCACATTTTAGGTCGAACGCAAACTGGCAGAACTTGACGTGTTTTAATTCATTTTTGTGTAGGTCTGGCCACCGCCATATGCGCGCATAGATTACGTGTGGGAAACCTTTTCGACCGGCCACCTGAAACAATAGTTTACTAGTAAAACTAAGGCCATATCTAGCTGAAATTGGGGTTTTTTTGGGGCGTTATTAAATGTCTGCAGAAACCGAATGCAAGGCGATCGCAACAATCAGCGTTGCTGGTCTTTCTCGAGGAGCTGGGGTGGATCGAATAACCGATTTCCCACCCGTACGCAAAATACGCGCTCAGGCGTAGAGTTGCGGACACCAGCCCGTACTACCTATTACCTATTAAACCGAATACAGCTGAAAACTAATATTTTACGTGGAGCCACTGCCTATCTAACCTTCACAACCCTTAGTAAGACTGGCTTTCCGAAGCACGGAGGCGTCTTGGTACGTAAAGAAGGCCCTCAATTCATAGACCGACCGCGGCAAGGGTTACTTGACCTGATCGATCGACCCTTATTGCTCTTATTGCTTCGCTGTTGGCCTGCCCAATCCCGTGGGAATGCCAAAGATAAAAAGTATCGCTATGTCACACTGGCGACTAGAACCATTTCTATTTTAATGTAAATGTTGACATTCAAAATTGCCTTTTATGTGCTTACTGGAAATAAATGCCTTGACTTTGATACAATCCAGTTTATGAACCTCCCATGTGCCAAATTTCATCCGAATTTGTTCAGTCGTTTTATTGGAAAGCGTAATAGACAAACATCAAATCTCAAAACAAAAATCCAATCTTCCTCTTTTTAATATTAGTTTAGATTTACTTAAAACACACATTTTCATCATTTTGTTGTTTTTTACAGCAATCAACTAATCTTTTAATGAATTGCGCACTATGGGAACATTTTTATCACGGTTTTATAAGCTTCACCTGTATGTTGGTTTGCATGTGAGTATGTAACTATAAGCGAAAAAAAGTGTTGGGTGCTTTTGAGGTTTTCTATGGACACATGTTTTTTAAACTATTATTTATTTTCAATTTTTTGTGGCTACATTAATACTCCCCAAGATTATAAGCATAGTTTCTCTAATTATTTAGCCCACCATAAGAAGAGTGAATCAAATAATTAAGACCAGGTTCACTTATACTATACTAGCTTTTGCCAGCGGCTTCGCCCGCGTGGAGGTCGGAAATTATCCCGCGGGAACATACTACCGGGATAAAAAGTATCCTATGTCCTTTCTCAGGCTCTAAACTATCTGTGTGCCAAATTTCATTTAAATCGGTTCAGTAGTTTTAGCAGGAAAGCGAGACAGACAGACAGACAGACAGACAGACAGACAGACAGACAGACAGACAGACAGACAGACAGACAGACAGACAGACAGACAGACAGACAGACAGACAGACAGACAGACAGACCGACAGACAGACAGACAGAGTTACTTTTGCATTTATAATATTAAGTTTAGATTTAGAAGTTTAGATTTGTATGGAAATATGGCACACTCCAGTAATAAAATCATTGTCAAACCCTTGTTGAAATTGTTATACTATGTGGTTTTTCAGAATAAAAGTTCACCAAGTCAACTATACACAAACTTTTAATTGTGTTCAGTAGCTTAACAGTTCAAAGCAAGAGATGTAACCTTGCTCAAACTAATATTGTTGAGGTAGTCTCGATCTAGATCTTAGGTGTTAATAAATTATGAATGATATGAAATATTGCAAATTATTATTTTACCAGCCTATTAACCCTTTAAATACACCACATAGGAAGTTAAAATTGTAATTTTACATGGTTTAAGATATGGAAATATTATTTTTAGTACAATGATCTTTCAAGGACATAACAATTGGATTACTCATTGTTTAAGTTATTTTATAAACAAATATAATTGTTTCTAAATTCAAATAATTTTTATTCAATTAGAACTATGAATAAATTGCATTTAACAGTTTCTAAATCTTTGACCATTCTTTCAACCTTACTAACTTTTTTTGTCTGAAACTAGAATCCGGTACTGGTAAGTTTATATATATAGTTTAGCAGTGGAGCTATCTGCCCCTACCTTTATATGCCTTCAAACATCCAATAGTTATCATGGATTTCACAGACTTCACTCTCTCACACCCTTCCACAATATTCTACTCATTCACCCACAAACGTAGATTAAGGATGATAAAAGAACAATGTTGCCAAACATTAACTTTCAAAATAGAATTTATTCATATCATTTGCCTAGCCTTTTCTCAACTATGTTGGGGTCGGCTTCCAGTCTAACCAGATGCAGCTGGGTACCAGTATTTTACAGAGAGCAACTGCCTATCTGACCTCTACAACCCAGTTACTGGGTAATACGATACCCCATGGTAAGACTGGTTGTCAAACTTTCGGGGTTCTGATGACCTGTAACGACTGTCTAAGATCTGCGAAAGACAGCCGGGACCAACGGTTTAAGAGGCTTTCTGAGGCACGGAAGGATCTTGGTATCTCTTTAGTTTACCACAAAGAGACATGACAAAGGATAAACACTTCAAAATATACAAAATGGGAGCCTTCTCGGTTTCTGCAATCTCAGTCAGGCCTTCCCGAACCTGTATTTTTAACCGACGAAAAAAAACGAAGGAGGTTCTCAATTCAACACATATATTTTTTTTTTTAAGAAGTATCAGAATCCAATTTGTGATTTTAAATAAACTAGTGGTTGTCCAGTGGTTGAATTCAACCATGTTTTTTTTTTAATTAATTTAATGTATTTCTAATGCATTTTCTTGAAAACTAAGGTTGGACTTTTAATCCTATTCACTAACTTGACAATTGGATACCAGGTTTTGACAAAAAAAAGATAGTGAGGTGGTGCAAGACTGAATGAAATTGAATGAACTTGAAATAATGTACTTACATGCAAACTTTGTAATTTAAATTTAATAACTTGTCTTAAAACAAGATGTGTACTATATCGGTATATATGTAATCTATGGCTGTCAGAGGAAATAAAATGACTATAGTAAAAAAATAAGCAAAATGACATGATTTTTATATTCATTTTGTTTATATCAGAAGAAAATAAAAAAAGGAAATAAAACAGTTATTTCCTTTATTTTCTTAAAATATTTATTTTATATTTAAATTATTATAATAATTAAAAATGATTAATTATTCTTATAATCCACACCTAAAAACGATTTTTTAAAGTTTTATTTAATTTAAACCATTTTTATCATTCGTTCTTTATGCGAAATCGTTCACTACCCCTACACTATTAATTTTAGAATGGTATCATTATTTTGCATTGAACTGTCAAGTTAGTGAATAGGATTTAAATTTCAACCTTAGGTACTACCTTTCTAAATCCCTTTTCATACAAATTTTTACTGTGCCAAATTTCCACAGATTTTTTGTAAAAACGGGTTCCGTTTTACATAGATAATTTTGATTAAGAAAATACCTGTAATCTGCCATCCAGAGTTCTCTGTATAGTAACACATTTACTAGGGTGTGCTCCATTGGTAGTTATTGCTGTTATGAGTGAGTCTAACTCATCTCGCTTCTCTTTCAGTTTCTTCACAAGAGACTCAATGGCACGCTTGGAGAAGCCCTCACTCTCTCCTCCCTGTCTATGGCACATCAGCGAGTGCACGATGCTCAGGCATGCATCCGCCGACGTTGGCGCCGTGGTATTCATGACTGAGGATACAGTATACTGAATTGTAGGTTACAAATACAGCAATCTGAAGATTTGGTGTTAATAGAACGCAAAATTACATGGATTTTTACTTCATTTTGCAGGCTAAAATTAGATACAATACTGCAATTCTATAAATGAAATAATTAGACAAAGTAATCAGCACTTAATTAATTTAAAACCAGAATATTCAAATACAAAAGCTAAATAATAGAGAACGTCAATATTGTGTAACATATTTGTTAAACTGTAAGTTACGACGTCGGAGATAAAACTAGGAACTTAATTTATATCAGAAATTCACAAAAATAAGTCTTAATAAAACTGAAGGAATTATTCACATAACGAAATGATCGGTTCTAGGATATCTAGGAGCTAGGAAATTACCTGATTGATGTACCAGATTTGCTTTAAATATTTATAAATGAAAGCATTTAATCACTTTGCTTTTATTAACAAAACCAATGAGTAAAGTACCGAAATTAATTTATTTTATTGTGAGACGATACCAAAACAGAATGCGACATTTTGGCGGTCCATAGACACAGAGTGAAAAATGTTGCAAATGCAAATAGCCATTTCATAAAATCATTTTCGTGGTACCGAGGCTTTTTACTACAGCTAACCATAAACTGTGACCCACTGCCTTGGGGTGAAGCTCAGGTTCATGTTTTCAAGATGAGCTGGATAAAGTCTTCAACATGCATGCAGCTTAGCTTTCGTACTTATGAAAGCTAAGCTGCATGCATGTTGTATTGTATCAAATAAGATAAAGTATTAGAGAAATATTGCATCATTTTCACATAATATGCCGTGAGCATGATATAGAGACTCATCATCTCATCGTCCGTTGTGTGGTGGACTTGTGTTCAGGGCACATTATACTTGATTATATTCACCGAAGGGCGTTGAGCTCTCACTTCTTCTATCTTGTAGCAACTCGGTGATACCGAATCCGGGGTACAAATCGATAGAAAGGTATAAATGATACTTTATAGTTACACTACAAATCTACAGCCTTGTCGAAAAAATAAACTAGTTTGGTTAGTAAACGTTGTGTTTACTAAAATATTTTATAAATAATCCAAAAAAAATTAAAACGCTTTTTTATAAAACATGACAACAATAACATGTTGAAACGAAACGCAAATATCTGTCGAGTTGGGTGATGACAGCGAGTTTTGACAAATTCTCGTTTTTAATTTCTTTAAAAAAGTCAAAACGAATTAAAAATAATGAGAATTAATAAATATATCCACCTTAATTAATTAGCAGTTGTGACAGAATGACTGTATCCATATGTTCGTTGTAAATTAATATTCGCGAATAAAGTGGGTGGATTCCGCTTGAACTAATAATCGTAGTGTTATTTGTGTCATGCCCGCAAAATCGACGGATTGTGCTGATGATGAAAAGCAGATGAAAAATGAAGGGTGTCGATAGTTTAACAGGCGACCGTGAAGGCATGACACACAAACCGATTGTAACATGTAAGTTTCTACACCTTATGTTTAAGCAAATCTTTGATTATTTTTATATGGATAAACAAATTAATTTTTATTGGTGTTAGGCGCGGGAGACTGGAATCTATTTTGCACCCTTGAGGCGCCCTTAGTGGCCGCCATACCCCAGGACTCATGTGAATGGAGACGGTCATATGGACGAGCCACCAAGTCTGTGTATTTGGAGGCTGCATTCACCAAGTATAATAAAGACAGGGCGCAGCCTGAGCTGAACCTGCTGAAGAAACCAATATTCCATATTTACTGGACAGACTGTGTGGTTTGTATATTTTTTGTTTATGTGTTGCCATCCCACTATTCCTTACTAAAAAAACTTTCATTTACATTGAATTTCGTTCCGAGTTTTCTACCTCTCACCCAATCTGTTAGCTCTTTATTTTGTAGGATAAAAAATATTTCCATAAATTACCCAGTTACCCAGCTCTGATTAAATTCACTGTCCTATCTTTTGTTTTGCAGTGTACTTGTAAATACAAACCAAGAAAATAAAAAGACTCACTATCCCATTTTAACCGACTTCATTAATATAAATGTTTGTTTCAAACATACCTAAATGGTCAACTAATAATAAAAAATAGATTCCTGATAAGGTTTTGTTGTGTTCTGCTGATAAGATTTACTTATTGTTTTTAACTGAAGTTCATTTTTGATAGCATTCTTTGCTGTAAAATGGTTGACAGTAAATTCAATAATTAAAACAAATGGAATAATTTCTAAAATTGTGTCTCAGAAGTGAGCTAAATATATGTTCGTTGAAAATCTCCCCAATACACATGACATATATTATAAATATGTATTTCATTATGGACTACTGACGAATACTACACATGTTAAAACATAACTAAATAAACTGGGGGTACCCATGCAGTGCCACTGCAACACTGCCTTCACCGCATGATCCTTTCAACAGTACTATTACTGGCTAAAACTCCTATAACCATACCTTTAAGCTTATGTCATTTATTTTTAAGATTAAAATACATGTTCTAATTATATGCATTAAAATTTATTATCAAGCAGTTTTAGGGCCCTGTACCAGAAGGGTAACCAACTGGACCCTATTATTATTCACAGACAGACAGACAGATAGACGGATGGACAGATAGCAGAGACTTAGGCCTCCGCTGTCAGTCAGTCTATCCGTCTGCCTGTTAGCAGACTGTATCTTATGATTAGTTATAAGTAGGTAATTGAAATCTTCAAAGAATGTGTGCTGCTCTAACAACAAATTGTAAAAACAATGTTTTTTGCCTTGTGGTAAGGATAGCTTCGTACGTGAGTCTGACTCACACTTGGCAGATTTTTTCTGTATATCAAAATATGCAGAAAAAACAAATAACTAGTACATTGCTTATACTTGATTAACTCACACACTAAAGTAATTCTAATTTTATTTCTAGGTATCTGGGTTGCTTTTCATTAGTATTCCTGGCAAACTTTCAAAGTTAGATTCTAACAGAAAGCTTACAGTTACGTATTAGTGGCTAACAATTATGGAATGGCGCACATTGCCATTAAAATTGAATGTTAATTAGATAACTATTGATTTCCTTATTTACCACTTCCCTAAAACTTCTACTAGTAGATGTTAACAAGTAAACCGCAGAACAGATAATATATATATTTTTTTTAATTTTAGCATTTTTTTGATAAAGAGCTTTTGTCAATGTAATTATGTACTGGTACTCTGAAATATTCGCTACATTGTAATTAGGATGAATAACAAAATTTCTTTTTTTTACATTTTGTAATTTCTTCCTTCATATCACGTAATTAAAATCCTAACTTGAATCTCCATTAACAGGACATAGAATACTACAAGACAACTCTAAGAGAAGATATAGAGGCATGGCTGAAACAACTCGAAAAAAATGGCATAACAGACTGGATGATAATATTAGTTGAAACTTATGACATACGAAAAACAAACAAATTATTACCGAGGACCACAGTCTTGGACAAAATCAAAGGTGATTTTGGTATAAAACAGACCGAGGATAGATTTATCTCTGTTATAAATCCTATCAAATCTGAGGCAAGGAGTGCTGAGTCTTGGAGGGCGCTAGTAGCAAAGATTAGACATTTTGTCCTAGTGGCATATAACAAGGCTCTTATAAAATTTGAGGAATATATGAGAGAACAGAGAGAGAAACGAAATGATCCAGATTGGGATTTTTGTAAATATTTTATTCTGCAGGTAAGGAATTCTGTGTGAAATTCATTTGAAGATAGTGGTTGCAACGGTTTATATTATAGATCCTTGTAAGGACACATTACCAGCCGCACAGATCTATTGATCAGATTAAGCTACGTTTTCGGCGGTCGTTCCGTGGATGGGTGACCAAGCCATTAGTCCCGGCTGCCTTTCGTAGATCTTTGATAGTCGTTACGGGTCGTCAGAAGCTCGAAAGTTTGTCTTAGCAGGCTGTAGTGTTGCCCAGGAAATGAAGAGGCACTCGCTTCACGTAATATACTGGTATTCAGCTCCATCCGACTAGACTGGAAGCCGAACCCTAAAAATAGTTGGGTAAAGGCTGGGATAGATCATGGTGAAACTACACATAACTTTATAATAAATTGAATATTTAAGGCACGTCAACTTTGGCCAACTGTAATCCTTCAGATTGTCTTTTATCATTTCTTGTGCAAAATACCACGTCCTGATGATCCAAAGTATAGCTCACTGTAAAAAAATGCCCTAACACTTATTTAATTTTCCAGGAACAACTAGCATTTGTCCTAGAAATGCTAGGCTTGTATGACGAGGCTTTAGTCCAGTATGACGAGTTAGATGCTCTGTTCTCACAATTCGTGCTCAATTCTAATGTGACAGAGAGTCCAAAATGGCTTGAGACATTCAAGCAACCTGTGACGTCGTGGCAGGCGGTGAGATTAACTGCCTTAGTTCCTCAACATCTCAGAGAGCTGATTATAAAGAATAAAGCTTCCCTGTTGGATTTTAGAAGTTATTTGTTCCAACGTCAAAGTGCCATGTTATTACCTTCATCGAAACCTTGGGAGGTATGTTTACTATCAGTTTTTAATGCCTGTTTGTTTTACATAATTTTCCTTATTACGGTTTTATCAAGCTATCAGTATATTCCCACGAGAGTAAGGGATAAATATGAAATATAGGTATTTACCTTATCATTCTGCAACAGTGACTTTATTAAACGGATAAGTCACTGCATATTTAATTTTTATCAATAAACAATGCATGTTAAAGTATTATCTAAAATTCTAAATGATACTCAATTGTATTATTAGGTGCCTAAACGAAATGTGTATGTATAGCACTTGCTTGTTTAGCGGCAAATAATGACCGTCTTTAATGACACGACACGACACCTAAGTGAATCCTGCTAATATTAACACGCTTTTATTAGCTGCACCTGTATGTTTGTATGTTTGTAACCGACTCCTTTGGACTCGTATTTAACCCACTTCAAACGGTCTGATTTCATTTAAACTTTGTAGACTTAAAGAGGATCGATGACAATACAATAATTTCATAAAGTGCCATTATCCTTGCCAGGGTTACCAGGATGGCAAAAAAAACTGTCTTCTAAAGCTACGCTGACATACGTCACAAAATTCAAAACACACCCTAAAAAAATGAAAATAAATAATAGTTTAAAACTAAAAAACACGCTTCCATAGAAAACCAAACTAAAAAGTAGAAAATAATGGAAAAAAGCGTGGGGTGCTTTTGAGGTATTTTTTTTTAATTGATACGAAGCAACCCACGCTTTTTTTTTTGGAAGCGTGTTTTTTAGTTTTTACGCGCTTTATATAATATTAGCTTCACTTGTATGTTTGTATGTTAGTATGTTTGTTTATAACCGACTCCTTATAGCGCGATTTTGACCCACTTTAAACGACCAGATTTCATTCAAACTTTGCACACCTGTCAAAGACCGATGACAATGCAATAATTTCATAAATTTGTGGCATTATCCTTGCCAGGGTTACCAGGACAGCAAAAAAACCGTCTTCTAAAACTACGCTGACATACGTCACAAACTACGCTGCCATACGTCGCAAAATTCGAAACATCGTAAAAATAGAAAATAAATAATAGTTTAAAAAACACGCTATGGAAGCGTGTTTTTTAGTTTTTTAACCAGTCAATTACCGTAATTACAGACACAAAAAACGATTGTGTTTATACCAAATGTGGTATCTCAGGGACTTAGAGGTTAAACTATTATTTTTTAGCTATTATTTATTTTCAATTTTATTTTTTAACTAGCTTTTGCCAGCGGCTTCGCCCGCGTGGAGGTCGGAAAATATCCCACGTGAACGTACTACCGGGATAAAATGTAGCCTATGTGTTAATCCAAGTTAATTTTTTTTAGCTCGAAAGCGGATTTTCATCCAACTTGCTTCAAATTTATCGTCACTGCTCGGCTCCTATGTGTCTTAGCGCTATGTTATATAGCCTATAACCTGCCCAGGAATATGGACTACAATCGTACTAAGTTTGGTTAAAATCCCTTCAGTAGTTTTTGACCCATGCGTGCACATACAGACAGACAGACAGACAGACAAAACATTTACAGATTGCATTTTTGGCATCAGTATCGATCACCATTCATCCTCCAATATTAATTTTGAATATATTTTCAATGTACAGAATTTACCTCTCTACAGTTTTATTATAAGTATAGATGTAAAAGTTTGGATGTTTTTTGTTACCTGGTCTATCACGCAAAAACGGCTGAAGTTCATCCGATACTTTTATCGTTTTTTTATCCCGGTACTACGTTCCTGTGGGATAGTTTCCGACCTCCACGCGACCAGCCGCTGGTCACCTTACCTAATAAAAGCATGCTTTTGATTTTCCATCTCTCGGCACAACTTCGAAAGTTGAAAATCCAACAAGACAATTTTATTTTAGCATTCATTTTAAGTATCGTCTAGAGTTAGTGAAAACAGCGTTTTAATGACTAAAGACTTTCCCTCTTAAACATTTCGATAGACATTTCAAACACGAAAAATTACAATAAAAATAGTTTAACGTGATTCCGGATAGCAGTAATACAAACAGTCAGTATTACTATCGTATGTAATCATCTTCAAATTATTGCACATTGTAATGCATAATCGACGTCGATCCTTATGTAATTGTACGAGATACCACTCTAAAAATGGAATAAAAATAAATAAAAAATAAACAGTCTATTTTGCGTAAAAGTGAACTTTAATAGATGGAAACAAGAAAGTTTTATATGAAGGAAGGTTGACTATCAAAATGAATACTATATATATGCAAGCGCATGCAGTCGCAGTCAATAGGTATTTATTGTTAAATTTAATAAGATGCCATCTACTGCATGAGATTGTATTTAAGTATATTGAATTTTTATTACTGTCATTTGTATTTAGTATCACCAGCCAAATTAAGACAAATCGATTGACGTACCCTTAAAATCGGCCCACGCGTTTTGTCTCGTAAAGTGCCACAAACATACATGCTGCATAGGCTGATAAACACATTTTCCTCCTTTGCGTCGCGCAGTCGGTTAAAAAAGCGACAAAGTACCTACTTACTATACGTACGAATTAGAAATGGTCCGTATGCGCTTGGTCCATAAAACTGCGTCCTAACCGAAAGATGGTCGCGCGAATTCGCGATAATGCTTTCATTTACCTGAAAAATTGACGTACACACGTGACTTGATTGAGAGCGCGCAGGTTGTCATCTGTACCAATAAATAAAATTAAAGTGTCTCTTTGCAATGTCAAAATAATAGTTTTTTACCTAAGGCTTAATTTGGAAAGTTTAGACGGTACGATGGGAGGCCTCCCACAAGATGGACAGATGACCTGGTGAAGGCGACAGGAATCCGCTGGATGCGAGAAGCACAAAACCCGTCGAGGTGGCGGTGCTTGGGGGAGACCAATGTCCAACAGTGGACGTCTTTCGGCTGAAATTATGATACGGAACTTAAAACAAAAAAAAAAATGTCTGCAAAAAGTCATTCTGTTTGTTTCGGGTAATCTCCGAAACTCTCTGGCAGATAGCTGATGTCATGGGAAGTAAAATATGGTTTAGTCCCGGTGGCACGTTCCCATGGGCTTTTATCGCGCACTGGATAATGAATATTCAACGGTCTGCTGTACTCCGAGAGCTGAAAATCAAACACTGTATTTTTTCGGTGCAACTTGGCTCGATTCTCAATGCTCGGTTCAACACCCAGAATTGAAATTTAAATGCGCGACAAAATCGCTTTATTATCAGGCAAGTAAGGCCCATGAACAAAATAGGTACCTACACAAAATTTATTAACGCTGATTAAAGTTTCTCTATGTTTCAAGCTTATTAGGTCCAACGTTTCTCAAGAAAGGTTTCACAAATATCGTCTACTATTAAAGCTATCATAGTATCCATGAAATATAACCCCGTCCGACGTATCGTTGCCCACGCGCACCTGAATACTGCAATTATGAACACACGGCCGCTTGTTCTGATTTATTAGATTAATCTCTGCTAGTTTTACATTGCTTAATGATGCCTGTACGCAATTAGTGGACATAGATATTAGCTGATGTAAATCAGCGCGTTTGAGTCTGCTGAACATGGGCCGCCAGTAACCACTACTTGTAACACACTGCTGGAGAATTTGTTTCGATGATACGGTTCCTCATTTTTAGGGTTTTGTACCAAAATGGTAAAAAGGACCCTTATGTTGCGACTCAGTCTGTCTGTCTGTGACAGCTGGATATCTCAAGAACTACTAATGCTATCAACTCGAAATAGTAGATGTTGTTTGCCCAACTATATTACAAATAATAAAGATTTTTTTAACATGTATTGAACGGGGTTGTCAGTTCAAGCTGAGTCTTCGACACAGCCGGAAGTGTTTGCGCGCGTGCAACAGATGTGGTATTTTACCCGCCTGACTTCGAAATCGAACCGAGTTATTGTGTGTGTGCTTCTGTGTAGTAATTTGTAATCGGGTGCCTATACAACGTGTAACATAATTAACGCAAGGGCCTCATACACCCCAATTAGAGCTTTGAGTGAATTAAAGTATTGAGGAAAAAAAAATCGTGTGCGTAAATTAGCATTGTGTTATGCATTTGAATTTGAGCCCTACTGCCTTGAGATAGGATTGAATTCTCTCTGGCTCAATCGGCAGACTTGCGTCCATTCAGTTACGTTACACCTTGTATAAAACAAACAAGCAAAGGTGTCACTGTGCGCTCCTGACTGCATTAGAATCTGCCTGCCAGAAGAAGACTGACCCCTGATGAACCCGGTGAGCCCGTTCCTAATATTTCAGGGAATTTTGTTTAATAAACAGCGTAAGACCGGCTTGGTTTAGCCGCGCGCGGGAACCCAAAATCGTCATCACACGAGCAAGCGTTGTGTGAAGGATTGCGTCCACAATAACTAAGTAACAGCCCTTTTCTTGCTATCATTCTAGAACAAAATACGGTACCTTCTAAGACGCCACAACTAAAGATGCCATTATTATAACAAAGTAACGAATTTTTAATTTGCTAAAAGCTTGCTATGTGGCCTACGACTCCGATTTGAATCGGTTACACGTGAGGCGAAAAGTTAAAAAAATAATAAAAAAAGGGTACCCGAGCCAGACCTTCAAGTTTTAAGTTGAATGCACATCTTGTTACTCAGATAAACAAAAGAAATAAAAAAAAGGTCAAACCCATAAATCGACTCACTACAAGTGTAGCCAGCTTGAGCGTCCGACTTGCACGTGTCTTTGACTTGCCTCACAAACAAAAGCATTTACAATGGCCACAATCGTACTCATTTCAAAAGATGGGAATTGTCTGTATGGAGCGATTGCTCACCAAATTAATGACCTAATGGGCCTAACATTTGATCATAGGAATGGTCGTCAAGACCTCGCCACATATGTCTTGGAACATCGCCATGATGATAGAATTCACCTAGCACTTCTAAATAACATACAGGAATTTCTCCCCAACAACATTCTTTCCCAGGAACAAAGGATTACAAAATACATAACTGCGCAATTTAACGAAACATTCTGGGGTGGCGAAGATATAATTATCGCCGCGTCCGAATTCTACCTCGTGAACGTGCATGTGCACATAAACAATAGAAACACACAGGTATATTCACCGACCGGCGAACCTGCTCCCGCTAACATACACATCCTCTTCATGAACCGGCACTATGATAGCTGGGTCCTGAAAAACGACAAACAATGCAATAACAACCGGATAATCCTAACGCAAGGTCTAACCAGCGCCAAAGCACAACAACATACCAACCCGTTTAGTAACAGGTACAACACACGAGAAGAGCAAGAAAAACCCACGAAACCCCAGCTACAAACGGGGCTGCTCGTAAAAAGCCAAGTAGGTAACTCATTAATACCATGCGAACAACAAGAATCAACACCACTTACACCGCTATCAGATGTAATCGCGGACGACACGGGATACAGAATACTGAGAAACCCCACCTCTACCACAATTAAGTATACTTGCACAGACCTGCGCATACAACTTGGAACGTTCGCGGCGCCTCGAAACCAGGAAAAAGAAATCAAATTGACGCCGAACTGTCACGCAGGGGCATTCACATAGCTAACCTACAGGAAACAGGGATGAACGCAGGAACATTTAGCTCCGCACACTACGACTGGTACCTCTCAGGAACTGCGGGTAACGCACACCGGGGTCTTGCAATTTTATTAAGAAAAAATGCCCAAATAGAATTAGTCAACAGTAAAAAGGATACCGACGTGATGTCAGCTACTCTTGAGGTTGGCATGGGAAATGTCAAACCAACTCCTCTGTACATAATCAACTCACACATCAACAGCTGTTCCGCGAAAGCAACCAGATCATTCACAGGCTTATTAAACTTGATTAGACAAAAACCAAGGAAATGTACTCTCATAATACTCGGCGACTTCAACGCCCATATAGGTCGAAAAGACACATTAACCTTCCATCGCAAAGGGTTGATACAACAAAACCTTCACCATGAATTTTCCAACTACAACGGCGAAGTATTAATGGATATAGCCAACAGGGAAAAATTTCAAATAGAAACAACAAAAGCTAGAACATCATGTAGAATAACATGGTCGAAGGGTACTCAAAAATCGCAATTGGATCACATCATCACGCCACAGGCAGCAGGAAAACTTTTTCACTTTATTAAAGGTGATTGGGTCACCGGTCGCATCTCCGACCATAAAATAATCTGGGGACTACTAAAATCAAACTTAATTGTAAATAAAAACAAAAATAAAACACTAAAGCAAGACAAAGGCACCAAGGAAACAACAAAGGAGCCCAATTACTTCAACTACAAACAATGCAACTATGCCGCTCTCAACAGAGCAGCCATCAAAACAAAATATCAAGATTGCATCACAAAAAAACTAGCGAATATGGGAATCCCAACAAATGAAAACACCGAAATACCCTGGAATACCATAACGGATGTACTAAAAGCTGCTGCTCAGGAAACTTTGAGGCTTCAGCCAATTTACTCAAGGAACCATCGAATAGCCCTCGCTAACGTACAAAAGGCCAAATTCCTACAAAACAGGCAACCGGATAACCCCAATAGGCATAATCGCGTTAAAGAATGTCTGACAATACTTCAAAGGGTTACATATCTGGAGGAACAAAAAACATGCAGAGCCTGCTTCTCCGGAATGGGTAAAACGCACCCCGCAAAACGCATGCAAATGCTCTATTCATTTTATAGGAAAAACAAACAGCAAACGAAACGCCGAAAAGAACCGCGTTCATACCGATGTCCAAATGGGAGAAAATACTAAAAAACTCCAAGGGCCTTCGCATACCAACGGTAAACATAACAAAACGGATAACAGAAGCAGAAGGCGAAGAACCGACGGTGGCCGAAATAATAGGAATCATCAACAAAATGCGAAACGGAACGGCCCCTGGAACGGATCAAGTTGTAATCGAGCTTTACAAAGCGATGCCCCAAACATTACAGGAAGCCGTAACCAAACTCATAATTAAAGCCTGGTCAGAGAACACAGTACCGGACACGTGGCTCGAGACCGTACAGGTACCGATTCCAAAAAAAAACAATCCTAAAGATGTGAACGAGTATCGGCGCATAACGATTTGCAACACGGGCTATAGAATTTACGCTACATACTTACTTAAAAAACTTGACGACATAATAACGGAACTAGGCAGTTACCAAGCGGCTTTCTTAAACAATAGATCAACAGATGACCACATTTTTACGCTCAAAAGGGTTCTAGACGAGGAATGGCGTGCAGGTAAACGAACGTACGTTCTCGCCCTCGACATAGAAAAAGCATTTGACAACATTGACCTGAAGGCATTAAGAGACATATTATTACAACGAACCAACAAATCGATGACCAACAGGATAATCACGGCATGCTTGAATGAAAGAACATGCATCAAATGGTGCGGCCAGCAAAGCAGCTGGATTATCAAAGGAAAGGGAGTTAAACAAGGTTGCCCCCTGTCCCCCCGCCTTTTTACATTGGTCATCGATGAAGTTCTAAGAACCCTCGAAGAGGAAACTCAGATAATCAAACTAGATCAAATCTCCCTCCCTCTAGTCTCCCATTTGCGGATGACCTTACTCTCATTACAGATGAGCTAGAAGGACTAGAACGCATCTTATACCACATAAAACCCTTACTTAATAGTGTAGGCCTTCAAATAAATGAAACAAAAACAAAAATTATAATTAGGGACCCCATAAAAACACAGAAAACGACCCACGTGACTCTCAACGGAATAAATATACCAACAGCAGATGAAATCAAATACCTAGGCACTTACATAACGTCCGCATTAAGCAGAAAAAACTCAATTTGAAAACGATGCCAACAGGCCACGAGAAACGCTAAATCATTACTACCATTCATATTGAACTCAAAAATGGACTGGAAACTAGCTACACTTATGTATCGAATGATTATCGTACCTTGTATGATATATGGCTTAAAAGTATCAGCACTCACAAAGGCGAACCGTTCAAGACCGAGAAGATATGAAAGAGTTATCATGAGAGACTTAATCAACCATGCTAGGAACAAACCGAGACTTAAGAAAATGCATCAAATCTTAGACGGTAAAACTATAACAAAACGCATCAAGAACCACAGGATGTGCTACCCTAGCACACATTTTCAGACGCTCTGAACCACACCTGTTACATGCAGCAATGCAGTACAAGGCCAAATGTAAAAAGGTCGGACGACCTATTTACACATGGAATGACAACCTAAAACAGGACATGAAATACTTCGACAAGGAAATCCAGTTTTGGAGGGACACGGCTGGAGACAGAAATAAGATAAAAAAAGCGGCTAGTGATATCTACAAAAAACCAGAAACTGATAGCAGCGAGAACTCGGAAGACGACCAAGAAAACAACAACACGGAACATAGCGAAGCCTTGACATAGAAAAGAGCCAAGCAAACGGTTAACCCCACCAAAAGATGCATCGGTGAAGCTCGACCTGGATCAACATGCCGGCGACGACGCGAAAAGATGCCCTCCTATAGACAAATATCACCCTTCTCTCCACTAGTCCAATGCTTACTTAAGGCTGCATAGTCGGTAGGCTCGTAATCCTTTCCTATCCTATGGGCACGTCTTCCCTACCAATACAGCGCCCCCCGGTCTACTTCTTGATATGCAATGGCTCATGTAGCACCATGAAATATGAGGCTTCAAAGGCTAGTGCAAATCTTGGGGTTCATTCGATTAATCGAGTCTGGTCAAACCACGCTGGGAGCGGTGCAATTCATTTCATTTCATGTATTGAACGGGGTTGTCAAAAATTCAAAGTAGGGCTATTATGAAAGATATGCTATTTACACATTCTCAATCTAAATAAAAACTCGCCCCTATTTTTTTTTTTTTTGATGGGAAATCATCAAATGACTTCTCCCGCTCTGGGCGGAGCGGAAGGGCGTGTCAGACTTTTACTGACTAAAACCCACCCGTGTTCCATCAGTTGCCCTTGTGCCAGGGTCACGGTATCTCTTTCGAAGACCCCTTCAGCGCTGCTGACATCTCTTTGAGGCGCGCGTGGAACACTACACGCCGTCGACCCGAGCTTGGTCCTTACCGGGTGGCGAGCTACCCATTGCTCGCCGCCCGCAAGCTCGCGCCTACGGTGGCCGGGAGTCCGCAATCGACTCCCGACGCCCGGGGCGTCTCCTCCTGCGGCGGGTAGGGACGTGAGGGCGCAGAGACTGTCATTCCCTCACGCGCCCCGCCTCCTCCTTTGCGAGCATTACTGCTTCGCAGAAGGAGGTGACGGCTTCCCATGCCCTCTCGCTCCGTACCATGGCTCGCACCAGGGCCGGACGCGAGAGGTCGCCGTCGCCGATCGCCTCCACGAGGACACGGCGGTGCTCCACCCAGGCAGGGCACACTTCCACCGTATGCTCCACCGTGTTCTCTAGACGATCCTCACAATGGAAACACCCGGGCGTATCCTCCCGCTTTATCCTGAACAGGAACCCACCGAAGCACCCATGCCCGGTGAGAAACTGCGTCAGGCGGAAGGTGAGGACGCCGTGGCGCCTCTCTATCCACTCCTCAAAGAGGGGACTTACCGCCGCAGTAGTGGCGTGCCCAGCGCTGGGTTGCGACAATCGTACCCACTCGCCCCCATTACATGGCATTTAAACATAACTGACGAAATGAGGGTATACAATATGTAAGTTACACCTCTGTCTTACCCTTCGGGTATAACAGACTTAGTGTTATGTTCAGCAAAATTATGGACTGCGCATGCGCATTGTTGAGTAGGTACTGTAATGAATTAGGTATGGAGGCGATGGAATAATACAACCCATTCGAATCAATTTGAAAGCTTATTCTTAATTGGCATGAATATTTGAATGCAACTTAAGTTATTTTACTGCCATAGCCTGCACAACATAAGGTCGACTTTTGCAGACAACCTTTACATAAGCTACGCCCACCCTTGAATAAAAGAATCGACGCAGTCCTTATTCCAAACAAGACACAATTTATTCGTAATTATTCGAACACTCAAGCTCCTCCTGCCTACGCTTATAAGAACAATTACCCGGTGGCTTCATCACTTGTAATGATTGGGGTCGATCGCTCAGGTTAAGCTACGTTTGCCGCGGTTTTTGCGTGAATGGGTGACCGTCTATACGTATCTAGACCCCTCCGTGCCACGGAAAGCACGTTAACAGTCCCGGCTGTCATTCATAGATTTTTGGCAGTCTTTACGGATCCTCGGAAGCCCAAAAGTCTGACAACTAGTCTTAGCAAGGTAACGTTTTATTGAGTTGTGGATGTCAGATAGGCAGTTGCTCCATGTGAAATACTGGTACTCAGCTACATTCAGTGAGAATGAAAGGCTAGGCAGACGATGAAAGGACCTATGTCCAAGCTGTGAACCGCGATAGGCTAAGTTGATATCATTGCATCGCCCCCATAATTGAAGACATGAGTGGATGAAGGGGATATGTCGCATTTTCGGATGTTCGCTGTTCTATGCATGAATGATGGTGTTATGTGCATACAAACAATTTTAAACCTTAAAAATATTAAACGGTTGGCGCCGCTAGACACCCTTGGATAAATGTAAGGCGTTTTGAAATATCCTAAAATGTTTATGCGTAACTTTGAACTCAATTATTAAATAATCTCTCAATTTTCTCTCAATTTTTAATAATCTTAATTATTATTTTTTTTATATTTTTGTTGTATTCAGTTTGTTTTTGCGTCTTATTTACCGCAAATAAACGTATTTTCTTTCTTTTCTTTTCTTTCAATTTTCTCGAAATTAGAATTTTGCGACATACGGTTAAAGATATTTATTTTCTCAAAAGAATATAGGACATACATTCACTTATAGAGAAAACGTAAATATAAGTTTAAAATAATGTTATCCGCCAGCGAGCGTAGATAATAAATAAACATAAACACGAGAACTTAAAAAAAAAAAAGCAACCGACATATCCCCTTCATCCACTCATGTCTTCAATTATCAGTTGTCTAGTACCCATAACACAAGCTCTGCTTAGCTTGGGACTAGATGGCGTTGTGTGAAAAAGAAAAATCATTTTTACACCACTTACTAGTAAAAAACGCCATTCACCCATTCCGTCTCAATCATTCATCATCCTAATTTCCAATTTGAGGGGATTTGCCATAATCGCCACGCTTAGCAGGCGGGTTGGCGATCGCAGTATGGTGGTAAAATGCATAGAGAACACTGCTGCTCATTCTCTAGTAATTCCCTTAGTCGCCTTTTACGACACCCACGGGAAGAAATGGGAGGGTGCAGCGGCGAGGCGTAAATTTTTCTAAAAGAGAAGCTGAAGCGAAGTCTGCCTTAACTTACTGACTCATCAATAAAGAATACTTACTATCATTCTAAAATTAATATAGGAATGCAATGAATTAAATACAATTAAATTGAACAGCTGAAAACGAATAAAATATGTAATATTCCTCTATCTCGTTCTCGCTGAAGCTTTTTTCTATACCTGTCTCTGTCATAACCCGTTGTACAGCGGCTTGCTCTCGTACATATCAAGCGGTGCCACGTGACCTAAAGTGACATCATTACGGGATCGCTGTTGTATGAATTTTTAGTTCCCGATTATGACGTTTTGGCGCCGGGTTTATTTAGAACATTACTCTTTTGTTGTAATACAAAGGTATAAATAACCTTTTTTGTTGTTTGAATGTTATGGTGAATTAAATACCCGTAGTGTAACTATATTTATTGACAATAGTAGCCACTATTTACATACTATTGTATTTTTAATAGTGATAGAGTTACCAATGCGAATCCCCGAAGGCAAGCCGGTAGGAATCGTGTTATATGGTGCCTTCGCCACTGGGAGGGTGCTATTCTCACCACATGAAATACCAACTCAACTTATTAAACACAAGAAAAGAAAGACTCATAAAGCAAATAGCTAGACTATTTCAAGTAATGATATACGGTATACATGATGCATGTGCAAAACAATCAAACGCGAAGATAATTACGAAGCAATTACTGTCCAATAAAGTGTTGCTATCGTGAATTATTTATAACCTCGAATTCATGTTCCGAATTGTTTGTGGAGTACTTCTTGTAAAGATTCCATATTTCTTTTTAGTCGTTTCAACGAGTATTGACACTGCCGCACGAGTCGTCGATCAGATTTAGCTGTGGAGCATACTTCTTTTCTTTTTCTTTTTACACGCTTTATATTAGCTTCACTTGTATGTTTGTTTGTAACCGACTCCGTATAGCGCGATTTTGACCCACTTTAACCAGTCACCGTAATTACAGACACAATTAAATAACGATTGTGTCTATACCAAATGTCGTATCTCAGGGACTTAGAGGTTAAACGACCAGATTTCTTTTAAACTCTGTAGACTTATCGAGGACCGATGACAATACTATAATTTCATAAATTTGTGGCATTATCCTTGCCAGGGTTACCAGGACAGCAAAAAAACCGTCTTCGAAAACTACGCTGACATACGTCACAAACTACGTTGACATACGTTTCAAAATTCGAAACACCCTAAAAAATAGAAAATAAATAATACTTTAAAAAAACTAAAAAAACACGCTTCCATAGAAAACCAAACTGAAAAGTAGAAAATAATGGAAAAATAGCGTGTTTTTAAAACTATTTTTTTTAACGAGTATTGACACTGCAGCGCGGGTTATCCATCAGGTTAAGCTGCGCTTGCCGCGGTTGGTCCGTTGATGGGTGACCATCTTTACATACTAAGACCCTCCGTATCTCGGAAAACACGTTGAGACATTAGTCGCAGCTATCATTCGCGGATCTTTGACAGTCGGTACGGGTCGTCAAAAGCCCTAAAGTCTAGCAAATCAGTCCTACTAAAGTATATTGTATTATCAGAGGTGGGATAGATCGTCGGTCCATGTAAAATACTGGTATTAAGTTAGATGGTCGGTTCGGTTTGAGGAAAGGTTAGGTTAGGTTAGGTTAGGTTAGGTTAGAAAAAAAAATGTAGTTTTCTTTCCAGGACCAGGACTTTAATCGGTTAGTTGTAATATCAGGTAGGTAAAACTGGGGAAATGTGGGTGTGCTGTACCCCTTACTTAGTCCAACCCTTCCGAAAATATGGGCGTAATAATTTGATATTATGAACTAGCTGCTGCCCACAGCTTCGCGTGGGTTTCCGAAATTTTCCCAAACAAACGAGCTATGTAGCTTATGTTACTCCTTATAATAACAGCTATCTGCCAATGAAAGTCCCGTCAAAATCGATCCAGGCGTTCCGGAGATTAGCCGGAACAAACAAACAGACGTATAGACAATTTTTTATTTGTTATAATTACCATGTATTCTTTCATACGTATAAAACTGTTATTTTGACATTACAAACACACACTTCAATTTTTATACATTTGTATAGATTGTCAGGTATCCGAAGATTACACTAAATCTGACCCCCACAGTACCTATAAATGTGTAAGTAATTTTTCACATTTCTCTTCAGTCACGGTACTCCAATAGTATTTCACTTTGATTAACGTGTCCACCTGTATATTTCAACTCAATATTTTCTACATGACCAGCCATGTATAACGCATATGCCATATCATTACCAATGCTCTGTATAAAGTCGTATATTGACTGTTGCGGTAGGTCAAGTGCAGTCAACAAAAGGTTGAATTATGTCACTCCGGAAATAAGTCGTTACGCTATAATAATGAACGGGATGAGCAGTTAATGTGTTAACTGTTGATGTTTATCACATGGGTTATATTTAGAACATTGTGTAGTGTTTGTTTATATACGTTAAACTATAGCTTGAACAAACAATAGTCTTTGTATTTTTGGCATTTTCGAAAATACATAGTTATAATTCACAACTATGGCTAAAAGTTGATTAGATAATCAGCCTATAACCGTTCTGCCAGGGTCGAGACACCGTGACCCTGGCACATGGGCAACTGAAGGAACACGGGTGGGTTTTAGTCAGTAAAAGTCTGACACGCCCTCCCGCTCCGCCCAGAGCGGGAGAAGTCATTTAATGATTTCCCATCCAAAAATAAAAAAGCCTATAACCGTTCCCACTGCTGGGACTCAGGCCTCCTCTCGGTGAGAGGGAGTTGGCCGTAATCTACCACGCAAGCCCAAAGCGTGTTGGTAGATGTCACATGTCTTCGAATTTTTCGTTCTAAGATATCGGTTACCTTATGATGCTTCCCTTCACCGTTCACCGAGTTTATTGCGTCTATTCCAAAATCTACTCGGTTGCCTCTCAGAAATTTATAAGCAGTGGTCGGAGTAGGTAGATTGATTTTACGTACTCGCATCATGAATAGTCATAGAAATCACAACATGGATAAACCTTTTTTCCGGGATTTCATTGTGGTACTTACGGGATTGAATCAAATATTGTGAAAGTAAGGTAATTTTTAAACTAGGTACTATTATTAGAAATTTATAGAATGCGATAGATAAACATTTAAAATTGTTTTTTTCTAACTGTAGAAGGCCGATCACCTATATACTATTAAAAATACAGCAAAAGAGTTAAACATTTCTTATTCATATTGATATATTCTTTATTCTACACACTACAACATATGAAATTAATTTCAAAATCCCGGAATCCCGGAGGCATATCCATACTAATATATACGTGCCAGTTCATTGATCCCATTTCAATCTACCTACTCCGACCTCTGTTTAAAAGTCATTTATAGTAAGTAAAAAAAGTTCTTAAAAATAATGAAAAGTGCAGAAAAAAGGAATCAAATTCCTTGATTAATATTATTTTGTAAGTCTACAATGATCACTGGAACCTTCCAGCCACAACGTTCATTATCAGTTTTCAATACTCTTTGTCGCACGACAGTGCATGTCTCGAATAACAGTTTTCTGTGATTTTTTCCCGTACATCATTCAAATACCATCCTATCTTTTCTTTCCAGATCGCCTCTCGCTGCCTATCTACCGTCCACAACACTCTAGTGGAGCTATCGCTACTCGGCGCAACCGCAGTGGAAGGGGCGGCCGCATGCTGGGCGCAACTCGCATGCGCGGAAACGTTGCGCGCATGTGAGAGACTGGCAGCTAATAACAACGCGCTAGATATGTGTACTGCGACTCAAGCGCCGCTGTTGCATAATGCTAAAGATAAGGTAAATATTATATTTTATTGAATTAATTCGGTTCCGTGAGGTGCCGGACGTAAAGAATAGCACCATCCCATTTCTTCTCGTGGGTGTCGTAAAAGGCGACTAAGGGACTTACTAGTGAATGGGCAGCAGCGTCCTCTATGCATTTTACCACCATACTGCGACCGCCAACCCGCCTGCCGAGCGTGGCAGGCGGGTCTGGCCTATGTCCAGCAGTGGACGATTTTTAGCTGAAATGATGATGATTATTACATTAATATGGAATCCACGTTATCATAAGTACCTACATTGACCGCATTTAAAACATCCAAAGACGGTTCATAAAATATCTTTGCTATCATCAAAAGATTCCATATCAATCAACTGATTATCTTGGACTCTGTAAGAAGTATCATCTAATACCACTGGTAGACAGACATAAAATTGCAGACTGTTTGTTCCTATTGAAAATCCTCAATAACAATATTGATAACCCTGAGTTATTATCAAAATTTTATTTTATTGTGTCAAATAAAATACTTCGTTTTAATCCGAGAGTAGCGAGATTCATTCGAAAGAGATACCATGGCCCTAGCATATAGGCAACTGAAGGAATACGGGTGGGTTTTAGTTAGTAAAAGTCTGACACGCGCTTCCGCTCCACCCTAAGCGTATTTGATGATTTCCCACCCAAAAAAAAAGCTTATAATGTTCCTACTGCAGGGTCACAAGCCTCCTCTGCTGCATAATTCTAAAGATATACATCATGTTTTGCACTATGCAGCAGAGGAGCGTACTGGCTGTGAGAGGGGTGGACCATAATCCACCACACAGTCCCAGTGTGACTTGGTGGTTGTCACAATGAGGATCAATTCGACAAAAGGATATAGCCATTTTGAATACTACATCGAATACAATATAAATATCTGAGTTCATTTCTTTTTGAATCACTCAAATCCATCGAGAAATTACGAAGTTATTAAACTTTAAAAAAAGGGAGTTTTAAAACGCACGCCGCGCGCGCGAAACTGCTGATGACGTCACGAGGCTCGATCGCCCGCCACGCGCCGCACTGCTTTGTTATGATTTGCGGAGTTTAATCGTTGTTTCTTGTTTATTTATGTTTTATGATATTGGTAGATAGGAAACATGGAAGTCGGATTTACCCAAGGCCCAGTCGGACAATCTCACGAAGATTGATTCGTTTATGGTTGAAAAGTAAAAAAAAAAAAAACAATTTTTTCCAGTGCACAGGTAGGTAGGTACTACGTTTTAGAATGTTTTGATTTGGCAGGTAGGTACCTTTTTCGTGTTTCTACAATGTGTAGGCACCTCTCTACCAATTTTAAATAATATTTCTTACTAACTTCTGCCCGCGACTTCGCGTAAAATTTCCTGCTCCCCCCCAACCCATCCCGTCGCATCGAATCGCCTGCCCGTGCGAGGTCTTTGTATGCGTGACGTTTTTCTTTGTGCTCGGCTCCTAAGGGTCTTTGCGTGACCTTATATAATATATAGTCTATAGCCTTCCTCGATAAATGGGCTATGCAACACTAAACGTACTTAACTCTTCAGCTTTTACTTGGGTGTGCTACGCAATGAATTTTTTGAGACCAAGGCGCGCGCAATGGACGTGTTTTATATGGAATTTTTCACTTTTTCTTCGAAAAATAAAAAAAATATTACCCACGTATTGAGATTTATATGTGAGGGGGTCGAAAATTTCATTATTTTTGCGATAGGAAACGCCATTTTCGAGATATAAGCAAAAGAAAAGGAAAACAAAAATACAGTACTGTTTTTGCACATGAAGGGGAGGCACGTGAAGGCAAGGCGCGAGGCGCGTGCAATGGACGTGTTTGATATGGAATTTTTCACTTTTTCTTCGAAAAATAAAAAAATAAATATTACCCACGTGTTGAGATTTATATGTAAGGGGGTTGTAAAGGGGGTCGAAAATTCCATTATTTTTGCGATACGAAACGCCATTTTCGAGATATGAGCTAAAGAAAAGGAAAACAAAAATACAGTACTGTTTTTGCACGTGAAGGCGAGGCGTTCGTTGGTGTGAATTTTAGTTCATAACTACTAGTTTTAATCCACACCTTTTTAATCGCGATTAAAAATAGATTTAGTTAAAATAAATTATTATACTTAGTCAAAATTTTTGAAATGCAGTTTAAAGTACTTTTAGTTAAGGGGACATGGGGCGTCGCTCCTCATGAAAGTACACCACTTCTTTCTATTTTTTGGGTATTTTGGGACACAAAATAACAATTTGTCCGGTGTAGCAACACTTGTATTTTCGCATCGTGGCACGATACAATATTTTAAGAAGAAATTATTCGTTCGTCGAAAATGTTCTGCGAGTCACGTAACTAAAGGCAGAAAGAACGTGCGCGGCGGTGCCGCGGACGCGAACGTGGAAAATGACGTCATCAACGAATTGTGCGTATTGGCGAGCGTTTTTGAAAATGCAAAATTAAAACCGCTCTAACTTCGTCATTTTTGGTCCAATTTTAATAATTATTTCAGTGAAATATTTGGTTTAGGTATGATTGTAATTCTACGTATTTAACTAAAATCGTCGCTGATCCTCATTGTCGGCTTGTAATGACATTATAGTGATTTCATTTTTATTACACAATCGAATATCAATCACCAGAATACCAAGCCCCTTAGACACGCCCTTGGCTACTCTTGTTGTTTTGAAGATTGGCGTCAAGCCAGAACAGTTGAAAACAAGTGACAATATTGCTTTGTTGAGTGAAGCATCCTTGTGTTATGTTACGAATGTCCAAACTGACGTAACCGACTCGCATTTGGCCGGTTTTTAGATTATTCTAGAAGAAAATACATTTCTCAGGCAAAAAAGAACGACAGAGTATTATATTCTATTCCAGTCTCGGGCAGGCCATTTTTTGTTTTGCTGGAGGGAATTGTGGCCGTCAAACAGCAATAAGCCTGAATAAACATGATGTTTGAATCGGTGTTATGATTACTTACAGTTTTACTCACATGCACATACCAGATGATGATAATAAGCATAATAAACTTAATAATGTTCCTGCTGCTCGTACACAGGCCTCTTCTCTTCTTGGGCTGTAATCTACCACGTTCGCCCAGTGCGGGTTGGTAGATTCCACATGTCTTCGAACTGTGGTTCTAGGTCATGCCGGTTTCCTCACGATGTTTTCCTTCACCGTTTTGAGTGGATGATGATTCATTCATTCAGATGATTCATTCTTGCCATGTCATTTGTTCTTTGATAAAACAAATGCATGTAATTAAATTTGCTAATAATGGACGCTATATATAAACATAGACGTATTACACGAAAGATTTTTTGTACAGGAAATTTTTATAACCAGTGCGCAAATTTTTTTTGGTGGTTCAGTATCAGTAATAGCGCACATTAACACATTCAATTATTTTTTCAACACTTTTTTTTATTTTTATCCGACCTTAAATCAATAAATTGTGGACACCCTACATATTTGGTAAATAAGCGCGCGCCGGCGTAGGTACTTCGAACTTCTTAGAATTTTGACCTCGGCTCGGTCGTTCACCTGCGCCGCCGCGCCGGCGCCACGCGCTATAAAAACCAGTTTCAAAATAAACATCTTTCGTTAACAATAACTTAATTTTTTTGTACTAAGATATTTATATCAAAATAAAAATTGCATGGTTATTATAACTCGTTTAAGGGTCAGCAGTAGGAAATCGTGTTATGGGATTTCGATAAGTTTATATAGTAAACTTAAAGTAATTGCCACGAAAAAATACATCTGGCTAGCTCAAGACTTTTACTAGACGATGAAAAAATCGGGTTGGGCATAAACCTTGCAGATGATTGTTAAAAAAATATTGAATTTCACTAAAAACGTGTAAAAAGCACTGCCGTATTTTGATAACTTAAGGCTTAAAACAAGAAGGCACCTATTGAATTTATACATAAATAAAAACAATAAGGAACAAAAAACCCGATGCATTTTTTAATTTTCCATAATGTTACTTCTGATTTGCGTGAAAAATTCGCAAACTTTCTCAATTTTGACGCTCGAAATCTCCATACAATTTACTATGGCGACGCGGTTTACCATTTATATAGCAGTGTTCGAACCGCGGAGCTCAGTCGACCGCGCGTCTTCAAGGTGGGTGCACGTCGCTCTTAGTAAAAAAATACGCGGCAAATAATGGCCTGTGCGTATACGAGATCCCCCGCACAGTGGTCGGAGTCAGAACAATTTATACAAGTACTAAAATTTAAGATTTTTGAGCTCGATTCTTTCTGCACATATTTTGTATATTGTGACAATTCCTTATTTGTTTGTTATTATTTTTACGTCTTTCCGGTTCATAATTATAATCTTATTTTCAAGTACTTGGTGTGATATAATTTGCTCTAACTACATAATTGTTCTCTTTAACTACACAACATAGCCCTGTCGTGTTTGGGCTCGTAAGATTTGTCTCAACAAGTACTATAGATCTAGATGGTGTCCAGGGTCTGATGATGAAGTCGGAAGGTGCCCATAGAAACTCTTTAAGTATACAACATAACATCGTCGTGTTTGGGCTCGTTAGATTTGTCTTGATGAGTACTATAGAACTAGAATAATGTCCAGGGTCTGATGATGAAGCCAACCGGTGACCATAGGAACTCTTTAAGTATACAACATAACCTAGTCGTGTTTGGGCTCTTTAGATTTGTCTTGACAAGTACTACAGATCTAGATGGTGTCCAGGTCTGATGATGAAGTCGGAAGGTGGCCATTGAAACTCCTTGGTCAGTGGATATGAAACGGGCACTATGAAACTTTGGGATCCGGTGGGATGTGGGAGTAGTAGGGTGGGGGAATACCATGGGACACCTCAAGAACATTGACCTTGACCTTGGGGTCGTTGACCTTAAGGTCAAACTCTAAATTCCGAAATTCAAGATCTGTGGTTCTCCCAAGGTCACTGACCTTGACCTCATGTTCGTTGACCTTGAAGTCAATGTCAAAATTTCGAAAGTCAAGATCCGCGATTTCCCAAGGTCACTGACCTTGACTTCATGGTCATTGACCTTGAGGTCAAGATCAAATTTCCGAAAGTCAAGTTTCACTATTTTCACAAGATCACTGACCTTGACCTCATGGTCATTGACCTTGAGGCCAAAGTCAAAATTCCGAAAGTAAATTTTCGCGATTCTCAAGAGCAAAAACAGGTCAAAGTTCATGGAAAGTGACCTTAAGGTCAAAGTACCTTAGGATCAATATAAATAACCACGAAGGGCTAAGGTCTTCCAGACCCCGCCATCCCCTTCGTCGATTACTTTAAGTATACAACATAACCTCGTGGTGTTTGGGCTAGTGTTGCAAAAGACTCGAGTCCTCGAGTCGTAATTTTAAAGACTCGACTCAGTTATGCAAGACTCAGTGTGCTCAAAAGGCTCGGAGTCTAGAGTCAAGCCGAGCCAGAGTCATAATCGAGTCTTAAAAAAGGACTGGAGTTTTGAAAAGGACTCGAGTCTTAAAAACGACTCGAGTCTTAAAATGAACTCGAGTCTTGTAGCTCATCATTCGAAAAAACTCGAATAACTTGTCAGATTTTTTTGTACGCAAAGTTTCATCATAACCACTCATTTGAGTTTATTGCCTTCTTTCTAGTCTTTTCGAATGATGAGGTACAAGTTTCATCTTCATGCTCCGAGTTTTTCTTTAAGACTCTGGTTCATTTTAAGACTCGAGTCCTTTTTAAGACTCGAGCCCTTTTTAAGACTCAAGTGCTTATCTGTAGACTCCAAGCCTTTTGAGCACATTGAGTCTTGCATAATTGAGTCGAGTCTTTAAAATTAAGACTCTATGACTCGAGTCCTTTGCAACTCTAGTTTGGGCTCGTTAGATTATAGTCTCAAGCAACAAAAAGAGGCACTTGCACTCTGAAAAAAAAATCATGATGTAGACGTATTAATTGACTTTATTTTTGAAAATCATAATATAACAGCTGATTGATGTCTACATACAAAACTACAATAAACCACCACATCTCCCATCCTTCCTTACTAAGTATAAATGCAATAAAAAAACAACATATTATCCACTTCTATTTTTAATATTATCTTCAAGGTTCCTGCCGCTCGAACCACTATGTAAACATCTATGTGTGCGTGAGCGAGGCGCGCGCGCCTACCGCTGTGTGAGTAGCGCTTCAATACCTAATTTTCTCTCGCGCTTGCAGTGTATCCGACCCTTAAGTTTAATTTGTTAAAATTTGCGCACTGGTTAACAACTTATCCTGTATAAAACACACAAATACGGAGATACAATACGTTTATACTATCCAATCAGTCAATCAAAGTGCATCATAAGGTTTAATTACCGTGGCACCACACAGTATTGAAATAAGCCCATTTTTTCTAACCCCTAAATTCATTGTTACAGCTCCACGAACTAGGGAAACTTTGTGGCCTCCTCCCTGGCTCCTCAGACCCGTCTTCGGAACAACTGCACCTAGTAGTGATGTTATCAGCGGGAATGGGAGACAATGAGACCAATAACCAACATCCAACCCCGACTGATAGACTGAAGGAAGCGTTATGCAGCAAGACTTGTTTCCAACAGTATTACTTGGAACTGGCCGAGCTTGCTATGGGGACTTATAAGCATATTGGACGGTTAAGGTGAGTCATCATAGAATATTAGTTGAAGAACTTTCTCTCCACGGCTGGGAGTAGCCAAACCTGGACTATGCAGTAAAAGAGAATCTATTGGTAACCAATCTTAGTGGGTAAAAATGAAACCAACATCCAACACCGACTGATAGGTTGAAGAACACGTTATAATCCAGTAGTATTACTTGGAACTGGGTGAACTATGGGGTATAAGCATATTTGATGGTTAAGGTAAGTTTTCAAGTAATTTTAGTCATAGAACTTGCTTTCCACGGCTAAGAGTTACCAAATCTGTGATTGGTTCACCTTGGATTGGATTAAGAGCTTCTATAGGCTGTACATCACAGATTTGGTCACGATCACACCATTTCTTGGTGATCTTGACGCATCATGTTGGTTTAATCTCGTTAGATGTGTACTTGTGACACGTGCCTAGTAAACATATTTTCGAGAAACAATTAGTTAAATAGTTATTTTAATACTTATGAAAGTGCCTTATGGTTTAAATTGTAATGATTCATGTTAATCAACCGTACCAAGAGACTGTATAACTTACCCAAATGAAACATCCAGAGGCAGTTAATGTAAAGAAAAATGCATAACTTCGAACCTAATTAGTGTTTTTTTTTAACAAAATTTCAGGTTTGCCCGTCTAATAGGCCGGGACTTAGCCGCCTTCTACTCCGAGTTAGGCGAGACCGGTAAAGCTGTGGTGTTCCTCATGGATGCGCTAAGGTCTTATGAGGAGCAAGGCTGGCGGGACCTGGCTGCACAAACCAGGCTTGAGCTAGTGGCAGCTGCTAAGAAGATGAATGACATGGATAGGTGAGTTTTTATCAGTTACTAGCTTCTGCCCGCGACTTCGTCCGCGTCAAATTTCTTGTTCCCCCGACCCCTCCCGTCACGTCGAATCGCCTACCCGTGCGATTTTCCCCGTTTTTGCAACATTTTTCATTACTGCTCCGCTCCTCTTAGTTGTAGCATGATGTTATATAGGCTATAGCCTTCCTCAATAAATAGGCTACCCAACAAAAAAAGATTTTTTCAATTCGGACCAGTAGTTCCTGAGATTAGCGCGTTCAACCAAACACACTTTTCAGCTTTATAATATTGGTATAGATTAGGATTGTTCTGATTTTATGTATGTGGATAAGAAGCGGGAGAGACTGAATGTGGACGGCCCACAGTGTTTTATGAAGACCATTTTTCGGACATTGCTTTTTTATATAAAAAACTGATAGTTTGAGTTATTTAAATGCAATATTTCGTATCCCCATTTCACTAGTATTTTTAGTTTTTGAGATATAATTTTTTGAAAATCGTCTTTTTTTCAACCGGCTATTTAGAAAAAAAATCATATCTCTGAAACTAAATATGATACGCAATTGTGACCTTAGAAACATCGACGGCGTTTTTTATGTTGCAAATTTTAGAGTACAAATCAACTTTGGAACTTCGTTAGATTCAGACTTATACGAGGTTTTTAGTTTTTCGTTTTAATTTTTTTTCTCGGTAATTCCATTTCCATCGTATTTGGAAAAGTTATTTGTACAAAAAGTATGTCCTTTATTTTCCCTACATACCACAAAAATAACACATCCTAATTGCGTGGAATCTAGAAGTTATTCCAAATTAACTGTTTTTGCTAGGGTTGTCACTTTAGAATCTGAATTTTGAAGACTCAATTTTTATTTAATGGGACGCACAGTGGGCCCATACTGAAAATTAGTGGACTTAGGCAACAAAGTTCCTATATCGATGCGATTTTTTTTTATATGACGTGTTATATTATTCCTGACAACTTTTATTCTTATAAAATTTCTTCTAAAGTTGATAGTTTGTCTTGAAAAAAATTAATTAGATTTTTTTGTATGGAGCGAATCACGTTTAATTTTTTTTCTTCAATTGTACTAATATGTTGAGTGTGTGGCGTGAGTATATGATAGCTAGGGTCATTCTCTATCCATGAAAAAAAAAATCAGCGCCGGCCATCTGCGGCAGCGCGAGTAATCATTCGGTAAAAAAAAAAATGATTTGGAAGAATTTTTTTGTCATTTAAAATAAATTCAAAGCATATTTTTTGTCTCATTTGGCTGTTTTCACCTTCTTTTTTTGTTAAATAAATAGTTTTAATAGCGCATACGTACTTATAACTAGTAATTCTGGTAGAGATTTAGTTATTATTGCATGTTATCGGTAGCACCTGCATTGTGATTGATGACTCATTTGTTTGTGCACTCGGCTAAGCGCATAACTAATGAGTCATCGAAAAATGCTCGTCTCTGATTGGCTGAATAATTTTCACTCACTGTTATGTCCACTACTTGAGTAATTAACACTAACTATAAATATAAAGACATTCATTAAGTCCATCTAGTTTCGCTCTTGTCGCTTGTTTGTGAACACAGTGAAATACTTGTATTTTTATATTTACATTAGAACTATGGCTAGATTTTGTACCAACCTAGATCTTTTTGTGAAATTAAGAAGTGGCGGTGATCTGAAAAATCATATGTTTCTGTATGAAAGTATCATTTCTGTCTTGACTACCGAAGTTTCTGAAGAAGACAAGAACCGAATCAAGGAGTTCTGTCGACTTTTTTGTGTAAATTTAAATAAAAAAACCGGCCAAGTGTGAGTCGGACTCGCGCACCGAGGGTTCCGCACAAACCTGTAGGTATCCTCGGTTTTTGCATAAGGTTTATGTTTATGAAATTAAATGGTTTTTTATTTTATTTTTATATTTAAGTTAATTGAATGAAAGGTAAATTGCAGTTTATGATTTATGACGTATTAAAAAAAAACTACTTACTGGATCTCATTCAAACCAATTTTCGGTGGAAGTTTACATAGTTATGTACATCATATACTTTTTTTAGTTTTATCATTCTCTTATTTTAGAAGTTATTGGGGGGGGGACACACATTTTACCACTTTGGAAGTGTCTCTCGCGCAAACTGTTCAGTTTAGGAAAAAATGATATTAGAAACCTCAATACCATTTTTGAAAACCTATTCATAGATACCCCACACGTATGGGTTTGATGAAAACATTGATTTTTGAATTTCAGTTCTATGTATGGGGAACCCCAAAATTTTTTTTTTTTTCATTTTAGTGTGAAAATCTTAATGCGGTTCACACAATACATCTACTTACCAAGTTTCAACAACATAGCTCTTATAGTTTCGGAGAAAAGTGGCTGTGACATACGGACGGACAGACAGACAGACAGACATGACGAATCTATAAGGGTTCCGTTTTTTGCCATTTGGCAACGGAACCCTAAAAAGTGGATAGAGTCAAGTAGAAATCAAAAAACTTTTATGAATCGTGTAATTAATCGCAAGTGGTTGGAAAAAAACATCAACTGGCCTGTTTGTGACAGTGTTGATCTGAGAAGTGTGATGGGCTTTTCGGACGCAGCCTTATCTGAGCTTGTGGATATAGATTGCCATGTTCCTACTCTTGCAGTATGTACTGCGGAAGCGGGAACATCTACAGAAAAGGAGCACAGAAAACCGTTCGAAGAGTTAAGTAATAAGCAAAAGAAAAGACGTTCTACTTCCATAGTAGAAGAAAATTCCGAGGAAGAGTTGCAGCACTGGTACATAACAAAATTGAAAGACAACGGCAAAACGAATCTGGCAAAAGTGGTCGAATACCTTTCCAGTAATCCAGATGCGCTATCCGAAGTAGAAGAGAGACTATTCAAAAAGCAGAGCTTAAGTACTGTCTCTGAAGATAAGTGTTTAGCTCTTTATACATCAGTTGCGCTCTCGAAATGGAAGTACTTAGCTCTTCGACAATTTCTGAAAGAAGAAAAGATGTTACCCACCACAAGAGAGTATGGAGATTACCGAAAACGGAGCTCACATTAAATTGCAAGCGCTATTGGACCATACTGTGGAGAGGATATTACTTGATATAAATACTGTTGATAGGTCTCAAAATGAAGAACTCAAGTTGACCTGGAAATGGGGACTTGATGGTTCTTCGTCGCAGAGTAACTATAAACAGAAAACGTCAAACACAGCTACAGAGTTCGATGATTCATCAGTAGTCATGATAAGCATCGTCCCTCTTCGGCTAGTGTCTACTAGGCCATCATCTGGGAATGAAAATCTAGTTGGGGAGAACCCCACACCTTGCTCAACTCTGTACTGTCGACCAGTGAAGTTCACTTTCACTTCGGAGACAGCTGACTTTATAAAGTCTGAAGAGTCTGAGATGAAAAAACAAATTGATGAACGAATATCTACACAGTGTGGAAATATTATTGTATCACATGAATTGCATATGACCATGATTGATGGAAAAGTGGCCAATATTATTGCTGGAGTACCATCATATGCAACGTGTCCCATTTGCTTGGCAAAACCGAGTGAGATGAATAATTTAGACGCTTTGACTTCTAAACCACTTCGTGAAGAAATTTACAAACAAGGAATTTCTTCACCGCATATGAAGATTCGGTGTATGGAATGTCTTCTCCATATATCTTATAATCTGGATTTTCAACGATGGACTGCTCGCGGCGAACATAAGGCTTTGAAACAAGCTAAAAAAAATACCACACAGCAAGAGTTTCGTGAGCAAACTGGAATGCTGATTGATATAGTCAAACAGGTATGTATTTAATTTTCGCTCTCTTTATGTTGTTTGTGAATTATATCTCTATGTATTGTATATTACAGTATTGTTTTCCCATTTTAGGGTTTTGGAACTACAAACGACGGGAATACAGCGAGGCGCTTTTTCCAAGATTACAAAAGATCTTCCAGAATAACGGGAATTGACGAAAATCTGATTTTCAGATTTTCCGTTATTCTACAAGCCATATCATCAGGCAAAAACATTGACTGTGAAAAATATAGAAGATACTGTAGAGAAACAGCTGATGTGTACGTGCAACACTATTCGTGGTACTACATGCCAGTTAGTGTACATAAACTTCTAATGCACGGTGCAGACATCTGTAACCACTTTGGTGTTTTGCCAATCGGTAAGTAAAAAATAAATATAGTTTGATGTATTATTTGACTCGATTGCGTTTTGAAATTAAAATGTATGTACTTATTCGTTTAGGTACCTTATCTGAAGAAGCTTCGGAAGCCCGTAATAAGGACTTCAGAAACGTCAGGGAGAGGCACACTCGGAAAACGGGGAGAATAGCAACAAACGAAGACATCCTCCATGGACTTCTAATAAGCTCTGATCCCCACATATCCTACATAAGGCCTAAAATAATGAAACAGGTTCATAATGAGTTGTTGCCTGAAGCAACTCAGTTGTTACAGACTACTGAGCCTCCCTGTGACAGTGAAATTATGGAGGAAGAAGAATGCCTCATAGCAGAGTCCGAAAATTTGCCGGACCCACGAGCACTTCTGGAACAAGAAATAATGTGATCCGGCTCTAAATTATTCCCACAAAAGCCCATCAGGGTTAGGAATATGACAAACAGCCCTTTTCAGGGCTACAATTACTTCACAGTTTCATATTGATCATACGTACGATAACTTATACTATAATAATATACATACAGTTGATTATGTAGATAATTATCAACGACTTGCCCGTACAAATTTAAATTATTTCACCTATCATTAACAAAATTAGTATAACCTGAAACATTACGATATATTTATTCAACAATAGATAACGTGCAGTTAAAAAATAACACAGCCAATCAGAGACGAGCATTTTTCGATGACTCATTAGTTATGCGCGCACAAACAAATGAGTCATCAATCACAATGCAGAGCACCTGCATTGTGATTGATGACTCATTTGTACCGATAACATGCAATAATAACTAAATCTCTACCAGAATTACTAGTTCTAAGTACGTATGCGCTATTAAAACTATTTATTTAACTAAAAAGAAGGTGAAAACAGCCAAATGAGACAAAAAATATGCTTTGAATTTATTTTAAATGACAAAAAAATTCTTCCAAATTATTATTTTTTTACCGAATGATTACTCGCGCTGCCGCAGATGGCCGGCGCTGATTTTTTTTTCGTGGATAGAGAATGACCCTAGCTATCATATACTCACGCCACACACCCAACATATTAGTACAATTGAAGAAAAAAAATTAAACGTGATTCGCTCCATACAAAAAAAATCTAATAAATTTTTTTCAAGACAAACTATCAAGTTTAGAAGAAATTTTATAAGAATAAAAGTTGTCAGGAATATTATAACACGTCATATAAAAAAAAATCGCATCGATATGGTAACTTTGTTGCCTAAGTCCACTAATTTTCAGTATGGGCCCACTGTGGGACGTATTGGTTATTAAAATTTCGACTATTAAACCTAGGAACTTTGTTATATCCAGACTTATAAAAGGTTTTTAGTTTTTATTTATTTTGTTCTCGATGATTCCGTAGTATTAGGATAAGTTATTTATACTGAAACTAGTACTTTGCCAGCAACTTCGTTTGCGCATGTTTTCATAAAAACTTTAACACCCTTTAAAACCGTATTTTGACGGTAGTTTTGAAAACGAATAACGGGCCGATTCTGTTGTCACAAAATTCTCCAAACTAAACTAAAAATCACTTAAATTTTGTTTATCTCTGTCAAATGACGATTTCCTATTCTCAAATAATTGAATTATTAGCTTAGTGAAAATGAAAATTTTGCTATTCTGAGTTTGCCGGTTTTCACCAAAAATTTTGACTACAATAATTTATTTTAACTAAATCTGACTATTTTTAATCGCGATTAAAAAGGTGTGGAATATAACTAGTGATCATGAACTAAAATTCTCACTAACGCCTCACCTTCACGTGCAAAGACAATACTCTATTTTTTGTTTTCCTTTTCTTTTGCTTATATCTCGAAAACGGCGTGTCCTATCGCAAAAATAATGAAATTTTTAACCTCCATTATGAAACCCCTGCATATTCAAATCACAACACGTGGGTAATATTTTTTACACTTTTTAAACAAAAAGTGAAAAATTCCATATAAAACACGTCCAGGCTGCCCCCTAACTTCGTCTCTCAAAAAATTCATTGCGTAGCGCACACAAGTACCACGTTGCGAAGCCAAAAGAGAAAAAATACCACGTTGAGTCAAATTCGATTTTAGTAGTGTCAAAATAATTTTTAAATTTAGTGATTTTTTCTTGCAGAACAGCTTTACAATTCTCATAGCCAAAACTAAGGAATTTTAAAGATAGTTTAGTTCGGTGTGCAACAGAATCGGCACCAATGACAATCTTTATTTTGATAAGAATTTGTGCTAAGTTTTAAGTTTATTAATCTAAGAAATAAGATTCCTCATACGATCTTTAAAAACCCCTAAATTGTTCTATTGGAGGTAGTTCTGAAAATAAAAAATTACATTAAAAAGTAAATGTTCATGCCTTGCTTACTGCCCGTTAAGTTTGGCGATTCTTCTGATTGTGTTGATAACTTTGGTTTAAATATAGAGATAACTTCAGATCCGGATATGAACTAATATAATCTAATCGCGTGACAACCCTAACGACGTAGAATACGAATCAAAGTTGAAAAATTTGTGGTTTCTAGATTCCACGCAATTAGGATGTGTTATTTTTGTGGTATGTAGAGAAGATGAAGGGCATAATTTTAGCATAAATAACTTTTCCAAATACGACGGAATTACCGAGAAAAAAAAATTAAAACGAAAAACTAAAAACCTCGTATAAGTCTGAATCTAACGAAGTTCCAAGGTTGATTTGTACTCTAAAATTTGCAACATAAAAAACGCCGTCGATGTTTCTAAGGTCACAATTGCGTATCATATTTAGTTTCAGATATGATTTTTTTTCTTAATAGCCGGTTGAAAAAAAGACGATTTTCAAAAAATTCTATCTCTAAAACTAAACATACTAGTGAAATGGGGATAAGAAATATTGCATTTAAATAACTTAAACTATCAGTTTTTTATATAAAAGCAATGTCCGAAAAATCGTCTTCATAAAACACTGTGCGGCCCAATGATTGTTTTTATCACCCAATTTTTCATTTGTATTAGCACAACATCTAGATGAGTGGAAAAGTCTTTGCCCAAACTGATTGGTGGCTAGTATTATCGGAAGACTTATAAAAATGCAATATAATCTAAACAGCAAAATTTTCAAACAAAACGGCAGTTTTGTTTACTATTGTTGGTTTATTAACCTGCCTAATTATATTATTTCAGATACACAAAGCTCTCAGCAACAATAGCAAGCACAGCCGAATTAGAAATCCTAGTCAGAAACTTCTATTTCGAGGAAATGATGAAAGCTATACGAGAAGACCTATCCAAGAAGACCGAAACAGTTCTTACAGAGTTAAACGAATGTTTCAAGGTCGTATCAGCTACCTTAGTGCCGTCGGAACGTGGTGTTTATATCACTGATAATAAGGTCCAATGTCGCATGACGGTGGTGAGTTACTTGCCGAAGGATGTGACTTGTACCAGGGCAGCAATAAGTATAGAGAGGTGTAAAGACGATAAGGCGGAGAAGAGGACGCCTGTTAAAAGTTATAAGACTGATTTAAGTGTTAGCGGTAGTGTGGGCTCGCCGAGACGGGGGCCGGTTGAGCCTGAAAATGAAACTACTAACTTAATTACAAGGTGAGACTAGTTTAACGTGATCCAGTACTCGGTCGCCATTCCAGAACCTTTCGGCTCCATCGGCCATCTGTTCTGCGAGCAATGTGTCCTGCCTAGTGCCACTTAAGTTTGGCAATTGTTCGGGCAATGTCGGTTCTCCTACAGATCTCATTTTCATTTCTGATTCAACCACGTAAACTCTAAGAATAGCCATCTCCATTGCCCTTTGGGTGACTTTCAGTTTTCTTATGACGCCAATTGTGAGGGACCATGTTCTAGAAGACGTAGCATTGGAAAGCCTCCTACAAGGTGGACCCATGACCTGGTGGCTGTGGGAATCCGCTGGATGCGAGAAGCACAGATTCAGTCAAAAGTCGCGGTGCTTGGGGGCGGCCTATGTCCAGCAGTGGACGATTTTCGGCGGAAATTATGATGATGACTAGTTCAAACGTGTATCTGCAGAGTATCTTCTAGAGAGAGAGAGAGAGAGTGTCTTCTTCTTCTTTCTTCTTCTTCTTTCTTCTTCTTCTTCTTCTTCTTCTTCTTCTTCTTCTTCTTCTTTCTTCTTCTTCTTCTTGGTAACTAATAATACTTTCGCCGCATCGTACCGCCGCGGATGGAAACAAAAAAGCGTGCTACGAGCCACTAGTTGTTTGATCATACACAAAATATCCCCAGCAGTAAGACAGTATAAGCTAACAAAAAAAAAATACAGTATATCCCGGAATTAACACACCACCGAACACCCCAATTAGAATTTTATGATAAAATCATAACTCTCATCATAAAAATTGTGGTCATTTCATTGTGACCAAAATTTTCGCCCATAATCAGTACAACTTAGTTTAATAAATAGAAAATGTTTTAAATATACTAGATATATAATAGAATAAAAAATTAACATACACCACCAAATACCTTACTTAATTATTGAGGTATTTGGTGGTGTATGTTAATTTCGGGACATGTATTTTTTTCTCTCTTCCAAACCTTCCAAGAACTCTTTTCCCGCGCCACCTCAAACCAGCCTTCGCGTTATGCGTCTAAATTATCTCGCCATGTATTTCTCTATAATATTCACAATGTTTTTTTTTCTCATTTCAGCATAAGACTGGACGATTTAAAACCCAAGAACCCTTTATTAAACCCTTTACACATAACCTCACAACTTCACTACAAAGAAGACAGGTCCTTACAAAAAGTCACCGTTGAATGTCAAAACCCAAAAGTGACCCTGAAACGTTCCGACAGCTGTAAATACCGGAAACCCTCGGCGACGATGCGACATAGTTACGAAAATTGTTTCTCTGTAGAATCTGTTATTTTAAAACCTGGATCGAATGACTTGTTACTTGATTTTGTGGCGAGTAAATCTGGGACGTTCAAGCTTGGCCAGGTTGGTAATCAATTTTTATTTTTTATTTTTTTGTATGTCTTTATTCAAATACCTCACGGACTTGAGTATCCTGAGCAATTCACACGGCTACAGGTCAAGCTATACATTTCCAGTTTTAGCTGACCTCGCATTGTATAGGCTTTTGGTACAATGAGATGCCAGCTTATACTGGAAATGTATAGCTTGATGTGTGGCCGTGCGTATATTGTCCTATTAATTTTAATTTGATTAATGATCTTGACGGATGGACGGCGCCGGCGAGGCCTAGACGCGTAATCCAAGAGTTGGGTCGAGGTGGCCCTGGAAAAAGATAGCTAGAGGAATTTGGGGGAGAACTTTGATCAGCAGTGGGACAGTGTAGGCTAATATAAAAAAAAACGATCTTAGTACTTGCACCATTTGAAATTTGCTAGCGAAAAAAGATGTGTTTTCGCAGGACGTCTAATATTTTTTTATCATGTATAAATATGGATACCCATTTCGTGTATTGTTTCGCTAGGTAATTTAATTTGACCATGTATAATAATTAATTAATTATACAGGATGTCAGCGACATCTTTGCGCAATCTACTACCTACCACCTATCACCATGGATTCAATACATAATTGTAGACCCCTAGTGTAGAAAGTTTGGTCAGTTTTCTACACTAATATTATTAAGAGGAAAGATTTGATTGTTTCTAATAGATAAACTCAAACACTACTTGAACGACTTTAAAATTCTGTAACTTTGGAAAGCTACATTATTCCAGAGTAACATGATCTATAAATTTCACGCGGACGTAGCCGCGGGCGAAGTGGTACTAAAAAACAAAACATATTACCTGTTCTATATATTTTTACCACATAGGTATTGCACTTTTCTATGAAACAACAATCTTTTTTTTTATACCGAGTGAAAAATTGCTGAATGAATGGATATAGTTTGCGGGTTGATATCTGTACCACATGAAATAGATTGCAGCTCCTATTTCATT
Organism: Aporophyla lueneburgensis; assembly: GCA_932294355.1. Taxonomy (NCBI): domain Eukaryota; kingdom Metazoa; phylum Arthropoda; class Insecta; order Lepidoptera; family Noctuidae; genus Aporophyla; species Aporophyla lueneburgensis. The sequence continues at coordinate 9,519,693 of OW028758.1, read as the reverse complement.
CCGTCATTTTATGATCACCTATTCAATTTCTTTGCACGCTAATATTAGCAAATTATTTTAGAAACTATAGAAAACCTGACCATGTGTACTAAAATTCCTGTGAATAAAGTTCATTTCATTTAATTTCAGGTATCTTTGGTAGTGGAAGGGAAATTAGAGTTTTTATCAAATGTCCTCATTGGTAACAAGATGGGGTGTGAGGTGTTGACGCAGGGAGTCAATGTGTTCTTAAATAAGGTGGAAGCGAAGAAGGATTTGGTGGCTGGGTTGGAACAGGCGATGGAATTAGTGGTTACCAGTGGGAGCTCGCATATTGAAGAGGTTTATTTCTTTATTATTATATGTTATCCAGAATGGTCAGGTTATAATGGCGGTAATTTTAGTGTACGCCAAAAAATTGTTGACAGCTTGCTTGTTGAAAAAAAATGATTTAGCACTCGTTTTCTGCACATTAACAGGTCAATTGTCATTAATTTCGTTCACATCGATACTACTGCATGATGAAAAAGTTTTAACAGGCCCAGGTGGTTAATGCATTACTATATTTTAACTGCTGAAATTCAAAACCGAGATGCTAATTCACAACACGTTAAAAACACAAACAGTCGCGTACGCAATGACTTCTATCTGAGATTTTGCAACATTGCCTTTCGGTTTTGAGGTCTAGCCCTATAGTACTTAGTCAGCACTTATCTGCTCCGCTGATCTCGTGGTTGCAAGCGCGACCGGTCGTGGGATCCTGGGATTCCCAGGTCGGGCAAATTAGGGCAATTCCATTAGAAAATTCCTAAGTAACAGCCCGGAGTTTGGAAGTTGGTGGTGTGATATCCCCGTGTCTCGGAAAGCACATTAAGCCGTTGGTCCTGCGCCTGATCTCTCTCCAGTCGTGTCGGATTACCGTCGGAGTGTGAGTAAAGAGTGAGTGTCTCTGTGTCTGCGCACACACTCGTGCACTATAATATCTCCTGCGCCGATGGCTAGTCTCCGTTGAGATTGGCCGCCATGGCTGGGATACGGTCTGGAGGACTATATACTTAGTCAGCAATAGTTTTAACAAACCAACATTTTTCCTTACCTAGAACACAACAATACTCCTCAAGACATCTTCAGGCCTGCTCATCCGCTTCGCCGACAACGAAACAGCGATGTGTCGCGAGCTATCCATCAAGATAGCATCGATGGAGCCGTTCCAGACTACCCGAGTACCTTTGACGCTGTTTGCCACCTTGCAACCTAGGAAGGATAAAAGTATTGAGCACACGGTGAGTTAAAGGTTTTATACTCAATACTAACTTTTGCCAGCGGCTTCGCCCGCGTGGATCCCGCGGGAACATACTACCGGGATAAAAAGTAGCCTATGTCCTTTGTCAGGCTCTAAACTATCTGTGTACCAAATTTCATTTAAATCGGTTCAGTAGTTTTAGCAGGAAAGCGAGACATACAGACAGACAGACAGAGTTACTTTTGCATTTATGATATTAGTGTGGATGTGGATTAGTGAACTTAGGTGGGGAGCTCAGATAATGGTATTTCGTGGTTTTCAAAAACTTACAAAACATTTTAAATTAAGTGCTTTGAAGTGCACTGTGTTGAACGACACAGGGACTTTGCAAACGAGATTTAAAAATACACTTTTAATTAGCACTCTAGAGTGTAAAGTTGTACATGCCCGAAAATGTAACTATAAATGAAGTCCTATAAATAATTCGTGGTTTTCAAATCCCGAAATTTAATCGTCATTATAATTAATTCCGGATTGTATAGGAGGTATTACCCTAATGTTAGTTCCTTCCTCAATGTTTAGGTAAATAAAGTCTACCGAATCTGATCGCTGCTTATATGACAGTACTGATTTTAATAAAAGATTCTTATTCCACAGTTGACTATGGGACTATACAACATTAATTTTTGTTTATGCGAAACCCGAAACACGGGTCTAGTATTTTTATGTAAAGAATCTATGAAAAAAATTTCAAAACTGTATCATTAATAATCACAAAGTTATAAGCTTGTTAAGTTACCTGGTTTTCCACGCAAAAACATATGTATCTAGCGGAGGGCGCCCCGCCGTCGCCGTCCCGCTGTGCGCCCACGCCGCCTAGAAAGCTATGAACTGTCGTGACCTGTGTGCAAACATATGATTACGGATACCAACTTTTAAGCGTAATTAAATATTTTTGGGACAAAATATAACATGGTGTAAAAATTATTGGAATCGATTCAGTTACTGATTCTGAACAAACTATATTCAGGTTTCGAATATAGTAAAAATAATCTTGTATAAGGTGTATCTATTCATACACGAAATATTTTAAGAGGTACACCTGGAGGTGGTAAAGAAGCTATAGAAGCAAAAAGAAATTTTTATCTAAGCGTTTTTGGATTTTCGTAATTATTATAATTTTAAAACTGCTTGAGACGTTTTGCATAAAACCTTTACTCCAAATGCTATGAATGGCCCGCCTGACGCTGCGAGGGTGGCGACCGGATGGCACGAGCATGGCCGCGGTGTCTCGGGCCATAAAAAATAAGAAGGAGCCATTATTTCCATTGTGCGTCAAATAATGTATAAATATTAAATTTTGAAAAAAATACATTTAGAAAGTTTTTTTTTTCGTTGCTGTAGCTTCTGTACCACCTACAGGTGTACCTCTTAAAATATTTCGTGTATGAATAGATACACCTTATATACACCGTGACATTTTAATCGTCTTACAACGGAAGCCCACTTCATGTATCCAATAACTACTATACATCCATAAGAAAAAAATGAACATTTGATTAACTAAAAAATAAAAATATTATTCATTATGATGACGCAAGACGTAGTTAGAAATTGAAAATTTGTCTCAAGGAAAATGGAGATGGAATGATCTAGTCCAGTCGTGCGCTGGGTAGTTATGTTCTGTACCATCTGATACGTAAACATTATTAACAGGATGTTTCATAATTCTAATGCATTATTTATTTGTCTTAAACCTATTATGGTAATTAATGGTAACATTTTTTTAATCACGCCTACAGGTATATTATGTCGGATACATTGACTGGACAATCTTTGTAAGACGACTAAAAGTTCATCGTGTATATTTCTAAACCCAGTCCAAAGTCCACTCTAACCATTCTAGGCCATAATATTATGAAGACTCTGCCCATTTCCTCCAGGTCTGGCTAACATGTCCCTGGTGGGAAGCCGTAACAGAAGTACCTCTACACTTCACGCCTCCCATGGTGGCATCCTGGAGACTCCTCACGTCGAACGCGAGGAAGTTCATCCACGTGACCCTCAAGTCGACCGTGGTGCATCTGGTGCAGTTCACGCTGGTAGACCCGAAGTTGGAGTGCGATGGAGCTGATAACTCAGTGGCGGATTTGAATCCGAAGAATTCTGATCATATGGTAAGAACGATTATGTTTTTTTGTTATTAACTATGGAGATCATGGCGGCAATCTTAACAATTTGATACAATAGATTAATTACAAAATAATATAATAATTAAAACGTGAATGGTTGTTTATTTTAATTTCAAAGGTAAATTAATTCTTTATTTATTTAAAACATAACCTCATGACACGTCGAGTAAAGGGGAGTTTAGTAGACTAATTAAATTAAATACCATACGCAGTCCCGACTTCGTGACCCTAAAAGGAATCACAATGACAATCTAAAAGTATGGTATTCGATAATTCTATTACAACATCTTTTAATATTTTCTTCCAGATGGTAGCTTCAGACGGTACAACAGCCTCATTCATGTGGGAACTCTTAAAAGACCCCCTGGTCAAAGCAGGTCCAATGAAGGCCACATTCTCCGTGAAATACCATCCTTCAGACTCCGAGGGGCCAGGCAGACCATTCAGCTGTCCGTTCGATGTACAAGACTACACGACGCTGTTTGTTATAAGAACCAAATTAGAGCCTAGTAAGGGCTCTGATTTTTGTAGAGCTTCGCAGATGTGTTGTTTGCAACTGAGTGTGCAGAGGGTATGTGAGAACTATTTATTTTTTTCAGTTTAAATTTAATTGAATTGCAAAAAATCTAAAACGCTTTAATGACAGATACGAGAGAGACTAAAAAGTTTATTATATAAAAAGGGATGGAGCAACACAAATTAACTATCCCATAAGTGCAAAATCCAATAGATCCGAACAGCTTAATGGCTTTAAAATGGAAGCTTTAGGGTAGCCCTGTAGGTCGGAGGTAAGTGTCAGGGGTCAACAAACAATTGTTGACTAAAATATGATTCGAGACCGTAAAACGTATGTATTTACAGAATTACTAGAAGACTACAAACACGTTACGGTAGCGATACATATAGCAAATTGCAAAAAAAAGAATAAAATTTGAATTTCGCCGGCTACCCTGTAGATTTCCACCTTAAAATTAAAATCATTCTGTTGTTTTTTTTTGTTTGACACTGTATTAATCTTGCTGTGCTAAATTTCAGGTAAATGAAACAGAATATACGTCGCTCATGTATGAAGTTCTTGCTGACCAGACCATGTGGGCGGTTCTCGGTCGTACTGCAGGTAAAACCATATCAGATTTATCCCTCCTTTGAAGCTCGTGGCTTAATTTTAACAGCCGCACATTGTCATTTGTAGATAATCGTTACGGGTAGTCAAAAGGCCAAATCTGACAACTAGTCTTACCAAGGGGTATCGTCTTACCCACAGAACAAAGAATACAGAGAAGTGCCCCTACACTGGCTAAGCACGAGAACCAGTGTCGCCAAACTCACACATTTACATATCAAATTCTCCATTACACACATAAAAAACAGTGATATGATTGGCTACAAATTACAAACGCAACTTTTATAATTCGTCTTCTTATTGCTTTCAAAAATTGTGTCTTATTGCAACGAATTAAAGTTCTTATTATTTGACATGACACAAACAATAAAGACGTTTTTCGTCTAAAAACTTTAAATAGACAAGTTTACAACGAGTTCAGCAACTCAACGCTAGATGGCGCTGTAACCAATTCATTCTATTCAGAACGCTAGCACCTTTGAAATAGATGTCATATTCATATGCACTTGTAATCTCTTGTGGTGAGTACAAAAAAAAAAGTTAGAGATGTAGACATATATCGATATATTAATATTGGTGTTACGTAATTTATTCGGGTGAGCAATGTAGTAATTTGTTAACATCATACAAATGCTTAATAACGAAAACGGTTAGTTATCATTAAAATATCAATGTTAAAGAGGTATTTGTATGTTTGTATGTAGGGGGGTAATATTATTTTCATAAAATCAAGTACGCGGGCGAAGCTGCTGACAGAAGCTAACGATAAATGAAACGATAACAGATGGTGCTAAAAATATTTACTGACCTCGAAATGATACATATTTATTTAATATTTGCCATTTTGATAGTCCAATATTAATATATTTTGCCGTGATAGCTTTCATTAAGACAATCCCCTAATTGGTTATAGCTTATGTTTTGGAATATTGATGACCCAATAAACTGGTACATTATTACCGTCCGTCCGTCTGTACCGTCTTATAAAAATATTTCGGATGTCTGACATAACTTAATCACAGATTCTGATGGGCATAATAACCCCCTCTAGCCTTACTTATAATAAATCTATGTAATTATTGATTTGTTTTTCTGTTACTAAAGCACTAATGCAAATATCAATGCACTTATGTTATCAACTGTCTTATTATATAACCAGCTATGTGAGCTATTGATTCCTTACTAAAATCGACAAAACTATCAATACCGACGTACTTTACGGATGTGTCCCATCCCTAATCGAGTAGCGTCGAAGTTACTAGAATTTAGTTTGTGATTTTCCAGATGACGACCAAGTGCATTTAGACTTTGTGTCAATGAATATAAGGTTGTTTATAGTTTGCATTGAAGTCATAACATGTGGTATTGTAATTAAAATCAATTATATTAAAAATTAACAAAGTTTAGTACTTACCAATGATACGATACACCTCTACATGATACATTTTTTTTCTGCTTTCGTTTTTGCAGGTCAAAACCGCGCAACAAGGCATAATTTCTAATATTTCGCGTATTTCTGAGACATCCAATCGCGACAAGTATCTGACGGCGAATAAGCTAAATGTTGCGCATCTGCGCTTAATGTTGACACGCGCGCGATATGTGAGGGGCACTTCCTCTAGTTTTCTTTATTCCGTGGTCTTACCCAAACACTGGGTTGTGGAGGTCAGATAGCCAGTCGCTCCATGTGAAATACTGGTACTCAGCTGGATTCGTTTAGACTGCAAGCCGACCGTAACAAAGTTGGGAAAAGGCTAAGCAGATATTGAGTCCCTTTTAAATAATTCTTATATCAAAACTCATGGTAATGAATAATAAGCAACCATGACGGCGACTGACTTTAAGAGACTTACTAGAGAATGGGCAGCAGCGTTCTCTATGCACTTTACCACCATACTGCCATCGCCAACGCGAGTGCCAAACGTGGCGATTATAAAAAAATATGGAGGAATTGCATACCCCCATATTTTTTGGTAGAGGCCTTTATCCAGACTTGGACATCTTTCGGCTGATATCATAATGATGAATAGTTCTAATATTGCTAAAAACTTTACAAGTCATCAAGATTTCACATCACAATTATTCATGTCAATGTTTATCATCTATTTTTAGGTGTTATAACTATGGAATGTACGAGCACGGAACCGCAGAATGTAACCCTTGACGTGATGCCGTTAGTCGCCGGGTACTTACCACTGCCGACCGTCCGACTGTCCAAATACATCGCAGCTAATACCAAAGGTAAATAAAACAAATATTTATAAATAGAGGGCTCGGGATACCTACAGTTTTATACTTTATGCGGGAGAATGACTCAATAAGAGGTCTATGCCCGTCGACCGGCAGTGGATAAGTTAAACATCGATTCAGTCCAAGATTAGTCGGTTATAAAAAAAAATACTGTTCGCTTTTTGCACTATTCTATGAAACAGCACATTTTTTTTTATAAGCGAAGAAAAACTTCGCGTCCCTGTACACATTCTGTATAGTGCTGGAAGCTCTTATTACATTTTCTTGTCCCTTTCATTTAATTAATTTCAATTATAAGAATTATAAAGCTAGCAAGACATAAAAAAGGAAAATCTGTTAGCCCAACTTAGCTGGTTTTCTCACAGTGGTAACACTGCTACTATATTATTTAGGTGGGCAAACTTTTAGTTATCCATCCAAATGTTCTGGAATAGACCGAACTGTCATTCCTAACGTCTGGACTTGCATACCTCCATACTTGAATATTAATGTTCTGTCTAATTTTATAGATCCAAAGAAAGACATCTCAGCTCATCCTCGTCTCGAACCATTCAGTCCAGGTCAAGTATACCATGCAGGTAAAGCGAAGCAGGTCCATGTGCTACCTCCAATGCCGAAGGAACATCTCGATGTATTAGGTAACTAATGTAAGTTTTGCCAGGCGACTATAGTTTGTCGTCGCATTATCTCGCGCCAAGACGAGATGTTTGGGTGATTAGGTAATGCCCAGTGTCGTTTTGGTGTGAGATTATTACAAGGGTTACATTTTGTCGCGCATGTTTGGCTGGGTGGAGACTAGTCTATGAGCTTAGTAATTATGCTGGTAGGGAGGTGAAGCTCGCAAGTTTTGTGAAGGAGGTTTAATGTTAGGAAATTACTTGATATGTAAATGAAGTTGATGTGTTAAGTGATGGACGAGGTCAGATAATCTTATGAATATTTACTGTATTTGTTAAAGCCGTTTCGGCGAGTGAAAAATCTCCGTTTTGACATGGTCTAAACTAGGGAGATCTAGTTTTTTTTTATCTCAAATACCTATTGTCTGGAGCAATTAGAAACCTATAGTAAAAAATTTTCAAACCAGGAAACATATTAACTTGCGAGTTTTACATCCCAAAATATGACTTAAATATGAAACTGAATATTCATGACATACACCACAATAATCGACTAAAGTGCGAAAATAAAACAACACTAGTTGTCAAAATACACAGATTGTGAAAATAAATACGTCCATTGCGTTTGATGAAACGCTATAACACTACCAGGCTCAATAAATTATGTTCAATGTATTCATTAATATTAATGATAAAATATTAAAAGTAAATAAATTGATATTATACATTGACGTTTCGTGTTAGGTACAAACGAATTATTTGTATGCTTTAAATGTATTTTTAAAAGTACCTATACTAATCTTTGGCATAAAATACTATACTCGATGGGTATTATTTTAATGTGCGTTATTTTTAAATTATAACTTGAGTACTGTGCTTAATGATCGCACAAATAAACTAATTTTTATGAAAAGAAGGTACATTTTAATACTACCCATATTTTTTAAACGAAACGCTGCTATGATATTGTACTCGAGGAGAATAAAAAAAGCTTCTATTTCACAAAAATATTTTGATGTATCATAATGACAGGTACAGGATGTAATTGAGATCATTGGCGAAAAAAAAACGTGTGCGGGCGGGAGACCCCGTTAGGAACGAAACTCCTAACGCGAAACTCTCACGCACATATACACTCGTATACCGCGTGACATTTTTAACGTCTTGAAAAAAAATGGGTGTAATAGGTGAACGGAGTAGAAGCCTTTGGCATAGAAATTTTTATTATTTTTATTTTTGAATAACATGTAATGAAATTGATCTAGCAATATATACTACACATTTAAAGTAACATTCTCATACTAGAACAACAAATTTAGAAGAAAAAAAAAACAATTAAAATCTATTGAAACTCAAATCATACGCACCCTACTCAATGCGCGGCATGTCTCAATGATTTCGTAGCGCGGTCCTACCCTTTGTAGCCGCCGCACAGTGTTTTATGAAGACGATTTTTCGGACATTGCTTTTTTATATAAAAAACTGATAGTTAAAGTGATTTCAATGCAATATTTCGTATCCCCATTTCACTAGTATGTTTAGTTTTTGAGATATAAATTTTTGAAAATCATCTTTTTTTCAACCGGGTATTTAGAAAAAAAAATCATATCTCTGAAACTAAATATGATACGCAATTGTGACCTCAGAAACATCGATGGCGTTTTTTATGCTGCATATTTTAGAGTACAAATAAACCTCGGAACTTCGTTAGATTCAGACTTATACGAGGTTTTTAGTTTTTCGTTTTTATTTTTTTTCTCGATAATTCCATCGTATTTGGAAAAGTTATTTATACTAAAATTATGCCCATCATTCTCCCTACATACCACAAAAATAACACATCCTAATTGCGTGGAATCTAGAAGTTATTCCAAATTAACTGTTTTTGCTAGGGTTGTCACTTTCGAATCTGAATGTTGATGACTCAATATTTATTTAATGGGACGTATTGGTTATTAATACTTCGACTATTAAACCTAGGAACTTTGTTATATCCAGACTTATAAAAGGTTTTTAGTTTTTATTTATTTTGTTCTCGATAATTCCGTAGTATTGGGATAAGTTAATTAAACTGAAACTAGCACTTTGCCAGTAACTTCGTTCGCGCATGTTTTGATAAAAACTTTGACACCCTTTAAAACTGTATTTTGACGGTAGTTTAGAAAAACGAATAACGGTCCGATTCTGTTGTCACAAAATTCTCTAAACTAAACTAAAAATCACTTAAATTTGGTTTATCCCTGTCAAACGACGATTTCCTATTCTCAAATAGACTAAAGTGACACAGCTTAACTATATTTTAGTTTGACAGCACTGATTTTGATTGCGCTGAATTTTTAGTTTAGTTTTCACCAAAAATTTTGACTATAATAATTTATTTTATCTAAATCTGACTACTTTTAATCGCGATTAAAAGGTATGGAATAAAATTAGTGATCATGAACTAAAATTCACACTAACGCAACGCCTCGCCTTCACGTGCAAAGACAGAACTGTATATTTTGTTTTCCTTTTCTTTTGCTTATATCTCGAAAATGGCGTGTCCTATCGCAAAAATAATGAAATTTTCGACCCCCTTTATAAAACCCCTGCACATATAAATCTCAACACGTGGGTAATATTATTTTAAACTTTCAAACAAAATGTGAAAAATTCCATATAAAACACATCCAATTTTTTGAGAGACGAAAGCGCGCACAAGTGGGTACCCCACTTGTGCGCGCTTTCGTCTCTCAAAAAATTCATTGCGTAGCGCACACAAGTACCACTATGCGTAGCCAAAAGAAAAAAAATTCCACGTTGAGTCGCGATTGTCAAATTCGATTTTAGTCATGTCAAAATAATTTTTAAATTTAGATATTTTTTCTTGCAGAATAGCGTTACAATTTTCATAGCCAAAAGTAAGGAATTTTAGAGATAGTTTAGTTCGGTGTACAACAGAATTGGCATTAATGACAATTTTTATTTTGATAAGAATTTGTGCTAAGTTTTAAGTTTATTGACCTAAGAAATAAGATTACTCCATACGATCTTTAAAAACCCCTAAATTGTTCTATTGGAGGTTGTTCTGAAAATCTAAAATGATATTAAAATGTAAATGTGCCCTGCGCACTGCCCGTTAAGTTTGGCGATTCTTCTGATTGTGTGGATAACTTTGGTTTAAATATAGAGATAACTTCAGATCCGGATATGAAGTAATATAATATGATCGCGTGACAACCCTAACGACGTAAAATACGGATCAAGCTTAAAAATGTTGTGGTTTCTAGATTCCACGCAATTAGGATGTGTTATTTTTGTGATATGTAGGTAAGATGAAGGGCTTAATTTTAGTATCAATAACTTTTCCAAATACTATGGAATTACCGAGAAAAAAAATAAAAACGAAAACCGAAAAACCTCTTATAAGTCTGAACCTAACGAAGTTTCGAGGTTTATTTGTACTTTAAAATATGCAGCATAAAAAATGCCATCGATGTTTCTAAGGTTACAATTGAGTATCATATTTAGTTTCAGAGATATGATTTTTTTTCTAAATACCCGGTTGAAAAAAAGACGATTTTCAAAAAATTATATCTCAAAAACTAAACATGCTAGTGAAATGGGGATACAAAATATTGCATTGAAATAACTTAAACTATCAGTTTTTTATATAAAAAAGCAATGTCCGAAAAATGGTCTTCATAAAACACTGTGCGCCGGCCGATAGGCGGCCTCATTGATCTTTCGCAGGCGCACGAGCCGCACACGCATCCCTGTCCACCTGCGTCCCGCGCTCTTTTAGTCACCTGCGATGAATCTGAAGGTTTTCCTGTCTTCTATTCTAGTTACACAACACACCATATGAAGGTTGAGACGGTAAAAAAAGTCATCCGGTATAATAGAAAGAGAGAGAGACGCATAGAGTGGACCTAACGCTATTTTCTTAAGTGACAATTTCTACCAGTCACCTCCTACCGCATGTTCTAAAAATACTCATGAATATTAATAATTTCAATTTTACCCTGTATGGGGTAACTAATAGTACTGCTTTCGAAATTCTATTGTATAACTAAGAATCGGACCACCACATGTGATAACACATATGCTTCGTAAGGTTGTATGTGTGTAATGTAATTATAAATACTATAAATTATAATTACAGGGTAAGTTTTTAAATATTACGCACTGGGGCAAAAATGTGTGTGGTTGTCTGTAAAACAAAACTCACCCTGTATGTGTGTAATACGTTTATAATCTTGCAGCTATATTTGTTATTGCTTTGACAACATCGTTAGAGATTATTCAAATAGGTACTCATATTATTGTGCAATAACACAACGAAAGGTTTCCAAAAACTATGCCACTAAAAGCATTACATCAAGTAAACATCAAAGACCAAAACAAAAACTTGATTACTTGGATTAGATGAATGCATTGAAAAGCATTTATTTTGCTAAAATATTAAGCCATCCATGCCATTTTTTTTAATAATTCGGCACTTATTTTTCCTCTTATCTAGTGCCATATCATCTAAAATGTTGACGTTTTGGCAAAATACTAAATGCACATTTCAGTGTGGGATAATTGGTATTATTTGTTATGATCCCTAAATAGGCATATTGAACGATGAATATAAAGCAAATGAATTTTTATTATATATCACCTCATGCATATTCAAGCAATTAAACTATTTGATTCGATTAAAAACTATAGGTCTTTAAAACTTAAACAATGGAACAGAAAATTTAATCACTGCCACTGTACAGGGAAGTGAATACTTATGCCTCATTCTCTTACGTTCAACATTAGATCTTATTTCACTTACATTTAGATCATAAATTAAATAGCTAGCTATGTGTTAGACGTTTATATGTGTAACGTAGTGTTATGTACTTTGGTTTCGCATGGACTTGACGTAAGGATTATGCACTAAGGTATACCGCGAAATTCAATTTGTCCGAAATTTTCTAAATCATTCAATGGAATTTAACGAACTTAGAATGTTATATTCATAATTATAATTCTGTAAATACATACCCAATCATTTTTCATACTAATGTTAGGGTCCCGAATCAGTTTGGTCCAACAAACAACCTGATATTGACTTGCAAATTTCGAAAAACGCAAGACAATTTGAATTTCGCGGGATACCTTGGCGCTTCCCACTTCATGAATACTGTTTAGAAAATGGTGAATAGAAGAGTGAAACGAATCTTTGACCAGGACGAAATGCCTAATCATCCAATCTGCTGCCGTTATTGGTAGGCATAAATAACAGTCGGCCTTTGAAATCACATGACAACAGATTTAATTGAACAGGCTTCCAAAAACAAAGGTTTATTCTACAAATGATAACGGCGTTTAAAAACACGTTTACAAGACTCAAAACCCTTTATACATCGTCGCCATACTTATTTCGCCACAACGATAATGTCTACCTAGTCTCTTTCTTGTCTTTTCTTTTCTCAAATAAGTTGTAAATACAATTTGGTGCTAGATTTATATAGTTTTAACACCAAATTCTTCATAATGTTCAAGTTATTAAGTTGTCTTTGTATATCTTGTTACAATAATCTCATTTAAGTTATAACTGGTGCATGTATGTTAAGAGCTGTTTCGGTTATTTTTTTGACATAAGATATTATAGCAATGTTTAACTTGATAATGGGAATACATTTATTCAGGGTGTATGTTTTAGTTGAATAGAACTGGCTAGAAACTATTTGTAAATCAGTATAATAATAAAATTTAAAAAATGCCACAATTAATAAAACACAAGTTTAGATAAAATTCCCTAAAATATTCAACAGACGCAAATAAACACCCTGTACTGTTTTCCATCTATTTTATATTGTTTCTAAACTAATATTTATGAGTTTTCCCTAGTGTAAGTTATCCAAAGAATAATTTGATGTACACACGGCTACATATCGTCATACATTTCCAGTTGTAGTTGACCTCGCATTGTATAAGCTTTTCGTACAATGAAAAGTCAGCTTGTACTGGAAATGTATAGCTTGATTTGTCGCCCTGCGTACACAATCTGCTACTTTAGTTACTAATGCTAGCCATCATAGTAATTATATAGCTGAAAATAACAATGCAAAGGGCAAACGGTATGTTCGTTATACTTCCGCGGTACATTATGACTTTGCATAAATTGACAAAAAAATGAGTATACTCAGTAGGTGTGACATATTTTTTTTATTATTATTAAGAAGCTTAGATATTTCTTAACTATTCTGTTTGAATAAATTGCAATGTAACCACATTGCAATTTATTCAAACACAATACGTTGGCAACTTCAAACTTGTTTCAGTGTTGCAACTTATTGAAATGTTACTTAGTGTAATTTTTGTATCTTGTAGCATGTTTAGAGTAAATAAAGCTGTTTAAATATCGTATAGTTTTCATTAAGTTATCGAGATTTCAATGTAGTGTATTTATTTTGATTTTGTTAGCGAATGATGACCCTTTATTGACGATTTATGTGGAGTAAAACTTAAACTAAGCTTGAGTGAGCTTACCTTAGATTTGAAGTGTTAAACTCAATATTATATGTATAATAAATCGTCTATGACGGATCCTATTAAAATCATTAAGTTTATCGATATTTTGACATGTTAACATACGATAAAGAGCTAAAGAAATGAATAAAAACTTCAAAAAAAACTCATTTGACTCCAGTGAATTTGACTAACTACTCACAATGTCTTAACTTCTAACATTTGACCATTCTTCTGCTGAAAGCTTAACAAAACGAGATGTTAATGTAAATAGACGTATTACTGTATAACTGCAGATTGTATTTATGTTTCATACTATGTATTATATCTAGAACTACGAATATAATGTTTATTGTTAGCGTCATTGTTTTATTTGGACAACCCTGCCTTTCTGTCCACATACATAAATACCCTCCATCTTCTTCTATTCGTGTTGATAATGACTCGTGGTGACCACGTTTATTGTGTTATCAGTGGCATTATTGAGGTCACAACCAAGGTACAGATGAAGGAACACTTCAGACACTCCAGCAGTAAGCACCCTCCATCTGAGAATGCGTAGGGATAAATCGAATTGCTACCATAATCCTACGCCCAGATAAAAACGATACGAGCGTATCTTTTTTGCATGAAATATAGTCGTTTTAATAACATCACGCTTGTAATTCCTGAAAGGTTAGGCAGAGGTATACCTGTAGTATACCTACACACCCCCCCCCCCCCCCCAACAATTCTCAATATTATCTCATAAGCCTATTCAATAAATATGTATGTACAATGTAAATTATGTATACATCAGAATTATTGGGGCACGCCACAATTGCGGCGGTAAGTCCCCTCTTTGAGGAGTGGATAGAGAGGCGTCACGGCGTCCTCACCTTCCGCCTGACGCAGGTTCTCACCGGGCATGGGTGCTTCGGTGGGTTCCTGTTCAGGATAAAGCGGGAGGATACGTCCGGGTGTTTCCATTGCGAGGATCGTCTGAAGGACACGGTGGAGCATACGGTGGAGGTGTGCCCTGCTTGGGCGGAGCACCGCCGTGTCCTCGTGGAGGCGATCGGCGGCGGCGACCTCTCGCGTCCGGCCCTGGTGCGAGCCATGGTACGGAGCGAGAGGGAATGGGAAGCCGTCACCTCCTTCTGCGAAGCAGTAATGCTCGCGAAGGAGGAGGCGGGGCGCGTGAGGGAGTGGCAGTCTCTGCGCCCTCACGTCCCTAGCCGCCGCAGGAGGAGACGCCCCGGGCGTCGGGAGTCAATAGCGGACTCCCGGCCACCGTAGGCGCGAGCTTGCGGGTGGCGAGCAATGGGTAGCTCGCCGCCCGGTAAGGAC
Source organism: Aporophyla lueneburgensis (assembly GCA_932294355.1). NCBI lineage: Eukaryota > Metazoa > Arthropoda > Insecta > Lepidoptera > Noctuidae > Aporophyla > Aporophyla lueneburgensis. The sequence goes on along the minus strand of OW028758.1, from coordinate 9,504,471 downwards.
CAAGCTCGGGTCGACGGCGCGCAGTGTTCCACGCGCGCCTCAAAGAGATGTCAGCAGCAGTGTAGGGGTCTACTAGGACCGATGCCTGCCGGGGTCGCGTGATTGTTCGAAAGAGATACAGTGACCCTGGCACATGGGCAACTGATGGAACACGGGTGGGTTTTAGTCAGTAAAAGTCTGACACGCCCTCCCGCTCCGCCCAGAGCGGGAGAAGTCATTTGATGATTTCCCATCCTGAAAAAAAAAAAAAAAAAAAAAATGGAATTTAATAAGTTTTTTTACCAGTTCGCATTTTTTTTTTGGTTGTTCAGCGTCAGTAATAGAACACATTTCAACTATTTTTTTTTATTAGTTCGACCTTTAATCAGTAAACTGTGGACACCCTATATATTTCGTAATATGATATTGACAATAGGAATAGGTATGTAACCGCGCGCCGGCGGCGGCGGCGCCGGCGTAGGTACTTCGAACTTCTTAGAATTTTAACCGATCGAACTGGTACGTACCAGTGATGGGCGTAACTAGTTACTTTTGTAATCTAATTAATAATTGAATTACATAATAATTTGATTAAAATGTAATCTAATTACATAATATTCAATTACTTTGTAATTAGATTACTTTGGATGTGCTATGAAATTAATTACAAAATAATTTGTTTACAATGGTGCCGATTCTGTTGTACACGAACTAAACTAACTAAACTATCTCTAAAATTCCTTACTTTTGGCTATGAGAATTGTAACGCTATTCTGCAAGGAAAAATCTCTAAATTTAAAAACTATTTTGACACGACTAAAATCGAATTTGACAATCGCGACTCAGCGTGGTATTTTTTTTTTCTTTTGGTTTCGAAACGTTTACTTGTGTGTGCATTGCGTAGAATGAATTTTTTGAGAGACGAAGGCGCGTGCTACGGTGCAGCCTGGACGTGTTTTATATGGAATTTTTCACTTTTGTTTGAAAAATATAAAAAAAATGTTACCCACGTGTTAAGGAGTATGTTATACTTACTAGAACCTTATTATTTTTGATAACCTTTTTAAACTTATGTCTGATGTATTGCTTAGCAACCGCTGTTATTAATTCAAATTATATTTTTACATGTCACAGCCACGACTCTTATTTTATAATGATAAAATAGTTCTAACATGGTAGCAGAGCGTGGTTGCAAGTGAAAGTAACTAGAGAAGTCATCAACCAAGTTTAAAACAACCCTGGAAGACAAATATTCATAATGCAATCACCAAGTTGTAAAATTGACATTGGTCACCTGGAGGGTGTGAAGAACTGGTCGACTTGGAAATTTAAAGCGACATTACTACTAAGAGGTATGCCTGGTGGATTGGATGCGGTAAACGGTGCTCTAATAAAACCCGTGAAACCTATTACCAACAATGTCGTCGAAATTTCTCAATATGACAATGCTCTTGAAAAATATAATAAAATTGATAGTTCTGCATTACTTCTGCTTACCGCAAATATGTCAGATGAAACTCTTCAGAAAATCATGCGTTTTAATTCATCTAAAGAAGTTTGGGACGAACTACATCGTTTGTTCGATGGCACGTCTGTAGACAAAAGTTATGATCTTAGTATGAGGTTTTTCAGCTATTCTAAAGATCCGTCACACGACATCACAACTCATATCTCCAAAATAAAAACCATTTGGTCAGATTTGATAAATGAATTAATGAAGATAGATAAATCTGAATTACCAGATATCCTATTAATCTGTAAAATTCTAGATACTCTACCTGAATCATATTTCTCATTCAAATCAAGCTGGATATTGATGTCAAAGACAGATAGAACAATAGAAAATCTGACTGCACAACTGTGTGCCTATGAGCGCTCTATTTCTTTGAAAAATGAAGATCCTGCAGAAGCTCTAGCCTTACAGAATTATAATAAAGCAAAGAAGAAATGTGGATATTGTGGAAAAGTCGGTCACAAAGTAAGGCAATGTCATAAATGGAAAGCTGACGGTAAACCAGCCAAGCCTGAAAGTAAACAGACCCCAACAAATTTGAACTTAATGCTCATGCAAGTCAATACAGATGTAAATTCAATGCATACAAACTATGATACATCGAGTTGGTTCGTCGACAATGTTGCAACTAATCATGTCACCTGCCGGAACGACTATTTTTCTAGTTTTCAGCATTTTGAAGATAATCGTATAGTGATTACTGCTAATGGAGCTACTGTCAAAGCATTTGGCAAAGGTACTGTTGACTTGAAAACAATTATAAATGGCAAGGAATCAAGAGTAACACTCTGTGATGTATGGTATGTACCTGATATTAAGCGAAACTTATTCTCAGTACTGGCTGCTCAAGACAGACTAAATAAAAGTGTTTTCATGTCTGAAAGAGAACACTGCTCGCTGAAAGTTGATGGACAAGTTAGACTGACTGGCAAAAGGATTAAGAATGGTGGCTTATACAAGCTCAATGTAGAGACTATTACAAAGTCAACACCTACTGTCAACATTTTGTCATCAGAAAATACACTACAACTGTATCACGAAAGGTTAGCTCATCAGAATAAAAAACATGTTAAAGGTGTTATAGAACGAGAACTAGGAATTAAAGTTCGACTAGATTCAGAATTGTGTACTGGATGTATTTATGGTAAAACCCACAGACAGTCTTTCGGAACAAGAGTACGAGCAAAATTACCTGCAGAAATTTTACACGCTGATGTATGTGGTCCATTCCCTCCTTCTTTTAACAAATTTCGCTACTTCATTTTATTCAAAGATGACTACAGCAAGTACAGACACATTTATTTTGTTCGACAAAAATCGGAAGTTTACCTGAAACTCCGACAAATGTTACAAGAATGTAAAGTAGCTGGATACTCAGTTAAAGAATTTCTTAGTGATAACGGAGGTGAATTTGAAAATCAGAACGTCAGGTGTATTCTACAACAAGCTGGAATTAGACAAAGGCTCACGATGCCCTATACACCGCAACAAAATGGTCTTAGCGAACGTGAGAATAGAACCTTAGTTGAAGCCGCACGTACAATGATGCATGCTCATGAAGAATTACCGTCTGCTACATGGGCAGAATTGATAAATACCGCTGCGTACGTGTTAAACAGAACTGGTCCAACTTCAGAAAATGGAAAATCACCATTTGAATTGTGGTTTAAGAAAAAACCAGCAATAAGTCACCTTAAAATAATTGGATGTGAATGTTATGCTCATATTCCTAAACAAAAAAGGAAAAAGCTATCTAAAAAGGCTGAGAAATGCATTCTTATTGGATATGAGGCCGATGAAGGCTATCGCTTACTAAATAAACATGGTAAACTCATAAGGTCAAGAGACGTTACATTTAATGAATCAGTATTGACTTCATTTGGTCAAAGTGATTCGGATGAACAGCCTTCAGTCGAAACACACTTTCCTCTTTCAGTACCACCGATGTGTGATGCAAGGGAGGATGATTGTGTCGAAAATAGCTTGGATCGCGCTGCAAGTAGCTCAGATGAGCTTAGTTCGACTTTGCCCCCCACATCACCGGATTTGGTTGTGAGTCAGGAAATAGAAAGCCAAGATGACTCTACTGAACCATTACAACCGCCTTCAGAAGCATCAATGCCAGAATCGCCTCCTTATGAAGACGCCTTAGATTATGGTAATGATACTGAACGACCCAGAATCTCAGATGATATAACTGAGATAGCCACCAGAATGACTCTACGAGATAGAAGTCAAATACGACCACCTATCAGATTCGGAGATTACGTCATGATGTCAACTGAAATTTTTAATCAGATCAATGAACCTAAAACCTACAAAGAAGCAATGACTAGTACGCATAAAGATCAGTGGGTCAAAGCAATGGAAAGTGAGGTGAAGTCTTTAAAGGAAAACAAAACCTGGATAATGGTGGACCTTCCAAAAGACAGGAAGCCTATATCCTGTAAATGGATATATAAGATCAAAACCAATGCTGATGGCTCTCTAGATAAATTCAAAGCAAGACTAGTTGCTAGAGGTATATCCTCTAGCAACTAGTCTTGCTTTGAATTTATCTAGAGAGCCATAGCCACAGAAAAAGGGCATCGACTATGATGAGACTTTCAGCCCAGTTGCTAAGATGTCTACAATAAGATCGGTTTTAAGCGTTGCTGCAAATGAAGGCCTAAAACTCACACAGTTTGATGTATCAACTGCTTTTCTTTATGGTTCACTGAGTGAAGAAATATATATGAATCAACCTGATGGCTACTCTGATGGATCTAACAAGGTTTGTAAACTCAAGAAAAGTTTGTATGGTCTCAAGCAAGCGCCTCGGTGTTGGAATAAATGTATGGTGGATTATTTAAAAACCATTGGATTCAATCAATGCGATACCGACCCCTGCCTGTTTATAAGAAACCGTGCAAGTAACAAAATTATTCTTGCTCTCTATGTAGATGACGGTTTGGTCGCTGCAACAAATCAGGAAGATTCTGAAAAGTTAATGAGAGAATTGAAGAGAAGATTTAAAATCACGACAAAAGATGCATCCTATTTTCTAGGATTAGAAATAGAGAACCATGACGGTAATATAAAAGTGTCACAAAAGCACTATGCTCAGAAAGTTTTAGATCGCTTTGGAATGGGTGATTGCAAACCTGTTACCACTCCTATACAAAAAGGTGAACTGCCAGATCTGGATAAAGAAGTGGTAGACCCTGCTTTATTTCCGTATAGAGAAGCTGTGGGAGCACTCGCATATCTGACCGTTGGAACCAGACCGGACTTAGCATATGCTGTAAGCGTTGTATCCCGAAGTCTAGAAAACCCTTCTAAAGAAGACATCCAAAGGCTGAAACGTATCCTAAGATACATCAAAGGCACTTTCAACTACGGAATAGTTTTTAAGAAGAGCTGCAATGCTGGAATTCTAGAATGCTACAGTGATTCTGATCACGGTGGAGACCAAAGTACCGGACGTTCAACGTCAGGCATATTATGCTTATACTCTGGAGGAGCAATATCTTGGACAAGTCGACGACAAACATGTGTTGCAATATCAAGCACTGAAGCCGAATTGGTTGCTGCCAGTGAAGCGGCTAGAGAGATTGTCTGGATCAAAAGACTCTATGGTGAAATATCTAAATTGAAAGAAATACCTAAGCTAAAGGTTGATAATGATGCAGCCATAAAGATCTCACACAATCCAGAACTCCACAGAAGAACCAAGCATATTGCTATTCGACATTTCTATGTGAGAGAACTCATTGCTAACGAAGAAATACGTGTAGAATACGTTCCCAGCGAGTTCCAACTAGCGGATTTACTGACCAAAGCATTACATAAGCCACGGATTGTATCAATCGCAAAACAAATTGGTTTGATGCAGTAAAAGGGTTGCCAAAAAGGGAGGATGTTAAGGAGTATGTTATACTTACTAGAACCTTATTATTTTTGATAACCTTTTTAAACTTATGTCTGATGTATTGCTTAGCAACCGCTGTTATTAATTCAAATTATATTTTTACATGTCACAGCCACGACTCTTATTTTATAATGATAAAATACAGCTTGGCAAAAAAGAGTCTGGAAAAAATGAGGGCGCCTGCTTAGCAGGTATGGCCACCCTGTATACTAGGACTAAAAGTGATAAGATACTTGTTGTTTTAATCCACAAACACGAGATCCCGGAAATTCTGATCAGTCAAGATTTCAAGACTTGATAGGCACAGTCTTTTACTTTCATTGTATTTAGTAGATTGCGCATTATTTCGCTGGAATAACTTTTTATCTAAGAGTGCCATCATAATAACATAATGCAAACTTATTCAGTTTAAAAATTAATTAAATTACACTCAGGGATTGCCGATTGAACCCGATACACAAAACATAATGTTCAGCAATCGCATTTGCGGCCACCATCTAGGGTATTCACAACCAGTCGATGGTTGGTATGCCTGTATCAAATTTGACATGAATGATACTGAACGAATCCTGTTAATGCTGACAGTTTCAAGTCGACAAGAAGGTGACTTACAGCTGCTTACTGTCGGAAACTAATCGGAAGTCAGAGAGTACCTATAGCATGTCGCATTCGAAAGGTACGGGCAATATCGAATAAACTTGAACAGTTGACTAATGAAGGCGTCAGGTATGTCTATGCGGGGTACATAACATTATCACTATTCACATGACAATGAAAATGAAATAACACGCTAAAGTTTAGATTTTATTTGAAAGAAAACGTGACGTAACATCATTCTTGTATTCCTTTTCGGTGCTATGATAGATTTTTTCCATTAACACTGATGTGTCAGTTTTACATTTCTTATTTATGAAAATAGTGTAAAAATCTTTCTTACACGTTTACGGCTCCCATTACAACCCGTCTCCTCAAACTATAGGTAATATATTACGTAGAATAGGCACCTGAAAAATAATAAATATAAATTATACTTTTTTACTGTGGTATGCGATAATAGCATTAACAAAAAAAAAAAAATACTTGGCTGTTTCGTTAGAGTGTTGAACTTTTTGTCTAATTGCACACAGATCAAAATCGTCTAATTCTTTCTTCCGCCAACTGTTTTGGTGTTCCTCCAGGTGTAGAAAAAATCCTTAATTGTTTTCTCCTTCATTAACTCTTTCAGGCACAGTTTTTATTTATTTACTTTGTAAATAAAACAAACGCGTATTTGGTTTTATTACTGTTTAATTATCAAGAGAAAAAATATTTTTCCCAAATCCTACATAAGGCTTTTGAGGAATAAGGTGGTTAGTTTACTAACCACCATGACGGTAGGCATGAACAACAATTAAAACAAAGTATGAGAATGTTCGTATGAAATAAGTAACAAAAATATAAATTATAATTTTTTATGATAATCTAAAAAGCATGTTTTATCTTTGCGGATACAAAGAGGGACTTTACAAGTAGTGCATTGCTATACAGTTCGTGCTGGATCTTTTTTAGTGCTGCATTTGGCGCATCTTCGTGAAGTAGTTCGCTCTGGTTGATGCATCTCCATCTCATTCGCAATTCTATAGAAACTGTTGGCTTATGACGTTTTATCAAGACTGGCAATGGTGAAGACGATGCAGAGCTGTTGAGGGAACGTTTAGAGGTTGAGTTGCGTTTTTTTGCTAGAGCTGGCGCTAAGATTCCTTGATACACACTTCTGCGAAAGACTTTTGGGTCTAATTTATCCCATTCGGGATGGTGTTCCTTCTGGAGTTCTTTATATAATAAAAAGGAGTTTACGACAGCGCAATCAAAGAAATGGAAAAAATGCGATGCCACGATTTATGCGATTTTCTGTCGATGCCATAAGTACTCTTTAGTGGGTCGAATTTGTCAACGTAATTCATACAACCATTGTACTGTATCACAGCTTCAGGGCAAGTTACTTCAGTCTTATCTCCATTACGTTCTCTACGAGTAACAGTACCTGTTTTCATCATGTCATCGACGGAGTCAATTTCCTCTTCAAACCGTGGCTGCTGTGGGGGTGAATCGCCAAGCACCATGTCAGTTTCTGGTCCATCGTTGGATTTTTCATCTGTTTCCACACTACACACACTTTCATTATCTGAAAGAATATTTTTCTATAAGAATGTCTTGAATTTCACTTTCATTCAGCACACGCGGCATTCTGTAAATAAATACACGAAACGAATAAAACAAAACCTACTACAGTCACGGTGGTTAGGGAACTAGCCACCTTATTATTAACGTTATTTATATAAATATAAAAAAGGAAACCTATATTTTTTATATAAAAAATCAACTAATCCAATACTTAGTGATAGAATAATACAGAAATTATAATATAATAAACATTCTTACCTTTGTTATTGAATTTTGAAATTCTCCGTTGTGAAAAACGCACCACACAACTCTTTCAAATATTTGAATAAGACTAACCGACGCGCATTTGCATCAAAATATGTCAACACACAGTCAACAACAACTTGAAAAAGAACATGGTTCAGCACATTTTAGATAGATGACGTGAAAATGAATTTTAAACAGCTAAAAATAGGTGGTTAGAAAATTAACCACCAAACCTGAAAGAGTTAACAATTTCTCTAATTGTACTGTGAGATTTACCTTAAAAAAATATAAAGACAATCATATTAATTCCATGTAGGTACATTTTTCAATTTCAAGTATCAAACATCAAGAGTTAACGTACACGCGATTTGTCAAACTAGAAAACATAACCTCAATAATCTATTAGTAAACAAAACAATAAAATGGCTTGAAACTTATAATACCGATAAAACTTAGTATTAGAAAGGAAAAACAATGACTGGCATTGAATAAAAGATAAATTTCTTGGATAAATACCTGTCGTGTCGGCAGTTCTTTCGTAAACATTGTCAGTCGGAGACAAAATTTGTTCCGCTTCAGATTCCGCCAAAGGAGAATGCTCAAAAGTGGTACCAAAAAGTCTCACGCATCAAGACCAAAATTTTGAAGTAATTAGTTTCATATTTTTTTACGACGTTACACGTCGGGGATTTAGTTTTTGAACAGGGAATTTATTTTTAAGTTTAAAAGTATGGATATTGTTTTACTTCCTATAAATGACGTTCCGTTTCAATTCACGTGTTAAATGGTTAACATAACCTTGATTTTTGAAAGTGCCATGTTCACTGTAAAAATAATACTCTGCTGATTCTACATTAATTAAAAAAAAAAAAACTAGAATAGAATATCTATTTAAAAGATTATCATTATTTTATCTGGTTTTGTTATGGTTAATTAGCCGTTCCCAACTAGTAAAAAAGATGTAGAATGCAACAGAATGGATTTGTTATCTGTGCATCTGACATTTTGCGCATGTACTGAAATGTACTCTGTAGTCTGTGGTTTGCAGGGTTTGCGCTAGCGAGTAGCGAGTATGTAGGTACCGTCTGTGTTTTTGAGAGTTGAGATTGAATAATTATTGAATTGTTTTGAAAAGTAGAACTTGTTTGTATTTTGTGAACTTTTTTGTGAGTATATTTCATTGTGCAAATATGTCGAGTTGGTCGACCGATTGACATCGTCAGTCACCTGGCAAAACCGGCGATGTATCAATAATTCATTTTTGATACCCAGAAACCTACACACATTAGAACAAGCGTCTACTCCAATGATTAACTTGTTACAGTCTTGGATAACTTCTACTCAGGTAAGCAGATCTTATTTTACTCTTTGAATATATAGGTACTTATGAATGTCAGGCACCTATTTCCTGACTAATCTTTTTATGAATGTACCAGCTTACAAAACATTATTTTTATAGAATGAATGAAAACATTTTTGGACTCGCACAGCAAATATCCAACAAATAAATAAAAAAAAAAAATGAACCTGTTTGAGGCCAAAAAACGCTTTACTCTTGATTACTTACTTGTAGATGTAATTTCTTTGAATATGTTACAGAAGATAGATAACGTCATAAAGGGTAGAAGCACACTTTTTCACTCATGGTTTTAATTGCAGATGTCTTCAGAATGTGTGCTTTGTACAGAGTGTCTGAGACTGCTTCAAGATCGAGCAAATACAATTAGTGAAGGAAGTTTATCTTTGCCTGCTTTTGGTCATGGAAAATTATGTTGTTCTTGTGGCAATTCTATTCTACGTGCAACTAGACCATATCCTGTAAGACAAGATCGACAAGAGAGAAACATTTTAGTTAGAAATATTCCGCTCCATTTGGTAAATATTTTTATTTATGTTACAACATAAAAATGAAACCTAATTATTATCTATTTTGACACAATTACTGCCTGATCATTATCATGTATTCCTAGTTACATCACATTACAGTAATACTTTTATCAAGTCTATAACCCATTGCGAAATGTTTTGTATTACATGTATAATGATGTTATTTTTATAGATATCAAGATTGGAAAGAGTATGTGCTGCTTGCTGGAGGTCAGCTACAGAGATGTTCAACGTCGTGATGTGTACAACTGCAATCGCCCAGGTCTGCCAGATGCTGGACCATGTGGAGATCTCAATATTCCTAAGCCATAATTGACGTTAAGATGGCTTACTATGTTAGCTCTTGAGACCTACCAACTCAAGCAGGCTAGATCTTATTATAGGGAACACATCCGTCGGACTGGTATTTATTCAGTTGAGGTGAATAATTCTATTGATGATGATGTACCTTTGATTTAAGGGCTTAGTAATTACCTCTTAAGAGGTATGATTAATTCGAGACATGTCAACAGTCGTACTTATCACATGTATTTATTGATTAGCAGAGATGATGCTGTGGCCAACACATTAGAAACCACAGTAGGTTATTGCTGCAGTCGTCTCGTCGGTAAGCGAACAGTGGGCTGCTGTGCTCATGTAATGACGATAGTATAGTAATTGAGCTGGGGACGGTATAATGACATAACTTCGCCAGCAACGGATTTAGATGATTTTTTTCAGGAGTATGATGAATGATTTATGTAACAGTTTTGTTAAATAAATATTTTTGACTTTGATCCCTATTAAAACCCAAATGAACTTGTTTGTTTCATTTTTCTATCACTTACCTATCAGTCTGACTGATCACCCTTATTTATGATAATGTATTATTGGTATTGGTGAGTAGTGGTGGCCCAGTGGTAGCGGCGGCCCAGTGGTAGCGGCCGCGACTTACGAGTAGTACGTCGTGAGTTCAAACCCAAACAGGAGATATACTTTGTGTAAATTATGTCATCACACAGCTCGCAAAACGGTGAACGAAAACATCATGAGTAAACCGGCACGTCTTCGAACCAAAAAATTGAAGCCATGTCACATCTACCAACCCGCACTGGGCCCGCGTGGTGGATTACGGCTCCCTCTCACTAAGAGGCCTATGTCCCAACAGTGGGAACATTATAGGCTGCTGTTTTTTTATTAGATTTACGACTGCGCAGCCATTGTAACCAACTTCAGAGCGGCCAAGAAGTTTGGCAAGAATTATACCCACGTTACCGGTTCACACTGTTGATAATATAAGGGTCGGTCAAATCACTGAGTGTCACATGTGCCTGGCTGGAGGCTATAGTTTAGTCTCCACCGGGAAGACTGCTTAAGCAGATAGTGACTTGTATCCAGTAGGTAACAGTGAGACTCAACGTATTAAAGAAAAACGAGTTTCAGTCACAAACCCTGTGGTGGGGCTAGACGTTGCTATAACTCGTAAATCTTCCTAACTTATATACGTGTATTACGCTGTTTTTAGAACAATAATATTCGTCCGTGTATAACGTGTCTAAGTAGATATAAAACAAGTCGTTGGCGGCGTCGACCAAAACAGACCTAGTTTTTAGGTTATTTTGATTTTACTAAATAACTCTGAAACCCGGGTTTATTTTTCAAAAAGAACTTTTGTAGGAGTTAATATGATCAATGTAGTATATAAAAAACAAAGTTTGATTTTGATGCAACATGGTACGGGATTCCATACATCCTTGAGCATTGTCCTTTCTTACGAAAACTTAGTATATCACAGCTCACACCACTACTCCTTATTGTTTTATTCATTTTTTATATGTTCAAAAGCATTAATAATTGATAGTTAATTAGAAATAAGTAAAATACAACTGGGAACATAACACAATGACAGATTAGCTACTTGTCGATGATAAACAAAGCAGTGCTGCCACCAAAAAAATATTTTAGTTCCAATGGTTACCACGACAGACTCTTTTTTGCCAACCTATAGTTCTAACACCACGTGTTGAGATTTAAATGTTCCGGGGTGTACTAAGGGGGTCGAAAATTTCATTATTTTTGCGATAGGACACGCCATTTTCAAGATATAAGCAAAATGAAAATAAAAAGTACAGAACTGTTTTTGCACGTGAAGGCGAGGCGTTGTTGAGAATTTTAGTTCATGACCACAAGTTTTATTCCACACCTTTTTAATCGCGATTAAAAATATTCAGATTTAGTTAAAATAAATTATTTTAGTCAACATTTTTGGTGAAAACCGGCAAACTCAGAATAGCAAAATTGTCATTTTCACTAAACTAATAACTCAGTGCAATCTTAGTGCTGTCAAACTAAAATATAGTAAAGTTGTGTCACTTTAGTCTATTTCAGAATAGGAAATCGTCGTTTGACAGGAATAAACCAAATTTTAGTGATTTTTAGTTTAGTTTAGAGAATTTTGTGACAACAGAATCGGCACCAATGTAATTTTAATTACATAGTATTCAATTATATTGTAATTATAATTACTTTGAATATGAAATGTCACATGCTTGCATCGCATGGCTGCGATGTAGGTATCAAAGATGTATAGGGAGCAGTGGGCCAAGATCCAAAGCTGAACTTATAGTAACTCATTTTTTGGCAAAAGACAGCAGAGAACTTCAAATATTAAATAATCGTAAGGAAATGAAAGAAATATTTTAAAATTTAATACCCCCTCTACCTTCTTCTGCGCCTGTGGAATGTATGTTTTCGTACGCGGCAATGATTAATTGTCCGAAAGCAAACCGTCTGTCAGACGAAATGTTTGAAAAAACCATAATTAGTTACTTAAGTAATCTGTTCCAAAGTATTGTAATTACTAATTACAATGTAACTGTAATTTGTAATTATTAATCTAATTACTTTTTGCCCATCACTGGTACGTACTTATAGCTACGCTCGGTCGTTCACCAAACCAGTTTCAAAATAAACATCTTTCGTTAAAGATAACTTAATTTTTTGTACTAAATATATCATAATAAAAGTTGCATGGTTATTATAACTCGTTTCATTTGTTAAAATTTGCGCACTGGTTAATAACTTATCCTGTATTTAAAAATTATATTTTATAAGATTATAATATTTGCATAATTTAAAATTATATATATTTTGTAAAAATGTGTCAATCCATTTAATGTACACTGTCCTTCAAAATACAGGATTCTCCTAGTTTAAAGGACATGAGTCTTACTCATCAGTAGCAGACTCCCGATCACCATAGGCGCGGGCTTGCGGGCGGCGTGCAATAGATAGCTCGCCGCCCGGTAAGGACCAGGCTCCGGTCGATGGCGTGTGGTGTTCCACGCGCGCCTCAAAGAGATGTCAGCAGTATTGAAATTTGTTTGAAAGAGTTATCGTGATTCGTAACCCTTTTTTTTTGGATGGGAAATCATCAAATGACTTCTCCAGCTCTGGGCGGAGCGGAAGGGTGTGTCAAACTTTTACTGACTAAAACCCACCCGTGTTCCTTCAGTTGCCCATATGCCAGGGCCACGGTATCTCGTTTGAACAATTTCGCGACCCTGGCAGTTATCGGTCCTAGCAGACCCCTTCATTTGATTCGTGACCCTGGCATATAGGAAACTGAAGGAACACGGGTGGGTTTTAGTCAGTAAAAGTCTGACACGCCCTCCCGCTTTGCCCAGAGCGCGAGACGTCATTTGATGATTTCCCATCCACATAAAAAAGGGGTCTTACTCAACTGTAATTGCCATACCTATCTATAACTCCGACAAAACTGATGTGGGTACACTACATAAATACGAAAACCTTTATTCCGAAAGTCAGAAATACGAATTTCAAAATACCGATTTCCATCATTTCGAATGATTCAAAATTCCGAATGTAACAATTCCGACTTATCATTACTTCTTTTTTCATATTTCCTTCAATATTCCTAACGTTTATACCTAATTATTATTCTTAAAATACCGAGTTTCAATAGATCGAATAACAAAACGTCCGACTTAGTGATAATTAGAAACATCAAAATACGAATTCCGATTATTAAAATACGAATTCCGAAATAAAAACGCCTTGTAAAACCATGAATTAAAATACATGTAAGCAAGCATGCAGCATGCAAGCAGGCATGCAACATGCAAGCAGGCATGCAGCATGTAAGCAGGCAAGCAGCAAGCAAGCAGGCATGCAGCAAGCATTGTTTTTATCCCGGCTCCGGCGCTGCTGGGTTTGGGCAGCCCCACGCGTGCTTATCGTCGCAGATGGTCTGCTCCTCAGCTCCCGGGCTGCCCCACCCCTCCGCGCCTACGTGGGTTTAAATTACACTCTAGGGGTAGGGCAGACAAGACTGCGTGAAGTCGGTTTTGTAGCGATTCGTTTCTGTCACTAAATTTTGTAGCACAACATCTTGACTTTTAGTTTATTCGGAGTATTGAAAATCGGAATATCGTTTTTCGGACCGAGAACCCTTCGAGCATTTGATTCTTCGAACGTATGAAAATCAGAAAACTATCAAATCGCATTTACGACTTTCGGTAAAATAAATTTCGTGATTTTTAATAACAGACATTATAATTCTTAGGTATTATGAAATTCGGACTTTTGAAAATCGGAACACCGAAATTCGGAATAAAATATTTCGGAGTATTTGGGTGTTCCCTACTGATGTTACATAGGCTTAATCTTTTGTTAAATAAAATGATTACATAATTACTTACTTAATAAACCCGTATTTGTAATACGGAGAGAGGCCACTGTCAACAACCAGGCACAAATCCAGACTTCACCCTGGTAATTACTGAATTCTTAATTATAATCTTATTAACATTATTTTTGGTATTGCTTGAGCACCAATCTACTAATATGTAATCGTTACGGTGGCCCATTAATTTGAAGTAGAATCGGATCGGACTGTCAAGTATAAAAATCCTGTAGTATTGGTAACTGTAGACGCTGCCCGATTAAATGGATGTCGACTGGATTCAAAGTTTCTCCTCATCCTCCTCTTTCATACGTACAATAATATTTTCAAATCAGACCAGCCTTAGATTTGTGGAGTGGTCGGATTTTGTATGTGACAAAAGCCGTTAAATATTTTTTTTATTTTACATTATTAGTCGATTATTTCAATAGCATCACCAGTAGCAGTTTACGTTATCAAAAGAAAACGAGCTCACTATTCGGTGCTACCAACTTACAGATACTAACTATTCGAGTTCGTCATTGGTTAATAGATTTTAGGTTGGCAGTTGACTTGCGATTGTGATTGTGAACTGTCGAAAACGAAATTGTTAAGTTTGTTTTGTCACAAAAATATGGTCATCGTTTTTATAAATTCAGCGGAACCATGAGATAAGTTGAACCTCATGTAAACATACATTTGCAATGATACAAGTGAATAACTCATAAATACAATGGAAGTCGTGTGGGTTATGTTGTGAAAATGCGAAGTGTTACATTTGGACTATTGGATGTCACACGCGATTGTAATCTTCGAAGTGGTCTCCTCGACGAACCATAAAGTTTTCACTGTGGATAAGTTACATGTACGCAGCGGGAATGACAATAATGGCAGTTTCTGTTGGCGAAATTTGCGAGAACACGAAACTGGCGAGGGAGATGGCACTGATGGGGAACTATGAGTCGGCGCTGGTTTACTACGAGGGCACGGTGCAGATGATCCACAGATTGCTCATCACCATCGCAGACCCCACGCGCAAGTCCAAGTGGCAACTGGTGAGTACCTTCAAGTTTTCTGCATGTTTTCTAAGTACTTCGATGGCTGCTTACCTTGAATATTAACGTTTCCTTTTATGATAAGCGGTGGTGCTAATTAGTTACGCGGACGGTAGGAAGGCGGAAGGCCACCCGCAGCGTGCACATAATTTACCATGTAGGTTTGTTTATCTCCTTTTATGTTCTTGAATCTAGGCTGTCAGGTCTGCTGTGGTCTATGCCTGGATGCCATACTGCATTGATAGTAAGTAGCAGATATCTGGTCACGATTTTTATTATATCAACAAAAAAAATAACAATACCTCATAATGTATTTGTGTGCAATGCGGCACTACAATAATTTTTTTGAGACAATAGATTTTATTTTGATGCTATTACCATTTATTATTCTATGATCCAAATTGGTATGTGGATAAATTAAACATGCTTACCATGGTCATACTCAATATTTAAAGTTCCCACTGCTGGCACAGGCCTCCTCTCATTGTAAGTGGGAGTGGGCCATAATCCACCACGCAAAGCCAGTGCGTATTGATAGCTGTCACATGTCTCAGGAGTTTTAGTTCTAGGATGTGCTGGTTTCCTCACGGTACTTTCCTTCATGGTTTTGAGAGCATTGGTGAACAAAGAATTTGTTCAAAGATAATTTCCTGCCTGGGTTTGAATCTACAACTCCTTAGACGCGGCCATTACCAATGCGCCACCTCACTTACCATGATATTTATTTACAAAATCTTATGACTATACCTTCTCCTCATTACACTTCATTGTAAACAATACTACCTCATAGTTTTATTGTTTCAATAATCTACCTACCTTGAAAAGAAAAGGTGTGAATCATCACACTAACAAATGATGTCCTCATTTTGTTCAACCTAAAGTACCCATTTCCTTTAAACAAAGAAAATGACTTAAACTAATCCATTTAACATGTTTCTGAATGGACAAAATTATACAGTTACGAAAGGGAGTAACTATGCAATGCTAAACTATCCGAATAGGACTGTCAACATTCCTAGAACAACTACAATATTAACACATTGACAGAATACATAACAATTTCATTAGCACTTATCTAATTTACCTATTAAGCATTTCGTAATCATGAAATCCACCTACTTGATAAGCAATATTATGATATTTAATTACTTGAAGTCAGTGACGCCAAATTATTGTTATCTGTGTGTTTAGAGTACCTAATAAAACAATCTGATAAACATCTTATGAGAATCTGTTATCTTTGTTTGGTTTTCATATCTTTTATGACTTTATAATAGTAGTTCTATTAAGCCCTTGTGCCAGCTAACAATTTCAAGATGTTTGCGGTATAAAAACCCTTCTTATTGTAATGTAAAATTCCAAGAATAACAATCTAAGATGGAAAAAGTAATCCTTTAAATATTTTCCCGGCAATTTTGTCTTTCTGAGACCACCATTCCGAAGAGACCGTTACAATATTCATGCATACATAATCACACTCAATTATTGACTCAAAACCTCTACAAAAAGATAACTGTAAACTATTGGTTTTAAACAATAAATTTCTGTTAAGTTTCATATGTACAGACGCCAACACATCAAGCTACTACAATCTGTCAGATTTCTTTGATAGATTTTCGACTTTATTTCTAGAGCATTAGGTTCAAGGTTCATTGGGAAAAATTGACAGTTTCGGGTAGCTTGACCTGGTGGCGTCTGTACATAGTCTTGTACTAGTGACATAAAAAGTACTGCTCTTTTATTTGCTTAATCCATTACTCGTAGGTTTATATTTAGCATGACTTTCACACTTATTTGAAGGTTTAGTTAACAGTAACAAAATAATCTTGTCAATGATTTAACTATGCTATGAAAATTGGCTATAGTCTGGTTCAGCTGCTTTTTTGGTCTAGTGGTTGCAAGTGCTACCGCTGAGCAGGAGTATCGGTTTGGATGATGGCAATAAACTTGCCCCCTCGTAACATGGGACTTAAACAAAACTGACGAATTGCTGGTGTGCTATGTCTTTATGGACACCTGAATGTAACCCTTCTGGGATTACAGATGTTTTATCCTTAAAGGCATGATGTTGTCAAAATGAACAGCATCACAATTCGGATTTTTATAGTTACTACTAGCTTCTGCCTGTGATTTCGTCCATGTGAAATTCCTTGTTCCTCTGATTCACCCTGTCGTATTGCTTCGCCTGTCCTCGCTATTCGTTCGTTATCGTTTAGCATTCTTTCTTACTTTTTCTTTTGGCTCAGTTCCTAGCTTGATGTTAAATAGCCTATAGCTCAAGAATGGGGTTATCAATTACAAAAATATTATTTCAAATCCCACTGAATGTTTCAGAGATAAGCATGTTAGAACAAACAAACTCTTCGGCTTAATTATTAGTATAAGATAGCCAGATGGCTACAGTATTTAAAAAAAGTTCAAGAAAAAAGGTTGGCATTATATACTGTATAAACTATCTAAAAATGGATCTTCCACATCAATTCACAATTGAACAGCCATAAGGTAGCAATCTAATTGAACATACCTTACAGGCAGGCATAAACAAGCATACATTCACTATCATAATTAACATCTCATATCTCAAGCGTAAAGATAAACCCTAATCATATATCATGCATTTTATGAGGACCAAAGTGCAGCTGACTCACAGACTCAATTGAGGAGCATAAAGAAACAAAACAGATTGAGTATAGTCCTTACACAGTTATTTTACAACCCGCAGAATAGTGATTCAATCAAATTAGCCTATCGCAGTCCCCTGCTGGACATAGGCCTCTCCCATATTGCGCCACAACATCCTGTCTTCCGCCTTCCGCACCCAGTTTGTCCCAGCCACTTTCTTTAGGTTGTCGTCTATCTAGATGGGGGGCGTCCCACGCTACGTGCGCGCTCGTTTTTCGTTAAAATAGTAATTGCCAAGATCATATTAGAAACTATACTAAAGATCCCTGTGATGCGAAATGAAAGGTGAAATAACTGAAAAGACTACTTAGCTGTCATGTCCTGTTTACAAACACACTCAGGTTTGTCTATGGAAACAGAATGTAAACATCCAATTATTTATAAACTTTTTTGTTTCCATGTTTCCTTGCTGGGTTCTAAGAAATTCTAAGTAAACACAATGAGCTTGGTGACAGCCACTGTTGTGAATATTGCCAGCTGAAATTTTAAAACTGTGTATCATTTCTATTGGGCTTAAGCAGTATTCTTATTCCTTGCCTAATCGAACTAGTTTGTATTGACCCACTGTAGGGCAAAGGCTTCTCTCTCCCTTTTCCACACAATTCTGTCTTTTGCTAGTGCCGGCTAGTCCTTTCGGTAGAATTCAAGCCTGACCCGCAATGTTCGCCGTGGCCTGCCGCGATGTCTTCTCGGACCCAATCGGCGGTTCTTTTAGCCTTTACTCATCTGACATGGGGCAGACATGTCCGGCCTAGTCGCACTGAAGCTTTTGGCGCGCAGTGTTGTGTTCCTTATTCTTATCCTTGCACGCGATGAAACGCTACTAAAACTATCGAACAACTTATGTACATTTCAAGAATTTGTCGGAAATATGCCCAGATGATGAAAGTTTTGTTTTGAAGATATTCAACCCAAAAACTTCACTCCAAAATATACTCCATCTTTTTGCCTTGAAATTATGATCATGAAAAGAAGTAGTTTAAAAACTAACATCCTTATAATAAATTAAAAAACCTACTTTTTATTATACCGACCCATTACATGCATAGTGATCTTAATACAGGTTTTGCTCCATGTCTACAGACTAAATTGGCATTGAGCATATCTATTATATTTCTTCAACTCAGAAGGTTATAATATTGTTCATCTATTGAGCATCTTCCTTGTCGTTTTTATTATTATATTAATATACACTGTAATGACTAGCCTTGAAAAGTTGAAACTAAGCATTATGTTCTGCTGATAAACTTCTTGTAAGAATAAAACGAGTGCTATATGGCCAACAAATATTCCGAAATACATTTTTGACTTAAACTTGACCTGGAAACATTTGGGTCTCTGTTATCTTGTTTTCAATGACCATTTTTGTATCTGACGCATTTACTATACCAACAGCCTTGTCATTGCCTTGCGCGTAGGTAAAGGTTCTATTACATTCAATAACCGAAAACATGATTGTAACAGTTAATAAAATAAATAATAGTCCTAATCTATCTCGCTTACATCATATATCATCATTCTTGCTCTTATCCCAATTGATTATAGATCGGCGAAGCACGTCTTTTATTCCCTACATCTCTTATTTTAGCCGTTATCTCAGACTACACTTTCATCCTCCCACTGTCTTTCAAACAATCGATACATGATCTACCTATCTACCCATAGATCTTTCACCACACTATTAATGTATTAATAAATAATGCCAAATCAGCCTATAAGGTTTTACCAGGGTCGCGAGATTAGTTCGAAAGAGATACCGTGGCCCTGGCACATGGGCAACTGAAGGAACACGGGTGGGTTTAGTCAGTAAAAGTCTGACACTCCCTCTCGCTCTGCCCAAAAGCGGGCGACGTCTATTGATGATTTCCCACCCACAAAAAAAGCCTATAAGGTTCCCACAGCTGGGACACAGGCCTCCTGTACTAGAGCGAGTGGGCCTCCCGCAATCCACCACGCGGACCCCGCGAGGTGGATTACGGCTGGACGGATTACTCGACTCGGCCCACAGTGCGAGTTGGTAGATGTTATGAGTCTTCGAATTTTTGGTTTTTAGGAAATACCGGTTACCTCACGATGATTTTCTTCACTGTTATGGTAGTGGTGAAGAAATTATTTACACAAAGCAAAATGCCTGCCTAGGTTCCAACTCACGACCACCACCCCTGAACCAAGTAAAATCATGTTTAGAGTGGTATCTAAGCTAGGCCAAAACCTAACTTATTACAAAATCTTCATGAATATTTGATTGCTTAAACATTAAACACATTTGCATAGTTTAGCATGCGTATTTCACAACTAAGTATTTCATTCCCATTCATGCAAATTCTTCTAATTTTGCATCTAAAAACTATCAATCTCTTTCCTATCTAATTTGCGTTGTCAATGTGTCGTCATGGAGTCATTTGTCTCAATAGAAAGCTTCATATAACGTTTTTTGATGAGGTCAATGGTATTCTGAGTCACTTATCATACGCCCACACGTAATCTTGCTCGTATAATGATGCATAAGAGAGTATGTGGTTTGGTACTTGATTTGTGACTCGAGGAGATTTGGCAAATATGGTGGTTCTTCTTTGTGTAATTGACAAGACAGTATTTCAAATCGCGTTGGCCCAATTTCGCCACTTCTACGACGTCGTCGTGTAGAGGTCACCTTGATTCGATTTTTGGGACAAAGAAGGCAGCATAGGAGATGGATCATAGTTTGTGACCCAGCCTAAATGGGGGCTGAAACAGATCAACCGAATCAACCGCCTGGCTGCAAGCGTGAGGTTGTGACTGTCATGAGACATCCTCGTCAGTGTTATTCGGTTTTTTCCATAAGAAAATTTTCAAAAGCAACCCAAAATCTGGATTTGTGCGGCTGTTAATGGCTAGGTTACATACTACCCCTTTTTACTGAGGACTTAATCATAACTGGCGAAATGTGTAGTAGGTTTTACACTTCTGCCCATCGTTACGAGGTACAGGCGCGTGATGCTATGCAATGGCGGTTGGAATTTAAGGACCAGAATTCGTATTACCTGCTACTATGGTTAAGGCACAGGTAGGCGAAACGTTTGAGATTCGAAAAGGTCACTCCCATTTTTTCTTTATTTTAAGCGTGCCGACCGCTCGCCGTTTAGTCGCTGGAGAAAAAGACCTGCTGTAAACCCACTTACTTTGGATATTCTTAACGTGAGTGTTATATCATGTTATTCCTTGATTCTCTGGTAGTTTGGTTTTTCTTTTGGCAAATCCCTTATATGCCTTGAGTTTCCTTATTGCAGATCTATAGTATTCTTGGCGGTTTTCCTGTTTCTTATTAAAAGATTGAGAGGTCCTTGCCCTGCAGTCACAAAACTAAGAATTGCAGAATAGTATTATTATTTAATGGACCTTAATTCATGTTATTATGATCAAAATTGGGAACAATGAAAAAAAAATTGTACAACACTTTGAAGAATAACGGTATAATGCCATATATTTCTCGCTTATTTCCCTGTTCAAGTCCATGTTTTATCAACCTGCATACCAAGAACTCAGGGGGCGATCATATCACACGTCATATTTCAGCTGAAGCCATGCATAGCCATAACGTATGGATTTAACGATTAAACACGCGCATAAGTGGCTATTGTCTGGGTATAGATAGAAGACTTTCAACCGTTGTTAAGTCCTAACCCCAGCTTAGTTCCACATCCGCTGGTTTAGTAATTAATTAAGCCTTGATGAAGTAAAAATAGTCGTTAAAAGGTTACAAATACTGTATATTTTAATATTCTTTTTATTCGAAATTGGGATCACCCTGATGGCAAATTCCGTCAATTTGAACAAGTCCTCCTAAATTGTATACTTCACTATTCTGGGACATTGATTAGTGACAAAAACAAGGATATTAGCAAAAGTTTTTCCCAAAACACGTATTTTCCCTAACCACAAATCCCTATTATCACTCAAGCATTAAAATGAAATTATACAAAAAGTAATAATGCAGCGAGCTATAAAGTTAACCGCAATGGTTAATTATGAACAATTGAGGTAGAAAACATCGCATGATAAAATTATGCACGCCATCATTAGTTGATAGAACGCCTTGGAGTATACCGAGACACCGAGACATGTGAAACTTTGAACGCAGATCTGCAAACGATGTGTCGACCCTAACTTTTTGTGGTGGTGCTATCAAACTCTGAGCATTTATTTCAATTAAACCAATTACAGGCACTTTTGTCAAGGAGTCGGTCAGTCGGAAACATGAAGTTAGTTGCACATTCCAAAGCGTTGTAGTACCTATGGAGAAGAACGGGCGAGAAAGTCCACGTACACTCTTCGACTTAAGGAGTCGTGCACATTAAACGTCACATTAATAAGCCGTGGCAGCTAATAGATGACCAGCCCCTACTGACAGCGCTCATTCATAAACATGACGTATGGATCACCATGCGGTCTACCATGTTGAAGGGAACTTCATGATACAACCCTACTTTTTTGGATGGGAAATCATCAAATGACTTCTCCTGCTCTGGGCGGAGCGGGAGGGCATGTCAGACTTTTACTGACTAAAACCCACCCGTGTTCCTTCAGTTGCCCATGTGCCAGGGTCACGGTATCTCTTTCTAACAATCTCGCGACCCTGGCAGGCATCGTGCATCGGTCCTAGCAGACCCCTTCAGTGTTGCTGACATTTCTTTGAGGCGCGCGTGGAACACTACGCACCGTCGCCGTCGACCTGAGCTTGGTCCTTAGCGGGCGGCGAGCTACCCATTGCTCGCCGCCCGCAAGCTCGCGCCTACGGTGGCTGGGAGTCCGCTATCGACTCCCGACGCCCGGGGCATCTCCTCCTGCGGCGGCTAGGGACGTGAGGGCGCAGAGACTGCCACTCCCTCACGCGCCCCGC
Source organism: Aporophyla lueneburgensis (assembly GCA_932294355.1). NCBI lineage: Eukaryota > Metazoa > Arthropoda > Insecta > Lepidoptera > Noctuidae > Aporophyla > Aporophyla lueneburgensis. Next base: position 9,481,494 of record OW028758.1, on the reverse strand, counting down.
CTCCTCCTTTGCGAGCATTACTGCTTCGCAGAAGGAGGTGACGGCTTCCCATGCCCTCTCGCTCCGTACCATGGCTCGCACCAGGGCCGGAAGCGAGGTCGCCGCCGCCGATCGCCTCTACGAGGACACGGCGGTGCTCCGCCCAGGCAGGGCACACTTCCACCGTATGCTCCACCGTGTCCTCTAGACGATCCTCACAATGGAAACACCCGGGCGTTTCTTCCCGCTTTATCCTGAACAGGATCCCACCGAAGCACCCATGCCTGGTGAGAACCTGCGTCAGGCGGAAGGTGAGGACGCCGTGACGCCTCTCTATCCAATGATCCAACCCTCACGCCACCACCAGCGAGACATTTACTAGGGTACTCGTAAGTCGTACAAGAGGCTAAGGATTGAGTTAAATTATTGGCGTGCAATTTGGCAGGTCTATGTGCAATGGACTCCGATAGATCTTTAGCTGAAAGCTATCATATGATTTGACGTACGGATAATGTTATCTATTTTCTGGACTCGCTTTTGGCACTACCACAGAGAAAACTAAGACTGCTTAACTCTGCAGGATAACCCGTAAGAAATCTTTGATAGAAATCTCGTATTTAAATGAATATCTATACTAATATTATAAATGCGAAAGTATGTGTGTCTGTTTGTCCGTCTTTCACGGCAAAACGGAGCGACGAATTGACGTGATTTTTTAAGTGGAGATAGTTGAAGGGATGGAGAGTGACATAGGCTGCTTTTTGCCTCTTTCTAACCCCCCACTTCCCTAAAATGGGGGGTGGAACGCGCTAATCTCAGGAACTACTGGTTCGAATTGAAAAATATTTTTGAGTCGGGTAGCCTATTTATTGAGGAAGGCTATAGGCTATATAACATCACGCCACGATCAAAGGGAGCGGAGCAGCAACAAAAAAAATGACGAAAGCTGGCAGGCTGCGATGCGACGGGGTCAGGGGAGCAAATATTTGACGCGGACGAAGTCGCGGGCAGAAGCTAGTATTACATAAAGTACGGAGCTAATGTAGTAATGCTATATCGGTTTCAGCACAAGACACAGCTTCAAATATTATTGAATGACTCACCTTCATGTTTACACGATTCTTAGGCCCAAATAGTATCAAACAGCGTTTGTTTATATAACATTTAGATGTTCATAGTGAGTAATTTTCTAATAGTTTATGAAATGGCACGTGCGGTCTAGGCAATTCTCGTATTATAATTAACTTAGTCCGTCCTATAGAATAGCATCACCCCATTTTTTCCCGTGGGTGTCGTAAAAGGCGACTAAGGGACTTACTAGAGAATGGGCAGCAGCGTTCTCTATGCATCTTATCACCATACTGCGATCGCCAACCTGTCTGCCAAGCGTGACCATTATGGCAAAGCCCCCCAAATTGGGGGAGGCCTATGTCCAGCAGTGGACGTCTTGCAGCTGAAATGCTGAATTTACATACGAAAAAAATTCATTCACTAAAATGTTGACTGATCGTTATTACTTCATATACTAGAAACAATTAGTATGGAGAGGAAAATGTCATGAGGAAAGTTTTGGGTATGAATGTAGAGGGCCATAAGTGTAGGGGAATACCTAAGATATGAGGGATAGACTATTTGTATGATTAGAATGGGGTGACAACTGAGATGAAGACTAATAGAGAGGCATAGAAGATAAATACATTTTACGTCTACCCCAAATAAATTGAGATAGGGACAGGAAAATGAATGACTAGACACAGCTAGAATCATTGTCAATTTTTGTCTAGGTCTCGTGTTCTCAAGCTAACAACCTTGCTCTATCTTTCCCAATATTTGGTGGTTCCAGATAACTATGATTAATTCTTATGTTGGACTACGTAATGTCATCATTCGTTTACTGTAACGCTGTCTATTTCTGTTTATCCATAGGACTTAGTGTTTGTCTTTCTTAGGTCCATGCGCCTCTAGTAAAAATGTTCATACAGTTTTTTCATTAATATCAATCCGTGGTAAAGAATGAAGCAGCGAGCTCTATGAGTCACAAAAATCTGTAATGATTGCTTTTCCTTTACGCTATATTATTCAGGTTATCTCAGAATTACTGAACTAAATCTATAGGTATAAAGTTCTTTTCCTTATGACCAGCGTGATAAATTGATGTCACGCCTCCAAGGACCAACCAATAAGGCGTGCTGTAAATACAATTAAACAACGATTTTACACACTCAATACACGCTTGATTTACATACAAATGGTTTTGCTAAGTCATACACGTACTTTATTATTGTTCAATCTTCACGCTGTTAATCTCGCAAGGGTCTGTAGGATTGTAAAGAATAACTTTACACTTAATGAAATCACGTACCTACTGAATAATGGTCTTGAATATTGGTAACTTAAATATTGCTTTTTGCGATTTCTTTCTGGCTGGCAAGGATGGCACAAATTGTTTATGTTGCCGTAATACCGGCTTTACACGGTTTGATACTTTGAATATGGATGAATGAAAGTCTGTTCAAATTTCTTTCAACTTACCAGTTGATCAACTAAAATCAAATAGTGTGAACCCGATATAAGGCAATTTCTTCTATCGTATGATTCGTATCGGTACGAACTAAGGAGATATGCGCTTTTAAAATTTCTAACGTGGCGAAATTATCGTGGACGTAGACGTCCAAATCACGGCATCACTATTACACAGGGAAGTGAAATAAATGAAGACGCTCTTTTTCCGCCCATCAATAAAGTTATATCGATGCACGTATTCCCATACATTTTGTGGACGCAACTGGACGAAATGAAACCGTACCAAAGTAAATGCCTCGGAAGAAAGAAATTGCCATTCTCCATGTTCTTGGCGGGGCTGATTGCCCAGAAGGTCCTACTTTAAGGCCAATAAACAATTTTTCTTTCTTTCTTTCAATGAATAGTTAAGAATTATGATGGTCAGTGGAGTCTTCCTGTCTGCTAATAACAACCTTCCATAACTGCCAATCAGTCTGCCAAGCGTTGTGAAATATATGGCTTCTGGGCCATTCGCCTTTGACCTTTCGCGGTAGCGATTACTGAGAGTCAAGTAGAATTTTATGGGCTCTTTTACTGTATTATTTTGACCTTTCCGGTGCCCTTTGAAGGATCTGCATCAAATTGCCACAGTCGACGTTTTTGGGGACTAGACTTGACGTAGGGAAATGGATAGTCTTTGGCCGTAAGTGGACTGAAGGCCTGATCAAGTTAGAATAGGGAAGCGAAAAGACCAGTCGTTGTCTCGACTGGCTTTCCGCAACATACCAACTTATTTGGCTACCTTGATGGTGGTGAAAGTAGATTAATCGCATAAAAAAAGATTTTCGTATACTATTTAAAGTCTATTGACCTAATCAGTTGGATATGGAAGCCTAGAACCAGGCGTTGTGGCGATGCATCACGAAGGTAGCTATGTCCAGCTTCGCAACGTATTTTGGATGAAACGATGTTCGTTATAATGAGGGAAGTTGATGGATCGATACAATCAGTATATAGACACATTAACTAAAGCCTGTTAGACTTTATAATAATCCTATTGTAGCCGCTTACGACACCCACAGTAATCCACTTACTAAATACAAAATAGACAAACAGTTATCGTTGTATAGCATGTCCTTGCGATCGATAGATACAGCCACGTTTTTGTGCTAGTCAAGTGAAAACCGACAAATTCTTTTGTAAGTGATCTAGTTTGTTCACTGTTGATGTAACTCACTTAATCCAGAAATCGACCTTCGCATTAACAATGAAGTTTTGGCAATAGCGGTGTCAGTCACCTTGAAGTGGTCGATATTTTAATCATAATAAAAATGGTTGATCAGAATGTTGTCGTTCTATTCTTATACCTTCCCAATCCCCTCACCTGTTTAGTCTTTTCCCAACTATGTTGGGGTCAGCTTCCAGTCTAACCAGATGCAGCTGAGTACCAGTAGTTTCTATTAGGGATGTTATGGATATGAAATTTCGGATACGGATTGGATACGGATGTAGGAATGATTATTATACCGGATACGGATACGGATAAGGATATGAAATTATTTCGGATTATCCGTTACTTTCGGATAATTTCGGTTACGGATATTAAACTTTTAAGGAATTTCAAAGGTAAAATACAAATAGCTAATAAAATGGTTTTATTTATATGTCACCATTTGGTAGGAATTATAATCAGTCTGTGAGTAATTATTACAACTATTTAAAATAAAAATGATTATAAATATATATTGAGTGTTATCTAATCTACCTAAAATAAAAATGTAATTACAAATCCGATATTATCCGAAACTTTTATTTCGGATTCGGTTACGGTTACGGATAAATTTTTATATCGGATATCCGATAGTTTCGGTTACGGTTACGGAGCTCCCTAACATCCGTGGTTTCTATCTGACTTCCACAACCCAGTCACTGGATAATACGATACCCCTGATAAAACTGGTTGTCAGACTTCCAGGCTCCTGACGACCTGTAACGACTGTCAAAGATCTGCGAATAACAACCGGAACCAACGGCTTAACGTGCTTTCCAAAGCACGAATGGGTCTCAGTATGTAAAAATAATCACCCATCCACAGACCAACCCCGGTAAGCGTAGCTTCACCTGATCAATCGACCCGTGCTGCTGTTATAACTTAGCCATAACTCTTCCCTATCGCACTCAGTACACAACATTTATCAGTGAAAGTGTCATCAAAATTGTTACAGTAATTTTTGAGAAAATCAATGCCAGCCCACATTCATTCCACTTTGTCATAAAAAGTATACACTCGGCTTATGATTTCTACAGTCTGTTAAAAATACTTTCTATTCTATTAAGTTCCTTTTAGTATAAGTTCTTTGTGAGGCGATAAAGGGAAAGGTATATTGAAGCAATATGACTGTGAACCAGTTTACTTCAGCCGGCATTTGAAAGGGCCGATAAACATTTGAAACAACGGTGGTAACCCAGAAACACCTTTATTTTGGTCGAGTGTTATTGTTATTCGCTACAATATACTGCATCTCTACTGTCAGGCCACGCAAACTGAAATCATGAATTCAGCACATGAACTGACATTTTTCGTTAGTTCTCAAAAAATAATAGCTGTTTCATAGAAAAGTACAATATCTACGCGGTCCACCATCGTCATCATCATTTCAGCCGAAAGACGTCCACTGCTGGACAATCAGACCTCCCTCAATTTGGGGGGATTTGCCATCATCGCCACGCTTGGCAGGCGGTTTGGCGATCGCAGTAAGATGGCCAAATGTATAGAGAACGCTGCTGCCTATTCTCTAGTAAGTCCCTTAGTCGCGTCTTACGCTTTCCCTCGTCGTGTTTATTTTAATGACCAACGAAATCTACAAATCCTAACAGGCTGACGGCCGATATCCCTGCCTGCTCTGTATATCAGCTTATTGATTTAAATAGGCGCAGTAAAATACTCTGGCAATAATCCTTTCATTCGGTATTTGACTGCTTGTCAATGAGCAATCAATGGTGCCGATTCTGTTGTCACAAAATTCTCTAAACTAAACTAAAAATCACTAAAATTTGGTTTATTCCTGTCAAACGACGATTTCCTATTCTGAAATAGACTAAAGTGACACAACTTAACTATATTTTAGTTTGACAGCACTAAGATTGCACTGAGTTATTAGTTTAGTGAAAATGTCAATTTTGCTATTCTGAGTTTGCCGGTTTTCACCAAAAATTTTGACTATAATAATTTATTTTAACTAAATCTGACTATTTTTAAGCGCGATTAAAAAGTTGTGGAATAAAACTAGTGGTCATGAACTAAAATTCTCAACAACGCCTTGCCTTCACGTGCAAAAAGAGTTCTGTATTTTTTATTTTCTTTTTGCTTATATCTTGAAAATGGCGTGTCCTATCGCAAAAATAATGAAATTTTCGACCCCCTTAGTACACCCCGGAACATTTAAATATCAACACGTGGGTAACATTTTTTTTTATATTTTTCAAACAAAAGTGAAAAATTCCATATAAAACACGTCCAGGCTGCACCCTAGCACGCGCCTTCGTCTCTCAAAAAAATCATTCTACGCAATGCACACACAAGTAAACGTTGCGAAAACAAAAGAAAAAAAAAATACCACGCTGAGTCGCGATTGTCAAATTCGATTTTAGTCGTGTCAAAATAGTTTTTTAATTTAGAGATTTTTCCTTGCAGAATAGCGTTACAATTCTCATAGCCAAAAGTAAGGAATTTTAGAGATAGTTTAGTTAGTTTAGTTCGTGTACAACAGAATCGGCACCAATATCTCCTTTCCTAAAATTTGTTAAATTTAAAAGCAACAGAAGCAAATTTCAGAAAAAAAAAACTTTTTTTAGAAGAGATTAAATCATGTTCGTGAGAGATATAAAATAACCATCCTTTTTGTTTGAACATAGTCGGCTAATCAATCGTGGCCATACATTTTTGTGTTTTACAACTAACATTCGTCGAACGTCGAAAGTAATTAAATTGATACGGCTCTAATCTCACCATTTATATTTAGTAACAGTAAAATATTATCACGCTTTTTTACAAAGGTGTTCGCTTTGACTCTTCAATCAGTGTGAATATTCCATCTACCCACGATTTCCTACTCGACGGAATCAAAGCTACCCGATCGAAAAAGATAAATAAATCTTATATTCTCTCGCCATATCGCATCGATCAGCAATCGAGACATAATAACACCGAGAAAAATCATCGTGTCTTGGGAGCCTTCATTTGTTTCTTTCATATAAACTCCACAGACCACAAGAAATATTCCATGTTAATTCAGTGGAACGTAAATCGATCGATTAAATGATTACCAATCATCTGTAATTATATTGTTACACTTTTACTACTTTGCCGTCATGCGTCGGTTTTTGCACCTCCATACATTTGCATATGAACACGTAACTAAGTACTAAATGATTTGAGTCAGACGATTTCGTGCTATTAAGTAATCTGTTATAAATAAATTATCTTATTTTGAAAGGCGACTGACCGATCCAGTGATTCTGTACTCATTGTTTCCATGGTATGTAGATACAAGAGATGGTGAAAAGTAATGTCTGCATTTCTATTGTTCTCAACGTTACGTAAATATTACGTTTTTGAAAATAATGGTTCAATTCGGTATTATTTGGTTGAAATGTCTTCTTTTTCATCAACATTTGTATCTTCGTAGATAGGTAAAACTGCTCCGAGAATATTTGTGGCTGAATGCAAAATCAGAATCTCATGTTTATTCAACCTAAGACTACATTATTTTACCGGCGAGTGAGACAAGTATTGCCCAAGCACTATACCGTCCAACATGAACTGGTTCTGACTGAGCCAATAAAACATAATACGAGCGCGTCCACTCATCTCATCTTTACATATTATAAAATAAAGTCACTTCGCTGTCTGTCTGTCCCTATGTATGCTTATATCTTTAAAACTACGCAACGGATTTTGATGCGGGTTTTTTTAATAGATAGAGTGATTCAAGAGGAAGGTTTATATGTATATAACATGCATAATATAATAAAGAAACGCTGATAATTTTAGAGGTTTCTAATGTGATGTCATAAATAAACACATTTTTTTGCGCTTACATTGCGAACGCTGGCTGAACCCTACGAAATAGCTCAAAATAATGTACTACAGTATTGTACACCTTAAAAAGTTCTACAAAAAAGTCCGCGGTGGCATATGTCTAACTCTTAGGGATAACCCATAATAACCATTTTTATCCTTTACTTTTTACGAGAAATAATGGCTTATTTATGAATGCGATTTTAAGCAATACAGCATTAATCCTTATGCAATTAAGTACCTTAAATAAATTGTGCATTTCATGTAGATCAAAATTGCTCTTTACAGCATATCATTAAAATTAATATTTTAGAAGATATCACTGATTATAATAAAATCGCCGCAGAGCGGCTAGCGGGCCTTCCCGCGTCCGGCCGTCCCGGTTGGTAGCGGTCGGGGGTAATTCATATTACTTGGGCTTCATAGTAAATGCGAATATCATGTGTGTACGAAGTACTCAAAATAAACCTAATTGTATTATTCCAAGTAAGAGACCGAGAAATATTGCTTAGATGTTTAGATTTTTGGATGGATTTGGATTTTTGGTTATCCTGGATACTTACCATATACATAGGATACTTTATCCCGGTAGTAGGTTTCCGAGTGATATTTTCCGAAAGCTATATAGGCGAAGCCACTGGCAAAAGTATCTACTATTCTTATAACTATGTTTAATTTGGTGTCTGGTAAATAATTGAGTGTCTGTATAGGTAGAATAGGAGCGTTAAGAAAAACCAGTAGGACTTATATTCAATTCAATCCAGCCCTATGTCGCAGTCTTCTTACTCTGAATACTATTAGTTTTATTTCAAGTACATCAAACACACATGATATGTAAGGATCGTAGCAGGTGGCGTTCCTTAGTTTCTGCCTACCCCCATGGGAAAAAGGCGTAATTTTATGTACCTATGTATAACATGGATTAATACATTCTTACCGCGGTAGTACGTCCTCTTGCGATAATTTCCGACATACACGCGGGCGAAGCCGCGGGCAAAAGCTAGTATATTATATTAGCCTTCATTCGCAATAACTGTCTTGATTAATAGCAGGACTTTATGGTGCTAAGAGCTGCAGGCTTTTTACTTGAGTTTAGGTCACCTAGTCTAAATTAGAGACTGGAAAGACGCCAAGCGTTTGTTCTATTGTCGACGTATGTCAGTCGTGGTTGTTTTATATTGTCATGCGTGTTGTTGCCTCCGTCAGGCCGCGAACTGTTGACGACGCGGGTCGACGAACCTTCTCCACGCAGTATATCGGTCGTTCGGTGACGCGTACGGACTGCCCAATTTTGTTCAACGATGTATCTGTGCCGATCTGTCAAAATTATGCACGCCACTTCCGCCTTTACCTGAACAATGTTACGGCATATATTATTTTGACAGACAGTTTTATTACTACGTTGTGACTTGTGAATATCGCGGTGTCCCAATTACCCGTTCAGTTTGTTAACATTGTGGGTAGTTTTAATTACCGTCCTACTTAGACTAAAGTTGTTCATTTTAGTGGCTCCTTATAGAAGTCGGTCAAGGTATTTAAGCTGAAATTAGGCGAAAATAAGCACGTTATGTGGCGTGTGATCGCCGGATATTACTCAACCGATTGGACTTTTTGTGTGGGAAGTGTTTAAGATATTTTTTATTGTTCGCGAGTATTGTGTGATAATCGTAGTGAGAGATCGTCATTTTCACTTTTGTGCCCACATCAAGAAAATCATGTGCGTATCTCTGATGTATCTTTATCCATTATTGAGTTAATGCATATTAGTGTTTTGAGAGACTTGCTGAGCGATTGCTTGGAGGATTAGATTGTAATTTGATGCTAATGTTCAGATTTCACATGTGTGTGAACTTGGTTTAATCTTAACACAATATACCATTTGTGAAATAAGTTTCCATTTAACATGGAAGCACAAGGGTAGTTCGCTAATTACAATTTGTCTTACGTTTGCAATTTGCAAGTCAGTGCCAGACTGTATGCTATTTCATGAAATAGTCAATAATAGTTCAATGGGATTAAAAAAACTTAAGGGTTATATGTTTTGATGATTTAAATTACTACAATTCTGTAAAACCATATTTATTACGATCTTAGAATATTTAATCAACAACAACCTGACACTGACATAAAAATTTCAAAAAATTTAAGAAAATTTAGAAATTGCTCATTTTAAAAAGCGCGTACACCTTTTTTTTCTTATTTTTTTTCAGGATGGGAAATCATCAAATGACTTCTCCCGCTCTGGGCGGAGCGGGAGGGCGTGTCAGACTTTTACTGACTAAAACCCACCCGTGTTCCATCAGTTGCCCATGTGCCAGGGTCACGGTATCTCTTTCGAACAATCACGCGACCCCGGCAGGCATCGGTCCTAGTAGACCCCTACACTGCTGCTGACATCTCTTTGAGGCGCGCGTGGAACACTGCGCGCCGTCGACCCGAGCTTGGTCCTTACCGGGCGGCGAGCTACCCATTGCTCGCCACCCGCAAGCTAAGCGCGTACACCTTATAGTTACATTATACATTATGATATCATCAAGTTTCAGTCAATTCGTCTTCACAATTTACTGCTTCATTCAATTTGTTACACTTGAAATCTGCTCTCGTCTTGCAAAAGTCGTTACATCTTTAGCATTCAAAATGTCCAATGATCAGCAGTAATATGCGAGACACTTTCTTTCCCTTGAAGGCGTTGTGTCTCACATATTCATCTCTATTTATTCGTATTCGTTATTCGTGTTTATTTATATTCATAATGGTCGCTGATAACGTTTAGAAATTCAAACAACTCTTTCTCAGACAATGGCGGTTCTATGTACTCTAAGTCTAGACATAAAATTAGGCACAAATACAGGTCGTTATGCCGACCTGCATATCTGCATAATAAACTACCAGTAGCGTAGCGTTGACTGGTGAATGGTGATTAAACATTTTCGCCCACATACAAACTACACAAGTCACACCTTTTTGCTGAGAAGGTAAGCTCCTACGAAGTCTGTATTCCTGGTAGTATTAAAATAATAACGGATCGTTTTAAATAATCCTATGTGAAATACATACGTGTGTTGTGTAGTAATAGTGTTTAATACAATGTAATTCGTTGGTTAGGCTTTACTTTGGGAACTTTTTTGAACTTGTTGCGAATCGCGTTTTGTAATTCAAGAGCTATTGTGTCAAGTTATTGTATGAATCTGTTGCCGTCTCTTATATTTTAGCAGAACAGCACCACAGTTATCTCTGTTTACTTTGCCTTCACCAATGTATGTCGTAATCTAGGTTCACCTTGTTTACTTATGCGGTATCAGCTAAAAGTTTAACGTGTCATCTTGATAAACCTAAAACCTAAGCTTGATATATGCTAGTTACGCGCAACCTGTTACGTTGAAATATTTTATCGGTTATAAAAAAAATGCTATTCCATACATTTTGAGCGCGTAGGTATTGGACTTCGGTAGAAAACAGCAGATTTATTTGTTAATTTTGTGCTTCGATATTGCCATCCTGTATGTTAAGCACAAAACTGACAAATGCCTAAAATAATATTCATCTTTCCACCAAGACTGTCAACAGTATCTATTATATAAAAATGAATCCCTATTTCCCTTGGTCACGTCATCACGCCTGAAAGGCTGGACCGATTTCACTTTTTTTTTGTTATGTTTGTTATTGTCAGGAGAAGGTTCTTATGAAAGAAACAATTTAAAAAATCGCGCGGAAAATTAGAAAATTTTAAGAACACTTATTTAAGAATACTTGGACGAATATTTTTGAATTTGATTAAATTCTTGAAGAAGGCTATAAGCTAATAAACAACACGCTAGGGCCGTTAAGGACGCTAAGCTAAGAGACGATTAGGTGGGTCGGGCGAACAAGAAATTTCACGCGGACGAAGTCGCGGGCAGTAGCTAGTTCAATATATTTTATCTCACATAAACCTACATGAGCACTTATGAAATGTTGGAAGTTAGGTGCTCAGTTATAATTGGCCTTTACCCATTAGAGATGAGCCGGCAATAAACTCCACAGTTTGATTTCCATGTGTTTCAAGCCAAAATAATATATTTTCTAGAAAGATGTAAGCAGTTGATGATGGACTGATGGGCTATCCTCTTGGTTGTGCAGGTTCAGAAGCAGATGGCACGCGAGTACGAGCAGCTAAAGGCGACGGTGGCGACCTTGCAGATGTTCCAGCACGACGGAGAGAAAGCCATCACACCACTTACAGGCAGTAAGTATCATCATCCTTTTATCAGTAGTGAAGGAAACAAGCCACTATGTCGAGAGGCCGTAGGCCTATTTTACCGTGGGTAAATTCACATCATAAAAGGCCGCAGAAATCCGCTTGATGCGAGAAGCTCAGAAGCGGACCAAGTGGCGGTGCTTGGGGAGCCCTTTGTCCAGCATTGGACGATCTGCAAAGAAAGAGGGTTATGATTCGATACAGACTAAAATCTCACAATGTTACTCTTGCTACCTTCAGTCGAGAGCGCGAGATGGCTGCAATAAAGGAACCAAAACCTTGGCTATCAATCACAATCGTTTTTAATTATACAAAGTAGTAATTTGATTGAAGGAATTAAGGAAAATGTGTAATTAAGTTATGGTCGGTTAAGCTCGGTTTCCTTTAAATGTCACTTTTATGGTAGCTGCCCTTCATGGCCCAGTCAGTCAAATGTTCAAAGTTCATCAGAACTGAATATTATTAGCACATCATCATCATCATCATCAGCCTATATTGTTCCCACTGCTGGGAGTGCTGGGACACAGGCCTCCTCTCGGTGAGAGGGAGTGGGCCGTAATCCACGGGCCCAGTGCGGGTTGGTAGATGTGACATGTCTTCGAATTATTGGTTGTAAAGACATGCCGGTTTCCTCACGATGTTTTTCTTCAACGTTTTGAGAGCAGTGGTAATTGAATAATTTACAAAAAGTAAAGCGACTGTCGACCCTACGACCTACAACTCGGAAATCGCAGCCGTTACCATAGCCACCACTGCCCTCACTGGGTTACCGCTGCTCACAAATTATTTTATAAAAACCAATACAATTTGCGGTCAATGACAGCCTGATAATAACATAACAGTGAATATTTTCCAACTACATAGTTCATCTGGAAATGAGCTATCACACATCCCACTATGTTGGTCGACACTTCCGAAGGAAGCAGACGACCATTATAAAACTGGAAATTATATTTAATTTCGCGCCATTAAAGTTACTTTAAGGTTACGCACTGGTCCCACTGTTGCCGAGTTTCGAGTGGCAATGGTTAAGTGAATGTCGCGTACTAGCACTCAGTGAGACCACCGCCTTACGTGGAAGAAAGAAATTAGGGAAATCTGCCTCGAAGCGGATGGGCTCACAGGATGTTGATATGTGATAAATGCAGTATATAAATACTTTAAAGAATTGTTTTCAACTGCAGCAGGTAGATTGGTATTTCCGTTCACAATTAAGTTTAAATTGTATCCTCATTTTAAACAGACTGGCTCCGTTGATGAGATCGGGAGTTAAAGTGCACTATCTGCTTTAATTCTTTTGTGGATAAGCCCCCGTTCATAATATATATTCATGTGTTCATATACACTGGAGTACAGAGAGCAGTGGTGGCCCAGTGGTAACGGCTGCGACTTACAAATTGTAGGTCCTAGGTTCGAACCCAGGCAGGCGCTTTATGTAAATTATTTCATCACCTCTGCTCTCGAAACGGTGAAGGAAAACATCATGAGGAAACCGGCATATCCTAGAACTAAAAATCGAAGATAATGGACATTACCAACCCGCACTGGGCCTGCGTGGTAGATTACGGTCCACTCCCCCTCGAAGAGAGGTGGCCTGTATAAAAAAAAAATATATACTTAATAAAAAAAGGAAAATGATGAATGATGAACATTTGACCACATAAGACTTACATATGTACCTGACTATCATATTACTAATTGACTTCACTTTAATTTATGTTTTGTTGACATTATTTTGTTTGTATTCATATTTTAACTTATACTAGCTTCTGCCCGCGACTTCGTCCGCGTCAAATTTTTGCTCCCCTGACCCTTCCCGTCGCATCGATTTGCCTGCTAGTTTTCGTCTATTTTTCGTTGCTGCTCGCTCCTTTTGAGTTATAGTGAGTCAACCTTAAAAGATAGACATATGCTCTCGCGGAATTTTTATAGAACTTTTTAAAAGGAACAATTCCGTCATACATGATTTTTGCGTTACTTTAACCCTTTACGCAGCGCACGCAACGGAAACTCTCAAAAGGAATAAATTTTCTCCGTTTTTGCAACATTTTTCATTACTGCTCCGCTCCTCTTAGTTGTAGCGTGATGTTATATAGCCTATAGCCTCCCTCGATAAATAGGCTACCCAACACAAAAAGAATTTTTCAATTCGGACCAGTAGTTCCTGAGATTAGCGCGTTCAATCAAACAAACAAACTCTTCAGCTTTATAATATTATATAGTAAATATATAGTATATATAGTATAGATAATAATTTGCACGCCGTGAGGTAGACTGTAGCCGATCTAATTAATTCATGCACAACATCTTATACCTGTACCTACATTCATAGCAAATAAAGTACTGATTCTGACTCTGATTCGGATTCCAGCGGTGGGAACTTTATAGGCTGATTATAATAATAATGACACTGGAGTACAAATTAGTCCATCCACTGCTGTAATAAACTCTGTCAACACACATATTGCAAAGTAATTTGTTCATTTTTTATTCAGGTCCTCTAACCGGTCGTAGACTTTTTGACTCATGTTTCTAAAGCAAACATTAATAAAAAACTGGAGTAGGTTCAATATCCTAACACAATGGACTTAGCCTAGTCATGACTGAAACTTAATTTGCAGTATTTATGCCTCCATAATAGATATTTGGGTTTGATAATTTCCGCATTTTGTTTCCTGGTCATAAAATGGTTTACTAAGAAAAACAAGAAATTGCTACTACCGCTTTGACCTCTTGACACGACACGGTTTCACCTCTGGGACTTACAGCTAAGCTACTACAATTATTTTAATTCAATTGCCCAAAAATGTAACTCCCATGGCAATAAGATGATGTCACTAGAATTTTCATGGCGTCATTGTACTACCAAGAATTACTTGTCATGGCCCAAAATTTGACCTGAATGATAAATAATGCATACTTCGTGGAAAACCTTTCATTTCATGTCTATTATTTTGTGGTCTATCCATTGATAATGACTGGTAAAAAAACTTCGTCCAAGCACACCTACGTAGTTCGATCAACTTTAACCCTCAAGGTAACACTTAACAACTGGGCACTGAAAGTTCATTTCCCACCCTTGAATTATCAAAGAAATTCCTTTATTGAAGGTCTGATCTAGATTGACAGGTTTCGTTTTATGCTTAACAAGAAACTCGTTTCTTTATTTATGGCTTGAATGGTACAATAGTTGTTCTTAATGGGTTTCGAGTTGAAAAACTTGGGTGAAAAATTATCGTGGGATATCTAGCGTATAGCTTCTTACTCCCGATTTCTAAGGCTTTACAAAAGTAATCGTGCTGCCAACTGAGATTAACAATTAGGCATTAATGGGCATAATCTTATTTTTAACCTTATATTTACAATTGTTTCTTAATTTTTTTACATTGTTCTCACATATAATATAGAAGCACCAAGTATATTTATTGTACCCAGGATTTTGTAATTTCGTGATTTAAAAGAGTGTCTTTAGAGTTTCTTAGTCGTTCTTCCCCATAGAAATCTACGCTTTGGAGTCACTGATCTACTTTTTGACAGTTCAAAACTGCCTGTAAATGATTTAATTGAAATAAATGCTTTGAGTTGACAACAAGTTGATATTCGTGAGCAGGTTTTATGAGCAAAGTTTTTATCAGGCTTTCAGAAATAATAATCTAGAAAGTTTCAAACTATCCACAAAATCATTAAAAGAACTACTTCAGCGCTTGACAAAGTAATTAACTCAAGCCCCATTTCTTTCACGAAAACGAACACTAGACACGAAGCTAGATAAAATAGAAGAATAGCACACCAATCAAAACACGCCGATCTAAGCCATTGTTCAGGTATCTGCACAGTCATTCAATAAACTACATAAAACAACAATCACCAAAACGCTCAATTTCAATCATCAGATTTCTAACTAAAAAGTGAAACGTTGGTTAGTTGGACGAGCAAGTAATTAGCAATAAAAGTTCGTTAACCCACGTCATGAGGCCAAAGATGACGGTAATCGACTGTGACCTTCGATGGAACTATTGAACGACCGATAAAGGCCACCATGTCGTCAATTATGTCACCATTCTTGGTGGTACAATAGGGGACGATACCGCTTATATTCACCCGTTGCTATTGTCTATTTTGTTTTGGTACTGATTTAAGCTTTGTGTTCTTAAATTGTGGGGTCTTTATGAATAGAAGTTTCATTGGTATTGGGTTATTTGGGGTGCTGGTGAATGATGCGACTTTCATCCTATTGATATTGATCTATTTGAACTGTCATCTGCCTAGCCTTTTTCCAACTTATTTTTATCTACTATTTTTATTTTTGAAAATTGATCTTTTTTGTTGTCTTAGAGCTGGATGTATTGAGGATTCAGGTAAACGCAGTTCGCTTAGCTCCTATGGTATCCTCATAGTATCCTCTGCTGGTACGCTTCAAGTTTCGGCAACTACATTTGTTTTCGCATCACAGATAATCTAATCATTTAGTCACTATCTAATCGTAGCAAGTGAAATGGACAATTAAATTAGATTCAATTCCATGTTTGATCGATATTTTAGCGTTACCTTGTGTCTGATAAAAAATCACTCGTAATTTTATCAGATATGCCAGATTATCTTCATCAGGAAGTATTTTAATAACGCTAAGTTATAGTTTTTCTGATTATTTTAACATTACCCAATCAATCATTAGAATGACGCAAATGTAAGTTACTTTTATTAAGATTTAGTTCACTCAAAGGAACTCTTCCACTTTAACATTGTCAAAGACTGCACATAAAATGGAATCAGTCCGACTCTCATCCTGCCTTCTTTGTGTCCACAATTTTATATCATCAGCTAAAACATCCTACGAGCGAACTGCAGACAAAAATAATCTTGTATTGTGACGAAACTGGCCAAAAACGATTACATACACGGATTTAGAATTTAATGGCTACTAATATACCCCCAAAACGTCTTTAGAGTTCCGTAACAAGGAGGTCGGTATCTTTGTGATGTGGTAAAGATTTGTCTTTGATGAGTTTTATATCATTTCAGTTGCGTAACGACAAAATTAGATTCGTATCTAAAAACGTTGTAGAAAGTATTATGAATTGAACACGGAACCCCCGCTGTTCTATCATCTTACTTTCGGACTGCTTGACCGAATATTACTAGCCTTGTTTTATAAACTTCTAGTTGTCTAGACTTCGTTTTTTGTATTCATAGAATTCGCTGATGAATAATTTGTATGCTGGTTTTTTATCGTGGTGTGGCATGGATACTGAGTGACAAACACGTTAACTTAAACTTGATTTAATACGTCAGTCACATTAACATAATAATCGTGTTTGTGGCTCTTTGAAAAGTCGTTATGATAGGTAACATACATTCCAAGGTCATTGATGACGGAATAAGGATCCAATTTGGGTCCTCATGTTATAACGATGATCGAAACACGATATATTGGCACTATGCCAATCCTAAGGTTTAACGTCACGTCTTCATAAAAAATAATTAGTCATACAAACTGGTGTCTCTAATTCCATACTAAAAATCGAATCTCATGTTGCTTTAAGTCTTTATGGCTATGCATAAATGGCTCATGTTGTCAGGATAAGTATTCCGCAAGATGAGAAGCGAAGTTACGAAAATATCGCCAATAAACAAGACTTATATTCAAAACGGAAGTCCTCACAATAGACCACCATAGCCAAAACATAACCAATTAATTTAAACTAAAAGCAATTAGTTTTCAAGGTTCCCATTAGTAGGCCCCTCGATAAACGATTCCCTCCATTAACTTTTGACACATGCGGGATGATAGGGATCTGATAATAACCACATACTAATTCCACTCCCTGACCTGGTTACGTTTGGTTATCTTTTGGCAAGCTATATGGTGGGGTCCTAGTTATGTTATCCCCGAGTCAATTATTATTTCGTTTTCCAGTGGAAAATTCTCAATATAACAAGCAGCCTTTTTTTGGGTTGGAAATCATCAAATGACGGAGCGGGGGGGCCGTGTCTGACTTAAACGGACTAAAAACACCCACCCTTGTGCCTTCAATTGCCTTTGTCAGGGCCACTCTTTCTAACGAATAGCAAGCAGCCTGGAATCAAGATTTGTCCCCGTCAATACATTCGTTCATCAAATAGGACTTGCAAACATTATTGTCGAATCGCGTGTGTTCTATACACATCTATCTAAATCCGCGTGATTGCGCATTTTCAAGACCTGTTATATCGGTATTTGGCTGTATAATGTTATTAAATTAAAGTGGGCCTCTCAGTGTCGTCCGAGTTTTACGCAGGTGACGCTTTTACGCGTAAATTGGCGCGTAATCGAGCGTGTCGGAAAGATAAAACTAAGTAACGGCTTTCCCTGGGTGTCATTAAATCTCAATAAAGGCAATTACGTGTGACATTAGACATGGTGACTATAACCTGTTGGATGACTATCGATTTTCGTAGATAATGAATTAATAACATGCGTGTAATGGCCTTAACTTTGTATTGTACGTATATCGATGTTTTTTTCGTGTATTGAATGACTAATTGATGGAAAACGCAATCAGTGAAATTAAATGAAGTTAGAGGATTGTTTTGAATATTTTAACTATTATAATTATGTAAAGCCATATTTGTGACGGTCGCGACTCGTGAATCATAATATTATCAATCAAGAACCTGGCCAAATTGCAAAAAACGTAAGAAAATTCGAATTTCGCGGGCTACCCCAGAGCTTTCACCATCCACCAACTTTTAATGGGAGCTTTCTTCAATCAAAGGTCATGCGCTGTGTCAAGTGTGCAACTTGGTTAATTGTGGGTTTTCCACGTAGCATGCAAAAGAAAGAAATATAATTCGGGAGCATATATAAGTACCTACCTTATAATTAAATAAAGAATAATCAAATCTTCCTACAATGTTATATACTCGTACCATGACAGGTGATTCTTTCTGTTTTCCTAAAGGTCACGGAATACAGATTTGTAATGTATGAACTTATCAACTCAGTAGTTTACGGGTATGTCCTCGTTATCCATTTTATTTACTGCTTCCAGATACTAATTTGCCTTTCACCCACTTAAAAAATCTGTAGTAGCCATGTAGTTTATTCTCAAAACTGTTCTAGTTATAAATAATGGAACCCACTGCATAGCCTTCGAACAAAACATAATTTATATTATAAGCGTCGACATGCATGCACTCGAAAGACTTCTGCTAAAGGAAATTGATACTCTCCATTCCATTCAAGATTTTTTTTCAATAAAACCTGTCACTTCTGCCATTTTGCTAATTTCCGGTTCGCTTTCTTATCCATGCCGGCGGTAATTTATACTGCATTTAATTAATTTAAAGGCATTAAAGACAGACGGCTTTGGTGCGAGGCATTGGCTGAAAGTTGTCCAACAGCTTTTAGTTGCAAACTTGCAATATGGCTGTTCTTCAGTGCTAGAGATTATGTTCGTGTATTAATAAAGACTAGATTATTAGAAACGAAATGACTCTTGATCCGTTCTTCTTAAAGGTTATCAATGAGTTATAATAAGGGTTGAAGTTTATCCTTATCTGAATAATTAACGGTAAGTGAGTGCTCTTAGATCTTAGCCTGTTCCGATATGTCGTTTAATTTCCGTTCAGAATAGATTATAATAAAGCGGTTTACCTCTACTGTATACCGTCTGACATATGTACGTAATTGTGTTTAATAGTCAGCAAGGGAATTGAAACAGCTGCGCTTTGTGTGAATACAATTGCTGCAATGTTATAATTTAGCTTCCAAGAAAATAAGTCGGCAATTACTGGACTACTGATAGTTGGGACATAGTTGTGAAAAAGTGGATCGATTAAGAGAGCTGTGTGTTTTCACTTTTATAGTCTTATGTGATTATGATTATATATATAAGACGAAAGTCTTTAATCAGTGCGTCCTGCCTGTTATGACCTACGGAGCCGCAACGTGGATACTCACGGTACGGCTGGTCCATAAATTCAAAGTTGCTCAGCGAGCTATAGAACGAGCTATGCTTGGAGTAACTCTGAGGGACAGAATCCGGAAAGAGGTGATCCGGCAGAGAACAAATGTTATCCACATAGCTCACAGAATTAGAAAGCTGAAGTGGCAATGGGCCGGCCACATTAGCCGTAGAACCGATGACCGTTGTGGTAGACGTGTTCTTGAGTGGAGACCGCGAATCGGCAAACGGAGCGACGATCTTCGCAGGGTGGCTGGTAGCAGCTGGATGAGAGTTGCCGAGTATCGGGCTGAATAGCGTGCAATTGGAGAGGCCTATGTCCAGCACGATGAGGCACTTGATATCTTGTCGTCCAGCATGTCCTGTTGTTTGCATGCCACAGGAGTTGATTGACGCTACTGAAAATGCTAAGCTCGTAGCCAAATTCTGGGCTAACTCTGTTTAGATTGCTATCGACACGCTAAGAAGAATAATGATTATAGTAGAGGTATGAAGAACAGGGTATATAGTTCAGTCATCCTCCAAAGAAAAGGAAAACTGCCCTACGATTGCTGTCGAGACGTTGTATCAATGCTAGTCGCGCGGTTAACCCTGCCTGCCGGACGTCAGTGTGTTGCGTAGTTTGCATGTGGCGATGTAGATGCCGCCATAAGATATCAAATATAGCGTAGGATTTTATACGACATTCTATTGTTATATGACCTTCGTCCAAGAAAAATACACAAGAAAAAGTCGAATGACGCACCCTGTACTCCAAGAATATCCTAGAAGCTCCCCTCACCCACTTTGAATCCTCAATAAAACTTAGCTTAAGCTTTGCTCATTAATTAACTTTCTTCTCTCTTCTTTTACAGACTACGAGGACCTGCCCACACGCGACCAGATGTGGGCCCCCGCACCGCACGAGATTGACCCCGACATATGGCCCCCACCGCCCGATAGAGACCCCAATTTGTGGCCCCCACCCACCAGCGTTGAACACAAGTTAGTACACCAACTACTAAAGCCAACGATATCCATTGTTTGGTGTGATGGAATAGCTAACGATCGTTCATGAAAAGTCTTTCCGACTCTTTGTAGCTATGAAGCCCATAGCTACGCGGAGTCGGGAAGTTATCAAATTCAGACTTGTTCTAGATTCACCTCATAATTCACTAGGTTTATCAGAATCATCGCCAATTTAGACCAGCTTGGCGAATACTGGCTTCCTTCGAGACAACTTGTCTCCTAGACCATGGCATGTCATTACTTCAGTTGAAGGACTAAGACTGTGGGTCAAAAAGGTGCTGCTTATCGCAAGCTTGGTATATTTAAGGTAGGTTATTAAGTTTCATGGTTGTTCTGTTTTACCAATGTCGAAACACCATGCTCATTAGGAGTTTCTGCAAAGGACTTTTGTTTATCTTTAGCTTCAGCTGTACTCAGCACAACTGGTGTAGCGCTTGAAGGTTGGGATTTATTTATTTAGGATCTCCAACAAAAGATAACACATAAAAAATGGACAACATCAAGAAATAAGTAGGTACACTAATTCAAAACCATAGCTTGCACAAACAAGTTTACAACTATTTTGTTTGTTGGCCATATTGTCGTTCAGAATGCCTTTTTCGTCGAAATACGTCGTCATCGATATAGGCACTTTTGAATCAGCGTCAAAAGAATCCTGGACGACCAATATTTATAAAACTTGATCACATCCTATCACTTTTGTGTGTAATTCTACGTTTTTTTTTTTTCTTGGTGGGAAATCATCAAATGACGTCTTCCGCTCTCGGCGGAGCTGGCGGTGTCAGACTTTTACTGTCTAAAACCAACCCGTGTTCCTTGAGTTGCCTATGCCAGGGCCACGGTAACGGTTCGAACAAATCCGCGACCCTGACAGGCATCGGTCTTAGCGGATCCCTTCAGTTGTGATGACATTTCTTTGAGGTATGCGTGGAACACAACGCGCCGCGCCGTTTTAGTTCTACCTAAAGAGTTAATTTCGCTACGTAATTAGTTGTGTTTAGCACTATGAAGCTAAAAGTGACAGCTGCAGTTAGCACGTGGTCGTGGTACACGTGATAACTAGTTTAATAACTGAACTGAACACGTGCCGCAGTAAGCTGTACTTATCTTGTGGAACTTCAACACTGACATTGAAATGTTTTGTTTGAACTAGAAAGTAGATATTGTATTAAATTCTATAGTGGCTTATTATCGAATTCTTCATAATCAGCCTATATTGTTCCCACTGCTGGGACACAGGCCTCTTCTCGGTAAGAGGCAGTGGGCCGTGATCAACCACACGGGCCCAGTGCGGGTTGGTAGATGTCACATGTCTTCGAATTTTTGGTTCTAGGACATGCCCGTTTCCACACGATGTTATCCTTCACCGTTTTGAGAGCAGTGGTGATGAAAAATGCCCTTGCCTGGGTTTGAATCCACGACCTACAACTCGTAAGTCGGGGCCTATACCACTGGGTCACCTCTACTCTCCATTCTCCAGTCTCCTTTGTCGAATTAGTCATGATCAAAGTCAAAGTCAAAGTCAAAATTCTTTATTGTGATCATTCTTATCATTTCTGTATCGAATAATAGCTGGGTATAATCCTTTTTGGTTACGTCTATTTTTTCTTATTCTTCGCTTCGCTTCTGCCCTTGTGATAGCTTGTTCCCCCAAACCACTCCGTCGCATCGCGTCGTCCGTCCGCGCTATTACTTTGATTTCGCTTAGTGTTTTTGTGACTTTTTTCTTGTTACTTGGCTTCTAAGGGTCTTAGCGTGTTGTTGAAAAGCCTACTGGTAGTTCCAGAGATTACCGCTTTCCAACTCTTCAGCTTTATTATTAGTACCTACTTATAGAAAATATGTAGTACACATAACAACATAACATCACGGCTTGTTTCCCCGAAGGGTTGGGCAGGGATGTACCACCAGGTGCACCCACATTTCGCCTGTTATGTTTAAGTCCCATGTAATAGGGGGCGAGCCTATTGCCAAAATATGTGGTGTTGATATTCATTCATATTAAAAATGATTAACTTTCGACCAAATAGAAGTCAAATATCTGAGCTGAGCTGAGCTGAGACACACATGAAAGATTCTTTATTATAATGATGGGGGTTTTACTCATTTGGGTAAGGCCCAAAATTATTCAGACAAAATCACATTATGACATTACGTAATACAATAGTAGTGTAACTCCAAAAGGGATCGTTATATCTTCGCTTCACTTCGTAATCATTCGGAAATAGTTGCGTAGGCGCCGATGTGACGAAGGTCAATAATGTTTGCAACATAAAATTGTATAGTCAAACAAGGTATTTGGTACACAAGAAAAACTTGCAAGTCTTGCTACTCACTTTTAAAAACAATGCCGAGTGTGCTGCGTATCATCATAATATTAACATAACACATATATTTTCAGGCCTGTAATTTCCGTGTGGGGCTGTCCATTAATCACGTGAGGCTCGAAGGGGGGGTCCATAAAAAATCACGAAATATCACAAGGGGGGAAGGGGGGTGTAGTAATATATCACGTGTATTTATTTTTCGGCAAACGCGTACAAAATCGAAAGCGGCTTGTAGTTAACTTTATAAATATAAAAAAAAAAGATTCTTTGTAGGTACTAAAAAATACACGTGTATGGGTGGGGGGGGGGGGGGTAGTCTTAAACCTCACTATGGGGGAGCCTACCAAGGGGTTAAAAAATGCCAAAAAAACATCACGTGATTAATGGACGGCCCCTGTGGTGCTGGACGTAAAGAATAGCACCATCCTATCCATGCAGCCTCCTGTGGGTGTCGTAAAGAGCGACTTAGATACTCTTACTAGAGAATGGGCAGCAGCGTTCTCTATGCATTGTACCGACAAACTGCGATCGCTAAACCGCCTGCCAAATTGGGGGAGGCTTATGTCCAGAAGTGGATGTCTTTCGGCTGAAATGATGATGACGATGAATATCCGGAGTGTTGGGCAGAGGTGTACCTATAGTACACCCATATTTCGCCTGTTATGTTCAAGTCCCATGTAACAGGTGCGAGCTTATTGCCATCAGTCGGGCACAAATCCAGACTTCAGGTTGCTACTGAGAAATTCCTGACCGAAAATCCCAATATTAACACTTAGCCCGAAATTGCCGGAGTCATATCCAGTCTAACCGGATGCAGCTGAATACCATATTTTACATAAAACGACTGCCTATCTGACCTCCACCACCCAGTTCGTATCGTAATACCCCGTGGTATTACGATACCCCTTGGCAAAACTGGTTGTCAGACTACCGGGTTTCTGACGACGTAACGGCTGTCAAAGAAGTAGTAAAAGTGAATATTGACAGTGCAGAGAGATGAATATAATACCTAACTCCTTGTTTGACTGTACTTCATAAGCATGCAGTAACAGCTGTTAGTAATAAAGGACGTTTTGACGCACAGGTGTTAAAATTAAAACGGCTTTTATGATCTTGTGTCCAATTAATTGATTGACCTACATAGTTCTATATCCGTTGCGCATGTTTGCGATTTTATTGGTTGATGAATCGGTTTAGTACAAGGATGCCATGATGAGTTATGGGTGCCAATATTACGGCAAATTAAGGTGTATAAGACCATATTAACGACCGTATTAATATACGGTGAACAAAGTTGGTAACTTAATGAACAACAAAAGACCAAACTCAAGACTTGCCAACGGGCAATATAGAGCAGCAAATAATAGTTGTTAAGCGAAGGAATGAGCAAAGATCGTCACTCACTGTACGCCTGAGCAAGGACATGGCCGTCAAGGTAGGCGAAGGTGGTGCGACGATCTGATAAGGTTTACAGGGCCAACATGGCTCTTTCGAACAAATCGCGCGACCCTGGCACTCCTCAAAGAGGGGGGTCCGCTAGGACCGATGCCTACCAGGTTACCGTGGCCCTGGCATATAGGCAACTGAAGGAACACGGGTGGGTTTTAGTCAGTAAAACTCTGACACGCCCTCCCGCACCGCCCCGAGGGGGAGACTTCATTTGATGATTTCCCACCCAATGGCTACGCACAAGATATGTAGGTTTGGAAAGAAACTCTTGCCCAATACAGGCTAAGAAACAAAAAAAAAATGGTAGCACTATTAGATAAGATAATAGTTCAAACTTTGTATAGCTTTTGAGATGGTAACTGCGAAACCTCTGGGGTTGGGTTATTCATAGCCATAGGAGGCGGTAACCACTCACTATCAGAAGGGTCGCCAGATTGTTTGCTACTGGGCTGCGCCGCACTAGGGCAAAAAAATCAATTTTAAAACCTCTCAAGCTGCGGAATAAGACCTGGTTTTTGCCGTTTTCATCCATTTCCTTATAGGTTTCGTCATGAAGATCATTAGCATTACTGACATATTAAAATTACTCTATTAATATCTTTATGCGTTTAATGAAGTCATTAACGTTTTTTTCTTAAGTTTTTATGGGCGATAAGATAAAACCGCACAGCTGTTTCTGTTTTGTGCACACAAAGCATATTGTTCTTGATGCAGCTATAAAGATAGGTGATGTCAGGTGGGAAATATATGTACAATTCTATGCAGATCTTTATAAAACGTAATTTATGACATTTGCTGAAAAAACATAATGTTGATGCTATAATTAAATGCTAATATGACTTTACAAAGGTGAAGACGTCGACATGGTTCTAATTAGGTTGGGTCGATTTTATTTGTTTTATATTAGGTATTCGGCAGGTTTACCAAACATAAGTATTGGATCGATTATTCGTATTAAATTACTGCCCCATCCACTCGATATACTCCTGAGTCGGCTTACAACGCCCTCCACTTCTAAAACAAACTTTATGGATTTACAAAGTTTGTCAGAGGTCAATACTATTTTGTTTGCTTGAATTATAGACAATTTACCCATATCAGCTACTTACTTATAGTTGGACAGGTATGTACTTATTTATTGTAAATAATCTCTCTCTCTCTAAATTTTCTTCTAAGGCCTTTTTCATCAATCCAGAACAACCTTGGTGAAGCTTAAAGGCTCCCACAGACAGGCGCGACGCGGGTGCGTCGCAATTCTGGTAGAACAATTTCCATGTAGTTTTTAGCAACAGAATTTGTTCTACTACAGTCGCGTCGCGCTTGTTTGTGGGAGCCTTTAAGCTTCGCAAGGGAGTCTTTACTGATTTTAATTATGAGTTTTCCCTTTTCATGTTGGAAAAGAGGATAGATAGTTAGGTAAGTATTAATTAACTTTGTGGAACTATTCCTGCAAATATCAGCAAATTTGTTTCACAATCGAAGGACCCTTCAAGCTTTGAAATCTTAAAGACAACATCAACTCTCCCATCTTGTAAAGAAATCTTTTTGATGTTGCGCTGTATACCATAAATTATAACTGAATGCATAATCGTCTGTCTTTACCCTATGGGGAAAAGGCATGAGTTAATATGTATATGCATAGTGAACGCAGTCACAATCACCGTCCAATACGATCTGCATCTATCTTCACACTCAAACCCAACCAATTACAACATCATACTTACAGGAAAACTGTCCCTAAACGATTGTACATTATCCACAGAGGCCCCCCCACAATGAAATCGGCACGAGCTAACCCACGGACGGCACGCACAGACAACAAGAGGCCGACCCCGGGCAACCGCAACGCCACCTCCTCACAACGGAAGACCTCCGACGTTAGGAATCCGAAGAATGTAGCAAATAAGGCACACAGCGGTAAGTGATAAAATATATTTCTTGCTTTTTCTGTACTTTAGCCGTCTAACTACAAAAAGCGATCTAACTTTAGCTCTGAGGCAGTTTTTGAATTCCGAACTTTATTTAATTGGGTAAAGTCCTTACACACAAAATGACAACTTAACACCGGACATACTGCCAATTTTTTTTAAAGAACTGCATTTCTATACATTTTGGGTTCATAATTTAAAAATTGGCGTGGTGGTTTAAACTTGATCTTTATAACAACCTAGGGTAGGGTACCTTTTCTTAATTTTGTCCTCAGTCAACTCAACGTCTACACTAAGGTCTCTCAAAGTTAAAAACTGTTATTTTTCTCTATCCTTACAAAGTACGATTGAAAATAATGTTCAAATGTAACTTACCGAAATTATTATTTACTAGCGTCTGCCTGCGACGACATCCGCGTCAAATTTCTTGCTCCCCGACCCACCCTGTTGCATCGAATCGCCTGCCAGTGCGAATACTTCGTATTCGTGACTTTTTTGTTTTTGCTCGGCTCCTTAGTGTCCTACCGTGATGTTATACAGCCTTCCTCGATGAATGGGCTATTCAACACTAAAAGATTTTTTCAATTCGAACCGGTACTCCCTAAGATTAACACGTTCAATCAAACAAACTCTTCAGCTTTATAATATTAGTATAGTATTGGATCCTCAACAGCAATACATGCTAGTATACAAGAATCGGAACAAATATTGGTGTTCGCTTCCAACCAGGTTATAAACTAACTGTGTTCCAAATTTCATCCAAATCCGTTCAGTAGTTTTTGCGTGAAAGAGTAACAAACATCCACACATCCATACATACAAACATTCGCATTTATAATATTAGTAGGACTACTAGCTTTTGCCCGCGGCTTCGCTCGCGTTAAATTCGGGGTAACAGGGTTCCCCTTTCTTGATTTAGAACACAGAAGAGAACTCGGAACAGAATGTTATTTTAATACGCTACTGTAGACGATATTATCCATTTGGGGATAGAATGTAAAGATTCTGGGCACTGGACACACGCGAACATTCTACATACAATTGTCCATGGGAAAAGCACGGCTTTTCTAAGTTCACCCAGCCACCTAAAAAAGAAAAAAAAAAGTAGTCTATGTCACTCTCCATCCCTTCAACTATCTCCACTTAAAAGTCACGTCAATTCGTCGCTCCGTTTTGCCATGAAAGACGGACAAACAGACACACACACTTTCCCATTATTATATTAGCATGGATTATATTACTTATCTCGTAGTGTTATGATATTTTACGTAAATAACCACAGGAAGCAACACTGAGACGGTTTCATAATACAATCTGTGGTTAGCGATTGATTGACTCAATACAAACTCTAAATATATTAGCATACAATCGATTTGTTGTAACAAATGTAACAGTGATTTAATAATAACACGACTCCATAGCTTTTAAAGGTTATACGTGCTTACGATAAGTGATTTTATACAGGGAAAAAAACTTAAGTAAAAACGTTTGTCAGTAATTCAAATAGGAAGTTGGTTGCTATTGGTTACAAATATAGAAGTACACGACTTAGAATCAATGTTTACTAATTAATTATACGTTTATTTTGTATGCGAAACACGATGCTTCGTGCTCTTGGATATTAACCCATATAGCGCTTGACATAGTTGTCAGTTTGCGTTTCATTGCTATCCAGCAGATTCTTGTTGGCTGTGTAACAGTTTTAAACGGATATCTGTAAATAAGACAGGATAAAATGTTAACCAGTCTGGACCCCCTAATGTAGAGTTTTTCCATAGGTTGTAAAAAAATATTGGCTGTCCATACATTTTAATCGCGTACGTATTGCACATTTCTATGAAATGGCTGTTCATTTTTAATGAATAACGAATCATTTCTGCATAGGGGGCCAATGCTGAATTCATGGTTACAGTTTGTGCACTGGTTAACATTGTATCCTGTAAATATTTGTCATGTCGATGATTCCACATTTACTTCATAGAGATCTTAAATTCAGTCGTTTATTCATTCATTAACCTATTCTTAACCGCTGCGCTGGATCTAAAAGTTTGAAAACTTGCACAAGAGTCCCTTTCATGACGAAAGTGAGCATTAAGGAAATATTTTAGAAAATTCACCCGTATTTAGGTTGAATAGGGATGAAAGTTTATATGGAAATTCAGCATTTCTGCCATGGAAAGTCCTATAACGGCTTCTATGCTGTAGATGTTGACAGTTACCATTGGCGTTGTAAATGTCATTCAATAAAGCGCTAGAAAAGGCGAATTATGTTCATAAAATTTTCCATAATCCATAAATTACGTCACACGAATTTCATGATTTTTGACCCCCTCCCCCGTCCTTGTCACAGATGGTCACATTTGTGAGACCCCCCCCCTCCCTACTGTGACGTCACGAATATTATAATTTTACATCTAGAAATAATAATTGAATTATAACAGCAGTTCCGAAATTTAAATGTTTTTTTTTTTAAATAAAATGAACAACAAATCAAACACTGCAAGTAGTTAACAACACAAAAAACGATTAATTATATTAATTAAAGATCAAACTTAATCATCTTGAGTCCATATAGGTAGGCATATGCATGGCATAGCAGCCACTTCGTTCTTGTTTGGGTTGTTAATGTCAGGAATATTCGTTGATCGAACCATACAGCATCATCGTCATCATCCAAACAAAGAATTTCTCTGACACGTCTAGCAGAAATTCTTTGAAGACGAATCTTCACGATGGGCAAAACTTGTTGTTTCTTATGTATTTGCTTGTGTTGATAAGTGGCCTTTATGATGCAAAATATAGACCACAAATGCCACATGATCGCTTAAACAAGTATGCCTCGATACTGGGGCAATAGCTATCATACGAATATGTGTTTTACTTAACACTTAGATTAAAATTGATTTTGACATGTGACGTCACGAAATTTAGGACCCCTCCCACCCCCTTGTCACACAATGTCACACTTCGTCGACCCGCTCCCTCCCCCTTTACGTGTGACGTAATTTATGGATGGCCCCTTAGCAAACCAGTGCCCAGCAGTGAAAAATTACTGCATTAAAAAAAACTCTCGAATCTTAGTACTTTTTTGTCACAAAACGTGCTCTGGAAAACCATATTGATAAAAACGAACTTTTCTGCAAAAAGCAGTAATAACCATCTCCTAACAAAATGCACGTCTTATTACTTGTGTCAATATTACATAAATAATAATAGGTGTTTGCAGAGTATGGAGGTAAAACGTGCTCACCGCTCCGCAGAGCTTAATAAAAAATGTATACAAGAAGGCGATAGGACGGCCACAAAAACACAGCTTTAGTATACGCACAAAACATATCGTTCAGAAGGTTAAATCAAAGGCGTCGTTATAAAAAATCACACACGAAGTCTTTTGTGTCTGATTTTTTTGCTAAGTGAATCGCATAGAGTGCTAGTGAAGTTTGAGTTTGCATACGTTTGCAAATAAAGAGATGAACAATTTTATTTATTTTATTTATAGCCTATGTTGTCCCTCTGCAGGACACAGGCCTCCTCTCTGTCTTGAGCTATTCCACTAGGGGACCAGTCCAGTCTGTTGGCGTCGAGCTGCCAATTAAAAAAAAAACAGTAATTTTTTCGCCAATGTGAATTATTGTAATTTCCGTCCATAAAATGGCCAACTGCCATACAACATTTCGTCCCCTATTTATTTATCCTCTTTATAAAAAAAATGCTAAAACCCCTACTTCTCACGTGCGCCATATAAAGAACTATAGTGCTCAATTTCACGTTTAGGGCTATGCGTGGTTTGTCAGTGAATTTATGAATGAACCCTTACTGCAAATAATCACCAAAGTGCCAGCCACTGCAAATAAATTGCATGCTGCTGTATTACATCCGCTATAGATATTTATAAACGGTATTGCTTATTGCATTCATTGTATCACAGATGGGTACCATGATAAGAAATAAATGATCTCCCATTTTTACCTGACTTCGGTAACGGTAATGATTTTGAGCGCTATGTATGTTACCTTTGCATGTGTTCCCCCTTATCATAATTTGACAAATGGAGTATCGTTGTAAGCATCTTGATCATCAAGACAGGTATAGGTTGCATGTCTGTAACAGGAACACCTAAAAAAATTATAATGGCATGCGACCACGTCTGTACCATGAGAATTTCTGTACCTATGTCTTGATTTCTGTCTGAAATATATTCGTTTTATACTTTTTAGATCGTGATTTTTCAGTAGTTTGGTTTTAGTTTTTGAACTTACCTTTTCTCCTTATATCCTGTACACTAGATTGCCTTGGTCAGGGTTATTTTGATGTCTCAATGGTAGCCTTTCATAATTTATCTCCCATTGATCTTAGTAAACCTTCTGAACTTAACACTTTAAGTGTATGTCTCACAGAGAGGATATTAAAATGTTCTCTCACGTACATTGCAGCTGGGTTTGGCAATAATGTTACATTTTATTGTTTAGCATTTGTGAGACTTTAGTTAATAGCCGTGCTCTTATGTCGTCTGGCAGTGATTGTTATGTGAACTTAAAATTAAGATGCTGTTATGCATGTTATAGATGGTTAAAGGTAGATGTAAAACAGTTGTTAAAGTTGACGTATACATCGTGTTTGGTAGCAAATACTTATTTATACCTTAACCTTTTATATCCTCTTCCATGCCGTCTTAATATAAAAGCGATCTAACTTTAGTTGTTTTTGCATTTTCAACTCTATTCAGGTGAGGATAAAGTTCTTAATAAAAAAACGACAACTTAGCACCACAGTTTTATAAAATGAATTAGATTTCCATACGTATTGGGTTTTGGCTTTAATTCAACACCCTGTTTGGTGGTTTACTTCTTGGTTAACTTGATCTAAATAAAATCAGTGTATTATAATAAAGGACTCAACTTCTAATTTAGTTCGTAGTCATCGATATAGAAGTACCCACTTATTATTAAATCTTTTGAGTCAATACACTTCTAACGTTACTAGTTGATTGCAAACAAAACGCCCATCGTTCTAGTCCTTGTATCTGATAGTTACGCATTTATTTCATACAATTCAAATACATACATTTTTCACATAGTAAATGTCGTTGTCCTTGTCGTTATCTTGATAATCACAATTCATAAAAAAAACATGAGAACAATCTCGATTTAGTAGCCTATGTTTTTTAGACATTTAACTTTTCGTGGAACGTAAGACCAACCTGCATTTCAAGTTATTTATCTCTCTTACAATTATTACAAATCTTAAACCTAATACGATAGTGTGGCTGTCAACTATTATTATCTAATATTATTTATATTAGATACTTAAAAAATAAATGTACATTATGAATCTACTACTAAACAATAATCTACTTAAGTAAAATTAAACAAACGAAGTACCAAGGTAATTAGCTTATCTAACAACTAAACATAGGTGCGTTATCACTACATTTTTGGGGGTGGGAAATCATCAAATGACGACTCTCACTCTTGGGTGGAGCGGGAGGGCGTGTCAGACTTTTACTGACTAAACTCACCCGTGTTCCTTTTAGTAGGCCATGTAGTTGCCCATGTGCCACGGTATCTCTTTCGAACAAATCTCGCGACCCTGGCAGAGCGTCATCACTCTGACAAACATAATAATGATCAACTAAAACATAACAATTAAACGAAAGAGAAGTTATAGGATAATCTTGTAACAAAATTGTGCCTTTCAGCAGTTTCAGATTAGACCCTTTTTTTTTTTTTTTCAGGATGGGAAATCATCAAATGACTTCTCCCGCTCTGGGCGGAGCGGGAGGGCGTGTCAGACTTTTACTGACTAAAACCCACCCGTGTTCCTTCAGTTGCCCATGTGCCAGGGTCACGGTATCTCTTTCGAACAATCACGCGAACCCGGCAGGCATCGGTCCAGAAGACCCCTTCAGCGCTGCTGACATCTCTTTGAGGCAGATTAGACCCTTCATACCTTATTAATAAAGTCTAAAGTTGCATTTCTGTTTTTTTACAGCAAAAACAAAAGACACAAGCAATAAGGATCACGGCAAAGACAAACAAGACAGAGACAACAACAATGGCGACACGGACGACGAGAAACATAAAGAAGAAGAGAGAAGGTTCGAGCCCCCGTCCTCAGCTGACGGCGACCTCGTCGATATGCTCGGTAAGATTATATTTAACTAGCTTCTGCCCGCGACTTCGTCCGCGTCAATTTTTTGATGCCCTGACCCTTCCCGTCGCATCGAATTGCTTGCCAGTTTTCGATCATTTTTCGTTACTGCTCCGCTCCTTTTGACTGTAGCGTGATATAGCCTTCCTCAATAAATAGGCTACCCAACACAAAAAGATTTTTTAAATTCGGACCAGTAGTTCCTGAGATTAGCGCGTTCAACCAAATAAACAAACTCTTCAGCTTTATAATATTATTAAGTATAGATTATAATATTAGTATAGATTCGGTATAGAAAAGTCAATAAAGTCGAACTTGATATCAGCATCTGTATGTGGAAAACAGCATCGCGTTATGTCCCAGCTAAAAAGAGATGTTATTCATTCTATATTAAATACCTGGTGCCGAACATAAAGAATAGCACCATCCCATTTCTTCCTGTGGGTGTCATAATAGGCGACTATGGGACGTATTAGGGAATGGACAGCAGCGTTCTCTATGCATTTAACCACCATACTGCGATCGCCAACCCGCTCGCCAAGCGTGGCGATTATGGCAAACTCCCCAAGTCGGGAGAGCCGTATGTTCAGCAGTGGACATCTTTCAGCTGACATGATTTATTAATTAAATATTTAAGACGCCTTTTAGATCAACAACAAAAAGAGATTTTTTTATTTGAAGACTTATCAAAAGCTATGAACAAGAAAAACATTTATTAATAGCACGATATTTGTAATGTTCCAGAGCGTGACATAGTACAAAAGAACCCTAACATCCGGTGGGACGACATCGCCGACCTGGCGGAGGCCAAGCGACTGCTGGAGGAGGCCGTAGTCTTGCCCATGTGGATGCCCGATTTCTTTAAAGTTAGTAATCAACACTTTCATTAAGTAGGATGCAGTATAATACATTCATAATCATTAAAACCACCACCAATGTTCTCAAAACGGTAAAGGAAAACATCGTGAACAAACTGGCATGTTTTAGAACAAAAATTCGAAGACATGACATCTATCAACCCGCACTGACCAGCGTGGTTAATTATAGCCCATTCCCGCTCATATAGCGGAAAGTCTCCCAGCAGTGGGGAAATTATAGGCGGTTGATTATGCTTAATCATTAAAATCATCAATACAAAGTTTATATAATCCCATAGAACGACTGTTTCGAAATATAAATAAATGGAAATGAACCTGAAAGGTTGTATTGATGATTTTAATTATTATAATTTTGTAAATGCTTATTTGTTATTATCCCGAATCATATTTTGTACAACAAATAACCTTATACTGACCTGCAAAAATAAAAATAACGATTAAAAAAAAATTGCGGGTTGCGCTGGCGCTTCCCAGTAAGTAAAAAGGAATATTAATGCTGCCGCCAACTTTACCAACCGAACAAAAAAGGGCCCTTTGGTAGCTAGCTCCTTACAATTCCATGGACATTGTTAACCTACCTACCTACCTATTACAAAGTGTCTGCATGCCTTTTCAACACACAAAAAGACAGTAAAAATAGCAAGCCAATGTTTACTTGTAATTTCAAGAGGGATAAGCCTCGGGGACTCGGGGAACATACATGTTATAGTTATAGTATTTGTCTGCGAGCACATAGCCTTAACAAAAATATATCCATCCTTTCCAAGGGAGAACCACGGTTAACGAATGGACCAGTAGCCAATGTTGTCTTGATAAACATATGAACTTTCTTATGTCTCGTGTCTGTTTGTAATGTCAAAATAACAGCTTTTTACTAAATGCATATGAAAGTTATCTATATGCGGTATTTATAACAAAAAACAATTTTTAATATTTGTTTTTGGGCCAATCTCCGAAACGGCTAGACCAATTTTGACGGGACCTTCACCGGCCGATAGCTTATGTTGTAAGGAGTAACATACTTTACATACTTTCATTATAGAAAAAGAATAAGGATTCCGCTCAAAAAAAAATGTTATCCTGAAGTGTCGTGCTAATTTCGTCTCTTCTTTCTTTTGAGTAGACTGACACATGATTTACAGCACAAAACCACTTCTTTTTATAATGTCCGAATTTATAATCACGATTTCCTCTTGGGTTTTTTTATTCAATTCAATTCAATTCAATTTAATTCAGATTAAGTACAATTTATACTGTCCAAATTTCACTCGCGATGTGACTTTGAATGGCAGGGTCGCCATGAAGTGTCGTGGTAAATGAAAGACGTCACAGGCACTGGATGATGGTTCGATTTATTGTGTGTTCACATAGATTGAACGTACACGATCTTAATATAATGCTTACTTAACTAAACCTAAATAAGGAGTGCTTACCCATACACTACAACCCCATGATAACCAATATGCACGTGAACGAACTTGTGGGCACAGCTAGTTTATACTAAAACTTTCTCTTTCATATTTCAGGGCATCAGGCGACCTTGGAAGGGCGTGCTCATGGTAGGCCCGCCCGGCACCGGCAAGACCATGCTGGCCAAGGCCGTTGCCACCGAGTGCGGGACCACCTTCTTCAACGTGTCCTCATCCACCCTCACCTCCAAGTACCGCGGCGAATCCGAGAAACTAGTCAGATTGCTCTTTGAAATGGTAAACATGCATGTATTTTTTTTTAATGCAATAGTCTTTGCGTCTTCCATTTCTTACCTAACCAATCAAAAAATCTAATACATTACTTATGGATTATTGGGATTAGTGAGTAGTGGTGGCTCAGTGTCAGTGTCATCACCATTGCCCTCAAAATGGTGAAGAAAGACATCGTGAGGAAACCGGTATGTCCTAGAACAAAAAAATCGAAGACATGTGACATGCACCAACCTGCTCTGAGCCCTCATGGTGGATTATTGACCACTCCCTCTCACCGAGAAAAAGGCGTGTCCCAGCGGTGGGAACATTATTACAGACTTGATCTAAACTATTATTATAAAGAACTAAAACTTGTTTGTAGTATATTTGGGCACATCTCTGGAACAACCACTTGAAAAAATTGCTCTTTATCCAATGCAAAAAGACTTTTTTATCCGATTTTTACCCCAATTTATTCATCTACTAGCTTCTGCCCGCGACTTCGTCCGCGTCAAATTTTTGCTCCCCTGACCCTTCCCGTCGCATCGATTTGCCTGCTAGTTTTCGTCCATTTTTCGTTGCTGCTCGCTCCTTTTGAGTTATAGTGAGTCAACCTTAAAAGATAGACATATGCTCTCGCGGACTTTTTTTTAGAACTTTTTAAAAGGAACAATTCCGTCATACATGATTTTTGCGTTACTTTAACCGTTTACGCAGCGCACGCAACGGAAACTCTCAAAAGGAATAAATTTTCCCCGTTTTTTCAACATTTTTCATTACTGCTCCGCTTCTCTTAGTTGTAGCGTGACGTTATATAGCCTATAGCCTTCCTCGATAAATAGGCTACTCAACACAAAAAGATTTTTTCAATTCGGCCCAATAGTTCCTGAGATTAGCGCGTTCAATCAAACAAACAAACAAACTCTTCAGCTTTATAATATTAGTATAGAGTATAGATAGTAGGCTACGACTCTAAGGAGGAGCCTAGTAAAAATAAATGTAAAGTCAGAAAGAACTTTAAAAGATTAAGAAATAATTATGCGGGTAGGCGATGCAATGCTATAGGATATATTTTAAGTTAAAATAAGAAATTCCACGCGTACAAAGTCGCGGGCAGAAACTAGTTTGTTATAAGATTCTCGAGGTCACTTCCAGGCACGGTTCTACGCGCCGAGCACGATATTCATCGACGAGATCGACTCCCTGTGTTCGCGGCGCGGCTCCGACAGCGAGCACGAAGCGTCGCGACGCGTCAAGTCAGAGCTACTCGTGCAGATGGACGGGCTGGGGTCCGCCAACGATGAACCTGCTAAAGTAAGTAGTATTACATCATTAACATACGAGAAGGACTCGAACACGAGATGAACATATTTTACAGAAGGCACGTGCATTGATCACGAAATGAAAATAATAGATTTTATCTCTAACATCAAGTTCAGTTAGTTATAAACACCTCCCTAACCTTTTCCCAACTCTGCTACTGCCTATCTGACTTCCACAACCCAGTAACTGGGTAATACGATCACTCTTGGAAAGAATGACTGTCAGTTTTGGGCTTCTGATGACCCGTAACGAGTGTCCAAGATCCATGAATAAGAACCGCGACCGATGGCTTAACGTGCTTTCCAATCAGGAGGAGTCTTGGTATGTAGTCACACATCCACGGACCAACCGCAGCTAACATAGCTTAACTCAATCGATCCAAACCCTTTTTTTTTCTTTTTTTGGTTGAGTATCAAAGAATGACTTTCCTGCTCTGGACAGTGCTCTTTCGGACAAATTCGACTGTCGACTGTCGATCGGACCGTGCAGGACTGTTATTACTTAGCCATCATTTACTTTATATTTTCGGACATTCCAGGTAGTAATGGTATTAGCAGCAACAAACTTCCCTTGGGACATCGACGAGGCGTTGCGGCGGCGGCTGGAGAAGCGCATCTACATCCCGCTACCGACGCAAGATGGCCGCGAAGCGTTACTCACGATAAACCTGAGAGAGGTGAAACTAGACGCTGAGGTAGACCTGCACGCTATCGCCAAAAAGCTTGATGGGTACTCCGGAGCTGATATCACTAATGTCTGCAGGTTGGTGCAATTTTCATTTATAAATTAAAACTTTAGCGGAATTAATGCCTGAGGCCTTTGCTACCGGACAAGTTTAGGGTTATGCAGAGACAAAACGTGGCAGGTGCAACTTGTGCAACCTTGAACTACTACAAAAATGAAAGAAAAATAACAAAACCTTTCTCATTTCCAGGGACGCATCAATGATGTCGATGCGACGCAAGATAGCTGGCCTAAAGCCCGAGCAGATCAAACAACTTGCCAAGGAAGAACTCGACCTCCCCGTCACCAAGCAGGACTTCATGGAAGCCCTGTCCAAGTGCAACAAGTCCGTCTCCAAGGGAGACATCCAGAAATACCTCTCCTGGATGGCAGAGTTCGGCTCCTCCTGATTAAAGCACTAACGTCGACAATAATGTCCAGTGTTCTACGCAACACAACCAGCTTCTATCGCAAATGCTCAACACATTTGATATAGAATCTAAAGTAACACGAAAAAATTGCCTTAAAACTCAATGTAATAAAATATTTAAGTTAACGAAG
Source organism: Aporophyla lueneburgensis (assembly GCA_932294355.1). Classification (NCBI taxonomy): domain Eukaryota; kingdom Metazoa; phylum Arthropoda; class Insecta; order Lepidoptera; family Noctuidae; genus Aporophyla; species Aporophyla lueneburgensis. Next base: position 9,443,721 of record OW028758.1, on the reverse strand, counting down.
TAACAATCAGACTGTTGCAGTATTAATATGGAAAGTATAAAATTGATAGTGGCATATCGAAATTGATAATTATAATGTAAGTGAAGAGAGAGTCATGTATTGACACAGTAGAGCGGAACATTCCGGTTTTCAAATGTAATGTAAATACGCTTCTAACACGGTTTCTAAAGGGTAATCATCTCAAAAATAAACCAAAGTCTGCCAAGCTTATGTTTGTGAGCTACACACTTTATGGCGGTTCTGGTGGTCGACTTCCAAAGCAAGAAGTCCGTAGCTTTGGCCGAAGTTACGAGCATTTTTACGGGCATAAGATTAGTTCGGTTTCCGAATGAATGACAACATGAATTGGCAGTTGTCGATACGCCTGAAGCGTTTTTGCCCATCCGAAAATTATAATTTGACAGGGATTAACTACTTTCCGAACAGGCCCGGATCTTTGTTGACGGACTTAGAGACCCACCTGAAGTGGTCCGACTCAAAGAGTCCCGCAGTACCGCCATGAAGACTGCATCGGGCAGTAAGTGCTGTGATTGGTTCACTTAATAATAACCAATCTAATCACTGGACTGTTTGTTAGTTAATTTTTGTGTTACCTTTGTGAAACCGGGTCTAACTCTACTAATTTGGCATTTTCTTGATAACTTTCAAGATGAGAAAATGAATACAAATCGTGAACATTATTTAAATATTGTATAAAGCACAATAAAATACTTCGTTCCATGTACATATTAAATTAATATTATAATACTAACTGCATTCAATCGAGCTTACACTAGCGAGATCTGTCATCCATCACATAATAATAATTTCAAATGTTATCCTGTAAATTGAGACCCGTGATCTTTGTACTTAAATTAGGTTAAATTTGAGATTTGTTTTTATACTTAGATAATAGTTTTATGCCATAACTAATTTATGTGTACTTTTATAGATTTTTTTTTTATTAAAATGCTATTTTACGTTATTTTATGAAATGAGATATATATTTGGCATTTATATTATAGAATTTCGCTCAATTAAAATTAGCATGTTCCCGTGTTTATGTTGAGAGGTGTTTAGATAGAAATTTTAACGATTTTCTGAAGAAGCCACATCACCACCTCTTTGAGTGAACCTTTTTATAATTTTACTACGAAACTAGTGTAAAGTAGCAATATAATCTTGTGTTCAGACATACCGGTACTATATGATTGGAATAAAACATACCTATTTGGTGTAATAACATTGGTGAAGATAACAATATTTTTGCAAACAAATTAACAAAACTTGTATAACGAAGACATGAAAATAAATCAAATTTTAAAATATGTGTTTTGTATTTATTTTACTTGCCACACCTGCTGAAGAATCCCGGCAACAGAAGTCGACGGAAATTCCTGATATCCACACGGTAGAACATGTACAAGAACCAGGCGCGGTCCGAGAGGGGGGGTCCTAGGGGTCATGACCCCCCCCCCCCTCCCCAAAGTCAGCCATCCTGCCGAGACTGAACGATTTGCCTGAAAAACCCAATAATACTCCTAACCTGAGAATCGAACCCGGGACCTCATGCTCATCAGTAACGCTTTCGACTACTAGACCAACGAGTAGATGTACCTTCCTAAAAATATTCTTCAGTACTCATGGTGACCCCCCCCCCCCCCCCCAAATCATAGGCTGCGACCGCGCCTGACAAGAACATGAGCAAGTTAGAACATCGTGATTTCGGTCCGAATATGGGGAGCGCGAGTGAGATGAATGGAGCAGTGGTCGTTTTCAGGGTTCCGTAACACAAAATGGAATTATAAATTGGCGCCCATTAATGAAACTTAAAAAAGGAACAATAAAATGTTACTAACAATATTATAGAATATTGTATCGCAGTAAATTAAAAAATCGGTCCGAATGAGTTATAACAGTTTACACAGAGTGAGTTAAGAGATCGGACTTCAGTAAAATCCGAAACGGTGGGTAATAAAGTGCTTTGAAGAACCACGACTTCCATTTTGCACAAATTATAATCAAATGAAATCAATTTATTTCGGGCTACAAAGACCCATAACATATCTTTAAACGAGCAATTCTTGTATATATGTATACATATATGTAATCTGAATCTCGGAAACGGCTCCAACGATTTTCATAAAATTTAGTATACATTTCGGGGGCGATAAATCGATCTAGCTAGGATTCATTTTTAGAAAATGTCGTTTTATTCGTGTTTTCAATGACCAACTTTATCGATAGTCAACTGAGACATAAACTTATTATTTTAAACAATTTACCAAAAATACAGAGCAAAGCTTGGTCATCTCACACCGCGACATATCGCGATCGTAAAACAACCTATGTATAACGTTGTAAATAAAATGTTGCCGTTTTAAACACCAATTATATAGTTTTAAACGGTTGAAAACTCGCCTACAAAAATAAAAGAACTGTGTTTAAACACTTCATTATGGGCAATTTTTCTGCGGCTCGCAGCATCTTGTTTGAAATACGCGCGCTATCTAGATTTTTTTTCCTCTTCAAAGCTGTCAAACAAATCGAATAACGAGTGCTTTCTGATGAATTAGTATGTTTTGACTGTCGAGTTCTACTGTGCAAAACTAAGTGAACAAGTGTTATTGTTTTTGTTTATTTACATAAAACGGCTCCTCCTACGACGATATAGTACGATAAAACCAACCCACCCAAATGGACAAAAATTTTATGGTAGGTCTCGCTGGAGCTATTACATGCCATCTACCCGATTTTGCCCATTGATGGTGGCAGATTGATCGCCGTAAGTTCACCGCAGCCGCACGTGTATTTTGAAGGAATACGAATGAATATTAGTCTATTTGACTAATATTTTGTTAAACAGGCCTACTAAAAGTTAATTTTTTTTTAATTATTTTCCTAATTTAAAATCGACTAATGCTTGCTTTCGATTCTGTGTTTCAAATCCAAATCAAAGACAAGCCAAAAGTGTAATCCAATTAAATATTTAAATTTATTTAAAGTTATTGCTGAGCTGAATAAACAAAAACGAAATTTAAATAATTATAAAATCCTTGTTATCCCGGAAACCCCAGCAACAAAAGCATTATTTAATACGAAATAAGTTTTCCATTTATAAATTGTTCTGTACTCTATGCATGATATCTTTAGGCGTTTTTATGTTGGTACAATTCGGAAATTGAGTTGTACGTTCACACTTTTAATTTAACAACGAGATCAACATATTGTTAGGTCAATCAAATAGAATGAAAATATTTAATTTAATTTATAATATTTCTGTTTCTGTCACTAAATCATCATAAAAATAAAGAGTGGCTATTAACTTGAAATGAACTTAGCAACGAAAGCCTTGGCGCCAGCGGAACTTGTCACTTTGTTGCATGTTTTATGTTGGTACTGCCGTAGTAACTACGTGGTCGCAATAGTACAAAAATGTAAACATGCACAGATAATTTTGGGTTATTTTCCTCCAATTAGTGTACAATTAGCTAATTATTTAGTATAATCGAAACTGAAAAAATATCGAGATAAATATTTAGAGCTATTTTGAGCTATCTATGGTAGAAGTTTCAACAAAAATATTTTTTGTAACCGAAGTGAACATAGGCAGAAGCGTCGTCAAGCGCAGAATTTCAAGTCCGTAATGGCGGACGCTAATAATTTTGGAAGTTTCGTGATTCTATTGTTCTGTTTTTAAGTATTTTACTTGGTTGTGGGATTGGGAATGAGTTTTGTCATAAGTGAACGTATACGGAGTGTTAATAACGTGATAGTGATATGAAATGTTCAGTTATAGCGTGACAAAATCGCCTACTAGATATGTAACCTTTTCCCTAACCTCGTTTACGCCAATGGAGTAGATATGTGATCGATGTGTGTGCGTCGGTGAACGATAATTCGTCCGTTTCGCGTTACTATTTGTGTATAGTCAATCTTCTTGTTAGTGATGGAAGTGTCCGCGTCGCGGTTTTGCAATCCGACGCCTGATTCCGATGTAACGTAAGCGAGCCGGTCGATCGCCAGAGCGAGTGTAAGCAGGGACGGCCGTTGCCAGCCGAACATGGCTGCGACGCAGGCTGAGTCTCAGCGTAGCGAAGCGAACATTGAGCAGAATCCATCGGAGCAGCTCAGTGATACTCGGAACGCTTTGTTGCTAAACGGCACCGACAAGTCCGTCGGGCGCGTTCCGCCCGATGGCGTCGTGAACACAAAGAGCAAATCGCCGATGTCGGCCGAACCGGGGCAGCCACGCGACAGTGGCGAGGCGCCCGGCCACGACCGAGGCGTAGAAAGGCCAGTGACGGACCAGTACGGCCAGTATAGATACGCTGAAGGCGCAGATCCTTATTACGCGCCACGGCCAGGTTTTCCCGGCAAACCGCGGCCACCGCCGCAGCAGCCGCGCTTTTTCCCGGGACAAGCGGTGTCGCAGGCACCTGGCCCTACGCCCACGCTGAATTCGTTATTGCAATCAAGCGGGGCGCCACCGCACCGCTATCCTAATAGCTATGAGCAGCCGCCGGCGGGCTACGGCCCGGGCCCCGGCTGGCCGCAGCACAGGCCTATGCCGCCTTATAATCCTCAAGGAAGTCCATATAGAAATTCTACGGTAAGTTTAGTATTGTTATTATAATTTTAGAAAAATGTTTTGGTACAAATAATTATCTACTATATGAACTACCACAACGCAACCCTTGAAGACCTTGTAAAGACTCAAATAATAATAGATTATTTGTGTCAACATCTTTAAAACAAAATTATATGAAATATTTGTTAAAATATGTCCTGGAAAACATCTAGGCGATAACTGTCTATAAAGAAATGGCAAATATTAAGTCATTGTTAATCATGGCAAATGAAAGCAGCCACAGCTTTCTAGCTTTTGATCTGTATACATTTGTCACTTGCCCTGTAATAAACAAAACCCAATAATCATTTGTGTTCATAAATTCAACACTGGACTTACCAATTGCATGGTTCAGATGACCTACACTAATTTAGGGTAAACTCACTAACATTTCCACCTATAAATTACGTAAATAAAGAACATTAAAAGAATACAATATGAAAAAACTCAAACTTATTAGATAATTTTAATTTCCCTTCTTAATAATTAATATTTATTTCCTTCTTATTAATTAGGATTTAATGACTGAAATTTTAGAATAATTTTAATATGAAACCTTTGATGGCCGAATATATAAATTCTACTACCCATTGCACAGTATCCTGTCAGTGTGTATTAAATATTCAGGATGAACATTAGCCTAATATTGTTTCATCAAGTCTTAGGCTATCAATTTGTCAAATTTTATAACAATTTGTTTCAGTGGCTAAGATGTGAAAAGATAACAGACGGTTTAAAGAATTATGTCTTTATAAATATTTTGGAAGATTATTAGTTAATTTTAACTTAGAACCTTAAAAAAAGAAAAACAGTAACTTTCACAGTATAATATTAAAATGAATTGGTTCTTTTTGTTATTTTCCTAAAATAATTCATTGTATTTGAATTCCTGGGATACTTATTATTATTATTATATTTCAATCTGTTGCTATCTTAACAAAAGTCTGTCTAAACTAAATATACTTTTTAAACAAATAATCAATTCAAAAACAAAACATTAAGTGTTCTCATTAAATTCGTATTTTTTAGCACTTATTTTTACACTTACCACACTTATTTGTCTTTTCATTCCAACTCCATAGTGAAAACTACATTTTCCGTAGGAGAAAGATATTTTTATCCCTGTTTAATTACATAAATGATTATGATAAAATCATTCATCAATAACATACCATCACTTTCTTGTATGTACAGTCAGCATCATAAACATATCAACGCTTGAAAGGCGAAATTGCAAAAGGCAAATTGTCGCTTCGTTAATTTCGCCTTTCAAGCGTCGATATATTCACTCAGGATACAAAATTTTATTTATAAACAAATGTTACAACTTCTCTATCCTAAACACAAAACACTATGTACAAATATTTGGGTATTAAAAAGATAGATTAACAGATGTCTGTGCTAGTATTAACTGTGTGACAGACACTAGTGCCTTTTACAACTTTATATAAAAAACTTCACCAAGACATAATAATTTTCTATAGTAATAATATCTTCATCATCTGTCTAGCCTTTTCCCAACTATGTTGGGGTCGGCTTCTAGTCTAACCGGATGCAGCTGAGTACTAGTATTTTACATGGAGCGACTGCCTATCTGAACTCCACAAACCAATTACTGGGTAATACAATAGCAGAAGAACTGGTTGTAGGTAGGTAAGACTGGTTGTCAGACTTTCGGGCTTCTGACAACTCGTATCGACTGTTAGGCAGTTGTTATGGGTTATCTTCGAAAGACAGCCGGGACTAATGGTTTAACATGCTTTCCGAGGCATGGAAGTGTCTTGGTATGTAAAGATGGTAACCCAAACACGGACCAACAGCAGCAAGTGTAGCTTAACCTGGACGATAAACCCGTGGCAGCTATTATTATTTAGCCACAAGCCCTATAGTAATAATATAATGATGCAAATATTTCAGGTACAAATTAATTTACACTCATTTGATTTAAGATATAAGAATAAAAATCGAATTGAAATTAATTAAATGTAATTTCATTGAGAAAAACCATTTAATTTTATTTTAAGGTATGAAAGGAAATATTTGTGTATATCATAAATCAGTGATCGGATATTCGGATGCATATTTACCTAATGATACTATTTAGCTGTGGCACGGAAAGCACGGAAAAGCACAGAAGCGGCTTCGTATTTTTTATTAAAGCCGGGTTTCTTGAATCATATTTATTTAAAATTAATGTTTAACCCCAGATGTAAATACATATGGGTGTAGGGTGGTATGTGTTAGTTAAAACCACATACAAAACACTGTCGAAAACGTGCATTCCATATTTGCCAACATTTCAACTTTAGGTGTAAAATAGCTAGGACTATTTTTCTATCTAACAGTTAGATCATTTTTCCCTTTCGTCCACTTTCGTAACTGAATTTTCGTAACCAGCTACGAACATGGAATTTTCTTCCCGTTTGATAACTGGCTACGAAAACAGAATAATTTTTCTCTTTTTGTAACTGGTTTTCGTAACTGCCTCGTTGGTCTAGTGGTAGCAAGCGCTACTGCTGAACTTGAGGTCCTGGGTTCGATTCCCAAGTCGGGCAAAGTGTTATTGGGTTTTTCCATCTGAAATTTCTCAGTAGCAGCCCGGAGTCTGGAATTGTGCCCGGTTGATGGCAATAGGCTCGCCCCCTATTACATGGGACTTAAACATAACAGGCGAAATGTGGGTGTACTATAGGTACACCTCTGCCCAACCCTTCGGGGAAACAAGGCGTGATGTTATGTTATGTTATGTTGTCAAAAATCTTACAGTAATCATGAGATTGGCTGAGATTGGATTGCAGGCTTCAATCTAGAGTACACTAGGTTCAGGATTTGCACCTCAAAACAGTATGAGAAACAAAGTTATGTGCTTTGCAAGTAAAACTAGAACAGCCATAAATTACTAACATATTTTTATTCAACCTAATTTCTTACATTTAAAGTTTTATTTGAGAACTAGCTCACCTGCCAGACATTGTCCTGTCTTTATTGCAATAGTTTATTCAAAAATCCCATAGAGAAAAGGACATTCAGTTTAACCCAAATTTGAAAATTTACCAGGAATCTTTTCCAATTTTTCTTTGCATAAAAACCTAATCTGGACTAAGCTTACCAACAAAGCACTATTTTTATTTTTTTTTATAAATAGATGTATATTTTTGACTTAATTTGAAATGATTCAAAACGATTTTCTTTTATGTTTGAGCACTAACGATGATCTGATGTTGATGACGATTAAAACTAAAAAAAAGGGGAATATGTCCTATCAATATCATGGTCAGTCAAGCAATAATTTTTTTTTCGCCATCTAAGCTTGTTGGGCGCCATTTGACTTGGGTTGGGACACTACACCACACAATTAACTACTGTTCATATTCATTTTCGAATATGAAAAAAAAAAAAACGTTTTTATTGAAAAAGGAGATAATAATACAGAGAAATTAGCCCCTGTTTCCTCAAACGCAACTACTACTTTGTTCTCAATACTCAAAAAATGAACTAGGTTATCGTCATTTGGCTAGAGAACCCCATAATTAAGCATCACAAAAAAAAAAAAAAAACTCATCTGGGTATAACCATGAGATATGCTTGCTTAGACTTACAAAATTGTATTTCGATGTACAGGCCTCTGTCCTTTTGATATGATTCAAAATGCTGCTTATTCATTCAAATAGGACAAGAAAGTGGGCCTGTGGCTCAGCAGTGGGAACATTGAAGGCTGATTAATAGAGATGCCGCGAATAGTTGTTATAACGAATAGTTCAATACTGATTAATCGCCATATCCTATGGTCAATAGTCGAATAACTCGCTATTATTATTCGAAATATAAAAGGAATATAAAGATTAAATTACTTGTTTTGGAAAGTGGGAATGTCGATTCAGAAACTCATAAACAATTTTGGGTATGTTTTGAAGAATCTGCGACAGAGCAACCTAATAATGTTACTACTGAAGAAATCGCCTACTATCGCGTTAGCAAAGGCTGACAGAAGTATAAACCCGTATGAATGGTGGGCCTTGGGTACCAGTAAGAATGGATTCACCATTATAAGGTTGCTAAACGATACTTGATCACTCCAGCAAGCTCTGTTTATTGAGAAAGACTATTTTCTGAGACAGGTTTGAAGCGCAACCGACTTGATCTCAATAGTGCAGAAAACATAGTTTTTTTTTTGCACCATTAACTATCTCTTTTAACTATATGAATTAAAAAGCCTAACTTATTATGTCAGCATGACATGACTGATTTTTGGGCAACTTTTTATATTTACTAGTGGTCGCCAGTGGTCGAAATTCGGCCATCATTCATTTAATAGAAATACATTATTGTACCTAAACGAGGCAAAAGGAGTGTGTAGAGATCGTAGCAGGTGGCGTTCCGTGGTTTCTGCCTACCCCCATGGGAAAAACGATCCTTTCATGGTCCTTTTGCCTCGTTCAGGTTCATACATCTGGTCACAAACACACCGGTTGGGAGTACTACGCACCTGACCTTTCTGAAGAACATCTCTAAATGTCACACAAAAATGTCGAGTAATGCCGAATACCGAATAATAGCGTGTATTTGCGGCATCCCTACTGATTACGTATTTTATGTATGCAAATAGTAAAGGAACATAGATTTATGTTTTGAAAATCTTCACCTCTGCATATCTGGGAGCGTTTAACAGTAATCCTAATTGAGATTGACTGCTGAACAGAATCCTTTAACTTTATTAACCACGTTCAAAAAGTGCTGACTCTCAGCCTCGTTAGAATAAATGACTTTTGATTTTGATTATGATGAAACTCCTTAAGTTGAACAAGTACGTCGAAGTTACAATGATAAGTCAATAACCGTATGAAAACTTCTAACTAAGAAATAAGTTTCAGATGCTCTCTTCACGGAGCTACGATTTTGAGCTATTGCTTCCAAAACCTAGTAGGGTAATGATAGTTTATAAAGTGTGTCTTCCACTTTCGGTCCAAAATACATTCCTCCTTCGTTCAACATAGTATAATCAGTCTATAATATTCTCACTGCTGGGACACAGGCCTCTGTGAGAGTGGGTGGACCATAATCCACCACGCGGGCTCAATGCTGGTTGGTAGTCACATGTCTTCTAATTTTTGGACATGCCTATTTCCTCACGATGTCTTACTTCACCGTTTTGAAAGCAGTGGTGATGAAATAATTTACACACAAACCGCCTGTCTGGGCTCGAACCTAAGTCTACAACTCTTAAGCCGCGGCTGTTACCAGCGTGCCAGCACTGGTTTTTTGATATTGAGGTGGAAATCCTCATGGATGTCCTGCGCCCTGGGGTGGGCGGAGGGGTCTGTCAGACTCCTACTGACTAAAACCACCTCGGTGTTCCGTCCCACACCTACGTCGGGGACCACGAGAACTAATGCGTCTTCCGCGATCCCCGACTGGTGCCAGCCCGCCTCTGCGGGCCTCCTCACGTTATGGGGGGAGTGAGATGCTTAACTTCCCCCCGTACATAACAGAGGCGCGCGTGGAACACAACGCGCCGCCATCCCGGGTCCTAAGAAATAGGGGGCGATGTATGTCCCCAGATCCATTGCCCCTGGACCCATTTAGGGGGGCCGGAAGAGGGCGTTATCCGCCCTCCGCCGACGCCCGTTGCGCCTGCTGCGGGCCGGGTGAGCGGAAGAGATCTCCTGCTCCCTTTTCGCAGAAGGTTACCACCGCGTCCCAGGACTCCTCGCTGCCGACCATCGACTCGACCACGGCCGGCAGCGACAGGTCACTGCCTACTCCTGAGATGAGCGCACGGCGCGGCTCCTCCCAAGCGGCACATTCTGCCAGCGTATGCAGCGCCGTGTCCTCCCGGCAGTCGACGCAGTGGTGACACCGGGCGTCCGGCTCCCTGTTTATGCGACACAGGTACTTCCCGAAGCAACCATGCCCCGAGTGCACCTGCGTCGCCCGAAATGACAGGGAGCCGTGTTTCCTCCCGAGCCAGCGCTCGAGTACTGGCTGGACCGCCTCGATGGTGGCGAGCCCGGCGGTAGGGCATGAAAGCCTGTCCCGCCAGCCAGCCCGCCACCAGGAGCACTGCTCACTGGCCCAACCTAATGTTTTTTCTAAAGTTACGCCGCTTATTTAACCGGTATTTTCTATTTCTTACAACCTCTACGTAGTTTGATAATGTTCACGCAGCCATCGTCTTTTCATCCATATAATAATATGGATGAAAAGGTTTATCTATTTCAAATACAGATAATAAAACCCAGATACTTAATAAAAAATATAACGTAAGTACAAAATACTGCTTATTTCTAAAGAAATCTCGCGACTTGTTACTTAATTCGCTTGAATAGGTGAATTCAGATATAATCATTTCAGTATTCTTGTGGAATAATGTCACCGCATTATTCAACTAGAATTCTGAAAATCGTAGAAAACAAATTTAAGAAGTACACTTGTTAATATTTTAATCTATACATATAAAAGAAAGTTGTGTTAGTTATACTATTTATAACTCAAGAACGGCTGAACCAATTTGGCTGAAAATCAGTGGGGACGTAGCTTAGAACCAAGAGACGGACATAGGATACTTTACAATAGGCTATATAACATCACGCTACAATCAAAAGGAGCGGAGCAGCAACGAAAAATAGACTGAAACTGGCAGGAAATTCGATACGACGGGAAGGGTCAGGGGAGCAAAAATTTGACTCGGACGAAGTCGCGGGCAGAAGCTAGTATTAAATAATATACACGACATTACACTGAAATAAAATGTTTAAACTATTCGAGAAAAGCGGAGAATTTCGCGTTTAGGCTTTGCGCGAAGGACTGTAAGCTCAATATACAATAAATAAATAACAAAACGAATCTATACCGTATTGGGCACGCCACAATTGCGGCGGTAAGTCCCCTCTTTGAGGAGTGGATAGAGAGGCGTCACGGCGTCCTCACCTTCCGCCTGACGCAGGTTCTCACCGGGCATGGGTGCTTCGGTGGGTTCCTGTTCAGGATAAAGCGGGAGGATACGCCCGGGTGTTTCCATTGCGAGGATCGTCTGGAGGACACGGTGGAGCATACGGTGGAGGTGTGCCCTGCTTGGGCGGAGCACCGCCGTGTCCTCGTGGAGGCGATCGGCGGCGGCGACCTCTCGCGTCCGGCCCTGGTGCGAGCCATGGTACGGAGCGAGAGGGAATGGGAAGCCGTCACCTCCTTCTGCGAAGCAGTAATGCTCGCGAAGGAGGAGGCGGGGCGCGTGAGGGAGTGGCAGTCTCTGCGCCCTCACGTCCCTAGCCGCCGCAGGAGGAGACGCCCCGGGCGTCGGGAGTCAATAGCGGACTCCCGGCCACCGTAGGCGCGAGCTTGCGGGTGGCGAGCAATGGGTAGCTCGCCGCCCGGTAAGGACCAAGCTCGGGTCGACGGCGCGCAGTGTTCCACGCGCGCCTCAAAGAGATGTCAGCAGCAGCGTAGGGGTCTACTAGGACCGATGCCTGCCGGGGTCGCGTGATTGTTCGAAAGAGATACCGTGACCCTGGCACATGGGCAACTGATGGAACACGGGTGGGTTTTAGTCAGTAAAAGTCTGACACGCCCCCCCGCTCCGCCCAGAGCGGGAGAAGTCATTTGATAATTTCCCATCCTGAAAAAAAAAAAAAAAAAAAAAAAATCTATACCGTATCAGTTTATGTTTTGAATTGGGGCCGCAATTCAGAGCCCTTTTATGGTGTTCGGTACACGACAGTATACAGTAGAATAAAAGATACAGGTTTTCCTTACTGGAGCGGCGTAAACAAGATGTTTAAAAAAGTTAATCATGGTCTTGCCATCATTTTAAACACAGTCAATGTGCTGACGATTAGTGAAAAAAACAATATTGCAATATACCAACCAATATGAAGTTACTTTAAACCCTAATACGGAAACGTAACATAACGTCTTACAACAAAATGCCCTTTAGCACTGTAGTACAACCACGCGGAGGCCGCGTGATCTTTTTTGCCGGGTGATTGCGGTAACCACGTGGACTGCGCGCGCGGTCACTTGTGCTAACGCAACGAACATGATCTTCAGACATGTAGAATTGTTGGTAGCCTTGAGGCTTTTGGTATGTCTGAACTAGTATATGATGTATGATTTTAAAGCAAATCACTGATAAATAAAAACAATGATTTTCAATAATGACGTTGCTGAAATTTGAGTCGTGATTTTGCATCACAATGTTTACTGATATTTTTTTTTTTTGTATTATTCGAGCAAATTTGCAAACCTATTTTCATGTTCAAATGATTTATTGAATTGCTTGTGGCAAAGTAATAACAGCCGCACGGAACGATCGATCAGGGGTTGTGGAGGTCAGATAGGCAGTCGCCACATGTAAAATACTTGTTGTATTCAGCTGTATCCGGTTAGACTGCAAACCGACGCCAACTTGTTGGGAAAAGGCTAGGTAGAAGATGAATTATTTATTAAATCTTTCTTATTTAGCTAGATCAGCTATTCAATCATTAATAATTGCGTTAGCATTGTCGCAAATCCACGTTTGGTACTTAGCTAATTATAAAAAACACAACATAAATTTCTAATCTCTTTGTCCTACCTAATTATCTAAAAGCACTGCAGTTGTCATTTTCTCCTTTATAAAAGTCCTGATATACCTCCAATCTTCAACAAAATATCAATATAGAAAATTGTTACCGATAATGACCAGGCTTGCCGTTATTTCCCTTAAAGTGAGCCACAAAGGCAAGCGATCTACTGCCTGTTGGCGTCAGCAGCGTGTCGGTTGTCAGACGCAAAGCAGAAAAAAACGTACGTAGGAATAACAAAACGGGCCCGCCGCTGTTTGCAGATATAAAAACGAAAGCGCACAGCGATAGTGAAAGTTTGATGTGTAGGCAAATATTACTCGCTTCCAGGCGGAGATTTGCGCGTTTGCCTCTCGATTCAGAAACGGGCTAAAGGGTAGTGAAACGCGAGGCTTCGCCGCCGATCCAGTGCCGCTCCCCCTACATGCATTATGTAAAGGCAACGCGCCGGGACGTGTGTTTGACGGAATCAACGTGAATGGAACTTGACATGTGACACGTGTATCTATCTGGCTCGACGTGAACTTTGAAAGGCTTTTCGTTTCGCTATCCGCTGCATTCGCTTCCAATTTTCTGCTCTTTTAATGTAAAAGACAGTTGTTTAACATTTTTAAATTGATAGCTGGATTTATTTACGGGCTTAAATTGTTGATCAAATGTTGACAATAAAAAATAGATGGATGTCTCCACTAGTTTCATTAATTAGTTGATGATATGCTTTTTTCGATTGACCTTTTAAGGCAATTTATAGAACCGTTTTTATTATTTTATTTTTGAGAAAATTAGGAAATGTTTTTCTGCCATCAAATGTAGCACATTGCTATAACGTAGTGTTGTTTGTGGTATTTCACAACGGCTATAAAACAATGCATCGAGCACGTGCCTGTTTACACTTTCGAGTTCACATTCAAGGTCGTACGCATTTGTAAGGATGTACCCGTGTAGGCTGGCCATTGAACAAATACCGGTTACGTAACAATGTCCCACTTCCCACGATATGCACGTTCTTCCGTCCGTCACGGCCTTTAATAATTAGACGATTTCTTATTTTTGAATTTGTTGCATTGCTTTTCTTTGACCGCGGTGGGCCTTTGGGGTATCGATTTCTGGCGGCCTTTACTATTGTTTTGTTTCTATGAATGTTAATCGTACTCGCTTTTGAGTGTTCATTCAAAGTTTCCGATATTGCGAAACTTCAGAGCTATGAAGTAACATTGAAATTTAAGGACAATTCGCTGATTAAACGTGGGATGTCCTAGCTCATTGAGAATTCTACGTGATACTCTGAATCACAGACGGTTATTGTCAACGTAATCGGTATGACGTTACGCTGATTATTTATGAATGGCTCAAATAGGCAAGCATTGTGGAATTAGTCATTTATCTCGGCATGTTGTTTACCCACAATCGTGTTAGATAGTTGTCGATAAGGAGACACGTGGTTGCGGGGTCGACGACCCGACATACTCGTGCTCGCCGACAGCTCGGTAATAATAATAAAATGTTTCCGTGCGACTGGTTCAAGGGCGAGCCGCTGATATCGGCGCTCGCTATATTTAGATTTAGCTGTGTGTGATGTGGGTATGTGTGAGTTTGTCTAGATACACAATTGTCTTGCATCTGGTATCCTTCGTTGTGTACGTTTTTGTCTATGCGGTTCATCTGTCTTCTATGTAGAACGCGTCTAACTCTCCGCATCTAACTCTCCATCGTCTACATCGATTGGTCGTAAATATTTGGTTCCTATGCATTGAATTTGTTGTGATTATGTTTTACTTGCCTTCCACATTTTGAACATGTTATGCGCCCTTTCCTGAAATGATGAAGCATGTATACATCGGAATGAAACAAAATGGTTTCGTGCTTAAGGTTATCTCAGTTTTGCTATAATTGTTTTTATTTTGAGTGACAAACGGAGTGGGAATTATTCCATTCATAAAGTTCGAAATTCAACAGTTTAAAGAAGTGCCAAGTTCCTTTGACTGCATCAAAGTGCACTGTTATTCGGAATAAGTTTACTCCAATTTTCATACGTATGTTAATGCTTCGGTGAGTTAATACAACAAATTACATGAAACTGCAATGCAGTACCCAATCACCTCCACCCCCAATAGCATAAGCATAATAATTCAAACGCTATTCAATTATGAATTACCTAATGGCCGTTATCTATTCTCTCGTCGTATTTAGGGCAATACATGGCGGTTCTGTGCGTAGTTGCAGCCCGAGTAAATTTCGCTCTCACTTTCGTATCGCAATAGCGGCGCTGTGTACATGAAAACGAGATGAATGGGCCGTCGGAGACCGTTCATTCTGAGTCCGTGATGTGGATTTCGTAAAATCAATGCGAGCCGTCTCGGACCCGCGTGCCGTCCAATAATCGTGTCATTGTGCTCTGCTTGGATAATGGGCACGACCTCGATCGTCTACCGCATTGGGTCAACAAACGCTTAACTGCCATCTATTAAAATTTCACTTGGCATGTGCCAATTTTGATTTGAACATTGAGGTGTAGTTGTGTACCTTCTCACAAATGTTGAAATTGAAGCATATATCGATGACGCGTGCAAATTGTTTAGACGTTCTCCCATTGTCAATCCAAGCCGATTTGGCAGCGGTGTTTTCTGATTGAAAAGAATTCCCCACCATATGAATGGCACTATAGATAAACTTTGTTAAACACCTGCGTCGCACCTCATCTGAGTGGTGGCGCAACAACTTGCACCTTACTCTGCGACGTATCGACGAACAAAAACGTCAGCCGTCACGCGGCTTGCATTCATTCATACATAATATGTTGAATGTTGTAATGGGGTCGTTAAACCGTGGTGACGTCACGTAATTGCCAGCTCCCTTCGCCGGTCGCCGGTCGAAATCAAAACGTCGGATTAATAACAAGGGAGGTCTGTGTAGGTCAAGCACATTATCACTTCTGTCTGTGTGCGTGACAACCAGAGTGACATGCTCTCTAATTACTGAGACTGTAGATTACCAACACAGACAATCATGTTCGCTATGATTCTAGTGTAATTAACGTTAATTAATTTCGTGTCTACCAGAATCATATTTGCAAATTGGTTACGTTAAAGTATCCATATACCATCAACGAGCTTCCAAGATCTACGAATTTCGTTCCCATACTACAGTTTTACGAGCAAAATTTTATAAACCAAACGTTAGCCAACATTAATGATGCAAACAATGTTACGTAACATCGATAAATGTGTATACTTGTTCGTATGTGAAAGGGGCCATTGCCAAGGACTGAGTCTGAGCGCAGCCGGAAAGGTAAATGACTTCCATACCTATACACCTAACTTATATTCATGTATGTTTAGATACTACACGCGATGTATGTAAAAAGATTACGGCCAGGATTCATGTTTATTACGAGTGTCATTATCAAACAACGTTATGCCGATTTAGAAGTCTATAAAAAGATGTTATTGTTCCACTTTTTATGTTTATTGTTTTTGAAGTTAAAGTAAGCGCGTTCTTTAGGATCTGAGAGTAATAAACTTTGACGATATCAAACGTAACGTTAAACAGTTACTAAAATGTTTTTATAACTAGCTGCTGCTATACGCAGTTGTCATAACGTGGATTGTTGAAATAGGCGTGAAGTATTGGTTTAGTCCGAGTATTGCTAAGAAAACGCACTGAGCAGCAGGATGCGGTACCCATCACGTGTAAATTATACTCTTGAGTTGGTCCACGCCCAGTTTCCTAGTGCGTTGTTCGTGTTTTAATAGATCATTAATACAAACTCAGCGAAATATACCTAAAAGTAGTTAAATAAGTTTTCATAAAAAGTTTTGTCTGACTACAGCCTTACTCTGTCTACTTCGTTGAATTGAGAATTTAATCACATCTAAATATAGTCATAATTTATCAATGGAATACTTACATAAACTATACTCTATTTTATCTTAAATCTGAATCTCAATTTAAATGGGATTAACTTGTCAAAGACGCCTTATCCACATTGGGGGAAACATTTCTTGATGTGATGTGTCAGTAGGTACTTGCCTAAAGTGGGGAGCGTGTCTATACATTGGAGTATATATTAAAAGGTCACGACCGCCACTCTTATGTACCTGCTTTAGATGCTATGTACCTAAAGGGAGTTCTTTATTGAACCGTCTTGGGTGGGAAAGGGGTTGCCTTATTAGGTCAGTAACACTTGTGATCGTTTGTTTACATTTCTGATTATACATTTTGTTTATTATTACAACTTTTTAATGTTGTTATCAAATTCTGATTATGGTTGAGATGTGTGGTGACTGTTTAGTGTGATCGTTTCATCACGCAGTTTGATGTAACTTTTTACGTTCAGTAAAAAACAAAGGAGACGCTTGATTTAGCATTTTAAACTTAGAGCTTTCTAAACCGGTTGTTTGCCTCCAGCCAATAAATATAATAAGTATTATTCAGGAATTTACATCAGACCAGCCGGGAATGGTGGCTGCAGTGGGAGGAAACTAAGTCTAGCCTACAATTCAATTTCTTGGGTGCATGCAAATGTTTACTTGTCTTAGATCGCGGTGCAGGCCACCTGTTGCCCAACCGCCGTGGCATCTAGTTAGTTACCGCGAGCTTGACATTCACGGGGGCTCGTGACGGCGCGGACCAAAAATAACTTGCCGTAACCGACCGCATAACACGACGTAATGCTTTCTATTTATAGAGTCTTATAATTAAATACACAGACATTCGTATTTACCTTCCGCTAGTCCGTGACGACGGAGTCGCCGACGCAAACGTGCGCGTTATCGTTCGCGCTAACCGCTAATGCAACTTCTTTTGTTTTTTGTTTTTTTTTTTCATATAAATACCAAACCTTGTAAAGGAAACCGTTGCCAAGTCGAGAACGAGAGGATATTAATGTAATAAAAAATGTTAAACGACATCTTGATCTTGACACATTAAACACAAGTAAAACATTCACAGCTGTTTTTAAATGCTTTTTTTCGTTGTATACAAACTCACATTTCGTCAGAAAGATTCAGAGGCAGGTAGAACTCAAAAACATGAAGTCTTATTGTATGTCAAGATTCCTGCAACCGTTATTCAAGGCACGTGTGGTAGGAAGCAGAAACAGATGATTCGATGAATACGGTTTACGTGCCATTGTTGATACTCGACACGTATAAAAAGTGAACCGGTCAGTGGGCCTTTATCGTTCCTCACAGGAGCACGCTGGAGATAATAATAATAGCGGTAACAGTGAAACTCATTCATTTTCTTTTTCTGTTAACAATATAGTTATGGTTCGACTTTTTTGTGTGGGTACGCAAAGGGATAGCCCGACGGCGTTTAATATGTAAAGGAAGGCAAGGTTACACACACACATCTGTGGTGTGTCTGTGTAAACAAGATGCGCTTGTAGTGGAGGGAATCCCCAACTTTTTACAAACACAATCAAAGTTATGTAATGTTTGCTCGTATCCGTCCGCGCACGCTGCCACTGCTGTTTGTACGAATGCCAATGTTATACATTACAGGCCTCTTGTATTAGTCATAGGTCATTAACATCGCTGTTAAACGGTGTTTACTTTTTACACATAATAATAATATTGTTTCCTTGAGGTGTTTAACAATTCGTTTCGCTCTATATGCTAAATGACGTTCATCAATTATGTAACTGTAACGACGATGTTTAATTAAATTACAAATACATATTTGTTACCGCTACTCTCTTAACGAATTTGTTTTGATGACTTTCGGCTTAACCATAATCTGTCTGGGTAAAATTATTTGGGATTACAAGAGTTAAATAAGACCATGTCACAACATAAATGAAGTGCATAGAAAATCCTGACGACTAAGATCAGACATTATAATTAGCTCGACGACACATACGATATGAAGTTACAGGGACAAAATACTCCGCAAAATAATATTTAAAACAGCTCGGACCTCAAAGAGGGAAAACTAGAGAGACTGCGTTGAAAGTGAAGTTCTAATGAGAAAATCTTGGAAGTAAAAAAATATCAACCAATCTCTACGTTACATTAATAATAGTAACAATATCGTAATACTTACATATTTTTATTTACATTAAAATATCTATATTGTAATTGTATGGTGAAAATAATACGGAGTATTTTGCTGTTTATCTAAACTAACATTATAAAGAGGAATGATTTAATTTTTTGGTATGTATGTAATGGATAAACTTGAAAACTACTGAACCGCTTTTAAAATTCTTTCACCTATAGAAAGCTACATTATCAACAATTAACATAGGCTATATTTTGTCCCGAAAAAATGCGGAAATGTGCATTTTTTCGGGACAAACTATAGCCTATGTGAGTCACGCGGACGAAGTCGCGGGCGAAATGCTAGTTAACTATAAAATAATGTTTTAAGAAGGCAACATAACAAGTAATGCTCTCCATCTCCAACAAACCCATGAAAATCTAAACAGTTGGTGTGCTTGTCGCAGATGAATTTTATTGTTGAATCCGCTACTTTACAAAACCGCTGCTGATATTAAGACGTAATACAGATGCAGAATGGCTTATCTGCAGTTACAATCAGGTGTGGCGCTACTTCCAAATTGGTCGCAGTTACTTGACTATTTAGTATTTTTAGGACTGTCTTTCATAAAACTCTGAAAACTGCAAACTAATATTGTCCTTAAATCACTGGTTTCACTTGAGTTAGGGTAATTTTATTCATATTACTGTATTTATTTCTATTTCGGACGCTATTATTGTTGTTATGAGTTAACAACGAGCAACAAAATTTAGAACTTAAGTCTACAAATTTGATGTTTCATTTCCTGCTGTTTTACATAACCTCTGAATAATCGTTGACCCGCTACTTAGATAAATGCAAGACATGCAATTCTGCGTGTTTAAGTTCAGTAATTATGAAATATCACTAAGCGTCGTTCAGTTGTTTTACATAACAGAACTGTTTTGTAAAACAGCGTGTCGATAATTCATTTGCGATGCATAAGCGGACACTAGGGCAGTTGATCAGTCTTCTACAAATATTAGAGAATTTTTGCGAAGTCATCACGCAGTCACTGCTTGAGTCAGATCAACTTACATAATCAGCCTATACCGTTCCCACAACTGGGACACAGGCCTCCTCTCGGTGAGAGGGAATGGGCCGTAATCTATCACGCGGACCCAGTTCACAGTAGATGGTATATCATTGGTAGATGTCACATGTCTTCGAATTTTTGGTTGTAGGTTTTTCGTTCGTTGGTTTTTGGAGATCGACTTACAATTCATATATCTACGGGTGCCTTGTAATTTGACACTTCCAGTTGGTAGAATAAAGATAGAACTGTCATGCTACGCCAGCGTAAAACGGTACAAATCTTTCTACAATCTTTAATTCTGTCTTTAATCTTTATACAATCTGTAATTTTGTCTATTCTTCCGTCGAAAAAACCTCTTTCTACGGTGGTCATGCTACGCATGCAGGTCGTGAAAGTGTTACCTAAATTGCAGCAACTAAGCACCCCATAAGAATTAGGTCGAAATTCATGGGATTCAAGAAAATCAAAATTTTATGTATTTCTGAAATCTTTCAACATTTAGTGGTCTTCATTGCTATTCCATGGGGTACTTTATACTTTTCGATGTAACCAAAAGTTCTCAAACATTTAACAGTTAGGAAGAAGTATCATTGACCATTGACAAAAAACATCTACGTCATGTAGGTACTTGTAACACAGTTATATCAAAAATTTACCATGAAATTAGGCGTACAAATTACGAAAGAAAGAAAAATCTTTAGAAGTGCCGATGAAACAGTCTGTTATACTAGCAGTAGTGCTAAATAGGCACAATTTAGATAGGAGCGCATAGAGGAGGTTCAGTTCTGAACAAAATAAAAGAAAATTTACTCGACAGTAAATATTAGTAAAATGAGTTCAGATGACTTCAGGCAGATATGGAGAAAAATCTGTACACAATTAATATTGAAAAGCATCAATGTGTTCAATGGAATTGGTGAATAAGATAATTATGTTCTCGAAAACAGAGTCCAAAAAGTAAGGCTAACAAACAAATTAAATACAGTTTTGCTTTTACTCTGTTCCGAAAATTCCGGCTATCTCAAAAGTGTTACGCAAAGTGTTAAGTGGCTCTCACACCAAACAACTTTCCACATGTGTGTAACCATCAAGTTGCACGGCCACGGGCTATTAAAGCCCTTCACCTGCATTCCCCACAACAGTACAATTCATCGTGGAACGTGAAATAACACCTTTCGGAACGGTATAAAAAACGGTATGGCCTATCTTATCCACATACATTATGGACATTGGACGAAAAAGTAGGTTCACCTGTCGTTTAGTGTTATTTGCGAGAGTAAATTACCTTTGTTGGCGCAATCACCCTAATTGTTGTTAATTAAATGCTAACTATATCAGGAAGCATCTTTTTTAATTGTATAAAGCTTTCGAAAAGCAAATTTTTATCCAGGCAATTCTGAGATCCAACGTCAATGTTCAACTTAGAAAATACCTTCAAACATCACCATTTCAAACTGGTACCGAAGATTAAGTTCAAGACTCGATAAAGTCGATAATTATTTCTTTGGAAGAAGCTGTGGGCGTTCCAATTTGCAAGTTTTCTAAGCATCTTGCTACTGCAAAGATGAATGCTTAGTCGACTTCAAAGAGGGTGGCATAACCTGTTAAAAGATGGAGATTAGTTATGGCAGTCATTTAGTTTTATTCGTTCGACGTATGCACAATCATGGATATGAATAGATTATATTTATAGGACGTACACAATATTTATAATAAATTGACCGCGTGGTGGCTGGCTAAGTATAGATCAACCCACCGTGTTTTGTGGGTGGTATAGAAATAAGATGATCAGGGCCCACCGGCCCTTACAGTCAATGGTGGTATTGTATAGGCCGGTGGGCTGTGAACTGAAAGCATAGGCGTTCAGTATTCTTTATCTTGTGACTGCATGCATCGACACGATACTGTGTCCAGTTTTGACCGTCGGCTTCGATCGCACTAGATAAAGGATCAGGAACAAAAATAAGACGCTCAAGTGGCCACGTTTGCACACACTTACACATTTATATTTCTTACTACGAAATATAGAAAAACGTTTCATAATTATAACAACTTCAGTTTATTATAATCCTTAACACTCAAACCTAAAGTATAATTACGATAGCAAAATATTCATATTTAAGTCCTTTTGTCATCGGAGAAAGGTAAAGAGCAATAAATTTAACACGTTCACGGACAGAACGCCTCTCGACGTTCGCTCTGGATAAAATAATACGACAGTGCGCCTATCGACGTCAACCTTTTGACTTGCATACAATCAGTACGACTTGCGACGTTATATTTTATATACTAATAAAAGAAAGGACATTCTATAGTTTCACCACAGATACAGTTTTAATCTTGAAAATGTTAATAAAAATGAAATTTTACGATTAACCAGTCAGGGAATACTGTCCGTGAACGTGTTAAAATGTCCCTTAAAAAATCAAAAGTCATTTTTATATAAGTACAAAATTATTTATTCTAAACTGAAACTTAAAGTCTAAGCAATAAGGTTAAAAACAATGTGTTGACAATTTCGTGCTTACTCTATTTTGGAACTAGACGTAATTCTTGGTATTACATTTCAATGCTCAGAACACAGTACGTATTGAAAGACGTAGAGTTGCAGAATATAATTTTTTAGGTCAAGGTACGTTTTGATGGTGGCAAACATTTTTAATCAATGTTAAAAAGTAGTAGGACTAAAATAGTACAATAGTTATTTTATTTAATTGAGTGCGGGTTGACTCAATGTGATCCACCCGTATAAAAATCTAGCATTCTATTTTTATGTTCGCTATTTCGAAGTTAAATTTGTATTAAATCAAATTATTTTTTTCATTTAAATTAAAGTTCAAATATGATTTTTTATAAGGTTTGTATATTTCTTCTCCTCTTTCTTTCGCTACAATAGATACCCATTCTGCACAGCGAAATGGGTTGCTAGGAAATATACAAACAAAAATAAAATATAAAACTACAATACTACTCCATGCATTCTCTGTTCCAGAACAGACAATGTTTGTTACAATAGTTGGCGCGTTGTCGCAAACATTGGTCAAACAATCTATATATATAAAAATGAATCCCTATTTCCCTTGGTCACGTCATCACGCGTGAACGGCTGGACCGATTTCACTTTTATTTTTTTTGTTGTGTTTTTTATTGTCAGGAGAAGGTTCTTATGACAGAAAAAAAATAAAAATAGTGAAAAAAAAAAAAGTGAAATCGGTCCAGCCTTTCACGCGTGATGGCGCGACTAAGGGAAATATGGATTCATTTTTATATATATAGATATCAATTCGAATTAAATAGTTATCGTTAAGACAGAACAACGTCTGTCGGGTCAGCTAGTCATAATATAATAATAATAATAATAAAGTAATAGAAAGTAATAGACCTAGAAGAATCCCTCTACATCAATCTGCAGAAAGCAGCCATCCTAAACACATGCAGAATCGTTAGGAAGTTCATGCAGTTAGACGAAAATACACTAGCAGCATAAAATTCACCACACGCTACACTTACTTGGCTCTGGCCCGTAAATGTAGCTAAAACCAGCCTTGAGCTGAGAAAATTAAAACTCCTGAAAATAATAATAATAATAATAATCATCTGTGGCCCGACTGTCAAGCTGACGGTCAAAAAAATTTTTTTGTCCGTGCTTTTATTTTCTAGAATTTTTAAACGTAAATGATTTAACAATGTTTTGATAAATATACCACCATAATATCATTGAAAAACAAAAATGGCAACATATAACAACAATATGCTAAAGAATCATGCGAATATTATGACTAGAAACCGACTGAAAGTACGATGCTGACGCGAAGTCGGGCCCGACTTACTAAAACCACACAACCAACATCTTCGGGTTCGTCGCTCAGCTCCGCCTCGCAGTTGCCGGATCCTGCTCCAGACGTGAGTCCAGTGACACCGGCTGCTGCAGTTGCGTCGAGCTCGAGCGACGAATACTTCTCGCCGCCGACGACACCACCACCAGTACGTCGGCATGGAAGAGGCCGACCACCGGCCAGCTTGGGACTCCGAGGCCCACCGGCCTCTGACAGGGTCCCCGCTCCCGGTGGAAGTGTGCGGCGCATGAAGTGGACACAAGCTGTGAATGAAAATGTCATGCGCGCATACTATAGGGCTACAGAGGGGGGAACTAACTTGACTGCGTACCGTGGTCGGATGCTCTCTCTGTTCCAGGTGCTTGAGCCCGCTGTCAACGTATCATCGCAACGACTGTCGGATCAGGTACGGGTCATCCAGCGTAACCATATGCTGGATGCCACCGTGCTTGATCGACTTTGTCTCGAATCACGGAATAGCCATGTTACGCCTGCTTCGCCACTGGTCGCGGTACAACTGCAAAATTTACCCAGTGTTTCACCGCGACCCAACTGCGCTGGTGAAGAGGATGATGACGGGGCTATATCCGTGAGTACCCAATGCAATGCACGATTGAGGAGCGCTTTGGATGATGCTTTCCGGGAGTATCGCTCTACTCCTCCTGAACTTAGACCACGTTTACCTCGTTTGCCCATGCATAAGAAAAACAAGGCGCTGGTGTGTGCTCTAGACTCACAACTGTCAACATATTTTGACGGCAGCAAAAACCTGGCCGATACCCACTCGATCTTGTACTGTGCAGCTGTAGCGGCTTGTCGTGTAGCTCGTGTTAAGTTTCCTAATAGTGACAGAGCTACACGACCAAAACCAGCCGTACCAGCTTGGCAGTGCAGGATTGAGCGTCGTATCGGTGAGGCTAGAGCACTCATCGGTAAGCTAATCTGCTTCAGGGAGGGCAATACTCGCCCTCGAGTGATGCGCTTTGTGAAGCGGGCGTTCTCCGGGACGGATGTTAGTCCTCGAGATTATTTGCCCCGCGTCACAGAGCGCATCGACTTCCTGAAGCAGAAGATCTGTGCATGGGCAAACCGTATTCGTCGGTACCGGCGGAGGGTGGAGCGGTACACCCAGAATCACACATTCCAAAGTGATGAAAGGTGGGTTTACCGAGCTTGGGAGCGACCGGACCAAGGTGTGGCTGACACGCCCCTTCCGGATGATGTCGCCATGTCTTCGTTCTGGCGAAACATCTGGTCGGTGCCTGTCAATCACACCGAAGGTGATTGGACTAGGGAGATCGAGCGAGCGTGCGGTCAAATAACAGAAATGGGGGCAATTACCATCAGCCCCCAAGATGTCGCTTGTGCAGTCCGTCCGTTGCCTAACTGGAAATCTCCAGGGCCGGACGGACTGCACAACTTTTGGATCAAGTGGATCCAAAAGTCGCACGCTCGCTTGGCATCTCAGTTCCAGTCAGCCTTAGAGTCAGGGTCGTTGCCCCAGTTCTTAACAACAGGGATAACCCACCTACTCCATAAATCAGGTAGCACCGCGGAACCCAAAAATTATAGACCTATCACTTGTCTACCGACGGTCTATAAAGTACTTACATCCATTTTGAGAGCTAAAATTTACAATCATATTGACACAAACTCGATCTTGTCTGTCTCTCAAAATGGATGTAGGAACGGGTCCCGCGGTACTAAGGAGCTGCTCCTAATCGATATGACCATTAGCCAACAGGTTCGTCGTTCCCGAAGGGATCTGTCGACATGCTGGATAGACTATAAGAAGGCCTATGACTCGGTGCCACATACCTGGCTCAAGAGGGTGCTGGAATTGTACAAAGTAGATACAACGCTGCGCACCTTCTTGATATCATGTATGGGGCAGTGGAAGACAGTCCTTCGCTATCCAGGATGTCGAAATATCCAGAGGAACAGCGAACCGATAAGGATCGAGCGAGGTATATTCCAGGGCGATAGTTTGAGTCCACTTTGGTTCTGCCTAGCCATGAATCCTCTTAGCACACTGCTGGAGGATTCAGGTATAGGCTATCGATTGAGGAGAGGTGGTCAAGTTATATCTCACCTCCTCTACATGGATGACCTAAAACTCTTTGCCCCCAGCAATTTGCAACTGATGGAGCTACTGAAAGTAACTGATACCTTCAGTAGCGCCATCAGGATGGAATTTGGTGTCGACAAATGTGCGGTCATGCATGTAAAGCGAGGGGAGATTGTGGAATCCGTGGGAACCCAACTCTCGGATTCCATACATCTAAGATCCCTTTCCTCAATCGAAACATACAAGTATTTGGGTATGTCGGAAGCATTAGGCATCAACACTGCTGACATGAAACAATCGTTGAGGGAGCGCTTCTTTGGCCGCTTGAATAAAGTATTAAAAAGTCTTTTATCAGGCGCAAACAAGGTGCGCGCCTTCAACGGTTGGGTCATGCCGGTTTTGATGTACTCTTTCGGCATACTCAAATGGACTCAAACGGAACTTGACGCCCTGGATAGGAGGGTCCGTACGCTGCTGACTGCATATCGAATGCATCACCCACGGTCATCGGTGATGAGACTGTATATCCCGCGGAAGTGCGGAGGTCGAGGATTTTTAAATGCTAAGACCCTGCACAACCGTGAGGTATGCAGTCTCAGGGAATACTTCCTAGAAGCCGACGTGGGGATGCACCGAGATGTGGTCTCAGTGGACAAGAGCCTCACCCCGCTCTCCTTGGCTACCGAGAACTGGCGCAAACCTAAAGTATTAGATACTAATGACCGCAGGGAGGTATGGCAAAGCAAGGAGCTTCACGGACGCTTTTACCGGGTCCTACATGGACCCGATGTAGACTTCTTAGCGTCCGTATCCTGGTTACGATTCGGAAACCTATTTGGAGAAACCGAAGGTTTTGTCTTTGCGATTATGGACGAAGTTATGATGACGAACAACTACCGGAAATATATTGTGAAGGATGGCACGGTTGACATCTGTCGGGCATGCCACCGTCCGGGTGAATCAATCCGACACATTATTTCTGGCTGTTCTCGTCTGGCTAACGGAGACTACTTGCATAGACACAACCTTGTAGCCAGGATTATCCACCAGCAACTTGCTCTGAAATACGGCCTTGTGGAATCAGAAGTACCATACTATAGGTATGTGCCCGACCCAGTTCTCGAATATGGCAATATCACGTTGTATTGGGATCGATCTATCGTCACTGATAGGACTATTGTTGCCAATAAGCCGGATATAGTGGTGATAGATCGATTAGAGCGTCGCACAATGATTGTTGATATAGCAGTCCCGCATGACGAGAACCTCGCGAAAGCTGAACAAGATAAGCAGATGAAGTATCTTGACTTGGCTCGCGAGGTTGTCGAGATGTGGGATGTGGATACAGCAGTCATTGTGCCGATAGTCGTTACGGCCAATGGCATAATCGGCAAGAGCCTCAATCAACATCTCAGGAGGCTCTCGTTAGGCAGCTGGATCAAGGGCCTGATCCAGAAAGCAGTCATCCTGGACACGGCGCGTATTGTTAGGAGGTTCCTTTCTCAGCAGCCCTGACCACCGGTAGCTTGGACCCTGTTCCCGATACCGGTGGGCTACTATTTTTTATATTTTTAAATGTTTTCTTATATTTTTTTATATATTTTAATATTTAAAAATGTAATTAATATGTATTTAAATATAATAAAGGAAATAATAATCAAATGTCAAGAGTGGATCCAGAAGTCTCTACACGGGAGACATCGCCAAGATTTATGCCAATTAAATGTCGACAAAGATGCGTCGAACGCATGGTTAAATCGAGGCGAACTATTCCCGGAGACTGAAGGGTTCATGCTTGCAATTCAGGACCAAGTAATTGAGACGAAAACTACAGAAAATACATTATAAAAAATTTAACCACCGATACCTGTAGAAAATGCAATAGTTCTCCAGAGACAATCCAACATATTACCGGCGCCTGCAAATCAATAGCACAGACTGACTACAAACATCGGCACGATCAAGTAGCAAACGTCATTCACCAAAAACTAGCGTTAAAATATAAATTTATCGACACTGTAGTTCCATATTATAAATACAACCCTGAACAGGTTTTAGTGAACCACACAACGAAACTATATTTCGACCGAGCCATACTCACAGACCGCACAATACATTTTAATAGACCTGACATCACATTAATAGATAAAATAAATAAAACTGGATTCTTAATAGACATTGCTGTGCCTAATACGCATAACTTACAGACTACAATAGCCGAAAAATTATCTAAATACACCGAACTTAAAGACGAAATAACTAGAATATGGCATCTTCAAAAAGTCACAATAGTCCCCATAGTGCTTTCAACAACAGGAGTAATTCCTAAACAACTTCATCAGTCCCTTACTTCCCTCAACCTGCCATCTAACACCTTTCACTTGCTGCAAAAGGCAGTGATCCTTAACACATGCAGGCTAGTTAGAAAATTTCTTCAGTCTGAACCGGACACCTTGCACCAATACGCCCATGCAAATTCGTCTACCATACAGTCCACTTATCACATTACTCCCCCAACACTGGACCCCAATGCTGGACACTTGGCTTAGGCCCGTGCCATCATTTCTATCCGGCTAGGCCGAGAAAAACAAATTCTAAATAAAAATAATAATCATAATATAATAATAATAATAGGCATCAACACTGCTGACATGAAACGATCGTTGAGGGAGCGCTTCTTTGGCCGCCTGAATAAAGTACTAAAAAGTCTTTTATCAGGCGGAAACAAGGTGCGCGCCTTCAACGGTTGGGTCATGCCGGTTTTGATGTACTCTTTCGGCATACTCAAATGGACTCAGACCGAACTTGACGCCCTGGATAGACGGGTCCGCACACTGCTGATCGCAAATCGAATGCATCACCCAAGGTCATCGGTGATGAGACTGTATATCCCACGGAAGTGCGGAGGTCGAGGTTTCTTGAATGCTAAGACCCTGCACAACCGTGAGGTATGCAGTCTCAGGGAATACTTTCTAGAAGCCGACGTGGGGATGCACCGAGATGTGGTCTCAGTGGACAAGAGTCTCACCCCGCTCTCCTTGGCTAACGAGAACTGGCGCAAACCTAAAGTATTAGATACGGATGACCGCAGGGAGGTATGGCAAAGCAAGGAGCTTCACGGACGCTTTTATCGGGTTCTACATGGACCCGATGTAGACTTCTTAGCGTCTGTATCCTGGTTACGATTCGGAAATCTATTTGGAGAAACCGAAGGTTTTGTCTTTGCAATTATGGACGAAGTTATGATGACGAACAACTACCGGAAATATATTGTGAAGGATGGCACGGTTGACATCTGTCGGGCATGCCACCGTCCGGGGGAATCAATCCGACACATTATTTCTGGCTGTTCTCGTCTGGCTAACGGAGACTACTTGCATAGGCACAACCTTGTAGCCAGGATTATCCACCAGCAAATTGCTCTGAAATACAGTCTTGTGGAATCAGAAGTACCGTACTATAAGTATGTGCCCTACCCAATTCTCCAAAATGGCAATATCACATTGTATTGGGATCGATCTATCATCACTGATAGGACTATTGTTGCTAATAAGCCGGACATAGTGGTGATAGATCGATCAGAGCGTCGCACAATGATTATTGATGTAGCAGTCTCGCATGACGAGAACCTCGTGAAAGCTGAACAAGATAAGCAGATTAAATATCTTGACCTGGCTCGCGAGGTTGTCGAGATGTGGGATGTGGATACAGCAGTCATTGTGCCGATAGTCGTGACGGCAAATGGCATAATAGCCAAGAGCCTCGACAAACACCTAAAGAGGCTCTCGTTAGGCAGCTGGATCAAGGGCTTGATCCAGAAGGCGGTATTACTGGACACGGCACGTATAGTGAGGAGGTTCCTCTCTCAGCAGCCCTGACCACCGGTGGCTTGGACCCTATTCCCGATACCGGTGGGCTACTATTTTTTATATTTTTAAATGTTTTTATGATTTTTGTGATTTTAATATTTAAAAATATAATTTATATGTATGTAAAACGAAATAAACGAAATAATAATAAGAATAATGCACCGCATGCCACCGTCCAGGGGAATCAATTAGGCACATAATCTCCGGGTGTTCTCGTCTAGCTAACGAAGAATACTTGCATAGACACAACCTAGTAGCCAGGATTATCCATCAGCAACTTGCTCTTAAATACAGCCTTGTGGAATCAGAAGTGCCGTACTACAGGTATGTGCCCGACCCAGTTCTCGAAAATGGAAATATCACATTGTACTGGGATCGATCCATCATCACTGACAGGACTATTGTAGCAAATAAGCCTGATATAGTGGTGGTGGATCGAGTAGAGCGGCGCAGAATGATTGTTGACATAACGGTCCCACATGACGAGAACCTCGTGAAAGTTGAGAAAGATAAGCAGATCAAGTATCTTGACTTGGCTCGCGAGGTTGTCGACATGTGGGATGTGGACTCAGCAACCATTGTGCCGATAGTCGTCACTGCCAATGGCTTGATAGCCAAGAGCCTCGACCAACATCTAAAGAGGCTCTCGTTAGGCAGCTGGGTCAAGGGCTTGATTCAGAAAGCGGTACTTCTGGACACGGCTCGCATTGTCAGGAGGTTCCTCTCTCTGGAGCCCTGACCGCCGGTAGCTTGGACCCTGTTCCCGATACCGGTGGGCTACTATTTTTTATATTTTTAAATGTTTTTATATGTTTCTGTACTAATATTTAAAAATATAATTTATAAGAGTTTACAAATGAATAAAGGAAATAAGAATCTTATACCTTTAAACGAGCAATTCTTGTATATATATGTATAATCTGAATCTCGGAAACGGCTCCAACGATTTTCATGAAATTTGGTATACAGGGGGTTTCGGGAGCGATAAATCGATCTGCCGGCGCACAGTGGACTGTAAAACAAGCTTCCCTTTCGTAGGATTGTCGAAAAATAAAAAGGTTTGTTTTGACATTTCCAAGTATACAGTTTTGTTGACAACATCAATACATCGTATATTACTAGTAGTCATGCATTTTTTTTTCGATTCCACACCATGGAATATGAGTTTATACATTTCAAATGTATAAAAATGGAATTTGATATCCTCATAACTTTTTTTAATCTTGCAATGTAAAGCTGAAAATTTTAGGCGTTATTACCGAGTCTATAATGAAGCCATGTGAGTATTGACCTTGACCCCGAAGGCGCCCGTTCGAAAGATATTAACTATTTAAAAATCCACATTTCAGCGATATTGTTTTCTTCATACTTTTTTTTTGTCTTGCCTGGTTAAGCTGAAACTTCTAGATATTGTTACCGAGTCTGTAATAAAGCCACGTAATCTTTGATCTTGACCCTAAACCACCCCGTTCAAAAGATATGAATTATTTAAAAATCCATATAAATTGGGCGATATTAGTTACCTCATAACTTTTTTCGGTCTTACAATGTAAAGCTGAAAATTTTAGATATTTTTACAGAGTCTGTAATGAAGTCATGTGACTTTTGACCTTGACCCCAAACGCGCCCGTTCAAAAGATATGAAGTATTTGAAAATGCATATAAATTGGGTGATATTATTTTCCTCATATTTTTTTTTGTTCTTGCATTGTAAAGCTGAAAATTTTAGATATTGTTACCGAGTCTGTAATGAAGCCATGTGACTTTTGACCATGACCCCGAACGCGCCCGTTCGAAAGATATTAATTAATTTAAAATTCATGCAATGTACCTCAAAAAGTCAGTTTCCTAATTTGTTTCTGCCCAGTATTGATACCAACAAACCCGTATAACTTTAACCTTGACAAAAAGCCAAACGTATGAATTTATGAAATATCAATATTTTGAAGATTTGGTCGTGGTGAAAATGGTTGGTGAAACCTTTATTGTATAGAATAACAAAGAATTCTGTAATTACCTAGGTAAGTACATATCATAAAATTCGCAGAAAAATGGGAACTGCACGTAAGTAGGTCTCCATTACTTGACAAACAAAGAAACTAATCGCCCTAATTAGCAAAACCAAAATATTTGAGCACACCTGTGGTATAACAATGGGAACCAAGTGCAGGTAGCGACTGTTGTAAGTTAGGCAGTCAAATTAGACAATATATGATTTGTACTTACCTAGGTAATTACAGAATTCTTTGTTATTCTATACAATAAAGGTTTCACCAACCATTTTCACCACGACCAAATCTTCAAAATATTGATATTTTGAGGTTAAGGTCTTCGCGCGCCTTCGGGGTTAAGGTCAATACTCACATGGCTTCATTATAGACTCGGTAATAACGCCTAAAATTTTCAGCTTTACATTGCAAGACTAAAAAAAGTTATGAGGATATCAAATTCCATTTTCATACATTTGAAATGTATAAACTCATATTCCATGGTGAGGAATCGAAAAAAAAATCCATGACTACTAGTAATATACGATGTTTTGATGTTGTCAACAAAACTGTATACTTGGAAATGTCAAAACAAACCTTTTTATTTTTCGACAATCCTACGAAAGGGAAGCTTGTTTTACAGTCCACTGTGCGGCGTAGCATGACCAATTCTATATCTATTCTACCAAGACCAAGAACAAATTAATAAAGTTCCTTATGTATTTTAATTCTGTAAAAATGTTTCTATCTCATCAGAAAAATAGTCCTCATACTTGACATCGTATTTTTGTCGACTGAAGAATAGAAACATCTCTTCTTTTCAGTTTTACACAATTTTTCTACGATACAATCTATCATTTTATCTTCTCTTCCGACGACAAATTCCGTTTCTATGGCGGTCATGCTACGCGTGCTGGCTAGGATTCATTTTTATAAAATGGCATTTTATTCGTGTTTTCAATGATCAACTTTATCGACAATCAACTTGAACATAAACCTATTATTTTAAACAAAATTTACCAAAAAATACCGAGCAAAGCTCGGTCATCCAGATATTAATAATAATATTCCACAACTATCATACAACGCCATTTAGTCCCAAGCTAAGCAGAGCTTGTGTTATGGGTACTAGACAACTGATAAACATACTTATATATTTCTAAATACATACATATTATAGATAAATTACACCCAGACACAGAACAAATGATCGTGCTCATCACACAAACATTTGTCCTGGGTGGGAATCGAACCCACGACCTCCGGCATAGCAGTCAGGGTCACTAACCACTAGACCAACAGGCCTGTCAAAATGTATGTATTTATTGCCTGTATGTATTTGCTGAATGATTTATATTTACTATTTGATTGTTTTTATTTTATGAAAAACACTTAAAGATATAAACTTATGGAAAAAAGATATTCCTTCCAAAAACTTGGTGTTACAGTGGTTATTTACACAATATTTGAAAGCGTACTGCGGCATTTAGGACGTCTTATCGTTGGCTATGATTGGACCAAACTAATTTGAAATAAGAGCACAAAAATATTTGTGCTCTTATTTTTCGGGCCGTTTTTGAAGCGCTCATCGGGAATCTAGTACATTTTTGTTCGAAGACCGTCGGCGTCTTTTTCTGAGCGCCCTATTTTTTTTTTTTTTTTTTTTTTTTCAGGATGGGAAATCATCAAATAACTTCTCCCGCTCTGGGCGGAGCGGGAGGGCGTGTCAGACTTTTACTGACTAAAACCCACCCGTGTTGCATCAGTTGCCCATGTGCCAGGGCCACGGTATCTCTTTCGAACAATCACGCGACCCCGGCAGGCATCGGTCCTAGTAGACCCCTACACCGCTGCTGACATCTCTTTGAGGCGCGCGTGGAACACTGCGCGCCGTCGACCCGAGCCTGGTCCTTACCGGGCGGCGAGCTACCCATTGCTCGCCACCCGCAAGCTCGCGTTGCTCGCCACCCGCAAGCTCGCGCCTACGGTGGCCGGGAGTCCGCTGAGCGCCCTATCACCTGCACTTAAACTAAGCTTATGAAATGTACAACGTGTGTGTACAACATACGGAACTTGAAAATGTTCGCGATACGACTGAAAGATGTATTTGAAATGAAACCTCAATATTTTGAACTTAGCATACGCGATAGAAACATCAAGCTAAAGTTAGAAACTCCCAAGAACACGAATAAAGGGAGAGTTCTCTTGCCAATGAATTCACGACCAGTTCCACTAACAAACATAAAGTTGACGATACGATGGGAACCTAGTTTGAAAACAATGTGGCGTTCTAATAGTTGTATTAAACTCAGCTGTTGTGATAATAATAATGTCTGTCTGTTCCTATTTTAGCTATTACTTGGAAGTGCAAGTCAAATGGTCAATCCTAACAACCTGTTACGATTGACCATTTGACTTGCCATTTTCGTCAAGCTTTGTTATTGCCTGATTGTAGAGGATCACGTGTACATTGTAACAATTCCAATGTTTAAAAATACACAGAACAACCTTTTATGGTTTAAATTCAACTTCCCGCGACTAGCCGTGGGAAGTAGAAATTTACACGTCGCGCGAAAGTGGGCTGTATCTTTTTTGCCAGGAAAAATGTAACTCGTCTAACAGAATTCCAAGAACATAGAACAGCATACCTATAATCAACTTATTTTAAGTCGGTGGTGTAATAAAAAATCACTGAGTTATTCATTATGAGTAATAGGGTTAATGTTTAGGCCGGTGGTAATGACATAATAGCAATGCAAGTGGGTGAATGCGGTCGTGTCGACGAGCTGGATCGGAATCCGG
Organism: Aporophyla lueneburgensis; assembly: GCA_932294355.1. Classification (NCBI taxonomy): domain Eukaryota; kingdom Metazoa; phylum Arthropoda; class Insecta; order Lepidoptera; family Noctuidae; genus Aporophyla; species Aporophyla lueneburgensis. The sequence goes on along the minus strand of OW028758.1, from coordinate 9,408,934 downwards.
TCACATTCCTATCGGCACTACTTGCACTGTCGCGATTGATGCACTTCGCGCGCTCCGTAATATCTACCATGTTATCTCATTAAATTATGCCAATTAACTTGGAACACCGCATTTCGCACCACGCTGTCTCATACCAGCTACTCAGCCGGCAGAACTAGTCCTATGTTTAGATTGCGTCGTTTACCCAGTTATCGGAGTTAATTTCAAGTACTTGAATATTTACGGCTGATAAACACGCTGAGATAGCTATTTTAGATACTCACTAGCTCTAGTTTTAATAACTATTACGAGATATCAAACAACAAGTATTTATACATTCATATTTAATTAAATTACGCACGTAGTATAGTCGACTGGATAGAATATTACATCAACATTCCTTATTCGTAAGAGGCATTTTATATTTCAGTCACAATGAATGACACAACAGCTGAGTTTACTACGGAAAGCGTTATTCACGCACAATTTACATTGTTACATAGAACTGACAGTCTATTTTGGTGAACACGTTTGCGTTTATTTTATGTGCTCTAACTAGAATTGTTTTTAAAAGGCTTTGAGAATCTCAGAATAGGATACATTTGTAAAGCAAATTGCCCCAGGTATGTTTATGTAATAGACAATGGTCAAACTTGGCGAAAGTTCGTTGGAACGACTGCTGTTCATACAGCTGCTTTAATATTATTGAAAAGAATCAGAAGAATTATGTTCTTGAAGACACAGTCGTTGAAGAATGGGATTTAAGTAACGACAATCTTGTTTTTAAAACCATTTAGATTATACCTCGTAAACGTGCAAGCGCTGTTCAAAACAAAATGTTCTATTGAAGCATTTAAATGATTATCTTGTTTATTTGCTGGGTAAAAATCTCGGAAGCTATACAGTTATATATTTCATTCTCGAAACTGTTTTCCACGGGTCGACTGCTTTCCGAGCTGCTTGCGAAAATGAAATACCTTTTACGTTACGTTTCGTTGTGGTTTACGTTAGACTCGTATTTTCAACCCGCCCCCCCCTTAACGATTACAGAGCGGTTTTATCTGTTTTGCTTTCCTGACTTGCGGTAGTCACTGATCCCTGCAGTCACTCGAGACTACAAAAATCCTTTCATATCTCTAAATGAACTTTTCATGAGGCCCTTGAAGAAGGCTTTGAGGCAATGGGTCACCGAGATTTTATTTGGGTTTTACTTATTTCGTATTACAAATATAGGGCGGGCTTTTCTTTATCAGGTTCATTCGAGAGACGGATGTTTCTTACAAGGATAAATGGATAGTTGTGTACCGATATCTTTTCGCATATTGGTTTTAACTATTTTGTGTTTAATAGGTTACATTGAACCTATAATTGAGTTTCCATAATAGGCATGAGTACATAAAAACAAAATAGGTAAGGTGCGTAGGGAGGGCAGAGCGCGTGTTGCGCACCTACCCGCGGGTCAATTACTGCATAAATCAATACGGATGTCGCCCTATGCGGTGGCTCTTTGTTCCAGCCGACTGGAGATACGAGGCCCGTCTCGGCGGCTCCAGCTCTGTCCGGAAAACTCGCTGAGGTATCGCGGGGTCGGATGATTACTTATTAACGTAGGTGGAGGCTGGCAGGCGCGGGCGGGCCGCTGCGAGCTCGTCGCGCGATCGATGCCGAGGCGGCCAATGGCGCGCTGCCGCCCCCCGGCGCCCGTACCCTGCGCAACCCTCACCACACCCCGCGCACGCCGCACCCCGGCACACCGCCCCCATAAATCATTGAATCCGCCATAAAACACCCCAATGTTCGTAAAAATGTAACTCTAATTGGCGAACACAAGTCTCATATCTCCTAGTCGAACTACATCCGGGAGCCTACAGGACAAGGCCTTAGTTTGGAGACGTAAAACATTGATCAAAGAGTAATACAGATCTCGCTCGCTCGCTCGTTTGCCTCGTCGGAGCGGGGCTCGTACGAATAATTGAATTTCCATCATAGAACAAAATGAGAGCTGAAAACTGAAGCGGGCGACTTTGTTGGCACAGCGAATTATTTCGGACGTCAATTATTTAGTCACGGTATCTGTCTGAAAATTGATATTACAGTAAAAGCGCATTAATTATACGGGTACATTAGAGAGGCTTTCGACAAAAAAGGTTTTTTTTTATTAAACCCAGCACATATGTGATGAGTTTTTATAGCGCTGTCCGTATTGAAGAACGAAATTTAAAACAGTTGTTTGTTTTCATCAAATGCTCAGCGTCTAACGAAATGAATGAAATGATGCAAATTATTGTTTATAATTCGTAAAACTGAGTGTTATGAGTTGGTTTCTGGTGTTTGATGTTACTGATCAACCGTAGACTATATCACGCATATTAAATAAAATCAATAATGAGTTATGTATTGTATTATATAATTTGTTTTGCAAACGGAAACATGTTTATAGAGCACAACGAATTGTGGCACACAAACCTAATGTTGTTAGAAACAGTACTAATGTAACACTTTCATTTAAAGTACTAGAGATGATGAATGAAAATAAATTGAGAACCATATCTCATTGAAATATTTCAATTTCAGTGTTTACTAATAATGTTGTTGTTGTTATTTTGACTTGAAATTTATCCTTTGTTTACCTCGAATGTAAAAGTTATGTCGTTTTTAATCGTGACTGGCATGGTTATGGTTTTCCTTACCTTTTTGAGCAGTATGTATGTACAATAATAATTTTAACTTCTAAACTCATTAATTTGACAAATGAAGTACCGTTGGAAGCGTCTTGATCGTTTGCGTCGCTTTGTTATAGGCTATGGTGACAACACATTGAATTGAATATAGCGCGCTGTTGAGGAAATAAAGTCACGAAAATTTTCTTGTTTCATAATTTTTAGAATGTGAATTTTGAGTATTCGGGTTATAGTTTTTGAACTTATAGTTTATCTCCACGTGTCTTACAAAATAGCCTCAATAATAGATTTTTTTTTTCTTGGTAAAACACTGCCTAAGAATATGTTAAGCACCAAGTTAAGGAGGATGCGCTAAGATAGATAGCCTGTGAAATTTTCTTACGGATTTTGCCGGTTTTGAGTCTGGTTGTATATTGAATAAAATTTACAAAGATAATTTTATTGTGCAAATATGGGTATCAGCAAATGATGACAAAAAATATATGACTTCAGCCATATTTTACCACGTAGGCATGCAAAAATTAAATACAATTTCGAAAACTAAACTAAATATTACACTAACTTAAAAATGCTTTCTCAACTAGGAAGTCCTTCATATTATAATATCCAGTAAAAAGCTTCGGAGCCTCTTCTTAAATAATGAAAGAGGAAGCTCTTTCCATGTCTTAGGCAATCCTACTAGTATTATAAATGCGAAAGTTTGTGAGGATGGATGTATGTGTATGTTTGTTATCCTTTCACGAAAAAACTACTGAATGGATTTGGATGAAATTTGGAACACAGCTTATAACCTGGATTAACACATAGGGTACTTTTTATCCCGGTAGTATATTCCCGCGGGATATTTACCGACCCCCACGCGGGTGAAGCCGCTGGCAAAAGCTAGTTTGTTATAAATAACAGGCGCCATGCAGTAGACACTTCTGCGTATAAGTGCTGTCTTGGTTGACTCTAGACATAGCACGCTATTGTCGCGGGTACGACATCTGAGAGGCGTCTAAAACGACTCGGATTTGTCTTAAAAAACCATGCGATCATAACAAATATGGCTTTACAGAATTACAATCATAAAAAAAAACCCTCGTAGTTCATAATATAATCCCATTGAATGGCTTTTTCATGACGCTTATACATTTCTGACCTCCAACGAATGTAAGAAAATTTGAATTTCGTGGGCTACCCTGGCGGTTGCTTGGGTTTGTCGGTTGAACTTGTCTAAACACAGGCTTGAATTCTTACTTACATTTGCACTTTATTCAGAATTCGCTTAAGCTTCCAAATTCGGTTAACGACCCAGCGTTATTATTGCGCTAATATTGAAATTGACGGTAATGGGGGTGTTTCTTTATCTGCGCCTTTGTTATTAGTTTTTTACGCGTCTCGACAGACTTCACCTTATAGTTACTTCTGGAAGAAATTTTTGCAGTATGTTTTGTACTTGCATGTTTGGCTCGTTTTGTTTCCAGATAAGCTTTGCAAATGCCTTTATTTATCTAGTGCAATGTTTGACTGTTCTTGATCAGTTATGCACATGAAACTTGATGTATTCTTCTATTTTTTGGTTCTATTTTTGTTTAGTTTGCTCTGATCTGAGATCGAACACCAATGCTTTTTGAAGTTGATTGCTAAAGTTCCAATGTTTTGTTTCAGCCGCCTCGGGGCTATGGTGGGCCCCCTTACGCGGGTGCTCCAGGCGGTCCTCAACAGCCCCCGGGGGCGTATGGCCCGCCTGGATCGTACCCTCAGCGGTACCCGCCACCAGGACCTCCAGGCGCACCCAACTCACGACCGCCTTTCTCGCCACACCAGGTTTGTAATCTAATTATTATGCTTTAAAGCTGAGATAGGTTTTATCACCCGAAACTTTTAGTAGCTTGGTTAGTTAAATCTTTTCCTGAAACATGAAGTGATATTATTAAGGTTGGCTTGGTGAACAGGAGTAAATAGGAGAATAAAAAAATGGAAATCTAGATACGAAATGTTCTGGGTGTTTTGTGATTGTCAAAGTCAAGGCAGGTAGTGTGCTGTCAGGCTCTAAAAAGGCGAACTTCCTTTCATAGGCCTTTTTGTATAGCGTCAACATTATTGGCGTGAACAATTCTACATCATCGAAACATTTTGGGTAAAAAAAATATCAGAACTTAATTTTTCAGCAAAACTACTACAACATAAAAAAAAACTGTTTCATGATTTTTGGAATAAATGGCCAATAAGTAGACTGGAAATGACTCAAATTTTTTTAACTTACGCGAATAAAGTTTTTCGTTCATTTTACTTTGTAAAACACTCGATTTTATTATTTTATTGTAGACGACTTAAAACAGTGTTCATGCTAAGTGTCTGTTAAAAGAAACTAGTTTGAGGACTGGTCTATCTTTAAGATGGAGACTTGTTGCGTTTTGCTTAACACATTAACATACTTGTATGCAAATAAATTGCATAAAGATTATGCCAAGTTTGCTTGAAGTTTAATATATACTTAGACGAATGATACCATGACTAAACTAAGTTGAGTATCACAGCTAAGTCCCATTGAGATTAGCAACATTTTGTGATTTTATAATTTCTTAAAGTGAGGATATTATGGTAAACGCGATAACATAGGGATATAAACTACGATTCAACCATCAAGTCAAAAGCACTGACTGTAGCCAAGAAGCTGGGCATCCTACATAAGGTGACGCGATACTTCATGTCTGGACAGCTTTGACATTGCACAAAGCTCTAGTCAGTTCTATTATGGAGTATTTCAGCCACTTATAGGATGACTCAGCAATATACCAGTTTGCTACATTTGACTCACAATCAGTGAAACGCAGAGCAAAAAGGCTTATTGGCAATGAACGAGACATTGGTGGCTCTGTTTCACAACGTCGCTCTTCAACGTAAGGTTGCTTGCCGTCGGTCTTCCACAAACTGTACGTCAGAGTGTACACAGGAGAACTGCGAACTGATCCTACCATCCCATTACCACCATTTTACTACTGGACTACCAGACGTACTGCAGGGTATCATCCGCACTTGGTTGTTATCCTAACCAGTCGTACTCAGCGTTTCTCCACCACATTCATTATGCGCACAACCGAAGTGTGGAACTCTCTGCCACCTTATGTGGGCCCTTTCATATTTAACCCACGTTCAAAGCAAGAGTGACCAGGTATCTTCTGGGCATGCTTGTTCCATCATAGTCTTCATCCATCTTTTCATCAGCCGTGATCGTGGTCAAGCCCATTCAGCAATAAAAATCAATGTATGGAAAATACGAATTTTTATTTCCGTCCGCGATAACGTTATAACGTACACGTATTTCCATAAATCTCTTACTTCCCTGTCATGGACATCCATGAAAATATCGTCACGTTGGAAATTAAAATAACGCACACTATGTATCTTTATTTTGTTGGTTCTCATGTTCAATCATTTATTGGATTGAGCGGTAGTTACAGCTAAACGGTTTGAGTACGCTTACAGATACAAATTGACATTTTGTGACGGATCCGTTCGACCATGATCAATTCAACTGTAAAAATGGCAACAACTAATCCAATATATGCAGTTATGCATCCGTAACAAAGCCGTAAATTAATAGTGATCGATGACTATATTGACGATATATCTAAGCGCTAGCTGGTATTCATCAACTCTATAACACTGTTTAGGGCCAAGGGTTAATGTCCTCTAGACGCAGTTCGGTCATGCGTCTTAGCATAAACCGTCATGTATCAATCAATATCCACCCCACAACAAGTTAAATAAAATACAACAATGCGTACTAACAAAATGAAGTTTTGAATCCTGCGCTAGGTACAAGAGCCAGTCTCTTCTCCCAATCAGTAGGTTCTGGATTTCGTGCATTGTAAATTAAATTTACATTACGACAAAAAATAAAAAATAAACTGATTTTAACTTTAAAATAATAATTGTAGTGACTTTCAATAATAAAATCATTATTACACTTAAAATTAAAATAGTTATTTAATACATGATAACAAAGGGTAACAACAATATTGATATAATAAATTGTCGTTTCCTACATTTGTGTGTCAAATGTAAACTTGTACATTGTGTGTTTTATGTGTTGATGTGTGTGAATGGAGGAGAGGGGGTGTGTACGTGGGTGATGTGTGATCTTGTTGAACTTTAAACAAAACTTAGTTTTATTTTAATTAATTGTAAGAGGATTAATATTGAGGGTACTGTTTGTTTTATTAAAGGTGACTTAACAAATACATGAATTGTCAAATTTTACAGATACGCAATCGTTCCTTATGTACAATACGCTTACTTAAAACTTGCTTATTTAATGGTGTTTTAGGTGCTGTTTGATAACTTTGCGAACTTGACACTTGTCATATTAAGTTGTGGTGGGGAATCTAAAAGGCCTAAATGTCATTACTTTGAGCACAGGTCTTTGGGCCCTTTCATGTCGTAGTATGTGCGTTTTGCATGCCCCACCCGGGTCTACCCCATACACCAATGCACGATCACCGACTGAACCAGTGCATAATATATCGTGTGTAGTAAGTAGCGCATAATCAGCGACATGTCGAAGTGTGCTGAATATGACTACCCTTATAAGTTTTCTAATTCCCGTAATGGTTACCTCGTGATAAGCTTCGTCGAGTAGTGTTCCTAAATATTTTACTGCATTTGATTGAAGCTATTGATTCAGCAAAGCCCTTTCTCAACACTACCTTTATGTTTGTGTACAATCTTGTATTTGGAATAAAACAACTGTCCAATTTTATTTAAGTACTACGAAGTTTGCCAGAAACCTTGTTTAGATAAGTATTTATATCTTGAACTGAGCTTAAAGTATTTAGACAATTCAATTTATCTCCACTTTCTGCACGGACAACTGTAACAAATGTTGCCTGAAACGTTTCAAATATACTTTTTCGAGGTTGAGATTTCTCTATAAAAGATTTTTCCTCTACTGTTAAGAATCATCTTGAAATATAACTGTGTACCAAATCAAAAACGCTCAGGGTTTTTGTTAGAAGTTTACTGTCAGTAAATACTCTAAAATACACCTGCTTTTCCAATCTCTGCACTCAGGATTTGTCATCTTACAAATATTCCTTTTGACAGCAAAATGCGAGATAAGTTTTAAGCAGATACGGTGAGCATTTATAAAGCGATTCATGAGTGCACGCTGCCATAAGCTCCAGTTTATTCCTTTTTGAAAGACACGATATGTGAAAGGAAGCACCTTTTACTTGGTGTACATTGAAAACCGAGAATGAAGTATAAGGTTGTGCCAATAAAATAAAACATGTTAAACGCGTTTGTGTAAAACCTTATATTTATGCTACCAAACACAAACTTCCATAGATTTGAATTTTCATTTAAGTAATATCAGGCTAATTGGTTTATATCTAACAGGAAATACTAAATTCTAAAGAGGTATCCTAAGCTTATGCCGGTAGAGGTAGTAGCATATTACAGCTATAACGATAGCCGTATCCGGTGGCTACCCCGCCGACTGCAGCGCTATTAAGAAACCTGTTTCTTTAATAGATTTTTGCATCCTACGCGGGAAAAATTTTAAGATTTTTTACTCTTAATTAATTAATAACAGATCTCTTAAAATGAAAATGATTAAATTAGCATACATATACATTTTCAAGAGCATTTCTTCGAGACTCCTTGCTCAATTGAATTGATGCAACATTAGTAATAAAAACGGAGAAGAAGTTATCTGTAAGCGATTCTGACGATGTCGTATTCTGAGAAATATGTTTATGCTCGGTCGTGGTGTTGGAGGATTCATATTCAAGTCCGAAACTAGAGAGCCGACTCGAACGTTTCTCAGAATCGTTGAGCCGGCGGGCGGCGGCGCGTCGGAGCCTCATCCACTCACGTGAACATAAACGTTCTATCATACTTAAGCCGTCTTCGAAGGAACACGACTCTAAAAGCCATAGGCGCAAGTTCTAACTTAGCTTGGAGGCTCAAGATACGCTCGAATGACGTAAGCCGCTCCGCGCGCTCGCTGACGTAAGCTCGTTGTGCAACGGAGCCAGAGGTACGTTTGAAGCAGGGCTCTTGGAGCGAACTCGTGTAGAAATCGATGTAAAGAAATGATTCTACTACGAACAAGGCCGTTTTCAAAACATGACTCTACGTACTTGGCTATAAACTACCTTAGGATGTACTTTGTCTTTAATTAGCGAATAATATTGTATTTCTTAGCCTGCGGTAACTTAAAATATAGAATATCCATCAGGTCCTGTCTTCGTACATTCATGTATGTTAAGTATTTGAGTTTACTTTTATACTCTATCATGCAGCTTTTCTGAATTAAGTGAAGAGAGGGGATTATTAAAGATACTTCGAAATTTACTAGTAATCCAGTCAGTGTTATTTTTCAGTTAGCGCATCTCAGGATATTAATAAAAATCATAATCCTAAGAATGTAGTAAAAACTTAGTTGGGAAGAAGAAATACGCTACTGTATGGCTTTTTTTTCTGGGTAGCAAATCATCAACTGACGTCTCCCGCTCTGGGTTGAGCGGAAGGGCGTGTGACTTTTACTGACTAAAACCCAACCGTGTTCTAATTGCCCATATGCCAGGGCCATGGTATCTCTTTCGAACAAATCTTGCGACCCTGGCAGTACTGTATGGCTAATTCCTAAATCATGTTCCGTTTGACCCAACTGCGCGCTTGCAAAGACAGGGTTATGTTTTTGCAAGTATTGTGACAACTTAAAAACCCCTGAACCATCCTAGCAGGTGGTTGGTTGGATTTTTCATACATTTCTATCGACTTGATCTTGGTTGCCCGATGATTACAGGTTTAGTTATTATAAGATAGAAAAGGTGAATTTCAGACAAGTAATGAAGTCTAAAATAAATAATAGTTAAAAAAAACACGCTTTCGTAGAAAACCGATCTATAAAGTAGAAAATAAAGCACCCCACGCTTTTTTTCCATTATTTATTTTTTAAATTTCGGGTTTTCCGACGTTTTGAAGGAGGTCAAAATCATGTTCAAAGTTTCCGTTACATAGGCACATACTAATACACGTTTGAAGCTAATAAAAGCGTGTTAAAAAAATGTTACTTCCATGTGGGTATCAAATAAGACCTAAACTAGACGATACCCTAAATGTATGAAAAGTGAATTTAAACAACCTGAATGATTCAGAGAGCTTGAAAAGTTACCGTGTAGTGAACTTTTTTGTTGTAAACGGGTTTTGAATTAAAAAAAAAAATATCGCACACATAACCTCACGTCTGTAATTCCCAAAGGGTTTGGCAGAAGTGTACCCATATTACATCCACATTTAGCCAGCTATGTTGAGCTACTATGTAATAGGAGCGAGCCTATTGCCATCACCCATGCACAAATTTAGACTCCGGGCTTTTACTGAGAAATTCCGAATGGAAAACCCAATAACGCTTTGTTCTGCATAACTTAAGAATCGAACCTAGTATCTCATGCTCAGCAGTGTTGTTTGCGACCGCTTGACCAAACGAGGCAGAGAGAGATGTTTGTAGTACAGTTGATAATTATATAAGATGTAATAACAAACATACCGCTAGAAGAATAGAACACATTAACAGTTTGTGTCTAAAACATCATAACATAACACACGTACTACGTAACACTATTAACCGAATCCGGTAAGCAACTGCTGTTTCAAGTGCAAAAACAAGTAACTCGTCATTTTAAAGTTCTTAAAAGCAGATAAAAAATATGTAGCTAAAAAAAAGCTTTCAGATACGTAGTGACATTTTCATGTATTCAAACGGCATATTCCAATTTCTAACGTTTAAGCCTTCAAGGCCCCTTCAGCTAGGCGCGACGCGACGCACAGTGGGTCGAAACTATGATTTTAGTGACTTAGGGCTCAACTTTGCTTTTTTACTTTTTTCTTCATGTGGATGGATAGAGCTCATTAACCTCAACAATAATTGTTCTGATGTATTTTTTCCTAAACTTTATACTTTGGGTAGAAAAATGTGTTTTGTTATTTTTTTGTATGGAGCGGATCAAATAACCTTAAATTCCTGCTAAGTAGCGTGTGATCCCGCGTTGAAACTTTATTTTTCATATACCTTGTCTAGTCTATTATCATTTGATGCTATTAACGTGTGCATAAAGTTGCAACTCTGCCAAATAAATGGATCGAAAAAAATGAAAAAATATATCGAATAAAAAGCTACATTTTTTACTTTCGTAAGTTCTTTTAAGTTAAATTTGATATGGAATAGTAAGTAAAAGCACGTAATAATACACATAGTTACTTAACAACTAACAACAATACATTTAAAAGGTCCCTAATTAGCTTAAATTTACTAATATATGTAGTATTAGTAAATTTGTAAATTTAAGCTAATCACACTAATCATAATACATTTAAAAGGTCCCTAATTAGCTCAAATTTACTAATATATGTAGTATTAGTAAATTTAAAGCTAATCACACTAATCATAATACATTTAAAAGGTCCCTAATTAGCTTAAATTTACTAATATATGTAGTATTAGTAAATTTAAAGCTAATCACACTAATCATAATACATTTAAAAGGTCCCTAATTAGCTTAAATTTACTAATATATGTAGTAGTAGTAAATTTAAGCTAATTAGGGATCTATGAATTTCAATTTCTTTGTTTTAATGACTTTAACATGTTTATGAAATGTTATTTTAAGTTAGATTTAATACTGAATAGTAAGTAAAGATAGGTACATAATAATACAAATTAGTAAAGGTAAACTAACATTACTACAACTAACACAAGCAAACTAAAAACTAACTATAAACAACATCAAACATTACTATTTCCTTTCAATTATGAGTTTGACATTTATAAACTAATAAAAAAAACAAGAAACTTACAAACTACCAAAAAATCTTATTCACTATCGCTATGACTATCTTGTAAATTATCTACATCAATAAAATCTATATCGGATTCTGTGGGAAAAATCAGCAGAAGCTCTTTGACTTTTGGAGAGAGAACCATTATATTTTGTTTCACCATTCGAGGTCTTAGACTTGTGATCTTTGGATCAGAAGACAAAAGAAGATTGTGTATAATATCCTCATTTGTCGCCGTTCTACTTACCTTTCTAGAATGACTCTCTCTATATTTTCGGAAATCTTTATTACGAGCTTCCGCTGCCTCTTCCGACAGTTTACCTATAGGTATGGCACCAAAGTGCTTAATTATATCACTCCCATGTACTAACAATTTATGTATACTGGAAGGCATATAATACCAGGGATATAAGTGAACGTACAATTGTGCAGTATCTCTACAAAATTCGGAAAACTTAGAAAGATCCACGCTCTCTCCAGATGCAACCGTCTGAAGAATCACATGAAACCTTTCTATTAAATCTTTATCTATTCCTGTTATGCGAGCTGTTGTTTCTGCATCCCTAAAAAATCTTCTGGCAGTATTGCCATCATTGGTTGTGCCTACTCCTTGCTTGACTACGTCAATAAGTAAACCGCATTCTTTCTTAAACGCTTGCTGTATAGCGCTCTTTCTGAGTGACATTTTTTCTTTGTCATCGCCCCTGCAACTCCATTTTTTGAAGTCCAAACGATAAGCTGCAAACAAAAAGAAATATCACTTAAATAAAAATCTCACAAGTAACTATATAACGTGAAAAAAATTATGAACTAATAAAATTATATTTACCGATATGAAGTAAGCACTCCATGCTTCTTATCCAGGCATGTAAAGATGACATTCCATACTGGAACACTTCTTCGTTGTTCTCTTTTTGAGCAAGTGACTCTAAATTGTTCATCTCTGACGGTTTTGCTTTGCAGATATCACAGACAGCTGAAGATGTGTCTGACAAATATGACGATATTTTGCCGTCTATCATCGTCAAGTGCAATTGATGCTTAACTTCAACTTGATTGAACTTGATTGGCTGAAGTCTTTCTATTTCTTCGGTTATGCTAGCTTTTATAGTTACCACTGTTGACTGCGTTTCTTTGGTAAATTTGAACATTATCGGACGGCAATAGAAAGTTGATGAGGGTCGATCGTTTTCCCAAACAATTGTTCCATCACATTGTTGAAGCCTTATAGGAACTAGACTGGCCATGAAGATAGTTGAGTCATCAAACTCTGCTTCAGTCTTTTGTTTATAATTACTTTGACCTGAGGCTCCATCAAAACCCCATTTGCTTATTAGCAGTAACTCAGTTGGCGAATCCAAATCTAAAGTAATCACTTCTAAAAGCCTAGATACCGTCAAGTTGAGTAAAGCTTGCAGTTTAATAGCAGCTCCTTCTTCAGTTATAATTATGTCTTCTTTCCCTGGATAACATTTTGCCTTCGCTTGTTTTATTTTATAATAAGAAGGGTATAAATCAGACCTATTTTCACTTGCTGCTTCTCTTAGGCTTATATACTGCCACTTACTTAATTTAAGTGAAACTAATAAAGACAGTGCCTTATCGGGTGAATATGTACTACTTTTCGGTTTACTTGTACTTAAACACTCTTTAACTTTTTCTAGATCTTCGGGGTGATTTAGTAAATGGTTCATAATTTTTCCTACATCCTCATTTCCGGTGTTTCTTAAACTAGCAATTGTAGTAGCTTTAAGTTCATCCGGGGATAACGAAAGCGATTGGTTAATTTGATCAACGCGTCTTCGTTTTTGCCTGGAGCCCAATTCCTCGAAAGGTTTTCGAGGTGTAAATGTAGATGTCGAAGCTTCTGTAGTAGATGGTGGTAGATTTTCGACATCTTCAGTATTACAAATCTCGAGCCTTTCCTGTTCAGTGTTCACAGCTTCAGGTATCATTCCTTCGGGCCAGTTTATTGCACGTTCCAACCAATCACCATTTTTTCTTACAAACTGTGCTAACGTGCGACTACTTCGTTCCCATCTTGCACTTATATTTGAACAAAAGCGCGTACAGAATTTTTGGAGCTCAACACTGTTCTCTTCGGTCACGTTTATTTTATGTTGTAGGAATTGAAAGAATTTTTGACTATCCGACAGTGACTTGACCTGCTCTCTTAAAATCATAAATAAATCTAAATTGTTAACTAAATTATCCATTATAACGAAAAAGGGACGATCAGAATCACGAGATGTTAGTAGTAGTACGAATAAACGAACACTAGTTAGTATATAATAAATTATGGTCATTTTATACTTCCAGAATCCAGTGACAAACAATGTTTACTAATTTTTCTACTACCCTCATTAACTAATTATCCTAATTAATATTACAGTAATGACTAAAAGTGAAAAACATTGTTTTTTTATAAGGTAAAAGGTTAAGCTAATTACAGTAATTAAACACACAAATAGAAATTAATTGATTTCATATCCACATTTTTAAATAAAGGTCCCTAATTAGCTTAAATTTACTAATATATGTAGTATTAGTAAATTTAAGCTAATTAGGGACCTTTTAAATGTATTGTTGTTAGTTGCTAAGTAATTATGTGTATTATTACGTGCTTTTACTTACTATTCCATATCAAATTTAACTTAAAATAACTTACGAAAGTAAAAAATGAAGCTTTTTATTCTATGTATTTTTTCATTTTTTACGATCCATTTATTTGGCAGAGTTGCAACTTTATGCATTTGTTTATAGCATCAAATGATAATAGACCAGACAAGGTATATGAAAAATAAAGTTTCAACGCGGGATCACACGCTACTTAGCAGGAATTTAAGTTTATTTGAGCCGCTCCATACAAAAAAATAACAAAACACATTTTTCTACCCAAAGTATAAAGTTTAGGAAAAAATACATCAGAACAATTATTATTGAGGTTAATGAGCTCTACCCATCCGCATAAAAAAAAAAAGTGAAAAGCAAAGTTGAGCCCTAAGTCACTAAAATCATAGTTTCGACCCACTGTGCGACGGTGCGACGCCTGGTAGAACGATTCCCATGAAGTTATCATAGAAATTGTTCGACTAGTGTCGCGTCGTTATCTGCCTTTTCAAAGGTATGCCAAACATCCACTTTGCTGAACACAAACTTTTCGGCCACAAATCAAGTTTTTCACTTTTGAACCCATCGTTTCCTGTATTAGTTACAAGGTTTCTGGTTGACTTGATTTGTTTGATATTTGTCGTCTTGCCTGAGTATTGTTACACATGGTAGAACTGAAGTGAGCGAATAATAATCACTTTGAAAACTCAGTTCACTAAAGGAAAAGTTAAATTAAAAAAAAACCCCCGACCATCACAAAAACCTCTACAGAGTAATGAAATATACGTTTTGAGTTTGATAAGAATTTGTAGGTAATATTTGATCAAAGGATCGTCGTGTCGAAACGGCTGGATTGATTTTGATAAAACGTATCTAAGAACCACCATTAGGAAGCCTACTTTTGAATAAACGAAAAAATAACACCGAAATCGGTTCAATTGTTTAAAAACTACAGGTGGCATAGACACACGTAGCGGTCAAACTTATTACACCCCTCTTTTTGTATCAGGGACTAAAAAAAACATGAAATCAAATGATTTATTTTATTTTTATTGTGATTTAGTTTTTTATCTAGGATGTCGGAAACACTTCTTAAAAAAAAAATAAGCTAGAAGGAGTCGACGATTCCTATTTAACTACCCCGAAAAGAAAAGGCGAAGCTAACTCAGGGATAAGCAAGTAAAAGTAACTATTGCAAAGGTGATGTAATACGGATACCGGAATATAAGTAACAGTCGTAATATTCCAAAATTAGCTCTTCATTAATAAAGTTAGAGATCCAAACACTGTTGTTAGCTAATTAGCGCATTGTTTTTCTTTGTAACAAGACACTTAGCGATGCGTTAACGTCCTCATTAAATATAATAGTGCTAGAGTAGGTTTTTAGAACTAGGTTTTACCAGCGGCTTCGCCCGCGTAGAGGTCGGAAAATGTCCCGCGGAAACGTACTACCTAGATAAAAAGTACTATATGTGTTAATCCAGGTTATAAACTATGTGTGTGCCAAATTTCATCTAAATCCGATCAGTCGTTTTTGCGTGAAAGAGTGACAAACTCACACACTCTCTCATTTATAATTTTAGTAGGATTTGGAATGAGCTAAATTCGAAGTAATTAGCTTCCTCGCAAGGAATCTACGGCTACTTTCAAATTAATCATTGACAGTTCCGAATAACGGATTAGACAATGTTTACTGCGGTCTTTTTTCGCTATCGGTACTTAAAAGGAAACGGGTAGGTAGTAATGGGTTTATAGTAAAAATCTAAGGCAAAAACTAATCAAATTTGGCAAAAAAGTGGTTTGTATTAATGGAGTTTTTTTTTGTCTTGCCTTTGATTGATATTGTTGTTTCTTTAGTCGTAAAATGCCAAAATCTATACTTAATATTATAAAGCTGAAGAGTTTGTTTGTTTGTTTGATTGAACGCGCTAATCTCAGGAACTACTGGTCCGAATTGAAAAATTCTTTTTGTGTTGCGTAGCCTATTTATCGAGGAAGGCTATAGGCTATATAACATCACGCCGTATAGCATCACGTATATAATGTCGCTAGGATGTATAATATTAAAAATATTGGCAACTCAGTCAAAGTAAAATTTGAAGGTAATTCAAATTAATCAATGGTTTTTTTTATGTTTACTAGTTTTTTCTCGACCGACGGCCGACGGCTAACTAATACATAATCAGTATTAATTTGTTGAATTATTTACTGACTGGAAAAAAGGCTTCCTAAAATATTGGGGAACAATCATGAAATATGAAAATCATAATGAATAAAGCAACATAATCCAGTTGTGATGTAATTTTAGACAAATCAAATTCGTCATTTAGGAGACATCAGATTGAAAATCTCATCAAATATTTTTCGCTACAAAAACCTGAAATCCAACAACCGGCTTCATAGAAGTGTATATACATATAATCTTTGCTACTGACAATCTTGGCTGGTCAAGATTTTTATGTTCCGTAGCCAAAGGGTAAAACGGGACCCTATTACTAAGTCTTCGCTGTCCGTCCGTCCGTCCGTACGTCCGTCCGTCTGTCTGTCATCACGCTGTATCTCATGAACCGTGATAGTTAGACAGTTGAAATTTTCACCGATGATGTATTTCTGTTGCCACTATAACAACAAATACTAAAAAACAGAATAAAATAAATATTTAAGGGGGCGCCCATACAACAAACGTGATTTCTTTTGCCGTCTTTATAGATATTGGTACGGAACCCTTCGTGCGCGAGTCCGACTCGCACTTGACCGGTTTTTGTTATCTTGCACAAGTCAAATCTATGGCACTAGTTTCTACTGATAGATACATCAATCTTTAGACCCGACGCGCGGTAGTGTTGAACTCGCAAGTCTTCAATCACCAGTCCACTTATTCACATACTACATGGCTACAATAACTTTGAAAAGTTGATCTTTACTCTAATCTGTAGACATTCTCACGTCGTCTTAGAATCGGAAGTACCAATAACACTTGGTAGTAAACTGAACTTGAGTGTAACGGCAGTGCTGTATAAGATCTACAATAAAGACGTACAATGTCATTAAGCACGTTGCGCCAACGATCAGCTGAAATGTTCACAACTTGCAAGAGTTTAGGTGTACCCAGTGGTGTCGGGGGTGTGTCCCCAAGAC
The DNA here is from genome assembly GCA_932294355.1 of Aporophyla lueneburgensis. Taxonomy (NCBI): domain Eukaryota; kingdom Metazoa; phylum Arthropoda; class Insecta; order Lepidoptera; family Noctuidae; genus Aporophyla; species Aporophyla lueneburgensis. Next base: position 9,391,694 of record OW028758.1, on the reverse strand, counting down.
TATAAGATAGGTAGGTGGTGTCTTGAGTACGAGTATTGCGGGCTCAGAGATACGGCCCGCATCCGGGTGCAATGAATGCGACGACGGTTTCAAGGGCGCGCCTCAGGTGATGACGTACGCGCACCCCTACCGCCCCCAACTCGGCTCCCGCGGGTGTTCCGGCACCCACCTAATAATGCACGTCTACGCCCTGTCTACCGCGTCCGCACTCGTTGCAACCTTGAGTGCTCTCGGGGACACCCCTGCTCGCACCTCCGGGTGAGGCTTTTAAAAAAACTTGACGACCGCTACACAAATGGACTGACACAAAAGCACTTCCATAAAACTTGAACTTCACAAAAGTCACACTTAACAAGGTATCTAATTTTGTATACAGTTACATAAATTAGAGCCTATCGATATTGATATTGAGTGATACCGAGGCCGACGCTCGTCACGCCCTCGAACTTGTCGTTCGTTAGCGTCGCTACAATTAGACTGTGTAGTTAATATCCCGTTGATAGCTCTCTAATTATCATAATAATAGTGGAGGCACACGGGCGGGGTGGTGGCCCCGTCAGCTGAGCGAAAACGAAAGTAAACAGAACTCGGTCAAAGGGTTTGTACTCACCTACCCGCAATATTTATGTGGGTACGGGGGGGTGTACCCCACACCCGATCCAGTCACCCTCCTTTGATGGATTGGTTGGCGACTGGCGCGGATGTTCGACTGAAACTCAGCCAAACTCAGTTGCCAAGCATTAGTCTCGATTTCCTGCTATGTTTTGTTCGGAAAACTTTTACCGCGAAATTATTATTCAGTGAAAGTTCTTACAATTCTTTGTATTTTGTTTTGGACGCAGACGACCTACCACCCGATCCACCCTCGCCTCCTTTTAAACTTACTATGTACAGTGACGAATTGTTCGAATCGACACGAAGATGTTTATTTTGGAAACGCTTTTGTTACATATAAGCGTGCTTTGATTTACAGTGAGTAGTTAGTGTTTTTCTTCTCACTGTCCCAGTGTCTTCGTGTGTCTATCCAATGTCGTCATGTGTATACACGGAACGGAACGGTAGGCGAGTGTGGCACCACAAATCCTCTACCGTTCCGGTAACGCTAATGGGAATGACAATGGCTCTTAGCAGTACTGCCAGGTATTGAATAGGTTTCGGCTTTACTGGTAAATGAACGCAGCATATCCAATTACACAGCAGCGAGGCGGTCCTTTAGTCAGCGCCCATTATGCAAGAGCCAAGTTAAGCTGATTATAACAGTGTTATTTCGAATCAAACTGTAGGTGCCCAAAATAACTATATTTCAATAAATAAAACTCACACAAACCTGAGTAACAACATAACCCAGCGACCCTGCTCAAAAATACATTCCCATAATACAAATTAATCGATTAAAGAACTTGTTTGGCGGTACAATTACAATGTCACATGCGCTATAATTACAAACATATTGTTTCGTTATCAAGAACAATAACACGTAACAGGAGGCCGTGAACTGTTGACGTCACGATTATTATTCAATTATCGCCAGCCGGTAGGGGGAAACATAAAAAGTGAATGACTCCTCTTGACCTGGATTAGTAAATATCAGGCCAACCTTATCTGTAGCCTTGAAACGTGACGCGGAAACTGGCTGCCGAGTGAAAGCATTGTGCGACTGACTGATGCAATGAATGTCTGCGTTGTCAGCAAGATCTTTGTCGAGGACGGGCGAAGTCGATTTATGTTAACTGGGACAGTAAAAGGCTATTATTTTTAACAAACTGCAGTTGTCTGACTTTAACTTAAGAGTGACACACTCTGCTAGGGTCGCGAGATTAGTTTGAAAGAGGTACCGTGGCCCCGGCCTATGGGCAACTGAAGGAACACGGGTGGGTTTTAGTCAGTAAAAGTCTGATACGCCCTTCAGCTCCACCCGGAGCGGGAAACTTCATTTCATGATTTCCCATCCACAAAAAAAAGAGTGACACACTACTCACACCACAATGGCACAAAAAAGCAATAAGTGTACCTAAGTCGATTCCGTCAAAGAACTACAAAAACCTGTTAATCTTCAACCAAGATTATCTCCCGAAAAAATAGTCACTGTATCCCAAGTCATGTAATTGAGTATAAATAGGATGCTAGCCTCAATCTAAACGCAAATTACTTATCCAATAAAACCTGAACGATGTTTTTACGATGTTATTGCGGTGCATGTTTCCCTGCGAAACGTTCAATTAATTGAACAACGTGTGCATTGCATCAAAACCGCCGGCACAACTAGAAACGACCAACAATACCGGCGGAACGGCCAATCATGTTACGTCATCCGGTAGTAGTGGAGCTCTTTCGTGCTGGTTTATTATACATACAGACATATTTACATAGGCACTAGTAGGCGTAGATGCGTTGCGGTGCACTCGTTTGCAAGTAAACGGGTGTGCATAATGGATGCACGGTCAAGGCCGTTCGTGGTCGCCGACCCTGCTCTTGCACGTGCCCGTTGCTTTATACTAACTATGTATTTATGTGCGTGTGTGTGTGAACATCATTAATAGTTAATATTAGCGTGGTGAACTTGTTAAGGACAGTTAGGCTAAACCAGTTTTGTGACAATAGCTTGTCGTGGTCCTGCGACAGGTCATTGTCAACCGGATGTCATTTTCGAGGGAAGCTTAGGTGTGACAATAGTAAATGGTATTTAGCTTTTTCAGTGCTTTTAGGAGTTGATGAGAAATAAAAGAAGTAAAAGCAAGGTTTTGTGATTTCTGCTTAACCTCCGAAAAAACAGTCGTTAACACTGTCGTCATATTTAGCATGAAAAGTCTCATAACACCACAAAATATCCCGAAATGTTGTAACCCAGACAATCTCATGCCCATTACAAAGGATTTGGTCAAAAGATTACTTCTATTTGTTAGACGGACAACAATACTATTACCATAATACCTTCAAGCTTCAATGTCTCGAAGACCCCGAATGAGTGTATAACAAAAAGGTTGGTAATTAGAGTGAGCATGCTCGCGATTCTGAGTCACGGCCAAGGACACGAGAGCTTTGTCGGCTGTGATTAATTGAGTGTTCCCATTTCAATTGCTGCTCGATTCATTATTACAACACCGGTTACATTTTATGCGAACCCTAAGCAATGAAAGTTTTATGCGGAGTCGGAGACAAATGTTGGCTCTTAAAATCTTTGTCGAATTTGGTTTCGTTGATGCTTTAGTGTTGTAATGGCATTTGGATGGACTTTGTACAAAAATAACATATTCATGTAGCGAAAAAGTTAAGAACTAGTAGTAGTAGTATTTAGGTAAAAACCACGTTAGCAAAACAATTTATCTAGTACATTTTCCGAGATCTTGTACCGAACAGGACATAAGCTTGAAAGAGCCGCAATAGATAGTTCTGATTTAACAGCCATGCCATGCTTTGTAGTCTCCAAGGCAATGAGATTAGCCTATCAAGTGAAAGGGGAAGTCTCTTGGGCATTGCATGAACCGACGTGGTTACTGTTCTCAAATAGCTGATATATCATGGACGAGTTGTGTTATTACTAGCGTTTTGATTTCTGCTCGGTACGTGTACGCAAAAAAAAAGTTAAGTTCAAAAACTAAAACTTGGTTACTGAAAAGTCACGCTCTAAAAAGTATGAAACAGGAAAATATTCTCATCTGGAAACCATAGTAGTATGCCACTTACCATGAAACTTAGTATCTATCGCTTACTACTGTTAGAACTGTTAGAAGTTAGAACGTATTGTTTTGTTAGGGTTGGTAGATTTTAAACTTGAAATTTGGTAACTGACAAATAACTAAGCCCTTTCATTTGATATCTAACACAACGACAATAGTTTTTTTAAATATTATTACTGTGTGTCCTCTAGAGGGCGCCATAGTCAATTTAATGTGTCACATAGCCTATAACCAGTGGACGATCAAGACGCTTCGAACGAAACCTCATTTGTCAAATTATATGAGAAATCGATTAGGAGTCACGAGGGCACCATATGAACATACAGACATTCCCACATACATACCGGTCAAAATCATCACTCTACTTTTTTGGTTCGCAGTAGTTTGGTAAAAATGCCAAAGAAAAAAAAAACAATTAACAATTTGTCTGCTCAAGGAATGACTTCCAAAAGGAACAATATGTTTTGCAACATATCGGGTAAGAGTAGAAAATATGCACAGTTCGTTGTAGTAGCGTAATTATACAGGATCAGTTTTTATCCAGTGCGCAAACTGTAACCATGAATTCAGCAAATCATTCTAGACGCCCCAGCGTAGAAAATTTTCGTTAGTTGTACAAAAAAAAAAAACTGCTGTTCCATACATTTTGACCCCGTAGCTGCAGAATGAAACAGCAGAATTTTTTTTTGTAAAACCGACGAAAAATTTTTGCGCTGGGGGGTCTAGAATGATATGCTGAATTCATGGTTACAGTTTGCGCACTGGATAAAAACTGATCCTGTATATGCATAATCTCACACAATTGAATGCTACTGTCAATTCTGTAAGGTGTAATATATTCAATGAAAATGATCGTCTCGTGTTTCCCGAGCGTTTCGCCTGCAACGATCATTCAACTCCTTCAGCCGAATTTACACCACACGCCGAGCTATAAACACTCAATGTTTTACGGTGTTGTACGGAAGTAAACGGGGTCAAAGTCATCGTTATATCAACCGGAACACTTCATGAATTTTCCGGCTCTCCCAATCTTTTATATTGCAGGGTTGTTCAATGAAAGAGCTATCAGCCTCTTCAAGTTTTCGATCTGTCGAGAACTTAGCAACTTTTTGCGACTAGTAGTAGTTAATTAGAGACCTTTCCTACTCAGGTATAAGGATATACCTGAGTAGGAAAGGTCTCTAATTAACTATTAAAATTCATCTCTAGAACAAGTTCTAGGAAGTTATATCTGACTAAAGAGCGTAGCTACATTTTGTCGCGTCAAGAAGAAGAAAAAGTAGCTAATAATGAATTCCAATTTGTGTAGTGCTGGTGAAGCACTATTTGCTTTAAGGACGCTATCACATTTTTCTACAAATATCGGTGGTTTTCCGGTACCAATTACATCAAGAAGAATCACAACTGTGAGGTCAGTTATAGTCTAAATTAAAGATAATTTATTCATCTCCATGATGAAACCATAAAAAATGTATAGTCCCATACAATATTTTCACAAAAATACGGTTTCCCCATCGCAATAATCGAAGAAAATGAAAAATAATGGGGTCTAAAACGGTACCTGTATAGTGAGATCAACTGCATACTTTAACTTCAAAATGACAAGAAATTATGGCTAGTATAATCTTCTATGTTTTTGCCTAAATATTTTGTAATTAAATACATAACTTTTTTATTTATGAGAAAAATAAAGAACGCCCTCAAATTTCTTCATACATTTTCTACTCGCGGCTTGTCATTCCGCGCTCAGACGCGCCCTAGGAAGCACGGGCGTATCGCTTTTTTGTACGAAATAAATACGATCAAAATAATAATAAAGTGAGTGCCGTGCTGTATACTGTGGTTGAAAAATGTTGATACTTTTCGGACCAAAAGTATGAGTACCAAACTTATTACCAGAACTTGGTTTAGAAATAAATAACTCAAATTCTATTGGGAATTATGGAGCAGTGATGATTATGAATATGTATTCATTTACAAGAATTCAAGATGGCGGATGATTATTCAATAAAATTTATAAGAAGATCTATTTTTAATGTGGTAACAATTAAATTATGCATGTCTCCATTTTTGGAACTAAATTCTATAATGTAGCTTGCGGTAAGGGTAAACAAGGGTGCTGAAGACGATTGTGGGGTCAAAATCAAAATCAAAAATGGCGGTTGCGAAAATTTTCAAAGTTTTCATCATGGGTGTCGTTTTCAATATCTTCGAAGGTGCTGAAGCCGAAAACTCCATACAAATTACATTCGGAGTTAAAAAAGGCTAAGAAACATACTTCCTGACGGGATATCCACCGACCCCACAAATTTTTCATTCAAAACGACGAATATTTAATTTTTTTAATTAAAAAGTGGGTATAGCTATCAACTTTGGGTAATTTTAGGATAGTGATTACGGCTGTTTTATCCAAATTTGATCCAAATACGGCGGGTATTGTTTTTTATAAAAAGATTATTATCCATATTGGGGGTAGGGATTATGAAATCATCGATTTTTTATTTAAAATGGCTGATGTACTGTTATGATGAAATGTCGACATGGGTATCAGTTTTGGGAGTTTTGCTAGTACCTATGCAGTCAAAATATTTAACGTAACTTTCATTATTTACATAAATTGAAAATGATGTAGTTTATCATTATCTCTCAAAAATGTTAGTCATTTTGAATTATAAATACAGCCAGAGCCAGAGTAAAAAAACAGCCTTCATACAAAAATGAGGGCCTCCTCTAAAGGGTTCCTATTGTGTATTAAACATTCACGCGCTTCAATCTCGAAAGGCGAGGTTCGGGCGTCACACAATTTTGCTTAGTTTTCTTTACGGAATATTCTGTACATTTTCAACGATAGTCTACGATCACCATCCGTTATATTTGTTTATTATCCAAAAATATTATTAAAGTTTTTTATTGTTACACCTCAATTTTTTTTTAAATTGACGAATTATATACGTTATTCCAAAAATAATGATGATCATGGTAATAAAACTTATTTACTGTCACCAAATGCAGAAAGTAAAGTTAGTTTACTACTAATTTTACTCAACAGTGTAGTAAAATAAAATAAATAATACCTTCGAGTATCAAGATTAGTTAAGTAATGTTTAAAATCGAGCGAACAATGGTTTCAATGTGTGCGTGCGCGTAATGTCGTTGTGTGGCGACTCAGATACCTAAACTTGAGCGATTCAAAAATGTTATAGCGTCCTTAATGTTTTCCATTGTAATATCTATACGGCTCGAAGGACCTATTTGGGTCCCACAATGTGCTAGATTTGAGGAATTTCGACTGGACACTAGTCCCTGGGAAAATGGATGATGGTGTGGAAGTTCTTAAATAAAAATGCTATATTCCACTGTCAAAGGTAGCGAGTACTAAAGCCTATTAAAACGAACGAAACAAACACGAATTTTCATGCTCCAGTGACCTCAGTTTCACCCTATCATTTTCAACATTTTGGGTCTGGTGACAGTTCTTGCTACGCTATTTTTTTTATTAAAATCTATACAAGGTGTAACAGAATAAACGTAAATCCTGAAAGTAGTTTGTTCATAATTGACAACTGAACATTTCCAAAACTTTTCAAAGGGGGTTTTTCTTTTCAAAAAATAATTCGTTATGTCTCCCGCTGAGTGATCCAAACAAAGTTAAATCTTATTTCAAAGCAATAAAACTAAATTTTAAACGCATCGTTAGAATTACTTTACGTATTCAAAATTGAGTTAACACAGTCAACACGATCTTCTTCATAACAATTGTGACTATAAAAAACAGTTATAGTTATTGTATTATGTATGATTTTAACTCCGTGCTATAATTGGGGTGTATGAGATCTTGCGGTGATTATGTTTATGAAATTTGAATTATGTTATAGAAAACACATCTGGTGTGGATAAAAATGCTCGCTCAAAACTGTTACTACAAACTATAACAAGTATAATTACTAACGAAGTGCATATCTTATCAATATTAGAAACTATACATCCTTCTTCTCTAATTTGCCTATAGTGCAATTATAATAAAATCATATTTGTATTTGTGCAGGGCTATGAGCGAGGCGGTTCCCCTCAACCGCCGTCGCAGCCATCAGGCGCGCCGAGCCCAGGCGCAGGGCAAAGTGCGCCCGGTGCCATGTCACCCAACCAGGACTCGCAGCACCCGCCCCATATGCCGCCGCATGGGGCACAACCACCGCCACATCAGGTACGACCCGCGAATAACTGTGTGATAAAGGAATTTGAAGAAAGTTTGTGACGGACCATTAATAGAACAAAGGTTTCGGTCCAAAAATCGTGTAGGGCCAAAAATGTTATTGGAATGATGTCAGCACGAGCTCTTTTGAACCAAACAGGCCATTCTTTCCAGTTGATTAACAAACAAATTTGAATACCATGTTGCAAAAGAGTATTTCCGCGTTAAACTAGACGATAACCGCAAATAAGAGAAAACTCACTATACACGTATTGGTGTCATGTCAAAAATTGGACAAGTGTGTTGTTTGACGTGAAGTAATTTATCGACAGGTAGATAAGGCTGGCGCCGTCCAGTCCATCTGCTATACTTTGTAAATAATCCTTTTGTTGTGTTTTACGACCTTGGGGTAGCCCCCAAAACCGGAACCCAGCTGACGGGTGATATCTACTATTGAATCCGAGTCACCCCAGAGATTTGTGACAATAGAAAAAAAAACAAACGCTTTGGCAATGGACAATATTGGGTCTGTTATCAGTATCACCACTAAACAGAGGCTGATTCAATGAATATTTTTCCGAATGTTTGATATTTGATTATTTTGGTCTAAGATAGGATATTCGCGATCAACGTAAACCATTTGTGACAAAGAAAAGAATGATTTTGTCATTCTTAAAACATTTAAAAAATACGATGGACGCTTGGATGTTATACCGACATTGGAAGCGTAATCTCGTTTTATCGGAAGCAGTGAAGTTGTCCCAGTTATATCCGGTAATCATGCAGCTGTTCGGAAACATTTAAGTGTTGTAAATAAGCACGTGGAAAGACGGCTAATCTTATGAGTTAGAAACGGGTTTAAACGGAATTGTCCACATTCCGTTTAAACCCTCGACTTGGTTCTCTGTTGGCAGTTTATTACGAAGAAGGAAATTTTAAAATTACTAAAAATCATATTACATCAGGAGAAACATTGGTGGCCCAGTGGTATATAGTAAACGGGGTCAAAGTCATCGTTATATCAACCGGAACACTTCATGAATTTTCCGGCTCTCCCAATCTTTTATATTGCAGGGTTGTTCAATGAAAGAGCTATCAGCCTCTTCAAGTTTTCGATCTGTCGAGAACCTAGCAACTTTTTGCGACTAGTAGTAGTTAATTAGAGACCTTTCCTACTCAGGTATAAGGATATACCTGAGTAGGAAAGGTCTCTAATTAACTATTAAAATTCATCTCTAGAACAAGTTCTAGGAAGTTATATCTGACTAAAGAGCGTAGCTACATTTTGTCGCGTCAAGAAGAAGAAAAAGTAGCTAATAATGAATTCCAATTTGTGTAGTGCTGGTGAAGCACTATTTGCTTTAATGTTTTCCATTGTAATATCTATACGGCTCGAAGGACCTATTTGGGTCCCACAATGTGCTAGATTTGAGGAATTTCGACTGGACACTAGTCCCTGGGAAAATGGATGATGGTGTGGAAGTTCTTAAATAAAAATGCTATATTCCACTGTCAAAGGTAGCGAGTACTAAAGCCTATTAAAACGAACGAAACAAACACGAATTTTCATGCTCCAGTGACCTCAGTTTCACACTTCTCAAAACGGTGAAGGAAAACATCGTGAGGAAACACGCAAGTCCTAGAGCCAAAAATTTTTACACGTGTGACATCCTCCATCCCGTACTAAGGTTGGACTTTTAATCCTATTCAGTAACATGACAGTTGGAGGGATACCAGGTTTTGACAAAAAAAATGTATTGAGGTGGTGCAAGAATGAATGAAATTGAATGAACTTGAAATAATGTACTTACATGCAAACTTTGTATTTTAAATTTAATAATTTGTCTTAAAACACGATGTATACTATATCGATACTATATCGATATACATATATATATATATAGTCTATGGGTGCCAAAGGAAATAAAATGAGTATAGTATAATGATATGATTTTTATATTTAGTTTTGTTTCTATCAGAAGAAAATAAAAAACGAAATAACTGTTATTGATAATTATCAATTATTCTTATATTCCACACCCTAAAAAGGATTTTTTAAAGTTTTGTTTAATTTAAACCATTTAATCATTAATTCTTTACGCGAAATCGTTCACTACCTCAACACTATTTGTTTTAATATGGTATCATTATTTTTCGTTGAACAGTCAAGTTACTGAATAGGATTAAACGTTCAACCTTAGGCTCGCGTATTGGATTATGAGTTTATGACCCAATCCCTTTCACAGAGTTCTGTCTCCATGGGCTCCATAAAATGCGTGTCCACATGAAAAATGATCCTGCCTTATACAAAATATAATCTGACTTTCAACTTTTTCAATTATAAATTTAAATTATAACACCCCTTTTTTTCAGTTGGGGGTTAAAAGAGGCACACTAAACGCGTAATAAATAAAATCAGCCTCCACAGATAAACAGCAGTAAACACTATTAGTGTTATCCGAAAACGAAAGTAGACTAATCAACAAGAGAGCTGTTTCAGACTTCTTAAACATATACATAAGTTGTAAGTTGAAGCTAACAAAGTTAAGACGGTAAACTTCCCATTAGCCTTGAAACGAAGTTTTAAACAAGTTTGTTATGCATGATTTACAGTTTCAACAAAACTTTTTGTCCACGAGTGACCTATTGTGTACTGAAGTGGGTTAGTTTAAACTTTTACTATCCAATTAAAACCATTTATTAATGAGTTAAGTCACAAGTCATTGTGCTGAATCTTAATAACCATTATATTTTTTACTCCTGCTAATACCCAAATTAATTGACCACAAAAAATATCAATAGGATCCGAAGCAAAGACTAGACTGAATCGAATTTTTGTTTCCATTTGAACCTCCTTTGAACCATGTCGTGACTTGTATTTTCAACTGATTGTTTTTATTCCTTCGCTGTTACTTTCATCATCTAAACATAACAAATAGCTGTTACACATACAAATTTATTTAGAACGGTCTCGAAGATCTTTTCTTCATACATTTAATAATTAAGGAATTGTACAAAAAGTCATTTGCCGGTATTACATAGCCTGTTTTATTGAGATTTTATAGTGCGTTTTTGTGGCTTGCTTCAGAACAGGCATTGATGGACTAACGTAATAACGTGGTTGCGGCCAAAGCATGTAGTATTTTTCTCAAATAACGCGCAGAAACTCAAGCTAAGTAAAATTCATTTTCAATTATAGAATAAATGACGGATTTTTCTTTAACCTCTAAGTCCCTGAGATACCACATTTGGTATGTAAACAATCGTTTTTTTATTGTCTGTAATTACGGTAATTGACCGGTTAAGGCGCGTTTCTTTATTTATTTGTTTATTTTTTTGAACAGCTCTATAGCAAGCAGCATTTAAATAAAATCTTTGATACCTTACCTTCTTGGTGGCCATGTTTCGATGAATAAAAGTTTGTTCGATGTTCCTATTAATTATACGATAGGAGTATTCGTAGCAATTCATCGGCCGTTAAACACGACACTTATACTAACGTTGCCGGCTGATGCTCGCCATGTAATTGACCATTACAGCATTTTTGATTTGACTCGGAAAAGGTTGTCAATATAATGCTCAAATTTTCTAGCATGTTCTAGAATAACCATTGTTTAACTGAATATAAAATGTTAACGCCAACTAAAGAAAATCAGAATAAGTTAGAAATAGTTGAGTGCAGTGCACAAGCAGCCGTGATCATTTTTAGAAATATTGGTTGAAAAATATTACTATAAAGGAAATCATGTTGATACAATTTTCAGTGCTGAATTGGATGAAGGCTTTTTTCTATCTTCAGCCACGAAATAAAAATCATCGCAATTATTTGTAGGCTAGCGCCGACTGTTATTTATTTATCAGTTTGAAAACTATTTAACTTGCACGGTTTCAAAAACGATTGCACATTGGTTTTCCTGCGTGAAAGCAACATCCAAAAAAGCTCTTTAAATTCCAATTAAGTTGTACTTACTGTAAAACTAATTAAATTAAAGCAAACGTTATTTTTATAGCACACTGCACCTTCATTAAGCTAATCCGAATGATTAGAATAACTCACGTTTACTTAGCGGTCTGAACACCACATGAAAAGTTCATTGCATTCTATTTGCGCCAGTGCGGATGAAGTAGCTAACGTTGAGCAGGTAATTCAAACTAGTAGTGGGCTCACGAGCAGTTAACGTACGCCGTTTTGCCGACTCTGAATTGCAAATTCAGTCAATACTCCACTGTAAAATCCGAATCAGGAAATTTTTTTTGTCCCTACTATCCAGAGAGCTTATTTAAACATTACAAAACGAAAGAACATTGAATTTGTAAAGTCAAATTAATCATCTCCACTGACATGTAAGATTATGTTCCGTAAAATCGATGGGCGGTAAAGAAATTATAATAGAAAATAGTTTTTGCTAGAGAACTAATTTATAACCATGCACGCTGTTATACCTACTTTTATAATGGAGAAATCTGCAGAAATTGTATGAAGAAGAGAACTGCAAACATTGAGAGAGAAAAGATATAATTCCACACTCTAAAATGATCTCTGTTCTGCAGTATCTTTAACCGAAACTTTAATAAGTAAAACATGTTGGTTCGACGAGTCGGCGTCATGTTTGCATTTTGTTTATCGCGCCGATATCGCGGAGAACGTCGTCGCCGACGGAAATTTTCGATAATTTTGGCCGAAACTCCACAGCTAGACTTCGTAGTGTGCGCCTCGCGAGATAGCTACCCGAAAACATGATAAACGGTTTGTTGCTAATCGAAAATAACCAACGCGAATTTATCTTGTAACTTATTGGTATTGCTTATGTAAAATCGTTCTGTCAATACCAAGAAGTGTTTAGAATTTCACTATCTGAATCACATTTTGTGTTCTTTTTAGGGTTCCGTTGCCAAATGGCAAAAAACGGAACCCTTATAGATTCGTCATGTCTGTCTGTCTGTCTGTCCGTGTATGTCACAGCCATTTTTTTACGAAACTATAAGAGCTATGTTGTTGAAACTTGGTAAGTAGATGTATTCTGTAAACCGCATTAAGATTTTCACACAAAAATAGAAAAAAAACAATAAATTTTGGGGTTCCCCATACATAGAACTGAAACTCAAAAAAAATTTTTTCATCGTACCCATACGTGTGGGGTATCTATGGATAGGTCTTTAAAAATGATATTGAGGTTTCTAATATCATTTTTTTCTAAACTGTATAGTTTGCGCGAGAGACACTCCCAAAGTGGTAAAATGTGTGTCCCCCCCCTGTAACTTCTAAAATAAGAGAATGATAAAACTAAAAAAAATATATGATGTACAGCTTGGCAAAAAAGAGTCTGGAAAAAATGAGGGCGCCTGCTTAGCAGGTATGGCCACCCTGTATACTAGGACTAAAAGTGATAAGATACTTGTTGTTTTAATCCATAAACAAGATTTTAAGACTTGATAGGCACACAGTCTTTTACTTTCATTGTATTTAGTAGATTGCGCATTATTTCGTTGGAATAGCCTTTAGTGCCATCATAATGATATAATGAAAACTTATTCCGTTTAAAAATTAATTAAATTACACTCAGGGATTGCCGATTGAACCCGATACACAAGACATAATGTTCAGCAATCGCATTTGCGGCCACCATCTAGTGTATTCACAACCATTCGATGGTTGGTATGCCTGTATCAAATTTGACATGAATGATACTGAACCAATCCTGTTAATGCTGACAGTTTATCGACAAGAAGGCGACTTACAGCTGCTTACTGTCGGAAACTACTCGGAAGTCAGAGAGTATCCTCCTATAACATGTCGCATTCGAAAGGTACGGGCAATATCGAATAAACTTGAACAGTTGACTAATGAAAGCGTCAGGTATGTCTATGTGGGGTACATAACATTATCACTATTCACATGACAATGAAAATGAAATAACACGCTAAAATTTAGATTTTATTTAAAAAGAAAAACGTGACATAACATCATTCTTGATTCCTTTTCGGTGCTATGATAGATTTTTTCCATTAACACTGATGTGTCAGTTTTACATTTCTTATTTATGAAATCTAAATAGTGTAAAAATCTTTCTTACACGTTTACGGCTCCCATTACAACCCGTCTCCTCAAACTATAGGTAATATATTACGTAGAATAGGCACCTGAAAAATAATAAATATAAATTACACTTTTTTTACTGTGGTACGCGATAATGGCATTGACAAAAAAAAAAAAATACTTGCCTGTTTCGTTATAGTGTTGAACTTTTTGTCTAATTGCACACAGATCAAAATCGTCTAATTCTTTCTTCCGCCAACTGTTTTGGTGTTCCTCCAGGTGTAAAAAAAAATCCTTAATTTTTTTCACCTTTATTAACAATTTCTCTAATTGTACTGTGAGATTTACCTTGAAAAAAACATAAAGACAATCATATTAATTCCATGTAGGCACATTTTTCAATTTCAAGTATCAAACTTCAAGAGTTAACGTACACGTGATTTGTCAAACTAGAAAACATAACCTCAATAATCTATTAGTAAATAAAACAATAAAATGGCTTGAAACTTATAATACCGATAAAACTTAGTATTAGAAAGGAAAAACAATGTCTGGCATTGAACAAAAGATAAATTTCTTGGATAAATACCTGTCGTGTCGGCAGTTCTTTCGTAAACATTATCAATCGGAGACAAAATTTGTTCCGCTTCAGATTCCGCCAAATTTCTTACGTAAACTTAGTATATCACAGCTCACACCACTACTCCTTATTGTTTTATTCATTTTTTATATGTTCATAAGCATTAATGATTGATAGTTATTTATAAATAACTAAAATACAACTGGGAACATAACACAATGACAGATTAGCTACTTGTTGATGATAAACAAAGCAGTGCTGCCACCAAAAAAATATTTTAGTTCCAATGGTTACCACGACAGACTCTTTTTTGCCAACCTATACATTGCTATATAAACTTCCAACGAAAATTGGTTTGAACAAGATCTAGTAAGTAGTTTTTTTTATACGTCATAAATCGTAAACCGCAATTTACCTTTCATTCAATCAACTCAAATATAAAAATTAAAAAAATAGGATTTAATTTCATAAACACAAGCCTTATGCATAAACCGTGAATACCTACAGGTTTGTACGGAACCCTCGGTGCGCGAGTCCGACTCGCACTTGGCCGGTTTTTTTATCTTACAGAACATAATATTGGAATTTAATGAGAGTTAGTCATGTATTTATCTCGTCAAAGAAACCATGGTATCAATCCCAAGGAAAACGAAAGTATAACTAAATATGTCCGAATATATGTATGTTGTGCTGCGTACCCAGTACAGCTAAATATACATTGTTATGGCGTGTGTACAAGCAGTTACTATATATATAAATATATATTTTCATCTGTAATGTCTTCTTACACTTGTAGTTGTGTAGTTTTGTGTCAGCGCGTAGATACGAATCTGTATAGCTTTAACGAAATTGAACCCACTCTATATGGAAAGTATAGTAATCCCGGGAACTCGGTGGATGGAACTTTGGCTATGAACTTTACTGTTATCGTTACACATTAAACTGCTGCCGAATGTACGGAAACCCTCGTTGTTAGCAATTTTTAAAAATTACCATCCCCAACCATAACTATTTCAATAAACCGTCTATGGTCATACCATACCCCACCTAATGGACGACTTTTACTTTCGTTATGTTTGTTTTCCTGTTTCGTTATTCTTTCTACTCTTTTATTTTACGTATTATAACCGTCGTTGTGGAATATAGGTTTGTTTTTCTTGTCAACATTAACAATAATATCTGTATTCGCCCTCGAGTAATATCTTCGCATACCTTGGCTTTACTTATCTTGATTATATCAAAATGTTTGCAGCCCTTATTGAAGAAGCTTGTTGAATGTTTTAGATTAGTTTATGTTGAGGTATTAAGTTTTACATCGCCCTTGTGGACATTCGACCCCGGCCTACAACTAGTCCCAAGTGCTGTCTCAACTAGAACTTGAGCGACTTATTGAAGTCGATAACTTCGGTCAGGAAAATTGCACGTTTACAGCGCCGAGCGAACAGTATAAAATGAAAACAAATATATAAGTACCATTTTCCAAGTGGTTGGTGTTACTATGAAAACTTCTTACTTGGATCATATGCTTGAAAGGTTTGTAAGTTTATGTTGAACTTCAAAGACATTAGTCTAATTCTCTTTCAACTTATGGTTGAAGTGTGCCTTTGGGCCAGTGAACTTGTCTAGTTTTGTCAGGAATGGTGTTAGTTACTGTTCTTTCTTTTTTGTTTTTTAAAGAACCCTTAAAATCTGATTGTACATCGCGACAAGACCAGCATGAACCAATCATCGCAGGAACCAAGATCCAGGCTATCGAAAATCATCCATAAAAGGAAAGAATAATCGTTGAAAAAAGGAAACATGCCATACACGAGTGTGTAATAATTGGTACACTATCTGTCGTGACTCGTAGAGCGGCGTTGTGGATGATCGGTTCGTCATAGTGCAGCGATCAGCATTCATGGTTGTGATCGTGAGCCAACGTTTTTGGCTCGCCCAGCGATTTACATATTTCTATGTCCTTACTCGCGTCGTCCGCGCCCAGCGTTTGGTTCGCACGTGGCCGGCCTAGCGACGGCTTCACGATATAATGGAGATGTAGCACATGTTGGCAGCTTTGCATGCGAACGAAACGCTCTAAACAAGTCGCAAGTTTCTCTCTATGAAACATTTCGTTTTGCATTCCTCACGCTTACTCACTCCTCTATACTGTTTTTATTGATGATAAAAGTTTTATCATGTTTTTGGTACAATGTTTTTCATTTTGATTGCAGGATTTAGTGTGCTGTAGACAGGGTGGCAGGAAAATCGACGCGCAAACTGTAACCAAGAATTCAGCATATGATCTAGAGCCCTTAGAGTAAACTTTCATATGTTATCAAAAATAAAAATCTGCTGTTTTATAGAAAAACGCAATATCGAGAACATTTTTTTTTAATAAGCCATAAATAAATCCATGGTAATATAGATTGCGCGTCAATGTCCTTGCAAACCTACATATAGAATACAGCCCATACTATTACAGTATGTACAGTCGATCCGGTCAGGATCACTGCAAGCAAAAGCAAAGGCAGATAGTTACAAAGTACACCTTTACAATAAACACTGTCTTAAATTTGGGGTCCTTCCACATAACTTGCACAACAAAAAGAATCATCACCGGAAGATAAAAAGTGTAGAAAGAAGATGATGCATTCATCTGCGAAATCTCATCTTGAAAATAAAAAGAAGCGTGTCGTGCAAAAATTAAACGTCACTCAAGATATCATGTAATCGACGGAGCAGAAACTCCGAGCAGTGGGAGAGCGCGGCTTGTGTCGATTTTATACAGCTCTGGAACTAAACGCCGCCAGGCTCCGGCTACAATTTATGCTAACATAAACCCGGCCGGCATCGGCGCCGGCTCCGAAGAGATGTAGAGCTTTATACCTTTTCTACCTGCCTCCTTCCTCTCCTATACAACTCTTGACTTGCTCCAAAAGGAAATGTTCTTTCCAATAAGAGTAACACCATTATTAAAAATCAGACGCAGAAGTACAGAATCTTTTTGTCTCTTAAAAGAACCTGAATTTCCCCTATACCTACTTGTTGCTATAGATAAAAGTACTTCACCTTCCCGCGTTCAGCTATTGTTGCTCCGTTCGAACAAACAACATAAATCTATCTGTACGGTGCGGAGGCTTAACTAAATTCTCGGCGAGCTACGCTTGGTAGTACTCCACGATGTCAGTAGAGAATTTTGAGAGTCAAGGGCCATTTCAGCATCGTGATCGCTCGAGAGTCGTACGGTCGAAATGAAACGTCGTATCTTATTTTATGATTAGCGGCTCGAAAGCGCTTTGTAATTTTGTTAGTTCCGCCTTTCTGGTGCTGGGGGCGAGCACAGAGAGTGGAGATCGATGCGAGCATTGCGTGCGAGTGCGATAGGGAGGACAACAGTCGATGCTTGCTCCGTCCCTTTCACTCGAACCGCCTACCAGGCAGCCATGTTGCGCTCGACCTGCGCTCGCCCGACCGCCATTGTAGCAATCGTGGCTAGTGATGTTCACTGACTCACTCGATATTATTGTACGCCTGCCTCCGACTACTCGGAATATTACTAGCAAACGCAGCATAGCCGCTAATATAATTCAAACTCGAATATTTCATTGATGACGAATTGACGGTTATCGTCTAACTAACAGTTTAGCAGTTTATCTCATCGATATCGATATGGAACAAATAAGTTATTTACTTACGTCATTTTGAACGAGTAATGTTTATAAATTTGATATAATGTGTTGTAGATTAAAATAAACATAACAGATCTTTCTGTAAACGTTGAAGTAAACCACTCACACTTTATAAATAAAAACGGTACCCAACCGGCCTATTTCTATGTTCCTCCACAAAGTTGCGAGGCCTTCATTTGATACAACTTCGAAACAATATAATTTTATGCTTCATTGGCATCCAGTATAAATAGAGAAGTACCTTTAGGATGTCGACAAAATTGTCGACAGAAAAATTATGCAGTGGACTCATACCCGCGGCTCCGGAATTAAAATGTCAGACGTGCGGCAGCGGCAGCTCGGGCGAGCGTGGAGGCCAGAGGGGGCCGCGCGCGGGGCGGGGCGGGCGGCCAGCGTTATTAATAACCATAAGCCAGCAGACGCACGAACGTCCAGAGGGGCCACGCCAGCCGCGCGGTAATGAGGAATCACTAATTATATTTTACTGGACTTTCGTATTAAAGCAACATTAAATACACTAGAGCTGTACAAATATACTTTGCGATACTTTTATACACGTGTACCCTTAATTCACATCATGCTTCGTTTGAAAGGCCTAATATCGTTAACGTTGACCTTCCGATAGTCGACTCGTAATGATACACAACATTTACTTTGCAATCATATCGGTTGATAGCGTAGCACACTGGATATTGGATCCCGGAACTGGGACAGAATGGCAAGATAATAATAATGGCATGGCTGGCGGGGTACGGTCCGTTTAATATTCCCCCACAGTAGGCGCGCCGGTTGTACGAGACAGTTCTACCCGTTCTCTAGCCCGGGCGTTCGCCTTCGCCAGTAAAAACTCGAGTATATTTTATTGTCAAGGAAATATATTTGTCAAAGGCCGTGCGATTAATTGCTTGACTTTTCTGAAGTGCGTCTCCGGGAGATTTTCTTTTAGTTTCTTTGACATTAACTTCATGCATACAATTGTCGAATTATCAGGACGACTTATGGCTATGGCTATTCTGCATGTCCCTCAATGGAGGATCTATCGCGATGATAGGAAGATATCGCCAGTAATTTTCTTTATAATCTGTTGAATCCCCTCATAATAAAGCGGCGCTTCAAAGTCCATGTTTCGCATTAGCTAACTTATTCTCGTAACTATCGCTCCAACTCCAACATTAACTAAGAAGCGACTTTACGCTGTGTCCTTGTTTTTCCATGTACATAAAGAGCAACTTATCACTGGCAGCACTCCGCTCTCATAATAACAAACTGCAAAATGCTCCGGATTCTCCGAACTTTAGTGTGGCAGCCCCGCTCGCCGTTGGAAACCTCTAAAGCGCTGACGGTGGGGCGTACATTCTCTCTCCTGTGGCGGAGTCACGGTGGCAGGGCTGTCGGGAATTGCCGACTTGGATAAATTATGCCGCTCGCTCCCCCCTTTTGCAATCTCCGCAAAATAATGCAATTCAATTGTAAAGAGAAGAGAAACTGACATTTGTCTTGTCTATTGTGTGACATGTCTACTTACTGCTCCATTATTATGATAAAGTTTTATTGGAGGTGTTGCAGGGACAGCCCTAAGCGTGAGCTGTGAAGGCTGCATCTAGAGATGCCCCGATTTATTGAGAGCATGTACTCGCAGGTGAGGTACTAGTAGACGACGCGACACTCTGGAGCTGCCACCGGGTGCGGATCGTCTGTGACAATACGCTCTCACCAACTATTTTAACACTATATCTTTGCGTGTTACTAGAAAAGGATGTTTCATTTTTTCAAACAATGTTAGCTAAGGATCTTTTTGAATTAATCTTTGAACTCATTGTCTACGAAATTATTTGCCTAAGAATAAAACATTTTACTTGTCGAGTATATTTCAGTAATGATTAAATCACCATGTTTGTGATGAATGAGCTTACACCGTGTCCCTATTTGGAACGTGTCCTGTCTGATAAAGAGATCATGTCGTGGCCGTTTCACAAACTTGTTTGCAATTCATTATAAGTTTGGAACAGACTTACCTCTGTTACAGTCGGCGTGCACTTTCCTCACTAATTTCGAGCAGCTACTCCCGGAGTTAATGCCGGAAATATTAAACGGATTAATCCTCTTTTCGGACGTTTCTGTAAGTCAACGGTTCGGAATTTAATTGGCGGATCCAGTTTAATATGTATCGCAAATTTATATTGAGCCGTTTAATTCTGCGATACCACAAATATCTACCCTCGGATTTTCAATTACCTACCTAAATTAATACATTTAAAACTGTTTATTTTTGAGTGAGCTAAATACATATAAAAGAAACAAGTACCTACCTATTTTTTATTGGATTCAACAATCTAAACTTAGATGGAAAGTTTGTTACAAGTTCTAAATAACTCTAAATGAGGCCCGTTTAAACATCCTTTACACGGATGCTGGTACCTACGTGTTATACCTTTTTTTTGTGGGTGGGAAATCATCAAATGACGTCTCCCGCTCTGGGTGGAGCAGAAGGGCGTGTCAGACTTTTACTGACTAAAACCCACCCGTGTTCCTTCAGTTGCCCATATGCCAGGGCTACGGTACGTGTTATACCTGAAACTAATTAACTTTGAGTACTCTCAATGACAAGCTCTAAAAACGCTGTAATCAAATTAGGTCTGTTGTATGACCTGCATAACAAATGGTTTATCTCTGCCAAAAGTAGACAGCTAGATCCATAAAAATCCGCGTAATTATAAAAGCGAGTTTTATTTACAGCCTAAAAATGATTAACGCAAAGTAACTGCAGCCAGCCGTTACATAAAATTCCCATTTATCATGTCAACGAGGTAAAACAATTAGTATGTTTTGCGAGATAAAGTTTGAACGTTCCAAATTGCGGAGTCCGTTACAACTTTGTGATATTCGCGAGCACAAAATGTTGAATTAGATGTTTATTTGATATTTCGTAGAAGTTTACCCTTACTTTCTATGCCGTAATATTCGTATTTGAATTCATAATATTTATATGCCGTAAAATTTTACCACACTATTTTTAACTTTTAACTAAAGTTGGAGAACTTTGGTTTAACTTTAGAATTATGAATGTGGTTGGGATTGAATGATTCATTAATTGGGTGTGAACTTTGAACCCATGACGTAACGCATTTTGACACACTTTTCTTTTCATTTGAAGAGGATGTAGTCGCCCTGCACGCCTGATGTGACTCAACGTCAAAAAAGTTCGTTATGTCGCCAGTCCATTCCGCGTCCTTTCCACCGCCAGTATTGTATGATTTCATTTTTACATTAAGTGTTTTAGTACTGGTGTTGGGACGTAGTTCCAGTACGAAAGTCTGGCCTTCGGCTTACAGTGGCGTACGAAACTAAGTTTGGGCTTAAGCTTGTGAACTTTTTGTCATTGTCGCCCGTTTGAAATTGCGATTTAATTCGAATCGCCGCCAACTCTTGAGTTAAACACTTCGCGTTGCTCGCTACAATTTTTGTTTTTGTTTTTGTTTGTGTTTTCATTTTAGAGTTATTATAGCTGTGCTGCCAGTGGAATGCATCGGAATTGTTAAGCCGGGCGCCAGTCGGGACCTGGTTTCAATTAGAAGTCCCGTGTCATGATCGGAGCCAATCGAGCAGCATCTAGTCATAAGACCGATATTGTTAACCGCAGTCCCTCATACACATGCCCCATATAGTTAGACAAGTCCTTGTAAACTTTTAAATGCGCTCTTATTGCAGTACACCGCTATTATCGTTAACACTGATAATGTCCGCACTATAGGATGTTGTTAATTCGAACTTACGAACCACGTACGATCATACCGGCGAGCAAGGCAGGCAATTGAAGTTACATTGTAATCTATTGTAACTTAAATTGCCTGCTTAGTTATGGTGGAAGCTATTCCAACGGTACAATGTAGGTTCTTACATACCTGCAGGGTTATTTAATGAATTTATTTCCCTGATTAAATTACTCTGATGCGATAGGATGAATAGTTTCGTTGAAAGAAAGATGATTTTTTACAAATAATGTAGAAATATATAATTTTGTTTGCAGGGTTACCCGCCGCCACCTAGGCCAGCGCAGCCGTCCACGCCAAACGCACATGATCCAGACTCTGTAAGTTATTAATAAACAGTCAATTAATGATCAAGAAGAAATCATAATTGTTACAAGCTATGGGCAGATTAGCTCGCTGCTAGAACGTTCCCCACAATCAATCAACGATGTCTGCCGCCCGATGAATCAAGAAGACAGGGTATTAAAAAGCCATCAACCGCAAACCATTCACCCAACTAAGTAGGTATTCTCTAGGGAAACAAATGTACCTACACCTATTAAAAATTACGCGCTGCTAGTAAAATGTGACGGCTTATATCCGCGTAGTGATTCATTTATATATTACCTAACTACTAAAAATACATAGATATGAATTAGACAAATACAACACTTCAGAACCAAGTCTCTTTCCTCATAGGTAAAATAACTCTGAGAAATTTAGTACATTTTAAATGTACCAATATCGTCCTGTTTGACATAGGACTGGTGTGTCGTTCAGACATACACTAATGGCTGAATAATGTACGCAGCTGGTCACGCAAAGAACAAAATATAACGTCGGTTTCCGCGCCTAATGAAGCTCCTTGTACTCTCCTAGTCTCGTCGAGTACATTCATTTATGTTCACTGTACATGCGAGTAATTCTGCCTCTCATAATTGTAACGAAAAAATGTTTCAGAAATACATAATTATGAGTAATGTTGTATCCTAGTTTTTCAGCAATTATCATAACAAACATTTTGTTATTTCTCTCGACTTACGTCGTCAATTTCCTCATTTGTTGATTAAGCTGATGAATGGACTCGGTCTGTTCGTTACGTATAGCATCATCCTACATCAGAAACCGAGCGGACGTGAATAAACATAATCATAAACGTCGTGTCTTCATTAGCGCACATGTGGCCCACGAAAACGAGCGAGCTTTGGACGGCTCGGCCTCTATTTGTGGAGGAGCACTCCATATCCAGAGTTAGTACACCGTCCGGCGCACGACACTTGACAATAAGCTTGTTTGCTGAATCGCGTCGCCACACTGAAAAACCTACAAGTGTTCATGTACTCGTAGTGGGCGTAATCGTAAATAGATTTTATTTACATACTTGTGTTTCCAACTGAAAAAATGAAAGCAATTTCCCGTAACATAACAATGTAGACGGAGGAAATAAACGTTCTCTTAGCAGAATTTGTTATTTATAGACAAACGTGCATGATTAATTTCGTGTTTACAATCTCATTTCAGTTTTATTTTTACGTATATGAGCATGGATTTGCGTGGGTGTGATGTTTGTTTTGAAACGCATGATTCGGTTGTTTGATGAGAATGCGTCATGAGCAAATGTGCCCTACTACTAATGTGTTTGCGAGGATTGAGATGAGCACACATCCCGCGGGCGTTTGCTTATCGACGACGGCTTGTGCATGCATAACGACTGTGTGATAAAAAGAATCGTTTACTACAGACTTCAAAGCGCAATATGGGCCGCAATATTTTATACTAAAAGTGTAATAATAATCCCGCATTATATTAAAGCAGCTTTTAAGCCAAATGTTGGCTTCGTCTATATTATTTACGCCGTAGTAGGTGCTTATTCTTCATGGACCCACTAGTGTTTGATGTTGGTTCATATAATTATCATTTGAGTGTTCTTATGATGTACTTATTTAATTAAGGTTACATTCTTAAGTTCTGAGTTGAGCTGCATGATTACTGACAAATGCGTGCACTGATTCAAAAGACCATTTCAAACGCCAATTGTTTTCACATGAACTTATCTACATTATGTTTGCGCTTTAAAAAATACTGAACACTGAGTTCTTTTTTTTCGATCTTTCTTTTTAGATTAGTCACATAAGAAACGTGACCTCATCTAGTTTTTAATCAATATTAGATGAACAGTGTTTGTATAAACCTACTTACTGGAATAAATATTAATCTATTGCTTTCCATCCTGTGAGATCCAATAGTTTTAGTTTAATACAAAGATTTCATAACACTTCATCTATTGTTAATGAACTGAATACAAGTTCAAAGCCCCAGAAACTTAACATTGCGTGGGATTTTACGTTTGCATAATTTCAATAAACTAATATATGCTCAAAACGTACAACCCTAAAGCTGTGTATAGATAGAGCGTAGCGGGGTTGTTTGATGTTGATTGATACCGTTAGCCGGGCGCGCATTGTCTCGCCGAGTCGCCCGGGGGAACCCAAATGAGTGGAATTATTAAACCGGGGCCCGTTCTGCGATGTGACGCTTTTTGTAATGAATGTACCGAGTGCTGTGTATCGCCCGAAACGAGGGGAACCCGAAACTCGCCGCTCCTATCAATTGTAGCAACAACCCATGCCTTCCTAGTCCCCGCTGCCTCCCCGGCCTTATTGTCAAATGTTTTAATGGGGAATTTTGAAATCACAATGATTGCGATTTCTTTTTGTTGTTGTTCGTCTTCAAAGGATCAGCTGTTCCACTTGTTTGGGGAGATTAGCTAAAAACTCTAGTGACAACGTTCAGAGCATTTGATATCAATAGAGCATTTAATATCAATTAAAAGAGTTCAGGACCGAAAGCTTGTATATTGTTATCAAAATAACAATCTAACATAAATTTTAATAGACGTAATTTAACAACTTGCGTGGGAAGTCAATGGATATTCTTCTTGGGAAAACGGTTTTTGCTTACTCATATTTCATAATCTATGTGAGTACCTAACAAGGCAGAATTAACGAATATTTCCCCCCAAAAAACATTTCCTTATAAAATTCATCAATTGTCAGTTAAATGTCAGGTATTTACTGAGACGTTGAACACAAAAGCGGGTTAGAAATTATTCACCGTGAGTCGCGAGCATTCAACGTTTGCGCGCTACGTGAAGGGTTCTAATTCGAGTTATTTATTTATGCAACTTCACCGGCATTGTAAATGCTCAGGAGAAATGTGCCGCTCCCATGATTCGAATAAAGAAATGCTTTATAAAAATGTCCTTTTACAATTTCTGTACACTGTCGGCCAAAACCCCCTGCTTCGGCGCTACATGACATGTAGTATTATCGATATGTTAATGGTGTTCGCATTAATTTATCTTCATTAGATAGTATTGATAATGATCATTTGTCAAATGTAGGATATTGGAGCTATTAGTGACGAGATTGTGTTTTCAGGATTGCTAATTTATTTAGTCTTCTATTGATTCGATATCTATATTCATAATTATAAGAGATTTGATGAAAGTGTGTTATTTGTGTTAAGGTAAATGCGAACCTGAGTCCTGGGTGGCACAAATTTCTTTGGTATTGAAAATTTGTGCCACCTATATATTTTCATATGAAGTACTCTTAGTCGGCGTGATGTGATGATTGAAATGAAAATGATGATTATTATTCAGTAAATATAACATACGTATACTAGCATTTTGTACAACATACGACGTAAAAGGAGCTGCAGTATGAAAAAAAAAAGACCAAAGAAAATATGAATTTGGCGGACTCAGCTGCGCAATTCATCTTAATTATACTGTTATCAAATCATTTGGCCATACTCTTATCTGCTGATATAGCTGTACACTGTTTTGCGATCCCTGAAAGGCGAGTAACTCTTCTATTATAATGATACAGTCCCCCTGTAATTTCAAGCTATTATGAGGGTTATTATATCATGATACAGATTTGTGTAAACGTAACGAACAATCTACACTGCAATGTAATTAAACTTGTACAGGTTTTTGTCTCTTAGCAGTTGCTACAGCAGTGTTAACATTCTTATTTAACCTTAATTCAGTCCAGGCTGCCTTTACAAACTGTCTGATTATACGGTACAGCGATTAAATGAGTGTTGAAAAATAAAACTGAATAATGTCAATTAAAAAAACATTCCGCATGTAAATGAACGCTGCGACTCATGTGCACTATCATCTCGCAGAAAGACTCTTTCCTAACAATGTAAAAGTAATGCTTGAAGCAAAATATTCAAATGTAAAAAGCGAGAGGCAGGGTTGCTCGCCCGTTGCACGTTCATAATAAACGAGATTGAGTGGGGCGGTGTACAGACTCAAATGAATGACGGTAACAGCGCGGAGCGTAATCAGCCGACAGGCGACGTGCGTTCGCATGTAAAAACAAAGCAAATACATTTTACTCCAAATTTTCACATGAAAATTTCTCGAGGCATGCCTAATAAATTACTTTTATATTCAACTAGTGTTCTATCACATTAGCTATGAAAAAGAAAATATATTTTCCAGACTCCAAATAAAATTTCTGTTTGTCACTCCGCTCTGTAGCTTGACTGTAGCTTGCACTGAATTTAAAAATGGCATTGTACTCTTTATTTGCTCTGTGTGTGAGGGTTGATTATACGGAGTGTCGCACGTAGTGAAAAAATAAGCCTTTAACTACTCATGTGATAAATTCACTAGGCAAGACTAAAACCGCTTACCAAATATTCCATTTTTTTTGTTTGCCAAGTAAAAGGGTGACAGGGGTCATTCTGGTGGAACACTTCAAAACACTGCCTTGCTCACTTCTTGTTCGCTTGCTGGTTTACATGCTTCTTTCTTACACCTGCGCTTCTTTTTCTTGCTCGCTTGTTTTTCTGTATGCTTGCTTTTTTTTTGTTTTGCACGCTTTTTTGCACGCTTGTTTTTGCACACTTGCTTGTTTTTGCACGCTTGCTTGTTTTTGCATGCTTGTTTTCTTGGTTGGATGTCTGCTTACGTGTGTGAATAATATTTACTTGGCTTTTTCTTATGTTTGCTTTCTGATTGCCTTTATGATAACGAGCTTTCATGTCCGCTAATATGCTTGCCATCACGCTTGTTTACTTCCTTCAGTCAGTCTGCTTAGTGACGCTTAGTACATGTTACACTACTTATGTTATGGGACTAATATTTTTATGTGTTATGTCTAAGTATGTGTTTCATCTTTTTATTTGTACAGTATCAATTTAGGAATATCACGAAAAGTCGCCATTAGGGGAAACTTGGTGACTAAGTGTTACTAACAAAAATACAACAACAAATTACTTTTCAACTTTAGTTCAAATTTAAAACACTGAACAATTCGTCGTATGGCTTGATTGTGCTAAACAGTTTAACTCCGTGTATAGATTGAACCTGACTAGTGACGCGGCTACAATGAATCTCATTTGTCAAATAGGATCTTCTGTATCAGAATTACGAGTAGTCAGAATGCGCGCTTAGTCTAGTACCTACGTTTCCTTTTTAATTGAATAAGCCGAGGGTGCTACATAATCCGGCCGGTGCCGCCCAACGCCGAAATTCGCGTTGCCTTCTGTTTGCTTTTGTTACACAGTCTCTGCTTTACCGTTTCTACTTTCTCTCGTTTATCTCTCGGTTGTATATTCGAACAAATTTTTGTGTGACTACGCTGAAGCCTTGTTTTGGTACCTTTCCTTGTTGCAAAAATAGAACAATATCGATTTATCAGATGGAGGAACTTACATGGGAGATTTATGATATGAAACTTCCCATTTTGCAAACACCCATGCGTTTTCATATTGTTAAGGCTCCCGTAGACAGACGCGACGCGACTGTAATAGAACAATTTCTACTAAAACTTCATAGAGATTGATCTTCTAGAGAAGCGTCGCGCTGTCTGTTCACAGCCTTTAGTTTCACGTTTACGTTATGAAATATTAAATCTTCAAAACGTGTACATAATATCGTCTCTAATAAAAAATAAAAAAATATTGTGCGCTGATTGAAATGGTTTCATTTGAATACCAAGTTTAATTAAATGTTCGCTATTCCAGAGGACGAATCATATATTTTTCATTGATAAAATTTTATCGCGGATGTATATTTTATTTAGTCGTTTGGACAGATGGATGGAGTGGCCGCATTCGGCTCGAATGTAATTATTGCGGTCCGATTTCGATAATGCGCCGCGAGGCCGGTTGTGAACAAAATGTGGTCGCCCACTCGTTTTGTTGCATTTTAATAATTTATACGACTCACAGAGCAGATAAAGGCTTTCTGTGTCATTTCAATTTTGCATTACGCGAATTTTAAATATGTTTCAATTTTGTAGGTAATCTATCATACGTCGGATGATGAACGAATCGCATAAATACATTATTTATAATGAGAATGTACAATTTAAAATCGATTTACAACCTTAAATATATTTGCGTATACAGTACGGTACGGCAATAGAATTGTTAGCTTTTTATTGAAGTCTCTAGCTTCAATAAAAAGATTCACCTCAATTACAGGGACCGTAGGTTGGGTGAGCGGTTTAATCGGCCCGTAAAAACGTTGGATCGCCGGTAACGAGGCAGTAAACCGGACCGGCGTCCCATAACCAAACGAACTGCTCCGTGATAGCACTAAAACATTGCACGATTTGCGTACCCGAGTGTCATGCCATCCTCTACTCAAGTACAGGTATACCTGAAATATTTAAAGAGAACTTGAAAGGACGCTTGCACCGTACTAAATCGGCTGTACTGTTACCAAAACTCCAATATACTGCAACATATAGCGTATTATTACATTCCCCAATGTGGGAGCCGCACAGGCTGAAATCTCAGTTACCTCTAAAGCTCGTACATTCATGTAGCAGGCGATATTAGGGAGTCCATTGTAGACCACTAAATGCAAAATGTTCCGTGTTCCATGCGGTCGGTTGCGTGCGCCGCTACCACCGTTGCGGTTACTTTGTCAACTTTATGTTCTTAGTAAACTGTTTATATTTACATATTTTACTGCTCCATACCTGATGAACGAGAGTTTTACAGTCTACCTTCTTTATTAATCATCGTAAACTCACGATATTGCCTATAACGATTAGATCTAATGGCTTTAATACGGCAATTACGTCACTAAACCATAACATTCCCATGCAAGTCCCATATAAATATCAAGGAAATGTTTTAATAACTTTTGATATGTAGTATTCAAAACAGCGCTAACGGCTTCTGCTTTTTTCAATAGATGGCAATAGAAGAGAATATAAGTCCTATGAGTGTTTTTTCATAAGCGCGTTTTATATTATCTACTAGGGTTGACACGTAATGATTAAAACAAGAATACCTTTCATTATGATGGTCAGTTTAGTTTTATCATCTGTCATCAATAAAAATCATCGATACAGAGACGGACAGGCAAGGTAAATACAATGTGTTTATTTCAAGCTGGCAACCTTCGACTTAGTATGCTTCGTCTGTTGACATATGTCTGCTAACATTTGCCGGCTCCGTCAAATGTAATTAAGCATATTTAATACAACCCTATCTCAGTGGGAAACATGGTCTCTATATCAAAATAACAACACAGAAAAGATCCTTAAACTTTTCGTTATTCACTCTCTCAGGATACAAGTCGAGACGGCTCGGCTATATAAATAACAACAGCTCGTTGCCGTTGCATGAAATCTTAAGACCGTATAGTTTTCTTTCTCCGGATCGTACCTAATGTAATTCAATAGGTTTGTTTTCAGTCAATAGAATACTTGAATAACTCGAGTTCGCATCGTATCGTAGACCTTTACCGGATCGTTATTGCGTTACAATATGCGGATGTGTGTTGTAGATGTTTGTCGTAAAAGCGACCGTGTCGTTTTATAGCACCGACCCTGCCTTCAGAATGGGGTCGAACAGCCACCGTGCTGGGTGGTCGTAATGTAACATAACCTGAGACCACCCTCCTTGTTTTATGAATTTTAATAAACAACATTGCCTCAGTGTCTTTCGGCGAAAGTTTTGCCACGCTGTCACTAAACATTTATTTGGCAGTGTTCCTTACAAAACTTGACAATCCCATTTGAATGGCTGTAAATCAATATACCGACTGTCTGCAAACAAGACACATTCCTATCACAAAAGAATATCTAGACGATAAACACCGCTCAGCTGGATGATTATTATTACATCCCGTCGGTTACTGTAATCGTGACGGCATTGACCCCGCGACCCCCAGCTGACGTAGCGAGTGTCACCGCAAACATCAATCACTGGCTGCTTTGTGACGTTTTGCGACCTGCGCCTCTGACGACACTGAAGACAAGCCAACGTGACCCGCATCTTTGTGCACACGCTGTTTTCGAGAACCACTCGCCGGTAAAGTCCATTTATTCATTGGACAAGCGAAACTAATTACATCAATGCAACATCTTGGTAATGCTCGTTCTTACAAAAAGCTGAACTGGTCTTCACCTATAGCTTATACATAGACACGAGCTATTTCCCCCTTAATGCAACAGTCTTGCATCAAGGAGTTAGCCATTTAGTAAATTGGTGTATGTGGCGGCAGCATGATGTCATCTGATTGCGATGGGCGGGCACGCCTCGGCCTCCACCGTTGATTCGTGACCAAGACTCTAAACGACTCGTGCATACCTAGCCTCACTCCATGTTGAACATTCGTGCATTCTACCTAGCTTCGCTAACAACAGTTTTTATGATTTGAAATTTCGACACGAGGTATCGCGGCAACTCGTGAACAAGTCAAGATAGGACAGAAATCATTTTTTCTTCCTTCGAATAAATCAAGAAAATAATGCATAGTAGTGGAATGTCAAAATTCAACCTGACGTCAATCCACGGCGCTTGAACACATTATTATTCCGAATTTATTTAAAGATGGCCCCTTCCTGTTGGCAACCATCCAACGGGGTATCCCCAACATTTACCAGACGATTTAATAATTATGGACTTTTATGTGGGTTAATGTATGTGTCTACTCATGTTTGTATTTGTATTCATTCATTCATTCAAGATATTCCAATGTTCAGAGAGCTACCGTTACAAATATCGAAAACGTAGGTGAATGTCACACTGCATCCATCTATGTTTTGTGTAAGTTGTTTGTGTGTTTGTATAGTTTTCGAGCCACAGTAACCAAGCGTTTCTTGTTCGAAAGTGAGAGTTCCAAGTTGCTAGGGAGCACGCTCTGCTTCGTCGTAGAATCGACCGACAACACCAGATTTGTATAACTTCAGTGTTTTACATTTTAATATTGTGTATAACCCCACTCCACTGTATACTCAAATTTAATATTGAACGAAAATATCTTTAGAGATGCTTGAACGTACGTACAACTACTTTTCAAGTGGTTTCAAATTCATTCATATCATTAATGTGTATAAACGTCCAGTTACTGAAACCTTTGTGTCATATTCTCATACCCATTCATATGTAAAACAACGTTATGTGTATTGTTTGTGAACATCAATAT
Organism: Aporophyla lueneburgensis; assembly: GCA_932294355.1. NCBI lineage: Eukaryota > Metazoa > Arthropoda > Insecta > Lepidoptera > Noctuidae > Aporophyla > Aporophyla lueneburgensis. The sequence continues at coordinate 9,360,316 of OW028758.1, read as the reverse complement.
TTACTCGCACATTTTTTACGTTACCGTAACTACGTCTTGTGACGTTGAGTCTTTGACGATTTTCTTCTTTTGATCAAGACCTTCAGAGCGATCACGCCTACGTTTTACATCTATCCGCAGTAATCTGATGCGAATTTCGTCACTCAATTCAATAGGTCAGGGTGTCGGTAATTGAGTCGCGTCAGCTGTTCTCCGGATCCCTCACGTTACGAAATCCGTGTTTCATTAAATTCATTATTGTGTCGATACCGTGCTCGGGTGCCGACGACGCTCCTATACATATACAGATGTGTAGGTACCGAAGACTGAAGGCGTTCATGAGCGGGGGATGCCTCCAGATAATAAATAACGAGTGCAACGATTGCGACCGCCGGGCCGGGGATAAGGGGGGTCCGGGGAGGGCCCGACCATTTTAATGTCCCGGCGCCAGACTTTATATTAAACATTCGACCTTGGCAGTGGCCTACATCGACACCGGGACACGCACACACGCCCACTTCTCTCGTCACGAAAAGAAAAGTTCATTCAATGTTTCGGCACTTCTCAACGCTATAAATAATAAGCGTGACGTGTTTACTCATCTAGCACGCTATTTAAACTCTGCCTTATCTTTGTTGTGTAACGGACAACGGTGACATTGTCGAAGGCCTTTGTCACGTACTTTGGAGATTTCTGTGCTATATCAACAGTTTTTGCCTGTGTACAAAGAGGGTCGGCTTTATGCTACTCCGCCTTACTGTCAAAATAATGTTCGTTTGTTTAAAGCTGTAACTAATGCATACCACAGTACGGTCTACCAGAGAGATTTACCAAGTATGTAGATTGGAGTGTGTATTGGAATATACCTGTCCAGTAATTGAAAGATACATATCGGTGGATTTGCACAGACAAACCAAAGCAGACAGACCATAGCGTGTATGCCTTACAATACTGTACTTAACCTAGTAATATTGTTACCCTGTTAGGCCTGGCACGTCAAGAACGTAAACCCGTTACGGTCAGAAGTCTAAATAGGCGGTTGTTTCAATATTAAGCACTTACCACCAAGTGTCCATAAATATGCTGACTGCGTGAAAAGTTTCTTTTGATCTAAGAACATAGGGTCTGACAATAATGGCTTAAGAACCAGTACTCAGCAACTACTATTAGCACTTTACACACCAATAACCAATCAATCTTTACCTGTGGTTGGCGGCTTAGATACTGTTGATTTGCTTCATCAATCTCATAATGAAAATGTAATATTTTTCTATTGCAAGAAGCATCCAGTATAAGTAGATATTTTTTTGTATTTCTTTCGTTTTCATCTATCACCAATCATACCTTCATATGACATTCATACTGAACAACGTCCCAGGTTCTAATGTTGAAAACCACCAAACTGCCACACACAGTACATAGCCATAAGGCCTAGTATAATCCATAGTCCAGAACTACATGGATTGAATATTTTCTACTTTTATTCTTATAAATCGTCACCCTTGTCAGAACGTAAATCGCTGAAGAATTTATACGGGACGTTTTGGATGATATAGAACCGCGTCTTCGAAGGGCCACAGAAACAGAATGAAGATTTAGAATGTAGTTCAGTGCGGAAAGGTGAGATAGTATTAAGCTGAGTCAGAATTTATCATCGTCTTGCTGCTTCACTTCTTTAATATTACTTGGAATGGTTTTCGCGTTTCTTTTTTATGAAAGGAAAGGATGGAAATGTGTCTGGAAAGAAAATTCACTCGCATCCAGTTTGGAGAATTCACTAATGTTTAGTGTGTGTAGCTTTAATTCTCTGAAACCATTGGCATGTTAGTTTCAGAGAAAAGCAAGAGAGACCATTTATTTGAATGGTTAGCCGTTTTTTTTTTTTAAAAAAAAACATCGTTTCAAATGGCGATGATTTTTATCATAAAATTGTAGCCTATCATGATAGACGTCTGTTGATTGTGTCCTATCGAATATATTATTTACGAGCTTTTGAGTAATCACATTCGTGAAGCGTTAATATCTCTTAAAATGACGTTTTGTAACACTTCTGCTACATTCACTATACTTAACTAACATTCAACAAAGATATGAAGTATCTCTAGCAGAGAACCGGGGAACAAAAAAAAAATCGCTACCGCTTCTGCAAAATATTGAAGAACTTTACATTCACCTTTAAAAAAATTAAAAGTCGGATGTAAAAAAAAAACTTGGAAGAGTCAGTTGATTATTATTCGGAAACTGCTCATAGAGGAATAATAAGAAAATAGGAAACTGTTCTTCTTTAGAACAAAAACAAATAAATCTTATAGAAACAACCCCAAGAAACAGAAGTATTGTCCTACATAAGTCAAGTAAGCTCATTCAAGTTCCCTGAATTGATTTGACGAGTTAAAAATAGCCATGATATCTATATATTAATACGTGAAGCGAAAACTTTGGATCCCTTTTTACGAAAATTGGGCGGACGGAGGAGTATGAAATTTCGCACACTTACAGTTTATACAGAGAAGAAGTGACGAATGCTAATATTTTTTTTAAATTATGCGTAAAAATGCATTATTTTCATTAAATAACACGTTACACACACTACTATTCATTACCGTGTATTCAATACACACATGCATAGAGAATATGTCTTTAATATTTTGTGTCTATAGTCTTACTGAATGTCAAGTGTCAAGTATAACCATAGGTAATAAGCTAAGGTAATAAGTTCATTTTATAGATATATAACCTATTTCATTTTTTAAATCTATGATCATATCGAGGATATTTGTCTTTAATATTATTTGTATTAGCGACGATAGGAATTTTGTTTAGATTTATAAGAAATATTTTTGTGGTTTTATGGGGAGTGTCAAGTATGGCATTAGTAAGTTTCCCGTACAAAACTTAGTGTCGTGTGCAAACTGTAGAGGTTGTATGCCTCACGATTGTACAGGCTGGTCATAGATTGTAGAGACTGGTTATAATTATGACATTTTGAACTGTCTTAGTTAATAAAAATAATAGGGAAAATTCTATAAAACCAGAGCTTTCTGTGATAATTCATTCCATATCCAGCAGTTAAGAAGTATTAAGAAAATAAAGAAGAGAGTCCTGAAGAAGTATTCTTTACTTATTACACCTACGTCCTGGTCCTGGCCATCACCATCCCGCCAGCGAACCCTCTCCACAGTAGTACAACGTCAACAATTTGTCTATGTTTATTATTATATATATTTTTTCATTTAATAATGTATTTCTATTCAAATGAAGTACGGTCGAAGTTCGACCAATGGGCGATCACTAGCCCCATGTAATATCGGAAGGTTTTCAATTCCGATACTGATTTCCGATATTACATCTCAATATCGGAATTCCGATATTAACATCGGAATTTCGTAATTTCATTAGAAATTGCATATTTTAATTGCAAATTCGGTATGAGGTTGAATGGAACACAATAAAAATCATTATTAAATCGTATTCTTTAATTTTTTGCGTCCCCTGATTCCGAAGACCTAAAGTACGTATGATCCCATACATTTGATGAGCGTTTGTTGAGAAATTCTGAATATGTGTCTTTCTGATGAAGCCCTGCAAAGAAAATAATTGTTTTATCTATACAAATAAATAAAATTGGAGTGTCTGTTTTTAATATTAAAATAACCACTTTTCACTAAGTGTATATGGATATATACACGGTACATATACCAAAACAACATTTTTTTAAATTTTTGTCTGTCTGTCGGTCTGTCTGTCTGTCTGTTTGTTCCGGCTAATCTCTGAAATGGCTGGACCGATTTTGACGGGACTTTCACTGGCAGATAGCTGATGTAACAAGGAGTAATTCAGGTTACTTTTATTTTAGAAAAATACCTGCGTTAATTTCCGACATCCACGTGGGCGAAGCCGCGGGCAAAAGCTAGTATTATATAAATATATAACTGTACGTAAGCTTTGACTAACCTAGGTACCTGGGCTTGGAACGGACAAGCAAACCTACCTTTAGGAGGTAATATTAAATATTACCTGCTAGGTACAGGTTGGTTCTATGACTCTCTCTCTATATTAGTGTTCTGCCTTATTAAATAAATTGTAACTTTCATTTAGGTACAATTTTATTTCACAAAAGAGAATGGAGAAATCATCTTTTTACGATATATCTAATAATACAAACTAACACCCTAAATATCTACGAACGAAATAATCATGTTTGGCGTTATTTGTTTTATTTTGAGGTAGCACAATTATAAAACCATTTTAACACAGGAATTTATACTGAACTGGAAAACAACAATTAAATAAAAAAAATACTTACATCTTTTATAGCGACGTTGGAGCATGTCAGACTTTTACTGACCCACCCATGTTCCATCAGTTGCCCATTTGCCAGGGTCACGGTATCTCTTTCGAACAATCACGCGACCCCGGCAGGAACTTACACGGTTTACGAGCGCAACTGACTGACAGTATATTTTGTTAGTTTGTGCGAATAAGCAAGAAGTACAGGTGCAGGTTAAAAGTGAGCGAGACAAACAATACTATTATAGCTCTTGTATCGCATGCTTAGCAAGCTGACAACAAGAATACAGCGCTACACATGGACCTAAAATATACGTTTAATTTATAACTCAAATAGAAAAGTTTGTCTGATATCGATATTGGATCACTCAGTATCGGAATTATAATACCGGAACTTACGTTCCGAGATTCCGATATTGCGATATTCCAAGATTCCGAGATTCATGCCCTAGCGATCACTAGTTCAAGATAAATGTGCAGTAGACATCAATCATAAAAACGATCTCTATCAAGTTTTATTAAACGGATGTTAATTTATGCGCGTTACTATAACGTAATCAAGACGGTGCAATATTATGTAATGAATGAGTTTACCGTTATTGTTATTCCGTGTAGCGAGTGAGTAATGTGGGTCAGTGACGAGAACAGAGGCAGGGTCGAGATGCCATTGACGCGTTTTTTAAACTTACGTAACAACCGCGTATTGTTTCGCCAAACAAGGACACAAGGATGCTCCACGCATATACATACAAAACATAAAAAATAAATGATGTCTTACGCACGCGAACCGTTGCTATGCAAATTAAACGTTGCTTCCAGTTATCCTTTTGAATTTGCATCTTTGAGCTTTTATATAGTCTACTGTAAACTAAGTTTTTATCGGAGCTCCCGACATCCGTTTACATTAGATCAATTAACTATTAAAACGATCGGCTCCTGGTTTTATGGACATTGCAAGTTTCCTTTATGGAGATCTATTTCGTTGATAACCCAGCCTATATAACCTCTATGAGCTCTTTAAATGTTAAAGTGTTAGCTCTCCTCTATTAAATATGTAGGTATTATACAAACATATAGTTTTAAATATTTTGCGTAGTTCACAAGACCTGCGATAGTGCGCAATGCTTTTATCAAAACAGAATACGTAGGCAGAACAGTGGTGTCGGTTGTGCTTGCAGGTGTTCGATGTCACTACTAAACTGGTCGGGCATCCGGTCTGAGCCTCGCACCGCGCCCGACAGATGGCGCCACGTGCACATTACTTGTGCATCGTGCTTCACTTCCATTCGTATACTTAAATGTTATTAGATCAATCTTAAACAGTATTGTTTTAGTTTAATCAATCAGCTTGCCCAGGATATTTTTAGTACTGTATTGATTGTTAAAATTAAACTCTGCATGATCAAATAAAAAATGGTAACAAACAGACACTCATCCTTATCTATTTCTAGTAATAGGTTACTGTGTAATAAATTTACGTCTATATTGTTTACTTTAATAGCTCAAGTTTAATCCAATTACGGTTACATTTGCCAAAGATCCCTTGTGAAATATTTTTATGACATTATCGGCTATAAGACAAATTGTCTAATTACGGTGCCGCCCGGCCGCTTATGTAACTAATGGCGGCATAATCGGGTCGAGGAATCCGATCGTATACACGCTCGCTAACCCACTAAAACATATTTCTTTTATTTTGCGGAGTGGGTTGACTACGCAGCCCCGGCTTGGTCGGACTGCCACTTTACAGAACAGGTTCCTATATCGAAATCAACGATAAATCCGCCTGCGAGGTGCCGCCTCACCCTCTCTGCATATTTTCCTCAGTCTCGAGAATAACTCAACATTTTTGAAATATATCTGGTAGTTCACTCCCCATGTTGGAGCTTATATTGATATTTTGGAATACCACATTCAAGAATAAGCGATGGATACATGGTAATTTTATATATATAAGTACACGGCTTCAAATTGGACGTAATGGAAGTTTAATTGAAACTTTTTCGTTTGCCCCGTAAACATTTTCTAACAGACATGAGACAGCCAGACCTATATCAACTTTTGGCTCTTATAACGCTGAATCGTGGATCTCGTTGGCATCGCACAATATTATTACACTATTCTTTTTTCATTTTATTTGACATAATTTGGCTCTGAAAAACTTATTGTGTTTTATACGTATTCCTTCTCGTCTAAATATTGTGGCAATCCATACTACTGTAGATTGTAAGAATAGGGTTGCTTATTGTGCTTAGTTTGAATACCAGGTTTCATAAAGATGGTTCTGATGGTTCTATAGAAGCTAAGTATAAAAGGAATACTTTTCCAGTATTGTACCAGACCATCACAAATCATTCTTGATCATTTTAATTATTTCATAAAAATGTTTACAGTAACATTTTTAGAAATTTTTCATTTTTTTTTTTTTGAAGTCATTATCTCGTATGAGTTAATTACTTCTCGAACAGACTTAGCAATCCAGCTAAATCTGAGTACTAGTTATTTATTATCTTCATCTGCATAAGTACTCAACAAGTTATTATTAACGATGGTTGCCTCCCAAAATCCCAACATAGTTTATTTGTCAACACAGCAATAAAAATACAAGCATGGAATGATGCTACAAGAGAATTTTAACTGTGATGTAAAGGGGTCCACCCTTTATGGCAGAATTTTTTTCGTCATAATATTATTTTGCATAACAGCGGATGGCATATACTTCATTTCGTAGAAAATCGATTGGCATACACTCATTTATCATACATTCACAACGCATAATTTCATAAGTCAGAATCATCTTTAGGCATAAATTTTATTCCATAATAATTAAAAAGTAGAACCATCATATCGCAGAAAGTTCGCAGTCAGAATCGTCTCTTGGCATAATTTCATATCGATAGTTATTAAAAGGCAGAACTATCATATCTCAGAAACTTTAAACTTAGAATCATCTTTTGGCATACATTTCATATCGAAGAAGCATGCAGCATGCAAACAAGCATGCAGCATGCAAGCAAGCATACAGCGTGCAAGCAACCAAGCATGCAACATGCAAGCAAGCATACAGCGTGCAAGCAACCAAGCATTCAGCATGCAAGCAAACAAGCATGCAGCATGCAAGCAAGCATGCAGCAAGCAAGCATGCAAGCAAGCATGCAGCAAGCAAGCATGCAAGCAAGCATGCAGCATGCAAGCAAGCTTACAGCATGCAGGCGAGCATGCAACATGCAGCATGCATGGTTTCTGTCACGGCTTCGGCGCTGCAGGGCTCCGGCGGTCCCACGTGAGCTCATCGTCGCAGATGGTTTTACGCTCACCACGGCGGCGGCCGTCAAAACCACCTGCTCCTCAGCTCGCGGGCCGCCTCGCCACTCCGCGCCTACGCGGGCCTAAATTACACTCTAGGGGTAGGGCAGACAAGACTACGTGGAGTCGGTTCTGCAGCGATTCGTTTCTGTCAATAATTTTTGTAGCACAACATATACTGACTTTTTGAGACACTATTTCATTTTATTTAAGGTTAAAATGCAATTTAATAGAAATGAAAATATGCCTAACAAAATTATTCTAAATAAAATTCTGCCATCTTCATAGTATGCCAAGTGAAATTATGCCAAATAATCATTGCTCTAAATAAATGTTATGCTAAACGAAATTATGCGGAATTTTAAGTCTGCCAAAGGTAATTAGGCGAAATAAAATTCTTCCATCTTGAAAGTATGCCAGCGTAAAGTCGAGCATATGAACATTCGGCCAAACAATGATTATGCTGAACATTTTTTATGCCTTACAAATATTCGTTTAAATAAGATTATGCCAAGTGTGTTATGCCAAATAAAATTCGGAGCATCAATTTTCTGCCAGATAGAGGGAACCCGATGTAAAGTTATGGTTTTACGTAGACCATCGGGCGTCTAGTCGGGAGTCCCGCAGGGAGGCGTCGTTGGCGCCTTGTTCAATCAAGCTACAAGCATTTTTCCCAGTTCTTCGATTAAACGTACATTATAGTTTTACTGGCTCACCACACTCGATACTCGTCGCTAATGGATTCACACAGCCTCAACATACACATAACTTACGTTCGAACATAGTTGACACATATTTCCCCTATACGTGTGTCATTCATTGTATTTGGTAGTAACGTAATTATTCTTAACGTTTTTTTTCCTGAACTCTTTGTTTTTTGGCGAAAGTTATAGTGATTTCCTTATTTAGCAACATTTCACGTGTTAACGAATAAATATCAACGAATAAATATTGATAGCGGTGGTATGCATCACTTCTATACAAATACAATATAAATATGAAACGGACATAGTGCGCATATGCATTGACCCGCATTCCCAATAGGCCATCACTGTTTGCACTGTGACAGTAATGAGATATAGTATAGGGTTGATAATATTACTATTGGCTCGCGCAGTCGATCAATATTTCCTAATTAGTTATGAGGTGTATCACAGATGACTGTGATTTTGCGTGTATTTGTGGGAACGTGAATAGTATTATCTGTTATTATTATGTTAATAACTGATAAGCGATTCCGTACATTATTATCAATGATAAGTCTACGATCTCATATTTACTCAACAGTAACGCGCTTGTGTGTATATGTATATGAACAATTTCATTATAATGATAGCTTACGGCTGTATCTGTATTCTACACACACGCACACAAGTTTAATGAACAGCATTGTACTGCTGTTGTGTTTGTAAACTGTAACCTTTTTAATTCCTCGTGTACCAAAGAAGTTTGCTACATTTATTTTAAAAAGGCTTTCGTGGTAGAGCTTCATTGTGTTTTTTTCAAGATCGGTACTTTATTATTCTTTTTGAACAATTCATAGGTTTCGAAGACTCCAAGTGAATAAATAATAACTGAACGTATCACAAAAAAAGTAGTTACGTGCCTTCGGTACAAAGTAAGGCTGGCTGAGGCGAACAAATAACTGGTTGAGTTGGATAGTTGGTTGAGTGCGTGCAGCTCGGCGCTCGGCGACCCCCCGCTCGAGGTTCGCTGGCGTGCCCTCGCTCGTTGTAGCTATACATATGGGTCGTAGCGAGCGGCGTGCCGTCGCAATATCAGCCCGGTGAAATCGCTCGCCCGCCCGCTTCGTCGCACCGCACGCCTCGCCTGCGCCAGTCGCCGTGCGCCAACTGAAACGCGCGCACTGCTAGCGCAATCGAACGTACAATATTCCACACGAGGCTCTCGCTCTCTGCTAACTTCCACCGCCTTCGTCCCGGCAACGCTGCTATCACCGGCGCCGGTCGATCATTCGGAACGTTTTGCTGTTGCTGTTAAGCAACATTTGTCACCTTTTCAACATTCGTAATATTCGTTTGTGTGTGTGAGAAGTGCATGTGCGCAGCTCGCCCTAATTTGTGCATCGGTGTAGTTAAGAAAAGGATTCAAGACGGCTGTCATCATAAGGCTGCCTGCGAACACAGTGAGTATCGCGGCGGCCGCATGACTCAATGTAAAATGGGACGATTCTTATCTACCGTACTTGTGTGCGTGGGTGTGCTGACGCTGAGTTTGTCAGTGTTTGCGTGACATCCGACCGCCTCCGTGCCTGTGTGTGCGTTGGCTCAATACTTGGTTCTATTTTGTGGCGGAGCGGCTAGATGTTTGTTTTTATTATCATATGACCGGCTGCTGTAACTTGCTTTAAATTCAAGTACTGTTGACTTTGATGGATCTATGTTAGAACTGTCAAAGGGCGGTGATAAGAATGATTGTGAATTGAATAATATTTGAAACTAGTTGAAACTTTATATATGAGCAAAAAAGTATTTATTCCACTAAAACACAAAAAAAAATCCCAACAATAAACACATTAAACTAGAATATTCGGCCTGCTCGATACTTGCCGTTTTTCATTTGCCGTCGGCAGCGTTGTAGGCGTATTTGAGCGGCGCTCCGTATCTCTCCTATGTTGAACATTGAAAGTTTATTTCTGCATAAATATAGTTTATTTAAATAAAAGAAAGTGCATGAAATTTTTTTAACGTCTTCTATGTCTTCTTTTGGTCCAAATTAAACTATAATTGGTCGTAATGTGACAAAAAAAGCATTTCTTCGTGCACAAGGACCAATAATTTTCAGATTGTTGTGAATATAGTATTGTTTAGTGTCTAGTTATGAATTAAAATATACATTTTACCCAATCCTGAATTAATACAGCATCAATATTTCAACAACCCAAAAAATCTTTCATTTGTATTAAATAGGAGCAAGCCTAAGAATAATGAACGGTGTTAAACGGTGATTTGATAAATTATACATTCAATTTCCAACTAAATCATTTTCTTAGATCAGTAGGATATTAACTTAGTTCATTCCTCCTATGTAATCATGATAGGAATGACAAACCACACTGGTAATGTACATGATATTGAAACGAAAAGAGTCCTCACCTACACAGTACCTACACATTCTCTGCTTCATTTACAATAGTAAGAACTATTTTACCTTTTCCTGCAACGAAAAGTTCATACTTTCTCTTTTTGGGTTAGCGTTACAGGAGCAAATGTTCTGAATGAAGTTCTACCACTGCAATTAACTTTTTAGTCAAATTCAAGTCGACCATCAATCAACCCCCAACCCATCTTTCTTCATTCACAATTCATTGTTTTGTGAAAATACAATTTTGTTAATTGTGTCGAATCTATTCGGCGGGCGCTTTTTCTTAAAATTTTGTTGTAATGACAATTAAGTGTAGTCACTTTTCTTGTTACATCGCTAGTCATATTTCCCCGTCATGTTTTCATTCTTGCTTATGCTGTCAGCATACATATAACCCAGAGGACACGGTGGAGCATACGGTGGAAGTGTGCCCTGCCTGGGCGGAGCACCGCCGTGTCCTCGTGGAGGCGATCGGCGGCGGCGACCTCTCGCGTCCGGCCCTGGTGCGAGCCATGGTACGGAGCGAAAGGGCATGGGAAGCCGTCACCTCCTTCTGCGAAGCAGTAATGCTCGCGAAGGAGGAGGCGGGGTGCGTGAGGGAGTGGCAGTCTCTGCGCCCTCACGTCCCTAACCGCTGCAGGAGGAGACGCCCCGGGCGTCGGGAGTCGATTGCGGACTCCCGGCCACCGTAGGCGCGAGCTTGCGGGCGGCGAGCAATGGGTGGCTCGCCGCCCGGTATGGACCAGGCTCGGGTCGACGGCGCGTAGTGTTCCACGCGCGCCTGAAAGAGATGTCAGCAGCGCTGAAGGGGTCTGCTAGGACCGATGCCTGCCGGGGTCGCGTGATTGTTCGAAAGAGATACCGTGACCCTGGCACATGGACAACTGATGGTACACGGGTGGGGTTTAGTCTGTAAAAGTTTGACACGCCCTCCCGCTCCACCCAGAGCGGGAGAAGTCATTTGATGATTTCCCATCCAAAAAAAGCATACATATAACAACTTATTCCGTCAGTTCCCTACCTTAACATCTTAAACAGCTATAGTTCTTTTATTCATCTGAAAAGCTGCGTCACAAATACATCTCAAATACATTTTGTTGTTCATATTACTAAAGTTTGCAAAAAGCTCTACAGTGTTCTCGCGATGTGATTACTAAAGAGCATTGTTATCATCGCGCATGTGTTCGTAATGCTTGTATGCGTTTCTGATTATTTAATGCGATCTCACGCTCGACAAGTTCACGTGAATAAAGTCCTAACGGCCAGCAATGAGGCAGATCAATCGTCGATTTTATTCATCTTGTCGTAAAAACTATAATGGCGGAGAAAACGTTGGCGTATCACACATTCCTCTTCCGACGGTGGCTCATACAAATTATACGATGTGTGTTACGTATAGCTAGGTAGGTCGGCCGTCATTATTTATGTTCTCTAACAGTCGGCTCAGTGGTGTGGGTTAAAATCGGAGCAGTCAGCTGATCATCCATGTGTGTGTGTGCGTTCTTCGGGAAACACCTTTCGATGACGTGTGCGAGCTCCGTTTAATTGGACATTCACATTGTTCCCTCTTGTTTTTTTTTCTGTTTAGACATATTGATTCATATGCATGATAAAAGCGTGAAGTACTATTTCGTGACGTTGGTTTCTGATTTGCAGTAGCCGAAACGTCTCTTGTGTTATATTGATCCATTAACTTTTTCAGTTATCGGTAGTTCGTAATCACGACAGTGATTTACTCAACAAATGGAACAAATAGTACTCAAATAGAATTTATGGAAGATACGGACTATGATATATGCGTAAAATCAATTAGTACCAATGTTACATTGACTACAACAAAGTCATTTAAGATTCCGGCATTAGAAACAATTTAAAACAACGCTTGTTTTAGAAATTCCATACATTTTACTGATTTATGTTAGGTTACAAGATATCAGTTTCCAATTTGGTTTGATCTAGTTTATCCTGGCCAGTATTCGGGCAATAATGGATAACTTCACAAAACACGAACTCATTACTATACTAGCACACTGTAATTTCAAACCTGGCTGATAAGTATACCTTATTGGGGTTTGCACGTAAACAGTCATTATGAAACATGTCATTTGGTAAAAAACATGACGTGGTCGGTGATTACATTTGCCGTATAGCGACGTAGTAATATGATGCCTTCAGCCTCTGTCGTTATGTATATTATGCCGTTTTTGCACATTTATCATAGAGCCTCTTAACGGGATGCTCTGCTTGTAAAAACATATTATAACCTGCAGAGTTTGTCAGACAATAAGGTTTTTCTCTTGATTTCCATAGATTGATAAATGGTTTTTACTGTTCAAAGAACTTGATAAACAAGTTAACAATATTACACTGCAGTCTTAATCATCATCATTGTCATGCCTATTGGGATAAGTCCCAATTTATTTTGGGGTCGGCGCAAAATGTCTTTAGTTTTAAGTCTTAATAAAGGAATAATTAATTTTGGAAACGGGATATGGTACAGGGACATAGCACTTCTTTTTTTTTTGGCTGGGAAATCATCAAATGACGTCTGCCGCTCTGCGTGGAGCGCAAGGCGTTCAGGTTCAAAGTGTCCAATTCATAAAACGTCCAATTCCCAAAATGTCCAATTCTTAAAATGTCCAATTCTCAAAACATCCAATTCCCAAAATGTCCAACTCCCAAAATGTCCAATGTTTGAGAATGTGGTAAACTTTGTTCAATAACTCATCAAAGCGCTTTTTTAATACTTACGTCAAACAATAAATATAAAATACTGAAAGAATCAAAATATGTTTTATTTAGAAGTAGCAAATTAAGACCAGTACAATAATCAACATCATAACTTTACTAATTATAAATTGGAACAAATGTTAAACATGTATTATTGTTTATATAGTACATGCATGTATTATATAAACAAGGTAAGACAAAAATATGTTATGCCTTACTTTGTTTTATTTAAAAGTAAATTAAGACCAGTAAAAAAATGAGATTTCGAGTATGTTGTGGTCTGCCACAACATACTCGAAATCTCATTTTTAGGGTTCCGTTGCCAAATGGCAAAAAACGGAACCCTTATAGATTCGTCATGTCTGTCTGTCTGTCTGTCCGTCCGTCCGTATGTCACAGCCACTTTTTTCAGAAACTATAAGAGCTATGCTGTTGAAACTTGGTAAGTAGATGTATTCTGTGAACCGCATTAAGATTTTCACACTAAAATAGGAAAAAAAAACAATAAATTTTGGGGTTCCCCATACATAGAACTGAAACTCAAAAATGGTTTTTTTCATCAAACCCGTACGTATGGGGTATCTATGAATAGGTCTTCAAAAATGGTAATGAGGTTTCTAATATCATTTTTTTCTAAACTGAATAGTTTGCGCGAGAGACACTTCCAAAGTGGTAAAATGTGTGTCCCCCCCCCCCCCCCCCCCCCCGTAACTTCTAAAATAAGAGAATGATAAAACTAAAAAAAATATATGATGTACATTACTATGTAAACTACCACCGAAAATTGGTTTGAACGAGATCGAGTGAGTAGTTTTTTTTTAAAACGTCATAAATCGTAAACCGCAATTTACCTTACATTCAATCAAATGATATATAAAAATTAAAAAAAAAAACATTTATTTTTAAACCGAGAATACCTGCAGGTTTGTACGGAACCCTCGGTGCGCGAGTCGGACTCGCACTTGGCCGGTTTTTTTACAATGTAATGTAAAAAAATACAATAATCAACATCATAATAACTATAATTATAAATTGAAACACATTAAACATAGTTTTACATAACCTAATTTTTTTTATTGTCTTGTTTAATTTTTTTTTCATTATTTGTTACTTTTAACATCACGCCTTGTTTCCCCGAAGGGTTGGGCAGAGGTGTATCTATAGTACACCCACATTTCGCCAGTTATGTTTAAGTCCCATGTAATAGGGGGCGAGCCAATTGCCATCAACCAGGCACAAATCCAGACTCCGGGCTGCTATTGAGAAATTCCAGATGGAAAAACCCAAAAAAGAAAACATATTTTTTTATTGATTCTTTCAGTATGTTGTATTTATTGTTTGACGTAAGTATTAAAAAAGCGCTTTGATGAGTTATTGAACAAAATTTACCACATTCTGAAATATTGGACATTTTGGGAATTGGACGTTTTAAGAATTGGACATTCTGGGAATTGGACGTTTTGTGTATTCGACATTTTGAGAATTGGACGTTTTGACATCGTTGGACATTTTGAGGATTTGACATTTTGAACCTGAACGGCGGAAGGGCATGTCAGACTTTTATTGACTAAATACCACCTGTGTTCCTTCAGTTACCTGTGCCAGGGCTACGGTAACTCTTTCGAACAAAACCGCGACCCTGGCAGGCATCGGTCTTCGCGAACCCCTTCAATATGTGGTGACATCTCTTTGAGGCGCGCGAGGAATACAACGTGCTGTCGACTCGAGTCTGGTGCTTACCTATTGCCGGACATAACACTGGGATTCTTACTTGTTATGGCTGTACGAATACACAAGCAGATCAACTTTTGTCACTACTTTGCTGATGCATTTAGTTAAATGTCTAAAAGCATTTAAACTCTCTTGTTTTCTGTTGGTACGGATGAGGTTAGGCCACAGAGTATCATCATGGTGGTTTTTATTAGCGCTTGTAATATGTGCCTTCCTGGTCCCAGGTAATGTTCTGATAAAGCGGTGACAAAGTGTATGTGATAAATAACAACGCTGCTTACTTTCTTCCAAGTTTATGGTCAATAACGATATGTTATACATATAAAATAAACATCGTTTTCAATTTATTTTTCACATATCTTTACCGTCAGATTGGCTGTTGCTTTTCACTTTCAGGATCCCCACGTGAAAACCCTACGGTAGAGTTCCCTTAATTAATTCAGCCCTCTACGTCATCGTGTTACAATCGAACAATAGTAGAAGTTGGCGGGGAAAGTTGAGTTTCGGCGTCGCTTCCCCCTTCCCACTTCAACCCCCTTCGTCACAAATAAATAAGCCAGAGCCGACATCCGACAACAATAATAATAATTCGCTCGAGCCCGATCAGCTGTTTCGCCGACACCGACCCGAGTAACAGGTGGCCTATAAAGACATTCAATAAAGTGTGTACCACTTGCCTTCGTTGCGGAACCGTCTATTTTACACAAATACACTCACACATACAAGCAGAACCACTACTAACCCAAGTTGAACTTTTTGCCATCTTTCTCATTCTTACCGCCCATTGGTATTCCGATAAGATTTGAGCAAGTTTATTGTTTCTCTTCGGAGTTATTTAATTTGAATTTTGCTGAAATTGGCATTTCTTGGAAGAATTAGTTTTGGCCTCCCAAGTTCTACTACACCTACTACATTCTCGAAATGTGCTATGCTATATTTCAAGTAGTAGTAGGTGTAAGGCTTGTTTGGGCAAAATTGGATCTTCCACCCATGGGTGCAATCAGGTGAGCATGGGTCACAATTCCTCGTTCAACTCCATCTCTCTATCTTTTAAACTTTCGAATGAATTTGCGATGCGATGTCATAGTCATACAAGCCTTTCAGAAAATCTCAATGTGACAGTGTCGGCAGAGTGATTCATCTGCCACGACGTAGATCGGAAACTGTAGACATATGTATGCAAATTTACGAACGAATAAAGGTGGTGGGGTGGGAACGGGTCGCGACCTTCTCACTGTCCCCCGCTACACGTGGTTTGTTGTATATAATTGTACGAGCTGTGTAAGATTACTGTAGGCCAGGCATTCCAGGCACTACGCACTACCCGTCCCTACACAAAACATCACTGAGCACCCTCTTTGTTTACCTTTCATTTGTACGCCCTTCGTACTGTTCTTAATGAAGGACTTGTTGAGTCTTACATTTTGGCGTACTGTTTTTTTTTTAAGAAAAAATTGTTTGTGGCGAAATTGTAACGATTTGCTTTGAATTCCAATTTTGAGAGTCCGTTTTCTCATGACCAGTGTTTAACGAGCGAATAGGCTATAACGTGAAACAGCGCCGTATTGGAGCGGGGTTAGTTGGTGTACGGCGCAAAGATTTGTAAGAGTTGCACAGCATTTCACTCTCAATAGAGCGCGGTCGTCGATGACGAGCCGGTTATGTAATGTAAATGTTTACGTACCTACTACACGTGGCCGGCACCACGTGCCCCAACCGAGAACACTAGCCTTGTGAATTATTTATTTACGACAACATTTTCGCACGCCGGTCGACGAACTCTTGAATGGTCTTGGAACGCATTTACGCCGATTAATCTCGACATATCTCATACGACATTGATAATGGTGCCGATTCTGTTGTACACGAACTAAACTAACTAAACTATCTCTAAAATTCCTTACTTTTGGCTATGAGAATTGTAACGCTATTCTGCAAGGAAAAATCTCTAAATTTAAAAACTATTTTGACACGACTAAAATCGAATTTGACAATCGCGATTCAGCGTGGTATTTTTTTTTCTTTTGTTTTCGCAACGTTTACTTGTGTGTGCATTGCGTAGAATGAATTTTTTGAGAGACGAAGGCGCGTGCTAGGGTGCAGCCTGGACGTGTTTTATGGAATTTTTCACTTTTGTTTGAAAAATATAAAAAAAATGTTACCCACGTGTTGATATTTAAATGTTCCGGGGTATACTAAGGGGCTCGAAAATTTCATTATTTTTGCGATAGGACACGCCATTTTCAAGATATAAGCAAAAAGAAAATAAAAAATACAGATCTGTTTTTGCACGTGAAGGCAAGGCGTTGTTGAGAATTTTAGTTCATGACCACTAGTTTTATTCCACACCTTTTTAATCGCGCTTAAAAATAGTCAGATTTAGTTAAAATAAATTATTATAGTCAAAATTTTTGGTGAAAACCGGCAAACTCAGAATAGCAAAATTGACATTTTCACTAAACTAATAACTCAGTGCAATCTTAGTGCTGTCAAATTAAAATATAGTTAAGTTGTGTCACTTTAGTCTATTTCAGAATAGGAAATCGTCGTTTGACAGGAATAAACCAAATTTTAGTGATTTTTAGTTTAGTTTAGAGAATTTTGTGCCAACAGAATCGGCACCAATATACTTTTGTTATTACTTGAAATGAAGAAAGTGGGTTTACGATAACATCGGTGAGCTTCATTCCCTTGGTTCATTCAACATGTTTTATTACAGACTGAGGGAGTTTCCTTTCTCCACGTAATTTTTTAACTCTACAATAAACTCTATCCAAATTGGTCAAGTTCCTGTCAAATCTTTTTAAAAGGTAAAACTCAAACGTTCTAAAATTATTTAATAATGTCGTAAATTTGAGTTGACTTTATAGTCATCTTATCATTCAATAACTATGAATAGCGAGCAGAATGTAGTGAATACATTAGGTACATTTGATGATGTGGAGAATTCCGAGGCGCAGGGGATTTGCGGTTATTTAGACGAGCTGCAACGCCCATCAGCAGGCTATTTATAGAGCACGTCACTTCGTAGCGTAAGTCCCGTGCCACTGACCTAGCCTACCAGATACTAATATGAAGATCTAACTATCTATCGTATGTTGCTTGGGACAGTAATGAACGTAATAGCGACATGAGCTGCGATAACCGATTGCGATCGCCCTGATTGCCACATGAGTCACCGTTTCTTGTTACATGATGAAGGTTTTTCAAGAGCATTTCTTGGAAAAGATTATGCAGAGACTTGTTTACATTAAGGAGACTTCAGAAAGTCCGTAATCAAAGTTTAGTTCAACAAAAGTTTAGGAAAATCTTTAGTTAACAAAGAAATAAACTATTGTATCTTAATCCTAACATTCCTAACGAACCGCTCCTTGATTTTGATTCTGTAAAGCGTACTGTTGTGTTGTGAAGCAAAATCTTTGTACCATAGCAATCCTGTATAAGTACCGCACATTGTTAGTCGGGCCCACGTGAGCGTTTCTCTCGGCTCAATAGCGGGTTTCATGATCGTCGTCGCCTCGTTCCCACTGCACCTCACCTATATAAGGTACGTAGGTTACGTAGGTTTGTGTGGTTGCGTTAGTCCCTCTATTTACCGTGCTGCTGGCAGCCTCCACACAATGTGTAGACACACCAACAAGAGCGATTTTGTGTTTATTTGCGTCGGGATTTGGGCCAAGTGCAGTCGGTCAATTTAAGCCGATCTCGTTCGTTCGTGCTCGACTGACGTATCGCAATTGACGTAGCCCAATCACTCAAACAGCTGATCAATGTTTTGTTAGATCTTAATTGAATACCGTAGAGTTCTGAAATGGAGATGTAGTTAAAACTTTATGCTTATACATTGAATTCATTCATCCCAGTTTTCGCGGAACTTTTTGTCCCGAAGTGGTCCTTTGTCCTTTTTCCACGGTTGTACTGACTTCCTATCTGGAGTCATTGTTGTTAAGTCTCTATGCGGAAGTGAAAACACCTAACTATGAGCGGAAAATTGGGATTCTTTAAAGGTTTTTAACGTTTTTTGTCCTGTTAAGTCATGGAGGCCTTTGCCAGCAATGTGACTATATAGGCTACATATATATAGTCGAGGATATGGAAATATGTTGATGAGGGATAATAATAATATTGTTGGGGTCATTATTAACTTACATACTTAATAACTGTTGTACTATATTTTACTAACTAACAATCTTACTACTTTATCAAAGAGAAAGACTTGAAAATAGTCAATCATGTAATTCAAAATCATAGACTACTCTCTCATCTGTTAATTTCCTTTTTGCAGTGCCTCATCTAACTTTTTTTATATTCCTGTGTCTACTTATCAAACAGTCACTTAGTCTGTCGAGCTTAGATACGTGTCCCACGTCAAATAATTTCGCTTCCAATTTACTAGGTATACATCTGAAAACACTAAAGCAGAGACTGTATCTAGATAGAGCCGCCCAGCACGTCCCGACAGCTTCCAACAATAATAATTAATTGACTCGTCCGTTCGTTATCGTGCTTTTATATTGACGTTCCCGAGTGAGCAAGCGAGCGAGGCGCATTCGGAATGAAATTTCCATAAAAACTTTTGTGCTCCGGCGGACGTTGCGAGCGCACGTTAAAATCGTCGGCTGGCAATAAAACAGCGGCCGGTGCGGCGAGGCGCGACGAAGCGAGCAACGAGTGCGAGAGGGACAGCCTTAGAGATAATGGACTCTGTACGAAATGAAGAACGCGCTTGGTGCGCCGAGCGAGCGAGCTGGAGCGCTGGGCAAAAACATCGCCGCAGTTATCGCGCTCCCCGCCGCCCCGCGCCCCGCCCCACCGTCCGGACTCGTCTGATCGACGCCGGAGCCTCTCGCAGGCGAGCTAACCTCGACAGCGGGGGGTCGTGAGTTGCCTCGTCGAGCCCGTTCGAACGTTGAGAACGCGTTGCACCGTCGCCGCTCTCTCTATATTACGAGTCGATTTTAACTTTGAAAAAGCTTAACATTTACGCGTCCGTTGCACAGTTGCTCTCGTCCGCTCCAAGCTCGCTCTAATCGCGTTTACCGTTGTATGTTGTAATAGAAAAGGACCACTGATTGATTTACGAGCAACGAGCATTGACTACGCTGAAACGGTATGTACTATCATATGATTGTCAACTGGGTACAATAGTTTGTTGGGTGAGCTTTTATGGGTTCGTATGAACTTGCATTATTATGCATAACTCGTTGTTTCATTGTACTTTAACGACTGTCGGTTTACGTTACATAACTTAGTTACCGTACAAAAGATGATCTGCATCCAAGTTTAATATTAGCGCGAGGCGTGCCGCATTTGTTTTTATTTTGGTGTTGGTTGCGAGCGCATTGTTTGCGGAGATTCCGTACGTTATTTTATTGCACGATTACCGCAAGTGGCCGTGCTCTATTGACTCGGCGTGCTATTGTTGCTCTTTACTGCCGAGGTTGCAGTGTCAAGGCATCTCACCTAGGCACAAGAATGCACACTCAATGCCCTGTGGATTATGCAAATGAGAATTGCCTTTTACATTAGCATCTGTTAGTGATCTTTTACGTTTGATTGTTTATGAACCTTTGTGGTATGTAAAAATTGTAAAGATTTGCTTAGGGATGCTTCTTCTATCATCATTATTATCACAAGTTGTTTGAATACTTTTGTATTTTTTTGTCCTCTAATTTCGATGATAGGAACAAAATGAGAAAAAAGAATAGAGAAAGAGAAGAGACTCTTAGGAGAAATAACAGATTGGCAACAGTCGAGATTTTAATCATTGGTCCTTTAGTGCCTACTTGTTGATGATGATGGGTTTCTTTATGAAACTCATGCGCACCAATTTCATAACTCCTTTTCTTCATTGTTTTCATATTTGATAAGAATCGAATTTAAGGTTGGGTTAAAACTTTCACAATTTGATAAATGGTTAGTCCAAACGGCAATATTTACTTAAACTAAAACGGTCTTCATTCAGGAAATAATATTATAGTTTAGTAAATAGCCCAGTAATGTCCATTCATACATTACGGATTATGTTCAAAGGTCCTTTTTTGTTACTTCATTCACACTTCCCTAGAAGCTTATGCGTGATTCACATTTAACGAGATTCAACTAGACTAATCATATTCCTATAGTGCGATCATTTGGGGTAGTTTCTGATTAATTGGCATACCAACTGTCAAACTGCTACCTTATGCAGAAGCCGATGTAAGGTGATACTTATTGTCATTGATCAGAAGTTAAACTAACCAATAATAGGTAGAGTGAAGAAAATCTAGAACACAATATCAATACATTACATGAAGCAATTTGTCTAAACAATGAAGAATAATTGAATCATTGTTTTCTCATAAATTTTATTTAAATATTACAAAGATTTCAGCGCAAAGGAAAATACGTTCTAAGAAATTACGTATAGAAGGATCAAATGCAATTCTAGGTTTTATCCTGAGTTCACGATCTTGAACTTATGTACCTACCTAGAATTATTGTTCTTTATCGTAATAAGTCATTATTAATACATGAAGATCAAGTCTCTGTGACTGTTTGGTACACTATGTTACATATTTTAACCTTAAAACTACGAACCAAATTTGATATAATTTTATAGAGAAAATAGCTTTCGCCAGCGGCTTTGCTCGCGTTGTGGTTGAAATTTTTTCCACTACCCTATCATCATCATCATCATCATTTCAGCCGCAAGACGTCTACTCCTAGACGTATGTCTCCCAAAAGCACCACCACTTCGACCGGTTCTGTGCTTCTAGCATCCAGCGGATTCTTGCGGCCTTCACCAGGTCATCGGTCCATCTTGTGGAAGGCCTTCCAATGCTACGTCTTCCAGTACGCGGTCGCCACTCTAGAAAATTCCGACCCCATCGGCCATCTGTTCTACGAGCATAGTGCCCTGCCCACTGCCACTTAGTTTGGCAGTTCTTCGGGCAATGTCGGTTACCTTGGTTCTCCTACGGATCTCTTTATTTCTGATTCGATCGCGTAGGGAAACTCCAAGTATATGCCACTCTATTGCCCTTTGGGTGACTTTCAGCCTTCTTATGAATCTTATTTTCTATTTTGTTATGAGGCCCATTGTGAGCGACCACGTCTCAGTGCCTTAGGTATAAAACGTATTCTATGTGTTAATCCAGGTTAAAAATGAATTGTGTGCCACATTTCATCCAAATCCATTCAGGCGTTTTTGTGTGATGAATAACGTCTAAACACCCAAACTTTCGCACATTGAGGATTACATAGACAAATTTTTACATTTGTTTCCGTTACTGTCAGTGGACCCAGATAAAAATAAAGAAAATGTGTTCACAAGGGGCGTTGAACAGGAAGATAAACAAAATGATATTGATGTTGTTATGTATTGTTCCAGGATCTGACCGGTCAAAACAGCAATGACTCGGGCGGTAGCGGCGGTGCTGGGCGCGCTACCACGCCGCACCTGAGGCCAACGCCCAGCCCGACAGGCTCCAGTGGCTCACGCTCCATGTCACCGGCTGTTGGTAAGTGAACACTCAACACTCCTCACTGATTCAAGTCTTTGGGCCACTTGCACCACCAATCACTAATTGTATTTAACACTAAACTCGCGTCTCTCTCATGTTCAAACAATTGCCAGAAACACAACGGTGTTTTAAATTCGTTCAGTGTTAAATATGTTTAGTGTTATGTAAGTGAGCCTTTAGCTTGGGTACGAGACAATCAGATGCTAAGTCAGAGGTCATCATCATCTGCCTAGCCTGTTTCCAACTATCTTGGGGTCGGCTTCCAGTCTAACCGGATGCAGCTGAGGACTGGTTGTCAGACTTTCGGGCTTCTGACGACCCGTAACGACTAGCCGATGATGCCGATGGTTTCGTAGATTAAGATCTAAGAAAGACAGCCGGGACCAACGGCTTACGTGCTGTCCGAGGCACGCAAGGGACTTGCTAAGTCAAAGGTATTGCCTCATAATAGCAGAGGTTGGGGATACTGTGGCAGGCTCGTGAAATCCGCTGTAGCCGTTATGCTAAACAAGCCACATATTCCAAGTTGTGCCCGAAACTTGTTTTTCTAAAAGTGTATGCTTTTTGGTGACAAATCAAGCAGAAAGAAATAAACTACCAATAGTAATAGTTAAATACCAATGTGAAAAGACAATGTCATCAGTTTCACATTAATGACTAAAACCAACCTAGTTTTACATTTCAAAATGTTGTAAATGTATAGTCAGACACGATTTTTGTGAATGGTGAATTAATGACTTGAACTTTGGTAGTAATTTCATCGCGGGTGCGTTTATTTCTGAAGAAAAGCCAACGAAATGCAGTATGGCAATGAAAACAAACTTCATTCTAATCATACATCATCTACCTAAGTGCAATGACCAATCATCCTAATAAGATTTGTTTTCGTCAACTGATTCTGTATGAAGCTGCACTTCGTTTGTGTTTTCTTTGAATTTGAACCTTATTTCCAGGGATTAAGGTCTTAATATATTCTTGGAAGGTTTTGCCTTATCCTTTGTTTTGTCACGGGTGTGTTGATCAGATTCGTTGTGCATACTCCGTCACCGGTAGACACGGGCTTTCCCGACATTGACCCACATAGAACGGGCGCCCAGAGTACGCCGTATTTTGCCCCTTTTGCGGGCGCGAACCACCCCAGCCCGCCCACCTTATGTACGAGTCGGGGTGGTCGCGGTATATAGGGCCTCGTGAAAAACTTACCCCCACCGACGGTTGGGGCGAGCACGCAAAACAGGACCTTCTACCCCTAAGGCCCACGAGGCGCTCCTATGTGCCGGATCGCCACCGACCTCACCATTGACAAACCTTCCCACCTATATAACAACATAAAAAACGAAACCGACGTTTACTTTGCCGAACTTGGCACGATTTTGTAAAAGTAAAAAAAAAAAACGCGATTGAAAAGTAGAGCTACATTGATTGCGTTAAATGATGAATTCGCATAATCAATCAATTGGAACGGACATCGTTATTCAATAGACTGACTAATGCCTCGAATGTATTCAGTAGTATTTGATCAACGAGCCGTGTATCGAATTCTAATACATTTTAAAAGTGTTTGTTGACATTCCAATTTACATCTTGTTGAAATGTAAAGATTCCTAGAACACCCTTGTGGGGTTTCCCTCGAAGTGACCTTGTCGAGTTCACCCACCGGGGACGCCGCATCTTATATACTTACCTACTCACTGTCACGATTTGTTTGACGTAGGAATATGTATATTACGAATACATAGAGTTACTTTTGCCTTCCCATCTGATTTAGACGAGTAATACCTAACCTACTACAATTCCATTCATGAACAGTTATTATAAACTTTATGTATGTACCTAACTTGATAAGCCGGTATGTACCTACATATCTGACATTGGCTTGGATACAATTGTTACGTTACTTTTCTTACTTTCCCTTCTAAAATAAATGAAATGTAATTGTTTAATCTGTAAATAAGATATCGAAATCACTTTTATGCGTCATATTGTATAAAAAATAAGTTAGAAGAAATGACTAAATAAATTCAAGGGACACAATCTTGGTCAGATCATGTGAAGACAATGTAGATTAGTGACCGAAATGGTCTTTGAGGAAAGAACTAGACAGATTTTTGTGGACCAGTCCAGTCAGTGCAAGCATTTGTCAATAATCATGTAGCTCGACTTTATTTCAGATAAAAGGCGCTCATTGATATTGATGATGTTTCAGACAATTAATAATAATAAATCATTTGAACCGTATTTTAACTAACCCGGACAAACAAACAAACTATGTAAAACAGGTATTCATGCTGAAGTATAACGCAAACAATTACTAATTAGACTTTGAAAATTCTCAGTTTTCAGGGTTCAGTAGGTAACATGGAAACCCTTCATGTTTCGCCGTGTCTGTCTATCCACTGCTTAGCTCAGAGATTTGTTACTAGAAAAATACGTCAAGCCAACTAAGTGGTAACATAAAGCCCCGAATTATCCTTTCCAATTCCTCTTCGTAAATTGAGAATGATTTTTTAAGGTTTGTGGTTGTTGTACAGGCCTTTCAAAAATATTACGGGTGTGTGAAAGTGTAAACAGTTTTTCGATTCAGGGATCCGTTTGTATCGAAAAATTGCTTACACAAACAAGGTAAGCTTGAAAGGGCTAATTTTTGTTTGGACGCAAGTGTTAGTCCCTCTGCGAGCAAACGATTGTTTTTGGATATCTGAAGAAAAAAAACACGATAGTGGTATAATTATATGTAAAACGAAGTTAAAAGGAAAACTATCACAGCTAAGTAGACTTTACAAGTTAACAAGTAACAGTCTACCAACTTATATTTGCATTTGGCAGTTAGAATGTATTGGGGAACATGTTTTTCAACTACAGTGTTAAGTTTGTTCTTGACATAAATAATTAATGCCAACTAGTCGGAACCCTTCATGTGTATGGTCAGACATGCACATGGAGATGGCCGGTTTTCTTTGGCAATAGACAGCCAGTTGCGACTTATAGATTTTATTTCCCGTGTTCTAATAATAAGGGAACCTTTTATAGATAGCAAAATATCAAAAGTTATTAAAGTCCATAGTATTCGCTTACTTGAAGTATACTCGGAACGTAAATTGCTTTGTAAATGTATTCACGCATGTTCAATAACTTTGACCATTCCAAACCATTACAATTTGATTGTTTTATTTCACGCTGGATTTTTTCACAATAAGTGCCTTTTAAGATCGTATATTACCAACAAATGTGAGATTTGCATAATTCTAGTTTCAATTTCGGATTTCGATTGTGTATGTCAAATCAAACGTTCTCGTTTTCTTAGAGGCACCATGCCCTACATTGCTTGCAATAAAATGTTTACATGAACCTCATTGACAAGAAAACTCGTGAAGCAACAGACAACAGTCTTATTTTCTGTTGTAACAACATTACAGAATTCCATAATTTCAAGATCATCTCTTCCAACATCCCATTTTAAGCGTTCCTTTTAAGTTAAACAAATAGTGTTTAACTTTCGATCAATCAATCAACTCAGCCTATCGCAGTCCACTGCTGGACTAGGCCTCTCCCTCACCAACACACTGTCCTCCGCTTTCCGTATCCCAGTCTGCCCCAGCCACTTTCCTAAGGTCGTCTTTCCATCTAGCTGGGGGGCGTCCCACACTACGCTTGCCGATACGCGGTCTTCACTCCAGCACTCGTCTGCTCCACCAGTCATCGGTCCTACGACAGACGTGGCCAGCCCACTGCCACTTCAGCTTGTATACTCGGCGAGCTATGTCGGTAACACCAGTTCTTTTCCGGCTAATTTCTTTTCTGATTTTATCCTTCAAAGAAACTCCGAGTATAGCGCGCTTCATAACGCGCTGAGCGACCTTGAATTTATGGACCAGCCCAACTGTCGGTGTCCACATTTCGGCGCCGTATGTCATTACGGGCAGGACGCACTGGTTGAAGACCTTAGTTTTCAGACATTGCGGGATAGGCGACAAGAAATCTTGACGAAGTTTTCCAAATGCTGACCAACCTAACTGGATTCTTTTGGTCGGCTTCCTTCTCAAAGTTGAGTCTACCGAGCTGGATGACTTGCCCTCACTTTCGATGCTGTTGTCTAATTGATCACCGTTATAATATGTAGAAGCAAATACCAACTTCACCTTTTCAGATGTTTGGCCAACACGAACGTTGAAACTAAGGCCATAATTTAGTTATTATTAAGCCTTATGCTAATTGGATAATCACCAAAGTCAGGGTTGGTTAGTTCGTTTACAAAGCATTAACAGTTATCAATTTGTCCCGGTTGAGTGAAGTAATTGGCCTCAAAATAAACATAGTGCCGCCCTCATATATGCAGGTATCATAAAAAGCATTTTGGTATTTGGCCTAAACCGGCTGTAGCGAACGGCAACCGCAAAAGCAATCGTGTTTTGTTAACGTCGCCGATTGCCGAACGTGGCTTTCTCAAAACATCGGGCTGTAGACCGGCCGAGCTCCGACTGCCGCGCCACTCGAATACCGGTTATATGACCGCAATACACCCTCACACTAAATCTCCAGCGTTCCGAGCGAACCAAACAACGTCAAAGTCCAACGCTGCTCGTGTTCCTCGCCGGCAAATACAGCGAGAACTTGCACACCAATGTACTATAACCGGCCACATAAATTGTCACGAGCTGGTGGAGTGGTAGAAGGTTAACATGACTGTATGACGTCAACCGTTCGGCTCGTCGGACTTCTTGACTCTCGACAAACATCGAGTGAATATGTGAAGTCTCGCGCTAGAAAATTATAGACGAAGCGGTTGAGGAAAAATACGTTGCTTTATATGTTGCTTGCTTGCGTTCAAATGTGCACCAATGAATGACTCATATTATTTTATAAGTTGTTGAGGTTTAAATATTAAGTTTACGTAGCTATTTATAAAAATAGATACTGATAGGTTATCTCAAACGATACATAAATCAATCCTAATTATAGATAAATAATAATAATAATATGGTTACTAGGTAAGAAAAGCAATAATAAGAATTACCAACAATTTTATATCTCCTGTAAAAAAATATGTAGGTCATTATTGTACGAAATTGGATTCAAAGTAAATAGAGCAGGTATGCATATAACATCAAATTGAAATAAGGGGCAATGTTATCAAATAGGTAGGTAATATCTGTGTGCAAGTATTCGTTATCTGTTATCTATGCGGCAGTCTCATTGATTGATCGTAATATTCTTTATCGATGTGTAAATAAAAATAAATTTCTGTTTATCGACCGCATTGTGCTCGTTTCCAATCCAAGTTCCATCGTTATTTTAACACAATGAAGCCGCAATACCGCAACCCGACGCGTTCGAAGGTGAATTGCGTATTGTTTGACGCCCGCATACAACGTGACTTTCGAAAACGACTTTAATTTTCGACCAATAAGGTTTCTTTTGCGCGAAGTGTACCTATTATCGCGGCTGTGGTATTTCAGACCTTGTGCTGTTGTCGTGTTGTGCGATAATTCCTTGGCCCAGTGGTCGGTTGTTCAGTAAACGGGCGCTAAAAGCGTTTCGCAGTCGTCCGTCGTGCGTATCGGCCGCCGAGCAGTGGAATGCCATCAACTAAGATAAGGCTGGCTCTTGGGACCGAGTCGAACGCTGCCGCTCGCTGTTTCTCCGTGACATTTGAAACCTATATTTACTTCGGTTTATACTTAGCTTGATGCTTAACATTTTATATAGAAAGTATTTGAAGTTTATCCTGTTTTTTGTTGCAGTCGTTTAAAAGCTAATATAAGTTGGCTGACTTGAATTAACAAAATAAAATGTATTTAGGGCACGTGTTGAGATTAGCATAGCCAGGAAAAACAATGTTAGGCAATTAAAAGACATTGATTCAAGCAGTTGATTTGCATATCATGCGTCATAACAACAATTAATAACGTAAGCCTTTATGTAATCCTAATTAATACGGTTACCTAATGCATTTATGTTTATCGTGTTGTATCACTCGTTACTAACTTAGGAAGTGATCTATGTTTGATTGTGTACATTAAGTATTCACCGGATTCACGCTCACACATGTAGACGTGTGAGGGTCGGTACAAGTGTTTGACGTTTAACTGAAATGCCTCGATGTACCGCCACGTGCTTGCACGTCCTTGGCAAGGTCGACGACCTCCGACTTAAAAAAAAAAGGTAAAACAAAACGCTTTTTGCCCCGATCCTGCCATAATGTTTGTTTTGATCGTTTTCACGTAAACGTTCCTTCGTGGTTTGTTTTGAATACTTTTTTGTGCGAGGAACGACGTGGTCGTTATTATTATTTATGGTGTTCTTTCTACCAACTACCGCCCACCTATTGCTGTCACAAACAATTTATTTCATACTTTTGCGATTTCTCAGAATATTTCCTTACAGTGAAATAAATAGATAGGTACTTATTCTTCTTTAAGAAGTCTATCTCAACTAGTCACCTAAGTAAATTCTATTGTGACCAGTTCTGTTGGTGTGACTTTGTTCTAGCCAGCAAGTCCAGACTTTTTGAACATTCAATATCATTCAATATTGATCAAAAATACTTACAAGTTTGTTTTGCAAAACTAGTGCCATTCTCAGTATTCTGGTCCAACTTTGAGATTTAAGATTTGAATACATAGCGGTCCTGAGTAACGGAGGGAACACAAAAAAAAAGAACTTTTAAAAGAATATGACTTCTGTAACGGGAACCTGTTGCGTGTCTGCGGTCCCGCCTGTTGGCTGCCCATCGTCTAATTGTATTCAGATTACCCCGGAAAAGTGATAAATCTCGGCGATTCAAGGTCGACGGAGGGTTCGACATCCCATTCACCCCGTTCCGTCTGCCCCCTTGGCTAATGGTGCGGACATTCTTTCCCTAACCTCGGCCAGACTTGCCCGGTACACTCTATAGTATACTATACACATTCACTAAGTGTACAAGTGTACCCACCTACCCCCCACGCCCGATAACCAGATGTACTCACCTCACAGACGTAACAACCACCCTGTTTTCGGTCCCTCTCCCCGAGATTGTTGTAAGATTGAAAAGGAAAACGAGATTTAATTTGTCAATGAAATACTTCTAAAGGTTTCATTTGATTTGTCTTGTTTGTTATTAGCCATTGTGACAATTTGTCTCGGCTTTCGATATCGAATAAATTAAATTTATTCAACCATACTTATGAAATTGCTAAACACGGTTTAAAATACGTTATTATTTTCTTGTATGCTCTTTCTTTTTGGAATTCCCAAGGTGACGTAACTATAAGTTTTAGTATGCTGCTGCTGCACACTATTCAGCATAGCTCAATGTTGAATGTGTACTGTAGAAATGTGGAAATTCTAAGATAAAACAGCGTTGTATATCATGTGGTGTGTGGGGACGGCGAGTGTGTTAGTGGTGATCAAGTTAAATGGGTCGACAAACACCGCCGTCGCTCCAACGCCACCGTTCGTTTGTCTCAACTAGGCCGCTTGTTAACGCTATTGTCTATGTTCTGTTTATATTCCTTGCTGTTAACACATTTTACACGATGTACCCAGTAATTAATAAAAAAATCGTTCTTTTGGGCTGAATCTCAAATGTAATGGTTCTTGCTTGACTTGACGGTTTAATCATTTACTGGCTACGAAATAAGGCGGACATGGAACATGGAAAATACATTCAAAAATATATATATGAAAGCTATAAATTATGTATCCTTATGTATAGATAGAATACATGGCATACAACGTGTTGCTAATAGCGTCGTGTCTGCGTGACTATGAATTCTCTTAGTACAAATACTCATGTCATACCACTTTTGAGCGACCACGTTTTGAGTCCGTCAGTTTAGATACTTGGTGTAAATTGTGAGCACTTGACGCAACGTTGTTGTAGCTTATATTAACGAAAATATGCTGTATTTTATAAAGACAAAACATTTTCTGTCATTGCCTCGAAAACTAACATATAATATCTTGTTTATCAAGTAGTAATAAGTAGACTTGTTATGTATGGAATATTGCAGTAAATAGATCTCATATTGCCTCAGTTAAATAACTTGCCTTGTTGGCGGTTTCAATGGAAGTCATTTGCGGTGGCGATCTAGGGTTTGCAAATAAAAAAAAATGTCATTTGAAAACCCAACAAACACTGTCTGATTTTCCACATTGTTTTATCTTATGATCATAATAAAAACGCACGATAATGTTTTAAGAATGGCGCAAACACAACTGAGGTCTTAGAGGTGTGTCAAATCGTACAAGTAAATCAGGTAATAAAGAATAATGTACGGGAGAGCGCTCATCATAAGGATTACCTACACAATAACCGCGAGAGTTCCCATCACTAATGCACCAATCAAAAGCTGACGATCGCTCACTAGACAGACCTCTACTATTTACGCATCTCAACAAAGTTGAGTTGGGGTGCCTTGGTATAGGAGTATTCACATGAGTACTCCATTTAGGTACGTGATACTCCGTGGATGTCGGTGGAACCACTGCTATATACTCACCGACTACTCCCGCCCGTTTGCTTTCGCCACTGATATCCCCCATAAGAGAATAAGAGAGCTGAAAGTATGCACGTTCCACCGAATGGCAACAAAACAGCGAGCTGAGACATTCCACGCTTTCTACCGACAATCCATTTCGATTCCGATCATTCGGTAGCCCTATATGCAGCCAACGTGGGCGCGGTTGATCGTATGCGCGGAATGTGTTGGTAGCTATGGCCGCGGTAGGTTCGCGTGGCTGTCCGCACATTGCTCGCAAGCCTGCGCCCTTCGTGCCTGACACTTGACTTTGATGCACGCCGTGTTATATCTATGTGCAGAAGTATTCCAAGCCGAAGGAGCATTTAGTTCTCAGTGAGTTCATAATATTAGTCAGGATAAGCTGAGTTAAATTAGTTGAACAAAATTCGTTTTCAAGAGTGTGTTACAGGAACAGTTTTTCAGACTAAAAGTCATGTACGGCTGCCTCGTCGGGCTCGTGGTCGCAAGCGCTACTTCCGACCATGAGGTCTTGGCTTGGATTCCCAAGTCGGGCAAAGAGTGTTATTGGGTTTTTCTTTCTGGAATTTCTCAGTTGTAGCCCGGAAACTGGATTTGTGCCATGTTGATGATAAGCTCGCCTCTCTTATTATACAGGCTTAAAACATAACCGGCGAAATGTGGGTGTACTATGTATAGGTCCTCTGCCTAACCCTTCGCGAAAACAAGGCGTGATGTAAGTCATGTTGGTAATTTTATTATAGAAAATAAATGAAGTAATTTCTAAAATTATCTATCTACATACCATTAAAAAGAGGTTTCTACAGTAACTGCAAATAGGTTGATAACATGTTATGACGTAAATCCTAATGGTCCTGCCGGGGTCGCGTGATTGTTCGAAAGAGATACCGTGACCCTGGCACATGGGCAACTGATGGAACACGGGTGGGTTTTAGTCAGTAAAAGTCTGACACGCCCTCCCGCTCCGCCCAGAGCGGGAGAAGTCATTTGATGATTTCCCATCCTGAAAAAAAAAAAAAAAATCCTAATGGTGAAATGTCTGTAGAATATCCTGTTTTGACTATACACCAATTTGCTTATGAAACAACTTCACCGAATAAATCGTGTCAGTTTCTTTTCGAGACACATGTTCAAACTTCGAAGTAACATTAACAGAAACCTTGCACTGAGTTGCACGTGCAACTGTGGCGTTATTGTCGGATGGGAAAGTAAAGACCTCGGCTTGGTGCGTTACGCACGCGGTCGCGCGGTGACGGGCGCTGCCCTTGACAGAGCTGGTTCGAGACCGCGACTTGTTTCGTTGCTCAATCAGACTACAAGACTTATTGCACTTAGGGCGCTTGTGCACGCAAACGTTAACTATTTATTTATGTGATCCAGAGAAGAACGCTAGTAAATCATAGACTTGTCGTCTGCTTCAGACAACTTCAACTTAACAGATATGTCACGAATGTCTGTTAAAATATCTATCTCGCTGCCTCGTTGATCTAGTGGTCGCAAGCTGTGCATGAGGTCCTGGGTTCGATTCCCAGATCGGGCAGTGTTAATGGGTGTTTCTATCTGGATTTTTTCAGTAGCATCCCGGAGTTTGGATTTAAGCCCGGTTGATGTCAACAGGCTCGCCCCCTATTACATGGGACTGAAACATAACTGGCGAAATGTGGGTGTACTATAGGTACACCTCCGCCCAATCCTTCTGGGAAACAAGACGTTATGTTATGTGTTGTCTGTTTAAAAAACTGGTTGCATGCATATGCTTTGTAACTATGAGCTTTTGTTCATGTAGTGGACAAGTAACCATTGAATAACCGAAACGTTTTGAAACGAAGATATCCTCATGGTTTGTCAAACAGACTACTGTACTGTCGTAAGCACTCGCGTCATTCTCTGTATCTATAGACGCTGTTGTTGTGACGTGAAAACAATGGACTCATGGGCTGAAGATTGCAACTGTCTACAAACAAACAATAGAGATTACACGGCATTTCGTCCACTTGATAACAGTTGGCCGAAGCATAAAAGGTGCCTGTCAGCTGTTGTTTACAAACAGATCTTAGGGCTTAGGATCATTAATCAGAGATAGTAAAAGAGAAGATGCCTGTCGTCACATACTCGGTTGCATTCTATCTTTATTACACATTTCAAAATAGGGCACGTGCTATTTTTACGAGACATTGGTCGGATGTGAGTCGAGTCGGGACGACCCCATTACCGTGGCGCTACACTCATTAAAGGTCGCCGTAAACAAATACATAGATATATAGGTGGGCGCGTATGGCACAGCGCTGTTATCTATGATTCACCGGCGCCTCGCCGTCTGCCGGCCGTCTGATCGCGCCGACACAATATAATGGCCCGATAATAGTCCGCTGATGAGATTAAAGTGACGACCCTCGCACGTGTTTATCTTTATTCATACCAAAACCTCGTAAAGGGCACCTTTCAAATGTGCAATGAAAATCTTTAAAGCGCGCCACTTTAGCTGGCGCGCAGTTTTCGCCACTGCACCGACGTAATTGCAAATGTATATTAACTGTGTAACAGACGGTAGTCGCTCTCACGTAACACTAACATAACCGACTCCAAATCGACCTACATAAAAGCTGCAATACCACTTTCGTCGTCGCAAATCACTGCCGCTCGTATCTCGGCCTCGGTCAATGCGTTGCGTGCATGTCGTATGCACATATACGGATGCAATAAAGTACAGCGAGAATTCGCAGGCTAGCGGCGCATTCTGCTCACGTGCCGACGGAAAACGAAAGTGATCGGATGCGTCTCTCCGCCCTCGACTGATGCTCGGCCGGCTTAGGCCCTCGTTAACTGTATTATTCAAATTGTGTGTACGAGCACCGGCGCCGAGCTCCACGATCGATCACAAAACCGATATCCTCCTGTGTTGGTCGCTTGCACTCTCGTATACTATTTAATTGATACACTTGACAATCAACTTGGATTTGTGTTATAAACTAGCACGACGCTAGTTTGTTAGTTGTGGTTAGTGAATGTAGTTTTCTCCATACTCCATACTAGAGCAAATGTTCTAAAGTACGTTTTCACGACTTTGTGTATTGTACATTAGTATTATGGAATGTCTAATACCTAATTGTTTGATAACTTAATTGCAGGCACGCAGAACGTAGCGATGCCGCCGCGAACGTCGTCATCGCTGTCGGACGGCAGCGGGCCGACGGCGCGGCCGGGGCCCGGCGCGGCTGGGGCGCCGTCGCCAGGCGGCCCGCCCCCCGGCGCGCTGGTGGCGCAACCCTACGCGCACCACCCCGGCTACAAGCCGCCGCACTACCCGCCGCCGCAGCCCTACGGCTACCCGCCGAGAAACCACCACCCTTACCCGTACGGGTATCGCCCGCCGCCGCCGCCGCATCCACCACAACACTACCCTCCTCTAAAGGTACCTCTTCTGGACTGTTAGCATAGTGTTAGATGAGTTTCATCGACAGTAAACTAATAGCAACAGGCGATCTACCTTAACTCGTTGATCGAAATTCTGGGCTTTCAACTCCGAAATCTGACTGACTACAATAGAATAAACCGTGTGATGCTGTTGATACTTAATAAATTTGTTCAGCTCGTAAGTAACCGTGAGTCCTTGGTGTTTCAGCAGCAACCACGGCACATGGGTCCCCCAGGGCCGGGCGGGCCGGGCACGCCCGGGGCCCCCGAGGGCGCCATGCCGCCACCGACGGCCCCGGCCGAGCCGCACGATAACGGGCCGGCCGCGCCCGCCACCGCGCTCGTCACCACGGGCCCGGATGGCGCGCCGCTCGATGAAGGCAGCCAGCAGAGCACGCTTAGTAACGCATCCGCAGGTACGAACTTTATCAAGCAAAACTTATATCGTCGCCGTGCAGTGATTGAAATAAACGTTATTTTATAGGGGAAGATAAAAACTGTACGAAAATTGGCCGTAATTGAGGTTCTCCGAGGTTTAGTATCATCAATAGAAGGTATTGGCTACATCTTAGAGTCGTGCATATTTATTCAAAATATGCAAATCGAGTTTTATAAAAAAAGAAAAATGTTTCACTGCACGGTGACTAGTTTTGGATTCCACCTGTTTCGCTGTTGCTGTGGCCTCGGGTACGCCTACGCTTTTCGCTTCCCTCAGATTTTAGCGCCCCAAAATTTACTAGAAATCAATTGTTTACTTTAACAATGAACTAATCTAGCAGTACGTGTTGTTGCAGCATCAGGCGAAGAACCATGCGGTGGCGGGTCAGGGTCCAGCAAGGGTGGGTCGCGCAAAGAATATGGCCCGGGCAGCGCCGCGCCGTCGCCGTCGCCCGGCGGTGGTTCCCACTCGTCGCTGCACGACGACTACGACGCCTCGCCCTCGTCGTGGCCGCGCCCGCCCTCTAGTCCCGTGAGTCTCGCCACACGTCACACCACACACCACACCTGAACACAGTCACCACACTGACCTATCTGTGGAACTGGCCGGCTCGTCGACACTGAACTTGCCCCTTAGCAGCGCGTTAACAATCAAATTGGAATGACATAAAACCATTAGAAAGTCCTTGCAATGTAACCCTTATCTTATTTTGATAAAATATAAAAATGATTGCCTTGAATTTGACGATATCTTGGCTATCATTCTAATTGATACCTTACCTTACCAAAGGAGAAAAAAATGCAAATGGTAAGGCCCCAAAGTAGCAAAAAGTCGGCTAGTTCCACAGATATTATTGTCAAGTAGTACCACTCTTCGTCTACTCTGTCCTATTAGTTGGTTCAGACTTCCACAACAATATGTGTTACTAAGGATTTTGGCTTTTAGTTAGACTTGCAAATGTTAGTGTTGCATGATTGACTAAAAGCCCTAATACCTACCTTGTCTTTTAGCCAGTTTTCTGATGGCAACTGTCTGAAGGATGTTTTTGTTTTCGTAAGCCCAAAATAATAGTTGATTCCAAGAAATGGTTCACAATAGGAAGATATTTGACAAGTAAGGGATACAAGAAGGACGAAATAACATAAAACTAAAATAAGATACCAGAGTCAGATTACGAGAACAAAAAAAAGATGAATGAAATTTTGTTTTTAAAATCCTTTTGTATTTTTACTATTCACATAATTGCTTTTATGTGGAAATCCATATCGAAATTCACTTGCCACATGTGTCGATCACACGAAAATCATGAAGAGCACGCTCGCACGGGGATGTAAAAATATTGTAGGATTTTATTGTGTACTGGAAATTCAGCACTCGGTGTTGAACATAGCACTGAGAATCCAACAAAATGCATGCAAATTTATCGCAAAAAACACTGTTGGATTATCAACTTTCGGCGCTAAGCAGTGAGTAGAAGATCCAGAGCGCATAAAACTCCCGCCTCTACATGTTTACGTCCTTGTGCACGTGGAGTTATACTATATGATGCATTGTATGCTTTATACACCCAACTTATTTGTGTGGTCAACATTCGTGCACTCAACATTATTTTTTGTTCCTTTCCAATTGAGAGCCACATCACCGGCCCCATTTAAGTGTTTAGTAGGTTTACTTCATACATTTCAACTGTCTTGTTCTTTTCTAACATGAGCTGTGTGTAAGCGAAAGGGAGGCATTGCATTTTATCATGTATTTCAGGTATTTAACAGTCACATTGCGCCGGAGTCCTACAGATCAAAGGTTTATATCAAGTTAAAGATCATAAGCATGAAGTAGTGCTCGATACGATTAATATTTTTACTTAATACCGTGTTACGATTGCATGTTAGTCATTTTCTATCTGCATAATACAAAATGCATTGCCTTTTAATGCATAACATTGTCTGACTGCATCTGTGTACATATATTTTTCAGTAACAACTTTCGACACAAACTTAGCTTGAAGCTTGAGATATTCTTTAGTTATTATTCACGTTTGTTTCGCTTTCTGCTACGGTTTTTATTTTTGGTTGTGGACTCGCTTCTAGAAACAATTTAGGAACTTTTCAACTGAGAATTGTTTTAATACTCTCAAACACTTTACACAACAAAAGGTTCTGTTGGTTCTAAATTACACTTTTATGTAGCATTTTCTTACACATTTTATATTTGAATGGAATCTTCGTGTACTTGCCGACTGTGTACTGTAGCCACTTTTGTATAGCATGACATCTGACGCCTGTGGAACCTATTATATTGACATGCACTGTGCATCGATTGCATGAAAATACCCAAAGTCCCCGTTTCGTAAACTATGTACTAGCTTGTAATATGTAGTTTATTGAAAAGGGTTAGTATTGGAATGCAATTTAGTAAAAACTCCTTATTTTCTTATAAGAAATCATTTGACTTCATTTTTCTTTTATTATTTTTTTCTCTCTACTCTCTCTAATTTTGTTTTATCTTTGAACCATTCATAAATCATAAGGAGTTTTTTTCCAAACGAACGGGGCTGACGAAAGTAGTTTGTTGAACATAAAATTTATATTAGTGGATTTTTTTTATTCTAGGCTGAAAATTCAAGGCGACGAATAGGCGAGTCTTCGTCAGGCCCGGTAACACATACACTATCAATCTAAACGCTTGAACTTGATTGCCGTGAAAATAGCTCACTTCATATCCAATACTATGCGTAAAATAAGACTATACTCTATATATACCTAGATGTACTTGCTAGAAATTTTTGAATTAAGCACTCGTTTTAGTAAACTTCATAAGAGATAGTTTTGATCTCTCAATTGGTGTATGGCTACCAAAAGTAATTAGTAACCAGGGTCCTCGGATATATGTGGTTGAAGTGTAGTAAGACACTGACGGATGTTATCGTATGAAATTTAATTTGATAAATAAATTGTCCGTTTTCTATTAATTAAAATAAATTTTATCGGAAACATTCGACGGTTTCTTACTCAACTCTAGACGACCCTGGTTACTTATCTCGTTTGGTGCCTGCACTTGGTAAATTCTGGTTGTTACAAAGTTAAAAACTAGTGCTTAGTTTTAATAAAAAGGTAGACTGCCTGACAATTTCAACCCATACGACATACTCATACCCAGAATTGAAATATTTAATTGTCTTGATTATAAATCTACCGCACTGAATGATTACAGTTACATTATATATTTTCTTAAAAAAAAAAACATCAAATGAATTTCAAAAAAATAATTCGTAAAATCTATAGAAGTTGAACCTTGCATGACATTTGGTGAGACTAAATTATTGAAAAGCTGTCTTGTCAGAATATGGCCATTGGGTACTCTTTGGCAGAAGACAGCGAGAACAATGAACTGTCGCGTCGCTTGTAACATCGGTGACGCATGGACGACGAAAGTACTGCTGCAGTGTTGCTACAGCAGTGCCGTTGTCGTTGCCGACTACAGAGTACCGAGTGCTGCCTATAGGCACTTGTTCTAACTGCGAGGAAGCGACTAGCTATCGACTATTTTTTCGCTCGTACAATAGATGTAGGCCCTAGATATTAGTTGATCGTTAACTGGTCACACTGCTTGTAACAATTCTTTCTATTGTACGTATATGGGCAAAAAAACTGTCGATAGTTATTCTAATTCACGTTGACAGACCGACAGGTGCCATAGGTCCGGTTTCTCGAACGAAAATGTATGGCAAAATTAAGGTGACAAATTGTCAAGTGCACGTTAAATGCTGCGATTGTCTGTTGATACATAATTCAACCAATCAGTTATCAGTTTACGTGTGCTTGACAATTACATTAATTTTCATTCTAGAAATTAGCCCTAAGTGTGACAAGACATGATAGTGTTGCGCTTAAGTTGTCGGTATCGAGTATGTGGTGTGGGCGTGCGCACGGGTCGGGTATGTGATGAGTGTGTGTTGCACCAGAAGTCGGACTCGCTGGGCAAGCTGTACGAGATGGACGACGCGCCGGAGCGGCGCGGCTGGGTGGAGCGCCTGCTGGCCTTCATGGACGAGCGCCGCACGCCCATCGCCGCCTGCCCCACCATCTCCAAGCAACCGCTCGACCTCTACCGGCTCTACCTGCTCGTGCGCGACCGCGGCGGCTTCGTCGAGGTACGCACTGCATCATCACATCATCTGCCTTTAATGTTCAGGCCTCCTGGTCACGTGAAGATTCGACCAACCGCCAACAAATTTTTCGGAAAACTAAGTGGGCACTCGGACCCCTTGACCCTACTAGAGTTTCAACTACAAACGGCTCGAACTAGAGGGAGTGGACCGTACTCCAACACGTGGACCCATTGTGGTTTGGTGGACGTTAGGTCTCCGAATTGTTGGTTCTATTTCATGCCTGTTTCCTCACGATGTTTTTGTCCACCGTTTTGGGGGTGATGAAGCAGCATCAAGAGGTGTCTGAACCCGACTAGGTAGCCTTTCAGATCGACCGAACCGCCTGACCATGGTCGAACAGTGTATTGACACAGGTTGCCCAAAGTATGTATCTCATTACTCGCTTGGAATAAATTCATCTACGCTCACGTTGAACTCATTTAAAAGATATACTGTTTAGGTCAGCTCAACAGAATACAGTTTAGGTCAGCTCAACAGAGAGCTAAGCGATTGACATAGGCCAATCGCGCCGCCTAGCTTAGTTTCGGCCGACGTATAACCTTATTCATGATTAGTTTTCACAAAAATATAAACCTAGGACCTACCTAAAATTAGGTCTCTCGAAACTAGCTCGGGAAACCTCGAAGCAATCCAATAATGTATGTGAATCAAATAAGTGAGTGAGTTCAGTCACTTATTTAATTCACAGACATTATTAGAATACCACCTTCGACTTCGAGAAAAAGCCGTGAGAGCAAAGCGTTACAAATGAAAAACATAGTGGTTTATCAGCTATCGTTAACAGCGCGAAAGTAGCCAGGGTCAGCGGAGGGAAATGCGTTATTATGTTACTTTATACCGGTCTCGTGTCGTATGAGACGGTGCTACATCGATCTAAGCGAGACAAGCTCCAGACAAAATGAAATAAAAATAACTTATTTCTAAAATTTTAAACAAATACAACTTATTAATCCGGTATTTCTCATAATAGCCTGGCTTTCGGAGTCTTTAAACAACTTTTACCATTTCGTTGATTTAAATATTGTAACAAGTCAGTAAGTGGCACAATGTGAAGGCGTCTGCCATATTTAGCAACACTGTTAAATGCGCGCTCAATTTTTAAGTAGCGTCTCGTCTAAAAAAACTAGGTTACAACAGAATTATTTAACTTTTAGCTACGTATTATTCAACACTATTTAGAAATAATACGAATGAAAATAGAAAATATGAGTGTAAAATTGTAAGTGCAACTTGATTAAAACTTCGCTTGTAATTGTTACGAGTGAACATGATCACACGGTCGTTATACGTTGCAGTACATTCAGCCAACGCTCAGTCTTACGTAGCTTTTCCTCTGTTACTTAAACTCGATAAACGTAAATCTTGCATTTAAAACTGCCGTTTATTTTGCTTACCACTAAAAGTCAAACAAATAAATATACAGAGGACGAACGGTGTGTGTAATTCAATTCGGTTTTACAGTTTAAACGTTAACATTTGTAAACATTTGTATTCTCGAGTATCACTTTAGCGGCGCTAGTAAAACCGAGGCGCAGCGCGCTATGCAACTGAGACTAATAGACTTCAGCAAGGATTTATGTTAGTGCATGTACCGCGCTTTATGTGAATAGGCGCCATAAACCCGCCGGGCCTTTAACGATAGTTAATAAATTTTTATCATTGTACTGTTGGAGCGCGCGCGCGACACTCCGGCGCGTCTCGCCGTCCGCGCCGGTCGCGTCACCGCAGCCACGGGAAATATCTCGCCATTAGAGAATCGCCGGCATGGTCAGGTTTCCACTCGTTAACACGCGCGAGTTATCGCCTTTTCCACTGAGCACTAAACCTTCACACTTTATGTTCGAGTTAACTGTCGCCTCGTGTTCATTTGTTTACTTTAAAACTGCAAAGTTGTTCGATTTACGTTTACTTATTATGTGTGTTTGCAGGTGACGAAGAATAAGACGTGGAAGGACATCGCGGGGCTGCTGGGTATCGGTGCGTCGTCCTCCGCCGCGTACACGCTTCGCAAGCACTACACGAAGAACTTACTTGCGTATGAGTGCCACTTCGATCGCGGTGGCATTGATCCACAACCCATCATCAACCAAGTTGAAGCGTCCACCAAGAAAAAGAGCGGAAAATCTAATAGCACTTCTAGTACAGGTATGTTCGGATAATTTCAATTGCTGTAAACATTCGTACTTCACGACTGTACCTTTAATGGCAAAATATCTAATGAATTCTTTACGTGACTGTCAGTTGCAATAATTATTTCTTTTCGTTCTATAGTTCTAGTCACTTGTAGTGCTGTTTGTTTTGTTAAATACAGTTGACAATTTGACCGTATGAAAATAATTTTTAACACGCTTTTATTAGCTTGGATGCTTGATATCAATTAAAAAATACCTCAAAAAGCACCTCACGCTTTTTTCCATTATTTCTTTTTATAAATGTTTCTACTAAGATCTCTTAAAACGTTACAGGCAAAACCTTAGCAGGTTCATCGCAAGTAATGATGAATTTAACATGCGTTTGTAGTTCTCAGTAAATTAGGATTAACTTTTAAAACATGATCCGTGTTCGTGTTCATATAACATTCGGCTCGTATTCCTCAGCAGGGTCATCAAATTCGCAAGAGTCGTTCCCGGCCGGCGCAGGCGCAGGCGCGGGCGGCGCGCCCATGGACGGCTACGCCGCGCAGTACGGCGGCTACCCGCCGCAACCCAACCACTCGCAAGGTACGCCACGCGTACTGCGCTCTACTACCGACTCAATCTCTCTCAGTGTCGCTTCATCTCTTGCTGTACCAACAACTCTTTATTTCCACTTCATTTTATACTACAAACTAGATTTATGCGCGAACGCATTTTGATAAATGACGGTAGTCCAACACAGTTCTAATTAAATTTTCAAGCATTTTTTTTAACTTTAAAACTTTGGTAAAATAAATGAAAAAAAAAAATACAGC
This sequence comes from Aporophyla lueneburgensis, assembly GCA_932294355.1. NCBI lineage: Eukaryota > Metazoa > Arthropoda > Insecta > Lepidoptera > Noctuidae > Aporophyla > Aporophyla lueneburgensis. The sequence goes on along the minus strand of OW028758.1, from coordinate 9,318,216 downwards.
TACTAATGCTATTTGGCAGTGTTCTTCGAGCACATTAAAGCCATGCTTCATACTATGACGTCATATCAGACAGAGTTTCCACAATCCATGGATGTAAGAGTTGTTGGTACGGCCTCTTGATTGCTAGTGTGAATAGACAGTCGCTAGCTCCGACTGTAGTGGCACCGCGTGCAATGACAGGCGCTCTTGAACACCGGCGACTACGCAGCTTTTACACTCCTGGGAAAATATTCAATGGGATATATAAAGCCTTGTGGACCAATGTTGCAGCATCTTAATTTTGTATGCCATGTTGTTGGTGGCAAAACATGTTTCCAGCTACTCAAAATCATGTTGCTGAAACTATTTTGTAACAAAATGCTAGCCATGAACACGTCAAGTTTTAATTATTTGTAAACGTATTAAAATCGTGAAGTTATACGCTATGGCTAGAAAACCTCTAATGGTTCTTAGAACTATTAAATGGGAGCAAACAATGATTTAAATAATGCCTATGTATCTACTGAAATTCAGATACATCCAAGTCTTATAAATAATTTGTTTCATTACCAGAACATAATCGGTAAGCTATTCAACAAACGAATATTTATTTTTATAATATTGTATTACATAAAAGGGTCTGGCATAACAGATTTAAACATTCTTAGTATGTGCATCGCGTCAAAATCAAATCGTATCACCGGTGTTCTTAGCGCCGGCCACGTTAGCCGCTGTACATGAGCTAGGCCGAGCGCGCCAGTGCGACGCTGACACTGCACGATGCGCCGCGCCGGCGCTTCTTTTATTTCTTTTCGTGCCAACTAACTATCTAACCGTCTCAGAGTGGCCACCGCTAACCAATCATTCGACTCTAACCGCTTACCACTAACTTCTAACACTCGGTTACTGAAAACCCGATCCAGCTTGATATTTTAGGCTTTCTTGCATCGTTAACAAGTAAATAAATACATTTAGTGCCCAACATATATAAAATACATTTTTTTCCTGGTCAACTTTAAACAATTTACTGATACTTAAGAAATTTTAAATGTGTTTAGCACTACATAGTATTTATGTGATTTTTGGTGCAATTAAGCCTTTATCTGATGCCAAAACTCATGTCTTTGTGATTAGTTGTTGAAAATAACAGCTAATCAACTTTAACTTGGGATTTTACTACAGATTAATTACAGGGTTTCAGAAACCGGTAACTGTCGTATCTCAGAGGAATTTAACATCTATGTGAATAAACTATGTTCTACTGTAAATATAACAATTCTTCTCTGGTTTCTACTACCGATGTTACACTGAGCACTTTGGTGGCACAGAATAAATAGTTACAGAATGCTCACGTCTTACAATGCACGAGAGGTTGACAATAGACAAAATTGCCTAAAACAGTTGCCATATGCGACTGCAGATGTATTTTGGCTATCATGATTGTTTTTTATAACTGTGAGAATAGTAATGGTAGTATTTTGATAACTGAAATAATTACTCGTTCTATCTGAATTCTCGTAATGTATGTCGATTTGTGCGAGGTCCCATTCACGCATTGTTGCAAAGAGCATCTGTCTCTATTGATTTTGTGCTCGTAGTTAGAAAGGAAGTGAATGTCGGAGGGTTAGCGTTCCTCTCGGGTACGTGTGGGTACAAAGACGTGTGGTTGTAGGCGGCGGGCCGGGCGGCGACAACCTTGCCGCCTCCAACCCGTTCGACGAGCCGCCGGGGCCCAGGAGACCCCCAGGTACTTAACACTTGCACATCTCCTCACTACATGGCTAGTAAACGAATTGAGGGCTATTGTACAAGTACTGCAGAGACTAAGATCAACGCATTCGGGCCTACTGCATTCAAGCTGGGACCATACTCTGATGTGTTAGGATGTTACCACATCAATGCAATCAATCTACATAAAATCGATTTACGTCATTTGGACTCGATGGTGGAGCTTGATCGACGTTGATTGAGTGGATGCAGTAACACCCTCAAATAACCGTTGTTCCGTTGCCAAAAAGGAATGTTGCTATTCGTCCTGTATAGCATCATCTCTCTTACAATGAAAAAAAAATAATATATGATTCGTACATTGGCTTGCAGCTGGAATGTAGTTTTTACGGCAAAGCTGATGCATCACAAATAAAGTCTGATTGGATATTCTAGCACTCCATTTGTTTACTATTCCGTGGCTCTTACCTATGTCACATATTAACCCTTGTCAATTCGCATGATACCGGTAATAACATAAAAATTACAATCTTTTAAATTTTCTTATACATTATTTTGGACTGTTAATAAAAACAATGATCGTTTAGTGCATGGTCATCCCTAGTAAACTATCAATATGACCAACATGTTTGCCAAGTAACAAAATATTTCATTGGTGTTGCAAATCTTAACTATATTGTCCAGATACATAGTTAAAGAAAGATGATTTTTTACGGTATCAAGTGATCAAACCTCCTGTGTACATTTAATATCATTGTCTTGTCTGTGTGTTCCTATATTTTTCCTGTAACATATAAACGTAGTTTGTTATGGCTCTATTTATATAATTTTGCTAATAAAAAGAACATTTATATATTTAGTGTTGTTTATTGAATATCCCATAATTTACAGTTTGCATGGTTTTACTCTAATATTATGTAGGTATATGATTGTCATTATGTGCAATTTTTTTTCAAATTGAAATATTTACAACACCGGTCTGTTAATATGTCACAACGAGTTTCAGAAATAAACAAGCATACATGTAGTAAGTGACAAGAGATACTCTACAATGTTGAACTCTTTGATTATACACCTGTCTAGATGACACATTGGCCGTACCGAACGGCTCAAAAAAAGTCTACTAAATTTGGTAGACTCGCTTCTCACCGACGTCAGTGTCATTTGAATCACTTAGGGGTAATGTGCTCACGAAAAATTTTTAATTACGCTGGTTTGTGCTGTCAAATTATGTCGCATTTATGTGGGAAAGCTATATAATAATACCAAGATCAGTTTTCAATGTGCTCACGAAAAATTTTTAATTACGCTGGTTTGTGCTGTCAAATTATGTCGCATTTATGTGGGAAAGCTATATAATAATACCAAGATCAGTTTTCATCGCTAAGTTTTGTTATTTAACAACATTTATTTAAAGAAAACACGAATTTTTAATTCGATACTTCGTAGGTTACTTTACTTAGCCGGTGTGGCCAGTTTATTACTAGGGAGATTTGGCGAAAATATGGGAAACATATTACAAATATCATTAAAACTTATGATTATCATTCCGTGACCGAAATTCGATCAGGAGAATAATAAATTATTATTAAAAAACTGACGGTATTTATTTGATCTGAAAATGAGAAATTACGCTCATGAAATAAATGAAATCCATGACGTCATGCACTAAATAGTATTGTTGTTAGTTCTTTCTAATATTTTGGTTTTAGATTTCCTACGGATTCCATACAAGCAAATTGCTGAAGACATATTATATTAATTAAATAAAACACTAATCTAAAAAATGATTATTTTATTTAACCTAATTTGTTTAACATTGATCTTATTAAATGATGGAAGAAAGGTAAGTTAATAAATTGGAGCTGGCATCTCTAAACACGCACACTTTGACAGCTTGATTACTATAAGTACGCGAGCGCTACTCACACATAATCGCGAAACTGGGGACAGTTTTTGTGTATCGTTTGTTTGCATTACTCTATCTAGACAGGTATATAATCAAAGGTTGAACTTAATCCAAACGCTCGATTTGCCATATTTACAGCCAGATACAGTGTTAATTGTTTATATTTAAGTTAATAAATATTTTTATAATTGTGTAATTCGATTCACAGGTTACCAACAAGGTTACGGGTACGAATACGGATCCCCTTACCAGCCCAATAGGCCTGTTTATCCTCCTTATGGTCCCGATGGTGACAGGTGAGCTCATGAAGCAGTTATTTTACCTCTAATAACAGTAATCCAAAACCAGCCTTACCACAGAAATAATAAAGATCACTGTGATTCTGACAGTGATGTTAAAGAACTGTAAAAGGAATACTCTAAGTTACAGGTGAACTTTTAGATCTTTTGAATGTTATAAAATGAAAACCCATAAGTAAAGACAAATTTAATACATATTCGTCTGCTGACGTTTCCGCATTATTAACACGCAGGCATTGCATACTGATAAGTTCAATGTATACCAGGAGAATTTTATCTCGGGGAATTCCTAAGATTGTTTTTTTGGTACCAGCCTATCGATGTAAAGGGGAAGACCCATGTTCAGTAGTACCTTTAAATAGTTCAGTGCGAATGCGTGTACGATAGTGAAATCATGTTGTGATCGTTGTTTTAATCGTGGTGGTTTGAAGTGATGGTTTATATGATGAGGTTTGTTTTGAAAGAAGTTGTGACTTAAATTTGGCATAATTTATTATCAAATAAAAAAAACCTAAATCCTATGCATCATTTTTACTTCATGAATCTTAGCCGGTTTAAATGGCTTACAAGCTGAGAAAATAGGTTTAAACCTCACAATAATAAATGTAAGCATTTATTTCAGACTACAGTGGCCCAATGTATGTTCACAAAGTATCATACATTAAAATTATAAACCAAATTGTCGTCATTGAAGTCAGTGTCAGCGCGATTTATGCTCGTTATTAGCTTTATTGTTGCAGACTTGTCCTGTAGTGTTGGTGTGTCCATAGCTAATGTCTTTATGTCCTCCCAGCAGAGGGTACCGAGGCGGGGCAGTGGGGTCGGTGGGCGCGGTGGGCGGGCCGGGCGCGGGCGGCGAGTACCAGCAGTACGGCGCGTACGGCGGCGCCTACCGCGGGGCCGCGCCCGGCGCCGCCACGCCGCCGCCCGCGCAGCCCTACCCCGACTACTACCGCGCGCCGCACCCGCAGCACCCGCAGCACCCGCACCCGCCGCACCCGCCGCACCCGCAACACCCGCAGCACCCGCAGCACCCGCCGCATCCGCCCATCTCGCCGCAGCAGCCGCCGCATGAGGTAACTACTCCACCGATACACACGCTACACTATCGTGTTTGTCTCGGTTATGCATAGACATAGTCATGGTTCACCATAGTCTGGACGCACCAAAAAAGAAACAAAGCTCTGCACCATAATATTTATAACATGTAATGAACATTAAAAAAAATATTATTTCATAAACAGCGCTTCCAGACTAAGGTTCTTCTAGGTTTAAATTTGACGCAACTTTTCCGATACTTACATCATGATCTAAACAAAAAAAAATTGTAAAAAAGTTGCCTCAAGTTATTATATGTGGCATGAATCATAAAGTTTAGTATAAATTTATTTACTTTATAGAAAACAATTGTTAAATGATATTTAGTGCTGTTCCAATCTGATTATATTCCAATATCCTAGTAGTTTCAAGTTAGTCAACATTTAAAATATTAGCAGACTAGCTTCTGCCCGCGACTTCGTCCGCGTCAAATTTTTGCTCCCCTGACCCTTCCCGTCGCATCGATTTGCCTGCTAGTTTTCGTCCATTTTTCGTTGCTGCTCGCTCCTTTTGAGTTATAGTGAGTCAACCTTAAAAGATAGACATATGCTCTCGCGGACTTTTTTTTAGAACTTTTTAAAAGGAACAATTCCATCATACATGATTTTTGCGTTACTTTAACCGTTTACGCAGCGCACGCAACGGAAACTCTCAAAAGGAATAAATTTTCCCCGTTTTTGCAACATTTTTCATTACTGCTCCGCTCCTCTTAGTTGTAGCGTGATGGTATATACCCTATAGCCTCCCACGATAAATAGGCTACCCAACACAAAAAGAATTTTTCAATTCGGACCTGTAGTTCCTGAGATTAGCGCGTTCAATCAAACAAACAAACAAACAAACTCTTCAGCTTTATAATATTATAAGTATTAGCAGATATATTTTTCTTGAACGAAAGTTAGCCTGGAATGTCAATAGTTACCATCCCTGTAGCCAGTCGTAAGTATTGACCTGCATGTCTAGCATGTAAGGAGTCCTATACTATAGTCAAGTAAATGAAATGCTAATGTATTTCACTATTACATATTTGGTTGATGTTCAGTTTTAAAATCATTTGTCGAAATTATCTGTCAAGGACCTTATCTGATTGAGGGCCGATTTTATAATAGCCAGATAACTTTTCTGTGAAGAATTAAAATTGCGGTTTGACAGCTTTTGTATGGAAAAAACGTCAAACTGTCATATTTATTCTTCAGAAAAAGTTCTGGTCTATTGAAAAATCAGCTCTATATCACAGTTTTAGTATCTCAATACAAAATATTGAACATCATTCAATAACTTTAGTGCCTTTCAGATTGTAACGGTCCATAGAGTAACTAACAAAAGTTAATAATAGGATCAATCTAATGACATTTCTTAAAGTACCCAAAATTTATGTTAATCATTGTTAAGAATGAAATAAAATCTCGACTACTATCATGGTGTTATGTCCTAAAAATGGAGTGTGACGCTATGATGTTCAAAGACTCAATACACACCCGTATTTTATAACACTGAAATGATGGCGTAAACCATTCATATGTTATAGTTATAAAGCCAAACTAGGCAATTTATCGTCAAACATATATATATTCCGTTTTAAACGGGTAGAAGGTTGAAATTTTGATTAATTTTCCTAAGAGGGAATGTGGCTTTAAAAAAAAGATGATAAATTGTTTAATGAACGGTAAGCTAACAATGCCCATAGACGTCTTAATATCCCACGTATTCTGATAGTTCCATCAAAACATTGGCTAAGTTATAAAAGGGGACGGGTGTCGCATTACTTTGTGTGTGTGTTCGAACTGTTGAATGTATTTCCACAGATTGTGTGTGGCATTAAGACGTCGACAGGCATGTATAAGATAGACGTAGCATTGTAAGTGTGTTGTGTAACGCGTAATGTGTTACCGCGGCTCGTGCCGTGTGGCGGCGTGATGTCGTGAGTGACGGTTCTGTCTGGTGTGTAGATGTCGGGCGGCGCGCAGTCCGTCAGTAACTTATTGAACTCGCAGCTCGCGCGGCAGCTGGTGGCGCCGCTGTCGCCCACGCCCAGGCCCTACGTACGGACGCCCCGTTTGTACCACGCACTCAACACCGCTTCCCATCGATTGGCGATACGGTCTCATTCTCACCCGCACGGACTGCTCACGCGAGCCCCATAACACGATTCTCGTTTGCACACGATTTTGAATTACTATCGTGTGTTAAATATCGTACAAAACCGTACGATGCATTTTTTTAAAGATGGTTGCCGATTTAAAACAGAATCAGAATGCAAGTTAATGTAGTTCTTATAGAGTGAACAAACGAATCTAAATATACCGAGTTTTATTTTCATTGCACACCATAATTCTTACAATAAACTAGTGGTTTGAATATATGTGCACACTATTTTTCACTATTTATTCACTGAGTAGGTGTTTCAAGCTCACAAAGAAAAATAAAAAATAACGTGTTATTAACAGATCAATATGATTCAGTTTCTCATCTTGAGGACTTTTTTTTTTGGAGGAAATTCAGAAAACGATTATCGTGTAAGGGGCAAATCTCATTCGTGGTTTTGGCTTCATTTTTTATTTCAAATAATACCACTCGTTTGACAAAATTTTAAGCTATCACTGTTAATTTTTTCTTCTATTTTTGTTTAACAAAATTTTTGGCTTGCGGTGTGATTAATTGGCTTTTCGGATTCTCGTCGTCGCCGGTCGTTTGGCTGAGCGATGGCCAACAAAAAACTCGTCCACTAGCTCCTTCAAAATTTAACAAAAATAATCAAAACATGGAAGTAAAGGTTTAGAGTGTGTGGTGGTGGCTTTATATGAACAATTTGGTCACTAAATCATGTGCATGCATTCAATTCTCACAAATCATGTAAGCTTAGCTGTAAGTTAACGGAATCGTAGCTTTGTTTTTTACAGCAACACGAATCGATCGAATGCATCAGTGTATGGATGTATTTACTGTACATAATTTTGTACTTATTCTATGATTCATTCGATTGATTGTCGTACGAAATATTCATCCCTAAAGCGAAACACATTTGGGTGCACGGCCAGTGTAACAAAGTTATTTTAATGTTGCTTTCTGTAACGAATACCACCTCGTTATGTTGCGAACTGTCAGTTTTCCGAATATTTGAAATTTTCAATATGCAAAATGTGAGTATTTTTTTTTTTTAAATAGAATTATTCTAGATTTCTATTTGCCATTAAAGGAAAACTAAGAAATCATAAGTAATGTATAGTCATTTGAAAGATAGATTCGATAAATAATCATTACAGTGCCTATACCATATTATACTAAAACTTTATAAACTGACGGTTCGCACCAATCTCCTGATTTCCGGAGTCCCGGATTGAGAGACGAGTACCGAGAAGTTTCGTCCCAATGAAACTATTTCGGTTGCCGTCTCGAGTCTGAAGGTCTGTCAGTGCTACTCTGTAAAAACCTCACCGTGGAAACTTACGCGAAGTTAGATGTCAATCTCTACTTTATCTGCCTAGAGTTTTTTCAACTATGTTGGGTTGGGGCCTCTAGGATCGTGGATCGGGCCTCCTGTATCGACTGCCTATCTGATTTCCGCAGTCTAGTTACTGGGTACAGCCAGCCACATACCTACAGGTGGAATTCTGATTCAGAATTTCGAATCCAAAAATTAATATAAAATCAAGGATTTTTCACACACGTCCAGTAGTTCTACGTTGAAAATTTTCTCCGATTCGAAATTACGCATGGTCCGCGCATTTGGAATCCCGCAAGCAAAACAAAACGTTTTGAATAGTCTTTAAAAGAATATGTTGTATGGATCGGTCCACGCATTTATAAAACGTGGCCAGCTTAACACGGATACCCCCTGGTAAGACTGGTTAACAGCAGTCTGTTAACCCACTGACTGAAGGGGTCCAGAAACTTCACGAACTGTCAAAGATTTACGAATAACAGCCGAAACGAGCCGATGGCTAAACGTGCTTTCCGAAGCACGGAGGGGTCTCGGTACGTAATGAATCAATTGGAATGACAGCTCACTTCGCTGATATTTTCATGGTTAGATTTTAATGGAATAGACTGGCTGGACATGAATGAGAGTGAGGCTCACACGTGTCGCTGCGTGTCCACAGTACGCCGGCGGCAAGGCGTTAGCGGGCGCGCCTGCTGTGGCCGGCGCGCCGCGAAGACACCCCGACTTCGCCAAGGGCGAGCCCGCGTACGGCGCCGGGGGCGCAGGCGCCGCGGGCGGGCCCCCGGCGGGCGCGGCCGGCGCCCCGGCGGGGGGCGCGGGGGCGCGCTTCGGCGGCGCGTGGGGCGGACAATTCCCGCGCGCGCCGGCGCCGCCCGCGCCCGCCGCGCCCTGGCGCCCACAGCCTGGTGCGCCGCAGCCACCCAGCTGGACGCATCCGCCCTACTCCAACACGGTACGTACCACGCTCCACCTTTACTCGCTTTGTTGCTTACTGCTGATCTATATCATTAATACGAGAAGCAAAAACTTTGTTGAATTTGGCACAGTTACAGTTTATATGAAGGAGTACAGAAAGCCAATATTTGTGATGATAGTTGATTTCATTTTATATTAATTATGGTCTCTACCGCGCATTGTCATAGCATTATACTGACCGATGGTAGTTTTGCGTGGATGTGACACATCTTTTCCTCCAATTTGTTTTTTTGTGATTATTTTTCTTAGCGTCATGTTTACGGCAAAGGAATACTTTCGTTTTTATTTAAAAAAAAAAGTTGCTGAAATATAATATTTTTAACCCCCGACGCAGAAACAGGGGTGTTATAAGTTTGACCGCTTTGAGTCTGTCTGTGGCACCGTAACTCTTAAAGGGGTGAACCGATTTGGGTGCGGTTTTAAAGAAAGAAAAATATTTTATTTGAGACACGCAAAGGACATAAAAACAAAAAAAAACGAACGAAGAAACTTTTAGGATAACAAAAAGGTAAAAGATATTAAATTAAAAGAATAAGACCTGTGCGAGGCATAATGCTGCAATATTATTTTATTTATTTAAAAGTAGGCTTTCTAGCGGTGATTCTTCATGTTTTATCAAACTCGGTTCAGCCTTTTTGACGCGACGATCCTTTAATTAAAATGTTACCTATAACTTGATAAACTTGAAAAGCCAATACGTATATTTTTTTTTACATTTGAGAGGTTCTGTTTTAGTCGGGGGTTTTTTAATTTTAACTTTATCAATTTGAGTAGAGAGATTCAAATGCTATTACTACGCTGGCGCTTTTGCCTTTACCAAATGGTGTGTTTGTAAAAGACTGCTCGAAATTAATAAAGATTTTGTACGAATTTCAGCCGGGCGGAGGTCCCGCATGGGGAGGTGCGCCTCGGCCGCCGACGCAAGACCCCTACAACTCCACCGCGCCCTCACCGGTATGTTACAATACTTATTCATTGCCTTTCAGGAATTGTAGCAGGGCTTATAAATAATATTAAGTCTTGCATGATTTGATCTACAGCCTTACTAAAACAATCTATTTCATAATTTTTAGGGCGCGGCACCAGCTCTGACTGCTCCCGGACAGTTGAAACGGGAGCTAACATTCCCTGCCGAGTGCGTGGAGGCGGCCGTCCCGACCGGCGAGAAGCGGAGAAGACTTACCAAGGCAGACGTCGCACCCGTGGACGCGTGGCGCATCATGATGGCACTAAAGTCCGGTTTGCTGGCCGAGACCTCCTGGGCGCTCGACATCCTCAACATTCTCCTCTTCGATGACAACTGCATAGGATACTTTGGGCTACAGCATTTGCCTGGCCTACTAGACTTATTACTTGAACACTTCCACAAAAGTTTAAGCGACGTGTTCGACTCGCCGTCGAACGAAGACGGACCTTGGTACGCGCCGCCCTCCAGTCCCGAGCCCGTGATTAACAGTGCGAAAACAACGAGAGAGCCGCGCGAGCCGCCCGACCCGGCCGACCGAGTGCGCTTTCTTAGCGGAGAGAACTACACGCTCGAGTCGCGGCGGCGGCACCCTGTCGTCTACAAGCCTGACGAAGAGCTGTTCGCGCCCGAGGAAGACGACGTGGAGGAGCGCGCGCACCACGACGTGCTGGAGCCGTGGCACACGGGCGGCGACACGGGCGGCGCCGCGCACGTTCTGCCCGTGTTCCGCGCTGAGTTCCTGCACCTGCCCTTCGTGCGCGTCATGCGCGGCGCGCGCGCGCCCAGCCCGCCGCGCGCCTGCAGCCCCGCGCCCGACGGCGACAACCTGGCGCCCGAGCCCATGGAGCTGGAGCCGCGCAGCGCGCTGGGCGTGCGCGACCCGGCCGGCGTGCTGCGCCGCCGCCGCCTCGCCGACTACGAGGACGAGTGCTACACGCGCGACGAGCCCAGCCTCAACCTCGTGGACGACACGCGCGACGCGCTGGCGCGCCGCTGCATCGCGCTCTCCAACATCCTGCGCGGCCTCACCTTCGTGCCCGGCAACGAGGCCGAGTTCAGCCGCTCCGGCGCCTTCCTGGCGCTGGCCGGCAAGCTGCTGCTGCTGCACCACGAGCACGCGCCGCGCGCCGCCCGCGCGCGCGCCTACGAGCGCGCCGCGCGCGACGAGCACGACCAGGCCGCGTGCTGCTCGTCGCTGCGCGGCGGCGCCGAGTGGTGGTGGGACGCGCTGGCGCAGCTGCGCGAGGACGCGCTCGTGTGCTGCGCCAACGTGGCGGGCGGCGTGGAGCTGGCGGGGCAGCCCGAGGCCGTGGCGCGCCCGCTGCTGGACGGCCTGCTGCACTGGGCCGTGTGCCCCGCCGCCGTGGCGGGCGACGCGCCGCCCGCCGCCGGCGCCGCGTCGCCGCTGTCGCCGCGCCGCCTGGCGCTGGAGGCGCTGTGCAAGCTGTGCGTCACGGACGCCAACGTGGACCTGGTGCTGGCCACGCCGCCGCGCGGCCGCATCGCGCTGCTGTGCGCGGGGCTGGCGCGCGACCTGTGCCGGCCCGAGCGGCCCGTGGTGCGCGAGTTCGCCGTCAACCTGCTGCACTACCTGGCGGGCGCGGGCGGCGCGGCGGCGCGCGACGTGGCGCTGCACGCGCCGGCCGTGGCGCAGCTCGTGGCCTTCATCGAGCGCGCCGAGCAGACGGCGCTGGGCGTGGCCAACCAGCACGGCGTGGCGGCGCTGCGCGACAACCCGGACGCCATGGGCACGTCGCTGGACATGCTGCGGCGCGCCGCCGCCACACTGCTGCGGCTGGCCGAGCACGCAGAGAACCGCGCGCTGCTGCGGCGCCACGAGCGGCGCCTGCTGTCGCTCGTCATGTCGCAGATCCTGGACCAGAAGGTGGCGCACGAGCTGGCCGACGTGCTGTGGCACTGCAGCCAGGCGCAGTGAGTGCGGACGCTCGGTGCGGTGCGAGTACGTGTACATATAGTGAGACGGACGCCCGGCGCGCCGCCGCAACGACTGTGACTGTGTCGCGACGCCGGCCTCGTTATAGCGGTGTCTCAAGTGTTAGGCTGTACGATCCGATTTTGTTATTTATGTCCATGATGATTTATTTACAACAAGAATGTCAATGTGCTATAATCGATTTCTATTGTTCGATTGTGAAAAAGATGTATTATAACACGTAATTTTGATTTTTATAATAAAATGGGACTTGAATCTGTTTATTGGTTTTATGATGGAGATTTTATACCGAGTACCTTTAGCGCCTTTGTCTATAAGAGAAAACGTAGTGGAGAGTGTGAGGAGCTTATGTGGGCTATAAGTTTAATTAAGTTTAATGTGAATTACAATAATCTATAATATATTGAAATTGAATCTGAATTTTATTTTTTTTCATGAATTGGCATTTTATAATTTTGTGTACCTTTATTACCGAATTCAATTTGATTCAGGCAATGATGAAAATTATAACCATCATTAAAATCATAGTATTCAAATTAAATTTTTATTTCGTTAGTTTTCGTTTTTATAGTTAAAGCCAGTTAACACCTATGAAAATACCTTCTCTTTATCTTATCATAGTAAGTGAACAAAACTTATAGGCTCTGTTATTTCAAATATGATTACAGCAAAATTGAAGATGTTTTGAAGTAGACATTAGACACTACAAAATGCCGCAGTGCTTTTCACAACCATTTGATTCGTCTTCACGTTCGATTGAAAGGTTCGTTTAGGAGGAACACTACACAACTGACAGTAACTTGTATGTTACCATATTATTAGCGTTATTGTAACTACCACGTTAAAACAAAAGAGAGTGTTAACTATAAATAATTATTGAGAGTTAATTAAAATTATTTATTTCTAACAAAATTTACTATCCAACAATCCGAAACAGTAAAATTTTGATGGCTTGATTCGGTATGAAGACGCACATTTTTCTGATATTTGCTGTCTGAAACAAGTGAAAATAGCATTCTGAGTGGTAAAAACTATGTTAAAACTAGATTTTTCCAGCGGCTTCGCTCGCGTATTATACTTACTAACCTCCCTCTTTATTCACCCTGTCTATTGGTGAAAACCGTGTTAAATCCTTTGCGTAGTTTAAAAGATAATATCTGGTTGACCGAGCTTTGCTCGGTATTTTTTGGTAAATTGTGTTTAAAATAATAAGTGATAAAGTTGGTCATTGAAAACACGAATAAAACGACATTTTATAAAAATGAATCCTAGCTAGATCAATTTATTGCCCCCCAAACCCCCTGTATATGAAATTTCATAAAAATCGTTGGAGCCGTTTCCGAGATTCAGATTATATATAAATATACAAGAATTGCTCATTTGAAGATATAAGATAAGATAATGTTTACCTATCCATACAAATAAATAAAATTGAAGTGTTTGTTTGTTATGTCAAAATAACAGCTTTTTACTAGATGCATATGAAAATATTTACTAAAGTTTAACAAGGAAACATTTTTTTTAATTTTTGGGTCGTCTGTCTGTGTGTTCCATCTAATCTCCGAAATGGCTGAACCAATTTGCCGACGCGACTTTCAGTGGTAGATAGCTGATGTTGTAACTTAGGCTACATTTTGTACTACTAGCACGTTCCCGTGGGATAAATTCTGACATCCAGGCGGTTGAAGCCGCCGGCAGAGGGTAGTAGTATTAAACTTAAATCACAGTAAATTAATTTAAGCGTGATTTGAAGTAAATATGTAGTTTTAATGATATTTGACCACTGCCTATATCTTATACCTTTAAACGAGCAATTCTTGTATATATGTATTCATATATAAGGTGTATCTATTCATACACGAAATATTTTAAGAGGTACACCGGTAGGTTGTAAAGAAGCTATAGAAGCAAAAAGAAAAAATTCTGAATGTATTTTTTTCAAAATATAATATTTAAAAATTATTTGACGCACATAAGAAATACTGGCTCCTTATTTTTTACGGCCCGAGACACCGCAGCCATGCTTGTGCCGTCCGGTCGCCGCCCTCGCAGCGTCAGGCGGGCCATTCATAGACTTTGGAGCAAAGGTTTTATACAAAGATAAAAAAAATCTTTTTGCTTCTATAGCTTCTTTACCACCTACAGGTGCACCTCTTAAAATATTTGTAGGTGGTAAAGAAGCTATAGCAACGAACAAAAAGTTTTTTTAAAGTATTTTTTTTTTCAAAATTAAATTTTTATAAATAATTTGACGCACATGAGAAATACTGGCTCCTTATTTTTTACGGCCCGAGACACCGCGGGCCCGCGGCCATGCTCGTGCCGTCCGGTCGCCGCCCTCGCAGTGTCAGGCGGGCCATACATAGAATTTGGAGTAAAGGTTTTATGCAAAACGTCTCAAGCAGTTTTAAAATTATAATAATTACGTAAATTCAAAAACGCTTAGATAAAAATTTTCTTTTTGCTTCTATAGCTTTTTTACCACCTACAGGTGTACCTCTTAAAATTTTTCGTGTATGAATAGATACACCTTATATAACCTGAATCTCGGAAACGGCTCCAACGATTTTTATGAAATTTAGTATACAGGGGGTTTCGGGGGCGATAAATCGATCTATCTAGGATTCATTTTTATAAAATGTCGTTTTATTCGTGTTTTCAATAATAAATTTTATCGATAATCAACTTGAACATAAACTTAATGTAATCCAGATATTTCACATAATGTGGTGTGGTGTGGTGGTTTGCACAGTGACGTATTATGGTAAATTATAATCTTTATATATATATGTATAATTCTACTGTACGTGTGTATGTCACAGAACTCTTCCTAAACGGCAGGACCACGAAAAATTCATTTATATTAGAAAAATACCTGCGTTAATTTCCGACATCCACGCCATCGAAGCCACGCGGGAAAAGCTAGTTTGAAATAAAGAGAAACTTCTCTTACATTCGAATCCGACACCGAATCGAATGGTTGTGAATAGCACTGCTGGTATTCAACCTATTTTATTTGCTTAGTTTTGGAAGGTTGGGTCTGAATGAGTATCGAGAGCCTGAAATTAGTGATTCGTTTTGGGAATTCTAGGTTAGGAAGTGGGCTATTCGCTCTATGAGTATCTACACAACTGCCTTACTCTTAGGGCCATACAGGCGTAATTACGTTGTTTTGAGTCACGCGACGCAAACATTTTTAGATGTTTATATAAAAAAAGACTTATGCTTGGACAAGTGGCAGACATAACGCACTAAGCATGAGGCTCAGTTCAGACAAAACTGGAAAATGCCCGAGCAATTTACTAGTAGCATTGAAAATAGGAGCGTATTACCATAGCTTTAGGTACCCCAAACTTGCGCACATAACTCAAACGTCACTCGGTTATTTTTCGACCCCATATTGTTTCTGTCAATATAATTTCACAAATATTTACCTACGCTCATGTCAATATTATTCAGGTGCCAAAATATTCTTGTAACACAAAATTTTTCTAGTGCTTCTGTTCTTCACTGTCTCCCTATTATACATCTATGGTTACCCCAACACTGTTTCGAGGTCCTACAGTTTCTTCTTCAGCTCTATTTCGACCGAAAGAGTTTGACAATGTATGCTCTGGCAGCTAAGAATCTGACTGGAGCACAGAATTCTTATTTCAACTTTACATATACACAGTTGTCATCCCTCAGTTTTGACCTTTTATTTTTGGTTATCAATTTTTAAAATTCTTATTTATTTCGTAAAAATATTCTTCACCGCCATAATTAATACAGTGATGAGAGTTATAGGAGTAAATTAGTTTAGGATCATTGATCTCCAATGTCGGGAGATCCATTTGACTATTTACGATGGAATGTCAGCCGAGCGATAGTAAAAAATTGTTCAAAGTATTCGAAGCGTCAAAATGCAGGATGAATCGGAAAAAACGTGATGGGCTTGACGATTCTAACTCCATAGTGACAGACTCTAGCGTAAGTATTCTCCAAGCATCGGTGAAATTCAGTCACATCAACAGCTACCCATAATTATGCTTCACCGAGAATCTGGCTGTTCACACGCAGAGCTAAGCGTCTCGTATTCCTGCTGCGTGATCATTGTATGATAGAGAAGATGAGTGAGTAAAAAGTGTGCCTTTCTACCCCTCTGTTTTTAATTGTACAGCGACAAAATAGCAATTGTTGAAGCAAGTAAGTAACGTTCGGCAGTGGTCTGCGATAGGGTGGCTGAGTTGGTCAGTTTTCATTCATAAATATAATTTCTGTAGACCGTTATGAAAATATTTGAATTTGTTCCTTTTAGTTAATTGCTATATTTCACTTGATTCTGTCCAATCACAGGGTGGTCCGGTCGTCTGTCGAGTGCCCTCCGTGAAAGCTAGTTTACAAGAAACAGCCACTGTGCAGAATTTAAATGGACAGCATGATTCCAACATTACAAAGAGATTGTATGTATTGTAGAGGTTTTATTTTTTACCTACCTCTAGTTATAGTCCCGATTTTGTAAATACATATAATATTGGGTTGCTAGGAAAGTCTTGCAACACAAACAACGCTTTCTTTAGTAAACATAATACTTATTAAGATCGTATTTAATTAGTGATATACTCTCCTTCATCTACAACTCTTGCCCAACGCCCCGGTAATCTTTGAATCCCATCTATCCAAAAATACTTTGATTTTGAATCAAAAAACTCTTCTAGTGTATTTTTATGGTTTGTTTAGTCATCAAACTGTTTATCGCGTAAATAATTTTTCAAAGCTCGAAACAAATGGTAATTTGACGGAGTTAAGTCTGGTGAGTATGCTGGATGGGGTAAGATTTCCCAACTTAACTCTGAAATAGTTTGTTATGTGGGGCCGAGCGCTATCGTGTAGAGGACGAACATGTAAACGTTTTCGCCGTTTTTGTTTTAATAACTGCTGACAGATTTTGTAGTTGTGATGAGTAAGTAGGTCTCTGCCTTTATTGTGGAGTTAGGCCGAAGAAGCTCGTAAAACAGCATGCCCTCAGAATCCCACCAACAACTGGGTTGGTTTTGGTTTTCCGCCTTTAGTTAGCCACTGGCGCTTCCGTGTATGGTTGACATATAGTACCCGGCTCTCGCTGAAAAGGTCCTTTCTGTGTGAATGAAGCAACCATGAAAAGTAAATAGAAACTCGCATCGCCTTGTTGGACGCGCTGAGTTATTTATTTATTAATATCTGGTTGACCGAGCTTTGCTCGGTATTTTTTGGCAAATTGTGTTTAAAATAATAAGTTTATGTTCAAGTTGATTATCGATAAAGTTGGTCAACGAAAACACGAATAAAACGACATTTTATAAAAATGAATCCTAGCTAGATCGATTTATCGCCCCCGAAACCCCTTGTATACTAAATTTCATTAAAATCGTTGGAGCCGTTTCTGAGATTCAAATCAAATCAAATCAAAATATTTTTATTTCACATAAGCCTGCAAGGGCACTTAAGAAACGTTAGAAGCTAGGTGCACGGTTCCAAATAGTTGATTCCTATGGAGAAGAGCCGGCAAGAAACTCCACGGTTACTCTTTTAAAAATAATTGGGTTTTACAATATTTTCAAACAACAGTTTTAATAGGTATGCGAGAACAGTGTAGGACTGTCAACAAGTAAGTACTACTAAAACCACCAACCAACCAGGTACTTAATAAAATAGAAAATTGTCTACAGTCTACAAGACCTACAACATTCTCACATTCACAAAATATAAAAGAATTTACTTAAATGATAGTATTACATAAATAAAACCTAATAACCCATTGATATATATGTTACACTAGATTAGCAATTACCGCGTCAAAGCGTTGCCACTGGACATAAGGCCACAGCCTTATGCGTACCTGACGTCAGTTCAGTGCTCTATGTGACGCCAACCGAGTGACGCGTGACAGAAAATATCCCCAAAATGGGTAAATGCGTTGTGAAAGAGTGTGATTCAAGATCTCAAAAACATAATAAATTAACCAGAATTACTTTCCACACGTAAGTTTATTGTTTCAGTGTTTATATCAAAGCAAAAACGCAATAAAATGTAAAATTTTGTAAATTAGGTTCAGTGTTACCACTAAAAACTTAGTTTTAGTTTCCCACATTTGTGGGAGTTTTTAATTTATGGAATAAAGGTTTTTTTAAATAATAAAATTGTTGCAGGGTGCCTAAAGATGCAGTACACCGTGACAAATGGGTAGAAATAATCCGATTGCTGAGACGAGAGACTAACTGGCTACCTACTAAATCGACTGTCATTTGTTCAAAGCACTGCCAATACAAAGAATATTCAAAAAGAAAATGTCTTAATTAATTTTATTAATGATAAAATTCTAATACACATCCAATAAGAAATACATAATTCAAATAATTTAACTTAACGTTTAACAATTTTTTTAAACGTTTTTTTATGGCTTAAAAAGATGGGTAATTCGAATGGGTAGGCAACCCCATCCCGTCATTGCATGTTTATATTGCGGTCTTTGTCTAATCTAAGCGCCAGTATTATTCTTGCGACTTGTGTGAGTGAGACAGATATATGTTTACTTTTAAATGTTTAGTAGTGTCAAAGCTACGTCGTCGCGTTTAAATAGTGGTAACAGTTTTTTGACATATTTTATTGAGGTTTGCATCTCTAGTTATTTAACTCAATGTAATAACCTATTTAAACCAAATGTCATTGTTGTTATGACAACCAATAATAAAGAGGTCAAATTACAATTGTAAGTATATAATGTCAAATTATGAATAGAGTATGTCAAAGAAGAATGTAAAAAAAAAAAAAAATCTTAAATAATGTACATCGTCATTTGAGAGCAGTTATTAGACATTTAAATGGTCATCCTGTAATGAGCTACCAGGGAAGCCACATGTGCAGACGGAGTTAAAACTTCCTTGTCTTGAACGTAGTCTTTTATCTTATAATATGCATTTTTGATAAGGACACGCTTAATGTGTGATTTGAACTTTCCGTAGCTAAGTTCAGTAACCGACTTTGGCAACTTGTTATAGAAGCGGATACTGTTTATAAGAAATGATTTACTAGTTTTAGTTAATCTAAATTTAGGTACCTAAGTATCACAATTTAATTTTGCTACGAGCATTTATATTATGGAAAACTAAGAGTTTGAGAGGCCTAAGTTTTTGCGAACATACAAGATACATTCTAAAATATAAAGAGAAGGTAGAGTCAGTATATCAATTTCTGTAAATTTGATTCTAAGAGACTCGCGAGGCTACATTTTATAGATTGCGCGGATTGCCCTCTTTTGTAAAATAAAAACTGAATCTACGTCAGCTGCCGAACCCCACAGAAGAACGCCATAAGACATAATACTGTGGAAATAAGCAAAGTACACTAATCTAGCTGTAGCTATATCGGTCAACTGCCTTATTTTTCTTACTGCATATGCAGCTGAACTTAATCTACCTGAAATTGCTGTAATGTGGGCACCCCATTGCAACTTTGAATCTAACGTAATTCCTAGAAATTTAGTTTCCGAAATAACATCTAGTTTATTGCCGTCAAGTTTTAAATTTAGATCTACTTGGGGTACATTTGGTAATGAGAATTTAATACATTTAGTTTTGCTTGCATTAAGTAAGAGATTATTAGCTGCAAACCATTTTGAAAGAACAGCTAGACCCTCGTTCACATGTAAGACATCCGTATCTTTTCTATCTATTTTAAAAATAAGAGAAGTATCATCAGCGAATAAAATTATATCCGAAAAGTTAGCCATCATGTAAGGAAGGTCATTAACGTAAACTAGAAATAAGAAAGGGCCAAGAATTGAACCTTGGGGTACGCCCATCTTAACAAGAGACCCCGAGGACGTCACCCCGTTAACATTTACTTTTTGCTGCCTGTTTGATAAATAGGAAAGAACAAGATCAGCAGCTTGTCCACAAATTCCGTAATGGTGTAATTTACAGATCAGAGTATTGTGGTCAACGCAGTCGAACGCTTTTGAGAGGTCACAGAAGATGCCAATTGCATCCTGGGACTTTTCCCAGGATTCCAAAATGTGACTGTTAATAAAACGGGAGTCAGGTGTTGTAGGCGGGGGAGACGGTGTTCCCTTGACGAAAGAGTGAAATTAAACCAGTCAGAATGTCGTAATAATTGAGTATATTTGGCACACATAAAATTACACAGAAAACACTAAAAATGGTTGTAAAAGAGTACACAGCACACAATATAAAATACAGTCAGAATAAGCAGTACACATAATTAAATCCTAGCTATATTACACTTGAAGACTGGCTAACTAGATATAGGGTACATCGCGACTAAGCAGTGGACAGCGGAGCCACTTACTTCACAAACACTACGTGGTAACTTGATGATTCGTGTAAACTTGTAAAAATACTAAATCCAAAAATAGACGCTCGGCCCTTTTATAACTTTTGTTGCCTACTGCAAGTAGCGTATACATTTCTTTACTTTGATTAGCCGCTCCGCCAATTGAGAGCGAGAAAAATGGACTTTCCCTAAGAGACAGGTTTCGACTTGTCGAGAATTTTAAAACACGTGTAAGCGAGTTCAAGGTTTCTGCTTTCTTATTGGATTAACAATGTGGCTCGTCCTATTGGACATACGCTACTTTCAAAATCGTGTACGAACTACATAAGATGTTTTAGGTACCTATATTCATACCTAATAACAGCTAATTAGTGCTTTACAATCAATGAGTTAGGTAACTATATTCTAATTAGTTTTATACAAACATGACACAGGCATTACAGACTAATTAGAATCCAACAGGTTATTGTTACAGGTTAATTAGAATTCAAACGGTCAAGACAATGGTAATACAGGTGATTGTAAACATACATTGGTATTTACGTAAGTATCTTCATGGAAATCTACTACTTTTATTAAAGAACAGTATAGGTATTTGTTTAGGTATTCCACAGAGGCTATACCGGAGTTACCGAATACAATAGCGAGGAGATATTAATGTTAAAAGTTAGCTAGTCTCATTGGGCGTCGCCCACAACAATAAAGATACATAAATACTAACTATAGCTTGTTTTATTGGGCTTCGCCTACAGTGACTGATGAGTTGTACTCCCGCGTCAGTCGTCGACCTACCTTTCGTGAAACCAAACTGCCGACTATGTAAAATCCCATTAGAGTTGAAATGAGCTAACATCTGGTCCAACATGATTTTTTCATAAATTTTGCTCAATGCTGGTAGGTAGCACACATATGGGTCTATAATTAGAAGGATCAGTCTTACTACCCGATTTGAAAATTGGTACTACTTTACTATGTTTCATTAAATCAGGAAACTTACCGCTGTTTAAACATTGATTAAATATGCCTGTCAGGACAGGAGCAATTGTGTCAATGATATCTTCAAGAACCTTAACCGAAATCCCCCATAAGTCTTCTGTGTTTTTTTATGTTAAGACTTGTAAATGATTTTTTAATCGTGGAAAGATTCAGATTATATATATATATACAATTATACATATATACAAGAATTGCTCGTTTAAAGATATAGCATATATATTTATATACCTATGCTTTATTGTACACCAGAAAATACATCTCAACAAAAAACATTTAACAATAAAAACATACAACGGGGCAACCTTTTCGCTTCCTGCGATCTCTTCCAGGCAACCATGGAATGGACAGTGATATCCGAGATGATTAAACTTTTCTGTGTCCCTACTTCTTAAAGTGTTCAAGGATGGTAGAATGACTACAGGCAAGTTCACATACTAACTGTCGTGACGATGCATTGGGTTTCATTCGTAGTAGAGATTGCAGTTCTTCGTCGTTACTGACTGTTGGCCGGCCGGACCTAGGTTTGTCTTACATTGCTAACGCTGGCTAAGCCATACGAGATAGATCTACAAAAAGTTATTCCGTAATAGATTATTTGTAAATAATCTATTAGGTACGGAATTTATATCTTGAAAGGTCAACAGAAAAGTCCGCGAAGGTATATGTAAAACAAGATACCTACTACACTACGATATGATATGTCACATTACACACCTTTCTTTCTTTCATCTTTTATTATAGCTTTTACACATTTCTAAAAATAAATGTGTTATTTACGAAGTTGCTTTAAATAACACAATATTATCTATCCTCATGCAATTAAATACGTTAGATACGTTGCACGCCCTTTACGTTCCCATAACATTCAATCAACTCAGTCGAACGCAGTCCACTGCTGGACATGGCATCTCCCAGGCTGGGCCACAACACTATCCTTCGCCTTCTTTTACGTTATACTGAAAATAATAGACAAAAATTAAAAATAATAAAACGGGTAATCGGCCGGCATGCCCTGTTGCCGTCTACGCCGCGGGGAGACATTACACTTTACACCCGTGGGAACCTGGGGCGAATTTAGGCCTTAGACCATATCCTAATACATACAAGACATCAATCATCATGTATGCGTAAAAAGAGTCATCACGAAGCTGTCATTTACGCCTTCTGTGTATCAAACAAAGTAACATGGAGCAAAAATATTTGGTGGGAAACTACTTTTATTCCTGTTTACGGCACCACAGAATGTAACGCACGCGCTACTTTAGACTTATGTAGCATGAAACGGTACGGAAGTTGCGGGGGGTGGGAATTTTTTAAAGCTAAATTAATACATTTAAAACTTTACTCCGTAAAAAGTTAGGACTTGTGACCTTTAAAAACTCGGTGTGAATAAGTTAAAAAAAACTGTTACGGGAAGAATTAGTGACTCGGCTTCGATTACCCCCAGCTAAATAATAATATCCTTATTCAGTTATTAAACTGAATAAGGATATTAAAAAGGTTTACATTGTCAATAGGGAGCGAGACAGCAGTCCCTCTGCATCGCAGTCACCGGTAGAGACGCATCGTCATGCGCGGTCGCCGCGACGCCATCGACGATCAGCGTATGTTACTATTAAATATTTATGTCTATTTATAAAACTACGCTACAATATAAGATTCCCGTGGAAACTTTGACAGCCCCGGAATTTTACAAAGTTTTACGAGGCAGGACAGAATCCTGAATTAAGCAGTTCAAGTTTTATCCAAACCTGTAGATTTAAGATGGATCTACGCCAATATAGAATTTAGAAGACCATATTTCAAGAACTTGGTTGGCTTGGTTGGGCTTGGTTGGCTTGCTTGGCTTGGTTTATGTGAGAGCGTGCCGAAGAATAATCCGGGGTCGATAACAGAACTAGTATCAGATAAGGCAAACGCGAAGTCTATGCTCTTATATCAGAAATAATGGGAGAGGCGCAGTTAGATCCGCGCGAATACACGGTGGGAACAGGTGGCCAAAAGCTTGAACTTTATGGGGATTAAATATAAACGTTGATAAGTTTAAACGGCAAAAATGTATGGCGAAGCAACGCTTACAATTAAAGGGGAAATTAATTAACCTTAAATACTTATTACCTAATAGCAATTAGCCGCTCTTAATTATATTGTGATGTTACAGAAGAGAAGGCGTTTCTTTGGCTCTGAAAGCGGGTCTGGTTTCAACTCCACGCTCTGTCACACCCTCTCGGGTTAATATTTTAATTATTATATTATCATCTTATTTTTTATCATTTATCATTTTATTTATTTAAATATGCGAGTTGTTTATAATGTTAGTTTTATTGGGTTTAGGAACCTGTCGCTGAATCCATCCCACAAGACCATGATTCGTTTATATACACTTTTCTAGAGGAAGCCATAAAAAAGGACAAGAAGAAGTAAGTTTGACATAAAATTATTTTTTGTTGGGGATTCTTTTCTCGTCTTACGGTTAGCGAAGCAGCCGTGCTGCTGATCCCTGTAAAAGGACCGAACCTTTATAATGAGTTTCTCCGGTATACGACAGACATGACGGCTAATAGAGAAAACATTCTGCGCCGACCCCAAATAAAAAAGGGATAAGGGCAGAAAAATGATGTTGTAAGATCTACTTTTTCACCCTAAAAACATAATAATAATTGTGGAGAAGGGCAGGCGTTTCTAAAAGTGAAGTCTGTTGTATATCATAGCACATTGCGGATGACGGGCAAGAGTATTTATTAATTTACCAACGTAAATTCGTTCCTCAGAAACTGACCATGGATCATCAAAGAGGATTTCCGTTTCTAGTATTTAACTTTCGAATCCACCTATTTTTCATAGAACTCATATGTCATGCCGCCCTTGCGACTTACATATTGCATCTGAACACTCGAAGAGGGCACCCCGTACTGAACGTGTTAGAGCGCGTTTTATGATACCGCGCCGAGATGCGACGGCATACGGTGGAATGCGGCGGTATGCGCTGTACGATAGTGGGGAGAGACATTGCCAGCGGGGTGCACTTCACACGTCTGCCGAGGCATGCACGGGATTCCCCTCGTCAAATCCTCGCCAATGCTAGCCTCCTCCGTCCGCCGGTGTGCGGTGGCCGTATTTTGATTAAATTCTTTTTTATTTTATTCTTCGCATTAGCCCAGAGTTGTAGTAGATGTAGCCATTCTACTTGTAGTTTACATTTCAGACAACGCCACGCTCGACGTCGTGAGGAGAGGCGCAGTCGCGACGACGATGACCACGATCATTCCACCATCAGGGACAGGCACCGACACCACCACAGGGACCGACACAGATACGATCTGCCTTCTAGAGAGCACGAAATGTAAGATACTCTACATTATGCCTGCATTTCCCGAAGGATTAGACAGAGGCTAATAGTTAATCCACATTTAGCCTCAAGGCTCTTATAGTACTCTGGGACTCATAATCTGAGCCACCATGTATATTTAGTAGGTTAAGCGGTCTAAGTCATCGAAATTATTGTGAGTCAAAAAATGGTTTGTAGCCGTCATACTGGCCACTTTTTGTGGTGTTTCGTTAGCTAATTTAATTTGCATAATCAGCCTATAATGTTCCCACTGCTGTAACACAGGCTTCCTATCTGTGAGAGGCAGTAAGCCATAATCCACCAGACGGGTCCAGTGCGGGTTGGTGGATTTTTCGTTCTAAGACATGCGCCGGTTGGCTCACGAAGTTTTACTTCACCGCTTTGAGAGCAATTCTGGTTCGAACCCACAACATACAACTCGTTAGTCGCGGCCATTACCACTGAGCCACAATATGACACATCAGCAGGGTCATGGGATTGTAGGTCTCCTGTTATTCTATTTGCAATAATTTCAGCCAACCAAAAGAAGTTCCTTCTCCCACCGCAGCGGTAGACCAAACTATGCTCATCGAGACGTTTGCGAAGCTCTGTGCACAAATAAACGCCAACAAAAGTAGCCATAACAGCCAGAAATTACAAGTGGTAAGTAGTTTTGTATAAGCGCCTTATCACTACTAACTTTAACTTTTTACTCAAGTTACGCGATTCTTACAGCCTCGCACTCAGAGTCACAAGTCCTTACAATGTGAAGTCAGTTCGAGACGATCAGAAGCGTTTGACATCGACCATCGCCCAGTCAAGTTAAATCATGAAAAATCTCAAGAAAAGGTTGGCACGTCCAAAATACGGAGCCAGGAGAACATCTTATGCAAAACTCGAACTCGCGAAAATAGTAAAATGGTATTACCTCATGAAGTCGAACGTGGACTTCCAGACAGACCTTACTACGACAGGGATATTCCTAAATATCCTAGCAAGCTGGAAATTGCGAGATCGAGGATGCGTCACTTGGAGGAGTCATACCCCGATCGATACACCGAATACCCTCCGGCTCCCGTCCCGACGAGAAGCTGTGTCGATCCATATAGAGCACGCCCACCTGACTACCGAGATTACGACCGGGAGATGAGAAGACATTACGAAGAAGAGAAAAAGAGGTACTATGAGCAGAAGACGAGCCGGAGCTTCGATGTGCACAGAGAAGGTTATGACGACGATCGGAACTACCGCAGAACCGCACGAAGCGACACCAACAGAATCAGGCGTTTTGATGAGAGAGACAAAAGATATGAGGAAGTGGCCAAGTATTACGATGAAAAACCTGGTAGGTACTATGATGAGAAACCGAAGTACTACGATGAGAAGCCTTTGGAACCGCGGCCTCGGAATCATGTGTCGAGTAAGGATCGGCGCTGGAGGCGGAATGTGGAGAGATGCGATAGGAACTCGGTGGTGTCGCGAGATGACGAGTACAGAGAAAGAGACAGAGAAAAAGATAGGGATAGGTTCTCTGAGCGAGAGAGGGACTCGGGGATGAGTGTGGCTGATGGAGAGACGAGCACCATTAGTGGAAGGAGCAACTATCTGAAGGTTGTTAAGGTATGTTTGGCTTAGTCGTCACCAAACGTGACGTAAAAGCGGTTACGCTTTTATTAATTCTATATATCTATGGTCTGTTCCTAAAGTATGCGCTGAAAATGTAAACAAATCTGTGAAAGCTGCCAAAGATGCTTTTTTTCATTTAACAATAATATTTGAGTTTAATTTCTTATTTTCGTCAATGATCATTCAATAAAAATTAAATCATGTTAAGAGTGTTGAAATATACGGATGTAAGCTTTTTAATGCAGATAATGTGTCAGTAATTCATTTAACATGAACTTAATGTTTACATTTTCCTCAGATTCTTTTGGAACGGAACATGACCCTTAATATTCATGGACACTTTATTCTATTATAGAGTCCTACAAGGATTACTGATAAGACGCGTGGCTTGTTGCAGCAAGAGATAGCGGAACAGCGAGAAGCAATGGACAAGATGATGAAACTCTGGAAAGAGCTCATGCGGTGCTTCAAGGGGTTCTCGCAAACGCAAGTGCAGGATAAAAATATTAGAGTAAATATATTTATCATTTTATCCCGGGTAACAACCCCTCAGACGTTATACAAAAGACAATTGTTTTTAGAACACGATGTGGACAGATTTCTGATTGTCTTTGGTTCCGACTTTGACAAGCATTATATTGCTTTTCATAATCGTCTTATATTGTTCCCACTGCTGGGACAAAGGCCTCTCGGTGAGAGGGAGTGGGCCGTAATCTACCACGCAGGCCCAATGTGGGTTGGTAGATGTCACATGTCTTCGAATTTTTGGTTCTAGGACATGCCGATTTCCTCACGATGTTTTCCTTCGCCGTTTTGAGAGCAGTGGTAATGAAATTATTTACACAAAGTAAAGCGCCTGCCTGGGTTCGAACCTGCGACCAACAACTCGTAAGTCGGGGCCGATACCATTGGGCCATCACATCTCAGATATTGCCTTTATCACAGATTAATAAAGATGGGACACTCGGCAGGCTCAACTGTCGGTAATTCACGACTATATCAGCCTAATTAGCAACAATTGTCCTGTCAGTGATGATGGATCGAACCCAGTATACGTATAGTGTGATATTTCCATTTTAGAGAACTGGGTCAGGCACATACCTGTAGTACGGCACTTCTGATTCCACAAGGCTGTATTTCAGAGCAAAATTTTGGTGGAAATGACCACGAGGTTGTTTCTGTGGTTACTCATCGTTAGCTACACGGAGCAAATACAAAGAGGAGTCGGCCTAAACAACTGTGCACTGTGATTTTCAACTTGGTCCTGACGTCATCAAGTAGGCGTGGCCTTAGTCAGTGTATTGTTAAGCGTTCGTCCTGTGCACAACTAAGTAAAAGTTCAGTATATTCGCGCTAGACAAAAATAAGAATGAAGTGTTGTGTTCTATCTTGTAAAAACTACTCGGATAGACGTTCTGATGCTATGAATAGTATCACAGTTCATTTGTAAGTAATTTTAAACGTAATTTATAAACATTCTTCTAGAAAAATGTCATAACTTCGGTGTTTCCAAATATAATTCTACCCGACATTAGATGGCGACACTTTGTGACATGGGTACTAAAATTATTTAGGCACGTAAAGCTCAGTATTAATATATTTTAATAATTACATGTACTGAAATTTATTCAAAATTAATTCCCAAAAACCTTTCGATCGCCTAAATATTGTTTTTATAGTTTTTATCGTGGTTTTTATATCATTATGTCAACAGGCCGCCATCTATCGTCAACCATGAACAACAAACATAAATTTAAAAAAACAGGGTCGTAATCGGATTCTAATTATTTTACCAAATGTGCCGCGACTGTCTCATAAATGGAAAGTGAAAAGTGATTTTTATTTCATACGAGTTTGTCATTGTGAGAAATCGACATTTTGAGAAATTGACATTATGCGGATTGGATATTCTAAGAAGTTGACATTCTGAGAAGTGAACATTTTGCGTCTGGTTGAAATTTTAAGACTTTGGCAGTATGCGATGATACGGTCGTGTTAGGTCCAGTAGCACATAAGCGTGTTCTCGAATAGGTGGGTCTCTCCACTGCTTTGCCACTGGATATGTTTAAATATTGCACTGTGAGCAGCGGACAGTGCTTCCCGGTCTAATGTTTTTAACCGCTATATTTCGTGTGTTCTTTTTGCTTTTTTTGTTTTATTGTTGATGTCAATTAGTTGTATATAAAATGTGTTTTTTTTTTATTTGTGTGTGAAATATAGATGTTTTGAAAAATAAATGTTTATGTTTAATGCTTGTCATTTAAAAATAAGAGACACAATGGTACCGATTCCCTTGTTCACAAACTAAACTAAATTTAAGTTCAGTGCATCTTTTTCTTTGTATTTCATTAAGAACAGTACAAAAGAAAAATTTTAGTTTAGTCCTGTCAAATTAATCAGCGCCTGTCACTACTCCATACAAGTTTAGACGTGATTAAAAACTTGCTTACTAAAATTACTTCAATTTACGTCAAGCGCTGATTAATTTGACAGGACTAAACTAAAATTTATCTTCTGTCCTTTTCTTAATGAAATAGAAAGAAAAAGATGCACTGAACTTAAATTTAGTTTAGTTTGTGAATAAGGGAATCGGCACCACTGATTATCTTCTTTCATCATGCATCAACAATATTTTTATTCTAAAATTATTGATTTATTATTATATTTATATTTATTATTTCGTAAAAAACATACGTATTAAGATGAGTAAAAAACAAAGTACTCCCTGGTACGCAAATTCTGAGTACGACCCTGTTGCCTCCTGCACGTAGTGACATCTAGTAAAAGATAGATAAATAACTACAAAAGCAAAATTGACGGTACGAGCACCTAGTTTTGCTATTAACCGGTAGATGGAAAATAAGGAAGTGGGCGGGATCTAACACCCCGCACCCCGCAAAATGTCACGCGTTGTTTCTTAAGAAAATCTAATTACAACATCTCCTCTTTGTATTTGCTCCGTGGTTAGCTAGATGAGAACACCCGGAGATAATATGTCTGATTGATTTCCCAGGACGATGGCATGCCCGATGGTATTATTATTATTATTGTATCGAATGCTGTGTCTGCCGAAACCCCAGAAGTGGTTACAGTATTTTCTCATCATTTCAGCCGAAAGACGTCCACTGCTGGGCATAGGCCTCCTTCAAAAGGGGGTGTTTACCATAATCACCACGCTTGGCAGGCAGGTTGGCCATCGCAGTATGGTGGTAAAATGCATAGAGAACGCTGCTACCCATTCTCCCGTAAGTCCATTAGGCACCTCTTACCACGGGAAGGAATAGGATGGTGCTCATCTTTACGTCCGGCACCACACGGAGAAGCGTCCTTTCGCTAGCTAGAGACAAGTCAACGTAGAACATACTTAAATTGCTAAGTTTAAGGATCATTTGGAAGTCATTTATTATAAGGACTGTAATTATCTTCAGGACTCTGCCGCTAACGTGCGTGAATCAGCGGCTGCTCAGCTGCGGCTGTGGCGCGAATGTATGCGTCGATACGAGACCGTCGCGAGGGACGTCGGGGATACAGACGCTAGGCTCATGGTAAGTCACTGTTGTAACTATCAGCGTCACCATTTTATCCGAAAGTCTTCCACTGCTGGCCATGGGCCCGTCATCAGTCTATAATGTTCCCACTGCTGGGACACAGGCCGCCTCTCGGTGAGAGGGAGTGGGCCATAATCCACCACGCGGACCCAGTGCGGGTTAATAGATGTCACATGTGTTCGATTTTTGGTTCTAAGACATGCCGGTTTCCTCACGATGTTTTCCTTCACCGTTTTGAGAGCAGCGGTGGTGAAATAATTTACACAAAGTTAAGCCCCTGCTTGGGTTAGAACTCGTGAGTCGCAACCGTTACCACTTCTTTTTTAATAACAATAATATTTTTTATTTATTAACAAATGCGCCACTACTGCTCGGCATGGCGGACGTGGGCCCACGCATCGCCATTTCGACCGGTTTTGTGCATTTCCCATCCAGCTCAATCCCCAGATCATCAGTGCATCTTGTGGGAGGCCTCCTAACGTTATGTTTTGCGGTACGCGGTCGCCGCTCATGAGTCATCAACAAAATGCCACCACGTACGGTGTAGTCCTATACAAGATGCTCTAAGCTGCACCTCTCAACTAAGGTCAAATAAATAGTGTGAAACAGGATATCTGTTATTCTTTATCAGGAGGAGATCAAGAAGCAACGCTCGGAGATGGCAGAGATGGCCACCATGTGGCAGGAGTGCCTGCAGCGGTACCGGGACATGAGCAACGACTTCAATAACCTCAAGCAGCAGGTGCAGGTTAGTCGTCTTGATTGAATTTTTGGGTGGCAGTTAAACTCATTTTAAAAACTGGCCAAGTGCATGTTGACTCGCGCACAATGAAGGGTTCTGTAGTTGGGATGAATGACTCGCGCACAATGAAGGGTTCTGTAGTTGGGATGAATTTATCCCAAGAACAACTAAAACTTTGCAGTTGAATAAATGTTCTCTAATATACGCCACGCCTTAGTAGCAAAATTCTTCAATAGAAATAGAGGATCCGTATGGCTCGAAGAACAATACTAAAAGTAGTCAGATTGCCAGACTATCATTAAACTAACCGATATAAAATAAAAGAACAATTGACCGACATAGTCCTTGCATTCACAATAATTGTCTTCTTATGTCTCATATGTATTGGGTACTTGAATTAATTTCCGCCTTTTTCGTGTAGATGGCATAAGTAGGTAGTATTATTTTAATGTTGTAGAGACGAGCGCTTGACCACGCGATAGAACTGTCGATAATCTC
Organism: Aporophyla lueneburgensis; assembly: GCA_932294355.1. NCBI lineage: Eukaryota > Metazoa > Arthropoda > Insecta > Lepidoptera > Noctuidae > Aporophyla > Aporophyla lueneburgensis. The sequence goes on along the minus strand of OW028758.1, from coordinate 9,286,817 downwards.
AAAAATCCTGTACATTTCATTCCGTCAAATGTCAACAAAGTATTATATTTTTTTTAGTTCGAAAATGTCGTCATTTGTGCCTACTAAGCAGCATATGCGGGAAGTACTAATTTTTTGCTTTCATTTGAAAAAATTGGCTGCAAAAGTCACCGATTGCTGGTCGAAGCTTACGGAGAGCATGCTCTGTCAGAGACCACGTGCAAGGAATGGTTTAGACGTTTTAAAACTGGAGTTTTTGATGTTGACGATAAGGAACGCCCTGGCCAGCCAAAAAAATTTGCAGATGAAGAATTGGAAGCATTACTTGATCAAGATCAATCTCTAACGCTCAGAGTCTTGGTACGATCGTTGAATGTTGACGAATCAACCGCTAGCAACCGTTTACAGTCCCTAGGATATAAACGTAAGCAAGGAAATTGGGTGCCGCATTTGTTACAAGAAAAAGACGTGGAAAGACATTTAATGACCTGTGAAATACTTCTTCAAAGACACAAAAGAAAAGGGTTTTTGCACAGAATTATTACTGGTGACGAAAAATGCATTTATTTTGACAATCCTAAACGCAAAAAATTGTGGACAAAGACAAGCAAACCTTTACCATCAACGTAAACATCAACACCGAAGCGTGACATTCACGGTTCGAAGGTAATGCTCTGCATCTGGTGGGATCAAAAAGGAGTGGTGTACTATGAGCTCCTAAAACCTGGTGAAGTAGTTACTGGAGAAAGATATCGAGAACAATTAATGAGTTTGAGCTGAGCTTTGAAAGAAAAACGACCAGAATATGCGAAGAGACACGATAAAGTAATTCTTTTGCATGACAATGCTCGGCCACATGTAGTTGGGCGCTAAATCAGTGAAAGAAATACTGGAAGCACTCGGATGGGATGTCTTACCCCACCCGCCATATTCGCCAGACATTGCTCCATCAGATGATCACTTATATAGATCGATGGCAAATAGTCTGGCTGAAGAGCACTTCCAATCATATGAAGATGTGAAAAAATGGGTCGATAAATGGATTACATCCAAAAATTAGAGCTTTTTTCGAGACGGAATTCGTGCTTTACCCCATAAATGGGAGATGGTGTTAGCTAACGCTGGACAATATTTTGAATAAAATGTAATTGATTTTTTGGATGGAAATAAATATTTCTTTTTTACTCAATAAAGGCGGAAATTAATTCAAGTACCCAATATAAGAAGTAACGTGGAGCTATATTTCTACGCCTGCTTTCCCCAGCTGGTGACGCCCGAGAGCCCGACGCGCCTGCCCGCGGCGCCGCTGGTGTGTGCGGAGGGCGAGGGCCCGCTGCCCGCCGCGCCCTACCGCCTGCCGCCCAACTACCTGCACGTGAGTTGTGGGCGTCGCTGAGTAGGGAGCGTTGCGAGAAGGATATAGTGCTAGTACTGGCCACTACAGTATTTTGTCTCCTGAAGTGATGCGCGCTGTGTTCGTGGTTACCAAGTGTACAAACACGCTGTGAATGTGTGTGTAATCGCAGAAGCTCTCGGTACTGTCCGAGAAAATGGTGAAGTCAGAAGTGTGTGTGTGTGGCATGTGCTAATGTTATGCACACATTCACAGCGTGTCTCAGGCTTACTTGCACCACAAATCGCTCAATACATTTGACTGTTAACGTCTTAAAATGATTCAGTGAAGTAGAATGATGTATGACGTACGATGTAACTACGTTTCCATTCCCGTTCGGCAGCACATGGCGGCGGCGCCGGGCGCGGGCTACCCGAGCGGCGGGTCCCCGCTGCGGGGCCGCGCGTCGGCGCCGCCCGCGTGGTGGTGGAGCCCCGAGGCGGGCGCGCGCTCGCCGCGCCGCCGCTCGTCGCCCGACTCGCGCACCAGCCGCGAGCGCGAGCGCAGGCATCGCCGCAAGGACAGAGGTACGCACAGCGGCCGGCACTAGGTCCCCGCTGCGGGGCCGCGCGTCGGCGCCGCCCGCGTGGTGGTGGAGCCCCGAGGCGGGCGCGCGCTCGCCGCGCCGCCGCTCGTCGCCCGACTCGCGCACCAGCCGCGAGCGCGAGCGCAGGCATCGCCGCAAGGACAGAGGTACGCACAGCGGCCGGCACTAGGTCCCCGCTGCGGGGCCGCGCGTCGGCGCCGCCCGCGTGGTTATGCCCGCCCTCCTGCACCACCCAGAGCGGGAGACTGAGATGATTTCCCACAAAGAAAAGGCTCCAAACAAACAGGCGCGATGCGACAGTCGTAGAACAATTTCTATGTAAACTTCATGAAAATTCTTCTACAAGAATCCCGTCGCGTTGTCGCCAGCTTGGAAGAAGCCTTAAAGCAGATGTCGAACGCTGTTCATTCAGCATCTTTCACTAGAGGAAAAATTAATTCATTATTTGATTTTTGGCATCTTTCTCACCTACCAAATGGTACAAAAAATATGAAAAGAGCTGATGACCGTTCATTCCTGTATAATTTGTTAGTTGTGTGTGATTTCAAATCAAAATATCTATGTAAATAAAACGATATGCTGTTATTTGGAAAACGCATATCTCGCGCTATAAAGATGTGTTTTTTTTTGTTTGAAATATTTGTCATATAGCGAATAAAGTTCTTAGATAGAAATGTTCCCCAGAAAAATTCTCAAATTCGGGAAAGTCTCATTGCCGAAGGACATTTCGTATGATAATGTTAATACAAAAAAAAAAAATGGACAACAACGTCTGTCAAATACTATTTAATTATTACTAGTTACATCGTTTAACTTGAAATCAAACATGTGAAAACGATGTAGAAAGACGTGTAAACCGGCTGTATTATGGCATTCATTCTTTTTTCGTTGGTCTAGCGGTCACTAGCGCGACTGCTGAGCATGAGGTCCTCAGTTTGATCCCCGAGTAGCAGCCTGGCAAAATCTGGATTTTATGCTCGGTTAGTTGCAATAGACTCGTCCCACTTGCGACGTAAGACTTAGGAAGGTAGGTCGTTCGCGATCAATGTTGAAGTCCTAATTTAATATATCTGGTGAAATTCGAATGTAGTTCACACCTGTGCTTTCAGGGAATATGGGCGTAATGTGCTATTTATAGGGAACTCAGGATATTGGCTGGGGCCATCTTAAGGTTGATACGCCGAAACGTATATCCGAGAATTTACCCTAGGTCTAATTCTGATTGGGCCTCCTAATTTCCGTTTATACATACTAAGGGTGCTTACATAAAGAAACAGGTTTCCGGTACAGACAAATCTGTACGGGTCGGTACCGATCGGTACAGTGTTGACTCGCATAAAGAAACAGGTGAATCTGTCCTTAGTGACAATCATGACCTCTGGTTCGTTATCCAAATCCATTTTCAATATTATTAAACACACACCCTTCACCAGTAAATGTTTAAACCCGTATGGCTCGGTCCAGGTAGTCGGCACCGACAAGTTACAACCTGTTTCTTTATAAGTGAGTGAATAGATACCTGCACCTATATTATACCTGCGCCGGTCGGTACCGACCCGTACAGATTTGTCTGTACCGGAAACCTGTTTCTTTATGTAAGCACCCTTAGCCTAGAGTGAATTTTCGGACAGGTTTCCGCGCATTGAATGTATCCACCTAAGAATGGATTTTTTTGGGGTAGATATGTTACCGTGAAATTGTGAATACCGTTAGATTATAATGTATCTTATAGATTGTAATCTTTCGAAAGATTGTGAACCGTAACATCAGTCAATCAACTCAGCCACAGTCCAGCAGTCCACTGCTGGACAAAGGCCTCTCCCATGCTACATCCCAGCACCCTATAAACAACCACAACAACCGTAACATACAATTTAATGCATTATTTTTCGTTAGATTACGGTCTATTGAAGTGAAACCGTTCAAATAATCAGTGGGCGTTTCGTCGACAGTTTCGTCGTATGCCATTTTACAATTTGACGGTTTCACTTCGATACATTGTAATGTAACGAAAAATAATGCGTTAGATTGTAGATGGTTTTTGCAGTTCATCGACTGTTAATAATTTTTCGACAGATTATAATCTCGCTAGATAGGTTGTAATTCTAACTGTATTTACAACTAGCTTTTGCCAGCGGCTTCGCCCGCGTTGAGATCGGAAAATATCCCGCGTGAACGTACTACCGGGTTTAAAAGTAGCCTATGTGTTGTTAATCCAGATCATTTTTTTTTCTAACTCGAAAGCGCATTTTGTATCCGACTTGCTTCAAATTTATCGTCACTGCTCGGCTCCTATGTGTCTTAGCGTTATGTTATATAGCCTATAACCTGCCCAGGAGTATGGACTACAATCGTACCAAGTTTGGTTAAAATCCCTTCAGTAGTTTTTGACCCATGCGTGCACATACAGACAGACGGACAGACAGACAGACAGACAAAAAATTTACTGATTGCATTTTTGGCATTAGTATCGATCACTATTCATCCTCCAATATTAATTTTGAATATATTTTCGATGTACAGAATTGACCTCTCTACAGTTTTATTATAAGTATAGATATAGATTTGACGGTGACAGATACACGGAATAAAACTGTCAATTAATATAGCCTTCCGAATTCGGCTAAAATATACAACTGGGCGCACCTTGTATACTCTGCCCTACTACGGGCTACGACATGAGATATTCTCATAAAGATCGCGAATTATAAGAGAACAAAACACTGCGTCTTGTTCAGCACTTAACAGTGCCTCGGAAGTCATAATAAACCTTTATGTTGTATAAAAAATACTATACAAATCCAGTGTCATAAAATAAAATTGTTAGTTAGATGATTCTTTAAAAATATCTCGCTAAAATCGTTGGTCTGACCTCGAAGTAAATTAATTAGCACAGACCAGATTTTATAAACATTTAAGTCCTAAATTTTTCTAAAACCTATTTCTAACATCTGTTTATTTTCTTACTACTTTCAGAAGAACCTAGATACAAGGAGAAGTCAAAACCTTCTGCTGCACATTCTGAGCACAGGCACAGAAAAAGATGAGAAACCTCTTCCAATATAAAATTCTCGGCACGACAACACAGCCAACCCTGTTCGCAATACACGAGAAATTAACGAAAGTTTAGAACTAAGAAAAAATGTATAAGTAATTCATAAATTGTGCAATGTGCTCTAAAATTGTATTGTAGGTATCTTTTGATTTTGAGGAATGTATTTGTATCAAGTGATTTTTGACTGTTGTTGCAAGCTTAATTAAACAAATTAAAAGACTTTTGTTGTTTCATTTTTCCTACATTTCGCCTTTACGGTTGCTTAGTGTTATGGAAGGGGCTGCACCTCTCTGACTTCAAAATAAAATATTGATGTAAAAACATTGAGAACTATAAGATTATCCGAAAACTAATAATAATATAGTAATAAATTCTTTATTTCACCACAAGCCGTGACATTAAAATATCTATAAAACTAAAAACATTTAAGGCGAGGTTGCAGTACTTTTTAACTTTTTCAAACCTCTGTAAATCGTGCAAAATGACAATATTCCGTAAAAAACAAAAATAGTTTAGGAAAATTGAACATATTGTCCAGGGTTGTGTGAAGATAGAAACGTGAATTAAAACAAATGACTCGATAAAAAAAAATCATAAAGATAACACTAAATCACTATTTTAAACGTGTGCCTTGAAGAGATTTCATCATCAAACCATGTAAAATTTATACCAAAAGATAGGGCTTATTGTTTTTAAGGGTTTGGTGAGAACACATTTTATAATTTCCTTATATTTTTTTTCTACGAAACAAATTTACACGAAATCTAGCAGTGCAAGCGCTCGTAACGACCGGCCAGTGCACGCCGAGACGTCTTCGAGGTTGGACGCACGCCGTTTGTTCCACAGACTTCCCCCCTCGCTTGCGCTTTGTAATAGATAAACAATTTAATAAAAACTTGTGTTGGTTTGTAACAAAAATGGGTAATAAAAAGAATAAAAGGATATACAGAAAGTTGAAAACTAAGGTATATCGAAAATTCGTACTTGACTCGTACCTACGTAATTTCTAATAATTTACTGTAAATAAATAATTAAGTAGATAATCTACTTATTTACGGTAAATAATTTCGTTTGTTAACGTTCAGTTCCAAACATTATTTACCTACAGTCATTGCTTAGACGCGCCACAATATAAAAAAGTACAGTAGGTAAAGATTTACTGAACAGATTGAATTTGTTCAAACTATTTTTATGGTTGCTCAATATCTTTAAATATCGTATAGTAAAATAATTGATATTAAAAAATCTAGGTAATCATACCGAGATTTTTAAAAATCAATTATTATACTATACGATATAATATAAATAAACGTCGTTTCACGTTATTAAAATTATTTAACAACGTAAAATGTTATTACATGAAGTTTATTTTGCAGCGCTTCAATGGGAACAAAAAAGCCATGGATAGTTGTCACTCCTTAGATAAATTTTAATGCAATATGCGAAAGTCCCACATAAGTACTTTAACTTTATTACTAGTGGTTCGCCTAGAACTGAGACCTCCCAATGCATGTTCCGATTTTTCCATCTTTGCATAGTTACTAAAAGTGTATGACGTCAAAAAACAATACATAATTTACACATGTACAAAAACATTACAACAGTTACAGTTTCAATTAATCTTCGTTTTGTTTGAGGAGTGGTTGAGTCAAATACAATTTTTAAGTTTGAATCTGAGCATTATCGGTCGCAGGGGTAACGATCTAAGAGGGGATTGAAAACATGAATATAAGAAAGTATAATGTTCGAGTGAGTCAAAAGAAAGGCCTTCATTTGTAATAAGTTAACGAAGTAATCAACGAAATACATTTGCAACTTCCAGCGCCATCTAGTCACATGGTCTCTGTTTAGAACGAACTACTAGTCACAGTGAGTTCACCATAATTTAATAGATACATTCTCTCGTACTATGATTATAAGTAAATAACGAATGTATCTGTATTTTGATATATTTTAATGAACAAGGAAATATTCAACATATGATATTGCATAATATAGTCCCAGACATTAGTTTCCCATACACTTTCTGTGACTATGTGTTGTGATAATGCGTTTCTTTAGTAGGTTGTTTTCTAATAAAGTTATCGTTATTATAATAGACCAGCTGACCTACCCCAATTCGCAAGGGTTATTCTTGGTAATATATCCCAAATAATCATAAATATTTCTCTAAACATTCCTCTTGGAATAATCGATTGAATGGTAACAATTCGAATAAAATCTGTTTGAGATTAACATTATTATGTATTTTGTGTATAATACTTTATAATTATCGATTTATTATAGAAGCCACTAAATGTAAGCAAATAAAATTATTATATTACTGCCATTTTTTTCAGCGATCTGAGTTTTTAATATTTTTGATATATTAAATTCGCTTGTTTTAGGACCGATGGAGACGATTCTTTGTTTGTTGAGGTAAAGAATAACAACGCAGATGAAAAAAGTGTTGCTTGTAGGCGAACTATAGACGTGAATTATTTCTTACGTCAATTGCAAGAGAAAGTATAGCACAACGCGTTGTTTGAATGTAAAAAAGGCTATTTTAAAATAATGGGCGAAAGAAAATTTGGGCTCATGGCAAAATTCAAGCTCCAATCCAACATGTGCCAAGAAATTGTGTCAGTCAGTTCAGAAAATGTTGCTGATACTGAAGAGAAAAAGTCTTTGGACTCAAACATAGAAGCTACGACCGGCACCATAGCTACAGGCATCGGGCATTCCTAGTTCGAAAAACTGTTTTTTGTAATCGACATTCCCATTTTCTCCACCCATGCGCTACAAACAAAGTTTAAGAAATTAATAAAAGAAGAATACAAAAAAAATCTCTAACATCAATTTAAAGGAACCCAATATACCTTACCTACTGCATTTACGCTGCATAGTGGCATGTTCAAACGCTTGCATCGGCTAGCTGCCGGGCGCTCGCTCGCTGCGTCTATACGCTCGATACATACCTATTATGCGGGGGGTGAGGAAGCGTTTTCATGCCTACCGCACTACAAGACGGCCTTAAGGGTTATTACTAGGTCACATTAATAAAATCCTCTGACTCCTAAACTAGGTGTAGGCCTGTGACTTAGGAGTCAAGTGATTCTGCGTAAACAAACAAAGCCATAATAATAGTAATTTAGGAACTCCAAATACAATCATCGAATCCTAAAATAATTAGCTCGCTCTGCTCGCTCTTCATTCTGCGGTCGTCTCACAATTTATCATTATTCTCCTGCTCTTATCCCAATTTATTTGAGGTCGGCGCAACACTAACTTAGGGAAAAAAGTAATAACATACAAAAAAAGTAATACAATTAGTATGCCGTTCGGTTTTTGGGTACATAATTTGATCGCACATCGCGCTACAATTCAAATTAATTGGCCCTACGCTAAAAAAAACTGAAGTTATTCTGATTTCGTATTTATAATGTCGACTAACACGCTTTTATTAGCTTCACCTGCATGTTTGTATGTTGCTGTTATTGGTTTGCTCGCTTCCGTTCTGGAAATATCGACCTGAAAAATGAACCTCGCGGTCGTCCGAAGACTTTGGTCGACAATGACGAATTAAAGGCGATTGTGGAAGCTGATGATACACAATCTACGGCTGAATTAGCAGCAGCTTTCGACGTTAGCGTCAAAACAATATTGGTGTATTTGCGTCAAATTGGCAAGGTAAAAAAGCTTAACAAATGGGTGCCCCACGAACTCAATGATCGCCAGCGCGAAGTACGCGTCGAGACGTGCCTTGCACTGCTCAACAGACACACAAATGAAGGAATTTTGAACCGCATTGTTACCTGCTATGAAAAATGGAATGGAGGTCCAGTACTGAAAGAGCTTCGGGAGCTCTTCAATTCGGTCCTGTTCTCTGGGAGAACTCCAGAAGCGTGGCGAAAGAGCGTGGTCGTACTTTTCTTTAAAAAGGGGGATAAAACCCTTTTAAAGAACTACAGACCCATTTCGCTCCTAAGCCACGTATATAAGTTGTTTTCAAGAGTCGTCACGAATCGTCCGTCTAGCGCGGAGACTCGACGAGTTTCAGCCACCGGAGCAAGCCGGGTTTCGAGGAGGATACAGTACCATAGACCACATACAGAAGTCCGAAGAGTATAATCGGCCGCTGTGTCTTGCGTTTGTGGACTGTGAGAAGGCTTTTGACTCTATCGAGACCTGGTCTGTTTTGGAGTCTATGCAGCGATGCCAAGTCGACTGGCGATACATCCAAGTGCTGAGATGTCTTTACGAAAACGCGACAATGACCGTACAAACTCAGGACCGGCGAACTGAACACATCCCCCTGCGTCGAGGAGTGAGACAAGGGGACGTAATTTCCCCAAAATTGTTCTCTAACGCATTGGAGGATGTGTTCAAGACGCTGAACTGGAGTGGACGCGGTATTAACGTCAACGGCGAGTACATCTCACACTTGAGATTTGCAGACGACATCGTCATATTGGCTGAATCGCTGCAGGACTTGCAGCGGATGCTGGACGACCTAGTTGATTCTTCTGAAAGCATTGGTCTCCGGATGAACTTGGACAAAACCCAAGTTATGTTCAACGAACACGTAACTCCGGGACCGATTGCTGTCAATGGCGGTGCTCTCAAGGTTGTTCGAGAATACGTTTACCTCGGGCAAACTCTGCAGTTTGGTAAGAACAACCTTGAGAAGGAAGCTAACAGAAGAATTCAGCTGGGTTGGGCAGCGTTTGGGAAGCTTCGTCGAGTCTTCTCGTCGCGTATTCCGCAGAGCCTAAAGACGAAAGTCTTCAATCAGTGCGTCCTGCCTGTTATAACCTACGGCGCCGAAACGTGGACACTCACGATACGGTTGGTCCATAAATTCAAAGTTGCTCAGCGAGCTATGGAACGAGCTATGCTTGGAGTATCTCTGAGGGACAGAATCCGGAATGAAGTGATCCGGCAGAGAACCAAAGTTATCGACATAGCTCACAGAATTAGCAAGCTGAAGTGGCAATGGGCCGGCCACATTAGCCGTAGAACCGATGACCGTTGGGGTAGACGTGTTCTCGCGAATCGGTAAACGTAAGGTAGGACGCCCTCAGGCTAGGTGAAGCGACGATCTTCGCAGGGTGGCTGGTAGCAGCTGGATGAGAGTTGCCGAGAATCGGGCTGAATGGCGTGCAATTGGAGAGGCCTATGTCCAGCAGTGGAGTGCTATAGGCTGATGATGATGAAAAATGGATTCTGTTTGATAACCGCAAGCGCTCAACAAGTTGGTTGGATCCTGGTTCAGCACCTAAACAATACCCCAAACGAAAACTTACCCCTAGAAAAGTGATGGTCACTGATTGGTGGTCTAGCGCCGGTGTGATTCATCACAGCTTCTTACCAAACGGGGTGAGCATTACTGCAGATGTGTACTGTGAAGAACTGAACTCAATGATGGAGAAGCTGGCACATCTCCAACCAGCATTGGTCAATCGCTCGTCTCCGCTGCTCCTGCACGACAACGCGCGACCTCATACTGCACAGCAGACGGTCTCCAAGTTGCAAGAACTGGGGTTGGAAGCTCTCAGTCATCCGCCCTACTCACCAGACCTTGCGCCTACAGACTACTACTTTTTCCAGAATTTGGATAACTTCTTGGCGGGAAAAAAAATCAATACCCGAGAGGCAGTACAAAATGCCTTTGAAGAATTTGTGGCCTCCCGTCCAGCTGATTTTTTTAAGAAGGGCAAAAATTGGCGTTTACAAAGATGCATTGATTGCATGGGTGATTATTTCGATTAATACAAATAAAAAACCGGCCAAGTGCGAGTCGGACTCGCGCACCGAGGGTTCCGTACAAACTTTTTTTTTTAAATTTTTATATTTCAATTGATTGAATGTAAGGTAAATTGTGGTTTACGATTTATGACGTTTTAAAAAAAAACTACTCACTTGATCTCGTTCAAACCAATTTTCGGTGGTAGTTTACATAGTAATGTACATCATATATTTTTTTTTAGTTTTATCATTCTCTTATTTTAGAAGTTACGGGGGGGGGGGACACACATTTTACCACTTTGGAAGTGTCTCTCGCGCAAACTATTCAGTTTAGAAAAAAATGATATTAGGAACCTCATTACCATTTTTGAAGACCTATTCATAGATACCCCACACGTATGGGTTTGATGAAAAAAAAACATTTTTGAGTTTCAGTTCTATGTATGGGGAACCCCAAAATTTATTGTTTTTTTTCTATTTTAGTGTAAAAATCTTAATGCGGTTCACAGAATACATCTACTTACCAAGTTTCAACAGCATAGCTCTTATAGTTTCGGAGAAAAGTGGCTGTGACATACAGACGGACAGACAAACAGACAGACAGACGCACAGACAGACATGACGAATCTATAAGGGTTCCGTTTTTGCCATTTGGCAACGGAACCCTAAAAATACATGAAAAAAAAAATCGTTTAATTTTTTTCATACAAAACGGCATTTTCATAGGTAAAGACCATAGGTATTATAAATGGGAAAGTGTGTGTGTGTGTGTAAGTGTGTGTATTATTATAAGTGGGTGTGTGTGTGTGTCTGTTTGTCCGTCTTTCAAGGCAAAACGGAGCGATGAATTGACGTGATTTTTTTAAGTGGAGATAGTTGAAGGGATGAATAGTGACATAGGCTCCTTATTGTCTCTTTCGAACTCCCCACTTCCCTAAAATAGGGGGTGGAACGCGCTAATCTCTGAAACAACTGGTTCTAATTGAAAAAAATATTTTTGAGTCGGGTAGCCTATTTATTGAGGAAGGCTATATAATTTCACACTACGGTCAAAAGGAGCGCCGCAGCAACAAAAAAATGGACGAAAACTGGCAGGCTGCAATGTGACGGGAAGGGTCAATTTAAGGGGGCAAATATTTGACGCGGACGAAGTCGCGGGCAGAAGCTAGTAATTTCATAAATTTGTGCTATTGTCGTTGCCAGGGTTACATGGGGATGGCATGGCAAAAAAAACTGTCTTTGAAAACTACGCTGACTTACGTCACAAAATTCGAAACACCCTAAAAAATTGAAAATAAATAATATTTAAATAAAAAAACACGGTGTGCGTACTCCCAGCGGAAAAGTGTCGAATTTCTTAATTTTAGTTTAGCATATATTTAGTGTATGACGTCGTGTAATTGTGTATGGTAAATAAAAATTTGTGCATCCAACCATTGCGGAGATATTCAACAAAAACTGTTTCCGCTGGAACTACGTATTCCTAGCGGCAATTTTTTTCCTATTGACGTATAAGAAAAAAAAAATACTTACAATAATTAGTGTGTAACGAGAGGTAAATGTGTATGTTAAAATGAAATTTGTGTGTCTTATATTTGTCAAGGAGTCCCGACCCATCCACCCACTGGACTTTACCACTGGTGGGTGGACGGGTAATTCACGATTACCCCTCCACCCACTATGCTAGAGTGAACAAAAATTATCGATTAAATTAAAAATTCGCTAAATTAAAAAAAAAGTTTTGCTTTCATATTAATAAACACAAAATATTCCTCTTTAAAGAAAAATCAACCTTTGGTATTGAGTTAGGATTTAATTGAGTTTGAATTTAATTGTTTTGAATATAATCTCTTTATGAAAAACCACTGGCCAAAGAAAACAAATATCACTTGAATGACTTCTGATGTCACACTAGTCACTAATCTTTAATGCACTTCTCTGTAAGGAACTTGCTTTTGTAATTTATATTGTGTAGTTTAGAGAGTAATGGAAATTAAAACGGAATTAAAAATTGTGAATCGTAAACATGGCCGGGTCTTATTGTGGAATGGACATCAGTTTTATAAGCACAAAACTTATAAATGTAAATCGTCAATTTGCACTTGTTCCCAAAAACAAAAACTGAAATGTAATGGATCTGTGACAATTGATGAATTAAGTACCAGTAAACTCACTTCTTGTTAGGGTTCCGTACTTACGTCCGTACCCTTTCTAAAACGGACACTATTACTACGACTCCGCTGTCCGTCCGTCCGTCTGTCTGTCTGTCCGTCTGTCACCAGGCTGCATCTCATGACCCGTGATAGTTAGACAGTTGAAATTTTCACGGATGATGTATTTTTGTTGCCGCTACTAACAACAAATACTAAAAACAGAATAAAATAAAAAAGCGGGTCCCATACAACAAACGTGTATTTTTTTCTCATTTTTATAGATACTGGTAAAAAATCCTTCGTGCGCGAGTCCGCCTCGCACTTAGCCAGTTTTTTTTATAATACTTAGGCCTACCAATTTCTTATTTTGTATTTGTTTAAGCATGAACAGTTGAGCAATCAAAAACCACATGTGGGAAATTGTGTTCCCAATGAACCGCAAAATGAAGTAGCATTGGCTATCGAAAATGCAAAAAAGGAAGTAGCCACATCCGACGAACCTGTTACCACAATATATAAAAAGCACATAGAACCGTTGCAAGACAAGGGAATTAACGTTTCGACAAAGATTCCTTCTTTTGACAGCACAAAGCATGCTTTATATACACATCGGAACAATTCTTTTCAAGTTCGAAAGACAGTATATAAAAAAGTTAAAGAAGTTGAAATCCCGAAACAATACAAACGCTTCTTGATTGCAGACTATTACAATCCAAACGATGATATTAGGATTTTGAATTTTGGAAAACCAGAACAACTAATGGAAATTGTAAATATAGAAGAATTTTTTGTTGATGGGACTTTTCAATCATGCCCTAAACCGTTCTATCAATTAGTGCATATACATGGTGATGTTGGGAGTTCTATAACAGAAACAAAAGTGATACCATTGATGTATGCGCTATTACCAAGCAAGACCGAGGGCGTGTATAAAACATTATTTGACCTGATCACGACCATCGTTCCGCAGTTCAACCCAAAAATAGTTCATGCCGATTTTGAGTTAGCGATCACAAATGCCCTATTGTCCTATTGTCAAGCATTATTTTCCAAAATTAAAAATATTTCGGTGTTCTTATCACTATAGTCAAAGTCTTTGGCGAAAATCAAAACAGTTAAATTTAAAAAACAAAACTTTCCGGCGATTGGTGAGCTTATGTTGTGCTCTTGCTCTATTGCCAGAAAATTTGATAAACGAAGGATGGGATTACATATATGAAGAATATAAAGACGTAGAAAATATTAATGTCAATCGCTTCATTAAATACTTCAAAACAAATTATTTATAAGAAAAAAATATTGAAGAGTGGTGCATTTATAATCGAAACCACCGAACTAATATTATTTGTGAGAGCTTCAATGCTAAAATCAATAAAATTATAAACAAAAACTATGTAACTGTTGAAAAATTACTGCATACACTTTTTTATAAAACAAATACTACGATAACAAACACAAGAAAGTCTAGTTGTAAACTTCGCGATGAACAAATCCGGAATGCGCAAATGCAACTGATTAGTGGAAATATGTATAACCATTGGTCATTTTTTAGAAAAGATTCGTTAAGTTTCAAGTTTGGTACAGGTTTCAGGAGTTAAAAATAATTAAATGAATTTAGTTATTTATTTAGCTATTTATTTTATTTTGTTGTTTTTTTTTTGTTGATTAATATAAAAGCAAAATATTTTTTTTTTATTTAGCAAATTTTAAAATTAATCGATAATTTTTGTTCACACTAGCATAGTGGGTGGAGGGGTAATCGTGAATTACCCGTCCACCCACCAGTGGTAAAGTTCAGTGGGTGGATGGGTCGGGACTCTTGTCAAGATATTCAAGTTGCCGCTGCTTGACGTTTGGCTATTTGATGAAAATCATATAAAACGGTTTAGCACAGAGTTGTAATTTTTTACGCAGGTTGCTTTTAATTTGTGTGTAATGTGTGTGAAAACAGAATTTGAAAAAACCTACCGTTCAGAAGATATACACGTAAAAGTAAAATAAGGTTATTAGGTCCAAGTACTTAAAATAGGAACTCTAGAGCCTAACTCATCTCGTTTATTTATATCTTGTAAGGGTCTACAATGTCCTGCCAAGTTTCATTCATGTGGTCTTAGTAATTAATGAGCAGTGGCATAATTTACTACGACTGGAACACTATATTTTATGACATCTGATTGTAGGATTTTTTAAAGAAAAAGCAAAATGAAACTTATATATATATTTAGTGTATTAATGCAACTATTCACATGTAAAATTTCAGCTCATTACACTGAATGATTAAAGAGATATAATAAAATAACAGAACAAGAGCAAAACATCGATAAACCGACCATGTTTGAATGGCTACATAAAAGCGGCCGTGCAGTATAAAGAGCTAACGTTCTAAAATTTCCAGTATAGTATCGTCATCGTGTTTAATAGTTTCGTACAGTTGCGTACACAATAGTTTAGCAGAAAATAAAACAACTGCTTTGTAATCTTAATAATATTTATTAGTTAATGACTAATTAAAATAAAAAAAAAAAACAAAAATTATTAACGACGTAATAATAACATTGATATAAAAATCAGTTTTTTTTATTACGTTGATGGCAAAATAAATAGCGCATACGCACGTTGTCCTTGGCTGCAAGTTTGTGACTGATAAACAAAACAGAACAGGAAGCGCGCGCTAAGTAGATAGCTACTTACTTTGAATTATTCCCTCTTATACCGTTAAGTTTTTGAAAATTCGACTTTTGAAATGACTACTGGTGTTAATGTTTTTTTTTCTTATTATTATTAGTATTTCTATTTAATCAAATTGTACCGTGTAACATCAAAATATTTGTGCGCTGGAAGCAGCAGAATATTAAGGACATAATAATTACCTACTGTAACAATTTTTTCGTAATATTCTGACAAATAAATGCATTTGTTAATAGTACAGATGCAATTATTATTGTAATAATTTCGTAAGTCTAAAAAAAAACAAGTTACCTACTAGAAGAAGTAACTACTTAATAACTTTCGTGATAAAAATATCACGAAAGTTATTAAGTAGTTACTTCTTCAAGAATTGTGTGCACACCTGGGTGCTTACTCTCGAATATAATTCCAATAGATCGACATTGGAATTGTCAGTCAAACGTCAGGGATTGGCTGGACTCACTGAGTCTAGCCAATCCCAGACCTTTAACTCACTAATGCCGATCTATTGGAATTATATTCGAGAGTAAGCACCCTGTACCGATCCAATAACTGTAAAACACTGGAAATTTTAGAACGTTAGCTCTTTATACTGCACGGCCGCTTTTATGTAGCCATTCAAACTTGGTCGATTTATCGATGGATTGCTCTTGTTCTGTTATTTTTATTATATCTCTTTAATCATTCAGTGTAATGAGCTGAAATTTTACATGTGAATAGTTGCATTAATACACTAAATATATATATATATATAAGTTTCATTTTGCTTTTCCTTTAAAAAGTCCTACAATCGGATGTCATAAAATATAGTGTTTCAGTCGTAGTAAATTATGCCACTGCTCATTAATTACTAAGAGCACATGAATGAAACTTGGCAGGACATTGTAGACCCTTACAAGATATAAATAAACGAGATAAGTTAGGCTCTAGAGTTCCTATTTTAAGTACTTGGCCCTAATAGCCTTATTTTACTTTTACGTGTATATCTTCTGAACGGTAGGTTTTTTTCAATAGGAAAAAAAATTGCCGCTAGGAATACGTAGTCCCAGCGGAAACAGTTTTTGTTGAATATCTCCGCAATGGTTGGATGCACAAATTTTTATTTACCATACACAATTACACGACGTCATACACTAAATATCTGCTAAACTGAAATTAAGAAATTCGACACTTTTCCGCTGGGACTACGCACACAAAAACACGCTACCATAGAAAACCAAACTAAAAACTAGATAAGAAGTAGGTTTTCTATGGAAGCGTGTTTTTTATTTTATTTTATATAGCTTTTGCCTGCGACTTCGTCCGCGTCAATATCGGTCATCGCGGACACAGACGAAGTCTCCTAAATATATATCCATATTAGTATTATAAATGTGAAAGTGTGTGTGTGTGTCTGTTTGTCCGTCTTTCACGGCAAAACGGAGCGACGAATTGACGTGATTTTTTAGATAAAGATATATTTATTGCGTAACTAATAAACATTGGTCCTACCTAACCTGTTGGTCTAGTGGTTAGTGACCCTGACTGCTATGCCGGAGGTCGTGGGTTCGATTCCCACCCAGGACAAATGTTTGTGTGATGAGCACGATCATCTGTTCTGTGTCTGGGTGTAATTTATCTATAATATGTATGTATTTAGAAATATATAAGTATGTTTATCAGTTGTCTAGTACCCATAACACAAGCTCTGCTTAACTTGGGACTAGATGGCGTTGTGTGATAGTTGTGGAATATTATTATTATTATTATTATTACATTTTTGGTTTCAACAGTCTACCCAAGTCGGATATGCAATAGTATTTTAAGAATTTAATTTACAAATATTATTTTTTATTAAAAAACTCATGCAGATTACAAAATACATTATCAATTAACATTTTTTTTCAAATTATTTTTAAATAAGTGGAGATACTGGTAGTTGAAGGGATGGAGAGTGACAGGTTACTTTTTGTCTCTTACTAACCCCCCACTTCCCTAAAATGGGGGGTGGAACGCGCTAATCTCAGATTGTGTCGGATAGCCTATTTATTGAGGAACGCTATATAACATCACGCTACGATCAAAAGGAGCGGAGCAGCAACAAAAAAATGGACGAAAACTGGCAGGCTGCAATGTGACGGGAAGGGTCAAGGGGGCAAATTGACGCGGATAAAGTCGCGGGCAGAAGCTAGTTATGTAATAAAATCCAAATAAAAAAGTTTCATCATTCTAGCTTTAAAAATGACAGTACTTCCCTACAACCTTTCATCCTCCCTTTCAACCCCTTAAAATCCCTTTTCCGCAATAAAAAGTAGCCTATGTCCTTTCTCAGGCTCTAAACTATCTGTGTATCAAATTTCATTTAAATCGGTGCAGTAGTTTTTGCAGGAAAGCGAGACAGACAGACAGAGTTACTTTTGCGTTTATAATATTACTAGCTTTTGCCCGCGGCTTCGCTCGCGTTAAATTCGGGGTAACACGGTTCTCCTTTCCAGATTTAGAACACAGAAGAGAACTCGGAACAGAATTTTATTGGAATTCGCTACTGTAGACGATATTATATGTCTTTCCATTTAGGGATAGAATGAAAAGATTCTGGGCATTGGACACACGCGAACATGCTACATACAATTGTCCATGGGAAAAGCACGGCCTTTCTAAGTTCACCACAACCACCTAAAAAAAAGTAGCCTATGTCACTCTCCATCCCTTCAACTATCTCCTCCACTTAAAAAATCACGTCAATGCGTCGCTCCGTTTTGCCCAAAGACGGACAAACAGACACACACACTTTCCCATTTATAATATTAGTGTGGATATAGTGTGGAAGTGTGGATAATAAATAATATTAAAATATTAATATTATATTGTGTGGATATCATTGTTTGTAAAGCAGACGACATAGGGACAGTTTCTCGAACGAAAATTATCGCAAAAATAATATGACAAAGTTATTATACTTAAGTGCGTTTATTGTTAAAATAACCTGCAATGGAAGTTATTTCCTCCTTTGTTTGTTCTCATATGGTGTCAATGCGTTTGAATAATAAAATA
This sequence comes from Aporophyla lueneburgensis, assembly GCA_932294355.1. NCBI lineage: Eukaryota > Metazoa > Arthropoda > Insecta > Lepidoptera > Noctuidae > Aporophyla > Aporophyla lueneburgensis. The sequence goes on along the minus strand of OW028758.1, from coordinate 9,268,242 downwards.
AAAATTGAATAACCAATCTAATAAACAAAAGAAACTGAAAATAAAAAAATAAAAAAACTGGTTCTTATTTCTTAATTTAAGCTTAGTTTTTGTGAAAATGTATGTACTTAGGTAATAAAATAATGTAGGCAAAAACAAAAACTCATGCCTTAACTTGGTGTTATTTGGTAAGGTTGGCTAACTTGATGTTCGAGAGCGGGAATTTTAAAAACTGAACGAGATTAAACATAAAAATCCATTGTTTTACTTAGGGCACAAATTAACTTTTCGATTAACACTAGATTTTTAGAGGAGTCAAGTTTTAAAAAACCTAGGGGAGTAAGTTAAAGAAACGATAAATAAAACTAGAAAACACTTTTGTAATTCTTTTATATAGAACAAATTATTAAATGGACATTACAAATAATTTTATATAGGTACCTACATGTGTATAACTACCAATGTATTTTTTATAACAAAACTTTGTCGTTTTAACAAAAAAATGACAAAATGTTTATTTTTTCAAATAGGGCGAGACAGTCAATTATTTGTTATGCTATGTTTTTAGTATTATGTAAAGATATATAACTAGGTACTTTTACGTACTATCTTGGCTACATAACAATGACAGTTCAGACTACCGGTATTTTTTATTTTGTAAAAATCCAGATAAGAATGCAGTTGCCCAGTGCAAAAATGAGTCAAAATAAAAGTAAATATTTTACTTAAATAGCATAACAAACAAAAGCCTATCACACTCTTTGTTGGCTACAACACTGACGGGTTCTAAGTATATAATTATGTAAATTGTATGTATAAATATATAATTCAGTTTCAGTCTCCAGACGAACAATGATTCAGTCATTCGGTTGCCCAAAACCGTTCGGGCAAGAAGACTATACAGGACGAGAAATTGGCTTAAAACCTATTAACCTCTAATGATTAGAAAAAGTAATTATTATAAATTAGACTTACAGCTAAATATGAGACGTTTCAAAGCAACACATCGTTTATTACTGTCATGCTAAGGAACAAGGAGTAGTACCTACTTAGCATTCATTTTTAATGTTGCATTTTTTTTCTTTGTAGTCAGGACAAAAAATGCATGTGCCTAATTTTTTTTTGCCTATGGAAATGCAAGTTACGCCCTCCTTCCTTAGCAGGGCAAAATAGGGTACTAATGTCCTAATCTATCCACAAATAGTTTTACATAATTCGACAAGGTGTGCCTTTATTCGATTTGAAAGTAAGTACCTAAGTAATTGTTTTTAAAGGTAAAACTGTAAAAGACACTTGATACTTGATTTGTACGGACTTTTTCTTGTATATCTAAATGAAGAAATAAATGGAAGTTATGGTCAAAAGATGCAGAACGTAATTTCTCGACAGATCAAAAATCTAACATACAAAATCAAATGCAAGAATAGATAGTTGATATTGCGTTGAATAGAGTGATAACAAATATTTAGAAAATAATGATATTATAAATAATTATCATTATTTAATCAATATTATAAATTTGTAAAAGGAACGTCAAGATTTATGTTCAAGAAAATTTGTCGTGACACTTGCGTGTCATGATATGTTGTAATGTATTTATGCGTTCAAACCGTCATCTGGCTATTTTATAATTCACTAATAATGTATGAAATATGTATAGTATCTTCACAACATTTAGGTAGATTAAGGTTACATACTACATTCAACAAATTTTAATATTTAGTCATTGCGCATTTAAAGGCAGTAGCGACAGAAGTCATATCATTTAGGAATAGATTTAATATTAAGATTTTTGAAATTCAGGTTTTCAGGACCTTCAGTAATGTCCATAATTATGTGTATAAAGTCATAATTATTGGTCTATAAAAGTTTTTAATATTAATTGAATCATCATTTCGAATTTAGCGTGGTACCATAGAGCTTTTACTTTCATTTTTTTTTAAATGAATGCCATTGGTTGAGACGCCCCTTGTCTTATGCGATTGTCGCGTTCATTTGTCACTTTTTGTTCAGAAAATCAGAAAGCGCCCTCTGGCAGCTCGACCACGCGTTCAGTGACATATAGACGCGACAATCATGTACTCGCGTGACAATCGCTTCTATATGAAATAGGACGCGGTTTTATGCCTTTCTACAAATTGATGATACAATTATTTTAATTAGTCTAGTTTCAACACCGTATAGTATAAATTCAAATTGACTAAGTAAGCACATTATTCACATAAATATAGGTAAATATAATTCTATAAGTCACAATACACAAGACACTTTATTACATAAGTACAATAACAGTTTGGAAGAAGGTACATATTTCTATTTATTTTATATTGATTAGATTTAGGTTCACTTTGTAAAGTCTGCTTTCCCTTACATCTGTCATTTGGTAAACAAATACAGTACAACTTCAGACACTAATCTTCACTGCCTCACAAGATCTGACCAAGATTGGGTACCGTTTTTTTTTTTGATATCGAGGTGGAAATCCTCATGGATGTCCTGCGCCCTGGGGTGGGCGGAGGGGTCTGTCAGACTCCTACTGACTAAAACCACCCCGGTGTTCCGTCCCACACCTACGTCGGGGACCACGAGAACTAATGCGTCTTAGATTGGGTACCTATGTGAACTTTAAAAGAGAATCTCAGGGGCAGTTTACTTCGTCATTTCATCTCAGGGGTAGTCAGACAGGATATGTCAACTGTATCTGGCTATCCTGTTTACGGAATAAACAATTTTATTTCATTGAATTCAAAACTGGTATACATAATTTTCTCACAATTCTCAGCCCGTTGTTTGTTTACCAATTTGACAAGAAAAGAAAAATAGACTTTATTAAATTTATGGATTTTTAATCTCCTAGCTGGAGGAGCTTAGGAGGATCGTATATTTACTATTTTATATTAGCTCTGTACGTGCATTCGTCATCACCTTTCACAATAATTGACGATACAGTTCTTAATAGTAAAAGAAGTAAAGGAACAATAGTTTCAAGATATAGACGAGTATGGTCCGAGTTCCACTGTGTCGTGACGACATTGGATAATCGACCTTGTAAAATGTCGTAGCTTACATATTCAATGAAACAGCGGGGTAATGGCGTACTTAACACATTTTTAGTAGGAATACCTTTCTTTTTCACAGTTTATTGCTGAGGCGAATTTTCTTTCGAACGTATGAAGGAAGCTTCTCTTTCACAGTGGCGTGCATTGCATATAGGCATATAGGCAGTGCCTACCTCGAAAAATCACCATAAGTCTGTCAATTACATTTTAATATGTGTCCCGAAATGAGAATATTAAGAACTAATTAAATTATCTAACCTAAAAGAAACCCGCGTTTGTCTGCCTAGACAAGAACAGGCGGCTTAGTGCCTACCTGCAATGCACGCCACTGCTCCTTCACAATGATTCAGATTGTGACTGATTTTATTTAATACGCAATTAGGGTGCTGTGCATGTATACCGCGGCACGATTCATTTACACAAAGTAAAGTGCCCGTCTTCGAACCTACAACTCTTAAGTCACGGCCGTTGCCACTACTCTACTAAGCCACCACTACTCTAACATCGTTATCTCTACTCGCTTCTCGCTAATCGCCAGCGGTGGGACCGATGCCTAACACAACAGTGTCATATGTCAATTTACTTATTTTCTGTAGTAATGGTCAAGTACAGACCGTACCCACTTATTTTACCCCTGATTTTGCATCACTGTAACAGTCAAAGTGATTTTAGTTCTCGTTACAATACAGTTGCTTTTGGGTTGATGCCACTAACAAATTTGTCAATTTCACAGTGACCTTATAGTGATCTTTATTCTCGTTTTCATAAGGTTGCTGTTAGGTTGCTGCTGTCATAGGGAACGGACAGTTAGAAATAACAGTCGTCAAACGACACGACACAGTGGTGACGGTACCTAGGTAATAAATCTAACATAAATTTTGGGTAACTCGCTAATATTCTGGATTCGGTTTACTTTCCTATTTACACAACAAAACTTACTGCTTACACTTAACGTAGTCATTAATAAATAGAGTCTATTTAGATCATGTTCACACAGTGCATTCGATCACTCGGCTTTATCACTTGCGTCATTCGAAGCGCCCTGCGCGCTTCAATAAACCTGGAAATTGAAATAAAGACACAATTAGTTTCATGGTTGTGGGTACAATACGATTACTATCTTAGTAGGAGGTATTACTGATAGGTACAGCCAAATTTCGCCAGTTTTGTTTAAGTGCCATATAATAGGGGGCGTGCCTATTGCCAACAAATGCGCACAACTCCAGAAATCGGACTGCGGTTTGATATAAGGAAACTACAGTTCGTGTTTTAAACCCAGATAGGTACGAATAGGTCCAGATAGGTCCTATAAAAAACAATGGAAAAAAAGGCTGGGGTGCTTTTTAAGGTATTTTTTTTATTGATCAGGCACCCGGACCCCACGTTTTTTTTCATTATTTTCTACTTTTTAGTTTGGTTTTCTATGGTAGCGTGTTTCATAGTTTTTTTAAACTATTATTTATTTTCTATTTTTTAGGGTGTTTCGAATTTTGAGACGTATGTCAGCGTAGTTTTCGAAGACAGTTTTTTTGCTATCCTGGTAACCCTGGCAGGTATCCCTGCCAGGGTTACCAGGATAGCAAAAAAACTGATGAATGACACAAATTTGTGAAATTATTGCATTGTCATCGGTCTTTGACAGGTGTACAAAGTTTGAATGAAATCTGGTCGTTTAAAGTGGGCCAAAATCGCACTATAAGGAGTCGGTTACAAATAAACAAACATACAAACATACAAGTGAAGCTAATCTATAGCGTGTAAAAACAAACACTAAACACAAGACTTGAAATGTCAGATTAGCCTTTGGAATTAAAAAACGAACTGTAGTTATTAACAAAATATTAAATGATTTTAAACTCCGCATTGTTAATAATAACTTTGCATACCTATAATATATTAACAAAACTAGTAGTCATAAAACAGTGAACAATTTGTAGACATGAATGATTCATTGAAGCTAGACTGTCTGGTTTTAAGGCTCAAGCAGACTGACGCGACCCGAACCATTTCCATGAAAATTTAATGGAAAATATTCTGCGGAAATCGCGTCGTACCATTGCGTTGCGCCTGTCTGCAGGAGCCTTTAAACTGGTATCTATTTCCAATGAATGACGGCATACAATATTGTTTTTTAGTTGTCTTAAGAGCCCACAGTTTTGGCAAGTCAGTGCGTTCACCTCAAGCTGAATATGGAAGCAGTAAGATAATATTTGCATTAAATATTTTCGCATCTACCGTTTGCGTTTTACCATAATAGAGTTAGGATACTTTTTGATATTAATAATGGCACTGATTGTCTAAATATTTATTTAAAAATTATTGCTTCGGCCGCCTTTGTCTAATGGGCAAAAACTGGTAGGGAAACCTGTTTTTGGGGTTTATACAAAAGTTGGATTGGTGCCTGGTTGATGGTGATAGGCTCGCCCGAAACTAACATTACCTTTCGGAAAAATGTCGGTGAACAAGTCAACGTCAAAAAGACATAAACTTCTACAATCACTTTTGATCTACAATTTGTGTTCTATAATACTGTATCAATACATAACATACATAATCCTACTAATATTATAAACGCGAAAATTTGTATGTTTGGATGTATGAATGTTAGTTCCTCTTTCACGCAAAAACTACCGATCCGATTTAGATGAAATTTGGCACACAGATAGTTTATAACTCTACAATTCTTCGAATTTTTGGTCCTAGGACATGTCAGTTTCCTCACAGAGTTTTACTTCATCGATTTGTGAGCAGTGGTGATAAACTAATCTCTATAAAGTGAAGCGCCTGTAGGTTCGAACTTAATACCTAACTTATAAGTTGCGGCCGTTTTTCTGGACCACCACTGCTTTATTGTTTCAATGTTTAGCTACAATTAAGTACCCAAAATATTTTATATCATGTATGGTACCAACTTACCAAGAATTGTTTGTCATCTTTTTGAGGCAGACTGTTTCTAATCTACTAGTCTAATCAGCCTATATTGTTCCCACTGCTGGGACCCAGGCCTCCTATATGAGACGGAGTGGGCCGTAATCTACCACGCGGGCCGAGTGCGGGTTAGGAGATATCACATGTCGTCGATTTTTTTTGGTTCTAGGACATACCGGTTTCTTCACGATGTTTTCCTTCACCGTTTTGAGAGTAGTGGTGATGAACACAAAGCGTCTCACGGGGTTCGAACTTACGACCTACAACGCGGTCGTTACCACTGGGCCACCATTACTCCTCTTATCTACTAAACGCTACCTATCCCTTTGCGGAATACATTTTCTTTATTTCACACGTGCGTGCCGATCACGCGATATCGCGTGTTTCGGCTCTGCATTATGGCCGATCACGCGATATCGCGTGCTTGCTACTAACAATTTTGTATGCGCTCTAAATCTGTGGCCATATCGGATTAACCATCAATCTGTGTTTGGCATTCAACGTGTTAAAAAATAGTCTGGTATTTCGTTCGCAACAAGTGACCACTACAGGATCTGACCCAAGGTAACATTTACTTATCATTGGCAATGACTAACTCGTGGTCAGGCACGATCTTTTAGAAACACACAGCATACATTCAACTCCATTCAAGGTTGCTGGTTTGATAGTTAAGGCTAGTCATAATAGGTACTATTACAAATTAGCTCATTGGCTGTCTTAAAACTAATGGATTGTGACCCAAAATAAATAATTAGTAGTCTCTAAAACTCGTTTAGAATCACCACTGATTAGGTCAACTCGAAAATAATCATGGAACCGGTATTTTAAATATTTTTATTCACCTAATTTTTCTTATTTGATTATATAAATTAACTAGCTTTTGCCCGCGACTTCGTCCGCGTCAAACTTTTGCTCCCGTGACCCTTCCCGTCGCATCGAATTGCCCGCCAGTTTTCGTCTATTTTTCGTTTCTAATCCGCTCGTTTTGATCGTAGCGTGATATTATATAGCCTTTCTCAATAAATAGGCTACCCAACACAAAAATATTTTTTCACTTCGGACCAGTAGTTCCTGAGATTAGCGCGTTCAACCAAACAAACAAATAAACTCTTCAGCTTTATAATATTAAGTATATAATATTAAGTATAGGTTTTATAAGCGGTACAATCAGTTTGTTTATATGTAGGTGATAATCGCTGGAACTACCAGTGGGATTTCAAGAAATCTTTTTGCATTTCATAGCCCAATTTTTGAGGCATGTTAACAATTTAAGTAAATTATACTCTTAAACACCTACGACTCTAAACAGCCGAGTTAAAAGAAAGTCAATACAGTAAGTACGCTAAAAGACAACGAATGTTATCATCTGATCCTTTTGACAACTATGTTGGGTTCGGCTTCCAGTCTTAACTGTATGCAGCTGAGTACCAGTATTTTACATGGAGTGACTGCCTATCTGACCTCCACAACCCAGTTACTGATACAACGAAAGCAATATATTTTACTAGCTTTTGCCCGCGGCTTCGCCCGCGTGGATGTCGGAAATTATCGCAAGAGGACGTACCACCGCGGTTAATGTATTAAGAATGCATTAATCCAGGTTATATAGGTAATAAGAGTGTAGTCTCACACAAATTTCCATCCCCTACTCATTTTTTTTTGTTCGTACAAACTTACACCCCCCCTTTTTAGGGATGTGAGGGGTTAGAAAGAGACAAAAAGTAGCCTATGTCACTCTCCATCCCTTCAACTATCTCCACTTAAATCACGTCAATTCGTCGCTCCGTTTTGCCGTAAAAGACGGACAAACAGACACACACACTTTTCAATTTATAATATTAGTATGGATATCACAACAAGAAATTTTACGCGGACGAAGTCGCGGACAGAAGCTAGTTATTGATAAAAAACAGTTACTTAAGTTATCGAATCAATTGACCAATGGAGTTCATAGACGTCTGGGTCAGCATCGCTACTACTTATCTTGTTTTTAAATGGCTAATTAAATCCCCTCTATAAGAACTAATTGGGAAATTTTGAAAGTATAGTTTCTCAAATCATTGGCACATGTATCAACATCATTTCGGTCGTAAGACGACCTTTGCTGGACATAGGAGTCCCCTAAATTGGGAGCTTTACCTATATCACCACACTTGGCAGGCGGGTTGGCGATCGCAATATGGTGGTAAAATGTTTGGAGAACGCTGCCGCCAATTTTCTGGTAAGTCTCTTAGCCGCCTTTTACGACACCCACGGGAAGAAATGGGGTAGTGCTCTGCTTTACGTCCGGCACCATACAGTACATGGTTGAAGGTAAAGATGAATTTAATAATCACCTTGACGCCATACGCCATCTCGTAGCCGCCCTTGCTCTGCATCTGATTCTGCATGGTGTGAAGCAACGACGACGGGATGTCCACGTCTGTTGAGCCTGGAATCATTATAATTGGATAGATTAGATAATATTCTATGTATAAGTTTTAGAACAGAACCCGTGCCGTAGATATAACAGAACAATATACCAAAGAAATATTTATACACCAGACAGGCGCGACAGTGCGACACGACTCTACTCAATGTTATCGACTCTACTAAATTTTATGAAAACTTCAGGGAAGTCGTTTTAAAAGAGTTACGTCGCGCCTGTCTGCGGGATCTTTAGTATTTGAAAGAAAGAATAACGGTTAATTGGACACAGAACACGAAACATAAATTAGAAGTGACAATATTGTTTTAACAATAATAATTTTGTATTTTGTAATTAATTTAACATTTAAAATCCCCGACCAAAACCAAAACCTCCAAAAGGTAGAAAAAAAAAGAATTGGCCCTATAAGTAGATATAATAAGAAATTGCAGGTAATATTTTGATCAAAGGATTGTTGTGTCGAAACGGCCGAACCGATATTGAAAAAGAAATGTCAAGAACCACCGCTAGAAAGTCTACTTTTAAAACAAACCTCATCCAAATTGGTTCACCCATTTAAGAGCTATGGTGCGACAGACAGATACACAGACGGACAAACATGGCGTATCGGCGGTACATTTCAGCATCCATATCAGACAGATGTCTGACGCTAGTTTTCTTTTAGTGCTGCACGTTTAGATCGTAAGCAACTATAGCATAGCATATATTTAGCTTCACTAAATAGTTTTCAGTTTACTTTCAACAGCTTTAAAAACATTTTAAACTAGAGCCAAGAAGTGTTATTTTTATCAAGAGACCTTGGCATTTAAAAAATGTAAAGTGAGATGTTCAAGAAATTGTAAAATAAGAAAAAAAAAATGTTAACGGACCTTTTTTGAAAGGTCAAACTCAATGCCAGTGTTGGGGTTGCAAAATTCTTTGATTTGAATTGGAGCACCAGGTACGTTGTTGGGAAAAGTCTAGACAAGTCGCTTACCAAAGCTTTCAGAAATGATTAGCAAAAGGTTTTACCTATATATAGGTATTCATAAGTGTAAGTCAAGCCCATCTCGTTATGACGAACAATAACCATCATCATAAAGAACAATAAAGTATCTAGTCACGAAAATAGTGAAGTATTTCACGTAACAAATGACTAGCAACACGCAACGAAAGTTATGTCAGCTTGCCATATCTAATTAGCACAGAAGGTCAGAACTGGCACTAGTGGCACGGATTTATGATCACTATCTACTTAGTAAAAGATCGTTTAATATAAAAAATAGTTCTGAAATGGCAGAGAGAAGACCTTGCAAAAGTTCACAAAATTCTAGTAACTTAAGTATTTCTGGTTCATAACTAAGATTTGGGTTTCAATCAGAACAGACTTATTAGTCCAATGACGAAGATATTTTTTAGATTTACTTCGTAGATAAATTTAATATATGATTCAAAATGTCAAAGGTTGGTTTTCTCTTTCGACTAGACCAAGAGGAATAAATAACAATACAGTAGTTTTAAGTTTAATGAAAATGTAAGTCATCTCTATTTATATGCATATTTTATCCGTGCAAACCATTGTAACCAAAACAACGTTACGGCGCAGATTCCGATCGCACAGACGGCCTTACCTAACACAACACAACGGCTTCTGATCTACAAATCACGGCCATTTCGTGAGACACAGCTATAGCTGTCAAAACAGAGATAAGTAGCACCCTGACTCATATAGATTTCCTTGAGGTTATAGATAAGGGGGATAGTCTGTTGATTGATCGCGTTCTGAACGGAGGGACAGCTTTCGACGGCGCCAAGCGCTGAGTAAGAAGATGGTCCAGTCTTTGTGATTTGTTTGATAACGTTTTGAAGATGAAAGACAGAGTTTGTTTGTCTCGTTTTTGTAATCTTGTCGCAAGATGGGTGTGCCAGTAGCATGGCCTGCATTGGCATGTATAATGTATATTGCAATGATACGGGCGCAGATTGCATGCATAATGTTAATATAAATAAAGTTTTGCGTTCCAAAATCCCATTGTGTTTTGGCTCTTAAGATCAAACTGCTAAGAATGTATTGTTTTACCAAGTTGTAGCTAGTGTGAAGGGCAATGACTGCGGATTCCTGACAGATGATAAAATTCACCATAATTTTTTTAAGTGGGTAGCCCGCAAAATTATTTTTTTTGAAGTATTTTGCTATTGACAGGCTGTATATTGGACACATTATAATTCGCGACCATTACACGTTTCAAAATCATCAATACAACCCTCTATATAAGTTCATTTAATCCCATTGAATAACTATATGTTTCTTAAAAAAGTCAGAGCAAATATCCCCTTTGGAAAAGAAAAAAAAAATGGGGTAAATAAAATGTAACAGGTTGTTTACTCTAGAATCAACATGTGGGTCATCTACAAGGGCAAAAGGCAATCTACAAACTACTGATAGAGAAAGAACAAGATATTCTCAAGTCAGACAAGCACGCGATGCTACAACCTTCACATCGGCCTTCACTAACAAATAATACGGTGTCTTTCCTCTAATCACATGGATTTTAAAGATTATACGAAACTATAGTCAGCCTCAAAAACATGTAGACAAAAACTTATTTCATTGTCAATTCTTTATTTCGCTTCAGACAACTTTTACTATTTCATAATTTTGTCATTGGAGAGCGGGATCTCTTAGCTCAGGTTTATCTTTTACTTGAAAGGAGGTCCCTATGTAAGATTTAATGTAAAAGTCGTCCAAGTTTCTGCAATAAACCTTTTATTCATTTTATTTATTTATTGTCTACAATTTGTTTTTCAAAACACTGTATTCACAATCTGCCTAGCTTTTTCCCAACTTTATAGGAAACTGTTTCCAGTTTAACCGAATGCAGCTGAATATCGGTATTTTACATGGAGCTACTGCCTGTCTGATCTCCACAACCCAGTTACTGAGTACCAATAGCGACTGTCAAAGATCTATGAATGAGAGCCGGGATAATCTCTATCTCTTCTCTATAACAAGGAAACAGTGACTGACTCTCTGATCTATCAACACAAATCTCAAGCCACAGAACGGACTAGGCTCTTTGGCACACAGGTAGTTGTTAGGTTAGGTTAGGTAGGTATCCGCTAAGAAGGGATTTTGAGAAATTTGATCCTACGGGTGTGAAAAGGGAGGATTTTGTTTGTGTGAAAAATCTTATTTCTTGAGTTAATAAACTTGAAACTTAGAACTTTTATATGAAAATTATAATAATCCACTGATTGGGGGTTGTCAAAAACGCGGTTCGAAAAACGCAAACCTCAGAGTTATATTTACGAACAAAAATAATGAACAACGTATATCAAGGTTTTCGAAAAATTTGTTAATTGTGGTGTCTTCCAACTTCCACACGAAGAAGTCGCGGACAGAAACTAGTACTGTATAAATGTGTGGCTACAATTAAATTAAATACGACTATGTTTTGTGTCCACATCGATACAATATAAAGGAACTGAAGCTTGTTAACCTAGTGAATACATTTCGTCGTTAACTTCTTTTTGAGGCGGACTGTACATACCAGGTAGTTAAATATAATACTCTCACAGTCACCTTGTAGAAAGATGAGTCAAATGTTAAGGTCGCCGAACGGCCTCAGAAAAAACAATATTGTGATTGTAAATGTGGAAAAAATTGTGGACTGTACAAGTGTTACTTTGTAATTGCAATGTTGTTTAAGTACTTGCGTTGCGTTTTTTTTTACTATCCCTTAGTATAAGTTAAATTCGTTTGCTCCTTATAGTCCTGAGCAGGCTCTCTAATAAAGAGTTTGTATTCGTATGGGAACCTGGACTGGCGGACCTTAATACAGGTTACTATGTAACCTAGCTAGGACGCCAGATTCAAATTATGTTACTTTTGTCTTTTCGATTGTCCCTACACTGTGACTTATATTTATATGACTGTACCTCACTTTTTTAAAATAAAATAAAAAAGTCATTAAATATTGTAATTTTTTTTTGTACCTTATGGTGCCCAACGTAAAGAATAACCCCATTTCTTCCCGTGGGTGTCGTAGAAGACGACTAAGGGACTTACTAGAGAATGGGCAGCAGCGTACTTCATACATTTTACCACTATACTGTGATCGCCAACCCGCCTGCCAAGCGTGGTGATTATGGCAAAGCCCCTCAAATTGGGGGAGGCCTAATGCCACTGCAATGCACGGCTGAAATGATGATGATGATGATGATGAACTTTTCTTTAACGTTTTAGTAAGAATGTAAGCAAACTTGAATGGAAAAGTGTTTTTGAGAGTTTGCTTCTACACAAACTTAAGATTCAATACCAAAGCAACTTTAGAGGACAAACCACATCTTCTTTACATAGTATAAAATGAAGTCGTTTCCGCTGTCTATTCGCTGAGATATTTGAAACGACTCAACGGATTTTAATGCGGTTTTTAGCAATAGACGGAGTGATTCAAAAGGACGGTTTACATTAGTGTTGCAAAGGTCCCGCCTGCATAATTTAAGGCAGGCGGGAATTTGGGGTCACGGGTACTCAGAGTGGGGACTCTGTCTGCTCACTAAGTGACCTCAGGGATGAGGGCGCACAGTGGTTACGTGTTGCCTCGCACAACTGCTGAGTTAGGTTTCAGGGAGGCCCCGTTACAGTCTTCTCAGAGATGTGCCCTAACAGGCGTTACACAGAAGGGGTTCCGGATTGGTCTTTTGAGAGGTAACGGTACCCCTTCCATGTGTAGAAGGTGACCACCGGGGTGGTTGTAGTGAGGTAAAAATCCCACACTCCCCGGTCTTATCCCCGAAGACCGGGCGCCTTTTGAAGGTTTCCCATCGAAACAAAAAAAAAAAAGGTATAAATAGGTACTTATGTGTACGTATTCGGACAGATAAGCTACCTTTCAAGTTGCAATTCTTTATCGCAACAAGGAAAGTATTGTGATGATGTGATAAACGTATTACCTATACGCAAATGATCCTTTATCTGCATTTATCTTAGATCTACTGTAATGTTGTGCCATAAATAAAATGTCTTGATAACATAAATCATTGTTCATCATCCATTTTAGTTTTTTTATGATTTATATTAATCTTTATAGCGCTGAATTGTTTTTAGCGGTAGGTTAAATGGGGCTATTTTAGATTTTGTTTGATCTTAAACATGGTTTCTATATTTTTTTACCGACTTCAAAAAAAGGAGGAGGTTCTATGTTCGAGTGAACGTATTTTTTTATTTATTATATGTTCATTGATTTCTCCTCGATTTGTGCACCGTCGTCGTCCACCATATGTTTCTAAAGTGGTGCAATATCATTTTTATTGAATTTGCCTTGGTAGTTTTTGCGTTAGGTTCAACAAAACGTATTTAGTCCATTTTGTGTATAGATGATCTAATATTTCCCGTCACTGTTGTTTCCCTGGCCAGTACTGGTAAATGAGTTAGTGTAAGTAGGTACAAATAACATAGGAAGTATTAGAATACATAGTATATATATATATAGTAATATCATCACAATAAGCAAAGAGAGGATTAAGTACGTATTATCGAAGCTAACGCAAAAACGACTAAAGCGAAGTCAATAAAATTTATATGGGTCTACCCCTGAAACGGTAATGGCTGATCTTTGCGTTATGCTCGTGAACGGGTGCTGCTTGTGGTGACTGGTCGTCTTGCTGACCTTGATGTTGGTATTGTTGTTAATTACCTACCTGTTTATTTGTTTTTACGCCGATGGTCCTAGTTTATCATTTTGAGGCCTCGAGTTGTAACTCGGGTCGTAACAGCTATGTGAACGTGATTCAGCATTGCATATGTAAGCTGTCACGCCCTTATGCCAGGAGGCTTTTATTTTGGTACCTTTATTTACATGATAAAAATATTTTTTGCTTTTGCTTGAGTATAGATTTCATTTTATTTCCTGGATTATTGGGTTGGCTAGCTGACAGATGGCAAATCATTTAATTTAATGTTTTGTGTCTCATAATGTTACCTCATTACAATTGTATAGAATCAAGTTCTTCTAACTTAACAGACAGCTGTGCTGCTGGGGAGTTTGTTCCGCCACTTCTTCTTCCCAGCTAAAGCACTAGGAAGTGTCGAAGGGCGGGCGTTTTGGGGGGACTGTCTTTTGTAACTTTGACGTTCAAAAAGTGCTGACTCTCAGCCTAGTTTGAATAAATGACTTTTGATTTTGATTTTGATTTTGAAACATAACCTATACATTAAAAAATATATTTTGAAATCGGTTCAAAATTAGCGGAGAATCGGTGAACATACATTAAAAAAAATATACAGTGGAACATGGAACCTCCTGTTTTGTAGCTGGTTATAAAGAGTAACCAGCTACAAAACAGGATAGGCTACTTTTTGCTCCGCATGTTCCCGTGGAATTATTACCGACACTGACCGCCAAATTGCACAAAGCCTTAAAAAAAAATGAATATCTTTTGTGAGATTTTCTACAGAAGAGACCATCAGGTTTCCAAACGATGTTGTTCCTTCACCGATGTTGATAATACCCAAGATAAACACACAGCCAACAAAAACACATATGAATCGAACAGTCACAATTGGTACTTGCCCGGATTCGAACCCACGTGCATGCGAGGCGAGGACTTGAACACTGGGCCATCACTACCTAAAGAACAAACAATGTTGAATCAATTTTGATTTTCTAATATCATCACTTTAATCTCAAGTTCTCACTTCATATGATGACACAGCATGTCACGAAGACACGGAAGCAAGGCGAATCCAGAAATAAATAATAAATGGGTAATTCTTGAACTTCAAGGTGAGGCGGACGTCCGCGAATATGTATTAGCTTGCAGAATCACCCGTCACGAGTCACGACCTCACTCAGTGCGTATTTATAGAGGATACTTTGTCTCTGCCTTGCGTGCGTTTTTTTATAGTGTTTTTTAATGTTTGCAATGAGGACTCATGGTAAAGGCTAGGCCTTAAAATAATGTTTTGCAAATATTACTGACAAGATTCGAGAAATGCTGGCTTATTCTGTACTCTATTGACAGCTCACTTCATTTAAGTTTTGGTGCCGATTTTTTTTTGTAGAATAGATCTACTGACGGGTAACAGCCTAATGCACTACCAGTGTAGGAATGGCTTTTATTTTAACTGTACAAGAACATTCATTGCGTGTGTTATCTACGTTGTTCAGCAGGATTTTTTTTCGAAAATAGCAAGTTATGAATTTTTCCTTCAAAATGATTCAGATGCTGATACGCAATGAGGGTGCAAATCTTGACTTCGGAGATATTTGAGTTGTTCTGCCATGAGCAATCCTCAAGTATATAATAAGATTTGGGGGAAAATAAATAGTGCTGTTACATTAAATACTCTACTGATGTATGATAAAACGGAATGTAATTCACAAAAATTTTGATGCAATCATTGAAAAAAGAATCTGATGAAACTGCAAATTCACCATAATTTTGGTACTTAGCTATTCTTGGAAATCGGTGAAAGTATGATAAGTTACTTAAGTCGTAGATTTTAAAGTACCTACCTACCGAACTAAAACAAAGACAATTACGTAGGTGCAAGTATCAAGAATGTATCGCATTATCTGTGGTTTAATTCATAATACTTGGAACTATGACGTCCTTTTTAGGGTTCCGTTGCCAAATGGCAAAAAACGGAACCCTTATAGATTCGTCATGTCTGTCTGTCTGTCTGTCTGTCTGTCCGTCCGTCCGTATGTCACAGCCACTTATTTCCGAAACTATAAGAGCTATGCTGTTGAAACTTGGTAAGTAGATGTATTCTGTGAACCGCATTAAGATTTTCACACTAAAATAGAAAAAAAAACAATAAATTTTAGGGTTCCCCATACATAGAACTGAAACTCAAAAATGTTTTTTTTCATCAAACCCATACGTGTGGGGTATCTATGAATAGGTCTTCAAAAATGGTAATGAGGTTTCTAAAATATTTTTTTTCTAAACTGAATAGTTTGCGCGAGAGACACTTCCAAAGTGGTAAAATGTGTCCCCCCCCCCGTAACTTCTAAAATAAGAGAATGATAAAACTAAAAAAAATATATGATGTACATTACCATGTAAACTACCACCGAAAATTGGTTTGAACGAGATCGAGTGAGTAGTTTTTTTTTAAAACGTCATAAATCGTAAACCGCAATTTACCTTACATTCAATCAACTAAAATATAAAAATTCAAAAAATAAAAACATTTATTTTTAAACCGAGAATACCTACAGGTTTGTACGGAACCCTCGGTGCGCGAGTCCGACTCGCACTTGGCCGGTTTTTTTGATTTTATGGAATGCATACCTAGGTAATCAATATCCCAGTAGTAGGCAGGCGTAACTAGAGTTTTATGTTATAAACTTTTAAGTTTAAGATAAGTACCTACTAGGAATCGGAATCTGACTAAGCGGCAGACTGAATTTCAGTCAGTGACGGTTGACGGAATTTTTCGAGCTTGGTTAGGAATTTCTTTCATAATCCTATAGATTCTGGATTAAGGTGTTACGGAATTGGCATGGTAACTGGACCAGGCATAAGATTTCCCAGAACGAACCTCATTGTGTGTGGGTCTTAAGAGGCGGCTAAAGGATTAACAAGAGAATGGGCAGCAGCGTTCTCTATGTTTTTACTACCATACTGCATTCGCTAACCCCCCTGCCAAGCATGGCGATTATGCCAACCCCCCAAATTCAGAGACCTATGTACAGGAGTAGACGTCTCTTGGCTGAAATCATGATGATGAGATGCAATAATGGGATGCTGACCTTACCAGATATTATAGCTTTTTCAATAACTAACCTAACTTAATTGTAAGAAGGATAATATTTATTATTTAACCGTTAAAATGGCGGACTTAAGTATTAATAAGCATCATTATTCATTTCTCACATTACTTATATCAGCTTATAACAGAGCAAATGGGTAAGCAGTAAGCATTCCTTCATAACATCACAATAACTCATATTTGTAGCCGTTAATAATCTCTTTAACTAATGGAGTATGAAGTGGCTGTAAGTCGTAATTATCACTGAACACATGTGGCCCACTGTGGCCCAATGTGGCCCGTGGTTACGAAATGCGCCTGCGGAAGATATTAAAAACTGAAATCTTTTAACAATTGAGGTCAGTTCTCGAGCAAATAAAGTACTGAATGAAATATAGAAATGTTTAGTTTGTGTGGCTGGTTTAAGTTTCATTGGATATAGTAGGGAATGGTTGCAGTTTATAGTAGGTAAGAAAATGAATTGTTTAGCAAATAGTATCTGCTTAGCCGTTTCCATTGTTCACCTCCACAACCCAGTTATTGCAGGTAATACGATACCTCTTGGAAAGACTGACTTTCGAGCTTCTGACGACCCGTAACGAATGTCAAAGATTCGTGCAATGTCAGCTGGGACCAGCGGCTTAACGTGCTTTCCGAGGCAGGAGGGGTCTTCGAATGTGAACATGTGCACACTGAAAGCATGAATTTAGCCCATATGATTCTAGACCGTAGCCGGACTTAGAAATGTTTGCGTTAGTATCACTTAAAAGAAATCAGCTGTGTCATACAACAGTTCAAGACCTACGTAGTCAAAACGTATGGTAGAGCAAATTTTTTTTACCGTCAAAAATAATGGGTTCATTATCATGTACTGAATTCATTGTAACGGGTTGTGAGAAAATATCTCTAACTCCCTGTCTATAAGAATGGGTAATAATATAGTGAATTACTATATCGACGGTTAAAAGGTAATAGGGTATAAGCGCCAAAAACCAAATTGTTCAGGAGAGCGGTTTAAAGTTTGAAATTGTAGACCTAACTTTTTTGTTTATTGCCATATCGTGAAAATTTTAAAGACATCGTAGAGCCATGGGAGTAAGCGCATTCGAAAAAGCAGAAAATTTTAAGTAGGATGGAATTCAAAAGTCATTTTCGACCAAAATGGCGCTTATATTACCTTTTAACCGGCGAATTATGCAGATAATAATTTATGCCACAAAAATTATGATTTCGATCAAACAATATCATGCTGATATATTGACACATCAAGATCGTATCTAGATAGTTTTTGTGGTCACGTTTAGGATTATATGCAATTATGAAGGATTATAATATTCTGGATGCAATAGAATCTGATAAGTAATTGAATAATTAGTGATCGATTGAACTGGACTTTGTTTTATTGATGTATTTATTGGTCCGAGATTTGTTTGAAGGGTGATTCAAGCCGCAACGGGTTGGTCCGCATCGTATCGTATACTCATACATAAAAGTGCAGTGCGGCCGGCTTTTAGCATAATCAGCCTGTGTTCCCACTGCTGGGACTCAGGCCTCCTCTCTTCGAGAAAGAGTAGGCCATAATCCACCACGAGGGCCCAGTGCGGGTTGGTAGATATCACATATCTTCGAGCTTTTGTTCTAAGACATGACGGTTTCCTTCCGCTTTTGAAAGATTGAATCTAGTAGGTAACACATGAACGAAAGTTGCCCAATAAGCAGCTGCCAGATTGGATTGACGTTGGTCGAACATCAATCCGCAGTCACTATAGCTGTAATTAATTAAATTAAAATCCATAGTTTAGAACCAGTTTAAAATTCAATTTAAATACGGCTTAAAAATTATGTTAAAAAGAGTACTTAAATGAAATCATTCACCATTTTACTTTTTAAGCTTAAGTGATTGTTAATGTCATATCATCATATATCATACTTAGACTACTTTTTAGGATTAAAAAAATTTAAAACAACATTGATAAGCATATTTATTAAAATATATAAATATACATTAAAAAAAGTATAGGTGTGTGTTGCTATTATAAGTATTAATAAAGAAAATGTCCGATTCGATTTTTACACAACCACTGCATATTTTTGGAATGTTTAATATAATTTCTTGATATATTCTATATTAAGGAGTAGTTGTGTTCTAGATTGCTTGGTGTGAAGCCTTGCTGCATTATATTAAAAAAAAAAAACGAGTGATAAACCGCTAACTGTTGTTTTTCAACCGACGAAAAAAAACGGAGGAGGTTCTCAATTCAACGCGTATATATTTTTTTTTTTTTTTTTTTTTTTTATGTATGATCACGCATAACTTTTTACATAGTGGTCCGATTGTGACAATTCTTCTTCTATTGGAAAGGGTATACTCCCAAGGTGGTCCCATATAAATTTAGAAAACAAAATCGAACCCTAAGGGTTGGAAAACAGGGGATGATTGATTGTTCACTCACTGATTGTAACGTATAAACACGCATAACTTGTTACATAGTGGTCCGATTGTGACAATTCTTCTTCTATTGGAAAGGGTATACTCCCAAGGTGGGCTCATATAAATTTGGAAAACAAAATCGAACCCTAAGGGTTGGAAAACAGGGGATGATTGATTGTTCACTCACTGACACTCACAACATTTTACATAGTGGTCCGATTGTGACAATTCTTCTTCTATTGGAAAAGGTATACTCCCAAGGTGGTCCCATATAAATTTGGAAAACAAAATCGAACCCTAAGGGTTGGAAAACAGGGGATGATTGATTGTTCACTCACTGATTGTAACGTATAAACACGCATAACTTGTTACATAGTGGTCCGATTGTGACAATTCTTCATCTATTGGAAAGGGTTTACTCCCAAGGTGGTCTCATATAAATTTGGAAAACAAAATCAAACCCTAAGGGTTGGAAAACAGGGGATGATTGATTGTTCACTCACTGACACTCACAACTTTTTACATAGTGGTCCGATTGTGACAATTCTTCTTCTATTGGAAAATTTATATGGGACCACCTTGGGAGTATACCCTACTCCCAAGGTGGTCCCATATAAATTTGGAAAACAAAATCGAACCCTAAGGGTTGGAAAACAGGGGATGATTGATTGTTCACTCACTGATTGTAACGTATAAACACGCATAACTTTGTACAGAGTAGTCCGATTTTGATAATTCTTTTATTGTTGGATAGGGTATACCTTGCCAAGTATTATTAGTACATTAAAGCCACAAAAAATCATAAAATAAAAACTTTTTAACAAAAAATTAAACCGCCGAAAAACTGAAAAGCATAAAATAATAAACCTTAAAATTTTGAGTCGGCGCTGAAAAATCAATGAACAAGGAACGCTCAAAGCGCCGACTCATAATTTTAAGGTTTATTATTTTATGCTTTTCAGTTTTTCGGCGGTTTAATTTTTTAAATAATGAATAGTTTTAAACTAAAAGTACGGTTTAGAACCAAAAGATTCATAATGTTTAAAATCCGTTTTGTATCTATCATCAGCAGTGTATAATGTTCCCACTGCTGGGACACAGGCCTCCTCTCGGTGAGAGGGAGTGGGCCATTATCCACCACGCGGGCCCAGTGCGGGTTGGTAGATGTCACATGTCTTCGAATTTTTGATTTTAAGACATGCCGGTTTGCTCACAATGTTTTCCTTCACCGTTTTGAGAGCAGTGGTGATGAAATAATTTACACAAAGTAAAGTGCTTTCTTGGATTCGAACTGGTTGGTCTTTTTTTTGGGTGGGAAATCTTCAAATGTCGTCTCCCGCTTTAGTGTGGAGCGGAAGGGCGTGTCAGACTTTTACTGACTAAAACCCACCCGTGTTCCTTCAGTTGCCCATATGCCCGGGCCACGGTAATTCTTTCGAACAGATCTCGCGACCCTGGCAGTGAGTTGTAGGTCGTGAGTCCGAATTTGCATATATAGCTGCCACTATCTATAATCCATCACTAGTATATGGCAATTTCATGCACACAATCACTGTACTGCCAAATCAAAAGGTTTTCAGTAAATGGGTAGCTATTTCGTTGAAAAAAGGTCGATATTTTGTCCATAATAAACCGAACCACGGCACATTCTTAGAAATAAATAGGCTCAAGCAGTTACAAGGTAAACTTTGGACTGGTGACTTTAGGCTTACTTTATCCTGTTCGCATTGTCATGCGAATGTCTACGTAAGTAGACACTACAACTGTACATAGGAAGACATCAACACAGCTTTATAGACAAAGGAGAATAATAATAAGAAAATGTTTGGCATTTGTTTTTCTATTTCATTTAGAAAGCGTACCAACTGTTCTCAGATTGTTGTTGTTTCCATAGCAGACTCTGATGAGTCTTCGGTCGGTCTTTCAGCCGAAACACGTCCACTGCTGGACATAAGCCCCCAAAAGGGGGGAGTTTGCCATAATCGTCACGTTTGGCAGGCGGGTTGGCGATCGCAGTATGGTGGTAGTATACATAGAGAACGCTGCTGCCCATTCTCTAGTAAGTCCCTTAGTCGCCTTCTACGACACCCACGGTAGAAATAGGATGGTGCTATTCTTTACGTCCGGGTGAAATGGAACAGTCTCAGGAAATCTCCTAACTTTTTAGAACCAGATAGGCAGTGTGTCGATAAAAAACGCAGTTGTAAAAAACAGATTATCATATTCATTGCACAGGAAACCATACTTATATGCTCTACTGAGTATCTGAGCGAAACGGCTGTGGCCGGTGGGTTTCCTCAGTAAAGTAATTAATTACTTGCATATCAACCTGTTCTACCAATGCACTAGTAGTTCTTACCTAGACAGCTCTGTGCATTCGTAACGATTAGGCCCTTAGAGTCCGAAGTACACCGGATTTGTAGCACTTATGTATTCTATATTTGTATTTTATCATAGCTGAAGAAGAGCTCGTGGTTTTATTTTTAGACCATTATTTGCTGAACCATTAAAGGGGTTTGAGGATAAATAATGACAGCCGCACGGGTAGGTCGTTCATGGCTGGGTGGCGTGAGGGTGGAGTGAGGGAAGGTTTAGAGGGACTGTCTTATGTAACTTTGACGTTTAAAAAGTGCTAACTCTCAGCCTAGTTTAAATAAATGTCTTTCGATTTTGATTTTTGAGTTCTATCAATCTACTTAGCCTTTTCCCAAGCAGGTTGGGGTCGGGTTCCAGTGTAACCGGACCAGTATATTACATGGCAAGACCTCCATAACATTGGGTTGTGCATGTACGATATCCCTTGGTTGGAGTGGCAGTCAGACTTTCGGGCTTCTGCCGACCCGTAACGACTTTCACTGATCTACGAATGAGAGCCGGGGCCAACAGCTTAACGTGCTTTATGAGGCACGGACAAGTCTCAGTATGTAAAGATGGTTTCCCATCCACGGCCCAATCTTAGCAAGCGTAGCTTAAACTGAAGGATAGACCGGTTTGGCAGTTATAACTTAGCCACGAGCCCCTTTGTTCATTGAAATACATCCTGCGCTGTTGTATATCTCCGTTGAGAAATGTCACCGTGAACGAAATCCGGCCGGAGGATACAATCGAATTATTATCTATTATGTTTGTGTATTTTTTCTTCTATTGAAAGTAGGTAACGGTTGTCCGCGCCTTACAAACTTCTTATTTCTTCCACGGAAGCTTTTTGGGCTTTTTGGGCTGTGCATTTTGTTCGTACGTCATTCAGTCTATCTGTCAGTCAGATAAGGAACTCCTTGAGCATATTTAGACCTTATTCATCAAAGTCTACGAATTGTCTATTATTATTTAAATACCATCAACAACGATTGACTCTATGATCTTTTTTTTTAACAGATAAACTATTTGCCTACCTTTGCCAACTGTATAAAGTCTATTAGTCTGTTAGTTTACAAACATTTTACGAATAGTACCTAATGTTTATAGCGCAAATGTTATCCGCTAGTGTGGTTCAAGGAAGTTCAGATTGCGCTAAATTCTGTGCTATTAGAGCTGGGAACACTCTCGAAATAGATCGAATAGGTTTACGTTTACGACCTTTCAAAGTTCACTGGAATTTTAGTAAACAGTTTTTGATGTTGCAAACTTACAGCTCCTTGCTCGGGTTCTGAATACAATTCAGATATTACGACTAAGTAGACCACTACTAAACAAAAATTCTTTGCTACTGAGAAATTCTAGATGGAAGAACTCAATAATACATTGCCCGATCCGGGAATCAAACCCAAGACCTCATGCACTGCAGTAGCGCTTATGACCAGCACTCTAGGATTTTCAACTTGAGACTTAGCGCCGAGAATTAAAAATCCAATAATGCGCTTTTGTTTAGTCATGTGTATACAGATAGGTGTCGCTTAGTATAAGTGAAAGTAAGGGCTCTACGGTCAAAACAAAGTCATTATTTAAATCTGGAACATCACTAATTTTCTGAAGTCCAATAAATGCCTCGTTCAGTCGGGGACAGTTTCGCGACAGTCGCGACCGGCTGTGCTGTGTTCAGACTACAGACTACGGGTACTAAGGACGTTAGAATCGGGATGAGTCACTGGCTCGCTTGCCGACCGACACGGCCGCCGAACTCGCTTGTTTATTTTAAACTCGACTACAGGGCTGCCTTCTTGTAAACATGTGCGAAATAATATTATTTTCAAGGATAAATGTGGACATGAATAATGAAGTCGTAAGCAAGTTAATTGTTTATTAATTTACATGTAATTTTAATGACTTGAAGTCAACCATACGATAATACATACATTTGCTAATATTTGCATTTATAAGTACCTATTTAATGCTACTCGCTTAGTCACCAATATTTTTGCATTCAACTTTTAAATTGAAAGTTTGCACCTATTAACATTTGCGTCATCTATCGACTACACAATAATCAATTTTGTATTAGTAAAAGATGCTCCGTTAGTGAAATTAATCACTAACATTTTTTGTAATAGACTCTTAATGTATGCGGAGATATCGAAAATAAATTGTCTTTTGAAAGGTGTTCTTATTAACTGATTTACAAGAATTTACTTTAAGCAATCATAATAAATATCAAAGATAAATGTGTAATCTGCGGTTAACATCCTTAGATAGCAGTTACGAATAAATAATATGCGTACAAACCGTCTCGGATGTTCTAAATTTAAAATGCAACGACATTCCGCCGCGTTTCTGTTTGTATGACGCTTCAATGCTCGTTAAACTAATGTTCTTTGTCTATCGGTCTATGGATTTTGTTTTCATTGGTTACTATTAAGACTTATGTATTGACGTTGTGATGATATAATCAAATAATTAATTTCATGACGTCTACAGTATCACATTGTAATGTATCTAATTAATTCTGTACAAGTAAGAGTTACATGTTATTGTGTTAGTATTCAGCGTAAACCTTCACTGTATTTAATAAGCATAGACGTAAAGAACACATTAGTATGAATGGAGTATACCTATTTAGTTATCTTTATATTTACTTTCGGGGTCAATAGAACTTTAAGAGTGATATCACTAGATACTTTAGCTGTCTGGACTACTGTTTATACCTATATCTATACCTAAGTTATGTTTATTATATAAAGTTATTATCATTATGTCCGTCTATGACATGACTGAGTGTGTTTAATACATTCTTAAACATTTTTATTGTGAATCGGTTAATAATAGCATGAATGGTTAGATCATATAAGTTAACTTACTGTTTGTTAAATTCTTAAGGCCTGAGGTAATATTTATTATGAAAACAGTTCTGTTAGGTATGGTACTAGGCCTTAGGTAAATAACTCATCATCATCATCATTTCAGCCGTAAGACGTCCACTGCTAAACTTAGGCCTCCCCCAATTTGGGGGGCTTTGCCATAATCGCCACGCTTGGCAGGCGGGTTGCCGACCGCAGTAAGGTGGTAAAATGCATAGAGAACGCTGCTGCCCATTCTCTAGTAAATAACTCTAGTAGAGATATTCATGGAGGCTTACGGTTATGGCAAACTCTCGCTCACCGAGAGAAGGCCCCGGCATGGCAGGGCAATGGGAACACTATAGGCCGATTATGCTTATGAATGATTCTAGAACCTAATTGAATGTTTCCCTAGTCCCTAGTGTTCCTACTAATCTACTATCTTCGGTAAATGAATTTGTTGGGATTTGATTGCAAAGTCGTAAATAAGTTCTCAAATTGAATGAAAAAAAAGGCAACATTTTAGAAATTTTAATGTAATACAATAAGAAACTTTAAAGATAACGCAATACTAATTTGGCTCTAACTAACCGGAACTGTTTAATTCAATGAGACAGATTTTATCTGCAATAGTATGGTCTAATTGGCGATTATGACCATTCACTGGCGGGCGAGTGCAAAAACTAACGTTCACTATCCAAGTTTGAAAACGTCGCTTACGGATGCATACAAAATGAACAAGTAGTCAAGTCAAGTCTATTTTAGTATCTATTTACTCCATAAATGATTACCTAGTTCATAAACGAATGAACGAATAAGAAATACAAGATTTATGCTAAAGTAAATATTAAACGAATGATTATTGAATTATTTCCCACAAAAATGTATCCCTTAAAAATTAAAGCGGTATTACAGATATCTAAAGACATAGATCGGTAGATGAAATCAGAGTAAATACAAATACGAGGTACCTGATTTAGCATTAAACAGGATTGAAGAGTGCTATAACTGGTCCAGACAACTCTAGTATTAGCTCTGACTATTAAAGTACTAAATTATATCTAATGCTAGTGACTAGCAAGGAATGTCGCAGATGCAAGCAGTGAAGTATGGACGGAAATCATTATAATTATTGCTGCTGTATCTGGCATTAGACTTTTTTGTTTGCAATTAGTAATAAGAACTTAGATAAAAAGCTAATTGAATAGCATTTATGTTTAAATATTCTTGTCGATGTTTGAATGATATTTCCGACATATTTTTTGTGTGCAATAAAATGAATAACAAAACACTAACTACATGCTTAGTTTCAATTAAAATGAATTAAAAAAACTTCATAATAAAAATCTGGTTACAAAATAAACACAAAAAGCTACTAGATACAACCCTGGGTAAGCAAAACAAGTCTTATCAAAATGCTCCTAGGTCTGACAGACTGTCACTTTGACAAGACAGTTCATTAACTACAAACATTTTACATTGACTGCACAAAACGCACTATGATCGTCGGCAAGCCATTCCTTTTAAAAGTCCGATAGTTATCTCTACTGGTGCAGAATAGCATTCCTTAATAGGAACACAGAGTCTCCGGTCTATCCGTAACCAAATTAGGAGCTCACTCGTCCTGTAGAATACAAATGCGATCACTTTTTTATGTAACGTTCGTACTATACGCGTGTGGACACGTCTTAGTCGTTAAATCGATTATGTAAGGCTCAGTTTTGTAATCCTTACGTGTCCTGACATGTTCGTTTTTTGAATAGTCTGTAAAGGAAAGTGGCTGGTGTGCCTAGGTGATGTTTGTTTTAAACAATTAAGAGTAACTTTGTTTAAGATTCTGCTGTGTTTGTTGTATTGTATTACTGTTTGTCACGACAGCTTACAATAATGCCAATATTAGCATCTCATAGTTGTGAGAGTTGTGTTTTATCTTTTCTAATTAAACTTTGTTTGTAAAATATATTAGCTACTTTACTGTCTTTTGTTTAGTGACTTGTTTATCTTGACTCTTGACTGACACTGGCTCCTTTAATGTTAAAGTTATGATCACTGTATTACGTTTTCTCATTCTCATTTCAAACGTTGATGCAAGAAGATGGCGAGCGAGAGACTTGTATGGCATAATGAGTTTCTAATTCCACAATTTCAATGAACTTCAACTGGCAATGACGCTAAATTGATAGTTTGTCATTATAAGAGACAACATTATTTATTTATCTAAGTCTAGACGCGACTTTATACTTTCCAGACTAATTTACTACGTAACATTATTTATCATTATCAATGTGGAAAGTTCTAAAGCTAGCTACTCGCTTTGTTTACTAGCTTCAGCAAGAAGCATATTATATGAACCTCGGGTATGTCTCGGTCGTTCACCTTGCCTTTAGAGAAGGTTACGATAGTGATCGATTGACTGACGGCTCGTTATCAAACCATCGATCGTATGGATTATGATGATCGCCCTCGAGTACCTATTCGAAAGAGATAAGAGATTGTGTAGACTCGTTAAGCCAATTCTTTTTAACCCGCGACGCAAAAAGAGGGGTGTTATAAGTTTGACGTGTCTGTCTGTCTGTCTGTGTGTCTGTCTGCCTGTGGCATCATAGCTCCCGAACGGATATAATTTAAAAAAAAAACGTCGCGTTGGGGGACCGCTCCGCGAGTGCAGACGTCGTTGACTGCTTAGTTAGGTAATAAGACTATTGGTAATTAAATTGTTAGGTTTGAAGCGGTCCCCCAACGCGGCGTATTTTTTTTTGAATGATTAATACATTCTTAGGTACTTTAAGATTGAGTTATTTTTTATTATTTTTTACTTTTTAAAGGGAAATTAGGTTTTTTCAAATATTTGTTTAGGCTTGTGTTATTTCCAAGAAGTTTGGCCTACAAGTTACAGCTCTTTACTAAGTAGGAGAGGCTGTGTTTTGATTTCTCTATTTTAGCTATATCTACTGGCTACGTTCAAGGTTACTAACGCCAACCATCGTACAAAAAATATACAATATGATTACCATTGCCTTATTTTCCAGTAGCGTTACCAAGAATCGTACATTCAACATAACATAGTGACTCACTGTTGCGAGACTTACGAGATATTTGATCTAGTCTCTAACAAAAACATCTCAACGTTGAGTTTTTGTGATGCTTTTTTATAGTTTTGTAACTTTGTAACATTTGAGGATAATTCCACCGTGCACGTAATTTTTTCCTCGAGGCAATTGTGATTACTTCCGATTTGACTTATTTACGTTTCGAAACGAAAAACTACAAAGACAGTATTTACATCTTTCAATACACATATTAAGTACCTAGTATGTCAATAGGCAAGAAAGCTACAAATGACCAACTTACCTATGTGTCCTGTGTGTTGAAAGTTGGTCGGCGCACCGATCATGGATCTGTCTATTCTCCGCCGCGTGCGCTGCGCCTGCGCGGCGGGCTGGTAGCAGCACGCGAACCATTGCAGCCAAATTTCACCGCCAGTGCTAGCCATTACTATTCTTTAACGTGCACTTCACACGCGAGTCCTACTTAACCGTCACTGCCGCTTGAACGCAGCACGGAATTCGAATTCGGAACTTGTAGTGATGCACACTTGCGATCGAACGGTCGATACTCGGGCCACTGATATTCTCGTAAAACTTGTGGATTAGCGCATCATTTGACGTCACTAGTCTTCAGATGAGCGCAGCGCAGATAACGTTGATCGCATGATTCCCTGATACCATCTGAAAGTAAAACGTAGCTTGTCAATGATAATGATAACACAAACGAGTATTTACTCTTCCTTAATGAAAGGAAACCGTACTTAAAAACAAAAACAGTTTTGTAACCCTAACGATGTAGTCACGTCATTGAGATAATAATTTGGGCGCGTAAATAGGACCCATAATTAAAGTCTTAATGAATTTGGGCGCAGCTAATTCGTCGTAATCAATTAAGAAGAGAAAAAAGCGTAAATGTAGCTGTTAACGAACGTATTTTTCACAGTCATGCTTATCTTTATGATTTTAATTTGTGGATAATTGGTATTTAAACAACTAATGAGCGTTAGAAGCTGCTGCCTGCGTGTCGAACGAAAGTTGGGCCAAAGTAAATAGCCCAGGCTTAAATATTTAATTTAGAATCAAAACGTCGTTTCCTTTTATTGAAAGTGGCATATATGTGCCACATGTGAAATCATGATGGAGTCGTTCCGCTAAGACATTTAATAATAAGACAAATTAGGCGTCACCATTAGGCAAATATCAAAATACGTTGTTCGATACAGTTATCTAAAATTGGCCACTTTTAAACGAATCGAGAGCAATCATGTTTCCTTTAAAGCCATGTTTATGCCTTTACAGCACCATTATCTCTACCCAACTAGCCTATCATCTCATCAGCCTAGCCTTTTCCTATCGATGTCGGGGTCGGCTTCCAGTCTCACCAGATGCAGCTGAAACACCAGTGTTTTACATTGAGCGACTGACTATCTGACCCTCTCCCTTGGTAAGACTGGTTGTCAGACTTTCGGGCTTCTGATGACCCGTAACGACTGTCAAAGATCCACACATGACAGCCGGGACCAACAGCTCTTGGTATGTAAAGATGGTCACCCATCCACGAACCAGCCGCGGCAAGCGTAGCTTAACCTGATCGATCGACTCGTACACCTGTTATTACTTACCCACAAGCCCCTCTCTAAAGCATAAGCTACTATATTCATGCCAGAATGTTATGGAAACTGGTAAAAAGTCGTAAAATGTTATCTTTGTGTTGTGAGTTAGATAAACCGGTTCCGGTCCCTGCGTAGTTTAACCGCCATCGACGACGCAACGAGTTGTATTAACATAGATTGTGTATGCAGAGATGGTTGCCAGGTGTGGTGAAGACGTTGGCGATGCTTAAATATGCTAAATAAGGTACTTAAGTGATAATATGTAGGTTTTGGGTCAGGTTTAAGTTAACTTGACTATAAATAAGCATAAAAACACTTCCCGGGTTTCATAATGACGCCAGGATTGGTGACCTTTCCTTATTTTGTTATGGTTAGCTTTTTACCAGCAAATAATTGCTTAATCCTATCAATCACAATTTGAATCATTTTGAAGGATGTTGCTAATCCCTTACTTCATATGATCGAGGAAAATATTTGTTCAACAAAGAAAATAACGCAATGAATGTTGTTTAACTGTCGAAATGACAGCCATTCCTAACTGTTAGAGTGTTACCCAATTACCAATTAATCTGACCAAGATTATGTCTGGACTTTAGAAGAGACTAACCTCTGAGTTTGTTTCGGCCTTTCTTCTCAGAGTAGTCAGATAGGAAACACCGACCTCATCTAGTTTAAAAAAATATGATTGACGTGTAAAAGTGTTTGTACAAACCTACTTGCAAAAATAAAGTCATTTCATTTCATTACCCCGCAGATTCTGTTGGATCTATGGAACTGGACTGAAGAAGATGGTTTAGTGTGTAACAAGTCCGATTAAGCAGCCGATAACCTCATAGGTTGACCAGCGAAATGTCATTTAAAAAACAAAAAAAAAAAACTGTAACAGTGTAACACATTTTGCTCTCCCTGACTCCTTATAACCCGTGAGTGTGTGCAAAAATAACCAATTTTAATTTTATTTGCCAGAATCCAATTCTCTCGCTTTACATTCCTACTGTGCTTTTATGCCTTCTGCTATGATTTCTCTATTATCTATACATTTCAGATCCAAATTCCTCAGCTACATTCGCCATACATGCGATCTCAATCCCACGTGAACATCACTATCTTAGATCAAAGTATCATTGGATGTTATTGTGTAACACAACTGCGCCTTCACGTCTTATCCTGGTGTCAGGAACACGCTCGAGGAACAGATAAGTGGCTGACAAAACGTCAGATAGTTTATCTAGGCGGCCATTATGTTTTGGACGAGACTGGATAGGGGTGACTTGTCGTATGAAAGGGATGGCGCTTCTTTTTGTAAGAGGGTGTCAACAAAAAAGTAAGTTCTAAAACTAAAGCGCGATTATAGAAAAATCATGGTCGTAAAATTATGAAACAAGAAAGTATTTTCATCTAAAAGCCAGTGGTAGTATCGTAGCCCTCGTATGTCCTCTAAAGGGCGCCATATTCAATTTAATGTTCCGTCACGTCAGTGGACGATCCAGTAGTTTCCAACAATACCTCATTTGTCAAATTATGTTAAGTAGTTTAGAAGTTATGAGGGAACAAATGATCATAATAAAATTGGGGCAGCAAACTACATTATGAATGACATCATTGATGGCTAAGAAAAGAAAATCTACAATATCAAGGTTCATGAATCAAATTGATGTTTTTGATACGGATACCGGAATTTCTTTCCCATAGGCACCTACTATGAGTTGGAATGGGCAACTAACTTCAACAGTGTGTCTGACCGTGCCTTGACAATTCAAAAGTGCCTGTAATAAGACCCCCATTAAATATTGAAAAAGTCTTCGTCTCTTGTTTTGCCTCAGCGCAAGCGCGCTGCAGTGAAATGCCGTCATTTATTTTATTGGAGAGATGGAGAGAGTAGTTTCGCTTTCAGAAGATATTTTTTGTTTTAGTAGGAGCGTGAACGACACGTGTTGAGAGATTTATTTTTATCTGAGCTGTCAGCGGCTGCGCATGAGTTGATCTGACATCCATCTACGAACTCTTAAGGAACATCACTTTACTTTCTGAATTCTAAGAATGTTTCTCAGTCATAAGATAACTATCTGACCATTGTCTGCCATCAATGTAGGCATTTATTATAAATCAGACAATAGAGAAAACTCAGACAAAGCACGGTTAGAAGTCTAGTCGAATGGCTGACTAGAGACCTAGGTAGACATAGACAGTTTTAGTCACACTTCAAGATCGAAAACATAAATATTAATATCTAAGTGGGTAACAAGGTTTTTCAAGGCAAGTAAAGCTCTATAGTCTAGATTTGGCATTGATAAATCGACACTGGCACTATATCGTAATATTACTTCTAAAGTTTTTATTGGTTTGACGATATTCATAATAATAAAGCGGTAAAATCGTTTAGTAAGTATTTAGAAATTCGTAGTAGTAGCCTAGGGTCCGAAGTTTTGCACGGTACCTAAAGGGCAATAGTCTCGCCCTCAAAACTGGGGGGAATGTGTGTATATGTATATAGTGTTATACTTATAAGTATAGATTAGCATCATCAGTCTATAATGTTCCTATTGCTGGGACACAGGCCTTATTTCTTGGAGAGAGAGGGCCGTAATCATTCATTCATTCATTTAAATGGCCGTAAGTCGGTAACCCACCACGTGGGCCCAGTGCGGGTTGGTAGATGTCACATATTATGTTCGAATATTTGGTTCTTCAACAATCCGGTTTCCTCACGATGTTTTCCATCTCCGTTTTGAAAGCAAGTATAGATTGTCAAAGTCTATTTTACTTCTCCACGTTAAAACTTTTCCACGATTTTATGGCTTTATGTTAAAAACAAGTAAAAAGTTTAAAACACTATAAGAACTCCATAGCTATTTTTACTCTGTGAGAAACGGTGTTAAGCGTATTCGGCACACTGGCCCCGATATCATACCTGGCTAACTAAAACTTCTCGTGAACACATTGTAATAACGTAAAAAGAGAAAGGATTGATTTATTGTCATATTTATAATCTAGCGCCATCTTGTTTGTAGAATCTTTCCCGCCATATTCCGAATTCTAAATTCAAATAGGTACGTTCAATAAAAGAGGTTTGTCGGTGAAGTTTTACTAAAAAATGTGTACCGATTTTTTTTTTGTTCGTGGTCTATGGTTATTGGATATAAGGAATGTTAATGAGATTGCCAAAATTATATACTTTCTTCTAACGTGGATTAATACGTGAAATTTTACACATCAAGGTAAGAGTAATTAAAAGTATTGTTCTTCATGAGCGTTTTAGGTTTCTGTTTGTCTTTGTTATTTTTTATGGTTATGAAGTATTTTTATAATCGACGGCAGATGGCTCATCGGGAATACACTGAAGATTCAATTACCCACCACTCTGTAGCTTTATCTGGTTCAAAAACATTGTTTGTAAAACATTGTTATTCTTGATAAATAATAATGTATTTCGAGTTCGACAGAAAGGGTGTCTTCCTCTGCTGCACACAGCGCAGTCTTGTTTAATTTATCAATACAATTGAAACAGCTTTAATGTTATTTATGTGCAACGTATATGCAATATTTTTATGTAAATGGGTCTTTATATAAATAAAACGTAGAATACAATACAAAAGCTTTTTAAAAAGTTTTTGTTTTATTCTTTGTTGTTTTTCCCTCTCTATTTTCACTAGAGATCACCGAACACCCCAATTTTCTTTTCGTACCATAGAGCTACTAAAACCTTTTAATATCTTATTGTTATCGGCGGCCAGTGAAAGTTATCGGATCACTGGACCATCACTCAGTGATAGGGAAAGTTCTCCGGTTGTCCAGCGTTGTAGATGGGAGATAGAGTTACCTTGTGGCATTGTAGGTACGGTAATTAAATATTAATAATAATAATAATCATCATCATCATTTCAGCCGCAAGACGTCTACTGCTGGACATAGTCCTCCCCCAAGAACCACCACTTCGACCGATTCATTTTTCTTGCCATAATCGCCACGCTTGGCAGGCTGGTTGGCGATCGGAGTATGGTTGTGAAATGCGTGGAGAAACCTGCTGCCCATTCTCTAGTAAGTCGCCTTTTACGACACCCACGGGAAGATATGGGATAGTGCTATTGTTTACGTCCGGCACCACAGGGTACTTCATTTATTATTAATAATAAATGAAGTAAAAATTGTGAATTTGTATGTAAGTGGTGATCTTTGGAACTACTGATCTGGTTCCGAATAATAGGAAGCGACAGTATTTGCAAGTGTCATAGGATACAGATAATTTATGTTAAAACAAGGAATGACACGGGAGCAGAAGCTATAATAATTTAATATGTGTGTTTTTTTTTAAGTTAAAAGATACGCCATACATTTATTTCATGGATTACATATTTAAATTAATAAAGGAAAAAAATACAACCTAAACTAACTAAAACTATTTACAAATTAAAAAAATAGCGTCGAAAAGTCATCCGCATCGCTGTCGACTGGTAATGTACCCAAGAGACTGGCGGCATTACCACGTTGTATGGCAATGCTTAGCCTCTGGCCAAGGTAAAAACCAGCTCTTGGGTCACGGGAAGTGTCCACCAGCCGTTTAGAAATATCCTTAAATAGGCTAAGAGCACTCGGACCCCACGGCCCAAGCGTTTCAACCCCAAACGGCTCAAAAATATAATTACCAACAAGGTTATTATACTTACGCCGCTTGAGGTTTTCCGCAGCCGCAGCCGCGGCTCCAGCACAGCACGCCGTGCCTGGAAGATGGGATGGCGCAAGAGTATCGACGCACGTTGCATCCCACACTAAAGGCCTACCCACCTTCCATGGAAATAAGGACATACCGTCCGGTCTCTTGCCATCTATATGTAAGTTAGATTAAAATTTGAAAAAAAAAAAAATCCTTTGCGTCTCAGGTATTGGCGAATGCATGCCGATGCAATGCATGCATTGCCAATGGAACGTTTGTGCATGTCACTATATTTTGAGAAATCACTACTGGTTTTCCTCATAAAACTTTAAATACATTAAAAAAAATATGTTGACGTTTTAGTACTTATGTCCTATATTTTCGTAAAAAGTGGTTTTTTATGTTGAAGTTTATGTGCTGTGTAATGTTAAAAAAGAAAAGAGAAATTTCTTTTCAATTTTCCTTACTGAATGTTTTTGCAAGTGACTGTATCTTGTTTATACGTATCCTGCAAGCTGCAACCGTATGCTAAGTGCAGCATGTTTCCATTTTCTTCCTTTTGCAGTTTTGTTAAATGCGTGTCTTACACATTCAGTAAGCATTTGAATATTATAGCTATGAGTTTACTTTGGATAAGATGGACAGAAGATTGAACGATTGCACTGATAAGGTAAAAGTAGTCTTACTCTTTCACATCATTTAAACTGTATGAGAAAAACGATAGTTTATTATTTATGTCGTCCCGACAATATTAATTATGATGTTTGTTATTTGTCACTTACTGTTCTTTTTAATACTATACTTACCTAATTAGTACATACTAATGCCATGCCTTTTCCATACATACATGGCAACCAAATGTCATGATGTCTACTTTTTTCAATTAAAAAGCAAAAAACATGCTATGATGTTGTTATTTTCAAAACATAACATACCAATTTGAACTCTAGTAATTGGGTACCACTCATTTTTATCGGCACCAATAAAGGAAAACTTAATTTGAGCCTTGCAACAAACAATAAGTAGGCTAAACAGTACGCTGGTACCAGACAGCATTATAATTATTATCAACACGTGTGCATACGAATCGGTTATCCTATAATTAACTAATTGCCGCAGGCGCGCGTATTGTTCGTCGCTAAGCACTCTGTTTATACCTAGTACACTGTGGTACGCACGGCTACACATCAAGCTACGCATTTCCAGTATAAACTGATTTCACATTGTACGGGATTTCCGTATGTTGAGAGGTCAGCTTAAACTGGAAATGCATAGCTTGATTGTAGCCGTGTGTATGTACTTGTGTGTTAGATTAGAGTTAATTATTTTAACAGCTGTCCAGTGCACCATGGTCCGTAGTACAATAATTATAATCTAGTCTGTAACAATGGAACTAGATAATAACGTTAACATAAAGGCGCAGTATACTGTTCCAAAGGTCAAGAGGTCGATAAGTCGTACATTTTGAGGCGAGTTTGAAAAATAAAAAGAGGTTGCGGGTATTGGTCCTTTTGCTAAGTGACGATTACGGCTTTGTCTACAATGTTGATGTCTGTTCTGAGGAACGTTTGTTTAGGTTGAAGTAGAATCGTGTGTTTAATTTTTTCAAACGGAGGAAAACCTTATTTCATAAAGTTTTGCCTGTGGGTACCGTTTTTAGAAAGAAAAAGCTATTATTAATTATTAACAAGATTGAGGGGGATTGTCTTCTAGCGAACAATGCATTAGCGAGGGTGTATACTTGTGACTTTTTTCCTTATTTACTTTATTGAAAACACTGTGTACCTTCTTTGGGGAAAACTGAAATATCTTGGAAAATCTCTAGGGGACTGTTTACAATGGATCACTTACATTGAAAATAATGAGAAAATAATGTCATTTAACAGTGGCCGCAAAACAGAAGGTCCATTTAAGACAAGTTTAGAATTTCGTTACACAATCAAATGTAATGTAATACCTACCTGATTTAATGTTTAAGGCGAGGTTGCAGTACTTTTTAACTGTTTCAAACCTCTGTAAATCGTGCAAAATGACAATATTCCGTAAAAACAAAAATAGTTTAGGAAAATTGAACATATTGTCCAGGGTTGTGTGAAGATAGAAACGTGAATTAAAACAATTGACTCGATAAAAAAAAATCATAAAGATAACACTAAATCACTATTTTAAACGTGTGCCTTGAAGAGATTCCATCATCAAACCATGTAAAATTTATACCAAAAGATAGGGCTTATTGTTTTTAAGGGTTTGGTGAGAACACATTTTATAATTTCCTTATATTTTTTTTCTACGAAACAAATTTACACGAAATCTAGCAGTGCAAGCGCTCGTAACGACCGGCCAGTTCACGCCGAGACGTCTTCGAGGTTGGACGCACGCCGTTTGTTCCACAGACTTCCCCTCCCCGCTTGCGCTTTGTAATAGATAAACAATTTAATAAAAACTTGTGTTGGTTTGTAACAAAAATGGGTAATAAAAAGAATAAAAGGATATTCAGAAAGTTGAAAACTAAGGTATATCGTAAATTCGTACTTGAGTCGTACCTACGTAATTTCTAATAATTTACTGTAAATAAATAATTAAGTAGATAATCTACTTATTTACGGTAAATAATTTCGTTTGATAACGTTCAGTTCCAAACATTATTTACCTACAATCATTGCTTAGACGCGCCACAATATAAAAAAGTACAGTAGGTAAAGATTTACTGAACAGATTGAATTTGTTCAAAATATTTTTATGGTTGCTCAATAACTTTAAATATCGTATAGTAAAATAATTGATATTAAAAAATCTAGGTAATTATACCGAGATTTTTCAAAATCATTTATTATACTATACGATATAATATAAATAAACGTCGTTTCACGTCATTAAAATTATTTAACGACGTAAAATGTATCAGATTACATGAAGTTTATTTTGCAGCGCTTCAATGGGAACAAAAAAGCCATGGGTAGTTGTCACTCCTTAGATAAATTTGAATGCAATATGCGAAAGTCCCACATAAGTACTTTAACTTTATTACTTGTGGTTCGCCTAGAACTGAGACCTCACAATGCATGTTCCGATTTTTCCATCTTTGCATAGTTACTAAAAGTGTATGACGTCAAAAAACAAAACATAATTTACACATGTACAAAAACATTACAACAGTTTCAATTAATCTTCGTTTTGTTTGAGGAGAGGTTGAGTCAAATACAATTTTTAAGTTTGAATCTGAGCATAATCGGTCGCAGGGGTAACGATCTAAGAGGGAATCGAAAAAATGAATATAAGAAAGTATAATGTTCGAGTGAGTCAAAAGAAAGGCCTTCATTTGTAATAAGTTAACGAAATAATCAACGAAATATCTAATCACATGGTCTCTGTTCAGAACGAACTACTAGTCACAGTGAGTTCACCATAATTTAATAGATACATTCTCTCGTACTATGTTATGTATTATAAGTAAATAACGAATGTATCTGTATTTTGATATATTTTAAATGAACAAGGAAGTATTCAACATACGATATTGCATAATATAGTCCCAGACATTAAAGTTTCCCATACACTTTCTGTGACTATGTATTGTGATAATGCGTTTCTTTAGTAGGTTGTTTTCTAATAAAGTTTTCGTTATTATAATAGACCAGCCAACCTACCCCAATTCGCAAGGGTTATTCTCGGTAATATATCCCAAATAATCATAAATATTTCTCTAAACATTCCTCTTGGAATAATCGATTGAATGGTAAAAATTCGAATAAAATCTGTTTGAGATTTACATTATTATGTATTTTGTGTATAATACTTTATAATTATCGATTTATTATAGAAGCCACTAAATGTAAGCAAATAAAATTATTACATTACTGCCATTTTTTCAGCGATCTGAGTTTTTAATATTTTTGATATATTAAATTCGCTTGTTTTAGCACCGATGGAGACGATTCTTTGTTTGTTGAGGTAAAGAATAACAACGCAGATGAAAAAAGTGTTGCTTGTAGGCGAATTATAGACGCGAATTATTTCTTACGTCAATTGCAAGAGAAAGTATAGCACAACGCATTGTTTGAATGTAAAAAAGGCTATTTTAAAATAATGAGCGAAAGAAAATTTGGGCTCATGGCAAAATTCAAGCTTCAATCCAACATGTGCCAAGAAATTGTGTCAGTCAGTTCAGAAAATGTTGCTGATACTGAAGAGAAAAAGTCTTGGACTCAAACATAGAGGCTACGACTGGCACCATAGCTACAGGCATCGGGCATTCCTAGTTCGAAAAACTATTTTTTGCAATCGACATTCCCATTTTCTCCACCCATGCGCTACAAACAAAGTTTAAGAAATTAATAAAAGAAGAATACAAAAAAAAATCTCTAACGTCAATTTAAAGGAACCCAATATACCTAACCTTCCCATTTTCTCCACCCATGCGCTACAAACAAAGTTTAAGAAATTAATAAAAGAAGAATACAAAAAAAAATCTCTAACGTCAATTTAAAGGAACCCAATATACCTAACCTTCTGCATTTACGCTGCATTGTGGCATGTTCAAACGCTTGCATCGGCTAGCTGCCGGGCGCTCGCTCGCTGCGTCTATACGCTCGATACATACCTATTATGCGGGGGGCGAGGAAGCGTTTTCATGCCTACAAACCGGACTACAAGCCGGCCTTAAATTTATTTTAATTTTAGTAAAAATAAAAAAAAACGCTAATAACATAAAAACCAAAAACTTAAAACATAGGGCTGGTCATTGCAGATTTGCAGCGGAAGATATACACGATATCGTACAAAATATTGGTGTATCATAACCAGCAGGGCAGTACCAAAGACGTGATAAATTATGTCATGTCACATAATTTGCCTTAAGAAAAAACGGTTTTATCTCCCAAACTATGATAAATTGTGTGACTCAAACGATGTCACGGTAGGCCGTGCTCGTCCCGCAGGGAGAAAACAGAGAAATACTTATCTTAGTGTGGAATGGACGCGCACCTGACCCTGTTTCCTCTGAAGCATTTTTTCAAGGGGCCGTCGTTAGTGGTAATTGATAATCTGCAATCGTTAACGCTAGTCGCTCAACGTTAAGTCACGTGGTTAGAACAAACGAACAGAAAATTCGTAGCCAAATTCACATCGTTCAAAATGATAGAATGATTTTTTTATCGTTTCTATAATGTTCAACGCTAAATCCTTTGTTATAATGTGTCGTTTTTGTAAAGACATTGTAGAACGAGCGGCCGACTCAGGCGCTTCAACATGGCTACCAACTTATCGTTTTCTACAATCGCTGACACTGAGGCGTTAGCGATTGTAGAACGGTAAACGTTTGTGACTTGGCTAGGGGGGCTGATTTCGTAGAATTCGTAGCCTACGAAAATCAATGTAGTACGTTGATACTTAGTTGACCAATGAAATAGCTAAGTCCAAAGGCGTCACGCTCGAGCGACCTGTCGCGACCTTATTCCGATTTGTGTTGTTTAATCGATAAACGCTTTCGATTCTTCGCCTTTTAACGGTCCCCGCGATCCGATTATAATGACGTTGTTTTCGACTACTTTGTTTTTGTTTTGTTTAATTTTGAAACAGGTTTCGGGCAATGATAGGGTGACTACGCTAGTTCGCCGACCACCGCCGGTTCTCGACCATTAAGCGTAAATCACGTAAAAATAGTCAAATCGAAGCGCGACAAATGTTCGAATTGTATGCAAACGTATGGTCATCCTGTCTCCTTCCCCTGTGCCATCGTTTGTCCACATAAGACAGTTTGATGCCGCTCAGTGAGGTAATGAACATGAGCTACAGTAGGTACTCGGGTCACCAAATTATAGCGAAAAGTAGTGAGCGGACAGTTTTTCAAACGTAAGAAAAACATGTTATTATTTAGTTTTTGAAGTAGATATTATGCTTTGTGTGTCAAAATATCTTTGTATTTATTTATTAACTAATAATAAATTGGAAATTAAGAGTGTTTTCTTAAAATAATGGGTGGTCGGTCAACTGACTTACAAAACTACACATCCGTTAGCTTACGACCACCTGGTCGGGAACTAGCTTTATTAGACTAGTTATTTTTTAAAGATTGTGCACTTACTGCGGTATATGACGTGAAAAACTTCGATTATTTGTATTCATTTCGGCATGGCTAATTTGCTCGTCAGATTGCGACCGGCTAATTGGACAATATAATCGAAATTGTAAGCATTTAAAAATTATCAAATCATGATGGTCGACAACTGATCCGTTGTCGACCATTGAGTTTACTCTGAACAAAATCTACCCATTTTGGGAAACAAGTAATAAGAGGAGGAAAATGAATGAAAAAATAAGGGGCGAGATAAAGAAAATATTAAGAAAGAAGAAAACAGTACGGAAAACCACAAGGAAGTCGTTTTTAAAATGCAACTAATGTTTCGATAATTTGAAAAGCGATGTCAAAGATGACTCAGAAAAGAACATTGGTTGTGATGAATGTATGCGCTGGTTTCATCTAAGATGTACTAATATAAAAATATTCTTTACATAGAAGCAGCTCAATTAGATTATACCTGCCAGTTTTGAACCCAAATATATTAATATTTGGGTTCAAATAAGAAATAATAAACATGATTATTCAAAACATTTGATTTTATTTTCGACTTTATTCCGATAAACCTAGAGTTGTTTTTACAGTGGCTTTCTAGTGGTCGAGAACTAACGAAAAAAATGGACGTAAACTGACTGTAGGTGTCCGGGAACTGAAAAAATCGCACTTTTCGATATATCTTTAAATTGTAAAATAATACGTTAATATAATGCAATAAAATATATACCATCGTGTAGTTTAAACATTCTTCTCTCAAATGTAGGCCCAATATCAAAATGTTAACACTTACTACAATAATAATGTGATTTTAAAGATTGCAAGTCGACTAAGTGGTCGTAAACCGGCCTAATCACCCTATTCAGCCTACTTTTTTATTGCTGTCGTAATGTGCAACGAGCGAGGATTTTTGACAAATATTTTGCGAGTAATCATAATACTGATAGAGATCTGTTTTAACTTTAGTTCATTACAATGTTGAAAATTTGGCTCTGCGTGGTGCAGGGTGCGTGCATAGCTGCATCAGCTGCATGCTTAATACTGCCAACTAGCTGCTGAATTTCTCACAAACTACCTAGTTTGAGAGAAATTCAGCAGTTACTCTGAAATATTTCATATTTTAAGTACTAAAATATCATATAGTTATTCTTGTGGTAGATACTTTTCAACAACCTTTCCGAATGAAAGCTTTCTGACCGTATGCTTTATAACGAAGTGTGCAAAAAAAAGATCTATTTAATATTTATTGTTACAATTTATTGAAATAGATGTATACCACAAGTAGATACCTATATTTGTCTTGTCTGTGTTCTATTTTCACATTTTTTGTAATTGTGGCGTCGTTATCTACCACTTTCTACCAGTGACCTCGGCTGATGGCACTACCGCAATGATAGATAAGGTCCTGATACGTTTTGAATCTAAATAGAACAGAGAACATAGAACTTGATTAAGAATAGACAATAGGATAGAATTAATGAATGGAACAAATCAAATATTTTTGGTATTTATTTTGAAGTTTGTTCGTTAATTTGAATTTGGATTTAATTCAAATGGACCTTTAATTTAAAACGGTTTGGTTTCTTAAAATCGTGATTTAGCAAGACTAGAGTAGGTAAATATATTGCCGACTTATATCGATTTTGTATAACACTATTTGATTATTATGAGACATTTTGATTACTTGTTAAAGTATCGATCTCCGTTAGAAAGAACACCCACTATAAGTCAAAACGACTATTACCTCCTCCATCTACAAGTGGATCTATAATCAAATTAAAAATAGCAATTCTTATAGGCATAACTAACGGCAGTTTCTAGCCCATTGCTTACGGCACCATAATAACTAGTTTCCGTCCTTTATCTATAACTGTAAAACTTAATTAGAGCAAGGAATCCAAGGGGTTTTATTCTTCTAGAAAACTAGCTTTTGCCTGTGGTTTTACCCACGTGGATGTCGAAAATTATCCAACAGGAACATCAGTACTAAAGAGATTAAAACCCTGTGTGTTAATTCAGATTATAAATATTTTTTTGTGTCAAATTTATCCAGTTCTTTTTGCGCCAATCCGACAAACATTCTATGAAGTAAATTTTCGGCATCAGTCTCGTTGACACACCTAGTAGCAATTACATAAATAAATAAAAAAAACAATGTACGGTTTTGACTTCGTAATTTTATTTTATGAATGTACAGATGTTTATTTATAGATGATAAGATGGTAGGGGTTATTCTTGATAGTCGCATCTTTATTTTTCCTAGAACAAAGCCTAAGTGACCTTAAAAGTAAACAATGTAAAGTGTATAACTGTTTGGAGCAAAAAAGTGAAATGTGAGGCGAGGTGAAGCACCTGTGCTTTGTGCGTCTTCGCTGAGTCACCACTTCGGGTCGTTGTCGGGGACAGTCGGGATTGCTCGGGATGTTTCGGCTTTTAATGGTAAGCCCGTAGATAAGCCAAACTTTTGTACATAATTACATGGCTTCATTTATATGTGCTTAGGCATTATTGTAATCTGTCCAAGTAATTAATCCTGTTAATATTATAAATAAGAAAGTTTGTATGATCATCACTCAATCACGCAAAAACGGCCGAACTGATTTGGATGGAATTAAGCACACAGATAGGTTATAACATGGATTAACACATGGAATACTTTTATCGTGGTAGTACATTCCCGTGGGATAATTTCCGACCTACTCGCGGGTGAAGCCGCTTACAAGAGCTAGTAGTATTATAATTATAAATCATGGCGCATATTCCAAGGCAGAGGCCATAGATGAATTTGGATCGCGGGTAAAACCAAATTTAAGTATGAATTTGCCTATAATGATCCCTCTGCTGCGACACACACAGACATACTCTTCTCTTCGGGCGGGAGTGGTCTGTATTCTTCCACGTGGGTCCAGTGCGGGTTGGTCACATATTTTCGAATTTTTGGTCCTCTCAGTCTTCACGATATTTTCCTACACCGTTATTAGAGCAGTGGTGATTAAATTATTTACAAAAAGTAAAGCGAAAAGAATTCGAACCTAGGTAGGGTCCAAACCCAGACCTACAACATAAGGTCGAAGCCCTTACCACTGAGCCACCACTGACTCATCATGACTACGCTTGTTTTTATACCTACGATGATGAAGACCCATTAATGAATTATCTTAAAACGAACATTTCTCGTCTTATTAATAAGATCGTTTTTTTTTTGTATTTTTACTTTATTTCGATATATGTAGTGTTCTTAATACAAAAATTACAATTTAGCATCGTACTAAGATGTCAGTTTTCAACCGACGAAAAAAAAACGGAGGAGGTTCTCAATTCGACGCGTATATATTTATATTTTTTATGTATGACCACGCATAACTTTTTACATAGTGGTCCGATTGTGATAATTCTTCTTCCCTCCAAATTTATATGGGATCACCTTCGGAGAAGGTGATCCCATATAAATTTGGAGGGCAAAATTGAACCTTAAGGGTCGGAAAACAGGGGATGATTGATTGTTCACTCACTGATTATAATGTATAACCACGCATAACTTTACACAGAGTGGGATAGGGTATACCTTG
Source organism: Aporophyla lueneburgensis (assembly GCA_932294355.1). Taxonomy (NCBI): domain Eukaryota; kingdom Metazoa; phylum Arthropoda; class Insecta; order Lepidoptera; family Noctuidae; genus Aporophyla; species Aporophyla lueneburgensis. The sequence continues at coordinate 9,224,514 of OW028758.1, read as the reverse complement.
CCAAGTATTATTAGTACATTAAAGCCACAAAAAAATCATAAAATAAAAACTATAATAAAAAAAAAAATTATGAGTCGGCGCTTTGAGTGATCTTTGCTCATTGATTTTTCAGCGCCGACTCAAAATTTTAAGTTTTATTATTTTATGCTTTTCAGTTTTTTCGGCGGTTTAATTTTTTGTTAAACAGTTTTTGTAAAAAGAACTGCATTTCTATACATATTGTTTTCTTAATTCAATAACTGGCTTGAAATTTTAAACTTGAAACATGATGTCAGTAACCTTGCATGTTTAAACATCCTAATTATTTTAACCAGGTTTTGAATAAATATTTTAAATTTACAAGTTACACTTTAGAAAGCTTGTGTCATTGCATTTTCTAATGACATTTGGCAATGTACGAGCATTTGATTGTGTAACGAGATTCTAACCTTCGCCTTAAATGGGCCTTTTGTTTTATGGCCACTTCTAAATTGACAGCTCAGATTTGTTTAGAAAATTGCCATTTTTATTTCAATTATTTACTGTAAGGGATCCATTGCAGGCAGCCCCCTAGAGATTTTCCAAGCCATTTCAGTTTTCGCAAAAGATGGGAGAAAGGCCGTCTCTTTTCATTAAATAAAAAATAAGAAAGTGGAACTGAGCGCAAGTCACAAAAATATTCACCCTCGCTATTGCATTGTTCGCCAGCTGCCAATCCCCCTCTATGTTGCAAATAATGGCTTTTTTATTATTACAGAGAGTATATAACTTTCAGACATAACTTTGTGAACGAAGGCATTCCTCCATTCAAAAAATAACCCAATCGATTATATGTTCAATTGTATTAAAAAAAAAACTTATGTCTGTCAGTATTACTTGTAATTTTATCGTAGGTACATACCTACTTACTAATTCCATGCTACCATCATAAATTCATAACTATTATTCTAGATGACCATCATGTTCTAAATTCGAATTCCCTAAACGGCAGCTGTGTTGTCCCTACAATTTGACACCCACAGTACTCCCACGATATCCATTGCGATAATGTCGTCTTCTTGCGAAGGAACTCCTTGCAGATAAACTGAAGGGTAGATAGCGTCCAACGACGAGTTAGGGGCACAATAACAACTTTATTTATGATGTTTTGGTCGTGTGTTCCAATATTAGAACGTTGTAAGACTGAAGTAAGTGTTAGTAGATACTGTTTACCAATAGTTTTTGCAGCCCGAGGAAATTAAAAGATATTGATATAAACAAAACACAATAGTAATGTGAACTCAATAAAATAGATTTTAACGTACTCGGGATTTAACATAGCAAACACATCGTTACGAAAAAATCGATAGAACGCAATTGAAATTTAAATATTATGCGGGTGATTAAATCGATTGTCAATTTAATCGACATGGATTATGGCATGAACCCAGACTCGGCAGGAAAACGCGGCATTTCATATGTAAACGAGCCTGTTTTTCAGACTGGTTAGAGATTCTTTAGTCATAATGTGGATAAAGTATATTTACCAGTAACCAATATGTTTAATGCCATATTCTAAGGGCGTGTTTTCGGTTTTAGTGCCACCTCTTTCATAAAAAACCTATAAAAGGGTTTCGTTTTTGCCATTTGTTATCGTTTTAAAATTATTTGCCTACTCTTATACTCATAATAATTTGCATTAAAAAAGATTTTTCTTTTGCAGTTTTAAACAAATTCACATAAGCAAAGAGGTTCTAACAATAGTGTTTTAACAGGCTGCGTGAGACAGCCTTAGCCATAAAAAATAAAATACTCTATGGTTCTCTATGGGCTGTTTCGCAAAGTAAGATGGTAATCTATTAACAATAGAGTTTTTCAATGGCTGGCCAAGAGTGATCGCTATTTAATTGCGTTTGCTATACTTGCGTCATGAGATGAGGTCAGAACTGTTAGTTATAGACAAAAAATAAAAGGTCAACAACCAGAGATACAAAACATTAGGGTGTAGGTACACGTCATTTTGTGTGAAGAACTTCTGAGAAGTCGTGGCTAGTCCATTGCCAATTTTTTATTTTATTTTAATTATTGATAGCTATAGATTTCCGTATCCGGGTCTTGTTTTATAGGGAAGAGCATAGCCCTTATTTAGAATTAGAATTCTAGTTAGTAGTATACAGCTACATGTGACTGTTCCCAAATTAGTCTAGGCTGATAAAATGTTTGTTTTTCCTATTATGTTAAGGTCGGCTTTCCCTATTGGAGAGGTCAATGTTCAGGGTGTCTAAAGCGGCCGCATAGAGGGATTCAGCAGAAGACTCCTATAAGCGGATAATGATAATGTTCTGAGCCTGTTTCGAAGACAATCCATAACTGAAGCAGGAAAAGTACTAAAAGACCTCTGAAACCGGGCATCAGAAAATATATTAATATTTTTTATTGGCCAGTAAAGTTGATTGATAGGTAGTAGGTAATGATATTAGACCATAATATCTTGTTAATAGGTTAAACTTTAAATAATCCATCGGATCGTACAATAATATTTTCATATTGCACCTGGGCGGACGTAACATGACGGTACCAGACATGGTGCATTCTCACGTCTAACTATAGGTGTATGTGTAATATCATATTATTAAACGCTAAAAGTTTCCTCGTACGGTTTTCCTTCTCATTGTTGTTATTATAAAATTACTAAATAATACAGGTCAATTATGTAGCGTGTGATAAACATCAGATTTGGGACAATAATTTTAATTGAGTAATCGAGTAGGTATAAAAGGTACATAATCAAGTGTAATGTAAGACGTAATAAGTAATCGTTTATATAACCTAACTGTACGAATTATAATTCGCAGAAGTAATTCGATTTTTGGATGAAATTTCAGGATCAGAATAAACGTTAAAACGACTTTTCAGAACGATTTTCGGAAAGCTACTGAAAAATCACGCTCTAAAAAGTATGAGACAAAATAATAATCTCATTTGAATACTGTGGTCGTATGGTACTTTGCCTTAAAGCCTATAATCGCGTACTACTGTTAGAATGTATTATTTAGGTGGAAATAAAAAAAATATGAAATAGCGGGAACATTTTGGTCTCCTAATGATGCAGCCGATTATTACCAGCATTGTTGTCAAAAGGATGGATGACTGTGACAGTCAAAGGACAAAACAAAATACCTAGCCTTATTCCAACATTCTCACAGCATCATCAGTCAAAGAAGATACGCGGTACCTTCTACAAAAAAATCTATTTGACATAAACCCGCGTCTTCACGACGCCGACGTGCAACGTAAAAACAATATGTTATCTATGGAACATGAATGTCTATGACTCAAGGCATTGTTTGTTCTCGGCGTGCCACAGATTATGCGCGTAAACACTAAACAGCCATGCAGTCACAGCTTATTAGTTCTTGTTATTATGTTATTAATTTAGTGACGGATGAAGCTGCGCTGGCTCTGGCCGTTGTATAGCAAATTGCTTTAATATTTTTCCTGTTCCGGGGCTAGCCACGCCGTGTTCAGTCAATTTCCTGTTGTAAAATGCTTCTGCTTTCCTGCAGTATCTTTTCTGTGTGAAGAATGTGTCCTAGTCTGTTAATAAAAATGTTGTTGGTGATTTTCAGACAGCTAGGGACTACGTACCTCCATTTTGTACAGCAATTCAGACCAATCCAAGACTTGTGGAGAGCAACTTCACATATTATTTTTCGTAGAAAGAAATCACTATAGAAACAAGGTTACTGCGTCATGCTTATTACTATCTTTAACATAGAGTCATGGTACTTCACTAACTACTTTGTCCTGATCTACTACTCTCGTAAACTACGACCTACGCGTAGGTAAATAAAGCATATTTAGTCCACATACCTCAGTAAAGAATCTAAACAAGTCTAGCATGTCTTACGTTTAAGGTTAGTTCAGACCGTGGGACATACAATCACACAATGATTCGTAAATTATGAATGAAACCAATGCGTGTGAACTCACATGAACGCAGCTTACCGTTTGTATTTAGAACGGATATCATGGCGCGAACGTGAGCAGTTTTATTGGTAAAACTGTTTGTAATGCATTTTAGTATCTTCTTGTGTAATTAATAATATTTTTTAGTGTCATCGTTTTCATTTATATAAAGTATAATAAATACTGCATTGCTCACTAAACATAAAAGTTGTGGATTATATATTTTTCAGTTTTTAACATAGGTAATGTTAAAAATATTGCTAAGATAAGACGAAAAAATCTTGAAGATGAAATATCTTGACTCGATAATATTAGACTATGAAATCATTTTATTTAACTTAAACTTCTACAAACAAGTTACACATTACCAAACCTGTTAATATTAATGTGTAGGTAATGGTACCGATTCCCTTGTTCACAAACTAAACTAAATTTAAGTTCAATGCATCTTTTTCTTTGTATTTCATTAAGAAGAGGACAAAAGAAAAAAATTAGTTTAGTCCTGTCAAATTAAACAGCGCCTGTCACTACTCCATACAAGTTTAGACGTGATTTAAAACTTGCCTACTAAAATTACGTCAATTTACGTCAAGCGCTGATTATTCTGACAGGACTAAACTAAAATTTATCTTCTGTCCTTTCCTTAATGAAATAGAAAGAAAAAGATGCACTGAACTTAAATTTAGTTTAGTTTGTGAATAAGGGAATCGGCACCATTGTCTAAACTAAGAACAAAATTATTTGGAAAAGGAAGACGAACAGTTTATATTAAATTAAACACGGACCTAAAAAAAGATGATCTTTTCCTCAAGTCTAATTGCTAAGAGGAAAATACGGATTACTCACCAAAGGCAATTAAGAAATTGCCTACTTTGTGATAACACGTTTAGAAGCACTTGAGCCACATATCATTAAATATGTGTAGAGCTATGAAACACATTCATCATTCCGTCTATTTCATCTTCAAATGATTGGCTGAAGTCGAACTAAGTTTTTTAAACTCAATAAGCGCCATATGTATTTCGTAAAGTTTGATGCTCTTGCATCTCGCTCTCTCTTGCCTTAGAGCTTAGGATTATTGTCCGTAAGTACATAATTTATAGTGCACTAGAAGCGGGTAAAAACGTCCTTGCCAAAACAGGCCCAACGCGAACGTACCAAATATTACGGTAAAAGAATTCGGCTTACCGTCGTGACCTGATCTCCAGATAGCATTCGAGTTACAAAATGTCGAAACGTTCGTGAGGAATGCTTGCTTGCAAGATCAAAAGAGGACGGATGGAAATAGCTCACCCCCCGGTTGCCATGGCAACCGCCTCCCGCCTTCGCGGGGAATATTCTAGTGGACATGTTTCACTTGCGACTTGTGTTGACTGTATTCACTGCTACAAGTATGACGTTGATAAGAGGGCCCTGTTACGAAAAATATGCCTTTCTTCTTTTAAATGTATTGAAAAAACAAGATGGCGGCTGTTCGCGTTGGTTCCAGTTTATCCACGTGCCGTTTCGGGTAATTTTTAACCGACGAAAAAAACGAAGGAGGTTCTCAATTCGACGCGTATATTTTTATTTTGTTTGTTTTTTTTTTATGTATGACCACGCATAACTTTTTACATAGTAGTCCGATTGTGATAATTCTTTTTTTATTGGAAAGTGTATACTCCGAAGGTGGTTCCATTTAAATTTGGAAAACAAAATCGAACGCTAAGGGTCGAAAAATAGGGGATGTTTGATTGTTCACTCACTGATTGTAATGTTTAACTACGCATAACTTTATAAAGAGTAGTCCTATTTTGATAATTCTTTTTTTATTGTATCGGGTATACCTTGCTAAGTATTATTAGTACATTAAATCCAGAAAAAAATAGTAAATTAAAAACTTTTTAACAAAAAATTAAATCGCCGAAAAAACTGAAAAGCAAAAAATAATAAACCTTAAAATTATGAGTCGGCGCTTTGAGTGATCTTTGTTCATTGGTTTTTCAGTGGCGACTCAAAATTTTAAGGTTTGTTATTTTTTGCTTTTCAGTTTTTTCATCATAATGGCGTGTTTTCGTTAAGTCAACGTTCACACGGCTATCTTAGCTGGCCTCACATTATACGCTTTCTATCCAAGAAGAAGTCAGCTTATACTGGAAATGTATAGCTTGATTTGTTGCCGTGCGTACCTAATGTATTTCGCAATAAACAAAAACATTGATGTGAACAATTTCAATCCAATGTTGACACTATTGTTTTCGAGAGTACCGAATCACGTGACTGCAAAATTGACATTGAAATCGTATTGGCTTTAGGCTGGATTTAAAATTGGTTGAAGAGTAAGACCCCCTGATCTGTATATTTTAACATCATGAAACAAAAAGGAACTGTTTATCTAAGCATAGCATAAACATCCTGAGGTCGTAGACACCAAAAATTTAATCAACTTTTCTTATAATCTTTAGATAACGGTACCCATTACTTCTATAGAGATTTACGAGTATTCCAATACCTTATTCAGGTTTACTCTCATTGAGGTGATACAGGTCACGTAATCAGGTTTCTTATCTACATAGGTATATACGGCACCATAACCCGCGTTCTAATAGCTTGTCATTTGTTTCATGACTTAACATAAATGAGTAATGCCTCTCAAATAAATAAACAAAAGTATATCACACCAGTTTTTGATAACGATCCTGATTTCGATCGATTTTCTATTCTATTCCGTTACAATTAGCAAAGTTATTGATGCTTCTTTCGTATAAAAACAAAAGTAGGCATAATCTGCCAGTACCGTTCCCACTGCTGGGGTACAAGCCTCCTCCCGGTGAGAGGGAGTGAGGCGTAATCTACCTCGCGGGCCCAGTGCGAGTTGGTAGATAAACATAAGCCTGCAAATCCCTGAAAACCCTGTAAATTGAAACTTTAATGTGCAAGATGGCATTTGACTGCCACTGACTCCTATTAGATGAAGGGATTACTTAGATATTCGGTAAATAAGTACAAAATATTTAGACATACGTTTATCACATTAAACCGCTAGCCGCACTCTACAGTTTCCCGCATAAGTCTCGATCGCGTAGAAATATCAGGATAAAAAGTATCCTATATCCTAATCCAGGTCATTGTCTACCCATGTGCCAAATTTCGTCCAAATCCGCTCACCCGTTTAAGAGTGAAAGCGTAACATATAAGCATAGGTACTAAAAGTCTTTTTAGATATTTGTTTAGATTGAATGAGACACAGTAGAAGTTTTACAGTTATCGCGTGTGGGGGCGTTTAGTGTCCAGTAAAGTAATAATTAATGAGTAGATAGAATGATAAGAGCTTCCAACTAAACTCAATATCCACTTATCGGTGGCAACGGGTCAACTCAATCATCGGCTTAAACTGAGTTGACCCGTTGCCACTGCAACACAAACAAACAAACAAAAATTGAAAAAAATAAAATGCCTAAAATTTCTTTTGATGGAATGATTCCTACGCGCTTACGTTTAAGAAATCCCATCTCCTATCGATCCATCATTTACTATTTCAAAGTACAATCAATGTTTACGTGATTCCTAGTATTACTGAAAAAACGAACGCAAAGAAAGTGTTCTATACAAAATTCTCCGATTCCAATCATCAAAAGAAATTATAGGCTTGCATCACGCAAAGTGTTTTTTGGAAGAGCCTATCTTGGCCATAATTTCACCCCTCGTCACTGCTACGTATAGTATGTCAGACGATAGCAATAGAAGATGCTAAGCATAAGCTGCATAAGCTTTAATACTAAAGAAAATTACGATGCTTAAGAAAAAAGAAACAGTAAATTAGAATATGGCAAGCAGGTTACTTTCTGTTAATTAGAATATGTGAAGAAAATTCAAAGTATTTATTGACGTCATGTTATTATGTTTATGTGAAGTTTAGGTATCGACCTTTACATCTGTTCTAAAATAGTAAGAAAAAAAATTGCAAGTCATATAAAAAAATCATCAAACTTGACAAATACGTTGAAGTTTTGTTATTTTAAGCACTTTTTTAACTTTCATTACAAAATAAACTGTTAAGCGCTTTATGCACCAAAATAATTTTTAGTCTCTCAAATACTACAGTAAATAGGCTTTTTAACTAGCATTAATTTGTTTTGGTGCATAAAGCGCTTAATACTTTGAATTTTCATGACTATGATAGGCGAAAAATGTTCTAAACTTTACCGACCTCCTTTCCTATGTGATAGAAATACAAAACAAAGTGAAATAGATAGTACACTAGTACACTTAGGTTCTATTGTAACGTTGATACTTGAACTGGCCGATAATGTAGTAGTTAATAAGGAAATAACAAATATAAGCTGACATATGACGCTTGTTCCCACAGAACCAGTTGCTGAGACTATTTGTTAAGTTGGAAAGGACAAACTAAAATAAGAGACGTTGACATTCAATTTATCACATACGATGAACGATAGAAAAATGCGTTTATCTCTATTTATACCTATACCTACATTAATAATGTTAGTATATGTACGAATATAGTCTAGACAATCAAAGTCCTTGCAAAGGAAACTTAAGATCTCATGACAAAGTGCTGTTAGTTTTAACTTTAAGTAATAGAAGCACTTTGAAACATGCATCGTAGACTACAGTCTATCCGAAATGCATAACATACTATCAAACAGAAACTGAATCATTTTGAAGTATATTGCTTCATTTGTTTGAAACATTTGTCAGTTTAATAACATAAATAACGTAATGAATGTTGTTGAACTGTCCAAATAAAAGTCATTCCTAATATTAGTTTGTTACGCAATTAACCCGCTGTAGTGGTATTTTAAATTACAATATTTATGAGGTCTAGAATACTAGCCAAATTATCTGCTCTTGGCTTTTTTCCAAACTCTGAAATGAGGCGCCGTCTAATATCAAGCCAAGCATTCAAAACGTAAGTGACATAATGGCGCCATTCAGCTTTGACTTCACCAGATTATTACTGAAACCTCTCATAAATCACACAATTCCTGGTCATTTGCAAGTCTTGCAAAAACCATAAAGTCAGACTTTCGCTGAGCATTACGCCAACTGTGATTTCTCAATGAAACAAGGTGGATGACAGTAATATTGTAAATGAGGATCTTGCGTCGGCGCCATTTGCGGTCACTGCAATAGGGGATAGAAAGAATCACAGAACACGGACACGCCTCATCTAGAGGCTCCACTATAAACACTTTCCATATTTTCCGGAAATTCAATTTTCATTTTTTTTTTTTTGCAATATGGGGTTTGTGTAAAGTTGTATAATGATTAAAAAATGATTCGTGACCGTCATAAATATGGCTTTCCATAATTATAAACATCTAAGTCATCAATGCAACCCTCTATGTTCATTTAATTCCATTGTATGACTATTTTATGAAAAATATATGCAATCCAATTTTAAGCAGTGAAACTATGTTTCTTACGATCGCGAATCATATTTTAGTCTATAAACCAAGCCTGTCACCATTTTCTCACGCGACAGAAATGACATTTAGAGTCCTGCCACAGCTATTCTACCACTGACAGAACAAGTCAAAAACAACCTTGTTGTGATCCTAACAAAGATCAGTATGATTTTGACAGTGAAGCAAAATTATAGGCAAAATAACTGTAACAGGACAGTCGAAACTAACAAATGCCAGGAATTGCGGGCATGATGGTGAATGCGCTTAGATAGCTCGCGAAATCCAAATATTCTTACGTCTTTTGCAATTTACAGATTAGGCTGTATGCAGTTAATTTAATCCCGTTAAATGACTTTCTTATGAAATTGTCATTCAATTGGATTAAATGAACGCAGACGGCTGTATTGATGATTTTAATGGTTGTAGTTCTGCAAAGCGCACACGAATCAAATTTCAATAAACATACATACAAATTTCAAATTTTCTTATTATTATTTTTAGTAATTTGCAGGTAAGTGTCAGACTTACCTGCAAATTACTAAAAATAATAATAAGAAAATTTGAAATTCGAGTTAAAGCATCTTTGGCGCCACGAAATTTATTAGTCTCTAGACGCTGCGTGCAATTCCATGCTCTATGGTAATAATGATTTTCGAAACTGTAGGGTGGCACCCCTGTTAAGTCTACAATACAAAGATCGCTAGTGAATAGTAACTATTGTTCTGAGTGCAATGGCTGGCTGCAGTCCAGGATATTTAAGACAGTTTATTATTGCATGACCGAGATAGCTTTGAAAGCGAAGTACTCAGGCTAATATAAACATTGTTACGAAACTGGATATCATGCTTATTCTTTGCCCACGGTTAATATTGTAAAGTAAGCCTCATGTGCTAAACAGACAGGAGTTTAAATGAAAACAGTGAAAGGGGAGATGTTATTTTACCACTGTTGTATTTTTAATAAAATGCTTTCATTTTCTAAATATATCTCAAAGAAAGTAAACAAAAATAATCGCCCACCTAAATTAAAATCGATTAATTAATGAACGGGAACTGTGTTACGACAGGTTCTCGTTTCATTTGAGACCGAGAATTTCACGTCTTGTTGAGTCTGGGTCACCAAGTCAAGACCTGGTTTTGTCACAACATTTATCAATAGAGAGATTTCAGTAGAGAACGTCTCATGGACAAAAACAAACAGTTTTGTAAACGTTGCAATAAACACTAATACTGCACGTTCTTTTTTATGTAAAACGATTCTAAAAATTGCTTAAGTGCCGTGTCTAGTTGCTGAATTTCTCAACCAGTTTAATGGCTTAGAAGACACAACTTTTTGGACCGAAACTTTACAATATTAGTGACGAAAATCTACCTTTCAAGCTGTTTCAAATAAACTTCAGAGGTCAAAAAGATAACATGTAATAATGAAAGATACTAGTGGATGTTAATTAAGTGTTAAGCGAAATAATTAATTAACACATTGACTAAACAATTGACGTTAAAACCGACCAAGGGTCTGGCAAACACAAAAAAGAGATTGGTCTTGATTTTTCAATTACACCTTATCACCTATGCCGTAAGGATAATTTTCCATCGGAATTCAGAATTAAAGTCAATGCTAGCGGGTCTGTTCCTCCCAACAATGGTGCAGGCCAACACGTCACACATACTATTCCATTGTTAGTGAACCTTATTGCGTGCACAAATTTAATAAATGCCATTGTGTTTGTCATTCCTAAGATTGTAAGCGTCTTGTAAAAGTAAAACTGCCTTTTTATGCACGAGAACTTAGAAAACATTGAGTTCAGATGCATTGAAATTTGTTTAGACCTTGTAAATAAATCTTGATTGCTGACTTTGCTTTGTTTGTGATTAGTAGGAGCTTGGAGGTTGTAGCACAAATACGACTACATACCCATGGCCCAACGCAAGCCAACTAAAGTTCAAAGAAATATTGAATTCATTGATGTGTCATCTCATCAGTCATTCGTCATGAATACTTGTCGCAGATAACGAGAACTTTGGTTTGAAAAAAGACAGGTCAAGCTCGCCACAAGATGACTTGACGTTTACTTTCGATGCTCCACACAACAAGGCAGTGAGTGCTTCTATTGAGCATATTGAAACACATGGACTTACAGGGAATTCTAAGATAATGCAATACCTGACAGACACCGAGGAAAATAACAGCAAAAACATTTGACATTTATAAGCAAAATACAAATAAGTATGACACAAACACTGTAGCAACATCAATATATTCTACTAAATCGGCAAAATGTTGAATCAGTTTGCATAACAAAAGAGGATGTATGTAATGCTTAAATTAGGTTTCGTAATATCAGTTTGTACGTGACTCATTAACTTGAGTTCTATTGGATACGTTTGGACGAAGAACTTATGAAAAAAAAACTATAGTCGTGACTATGACTAACGTCTCATTTACATTACCTCGTAATTCAGCCGATGTTATACAGGGAAACTCCATCAATTAGGAAAACAACACACCGATGAGTCTTTTGTAACCAGAAGACACCAAACTGGTGCGTATGAAATATTGAATTTTGAATCGTTAGTGGTCTGTGGATCTTTAACTTAACAGTTTTATTTATCTTATGTTCTTTGTCGCTTTCCTCAGTTATATACCTTTTATCTCATTCGTTCGGTCAGAGACAATATGGTAATGTATTGGGTCCATATATAAGTTGTTTGTTAAAGTGATACAAAAATGTTAATAATTCCAAAAAGTCTTCCTCAACTTTGACTTTACAAAAGATCGCCGATTATATCGACAGACTGCAAACATAATATTTACGTTGTTTACTCTTCGTAGTCACATTCTATCTGAATTGAATCATCAAAGCAGACAATACTACAAGAGATGTATGATATATGTAAACAGTAGCAACATTGTGGGTTGCAACAATATCACTCATAATTGGGTAGGCAACTAACTCATTAGATTTTGCTCAGCAAATACATTGAGCTAGTATGAAAAAACGGGGTTTTAGGTCAATTTATTTTTAAATTAAATCCCTCTGTAAAACCATGAAGGTTGGTTATAATACCTAGTATTCCAGATTTAAGATTCAAAAATATTATAATGGCGATGGAATTTAAAATGATGTTTTCCCGGGCAGATATTTGCATTGTCGTTTTTCGACATCTTATGTCGAAAAACGACAATGCAAATATCTGCCTCTAAGTTCTTAACAAATTACTGTACAATTACCTTCATCTTAAAGTGTCAAAAAGTCCCAATTTATTATGTCCCTTAACAAATGTAGCTGCTCTAGGAAGTTTCAGTACGATATTTTGCAAGCGACTACTTAGCATATAGTACCGTTTCCGTCTTCCATTTGGTTACTGTCTTGTCTTGTTAATTTTGTTCCTGTACCGTTGCTTGAGTTCGCCGTATCTTCGTCTATTCACGAACTGAATATATTATGTTCATTAAAGGAGTTGGGATCAGTCTTTTGAATCACTAGTGTGGTTTTTTAGTTTTGTATTTTGTGTTCGTGAAGACATCTCCACGAACGGTTGTCCTGTGTTTAAGGTTGACTTGCGAATACAAATAATGGTCTAATAATGGATGGTTTGTCTTTTTTAAATTGAAACTGGATTTTATTCGTTATGATAAGATGTAGAATTTTTTATTTAATTTGTATCGAAGTCCAATGACTCAAGAAAGTTAAAAATACATAGACGGCATCGAGCCGATATTAAAGCCGGTAAATAAGTAGATCGTCGGATGTTCTCATACTATTATGATTACTCAAGCAAATACATAATTTAAGTAGTATCCCACAGGGGACCAACATCGGACCCTTGCGACACCCTTCAATAAAAATGTAAAATTATTTAATTACATACCAATTGCACGGACCCTCGGAAACAAAGTTCCGTAATTGATATTCCTTTATAGTCACCTACTTATAAGTAAACAGACCACAGCGGGTAACCGCATGTTAGTCACTAGCCGTACCGATGATCTTTATAACGTAAACACAGCAGCTATTAATCACGTCGATGTCGGACATAAACCAACTGCCGAACAAGAAACGATTGTAACACATTCAAATATTTTTAAAATTTAGAAATTAGTTCTCTCACTCACTTGATATACGCTTAAGAAATGGCTGCCTGAATATAGTAGTCAGACAAGTTCAAAAGAACACATAAGTAACGGAATCGTAGCCGCAACGTGCTTTCTCGGCGAACTATCAACTTTTAATTGAATGAATCACATGAATCAAGACTTATATTAGTTAAAATCAGTATCGATCAGGAAAATAAAATTGTTGTTGAGTGACGGAATAAGTATCCTGTCACGTAGCAGGAGAAAAATCAATATACTTACATATATAAACGAAATCCTCGTGATAAAAATATTGTAACACACACTGACGACGGAGTTACACGGTTTAATAACACAAATGCTGGTATAGTTTACACCGTTGTTCAACAGATAATGGATTAAACTATTAACGTTTGTTATTCTGATAATAGTTTAGAAGTGACGCGGAAAAATGCGTCCTTCCCCCACGCGGTCCAGAGAGCGACTGATGACGTTATGTGCGGTACGCCGGTTGGCTTACACTGAGCAATAAAACATCCTAACTTTGGGAGAAGTTGATGAGCAAATATGTACAGTATAACTTACAACATAAAGTTTATTCTAGGCGGTGTTAAAATCACGTTCTACGGCTTTAGTTTCGCTCCACATGCACATTGTGTATGCCATGGTCGTATACAAATTTCTTTGACTCAAGAGAAAAGGCGAAAGGACATTGCGGCGCGACTTTGCTCGACTTGCTTGTATTTGCCACGTAATTTAATAAATCAGATTGTATTAAGAGCATTGAAATCTATTTGTATAACTGTTATGGCTGTAACTTTAGCCTGATAATGTAATTAGCTGTTCCATCTTGAAAATTCCTTTATTCCTTTCCAGATATTTCTCTAGTCTAAATTTTTTAGGCAACTTACAACCGTTGATTAATCAACGCTTACAACTATTTTATAGATTTTGGAAAAAAAATAGACGCATCTAATGGATCAGTTGTGTCAAAATCTATTACAATTTAAAAGATTGTGTTTTGGAACATCTTTCGGTATTTTTTGCAATCCAGGTGCCCGGAACACAAGAACATAATGGTTTTACGTGTTCTTAGTTCTTAACATCTTCAGTATTTTCCTGCTACTTATCGAATATAATCTAAGCACTTATTCATGATTTAGTAATATTCCTCCCTCGTGGATTTAATTATTTCTAAATTAATTTGAATTTTTTGGGAAAGTACTTACTCAAAAATGAGAAAATTGGTATTCTTATAGTAACGTTATGGTTTTGAAGAAACTGTACCCTAACAGCGTAACACCCTGTGAATCAGAATCTTAATCATTTTGAAGGACATTATTAATTCATTGCTTCATGTGTTCAGAGAATTTGTCTGTTCAAGAACGGAATGAATGTAGTTGAACTGTCAAATGAAAGCCATTGCTAGCAGTTTTCTGTACATACTAGGGCATGCAAAAACCGGGTTGTTTATAAAAACCGTTTTTTTCGGGTTTTATGTTTACAAAACCGGTGAAACCGGTTAAATCGGTTTTTTCGGGTTTTATAATTTTTGTTAAATAAATGAGAAATATGTCTGTAAAGAAATGAAAATGTTGAAGTCTAATCAAAATATGTATGTTTTTTACGGACTGAAATAAGCTACAGCTACTAGCAAACAATACAAAAAGTTTCTCTTCTTTATACATAACATAGAATAATAATCATAAAGCTTATTATTTAGGGAAATAACATATTCTTTAAAACTTAAGGTACCTAACATACACAATTAGAAACATTTGGTAGGTAGACAAAGGCCTAAAATTACAGAATATTAAATAACAATTTAACTGTCATAAAATACAAACAAGCAAAATCAACAGTACGTAAAATGCGATCAATATATTGTAATGATTGAAATATCGCATAAAATAGAAGTCTTATTCCTAATAAACCAAAACAAAATAAATCAGACATTCTTATAGACAGAATAGATTATTAATTCTTAATTAAAATTACACAGCTAAATCAAACTACTATTTTTTACTTTGGTAGAATGACCATATATTTTTTACATTGATAGGAAACAAGTGCACCGAGGGAGTCATCATTTAGAGTACTACGGATTTATTACACACTAGCTTCTGCCCACGACTTCATCCGCGTCAAATTTTTGCTCCCGTGACTCTTCCCGTCGCATCGAATTGCCTGCCAGTTTACGTACATTTTTCATTGCTGCTTCTTTTGATTGCAGCGTGATGTTATATAGCTTATAACCTTTTTCAGTAAATAGGCTACCTTACACAAAAATATTTTTTTAATTCGAACCAGTAGTTTCTGAGATTAGCGCGTTCAACCAAACAACCAAACAAACAAACTCTTCAGCTTTAAGTATAATATTAGTATAGATAGTATAGATGAGACCTGCTGATAAAAAGGCTCTCTCTGATTCCACACTTGTTGGAGGTAGAGATTCAATATATATACTTTATAAAGTATATATATTTAATCGCTTTATATACTGTTGCCGTCGGTTTAGGTGTCGAAAAATGCTTATTTATAATGTTAACCGAAAAAACCGAAAACTCCGGTTTTGATATGCTAAAAAACCCGGTTTTCAAATCGGTCGGTTATCCGGTTTTTTCGGTTATTCGGGTATCCGGTTTGCATGCCCTAGTACATACACTGGATCTATATATTGATAGGTACGTGAAGCAAAAACTTTGTACCCCTTTTTACGAAAATTACGTCAATAGAGTAGCATGAAATTTCGCACAGTTAAAGTTTATATGGAGGAAGAGTGCAGGAAGCTAATTCTTTTATAAATCATTCATTAGTTCCAATTTAAATGAAGAATTATGATCAAATGTCGGTCACCCCTGCCAGGGTCGCGAGATTGTTCGAAAGAGATACCGTGACCCTGGCACATGGGGGCATCTGAAGGAACACGGGTGGGTTTTAGTCAGTAAAAGTCTGACATGCCCTGCCGCTCCGCCCAGAGCGAGAGAAGTCATTTGAAGATTTCCCATCCAAAAAAAAAGTCGGTCACTGGGCGAACACTAGTACAATTATATAAATAATATTGAAGTGTCAGTTTGTAATGTCAAAAAGCTTTTACTAAACACATTTTAAGTAAGTATATTCGGTAATAATAACATTTTATTTATGTCTGTCTGTTCTGCTAGCTGATGTTATTTTATTTTATTTATTTATTGAGGGATAATAAACAACTACTATTTAATATAATACATAAGGTTAACAAAATGTTGAAGTCAACTGCATCATCCGCAGACAACATATTAAACATTAAAAAAATACAGTCGAATTGATAACCTCCTCCTTTTTTGAAGTCGGTTAAAAAGATCAGTGGTTGTCACTAGACGAGCATTACCAAGATTAACAAATATTTTAAAATATATAAATAACACAGCACGACGTGACTCTTGCTCCTTGAATGAGAGCAGTCATTCCCCGTAGATTTTGGGTCACTGAATTCAAATTCGGCCTCGGAATTGCTCCATCACATCACATTTTTTAGATAACCTAAAAGTGCAAAAATCACAATTTTAGCGTGTTTTCACGGTTATGTAGCATCGCGACAAATTAAGCTATCAAAAATACACACAATGCATTGAAGTATAAGCATTGCTCTTCCAAATGGCGTTGAGTTTGCGCGAATATCTTTTTACATAATCGAGAAATTTGATTTTGATAATTTTTATATACATTCGATATACAATTTTCATACAATTCATGTACATAAAAATTAGAAATTTTATCATACATACAATATTATATATATTTTATTTCATCTAAAAAATGTGATGTGATGGAGCAATTCCAAGACCGAATTTGAATTCAGTGACCCAAATTCTACGGGGAATGACTACTCTCATTCAAGGAGCAAGAGTCACGTCGTGCTGTGTAAGTGACTATAAAGTTAGCTATATAGCTACAAAATCAAATCGGAACAGAAACAATTTCATTTACTTATTATAAGGAGTAACATAGGATACTTTTTTATCGGTACCACGTTCCTGTGTTTTAATTTCCGAAAAACGAGGCTGATAAAACCCAAGGTTAGGTTTCTTTTAAATGTAATATCTACCTAATGGAAAACATGGAGTACCCTACATGGCATGATGAGCATGTGGACCACTGCGCTGAATAGTTTTCTACATGAACGGAGAGCCGCGCACGCACCGACTCAATGCTTGCCCAAGTGGAAGACTGCTGTGACCAGGACTTACTTACATAATTAGCCTATAATATTTCTTAAATAGCCTATATAATATATAGGCCTATATAATACTCAATATATTTATTGCTTTAACGTGTACTTAGGTGATAATTATATAATTTAGATCCATATCTGGGTGACCAAGCTTTGCTCGGTATTTTTTGGTAAATTGTGTTTAAAATAATACGTTTATGTTCAAGTTGATTATCGACAAAGTTGGTCATTGAAAACACGAACAAAACGACATTTTATAAAAATGAATCCTAGCTAGATCGATTTATCGCCCCCGAAAACCCCTGTATACTAAATTTCATGAAAATCGTTGGAGCCGTTTCCGAGATTCAGATTATAAATATATCTTATACCTTTAAACGAGCAATTCTTGTATATATGTTTGTATATATATATATTATCTGAATCTCGGAAACGGCTCCAACGATTTTCATGAAATTATTAATACAGGCGGTTTCGGGGGCGATAAATCGATCTAGCTTGGATTCATTTTTATAAAATGTCGTTTTATTCGTGGTTTCAATGAGCAACTTTATCGATAATCAACTTGAACATAAACTTTTTATTTTAAACACAATTTACCAAAAAATACCGAGCAAAGCTCGATCATCCAGATATTATATGTATATACAAGAATTGCTCGTTTAAAGGTATAAGATTATGGACCCTGTAGGGCACAGCAAAAGGATAAGAGAGCTCTGTTTTTGAAACAAACACGACCTCCTCTCGGTGAGAGAGAAGTGCAATATACCTACACCTACCAAAAGTGGGCCAGCATGGTACTCGTAGATACCATGCTGGCCCACTTTTGGTAGGTAGATGTCACATGTCTTCGAATTTTTGGTTCTAGCATATTCCGGGTTCCTCACAATGTTTTCCTTCACCGTTTTGAGAGTAATTGGTGATGAAATTATTTACACAAAGTAAAGTACCTGCCTGGGTCAGAACCTATGATCTAGAACTCCGTACAGGGCCGTTGCCACTGGGTCACCACTGGTCTACTTGGTCACCACTGTTCATTGCTCGCCCAAGTGGAAGTTGCTGGCCAAAGTTCACTCAAAGGTCCATTATGTGGAAAAAATACTTTATGTAGAAACTCTATACTGTGAGTGGGAACACCGGGAGGGGACGCCCTAGGAGGACCTTATTGGTGATGTTCTTCAGAAAGGTCAGGTGCGTAGTACTCGCAACCGGCGTGTGTTTATGACCAATTGTATGAACCTAAACGAGGCAAAAGGAGTGTGTAGAGATCGTAGTAGGTGGCGTTCCGTAGGTTCTGCCTACCCCCATGGGAAAAGGGCGTGAGTTTATGTATGTATGTAGTTAATTATTTACTGCAATGCGAGGTCGTGTGTCCAAAACTTCAAATCTGGGCCAATACAATGTGACTTTTTCAATTCATATTTACTTTCCAAGTATCTTGGTCATCACTGACATCGGTAATTGGCTGATTAATCATCATCATCATTTCAACCGAAAGACGTCCACTGCTGGAAATAGGCCTCCCCCAATTTGGGGGGCTTTGCCATGATCGCCACGCTTTTCAGGCGGAACTATCAATCTGCTAACTGGGCAGATTTAAATTATGTAACGAAAGCGATGCGATAATGTATTCACTCGTAATCAAGCTAATGTTATGTTTTAATGAAATTAAAAGGACACATGGACATCCTACTTTAACATTGGGAGGTTCCTTCAAGTTCTATGGGAGGTCCGAACTTATAAAAAAAATTGACAGAAGGGTAACGTAGCCAGTGTAGGCACCCAGTGGGCTTTATATGGACATTGAACCAAGTATACCTGGATATTAACAACAATACACTGTCACAGCTTTGAGATGAGAATATTTTCTTGTTTCATACTTTTTAGAGCGTGATTTTTCAGAAGTAACTTTTCGTTTTTAGGGTTCCATTGCCAAATGGCAAAAAACGGAACCCTTATAGATTCGTCATGTTTGTCTGTATGTCTGTCTGTCTGTCCGTCCGTATGTCACAGCCATTTTTCTCCGAAACTTGATAAGTAGATGTATTCTATAAAGCGCATTAAGATTTTCAAACTAAAATAGAAAAAAAAACAATAAATTTTGGGGTTCCCCATACTTAGAACTGAAACTCAACATTTTTTTTTTTCATCAAACCCATACGTGTGGTGTATCTATGGATAGGTCTTCAAAAATGGTATTGAGGTTTCTGATATCATTTTTTCCGCGAGCTAGGAGAGTTGACGTGAAACGCCTCTTAAGTATATGTATACATACCGGTCAAAATCACAACCCGACAATTTGCTTCGCCATCTTCGGTTAAAAAGGTCCTCATTGCAATAAGTTTAAAAACATGGGCTATGCACCGGTCTCCAATAAGAGCAAAACGTGTCTTATACCTGTGCCCTAAGTAGAGTAAGCAGACAGGTTTTGTCACCTTTTACAACAAGTAACCCTTCCCCACACTACTTTCATTTCATCACCAAAAAAATGTTGTACTTATAATGGAAATTATAAGTACTGGCGTACGTACATATACGAGTACTAAAACACATACCAAAGGATCGAGGCGTAAAGTTAAATAGCCCTTAAAGTTGCCTTAAAAATTGGGTTATCAATGAAAAATATTTTTTTTCAAATCCGACGAGTAATTTCTAAAATTATCTTGTACAAACAAACCCTTACAAACCCTTCAGTTTTATTATTTTGTACTAGCTTTCTGCCCACGACTTCGTCAGCGTTAAAGGGTATAGCAGGTTAAGTATTGAGAACTTGCCCCCAGAGCCAAATGTAATGAATATGCTATTGTTTATTAAGCTGCTCAATTAGTTATTTGCATTACTATTTATGTACTTTTTGACTGCCTAGCACTTACTGTCATTGAGTAACCTTGAAAAATGTCCTAATAACAGACATTTTTTTAAACTTTTCATTCTCTAAAACTAATAGAGCTAGGAATGTGATTCCAAAGCTAAACTGTAGACAACATTATGAAATGATGTTACTGTTGATTTTACTGTTATAAGTTTCATCGCAACGCGATACCTGCAACATACTCAAAAAAAAAAAAAAAAATGTTGCTCAGGTCCCTATTTGTGACACTACCTTTGACTCTGGGGGCATATTCTCAATACTTAACCTGCGATACCTACCATTTCTTGCAGTTCCGGCCCTGCCCGTCGCGTCGCCGCGCCGCGCCGACGCCGTCGCATCGAATCGCCTGACCGCGTGAGATCTTTGTATTAGGGCGAGCGCGCACTGCCTTGCGGTGCGTTTATTCTACCGCACGGTAGAATAAACGCAGTCACGCGTCCGCGCACTGCGGTGGAAAAAACGCACGTTTTGTCATTCAAGTTACAACTGTGCAGCCCACACCACATGTCGTTATGAACTAATGGCGGTCACATACGTAGCGGAACTGAAGGCTTGTGCAAGTATAGGTACCTAACGTCCATGACCACACACGATTCAAGTATGCCTGTGCAGTCTCAGTTCTGCGCCTGTGACAAACCGAAGAAGTCGTGTTGTGCAATAAGTATTTTGTGAAATATGCCACCGGTTCTATCTAAAGTGACACCCACAAATGAGGACGTTTTGGCTATTGTTGGTTTGGTGCTAGCTATTAAGAAAAAAGAGAAGTGTAAGACGAAACGTTCTGTATGGTGTAAAGAATGGTTACTGAAAAGAAATAAGTATTCCCACACCGACTGAAGCGTTCCGACACACACGCTCATGCATACTTGCACAAACTAGTTTGCGCAGGTATACAGATCGTAGTTTTGATCTGTCTACTAGACTTGTGCAAGTCAGGAAACTTGTGCAAGTTTTGTCACACACACGCTCCGGTATACTTGCACAAGCCTTCATTTCCTTTCGACTTCATTTCGTATGTGGCCGCCATAATACAAGAGTCGCTATCTGTATATATATATCTATACTAATATTATAATGCTGAAGAGCTTGTTTATTTGAACGCACTAATCTCAAGAACTACTGAACAAATTTTGAATGTTTGGTGGTAACCCATTTATCGAGGAAGGCTTTATACTATGTAACATCACGCTACGGCCAATAGGAGCGGAACATCAATGAAAAATGTTGCAAAAAACGGAGGAAAGTTATTCCTTTTGAGAGCTGTGCTGCGTAAACGGTTACAATAATGTAACAATTATTTATGACGAAATTGTTCCTATTGAAAAATTCTACAAAAAATTTCACGATGGCATATGTCTATCTTTTAAGGTTGGCTCACTATAGCGTTTTAAACTGTATTCAAATCATAAAGCTGACGAGGGGAGTCGGGGCTGCAAGAAATTTAACGCGGACAAAGTCGCGGGCAGAAGCTAGTCTTATAATAGTTTGTTAAGAATTGCTGGTCCTGAAATTCTGCGATTGACTCTCGCACCGCCGCCGCCGTCGCCGGACAAACGCCAAGTAACGACATATCTGTGTCGCAACCCAACAGCAACTGAGCGTGTCTCAGTGCGGTTATTTCACCGCAGTGCGCGGTACTTCATAGAACACTATGCGATACAAAAAAAATTGCGGTAGAATCACCGCAAATTTGCAGCGATGATTCTACCGCATGCGTTTATTTCACCACAGTGCGCGCACTTCTATGACATATCATACTTCACAAATTATGCGGTAGCAAAACGCATGGCAGTGCGCGCTCGCCCTTAGTGACTTTTTTGGTCGGCTCCTAAGGGTCCTAGCGTGATGCTATATAGTATATAGCCTTCCTCAATAAATGGGCTATCCAACACGAAACATAGTTCCTGAGATTAGTACGTTCAACCAAACAAAATCTTCAGCTTTATAATATTTAGATTTGATTACAATAAAAACGTTATAGTGAGCCAACCACAAAAGACAGAGTGCTATTGCGGACTTTTGTTTTAGTTTTTTAATAGGATCAATTCCGTCGTGAATTATTGTTGCCTTGTTTTAAACGTTAATTCAGCGCACGCAACGGAAGCCCTCAAAAGAAATAACGTTCCCCGTTTTTGCAATATTTTTGCTCCGCTCTTATTTGTCGTACCGTGATGTTATATAGCTCATAGCTTTCCTCGATAAATGGGCTACCAAACACTAAAATAATTATTCAATTCGAATCAGTACCTACTGAGAGTACCGCGGTCAACCAAACAAACAAACTCTTCAGCTTTATAATATTAGTATAGATACCCTCACTGCTTCGTTTATGTTCATTTTTCTGTTGAGATTATAGATGCAAAACGAATTTTAAACGTCTTAAAATATTTGGTTACAAACCATTTTCTAATTTTGTTCCGTCCCGTTTGTATTGGTTACTCTATGCGCCTACGTTTCTAGACGTCACGGAGTGACGACTGTCATTTGTCAGTTTGACACTTTCTCTCTTGGTTTTGATCTTGGAACAGGGAGCATCGTCGCCGTTGATTTCGCGACCAGTTGTAAATTAATCCCTTTAAATCGATCCGTTTGTGACAATTTGTCGTGATCCAATTGTTTTTGTGCGTAATCAACATATAATACGGGTTGAGTTTGGATATATCTTTTGTTGAAATAATTTTGAGGTTAAGTGACCATTTGAACCGCATGTTGGAGAGAATCTCTGGCCTATTGCAGCGGCCTGGTGTCCTAAATACCACTTACAACGTCACTACACAATACAATATACACTCACTTACATACATAAATCCAGGTAGGCTCCAGAGCAGGTGTTCTTCTTCCATCAGGTGAGTTATTTGAATCTATTATTGTTCAGCTCCGCGCACGGCGGAAAGTTCGCTATGCCACTCTTGACCCAGGGCCCACCATCGCGCTTCCACATAATAATTAAATCCTATTATACTAATTTTTTCGGCGTCGAACAAATTTAAAACTATTTAAAATGTTGTTTGTTTAAGCTTCATACGTAGTATTCTAGACCACACCTACTGCCTGATTTTGGAATCGAGGGCAATTAAAATAAGTACATTTTAAAAATATACAGTGGCTGACTTAAAACCTAATCAGACATTTTTTTATTGATACTTAGCTACAACATATTTTCAAAACCAACATTTGAACAATTACGGTTATCAACGTTGTTTTTAGCTTGTCTAATCCAAAAAAGTAATATAAGTAAGATTATGACTTCGCATTTAGTAATAAAAATGACTGGACAGGTCAACTCAATTTGTGTAGTTCTTTCCTACAAAAGACAATTTTTTTTTTTTTCAGGATGGTAAATCATCAAATGACTTCTCCCGCTCTGGGCGGAGCGGGAGGGCGTGTCAGACTTTTACTGACTAAAACCCACCCGTGTTCCATCAGTTGCCCATGTGCCCGGGTCACGGTATCTCTTTCGAACAATCACGCGACCCCGGCAGGCATCGGTCCTAGTAGACCCCTACACTGCTGCTGACATCTCTTTGAGGCGCGCGTGGAACACTGCGCGCCGTCGACCCGAGCTTGGTCCTTACCGGGCGGCGAGCTACCCATTGCATTCTATGATTAATCCTCACTTCCCCACTAATATTATAAATGCAAAAGTAACTCTGTCTGTATCGCTTTCCTGCTAAAACTACTGAACCGATCCAAATGAAATTTGGTACACAAATAGTTTAGAGCCTGAGAAAGGACATAGGTTACTTTTTATCCCGGTAGTATGTTCCCGCGGGATAATTTCCGACCTCCACGCGAGCGATGCCGCTGGCAAAAGCTAGTAAGACATAACCAACAAATTGGTAATTTACAGTAGGCTAATTACTTGGCAGTCTCTATAAGGAAGTAGTAATTCGCTGTAAATGTTTGTTAACTGTAATTAATTGTTTATTTTCAAATAATTTGTTTAAATTTATTGAGACGGGTAACCTAATGTTGCCAAGGTCAGCCGGGCTAATAAAGTGGATTGGATTGGGCTGTGTTGCAGCCCCTTTTTGTGTCTGACCTCTGTTGTGTTGAATGTCAGGAAGACATTAAAATATTGAGTTTGTACCATTGACATGGTTGTTTGTGAAAATTAATATTTGAGATTGGCATTTTTGAGCATTAACATTGTTTTAAATTGGAATAAAGGTTTATTATTGTTGTACCATTGATATAGTGGTTTGTGAAATTAACATTTGAATATTTGAATTGAATTGTGAAGTAGAATTTTTGAACGTTGACATTGGTTTTGAATTAAAATAAAAGTTTGTTGTTGAATTGAATTGAAACCAATATTTTGTTATTTCTTGAGTTGCTGACTAACAGTTTGGTGGTTTGATTGTTTGCTTGTATTTATTTTGTAATTGATTGATTGAACTTTGTTATTTGATGATTTAATTATTTGGTTTATTTGAATTGTTTTGTTTGTGCAATGGCATACAAAGGGAAATATTGGAGACCGAACACCTGTCCAGGTCAAGCCGGAGACCTCGGTTGTTTCAGGTCCCGGACTATTGAGTAGACTGCCTACTTTGGAACTGCCACACTTTGACGGTCGCTTGGACCATTGGTTAGGTTTCCAAAACCTGTTTGAAAGTTTGGTTGATGCACGCTCGGACCTCAGACCCGCCCAAAAGTTGGCCTATTTGTTGTCTGTCCTGGAAGGTGAGGCCCGAGCCTTGGTACAGCATCTGTCGTTGACTGACTCAGCCTACCCTACCGCTTTGGAACTACTCACCCGGCGGTACCAAAATAAACGTTGTTTGGCTGACGTTCATATTGAATTGATTTTGGGGTTACCGTTCATTACTAGTTTGTCAGCATTGCGTACTGACCTGTTGAACCCGTTGGTGGCAGCGACCAACGCTTTAAAGCGATTGGAGTTGCCGGTGGACCATTGGTCTTACCTTTTGGTACACGTTGTGCTGCAACGGCTTCCTGCCGATTTGAGGGCTCGTTTCGAGCAAAAGTATGGTGGGGATAGTGTCACACATCTCCCCCCATTTGGTGACCTCGTCCAATTTTTGGAGGATGAGTGTCGGTTTGTCGACAACTCTGGCGTTGCCACTGAGTCATGCCAGCCGTCTTCCCGGCCACGAGACCAGGGACGGACTAGGGCTCGCGGGCCTGTTGATGGTCGCCCCGCCACTCGTTTTCCTGGCACCCAGGGTCGTCCTGGTTGTGAGTTTTGTAGGGACACGGGGCATGGCATGGCAAATTGCGCGGCTTTTTTGAAATTGCACGTGAGTGCCCGCCGCCGAATTGCCAATGCACGCCGCATGTGCTTCTCTTGTTTGGGGGCTTCCATCGGGACTGCCCCAACCCCCGCCCTTGTAGATTTTGTAGGGGGTCCCATTTGGACATTTTGTGCGCTAACGCGAACCACGCTGGCAGACCAGCCTCTGATGGAGGTTCGCGCACGGGGGGGTACCATGGAGTTGGTCACCGGGCTTTTGGCTCGCCAGTTCAGAACCGGGGAGAGGCCCGCAATTTTGAGCGCCGCACTCCACCCCCCGCGCAAGTTGATCGGGAGCCGCGCGATCGCCATTTGGTCTCCCCGCGTAAAGGCGATTACGCAGTTGTTGCTAGGCAGCGCTGGCCAGACCAGCACCGCCTTCCCTCCCCTCCATTGGCAGAATGTCCCCGTTTGGAGTCACGCCCCCCGCCATTCAGGCATCCGGTGGGATATGCCCTTCCAGCGATGGCGCGTGGCTCGGGACACCGCGCGTACGAGGAATTTGAACTCCATCCTCGTCGGGAAAGACTTGGGCCTGGGTGCGGTGATCGGTCGCCGCCCAGGCATTGTTAGGACATTGGCGCCTGCCCCGCTAAGGTACCCCTCAAATCGACACGGTTTTGTTGCCAACGGCATCGGTCAGGTCTGGGGGCCCACGGGGAACTCTGTTGTGGTCCGTGCCATTTTGGATATGGGAACCCAGGGTTGCTTTTTGTCTATTGTTCTATTGTTTTGTTTGTATTGTTTTGGGCCAAATTGTTTTCTTCAGCGCCTTTGGACTGCGGGACTTGGCTGGGACGAGCCAATTCGGGAAACCCTGTTGGAAGATTGGCTCAAATTTATATCCGTACTATGCAGTCAACGAGGTCGTGTTACCCCGCGCTAGGCGTGTGCGCCACGCCGCCATGCCGCCGCCGCCGGTGGTTCTGAAGCACGCCGCCGCCGCCGGTCACGGGGCCGGCGTGAAATCGGCGTAGCTTTGCCATTAAATAGTATGATTGTGTCAGCTGCTCTTCTTGATCCTAGGTTTCAGGGGCTACATGAAATTGATATTTACCTAGAAACAATTGGCCAAACCAGAGTCTCATACTTGTCGCGAGAAATCTGGAATAATCTAAAAGATTCCGATCTAAAATGCACGAAGTCTGAACAGCAAACAGATCTTATTCCCAATAATCCCAAAAACGAAAGTCCATCTGAACCTCAGTTATTGCTTCTATTGTCCAAAAAACATTCTTCCACGTCTTCTAGTACAGATGCTGTTACGAATCCATTGAAACAGAATGTTGGAAATACTTCGCGGCAGTGGATGATCTTTCTAATGGAGATTTTCTCAAGTACTGGCGTGATCGAAGATTACCTTTCCCTTATTTAAGCACATACGCGCAGTCTATCTTGTGTGTTCCAGCAACGTCGACACCAAGTGAGAGAGTGTTTTCGTTGGCAGGATGCAAAACGTAGCAGATTGCATCCAAATAATGTTGATAAAATTATATTTATACATGATAATTACAGTTCGTGCAAAGGTTTTGATTAATAAGTGTATTATTAATGTAACATGCTGTTTTTTCTAAAAATAAAAGATAACAGAATCTGAATTACTTTTCTCCTCTCTGAAGTCTAAATCAAAAGTCCTGACGCCGATTTCACGCCGGTTACGCCGCCGCCGGCGTCTAAATTTTGGCATCACGCCGCCGCCGATCAAAATGAAATCGGCGCACACCTCTACCCCGCGCTATCCTCCCCCCTGAGAGCTACACTGCTACCCTTGTTTGTGATGCGTCTTCGCACGGTTATGCAGCTGTTGTTTGTCTGCGCACCGTCTGCGCGACAGGCCAGGTAAATTTGTCACTGGTCTTGGCCAAGAGCAAGGTGGCCCCCCTCCGGACGGCACTGACCATCCCTAAGTTAGAATTGTCAGGGGCGGCGCTTCTTGTGCGTCTATTGAACCACGTTGCTCACACTTTGGGTGGAACTGTGGACATTCGGGCTTCTTACGCCTGGACGGACAGTCAAATTGTTTTGTGTTGGTTGAAGACGTCCGTCCACTTTTTGGAGGTCTTTGTTGCGAACCGAGTGTCCCAGATTCAAAATTTTGAAACGCCTTTGATTTGGAGGATGTCGGGTCCTTTGCCCGGGCTCAAGGTGCTCGCTGTTGGAACGAAGGACCCTCCGTTTGACCCTGATTTTTGTTGAGTCGATACAGCACCTCGACAAATTGTTGAATTGTTGGTGACTGATCGTCACATTAAGAACTCGCATGCCGGTTGCAATGCGCTGTTGGCCATTCTGCAGCGAGAGTTTTGGATATTTTCGGGAGCCGTTAGTAAGTTGAAACCCTTTTTGGACGATACGGGTCTTTTGTTGTACGGGCCATTTGGTTAAATTGTTGTTGTTGTTGTTGTTTGGTTGTTTTTGGTGTTTGTTATTGTTTTGACCCGCCAGCCTGCCCCCATTGGGGGGGTATTTTGAGGCCGCGGTGAAAGCGGTTAGGGACTCTGGCGCAGATTGTTGGGAGACACCGTTCTCACCTTTGAGGAGTTAGCTACGGTATTTTGCCGCATTGAAGCTGTATTGAACTCGCGTCCCTTGTGCCCGCTGTCTTCGGACCCGAACGACTTGGAGGCCCTAACCCCGGGCCATTTTTTGATTGGACAGCCACTTGTCGCCCTGCCCGAGTACCCTTTTGTCGATGTGAGCCAAAATCGGCTATCGCGGTTTCAGTTGGTGCAGCAGCTCGCTCAGAGTTTTGGAAGCGTTGGAGCTTGGAGTATTTGCACATCCTCCAGCAGCGCGTCAGGTGGACTGATAAAACGCAACCTTGTCGGGATTGCAAAGTGATTGGCGGACGGGAAGGCCTGTCCGGGGGGGGGGTAGATGTTCCGGCCCGTTTAAATTAGTTACTCTATGCGCCTCCGGAACGCGCCCGAACGGAGTGACATCTGACTTGTTAAGTTTGACTTTTGACACTTGACACTTCTCTTTGATTTTGACTTGGAAAATGGGAGGTCCGTCGCCGCTTGGCTTCCGCGACGCGTTTGTAAATTAATCCCTTTAAATCGATCCGTTTGTGACAATTAGTCGTGATCCAATTGCTTTGATTGTAAATAACCCCAACTTGATGAAATAATACGGGTTGAGTTTGAAATTGGATATATCTTTGTTGGAACTTTGAGGTTAAGTGTTGAAGACCGCATGTCCTGGTGGCAGGGCGTATTGCAGCGGATTGTAACCTGGAGATACTCATAACGTCACAACACAATACAATACACACTCACTTACATACATAAATCCAGGTAGTCCCCAGAAGCAGTTGCCTTCAATCACGAGGTGAGTCTTTTGTTTGTTGTATTGTAATTGTACTGATATTATTGTTCGGCTCCGCGCACGGCGGACAGTTTCGCTCGCCACTCTTGTCTCCAGAGCCCCACCATCATAACTTCCACTGCGCTATTGAAATCCTATGGTAGGGGTCTGGCCTGGCAGCGAACATATTTAAAACGGGTATTAAACCATGGATTTTGGTTTAAAACGGTTAATTTACAACTAAGTGTAGTTGTATTTATGACCACAAAATCGCTTTCTTAATTAATAAAATTCGACTTAATTCGTGTCACTACACGTTTTATGCACTGATAAGAAAATATTTTAATATTGCATCACTCAATATACAACAGTCATCATCGTCATGCAAAAACTATTGCGTCATTAGAACCTACCTAAACATATTTTAATTTTATGGATTAACCAACGTCAGGCACTAGAGGTCTCTGGCATTTTGCAGAACTGGGCCTTTTTTCCGCAGCCGCGAGGCACACTTTAATGCTAGTTTCTGACTTCACGCTTTACACTTTTTTAATTGATTTTGATTTTACTGTTTCCTGCTGTATTGTGTGCCTTTTAAATTGTGCTAAATAAATGTATTTTCTTTCTTTGTTTCACTTGTTTTTGCCCGTAATATAACTGGCAATATCAAATTTTTGGTCAAATAAAAACTGAAAATGTGTGAATCCAAAGTATAATTGCCAACCAAATCCGTTCATAGTTCCCTTATCCGCTTTAGGGGATGAATTAACAAAAATACTGCTTCTGTGCTGATTTTTGGTAGGCTTACAAGAAATATAACCTACACATACATATGGGCATACAAGAAAATCTTGTACAAAATATATAACCTAGCGGTTTAAACTACACCAACTTCGTATGTATGTAGAGGGTAATCTCTGTCAGTTTTGAAAAAAATATGCAATTGAATGCCCAATACTTGAGGAGGTTATTTAAAATTAAGCTATGACCCCTAGGAGCCGAAAATGAATAAAGTCAATAGGAACGCTGTGAAAAAGTCAAGTAATATCGGGTGCGGACGATGCGATTATTTATTACATATTTTATTAGATATGTTATAATTTTTTACTAGCTTCTGCCCGCGACTTTCCTCGCGTGATATTTTAGCCCCAAACCCGTCGCGTGGTATACCATCGCCAGCCCACTAAAGGATGGATTGAAGGATCGCAAGTGTAAGCGGAGTATAGGCTTTCTCAAGAATAGGCTATCAAATGTAAAAAGAAATTTTCAAATCCGAGCGGTAGTTCCAAAAATTACTACCTACAAAGAAACTGAAAAACATTACCTCTTTATAGTGTAAATTATAAAAATAATTTTTAGTAAGCTAATAATTACACGAATGCATATTAGTTTCAACCGTGCTCTTCTGCCAGGGTTGCGAGTTTGTTCGAAAGAGTTACCATGGCCCTGGCATATAGGCAACTGAAGGTGGGTTTTAGTCAGTAAAAGTCTGAAGAGCCCACGCGCTCTGCTCAGAGCGGGAGACTTCATTTGATGATTTCCCAAACAAAAAAAAATATTTTATATACATTAGGTACATTTTCGACAGTGTTTGATCGCTGATCTATGGCAATCGATCTAGTCACTCTATAGCTTAGATTCGGAATGCTTCTTATCTTTTATCAGCTATACGTGACTATTTAATACTCGCTGATTCGGTCTGCAGGACCAATTATTCAAGTCTTATCAGTAGGTAATCACTATCGGACTAAGTTCGTCTTTGGTGTGACCAGCTTTGACTTTGATTCGCTGTTTGTTCATTTGTTATTGTTAAATTACTAACCTGAGTACTAACGATCACAAGAGTTTACGTTGTGACATTACTAACTTGCGATCACAAGAGTTACTGACATTGGCTCTGGCATTGGCAACTGAAAGAACACGGTTGGGTTTTTGTCAGTAAAAGTCTGTCACGCTCGCTCCGCCCAGCGTCGAGTGGGAGAAGTCATGTGATGATTTTCCACTCAGAAAAAGGGTGGAATGACATCTACGCACAAACTGTTACCAAGAATTTAAGAAAAAAAAAAAGAGCTATTTCTTAGTAAAGTGCCAAAGTGCATCAGACCTACGTAGTGACCAACCCAAAAGTCTAAAAACAACTGGATAACAAATCTTGTTTAGGGGGTCTAGAATCATTGCTGTATTAATGGTTATAGGGGGCGTCCATTAATCACGTGATGATTTTTTTGGCATTCTTTAACCCTCCCCCTTGGTGATACATGGTGAGGTTTAAGACTACCCCCACCCTACCTACAAATAATCTTATTTTTTTTTAATATTTACACTACTGGAAAAAATTTAGGGATCAAAAATAAAATTCGAAATTTTTGGGCAATTTTCAACAGGCCGTAACTTCGAGAGAAATGGTCGTAAAAGAAAAAAAAAGAAAATTATAGCTCCCAAGTGTCTAGTTTTTGGATTAGAACTATTTAAAATTAGCAGAGTAGGTATTAGTTGTATTGATTAGCATCTCATTCGTTTCGCATTAACCTTACATTAGCACCCACTTTACATTGGTTTTGCATCATAATTACAGTGTAGAGAGCAGTGGAGGTTCTGTGGTAATGGCTCCGACTTACAATTCGTGGGTTCGAACTAAGGTAGGCACTTAACTTAGTGTAAATAATTTCAATACCACAGCTCTCAAAAAGGAAACATCGTGAGGAAACCGGCATGTCTTAGAACCAACAATTTGAAGAAATGAGATATTTACCAACCCGCACTGAGCCTGCGTGACCTATTACAACCCACTCCCTCTTACCTAGAGGAGGCCTGTGTTTCAGCAGTTCGATCCCAGGCAGGCGCTGTAAATTGTGTAAATAATTTCATCACCACTGCTCTCCAAACGGTGAAGGAAAACATTGCGAAGCCACGAGCATGCCTTAGAACCAAAACTTCGAAGACATGTGACATCTTCCAACCCGCACTGCTAGGCGCGCGTAGATTATAAGCCTCTCGAAGAAAGGACGCCTATGACCCAGCAGTGGGAACATTATATGTGGGCTGAATATGCTATGCCATATATACGTGTGGTGCCGGATGTAAAGAATAGCATCACCCCATTTTCTTTCCGTGGATGTCATTAAAGGCGACTAAGGGAGTACCTAGAGAATGGGCAGTAGTGTTCTTTATGCATTTTACCACCATAATGCCATCGCCAATCTGCCTGCGAAGCGTGGCAATTATGACAAAGCCCCCCAAATTCGGGTGGCCCTATGTTCAGCGGTGGACGTCTTTTTTTTTCTGGATGGGAAATCATCAAATGACTTCTCCCGCTCTGGGCGGAGAGGGATGTCAGACTTTTACTGACTAAAACCCACCCGTGTTCCTTCAGTTGCCCATGTGCCAGGGTCACGGTATCTCTTTCGAACAATCACGTGACCCCGGCAGGCATCGGTCCTAGCAGATCCCTTCAGCGCTGCTGACATCTCTTTGAGGCGCGCGTGGAACACTACGCGCCGTCGACCCGAGCTTGGTCCTTACCGGGCGGCGAGCTACCCATTGCTCGCCACCCGCAAGCTCGCGCCTACGGTGGCTGGGAGTCCGCTATGGACTCCCGACGCCCGGGGCGTCTCCTCTTGCGGCGGCTAGGGACGTGAGGGCGCCGAGACTGCCACTCCCTCACGCGCCCCGCCTCCTCCTTCGCGAGCATTACTGCTTCGCAGAAGGAGGTGACGGCTTCCCATTCCCTCTCGCTCCGTACCATGGCTCGCACCAGGGCCGGACGCGTGAGGTCGCCGCCGCCGATCGCCTCCACGGCGGTGGACGTCTTACGGCTGAAATGATAATCGATGATGACGATGCTATACTGATGTTTGCAGTGTAGTTGGGACCAGCAATACTTTTTTTCACCGTATTTGTAGGAATGATTTGTAAGAAAAGGGAGCGAATGATAGCGTGAAGGTTGACAAGTAATATGGGACACCGGCAGGAAGATGAATTATAAATGAATTTATTTCCGTAAGTAGGTTTGTACAAACACTTTTACGCGTCAATCATAATTATTTAAAACTAGACTGGGTTGGCGACTCCTGTCTGACTACTCTAAGAAGAATAAACGCAGACGTCACAGTCTCTTTTAAGGTCCGGACATAATCTTGGTCACTCATGTAAACTATGTAGATTGGTGTCTGGAATGATCTTTTGAGGAATGAACTACACAGATTATATGGACCTGTCCAGTCGTTTTGCCGTAGTTCTCTTTTTACCTAAATTGTATTAGAGGATCCAAAGAGTTTAGAGCCAGAGCAAAGTGAGGGAAGAGTGAATGCCCCTCTGCACACACACATGTGCACTATAATATATGCCGTGCCGATTTCTAGTCTCCGTTGAGATTGGCCGCCATAGCCGAAATACGGTCAGAAACTTACAGGAACCAAACTGGAAGACGCTGCTTCAGAACATTGTTTAAAACAAAGAGAGGGTAATTGTTTTACAGTTACAGAAACACGTCTAAGAAAAGATTATTCAACTCAAATTATGATCAAAAGCTATGATTACTGATACTGTTATCCGTAATTACAGCTTTTGATAAAAAAATTCGTTGTTCCATATATTTTGACCGCGTAGGCATTGCACTTTTCTATGAAAAAGCAGATTTGTTTTTGAAAACTAAGGAACGATTTCTATGCTTTGAGGTCTAGGTATGATGTGCTGAATTTATGGCTATAGTTTGCGCGTTGATCTCCCTGCCACCCTTTTTTTGTGGGTGGGAAATCATCAAATGACTTTTCCCGCTCTGGGTGGAGCGGAAGGGCGTGTCAGACTTTTACTGACTAAAACCCACCCGTGTCCCTTCAGTCGCCTCTGCCAGGGCCACGGTAGCTGTTATCTCCCTGCCATACTGTGTTTAGAGAACAATCAGAACCAATCAAGATCTCCTAATCAATTAAACGAACTTATGTAAATTTTCGTCAGGACACGGATCAAGAGAGATAAGATAAAACAAAATGTAGTGCATTTACCAATAGGACTTTATATCAAGAGAAATACGAGGTGTTATCTGTTAGTAAAGGTGTCACGAATGTACTCATGATTGCTGCACAGTTGTCTGTCAGTGTTGAAATGCTTCGGTTGTGTATATTTGGAGCACTCTTCGTCATACTGTTCGCAGGTAAATTTATTGTTTATTTTCTATGGTCACCAAAAGAGGTAAGTAACCGATCATCGGGTACAGTTGAAGTTTAGTTTGAAACCAATGGATGTTTTCGGCTAAAATTTAATTTAATTAATAAAAAACTAACAGTTAATTTATTGAAAAAAGGAATTTATTCAAATTAGGCTGACGATCAGCACTTTACGAACGTCAAAGTTACATAAGACAGTTCCCCAAAACGCCCGCCCTTTACCACTTCCTAGTGCTTTAGATGTGAAGAAGAAGTGGCGGAACAAACTCCCCAGTAGCGCAGCTGTCATATTATAGTTTTCAACTGAAAACATGATCGGTTTCTTACTAAACTTCAAATTTTTTTTGGTGACTGTACATCATGCTTCAAGAATACAAGTTATACGGTTTTAGACCTTAAATGAGCAAGTTAAAGTATAAAAATCTATGAAAATTTAAATGAGCCTTGTTTGGTTTAGTATTTGCAAACTTTACTACTAAATTTGGATTCGGCTGCGGATTGGATTCCAAGGTTCGGTAAAGAGTTATTGTTTTATTTTTCTTGGTCAGAAACTCAGTAGCATTCTGGAAACTGGATTTATATCCGATTTTTGCCAATATTCTCGCCCCATATTACATGGAACTTAATTATAAGTCGCGAAATGTGTTTGACAAGCCCTTCGAAAAAACAAAGATGTTATTAGATTATGTTAGTCGTAGCATTTAAATTTTGGCAGAAACTTTCGATGCTGTAGAACCAACAATTTTTTCAAGTATTGGGCTCAATTGATTCGTACTGAGCTTTATACAAATTACTGCCGGTCTATCCATAGAATAAAAAAATTGATGTGAGTTTTTAAGAAATAGTATGTACATTATGTACCTATATATTTATCTAAATGATTTTATTTCTGTAAGTACGTTTGTACAAACACTTTTACAAGTCAATAATATTATTGATGCTTGATTTGAGCTAGACGAGGTCGGCGTTTCCTATCTGACTACT
The DNA here is from genome assembly GCA_932294355.1 of Aporophyla lueneburgensis. Taxonomy (NCBI): domain Eukaryota; kingdom Metazoa; phylum Arthropoda; class Insecta; order Lepidoptera; family Noctuidae; genus Aporophyla; species Aporophyla lueneburgensis. Next base: position 9,189,302 of record OW028758.1, on the reverse strand, counting down.
CTGAGAAGAAAGGCCGAAACAAACTCAGAGGTCACAGTTTATTTTAAAGTCCAGACATAATCTAGGTCACATCATGTGAAGACTATGTAGATAGCTGTCTGAAATGATCTTTAGAGGAAAGAACCACACAGATTGCACAGATTGAGTAGACCTATCCAGTCAGTGCGCGCATCTGTCACCAATCGTGCGGCTCAACTCAGAACTTGAGAAACTCAACGATTCGACGAACAATACCAAAGAAAGGACATTTATAATAATTATCTTCTTCTTAATTATCTATTAAATATTTGTCACCAATAAATGAAAATGGAATACCTAGTGTCCTATATACCCGTTTTCATTATGCGACACTTAAATAAAAGCGCCCTGTTACATTCTCAACTTTCAGCCCTAGGCCGAGAGTTGAAACTCCATCCATCCATTCAACCATTGTTATACCTAGTAACTTTTCCCAAATATTCAAATAAGCAGAGATAAGATAAAACAAAGAAAATATAAGTACTCAGTTGAATACTTGATAACAAATCTATCTTTAATACTGACTGACATATCAGCATCATCATCATCTGATGATTCCGGTAATTTCCTCAGGGCTTTAGTATAGTATAGGCTTCCTCATAGATATTTAAACTCTAGAGAAGACAAACACATGAAAAGATTAAATCTTATGGTACGAGCTTGGGTTCGGGATAAATAACTGTGGCCAATTTACACCAAAACACTAACAAATCAGAATCACTTGTATAGCACTTCAATTTTTCGCATTCATAACTGAACTGTCTTCAAAGTTTTTTTTAATCTCACCTCGTCATTGACCTTGAGAGGTGATTACTACTTAACCGGGTTTGCCTGCGAATACCTAAATAAATTATGGTCTCCAGCCAGTGCTTAAAAACTTAAAGCTAGAGCGACTACTCGCTAAGGGTAGTCGAGGTAGGTAAGCCGGTATGGGTAGGTAGGTAAGCCGAGGTCCGTACACCTCGTCCGTCCGTATGGACCTCGGCTTAGGGCGTCGCTGGTAGAGGGCAGTAAGGACGGACGGTAGAGGGTAGCAAGGCACTGGCAACTTTAACAATGCGCTATTTATATGACGAGCTTAATCTTCCAGAATATTCGTGTAGCTCTGCTACCCTATCATAGATGGCGGCGGCATCCCTAGATAATTCCAGACCAGATAATTCTGTTATTCGATAATAGATGGCGGTAGCGTGACGTTTCTTGTCTTAACAATCTACGTAAAACTTCTATGTTTGTGGGTTGATTTCCGCACTTAGTCATTCAGGTGGACCAAAGTGCTTCAGCCTTGGCCTAGCCGCCAGTGATTATTCCAACCAGCCCACCTCCCTCCAGAAGTTGACTATATCTCCTGGTCTGTTGAGAACGTCCGTGTAAGATTTGGGTTCCCGAGGGTTTCTGCCCTAATTTGGGTGACGCCTGTGCATTTGAAAATTATATGCGGATGCGCAGCTCTTCAGACTCCATGCAAGCTCTTTTAACTGAATCCTCTAATTAGGGTGTGTGAGGTCTTGCATTAATTATGTTTCACGTTGTATACTTCTCTACCAGTTTTCATCTCAATACCCCCTTTCCAACCATACCATCTTTTAAACAGATGGTGAAAAGTATGTCTTAATTTTATCTATCCAATAGTAAATTAAACATATGGCACAGGTTTTTTTTACGAGATTAAACGATTGCTTATCGTAATTGCTTATTTAATTTTATCAGAACCTAAATAAGTATAAATATTATGTAATTAAGAACAAAGAAAGTAATACAGCAGGTATTTTACACTGAATTATGATTTTATGAATGTTTTGATATATCGTGAGCATGTTGAGGTATAATATTAGTATAGATAAGACACACAATAAAAATGAGAGGTTTGTCTGAGGATCGATCGACCAGGTTAGGCTACGCTTGCCCCGGTTGGATCGGATGGATGGGTGACCATCTTCACATACCAATAGCCCTCTGTGCTTCGGTAAGCACCTTAAGCCCCAGCTGTCCTGCCAGGGTCGCGAGATTGTTCAAACGAGATGCCGTGGCCGTGGCATATAGGTAACTGGAGGAACATGGGTGGGTTTTAGTCAGTAAAAGTCTGACACGCCCTCCCGCTCCGTCCAGAGCGGGAGAAGTCATTTGATGATTACCCATCCAAAAAAAAAAGCAGCAGCTAGCATAGGTTGCTGGTTGTTATTTGTGAATCTAAAACAATCGTTACTAGTCACCGTAAGTCTGACAATCAGTCTTACCAAGGAGTATCAGAGTTAGAGTGGAGGTCAGATAGGCAGTGACTCCGTGTAAAATACTGGTATTCAGCTGTATACGGGTAGACAAAAAGCCGACCCCAACATAGTTGGGGAAAACGGTAGGCAGTTGATGATGATGAAAACATATGATAAAACGATGAATATTTCGTCATCATTTCGTTGAAAGACATCCACTGTTGGGCATAGGTAGTCTTGATCATGCATCACTCAAATTTACCGAATTCCCATGACCTTCACCAGGTAGGTCCTCCTTAAGATTGTAAACGCTGTATGAACACATGAATAGATCTACTCATGTGGTATGAAGCCGGTCCAAATAAAATATTCCTTTTCTATAATTCAAAGCTTCTTCATGAATTTACATTTTTTTGATAGTATGATGAAGACGATTCCACAGCTTCATTCCTGAATAAGTATTTCCTTGTTGACTTTTCGATTTGTGGGCCATTTGTTATAAGTTAAGAACCTGATACTTGTTGGCAGGCCTACACTGTCTTCCCATACCTTTTAAAAGTGTTATTGAAAACATACTAAAAGTTTGTTATTTTTAGAAGAGTCACCATGGAGTTTTCTGGCCAACTCTTCCCCATAGGAAACGATAAAATTTGTTTGTGTGACCAATTGTATGAACCTAAACGAGGCAAAAGGAGTGTGTAGAAATCGTAGCAGGTGGCGTTCCGTGGTTTCTGCCTACCCCCATGGGAAAAAGGCGTGATTGTATGTTTGTATGTCTGCCCCATACTATAGGAAACGACCAATTGGAATGGCTTATGTTTAACTTACCACCAGATATAGTAACATATAACAGACAAAACTAGTAAATGATGACCAAAATTAAACCCGCATTTTAATGTAAAATTATAACCAAAATTTTAACATCTTGCTATCCTATTTAAGCAAACTGACTCCAAATAAATCATTGTTAATCCAAAAGTAGTAAATGATCACCAAAATTAAACCAGCATTTCAATGTAAAATTATAACCAAAGTTTTTACATCTTGCTATCCTATTTAAGCAAACTGACTCCAAAAAAAAATCATTGTTAACCCAAAAATAGTTAGTGAACACGAAATTATTAAGAGTGTACTACGTGAGTTCGACAAATGGGTGTGCGAATAACACTTGTGCGACAAAACTGTACTGCGACTCACCATAGTTCGAATGCACGCTTGTGCGACACACTGAATCTAGTCGTTTCTAGCACTCGCCGGCCGCTGCCGCGGTACCGCTCGCTTCGCTCACTAGGCTCGTGCATAGGGGGTCACAGTTTTAACCTAACCTAACCTAACCTAGTGTACTATGTGAGCTCGAGTGTATCGCACAAGCCTGCATTCGAACTATTGTGAGTCGCAGTACAGTTTTGTCGTACAAGTTATGATTTGGTGATCATTTACTACATTTGGTGTTCGAATACAATTTAAAGTGCAGTCGTGACTAAAATAGCTAGTACTATTGTAATTTTAGACTTTATTTTTATGGTGTCAAGTATATATTTTTGGTTAAAGAACTAAGGGTATCAAAGCATTTTATGGTGATCATTATATTTAATCCCAATTGGAATTGTCCAACAAGTTTCTGACGTTTCATAAGTTCCCATGTAAGTAGGTATTGTGTAAAATAAAATATTTTGATTTTTACGACTAAAACAAGCCATCATCTGCACATTTAGAGAGACTTCAGAATGTCCGGTCCAACCTATTATCTTGTTATACACCATAATTTCTTCGAAGAAAAGAATTTTCTCCAACGATAGCAATGACAAATATTATATAATATATATAAGGTGTATCTATTCATACACGAAATATTTTAAGAGGTATACCTGCAGCTGGTAAAGAAGCTATAGAAGCAAAGAGAAAAATTTTACCAAAGCGTTTTTGAATTTTCGTAATTATTATAATTTTAAAACTGCTTGAGACGTTTTGCATAAAACCTTTACTCCAAATTCTATGAATGGCCCGCCTGACGCTGCGAGTGCGGGACCGGACGGCACGAGCATGGCCACCGCGGCCGTAAAAAATAATAAGGAGCCAGTATTTCTCATGTGTGTCAAATAATATATAAATATTAAATTTTGAAAAAAATACATTTAGAAAATATTTTTTTTCATTGCTGTAGCTTTTTTACCACCTACAGGTGTACCTGTTAAAATATTTCGTGTATGAATTTTATTCTGTAATTGTATTTTGTGTTTCATGAACTGTGTCCAAATAACGGTATTTATTCTTTCTTTTCTTTACTTATATAATTCTTTATAGTTTACCACAAATTCGTTTTTACTGTCTGTGTGACGCGGCGGTGTTATTCTAATGAACTACACAACAGATTGTGATGAGTTTGTCATCATCATTCTCTTGCCCATATCCCAATTATATGAGGTCGGCGCAATATTTCTTTTTAACCGACTTCGAAAAAAGAGGGAGGTTTTTCATCCACTGGTTATCATCTAGGTAGTCACCCCCTTTCTATTCATATCATCATTCACACAGTCCATGATTTCTTTGGTTTTCGCCACCATTTAAAGAAATTATTTCGGGGTTTTATAGGTATACAAGTTTTGGCCCAAAAGTAAAATTTCGTGTTCCTCTTGACTCCGTCCGATTGCCTGCCCGCTCCATTACTTTGTTATTACGCTTAGCAATCTCTCTGACTTTTTTTTGTTCTGCTCCTAAGGCATTTTGTATGATTAGGTGGGATATGGTTTATGGAATTGTTTCTTACTCGCCTGTGCAGCGTTCGGGAAGCTCAGTATCTTCTCGGCCCACTTACCGCAGTGTCTCTAGACGAAAGTCTGTGGCCAGTGCGTGTTGCCAGTGATAACCTATGGCACAGAAACGTGGTCGCTTAAAGTAGGATTCACGAGAAGGCTGACAGTTACCCAAGGGTTAATGGAAAGGTTCATGCTTGGAGTTTCCTTTGCGATCGGTAAAGATATGAAGAGATCAGCAAGAGAGCTTAGGTAACCCACATGGCCCGAAGAATTGCCAAACTTAAGTGGCAGTGGGCAAAGCACATAGCTGGCAGAAGAGATGAACGATGGGGCTGAAAGATTCTAAAGTAGCGTTGAAAGGTGGACGTGGTGAAGGCCGCAGGAATCCGATGGATGCGATAATCACAGAATCGGTCGTTTTTCGGTTGAAATGATGATGGTATTTTTTAATACACAAGTGGTTATGGTTGGACTAATGTATTTAAAATCATGTGCTGATTTCGTGGTTATAGTGTGAGCGTCGGCTCAGTGCTACCGTGTATAAAATACATTATTATTAACGCCTAACATTAAGATAATAATTTAAATATTGCCTGTAATGCGGAGATAAGAGCTTTAGGCGCTAGCAACAGCTATACACTAGCTTAGTGCAACAAAGAAATTAAAATTATACGCTGTAGGATTGATATAGTAGACTGATATTGAATCTTTGCATACCTACGTCTCAAAGTATTTACAGCATTTAGCTAGTGTGGCCTAATCTTTTGTGATTGATTGATTCTTAGGATACCGACACACTTAAATACACGCGAAAATTGCGCCATGGAAATAATGCTTTCATTTTCCTTGAAAATAAAGGCTTTCACAAACAGGCGCGATGCGACTCTCGTAGAATAATCTTATATCTTATATATATATAAATCTTGTGTCACGATGTATGTTGCCAATAAACTCCAAAACTACTGAACCGATTTCAATCAAATTTCACATGTACCCGTATTTTGGTCTAACTTACTGGAGAGGATAGTTATCATCTCAATTATTCGCTTATATCGTGAATGTAAACGAACAAAATGTATCAATTAATTGTTTCTTAAGCAAATATTTATTTACTGTTTAGTTTTATGAAGTTCTCATAGATGGCGGTGTACGTTGATTCATCAATAAAATTCTTCAATATTGTTTGACATCTAGTTTGCAAATACACCCAATAATAAATAAAGTAAATTAATTAATAAATAAATAAAGTAATAGAATTTATATTCTAAGAAACAGAACACAGCGCCATCTGCGTTGTGTTCTGTTTCTTAGAATATAAATTCTATTACTTTATTTCACTTAATATCTATATATGTTCACGATATATCCGTATTATTTTAATGGTTTGTGACTGATATTTTATAATTATACTGCGTATTATGTTACAATATTATTACCATAATAACAAAAAAAAAAAATGTACTATTTTTGTTAGAGACTTATCTTGGTGGTGGTGTCTTGGTGCCAAATTTTAATCAAAGTTTCAAGATCTGGCCATCAAATTCTATGGAGTCGCCATCTCTGGTTTGAATGTCCAAAGCTTTGGTATCTCATTCGTTCACGAGACCTCCTCTGAGCGTAAACAAAGCTCCCTCTCGAACCATCGAGACCCACTATTTCGAACAATCGATCAATCGATTTTTCTCGAAGCATGCGAACTAGAACGTTCGGGAAATTCAAGGTTCAGGTATAAATCCTGGCGCCAAGTATCACCACAGTTCAGTTCCTTTTTAAACGAGTGAATTAATTCTATCTCCCGGAAAGTGATCGTCTCAGTAAAATCTCAGTGCAAGTCTTAGTACTACTCTCTGCGTCAGTCTCTACGTAAATATACCTGTGCATTTACCAAGTATATAACCTCTGCAAGTATTAATCAGTGCAAAATCATAACTTTATACACATGTAAGTATTTTTTGCTTGCATTTTATTTTATTTTCTTCATGTATTTTGTAAAAAAGTCATTGTTTATAAAAAAAATAGTTAAAGATAAGAAAAATAAAATCTACATTTAATAAATTATAGTTTGCAAAAACTAAAAAAAACACGCTTTTGAAACTAAACTGGAGTACTCAATTGAAAAATTCATATTGTTGTACAAAAAGCGTGGGGGGCTTGATTTTCATTGCTGTAAATATTTTAACGATAGTTTAGTATACCTGTAGTAATTATAATAAGCACCCCACGCATTTTGTACAACAATATGAATTTTTCAATTGAGTACTCCAGTTTTATTTTCAATTTACCTAATTCGATTTTACCGGAAGGGTTTTATTTCCTTAGTTGCGATTAGAGAAATAAAATATGGCGGTACGAAGTTCGCCGGATCAGCTATTAGTATTATATCAAGTTCTTGAAACATCGTAAGGAAACCAGCATGTCCTAGAACCAAATATTTGAAGACATGTGACATCTACGAACCCGCACTGGACCCGCGTGGTATATTACGGCCCACTCCCTGTCACCGGGAGGAGGCCTGTGTCCCAGCAGTGGGAACAATATAGGCTGATTATGATGATGAATCTCTTCTAAGTGTAGAGAGAGTTGAGCTGCTGAAGAGTTTGTTGCGTCAGTTTTTCTTCCCAACTTGCCGGGGGACTGTCTTCTTCCCAACTAAAGCACTAGGAAGTGGTGAAGAGCAGGCATTTTGGGGGACTGTCTTATGTAATTTTGTCATTCGAAAAGTGCTGACTCCAATCTGCAGCCCAATCTACGGAACAATGAGATCGCTACGGAAAGCCTCTGATGCTCCCAGGAAGCTTCTGCGCTTTTAGGCGGAGCTAGACTGGCTTTGTTAGCCAGAATAAAATAAATATAAAAAAGACCCTCATTCGGGGACCCACCCGAATGAGGGTCTAAGTGCGAAAAAGGGAGTCCCATCATAATCGAACGGGAGTCAAAATCATGTTCAAAGTTTCCGTTACATAGGCACATCTATACTTAATATTATAAAGCTGAAGAGTTTATTTGTTTGTTCGATTGATCGCGCTAATCTCAGGAACTAATGGTCCGAATTGAAAAAATATTTTTGTGTTGGGTAGCCTATTTATCGAGGAAGGCTACAGACTATATAACATTACGCTACGGTCCAAAAGAAGCGGAGCAGCAAACGAAAAATGGACTAAAACTGGCAGGCAATTCGATGCGACGGGAAGGAGAGCGAAAATTTGACGCGGACGAAGTCGCGGGCACAAGCTAGTTTCTATAAAAACTTCATGGATGTTTTCCTACAAGAGTGGCGTCGTGCTCGTCTGGAAAAGCCTTAACACGAAATAATTTCTGCCTAACCTTTCCGTCAGGCTGGCGTCGTATAATTTCGAATAGATAGATTTGTTGCTTTAAAGTGTTGCAATAATTGGCCCGTTTTGTATTTGATATAATCAAGTTAGTGTACTTTTTCTTAACTTCTCGTTGTTTCCTTAACGTTTTCAAAACGTTCAAATTGCCTTATACGTATTACTGGTATTGTCGATTAGCTCACAAATAAATTAACTTCGTGGGAGTCGCGTATAGAAAACAATAAATCAAACAAAGTTGCTTCCCGCCTCTGTTCGTTTAGATCTTTTAAACTGCGCAACGGATTTTAATGTGGTTTTCACCAATGGACAGAGTGATTTAAGAGGAAGATTTTTATATATAATACGCGGGCGAAACCGCTGGCAAAAGCTAGTTATTTATGAGTGTCGATTCGCCCAACTCGGTCGAGTTAATTCGTGCGAGTCGTCTTATAAGCGGAAAATGTGGAGAAATTGCTTCGGATCAGCTTTGCTGCTCAACAAATCCTGCTGTATCGCATGTGCCACCCGGACAAGTGTGTGTAGCACCATTTACCCATATCACTTTCAAATTAATGTTGTAGTATTTTTTAGTTCAAAGTCAAGAAAAAGATGTCTTAGCATTTACTATTATTTCTTACGACTTTACTTGGTAATCAACTGGGTCAATAATTCAATGCATATTCTTACCAGTAAAATTTATTACAGGTGGTTTGCTGTTATTTTAAGCATTGTTATTAGGTTTTCCAATAGGCTGATGGCTGGAATAGGCTTTGGTGGGAAAATTTCCAATGGAAATCCAAAGCCATTCAATCTTTAACGGTATAGAACTTTTATAACATGGTTTCTGTTGTAAGAGTTACAATTTTTTGGAGCCTATATAGTCATGGCTCAATAAGTAAATCTTTGGTTTTAATATTAATACATAATAACAGATTCAGAATTTAGATTAATATTCTTTTTACATAAATCAGATTTTCAAATACATAATAATATAGCGACGGTAATTATGTTTATTTCCTTAAATAGCCCTCAATGTATGCCCATAGCTTTAGTTATAAATTGCTCGAATTGCTCGTTTCTGTAGCACAAAATATAGACTGAATATAAGCTGCAAACCTCCACAGCAAAATGCCATACGACAATACACTGTGGAAAAAACAAAAAATCCTAATCGAACTATTTTTACATTAGTCAAAAGATGGATTTTATAGACCGCGTAAGCTGCAGAGCTAGTTTCGACAATTTGGTTTTATGTGGACCCCACTTTAGCTTCGAGTCTAAAGTAATAATAAACCATAGTGGTGTCCGTAAGATATAAAACCACCCTATTTACTAAATACATTGGTTTTTGCCAGCTTACCGTACGGGGTGTCTGAAATCGAATCGTATCGTCTTTTACTCGTTTAAAAGTAAATTATTAACATTTAACCAATGCACTATTTTAGTAAAAGTATTATTAACATAGTCAGTAAAAGTCTGTTGTCTTGTATAATTTGCAAATAACACTAGTTCATGGTTATTATTTGTTAGGTAAGGTAGGTCAAGAATTGAGCCCTGTGGAACTCCCAAAGTGACAATAGAACCCGGAAATCGTTTGCCGTTAATGTCCACTTTTTGGATCCTATTGTCCAAATAAGAATAAAGAAGATCCAAGGCAAAGTTTCTAGCACTATGGTGATGAAATTTCCTAACCAATGTATCATGAAAAAGACCATCGAAAGCCTTAGATAAGTCACAAAAATCCTAGGGCACTCCTAGGCCCCAAAAATATGTGCAAAGTGCTCAACAGCGTCGGTAGTCGAGCGACCATTTGTGAAACCGAATTGTTTAATGTTTAATAATTTTGTTTACTAAAATGTCTTTCTAACTGATGTAGCATACATTTTTCATATATTTTATTAAAGGTGTGTGAGGCACAACGATTATCGTACATATCTACCCATGCTCATCTAATGTTCGTTTCTCAGTTTGCTTTTTATATTCCTTGTGGTCTATTTCCTTCAAAATATGATCGCAACGTAACAGAACTATTGTTTATTTTATCACGCAATTTAACCAGTTTTGTTGGTTCAGTTTTGGTATTCTGTCATGGTGGCTCAAGTGACTTCAGTTCTTGAATACTCATAGCTGTGAGCGTTTTTAATGTTTCTCCCACACACTTTATTCATTACTTTTGTCAGAATACTATATTCGGTACTCTTATTTTTTTAAATTATTTAAACATTCGCATTTTAAGCAGACAGTTCAATATTTGTGATAATTTTGTGTTTCTTTGGACCGTAGGTAGAAGATAACTGATCGATTTGTCTGTGAGAACAAATCGTATTCCTTCAAGAAAAAAACGCAACGTCAAATATTGTATAATTTTCTTTTTAATGATAATGTAGGACGACAAGGTAACAGGTAACCCAAATGTCGCAATCATTATCAACTATAGGACAAAGTATGTTGACATGTGTAGAGTTATCTTGATTATAATAAATAATCTGTTCTATCAGGGGCCCATTGACGTTGATATGCATGGAATGTATTCCATATATTTCACTGTGTTGTCGTAGGCTCGTAGCAGCTACGGTCACGTGTAAAATGATTCGTAGCTTCGTAGCACACTTGCGTTAACATCGTAGCTACATCTGCTCTCCTAGCCAAGTTACAACCGTTTCGTGTTCTCCAATCGGTAACGCCTCAGTGTCAGCAATTGTAGAAAACGATAAGTTGGTAGCCACGTTGACGCGCCTGAGTCGGCCGCTCGTTCTACAATGTCTTTAGAAAAACGACATTATAACAAAGGATGTAGCGTTGAACATTGTAGAAACGATAACAATTAATTCTATCATTTTGAACGATGTGAACTTGGCAACGAATTTTCTATTCGTTTGTTCTAACCACGTGAGTTAACGTTGAGATGATTTCATTCCTATACATTTGATTAGTTTTCGACTAGCGTTAACGATTGCAGATTATCAACTTGGCTAGGGGTGCTGGGTGGGCCGTGCCGCATCATGACGCGACAGACAGTAGGTTTGTGGAATGCGTTGCGTTGTGCCACGGCTCTCCAAATATGCGCGAGATTCATTGCACCGGAGTGGCAAAAGGTCAAATTCGAAATTTGATTTGGCTCAAACTTAACCCATCACTGCATGGTGGTGCGACCCGCCGCAGCTCCTAATGTGCGCTTCACTACTCAACGTAATGTTACGACCTACCTCAACAGACACTCCTTCATCTTCTGTTATTTTTATGTAAAACTATCTACTATTAATTTCCCGCAGCTACCCGGATGGGGGAAATTAAATGATAAGTAAAACCATATCTCATTTAAATGCGTAATTCATATCAGTTATTCATATTGTGTTTGATAAGAACAAAACTGGATGAAAATCGGTTGTTGGCTACGAATTGCATGTAAGGATTGTTTACTAAATTAAGTTATTCGTTTTCCGACCTCCTCGCGGGTGAAGAAGTGGGCAAAATCAATTACAACATGGAAAATTAGGAATACTTAAAAAAACAAAAAGACAGAAATTACGTAACTTGAGTTCACGTACGTGCAACATGATTTAAATACTATTTAATACTAGAAGGGCTTCTGGCTAAGTAATAACAGCCGCACGGGTTGATCGTTCAAGTTAAGCTACACTTGCCGCGGTTCGTCCGTGGATGGGTGACCATCTTAATATGCCAAGATCCTTCCGTGCCTCGGAAAGCACGCTAAGCCGTTGGTCGCGGCTATCTTTCCTAGGTCTTAGACAGTCGTTACGGGGTGTCAGAAACCCGAAAGTCTGACAACCAGTGTTACCAAGGGGTATCGTATTACCCAGTAACTGGGTTGTGAGTCAGTTTTATATAGGCAGTCGCTCTATGTAAAATACTGGTATTCAGTTGTATCCGGTTAGACTGGAAACCGATCCTAGCATAGTTGAGAAAAGGTTAGGCAGATGATGAAACAAGATTTAAATACTAATACTATTTGCAGGTGGCGTTAACAGCAGTGATCCAACGAGGAATGTCACTGAAGGGGAAGGAAGTTCTTTCGGAATCTTAGTGGTTGCAAAGCCAGACCACACTGTGAAAACTTGTGTTTTAAAATCACCACAAAACAAAATATTTGAATTCACACCACATGATATAGACGCCACAACTGAGAAATATCAAATCCATAAAGATTTGTGGTCAGATTGTATGGTAACTGTACGTAATGTTGATATCAATGATGAAGGAATCTGGGTCCTGACCTACGATCATGAATCACAAGACGATGCAACCTCTGCATCTGTTAATCTCACTGTAGTTGTTACAGGTAAGAATGCAGAAATAACTAATTACAGTAAAAATAAAAAATACAGATTGTACATGAGTACGATGGTTTATAAAAAATCTATATATAAGGTTCATAAAATCTTTTATAACATTTTTTTTTGAACCTTTAAATTTAATGAATTAATTAATAAATGAAATTGCAGACCCCTCCACAAAATTGTCTACACAAACAGTAGGTACCAAGCAATGGAAGGACGCACAATTTTAAATTACTATCTTAAATGTAAAGTTCCATTCCACAAGTTAAAAAACCCTGATCCGTATCCCTAACTTTTAAAAACATTTCAGAACCGGAATATAACGAATCTGAAGACTTAACAGTACTAAGCACGATCGAACATTTCACAAGAGTGGGACTTAATATTGATATATCTTTGGACAAGCGATCATTTGAAGAGGAGTGCTATGTTCAGCCTCCAAATGGAGAACTCACAAAGGCCGAAAATTTTAACATGGAAAACGTCACTGTACAAGAAAGTAGCAATTTTGTCTCCTGTAGAATCACCTTAGGACCGATGTCTGCAAGTTTGTTGGGAAACTGGAGATTGTGTGGCAAGTCTACCCAAACAGATGAAATGAGATGCCAACCTGCCAATATTGTTTGGAGTAAGTTTGATACTTTTTTGTTCTCTAGAATTGCCTAAATTATAACAAAGAATTGAATATGCTATAAATTACTGAGTATTGTTTTTTGCCAACATTGGTCGTAAAAAGTGTGTGAGTCTGCTCTGACGTACGACTGAAGTTTACTCCTACCCACGATATAATTTAATATTGTATAAAGTCTTATACAATATTAAATTATATCTCGGGTAAACTTGTATGACGCACGTAAGTATGTATGTCTAACAGTCGTTAGATATACATACTTACGTGCGTCAAACAAGTTTACACATACGTGATTTTAAAGCAAAAAGTACGGCAAGTAAAGTATGTATATTACAACTTTTCATTTATTACTGACACTAACAGGTACACATTTTTAGTTATTATTGTGTAATTCAATCTTCTAGATAACAACAATACTCCAAATACTGAGTGGGGTACGCTCACACAGAATATGTTTAGTCACCCGGTCCACTTCGGTGGTAGTGTAAATCCTGGAGTGGCGAGCAATGCAGCACCTGTTGTCACCTGTAACGTTATCACGCCCAATGGCGAAGACCTCGTGATCACAAGTGACGTCAATTATCCTCACATAGAAAGAATTGCTTTCAACCGTCAACATCTATGTAGCATTAATTTCACAAACATCGATAGAACCATGATCGGAGAATGGACGATCAATGGCAAATTCCGTGGAGCGGTTTTAGGTTTGCATGAAATTCATCTGCCAATGAAATTTTTCCTTTACAGTAAGTATTGAAAATTAAATTTAAACAATTACTTCATAACAATCTTATATCCATTCAATTACTAACAAGCAACGCACAGCCTAAATAAATAAAAGCCTCTGGATCCTTATATAACGAAGATAAGCACTAAGGAAATAATTTTGAGAGCTCATTCCCTATAGAGGTTAAATACGAGACAAATGTTTATATGAAAATTTGTCATTTTTGGGCACACATCTTGTAAATGTATAAAGTAGAAGACGTGTTTAACAATGATACTGTTTCAGATGAAGAGCAACCTTATGATCAGGCGTATAATGTAACTACATTACCAGAAGACAAACGTTTGGTTATTTTGGGACGAACCTTGGAAGTTAGTGTAGGAAATGTAGGGGGACAAGTCGAAAATTGTCAGTACAGAATGCCCACAGGCCAATCTAGTGATTTAAAAAATAACATCGCTCTGGATGGAGTAGAATTGAAAGCTGTGGAGGCACCAGCCTGTCGCATTACTTTGAGCCCAATTACTAAGGACATGGTGGGTGAATGGCAGCTTATTGGCAAATTCAGTAATGGTAATCAGTTTACTGAGAGACGGCAGACAATACATATCATACAAGAAGGTAATTAAGTTTCAAAGTTGGGTACCGCATATGCTTACTTACAGTAATGTATTAAATAATATCTGTGATGTTTGACGTGGGTATTAAGTAAAATAGAAGAAGAAGGAAAAGTAATAGCTTTACGATTTCTTGTTTAAAATCAAGTTATTTGTTGTAATTAAAAGTTAACCTTTCATTTTTCCAGATCCAGAAAATCCTATTTTAGACGACTTCAGAATTGTTGAAAATTTGACGGAAACTTTTATTGATTCGAAATTGGGGGCGTCACATAGAGTAACTATTACCACCACGAGCTTTGTTGAAAATGAGAGTTGTCACTTGATGACACCAAACGGTTTGCAGTACGCTTTTATAGATGGATTTCATGTCCCCAACGTAGAAATTTTAGAAGAAAATGGCATCGAATGCGGCATTAAGGTTAATGTTCTGGACTCGGACATGCTGGGGGAATGGATACTGATCGCAAGAGCTACCAGGTTATCTAATCCTATCGAAAGAAGGCAGTATTTTACTATCCGCGTCGAAGGTAATCGATAATATTTAAATTAGTTTTTTTTGTTCCATCATCATTATCACCATTTCAGCCAAAAGACATACACTCCTGGACACAAGCCTCTCCCAAAAGGGGGGGCTTGCCATAATCACCAATATACCTGAGATTTTTGCTCGCAGTATGGTGGTTATACCCTTAGAGAACGCTGCTGCCAATTCTCTAGAAGTCCCATAGTCGCCTTTTACGACAGCCATGGGAAGAGATGGGATGATGATATTCTTTCATCCGTCACACGCTCATGCCACACGAAGCAGGTTTTTTATTTGTATAAGAAAATTCTTTGTATCAGCCCGGAGTCGGAATTTTTACCTGGTTGAGGGCTCCAATAGGCTTTTGACTGGTATCACGGGAAAATGTCATATGTGTACAAAAACCAAAGTGTCTAACACAGTCATGTTGCTGTTGATAAAAAGTATTTTATTATATTCTACGAATATTTTAGTCATATTCTATTCAAAACAAAGCCGACCCAAAATAATTACCAGTGCGGGTGGTAGATGTCACATAGCTTCGAATTTTTGGTTGTAGGACATGCCAGTTTCTACACGATGTTTTCCTTCACCGTTTTGAAAACAGTGGTGATGAACAGTGTAAATACTAAGTAAAGCTCCTGTCAGGGTTCGAACCTCATTCTCATTTACGCTACCTTCCCAAAATGCACCTATACTTTTGCGCACCCATTCCTCTTTACACCAACCTAAGCATAACATTCTCTTTGCAAAACAATAAACATCTTCTCGCTTGACTTCAATACTCAATACTTTTATTGCATTCCACATGTATTCTTAGGTGGTAAACTTATGATTAGATCATATGGAGGGTCCATCAGTCGGGCACAGCTAAATAAGTGAGTTAGGAGAGAGGAAGCATTTTTAATTATGTAGCGTTACTTAGAAAACTTCTATAATAATATAAAAAACAATGATTAAAGATAAATAATGATTACGATATTATAATTCTAATAAACTAATTATAATATTAAATACAAGATACAAAATATGATTGAGGTATGTATGTAATAAAAAATCAAATGATGCTAATGATTTAAATATAGTTTAAACTCGAGTAGGTACCTAAGTTATGACTTTATAAGTTAGGTACTCGAAAGGTTAGGTTAAGTAAGGTAAGGGTTAGGTAAGGTTAGGTGAGGTTAGGTTAGGTCTTTGAAAGTAAGTTTCCCATGTCAGGTTCAAATAAATGTACAAAATAAAGATACGGTTTAGGGCCACCTTGGTTCTAACCCATAGAGTCTTAGGATTCATACAATAATAATCTTTCACAAATTTCACCAACTGCTTGGTGTTGACAACGTCCACCCCTTGACAGGTCCTATGTGTCTCTCGACCCGGTATTGGGTCAGATAGCGGCCAGAGAACTGTGCTTGGATATGTCTACTCCTTTTCTATTCGTCTCAATCACACATAGCACTTGTATTTTTTATCCTTCACTATCTCACACACCTCATCCATGATTATCTTTTATACCTCCCTGCACATTCAGCGTAGCTAAGCGACATTCTGCCGCTTGGTTTTCACCCCGTGGAAACAGCTGACGTGGTGTGTGGCGAGCATCACCGCCACTTCCGAGTTCATTACATATGTATAGATTAATAATTTAATTCCCAGAGGAAAAACTAATCGATACCCTACAGAGATTGTTAGTACCTGGGGATGCCCAATCCCACGCATTATACACATTCATGACTATCCTCGGGACTCTAGCGATGCAGCTCTCGGCAAGGCAATCTTAGCTTGGGTGTGAGTTGTTCGTAGCACACTGAGGAAAACTATGTAATCCTCCAGCTGCTAACTTAGTCGCCTTTTACGGCACCCGATGAGATGAGTTGGTTCTATTCTACTACCCGGAAACCACAATCTATAAGTTTTTTCAAAAAATCAAAATTAAAAGATATTTATTCAAACTCGGCTGAGAGTCAGTGCTTTTTAATTATCGTCAAAATTATGTAAGACAGTCCCCCAAAACGCCCAACCTTCACCACTTCTTAGAAGAGGTGGCGCAAAAAACTCCCTAGCAGCACAGTAAAGCCTTTGATAAGAACAAACATAGATTTAAATTATGTTATTGGCTGCGAAGGATAAATAAGTCCTAGTATGTAAGTGTTTTGATTTTAAACCCGGATGTTTACACACCGCCTGGTAGAAAAAAGTCAAAGTAATTTAAATGCTAGGTACAAGACAGGTACTAATACTTTTATCCTGGCAGTGTGTCCTCGTGAGATAATTCAAACGAACTATTTAAAGTTTTCTGACATGCACGCGGGCCGCGGCGAAAGCTATAAAAAATGTAAAATTTGGATACCTATAATATACAAAGAAGAATGAAACTACGTAACTGGTTTTACGTAGTTTGTATAATATGATTTAAATACCAATACTCATGGTATAATAATATACCGCCAATACTATTTCCAGATGACGTTGACGGCAGCGAGTCGAGAAGAAATGTCACTGTAGACGAAGGAAGTTATTTCGGAATTTTAGTGGTCGCAGAGCCACACCACAATGTGAAAACTTGTGTCTTAAGATCGCCACAAAATAACATATTTGAATTCCCACCACATGATGTAGACGCCACAACTGAGAAATATCAAATACATAAAGATTTGTGGTCAGATTGTATGGTAACTGTACGTAATGTTGATATCAATGATGAAGGAATCTGGGTCCTGACCTACGATCATGAACTGCAAGACAGGCCAAGCTCTGCATCCGTCAATCTTACTGTGGTTGTTGCAGGTAAGAATGTAAAGATACCTAATTAAAGTTAATATGAAAAAAGAAAAAAGAATGCGTGGCCTCGTGGCCTCTATCCCTCGTTTCCTACAAAAACAGTACCAACCAGTGGATGTGCGCACACAGACTATCTAAAATCTTCAGTCACATTAAAAGAACTTGATCCGTATTTCGAACATTTAAAATCATTTCAGAACCGGAAAATAATGAAGATGAAGACGTAACGGTACTAAGCACGATCGAACATTTCACAAGAGTGGGACTTAATATTGATATATCTTTGGACAAACGATCATTTGAAGAGGAGTGCTATGTTCAGCCTCCAAATGGAGAACTTACAAAGGCAGAAAACTTTAACATGGAAAACGTCATTATACAAGAAAGTAGCAATTTTGTCTCGTGTAGAATCACCTTAGGACCGATGTCTGCAAGTTTGTTAGGAAACTGGAGATTGTGTGGCAAGTCTACACAAACAGATGAAATGCGATGCCAACCTGCCAATATTGTTTGGAGTAAGTTTAGCCTTTTTCATAATTTTTTGTTCTATAGAATTTCCTAGAATTTTGAAAGACCTAAGTCAGTATTTAAAAAAATAAAAGTTTTCTCCTACCCACGATAAATATATATTTATATTTAGATTTGTATTATATATTTATTATACGTACATACTTATACGTGCCAGCAGTCGCGACCTGTACATGTAAGGTATATACAAGTATATGCATACATGATTTCAACGCAAAATTCGCAAGGAACGTTGCGCAGAAAAACAGCCTTAAATGAAAATCGGTTCATTAGGAGTAAACTCCTAAAACGAAATACATGATGTCAAGCCATTTTCTCAGACATTATTTAGCTCCGGAATAGAAAAAACCATATGCCATGACTTTTGGTTTTAGTTAAATGTAAAATATTCTGTAGGGCACGGAAAGAGAATTCAATCCAAAATTACTATTGTTAAATTTTCGGGACTTTTGCAAAAGAGGGCTCGTAAAACATATAAATGACTTGCACTTGGCCGGTTTTATATAAAATATTACATTTATCTCACTATCGTCACTAATAATTTATTAAAGGTAAAAGTATAATATGCTTTATAAAAGGATAAAATTGTCACTGTTAATATTTTTGTGGTATCATATAAATACAAATACCCAACAATAAAAAATACTCATATATATTAACAAGACAAAATAGTAAGCTTTAATAGATAATATTACAAGATTATTATTCACACACTTCAGGGCAAAGGCTTCTCAAACGGAGTGGACTTAGCGTTGATCAACATGCTTTTCAAGGCGGATTGACGGTTTCAGACTTATGTATATTAAGACTTTAGATTTAGTACTTACCCTTCTATTAATGATTTTTAAATGTATTATTGTGTTTAATTCAATCTTCTAGATAACAACAATACCCCGGATGCTGAGTGGGGTACGCTCACACAGAATGTGTTTAGTCACCCGGTTCACTTCGGTGGTAGTGTAAATCCTGGAGTGGCGAGCAATGCAGCACCTGTTGTCACCTGCAACGTTATCACGCCCAATGGCGAAGACCTCATTATCACAAGTGACGTCAATTATCCTCACATAGAAAGAATTGCTTTCGACCGTCCACATCTATGTAGCATTAATTTCACAAACATCGATAGAACCATGATCGGAGAATGGACGATCTATGGCAAATTCCGTGGAGCGGTTTTAGGTTTGCATGAAATTCATCTGCCATTGAAATTTCTCCTTTATAGTAAGTATTAAAAATTCATGTAAAATATCTACTTCATAAAAATCTTAAATCCAGTGATTCACTAACAGATAACGCACAGCGTAAACACTCGGTCCTCACATAACGAAGGTGAGCACTAAGGAAACATTTTTGAGACTTTAATCCCTAGAAGTACGAATACGGGACAAATGTTTTTATGGAAGTTTGTAATTTTTTGGCAGACGGTTTGTAAATGTATGAAGTAGAAGGTGTGTCTAACAAAGATACTGTTTCAGATGAGGAGCGACCTTATGATCAGGCGTACAATGTAACTACATTACCAGAAGATAGATATCTCGTTATTTTGGGACGCACCTTGGAAGTTAGTGTAAAAAGTGTAGGTGGACAAGTCGAAAATTGTCAGTACAGAATGCCAACAGGCCAATCTAGTGATTTGATCAACAGCATCGCTCCGAATGGAGTAGTTTTGAGCGGTGAGGACGCACCAGCCTGTCGCATTACTTTGAGTCCAATTACTAAGGACATGCTGGGTGAATGGCAGCTTATTGGCAAATTCAGTAATGGTAATCAGTTTACTGAGAGACGGCAGACGTTCATTGTTATACAAGAAGGTAAATCAGATTTAAAGTTTGTTATGTTTAACGTGGGCATAGAGTACAACAGGAGAAAGATTTCGATTCCATTATATACAGTACCCTCTAAAAGTTAGTTGAAATTAATTCACCTTATCAATGATGTCACATAATTTCCAAAATACGCAGTTTCAATGAATGAACTGTTTACGATTTATGTTCGGATACACTATTCTAATACGTACAGTAGGAAATTCCCCGAAATTAATTTTGTTTTCTTAGTTATTCTATGTTTATGTGCTCACTTCTTGAATTAAGTGCGTCAAAATTCAGTTGAAATAATATGAAACTTTTAACGATTTCCGATACTCTCGCGGTTTTAAACTCATTCATTAATATTGTTAGGGCAGTGTGGGTAGTTTAAATTTAATAGAAAAATATTGTGAGGTGATTTGACTGTTTTTGAATAAATAATGGCTCCGAGGCGAAGAAAGAAGGCTCCTAAGAAAGAACGAAGATTAAGTGTGAATCCAAAAAAATGAAAACTTTAGTACTGTGGGAAAATTATTTAAAGTTAGTCCAGAAGGTGTGCGAAAAATAATAAAGAAGAGTTTAGAATGTCCTAGTCTTGCAGATAGGCCACGGTCGGGGCAGCTTAGGGCTACTACTTCTGTTGATTATCGACAAATAGTGCGGCAGTGTAAAATCAATCCCAAGATTGCGATACGAGAGATCAAAAATCAGTTACAGGCAGTAGGAACCTTGATTTCTGAAACTACTATCTGGCAACGCCTGCATGATGCTAATTTACGAGGTCACGTTGCCAGAAAGAAAGCTCTTTTAATCGATCCATAAAAAACGAAGGTCGGAGTTCTCCCGCAAGTATTCAGATAAGCCAATATACTTATGGAAGAGAGTAGTATTTAGCAATGATTGATTCATTGCTAAAGACTACTCTCTACTAAGCTCGAACTATTTGGAAATCAACGTCGGCAAACCGTATGGAGCAGAAGCATCGATAACTCTTACGACGACAAATACTTGCAGCCCAATAATAAAAGTTAAGACATTGGCAAACACACAATTATAATAATAATACATAAAATATTTTTTCAACAATTTCAACTAACTTTTGGCACCGTAATTTATAATTACATAAAATATAATTATCAAAGTTGTTATGGTTCTCTTATTGATAGAAATATTCTAAATTGATTATATTTTAATAATATAGTTCTTGAAGCCATGATTTTATTTGGTTTTATCATAATTTCCTCACATTTATTACATTATTGATAATTTCAACTAACTTTTGGAGGGTACTGTATATTTTTTTTAGTTTATAGGAAAAATATCTTATCGATTACTTTAAAATCGTATCATATGTTTGTGTTAACAGTCAACCTATTGCAATGTTTCTATACGTTTTTTCCAGATCCGGCAAACCCCATTTTAGATGACTTCAGAGTAGTTGAAAATTTGACAGAAACGATTCTGGATACAAAATTGGGCGCTTCACATAGAGTCACTATTACCACCACGAGCAATGTTGAAAATGAGAGTTGTCACTTAATGACACCAGATGGCTTGCAGTACGCTTTTATAGATGGATTTCATGTCCCCAACGTAGAAATTTTAGAAGAAAATGGCATCGAATGCGGCGTTAAGATCGACGTTCTGGACTTGGACATGCTCGGAGAATGGATACTGATCGCAAGAGCTACCAGATCATCTAATCCTATCGAAAGAAGGCGGTATTTTACGATCCGCGTCGAAGGTAATCGATAATATTTAAATTAATGATGATTATCCGTTTATCAAGTCACGTCTATAGATAACTCAGCTAATACACTCTATCGGACAATGATTACAGATAATAAATTATCACAAATATATTCTTTCAGAAACATTGCCTCTAGGAGTTGCAATAACAATAACAGAAGGAGCTGATCTGTATTTGAGTCTACCGAATGCTACGCATATGTATACCACATGCAAGCTGTATGCTAATGATGAAGAAGTTACAGACTTTGAAATTGACCAATTTCGTTATAGTTCTTGTGGTTACATTGTTAGAAATGTCACTCGTGCTCAACATGGATCATGGGCTATTGTATATGGAAACCAAATCATTTACAGAGCCACTGTTGAAGTGAATATTTTAGGTAATAATATTCAATACGCTTACAATTTTTTGGTAAAGAAAGTCACACTACTAATTGTTTAAATTGTTCATACAACACTTCAGCTGTCCTTACGTTGTTTCTTTGTATATTGTCATGTTACGTGTTTGGACAAATTGATAATCTTAAAAATATATTCCTATTATAGAATCGGTCGGAATCTCCGTGGAGAATATGGTATGGCCTGTTGGTAGTTCAGTAAATGTTACCCTCGGTCCTGAGGATGCGGTGTACTGCAGGCTTATAGACTTCAACGGTAACTCCGTTTACGACGGATTTGGTCCGTGCAGAGTTGTGGTGGACAGGGTAACGGAGGCCCAACAGGGATGGTGGACGATATCAGTTGGCGTTTCTGGCACAGTCATGCTTCGTCAGGAAAGATTCTACGTGGACGTAATATCATCGGGTATGTAATATCCACTATTGCAAATTTTAAGAATAAGTTTGATGTTATATCTATAATATTATTTACTTTTTTATTTGTAAATATAGTCCGACCCACCTAACAGTAAAAAAAAATGCATATGTTCACAATCAACTGTTTTATTGTGATAGATGAGTCTCTCAATTACATATATTAAGGATATGAAATGTATGCCAAAAGATGATTCTAACTGTAAACTTTCTGAGATATGATTGTTCTGCCTTTTAATGACTATCGATATGAAATGTATACCAAAAGATAATTCTGACTGTGAACTTTTTGCGATATGATGGTTCTACATTTTAAATATTATGCATAAAGATCATTCTGACTTACAAATTCATGAGTTTTGAATGTATGATAAATGAATGTATGCCAAACGATTTTATGCGAAATGAAGTTTATAATATCCGCTGTTATGCAAAGTAATATCATGAAAATAAAAAGTTCTGCTATAAAGGGTAGACCATTCCTAAAGACGCACTAAGAACTATCTAAATTTTTACCATCATTGTTATAACTGGATTAAGGCCGCGGGAATCCAGTAGGGGTCAGAAGCAAAGGAGCTATCGTAGTGGCGATGCTTTTGTGATCCTTTTGTCCATGGTCTATTCGGCTGAATGATGACGTCACTGATGATGACCTCAATCTATTCCAGATTCCAGACCAGTAGTCACAACGGACGTAGTAAGGAATGGTTCTTCAGTGATTCTGACGTGTTCCGTGTCAGGAGTGAACGAGGTCCATGCCTGCTTGTTCCGCGACCCTAGCGGTAATGTCCTCATCGCCAGCCATGGGGTTGGGCAGGACGGATACAGCGGGGCTGTCTTACGGTTAGTACTTGTCAATCATCATTTAAGATCTACTCATGTCTTAATCTGTATCTTCTCTTTATTAACCGACTTCAAAAAAAGGAGGAGGTTATCAATTCGACTGTATTTTTTTTTTTATTATTCGCGGCTGGTACTTATTTAATTCATGATAAGATTCAGTATTCGGCACACAATGGTCCTCACATAACGTGACCAAGATTATGTCTGGACTTTAAAAGGGACTGTGATTCTATCATAATCATAGCAAGAGAAAGACAAGGATAGGCGCATTCGAAATATGGAGCTAGAGGTGAATGATTCGAATACCTTGGACGGCCAAACGCAAAAATATGTCTGTCCTATCCCAACTAAATTTCATTCGTAAACATCAACCTACAGAAATAAGTTTCATTTATTTTATACTGTATTGTCTTACAGTTACGAATCAGATTCTGACAGCCACATCTGTACTCTCCGCCTCCTAACGCCATCCTCGGAGCACCAAGGCATATGGCGCTGTGCGGTCAACACTGCCCGGGACATCAGCTATGCCTTCCTCACCGTCACCGGGTCGATAATGGATCAGCCGAATAGTCACTACGAATATTTTATTGGTGAGTTTACTTCCTCAAAATATAATCTTTTGACAGCACAATGATGGTGCCTTCTAAACCGATTTTGGCTATATGGTCGATTTCTATCTCAGTCTGAGGGATGGTGGCTAAGCAATAACAGCCACCAGGATCGATCAATCAGGTTAAGCTACGCTGGCGGCGTGGTGCCGGACGTAAAGAATAGCACCATCCAATTTCTTTCCGTGGGTGTCGTAAAAGGCGACTAAGGACTTACTAGAAAATAGGTAGCAGCGTTCTCTATGCATTTTATCACCGTATTGCGATCGCCAACCCTCCGTCTGCCAAGGGCGGTGATTATGGCAAAACAATTTTGTGGGAGGCCTAGGTCCAGCAGTGAGCGTCTTTCGGCTGATATGATGATCATGATAACGCTTGCAACGTTTGGGTGACCAGATCCCGCCATGCCTCGGAAAGCATGTTAAGCTGTTGGTCCCGGCTGTCATTTGTAGATCTTTGACAGTCGTTACAGGTCGTCAGGAGCCCGACATACAGTTTTACCAAGAGGTATCTATTACCCAGTAACTGGGTCGTGGAAGTCAGATAAACAGTCGCTCCATGTTAAATACTGGTATTCAGCTGTATCCGGTTAGACTGGAAGCTAACCTCAATATGGTTGGGGAAAGGTTAGGCAGATTGTTCGCTGCCAGGCTAGACCCCGTACAAATAGAATTTCAATAGCGCAGTGGAAGTTATGATGGTGGGGTCCAGGAGACAAGAGTGGCGAGCGAAGTTGTCCGCCGTGCGCGGAGCCAAACTACAATTTGTCGAGGGAGCTTTATCGACTCAACAAAAAATCAGGGTCCTTCGTTCCAACAGCGAGCACCTTGAGCCCGGGCAAAGGACCCGACATCAAGACTGGCGATCGAGGCCAATCATCCTCGGGATGAGTCAGCCAGTCTGGTCCCCACCATAGGGGGTAAGCAAACAAGCGGGGTGCCATGCACCCACGTGAGGCCACGGCGCCTGGGTTCAAATCTCCAGGCACGTGCCTCCAAATCAAATGCGTTTTAGACTTTTGAATCTGGGACACTCGGACACTTCGCAACAAAGACCTCCAAAGAGTGGACGGACGTCTTCAACCAACACAAAACAATTGACTGTCCGTCCAGGCGTAAGAAGCCCGAATGTCTACAGTTCCACCCAAAGTGTGAGCAACGTGGTTCAATAAACGCACAAGACGCGCCGCCCCTGGCAATTCAACTTAGGGGTGGTCAGTGCCGTCCGGAGGGGGAGTGACAAATTCACCTGGCCTGTTGCGCAGACGGTGCGCAGACAAACAACAGCTGCATATCCGTGCGAAGACGCATCACAAACAAGGGTAGCAGTGTAGCTCCCAGGGGGGAGGATAGCGCGGGGTAACACGACCTCGTTGACTGCAGGGAGTGCGGATACAAATTGGAGCCAATCTTCCAACAGGGTTTCCCGAATTGGCTCGTCCCAGCCAAGTCCCGCAGTCCAAAGGCGCTCAAGAAAACAATTTTGCCCAAAACAATACAAACAAAACAACAAAACAATAGACAAAAGGCAACCCTGGGCTCCCGTGTCCAAACTGGCACGGACCACAACAGAGTCCCCCGTGGGCTCCCAGACCCGACCGATGCCGTTGGCAACAAAACCGTGTCGATCTGAGGGGTACCTTAGCGGGGCAGGCGCCAATGTCCTAACAATGCCTGGGCGGCGACCGATCGCCGCACACCCAGGCTCCGCACCCAAGCTCAAGGCCCTCGCGACGAGGATGGAGGCCAAACTCCTCGTCCGCGCGGTGTCCCGAGCCACGCGCCATCGCTGGATGGGCATATCCCACCGGAGGCCTGAATGGCGGGGGGCGTGACTCCAACCGGGGACGTCCCGCCAAAGGAGGGGAGGGAAGGCGGTGCTGGTCTGGCCAGCGGTGCCTAGCAACAATTGCGTAATCGCCTTTACGCGGGGAGACCAAATGGCGGTCGCGCGGCTCCCGATCAACTTGCGCGGGGGGTGGAATGCGGCGCTCAAAATTGCGGGCCTCTCCCCGGTTCTGAACCGGCGAGGCAAGAAGCCCGGTGACCAACTCCATGATACCCCCCCGTACGCGAACCTTCATCAGAGGCTGGTCTGCCAGCGTGGTTCGCGTTAGCGCACAATATGTCCAAATGGGACCCCCTACAAATTCTACAAGGGCGGGGGTTGGGGCAGTCCCGATGGAAGTGAGCCCCCAAACAAGAGAAGCACATGCGGCGTGCATTGGCAATTCGGCGGCGGGCACTCACGTGCAATTTCAAAAAGGCCGCGCAAGTTGCCATGCCATGCCCCGTGTCCCTACAAAACTCACAACCAGGACGACTCTCGGTGCCAGCAAAACGAGCGGCGGGGCGACCATCAACAGGCCCGCGAGCCCTAATCCGTCCCTGGTCTCGTGGCCGGGAAGACGGCTGGCATGACTCAGTGGCAACGCCAGAGTTGTCCACAAACCGATACTCATCCTCCAAAAATTGGACGAGGTCACCAAATGGGGGGAGATGTGTGACACTATCCCCACCATACCTTTGCTCGAAACGAGCCCTCAAATCGGCAGGAAGCCGTTGCAGCACAACATGCACCAAAGGGTAAGACCATTGGTCGACCGGCAAGTCCAATCGCTTTAAAGCGTTGGTCGCTGCCACCAACTGGTTCAACAGGTCAGTACGCAATGCTGACAAACTAGTAATGACCGGTAACCCCAAAATCAATTCAATATGAACGTCAGCCAAACAACGTTTATTTTGGTACCACCGGGTGAGTAGTTCCACAGCGGTAGGGTAGGCTGAGTCAGTCAAAGACAGATGCTGCACCAAGGCTCGGGCCTCACCTTCCAGGACAGACAACAAATAGGCCAACTTTTGGGCGGGTCTGAGGTCCGAGCGTGCATCAACCAAACTTTCAAACAGGTTTTGGAAACTTAACCAGTGGTCCAGGCGACCGTCAAAGTGTGGCAGTTCCAAAGTAGGCAGTCTACTCAATAGTCCGGGACCTGAAACAACCGAGGTCTCCGGTTTGACCTGGACAGGTGTCCGGCTCCCCAATATCCAAAACTCTCGCTGCAGAATGGCCAACAGCGCATTGCAACCGGCATGCGAGTTCATAATGTGACGATCAGTCACCAACAATTTAACAACAACAAACAACAATTTAACCAAATGGCCCTCCTGAGGCAACAAAAGGGGGTGACGGGCCCCATAAGGAAGGCTAGCGCCTCAACCGTCAACAACCAAACAACAAAAGACCCGTATCGTCCAAAAGGGGTTCAACTTACCAACGGCTCCCGACAATATCCAAAATTCAACCCGTGTTATTACACCAAGATAGGGGTTATTAACACAAACAACTGGGTCATGACCTATTGTCCACCAAAACGACCGGGGTAAGCGATTACTTTACAAAAGATCGCGAGATACCACCCGGCGACGTGTTCCCTTTATTTTTTCCCACCAAAAACCAAGAGAAGTGTCAAGTGTCAAAATCAAACTAACAAGTCAGATGTCATTCCGTTCGGGCGGCGCGTTCCGAAGGCGCATAGAGTAACAAAGTGTTCGGTCCGAAACACAGATGATACTCATTATTTTTTTTTAATAGTAGGTACCTATTATCATTAAATTGAGTAATATATTTATCTATCTGATGGGGCATTGACCTAATTGGCTAATAGTTTTACAACTGATATTTTTAATCATCAATTATCAATGTTTGTGATTAAAGGCTAGACTATACAACTAGAAACTACAGATATGTTAAAAAAAAAAACTAAGTTTTTTATGTTTTCTATTTGACTGATAAGATAATGCCGGCAGCATACACGCCGGCGTAGTGTGTAGTAGGAGCCTTTATCCTACTAATATTATAAATGCGAAAGTTTGTGAGGATGGATGTATGTGTGTATGTGTATGTTTGTTACCCTTTCACGAAAAAACTACTGAACGGATTTGGATGAAATTTGGAACACAGTTAGTTTATAACCTGGATTAATACAGAGGCTACTTTTTATCCCGGTAGGCTACTTTTTATCCCGGTAGTATGTTCCCGCGGGATAATTTCCGACCTCCACGCGGGCGAAACCGCTGGCAAAAGCTAGTCCTACATAAGTTGGCAGTCTTGCAAAAAGCATTTTTTTTTTCAGAGCCGGAATTCAAAAGCACGGCCTCTAAGTTTGGGGGCAAAGAAGGCAATCCAGTGGCGATGTCTTGCTCCATAGACGCCGCTGTTCGCTACTGCTACTTCAGAACACCGAATGGAACTATCTTCAACGTTGGTCCTTGTGAGTATCACACCTGAACTAAGCCTAGGTTTTGTATCGTAAAGCGATATAATTATTAAAACTAGTGGTCGAAATTCGACCATAATTCTATATCTCTAATTTATAAAATTCTCGTGTCGCAGTGTTTGTTACCAAACTCCTCCGAAACGGCTAAACCGATTTTTATGAAATTTTGTGTGGAATTGGGTAGGTCTGAGAATCGGCCAACATCTATTTTTCATACCCCTAAATACCACCCACACCAAAAAAATGTATTTAATTTTTTTGTAATTTTTTAAATTTTATTTTAATTAGATTTGGCATTAAAAAATACACACAATTCTAAATTTTCACTCTTTTGCACTGCTCTTTTTCAAGCTAGTTTTTGTATAATAATCTTTACATCGTATAAAACAAAGTCGCTTGCCGTGTCTATACACTTAAATCTTTTTGACTACGGAACGTATTTTAATATGGTTTTCATCAATAGACAGAGTGATCCAAGGGGAAGGTTTAAATGTATAATAAGCGGGCGAAGCCGCAGTCAAAAGCCAGTGTTATATAAAACGCTTACTGCACTCCTTCCGTCCGCGTACCTTCTGTTCGTAAAGATGGGGTACAAAGATTTTGCTTCACGTATTATTACATAGATAGATATCACCGACGAATTATAATATATGGAGTGAACTGGAGTTTTTATTTGTATTTAAGTTAAGTAGCAAGAAGTTGTGTGAAGATCGTTTGTCATCATTGAAATTAGGACTTCACGTAGTTTTGGAAAAGACGCCTAAAATATTGTATCAGATAAACACTTTGCTAAAGACATTTTACAAGGCGCAAAATATGTAATGTATTCTATTTTCCAACAGTCATGGTATTTATTAATATAGACTTATAGAGAAATGAGGAATGCATGCCGTGAAAAAAGTTTAGAGTATGACCGTGGATAGGTTGCAAGCGTAATTTCAGGAATATCAAAGAAAAGATGGATGGATGAGACGACCAATGGGATGTATGGATAAAAAGACATGCCACGCCGACACGAAATAAAGAATATTGTGCTCGGGAGACTAACTGAGTCAGTTTAGTGAGAGGCAGCCCAAAGAATTAGGAGTCACCCTTCGGGAAAGCAGTAATAAGTATTAGAAGGAAGTAGGATCTTAAACCACCCTCATTGTTTTACAGCCGTCTCATCAACAGACTACGAGTATGTCGGCAACGGTTTCGATGCGGGAGAATGCGGCATCAGGTTCAACAACCTCTTGCGTAATGACAGTGGAATTTGGAGCTGCAATGTAGGACTGGTCCACAATCATAAAGAACTGAGCGCAAACTTTGAAGTTAACGTCTATGGTAAGTAACAACGGTAATCGAAGTTTCTGTAGTGTCAGTAAAAGTTTCGCTTATTAGTCGATTCGCAGGCGTATGCGTTGAACCGATCAGGTCATAACTGCACTTAATGGTCCGAATGTACGAGAAGGGCTGCAGTATGAGAGGAATGGTGACGGATTGTGTTAAGCTCGCCACCACACTAGATGTGACGACCACCAAGAGTGTAACGACGAAGAAAAAGAAGACGTATTCGCCCGAACCTGGCGATTCGACTCTTTTAAATAATGTATCAATTTCTATAGGCGACTCGCACGAAGTTAATTTATTTGTGGGTGAATCGACAACTCCAGATATACTTATTAGGCAATTGATACGTTTTGAATTGTACCCACTGTGATTCGAGTTATAATAATTTTGTTGCAGAGCCCATGTCGATGTACCACGGTTGGAACGGCAGTTCGGTGAGCTTGCGTCTGCAAATTGGGGGTGCGCCCACCCTGGAATATTGCAGATTTGTACGTATCGACGGACTAGGTAAGCAAACACTGCGGACTGGCACTGATGCCCGATGAACTGAATTTCAGCAACCCTTCACATGAATTGATCTAGACAAAAACCTCATTCACCTCCTTGTTGACATGCGAGACGTCATTTCCAAAAAAATCTAAGGTTTCCTAGAAGTGTGCTGGTCGCCACAAAACGACCTCAACCGCCACCAAGAAAATTAAAGCATTGAATTTACGGTGTTAAAAAAATACTCTCTAGAAAACATGAAAAATGGTTAGAGAAACCTAAAAATGTTTTTCAAAGACTTATTCAATCACTTGGCATAGTTCATCCACTTAATTTCTTTTTTCTTTTTCGCAATATGGCGTCTGGTTGTCGCCATATTGAATATTGATTACTGTTAAATCTTTGGCGACATTCACAAGATTATGACAAATCAATCACCAAAAAAATTAAATACCTAGCCGAAAAAATTTTCAGTCGGCGCTGGAAAATCAATTAATACAGTTCAGTCTAAGCGTCATAATTTTAAGGTACTTATATTATTTTTTGCTTTTCTGTTTTCTCGGTGGTTTAACCCTTAAATGCATGATTTTTACTTTTTAACCAAATTAAATTTATTTGGATGTAAGATTAGCCATATAGTAAGGAAAAAAAAAAAATATGTATTCTTTTTTTTTATTGCTTGGTGGAAATTTACATCTTTATGTAATCAAAACTAGCGTAGTGAGAACAAAATGTGTAGTAACATCATTCTCCTGCCATTATCCCAATGTATTTGTGGTCGGCGTAACATGTCTTTTTCTTCCACACTTTTCTATTAGTCGTCATCTCAGTAGTCACTTGTACCAGGGTCACGGTATCTCTTTCGGACAATCACGCGACCCCGGCAATCACGCGACCCCGGCAGTAGTCACCCTCTGGCGTTATGTTATGTTGTGATAGTATTTTAACTTAGAATGTCGGGTCCTTTTTTTTTAAAAGGTACCGACCGGAATGCCCAGATAAATGATGATTATATTAATTGGAGCTTTAATAATCTATTTTTCACAGGTTTTACTTCCGACAACGTGCCTTTTGGGTACGACTTCGACTCGCAGCAGCTGGCAAGCGGTGCGTGTGCCCTCAACATTCCGAGCCCCGTAGCTCAGGACCTGGACCCTTGGATGGTGTTCGCCAAGGCCGTTGCAACAGGAGGGGAGCTCTCCATGACATCTACTTTCATAATACCACCATCGTTCATGAATGAACGGTCGGGTTAGTATCTATTTTTATTTTATTAAGGTACTAGCTGTGCCTGCGGCTTCACCTGCGTGGAGGTCGGAAATCATCCCATGTGGCAGTGCCACCCGAAAAAATCTTATGTTACTCTTTGTAACATCAGCTATTTGCCAGTGAAAGTCCCGTCAAAATCGATTTAGCCGTTTCTGAGATAAATAAAAATATCTGGACGACCGAGCTTTGCTCGGTATTTTTTGGAAAATTGTGTTTAAAATAATAAGTTTATGTTCAAGTTGACTATCGATAAAGTTGTTAATTGAAAACACGAATAAAATGTCATTTTCTAAAAATGAATCCTAGCTAGATCGATTTATCGCCCCCGAAACCCCCTGTGTACTAAATTTCATGAAAATCGTTGGAGCCGTTTCCGAGATTCAGATTAATTATATACAACATTAATTTTTGTTTATGCGAAACCCGAAACACGGGTCTAGTATTTTTATGTAAAGAATCTATGAAAAAAAATTCAAAACTGTATCATTAATAATCACAAAGTTATAAGCTTGATAAATTACCTGGTTGTCCACGCAAAAACATATGCAGATCACCACAAACAGCTAGTGTACGTACCATCTCCGTGTAATGGACGTTTGAGTACGAGAAAGACATGATAATTTTAAAATCGAAACAAAACACTAAGGCCCCGCGACTTGGAAGCGTAATTAAATATTTTTGGTACAAAATATAACATGGTGTAAAAATTATTGGAATCGATTCAGTTACTGATTCTGAACAAACTATATTCAGGTTTCGCATATACTAAAAATAATCTTGTATATACAAGAATTGGTCGTTTAAAGATATAAGATTTAAGGGTTTGTAATGTTGAAATAACTAATACCTACTTAGATTTTTTTGTTAAAACAAAAGAAAACGGTTTTAAGTACCGTATAATATTTTCAAATGTATGTAGTAAAAAGCTATTATTTTGGCATGACTAAATAGGTAGATGTCAATGGATTAACAATTATTTTCTTTCAAATTGATTCAGATTTTGATTACTAGTGTGTTACACAATTAGGGTTGCGCGTCGACATCCCTGCCACTCTCTTCAAATCTGAAGTTGACTAATTTCCAAAAACTTTCTTGTTTCAGTGGTCATCCCAATTCTGATGTGGACATTATTTGCCCTCTTGTGTTTGCTACTGATCCTCGCTGCCGTGTCCCTCGTGCCTAAGAAGAACCGCGAGTGGACATACGAGAGAGCCTCCATCTTAAGGAACAGCTTTAAGAAAAAACATCAACCGCGACCTGTAAATACTGATATGCTTTATTGATTTACCGCTAAAAGTTTAATGGAAAGGAGACAATACGAATTTAAATAATAAAACTCAAAACTTAGGTTTCAAGAAAGTGGTTTTAATGGAGTTGTGTGCTAGACGGTTTGCCGTAAGAGAGCGCGTAATAACTGTAACCTTAAAAAAAAAACTTGGTTGAAAAGCATGGAATTAGTATGTACGCTCCTTGATGAAAAGCGACCGATTGGTGATAGACAGCGCCATCTTGTAGTAAAGTTTTTAACAAAGAACTTCTTTGGCACATTAAGCGGTAATAGTCATCATAGTACCTTATCTTACCGCATCCTCCTTAATGAGAGAAACTCTTTGGTCATCTACGCGGAACTCATTTGAAAGTTTTCTTCCACATTGGAAAACAGAACTGTGTAGACTAGAAATGAGATTAAATGTAAGGAGTTTTGAATGGAAATCGTTGTGAAATTATTATTTACTAACATTATATACTTACTTACTGCATAAAAACAATAATTATATGAATTACATTGTAAACACCTATTAACTGTAAAAGCTAGTACTTGAAATAAGCATTTTCAACTAATGTGCTGTGTAACTCTAAGAAACTTTTTTATTTTTTATAAGTAAAGTTTTTGTGGACTTATTCTGTGTTTTTCTTCACGCATATACTTGAGATTTAAATTTTTCGACGTTCCTACCTAAAATACAGCCGTCAACATTATCATTTCCAAGCAGCAGTGATTGTTGCATAGAAGCTCAGCTCTGGTGTCAGCTAGCAAATAAAGCCCACCCCAGAATAAGGTGGGAATTTATAGCCCATGTCCAATGGCCTGAATGAAAGTGGATGTGGCGAAATGCCACCGATACTCAGATAATTTTTGTAACACAAAAAAAATGGTCTAAGACACTCTCTCAGAAACAAACTGGAAGAGATTTTAATTTAGTGATTGTGCCTTCTCAATATATTTATGAAAATATTTTGTATGCAGACAAAAATCTGTTTAAAATTTATTATTCTATAAAAAATATAGTTTTCCCAACTTTTCTTATTATCTGTAGATAAAATAATCACATCAATTAATATCAGCACCCCACGCATTTTTACAATCATCATCATCAGCATCATCATTTCAGCCGAAAGACGTCCACTGCTGGACTCAGGCCTCCCCCAAGCACCGCCACTTCGACCGGTTCTGTGCTTCTCGCATTCAACAAATTCCAGCAGCCTTCACCAGGTCATCGGTCCATCTTGTGGGAGGCCTTCCAACGCTACGTCTTCCAGTACGCGGTTGCCACTCCAGAACCTTCCGACCCCATCGGCCATCTATTTTTACAATTAAATGATTTTATTTATTAATCACTCTATCCTGATTTTGAATTGAATTTCTTTATATTATTTTCTACCATTTCGTTCGATTTTATATTACAGTGTGTTTTTTAACTACCTAAATTATTACATATTTTTTCGTTATGAAGTAGGTTATTTACATGAAACCAGTTAACTGCTTTAGCCGGGTGTTATTCACACTGTCAGTAACCAGCAGTTTTTGTTAAAGTTTAAGTAAAAATGAAATGTTTTCGGCTAACAACAATAAATCATCATTATCTTTTATATTTTTTAAGACATTCACAATAATATAAATTAAAAACAAAAATGGGCCAACAAATGAGCCCTGGGGAAGCCCCATTCTTACTACAGATCTGTCATTCATGGTATGAAATAAGAAGAACCAGAGTGACGTTTCGAATTCCCTAGTGGTGCAGTTTCCTGATTGATGCCTTGGACAAATGGAGCGGGAAAAATCTAAGGTGATAAAGCGAAGGGCGGGCGTTTTGGTGGACTGTCTTTCGTAACTTTGACGTTCAAAAAGTGCTGACTCTCAGCCTAGTTTGAATAAATGACTTTTGATTTTTGATTTTTGATTTTGGAGTGATTGAGGAACACGCTAACGATAGGAATGGTTTTATTAACGTGGTTGAGCAGACAAATATGTCGAACAAATGAAGCTATAGATTAGCATTACAACCTTCAAAATTATTCAGATTCTGCCTAATAGTGAGTTAAGCAATTAAGGCAAGTCAACGCTAACTTATTAGAACTTTAAGGAATCAGCATCGCCTGAACTAGACCCGTTGAGAATTCTTTCTATTAAACAACCATCATCATTGCAACGTGCATACAATTGCGTTGACTTTCATTTGTAAAGAATTTATCAAGAGCTATTGTTTTCTTCATGCAAACACTGATACATAGAGTGTCACCACAGAATCTTTGTGGTTTCCACATTCGAAAACAAAAATATTGGTTCCGAACGACTGACAGCTGATTCATCGATTTAATTCGCCTACACGATAAGATAACGAAGGTTTGTCAGTTTTAGATAATCATACTTTTTTTTGTACAATTCAGGTACATGCGTAGTTACTGTCGGTTATTATATTCACTGGCAGTGAAGTGATATATTTACAAAATGTGGAGGATTCCTGTTTTATTTTTAGTTTTTGTCTTTTTTAGTGTACAAGGTAAGAGTTTATTTATTAACTATTACGAGTCTAGGGACTCACTTGGACCTGCCGGTAATATTGTTACATAATTAATCGCGAAAAATGTATGCTTTGATGATTTCGGTTGATAATTTGCAAAGACACCACGTTGAACGTCACGCGTTGTAATTCCTATGTAGAACAAACAAAAATGTAAAGTTCAAAGGAGTTTGAACTTCCGACCGGCAGATTTTTACGCGTCACTGGAAGTTATTGAATCTGCGATAAAATTGTTTTACTACTGGGCGTCACTTTCATTTTCTATTAAGGCTCTAGTAGAACCATTTGTATCAAAACTTCATGGAATGTCTTCTACCAGAATCATCACGGTCACGTCACCTGACTGCGGGAGTCTTTATTCTGTTTGTAAACCTTAGAATAAATCGCTCTTGGGGTCCTTTTGGATGTTATAGTTTGTAAAACAGAATCAATAAGATCTTGTTTATAATAATGAATTGCATCATAATTACTTTGTTTGGTAGACTAGATTACTATTTTAATTTCAACAAAAATAAGATTTTGTACGCTGCCAGACTAGACCCCTACAATACGATTTCAAATGCGCAGTGGAAGTGTGATAATCGTGGGGCTCTAGACAAGAGTGGCGAGCGAAACTAGTCCGCCGTACGCGGAGCAGACAATATATAAGAGAACAACTCACCTACAATACAACAAAAGAACTTACCTGTTGGTTGAAGGACACTGCTCTGGTGCCAACCTGGAGTTATGTATGTAAGTGAGTGTATATGTATCGTGTCGTGACGTTATGAGTGTTCTCCTGGTAACAATCCGCTGCAATAAGGGTGGAGGCAATCACAGCATGCGGTCTTCAAATCACTCATTCTCAATAGCGTCACTAACACTTAACCATCGGGTCATGACAGATTGTCCACAAAACGACCGGTTCTCAGGGATTAAGGGATTACTTTACAAAAGATCGCGAGATACCAAGCGGCGACCATCCCTTTCAAGAACTTCAGTTTTAACAAACGTAACCCGTATTATTACGTCAAATTGGGGTTATTAACAAACAAAGCGATTGGATCACGACTAATTGTCACAAGCGGATCGATTTAAAAGGATTAATTTCAACAAAAGCGTCGCGGGGGTTCCAAAACGCGACGGACCCATTTTAGCGGCAAATCAACAAGACCTGTCAAGTATCAAAATCAAACTGTCAAGTCAGATGTCATTCCGTTCGATGGCGCGTTCCGAAACTACTTTAAACGGGACCAAACATCTACCCCCCCCCGGACGGGCCTTCCCGTCCGCTAATCACTTGGCAATCCCGACAAGGTTGCGTTTTATCAGTCCACCTGACGCGCTGCTGGAGGATGTTCAAATACTCCAAGTTCCAACGCTTCCAAAAACTCTGAGCGAGCTGCTGCACCAACTGAAACCGCGATAGCCAATTTTGGCTCACATCGACAAAAGGGTGCTCCGGCAGGGCGACAAGTGGCTGTCAAATAAAAAAAAAAAATGGCCCGGGGTCAGAGCCTCCAAGTCGTTCGGGTCCAAAGACAGCGGGCACAATGGACGCGAGTTCAATACAGCTTCAATGCGGCAAAATACCGTAGCTAACTCCTTAAAGGTGAGAACGGTGTCTCCCCAACAATCTGCGCCAGAGTCCCTGTGCCGCTTTCACCGCGGCCTCAAAATACCCCCCCAATGGGGGCAGGCTGGCGGGTCAAAACAATAACAAACACCAAAAACAACCAAACAACAGCAACAACAACAATTTAACCAAATGGCCCTCCTTAGGCAACAAAAGGGGGTGACGGGCCCCATAAGGAAGGCCAGAGTGCCTCAACCGTCAACAACCAAACAACAAAAGACCCGTATCGTCCAAAAAGGGGTTCAACTTACTAACGGCTCCCGACAATATCCAAACTCTCGCTGCAGAATGGCCAACAGCGCATTGCAACCGGCATGCGAGTTCATAATGTGACGATCAGTCACCAACAATTTAACAACAACAAACAACAATTCAACAATTTGTCGAGGGAGCTAAATCGACTCAACAAAAAAATCAGGGTCCTTCGTTCCAACAGCGAGCACCTTGAGCCCGGGCAAAGGACCCGATATCAATACTGGCGATCGAGGCCAATCATCCTCGGGGTGAGTCAGCCAGTCTGGTCCCCACCATAGGGGGTAAGCAAAAAACGGGCTGCCATGCACCCACGTGAGGCTACGGCACCTGGGTTCAAAACTCCAGGCACGTGCCTCCAAATCAAATGCGTTTCAAAATTTTGAATCTGGGACACTCGGTACGCAACAAAGACCTCCAAAGAGTGGACGGACGTCTTCAACCAACACAAAGCAATTTGACTGTCCGTCCAGGCGTAAGAAACCGAATGTCCACAGTTCCACTCAAAGTGTGAGCAACGTGGTTCAATAGACGCACAAGACGCGCCGCCCCTGACAATTCTAACTTAGGGATGGTCAGTGCCATCCGGAGGGGGGCCACCTTGCTCTTGGCCAAGACCAGTGACAAATTCACCTGGCCTGTTGCGCAGACGGTGCGCAGACAAACAACAGCTGCATAACCGTGCGAAGACGCATCACAAACAAGGGTAGCAGAGTAGCTCCCAGGGGGGAGGATAGCGCGGGGTAACACGACCTCGTTGACTGCAGGGAGTGCGGATACAAATTGGAGCCAATCTTCCAACAGGGTTTCCCGAATTGGCTCGTCCCAGCCAAGTCCCGCAGTCCAAAGGCGCTCAAGAAAACAATTTCACCCAAACAATACAAACAAACAACAAAACAATAGACAAAAGGCAACCCTGGGCTCCCATGTCCATAATGACACGGACCACAACAGAGTCCCCCGTGGGCCCCCAGACCTGACCGATGCCGTTGGCAACAAAACCGTGTCGATCTGAGGGGTACCTTAGCGGGGCAGGCGCCAATGTCCTAACAATGCCTGGGCGGCGACCGATCGCCGCACCCAGGCCCAAGTCTTTCCCGACGAGGATGGAATTCAAATTCCTCGTACGCGCGGTGTCCCGAGCCACGCGCCATCGCTGGATGGGCATATCCCACCGGAGGCCTGAATGGCGAGGGGCGTGACTCCAACCGGGGACGTTCCGCCAAAGGAGGGGAGGGAAGGCGGTGCTGGTCTGGCCAGCGCTGCCTAGCAACAACTGCGTAATCACCTTTACGCGGGGAGACCAAATGGCGGTCGCGCGGCTCCCGATCAACTTGCGCGGGGGGTGGAGTGCGGCGCCCAAAATTGCGGGCCTCTCCCCGGTTCTGAACCGGTGAGGCAGAAGCCCGGTGACCAACTCCATGGTACCCCCCCGTACGCAAACCTTCATCAGAGGCTGGTCTGCCAGCGTGGTTCGCGTTAGCGCACAATATGTCCAAATGGGACCTCCCACAAATTCTACAAGGGCGGGGGTTGGGGCAGTCCCGATGGAAGTGAGCCCGCAAACAAGAGAAGCACATGCGGCGTGCATTGGCAATTCGGCGGCGGGCACTCACGTGCAATTTCAAAAAAGGCCGCGCAAGTTGCCATGCCATGCCCCGTGTCCCTACAAACTCACAACCAGGACGACTTATGGTGCCAGCAAAACGAGCGGCGGGGCGACCATCAACAGGCCCGCGAGCCCTAGTCCGTCCCTGGTCTCGTGGCCGGGAAGACGGCTGGCATGACTCAGTGGCAACGCCAGAGTTGTCCACAAACCGACACTCATCCTCCAAAAACTGGACGAGGTCACCAAATGGGGGGAGATGTGTGACACTATCCCCACCATACCTTTGCTCGAAATGAGCCCTCAAATCGGCAGGAAGCCGTTGCAGCACAACATGCACCAAAGGGTAAGACCATTGGTCCACCGGCAAGTCCAATCGCTTTAAAGCGTTGGTCGCTACCACCAACGGGTTCAACAGGTCAGTACGCAATGCTGACAAACTAGTAATGACCGGTAACCCCAAAATCAATTCAATATGAACGTCAGCCAAACAACGTTTATTTTGGTACCGCTGGGTGAGTAGTCCCAAAGCGGTAGGGTAGGCTGAGTCATTCTACGACAGATGCTGTACCAAGGCTCGGGCCTCACCTTCCAGGACAGACAACAAATAGGCCAACTTTTGGGCGGGTCTGAGGTCCGAGCGTGCATCAACCAAACTTGCAAACAGGTTTTGGAAACCGTACCAGTGGTCCCAGCGACCGTCAAGTGTGGCAGTTCCAAAGCAGGCAATCTACTCAATAGTCCGGGACCTGAAACAACCGAGGTCTCCGGCTTGACCTGGACAGGTGTCCGGCACTGCAATATTTCCATTTGTATGCCATTGCACAAACAAAACCATTCAAATAAACAAAACAATTAAATTATCAAATAACAAAGTTCAATCAATAAATAACAAGGAAATCCAACAAAAACAATCAAATAAAATAAACCAAGCAAAAGGTAATTAAGTAACAAAGTTCAAACAATCAATTACAAAATAACTACAAGCAAACAATCAAACTACCAAACCGCTAATCAGCAACTCAAGAAATAACAATATATTGGTTTCAATTCAATTCAACAATAAACTTTTATTCTAATTCAAACCCAATATCAACGTTCAAAATTCTATTTCATATTCAATTCAAATATTCAAATTCTATCCAATTCCAAATGTTAAGTTCACAAACCACTGTGTCAAAGGTACAACAATAATAAACCTTTATTCCAATTCAAAACAATGGTAATACTCAAAAATGCCAATTTCAACAAAACTACCATATTGATGGTACAAAACTCAATATTTTAATATCTTCCTGACATTCAATACAACACAGAGGTCAATTAACAACAACAAGAGGTTGTAACATAGCTCAATCTAACCAACTCTGCTAGAATATGCAAACCTGGTTGACCCCGTCAATATGAGTTACTCGACTCAATATGTACGCTGCCAGGCCAGATCTCAATTCAATAGCGCAGTGGAAGTTATGATGGGGGGCTCTGGAGACAAGAGTGGCTAGCGTACTGTCCGCCGTACGCGGAGCAGACAATACAAGTACAAGGTACAATATACAAACAAAAGAACTTACCTCATGGTTGAAGGAAACTGCTCTGGTTCCCACCTGGAGTCATGAATGTAAGTGAGTGTATATGTATCGTGTTGTGACGTTACGAGTATTCTTCAGGTTGGAATCCGCTTCAAACACGGCTGGATGCAATCACAGCATGCGGTCTTCAAATCACTCGTTCACCATAGCGTCACTTGAATGACCTTCAACTATTTATACGAGATATTTCCAACAAATAAAACCCGTGATATGTCAAATTAGGGGTTATTAACAATCCAAACAATGGGTCATGACCTATCGTCACCAAAACGACCGGGTAAGGGATAACTTTACAAAAAGATCGCGAGACTCAAACGGCGACATGCTTCCTCGTTTCCCACCGAAAATCAAGAGAGAGTGTCAAACGTCAAAATCAAACTTGACAAGTCAGATGTCATTCCGTTACGCGTTGCGTGCGCATAGAGAAACTATTTCAGGACGCAACACAATAAATTCCAACAAATTATTTCAAATAACAATTAATTATGGTTATCAAATATTTACAGCGTATTACTACTTCCCTTATAGAGACTGCCAAGTAATTAGCCTACTGTAAATTACCAATTTGATGGTTATGTCTTATAACCGCGCTCTGAATACCAAAATGTACGCTGCCAGACTAGACCCCTACAATACGATTTCAAATGCGCAGTGGAAGTGTGATAATCGTGGGGCTCTAGACAAGAGTGGCGAGCGAAACTAGTCCGCCGTACGCGGAGCAGACAATATATAAGAGAACAACTCACCTACAATACAACAAAAGAACTTACCTGTTGGTTGAAGGACACTGCTCTGGTGCCAACCTGGAGTTATGTATGTAAGTGAGTGTATATGTATCGTGTCGTGACGTTATGAGTGTTCTCCTGGTAACAATCCGCTGCAATAAGGCTGGAGGCAATCACAGCATGCGGTCTTCAAATCACTCATTCCCAATAGCGTCACTAACACTTAACCATCGGGTCATGACAGATTGTCCACAAAACGACCGGTTCTCAGGGATTAAGGGATTACTTTACAAAAGATCGCGAGATATCAAGCGGCGACCATCCCTTTCAAGAACTTCAGTTTTAACAAACGTAACCCGTATTATTACGTCAAATTGGGGTTATTAACAAACAAAGCGATTGGATCACGACTAATTGTCACAAGCGGATCGATTTAAAAGGATTAATTTCAACAAAAGCGTCGCGGGGGTTCCAAAACGCGACGGACCCATTTTAGCGGCAAATCAACAAGACCTGTCAAGTGTCAAAATCAAACTGTCAAGTCAGATGTCATTCCGTTCGACGGCGCGTTCCGAAACTACTTTAAACGGGACCAAACAGATTTATTGCACCACATTTCATAAAGAAATCGTTTTTTGGTCGCTGTGATCAACTCAAGACAAATTTATGTTCTTTCAATTCAGAATTAGCTTTCCTGCTGACAGTTTCTATGGGTAGTTCATATAATTGTGTTAAAAAAAAAAAAACAAAATAACTGATTTTGTTAATTTATTTTCTTTTAATTTAGTATAAGTAGCGTCGGGGGTCGGGTAGGGTATCACCTTCCCTAAAATATGGCGAGTGGGGTAATGGCTGACCTTTCCGTTACGCTCGTGAACGGGTGCTGCTTGTGGTGACCGGTCGTCTTACAGACCATGGTTTTTGTTATTTGTATTAACTGTTATTTTATTTTACTCCGGAGGTCCTAGTTTAACAATTATAAGTTCACCTTAGCTATATGCATCAATGTATGTATATGTAGCGTTTTGCATCGTTGTATATGTAAGCGGGCACACCCTTTATGCCTGGAGGCTTTATTTAGGTTTTAAGTTCTGTTTATGATTTTGTTTTATTATTTATTTCAACTTGAGTTTAGTTTTCAATGTTTTGTTGGTATATTGGCGTGTGCTAGCTGACATATGGCGAATTTAATGTATGTTTTGTTTTCATAATATTAATTACTTACATATTATTGTTTAGAATCAAGTTCTTCTAACTTAACAGACAGCTGTGCTGCTGGGGAGTTTGTTGCGCCACTTCTTCCCAGCTAAAGCACTAGGAACTGGTGAAGGGCGGGCGTTTTGGGGGACTGTCTTATGTAACTTTGACGTTCAAAAAGTGCTGACTCTCAGCCTAGTTTCAATTAATGACTTTTGATTTTGATTTCGTACGATTATAAGTACCAACTTATCAGAATAAGATTTAAAAAATTGTGCCTCTGCGTAGGAACAGGAATACCAAGTCCTGTATGTAATGTAAATGTAATGCCAACGCCTATTTTTACATAATTCGTCCATTTCCACAAAATCATGTCAGGGTTTCTGGAGCTGATATTAACGATCAATCCGTTTTGTTCCTAGAATCGAATGCATCCTACGATGATATAGTGGATAGAATAGAATGGACACTGGGCAGTGCTGTGAATGTTACCTTGGGTCCTGAAGATGCAGTATACTGCAAACTGGACAATAATAGGAACAGACCTGTTTTCCATGGATTCGGTCCATGCAGAGTTGTGCTGGACAAAGTGACGAAGAACCATCGGGGTGATTGGAGGCTATGGGCTGGCGTTCCTGGAACAGTTGTCGTTCGTAATCAATATATCTTCATCGACGTGGTGGAACCTGGTAAATAATAATATTTTACAATAATATGCACCCTACCTGCGTAAAACACTATCAGTCAGAATCTGTATTATTTTGAATGATATTACTAAACCATTGCATCGTATGTACAATTTTTTTTTTTAATATGTTTTTTTTTATTATTTATATTATTTACATTTGACGGTTGAACTACATAGTTCAACTTCAAATGAAAGGAATTCTTACTGTTAGTGTGTTATACAATTATTTCGGCTTGAAATATATTTTACATCGAAATATATTTTTAAATTGCTTTATAAAGTTAAGTAGTGATACTAGTCTACCTGACCATGTTGTTGATGTTTTGTCATTTGAAAGTCTGTGAACTTAAGCTAAGCTTTGAGTTTTAACTTGGTATCATTTCTTAGTGTAGAGCTTTAACTTCGATTTGTTCTAGCTGATACCACGCCACGAGTTACTGGGAGCGCGGTGAGGAAAAATTCAATGGTAATACTGAATTGTTCCGTGGCAGAAGCGTACGAGGTAAAGGCCTGCACGTTCATCGACCCTGATGGTAGGGTTTTCATCGCCAACGGTGGGGTAACGCAAGAGGCGTACTACACCAACGTCTTAAGGTTAGTATTGTATATTATAAAGATGGAGATATCAGCAACAGTCGTATGCTTCGTCCCACGGCTCGTTAACTGACAGGCTGCGCCAGGCGTTAGTACGCCTGTCAAGGCCTGTCGCAGCCTGCGCCAAGCATGTCCCTAAACAAAGCAAAGTAAATCGTGCCCGTACAGGCCGCAACAGGCGTCTCTGAGCCGCCCCATGGGGGCAGGCAGAACCTACAGAATGCTACCTACTACGATCCTTACTCCTTTTGTTTCGTTTACACATCTGGTCATACGCACGCTGGTTGCAAGTACTACGCACCTAGCCTTTCTGAAGAACATCACCAATAATTTCACTATAAATGTCCTCCTAGGGCGTCCTCCCCTGCCTACAGTCATCCTCAACCAAATATTCTAAGCATTCTCTTTTCAATTTTTGTCACTATTTCTTCTTTTAACCCGCACCGTTATCTATAGAATATATTAGACCCTCTTGTATGTAATGAAAATGGCTGGATAATTTAATTTTCTCAACAAAATCGTGCGATATTTTTTTGTCTTACAGGTACGAGTCTTATGTTGATCGCCATTATTGCACGCTCGCCCTCTTGGAACCTCAGTTGGAGCGCCCGGGTATATGGGGCTGTGCCGTCAACACAACACAGATCGCCAGTCATAGCTTCTTCGTCATCAACATGACAATGCTAAATCAAGATTATGTCGATGATCATTATCATGCAGGTCAGTTCACCAAATTTTGTTTATTTTGAAACTAGCTTTTGTTCGGTTCCACCGCGCGCTGGTGCGATTCCCTTGGAATAATTTTCGATCTCCACGCTGGGGGAAGCTAGCAAAAGCTCCCTTTTGCTGTTCCATATTCATATTTTCTTTTTTTGATCGACAGTTACTCCATAACAAGGTTTACTATTAAAACTAATACAATACATTATTCATTTACCCAGAGGCGGTGTTGGAAAGCACATACGTATTCATTGGGAATACGGAAGGTGACAAAAAGACGTTGTCTTGCTCCATAAAAGCCGCTGTTCGCTACTGCTACTTCAGGGCACCGAACGGAACTGTCTACAACGTTGGTCC
This sequence comes from Aporophyla lueneburgensis, assembly GCA_932294355.1. NCBI lineage: Eukaryota > Metazoa > Arthropoda > Insecta > Lepidoptera > Noctuidae > Aporophyla > Aporophyla lueneburgensis. Next base: position 9,144,564 of record OW028758.1, on the reverse strand, counting down.
ATGTGAGTATGCCACCTGTAAACGAAGCCTTTTTTTGGATGGCAAGTCATCAAATGACGTATCCCGGGCGGATGTATCTCTGGGCGGAGCGGGAGGGCGTGTCAGACTTTTACTGACTAAAACCCACCCGTGTACACAATAACCCAGATTATACTGCCAATAACGAAAGCGGATTGGTTGCTTTCGGTACAACTAAAAGATTTCGAGTAAGTCAGTGTTCTTTAGTTTTGTATTTTCGTTTTTGCCACTGACTTCTGGTGACTTACTGAATAACAAAAAATGCAAACTCAAAATTAGCCAACAAGCAATGAGGACCACTCTTTATCAGACTGTATTGTTCCCACTGCTGATGACCGAGGGAGTGGGATGTAATCTACAACGCAGGCCTAGTGCGGGTTGGTAGATATCACGTGTCTTCAAATTTTTGGTTGTAGGATATGCCACTTTCCTCATGATGTTTTCCTTCACCCTTTTGAGAATAGCCAAAGATTTGATTTACCCAAAGTAAAACGCGGTCTGGATCTATGATCAACTCGTAGGTAAGTTGCGGTCGTTACTACTGGGCCATCACTGCTCTAAGAGCTTTAGAAGCACACTACTACGTTAGAAACGAACTGTGCCATAACGCAGATCTTAATGATCGATAGAAAAACAAAAGTGGGAGTGTGCTGACCATGTCACTCACATACGCCCGCTCTCATGGGTAGCGATTGTTCTCACATAATTTGTATGGATTGCTTTGCAGTGTAGACGTGGCTCGAAATCTATCGCTAGATATCTACAGTAGCGCTCAAAAGTATTTTGACAACAATAAATTATTAAAAATAAAACAAAATAAAAAGAATATTGAATTGAATCAAATTATTTATTCATAATAAGGATATGTTTTACAAATTGGAACACTTTGATATTAGGAATTGCTTAAGTATAAGAAATATTAAATTTTTCTCTGATTGTTTTGGATCAAAAGTATTTTGACAATGAAAAAAAAAAAATCTTTTCGTGATCTTATTTTTAATATTTTTGACATTTAATAATCAGCATTTAGTTGCATATCCACTTGCCTTTAAGACAGCTTCGCATCGTTTCGGCATTGAGTCTACTAATTTTTGTAAGTTGATTTTTGGAAGATGGGGATTTTGCTCCATACCTGCCATAGTGTTACATATAAAGCGTCCTTATTTGAATAATTTCAACATCTCACGCGACGATCCAGCTGCTCCCAGAGATGTTCTATCGGGTTTAAATCAGCACTTTGGTCACTCCAATAATTTGATTTTCTTGAGAGTTATGAAGTTACTAACATGCTTAGAATTGTGTTTCGGGTCATTATCTTGTTGGAAGTACCAACCAGGAGGCATATTATCTCGAGTGTACGGTCGCATTTGCTTCTCTAATATCTCAGCATATTTAAAACGATCCATAGTCCCATCTATCTTAAATAAAGGTCCAACTCCGTGACGAAAAAAACATCCCCAAATCATAACATTACCACCTCTATCTTTCAACGTGGGTATTTGGTATCGAACATCAAATTTTTTGTTTGTCGGACGTCGAACATACCATATTCCATCAGATGACACCAAATTAAACTTACTTTCATCACTCCACGATACCTTGGACCATTCTGAGCTAGTCCAGGATCTATGCCGTTTTGCAAATGCAAGCTGCAGCTTCTTGTTCTTTTCAGAAATCAGAGGTTTTTGGCTGGACATCGTCCATATAGTGCGAAGGCTTTTAGCCGACGTTTCACAGTAGAAACATGTACATTCACGTTATAGTACTCTTGAAGTTATTTTTTTTTTTGCACAGCCGATTTTTGCACATCACTCTTCAATAACTTTTTTACTAAATGGTTTTCATGGGGAGTCGTTTTTTGGGGACGGCCACTTCGAGGCTTATTTTCTACTGTCTTACGTTTAGTATAAACCTTATTCCACGCACTGACTAGCTGCCGAAACACATTAAAGTTTCGAGCATCTTCTGCTTTCGTCTTTTCACTTTTCAAAGCAGTTATCACAGCATTTTTAAAACCACTTGAATATTTTTTTGTCATAGACATGTTTAATAGATAATAACGATATTATGAAAATAAAAAAATAATAGCTAGGGCTAACTCTGTCAGCGAATAATAAGAACACAATATTTGTCAAAATACTTTTGAGCTGAATATGAACACATTTCTAAGAATATACGGAAAATAAACAAACAAGTTACAACTTGTTTTCATTAATATTTGCAGGTTCTTTGGAAAGATTAGTGTAGAATAAAATTTGTTTACCTAGGGGTACGCGACATTGAGATATTAACGGAAATATGCTTGTCAAAATATTTTTGAGCGCTACTGTATATGTGGCTATGAGCAGTTCGCGATTTACCGATCTAGATTCTACGATGAATGTAACAACTGCTATAAGAAATACATCAATCCTGTGGAAGATGGTATCCGGAGCAATGTGAAGCATTTCTGGACTTTCATTTCTAATAGAAAAATATCCACTGGCATTCCATCTATTATGACGTTTAACAACCAGTCAACTAGCAACCCAGAAAATATTTGTAATAATTTTTCCGACTTTTTTAATTCGGTTTTTGAACCATCCACTCCTGCTAATATTCCACCCACGTATGACGACTGCTCTGGTAGCTGCACTCTGTTAAATGACATACGATTTACAATGGATGAAGTACTTCGTGCGCTGAAAGCATTGGATCCTTCTAAAGGGCTAGGACCGTATGGTTTACCAGCAAATTTCATAAGAGAGACAGCTGTTAATTTGTGTACCCCTCTTCATATTATATTTAATCAATCTGTCTCTCAAGGTTGCTTTCCTCAAGCATGGAAACTTGCAAATATAACCCCTATTTACAAGTCAGAACCTAAGGTAGATGTCGTGAACTATCGTCCTATATCAATACTGTCAGCTTTGTCAAAGGTTTTCGAGAGACTAGTCAATGATAAAGTATACCCAGTACTGCACAAGACTATCATTCAACAACAACATGGATTCGTCAAAAGAAGGTCAACTACAACCAACCTGGTAACTTTTGTAGACTACTTATTCAACAACATGGACTCTCGTGTTCAAGTTGACACTATAAACACTGATTTCCGGAAAGCCTTTGACAAGGTTGACCACCAACTTCTATTGAACAAGATTGCTTTCAATGGTATACGTGGAGATCTTCTGAGATGGTTCTCTTCTTACGTTTCCAATAGAACTCAGAGGGTTGTGATGCATGGTTTTAGTTCTAGCACTCTTAATGTTACTTCTGGAGTGCCCCAGGGCTCGATTTTAGGACCTCTTTTATTTATTCATTATATTTATAAATGACATCAATAAATGTTTTCAAAATTCAAAATTACTGCCGCAGACGACCTGAAAATTCTTAGACCTGTTAAAAAGATGCAAGATTGAAAATCTACTATTGCAAGATGACCTAGACAGGTTCTCTGCGTACTGCTCAGCTAATACTGGAGACAATATTTTTTTTTATTCTATTCTATTCTAATAAACTACAACTTAGCGTCTCTAAATGTAGCTGTATTAGTTTTACTAAAAATAAAAATGTTATCAAGCATCCCTACTCTTTAAATAATGTCATTTTAGTTAGGAATACACTAATGCGCGATCTCGGTGTTCTTTTGGATGATAAACTACACCTTGATGTTCATATTTATAAAATTATAAATAATGCTTTTCGTATGTACAGTTTTGTGATGAGATCAGCCACAGAATTCGTTCGCCCATATACATACTTACATCTCTACAAATCGCTAATAAGGTCCCAGTTAGAGTATGCTGTAGCGGTATGGAATCCTTTCTATAGTAAATACTCAGACGCAGTAGAAAAGGTTCAGAGTAAATTTTTGAAAGCCATGCGTTTCCGTTGTTTTCGTACTTATGCTTCTTATTTCGATCTTCTGAATAAGTATACGCTACACAGCCTCAAAGCAAGACGTACTGTTTTGGACACAATGGTTTTATTTGATGTATGTAATAGCTCATATGATTGTATGGATATTACCAATAAGATAAGCTACGTTGTACCTAGAACAACCATAAGCCGTGGGGTGCGCGCACGACCTCTTTTTGCCGTATCATCTAGTCGTACGAATGCAGGCTTATAAGCACCCCTACGTCGCATCACTGGTCAATATAACAAACAATCTCTTCCAGAATATTGACATCTTTGCTCTAGCAACTGGTCAATTTAGAGACCTTGTTCAGGAAACAATTTTGAATATTACTCCCTAGTATGTAACGTTGAAAGTGTATTTTTTTTATAATTTCTTATTTTTCTTTTATATTTTTTTTTATTGCATGCCTGTTTATCAGTAACACTTGTATGTATTTTTTTTTGTACCTTTAAACTGTAAGCGCACGTCGCAAAAATTTTATAATTTGTTTTTATAATATGTGGAAAATGTTGTAGGTTACACATTTATACTCACTGTTAAGATAAATTTTTGTATAATATTGTAGTGTGTAACTGTTTGTTTTCCCAAATAAATAAAATAAATAAATAAATCGCAAAAAATAGAGGATGTTGGAAGGCCTTTTCCCAGCACTGGACAAAAATTTAACACTACTTATTGTTGCAGCAACTTCATCACCAGGCTTTGAGTACTACGGCAAAGGTTTCGAAGCGGGAGACTGCGGCATCACGTTCAATAACTTCTGGTTATCGGACGGAGGCGTGTGGACCTGCCATGTAGGACTGGTAGGAAATTTAACGGAACAGAGTGCCACCGTAAACGTTTTCGTCGACCGTAAGTATAGGAATGAAGCATGAATGAAACATTTTTTTAACATGTACCACCTATTTTGGGGTCCTCTGTTGCCAGGGCTGGCGACAGAGGACTCCAAACTTGAAAGCAAGTCAAAGAGACTATAGTCACCATCATCTGCCTAGCGTTTTCCCTACTATGTTGGGGTCTGCTTCCAGCCTAACCGGATGCGGCTGATTTCATTCATTTCATTTTTCAGCCGTATGACGTCCACTGCTGGACATAGGCCTGCCCCAATTTGGGGGGGTTTGCCATAATCGCCACGCTTGGCAGGCGGGTTGGCGATCGCAGTATGGTGGTATAATGCATAAAGAACGCTGCTGCCGTTCTCTAATTGCGGCTGATTACCTGTATCTATACTAATATTATAAAGCTGAAGAGTTTGTTTGTTTGTTTGATTGAACGCGCTAATCTCAGGAACTACTGGTCCGAATTGAAAAATTCTTTTTGTGTTGGGTAGCCTATTTATCGAGAAAGGCTAAAGCACGCTACAATTAAGAGGAGCGGAGCAGTAATGAAAAATGTCGCACAAACGGGGAAAATCGCACGGGTAGGCGATTCGACGCGCCGGGAAGGGTCGAGGGAGCAAGAAATTTAACGCGAACGAAGTCGCGGGCAGAAGCTAGTTTAACATATGATGCTCCGTGTGGTGCCGGACGTAAAGAATAGCACCATCCCATTTCTAACATGGTGTCGTAGAAGGCGACTAAGGGACTTACTAGAGAATGGGCAGTAGCGTTCTCTATGCATCTTACCACCACACTGCGATCGCCAACCTGTCTGCCAAGCGTGGCGATTATGGCATACTCCCCCAGATTGAGAGAGGCCTATGTCCAGCAGTGGACGTCTTACGGTTGAAATGATGATGAATAACATATGATGAGCGACTGCATATACAAAGTTCCTGGGTGATACCATACCCCTTTGTAAGACTGGTTGTCAGACTTTTGGGGTTCTGACGACCCGTACCAACTGTCGAAAGATCCACTAATGCCAGCTGGGGCCAACAGTTTAAAGGGCTTGCCGAGGCACGAAGGGGTATTGGTATGTAAAGACGGTGACCCATTCATGGACCAATGAAACATCTCGCTCATCAAATTGAAATATTTTTTACAATACTGTCCCCTATTTTACAAAAAACTATGTATGTATCTCGCCATCATCTTCCAAACCCGTACACATAGCCGTGTAATATTGCTCTGTTATTTTAGATAGTAGCTTGACGAGAATAAAGTAGCCGCTCTTAAAAGATTTTTCGATGTAGACGTTTGTTGTTCATCCTCTATCGGGAATTTGCCACTTTTTGGTGTAATGATATGTTCACTGGCAGATAGATTTTCTTCCTCGATCTTGGACTGCTAATCCAGTTCGTAAACATCCTCGACAGATTCAGAAGATATTTGATTTGACGAATATATCATGACACCAATTTTGAAATGACCACAATTTATACTCATTGCAGAAGCAGCTTAAAGATTTCATTTTCAATTGTTTTGGATCTTGCAATGTTCTAAGACTTTTGGTGGACAATCAAAATGCCGGTACAGTCTATAAGCATATATGCAAGTCTGAGAGGCTTATGGTTAAGTAATCAGATAAGAAGAGGCTATAGTCACATCAGTATTATTTTATCATACAATTTGTTCGACCTTCGTCTGAACCTACGTCATAAACGCAACGGTACCTAATTGTTACCTTTGCGTTGGCCACGTATAATTCAGTACACCCTGTTTATTATGTTGCAGAGCGCTTGGTGGTCAATCACCGCTGGGAGGGCAATTTTCTGAAGGTGCGATTGCATGTAGTCTTTGGACCCAAACTGGAATACTGTAGATTTGTGCGCAGCGACGGACTAGGTAAGTAAATAATAGGGTATAAGTATTCGGAACACCATTTCTAAAATCTCTACCTAGTATTAAAATAATTGTAGTACCTAGTGTGCAAATATAATGTCTAAAGTCTACGACGTCTAATGACATAACATGGTACTGACGGTACTGAACTGTCACTTTAGGCGGTTCACCCACTGAAGATGCGTCCCGCCGCGGTGCGCGGAGCGACGTATAACGCACGGGGCGCCTTCCCGCGCACTTCCGCGTCGGCAGTGTGTTGTGCTAGGCGTGATTTCTATATAAATTGAGATACTTGCATACAATGGTAAAATCTGCCATCCTGCGCTACGCGACGGGGCGCGGTGCAGTGGGTGGAGCGCCTTAAAGTCCAGACTTAATCTTGGCCACAATATTGTCTTTAATTTAAGAGAGACAAAGACACTTATAAGTATCTTGTTCTGTAAATAGTTTGTTCTAGACCCCTGAGTTGTTTTCGGTGTTTCTTCACAGAAGTTGGATAGGAAACAGCGACTGCGCTAGTTTTTAAAACATTATTGACGTGTTTTTACAAACCTACTTACAAAGAATAAAATCTTTTATCGGTTTGACGTAGGTTTTACCTCCGAGAACATCCCTCTCCAGTACATCTATGTGTCTGGTGAGGATTACGGCATCTGTACCCTCACGATCCCGAACCCCACTATCGCAGACTTGCGTCCTTGGACAATGGTCGCCAAGGTCCTCGGGGAAGACGGAGAGGTGTCCATGACTTCCACTTTCGATTCGCAAGGGCAACCTATGTTTGGACTGTCCAGTAAGTATTTTATTTATATAAGATTTATATTTTTATCTGAGGATGGACGGTGCCGCCGAGGCCGACCCCTCATCAGGTCCGCGTGTCTTTGTTGTGTTGGTGTCGGCTTCCAGTCTTACCGGCTCCCTAATTGCCTAACACACTATCAATCACAATCCGAATCATTTTGAGGAATATTGCTAATCCATTGCATTCGAAAAATACTCATCAAAGTAAATAACTTAACGAATGTCGTTGATCTGTCAAAATGAAATCCCGAATGGATTTCATTTTGACAGATCAAGTATGTACATAAGTGTACATAAGTGTGTTACACAATTATCACGCCGATTACCGAATGCTAGTAAAACCAGTATTACACATGGAGCGACTGCCTTTCAGATGGTTACAGCCCCCTTAATGGGGACCTACTCACTAACTCTGTTAACAGAGGTACGGGCCAGTCCAAAAGTACTTCAATACTTCCAAATGAACCCTACTCCCACACTTTTTCACTTTTTCGGGTAAAACACATCGGGAGTAAGGACAACTGCCAAATCCGCCGACTTACAAGTTGTAAAATCAAAATCACAAGTTATTTATTCAAACTAGGCTAAGGGTCAGCACTTTTTGAACGTCAAAGTTACATAAGACAGTCCCCCAAAACACCCGCCCGTCAGTAGGTCGTGGATTTGAACCCAAGCAGGTACTTTATATGCTTCTAATGATGACTTAACTTCACTTACGTATGTCCCAGAATTTTGCAATCAATATTTGACTCACTTCAACTGAGGCTATCGGGCTAAAATTTGGCGCAAACATTTGGCTCTCGTGATAATGCACGATAAAGTCATTTTTATTTAAATATTTTTTTTCTTTCCAGGCACCACTGCAGTCCTCCTCTGGTCATTCTTCGGCACCATTTTCATATTCTTGATTTGCGTGTCTTGCTTACCCAAGAAGAACCGAGACTGGACAAGGCAGAGAGCTACCCATATTAGGAACAGCTTCAGAAGACGTCCCCAGCCCCAGCCCCAACCCCAGCCCGCCCTACAGCCACAACAGCAGAATGTAACCCTCTTCCCCCAACCTGTACGTTCTGATATTCTGACCGACTTACCACCAAAATATTAGTAGAAAAGTCTAGAGAATTCACTGATCTACCTAACTAGCAGCTGGGCAAGCTATTTTAAATTAGAAGATCATTTATATACGGCTCAGATTAAATTAGGTGTACAATATTATACCCTCGTGTTGGGTATCGATATAAAAAACGAATGGAACAAAAAATCGTTTTGAATTTTATGCAATAACTAGCTGCTGCCCGCGGCTTCGCCCGCGTGGATGTCGAAAAATATCCCACAGGAACGTACTACTTGGATTAAAAGTAGGTACCCTATGTGTTAATCCAGGTAAACAAAGTGTTATTGCACTGCTATTGCTTTGTGTTATCCATGGAGTAGCGCTCGGATTGAAAAATGATTGCTGTAGGATAAATTGTCCTAAAACCGACGAAATAGTGACAAAATATATAACGGAACGGCAAATTACCTACTTGCATCCCAAAGTCGAAAATCTTTATTCCTTGGGAATTTAAAAAAAATCATGTTAACTAAATTATTGAAATGACGATTTTACTTACATTGCTCTTCACAGGGGCTTAAGATTATTTATTTTTTAGTTTATACTAGCAAGAAGCAGTCCCCTCTAAGATCATATCCCGCTGTTTTCATTGACTGTCCCTGAGACTTATTAATCGTCATTGCGAAACATACCATAAGGGGACTACAGCCTTTTAAACTCGAATGGGTATTCCGACAGTATTAGTGGTATCTGCGGTATATAGTACACAGATTCACCTTGAGCACAGCTAGTAAATACAATGGCGGGGCCTCTACCACGTTTTGATGTGAGGTTTTCACACGCAACCTGGTCCCATTTCACAACTTGGCCTGATTGAGATTTCGTAGTAGCATTACTGGAGCACCCACTTTGGGGATAAGTCTGTGAGACGGAGACAATCATTGGTCTCCGTCTCACACGTAGAATAAATTTAAGTGCTCCATAGGATAGTGATAGCATCTTCCTTATGAATTCGACCTGCCTGCCTGTGTATATTTCATTGGCGGCGTTTACTTGTGGCTTCTGCCCGCGGCTTTGCCCGCGTGACCTACAAGGAACAAATGACATTTTATTTTTCAAAAACAACCATACGCGCTCTCACTACCTCTCAATTTAATATACAAACTAACAATATCCCAAACAAAGCAAATAGGACGAAGTTCTCCGTAAAACTAACAATTTAGACATCTGCGAGTCTCAGTCGAAATATAAGAAGTGTTTAGTATATTTAAGTATCTCTTAGTGTTACTTTAAGTATCTCAAAGTGTGATTTTTTTCTTTTTATTACATGTCCTTTAGTAATTTATAAACTGTTACCAAATTTAACTTATAATATTTTAATTTTGTTAGCTTAGTTGTTTACTCTATTGTGCATGCTGTGGTCTCCTAAACCTCCTTAATACCTGATGTTACTCTTTATTTATATTTCAATGTATTGTGTACATCTTTTGTTGGAGATCCTAAATAAATGAAATAAAAAAAAAAAAAAAAAAACAACTAATCTAATCCCTGGGATAAGAGTAGTATAGTTTTAATAGAACTCAAAGCGTGTGTGAAAAGATTTATATCGGAGATAACCAGAAGTGGATAATAAATATTTAATATTGTTTACAACGAAATACTATGCCTACCGCAGTATTTCGTTGTAAACAAAATTATCTGTTTTTCCTTCCGGTGCTAGAATCACCAGACTACTCCGTGAGCTTACTCTTGAGCAGGCCACGTCTAACTGACAGTGTGAAAAGCAGTTCTCCCTTAAGTACGCCCCTGTTAAATTTAGTGTTTGGCCTTGAGATTTATTTATGGTCATGTCAAAACAGACTTTGAGGGGAAACTGCACTCTTTTGAACTCGAAGGGATAGCTCGTTGGCGTTAGAGGAATCCTCGGAATAAACACCTCTCTGGAACAACCTGTCAGTATAGTTGCCTCGATAAAATTTCGTTGCAATATTTTCACTCGCAAACTGGTATCATTGCATAATTTCAAATTACGCAGCAACATAACTGGGGCGCCAACTCAAAATTTTAGTCAAAAAACAGTTAGTGTATGTACTTATTTAATTTTACATAATACAGAAACTAACCCGTTGAACACCCCCCCCCCCCCTATTCACCCCCTGTGAATATCGAAAAGTTCGGTCCGGTTCGGTTCGGTTCGGTCTGATAGTTTTTATTTAGTTTTTAGTTTTATTTGAAAATAAAATAGTCGTTTTCTACCCATCATCATCATCATTTCAGCCGAAAGACGTCCACTGCTGGACATAGGCCTTCCCCAAGCACCGCCACTTCGACCTGTTCTGTGCCTTCCGCATTCAACGCATTCCTGCGGCCTTCACCAGGTCATCACTCCATCTTGTGGGAGGCCTTCCAACGCTCCGTCTTCCAGTACGCGGTCGCCACTCCAGAACCTTCTACCCATATCTATAACAAAATTTAATTTCGTGGGAATTTGAATTTTTTGAAGCCCGCAAAATCCAAAAGTTCCAACTGTCAACTGGACGCGCTTACAAACTGTCCTCGTGGTCACACCCGATAAAGAAAAGGAGGAGGTTTTTGCACTTATTTTGAACGACCGTTTTCCAGCGACTGGGACCGATTGGAGGTCGGAAATCATATGCCGTGGGGATGAACTACAGGGATAAAAAGTATCCGATGAGATAATCCCGGTTATGAACAATCTATGTGCCGAACTTCATTCAAATCCGTTCGGTAGTTTTTTCCTGAAAGTGTAACAAACATCCATACATCCTCACAAACTTTCACAGCCTACTATAATAATACCTATCTATACTAATACGTATATTATAAAGTTTGTTTGTTTGGTTGAACGCTATAATCTCAGGTGCTGCATATTGGAAAAATTATTTTAGTGTCGGGTAGGCCATTTATCGAGGAAGGCTATATAACATCACACTACGACCAATATGGGCGGAGCTATTGCGCAGATCTATAATGTTTGGTCAAGTGCCTCCAATGCAAGTTTGTGCGCCATTGTGCATTCGTTCTGGATGGTGATTCGTGGTGGATGGTGCTTTTTGATGCTACTAAAACTTTAGCCACTGCGGAGTGTTTCACAATGTTACATGTCGGTGGTTCAGTAGTTTGAAGGGTTAATGTTACCACTGCGGGGACATAGACCTCACCTCGCGGGCCCAGTGCGGGTTGATAGATGTCACACATCTTCGAATTTTTTATTCTAAGACATGCCGGTTTCCTCACGATGTTTTCCTTCATCATTTTGAGAGCAGTGGTGATGAAATAATTTACACAAAGTAAAGCGCCTGCTTGGGTTTGAACTCATCACCTACATACTTACTACTCGCCGTTACCACTGGCCCACCAGTACTGCAAACACTTGAGACTTAAATATTTCTACGTTCCTACCTAAAATACAGCCGTCAATATTATCATTTCCAAGCAGCAGTGATTGTTGCATCAGCTCTGGTGTCAGCTATATTGAATGACTTCTCCCGCTCTTCGTGTCAGACTTTTACTGACTAAAACCCACCCGTGTTCCTTCAGTTACCCATATGCCAGGGCCACGGTACCTCGTGTGAACAATCTCGCGACCCTGGCAGGCATCGGTCCTAGCAGACCCCTTCAGTACTGCTGACATCTCTTTGAGGCGCGCGTGGAACACTACGCGCCGTCGCACTATGGAAAATCGTAGAACAACTACTGATTAAAAATGGTTTTTGTCAATGTCGCTACTGGCATGCTTTTTCATTAACCCCCGACGCAAAAAGAGGGGTGTTATAAGTTTGACGTGTCTGTCTGTCTGTCTGTCTGTCTGTCTGTGGCATCATAGCTCCTGAACGGATGATGCGATTTCAATAAAAAAAAATATGTATTAAAGGTGACTTATCTGCGAGTGTTCTTAGACATGTTTGATGAAAATCGGTTGAGCCGTTTAAAAGTTGTGGGGGGGAAAGTGGGGAAGAGTAACCGAATGTCAGCAATTATACTCGAGTGGGGTCTCAAATGAAAGCGCACTGAAAGAGAATATTGATAAATTAAACGAGAGTGTTCTTAGCTTCGTTTGATTCTACATTATATTAAGTATATACCTATAAAAAGTACAAAATAAAAAATTTAATTAAAAATTTAAAAAACCCCCGACACAAAAACCTAATTTCCCTTTAAAAAGTAAAAAATAATAAAAAATAACTCAATCTTAAAGTACCTAAGAATGTATTAATAATTCAAAAAAAAAAACGTCGCGTTGGGGGACCGCTCCGCGAGTGCAGACGTCGTCGTTGACTGCTTAGTTAGGTAGTAAGACTATTGGTAATTAAATTATTAGGTTTGAAGCGGTCCCCCAACGCGGCGTATTTTTTTGAATTATTAATACATTCTTAGGTACTTTAAGATTGAGTTATTTTTTATTATTTTTTACTTTTTAAAGGGAAATTAGGTTTTTGTGTCGGGGGTTTTTTAAATTTTTAATTAAATTTTTTTACTTAATAGTTTAAGGACCAAACTAAACTATAATATCAAAAAATTGAACATATTATATGAAATACCACAAACTTTATAGTTTTGACGGACGTCCATGTTAAGCCCGTTCACTTCATCACTTTTAAATTGATTTTATTGTTATACGTTACAGAAAAAGGTATAATGTATTATATATTTATGGAAACCTCGTCTTTTGAAGAATATGAAACAACTAATATGTATTTAATATTAACGTTAATATGTACGATAATATTAATGTTAACGTTTATCTTAAAATAATAGCAAAATAATATATGGTGAAAAAAAAAGTTTTTTCAAAGTTCATCGAGACTTTCGACAGTTGCCCACCTTTACCCCTGCTTTACATTTAATGTTGATTTGTAGCCTAGCTATCCATAAACATAATTAAATCAGTCAGTCAATCAGCTGCGGATATTTGCGGTTTTCGGAGTTATTTCGACTGTATGTTTTTTTTATGTTTGTTACCTCATAACTTTTGACTGGGTGAACCGATTTTGATGATTTTTTTTTTATTTGAAAGCTGGTGCTTCCCGAATGGTCCCATTTTAATTTGTTTCCATTCAGACAATGGGGTCCATGTGAAAACTATATAAGTCTTAAATTTGCATTAAGTATTTGCGCGATAAATGAACGAATAACGCGATTAGATTAGTGCGGGGTATCTACCATAACTAAAAAGTTAAAAATAAAAACTTTTCACAAAAACATTACAACCGACTTCCTTCGAAAGTCTTTACGTATCTAACTATGAAAGTCAGTTGGTCAACGTGGGACAGATCTGGCGTAGAATCTACACTAATAGAGTAGTACTTTGCTGATATAAGTTCTTTGACAATTGTTTTCCCATTAAATTAATAAATTCATTACAAATATTTGTCGATAAATATGATGTAGGTACTTCCTTTTTCACGATTTCCGCAGTTTTGTACACATACACTGATTAATGAATTAAAACACTACAAAGTCAATAAAAACTTTTAACAAAAAAAAAACAACCGACTTCCTGAAAAAAAACCGGCCAAGTGCGAGTCGGACTCGCGCACCGGGTTCCGTACAAACCTGTAGGTATCCTCGGTTTATGCATAAGGTTTATGTTTATGAAATTAAATGTTTTTTTTTTAATTTTTATATTTGAGTTGATTGAATTAAAGGTAAATTGCTGTTATACGATTTATGACGTATTAAAAAAAAACTACTTACTGGATCTCGTTCAAACCAATTTTCGGTGGAAGTTTATATAGTTATGTATATCATATATTTTTTTAGATTTATCATTCTTTTATTTTAGAAGTTACGGGGGGGGGACACATTTTACCACTTTGGAAGTGTCTCTCGCGCAAACTCTACAATTTAGAAGAAAATGATATTAGAAACCTCAATACCATTTTTGAAGACCTTTTCATAGATAGCCCACACGTATGGGTTTGATGACAAAATTTTTTTTTGAGTTTCAGTTCTATGTATGGGGAACCCCAAAATTTATTGTTTTTTTCTATTTTAGTGTGAAAATCTTAATGCGGTTCAGAGAATACATCTACTTACCAAGTTTCAACAGCATAGCTCTTATAGTTTCGGAGAAAAGTAGCTGTGACATACGGACGGACGGACAGACGGACAGACATGACGAATCTATAAGGGTTCCGTTTTTTGCCATTTGGCAACGGAACCCTAAAAAACACTACAAAGTCAAAAATTACTTTAATTTCGAAAGTCGGTGTCTAAGGATCTGTATTTAAGGTTTTTTGCCACCGACTTCCGAAATTAAAGTTATTTTTGACGTTGTAGTGTTTTTTTAAGGAAGTCGGTTGTTTTTTTTGTTAAAAGTTTTTATTTTTAACTATTTAGTTATGGTAGATACCCCGCACTAATCTAATCGCGTTATTCGTTCATTTGTCGCGCAAATACTTAATGCAAAAAGACTTATATGGTTTTCACATTCGGACAATGGGGTCCCCCATTGTCCGAATGCAAACAAATTAAAATGGGACCATTCGGGAAGCACCAGCTTTCAAATAAAAAAAGAACCATCAAAATCGGTTCACCCAGTCAAAAGTTATGAGGTAACAAACATAAAAAATAATAATAATAATAAAAAAACACAGACGAATTGATAACCCCCTCCTTTTTTTGAAGTCGGTTAAAAATAAGTTTAGTTTCGGAAATCGGTGGCAAAAAACCTTAAATACAGATCCTAAGACACCGACGACGTTCGAAATAGTTTTTTTTGAACTTTTAGTGTTTTTTTAAGGAAGTCGGTTGTTATTTTCTTGTAAAAAGTGGTTTTTGCACTCGTGTTGCGTTTGAAAATATTAATCAACAAGGTGCACACTACCCTCATATTTCATATAATATACAGGGTGATTGGAAGATGGGTGCAAAGCTTTAAGGCGAAGATAGTACAGACAATTTAGAACCATTTAAGCCATGGTTGTCTTAGACGAAGTCTTACCAAATATTTTTAACCAAATTTTTTAGTTTTTTTTCGGAAATTCTCAAAATTTAATGTAAACTGCATAATTATGGCCAAATTGAATGATAAATTAATTCATTTTTTATTTATTTAATTAAAGTAATGTGTAAGCAATCAAGCAAAACATGTTTTAGGCTTCTGTGTCATTAGACATTTTTTTTACAGACATTTAAAGCTCAGAAAAAGTAAAAAAATTGTACAATACGCCTTTAAACCTTATTAAAAAAAAACGGAGGGTGCTTTTTTTGTTCAAATCTTTTTGAAGACATGCTTGATAATCGGTCTTTCTTTTGAGGTATCATTTATGCGGATATCTTACAAATTATTGAAATTAGGGCCTACAAACCAATTTGAGGGAGAATTTTTTTATTTTAGGCAGACTAATTAAAACAGCATTTGAATTAAAATTATTTATTTTTCATGTTCAAAATGACGGCCGTGATTCCTAGTACAAGCACGGCCCCGTCTTCTAACTTCTGTAGTCGTTATTTTCAACATCATCTCCTGCTTCATTGTCTCAAACGCTGAATTTATTCTTTGTATCAATTCTTCTCTAGTGTTTATTTCTATGTTGTTATACACCAGTTCCTTGGCCCGGCCCCACACGAAAAAGTCCAACGGGGTCAGATCTGGGGAGTGAGCGGGCCAAGGGATGGGTCCATCCCTGCCGATCCAGCTATCAGGAAAGCAATTGTTGAGGTGTTCCCTTACATTTAAAGTCCAATGCGCTGGACAGCCGTCTTGCTGAAAGATGACTGTTCGGTCTCTTTCGAAGATCGGGACACCTGATTCCTCTACCAGCAGTGGTAAATCAATTTGCAGAAATTGCAAATAATTTTCGCCATTCAATGGATCAGGCAAAAAGTGGGGCCCAATCAATGTTCTGCCAATTATTCCAGCCCATACATTCACAGAGAATTTCATCTGAAATGACACCTGCTTCTTAAAATGTGGATTGTTGTCTGCGTCGGTCCATTCATGGATGTTGTGAAAGTTTGTAATACCTTCCCTTGAAAATTTACTTTCATCCGTCCACAATATTGATTTCAGAAACCACGCATCTTCGATGTCTCTGTTGAGGAGGAAACGGCAGAACTGAATTCTTCTTTGAGGATCTTGCTCTACTATCCCTTGCACACTCCTGCCATGGAACGGATACTTATCATTTTGGTGCATTGTATGCCACACCTTCCATTGAGAAATGTTTAAATTTCGAGCTACTGCTCTAGTACTGGTAGTAGGATCCGCTTGAAATGCTGCTAAAATGTCTTCGTCGACGGCAGTTTTGTGTCTGCCCGAGTTGACTCCAGGTTCCACGCGGTGAAACCCATCTTGGGCAAGACGACGAAACGTGTTGTAAAACACTCGGACATTCGGTATCCTGCGATTCAGATAGCGCTCTTGATACATCCGTCGCGCCAAAGATCCATTGCCGTCTGCTCTACCGTACATAAATACGATATCAGCATATTCTTGATTGGAAAAAGTAGCCATAGTCACTTAACAATTAAGAAAAACGGCGTAGGAGCGCACTAAATGTCAACTCAACACAATTAAGTCAAAAATCAACACGTGCAGGAGCGCGAGGCTACGACTGGACACGGTGAAACAAAAAAGTTCAAAACTAACGCAAACAACACGTGCAGGAACGCAAAGGGCTACAACTGAACACGGTAAATTGTGAATCAACACGACAACGTCCACTCACAAGGGCAGTAGTTTGACTAATAAGTAAAAGATGTAACGGCTTCATCACAGACCGACTGACCCTGACTAAAGAAAAACGACTTTGTTGCCTCAGTAACTAAGACCATTTTTCTGTAAAAACCAACTCTTATCGCTTTTTGCTATTCATTGGGCGTTCTACCTGGGAATGCCGTCGCACCGCACTCGGTGGCCATTGTTTAGAGAATCCCCTCAATGGGTTCCCCTCAATTGGTTCCTGCATGTGCCAAAAATTCTTAGAATTGAACAATGTTATCATTTCGAGCACATAAAAGCAAAAATTTTGTGTTTTGTTAGACTGCCTAAAATTTAAAATTTCTCCCTCGAATTGGTTTGTAGGTCCTAATTTCAATAATTTGTAAGATATCCGCATAAATGATACCTCAAAAGAAAGAGCGATTATCAAGCATGTCTTCAAAAAGGTTTGAACAAAAAAGCACCCTCCGTTTTTTTTTTAAATAAGTTTTAAAAGACGTATTGTACAAATTTTTTATTTTTTCTGAACTTTAAATATCTGTAAAAAAAATGTCTAATGACACAGAAGCCTAAAACATGGTTTGCTTGGTTGCTTACACATTACTTTAATTAAATAAATAAAAAATGAATTCATTTATCATTCAATTTGGCCATAATTATGCAGTTTACATTAAATTTTGAGAATTTCCGAAAAAAAAACTTAAAAATTTGGTTAAAAAAATTTGGTAAGACTTCGTCTAAGACAACCATGGCTTAAATGGATCTAAATTGTCTATACTATCTTCACTTTAAAGCTTTGCACCCATCTTCCAATCACCCTGTATAAACAGTTGTTAAATTTTATTCCAAATAACAAAATAGTGGCGAATTAACAGAAGTGTAATTGTTACGAATACAATATAACTACGTGTTTTATTAACTCTTCAAAATACCTACTTTCAGGTGTTCTAAACGTGAAATAATATTTTCGTATTCGATATACTGGAAAATCATTGGAGGCAGTATCAACAGTTTTAAAAGAAAACTATCATGTATCTGAAGACAACTACTGTTCTGGACTTCCTATTGGTCAACTTTCGGAAGATGCTCAAAAATCTCGTAATAAGGATTATAAAAAATTTCGTCTACATCATGCTAGAAAATGCTCAAGATCCGCTACAAACGAGAATGTATTTCATACTCTTCTATATACTTCAGATCCTTACATAACCAGCATTAGAAAACCGTATACTAAAAACGTGAAGAAACTTGATGAAGACACCTTAGTTCTTTTGAAAGTAAACGAATTAATTTTAGATCCCGAAGTTCATCAAGTATAAATAACATAACATTTAGTAAACATTTATTTAATTAATTAATTAATCTGTGTTCGATTTTAATCACAACATTTTTTTTTGTTTTCAAAAAATATATGTTTTTATTATTTAAATTGATTTGTATTTTGATTTACTATATAATTTTTAGTTTTTGTAAACATTAAAATAATAGTATTCATTGTTAAAAAATAAATATTGGACATTTTTGATCATTTTGAATTTGTTTTATTTTTTAATATATGGTTTTAAATTCAATCATAATAAATTACATTCCATTTGAAGCCATATATACTATTCTATATTTGTGCAAAATTTTAGAACATAATATTCAGAAAAAAAAAATGTTTGATTTTTAATCAGAAACAGGCCTTTATTTTCCATAGTGCGTCGACACGGGCCTGGTCCTTACCGGGCGGCGAGCTACCCATTGCTCGCCACCCGCAAGCCCGCGCCTACGGTGGCCGGGAGTCTGCGATCGACTCCCGACGCCCGGCCGTCTCCTCCTGCGGTGGCTAGGGACGTGAGGGCGCAGAGACTGCCACTCCTTCACGCACCCCGCCTCCGCCTTCGCAAGCATTACTGCTTCGTAGAAGGAGGTGACGGCCTCCCATGCTCTCTCGCTCCGTACCATGGGTCGCACTAGGGCCGGACGCGAGAGGTCGCCACCGCCGATCGCCTCCACGAGGACACGGCGGTGCTCCACCCAGGCAGGGCACACCTCCACCGTATGCTCCACCGTGTCCTCCAGACGATCCTTGCAATGGAAACACCCTGGCGTTTCCTCCTGCTTTATCCTGAACAGGAACCCCACGAAGCACCCATGCCCGGTGAGAACCTGCGTCAAGCGGAAGGTGAGGACGCCGTGGCGCCTCTCTATCCACTCCTGCAGACACGCCCTCAGAAAAAAATTTGAAGAGATATTAATTTAATGATTGTGCCTTCTCAGTATATTTATATTTTTTTTTGTATAAAAATGAAAATCTGTTTCAAATTTATTTTTCTAATAAAAATTATAGTTTTCCCAACTTTTATTAGTAGTTATTATCCATTCTACCATTTCGTTCGTGTTTTATATTAGAGCGAGTATTTTAGTTATCTACACTATTATTTTGCTCGTTAAGAAGTAGGTTATTTACATTAAACCAGTTAAATATAAAAAAAAAAATCGGAATGTGCCAACTCGCTCGCTCGAGCGAGTTGGCACGTTTTCATACTGTTGATTTTACGTTGTTATATTTGTTTATTTTAGTCATGCTACATACTAGGTTATTAACCAAAATCTTGAGGAAAAAAAATCTTTAAAAAATGTGATATTGTTGATAATCTTCAAAATGTAGGTAACATAAATATGAGCAGTTTTTTTATGTTTGGCATGTGTTGTAAATTATAAATACATAATATATCTATTAAAAAACTACATTTCTTTTATTTCAAATTCAAATCGTACAACGCCTTATACTTATAAAGTAGGTTTCTATATTGAATTTATTATAACACTTTTGTAGACGATTGTAAATTTTCGCTCAGTCGCGAGTTGACGACAACAAAAAAAGATAAAATCGGAATGTGCCAACTCGCTCGAGCGAGCGAGTTAATTGCGCGCGAGTTGACGAATGAGTCCAATGAGTGTCACCACAGAAACTTTGTGGTTTCCACATTTGAAAACAAAAATAGTGGTTTCAGAATACAGATAGCTGATTCATCGATTTAATTCGCCTAAGCGATAAGATAATGAGGGTTTGTCAGTTTTTGATAATCATACATTTTTTTTCCAATTCAAGTACCTACATGCGCAGTTACTGTTTATTACAGGCAGTGAAGTGATACACATTACAAAATGTGGAGGATTCCTGTTTTATTTTTAGTTTTTGTCTTTTTTAGTATACAAGGTAAGAGTTTATTTACTATTACGAGTCTAAGGACTCACTGGGACCTGCCGGTAATATTGTTACATAATTTATCGCGAAAAATGTACGCTTTGATGATTTCGGTTGATAATTTGCAAAGACACATCACGTTGAACGTTACGCGTTGTAATTCCTATGTAGAACAAACAAAAATGTAAAGTTCAAAGGAGTTTGAACTTCCGACCGGCAGATTTTTACGCGTCACTGGAGGTTATTGAACCTGCGATTAAATAGGGTAAGTACGTACTGAGCGTCACTTTCAATTTTCTATTAAGGTTCTAGTAGAGCCATTTGTATGAAAACTTCATAGAATTTATTCTATCAGATTCGTCAGAATCGCCAGAATCGTCGCGTCACGCCTGACTGTGAGAGCCTGTTAAGAATAAGTCGCACTTTGGGTACAGACGCCAGCACATCAAGCTACTAGAATCTGTCAAATTTCTTTAATATATTTTCAACTTTATTCCCAAAGCATTAGGTTCAAGGTTGATTTGCAGAAATTGTCAGTTTGGGGTGGCATGATGTGCTGGCATCGGTACATACATATATTCCTTTGAGATGTTATAGTTTTTAAAACATAAGCAATAAGGTCCTTTTTAAGATAATGAATTGCATCATAATTATTTTGTTTGAAAACTGTTTTACTATTTTAATTTCAACAAAGAAAGATAAGATTTATTGCACCACATTTAATAAACAAATCGTTTTTTGTACGATTATAGGTAGGTATCAACTTATCAAAGCAAGATTAAAAAAATTGTGCCTCTACGTAGGAAGAAGAATACCAAGTCCTACTTTATCCAACCCTTAGTTACCACCTTGTGCATCTAGAATCTAATGTCAATCCCTAATGTTACATAATTCGTCCATTACCACAAAATCATGTCTGGGTTTCTGGCGCTGATATTAACGATCAATCCGTTTTGTTCCTAGAATCGAATGCAAGCTACAATGATATAGTGGATAGAATAGAATGGACACTGGGCAGTGCTGTGAATGTTACCTTGGGTCCTGAAGATGCAGTATACTGCAAACTGGTCAATAATAGGAACAGACCTGTTTTCGATGGATTCGGTCCATGCAGAGTTGTGCTGGACAAAGTGACGAAGAACCATCGTGGTAATTGGAAGCTATGGACTGGCGTTCCTGGAACAGTTACCGTTCGTAATCAATATATCTTCATCGAAGTGGTGGAACCTGGTAAATAATAATATTTTACAATAATATTCACCCTACCTGCGTAAAACACTATCAGTCAGAATCTGTATTATTTTGAATGATATTATTAAACCACTAGCTTCTGCCCGCGACTTCGTCCGCGACAAATTTTTGCTCCCCTGACCCTTCCCGTCGCATCGATTTGCCTGCTAGTTGACGCCCACTTTTCGTTGCTGCTCGCTCCTTTAGAGTTATAGTGGGTCAACCTTAAAAGATAGACATATGCTCTCGCGGACTTTTTTTTAGAACTTTTTAAAAGGAAGAATTCCGTCATACATAATTTTTGCGTTACTTTAACTGTTTACGCAGCGCACGCAACGGAAACTCTCAAAAGGAATAAATTTTCCCCGTTTTTGCAACATTTTTCATTACTGCTCCGCTCTTCTTAGTTGTAGCGTGATGTTATATAACCTATAGCCTCCTTCAATAAATACACAAAAATAATTTTTCAATTCGGACCAGTAGTTTCTGAGATTAGCGCGTTCAATCAAACAAACAAACAAACAAACTCTTCAGCTTTATAATATTATATATTAAATATATTAATATTATATATTATATTATATAATTATATATTAATTATAATAACTAATAATAATATATATTATAGTATAGATTTCTTTATAAAGTTAAGTAGTGGTACTAGTCTACCTGACCATGTAGATGTTTTGTCATTTGAAAGTCTGTGAACTTAAGCTAAGCTTTGAGTTTTAACTTGGTATCATTTTTTCGTGTTAAGCTTTAACTTCGATTTCTTCTAGCTGATACCACGCCACGAGTTACTGGGAGCGCAGTGAGGAAAAATTCAATGGTTATACTGAATTGTTCCGTGGCAGAAACGTACGAGGTAAAGGCCTGCACGTTTACCGACCCTCATGGTAGTGTTTTCATCGCCAACGGTGGGGTAGCGCAAGAGGTATACCTCACTCACGTCTTAAGGTTAGTATTGTATATTGTAAACATGGAGATATCAATAACAGTCGTATGTTTCGTACCACGGCTCAATAATTGACAGGCTGCTCCAGGCGTTGGTGCGCCTGTCACGGTCCGCGGCAAACATTCCCCTAAACAAAGCAAAGAAAAACGTGCCCGTACAGGCCGCAACAGTCGTCTCCGCGCTGTGCCATTTACCGATTCCTGGCAGATTAGACGGGAAATGACGAGTCGTCACATGCCTCATTGGATGCGATGGTTCCCACGGCCTGGCATCAATTAAGGAGCCGTGGGAGAACGGCACTAGTAGCAAGAGCAGTTCTATGGTCGTAATATACTGAACGTTAGTCATGAACAGTAAGAACATAAGAAGAAAGTCACCATTCTCGCAACTCTGACTCAATTTGTCCATATGTACATAAACTCACGCCTTTTTGCCATTTGGGCAGGCAGAACCTACAGAACGGTACCTTCTACGATCTTTACAAACTCCTTTTGTTTCTTTTACACATCTGGTCATACGCACGCTGGTTGCGTGTATTACGCACCTGGCCTTTCTGAAGAACACCACCAATAAGGTCACTATAAATGTCCTCCTAGGGCGTCACCTCCCTTCATTCATCCTCTCAACATGACCAAATATCCTAAGCATTCTCTTTTCAATATTTGTCACTACATCTTGTTTTAACCCGCACCGTTATCTATAGAATACTAGCTACTGCCCGCGACTTCGTCCGCGTGACCCACCTAATCGCATCCCATTGTCTTCCCGCGCTATCTCTTAGCTTAGCGTTCATTCTTACTTTATATTTTCCTAACGGCCCTAGCGTGATGTTTATTAGAGTATAGCCTTCTTCAAGAATTTAATCGAATTCCAAAATATTTGTCCAAGTATTTCTTAAATAAGTGTTCTTAAATTTTCTAATTTTCCGCGCAATTTTTAAATTTTTTCTTTCATAAGAACCTTCTCCTGACAATAACAAACACAACAACAAAAAAAAAAAGTGTAATCGGTCCAGCCGTTCACGCGTGATGGCGTGACCAAGGGAAATAGGGATTCATTTTTATATATATAGATTTATATCCTTTTGCATGTAATGAAAATGGCTGGGTAATTTAATTTTCTCAACAAAATCGTGCGATATTTTTTTTCTTACAGGTACGAGTCTTATGTTGACCGCCATTATTGCACGCTCGCCCTCTTGGAACCTCAACTGGAGCGCCCGGGCATATGGGGCTGTGCCGTCAACACAACACAGGTCACCGGTCATAGCTTCTTCGCCATCCAGTTGTCAATGATAAATCAAAATTATGTCGATTATGATTATTATACAGGTCAGTTCACCAAATTTTGTTTATTAGCTTCATACGTATGCTTGTATGTTAGTATGTGCCTATGTAACGGCAAATTTGATCATGATTTTGCCCCCTTTCCAAACTTCGGATTAACTCGAAATTTGCCATACTTATCAAGGACCGATGACAATACCATAATTTGTGTCATTATCTTTGCCGGAGCTACCAGGAAAGCCAAAAAACAACTGTCTTCTGTCTCTGAAAACTACGCTGACATACGTCACAAAATTTTAAACACTAAAAAATTTTAAATTTTTTAACCAGTGCGCAAATTTTTTTTGGTGGTTTAGTATCAGTAATAGACCACATTTCAACTATTTTCTCAATACTTTTTTTTTATTTTTATCCGACCTTAAATCAGTAAACTGTGGACACCCTACATATTTAGTCTTTGTAATTGAATACAAAGCAAAATCAATAATAAATTAGTATCTTATCATTACTCCTTAATCTTTGTAATCTAATTAGGAACCTTATTAAATACTTACGTACCTACTTTTACCTCGATTTTGTCGATAGCAAGACAATGGCGTTATATATTTTGGCGTAATCTTTTGTCTTCCGAATACTGCTTTCTTAAACACATTTAACGTCAGCGGGTTCTTGTATTTCGTTTGTCCTAAGGTTATCAGTTTCATCATACATCTTTGTGGATGGTGGAAAGGGATCAGAAGTTCCTTCATTGAAATGGGGGTTGCTCTGACCACACCCTACTAATATAATTAATGTGAAAGTTTTCTGTATAGATGTTTGGATGTTTGTCACGCAATTTGGATGAAATTTGGCACACAGATAGTTCGTAGCCCTTATCCCTATTCCCTATCGGAATACCAGCGTTGCTGTAGTTGTTTTTTACAAACATCGCAGCATTATGCTGAGATTATAGGAGCCTTGTTTGCATCGCACAGGTCTTATTCTTTCATTTTTTATATTGTTCACTTTTTTGTAACTGTAATTTAAAAGTTTCTATGTTCTTCCTATTGCTTGTATTTCCTGTGCGTGTCACAAATAAAATATTTTCCTTTCTTTCTATAACCTGGTTTAATACATAGAATACTTCTATTTTGGTAACATTCCCGGTAAAATTATTCCACGGGAACGCTGTTGCGATTTCCTTGGAGTAATTTTCGACCTCTACGCTGGGGAAGCCGCTGGCAAAAGCTTCCATGTGTCCAAATATTTGGTATTAGGGTTGTAACGGAACTTCGCCTCCGCCTCCGCTACTGCGGAAGTTCCGCAAGGAATCGTATCTTCACTTCTGCCTCCTCCTCCGTACAACTTTTGCGGAGTTGTAACGGAGGTTTATTAAGGAATCATTGAAATAAATAAGCAACAAGTTCAGTCCGCACTAATACGCTTGCTTACTATACATGACTCAAATGTGGCAAGTGGAGTTGGCGATGACGAAGCCTTTGGTGCTTCTGCTGCCAAAAAAGCTAGAGTAGAATCAAACCCAATACATGATGAACTAAGCTCAAGTTTCTAGATTTTACCACCAAAACAAAGTGTGCATCCAATCTGGTTAACATGTTGACAAATTGAAGTATCAGTGAAGAGGAAACTGAAAATAATAACAGCAATAGTAACCTCATGACATGGAAAATTTGAATAAGTAAATATAATAAAGAAAACTGACTCAAATTAGACGATGACCCTTTATTGTGGTGGAGAAATAACAATAAATATAAAGCTTTTACTCCCATCGTTCACACGTACTTATCGGCGCCACCAAGTTCAGTGCTAACTGAACAATTATTTAGTTCAGCTGGCTTAATTTATGAACTCCTTAGAAATCGTCTGGAACAAAGCCGCAAAACTATTGTCAAATATAATTTGCCTCTCTTTAATTTTGATTACTAGAAGGTAATATTTATTTTATTTCTATGTTTGTTTACTGTTTGTTACTATTTATTTTATTTCTATGTGTGCGTACTATGAATGTACGTATTTGAAATAAAGATTTTGAACTTTTAATAGTTTTAATGAACCACAAATTACTATATGTTCTTCATTCACTTTCACCTCCGCCTCCGCCTCCGTTAACCTCCGCATACGCAGAGGTGAAACTTGTCGTCTCTGCATGCGCCTCAGCCTCCACTAAGAAGGCCTCCGTTACAACCCTATTGGGTATCACCATGCAGGTTTGTGTGATTTCAGGTGCTTGCATCATCTTCTAATCAAGTTCTTTTACTGTTCCATGTTTTCTTTTTTTGATCGACAGTTCACTACTAAAACTAATAGAATACATTATTCATTTACCCAGAGCCGGTGTTGGAAAGCACATACACATCCATTTCGAATATGGAAGGCGACGAGAAGACGATGTCGTGCTCCATAAAAGCCGCTGTTCGCTACTGCTACTTCAGGGCACCGAATGGAACAGTCTACAACGTTGGTCCATGTGAGTATGCCACCTGTAAACGAAGCCTTTTTTTGGATGGGAAGCCATCAAATAACATCTCCCGCTCCGGGCGGAGAGGGAGGGCGTGTCAGACTTTCACTGACTAAAACCCACCCGTGTTCCTTCAGTTGCCTGTGACAGGGCCACGGCAAGTCTTTCGAACAAATCCGTGACCCTGGCAGTGTAAACTAAGCCTGTGTTTTGTAGTATGAGTCCGCGGTCACAACGCCTTGTAAGCGAGTGTGCCATTTGTGCCCTTTTTAACCTACGACTATCGAGATTATACTGTCAATAACGGAAGCGGATTGGTTGCTTTCGGTACAACTAAAAGATTTCGATTACAACGAGTAAGTTTCGGAAGTCGGTGTTCTTTAGTTTTGTATTTTCGTTTTTGCCACTGACTTCTGGTCACTTACTGAATAACAGAAAATGCAAACTCAAAATTAGCCAACAAGCAATACTCTTAATCAGCCTGTATTTTTCCCACTGCTGATGACACAGGTCCCCTCTGAGCGAGGGAGAGGGATGTAATCTACAATGCAGGCCCAGTGCAGGATGGTAGATGTCACATGTCTTCGAATTTTTGGTTGTAGGATAGGCCACTTTCCTCACGATGTTTTCTTCACCATTTTGGGAGTAGTGGCGATGAAATAATTCACACTAAATTAAGCACCTGTCTGGGCTCGAACGTAAGACGCGGCCGCTACCACTGGGCCACCACTACTCTAAGTGCTCACGAAATATACTAATACGTTAGAAACAAGCTGCGCCGTAATGCAGATCTTGATGATGGAGAGAAAAGCACATGCGCGCGCCTGCTCAGATGGGCAGATTATCGTCACTGTCGTCACACGATCTGAATCTCAAAAAATAGAGAATGTTGGAAGGTCTTTGCCTAGCAGTGGGCCGCAACATAGACAGGGCAAAAATGTAATACTCCTTATTTTTGCAGCAACTTCATCACCAGGTTTTGAGTACTACGGCAAAGGTTTCGAAGCGGGAGACTGCGGCATCACGTTCAATAAGTTCTGGTTATCGGACGATGGCATGTGGACCTGCCATGTAGGACTGGTAGGAAATTTCACGGAACAGAGTGCCACCGTAGACGTTTTCGTCAACCGTAAGTATAAGAATGTTGTGTTAACACCATTGGTACGCCCACTTTTGATGTGAAACATCTGTAGGCGAGGGTAAACCTAAATTTTAGCGTGGTGAGCGAGGCGGCCCATACTGAAAATTAGTAGACTTAGGCAACAAAGTTCCAATATCGATGCGATTTTTTTTGATGTGATGATTAGCATATTAACATACCTATAATTAATATGTTATTTTTGATTATACCATATTTATTTCCTTTCGTAAAGTATGCTTTATAAATATTATCTTTACAATATAATTTTTTGATTTGCCTTGTGTCGCAGGTTCGCTAGGTTAAGCTACACTTCTCAAGGTCAGCCTCTGGATGGCTGACCATTTAGTTTTTTTTACTTCGGAGACCATAATAGGCAGTGGTTTGAAAGCAAGTCAAAGAGACTATAGTCACCATCATCTGCCTAGCGTTTTCCCTACTATGTTGGGGTCGGCTTCCAGCCTAACCGGATGGGCTGATTACCAGTACTTAACATATGCTCCATTTCTTACCATAAGTGTCGTAAAAGGCGACTAAGGGACTTACTAGAGAATGGGCAGCAGCGTTCTCTATGCATCTTACCACCACACTGCGATCGCCAACACGCCTGCCGAGCGAGGCGATTATAGCAAACTCCTGCAGATTGAGAGAGGCCTATGTCCAGCAGTGGACGTCTTTCGGTTGAAATGATGATGAATGACATATGACGAGAGACTGCATATCTGACCTCAACAACAAAGTTCCTGGATGATATGATACCCCTTTGTAAGACTGGTTGTCACACTTTTGGGCTGCTGACAACCCGTAACGCCCGTCAAAGATCCATAAATGCCAGCCGGGAACAACAGCTTAATGGGCTTGCCGAGGCACGGAGGGCTCTTGGTATGTAAAGATGCACCCATCCACGGACCAACCATGACAAGGGAAGCTTAACCTTATCAAACGTCTGACTGAGGGGCTTGTGGCTAAGGAATCAGATAAGAAGAGACTAGGCACAGTAGTATTATTTTCTCATACAGTTTGTTAGACCTACGTCCGGACCTACGTCATAAACGTAAAGGTACCTAATTGTTACCTTTGCGTCGGCGCGTATAATTCAAAACACCCTGTTTATTATATTACAGAGCACTTGATGGTGAATCACCACTGGCAGGGCAATTCTGTGATCGTGCGCTTGCGCGTATTCCTTGGACCCAAACTGGAATACTGTAGATTTGTGCGCAGCGACGGCCTAGGTAAGTAAATAATAGGGTAAAAGTATCTGAAACACCTGAGTTGTTTTCGGTGTTTCTTCACAGAAGTTGGATAGGAAACAGCGACCTCGCTAGTTTTTAAAACATTATTGACGTGTTTGTATAAACCTACTCACAAAGAATAAAATATTTTATCGGTTTGACGTAGGTTTTAGCTCCGAGAACATCCCTCGCCAGTATATCTACGAGTTTGGTGAGGGACACGGCGTCTGTGCCCTCACCATCCCGAACCCCACAGTCGCAGACTTGCGTCCTTGGACAATCGTCGCCAAGGTCCACGGGGAAGACGGGGAGGTGTCCATGACTTCCACTTTAGAGTCGCGAGGGCAACCTATGTATGGACTGTCTAGTAAGTATTTTATTTATATAAGATTTATATTTTTATATGAGGATGGACGGCGCCGCCGAAGCCCGTCCAAGGAGAGGTGGTGACTGGCGAGACGATCTAGACGCGTATTGTAACGTTTGGATAGAGATGGCTCTGGAAAAGCATGCTTGGAGTGATTTGGGAGAGGCTTCTGCTCAGCAATGTATGCTAATAAAAAATAAAATTTCATTAATATACAGTATTTTTTTTTTAACCAGTGCGCAAATTTTTTTTTGTGGTTCAGTATCAGTAATAGAACACATTTCAAGTATTTTTTCAACACTTTTTTTTTAATTTTTATCCGACCTTACATCTGTAAACTGTGGACACCCTTCACATTTCGAACCTAATATGATATCGACAATAGGAATAGGTCAATAACCGCAAGCAACCGTAGGTACTTCGAGCTTCCTAGAATTTTGAACGACCCAACAGCTTATACGTACCAGCCGAGTATCTATCTACTCGTAGCTACGCTCGGTCGTTCACCTTCGCTGACGCGCCCGGCGTAGGTACTTTAAACTTCTTAGAATTTTGACCGATTGAACAGCTGGTAAATACCTACTTGTAGCTACGCTCGGTCGTTCACCTTCGCCGCCGCCGCGCGCAAGTTACCATAAAAACCAGTTCCAAAATAAACATCTTTCGTTAACGATAACTTAATTTTTTTGTACTAAGATATATCGAAATAAAAATTGCATGGTTATTATAACTCGTTTTAGTTTAATTTGCGCACTGGTTAAAAACTTATCCCGTATGAAAATGTATCTGGCTGAGATCATCCGGTATGGATGATCTCAGCCAGCCATGAGGTTTGACCAATCATCATGAAGGTTAAAACATTATTTTTTTTATCTCCACGTGGTCAAAGCAAAACCTCTATAGCTATTTCAAATTCAGCCATACAAAACTCATTTTTTTTTGTACAGATTCCGAATATACACTACTAAGTTCTACAAATTTTCAGAAATATCCATCAGCTAGTTTTCGAAATCTAAGGTGGCTCCTCAATTCAGACGCGTCTGGATTGAGGAGCCGTCCTGCAACTTTTTATGGGTTTTACTTCAAATTCCAGGATTGGGCCTACAAAATCGGCTAATTTACTAATAGTACCCGCGTTTAAATATGAGACATGGCTCCTCAATCGATATGGACACTTTTATCTTTACTCGTATGTCTCAGAACTTTGCAATAAATATTTCAGCAACTTCAACTTAGGCTATCGGGATAAAATTTGGCGCACACGTTTGGGTCTCGCGACAATGCACGATATAAGCATTTTTATTAAAATATTATTTTCTTTCCAGGCACCACTGCAGTCCTCCTCTGGTCATTCTTCGGCACCATTTTCATATTCTTGATTTGCGTGTCTTGCTTACCCAAGAAGAACCGAGACTGGACAAGGCAGAGAGCTACTCATATTAGGAACAGCTTCAGAAGACACCCTCAGCCCCAGCCTACCCTACAGCCACAACAGCAGAATGTAAACCTCTTCCCCCAACCTGTACGTTCTGATATTCTGACCGACTTACCACCAAAATATTAGTGGGAAAGTCTAGAGAATTCGCTGACATACCTAACAAGTAGCTGGGCAAGCTATTTTAAATTAAAAGATCATTTATACATAGGCTCAAATTAAATCAGGTGTGCAATATTATATCTTCGTGTTGGGTATCGATATAAAAAACGAATGGAACAAAAAATCGTTTTGAATGTTATGCAATAACTAGCTTCTGCCCGTAGCTTCGCCCGCGTGGATGTCGAAAAAAGTGGAAAATATCCCACAGGAACGTACTACTGGGATTAAAAGTACCCTATGTGTTAATTCAGGTAAACAAAGTGTTACTGCACTGTTTCCTTTGTGTTATCCAAGGAGTAGCGCTCGGATTGATAAATTATTGTTATAGGATAAATAATCCTAAAACCTAACATTAGTGACGGAATAAATAACGGAACGGCAAATTACAATAATAGGACGAAGTTCTTCGTAAAACTAACAATTTAGACATCTGCGAGTCTCAGTCGAAATACAGGGCGGAATTGAAGTCATGGGCATTATTCTAAACCAAGGCACTACTCACGATACTAATTGCATTAAGGCTACTATTATGCAAATCAAAAATATTATTAATCAATCAATCCTTTATTTCAGGCTACTAAGGCCCATAAAAACAATACATAAATAATATAAAATCAATAACTATAAACTAATACATATTCTATAAAACTAAACTAAACTAAAACTGTCTCTAAACACGCAATGACGTCGTGTTCCGCTGCGTGGTGTCGCGTAACCGTCCTCGGAAGCGTCGAAACATGACACCTTTCGGCCAAAAGTCCTCTCTTAAGTAGGTCTGTAGATGGTCGGTTGGAACTCGTACCACGAACGACTTAAAGTTGATGTTGTGGCGCGACTCCAACCTTTCGACCCTCAGAGTCCAGTTGGTCTTCACTTTCAAAAACTGCACTACTTCTTCAATCGTCGTGGAGTAGTGCAGGCGTGAAATGTACAGCTGCGTCGTAGGCACAGCAGGGCGCAGCAGCATGTTGGGTCCACTCGGAGCGGTACCACACTGGTTTCGTGAACAGGGCTTCTTCTTCTTCTTCCTTTCCACTTTCGTGAAACCCTCTTCATCAACTTGGCCCGTTCTCGGCAAGGAGCTACGGACCGCAGCCAGGGCAGGTTGGGCACCCTTCTTCTGTTTTTCCCCTATTACAGTTGGTCGCTTAGGCTGCGACACACCTGATTCGCCGGTGGTGACAATAGCAGCGTAGGCACGCTTAGGGGTCGACGTACCTACGTGTGACGTTTCCGCAGCCGGTGTTGTGGCGCGGGCGACGGCGTCGGCGGGCGGCGCTTGGTCAGCATTATCAGCTTGTGACGCACTTGTGTTCGCCGCAATGTGTTAATGCAAGTATGGAAAATCTTAAAAATGTAGTAAGTCATACAAAGGATCAAATCGTTGCGCATCGCGATAGCGAATGCTGCAGTAGGTACACTACGCCGTACGCGTGAACTCTTTGACCCTACGCGACCCACGTGACTTAGGTACGTAAGTTGCTAACGATTTGATTCATATTAGATTCCAACTTTCCCTTCATACTTTGCCGGCTTAGGACGGTCTAAACTACGTTTATTAACACAAATTAAAAAAATGTTTACGTACCTCATCATTTCAGCCGTAATACGTCCACCGCTGGACATGACCTCCACTAATTTGGAGGGCTTTGCCATAATCGCCACGCTTGGCAGACGAATTGGCGTTCGCAGTATGGTGGTAAAATGCATAGAGAACGTTCGTACGTACCTACCTAGTTAAAATTAATTTCCTGTAGTTTTGGCGTATTTACAAAGTTAGAATCACAGTAGTTACAATAATTGTTCAGGGATCTCAATGTATTTACACTAATTTAAACTACCTATCTTAGTATCTAGCACTTACACGTATTTTAAAAGATGGTCAAAATGTCCACCACCCCTTTTTCAATACACAATTGAGCACTACGTCTGTGATTGTCTTTCAGACTGTTCAACACAGTCCCGCGCTTTCACTGTGTCAAATGCGTAAACAATTTTGTTTTTTAAATCGTCTCTCGACTCACTTTCACTTTCGTAAACAATTCTTTTAATTTCACCCCATAAATAAAGTCCAGAGGTGTTAGATCGGGTGATCTCGCCGGCCAAGAAAAACGTTTGGTGTACCTAGCCTGCACATTACGCGGTCGAGGCATCGTGTTTCCAATCACTACACTACCACTGACACTTGATACACTGCAATCCAAGGGTATGATCGAGACGTGAGATGCGCGTGCGGCGATTACGTCACGGGATCAATTACATGCGTCAACGCACCTGCGCAGTTGTTATGACACTGGTTTGGGACACAGCCCCCGCGCGGGGGCGATATCCGAATTTTTGCAAGTGAGGGAGCGGGACGGAGAGAGTTGTCGCCGGGCGGCATGCCTTTTAGCCTATTGTCTGTGATTGTTACCGCTTCTAAGGAAACGCCGCGCGCTCGCCGCCGCCGGTCGGCCGCAATGACTAGTTATTATTATTATTTGATGTTTGTTTACTTTTCGTCGCGCTGTACTGTGCTTTAAGATGTTGATACTTCATGACTTATTAGCGTTTATGAAGTATCTTGTTTTAATTACTTTAAGTGTTTATTTGCAATAATAAGCCTTTTGCAATATGACTTACTACAGTTCTAAGGTTTTACATACTTGCATTAAAATATTTTTGATTTGCGTATTAATAGACCTAATGCAATCAGTATCGTAAGTAGGGCCTTAGGTTAAAATAATGCCCATGACTTCGATGGCACCCTGTATAAGAAGTGTTTAGTAGATTTAAGGTGTCTTCATCTTCACACAGCGGGCGGGGCGCGGCGTAACGTGACGGCGACGCGACGCTGAGTAGTTGTAATGTACTAGATATTACGGACACCTTCACACAGGGCGCTCGGCGCGACCGGTCACGCCGCCGCCGCGCCGGGTCGGAATACAACTCAGAGGGGGCGGGGCAGGGCGCCGGTGCACAGTGGATCGAAACTGCTATATGACGGACATTCATTTTTAATTACAAATCTTTTTTTTTTATATATGTACTTATCGAAAGATCTCGTCATTCCAATGAATAATTGTCATTGCAAGTTTTTCTCTAAAACTGATAGTTCGCCCGGAAAAAAATATTTTAGATTTTTTTATGGAATGAAACAGAAACTGAATGTTTTAACGTTCTATCTATGCCCTATTAGTATAATTACTTATATAACTGTGTTAAATAGTGTATGTAATTCTAAACTGTACTACGTGTGTAATAATTATAATATTTTTACCTACAAGCATGATTCTTACATCCGGCTTCCACAACCTCACCTACAATACTCGTAAGAGGACACAGATAGAATCCTTTCACCTATGTCCCCAAAATATTATTAGTGAAAAAATACTTTTGACTTAGGTACTTTTTTTCATTTTTCCGAACCTCATAACTCTTGAACGGGCAACTATGAGCGCGCGCTGATAGCGTAGAATTATAGCCAGCAAGTCAAAGAATAAGAATATAGTAGTTTGAAAGCCTGGTCTTACAAGACATGGCCAAATTTAAGCAGTTTCTGTTTTAATTCTTACAAAAATATCTAAAATATTTTTCCGTAAACAATCTTTTAGATATTTTGCTACTTGTAATGATAATAATTATTTATCGGAATGACGAGATCTTTCAATAAGTATTAAAAAAATAGCAATTTGTAAAAAAATACGAATGTCCCTCATATAGAAGTTTCGATCCACTGTGCACCACTTTGTGTTGAATGGTTTACGTATGTAGTAGTACGCTCGTATCGTGAACGCAAAAATATACTACGACTACAACATTTTGCTACTCTTCCCATTTATTTATTTTTGTAAAAGATAAGAGTTTCGTTTATTATCAAGTATTATTTTAATAGATTGTAGAATCATATTATATTTTTGTTTTAATTGTTTAGCAATGGAGTGTGAGGGTCGTTTATACCATTGTGCCAAAAAAAGGCAAAATAAACACTCTGCAGCCGTAACATAATGAGGATCAATTCGACAAAAGGATATAGCAATTTTGAATACTACATCGAATACAATATAAATAAGTTAATCTCTTTTAGAATCACTTAAATCCATCGAGAAATTAGGGAGATATTAAAGTTTTCAGAAAACGAGTTTTAAAACGCACGCCGGCCGCGCGAATCATGTGATGACGTCACGAGCTACGATAAATAATAACAAAGCAGTACGGTGGGTGGCGCCCACCGTACTGCTTTGTTATTATTTGCGGAGTAAAGGCGTTGTTTCTTGTTTTTTATAATAGATTATTTAAGTTTTATAGAGATAAATAAACAACAAATTGTTACCTACTTTAAGTTTTATGGAGATTTAATATAGACATAGGTCATATAGGTAGATAGGAAACATGGAAGTCGGATTTACCAATGCCCAGTCGGAGAATTTCGCGAAGATTGATTCGTTCGATCGATTGATGGTTGCAAAGTTTTAAAAAAAAATATTCCAGTGCATGGATAAGATGAGATAAAATGACAAGACAAGTAGATTTGCTTTCGTCTACAGTTCTTGATCCACTAAGTACCTATACGTAGGCAGGTAGTACGTTTTAAAATATTTTGATTTGGCAGGCAGGTACCTTTTTCGTGTTTCTACAGTGTTTCTACAGTAGGCACCTCTCTACCTATTTTAAATATTATTTCTTACTAGCTTCTGCCCGCGACTTCGTCCGCGTAAAATTTCCTGCTCCCCCAACCCATCCCGTTGCATCGAATCGCCTGCCCGTGCGAGGTCTTTGCATGCGTGACGTTTTTCTTTGTGCTCGGCTCCTAAGGGTCCTAGCGTGACGTTATATATATAGTCTATATATGGCCTTCCTCGATAAATGAGCTATCCAACACTAAACGGACTTAACTCTTCAGCTTTTACTTGTGTGCGCTACGCAATGAATTTTTTGAGAGACGAAGGCGCGCGCGATGGAGCAGCCTGGACGTGTTTTATATGGAATTTTTCACTTTTTCTTTGAAAAATTAAAAAACAACATATTACCCGCGTGTTGAGATTTATATGTGAGGGGGTTGTAAAGGAGGTCGAAAATTTCATTATTTTTGCGATAGGAAACGCTATTTTCGAGATATAAGCAAAAGAAAAGGAAAACAAAATACACTACTGTTTTTGCACGTGAAGGCAAGGCGTTCGTTGGTGTGAATTTTAGTTCATGACCACTAGTTTTAATCCACACCTTTTTAATCGCGGTTAAAAATAGTCAGATTTAGTTAAAATAAATTGTTATAGTCAAAATTTTTGGTGAAAACCGGCAAACTTACAGCAGTATAAAGTACTTTTAGTTAAGGAGATATGGGGCGTCGCTCCTCATGAAAGTACACCACTTCTTTCTATTTTTTGGGTCTTTTGTGGTACAAAATAACAATTTGTCCGGTGTAGCAACACTTGTATTTTCGCATCTTCGTGCCGATTCCCTTATTCACAAACTAAACTAAATTTAAGTTCAATGCATCTTTATTTTCTATTTCATTAAGGAAAGGACAGAAGTTAAATTTTAGTTTAGTCCTGTCAAATTAATCAGCGCTTGACGTAAATTGACGTAATTTTAGTAGGCAAGTTTTTAATCACGTCTAAACTTGTATGGAGTAGTGACAGGCGCTGATTAATTTGGCAGGACTAAACTAAATTTTTTTTTTGTCCTCTTCTTAATGAAATACAAAGAAAAAGATGCACTGAACTTAAATTTAGTTTAGTTTGTGAACAAGGGAATCGGTACCATTATTCGTTTTAATGAACTGCGAGTCACGTAAGTAAAGGCAGAAAAGAACGTCCGTGGCGGTGCCGCGGACGCGAATGTGGTAGATGGCGTCATCAACGAATTGTGCGTATTGGCGAGTGTTTTTGAAAATGCAAAATTAAAACCGCTCTAACTTCGTCATTTTTGGTCCAATTTTAATAATTCCTTCACTGAAATAATTGGTTTAGGTATGACTGTAATTCTACATATTTAACTAAAATCGTCGCTGATCCTCATTGCGTATTGCCAGAAATCATAGATCCTAGAAAGGCAAGATCAATGCCTTTATGACAAATATTTATTTAACGAAGTGTAAGTCATTATTACTTGACAATAATATATTTTCGCTTTATTTTTTATTTTTATCATATGTACTTTACATAACATATATTTTTACACACTAATAAAAATACAAATACTGGATATATGAAAATAATTATTTTCATAAATCTCTAAATATCGCATTATAATTCTAACGACTCAAGATTGTTTAGTCCGTCTTGACACTCGCGTTACACCGCTTGTATTGTATATGTGTGCCGGCGGGACGGGACGCGATCGCGCCCGCAGTGTGAAGGCTCTCACCGCGCCGGCGCCACGTCACGTCGCGCCCGGTCACGCCACGCTCGCTGTGTGAATAAACCTTTAAGTTTTTTTTTTTTTTTTGGGGCATCTCGTATTTAATCCTGAAAAGATTGTTACTACTTAAACGGATTGTGGCCCGGCGAGTTCTAAAAAGTTACCTTTTTAGGCCTCCAGCCGGGGCTTGTTATACTTAAAAACTAAAGCGAAAGCTCTAAGGGTTACCCCGAGGGGGGTACGAACCTCGGCTTAGGCAATCACTGGTAGGGAGGGACTGGCTGGATCTGGGTTAGATTATTTTGGGACTAATTTAAAGCTAACGGCGCAGCATCGCGGGCTGGCTCTTGCAAGGGTCGGGAGGAACTGTTAAGTCGGGGTCGCGACGACGGACCTCGGCGGCGAGGTCGGTACGGTTTGTGTTTGTGTGCTGGTCTAGCTGTACTGGTCTCTTTTCGACTCTCCTGGAGGAGAGTAGTGGGATCATCAGGATCGGTACCTTTAAGTATCTCTTTGTGTTAGTTTAAGTATCTCAGTGTTATTTTTTTTCTTTTTATTACATGTCCTTTAGTAATTTATAAACTGTTGCCAAATACTTATAATATTTTAACTTTGTTAGCTTAGTTGTAAACTCTATTGTGCATGCTGTGGTCTCCTACACCTACTTAATACCTGATGTTACCCTTTATTTATATGTCAATGTATTGTGTACATCTTTTGTTGGAGATCCTAAATAAATGAAATAAAAAAATAAAATAAAAACAACTAATCTAATCCCTGGGATAAGAGTAGTATAGTTATAATAGAAGTCAAAGCGTGTGTGAAAAGATTTATATCGGAGACCACCAGAAGTGGATAACAAACATTTAATATTGTTTACAACGAAACACTATGCCTAGCGCAGTATTTCTTTGTAAACTAAATTATTTGTTCTTCCTTCAGGTGCTAGATGTTGAATTAGGTTTATGCAATATCTGGTTGACTTTGCTCGGTATTTTTTGGTGAATTGTGTTTAAAATAATAAGTTTATGTTCAAGTTGATTATCGATAAAGTTGGTCATTGAAAACACGAATTAAACGACATTTTATAAAAATGAATCCTAGCTAGATCGATTTATCACCCCCAAAATCCCCTGTATACTAAATTTCATGAAAATCGTTGGTGCCGTTTCCGAGATCCAGATTATATATATATATACAAGAATTGCTCGTTTAAAGGTATATGATGTAATCCTAACAATATCTATAGATCAATTGTAACTGTCAGTGTCAAATATTTGTGTGTGTCAGTTTGATTGACACTTTTGACATTAGCTTCCGACAGCAGTCCTTACTTCCTGATCCTGTGTCCGTCCTCTTCTTGTCGTGAACGCCCTCGGTGTTAGTGCTAAATTATTTAATCCACTCTAATCATCTGTATCAATATATATCATAATATTGTTGTAATTGCTGCTCTGTTTATTTTGAGTAATAAACTAGGCAATTGACTACCTAAAGTTGTTTCTTCTCAACACTCCGAATTCCTGGACCGCACCGGATCCATCCACAAGCTGAAGCACCCACGTGCTAATCTTAGGTCACTAGCTCTCTACTCTCCATCTCCAACAGGTTATGGGCCCAGGCCTGCATACCTAAGGCGAATCTCCTAAAGTCTAAGCGTGGTTCTAAAGAAATTTTGGTGTTGGTGTTTTTGTCTTGACGTACCGGCGTGTGTCCGTGCACGTACACGTGGTCGTCATGGACGACAGTTTATCTGGAAATGGAGTCATGTTGTCTGGTGCCAGTGGAGCAATGTCCTCGCTCGGCGGAGGCATTCATATTGAGAAACTAGAAGGTGTCGGAAATTACAATACATGGAAGTTTCAAATGAAGATGGTTTTATCCCTTGAAGGGTTGTGGGATCGTATTGAAACTATAGAAAGTACTGCGGACAGTGAGACAGATTTATTGCGAGATCGACGAGCTCTGGCACGAATATGCCTTAGTGTGAAGGCGGCGTGCTATCAGCATGTGAGACACTGTATCACGGCAAAGGACGCATGGCAGCGGCTTGCTAATACCTTTGAGGATAAAGGTCTGTACAGGCGAGTGCTATTACTAAGACAGCTGCATCATACCGAATATGGACAATTTGTGTCAATGACGGAATACATAGATGGAATAATGACACGTGTTCAGCAGCTTGCAGATATTGGAAAAGTTATAGAAGATGCTGAGGTTGCAGAATTACTCCTCAGTGGCCTACCCCAGGAGTTGACGCGCTAGTGTCTAACCTAGAAACAGCATGCATTACCAACGAGTTATCAAGTGAGCTTGTGCGCGCTAGACTTATTCAGGAAGAATTCTGGAAAAGTAACTTAAGCAATAGTGAGACTGCTTACATGTCAAAAAGGAAAAGAGAACAATTCAAGAGCAAGATCATCTGTCACTATTGCAAGAAAACTGGTCATATCAAGTCCAAGTGCTTGAAGATGAAGAGAGAAAAGGCGAATCCAGAAGATTCATCGCTTGTAGCTACAGCTTTCATGGTGGAATCTTAGGATAGTTGGTTGGTTGACTCTGGGTGTTCCGCTCACATGTGTAATGATAGAACTTTGTTTAATGAGCTTGAAGACTGTAACAATGTTATCAGTATCGCAAATGATGAGAAGTTGGACTGTTTGGGTACAGGAACTATTCAAATAAGAACTGGAAATGTAGTGAGAAAACTTTTAAATGTTTTATATGTGCCTAAACTTTCTCATAATTTATTGTCTGTCAGCTGTCTTACGCAAAAAGGTTACACTGTATTATTCAATGAACGGGGATGTTCTGTTCATGACAACAGCATTAAAGCTTCTGGTAACCCAATATTGTGTGCTTTAAAGGTCAATGGTTTATTTATGGTTAAATTGGGGGTGTGTCAATCTAGTAGGTATTCGCAAGGAGTGCATTCTTCTCTCATGTGTGATAGACAAGATACCAAGAGTGTACTGCTCAGTTGCTGCTCATGCTGTGCCAGTGGATATTTGGCACAAGAGGTTAGGTCACATTAGTATGCAAGGTTTGTGTGCTTTGAAGAATGGTAGTGCAACTGGTGTTCTGTTTCAAACTGACAATGTACAGGTCTTGAAGGAATGTGTGCCATGTTTGGAGGGAAAGATGGCTGCCAAGCAGTTTCCGGTTGGTGAGGCAAGGCGAGCTACCCAGTCCCTCGAGTTGATTCATTCTGATGTTTGTGGGCCGTTACCTGAGAGCAGCTGGAGTGGTGCGAAATACTTGGTAACGTTTACCGATGACTACACCAGGAAGACCTTTGGATATTTAATGAAGCACAAGTCAGAGGTACTGTCTCATTTTATTACTTTTAAAAATTTAGTAGAGAAGCAATTGGGGTTACCAGTAAAGATTTTGAGGTCTGATGGGGGTGGTGAATATTGTAATGATAATTTTTCTAAGTTTTTGAAACAGCAAAGAATTATTCACCAAACAACTGTACCATATTGTCCTAGTCAAAACGGCGTGAGTGAACGCCTAAACAGGACACTTTTGGAGAAGGTTCGGTGTATGCTGAGAAGTGCTGGTCTCTGTGGGCGATATTGGGGTGAGGCGGTTATGACTGCAATTTATCTAAAGAACAGGTGCCCAACTTCTGCTCTTTCAGGACGTACACCAGAGGAGATCTGGACCGGATCTAAACCAGATCTTAGTCACCTCCATGTATTTGGCTGTATAGCATACTCTCTGGTTCCTGAACAAAAACGTAGTAAGTTAGACCCTAAAAGCAAAAGGTATGTTTTTGTTGGATATTCTGAAACTTCAAAAGGTTAAAGGTTGTTGGACCCATCAGTTCCTACTAAAGTTATTTTGTCCAGAACTGTGGCATTTATTGAAAATAAATTTTATAATGATTTTCATGACATGGATAATAATAACAATGAATGTATTTATCATGAATTGACTAGTGAAATGGATAATTTGAATCTTAATGATAATTTAATTGATCAATCGAGTAAAAGTCTCTGTGATAATAATGTTAGTAATTCTAATTCCATTAATGATGATGCTGTTAAGTCTAGTCAAAGTATTAGTACCAATGAACAGTCTGTATCTAAAGAAATTACAGGTGGCATTATGGTTTTTTTTTTTCAAAATCTGATGAGGAGTACTGCACTGGTAGCGAGGATGAGAGTGTCCCTGCTGTGTCCCCAACGTGTAGAGCCCGTGAGCAGCGTGTGAAGTCACCTCTATTATGTTCAATAAAACAAGCATTAAGTAACATTTGTTTTATTCTTAGCAAGCACTAGGTAGCACTGCCCTGGATTTACAAGATGTGAGTGTAGGGTACTTATAAATACCTTATTAGTCAAGGTTTCCAAATACCTACATAATTGATGCATAACATACCTTTCCCCCAAGTATGCACAACAATTATATAAACCAAAAGTGTACAACACCACTAAGTACTTAAGCTATCAATCTACTAGCTCTTGTAGCAATTAACATTTACTTAATGAGAAACAGAAGAAAATTAAGGAACTGATACTTAATATTAGCAGTTACAGAATGAAGTTGTTATCACTGGGCCTGGCATAAGGTGACTTGGGATGCAAGCACAATTTGTGTTTTAACTTGCCACCGACATAGCTGGCTTCTGCTCCGCTAGGTATTCCTAACATGTCAGCCCATTCTTCTGAGCTAGGTATCTGTAGTACTTTCTCACTTCCTTGACTGTCCTCTATATCTCCTGTCTCTTCTTTTTCCTGGCTGTCTGTCTGGTCTTCCCTACCATTAGCAGTATTCCTTCCTTCCTCTTCAGTAACGTCATTCCCTGGTTTTTTCTTTAGTATTTGGTCAATATGCTTATTGACAACATCTCCGTCTTCAGTTGTTACTTTGTAACTCGATGGGCCCTCTTTACTCGTCACTGTGCCTGATAACCAACGTGGTCCTATACCGTAGTTTCTATACATAGCACTTTGACCAACATTGGTATCCCTATGTTTCCTCAGACCATTTTTAACGATTTGCTGTTCAACTTGCTCATGCTGTTTATTGTAAGGCTGGATAGTATCGAGTAAGGTCCGTAGTCGTCTACTCATCAATAATTCAGCAGGACTTTTCCCTGTCCCTGCACATGGCGTCGCTCTTAATCCTAACAACATATTAGGCA
Organism: Aporophyla lueneburgensis; assembly: GCA_932294355.1. Taxonomy (NCBI): domain Eukaryota; kingdom Metazoa; phylum Arthropoda; class Insecta; order Lepidoptera; family Noctuidae; genus Aporophyla; species Aporophyla lueneburgensis. The sequence continues at coordinate 9,102,422 of OW028758.1, read as the reverse complement.
CCCTAATATCCCATGGTAGTTGGTCCATTTTGCGTAGCTTGTCTTTTACAGTTTGTACCATGCGTTCCGCTAAACCATTCGTTGCAGGGTGGTATGGCGCTGTGGTAATGTGTTTTATTTTATTGGAATCTAAGAATCGTTTCATTTCAGATGAGACAAACGGTGTACCATTGTCAGAGACCAATGTCTCACATAGCCCATGTGTAGCAAAGATCATTCTTAAATGTTTGATAACTGTTTCTGTAGTCATATTAATAACGATGAACACCTCAGGCCATCGGGAATATGCATCGACTATAATTAAAAAGACTTTATTTTGATAAGGTCCCGCAAAGTCAACGTTTATGCGAGACCATGGTCTTGTGGGTACAACCCACTCATAGCTGGTCCTTGGTGGCAGGTGTCGACTTTCGAGACATTTATTGCAGTTGCCGACCATTGACTCGATATCTTCATTTAACTGAGGCCACCACACGTAGCTCCTGGCCAAAGCTTTTGTTTGTACAATACCGCTATGTCATTTGTGTAACGTGCGTAAAACTTCACTACGTAGTGACGGTGGCACCACTACGCGAGAACCTAGAAGAATACAGCCTTCGTGTATAGAGAGCTCACTCCGATGTAACCAATATATGCGTAGCTCTTCTTCCGTGACTTTCGGAGACCAACCGCTCAAAATATGATGTATAACTCGCGAAAGTATCTTGTCCTTTTTTGAAAGACTTTCAATCTGCTGGATGTCCACAGGAAAGTCTTCAGGAGCCTCCGCCATCAATAGAATGTCACAAAGTTGTTCCTCAGGTTGCTCAGGCACTGGCTGTGGCCAGCGACTGAGACCATCTGCATTTCCTATTTGTTGGCCCGGTTTGTACACTATGTTGTAACTGTGTGAAGTTAGTACAATAGAAATTCTTGTTAACCGTGGTGATATGGTATTAGGTATTGGCTTTTTTGGATCAAATATACTGACCAACGGTTTGTGGTCCGTTACTATGGTGAAAGACCTTCCCATTAGGTAGTTATGAAACTTTTGAATCCCAAACATAATCGCCGTCGCTTCTTTATCAAGTTGAGAATATTTCCGCTCATGTGAATGTAATGTTCTTGAACTCATGGCAACAGGTCGCTCTTGGCCATCCTCCATAACGTGAGACAATACTGCACCTGCACCATATTCAGAGCTGTCACACGTCATTACCAACGGTTTGTTTAAATCATAATGTACTAATGTAATATCTGAAGATAGTAATTGTTTCGCCTTGTCGAAACTTTCTTGTTCTATATCTGTCCATTGCCACTTGTGTGACTTGTCTAGCAACCTATGAAGTGGCTCAAGTATAGTCGCCTTGTGAGCCTCTCATAAAAATTATACAAACCCAAAAATGCCTGCAGCTGCTGGACATTCTTGGGCTCCGGTGTTTTAGTGATAGACTCCACTTTACCGGGCGCTGGATGAATGCCGTCAGCGTCGATGACAAATTCCAGGAACTCTACACATTCTTTAGCAAATTTGCACTTGCTGGGGTTGAGTCGCAGTCCAGCTCTCTGTATGCGTGTCAATACCATGTCTAGGCGCCTGCACAAATCTGGCAAGGTGTGTCCGCTTATGATGATGTCATCAATTAGAACAGCAACTCCTGGAACACCTGCCAGCAATGCTGTCATCAACCTTTGAAATATTCCTGGACATGCCTTTACACCGAACGCCAACCTGTGAACAGTGTAAAGACCTTTGCACGTATTCAATGTCAGCAATTTAGCTGTGTTCTCGTCTACAACTACCTGTGTATATGCACGTTCTAAATCCAATGTGGTAAAGTATTTTCCACCAGCAATGATAGCAAACACTTCATTAGCAGTTGGCATAGGATAAGTATCCGACTCAGTAGCCTGATTGACCGTACTGCGATAATCGCCACACAGACGAATATCTCCCGATTTTTTAACGATAGGTACGACTGGTGTCGCCCATTGAGAAAAAGAAACTGGTTTAAGTACCCGTTCTGCCACTAGACGATCAATTTCCTTCTCAACCCTGTCTTTAATCGCAAACGGAACGGGGCGAGCCTTAAGAAACCTAGGCGTAGCCTCTGCCTTTAAATGTATTGTAACCGGATCACCTCGGTAAGTACCTAGACCCTGTTTAAAAACTTCATTATGTTTTTTTAACATTTCGTTGGAAATTGACACATGGGAATCTAAGACAGCATTAATACATACCTTTATGTTAAGGGCTGAAAACCAATCACGACCAATTAAGTTTGGTCCTAACCCTCTAGCTACTATAACATTCAAAACACACTTAATGTCTCCAAGCACAGATATGGGCGTCGCTGTCCAGGTATGTAGGTTGGCCGGCGCGGCGCGAAGAGTGGCGGCCTCTCGTGACCGTGCTGATCGTAGCCTCCTCCACGTACTTTCGTTTACCAGCGAGGCTCCAGCACCGGAGTCCACCTGCATCGTCACCGGCATGCCGTCTAGCTCAACCGTTACGTCATAAGTAGGTACTCGTAGTCCTACACTATTGACGCTGTAAATCCCATTCATCTGAATATCTACTTCGTCATTCTGGGTATGATTCACTTGTCTTTTCGACCCTTTTTTCTTAGCAATACATATCTTTTCTATGTGCCCTATTTTCTTGCAGTATCGGCACGTAGCTTTAATAAATCGACATTCTCCTCCGTGGCGGTCACCACACCGGTAACACATTCGAGAATTACTGTTAGACTGTACTGCGTTGATGTCCATAGGCTCAGGCTCTGCCGCTGTTGTTGTAGTAGTCGCCGTTACATTGGTCCCATGTGCGACATTCCCGGGGTTAGCACTTTGAATCATACAAACATCTCTCCCCTCACTCTCCGATGATAGCATAGCTTGAACAACATTATCATAAGATAAATTGTCTTTTGTCAAGAGATCGTACTGTAATTTATGGTCGGACAGGCCGCACACGAGCCTGTCGCGTAGCATACGTTCCAAGTCGGAAAAATTACAATCGGCACTTTTTTTTCTGAGCTGCGCTATGTACTCCGCAGCAGATTCACCTCGTTTTTGATCGCGTTTATAAAATTTGTAAGACATTGGAATTTCATTAGGTTTCGGACTATAATGTTTTGTTAACACTGTTACGATTTCACTGAATGTCACATCACTAGATTTTCTAGGCGTAATTAGCGCCAGAAGGGTGTCAAACACTTGAGAACCGCATATTGTATAAAAATTAGCCCTTTTTAATGAGTCCAACCCAATGCCATTTGCTTCAAAGCAAAATTTTAACCTGTCCATGTAATTGTCCCAATTGTCTGTTTGAGCATCAAACTCTTTGTATTTCACTGCTCTGCACTCCATTTTAATCACTTTTAGTCCTCGTCGCCACTATTATGTTCAATAAAACAAGCATTAAGTAACATTTGTTTTATTCTTAGCAAGCACTAGGTAGCACTGCCCTGGATTTACAAGATGTGAGTGTAGGGTACTTATAAATACCTTATTAGTCACGGTTTCCAAATACCTACATAATTGATACATAACAACCTCAAAACTCACCAGCCGTGAGACAGCGTCCCGTGCGTAGTACTAGACCACCGGTAAAGTACAATGACTATGAAACGGATTTTTCTTTGATTGCACATGGTATTCCATTTGTCGAACCTCAATCGTATGAGGAAGCTGTAAGTTCTCATGACAGGAATGAATGGCAGGCTGCAATGCAAAGTGAATATGAATCTTTGATTTCCAACAATGTATGGAGGTTAGTTGATAGGCCATCTAATGAGAATGTTGTTAAATGTAAATGGATCTTTAAAGCTAAATATGATGCTAATGGTAATTTTAATAAATTCAAAGCACGTTTGGTTGCCAGGGGTTTTACTCAAGTTAAAGGTTTAGATTATAACGATACTTTTTCCCCTGTAGTTCGTCATAGTACCATGAGAATATTATTTTCATTAGCTACTGAATTTAATCTTAATATTGATCATATTGATGTAACAACTGCGTTTTTAAATGGTGACCTTCAAGAAACTATTTATATGGAACAGCCTCCTAGTTTTAGTGATAATGATTGTAAAGACAAGGTTTGTTTACTGTTAAAAGGTATATATGGTCTTAAACAGGCCAGTAGAATTTGGAATCAAAAAGCATATAATTTGTTGACAAGTAATGGATATATACAAAGCAAATGCGAACCTTGTGTGTACATAAAAAGATGTGATAAACATATAACTATAATAGCTTTATATGTGGATGACTTTTATGTATTTTACAGTACTGAGTGTAATTAAATCTTTGCTTTGCTTGAAGAAAACTTCAATGTTAAAAATTTGGGAAGTTTGAAAAATTGTTTGGGAATTAATATAGTGAGAGATAAAGCAAAGGGAATAATGAAAATAAATCAGTCTGAGTACATAAAGAGATTGTTGAAACGCTTTGGTATGGAAAATTGTAAAGTTATAAAAACACCTATGCCTACCAACTGTAAGCTAGTTAAGGGTGAAACTAGCATAAGTGATGAGCAGTATAATTATAGGCAGCTCATGGGATGTCTTATCTAGACACGCGGAAGCGTGTCAAGCCAAGTTCAAGTAACAGAACTGGCGAGCAGCACCGTGTGTAATATTACACGAACCATTTGGAGCCACTTTTGACCCCCTCATAACTCAAAAACTATTTCACATAAACGTGTCAAATTTGGCTCATGTAGTGAGACTTGCAAGATACATATGTGCTCCAAATTTCATAAACATATCTCCAACGGTTATTTATATATTAACGTCCAAAAATCGTCATTTTTATCACTGACTGACCTATAGATCAAAACTCTAACCCAGTTCCAGATGACCTAGAAAGTTCAAATTTGGCATGCAGATAGGTAATTAGGTGAATACAAAGGAATAAATCAGAAACTGGCAAATTTTTATCATTTTATTATAATTTTTCACTTAATTGATTCTATTAGGAACACTTATAACAAAAACGATTTGGTATTAATTTTGTTATAAATTTGTTTGTTATGTCCAAAAAGTAATGATATCCCATCAAAAACATAAATGTGAAATGAGAGCCAAGTTCAATATTATGATATATGCCTTGGTTGTTGACTTCAACGACAAAAGAAGTGAGATCTAAATGGGTGCCAAGTTCAGTGGTCAGTCTTGACTTGGCTAGTTTTCATATAGGAATTATATCATGGCTTTCGCAAGTTTTAAACCTGTTACTTGTCGGTTCTTATTTTATTATTCCGAAATATTGGCTTGCTGGTAGAATCTAGCCATCGAACATAATAATTCGTATATGAGAACTAGCCAAGTCAGGACTGACCATTGAACTTGGCACCCATTTAGATCTCACTTCTTTTGTCGTTGAAGTCAACAACCAAGGCATATATCATAATATTGAACTTGGCTCTCATTTCACATTTATGTTTTTGATGGGATGTATTTATCTGTGTGTACTAGACCAGACATCTCATTTGCGGGTCATTCTACCGAGTACTAAAAATCTGTTATTTTTTAATATTTATAGAAAAAATAGGGATATTAAAAGATTTTATGGCCAAATAACTTCATAATTGTACCTTCTTTTTAGAAACAAAACAATTTATAACATTATCTGTAAATAAATTCCAGAAAAAATGTTTTATAGTTGTCAAAATCATACTCCGTGAGCTGTTATATGACCATGGCCAGTCACATAAACCAAAATTAAATTAAATGCAGCAGTATTTATCAAATAAATTTATTAAAATTGGTTTATAAACATTCCAATTCATTATAGAATGCACGAATATATTTTTTAAATGTTTTATTTTCTGATTTGTACCACTGTTTTGAAAATAGTCATCAATTCCGTGAACCACTTTTTCAGTATTAAAAAATCCCAAAAGACCAAACTATTTATTTTATTAACTAGCAACACTGCTAGATCTGTCAAATCAGTCGTGTGCGATTAACGTATAAGGAGTGTGGCTTGTCCGAATTATAATTGTGCAAAACAAAGTATTCTACGGATTTCGGTCAGTTTGTATCATCATTTCGGTTAAGAGAGATTCTTGGTAAGTAATTATGTATTTCTTTTTCAAATAATGCACATAATTTACAGCATGGAGACTAATATTGGTTGAAGTTATAAATTGCAAAGTAACTTGTTTAACGTCCATTTGCAATAAGTTTTGGTACGGTTCGTCAATCCTGTGATCATCAATTCTGTGAACTTAGTGTTCACGGAATTGACTGGTTTCACGGAAATGACGTTAAAGCTTGAATTTGCAATAATTGAGTATTGAGATGTTCATAAAAAGCTACTATGAGCTGTTTTAACTGTCTGCTTGCACCACATTATATTCAAAACCTTACCATTTCCTTAGAATCGATAATGTTCACGGAATTGATATAATTCACGGTAATGACGTGTCATTGTTTCGTATCTTGTGTGCACCTGATTTGTATCATATTTGCTTATGTTTGTGGATTGTTATTGCTATGGGTGATAGTTTTTATTTTTTTGCATGTTGGGACGGGAAAGAATGGCAAAACCTAGAAAAGAAATGACGATCGCGGAAAAGAAAGCTAGACGAAGAGAGCAAATAAAACTCAGTATGTGACGACACCGAGAAAAGCTGAAAGAAAATCCTGCGGCCTTAGAAGAGGTACATAAAAAAGACAGGGAAAGATATCACAAGAAGAATGAAAAAGCTTTAATTAGGACCATAAGGGATCCACCCCATAGAAAACAAAGACAAATAAGAAAATACTGGAAAGAGAATTCTAAAAAATTTAGGACAAAAAAGGCTATGCAAAAAAGAGTTGGAAGTCATGCTAACCGAAAATACACCACCATCGAGTCCTACTTCTTCATTCAGGGGGCTTAGAAGAAATGTAGCTACAAGAAATAGGAATATTGTACGTGCTGAAAATAGAATCCTCAAGGAAAAGCTTCATCAACTCGAAAATGTCATATCTACGTACAAAATGGGATTTAGAAGACTGAAGCCCAGACCAAGCCTACAAAATACGGAAAATGAAAAGCAATATTATTTAGAATTTGCCAGAGCAAAAGAAGCGATAAAATATTTTTTGAACAAGACGAATTTAGCAGACTCACATCCGGAAAGAAGGAAACCATCACGCGTAAAAAACAAAAGATGCAAATTCGTTTGTTGAATGATATTAGGCATAACGTATACAAACAGTTTAAAGAAAAATCTAAAATAAGGATTAGTTACAGTTTCTTTTGTAAATATCGGTCAATTTGGATAATTTCGCCTGCAGTTAAAAATAGAGATACATATCTTTGTGCAACTCATGCTAACATAGATTTTTTAGTTAAGTCTGTATTTAAAACTCTTCATTCAGGGAAGTTCTTCAAGCTAGGCGACTTAGTTGTTTGACATGCTCTCCGACCACCACTTGTGTTCATTTTAACTTGGGGAAAATAGCAATCACAGACAAATTCATTTCAAGCAATAGGTACTGAAAATGAGACACCTACACCATCATACTCAAAATTAAGTGTTGATGATATTTATTCTGATAGTTCCGACGAAATTAGGGCTGCGAACAAGGAAAATAAATATTTTGCCGACTGAGATTGCCCGTGATGCTCGAAAAGCAATGTGGTCGTTGTACAATGACTCTAGCAGTGATTCTGAAAATATTTTTGATTGAAATCACAGAAATGACAGTTACCGTTTTGTCATTTCGGTGATCAAAGATTTTATTTTTATTTTTAAGCATTTCATATGGTATTTTTTTGTTTTAATTTATTAATGCGACTTCTAATAATAAGCCAATAATGTTAATTGCCTAAAATTTAATGTATCTGATTAAGTGGCTGTTTTATTATCACTTTCAACATTTCTGTGAACACATGAGTCAATTCGGTGATTATACTTTTCTTATTTTTCTGAAATTTACATATTAAACAGAACTTGTTATTTGTATCTTTCAATCCATATCCTGTTTTATAATATTTTCTAATAAAAGATCATTAAAAACCCCGATTTTTACTTTTGCCATTTTAAAAATGTAACCTGTAGAATGACCCTTGCCTGTAGTCAGTTAAGCCAGTTTAACAACTGTTTTGACATAACTCATTGGCAGGCAGCTAAAAGGATTTTGCAAATTTTAGCAGGTACAACTAACTATTCTTTATATTTTTATAAAGGGGGTGAATTGAGTTTGACTGCTTTTGCAGATGCTGATTGGGCCAATGATCCCAATGATAGAAGGTCATATACAGGGTTTGTTGTAAAACTGGGGAACAATATTGTTAATTGGGAGTCACGTAAGCAACGTTGTGTAGCGCTATCTAGTACTGAAGCTGAATATTTATCAATAATAGATGTGTGTAAAGACATCTGCTTCATTAGAAATTGTATGTATGAGGTCATGCTAAAAGAATGTAAGGTATCTAACAATTTACAACGATAATCAGTCAGCTCAGAGATTGTTACAAGTCACAGAATATTGTCATAAACGTACTAAGCATATAGACTTAAGGTATCATTTTGTAAAAGATTTTGTTAAAAAAGATTCTGTGACAATTAATTATTTGCAGACCGATTGTATGATAGCAGATGTTCTTACAAAGCCACTGGGTGCTGTAAGACATGATAAGTTTGTAAATTTTATTTATTTAAAATTGGTACATAACACCCTAACAGCTATGATTCGCCAATGCGATGTTATTACTATATAGATACAAAAAAACAACAAAAATAGCATAAGTACTTAAATTAACAAAAAACACAAGAAATGGTCCTTTAAATATTTTCGATGCACTTCAGTGCTACTTCTGTGAACCTCGTCAGGCTGCAGTGAAATATATCTACCTCTGTTGAAATAATATTTACCAGTCTTATAGCTCGTGATAAGGGGGCAAACTTGTTCAGGTTTGTCCTAGAGTTTGGCTCCAGTAGAGTAGGCGTCGGACGACGCGCGCCCCCGCACCCGGCCGGCGCGCGTAACCTCAGCTCTACGAGCAGATCGGGGTGGTGCAGCCAGCCGCGCAGCACCCGAAACACAAAGCTACAAAGACTGACGTCCCTCCGCACCGCTAGCCTACTGTACCCTACCATCCCTATTACGAACAGACTCGGGTACAAAAGAGGGAAGAAGGGATAAACGCCATACTGCTTAAAATAGAGAAACCGAGTGAATTTGTTTTGAATTCTTTCCACCATGTCCCGGTATTTAGCCTCATGAGGATTCCAAACAATAGCACTCGTTTCTAAACGGCTCCTTACCAGCGCATTGTACATGATTTTAAGCACTGCTGTGTTCTGGAAGTCCTTGCACTGTCTGAGGATAAACCCAAGATTACGGTAGGACTTGCCGCATATATCTAAGATGTGCCCCCGAAACATCAATTCCGGCACCATCTCCACCCCCAGGTCCCGCACATGCGTGACTCGTGATAAGACCGCGGCTTCCATCTTATACTGATGCAGCAGGGGTTCCCTCGCACGAGTGTAGCTCATTATACCACATTTGGCTATATTAAAACCTAACTTATTATCTACGCTCCACTGCACTACCCTATCAACATCCTGTTGAAGTCGTTCACAGTCCGAAGTATTTGCTACCGACAGAAACAACTTAAGGTCGTCCGCGAATAGCAAACACTTCGCATCCTTTTACGACTTCAGGGAGATCATTGACCATCAGAATGAATCCTAATGGACCAATATTGCTACCCTGACTCACGCCCGAAAACGTGAAATAAGGCTTGGAGACAAATCCACCGTATTCGACGTACTGCCGGCGATGACTAAGGTAGTTCGCGAAGAATTTCAAAAGGTGCGGTGTGAAACCAAATGCCGCAAACTTAGCCAACAGCACATCGTTGTCGACAGTGTCAAACGCCTTCCGAAAGTCGAAGTACGCAACGTCCACCTGTCCCCCAGCGTCAATAACAGGCGACAGATATGTCATAAATGACAACAAGTTACTCCCCGTACTTCGACCAGTTCGAAAACCGTGTTGAGCGTCGGTCAGGCGTGAAGTTACTTGATCAGTAATACACTTGTGCAACACCGATTCAAACACCTTAGCACACGCCGACAGCACCGCCACCGGTCGGTAGCCACTAACATCAGTTCCCGAACTTCCCTTTGGAACCGGGATCACTCTAGTGATTTTCCATAGGTTGGGGTACTGACCTACCTTCAAAAACAAATTTAAAATGTGCAGTAGAGGGTTTTCAAAGACTGTGCTACAGTCTTTAACTATGTAAGGCGGGATCCCGTCTGGACCCGCCGAATGCTTGGGTTTGAGGCGGCGGAGCGCGGCGCGCAGCTCGTGCAAGTCGAGCTGGCCAACATGCACTCGCGCCGCACCCGCGCTTCCAGCCGCTGCACGCTCCGCCTCAGCGGGGTCCAGCGTCGGGCGCACCTCGTTATACACCGAATGAAAGTAGGAAGCCAAACATTCCGCACACTCTTCGTCATTCAACTCCTTCCCATCTTTTGTGACTCGAGTTTTGTTGCGACTAGCACGTTTGCTTTTAACAAAATTCCAAAAAGATTTAGGATCGTTTTTAATATTTGACTGTAACCTACGCTGGTAATTTTCATACGTTAACACTAATTTATATTTAACCTGGGCTCGATAGTAAGAAAACTGTTCGTAGTCGCTACTGGAACCCGTAATTTTAAATAACTTATGATACCTCCACTTTGTTTTGATATCGCGTATTAAATCAGATGTATACCAAGTTGGATACAGATATTTACACTTGTGATCCCGTTTTTTCTTTGTCGGTGTGCTTTCACTAATAGCTTCATTAATTACGCTATAAAAAAAATGTAAAGCCTTATCGGGATCCAGAATATCATACAATGGCTTCCAATCGACTGACTGTAAAATCAAATATAGTTTGGGAAAGTCACATTTGGTAAAATTCCATTTCTGTTTACTAAATATAACGAAATCCTCTTCGCGCCCAGAACACGGGTTGTGTACCGTCAGTGGATCACTGAACCGACCTCTAAACTTCGCTTTAGCTACCAGTGGAGGATGCTGAACATCAATATTCACTAACGGTTCATCTGACTGTTCTACCTCCAATTCACTCTCCAAAAACGAAGTCAATACTAAGTCCAAAGTACGATTATTTATATTGTAAACACTATTTACCTGACGAAATCCACAGAAAGCGTTTACATACTCCAAGTAACTTTGCACTTCCACTGATGTAGATGGCATATTAAAATCGCCCATCACTAATACGTTCTCATAATTCACACATACAGTTTCTAAAATATTAAACAATCGCATGTATTCACTACTGACACATTTCGGCGGAATATAAACTACACAACATAAAAACAAACAATTATTTCCCTGGTGCACGGTAGCACATACAATCTCAAATAAGGCTGAGTCCACATTTGCGATTGGAACGCACTTTAACTCGAAACGCGGCGAAGTTGCCAAAAACACTCCTCCTTGCTTGCGCCCATCTGCTCGATCACACCGAAGTATTTTATAATCTGGCGGAATAAGTTCGCCATCATGGATAGAATCATTAAGCCCCGACTCCGTGATGGCAAAAAGGTCGTAGGAGGATGCCAATAGATTTGTAAAGAAGGTCTTGGTTTTTGTTCGCAAACCTCGAACATTCTGGTAATACACTTGAATGCATTTATTCCTGGCTTTGGTTGCCTTGTGTTGGTTTACGGGAGTCTCGGGAGTTTCGAAACCACACCCATTGGTTGAATTGGGCGTTAACTGGCCAACTGTCTACGTTATTCACCTTTTCAAAAAGTGATTCCGGGACTCCAACCATGAATGAAGCATAGTCTCTTTTGCCTTTCGGGACTATCTTCTCCACTTTTATATCGTCGGTACCACAGATTCCTATCACGTGCTCACCCATTGCCTTCTCAGACGTGTCCGGATGTAATGACCATACATGTAAAAACCTTTTTCTTTGTATGGCTTGAATTGTAGCAATTTGTGCATTCCCTCCTTTTTTTATGGCATTCGCAACAACCTTTTTTGCATGCTTTTTGTTATTGACTACATGCCATTCTTCAGTTGAAATGTCTTCCTCTACAGCTATCTCAGGAGTTTTCAAACAACACTCGCCAGTTTTCTGTGGTAGGTATGGACGCCGCCTTATTCTTAGCTCGCTCTGTCGCACGGCGCGCACGTTCCGTCTCCTTTCTCTGCGGTTCTTTGGCATCACTCGCAACACTTGTCTCGCTCACCCGCTGCGCAGTTGGTATTACGCTGAGTTTAGCCATCTCGCTCTCCGACGTTTTCAAAGATATTTGAACTTCGAGCTTCTCAATTTTAGTAGATAAAACTGCAAGTACCCTCGTCTGTTCGCTAATGGTGACGAAATAATTTTCGATCTTTTGCTGTTGATCATCTATTTTCTTACTCTGAGACTCGATCATAGCAGTTTGACTCGTGATTTTAGCCGTCAACCCTGCCACTTTCTTCAGTAAATGATACTGACTTTCTTCAGTAATGAAATGATATGAATGTTAAAGTTTGACAAAGTTTATGTGTGGTTATGTAAATGTTCATTTTAATTAATTGATGTATATCATTCACAAATTACTATCTATCTATATAAATAACATTATTGACTGGAATGTAATATTAGTCCAGTCATTATAGTAAGTTCACCTCGGAATTCGGGATACCCAGCTGTAAGTCTGTAAATACTTGTATATTGACACCCTAAAAGTTGTCTCAAAACCTACATATGGTAGGGTGTAAGCAACTATTAAATTTCAAGGTCAAAGGTCACAAAAATCGGTTTTTTGCACTTTTCTTGGAAATATCTCATTTCCTATGGGTTTTTTGCTATTTGTATTTATTATCAATATTGTAGAATACAAAATTCTCTACAAATTTTGTTTAAAAAATGTTTTATACGGTGAACCGTTTTCGAGATAGAGGGCGGAGAGCGCGCGGTCACAGCATCACCTCAGGTCAACCGGTGCCTCCGTTCAACATATCAACCGTGTATATTATCAAGTTCAAACTTGGTTAGGACATGATTTGGAACCCCAGGTATGGGGTTGGGCAATGCGAAACGATTTTCTGGAGCTTATCATGACAATTTTACCACCTGCTCCAGAAGATTTGCTAAATACAATTTTCTACAACTGCCTAAGAGTTTTTAATTGATTGTTTGTGGCATGATATTGTTTCGATTAAGGGGTAGTGTTGAATTAAGTTTGTGCATGTAATCCTAACAATATCTATAGATCAATTGTAACTGTCAGTGTCAAATATTTGTGTATGTCAGTTTGATTGACACTTTTGACATTAGCTTCCGACAGCAGTCCTTACTTCCTGATCCTGTGTCCGTCCTCTTCTTGTCGTGAACGCCCTCGGTGTTAGTGCTAAATTATTTAATCCACTCTAATCATCTGTATCAATATATATCATAATATTGTTGTAATTGCTGCTCTGTTTATTTTGAGTAATAAACTAGGCAATTGACTACCTAAAGTTGTTTCTTCTCAACACTCCGAATTCCTGGACCGCACCGGATCCATCCACAAGCTGAAGCACCCACGTGCTAATCTTAGGTCACTGGCTCTCTCTACTCTCCATCTCCAACACTAGAATCACCAGATTACTCCGTGAGCTTACTCTTGAGCAGGCCACGTATAACTGACAGTGTGAAAAGCAGTTCTCCCTTAAGTCTTCCCCTGTTAAATTAAGTGTTTGGCCTTGAGAATTATTTAAGGTCATGTAAATACAGACTTTGAGGGGAAACTGCACTCTTTTGAACTCGAAGGGGCTATTCGTTGGCGTTAGAGGAATCCTCGGAATAAACACAGACTCCTCTCGGGAACAACCTATCTCCGTTGCAATAATCTTCACTCGCAACTTGGTATCAGTGCATAATTATAAATTACGCAGCAACATAACTGGGGCGCCAACTGAAAATAGTAAGTGAGTTGGGAGACCGGGAGGCTTCAATGTGGTAAGAAACTCAACCGAGTAATGTATGACGTCATCGATGTGCATCTGGATTGAGGGCCCATTTTTTGAACCCTTGCCAAACGTAATAAGACTTATAGGGAAATTAGTTAAAAATAGTAAAATCTTAAACGATAACTTTCTTAAACGTGAATTAAAACTGTTATGATTAAATATGTAACTTGGGCCCTCAATCCAGACGCGTGCAAAAAGCGGCATAGCCTAAATCTCGTGTGTGATCGTGTTTAATTTATCAGAATGAATTTGTTTGATCTGCGCATGACTCAGTAAGGGGATGATTTTGGAAAACTGTGATACTCGTGTCTTAAAATTATACTTGAAGAGTACCTATGTGTACAAATTTTTGTGTCAAAAAGTTTCAAAGAAAATTCAACCCCCCATTTCACCCCCTTTGGGTGAAATTTCAAAAAACCCTTTCATAGTGGATACCTACTCTTCTCAAAGGACACATCCTCCAAATTCCATGTCTCTTAAGACCAACGGTTTAGGCTGTGCATTGATATATCAGTCAGTCAGTCAGTCACTCAGGACTTTGAATTTTATATTATAGATGTACAAGACGTGCATAAAATTATATTAACTAGCTTATGACCGCGGCTTCGCTCGTGTTAAATTCTACCCCCCTCATTTAAGGGAAGTGGGGGGTTAGAAAGAGACCAAAGTAGCCTATGTCACTTTCCATCCCTTCAACACTACCTATCTCCACTTAAAAAATCACGTCAATTCGTCGCTCCGTTTTGCCGTGAAAGACGGACAAACAGACACACACACTTTCCCATTTATAATATTATTATGGATACCACAACCATATTATTCAAAAGAGTTGATTCGCCAAATTTGGGCGAATACATTCGTGCGAATTTACAAATGACCTAACATTTTTACTGTCTCTGACCATTTTTTATTGTACATTTTTTTAAATCTGTGTAGTACCATTCGATTAACAATCTTTACCGTATTCGTATGTTTTTACCAACGCAGCACTTATGCAACTTGCCTTGTTGGTTAGTATGTCATGTGTATTGGTCAAACAATACAAGCTTAACTAAAACCACTTCCTCTTATACGTAGGGCTTATAAATCGCGCCGTAGAAAAAACGTTTTTGTCAACAATTTTCTATAGCGATTCATACAACACCGACGACCATGCCTACACACGGCGAATAAACCGTTGTTGTTGTCAAAGCAAAAAAAAACGTGTGTATTCTGCTTATAAATACCTAAATGGAAAGAATGGTATACTACTTTTTTGTAGGTGGTAAAGAAGCTATAGAAGCAAAAAGAAAATTTTTGTCTAAGCGTTTTTGAATTTTCGTAATTATTATAATTTTAAAACTGCTTGAGACGTTTTGCATAAAACCTTTACTCCAAATTCTATGAATGGCCCGCCTGACGCTGCGAAGGCGGTGTGACCGGACGGCACGAGCATGGCCGCGGTGTCTCGGGCCGTAAAAAATAAGAAAGAGCCGGTATTTCTTATGTGCGTCAAATAATCTACAAGTAAATATTAAATTTTGAAAAAAAAATACATTTTTTTTTTCTTTGGTGTATCTTCCTTACCCTACAGGTGCACCTCTTAAAATATTTCGTGTATGAATAGATACACCTTATATAGTGATTCATACAACATCGACGACCATGCCTACATACGGCGAATTAACCGTTGTTTTTGTCAAAGCAAAAAAAAAACGTGTCTATTCTGCTTACAAATACCTGTTTTTTTTTTAGTATGTACGTACTAAATTACTTATAATAAATTTTGCTTATAAAACGTTTTATTTTGGTTTATTAAAATTATTGCAGAACTGTACATAAGTTTCATTTTTGTTGTTTTCTTATAACAAACATAATTTACGAAAACCCTCGACATTTATATAAAATTCCTGTGAATATTGGAAAGTTGGCAATGTCTGATAGTTTTTATTTAGTTTTAAGTTTTATTTGAAAACAAAATTGCCGTTTTCTACCCATAACTTATAGTAAAATTTAATTTCGTGGGAATTTGAATTTTTTGAAGCCCTGAAATCCAAAAGTTCCAACTGTCAACTGGACGCGCTCACGAACTGTCCTCGTAGTCACACCCGATAAAGAAAAGGAGGAGGTTTTTGCACTTATTTTGAACGAGCGTTTTCCAGCGACTGGGACCGATTGGAGGTCGGAAAACATATGCCGCGAGCACGAACTGCCGGGATAAATAGTATCCGATGAGATAATCACGGTTATGAACGATCTATGTGCCAAACTTCATGCAAAACCGTTCGGTAGTTTTTTGCTGAAAGTGTAACAAACAACCATACATCCATACATCCTCACAAACTTTCACAGCCTACTATAATAATACCTATCTATACTTATACGTGCTTTTCGTACCACTTGCTCAAAAAAGTGACATTCTATGCCACAAAAAGCTAACATAACAATAGTCATTTTTAATCTGTTAAAAACAGGGAAAGAAAATTGTACTGAATTTCATTCATCCTCTAGGGGGAGAATGTGATTTAAATTTGGAATACTTACCGAAATTTATACTGAACTACATCTGTGTTTACACCATTGAGTTTGTATATAAAGCATTATACATCTTTTTGAAAAAGGAATACGCATTTATTATGCAGTTATGATTATTAAATAAAATTACGAAAACTGACGAGGCCGTATGAGCTTGATGCCTTTGCTTTTCCGACAAAAAAATATTAGTCTAGGAATTTGCCGCGTTTTTGTTTTCTTTAAATACATAAACGTTAATTGGACCAATGTTTCGAATGTTAACTTTTACTTTTAATTGTTATTATTTTTAATAAATGCTTATCTCATATTATTATTGTGTTAATTTTTTCCCAAATGGTACGAAAAGTAGAGTATTTTCCTCGGTGATAAAGCTATCTTAGTCTTGGGTGAACTTAAATCCTTCGCTACACTCAGGACTCGTCTTAAATCCCTCGCTTCGCTCGTGATTTAAGTTTTTAACACCCTCGCTACGCTCGGGAGTAAACCTCGAGTCCTTCGTTACGCTCGCGATTTAAATCGTCACCCGCGACAGAAGACACTGCTTTATCCCCTTGGTTAATAATCTACTATTTCTTTATGTCCGGCATCACACGGTACACCACACCATTTCTTCCCGTAGGTGTCGTAAAAGGCGACTAAAGGATTTACTAGAGAATGGGCAGAAACCTTCTCTGTGCATTTTACCACCATACTGCGATCGCCAACCCGCCTGCCAAGCGTGGCGATTATAGCAAACCCCTAATTTGGGGCGGCCTATGTCCAGCAGTGGACGTCTTTCGGCTGAAATGATGATGATGATGATATTAATAATTAGTTTAGTGTCGGGTAGCCCATTTATCGAGGAAGGCTATATAACATCTCGCTACGACCAATACGAGCGAAGCAGCAATGAAAAATGTTTCAAAAACGGGGAAAATGAATACATTTGAGAGCTTCCGTAGCGTGCGCACGGGCAATTCGATGCCGGTCGGGGGAGCAAGAAATTTAACGCGGACGAAGTCGCGGGCAGAAGCTATTATAATATAATATTATAAATGTGAAAGTTTTTATATTTGTTAGTATATCACGCAAAAACGGCCGCATGAATTTGGGTGAAATTTTTGCACAGACATAAGTATGTTCCTGTGGAATAATTTCCGATCCTTACGCGGGTGAATCCACTGGCAAAAGCTAGTCTATAATATTAGGAGGAAGTAGGATCTAAAACCACCCTCGTTATTATTTCACAGCCTTCGCACCAACAGACTACGAGTATGTCGGCAACGGTTTCGATGCGGAAGAATGCGGTATCAGGTTCAACAACCTCGTGCGTAATGACAGTGACATTTGGAGCTGCAATGTAGGCCTGGTCCAGAATCATAGAGAACATATCAAGTACAATTGACTATGAGAAAAATATGCATTTTGTAGATTGAGACCACAAACAGTCAAGGACGGATTTCTTGATCGTCATTGCGAAGGCAAGACGAATCTGGAATTGAATTTTTAAGGCAATGGGCATATTCATTGGGATCATCGGAATCCTCGGCATGAGAACTACCTCATTCTTAAAATTTCCTAACAAACGAAATCTAATTTGGATTTCGAAGCATGGTGACTACCGAGCCGACTTCCTTCCAAATTGTGTGGTGGTAAACCAGGCGCACCCATTAGTTTAAAAATTAAATTGGATAATTAGTGGCTTCGTCTTCGTTTATTACACAGTCAATAGATTTGAAATAATGCAGAGAACCAACGATTTGATTCTGAAGTAGATATAAAGCTTTAGCCGTCAAAATTGCTTGCTGACTGACATTATTATGTCTGGGAATACTTTTTGATGAGCTCGTCTTTCGATGAGACGAAATTGCCAAAGTTCTGAGGAAATGAAATCAATCCGCTCGATTCGTCGACAGGAACACGGCCAATACCGAAAGTCAGCAATTGCTTGGAGAAATCTTCAGCAGATGGATCGTTCAACAATGCAACTCTCATGTTTACTGCCAGTTGACGTTTCTTGACGTAGCACTACCTTGAGCACTACAGATTTGATGCTTTGAGGCAAGCGTTTATTTCGTTGGCACCAGTCGATCTTGACTGGCAGTGTTTGGCGGAAATCGAACAGATAGTAAAATCATTGCGCCACCAAAATATCTCGAGACATTGCGCAGATCTTTAACATTCGGTAGACTGAGATAGTTTTTTTTTTTTTGTTTTTATTTATGTTAGCCAACAATTGTTTACAAAATATATGTATTTAAAATAAAATTCCATGATAGTACGTTGATAAGTGCAACAATTACAACAAGCTAACAAAACATGCAAATGTTATGTAAATGTATGTAGATGTACCCTAATGCAGCTAATACTGTTTAACATAAATAAATGTATTTTAGTTGCGAATTGATAATTTTAAAACCAACAAAGTAAATTTTGAAAAAAGACAAAATAATTCTGCCCCGCGAGTGGTGTATTCATTTGAGTACAACGACCGATAACAGTAGTGTTAACCCTGTTTTTCGACAGATTAGGTTTTTTGTCATTTATGCGATATTTTTATTTCATTTTATTTTTAAGAAAACTTTCCGCTGACATAGTCGAGTAATCAGAAGTAACATGTAAAAAAAGAAAATTACAAGTTTCCACTTATACAAGAAGCAGTTTTGAACCTGCAAAACATTTCAGGAGGTTATTATGAGACGACGACCCGACTCTCTTAATAACCCTCTTCAAAAATCTATGAAAGAAATGTCGGTTGTGTTTATTTGTGTGTGTGAAAGTGCAGCTTAAGGACACGTACAGACTGGCCGCGTTTTAAAAAGGGATTTCACACTTACCGATTTCCGTAAATAAGAATAAAATGAAAAAAAAAATCCTGCCCATTTTATTATTGATCCGGGTCGAGAATCACTAACATAATGACCTCCTAAAATGTTTTTGAGATACAAAACTGTACCTTGTATAAACTTATGTATGAAATTGTCAAGACAGTACAAACAGCATGAGAGTGAAACATAGGGAGAAATGAAGGGAATAAACAAAACTAAAGTAAATTAAATTAAACAATAAAGTTAGACTTCAAAGAAAAGGTTTTTTTTTAATTTTGGAAGATACCTATAAGTATTAGAACGATACTGAGTGTAGCTTAAAAATCACCTTTGCGTACTTTCAAGGCGATCGATATAAACATTCTCTTTCTTGTGAGGACCTGTGTAAACTGGTTGCAGCTAACCACGTAACGCGTCTTCACGAAGGAACACGTGATCAGTGGTCTGCAGATCCTTAAATACAAAAATGGCAAAGTTACGGATGCGCACGGTCAATTCGTGATGTCAGTCGTTGCGACATCATTGGCAGTAAATTACCCCTGGATTCTTAGCTGCTCGCCATATACTAATTCGGTGGAAGACGCTTAGACATCCTTTATGAATGCGCTCCTTATGCCAAGCAACACCCACGGCAAGGACTCTGTCCACTTATCATTCGCATGACACATGATGGACGCCTTGAGCTGCCTGTGGAAACGCTCCACCATGCCATTGCACGCCGGATGGTATGCCGTTGTCCGCTTGTGCTGGAAACCAACAATTTTTGACAGTTGTTCGAACAGGACCGATTCAAACTGACGGCCTCTGTCCGTAACAATGTCAAGCCAAACGGGGCAATCTATCCCGACAGCAATGCCTTAGCTACTGTCTCGGCAGTGATGTGGACAATAGGTATGACCTCTGGCCACTTGGTAAAGCGGTCTACTGCCGTCAGACAGTATCTGAAGCCTTGCGAAATAGGTAGCAGACCCACAAGGTCGATGTGAATCGTGGTAAACCTGGTGCGTGGAAGTTGGTAATTCCCTAGTGACGCGCATACGTGACAGCTCACTTTTGCCCGCTATCATGCGAAGCAAGCTCGTGCCCACTCCCTGTAGTCCTTCTTGACGCCTGACCAAACAAAGCGCTCTGCGATTAATTTGGCAGTCGCTGAGACGCCTGGGTGACTGAGGGAATGTAAGCTATCATAGGCTTGTTTCCGCAGCATTTTGGGTACAAATGGCCTGGGAGACGCTGTACTGACGTCGCAGTACATGGCAGAACGCTCCCCAGGAACTTGCAGCTACTCTAGTACCAGCGAAGACCCTTCCTGAAGTAGCTTTTTCAGTTTTGGATCTGACGCTTGCAATTCCGCGAGGGTGTTGAGACTGACTGGAACTTGAAGCTCCTCCACGCGAAATAAAGGGTCAGCCCCGACGTTGTCTCTCCCGAAATATGCCGTATATCGATAGTGAACTGGGTGATGAAGTCCAAGTGACGCAATTGTCTTGGCGAACAGTTTTTCTTCCGTTTATGGAACGCGAAACTGATCGGCTTATGGTCCGTATACACGACGAAGTGTCTGGCTTCCAGCATATGACGAAAGTATTTAATGGCCTCGTAAATAGCCAGCAGTTCCCTCTCATAGGGAGAATACTTCGCTTGCGAAGGGCTGAGCTTCCATGAAAAGAAAGCTAATGGATGGGATACTTCGTCGCTATGCAGCTGTAACACCGCACCGATTGCAGTATCCGACGCATCGGTAACCAATGCGAGTTTGGCAACAGAATGTACATTTTTTTTAAGTATCCTCCGCAAGACATATAGGATGCGAGCCCTTTACGCTGCCGATCAATAGGTCGTATAGTGGCGCCTGTACTTGAGCTGCGTGGGGCATGAAACGCCTGTACAATGTATTATACCCAAAAAAATATTGGTGCAACTGACGATCGTTTTTAGGCGGTGGGAAGTTCTTAATGGCGTCCACCTTAGTGTCTAGTGGTTTGGTGCCCTTTTCGGAGATATGATAACCTAAGAAAGTTACTTCCGGGACACCAAATACACACTTGGCCTTATTGATTAGCATCATCAAGTCCTACATCCTGCTGAAAATTATAAGAAGATGCTCCTCATGCTCTGCTTTTGTCTGGAGAAGATCAAGAAGTCATCCAGTTAACAGTAGCAGAAGTCCAGTCCTCTCGTCATCTCGTCGACATAACGCTGAAATAAATAAATAATAATATGTTAGGACAACCAACACACCGTTATCTGATCCCACTTGGCAGAGCCAATGGTAACCAGACAACTGATAAATATACTTATAATAGGTCTTTACCTATGAAAATGCCGTTTTGTATGAAAACAATTAAACGATTTTTTTTCATGAATTTTTTATTTGTATTAATCGAAATAATCACCCATGCAATCAATGCATCTTTGCCAACGCAGTGGCAGTTTATTGATCCCCTTCTTAAAAAAAATCTGCTGGACGGGAGGCAACAAATTCTTCAAAGGCATTTTGTACTGCCTCTCGGGTATTGAATTTTTTTCCCGCCAAGAAGTTATCCAAATTCTGGAAAAAGTAGTAGTCTGTAGGCGCAAGGTCTGGTGAGTAGGGCGGATGACGGAGACCTTCCAACCCCAGTTCTTGCAACTTGGAGACCGTCTGCTGTGCAGTATGAGTTCGCGCGTTGTCGTGCAGGAGCAGCGGAGACGAGCGATTGACCAATGCTGGTTGGAGATGTGCCAGCTTCTCCATCATTGAGTTCAGTTCTTCACAGTACACATTTGCAGTAATGCTCACCCCGTTTTGTAAGAAGCTGTGATGAATCACACCGGCGCTAGACCACCAAACAGTGACCATCACTTTTCTAGGGGTAATTTTTCGTTTAGGGCATTGTTTAGGTGCTGAACCAGGATCCAACCAACTTGCTGAGCCCTTGCGGTTATCCATTTTTCATCGCAGGTAACAATGCGGTTCAAAATTCCTTCATTTGTGTGTCTGTTGAACAGTGCAAGGCACGTCTCGACGCGTACTTCGCGCTGGCGATCATTGAGTTCGTGGGGCATCCATTTGTCAAGCTTTTTTACCTTGCCAATTTTGACGCAAATGGACCAATATTGTTTTGACGCTAATGTCGAAAGCTGCTGCTAATTCAGCCGTAGATTATGCATCATCAGCTTCCACAATCGCCTTTAATTCGTCATTGTCGACCGTCGAGTCTTTGGACGCCCGCGAGGTTCATTCTTCAGGTCGAAATTTCCAGAACGGAAGCGAGCAAACCAATAACAGGTGGTGTGTTGGTTTGTAGTGTTAGCTCCGTAAACGTCGTTGATGTTGCGTGCCGCTTGTGCCGCGTTGCTGCCTCGACGGTACTCATATTCCATAATTACTCGAATTTTTAACGTATCCATGATGACGAAAAAGATTGAAATGCGATGAAAATGTAACACTAATCAATAAACAAATGACTACTTTTGGAAAAAGAATTCCATGTTTTTAAAATAAAATTAATTTGAAATTAGAATTCTTAGACAAACAAAAATTATTTTGATTTGAAATGGCCAGTACTGCAGAACAGCAATTTCATAGGTAAAAATAAAAACCTAATATATTTCTAAATACACACATATTATAGATACATTACACCCAGACACAGAAAAAAATATTGTGCTCATCACACAAAGATTAATCCTGGGTGGGAATCGAACCCACAACCTCAGTCTTAGCAGTCAGGATCAGTAACCACTAGACTAACAGGCCATTCTAGTAAATGTCTGGCCTGCGTTGCGCAGACCAAACGTCATGAACGGAAATTCGTACAGGCCGAACGGTGTGGTGATCGCCTTCTTCGGGATTTCGTCCGGGCTGATATGAATCTGATTATAGGCCTTTAAGAGGTCGATACTTGATAGTGCTGAAAACTTCACAGTCTGAAATTTTGTAAGCGAAATCGCGAATGTGCCTAATCGGGTACCTTCAGGAACGGTTCGTGCGTTGACCAAGCAGTAACCTCCGCAGGGTCACCAACCGTTGTCCTTTTTCGGTTTAAAGACATTTATTTCTCAAAGAACATTACAGTTCACTTAGAGAGAAACTTAACTAAATTAAAAATAGGTTTATTTTACATTGCGACGTTCAAGCCATCGAAGAAACTGAACACCGTAGTTTCACTTATGAATTATTGCAATTACTTAAATGCAACCAAACATAAAAAAATATGCAAAAAACAGTTCAACCCAAAATATAAAAGCTAAGCTTATGTGTCTAATATATAATTCCTTAGACATTTTTTAAATGATGGTATACTTGTACACTCTCTGACATTTTTAGGTAATTTATTGTATAGCTGAACCCCCTCATACTGTATAGTTTTCCTGCCGTACAGGGTTCTCACTCTTGATATTTCTAGTTCATCCTGATTACGGGTATTATATCTGTGAGTCTTTTGTGTAAATGAAATGTTTGTGTGTATGTTGGTCTTAAGGATTTTTCGGATAGTCATGTATGTATGGTAAGTATACAATTGTTGTAGGTTAAATAATTTTGTGTTTTTGTAGAGTAATTCTGTAGGAGTATCGTAGTTGTAATGGAAGAGGACTTTGATGATTTTATTTTGTGTTCGTTGTAGATGTTGTTGGTTAGTTTTAGCAGCTTGTCCCCATACTTGGATCAGATATTCCAGATGTGGCTTGACTACTGTGTTGTAAATAGTATGTCTAAGCTTGTAAGGTACGAATTTAGCAATGTTACGTATAGCTCCGGTTAGTGGGAGTATTCACAATCTCACGTAGTCAATATGTGCTCTAAATGTCAACTTACTGTCCACAACTAGGCCCAAATACTTTTCATGCGTTGATTTACGTAACGGTTGGTTGTTTATTGATAGATTTGGAAAAGATAGTATTTTTTTATTCTTTGCTGCGAAAATTATGTAAGCAGTTTTATTAACATTCATAGTCAATAGGTTATTACTAAGCCATATACAAGGGCGGATCCAGGGGGTGGGTCATGGGGGTCATGACCCCCCCCTGGGCTGGGTCTACCGTGGACCACTATTTAAAATTGTTAAACATAGGTAATGGTTTTAAGTAAGGATATATTTTTTGTCACAATATAGATTTTATGTAAATACCTTTATATTTAATCAATTTATTATAAATTAATATTTTGTATGATGGCAAACGCATTATTCGGGAATGAACGCATCGAAAAAAACAGTGGTGAACTCCCAAACAAAGGGAATTGTCCAGACTTGGCCATTTTTAGGGTTCCGTTGCCAAATGGCAAAAAACGGAACCCTTATAGATTCGTCATGTCTGTCTGTCCGTCCGTATGTCACAGCCACTTTTTTCCGAAACTATAAGAGCTATGCTGTTGAAACTTGGTAAGTAGATGTATTCTGTGAACCGCATTAAGATTTTCACACAAAATAGAAAAAAAAACAATGCATTTTGGGGTTCCCCATACTTAGAACTGAAACCTAAAAAAATCTGTGTCCCCCCCCCTCCCGTAACTTCTAAAATAAGAGAATGATAAAACTAAAAAATATATATGATGTACATAACCATGTAAACTTCCACCGAAAATTGGTTTGAACGAGATCTAGTAAGTAGTTTTTTTTTAATACGTCATAAATCGTTAACCGCAATTTACCTTTCATTCAATCAACTAAAATATAAAAATAATAAAAAAAACATTTAATTTCATAAACATAAACCTTATGCATAAACCGAGAATACCTACAGGTTTGTACGGAACCCTCGGGGCGCGAGTCCGACTCGCACTTGGCCGGTTTTTAAACACGCTGCTATACAAAAATGTAATTTACCAATAATTTTAATTCTATTTTAGTAAATATCTGATGCTAATAACTTTGTATGACTTATTCATACACTGTAAAAAGTCTTTTTTTTTTTTTGGTATTTTTTATGATGTGACCAAGTCAGTTAGCTTTGAATTTGTTTTTAGTGTTACAAAAAAAAACTGCCTATACAATAAAATCAAATGGATTTAAAGTGTAGGGTAATCTCTCCACTGTATTTAACGCAGTTTTCATTTAATCATATTATTAAAAAGTACTAATATACGATATAAATGATTAAATACTTAAAAATGATAAATTGAAGAGTGCATTATACCTGAAGAACTATAAAACAATAATCGATTCCAAAGGTATCGATACAATTATCTTTTTTTTTTTTTGGCAACACAGTGTTTTAAAAGTGTTGTGTTAATTGTCAAAATGAAGAGTGCAAAAACAACACTTTGCATCGTGAGTGTTGTTTTTGTAATTTGTAAGTTTTATTGCGATTACTTTGGCTGTTTCTAAACGGATTCCGATTCTCCCCTTTTTGACGACCCCGGCACTTCCATGGACCAAGGTTCAGCCTTGTATTTATGAGGAACCTGGCACATCTAAAGCAAGTTTTATTATAAGCATATACAATTTCAATAAAATGTTAAAATTATCTAAGTAAATATAAATCTTGATACAAAACTAGATTTATATTGGCATTCTTACTGATAAGAACTTTTAAATCCACACTAATATTATAAATGCAAAAGTAACTCTGTCTGTCTGTCTGTCTCGCTTTCCTGCTAAAACTACTGATCCGATTTCAATGTCAATGAAAGTTGGTACACAGATAGTTTAGAGCCTGAGAAAGGACATAGGGTACTTTTTATCCCGGTAGTACGTTCCCGCGGGATATTTTCCGACCTCCACGTGGGCGAAGCTGCTGGCAAAAGCTAGTCAATCATATATTACACAGGCCGACAAAATTTAACACAAGTCCAGACCCAGAGACCAGACCTAACATCACCGAAGGATTTTGATGCGCTGAATCCGAATCTGCGCTCAGAATTGCTCCTATACGTCTGGTTTTCGAGATATCCTAACCAAAAAGAGCACAAAACACCTTTATTTGGCGGTTTTTGAGGTTACGTGACAGAAGGGAAAAAAAAATGGTTAACAAAAAACGTTGTATGTCAATTGAAAGTACCGCCCTGTCCCTTTTAAACCTATTTAGATTTTATCAAATATCTTTTTTTTCAACAAAATATCGCTATTTGAAACTTTACACTTATGCATACTAACACAACCACAAACAAAAAAAAAAATCGAAATATTCTGCCCGAGACCAGACCATGTTGATCTTGTGTTTATTGGGGTCGCTGATTCCGAATCCGAGGTCCAATTCACCCTATAAGGTCAGAATTTTCCGTAAGCTCAAAAAATAACCCTTAAAAACTACCCCTACCAAACCATAAGCAGGCTAACCCACCTGACCCTGGAAACAGTAAGTTTAATCACTTATTTATCTTTAAACAATTTGGATTCGGAATCAGCGACCCCAAAAACACAAGATCAACACGGTCTGGTCTCGGGCAGAATTTTTTCGATTTTTTTTGTGGTTGGTTTGATACGCTACAGTGTAAAATTTCAAATAGCGATATTTTGGAGAAATAAAAGATATTTGAAAAAATCCAAATAGGTTTAAACGGGGAAGGGTGGTACATACTTTCAATTGCCATACAACGTTTTTTGATAATCATTTATTTCCTTCTGTCACGTAACCACAAAAACTGAAAAAACGCGTTTTTTGCACTTTTAGGTCAAGATATCTCGAAAACTAGACGTATAGGAGCCATTCTGAACACGGATTCGGATTCAGCGCATCAAAATCCCTCGGGTACGATAGGTCTAGTCTCTGGGTTAAAAATTTGTAGGCCTGTGTTATTAGCTGAACTGTTTGTTTATAAGTGGCCAAAGTCCCATAGAAGTTGGTCAATTCCCTTTTAGTTGCCGTTTTTGCCAGACTATACATACATTAATAAAATACTTTTTACTTTTATGTATGATTATAAAAATTAAATTATAACTTCTTGTGACTTGACCACGACTACCTATGACCACCCCCTGGCACCAAAGCTGGATCCGCCCTTGGTCATATATTCAAAACATTAAGATCCTTCTGTGCTTCTGAGATAATGTAAGTGATGGAATCGCCAAAATAAAAAAGGCATGTGTCATCTGCATACAGTGATATGTGTAGAGTTAGTCCAGCGGTACTAATGTCATTAATATATATGAGGAAAAGCAAAGGACCCAAGACCGATCCTTGAGGTACTCCGCACTGTATATTGGCCGGTGCACTTGCAAATTTATCAAGTTTGACGATCTGTTTCCGGTTAGTGAGATATGACTCGAACATTTTTTAGGCTGTAGAAGTAATTCATATGATTTTTAGCTTTTTGAGAAGGATACGATGGCTAACAGTATCGAAAGCTTTTTTTAGGTCGATAAATACACCTAGAACCAATTGTTTTTGTCTATGTTATCCTTTATTTTAGTAATTAGATCAACAGTGGCTGATAGTGTATTTGAGTGTGGACGAAAGCCATACTGATGTGAGTAAAGAAAGTTGGTATTGATTAAATGTTTAGACAAGCGAGTGTATAAAACTTTTTCAAGTATTTTGGAAATAACAGGCAACACTGAAATCGGTCGGTAATTTCCGGGGTCAGCCCTAGTTCCAGACTTATATATAGGGGTTACTTTAGCTATTTTAAGACTGTCCGGAAACACGCTACTGTCAAAGCAACTGTTTATGCAGTTAGTTAGGTTAGTTACAATTAGGTTCTTAATGCATTTAATAGCTTTTGTTGTTATTCCATCAATTCCACAGCTGGTATCATTATCGAAATGATCTATTATTTTGGATATCTCATCCTCAGTAAAATGGTCTTAATTAGTAAGTCAAAAGTCTGTATCTTGCGTATTTAATGTAAGTTATTGAACGCGTTGCAGATGTCTGTACCGTTTGTTATTTCTTTGCCATCAAGCGTGAGTTTCGGAAGAGTACAGACATCGTTTATCTTATTTTTAGCTAGGGTATTTATCAATTTCCACATTTTTTGGGATTCCTACTACAACTTGTATATGAGTCATAATAGAAATTCTTTTTATCTTCTTTCTTTCTTCTTATTCTACTCTTTTCCTAGCAGCTTTATATTTAGATTGCATTTGTACATTTTCTGGATTTCTCAGAAAACCATGCCATAATTGATTTCGTTCATTGATATAATTAATTACTGTTTTATTGATCCAGTCCTTTTGCGGCTGGTTTAGTATTTTGTGTTTTATTATTTTCGAGTTATTTATCTTCTTTAGTATATAATTTTCAAGAATGGCATAGTTGTCTCCAACTTCTGTCGAGTCGTGTTTCAGTGTG
Organism: Aporophyla lueneburgensis; assembly: GCA_932294355.1. Taxonomy (NCBI): domain Eukaryota; kingdom Metazoa; phylum Arthropoda; class Insecta; order Lepidoptera; family Noctuidae; genus Aporophyla; species Aporophyla lueneburgensis. Next base: position 9,073,918 of record OW028758.1, on the reverse strand, counting down.
TTCTCATACAGAGCTGTGTAATCAATTGCATTATATTGAACTTTTTGTTTTAGGATCTGTTTATACTGTTTGAGTTCTAGGTAGATTTGTTTGTGGTCTGATAGTGTTGGTTCAATTATTGTCATGTGTACTTTAGCGTTCCATATATTAGTACATGCATGGTCAATTATGCTTTTTGTGGATTTGGTTTGTCGGGTACACTATTTTTTGCGTATATTGTTTAGTAAATAGTATCCTGATTCTTGTATAGTATCTGTGTAGTCGGTTGTTTTGCGCTCACTACTTAGTAAATCGATATTAAAGTCCCCAAATATAATTGTTTTGCGGTTGCGCTTTTCTAACCTTCATGTATAAATGCTAAGAAAGTCGCTTAGATTCGTATTTGGGGGTTTATAAATTAAGCCAATGGTCAGAGAGTGTTTTTTTATTTAAAAAAAAATCCATCCATAAAAAAATATTACCGCATTCATATTTCTCCTCTATTACATCAAATTTTAAACTTTTATGTATGTACATTGAAATGCCACCGCCTATACAATCTTTTCTTAAATTAAATATATGTGTGCAGTTGGGTATATCCAGCATATCGGCATCAGCTTTAGATTTAATCCATGTTTCGGTTAACAACACAATGTGTATGGTATTGTAGCGGAATATCATCCTCACAGATAAAGTTCGGCACGTAGGGTATTTCGAATTATTGTGGCCGAACAAACTTTTATTATGTATCCACTGCGTAATAATTTTTGCAACAGATTTTGTATATAAGGAGCGACTTTTCGAAATATATGCTTTTCCATACTCAACTCGCCTTTGTGTCTCACCCTCCATAACCTGCGTATCCGACAGTGGTGACCCCGACTGAAGAAACTTCTAGACGCCAAAATGAACACGAGTAGGTACTACTCAACTGACCGATGGAAGCGGAACAACATCACCGAAAAATTATTCGCACGAATTATCAGCCGTCTCGTACAACCAACGGATACCGCCATTATGGAGAAACAGAATCAAGCTGTGGTTCCTGCAATTTGAGGCGATCGTGTCTGCAGGGAAACTAACCGACAAGGAACTGTCAGAGCTGCTCATCCGCCAACTCGACCTACAAGACCTAGACGAAATTCAAGACATCATGTTCGATACTAAACGTGCAACAGAGAAAAATAGGTACGCCACCATGAAGACGAGGCTCATCCAGACCTACGACGAAAGCGACCACACTAAGCTCGAGCGGCTGCTGTCCAACGTGGAACTCGGTGATTTGAAGCCTTCACAACTGCTACGCCGCATGCAAAATTTAGCCGGTAACAACATTGCTGAGAACACGCTGCGTGTTATATGGACGAAACATCTACCGCCGTCTGTACGCGCCATTCTAGCTGTGAGCGAAACAATAGCCAAGGAAACCGATCTAAATGAGTTGGCAATAATGGCCGACAAAATGCTAGAACAACTTCACCATCAAATATCAGCAGTACACAACACTCCGTCACCGTCAACACCATCCACTCCACCTGTAGCTACAAATTATGAAAACGCATTACTTCACGCGAAGATCGACATGTTGACGAAAGAAATAGCGGAATTAAAAACACACCGCAGCCACTACGGAAGGCAACGCGGGCGCAACTGGCGAGGCGCGCGTCATAGATCACACCGATCACCGCATGGCAACCGCGTGCCGTGCAGATTCAAATCACAGACAAAGGAACGAGTATAACGACAATTCCGTTTGTTATTTTCACCGAAAGTTCGGTGAACAAGCACGAAAATATACCAGACCATGCATTTATGAAGATAAGCACCTTTCAAGCTCGGGAAACTAAAGCAGGTGTTAGCAGAGACGGAATCTGGCACCTGGGAAAAAACACACCGTCTATTTCTGAAAGATAAGAAGACAAATCTAAGCTTTCTAATCGACACTGGTGCAAACATATTCGTCATCCCTAGAAAACGCAACGAAATCCTGAAACCAACCGCATTCAAACTATATGCCGCAAACAACACAGAAATAGCTACCTACGGTGAAAAAACATTGGACCTAGATTTCAACCTGAGACGACCATTCAGATGGAAGTTCGTCGTAGCAGCAGTGAGTAAGCCCATCATCGGCGCTGATTTTTTGAAACACCATCACCTACTAGTAGACCTCGCTGGGAAATGTTTAATCGACAAGATAACCAATTTATCAGTGAAGACACCCATCTGCAAATCAACAGCACCTACCATCAGAACCATAGACCTGGAACAAAAATATCATGACATACTGGCGGAATTCCCCGACATTACAAGACTTTCCACTATGAAAAATACCCCGAAGCATAACGTCAAGCACCACATCGAAACAACAGGGCCGCCATTATACTGCAAAGCACGTCCACTGCCACCTCACCGTTACGAAGCTGTGAAAAAAGAATTTGAAACCATGATGGATCAGGGATTGTGTCGACCAAACAAAAGCCCCTGGGCCAGTCCACTGCACGTGTTACCCAAACCAAATGGAGACTTACGTGTCTGTGGAGATTACAGGACACTTAATGCCATAACCAAGCCGGACCGATATCCTGTACCACGTTTGAAGGATTTCACTTACCAGTTGCACGGGAAGCAGATATTCTCAACTGTCGACCTAAATAGAGCATACCAACAACTGCCTGTACTGGAAGAGCACATAGAAAAAACAGCCATCATCACACCATTCGGGCTATTTGAATTTCCACGCATGTGCCCAGGTCTAAAAAATGCTGGACAGACTTTTCAGCGTTTTATTCACGAAGTACTACACGGACTCGACTTTGCCTACCCTTTTGTCGATGACGTCATCATAAGTTCCAGTACAGAAGAGGAACACAGACAACATTTACGAACCGTCCTGCATCGACTGAACAAATACGGTATCACCATAAATCCATCGAAATGTGTATTAGGCAAGAAAGTAATCAAGTTTCTTGGACACACTGTATCATAAGATGGCATCAAACCTCCAGCAGAAAAAGTAGACGCAATAACCAACTTTCCACTACCCACAACCATTGAACAATTAAGAAGATTTCTTGGCACCGTCAACTTCTACAGAGATTGCATTTCAAAGGCAGCCGAAATACAAGCACCTCTGAATGCATATTTACACAATAGCAAGAAACGAGACAAAACAAAGATTGTATGGAACGAGGAAGCCATGAAGGCATTTGAGTTATGTAAAGCTGGCCTTCAAAACGCAGCATTATTAGCTCACCCTTCACATAACGCACCGATCGCATTGATGACTGACGCCTCTGATAAGTGCGCCGGTGCTGTACTGCAACAATATGTACACAACCAATGGCAGCCACTGGGATATTTTTCCAAAGCATTATCAAGCGCGCAAGTCAAATATAGCACATTCGACAGAGAACTGTTAGCTATATATATGGCCGTGAAGCATTTTAAAAAAATGTTCGAAGGAAGACATCTCATAATATTCACCGACCACAAGCCGCTAACCTACGCGATAAACAAAACATCGTCAGACAGCGAGACACCGCGCCGAGCCAGACAACTCATGTACATAAGTGAATTCACCAACGACATTCGTCATATCAGCGGGCAAGATAACATCGTCGCAGATTCATTATCACGGATCAACACAGAAACCATCACCTGTCCTACAACGATCGACTACGAGCAATTAGTAAGAGCGCAAGAAAGAGACAGCACTATACGTGACCTAATGAAGCAAAAAAATTTACAGTTAAAGCGCATACACATACCGAACACAAATTGTAAAATACTATGCGACACATCTACACAACATATTCTCCCGTACCTACCAGAAACATTTCGCCGAGCAGCGTATGAAAGTGTACACAACATGAGTCACCCCGGCACGCGCACTACAAGAAAAATACTCAGTGAAAAATATTTCTGGCCATTAATGAACGCTAACGCGGGACGATGGACGAAAGCCTGTGAAGCCTGTCAAAAATCAAAAGTTAGTCGACATACAACGAGTCAAATCGCAACATTCCCACCAGCAGACCGATTTCAACATATCCACGTCAACATTGTTGGGCCCCTTCCACCATCACAATATGGACACAGGTACCTGCTGACTATTATCGACCGGTACACGTGATGGCCCGAAGCATTACCTCTCCACGACATAACTGCAGAAACAATAGTCAAAACGATTTATGAAGGTTGGATAACAAGATTTGGCTGTCCCATTACTATAACAAGCGATCAAGGTCGTCAGTTCGAGAGCAAACTCTTCTCTGAATTAATGAAGTTAATGGGAATAAACAGAACGAGAACAACTGCATATCACCCACAGTCAAATGGCATCATCGAACGTTGGCACCGCACACTCAAAGCCGCACTCACCGCGCGCTGCACCGCTAGTGTAAACGGAAAGTGGTTTGACGAGTTACCGACCGTGCTACCACAGTAAAGATAATTTATACAGTATTTTGACTCGGCCCTATCGTAGAAATAATTACCTACAGCACGCGCGGTACGTAAACATGCGGTAGACGCGGTAGGGCTGCCCCCAAAAAGTATTTTGACTTCATCTACCTACTTGAGTTTCTTTGATTGTAAATATTATATTTTTATTAAAAAAAAAACGTTGTTTGGACCGTTTTTTATTAAAGTGATAGATTTAAATTATATCAAATTTTATTTATTTTTAATTACGATACGATCTTTGCTGGACCGATTCAAATCCTGCGATCAAGATAGTTTATCGATTCAATGATTTACGATCGAAATGATCTATTCAAATCAATAGATCGGGCACCCCAGGCTAGGAAACTACCTGCTACTACTACGAGCGTAGTTAGGACTCTCGTTTGTCACTTTTTTCCCCTATCCACTTACTTATTTAATAATCCTGATATTTTACTTGGTGTAAAAAGCAAAATACCTACCTATTAAAAAAGAAACAAATTTCGTACTAGTAGGTATTTAAAAAAAAATCTTGTCTTTCCTTTCGAAGTTTCCAGGGTAATTTAAAAATGTATCTCTGGGTGCATTATACAAGAATTCAAGCAACCAGAAAAGCAAAATATAGTTTATAAGTTCTATTTGCAATATTAAGTAATCATCTTGCACTGATTATTATTAAATATCCACAAATCGCACGCTAACTGCTTACGAACAAAACCATTAATAACACCGCCCGCCATCCGCTTATCACAGCGGTGCGTACGCGACTGCGTATGTACTCGGAGTGTACCAGACTCGAGGCGCGTAGGTATGACTTGCGTTCCGAGCGTTTGTATGAAGATAGACTACTGTATAGATATCTTTACTGTGGTGCTACTAAGACTACGCGCGGCTACTCGCAGCGACACTGGGAGTCCTGCACAATATACCTACGGAACATCGCTGCGATTACCTGGAGATTTTTTTAATGAAACAAAAGGAAGCCTAATGAGTCACGATTTCGTTGAACAGCTGCGACACACTATCAACGCATACCGACCAGCTGAGACGTCGCATAGCAACAAAAACATCTTTGTTCACTCCGACCTACGTACCTGCGAAAACGTTTACCTACGTCGAGATCGCACAAAAAAACCACTACAACCATCATATGAAGGCCCATATCCCGTACTGGAAAGAAGTGAGAAATACTACAAGCTCCAACTACCAGGCAGAGTAACTAACGTCTCGATCGACCGACTGAAGCCTGCTTACACTATGAACGAACAAAGAAATGATGACACCCAGAGAACAACGAGATCAGGAAGAATAGTGAAACCAGTCGTACGCTTCGCTTGAGGGGGTGTACTGTAGCGGAATATCATCCTCACAGATAAAGTTCGGCACGTAGGGTATTTCGAATTATTGTGGCCGAACAAACTTTTATTATCTACCCACTGCTTAATAATTTTTGCAACAGATTTTGTATATAAGGAGTGACTTTTCGAAATTTATGCTTTTCCATACTCAACTCGGCTTTGTGTCTCACCCTCCATAACCTGCGTATCCGACAGTATGATTAAAACGTCGTAGGATACATTTTAACTCATCAAGCTTACCTGGTTTTACCAAACTACGCACATTAGCATAAAACATTCTTAACGAGGCTAGAGATGTACATATATTCTGGTAGGTATCTACATATTGATAGGTTACGTTATCTAATTCTGAAGTATCGTAGTTGTTTGGTCGGGTGATTTGTTTTGGCGGTAGTTTTTTGATGCATTCTTAATTATCTTCGGTATACCGTTTATGTACCGTATTGTGAGGTCTGATTCACCACTTTCCATTCGTCGTATCAATTCCGCACATTGATCCTTCATATATTTTATTTGCATTGGTGTTTGATCCGGTAATATGCGAACGTTATCATTAGCGAGATTCGATTTGTTACGCAGAACCGGAGCAAGATGAAGTGGGAATGGCCAGGGACTCTCCAAGGGCCTGGCAGTTCCATTGGCAAAAATCTGCTGAAACTCGTGCTGAGCAATTTTTTATCTGTCCGGCGCTAATCGCCGAAATGAATATGCCACTAGAGGACCTGGAGTCATGCGGATATGGATATGGTGTAGTGTACCGGTAGGTCGAGTAATGTCGGGAAAACTTTCTAACGTTTTGTGACACCTCGAATCACCAGAAGTTAGCTTTACAGAAAATAAACAGGATTCTGAGTATACGTAACATATAATAATTAATTGTGATATAACGGCTACGACAATATACCTGCGACATATACAGGATAAGTTTTTAACCAATGCGCAAATTTTAACAAATTAAACGAGTTATAATAACCATGCAATTTTTATTTTGATATCTCTTAGTACAGAAAAAATAAGTTATTGTTAACGAAAGATGTATATTTTGAAACTGGTTTTTATGATTCTATTCCTGTTTTCGATATCATATTGCGAAATATGTAGGGTGTCCACAGTTTACTGATTTAAGGTCGGATAAAATTTTAAAAAAAAGTATTAAAAAAATGGTTGAAATGTGTTCTATTACTGACACTGAACCACAAAAAAAAATGCGCACTGGTTAATTTTTTTTCCTGTATACAATACAGATTAACACGAACGTGATAATATCACGGTGGGATTGTTTCGGGCACTGTTTCTACAACGCACTGCTTATCGCAGAGAGTTCTAAATCGAACACTATGTTTTTCCAACACTCTGAGATACACTTTATCAGATCCTCATTGCCCGGTTCAACAACGCGAGTTAAACTTCCAGTGCGCAGTTAAATCCCGGCTTGTTTTTTTATATCCATGTCACCTCGACTTATGGTATTCTTTATCATCATTTCAACACTCCCGTGTACATTTCCCGCCTACACTACACCACTAAGGCGGAAGATATTGTGGAGTACGTACGCCAGAAGACGAAGTACATGCCGAGGGTACAGTTACTGGAGTCACACCGCAACGTCAACTTCAAGGCGTTTGTGGTGCGTGTACCGAATTGTTATCTGCCTGTTGTCATGGACGAAGACTTTTGGCCACAGGACGTGGTGTTCCGTCGCTTCCGCGGACAAGTACCACAGGACAGCTCACGGACAAGCTAGTGAAGTGAAGTGTTACTAACATAGTTTAAGATTTAATTATTAACACAAGTTTTGTATTATACTTATGTATGTTAGTTTGTAAGGTATATATCTATGGGTCATTGTAACCTGACAATAAATGTTTTATTATTATTTTATTTCAGCCGAAAGACATCCACTGCTGGATATAGGCCTGCCCAAATTTGGGGGGCTTTGCCATAAATGCCACGCTTGGCAGGTGGGTTAGCGATCGCAGTGTGGTGATAAAATGCATAGAGAATGCTGCTATAATACCCATTCTCTAGTGCAGCCGTTCTCAAACTTGTTTAGTGATGGAACCCTTTTCGAAAGCGAAATATTTGACGGAGCCCTAAAATAAACAAAGATCTGTTCGTTATTTTGTTTTTGTAGCTGCATAGGTCGAAAATCCTGTTTCGCACAAGTATGTTGTTGGGAACTGGAGAAGAACATTCAGAGCCATTGTGACAAGAAGTAGATATTCATCACGGGTTCTGTACCAAAAATCATCGAAAGGCATCGTTTTGAACAGTGACGACATACGTCTGTTTAGTCCCGTTTAAAGTAGTTTCGGAACGCGCCATCGAACGGAATGACATCTGACTTGACAGTTTGATTTTGACACTTGACACTTCTCTTGAATTTGGTGGGAAAAAAGGGAACACGTCGCCGGTTGTATTTCGCGATCTTTTGTAAAGTAATCCCTTACCCCGGTCGTTTTGGTGACAATAGGTCATGACCCAGTTCTTTGTGTTAATAACCCCTATCTTGGTGAATTAATACGGGTTGAATTTAGATGTTACTTGACATTGAAGAACCTTGAAGGTTAAGTGCAAGTGACGCTATTGGGAACGAGTGATTTGAAGACCGCATGCTGTGATTGCCTCCAGCCTTATTGCAGCGGATTCTAACCTGAAGAATACTCGTAACGTCACAACACGATACATATACACTCACTTACATACATAACTCCAGGTTGGCACCAGAGCAGTGTCCTTCAACCAACAGGTAAGTTCTTTTGTTGTATTGTAGGTGAGTTGTTCTCTTATATATTGTCTGCTCCGCGTACGGCGGACTAGTTTCGCTCGCCACTCTTGTCTCCTGGACCCCACCATAATATCTTCCACTGCGCTATTGAAATGCTATTGTAGGGGTCTAGTCTGGCAGCGTACAACGTCTGATGACATTTCTAAAATCGATTTATATAAGGTGTATGTATTCATACACGAAATATTTTAAGAGGTACACCTGTAGGTGGTAAAGAAGCTACAGCAACGAAAAAAAAATTCTAAATGTATTTTTTTCAAAATTTAATATTTATAAATTATTTGACGCACATAATACTGGCTCCTTATTTTTAACGGCCTGAGACACCGCGGCCATGCACGTGCCGTCTGGTCGCCGCACTCGCAGCGTCAGGCGGGCCATTGATAGAATTTGGAGTAAAGGTTTTATGCAAAACGTCTCAAGCAGCTTTAAAATTATAATAATTACGAAAATTCAAAAACGCTTAGATAAAAAAATCTTTTTGGTTCTATAGCTTCTTTACCACCTACATCTATTCATACACGAAATATTTTAAGAGGTACACACCTCTTAAAATATTTCGTGTATGAATAGATACACCTTATATATGTTGGTTGACCTAGTAAAAAAGTTTTTTTACCCAATTTGTTAAACCCCGAAATATCCATGGATCCGTGGAGCCAGAGGCAAAGGCAAATCACCCTTAGTCGCCTTTTATGACACCCACCGGAAGAAATGGGATGGTGCTATTCTTTACGTCCGACATAAAACGACCAGAAATGCCTAGATAAATGATGATAATATTAATTGAAATTTTAATAATCTATTTGTCATAGGTTTCACTTCCGACAACGTTCCTTTTGGGTATGAGTTCGACTCGCAGCAACTGGCAAGCGGTGCGTGTGCCCTCAACATTCCGAGCCCCGTAGCTCAGGACCTGGACCCTTGGATGGTGTTCGCCAAGGCCGTTGCAACAGGAGGGGAGCTGTCCATGACATCCTCTTTCATAATACCACCATCGTTCTTGAATGGACTGTCGGATTAGTATCAATTTTTATTTTATTTAGGTACTACAATAGCTGTGCCCGCGGCTTCGCCTGCGTGGAGTTTGCAAATCATCCCACGGGAAAGTGCGACCGGAACCAAAAAACTCATGTAACATCAGCTATTTGCTAGTGAAAATCCCGTCAAAATCGGTTCAGCCGTTTCGGAGATAAATAAAATTGAAGTGTCTATTTGTAAAGTGAAAATAAATAGTCCTTAGTGTTTTAGGTACCGTATATACCTACCTACTTACAAATTTAGTATAAAGCTGTTATTTTGACATGATGTGTGTATGTCTTTGGATATGATGTATGTATGATATGATTCCGATTCTGATTATAGTGTGTTACGCAATTAGGGTTGCGCGTCGATATACCTGTCACCCTCTACAAATCTGAAGTTGACTAATTTCCAAAAACCTTCTTGTTTCAGTGGTCATCCTAATTCTGATGTGGACATTATTTACCCTCTTGTGTTTGCTACTGATCCTCGCTGCCGTGTCCCTCGTGCCTAAAATGAACTGCGAGTGGACATACGAGAGAGCCTCCATCATAAGGAACAGCTTTAAGGCGATTGGATTCCTCGTTAACCTTGGTCATATGGGCGGAGCTAAGCTCAATACTCCCGCACACACGTAAAGAGCGGCCGCGGCGGCGGCGCGCTAAACTAAAACGACTACCAAAGAATATGCAAAGGCGGACGTAGTTCGGTATTTATGCATACGACTCTAGAAGGTATGGTGGTCTAAGGCTGATAATTTTATACAACATTATTTTTTGTTTATGTGAAACCCGAAACACGGGTCTAGTATTTTTATGTAAAGAATCTATGAAAAAAAATTCAAAACTGTATCATTAATAATCACAAAGTTATAAGCTTGATAAGTTACCTGGTTGTCCACGCAAAAATATATGCAGATCACCACAAACAGCTAGTGTACGTACCATCTCCGTGTAATGGACTTTTGAGTACGAGAAAGACATGATAATTTTAAAATCGAAACAAAACACTAAGGCCCGCGACTTGGAAGCGTAATTAAATATTTTTGGTACAAAATATAACATGGTGTAAAAATTATTGGAATCGATTCAGTTACTGATTCTGAACAAACTATATTCAGGTTTCGGATATACTAAAAATAATCTTGTATATAGACGCAAATATTTTTATGTTTATACTGGACATAATTCTTTAAACATGTAAGTATGTGATTGATTAAAGTAAGATAAGAAAATATATTTATTTTGCTCGAACATGTGTATACGTAAACTTGAATAAAAGCGCGCATGTAGGATATTTTTCTTTTGTTTTATTTTACTAAGGATTTTGTATACTGGCCTGTAAATAATTATTATGAGTAAAAAAAATAATCTCAGGTCAAATCAAACATTCGTTAACACAAACAAAAATAAAAACAAAACAAAAACCAAATAGGATATGTACAATAAAATTCTTTTACTTACCTACAATATAAAACGCATATGGCTATGTAATAACAGCCGCACGGATCAATTGACCAGGTTAAGCTACTCTTGCCGCGGTTGGTTCGTGGATGGGTGACTATCTGTACATACTTAGTTAACTCTCGACGGAATGATTATTAATCAATTTTTAATGAACATATTTTATATAAGAGCCTACAGTTAAGCGAATAAAATATATATATTTTTTGAAGAAAATGTTGCTGTGTGTGTCACTTTTAAAGTTTGAATGAACCGGCCATGGTAAATTTTGAAAAAAGTTTTGACAGATAGACATATTTTACAAAATTGTACTAACAACCTAATGGCTAGTGCTGTCATTAAGATAAGAGCGCTTCTGCTTTCATATACGTTGGCAGGGACATCGACGCACAAACTATGAACACGAATTCAACACATGTGTCTAGACCACGTGGAGTGGAAATTTTTCGTCGGTTATCAAAAAAAATACTGTTTCTTGGAAAAATACAAATCAAAAATATATAAATAAAAAAATACAAATATAAATTCTGTACATTGAAAATATATTCAAAATTAATATTGGAGGATGAATGGTGATCGATACTGATGCCAAAAATGCAATCAGTAAATTTTTTGTCTGTCTGTCTGTCTGTCTGTCTGTCTGTATGTGCACGCATGGGTCAAAAACTACTCAAGGCATTTTAACCAAACTTGGTACAATTGTAGTCCATACTCCTGGGCAGGTTATAGGCTATATAACATAACGCTAAGACACATAGGAGCCGAGCAGTGACGATAAATTTGAAGCAAGTCGGATGAAAATGCGCTTTCGACCTAAAAAAAATAACCTGGATTAACACAGAGGCTACTTTTTATCCCGGCAGTACGTTCACGTGGGATATTTTCCGAACTCCACGCGGGTGAAGCCGCTGGCAAAAGCTAGTATGGAATAAAATTTTGTTTAGTACACGATTAAAATTTTCAACGTAGGTGTTTCAGAATCACGTACTGAATCTTTAACAGTTTGCTCGTAGATGTCCCTGCCATTCAAATTTTCAACGTAAGTGTTTCAGAATCATGTATTGAATATTTAACAGTTTTCACGTGGATGTCCCTGCCATTAAAATTTTCAACGTATGTGTTTCAGAATCATGTACTGAATCTTTAACAGTTGTGCGTGTATGTCCCTGCCATAAAAATTTTCAACGTAGGTGTTTCAGATTCATGTACTGAATCTTTAACAGTTTGCGCGTGGATGTCCCTACCATTAAAATTTTCAACGTAGGTGTTTCAGAATCATGTACAGCTTGGCAAAAAAGAGTCTGGAAAAAATGAGGGCGCCTGCTTAGCAGGTATGGCCACCCTGTATAAAAGTGATAGGATACTTGTTGTTTTAATCCACAAACACAAGATCCCGGAAATTATCAACAGTCAAGATTTCAAAACTTGATAGGCACACAGTCTTTAACTTTCATTGTATTTAGTAGATTGCGCATTATTTCGCTGGAATAACCTTTTATCTAAGAATTTCATCATAATAACATAATGAAAACTAATTTAGTTTAAAAATTAATCAAATTACACTCAGGGGTTGCCGATTGAACCCGATACACAAGACATAATGTTCAGCAATCGCATTTGCGGCCAACATCTATGGTATTCACAACCATTCGATGGTTGGTATGCCTGTATCAAATTTGACATGAATGATACTGAACGAATCCTGTTAATGCTGATAGATTATAATCGACAAGAAGGCGACTTACAGCTGCTTACTGTAGGAAACTAATCAGAAGTCAGAGAGTACCTATAACATGTTGCATTCGAAAGGTACGGGCAATATCGAATAAACTTGAACAGTTGAATAATGAAGGCGTCAGGTATGCCTATGTGGGGTACATAACATTAGCACTATTCACATGACATTGAAAATGAAATAACACGCTAAAATTAAGGTTTTATTTAAAAAGAAAAACGTGACATAACATCATTCGTGTATTCCTTTTCGGTGCTATGATAGATTTTTTCCATTAACACTGCTGTGTCAGTTTTACATTTCTTATTTATGAAATCTAAATAGTGTAAAAATCTTTCTTAGACGTTTACGGCTCCCATTACAATCCGTCTCCTCAAACTATAGGTAATATATTACGTAGAATCGGCACCTGAAAAATAATAAATATAAATTATACTTTTTTTTACTGTGGTATGCTATAATAGCATTAAAAAATACTTGCCTGTTTCTTTATAGTGTTGAACTTTTTTTCTAATTGCACACAAATCGAAATCGTCTAATTCTTTCTTCCGCCAAGTGTTTTGGTGTTTCTCCAAGTGTAGAAAAAATCCTTAATTTTTTTCACCTTCACTAACAATTTCTCTAATAGTACTGTGAGATTTAACTTGAAAAAATATAAAGACAATCATATTAATTCCATGTAGGTACATTTTTCAATTTAAAGTATCAAACATCAAGAGTCAACGTACACGTGATTTGTCAAACTAGAAAACATAACCTCAATAATCTATTAATATAAATAAAACAATAAAATGGCTTGAAACTTATAATACCGATAAAACTTAGTATTAGAAAGGAAAAACAATGACTGGCATTGACTAAAAGATACATTTCTTGGATAAATACCTGTCGTGTCGGCAGTTCTTTCGAAAACATTGTCAATCGGAGACAAAATTTGTTCCGCTTCAGATTCCGCCAAATTTCTTACGAAAACTTGGTATATCACAGCTCACACCACTACTCCTTATTGTTTTATTCATTTTTTATATTTACAAAAGCTTTAATAATAGATAGTTAATTAGAAATAAGTAAAATATAACTGGGAACATAACACACTGACAGATTAGCTACTTGTTGATGATAAACAAAGCAGTGTTGCCACCAAAATTATATTTTAGTTCCAATGGTTACCACGACAGACTCTTTTTTGCCAACCTATACTGATTCTTTAACAGTTTGCGCGTGGATGTCCCTACCATTAAAATTTTCAAAGTAGGTGTTTCAGAATCATGTATCTTTAACAGTATGCGCGTGGATGTCCCTGCCGTCATATATATATAGGTTCCACATATAGACGATCGGTTATTTTATCGGACGCACGGTTCAATTAAACAATTGAAAGAGTGGAATATATTTTATTTTGTATTTATTTGACTTTCACAATAAGAAGCGCGAATATTCTTTTTGAGTGTTCAATAATATTTTTGGGAACGCAATATGAGAATTTGTAAAAAGATTTTTTTAAAGCAAGCCGTTTCCAATTTTAGTAAATTTTAATTTTCTTTTCAGTTCCTTATGTTTTGCATTGGTATTTTAAATCATTTACGAAAAATAAAAAAAATGTGTACACATGACTGGAGTTTACTCCTTACGAGCGATTATAAATTATATAGATTAGTAAACATAACATAACGTAACGTAATGGAGAAAGATCTTCACAGATAAGTTATAAATGAAGTGTCACCAAAGTGTCACGCACTTTGTTTACATATATTGTAAATTGTAACAATGTAAATCAAAATATTCGAAAACTGTCAATGAATGTGCAAACAAAAAATACATTGCAGTAAAGAAAAAATTACTTGAAATTATAATAAAAAAGATTTATAATAAATCATTAAAATCTACAGATTACATATATCCCGAATTAATTATACTACGGAAGTTTCACTTGCATGTATTAATTATATACATACAGGTATGTAGATATACATTAAACTATATAAATATACGTACAAGTGAAATTTCCGTAGTAATTATGTAACATAAAAAGTTTCATTTAAAAAAAAAAATAGTTAACCATCCAAAGGCTGACCTTGAGAAGTGCTGTTTAACCTAGCAAACCTGCGACACAAGGCAAAACAAAAACTACATGGTCACCCATCCAAAAGCTGACCTCGCGAAGTGCAGCTTAACCTAGCGAACCTGCGACAAAACGCCACACATGAACTAAATGGTCACCCATCAAAAGGCTGACCTTTAGAAGTGTAGCTTAACCTAGCAAACCTGCGACACAAGGCAAAACAAAAGCTAAATGGTCACCCATCCAAAGGCTGACCTTGAGAAGTGTAGCTTAACCTAGTAAACCTGCGACAAAAGGCAAACAAAAACTAAATGGTCACCCATCCAAGGGCTGACCTTGAGAAGTGTAGCTGAACTTAGCGAACCTGCGACACAAGGCAAAATAAAAAACTTTTTCCGCCTCTCTCACTCTGATAGAGTAAATGGTAATTAGAAAAAGACAAGGAGTTTAACAGATTTGTTAGTTCGACGGGTTAACTCTTATGCCAAAACTCTAGTGTCCCATAAAATGTTTCACTTCAAAAAAATAAATCCGCATCAAATAGTCAACAATAAAGCGCCTACGAACACAATCGAATGGGGCTATCTGGAGCGAGCTAGTCTATGAACGTGTCATATTAAGCAGTATATAACTATAAGTGTATATATATGTACTAATTATGTATAGGGAAGGGTTTCAATAAGTAAAGCACAGAAAGACAAGACTAGACCTTTATTTCAATTAGGCTTGTCAGCAATTAATCAGAAAGCTAGTCGTCCGTTCCAAAACTAGGTCTTCATGGAGAAGAAGGACAAGAAACTCCATGGAAACAGTATTGAAGTATTATATCAACACATTTCTTACATTGCCATACATTATCATTATCTTAAATACATTAATTCTATCTCTTGGACCATTGTCCAAGAGAACTCAGAATAATATCAATATAATCAAAATATAACAATAATATCTAGGAAAAGAATATGAATATTCCATTTATAGGATTTAAAACATTTGCAATATTGGCAACACTATAAACAGTACAACAACAATGGCAACATAATAGGCAATAATTACGATATAATATCAATTACTTAACTTACGTGACCTCTGGTCGATCCTTCCACACAACAACAGCACTAGAACTAGCCAACTGAACATCTGCGAAGCAACTGACAGTTTCACTGTGGCTCCGGCCTTTTATACCCGTTAACAAACAAGTATGATTTAAAAACTGACAGCTTGAGTCAAATCAGTGTTTGACTTATATAAAAATAAGTTTATAATAAAAATCATTTACTAATTCCATAATTCAATATTAGACACATAATAATTACATATAATAATTACATATATCAAACGCATAGTAACGCACACTAATACATAAAGTTCGTAAATATTTGCACTAACACATACGTATGGGCATAGTCGGTCGATAGCTGGAGCGGAGCAGCGAGCGACACAGCCCTCCCGTCTGAATGCTAATGCATGACTGCCACAGACTACATAGAGATACTATGACTGCTGCCCGCGCCCGCGCAGAGCCCCTCTACCCTATGATATCTTAAAGTGGGGATATTTTTTTGCAAATTTTGATTTATTTACAATATTATATTTGAAGAATCATAGTACTTCTAACTGTTTATTTTTCTGTGTAAAAATATTTCCAAATAACAAAGCTGTTTAGTAGGAGTATGGAATATTAGCCAAAAAATTGGGTTTTCGTAAATATTTTTTTTAAAGCCAAGTATGGTTAATACCATACAATAAAAGTACTCTTGACAAAATTATGTACATGAATCTATGGCAAAAGTAAGTTTTTTCAAATCTTCAAACCAAGCCGTTAATGAGAAGATTAGTTCATAAAGTGACCGTTTTACGGCACTAAACCGACGTAGAGACGTAGACGACGAGACGACGAGTCGTATTCCGACCACCGGTACATCCGGTTTGACGTCTCCGCCCAGACCTCGAGCGCGCCGATCCGGCAGACCCCGAGTGATCCGCGGTGGGCGCTGAAGAATCTGGACCGGGAGCTTCTCCTGGAAGCCTCGATCGTGCAGGCCTGGGTGTCACCACCGGACAGGCCTGCTGACACCAACGACGAGGCCGAGTGGTTCCGGGAGGCCATGTCCGAGATCTGTGACGTGGCTATGCCCCGAGTTCAGCCAGGACGGGCTTGGCGCCAGGTGTACTGGTGGTCGCCGCAGCTGACAGCGTTGCGCGAAGCGTGCGTTGCGGCACGATGCCGGTACACCAGGCACCGCAGGCTCCGTATCCGTCCTCCGGATACGGAAGCCATTCAGGCGGAGCTATATGAGGGGTACAGAGCGGCGAAGACCGCCCTCCAAGTGGAGATCCTGCGGGCCAGAGGACTGGCCCGCAAGGAGTCGCTGGAGACTCTGAACAGGGACCCATGGGGACGGCCCTACAAGGCCGTCCGGGAGAAACTCCTCCCATGGGCTCCTCCGCTGACTCAGAGTCTCCGGCCCCAACTCGTGGAGGGTGTGGTGAGCGCTCTGTTCCCTTCTCGAGGGGAACATAGTCCCCCACCCATGGCTCCGCCTACTGCGGTGCCCGATGCGGACCACACCACTGACGACGACGACGGTGCTCCAGAAGTGACCGAGGTAGAGATGAGGGTGGCGGTACGAAGGCTTAATGCCAAGAATACCGCCCCAGGACCCGACGGCTTGCCTGGCAAAGCATGGGTCCTGGCCTCAGAGGCTCTCGGGCCTCGACTCAGGGGGCTCCTAAGCGCATGCTTGGAGAGGGGCCAGTTCCCACTTCGTTGGAAGACGGGGAAACTGGTCCTCATTAAGAAGCCTGGGCGCCCAGCGGACTCTCCGTCCGCTTACCGGCCCATCGTGCTGCTCGACGAGGTGGGCAAGCTCTTTGAAAGAGTGATTGCAGACCGCCTCGTCGGGTGGCTGGTGCGGGAGGGGCCGGACTTGTCGGACGGCCAGTACGGCTTCCGCAAGGGGCGCTCTACGGTGGACGCCATCATGCGCGTGCGAGCCCTCACGACGGGGGATGCAGTGGCCCGGGGTGGGGTCGTCTTGGCGGTGTCTCTAGACATCGCCAATGCCTTCAACACCCTGCCCTGGAGTTGCATTAGGGAGGCACTCCGGTATCACCGGATGCCGACCTACCTCTGTCGCGTGGTCGAGGCCTATCTGACGGATAGGGCCGTCATCTACCCCGGTCACGAGGGGGAATGGAACCGGCGAGAGATGTCGTGCGGTGTCCCACAGGGATCGGTCCTGGGGCCGCATCTGTGGGACATCGGTTACGACTGGGTGCTGCGCGCCGACCTCCCTAGCGGCGTCAGCGTAGTTTGCTACGCTGACGACACGCTGGTCCTTGCGCAGGGGAGGTCGTACGAGGCGGCGGCCGAACTGATGACACGCGGGGTTGCGACAATCGTCGATAGGATCCGGCAATTGGGCCTCGAGGTGGCATTGCACAAGTCCGAGGCCATGGGTTTTCATGGTCCTCGGAACGCGCCACCTGCGGGTTCCCAACTTACGGTAGGAGGGGTTCACATCGGCGTCGAGTCGACGATGAAGTACTTGGGACTTGTCCTCGACAGCCGGTGGAACTTCGTTGAGCATTTCCGACGTTTGGCTCCCAGACTGGAGCGGGCTGGGGCTGCATTAAAGCGGCTCCTGCCCAATCTGGGGGGTCCAAACGCCTCCTACCGGAGGCTCTACACGGGGATCATGCGGTCCATGGCCCTCTACGGGGCACCGGTGTGGGCGCCCTCACTGAGGCTGCGCCCAGCGCGCCGGTTGTTTGCGGCCCAGAGGGTCATGGCCATCCGGTTAATCCGGGGATACCGCACGGTCTCGTGCGAGGCGGCGAGCCTCCTTGCCGGAGTGCCGCCATGGGATCTGGAGGCAAAGGTCTTCGCGCACATGTGGGAGTGGCGCGAGGAGGCGAAACGCCGGGGCGAAACTCCGCTGCCGCGACAAATCGCGGCACGGCGGACAGAGCTCCGGTGTGATCTCATGGCGACATGGCGGGTACGATTGTCGCAACCCAGTGCTGGGCACGCCACAATTGCAGCGGTAAGTCCCCTCTTTGAGGAGTGGATAGAGAAGCGTCACGGCGTCCTCACCTTCCGCCTGACGCAGGTTCTCACCGGGCATGGGTGCTTCGGTGGGTTCCTGTTCAGGATAAAGCGGGAGGATACGTCCGGGTGTTTCCATTGCGAGGATCGTCTGGAGGACACGGTGGAGCATACGGTGGAGGTGTGCCCTGCCTGGGCGGAGCACCGCCGTGTCCTCGTGGAGGCGATCGGCGGCGGCGACCTCTCGCGTCCGGCCCTGGTGCGAACCATGGTACGGAGCGAGAGGGAATGGGAAGCCGTCACCTCCTTCTGCGAAGCAGTAATGCTCGCGAAGGAGGAGGCGGGGCGCGTGAGGGAGTGGCAGTCTCTGCGCTCTCACGTCCCTAGCCGCCGCAGGAGGAGACGCCCCGGGCGTCGGGAGTCAATAGCGGACTCCCGGCCACCGTAGGCGCGAGCTTGCGGGTGGCGAGCAATGGGTAGCTCGCCGCCCGGTAAGGACCAGGCTCGGGTCGACGGCGCGCAGTGTTCCACGCGCGCCTCAAAGAGATGTCAGCAGCGGTGTAGGGGTCTACTAGGACCGATGCCTGCCGGGGTCGCGTGATTGTTAGAAAGAGATACCGTGACCCTGGCACATGGGCAACTGATGGAACACGGGTGGGTTTTAGTCAGTAAAAGTCTGACACGCCCTCCCGCTCCGCCCAGAGCGGGAGAAGTCATTTGATGATTTCCCATCCTGAAAAAAAAAAAAAAAAAAAAAGGCCCTTATGAAAAAACATCAACCCCGACCTGTAAATACTGATAAGCTTTACTGATTTACCGCTAAAAGTTTAATGGAAAAGAGACAATATGAATTTAAGTAATAAAACTCAAAACTTAAGTTTCAAGAAAGTGGTTTTAATGGAATTGTGTGCTAGACGGTTTGCCGTGAGAGAGCGTGTAATGCGTGTTTAAAAAAAAACTTGGTTGAAAAGCATGGAATTAGTATGTACGCTCCTTGATGAAAAGCGACGGGTCGGTGATAGACAGCGCCATCTTGTAGTAAAGTATTTAACAAGGAACTTCTTTGGCACATTAAGGGGTAATAGTCATGGTACCTTACCTTACCGCATCCTCCTCAATGAGAGAAATTCATTTGATCATCTACGTGGAACTCATTTGAAAGTTTTCTTCCACATTGGAAAACAAAATGTGTAGACTAGAAATGAGATTAAGTATAAGGAGTTTTGAATGGAAATCGACGGTATCGTTACATTATATAGTTACTTACTGCATAAAAACAATAATTATATGAAAAACATTGTAAACACCTATTGACTGTACTTGAAATAAGCATTTTCAACTGGTGTCTAAGAAAATGTTCTATTTTTTATAAGTTTTTGTGGACTTATTCTGTGTTTTTCTTCACGTATATACAGCTTGGCAAAAAAGAGTCTGGAAAAAACGAGAACGCCTGTTTAGCAGGTATGGCCACCCTGTATACTAGAATTAAAAGTGATAAGATACTTGGTGTTTTAATCAACAAACACGAGATCCCGGGAATTCTCTACAGACACAAGACTTGATAGGCATACAGGCTTTTGTTTTATTGTATTTAGTAGATTGCGCATTATTTCGCTGGAATAACTTTTTATCTAAGAAATGCGAGTGCCATCATAATAATATAATGAAAACTTATTCAGTATAAAAATAAATTAAATTACACTCAGGGATTGCCGATTGAACTCGATACACAATAAGTAATGTTCAGCAATCGCATTTGCGGCCACCATCTAGGATATTCACAACCATTCGATGGTTGGAATGCCTGTATCAAATTTGACATGAATCTTATACCTTTAAAAGAGCAATTCTTGTATATATATATATATATAATCTGAATCTCGGAAACGGCTTCAACGATTTTCATGAAATTTAGTGTACAGGGGGTTTCGGGGACGATAAATCGATCTAGCTAGGATTCATTTTTATAAAATGTCGTTTTATTCGTCTTTTCAATTACCAACTTTATCGATAATCAACTTGAACATAAACTTATTATTTTAAACACAATTTACCAAAAAATACCGAACAAAGCTCGGTCATCCAATACTCAATACTCAATACTCAATTCTTTATTGCATTCCATATGTTACATAGATGGTTAAAAATAAAATGGTACAAGATCAAATATGGACCCTGTCGGGCACGCAAAAATTAGGAGAGAGGAAGAGGGCTGAGTTACAATTTAATTAAATCAGTATTCTCATTTACTGTCTTTCATTTGGTATATAATTATATTGTATACATATTATTATTATGTTCGTGTAGATAGATATAACATATCAGTTGTTAATTACATATATTTGCACGAGATTACATTATTATTATTAAATTCTTACAAGTTTTCACTTTTATTATGTACTCAATTAGATTAATTATTATAAGTATAAATACCATATACATTTATTTTAATAAATTATGAGAATTATTTAAGTATTCATATTTTTATATTCTTTACTTAAGTATCTGTATTCAATATTTAATTTAATATTTTATGTACCTATATATTTTATTAATATTTATTTTATTTTATAATGTTTTGTATCAGAAAGAGTATTTTATTTTTCAATAGATTTATCATCTAGAAACTCCTTTACGGTGTAGTATGCCTTGGATTCAAGAAATCTTTTCAATTTATTTATAAATATATTTGTTTTGTTTTCTGCTCTAATATTATTTGGTAATTTGTTGTAAATTTTTATGGACATAATTAAAGGGCTGGTTGAGTGCATTTTGATTCGGGATTGAGGTTTGTTTATTTTGTTTTTGTTGTGTCTAAAGGTGTATCTTTTTTGTGTCTCTTCGCAAGTAGTGTAGAAATCTTGATGTTTTTTGACAAATTTACATAATTCTAAAATATATAAACAGGGAAGTGTGAGTATTTTATGTTTTTGGAAGTGTGGTTTGCAGCTATCTGTTTGTTCTATGTTTGTTATTATTCGAATTAACTTCTTTTGTAAAATAAATATGGTTTGTGAGTCTGTACTGTTACCCCAGAGCATGACCCCATAGCTGAGCCATGCCTGGGCATATGCATAGTAGGTAACAAGTGCAGTTTGTAGGTTAGTGGTTTTTTTAATTTCGCGTAAGGCATATGAGAATTTGGATAATTTTGCTCGTATTTTTTGTATGTGGGATTTCCAATTTATGTGGGTATCTATAGACAAACCGAGAAGAGTAAATTCATTCACTTGTTCTAGTTTTTTGTTATTGAACATAAAATTTAGTTTTAAAGGGGATTTCTGATGTGGATGGAAAGTAATTAGTTTAGTTTTAGTGAAATTAATTTCTAGATTATGATCTTCCATCCAGTTTGCAGCTGTAGAAAGAAGGGAGTTTAATTTGGCGTTTATATTTTCGTCGGTTCGGCATGAGGTAAGCAAAGAGATGTCGTCAGCAAATAATACACAAGGTCCGTTAATAGATTTAGGGAGGTCGTTAATGTAAATTAGAAACAAAAGGCAACCTATTACGCTACCTTGAGGAATTGATGCGTTAACTGTTTTCCTGTCCGATCTTATTTTAATTATTTCATTACTATTGTTATCGTAATATTCAATTTCTATTATTTGTTCCCTATCTTTTAGATATGAGGCAAACCATTTATGAGCTTTTCCTCGTATTCCTATTCCTTGTAACTTATCTAATAATATGTTAAATTTTACCTTGTCATAGGCTTTAGTCATATCTAGCAGCATACCTATGGCATAGTTTTTATCATTTATGATAGTTAGAGCCTCTTGTACGTATTTATAGACCGCTAACGTAGTAGACCTATTTTTACGGAAACCGTTTTGGCAGTCGTCAAGTATTTTGTACTTTTCGCAAAAAGAATAAACGCGGTCACACATAGCCTTCTCAAAGATTTTAGATGCAGTTGGTAACAGCGCGATAGGGCGATAATTGTTAGGGTCGGTTTTAGAATTTTTCTTATGTATGGGTTTTATCAGAGCGTGTTTGAGTAAATTTGGAAAAATTCCTTCTTCAAATGATTGGTTAACTAGTTTATAAAATGGTAGGGTCAGTTCATCTGCACATTTCTTAAGTAGAAATGGGGGAAGTTCGTCTAATCCAAAGCTCATTTTATTTCGTAGATTTTTTATTATTTTATTTATTTCATAAGGATCGACAGGGCTGAGAAACATAGTGTTTTCTGTGGGGCACACCACGGGAGCTCCCTTTGCCAATGAAGGTTTTTCCCCAATTGAAGCAAAGAAGTCGTTGAAAATATTAGCTACTTGTTTAGGTTCAGTTATCAAAATATTGTTTTTATGTAATTGTATGTTAGTTTTTTCGCTTTTTATTGATTTATTTGTTCTTTCGTTTATTATACTCCACATCGTTTTAACTTTATTTGTTGAATTTTTTATTTTGTTTATAAATTGTAGTTTTTTTGCTGTTTTAACAGATTGCTTTAGGGTTTTTTCATATTTTTTGTAATATTTTGATAATATGGGGTTGCTTGTTTTAGTGGTAAGTATTTTGAGTAGTCTTTTGTTTTTGCAGGATAATTTGATACCTTTTGTAAGCCAGTATTTTTTATATTTAGTTTTTATTTTTATTTGTTGCAAAGGAATACACTCGTTTAAAATTTTATCTAATGTATTATTAAACGCAGAGTAGTTTTCATCTATATTTTTATTTGATAATATTATTTCGTTCCAATTTTGTTTTTTTAATTCAGATTTGAAGTTTTCTATATTTTGGAAAGTATACAATCGTTTTTTTGTAATCCAGTTAGCTTTTTTATTATTTTCGCTAAGTATTTTCATGTGAAAAATGGTAGCACAGTGGTCGGAAAAACCTAATTCTTCTACGGTAGCTTTAGTGTTTCTATTATTAAAATTTGTAAAAATTAAGTCTAGACATGTTGAGGTAGTTTGTGAGATACGTGTGGGGACTTTGATGTGTTGTATGAATTTATGTTCCAACATGAGGTCTATATTGATAATTAACTAATCCTGTTAATAATGACAGTTTATAGTCTAAAACAGCTACTAACAGCTGCTTAATGTCGGAAACTAATCGGAAGTCGGAGAGTACCTATAACATGTCGCATTCGAAAGGTACGGGCAATATCGAATAAACTTGAACAGTTGACTAATGAAGCCGTCAGATACATAACACTATCACTATCCACATGACAATGAAAATGAAAGAACACGCTAAAATTTATGTTTTATTTAAAAAGAAAAAGGTGACATAACATCATTCGTGTATTCCTTTTCGGCGCTATGATAGATTTTTCCATTAACACTGTAGTGTCAGTTTTACATTTCTTATTTATGAAATTTATATAGTTTAAAAATCTTTCTTAGACGTTTACGGCTCCCATAATAACCCAAGACTCCTCAAACTATAGGTAATATATTACGTAGAATAGGCACCTAAAAAATTATAAATGTAAATTATAGGTACTTTCTTTTACTGGTGGTATGTGGTATGCGATAGCAAAAAAATAGTTGCCAGTTTTTTTACAGTGTTGAATATTTTGTCTAATTGCACACATATCAAAATCGTCTAATTCTTTCTTCCGCCAATTGTTTTGGTGTTTCTCGAGGTGTAGAAAAAATTCTTATTTTTTTTTACCTTCATTAACAACTTCTCCAATTGTACTGTGAGATTTACCTTGAAAAATAATAGTTTAAAAAAAAACTAAATAACACGCTTCCATAAAAAAACAAACTAAAAAGTAGAAAATACTGGAAAAAAAGCGTGGGGTGCCTGGTGCTTTTTAAGGTATTTTTTTTTATTTATATCAGGCAACCCACGCTTTTTTTCCAGTATTTTCTACTTTTTAGTTTATTTTTTTATGGAAGCGTGTTTTTTTAAACTATTATTTCTTTTCTATTTTTTAGGGTGTTTCGAATTTTGAGACGTATGTCAGCGTAGTTTTCGAAGACAGTTTTTTTGCTGTCCTGGTAACCCTGGTAAGGATAATGGCACAAATTTATGAAATTATTGCATTGTCATCGGTCTTTGACAGGTGTGCAAAGTTTGAATGAAATCTGGTCATTTAAAGTGGGTCAAAATCGCGCTATAATGAGTCGGTTACAAACAAACAAACATACAAACAAACAAACATACAAGTGAAGCTAATATAAAGCGTGTAAAAAATATAAAGACAATCAATTAATTCTATGTAAATTTTTCAATTTCAAGTATCAACCATTAAGAGTCAACGTAAACGCGATTTGTCAAACTAGAAAACATAACCTCAATAATCTATTAGTAAATAAAACATTAAAATGGCTGGAAACTTATAATACCGATAAAACTTAGTATTAGAAAGGATCAAACAATGACTGGCATTAACTTAAAGATACATTTCTTGGATAAATACCTGTCATGTCGGCAGTTCTTTCGAAAACATTGTCATACGGAAACAAAATTTGTTCCGCTTCAGATTCCGCCAAATATCTTACGAAAACTTGGTATATCACAGCTCACACCACTACTCCTTATTGTTTGCCGCCGATATTCAGAAAATTTTTTTTACACAAAAAAATGGCGTTCACTCTATAAATTAGTCGCAGACACTTCCTCAGAAACAAATTTGAAGAGATGTTAATTTAACGATTTTGCCTTCTCAGTACATTTATGTTTTTTTTTCTGTATACACATAACAATCTGTTTAAAATTTACTATTCTATAAAAATTACAGTTTTCCCAATTTTTATCAGCATATGTTTAAAAAATAATCACATCAATTGATATCAGCACCCCACGCATTTTTACAATAAAATGATTTTATTTATTAACCACTCTATCCTGATTTAGATTTTCTTTAAATTACTTACTACTATGCCGTTCGTTTTTATATTAGAGCGTGTATTTTAGTTATCTAAACCATTATTTTCTCGTTAAGAAGTAGGTTATTTACATTAAACCAGTTAACTACTTTAGCCAGGGCGCTATTTACACTGTCAGTAACCAGCTGTTGTCGTTGAAGTTTAAGTAAAAGTGAAATGTCAACGGTAAACAACACTAAATGATCATTATCTTTTATACATTAATTATAATTAACATTTCATTTTTATTTATCTTGTAAGACATTCACAATAATATAAATTAGAAACAAAAATGGGCCAAAAATGAGCCCTGGGGAACCCCCATTGTTACTACAGATCTGTCATCCATGGTATGAAATAAGAAGAACCAGTGAGGCGTTTCGAGTTCCCTAGTGGTGCAGTTTCCTGACTGATTGATGCCTAGGACAAATCTCAGAAGTTGCCCAAAGCATCGCATTAATCCTCCCACGCATTTTGTCATAAAAGTTCAACACAATCATCTGTACTCCATCGACCTCTTATTAAATTTAGCTGTTTGTTCTGTAATAATTTATGTTTATTCAAACATAAATACTGACTGTACTGTTTATTCTTTATTGATGAATTTCAATGACATGAATATCTGAGATTGTCTTTTGAAGAAAGAACCTCACAGATTTGAGTGGACCCGCCCGTCAGTGGGCACATTTGTCAAATTGTCAGTAATCGTGAGGCTCAAATCGGACCATATGGAGTTCAACGACTCGACGAACAATACCAAAGAAATTTGGGTAGGCCGCATAAAGTATTGAAAATGCCAGACCTAAAACTAATTGAAAAGAAATTACCTAAATGGCGTGGATAGAAACTAATTGAAAATAAATTAGCTAAATTGTTTCCCGTTATATGTGCGTCGTCAGATTGAGGTACGTAATTATGTATACGAGTAATGTATACCTTATTAAACTATGGTTTTCACACTTAAACAAATTGAAACGCTATTTGGTCATTTTTTGGGTTCCCTAAAAAGGCGCAAACAAGAAAAAATCGTCAAAAAACATAAGGCCAAGAAATATGACGCCAATAAACATAAGGCGTTGATCTAATCGACGAATAATAATCGAGTTAAAAATTATTTAGTAAAATAACAACTTCTAAATTTTGATGAGTTGCAAAGTCAAATTGAAGTTGTATTTAATTAGTTCAAACCTGTCATGAGAGCTAATCGAGCGGGAAAAAATTAAGTTGATAAAGTTGGGTAATTCAAGGGAGAGTGGTGATGAAATGGATTCTACGCTATTTATTATGAAAATAAACTTTGCAATTTCCGCTTAAAGCATAACGAGTGGTGGCCGTCCTGATATCGACAGGAAGCGCATTCCAAAGAAAAATGGACTGAATATGAAAGGAAGAATGAACAAAGTCATAAATCTGGGGAGGACAGAGTAGAAGAAGATTGTTAGAGGAAAGCAGATTCTTAGCATGAGGATAACATAGATATTGGATGTATAAGCACTGTATGGAATCAGCATCGCCTGAACTAGATCCGTTGAAATCTTTTGCTATGAAACGCAATACGTGCATACGAGTTTGCGTTACAATTAGTGTCACCACAGAAACTGTGATTTCCACATTTGAAAACAAAAATATTGGTTTCAGAATACAGATAGCTGATTCATCGATTTAATTCGCCTAAGCGATAAGATAATGAGGGTTTGTCAGTATTTGATAATCATACATTTTTTTGTCCAATTCAAGTACATGCGTAGTTACTGTCGTTTAGTATTGGCAGTTAAGTGATACACATTACAAAATGTGGAGGATTCCTGTTTTATTTTTAGTTTTTGTGTTTTTTAGTGTACAAGGTAAGAGTTTATTTACTAACTATTACGAGTCTAAGGACTCACTAGGACCTGCCGGTAATATTGTTACATAATTTATCGTGAAAAATGTACGCTTTGATGATTTCGGTTGATAATTTGCAAAGTCACACCATGTTGAACGTCACGCGTTGTAATTCCTATGTAGAACAAACGAAAATGTAAAGTTCAAAGGAGTTTGAACTTCCGACCGGCAGATTTTTACGCGTCACTGGAAGTTATTGAACCTGCGATAAAATAGGGTAAGTACGTACTGAGCGTCACTTTCAATTTTCTATTAAGGTTCTAGTAGAGCCATTTGTATGAAAACTTCATAGAATTTATTCTATCAGATTCGTCAGAATCGCCAGAATCGTCGCGTCACGCCTGACTGTGAGAGCCTGTTACGAATAAGTCGCACTTTGGGTACAGACGCCAGCACATCAAGCTACTACAATCTGTCAAATTTCTTTAATATTGTATATTTTCAACTTTATTCCCAAATTAGGCTCAAGGTTGATTTGCAGAAATTGTCAGTTTGGGGTGGCATGATGTGCTGGCATCGGTACATACATATATTCCTTTGAGATGTTATAGTTTTTAAAACATAAGCAATAAGGCCCTTTTTATGATAATGAATTGCATCATAATTATTTTGTTTGAAAACTGTTTTACTATTTTAATTTCAACAAAGAAAGATAAGATTTATTGCACCACATTTAATAAACAAATCGTTTTTTGTACGATTATAGGTAGGTACCAACTTATCAAAGCAAGATTAAAAAAATTGTGCCTCTACGTAGGAAGAAGAATACCAAGTCCTACTTTATCCAACCCTTAGTTACCACCTTGTGCATCTAGAATCTAATGTCAATCCCTAATGTTACATAATTCGTCCATTACCACAAAATCATGTCTGGGTTTCTGGCGCTGATATTAACGATCAATCCGTTTTGTTCCTAGAATCGAATGCAAGCTACAATGATATAGTGGATAGAATAGAATGGACACTGGGCAGTGCTGTGAATGTTACCTTGGGTCCTGAAGATGCAGTATACTGCAAACTGGTCAATAATAGGAACAGACCTGTTTTCGATGGATTCGGTCCATGCAGAGTTGTGCTGGACAAAGTGACGAAGAACCATCGTGGTAATTGGAAGCTATGGACTGGCGTTCCTGGAACAGTTACCGTTCGTAATCAATATATCTTCATCGAAGTGGTGGAACCTGGTAAATAATAATATTTTACAATAATATTCACCCTACCTGCGTAAAACACTATCAGTCAGAATCTGTATTATTTTGAATGATATTATTAAACCACTAGCTTCTGCCCGCGACTTCGTCCGCGTCAAATTTTTGCTCCCCTGACCCTTCCCGTCGCATCGATTTGCCTGCTAGTTTTCGCCCACTTTTCGTTGCTGCTCGCTCCTTTAGAGTTATAGTGGGTCAACCTTAAAAGATAGACATATGCTCTCGCGGACTTTTTTTTAGAACTTTTTAAAAGGAAGAATTCCGTTGTACATAATTTTTGCGTTACTTTAACCGTTTACGCAGCGCACGCAACGGAAACTCTCAAAAGGAATAAATTTTCCCCGGTTTTGCAACATTTTTTATTACTGCTCCGCTCTTCTTAGTTGTAGCGTGATGTTATAATATATAACCTATAGCCTCCTTCAATAAATACACAAAAATAATTTTTCAATTTGGACCAGTAGTTTCTGAGATTAGCGCGTTCAATCAAACAAACAAACAAACAAACTCTTCAGCTTTATAATATTATATATTAAATATATTAATTATATCAATATTATATATTATATTATATAATTATATATTAATTATAATAACTAATAATAATATATATTATAGTATAGATTTCTTTATAAAGTTAAGTAGTGGTACCTGACCATGTTGATGTTTTGTCATTTGAAAGTCTGTGAACTTAAGCTAAGCTTTGAGTTTTAACTTGGTATCATTTTTTCGTGTTAAGCTTTAACTTCGATTTCTTCTAGCTGATACCACGCCACGAGTTACTGGGAGCGCAGTGAGGAAAAATTCAATGGTTATACTGAATTGTTCCGTGGCAGAAGCGTACGAGGTAAAGGCCTGCACGTTCACCGACCCTCATGGTAGTGTTTTCATCGCCAACGGTGGGGTAGCGCAAGAGGTATACCTCACTCACGTCTTAAGGTTAGTATTGTATATTGTAAACATGGAGATATCAATAACAGTCGTATGTTTCGTACCACGGCTCGTTAATTGACAGGCTGCTCCAGGCGTTGGTGCGCCTGTCACGGTCCGCGGCAAACATTCCCAGAAACAAAGCAAAGAAAAACGTGCCCGTACAGGCCGCAACAGTCGTATCCGCGCCGTGCCATTTACCGATTCCTGGCAGATTAGACGGGCAGTGACGAGTCGTCACATGCCTCATCGATGGTTCCCACGGCCTGGCATCAATTAAGGAGCCGTGGGAGAACAGCACTAGTAGCAAGAGCAGTTCTATTATGGTCGTAATATACTGAACGTTAGTCATGAACAGTAAGAACATAAGAAGAAAGTCACCATTCTTGCAACTCTGACTCAATTTGTCCATATGTACATAAACTCACGCCTTTTTGCCATTTGGGCAAGCAGAACCTACAGAACGGCACCTTCTACGATCTTTACAAACTCCTTTTGTTTGTTTTACACATCTGGTCATACGCACGCTGGTTGCGTGTATTACGCACCTGGCCTTTCTGAAGAACACCACCAATTAGGTCACTATAAATGTCCTCCTAGGGCGTCACCTCCCTTCATTCATCCTCTCAACATGACCAAATATCCTAGGCATTCTCTTTTCAATATTTGTCACTACATTTTGTTTTAACCCGCACCGTTATCTATAGAATATTTATATCCATTTGCATGTAAGAGAATGGCTGGGTAATTTAATTTTCTCGACAAAATCGTGCGATATTTTTTTTCTTACAGGTACGAGTCATATGTTGACCGCCATTATTGCACGCTCGCCCTCTTGGAACCTCGACTGGAGCGCCCGGGCATATGGGGCTGTGCCGTCAACACAACACAGGTCACCGGTCATAGCTTCTTCGCCATCCAGTTGTCAATGATAAATCAAAATGATATCGATGATGATTATTATACAGGTCAGTTCACCAAATTTTGTTTATTAGCTACATACGTATGCTTGTATGTTAGTATGTGCCTATGTAACGGCAAATTTGATCATGATTTTGCTCCCTTTCCAAACTTCGGATTAACTCGAAATTTGCCATACTTATCAAGGACCGATGATAATACCATAATTTGTGTCATTATCTTTGCCGGAGCTACCAGGATAGCCAAAAAACAACTGTCTTCTGTCTCTGAAAACTACGCTGACATACGTCACAAAATTTTAAACACTAAAAATTTTTCAATTTTTTAACCAGTGCGCAAACTTGTTTTGGTGGTTCAGTATCAGTAATAGACCACATTTCAACTATTTTCTCAATACTTTTTTTAAAATTTTTATCTGACCTTAAATCAGTAAACTGTGGACACCCTACATATTTAGTCTTTGTAATTGAATACTGTAATGTAGGGTAGGTTGTTTATGTGCCTACGAGTACGCGCCGGTGATTCAGTGCCCAATAAACCGCGCAACTAATGACACGTTGTTTTACTCAAACACCTCAAATACAAAGCAAAATCAATAATAAATTAGTATCTTATCATTACTCCTTAATCTTTGTAATCTAATTAGGAACCTTATTAAATACTTAAGTACCTACTTTTACCTCGATTTTGTCGATAGCAAGACAATGGCGTTATATATTTTGGCGTAATCTTTTGTCTTCCGAATACTGCTTTCTTAATCACATTTAACGTCAGCGGGTTCTTGTATTTCGTTTGTCCTAAGGGTATCAGTTTCATCATACATCTTTGTGGATGGTGGAACGGGATCAGAAGTTCCTTCATTGAAATAGGGGTTGCTCTGACCACACCCTACTAATATAATTAATGTGAAAGTTTTCTCTATAGACGTTTGATTTTTTGTGGTTTTATGGGGAGTGTCAAGTATGGCATTAGTAAGTTTCCCATACAAAACTTAGTGTCGTGTGCAAACTGTAGAGGTTGTATGCCTCACGATTGTACAGGCTGATCATAGATTGTACAGGCTGGTTATAATTATGACATTTTGAACTGTCATAATTAATTAAAAATATTAGGGAAAATTCTATAAAAACAGAGCTTTCTGTGATAATTCATTCCATATCCAGCAGTTAAGAAGTATTAAGAAAATAAAGAAGAGAGTCCTGAAGAAGTATTCTTTACTCATTACACCTACGTCCGTCCTGGTCCTGGCCATCACCATCCCGCCAGCGAACCCTCTCCACAGTAGTACAGCGTCAACAATTTGTCTATAGTGTTACTGAATGTCAAATATAACCATATTATTTTTTTTTATATTTATTATTATATTATTTTTTTTCGTTTAATAATGTATTTTATTCAAATGAAGTACGGTCGAATTTCGACCAATGGGCGATCACTAGTTGAAATAAATAAGCAACAAGTTCAGTCCGCACTAATACGCTTGCTTACTACATGACTCAAATGTGGCAAGTGGAGTTGGCGATGACGAAGCCTTTGGTGCTTCTGCTGCAAAAAAGCTAGAGTAGAATCAAACCCAATACATGATGAACTAAGCTCAAGTTTCTAGATTTTACCATCAAAACAAAGTGTGCATTCCAATCTGGTTAACATGTTGACAAATTGAAGTATCAGTGAAGAGGAAACTGAAAATAATAACAGCAATAGTAACCTCATGACATGGAAAATTTGAATAAGTAAATATAATAAAGAAAACTGACTCAAATTAGACGATGACCCTTTATTGTGGTGGAGAAATAACAATAAATATAAAGCTTTTACTCCCATCGTTCACACGTACTTATCGGCGCCACCAAGTTCAGTGCTAACTGAACAATTATTTAGTTCAGCTGGCTTAATTTATGAACTCCTTAGAAATCGTCTGGAACAAAGCCGCAAAACTATTGTTTGTCAAATATAATTTGCCTCTCTTTAATTTGAGTGCATCCCATCCACCCCGGTCGTCCCGTCCCGTTAACGGGGTGGTTGGGAAAAATTGTTGCATCGACCCCGGTAGTGCCGACCCGATCGTTTAACGGGGTGGATGGCACAGATCTAGTCTCATCTACCCCGGTGTGTTTTTAATGAAGCGGACAGCACAGATTGAGTAGCATACGCCCCGGTAGTGTTTAAAGAGATTTTTCATTTTCTTACACATTTTGTATGTCAGCTAGAAAACGCTTTATGTCTTTGAAGTACCAGGTGGTCATAACTCTGTAGGAGCTCACCTAACCCGTTGTGTCAGCTAAAACACAACTTATGCCTTCGAAGTACCAGGTTGTCATTACTGGGTAGGAGCTTGCTAAACATAGGAATGTCAGCTAGAAAGAACTGTATGCCTTCGAAGTACCAAGTAGTCGTAACTTGTCAGAAGTAAGCTTCTGACAGCCAGGCAAAGGAGTGTCAGCTAGAAAACGCTTTATGCCTTCGACGTGCCAGGTTACCATAACTTGGCAGGAGCTTACCAAACAAAGGAAGGTGTGCTAGAAAACGCTTTAAGCTTTCAAAGTATATGGTTGTCTAACTTGGTAGGTTCATTACGACATTTATTGATTCTGAGGCGGTACGAAGTTCACTGGGTCAGCTAGTAAAGATTTCTGTAAACGATTACACTGGGTGGTATCCCATAAGCTTTGAACTTGTTGCGATATAATTTCGTATTAAGAGGCATCACCGCAGTATATGCAGTGCCTTAAGAATTTCCACAATGTTCGGTTTTTTATTACTCTAGCTTTGTCTGCGTCACCGACTGGATTTTGGTTTGATAATAACACATTTCGCGTTTCGTACTTTTTTATTTATTAGATGTCATTTTTTGCTAAACACAATACTCCTATTCTCCTCTCTTTAAACACTACCGGGGCGTATGCTACTTAATCTGTGCTGTCCGCTTCATTAAAAACACACCGGGGTAGATGCGACTAGATCTGTGTCATCCACCCCGTTAAACGACAGGGTCGGCTCAACCGGGGTCGATGCAACAATTTTTCCCAACGGCCCCGTTAACGGGGCGGGACGACCGGGGTGGATAGGATGCACTCAAATGATTTTGATTACTAGAAGGTAATATTTATGTTATTTCTATGTTTGTTTACTTAAGCGAACTATGAGTGTAGGTATTTGAAATAAAGATTTTGAACTTTTAATAGTTTTAATGAACCACAAATTACTATATGTTCTTCATTCACTTTCACCTCCGCCTCCGCCTCCGTTAACCTCCGCATACGCAGAGGTGAAACTTGTCGCCTCTGCATGCGCCTCAGCCTCCACTAAGAAGGCCTCCGTTACAACCCTATTTGGTATCACCATGCAGGTTTGTATGATTTCAGGTGCTTGCATCATCTTCTAATCAAGTCCTTTTACTGTTCCATGTTTTCTTTTTTTAATCGACACTTTACTACTAAAACTAATGCAATACATTATTCATTTACCCAGAGCCGGTGTTGGAAAGCACATACACATCCATTTCGAATATGGAAGGCGACGAGAAGACGATGTCGTGCTCCATAAAAGCCGCTGTTCGCTACTGCTACTTCAGGGCACCGAATGGAACTGTCTACAACGTCGGTCCATGTGAGTATACCACCTGTAAACGACGCCTTTTTTTGGATGGGAAGCCATCAAATAACATCTCCCGCTCCGGGCGGAGAGGGAGGGCGTGTCAGACTTTTACTGACTAAAACCTACCCGTGTTCCTTCAGTTGCCTGTGCCAGGGCCACGGTAACTCTTTCGAATAAATCCGTGACCCTGGCAGTGTAAACTAAGCCTGTGTTTTGTATTATGAGTCTGCGGTCACAACGACTGGTAAGTGAGTGTGCGAGACCACATGTGCCCTTTCTAACCTATGAGTATCGAGATTATACTGTCAATAACGGAAGCGGATTGGTTGCTTTCGGTACAACTAAAAGGTTTCGATTACAACGAGTAAGTTTCGAAAGTCGGTGTTCTTTAGTTTTGTATTTTCGTTTTTGCCACTGACTTCTGGTCACTTACTGAATAACAGAAAATGCAAACTCAAAATTAGCCAACAAGCAGCACTCTTAATCAGCCTGTATTGTTCCCACTGCTGATGATACAGGCCCCCTCTCTGAGTGAGGGAGTGGGCTGTAATATACAATGCAGGCCCAGTGCAGGATGGTAGATGTCGCATGTCTTCGAATTTTTGTTTGTAGGATGTGCCACTTTCCTCACGATGTTTTCTTCACCATTTTGGGAGTAGTAGCGATGAAATAATTCACACTAAATTAAGCACCTGTCTGGGCTCGAACGTAAGACGCAGCCGTTACCACTGGGCCACCACTACTCTAAGAGCTCACGAAACATACTACTACATTAGAAACAAACTGCGCCGTAATGCTGATCTTGATGATGGAGGAGAAAAGCACATGCTCGCGCCTGCTTAGATGGGCAGATTATCGTCACTGTCGTCACACAATCTGAATCTCAAAAAATAGAGAATGTTGGAATGTCTTTGCCTAGCAGTGGGCCGCAACATAGACAGGGCAAAAATTTAACACTCCTTATTTTTCCAGCAACTTCATCACCAGGCTTTGAGTACTACGGCAAAGGTTTCGAAGCGGGAGACTGCGGCATCACGTTCAATAAGTTCTGGGTATCGGATGAAGGCGTGTGGACCTGCCATGTAGGACTGGTAGGAAATTTCACGGAACAGAATGCCACCGTAAACGTTTTCGTCAACCGTAAGTATAAGAATGTTGTGTTAACACCATTGGTACCGGCACTTTTAATGTGAAACATCTGTAGGCGAGGGTAAACCTAAATTTTAGCGTGGCGAACGTGGTGACGCACAGTGGGCCCTTACTGAAAATTAGTGGACTAAGGCAACAAAGTTCCATATCGATGCGATTTTTTTTGATGTGATGATTAACATATTAACATACCTATAATTAATATCTTATTTTTGATTATACCATATTTATTTCCTTTCGTAAAGTATGCTTTATAAATATTATCTTTACAATATAATTTTTTGTTTTGCCTTGTGTCGCAGGTTCGCTAGGTTAAGCTACACTTCTCAAGGTCAGCCTCTGGATGGCTGACCATTTAGTTTATGTGTGTCGTTTTGTCGCAGGTTCGCTAGGTTACGCTGCACTTTCTGCCTTCAGCCTTTGGATGGGTGACCATATAGTTTTTTTTTAACATGTACCGTCTACTTTGGAGGTGGTTTGAAAGCAAGTCAAAGAGACTATAGTCACCATTATCTGCATAGCGTTTTCCCTACTATGTTGGGGTTGGCTTCCAGCCTAACCGAATGGGCTGATTACCAGTATTTAACAAATGCTCCATTTCTTACCATAAGTGTCGTAGAAGGCGACTAAGGGACTTACTAGAGAATGGGCAGCAGCGTTCTATATGCATCTTGCCACCACACTGCGATCGCCAACCCGTCTGCCGAGCGAGGCGATTATAGCAAACTCCCCCAGATTGAGAGAGGCCTATGTCCAGCAGTGGACATCTTACGGTTGAAATGATGATGAATGACATATGATGAACGACTGCATATACAAAGTTCCTGGGTGATACCATACCCCTTTGTAAGACTGGTTGTCAGACTTTTGGGGTTCTGACGACCCGTACCAACTGTCGAAAGATCCACTAGTGCCAGCTGGGACCAACAGTTTAAAGGGCTTGCCGAGGCACGGAGGGGTCTTGGTATGTAAAGACGGTCACCCATCCACGGACCAACCATGACAAGGGAAGCTTAACCTTATCAAACGACTGACTGAGGGGCTTGTAGCTAAGTAATTAGATAAGAAGAGACTAGTCACATTAGTATTATTTTATCATACAATTTGTTAGACCTAAGTCTGGACCTACGTCATAAACGTAAAGGTACCTAATTGATACCTTTGCATCGGGCGCGTATAATTCGAAACACCCTGTTTATCATGTTACAGAGCACTTGATGGTGAATCATCATTGGCAGGGCAATTCTGTGATCGTGCGCTTGCGCGTATTCCTTGGACCCAAACTGGAATACTGTAGATTTGTGCGCAGCGACGGACTAGGTAAGTAAATAATAGGGTAAAAGTATCTGAAACACCATTTCTAAAATGTCTACCTAGTATTAAAATAATTGTAGTAGGTAGTATGCAAATATAAATTCTACGACGTCTAATGACATAACATGGTACTGCACTGTCTCTTTTAAAGTCCAGACATAATCTTGGCTACAATATTGTCTTCAACTTAAAAGGGACAAAGGAGACTTTATAAGACACATTTTATTATAGACCCCTGAGTTGTTTTCGGTGTTTCTTCACAGAAGTTGGATAGGAAACAGCGACCTCGCTAGTTTTTAAAACATTATTGACGTGTTTTTATAAACCTACTTACAAAGAATAAAATCTTTTATCGGTTTGACGTAGGTTTTAGCTCCGAGAACATCCCTCGCCAGTACACCTACGAGTTTGGTGAGGAATACGGCGTCTGTGCCCTCACCATCCCGAACCCCACAGTCGCAGACTTGCGTCCTTGGACAATTGTCGCCAAGGTCCTCGGGGAAGACGGGGAGGTGTCCATGACTTCCACTTTAGAGTCGCGAGGACAACCTATGTATGGACTGTCTAGTAAGTATTTTATTTATATAAGATTTATATTTTTATATGAGGATGGACGGCGCCGCCGAAGCCCGTCCAAGAAGAGGTGGCGACTGGTGAGACGATCTAGACGCGTATTGTAACGTTTGGATAGAGATGGCTCTGGAAAAGCATGCTTGGAGAGATTTGGGAGAGGCCTCTGTTCAGCAATGTATGCTAATAAAAAATAAAATTTTATTAATATACAGGATTATTTTTTAACCAGTGCGCAATTTTTTTTTGTGGTTCAGTATCAGTAATAGAACACATTTCAAGTATTTTTTGAACACTTTTTTTAATTTTTATGTGACCTTAAATCTATAAACTGTGGACACCCTACATTTCGAACCTAATATGATATCGACTATAGGAATAGGTCAATAACCGCAAGCAACCGTAGGTACTTCGAACTTCTTAGAATTTTGAACGACCCAACAGCTGATACGTACCCACAGAACACGTACCAGCCGAGTATCTATCTACTCGTAGCTACGCTCGGTCGTTCACCTTCGCTGAGGCGTCCGGCGTAGGTACTTTAAACTTCTTAGAATTTTGACCGATTGAACAGCTGGTAAATACCTACTTGTAGCTACGCTCGGTCGTTCACCTTCGCGGCCGCCGCGCGCAAGTTACCATAAAAACCAGTTCCAAAATAAACATCTTTCGTTAACGATAACTTAATTTTTTTGTACTAAGATATATCGAAATAAAAATTGCATGGTTATTATAACTCGTTTTAGTTTAATTTGTTAAAATTTGCGCACTGGTTAAAAACTTATCCTGTATGAAAATGTATCTGGCTGTGATCATCCATACCGTTTGACCAATCATCATGAAGGTTAAAACATTATTTTTTTTTATCTCCACGTGGTCAAAGCAAAACCTCTATAGCTATTTCAAATTCAGCCATACAAAACCCATTTTTTTTTTGTACAGATTCCGAATATACACTACTAAGTTCTACAAATTTTCAGAAATATCCATCAGCTAGTTTTCGAAATCTAAGATGGACGGCTCCTCAATCCAGACGCGTCTGAATTGAGGAGCCGTCCTGCAACTTTTTATGGGTTTTACTACAAATTCCAGGATTGGGCATACAAAATCGGCTAATTATTTGCAGTGCCCGCGTTTAAATATATGAGACATGGCTCCTCAATCCATATGAACACATTTAATTTCACTTGTATGTCCCAGAACTCTGCAATCAATATTTCATCCACTTCAACTAAGGCTATTGGGCCTTTTGGCGCACACGTTTGTGTCTCATGACAATGCACGATAATAGCATTCTTATTATTTTTTTTTCTTTCCAGGCACCACTGCAGTCCTCCTCTGGTCATTCTTCAGCACCATTTTCATACTCTTGATTTGCGTGTCGTGCTTACCCAAGAAGAACCGACACTGGACAAGGCAGAGAGCTACCCATATTAGGAACAGCTTCAGAAGACGTCCCCAGCCCCAGCACCAGCCCCAGCACCAGCCCCAGCATCAGCCCCAGCCCCAGCCCCAGCCCACCCTACAGCCACAACAGCAGAATGTAACCGTCTTCCCCCAACCTGTACATTCTGATATTCTGACCGACTTACCACCAAAATATTAGTGGGAAACTCTAGAAAATTTCTGAAATTGTCAATTCAACAACAACCACACTATTTAAAAAATTTCATTCGCCGATCCAGGGGAATATATTCTTGCGAATTGATTAATGTGCTTACCGTTTTACTATATATTATATATATATTGGACAAATAAAGTAAGCTGAATTAAAAGCACTCACGGCTTTTTAACCGCGCCGCCGCCGCCGTAGAAAAAACCTGTCTGTCAACAAACTGCCATAGTGATTCCAACACTGACGACCGTGCCTATACACGGTGAATAAACCGTAGCTTTTCAAGGCAAAAAAAAACGTGTGCATTCTGCTTACCTAAATGCAAAGAATAGTGTACGACATTTTTGTTTGTATTTTTTTTAAGTATGTACGTACACATATGTAAATGATATCCTTAAAGTTGGTACCTGTGCCTGTGCAGAATACCTTATGCTTATGAATAAAACTTTTTTATTTTTGTTAAATAAATTTTTTGCAGAACTGTACATAAGTTTCATTTTTGTTGTTTTCTTTTAGCAAACATAACTTACTTTTTTTTTTTTTTGACAATGACTTCTCGTAGTTAACCCGAGGGTTTTTACTATTTAAGCGGGCTTTCCCTGCGAATGACTTTAGACGCGAATCTAAGGCCTCCAGCCAGGGGCTTACAAACTAAAGAAAAACTACAAACTCAGTGACTAAGACCTAAGGGCACCTCCGGTGGGGTTCGGACCTCGGCTTAGGGAGTCACTGGTGGGGGGGATCAGCAAGGGATAGGCTGGATCTGGGGGGTCGTTAACTAAAGGCTCAGCGACGCGGGCTGGCTCATGCAAGGGTCGGGGGGGACTATTAGCTAGTCGGGAGTGTCGCGACGACGGACCTCGGCGGCGAGGTCGGTATGACGGACGTTTCGGTTTAAGTAAGGTGCTGGTGGCCCTATTGCTCTCCTGGAGGAGGGTAATGGGGTCATCAGGATCGGTTAGGATGTGCCGGGGACGGCGGGTCTTACTAATGCGGGAGGGGATGTAGTTGGCTGCCGCGACAACCAGAGGGTTGCGGTGGGTTGCGGCCCTATCGAAGAAACGCTTGGAGATGCGTTTCATGAATTGATGTATAGTCGGGAGTTTTAGATCGAGGTGGAGATTAGCATTCCGAACGTACCAAGGCGAACCTGTGGCGTTGCGGAGAAAACGGTTTTGGAGGGTCTGCATCCTATGGACGTGGTGGGGTTTCGCGTGTGCAAAGACTGCACATGCATAGGTCATAATTGGCCTTATGCACCCGCGTGCATAAGG
This sequence comes from Aporophyla lueneburgensis, assembly GCA_932294355.1. Classification (NCBI taxonomy): domain Eukaryota; kingdom Metazoa; phylum Arthropoda; class Insecta; order Lepidoptera; family Noctuidae; genus Aporophyla; species Aporophyla lueneburgensis. Next base: position 9,033,721 of record OW028758.1, on the reverse strand, counting down.
CATAAATGAGCTTTTTGCACCGAAGTGACATTTTGCTCTTTGGATTGAGAATGGGGTGTAGCCTACCGAGAGCGAAAGCGGCCCGCGAGCGAACCTTCTTTATGTGCTCAGAGAAGGAGAGATGCGATCTAAGATCACGCCTAGATATTTGGCTCGCTTCTCCCAAGGGATCTGCTTGCCGAACATGGATAGGGGGTCGGGGGGCGGGGTTTGAGTCGCGGTTTCGTAAAGAGAACCGCCTGACTCTTGTCGGGGTTGACCTCGATTCGCCACTTCCTGAACCAGTCGGCGAGGTCGTCGACTGCGGCCTGGAGGTAGCGAATCAAGGCGTCTTGCTTGACTGCGCCCCGTGAAGTAAATGGCCGTGTCATCTGCGAACAGAGCCAACTGAGCCTTTCAACTTCTGGGGATATCGCTAGTAAATAGCGTAAAAATGAGAGGGGACAAGACAGAGCCCTGAGGGACTCCTGCTCGGATAGGATGGGGGGAGGACAGTGCCCCTTCGATGCGATAGCGAAAGGTGCGGTTCGATATAAAGTCTCGTAGGATGAGCACGAGACGGTCAGGCACTCCGAGTTGGTACAGCTTGTATAACAAGCCGTTGTGCCAGACCTTGTCGAACGCTTTCGCTATGTCGAGAAAACTGCACCCGTGAACATACCGCGTTGGAAACCAACGCTTATATGTTCGACGATACGGTGCACTTGATGGACACACGAGTGTTGGGTTCGAAAACCAAACTGCTCGTTGGGGATGAGGCCCTTTGTCTCGGCGTAATCTCTGAGACGCTTATAAATAAGCCTCTCATAGATTTTGCCGAGTACATTGAGCAAACTGATGGGATGGTAGCTCGAGGGCTCCGCCTTCGGTTTGCCGGGCTTTGGGATGCCAATGACTGTGGCTTCCTTCCAAGCCTGTGGGAAAATGTTATTGCTCAGGGCACCATTGAAGATGGTGGTCATGAGCATGATCAAGTGCGCGGGGAACAGCTGGAACACCCTATTGGTGATACCGTCTGATCCGGGGGCCTTGTGGGGTTTGAGACCTTTGATGAGCTCGTGCACCTCGTCAGGTGTGACGGGAGGCAAGGGCTCATCTGGGTCCTCAACGGGCGGGATTGAAGCTCTGCGCTCGACCTCAGCGTCGACCTCAGCGAGGTGATCTGGATCTACTGGCAGTGAGCTGGGCGAGCATTGTGCCTCGAGGCTGTCGGCTAGGCACTCGGCCTTGTCGGCATCCTCGAATGCAAGTGTCGCATCGGGGCTTATCAGGGGGGGCATTGTGGTGACTTCTTTGGATTTGAGTTTCCTCTGAAGTTCCCAGAATGCCTGGTGGGTCGGTTCTAAATCGCCCAGCATCTTTTCCCAACCGGCGGAACGTAGCTCCTCAATGCGTGTCCTTACAGCACGCTAAGCGGAGGGCCAGGTGCATGACTACCGGCCTATGGTCGGAGTCGAGCTCGGGTATAGCTTCTATAGAATCCAGCCTAAGGCTGATATTCTTAAGAAGAGCTATATCGAGGACGTCTGCGACGTGGCGTGGGTGGGATCATGGGGGAAATGGGTAGGGGTCATCGGGGCGATGACGTCAAAGTGGAGGGTGGAACAGAGGTCAAACAGGTGTCGTCCTCTGGTCGATGTCCTGGAACTGTTCCAGGCTGGGTGTTTGGCGTTGAGATCGCCCGCTATTATAACGGACTCACTCAAGCCAAGAAGTATATCGAGGTCGTCCGTGAGGAGTTGGTAGTTCTCCGTCGAGGACTGTGGGGGAAGATAGGCCGACACTAGTGTGATCGGCTGATGACCTGTCATTCCTAAATGACAGATCGAGACTTCTAAACGGGAGAGGGGGGGAGGGTCCATGGGGATGCAGTACAGGGACTTCCTATAATAAATGAGGGTGCCGCCTCTGTGGCAGCGCGTCCTGTCATTGCGAACTAAGCGATAGTTTGGTAATTTTCGGGTCGCGATGATTCGGTTTAAGGAAGGACTCTTGAATGAGTAGAATGTCTAATTGATGGTCGCGGAGGAAAGTGGCGATCTCATCACGTTGGTTGAGTATGCCATTGGCATTGAAAAAACCTAACTTTAGGGATCGGGGTTTGGTTCTCGCTAATACTCGACTATCCATAATGGGGGGCTTGAGTAGAGAGGGAGACAAGGGCTTGCGTAATCTCCGGATACGCGTTGTAGATGGCCTGGATTTGGAGCAGGTTGCCGGCGCGTGCTGCGTCGACTAGCTCCTGGGCCATACGTTGGGCTCTGGGGGAAAAGAACGTTGTGAACGTACCCGAGATGATGTTGAAAGCATCTAGGGGGTTCACCGTTGTTCCAGATGTGGGTGCTACGGGACGGGGAGCAGGGGGTGCGGCCTTGGCGGCGGGAGCGGCCATGGGCTTAGCGGGCTTTGCGGGGGGCGCAGGGGCGGGGGGGCTGGGGCGTTAGGACGCGGGTCCAATAACGCGGGGATTCAAGCGGGGGAGGCCTTGGGAGGACCTAATGCAGGGAAAGCCTACATGTGGTTCCCTTGGTTCCAGTGATTCCAGGGGCTGGGTCTCTGGGGACTCAGCCTCTCTGGAAGTTTGGATGAGGGGGCTTCTCTTAACTGGCGGGCGTTGGCGCGCTTCGCCAGTTTTGAGGAGGAGGACTTCGGGGCCTTGGGGCAGCCCCGGTAGTTGGCGGGGTGGCCGGCCTCTCCACAGAGAACACAGCTGGGTGGCTCTGTGCAGAGGGCTCGGTCCTTGGGGCGGGAACAGTCTGCTGTTCCGTGGTCACCCAAGCACTTTACGCACCTAGGGGTGGCAAAGCAGTGGTGCTGAGAGTGCCCGTAAAGCTGGCACCTATGGCATTGGCCAATGTTGCCAGTCTTACGGGGCTTCTCAATTCGGATTCCAGAGAGGCTACAGATGCCTTCACTCTGAAAATCGGGTGATGACCCTCAGTGGGAGGACACACGACAAGCACCATGTCGAATGCCGGGCCACGTCTGGCCCGGTGCATCCTGTGGACCTCATCGACGGGCACATTTTGTGCCTCGAGGTCGGCCTTGATGTCGTCAGTGGTGATCTCCACGGGCATCCTTCGGATCACCACCCTAATTTGACGCTCCTCAGGCAGGGCGTATGTGTGGTAAGACACATTACGTGCACTGAGGAGTTTGGTCAAGTCACGAAAGTCTCGTGACGTTGGGGTCTGGACTTTAATGCCCTGCTGGGTTGAACGGGCATTAGTGAAATTGACCCTCTGGTCAACACACCACTTCGAGATCTCCATCCACTTCGCCTTGTCCTGTATGAATACAGGAGGCGGGGGAGAGATCTTTTTAGTGGTCTTGTTGACCGGAGGGGTGGGGGCAATGTCGCGGGGAGCGACAACCTTTGCGGAGGTTGACGCTTTAGGGGTGGGGATGGACGCGGCGTTAGCCTGCGGGGTGGGGGCACGTGAGGGAGGGGATGATTCCTCGATCGCTGCGAACTTAGCGGCTGGGGCGGCGCTAGAATTGGTTTTCTTACGCTTGTTTCCCTTGCCGTGGGAAACTAGCGTATAATTTTCTCCGTCTGACGAGGGGGAGGAGACCGAGTCTGCTGCTCGGTTATCCTCCTCGCCAGAGGAGACCTCTTCGGTGTCCATAGAAATGGGCACCTGAGAGCTGGGCACGGGGGGAGACTCTAGAGCGTCGCTAAAAGTAGCGACGCTAGTCTCGGAGGTCGGAGTGGCTTCGGCGGCGATGGTCTGCACTTGGGCAGCCAGGGCGCGCTTTGAGAGCCTCTTAAATAGCCCCTTGAACGTGGGGTCATCCATGAAGAGCTCACAGAGCGAGAAAAAACTTTCTCGCTCTGATTTGCTCCACTCGGAGACCTTCGAGCCCAACATGGTTGGGAGAAGGGGAACCCTACTCGCTCATCGGAGCGCCTATCACCTAACAGCCCTAATCCCCGGGTGGGTGTGCCCGGGGGTGAGTAGCTCTCCCTGTCGGGTGTAGACAGGGAGGTGTCACCTACTGCGTGAGCCCTAAGCTGTGTGTGCCGTCGCCAATCTTATTGTGCGACGGAGCCCTAACCGGTCGTGCGAATGGGTATAGAGATACCCTGACCAGTCTAGTGCGGGGGGTATAGAAATACCCGCGGCACTAGTACGCGGCTGTGGAAGGAAAACTGTCACCAGGACTGACGAGGGAAGCCCCCAAGGCCAGCGATCTGGGACCCGTCCAAACTTACGCCTAGCCCTGAAGGGGATAGGCGGGTGCGTTGGGCCAGCACCCACTCGGTTTCGTTGACACCGTGAGGTTTCAGCCGAGGACCACGAAACTGTGGATTTGCCCAGAAGGGGCCACTACGTTTTTAGACGTCTCCAAATAAAGAAGGTGCGGTTCGATATAAAGTCTCGTAGGATGAGCACGAGACGGTCAGGCACTCCGAGTTGGTACAGCTTGTATAACAAGCCGTTGTGCCAGACCTTGTCGAACGCTTTCGCTATGTCGAGAAAACTGCACCCGTGAACATACCGCGTTGGAAACCAACGCTTATATGTTCGACGATACGGTGCACTTGATGGACACACGAGTGTTGGGTTCGAAAACCAAACTGCTCGTTGGGGATGAGGCCCTTTGTCTCGGCGTAATCTCTGAGACGCTTATAAATAAGCCTCTCATAGATTTTGCCGAGTACATTGAGCAAACTGATGGGATGGTAGCTCGAGGGCTCCGCCTTCGGTTTGCCGGGCTTTGGGATGCCAATGACTGTGGCTTCCTTCCAAGCCTGTGGGAAAATGTTATTGCTCAGGGCACCATTGAAGATGGTGGTCATGAGCATGATCAAGTGCGCGGGGAACAGCTGGAACACCCTATTGGTGATACCGTCTGATCCGGGGGCCTTGTGGGGTTTGAGACCTTTGATGAGCTCGTGCACCTCGTCAGGTGTGACGGGAGGCAAGGGCTCATCTGGGTCCTCAACGGGCGGGATTGAAGCTCTGCGCTCGACCTCAGCGTCGACCTCAGCGAGGTGATCTGGATCTACTGGCAGTGAGCTGGGCGAGCATTGTGCCTCGAGGCTGTCGGCTAGGCACTCGGCCTTGTCGGCATCCTCGAATGCAAGTGTCGCATCGGGGCTTATCAGGGGGGGCATTGTGGTGACTTCTTTGGATTTGAGTTTCCTCTGAAGTTCCCAGAATGCCTGGTGGGTCGGTTCTAAATCGCCCAGCATCTTTTCCCAACCGGCGGAACGTAGCTCCTCAATGCGTGTCCTTACAGCACGCTAAGCGGAGGGCCAGGTGCATGACTACCGGCCTATGGTCGGAGTCGAGCTCGGGTATAGCTTCTATAGAATCCAGCCTAAGGCTGATATTCTTAAGAAGAGCTATATCGAGGACGTCTGCGACGTGGCGTGGGTGGGATCATGGGGGAAATGGGTAGGGGTCATCGGGGCGATGACGTCAAAGTGGAGGGTGGAACAGAGGTCGAACAGGTGTCGTCCTCTGGTCGATGTCCTGGAACTGTTCCAGGCTGGGTGTTTGGCGTTGAGATCGCCCGCTATTATAACGGACTCACTCAAGCCAAGAAGTATATCGAGGTCGTCCGTGAGGAGTTGGTAGTTCTCCGTCGAGGACTGTGGGGGAAGATAGGCCGACACTAGTGTGATCGGCTGATGACCTGTCATTCCTAAATGACAGATCGAGACTTCTAAACGGGAGAGGGGGGGAGGGTCCATGGGGATGCAGTACAGGGACTTCCTATAATAAATGAGGGTGCCGCCTCTGTGGCAGCGCGTCCTGTCATTGCGAACTAAGCGATAGTTTGGTAATTTTCGGGTCGCGATGATTCGGTTTAAGGAAGGACTCTTGAATGAGTAGAATGTCTAATTGATGGTCGCGGAGGAAAGTGGCGATCTCATCACGTTGGTTGAGTATGCCATTGGCATTGAAAAAACCTAACTTTAGGGATCGGGGTTTGGTTCTCGCTAATACTCGACTATCCATAATGGGGGGCTTGAGTAGAGAGGGAGACAAGGGCTTGCGTAATCTCCGGATACGCGTTGTAGATGGCCTGGATTTGGAGCAGGTTGCCGGCGCGTGCTGCGTCGACTAGCTCCTGGGCCATACGTTGGGCTCTGGGGGAAAAGAACGTTGTGAACGTACCCGAGATGATGTTGAAAGCATCTAGGGGGTTCACCGTTGTTCCAGATGTGGGTGCTACGGGACGGGGAGCAGGGGGTGCGGCCTTGGCGGCGGGAGCGGCCATGGGCTTAGCGGGCTTTGCGGGGGGCGCAGGGGCGGGGGGGCTGGGGCGTTAGGACGCGGGTCCAATAACGCGGGGATTCAAGCGGGGGAGGCCTTGGGAGGACCTAATGCAGGGAAAGCCTACATGTGGTTCCCTTGGTTCCAGTGATTCCAGGGGCTGGGTCTCTGGGGACTCAGCCTCTCTGGAAGTTTGGATGAGGGGGCTTCTCTTAACTGGCGGGCGTTGGCGCGCTTCGCCAGTTTTGAGGAGGAGGACTTCGGGGCCTTGGGGCAGCCCCGGTAGTTGGCGGGGTGGCCGGCCTCTCCACAGAGAACACAGCTGGGTGGCTCTGTGCAGAGGGCTCGGTCCTTGGGGCGGGAACAGTCTGCTGTTCCGTGGTCACCCAAGCACTTTACGCACCTAGGGGTGGCAAAGCAGTGGTGCTGAGAGTGCCCGTAAAGCTGGCACCTATGGCATTGGCCAATGTTGCCAGTCTTACGGGGCTTCTCAATTCGGATTCCAGAGAGGCTACAGATGCCTTCACTCTGAAAATCGGGTGATGACCCTCAGTGGGAGGACACACGACAAGCACCATGTCGAATGCCGGGCCACGTCTGGCCCGGTGCATCCTGTGGACCTCATCGACGGGCACATTTTGTGCCTCGAGGTCGGCCTTGATGTCGTCAGTGGTGATCTCCACGGGCATCCTTCGGATCACCACCCTAATTTGACGCTCCTCAGGCAGGGCGTATGTGTGGTAAGACACATTACGTGCACTGAGGAGTTTGGTCAAGTCACGAAAGTCTCGTGACGTTGGGGTCTGGACTTTAATGCCCTGCTGGGTTGAACGGGCATTAGTGAAATTGACCCTCTGGTCAACACACCACTTCGAGATCTCCATCCACTTCGCCTTGTCCTGTATGAATACAGGAGGCGGGGGAGAGATCTTTTTAGTGGTCTTGTTGACCGGAGGGGTGGGGGCAATGTCGCGGGGAGCGACAACCTTTGCGGAGGTTGACGCTTTAGGGGTGGGGATGGACGCGGCGTTAGCCTGCGGGGTGGGGGCACGTGAGGGAGGGGATGATTCCTCGATCGCTGCGAACTTAGCGGCTGGGGCGGCGCTAGAATTGGTTTTCTTACGCTTGTTTCCCTTGCCGTGGGAAACTAGCGTATAATTTTCTCCGTCTGACGAGGGGGAGGAGACCGAGTCTGCTGCTCGGTTATCCTCCTCGCCAGAGGAGACCTCTTCGGTGTCCATAGAAATGGGCACCTGAGAGCTGGGCACGGGGGGAGACTCTAGAGCGTCGCTAAAAGTAGCGACGCTAGTCTCGGAGGTCGGAGTGGCTTCGGCGGCGATGGTCTGCACTTGGGCAGCCAGGGCGCGCTTTGAGAGCCTCTTAAATAGCCCCTTGAACTTGGGGTCATCCATGAAGAGCTCACAGAGCGAGAAAAAACTTTCTCGCTCTGATTTGCTCCACTCGGAGACCTTCGAGCCCAACATGGTTGGGAGAAGGGGAACCCTACTCGCTCATCGGAGCGCCTATCACCTAACAGCCCTAATCCCCGGGTGGGTGTGCCCGGGGGTGAGTAGCTCTCCCTGTCGGGTGTAGACAGGGAGGTGTCACCTACTGCGTGAGCCCTAAGCTGTGTGTGCCGTCGCCAATCTTATTGTGCGACGGAGCCCTAACCGGTCGTGCGAATGGGTATAGAGATACCCTGACCAGTCTAGTGCGGGGGGTATAGAAATACCCGCGGCACTAGTACGCGGCTGTGGAAGGAAAACTGTCACCAGGACTGACGAGGGAAGCCCCCAAGGCCAGCGATCTGGGACCCGTCCAAACTTACGCCTAGCCCTGAAGGGGATAGGCGGGTGCGTTGGGCCAGCACCCACTCGGTTTCGTTGACACCGTGAGGTTTCAGCCGAGGACCACGAAACTGTGGATTTGCCCAGAAGGGGCCACTACGTTTTTAGACGTCTCCAAATAAAGAAACAGAATTTGTCTTGAAAAAGACAGTTTTTGAATCAATTCACAATCGAAAATAAATTTTCGATTGCCAATTGGGTAGCCGGAGCGACTACGATGCGGAGCGTTGCGCAGCAGACACATCACTAAACTGACACTTTCACTGCGGCGGAGTGGTGGGGGGCGCGGGCGGCGGAGCGGCGAGCGCGAGAACAACACGTCCGTTCGCTGCGGAGCTCGAGCGTGGAATCTGACATAACTTACAAAAAAACCTCGACATTTATCTAAAATTCCAGCAAAATTTAATCTGGTGGCCTACCCTGAGGCTACTTAGATATTTGCCGGAGGGTTTGGTAGAGGTCAAAACTCAAACTCAAAGCATTTATTTCAAACTAGCTTATGCCCGCGGCTTCGCCCGCGTGGATGTCGGAAATTGTCGCAAGAGGACGTACTACCGCGATTAATGTATTAAGAATGCATTAATCCTGGTTATATAGGTAATAAGAAAGCAGTCTCACACAAATTTCCATCCCCTGCTCAATTTTTTTTGCTCCAACCGAACTTCCACCCCCCCTTTTAGGAAAGTGGGTGGTTAGAAAGAGATAAAAGTAGTCTATGTCACTCTCCATCCCTTCAACTATCTCTACTTAAAAAATCACGTCAATTCGTCGCTCTGTTTTGCCGTGCAAGACGGACAAACAGACACACACTTTCCCATTTATAATATTAGTATGGATAAACCAATTACAGGCAATTTTGAATTATCAAGTGGCGGTGAGTCAGAAAAATTAAGCTAGTTTCCCATTCCAAAGCGTAGGTAGCTATGGAGAAGAACGGGCAGAAAACTCCATTGACACTGGTGTACTACCATCAGCGATAAGACTAATGTGTACTACTTATAATCCTACACCCGCATTTCGCCAATTACCTATGTTTGAGGACATGCTACGAAAAAGGCCTGAAAAGAAAATGGTCTATTTACATATCACAGCACTATTTCGGTACTTCCCGAATGGTTGGGCAAAAATACACCCACATTTCGCCAGATATGTTTAAGTCCCATGAAATGGGGGTGTACTACGTGAGCTCGAAAAATGAATTTGCCAATAACACTTGCGCGACAAAACTGTACTGCGACTCACAATAGTTCGAATGCACGCTTGTGCGACACACTCGAGCTCACATAGTACACTAGGTTTGGTTAGGTTAAAACTGTGACCTAGAAAAGACTAGATTCAGTGTGTCGCACAAGCGTGCATTCGAACTATGGTGAGTCGCAGTACAGTTTTGTCGCACAAGTGTTATTCGCACATCTATTTGTCGAGCTCACGTAGTACACTCAATAGGTTGCGAGCCTACTGACATCAACGGGGCACAAATCCAAAGACCAGGATGTACTTCAACTAGGGCCGATGCCTGTCAGGGTCGTGTATTTGTTCGAAAGAGTTATCATGGCCCTGGCACAGGCAACTGAAGGAACACGGGTGGGTTTTAGTCAGTAAAAGTCTGACACGCCCTTCCTTTCCACCCAGAGCGGGAGACGTCATTTGATGATTTTGCATTCAAAAATGATGACGTCATTTTTTAAAAATGCTGCTATTGAATCATTCCTGATGGAAAACCTAATTAAACTTTGCCCGACCTGGGAATCGAACCCAGGACCTCATGCTTAGCAGTACCGCTTGACCATTGGACCAATCGAGCTATCAATTTACGTTAAAACATTCTCAAAATTAAATAAGTTCATCGCTCCATTTATTTAAAACACTATATAATCAGTCGAAGGTTACCCGATATCGGATCCGTAGACGATAATTATTTAGATAATACTGATAATTATTTAGATATTTTAGATTATCGCACATTCTTTTATTATTCTAGTAGCTAGTTAGCCAGTGAAGTGATACAAAATGTTGAAGATCTCTATTTTATTTTTAGTTTATTTCTTCGTGAATGTCAGGGGTGAGTAATTTATAAAACTACTTATAACATTTAGTTTTGACCAATAGTCTCACTTATATTTTCAATTATCTATTATTTATTACTGATACGAAAAACGCCTGCAAAGATAATGGTCTCGTTACATATCATAACACTAGCTTCTGCCCGCGACTTCGTCCGCGTTAAATTTCTTGTTCCCCCGACCCTTACCGTCGTCGCGTCGAATCAATTTCAATCTGGACCAGTAGTTCTTGAGATTAGCGCGTTCAATCAAACAAACAAACAATCTCTTCAGCTTTATAACATTAGTACCTATAGATTACGATGGTATTTCCAGAAAGGTTGGGCAGAGGTTATACCTTTTAGTATACCCATATTTCACCAGTTATGTTTAAGTTCCACGTAATAGGGGTGAGCCCATTGTCATCAGCCAGGCACAAATCCAGCCTCCAGGCTGCTACTGAGAAACTCCAAATAAAAAAACTCTCTACTGATAGACAGCACATCATATCCTGAACTATTTGATCTTGAGCAAACAATGCAACCTTCCTAAAATCGCGAATTAACACTAAGGAAGGTACGCAATAAAGATTATATTCACTCTTTATTAATTACTATACTAGACTGTTTATTTTTATCATGTACACAGGAAGCGTACTCACTCTTTATTATTTTGTACTCTACTACTATTTATTTTTACCAGATCTCTAGTGTACTACACAGTTAAGAGTAACTATTCACTCTTTATTATTTATACTCTGCAACAATGTTTATTTTTTAACCGACCTCTTGTGTACACAGTAAAGAGTATTCACTCTTTAATTCGTACGTTATAAGGATAAAGACATAAATGTAGAAATTTTACAACGGGTAACACAATCGGTAGTTTTATTGCTAAATGCAATCTTTAACATAGAACCTATGAAAAGATTAAAGAAGAAGGAGAGACAATACTGTGGAATAAAGCATTTGTGGTGAACCATTTGCATGTCCCTACCATGCAAATGGTTCACCACAAAATGCTTTATCATACATTTTGACCGGTTGCGCGTCGACGTCTCTGTCAATCTGTTTAGGTGTAAAATAATAAACGCAAGACCTCAAAGATGTTTGTTCTTAATTGACTATTGAAATGGTATCAGTAACTTTTAACATGGGTATATTTTCAAAAGATTGAAGCAAAGAAAATTAGTCAAAAAAGAAAATCTTATTATAAGGCAATAAGTCTCCATTTTAAATGCATACCTAATTATTGTTAGGGTCAACACGAATAGTTCGCTTCAAAAATAAAGTTTTGGTAATTGTGTTATGCTTTTAACTCGATACTCTGTGATTGGGGTGGATGAGGTCTTGCATTCATTACATGTCGTATAATCTCCTAAAGGGGTTAAATAGGCGACGAAAGTTTGTTTGGAACATCGTAATTTTAGCAGGAAGGAAATCCCTTCAGGCATGTAGGACTCTAATTATTATCTTAGAGAGTTTCCGCGATGTTTACCAAATAAAAGAATTTAGTTCCAGCACAATTAATGTTATATGGGTTTATTTAGTCCAAGATCCCGAAAGGTGAAGCAGAATGAGTGAAATAGATCGATCCTCACATGCATATCTTTGACACATCAACCTGCTGATACGGCATCATTCACACTTACAGGCCATGGCTTGTTATTACAATGAAATAATTCATAACAATACCTCAGGACGTTAAAATGTAAGCGCGTGTGAAAATCATTTAGCAATATGTCGTGACTAGGTGCTATATCATTATGAGTGAGCATGCAGAAAACTATTGAAACATTAAATCACTAGACAAAATCACCTACTCATTGTTGAATAATATTGTTACGAAGATCGCTAACATATGAAACGTTACGCTACCGCCATCTATTAACATGTAGCTGGTTGAACACTAAGTGGAACAGTGTAGAAACGCCACCACCGCCGCCATCTATTATCGAATAGCAGAATTATCTGTATTAGAACTATCTAGAAATGCCACCGTCATCTATGATCAAGTACCACAACTATACGAATTTTCAGCAACTGTCTAGAATTTTGAAATCTCCATATAAATAAAGGGCTGGTGGCACTGGAGTACAGACCCAGTCCGATCTCTATGTACAGTAATTTTGTGAATTCATAGATTTGATGTACTTTTTCCAGGTTTGGATACAAGAATAGCTGGTGGAGGAGACGCAGATATCAATGAATATCCGTTCCTGACTGCTCTGCTGACCAATCAGGGTCAAGGGGCCTATATCCAGAAATGTGGAGGGTCCATCATAACCACAACAGCCATCTTGTCTGCCGCATCCTGCTTCTATACTAATGGAGTGTAAGTAGAACTCTAGAGCTTAGAAAAGCGATCTTTATTTTATCCCAATTTATTCTCACTCGGCGTAACATGTATTTTTGTTCCATACTTCTCTATTGTCGCCATCTCGGAAGTCACCCCCATTCGATTCAAATCCTCATTCACACAGTCCATTCATCACTTTTTTGGCCTTCTCCTACTCTTACAGTCATCGATTAATTCTCAGATTGTCTTCATTCCTCCATATTGCGTGAATTCGCGGTGCCAAACCAAGACAACCGATTGCAACACATCTTTTCAGTTACCGGTGCCACTTTCAGACTTACTCTTCTGTAGGTACTCATTTCTTATTTTTTTTTAAACGTGCTTGAAAAGAACCGTTTGTCGATGGATAATTTGTTATTTCCACCTAGTATTTATACCTAAATCGTACAATATGCAGTAGGTATACTAGTCAAGAGAGCCAGTCGTGCCTCGTGACTGGTCAACAAAGATTTCTGATCGACAGGTCCGTGTAGGTAAGTAGGTATATTGAGGTATTCACATTAACTCATCTACACTCAACTAAAGTGACATTAGTAAAGGAACTAATATTACATGTCACTAAACTGAATAAAACGTTTTACCGACCATTGTTATACTGCTATGTTTTTTTACTGTGGTTAAGGACTAACAGCCGCACATTAAGCCATGGTTGCCGAGGTTGGCCCGTGGATGGGTGAACATCGTTACGTAGCAAAAACCCCCGTGCCTTGAAAAGCACGTTAACCCTTAATTCGACGCCGTGCATACTTCCCGTTGAATGAAAAAAAATCTACATGAAAAATAGACCGTATATCTTGAGTTGTAGGTGGTATAATTGAACCCTGAACTAGCAAACTACGTAAACAAACTGCACGTAAGTAACCCTTAATTCTACGCCGTGCAGTATGCAAGGCGTAGAATTAAGGGTTAAGCTGTTGGTGCCGACTGTCCACCTTTGACAGTCATTACAGGTTATCATAAATGCTTATTATTCAGTTACTGGGTTGTGGAGGTTAGACAGGTAGTCGCTTCATGTAAAATGCTTCATATTTATTTAAATTGGAAGGCGAATCCTACATATGTAGTTGGGATTGTTATAACTTAGCCATAAGCCTCTCGAGGACACGTTTTTATGCATCAATTATTAAATTGCATTGGTTGTTACAGAGTAAACCCTTTCGCTTGGTGGCGAGCCAGAGTAGGCTCCAGCAGCGGGAACTCCGGAGGTACCATCTACATCATCAACCGCATCACTCCGCATGAGAGCTTCGAGCCCTCGACCCTGGTCAACGACATCGCGGTCCTTAGAACGAACCTGGCCATTAATTTCCAGCCCAACCTGGTCGCAGCTGCCCATATCGCAGGATCTGGATATACTTATCCAGCCCTTCAGATGGTCTGGGCTGTCGGATGGGGAGTTACATCTGTAAGTAAAAAACGACGACTTATTTTCTCCTTAGCGTGTCGAGGACTACCTAAATTGTAAAAGAAGCTGCCTTTGAAGCAGTTATGGCGTCTATTTTGACCAAACAATCGAAGTAGCATGTGGCGTTCCGTAGATTCTGCCTACCTCCATCGGAAATAGGCGTGAGTTTTTGTATTTACATATGTATCATGTATGACCAGACAATGGTGCCGATTCTTTTGTTCACTACCAAAGCCAAAATAAGAGTATTGCTATCTCTTACTGACAGCCTGCAAAAGAAAAAGGCAAGTGACGCTTTAGAACTGTCAAATTAAATTAAGTGTCGAATAACTTGAATTTGACATTATTTTAAGCGTGATGAAACTGATGAGTGTAGTTGCGTCTAAGAAAATGTTAGTTAAAATGTTTCGACCTCCACGCGGGCGAAGCCGCAGGCAAGTACTAGTATACCAATCTATTTACAAAGAGACACTCAAAATCGAATAGATTAGTTACTACAGCTAGTCAAAGATTGACTTATCCCATAACTACTACTTGGTTTGTTTATATTATTAAAAATAACCTTTTTATTTTGATGTTAGACTTTATTTGGTAGTTTCAAAATACTCGTTATGCGTTAGTTAGTTTTTTCATTTATCATCGTTTTGTCGTCTCCACTTCGTATAATTATTACCATCACCATAAAAAAAAATATTAGTAATCATTATCATTATTATAAAAATGTATAATCATTATCATCATAATAAAATGAATAAGTAATCATTCATTATAATCATAATATAAAAATAAAGCGTGGTTGCCTTTCAGAACACTTGCATTATGCATGCAGAATACAGATTGATCTTATTCATGCAGTTATGAAGGACGGTCAATCCGCCATATTGTCTCAAGGCGTTTGCATGAATTGCAGCAACCTTCAGTGATCTTGGAATATTAAACATGTTTGTTTAAGATAAATGATGTTAGTTTGCAGGCTATGTTTTCAAACTTAGTAGCAGTTGCGTATGATAATGACCTTTTTCTGTTCTTTGGCGCCGTAAACCTCGCAAAACAAAAAAAAAAAACAGATTAATGATAATGATTTTATTTCTGCAAGTAGGTTTGTACAAACACTTTTACATGTCAATCATATTTTAAAAAGTAGGTGAGCTTTAATTTCCCATCTGACTGATCTGAGAAGAAAGGAACACACGGTGTCTTTTAAAGTCCAGACATAACATTGGTCAGATCCTGGTAAGACCGTGTAGACTGGTGTCTGAAATGGGCTTTTGAGGAAAGCACCACACAGATTGAGTTTTGGCATACATGTAGACCATGACATGTGTTAGGATAAGACGTAAGATGCTCTTATCTCGATAGTACTGATTCTCATGAGATAATTTCCGACCACGACCAAGATTAGAGATTACCCAACCAAAAAAAAAAGGTCCGTGACCTTTTTTTTTTGTTGGGTAATCATCAAATGACGTCTCCCGCTCCGGGTGGAGCGGGAGGGCGTGTCAGACTTTTACTTATTAAAACCCACCCGTCTTCCTTCAGTTGCCTTTATACCAGGGCCACGGTAAGTCTTTCGAACAAATCTCGCGACCCTGGCAGAAAGACACGGCCCTAAGCTAGATAAACTCAATCGGATCTCAATTATTAACCTCTCCACTCAACAGACTGGTAACGCAACGCCCCCGGAGAAGCTGCAAGTGGCCCAGGTGTGGCTGATCAACCAGCAAACCTGCACCAACCGCCACAACGAGGCTGGGTTCACTGTCGCCAACACAATGGTTTGCGCTGGTTGGTTGGACGTCGGCGAGAGGGGACAGTGCGAGGTAAATAATCATAAGATCTACCAATTACGTATAGTGTCAAACATTTTAGAGTTGAATATGTAGCATGTAGAACAAGTTTTAAGTCGTAGGTACGAACCGAGACAGGCACTTTACGTCAATAACTTCATAACCACTGCTCTCAAGACGGTGAAGGAAAACATAACGATGTTTTCCGATGTTTTTTTTTTTATTATTTTTGGTTTTTGAAATACCGTCCAAAAACCAAAAATTCGAAGGCATATGATACCAACTCGCACTGGGCCCGAGTGGAGCATAAGGGTTCACTCCCTCTCATAGAGATGCCTGAATTCTAGCAGTGGGAACAGAATTGGCGAATTATACATATGCGCATATCTTCTTTTTCCTTACATCTCTGTTAAGCATATTCGTAGTTACCTCGTTTTTAGCCAAACCATCTTTCACACAGACACAGTCCATCCATTATTTCTTTGATCTTACTCAAGTCTTATAGCCACATTTATTCTTAAAACGTTCCTCATGACATTATCCTGATTCCTCTGCAACCAGATCTATTTCAGACCAGAACATGCACATCAAATGTCCACAAAAAAAAATCAGTCATTGGTACCACTTTCAAATTTCCTCTTATAGGACCAACTTTAGCTATAGATTTAAAGTGTGACACTTCATCTCAGTGAAGTACCTACCACAACATTTCCAAGGCAGCGCGAATGCACTTGGAGAAATGCTTTGCCCATTTCTCCAAGTGCATTCGCGTTGCCTTCTGATCGTCACTCACTGGACGCTTGAGGAAGAACATTGCCGTCAAAGTAGACCACGGGGAAGGTGGTGTGACGATGTAATAAGATTTGCAGGGCCAATATTGGCAGAGATCGCACAAGACAGGGAGGTTTCGAAGGTTAAAGGGAACGCCTTTGTCCGGTAATACTGGCAGACAAAAAAAACCAAGGCAGTTAATTTTCTATCTTTGTGATTCTCAGGGAGATGTCGGCGGCCCCCTGCTGGACTCATCCGGAGCTGTAATCGGAGTCTTCTCGCATGCCCATGACTGCGCCAACCTGTACTACCCCGACATCAACACGCGCGTCGGTTCCTACACCCCCTGGATAATCGCCACTGCTAGGGCAGCTTAAATGATATTAGTAAAACATACCTTAAATACAATTAAGCAAAAGGTGTTTCTGTTTCATTCCTTAAAAGTATCTAATATGGTCTATCCCAACTTCATATACAAGGTGCAGTTTTGGATCTGCAAAACATTTTAGGAGATAATTATGTTAGTGATTCTCGACCCGAATCAACAATAAAATGGGAAGTATTTTTTTTTTTTTCATTTTATTCTTATTTACGGAAATCGGTAAGTGTGAACTCCCTTTTTTGAAACGCGACCAGTCTGTACGTATCCTTAAACTGCGCTTTCACACACACAAACAAACGCAACCGACATTTCTTTCATAGATTTTTTGAAGACGGTTATTAAGAGAGTTATTCTGAATAAAGGATAAAATTGAAAAATCTAAAATAAAAAGTATTATTGATTATTGACTTGGTATCGTATTGTTATATGATTATTTACGAGTCTCATAACAACCTCCTGAAATTTTTTGCAGGTTCAAAACTGTATCTTGTAGTAGTGTCAGTGTAGGAAGAGATATAGCTATACGCCCTGTATAAATGCATCTCTTTCCCACTGGAAGGCCTCTTGATCATAGATGTGGTCCAGATATCATCGTGGTTGTTTAACAAACGTTTTTTAACTAGTACATGAATAAAAGAACCACAAAAATGGTACTATACAATTATTTGGTATTCAAGTAGCTGTTTTATGAATTGCCTATCTCTCATACTTGCCACAGAACTTGTTTTCGTAATAAAATGTATGATATCTTACCTAAGTAAAAATAATGTTACTTTAATTACCATCGTGAAAACACGTTTCAGTCATTGAATGAATGCAAATAAGGTCAACATGTTAGATAAATACTTAGTAAGTATATAAGGTGTATCAGTGGCGAGGTGTAATTTTTTCGAAAAGAGAAGCCGATGCGAAGTCGGCTTTAACTTACTGACTCATCAATAAAGAATACTTACTATCATTCTAAAATTAATATAGGAATATAATGAATTAAATACAGTTAAATTGAACAGCTGAAAACCGAATAAAATATGCAATATTCCTCTATCTCGTTCTCGCTGACGCATTTTTCTATACCTGTCTCTGTCATAACCCGTTGTACAGCGGCTTGCTCTCGTACATATCAAGCGGTGCCACGTGACCTAAAGTGACATCATTACGGGATCGCTGTTGTATGAATTTTTAGTTCCCGATTATGACGTTTTGGCGCCGGGTTAATTTAGAACATTTTTCTTTTGTTGTAATACAAAGCTTTTCAAAGCCTTTTTAGGGTTCCGTTGCCAAATGGCAAAAAACGGAACCCTTATAGATTCGTCATGTCTGTCCGTCTGTCTGTCTGTCTGTCTGTCCGTCCGTATGTCACAGCCACTTTTCTCCGAAACTATAAGAGCTACGCTGTTGAAACTTGGTAAGTAGATGTATTCTGTGAACCGCATCAAGATTTTTACACTAAAATAGAAAAAAAAGAAAAATTGGGGTTCCCCATACTTAGAACTGAAACTCAAATTTTTTTTTTCATCAAACCCATACGTGTGGGGTATCTATGAATAGGTCTTAAAAAATGGTATTGAGGTTTCTAATATCATTTTTTTCTAAACTGAATAGTTTGCGCGAGAGACGCTTCCAAAGTGGTAAAATGTGTGTCCCCCCCCCCGTAACTTCTAAAATAAGAGAATGATAAAACTCAAAAAAATAATATGATGTACATAACCATATAAACTTCCACCGAAATTTTTTTTAATACGTCATAAATCGTAAACCGCAATTTACCTTTCATTCAATCTACTCAAATATAAAAATTAAAAAAAAAACATTTAATTTCATAAGCATAAACCTTATACATAAACCGAGGATACCTACAGGTTTGTACGGAACCCTCGGTGCGCGAGTCCGACTCGCACTTGGCCGGTTTTTTTGTTGTTTGAATGTTATGGTGAATTAAACTAGCAACTATATTTATTGACAATAGTAGCCACTATTTACATACTATTGTATTTTTAATAGTGATAGAGTTACCAATGCGAATCCCCGAAGGCAGGAATCGTGTTATATGGTGCTTTCGCCACTGAGGTGTATCTATTCATACACGGAGTATTTTAAGAGGTACACCTGTAGGTGGTAAAGAAGCTATAGAAGCAAAAAGATTTTTTTTATCTAAGCCTTTTTGAATTTTCGTAATTATTATAATTTTAAAACTGCTTGAGACGTTTTGCATAAAACCTTTACTCCAAATTCTATGAATGGCCCGCCTGACGCTGCGAGGGCGGTGACCGGACGGCATGAGCATGGCCGCGGTGTCTAGGCCGTAAAAAATAAGTAGGAGCCAGTATTTCTTATGTGCGTCAAATAATTTATAAATATTAAATTTTGAAAAAAATACATTTAGAAAAAAATTTTTTTCGTTGCTGTAGCTTCTTTACCACCTACAGTTATACCTCTTAAAATATTTCGTGTATGAATAGATACCTCTTATATAATGTAGAGTGTGTGTTTTAGTTTTTAGTGGTTTTACCTGGAATTTCTCAGTAGCAGCCCGGAGTCTAGATTTGTGCCCGATTGATGGCAATGGGCTCGCCCCTTATTACATGGGACTTAAATATAACTGGCGAAATGTGGGTTTACTATAGGTACACCTCTGCCTAACCCTGAGTAGAAACAAGGCGTGATGTTGTTATGTTGAACTAGTATTTATCATTTTGTCCTTATTTGCACTAGATCAATGAGTAACTGTAAAAACCTGTAGCTATTATCGTGTTCCATTTTTGATTCCATTGAAAAATAATAATAAATAATCCGTACAATATTATTAATGCGAAAATAACTCTGTCACGCCTAAACCACTGAACCGTTATCATCAGTTATCGTTATTGGACCTAGTCTGCTTTTCATCATGGATACTTGAATAAAAAATGGAGAAGTGTACAAACCTAGACCCCTCTGTGCTTCTGAAATCATAAGTATATTTTATGACGGATAGGGTCCAGACGAAGGGCAGACGGCTTAAGTAAAATATTTTGAATTGTCTGAATGGACTGGCCAAGAACGCTAAAGAAGCACCTACCATATCTACAACTCCAGTGGCGTAACTATTAAGGTTCAAAGTGTTGCAGTCAAGTACTCGGGCACAGAGTCTGCTATGCCTACAATGCACCGGCCTAGATTGAACGAGAGGATTCCAGGGTTACATAAGCTAAAGAAAATATAGAGCGGTTTGAGGAGCCTCTTGCGTTCAAAGTTCATACAGCTTGCTCAACTCAGGAATAAAAAAAATAGATAATACTATGAATGAGCTAAAGAAAAACTAAACAAACCAATTTAAGTTGGAATGCACTGCCAGGATCGCGAGATTTGTTCGAAAGAGATACCGTGGCCCTGGCATATGGGCCACTGAAGGAACATGGGTGGGTTTTAGTCAGTAAAAGTCTGCACGCCCTCCCACTCCGCCCAGAGCGAGAGATGTCATTTGATGATTTCCCACCCACAAAAAAAATGTGGGATGCTAAATTGTTTGAGTTCAGCAACCCAAACTCATTCCCTTAGTGTCTCTAGAATCATATATTATGCTAAACTCATGTTCATCAATGCATTATAGTTTGCGCTTCCATACCACCATGTAATTAGTGGCAAAATTCGGCGAAATGTATAGGAATCAGCAAATCGAGTGCCTCTAGCACAGATTTAGCACACCTTGTGGTTTATTGGCTAACCTAAGCTAATCAAGATGCTAGCTGCAACTCTTCTTGATGAGAGTATTGCTTGAAAGAAATTCGTCGAGTTGAAATATAATGAAATTGTTTACTCTGTACATAGGATATTGGAATCCCTCTTATGGTGATCATAATATAAAAAATAGCTAGATGAAGTCGCCATTTCTTGACTATTCCTGAGTAGAAATCTTGAAACAAATTTAAGGGTCAAACTCTCTTTAAAGTACAGACAATATTTTAGTCGATTCGAAATCTACATGATTTGTGTCTGAAATGATCTATGGAGGAAAGCACCACACAGATTGATTGAACCTGTCCAATCAGTGCACGTATTATATGTCAGAAATCGTACAGCTCAACTCAGGACTTACGTAGGTATTTAACGTTTAGCAGTAACCGTATTCGAAATATGATGTTCACATACAGCACCTCAAGCTAGATTGTCTTTAACCGTGGGTAGAGTGAGACAGTTTCACCCCAGATCCATATTTAATACCAAAAAATAAAAAAGTTACTCTGACTCTGTCTGTCTCCCTGTTAGTTTTTCACGCCTAGACGGCTGAAATGTTGGTAAATAAGTTGAAAAAATAAGCTAGATGGAGTCGACATTTCCAATCTGACAGCCCCAAAGAGGAAATGGTGAAACAAAGTCAAGGTTTTATTTATTTATTTATTGCATTCCATATTGTGAGAAGGTGTTACAAAAGGCTTAAAGATAAGTACAAAATATGGACCCTGTAAGGGCACAACAAAACTACAAAAATAAAATATAAAAAAATCTACTTATTTAAATTAATATAAAGTGAAATAAAATTAGGTTCAAAGGCTCTTTTAAAGTCCAGACATAATCCTGGTCAGATCTTGCTAAGACAATGGAGATTAGTACCTGAAATGGTATTTTGACGAATGAACCACATAGATTTGAGTGAACCAGTCCAGTCAGTGCAAGCATCACTCTTCTGCTCTTATCCCAATTTATTTGTGGTCGGCGAAACATGTCTTTTTTCTTCCACACTTCTCTATTAGTCGTCATCTCAGTAGTCACCCGCTTTCTATCCTTATCATAATTCACGCAGTCCATCCATCGTTTCTTTGGTCTCCCTCTACTCTTAAAGCCATCGACATTCATACTCAATACTTTCCTCACGACATTTTTCTCATTCCTCCGTATCACGTGACCATACCATGACAACCGATTCCCACACAACTTTTCAGATATTGGTGCCATTTTCAATCTTCCTCTTATGTCATCATATCAGCCAAAAGACGTCTATTGCTGGACGTAAGCCTCCCCCAAACGGGGAGGACTTGCCATAATCTCCACGCTTGGCAGGCGGGTTGGCGATCGCAGTATGGTGATAAAATGTATAGAGAATGTTGCTGCCCATTCTCTAGTGTACCTCTTATGTACTCATTTCTTATTGTATCCATTCGTGTATCATCACACATCTCTCTTAACATTCTCATCTCAGCTGCATGCTATTGCCTTTCATTCATCCCTTTTGTGGTCCAACATTCTGACCCATGCAAGACAGCAGGTCTGACCATGGTTTTAGATATCTTCCCCTTAAGTTTAAGGGGGATGTGGGGGTCGCAGATTGTTCCGATGACCTGCCGCCATCTTATCCATCTAGTGTTTATTCTGTGCTTAACCGTCTGACCTACTTGGCCATCGCTTTGCACGAGTGAACGAAAGTCGGAGCAGACCGGGAGAAGCACACCATCAAGCGCTATGACTCCAGAGCTGGAGAGACCGCCGAAATCGCAGAACATTGGTCATTGGACAAGGCCAGTCAGTGCAAGCATTTGTCGATAATCGTCGTCTCAGTACTTCAGGAGATCCACGACCCGCTTGTGTTACTTGGTGCGTCTAGACTTCTAAAGTTCCGTCTGGTTTTTGGGACCCCATCCGGACGTTGTCTGGCCTTGTCATTGGTTCGGACTTTTCGAGATAAGAGGGTTTCTGAGGTCTGCCTGGGTCGCGTGATTGTTCGAAAGAGATACCGTGACCCTGGCACATGGGCAACTGATGGAACACGGGTGGGTTTTAGTCAGTAAAAGTCTGACACGCCCTCCCGCTCCGCCCAGAGCGGGAGAAGTCATTTGATGATTTCCCATCCAAAAAAAAAAGGGTTTCTGAGGTGATCACAAGGACGATTTTCAAGTCTCGGTATTGATACTCTTGGTGTTAGCAGTACGTTGAAGATCTAGTCCGTAAAAAAATCCTGCCCCGATTTTGTAACGTCCCTGGAAACGTGGGCCAAAAAAAAACATTTTATATAATTAAACCCCTGAAGGGGACCAATAAAAGGTTAAACTTTGTATGGAAGTTAGTCCTTTCTGCCAATGGGAAATCCCCCAGGCACAAGACACCCGTCGTGGATTGTATTATACCAAGTACCTACTATTTTATTCGACTTGGTTTATCGGTCTGTAGTTTCAGCATACTTTCAGAACACGTGTGAGCTTATAGTTTTTGTAACGAGTTCGTGATCCCGTTCCGGCACTTAGGTTAGTGCTCAATTGAACGGTTTTTAATCAAGCATTTACCGATAAATGTAATCTTAATTGTAATTTTATTTGAAACATGTTAACTTTACGTGACGAGACGACCTGACCGCATACCGCGACGGCTGGTTCGAGGTGGCACGGCAAAAGAATTCCTGAAAGGACTTGAGGGAGTCCCTTGCCTAGTAATAGGGGAGCAGTGTGTAGGCTAATCAAGAAAAAAAACCTTAAAATATAAAAGCTAACACTGAATATATGCAACAAATAGGTACATTGGGCATAAAAAAACCGTCCGTGGAAAAAGTGCTCCAAAGGCTGGTAGCAATGCCACGTTGGACAGCAACGCTGATTGATTGTTTTTAGGCTAAAAATAAACCAGTATTTGCGTATAAAGATAGCCATGTAGTTTACTTTCAGTGTCCTATTTGATGTGATTTATCTGATAAGTGCGGATTTAAATCAACAATGGATCAGACATCTTCAAATATTTGTGTGATAAAACATAAGCGCGGAGTGAAGGTACACCAGGATTAACTTCGGTGTAACTATACATTTTTAAAGGTTTAAGTTTGGCGTGTTTATTAAGAGGGAATAAGTTCAAGGAACGTTTGCAGGTCAAATCAAATCACAGCTAATAGGTGGATGCGCTAAGGTAGCGCGCAAAATTCAACTTTTCAAAAACTCTGCCACCGATTGAATGCTGTCTGTGATCGCTCTAAGAGCCCTTTTTTCATCTCTAGGTGGAAATCCTCATGGTTGTCCGATTCTTACTGACTAAAACCACCCCGGTTCCGTCCCACACCTACGTCGGGGACCACGGGAACCAATATGTCTTCCGCGATCCCCGACTGGTGCTGGCCTGCCTTTGCAGGCCTCCTCACGTTAGGGGGGGAGTGAGGTGTTAAACTCCCCCCGAACATCACAGAGAGGCGCGCGTGGAACACTACGCGCCACCATCTCGGGTCCTAAGGAATAGGGGGCGACAGATGTCCCCAGATCCGTCACCCTAGACCCATTCAGGGGGGCTGGAACAGGGCATTTTCCGCCATCCGCCGCTGCCCGGTATGCTTGCTGCGGGCCGGGTGAGTGGTAGATATCTCCCTCTCCCTTTCCGCAGTCTCCTTCTGAAGGGAGGACGCCCTAAGCTAGCCCGCGAAATTCGCATTTTCTTTGGTTTTTTGCAATTTGCAGGTCAGTTTGC
Organism: Aporophyla lueneburgensis; assembly: GCA_932294355.1. Lineage (NCBI taxonomy): Eukaryota > Metazoa > Arthropoda > Insecta > Lepidoptera > Noctuidae > Aporophyla > Aporophyla lueneburgensis. The sequence continues at coordinate 9,009,486 of OW028758.1, read as the reverse complement.
CATAATCGCCACGCTTAGCAGGCGGGTTGGCAATCGCAGTATGGTGGTGAAATGCATAGAGAACGCTGCTGCCCATTCTCGAAATGAAATCATTGTTGAAATCTAGTGCACGATAAAATCTCACCGCGGTTTTTTTACGTCAGTGGCAACGTGGTTGTATTCTATTCAAAGAACACAAACTCTGTACTACGCTAGGTCAGCCAAGGGCAAAGAGTCACCGGTGACAGCTGGCGTACTGTACCTACATTACAATATAGGTGCTCTCTCTGCAAAACAGCTGTTGCGATGCTTACTCTTGACATTATATCTAGTCACTATTTACGGATGGGCTACTTAATCTAGCCGATGAACGCTCAGTAAGTAGCTAGACTTTTTTTTTTTTTCAGGATGGGAAATCATCAAATGACTTCTCCCGCTCTGGGCGGAGCGGGAGGGCGTGTCAGACTTTTACTGACTAAAACCCACCCGTGTTCCATCAGTTGCCCATGTGCCAGGGTCACGGTATCTCTTTCGAACAATCACGCGACCCCGGCAGGCATCGGTCCTAGTAGACCCCTACACTGCAAGTAGCTAGACTTAAGATGAAACTTTTTTGTAACAATGAGTTGTATAATTTTTATGCCTATTGAAAATGCTTAATAATATTTCATAACCTGCCTAACCGGATCCTTCCAGGGTTGCGGATTTGTTCGAAAGAGTTACCGCAGCCCTGGCACAGGCAACTGAAGGAACACGAGTGGGTTTTAGTCAGTAAAAGTCTGACGCCCTTCTGCTACACCCAGAGCGGGAGACGTCAACCAAAAAAACCTAACCGGATGCAACTGAATACCAGTATTACCTCCACAACCCAAGTACTGGTTAATCGAAGACTTACGGGTTTCTGACGACCCATGACTGTTAAATCTCCACAAATGATAGCCGGAACCAACGGTTTAACGTGCTTTCCGAGGCACGGTAGGATCTTGATATGTAAAAATGGTCCCCCATCCACATACCAATCGCGGCAAACGTAGCGAGCCGTGCAACTGTTATTATTTGGAAACAAGCCACTACAAAGGTAAACTTTATTTTATTTTATTTAAGGAAAACATTATTTTATTTTAATTAATATTTTGTTATTTAGTTTAGGAATAAAGAATTATTTTTTAGGAGGAGTGTGAGGTAAAATAATTTATTAAAAATTTTCCGCATCAATTGTTGTACACTTCAGGAAAACCGACTATCACAGGTAGAGCTAAAAAATAAGTACCAACCTAGTAGCTATACGTATTGTCGTGAAATATCGTATCAGTGTGCTGTAATGTGCCGACTATCAGTGACTGTGCGCCAGCGCATGCGCGCGCTCTTACCCAACCGTGGGGTAAAAATAACAGTGTTGTTCACCCTTACCCTTGCAGCGTTCACTCATACCCTAACCATCCACAAAGTGGGACATCCAGACATCGTTGGTACGTACTTCACTATCAGCTCCAACCGTCAAGCTCGACTGATCCAGTTAATGAATCAGAAATAATTAATTCTTGAGAAAAATCGCGATAAAAATTACGTTTCGATATTTAAAATGTCTTTTTACTCGCCTTCTTGTATGCAATTCGGTTATTCTCAAGTCTTTAAGACCGTAAATGGGTCAAATCAATGTTCTTGTTGTAATGGAAGTAGGTACTTAACGCAGTTCTGAAATTGGTTCACGGTTTCAGCTAAACGTGATGTGAAACGAATCTGTGCGATGTCATTAAGTCTAGATATGTCCATTAACAGAACATGACTTAACCGAGACAGTAATGATGACAAAACATACGAGAAAATAAACTGAAAAATAGATAATTTTCATAAAATACTGAACATTAATTTGTTTACTTAACTTCCACAAAGGTGTTTTAATTAATCTTCAAAATACAATTTTATTCAACGCGCAAACTCGAACCATGAATTCTCAGTATGATTCTAGCACTCCTAACGTAGAAATTTTACGTCGGTTTTCAAAAAAATATGTTAGTAGTTTCATAGAAAAATGCAATACTTACGCGGTCGGTCTAAATGTATGAATAGCATTTTTTTAATAAATATATAACCGACGGTGAATTCCTACAGATAGAGCAGTGGTAGCCCAGTGGTAACGGCCGTGACTGACGAGTTGTGGGTCGTGGGGTCGAACCTAAGCAGGCACTTAATTTCGTGTAAATTATTTAATCACCATTGCTTTCAAAACGGTGAAGGAAAACATCGTGAGGAAACCAACATGTCCTAGAACCGAAAATTCGAAGACATGTTACATCCGCCAGCCCGCCCTAGGCCTGCGTGGCGGATTATGGCTCTCTCAAAGAGAGGAGGTCTGTGTCCCAGCAGTGGGAACATTATAGGCTGATTAAGCTATATTTATTAAGCTATATTTATTAAGCTATATTTATTAAGCTATATTTATTAAGTTATATTTATCAAGCTATATTTCTACACAGTGTTAGTGCACTGGTAAAATGTTCATCCAAAAAAATACTAAACTATGTGTCTATAATATTATACTTATCTTTCAACAATATATTAATTAATCATAAGAGTTTGTTTGTTTGTTTGAACGCACCAATGTTTGGAAATACCAGTCGGATTAGAAAAAAAATATTTTGGTCGCTAAACTTAAGGATGTTAAATAACCTATAGACTTCCTCAAGAATCGGGATATCAAATATAAAACATTTTTTTAAATCCAAGTATTGTTTTCAAAGATTAACCCCCACGAGATCAGACATGTGTCTTACAAATTAGGGATGATGTCCAACAAACCGCGACCCTGGCAGAGGGCCCAGAACCCAAAATGCAACGAAAAAAAAATTGTTCACTCTAGTCGGGAAAATCCCAGAATCCTTTCCATGCTGAATCGCTAAGACCATTCTTAAAGCTATTTCTACAGCATTTTAATAAAAATACAAAGCTACTGATTGATGAAAAATGAAAAGTGACCTTGAACAAGTATTAACCTACTACTTACGACAACAAACCTCTGCGAGTCTTCTTAAAACAATTTGTTTGCATATTGAGTTCTAAAATCTGGTTTTTTCATGTGCAAGTATGAATAATAATATTAAAATTAAAAAAAAACAACAGGATAATGATGAAGGTTAACTTAAAATATTCGTTTATTGTCATCATGACATTCTATGTTATGATTTTTAACACGCTTTTATTAGGTCGACCTGTATGTAACTAACTATGTAATGGAATCTAAGGTAACTAATTTAACTATCTTCCAAGGATCGTAGCGTCATGAAAATTGGCAGCTGTATGTAGTCTTCATGACAATACAATAATATGGTACTGTCGAACTGATCTGATGATGGAGCCGGAAGATATGAACTGGAACTTCATGATGGAACATCGTATCATAGCTATGTTTGGTCTTATTAGAAAAGTCTTGTAATGAACTTTGACCACGATTAGGTTTCAAGGTCTGATGATGAAGCTGGAAGATAGGCACTGGCACTCCATGATGGAGTATCGTATCATAGCCGTGTTTCGACTTGTTAGAAAGGTCTTGTAATGAACTTTGACCACGATTAAGTTTTTGGTTTTTACGTGCATTTATAAAAGCGTGTTTTTCTATTGTTTTTAACTATAAATTTATTATTTAGGTACCCATAACCACTTCATTTCTAGAAACAAAACAGAGTATAACAAAATTAAATAATTATTTAATACTAGCTTTTGCCAGCGGCTTCGCCCGCGTGGAGGTCGAAAATAATCCCGCGGGAACATACTACCGAGATAAAAAAGTAGCCTATGTCCTTTCTCAGGCTCTAAACTATCTGTGTACCAAATTTCATTTAAATCGGTTCAGTAGTTTTAGCAGGAAAGCGAGACAGACAGACATTGCATTTATAATATTATAGTGTGGATTCATACATACGTCAGTAGTTTCGATAGCGATACCCAACACGTGGTAAAGTATATTGCCATCTAATTATGTTTGACCCTGAATATATAAAGACACAAATATTTTAGTAATATACATTACACATATACTTAATACCTTATAATAGGTAATTCTAGACAACGAATACCAGAAGATATTGTTCTGCGACTGTTTATGGCTCCTTCAGATAAGCGCGACGTGACTGTTGTTGAACAATTTCCATTAAGTTTTCATAATATTGTTTAACGACACGCTCCTATTTGCGGGAGCCTTTATTCGATACAGCTAACTGTTATGCAAAAACAATCGTGTGTGTCACGAATATCTCGAAATTCTCGATCATAACGTAAGACACGAACTTGCAATAAAAGAAAATGTCTTACATGAGGTCACTTCTGAACATATTGCTCTACGGTTGACTTTAATGAAGGAACACACATCTCTGTTGACTTTTAAACTTCGACCAGCACCCAGAAAAGGAATTCCATGGACAGGTCTTACCCACGAACGATTTGGAGATTTACTTCACAATACATAAAGTCTGTACCTTGTTCCGTGTGGTGACAAACGTTACGAATATCACCATTCCATTTCTACTCGTAGTTGTCAACTAAGGCGACTAATTAACTTACTAGACAATGGGCAGCAGCGTTGTCTATGCATTTTACCACCATACTGCGATCGCCAACCCGCCTGCCAAGCGTGGCGATTATGGCAAAGCCCCCCAAATTGAGGGAGGCTTATGATCAGCAGTGAACGCCTTTCGGCTGAAATGAAGATGATGACATAAAATCCAAACAACAATAGTAAGAAAAACTAAGAATTAAGTAAAGAAAAGAGCTGTACAACAACGGGAACTAATCTATACGACCATTCCGGTCGTCTAGATTAGTTCCCGTTGTAAAAAATGCATGGGTTCCCTGACTTTGACACACAATTTTTCGTTGTATTTGTTGATTTTGGACCCAATATGGCTGATCTCCTTTTACCTCTTTATATTGCATAGTTTATAATTGATGATTAAACGAACTTACTTGTACGTGAAGTTCGATCATAATTATACGAAGTGCTTCGTTCGAAGAGATTAGTAACCTGAAATAATAATCGTATTACTTATTTACACATGTAGTATCACCCAGGATTCACCACATAGCACTGTATTTTGAGAGATAAGAGTATTTTTTTTTTTTTTGTATTTGCGAGGTAGACGTGCCCTAAAACTCGGCTTGTCATTTAGTTTAGAGTATCTGTAACCAACGTCTATCGTTGATATTTTTGGAATGATTTGGGTTGGGCGGGAGGGACTTACTAATCTCTTCGAACGAAGCACTTCGTATAATTATGATCGAACTTCACGTACAAGTAAGTTCGTTTAATCATCAATTATACTCGTGCTTCGTTCTCGAGATTAGTAACCTGAAATAATAATCGTATTACTTATTTACACATGTAGACTTTGAGAGGTATAATTCTGAAAATATCAACACCAATGTTAGAATCAATATTATGTTTAATCACCTCATCAAAAACATGTTGTACTATGATAATACATAATTTTTTATAAGTTAGTACCTATTTTATGTTTATGTTATGTACGTTAATGTAATCGAAATGTAATTAACTTTTACATGATCATTACATACTTTGATTAAAGTTTAATCAACTGTATTATTAATAATAGCTCTTGCTAAGACTGAGGGGTCATATTCAGTTATATTTCTCTGATAAAATTTTAAAAACGTATCTGAATTGTTACTCCAGCCAGCGGTTTTTCTGATCATGTCGATATTTACGCCTAGCTGGTGGGCCTTAGATGTAGAGGCGTGTCTCGTGCTATGCGCCGAGAATACGGATACGTCGATCCCGCTCGCATGGAGCGTACTCTTTATCCAGCGACTTAGCGTTTGTGTGGTCGCCGCTTTATGGGGCTTTTTGCATCCGATAAATAAGGTATCATGTTTACGTAACGATGAAGTTTTATCAATATAATTAAATAATGTCTGTGCAGGACATATTTCTTTTTTCTGTAAAAAGTAAGGCAATACCAAGAGAGGTTGATTGGTTCCTTTTTTTGATGTTTTTATTAATTCAGGTATTTTTATTATAATTTCGTTAGGTTTAATTTCAATGTTCTTTATATTGATCTTCGAAAAGGTCTGGACCCTATGAGCCGTAACAAGAGCTAATAACGTTATACATTTTTTTGTCAGTTGATCTAGCGCTAATGTTTCATTAGGATAACACGTAGCTAAGTGAGATAGAACGCATGAGGTATCCCACGTTACATTGTATCTAGGCATGGGTGGACGTAAACGGAACACACCTTTATAAAACCTTATTATTCTTTCATCTTTGGAGACACTAGGTCCCAATATCAAGGATAGGGCTGCTCTAAAACTATTCAAACTACTGTATTTAGTACCGGTATTAAATAACATTGTTAAAAACCTCAGTACATCGGTAATCGATGTGGCATAAAAATCAAGGGAACACAGAAATTGAACCATTTTTTGTAACAAACATCATATTGTCTGATAGAACTGTTGGCTAAAGAGGCGAGCATTATATGTTCCGACGACTCCGGGACGCTTCTTCGCAATAAGGCTCCCCTGATAAAATCCCTGCAGCCAGGGTAAGATGGTCTTGAATGTTGCCGTTGCTGGAATGATCAAACACTACATTGTAACTGTCTGATTTAAAAGTAATTAATTCCGATATTAATAAGTTTTTGAACAAGGGGAACCAAGGCTGCGTAGGCCATAAAGGTACTATTACGATACCTTTTGCTTGATCGTTCATGATTTTTTTTAAAGTTTTTAGAATAACTGGAAAAGGCGGAAATGCATAGAAATATATCTTAGACCAGCTAATTGTGAAGGCGTTTATTGCGAAAGCGTCCGGGTCTCTATGCCAAGCAATGTATTTTATACATTTTCTGTTAAAACGACTCGCGAATAAATCAACACATGGTGTGCCAAACTTTTCAAGTATACAAGAAAACATATTGTCTGTTAAGGACCATTCTATGTCTGGATGGTTGCGTCTTGACTCTTTATCTGCTATGGTATTGTCTGCAGATTTAATGTAATACGCATACACAAAAAGTTTTCGGGATTCGCACCATTGCCAAATATCCTTTGTTACCTTGGTTAGATGTGGATATTGAATTCCACCCATCCGATTTATGTAGCTAATAGCAGTTGAGTTATCAACGCGTAGAAGTATTTGGCAATCGTGAAAGTCCCTTGCAAAAACTTTAAGTGCAAGGAAGGCGGCCAAGAGTTCCAGGTAATTTATATGTTGTGTTTGCTCTGACAACGACCACCAGCCACACGCCGTCTCTGAGCCACACGCTGCACCCCACCCAGTAGTTGAGGCGTCAGAGAATATTTCTACCGAGTAGGTATCATCTTTGATACGGTTCTCGGGCTTTACTAAGGCTTGTAGCCACCACCTCAGGTCCTCGTGCAGGTGATCGGGGATACTCATGTAACGATTGTAATCATCATGACCTTGTAAACTAAGGTACTTACAACGCTCTAATTCTTTGGTATAAAGCCAGCCGTATTCTACGGCTGGACAAACAGAAATCAACAAACCGACTAATTTTGCAAAATCTTTGATTTTGATACGCTTTAATCTCATAAACATGTAAATCTCGTTAATTATGCGTTGTTTTTTATGATCAGGCAAAATAATTAAAAAATTTTGGGAATCAAGAATAAAACCCAAAAATTTGCATGTCATGGAAGGTTGTAAGCAACTTTTTTCATAGTTGATGATAAATCCTAAGGCTGTTAGTAATTTAATTGAAATATTAATATTGTTTAAGCAATCGTTGTATGAATATCCAATTAAACATAGGTCGTCTAGATAAATAGTTGATATATAGCCAGCCAATCTGAGCAATCCAACGACGGGTTTCATCAATTTAGTGTAAACGTATGGGGCTGTGTTTAAACCGAATGGCAATACATTAAATTCAAATAACTTATCGTCAAATTGAAAACGGAGATATTTTTTGGAGTCTGGATGTATTTTTAATAAAAAATATGCATCTTTGATATCACAGGTTGCCATATAACAATTTTTCGTCATTAATTTTACTGCTGTGCGTAAATCCTCCAACTTGAAATGGTCAGTTTGTATAAGTTTATTTAGATTTTTTAGATTTAGGATAAATCTTTTCTTGCCATTTGGTTTAGGCACAAGAAAAATACTTGATATAAATTGATTGGCGCATGGAGCGCATTCGGATATAGCGCCAATTGACATGAGACTATCAATAATTTGGTGAAAATCATTAAATTCAGTTTGTGTCAAAACAGGAACAGTAGGTACATTTTCTTGTGAGACTTGTTTAGAAAATTGTATCCTATAGCCTTCAATCCAGGAAAGAATAGTTTTGTCTTGTGTAAGGTAAGACCATTGTTTTGCAAACGACGCTAAACGACCAGCATATTGTACCTCATTTACTGACGGCGGGTCGGCCGCGGCTGATAGCGCGATGTCCTCGACCAGCTGGCGTGCGGCGGCGGCGGTTGCCGGCTCGCCGGTGGCGGCGGCGGTGGCGCCCTCACTCCAGCAGGCGGGAAAGGCTGGCGGCTCCTCTGCTGCCCCGACTGCCTGCGGGTCGAGGGCGGAGCCTTCCAGTTTAAACCACGCGAAGTTGATGGCTGAGGTTGAGTGGTCTTCCTATTTTTATCGTAAGCGGCTTTTATATCGGCACCAGATTTTGTCACAGCTTTAGCAGTCTTCAAAGTGTCAGCCAGGGCCTCTCCGAAAAGATACTTGTCTATCTTTGTCTGCATCAAGTGGTCGTTAATGTCTTTCTTTAAAGACGACAAGGCAAAGTAGCGCCTTTTAACTGAGTTTCACGCTTGCTTCGGGTAAGGCAGCCTTTATTTCGGGATTGAGCATCGGTGGAATTATTCTAGGGCAGTTGGCTGGTATCAAGTGTTTTTTCCCTAATTCTTTCCGCACGTCGTTGTCCAGTCCATTGACAATTAAATGCTCTAGGCGGTTAGCTAGGCCAACGTGAATATCCTTGCCATACTCGGTGGTTTGTGTGGGATCATCACCTAGTATGTCGATCAAGTCATCATCGGGGGTAATAGTTACATCGCTGGCGGTAGCAGCGATTGCGCAAGGCTCAGCGGCTTGCGGGGGAGGTGACGGGGGGGTCGGATGTGACAGTGGGTTTGGCTGTGGCATCGGCGGCGGCGATGGCGCGCGTGGTTGCGGCGCGGGCGACAGCGCGGGGGACGGCGCAGGGGGCGGCGCGGGGGACGCCGCAGGTGGCGCCCGAGACTCCGTTGTCTTATCTAACGAGACGTCCCGTACAACTGATGCCAGTCTAGGTCTTGCCATATTGCAGTCATCGTCCGAGAAGATGTCCATTGCGTTTTCCGCTGCTGTAAGTCAAAGAGAAAGGTTGCAATTCCAATGAATTGAACGTCTTTCCTTAACTGAATGGTAAATGTTGCAATTCCAATGAATTGAACGCACCATAGTATAGATAACGATATAAACAGACCTTTGTACTGTTCGAGTTCGAATAAAAAGTAAGTAGGTATGTGTCAAATTCCAGTGAATTCAACGAACCTTTGTTTATGTATTGCACGGGCAAGAGATTTTCTCTCCAGTTTACGAAACTTCTTGCTTAATTTGTCGATGTCAATATCACGCTTCCTCTTCGGCATTTTTGCTTTGTTAAAAAACACTAGAAAATACACTTTTAGTCCGTACCGACGAGAAACAGCTGTGCAGTGGTGAAGCACTGTAACGTGAATGACAAGCCGAGTTTTAGGGCACGTCTACCTCGCAAATACAAAAAAAAAAAAAAATACTCTTATCTCTCAAAATACAGTGCTATGTGGTGAATCCTGGGTGATACTACATGTGTAAATAAGTAATACGATTATTATTTCAGGTTACTAATCTCGAGAACGAAGCACGAGTATAATACCTAAGGCCGTAGCCACAATTGCGGTGGGCACGCCACAATTGCGGCGGTAAGTCCCCTCTTTGAGGAGTGGATAGAGAGGCGTCACGGCGTCCTCACCTTCCGCCTGACGCAGGTTCTCACCGGGCATGGGTGCTTTGGTGGGTTCCTGTTCAGGATAAAGCGGGAGGATACGTCCGGGTGTTTCCATTGCGAGGATCGTCTGGAGGACACGGTGGAGCATACGGTAGAGGTGTGCCCTGCCTGGGCGGGGTACCGCCGTGTCCTCGTGGAGGCGATTGGCGGCGGCGATCTCTCGCGTCCGGCCCTGGTGCGAGCCATGGTACGGAGCGAGAGGGAATGGGAAGCCGTCACTTCCTTCTGCGAAGCAGTAATGCTCGCGAAGGAGGAGGCGGGGCGCGTGAGGGAGTGGCAGTCTCTGCGCCCTCACGTCCCTAGCCGCCGCAGGAGGAGACGCCCCGGGCGTCGGGAGTCAATAGCGGACTCCCGGCCACCGTAGGCGCGAGCTTGCGGGTGGCGAGCAATGGGTAGCTCGCCGCCCGGTAAGGACCAAGCTCGGGTCGACGGCGCGCAGTGTTCCACGCGCGCCTCAAAGAGATGTCAGCAGCAGTGTAGGGGTCTACTAGGACAGATGCCTGCCGGGGTCGCGTGATTGTTCGAAAGAGATACCGTGACCCTGGCACATGGGCAACTGATGGAACACGGGTGGGTTTTAGTCAGTAAAAGTCTGACACGCCCTCCCGCTCCGCCCAGAGCGGGAGAAGTCATTTGATGATTTCCCATACTGAAAAAAAAAAAAAAAAAAAAGCCGTAGGAATGTGCTGGATGAGGGAAGCACAGACGGTCGAAGTGGCGGTGCTTGGGGGAAGTCTATGTCCTATGTGGACGTATCTTGGCTGTAAAGATGATTTTTATGATGATGAATATTAGTATAGGTACAGTGTCAATTTAAATAAGCTGGCAATACTTTAGCCTCGTGTTGAGGTCGATATCGAAAACCAATGCCACAAAAGAAAAATATACAAGAACATTTCAGTGTGTGTTGAAGTTTTCAACAAAGTCGGAAAGATGATTTTTTTTTGTTTCGTTCCTTTTAGGTCTTCCACTGCCAAGAAAAATTTTTATGAATGAATCTTCATATTTCAGCTGCCGTATACCGTAGGCTAGCGTTGGAAGAATTCCCAGCTAAATTAATTTAACTGCGTAGATATAACATTACACCGGTCTTCCTTTTGGGTTGGGCCTTGAAGAACTGTTTTTGGTCTTAAGATATAATTTACAACACGTATCTCGTCACTTTTATCTGAAGATAATAAAATACAGTTTTTATGAGTAAATAGTAATACATTCATATGAAATCAGTATTCTCAGGGCTATACAAATACACATATATCGTTTGCTACGTAAAATGGCCGCTAAATGTGGAACAATGGCACAGTGACTAGGAGGCAGCCAGATGTCTGAGTGGATGCGAGCTCAAGTTCGATTCTTGTTCGTAGCTCTACTGATTTGAACCTAGCAACATTTTTAACATATTCGGGAGTAAAGATACTTCTAGAAATGTGGCTTTAATTTCGGAAACGCAACTATTGCATAATTTTCAGATGATAATGTTGCTACTGCTCATCACTGATAGGACACAGGCCTCTCTCTATGAGAGGGAATGCACCGTATTCCACCAATCAACAAACAATCAACTCAGCCTATCGCAGTCCACTGCTGGACATGGGCCTCTCCCATATTGCGCCACAACACCCTATCCTCCGCCTTCCGCATCCAGTCTGCCCCAGCCACTTTCTTTAAGTCGTCAGTCCACATAGCTGGGGGGCGTCCCACGCTACGCTTGCCGATATTCCACCACTCGGGCCCAATGTAGACCATTTTAGGAAAATCAAATTTTACACTATTTGTTAATAGATACCTTCATATAGGCACCGTGTTGAAATAGATCTATGACATAATTAATTTGCCTGTTATTGCTTTAGTTTGGATGAAATTTACCTATTGTGGTATAGTAGTTTTATTGTAGGTGCGTAGGAATATAATTAATGTGTTTAGAAAATATTGTAAAACATTTTCAAAGAGTAACAGTGGATTTTTTTTGACTACTCTTCTCCATACGAAATTACCCTTTGAAAGGGTCAACGGCAGCCTATAATTAACTATATCTTTTGTTTTTTGGAAATTTGACCTCCAGTAGTGAATTTTAAGTGACTGTTTGAAATAAATAATTTGACATTGAATGCAATTTCGGCCAATTTTATTTTATTATTCTTTTTTTTTTGTGGTTAGGAAATCATCAAATGACGTCTCCCGCTCTTGGGTGGAGCGGAAGGGCGTGTCAGACTTATACTGACTAAAACCCACACGTGTTCCTTCAGTTGCCCATGTGCCAGGGTCACGGTATTTCTTGCGAACAAATCTCGCGACCCTGACAAATCTCGCGACCCTAGCAAATCTCGCAACCCTTTTATTACGTTCTTGGATAGAAAACGTCGTAACACACCCTATTTTAACACAAAAAAAAAAATGTTTAGTAACCTGTAACACCATCAATCTATACCAAGTTTCAAAAACTCTTTTTACTTTTTACTTGGCTCCTTAAGATGTTAGAGTGATGTTTTAATAGCCTATAATACTTCCTCAAGAGCATCGAGCTATCAAATACAAAAATCAAATACGACTGTTTCTTCCAGAGATTAACGCCTTCAAACAATAAACAAACAAACTCTTCAGCTTTAAGGCTTATTCAGACCGGCGCGACGCGACAGCGCGACGCGATTCTTGTAGAACAATTTCCATGAAGTTCACATAAAAATTGTTCTACGAGTGTCGCGTCGCGCTGCCGCGTCGCGCCGGTTTGTAGGAGGCTTTATTATTAGTTTAGTTAGGTGTGTCATTGATAAACGTTATGTGTCATAGACTTTGTTGTTAGTAGCTCACGTTGGCATCTATATTTTGAAAGCACTGGGATGCACTATGTTTCATTTTCAACTCTAAAGATCTAGTACGCCAAAAAATCCCGCCGCCATTTTATTATAACGTCCGTAGGAACGTGAAATTACTATTTTATTTATACAATACGGTCTTTGTTTATTCTTGAAGATAATGCCAACTACCGATAATACCGATTTGATAAGACATTAAGACATCGCATAGACCAGCGAAGTCTTCAAGCGCCCTATCGTATGGGTTCAGAAGGACTCCTGACCACGTAGAAGGGTTTGTAACTAAGCTTTAACACCAGCACGGATTGATAAATCAAGTTAAGTTACGCGTTCCGTGTTTGGTCCGTCGATAAGTGACCATCTTTACATACTGATACACGTCCAACATTTGTAGCTAGTAACCTTCGATCAATAATACCTAGTAACACATGGGAAGTTGCGAGGTAACCCTATCCCAAGTATCTTTTGAACTTATCGGGGCTGCCTCAATTCAAAGTTGTATTATAATTGTATGAGAAACATTTTTGTTTCTTTTCCTTATTTATTGTTACGTCCGTGCCTTGGAAAGCACGTTAAACCGTCGTTGGTCCCGGCTGTCATTCGTGGATGACAACAGTCGTTACGGGTCGTCAGAAGCCCGAAAATCTGACAACCACTTACCAAGACGTATCGTATTACCCAATAACTAGGTTGTGGAGGTCAGATAGAGAGTCGCTCCATGTAATATACTGGTACTCAGTTGCATCTGGTTAGACTGGAAGCCGACTCCAAGATAGTGAAGAAAATGCTAGACAGATGCCCTATCATATAGGACTGAAACCAACAGGCGAAATATAGGAGTATTATTCCCTCCCAGTTCCCTAGATGAAATTCAGGCTTATTGTGCGATGTTGCTAACTTTAAATGTCTTCTTTCGCAGCCAAAACACGAGTGGAGCTGAGACCAATAACAATCAACGCATTCCTGTACGACATCATCCGAATATCCGCACCAGTGATAAATGCTAAGGCTGTATATTATATAAACAAACCGAACGGAGACGCCGTGAAACTTGACATAAGCTCACCCAAACTACGGCATCTAGACGTTGAGCAAGAAGACCAAACAATCTTAGCAAAATTCGTGAGAAATATGGCACCAATTGTTAACCAAGAAGATAACTATAGTGTGTTTTCATTAAATTCGTTTCCTTACAAAATTAAGAAAATGGAAGAAAATGATTTTACAATTGGACCTCTTTCTGAGGATGACCATGGGAACTGGGTGCTAAGTGTGTACACGAAAGATTGGAATGATGAGTGGGTGGAGCTGTTCCAAGTTATCAGTGTCACGATAACAGGTAAGGATTCGTTTTAAGTTCTTTGAAGTATCTTCTGATTTTAGAACAACATTGAGCTCAGTGTGACCAACTTCAAAGATCTTGTCTGACTTAAAAGCAAGAAAACTGCCAAATTCTGCTAAATCTTTAAGCTCAAAATGCCAAAATAGTGCCAAAATATTTCTAGCCTGCCTACTGCCAGATTAGAAAAATGTTAACCGATCCTGCCAGATGTTTAAATAAAGTGCTAAACTTGCCAGAAGGGCAGGATCCTGCCACAAATGGTCACACTGATTGAGCTACACCCCAATTGCCTAACACGCTCCTTCAAAATTATTCTTCTGATTGACAAAAGAATAATTCTGAAGGAGCTAGTCCATTGCTTGATAAGTTCGAAAATGTTGTGTGTTGTTGTATTGGCAAAATAAAAACCCACTCCTACTGTTGGTGTGTATTACGTAATTTATCTCTAACTAGCACTTCGCCCGCAACTTCATCCGTGTGACCCACTAGAACTGTGCATTTTTTCTGGATAAAAAGTAGCCTATGTTACTTGGTGATAAATGTAGCTTTCTATAGACGACAGAATTTTTAAAATCGGTTCAGTAGTTTTCGAGTTTATCCATTACAAACATACATACAAAAAATCAAATCTTTCCTCCATATACAGGGTGTCCAAGAACCTGGCGTCCAACTGGATTCCCACGATGCCCCAAGTTCTAACAGTACTCAGAAAAATATTTTAAAAAATCCACCCCATGTACTTACAGAATTATACTGATTTCAAAAAAAAAGGGGAAATGAGCACCCTGTGACATACTTTTGAATGCTGTGACTGCTAATGCTGATAATTTCGATATTTCTTGGAGGTTTTGTAATCTAGGGTATTGCTGTGTCTAAATAGAATGTAAAAATAAAGTACTTATTGTACCATTTTAAAATAAAATATTATTTTAACTAAAGGTGATATGGAAAACTATTGAATTTCGCAACTTTGACCGACTGTAGTGTAAAAAAAATGTACTAAAATAGTATGGCAAGTGACGTCAAATTTTGACGCGTTTATTCCTCTTTTTAAAAAGGTATAATACTTACACATTAATTTGAAAAAAAAAATTTTTGATAATATTTTTACTCAACAACCCAATTTTTACGATGTCTTACAGAATTCTTAGAAAGAAAAATTTACGACGAATTGAATCTAACCTCTAAAGAATTACTATTGTATGCTCATAAAAATAACAACAGGCCTCTCAAAAAACAGGTTAGACCGTAAGGGACGGTATGTGCATGCATCTCACCATAGTGATTCGTTATTACAACAGGAGGGAGCAAGACAGAAACTATCTTTGCGATTTGCTGGTTCTTCTTTATGGTACCCCATTATTCAGGTAAGAGTGAGGGAGAAAAAGGTTAGAGGTGCGAGTGAGATAGATAGTGACGCTATCTGGGATCGTGCTATTTAGGATAACAGTACGGTCAGTACGCGTCACTGCCTCCTGCCGTTACTACGCACCTCTCTCTTATTGTTACCATTGATCACGTACAACGATTTAAAGCTTTGTTTATTGGACTCGATTACTCTTTGTGCTCTGGACTTTGAAACGAACTCTTTACGACGACCTTTGCCTGTGTTTGGACAGTTTGTGTTTTGTGTGTGCTACCATGGCGACCTACACTCCGCAAGAATACGCAAATATGCACTACATTTATGGAGAATGTAGAGGTAATGGACGAGCTGCAGCGAGACTTTACAGAGAAAGGTATCCGAGGGCTACGCGATATCCCGACCATCGAGTTTTCATTAATGTGCACAGATCACTATGTGACGGGCGGTTCCCCAATCAAGTAGCTGGTGAAGGACGACCCGTAAATGACTTCATACGCGATGAAGTTTTAGAGGCGGTGTCGGCAAATCCAAGCATCTCTGTGCGAGGAATAGAAGCTGATACGGGGATACCGAAGAGCACAGCACACAGTATTCTCCAAAAAGAAGAATATCATCCGTACCACGTACAGCGAGTGCAAAGTCTTTTACCTCGAGACTATCCGAGCCGAGTCGCGTTTTGTGAAACAATCCTGCAAAAACATCGAGAAGACGAAAACTTTATCGACAAAATTTTGTGGTCAGATGAATCAACATTTAAGAAGGATGGCTACATGAACCTACACAACTTGCACGAGTGGCATGTGGAAAATCCGCACTTGATGCGAGAAGATAGATCCCAGTACCGGTTCAAAGTGAACATGTGGACCGGTATTCTCTGTGGGAATATTATTGGTCCATTTGAGATGCCCGAGAATTTGACTGGCGAATCATATTTAAATTTTCTTCAAAATGATTTGCCAAACTTACTAGAAGAGACCCCACCAGATATGTGGTTCCAACACGACGGCTGTCCAGCACATTTTCGCGTATCCGTTAGAGAGTTTTTGGACGAGCAATACCCGAACAGGTGGATTGGGCGATCAGGAACAATCCCGTGGCCAGCCCGCTCACCTGACTTAAATCCGCTGGATTTTTTTTTCTGGGGAACTATGAAGGAGCTCGTTTATGCGAAGCCCATTAATGACATCGCTGACCTTCGTGAGAAGATAACACAAGCAGTGCAGGTGATACGTCAAAAAAGTTACTCGCGGAACATAAAGCGGTCCTTTTTAAAGAGAGTGAGAGCTTGTATTGCCGCGGGTGGTCAACATTTTGAACATTTATTGTAATAAAATATCTTTAAACTAACATTCTTTGCTTTTATTCTACTGGGAACCCATCTACCTGTGTGTATTTCCTTCTTGCTCACTCTTGGAACCGAAGTAAATAATAGTAGTAACATAACAGTTTCTAAGATAAGAAAGGGTCCGACAGTTACCGTTAGTAGGTAGGCACTTCGTAAAAATTGGGTTGTTGAGTAAAAATATTATCAAAATTTTTTTTTTCAAATTAATGTGAAGTATTATACCTTTTTAAAAAGAGGAATAAACGCGTCAAAATTTGACGTCACTTGCCATACTATTTTGGTACATTTTTTTTACACTACAGTCGGTCAAAGTTGCGAAATTCAATAGTTTTCCATATCACCTTTAGTTAAAATAATATTTTATTTTAAAATGGTACAATAAGTACTTTATTTTTACATTCTATTTAGACACAGCAATACCCTAGATTACAAAACCTCCAAGAAATATCGAAATTATCAGCATTAGCAGTCACAGCATTCAAAAGTATGTCACAGGGTGCTCATTTCCCCTTTCTTTTTGAAATCAGTATAATTCTGTAAGTACATGGGGTGGATTTTTTAAAATATTTTTCTGAGTACTGTTAGAACTTGGGGCATCGTGGGAATCCAGTTGGACGCCAGGTTCTTGGACACCCTGTATGTAATGTTAGTTTAGATTTGTATATCGATACCGGAAATTTCAATTGTCGTAAAGGACATTTTGCCGAAAATTAGTTATGTATATATTTGGAATCAGCGTCGCAAGCTCTATCGATTGGTATATTTAAAAAAAATCTATCTTTAAAAAAAAGCCCCTTACGACCTGGCTTTCCAACAGCTCTAGCGCGATTTTTTATACTATTTGGGATGTATCGTAAAAATAATTTTCAATAGGGGAGCGTAAAGTCATGTTTTAATTATTTAAGAGGTCGTAATCCTCATTTTTGCATTAAACTTTTTATACGACATTCTTAACCACTTAATAAAGACATAATCTTAACCCTTACGACCAAATCTATGCTTTGTTTTTAACTTACGTAATTAAGGCGTAAAGGACGTTTGTTTTATTTATTGCCCTTTACAACCTTAATTTTAACAAAAACACAAATTTTTCGTTTCGTTCTTATTACCGACGGCGTACAGAGGTCTGACAGGCACCATTCTCAAAGAAACTAAAAGTAAAAAAAAAGATCTATGTGTCTGGTATACATACCTTTATAAAAGGTTAGTTACTCCACGTAATAGTAACTCCAGTTTTTTTTTTTTTGTATGGGAGAAAACAAAGTTAATTTATTTGAAACTGAATAGAACTGAAGGGCTGGTGCTCACACGAGGTATTGTACCATACACGGCGAATAAGGTGACATCAAATTCATATACCTTTCCGTGCCGCTTAGAGATGAGGCGTATATACTAGAATAGGTACAGGGAATAGGTATGTAATGAGACTAGGTTGCACCTATTCCAACTTTTAAAATACTAGATCCACCTAGTCTCACTGTGCCTACGCAGTACACAGCACCCGCACCGCGGTCCGCCCGAATCGAAGTACCAACTACGCGGCGAAGTGAAAGTGAGATAGCAGCATAGTCATAGCTCATTCATGTTTGACAAAATCATTCGTGTGTCAGTCACTTGAATTTGAACCCTAATTCAATGGCATAAAAATAAAAGTAACATAACACGCACTGTGTTGTGCTAAATATACTGTCCTTTTTTAACTATACTATTCCGCAGTCCTTCCATCCTTGTCTGTCGGACTAGTCTCGAGACTCGATACTAGTCCGGAATAGGAGTATTTTATAGACTAGGTACTTTGACAATACTCGATACTAATGAAGACTATGATGATGCAGTCTAGTATCAAATACGGACTCATGCGAATGTGATCTCGCTTGACTCGTCGTCGCAAACACGTACTTACTATCGGAGATTGGACTTATTTAGTGATCGGTTTTTGTAACGAAATTTTGATAAATCATTAAGAACTTAGATCTATTTTTATTGTGATATTAATTAATTTGTTTATTGAAGTTCCTTACGGCGCGTTGCGAAAGGGGGCTAGACGGAATTAAGAGAAAAACTTTATTGTTTGTAACGACACTTTTTAACCGACTTAAAAAAAAGGAGGAGGTTTCTCAATTCGACTGTATATATTTTGTTTTGGAACTTAGGAGAGAGAGAGAGAAAGGGAGAGAGAAGGAGAGGGAGAGAGAGAGAGAGCGAGAGAAGGAGAGAGAAAGAGCGAGAGAAGGAGAGAGGGAGAGAGAGAGAGATAATACTTTTGTTGAGTGTATACAGGTTTTTTGTACATAATAAATAATAAAAAAAACAATAATGAATCCTGGAAAGGAACTTCGTTCCATCCGGGTGTCCGGGTGACACCTCTCAAGTTTTGTTTTAAAAAATGGCTCCCAAAAAAAGAAGTGTCGCTTGTGATCATTTTACGGACAAAGGCCAACATGTATTAATTTTACGTTGATAGTCCTAAGCCTGCGGAAATTATGAAGGTACAGTTTATTACTGCTGACGTACGAATCTACACGTATCGGTGGTACGCAAAGACTAAGCATCTATAAAGTATGCGTATTTCATGGACTAGGTGGACTAGGTGGAATAGGTATTTGGATCTAGTATTTGTACGGACTTGGACTAGGTGCACCTGGTACAAAATTTACCTAGTACGACCCATCTCTAGTGCCGCTTCGCGCGTACCAAATTTTTGAATTTTCGATAGGTGATTTTTCAAATCTTTGACATGGTCAAACGAAGATGACCATCGATTTACTTGTACTATCGTTGGTTAATAGCCAACTAATGACTTTTTTGATGAGAATAATTAAATACGTTATTGATCAAATACTTTTTTTTTACAAAATTTCATAACTGATATTACTAAGTACCTCATTTGTTAATCACCGTGACTATGGCTGAGTTATAATGACACGCCCTTCCGCTCCGCCCAGAGCGGGAGACGTCATTTGATGATTTCCCAAACACAAAAAAAGACCTCTAACTTATTCATTTCCGCAGGAGTTCTTCCCATAATAGAAGGCTGCAGGTCTTTAACCTCGTTTCCAATCGTAGCCTGTTCTTCAACTATGTGCAACTTGTTTTCGTTTGAAAACTTAAAATATATTGGTCTGCAGAACATTGTGGAAATGTTTCTGGATTCTCCCATATCACTTCCTCGCTACAAACTAAGCGCAGAGGCACAAACGAACACATAAAAATGCTAGAATCGTCATCCTCTGCCATAGTTTGCTTATTCAAACTTTGCCCTGAAGCACCATCAAAACCCCATTTGCATATAAATTCTTTGCCATCCAGATTCTACACGTAGGAATTTTCCAAGTCTAGCCACAGTTTTGTTCAAAATAGCTTGGAGTTTTACTTTAACCCCTCTTCCGTGACTTCTGTGGCATCTTTTGGCGGATAGCAGTTTTTCATCGCTTCAATGATAGCTGTGTAAGAAGGATACAATGGTATTCCTTCTTCTTTTGCACAAGACCTTAATGTTATATACTGCCACTTAGAAAGCTTCAATGAAGTCAAAATACCTAAAGCTTTATCAGCAGAATATATGGGCATAGTTTTCTATACCTTTAACAATTCCTTCATATTTGTAGCTTCTTCGGGATGCTCCGAGACTAGTTTAAGCCGTTGAATGCCGCTAATTACAGTCACAATTAAAAACCATTGTGTCTATACCAAATGTGGTATCTCAGGGACTTAGAGGTTAATGATATCTGCTACTTTCTTATTTATGCTTTTAAACCAGTTGCATGAGCAAGACTTTCATTGCTGTACGTTAGGAGCTCTTCCACTCTTCTTTAGCGGGCTTAGCTTCACAAATGGTTTTCTGGGATTCACAACTGATATTAATATTCCAACACTGCACGGTTCCGGTCCACAGGATGTTAATAATAATATCTTAGGAAAATGAACACAACGTTATCTGATCCCAAACTAGGCAGAGCCTGTACTATGGTAACCAGACAACTGATAAACATACTTATATATTTCTAAATACATACATATTGTAGATAAATTACACCCAGACACAGAACAAATGATTGTGCTCCCTCATTTATAGCGAAGTCAGAACTGGAACATGGGTGCTGTTCTACCAACACTACAGAAGGGGTTATCTTTTCCCTCACGACCTCAAGCCATTTCATGTCCTTTTGCAGCCATGTCTCATACTTTATTTATGAATGTACGTCTCGTGCGATTACACGAGATCCATTTGTTCCTCAACAAGCACATATAAGTCTGACAGAATTGTTTCAATTCGTTCTTTTCATTTTCTGACAAATCAACTATATTCGCAAAAACTTCAAATACCATTTTGAGGTTGTTAATAACAACTGGTGTTTGCCAAAAACAGGAAAATGTCCAAATTGGTAGCAAAATCCTCCATCACAACACAATTATAAATAAAACGAAATAACGTAATAGCGCAAAACATTTTTTTAAATGTTGATTTCCTATTAGAATAATATTTTTTTACTTTTTTACTAAATATTTGAATAATAAATAAAAAATAATAAAAATACTTTTATTTCACTTGGTTTTACTACCTATTGTAGGTATTTCTATTTAGAACTTTAGGATTTTTGTTCCTTTTACCCCCTTAGCCTCTGGTTTAAATGACTTGTACTATCCCTTGATGATCATGATTAGTCCTTTACGACACATCTGACTTTATCATAACCAATTTTTCGTGGCTGTATAGTACTTCAGTTAAATTTTTTTGGGCTGTAAAGGACTCTCATTTTCGTCAATAATTATGTTTGGTTTATTTTGTTAATGTTTATGGATAGAACTCGAAAAAATAGTGAGGGTTTCTTTTGACATCATGAATATAGTACTTTATTTGAAAAAGATATTAGAAAAAAACAAATATTTTTTTCGTTTTTGGCTCTACTGAAAACTCGTGTTTTGTCCTTTACGACAATTGAAATTTCCGGTATCGATATGTACAGGTTTGATATCATATCGATACCGGAAATTTCAATTGTCGTAAAGGACAAAACACGAGTTTTCAGTAGAGCCAAAAAACAAAAAAAAATTATTGTTTTTGACTTATATCTTTTTCAAACAAAGTACTATATTCATGATGTCAAAAGAAACCCTCCCTATTTTTTCGTGTTCTATCCAAAAAAATTAATAAAATAAACCAAACATAATTATTGACGAAAATGAGAGTCCTTTACAGCCCAAAAAAAATTAACTGAAGTACTTTACAGCCACGAAAAATTGGTTATGATAAAGTCAGATGTGTCGTAAAGGACTAATCTTGATTATCATTGGATAGTACAGGTCAATTAAACCAGAGACTAAGGGGGTAAAAGGAACAAAAACCTAAAGTTTTGAATAGAAATACCTACAATATGTAGTAAAAACAAGTGAAATTAAAATATTTTTTATTTATTATTCAGATATTTAGTAAAAAAGTAGTAAAAATATTATTCTAATAGGAATTCAAAATTTAAACAAAATGTTTTGCGCTATTACGTTATATTTATAATTTTATTGTGTTGTGATGGAAGGTTTTGTTACCAATTTGGACATTTTCCTGGTTTTTTTTTTTTTTTTTTTCAAAAGGAAATGGCTTTGTCGCACATGCGATTATGCCGCCCTGGTTGGTTTAACATATTTATACTTATATCTATTTAACATAATCTCATCATAGCTAGTTTGTAAAGCACTCTAGCTGCATCAGAAAGTGGCACAGCTAGAACACTATTACAGTAACCTATCTCTCTAATCCTACAATCTAAGCTATTTCTAAATTCTTCATTGCGGACGCACTCGATTAATATGTGATAAACATCATCCTGTTTGTGGCAAACACCACGTTTTAACAACCTCAAATGTTATTTGAAGTTTTTGCGAATAAAGTACGAATTGAAACAATTCTGTCAGACTTATGTGTGCTCGTTGAGGAACAAATGGATCTCGCGTAATCGCACGAGACGTACATTCATCAAAAAGTATGAGACATAGCTGCAAAAGGACATAAAATGGCCTGAGGTCGTGAGGGAAAAGATAACCCCTTCTATGGTGTTAGTAGAACAGCAACCATGTTCCAGTTCTGACTTCGCTATAAATGAGAGTGCATCAACATCCTGTGGACCGGAAACGTGCAGTGTTGGAACATCAACATCAGTTGTGAGTCCAAGAAAACCATTTGTGAAGCTAAGCCCGCTACAGAAGAGTGGAAGAGCTCCTAACGTACAGAACTGAAAGTCATGCTCATGCAACTGGTTTAAAAGCACAAAATAAGAATGTAGCAGATATCATTAAACTAGTCTCGGAGCAGCCCGAAGAAGCTACAAAGATAAAGGAATTTTTAAAGGCATAGAAAACTATGCCCATACATTCTGCTGATAAAGCTTTAGGTATTTTGACCTCATTGAAGCTTTCGAAGTGGCAGTATATAACATTAATATATTGTGCAAAAGAAGAAGGAATACCATTGTATCCTTCTTATACAGCTATCTTTGAAGCGAAGAAGAACTGCTATCCGCCAAAAGATGCCATAGAAGTCACGGAAAGAGGGGTTAAAGTAAAACTTCAAGCTATTTTGAACAAAACTGTGGCTAGACTTGGAATATTTTTTCGTGTAGAATCTTCACTGCATGGAAAATAATGTATACTTATATTCAAGTGGGGTTTTGATGGTGCTTCAGGGCAAAGTTTGTATAAGCAAACTTCGGCAGAGGATGACGATTCTAGCATTTTTATATGTTCGTTTGAGCCCCTGCGCTTAGTTTGTGACGAAGAAGTGATATGGGAGAATCCAGAGCCATCTTTCACAATGTTCTGCAGACCATTATATTTTAAGTTTTCAAACGAAAACAGGTTGAACATAGTTGAAGAACAGGCTACGATTGGAAACGAGATTGAAGACCTGCAGCCTTCTATTATGGGAGGCCATTCTGTTAAGCACTCGATGCCTACGACCATGACTGATGGCAAAATCACTTCCCATCTATCAAATACCTCATCTCCGACTTGTGATATATGTAAAGCAACTCCTACGGAAATGAATAAGTTAGAGGTCTTTTTTTGTGTTTGGGAAATCATCAAATGACGTCTCCCGCTCTGGGCGGAGCGGAAGGGCGTGTCATTATAACTCAGCCATAGTCACGGTGATTAACAAATGAGGGACTTAGTAACATCAGTTTTTAGTCACTTGTTAATCAGCGTGATTATGACTGATTATGCAATTTTGTAAAAAAAAGTATTTGATCAATATCGTATTTAATTATTCTCATTAAAAAAGTAATTAATAGGCTATTAACTAACGACAGTACAAGTAAATCGATGCTCAACTTCGTTTGACCATGTCAAAGATTTGAAAAATCACGTATCGAAAATTCAAAAAATTTGGTACGCGCGAAGCGGCACTGAAAGGTATATGAATTTGATGTCACCTTGATCGCCGTGTATGGTACAATACCTCTTGTGAGCCTGATGCTCTTCAGTTCCATTCAGTTTCAAATAAATCAACTTTAAGTGTTTTCACCCATACAAAAAAAAAAAAACTTAAAACTTTTTGTTCTCACGCGTGGAGGTTCCATACGTTCATATTACATAAAGGTATGTATACCAGACACATTGCAAACGTCCTTTACGCCCTAATTACGTAAGTTAAAACAAAGCATAGATTTGGTCGTAAGGGTTAAGACTATACCTTTATTATGTGGTTAAGAATGTCGTATAAAAAGTTTAATGCAAAAATGAGGATTACGACCTCTTAAATAATTAAAACATGACTTTACGCTCCCCTATTGAAAATTATTTTTACGATACATCCCAAATAGTATAAAAAATTGCGCTAGAGCTGTTGGAAAGCCAGGTCGTAAGGGGCTTTGTTTTAAAGATAGAATTTTTTTAAATATACCAATCGATAGAGCTTGCGACGCTGATTCCAAATATATATATAACTCATTTTCGGCAAAATGTCCTTTACGACAATTGAAATTTCCGGTATCGATATTGTTTTCACGACTGACTTGTTAGTTTTCCTTGTGGTGTGTAGGATAAGTATTTTTTTATCTGGCATGCAGGAAAAGCAATGTTCATATGTAATTTAGTATAATGACTTACCAATGCGGTGAATTTGCATAATATGGTGGTTTATTAGCTGACGCTTCGAGCGCTAAAGTAGGACCTTGCCACAATGTCCTTGCCCATGTAATATCTATATAGAGTTCTTTTGTTTTTTTTATTATTAATCGCAGTATGTTTGCTGAGTTAGTGAATAGGTATTCATTCATTACAGTAGGTATTTTTACAAAAACATACCTTGTCCACTCTATGTGATATAGAAGCAGTGGTGGCCCAATAGTTTTGGCCCCGACTTACTGAGTTGTAGGTCGTGGGTTTAGAACCTAGGCAGGCGCTTTACTTTGTGTAAATAATTTTATCACCACTGCCCTCAAAACGGTAAAGGAAAACATCGTGAGGAAACTATGCCAGTTTGTGCTTTATTCATAGTCTACATTTTCTACGAAATCGTATCAGTGGTTAGCAAAAAGAATGGGACCTCTACAAGGCTCTGTTTAAGAGAACTGCGTGGCCGCGCGGTTCTCCATATGCCGACTGCGCGGCCATGGTTAAACCTTTATAACTTTCTGAATTTTGGATTTACGAATTTGCGACTTTCACTGTTAGTTTTTCTTCTACGACACTATGTCCGAGCAGTCGAAACGGACACCAAGGAAAATCAGGTTATCGAGATAAGACAGAGTGACATTTTCGATACGATAGCCTTTCTGATGCTTGTGACTAGTACTGGTGTTTTTTTTTTCTAATTGTAAGTCTTTTACGGTTTGAACACTAGAAGATTTGCTTGCGAGGAATGTGTCTTTAATTATTTTTCAACAAACGTGTCATGATAATTATTTTACTTTTATTTTTGTATAGATACCTACTTATTTAAGGCCGCCAAATTGGGGGAGGCTTATGTCCAGCAGTGGAAGTCTTTCGGTTGAAATGATGATCAGGTTAGATCAGGAACTTATTTCAAAGAAAATATAAAAAACTAAACTCAATTTTGCTTTATTTTCAGAATACGTGCCATTGAGTGTATCTAAAGGAACGCCAAATTCAAGTGATAGTTTAGATATTTCTAGACCAACGCTGAATTTAGGCGACAATTTGAACGTAAAGACAGCTTACCCAATCCGGGATCTTGAGAGCTGCGAGCTGGTGGCTCCGAGGTCTACCTTTGACAGGTTCTACGATAGAACTCAAATAGACATAAGTTCCTGTGGGTTCTCTCTCCCTAATATTACGGAGGAAGATGCAGGATTCTGGAAAATACTCGCCGTCGGGAAGATAGTGTACGAAGGGGTCATGATCTTGAATTCAATTGATAATACGACAATGACTGTAACGGTTCATTAAACTTTGTTTATGATGATCACTGTTATTTTTTCACTGCGATGTTATAAAGGGCCGAAAGTCTGACAACCAGTCTTACCAAGGGGTATCGTATTACACAGAAACTGGGATGTAGAAGTCAGATGGCAGTCGTTTCATGTAAAATACTGGTACTCAGCTACATCCGGTTACACTGGAAGTCGACTCCAATATAGTTGAGAAATGGCTAGACAGAAAATGATGTTATAAAGACAGCAAACAAGCCGATAGTGTTAAATAAATAATATTCTTAAGGTTCTTTGTAGATATACAGGATCAGTTTTTATCCAGTGCGCAAACTGTAACCATGGATTCAGCATATCGTTCTAGACCAGCCATACTCAACCTTTTTTTTATAGGGGCCACAAACACGTTGCAGTCATGGTGTCGAGGGCCGCAAGCAAAAATTATTTAGGTCTTAATTAAAACAATGCAGTTACTTTATTAATGAAAAAATAGTTTTTACACCCATCCTTTGTAACAATCGTCAGATGGGCCAATAACAAAGGCCCGGCGGGCCGCAGGTTGAGTATAGCTGTTCTAGACCCTTTAGTGTAGAAAATTTTCGTTGGTTATACAAGAAAAAATCTGCTGTTCCATACATTTTAACCCCGTAGGTATTGCATTTTTCTATGAAACAGCTGATTTGTTTTTTGTAAAACCGACGAAAAATTTCTGTGCAAGCGGGGGTCTAGAATGTTATGCTGAATTCATGGTTACAATTTACGCACTGGATAAAAACTTATCCAGTATATCGTAACGCATGTCCCGATTCAAAAAAAAAAAATTGGCCGTTCGTAGCGTAAGCTCCACGGACGGTTTCTTCGAACAACTCCGCGATCTTTGCACGGAGTACTACGCCCCTGACCTTTCAGAAGAACATCACTAATAAGGTCAAGTCTTCCTAGGGCGTCCCCTCCTGACGTTTCCACTCACACTTACATGTAAGTACCTATCTTTTATTCAACAGAGATACTAAATACTTAGGACACTTAGTGTACTGGGCACCTCGTGAAAATTAAACATTTACGTAGACAGACAGCTGTGCTGCTGGGGAGTTTGTTCCGCCACTTCTTCTTCCCAGCTAAAGCACTAGGAAGTGTCGAAGGGCGGGCGTTTTGGGGGGACTGTCTTTTGTAACTTTGACGTTCAAAAAGTGCTGACTCTCAGCCTAGTTTGAATAAATGACTTTTGATTTTGATTTTTTTTTTGACTGGTGCCGTCTGTGGCGTGTGCCGCAGGCCACCGGATGCTAAGAGCTAATTTCACCAATACTACTGCACGCACTCAACCTCTGCTAACCACGTTCTACGGTTGTCAGTATCATCATTTTGTTGGAATATTAACACTGGCAGCACTTAAGCGCAGTTTAGTTGGTGTGCTGATCGCGATCAATTTTATTGATGAAATTTGTCGTAAGTGCCCTTTGTGGATATACAAAAACCAGAATATGCACTACCATAGGCATCGCTGATGCGTCTCGATTCCAGGCTCAGGCACAGTGCTATTGGTTTTTTCCATGTAGAATTTCTCAGTAGCTTCCCGAACTCTGGATTTTTGTCCGGTTGATGAAAATTACATGGGACTTAAACATAACTGGCCAAAAGTGGGTCTCCTACTATTAACGATGCAAAGATTATCCGCGCGCCTCTAGCGGCGAAATTTAGAAGTTGTCTAAGAACGACACTTTAAAGTTAAGACATAATCAGATGGATCACGATTACATGCAAAAACATGTTGCTAATTAACGCAGAAATACGAAATATTGTTGCGTTGCTCAATGTAGTACTTACGGAGATTCTGGAATAAGTTTTAAGAATAGGCAAGCCGATTTCATCAGCAATGACAGTTTGTTCTCATCAATTTCAAGCTTCAAACTATTTTCCAAACAGTAAGTATAATTATGTTTTAATTATTTTATTGTACTTATATTATATTCACATGTATATGTAGTTTTTTTTATATATAAGTTATTTATTTAGTTTAGGGTAAGGCGAGTTTCTCGTCAGATATCGAGATAATATTTATTGTTCCAGATTCTTAAAGACAGAAGTTGTTTTCTAATATCGTACCGTCTCAGAATATTCCTAAAAGAAGCTCTCATAAATAAGTACCATTAGCCCAAAAAATAAAATCAAAATAAGGCTGATATCAGACGCAGAAAAATAGTTGTATCAAAGAAAGATCTTGGATATTGGATTGGATTTATTCACAATTTTATAATGGCTGGATGTGTGGAATTTAATCCCGACGTGCGAAGTACCAGTGCTTGTATATGAATTATGTTATTATTTTTTTCCTACAGATATCTCCATTCTACTCCGTAATAATTCTTCTCCAGAACGCATTGGTTTTGTGTATTCTGCAGACGCTTTAGGGTCGGTTCACATCTGACGGAAGATGCGTCGCGTATCATCGGTCGCGTAACGCCAGAACAGACAATTATATGAGAAAACATTCAACCTTTCACACTGAACCGATGTGCTCGACGCACTAACGCATCATCGTCAGCATCGCATCGCGTACAGCGTCTGTTCCGTTTCCGTCAACGCATTGTCGGCCGACGTAAAGGGCGGCACCGTCGTGCCACGCGTATATTGACTGATGCATTCAGACTAGACGTAAAATCTGCGGAGATATTTGTGTACTGACCGTTCGAAGTTTTCTTGTATTAAAAATGTTTGATACAAAACGATTTATCACGGAAATGCAAAATTACGCCCGACGCATCTTCCGTTAGATATAAAAACACACTATTTGACCGAATAGACGCGACCGATGATACGCTGACGCATTTTCCGTCAGATGTGAACCGACCCTTAATTACATCAACTATTGACAACATAATTATCGTTTCGTCTAGCAAGAAAACACATAAACACATAAATTTATATTGGATAAATACTTAGGGATAAATATTTTTTTCCGTGACGTAAATTGTATCGAAAACTGTCAAAGTGTCGTTCTTAGACAGCTTCACAATTTTGACACTTGGGGCGCTAGTTAGAATCTTTGCATCGCCAATAGATACTTTGGAAAAAACGTGTGATGTTATGTTAGATCCAATATGGGATAGCTGTCAAAAAGACCGCTATTAAAATCTAATCCAGTAGTTAGACAACTCAAGCAAATCTCAGTAAAAAAATACTTCAGTTAATTAAATAACTAGTTATATTTACAACTTATAATAATCAATTACACAATCCTTAACTACTAAGTAACACAATACAATTGGTTTTGTCCTCTCATTCACACCTTCTTGAATTAAATCTTGCACATTTACTTCAATCAATCAAACTGTTATGATACTTATGACTGATTATAATCAGTCATAAGTATCATAACAGTTCGTAGTCCTCAGAGTATCTGCAATGCCATAACCAACTATTGCAATATTATATTAGAAAGTTGAATAAGTCGTTGAAATGCAAAACGAAGGTCATGTTAAATGTAACACCCACTCTCATGAAGAGCAGACACTGCACTCAAAAACTGTTAGATTATAATTACCTAGGACAAACTGTCTAGTTAGGTAGGTCCAACTTCGAGATTTTTTAAATACAATATTGCTATTGCATAAATTATGCAATTGGTTGCAACAGCAGTGTTATATAGCCTAAACAAGACATCACGAAATAACTCACTTTTACTATTAGTCCAACCCTGAAAACCGAAAAAAACTTTACTGCGCCATCAACTTTGTAGAGTTATGTGAACATTAACCCCTTTATTCATAAACGTTGTTTAAGTTAAGAAATGATTAGCTGCTGTTTAACCATACATTTTTGACATTTAAACGTCGCTTAACTTTAATCAACGTTTATGAATAAAGAGGTTAGGATGTATATAACAGCTGATTCTTTTTCACGGTTAATTGTAAGCATATTTAAAATTGAACATAATGCTGAATTCAACGAACACTTTTCAGATTTAGAGTTATTTTAATCTAGGACAGGTGAACATGTCAAATTATCTTTCATACTTCATCTTTTGACCACACAAATACCATCACACACCATTGAGTACACGGATCACTCGCTACCACTTCCACTGGCGGAGCCACTGGCACTACTATTGCGTCTAGGAGTGGTCTGGTCATCCGGATGGTCGCTGCCCTCGTCGTCAGAGTCTTTGAGGGCCTTCGCCCTGTCCAGGCGTCGCGCGCGGCGAGTCTCCACGTCAGAAGCGTCCGATTCTGAAGAGTAGATCGCTGCGCCTGCTGATGCTGTGGAAACAATGTTAGGGTTATAGTAGTAGCAATTTGTAAAGGGATGTTTTTGCTAGCGAAATTTCTGACGTGGTGGGTAATGATTTCTTGGTAAAATGATAAAAAGAAGATTTAAAGAAAAAAAAAACGTGGGGACAATGACGCAGTTAAATTAGTTATTTGAAATAAAGAAGTCGGCTTTGTGTAAACTTCACCGATGTGAAAGGATCTATCGATATCGTGACACCAAAAAACAAAAAAAAAACTGTTTACTTCTAAATTCCTAATGCAAAAAAAACATCAAGTTATATTTTGATTTCGATTTATCATGTTAAGACATTGGACATTGGATACATTGGACATATCACGTCTATTATGTTTTGCTAACTAATGGAATTTGACCTTGTATTGAAGTGTGGTTTATTTTGATAGTAGGATTTACATGTGCTTAAAATTGCCACTGTCAGATCTACGCCAGACAGAATGGAATTTGACTATATGAATGATTGTGATATATGTCAGGATCAGGAGGAGTTAGGGATAGCTTTTTGTCCCAGACAAAAAAAATAATCCAAATATCAGATGATATCAAATACACCTTGGTCATACAAGTTGTAACAAAGTATTTAATCATTTAACATGGAGTAACATCCACTACCAAATTATTTTTAGGTAAATCTTTTTTTAACAAAGGACAAAATGAAGAGGTTTTCTAGTTGATGAGTATATTTATTTAGTATATTTATGAGTATATTTAGTATATGCATTAAGTCCGCCTCTGTACATAATATGTGCTTAAAGTGTTAAATAAATAAATATATTTCTTTTTTAATTTTATTTGAACGTACTTAATTTTTGTTTATATTTATACATTGTGGAGATCAGATCCATGCAGAGTCAGCCGATCCATGTTAATTACGGGTATTTATTTGCGTCTGAGGGGCAAGCACGGCCTCTGTGATAGGCTTCATTCACGCATTTTATCACAGTTTGTGCTCCCAAACTGTGATAAAAATTTGTGACTCAAGCCATGTTCGCACGCTGTTAAGACTGGAAGCCAACCCCAACATAGTATCCTTATTAAGGGTCGGATACACTGCAAGCGCGAGAGAAAATTAGGTATTGAAGCGCTACTCACACAGCGGTAGGCGCGCGCGCCTCGCTCACGCACACATAGATGTTTACATAGTGGTTCGAGCGGCAGGAACCTTGAAGATAATATTAAAAATAGAAGTGGATAATATGTTGTTTTTTTTATTGCATTTATACTTAGTAAGGAAGGATAGGGGATGTGGTGGTTTATTGTAGTTTTGTATGTAGACATCAATCAGCTGTTATATTAAGATTTTCAAAAATAAAGTCAATTAATACGTCTACATCATGATTTTTTTTCAGAGTGCAAGTGCCTCTTTTTGTTGCTTGAGACTGCGCATGCAATCTAACGAGCTCAAACTAGAGTTGCAAAGGACTCGAGTCATCGAGTCTTAATTTTAAAGACTCGACTCAATTATGCAAGACTCAATGTGCTCAAAAGGCTTGGAGTCTACAGATAAGCACTTGAGTCTTAAAAAGGGCTCGAGTCTTAAAAAGGACTCGAGTCTTAAAATGAACCAGAGTCTTAAAGAAAAACTCGGAGCATGAAGATGAAACTTGTACCTCATCATTCGAAAAGACTAGAAAGAAGGCAATAAACTCAAATGAGTGGTTATGATGAAACTTTGCGTACAAAAAAATCTGACAAGTTATTCGAGTTTTTTCGAATGATGAGCTACAAGACTCGAGTTCATTTTAAGACTCGAATCGTTTTTAAGACTCGAGTCGGGAGCTTTTCAAAACTCCAGTCCTTTTTTAAGACTCGATTATGACTCTGGCTCGGCTTGACTCTAGACTCCGAGCCTTTTGAGCACACTGAGTCTTGCATAACTGAGTCGAGTCTTTAAAATTACGACTCGAGGACTCGAGTCTTTTGCAACACTAGCCCAAACACCACGAGGTTATGTTGTATACTTAAAGTAATCGACGAAGGGGATGGCGGGGTCTGGAAGACCTTAACATGCCCTTCGTGGTTATTTATATTGATCCTAAGGTACTTTGACCTTAAGGTCACTTTCCATGAATTTTGACCTGTTTTTGCTCTTGAGAATCACGAAAATTGACTTTCGGAATTTTGACTTTGGCCTCAAGGTCAATGACCATGAGGTCGAGGTCAGTGATCGTGTGAAAATAGTGAAACTTAACTTTCGGAATTTTGATCTTGACCTCAAGGTCAATGACCATGAAGTCAAGGTCAGTGACCTTGGGAAATCGCGGATCTTGACTTTCGAAATTTTGACATTGACTTCAAGGTCAATGACCATGAGGTCAAGATCAGTGACCTTGGGAGAACCACGGATCTTGAATTTCGGAATTTTGACTTTGACCTTAAGGTCAATGACCCCAAGGTCAAGGTCAATGTTCTTGAGGTGTCCCATGGTATTCCCCCACCCTACTACTCCCACATCCCACCGGGTCCCAAAGTTTCATAGTGCCCGTTTCATATCCACTGACCAAGGAGTTTCAATGGCCACCTTCCGACTTCATCATCAGACCTGGACACCATCTAGATCTGTAGTACTTGTCAAGACAAATCTAAAGAGCCCAAACACGACTAGGTTATGTTGTATACTTAAAGAGTTCCTATGGTCACCGGTTGGCTTCATCATCAGACCCTGGACATTATTCTAGTTCTATAGTACTCGTCAAGACAAATCTAACGAGCCCAAACACGACGATGTTATGTTGTATACTTAAAGAGTTTCTATGGCCACCTTCCGACTTCATCATCAGACCTTGGACACCATCTAGATCTGTAGTACTTGTCAAGACAAATCTAACGAGCCCAAACACGACGAGGTTATGTTGTATACTTAAAGAGTTTCTATGGGCACCTTCCGACTTCATCATCAGACCCTGGACACCATCTAGATCTATAGTACTTGTCGAGACAAATCTTACGAGCCCAAACACGACAGGGCTATGTTGTGTAGTTAAAGAGAACAATTATGTAGTTAGAGCAAATGATATCACACCAAGTACTTGAAAATAAGATTATAATTATGATCCGGAAAGACGTAAAAATAATAACAAACAAACTTGGAATTGTCACAATATACAAAATACGTGCAGAAAGAATCGAGCTCAAAAATCTTAAATTTTAGTACTTGTATAAATTGTTCTGACTCGGACCACTGTGCGGGGGATCTCGTATACGCACAGGCCATTATTTGCCGCGTATTTTTTTACTAAGAGCGACGTGCACCCACCTTGAAGACGCCGCGGTTCGAACACTGCTATATAAATGGTAAACCGCGTCGCCATAGTAAATTGTATGGAGATTTCGAGCGTCAAAATTGAAAGAGTTTGCGAATTTTTTACGCAAATCAGAAGTAACATTATGGAAAATTAAAAAATGCATCGGGTTTTCTGTTCTTTATTGTTTTTATTTATGTATAAATTCAATAGGTGCCTTCTTGTTTTAAGCCTTAAGTTATCAAAATACGGCAGTGCTTTTTACACGTTTTTAGTGAAATTCAATATTTTTTTAACAATCATCTTCAAGGTTTATGCCCAACCCGATTTTTTCATCGTCTAGTAAAACTCTTGAGCTAGCCAGATGTATTTTTTCGTGGCAATTACTTTAAGTTTACTATATTAACTTATCGAAATCCCATAACACGATTTCCTACTGCTGACCCTTAAAAGGTGTGGCTAATAGACGTTTTTTCTTTTTATCTTGTTTTTTTTTTTACCGACATAATAACCGCCTCGTTGGTCTAGTGGTAGCCAGCGCTACTGCTAAACATGAGGTCCTGGGTTCGATTCCCAGGTCGGGCAAAGTGATATTGGGTTTTTCCATCTGGAATTTCTCTGTATCAGCCCGGAGTCTGGATATTAGTGCCCGGTGGATGGTAATAGGCTCGCCCCCTATTACACATGGGACTTAAACATAACAGGCGAAATGTGGGTGTACTATAGGTACACCTCTGCCTAACCCTTCGGGGAAATAAGGCGTGATGTTATGTTTATGTTATAACTAACTTCTGCCCGCGACTTCATCCGCGTTAAATTTCTTGTTCCCCCGACCCTTCTCGTCGCGTCGAATCGCCTACCCGTCCGTTTTTCCCCGTATTTACAACATTTTTCATTATTGCTCCGCTTCTTTTTTTTTTTTTTTTTATTGTAGGACATCTCGTAGTTAAACTGAAAAGATTGTGGCCCGGCGAGTTCTAAAAAGTTACCTTTTTAGGCCTCCAGCCGGGCCGCTTCTTTTCGTTGTAGCGTGATGTTATATAGCCTACAGCTTTCCTCGATAAAAAGGCTACCCAACATAAAAATATATTTTCAATTCGGACCAGTAGTTCCTGAGATTAGCGCGTTCAAACAAACAAACTCTTCAGCTTTATACTATCCATACTATAATATTATACATGCAAAAGTAACTCTGTCTGCCTGTCGGTCTGTCTGTCTGTCTGTCTGTCTGTCACACATTTTTGTCATAACAGTTGTCTGTCTCGCTTTCCTGCTAAAACTACTGAACCGATTTAGATGAAATTTGGTACACAGATAGTTTAGAGCCTGAGAAAGGACATAGGCTACTTTTTATCCCGGTAGCCGGTATTTCGCCCGCGTGGAGGTCGGAAAATATCCCGTGGGAACATACTACCGGGATAAAAAGTAGCCTATGTCCTTTCTCAGGCTCTAAACTATCTGTGTACCAAATTTCATTTAAATCGGTTCAGTAGTTTTAGCAGGAAAGGGAGACAGACAGATAGAGTTACTTTTGCATTTATAATATTATAGTAGTAAAGTAGTATAGTAGTATAGTAGTAAAGTCGTATGGAAGTATGGATTAGTATGGATATAGTATAGATAACCCATATAAGAGTAAGAACCACCGCGTGTTACCTTTCTGTCCCTGCTTGTACTTGTTCTTGATGGCGGCGAGCGACACGCCGCCCTCGTCGTCCGAGTCGTCCCGCGCCGCGCCCGCGCCGCGCGCCGCCGCGCCGCGCCGCTTGGGACGGGACGACGCGCGCGACCGCATGGCTGCGCGGAGTTCCATCTCCTCTTTCTGTTAAACCATATTGAACGACCGTTATGTTGTAACATCACTATTTAGTCATTAAATATCTGGTTGACCGAGCTTTGCTCGGTATTTTGGTAAATTGTGTTTAAAATAATAAGTTTATGTTCAAGTTGATTATCGATTAAGTTGGTCATTGAAAACACGAATAAAACGACATTTTATAAAAATGAATCCTAGCTAGATCGATTTATCGCCCCCGAAACCCGCTGTATACTAAATTTCATGAAAATCGTTGGAGCCGTTTCTGAGAATCAGATTATATATATATATACAAGAATTGCTCGTTTAAAGATATAAGATTAGTGTGTACACCACTAAATAATAATCTATGGTTCCGCTCTGTATCTGTCCGACACTACCGACTTGATAGCCACATTTTCCGCAATTTTCCGGCCGACCGCAAATATTATTCGATCACATCCGAATCCGATCACATACACATCCGTAGTTCGTAAATTAAAATCACAATTGTATACCAAAATAAAATATACAGTTAAAAAGCTGAAATAAATGAGATTTTTTTTTAAATTAATTTTGAGGGTAGATGTTAGTTATGTTCCTTCTGGGTACTACAATACCCCTTGGCGCTCTACAGGCTACTCTGTCTGATCTCATCTGAAACACCACGACTGAACGTGCTCTGTATAAACTGTGATCCTAGTCTCATTAAACCAAGTCTACTCAACATTATCTTTCATTTCAAGAAACACAACACGTTATATCATTTTCTACTTTAT
The DNA here is from genome assembly GCA_932294355.1 of Aporophyla lueneburgensis. Taxonomy (NCBI): domain Eukaryota; kingdom Metazoa; phylum Arthropoda; class Insecta; order Lepidoptera; family Noctuidae; genus Aporophyla; species Aporophyla lueneburgensis. Next base: position 8,973,130 of record OW028758.1, on the reverse strand, counting down.
AAACAACTTTAATTCACTGACAGCCGCGCACAGTGTAAGCAGCTGGGCTTAGACACATGAATTTTGCACTGTATTTCCTTTTACAACGAAGCTAGGTAAGCAAGGTGAGGTTACATTTAGCACACTGCTTATTTTTATTTTCCCTGTTGAATTCAAGTAAGAAGAGATGGTAAAGTGGTTTCACTTTTTAGCACAAGAACAATGATAACTTTGACTCTTCCGCATAAAATACTTGCAGAACTATTGTAGATATCCCACAGAATTATAGCCAATTTTTTATATATCTTGAATGTCAAGGACACCTATCCAGGCTCAAAACAATGATAAGATCTTCTCATAACCACAAAACAATTTTGGTGTGTTTTTTTTTATTATTATCTCATATTTGATTAACATTTACATACCATAAACCCAGTAAAATATAACGGAAACCTAACAATATTATATGTATTTGTTAACCTATATACGGTCACCATAAAGATAAGGAACCAGGATCGTCGGATATAGTTGAAACTGATGGATGTTTTTCAATAAAATATAATTTTAATTAATTAGAAAACACCAATTTTTTAAATTAATCTTCATTCGAAAACATTCATTTATTTTATTAAAACTTTATGCACAAGTAATACTACTGTACAAAGGTGGACTTAATGCTCGAGGCATTTTCTACCAGTCAACATAAAGGATGAATAAAAACCCATTGGTTTCTTACTAAACAACCATACCAGACGACCTTGGTTACTTATCTCTTGTGGTGACTGTACTCATTAAATTCACGAAAAAAAAAACTTATTCTACATACCTTAAGCTGATACTTCCTATCAGCATCAGGGTCAGCGCCGACCTGAGACAATATCTTAATAGCCGAGGTCTTGGTGGAGCGGTCAGCTAGCGACAGCGTCATCTTCCTGTGAGTGAAGGACTCGGTGGAATGTGGTCGGAATGATAGCTTGGTGCGAAAGACTGCCTGGCCTTGGAGACCTGTGCCTTGGCGGACGAACAGGTGGTTGTGGTCGCCCTGTGGTGTGGAGAAAAGTGGGTTACAATTGAATGTTCATAGCTTTTTTGTTGGAGGGCTCCCGTATGTAAGCTGTGGGATGCCAAATGAGCCATGATTACAAGTAATAAACAACTGACAACGAGTCACGAAATATCAAATAACGTTCACGTTTGATTGTTACAATCCACACTAATATTATAAATGCGAAAGTAACTCTGTCTGTCTGTCGGTCTGTCTCGCTTTCCTGCTAAAACTACTGAACCGATTTAAATGAAATTTGTTACACAGATAGTTTAGAGCCTGAGAAAGGACATAGGCTACTTTTTATCCCGGTAGTACGTTCCCGCGGGATATTTTCCGACCTTCACGCGGGCGAAGTCGCTGGCAAAAGCTAGTTAACAATATTTTTCTCTACAACGGGAGTTGCGACACTGACTACTAATGTTGCTTTTTATACTTATTTTAGTCCGAAAGAACGAAAGAAAATAAATTAATTGGGCCCCCGTTAAGGCACGCAATATTCCCACAGAAACAAAACAGAAAAAGCTCAAAATATTATGGTATGTCTCACGGCTGTCCCAAATAGCTGGGCCTATTTTCAGCATAAATGCCACACAACTGATGCCTGACACTGGTTTTCAACTAGACCCTATGTTACGAGAACGTAAACAAACTTTTTAAGGTTTAAAATACTTCGAATAGTTTGGGTTTTTATTAGACAAACTAGCTTCTGCCCGCGAATTCGTCCGCGTTCAATTTCTTGTTACCCCGACCCTTCCCGTCGCGTCGAATCGCCTATCCATGCGATTTTCCCCGTTTTTGCAACATTTTTCATTACTGCTCCGCTCCTCTTAGTTGTAGCGTCATGTTATATAGCCTATAGCCTTCCTCGATAAATAGGCTACCCAAAACAAAAAGATTTTTTCAATTCGGACCAGTAGTTCCTGAGATTAGCGCGTTCAATCAAACAAACAAACAAACTCTTCAGCTTTATAATACTATATAGTATATATAGTATATATAGTATATATAGTATATATAGTACTAGCTTCTGCCCGCGACTTCGTCCGCGTCAAATTTTTGCTCCCCTGATCCTTCACGTCGCATCGATTTGCCTGCTAGTTTTCGTCCATTTTTCGTTGCTGCTCGCTCTTTTTGAGTTATAGTGAGTCAACCTTAAAAGATAGACATATGCTCTCGCGGACTTTTTTTTAGAACTTTTTAAAAGGAACAATTCCGTCATACATGATTTTTGCGTTACTTTAACCGTTTACGCAGCGCACGCAACGGAAACTCTCAAAAGGAATAAATTTTCCCCGTTTTTGCAACATTTTTCATTACTGCTCCGCTCTTCTTAGTTGTAGCGTGATGTTATATAGCCTTTCTCGATAAATAGGCTACCCAAAACAAAAATTATTTTTCAATTCGGACCAGTAGTTCCTGAGATTAGCGCGTTCAATCAAACAAACAAACTCTTCAGCTTTATAATATTAGTATAGATAATAGTATAGATTAGATTTAGAGGAGGTATAGTTTTACCTAGTATCAGGGTTATGGAGGTCAATCGCGCCAGGTAAAACACTGGTAAGTACAAGAGCTGCATCCAGTTAGACTGGAAGCCGACCCCAAGATAGTTGGGAAAAGATTAGGCAGATGATGATGAGGATGATGAGACAATTTACTTAACAATAAATATAACTATAATAACTTTAGCTTTACTTACATGTAAAGGCTGCTTGTACACGTCGAATATTTCAGATCCGAGATGTAGCGACATGCTCCCGTCTGACCACTTCACCATCCGCGCGTTAGACTCTTTGACGGCGTTGCCTTCCTTGTCGAACACTGTGCGCCAACGCATCGTGTTCTCTACCTTCAATTTTAACCTGAAAATATATCGAAAATTTTTTAAACAGTTTTTTTACTAAATTAATTTAGGGGATATTACATATTTTTTTCTAAATATTAAAATACAAGCAAAACACTTCAATTTTCCGTGTGGTGAACGACGTAAAGAATAGCACCACCCCATTTCTTCCCGTGGGTATCGTAAAAGGCGACTAAGGGAGTTGCTAGAGAATGGGCAGCAGCGTTCTCTATGCATTTTACCATCAAACTGCGATCGCCAACCCGCCTGCTAAGCGTGGTTATTATAGCAAACCCTGCCTTTGAGGCAGACCTATGTCCAACAGTGGACGTTTTTCGGCTGAAACATCATCATTTCGTGATGATGATGACTTCCCTTTTACTGATTTGTCTTTACCTGCTTTGAGAGTCAGATGTTGACGTGTAATCCCAACATTATACCGTCAAATATATCGACGGCAGCAAAGTAGAAAAGACAACTGCAGTTTTTATGAAATTTACTTTGTTACAAAATTCGATTAATTCTTTGTTTTGTTATAGGATTTATTTTCTGTTTGATTCACTTGGTCATGACCTTTTTACTAAATGATGTAAAATAGAAGAAGATAGCTCTGTTCTTCTATTAATAATCGCTCTCCTGTAAAATCGTGATTTTGTAGATATACGTATATACTTTGTCGCCGTCGATATTATAGGACAGCGCCGTGTGAACTCCCGCATAAAGTTGAAAATTCTACACCAAAAGCTACCTATATTTGCCCATATCCTTACCTGGCGCGACCTTCCTCGTCCAGGGTTTCCTCCTCATCAATCTCATCCTCATAGGTACTGGGGTCGTAAGGCCGTGTCTCCACCGACAAGAAATTGGGCAGCTTCACAAAGTGTAGCTCCTTGCCCAGTTCAGTCCAGATCTTGGGCATGTCTACATCGATACGTGTCTCTGGGATTTCTACTTCTTCCTCCTCTTCTGGTTTGTCACGCGGTTCTGCCTGTAAATGTCGAGAGAAGAAGTTATTGTATTGAATTAAATATTTTTTACGGAATTCAGTTTACTGCCTTTTCACAAATAAGAAAGGTGGTTGAGGCTCGGTTAACTAACATTCAGCCCATTATTTCATGGTAGCTTCTGCCCACGACTTCATCATCATAGGCTTCCAGTCTAACCGGATGTAGCTGAGTACCAGTATTTTACATGGAGCGACTGCCTATCTGACCTCCACAACCACCCAGTTACTGGGTAATATGATACTCCTTAGTAAGACTGGTTGTCAGACTTTCGGGCTTCTGACGACCCGTAATCACTGTCTAAGATCTACGAAAGACAGTCAGGACCAACGGTTTAACGTGCTTTCCGAGGCATGGAAGGGTCTTGGTATGTAAAGATGGTCACCCATCCACGGACCGACCGCGGCAAGCGTAGCTTAACCTGGACGATTGACCCGTGCGGCTGTTGTAACTTAGCCACAATTCGTCCGCGTGAAATTTCAACCGCGTCGGCCCGTGCTATTATTTAGTTAGTAGTATGTATTTAGTTTTCTGACTTGGATTTTTTGCTCGGCTCCTAAAAATCTCACAGGATGTTGAATAGCATTTAGGCTTCCTCAAGAATCAGGCTATGAAATGCAAAAAGATATATTCAATACTAGCGGGAAAAACCCGCGACTTCGTCCGCATGGAGTTCAGTTATATCGTAGCGTAACGTAGCGTAGGCGAGCGCTAGGAAAGGAAGTAGAATTGCACGGACGAAGTCGCGGCCAAAAGCTATTATTATCACCCCTTTTCCAACCTTTTAGGGGTTGAATTCTGAAAGAGCCTGAAACACTTGTTTACTCATTTATTGATAGGAGTACTCCTGTGAAGTTTCGAATAAAATAGTTTAACTAATCTTGTTTCCCCGTACAAACTTTCAAGCCCTTTTTCACCCCCTTTTTTTTTTTTTTTTCAGGATGTGAAATCATCCAATGACTTCTCCCGCTCTGGGCGGAGCGGGAGGGCGTGTCAGACTTTTACTGACTAAAACCCACCCGTGTTCCATCAGTTGCCCATGTGCCAGGGTCACGGTATCTCTTTCGAACAATCACGCGACCCCGGCAGGCATCGGTCCTAGTAGACCCCTTCACTGGTGCTGACATCTCTTTGAGGCGCGCGTGGAACACTACGCGCCGTCGACCCGAGCCTGGTCCTTACCGGGCGGCGAGCTACCCATTGCTCGCCACCCGCAAGCTCGCGCCTACGGTGGCCGGGAGTCCGCAATCGACTCCCGACGCCCGGGGCGTCTCCTCCTGCGGCGGCTAGGGACGTGAGGGCCCAGAGACTGCCACTCCCTCACGCGCCCCGCCTCCTCCTTCGCGAGCATTACTGCTTCGCAGAAGGAGGTGACGGCTTCCCATTCCCTCTCGCTCCGTACCACGGCTTTTTTTTTTTTTTTCACTCCCTTAGGGGTTGAATTTGCAAAAACCCTAAGACACGTAATTGTTTATTTCTAATCGTTAACCTAAAAACAAAGTTTCAGGTTTCTAGCTCTAAAAATAACGGACTTCCATACACTTTTTCACCCCTTAGGGGGCGAATTTTCAAAAATCCTTTCTTAGCGGATGCCTACGTCATTACAACTATCTGTATGTCAAATTTTAGCGAAATCAGTTAAGTAGTTTCGGCTGTGTGTTGATAGATGAGTCAGTCAGGTTTGCCTTTTATATATTTAGATTTTTTTAACAACTCGCCAGCCCTATTTCTCCCTCTTCAGCTTTGGGAAGAGTTGAATGAAACCCGGTTATCGCGGTAAGATTTTATCGCGCAATTGTTTTTTAACGATCTGCTAGGCGCCAAGAATTATAAATCCACCAGTGTTTTCGCGGCGCTGGGATTACCTCTGTCTTACTCTGGCTCGAGCAACGTTCGGGACGGGTATTGACCGCGAGGACGGAAGGACAGGGGCCTATTTGTGTTTTCTTAGCCTTGCTGCTGTTCTGACGAAGGATTGTAACATCATCGGGAATGCCTTAGCAACCTCTTTCTTTTTGAATTACCGCTCGCAGGTCAACCTACGAGATTGTCGGCTACTTAACCAGACTAGCCTGTGGCTACCTTAAGAAATTAAGGCCTCCAGCAATGGCTTAGAAACTTAAAATTAGAGCAAATACTCTCTAAGGGCACCCCCTGTGGGGTACGGAACTCGGCTTACGGTGTCGCTTGACAACAAGGGGATGGCTGGATTGGAGTGATTATTGTCCAGGGACGGATATAAAGTTTTAGGCTCAGCGGCGCGGGCTGGCTCCAACAAAGTTTGGGGGCGGACATGGATTGGGACGTCACGGCGGGCCTCTACGAAGAAGGCTGAATGACGGCGTTCTGTGTTTGTGCTGATGGAGCTGCTGCTCTCCTGGAGAAGGATTGTTTACTGATTATTTATAACTTTACCTCATCCCCGCTTCGTCGCTCATCGCCAGACCGTCGTGCGTCCCCGGGGCTGCGACTGCGACTTCGGCTGCGACTGCGACTGCGCGAGCGAGACCGACCTGACGCCTTGTCACCGCCCTCGTCTTCAGTACTGATGTCCGACGCGTCGCCGAATAGCGCGTCTGCGGTCACTGTTGAATATGAACGTAAACAAAATATGATTTTATTTCTGTAAGTAGGTTTGTACACTTTCACACCTCAATCATATTTTTCGAACTAGATGAGTTCAGCGTTTCCTATCTGTATGTCTACCATGAGTTTATATCGAACAATTACTCGCTAGTTAACGTGGATGCAATAGATTTCATTTATTTTTTTAACAATTTATGCACACATATAAACAGACAAGAAAAAATGAACGAAAAATATGTACAAAGGTAATGCTTATTTCTATAGAAATCTCTTCCAGCATACCTGCAATAGGAGAGAAGATACAAAGAGATGTAGACACAGTATGTAATATAGTAGAAGAAAAATAATACTATAATTTAAATATAAACATACAAAATAAAAATATACATACATACAAACATACATAAATGATTTTTATTAACTTAACCGGTCAAGTACCGTAATTACAGACACAATTAAAAAACGATTGTTTGCATACCAAATGTGGTTTCTCAGGGACTTAGAGGATAAATAAATACTTCTAGAATAAATATCACTAAATATATATATATATATATTAATAATGTAATTAAAATTAAAAAAATCATGTGGAGAGATGGTGTTCTTTCACTCTTCTTTTAAATACAGCAATAGTAGGGCAGTCCCCTATGTCAGGCGAAAGTGCATTCCACAACCGAACCGCATGCTCGGTGAAGGAGTAAGAGTAGAAGTCGGTTGACTGGGGAGGGGACTTGAGGAGATTTCGACAATGTACTATGAGTTTTACGGAATCTTACGCAGGCGCTAAGGTAAGCTCGATAGATCATGTTGTCTAGCTAACTTCACTCCTTACGTTTTGTTTATTTCTATCTCAGTAATAAGAACAAAGAACGACTCAAATAATTAAAATGCAAGCAATGCAAGTGTTTGTATTGCTATGTGCAAAATAATGATGGTCAATTTTACTAACCAAATTCGGGCGGTTTACTATCCAAACTCACTAAACTCTATCCCCCCCCCCCTCCAGTCTACTGACTCTCGTGGTTGTTGAATTTTTATTTCCGAAACGGGTGTACCGATTTTGACGGAACTTTCACTGACAGATAGATGAGCTACTAGTATCCATAAACTAGTAGCTATCTCGTTTGAGCACTCGTTGGATAGTTGTTTGTACTTAACAGGAGTTGACGGACACTACTGAAAATGCTAAGCTCGTAGCCAAATTCTGGACTAACTCTATTTAGATTGCTATCGACACGCTAAGAAGACGAAGTACCTATCTATCAGTAACACAGTAACCTAGATTTTTTTTGTACCGGTAGCACGTTAACACGCGGGCATCAGCTACAGTAACAAATAAAAGCTTTATCAACATACCACCATCACCATCTTTCTTCGCCTCCTCATCATCCTCAGAGTCGACAATCGCCTTCGCCTTCTTCTTAGGTTTGTCGCTAGTCTCTGATCCACTGTCTGAACCAGCCTTCTTGCGTTTGGGAATGGCTTTAGTACCGCCATCGCTTTCCGAGTCTGATAAGACTGCACGCTTTTTCTTTTCACCTGGAAGAATTATTTTTTGGCTATTTAGATTTGTTTTAGAGTTGAGGTACATGAACTTAAAGGATAATAATGTTTTTCGTGTATCAATCAGGATATTTTCGTCGTCATCGTTTCAACTGAAAGACTTCGAGGCTATAATAGGCTTCCCCAAAAAGAGGGTTTTGCCACAATCGCCACACTTAGCAGGCGGATTGGCGATCGTAGTATGGTGGCAAAATGCATACGCTGCTGCCCATTTCATCTAGTGTTGCAAAGGACTCGAGTCCTCGAGTCGTAATTTAAAAGACTCGAGTCAATTATGCAGGACTCAGTGTGCTCAAAAGGCTCGGAGTCTAGAGTCAAGCCGAGCCCGAGTCATTTACAAGCTACTCGAGTCTTAAAAAGGACTCGAGTCTTAAAATGAATTCGAGTCTATGAATAACTCGTCAGATTATTTTCAGTCATATTTATATCATAACCACTCATTAGAACTTATCATTCTTCTATTCGAGTCTTTTCGCATGATGTGCGAGTCTCATTTTCATGCTCCAAGTTTTTCTTTAAGACTCGAGTTAATTTTAAGACTCGAGTCTTTTTTAAGACTCGAGACCTCTTTAAGACTCGAGTCTTTTTTAAGACTCGAGTGCTTGACTGTAGACTTCGAGCCTATTGAGCACACTGAGACTTGCATAACTAACTCGAGTCTTTTAAATTACGACTCGAGGACTCGAGTCCTTTGCAACACTCATTTCATCACATTCCAAATGGGATGGTGCTATTCTTTACGTCCGGCACCACACGGTGCACATAAGGATTAGGTGTAGTACAGATGTTTGCAACTTTTTTTAAGATGCATAAGATAATTATGTCAAATGCAAATTATGATTAATTGTCTTCTCTACATAATATAATAAAAGTCTGTTGATTAGTAAGTTCATCAATGAGAACAACTGGATGAATTTGGTCCGATTTTGTTTTATAATGTTCACATAGTCCAAACTGTGTATTTACGGAAAGAAAGTACGGAAAGTATTCTGAAAAAAATTCTAATTCAGAAAAAGTGAACATCTTTTGTTTCTTTGGGATTTTGTATCGACAAGTAAGAATTATAGTTTGAACCAACCTCTGTCAAGTCAACGCGAATACCAGTTTTATTGGCATCTATGCTAATATAATAAAGCTGAAGAGCTTGTTTGTTTGGTTGAACGCGCTAATCTCAGGAATATTACGAAATATGTAGGGTGTCCAGATTTTGCTGATTTAAGGTCAGACAAAAATAAAAAAACAGTATTTAAAAAATAATTGAAATGTGTTCTATTACTGATACTGAACCACCAAAAAAAAATTAAAACATCGCGCTAGGACTCTTAGGAGCCGAGAAAAAAGAAAAATAGTCACGAATACGAAGACCTCGCACGGGCAGGCGATTCGATGCGACGGGGAGGGCCGAAGCAGCAGGAAATTTAACGCGCACGAAGCCACGGGCAGAATCTGATGTCTTATAATAATATTTTGAAATAAAAACTTTCAGGAAAGCTATGTTCAGTTATTAGGTTCAAACGATACAAAAAATGCAATTCCACGAAACAGGTTTTGTATCTAAAAATGCACAGACCTACTACAGAGTTTATTTAATTTTAATCATTTGCTTTGAAAATTGAAAATCTATTAGTCTATTATACGTCTGTAATGAAATCAAAAACAGTATATGCGTTGAACATAGCTGTTTCGATAAGAGGTGTATGATTGATTATTTTTACAACTTATTTGACTGACTACTTACCTATGCCAGGTTCAGAGCTTTTAGACCGCGACCTCGAGCGACTTTTTGACTTAGACTTTGACTTGCTTCGGGACTTTGATCTTGAATGCCTAGAGCCAGATCTGAAAAATTAAATGGTTCAAAAAATTATTACAACAAGTATATATCTATTTTTTATATAAATATTATGTAGACTAACAATAAAAATTGTAAGATGATCAAAATTGATGACGAGTCTCCTAGAAATAGTTCAAATATTTTACTTGTATTTCAGTTGCTAGATCAATGCAAAAATCAGTTTTTTTTTTTTATAATTACTCACCTGGAACGACTCTTCGCCTTGTCCTTAGCCGGTGCATCTGCATCATCAATCATAAGCCCCGGGGAGTTAGACCTGCTGTCCGGTACTTCTGGGATAACAACAGGACTCTTAGACCTGGACGAAGCACTCCCAGACCTTGATCTAGACTTCCTACTCTTAGGGCTTGCACTTGCTGCAGACTTCGACCGAGACCTACTTTTGGCAACAAGTGCTTTAGGAGTCTGTGAACGTGCCTTCGGACTTTGTGATCTGGATTTAGGAGACTGGGATTGCGATTTAGGGCTGTGGGGCCCAGATTTTGGGCTGGCTGAACGGCTTTTAGGAGTTCCTGAACGAGATCTAGCACTGGCTGAACCTGAGTGTGACCTTCTAGATCCACTCCTGGACCTTGAAGTTCTCTGTTTGGGGCTCCCAGAGACATTGGACTTTGGGCTTGAAGACCCAGACTTGTGGCTTTGAGCGGAACCAGAGCGAGATCTGTGCGAGCGAGCAGGAGAGTTGGATTTGCTTCTAGAAGCATTTGAAGATCTTCTAGAGTGGGCAGAGTGGAATGATTTAGGAGATTCACTTCCTGACTTCGCTGGGCTGCGGGAGACTGATCTGGAATTTAAATAATGTAATGTTTACAATAATCTAATAATTTCATGGTATGCAGACGACAAATCAAGCTATGCATTTCCAGTATAAGCTAAGCAAGTACTATGAATGAAACATTTATGGGATATTTAACTCTGTAAACTATCAGTATGGCTTTGGAAACCTGACATATTGCACTAAAATGTGATTAAAAGCATAAAAAAAAAATATTGTGTTCTATTTAAGTATCATATTTAACAGTCAAATGCTCTAGAAACCGATTTCAAGAGTCTGACTATGCTATAACCTTTTGCTATTAGTTTGTTGGTCAATAATTACCTTGAATGACTGCCTTCTTTGCCAGGTGCGGGACTAGGACTCTTACTGTGGCTCGCACTCGACCCGCTGTCAGAATCAGAGCCGGAGTCTGTGTCTACATTGAATAAATACAATCGTGTTTACATGACACCAAAACAAGCATGAAACTACAAGAATTACCTTTAAAATACAAAAATTACAGCGCTATTTTATGTTTTTGGCTTAAATAACAAGAATAAGGGTAAATAATCTTTTATTTTGAAAAGAAAGTTGTGATATTTTGAGTCCAATTTTCTGCAGTGGCTTACAACAATTTTACTTACCATCTAATGATTTTTTCGCTATCGGCGCCATTTTATGCACCTATTATAACACAAATACACTATTTTACTATCTGATCATTAATTGAACGATAACTATTAATATTATAGTAGAAATTATTGAATTTCCGTATCAAAATATAGGTTAGAATGCCAACGAAAGAAACGTCAAACAAAACTTTAATGACAATTACGAGTTGATAACAGATAAAATAAATCATAGACTTATAAAATATTTTAGTCGATTAGAAAGTTTTAGTAAGTAAGCGATATTCATGACGAGTGTCTTTGTTTTACTACTAATAACCATGCATGCTATGCTACTGGTACGCCTGGCGAACTGAGAAAATATTTTTATAATTATGCTAAAACTAACTAAACTTTAGTGTGATGTTAGTGAAAGTCAACCAAAGGGCAATAGAGCGGGGTCGCGTGATTGTTCGAAAGAGATACCGTGATCCTGGCACATGGGCAACTGATGGACAGTGGCGGCCTTAGGGGGTGGCGAACGGGGCAATCGCCCGGGGCCTCGCTCTTGCAGGGGCCTCGCGCAACAACCCAAGCAAATTTAAAAAAAAATAGTTCTGTAACTATATATTTTATTTAAAACTTTTGCTTATGAACCTTAATTATTTAAGGTTTATAAGTTTATAACATAACGGTAAATTAAAATTAAGTTAGTTAACTAATTCATTCATTTAAAACATAATTGAATAATTCATTCTGTAGTATTTGAATATCGCGCCTCGAAACACTTGAAGATCGGTTTTTTTATCGCCTAGCACTCAGGTCAGCCGGGGAGTCGGTCGGGACATAATATTCTGCTCCTTTATCGCTCAGGGAATCCCCGTGTTTCATTTCGTTCGTCAACTCTTGTCGCCTTGGAATTATTTTATTTGCAGTATGAGTTACAAAATCCTTACTGTACCGTAAATATCTTTCAATTTTATTGAATACTGGCCTTTGCCCAAGACTTCGTCCGCGTCAAATTTCTTACACCCCCGACCCATCCCATCGCGTCGCACCGAATCGCCTTCCCGTGCGAGTTCTTCATATTCGTAACTTTTTTTTATTTTTGCTTGGTTCCTAAGATTTTGTTGATAAATGGGCTATCAAACACTAAAATATTTTCAATTCGAACTAGTAGTTCCTAAGATAGATTACCTTGTTCAACCAAACAAAGAAAAACTCTTCAGCTTTATAATACCGGTACAGATTTGACGCTCATTTTGTAATATCTGAAAAACTTTTTGGATATTTAAGGAAATCTTTATACTATCTTACGAAAACAGTCCTTCATAAGCCTTAACGCTTTCAAGGGATTGTCTCTAATAGCGGTTGGCATTTTTTTACGCAAAATAATACATATAGGTTGGCAAAAAAGAGTCTGTCGTGGTAACCATTGGAACTAAAATATTTTTTTGGTGGCAGCACTGCTTTGTTTATCATCAACAAGTAGCTAATCTGTCATTGTGTTATGTTCCCAGTTGTATTTTACTTATTTCTAATTAACTATCAATTATTAATGCTTTTAAACATATAAAAAATGAATAAAACAATAAGGAGTAGTGGTGTGAGCTGTGATATACTAAGTTTTCGTAAGAAATTTGGCGGAATCTGAAGCGGAACAAATTTTGTCTCCGATTGACAATGTTTACGAAAGAACTGCCGACACGATAGGTATTTATCCAAGAAATTTATCTTTTATTCAATGCCAGTCATTGTTTCTCCTTTCTAATACTAAGTTTTATCGGTATTCTATGTTTCAAGCCATTTTATTGTTTTGTTTACTAATACATTATTGAGGTTATGTTTTCTAGTTTTAACAAACCGCGTGTACGTTAATTCTTGATGTTTGATACTTGAAATTGAAAAATGTACCTACATGGAATTAATATGATTGTCTTTATATTTTTTTCAAGGTAAATCTCACAGTACAATTAGAGAAATTGTTAATGAAGGAGAAAACAATTAAGGATTTTTTCTACACCTGGAGGAACACCAAAACAGTTGGCGGAAGAAAGAATTAGACTATTTTGATCTGTGTGCAATTAGACAAAAAGTTCAACCGAAACAGCTAAGTTTTTTTTTTTTGTTAATGCTATTATCGCATACCACAGTAAAAAAAGTATAATTTATATTTTTTATTTTTCAGGTGCCTATTTTACGTAATATATTACCTATAGTTTGAGGAGACGGGTTGTAATGGGAGCCGTAAACGTATAAGAAATATTTTTACACTATTTTCATAAATAAGAAATGTAAAACTGACACATCAGTGTTAATGGAAAAAATCTATCATAGCACCGAAAAGGAATACAAGAATGATGTTACGTCACGTCTTTCTTTTTAAATAAAATCTAAACTTTACCGTGTTATTTCATTTTCATTGTCATGTGAATAGTGATAATGCTTTGTACCCCACATAGACATACCTGACGCCTTCATTAGTCAACTGTTCAAGTTTATTCGATATTGCCCGTACCTTTCGAATGCGACATGCTATAGGTACTCTCTGACTTCCGATTAGTTTCCGACAGTAAGCAGCTGTAAGTCGCCTTCTTGTCGACTATAAACTGTCAGCATTAACAGGATTCGTTCAGTATCATTCATGCCAAATTTGATACAGGCATACCAACCATCGAATGGTTGTGAATACCCTAGATGGTGGCCGCAAATGCGATTGCTGAACATTATGTCTTGTGTATCTGGTTCAATCGGCAATCCCTGAGTGTAATTTAATTAATTTTTAAACTGAATAAGTTTGCATTATGTTATTGCTATGGCACTCTTAGATAAAAAGTTATTCCAGCGAAATAATGCGCAATCTACTAAATACATTGAAAGTAAAGACTGTGTGCCTATCAAGTCTTGAAATGTTGACTGATGCGTATTTCCGGGATCTCGTGTTTGTGGATTAAAACAACAAGTATCTTATCACTTTTAGTCCTAGTATACAGGGTGGCCATACCTGCTAACCAGGCGCCCTCATTTTTTCCAGACTCTTTTTTGCCAAGCTGTACATGCAGATTGCGATTCTTGTTTGGTAGTCCATAACGACGTGTGGAGTGGGCGCCACAGTTTTTTTTTTTTGTGGGTACAAAATCATTAAGTGACGTCTCCCGCTCTAGGGTGGAGCAGAAGAGCATGTCTGACTTTTACTGACTAAAACCCACCCGTGTTCCTTCAGTGGCTTGCTACGGTAACACTTACGAACAGATCTTGCGACACTGGCAGGCATCGGTCCTAGCAGACCCCTTCAGTATTGCTGAAATCTATTAGGGCGCGCGTGGAACACAACGCGCCGTCGACCCGAGACTGGTTCTTACCGGGCGGCGAGCTACCCATTGGCGGCCGCTGGAAGCTCGCGCCTGCGGTGGCCGGGAGACTGCAATGGACTCCCGACGCCAGAACAGGAACCCCCCAAAGCACCCATGCCCGTTAAGGCATGCGTTAGGCGGAAGGTGAGGACGCCGTGACGCCTCTCTATCCACTCCTCAAAGAGGGGCCTTACCGCTGCAATTATGGCGTGCCCAGTACTGGGTTTCGACAATCGTACCCGCCATATCGCCATTAGATTACACCGGAGCTCGTGATCGCCGTGCCGCGATATGTCGCGGCAGCGGAGTTTTGCCTCGGCGTTTCGCCTCCTTGCACCACTCTCACATATGCGTGAGGACCTTTGCCTCCAGATCCCATGGCGGCACTCCAGCAAGGAGGCTCACTGCCCCGCAGGAGACCGTGCGGTATCCCCTGACTAGACGGATGGCCATGACCCCCTGGGACGCACTCGACCGGTGGCGGACGCATGACGGCGTTAATTCTACCGTGCGGTATAATAAACGCACCGCATGGCAGTGCCCGCTAGCCCGAAAATGATATTGACAGACAGTTCAAAAAAGTGAGAAGAAGACGACGTAAAAAAAGGCATTTTCTCAGGGCTCGCAAAGACCTGCCGCCCGGAGCCTCGCAATGGGTAAGGCCGCCGCTGCTGATGGAACACGGGTGGGTTTTAGTCAGTAAAAGTTTGACACGCCCTCCCGCTCCGCCCAGAGCGGGAGAAGTCATTTGATGATTTCCCATCCTGAAAAAAAAAAAGAAAAAAAAAAAGGGCAATAGAGAGGGCTCTACTTGGAGTTTACCGACGCGATCGCATCAGAAATGAAGAGATCCGTAGGAGAACAAGGGTAACCGACATAGTCCGAAGAATTGCCAAACTTAAGTGGCAGTAGGCTGGGCACATTGCTCGCAAAACAGATGGCCGATGGTTCTGAAGTGGCGACCGTGTACTGAAAGACGTAGCGTTGGAAGACCTCCCACAAGATGTACCGATGTCCTGGTGAAGGCCGCAGGACTCCGCTGGATGCGAGACCGAACCTTTCGAAGTGGTGGAGCTTGGGGGAGGCCTATGTCCAGCTGTGGACATCTTTCGGCTATGAAATGATAATGATGATGAACTAAACTTTATTTGAATGAAACAATAGGGCTCAAAACTGAAAGTTGGGCATAGGCAGCAGCACTGCTGTCCATCCGGCATCCAAAAACCGCCAATGTTAAGTATGTGTAAGCCATAATTTGTTTTTTTTTTTTTTTTTTTTGTTAAAGACTAGAAGCGTACAACCGGAATTACCAGATCGGAATTGAAAACCAACTCAAGAATGACCTTCCTGGCCATAAACTAGGCACAAATCCAGACTTCATGCTGCCACTAAAAATTCCCGATTGGAAAACCCTAAAACTTTGCTCGGCCTGGAGATCGAATCGTGGCCTCCCGTGACCCTCTAGTCGTGCTTGAACCCACTAAACCAACGAGGCAGTCAATGCAACTGTACCACGAATACTATAAATTATGTGGTACAATGAATTATTGCACATTTTAGTTGATAACACAATTCACAGGTGATGTCATTCATTACGTGAATCCCTCAGATTTCATCCCTCTTACGACACCTAGGGGACCAATAAAGTGGTTTTATTTATAACCGGAATATCATACCCATTCCGTACTGCGTAATGCAACTTCCATTGTATCTACTCAATTAGGCACCTACTCATAGCTTTTTTATTTGACGTGAAATTGCGCGAAAGGAATGTTAGGATCTGCCGGGGTCGCGTGATTGTTCGAAAGAGATACCGTGACCCTGGCACATGGGCAACTGAAGGAACACGGGTGGGTTTTAGTCAGTAAAAGTCTGACATGCCCTCCCGCTCCGCCCAGAGCGGGTGAAGTCATTTGATGATTTTCCATCCAAAAAAAAAAGGAATGTTTGGATTATTTAAAAGAACAAGCATTCAATCAAAGCATTGATAAAAAAAGTTAGCCTTTCATAGTGACATCTTTTGAAATCTGAACTAAAAAAATAAGTCCGACTTATAGATGTAAGCTGTCATGCCCTTTATGCTAGGAGGCTTTTATTTTTGCAGCCATGTTTACATTATACATATTTTTTTTATTTTTTTTGCTTATGCTTGAGTATAGTTTTCATTTTATTTGATGGTACATTGGGTTGGCTAGCTGGCATATAGCAAATCATTTAATTTAATGTTTTGTGTCTCTTAATGATTTACTAAACACCATATATAGAATCAAGTTCTTCTAACTGGACAGACACCTGTGCTGCTGGGGAGTTTGTTGGCCACTTCTTCTTCCCAGCTAAAGCACTAGGAAGTGGTGACGGGCTGGCGTTTTGGGGGACTGTCTTTTCTAATTTTGACGTTCCAAAAGTGCTGATCCTCAGCCTAATTTGAATAAATGACTTTTGATTTTGATTTGATTTGATTGAATCGGATTTCAAAAGATGGAAAAGGTTATTTTCGTACCTACTCTTTTTTAGTTAAAAAAATGACCCATCTAAAGGCTGACCTTGAAAAGCGTAGCTTAACCTGAAGAAACTGCGACACAAGGCAAAACAAAAACTAAATGGTCACCCACCCAAAGGCTAACCTTGCGAAGTGCATCTTAACCTAGCGAAACTGCGACAAAACGCTACACATAAACTAAATGGTCACCCATCCAAAGGCTGACCTTGAGAAGTGTAGCTTAACCTAGCGAACCTGCGACACAAGGCAAAACAAAAACTACATGGTCACCCATCCAAGGGCTGACCTTGAGATGTGTAGCTTAACCTAGCGAACCTGCGACGCAAGGCAAAACAAAAAAATATTTTGTAAAGATAATATTTAGGTACCTACCTATATAGATATTGGAACTTTGTTACCCACTGTGCGTCGCGACGCACAGTGGGTAACAAAGTTCCAATCGTCGCCACGCTCGTCACGCCAAAATTTAGGTTTACCCTAGAAAAAGTACTAGTACTAGTTTAAAAGATGTTTCACATCAAAAATCTAAAGTTATAAGTTCGAACGTACTAGAACCTCTGGCTCGCCGCCAGCCGCCATCGCGCCACGCCAGAAGGTACGGCTAAGCCTTTGGTATATAGCGACAGAGCCTGCTGCTTGTTAATAAGGTGTTTTTTTTTACCAACTTTTTCGTTCGTTGAAGAAAGGTAAATTACGTATTCGTTTCCGATGGTACAACATACAAACCATTTTACTTTGAGGCTCGTCGTAAAACTTGAGTGAGAAATAAACATTTAATTTTCAATACTCAATACTCAATACTTTTATTGCATTCCACATGTGTTCTTAGGTGGTAAACTTATAATTAGATCATATGGACCCTGTCGGGCACAGCAAAATAAGTGAGTTAGGAGAGAGGAAGCATTTGTTAATTATGTAGCCTTACTTAGATACCTTCTATAATAATATAAAAATAATGATCAAATATAAATAATGATTGCGGTATTATAATTCTGATAAACATAATATTAAATACAAGATACAAAATATGATTGACATATGTAATAATAATAAAAATAATAAAATGATGCTTATGATTTAAATATATGTAGTTTAAAGTCGAGTACCTAAGTTATGACTTTATAAGTTTATCACTTAGGTATTCGTTTATTGAGTAGTAGCTTTTCTTTATCAAAAATAGTCTAAGGTTTTTTAGGAATATGTTTATTTTCTCTTCTTTTTTTATTGCTGCGGGTAGTTTATTATATAATTTAATAGACATTACGTAGGGACTGTTAGAGTGCATTTTTAATCGAGAACTTGGTAAGTTAAGCCTAGATGGGTGTCTGAGTAGATAGCGTGTCTGTATGTCTTCGCGTTTTGAATACAGTTCTGGATGTTTCCGGACAAATTTACAAGTTTCTAAAATGTATATACAGGGAAGGGTTAAAATATTATATTTTTGAAAGAAAGGTTTACAACTATCTGTTTGCTCAATGTTTACCAGTATTCTTATTAACTTCTTTTGCAGTGTGAAAAGTGATTGTGCGTCTGTGCTGTTTCCCCAAAGGGTGACGCCATAGCTAAGCCATGCATAAGCATAGGCATAATACGTGGTGAGAGCTGTTTGTATATTGGTGGTCTACGTGGTGAGAGCTGTTTGTATTTTAGTGACATTCAATGCCATATTTATATTGAAAGCGCAGAGTTCACTTTTATTATGATCCAATTTGACCGTGGTTGCATTGTGTAACACATTCACCACTAGCACATACGTTAAACTACCTATATATTGATTAATTATCGAGTTGCGAGCAAGCAAAGCGAGCAAGCAAACAAATCAAACTTTGTTTACCAGTAATCCACTTGTAATAAATGTTATGCAACCGGCAATATTAATATTGTAATAAGTTTATGTAGCAGACCATTTCTATACTTATTCCGTTCCCTATTCGATAAAAATAAAACTGTTTCAGTCATACATAATCCCTTGGTCAACACTTACGAGTTTTCGAACTCAACTTCTCTTATCAAATGAACAGATGTTATCTCTTTCTTAAACCAAAAGTCGGAAAGGGATAGAAGGTCCCAAAAACGGGCGCCTTTCAAGGGTAAAGTACCCAAGTAGAGCCAGGCCTTGTTCGCATCTGTTCCGACTTTGAATGGGGGGAATGAATGAAGTTTTTTTCAACGTAACTTTAGTTGAACGATGGCCGCGGTGGGTGATGTTTGTGCCGGTCTGCTGCGACACAAACATATTTTATTACGAGAACTATGCGAAACAAATATTTTAGACGTGTTAGTTAAAAAAGGAATTCTTAATTTAAATGAGTTTGAAATAATAACGGGTGCAAATGACAGTGATAAGTGTAATTATTTTATCGAGATTGTTAGTAAACAAAGCGGTGCAAAGTTGAATGATTTGTGTGCTGTTTTAAATAAGGAATGCCCCAAATTGACGAAGGAGCTTATGAACGACAAACACAGGTTTATTGTCAATGGTAAGTACTTATCTACAGTTGATAAGATTGGACGGTATTTTAAGCGTAAAAAAGTTCGTAAAATCTTCCGCTGTTAACAATTTTTTATGACGTTTAACTGCTTTTAAACTTTGTAAGTTATCAAATTTGTAGATAACAGATGGCAAGGATATGAATTTGAAAATGCTTTCATTTAAGTTCATTTTCCTGTGATTTTATTAAGCGAAGAGTCGGTAGGTGGTAAATCTAACATTGACTTTGATTTGCTTACGTACCTAAGTAGGTAGTAGTTACTTATTCAGTAGTTTTGCATGATTAGCACGACCCGACTAATTATACCAACTTGTAGGTAATCGTAATTTACATGAACAACTACAGTTATGTTGGTAGGTACGTACCCGCAAGTACCTACATACTTTCTTACTTATGTAAGGTAAGTCGAAGACAGTACAAAATCTTTTCCCAATACTGTTGGGCTCGGCTTCCAGTCTAGCTGTATTTTATATGGAGCGACTGCTTATCTATCCATAACCTAGTTAGTGGGGTAATACGATACCACTTGGTAAAACTGGCTGTCAGAATTTCGGGCTTCTGGCAACCCATAACGTCCGTCAAAGATCGACACGAATATCAGCCGGGACCAACGGCCTAACATGCTTTCCGCGCCACGGACCCCTCCGTGGCGCGGAAAGCATGTTAGGCCAACCGCGGCTTATGTAGCTTAACGTGATCTATCGACCCATGCGGCTGTTATTATTTAAACAGAAGCTTACACATTACTAACGTATTATAGCTACTGAATATACCCAGGTAACAACTCTGAATCAGGGCATAGCACTGTAGGTAAATGATTTTATTTCTGGAAGTACTTAGGTACCTATGCAGAAACTCCTGTACACGTCAATGATATTTTAAAAAGTAGACTAGGTACGGGGTTTCCTATCTAAGTACTCTAAGAAAGGGCGAAACAATCACAGAGGTTAAACTCCTTTATAGTCCAGACATAATCTTGTTCAGATCATGTGAAGACCATGTAGATTGGTCTCTGTAATGGTATTCTTAGGCAAGAACCACACATTATCTAAGGTTGGACTTTTAACCCGATTCACTAACTTGACAATTGGAGGGATACCAGGTTTTGACAAAAAAAAGATACCTAGTGAGGTGGTGCAAGAATGAATGAAATTGAATGAACTTGAAATAATGTACCTACTTACATGCAAACTTTGTAATTTAAATTTAATAACTTGTCTTAAAACAAGATGTGTACCATATCGATATATAGGTATGTAGTCTACAGTGGCGAAGGCACCATATAACACGATTCCTACCGGCTTGCCTTCGGGGATTCGCATTGGTAACTCTATCACTATTAAAAATACAATAGTATGTAAATAGTGGCTACTATTGTCAATAAATATAGTTACACTACGGGTATTTAATTCACCATAACATTCAAACAACAAAAAAGGTTATTTATACCTTTGTATTACAACAAAAGAGAAATGTTCTAAATTAACCCGGCGCCAAAACGTCATAATCGGGAACTAAAAATTCATACAACAGCGATCCCGTAATGATGTCACTTTAGGTCACGTGGCACCGCTTGATATGTACGAGAGCAAGCCGCTGTACAACGGGTTATGACAGAGACAGGTATAGAAAAATGCGTCAGCGAGAACGAGATAGAGGAATATTGCATATTTTATTCGTTTTCATCTGTTCAATTTAATTGTATTTAATTCATTACATTCCTATATTAATTTTAGAATGATAGTAAGTATTCTTTATTGATGAGTCGGTAAGTTAAGGCCGACTTCGCTTCGGCTTCTCTTTTAGCAAAATTTACGCCTCGCCGCTGGTAGTCTATGACTGTCAGACGAAATAAAATGACTATAGTAAAAAAATAAGCAAAATTACATGATTTTTATATTTAGTTTCGTTTCTATCAGAAAAAAAAGGAAATCACTGTTATTAAAAATGATAAATTATTCTTATAATCCACACCTAAAAACTATTTTTTAAACTTTTATTTAATTTAAACCATTTTTATCATTCATTCTTTATTCGAAAATCGTTCACTACCCCGACACTATTAGTTTTAGAATGGTATCATTATTTTGCATTGAACTGTCAAGTTAGTGAATAGGATTAAAAGTTCAACCTTAGTTTGGAGATTACTATTACTACCTACTTGCTACTGTACTTACCTTCATAGGTGGGTTAGAGAATATGGTAGTTACTTTTACAGGTCAACAAATGTAAATAGGCAGGTAACCTATTTATAGACCGCATAAAAACATAAAAAAACTAATCTTCACAACCGCGAAAACACGAAACTGGAAGAAGATCCTAACTTGAATTCCAAGACTCAAAAAAGCAAGGAAAATCCGTTCAGGTGGACATTCATGTCTATGAATGTCCACCAGAACGGATTTTCCTTGGAGTGTAAATATGGTGCTTTTCCACAAACGATGCGACACTTCATATCCTGTCAGCTGCACGTGGCAGGAACTGATGAATGCTAGTAATGGCGCCCAACAAGTAGCCGAATTCTAGGCCATCTAGACTAGATAGTACACACAGATTGCTATCGGCACGCTAGGATGAAAAGACAGGAGAAAGGCACCATAAATCGAGAAGAGTAAATCCGTAATTCGAATCCTAGATGACGCTGGAACAGGAGAGTAGGGAATGTCACATAGAAGAGGCCTATGAAGGGTTAGAGTCGGGATGCACACATCCAAAAATCCTATGAATCTGACATTATACATTATTACTGAATATGTCACAAAGTTCTGTATCTACCGACCTAACGAAAGACCATAGATACGTATGGTCGTAACAGTTAACCAAAATGTAGATAAGCAGAGATGATAAAGTACCATCCTTAAAAAAAAAAAAACGTCAAAAAGTAGCGGTCTGTTCAACAAAGACCACAAAAAAACAAGAAAATCGGCCAAAAAGATACGGTACTAAGGCATTATGTATATTATCAAGTTGTCACATTACATAAAAACTTAACGAGGCTACGCTAAAGACTTAAATGCATGCCTAGGCATAACGTGAAGAAACGGTAAAAGTAATCATGTGCCGAAATAGTCGGTAATACCTACTAAAGAAATTGCTACCGAGCACGAAACCCCGCAATTCGAAATAGATTGAAAAATTGCATGACCAACGACCAAAAAGGGGAGACAAGAATATTGTTAGAGACCATTATTTAAACTTTACAAATATAAATGCGTATTTAAATCTGGCATTGAATCTTTTGTATCAAGATACAAGGTTGAAAATCGCCTGCAATTGTCTATGGGACATTGAAGAGTAGATGCGGGTGCGTTCGGAAATTGACCCCGCCTGCTATGGGAATCAATCAACTATTGAGCTCCTGGTCATTCACGTAATTCAAATGAAACCACAATTACTGCCATGATCGTTAAGGTAGAAATGACTGTTGATGTACATGTCCTTTGTCGTGCCTTTGATGTCATTACCGAGGGTCATGACATAATAATTAATAATAATATGAAATTGGAACCTTACGTAATCACAATCTTACGTAAGTTTTTGGGAGTAACGATAACTACGTAAGTCTTCGAGGAGAATCTTTAAGTCTTATTTTGGTAAGTACATAGTTGACCAACTTTCTTGTGTTACAATGTAGTACATTGTACAGCTCGCCATAGTTTTGGAACTATAAGTAAAGTAACGTAGGCCATGTCCTACAGCACAGTGGGGAAAACTTAAGTCTCAGATTACTGAAAACTTACCAAGTAAACTAAGTTCTGGAATGAATAAATAAGGACGAGACTTTAGAACTAACTACAAATACAGCTCCAGCCACAGTCTAAACCACCAACCAACCATCCAACCACCACCGATCTAACCATCCTTGTTTTATTCAACAACCTACGTTATTAAGAATCAAAATGAGCTGAGCTGTTCTTTAACAATCTTGCCGTGAAAACTTGGTTAAGTTTGCTTGAAGTGAACTGTCAATCTCTAAAATCTAGTGGGATGACAGCTCACTTTAAACGCACGTTACTTGTGTTTTCTCGATATTTTCTTTACAGAATAAACTGCCACAACAGACAAACTATGAATCAGTATCTGAATCATTTTAAAGGATATTACTAAACCCCGGCGTTATAAGGTCGGAACATTTGGTGGTCAACAATGTAAATAACGCAATTGATGTTGTTGTACTGTCAAAATGAAAACCATTCCTGTTGTTAGTGTATATAATTACCCACTGGTCTATTCTGTAAACAAATCACCGTGGAAACTTAGGCAAGGTGAGTTTGAAGTTAGCTGTCAAAAGTGTCGATGACTAGCATCAGTTGCAATGACAGCTCACTTCAACCACATTCTCACTGAACTATTTCATCCATGGTGGTGTAGCTAGTTGGTGATTATTTTGATTATAATTCTGTAAATACTGACGTGTTCCCGACGCTAATCATATTTCAGTTAACATAAAACCTTGCACTGACCTGCAAATTGCAAAAAAAGATAAGAAAATTTTAATTTCGCGGGCCACCACCATAAGCTTCCACCATAAGAATTTGATCTCCTAGAGTTAATGAGTAACAAACCTCCAAACATGGAGAGGTTTATTTATCCTTTAGGACAGGTGGTCACGGCTTTATTTGTCTTTTTCTTTTTAGACATTTTGTATGTACAACTGACAGAAAAACGATTGACACCGAGCACTAGAGGTTGCACTTTGATACTTAGGTAATTATCTTCTATTTTAGGTGGTAAAGTTGGTACTAAAATAAGGTGTTACGTAAATTCAAACGGATCGTTATACTGTACGTAGGTATTTTATTTGCGAAAATTCCAAACGAATTTATGATAAGTAAACGAGCGATAGTGTTTTGCAAAATTAATTAAATCCATTGATTTTAGTGCTGGATCAGGCCATGAATGATGCTAAAAGTTGATAAGAGTAACAGCTTGCTAATGCGACAGATCCATAACTATGTATCTTTGATCGTTTTAGCTCTACGCTTCCTTACCAATCCCTAGCTGTGTCAATAACTCCAGGATTCGGCAGGATCTGTCGACACAACTGAAAACTCCTCATTTTCTCTCTTAGAAATGTTTTAATCATCTCGAGGTAACTTTCAAAAGAAATAATTGGAATTGAGTAGAAGTAATGACCCATGAGCCTGAAGACTTAAGTCTTCAATCAGTGCATCCTGCCTGTTGGCGTACGGAGTCGAAACGTGGGCACTCACGGTACATAAAGTCAAGGTCGTTTAGCGAGCTATTCTTGGAATTTCTCTGAAGAATGGAATCTGGAATGAGGTGATCCAGCAGAGAATCAAAGTTGCCGTCATAGCTCACCGAAAAGGCATGCTGAAGTGGCAATGGGTCGGCCATATTAGCTGTAAAACCGATGACCATTGGGGTAGACGTGTTCTTGAGTGGAGACTGTGAATTGGCAAATCGTACAGCAGGACGCCTTCATGCTAGGTGGAGCGATGATCTTCGTAGGGTGGCTAGTAGCAGTTGGATGGGATTCGCCGAGAATCCAGCTGAATGGCATGCAATTGGAGAGGTTTATGTCCAGCAGTAGACTGATGTAGGCTGATCATGAAAGAACCTCATGGCAAAAAGTGGCGCTTCTCACATATTTCCGATGCCAAACCAAAATAAGAAGCCAAATCATCAGCGAAATTGCAGGATCATAATAAGTTTAATCTTAGGTAATCGCGACGATAGGTCGTGGGGAAGCTAAATTAAAGTGGTAGTGGACTGTAGATGACATTTATATTAATGAAATGTGGTATAACAACGGCAAAACGGTCGGTTTTAATAAGAACAATAAAAGTATTAAAACTTAAAAACGCGCCAGCGCAACGATGTTGAGATGAGTGGACTCAACATAGGTTTTCCGCTCTATATCGACCTGTTTACTAACCGATCACATAGGAAAAGAATTATTTAATATCGTAAAACCACAAAATACTGTAATAGGTATCTAATATGCATGAACTTGAAACCATTCCGTCACTCAGCGATAGTTCCAGGAACATCGTATAAGGTAATGTTCTCTCGTTTCTTAGAAGTCGTTAGCTGGTGTAAGCCGAACACAAAAACACTCGATTGTCTCTGGTTTATCGAACGGTGCATACACTGTTCTTGTAGGTGTCAAATACGTGGCAATACTTCGCATAGCTTAGAATTCAAGATGGGAATTGTTACGTGAACTTGGATTCAATTTTGATTCTTATCTATACTAATTTTATAAAGCTGAAGAGTTTGTTTGTTTGTTTGGTTGAACGCGCTAATCTCAGGAACTACTGGTCCAAATTGAATTGGGTACCCTATATATTGAGGAAGGCTTTAGCTTATATAACATCACGCTACGATCAAAAGAAGCGGAGCAGCAAAGAAAAATTGTCGAAAACTGGCAGGCAATTCGATGTGACGGGAAGGGTTAGGGGAGCAAAAATATGACGCGGACGAAGACGCGGGCAGAAGCTAGTAGGAAATCAACTTGGCAGTGTCAGACTGTATGTTGAAAAAAACATAATTCGCGACCATAACACTTACCTAAGTACTTATCACTCAATAGGATTAAACGAAGTTACAGAGTTAGTTGTATTTATGATTTTAATTATTATAATTCTGTAAAGCCATAATTGTAAAGGTCGCCAATCATATTTTAATCAGCACACAAGCTGACCCTGACTTGTAAATTACAAAAAATTAAGAACATTTTAGTTTTTCCCACTTTAGCGCATCCATATTATGATATGATATCGTCAAGTCCTCTAAAATCCCCGTGGTAAGAAAACAGGAAATGGAATTATACTGTCATTCTTCTCGTGTAAAACTGCGTTTCGGACCCAATTAGCTGAATCCTACAGCAGCAAATTGAGTTCGCAAGCCGGAGGTCTTGTTAAACCTACCACAGCACAGTGGTTCCCTCAAAGCAAATGGTATGCGGCAGCAAAGCAGGCCCAAAAAGATATAGCACTCAACGAACAACTCGAAATCTGAAGACTGGCCGTAATCTGACAAATAATCAGCATCATTATCATCATCATCATTTCAACCGAATGACGTCCACTACTGGACTAAAGCCTCATCCAATTTCGGGGTTTGCCATAATCGCCATGCTTGGCAGGCGGGTTGGCGATCGAAGTATGGTGGTAAAATCCATAGAGAATGCTGTTGCCCATTCTCTAGTAAGTCCCTTAGTCGTCTTTTACGACACCCACGGGAAGAAATGGGATGGTGCTATTCATTACGTTTGTCAGCACACAGAATTGATAATAGACAATAGAAGAAGAGAATGAAGGGCTTTGCCCTGCAGTAGAACAAGGGTCAATAATAGTTTTTGGGGATTTATTAAGAAGACATTTAGCACATGTGACGTGTGCTCTTTTGAGTTAATTAAAAAAAGGAGGCAAAAAGAGAATCTATTAAAGGGTAAAGTTTAGAAGTTTTTATTTAGTACGCGAACCGGAAATACAGTAAACATGAGTACATGGCTAGACACAATAAAAACAAGGTGCAACCTGTTATGCACACAAATGCAATTTAGACCGGTGTTTTGCTAATCACTTTACCTATTAAGGCTATAATATCCTTTAACAGGCAGGTACGTATATTTTGTTTATTTCGTCTAAATTTAGCACGAGTAGTTCAATCTGATTCTAGTCTAACCGGATGCAAAGGATTTTTTTTTTGGATGGGAAATCATCAAATGACTTCTCCCGCTCTGGGCGGAGCGGGAGGGCGTGTCACACTTTTACTGACTAAAACCCACCCGTGTTCCTTCAGTTGCCTGTGCCAGAAGAAGAAGGAATCAAGTAGTGTCTCTTTTTACACAACTGCCCAAAAAAAGGAGTGTGATGCTTTCAGGGTTCATGTATGTTTATGAGTTTCTATTTTCAAGTTAAGGAACAAATTACGTCTAAATAAGAATACAAGGAAATTATAAGACTAATGACGATAAGTCGTTATGCGTCATTACTTCGTTAGTTAAGAAGACTTATATTTACTACTACTTATAAGTACTTATATTTGTTTAACTATGTAAGTACAAGGTACAAACAAGTTTCAGTGTCAAGGCTTCTGCTTACTAACGCGATTGTCAAGTCCGCCATTAGACGGCATAGACAACGTAGACTTTATTTTATTTTATAACTAGCTTTTGCCCGCGGCTTCGCCCGCGTGGATGTCGGAAATGATCGCAAAAGGACGTACTACCGCGTTTAATGTATTGAATGCATTAATCCAGGTTATATAGGTAATAAGAGAGCAGTTCAGTGAGAGCAGCGGTGGCTCAGTGGTATCAGCCCCGACTTACGAATTGTAGGTCGTGGGTTCGAACCCAGGCAGGCTCTTTACTTTGTGTAAATATTTTCATCAACACTGCTCTCAAAACGGTAAAGGATAACATCGTGAGGAAACCGGCATGTCCTAGAACCAAAAATTCGAAGACATGTGACATCTACCAACCCGTACTGGGCCCGCGTGGTAGATTATGGCCCACTCCCTCTCACCGAGAGGAAGCCTGTGTCTCAGCAGTGGGAATAATATAGGCTAATTATATAGGTAATAAATACTATCTGTGTGCTTTTGCGTGATTGTGAAAAAAACATCTAATCTTACAAATGTTCACATTTATAATATTAGTAGTAAGTAGGTTTATAATTCATATTACTTCGGATTCATAGTTTATGAGAATATCATGTGTGTTTGATGAATAGTATTCAGAGTAAGAAGACTGTGAAATAGGGTTGGGTTGAATTGATATAAGTCATCCTGGTTTTTCTTAACGCTCCTATTGTACCTATACAGACACTCAATTATTTACCAGGCACCAAATTAAATATAGTTATAAGAATAGTACTTTGGCCAGTGGCTTCGCCCGTATAGCTGTCGGAAAATATCACCCGGTAACGTACTACCGGGATAAAGTATCCTATATCGTAAGTATCCAGGATAACCACAAATCCAAATCCATCCAAAAATCTAAACATCTAAGCCATATTTCGCGGTCTCTTACTTGGAATAATACAATTAGGTTTATTTTGAGTACTTCGAACACACATGATATTCGCATTTACTATGAAGCCAAAGTAATATGAATTACAATCCTACTAATCCTGCAATACCCGACCGCTACCAAACGAGATGGCCGGACGTGGAACGGCCTGCTAGCCGCTCTGCGGCTATTTTATTATAATCTCTGATATCTTCTAAAATATTAATTTTAATGATATGCTGTAAAGGGCAATTTTGATCTACATGAAATGCACAATTTATTTAAGGTACTTAATTGGATAAGGATTAATGCTGTATTGCTTAAAATCGCATTCATATATAAGCCATTATTTCTCGTAAAAAGTAAAGGATAAAAATGGTTATTATGGGTTATCCCTAAGAGTTAGACATATACCATCGCGGACTTTTTTGTAGAACTTTTTAAGTTGTACAATACTGTAGTACATTATTTTGAGCTATTTCGAAGGGTTCAGCCAGCGTTCGCAATGTAAGCGCAAAAAAATGTGTTTATTTATGACATCACATTAGAAACCTCTAAAATTATCAGTGTTTCTTTACTATATTATGGATGTTATATACATATAAACCTTCCTGTTGAATCACTCTATCTATTAAAAAAACCCGCATCAAAATCAGTTGCGTAGTTTTAAAGATATAAGCATACATAGGGACAGACAGACAGCGAAGTGACTTTATTTTATAATATGTAAAGATCTAGCTGGACATTTGTTTGTGGCATGACGTTAGAGTGCCACAAATTGTCTTCGCAAGTTCGCAATTTATTTTTATTTAATTTGAGTAGGTACAACGTTGTTCGTTTTTTAAAGTGCTCATTAGGTTTTTTTTTGCAAATCAGGTAATTTGAACAGATCATTCAAGAAAATTCAGAAAATTGTGCAATTGTGTTTGAAACTGGAACGCTGTTCTTTTGCCTTGGTTTGATTCAATTCTGATCATAGATCAAGGAAAATACTGTTTTGGCTGTGTACTTACTATGTAAACTTAACATGCACATAGTGATAAATATATTGATTGATTGGCGATCTGATCACAGAGATATTAATAGATATTACATGTGCCGGACGGAGGCGTAAAGTGTAATACATTAATAAAGGTGTGTACTGAACGACAATAAAGGCAGTCTGTCTTATTTAACGATGTTTAATATTTCTGTATTTATATATTCTACCTACCTATGTGCCGTGTTTAGCGTGACCATCTTTACCGAGACCCCTCCGTGCTCTCGGAAAGCACGTTAAGCAGTTGATCCCAGTTGTCATTTGTGGATCTTTCACAGTTCTTACTGGTATTCAAACCCTGAAAGTCTGACAGCCAGTCTTGCCAAGCGGTATCGTGTTACCAAGTAACCGAGTTATGGAGGTATTCAGCTGCATCAGTGCAGATGATGGATAAAGTATGTCTATGTACATAAATAAACTTTTTAAAACTTTCAATTTGACATAAATGTCACTTACTAAAATGGTATTCTTCAAGATGAAAAATAAATTGGTCGACACGTGTTGCGAACACCTGCCGATCGTTTAAAGATGCAAATGTTGATATTTCGCGGGAGCAGATGTTTTGAAACCGATGCAATATTAGTGCAAGTTAAAATTAAGAACATCTGTCAAATTGCTCGGCGCCATATTGGTTTTTTGTTATTTTTTGGACGGTCGTGTGTAAACTTGTAAGGAACGTTTTTTTAATGTTTTTTTTTTATCTTTATTTATTTAGAGGCTTTTACCTTAAAAAGGTATGTCTTTTTTAATGTTACTATGCAAGATTTGACTGCAAATGCAACTGTGCATGATAAATAGATCGATTCCAATATACTTAGCTATTAAAATAAATGGCTAAGTGTAAAAAAAAAAACCAACAAGTTTGTTTTAAGATGACTAAATAAATCCAAGTCGAATGAACCAGTTAGTTCAATTGAATTTTAGAAGACTGGCATAAACCTACTCTGCCAAGTAGCATTCATATTATTTGACGTCATCCAAGGACAAACGGAAGTCATGAATAGAATTGAATCAGGTCAAATGTCAATATTCACGGTACTACAAGCGCTACACACCGCGGGGTCAAAGGCCGGCCAACCCCGTGGGCAATTTGAGTAGTAGGCAGTTATAGCTCCATTGCTCACGGGGTGTGACGACTCGTGTGAACTCGCCATGGGAAACGTCTTCGAACAACTTATTATCAGCTTTTTGTTAAACTGGGATTTGAATGTTTCTATTCTTGTAGTTTTGTATCGTCAAATTCTTTTGTGGAATAAGTAAATAATATAGTAGAGTGCAATGTTATTTTCTTTCGTCATTTTTAACAGCCCATTTAGAAAACTTAAGTATGTAAGTAGCAAGGTACTAAGACATACCTAAATGGAAAGTGCTTGCATAAGGCACGGTAACTACTGTTACATTATTTTTTCTTAAGACTGTAAAGTTCATAAGTAATAATTTCAATTTGCTTTTAATATTTACCATGCTTCTTATGTTGCACTTTTGGCTATAACAATTTCTTTGTAGAAATCGACTAGACGAAACTAAGTAATCTGTCTGTGGTTGAGCAATAACTGAAGAAATCCTAACCACAGATTACAACTTATTTTTTTTTTACTACGACGGCTCTTAAATTAAATTGATCTCATCAAATAGAACTTGACCATCAAGTAATTTATTTCATATTTTCACGTTTTATATTCCGTATCGTAATAATACATTCTATGTTTTAGAAGCGAATAAAAAGCAGAAACAAAAACATTGTTAGTTGCACACTGTACTCGATTCTTTTTTCAAATAATATGCCTGGTTGAACAAAGAACGCATTGAGAATTTTAAAAAAGCAATTTTTTTTGGGCGTCCTCCTGTTAATCAATTCGCAATGGAAAGAAGAATCGATTCCGTCGATGTCTTTGCAGAAATTCGAATACTATAAAACGCCATTGGTTAAGGTGTCGATAGCTACGTGCATAGCAAGTTTCGGTTAGGAGTTCGATGCCCGGCTACGTTCCAAATTAAAAATAATGTCCAATTACTAAACGATATTGACTTGAAACGCTCGGCCGTGCATATCGGCTAGAGATGCGGGCTCGTGATTTATTGTGATAAAATCGACTAACTCGTTTATTAATTTAAATTTATTGTTTATTTTATTTTTAATTAGTGACTTTATAGTGCAGTATGTACGATAGTAATTATAGCTGCGTTGTAGCAGATTTTAGTTTGATAAAATAAAATTGCGGTTCCATGAAGAGAGATCTTTGGAAATCATTGGTCAATCCATACTGCGGTTTTGAATTATTTCAAGTAAAAAAAAACCGGCCAAGTGCGAGTCGGACTCGCGCACCGAGGGTTCCGTACAAACCTGTAGGTATTTTCGGTTTAAAAATATATATATTTTTTAATTTTTATATTTCAGTTGATTGAATGTAAGGTAAATTGCGGTTTACGATTTATGACGTTTTAAAAAAAAAACTACTCACTCGATCTCGTTCAAACCAATTTTCGTTGGTAGTTTTTATGGTAATGTACATCATATATTTTTTTTAGTTTTGTCATTCTCTTATTTTAGAAGTTACGGGGGGGGGGGACACATTTTACCACTTTGGAAGTGTCTCTCGCGCAAACTATTCAGTTTAGAAAAAAATTATAATAGAAACCTCATTACCATTTTCGAAGACCTATTCATAGATACCCCACACATATGGGTTTGATGAAAAAAAAACATTTTTGAGTTTCAGTTTTATGTATGGGGAACCCCAAAATTTATTGTTTTTTTTTCTATTTTAGTGTGAAAATCTTAATGCGGTTCACAGAATACACCTACTTACCAAGTTTCAACAGCATAGCTCTTATAGTTTCGGAATAAAATGGCTGTGACATACGGACGGACAGACAGACAGACAGACAGACATGACGAATCTATAAGGGTTCCGTTTTTTGCCATTTGGCAACGGAACCCTAAAAATCTCAGTATTGCTCCAACTTTGCAGCTAGATTTTAGATAGGAACTTTCTATTTTCAATGAATTTAAGTTAGTGAAATATTGATACAGTCGGCAAAAATATTTACCTGCCGTATTTTTTATAGATATTATTTAAAGATAAAAAAAACGGTTAAGTGGTGCGCCTAGGGTTCCGTACAAATATACGTATGCAAATAGTCCGAGTCTCGAAGACTTTTCCCTTCCCGTTGTTGCCGATATTAACTGTACTGAGGGACAAACTTAACTTTGCCGTTGGAAACCTGCATGCGTAGCATGACCACCGTAGAAAGGGGTTTTGTCGACGGAAGAATAGACAAAATTACAGATTGTACCTATAAAGATTAAAGACAGAATTAAAAGCACAGCATGACAGTTTTATCTCTATTCTACCAAGAATAGACAAAGTTCTTTCTATGGTGGTCAATGGTCATGCTGCGCGT
The DNA here is from genome assembly GCA_932294355.1 of Aporophyla lueneburgensis. Classification (NCBI taxonomy): domain Eukaryota; kingdom Metazoa; phylum Arthropoda; class Insecta; order Lepidoptera; family Noctuidae; genus Aporophyla; species Aporophyla lueneburgensis. The sequence goes on along the minus strand of OW028758.1, from coordinate 8,940,118 downwards.
GCTGTTGTCCCTATACATCTTCATAGGTCGCGGTTAGTTTACCAGCTACAAATAAGTTTATGATAGCAAAAAAGTAATTATTTTGTGTGATGTAACTACAAATTTACTGTTTTCGGAGTTTTTCCTTTGTTACTTGTGCTACATGGCATTGCTTCTTGCCAAATTTCATGATTCTAAGTCCCCTTAAGGTTTCGATTCCCATTCGAATGTCAAATTAAGCTCCATAAACTGAACATAAACGGCCTCATCTTCAGATTGCGTTAACTTAGAAGTTCAATTGATTTCTTCACTACTCCAAGGAGTAGCAGACCTGAGAACCTATTTCAAATTAGCTTTAGCGTGATACCTCCACGCATTCGTGAGAAAAGGGTCTTGACAGTCGGACAGACGGACAACAAAGTGATCCTATAAGGGTTCCGATTTCGCCAACTGACTGTAAGGAACCCTAAAAACTTACTAAGTTAATTACTAAGTAGCCCATCTCTACTCTAGGTGCAGCCATTACTGCCAGCCATAAAAAAAAACACAACTTGTCAGATTAAAATCAACTATTTGCGTTGCAGCAAGAGCATGACGGTTACAAACTAACAGATATTGTTTTCAATTAAAACAAACCGTTAATTATCGATTAACGAGACCGTGTAACTTATTCAGCTTCTAGAAATTAGTTTAACGTCGTGTAAACGAGTTTTACTTTTTATTTTTAACGATCGAATAGTTACGTAAAACGTAACGCACTTACAGCTCAATTATGTTTTCGCATGGAAACCGATTGTACTCGTTTACAAAGTTATTTTCATATTATTTAATATTTTAATGACGTATTTAATTTAAACTGAAAGACTACGTAGTATTTTTTATAATTATATATCTACAATATAGTGTGACCGAACAATATTTTGATCGGGTGAACTAGGGTTACAGGTATTCATAAGTCATTATTAAGCAAAAAAGCCAGAAGCCTTCGTAAGCCAAACAGCAGAATATAAAAAAAAAATGCGCCAAAACGCTGATAGCTACAACGTTTCGCACCATTTACATCATTGAGGCAACGATATACTAAATTTTCACATAATCCTTATTTTCTCGAAACATTAATTCGAAACGTTAGTTAACGCGTTTTGTTATAGTTTATAAATAAACAAAGCAAAAACCTCATCTACTTATTCAAACGCATTTTTTCCATTCCGAGCAAAAAGTACCATTCAATGACGAAGAAGATGAGTTTTCATTGTTTCCCAGGACTCTGGTAGAGACAGCAAAAAATATTTCAATCGATGCATCTATACAAATAAATAACATTGAAATATCTGTTTGTAATGTCAAAATGACAAGGAACAAACGATTAAAAAAAAAATGCTATCTGTTTGTTCTGGCTAATCTCATAAAAAGCTGGACCGATTTTGACGGGACTTTCACTGGCAGATTGAGCTAGCTGATACTATAAGGAAAAGGGAACACAGGCTACTTTTCGTATCGGTTGCATGTTCCCGTGGGGTAATCTTCGACATCCACGCGGAGGCTGCGGGTAGCAGTTAGTACTGTAGTAAAAATATGGAATTACCTTGACGGTATGTCAGCTTGGGTGTGGAGCTGTTACGCAAACTATAACGTCCTGTCCGGCCTTCTGAGCCTCATAAGAAACAGTCATAAGAGACTTCTGCACTACCACTGACATGACGCTTCCGGAGAAGTGGCGAAGTTTTGGGCCAATAAAATTTAATCCACTATCAGGCCGATGACACTTCAAAGAAGAAATATGCGAAATAGTACGGTAAAGTAATGCCCTTATCGCAGACCATGATACCGTCATCGTCACAAATACAAACAAAATAGTTATTTATTTAATGTTGTAAGTTCCCACAAACATTGGCAACGATAGCGAGCCGATAATAATTCGTTTTGAGTCAGAATTCCTGATAATGGCACAAAGTTTGTCTAATCGTTTCTAAGAATTAGATAAAAGGTCAAGAATACTGAAATGGCAGAGGCCAAAGTATTTTGTTTGTTCATGTTTTCGGTTTGTTATACTTACTTAATTATAACATTAATTAAAGTAAGTAAAGATAAGTAAAAATATACCTATATTAGGGAGATGAAATTTTTTGTTTTATTTTATTAATTTTAATCAAAAGATTGCTTTAACTGAAATTAATAAAATAAAACAAGAGTCGGATGCAATAAATATGTTTATTGTTAAATTTAAGGAAATGCCTCCAACTGCATGAGATCGCTTATAGTAAGTATTTAGGTTGCTCCAAAAGTTTTGCGAAATGACATAATTATATTTATTAACATTTCACATTCAAAATATTTATAAATATATGTTTTCTATTACCTGAGACGTAAACATAACTGCCCAATCTTTTGGGAAAACAAGGCGTTATGTTATGTATCTTTCTGAAAGAATGAGTTAGTTTAGTTTAGAAAAATTCTTTATTATAACATAATGAACTTGTTAGATTAAACCTTTAAAATTAATATAGTAATGAAAGAATGAGGAATTCTTTCAGAAAGCTTTCTCCTGCTTGTGTCCTACCAAATAAAAGGGCTTTCTTCTTCCATAGCAAGAGTATTACAAAATAAACAACATTTTATGAAAATTTCTTGGGATTCAGTACAACTCAACAATGGGTGATTGTCCAAGATCACACAATGAACTGTTTGTGCTCGTACGTTATCAAGAAGACAATATGATTACTTATAAGCAATATGTGTATGTATTACTTATAAGCAATGTGTGTATTAATGTAAGATCATCAGAATTGTTACGTGTGGTATTTTAACACGATGATACGGGAGCGCACTTCTTCCTTCCTCGTTATCCCGAATGTAACCGTGTGCATGCGTGCGTTTCCATCACCATGACCTATACAGTTCATTCTTGGCCTCTCCAAAAGAGCCTCATGTACCTACATACAACTGGCAACTCTCATCCAGCTGCCAGCCATCGTACGAAGGTCGTCCTACCTCAAGAACCTACGTTCCAATTCCATCAGCCTTTTGACACAGTTACTTGACTGTCAACCAGATTTAACGAATTCTCTTGATCAGGAGAGGATGAGCTGTAAGGGTAGATCTCTGCCAGGATCGCGAGATTCGTTCGAAAGAGTTACCGTGGTCCTGGCACATGGGCAACTGAAGGAACACGGGTGGGTTTAAGTCAGTTAAAGTCTGACACGCCCTTTCGCTCCACCCAGAGCGGGAGACGTCATTTGACGATATCGATCCCAAAAAAGGGTAGATCTACGGTCACTCACAAATCTAATTAAAACCAGGTTAAAGACCAAGAAGGCAAGAAAAGGAGAAAAATAAGGAAGGAAGGTAAAGAGGTTGACTGACTGGATTTGTCTGTATTATTTTAAATATTTTGTACTATCAAACTGTTGCAGAGTTTGTAATCATTGGCACAGACAGTAAAGGCATAAAAGCCGTTGGAATCAAACACCAAATACAATAAACATTAAAATCAGTACCGGCCATCAGTTGAGAGGCACATACCAAGCGAACTTGCTAATTTAGTCCAATGAAGTTCATATTGTCGGTGATTAGGTCACGAGCATAGCCATGATTGTGTTAATCGAATTAGCGAATTCTGCTCCGCTGTTTCTGGTTCTTATAATTGTTTCGAACAAGATGTTTTGGATTAAAGCAACTAATATAAAAAGTCTTCTAATATATCGTTGCTTCTAGTTTTTGTGCTGTCTGTACATCATATTTGGTTTGCCTTTTATTTTTGAACATTTGTGATTGTTTTTATTTTAGTATTTTTTCACTTTTGTTAGTATCATGTGAGTGCCGCTACACGTGACTTTATAGAGTCTCGAATGTCGATGTTCTTAAATCGGACGTTGAAGAGCGTCGAATACTCAAACAAAATTATCGCATCTTGCATAAAGTCTATCGGAAGGAGCCACAGACGCCACAGAGCACACATACTGCGCCGCGTCTAGTCGCAGCAACAAGAAGCAGAGTGGTCATATGCATGCAACTAGTATACGACAACTCTGCACCTTGATACTTGACGCAAAATTTGACAGCAGTTCATGTCCCGTGGTGGAGACGTACAGGACAAATTACTTCGGTAACCCAGGTACTTTCCGTGAGATCTTCAATAACACCAAGGTGGCCAAGGCTGGCCTTCTATGAAAAGCTAGGGTGGATCGAATAATCCATTTTCCCACCCGTACGCAAAATACACGCATTGACGTGGATTGTTAGACACCCGTATTACCTATTACCCAAGCCTCACAGTTTGCGCGGTCTCTAAAGCAAAACAAAAGACCGATACTGCAGTCGAGTTGAAAACCTCGAAGGAATTTCGCCTCCATTTTGTGATCTTCGGCCATTCAACCGAATTAATTGCTGCACTGCTCAATTGCGCAATTTAGCAATTGGACTTTCCCATTTCCCGGATTTCTTGCGAATAGAACTAATGCTCTTACATTACGAACCAGGCATTAAATCTAATGGTTTATACAAAGGTGGAGCACTTACCGAAATTAAAAATAAAAGGTGAGACTGTAATGCATGAAGTTTTGCGAGCGTGTATTCCAATTGCTGAATTGAAAATAAGCAATTTGTGAAAATGAAGGCGTGGGGAACGTAGTTTTATTCTTTGAAATTCGATGAACCCAATCTATTAGATCGTCTGTCTGTCTATTGTCTATATCTCTGAACTTATAGTAAGTCTTAGTATTTTGACCGCGTAGGTAAAGCACTTCTCTATGAAATAGCAGATTTTTTTGAAAACTTCTACGCTAGATCATGTTAGAATCATGTGCTGAATTCATGATTACAGTTGGCACGTGCGTCGGTATCACCACCAGTTTATTATTCCATCGTATGGCCCGACTACCATCAGTCACCATGTTCTATACCATAGATATCCGTGTTCTATACTTACATTTACTGTTGCCTGCGACTTCGTGAACTTATGCGTGTGTTTTGTATTTCATTATTTTTAATACAAATATCCAGTAAGACAACTGGCTTTTGTCCATCTGTGTAATTCATAATGACCAGCTCAGTGCTTTAGGCGTGAAAAGATAAACGAGAGTTATTTTGGCATTTATAATGTTAAGTATGGACGACTATATTCCATTATTATGATATGTATAAAGTTAAAATAAAGCAGGAAAGTTTGGGTGTTGTACGCGCTAATCTCTAGAAATACCAGTCGGATTTGAAAAGTTCTTTTTGTATTTGACATCCCAATTCTAAAGGAAGGGTATACGCTATATAAAGTCTCGCTATAACGTTCAGGAGCCCAGTAAAAAGAAAAAGTAAGATAGAACGCTAATATACGCTACGCAATGGCTCAGTAGCCGAAAGGCCCTAGGGGTATAAGCACAGTGAATTTGCCCTTGAAAGATATTGGAACGATACTTAAAGGATTTTTAGGTAGCAACAAGACAATAAGATCCTGAAAGTTTCAAATCTCTAACCCATTTGGTTTTTGAGAAAAAGAAATAAAAAGAAAAATCTGACAAAATCAGAAAAAAATAATTTTCTCAAGAACGCGTGAATCGATTAATTTGAATTTTGGATATGTTTTGGGGGCTGATAGTAGCTTCTAGGAAAAAAATTAACACCTTTAACGGTTGATAAGAACCTTGAAAAAAATTGCACTGTTTTTTTAATTTCGATTTTTAACTATGATACGATTCTGGCACAATCATGAATCATCATTTGTCGCCGTGCGTACAATGTTTATAATATTTTAGGTGATATTCACTGATATTTTAAGATTTAACTATTGGTTTAGACATGTCTACTTCAAATAAGAATAAAAGACATAAACGAGCAACACAAATAAAGATGCAGGCTTAAAATACGTGAAGTAAATATTTGCACAAAAAATGGTTTTTATTTTTTTGCAATATGGCGTACCTTTATTTAAAATCTTAAAAGCATGTAAGTCTATAGAAAAATAAATGGGGAATTCGAAAAAAATAGTTTCATGATTGTGCCAGAATCGTATAGTTAAAAATCGAAATTAAAAAAACAGTGAATTTTTTTCTAGGTTCTTATCAACCGTTAAAGGTGTTAATTTTTTTTCTAGAAGCTACTATCAGCCCCCAAAACATATCCAAAATTCAAATCAATCTATTCACGCGTTCTTGAGAAAATTATTATTTTCTGATTTTGTCAGATTTTTCTTTTTATTTCTTTTTCTCAAAAACCAAATGGGTTAGAGATCTGAAACTTTCAGGATCTTATAATCTTGTTGATACCTAAAAATCCTCTAAGTATCGTGCCAATATCTTTCAAGGGCAAATTCACTATGCTTATACCCCTAGGGCCTTTCACGTGCACGAAGTCACGGGAAGAATCTAGTTCTCATACACTATATTCATGCTCTAAAATCCTTCGTTAAAGACACGGCGCCTCAAAGGACTTATTACGTAAGCCCTAAGGGCTTGCTACCACGTTGGTAAATTATCTTGGCAAACGAGCATTCCCTTAGGCACATCAACTTAATACAAATTCTGTCCTTTATTCATGTTCTACATCAAGCGCTAAGAAAGGTAGGTACACGTGTATTCTCGTCAAACAAAATGATGAGATTCGTATCAGATTCAGTCAAATTATGCAGTGTAAGAGGGCAGTGGTGACCTTGTGGTAACAGCCGCGACTTACGAGTCGGTCATAGGTTTGAACCCATTTACATAAAGTAACGGACCTTTCCTTTAATTTATGTAACTTATTTCATCGCCACTGCTCTCAAAACAATGAAGGAAAATATCGTGAGAAAACTGACCTGGGGGTCTAAAAAGGCCACTTTGGTAGAATCATAAGAAGAAAATATTATGAATCATATTATAATCCGTAAAATGGTCACAAACTGACAATTCATAATATGTTCTGCGTACAATTCGTTTAACACAATTCATATATTTGACAGTTTTGTATGGAGATTCGTAAAATGGTACACTTAATACGAATTGCTATAATGAAGTTTAATGTCAAATAGCAGAATCATAAGAAGTTAGTCAAGAGGATCATTTTACAAATCATATTTGGGATTTTGTGAAAAAATATAGTAATAATGGCAAATTTAGGCCTTAAGAAAATTTTCTTGGGCACGCTAATGATATGTAGTCCATTTTAAGTCATCAACGAATTGTGGCACTTCGAAAAATGGACATAGCGTTTCAAATGTGGGTCCTCCAGGTTTTTTGGGTTCTAAAGGCAAAATATATGCCGTGTTATGGTCCATGAGCTGGAGCCGTACATATGTACTGCCGCGCTGGCATGAGTAGGTACTACCTACCTTCAAGAATAGTAATGAAGTACTTAGTCAGTTATATGGTAGTTCCAAATAGACACTACCATCTAGTGTTGTCATCATCATCATCATTTCAGCCGAAAGACGTCCACTGCTGGACATAGGCCTCCGCCAAGCTCCACTACTTCGACCGGTTTTGTGCTTCCCGCATCCAGCGGATTCCTGCGCCCTTCACAAGTTCATCGGTCCACCTTGTTGAAGGCCTTCCAACTCTACGTCTTCCAGTACGAAAGTGTTGTTCTAGTTCTACTGTTGTGAATGTTACAAATTACCACAATCTTCTATTCATATTTTAGGCACTGAGTAGATCCAATTAGTACTTAAGCATCTGGATCTGCCGGGGTCGCGTGATTGTTCGAAAGAGATACCGTGACCCTGGCACATGGGCAACTGATGGAACACGGGTGGGTTTTAGTCAGTAAAAGTCTGACACGCCCTCCCGCTCCGCCCAGAGCGGGAGAAGTCATTTGATGATTTCCCATCCTGAAAAAAAAAAAAAAAAAGCATCTGGATCATACCACAGGCTAATATGGGCGCACACCATATACACAACACAACATATATGTATATACAACAATTAAATTTAAATATTGATTTAAGATGAACAAGTATTGACTTACTCTGTATTAAAAACGATCAAACTTACATGAAATAAACATACAACCTACCTTCAAGAACAGTAATGAAGTAGTCAGTTTTAATGAAGCAGTTCTAAATGGACATTACCATCTACTCTTGTGAATGTTACAAATGACTTCAATCTTATAATCATACTAGCTTCCGCCCGGGTCAAATTTTCGCTCCCCTTCCCGTCGCATCGAATTGCCTGCCAGTTTTCGTCCATTATTCGTTTACTGCTCCGCTCCTTTTGATCGTAGCGTGATGTTAAATAGCCTTCCTCAATAAATTGGCTACCCAACACAAAAAGAATTTTTCAATTCCGACCAGTAGTTTCTGAGATTAGCGCATTCAATCAAACAAACAAACTCTTCAGCTTTATAATATGTATTATAAGTATAGATTTCAGGCACTGAGTAGATCCGCTTAGTACTAAAGCATCTGGATCATACCATAGGTTACCAAGGGCGTGCACTATATGAAACACCAAGTTAGTGTATAAAACAATGTGATAGCTGTAGATTACCAGTAACTCATTACACTTCAGTGCCCAGTTGAAAAAATACTTATTCAAAAGTACACACTATTCACACCTAGCTTATTTTTGTGATTTGCACCCGGTAAGTAATAAACATTTCCAGAGGAAATATGTAGGTATATTTATTTTCCACATCATACAGCCCGCTCACAGACAGACATATGAACGGACCAATGGACAGCGGAGGCTTAGTTATAGGGTCCCGTCCTGGTTACTCTTTGGTTACGGAACCCTAATAAAAATCTACAACCTACGTGGGACATAGGCCTTATATTACTTTCACTCCAATTTCATTAGGTAGTGTGTACCTATAAAATAGGACATACAGTTTACCTTTATACCTATCATTTGAATAAAACAATACACAAAGTTAAAATATTTTAATAAATTTACAATTCTCATGTAGGGGAAAGCAGGTAGGCTTCGTACAGTGGGAGCGTTCGTACAGTAGTCATATCTACACTATCCAATACGTTACCGCGTTGATTTTTCTGTGCGTGACGCTAACTCACACACACGTGTGAACCGCGAGCTGGCGGGTCAGTGCGGCTGCCGGCTTCAACGTGACGAGTCGATACGTGTTTTCGCTCTCGGTAAGTATTTTTCATATCCACTTTTGAACAAGTTTAGTTGTTATAAGTTTTGGTCGAAATGTTAAAGTAATTTTATTTATTTTATGTAGTGATTACGTAGTTTATTACGTCAATAGTCATTTTAGGCTAACTATTACAGTTATTTTTATTTTTAATTTTATTGTGGATTTCTCTGGTTGTGGTACCTTCGTGCAGCTATGAATGGGGTAGATTCGTACTGTACGAATGCTCCCGAATACGAATTCTTAACTTTGTGCCAGCAAAAATATTAATCACTTAAGTAATTGTTGTTACAGAACCATGCCGCGAATATACATAAAAAAGGGGACAAAGACAGAAGAAGTAGATGAAGATGCAATGAAGTCTGCGATGAAAGAAGTTTTGGATAAAACTATCATTAAGGAAATCTGCACAAAAATATGGTGTCAAGCCATCAACTTTAGAAAGTCGTCTGGCAAAATTTCATAAGCAAGAAACTGTCAATAGAGAGAATAATACACAGATGCGTGAAAAATGAAACGAGCACTAAAGTTACTTTCAGATGAAAATTTAATAACAAAAACAACAAGACCGAAGAAAACTTTAGGGAAAGATAAACCAAAGAGACAAAAGAAAACTGATGAGAATGAAACTGATTATGAAGGTGAAGCTGACTATAACGACGAGACTGATTGTGAGGATGACGCTGATATGAGTTTGAGGAAAAGTTCTTGTTGTCCCATCGAAGAGACATCTGAAGAAGAATCAGATATTGAAAATGAAACACCAGTTCTGATAGAGAACATCAAAGAACAGAGCTTCGTATTGGTTAAGTTTGAATAAAAGAAAACCATTTTATGTTATGTTGGACAAGTGCTTCATAAATATAGTCTTATCGAGTATAAAGTATCATTTATAAGGAAGAAACCTCAAACTTGGAAATTTGTCTTTCCCGTTACCAAGGATGAAGGGACTGTTTATTTATCAGATGTGGTGTGTATATTATCACCATCAAAATCTACTTCTACTGCTAGAACAGCCCAAATATTTAGTTTTAAAAAGGATCTCAGTATGTATAATATTGGCTAGTAGGTATTTAATGGTAAGAGCTCTTACCATTTATAAATGGTAAGTCTTATCAGCCTAGAGGACGGAGGGAATTTTGTTGATTTTTGAATTCCTTTATTATTATTTTATTGTGTTTAAATTTGTATGGTTTAGAAGTTTATAAGTTTTGAAAAAGACAATAATTGTTAATTAGTATTACATGAGACTGATTACTGCTTAAGTGCTTACTTTGATCTCAATAAACATTTATATTGCATTTGTAAAATGGCATTTTAATTGACTGTACGGAGGTTCCCCACTATGTACGAATGCGCCCTACGCTGTGTACGAATGTACCACACGTGTGGGGTAGTTTCGTACGTTTTCCATGTTTTAGCTAAGTAACCGTAGCTTCGCTATGCTGAATAGTATCAAGGCAGCACTACACTATTTTTAAAGCTAGATAAATAGGGTACATAAAGACATTAAAATTATTTTAAAATAGTTAATAGCGTTTCGTATAAATGGCTAAGAATAAAAATTGTACGAATCCTACCTGCTTTCCCCTACTGTATAAAAATCTAGCAATAATCAAATAATGAAACTAATATATACACTATAGTACATCAGTTTATTTTTCTATGAACATTTTATGTGTTGATGGTAGTCACGGAGCTGCGGAGAGGCAAACGATGACTGCTTGGAACAACTTCACCAGGCTAAAAAAGAAAATGTGTGGTTTTTAAGAAAGTCAAATCATCAGTCAATAATTAACATACCTGTGAAATAAAATGAAAATGAAAATAATAATATCATTGTCTAAGACAACCTAAGACCAACAGTAATGACAGGTTGACAACAATAGTAGACTTGGAGCCCAATAGCTCTTTGTGTTTAGTTAGTGTTTAGTTAAATGGTAAAATTTAGTTTATTTTCCTCTTTGTATTTCGTTACATATTTCATGAATGTTAACGATAGTAGGTACTCAATTTTATGTCGAGCCAGAGGGCACATAAAAACGTTATATAAATAACATCATAATCATTTTCAATCGTTAAGTCTCAATTAAAAATAGCTGTAGGGTTATAAAACTCCACTCACTGCGGTATCTTGATTGCCGAGTTCGAAGAGTCAAAACCGCAGCATCGGCAGGGGTAGAGCTTGGTGCTGGCACACGAGTCTGGTCAGAAGTAGACGCTGCAGTGATCTTGATGAAGGGTTTAACAACGACAGACCTTCCACTATCAATGCAGAAAGACGAGCAGAATTTTCATTACATGCCTGCAAATTATTACGTCCAATTAAATACCTGGCTAAGTTTCGTATTACCTGACGTCGATTTGGGAGTCCATATTTTTTTTTACGTAAAGATCATATTATTAGAAACCTCCACGTAAAATTCTAAGTGTCGAAATTAAATAGTTACCGAAAAAAAAAAAAAATTAAAATCGTAAAATTTTGCAATATTTTGTCACTTTGACATTTCGTCTCGCCATTAAACGTTTCTTTTCAAGTAAGGTAAACGCACTAAGATGTTTGACTTCATAATTATGATGCAAAACACTTGTAAAAATTTACCGACTATTACCGATAAATGAAACCAAACGTAAATCTATGCTATGGTTTGCTGTTAAACGATCTGTCAGTCATCGTTTGTGTCCCTAGCAGTTGAGAGCGTTTACGTACTACTAAAAACCCTCCGGGGCAGATCCGACATGGTTTGGGAGGTTAGGTTAGGTTAGGTTAAAACTGTGACCTCCTATGCACGAGCCGAGCGAGCGAAGCGAGCGGTGCCGCGGCAGCGGCCGGCGAGTGCCAGAAGCGACATGGTTTGGGGTGGTTAGGTTAGGTTAGATTAAAACTGTGACCTCCTATGCACGAGCCGAGCGAGCGAAGCGAGCGGTGCCGCGGCAGTGGCCGGCGAGTGCCAGAAGTGACATAGTTTGGGGAGATTAGGTTAGGTTAGGTTAAAACTGTGACCACCTATGCACGAGCCGAGCGAGCGAAGCGAGTGGTGCCGCGGCAGCGGCCGGCGAGTGCCAGAAACGACTTGATTCTGTTGACGAGCCCTGTCAGTGAAGTGTCCTGTCGAGCGTTGCTACTTCCCCTTCGTTTTATTCGTCAACTCCACACCTCTTCCGGCCTTTAAATCGACGTTGATACACGAAAATTCGAAAGTTAGGTTAGAATATTAAAAAAAAAAAAAACTCAATAATGCGGGGGTATCGACGCTTTTCCTTCACAGGGGGGGCTCTACACCTCCTCCCCCTCCCCCCCTCCCCCCTACCACCCCTGAAATCGACGCCCGGCTATCCGAAGTCCTACCCCCCCTGTCCTAGAACCATAAACTCAAATACATGTGACATCTACCAGCCGCACTGGGCCCGATTACGATTCTACCCACTCCCACTCATACAAAGGTGGCTGCGTCCCAGCAGTGGAAAAGTTATACGCTGATTATGCTGTATGCAGCTTTAATTTTCACCAAATACCCGCTCTCAGGGCAGGATTTTTTCGCCACTGCTCTCAGAACGGTGAAGGAAAACATCCTGAGAAAACTGGCATGTTCTAGAACCAAAAATTCAAAGATATGTGACATCTACCAACCCGCACTAGTCATGTGTCATTACAACCCACTCCCTCTCACACAAAGGAGGCTTGTGGCCCAGCAGTGGGAACGTATTAGGCTGATTATGCTGTATGCAGTTTTACCAAAATCCTGCCTTGAGACTCTTACCAGTTGCCGGGGTCGCGTGATTGTTCGAAAGAGATACCTTGGCACATGGGCAACTGAAGGAACACGGGTGGGTTTTAGTCAGTAAAAGTCTGACATGCCCTCCCGCTCCGCCCAGAGCGGGAGAAGTCATTTGATGATTTCCCATCCAAAAAAAAAAATTAAGTACCAGTTTTTCGCTATTTCTCATTCGGTCTGTACTTGAACCGCCACGCACGCTTGGTAAGTGCCCCTTATAAAATCTATTTTTCACAAAAACCCTATCACAGATAACGAAACTAATTATCATCCTTACAGTTAATTGTATACAAGTTCCCGTGTAACCATAATAATTAATATTATCTGTTGCACGTTCCTTTTGTTTCCCATAGAGCTGATCCCACGTACCCGTGACCTTTGAGAAGTGATCAGAAACTGAAATGGAAGCTCGATCGAACCACATTGTATGTTAATTGTCATAATTATGTGATGTATGTTCTTGAGGTGCTGATGGGAATGTGTATCAATGATAGTTTTTGCAGTAATAATAAACGTTAAATTTGAAAAAAACCCTGACTAAAACAAAAACGTCTAAAAAGTAAAAAAAAACTTATTGAGGTAATATTTTGATAAAAATTCTTCCCTTTTAATAAATAAAAACCGCACCCACATCGGTTTACCCGTTAAAAGAGCTACGGTGTGCCACAAACAGACAGACAGCAGTCTAACTTATAACACCCCTCTGTTTGCGTTGGGGGTTAAAATAAGATACAGCAGTTAATCTAATATATAAAATTCTCGTGTCACAGTTTTCGTTGCCATACTCCTCCGAAACGGCTTGACCGATTTTGATGAAATTTTTTGTGCTTATCCGGTATCTATGAGAATCGGCCAACATCTATTTTTCATCCCCCTAAATGTTAGGGGTAGTCCACCCCAAAATTTTTATTTTTATTTTTTAGACAAAATTTTTAATTTCAATTTTTTTATGATACAACATACAAAAATACATACAATCCTCAATTTTCACCCTTCTACGATCAACCCTTATTTTTTAATAGCCATTTTAGTCATTTAATCATTTTTCATCTCCGGTCGAAAACTGATCAATCGTCATTTAATTAGTTATCCCCGCCTAGGAAATTATTTATATGGCAAAACAACGTTTGCCGGGTCAGCTAGTAAAGATATAAAAAGTTCTAAATTATGACCAGAAATGACTTAACGTCAGCAAAGAAGAATTGGAGCGTTACTACAAAATCATTTTGATGAAGGAGAGAAACAATAAAATAAATAGTCCCTGTTGACGAGTAGTCCCTCTATTCACTATTTATTTATTACCTATTTATTCAAGGTCAAACTAAATTACCTAGCGAAATTCTGCAGAGGTGCTGATTATCAGATAGACATCAAAACACGATGAAAAATCTCAAAAAATAAAACAATGCACACATACAAAGTAGCTAAAAGCCCCGTATTCAAGTAGAAAAGGTTTGACAATTTTGTCCATTGCTGACAACCGAAACTGAAATTGAAACTGATATTTCACTAACTGCGGTCGATGGATGACCCCACAAAAAAATATTCATCAAATTAATTGCTTTTTGTTTTATCATGTATCTATACCCATCATGTCTGCGGAGTTTCTTTGGCTGATTTAACTTGACCCTGTATAATACTAGAGAAGAGAGCATATTTATATTAACCGGGCATTACCCTAAACCTCGATTGCATGAGGTTAGAAAATATTCCTCAAGTTCCAACTACAACTCTAAGTGAAAATTTGAGGTACCAGTTCCATAAGCTTTTTTTTTTCTGGATGGGAAATCATCAAATGACTTCTCCCGCTCTGGGCGTAGCGGGAGGGCGTGTCAGACTTTTACTGACTAAAACCCACCCGTGTTCCATCAGTTGCCCGTGCGCCGGGGTCACGGTATCTCGCTTGAACAATCTCGCGACCCCGGCTGGCAGTTCCATAAGCTTAGGTACGAACAAATGAAAGTCAAAGTAAATACGACCATATTCCGATGAACTAGAAAAATCCATTAAAAGCTTGGAAGAAAATGACGTCAAGTGTCCTTTCTTCTTCATCGTCATCATTTCAGCCGAAAGACGTCCACTGCTGGACATAGGCCTCTCCCAAGCACCGCCACTTCGACCGGTTCTATGCTTCACGCATCCAACGGATTCCTGCGGCCTACACCAGGTCATCGGTTCATCTTGTGGAAGCCCTTTCCTATTTTTTAATTTCTATTAGAAATCGTCGAGTACACAATACAGTTTTTTTGCGAAAACAAACCGTGTTTAGTATAATAGAAGAATCATTTATATTTCTATAATTGGTTAGCAATCTGGCATCATCTGCCTTGCGTTTTCTTAACAATGTTGGGATCGATTTCCAGTCTACCCGGATGCAACTGAATACCAATATTTTGCATGGAGCCACTGCCTATCTGACCTCCACAACCCAGTTATTAGGTAGGGTACTATACTCCTTGGTAAGAAAGTTGGCTTCTGACGACTCGTAACGACCGTCAAAGATCCATCTAATGACAGTCGGGAACAACGGTTTAACGTGCTTTACGAGGCACGGTGGGGTCTTGGTATGTAAAGCTGGTTACCCATCCACGAACCAACCTCGGCAAACCTAGCTTAAACAGATCGACCGAACCGTGCGGCCATTATTACTTAGCCACAAGCCCCTCCAAAGTTAGCAATCTCTATGGACTAAGATTATATATTACCTAAAAGAGTAAAGAAAATTATACTTAGCTTGTCCCCAGTGGAATAGCTATTCAATATTTAATTATTCCGTTAAAATATTCAGACCAATTAGGGTCGTGCCAGACGACCTAATAATTTATTGAAGCCATGGAACGAGCGTAATGAATAAATTCGTCTATGTTTGAGTCTGTGCTCAGCATTTTGGGGCTCAATGCTCAGTTCCCGAATGAGCGAACGTTGAATGGACCGTTTTATTGCACTAACGCCGGCTGTGAATGCTGAGATTTACACGGATTTGGGACGTATTCATACGACTTTTGTCGCAGACTACGGTATTGCTTCAGCATACAGATTGGCCGTTTGTCCGATAGGATTGGTTCCTTTTCTTTACGTGAGTTTGTTTGGTTTGGTATTGAGAATGCATTACGAACTTTGGAACTGCTTGGATACTTGGGCCGGAAAACACGTGTGGAATAACGATAGCATTAAGAGAATTTCTGTCATAGTTCCACCAAGTCCAAAATTAGGCATAGAGGACACTGAAACCTACTGTAACAAGCCACTCCCTTCTTCTTAAACACCCCGGTAACGTAAATAAAGGTTATTTTAAATGAAAAAGAAGTCATTAACCCCCGATTCCTCACTGGTATCGCTCCGTCCCTTTATGAGTAACGAGCCCGAGACACTAATTACTACCTAAATGGAAGGTGATAATTTACAATAGCATAAAGTAATGAATTAAAAACTACAAAAGGGACGCGCTGTCATAGTGCAGCAATGGGCGCACGCGACAATAAAACGGTCCGGTTGTATAGCCGTCTGCTGTCCGTCACACAAAGTAGGAGCGTGCATGGAATGCGTTATTTTTTAACGGCTAAAAATGTAATTTTTTTTTTTTTTTTACAACCAACACACCGTTATCTGATCCCAAACTAGGCAGAGCCTGTACTATGGAAACCAGACAACTGATAAATGTACTTATATATTTCTAAATACATACATATTATAGATAAATTACACCCAGACACAGAACAAATGATCGTGCTCATCACACTAAGATTTGTCCTGGGTGGGAATCGAACCCACGACCTCAGTCTTAGCAGTCAGGGTCACTAACCACTAGACTAACAGGCCAGTCAAAATTGTACATGTGGTAACTGGCCAGTGTTTCGGTTGGAATGTTGTTGTAGAAAATTATTTTGGAACAAAGTATGCAAATGCTGGAACTGCTTTTTTTTTACTAGCCTCCTCTGTCCCAGTTCCAGTTTTGACGGAATCTATCCAGCTCGTCTCGCCATATCCTACGTGGTTTGCCGCAACCCCGCCTCACTGTCTCCGGGCACCAGTTCTGTGCTACTTGGGCCCACAGTTTGTCCGGCGTACGGCAAACATATCCTGCGTAGTACCTTATAAGTTGGGCAGCCTTTTGAGCCACGTCCGCTATGTTTGGTGTTCGGACACGATCCGTAAATAAAAGCCTAGTATCTAGTATACCGCGCTCCATTGCTCTATGGCAGACTTGAAAAAATTATAATTGCTGAATGGGCCTGCTATTGACGTTGATCACGTACGATGGAAACTGATGTATGAGATCTATGATGGAACGAGCGTGTTCAGAAGATATGTTCTCTCTTACTTTGAAAGCAGACGGGTTAAATGTCGAAGGGAACACAGACGCTAGCAGTGAGTTCCATATCAAAATGTGCGCATAATGAATGTGGAGGAGAAGCGCTGAGTACGACTGATCGGGATTACATCCAAGTGCGGATGATACCCTGCAGTATGTCTGGTAGTCCGGTAGTATTAGGGCCTGGTGGGATCACAACAAATAAGCTACCATTTCCTGGAAGAGCAGTGACCGTCATTTATAAAAAAAACCGGCCAAGTGCGAGTCGGACTCGCGCACCGAGGGTTCCGTACAAACCTGTAGGTATCCTCGGTTTATGTAATTAAATGTTTTTTTTTTTAATTTTTATATTTGAGTTGATTAAATGAAAGGTAAATTGCGGTTTACGATTTCTGACGTATTAAAAAAAAACTACTTACTGGATCTCGTTCAAACCAATTTTCGGTGGAAGTTTACATGGTTATGTAGATCATATATTTTTTTGAGTTTTATCATTCTCTTATTTTAGAAGTTACGGGGGGACACACACACATTTTACCACTTTGGAAGCGTCTCTCGCGCAAACTATTCAGTTTAGAAAAAAATGATATTAAAAACCTCAATACCATTTTTGAAGACCTATTCATAGATACCCCACACGTAGGGGTTTGATGAAAAAAAAAAATTTGAGTTTCAGTTCTAAGTATGGGGAACCCCAAAATTTTTTTTTCTATTTTGGTGTAAAAATCTGGATGTGGTTCACAGAATACATCTACTTACCAAGTTTCAACAGCCTAGCTCTTATAGTTTCGGAGAAAAGTGGCTGTGACATACGGACGGACGGACAGACAGACAGACAGACAGACATGACGAATCTATAAGGGTTCCGTTTTTTGCCATTTGTCAACGGAACCCTAAAAACGGCCGCCGAAAACGCTCTATATTTGAACAGCCATTATTGTGTGACCGTTCACTGCCTTCATAGGAAACCAAAACTTTAGAAAGACCGCAATTTTATTTCGGCCACTTCTCCTTAAAAGAATTTGGGACCCTTCTTGGTTGAAACCGTATAGTTCATATTTAGAAACTAGCTGTGGGACAAAAAGTAGCCTATGCTACCCCTTACAATATCAGCTATCGGTCCATCTGTTTCAGAGATAAGCGGCAACAAATAGACACATAATTTTAATATTTTTTGTTATTGTTATAAGTACCGCATTTTTACATTACGAACAGGTACTTCAATTTTACTTATTTGTATGTCATGTACGTATACCTAAAGATATTAGTGCTATTCAGACTGGCAGACTCTTGACAAATGTCGAAATTACTAGCTCCTAGCAAATTATGCAGGTCGGGAACTCCAGACAGAAGTCATTCATGTCGAATGAATGGGCTAGTCTGTGCAAGCAAATAGCAGGAACACTATTTACTTTATTAACCGACTCCAAAAAAAGGAGGAGGTTGCAATTCGACTGTATTTTTTTTTTAATTTTTTATATTTGTTACCTCATAACTTTTGACTGGGGGTACCGATTTTGATGATTCTTTTTTTATTTGAAAGCTAGTGCTTCCCGAATGGTCCCATTTTAATTTGGTTCCATTTGGACAATGGGGTTATGTGAAAACCATATAAGTCTTAAATTTGCATTACGTATTTGCGCGACAAATGAACGAATAGCGCGATTAGATTAGTGCGGAGTAATCTACCACAGCTAAAAAGTTAAAAAATAAAAACTTTTTACAAAAAAAAAAAACAACTGACTTCCTTAAAAAAAACACTACAAAGTTAAAAATAACTTTAATTTCGGAAGTCGGTGGCAAAAACCTTAAATACAGATCCTAAGACACCGACTTTTTCATTGTAAAGTTCGAAATGTTATATTTATTAACTATTCAAAAAGTTTTACTTACTTAGTGTCAGTTCAAACAGAACGGATAATGCCTGAGCAATTTACTGGTTCCATTGAAAATAGGACCGTGTTATCCTAGTCCTTCCGTTCCGTGTGGTGCCGAATATAAAGAATAGCGCCATCCTATTTCTTCCCGTGGGTGTCGCAGGAGGCGACTAAGTAAGAGAGACCTACTACAGAATGGGCAGCAGCGTTCACTATGTATTCTACCACCATACTGCGATCGCCAACCCACTTGCCAAGCGTGTCGATTATGGCAAATCCTCTCAAATTGGGGAAGGTCTACGTCTAGCAATGGACGGCTTTGATGATGATTATTTATGATTTATTTATTTAACCATTAATGTACACACATATATAAACAGACAAGAAGAAAAGAACAGAAAAAAATGTACAAAGGTGATGCTTATTTCTAAAGAAAACTCTTCCAGCACACCTGCGATAGGAGAGAAGATACAGAGATGTAACCAACGTGTGTAAGAGTATGAGAAAATAAAATATATATATATAATCAAAAACTATTAACTTAATACAATTATTCAAATAATATAAGAATATACTTACATACATACAAATAAACATAAATACGTAGATAGTAGATACATACATACAAACAAACATACAGTCATTCATTCAGTCATTTTTTTTTTAAATATCGAAACAGTCGGCTCTCGCTTGCTCGTGACTCGATTGCTCTCTTTTTTTTCTACTTTAACCAGTCAATTACCGTAATTACAGACACAATTAAAAACCATTGTGTCTGATACCAAATGTGGTACCTCAGGGACTTAGAGGTTAAGGCTATAATAGAACTCATAATACGGACCTGTTTTCAATCGAACCACTAAATCGCTCGGGCATCTATCCATTCTGTCTGAACTAACCCTTATGAATGAATTTCAAAACGTCTACCTGATAGGTAATACAACCTACCAAACACAGAATCTAAACAGGCGAGGCTTTGTTTGCCATATAAAGTAAAAAGCATTACCAATGCATGTGTAATGTGAACATACACTATTTGTAATTTAAACCCCGATATGTTTTGTTACACCCGCTATAGGGGCGATGACTCGCCCCTGGCCCCCCTCACACTTCAGCATAATGTTTCAATTGATATATAATATCATACGATAGATTAACTGAATCTAGCTTTCCGGTTGTAGAGCAATAATAAAACTATAGAGGTATGAGGAACGGTGTTAAGTTCACTCGTCTTCTTTTAAAAAGGGGGGAGTCTCCGACTAGACTGGTATTGTGTCTGGTGTTCAACTGCCGATGATTTATTCAAATATCAACTGAACCAACAAATATTTTCTTCGCTATTAAGAATAATTTGCTGAATTTACGGTTACAGTTTGCGCTTCGATTGGGACCACCCACCATTTTTTATAATATTTTGTAAGTATGCAGGAAAAAAATTTAACCAGAGCGCAATTTTTTTTTCGTGGTTCAGTTTCAGTAATAGAAAACATTTCAACTATTTTTTCAATATTTTATTAAATTTTTATCCGACCTTAAATCAGTAAACTGTGGACACCCTACATATTTCGTAATATGTTATCGACTGTAGGAATAGGTCAGTAACCGCGCGCCGCCGCCGTGTAGGTACTTCGAGTTTCTTAGAATTTTGACCAATCGATCAACTGGTAGGTACTTGTGGCTACGCTCGGTCGTTCACCTTCGTCGCCGTGCCGGCGCCGCGCGCAATTTAAACCAGTTTCAAAATAAACATCTTTCGTTAACGATAACTTAATTTTTTATATATCAAAATAAAAATTGCATGGTTATTATAACTCGTTTAAGTTTAATTTGTTAAAATTTGCTTACTGGTTAAAAACTTATCCTGTATAAAATCTTGAAATGAAATGCCAGACTCCAAGCAATAAGTAAGCAATTCAAAGGCTACTATTTAATTCTGTTCATCTAAATAAGTACACACTGATGATCTAATGCCACCCCCCATCTATCGCACTTCCCGTATCGAGTTCTTGTAACCCGAGATACGAGCTACTATGATGCTCAAACTCATTTTAAACTCGCTTTAAATTGTCTAGTGGGTACCTTGATATCTGCCAATATATTCTACTAAAATCTCACTGTGAAACCTTAGGTGAAGTGAGCTTGAATTCAACTGTCAATAGTATAAGTGTATAAGTGGAATGACTGCTCGCTTCATCTTAGTTTTCACGGTGATCTTTTTACAAAATAGACCGGTGGCATAGAAGCACTAGAGACCATCTGTAGGGAGCAATCTTTGAAATATGTAATGAAATTTTAAGAATCAAGCTATATTTTAGGATACTAGATCTTCTACAACACAATCACATCTGAGCTGAAAATGTTTTATTAGTTTCGTCTTTCAGTAGATAAAAGTTTCGATGTTTGTTACTCAATCACGCAAAAACCGCCTAATGGATTTGTATGAAATTTGGCACACGGATAGTTCACAATCCGGATTAAATAAAATAAAAAACATTTAATTAATTCATTCATTCTAACTTAGATCCATATAGTACAAATTAACACATCAAAACTTAACAATAAAATCAATCAAATTACTCGCTTAATAAAGGTTCTCCATAGCGGTGAAGTGATTCTATCAGCTACAGTCTTCAGAATTCCGTTGCAGCTGCCACGCATTCTGCAGATCAGGGATACCGGTTTTTTGCAGATGACGGCATGAAAGCCATCAGTGCAATATAGCGCAAACATCCCCGGACCAGGCACATTATTCCGGTAGTACGCTACCGCTGGATAATTTCCATCCCCCACGCGGGCAAACCTTCTGGCAAAGGATAGTGAACGAAAAAAGATTGACCTACAAACGGACGACAGACAGCAGAACACATTCGAAAGACTCTTCAAGTGAAATCCTTTCGAGTGAGTACCTACCTAGTATATTAAAACAATTACAACTTGAGAAACATCAAAGTACCCTCTCACGATTTCTACAGACTTACACTGACCACAGCTTCCTTTAACCCCATTTACAAGAGAACACAAGTCTTTTGTCTTCAATAAATGAGGAATTCATTACCATGTGTAATGTGCCATCATACCCATGCATGGTGACCAATCAACCGTCGGCTGGTCATCGCACTCCAGTACCAATGTACTCATAAATTAACCCACGTGCTCAATAAATTACGTTTAATGCATGCCATTTGGATGATAAGTCGGCGACTTATTCGGCGAAGAAATAATAGGGACGGCCTTGACCGTATTCTATGATGTCTTGAACTCTTGACTCATTAAATCATGACTACGTATGTCTCAGTGTATAAGTAACTATTTTGTCGGTTAGAACAATAACAAATCTCCTGACGGAATGCTCATACTCAAATACATCTCCATTTCAAGTAGCTGGGAACACACACCTGAAGGACAGTTCTCGTTATTAAAAACGTTGAAAATGTATTCGCAGCTAGTCTCATCTCGGCGACAATCAAATGTCAAAAATGTATGGAAATCCGAAATATTTTTGACATATTCAGACCGAGATCAGACTATAAACGTTCTTAAAATTACGAGAATTGCTGCTATGGTTTCTGAATTGAGTATTTGCATTACTTGAGGTGGAAGGAGTGGAACGATCGTGAAATTTGAAATGTCTCAGCAAAAAAACGTAAAAAAAGAGAATTAAATAATAGTGGCTGACAATTGCTCGAATACGCAGTTCAGAGGCTGGCCATACAATATGGCGGTGCCTCATTCCTATCTTGATCGCATACTAATGTTAGGTTGAGTTGTCATGTCTGTAGGATATTTTTTATTACAGTCTTTGGCTAAACCCCTTTTCCTCCAGCCGGAGTAGCATTTGTTCGGGATAGGTAGGTTTATTAAAGAAATAGGCATAGGCTTTGGTAACTATGTCCCATGCTTATCAGGGTCTAAATGCATACTGCTGAGTTCAACTGTTTGATTGTAACGTAAGTTGTGATTCTTCGTATACGTGCAGAAAATTTCACTTTGTGTCGGTTGTCAACTTGTGACATGATTTAATATATTCCAAAGAAAAAAAAAACTATATCTATGGTATATTCACCTGTCCAAATAACCTACTAACTTCATAAAGTTCGATTTACCCACAATAACACTCAAAATATTCAGATGATAAATGAAACTAGACACGTTATCATTTATGATCAAAAGTCCAAATCCATGTGGATGCGATTCCGAAACATCCCTGATAATCCATTATGACCGTAATGTCTACAACATTTTCATCAAATTAATAAACCTAGGAGAAATCCTAACTTAACTATTAGTGTCAAACGAAAGATCAATTACCAACATTAAAATAAGTTTGTCAAGATCTGAAGTCTAAAGTTATGTTGTCCTGGCGCCATATTGCTTCGTTTTACTCCAGCTTTATTTAGTTGTCTACCGAGCAAGACGGATGGCGTGACACGTGTTTTGTTCAAAGATTCTTGTTAAGGCTAATAATAATAAGCATTCATTTGATGACAGAGACTAATTGTATTAAAACACGCTTTGGACAATGAACGTTCATGCTAAAGACCTAACTGTCACTAGTTTGCAAAAGTACTTACGGTACCTGCAAAACTTTTGAATTAAGAACTAATTTTGAAAGTATGAATAAACTTTTTCTTTTTAATCGTGTATTTAAAAGAGCCAGATTTTATTACAATCTAGCCTATAAGACGTCAAGAATTTTTATTTAGCTTCTTTTTATACGTGATAATATTATTTTTAAACTTAGAATACTGTTGATTGTAGTTTCCACAAGTCCATTTCACTTTTAAGTCTTTATAATGTTATAAACATTTTTTAGATACTACATGCAGTGTGACCATTTGAGGCAGGATCCTGCCCTTCTCGCAAGTTTAGCACTTTATTTTAACATCTGGCAGGATCGGTTGACATTTTTCTAATCTGGCAGTAGGCAGGCTAGAAATATTTTGGCACTATTTTGGCATTTTGAGCTTAAAGATTTAGCAGAATTTGGCAGTTTTCTTGGTTTTAAGTCAGAAAAGATCTTTGAAATTGGTCAGACTGACTACATGGTGATATTATGTGTGTCAGAGTCATAATAATTATTATCAACCAAGAATAATTAGATAAATTTTGTCTCAAAAAGTCTAAATTCGCTGAGACATATACATAGATCTAATATTTTAACACTCAAATCCTACCCCTATCTTAAAAAATACTATTGTAAGTAAAAGAATTCATTGACTAAAAACAGGCCCAGTAACTTCAAACAAAGCTAACCACCTCACACCGACCACAAAGCACAGACCATAGACTAGCCACGTGTGTTTCTGTTTACACAACGCTTGTTAGTACAGTTCAATGACCTTTCAGGTGCAATGCTAAGCTATAGTACATGATGTTGAACTTTTTATTAGTTTGATAATGACTGTAATGAGTAACATGCTCGTGTTACGTAGTTATTACTTGTTAGCTTGAGTTTTTGTACGGCAATATGGCCGTTTTGATGATGCAATATTGTTATTCACGAAGTATGTAGAAACTTTGAACTTACATCATGAAAGAAGAAAGTAGAGAAGTATATTTTACTACTACATTCGTGACGCTCATCATTCATCATCATTTCAGCCCAAAAACATCCACTGCTGGAGAAAGGCTTCATCCAATTGGGGATGTTTGCCAAAATCGCCACGCCTGGCAGGCGTGTTGGCGATCGAAGCATGGTGGTAAGATGCATAGAGAACGCTGCTGCCCATTCTCTTGTAAGTCCTTTAGTCGCCTTTTACGACACCCACGAGAAGAAACGGGATGGTGCTATTCTTTACGTCCGACACTACACGGAACAGGCTCGTATAATTTTGACAGTTCAGCAACATCCATTGCCTTATTTACGTTGTTAAGCAGAAACATTTTCAAACATGTGAAGAAATGGATTAGGTGTTTCCTTCATAATCCTTAAGATTGTGATTAAGAGCGTTAACGTCGATTTTGGTTGTTTGACCCAAAAAGCGTACTTTTCAAACCATTTAATCACCTCATAAAACGTATCTAACGAAAGTGTGAATAACTAAATATTGTTGGAAATATTTCGGTCTAAAAAGTTGACTGAAAACCTTTTTACATTAATAAAGTATTCGTGAATTCTAACCAGATAAACAAACAGTGTTTTCTAAAATCCTTTTACAGTAGTCATTTCGAAGCTTAAAATATCCGAAACCACTAATAAAATTGACAAACTAATAAACATATTTAATTGCTCATATCCTTGAGCAAAAAACTGAGAGAGACTTTTTTGATTTTCAGCGCCTAACATAATAAATAAAACAATAAACAAAGTGAAATTAACAAGAAAAAGCAGTTGCTAAATTCATTATTTCTTCCAATAAATCTTATTTAATTTTACAAAATAAAGGTGTATTGTAATAGAAGAACATCTTCTTTAAAACTTGCAATAATTTTTTTTAACTAAATTAGTTTTATTATTTTTCTACAATTATTTTAAAACTACTATAAAACCGTGCGCGGTAATAATTTTAAATCAGTCCGCCGCGAGGCTGTTCAAAGAGTGGACGTATCGCTCAGTGCTCTACGCGTGACCTCTCCCGACCCTTGGCATCGAGTGAGTTTATAGTGCGATATAACGATCTTGGGTTGGTAAGTAAAATAATTATTTTTTATTTAGATAATTGAAAACAATGTTTTTCGAAACAACAAAAATTGTTTCAGGTGCCATGGGGAATAAGAGTAAAAAAACGAAACTAGTTTTATCGAGGAAAAGGAAGAGACTCAATCAAGAGGTTTTAGCTAAAGCTAGGGCTAAAAGGTTGGGTAAAATAATGTTTTGTATAGAACTTGATTTGTTATCTTTGTTGCTATATAAGGTCCTCGTTTATTAATTTATTTCCTTCTAGGGGGTGATTGTACTACTCAAATACATTTTTTTTTTCTAAACGATCAATTTCGAAATTGCAAAAAACAATACTTCCTCAAACTAAACCGTCGATCATCTGATTTTTTTTAACTTGCATTGTAATAATAATAATTTAATTGATTTGATTTAATTTAAACTTTATTTCTTCTTTTTAGAGAATTTAACTAAAAGCTTGTTTTTAAAAATGTTTTTAGGGTTCCGTAGTGAAAGAGGAACCATTTATAGTTTCGCTAAGTCTGCCTGTCTGTCCGACCGCGGCTTAGCTCAGAGACCCTTAGTACTAGAAAGCTGGAATTCAACATGAGTAAACATATTAATCACGCAGACAAAAGGGTAAAATAAAATCCTGTTTTTTTATCTTCAGGCATTGTAAAGAAAATAATGTTGTTGAGAGTACGGAAGATGTTAAAATCCAAAATGAGGTAAAGGTAAAGCACAACTAACGTATTTTTTATTTACAATTTCATATTTACGTATGGGATTACATCTATCTTTTTTTTCAGGACTTAGCCTCGTCTTCCAAAACCAGCTTGTCGATGTGTGGAACACACGTGTCGGTTATCTTTCAAAGTCGGTAAAAGAAAACATTTATTTAAATCTACATACAAGTGCTATATATAATAAATATAATATTATAAATAAAGAATTCTTCGATATTGAAATGTTTTATTTTAAAACTAGAATACTTAATAATTTGCTAGAGGACCATCGCGACTTCCTACGACTTCAAAATGATGAACCCCCTTCATTATGATTTTTTCATGTACTTTTTAATCAAATGAGCAATTTTTAATCAAAATTCATTTAGTAGTTTTTGTGAAAGAGTAACAAATATACATCTACTCATCCATAAATAAACTCTCAAACTTGCGCGTTTATAATTATTATTTGAAAATATGATCTGTATGGTATTCTGATCTGTAATCGATATGAATTGAAGTTTCATCAAAATTCGTTCAGTAGTTCTTACGGTAAATTGTTAAAATCATTCATCCATACATCGTCACAAACCTTTGTGTTTATAATATTATTCGTAGTAGGATTTTACATTTGTACAATATTTCTAACTTTTCTCCCCTAAATAGTACCTACTTACTATACTACGTATCCAAAATTGCCTTTTTATTTCACAAGCATGTAATAAAAATAAGAATAGTAAATAAAAATCAACTGAAGATTAAATAAGTAAGTATCATTAAACATTAAGGATCAACTTGGGTTAGTTTGACTATAATGACGGGCAGCACACCAACTGTACGCACACAGTTATGCGCGTATCTGTGTGAGTGGAAGGAGCACTGCAATTACCTAAACTTGGTGCCGTGGATTTCACGTTAACGCTCTTAAGGACATGAAGCTTCATAGCAGGCAAAATTATCATTATCAGCTTATAATGTTCTCCCTTCTGGGTTGTGACCCAGAAGGGAGAACATTATAAGCTGACATCCTCTCTATTAGAGTTCCGGATAGCGGATGTCACATGTCTTTAAATTTTTGGTTCTAATTCATGCTGTACGCGTAGCATGACCACCATAGAAAGAACTTTGTCTATTCATGGTAGAATAGAGATAGAACTGTCATGCTACGCCAACATAAACCGGTACAAATCTTTCTACAATCTTTAATTCTGTCTTTAATCTTTCTACAATCTATAATTTTGTCTATTCTATCGTCGACAAAACCCCTTTCTACGGTGGGTTTGCTAGGCATGCTGGTTTCGTTACCTTTCCTTTCACCGTTTTGAGAGCCGTGGTGATGAAACCTGGGTAGGAACTCACCTACAAGTCGGGGCTGATACACTGGGCCACTACTTCATTATTGCAGAGCTTAGTAAAATTTTTTAGTTTAACTTTCAGTGTACTTAGATCTGATAAGAAAATTTCAGTATGTACTATTTTGCTTGATGTTTGCACTGTAGTTTGTATGTAACATGGATACCTAATTTACTATTCCTGGCAGCTTTACGTGCTCGAGGGTGAATAAACTAGACGTAATACAAAATTACGTGATCAAACGAATCGACGCAATTAGTTTTATTTGCAAAACGGTTCGTGTGGAACTGCTCTATGTATAGTCTATTCCACAGCTCTTCATTGTTTATGTTTACACTGTCGTTTTGTTTGTGGACTTAATAATTCGCTTATTTCGTGGTGTAAGAGTCAGTTGAAGATTATATACATTTATAAATTTTCTCAATTTAACATGGGAGCTACAATGTGAAAATCCTCTCCTCACCACACCTCACCTCCAAGTTTTACCAGCTTTTTACAAGAGATAATAAATACAATTGACTAAAGAATCTCTCATAAAAAGCTGTTAAGGCTCGAAGAGGTGAATTTTCTCAGAATTTTAGCACTCCTGTAAAATTCAGAAAATGTAGATACGTTCAACTGACTCTCACACCACGGTTTTACATGCTAGATTAGGTTGTACAGTAATGCTATTTTGCTAATAGTTAAATAGAGAAGCTCCATGGGTCGATCGATCAGGTTAAGCTTCAATTAGCGCGGTTGGTCCAAGGATGGGAGTTAGTTCCAGTTATCATTCGTGGATCTATGGCAGTCGTTACGGGTCGTCAGAAGTCCGAAAATTTGACAACCAGTCATACAAAGGGGGTATCACGTAATACCCAGTAACTGGGTTGTTGATGTTAGAAAGGCAGTCGCTTTATGTACAATAATAGTAGGTACTAACCTGCTTCCGGTTAGACTGAAAGCCGTTCATAATATTGTTACGTAGATCGTAAAGTCTAGAAACATCACGCTAACTCCATCTCAGAAAGGGGCAGTGTGACGTAAATCGAAAAGTCTAGAAACATCACGCTAATTTCATCTAAGGACGGGGCAGTGTTAGAAACTACTGGAAATGACACGCTAACGCCATCTGTTATTGAGTAGCAAGTACTACACGAAATTGTACGTAGACGCTACTGCCATCTATTGTTGAATAGTGGGATTAAACAGTTCAATGGAAGTTACTAGAAGCTTCTACGCTGTGGCGGTGTCGAATGTTCGAGAATGTTGTGCTCGGGAGATAAATAGCGGATTGTCGGGCCGACAAGCAGTTCGATTTCGGAAGCGAGCGAATACGATTCGAGTGATACAGTACAAGCTAAACAAGTGATTCCAAGTGACGTTTCTTGTAGTTGCGATATTTGTGTTTATTTAATTAAACTGTGTTGTGTGTTTTGGTAAATTGGTTTAAATTAATTTATCCCGAACCCCAGCTCGTAACATTTGGTGTCAGAAGTAAGGGATAAATTATGCCAGTTTTACCGAAGGAGGATACGGAAGGTATCCGTACCAGGAGTCAGCGCCAGCAGGAGGTGGATCAGAGGCGGTTTGAAGGAACTTCTAGACAGACACCTGGGGGTAATCAGCCGACGACGGAGCCAGTCTCCCAAGCGTCTGGTGTTCCTACAGCATCACCAGCCATGGATCTTTCTGCGCTAATGGCGATGCTGCAGGAGCAGGCCCACCGACAGGAAGAACAGGCCCGCCGCCTACAGGAACAGCTGCAGCAGGACAAAGAGGAACAGGCCCGCCGACAGGAAGAACAGACCCGCCGCCTGCAAGAACAGCTTCAGCGTGATAAAGAGGAGCAGGTTCTCCTTTTGAAAGATCTACACACGACATTTGGCAAGGACATCAAAGCCATGAAGGAGACTGTTCAGGTACATGAAAATCGTATCTCCGAGGCCGAAGTCCAGATCGCTGATATAAGAAAAGCGGTTGGAGTTCTGAAAGCTGGAGACCGGACTACGGCTTCGATAGTTGCTGCACCTTCCGTGCGCGGGTTTAAAGTGCCACCCTTCGACGGAACATCTTCCTGGTCAGCATACAAAATTCAATTTGAAGCTGTCACGGAAGCAAATGGGTGGACAACGGGCCAGGCCATGACCGCGCTTACTTTGGCCCTTCGTGACCAGGCTTTAACTGTGTTAGAGGCTCTCGGCAAAAATGTTACCTACGAGCAGCTTGTTGAGGCGTTAGAGGCCAGATACGGTGACGCGCACCTGGAACACGTTTTTCGTGCCCAGTTGAAGGATCGTGTGCAGCGCAGTGGTGAAAACCTGCAGCAGTGGGCCCTGGAAATCGAAAAGCTGGTTCGAAAGGCGTACCAGTCTGCACCCGCGCTCATCGAGGGTATACTAATTCAAACCTTCATAGATGGCATACGGGACCTGGAAGTAAGGGCTGCTGTGAGACTTGGGCACCATGAGACCCTCAAGGACGCCTTGGCCCATGCGTTGGAGGTGGAGGCAGTGAGGCATGATCATCGAGCCCATCGCATCAGGGAGGTTGCGGCGTCACCTGTTTGTGATCGTGTTAGGTACAGCCCTAGATGCTACACTTGCGGAGAAAAAGGCCACCTTCGCTCAAGTTGCCCGAAGCGAAGCACAGCTAACGAAGACCAAATCCAGGAAAGAAAGGCGGCTGATATCACCGCCCAGCAGCAGGGAAACTAATAAACGCCAGGACTGCGGGGCGGGTGCTGGCTGGTGTTAAAATAGCCCCAAGAATTTCGGTCTCACAAGCCCATGATGGGAACACCCTAGTCATAAAAGGTGAAGTGAACGGAAGACCATGTAAGCTGACATTGGATACTGGAGCTTCTCGCACGGTTGTCAGTTCCCAACTAGCGAATCGTTTTCTTGGGGACTTCTTTGGTAAGCATGACGGCGTAAAATTAGTAACAGCCACCGGTCAGCACATAACCGTCC
Source organism: Aporophyla lueneburgensis (assembly GCA_932294355.1). Lineage (NCBI taxonomy): Eukaryota > Metazoa > Arthropoda > Insecta > Lepidoptera > Noctuidae > Aporophyla > Aporophyla lueneburgensis. The sequence goes on along the minus strand of OW028758.1, from coordinate 8,909,484 downwards.
GTGGTGAGAAGAAGGTGGAGTTAAAACTGGGTAACACAATCTACCGGCATAAGGTCATCATGGCTGACATAGTAGATGACTGCATCCTAGGTTTGGACTTCATGCGACAGCACTGTTGCGAGATCGACGTTAATCAAGGAGTCCTAAAATGTGGATCAGAAGAAGTCTTCATGGAAGGTGCACCATCAGGGAAAGTGTACTGCTTGAAGAAGATTGTTCTTCCTCCCCGATCGGAAACAATAGTTCCAGTAAGTCTCCCACATAATTCTGGGCAGAAGAACCGATGTATTCTCATTGAAGGATTGGATGATAACCTTCCATGGAAGATTGCGCGGACCTTGGTAAAGGCAATCGACGTTGCAGCCGTACGCATACTGAACCCAAGTGAAAAGGAGCAAGTAATCAAGAAGGGTACATTGATGGGTTCCTGTGAGGAAGTAGCTTGGATGCGTGAATGCCAACATGGGCCTCCTCAAAATAACGCCCAAAGTGCAAGATTTAACGTGTTAAATCTTTTGGAAGACTGTCGTAAAGATCTATCGGAAGAAGAAAGAGAGAAGGCTAGGAAGATGCTACTTCAATATGCAGACATATTCTCTACAAATGATGCTGACATAGGGAAGACTGGATTGGTTCAACACAGAATTAATACCGGAAATGAGTTACCGATACGACAGCGACCAAGAAGACTACCAGTGGCAAGAGAAAAGGAGGTAGATACCATGATTAAAGGAATGGTAAAGGATGGAGTTATAGAGCCTTCGTCTAGTCCATGGTGTTCTCCTGTGGTCCTGGTAAAAAAGAAAGATGGCAGCATGCGGTTTTGTGTAGACTATCGTCGATTGAATGACGTTACTAAGAAAGACAGCTATCCACTACCCCGGATCGACGACACGCTGGACACGCTGTCAGGAATGAAGTGGTTTACCACGTTAGACCTAAAAAGTGGCTACTGGCAAGTGGAAATAGACCCTGAAGACAAGGAGAAAACTGCATTTTCTACGGGAAAGGGACTATCGCAGTTTAACGTTATGCCATTCGGATTGTGCAATGCTCCTGCAACTTTTGAAAGGCTAATGGAGCTAGTTCTCACTGGACTAATTGGAGACGCCTGCCTTGTCTATTTAGATGACATCATCATCGTGGGCCGCACATTCGAAGACCACCTTCAAAATCTGGAACGTGTTCTATCAAAAATCCGAGGAGCCAATCTTAAGCTAAGTCCAAAGAAGTGCTCATTCTTCAGACAGCAAGTAAGCTTTTTGGGGCACGTGGTTTCGAAAGAAGGAGTGCAAACAGATCCTGAGAAAATTGTCGCCGTCAAGGAATGGCCAGTCCCGAAAGACAAGACGCAGGTCAGAGCATTTTTGGGTTTGTGCTCGTACTATCGACGGTTTGTCAAGAATTTTGCTGACATTGCCAAACCTCTTCACAAGCTTACGGAGGAGAAGAGACCGTTCTGTTGGGATGAGAACTGTGACATCGCATTTCGAGATTTAAAGGAACGTTTGTGTAATACCCCAATTTTGGGCTACCCTGACACAGAAAATGAATTTATAGTCGACACGGACGCAAGTAACACTGGGGTTGGCGGTGTGTTATCTCAACGGAAAGGAGATTATGAAGTTGTGATAGCTTACTTCAGCAAATCTTTATCAAAGCCAGAAAGAAATTATTGTGTCACGAGACGCGAACTTCTTGCCGTCGTAAAGACATTGCAGCATTTCAGCAAATACTTGCTTGGACGTAAATTCCACCTGCGGACTGACCATGCTGCATTAAAGTGGTTGTTGCAATTTAAGAATCCAGAAGGACAAGTGGCGAGATGGATTGAATTGCTACAAGAGTATGACTTCACAATTGAACATCGTAGTGGGAAGTCTCACGGTAACGCGGACGCTTTATCAAGAAGACCTTGTCCTGAAGACTGCAAGCATTGTGTCAGGCAAGAAGCTAAGGAAACAGTACCTGTCAGGATGCTAAGAACGGACCTTAGTGACGAATGGAAGGAAACCCTACAGCATGCTCAGCAAAGTGACACAGATATCCGGCCAATTCTCGAGTGGATTAAAGCTAATGCTCCCAAACCGAAATGGTGTGATATTGCAGCGATGAGTACCACCACCAAAAGTTATTGGGCACAATGGGAGAGCTTGGTGATCCAGGATGGTGTCTTGTGCCGAAAATGGGAAAATGCTCGAGGGAATAGCTGCCACCTGCAAATGGTAGTCCCAAAAACGAAGGTACCAGAAGTTCTACAGCTCTACCACAATGGTTCTTCAGGAGGTCATATGGGAGTAAGAAGGACTCTGTTAAAGATCCGAGAAAGGTTTTACTGGATCCATTGTCGAGAGGATGTGGAGGACTGGTGTCGCAGATGTACCAGTTGTGCAGCGGTAAAAGGACCACACACACGCAGCAGGGGTGCATTGAAAGTGTACAACGTGGGAGCCCCCTGGGAACGGATAGCACTAGATGTCGCTGGGCCGTTCCCTGAAAGTGAAAGTGGAAATAAATATTTCATGGTTGTCATGGATTACTTCACCAAGTGGCCGGAAGTCTTCGCCATCCCTAATCAAGAAGCTTCAACAGTCGCTGATAAATTAGTCCACGAAGTCTTCTGTCGGTTTGGGGTACCCTTGGAAATCCACAGCGATCAAGGAAGGAATTTCGAGTCTCAAGTGTTTCAGGAAACATGTCGGGTTATGGGTACTCACAAAACCAGAACCACTTCATACCACCCACAATCTGACGGAATGGTGGAGAGATTTAATCAGACGTTGGAAAGATATCTGGCAAAAGTTGTAGCAAGCAGACAAAAGGATTGGGACAAGCACATACAACCGTTTCTTCTGTCATACCGAAGTGCAGTTCACGAGAGTACAACTGTGACGCCAGCCTTCGCGAACTTTGGAAGGGAGTTAAGGTTACCAGCTGATCTAATAACCGGCATTCCCCCTGATTCACCACGGAGTATAACAGATTATGCAAATGATCTGCGCAACAAGATGAATGACGTATATGAGCATGTCAGAGAATCAGGCCAACAGATGTCCGAGAGAATGAAAACTCGTTATGATCGGAAGATGAACAATACTGGCTTCGACGAAGGTTCGCTAGTGTGGTTGCATAACCCAGTGCGCAGCAAAGGAAAGTCCCCTAAACTGCAGGCAAAATGGGACGGGCCGTACCGAATTGTGACCAAGATCAACGACATCAATTACCGAATACAAAAGGGTATGCGAACTGCACCTAAAATTGTCCATGTAGATCGATTGGCACGATACTACGGGAATAATGATGCTCGGGACGAGCATGTCTAAGGAGGGGGCAGTGTTACGCAGATCGTAAAGTCTAGAAACATCACGCTAACTCCATCTCAGAAAGGGGCAGTGTGACGTAAATCGAAAAGTCTAGAAACATCACGCTAATTCCATCTAAGGACGGGGCAGTGTTAGAAACTACTGGAAATGACACGCTAACGCCATCTGTTATTGAGTAGCAAGTACTACACGAAATTGTACGTAGACGCTACTGCCATCTATTGTTGAATAGTGGGATTAAACAGTTCAATGGAAGTTACTAGAAGCTTCTACGCTGTGGCGGTGTCGAATGTTCGAGAATGTTGTGCTCGGGATATAAATAGCGGATTGTCGGGCCGACAAGCAGTAAGCCAAATATCTAGGTGTCATCCTCGACGAACACCTCACCTTTTCTGAGCACATAAAGCAGGCTCGCTCGCGGGCCGCTTTCGCTCTCGGTAGGCTCCATTGCGTCCTGAACAAGCGGAGTAAATTGTCTCTTCTGTGTAAGAAGCGGCTTTACACCGCTTGTATCAGGCCGATTATGACATACGCAAGCCCAGTCTGGGCACATGCCAAGCCCCGATTCATCCATAGGATGCAGACTCTCCAGAACCGCTTTCTCCGTCAAGCCACAGGCTCGCCTTGGTTTGTTCGGAATATCAATCTTCATTTAGATATGAAACTCCCGACTATCCATCAATACATAAAACGCGCTTCGAAGCGCTACTTCGATAGGGCCGTAGCCCACCGCAACCCTCTGGTTGTGGCGGCAGCTACTTACACCCCCTCCCGTATTAGCAAAGTCCGCCGCTCGCGGCACATTCTTACCGATCCTGATGATCCCACTACTCTCCTCCAGGAGAGTCGAAAAGAGACCAGTACAGCTAGACCAGCACACAGACACAAACCGTACCGACCTCGCCGCCGAGGTCCGTCGTCGCGACCCCGACTTAACAGTCCCTCCCGACCCTTGCAAGAGCCAGCCCGCGATGCTGCGCCGTTAGCTTTAAATTAGTCCATAAATAATTTAACTCAGATCCAGCCAGTCCCTTGCTGCCCCCCCTATCAGCGATTGCCTAAGCCGAGGTTCGTACCCCCCTCGGGGTAACCCTTAGAGCTTTCGCTTTAGTTTTTAAGTATAATAAGCCCCGGCTGGAGGCCTAAAAAGGTAACTTTTTAGAACTCGCCGGGCCCCAATCCGTTTAAGTAGTAACAATCTTTTCAGGATTAACTACGAGATGCCCCACAAAAATAAATATACCGACAAGCAGTTCGATTTCGGAAGCGAGCGAATACGATTCGAGTGATACAGTACAAGCTAAACAAGTGATTCCAAGTGACGTTTCTTGTAGTTGCGATATTTGTGTTTATTTAATTAAACTGTGTTGTGTGTTTTGGTAAATTGGTTTAAATTAATTTATCCCGAACCCCAGCTCGTAACAATATAGTTGGGAAAAGACTAGGCAGTTGATGAGTTAAAAAAAGAGAAAGGTGGGTCCAAAATTAAAGAAGAAAAAAGCTTTACCTGTACCCTCCTCCGCTTCTTTGCACACTTTGCGTGACCCTCTGCAGTTCGTTAGGTTCGGTGTATACGAATCAGACACCCACCACACGCGTTTCGGAGTTCGTTAGGACTCAATTTTGGGGCTTTTATTATTTTTAACATATTTAACACGTTTCTACCTATAATCTCAGACGAGGTGGGGGCTAAAATAAGGTTCGGTGTAATCAGACACCCACCACACGCGTTTACGAGTTCTTTAGGGCTCAATTTTGGGCCCTTATTATTTTTACTCACGGTTAACATGTTTCTGCCTATAATCTCAGACGACGTGGGGGCTAAAATATGGTTCAGTATATACGAATCAGACACCTACCACATGCGTTTACGAGTTCATTAGGGCTCAATTTTGGGCCCTTACTATATTTACTCATGGTTAACATGTTTCTACCATCTCATACGAGGTGGAGGCTAAAATAACAACTGATAGATGACATCGCAGCAAACCCAGATGAAGATGGAGGAACGAACTTGATTCCTACCGAAAGGACTGGTCTGCAATGGCAGTGGACAGACGTGTGTGGGAAAAGGAATGACCTTTCTCCGGCAGTGGGACGATACGGGCTAAATCTCTATTTAGCGCGTATAGTCCCACTGCTGATAAAGATAATGGTTTTGGCGTCGTACTTCCTTTGTATATTTTTCGTAGAGCTTTTTCTCTTTCTAAGAATATTGAGAGACAAAACATAAAGAGGTGAGCTGCACGACGACAAATGTGTGCGCTGACTGGACAAGAACAGGTCCACTTAACCGATGTGGTACTTCAAAATGCAATTTCAGACACCAATCTACATAATCTGACCATGAAATATGTCTGGACTAGACTGTGACCTCTGAGTTTTTCCGGCCTTTATTCATAGAGTAGTCAGTTGGATACGCCAAGCTTTTCCACTTTTAAAAATATTATTGGCGTGTACAATGTGTAGAAATCTACTTACAGAAGTAAAGCCCAACAGAATAAAACTCCCCATCTAAACTATACTGTATACAGTTTAACCAGCTTTAATTTAATTTAAGTACTTTCTCTTCCTGTTTCATCTAAACAGTTTAATGGCCCGCTGAATATTATGGAGCAGTTAAATCAATGAGACGATTGATCGCCGCAATGCAGTCTGCAGTTGCATACTTATCAATGAACCTCCTTTATGGTTTAATATAAACTTGGTAGATGATGTTGCTTCCTGGTTTATATTATTGTTTCAGTTCGTAATCAACGAGTTAATTTAGAATTTAACTTTTATAAATTAATTTTTGGTAATAGTTTTTAGAATTCAAGATCTAATGAAAATGAGCGATGAGAAATTTTTACTTTGTTTAATGATTTCGATTTGGAAGTAGATACTGAAAGAACGAAAGATAGAAAAATAGATTTATTTACTTAATGCTCTGGTGTTGATAAAGCTGAACATTTTTGTAGTCCTCGGGTAAGCATATGGATTTTGATCGTGGAACCTATGATGCTTTCGCCATTTTATTGTAGTATCTTTACTAACAAGGATAGACGGGGTAGCCGAGAAAAATATAAAATCATGATTTAAACTGGACGCAACTATTTTCCGCTGCTCAATAAAAAAACAAAGATCTTTATTTCCCCAGTATTTTTCTTAGTTGGTAGATAATTCTGTCGGTTCAATTCATCCTCTCTAAAATATTACACGCTCGTCTAATAAAATAAACAAACAATAATACACTATCTATGTGCTACTCACGTGATCAATGGAGCGGAACCAATGACAGTCCCTATTTGTTCCGGAAACCATGCATCAACAATGATTTGTTACAAATCATTTGACGGAAGACCCAATGATAGACTTACATATAATCTGTGGCTTTGATCTGCCGCGCTGTCAAGTAGGCGATATGTATGGAATTAGTATGTACGATATCTGTGGCAATTTTGGTTTAGTTTTGGAACTCTCGGGACGACTAGAGCAAATGGATTTAAACTCCTAGATTGGCTAAAGTTTTAATGGGTTTTCTATCAATAGGTTGCATGCTATCATTAATGTTTGAATGAGTGTCTATCCGCTAGAAGCTATGATGAAATACGTCAATACTTACTTAAGTAGGTAAAGCACTACAGATTCTAGCATGTATTTTGCATTGGGAATCAATGGATTTATACTTAATCCGAGTACATTGACTACGTAGGGTGACCAATATTAGTTGTGTTTATAATAAAAGAAAGTATATATTTTACTTCGGGGATCAGCAGATTAACATAGACAACACATGGGATTTACTTCGTTGACAAAACACAATTATTAACTAATGATGGCACCTGCCAGGGTCGCGAGATTGTTCAAACGAGATACCGTGGCCCTGGCACATGGGCAACTGAAGGAACACGGGTGGGTTTTAGTCAGTAAAAGTCTGACACGCTCTGTCGCTCTGCCCAAAGCGGGAAAAGTCATTTGATGATTACCCATCCAAAAAAAATTAAAAATTATGGTAAATGTAAGGAATGAAGAATCCTTTTCTATAGCAACAATATAAATATGTCTACTAGTCTTTACCTGAAGAATAAAATAAAACCATTTTAAATGAGATGATATCAGATCGGCCTTCAGTCATGCATGACAGACGGCATTATTCTCGACAAATCAAATGTATTAATGTGTAATTATAAGAATTAATCAGAATTCTTCCCGAGACTCGGTAGTAATGTCATCGGATCATGACTGGCTTCGTTCATGAGCTCTGTGAGAAAATGTGCATCTTTCTGTACATATATATATCCTCGACATGGTTTGTAGTGATTATAAATACATATCTATGTTATGTGTATTGACTGATGATGACGTAGTGAACTAGGAATTTGGTTGAACCACTCTGAGGCCCGCTTGCACCACAAAACACTATCTCCTTTACTTATTAACTTCGCTTAAAGTAACGAGACGTTTAAACGTCTAATACATACAGGTGCCAATAATGACTCAATTTTACTTCAAGCAAGTTCCCCGGTGTTTTACGCAGGCCTAATGATTTCTCTACCAACAAGAAAGTCATGCAAGCAAATAATGGAAAATTGTCGCCACCAATCCCATCGAGTGGTGGTTATTACCGAAATATTTGGAGCATTCTGCCAACTGGAAATTGGAGCATTCTAGAACTATTCTGACCCACTTCAGCCAAGCACCCTAGAGATTCAGATTCAATCAGAATTTGCTCCAGTCGCAATCGAATCAAGTCAATCCAAACGGCAATTAGCAGCCAAATGCTTTTCTAACGACATTTCAAACATAAATGGAACTAGGTAAATTAAGTTTCCATTTTGTTGAACTTTTCCATGCGGTGCAGCGTGACAAAATAGTTTAAGAGCGTTAACGTGAAATCCACGGCACCAAGTTTAGGTAATTGCAGTGCTCCTTCCACTCACACAGATACGCGCATAACTGTGTGCGTACAGTTGGTGTGCTGCCCGTCATTATAGTCAAACTAACCCAAGTTGATCCTTAATGTTTAATGATACTTACTTATTTAATCTTCAGTTGATTTTTATTTACTATTCTTATTTTTATTACATGCTTGTGAAATAAAAAGGCAATTTTGGATACGTAGTATAGTAAGTAGGTACTATTTAGGGGAGAAAAGTTAGAAATATTGTACAAATGTAAAATCCTACTACGAATAATATTATAAACACAAAGGTTTGTGACGATGTATGGATGAATGATTTTAACAATTTACCGTAAGAACTACTGAACGAATTTTGATGAAACTTCAATTCATATCGATTACAGATCAGAATACCATACAGATCATATTTTCAAATAATAATTATAAACGCGCAAGTTTGAGAGTTTATTTATGGATGAGTAGATGTATATTTGTTACTCTTTCACAAAAACTACTAAATGAATTTTGATTAAAAATTGCTCATTTGATTAAAAAGTACATGAAAAAATCATAATGAAGGGGGTTCATCATTTTGAAGTCGTAGGAAGTCGCGATGGTCCTCTAGCAAATTATTAAGTATTCTAGTTTTAAAATAAAACATTTCAATATCGAAGAATTCTTTATTTATAATATTATATTTATTATATATAGCACTTGTATGTAGATTTAAATAAATGTTTTCTTTTACCGACTTTGAAAGATAACCGACACGTGTGTTCCACACATCGACAAGCTGGTTTTGGAAGACGAGGCTAAGTCCTGAAAAAAAAAAGATAGATGTAATCCCATACGTAAATATGAAATTGTAAATAAAAAATACGTTAGTTGTGCTTTACCTTTACCTCATTTTGGATTTTAACATCTTCCGTACTCTCAACAACATTATTTTCTTTACAATGCCTGAAGATAAAAAAACAGGATTTTATTTTACCCTTTTGTCTGCGTGATTAATATGTTTACTCATGTTGAATTCCAGCTTTCTAGTACTAAGGGTCTCTGAGCTAAGCCGCGGTCGGACAGACAGGCAGACTTAGCGAAACTATAAATGGTTCCTCTTTCACTACGGAACCCTAAAAACATTTTTAAAAACAAGCTTTTAGTTAAATTCTCTAAAAAGAAGAAATAAAGTTTAAATTAAATCAAATCAATTAAATTATTATTATTACAATGCAAGTTAAAAAAAATCAGATGATCGACGGTTTAGTTTGAGGAAGTATTGTTTTTTGCAATTTCGAAATTGATCGTTTAGAAAAAAAAAATGTATTTGAGTAGTACAATCACCCCCTAGAAGGAAATAAATTAATAAACGAGGACCTTATATAGCAACAAAGATAACAAATCAAGTTCTATACAAAACATTATTTTACCCAACCTTTTAGCCCTAGCTTTAGCTAAAACCTCTTGATTGAGTCTCTTCCTTTTCCTCGATAAAACTAGTTTCGTTTTTTTACTCTTATTCCCCATGGCACCTGAAACAATTTTTGTTGTTTCGAAAAACATTGTTTTCAATTATCTAAATAAAAAATAATTATTTTACTTACCAACCCAAGATCGTTATATCGCACTATAAACTCACTCGATGCCAAGGGTCGGGAGAGGTCACGCGTAGAGCACTGAGCGATACGTCCACTCTTTGAACAGCCTCGCGGCGGACTGATTTAAAATTATTACCGCGCACGGTTTTATAGTAGTTTTAAAATAATTGTAGAAAAATAATAAAACTAATTTAGTTAAAAAAAATTATTGCAAGTTTTAAAGAAGATGTTCTTCTATTACAATACACCTTTATTTTGTAAAATTAAATAAGATTTATTGGAAGAAATAATGAATTTAGCAACTGCTTTTTCTTGTTAATTTCACTTTGTTTATTGTTTTATTTATTATGTTAGGAGCTGAAAATCAAAAAAGTCTCTCTCAGTTTTTTGCTCAAGGATATGAGCAATTAAATATGTTTATTAGTTTGTCAATTTTATTAGTGGTTTCGGATATTTTAAGCTTCGAAATGACTACTGTAAAAGGATTTTAGAAAACACTGTTTGTTTATCTGGTTAGAATTCACGAATACTTTATTAATGTAAAAAGGTTTTCAGTCAACTTTTTAGACCGAAATATTTCCAACAATATTTAGTTATTCACACTTTCGTTAGATACGTTTTATGAGGTGATTAAATGGTTTGAAAAGTACGCTTTTTGGGTCAAACAACCAAAATCGACGTTAACGCTCTTAATGGACGTTTAGAAACTATTGTGTAACAGTAAAAAAATACGTTTAAATCCCTTCCAATGACCAGAGAACGTTAAATGACGCTAAACCGTAAAGTTAATTTGTAAATTAAAGCCAGTCTAAATTAAAGCCAAAATAAGTTAAATTACATATAAGATTTTATATTTTTTTATAATCAAATGAATCGGAATCAAAATCTTTTTGAAGTGTGGGGTCGGAAATTATCCCACGGGAACGAACTACCGGGATAAAAATAGGTATCCTGTGGGTTAATCCAGGTCAAAAACTATCTGTGTACCTTTCATCCAAATCCGTTCAGTTATTTTTGTGTGATTGAGGAACGAACATCTAGCTCTCACATTTGTAAAATTAGTAGGATAATATAACGTTATTAAAGATAATCAAATAAATTTGGCAGTTACCAATCTTTAAAATTACGACTCATTAAGAGCCCTCTCACAAAATTTGAACACTTGAGTTTAGGTAAAAGACGGCAATCTTATGTATGTGTGCGTAGCTATCCACACATGCACAATACAAACAGTGTAACGCGAGTGTCGAGCTGGTCTAAACAATCTTGAGCCGTTAGAATTATAATGCGGTATTTAGATATTTATGAAAATATTTATTTTTATTTATCCAGTCTAATAAAGATTTCTAGACTAATAAAACAAATACAACTATATGTTATGTAAGTATACAATAAAAATAAAAAATTAAAACAATTACATATTGGTGCCGATTCTGTTGTACACCGAACTAAACTAACAAAACTATCTCTAAAAATGCTTACTTTTAGCTATGAGAATTGTTACGCTATTCTGCAAGAAATAATCTCTTAAAAAATATTTTGACACGACTAAAATCAAATTTGACAATCGCGACTCAACGTGGTATTTTTAGGGTTCCGTTGCCAAATGGCAAAAACGGAACCCTTATAGATTCGTCTTGTCTGTATGTGTGTCTGTCCGTACGTCACAGCCACTTTTCTCCGAAACTATAAGAGCATGCTGTTGAAACTTGGTAAGAAGATGTATTTTGTGAACTGCATTAAGATTTTTACACTAAAATAGAAAAAAAAACAAATTTTGGGGTGCTTTGAACTGAAACTCAAAAAAAAAAAAATTGTTCATCAAACCCAAACGTGGGGTATCTCTGAATAGGTCTTCAAAAATGGTATTGAGGTTTCTAATATCATTTTTTTCTAAACTGAATAGTTTGCGCGAGAGACACTTCCAAAGTGGTCAAATGTGTGCCCCTCCCCCCCGTAACTTCTAAAATAAGACAATGATAAAACTAAAAAAATATATGATGTACATAAACTACTACCGAAAATTGGTTTGAACGAGATCCAGTAAGTAGTTTTTTTTTAATACGTCATAAATCGTAAACCACAATTTACCTTTCATTCAATCAACTCAAATATAAAAATGAAAAAATAACATTTAATTTCATAAACGTAAACCTTATGCATAAATCGAGGATACCTACAGGTTTGTACGGAACCCTCGGTGCGCGAGTCCGACTCGCACTTGGCCGGTTTTTTCTTTTGGCTTCGCAACTTAGTACTTGTGCGCTACGCAATGAACTTGCTGAGATACGAAGGCGCGCGCAAGGGGCATCCTGGGCCTGCAGTCTCGACATAGATAGCGACCATTTTAACAAACGAAAACGTTACAAAGTTCCGAAGATCGGAATGGAACGATATTTGGTAGTCTCGACACTCAAAGTTATCAACTGTCGTTGGTCTGTCGCAACTGAGCTCTGTTGATGTTTACGAGTCGTTTTTGCAGCCATTTTTGTTTTCATAAACTATGTTTTTAGGTTTGAAAGTAATTATAAACAAAAATTATGAGGAATGGGGGTTTTCAAAAGTGTGTCTGAGTGTCTGTACTGATGAGGCTTTTAAGTCTACCTATTTATGGGTTCCGGACAATCTACGTGCAAACGAGCTTTGCCAACAAACACTGCATTAGAAGGAGCCTTATATCTTTTAAAGGGATCGAATCGTACGATCGCTGTTTATAAATAAATAACAAACAACCACGAATCATGTTTCAAATCAAATTTATTAAATCTCCATGTATCATCATCATCTCACACAATGATCTCCTAATTACACACATTCTTATAATCTAGATGCTGCTTACATATGATATGTTACATTCCTATTCACTTGACATTACTAATGCATTCTGTAGTTCATTACAACAGTCAAACTGTACGAAAACTGAATAAATAAAAAATATCCATCACTTCGTATATAAATAACATACAACGGCAAATCATGTTTTCAACTTTATTAAATCTTCATTAATTATCAACAGTTCATCACACACAATCATCTGATTACACACATTATTTTAATCTAAACACTTTACATGGCACATGTTGCATTCATAACCACATAACATTTCCACACTTTAATAAAGTAGCTTGACAATAATAATTTAACTAAAACTATCCAAAAAACTGAAATTATTTTATTAATACACTATTATTTTATAATTTAAGCATTGCAATCTTAAGTCTAAGCTCCTTACTACTTACAAAAGAGCAACATATGCACTACATTATGCGCAGACTATAAAGTAGTTAATACATAAAAATAAAAATCTGGCGACAATATGGGTGGCTTTTCATGTTTTGGTACTTCTTTGTCTTCCTAGAAGTAGCCATACTTGTAGCTAACCAACAATATTTTCTACCTCAAATGTAACCAATTAGTTTGAGATCCAACGTTAAAGATCTCAAACTAATTGTGAATAAACATCGGTGCCCAAGAAACATTTTCTTTGTTCGTTTTGCACCTGTTGTTCTAAACTTCTAAATAAAATACCTAAGAAAATTTACCATTAAAAACAACAGCTAAAATAATTAAACAGAACTTGTTAGTATTTTGCACAAGATTTCTTAACCGACAAGAATTATTAAAATTTTGTTTTTGTAATTTAAATGTACTAAATTTGCTTACTTAAATAGGTAGAAAGTACATAGATTCCTCACAACTGTAACAACTGATTGCAATTTGTACATTCTTTGCAATAAAATATATCTATTCTATTGAAAGATACATAAATAACACATAACCGCATATCATGTTTTCAACTTTATTAAATGTCCATTAGCAGAATCATCTAAGTTTACACATTCTTATAATTTAGATACTGTTTACAGGAGGCATGGTGCACACCTATTGAAAAATCTTTTTCAATTGTTAACACTTTCACTATTCACTTAGTTCAAACTGTTTTCTTCCATGTTGTGCCCTCTTTACAGCAGACAATGACTCAGGTACCACAAATGATGCATCTCCAAACATAATTCAAGCTGTGGACCCGTAGTTTCACGCTGCCTTAGCCCTCCGACAGCCTTGATATGGCTATGAGACGGCAAATCTCACGCAAATGAAAATCCTTTGGACTTGTTCATATCTGTACATTTACAAATTAACAGTAGAGGTGTTAACCGAGCTCATAAGTAAACATTAACCATTTCTTCGAATACAAACAACCACACGAATCTCTGCAGTGTCCCAAGTGTCTGTACACAGCTATAATATGATTAAATAAGAAACTATATGAAGTGAAGTCGCCGCTTGACTCAAAATGGGTTAGCCGAGTAATAATATGTGATAATATGCTGTAACCTTGGCTATCTATGAAAATATGTGTAAAATACACTTGAGAAAAAAATCAATGAAAACAAATAGACATGACTTCACAAGTTTGGCATTAGTTTTATAGTGTTGCAAGGATGCAGATTGTAATGACCTTAGATTTATAACAAGTTATTTTAATCCTGTAAAACAGTTATTGCTACTTAGTAGATTCCATAAAAAAACGAGTATTTGCAAGATATAATTTCCAATTTCACTGCACAATTTTCTAGAAAAATATTATTCTTTATTAATAAATGTTCTTCAATTTGCCCTGAATTCAAGGAGAAATTCTTACGGCCGCCACTATGTCATCGAAAATTCGGATCACTAGATAATACCGAAAACACTCGCTTGCCGTACCGATGCATACGACAAAAGCCAGTCTCTACATCGGAGATACCGCGCAACATCGTACAAAACGATGCCGAGACACTACCGAAGACTACTATTTATAGTTCGACTTCAATTATTAGCCGTTAAGTACAAATCCTTGAATTCTGGAAAAAAATGGAGACCACTGATTGGTAAAAAAATATTTTATTTACTAGAAATTGTATAGTGACTTTTTAAACCCTATCTTGGAAACTGTTTATTATAGAAATTTAGAAGGACTGATAAACATTTTAAAAAATCTCGGGCCATCATGTTTGTTACGGGTAAAATCCGAAACTACTGAACAGATTCATAACAAACTTCTAATTATTTATAATTTGGTCCAACTTAAAAGATAGGATAGTTTTTATCTCAATTATTACTGTTCTTTATATTTGGAAAAACATCTTTATTATACGAAAATAGTTTGTATTTATTGTTTAGTTCTAGGAATTCCTAAAAGATGGTGGTGTAAGTAATTTTCACGACATAACCGTACTATTTCAATAATTCGTGTTTTTTTTTTTTTATTACTTTCATAAATTTGTGCCAGGATCAACAGGATAGATAAAAAGAACTTTTGTAGCTAGATGAACTAAACCGGCCGGACGTAAAGAATAACATCATCCTATTTCTTTCCGTGGGTGTCGTAAAAGGCGACTATGGGACTTGCTAGAAAGTGACCACAGCGTTCTCTATGAATCTTACCACCATACTGCGATAGCCAACCCGCCTGCCAAGCATGGTGATAATGACAACACCTCCTGTACATGCACAGAACCTAGCACTGGACGTCTTTCGGCAGAAATGATGATGGTGAATAGTTTAAAAACATGATTAGACTTAATCAAGGTAATGATATCCTTCGATATTAACACTGTGTTGGCGCCACCGTTTCGGGCGACCAAACTTAGCGCCAATATCAGGAGTCAAGCGACGCACTGTGGGTCGCAGCGCTGCCCTAGAACTGTAATTTGAAACCATTGTAAACACCAATTATTTTTAAAAGAGTAACCGTGGAGTTTCTTGCCGGTTCTTCTTCATAGAAATCAACAATTTGGAAACATGCACCTAGCTTCTGACGTTTCATAAGTGCCCATGTAGGTTTATGTAAATTAAAAATATTTTGATTTGATTACAAACTAAGATGAGATAAATAAAATGTTAATTCAAAAAGAGTATGTCTGTGTGTGCTTAATTTCAACATTCCGATACTTTACCTACTTATCACTTTGAATTTCTGCGGATTTTTTTTTCCATGAAATGATTTTAAGTCAATGAATTTGATTGTATCAAAAGAATGAGTGAAAAATTTGTAGAATCTATTATTACTACCGGGTCAGCTAGCAATTTATTAAAAATAATATAATCTGCCTCCTTACAACATTGTAAAAAAAAAGAAAGAAAGAAAAATTGTTTATTCTGCACAAACAAAACGCACATTACAAGATAAAAATGTAACAAAATGCAACGTATCCAAAAGCCCCGTATTTATGTCAATAAAAAAAAATAACAGTTAAACAACATAATGCCAAAGTTGTCAAGTGTCAGATCATTATGGAAAAGAAAAAAAAAGCGCGGGAACCTTGAAATAATAGGCGGTCTTTTTTTTACTTCTTGTAATTTTACTTTAATTTTAATTTAGTTTGTACATATTTTCCTGTTTTTATTCTATTAACTTAGTTTATAAAACAAGATTTAAGATGCCTAAGAAAAGAAAAAAACCCAAACAAGATCCTGGTGGAGAAATTGTTACTGGTCCTCCGGATTCATCTTCGGAGACAAGTGAGTCTGACTACGTCGACTCCTGCACTGCGGAAGAAAAGGCTACAGAGAAGTATGCCCCGTATAGGGTTACAGACTACAGTCGCAGGTACCCTGAGGATGCCGTAGCTGGGTATGACTTTATTGTATTCATCGAGAGCACAAATGAAGAACAACCAATAGGCCAAAGAGATATGATGTACCTGAGTGGATGCTTCACTAGATTTGTTAAAGGGATTAAGTACTTGAAAAAAATTAACAGATACAAAATCGGCGTAGTTTTCGATCGCCCGAATTTAGCCAATTCATTCTTGGACAATGTTACTTTTCTGAAAGAACAGTCGATCAAAGCGTCGATTCCGGCTGGAACGACAGAATTGTCTGGAGTTATCACGTCAGTACCTACGGATATGTCAAACAAAAAAATTTTTAAGGCAATATCAAGTTCAAAAAAAATTATAAGCGTTAGAAGAATAATGAAAAAAGTTAGAGTAGGTAGCTCATCTGAACTACAGCCTACCCAAACTGTAGTTATTACTTTTGCTTCATCTACATCTTTACCAGATTACGTTCATATTAAGATGTGGCGGCTTTCAGTACTGCCCTATATTCCACCAGTCAAGCAGTGTTTCCGTTGCTTACGTTTTGGGCATTTAGCCAAATTTTGTAAAAATTCGCAAAGATGCTCAGTATGTACTGAGGGTCATTCCTTCAAGGAGTGCTCTGTACCTGCTGAAAAAGCTGTATGTGTTCATTGCAAAGGTAATCATTTATCCATATCTGGCCAATGTCCCATTAAGAAAAGAAAGATTGCTGAAAGCAGAAATACATCGAAAACCCCTTTTTCGGACTTATTTAATAAAGCTAATTTCCCATCACTGAACAAATCGGAACATTCGACAGATATTATAAACTTGATGTTGTCTAATAGCACAGCATTAAGTTTGTTGACAGAATCTATTGTTAACTTGATTAAGTTAAATAAAACACAAAATGAAAGTATTTGTACACAAACTATAACATCTGCTATTAGAGAGACTATTAAAGGTAAAAATATTATAATATAAAATTCACTAACAAAATTTTAAATATTGCTCAGTGGAATGCACAAAGTTTGCTAAGTAATAAACTACAGTTTCAGCAGTTTCTCTATAATAATGACATACATTTAGCTTTAGTTTCAGAAACATGGTTAAAACCACACATACAATACAACATTCGTGGCTATACCACAGTTAGGAATGATTGTGGTAATGATCACAATGGTGTTGCTATATTTATACGTAATGGCATTGAATTTAGATTATTAGACACATATTTTGACGATTCTATTCAAAATATTGCAATTAAAATTAAAATTAATAACAAATACATTTCAGTAGTTAGTTTTTACAGTCCTGGAAATTGCAGTCCTACTTTTGAAAAGAACAAATTTGATTCACTAATAAATAGTATACCTAAACCATTGATAATTGCTGGGGACTTTAATGCCCATCACACTTTTTGGGGTTGTTGTAGTGACGACTCTCGTGGCAGAGCTATAATGAATTCCATGGATGAAAATGACTTGATACTCTTAAATGATGGTCAGCCAACTACTGTAGGGTCTCATCTATGGAGACCAAATGGTCTTGATTTAACTATGGTTTCTTCTTCCTTGGCTTTGTCTTGTGAATGGCAGGTTTATCAGGATTCTATAGGCAGCTATCATTTGCCTACCATTACAAAATATGTTATAGATACTGCTAATGATGTGGATCCTTCTAATGTTTCAAATATTCCTCTTCATTGTAATCTGAAATTAGTTGATTGGTCTATTTATAAAAAGATTGTAAATGACATGATGGAAAGTTTTCAGTATAATAACTCGAGTCATATTGATACATATAATAATTTTTGTTCAATAATTCTACAAGCAGTTCAGATGTCAGTAATCAGTTTTAATAAAAACAATACCACTTGCGACTCTCGCAGATCTAGGAGGAAGCTTCGACTCCCTTGGTGGAACGAGAAGTGCACTAGAGCTGTACAAGATTGTAAGCAAGCATACATCTTATTTAAATCAAATCCTTGTCTAGACAATTTTATAAGTTTCAAACATATGCAAGCCCGAAAAAAACGTATCCTACGACAGGAGCGTCGTGCATGTTGGTTAGAGTTTTGTCATTCTATTAATAGACTCACTCCAATGAGTCAAGTTTGGGCAAAAATGAGGAAGTTAAAAAATGTTTCTACAAATAGCAGTTTGTTTTCTAGTTATGAATGGATCTCTCAATTTCTGCATAAGTATACTCCTGATTCAGTTCAGAATTTTTACACAGTCAGTCACAATAACTTACAAAATTGCACAAATAATTTCATGGTGGAAACTTTTTCTATTGAAGAGCTAAAATCTGCTTTAAGATCAAGAAGAGATTCGGCATGTGGCTTAGATTGGCTCTCATACAAAATGTTAAAATTATTAAATTCACACACTTTGTCTATATTTTTAAATATTTTGAATTCACTTTGGCATTGTTCTATTATTCCTGAGGAATGGAAAACAGATTGTTTAATACCTATCCTGAAACAGGGTAAAGACCCTAACAGCGCTGACTCATATCGTCCTATTACTCTAAGTTCGTGTGTTGGTAAAATATTTGAACAGCTTCTAAAACAACGTTTGATATTTTACATTGAAAGTAATAGTCTACTACCTTACAATCAATTTGGCTTTCGATGTGGTCGTTCTGCTCGGGAAAGTCTTAGTCATTTATCTCTGGATATACACAGTGCTCTTGTCGAGCATAAAATGTTGGGATCTGTTTTCTTCGATATTGTTGGTGCTTTTAATAATGTAAATTTAAGTACATTGTCATCCATTCTCCTTTCACTAAATGTTCCTGAAAAAATAGTAAGTTGGATTTTTGAGTTTTTAAATGAACGTAAATTGTATGTAAAAGTCAATAATCAATTAATAGGACCTAGGTATTCTTATAGAGGAGTTTCTCAAGGAGGAATATTAAGTCCTCTATTATTTATTTTATATATTGCTAGATTAAATAATGTGCTGGGTAGTGATGTCTGTAATTTACAATTTGCTGATGATTTGGTTGTGTATTGTTCAGGAGAAAACCTTAACAGCATTGAAACAAAACTCAATGCTAGCTTGGAAAAATTGGGACATTATTTTGAAAGTCTCAGTTTGGAGGTCAGCTATGAGAAAAGTAAGGTTGTTGTCTTTTCCAAAAATGTTGTTGGTTCTCCTAGTATTAAAATTTATTACAATAATAGCCTTATGTTAGTGGATAGTTCCATAAAATTTTTAGGTGTTACTTTTCTCAGTAATTTTAAATGGAATGTGTATGTTGATTACTTAGCAAACAGAGCATTAAAAGCTTGCAATATTTTGAAATCTCTCGCTGGCACTTATTGGGGTGCTGATCCAGGGACATTACTGATTTTATATAAGTCCTTAGTAAGAAGTCACTTCGAATATGCTTTTTTTTGCTATAGTGGTGTACAAAAACTAGTAGAAAAACTAGACAAAGTGCAAAATAGATGCTTACGTATTATTTTGGGAGCTATGTGTTCAACACCTATAGTGTCAATGCAAGTCGAATGTAGTTTGCCTCCATTGATAATTAGATTCAATTACCTCAGAACAAAATTCTTCATTAAGATTTCTTCTATCAGTGATCATCCTCTTCTATTGCAGTTAAAGAAGGCTATTAATGGGATCAATCCCCCTTTTCTAGTACAAGGTTTATCTGAAATTTTAAAAGATTGTTCTAATCAAAATTATTTTTCTAGCTCCATTTGGCCTTGTTATTTATATTCCTATGAATCAAAGTATTGTCCATTTAAAATAGTAATTAATGAATCTTTGAAGTTTAAAGAGGATGTTTACAGAATGCTTGAGGAATGGAATGGTTACAATCAATTGTACACAGATGGCTCAAAAAATGATAATGCTGTATCTATGGCTATTTATGACGTTCAGGCTCGAAGTGGGTTTGGAAATAGGTTGTCTTCAGTAGCAACTGTGTATACAGCAGAGGCTATGGCAATACTCAGTGCTTTAGAGTATATTGAGACTAGGCAAGAAAATAAATGGATCATTATCACTGATAGTATGAGTGTATTGAGAGCACTAGAAAATCCCAGTTGTAATGCAAAAACAAGTTACATAATTTATAATATCAGAGAAAAATACAATAATTTACATAAGTTCAAAGATATCGTCCTTTTCTGGACTCCTTCACATATCGGGGTAGTTGGAAATGAACAAGTTGATTACCTGGCTAAATTCATTGTTAATCATCATCAGGAATGTCCAATTTTGCATAAGCCCATTCCAAATTCAGATGCGTTGACTTATTTCAAATCAAAACTGGCACGTGAATTTCACAATTTCTGGCAGCATGTAGTTGAAACCAAAGGAAAGTGGCTAGCTGAAATTAAAACAAAGATTTCTCCTCCTTGGTTTACAGGAGGAAATATCTATCGGAACAGAAAGTTTTATACAACGATTTGTCGTCTACGGCTAGGTCACTGTCGATTTAATGCACATCTGTTTAGAATTGGCATTCTGTCTTCCCCAAATTGTGATTATTGTAATTCTGCTATACAAACATTGGATCACATTGTATTTGATTGTCCTAATTTTGCTCTTCAAAGGATCATTTTAGTTGATCGCCTGCTAGGTATTTATGAAAATGCTGAAGATATCCCGGCTAAGTTTCGTATTACCTGACGTCGATTTGGGAGTCCATATTTTTTTTACGTAAAGATCATATTATTAGAAACCTCCACGTAAAATTCTAAGTGTCGAAATTAAATAGTTACCGAAAAAAAAAAAATTAAAATCGTAAAATTTTGCAATATTTTGTCACTTTGACATTTCGTCTCGCCATTAAACGTTTCTTTTCAAGTAAGGTAAACGCACTAAGATGTTTGACTTCATAATTATGATGCAAAACACTTGTAAAAATTTACCGACTATTACCGATAAATGAAACCAAACGTAAATCTATGCTATGGTTTGCTGTTAAACGATCTGTCAGTCATCGTTTGTGTCCCTAGCAGTTGAGAGCGTTTACGTACTACTAAAAACCCTCCGGGGCAGATCCGACATGGTTTGGGAGGTTAGGTTAGGTTAAAACTGTGACCTCCTATGCACGAGCCGAGCGAGCGAAGCGAGCGGTGCCGCGGCAGCGGCCGGCGAGTGCCAGAAGCGACATGGTTTGGGGTGGTTAGGTTAGGTTAGATTAAAACTGTGACCTCCTATGCACGAGCCGAGCGAGCGAAGCGAGCGGTGCCGCGGCAGCGGCCGGCGAGTGCCAGAAGTGACATAGTTTGGGGAGATTAGGTTAGGTTAGGTTAAAACTGTGACCACCTATGCACGAGCCGAGCGAGCGAAGCGAGTGGTGCCGCGGCAGCGGCCGGCGAGTGCCAGAAACGACTTGATTCTGTTGACGAGCCCTGTCAGTGAAGTGTCCTGTCGAGCGTTGCTACTTCCCCTTCGTTTTATTCGTCAACTCCACACCTCTTCCGGCCTTTAAATCGACGTTGATACACGAAAATTCGAAAGTTAGGTTAGAATATTAAAAAAAAAAAATCTCAATAATGCGGGGGTATCGACGCTTTTCCTTCACAGGGGGGGCTCTACACCTCCTCCCCCTCCCCCCTCCCCCCTACCACCCCTGAAATCGACGCCCGGCTATCCGAAGTCCTACCGATATCCCGCGCTCGCTTCAGCAACTTTTGACGAAAAAAGATTGTTTTTTACCAATTTACGATTTTATTGTATCAACTGTTGATGAAATTTGAATTTGACAACTACTACACTTTTGACATAAAATTATATGATATTGAGATAATATTAAATAAAACATGAAAGAAGACTCGGCTCCGGTCTAACAAAAGGTACTGAACTTGAATATATTAAAAGAAGACTTGGCTTACGCCTAACTATTGGTTATTGAAGACATTGATAAAAATAAGACTTGGTTTCGGCCTGACTATTGGATATCGAAGACATTGAATAAAGAAGACATGGTTTCGGCCTTGATTATATTATAGAAAGACAAGAAAGAAAAAAAAAAAAGAATTGGAAGAAAAAGAAAACTAAATCAGACTTGGCTGTATGGGCTCAGCTCCCTTTGCCTGTCCCAAAGAGGGACGAAAAGAACCAAAAAAAAAAAAAATCATTATGGAAAATGTCTTTTTTGTTGATATAGCAAATTAACACCTCTACTGTAATTCTGTAAATGTACAGAATTACATGAACAAGTCCAAAGGATTTTCATTTGCGTGAGATTTGCCGTCTCATAGCCATATCAAGGCTGTCGGAGGGCTAAGGCAGCGTGAAACTACGGGTCCACAGCTTGAATTATGCTTGGAGATGCATCATTTGTGGTAACTGAGTCATTGTCTGCTGTAAAGTCTGTAAACAATTGATAAAGATTTTTCAATAGGTGTGCACCATGCCTCATGTAAACAGTATCTAAATTATAAGAATGTGTAAACTTATATGATTCTGCTAATGGACATTTAATAAAGTTGAAAACATGATATGCGGTTATGTGTTATTTATGTATCTTTCAATAGAATAGATATATTTTATTGCAAAGAATGTACAACTTGCAATCAGTTGTAACAGTTGTGAGGAATCTATGTACTTTCTACCTATTTAAGTAAGCAAATTTAGTACATTTAAATTACAAAAACAAAATTTTAATAATTCTTGTCGGTTAAGAAATCTTGTGCAAAATACTAACAAGTTCTGTTTAATTATTTTAGCTGTTGTTTTTAATGGTAATATTTCTTAGGTATTTTATTTAGAAGTTTAGAACATCAGGTGCAAAACGAACAAAGAAAATGTTTCTTGGGCACCGATGTTTATTCACAATTAGTTTGAGATCCAACGTTAACTACATGGGCTACATTTGAGGTAGAAAATATTGTTGGTTAGCTACAAGTATGGCTACTTCTAGGGAGACAAAGAAGTACCAAAACATGAAAAGCCACCCATATTGTCACCAGATTTTTATTTTTATGTATTAACTACTTTATAGTCAGCGCATAATGTAGTGCATATGTTGCTCTTTTGTAAGTAGTAAGGAGCTTAGACTTAAGATTGCAATGCTTAAATTATAAAATAACAGTGTATTAATAAAATAATTTCAGTTTTTTTGGATGTTTTTAGTTAAATTATTATTGTCAAGCTACTTTATTAAATTGTGGAAATGTTATGCAGTTATGAATGCAACATGTGCCATGTAAAGTGTATAAAAGAATGTGTGTTATTATATTATTGTGTTTGATGAAGTCGAACAACTCTATTAAGTTTCAGTGTGTGACGAATTGTGGAAACTTAATTGAATAGAGAGAGCATAACTGTTGATAATTAGTGGAGATTTAATAAAATTGGAAACATATTTGCTGTTGTATGTTTTTTGTATACAAAGTGATAAATACTGTTTATTAATTCAGTTTTCCTGCGGTTTGACTACTGTAATTTATGTCATGTCTCTCACGGCTATCCTTTACTAATAGTGCATGATATCAGTTTTTTGGATATGTATGTATATTTAAATTATTTTTGTCAAGCTACTTTATTAAAGTGTGGTAATGTTATGCTGATAGGAATGCAATATGTGCCATGTAAAGTGTTTAGATTAAAATAATGTGTGTAGTTAGATGATTGTGTGTGATGAACTGTTGAAACTTAATAGAGATTTAATAAAGTTGAAAACATTATTTTCCGTTGTGTATTATTTATATCATCATCATTATCATCATCAATCATTAAATATTATATGTTTAGATTAATAACGTCGAGCTATTTTATTAAACTGCAGAATGCGGTGGAAATGTCCTGTGGATAAGAATGCAACGTCTCGTAGAAATTCTAGCTTAAACGAACGTGTCTAATTAGGAGATGATTGTCTGTGATGATACTTAATGGAGATTTAATAAAGTTGGAAACATGATTTGCGGTTGTGTTATTTATTAAATATAAAAACAACGATCGGCTCCCTTCAAAAAGATACTAAATGTATTTGGCTCCCTCTAATACGATGGTTGTTGGCGACGCTCGTTCGTAACTAGTTTTGCCGGAACCCATAAATAGATGGCCTTAAAGCCTCATTAGTACAGTCACACCTTCGAGTACGCCATTTTTGTTAATAAACACTTGCAAACACCAAAACATATAGTTTGCGTTGCTAACGAATCACATTGCGGGCTTTCAAAAATGGACGCAACACATACTCGTAAACATTAACAAAATACGGTAAAGGTCATCGAAATGTCGATGTCAATCAATAACTTTGAGTGTCGAGACTACCAAATATCGTACCATTGCTACTAAACCGAACTATGACGTGTTCGGTAGTGTCGCTTTCTATGTCGAGACTGCAGGCCCTGGGCCTGCAGTCTCGACATAGAAAGCGACACTATCGCAAACTACCGATCGTTAAATAAAACCGAAAAAATTCGCTTGCCGTAACGATGCCAGCGACAAAATGGAAGTCTCAACATCTGAGATACGGACCAAAGTCATACATTATACTTGAAAAAAACGATGACAGTTAGCGCAAAACGCATTCATAGTTCGGTTTAGTAGCAATGGTACGATATTTGGTAGTCTCGACACTCAAAGTTATTGATTGACATCGACATTTCGATGAACTTTACCGTATTTTGTTAATGTTTACGAGTATGTGTTGCGTCCATTTTTGAAAGCCCGCAATGTGATTCGTTAGCAACGCAAACTATATGTTTTGGTGTTTGCAAGTGTTTATTAACAAAAATGGCGTACTCGAAGGTGTGACTATACTAATGAGGCTTTAAGGCCATCTATTTATGGGTTCCGGCAAAACTAGTTACGAACGAGCGTCGCCAACAACCATCGTATTAGAGGGAGCCAAATACATTTAGTATCTTTTTGAAGGGAGCCGATCGTCGTTTTTATATTTAATAAATAACACACAACCGCAAATCATGTTTCCAACTTTATTAAATCTCCATTAAGTATCATCACAGACAATCATCTCCTAATTAGACACGTTCGTTTAAGCTAGAATTTCTACGAGACGTTGCATTCTTATCCACAGGACATTTCCACCGCATTCTGCAGTTCAATAAAATAGCTCGACGTTATTAATCTACACATATAATATTGAATGATTGATGATGATAATGATGATGATATAAATAATACACAACGGAAAATAATGTTTTCAACTTTATTAAATCTCTATTAAGTTTCAACAGTTCATCACACACAATCATCTAACTACACACATTATTTTAATCTAAACACTTTACATGGCACATATTGCATTCCTATCAGCATAACATTACCACACTTTAATAAAGTAGCTTGACAAAAATAATTTAAATATACATACATATCCAAAAAACTGATATCATGCACTATTACTAAAGGATAGCCGTGAGAGACATGACATAAATTACAGTAGTCAAACCGCAGGAAAACTGAATTAATAAACAGTATTTATCACTTTGTATACAAAAAACATACAACAGCAAATCATGTTTCCAATTTTATTAAATCTCCACTAATTATCAACAGTTATGCTCTCTCTATTCAATTAAGTTTCAACAATTCGTCACACACATTAAGTTTCCTGTTGAAACTTAATAGAGTTGTTCGACTTCATCAAACAATAATATAATAACACACATTCTTTTATACACTTTACATGGCACATGTTGCATTCATAACTGCATAACATTTCCACACTTTAATAAAGTAGCTTGACAATAATAATTTAACTAAAAATATCCAAAAAACTGAAATTATTTTATTAATACACTGTTATTTTATAATTTAAGCATTGCAATCTTAAGTCTAAGCTCCTTACTACTTACAAAAGAGCAACATATGCACTACATTATGCGCAGACTATAAAGTAGTTAATACATAACAATAAAAATCTGGCGACAATATGGGTGGCTTTTCATGTTTTGGTACTTCTTTGTCTCCCTAGAAGTAGCCATACTTGTAGCTAACCAACAATATTATCTACCTCAAATGTAACCCATGTAGTTAACGTTGGATCTCAAACTAATTGTGAATAAACATCGGTGCCCAAGAAACATTTTCTTTGTTTGTTTTGCACCTGTTGTTCTAAACTTCTAAATAAAATACCTAAGAAAATTGAAAGACATACTATTAAAAACAACTGCTAAAATAATTAGACAGAACTTGTTAGTATTTTGTACAAGATTTCTTAAACGACAAGAATGATTAAAATTTTGTTTTTGTAAATTAAATGTACTAAATTTGCTTACTTAAATAGGTAGAAAGTACATAGATTCCTCACAACTGTAACAACTGATTGCAATTTGTACATTCTTTGCAATAAAATATATCTATTCTATTGAAAGATACATAAATAACACATAACCGCAAATCATGTTTTCAACTTTATTAAAAGTCCATTAGCAGAATCATCTAAGTTTACACACTCTATTTAGATACTGTTTACATGAGGCATGGTGCACACCTATTGAAAAATCTTTATCAATTGTTTACAGACTTTACAGCAGACAATGACTTAGGTACTACAAATGATGCATCTCCAAGCATAATTCAAGCTGTGGACCCGTAGTTTCACGCTGCCTTAGCCCTCCGACAGCCTTGATATGGCTATGAGACGGCAAATCTCACGCAAATGAAAATCCTTTGGATTTGTTCATATCTGTACATTTACAGAATTACAGTAGAGGTGTTAACCGAGCTCTTAAGTAAACATTAACCATTTCATCGAATACAACAACTACATGAAGTGGAGTCGGCGCTAACTCAAAATGAGTTAGCTGAGTAATAATATGCTGTAACCTTGGCTATTAATGAAAAATTATCATGTTAAATACCACATAATTTGCTATATCAACAAAAAAGACATTTTCCATAATGATCTGACACTTGACAACTTTGGCATTATTTATGTTGTTTAACTGTCATTTTTTTTATTGACATAAATACGGGGCTTTTGGCTTCGTTGCTTTTGTTACATTTTTATCTTGTAATGTGCGTTTTGTTTGTGCAGAATAAACATTTTTTCTTTCTTTCTTTTTTTACAATGATGTAAGGAGGCAGATTATATTTTTAATAAATTGCTAGCTGACCCGGTAGTAATAATAGATTCTACAAATTTTTCACTCATTCTTTTGATACAATCAAATTCATTGACTTAAAATCATTTCATGGAAAACAAAAACCGCAAAAATTCAAAGTGATAAGTAGGTAAAGTATCGGAATGTTGAAATTAAGCACACACAGACATACTCTTTTTGAATTAACATTTTATTTATCTCATCTTAGTTTATAATCAAATCAAAATATTTTTAATTTACATAAACCTACATGGGCACTTATGAAACGTCAGAAGCTCGTCGTGCATGTTTCCAAATTGTTGATTTCTATGAAGAAGAACCGGCAAGAAACTCCACGGTTACTCTTTTAAAAATAATTGGTGTTTACAATGGTTTCAAATTACAGTTCTAGGGCAGCACTGCGCCCCACAGTGCGTCGCTTGACTCCTGATATTGGCGCTAAGTTTGGTCGCCCGAAACGGTGGCGCCAACACAGTGTTAATATCGAAGGATATCATTACCTTGATTAAGTCTAATCATGTTTT
Organism: Aporophyla lueneburgensis; assembly: GCA_932294355.1. Taxonomy (NCBI): domain Eukaryota; kingdom Metazoa; phylum Arthropoda; class Insecta; order Lepidoptera; family Noctuidae; genus Aporophyla; species Aporophyla lueneburgensis. The sequence goes on along the minus strand of OW028758.1, from coordinate 8,881,541 downwards.
TAAACTATTTACCATTTCTGCCGAAAGTCGTCCAGTGCTAGGTTCTGTGCATGTAAAGGAGGTGTTGTCATTATCACCATGCTTGGCAGACGGGTTGGCTATCGCAGTATGGTGGTAAGATTCATAGAGAACGCTGTGGTCACTTTCTAGCAAGTCCCATAGTCGCCTTTTAAGACACCCATGGAAAGAAATAGGATGATGTTATTCTTTACGTCCGGCCGGTTTAGTTCATCTAGCTACAAAAGTTCTTTTTATCTATCCTGTTGATCCTATTAATCCTGTTGAATTTGTGCCAATTTATGAAATTAATAAAAAAAAAACACGAATTATTGAAATAGTACGGTTATGTCGTGAAAATTACTTACACCACCATCTTTTAGGAATTCCTAGAACTAAACAATAAATACAAACTATTTTCGTATAATAAAGATGTTTTTTCCAAATATAAAGAACAGTAATAATTGAGATAAAAACTATCCTATCTTTTAAGTTGGACCAAATTATAAATAATTAGAAGTTTGTTATGAATCTGTTCAGTAGTTTCGGATTTTACCCGTAACAAACATGATGGCCCGAGATTTTTTAAATGTTTATCAGTCCTTCTAAATTTCTTTAATAAACAGTTTCCAAGATAGGGTTTAAAAAGTCACTATACAATTTGTAGTAAAAAAAAATATTTTTTTACCAATCAGTGGTCTCCATTTTTTTCCAGAATTCAAGGATTTGTACTTAACGGCTAATAATTGAAGTCGAACTATAAATAGTAGTCCTCGGTAGTGTCTCGGCATCGTTTTGTACGATGTTGCGCGGTATCTCCGATGTAGAGACTTGCTTTTGTCGTATGCATCGGTACGGCAAGCGAGTGTTTTCGGTATTATCTAGTGATCCGAATTTTCGATGACATAGTGGCGGCCGTAAGAATTTCTCCTTGAATTCAGGGAAAATTGAAGAACATTTATTAATAAAGAATAATATTTTTCTAGAAAATTGTGCAGTGAAATTGCAAATTATATCTTGCAAATACTCGTTTTTTTATGGAATCTACTAAGTAGCAATAACTGTTTTACAGGATTAAAATAACTTGTTATAAATCTAAGGTCATTACAATCTGCATCCTTGCAACACTATAAAACTAATGCCAAACTTGTGAAGTCATGTCTATTTGTTTTCATTGATTTTTTTCTCAAGTGTAGTTTACACATATTTTCATAGCTAGCCAAGGTTACAGCATATTATCGCATATTATTACTCGGCTAACCCATTTTGAGTCAAGCGGCGACTTCCCTTCATATAGTTTCTTATTTAATCATATTATAGCTGTGTACAGACACTTGGGACACTGCAGAGATTCGTGTGGTTGTTTATTCGAAGAAATGGTTAATGTTTACTTAAGAGCTCGGTTAACACCTCTACTGTTAATTTGTAAATGTACAGATATGAACAAGTCCAAAGGATTTTCATTTGCGTGAGATTTGCCGTCTTATAGCCATATCAAGGCTGTCGGAGGGCTAAGGCAGCGTGAAACTACGGGTCCACAGCTTGAATTATGTTTGGAGATGCATCATTTGTGGTACCTGAGTCATTGTCTGCTGTAAGGAGGGCACAACATGGAAGAAAACAGTTTGAACTAAGTGAATAGTGAAAGTGTTAAACAATTGATAAAGATTTTTCAATAGGTGTGCACCATGCCTCATGTAAACAGTATCTAAATAGAGTGTGTAAACTTAGATGATTCTGCTAATGGACATTTAATAAAATTGAAAACATGATTTGCGGTTATGTGTTATATATGTATCTTTCAATAGAATAGATATATTTTATTGCAAAGAATGTACAAATTGCAATCAGTTGTTACAGTTGTGAGGAATCTATGTAGTTTCTACCTATTTAAGTAAGCAAATTTAGTACATTTAATTTACAAAAACAAAATTTTAATCATTCTTGTCGTTTAAGAAATCTTGTACAAAATACTAACAAGTTCTGTCTAATTATTTTAGCTGTTGTTTTTAATAGTATGTCTTTCAATTTTCTTAGGTATTTCATTTAAAAGTTTAGAACAACAGGTGCAAAACAAACAAAGAAAATGTTTCTTGGGCACCGATGTTTATTCACAATTAGTTTGAGATCCAACGTTAACTACATGGGTTACATTTGAGGTAGATAATATTGTTGGTTAGCTACAAGTATGGCTACTTCTAGGGAGACAAAGAAGTACCAAAACATGAAAAGCCACCCATATTGTCGCCAGATTTTTATTGTTATGTATTAACTACTTTATAGTCTGCGCATAATGTAGTGCATATGTTGCTCTTTTGTAAGTAGTAAGGAGCTTAGACTTAAGATTGCAATGCTTAAATTATAAAATAACAGTGTATTAATAAAATAATTTCAGTTTTTTGGATATTTTTAGTTAAATTATTATTGTCAAGCTACTTTATTAAAGTGTGGAAATGTTATGTGGTTATGAATGCAACATGTACCATGTAAAGTGTTTAGATTAAAATAATGTGTGTAATCAGATGATTGTGTGATGAACTGTTGATAATTAATGAAGATTTAATAAAGTTGAAAACATGATTTGCCGTTGTATGTTATTTATATACGAAGTGATGGATACTTTTTATTTATTCAGTTTTCGTACAGTTTGACTGTTGTAATGAACTACAGAATGCATTAGTAATGTCAAATGAATAGGAATGTAACATATGTAAGCAGCATCTAGATTATAAGAATGTGTGTAATTAGGAGATCATTGTGTGAGATGATGATGATACATGGAGATTTAATAAATTTGATTTGAAACATGATTCGTGGTTGTTTTTTATTTATTTATAAACAGCGATCGTACGATTCGATCCCTTCAAAAGATATAAGGCTCCTTCTAATGCGGTGTTTGTTGGCAAAGCTCGTTTGCACGTAGATTGTCCGGAACCCATAAATAAGTAGACTTAAAAGCCTCTTCAGTACAGACACTCAGACACACTTTTGAGAACCCCCATTCCTCATAATTTTTGTTTATAATTACTTTCAAACACCTAAAAAACTAGTTTATGAAAACAAAAATGGCTGCAAAAACGACTCGTAAACATCAACAGAGCTCAGTTGCGACAGACCAACGACAGTTGATAACTTTGAGTGTCGAGACTACCAAATATCGTTCCATTCCGATCTTCGGAACTTTGTAACGTTTTCGTTTGTTAAAATGGTCGCTATCTATGTCGAGACTGCAGGCCCTGGACGTGTTTTATACCGAATTTTTCATTTTTGTTTGAAAAATAAAAAAAAATATTACCCACGTGTTGAGATTTATATGTGTGGGGTTTTATAAAGGGGGTCGAAAATTTCATTATTTTTGCGATAGGACACGCCATTTTCGAGATATAAGCAAAAGAAAAAAAAATACAGTACTATTTTTGCACGTGAGGTGAGGCGTTGCCGTTGGTGTGAATTTTTGTTCATGACCACTAGTTTTACTCCACACCTTTTTAATCGCGATTAAAAATAGTCAGATTTAGTTAAAATAAATTATTATAGTCAAAATTTTTCTACAATCTATTAAAATAATGCTTTACTTGATAATAAACGAAACTCTTATACAAAAAAAATAAAATGCGAAGAGCAGCAAAATGTTGTAGTCGTAGTATATTTTTGCGTTCACGATACGAGTACCCGTAAACTGAGACGCGGGAAAAAATGACACAGGTCCTTCTCCGTTGGGCGCTTGCGCCGTACTAAACGCTGCGCTTTTTTTTTTTGTGTGGGGCATCTCGTAGTTAATCCTGAAAAGATTCTTACTACTTAAACGGATTGTGACCCGGCGAGTTCTAAAAAGTTACCTTTTTAGGCCTCCAGCCGGGGCTTATTATACTAAAAACTAAAGCGAAAGCTCTAAGGGTTACCCCGAGGGGGGTACGAACCTCGGCTTAGGCAATCACTGGTAGAGGGACAGCAAGGGACTGGCTGGATCTGGGTTAAATTATTTAGGGACTAAGGACTAATTTAAAGCTAACGGTGCAGCATCGCGGGCTGGCTCTTGCAAGGGTCGGGAGGGACTATTAAGTCGGGGTCGCGACGACGGACCTCGGCGGCGAGGTTGGTACGGTTTGTGTCTGTGTGCTGGTCTAGCTGTACTGGTCTCTTTTCGACTCTCCTGGAGGAGAGTAGTGGGATCGTCAGGATCGGTAAGAACGTGCCGCGAGCGGTGGACTTTACTGATACGGGAGGGGGTGTAAGTAGCTGCCGCCACAACCAGAGGGTTGCGGTGGGCTACGGCCCTATCGAAGAAATAAACGCTGCCCGCTTGTGCATCGTAATTTATTCTAATTTAGAGTGATTTCAAAAACGATATTATGTCTAATTAAATAAACAGATTTAAATAAAACTTGAGAATTCGATTTGTTATAGAGTATACTTTATATTGACATGAATTTTTTAATGTAATTATGCTTTATTCAAACCAAAAGAACGCGATAAACTTGCGAATAAATCGTAAAAATTGCCATAAGACTTAATTTTTTTACTAATTAATGTTATTAAAAATCAATATTCTTGTACTAAATGTAACAACTAGATTATATGTCTGTTGTTTTGTGTATTTTTTTTACTCAAATTTCTACATATAAATGATGGAAATAGGAGTCTGAAATGGACCCTGCGCTGATTTTTAAGAAAACTAGTTGTGGGAGATTAATTACTACAAAGTAAACAAATAAGTTTTTGTAAATGTGCTACTAAAAATGACAAAACAAAAGATTGATCTATTTTTTACATATATTCGTCAATGCCAGAGTATTTATAATGATGAGATGAGAGGTAAATAAGGCGACTCAAATCTTAGATATTCGCGCAAAAATGTATAATGGCTCTTAATGCTTATCTTTACATAGTATAAAACAAAGTCGCTTCCCGTAATGGCTTTAAATGCGTTTTCATCAATAGAGTGATTCAAGACGAAGGTTTATATGTAAAATAGCGGGTGAAGCCGCTGGCATAAGCTGTTAAATAATAAGACTGTGGAAAGGCGAAAACAAAGCGATTTTATTAATTTTTAAAATTATATTCAAATTAACTAAATCAAAGCATTCTTTTTACATTAATGTCCAACAAAGGAGGTTTTAACATTCCATTTGTGTCATAATCGTATTTTCTCCGAAAAGTATTCTGAAAGCATTATGAAGAAGTTCATAACAATCAAAACTTGTGTATAATTAGTTGAAAGCTTCGAAAATACGTGAAAAGATTAATGGCTGAATTAGATTGGAACCAAAACATTCGTCTGTTAAATCTGTGCTCTACAAATTGTTTGTTTCTCTGTCTTTAGTGTCTTTATCGAAATATGTTTCCCAAATTGTCCTCGTCGACAAACAACTCATGAGGAAATAACAATAACTTAGAAGGCCATTTTGGATTTAATTTTAAAGAAGCTGTTCTAGACTTCTACCTGTGTGTAGAAATATAAGTTTCGAACTAACTGAAATTTCTAAGTAAAAGCTCGGAGTTTGGAGCCCGGTTGATAGCAGTAGGTTCAAAGTCAAAGTCAAAGTCAAAGTATCTTTATTGTGGGCACATGTAAGTTACAGGTCTTAACAATATTTTAAAGTATCAATATGTCCTGCCTTATAGGCATACAATAATTATGTAGGTAGATATGGCATAAAAAATTTGGAATTATTATAGATGGTAAGTTATTATAAATGTAAAAGTACAGTGCTCGCTCCCTATTACACGAAATATGGTACTCATAAGTCATAAGTCATTTATTTCATAACAAAATACTTTGTGTTGAAGCATACATAAACTACAGGCATACCTCTGCCCTAACCTTTGGCGAATCAGGGCGTGATGATATGTTTTTTTTTAATTTGCCGTGAAGTGTTTTAAAGTATCTCCGAGTGCTATCAGAGTTAAGTACCATTTTTCTGCTCCATCAAAATCATTACAACATTTAAAAGCCTATTATAAAAGACATTGCCCATTTTGTTAGGAGATATGGGCCCCTAGAAAAAAAACGCGGGCAACGGTGGTTTTAACTTGGTTTTGAAGAACAACAATTACATTTTTAGATCCTGAAATCAATTTTCAGTTTTTCACCCTAGTTTCAGAGAAATGTAATTTTTAAAGATGATGAAATTGAGATTCCACTTATAGACAATTTGAATGATGTATTGATTTGACAGATTAATCTTTCTACTCTCCTCGCGTTCCGAGTTACGCAAAATCGATGTATGTAAGCGCGCAAAACAACGCTTCCGTAGAGCGTGGCGATTTCTTGACGCGCTAACAGCGATGTTATTGTGATTCGGAATGCGGGGTAGGTGTGGCCATGTTAAATATTTTGTTGATCGATTTACCAAATCGATTTGATAAAAGTCGATTTTTAACAATTGTGGTGTGACCGTTTTGTGGTAACTTTTGTTAGTGTTGATATTTTGCTGTTTGTGCAACAGTTGTAAACAGTTTCTCTTTGTAAAAAACAAGGTCTTGCTTTCTATTTACATAATTAAAGAGATACTTTTGCATATGATTTATATTATTTACTAAAAGTGAATAACAATTTCAAATCGAAACGTCAATTGAGATATCATCAAACGTTAATTTTTAAACGATCTAGCCAGTTTTACTTGGCCATATCATGAAATGCAACTAATTCATGAAATGGCTAGTCACATCATGAAGTAATCAATTCTGCGATCTGACCACGACATATGTATATATCCTCAGATTAGTAGTAGTAGTAGTAGTTTTAGTTTATTTACTACCTATTTCTATTTTCTTTTTATTTTAACCCGCCCGCTGCTTATTTTAATCCGCAATTTGAATACACGTCTAATCAGTTACATGAGACCTAGATTATTTATGACCGGAGAAAAGCTATTGTAAACATCTCTGGTACTTTTAGTCGGCGGAATAGTAATATATCGATATTTTCAATCGATTACTACCATTTAATTGACATAATCTGTGGTCTATCTTGACAACAGTCAGGTTAAGTTTTAATGACAGAACTACCTTTGATTCAATAAAATAATTATTAGTTACGGTTTTTAATGCTAGGGTGAAAGAGATGTTGATAAAATAAAACTGGACTTATAAAATTACGACTTAATTTTTGAGAAGTAAATAGTCTCTGCCCGGCACTGAAAATAAGGAGCCCATCGGCGGGCAATGTCTTTTATAATTTAAAAAAGGACGTCTTTTAAAAAAAATATGTTACCACCTACCAGAAAGGATGTGTTCACATTGTGGTGACAATTTGTGGTCAGAAAAACGTTTCGACGACATCCGCCGCATATTATCGAGATGGACATGACATCCTGCAATGCACTGCATTATTACTACGTAAAATGAAACACCATTTTAGAGAACATAATGAATCTATCTCATACATAAATAAACTCACGCCTTTTTCTCATGAAGGTAAGCAGAAACTACGGCGCGCCACCTGCTTCGATCCTAACATACTTCTTTCGCCTCGTTTAGGTTCATAGTTCATACATTTGGTCATACACGCACGCCGGTTGCGAGTACCACGCACCTGACCTTTTTGAAGAACATCACCAATAAGGTTACTATTGGTCCTTCTATTGCGCCTCCTCTAATCTATCTCCATTAGTATATTCATGTATGATCAGCTTATAATGTTTCCACTGCGGGGACTCAGGTCTCTTCTCTGTTAAAGGAATCTCGCACCTGGACACGAGCTGTCTTGGCTTTCCTGGAAGTCTTTAAATAGGTTCCGGACTCAAGTAGGCTGAAGTAGGGAGAACCTGTTCAAATGGAAATTCATAGATGGCTCCGCCCTGGAGTGCAAATGTGGTGCTGTCCCACAAACAATGCGGCATTTAATCTTTTGTCCAGCATGTCTTGCTGTTTGCACGCTACAGGAGTTGATGGATGCCTCTGAAAGTGCCAAGCTCGTAGCCAAATTCTGAGCTGCCTTTATTAAGATTGCTATCGACACGCTAAGAAGAAAGGAGGATCGGCTAATCTAGAACACGCCCACACGGGCCTACCTGGCGCTTTCCCAATTATGTTGAGGTCGGCTTCCATTCTAACCGGATGCAGTTGAATACCAGTTATTGGGTAATACGATAACCCCTTGGTTGTCAGACCTTCAAGCTTCTGACAACCCGTAACGACGGTCGAAGATCCATGAATGACATCCAAGACCAACGGGATTAACATGCTGTCTGAGGCCAACCGTGGTTAGCTTAGCTGAACCTGATCGAACCGTGCGGTTGTTCAAAATCAAAACTCATTTATTCAAATAAGGCTGGGAATCAGCATTTTTCGAACGTCAAGGTAACATGAGACAGTCCCCCAAAAACGCCCGCCCTTCACCAGTTCCTAGTGCTTTAGCTGGGAAAAAGTGGCGCAACAAACTCCCCGGCAGCACAGCTGTCTGTCCAGTTAGATAAACTTGATTTTATACAATAGTAGCACATATATAATAGTGTTATTACTTAGCCATAAGCCATGGTGGATGTTACATTGTCTTAAAATTTTCCGGTTTTAGGACATATCAGTTTCTTCATCTAGGTATACAAGAAGGTCTTAAATTCCCCAACGAGCCCCGTTTTTCTTGAATTATTTAGTCAATGGAAGTGTTTTCCTAAGTGAGACGTAAAGACTTCCTGACTTTCAGCGAATAGCCTAGAAAGTGGATTAATTAATAATTCAGTACAAACTTCCTCAGGGCCGTTCATGAACTATTTGCACGCCTCGGATATTAATGATGTTTCGTTTTGTTTCAGGATACGGAGATCACACTAAAGAAAATATGGTGATGAACCATAATCTTCACAGGTTTGTGGTTTCTTCTTTAATAAGTCTTTGGTAATTCTTGTTACGTTTGCATGTATGAAACTTATTGATTAAAATTATTTGCACCTAAAAGGTTTTCTTCGTGGAATGATAAATATAATAAAATAAGTTGTTTTGTGGAATATTAAAAAAAAACATATCAGAGGGGTAATTGCGTACTACACTATCAGTAGGAATCGGTTTCATTTTGACAGTTCCGCAACATTCATGGCGTTGTTTACGTTGCTAAGCAACAATTTTTTCGAACATATGAAAGAATGGATGTCAAATAAGCTTCAAAATGATGCAAATTCTGATTAATAGTGTGTTCAGCAATTAGGTTCAGGTTGAATTAACATCACGCTTGTAATTTCCGAAGGGTTAGGCAGACGTTTACCTATATAGTACACCTACATTTCGTCAGTTGTGTTTTAGCCCCGAGTAAAAGTGGGGCTAGCCTATTGTCATTAACCAGGCACTAATCTAGACTTCGGCTGTTCTCAATAACAGCCCAGACGGAATAACACTTTGCCTGATCTGAAAATCGAACCCAGGACCGCATGTTCAGCAGTAGCGCTTGCGACGACGAAGACCAACGTGCAGAAATCTCAAACTACTCGATATTAATGTATAAAATTTTATGGTGATTCGTGGCCATTATTATCCTCCCTCTCATACTTCACATAGCGTCGCATAATCAGCCAATAACGTTCCCACAGCTGGGATACAGAGTAACTCTCTTTGGGCCACGCAGGCCCAGTGTGGGTTGGCTATTCCACATAAATATAGGCTTATTTTGAGTCCATGCTACTTGGCTATATTGTTATTTCCAACACAAAGTAATTACGTAACACGGCGTATCAGATTTTATATAAATAACGGAAGGTCGCAGAACAATTAATTGCGCCAGGGACGGCGGACGTGCATTGTACGGTTGTACTGCATGGAGTTTGCATAATGCTGTGTACTAGATAAATAGACAATGCAAAGGTAAATAGGTGTCGAGGAGTTTCTGATATTTGTAATAGTTAATGGACTTCAGAGCACAGCGATCCGAAGTGAATGTCTCTTCTTTTTTTTCAAATATGTATGTTATGTCCCATCCTTGTATTTAAGTTTCTTGGTGGGAACCTGGTGTCCTAAAATACAGGCTTCGGCTTAGTTTAGGCGCCAGTCTCCCACAAATAAAGTATTTTTGCCATTATGTGTAACTGGGACTACTAAAAAATATACTTGTGTCTTAAGTTGGTTCTTTATTATGGTTCAATACTATGTATTTAGTTTGTACTTGTTTTATTTGTGGAAGAGAAAATAAAGAATTTTATTTGTTTTTATTCGAAAACTCAAACTCAAAGCATTTATTTCATATAAACCTGAAATTAAATCATTACATGCACTTTAGGATTGTCTGTCAGAAAGAATGAAGCTGCCCATTATAGAGTAAGCTGGTAACTTGGTACGATGGAGAAAAACAGGCAAGGAACTCCACGGACACTCTTGAAGTCCAAATATTGTTACAAAAAATTGGTTTCATCATTCATATGGAAATTATATTTGTGACAACGATGTAGAAAGACAAAGCGTCAATCCACACTAACATTATAAATGCAAAAGTAACTCTGTCTATCTTTCTCGCTTTCCTGCTAAAACTACTGAACCGATTTAAATGTTTGGTGCACAGGTAGCTTAGAGCCTGAGAAAGGACATAAGCTACTTTTTATCCGGGTAGTATGTTCCCGCGGGATAATTTCCGACCTCCACGCGGGCGAAGCCGCTGGCTAGTAAAAAATATATAAAAATCAATTAGAAAATTAAAATAAGCCGTGGCAGTTAAGAGATGACTGGTCCCTACTGAGGCCGTTCTTGAACTTGCACAGAAAAGCCAGTATCGAAACCAAAGAGGCATAAAATCATAACCCTTTGACTTTGCCGTAGTCGAGTAAAAATAAGGTCCTTTCAATCATTCCTTAGGTGTTATCAAAGAACTGGTTAAGGGTAAGGTGGCAGCTTAAGAATCGATGAAGAAATTGTTTGAGTTTAGCTGGGTGAATGAAAGATTACAAATGCTAATAAGACAGAAATACGTAGTACATATACAGCAATTTCAATGCTACAACGCAGTTAAATACTGTTGATCCGAAAAATACGATCAGCATTTCAATAATCGAGCTAACAAATGACATCATCGCTAAGGTGTGCATAAGGTGGCATAATTAAGGTTTAAAGCATCGTATTACCGACGTGTTTCATTTGCACATGAAACATTGCATGATAAATATATCTAAATTGCTGCTAAAATCTGAACAGCTCTTGAATTTTGTTGGATAGGTCTATGACTATTTCAACGACGTAAAATGTCTAGTCCTCCAGGCCGTATTTCGGCCATTGTGGCCAATCTCAACGGAGACTAGCTATCGGCGCGGGATATATTATAGTGCACAAGTGTAGGGGCACTCACTCTTCCCTCACTCTCATATGCCGATGGAAAAACAATCCAACACGACCGGAGAGAGATTAGGCGCAGAACCAACCGCTTAAAGGCTTATTCAGACCGGCGCGACGCGACAGCGCGACGCGATTCTTGTAGAACAATTTCCATGAAGTTCACATAAAAATTGTTCTACGAGTGTCGCGTCGCGTTGCCGCGTCGCGCCGGTTTGTAGGAGGCTTAACGTGCTTTCCGAGGCACAGGGGTTTCACACCGCTTACTTCAAAACTTCGGGCTGTGTTACTAAGGAATTCCTAATGGAAAAACCAAATAAACACTCTCTGCCCGACTTGGGAATCGAACTCAGGAGTCCCCGCTAAGCAGTCGCAATGTATACAGCATCCATATCAAACTATGGAGATATCGTCATTTTAATCACACGCGCCGTTATCGCGCGGGACCACCCAGAAGTAGCGCGACAGATGTCCTATTTTGCTCCAAAAATGGCCCTGACACACCTAGGTGTAACATAGATAGTACCTATAATATTAAGATGCAAAACAATAGCCACCAACCCGGGGTTGCAAATGCTTAGTTCACACAGTGGTAATAGCCGTTGGTTGGTGCCTCATTCCTTTTAAACTCCTCTAAGGGGCTTCTGCGATCTCGCTTCGGCTTCTCAAGACTCGCTTTCTAAAGATCCACGACCACAGAATGCCAAAATATGTCAAAGGTGGAGAAAACATGACAGCAGTATTCACAATTCTAGCTGTAATTCGGAAAACCGGAGAAAAATTAAGCAACATACTCCAAACACTTCATTTCTAATCGTACCAGGAACCCATAATGTCGAGAAAGTGAACGGTTTCTTTATGAGCGAATAATAAAAGGTGAACATGCGTTTATCGATTCTGCAGCTGATTGCGAATGCAGCCTCACTCCGCACGTGTTTCACCTTTCAATGTTGTAAAAACAATCAGTATTGTGTTACTTAAGATTTCTCTGTATTTTTATAGATTGTTTTTTGTTCTTTCTTACTAACATAATATGCATCATCAGCATATTGCGGTCCACCTAATGCTAGACTAAGGTCTGGAACTGGATGCAACTGAGCTCAATCCTCAGCTGAGGCGACTTTTCTGAAAGTATATTAGATTAGATTTGAAAGTAAATTATCTCACAGGAACGTACAACCGGGATAAAAAGTATCCTTTATGTAAATCCAGGTTATAAACTATGTGCCGATTATCTCTGAAATCTGTTTAGCCACTTTTGCGTGATTGGGTAACAAACATCCAAACACGAACTTTCAATGTTTAATAAGAACTTGTTCAGTATTAACATTAACAGACTTCATATCTTCAATGAAGTGTTACCGCTTTCCAACGAAATAACAGTCACTAACTATCCCCATCTTCTTATATGTGATATATATTTTTCTTCTTGTGATCTAGAACCATAACTTTCATATATTACCATGTTCAAAGGATCCCGGCTTGCAATGTCTACGATTCGTTGACCGATTTCCCGAGTTATCCGACTATACTCCTTCGGATTACTATCTGTGGACCAAGATTGCGAATTTCCCAATTCATATCCAAAACTTACACAGTCAGTTACAAAGCAAATTCCGAATTGTAGTTGCTAAGTAGCAAACCCAAAGTTTTTGCTTATTTATAATAAAATTATTGAGTTGGTGAACACAGTTCGCTTAGGATGTTAATTACTTTTTGTCGCCGCCGGATGGACACTAGGCAGAATCCCTAGGGTCTAAGGAATCGTTTTGTCTGAATATTCTCAACCAAAAGCTATCAAAGTTCTTGTTCTTATCCTGTATTTGGTTACTTGTTTTTGTAGAAAAATCGCCCGAGACCGAAGTCTATCTAGTGAATTTTGTTGATTACTTGAGTTTTCAATATGTCATACAAAATTGCCCTAAAACTTGTGTTAAAACACAAGTTTTAGGGCAGACAGTTCTAGAACTGTCTATGCAACTGAACATCATGCAAATATTATGTTTGGGTGAAGTATATATGTGTGTTGAAATTGTCTTTGGTCCATCTACTTGTTCTATCATGTGGCTGGTCAGTATGTCACCACTCCTATAGCGCTTTTCTTAATCAGTCCCAAGTCATGATAGAACAAAATGTGATTGTAAGCATTATCTACTCATAAATCTTCTGAAACTGAATGAGTTTTACGAATGCGGCGATGCTATTGAGTCTGCAATCTAAGAAAAATTGCGAATTATTCGTGTACAGTTGGCACTTATACCAACCAATTCTCGACTATTTTCTCTACGTCACTTCATATTCGGGTCGTTCTTACTGCAAGCTGGGTCGAGCAATATCTGTCCTAAATTCGCCTATATTTCCCACCCACGATGGCTGAAACTTACTTCTCAAACCACATCAAAAACCCTTATGTTTATTCGTCTAAGGTTCATTATGGCTTCTTCCTAAGGTCAGGTTAAACTAGCCTGTTAGTTGCAGTTTGCAGACCGCTTGCATTCAGAATTTTTATTTCAGATAGTTTTATGAAGTTTTATATAAATACGCGGATTTCCGGCTAGTTATGATGTTATGAGCTTAAATTATCTTTATTGCCTGGGTTTGGGAGTGCCTGACGTTTAGTGTAATGAACCGCGAATGGCAATGTTGTTATGTTGAGTAAATTGTAGAGTAACATGAAAAAACGTGACTTTTAAAACATCACTTTTCATAACAGCGTGTAATTTTGTGAGAAAATAAGTATGCGGGAGGATCTGGTTGCTTTAGATTGGTATTTTCTTTGTAACTCGGCTGCTTTGTTCGAGATTTTTCGTTCGTCAACTACGTCAAACATGCGATCAATTTTCTTAAGGTCGGTGTCCTTGCCTAGCTGTACTGAGGATTTTCCGAACTTAACTATATAATTTTCCTTCTACGTAACACTACAGTTCCACGAATTAAAAAAATTAAACACGCCGTGACAGTTAGGAGGTAAATAACCATATCCACATAAATATATTTTCAGGCATGGATTCTTTGGCAGGCGGCCGAAAGCGGCCAGTCGACGCGAGCGTCGCGACGCGCTCGCCTCGCTGACTGACGCATTCGAATCAAAATTTTTCGAAATTTAATTTTTTTTAAATTAAAAGTATATCATACATATTTAGTGGTGCGACACCAAAAATAGTTAAATAGTGTGTAAGTTAGTGACGTAATATTCAATTAACGAATAATCGAATACGAGTGTGAAAAGTGAGAGTGAAATAGTGAAGATAGTGTTTTAAAATTAATTTATGACCAGCAAATTTAAAGGAGTGCTTGTTTTTTTATTACAAAAATATTGCGTAGCAGGTGCCAGTAGAGGTATTTAAAACGGTTGAATAATTGGAAAAGAAGGCTAAGTGACTGCAGTTGCATTTTATTGAACTGACATTTCGCAAAATACTAATTGATTGACCTATTGATAAATTGTTTCGCTCCAATTTTGATACAACAAGGGGTTTTAATTGGACAAAACAGTTTATTTATAAATAAAAGCACAATGCATTGACCTGTTGAAACAGCGTCAGATGTGAAAACATTTACTGCCGGAATTTGCTGATGACGTATAAACGAGGACAATATTTATGCCAATTTGCGTCTTAAACATAGATATTTGAATTAAATAGGGTTATTTTATAGGTACGCTGAATAAAAGCTCGATATCATGTGGTGGGTTAATATTGAACAATTTAAAGTTAGTCATGGCGAATTTTCCGACATTATCTAGACGTCATTGCTCTTTTCCATATTCCACTTATTACAAATTCTGTCAATTACATAAGAAGTTAGTAATAATAAGTTCAATAACCTTTTGAACTAATTTTGACAGTTGTTTTAATTGCCAAAAACTTACACAAGTTTTTACAAATTTGTTTAGATATCAACCTGTGAGTTGTTAAGTATGATCCAATCGAGTCACATGCATAGAAATATAATTTATATTGTACTTATGGTCACATGCTACCCACTGCTCGTTAGATTCAATGTAATAAGCACCGAAGAGGCGTGTTTATACCGCACGTCAATTTACTGAATGAACAACACCACGCTGTCTTATGAAGCCGATGATGTCATTCATAAAAATCATAATCGACTAAAACACTAACCTATTAAAACAAATCGTAGTAAGGAGGTCAACTTTGCTTTGATGTTCCTAATGGAGAATATTTTGAAAGTGGAATGCGGTGTCAGAAAACTTCAGAAAAGTGAGTACCTACTAGAGTACTTTAAAAATAAATCGACTATTGAATAGGTATGTTAACCTTATTATGCTGTCTTACCATAGAGCAACACGGACCAGAGGGGAGTAGCCATTTGCAGGCGTTCCCCTCTGTCAAAGTACAAGTCCACGCGGTCCTATGCGTATAATAAAACTAGTTGCAGCCGCACTGCTCAGTAGACTAAATCTAGTTGCGCGACTAAATTGATGTCCTACAAAAATGACGAATTGTTCTGTATTTTACTGCAAAAAGAGATCTGCCA
This sequence comes from Aporophyla lueneburgensis, assembly GCA_932294355.1. Taxonomy (NCBI): domain Eukaryota; kingdom Metazoa; phylum Arthropoda; class Insecta; order Lepidoptera; family Noctuidae; genus Aporophyla; species Aporophyla lueneburgensis. Next base: position 8,865,797 of record OW028758.1, on the reverse strand, counting down.
CGTCAAATTTACAATAAGATGGCGTTACCTTTCATATGTAACTAATATTTAATCACATTATTCCCATTTACTTCCATAAAACTTAAAAAATACAATATTATCGGTCGTGTTTTTTCGGATTTGTTTACCAACACAGGCCGCTCGCCCTCATACAATATGTCGATCGGTCGAGCGACTGATCCGAGTTTGTTTCCGAGTATATGCTGTCACCGAGCGATAGTGTTGTTACTGGTTTGTTAGTAGATAGTTATCGATAAATTTGGCAAAGGACTATATTCATACAGAGACATTTTTGAGAATAAGTTTTCTGATTTATTTAAAATATTATAATGTAAGCTGTATTTTAATATAGTACATAGTTGTATAAATTAAAAATATTACAAAACTTACGAGTTAGCACGTTTTATTAAAATTACTTAGTGTAAACTTCAACAATACTTTTTTTTAAGTGAAACTTTTATTACTTCGTCTCACACTTTTTCGTCTGTGTGTTGCATGTCGCGTGAAGGTCGGCCGCGAAGTAGGGATAAAGTGAAAGGCGCTCGCTGGTGCATGTTGTTGTTTATGGATTTATTTCAATTTTGAGTGCTTGAATTTATTATTTAACTTATTTCGTATGAACATTAAATTAAGTCTTTTTATTAAGCTATTGCATATATTCCTAAAATTTTTAGTTAAATGTCTATAATGTGAAAAAAGTTTCACTCTTATCGTGGTTTTATAAAAACCACACAATCCTTTTTTAATTTATTTATTGCAGGTTTCCTAAAGATCCAAATTTAAGGGATACATGGAAGAAATTTTGTAATAATAGACTAACCTGGATTCCCACAAGAAATAGTGTCATTTGCTCAAATCATATCAAGACCTCTGACTTTCATGTGTTGGCGAACAATAGGAGGAGATTAGTCGAGGGCACCAAACCAACTCTAACGCCACACTGTATTTGTCCCGGAAGTTTTTTTATATCACGGAAAAGGTAAAACAGTGTACAGTCCACCTGATGTACTACACATTAGTCATAGTCGCGAAATGAAGCTTAGATTTCTCAACTTGAAAAATTAACAGTTTTAAACCTAATTTTCCAGAGTCATTAAAAATCATTCACTCTACCAAATAACAGACTATCATCTATGATGCTATTAGTGCCACTCTCACTATTCCTGATTCGTTGACATCTCCGTGTTCTTCGTCAATCAAGTCAGAAGCAGACCCACAAAAATGTATTCATATTTATACAAAACTAATCCACTTTAAAAACCAGTGATAGATACAACTATAACTAGCTTTTAAAATGACGTTAACCTTCATTTTATTTAAATGATAATGATTGTAGTACATAATAAATAAAATCAATCTTTATTATAACATCTATCTTTGTATCACTTTTTAAACGTAATATTCCGAACCGAGTTCTTGAATTTATCGATAATGCCTATCGACAGTGGTTGCAACCACGGCTGTAAGCAACTTGTCAGTGTAGTTGCATCATCTCATTGTACTGTAACGACACATAATGTATCTATGTGTGTGTGAAATTTTTAGTGTATGCTTTAATTTTTATGTGTGAGTTTCGTAGTAACAGACGATTATTTTTGTGTGAGAATTTGAGAAAGTGTGGGTAGAGCAGATTTCCCCCCGCAAAAAATGACAGACAGTTTTGTATCGGGAAAAAACGCTATGGCGTCTCCCCTCCGGTCCGCCGGTGGTCCGTGTTGCTCTATGTGTCTTACTTATAAAAACTGGAGTGAGATAATAATAATGTAGGTAGAGGGTACTTCTTTCGTCAAAATTCATTAAGTAATTATAATTAGGTGTTTTGGGAATTAACAGCATCCCAGTTAACTTTTTCACATACCTATTAGATAAAACCTGAAAACGTTTCGATTCGAATTAATGGGATTATTCAAATTTTCCTACACAGGCGGCTAAACCGGTGGACAAAAGTGATATTAATTTGTAAAAGCAACAGTCTAGCGGTGTTGAGCAAAATAAAGATAAATCTGTCATTGTGGGTAGTCGTTGGTGTGCGGGTCACAGCAGGACTATTCGTGTTCATTCGATATTCCATTTGTTCGAATTTCAAATTGATTTTCGACTAATGTCAATGATGATTAGTGAAGTCCTGTTCGAACGACTTCCTTGGTATTTCATTCAGAGATTGTATTTCGAATTACGGCATAACAGAAGAGTAGTTTAGTGAACTATAGAAAAATAAAGCATCACACTTAGTTTAATATTAGTATGCCATATAAAACATGGCAATAAATTCCTTTCTGATCTGAGACAAGACAGCGTTAAAGTTTCCAAAATAAAGCAAGGGCTTCTCCAATATATTTTAATCTTATGGGACATTTAACACCGATCCACCTGCCTCTTATAATCCCGAACTAGAAGTGGCATCTATATTTATACGTATGTGCCATCCCGTCCACGCTCATATTTCCCCATGGATGTGTTGTATCCATACGAAAGATGTCAACTGCTAGACAGCCGGCAACCAACGGATATAGATCTGCGAGACATGGCAGCTAGGGTTGTCAGTCTACCAGTTTTTTTTTAAGGGAAATAGTTATTTACAGTATTGATGTGTGGATATTCAATCTATCTAATCTAATTAGATTGTATTGTCCCACTGCAGGGCAAAGGCCTCCCTCTCGCTTTTCCACAGAATTTTGTCTTTTGCTAGTGCTGGCCAATAATATGATATGTTATATAATTTTCAGGTTTAATAGTTCAAACCTGGGAATAAAATAAAATAACATCTCGCTTACCACTCTCGAAGGCTTTGGCAGAGGAGAACCCAATATCGAGCCTATTGTCATCAACCGAGCACAAACCCAGACTCCGGAATTCCAGATAGTAAAACCTCATAGACCTGGGTATGATAGTCCAAAAAACAGAATGGCGTTAGGTATCCAAAATAGTCACCAAGATTCGTTATATAGCGTCGCAAAAAATATTGCAAATGACTCTTTCCCTCAGGGAATAAAAAATCATTCTTTTTTTTTGCCAAAAATAAAACAATAATTCTTGGAAAAAAAAACACACATGGTCTTTGATGCAGTCAATCAAAGAGAATATTTCGCATTTAAAATTTTATGAACATCAACCACAACAGCATAAGATTTTGTATGAAGTTCATCAGCTATAACACGGTAATGATATCTATACAGTATTTTGACTCGGCCCTATCCTTGAAATAACTACCTACAGCACGTGCGGTACGTAAACACGCGGTAGATGCAGTAGGGCTGCCCGCATAAAGTATTTTAACTTCATCTACCTACTTGAGTTACTTTGATTGTAAATATTAGGCAAAATTAAGGCAGCAAAGTTAGGTTTGTTTTCTAAATCATTTCGATATATCAGTTGCAGCCATTCAAGGAGTCTGGAAAAAGTGGTTTCTTTTTATTCTGGGTCAAAAAAAAAAACTGCTGTCGCCGAAGGTTATCGAATTCCAATCCTTACATACTTCAACACCTAGGTACCTATCATTATTACTCTTATAATCATTTCATAATGAGAATTCTTATAATTCAATGTTAATATAATCGCATGCCTTATCGATAAAAGAAATCGGATGATTGTTATTGTTAAGTTCTACTATATCGATATGCAAAACAAAAACAAGTCTGGGTCAAAGTGTATACAAAATTGTTTACAGTACACTTCATGTAAGTAAATTTTGCGGCTATACTCAATGAAATGCGGCTATTAAAAATGAAATATGAAGGTAGGTAGGTGATAATTGTTCGTTAATTCATTGCTGAGTTGTTTCTTTGTTTGATATTTTATTACGCACTGTAATCTGAATTATCTGTAATGTAAATTATGTCAACTTTTATTTATTTTTAATTACGATACGATGTTTACTAGACCTTTTCAAATCCTGCTATCAAGATCGTGTATCGATTCAATTATTACGATCCAAAAGATCGATTCAAATCAAAAGATCGGACACCCCAGGTTAGGAAACTACCTTCTACTTCTACGAGCGTAGGTAGGTCACTCGTGTGTCACTTTTTCACCCTATCCACTTACGTATTTAATAATCCAGGTATTTTACTTGCTGGAAAAAGCGAAATAGCTACTTATAAAAAAAAAATAGACCTTTCGGAGTTTCCAAGTTATTTAAAAAAATGTATCTCTGGCGCACCCAGAATTATTGAAGAATTCAAGCAACCATAAACAGCACAATATAGTTAAAAGTTCTGTTTGCCATTTTAAGTAAGTCTTGCACTGATTATCAGCAAATATTCACAAATCGAACACTAACTGCTTACAACAAAACAATCAAACCGCCCGCCGTCCGTTTATCAAAGCGGTGCGAACGCGACTACAAATGTACTCGGAGTGTACCAGACTCGAGGCGCGTAGGTATGACTTGTGTTCCGAGCGTTTGTATGAAGATAGAATACTGTATAGATATCATTACCGTGGCTATAAGTACCTACCCCATTAAACCAAATAAATGACTTTGTCACTGACCAAACTGCCAACTAAAAGAAAGTGACAACCTTAGCCACAGATCGTTCACCGGCCACGAAAGCGTAGGCGTCGGGATCGCCGTGTGCCCTAGAAATTGGTCTGTCACGTCACTAATACAACAGCAGTGGTAAATAACGCGGCTTTCATTGGATGCCCGGCTTCCAACTGACACGGCTTGATGGAAGCGTCGCTTGGTTTTTAGACGGCTGGAGGATTGCTTTTGTGTTTGTGCCTATTTTTGGATTGGTCTCTAGTGTGTTAGATTTGTGAGAGACATGTGTGTATTATGATCTCCACTTCACTATCACTAATTGGGATAGGATAATTGAACTGTCATCAAAATCTGTCTTCCTTTATTTCTAGTTTAAAGTGTGTCTGGATAGCAATATGTGCATTGTGAATTTGTGATGTGCTTATTTCCAGTGTCGATTATACCCTGAGGCATCCATAGCCTCAGGGTATAATCGACCTGTAATATTATTACTTAAGGCGCTGCCCAAATTTAGGACACCATAAAAGCTCTGTTTTTTTTTTGCACAGTTAAGCGTTTTGATATATTTATAAGCCAGAAATAAATCGAGTGTATTATCGATTGTTCAAAGAAAATACTTATTCTAAAATATTTTTTTGTAAATTACAATAGCACCATTTATGTTAAAACAATCGTTAAATCACAGCTAGATGATATTCTCGTTGCATAATTCGGATAATTTGAAGTGCAAACTAACATTTTTTTAATATAAAAATACCTAATAAAGAGAATTCAAGCAACTAAAGAAATACATTCAAATAATTCCATTGAGCCATGCATTTATTTTTCAATTAGTCGTATTAATGGTTATTCAATTCAACTAACATCAAACGCATCGCAATTTTGAACCTTATTTGTTCCAGCGATGCGTTTGTTATCAAATACCAAAAAAAAAACTTCTCCGTGGTTTGGTCATCAATTTACCACCACCAACGAAGAATAACGTGTCTTTTAAAATTGGAACTTGAGCATCGTCATGTTGATTTGTAACATATTCTCCTTTAGCCACGTGCTTTTGTATGCAGATATAGTTGACATTTTTAAAGCGCTAGACAGCGTGTTCACCGTTTCGCACACGGAATGACCCCGTTGTAACGCTGATTCATACAACCTACTCTATTGACGGACTATGCATCTATTGCAGTGATCGTATAGATGTCGTAGACAGTGTAGAAGCTATTTGTAATGCTCTTTTCTTAATTAGGTCTTATCAGTCTACTCTCTGTCACCGTTTGTGTACCCTTCTACATTTAACCCGTTTGCCTTCAAAGGAAGACTGCAGACAGCGGAGGGAATATTATCGGCACGCTTGTCCCAAAATACACTGAGAAAAATGTCATTTTGGCATAATCTTAAAATATCGTGACGTTGGTTTAAAATAGATGCGTTGTCTTATAATATGTTGATAATAAGTAAATATTACGCTAGAACTGAAATGTGTTAAGATGGAATCGAATTTTTTGGGTAAATAATGCAATATTATGATACTTGTCATCGTAAAAATTTGTAATTATGAAATAACATTGTCTTCTTCAAATAATAACACAATGTAATAGAAAATGGTCCACTGTCCCATAAATTAGTATGATAATTATAAATAAGATTCTAATTAAAAAACACAATGACAGTCACCGTAATATAAATAGATTTCATAGTTTAATATGAAGAAGTATCTCTAAAAATACGATGACCTCCCCCTAATGTACTATATTAAATTATAATGCTTTAAACTTATATTTTTAAAGTAAGCATCATTTTTTAATATTACAGTCATATTATTTTATGTGAATCCTATGATAATACGATTAAATAATCTCATATTTTTAGAGTAAGCATCAAAGTTCAATAATATAGTCATATTATTTTATGTGTATCCTACTAAATTATTATTACAGAGACCCATTTATGAGTAGCATTTGAATGATGTCCTACAAATTTAAGGTGACGGCATTATATAATGAGGTCTCCCTCTATCACTTCATTCCGCCGCCGCGCCATTTCGGTCGGCCATTTGTATTTCACCGCTACAGCCGGCAAGTCACGACTCACGACTCGTTTAATTAATAGCAATAACAATTCCATTAGTGCCAGTGAACGTGTTTGATCAGTGCAAAAATGGATATGGCTACGCGTGATCTTTTGAAGAAGTGGAATTTGGAACGCTACATCGATCGTTTTGAAAGTAAGTTGACAAACCTACCTAGTAAGTTGCTAGCATGAGCTCACACATTACATTCACACATTCTAATTTCTAGCAAGAATAGGGTCAGAGTGTCGTCTTAGAGGCACTATGAAAATATACTTAAAAAAAATTCGCGACCAATTTCAAGGTCACAGTTCTAACATAACCTTACCTATGGATCCCTTCGACATCGTTTTTACGACAAACGGTTGGTCGGAGACAAAAAACACCCAGACACTTTTAGCCTTTCTAGGTGTTACATACTATAGAATCGAGAAAATAAACGATTTGCGAAAATAACACTTTTTTGGCCGCTGTACACTCCAACCAAGAATAGTCTTGTCGTATGGTACCTACCCACCTACCTAGATATACGTTCATATTTATATTATACACTAGATTCGATGTGCAACTGCAACCCAAAAAAAAACAAATAGGTAGAGTGCGTCTAAACTAAAATGACGCGCCCCACTACCGCATTTACCGTAGTGTACGTATACAAATTTAAGTAGTGGGGCGCGTCATTTCAGCTTAGACGAGCTCTACCAACCTACATTTTATAAAGTCGATGCGACGTAGTGCATTTCACAGCTGCAATCAGGGCGCTGTTAAATTTACCTTTTTTTTCAGCTGAAAGAATTGATATCGCAACAATGCAGATGCTTAGTAAACAAGACATACATAGTATGTTCCCTCAAATAGGGGACAGACTCCGGTTTGAAGCAGCTCTGGCCATGTTAAAAAGCGACCAACCAAAAGATATGGTTTGTTTTCATGTTAAATTGTATTTCAAAAAAGTAAATTTTGTTTTAAACTTTTTGCTTACACATGCCCTGCGTCGCTTAAATGCACATTCTCCTACTTGCATGTAGGTAGGTAGGTACCTACTTATTAACTTTTATTATTTTAAAGTCTTCTTAAGATACCTAACAATTTAACCGGTGCAGTATTTATTTAAAAAGTGGAATAAAATCATAACTTTTCATCAGTCTTGTTAGTTTACCAACTAAGTACATTATTATTACCTTTTTAAATTTCTTGTTAAATTTCAGGATAACTCCTACAATTCATCACTCTTTGAAGAGGTCCTGAGGAATGACTTGTTAACTAGTCTACCTTGTAACTTAGAGCCTCTGCCACCGTGTGAAGGACTGCAAAGCTCAATCCTCAACCAAGACTGCGAAGCAGGACTTAACCAGGAAAATTTGGTAAGTTCTGCAAAATTGTAGAAAAGTACTCGTACTTACTGTTTTTTGGTTCAAGAGCAATATGTATTAATTTGTAATTACATCCATACTAATATTATAAATGCGAAAGTAAGTTTGTCTGTCTATCTGTCGGCTGGGGCAGGACCTTTTCACATTTTCATACCTAAGACACTGAACCGATGCAAAATTTGGTATAGACATTCTTTGAGACCAGGATCAGTCCTGATCTTGATCGATTAGTTTTTATCAGGGCCGGATCAAGGGACGAGGGCAGGACCGTTCACACCTGCAATGCTGAACCGATTACTAGTAAAAAAATATAACACTTCCCTTGAGTTATCTCCGGCTAGGGCTAGCTATAGCCTGTTAGTTAACGGTCGCACTCGGACACATTTAGTGATTATTTCAACGATTATTGAGGTTAATTGACCGTACATACTCATATTATCACACCTTTTTGTTACATGTACTATTATAACATTGTCTCAAAGTAAATATTATTTTAGGATGGTGACATACTGGTGATACCACTGGACTCGTCGTCGTCAGTGGGTGAAGCAGTTAGACAAGAGTCCACCGGGAGCAATTTAGTAAGTTATTGCCTATTATCCTGTACTTTTGATAAGGAATTTAAATTGACATTCAATATTGTTAACCCCCGGCGTAAACAGATAAGTTTAACGTCTGTACCTGTCCTGTCCTGTATGTGTGTACGGACGGCCGTTTAGGAGCTATACTATATGTCACAAAGATCAGTAATATATTTGGAGTTGGTGACAGCTATAACTAACAACTAAATGCATGATGCCTAGACTGGCACCGACTCCAACTGATCATTATACTGAATGGAAGGTAGGTATTGAACCTGTATTTTCAACATTTTAGTGACATTTTTTTTAACTTTTACCTTGCATATTTAGTTTGTAATGCCATACTTATACTATTTGTGTTTCAGGTGAATACCATACTGAATTCATCAGTCGTGGGAAAACAAATAATAGCAATTGGGCAGAAAACGGGCACCTTACCCTCAAACGTGCGTGGGCGTTTATGCAAGCTGCTTATGGAGAAGCTCATTACGGCCGAAAACCCGGTACTTCTGACAGATTCGCAGCTGCTTGCTCTATCCTACGACATTGGCAGATTATTTAAAGAGGAGTCACCACCCCTATACTACGCGCCGTACCTGCCGGCTGATGCTTACCAGGCTAAGCGCAATATCTCTGGCTGGTTAGTCACCGCCAGAAGGGCTCGACGGCAGCATTTAGTTTCGTTGGGCCTTATTGAAAAGCCCAAGTCACGTTCTCACTCCAAGTCCAGTCCTAGGCTAGACACCCCTCCACTCGCTGGAATCGACCTGACCGGACTTAAAGAAGGTAACTCCTTTTCAAGAAATTTTATGTTTTCAGATTGAATTAAATTATCAAGAACAAAATTATTGAGAAAAATATCTGAATTAGTATAAATTTTCGTTACAAATTACAAAATATCTGAATCTAAGAACCGTTATTGTCATTGTACTAATTATTAATCGTTTTAATTTTTGTGTGCAGGTGAAGTGGAGGACGTAGCGTCAGCATTAGAGCAGCTGTCAAGTCCTTCAGCTGGTCCGTGGCAGGAGGTCAGTGCCCTGTGGCGGGAGACGGTGCGAGCTCGCCTCCGGTACTTGTACTACGAGGAAGGGACATTACAGGAGTACTTCAATAAGTATCCTATCCTGAAGTCAAGTGATGGATGGCGACTCCTGACTCATGACTACGAAGCACTGTTCCCTGATAAATCCGGGGGCCTCGACGCCTTGGATGCTTCATCGGAAAACATACTAAAAGCTGCTCAGCAGAAGCTTAACACCACAAAGGACTCGTTTCTTCGTCGAAAAATAGCTGATACATTGGCAATTTGTGACGGTAAGGAAATGATTCTGTTATATAGTTCTAGGTGCTCGACCTCCCTGGGTCGGTGAACCCGTTATAAAATATATAGACAAAAAAGAATTTAAAAATTATCTAACATGGTGCAGTCGTTCAGAAGTAACGGGCGGGCGGACACACATTTCGGCAATTCATTTTTACTTATATAGATAGATTTTATTTTGTTCTGATACTTTTCCCTATTTGCTCAGTTAATGATGATGTGTTGTGTCAAATATACTATTATTATTTTCTTTCCAGATGAACAACCGGAGACAAAATTAATAGCAGCGATATTGCTACTCGGCTGTCTCTTTAATATTCCTCCTGCCCGTCGATCTAGAAAAGACTGGCAAGCTTCACGAGCGGAGATATTGGATGGATTTGTGACCATCGTGGATGATGACGCAGACGTGCAAGTGGTAATTGAGGAGCGTCGCCAAAAGCTTCAAAACCTAGGTATTAGCCTCCAACCATTTATAATTTGGTGCCGCCAGTCAGGTGTCTCCTTCACAGTATGTGACAATACGTTTTACAAGTTCACAACACTAACTGAGGCTGTTGATGTGACTTTTAAAATATTTCATGCTACTGCGGCTAAATATCCTACTGAAAGCTATAACATTTGGCTTATTATCCAAATTGGTTTTTACAAAGTCAAAACATCGTACGATCGTATGTCACAATCTGTGAAGGAGATATTAGTTACTCTCGGAGTCACAATTTAAATTAAGATGAAGTGTCACAGTTGTAAAAGGACTTTTCCCACGTTTTCTTCACTTATTACCCACATAAGGAAAGAATGTGAAAAAATTGATATTACTGGAGTTTATAAATGTGGTGAAGACGCATGCTACCGGTATTTCACGGACGTTAGACAATTTAGAAAACATGTTAACTTAAAACATTTGAATAAAGTAAACACTCGTTATTTGCCATCCACCTCAAACGAGGCTTGCGTAGTTCCTATGTGTGAAACAGAGACTACCAAAGTAGCAACTGAGCACATATACATTGAAGCTGATAGTGAACCGGAAGTCCTTGATAATGCTGATAGTATTATTCATAAAGAAGTTTTGAAATTTATTTCAACGCTCTATGTAAATCCCTCTGTATCTCGATCGTCTGTACAAGCTATGGTTAGTCATTTGCAAACCCTTCTTGACAATATCGCACCGTCTTTAATGTCCGTATTCGGCCCTGTGCTAGCTGATGAGGAAAGCATGTCTGGAAGCGAAATTAATAAACGACTTCATAAGTTCAACACAGCTTTGAAGGGCATCTTTTTTCCGTTTCGTTCAGAATATTTGAGATTCCGAGAATTGAATTTATTAGGTTCTTTTATACCACCACATGAAGTAATCGTTGGTTATTGTCCTGACATTTCACAAAGGAGTAACACTTTAACATTACACACCAAGCCACGTACAATGCAAGTAATTCAACTTCGCCAGGTTTTGAAGATTTTTTTTTCCATTGACACTATTTGGAAAGATGTAACGGATTATTTGAACCACCTAAGGGGTAATTTAATAATCCGTGAAGAAAATCCGATGAGGCCAATGTGTCTAGAAAATGTAATGCAGGGATCTGTATGGCTGGCAATGTGTACACCGCAGGCGTCGGACATTATTCTTCCTTTAGTAGTATACTATGATGATTTTGAAATTGGAAATCCTTTGGGGAGCCACGCTGGGGTGCATAAGCTTGGTGGTGTATACGTTTCCTTGCCAGCACTCCCACCACATTTATTTTCATTGTTGAATAACATTTTGCTGTTAGCTATTTGCCATTCTGCTGACAAAACTAAATATGGAAACAAAGCTATTTTTGACCCTGTTATTGAGGAATTGAATTACTTGCAAAACAAAGGAATTTTTATAGAAAATAAGTTTTTTAAAGGAACCGTAAAATTGAAGGTTGTTGCTATAACTGGCGATAATTTAGGCCTGAATTCAATTCTCGGGTTTACTGAAAGTTTTTCAGCTAACAAGTGTTGCAGAATCTGTAACATTGACAAGAAAGGTTTGCAAACTGCTCTATATGAAAACAGTAACTTGCTTAGAAATATGACTTCATACCACGCTCAATTGCAAGAAAACGATACACCTAACACGGGCATTAAAGAATCATGCTGTTGGCTTAAGGTGACAGGATTTGATTTATTTCAAAATGTAGCAGTAGACCCAATGCATGATATATTAGAAGGTGTAGCTCGTTATGTAATGACCTTTGTCATAAACCACTTCCTTGCCGAAGGTCTTTTAAAGATCTCAGTATTGCAACAAAGAATAATTTCATTTGATTATGGACCAGATAGGAATTCAAAACCAAGTAATTGTTTAGTTGTCCAAGGTTCGAAAGTAAAATTGAAAACTTCAGCATCAGAAATGCTTACCCTTATTAGATACTTCAGCCTAATAGCCGGGTTTTACATTCCTTTAGAAAATAAAGTATGGAAATTATACATTATGTTGCGGCAAATCACCGACAGGTTATTAAGTCATAGGGTCTTCAGTGACACCAATATTCAACTCCGGGTTATAATAGCAGAATTTAATCAATTGTACACGGAGCTAACAAAATCACCCCTGCAGCCAAAGTTTCATTTTCTGACTCATTATCCTACCATGCTAATGAAGTTCGGCCCCGTACGTAACATGTGGGCTATGCGTTTTGAAGCCAAGCACAGGGTATCTAAGTTAGTGGCTAGATCATCTTTTAATCGAGTCAATGTTTGCAAGACTCTAGCAATAAAATGTCAACTTATGCTCAATGACTTGTTTGTGAAAAATACAATACCTACAACAAAAATACTAGGAAAAAAATCTGCATTAAATTCAGGAGACACTGTCAAGTTTTCTCTCGGCACTGGCGTTGTCCTCAAATATTCGGTTACTTCCGCTACAATAGCTGGTGTTATATGGCAGCGGAACTCTATTGTTACTGTAGATATAGATGATGAACAATTCTTACCCACTTTTGGCCAAATTGATGCAATTTTGGTGACAGATACTGAAGAGGTTTTTTTCCGTTGCTGTATGTTTGAAACTATTGAATTTAATTCTCATTACAATTCTTATGAAGTTAAACGTGGTAATGATTATCTGTGCTTTCCTTGCCAAAATGCCGTTTCTCCGTGTCCTCACACGCTCACTCTAATGCGAGGTAACACGTCATATATTACAAGTAGATGGTACCTAGAGTAAAAATTTCAAAATTCTGTAGGTATTCTAACGGCTTACGGTCGCTGCTATAATACCTTGAAAATGCGCAAACGAGTTAACTCGTTTGCTCATTTTTAAGGTGTTTTTATTTTGAATCCAGTAATATCAATTTTTTTTGGAAACGTTTACATAATTATTAATTATGTACTTATACCGTACGCGGCGTTGCTAGTTTGAGGCACTGCAGAGTCCAAGGGCAGTTATTTTTTTATAGCAGAGTGCGCTCAACTAGTAATCTACCCTTAGTTACGGTATTTATCGGATATCCCTTTAGGATATCCTATAAAGACGGCCCGATAACGGTGTCCGCATAAAGTAATGGTATGAGCCAGCACCAATAGCTGGTTTAAGGTGAACGCACACTTATCAGAGCCGAAGGAGGCGAAGGAATCAAATTTTAGAATTACTTAAATGAAGTCCAATGTAACTTCGCACACTTATCCGCACCGAATCGTACGACCTTATTCGTCCGATTCGGTAAGTGTGCGAGGTTCCATAGGATTTCATACAAGTAATTCTAAAATTCGATTCTTTCGCCTCCTTCGGCTCTGAAAAGTGTGCGTTCACCTTTAGTAATAGATTTTAAAGTAAAGTATTTGTATGAGGGATAGATTAGTCTCATCGGAGTGTTTATAGTAGCACTTTACTTGAAAATAGATATTTACTATAATAATATAACCAATTTATTGTATGCAGCTTTAAGGTGAAAGCGTCAGGGTAGCCCGCGAAATTCAAATTTTCTTACGTTTTTTGCAATTTGCAGGCCAGTGCTAGGTTTTGATTGAAATGTTAGACGCGGGTGTAAGACGTATGTAGTACAACTTATGTACTTACACCCGCGTGCAACATTTAATTAACATACAACCTAGCACTGGCCTGCAAATTGCAAAAAACGGCTACCCTGAAGCAATCACCTTAAGGGCAAAAATGTTTTAGTTATAGGTACATTAATGTAAAGTTTGTTATTTTTTGTAAATTAAATTTCTACTCGTCTCAACCTTTATTTTAATTTGTAAAAACTAGAATTATTGAACATAATGTATATAATGATTCTTTATAATGACCGACAAATAGATACTGTAATCATTAAGGCGAGGATATTTCTAAACAAAACAGTCTTCTTTTATACTGAATATAAATGTTTAGAGTATATAATAATAATTCATTCATACTATGGAAATAAAAATACCATTCAATTTTCTGTTTAATTTATACATACATCCCTTTTCACCTTCTTACCATTCTTGCCAAGGTACTTTTTTCTATTTTTTTTACTTACTCTCCATTTTTTTAAGGTTCAAGTTTAGGGTTCTTCAGTTTTTTTTAATGTTGAGCTCACACCTAATAATATTTAAAAGGAAAGAACCAATATTGGATACTTAAAAATAAGGGGATCATGTAAGTCCAGTGGCGCCCTCAATTATAGGAGGATTGTGATTTCTAATAATCCAAACAATTTCTGTGTAATCCACCAGTATTTAGTTGTAGTCCTACTGATGGAGAATGAGTAGAACTACAACTAATCACTGGTGTATTATAGAGATATTAATTGGTTTATTAAAAAACACAATCCTCCTATTGAGGGCGACCTCCGTAAGATAATAGGCTATAACCAGAGATATGAGGAAATAGTAGGAAAAGTAAGAGAACCTAACCTAAAATACGAGGAGGTTACCGAAAAATAGTAGGAAAAATAATAGGATATAACTGGATATATGAGGAAGGCACCGAAAAATAGTAGGAAAAATTGTATGACATAACTGAATATGTGAGGAAGTCACCGAAAAATAGTAGGAAAAATAATAGGATATAACTGGATATATGAGGAAGGCACCGAAAAATAGTAGGAAAAATTGTATGATATAACTGAATATGTGAGGAAGTCACCGAAAAATAGTAGGAAAAATAATAGGATATAACTGGATATATAAGGAAGGCACCGAAAAATAGTTGGAAAAATTGTATGACATAACTGAATATGTGAGGAAGTCACCGAAAAATTGTAGGAAAACTAATAGGATATAACTGGATATATGAGGAAGGCATCGAAAAATAGTAGGTAACTAAAACTAAATCCATGGTGACACATCATCTTAAATACTGTTATCATCAACATCAGTATTATCATCGTTCTTTTTGGTGAATCACTATGCTCCGTCCTTTGAGTGAATTCATCATACTTTAAGCTGAATTCACCTCTTTTATGATTGTCAGTTTTCTCAGTGTAGACCTCATCATTCGCTTTCCAAGTCAAGAGCAGGCCCATACAGCAATTAAAAAATTAATATAAAAAGTTGAAGAAGCGTTAGTCTAGCAGTCGGTTCTAGGCTCCTGGTTTTTTTTTAGTTTGACTGCTAACCAACCACACCCTTATTCACCGGCCGCTATAATACCGATATCCAAAGACTAGCTTCTGCCCGCGACTTCGTCCGCGTTAAATTTCTTGTTCCCCCGACCCTTCCCGTCGCGTCGAATCGCCTACCCGTACCCGTGCGATTTTCCCCGTTTTTGCAACGTTTTTATTACTGCTCCGCTCCTCTTGGTTGTAGCGGTTATATAGCCTATAGCCTTCCTCTATAAATAGGCTACCCAACACAAAAATATTTTTTAATTTTTAATCAGTAGTTCCTGAGATTACCGCGTTCAATCCAACAAACAAACTCTTCAGCTTTATAATATACCGATACGATATGCAAAGATTACAGAGTTTCAGATGACGGAGGTAGTAAATTACAATTATCCATCTTACTGGTGAATGTTACTTGCGCCTACATAAGTGTCATCCCTGACTACCTGCCGGCGTAGCATGACCAATTCTATATCTATTCTACCAAGAACAAATAAAGTTCCTTATGTATTTCAGTTCTGTAAAAATGTTGCTATCTCATCAGAAAAATAGTCATCATACTTGACATCGTACTCTTGTCGACTGAGGAATAGAAACATCTCTTCTTTTCAGTTTCACATAATTTTTCTACGATACAATCTATCATTTTGTCTTCTCTTCCGTCGACAAATTCCGGCGGTCTATGGCGGTCATGCTACGCGTGCTGATCCCTGATAATAAAAACTCGTAGATAACAGCATAAGCTATCTCCCAGCGACATCATTCACGACATCGTCGGATTGTCACCAATGTTAATTAAGGTAGTGGCGGCAATAGCCCCCCAAAGAATTTATCGATCAACGTCAGAAAATTCTAAGTTTCCAAAAATAAAAATTTTAAAATTCAAATTTTCGTACGTTTTTTGGAACACTGACCTAAAAATTTTGAATTTCATAGGCTAAGCGCATCTACCTGAAAAGCATAGATCAATTAATATCTACTGATATGAATGATGGATGTTTTGTTTAAGAATTGGACTTGTTAATGAAGCTATTGGTGTACGGGCTTTAGGCCGACATCACTAATTGGTACTTAGTTGAGTAATGACTTTAACATTTTTGACACGTAAATGTAAATGTACGAATTTAATACGAGAATAAAATTGCCAAGAACAGTATTTTGGAAAAATTCTATCTCAATGTTGATTAATTGAGATAGACTTTTTCCAAAATAATGTCGGAATTAATACAAATACGGCCTTTTCAAAACAAAGCTTCTTAACGGATTTTTAATAATATTTGAGAGATAAGTTAGTAAAACTTATTCACCACATGTTATTAAAAATCCGTTTGGTGATTTTCTGGTGAACTCGTTATGCTTAGATTGTTTAAACTTCGCAACGGATTTTAATGCGATTTTCATCGATAGACAGAGTGATTCATGAGAAAGGTTTATATATATTTATAAAACGCGGGAGAAGCCATTGGCAAAAGCTAGTTTAAAATAATTTAATATTAGTTGCACACTTTCAATGGACCAATGAACGCTCTGACACACATAATTTATTGTTCCTCTCATCAGTCTCATCGTAGATGTCCCGGAAATTCATCTCACGTCAAAAAGGGCGTGAAATATCAAATATATCAATTTTGAAACTAAAAGATTAGCTCACAATAAATAAAACTAAAACTTTAACAGGGAACTTGTCATCATAATCTTTGTTGGACTCATATAAATGAGTTCGAAAGACATTTTTAAGAATTTGTTAGCGCGCTATTGCATCACGTAAAACAAATATTAATAGAGGTTTTCAGAGGAATATTATTATTATTAATAGGCCATTTTTCAGATTCACTATGAGTCGAAGCTGCCACAACGAATGAAAATAAATATTAGGGCTATTTTGAGAAACAGCAGTGTCTGCGGAAAGAAATGTGACGTTATTAGTGTGTGTATTATTTCTACTTATTTTCTTAACTTTACTATATTAATTTGACTGAGTGCCTATAGATTTTAGAGTTTAATCATGTGATTCTTTAAGATGAAATTAAAGATGATATTGAAATGTATAATATACAGGCTTCCACCTGTAACTTTGTCTGATGGTATGTAGTTAAGGGCTTAAAGCATCCTCATACCAATTTCATCAATAATTTCATCAATATCGGTCGAGCCTTTTTGGTGATTAACGGAAACAAAGACACAGACAGACTTTTTTTTTTGTTTTTGTTATTAATAAGTACTGTATAAACTTAATAAAGGATTTAGTAAGAAGCTGTTATTTTGACATTACAAACTGACGCTTGAGTTATTTTTTTTTTATAGCGTATAATTAATAATAATGTATAACATTTTTTTTTGTGTGAACCTAATATAGGCAAAAGGAGTGTGTAGAGATCGTAGCAAGTGGCGTTCCGTGGTTTCTGCCTACACCCATAGGAAAAAGGCGTGATTGTATGTTGTATGTATATTTACTTATTCATTTTAATTTTGAAGTCGTTGTCGTTGTCGTCGTCGTTGTTTATCTATATATATATCGAAAACGGCAATCTATCTTGAGACTAACGAACATAAAAAAACATTGCTATGAACGTAACCAACTTTCTGAAGAAGACGTAAGGTACAATAACTCACGCCCAAGTCAAAATAACTCAACTCCATAATAACATGACGAGAATAAGCGACATAAGTTCTGTCAAGTTGAGCTTACTTAATAACTTAAGCTTACATCCTTAGTAGCAAAGTCTGAACATTTCTGTTATAGATTTGTTGTTGAGTTCTACATTGTACTTTTCATTATACGGATAACTTGTGATCTCTACTACATAGTAGAGTAGAGTAGTAGCAGGCTTCGGTAGTGGCTTTAGTAGCTTAGGCGTAAATAAAGAACTTCATTTATAAAGACGAACTTCGTGAAATATGATGTTCGTGACAAAGTAAAAATGAAGATAACGTTTTAACAATAAAACTGAGTGCCTCACGGGGCTGCGCCAAAAATGATCATTTTAGCAATCATGCCAGACAGATAGATGCTGGTTTTTACACGTCTGCCCAAAAAAGAAGAGTTATGTTTTCAGGGTTCATGTTTGTTTGTGAGTTTCTTTATTCCACCATAATTACTACTAAACGGTTTAACCGATATCAATATATGTGGTATCGTCAGAAGCGTTACGTTATCCTGGGTAACATAGACTTGTGAGAAGCTAGAAAAAGGGCTGGTAAGAAAATAAAATATAGAGTAGTCACAGTAGGTACATATGAAAAATAAAAAATTAAAGCTTTTCATAATAATTGACCCTTAAGGCGGGTCGCGACACGACTTTCAGTAGAATTTCCATGAAGTTTTCAATGTAATTGTTCTACTAGAATCGCGTCGCGCCAGATTGCAGGAGCCTTTATTCCGCTTATTCAAATATTCCGTACGAAGTATGATCTGATTAACTGAATGAAGCTGAAGCGAGATGGGATTTACATGTGTAATATCGGATCGAAATTTAATCTGCATCGGTTATATTTTAAGTGAATTTTCCTCTCTGGATGTTCGATTGAAATATGGCGACAATTACGGAAGTTAAAAAGCAGACTGATTTTGCTATTCAGCAGGTGTTCATGTTGATGCAGGGAAGACTTCGAAAAAGAAAGACACTGAATTGATGACTGGTAGAAATTTAAGGAAGAAAAAGACGTAAAACAGCATTAAGAACAAGAAAATGATTGACGTTATTGCAATTTACGATAAGCCATAAATTAGTAGGCCTTCCCTCATCTAACCCTGCCAATAGAAGTAACGAAAGGTCACTTGGCGGGAGCTGTATAAACCACTTGACAATTTTATCGAACCATCTGAGAGCCTTCTTGTAAGTCTGCCGGGCCGACTTGGAAATTTCCAATCCAAGTCAGCCGGAGCAAAGACAATCTCCACAGATGGGGGTTCACGAATGGCTCTGATCTCAAGTGCGTAACTGCGCATGCGGTACTTCTCCACGAGAATAACTCACCTTCTACCCTCTAGCGCCACATACCCTGTCATCTGAGGATTTGAAAATCTTATGACTGCGTCTGTTTTGGGCCAGAGATGCTATAATTTTTTTGCCATCGATATGCTAAGAAGAGAATAACTATACATATGGCAAATCTCTCACGGCAAGGCATAAGGCCTTCCCCTGAAACAGAAAACGAAAAATGTTCAGCCTAATAAGTTTTTATTATCTGTGAAATTAAAGTAGGTAGGTCGGTATTGTTTTTTCAAGCAGCGAACCTCTGGAAGGTTAATGACCAAATAAACCTTACCGTTTCTCACGTGCGAAGCCTAACAGATTTCCTATTACAGCTAAAATCTTTATAAATCGCAGCCATGGGGCCACAGAGGGCCTTGAACGCCATGGATTCATTGCTCTCACGAAAAAGTAGCCCAAATAAATCTTTATCTCAAAGGGATAAGGTATGATTTTGTACAAAAGCGATTCCTGATTGATGGTTGACATTGATAACAAGACAATAAAGTTTTATTGCGATCAAGATAAACGAACGAACAGACATCAATACAGGCTAACATTTGTTATTATCAATTGTAGAGATTTATATTATGCAGCTTATGCGGGTGCATACAGTGAGACTAATGGCAGTTAAGAATAATGATCATTCGAAATTGAAATACGAATGACGAAAGAATAGACAAACAATTTAACCAATGATCGTAAAAAGTAACAAGTCACTTTTAATTGTTACGGCCTGAAAATTATAAACCCGTTAAAAAAATGTATTTGTGATTGGAATCTTAATAAGTGTTATTAAGATTCCAATCACAAATACATTTTTTTGATATTCTATTCTATAATTCTTACGCGACTCAAAAATCGACTAATTAAAAAACTTATGTTTAACGTACCACCAGATATAGTAACATATAACAGACAAAACTAGTAAATGATCACCAAAATTAAACCCGCATTTTAATGTAAAATTATAACCAAAATTTTAACATCTTGCTATCCTATTTAAGCAAACTGACTCCAAATAAATCATTGTTAATCCAAAAGTAGTAAATGATACCAAAATTAAAACAGAATTTCAATGTAAAATTATAACCAAAGTTTTTACATCTTGCTATCCTATTTAAGCAAACTGACTCCAAAAAAAATCATTTTTAACCCAAAAATATTTAGTGAACACGAAATTATTAAGAGTGTACTACGTGAGTTCGACAAATGGGTGTGCGAATAACACTTGTGCGACAAAACTGTACTGCGACTCACCATAGTTCGAATGCACGCTTGTGCGACACACTGAATCTAGTCGTTTCTAGCACTCGCCGGCCGCTGCCGCGGTACCGCTCGCTTCGCTCACTCGGCTCGTGCATAGGAGGGCACACTTTTAACCTTTTTTTTTTTTTGATCTCGAGGTGGAAATCCTCATGGATGTCCTCTGCCCTGGGGTGGGCAGAGGGGTCTGTCAGACTCTTACTGACTAAAACCACCCCGGTGTTCCGTCCCACACCTACGTCGGGGACCACGGGAACCAATATGTCTTCCGCGATCCCCGACTAGTGCCGGCCCGCCGTTGCGGGCCTCCTCCCCACACTTTTAACCTAACCTAACCTAGTGTACTATGTGAGCTCGAGTGTATCGCACAAGCGTGCATTCGAACTATTGTGAGTCGCAGTACAGTTTTGTCGTACAAGTTATGATTTGGTGATCATTTACTACATTTGGTGTTCGAATACAATTTAAAGTGCAGTCGTGACTAAAATAGCTAGTACTATTGTAATTTTAGACTTTATTTTTCTGGTGTCAAGTATATATTTTTGGTTAAAGAACTAAGGGTAACAAAGCATTTTATGGTGATCATTATATTTAATCCCATTTAAATGGCGCCAAATCTGTTTGTTTGCGGTTTGCGGTGAACTTAATCAAGTCGGAGCCAAACAATGGGTTATGATAAAACTTGGCACAGGTAGTACCAGGGGCGTAGCTACCGCCGTATCTGCCGTATAAATTATACGGGGCCCCCGGGCCACGGGGGCCCCCACGTGCGTAAGCAAAAATTAATACAAATTTCCCATTATTTTTTTTTAATTTCTAATAGAGATAAACAATTACCTAAGAACTTCGATGGGACATGAACGCCTGTCAGATCTGTCACTATCGTCGTAGAGACAAACTATAGAAAAACTAAAGTCATGATCAGCTATAAATGATTAATTAAATCATTTTGCCGAAACAAAAAGCAAGGAGAGTTATTTAATTTGAATTTTTTGCAAAAAAATTTGGAAAGAGTGACAGATAGATAATAATGATGAAATAATATTTCTTTTAATTTTACGCAAACATTTTTTTTTTTGTGGGAAATCGT
The DNA here is from genome assembly GCA_932294355.1 of Aporophyla lueneburgensis. Classification (NCBI taxonomy): domain Eukaryota; kingdom Metazoa; phylum Arthropoda; class Insecta; order Lepidoptera; family Noctuidae; genus Aporophyla; species Aporophyla lueneburgensis. The sequence continues at coordinate 8,844,071 of OW028758.1, read as the reverse complement.
TACCCTTCATAAGGGCCCCCAAACAAATTTTTATACGGGGCCCCGCCAAGGCACGCTACTCCACTGGGTAGTACGGAAGCTTACGTCACTGTCTTACTAGGTCGGAGGTTACTATTATACTAACTATGTGGATAAATCCTCTTTGCAATTCAACCACGTCTTCTGGGATCAATACGTAGTTATTTTAGCACTGGGAATACGGAACGAGAAAAGCATAAGTAGGTACGAAAAGAAATGTTTGGAAACTGGAGCATTGATGTTTGATAATATTTTTAAGCAGTAGATACGGGTATGTTCTCACTGACGAACTTGAGCACCATTCGATGAGGCTGCAATACTAACCTACTTTTAAGGAAAAGTTAATAGGATTACCATTGGTAGTAGTATTAGCTTTTTTATTAACTTCTTTTTCCTGTGGTCCCAAAATACCACTAAAAATAATAATAATTTTTATAGGTGGAATCTGGGACCGTGGGCCTAGTCCCGAAAGCCCCACGACCCATTAGTTAGTTGATCGGATAAATGCCCGAAATCAATAAGTTTTTTCACAAAAATTGTTCTTACTCTCTATTAATATTTATGAAAGTACTGACAGCCAAAGATCTTCAAATGACAGGCAAGTCGTTGCTCTCGTCTGTTATGTGTAGATCTTTGACAGTCAGAAACCTGAAAAGCTCACAACCAGTTTTGTCAAAGGGTATCGTGTTACCCTTTAACTGGGTTGTGGATGTCAGATGTTAGAGTCTCTTCTAGAACTAGTAGGTATTCAGCTGCATCCGGTAAGACTGGAAGCTGACCTCAACACATTGGGGAAATGTTATGGCAGATGATGATGATAAGTATGAAACTTTTCCAGAGACAATATTTAAAGAGAACGATTCATTTACTAAAGTGTTAACAACATATTATACAGATCTTAAAATAGATTTGAAAGTAAACTATGTCCCTATCCTAATAATAGGTACATACCTACATTGAATTGTTTACTTTGAACAAAAATAACCTTCAATGTTACTTTTACTTGCTACAGACTTGCTACTACATAACCTTTAAAATAATCTATTAATCTTTAGTACCTATGTTAAATGCTGTAGGAGTCATTTTAATAAAGCCTAATGGATTTACATAAAGATAAATCATGTTTGAATAACTCCTACATTATTATGACACTAATTACTTTGCAAAACAATGTTATTTTGGCACCTACGGAGCTTGTTAAGTTATTTTAACAAGGCCTTATAATCAGGGTTCTCTTGCCTGCCTGTTAACAACTACTAAAAAACAAAACGCTTTCGTAGGTATTTGAAATTGGAATTAAGTGCTCTGTCAATATAAATTCGGCCAGCACGGTAATTGCGTTAAACACTAACAGTAGTAAAAACGGTTTTTAATTTTGACAGGTTAAAAATATTCTATATTATGTTCTTTACATTGTTGAGCACACAATTTTTTCGAACATTATGAAGCAATATCCTTCAACGTGATTAAGATTGTGATTGATAGTGAGATACGCATCTAGGGTGCAACTCAATCAAATTCGATTCTTTAAACAAATTCGTTAAGATAATCGACTAATCTTTTTCTGTCGCTGTCACCGTACTATGAGTATGTCTCATGTCAGAAGCTAAAAATACTCGAGTGTCCCTTTCACGAGATGTTCTAGCGATGTAGAATCGTGCTACGGCTCCCTAATCATAATTTATTGTAGACATAAATGACTCTTCGCACTAAATTAGTCAGTTTCCGTTTCACGAACTGCTGAACATTTCTAGCTATACTTTTTAAACACACGAAAGTAATTCGAACCTTAAATAGCCGGCGAAGAATACATTTTCTTTCGTTTTTTTTTTGCAAATTACATGTCAGTGTCAGGTTATACCTATGTTGATTAAAATATGATCCGCAACAATAACAAGGATGAATTTACATAATTATAATCATAATTACAATCCACACTAATATTATAAATGCAAAAGTAAAGCTTTCCTGCTGAAACTACTGAACCGATTTAAATGAAATTTGGTACACAGATAGTTTAGAGCCTGAGAAAGGACATAGGCTCCTTTTTATCCCAGTAGTATGTTCCCGCGGGATAATTTCCGACCTCCACGCGGGCGAAGCCGCTGGCAAAAGCTAGTCATGAATATTACAATAATTCAATAAAAACATACATTTTAAGGTCGCGAATCATATCATTCCGATTCAGCCCGTCCTCTACCAGCGATGCCCTAAGCCGAGGCCCGTACCCCAAGGGTGCCCTTAGCGAGTAGTCGCTTCAATTTTAAGTTTTTAGGCCCTGGCTGGAGGCCTTAATTTATTAAGTTAGCCACAGGCAAGTCCGGGTAAGCAGCCGACAACCTCATAGGATGAACGGCGCGATGTCATTCCCAAAAAAAAAAGTCGTTATACCTATATTGTTCTACTTTAGCGCAACCCGATATTTATTAATTTTATTAAGACATTTCTCAGGAAATCATAAATTATAATGAACTCTGGAATGTGTATTTGACTAATAAATCTCGCGAATTTATAAAGATAGTCAACCCGTGTCGTAATTTTCACAAATATTTTCAGACAAAACAAAATAATATCATCGTCATGGTCCGTTTTTTGGCAACTAACAGATACTTATAAAAACAATGATCTAACAAAACGTCCGGCTGCTTATTACCAGTTCAATGAACTTTAGAGAAGCAAACATTAATAGACTTATCTCTAAATACTAGTTTCAGTTTTTCATGAGCAATTTGTTTGTCCGGTTCGTGTACAGAGATGTCAAAGAAAAATGTCCATAGTTGAAAAGAAATGAATTTGCTTGTCACCCTGTTTTTACCTTAGATACAGAAATACACTTTCAAAATAAATGCCTCTTCTATCGGTAAACAGTGATACTCCGTATCTCGAAAACTGTGCTATTTCGGGGGCCGAATAATTATACACTTAGTTTAAGTTATACAGCAGTTATTTAATACAAACAAACATCACTACATAGTATAAAACAAAGTCGCTTACTTCTGTCTGTCCCTATGTATGCTTAGATCTTTAAAACTACGCAACGGATTTTGAGTGTTTCAAGGGGAAGGCTTATACGTATAATACGCGGGCGAAGCCGCTAGAAAAAGCTAGTATAAAATAAGCCTTCTTCCCATGGGGTAGGCAGAAACTACAGATGCCTCGGGTGTCTCCTTCCAGCGGCGTTTCCACTCACATATGCCTTGTAAATACCTTTTGTGTAATCGTTCTTCACTCATCGTCTCAACATGACCAAACCATCTAAGCATACTCTTCTTAGTTATTCGTCCTTCTAAGAAACAGGTTCAAAGAATAAATCATAAGTATCTTCTATCAAGGATTACTTTTACTTGATTCACAACCTCACAAGTCATGGGTACAATCCGACCCCTTTTGTGAAGGACCCTTTTCTAAAACAAACACTTACTGGTAGTGGTGGGGTTACTGCGAATATGAGTAATGCATCTTACATTGTCAGTTTTGTAAACAATAAGATTGATACAATGACCCTGTGGCCCTCACTGGTATAACACATTATAAGAAATGCCTTTGAGTAAAACGATGACAGAGCTTTAAACTTTAGCGTGTATGCGTTATATCGAAAATTCTGGTTAGTTCACTAAAATAGTCTTCTGGGGAAGTGAACTTGTCTACAAACTGCTCAAAATTAGATGAAATGAAATACAGTGGTTTATTTTGTAAATTAAATAGGATATCGGAATTTGTTTTACACGTCATATTATAAAAAAAAAGATAGATGGATTTGGACATTTTTATATGCCGAAATGGCGAAACAAATTCAAGGATCAAAGTTTATTTTAAAGTTCAGACACAGTCTTGGTCAGAACATGTGAAGACAATATAATGTTGTGTCTGAAATGGTCTATTGAGGAAAGAAGCACACAGATTTGAGTGGACCAGTCCAGTCAGTGCAAGCATTTGTGAGTAATCGTGTAGCTCAAATCTGAAGTTTTTGAGCTCATCGACTCGACAAACAATACCAAAGAAACGATATTTGGTAGGCTGCATAAAGTTCTCATGGATTTTTTCCTATGCATTTACTACTTAGATAAATTACGAGTTAACCTTTTTAAAGTCCGGGAAAGAGACAAAAAGCCCCGTTTTTATTTCAGTACCTAACCTATTCATTATTCAACCTCTGTATTTAACACTATGCGCAACGGATTCAAAAAGAGAATCACGAGAATTTACAAGGCAGAAAAAAAACCTGTGTAGTAATGACTATGAGAGCCACGCGCTTGGGCCGAACATTTGTTGAAATAAGGCAGGGGCCCGACTCCCAGACTTAACTATGGTTAAAAAACCTCTATGACGGAACGAGCGACTTCGGTCACGTACCAAAGCGTATTGTACTTGCCGTACTTGTTTTCAATTACAAGATGGAAAAATGTGGGGTTATTGTTTTGTATGGCAGAAACAACAGTTTTTGTTTTAAGCATTGTAGAGTGAGAGTGTTTCGTGGCGAAATTGGCAAAAGGAGCATTCAAGAAGCAAGTTCGTGTATGTCTGCTTTACCTCTGAGCCGACGTGCACAGAGAGCTGTAAATTGTGAACGTAGTGGGTCAATAAAATATTTGAAACATTGAAGTCGTATGGTCCGTCCGGATGGAGTATTAAAACAAATTTACCGTGCAATTTTGATCATTATTCCTAGAAATCCCCTCGCCTATCAGCCAAATCACGCGCAAACTGGTTTTTGCTGCTATTCCATTTTTAAATTTGTTTGACAGTTCGAATGCAACTAGAATTATTTTATCGCTAGCTTGTACGCATTACTTACTGTATACATTTATTTTTATCTGTCATAATATACATTCTACATACAAACATTATTGTAGGTGTTCACTTCAACAGAAAACAACACACAAAACATAATGGTAGCATATTGCAGCTTGCCAAAATTCAGTCCCATATTTCTGTTCAAACATGTACTGGTACACCCACTCCCAAATAATGTAATAAGAAATTGCCACACAAAAATGCTCGTAATTTTAACTTCTACAGTTATCGGGAGTGAAAAAAACGTATCCAAAAAACTGCACCTACTTGCCAAGGAGGCTGATGACACATGCCTTTTTGTATCTCAGAATAATTCTGTGAGTAATCGAACGTACCTACTATAAGCAGATGTGGGACGAAAAGCTACATGTACACTTACGTTGTTAAAATCACCGTCAAAGTCGGTATTTATCGTCAAAATCTTGCATTGATGCAATTATGCGATTGTCCGCCTAACTTCTTGCATGGGTATTTCGAGCTGGTAACAACAAGATCCTTTGTTTGAAGAAGAGCCAAACCAATTAACATGTATTTCTTCGGTTCTGGTTTAGAGTTTGAAGGAGTATTTAAGCCACGCACATTCCGAAAATAGGCATCTATCAATAGTGTCATCAGTTTTGTCCTGTTTCCCGGAAGTTCTTCGAAGTAAATATGTTGATCAGTCTTTAAAATAGAACAGCCCTCTAAGTCGACAATCAAAACATTAATAGAATATATCTATCTGCCATTCCGCAACTAAGGCCTTTCCGAAATCCACCTTTAGAATCCGTACTCACTGGCCATTTCTCTAACACATGTCTCTCATACAAAGGATTACTATTTGCAGCAAATTTGCCTGCAACACACATTTGCTCATAATCAGCTTTCTCAACATGTCCCTGAAAGCTTAAGTCCTATACAAAGCATACGTTCATTAGAGAGGGCAGTCGGACTGCAACTGTCCTACAAAAGCAATTGCCAAAGAGTCGCCGTAGTACAAGACAATGTTCGATGAATCATCTACTCACCAACACAAGATACAGCTGGAACGGGACATTTCGAATCTTAAGTGGATGTAATAGAAGCGTGTCTACATGAAAATGAAGATTGTCAAGCTGTTAACAAAGTGGAGTTTAAGAATCGGAAACAAAGTTCAACGAATAAGTCTGTGTACAGTTGTGGTATAAGAGTTGATGCGAGTTTGTGCGTGAACAATTTATAGAGATATTAAGGAAGCTATGTTGGTTTTAGGTTTTCTTTGTTGTTTGTCAAGAATGAGGTTAGTGTCTACATATAGATTTACTACAGCCACAACAGATTGGTATATGGAAGTTTATAGCTTTATAGCGGCTATTATTTTGTTGATTAGCAATTTTGTTCTAATACACAGAGTAATTACACTGGTCAACAAAAAAACACTTTTTGTAAGTAACATGAAATGTTTTGTCTATTTATGGTTAGAACAAGGATAAGGACAATATCCAAATCACAATTTAAATATAATGTTTTGAAACTTTTATCTAATAATAATGCAATGAAATGAATGTATAATAATTAATAATAGATCTAATCCTATTTTGTATAATTTCACATTTCTGTTTTTCTCTCGTCACTGAGTTGTTTATTTATTTACTTTTAGTTAATTCACTATTAGTTATTTGTTGTGAATGATGTAATAATTTTCAATATGTACTGCATGTTTAATAATGCCTTTTGGTGGCACTCATTGCTTATATTTTATTTTTTAATATGCGGATAATGTAGTGGGCTGCAATATTGTTATTCACTTCTACTATTTTTTGTTATGTTAAAATTATATATTGTAGCTGTTTATTGTCCCTAAATAAATAAAATAAAATAAAATAAAATAGAAATAAAATTAAAATGTATCAAATACGAATAGTTTTTTTGAAATTTGATTTCAAATTTCACTTTTATAGTCATTTGAGCGATGATTGCCGAGAAAATTAAAAGCCACATTAATTAAAGATTCCGAGGCTGCTTTTTCTAAATCACTAAGCTTTTTTGAATATTTCATTTTCATGAATTGCCTGATTTGAGGACCTACAAATATTTTCAAATAAGTTGCTAATGGCATCAAATTTCTTCGCTGAGTTTCAAAACTTATGTCGCCACAATTGTAACAAAACTTGTCAGGGTTAATTTTTACACTTTCTTGTCACTATTTAAGAATCATTTAATTCGAAAAACAGAAAATACAACTACGCTTTTCAAATAATAAATACTTTGAATAGGAAAACAAAACTTAAAAACGATTAGTCTGTTATTTTCGGATAGTAGCTGTAACACAAAAACGAGACCTGATCCAATCAATATAATGGTGGTAGAATGAGGGAAGGTAGGTTATTCAAAATTAGTAAACACCTTTCTTGTTACAAAATTTTGTTGACCAGTGTTATAGATAGACGCTTAATTCTACTCTTACTTCTTGGTCAACTGATACTAGTATATAAAATTATTCAGCAAAGAACCAGAGTAGACGACATAACTTGCAGAGTAAGCAAACTGAAGATCACTGTGTCTAGCCATGTTTGTCGAAGGATGGCCGATGTAGCAGAGGAGCCGAGTGGAGACCGCGTATCGGCAAGTATAGTGTGCGATACCTAGATTATGGACCGACGACCTAAAGGAGGTGGTTGGGACAGACTGAATCCATAAGGATAGGGTATTTTAGTGCAGGCTGGGAGAAGCGTATGACCAGCAGTGGATAGCGATAGGCTGATTTGATTGATATATAAAAAGTTAACTAGGTACTCATTTTAAATTCGGGAATATTCGATATTGCCGTAAATTCGAATTGGAGAGTCGATTGAAGTTTTTATTGCTTAGTGTAGCAATCTTCAGTTTTACAGATTAATTGTTACCAAAATATCAATATTTATTATTATTAGTAGCCATTAATGCCCCACTGCTGGGCAAAAGCCTCCCTAATCTCTTTCCACGTCTCTCAATCCAGAGCTGCCAAAGACCAGCCTTTATTAACAGAGTCCAGCTTAATGAAAACATATCAACAATTTTCATTAATTGCTCGTCGTGTTTACTATCTACCCATCGCTCCTAATAATTCGCAAACCAAGTCCTCAGCAGATACAATCTGTTCACGATGTCCAATATAAGTGTGTCACTAATACAAAATTAACGTGTACTTCGTGTAAGACCATCGTACCTTCAAATTACATAACCTTTGCTATCTCCATTAAATTGTACGAGATGAAGCAATTACCATGGACATTAAGTATTTTGTGTTTATAAACCCACGCTATTGTGATTTTTTTTTGTCCTTAATGCTTTTTTCGTGTTCAGTCGATAATTGTATAACTTCTTATGCAATGAAGATGGCGAGTTAAAGATGACATTAAAAGCTTTTTATAAAAGGGGTATTATTTCTATGATCTAAGAATGAAGCAAATTGTTCAACAACTGTCGGAAATGATCTCTAAAGAGATATCATGGGAATGAAAGTCAGACTGGAGGCCAAAATAGTAGGTAAGTAAAAGAAATATGGAGTAATTTTAGAATATCCTATGAGGAGACATACATAACTGAAAATAGGTTAAGGTAGAAAATTATTAAAATATAGCCAAATACAAAGTTGTGTAAATTATTTCACCACCACTGCTCATAAATCGGTGAAGTAAAAGATTATGAGGAAATTGGCACACGTCATAGAACCAAACGTCAAACACATGTGATATCTACCAAACTGGCTGGATTATGGCCCACTCCCTCTCACAGACAGGAGGCCTGTATCCTAGCAGGAGTTGTTCCAGGCCTCCTCTCTCTTATAGGCTGATTATGAACACAAAGATGCAGAAAATAAACTCATTGACGAAACAATCATGCTCATAACGTAAGTTCTAACTACGAAGGCACCACTTATCTTGAGCTACCAAAAGTTTCTCAATCCTAAAATAGCCTGAAACGCAGCCACTAAGGCACGTAGTAATAATTGAATACGGCGGCAGTTTTGGCAGATGTTAAAACAGATAAAATCTAGACGCAAACGGAATACTAATCAGGATATTAAACCATAGAAGGATTTGGACGAAAGCTTTAGCATAATGCAAATGTGCCTAAGCTTGTTCTTGACTGTTATCTCATTTGATGTTTTGTGGCAATGCGATTAATGGCCTTAAAGATACATAATTATGCAACGGCAACGTTTTCCGCCCTGACCTATACTCGAGCCAGCCCGAGCCGCTGAGCCTGTAGTTATAAATTCGTCCCTAAATAATAATTATTCCGATCCAGCCCGTCCCTTGCCGCCTCTCCTCTTCCAGCGACGCCCGCTCGAGCCGAGGTTCGCTCCTCCACGGGGGTGACTATTGCGTGTAGTCACCGCACCTAAACTTCGTCTTGTTTTGCTTCTGCGAGGTAACTAGCAGAGCCTCTTAAACGATGCTTCTCATTTTTTAGGCAAAAAAGCTTCACACCGTTTCTTAACATTATTTCGATACCACGAGACTAATCGAAGTGTGATTCGATACGATTCGTTTAAGGTTCAATAGACGACCCAGTTCCAATCTGATTTATGTTGCAGATAGATAAATTATCCACCGTCAACTCACTTCTTGTAACATCACATCAGGCAATGGTAGAGATGAAGAAAAAATTTTGTCACCAGTTGCACTGACCAGAAAAGCTTTCTTTCTTTATTTTTTTACTATTAATATCGTTTGGTCAGGAGTATTTTTTCTCTAGTTTAGAGTATATAAGACCCACGTTTATATTCCGCATTCAATAATTTTCAATTCAATACTGGACTTTTCTTCAGCAAACGATCAGTTCAGACTATCTTAGTCCATTGACTGTTGAAAATGGGCAAATAAATCAAATGCTGTTACATGTGGCTTACGTCTACAATGATCATCATTCGTATCCAATAAATACTTGAAATCCTCAAAATGATAACCATAATATTGTAAAGCTGCTATAGAGGCATGAGGAATAGAGTGTACAGTTCACTTATCCTCTATAGAAAAGGGTGGATCCTTCGACTGAAGGGTATTGTAGTAAATATGCTAGTTGCGCGGCGCGATGCAGGATTTGGCGCGTCGTCAGAGTGGGGCGTATTTCACATACGGCGATGTAGATGCCGCCACACTGCTAATATGATTCAAATAAAGTAGTAGGTAAACCACGTGCTAACCCTTCTAAGAAACTCAAGCTGGATGACCGTACCTACGAAAAAAACGCAACCCAAGCAAAAGAAGTGATCAACACACCTGATTCCGAGCATCGCCCACGCTCTAAAGATGACTGATGTATATTTTTTTGGACCTCACACAGACTCGTGACTCGATGAGGCATGAATTTGAGGTTCTATTGTAAATAATACGTAGTTGGTGACAAAGAGTGGTATGGAAATGGAGTGTTACTAACGAACTCACCATTACGAGGGATATATTTGTTGACAGTCATGTAGGACTTAGGATTTAGTCTAGTACCTGTACTCGTTGAATGTCTCTACAGATTTTTTTTTTCGTTCATTTTTGATAACGAATGACTAATTTTCGGATCTTGGCGTCAACTACGGATGACGTCAAAGCCATTGAGAGCAATCGTTATCTTAACAGTGCATTCCAAGCATGCTTAGTCCACGTTGCATGGATGTAAAAATAGTGAGATTTTGTCACGCACTAGATATTCAACGCTCTGTTAGCGCCGAGAGTTGAAAATTTAACAGTGTGTTTTTGCGAGGAGCTGTTGGGAGAACTCCGTTGGATTCTCCATGTGAAGTTCAGCACCAAAAGTTGAAAATCTAGCGCACGCCAAAATCCCACTGTGACCAAATCGTAGTTAGGCACACAATCACACCTTTCGCTCTCGCAAATTGCTCCCATTTCATCGCGTTATTACAAGTCTTTAATATTTTTTTATGATTATAGAATGCTCTGCGTTGATTATTATGATTACTTCATTTGCTAACTACTCCGCGACCACGCCGCGTCCGCTGCTACTGCTCCGTGGTCACGTAAGAAAGCTTGGCTATGAACTACTATGAAGTAATGTAGTTAGTATTGTTTAACTAGGTTACTTTATTAAAAGTAGGTCATTGGACTCTGGCAAGAAAATTAGACAAACAATGTGCAATCAATAAGCTTAGGCTCAATGTTTTTATCGATGTCGAATATGGCTTGTTTTAGAAGCAATTCAGTGAAAGCACTGATTCATTCAAACATTTTACAGACATATAGCTAACCGAAACTGTCAAATTTTCCCAATCAAGCTTGAACCTTATTTTTAAGCGATAAAGTTGAAAACCTATTAAAGAAATTTGACGGATTGTAGTAGCTTTGTGCGCTGGCATCTGTACGTCATAACTCGTAGGTTCGAACCCTGACAAGCACTTTACTTTGCATATGTTATTCCATCACCACTGCTCTCAAAAAATGGTGAAAGAAAACATCATGAGTAAACCGTCTTGTACTATGAAGCAAATATTACATGACATCCACCAACCCCCACACGGGGCTCGCGGCCCGCGTGACGGATTATGGAACATTTTAGGCTGCTAACCTACATATCCATTTAACCAAATTACTCCTATACAGCATCAGTTTTTATCCAGTGCGCAAACTGTAACCATGGATTCAGCATATCATTCTAGACCCCCCAGTGTAGAAAATTTACGTCGGTTATACAAAAAAATATCAGCTGTTCCATGCATTTTGACCCCGTAGGTATTGCATTTTTCTATGAAACAGCAGAATTTTTTTTTAAACCGACGAGAAATTTCTGCGTAAGGGGGTCTAGAATGATATGCTGAATTCATGGTTACAATTTACGCACTGGATAAAAACTTATCCAGTGTAAAGCAGTGGACGGCGTTCGGCTGATATGATTATGTGATGAATGCATCAATTTATTAAAAAAAAGGTTTGGATTTTAAAGGTAGTTCCTAAGCTATTTTAACCTTTTGAACGCCAGAACGCAAACGCATCGGCGCCCCTTCCACGCCAGCCACAAATTTAGCGCAAATACCTACAAAAAAAAAAATAGGGATTCCAACAACTTATATTACTATACTTATTTAGTTTTTACTCAAAAAATGTCGTTTTCATGTCGTCTATAGACGACGGTGGCGTGTTGGGCACGTTTTCATTTGTCGGCTATACACGACAGTGGCGTTCAGTAGGTTAAGGAGCATAGCCTTTGTTAGATATCTACTCTGTGGTAAAGTTCACTTAACAACGGTACACCTTTTGTTGGACATTAGCATGTTAGTAAGAACTTACTCTCTGTTAACAGTTCCTTTGGGGTAAATTAGTAAGCTTGCTATATAAGGTGTATCTATTTATACACGAAATATTTTAAGGGGTACAGCTGTAGGTGGTAAAGAAACTATAGAAGCAAAAAGAAATTTTTTTCTAAGCCTTTTTTAATTTTCGTAATTATTATAATTTTAAAACTACTTGAGACGTTTTGCATAAAACCTTCACTCCAAATTCTATGAATGGCCCGCCTGACGCTGCGAGGGCGGCAACCGGACGGCACGAGCATGGCCGCAGTGTCTCGGGCCGTAAAAAATAAGAAGGAGCCAATATTTCTTATGTGCGTCAAATTATTTATAAATATTAAATTTAAAAAAAAAACCCTTAGAAAAAATTTTTTTTCGTTGCTATAGCTTCTTTACCACCTACAGGTGTACCTCTTAAAATATTTCGTGTATGAATAGATACACCTTATATGTACGCTATGTTTACGGACTATAGGTTTTATTTGTGCCTGAGTTATATTGGATCTATAGCACCTAACTTCATCATCGTCATCATTTAGCTGAAAGACGTCCACTACTCGCCAAAAGACCGCCTCCAAATCGGGTTGGCGATCGAAGTATGGTGGTAAAATGCTTAGAGAACGCTGCTACCCATGCTCTAGTGAGTCCCTTAGTCGCCTTTTACGACACCCACGAAAAGAAATAGGATAGTGCTATTCTTTACGTCCGGCACCACACGGCACCTAATTTGCTTAGGATTTAATTGGCTAGCTGATTGATTTGGGTTGGCTAGCTGGCACTTAGAAAATCATTTAATTAAGGGCTAGCGCATACATACAACTTTTAGTCGAACAACTGTTTTGTTGTGTATCATATGTCTAAAGGAATATATTAGTGCGCGCATACTGTCAACTCGATAGTTGCTCGACAAAAAAGTCAAAAAGCTATATCGATTTGCCTTTGATTTAAAAGTTAGACAACTATCTATCAAGCGCTCAATGTGTATTACATTGTATTGATGTGCGCAGATCATCGACTAAACAGTCGATCCGCGACTGACCGCGACTGCCAGTATGAAATATTCCACTAGATAATCTATCACTGCGTACAGGATGTACACCGTATCTTCTTTTTTTTTCTCTTTTAAAATTTCTATAAAGCAAAGCACAAACTAAAACTTTCTTGTTAATTGACATTGTTTGTAAACACCTTGACTCAAGCGTTGCTGAATAAAGACTGGTCGATCAAAAATCGATTGTATGCGCACTTCCATCAACTTAACTGTTTAGTTGAGTAGAAATCACGAAAACTTTTTAACAAAAAATTAAACCGCCGAAAAATCTGAAAAGCATAAAATAATAAACCTTAAAATTTTGAGTCGGCGCTGAAAAATCAATGAACAAAGATCACTCAAAACGTCGACTCATAATTTTAAGGTTTATTATTTTATGCTTTTCAGATTTTTCGGCGGTTTAATTTTTTGTTGAAAAGTTTTTATTTTATAATTTTTTGTGACTTTAATGTACTAATAATACTGGGCAAGGTATACCCTATCCAACAAAAATTATCAAAATCGGACTACTCTGTATAAAGTTATGCGTGGTTATACATTACAATCAGTGAGTGAACAATCAATCATCCCCTGTTTTCCGACCCTTAGGGTTCGATTTAGTTTTCCAAATTTATATGGGACCACCTTGGGAGTATACCCTTTCCAATAAAAAAAGAATTATCACAATCGGACTACCATGTACAAAGTTATGCGTGATCATACATAAAAAAAAAAAAAATATACGCGTCGAATTGATAACCTCCTCCTTTTTTTTCGTCGGCTAAAAAGTACACAACTCGACAAAACAGTTTAGTCGATGCAACAGTTGTAAGTATGCGCCCGGCCTAAATGTTTTGTGTCTCTTAATGTTTTACTACTTACCATTGTATAAAATCAAGTTCTGCTAACTGAACAGACAGCTGTGCTACTGGGGAGTTTGTTGTGCCACTTCTTCTTACCAGCTAAAGCACTAGGAAGTGGTGAAGGGCGGGCGTTTTGGGGGACTGTCTTATGTAATTTTGACGTTCGAAAAGTGCTGATCCTCAGCCTAATTTGAATAAATGACTTTTGAATGTTATCAATTTCATTGAACTTTCAACATCAAAGAATTGTTTGTAATAGACATTTGGAAATAGGGGCATTTCACGTCAAGTGGACAGGGAAAAAAGTGAGGTTCTGAAATTTGTTCATACTAGGGATGTTATGGATATGACATTTCGGATACGGATTGGACACGGATGTAGGAATGATTATTATACCGGGTACGGATACGGATACGGATATGAAATGATTTCGGATTATCCGTTAGTTTCGGATAATATCGGTTACGGATATTAAACTTTTAAGGAATTTCAAAAGTAAAATATAAATAGCTAATAAAATGGTTTTATTTATATGTCACCATTTGGTAGGAATTACAATCAGTCCGTGAGAAATTATTACAGCTATTTTAAATAAAAATGATTATAAATATAATTTGAGTGTTATCTAATCTACCTAAAATAAAAATGTAATAACAAATCCGATATTATCCGAAACTTTTATTTCGGATTCGGTTACGGTTACGGATAAATTTTTATATCGGATATCCGATAGTTTCGGTTACGGTTACGGAGCTCCTTAACATCCCTGGTTCATACTAGGTCCAGTTATACTTCTGGTTCAATTTTTTTTTATATTAATGATGTGTATTTGTCTAGTTATGGGCTCCTAAAGAATCGTCTAAATCGAAGTTATGATTCGAAGTTTTTTCGTATTGAAAACAATTATAATAAATGTTGTATAGATAATAAACGCGATTTGTATAGAAAAACCTTTTTTTTTTTAAATCAGGAAATTTTCTATACAAATAGCGTAATTTGAAAATTTATTATAATTAAATATTGAACAAATTTCAGAACCTCACTTTTATTCCCTGTCCGCTTGACGTGAAATGCCCCTATTTCCAAATGTCCATTCAAACAAAGACAAAAGCAATCAACAGAAAGTTCTTTAAAGAACGAAAAAGGAAGCGAGTCTAAGGGCTAGTCTACGTTTAAAATGCTTACAATGTGTCCGCTATTGTAAGTGCACTGGCAGCGCTTACAGCGGAACTACGGGCGCGGCATACAAATGTCTAGACGCTGTGACAAATACGCTTGAGGACTGGTCGGTAGAAAAGTGGGAGAGTGATAGGTTTATTTGAAAGAGATTATTGTGTGACAACATCGAACTTTTATATTATCTTTACATAATATCAAACAAAGTTTTACATAGTATAAAACAAAGTTGTTATTCGTGTTTGTACACTTAGATCTTTTAAACGACGCAACGGATTTTAATGCGGTTTAGTGAATAGACGAGTGATTCAAGAGGAAGATTTAATGTATGATGAGCGGGCGAAACCGCTAGCAAAAGGTAGTAATACTATAAATGCAAAAGTGGCTGTCTATTACCTTTTTACGTCTAAACCACTGAAGCGATAGCTGTGAAATTTGACCTGGAAATTTGAGCTTGGGACCTAGATTACGACATCCTGAATATTTGTATTAAAAATGAAATACATGCAATAAAAGTCAGGTGTTACAGGAAGATTTGATACAAACTGCTTGCACGCAGAGAAATAAAGCGATGCGTGTATGTAAGTTGGATCTTAAAATACTCAAACCTAAGTCGTGAATTAGTCTAAATCATTACGGCCTTCGATAGTCGTTAGGTATTACGCATTACTAGCTTTTGCTAGCGGCTTCGCCCGCGTGGATGTCAGAAATGATCCCGCAGGATCGTACTGCCGGGATAAAAAATATCTGTGTGCCAAATTTCATCCAAATCCGTTTAGTAGTTTTTACGTGAAAGAGTAACAAATATCCATACATCCTTAAGAACTTGCACATTTTATTAAGTAGGATAACACATTCTGTGTGGCAGTGACATGGACGCGCAAACTGAAATAATTATGACTTTTTTTTTTTTTTTTTTTTTTTTTTCAGGATGGGAAATCATCAAATGACTTCTCCCGCTCTGGGCGGAGCGGGAGGGCGTGTCAGACTTTTACTGACTAAAACCCACCCGTGTTCCATCAGTTGCCTATGTGCCAGGGTCACGGTATCTCTTTCGAACAATCACGCGACCCCGGCAGGCATCGGTCCTAGTAGACCCCTACACTGCTGCTGACATCTCTTTGAGGCGCGCGTGGAACACTGCGCGCCGTCGACCCGAGCCTGGTCCTTACCGGGCGGCGAGCTACCCATTGCTCGCCACCCGCAAGCTCGCGCCTACGGTGGCCGGGAGTCCGCAATCGACTCCCGACGCCCGGGGCGTCTCCTCCTGCGGCGGCTAGGGGCGTGAGGGCGCAGAGACTGCCACTCCCTCACGCGCCCCGCCTCCTCCTTCACGAGCATTACTGCTTCGCAGAAGGAGGTGACGGCTTCCCATTCCCTCTCGCTCCGTACCATGGCTCGCACCAGGGCCGGACGCGAGAGGTCGCCGCCGCCGATCGCCTCCACGAGGACACGGCGGTGCTCCGCCCAGGCAGGGCACACCTCCACCGTATGCTCCACCGTGTCCTCCAGACGATCCTCGCAATGGAAACACCCGGACGTATCCTCCCGCTTTATCCTGAACAGGAACCCACCGAAGCACCCATGCCCGGTGAGAACCTGCGTCAGGCGGAAGGTGAGGACGCCGTGACGCCTCTCTATCCACTCCTCAAAGAGGGGACTTACCGCCGCAATTGTGGCGTGCCCAGCACTGGGTTGCGACAATCGTACCCGCCATGTTGCCATGAGATCACACCGGAGCTCTGTCCGCCGTGCCGCGATTTGTCGCGGCAGCGGAGTTTCGCCCCGGCGTTTCGCCTCCTCGCGCCACTCCCACATGTGCGCGAGGACCTTTGCCTCCAGATCCCATGGCGGCACTCCGGCAAGGAGGCTCGCCGCCTCGCACGAGACCGTGCGGTATCCCCGGAAATAATTATGACTTCAGCACATGATTCAAAGGAGCAAAAATGTTTGTTGGTTCTCAAAAAAAAAAAACTGCGGTTTCAGAAAAAAATGCAACTTACCTGGTCAAAATGTATAGCGGAGTGTTTTTTTTAATAACCGACGAAAAGTTACAATGCACTGGGGTTACATGAACTGAAAAAAGGGTAACAAGTTTCTCTGCCACGCTGCATTTCTCGCGTGTCAATAACGTACTTTATAATCATTTAGCAAAGAGATATTTTAGAAGTTCAGTAATCATAATAACTACGATTGTATCTGATGGATATAATTTGTGCTCACCAGTACCCAATACTAATATAAATGTACATATTTCTCTTCCCCTGACTATGTATGTCCCATTCCCATCAAATGAATAATCCACATCAACTGACAGTTCGTGAGTCACCTGTGCTTTACAAACAAACAGACGAACTTCTCATAATTTATTTGTACGTTGCCAGACTAGGCCCACATAAGGTTTTAAATGCGCAGTGGAAGTGTGATAACCTTGGGGCTCTAGAGACAAGAGTGGCTAGCGTACTGTCCGCCGTACGCGGAGCAGACAATCAAATCAAACACTTACCATACAACAAAAGAAACTCACCTGATGGGCGACACCACCTGCTTCTTGGGATTACCTGGATCCGTGTATGTAAGTGAGTGTATGTGTATCGTGTCGTGACGTTACGAGTATTCTTCAGGTTAGAATCCGCTCCGCTCCAAGAGATCTGCCTTCCAGACATGCGGTCTTCAAATCACTCATTCACAATAGCGTCACACTCAACCATCGGGTCATGACAGATTGTCCACAAAACGACCGGTTAATTAATACAATTGGATCACGACTAATTGTCACAAACGGATCGATTTAAAGGGATTAATTTCAACAAACGCGTCGCGGAACTCAACAGGCGAACGGGGCTATTTTTAGCGGCAAAAATCAACAAGAACTGTCAAGTGACAGACTTGTCATTTTTTGACGTTCCTATCACTTCTGTGCTCGAATATACTTGGTCATGTTTAACTAAAAGCTTTAAAGGATGATTTAGTATGAATTCTATGTATGTTTGGATGTCTGCGTGTCTGTATGTCTGAGTGTCACGATATACTAATGAATGGAGGTATGCTTGTCTGTTTGTTCACGACGAAGACATCTCTATTTAGCGCTTTATGTTGAAACATTAATTTTGTGTGATAAATAGTTGTATCCGACAGGAAAAGTTTGTTTATTTTTGTAGTGTTGAAAAGCTGTATTTCTGTATGAGAAGAAATAGAGGGATAATTGCGTTACTCACTACGTACCACTGGGAATGGCTGTCATTTTGATAGTTCAACAAAATTCATTGATGTTTTGTTTTTCATAATACAGCTTCCAATGCACACTGTACAGAGTGAATTTGTGTGTTTTCATTCTATTCTATTCTTTTATTCCTCTCTTTCCATTTTCCAACCATATTTACTTGAATAATCAAATTCCGATAACTCACTTTTTTCTTATATAGCCATGGGTTAATAATATCCTCATTTTAGTCCAATAAATGATTCATATCGACGCTTGAAAGGCGAGATTGCCTAAGCGACATAGTAGCATTATTTCGCTTAATCAATTTCGCCTTTCAAGCGTCGATATTATTATTGATATAGGCCTCTACATCGTATTTCAGCCATGGCCTTCTCTGATTTTCCTAAACTTAAAGGTTTTTAGCTATAGTAGCTATAAAGCTAGACTGGACTGGTGAATCTCCCACCTTAAATATTTCGGAACATATGGTGACGTCGTAATACTGGCCATTATTGGTAAAGCCATAAAAGTCGGCAGGCCAAGGAAATGCAACCGTATAACCTGCACTATGCCAATCTGTCATTCAGTATTGCATCACAGTGTGGGGGGGTGCTGCAAAAACAAGGTTCCTCGCATTGGAACGGGCACAGAGAGCTATCCTTAAAGTGATGACCCGAAAACCGTTTCGATACTCGACCACACAACTATATTCTGACTGCAAGGTGCTTAGGGTCCGACAAATCTATGTGCTTGAATCCATCTTGAGAAAGCATCGATCGGCTCCCCCTCCTGATACTACCAGACGTAGACAGAAACTAGTTTGGCATACTACTTCACATCACACAGCATTTGCGAGAAGACAGTATTATATATATAACAAGCACTATACTTTATAACAAAATAAATAAAAAACTTAATATATTACATTTAAGCAAGCATGATGCCAAGGTTTTAGTAAAAGAATGGTTATTACAATTGGACTACCTAACAACAGAATATCTTTTATCTCCACAAACATATTAAACATTTTAATAAAAGACACACACACACACACATACACGCCCACACCCACATACACGCACACACCCACATACACGCACACACACACATCCCCCATACACACATACTTTTATTCACTACTTGAATTTTATTTTTAATAAAAATATATATACATTATTAATCATTTAAAACAGTAGCACACATTATTTCTTAGGTTACAAAATAATGAAATTGTCAGCTGAATGCTATCTTCTGAGACACAGGCCTCGCCTAGTTCAGAAGATAGAGTCTATAAGCAAACCTCTTTTTACCACCACAAATGCTGCTGGATTATTGTTGTTTATTGTATACAACATTAGTATTAAGTTCGTTTAATATGTAATTGTTGTTACTATGCTGGTGAGAAATAAACTCTTTTTATTTTTATTATTTTATTTTATTTTGTGTGCTAAGTAGAAACTGTTCACAGTTATTTTACCTCTGATAGCAGCAATCTAACAGCAACCTTATTGTAATGGTAATGAAGTTCATTGTAATATTGACATACTTTTTAGTGACAGTAACTTAAAGGCAACCTTATTTTAACCCGTGCAAAGATCACTTTGATTTTGAGAAGGATACAATGTTAGAGGTAAAATAAGTATGAACGGACTGGATCGCTTACACAAATCAATTTCAAGCTAAGGACTAGGGACTAGGGACTTCTAAACCAGTTTCATGCTATGCTTTTAAATTCAGGGATCAAATCAAAGGAGGAAGTAAACCAGTAAGCCAATCAAAAAATAAATCAAAATCAAAAGTCATTTCTTCAAACAAGGGTGAGAGTCAGCACTTTTTGAACGTCAAAGTTACGTAAGACAGTCCCCCCAAAACGCCCGCCCTTCGATAAATAATATTAAGGGCCCACCTTCAAAGTGAATGATAGTAGGATGGGCGTGGTTTATGACGGGTCAACCTAAAGTGGCCGGCCGCCACAAACTTATATCTGAACCGTTTATAGAGAATAGGAAAACCAGCGGCCAAAAGTTGAACTAAGGACAGAAAATGTCTCGAAATAAAAAACCGTTACTAATTTAGCATAGCCTTGCTGTAAGCACTATTCCTGTCACTGTTGCACATCTGTCAAACTGCAATAGCAAGGTAGAGACGGAAACATCTTAGAAAAAAGTACGTGAAAGTAGCATAAATTTAGTCGGTCTATGAAATTTTTGCACATAGCGTGCTATGGAGTAGACAAATAATACAAATATTTAATTATAAGCAATAAAACTATCTTACAGCAATAAATTATCTTCTTTATCTATACGTAATATTATAAATGCGAAACTAACTCTGTCTGTCTGTCACGCTTTCACGACTAAACCTTATTCGTTACCCATTAACCCTATTAATGCCGCGACTTCACCTGCGTCCGCGTAACGTAAGATTTACGCAGACGAAGTCGCGGGAAAAAGCTAGCTAATATTTATGTACCGATGTTGGGTAATACGAGATTGTTTAACTCAAAATAATTAAAAATATATAATAAAAAATTTAAGTATTTATATTACTAGTCATCGCCCATTGGTCGAAATTCGACCGTGCTTCATTTGAATAGAAATACATTATTAAGTGAAAAAAAAATATAATAATAAATATAAAGGAGGTAATAATAATAAGTATATAAGGTACTAAGGAGCTGCTCCTCATTGATATGACCATAAGCCAACAAGTTCGTTGTTCCCGAAAGGATCTGTCGACATGTTGGATAGACTATAAGAAGGCCTATGACTCGGTGCCACATACATGGCTCATGAGGGTGCTGGAGTTGTATAAAGTCGATGCATCTCTTCGCACCTTCCTGATTTCATGTATGAGGCAGTGGAGGACGGTCCTTCGCTATCCAGGATGTTGAAATATCCAAGGGAACAGCGAACCGATAAGGATCGAGCGAGGCATATTTCAGGGTGATAGTTTGAGTCCGCTTTGGTTCTGCTTAACCCTGAATCCTCTAAGCACACTGCTGGAGGATTCACGCATAGGCTATCGGATGAGGAGAGGTGGTCAGGTTATATCCCACCTCCTTTACATGGATGATTTTAAAACTCTTTGCCCCCAACAATTTTCAACTGATGGAGCTACTGAAAGTAGTTGAAACCTTCAGTAGCGCCATCAGAATGGAATTTGGTGTGGACAAATGTGCGGTCATGCATGAAAAGCGAGGGGAGATTGTGGAATCCGTGGGAACCCAACTCTCGGATTCCATAAACCTCCGAGCCCTCTCCGCAGCCAAAACCTATAAGTATTTGGGTATGTCGGAAGCGTTGGGCATCAATGTTACTGACATGAAGCAATCGTTGAAGGAGCGCTTCTTTGGCCACCTGAAGAAAGTTTTTAATAGTCTTCTATCAAGTGGAAACAAGGTGCGCGCCTTCAACGGTTGGGTCATGCCGGTTTTGATGTACTCTGTCGACATACTCAAATGGACTCAAACCGAACTCAACGCCCTGGACAGGAGGGTCCGTACGCTGTTGAATGCATATCGAATGCATCACCCACGGTCATCGGTAATGAGACTGTATATCCCGCGAAAGTGTGGATGTCGAGGTTTTTTAAACGCTAAGACTCTCCACAATCGCGAGATATGCAGCCTCAGGGAATATTTCCTAGAAACCGACGTGGGGATGCATCGAGATGTGGTCGCGGTTGACAAGGGCCTCACCTCGCTCTCCATGGCTAACGAGAACTGGCGTAAACCTGTAATACTCGACACTAATGACCGCATGAAGGTATCGCAGAGTAAGGAGCTCCACGGACGCTATTTCCGGGCCTTACATGGATCCGATGTAGATCTACTAGCGTCCGTAGCCTGGCTGCGTTTCAGTCACCTCTTTGGGGAAACCGAAGGTTTTGTCTGTGCAATTATGGACGAAGTTATGATGACGAACAACTACCGGAGATTTATTGTGAAAGATGGCACGGTTGACATCTGTCGGGTATGCCACCGTGCAGGGGAATCAATTAAACACATAATTTCTGGGTGTTCTCGACTAGCTAACGAAGAATACTTGCATAGGCACAACCTAGTAGCTAGGATTATCCACCAGCAACTTGCTCTGAAATACAGTCTTGTGGAATCAGAGGTGCCGTACTACAGGTATGTGCCCGACCCAGTTCTCGAAAATGGAAATATCACATTGTACTGGGATCGATCCATCATCACTGACAGGACTATTGTTGCAAATAAGCCTGATATAGTGGTGGTGGATCGAGTAGAGCGGCGCACAATGATTGTTAACATAACGGTCCCACATGACGAGAACCTCGTGAAAGCTGAGAAAGATAAACAGATCAAGTATCTTGACTTAGCTCGCGAGGTTGTCGACATGTGGGATGTGGATTCAGCGATCATTGTGCCGATAGTCAACGGCTTGATAGCCAAGAGCCTCGACCAACATCTAAGGAGGCTCTCGTTAGGCAGCTGGATCAAGGGCTTCATTCAGAAAGCGGTACTTCTGGATACGGCTCGTATTGTCAGGAGGTTCCTCTCTCTGGAGCCTTGACCGCCGGTAGCTTGGACTACTATTTTTTATATTTTTAAATGTTTTTATAATTTTTGTTATTTTAATATTTAAAAATATAATTTATATGTTTGTACAATGAAATAAAAGAATATAAAAAATAATATGGTATTAATATTGAAAATAATGAAAATAATGTATTTTTACGCATAATTAAAAAAAAAATAGCATTCGTCACTTCTTCTCTGTGGTACTATATGTGTGCGAAATTTCATACTCCTCCGTCCACCCAATTTTCGTAAAAAGGGTTCCAAAATTTTCGCTTCACGTAATAATATATAGATTTACAACATGAAATTAAAAATAACGAATTAATCTTCTAGAGGTCTATAAAT
This sequence comes from Aporophyla lueneburgensis, assembly GCA_932294355.1. Taxonomy (NCBI): domain Eukaryota; kingdom Metazoa; phylum Arthropoda; class Insecta; order Lepidoptera; family Noctuidae; genus Aporophyla; species Aporophyla lueneburgensis. Next base: position 8,820,851 of record OW028758.1, on the reverse strand, counting down.
AAAATATATGATGGTGTTTAAGAGATTAATAAACTTCAATTTCGTTTCACCGATTACTATACATTTATTTGGTAAATGAGAATTACAATATTTTACATAGACTTCGTCCATTACGTAATACTAGTTATGAGTATTTTTTTCACCTTATTTTACAAGTCATTTATATTTCCTTCAAGGTTAATTTCGTATGGCAATGTGTATGATAAATGTCTAAATTACTTGACTTATACATACATATTTTAGTAATTACGTGTGACTGCGTTTAGAAAACCAAAACCGATATTATTGCCGATATTTTGTAACTATGTCTAGATTATACCTTTTTATTTGGGTGTTTTACCCGAGTGCAGAGGGCAATGAGTTTATCAGCCTATTAACTCGTATGTATATTTGTTCTTTTATTAATTTTATTTTTCATAACAGTTATTTTGGGGTTAGGGGTAATTCAGAGATGGAGTACGCAAATAATTTGCTAAACAGTCTTCATAAGATTATAGAAGTACGTTTAGTGTTATTCAAAACAGAGTAAAACACCATTGTTTTGATCATCCATAAAATCTTGTAGGAATGAAAAATTATAAATAGCCAATATGTTTTCAGAAAGCACTCTTGTAGACCTTTGATTAGATATCAATTAGATATCGAGAAGCAGTGGTGGCTCAGTGGCAACGGCTACTACTTACAAGTTCGACCCCGAGCAGGCGCTTTACTCTGTGTAAATCATTTGGTTCGAAACAGCTAGGCCCGGCTTCAGGGCACGTGCCTGACAAGAATGGCTTCTTGAAGGTAGAGAGGAAGAACAGGAAGAAGCTTCGTAGTCGGAACCAGTGTGGGACCGCGCTAGCAGGACTCAATATGCTGCTGCGTCCAGCTACACTAACGACGCAGGTCTATGTGTCCCGTCTACATTACACCACGAAGGTTGAGGAGATCGTGGAGTTTGTACGTGTTAAGTCCAACTGGACCTTGAGGGTCGTGAAGTTGGAACCGTGCCACAACACGAACTTCAAGTCATTCGTGGTCCAAGTTCCAACTCATCAAATAGAGACCTTCCTCAAGGAAGAGTTTTGGCCGAAGGGTGTCGTGTATCGGCGATTCCGCGGAAGGCTACGCGATACTACGCAGCGCAACACGTCGCCGTCACTTCGTGTACAATAGTTATGTTTACGTGGTTTTTTTGTATGTATGATACTCTGTATGGTATTATGATTTGGGTCTTTGTAGCCCGAAATAAACTGATTTGATTGATTGATTGATACATGAAATTAAAATTTATATTTTCAATAAAACTTCACATCTGCTATAAATGATAAATGATTTTATTTCTGTAAGTAGGTTTGTACAAACACTTTTACATGCCAATGATATTTTTTTAAACTAGTTCGGCGTTTGACACAGACTGTTTAAATCATTACCCTTCTTTGGGCTGCTGTCAAGTAAAACCTCACCTTTTTTACAATTCTAATGCTACTCCATTCATTCGTTGTGCTCTTGCATTTGAAGTGACAGTACTTGACATATAGATATATTGTTGACATACTTCAAACCTAAAAACAAATTAAATATTTTATTTTATTTCTAAATGAATGATTATTATAAGTTTTTGGGATAAAACAGACGTTCTTCTCTAGAAAATAAGGTGTTTACTCAATATTACTTTACAAAAGGAGAAAAGATTGTTGCTGTAATGCTTTAGTGAAGGTGATGAATTCGATTCACTGTTATGATCATCTTATTGGTATTTCATTCTTGCAAAATGAATAAATTAATTGCCCTGTGCAGGCACTCCTAACCTTGAAGGTACTGTTCAGTTTTGGTTTATGGTTCTTCCCATTTTCATACATAATTTATGTCGTCTCTAAATGGTAATAGAAAAAGAATTTTATATTGTTCACAGTCACAAAAAAAGACACAGATACAGTCGAAATACAAAGTTATTTGGAAAGCCAACACTTATTATATTAAATGATTACAGCAAAATGCTTAACTACTACCTTTTTCTGTGAACACAAATATTTCAAAAACGTAATTTTGATCGCACTGATTTGTAAAAAAGTGACATAGGTTCGACGTCGATGAGCCCTACTGGGCGACTGATTTATGAACGAACGAGAGTGATGACACTACTTATGATAGGCAAAAGAAGAGATGGCGATAATGTGTGTGCTCTTGGAATAAAATAACGTATGTGCCAAAACGAATCGCCGTTTTTTATGAATGAAAAGTATTATTAAAACGAAAACTGTTTTACAAAAACTTAGATACAATTATAATCAATGTTTTAAAGAAAACTATGTTTAATAATTCATACGCATCGCGCCTTGAGGCTAAAAAAATCATAATCATAGATTGAACTTTGCGATTTTTTTGTATCGAGAAAATTTCATCGTATCGTGTTTTCCTTTTACAGGATACTAGATCATATAGTCAAAAAACATACACTAAAAGATTAAGCACGGATGCCATACGGTAAGAAAGGTACGCTAAAAAGAAAAAGCACGTTTATCTCGCTACGTCACCTTAACCCAGCAACTGGGTTGTGGAGGTCATTTAGGCAGTTGCTCCAATTAAAATTCAGTTGCATCCGGTTAGACTGGAAGCTAACCCCAACATAGTTGAGAAAAAATATTAGGCAGATGATAATAATGATGCAACTTCTATGTATTATAATTTTCTTTTTCTAGTTGAAATATTCAGCCGTCTAACTGCCAGTTTTCTATAGCAACTAAGTACATAAGATTTTTATAGGAAACGATTGCGGAAAAAAATTAAAATAGCTACAATACCCACTATTTCCCACAAGAAACCCTTTCTTCCTACGTACCACAACCGAAAAAAAAATGTTATTGTTCAATCATAATTACATTACGTCGGATCCTTTGTGAGTCACGATTCCAAAAAATACACCTAGTGAAAAAAAAGGAATATCGTTTCCCAGGAATGCGCGTGCCCTCACGTTTATGACGGTTGGGAGGGATAGTTTTTTGACGAAACCCGAGCTCGCTACAGCTCTTTATTTATTTAAAAACAATGGCTAGAGCACAAGGGCGGATCCAGGGGGTGGGTCATGGGGGTCATGACCCCCCCCTGGGCTGGGTCCACCGTGGACCACTATTTAAAATTGTTAAACGTAGGTAATGGTTTTAAGTAAGGATATATTTTTTGTCACAATATAGATTTTATGTAAATACCTTTATATTTAATCAATTTATTATAAATTAATATTTTGTATGATGGCAAACGCATTATTCGGGAACGAACGCATCGAAAAGAACAGTGGTGAACTCCCAAACAAAGGGAATTGCCCAGACTTGGCCATTTTTAGGGTTCCGTTGCCAAATGGCAAAAAACGGAACCCTTATAGATTCGTCATGTCTGTCTGTCCGTCCGTATGTCACAGCCACTTCTTTCCGAAACTATAAGAGTTATGCTGTTGAAACTTGGTAAGTAGATGTATTCTGTGAACCGCATTAAGATTTTCACACAAAATAAAAAAAAACAATGCATTTTGGGGTTCCCCATAATTAGAACTGAAACCTAAAAAAATCTGTGTCGGGGGGACACAGATTTTTCCCGTAACTTCTTAAATAAGAGAATGATAAAACTAAAAAAATATATGATGTACTTAACCATGTAAACTTCCACCGGAAATTGGTTTGAACGAGATCTAGTAAGTAGTTTTTTTTTAATACGTCATAAATCGTAAACCGCAATTTACGTTTCATTCAATCAACTAAAATATAAAAAAAAAACATTTAATTTCATAAACATAAACCTTATGCATAAACCGAGAATACCTACAGGTTTGTACGGAACCCTCGGTGCGCGAGTCCGCCTCGCACTTGGCCGGTTTTTAAACTCGCTGCTTTACAAAAATGTAATTTACCAATAATTTTAATTCTATTTTAGTAAATATCTGATGCTAATAAACTTTGTATGACTTATTCATACACTTTGGCTTTGAATTTGTTTTTAGTGTTGCCAAAAAAAAACTGCATAAACAATAAAATCAAATCGATTTAAAGTGTAGGGTAATCTCTCCACTATATTTAACGCAGTTTTCATTTAATCATATTACTAAAAAGTACTAATATACGATATAAATGATTAAAGACTTAAAAATGATAAATTGAAGAGTGCATTATACCTGAAGAACTATAAAACAATAATCGATTCCAAAGGTATCGATACAATTATCTTTTGTTTATTTGGCAACACAGTCTTTTAAAAGTGTTGTGTTAATTGTCAAAATTAAGAGTGCAAAAAAAAACGAACCGATTTCAATGAAATTTTCAATGAAATTTGGTACACAGATAGTTTAGAGCCTGAGAAAGGACATAGGCTACTTTTTATCCCGATAGTACGTTCCCGCGGAATATTTTCCGACCTCCACGCGGGCGAAGCCGCTGGCAAAAGCTAGTCAATCATATATTACACAGGCCGACAAAATTTAACACAAGTCCAGACCCAGCGACTAGACCTAACATCACCGAAGGATTTTGATGCGCTGAATCCGAATCTGCGCTCAGAATTGCTCCTATACGTCTGGTTTTCGAGATATCCTAACCTAAAAGAGCAAAAAACGCGTTTTTTTGCAGTTTTTGAGGTTACGTGACAGAAGGAAAAAAATGTCTAGCAAAAAACGTTGTATGTCAATTGAAAGTACCGCCCTGTCCCTTTTAAACCTATTTAGATTTGATCAAATATCTTTTTTTTTTCAACAAAATATCGCTTTTTGAAATTTTACACTTAAGCATATTAACCCAACCACAAACAAAAAAAAAATCGAAAAAATTCTGCCCGAGACCAGACCATGTTGATCTTGTGTTTATTGGGGTCGCTGATTCCGAATCCGAGGTCCAATTCCCCCTATAAGATCAGAATTTTCCGTAAGCTCAAAAAACAACCCTTAAAAACTACCCCTACCAAACCATAAGCAGGCTAACCCACCTGACCCTCGAAACAGTAAGTTTAATCACTTATTTTTCTTTAAACAATTTGGATTCGGAATCAGCGACCCCAAAAACACAAGATCAACATGGTCTGGTCTCGGGCAGAATTTTTTCGTTTTTTTGTTTTTGTGGTTGGTTTGATACGCTAAAGTGTAAAATTTCAAATAGCGATATTTTGGTGAAAAAAAAGATATTTGAAAAAATCCAAATAGGTTTAAAAGGGAAAGGGTGGTACATACTTTCAATTGCCATACAACGTTTTTTGATAATCATTCATTTCCTTCTGTCACGTAACCACAAAAACTGAAAAAACGCGTTTTTTGCACTTTTAGGTTAAGATATCTCGAAAACCAGACGTATAGGAGCCATTCTGAACACGGATTCGGATTCAGCGCATCAAAATCCCTCGGGTACGATAGGTCTAGTCTCTGGGTTAAAAATTTGTAGGCCTGTGTTATTAGCTGAACTGTTTGTTTATAAGTGGCCTAAGTCCCATAGAAGTTGGTCAATACCCTTTTAGTTGCCGTTTTTGCCAGACTATACATACATTAATAAAATACCTACTTTTTACTTTTATGTATGATTGTAAAAATTTAATTATAACTTCTTGTGACTTGACCACGACTACCTATGTGACCCCCCCCTGGCACCAAAGCTGGATCCGCCCTTGCTAGAGCAGCTGCTGGGTTCACAGAAATATCCAAAGATTACGGGTTTTAGACAAGTGTGAGACGAGAGCGAAATAAATGGTAGTGATTTTGGGAATAATCAACTGCGCAGTTGTTTGGAATTCGGTTGTCATGGTTACGAAGGAATGAGGGAAGTTTGAGTAAGAATGTCGATGGCTATAGAAGTAGGGGAAGACCAAAGAACTGATGGACGGACTGTGTGAATGAGGATATCGTTAGAAAGGGGATGACTACCGAAATAACGACTATTAGAGACGTAAGTATGGATGAAAAGGAAATCTATACTTTAATATTATAAAGCTGAAGAGTTTGTTTGTTTGTTTGATTGAACGCGCTAATCTCAGAAACTACTGGTCCAAATTGAAAAATTCTTTTTGTGTTGGGTAGCCTATTTATCGACGCGACGGGACGGGTCGCGGGAACAAGAAATTTAACGCCGATGAAGTCGCGGGCAGAAGCTAGTGTAGAATAAATTGGGATAAGGGCAGGAAAATGATGATTGGAGAATAATCAGACAGCGAAAAAGAACACTTGAAACTGGTACACTTTGGCATGACTGAAATAGTCTCATGAGAAAAGCAACACACAGATTGACTGGACCAGTCCTGTCCTGCACGCATTTGGCAATCATGCAGCTCAACTCAGAACTTAAGGAGCTCAATGATTCGACTAACAATACTAAAGAAAGAACATTTAGGTAGGCTTAAATCACTCAAACTACCAGACAATGATTAAAACAAACTGAGAAGAAAAACCTACATTACCTACATAGTCTTCAAGCTATAAGTACTAGTTTTGAAGATACTCCTAAGTTAAATAGATTTAATTTCTGTCATTTACAACTTTTTGAAGGAAGCGTCGGCTTCACCAAAGAATTGACATAATCAATCCAAAAGATGCATTCTGACTTCTTGGCATGGCCACCTATTTCCATAGGAATTCCTAAGTGCATGTTTAAAAGGAAACGGGCGCTTAAGCAAGCAACCTACTTGAATTACTTACCACATTCTTCCATGCAGCTCATCCAAAAATGTTGAATATAAAGTAGGTACTGTTACAATAATACATAACACTAAAGTGGTAGGTGAGGATATGTAAATAACGTGCATGGTGTATCGGGTTCATCTCGATGATGCGTGTGCTTCGGTACAGTCACGAGCAAAAATAAATTGTTTTAGAATTCTGCGTAAGAGTCAGTCATGCGGAATTGTAAAGATTCGATTTTGCGAGAAATAACTAATGCGTCTTTGAGAAAAGACCTATTTCATAAAAGTTTGGTTTCGAAAAGACTATGTTCGCAGCCTCAAAGACCACGTACCGATTTACCATAACGGTTTTTATCGCTCACTAGCTTCTGCCCGCAACATCGTCCGCGTCAAATTTTTTCTCTCTGACCCTTCCCGTGGCATCGAATTGCCTGCCAGTTTTAATCAATTTTTCGTTGCTTCTCCGTTCCTTTTGATTGTAGCGTGATGTTATATAGCCACCGCTTTTCTCCATAAATAGGCTACCCAATACAAAAATAAATTTTCAATTCGGACCAGTAGTTTCTGAGATTAGCGCGTTCAACTAAACAAACAAACTCTTCAGCTTTATAATATTAAGTACTAGCTTTTGCCAGCGGCTTCGCCCGCGTTCTACCAAATTTCATTTAAATCGGTTCAGTAGTTTTAGCACAAAAGCGAGATAGACAGACAGACAGAGTTACTTTTGCATTTATAATATTAGGGTGGAAGTGTGGATAGATTGGATTTTCAACTCTCGAACTTGAACCGGGCAATGAGAATCATCAATTCATCACCAACAGTGTGCAGTCCAGAATGTCGAAAAAAAACACTATGATTTTCCAATTTCGGCGCAAAGCAGTGCATTGAAGATCAAATACGCCAAAATATCCTGCCGCGATATTTGGACGTCCATGCAGACGTGGACTAATTAATACCCTTACTGAAAGTCGCTTTTGAATCATCCTGGATTGTACTATTTATGCTCGTGATTATACCTACGGTATCAAATATTTGTTCCTGCACAGTAGTCGGCCTGTTTTGCGTCACGGATACGCATTTTCAAAACCAGAATGTACTTGGAAAGAGTTTTTTTATTATTTTCGAAACTGGTACCTGACTATAGTATATCTTCTATATCTATCTATACTTATAATAAAACTGTAGAGAGGTCAATTCTGTACATTGAATATACATTCAAAATTAATATTGGAGGATGAATGGTGATCGATACTGATGCCAAAAATGCAATCAGTAATTTTTTTGTCTGTCTGTCTGTCTGTCTGTCTGTATGTGCACGCATGGGTCAAAAACTACTGAAGGGATTTTAACCAAACTTGGTACGATTGTAGTCCATACTCATGGGCACGTTATAGGCTATATAACATAACGCTAAGACACATAGGAGCTGAGCAGTGACGATAAATTTGAAGCAAGTGGGATGAAAATGCGCTTTCGAGCTCTTATCCTCGCATACGTTGATCATACACCAAAAATATGTAATACAAACCCAACTAGCAAAATAATCCTGGATGGCGATTTTATAATGCTACGTGGACTTACAAAGCTCCGATGATGGTTTTGATGGTTGCTACTGCGCTTTTAACAGCATAAATACATGCTGTTTTTACTCAAGTATGCTTAATCCTATAATTTGTACTTATATCGGTATATGGGATCATATTTCCTGGCAAACATAAGATCAAGACTCCGATGACAGCATGAAACAAGAGTAATTGCACTCAAGAGTAATAACTCTGGTAACTCGGACTTATATGCGCCTATAAAATTACATCTGCGGACCATTTAAATCCTAATACTCCTGTAGGAGCATGTACCAGGAATATATGCACTGAGGAGCAATTACTCTTGTTATTTTTACTTATAACCTCATATAAGCTAATATTTTATGGCCAATATAAGTAAATTAATGTTAAATTACTGTAAATCATTTATGGTTTGATTTTACATATGCTTAAAAGTAAGTGTTATATTAATTTCATATCCATGTTTTAAAAACAATAAATCACGAAAATTACACAGCATGCAGCACTCGGTAGGATAAATTGTTCTCTTTATCGATTTATCGTGTGCCGTTTTAAACCTAGACATATTTATAAAGGCATTCCACAGTAGTGTTATTGTCCAAGAAATCTCAAATAATCCTTGTTAAAACTCTTAAGAAGCCACTTTTGCTTGTAACGACCAGTACAGGCGAAAAAACGCTTTTTATAGTTTAGCAAATTCTATTGTAGGATTTGACATCAGCCATTTTGATTAGTTACAATTTTTTTGTCTAAAAATATTGAAAATGGATTTAAATAAGTGGAAGCGGTTTAAAAAAAGTGGATCTTATAAAAGAAAAATTAAAAAACATATATAGAAATGTTAACCACAGTGAGCACCGATTTTTTAAAAACTGGTGAAGACCGTATCGCGAATTCTAGCGAGGGTTCCGGACAAGATAATTGTAGTACTATTTTAGATGGAAGAGGTTCGGACAACGAAAGTAGCAAATCTTTGAGCGATATTGAAAGCGATAATAAGAAAGAACTTTCGGATTATAACAAAAACTTGAACTGCGTTATTCTATTAAAAACTGGGTTTTAGACTTAAATATTCCTCATGCTACTTTAAACTCTTTATTTAAATAAATATGAGAATAAACAATGTTTTGCCTCAAGACGCACGAACATTAGTAGATACCAATAGAGAAAACCTACACATCAGTATTTCACCCCCAGGGCACTATTGATCGGTTTACCAACGACGTTGCCAGATTTATCAGCATGGCTTGTAAGAAAATAGAGAAGACTGTGCCCGTACCTATTGTTTTATTGTAGAAGATCCATAAAAAAATTGTGTAATATTGCCCAGATATGAGATTTGACTAGTTAAAAATTTCACATTCGTCTCTTGGGAAGTGATCATAAACTAAACTGCGCAAGTAGAACAATTCTCACACCAAAACCAATCTTGATATAGCAATGATCTGATGTGCTCTTAATTCTGAGTAAAATGGAAATCTCTAGTGTTAATAGAAACCACGCTGTGACTCCCGGGACATATCTCCGATAGCAAGAAATGTGTAACACTCCGAGGCCATTTTAAGTTCTTTAAGGATCGGAAATTCTTTTTTGGTTAAAAATCGATTGATATCCAGGAACGTCGCCATAGTCTTGTTTAAATCGTCGGCAACCTGTTATATAATTAAGTTAAATAAAAACAATGTTTAAACTAATGTTTAACCTAGCACGTAGAACAAACCCTTAAAATATTCCTTTAACTTACTTATCTATAAATATCAATCGATTTTCATCGGGCATTCGGAACCCTAATCGGTAACAATGGCGAATCTTCTTCGGTTTTGAGATAACGCAATATAGAACCAATATACTTATATTGGTAGTATGTCACACTTGGAAATGCTAAAAATACTTATTTTAGCACTATGTCATACTTGGAAATGCTCACCAAGAAAATGGCAGCTGCCTTCATAATATTTATTAAATATGAATTAATACTAAAATGTAAATAAGGCAAATTCCAAGAGGCGCTTTAATTTTTTTATCGAAACCATGATAGATTTCACAGAAAATTCAAGTTCCCCTACGAATAAGCTATAAGTAAGACTAACAATTTGACAACAATAAGTTTGTTTTTCTACTATGGTTGACATGAATAGTATAAATACTCTTCCTCAAGATGTTAAAAATATTTTTACAGAGCACAACAATGCGCGATACACTCACTTAGACTGTTCACAACATAATATGAGCTTATAGAAACATTTCTAGGCGCGTATTAATCTATTTTTTACTATAATTTACTTATAGTGAGATTTATAAGAGTAGTTGTATTGACGTAATTCAATTAAAAGAGCAATATAGGCATATATGGCATTTCAGCGGTCTAATATAAATATGTTATAGGTAAAAGTAGACTTATAAAGTGGACCCTTTTCGCAACTTATATGCGGATAAAAGCCTCATATAATCCTCGATAAATGATGGTTCTAGGATAGTTTAAAAACCACTTTTTGCTAGTTGGGAAGATGATGGTCTTCAAAAGATCTACAAAAAAGTCCTCAATAGTATAGTAGTAGATATATATCTATCCTACTAAATTCGGAACACAGTTAGTTTATAACCTGGATTAACACATAGGGTACTTTTTATCCCGGTAGTATGTTCCCGCGGGATATTTTCGGACCTCCACGCGGGCGAAGCCGCTGTCAAAAGCTAGTTATTTGAATAATTGAAGGATTAGCAAAGAATTATCACTAACATTAGATCATCAAAGATTAATAGGGATCAACGTTCCGATTAGTCTACATTTCGTACTGAAAATAAATGAAAGCAAAAAAAAATTCTAAATTAATAAATTAATTTCGAAATTCTCTATTCTCAACAAACCCACTTCTCCATCTTATTTGACCTCTCAAATTCAATATTTATGCTCTGCCCATTCTAAAAGTCTTCGTTCCACCAATAATCGTCTTCTACGGTGTCCTTTCCACCGTTCTGGCTTCATTAATTCTTCTTTCTTTGTCCAAGCAGTTTTTCTTTGGAATGCGCTCCCTCTGAATATCAGGACGGCAACCAGTCGCTTATCTTTTAAAATGAAAGCTCGTGAACATATCCGTCAGAAGGTGGCAGAAACATACCAGCTCTGATTTGCTGGTTTCGTTTTCTCTTCTACCGATCGTTAGTTCTCTTGACACAGTTTTTTTTTGTTTATATGTATGTATGTATGTATATATATGTATTTATGTATTAGTATTTATAGTTGTTTCCGATATATCTATCCCATTTGTTGCACCTGCCTTGTTTTATCTCTGCACCACCCTAAGGTTGACTGGTAGAAAATGCCTCAGGCATTAAGTCCGCCTTTGTACAGTATTTTTTACTTGTGCATAAAGTTTAAATAAATAAATAAATAAATAAAAATGTTGATAAGGTCAATGTGGGCAAATCCGTCTACGGGGCTATTCCATACACATGCGTTTACTATTCATTCCAGAATAGTTACGCTGTTACTGGTTCGGTCGATAAAACAGGATCAGTTTTTAGTTCTAACTATGATTCATAGATGAAGCAAGGTTGTCTGCAATTGTCAAAAAATACATTTGAAGTTTAGTTGTGCTACGAACTCGAAACTCAAGTGTTGCGTGCCGCCGTTTCTTATAAGGTAAATATTCAATTTCGCAAGTTACGACTTTCTGAGTATGAATAACATGTAGTTTAGTAAGTGTTTCAACGGATTTTTCTATTTCTTTTGAATATAAACCAATAGATACAAAAAGAATTGTTAAAAAAAATACGTAACCTCAAAATGTTCAAGTGGGAAAATCCGTCTAATTTCGAAGAGGCTAAATCGTCATATACCGGAATTACCCCATTGCAGATGTCGTCAACCTTTTTCATCCTTCCTATTTTTAGTTTTATACTTTAAAAGTCTACTAGTAACTAACAATTGGGTCTTTGAACTATTATTTTTTGTGTTTAATTGAAAGATTAGGTATTTATTTCATAACAAACTGTTCTTAGTTTGTTTCGGTCTAATTAAGAATTTATGTTAAATTCAAAATCATTATTTGTACCTCGAACCAAGAACACGCCGACAGTTCCCGAACAAAATCCAATCGGGTGTGACGTCACTTTGGCAATTTTGTCGTCGTGGTCTCCGGCGTGAACTGGCACCTTAACAGTCGCAATTTCCTGTCACGGTCTCCGGTCGTGGTCTCCTGTCTCTGTCGCGGCACAAACCGCCACCTTTAGGGTGCAATCACCTTAATTCAATTTTTAGTACAACATGTGAAGTGCAACGTTATTACAATTATAATGTTCTTATACCTAACCGAATTCATTAAAAATAACCCTGTTTATTTAAGTTAATACCATAAATACCATTGTCATAATAAGATAGGGTTGTTTCAATGTAACTGAAAAATTAAACTGATACTGTAAAAATATTTAGTTTTCAAACTTTTTAGAAAGGTTTTAAGTCCCTGGTTATAAAAATAGGCCGGATTAGCCCCCAAAAAAGATTTTAGGGAGTAAAACGTGAAATAAACGTTATTTTTATGATGTTACAAAAAAATTTTCTTCATCATCTGCATTTACTTGTTTACAAATTACATACCTTGATAAAACGGCGTAACTCGAGGCAAATTTGTTACTAGACGGATTTGCCCCAATCCTCGGGAAAATCCGTCTAACGACCGACTTTTAAAAAAACCTTGTTAGTTACATGTGGAGGGCTGTTTTGTTGTTTAAAATGGATGTGTATACAAGACAACAAAATTTTCTATCGCTTACAATCATCAAATTTTTATTAAAGTAGTAAGTGTACCAGTTTTAGTTAACCAAATTCGACTTTCAAAAAAGTATGACGGATTTGCCCACATTGACCTTAAATAAAATAAATAAAAAAAAAACTTCTGTCATTTCAAAATTGTAAGCAGCGTACTCTCAAATAACTCAGCACTATTGAATTCTCCTCACATATTTAATTTGAATTATAGTTGAATATCGTATCAGACAAAAGGCGGCCACAGTTGGACATAGGCCTCCCCAAGCACTGCTACTTGCTTATTTGTAGTTAATACAATTAAATTACGTTTCGGGTTAATAACACCTAAACTTATATAACATAATCCATCAATTATTGTATTTTTTTGGGCTACCATTGATAACAGTTAGGCTTGGCGCTCCAATTTTATCGACCGACGTGTTAACCCAAAAACAATTATTATTACAACTAATCTTATCATTCATATCATTTATATTTCGATCTAATTGTAGACGCACCTCGTCATGACCTTATCATTTTGTTTGTACACCAACTTAAACAACCTAAAATTAGTTTATAATACTCACTATAACTCTAGCAGCTTTTAGTGTTTGACGTGTGTCTCTAATTCTGAAGTAATTGTCGACACGTGCCAGTTAATAGTGTTAAATAGTGCAAATTAGTGTAACCAGCGCTACTATTTTTCAAGTTAATTGGACAGTATAAGGAAAACTTTCTAAAACAGTGTTAAAAAACTTGACTATTGAAAAGTGTGCTGTTTTCTAAACCAACTCTGCTACTGTATCAGATTGAAGGACTAAGAAATCTGTGCTTTATCAGTAGTTAGATTCTAAGTCAACATTAACTTACTTGTGAGACAAGCTAATCTATAAAGAAGATTTAAAACGACTTAGGTACTTAAACCAACAATATACCTTCATACAACTTTGATAAACCGATTAAATTAAGGCAGAATTTCCATCGGTTTATCAAAAACAGACTCTCAAATTATTCGCGCCGAACTAACTGGGTTTTCTAAAAAAGAAAATCAACCAAAAAATCTTACAACTAGAAGTGCAGTGAAAGCAACAGCCAGAACATTTACTAACTAAAACTACAAAATTGCAACAATCAAACCAAAACCTTCGTTTCCAAAATCAAACCTAAAAAAGAACAGTCCTTAAAAAAGGACAGTCCTTAAAAAAGGACAGTTTTCTCCACGATGCCTTCAGCCCTGGACATGGGCCCCTTCAGCCAGCCGGAGTGGAGTGACTCCAGTGATTCCACGGAGCCAGGACCTCTGCCCCAGCTTGGCTACTTCGTGCCAGTCAGGTGCACGTGTGAGCGGACCTCGCACCATGTGTGTCGGAGAAACAGAAGGTAATTAGATTAAGTCACATTCTTCATTATCATCTGCCTAACCTTTTCCCAACTATTTTGGGGTCGGCTTCCAGTCTGACCGGATGCTTCTGAATACTAGAATTTTATATGGAGCGACTACCTATCTAACCTTCACCACCCACTTACTGGGTAATACGTTACCCCTTGGTAAGACTGGTTGTCAGACTCGCGCTTCTAACGACCCGTAACTACCGTCAAAGGTACACAAATGACAGCTGGGAAAAAAAAAACGTGTTTTCCGAGGCTCGGAGGACTCTTGGTATGTATAGATGGTCACCCATCCACGAACCAACCGCGGCTAGTGTAGCTTAACTTGATCGATCGGTACGTGCGGCTGTTATTACTTAGCCACAAGCCCCTTAAGTCATTTAAAAAAAGTGAAGACAAAATAGTTTCCTCGTCACCTCATTTTCGATTGGTCTCTCGGGATCTATTCCGTAATCACGAAATCGTTTCTTTCCTGCTCCGTAACACCGGTAACACGTACGGACGTAAGATTTGTTTGGGGCCTGAAGACTAAGAACGATTGACAATGGTCCGTATTCCGGATGTATTTTACCCGTCAGAAAAACTTAATTAATCAGGTGTAGGGTTCACTCTGTAGTTTCAAACTACTTTCGGATGGTCTTCTTGTTTTTATAGGTCAATTGTTAAAAATCAGCATTTCAGCCGAAAGAGGTCCAAAAGTGGACATAGGGGTCCCCTAAAAAATGGTTGGTTAGCCATAATGACTACGCTTGTCAGACGGGTTGGCGATCGTAGTATAGTGGTGAAATGCATAGAGAACGCTGCTACCCATTCTCTAGTAAGTCCCTGAGTCGCCTTTTATGGCACCCACGGAAAGAAATGGGATGGTGCAATTCTTTACCGTCCAGCACCACACGGGACGAATTGTTAAACATGATGTTTTGATTGATATAAATCAAAATGATTTCAGCTCTTATTTGCCGTCAGGATAAGAAAAGTCTACCGACACATCCACACAGTTTTGACCAAGAAACTCCTCCTCAATTTAAAAGTACTCAAAGGTGTTGACGTTATGCCTCCCAACCCAACAGTCACAAGTTGTCACTTTTACTACCAAACTTCGTGCCAATGCTCGATTAAAGGAGTCATTAACGTCTCCGTGGCCACTCTATTTATAAACACTTTCTGACTAAGAGTAGTAAGTCTTTGAAAAAGGACTACATAATATATGCCATCATTTGGTTATGTTTCTATTTCTTTCATGGACAGCACTAGCTGTTAATGAAATAGAAACATGCTGATGCATTAGTTGCTTCTAGACTGATCTTAAAATATGTACAAGCGTATTCCGAAAGTTTTTTACAGAAATTAAGCGGACGGAGGACTATGAAAGGCACAGTTAAATTTGGTATGATGAAGGAGTGCAGAAAGCGAATATTTTTCTATTGTGCTCGAATTTCGACCACTGGGTGACTACTAGTATTTAAAAATAGCTGAGCCCGCGTGGGTGTCAGTTGTTACCCTACTGGGACCAAATATGTTTTAGCCGTTTCAGAGATTAGCAGGAACAAACAGACAGCTACATACACAAAATAAATAATGTTTTTTTATTAGGAGTAGGTACCGTGGATACATTCATTTGCATTTAGGACAATGCTGTTAATTTGAGTGCCGTTCACCTCGTACTATGGGAGCAATAATATTCAAAACTCGTGCACCAGTATTAGTATAGTTGAAAAAAGTTGCAAAAAGAGGCCTAATATAAATAATAATTAAGAAAAACGCTATAACAAAATATGTTGATATAATATTGATATAGTAGATTTAGCATATATGTTACTGATGCTTTTTTTTTTTTTTCTTTCAGGATGGGAAATCATCAAATGGCTTCTCCCGCTCTGGGCGGAGCGGGAGGGCATGTCAGACTTTTACTGACTAAAACCCACCCGTGTTCCATCAGTTGCCCATGTGCCAGGGTCACGGTATCTCTTTCGAACAATCACGTGACCCCGGCAGGCATCGGTCCTAGTAGACCCCTACACTGCTGCTGACATCTCTTTGAGGCGCGCGTGGAACACTGCGCGCCGTCGCCCCGGGCTTGGTCCTTACCGGGCGGCGAGCTACCCATTGCTCGCCACCCGCAAGCTCGCGCCTACGGTGGCCGGGAGTCCGCAATCGACTCCCGACGCCCGGGGCGACTCCTCCTGCGGCGGCTAGGGACGTGAGGGCGCAGAGACTGCCACTCCCTCACGCGCCCCGCCTCCTCCTTCGCGAGTATTACTGCTTCGCAGAAGGAGGTGACGGCTTCCCATTCCCTCTCGCTCCGTACCATGGCTCGCACCAGGGCCGGACGCGAGAGGTCGCCGCCGCCGATCGCCTCCACGAGGACACGGCGGTGCTCCGCCCAGGCAGGGCACACCTCCACCGTATGCTCCACCGTGTCCTCCAGACGATCCTCGCAATGGAAACACCCGGACGTATCCTCCCGCTTTATCCTGAACAGGAACCCACCGAAGCACCCATGCCCGGTCAGGCGTCAGGCGGAAGGTGAGGACGCCGTGACGCCTCTCTATCCACTCCTCAAAGAGGGGACTTACCGCCGCAATTGTGGCGTGCCCAATGTTACTGATGCTTACGTTCAGCAGGGTAGGCTTTTGAACTGTGGGCAATAATATGGTATTCATGTATATAAGGTATATCTATTCATACACGAAATATTTCAAGGGATACACCTGTAGGTGGTAAAGAAGCTATAGAAGCAAAAAGATTTTTTTTATCAAAGCGTTTTTGAATTTTCGTAACTATTATAATTTTAAAACTGCTTGAGACGTTTTGCATAAAACCTTTAATCCAAATTCTATGAATGGCCTACCTGACGCTGCGTGGGCGGCGACCGGATGGTACGAGCATGGCCGCGGTATCTCGGGCCGTAAAAATAAGAAGGAGCCAGTATTTCTAATGTGCGTCAAATAATTTATAAATATTAAATTGTGAAAAAAATTCAATTAGAAAATTTTTTTTCGTTTCTGTAGCTTCTTTACCACCTACAGGTGTACCTCTTAAAATATTTCGTGTATGATTAGATACACCTTATATAGGTAACAATAACAAATTACCATTAATTGTATACCGTGGCCCAGTTCCCACACAGTCGCTGACCGCTGGCTTATTAAAACGTTATACTAATTAATATTCTGTCGATGACAAATGGCAACGTATGGCGGAGTGTTTACAAATGTATCATTAATTCCAAACCTTTGTTGAATTAATGAATATTAAACTAGAAGAGTTAAACTAGAACTTTGAATAGCCTGCGTAGACAAGCAGGCTGCAGAGGGTCTAAAGCTCCGGCTCCAGTTAGCTTTAAAATTAATATTGGTTCAGATCTTTTTGTTCACCTAAACTAAAATAAGGCTATTACTATCTCTTACTAACAGACCGCGAAAGAAAAAGACAAATGACGCTTTCGAACTGTCAAACAAAATTACGTCTTAATTGCCTTGAATTTGGCACGGTTTTAAGCATGATGAATTTAGTTGCGTCGATAAAATCTTAGTTCAGCAAAAGACAGCTATAATTTATCTCCGTCTCTTTCTTGTTTCATTAGAAAAAAATAGATATAGCCTAAATTAAGTATAAGATAGTTGGAGTACTATAAAATCATCACCACTAGCAGTTTTAATGGGGATTTTCTAATTATACGCTACATTGGTAAATATCTGGCCAAATCTAGAACTGACTGACTAAATACAGCAAGTAATAATGGAGTGAGAAAGGCTATGCTGGAAAACCTCGCTTAACAGTAGAAAAAAATAGGAACTTCATACCTGTATAATATGATAATCAGCCTAAAAAGTTCAACTGCTGGGACAAAGCCCTCGTCTCTATGAGAGGGAGAGGGACGTAATCCACAACACGGGCCCAGTGCGGGTTGGTGGATGCCACATACCTTCGAAACTTGGTTATAGGACATGCCAGTTTTTCTCACAACGTTTACCTTCACTGTCGTTTAGAGCAGTAGTGATGAAATTAAATACACAAAGTGGGGCTGATAGTGTCGGGCCACTTCTGCTCTCAAATAAGAGTTTGTAAGGTAGAAAACATATTCTCATAACTTTATCCAGCGTTTATGGGTAAGAAGAAGATTAACAATCGTTCTTGCATTGTTATTACCGTGCACGTACGTTCCAGCTAAAACGAACACAATTCCAATGTTAAGCTTGGAATGCTGTTTACCGTAATTTGTACCTGACTAAGCATGCACAATATGCACATAACAATTTGAGTCTGACTTTGTGTCCAGAATTATGGTGCACAAAATTGCATTATAGATGTAAGCTTTGTTGAACAGTGGAACATAGTCCACTTGATATATGTATGTCACTGACAAAGGTTGCCTAGTTTCGGCAATCCTTCGGTGAGGACTCTGCTCCAGTTGCCAAAACCAATCCACTTTGTCCTCAATTTAGCTGAATCCCAAATCATAAAGTGAGTTATTAAATTTCAAAACCACATAAGAACTTTTATGAAAGTTAATCAATTTGTTTGAACACAAACAACAACATAAACTTTCTTCGTTCGGCTTGGAGAGATCTCGACATTGATTATGTGTGAATTTTCACATTCCTCCAAATTGACTTGTAGTTTCCCTGGCCATAGAGTTACCATAGTTGGCATAGAGTAATATGTATGTGATTGCATAATCTAATCAGCCTATAATGTTCCCACCGCTGCGATACAAGCTTCCACGTACCCAACCACCACGCGGGCCCAATGCGAGTTGGAAGGTGTCACATGTCTTCGAATATTTGGTTCTATGACATGGCGATATTTTCCCTCGCTGTTTTGAGATGGGTGATGAAATTATATACACAAAGTAAACCGCCTGTCTGGGTTCGAACTCACGATCTACTCGTATGGCAGAGCCGATACCAATACGCCATCACTGCTCTCTATGTAAATTATGACATGATGAAAATTAAATGTTTAATGCATATAGTGTGTTGACACTTTCCAACGTCCTCAGATGTTTCTTCAAAAGGCTCAAATTTAACGTTATATCTTTTGTCTACAGAGAATCTCCCCGTTCCCGTCGGTCCGTGTCACAATGCTCCTGCAACAGCATATCTCGAAGGTCGTCGGCGGCGCCGTCACCCATGCCGATGCCGCTGCCGCCTCTCAACAATACCGTGGAAATGTACGTCGAGCCCGTCGTCGAAGATGTAAGTGCTATATATACTATTTATTTATTTACACCGGATAACCTTGAGGCTGTAGCGGCATCTACAATACTATATTGCCTACGAACTAAGCCTCCCACTCCCACCTGACATTACGCAAATCCTTCATTACAAACGCAGGGTTATCTGCATGATTAGCATATATACAGAAACCCGACGACTTCCTATGGGGCAGTAGGCTACCTCTCACCGGACACAACACCCATCCTCCTTTTCTATGGAGGATGAGGATATTTTCAACCCTATTTCTCAATATAAAATCAAGTCTTGTTTCCCGAAGGATTGGGTAGTGATGTACCTAATTGTACACCCATATTTCGCCCAGTTATGTTTAAGTCCCATGTAAAAGGGGACGAGCCTATTGCAACCTCAAATCCAGACTCTGGGCTGCTACTGAGAAATACCATATAGAAATACTCAGGAACACTGCCCTACCTGAGAATCGAACACAGGACCTCATGGTCCGCAGTTGCGCTTGTAACCGCTATACCGATGAAGCAGTCGTAAGGTTCCTGAGATGAGCAAAGGTTATCTTCAGCATAAATTTTTCAATGTGTTTAGCTCATACTGATATAAATAATGTGCAGACAGCAAGCAAGGTGATAGCAGGCCGACTATCCATGGTGAACTAGACTTTGTGAAGCAGTATCATTCATAGAGGCTGTTTCTATGCGTGACCTTCCAATACTCACGAGCTTTTGAATACTAGGACCGACGTAAATTTTAGTATGTAGTTTGAAAAAAAAAAGAATCTTAATAAATTGAAAGTAATTTTACTGATACAGAAAGAATACAGAGGCTGATCATAATCTCACAGACTGTATCACAGTTATATATGTATATTCTAAATGTGATATATATCTTTATATATCACAGTTTGCCAGTAATTTTATTGGGCCTTTGTTTTGTTTGGTCTTTACGGTCTTTAAGCTCTTTAGGATCCTGGAACCAATGCATGTGTCAATTTTCTAAATTACACAGAGAATTTTATAATAAAACTCTACATTATGGTGATTGTAATATTTTTGTTATATATGCCAAATCTTCTAGTATTAAACTCTTCATACGTCAAATTGATCCTCCGTGTACTTGTCTAGCACTTTTTTCATTGACTTTGCAATTTGTTCCGGTTTACTGTAGAAGTATTTGTGTTGATTACTGCCTTCCTCGTTCACAATTTCGGTATCCACCATGCCTTTTGGTGATATAAATAGGATTCTGCGGAAAGAAATATGATTTTTTAAATGTAAAGCTTCATTATCCTCCTGCCCATTTTCATGATTGATATTGCAGTCAACTGCAGGATTTAGGACTCTCCACATTAACTATAATGTTCCCACTGCTGGAGCACGCGGGCCTAGAACGGGTTGGTAGATGTCTGAGAATTTTTGATTCTACGATATGCCGGTTTTCCCACGATGTTTTCTTAATCGTTTTGAAAGCAGTGGTGATGAAATAATTTCCAAAAAAAAAGGTACAGCGTCAGTCTGATTTCGAACTTCGAACCTACGATCTACAACTCGTAAGTCAAAGCCAAATTATTAGGTTTAAGTCAATTTCTTCCATATCTCTATCAGCCGTCATATCTGTGTTCACTTCCTACAGTCAATCCATCTGTGCTTTTCTTTCTTTCTTGATAAGTATCTAATGTACCTTCTTAGTAGAAAGTAGAAAATAGGGAAAAAATGAGACTGAACTGGACGTAGAAGGCAAAGAACCGAGTATAATTTTAGAGAACCATAGTATCCTGTGGTAGTATATCTAGTATAATTAATTCAAAAGTCATAAACATAATACGTTTTCTTTTAGAATTTGTATCAATGAATGATGTCAAAGAACTAGTTTTAGATAATATCGATAAATTTGAATTAGATTATGATAGGTTTAGCATTACTGTTGCGATAATGTTCATAATCATAGGTAATTAGGTAATATTAAATATTATCAGCCTCCTAAACGCTACTGTGCAACAAAGACTAATAAATGTTTGGAATGATTTAACCATATATAGAAAAATCAGTATGACAAAATGTAGATGCCTATTAGTATATGTGGTACCCGTATTGATTCAATAAGGTAAATAACCACTGAGCCGAAATAGGTTCACTAAATTATTATTATTTCTGGACCTCAAAAAATCCTAAACCGTAGTTTTGCGAGTGATTTAAAGTAGTACCTCGGTATATATGTTCCGTCCGGCGCAAAAACATTGTTCTTAGGCTCATCTTCATCAATTAAATTGACCATCACAAAGTGTTTGCTCAATGTCTGTATCTCTGGAGAGTTGGCGAATTTCGGCTTCAAGTTTCTGCAGGCGGTGCACCATGATTTGTGGATTATCACCATCAGTGGCTTTCTGTGGTGTGTTGCTATCTGGAGTCCCGATTCTAACGATCCCGCCCATACGTAATTGTTCCCAAATCCATTGTCCTTCCCGGTGATACCAGCACAGTGTACCGTATCGAAAATTAAACCGAAAAACGCCTTAGCAACCTTTCCAGCTGCCATTTTCTTGTGTTGTTACTTGAATTATTCTTGGACCGGGGTCGTGGTAGCAGAAACTATGTACATTTTAATTATTTTATTTCTAAGTTACTTTTTTCGGTCCGCCATTTTTGACAAAACGTTTTTGAATTTGAAGCTCATCGTACGTGAGTCTCTATATTTCTTGATGTGAAGTGTCACGTAACGGTCAATCAAGTAGGTTGACCAAAAGGTTGAATGGGTTAACTCTATGATGGCTTTGCCGCGTAACGCAACGCCATCTAGTAATCCCCGGTAGAACCAACCAAACACTGGCGTGACTATTCGTAATCGAGGAAAGCGTTGTTGTATAGGTGGTCTCAGTTGTGTTTCGTTGTCTGTTTTATCCACTAGATGGCAGGCATCTGTATTCAAAATATATAGAAATTCTGTTACCTTTATATATATATATATATATAATTTTACTGTACGTGTGTATGTCACTGAACTCCTCCTAAACGGCTGGACCGATTTCAATGATTTTTTTGTATGCGTTTGGATGGTTTAGATTCACTATTGGACCCGGTAGGTGGCGCTGCTATCGAGTCCTAGGAAACAGGACAACGTCTGGACGGTCAGCTAGTTCTATATAAACATTCTGTTATTAAAAGATATGAGTGTAGAGTATGTCTGTGAGCATTAATGAATTTTTAAATCAATAATTTTAATCGTGTTTATGATTATACATATAAGCTAGAATTTACTTAAATCGTTCTCCATAGGTTTTATTAACACTTTTAAATGGTCCTCCAAAGGTCTGGGCCGATCCTTTATCTTTCCTCGACTGGCCTGTTAGTCTAGTGGTTAGTGACCCTGACTGCTGAGACTGAGGTCGTGGGTTCGATTCCCACCCAGGACAAATCTTTGTGTGATGAGCACAATCATTTGTTCTGTGTCTGGGTGTAATTTATCTATAATATGTATGTATTTAGAAATATATAAGTATAATTTATCAGTTGTCTAGTTACCATAGTACAGACTCTGCCTAGTATGGGATCAGTTAACAGTGTGTTGGTTGTCCTAAGATATTATTTGACTGTGACCGAGAGTGTTTATTTTAAAATAAAAGTTAACTTTAAAAACCTTCTTTCCTAGTAGGTACGTTTTAATTTGGATTTGGAAAGCAAAATTAAGTATCTATATTGTTTTCTAACTTTATTCTTCGGATACATTGAGTAGCAAAGCCACCGCTAGTTTACCTACACTCTAGACATTAAATTACACCGAACTTACATTCGTGATGAATTAATTTTATCCACACTAATCCACACTAATATTATAAATGCGAAAGTAACTCTGTCTGTCGGTCTGTCTGTCTGTCTGTCTGTCTCGCTTTCCTGCTAAAACTACTGAACCGATTGAAATGAAATTTGGTACACAGATAGTTTAGAGCCTGAGAAAGGAAATATGCTACTTTTTATCTCGGTAGTACGTTCCCGCGGGATATTTTCCGACCTCCACGCGGGCGAAGCCGCTGGCAAAAGCTAGTAATAAATATAGGGATAAGGAGGTCCTAAAAATTGAAGGCTTGCAAATAGAGTAGGTACCTACCCACGCAAAGAACCGGTAATCAACATTCTTGACTTCTTGCCATATGCTCAAAAGGAAAATAATTGAATTGTGTAAATGAGCTTTAAGTACTAGACTGAAATACTGAATCTTAGTAACAGTAAATTTAATCGTACCAACCAGACAATATACGTCTTCTAGTAAATAAATATAATTGATTTAAATACAAATAAAATATAATCATGACAGACTTTTTAAACCTACCGATGTGGATCGACGCGCGAATCTGCGTGTACTAATTTTTTTGTTCATTTTCAAACATCACTATGTCGATACGTCGCGCTCCACGTAGCCTATTGGAAAAAGCAGATAAAGTATGATAATTAGATGTAATGTGTTCATGAATCACGATGGAACTCTGCATTCTCAAACGAAACACGCATTTGATACTGTGACATCAACACCGGTCGCTCGCGTTCATACAACAACATTTAATCATCCAAAAAACGGGGAACTAGAGATCTTAATATTTCAAAAAATATTTATCTATTAGAACACCTCGTTACAAAACTATTTTATATATATAAAAAAAACTCCGGTAGCTTATTTTTTTATTAAATAAAAATAAGTTGTACTTACATATAACCTGCGTTTCGCGATCTACGCGATTATCTGTTCCATTTCCGCGCGTATTTGATGAGACTTTTTGAACGTGAACGTGCAAAGAAAACTGTGGAGCCAGTGTGAATTCGGTGTGATGATGAATATGTATGGGCAGCAGGGACGAAACAGGAGTTTGTACGGCACAGTGCGGTCTTTGGTTCCATCAAGAGGAACGGCTATAGCGTCCGGGATGGACGATATGATGTACGCGCCGCCTTACTTCTACCACATACCTCCGCCACCCCAGCCTTTGAACACATATCCTGGGAGAAAGAGACGAAAAAAGGTACGTTATAGCAATAAATTAAAACTTTACTACCTGGGTACGTAGTGAAATTACTGGGTAGAAATGCAATTGATCATTTCAGCCGCAGCACGCAACAAGGCAGCTGCCACAAAGAGAAACAGTCGTCTTGACTGAGTGATCAATTCACCGTGCGTACTAAGAAATAAATTATGAGGCCTAAGCATGGCTGGCAATGTGTTTTATAAGTCCACTTACCAATGGACGTGAAAATAACGCAGCAGGATTTTCAACGCTCTGCTTAGCGCCGAGAGTTCAAAATTCAACAGTCATCACCTACCTAGCCTTTTCCCAACTATGTTGGGGTCGGCTTCCAGTCTAACCGGATGCAGCTGAGTATCCGTATTTTACATGGAGCGACTGCCTATCCGACCTCCACAACCCAGTTACTGGGTAATACGATACTCCTTGGTAAGACTGGTTGTCAGACTTTCGGGCTTCTGACGACCCGTAATGACTGTCTAAGATCTACGAAAGACAGCCGGGACCAACGGCTTGACGTGCTTTCCGAGGCACGGAAGGGTCTTGGTATGGAAAGATGGTTACACATCCACGGACCAACGCCGGCAAGCGTAGCTTAACCTGAACGATCAACCAGTGCGTCTATAATTACTTAGCCACAACTCCTGGAAAAATTCAACAGTGTGTTGTGACAACGAGCTAGGATGCACTCTGTTGGAATTTGAATGCTCGGTTCAACCCATAGAATCGAAAATCCAGTACTCCTTTAATTCCCGTCGCGATATTTTTACGTCCATCAGAACGTCTTCTAAGTCCACAATGTCAAAGATTATCTTTGCCGTTTTATAAATTAGTATTGGATAAGTCATAAAACAGAAAGATTCAACGGTTGTCTTATTAATGGCCGAAACGGCAAAACTTTCATAAGTCTTCGGTTTCTAGATAAAATTTGTGTCATCATCATCAGCCTATACTGTTCCCACTGCTGGGACACAGGCCTCCTCTCGGTCAGAGGGTGTGGGCCATAATTTACCACGAGGGCCTAGTGCGTGTTGGTAGATGTCACATGTATTCGAATTTTTGGTTCTAAGACATTCCGGTTTCCTCACGATGTTTTCCTTCACCGTTTTGAGAGCAGTGGTGATGGAATCATTTACACAAAGTAAAGCGCCTGTCTAGGTTTGAATCCACGACCTACGGCTCGTAAGTCGGGCCCGATACCACTGGGCCACCACTGCTCCACTACGAAAAGTGTGATCAAATTTAATTTCCTATCTTATTATTTACTAGCTTTTGCCCGCGGTTTCGCCCGCGCGGATGTCGGAAATTAACGCAGTTATTTCTTTAGTATAAAAGTAGCCTAAGTTACTCCTTGTTACATAAGCTATCTGCCCGTTCAAGTCCCGTTAAAATCGGTCCAGCCATTTCGGAGATTAGGCGGAACAAACAGACAAATAGACAAAATTGTAAAAAATGTTGTTTTTGTATAATAATATGTACCGTGTATACATCCATATACTCTTAGTAAAAAGTGGTTATCTTAATATTACAAACAGACACTTCAATTTTATTTATTTGTATAGATTTGCTAATCTCTAACTAATGGTTCCTTACCTACTCGTGTGTACAGCGCCCTAAACCATTGACTGAAATATCAGGTAAATTCTGCTGCATCTAGCATTTAGTTCTAAACTATGTCCCATCATATTTGTCATAAGTTGTAACAAAAACATTTACGTACATTTAATCGTCGCATTTATAACGAAGATGTTCTTCCCTTTGTAAAGCTCGTTGGGCAGACTGGGAATAATCTATAGTGGTGAAGTCTCTCTCATCCCGATCGCAACACCGATGTCTGTTTATAAGACTCTCCATAAATTTGTAGGAGGCGACAAATGATATTGAAAACAACAACACATCCTGTAATATTGTCCTCCGAAGCATTATCACTATAATTTTGAATAAGATTTCCGTAATTTTATTCTTCTATCACATTATTTAACACTCGGCAATTTTGATTTATTCCAAGATGTCTGGAGTATAACCAAAGAATAGAATTACTAGGAATTACTCCTTACCACAGACTACATAGGGATCTCTCTGCGTAGAGCGTAGAGTTTAACATGTCGTAGTTTGTAATCTTCTGTCTGTGGTTTTTGATGTCAACTTGTCAGTCGTACTCCAGGAACTGTCGTACTATATTTTATTATGGTTATGTAAAGCAGCTATCCCACTCGCCGACAAGAAAACGTTTAGCTGTCAACGATATTCTAACTCAAGAAACGTATAAAAGATTCTAGATCCCGTGAAAGTAAAAGAGACTCATACATTTATTAGCGATCAATCTATACAAATAAACTAAACTGAAGCGTCTGCTTGTAATTTTGAAATAAAATATTTTTACTAAATGCATATGAATGTATGTATGTACGTATAACACAAAAACATTTTAAATTTTTTTTTGTCCGTCTCTCTGCATGTTTGTTTGTTCGGGCTATCGGCTCCCGAAACTGCTGGACCGATTTTGACGGGACTTTCACTCGCAGATAACTGATGTCATATGGATTTAGCCATGGTACCAAACTACGTACCTCGTACTTGACTAGTACTCTTAGTAGCTAGCTTTAAGCTCTTTGTAACATCTCATTACACGCTTTATATTAGCTTCACTTGTATGTTTGTTTGTAACCGGCTCCTTTATATAGCACGATTTTGACCCATTTTAAACGACCAGATTTCATTCAAACTTTGCACACCTGTCTAAGATCGATGACAATACAATAATTTCATAAATGTATGCCATTATCCTTGCCAGGGTTACCAGGACAGCAAAAAATATGTCTTCGAAAACTACGCCGACATACGTCACAAACTACGCTGACATACGTCTCAAAATTCGAAACACCCTAAAAATAGAAAATAAATAATAGTTAAAAAAAAAAACTAAAAAGTAGAAAATAATGGAAAAAAACGTGGGGTGCCTGATCAATAAATAAATACCTTATAAAGCACCCCACGTTTTTAGGGTTCCGTTGCCAAATGGCAAAAAACGGAACCCTTATAGATTCGTCATGTCTGTCTGTCTGTCTGTCTGTCCGTCCGTATGTCACAGCCACTTTTCGCCGAAACTATAAGAGCTATGCTGTTGAAACTTGGTAAGTAGATGTATTATGTGAACCGGATTAAGATTTTCACATTGAAATAGAAAAAAAACAATACATTTTAGGGTTCCCCAAACTTGAACTGATATTCAAAGATTTTTTTTTCGTCTTACCCATACGTGTGGGGTATCTATGAATAGGTCTACAAAAATGGTATTGAGGTTTCTAATATCATTTTTTTCTAAACTGCATATTTTGCGCGAGAGACACTTCCAAAGTGGTAAAATGTGTGTCCCCTCCCCCGTAACTTCTAAAAGAAGAGAATGATAAAACTAAAAAAAATATATGATATACATTACTATATAAACTACCACCGAAAATTGGTTTGAACGAGATCGAGTGAGTAGTTTTTTTTTAAAACGTCATAAATCGTAAACCGCAATTTACCTTACATTCAATCAACTAAAATATAAAATAAAAATAAAAAACATTTATTTTTAAACCGAGAATACCTACAGGTTTGTACGGAACCCTCGGTGCGCGAGTCCGACTCGCACTTGGTCGGTTTTTTTTTTGTTTTGTATAAGTAGTGAATTTGGTCTGCCTTTATTTTTATTTTTATGATAATCTTCACTGATATTTTTGTATGTCATCAATGGCAAAACATAGCGCATCGTTTAATTATTAACACCTTGACCTGTAACCTATGTTTCACAAATAAATGATTCTGATTCTGATTCTGACACTGACGCAATGAGGGTGCAAATGTATTTATAAACGTAATCGAAGCAAAAGCAGTATGTAACGACCGTAGCAGGTGGCGTTCTGTAATTTTTGCCCAACTTTTTTTTTGGATGGGAAATCATCAAATGACTTCTCCCGCTCTGAACGGAGCGGAAAGGCGTGTCAGACTTTTACTGACTAAAACCCACCCGTGTTCCTTCAGTTGCCCATATGCCAGGGCCACGGTATCTCTTTCGAACAAATCTTGCGACCCTAGCAAGCATCGATCCTAGCTGACCCTTTCAGTGCTGCTGACATATCCTCATGGCAAGAAAGCGTCAATTTGTGTATATGTAAACAATAAGTTGACAAAAGTCGTGAGATGTAAGGTTTATTCCATTAGTAACAATCACTATT
The DNA here is from genome assembly GCA_932294355.1 of Aporophyla lueneburgensis. Classification (NCBI taxonomy): domain Eukaryota; kingdom Metazoa; phylum Arthropoda; class Insecta; order Lepidoptera; family Noctuidae; genus Aporophyla; species Aporophyla lueneburgensis. Next base: position 8,792,103 of record OW028758.1, on the reverse strand, counting down.
TTACATAGGACATTTTAATAGTCATCAGGATTGTACTTTTTTGGCTTCTCCAGTTTAAGATAGATCGTAATTACCGGGTGACCCATATTGACACTATGAATAATTGTACGAGAACCAGAAAAAAGCTGATGATTGCTGGAAATCCTTGAATAGCTTCCTTGACACATGTTATGTTTTTCATTTCTTCGAAGACTTCCAATTGTAGACCGCATATATATTTGGATAGTCTTGACACGTTATCTGTAAAATAGTTGTTCCATTTAGTACAATATGGCCATCAGTGGCGCAAAGAGGGCACTACACACAGTTAAAATTCCAGGGAAATCGCTAAGATAGCCCGCCAAACTAAAATTAAAATGTGATTCGCGACTCTAACACGTAGAAATGCATTTCATCATGATCATTGCAGCCGAAATACATCTAAGAGGGGTTTTGCCATAATCGCCACGCTTGGTAAGCTGGTTGGCGATCGTAGTATGGTGGTAAAATGCATAGAGAACGCTGCTGCCCATGCTCTAGTTACTAGAGAATGGGCAGCAGCGTTCTCTATGCATACTAGAGTCTAGTAGGTCCCTTAGTGACCTATTGTGACAACTACGGGAAGAAATGGGTATGTGAATAGTGTATATTTACAGAATAATATCATTAAAATCAGCATTGCAACCTTCTAAATTCTTTTCATCCCATTGAATGAAAAGAATTTAGAAGAATTTCATTTTATTAGGGATCCTCGAGATTGGCTTGCGAATGGTCTTTTTACGTGTTATTTTGCTCAAATTTTGATGTAATTCCTCTCTTCAATTTTAATTTTTAGTTTATTGTTTACCTAGTCATATGTGCTTGCTGTAGTCTTCTGAAATTGAAGGAGCACACGTAAAATAAACCTTTATGACTGTGATTTGTAATGTGTATGTGTATCCTTTGTTGGAGATCCTAAATAAATAAATAAATGTCTATTTCTTAAATAAGTCATATTGTAAATGAACTTATGAGGCTCATACTATGTGTTATGCTCGCGAACTATATAAATCAACATACGACCCGACATTGTCTGACCCGTAACGTAAGAAAATTTTAATCTCGGCGGGTACCTTATGGCATCATCCTAAAGTACTAACATTTGAGGAAAATAAGTCTTAACGCATGCAATAAACCATCTTTGGGATCAGTTGTCATGGCAGGGATCAGGCCATATGATGCAGAGGAATGAGGAACTTGTCCTAAAAAGTATTGAGTATGAATTTAAATTCAAGGAAAGACCAAAGAAACTATGAATGGAATGTATAAGAGAGGAAATGAAAAGTGATTTTAGGGAAGAAGATTTGTTGCGCCAACTCCAAAATAAATTCGTATAATGAGATAATAAGGAGATATTTCACATACGGTTAATCATCATCTCCGCCCTTTCCCTTTTTAGTGGGCTTTGGCTGATATTGATCGTAATGTCCATGTGCACCATATCTATCTATCATAGCCTGAAAGAACTTGTACGAGAACCAAAATGAAACTGTGAACTGTAACCAATCATAAAATATCACCCTCGCCATTACAATCACTTTGAATTTTTTTGGGTGTTATTATTTAGCATTTATTCCGATGTCATGTTTATTTTGCTTGACTTGTTATTTTCTTTAGTTTTTCATTGAGTCATCACCAGCGATATAATCGCAGAGGTCACTACATCATTTGAGAAATTAGTTCAGAAATTATTGGTGCTGTCAATGTCGCGAAGGCACTGCCAGGCACTGCCAGCTTTTAACCACTGACAAACTAAAACAATCTTTTTAGACAAAGTACTCTACAGAATAATCCAGCGAGAGATGTCACTGCTTGTTACGTCTTTCTAAGACCCGATCTACACACAGTTTTTTTAGATCATAGTAATACCTACATCAAAAGCCATTCCGTCAATTTTGTCTTGAATATATTATCCTGTAATAATATGAATTCGTTTACCAAATAACTGTAATCGAATATGTTTTAATAGAGAAATCTTAACACATTTTTTAAATAAAGGCTCTCAACTATCTAGCCTTGTTGCCCGGATGCATAGTTTTTTTTAATACTCTTTTGGTATCGATACTGTACAATGTACAGAAATATTTGTCTTTATTTTTAACGCTAATACAAAACTTTCAAGTTTCTGACAAATTGATTTTAAATGCCTAGGAGTTGAATTTGATTAAGTTTGGGAAGTAAAATGCAAGGAAATATGTGAAGGCGCTTTAAAATTTCTGTCCATTTCCATTAATTTTATGAACGGGAGCGATTACGAAAATATCACCATGTCAGTTATTATACAAGCGCACAATCGGTCTTAATTATGGGTCATCACTAGCCCGAAAATCTGACAACCAGTCTTACCCAGTAACTTAGTTTGTGGACATTAGATAGGCAGTTGCTCCATATTGGTGTCCACCTGCATCCGGTTAAACTAGAACCCGACTCCAACATAGTTGGTAAAAGGCTAGGCAGAAGTAGAAGAATCGATGGCAACGTCGATCCAACAAGCGAAATTGGTTATCAAGATATGGGCATATGATGCAGAGAAATGAGAAACGTAACATGTAGAGAGTGGACAGTAAGTGTGTGAGTCCCTGAAACGCATTTAGAATACTCAAAGTATGTTATTTTAGAGGACATGGTGGAGCATACGGTGGAAGTGTGCCCTGCCTGGGTGGAGCACCGCCGGGTCCTCGTGGAGGCGATCGGCGGCGGTGACCTCTCGCGTCCGGCCCTGGTGCGAGCTATGGTACGGAGCGAGAGGGCATGGGAAGCCGTCAATTCCTTCTGCGAAGCAGTAATGCTCGCGAAGGAGGAGGCGGGGCGCGTGAGGGAGTGGCAGTCTCTGCGCCCTCACGTCCCTAGCCGCCGCAGGAGGAGACGCCCCGGGCGTCGGGAGTCGATAGCGGACTCTCTGCCACCGTAGGCGCGAGCTTGCGGGCGGCGAGCAATGGGTAGCTCGCCACCCGGTAAGGACCAAGCTCGGGTCGACGGCGCGTAGTGTTCCACGCGCGCCTCAAAGAGATGTCGGCAAAACTGAAGGGGTCTGATAGGACCGATGCCTGCCAGGGTCGCGAGATTGTTCGAACCCTGGCACATGGGCAACTGAAGGAACACGGGTGGGTTTTAGTCAGTAAAAGTCGGGAGAAGTCATTTGATGATTTCCCATCCAAAAAAAAAGCATGTTATTTATTTATTTTAATTTTAGAATAAGTTAGATTATAAGTTAAACAATAAGTCCTCCTCTCTACCTACTATATTTCTTTTGAGTCCACGATTGTGACTAAATCCAATGTTTACCACCTAAGTATATACATTGTCGAATGCAATAAAGTATTGAGTATTGAGAGTTTCGAGTATACGTGTGAGTTTATGAATAAGGGAAGCCAAAGCAAAGATGGATATAATGTGTAAGAGATGATACGAGACGAAAGGGATGACTCCTGAAAGGACGGCTAATACAGATGTATTGAAGAAAAGACATATTGCGCCGATCTCAAATACATTTGAATAAATAGACGATATGTAGTTATTCTACGTACGGTTAATCGTTGTCAACTTCGCCTTATTCCTTTTTCATCGATTTGGCAGTTTCCTCTTTCTGATATCGACCGTAATCGCCGTGGGAGCCATATCTATCTATGATAGCATCGAAGAATTTGTTGTACGAGAATCAAAATGAGAATGTAAACTGTACAATATCGCTTAGGCCGCTTGAGGATGTCATGGTACCGTGGCTTATTATTGCTGCCGAATGGGCCCTCTTGACCTCGATCACGCTAGATGAAAGGAGTTGGAAGAGGTCAATAATGGAACGAGCGTGTCCAGAAAATGTCTGTTCACTCTTACTTTGAGCGTAGATGTCTTTCTGAAATGAGTGAAATGGGCACTACTCATTCCCTTAATGCTGCAAAGATACTGCCAGCTTGCAACCAAAAAAGCCTTTTTAGTTAATCGATGGACATTGTCTTTCTGATGGAAATGATCTGACGGTAAACCAACTTGTCCAAGACCGAAAAATTAAATTTATCAGATCGTCTCGTTTTTCATAATGTTCAACTGAGTAAATGTTCCTGCAACAAAAATAAATTATATTAATTTGTACCTTTGTGCTTTTGTAGAGTATTATTTTATAATCTATTTTTCTTTCCCATTTTTAAGTGAGATTTAGTGTACTCATATCTATATATAAAATACGTGAATCAAAAACGTTGTACCCCTTTTTATGGAAAATTACGCGCACGCAGAAGTATGAAATTTGGCATAGCTAGAGAAGGAGCGCAGAAAACTAAAATTTTGGTAGAGACATACTTTAAATTTATATAATTCGGGGAAATGTTGCACTCTTGTCGCTGCTAAACAAAGTATTAACAATATTCTTCAATATGATTGAGAATCTGATTGATAGTGCGTTATACAATGAAGATGCCTTTGCGCATTGGATTCCGCTCGTCGCCGACTTACGCCTTCTAATGGTACGGGGAGCCCTGAGCTATATCTGACGATTTCCCAAAGAAGCATTAAGTGACACAGGATTTTTTATCATAAAAATATATGTATGTTTAGGTTCGGTTCCGTTAGGTATTTTCGCCTGAAAATATATGGATTTATATCTCAATACTTTGAACGTGAGAAGTCCAGCCCGAAGAATTGCTAAACTGAAGTGGCAGTGGGCAGGGCACATTGCTTGCAGAACAGATGGCCGATGGGGCCGAAAGGTTCTGGAGTGGCGACCGCGTACCGGAAGACGTAGAGTTGGAAGGCCTCCAACAAGGTGGACCGATGACCTTGTGAAGGCCGCAGGAATCCGCTGGATGCGGGAAGCACAAAACCGGTTGAAGTGGCGGAGCTTGGGGGAGGCCTATGTCCAGCAGTGGACGTCTTTCGGTTGAAATGATGAGAAGTCCATGCGGTTGCATATCTGAGTACACAGGTTATGAACCCGAGATGTTTCTAGTAAATTCTAAGCATCTGTACTCGTGCACCACAACAACAGGCTTCTCCAGGTAGCTGGGGACTACCTCGACATAACCGTAGTAGGAAGTGGATGTGAAGCTTTCCCCCAAAACTAGGTTCCACCTCCGTTGCTGCCCTTTTTGTCGCAAAACATGCAGCCAGTGACCACTGCGCTCTCACCGACGACGCAGGGGCGTAGCGAAGTTTTGAGCAAACAAAATCTGAAATACAGTCGTGTCAGCGACATCAATAAGAACAGGGCTATCAACTCAGCCTATCGCTGTCCACTACTGGACATAGGCCTCTCCCATGTTGCGCCACAACACCCTGTCCTCCGCCTTCCTCATCCAGTCTGTCCCAGCCACTTTCCTAAGGTCGTCGGTCCATCTAGCTGGAAGAACAGGGCTATACGCACATTTAATCATCGTCGTCAATCGGCATGCCATCTGAGCGTCTTCTTATGACCGTCCCATCGACCCTATGCGTTCCATAACGTTCTATGACTTTTACCATGAAACGATATCCGACGATGAACGAACCTGCAAACCACAGGCCGTCCATCACCTTTGGAGTGAATATTGCCATTTCAAGGCTAAAATTTGTGAGATGTTTTTATTTACATTTTTTAAGAAACCAAGTTTTGTGTTGTGACTGACAGCTGACACATGGATTTGTGTCATCTGTCAGTTGAAAAGTTGCCAGTAAGGGATTTTTTCCACTTTTGTAAAATAAGTATTTAACGGATAGCATGTGCACGTTTGGCTCTGAACTGTGACTCTGTGATAAGGTCTGCTCTGTCTCTGGCGTTCGTTCTTCCTTTCACTTATATTTGGCGCCCTATCTCCAAAGATTTATCTGCAAATTCTCATGGATTCCTGACCAATGACATAAAGCACACGGTGTCATTCAATTATCTATGGCTGGGACACTGGAGTACTGACGCAGTTCACGCTCTTTCGGCAAGGTATTATATGCCGACCTTGTCAACCTATGCGACCTTCTCCCTCCGCAGCAGTTCCTTATAATTGTCGTGCACTGAAATCGGCGCGCCGCCTTCTCGGGCTGTGCGACAGAGTCCTTCAATCTGTCACCCGCAGGCTTCATCCTATGGTGGAAGAAGATCGGTGTGTTCTCCAGCGCCCGGTTCTTTTGCTGTGGATACGGAGGCAATGTATCTCCCACTCATTTTCCGCCACCTCCTCATTGACCATCACTTCTCCGTAAGACCGTGCTTCTTCACTTCCGCGCTGAGCAACGACTGACCCATGACGAGAATTGAGAGGTTTTCTACAGTTCTGAGCGCCGCGACGACGTCACGCATGGCGCTGCCCAGGCTGGGCATTCCTCCATGGCGTCGAGGCAGGTGTCCATAATGGTACCAACCAGACAACGGCTCTTGGCACAGGTACTTTCCGAACCACCCATGTCTGGAGAACGCCTGAGTTAAATTGAACCCGCCATACATTTTCTCCAGTCAATCTATCCATGGGTCCTACCACGGTTATGCCGGCGTGCTCTGACTCAACCATACGTTGGTCCTGGGCATTCGTTGTTCAAAAACATTGTGAGGAAACCGGCATATCCTAGAACCAAAAACTTCGAAGACATGTGACTTGTACCAACCCGCACTGGGTCGCCTGGTGGATTACAGCCCACTCCTTTTCGAAGACAGGAGGCATGTATCCCAACAGTGGGAACATTATATGCTATCCAGCCTGACACTTACTTGCAAAATAAGGAAGAAATTTAATTTTCGTGGTCTACACTGGGGAAACAAAAAACTACCTCAAATCGGTTAAGTGGTTCTTGAGTTATAAGCGTAGTAACGGATAAACAGACGTCCGTATAAATTTTACTGTGCTATTTCTGTAGCAGTTATCACAATCACTCACCATCTGTGATGTGTGAGCTCGTTTTTCTGTGGGCGTCAACGATTTCTGTCAGTGACGTGAATCACAAATCATTATAATTGTTGATAACTACCTAGTGAATTGAGTCAATGTTTGTTTTGATATTTTTAACTGAATCATTGTACTGCGAACTCCTGCACCCTAATTGCGTAAGACACTACTAATATGCCAGAGTCGCGAGATTCGTTCGAAAGAGGTACCCTGGCATATGGGCAACTGAAGGAACATGGATGGGTTTTAGTCAGTAAAAGTCTGACACGCCCTTGCGCTCCACCCAGAGCGGGAGACGTCACGTGAAGATTTCCCACCCACAAAAAAAAAAACCACTTCTTATCTGAATTATTTAGAAGGATAATGTCCTCATTGATTGGAAACATTGTCTGCTCAACAACGTCAATAACGTAATGAATATTGTTGAACGGTCGAAATGGAAGCTACTTAGTGTGTTACGCAACAACCCCACGGAGAATCTCTTTAAGTAGGGAGTAGGTAGACCCCTGAGATAGTTTTGGAACGAAGTTCCTTATGGCGCGTCGCGAAAGGGGGCTAGACGGAAATTAAGAGAAAAAGTTGTAACGACATTTTTTAACCAACTTCAAAAAAAGGAGGAGGTTTCTCAATTCGACCGTATATATTTTGTTGTTTGTATTTGTTTGTCTGTTGTTGTTTTTGTTTTTTTGTTAGTAGAGAGAGAGAGAGAGACAGAGAGAGAGAGAGAGAGACAGAGACAGAGAGAGAGAGACACAGAGAGAGAGACAGAGAGAGAGAGAGAGAGAATATTTTTGTTGGAGGGAAGGATTTTGTTCCATCCGGGTGTCCCTTGACACCTCTCCAGTTTTTTATTTTAATTTTAATTCAAAGTATTTATCCACACTAATATTATAAATGCAAAAGTAACTCTGTCTGTCACGCTTTTCTGCTAAAACTACTGAACCGATTTAAATGAAATTTGGTACACAGATAGTTTAGAGCCTGAGAAAGGACAGAGGCTACTTTTTATCCCGGTAGTACGTTCCCTCGGGATATTTTCCGACCTCCACGCGGGCGAAGCCGCTGGCAAAAGCAAGTTTCTAATAAATCAATTCCAAGCATTTTTAACCGACGAAAAAAACGGAGGAGGTTCTCAAGTCGACTCGTATTTTTTTTTATGTATGACCACGCATAACTTTTTACTTAGCGGTCTGATTTTGATAATTCTTTTTTTATTGGAAAGGGTATACTCCGAAGTTGGTCCCATATAAAATTGGAAATCAAATTGAAACCCTAAGGCTAGGAAAACAGGGGATGATTGATTGTTCACTTATTGATTGTAATGTATGACCACGCATAACTTCTTACAGAATTGTCCGGTTTTACAAGCATGTAGTAATTAGTAGATTATAGCCTCAAAAAATGATAAAATAAAAACGTTTTAACAAAAAATTAAACCGCCGAAATAATTAATTAATTTGCTTGTTTGGCGCCGAATCAAAATGACTTAGGCTTCTTATTTTATGCTTTTCAGTTTTTTCGGCGGTTTAATTTTTTGTAAAAAAGTTTTTTTGAATTATCAAAGCGTCGGTCAGTGAGTAAGATGAAGCTCGTTGCATTTCCATTTCAAAGCGCAGTAGGTAGCTATGGATAGGAACAGACAAGAAATTCCATGGATACACGTTCAATTTAAAACTTATATGTATATCTTAAAGACTGACCAAACATATAGGAATATCTATGCAATATTTGAACAAAATCTATCCGGTAGTTTTGCATGATACTCGAACATACATGCATCCAGACAAGCAGATAAAAAAAAAGCATTGCAGTTGTTCCTCGACCTCGTAAAAATTGGTTCCCCATTTAATAGTAAATTATTAGCAGTGAAGCTGTTCTGCATCTGCAGTAGAGCGTTATTAACGTCAAGATTTGATGCACATCTTCGTTGTTTTTAAACTTAACAAAGCAACATTAGCAAATAACACCATGTGGTTGGGTTTTTACCAAACTGGAAACTGGGTAGATCATTAATATTTACTAAAAATAGGAGAGGGCTCAATACCGAGCCTTGTGGAACACCCATTTTATTTTTGAACCGAATAAATTAACGCCATTAATTTGAACTTGCTGTTGTCTACCATTTACCATTTGACAGGCCTGTTGGTCTAGTGGTTAGTGACCCTGACTGCTATGCTGGAGGTCGTGGGTTCGATTCCCATCCAGGACAAATGTTTGTGTGATGAGCACGATCATTTGTTCTGTGTCTGGGTGTAATTTATCTATAATATGTATGTATTTAGAAATATATAAGTATGTTTATCAGTTGTCTAGTACCCATAACACAAGCTCTGCTTAGCTTGGGACTAGATGGCGTTGTGTGATAGTTGTGAAATATTATTATTATTATAATTCCCTTTATTCATTTTTACAGACTTATAAATTATATTTTTAAATATTAGAATATAAAATAAAAACATTTAAAAATATAAAAAATAGTAGCCCACCGGTATCGGGAACAGGGTCCAAGCTACCGGCGGTCAGGGCTCCAGAGAGAGGAACCTCCTGACAATGCGAGCCGTGTCCAGAAGTACCGCTTTCTGAATCAAGCCCTTGACCCAACTGCTTAACGAGAGCCTCTTCAGGTGGTGGTCGAGGCTCTTGGCTATCAACCCATTGGCTGTGACGACTATCGGCACAATGATCGCTGAGTCCACATCCCACATGTCGACAACCTCGCGAGCCAAGTCAAGATACTTGATTTGTTTATCTTTCTCGGCTTTCACGAGGTTCTCGTCATGCGGAACCGTTATGTCAACAATCATTGTGCGCCTTTCTAGTCGATCCACCACCACGATATCAGGCTTGTTTGCAACAACAGTCCTATCAGTGATGATGGATCGATCCCAGTACAGTGTGATATGGCCATTTTCAAGAACTGGGTCGGGCACATACCTGTAGTACGGCACTTCTGATTCCACAAGGCGGTATTTCAGAGCAAGTTGCTGGTGGATAATCCTGGCTACAAGATTGTGTCTGTGCAAGTACTCTTCGTTAGCTAGACGAGAACACCCAGAGATAATGTGTCTAATTGATTCCCCGGGACGGTGGCATGCCCGACAGATGTCCACCGTGCCGTCTTTAACAATATACCTCCGGTAATTCTTCGTCATCATAACTTCGTCCATAATTGCACAAACAAAACCTTCGGTTTCCCCAAAGAGATCACCGAAACGCAGCCAGGCTACGGACGCTAGAAAATCTACGTCGGGTCCGTGTAGGGCCCGGAAAAAGCGTCCGTGGAGCTCCTTACTTTGCCATACTTCCATGCGGTCATTAGTGTCAAGTACTACAGGCTTGCGCCAGTTCTCGTTAGCTAAGGAGAGCGGGGTGAGGCCCTTGTCCACCGCGACCACATCTCGATGCATCCCCACGTTGGCTTCCAAGAAATATTCCCTGAGACTGCATATCTCGCGATTGTGGAGAGTCTTAGCGTTTAAAAAGCCTCGACCTCCACACTTTCGCGGGATATACAGCCTCATTACCGATGACCGTGGGTGATGCATTCGATATGCAGTCAGCAACGTACGGACCTTCCTATCCAGGGCGTCAAGTTCGGTTTGAGTCCATTTGAGTATGCCGAACGAGTACATCAAAACCGGCATGACCCAACCGTTGAAGGCGCGCACCTTGTTTCCGCCTGATAGAAGACTATTAAATACTTTCTTCAGGCGGCCAAAGAAGCGCTCCTTCAACGATTGCTTCATGTCAGTAACATTGATTCCCAAAGCTTCCGACATACCCAAATACTTATAGGTTTCGGATGTGGAGAGGGCTCGAAAGTTTATGGAATCCGAGAGTTGGGTTCCCACGGATTCCACAATCTCCCCTCGCTTTACATGCATGACTGCACATTTGTCCACACCAAATTCCATCCTGATGGCGCTACTGAAGGTTTTAGTTACCTTCAGTAGTTCCATCAGTTGCAAATTGTTGTGGGCAAAGAGTTTAAGGTCATCCATGTAAAGGAGGTGAGATATAACCTGACCACCTCTCCTCAACCGATAGCCTATACCTGAATCCTCAAGCAGTGTGCTCAGAGGAATCAGGGCTAAGCAGAACCAAAGCGGACTCAAACTATCGCCCTGAAATATGCCTCGCTCAATCCTTATCGGCTCGCTATTCCTCTGGATATTTCGACATCCTGGATAGCGAAGGACCGTTCTCCATTGCCCCATACATGACATCAGGAAGGCGCGCAGAGTTGCATCTACTTTATACAACTCCAGCACCCTCATGAGCCATGTATGTGGCACCGAGTCATAGGCCTTCTTGTAATCTATCCAACATGTCGACAGATCCTTACGGGAATGACGAACCTGTTGGCTAATGGCCATATCAATGAGGAGCAGCTCCTTAGTACCGCGGGACCCGTTCCTACATCCATTTTGAGAGACAGACATGATGGTGTTAGTGTCTATATGATTGTAAATTTTAGCTCTCAAAATGGATGTAAGAACTTTATAGACCGTCGGTAAACACGTGATCGGTCTATAATTTTTGGGTTCCGCGGTACTACCTGATTTATGGAGCAGGTGGGTAACTCCTGTTGTAAGAAACTGGGGTAGCGAACCAGACTCCAAAGCAGTCTGGTACTGAGCGGCCAAGCGAGCGTGCGATCCTACAAACCATTTTATCCAGAAGTTGTGCAGCCCGTCCGGCCCTGGAGACTTCCAGTTGGGCAACGGACGGACTGCACGAGCTACATCTTGGGGGCAGATAGTAATAGCCCCCATTTCTGGTATAGGATCGCAGGCCCGCTCGACCTCTCTAGCCCAATCCCCTTCGGTGTGACTGACAGGCACCGACCAGATACTGCGCCAAAAAGAACACATGGCGTCATTATCCGGCAGATGCGTATCAGCCACACCTTGGATCGGTCGCTCCCAAGCCCTATAAACCCACCTTTCATCACTCTGGAAGGCGCGATTCTGAGTGTATCGGTTCACTCGCCGCTTATACCTACGAATACGGCTTGCCCATGCATAAACTTTCTGCTTCAGGAAGTCTATGCGCTCTGTGACACGGGACATAAAATCCTGAGGGCTGGTATCAGTCCCTGAGAACGCCCGTCTCACAAAGCGCATCACCCTAGGGCGAGTGTTGCCCTCCCTGAAACAGATTAGTTTGCCGATGAGCGCTCTGGCCCCACTAATACGACGCTCAATTCTGCACTGCCAAGCTGGTACGGCTGGTTTTGGTCGTGTAGCTCCAGAGTCACTAGCAAATTTGACGTGAGCTACACGACATGCCGCTACAGCCGCGCAGTACAGAATTGCATGAGTATCAGTGAGGTCTTCGCAGTCATCAAAATAGTTTGACAACTGCGAATCCAGAGCCGCCACCAGCGCCCTATTTTTGTTATGCATGGGCAAACGAGGTAACCGTGGTCTAAGTTCTGGTGGCATGGATCGATATTCTCGAATCGCACTCTCCAAAGCAATCCTCAATTCCTCATTGCACTGGGTACTTACGTTTGTAGCCCTGTCATCACTCCCCTCGTCAGCGTGACTTGTGACGTACTGTGGTGGGACCACAACAGTCTGCAACGGAGGTGCGATGACATGGCTAATCAGCATTTCATTTCGAAGGCGATCAAGTACAGTGTCATCCAACATATGATTACGCTGGATGACCCGCACCTGATCCGATAGTCGTTGGGTTGAAACGTTGACAGTTGGCTCAAGCACCTGAAAAAGAGAGAGCATCCGAACACGGTACGCGGTCAGATTGTTTCCCCCCTCTGTAGCCCCATAGTATGAGCGCATGACATTCTCATTGATGGATCTTGTCCATCTCATGCGCTGCACACTTCCGCCGGGAGCTGGGACCCTATCAGAGGCCGGTGGGCCTCGAAGTCCTAAGCCGTCCGGAGGCCGGCGTCCTCTCCGTCGACGAGCAGGTGGTGGCGTCGTGGGCGGAGAGAAGTACTCGTCGCTCGAGCTCGACGCAACTGCCGCGGCCGGTGTCGTCACAGTGCCCGCAGTAGGGCTGGGTACCGGCGGCGGCGAGGCGGAGCTGAGCGAGGAGTCCGGTGGTGGTAGGCGTGCATTCCGTGCTGCGGCTCTGGTCAACATTTCGTCATCGATTTTTCGGATTTTTCATTTTGTAGTTATTGTTTTTCGGAGATGACATCTGTCATGTCATCTCCTCTTCTGTAATTTTTGATATAATTTTTTCATGTTGCTGTTATGTAGTCTCTTTTTGATGATTTTCTGATATTTTGTAGGTTTAAGTTCACGTTTAAGGTTTATTATAATAATATTTATTATTATTATTTCCTTTATTCATTTTAACAAACATATAAATTATATTTTTAAATATTAGAATATAAAATAAAACAACATTTAAAAATATAAAAAATAGTAGCCCACCGGTATCGGGAACAGGGTCCAAGCTACCGGCGGTCAGGGCTCCAGAGAGAGGAACCTCCTGACGATGCGAGCCGTGTCCAGAAGTACCGCTTTCTGAATCAAGCCCTTGACCCAGCTGCCTAACGAGAGCCTCCTTAGATGTTGGTCGAGGCTCTTGGCTATCAACCCATTGGCTGTGACGACTATCGGCACAATGATCGCTGAATCCACATCCCACATGTCGACAACCTCGCGAGCCAAGTCAAGATACTTGATCTGTTTATCTTTCTCGGCTTTCACGAGGTTCTCGTCATGCGGAACCGTTACGTCAACAATCATTGTGCGCCGCTCTACTCGATCCACCACCACTATATCAGGCTTATTTGCGATAATAGTCCTGTCAGTGATGATGGATCGATCCCAGTACAATGTGACATGTGGGATGACAGGCCTGTTGGTCTAGTGGTTAGTGACCCCGACTGCTATGCCGGAGGTCGTGGGTTCGATTCCCACCCAGGACAAATGTTTGTGTGATGAGCACGATCATTTTTTCTGTGTCTGGGTGTTATTTATCTATAATATGTATGTATTTAGAAATATACAAGTATGTTTATCAGTTGTCTAGTACCCATAACACAAGCTCTGCTTAGCTTGGGACTAGATGGCGTTGTGTGATAGTTGTGGTATATAAAAAAATATAAATAAAAAAAAAATGTGATATTTCCATTATCGAGAACTGGGTCGGGCACATACCTGTAGTACGGCACTTCCGATTCCACAAGGCTGTATTTAAGAGCAAGTTGCTGATGGATAATCCTGGCTACCAGGTTGTGTCTATGCAAGTATTCTTCGTTAGCTAGACGAGAACACCCGGAGATTATGTGCCTAATTGATTCTCCTGGACGGTGACATGCCCGACAGATGTCAACCGTGCCGTCTTTCACAATAAATCTCCGGTAATTGTTCGTCATCATAACTTCGTCCATAATTGCACAGACAAAACCTTCGGTTTCCCCAAAGAGGTCACCGAAACGCAGCCAGGCTACGGACGCTAGTATATCTACATCGGGTCCATGTAGGGCCCGGAAAAAGCGTCCGTGGAGCTCCTTACTCTGCCATACTTCCATGCGGTCATTAGTGTCAAGTACTACAGGTTTGCGCCAGTTCTCGTTAGCCAAGGAGAGCGGGGTGAGGCCCTTGTCAACTGCGACCACATCTCGATGCATCCCCACGTCGGTTTCTAGGAAATATTCCCTGAGACTGCATATCTCGCGATTGTGGAGAGTCTTAGCGTTTAAAAAGCCTCGACCTCCACACTTTCGCGGGATATACAGCCTCATTACCGATGACCGTGGGTGATGCATTCGATATGCAGTCAGCAGCGTACGGACCCTCCTATCCACGGCGTCGAGTTCGGTTTGAGTTTATTATTATTATTATTTAAGTAGGAGTTTTTTTTAACCGAGTGCAAGTGTTTCAAGTAAGTTTTCCACAACGTAAAAGGTGACTTTTAAAGGTGAAGGCGTTTAAACGCCTACTCTTTTTCCCTTGGAGGTAACTATTTTACGCCTTAAAAATAAATTAAGGTAATCGTGTCAAAAATACGCGGGCAATCAGCAATATAAAGACAGACTGCTAATCCTCTCCCACATACAACCGCTTCTGTAAAAACATTTAAACCAACTTAAAAATTTAAACAATTTTATTACCATATATTTTACAGTCGATAAGTAGTATATAAAAGACAGGCAAAAGTATATAACTGAAAGTCGCAACTAAAATGAAAATAAAATGCCAAACTAGGAAAATCTTTTCCCTCTGATTGGCATGTTGTACGCTTAACACCATTCTGTCCCAAGGTCTCGGTTTGTTTCACGAACTTTCACTAGCAAAATTACCACTAGCACTATGAAGAACGTCCAATTCCAAAGTAGCCTCAGGCCTGGTGGCAGCTGGTATCTTTGTTTTTGTTACGTCATCTTTGCTCACATTTTGTACTGCAGCATTACTGCTATTTCTGCTGCTACTCCAAAATGAAGGAACTGGCATTGTAAACATTCCAAAAGAATACGCCACGCCAGCAGTCATTGACATAACTAAACAAATGAACTTAAACTGCTCCCGTCTGTCCATTTCTATTTTCTGACCCAGTTAATTTGAAATCTTTTCCATATCCTGAAAATGTTTAAAAATAATGCTGTTTTCGGTAACTTTTCCTGGCTGTCAAACATTTTCTTCGCAACGATGACATGCCGTATCAAAGACATTTTTTTTATTTTTTATTCTGTAATCATGCAAGAACATTTAAGTGTACTACAAAAAATTACGTTGAAATAATTTTTTCTTAATTAACCCGACTTTAGACTCTTTGTACACGCACGCTTTTCTTGGCCGTTTCAGCGCCGTGCCTAGGCACGGTTAGCAGTATTTTAGATAATCATGGAAGTTTGCTGACGATACGGCGGCAGTATGGCAAGGCGACGCGCGCCGTCACCGTGTGCGCGTTTACATACTCACACGGTTATTTGTGTTCGGTTAGCGCACCGTACCGTGAATAAACCGTGCCGTGAACGTGGGCAAAGAACGTGCCATAGACATCAAGGTCTCCGGACGAGTAGCAGCACTACCATATTGAATGGCAAAATTTCTTTGGCCAAAGAACAAGCCACACAGCCTTTTTCTATCGCCATGTAGCCAAGCTATTAAGTTCAAAACCATACATGCTATAGTCCACGGCCCATCTTGCGCCTGCGCAAATTAACCCATATTTACACCTTCTATAATTTCTTTGATACTGGAGAGCCCTACCTGTGCGACCCGCAGGATAATTGCCATTGGCGTAGGGATTTTGTCTAGGATAAGGAATTCTCATTATGACGTCTCGTAATAAATCACTCTCATTTTACCATGTGGTGTATTGCTTGCCTCCTGAATATGGTTGACAGTCTAATAGCTAACTCTATATTCATATTTTAAAAACAAAAAAATAATCTAGGATCGATAAGTTCGACAGCAAGAATATTTGATAATATCCCAGGGAAGATAATTTTTAGTGCGGAATAATATCTAAGCCGAAAGGAATCTAATAGTTTGTTTTGTAAGTTACGATAATGGTTGATATTTATAAAAACGAGAATAAAAAGACATTACAACGTGCGACATACATTAACATCTCCTGATAATGATGTTTGCATAAGCTTCATTAAGCTTAAGCTTTTATGTTTTTTGCTGAACCGACACAACACTGGCTCAGAGGTCATCGTATTCTCCTCCTATTTCATTTTCTATGTACCAGAGACATTCGAAAAACGACTGCACTTTTTTTTTTGGATGGGAAATCATCAAATGACTTCTCCCGCTCTGGGCGGAGCGGGAGGGCGTGTCAGACTTTTATCGACTAAAACCCACCTGTGTTCCTTCAGTTGCCCATGTGCCAGGGTCACGGTATCTCTTTCGAACAATCTCGCGACCCTGGCAGGCATCGGTCCTAACAGACCCCTTCAGTTTTGCTGACATCTCTTTGAGGCGCGCTTGGAACACTACGCGCCGTCGACCCGAGCTTGGTCCTTACCGGGCGGCGACCTACCCATTGCTCACCGCCCGAAAGCTCGCGCCTACGGTGGCCGGGCGTCAGAGGAGAACTGCCCTCAGGTTTTAATTCGTTGCATCGCATAGAAACTCTTTTCGCAACCGGCGCGCGTAACCACAGAATTACTCTATGGACGCGTAACTCAGTGGAAGCAGTCGGAGCGTAATTGCCAACTGGAGCAGTTTGTATATGTTTGGAAAGGAAAAATGTCTGATAAATTCTTTAATACACATTAATTTGTCAATTTTTGAGTTGTAACTTAATTTTCATTTTAACAGCTTTCGCATTCAATGCTGTAAAATCAATTTTCAAAATATACATACATACATAAACTCACGCCTTTTTCCCATGGGGGTAGGCAGAAACAACGAAACCCCACCTGCTACGATCCTTACATAGTTCTTTTACCTCGTTTAGGTTGTTCATACACAAAGGTCATCGCCGAATTTTTATTTTGTCAATACACAATGCCAGTTTCACAAATAATGTTTACCATAAAGGTTAGGTGCGTAGTCCTCGCAACCGGCGTGCCATGTATGACCAGAAGTAAACGAGGTAAGAAACGTTCTGTAGTTTCTGCTTACCGCCATGGGAAGAAGCCGTTAGTTTGTGTATGTATATATTCTAATGTTTACTAAGAACGCCTCCTCCCCTCAATGTCACTTAGGCGCCAAAAGACTCCTGTAGAACACGCTATCATTTATTCCCTTTTCATTCATATCATCATTTCACCACCCTCAGACAATCCATTCATCTTGCCTTCGGTCTTTCTCTTTCTCTACCTACGAGTAGCTACTCAGAAACTCTCGAAAAAAAAACCAAAATAACAGTGGCCCGACTTACGAACCTGACTCGCAAACCCACGTCAAGGGCAGTATTAAAAGTTAAAATAAAACTCAGTTTTTTTTAAATGGATGTCTTGTTCTCCTCTCAATTGCTGGCTGTGATTATTCTGATTGGTAGTTCTTATTATTTGACCTTTTTAGGACACGTTTTAGGACGAGCGGACTGCGGCATTACTGGACAGGGATCGGAAGAACATTTCACTTCTTCTTGTACGTCTAATAATGCCTCCTCCTTACAATCTTTTGGTTTACTGAACATTCCAAACAGATAAGCAGTGAGTGCAGCGCTGCCCATAATGACACGGACAAATCGTAATAAGTCTTCTCGCTTTCGCACGTCGTAGTCTCTTGGCGGTACGGATTCGTATCTGCCCGACTCTCGAGCGTTCAACATATTTTTCATATGTACTTTGCCCGTCTTGCGCCAAAGGTGAGGCGGTTTAATTCCATTCCACATTTTAATTAATGTTTTGATAAATCTGAATTTTAAAATAGTTCGTGTCTGAAGGTTGTTGAAGTTATTAGTGTGGACAGTGGTTGGTTTGCATTACCTTTGACCATTGGGTCTTTGAGCTCCGATTTGGTGTTTTGAAGCCTGAAATTTGAAAAATGCTTTATGAAACATCATACGTGAGATTCTAATCAACATTGCCCACTTGAAGAATCAAATTCAAAGCGATTCATTGAAAGATATTCACGGTGACAATACGGTGGCTTAAGGAGACTCCGTGTTGGAAACAAATTGGATGGTTCTTGGACAGTTCTGAAAATTATTAGCATAGCAAGGAAAAAATATAATACCATCATGGTTTGCGTGGAGGTCCTCTAGATGAGTCTAACATGGTAGCGCAGCATGACACCACCGCAGAAACTGTAATTACAAAAATTAATTCTTGTTTAGTCATGACATATTGTTTGACATCCTATTTTTCAAAATGTATTTGGCAGCTGATCATAGATTTTGTACTGTATTTTTTTAGATAGAGATCGTTTAAAAATGGAATGTAATTTTTTGTTTTTTATTTCTTAATTTATTTCGGGATTAGAACCTGGGTTAAGTAGGTATGGAATTATGAAGTACTATCGGAGTGTAGGTCAGTAATAATAAGGGGCATCGTATTACCCAGTAACTGGGGTGTGGAGGCTACTAGGCAGTCGCTCCATGTAAAATACTGGTACTCTGCAGCATCCGGTCGGACTGGAAGCAGATATCAACATAGTAGGGAAAAGGCTACGCAGATGATGATGATCGGAGTGTAGGTCAGGCACTAGTCGTTATGCGAAAGCCAAGCAAAAGCCATTCAGTACCTAGTCACCAGTGGTCACGTCAATGACATGTTAACTGTATTGAAAAGAATCTGTAATTGAATAATACGATTGCGTGTTTCCTGGCCATTGCATGCGGATTTCCTTTTTCTATTTTCCGCACTACATAATACACCGTCTCGCGAATGTATTTGACTACTTGGAAGGTACGTGTACTTGATTTGTCATGGAAATATTGAAATCGAAATAATCTAGAATTACACTCATGAAATAAGAGCTTTAATAAAATAAGAGAGTTGGCATAACAGACAAAAATATAGCTTTCAAATAAACCAAATCCAGATTAATAATTCACGTCCTTTGTGCACCAATATCGAAGAAAAATGAGCGCACCTACCTATCCAAGTAGACAACAAAGTATTTATAGAAATAGCACCTCAAAAAAATGCCAATTGCAGAGGAACGCAAAGACCAGGTAAGAATATTCCCTGTGTTGTAGCCGCATGCGTCTTACTGACAGCTCTCTTGAATGTGGTTCCGTGTATTGATCAGACGCTGTGCTAGTGTGCGTGAGTCCCTGCGCAGGAGTGTCCTGTGTAGAGGTTAACTCTAGCGGCCTTCACCAGAGATGCATTGGGACCGGTTCGGTTCGATTAAACATATCGATCGTTTCTTTGACTGAATTGGTTTCTTCACTATTTACGTTCGTTTTAGAAGGTTAATCAAGTTTTTATTTTCTAACCTACACACCAAACATAAATTTATATGTAAGAAATTAAGAAAGTTTAAATGTAAAAGCAAAAGTAACACGTGCTTAATTTCCAAACAAATCAACACCGAAATTCTACAAACCGGTACTCTTTGAGGGTTATGGTCATACGTGTCCAAAATACCAAAAATGTGTGGTGGTTAGTGTCAATGTGACGACTGTAATGCTTGTTGTGTTTTTCAACTAAACTTTCAAGCTCGAGGCTCTCCGAGTCCGCACCGTGCCTCCTTGTAGTGGGAGAGCAAAACCTGTAGATACTGTTCGCCCACTTCGAGACGGAGTACCTGCGGACACTTCGTCCCTTTCACTCTCGTAGCGCTACGCACCAAAACGAGAATGTCCGTTTCACCTAACCACTCTGGTATGCAAAGATTGATAGCTTATATGACCATTTGCTTTTGAGAGCCCCCCAGAAATCACGCACGGTTAACTTTTCGCCGCCTGGCGTCCTTACGATCGGCCAGCCAAACGTTGTGCTCAACCAAACTTGTAACAAACTCTTTCATCTCCGAGAAAACTTTTATAGTTCGCATCGTAATGTTATTACGGAGGTTTATTGATTTAAGTCGGTGGTGTAACTCGTTTGTTTAAAGTAAGCCAGTGAAGCCTTACTCCGGAGGGTCAGGCGCCTGTGTGTTCACTAGTTTCTGTGCCTAGATGCGTTTTTCTTTAGTGACTAAGACTGGTGTCGGTGGTATTCGGCCGCGGCTTGAAGTTTTGAACGTGTATAGTGCAATGTGTGGTTGAAACTTAAAGTTATACGGATAATGGTTTGACAGAAATGGATCCAATAGCAACAGACAACGGATTAGTGGTGAATAATTTGAACCACGTCCGGAGTGACTCTCAGGTAAGCCGACCGCTGCTCGGAGTAGGTATCGATGAAGCAAAACACGTTTGCCGTTGCATACCTATGAATAAGTGCAATGACTTCTCAATTATTTGATACATTTTAGTTTTATGTTTCGACCATTATTTGTGGCGCATGAGCAACCTGTGATATTGTTAAAGTTCAAATTGCGTTGACCACTAATTTGCGGTTTGTGGTGTCTCACAATTACAATATGCGAGTAATTTTCACGTTGCCTTGTGAAACTTCACATCAACTAAAAGTTACTGTAACCAAGTAACAAACAAAAGAGATTTTCATAAAATTCCGCGTTAAACAATGGTTGTATTTACATATAAATGTGACTGTGTCATTGTGCAACTATATAAAAATAATTCATACTTGAACACAAACGAGTTTTCTAGCTCCACTGAGTTAGTTACACAGTGGTTGCTTGCACATTTGATATCAAATTATATAAGACTGCAGAATGAAATAGCTGTGTGCGTGTGATTTATACTTCAACGCTTGGAAAGTAACTTGGTCGAGTGAAGACAGTTCATTAGATGGACCAGTTATTTGGAAAATATCGCGAGACACTGTTAAATTAGTTGAGTAAAGTCGACAATTATTATCACATAATTCTTACAACGGTCAGTAGGATGACGTAAATACACAATAAGAGGATTACAGTAGAACTAGTGCCAATGCTTCAAATCGATACTTGGAACTTCATTCAAACTCTTTTCACGCTTCTAAATAAAATATATACAACAACAGCTACCACGAACAAGAAGAAAAATCATAAACCTGGTCAAAGTAATTTTGGAAAAAATACCGTAATGCATTGTGCACAGTTGTGAAAAGTAATAACATTTTTATGATAATGAGTAAACCACATATTATGCCAAATACAATAACAATACATAGAGTGGGCAAACTTCTATACTTATAGTCGGCTCGCAACATAACTTGCCTATGCTTTCAAAAAGTTACGACAGAACCACTTGAAGTTTTAACAAGACAAAGTAAGCTCTGAAGTTAGATCCTGTTAAAGTTTTCATAGTTCAGTTTTAAGAACCTATATATTGCTTGTGCATACCTATGTTACAAAAAACCCTACGTCACCTGCTTGTAAAAACAACCGAAACACAATACACTAACATAATATTATAAAGATCCGTAAAATCGAATGAACCTCAGAGATGAAAGAGTCTTTGTTTTTTGTTCGAACATCCAAAAGTGGAGGAAGGCACATGTCAGGTGATGACGTCACTGATCCCGCCAAAAACCTGTTTCGCGCCAATTCGCAGCTGTCGACGGCAAAGTGGTTGGGTCGCCAATAATTTACTTTTTTTCTTTTGGCCTCGAACCCAGTCGTACAGCCTCCAAGTCCGAGGTACACCGTTAACTCCGCTAATTGTTCGCTCCTGTTGCATCTTATAATAGAGGAGTAAAATTAAACGAAGATAAATGTTTTACTTTGTAAATTTTTATTTTATATGCAGTTCTGCAAAATTACTCTTGACTCGCATAACAAGGAATGAGTCACACGTCAAGATTCCCACGTCTGAGGGCTCCGGCAGCCTTTACCTACAATGTCTGTTCATTAATGCAAATATTTGTTGTAGTCGAAGCTTTTAAAATATTTCTCTCATAGTTTGAGCTGACCTTTCAAGTTATTAACACCGGACGCCGGTAAGTTATCGTTGAGTTTATCATCATCAAGCAGAAATGTTTCATACTTACTTTATCTATTATTGCGTTTATAAAGAGAGCGTTGTATCCAATGAAATAAGTGCCTCTTAAATGCTCAAGGAAAGTAGTGGTGGGCCAGTGGTAATGGCTCCAACATATGAGTTGAAGGTCGTGGTTTTGAACCCGGAGGCGTTTTACCTACTTTGTGTAAATAATTTCATCACCACTGCTCTCAAAACAGTGAAGGAAGACAAAGAAAACTACCATGTCCTAGAATTTAAAGTTCGAAGACATATGACATCTACCGACCCGCACTGGGCCCGCGTGGTGGATTACGGCCCACTGCCTCTCACAGAGACGAGAGGCCTGTGTCCCAGCAGTGGGAACGTTATAGGCTGGTGTTGATGAAATACTCAAGTCAAAATGACTTCTAAAGAAACTTTAGTGTTAACGTGTGATTTAACGTCAAAAGCTTCGTTATCATAAAACATACATCAGTGAACGATAAATGAGTCACAGTACTTTAGGGTTGCCTGCTTACTGTTTATATTAAATACTTATTGAATTTTTGCAAAGCCATTTCCTGTAAAATATATAGTAGATGGCGGAAAATTAAAAAATATATACTACTAGCTTTTGCCAGCGGCTTCGCCCCCGTGGAGGTCGGAAAATATTCGCGGGAACGTACTACCGAGATAAAAAGCCTATATGTTAATCCAGGATATAAACTAACTGTATTCCAAATTTCATCCAATTCCGTCCAGTAGTTTTTTCGTGAAAGGGTAACAAACATACACATACGTACATCCATCCTGACTAACTTTCGCATTTATAATATTAGTAGGATTAGGTATGTTTAAAAAGTGTTTTGCGACTCGGAGGTTTTACTTAACTCTAAAAATAAATTATGTTTACAAAAAACCTTTATATTACCTTTTACGAGATTAATACCGGCCCTATTGCGCTCATCTGGCCATTTTGTATTCATCACTGAAAATATGCGCTCAATATAAACTGAAGTATTTTATTATATGCTAGTATATAAAGAGGAATTGCAAATTATACTATTTATTAAAACAAAGAAAAGTCAGAATTACTGAGCAACACTTATTACTATTTTTAAACGGTAGATTTAGCATTACATTATTTAGACATTTGGGCTTCTAAAATAGTAGGATACCTACCAAACAGGATCTTTAACTAGCGAAACTCAGCTGACGTTATCGATATCTAAACAGTATAAATAAAAAATATATTAATAGGACGATTTTTTTTGTGGGGTCATTGACCGCAGTTAGTTTTAATTTCAGTTAAAAAAAACAGGTTTTTTTTGTGTAAACTTCATAGACGTAATGGGTTTCGATATCTAAACACAAAACAAAACAGATTTTGTCATTATTTCTTACTAGCTTTTGCCAGCGGCTTCGCCCGCGTGGATGTCGGAAAATATCCCACGGGAACGTACTACCGGGATAAAAAGTAGCCTATGTGTTAATCCAGGTTTTGTAGTAGGATTTTATTTATGTCTCTAATTATAGCAACAAAACTACCAGTGGTTGTTGACCTGCAAAAAAAACATCAAGTCATTTAATTTTATCATGTTTAAATGTCGGCCCATTACGTCAGCAAGGTTTTGCTAGCTATTTTAATTTGACCCTGCATTATGGTAGGGTTGACAACCCTACCGTAGTGCAACAAACTTTCCTGTTTTCTTAGCAGCACATACTGTTGCATGGTAATTTCATCACTCACCCGTCACTACGCGAGCTTAGAGATTTTACGAAACTATAAGGATTATGTTGAAAATCTAGACTTTAATCAACATACATACATAAACTTTCGGTTTTTTCTCATGGGGGTAGGCAGAAACTACGAAACGCCACGTGCTAGGATCCTGATACTCCTTTTGCTTCGTTTATGTTCATAAATCTGGTCATACACGCACGCCGGTTGCGAGTACTACGCACTTGACCTTTCTGAAGAACATCACCAATAAAGTTACGTTAATCAAGTACCTAAATAATGACCCTATTGTGTAAAGCGTGGTATAGTAGTCTTCTTGCAACGTTAGATCAGCGTTAGCTCACGTTCACGCGGACGTTAAAGTATCGTGGCGGGATTTCTTCGCGGAAGTATTTTGAACGTTTTGCTGGGCACCCAGAATTTAAAATCCAATATTTTGTTTATTCATCGCGCTGGGATGCATTCCATTACATTCTCAATGCTCACCTCGTTTTACGTCCGTGCTTAGTATCATCACCATTCTAGTCCTTTTCTTCCATACAACGCTATTAGTCTTCGTCTGCACGCGTAGCATGACCAAAAAACGGAATTTGTCGACGGAAGAGAAGACAAAATGATAGATTGTATCGTAGAAAAATTGTGTGAAACCGAAAAGAAGAGATGTTTCTATTCTTCAGTCGACAAAAATACGATGTCAAGTATGATGACTATTTTTCTGATGAGATAGAAACATTTTTACAGAATTAATAAAATACATAAGGGGCCATCCATAAATTACGTCACACGAATTTCATGATTTTTTACCCCCTCCCCCGTCCTTGTCACAGCTGGTCACATTTATGAGACCCCCCCTCCCTAGGGTAACGTCACATATTTTACAATTTGACATCTAATAATAATTGTTATTGAATTAAAACAGCAGTTCCGAAATCAGTTTTATATCAATTTAAATGATTTTTTATTAAAATTAACATCAAATCAAACATTGCAAGAAATAACCTTATATCTCTCTGATAGAGTTGCAAATGTTTTTGAGTTTTTCGTTAATAGTTCAAAGTTCGTGTTTTACTTCATACTTAGATTAAAATAGATTTTGAAATGTGACGTCACGAAATTTAGGACCCCTCCCACCCCATTGTCACACAATGTCACACTTCGTTAACCCCCTCCCTCCCCTTAACGTGCGACGTAATTTATGGATGGCCCCTAAGGAACTTTATTTGTTCTTGGTAGAATAGATATAGAATTGTTCATGCTACGCCGCCGGCTGATGGTAGTTCACTGTGGTGCCGGACGTAAAGAATAGCACCATCCCATTTCTTCCCGTGGGTGTCGTAAAAGGCGACTAAAGGACTTACTAGAGAATGGGCAGCAGCGTTCTCTATGTAATTTACCACCATACTGCAATCGCCAACCCACATGAAAGCGTGGCGATGATGACAAAACCCTATTTGATCTCTTACAAATTATCTCACAGTTGTCCTTACAAAAGAACTGTTGCTATAGTAGACAAGTTTAATTCATACAAATATAGACTCCATTGAAGTACCAGCCACCAATATAGGTCGTCTGCGGTACTTCCCGTCTAAATCTAGAAATAACTGCAAGATGCAAAATGACCACGTTGACTAAGCAATAAGGGCATTCACCTTAATTGAGATCAACATTCATATAGCTTTAAATAAGGCGATGTTTCCCGAAACACCTCGTAAAGAAAGAAAGTTTCATTGAAATAAAAGCACCTATGCTTATTTTCCTACCGATTTTGCATGCACTAAGTTCACAAACTGTAACACTTTCAAGCAAGATATCTTTTGCCATAAAATTAAATTGTTGAGACCAATCACTCGAAGTTGACTGAATAGAAATGAAAATTATGTACAATGTAACAGCATTAAGAATATGGAACTATACCATCGATCACTATTATAGAACTGCTTTATTTAGTTATTAATGAACTACACGTATTATGTCGCGTTTCGTTTCCCGCTATTGGATGCTCTTATACGCAAGCGTAGAGTTTTCGCGCGTTTTCACTTACCATAAACATCGCGTACACAGCCACTGGCCAGAACAACTCTCTCTATTTAGTCGATTCTTGTTTTGATTAGCATTTTATAAATAATGCATATCGATTAACAGATCATCTCATCTGATACTGTGGTGTGGTAGGGACTGATTTTATTTTATTTGTGTCTCATAACTTCAACGACATTGATCTATCGTTTTAATCTATTCGTATATTATTTATCATCATCATTTCAGCCGTAAGTCGTCCACTGCTGGACTTAGGCCTCCCCCAATTTGGGGGGCTTTGCCATAATCGCCACGCTTGGCAGGAGGGTGGGCGATCGCAGTATGGTGGTAAAATGCATAGAGAACGCTGCTGCCCATTCTCTAGTAAGTCCCTTAGTCGCCTTTTACGACACCCACGGGAAGAAATGGGGTGGTGTTATTCTTTACGTCCGGCACCACACATTATTTATATACAATGCCATTACTCAGTAGCTTGGATTTTGACTTTCAGAAGCTTTAATTTGCGGTTATCCTCCGTCGCCACTAGCCAGTATTCCGAAATTTATCAAAAGTTTAGTTTTGAAAAATTTTGCAATACTGACGATACTATGAGTTAGTTATTTATTACCTACTTTTTTGTAGATTTGAGACTGCAAAAAGTAAAAACTTGTTAGTTGATTAACCTGTCTTGTTGGGTTAGAAAAAATGGAGAAGATCTTGAACCGAGGGGTGGTTCAAGATCTCCCCCATTCTTTCCAACCCTCTCAATGTTACCTAATCAGTTCGTTTTTACGGCGAAATAATTATAAACTGTTGGTAATTAATATTCAAATATTGACATTGTATGTAAGCAAAATCATTCAAGTATAATCTAACAAAATATCTGCTCTTAAATATAACTGGATTATTGCATAAACTCGAGTCCAGCAAAATTACTTTATCCTGTCCATGCTTAAGGACCCCATAGACTCGAGGCTAATTACACTGAGGAAGTGGTCCCGTTCTAATAGATATATAGACTATCTAGTACTTAGTTACTTCTGCAACGTACTGAGACACTCGTTTTCATAGGAATGTTTCTCTAGCAGCTTTCTTCTAGCTGCTCTGGTCAAGCGAGACCGCTGTGTCGGTGGAAAACATCGCGCCTGCTATGGCCATGTTTTCACTATTACATTATTTTAATTATGGGCGAAGAAAAATGGTATTTAACGTACCTAATGGTAGTGAAACTTTGCTGTGTTTATTCATAAAAACTCGATCTTTATGGGTTACGTAAGAGATTGTAGGTACCAAATATGTTATTATATTGCATTGCATTCGTGGTTTCGGTTGCAAAACTAATTGGAAAGAAAAGGGCCCTCCCCTATTCTTTCCAATTAGTTTTTATAAGCGTATTATCATTCACAGGAAATTAAGACTTGTACCTAGTGATGAGAAACAAGACATCTGTGCTTTATGCAATTTAATAGGTATTTAAATGCCCGCACAAATTTGTCATTTGACAAGGCATCTAGATTTGCACATTTTACCACTAGTATTACACACTTGAAGGCTGGTACAAACAATGGTGCTGCGTAAAACGAAACTCTAACCGTTGTTGGTGTGAATAAGAGGGAAGGTCCATTCTACGAATTTTTAGTCATTTTACGGGTTTTCTCGCATCTCTATTGTTTGATATCGAATCTCAATCGTCGTCGTTAGTATTTTGCACGTTTCAAAATTATTGCAACTTGGATGCCTTGATGACATTAATGAGCTCTAGCTTTCGGTGCAGTGACCATTACAACTCTTTTCCGTTCGATAATTATTTTCCTGTACGCATTTCTTAGCCTCTGGAATGCAATAAACTTTTCACTTCATCGTCATCATTGGCAGCCTTGTTCCACCCACTGCTGAGAATATGACTCCTCCCTTTTGTGCTAGGCTTCTCTGGTCTGAGGGAGTCATCTAGGTATTCCTCGCGATCTTCTGTAGGTCGTCAAACCATCTGGCCATTTGTTTGTCAGTGCTCCAACTGTTTCTCAACAACCATTCTGCTTCACTTGCTAAAGAAATTAACTGACAATTTACCTTCCTTTTATTATTACTTAAATATGCTAATACCGTTTATTTCCATAAAATCGTAAAGTCTAAGTACCTACTTCAAATGACTACCCAACAAGTACTTACCAGGTCCATGTGAAGGCCGGGAAATATGTTGCTGCCAAAATGTTGGCTCCCTTGTCTTTAATACTGAATTTCCATGTTACTTACTTTACGGCGGATATGGGAATTCTTTCGTGAGATGCACCCTAAAAGCTTATGGGCCTCGGCCACAAGATGGCGTGCAAATAGTTTCTCATCGGTGCCGAATCTCGATACATGGCAATAACTTTATTTTAATTCAGGACAGTGTTCTTTATTAACATTACAAAAATAGATATTGTTTGTGGATTTTGAACCATAGCTATAAATGATTGTCTGTGACAAACGCCAGCGGAGGCTGACCAGCAAAGTCAATGGGACTGTTAGTAGACACTTCCAAATTTCTGTTCTCTATTGTTTAGACTACTTACTTAAAAAAAAAAATACTTTGCAATTTTACTCTCGCGCCATAAGAACTATAAACAACTCTTTAAAAAAATTACGTATTTATGTGTATGTGTAGTAGTTAGAGAAAAAAAAATGAGACTGGAAAGGGTCTATGGGTTTATTTTTATCTTTACTCCATTTACTAGAAATAACATACGAAAGGTTATTTTGAGGCACATGCGTAATAAAAATACAATAAACATAATCGAATTGATTATAATCAGTATACTAGGTGGCGCAATAAATTGCACTCAATTGGACTACTTCTCTATATTCTATAATAACGAGGTTTCTATTTAAATATAATTTATTTAATTCTTACTTTAAATTCTAATAATCCAAAAGAAGCAGGGGTGGATAATACCGAGAACGTTTTTCGTTCCACTGTTACTCTACCAAATTTAAAATGTTGCCTAATCTATACTTAATATTATAAAGCTGAAGAGTTTGTTTGTTTGTTTGTTTGTTTGTTTGATTGAACGCGCTAATCTCAGGAACTGCTGGTCCGAATTGAAAGTTCTTTTTGTGTTGGGTAGCTTATTTATCGAGGGAGGCTATAGGCTATATAACATCACGCTACAACTAAGAGGAGCGGAGCAGTAATGATAAAAGTGGCAAAAACGGGGAAAATTTATTCCTTTTGAGAGTTTCCGTTGCATGCGCTGCGTAAACGGTTAAAGTAACGCAAAAATCATGTATGACGGAATTGTTCCTTTTAAAAAGTTCTAAAAAAAAGTCCGCGAGAGCATATGTCTATCTTTTAAGGTTAACTCACTATAACTCAAAACGACGTGGACGAAAACTAGTAGGCAAATCGATGCGACGGGAAGGGTCAGGGGAGCAAAAATTTGACGCGGACGAAGTCGCGGGCAGAAGCTAGTTCCTTCATAAGTCGTGACAGCAGGTTTTTTTTTTAATTTTGCCGGCCTCTCCTTGTCTGCGTCGTCTTTCATATCATCCGTCAGCAAGTGACCCAGGTATTTAAAAGAGTACACTCTTTGCAGCTCCACACCGTTCACTAACACAGGAGCGACGGTGGAGAGACACTTGGTATCGGACTTGAATACCACGTATTTGGACTTGCCTTCGTTGTATACAAGGGCATGAGAAGCAGCATACAACTTCCGAATATCGAGAAGGATGCTTGTCGTCTGCATAGCTTAAATTATTGAAATGGAACTCCGTTAATAAAGCAACCGACACGTGTGCTGCTGAGCCGCTTGATCAGTGCATTCACGTACAGACCAAACAACATAGGTGCGGTCAGGTCACCCTGCCTCGTGCCACAATTTTGGCTCTGAGAGCTCTCCTGCCCAGCGCACCCGACTCTCCTGCTTTATGAGGCAGGAGATTCGATTGTGCTGGGCCAGTACCAATACTAAGACGAGCTAAAGTAACGCGGTATTAGACAATTTCTGCCAGAAAACGTCAAAAGAGAAAAGATCAAAAGCCTTGGACAGGTCCAGGAAACATGCATAGACAAGTGTTTTCCTGTCTGTGTTATACCTGACAGCATGCTTTAAACTAAGAATAGCGTTTTTGTTCACAGCCCTGGCCGAAACCCAAACTGAGCATCATGCAGTTTGATGCGGGTATTCAGGTGTGAATTAAGCACACTTTCAAATATTTTAGCCACGACGGTAGCCAAGGAATACTTGGACCTATCCAAGACGTTTGCAGTTCTACTCTTGACCACTGGTACCACCAAAGCCCGCAATTTGTCGGGGAAGAAAGTAAAAAAGACCCAGGCACATATTAAACAGAAGTGCCAATACACGAGGCAAATGGTACATATTTGTGCATCAAAGTTTGTTGTGGATGAGATGGCAAGAGAAAAAGCCATTAGTATAATATTACGCTTCTCACCTTACCAATAAGAGCTCAATCGTGTTGAATTAATATGGGGTCAAATAAAGGGGTACATAATGTAATTTTAAAATTAGTGAAACAATTGCTCTCTCAAGCTCTTGGAATCATTACATCTGAGAATTGGCGATCTTGAATTACTCATACAATTAAAGAAGAGTATTTTTTTGCCAACTTGACAGCATTCTTAAGTTGTAATAGATCTAAGAACCAGACTAAGAAGTTTTTTATTTCTATTTATATAAATAAACTAGCTTTTAAAAGGTAAATATAATAAAATGTTTAATTATATTTACCTTTCTGAGTATTTCTTTTCTACATTCAATAATAATTTATCATATTAATATATTTTTTTCCAATGTAACCATTATAATATTTTTTTTTTAATTTATATTACTTGAAAATAAAACGTTTTATACTCCTGCTTCTACGAGCTTCTTTTTCTAATGTATGTATAAATGAAGTATAGAATAAAATATTTATATTAAAAAAATAAACTTTCTCGTAGCCTTAAATTTTGCTAAAAACTGTTTTATATGAAACCTATGATACAACACTTGATGGTGTTAGAAATGTGCTAATTAAAATTAATAAAAAGCAAACTTATGCTACGTAACATGTGTTTAATATGAAAGTTCTTATAGGCTTTAAAACACTTAAACACAACATCAACGCCACAGTCTTAAACAACAATTTGTAGACGGACTGGGTCCACAACAGTAAATGAACACGTATTTCTTAATTACTAGGTACAACAGTAGGTACCAAAAAGGCAAGCATAGGAAATAAAATCGCATCACAGAGAACTTATACTATTTAGAATTAAAAACCAACAATTTTCATTGCGGTTGTTGCAACTACCCTAAGGTACAAAAATCGAAAATACAAATTGTAATGGAACCTACACTTAGGAGAGTCATAAGAATGCACAATATAAATTTAGAATTATGATGATAATATCTAACATTAAAATATTTACATTTATTAACCTAGGTATTCTAATATATATACGAAATAAAGAACCACATATTAGTACTTAACCAGTCAATTACCGTAATTACAGACACAATTAAAAAACGATTGTGTCTATACCACATGTGGTATCTCAGGGACTTAGAGGTTAAGGTACTTTACATAATAGGTATGTACAACACTTATTTAATAAATAATGTCATTCCATACACATTTAAACAACACAACATGAGAAATACTGTGCCAGTGTCATTGTATCATTTACTTAACAAAATAATTAATGGTCAGAAAAAAGTCTTTAGAGTCACAGTCATTTGTTTTTAAAACAGAGATATAATTACCATAAAAATAGTTTTATAATAGCCAGACAGGTAAAAGCTTTATTCAAAAAAATAATGTCTGTACATACAAAAATAGTTCTTCGTGTACAATATTTCTTTCAAAATGTCGTATATTCAACAGAAAAAAAAACAATTGTTTCGCCGTCGAATGTCGTGTACTCAAAGTCGTGACGTACCTAATCGGCATATCGTGTGTTATGGCTTGTTTAAAATGATAAACAAAGTGGTTTTGGTTTATAACCAATGACAAACCTGACGCCTGACTAAATACAAATATGGATTTTATTGTCATGGTGTCGACGACGTCTCTTACTAAACGTAAATATGAGATTTAAAATTTTGATAGGATTTTTAAATTAAAGCTCGTATCTGAGGTTTTACCCCTTAAATCCTATAAATTGACCTTTAAAATATATGATTTACGAGAATTGTTTGAGCCTGCACATAGTTATTAGTACGGCTTCTCAGCGTTAAGTTCAAAGACAGCAACGAGCGATTGATGGTCGGACCCAAAGAACTTATTCGGAAGCCATCCGAAACTCGCAAGACGCAGGAGTTTCAATGGCCGCAATCCGCTCCGCGCATTATAATAGATATAGTCAACATAGGCTCTTTGATTACATGTACAGTCCTCCTTATGTAAACATTCTTGAAAAAAGTAATCGTTGCGAAATCTAGCAGTGTCGTATACCGACTGAAAATGTAGCGTGTATGAAAGAACCTCGCTAGTGAACATGTCGAAGTATAAGGCGCTGTGCAGCTTGTTGGCGGCTGAGGATACTGCTCGGGCATGTACGCTGGAGACGTCGCAGTATTCTGAGTTATATATTTGTAATTCCTTGAAGTGAGTAGGTAAATTTTGAAGTCTGTTAACATAAACTGCCAAGTGCTGGCAATTATCTGTGATCCCAATATTTTTCCACTCATCGTCGATCCAGTCATCGTCCTTGTTAACTTGGCCTTCTTCAAGGAACTTTATGGTGGGACTGTCTGGGTATGAGTTCAGATCTCCAGCTAATATTATAGGCAGGTGCCCAGAGAAACGCCCGCTAAATTCGAAAGAGACTCGATCGATCTCAGATAGTAATATCCTCAACTGCGCGAGTCGGATGACGTCTTGCAGGGGGTCACACAAAAGGTGGGTGTTTGCCACCACAATGCGTGACTTGGGCATGCAGCGCGGCTTCAGCTTCACTATGAGGCCCACGTGATTATGATTCAAGACTGATACTGCCGGCTGATTGAACTCCACATGATGATCTTCTTCCAATACGAAAATACATTTCTTGAAGTACGTTGCGCAGCCATCGACCACAGCGGTTCCAGTCTTCTTTTTATAAATTCCAGAATAACCGCTGTCCTCCAGTTTTTCGTTGAAATAATTGAGATGCTTCACTTCCACCTCTTGAAGGCACAAAACATCGGGCGATTCTTCGAATATATGTTTTAACAACCGATCAACCCTATACTCCCAAAGGCGGTACGACGGCTCACATTGCTTGAATAAATACGGATTTGCTTCTAATAAACTCTGAGCGAGTACGTTATACGACATAATTTTGAAGTGTAGCGAAGTTCCATCTGTATGACTAGGAATCCCAACTGACTGCCATATTCTTATTTTGTCTGGTGCTGAACGACTATAGGTCATATTGCCGCTCCGATGTAGCGCTTGATAGTCTTGCGTCTGATACCGCAGTTTTAGATCTCCCGGTTTATAAAATCCGCTGTGATCCACATCTCCACATTCCGAGCGAGTGTTTGCCGAAAATTTTTGCGGCTGGTATTCAACAAGTTGTAATAATTTAGAAATATTTTTCCACGACACCGAAATAATTATGGTGGCTGCGTTTATTGATCGTTTAGTATTGCAACTGTCATAAGGGTGGTAATAAATAACGTTATGATTTATGAATATGCAACCCTACGGGCTACGGCTATTTGGAAAACTCCAAAAATGATTTTGTTTTGTTACTTGTTTAATTTAGTCTAGTTTTGGCATATCTTAGTGGGAATTCGTTAATGTTAGACATATCATTTATTCAAAAAATATAGAAAAGAAATTTATTATTTATGGTCATCAATATTTACACTGCTTTACCATCCGTTTATAAAATAAAAAATAAAAATTATTCAAAAGCATTTTTAATTTATAAGTTGGTTATGTCACAGAGTGTAAAAATACATCCACATCGTGAGTATGTCATGGCTGGGTATTTGCTGTACAGGCATTTTAAACATTTTAAAGCTATGAAATAGAATTGTACAACTTGCTTAAAATAAAACTTTTTTATTTTAAAATTTACGCCTAACTTATCGCGATCACCAACCCTTCTACCAAGTGTGGCGATTAGGGTATTTCCTGTTTCATCTATCATTGTGGTACTTAATAAATGTCGTTAAGTTACACCAGTATTTAAATTAAATAAAATTCTTAATAGTTGGTAGTATTCACTGGATTGATAAAATAGGTGATGTAAGCATAGGAAAATATAGGTACACTTATATATCATCTAGTTACAGCTTAGAAGGCGGAACTACGTTGTACTTATCGTTTAATACCCGTTAAGTAACTGGGAAACACATTTTCTTTAGAGGAAGCACACAAACTTTAAGTTGCTAATGAGCCACACCAGCTATTATTGACGTTCATTCCCTCACCCCATAATGCGCCAGTTACCGCAACGAAGGCACACGGCATTCCTAAGGTTGGGTACTTTTTAACTTAGTATACCTACTGATTTTTTTACTATGATTTGGTAATAACAATAGAAATTAATATAAGTTGATGATCTGCAAGTGTTTTATTCTTAGATTTTATTTTTCTTTTGTTTTCGAATTACAAAATATCCCATGCTCAAAATACGAAGTATTAAAACGTGGTAACCGGAACTCGACTCCATGCTCAAAATACAGACTAATGCATCGCTGAACCGCGCTGTCGACATTGGTGCCAACTTTACAATACTCAAACCAATCACACCACTGATTCCAGTACGAACCGGGCGAACTTCATCTTTCTTTCGACCAATCGTATCGTATCTGTGCGCACACCTTGCACCCCGCAAGCCCCGCTAGTGGATAACGCCAACATGGACATGCCATCCATCTTGTTTTTAGAACATCACTCTTCACGTGTGCTATGTTTATAAAAATACAATAATCATGGCTATGTTAGCAGCACCCCGGCGTAAACAGAAAGTAATTAATTTGCGGGCTAAAAATAACGCTTGGAGCGATGATTCCACGAAGTTCGGGCAGCGAATGTTGGAAAAAATGGGATGGAGTGAAGGAAAAGGGTTAGGTGCTAAAGAAAATGGAATTGTGGATCATGTTGTGGCTAAATACAAGAACGATGACAGAGGATTGGGTTTTGAGGACAAGAACGACCAGTGGACAAAACATGAAGACGACTTCAATTCTTTATTGGCTAATTTATCAAACGGTGAGTACCTACTGCAAATCTGAGAAATACATAATTTTACAAGTGTAGTTTCAATGATAAAAACACTGCGTGCGATAAAAGTGCGTAATGTGACCTATAAAATTATTTTTATCTGTTGCTAATTAGCTAAATAATTTATTATTATTTTACACGAGTATTTATCTCTTTAAATTTTTCCTTGGGCAATCAAGCGTCCAATAATACATTAGCCTATTTTTCTGACCTTGAATCTTTCATTTTAATTTCAGGTGATAATAATGATGAAAAACTTCACAGTGGTGTATCTCTAGAAGTTAAGTCCAAGAAAAGTAAAGCAAGAGTGCATTACCATAAGTTTACACGTGGAAAAGACTTGACTCGCTACAGTGAAAAGGACTTAGCCAATATTTTTGGAAAGAAAAGCTTGAAAAATGATAAAAAATCCAAACTTGCAGAGGAACCTGAATCTGCAGATAATACTGTCATCACAAATACTGAAAAAGTTTTCACAGAAAAAGGCAGTATGGAGGATTATTTCAAAAGCAAATTGGCTGCTATAAAATCTAAAGGCAAATTAGATGTAACCAATAATGATACTAGTTACGATAGCGCTGACTATTCATTTAGAGGGTTCGCTGGCGCAACAAATGAGGAAAAGGAGGAAGAAAGTCATCAAGGATTTGGTTTCCAGACATTTTCATTTAATAATACAGCAGACAGTGATAAAGTTGAAGACGAAAATAAAGTACCTGAATGTGAAGAATTTACTGTTGAGAGTAAAAAGAAATGTAAGAAAAAGAAGAAACAAAAACTTTTAGATGAAGAACAGATTACAGAAAAAGATATAGGTAATTCAGAAAATGGTGATACTGAAATAAATAAACCGAAAAAAAATAAAAAATCAAAAAAGAAAAAGCAGAAGGACTTTGAAGAATCAGTTGAGGAACCAGTAGAAAGTAAAAAATCCAAAAAGAAAAGAGATGTTGAATCAATTGAACACCATACTGCAGAAGATTATGTGCCTAAGAAAAAGAAAAAAAGGAAAAATATGGTTGAATAAACATAATATATAATATTTTTTACCGTGTTACCTACTTTTTTATTATATAAAACTCATTATTTTCTACTCCAAAATATTTTTTAATCTTAGTTCTCTATTTGGAATCAGTAGGATTCTAGATAGAGAACACATTTTACAAAGGAAAATTTGAATCTGTAATGTGTTCTATGAAGTGGATGTAATAATTATAATATAACTGCTTGTTGAAATAATAGAACAAAATCATAAAAACTTTTAAAGTTAGTCGATTATTGAAACGCGTTATCGATTCTGTGACCCATATAGATAGTGCGGCGTTCGACCAACGCAACGCCATGGCGCCACTGCGCGTTCACGAGTCCGCCATTGTTATTGAGTCACAACTCTACAACTGTCAGAGTCAAATTGCGGGGCGTATGTTGGAGAAGCACATGTTTATTGTAAAATGTTGAATATATCGTGAATAAAAGCGTATTATTTCATTAAAATATAGCTTAGTTCAATTAGTTGAACGTTTATTTAATGATGGTCGTCCATGAAGATAGCGAGACGCCAGTGGAAGTTGCCATCATTCGAAAGCCCCTTTTGGAGCAAAAGTCTTATGTTATTGTGAAAAATCATGTTCGAGAACTTATTAAAACAGATGAAAGCACGTCTCCCGTTATGAGTAGCAAGGAAAAATCACCACAGCCATTGGAAAATGATCGAAAAAAGAAGTTCAAATGGGAAAGAAAAGCTAAACGGACTGCGCAAGTACCAGTGACCTCGAAGAAGTGCGACGACAAAACAAACATTGCAACAGAAATAAATAAAAAAGATTTAGAAGAGCTAAGAACTGTTTACAATAATTGCAAAAAGGTCATGACAAAGATTGAGGTGAAGTATGGCCATTTATTGGACTTAGATAGTGAAGCTGGACCTAGTTCATATAAAAAACGAAAATTGTATACAGAAGAATCAAGAAACAACGACTGTGATTGTAAATTGAACAAAAAGATAGTATTTGATGATGATGGCATGCAGTCGACAGTAGAAACAGTCTCAGAAAAGCATATTTGTGCTAAAAAGACACAAAAAGGTCACAGTGAGATGCTAACAAGGAGTAAAACTATTGCAATAGAGTATACAGAAGATGAAAGTGCCTTACCTGACAATTTGCCAGAACTGGCCAGTCTGTTACAGGATCCAGATATAGCAAAAACTGTCCGTAACAGGATTGTAAGAAAAATGAAGATGATCAAACAAGATTATGTAAATGATGTAAGATTCAATAAACATTCTTTAATAGAGAAGTTGAAGACAAACCCTGATGAGGTATTGGGATTTAAAGGGACTAATTTGTCCACAATTCCTGGATATTCATGAGACTAGGATGTAGCTGAGTACTATAATGTATTCTACTAAGTGTTCTTTTGATAATAATATGATGTTATTGAATAAATATTATGATTTTCTATATTTGTGGCCTTTTTGTTTCATCCATTAGTTCAGAAAGAAATTAAGTGTACATTGAGTATATTTTAAATTTTTATCTTAGTTAAAAGCCCATTTTATGTATAAGTTATTTTTGTGTGGTTGTATTTTGATTAAAATATGATTCGCATACCAAGCATGGCTTTACAGAAATATAATCAATGAACTTAAAGGGTGGTATTGATGATTGGAATTCTGTAAATACATAATGATGTGCAGTGGTCTCGAACCACTGGCTCTGTTCGACCGAAATACCGAAATATAACGAATATTCTACGATTTCACAGTACACATGGAAATGTCATTTACCAATTTTGGGTACAAATATACCATTTTAATTGGCAATTCTACCGATCTCGATCTATGACGTTCGAGACCACTGATGATGTGTTACATTTGTGCATCATATTTTGTTCAACAAACCTTGTTAATAAACCTTCACATGCCTATCAGGTTTTCTAAATTTTTCATGGTATAAGCAGTGATGATACAGTCTGCCTACATCTTATTTTATTATATAAGGTGTTCTCACAATTGCTATTCACTGGATAAGTTTTTGTAATCCTATAATTTTAATGAGACCATGTCAAAGTATCTCTTGGCATGTTTTTTTTCGTTAATTTTTTTTTATCCTCACTAATATTGTAAATGTAAGTTTGTTTGTTACGCTTTCATGTGAAAACTACTGAACCGATCTTCATGAAAGTTTGTACATATGTTCTTGGAGGTATTAGAAGTAACATATAGAATACTTTTTATGGAAAATAAAACTGTATTTATTGTTATTTTTAACGCGAGCAAAGCTGCGGTCAAAAGCTAGTATACAAAATATATTGATGTCACAATTATTTATGTAAAACACCCTGATGTGAAATGTGATAATGTCGCAGTTTCTTCGTTTTTAGTCTTAATTATTAGTTTAAATAAAACTGATTAACTCATACTTATCAACAAAACTTACAAAACACATGCCAGTTGATTCTTGGACTTGGTCTCATGAATGATAAAGTTATGCGATATAAATAGGAACATGTGTATAAAAGATAATCTAAATGTGTTCATAAATCAATCACTAAAAAATAGGCTTGTTCTAATGATCTATAAGGTGTATCTGTTCATACACGAAATATTTTAAGAGGTACACCTGTAGGTGGTAAAGAAGCTATGGCAACGAAAAAAAAATTTTTCTAAGAGTTTTTTTTTTAAATTTAATATTTATAAATTATTTGACGCACATAAAAAATATTGGCTCCTTCTTATTTTTTACGGCCCGAGACACCGCTGCCATGCTCGTGCCGTCCGGTCGTCGCCCTCGCAGCGTCAGGCGCCAGTCATAGAATTTGGAGTAAAGGTTTTATGCAAAACGTCTCAAGTAGTTTTAAAACTATAATAATTACGAAAGTTCAAAAACGCTTAGATAAAAAAATTATTTTTGCTTCCATAGCTTCTTTACCACCTACAGGTGTACCTACCCCTTAAAATATTTCGTGTATGAATAGATACACCGATATTCTTTATATACATGAAAACGGAACTCGAAATACTGTTTAGCTTAATCATCTTATGGCGTTCCCACTGCTGGGACACTAATCTACCACGCGTGCCAAGTGCTCCAAGATATCACATTTCTACGATTTTTAGTTCTAGGACATGCTGTTTTCCTCACGATGTTTTTCTTCACCGTTTTGAGAGCAGAGGTGATCAAATTGTTTACTGCTGCCTGGGTTCGAACCCAATACATACAACGCGTTAATCGAAGCCAATACCACAGGGCCACCACTGCTCTCTCTGTAGGAAATGTTTTTTTTCGTATTATAACAGCCGTCATTTATTAGTACCTTCATTAAATCATCATTTCAAATACAGAATGACCAATTTACATATTATTCTTTCTTCGAACAGACAGAATACCAACACCCATATTTGGTTATCTAAAATACACTTATCAGCTTTTATAGCAAATGTCTATACTTGATATTCAATAACACATTGTGGATAGGCGCTGCGACGCATCATAATGACGGTATTATCAGTTCTAGGCTACAGAATGCATTGCTAAGCAATTTTGAATCCTACGCAGCAGTTCCAAAGGCTACACAAACTGAAAAGCCCCAGATAATGTTACCGATCCGGTGTGGATAGAATGTCCATTGTTTCTGCGTTAAAACAAAACTACAACAGCTGATGGGAGAATCGATCTTCGTACGATGATGAACCTTACTACGTTGACATAAGGGTGTCATCATTTTGTTGATGCGTGTGACATTCTGTTGTTTTTTAGCTTTGGTATACGAATCGCTGGGTGAATAATGATGTGGCCGCATACCTACACTTTACTGTGAACTCGACAGCTTTGTGAAATACAAAGTGTAACTGGAATTCAATTTGAGACTTGTGGTATCGGTGTGGAATTGCGAATGTCGGTATTCGTGTGTAGACTGGAATGAAGAATAGAACTGACATAGGTGCTTACGTTGCAAATCAATCTAGATTACCTACATTTTTTGCCTGGCTCATTCCGATTTCAATACTACCAAATTGTTAAGTTTCTAAAGATCTCGTATCTTTTCGCCATTTTCTTCTCTATGCTACGCTTGCCGTGGATGGGTGACTAACTTTAAATACCAAGACCCTCCGCGTCGCGGAAAGCACGTTAAGCCTTTGGTCGCGTCTGTCACCTGTGGCTCGTTGACTAGCGCTACGGATCGCCAGAAGCCCGATCTGACAAGCAGTCTCACCAAGGGGTATCGTATTACTCAGTAACTGGGTTGTGGAGGTCAGATAAGCAGTCGCTCCACAGAACAGATCTCTTTATCTGTTCTGTGAGTCGCTCTATGTTTTAGCTGCGTCCGGTAAGACTGGAAGTCGACCTCGACATAGGAAAATGCTGGGCAGATGATGTTGATGAACTACCATAAAGTTATTTTTATTTTTAATATTATTTGCACTTGTTTTAAAGTTCTAGCATCTGCTATAACCGTAGCTAGGGTTGCCAGGTCTTAAAACCGAAAAGCCGGACAGACCCGTCAGTTTAGCCGGACATTTGGGTAAAAAGCTCTGACATCTTTAATTATTTAATCTTAAAACTAAATTAAACAAAACACTAATGAATTAACGTTAAAATAAATAAGTAATATAAACGAATTAATATTTCTGATTGGCAGACACACGCTTTAAAAGCTAATTTTCTTTTTAAATTGAGTAGTAATAAAGCGGGGACAGTGCTAGTTCACTCGCTTGCGCTAGCGATATAAGGTGCGGTGGGTGGAGCTGAAACCAAGGCAAAATGATCAAATTTGAAAAGCCTAACAAAAACCGGATAGGCCGGACACCGTCTAATTTGGCCGGACACACAACCAAAAAGCCTGACTGTGTCCGGCTTTATCCGGACGCCTGGCAACCCTAACCGTAGCAACTCACACGTTTAAATCAAGCGATGTCAATAATAAATTAAGCTTTCTTCAACTAGAGGAAAAGTGCGAACGATGCGTACAAATGTTATAATTAAAAGTACCGATAAGTGACTTACTATGCGCATGCGGTGGTACTTGAATAGCGCAGGCTTTCCCCGGACTTGTCCCAGTTTGGAAGGCCATGTCAGCTCATCAGCTGTTAGATACGGTAATTTCGGAGGCTCTATTGCTACGATAAGTATCGATACATATGAGACAGTATTCTTTTTCTATAGCAGACTGCTGCGAAAATTTAGAGTATAATTTCCAAGATGATGATGGTAGAAAATGTATAAAATAGCGCGTTATTAAAATAGAAGTGCACTTTGGTTTAACTGAGGATTTGTAAAACCTTGTTTATTGTCCAAGTAAGCACTAAAATATGTACTCAAACTACCTACGCTCTATGTTAAAGAGCCAACTACTTTTCATGTTTGGTCAATACTTTCTTCGACGCTCTATCTTGGGCCACGACACCGGGCACTTACTAAACTAACTTACAAGTAAACAAAACCTCAATTTGCATAGCAGTACATAGCGTTCAACTTAACTGGTGTTTAACCAGCCGCGTTAGGAAAACGAGTGCTGGTTACAGATATTAACTCGCGTTGAGTTCATTTTAATTCTCCGTTGCAAAGTATTTAGTGCCTTCGGTGTTTGGGAAGGCTGTTCGCATTCGTAATCTCATATGGCGTGAGACGGGCGTCACCGGTGGACGCCTATACAACCTTCGACGTGACATTTGAATTCTAAATTCAAAAAGCTCCGTGCCATTGTAAAAAAAATAGCATTTTATTTTTTAAATCTCTGTATTATTTGTTTTTTTTTATTACTAAAATAGTGTTGTGGTTCAAGTGAAGTGTTTTTTAATTATTCTGGTAATGAAATTGAGGCTGTTGTTCCAAAGTTTAGTGACATATGAGTGACTTCGGTGGCATAAATCTAAATAATTCCAACATGAAATTGGATAACTTCGGATTTGAAAAGTTACAGGTACAAACCAACTTATCAGATAACTTTATTGTTTTTTTTTTTATCTACGACCGAACCCGATAACCTTTCTATTACTAGTTGTGGTATATTGGAGGTCGAAAAATATATCTCTGATTTTAACGTCCCAATAATCTCTAACACTTGAGGTAGTTCTTCACTGAAAAATTTTCAGCTGTCAAAATCTCCCACTTTTCGTTTCGTATTTATGGTATTTAGGTTCCTACCGACTCATACATTCGCATAATTTTGATCATCAGTTTTAAATTAATTTACTTAATTTCTTATTAACCCATCAGTTAATTTTGTTTGATACCGCAATTCGATATGTAGGTACTATCTAAGTAGGTATTAAACACATCAATGGCTTCATTCAACCTACAATTATTTTATCTATAACAATGAGAATAAGTGCGGGCTTATTTATTCCATATTTTATTTTGATATTTCAATATTTTGCTCTCACTAAACTTATTAAATGACTTACACTTAAATGTCATTGTTTTTTTTTTACAATTTATAGTCTCATATCGTTGCAAGGAATATACCAATTTCTTCCTAAGTAGTAGTAGTAGGTACCAACGACTGTACGAACTAACCTACAACGTACCTAACTGTATTTAGTTTCTAAGTCAGAAATACAGTAAACGTAACATCTACATTTCCAAGAAGCTACTCTATTATTAGACAATTCACTGTGCTAAATGTAAACGGTTGAACTGACCCATAACATTAACTTAATAAATTCAAAACTTAACAAGAACATCAGTAGCTTCTTCTATTATTTGCATAATAACTACGGCCAGGAAAATTGATTGTCAAACAAATAGGCTCCCTCCGCAAATTTATCGTGTTATAGCCATTTCAAACAACATTCAGAGAAGTACTTTTGTGATGTGAAAATACCGACAATTTAAGGTGGTAGACCATTTGCTTAGTAATTAATAAATCCAGACTTTACTTTCTCATTATTCAAATCATATGCGTTTCATAGAGTCGTAAGTGCTTGTGCAATGGTTGTCAACTGCATGGCTAATCGTCATTACGTTGTGAATGAATTATTTAGCGTATCTATTTAGTAATGTAACGTGAGGGAAAGTCGTCAACTCATGATTATGGGAGCATGAGATTGTGGGTACCTAGGGGTACTGGCTTATTTTAATTGAGTAGCTCTTGGCTCTAATAACGTTGTGTAGCAGTTTGGATTTCATACGGTTCCTGTGCCACTCTGAAAGAAAGTAAAAGAAAAGATCGGTTGATCTATTTTAGATACCACATAGACATGTAGATACCGACTTTGTTTCTGTGAATCTTAGACACTACACCACCAACTTTCGGTAATGGAAAACACTTTACAAACACTTACACCCTAATTGCGGATACACTATCTCAATCTGAAACCTTTGAAGGATATTGCTAATAATGTAAATAATGCAATGAATGTTGTTGAACTGTTAAAATGAAAGCCATTCCTTTCGGTAGTGTGTTACACAACTGCCCCTTTGGATTTACCTTCAACGAAACCGCGCCTGACAATAGTGTTGTTGCACCTGTAGTTATGACTGCTTATATTCCAGCTCACCTCTCAATAAAAGGTCATAGACCATTAGCGGAATACGTGTAGTAAATACGTCATGAAAATTACATTTAGTATTACGTCGAGGTTATAAAGGGCGCAAAATGTACTAGCGGCTGCATTAGCAGCTAACTTCTGAGCTAATAAATTAAGCGTGTTTAGGAGTTCCGGCTAAGTAGTGACTCATGTCTCATGAGGCTTTGGAATGTTTTCTTAGTTTTTTATTTTGGTTTTTTGACAAATGAATGTCGCTATTCATGTGTTTATTCGCTTTGTTGATGATATTAGGTATCATAAAGTCAAAGGCGATTACGTTGTTAATGCTTCAACAGGTGATGACTAATGATTTAGCACCAGAAACAGTGAAAGAAATATAAATATCTACTAACCTATCCACTGAGACTGTATGGATCTGTATCATCATTTACTCCGTGGCACAAATA
This sequence comes from Aporophyla lueneburgensis, assembly GCA_932294355.1. Lineage (NCBI taxonomy): Eukaryota > Metazoa > Arthropoda > Insecta > Lepidoptera > Noctuidae > Aporophyla > Aporophyla lueneburgensis. The sequence continues at coordinate 8,747,949 of OW028758.1, read as the reverse complement.
GTACAGGGATTTTTTTTTTAGATCTCAACATCGTGATAATGAATTTTCTCCGTTAGATTGTTTCATACAGCTTCTTGTTGAGGTATTTGTCTATAGTCGTACAAAGTATGTCAGATGTGGGCTTTTGTATCTTCACTTCCTACCAAGTTGACACCAAAATGCAATGTTTCTTGACCAAAGAAATCTATCTGCCCACGTTTAGTATCTCCACGTAATACGTCGTTAACATTCTTCCGTTTTATGTAATTCTTTTGATTTAAGCTTGCCTTCCATTCTTTGGAGATCACGTCTCCCTCCACATACTCATAAAATGACCAATTGTTTGGGAACAAATTCATGATATGTAAGACAACTTTCGCGCGTACACAAAAATATCGCACTTTGGAGTTTCGGCTCTGAGAATGCAACAGTACATACCAGCGCATCGCAAAACACACTATTTTTTTATTTTCAACTCTCGGCACTAAGAATTAGGTTTGAAGATCCAGTGCTCAAAAAACTCCGGCCGCTATTTTATTACGTCCATGTGCATTTCGACTAAGACTTGGTATTTGCGGAACGCCCCTACTCAAGTTGCAGTTGAAATTCGATTCACTCTATAAATATTACGCACTATTAAATATATCAGACGTTAATGTACTATCAGTACTTATGGCTTGATTTTATGTGATTTCTATTGCATAATATCTACCTGTTTGGTTTCGCGTAGGTGCAATATACCTACCAGTCTTAACATACTTTGACCTAAAGTTACCCAATGTAGCTCTTTGTATAAGATATTCCGTACATGGGCAAAATTTTGGGACTTGTCTCGTTTATTTGTGTTCTGTCAAATACCTTGTTTAAATAATGTCGAAGAGGCTTTGGTGCTATTGAGAAATCTTTATATATAATATTGTATCGAGCACCTATGTTGTTTTCTTCAATTAGGAAGCATAACTGATTATTATTTGATCAGTTGTTATTAATTTGCGTAAGGTAAAATAGAGCACACAACCGTTGTACATAGTTTGAATTAACAGCTTTGCCAATGAGCGATACAAAATCCCATTAGTCTTTGTTGAATCAGCTCTCAATGAATGATGGAACGAGCATGCCCAGAAGATGCCAGTTTAGTCTAGCTTGTGCAGCGGACAAACCTGCGGGGCAGCATATAATCTCTGATCGTCAACGCTCTGCGTTCTCCTATCTATGTATAGCACATTCGTCGTTCAGAGTCCGTGACTATATACCCCAGATATTTAAATACACTTAATCTTCGAAGTTCAGTCTTACCTAATAATAAAATAAAGTAGGTATATTTAATTATATCCTATAATTAACTGTACATTCTTTATAAATTTATGACCGGTTGCCTTTATTATTTCTATAATAAGTGCCCAGTCTTAATTTTATCAGTAGACCTGTTATTTAATTTCGTCTGGCTGGATCCGACTCCTTGGACGAGTCATGTGTTGTTTCGAGTTTGAACTTGTTGCGACTTGTCAAGAACTCTACCTGTGGCTCGAGGTTCCACAGACCCTTCAATATTATTTATGACTCCTTGTGACGAGTATCGTGTTGCAGTTAAACACGGTACGCTGCTGTAGGTTCTATCTAATATATAAAATTCTCGTGTCACAGTTTTCGTTGCCATACTCCTCCGAAACGGCTTGACCGATTTTAATGAAATTTTTTGTGCTTATCCGGTATCTATGAGAATCGGCCAACATCTATTTTTCATCCCCCTAAATGTTAGGGGTAGTCCACCCCTAAATTTTATTTATTATTTTTTAGACAACATTTTTAATTTCTATTTTTTTATGATACAACATACAAAAATACATACAATCCTCAATTTTCACCCTTCTACGATCAACCCTTATTTTTTAATAGCCATTTTAGTAATTTATTATTTATATGGCAAAACAACATTTGCCGGGTCAGCTAGTATCTGCTCTAAAAATAGCATTCACATCCGGTCCAACATAAATCAAATAAAAAGCCATGGGTAGCATTCTGTATTACATTAGAAGCACCTTCTAGGCTCATTGATTTTAGCCGTATAGGCGCAGGCGCATACTTTCAACACTTTAAACATTAATCACAAGTGCGCACAAAGCACCTAAAGATAGGTAACGAAAGGATAGTTCTATTTCTTCTCTTGTTAAAATGATCATTTAATTCAATTTAGTATAGCTACCTAAATATTACCGCAACACAGTTAGGTACATATTTCCAAAATGAGAGAACTCATAGCCAAAGCTTTTAATTCTTAAACATTGTATTTGGGCATCTATTATCTACTGAGAATGCAGCATTAACTACTTTTATAGGCTCATTGTATAGGAATTGGGTAATCACCTTTGAAGCGTATCGAATGTGGGCTTACAGAAGGCATAAATAACATTAATACAATGTGTCTTTTTGTCTTAAAACATGCGTAGCTTTGACAGACTCGCGTAGGAAGCAAGGCTGTGTTGGTACCAATATAATAATTTACTTCTTTTAAGCACGCAAAACGAATATTAATGACTTGAATGAGCGTTTCATTTATGTTATGAATATAAGGCTAGTAATAGAGATCGCAACAACAGAAGTTTAATTCCCTTGTTATAAGCTTTCGGAGAATTGCGTACATGCGAATCCCGCGCATAGTCAAGAAATCTATACTTAATATTATAAAGCTGAAGAGTTTGTTTGTTTGTTTGATTGAACGCGCTAATCTCAGGAACTACTGGTCCGAATTGAAAAAATATTTTTGTGTTGGGTAGCCTATTTATCGAGGGAGGCTATAGGCTATATAACATCACGCTACAACTAAGAGGAGCGGAGCAGTAATGAAAAATGTTGCAAAATCGGGGAAAATTTATTCCTTTTGAGAGTTTCCGTGGCGTGCGCTGCGTAAACGGTTACAGTAACGCAAAAATCATGTATGACGGAATTGTTCCTTTTAAAAAGTTCTAAAAAAAAGTCCGGGAGAGCATATGTCTATCTTTTAAGGTTGACTCACTATAACTCAAAAGGAGCGAGCAGCAACGAAAAGTGGACGAAAACTAGCAGGCAAATCGATGCGACGGGAAGGGTCAGGGGAGCAAAAATTTGACGCGGACGAAGTTGCGGGCAGAAGCTAGTCACAGATATAACCGAAATTAACGTACCACTATATGTATATACATCATCCACAATCTAGGTGCAAAATATTTCTACTATGTCCCCTTTGCATTATCAGCCTCTAATGTTCCCCTAGGAAGTGTTTAAATAGACTCCGGACTCAGGTAGGCCGGAGTAAAGAGAACCTGTTCAGGTGGAGATTCACAGATGACTACGCCCTGGAGTGTAAATATGGTGCTGTCCCACAAACAATGCAGCACTTAATATCTTGTCCAGTGTGTCCTGTTGTTTGCACGCTACAGTAGTCGATGGATGCTTTTGAAAATGCTAAGCTCGTAGCCAAATTCTGGGCTAACACTATTTAGATTGCTATCGACACGCTAAGAACAAGATATTCCCATTGCTGGGACGCAAGCCTCCTCTGTGAGAGGGAGTTGGTCATAACCACCACTTGGGCCCAGTACACGTTGATGTATGTCTCTCTTTGATTGCCCCTTTGGCAGCACACAACAAGGAAAAATCTGGATGGATGGCCTGAGTGAAAATGGTATAGCCATACTCATAGCCGACTACTACAGAAGTATGGAAAAGGCAGACATGTTGCGCAGACCAAATAAATTAGAATAAAGGCAAGAGAAAGATAATAGTAGGAAAAAATCTTTAAGGGGCCCGTGAAAAAGGAAGGCAGTGAGAATGTGTTATTGCTAGGTAAATGGGTTTGAAAAACTGCATAGCATTTCCTGATAATATTAAAGATTTCCTCCACCTATTCCCAGAGTTCGCTACTAGTAAATGAAAATATTTTACGAATTAGAATAGTGGATTTTCTGACACATATTATTTAACGACACAAGGGTCTTCAGTTATCTGCAGTCACGGTTGCTATCTGATTCGGTATAACCGTTACTTATTACTAAACATTGCAAGAATACACTAATTATGGTGCGTTATAGATGAATATCTGTAGCATGCTTCATGATTCCGTGTTGAAATTGTATTTGCATAACCTGCATAAGTGTTCCATTTGAAGATGACTGATATTGTTACAAAAAAATATGAAATGTTTCTCTTTATTTTGCACGCAGAGGGTTTTGCTTTTAATTCAGCGTTAGTTTTCAAAGACCTGCCAAATTTGAGGGTGTGATACAGACTATAAGACTGAACAATTTTCTTGTTGTTCTTTTTCGTGGGACCAATATTCTAATGGCGAAAATAAAAAAGCCATCCGACGTTTAGGTTGAATAGATATGTATGTAGAAAGTGGTTCAGTTTGAGGGTCCGTACCACACCGTTAAATTTGGCAAGTCTTTGAAAACTAAACCTGTATAAGAATTACTGTCTTCGATAAACTTGATTCCATTTACATCACCGTTTCAGTTAAAATACGTCAAGCTGGACATAGCCATCCCAGACATGTCACAGCATGAAATAATTAAGTTCATCCATTAGTAGTCAAATCACTCGATGATCTTGCAAAATCAGTCAGATAAGAACAAACATTGTCTATCGAATGATTCAGAAAGGGAACTCTGCGCGTGAGTGAACTCGAATCCAACGCAATCTCGTAGTTTGTCAAGGAGTGGCAACCGTTCCTGACGGCGTGGGAACCACGGCCTGATGTTTACGTTCAACGACTGGGTCGGTACTACTTGGTATAGGCCGGTACATGGAGCTTAATTACAGTAAACTTTATCCACTTTAACGCTAAGTAAATAGTCGTAACCCTTCTTAATTAATGGTTAAAAGTGAATGGTTGGATATACTCTTTGTTTCTGGCGTTTAATTTTGTTTTTAGTCCACAAAAGGATATTACTGACTTCGTCACATTCATCCTTCATTTCTTTTACTTCTTAGTAATCGATTAATACGATTAACTCTAATATTACCTATTCAATAAAGGTGAACTAACTGGCTTTGCACGCCAACGTCTCTATATATTTCTGAGTCATAGGTTCTTTTAGAGCGACTATTTCTTGCAACGATATGCAATAGGCTGATTCTACGTTCACACTACACTAACTACCTGGCAGTTACGCCACATTTTTTGGCTCTACATCATCCTATACACAATGTTTATTGACACATTGTCGTTTACACTGTTTGCCAAGTAAGAGGAACTGGCTTGCATATTGATGTAAACAGTAGCATTGGTGTCTGCAAACCGGCAGATTGATAACTCACCAACAATGAACATTGTTGTCAAAACGTCGATACTGCGAACTAAAGCTTCCTTGAATACAGCGGTTAATCTGTTCATTATCAATGGGAAAATTACATTTCTTCGTTCGTTGCAGTGACTTCAATTTTAATTGAGATGTTTATTGCCAGCTTAAATATGAAGAAATGGGGACAGTGTTATTAGAGGTTGTGTTTGTTTTACTCAAGGACCCTAAATTATGATTAAATCATCTTTTAACAATTATTATTTAGAAATATGGAGTTCGTGAATAAGATTTATTTGTGAATACTTACATAATAACGTTTTTGGACATGTCCAATTAGGTGCATTGTAACAAAAAAGTACTATAATATCCTGTTGCAGACTGTTGTTACTCTATTACAGTAATAGAGTAACAACAGTCTGCAACAGGATTGAGCAATAAAACGTCTAGATTACATTCTTGAATGGTAGAATAAGTTAATAATGAAAATAAAGATAAACTTACGAATAATTATGGTGATACCAATCATTATGAATCACGCCTTGTCGTAAAGATCTATCAAATAGACAAATCAGTTTAACATTTATTAAAAAATCGTGCTGTATAATCTTTGTTTTTAGATTAACTGTTTTAAACTTCCATTAATTAAACAGACCATACTAGAAATAATATGATTGTGTATGCTAGTCAGTAGTTTTGTGATAAGCTCGGACATTTCAAGGCTCCTGTGCCTATAAAGTTATGTTAAAGTCACATTATATAGTATAAGCGTATGCGCAAAGCTGGTACTTTAATAGCAATCAACGATCAGGCTGTGCGTATGAATATTATCTTTCATATATCTAAGATATTTGAATTCTATGAGAGGCCAGGGACGATAAGACTTGAATCAACTTTCCATGCGGATCTTGGTATGAAAATGATGATGTTGCATCTTTCGTAAACTATAAGAAGTTATGATCATCGAGTTGATATATATTGAAACTGGTTTCAATGTGACCTAGATTATATAAGGTTTATCTATTCATACACGAAATATTCTAAGAGGTACACCTGTAGGTGGTAAAGAAGCTATAGAAGCGAAAAGAAATTTTTTATCTAAGCGTTTTTGAATTTTCGTAATTATTATAATTTTAAAACTGCTTGAGACGTTTTGCATAAAACCTTTACTCCAAATTCTATGAATGGCCCGCCTGACGCTGTGAGGGTGGCGACCGGACGGCACGAGCATGGCCACGGTGTCTCGGGCCGTAAAAAATAAGAAAAAGTCAGTATTTCTTATGTGCGTCAAATAATTTATAAATATTAAATTTTGAAAAAAATAAAATTTGAAATTTTTTTTTTTCGTTGCTTTAGCTTCTTTACCACCTACAGGTGTACCTCTTAAAATATTTCGTGTATGAATAGATACACCTTATATATGCGGCATAATAGAAATACAGTAGAGCGTCGATTATCCGAACGTCGATCAACCGAACGACCGCTTATCCGAACTACTACGCCCGCCCGAGTCGTGCTTGCTATCCTCCTCCCGCGCTACAATACACGCGAAATTGTCTCGAACTATTTATTAGTTGTATTTACTCGTATGTCACTCTGAAGTCGCCGTTAGTTGATAAACTAAATTATGCCTCGTGAAAGAAACTATTTGTCATTAATGATATGTCTAAACATAAGGTTTTTATTCACCTGTACATAAATATGTATGGCTGAATCAATACAGTTCGATTATCCGAAAAAACCGGTTTTCCGAACACTCCTGTCCCCAATTAGTTCGGATAATCGACGCTCTACTGTAATAAGTTAAAATACTCCATATCACTGTTGAAAGATCTCTCACTTTGAGATACTACTTAATATTAAGTAGTCCTCGACAAGAAAAGTGTTTTAAACGCTTTTTAAAAAGTCTTCAGATATTTTACCTCAGCATTTTAACTTTTCCGACAAAACAATAGATTTTAACAATAGTAAGTTATCAAAGTGGCATACGACCACAGCTTACAGATGAGAAAATGTATTGTTTCATACTTTTTGGTGCGTTATTTTTCAGTAATCTTAGTTTTTTCTCTTTTATCTCTTATGTTATTGTCAGTCACATAACAAGCAGTACTTAGCTGATTTTAGGCTGATCTACAAGAACATTGTTCATTTAATTCTCTCATTACTCAACAAAATAATTACTCCACCACGCTTTACCGTTTACCGTTTTACTCAATAACTTATGTTCTAAGCTTCGTCATCCATCTTAGTGGAACAGGTTAAGGATAACAGCCTTCATTCATCTTGCTAGTCATAAACCTAGGCTTGCCATGTAATCTACTACATCGTTGTACTAGTACTGATTTATCACGACCTTTTCCGATGCGGGCAGTGTTGACTGAGTTAACTGCAACTGTGTTAACTTTTAGATGGTTCATGTAATTGTCAGTTGCTGCTTCATTTTGAACATTTCATAGGAAAGCCAAGTTGTTCTCGTTTGAATTATATGTATGCATTTTTATGAATTCGCTATGTTTTCTCACTTTTCTCTAGCTCACAATTATGGCATTTTTTTTTGGATGTTACATCTATCAGGTCAACTTATGAGGTAGTCGGCTACTTAATCGGATTTACCTGGGCTACCTTAGTAAATGATGGCCTCCAGCCAGGCTAAAAAACTTAAAACTAAAGCGATTACTCGCTAAGAGTACCCCCTGTTGGGTACGGATCTCGGCTTAGGGCATCGCTGGTAGAGGCAAGGAACGGGCTGAATCGGAATGAAACCATCATGGCAATTCTTACCTCTCTATTTATGAATACACCATTTAGTAGAGTTATAAATAAACAGATTTGTTGTTGTTTGATTTGGACTGTATGTTTTACAAGACTGTACATCTTACCTACCGCTTTTATGAGACCATCCTCCACTTCACGGTTATACATACATTTCCCAAAAAACCTTTGTGACATTATCCACATTCCTAACTTTAATCTCTATCTTACAGACAGCCGAACGCAGCGCAGGGTGGGAGACGCACAGAGTCCGTCTCAACCGCGTGCCGGGCTACGGCTTCGGTATCGCAGTTTCTGGTGGTAGAGACAACCCTCACTTTGCCAGTGGCGACCCGTCCATTGCAGTATCTGATGTGCTAAGAGGAGGACCGGCTGAAGATAAGCTGCAGTGAGTACCTATTGTTTTCATGAAAGAATACCCCTTAATTTATTGGCCGAGTAAATAGGTACATGCTATCAGTCAATTAATCAAGTTTTACTTACAAAGTTGGAAAAAAGAAAGACGAAATGAAAGTAGAATGATGATGAAAATGCCTTATTATTTGGAGCAACAATGTCCAAATAATAAGGCATTTTTGAGGACTACCTGTCGGAGGAACGGCCTCAGATGAAAACCTCATTTGCTTTCATCAATGACCTTTTTTTAGACAGACGTGGCTCTACGCATTATTTACCTTACATTACTTATTCCTAGCTTAATAGCTAGTCAATACTAGCTATAGGTACTACAGATTAGACCTGCATTATTATTGTACAGTATTTTTCTTAATATTATCTCAGATTTTTATGTCTAAACGTTGTATATTTCCAGAGTAAACGACAGAATAGTATCAGTAAACGGCGTGCCTCTAGAAAATGTAGAGTACGCACGGGCAGTACAAGTGCTGCGCGACAGTGGCGCCACCGTGTCGCTGGTGGTGCGGCGACGTGCGCCCGCGCCGCCTCCTACCGCGCCGACCACTATCAAACTGTCACTCACTAGGAATGGAAAGAAAGAAGGTTGGTAACAATTTAAGTTATTCATTTCGTTCACCTGATGATCAACTATTCCACGTGACCTAAACTCAGAAACAAGGCATTTCACAAAACCCATATTCTTTAGCTTTATCTATATATTCGTTCGACTGGAAAACACAGTTTGAGTCGGTCGATGTAGTGGGTCTGGGGATGCCAATTTCCAGCAGTGGACGTCTTTCGGCTGAGTGTAGATGACGGTGATGAGTTTGAAGTAGTACAATGGTGCCGATTCTGTTGTACACGAACTAAACTAACTAAACTATCTCTAAAATTCCTTACTTTTGGCTATGAGAATTGTAACGCTATTCTGCAAGGAAAAATCTCTAAATTTAAAAATTATTTTGACACGACTAAAATCGAATTTGACAATCGCGACTCAGCGTGGTATTTTTTTTTCTTTTCGTTTCGCAACGTTGTACTTGTGTGTGCATTGCGTAGAATGAATTTTTTGAGAGACGAAGGCGCGTGCCTGGGGGGGGGGCAGCCTCAACGTGTTTTATATGGAATTTTTCACTTTTGTTTGAAAAATATGAAAAAAATATTACCCACGTGTTGAGATTTAAATGTGCCGGAGTACACTAAGGGGCCGAAAATTTCATTATTTTTGCGATAGGACACGCCATTTTCAAGATATAAGCAAAAATAAAATAAAAAATACAGAACTGTTTTTGCACGTGAAGGCGAGGCGTTATTGAGAATGTTAGTTCATGACCACTAGTTTTATTCCACACCTTTTTAATCGCGATTAAAAATAGTCAGATTTAGTTAAAATAAATTATTATAGTCAAAATTTTTGGTGAAAACCGGCAAACTCAGAATAGCAAAATTGACATTTTCACTAAACTAATAACTCAGTGCAATCTTAGTGCTGTCAAACTAAAATATAGTTAAGTTGTGTCACTTTAGTCTATTTCAGAATAGGAAATCGTCGTTTGACAGGATTAAACCAAATTTTAGTGATTTTTAGTTTAGTTTAGAGAATTTTGTGACAACAGAATCGGCACCAATGAGGGGAAACTCGAACCCTGTAATGACATCTTAATAAATTCAAATACAAACTTTCTGAGCAAAGCTCATTGTTAAACATCTATATTATTAGTATTTATTTTAATGAACTATATGTATCGTATTGGAATGGAATAAATTGGTGTTTTTTTTTTTTACGAACAAGGAGTGGAACATTATTCTTAAGTCCGATTGGATTGACTGATTTCATCAGACCTTAGATTTGCCCATTTACTATGATCGATTTATTTCAGTGAATTCTCGGACAATTCGTATACAAAGCTACAAATTCATCAGCTTTGGAATCACAAGTAGAAATGTAAATCTAATATGAAAAACTATTCGCATAGTTCTCTAACTCGACTGCGTTATCTGAGACAAGTAATTTTTCGTCAGACGTATCAGCTTACGTTACTTGGCACAGCAGGTAACAAAGCAAAATTCCATTTGCTTATTTTATTCCTAACATTTCTCTCTTTCAGATTTCGGAATAGTATTAGGATGCAAGCTATACGTCAAGGAACTGACCTTGCGAGCCAGAGAGCAGTTGAACCAAGGAGGCCAGGGTCTCTGCGAAGGGGACATGGTGACCAAGATCAACAACACACCAGTGACTGATGCCATGACCCTGAAGGAAGCCAGGAAACTCATAGAGTCCTGTAAGGACCGCCTGAATCTTGTGGTGACGAGGGAACTTATCAGGGAAGAGACCGTTACGAATGGAAATTATCAGAATAATTATAATAGTCTTGGTAAGTGAATGCTAATCTTCTTTTTCAGGCTGTCTTTAGTTTCATCTATTACTGGATATAGGACTTCCAAAGTCAAAGCATTTATTTCAAACTAGCTTTTGCCAGCGGCTTCGCCCGCGTGGAGGTCGGAAAATATCCCGCGGGTGTCGTCACTGCTCAGCTCCTATGTGTCTTAGCGTTATGTTATATAGCCTATAACCTGCCCAAGAGTATGGACTACAATCGTGCCAAGTTTGGTTAAAATCCCTTCAGTCGTTTTTAACCCATGCGTGCACATACAGACAGACGGACAGACAGACAGACAGACAAAAAATTTACTGATTGCATTTTTGGCATCAGTATCGATCACCATTCATCCTCCAGTTTTAATTTTGAATGTATATTAAATGTACATAATTGACTTCTCTACAGTTTTATTATAAGTATAGAAGATATAGATAGGCACAAAAAAGGCACTTTCGGACGTCAACATTTAAATTAAAATATATTTGATTCTAGTTGCACCTTCCAAAAGGTAGATTTGTATGGAGAAGAATGGGGAAGAAACTTCAGAGTTACTCTTTAAAAACCTTTTTAACTCATTGGGTTTAAAAATTACGTACTGAATCCATAGTAACAGGCTTTGCGTTAATAACCCTGGCATCCCTGTATTATGGCACCTTTTTACGAATTTTACTTCGGGGTGAAATATTGATTATTGATTGAATTTGAACATTACTGTACCTAATTGACTTAATAGAACCTCGCGCCACCTACTTTAGACTAATAGCAAGGAAACTTCGTTTATGCACGGCTACATATCAGGCTATACATTTCCAGTATAAACTGATCTCACATTGTATTGAATTTCCGTATAATGAGAGGTCAGCTTAAACTGGAAATTAATAGCTTGATGTGTAGCAATGTGTACGAAGCTAAAATTCATAAGCTAGGGAATCCCAAGTAGAAATTCGAGTCGAATACCTATGCTAAATTATTCGCATATTTGTCTAGCTCGGCTGCATTATTATGTACAAGAAATTTATCGCCAAACATATCATCATACCATTAGCTTGAACAGAAAGTAAATAAACGAAGAAATATAAGAATATAATAATTATTAAAAAACAAGTATTAAATAGATAACATTTTATGAGTAATTAATTATGCTCAGTATTACTTAAATATCATGCGATCTTTACGACCACTTATCTTAATTTCTATTCAAGACTTTAAGACAAGACAATAACTTATTTCAAGTGTATGTAAATCATATTATAATAACCGTAAATAATTGGAAAAATTAATGCAAATCTGTGTCCTTTAGAAAATAGATATTTGTAAGATTAGCGAAATTTTTCTGACAACACTACACACAGGATTTCGGAGTAATGAAGAATTCAATTTTATTTTTTGGTGGATATTATTGTATTATCCATATTGACATAACGATTTTCCTAGAAGGGCTTATGCCTAAGTAATTACAGCCTCACGAGTCTATCGATCATGTTTAACTGTCAGTGGATGAGTGACCATGTTTACATACCAAAACACCTCCGTGCCACAGAAAGCACGTAAAGCCGTTGCTCCCGTTTCGGCTGTCATTTTTGGATCCTTGACATTCGTTATGGGTGGTCAGAGCCCCGAAAGTTTGACAACCTGTCTTACCATGGGGTACCGCGGTGCCCAGTTATTGGGTTGTGGACATCAGATAGGCAGTCGCTCCATGTTAAATACTGGTATTCAGGTGCATCTGGTTAGACTGAAAGCCGACGCCAACATAGTTGGGTAAAGGTTAGGCAACCGATTATGACATGAACATTTTCCAATTAAATATGGATGTTATTGAAATTTATTTTCTTTTTCTAAAGAGAGGAATATATTTTTCCTTTATTTTCGGCAATGGCCGTGAATATATGTGTAAAAAAGGGAAAGGGAGTTGACCGGACTTCTCCCGCTCTGGGCGGAGCGGGAGGGCGTGTCAGACTTTTACTGACTAAAATCCACCCGTGTTCCTTCAGTTGCTCATGTGCCAGGGTCACGGTATCTCTTTCGATTAATCTCGCGACCCTGGCAGAACAGTGGGACATTACGGGTTAAATAGACAGATCGTCAGTCTTCATTCATAGACTCTACTTGATACCAATTATTCATCAAGATTTATTATTTTCTAACAGAAGCCAGTCCCCACAACGTATACGGAGCTGCAGAAGCATCCCCTGGGTACTCAAGTAGCGGGCAGAACCTGTATGTGGCGGCGCCGGTCAGGGGCGGAGACGCACGAAGAGGCCCGATGTCGCACGAACTGATCGACCAGCCGCCGAGACCGCCGCCGCCGAGGAATGAAGGTACATGGTGTATGGAAGGGACAAATTCAGGAATTGATAGTTGAGAAGGACCAGAAAATAACATTCTGAGTTTGGATCGAAAGTCACACACTCACTCACTTACTCACTTTCTGGCTTAGTGGGTAACATAAATAAGGGCTTTTTTTGTGGGTGGGAAATCATCAAATGACATCTTTTTGAATGACAACTTTTACTGACTAAAACCCACCCGTGTTCCTTCAGTTGCCTATATGCCAGAGCCATGGTCACTGTTTCAAACAAATCTCGAGACCCTGGCAGGAATATGATGATATGAGTGTTAAATTTTCACTAAAATACACATGAGTATTATGATGACAATAATACGAGACAAGGAATCTGAACGATGATAGTGTGTTCTTTTAAATATTCAGCCAAATGCCGTTTTGTTTAGAAACATTAAAATAATAATATCAACATTAACTTTACAGATTACTACAGCAGTAGAAGACAACTTTACGAAGAAGAAGCAATGAATAATCAAAGAAATAAACCATCGTAAGCCACAACTTTCTCACTCTGAAATCTTTTTATATCACGTTAAAAGTGACAAACTTGGAATCTACCCATACAGTAGACATATTATAAATTAAAGTCGCAACGGATTTTAATGCGTTTTATATCATCCCACTGCTGGGACATAAGCCTCCTCCCTTCGAGAGGGAGTGGGCTGTAATCTATCACGTGGAACTAATGCGGGTTGGTAGATGTCACATGTCTTCGAATTTTTAGTTCTAAGACATGCCAACTTCCTCACAATGTTTTTGTTCATCGTTTTGAGAGCAGTGGTGATGAAATTATAAACAAAGTGCCTGCCTGGGTTCGAACACTTCGAACCATCGACATACAAACCCGTTTTACATAATAAAAAAAAAAACATAATTCAGAGAGTTTTTTCAGGATAGTTTATATAATGTAAACTTACATATAATAAAGACGCAGTGGTGGGCCCAGTGGTCTCGAACGTCATAGAGCGAGATCGGTAGAATTGCCAGCTATAAACGGTAAATCGATAAATGACAAAAACAAAAAGACAATCAAATTCGTTTATTTATTTAAAAAAACTTACAGACTAATTTATAACAATCATACTTAAGTAACGAAGTCTCGAACCTACCGAAAAATCGGTAGGTTCGAGACCACTGGTGGTGGCCCAGTGGTCCCATTTTATAAGTATAGGTCGTGAGTTTAAACCCAGGCAGGTTAATATGACTTTGTGTAATTAATTTTATCACCACTGCTCTCAAAACTGTAAAAAAGTGAAACACCGTGAGGCCGATCTGAGGACTTCGAGAACCGGCAATAGAACCAAAAATTCAAAGACATGTGTCATACTCTGCATTGGGCCCGCGTGGTGGTCTATGAGGGTAGGCTTATGGCCCAGCAGTGGAAACGTTAAAGGCTGATTATGCTATATAAATGAAGAAACCTCATTGTTTTTTCCAAGTCGTAAAAAGCAGTTACATAATAAAACATCCGAAATAACCACCAAAAAACATCCATAAGGTGAAGGCTATAAAGTTATCGTATAATTATTCCTTTTATAGTAGCGAGCCAAGGCTGATCAGTTTCCAAAAGGAGGGTTCCGTGGGTCTCCGGCTGTGCGGCGGCAACCGGTCCGGAGTGTTCGTGTCCGGCGTACAGCCGACCAGTCCGGCGGCCTTGCAGGGCTTGCAACCGGCTGATAAAATACTTAAGGTATGTTTTTATTTTAGTTTTTAGATTGTTAGAAAGATCATTTATTACTTTTGAAATAAGTAAGTATAATTTAGCGGAGAATCTATAGACGACTAATAGAGAAGTGTGGAAGAAAAAGACATGTTGCGCCGACCACATTATTGGGATAAGGGCGGGAGAACGATGAATGATGACTGTGGTCGAACATTAAGGGTCGGATACACTGCAAGCGCGAGAGAAAATTAGGTATTGAAGCGCTACTCACACAGCGGTAGCCGCGCGCGCCTCGCTCACGCACACATAGATGTTTACATAGTGGTTCGAGCGGCAGGAACCTTGAAGATAATATTAAAAATAGAAGTGGATAATATGTTGTTTTTTTATTGCATTTATACTTAGTAAGGAAGGATGGGAGATGTAGTGGTTTATTGTAGTTTTGTATGTAGACATCAATCAGCTGTTATATTATGATTTTCAAAAATAAAGTCAATTAATACGTCTACATCATGATTTTTTTTAGAGTGCACGTGCCTCTTTTTGTTGCTTGAGACTATAATCTAACGAGCCCAAACTAGAGTTGCAAAGGACTCGAGTCATCGAGTCTTAATTTTAAAGACTCGACTCAATTATGCAAGACTCAATATGCTCAAAAGGCTTGGAGTCTACAGATAAGCACTTGAGTCTTAAAAAGGGCTCGAGTCTTAAAAAGGACTCGAGTCTTAAAATGAACCAGTCTTAAAGAAAAACTCGGAGCATGAAGATGAAACTTGTACCTCATCATTCGAAAAGACTAGAAAGAAGGCAATAAACTCAAATGAGTGGTTATGATGAAACTTTGCGTACAAAAAATCTGACAAGTTATTCGAGTTTTTTCGAATGATGAGCTACAAGACTCGAGTTCATTTTAAGACTCGAGTCGTTATTAAGACTCGAGTGCTTTTCAAAACTCCAGTCCTTTTTTAAGACTCGATTATGACTCTGGCTCGGCTTGACTCTAGACTCCGAGCCTTTTGAGCACACTGAGTCTTACATAACTGAGTCGAGTCTTTAAAATTACGACTCGAGAACTCGAGTCTTTTGCAACACTAGCCCAAACACCACGAGGTTATGTTGTATACTTAAAATAATCGACGAAGGGGATGGCGGGGTCTGGAAGACCTTAACATGCCCTTCGTGGTTATTTATATTGATCCTAAGGTACTTTGACCTTAAGGTCACTTTCCATGAATTTTGACCTGTTTTTGCTCTTGAGAATCGCGAAAATTTACTTTCGGAATTTTGACTTTGGCCTCAAGGTCAATGACCATGAGGTCGAGGTCAGTGATCTTGTGAAAATAGTGAAACTTGACTTTCGGAATTTTGATCTTGACCTCAAGGTCAATGACCATGAAGTCAAGGTCAGTGACCTTGGGAAATCGCGGATCTTGACTTTCGAAATTTTGACATTGACTTCAAGGTCAACGACCATGAGGTCAAGGTCAGTGACCTTGGGAGAACCACGGATCTTGAATTTCGGAATTTTGAGTTTGACCTTAAGGTCAACGACCCCAAGGTCAAGGTCAATGTTCTTGAGGTGTCCCATGGTATTCCCCCACCCTACTACTCCCACATCCCACCGGATCCCAAAATGAAACTTTGTGTGCCCGTTTCATATCCACTGACCAAGGAGTTTCAATGGCCACCTTCCGACTTCATCATCAGACCTGGACACC
This sequence comes from Aporophyla lueneburgensis, assembly GCA_932294355.1. Lineage (NCBI taxonomy): Eukaryota > Metazoa > Arthropoda > Insecta > Lepidoptera > Noctuidae > Aporophyla > Aporophyla lueneburgensis. The sequence goes on along the minus strand of OW028758.1, from coordinate 8,731,414 downwards.
ATCTAGATCTGTAGTACTTGTCAAGACAAATCTAAAGAGCCCAAACACGACTAGGTTATGTTGTATACTTAAAGAGTTCCTATGGTCACCGGTTGGCTTCATCATCAGACCCTGGACATTATTCTAGTTCTATAGTACTCGTCAAGACAAATCTAACGAGCCCAAACACGACGATGTTATGTTGTATACTTAAAGAGTTTCTATGGGCACCTTCCGACTTCATCATCAGACCCTGGACACCATCTAGATCTATAGTACTTGTCGAGACAAATCTTACGAGCCCAAACACGACAGGGCTATGTTGTGTAGTTAAAGAGAACAATTATGTAGTTAGAGCAAATTATATCACACCAAGTACTTGAAAATAAGATTATAATTATGAACCGGAAAGACGTAAAAATAATAACAAACAAATAAGGAATTGTCACAATATACAAAATATGTGCAGAAAGAATCGAGCTCAAAAATCTTAAATTTAAATTTTTTTACTAAGAGCGACGTGCACCCACCTTGAAGACGCGCGGTCGACTGAGCTCCGTTCGAACACTGCTATATAAATGGTAAACCGCGTCGCCATAGTAAATTGTATGGAGATTTCGGGCGTCAAAATTGAGAAAGTTTGCGAATTTTTTACGCAAATCAGAAGTAACATTATGGAAAATTAAAAAATGCATCGGGTTTTCTGTTCTTTATTGTTTTTATTTATGTATAAATTCAATAGGTGCCTTCTTGTTTTAAGCCTTAAGTTATCAAAATACGGCAGTGCTTTTTACACGTTTTTAGTGAAATTCAATATTTTTTTAACAATCATCTGCAAGGTTTATGCCCAACCCGATTTTTTCATCGTCTAGTAAAACTCTTGAGCTAGCCAGATGTATTTTTTCGTGGCAATTACTTTAAGTTTACTATATAAACTTATCGAAATCCCATAACACGATTTCCTACTGCTGACCCTTAATGTTAGGTATGTCGTGTCGTTAACTGTAAATTCGGTAGCTTCTAATTTTAAAATTATGAATATTTGCATAGTGTCATTCGTTTGACAGATTTGCAATCGCAGTTTGTGTGTTGCAAAAACGAAGTGCAAATTTTTTTCTTGGTCAGTTTTTGCTAAATCCACGGGGGTAAAATGACTATTGAAGAATAAAATTAGTATACAGGGTAGAAGGAACGTTAACGCGCCATTAAGCCATGGATAATATTGTACAACGCTTTTAACTTGAATACAGGGCTTTTGGCTACCTTGTACGTGTGCATTTTTCTTTTTTGTAACTATTTTATATTTCATGGTGTGCGTTTTTTTTGTGCAGAATAAACTATTTTTCTTTCTTTCTTTCTTTCAAACTGAAACCATGAATTCATTACATGATTCTGGCGTAGACATTTTTCGGTGGTCATCAACAGCAGCCTATAATGTTCCCACTGCTGGGAACCAGTGGGAACATTATAGGCTGCTGGCTGCATTATAGAAGTCCTGTGGAGACACACTCTTGGTGAGAGAGAGTGGACCAGACTCCACCACGCGAGCCCAGTGCGGGTTGGTAGATGTCACATGTCTTCAAATTTTTGGTTCTAAGACATGCCGGTTTCCTCACGATGTTTTCCTTCACCCTTTTGAGAGCAGTGGTGATGAAATAACTTACATAAAGTAAAGCACCTGCTTGGGTTCGAACTCACGACTTACTACTCGTAAGTCGCGGCCGATACCACTGGGTATGCACTGCTTTCGGTGGTAATCAATAAAAAAAAAAACTGCTGTTTCATAGAAAAGTGCAATACCTACACGATCTTAATGTATGTAACAGATTTTTTTTTCGATGACCTTACGTAAATTTTCAGCGGTTGGGGGTCTAAAATACACCCAATTCTGTCATTCGGACTTGACTATAAACACCACACGAAAAACATCAAAATTCTGTTCATTACTTTCTGAGACCGTTGACAAAATAACACGAACATTGACTCTTAGTTTTGTGCGGTCGAACAGGTGAACGACATGGAGATGAAAGGCGTTACCCGAGAGGAAGCTGTGCTGTTCCTGCTGAGTCTGCAGGAACGAATCGATCTCATCGTGCAGCATTCACCTGAGGAATATAATGCTGTAGCCAGTGGACAGATGCGTGAGTAGATCTTAATTTATTAATTTTGTAATTGCGAAAGTGTTATTGTTTGTTCTTCATTTATTACACGAAGAAAATGTATGGCACGAATTGTGACACAGGCTATGTTTGTCTTTATTATTATTTATTTATTTGATTAGACAATATTGATCCACTGGTTAGTAACGACTTATCAACTAAGGGTTAGTATTTATGAATTAGAATAAAACAGTAGGTACCTATTATATTTTCATACCTGCCGCACGAGCAACCTGACAAAGTGCCTCAGTATTGGTGCATCGTGTTGTTCGACTAGGGTTTTCAGGATACTGTTGCTGCTAGCCCTCATTCTGCCTAATAAGGATGCGGTCTTTTTCCTCATAATAGCATGGAAGTCGTCGGTTCGTGCTACAGCAAACATGCTAGAATTTTATGTATTTTGTAAAAATGTATTTTCGTCAGTTGTGGACCGATTCTGAAAATTCTTTTTTGGTGGTCGCGGTGGTCCTGTATACCTACATTTTTATTAAAGGTGCTTGGGTAGGTTTAAAACTTTCTTTCACTGTTGCTTACATAGCAAGTACGCTACGCTTTGGCGTGGGGTAGGTGGCATACGTTCTAAAAAGTGTAAACTAAAAGCTACTTGAAATTATTTTCCACATTGGACCTACGGTTTTCTTTTAGAATTCGCTTGTTATTTTTTTTAATATTAAAGCTCTACAGAATGGATTGAATATCCAGTCCATGCTAAATGTGGGTTTAGAACATTCTCGGATACCTTAAGTTGATGATACCCTTTAATATATATTTTTTTAACTAACACTTACGTAAAGTTAAAATACTGTGAAGCGAGTTTAGATCGAATTGGGGCCATCTCCAAGCAAACGTTGATTCTAGTTACTGCTAATTGAAGATCTCTTTTGCTTTGCTATATTAAATACATTTTACGTTGTATCATTTCAGCGGGCGATTCCTTCCACATAAAGACCCACTTCCATTACACGGAGCCCACAGACGGCGAGATGTCGTTCAGATGTGGCGATGTGTTCCACGTGGTTGATACGCTACACAATGGCACTGTGGGGGCTTGGCAGGTCTACAGGATAGGTGAGCTTAGCAATAATATATATAATATAAGCAATAATAGTGGGTTGCAGCTGAAAATCAGCGTCAGATGGCACACCTTGTGTTGGCATCTGACATTATGCTGAGCTGAGGCCCTTTTGGCATTAATATTTTTGTTTTCTCCTTTTTTATAGTTTTAAGTTTTATTTTAATGATATAATGCCAGTTAACACATTTTTCTTTCTTTCTTTCTAATACTGGAGACTTCTCCTGTCCCTTAGTCGGTTTTTAAGACACCCACGGGAAGAAATGGGATGAAGTTATTCTTTACGTCCGGCATTATACGGAACATTGACATTTCGTTAATATTGACTGCTAAATGTGCGGGAACAGATGCCCTACTAGATTGTTGTAGGGGCCGAAATAAATAAGTAGGTGTCGGTTAAATTATAATTTATCAAATTGATAAGCTATATTTTTATAATTTGTGAGCTGTCAGGCGCCATCATACATTGACACAGATGTATAAGTTCTTCCTACTACCTTTAACTGTATTTAGTTCTAATTTATCATCATCTGTTCAGGTCGCAACAACCAAGAGGTTCAAAAAGGCACCATCCCAAACAAGGCTCGTGCTGAAGAGCTGGCAACGGCGCAATTCAACGCTACCAAGAAAGAGATGAGCGGCAACGATGGCAAACACAACTTCTTTAGAAGACGCCGCTCTACGCATCGGCGTAGCAAGAGTCTTGGCAAGGTATAAACATAAATACGTATTTTGGAAATTCCCTACCAATAAACGGTAGCTATCTTTAAAAAAAAATATGGCTAAGCTATGTCAAGAAGGAACACGAGTTTCTTTAGACTGAAAATTCTAACAGTTTTATTCTTAAAATATGCATCAGGATCTACTCAATAGTTTTGTGTAGTTTACTTGGCAATAAATCGTCGCCTCGTTGATTTACTGGTTGCCAGCACTGCTGCAGAACACGAAGTTCTAAGCTCAAATCAAATCAAAATATTAGCTCAAATCAAATCAAAATATTAGCTCAATTCAAATCAAAATATTTGTATTTCACATAAACCAACATGGGCACTTATGTAACGTCAGAAGATACGTGCACGGTTCCAAATTGTTGATTCTTATGGAGAAGAGCCGGCAAGAAACTCCACGGTTACGCTTTTAAAAATCATTGGACTTTACAATGGTTTGAAATTACAGTGCTAATAGGTATGGGAGGACGGTGTAGGCCTGTCAACAAGTACCAAGTACTGAATAAGATAGAAAATTGTCTACAGTCTACAAGGCCTACAACGTTCTTACATTCACAAAGTATAAAATAATCTACATTAATAATAGTATTTCATAAATAAGACATAATACACTATTTAAACCAAAAGTCATTATTGCCATGACAACCAATAATAAAGAGTACAAATTAGAATTGTAGTTATATAAACTAGATTCCCAGGTCTGTCAGTTTTTCTATCTGGAATTTCTCAATAACAGCCTGAAGTCTGGACTTTGATGATGTTTGATGACAATAGGCTCGCCCCTATTACACGGGACTTAAATGGCGAAATGTAAGTACTATAGGTACACTTTTGCCCAACACTTCTGGGAAACCAGACTTGTTATGTAAACATTTTTGAAACGGAGTTTCTATCTCTATTGGCACCTCATCACATGATATTCGCTATTCCTTCTTATATTTGCACCCGAAATACTTTATCTTACTAATCTTGTCCCACAGGAACATTGGGACGAGGTAGTACTATCAGATAGCATCAGCAAGTTCCCGGCATACGAACGCGTGGTCCTCAAACAACCAGGCTTCGTGCGACCCGTGATAGTACTGGGCGCAGTCGCAGATATAGCCAGAGAACGTCTATTGACTGAGAGTCCTGACAAATTCTCTTCGCCAAGTAAGTGTTACTTATTTTTTGTTAAATTAAAGTTTCTTAAAGACCCTTCGAGCACTAGTAAGTCGCGGCCTTTACCACTGAACAACCAGGCCTAGTGATAACGGTTGTGACATATGAATAAGGTTGTAAAGTCGAACCCTGACAGGCACTTAACTTTGTGTACATTTGATTGTCCTCGCTTTCCAAACGCTGATAGAAAACATCGTGAAGTAATCGGCATGTCCTAGAACCAATCATTCGAAGATATGTGACATCTACCAAATCGCTCTAGGTCATCGAGGTAGATATGTGTCCCAGCAGTAGAAACATTAAAAGCTGATTATAAAGTCGCTTGGTTGCCATGTTGCTGTTTTTTTACATTTGTACAATAATCTTGAGATTCTATATGCAATTTTTACTAAAGTTTTTTGCGAGTATAAAGTCTGAGCAAATTAACTTGATTTCATTAATTAATTTAACTTATTGAATTTGCTTATTCGTTTCTCAAACATATAACCATTTACGTGCATATAAAGTTATTGAACTTCACCCAAAACTTTTTTGGCTTAGAAGAGGAACCTGATAGAAACCATTTACCAGATCCAATCTCCAAATTATTCTAATCTGACTTTTCTTCTGTTTAGAAATGGACAGCACTTTAGAAGATACCAAAACGAAGTCCGCCGGTATAATACGCCTGTCCAGCATCAGAACGATTATGGAACGGGGCAAGCATGCCTTACTGGACATCACCCCCAACGCAGTGGACAGACTCAACTATGCCCAGTTCTACCCTATTGTGATATTCTTGAAAGCAGATAACAAACATATCATTAAACAGCTTAGGGCTGGGTTGCCAAAGTAAGTATATTTATACTTATACAACTTATATTGTAAACCATTTTTATTACCGACTGATTATCTTAAGTATTAAAAAAAAAAACAGTAAAACAGGTCACGTTTTTACAACATTAAATAACAGAATTGACACCACACGACTATTTGTTGTTAGGGTTAGCTTCCTTGATAAGGTAGTGTGAAATTCTTAGTAGACCCTAATATCCAATAGTTTACAGGGGACGAATAATATAACTAACTAAATGGTGTTCTTTTCATTTAAACCGCTGCCAATTCCTTCGGGGAATCATCATCTGATAGCCTACAGCAGTCCACCGCTGGACACAGACCTCTCTAATTTCACGCCATTCATTTCAATAGCCACGACATACAAATCCATACACAAGACAAGACGTAAAATCGTAGGTTCGAACTCAAACAAGCGCTTTACTTTGTGTAAATTATTCCATCTACTGTTCTCAAAACGGTGAAGTAAAACATCTTAAGAAAACGGTATGTCCCAAAAATTCGAAGACATGTAACATCTACCAGCCCGCACTGGGCCCACGTGGTGGATTATGGCTCACAAACTCTCACCGAGAGGAACCCTGGGTCCCAGCAGTGGGCAATTCGCGGCAACTTCATTCTTCAGGAAATACAACTGTGATATTATATTTATGCAACATTTACTTGACTCATCCAGGTCAGCACACAAATCATCAAAGAAACTTCTAGAACAGTGCCAACACATGGAACGAGTATGGGGCCACGTATTCACTCACACGATCACATTGAGTGAAGCGAACCAAAACACATGGTTTAGCAAGCTCATAGACTTGATACAAAGGACACAGCAGCAGCAACTGTGGGTGTCGGAGACTAAGGTGAGCATTTTGAATGGAACTGTATTAAAATTTATATTATTTGGGTTAATTTTAAAGATGGTGGTGAGAGTTTTGTTGTAAAACGAGAATCGATTTAAAAAATTCAGTTCTGAAATATACTCTACCGGTCTTTTGTAGTTTTAACTGATTAGTATTTTGTTACTTTACACCCGGTTTCTGGCAGCCCGATTAAGTCCGTACTAACGAGGAAGCACCAGTGTAGCCCTCTGAATTCATTTTTTATTGTTTTTGGAATTTGAAGGTCAGTGTAAGGTTCTATGATGTGACTAATACTATGATAATAACTAAGTCATTCAATGTGATTATATGAACTTACAGGGCTGTATTTATGATTTTAATGATAATAATTCTGTAAAGCCATATTTGTGCGTGTTTGTGCCCGATTGATGGCAATAGGCTCGCCCCCTATTACATGGGACTTAAACAAAACAGGTGAAATGTGGGTGTACTACCCAACCCTTCGGGGAAACAAGGCGTGATACGTTATGTTAAATTCTGAAAAGCCATATTTGTTACGATTGCGAATCATATTTTAATCAACATACAACCTGAAACTGACCTACAAATAGATAAAAACGTAAGCAAATTTGAATTTAATTCAAATGAATCTGCGCAGCCCGCCGCGCAGATTCATTTGAATTAGGCGGGCTGCTCTTGCGCAGATTCAATTGAATTAGGTGGGCTGCGCTTGCGCAGATTCTTTTGAATAAGGTTTAGAAATCAAAAGTTAGTTATCTAAATGACTAGAATCCTTAATTACTTGTTTTATAACAAAACTTATTCATTTCCTATACGTATGTTCTTATTAATGTAACAATCCATTTCTCTCTGGGATTCATGCCTCAGTGTTAACGTATTCTGTGTTACAACAGTAAACGCATCATGCTTCAAGATGGTTGCTTGGTAAAGGCAATTTGGTGCATTTGGTAAATTTTATGTGCTCTAAATGTCTCTTAGTAACTTTATACTTTATTTAATTGGCATCTAGAATGTGGATACAACTTGTGATATACGAAAATTATTATTAAACTGAATAAAGGGCTTTCGTAAATCAGGCAAAAAGGACAAGATTTAAGTTGCAACTAGATTGCAGTCGATCGATGTCGACTAGTCGAATATTAATCGCATCAAAATTATATCTGGTCTAAAAAGAAATCTGAGTACCAATGACAGTCACCAAAACAGATAAGTAACCAGGGTCGTCGGTTATAGTGGATATTTAGTAAGAATCCGAAAGATGTTTACGAATGAAATTTAATGTGATAACAGAATTGTGTGTTTTTATTGTTGAAATTAAATTTTATTTCGGACACATCCATTGGTTTCTTACTAAAATTACTATTTCTGTACTTATTTCTTTTGGTGATCGTACCACACTGGTTTAATTTGAATTGATGATTGAGTGCACAATTTGATTGCACATTGAAATACTATTTTCAGTATTTCTCATTTGGTAGTATCCACATTTCTATGATCATAAAACATTATATATTAACCAATTCGTTTCTGTTCTGTCTTGCGGCGGTGTAGCACGTTGAAATGGTGTCGGACATATACTTCCCAATTCCCCCTTCGCCGTACCCAGCCTTTTACCCCATCTCCTATCCTTTGAACATGTACCCTCCTTCCCCCCAACGACCCGTCAGTTCCCCCCAGAATTTACCCCCCCTGAATCTTAACCCCAGCACTAAACATCACGACCATTTGTATGACGCTAACAGAAATCATGTAGTACCTTACTACTACTCTGAAACTCTAACCCCATGCATGCCTAACAATGCTTACAGTGTGCCAAATACTTACCTCACTAATAAAAACAGACATACTGTAGCTAGCTACCCTTATGATGACAGGCAGAATTATTATCAAAGGAAAGTAAATCCTAAGTTAAAAACTCCCCTAAACGCAAGTCCTGAGCTCTCTCACATATTTGCCAAAAGCAATGTTTATCCACCACAGAGTTTTCGACCTTATAGCGTTCTTGAAACCACAACCAAATCACCAGTTCAGAACGTTCAACGATCATCGTCAGTCGTTCCAATGTCAGATCAGTACCGACCAGCGTCATTTTTCCAAACTGATAGTGACGTTAAAAAAACAAATGAAGTCCCAGAATGGAAAGCGCGACTTCAAAAAGAGAATCCGAAACCTTTATTCAAAACTTTGGAAAGACCGTTGAGGCAAGTTTGTAGGATCCCTAACTGCAAATGTAGTGAAAAGTCTCCAGCGGATCCAGGGAGGTTTAGCGAAGTACGAACGTTGCCTATACCTTCTGGTAGAAATTTAAATAAGTATAGAAACTTATCTCTTCCTACTTTAAAGTTGGAAGAGATAGAGAAAATAGAGAATGAAAGTAAATCGGAAGCAGAAAGAGATGCTCATCCTGTCATTAATAAACCGATTTCTGAACAGCATTTAGGGTATGTATAGAATAGAAGATAGTACTAACAAAGTTAACCAAAGTTACCATTTTAGATTTAGCACAAGTATTCATTTTTCTTAGCTTATTTTTTGTATATTGGCTGCTTACTGTTAATTTGCTTATATCACTACTGTTTATTATATATATTTTGTTTGTGTATTTGTTTAGTTATAGCCAAATATTTACTGCCAGTGTGTTTTAGTTTTGTATATTGTCACAATCTACCAGTGTTAAATACCACCTGTGTTTTATTGAATCGATATTCAAATTGTAATATAACATCATTAAAAAAACTGCATTTAATAAATTATTGCATTTACGCCTCCTTGGACGAATCTATCGACTTATTGGTTATAATTACTCTAAAGTTTTCTTCCAATTGAACTCATTTGAATATCGAACTCCAAGTGTGTAAAAACCCAGAAAAAAAATCCATTAATCATTGACAGACGCTAAACCCCGTTTTTAGTTTCTGTAATGTGTTAATTGCAATCATTCATTTGTCTTGTCTTGTCACCCCATTCCATAACCTACCTCCCGGATGCTGCGAAACACGTCACCAAATCGGAATGCTGGAACAGAGGCCGGAACCGTTATCAGACGACTTTTTGTTCTCAATGTCTTCGAGTACTGAGAATAGACTTTCGTACGCTTCGAGTCCTGAAAGTGACTTGGAAGTCAGTCCTCCACCGGCCCCGAGACTAGTGAAGTCGTCTTCTGATCCCTCAATAGCTACGACGCAAGATAACATGGACCGGGACGATGATATCAACCATATGGCCGACGCTGTGCCACCTCCTTATACGGTTTGTATCTGCTTAGTGTAATTTATTGTGTTTTGATCATTTTATATTTGGTGAATACCGAATTGATTTTTAGATTTAAAAATCAGTCATCTTGCTGATGTTGGAACTAGTTAACGAGAATTTCCTTTTTTGTAACATCAGGCAGAATTACAAATCATTCGATTTAATTTAAGAGAATGGTAGAAGGTTCTTAACCCTGAAGCTACATGTGCTTATTTCTCTTAAACTAACTTTTTCTTTGAAAGTGGAGGATCTTACTTGATTAATATGTAAATACAGTTTTACTCATATGTTTTTGGATCAATTTGATTTGTCATGTACCTATACATAATGAGCAAATATATGATTTGATTTAGCTTTCGCTCGTTTTGAAAATAATTGGACGTAGTTATGCAAAAAGGATCCAATCCACATTCAGTTAATTTTGAATTATTGACGTTTTAAGTTCAAGAGGTATTTTCTTCATTAGGTACTTAAAAAAAAATCTGTGGAATATTAACACGTTTTTTATTAGTAATGGTATATTAACATATTCTGGTACAAATACTAGTTAAGAACCAGAAAGTTTAAATAGTTTATACTGAAAAAAAAAAATAAGAAGCGCCATACCATTGGTTTTAAAAATTAAAATACACGAAAAATAAAGCTATTTTTAGCTAGGTCGTTTTTACTGACTCGTAGTATGTATAATTTGGATCAGTTTGGTGCACTTAACTCATTTTTGACCAAGTTGTGGATTGGATCCTTTTTCCATAACTACGTCCAATTATGCAACGATACCAAAATCTAGATCCATATTTTTCTTTGGTGGCTCCAAAATAATACACGTTTAATACCGAATATTTCAAAATCTTCTAAACGTTTCCCAAGGATGACGATAAACTATATTTCGACAAACAGCAAGGCGGCTATGGCGACAGCAAGTACGGCTTCTCAGCGACCAGCAATGGAGCACCCACCAATGGGGTGAACCACAGTCAGAGCCACAGCTTGGGCAATAACGAGGTGCCGCCGTACCAGCTCAATCCTATGACGCACTCGCCACCGCACTCCCCGCTGTATGGAACCGGTAAGTTCGTGACGATCACAGGCATTAGCAATAGTAAACAACGAATATAGGGGAACTAGATTCTTTTTTTTTATTTTCTGTGTTTTCCCTTATATTTAAAGAAAACCGAATGTTCCCAACAAGTGGCCATCGGGAATAAGATTCCCAGTTGCTACTACGTGGCGACTACATGTAATACTGGTATTCAGGTGAATCCGGTGAGACTGGAAGCCGACCCCAACATGGTAGGAAACGTGCAGCATGACGTAAGCGGGCTTTGTCAGAATTGTTCATCTCAGCCTATAATTGCCAGTCAGGTAAAAGTCTGGACTTGCCAACACTCGTTGGAGGCCCATGGCCAGTAATCGCTAAAATGTAACAAATAGTCAAGCACGCGTAAACAACTGCATATCATTTAAAATTGGCTGATATATCATTTAATCAGTCACAGCAGTATATGCTCGGGAATGTTGCAATAATTTCCGTCCGAGAAACTGGCTCTAAATCTACTCATTAATTGTTCACCTGTATAATGAAGCATTGTTTCCGTCAGTACCAGAACTGCCCCCGCGTGGCACAGTAAGCCGGCCAGCCGGAGGAGTACTTTTACCCGCGCCGCCTCCTGGAAGACCGCCACATAATCTACGACACAACACTTCCGTAAGTAAAAGACTCAAACGAAAGGATATTTGCTCGGGAACCTTCTTTATTTTTGGAACACCAACTCCCTTGTCACTGAGAGCCCTCTTCCTCTCTCCTAATTTTTGCGTTGCCGACAGGGTCCATATTTTTTGATCTTGTACCATTTTTATTTTTTACCATCTATGTAACATATGGAATGCAACAAAGAATTGAGTATTGAGTATTGTATAGCTTTCTGGCAGTTAAATCATTTTAGTAAACGTAAAATTATTGCATAGTTAAACAAGGAAACCTCTAATAACAAAACTTTTATGGACTCAGCACCACTACTGGCCAGGTCAGTAGTAGTGACAGGAAGTATTAGAATATCATCACAATAAACAGAGTGGATTAAATACGTTTTATTGAAACTAACGCAAAAACTACCAAAGGAAAGTAATAAAATTTATATGGGACCACCTCTGAAGCATAAGTTATCCATTATAAAAATAAATTGTTGAAACGGTCCACAGTTGGCGGAGAAATCGGTGGACATACTTAAAAAATATACATAAACAGTGGAACATCCTCCTTTTTGAAGTCGCTTTAAAGTTTATATATTATACGGCTTTAAGGATCAATAAAATAAAATAATTTTTGTCCTTCGAGTTCCAGATAGGTTTTTTTTTTATTTTTTTTTATTCAATAAATAACAATTTACAATAATTTTACAAATTAATCATACCACACAAACCATCGCGGGTTTAACAGTGGTTATGGCCAGACACGGCAACTCGGTGTCACTAAAATCTCTTAATTGACAACAAACAATATACCTACAAAAACAAAAAGGTTTATCTAGATCGCACTGCAATCTAGAAAATAACGCTTTAGTACCTTTGAGCAGTTCTTCTTATTCATTCTACTATAAATTTCTACAGGCAAATCATTCAGGTACGATGGTAACATGCATTCCCACGTCCGCGCTCCATAAGCATTATTAAATTTAGGTACGATAAATGTTGGTAAGTAGGTCAAACTACGCAACGACTTTAGTCTTTCGTATTTACGAATATTACATAAATTGTGATAATTCTCACCTATGACACGTAAACGTACCTTGTCAAAGACATTTACAATTTGGCAGTGCTTAAATAAACCCGTGTCATTGTCTTGGAATTCGTGTTTTATTCTTGCGGGTACAATTGTTTTTAAAATGCGTAACTGTAACTTGTAGATGTCCTCGACGTACGTCTTGTATGTACGCCCGTAGCTACTTAGGCCGTAATCAATTACGGAGTCGGCTAGTGCTAAATACAATGTCCTAAGTGTCCTATAGGGTAGCTTATACTTAAGGATCGATAATTTTGCTAATATTGACCTAAGTTTATTGCATACGTGATCAATGTGAGGCCGCCAGTGGAAATGACTATCGATTATCAGACCAAGATACATATGTTGAGTCACCAACTCTAATTTCTGGCAACTGCACGCTGTCACCGATCGGTGAAGATACACATGCTCATGGGCAACGACAAAAGGCACACAAGACTCCGTCAGGTACGGCGAGTGTACATGCAGCAGTTTGGTTTTTTTTGCATTAATTACAAGGCCAGCGTCGTGAGCCCACTTACATAAGAGGTCAAAGTTACCCTGCATCACTCTCTGTGCCTCCCGTATATCCTTGTGTGCAGTAACCAAACATGTGTCGTCAGCAAATTGGTACACGGAGCCTTCCGTGAAGATGTTACACATGTCGTTCACGTACAGTAAGTATTCGGTCGGCCCAATAATCGAACCTTGTGCTGTGCCTTTATCGGTTGGAATCAAGGTACTAAATGAACCTGAGACATTCACTGACGTGTAGCGGTTTCTGTGGTAGTTTTTGAACCATTCTAAGAATGGACCCCGTATACCATTTTGCTGTAGTTTATTAAAAAGTGTCTTATATTCTAAACAATCAAAAGCTTTGCTAAAGTCAATGAGGACAACGAGTACGTGTTCACGATTGTTCAGGTATCCGTTGACCTCATTACTAAACTTTGATAACAACTGTGAGGTATTTTTATTTTTTTGGAAGCCATACTGCTTTTCATTAATAACATCATTTGATTTCAAGAATTTGTTAATTTCAAGTCCGAGATACCTCTCAATTATTTTATCAATACATGATAAAATAGTTATAGGTCTGTAGTTATTAACATCTGTATATGATCCGTTCTTATGGATAGGTCTTACTATCCCAACCTTGAGTTGGTCAGGGTACAAGGACGTGGCAATGCATGTGTTAATTAGATGCGTTATAACAGGGGTAATTTCTTTATATATGTATTTTAAGTCTTTGACTCGGATACCATCGAACCCGGGGCATTTCTTATCATTTAAATGTTTTATTATAGATGATACAATATCCTCATTGGCTTTTACTAATCTCATAGATAAGTTACAATTATTGATATAGGACTTAACATCTAGAATGGGTGTGTTACACTGTAATTTGCATGTATTGTTAACATTTTCTCTGAATTCAGAAGCAAACTTATTGGATACAATGTTTGGCAATAGTTTAAAATGTTTTAAAATTATATCATCAATAGATTTATGATTTTCCCACATAGGTTGTTAATGGTTTCCCAAACTTTTTTACTATTATGAAAATTGGATTTCACCTCCTTAAAATAATAATTATTCTTTACATTATTAATATGCTTATTTGTTTTATTTCTGTATTTATTGTATAACAGCCTATTAGCCAAGTTGCTTTGATCTTTAAGCCAGATATCCAATAGTTGATCTCTTTTTATACACATTTGATCTATTCTGTTGCTTTTCCATTTACACATTTGCCTTTTACTGAGTTTAACTTTTACATTATACTTACAGTTTTCATATACACAAGAAAAATGATCTAATATAAAACATAATACGTCGTTAGGGTTATCGTAATCCAAGGCCAAACTCCAGTTAATATTGCTTAATTCACTTTGCAACTTTTTATTATCTAATTTGCTAATGAGTTTGTATTGACTCGCTTTGTTTACATACGTACTATCGACTAGCGCGCAACCGGTTATGAAGTGGTCGGCTAACGCGTTCTTTACAACAGCTGTTTGTACGGCGCGGCAGTCGACACTACGTATAAATATATGATCTATACATGATTTTGTTATGCACTCACCTCGCTTATCTATTCGAGTAAACTGGTTTATTCCGGAATCAAGACCCATTTCACACAGGATGTTTAAATATAGTTTAGTTTGCGAAGTTTTTTGTTTCAAGTCGATATTAATATCGCCTAGTAGAACGAGATTGTTTTTTGGTGAAAATTTTTGAATAAGACTACGCAACTCCTCGATGAATTGAATCTTATTCGTATCCGGAGGTCTATACACGGCACACAAACCAATCGTTGAACCATAGTCCGTTTTTAGCTCGCCGGTTACACACTCTAAGTTATATGTACGCGAAGATAGTCTGGTGAAACAAATGCTCCTGTGCACATATACGATGACTCCGCCTCCCTTCCTGGAATCACGCAACTGAGTATTCATGTCGTAATCCACAAGCTCGAACAAAGATTTAGTCCTGTCAGAGATGTTTGCCTCGGTGACGATGACCAGGTGAATAGTTTGAGGGCAGTTCAAGATGATGTATTCTAGTTGGGTGAAGTTCTTCAGCATTGACCTGATATTTACGTGTAGCATTGTTATTGAATTGTATATATCTGGTAGTTCAGCTGTGTATTCATTCCAATGTTTGTATGTATTTTCAATTATGTTATCATATGTGTCATCCATTTTTGGTGTTAGTTAGATTGGTAGGGGGAAGATAATAATATTAATGTGAAAGGGCTTCATATGTCCTGGTTATTTTTAAATTCAAGAACGAGCTTTTGTATGTCTTTCTCAGATCGAATATTATAGGCTTTTCCTTTTTCGTTCCTTTTTGCTAATATTTGTCCACCCTTACACCATACAAATTTACACATGTTTGTTTCTTTCAGAGCAGTTTTCGATGCCCAAAGTAGGTAGGCTGTTGTGGGCGATAAACTTTCTCTAAAGTATATTTTGTTATCCTCCCCACAGCCAAGAGCGCTTCCAGTAATGTTGTGAGACTTCGCAACTTGAAGCCATGTATCCCGACAGCCCACCTTAAGGGTTGCGATGATCACAGGTGGGACTTTGCCTGTCTTGGCTTCAGGTCGGTGACTTCTTTTTCTGTATACGTTGGTGACGTCATCGGATTTTAGGTTTAATTTAGTACAAAGGTTTTTCATGACACTATCTACGTCTTCTGTTTCAGCTACCCCACAAATGTCAATGTTGTTGGCTAGATGGTTTTGTTCAATGGCGTTAATTTTTTGTTCCATTACCTCGTTTTTAAGTTCGAGGTTTTTATATTTGTTTTTCAGCTCGATATTCTGGTTTTCAACTGATTTGAGTTTGGTTTCATATCCAGTGATCTTTTGTTCATACTCATCGATTTTGTCTGAGTAGAACTGTAGGGTACTTTGCAACTCTTCTTTTATTATGTCGCGTACCTCCCGCCGTATATCGCTGAGAATGCGTTGGGTTATGTTAGAGTCCATAAGGTTCTCTGTATCTGTGATGTCTTCGTCCTCAACGTCGGGCAAGATACAGGATAGACGTTTAGGTTTGGCATTACCCACACATGAACGACATTTCCAATCAACGGCATCCGTTGAGTACAACACGTTTAATTGATCAGGTGTTATTGAAGCACATGATGCATGAATCCATTTACTGCACTTGGAACACTGTATACCCGGACTTTTTTTCGTCACCAGTTTCCCGCACTTTGCACATTTCACCATGTTGATGAGTACCTCGGGGTGTTAGTGGAGATATTTCGTAAATCGAGTTGTATTTATCGCACGGGCAGGTAATTAAGCGGTATGCGTCTTATTGGTTTCGCACCGAGCGCGCGACTGACACACGCGCGGTACACAAACCCATTCAGAAATTATGAAAATTGTTATCTTTAAGTTTTGTTTTTTTTTTTTTTTCACTTAGGGAAATCGTCCAAGCGCTCAAGAGCGTCTATTTGGGCCTCCGAAAGACCCGGGAAGCGATGAGGCAGCGACGTACACTGCACGACCGACGAGTATGATCATACAGCCTAGTCAAGGACAGGGGTCGTTGGATAGGCATCGACATCCTGCTAATCCGGTTAGTAGAGTAAATCTGTTTCACAATTTAAGAGTAATATGGTAATATTCAGCAGTAGAAAATAAAAATCGTACCATTTGTTTTTAGTCCCAAAACGAAATAGAATTGAGGGGACAAGAAGATTGGGCAAAGACACAGAAAGAATTTCGAGCAATGTAGAAAAAGTAATAACTGTCTTCTGTTTCAATATTCTTCATTTCTTTTTTTTTTTGTATTCTGTAGTATATACATTTAATATATTTTAGTTGGTGCCAACATGAACTCAAAGATTATTGTTTGTTTCTAATACAGCAAAGTTCATATGACGGCACATCGCCTTACGACTACAGTGGTGCTTCCAACAATGGCTCGGCGGTAGGTTCCTGTCGCCTCCCGCCTAATGCACCTGATGACCTCAAAGTTGCACCACCTTCTATGTAAGTATCAGAACTTGATTATATGAAAATTATCTTTAACTAACTTCTGCCCGCGACTTCGTCCGCGTTAAATTTCTTGTTTCCCCGACCCTGCCCGTCGCGTCGAATCGCCTACCCGTGCGATTTTCCCCGTTTTTGCAACATTTTTCATGACTGCTCCGCTCCTCTTAGTTGTAGCGTAATGTTATATAGCCTATAGCCTTCCTCGATGAATAGGCTACCCAACACAAAAATAATTTTTCAATTCGGACCAGGAGTTTCTGAGATTAGCGCGTTCAACCAAACAAACAAACAAACTCTTCAGCTTTATAATATTAGTACCTATAGATATAGATAGCATTGGAAAACAGATGAGATGACATCATTTTTGCCTGACCACGACCATGGGGTCGTGTCACTGTGTTTTCTGTCATGAAGTTCTCAATAGCAACCAAGAGCTTAGCATTAGCATATCAACAAGCTTAACATATCGTAATGCTGATATCCTACATCGATACATGATAAAATTACGGTGCAGTACACCGTTGCCAATTTTTTTTCAGGAAAACGATGTTATTTTATGTAGAGTTCGCGGTAGGAGAAAAGTAGTTATCATGGTTTTCGAGAGGCTGAAACCTATAGTGAGATCAAAATGAAAATCCAAGATGGCGGTTGCAAAAGTTTTGATTTTTTTCATCGTGGGTGTCGTTTTTCTGTTTTTAACCCAGATAGTAACTTGACAGGTCTCAAGTGGAACTCTTATTCTAAAAGCAAAATACAAAAAGAGTTGAAACGTCAGATTACTATAAGGGATTAAAAAAACGATTTTTTGGTATCTTAGGGAGCCTTTAGCTACTTTGGTTACTACCTGTTTTGGGTCACTCGGTTTCTAAGTGAATTCAGAAAATATATTGCTACTTCACCTCCCACGGTTAATAATTATTAAAAATAATTATAAAATTTTCTTTATTTAGCAGTAAAATGGAGCCTCCACCACCTCCGAACCCCACGGCAATGTCACAGAGTAACATGACACAGAGTCCTCAACGGAATTCAAACTCACACGAACACAACTCCCTCGACTACAGAAGTCCAGATCAGAACTACAGGTCAGTTTTATTACAATTATTGCTTGCTTAAACACTTCCAGATTCAGGTATAGCATAATCAGCCTATAATGCTGATTATGCTTAAGTCAAGTTGAACCTGTCCCCCGAAGGGGACACAGGCGTCCCCTCCGTGAAATGTAAGGCGGGCTGTAATCTACTATGCGGGCCCAGTTGTATCAATTTTTTTATTCTGTGGGCCGATTTTTCAATCTACAGACAAAAGTACCAATAGCTACCTGAATAATAAAATTATTAGACTCTTTATTCGTCTGATACCGGGAAAGGGTTAGGGGTACCGTATTAGCCAGTAACTGGGTTGTGGAGGTCAGACAGGCAGTCGCTCCATGTAAAATAGTGGTGTTCAGTTACATCCGGTTAGACTAGAAGCCGACCCCAACACGGGAAAAGGCTAGGCAGATGATGATGAAGATGATGATTCGTCTGATAAGTGGTTGTCAATTTTAACTGTTATTTTAACTTAGGAACAACTATCGGATTGAATATCTCATCTGTGAATACACTAACTTCAAAGAGATGAAACAAATATGGAGAATAAAGGAATGATAGAACGGGACGCGGACTATGTCTTTCTCGGCTCTAAGACATGCGTTGCTGTTTTACTCAAGATTGATTTTTGTCGTTACCAGTTTGGGAGCAGGATAACTTATCTAGTGCCTATCTGGTCATAGTGAACTAAGCCACAAACTCGATAAAACCCTAGCAATTACAGAAATAAATATAAATTATTTTAAAATATATCAATAGTCCCAAGATTTGCAATATGTAACACAATCTCATCCCATTTTAAATACCATGCAGTTCTGAAAAAAAAATAATACACAAAAGGCACCTTTTAATCCCAAAAAAGGTCGAGTCAACTGACCAAAACTAACTGACAATAGGCCTCAGACAATGGACCAGCAACTTGTTACTACTTTCATAGTGTTAGCTATCTCTTTACTACATAATCATTGTATTTTAAAACTTAGAATACGTCTACGTGTTTCGTGTCAGTTTAGATTTCGTGGTGCAGATGTTTAATATGATCGAAAGTCTTAAAGTGGTGCTATAACTAAATATATATTATAGTTCGATTAAGTGGTGATATCCAGTGTTCAAATTGATTAAATACAAGCAAAAGTATGTATTTACTTTGCAGTCCAATAATATGAATTGTTCGATTTGTGCAGACATAAAATAGATAGGAGAAGACAACCGAAACTAAGCGTTAGTGAATTGGCCCAATATGATCATCTTTTACATAACTTATTCAAGACGAAAGAAAAAAGAAGTTATATCTGAAAATAGTAAAAATATTTTACATGTTTTAATAAGTTTATATTAAAAAAAAAAATTACTTTAATTTCGGTAGTCGGTGGGAAAAAAAATAACTAAAATACAAAGCCAAAGACACCGACTCCCAAAATCAGCTACATATCAATCGACACATTTCCAGTTTAATGAGACCTCGCATTATATAGGCCATCCGTAAAATGAGAAGTCAGCTTACACTGGAAATGATTGATTGATTGGTGATTGGTCACCGTCCGTACGTTGGTTGATTTTTTTGTCAAAGCCTGTTCTGCTTTGTGTATTTTTTTCTTTCATTTGTGCTTACGAATTAGTGAACTAGACATGGTAATACTTACTCGGCTTATTGTAACAGGCCGCCAGAGTACCGAAGTCCTCAGACAAGCCGACCCCCTCCTATGAACGGCAGCAGTCCACACACCCCGATGCACGCGCGGGGCCCGTCGCTGCCCAATGTGCCAACCAATGACCATGCCAAATACAGGTACGTTAATAACTACTAGGTGTAATTCAGAACAAAATAATTTAAAAAAATTAAATTAATTTTTTTTTTTTTTTTTTATTAATATGTAGAAACTGATTTTCGTGCGAATACGCGGTCAGTATATGGGTGATCATCTTTATATACCAAGACATTTCAATATCATCTATCTGCTAGTGACAGTCACGTCAAAAATGGTTCAGCTGTTTCGAAGATAAGCTGGGAAACAACAGATAGAATGTTTTTTTTTTATAAGTACCTCCTGTCTAAACTTTAGTTAAAAGCTGTTATCTTGACATTATTTGTAGTGTCACAGACACTTCAGTTTCATTTATTTGTTTGCATACTCATTCCATATTTCGATATTTAAAATAACAACAGCCAATCAAAATACTTGCTATGAGTTTGCCAATCTGATAGCATTTTTTTGTCTGCGAGTGTGATAGTATCACGAGGATAAACACTTTGGCAGCCTACTGTAACTTATATTGCAGCGTTAATCCACGTTACGACAACGTTCCCAACATATCCCATATATCATAATCAGCCTATATTGTTCCCACTGCTGGGACACAGGCCTCCTCTCGGTGAGAGGGAGTGGGCCGTAATCTACCACGCGGGCCCAGTGTGGGTTGGTACATGTCACATGTCTTCGAATTTTTGGTTCTAGGACATGCCGGATTCCTCACGATGTTTTCCTTCACCGTTTTGAGTGATGGAATTATTTACACAAATTAAAGCGCGTACCTGGGTTCGATCTACAACTCTTTAGTCGGGGCTGATACTTCTGGGCCACCATTGCTCTCAACGTTTACATATGATTGGTTAATTTGTAACTCAAAATACAATATCAGCTGTTGCAGCTTTTTTTTTTGTAGGTGGGAAATCATCAAATGACGTCTTCCGCTCTTGGGCGGAGCGGGAGGGCGTGTCATACTTTTACTGACTAAAACCCACCCGTGTTACTTCAGTTGCCCATGTGCCAGGGCCACGGTGTCTCATTCGAACAAATCTCGCGACCCTGGCAAAGCTGTTGCAGTTTCAGTTTGTTATTTTTGATTTATTTGTGATTGTATAGTGGGCGTACAAACTCTGCGTCTCAAGCGGACTACGGCGGGCGCGGAGGGGCTCCCGTGCCACCCTATAAACCCGTGCCGCCTCCCAAGCCCAAGCACTACCGCCCTCCCGACAACTCGCACCATCCTAGAAATGGGGTAAGAAACTATTATGATATCGTTATTATTATTTATTTAACCATTTATGCACACATATAAATAGACAAATAGAAAGGAACAGAAAAATGTGTACAAAGGTAATGCTTATTTCTATTGAAATCTCTTCCAGCATACCTGCAATAGGAGACAATATACAAAGAGATGTAGACAACGTGTGTAATAGTAGAAGAAAAATAATACTATAATTTAAATATAAACCTACAAAATAAAAATATACATACATAAATACTTCTAAAATAAATATCACTAAATATATATACTAATAATGTAATAAAAATGGAAACATTCATGAGCAATTATGACAAAGTGGAGAGATAGTGTTCTTTCACTCTTCTTTTAAATACAGCAATAGTAGGGCAGTCCCTTATGTCAGGCGGAAGTGCATTCCACAACCGAACCGCATGCACGGTGAAGGAGTAGGAGTAGAAGTCGGTTGAGTGGGGAGGGGACTTGAGGAGATTTCTAAGATGCGACCTGCAAGGTGCATCAAAAGGACGGGCGTAGGAGAAGCGTTCCCGCAAATAGGATGGGGTCTTAGGGTTGTGGAGAATGTTAAAAAGCAGACACAATATCCGAGAGTTCCTGCGAAGTCGAATAGGGAGCCACTTGAGAACCTTGCGAAAGTTAGAAACGTGATCATATTTCTTAAGATTAAAAACAAAACGAATGCAGATATTTTGCAAACGCTCAAGTTTATTTAACAGCTCCTCGGTGGCATCCAAATAACAGGCATCAGCGCGTTTTGATATAGGTACACTTTTCGTTTTTAATACTTTATTGTAATTATGTTACCTATGTAATGTATGCTTTTCCTTTCTATGGGATTTTCATAACTTACTTTTAAGCTGGTTTATTAAATACACTGTCACCAATTTGATCTGCAGTTAAAGTTTATAGTTTACTCTGTATCCAAGAAAGGTTATACCGTTTGCTTAGTTATATTCACATGTATGCACAATTATGTTGACAGGACAGCTGGTATTTGTTGTTTCTTTTTAACTAACACGGTTTTCCCATAGGTATTTGTATTATTAACATACCGTACCCACAGTTTATATCATTTGCACGGATTTGTGTGCACAATCCTTAACTGCAGCTAGCTATAGCTTACAGTCCTAACAACTCCATTCCTCTCTCCTTAGCAGAGCATGGAGCCCCCGCCGGGCGTCCCGCCAGGCCCTCGCCAGGCCGCACCAGGCGGGTTCCCCGGCTCCCCGCACTACTCGCACCAACACTCGCACTCCCAGCCCGCACATAGGCCGCACAACCACAATAACTACCAACAGGTATGTACTACCTGAGTATGTTGCACTTACCTGAAGCTACCAGAAACTGTCACAATTTTCCCAATCAATCTTGAACCTTATAATTTAGCAATAAAGTTGAAAATCTATTAAAGAGATTTGATATTGTAGTAACTTTTTGTGCTGGCGACTGTACTTAACCACTTCTTCGACTCTCATTTTTCTATTACAGAAGACGATCTAACTTTAAATCTAGCCTGAAGGTCTGAGTCAGTTTTTCCATATCCAACTTTATTTCGATTTGGGTAAAGTTCTTAATACAAAAATGACATTTGCACTGGAATAAGTTGTCAGTTTTGTAAAAAGAACCACATTTCTGTACATGTTGGGTTCTTAATTCAAAAACTGGTTTGGTGGTTTATATCAGAAGGTCAATTCTCGTAATTAAAAACGGTCGAAATCTAGTCGCAGTCTCACCTCGGCGACTATCAAATCTCAAAAACTTGTCAAAATGTATGGAAACTCGAGGTATTTTTGACAGATTGAAACAGATCAAACGTTCTTAAAAATACGAGAATTGCTCCTCAAATCTAAATAAAAACCTTGTTTGTATGGGGGTCAGTATCAATGACGACATGATCCGTTAACCTACATAATAATGTAGGGATGTCAAAATCATTGAAAATCATAACGCATAAAAATATGCAACACTCCATTCTCCTGAACAATTTTATCGTTTCCATCTATGACAACTTGGAAATTGAAGGAGAGGAAAACAATTTCTTACCTATTTCCAAACTGTAAGTAGTAAGCACTTTGTCTTCATCGAACGATATAATTCCAGCAAAACATGTACGGTGGTCAGGTGCCACCGCAGTCCCCGCCATACTCAGGCCCACCCTCACACCACCGAGCTATCAACCTGCCACACAATCCACATCTCATAGGTAAGTCAATATTTAAACAAATTAAATTGATAGAAGATTGTAAGAATGACAATGATGTCTATAAATGGCAAATAGTGACATTTGGTTTAAATAGTGTATTGTCTTATTTATGAAATACTATATTTATGTAGATTATTTTATACTTTGTGTAGGTAATGTTCCATTTTATTAAGTACATGGTACTTGTTGACAGTCCTACACTGTTCTCCCATATCTATTAATACTGTAATTTAAAGCCATTGTAAAAGCCAATTATTTTTAAAAGAGTAACTGTGGAGTTTCTTGCCGGCTCAAAGAAAATTTCATGTGTTCAAAGCAACGATACAAGAGATAATATATTACAGTACATTCCAAAACAAAACACATTAAATGATTTCGATAAAAAGATTTGAGCTCGTTTGAAAAATGTGCCTGATTTAGTCGAGTGTTTTTTCGATTTTTTGCATTTTCTGAGAAGATTTACTATAGTAACATATTTTTTTTTTTTCACCATCGGAAAGTAGGAACGAACAGAAAACATACCAACTTTTTGAAAAAAAGCTGATATTTTGACGGGTGAATTTTCGATTGAAAATTAGGGTGCTTGTTCGGTATTAATTCAAAATAAGGTGAAAAAATAAATATTTTTAATCGAATAAATTACAGCGTATTTGGGCCATAAAAAGTTAAGATTTCAGCAAATTTCGTTAAATTTTTTTTTTTTGTAAAAGATAAAAATAAAAAACCAAAAACTTGGTTTTTCACATAAGTTTTGAGGTTATGTGAAAAAAGTGTAAATACAAAAGTTTTAGATCTTTTTATTACCTACAACTTTGCCATTTGACTTTTTTCGATAGGACGTTTAGTTTTGCCGGAAATCTAGAAAAACCGTTTTTTACCCTTAAAACTCACCCCCATCCCCTTCCCGACCTCAGATCGCCCGTAAGTTATTTTTCCTTTCATTTTTATAATATTCCCCTCCTTTTCTAATGGGTTTCATTTCATCCTACTATTATTTTTTTTGGTTTTAAAAATTATCGACCCTGGTCTATATTGCCATCAACCGGGCATAAATCCAGACTCCCGTAGTTACTGAGAAATTCCATACGAAAAACCCTAATAACACTTTTCCCGAACTAGTAATCGAATCGAGGAAGTCATGCTCAGCAGTAGTGCTTATGACCACTAGACCAACGAGGCAGATTAAACATAATATACGTCAATGAATAAAGAAATCTTCACACTGGAGAAAGATTTGATGTTTCATGTGAACACTATGACCCAAATCTATAAGCACTTGAGATTATTTACTTTAAATTGGTTACTATGGAAATAAGTTGCCATTGACTACCTACTACTCCACTCCATTCACAGTTATTTTATATTTGAGAGTTTGTCAATATCACATTTATATAATTATTGTAATGCAAATAAGGTTCACTATGATATTGAAAGATTTATTAGTGGCACCAACCTTAAAGCAACCTTATTGTAACGAAGACAAAGATCACTTTGATTTTGACAGTCACGCAAATCAGAGGTAATATAAGTGTGGACGGCTTCTTAGTATAATTTTGTTGTTTGTCTCAACTTCGTCAATTTCTTTCAGATTTAGCTGGTAGTAGAGAACAACGCGGATCAGCGTTCGAACTTTACAGGAAACCTCAACACATGCATAACTTAAGGTAAGATTTCCCGCACTTTCCATTTGCGTATATTTACACCATAGGTCCCAATACATCTACAATCTCACAAAACATGTCTAAATTAATGATTCTCTTTTACAAAATGCATGTTTCTGAAATCTCATTCAGATTTGTCATTTTCTCCTTAATATTCATACACACGAGCGGTTGACGTATCCTCTGCTGTTGATGCGTGTCGTTCGTGCGCATGAACACTTAGATCACGTTTGCACGGACTTAAAACTATCGCGATGGGATCTTATCACGCAATAAATTTTCAACTCTCAGTCTTGAACCGAGCATTGATAATCCAACGGAGTGCATCTCAGCGAACCGAAAACACTCTGTTCGATTTTCAAGATTTAGTGCGAGAAGAAAATCCTTCTGCGATGTTTTTCCTTCCATGCGAACGTGGAATTCGTTTTATTATCAGCCCCTGTACAATTTGCTCTAACATGCAAACACCAATCGCTTCACAAACGACTAACAATGTCTTGTCGGGCCACAGTATTAGCTATGGTATTGTATGTGGTATTATAAACAGTTTTATACATATATTTTGTAACATATATTTCTATATCGGGGCGTTAGTCTGTAAATTGTAATATTCAAATAACATTGTAATCTATTAGAAGTATCTAGTTGTTTGTTTCGGAACAAACTATTGGCAGTGCGTGTCTGCATTTTAGTGCAACTTGATGACTATGTTATGAAAGCATATTGAATTAATTTCTTTATATCTTTCTCTTTCTTTATTCAATTCAATATGTATTCTTTACAAATGTGTTTTCTTCCAACTCTTCTTACTTTCCGATTTCTATTATTACTTATCTCCATAAAATGATTTCTTTCAATAATATGTCATATCTCTATGAAATATTTGTGTTAATGTTTCCTAGATGTTTCCTGACCATTATTTCAATATGCTTTTTAGAATCACAAAATTTATCTATTGAAATTTGTCATGCTCATTGGGACATTTCAGAGATTTCAATATTGTTCCATTTCTTTTTAGACTTACTTTCTAAAAACTTCTTAGAGTTTCATTATGTTGAACCATCTGATATGTCCTCAAACAATCTATCATTGAGTAACTCAGAGGGTGTTTGGTTGTGGGTGTCCGCAGTTCATCAGATGCCATGAACTCAAGTGTGGAGCGCGACGAGACGTTCTCACCAAAAACTAAAAAGAAATTATCTAAAAAGCCATCGTTCATTAAAAACGCCGTCCTCGATCTATTCCGTTCGAAAACGAAAAATTCACAAAAGGTGTCTCGGCAAAAGTCACTCTGTGAAAGTGACTTGCAGCAGAGACCCAACATGCCGCAAATGCCGATGTTAAGACGAGAGAAGTCTGACCTCAGTGATATGAGCATACACATGAGAAACCAGCAAATCAGGAACCAAATGTTGCAACGAAGCAACTCGTCCTCTTGTGAAAAGCCAGTATTGAAGCCAATCTTGAAACGGCAGAGTTCGTTTTGCGATGAAAGAAACGGATCTATCTGTATCGTCAGGGATTATGACGCCAAACCTGTCATGAAGAGCCTCAGAAGGCAGAACTCCATGTGTGACATAGAAACAGAACCGAAAGTTACCCCGCTGTTGCGTAGACAAAACTCTCTTATAGAGTATAATAGGAGAGGCATCTACGGACAGTCCTCCAGCTTTAACATGATTACCAAAATAGACCCCATCTACCAAAGACAACAGCAAGTTATTAAACATGAACCATTTCACCCCACACAACCGTTACCTCCAGAACCTATATACCAAAGTAAAGAACATTTTGTTTATGATCCTATTCCTAAACCTCGAAGGACTTACACTTCTCTTTATGATACATCTACTGAAAACCCTTACGCGACCAGGTCTGAAATATCTAACCAGAGCTTTGAAAATCCGTATGGAAATCGGCAAACTTTGGAAATGCCTTTAATGGACCCACCTTATGCTACGAGGGCAGAGTGTATAAGGGAAAGCCCTTATGCGACCAGGGCTGAATGTGCGAGGGAAAACCCTTATGCATCGAGGGGTGAATGTGTAAGGGAAAGTCCTTATGCGTCGAGGGCTGAATGTGCAAGGGAAAGCCAGTATGCTACCGGAGCTGAATGTACCAGGGAAAGCCCTTACGCTACTAGAAATGAATTTACAAGAGAGAGTCCATACGCTACGAGGGCTGAGTGTGTAAAAGAAAGCCCCTACGCTTCAAGGGAAGAATGTATCAGACAAAGTCCATATGCAACAAGAAACGAATTAATTTCAGAAAGTCCATACACAAACAAACAAGAGATTGCCAAGCAATCCGACTCTCCTTACAGTGAATCTCCGTATTCTAGCAAAGAGCACATGTTACGAACGAGACTAACACCTGATAGTCCATACACGACTAAAGAAGAAATGTTACGACAAAGATTTTCCGAATCTCCTTACAACACAAAAGAAGACATGTTAAAACAAAGAATGGATGCTTCGTATAAAGAACCACTTTATGGAAAAAGGACTTATGATCCACCACCTAGCACATCTTGGAATGAAAACCATTATGGTGTAAGGCCAGATAGGAGGTTACAGACACCAGTGAACTTCCCTGGGAGGGTATCTCCTATGAGTAAATCTATGAGTGAACCTCCGTACGCTACACGGACAGAAATGATGGCAAGGTTAAGCCAAACCGAATCACCGTATGCTACTCGATCTGAAGTTAAGTCTAGTTGCTCTGATACACAATACGGCAGTCGCTACGAAATGATGGATATGAGACCCGATGTAAGACCAGCTTCCGCAGAATGTACTTACGTATCTAAACAAGAAATTTTATCACAGAAAGCAGCTTTACTGGCTAAAAAAGAATCAAGTTACAGTATACGACTGGAAGAAAAACTTGAAATAATAAAACAAAGAAACCAGGCAAAAAAAGAAATGATTTATCAAACTAGAAAAGAAGCTAATGAAAGTGATTCAGCTAAAATTAGAGAACCTCTTTATGTGTCCAAAAGAGATTTGAAAGAGAGTGTAATTTACGAGTCTCAACAGGAAACAAAAGAAGTTGCACAAACTGAAGAGCAAGATGGAAGTAGTAGTAGCGCTAGAAGTAGTCCATACGAACTTGGTGATGCTAATCACCTATCTCGCAGAGAACCTGTGTATCAAACAAAAGTGGAAGCGGAGAGTGGCATAGAAAGTGAAACATTCCAAGAAATTGATTTTTCGAAATTGCGTCTAACGGATTCAAAAACCGACGCGGAAAAACAAAAATCAAAGAATTTAGAAACCAGTGTTTTAAAGGGAGAACCAATGTATGCTCCTAGATTGCATGGAAAAGCTGATCACATTTCAAACGCTCTAAAGGTGACCACATCGCCGGTTCCTTACGAATCGACCACATCGATGGAAACACACTACGCATCAGAGTGTAGTATGAACTTTGAGAATAAGCCTCAAAGTACTCCTTACACTTCACAAGATTTACATGACCGGATTGCTAAACCGAGTAGAAGCGTGACATTCTGCGAACAAATTTTGGAAAACAGTCCAGAGACGAGTGAAGAAAATTCACAAAATATGTCTTCAAGTCAGAATGAAACGACTGTAATTCAACAAAACACTACAGTAATACCATCAACGTCTGAGGCTAACGAATCTAGTTCTAGTAAACCAGAGGAAGTTGAGCCCGATGGACCTCATACAACATGGGGAATATTTGATAGCGAAGGAGGGGTGTTAGAAGATAGGCAATGGGGCGTCTCACTAATAATACCACCAAAAGCAATAGCTCCGGGAATCAAGCAAAAGATCTACTTTACGGTGTCTGATCCGCGACTGAGCCAGCGTGTGGGAGGACCTCCCATCGATATGGACAACGGTAAAGGCTTTTGTAACGAAGCACGCGTTAAAACCCTGTAGTGTCGTAGTCTGCACATACTAATTGGCATTTTAATATTTGCGAATGGATTTGGAATCTGGAATTGCACAAGGACTGGGAATTGTGATTGTTGTTCGAAATTTTTCTCTCGAATATTAGATTCGATGTTTTGGATTTGTTACACAATTAATGTTATTTTATGTATATTTACATATTTATTGCACGATATTGCATGAAGAGCATTTATGTGTACTAAGTCTTTTTTCAAAGTAGCATTTTCTATATTGTAGTCGGTTGGTTTAAATATTATATTAATGGGATAATCTATATTAATATTGCCTTATCTGTCATACAATGTATTCATGCACATTAGATTTAGTAGCTTCAATACCACACCACATTCATCATATTTAAAATATTAACAAATTATAAGACTAACATTGGTTGTATAAAATATATTTTGCATTTGTATTTGCGCAGTTTCTGCAACACAATACACTCGTACTTAGAGATCGAAGAACGAAGACGTCAACGACTGTGCTACTTACATCCGTCGTGATAGTATGTTTGAACAAATGTTTGATGATATTTGTGCACTGTACTATATGTTCAATGACGTCTTTTTTATTTTTTTCAAGTTTTGTCGCTTTATATGTCTTCACGTTTCGATACTTCATCATTTTCCCGTAGATTCATCAGCTCTACATGAAAAAAATACTTGTTTTATGTCATTACTGTCGTGCCTTGCTTTTTCTGCCATTTTTTCGTGCTTTGCTTGACAACTAACTGCATTAATGTGTTGCGATTTGTGTTTGTGTGTTCAACTCGATGTCGTGTTACAACTACCCAACACAGTCTTACCTGCCAATTTAGAAACTACCCTTTGCACACTTTTTAGAACAATTTTCTTATTAATTACAACTTCAAAAAGATATTAAATCTGTTTTACTAGCTTTCAAATTAAATCTTTAAAAAATTACACAACTATTACCAGAATTGTAATCTTCCTCAAAACTTTCACTTAGCACTTTAAAATCTCTAAAGACAGTATTGTTTTTAGAGATTTTTAAATCTCTAAAGACAATACCTTTAAACTTTTCCAAATATTAAAACTAAAATCCAAAAACAGGTGAAGCGATGCTGTCCCCACTCGTTATGTGCGGTCCTCAAGGCCTCGTATTCCTGAGACCTGTGACACTGCGTCTGCCGCATTGCGCGAACGCCGTGCCATCCTTAGGCCTCACGATCAAGGCTACTGATACCGAAGCACATCTTAGCACAGATTGGGACCAAATACACCTCCCTGCAACAACCACTTTAAATACTGTTGCTGTTAAAGTTGATCACTTTTAGGGATTTAACGACTTCGAACTCGAAGTTGGAAGTCAGAGGAACTTCATATTTAGCTGTAAATGTAATATTATTTATTGGCTATATGATAACTGTCATTTAAAAATGTAGCATTTTCGTGTCGATGCTTTCATTTAAAACAAAAATTTTCCTGGAGTTTAAAATAAAACTAAAAGTGAACGCTCTTCATCTTCAGTAGAAAGTGGTTGTTGAACTCTTAATAGTATTAAAATTGCTTTTATTTCATATTTGGCATTCCCACCTATATATCAATTATCAGCCTTATTTTGATGTAAGTAGTGGTGCTAAAGTAATATGTAAAGTTTTAAGCCTTATTTCTTTAGTGAAGGCCTATCGCCAATGTTGAAATTGGTCTTCTTTTTA
Source organism: Aporophyla lueneburgensis (assembly GCA_932294355.1). NCBI lineage: Eukaryota > Metazoa > Arthropoda > Insecta > Lepidoptera > Noctuidae > Aporophyla > Aporophyla lueneburgensis. The sequence continues at coordinate 8,700,533 of OW028758.1, read as the reverse complement.
GACTTGTTAAAATGATCATGTTTATCTTTTAATCGTCTACTGGTAACGATTCTTTTTTTTGTTTACCACCCAACCTAGAATAAGAGTATTGCTATCTTTTACTGACCGACTGAGAAAGAAAAAAACAAGTGACGCTTTAGAATTGTCAAACTAAATTAAGCCTTCATTGCCTTGACGTGATTTTAAGTATGATGAATTAAGAAAATCTCAGTTTAATTTGACAGCTCTAATTTATTTCTGTCTCTTTCTTTTTTAATTAGAAGGTAAACGATAGGAATAGCCGAAACTAAGTTAAGTTGGTGCACAACAGAATTATCATCACTATCTACTTCAACATAGATTTAGACTTGAGTATTTTATAGATTTGTAACTGCTTGCTTAAAGTCTGAATTTCCCATTGGCGTTAGGCCTCGTTCAAATACCTAGAATTTGTAACTGAATCTCTTAATGTAGAACTTGGTTTCGAAAGAGTGATATGCGTGAAAGGCTTTCTTTTATGGAACGATGACAAGTTTAGAAAGAAAGAATGTACAGTTAAGTGACTTTCGTTTATTATAAACTGCTCTAGCAAAGCGATTGAATGAGCAATGATATGGCGATGATCGTCAACTTAAAATATTACGATTTTGAGTATAAGAGGCCTTACCATACCGTAAGTCTATTTAGTAGTTTTAAAATGTTCATATATTGTAATAATATTATTTAATAATCAGTTATTGATTTAGCAATAAATATTGTATCGGATTGTTAGATTTTAAATTTTGAATATTTTTGTATTTTGGCTTCCATAGTATTTGCAATTATTTTAAAGTTATTCCTTCATTTGAGATTGCCTTGAATTGCTCGACATGTTTCAAGTTTATGGGGAAGTTGCTCAGCCTTTAGCGGCCAAATGAAGAACTAGCTTTAACTTTTATATTTGCTAAAGTACTTTAAACTTTATGCTCTGGCAATAAGAGTCAACTATGATTGTATTGGTGTCTACTTTCCCAACACACTGTATATTTCTTGTTATTAGTGATAACGATGAGTTTACCTTTGACTTGATAATTAAATTTTACATGTAATTAAAATTATATCTTGTATTATTTCATGACTAAAATCCTGCCCGTGTAGTCCTTAGACGACTGTATGAGCTCTAGGGGTCACAAAACCGCTGGTATATTAGAAAACCGGTTTTTCGGTTTATAATTCATCACAAACCCGGTTTTCCGGTTTTTTCGGTGATTTCGATTATTTCCATTTTTATGGTTCTTAAGTCTTTTTGTCGTCAACAGTCGTTAATAAGCTTTATCGCTAAATCAGAGAACGCAAGAATAAATTGAAAAACTTCTTTTGAGTGAATAAACTAAAAGAAAACAACAATTATTGTATCTGAGAATCAACAAAACATCTGGCTTAAAGCAACGATAAATTAAACTCCATTATTATCGACTGTAAAATTGAAAGAATGTCTAAAGTGTTAAAATTTAGCGAGATTCAGAGCATGATTTACTTTATTATTCAGACGTATTTTTACAGTCTGTTTGACGTCGATTAATCAAAATCCAATTATTAGACGTAGACCATTAATTTCATCAAAATTGAAATGATCATAGTTTGATCAAAATTGAAATGATGAACGAACATAGAAATACAGTATTTAACTGTAAAATCAAACAAACCAGCAAAATCGAAAAAAAAAATTCTGCCTCGCCCTTTTAAGTGGTTATAAAAGTTAACCGGCTGATGAGAAGATTCTGTTAGCCTCAACACTCGGAAGGAGAAACTTTAAACAAATTATTGTACACCTGCACAAGCCTCCATTTTCATAAGGGCCAGCTTAGTGATGGCAGTGAAATCATTCTCAAATTCCGTATCAATAGCGGTGGACGTCCTTGGGTGATAAATCATCACTTGACGTCTCCCGCTCTGGGTGGAGCGGAAGGGTGTCAGACTTTAACTGACTAAAACCCACCCGTGTTTCTTCAGTTGCCTATGCCAGTGCCACCGCTCTTCCTAATAAATCGCGCGACCCTGGCAGGCATCGGTCCTAGCCGACCCCTTCATTGTTTCTGACATCTCTTTGAGGCACGCGTGGAATGCAACGCGCCGTCGGCCGAGCCTGGCCCTTACCGAGCGGCGACCTTCCCATTGCTCGCCACCCGCAAGCCTGCGCCTACGGAAGCCGGAAGTTCGCAATGGACTCCCGACGCCCGTGGTGTCCCATGCGGCGGCTAGGGGCGTGAGGGCGCACATATTGCCTCTCCCTCACGTGCTCCGCCTCCTCCTTTGCGAGCATTACTGCCCCGCAGAAGGAGGTGACGGCTGTCCTTGCCCTCTCGCTTTGTACGTGGTCTGGACCAGGGCCGGACACGACAGATCGCCACCACCGATTGCCTCCACAAGGACACGGTGGTGCTTCGCCCAGGCAGGACACACTTCCACCGTATCCTTAAGGCGATCCACATAGTGGTAGCACCCGGGCGTTTCCTCCCGCTCTATCCTGAATAAAAACCTCGTGAAGCACCCGCGTCCGCTGAGGACCTGCGTAAGGCGGAATATGGGGACGTCGTGGAGCCTCTCTCACTCCTCAAAGAGGGAAAGCGGTGGACGTCTTACGTCCGTTGTTAGGTTGAGACTCAGACACATACTTTTCAACTGATTAATACTATACCTCGGCAAAGACAGCACCAATGGTGTGATCAATACAATCATTGTAATTGATGAGACAATATGTGTACTTTGTAAACATGTCATATCGTTGAATAAGTTATTATTTTAAAGGAAAACCGAAATAATCGAAACCTCGGTTTTAGCCAAATTGAAACCCGGTTTCTAAAAATGACGTGATACCCGGTTTAACCGGTTTTTTCGATTTCGGTGAAACCGGTTTTGTGAGCCCTAATGAGCTCCCTGTTTAAATGACTGCCTATCAAATACCCTACCAGCATGGACAACCACGAGGTCACGGAGTCAGGATATAAGAAAGACGTCTTTGTAAAAACAAAGACGTCTTTCTTATATTAATGATTATTTTCTTATTATATTATTTTCTTTTTTTTTCTTTATTTATTATTTTTTAATTAAAAAATTTCCTGCCTCGTCGATCAAGTGATCGCAAGCGTTACTGCTGAGCATGCGGTTCTGGGTTCGATTCCCAGGTCGGAATTGTTCCAGTAGCAGCCTGGAGCCTGGATTCGTGACCGGTTGATGGCAATAGGCTCCCCAAAATTTCATGGGACTTAAACGTAACTGGCGGAATGTGAGTGTACTACAGGAGGCCTAGACAAATGGCCATCGCTACCAAACGATAAACGTTAACGCTCAGTAGTCGTTAATAGATTTTCAACTTTAAACCCTATTGCATAAAGTTGAAAATCTATTACAGATTACGGAGTGTTAAGCCCCGGTACGAGCGACAATGCTCTGTAATCTTTAATAGATTTCCAACTTTATACTCTAGAACATAAAGTTGAAAATGTATTGAAGACTTCTGAGCGTTTACTCTTAACGTTTGGTAGCGATAGCCATTTGTCTAGGCCCTCAGGTACACCTGTGTCCAACCCTTCGGGGAAACAAGACGTAATGTTATGTTATATTGCTACTTTATCCGTAGCAAATTTCTCTGCCTAATCTCATAGGTATGGGTATTAGTGATAAACAGTTTAACTTTTTGAGCGTCACGTCAAATAGCCAAATCGTGCCTTCAGAGCCAAGGTATGAATCATCCTATAATGAATTGAGTAGATTTAGAGCTCATCACTGCCAGTGCCCGGTTTTAACCGGCCACTGACATGTGAAAACCATTTTTCACACAACCGTTTTTTTTATAAACGTCCTTGTCCAATGACAACGACACCCCACACTATGGGATAGACTAGAAAAAAAGAACAAACTCATATCAAATATAAAAAAAAAAACAAGTTTTTATTTTACCACTTTGTTGGCATCTATCTTCTACAATATACAAATATTATAAACTTGAAGAGTTTGTTTGTTTGTTTGTTTGATTGAACGCGCTAATCTCAGGAACTCCTGGTCTGAATTGAAAAATTCTTTTTGTGTTGGGTAGCCTATTTATCGAGGGAGGCTATAGGCTATATAACATCACGCTACAACTAAAACGAGCGGAGCAGTAATGAAAAATGTTGCAAAAACGGGAAAAAATTATTCCTTTTGAGAGTTTCCGTTGCGTGCGCTGCGTAAACGGTTAAAGTAACGCAAAAATCATGTATGACGGAATTGTTTCTTTTAAAAAGTTCTAAAAAAAAGTCCGCGTGAGCATATGTCTATCTTTTAAGGTTGACTCACTATAACTCAAAAGGAGCGAGCAGCAACGAAAAATGGACGAAAAGTAGCAGGCAAAACGTAAAAGTAACACACATTTTACCACTTTGGAAGTGTCTCTCGCGCAAACTATTCAGTTTAGAAAAAAAATATATTAGAAACCTCATTACCATTTTTAAGACCTATTCATAGATACCCCCACGTATGGGTTTGATGAAAAAAAACATTTTTGAGTTTCAGTTCTATGTATGGGGAACCCCAAAATTTATTGTTAGTGTGAAAATCTTAATGCGATTCACAGAATACATCTACTTACCAAGTTTCAACAGCATAGCTCTTATAGTTTCGGAGAAAAGTGGCTGTGACATACGGACGGACAGACAGATAGACAGACAGACAGACAGACGGACAGACAGACAGACATGAAGAATCTATAAGGGTTCCGTTTTTTGCCATTTGGCAACGGAACCCTAAAAAACGCAATTCCCATTACATTACAACTTCATGATTGACAAACAAATGAACTGAATTAATTACTTATGAATACGAGAATCACATTCGGTATGAAATACCTAATGATTTTCTCACACATTCACTTATATGTCCGCGCATACTTGAGTATAGTAATTAATGTTGTGGTTTATCTATTATTGTAGAAGTCTTTTAGTTCAGTTAAAGTGGATAAAACTTTGTATGAAGCCATGTTTTTGTTAGGAATTCGGATTGCAAACAGGCTTGTAAACGAACTCTGTATATTTCAATAAAATTCCATAAATACATACATTTCTATACATACAAATAAATGAAATGTCATATGAAAACAATCCAAATATTTTTTAAAGAGTAAACGTAGAGTTTCTTGCCGTCTCTTCTCCATAGGAAACATAGCTTCTGACGTATTTTTAAGTGCCCAAGTTTGGGTCTGTGAAATAAAATATTTGATTTAATTTGTTTAATTTTGTAAAGTCAAAGTAACATCTTTTTATTAAATGCTTTCAATAAAATATGTAACTGTCTGTCTGTTTCTTCCAGCTAATCTCCGATACTCATATAATTTAACAAAATTTTATGTTTAGTAATGATATCTTATTTATTTTTAGTGAGTTCTAGGTGTAAAAAAGCTTTTTCTGAGATTAAAAAAATCACATCTTTAAATTGTAACTATACTTATAGTTATCTGCGGCACTTCCCCGCATTAGTGGAGAAATGCAAAGTAAACAGCACGTGTGTTAATTACTTACCCTTCACACTGCATTGTGAACCTTAAAGCGGTGCAATAAAAGCTACTTTACGAGTGTTGTTGTAGTTTCAGTTATTAGCCAAACAAAGTTTATCTTAATACATAATACAAGGTTTTAAAGTTTAACACTTGTGGAAATGCAACATTACCTATGATGAGTTCATAATTATCATTTCTTGCAACATATAACATCATTGATATCAGCAAATATAATAAATGTCACCTTTATTTCGATAAAATAGAGTGCATATTCGCTTGAAATTGTTTTCTGCAATAACTTAATATGATGTGGAATCTAGATTACTCTTTCATAAGATAACTAAGCATCTCAAAGGTCACGTAAAGTAGATTAGTTTTTGTAAGAGGATATGAGCACTAGTTAGTAGGTAGATATCTTACTAAAATAGGAAATACTGGTTTTTGCGCACATAAGTAATCAGCATATAGCAAATCAGTTCATCATGGGTTTATTGTTAGAATCACACAGTTAAATAAAGGTTAAATTTGTATACTTAGTAACTAGTAGAACACTGACTCCTAGGTCACAGGGTTTCCCTAGTTCAGGAGGCAGGGGTTTCTACTATTTGTGCAGCCTTTTCGCAACAACCGATTTAACCTACCTATATGAACGGTTATTGTTAAAGTATAAAAAAGGTTTTTTGTGTCAATAAACTTATGTTATTATTTTTTTATAAGCTAGCTGAAATGTTCCCAGTGCTGGGACCTTCATTTTGTGAGTGGGACACACGTGGGACTGGGCCATAATTTATCTTTGGACTCATACGGGTTGGTAGATCTCAGATGTTTTCGATTTTGTGGTAAGATTGGCTGGATATGCTTGTTTTCTCACCATATTTTCCTTCACTGATTTGAAAGTAGTGGTGATGAAATAATTTACTCACAATAAAGCTCACGTCTGGTTTCGAATCTACGACCTACTCGTAAAGTCACAGCCGTAACCACTGGGCCACCACGGCACACTGTTTTTGCACACTTGGAAAAATATAGATAGTTCAATCCATGAAAACGCGCCACACTCTTTGACAATAATCACCTTCAATATGAATGTTGTGCATGCCTATAAGTGATGTGTTTACACAGAACTATAATCCATCATCACATTATGTTAATATCTTTGTAAATATGTCGTTGGTGTGCCTTGCTTAATAAATAAATAAATAAACAATTGTACTGAGAGCAGATAAAAACAAAGGAAAGGGGCGCAGAGGGGCGAGTCATCGTGGATTGAACAACCTGTAAAGATTTGTAATGTGAAAACACAAGCATTTATTTCAAGTTAGCCATTTACAGGTACTATTGAATTGCCAAGGAATCAGACAGTACCTAAGTCAGCACCCTAATTGTGGAACGAACAAACATCACATTCAGAATCTGAATCGTCTTGAAGATTATTTGTAATCCATTGCCTCATTTATTCGAATAAACTGTCGGCTCAGCAACGTAAATAACGCAATGAATGTTGTTTAACTATGAAAATGAAACCGATTCCTACCGATAGCAAGTTACGCAATTACCCCTCCCTCAGGAAGTTAAAGCTACCTTCCTAGATCTGCGGAAATCGGATAAAAACGTTAATCTGACCACTGAAAGATCACGCACTAAACAGTATAAAACAAGGAAATATTTAAAAGGCGTGGTCGTGTACCACTTTTCCCGGAATGTATAGTTTTGGTAGTATAGGGTTTCAGATGAGAATATTTTCTTGTTTCATACTTTTTATAGCGTGATTTTACAGTTTTAATTGTCATTTTTTTTGTTGATTACTTTGCAAACTGAAACGGTTTACCAACAGTCGATTGGTCCATGAACCGTTGGTCAAAATTATCTTTAAACCATTAACTTTTCATCCAAAGGACTTTTCACCCACGAACGTTTCGCCAACATAACTCTACATCAGTGAATGCTTAACCAACAGAATGTTTTGACCAATAACTTTTCACCCAAAGAACAATTGGCCCATGGACTGTTCCCCAACAGAACGGTACGTCAGTGAGTGTTTAGGTAACCTCTAGAAGCAATAATACCTTGAAATACCCTTCGGGGCAGATCCAACATGGTTTCGGGAGGTTAGGTTAGGTTAAAACTGTGACCTCCTACGCACGAGTCGAGCGAGCAAAGCGGCCGCGAGTGCCAGAAACGATTTTATCTCATAAAACAACGTTTGGAATATTAGTATATTTAAATAGGTATTGTGGTTTTAATTTTTGACAGTATGTTGCGTTGCATTGCACTAGTGCCTTAAATATACAAAATTAGTATCTCTGCTCACAAGCTTAGTGGCGTTTTTCCCTTGGTGACATTACTGACTTCAAATAGAACAGCCGGGGTTCAAACCTACGAGCTGTGACTTGGTAGTCCAACGGTCATATCTCTAGCCTGTAGAGCGCCAAGGGGTACTGTAGTACCCAGAACGAACATAACTAACATCTACCCTCAAAATTAATAAAAAAAAAATCTCATTTATTTCAGCTTTTTAACTGTATATTTTATTTTGGTATACAATTGTGATTTTAATTTACGAACTACGGATGTGTATGTGATCGGATTCGGATGTGATCGAATAATATTTGCGGTCGGCCGGAAAATTGCGGAAAATGTGGCTATCAAGTCGCTAGGCTATTATTGCTTCTAGAGGTTACCTAAACACTTACTGACGTACCGTTCCGTTGGGGACCAGTCCATGGGCCAACTGTTCTTTGGGTGAAAAGTTATTGGTCAAAACATTCTGTTGGTTAAGCAGTCACTGACGTAGAGTTATGTTGGCGAAACGTTCGTGGATGAAACGTCCTTTGGATGAAAAGTTAATGGTTTAAAGATAATGTTGACCAACAACGGTTCATGGACCAATTGACTGTTGGTAAACCGTTTCAGTTTCATTACTTTGGGTTACCTTACAATGTACCTATATATTTTTGGAACATGCTAATTAATTTCATTTGTTACAAAACATGGCATCATTCATTTTATTTAGGTTTTAACCTTAAATTAAAATTAAAATAGTGTCTCAAAAAGTCAATATACTCGTATGTTGTGCTACAAAAGTTATTAACAGAAACGAATCACTGCAGAACCGACTCCACGTGGAGTCGGTTCTGCAGTGATTCGTTTCTGTTAATAACTTTTAACGCGGGCATAAATTACACTCTAGGGGTAGGACAGACAAGACTACGTTAGTCTTGTCTGTCCTACCCCTAGAGTGTAATTTATGCCCGCGTAGGCGCGGAGGGGCGAGGCGGCCCGCGAGCTGAGGAGCAGGTGATTTTGAAGCCGAAGTTGCGGTGGTGAGCGTAAAACCATCTGCGACGATGAGCTCGCGTGTGACCGCCGGAGCCACGCAGCGCCGGAGCCGTGACAGAAAGCATGCATGCTGCATGTTGCATGCTCGCCTGCATGCTGTGAGCTTGCTTGCATGCTGCATTCTTGCTTGCATGCCACATGATCACTTGCATGCTGCATGCTTGCTTGCATGCTGCATGCATAGTGTATGCTTGTTTGCATGTCTGCATGCAGCGTGCTATGATTTTTCTGTAATGTAATAGCTAAGTGTTTCAATTATTATGGACATGAAATGTATGCTAAAAGATCATTCTAACTCTCAAGTTTCTGAGATATGATAGTTCTGCCTTTTAATGGCTATCGATATGAAATAATGCCAAGAGACAATTCTGTCTGCAAACTTTCTGCGATATGATGGTTCTTCTCCTTTTTCATTATTATGGATATAAAATTTATGCCTAAAGATGATTCTGACTTATAAAATTCTGCGTTGTGAATGTATGATAAATGAGTGTATGCCAAACGATTTTCTGCGAAATGAAGTTTCTGCTCCGCTGTTATGCAAAACAATATTAGGATGAAAAAAATCTGCCATAAAGGGTGGACCCATGTCAAAATCATAAACCCCACTATTTGCTTCACCGTAATGGGGTGAAAAAATGCCAAATGAATGATGCAGCATTTTTATGGACACTGTAGTCATCTCTATCACGATATTCGTGTTCCAGAATTAAAATGCCAAACTTATGCCTGGACTTCATAAGGACGCAGATTCTCGCAACGGAATATCAGCAAGCAAAGTTGTAAAGGAAAAACGTATTTATGTCACGATTTCTCAATATTAGTTTTAAGTTCGCGTATCAATTGTTAGTTTCCCTTACTCATCAGTGTAATAAATTAACCAGTTTTGTTGATTGTTCAGTTTTGTAGATTTTAGAGATTCCAGTATTTGCCAGTTTCTTTAATTATATACTTTGGTTCCTACATTTTGTATTTTGGTGTTAAGGAGATAAATACCTACATGTTAGCAATTTGGTATCAAGATAAGATCGTTAATTTGACAGGTATCATTCAATATTTTGATATTGTCATGTTCCGAGTCATGTATACCAAATATTTTTCGATACATGTAGGGGAAGTACGGCCAAAATGACATAGACGGACAAAATGACACACCGGGCTTTTTTCGAAATTGGCGGGCTATAATCCTGCAGTTGGCATATCATTATGTGACGCCGGCCATGGTGGAATACCTGTTAAGTTTATACCGCCATTCACTTGGTCACGCCGAAGTTACTTGCAGGAAAGCGTTTTGTGCGCATAAAAGTTTTTTATTTTTATTGATTTAGTCCTGTTTTTGATCAGTTTCTCGTGGTTTCTATTACATCTTTTGTAGTAAATTCAAAAAGTGTAGCATTATACAGCATTACTTAAAAGTATTTATTTATAAATCTCGTGTTTATAGTAATTATGACTTAATTAGTGTTTAGATAACCTGTGGGGCAAAACGACATACTTACATTCGGGGCAAAACGACATACCTTTATTCAATTATGAGGTTTTCAATGTTGAATCGAACTACGATAACGATCCTTAAAAGCAGTCAGAAAAGAGGTGAACCCAAGTACAGAAGACTCATTACGCTGAGGACTCGAATGTAGAATATTTCCAGCTGTGTCGAACGGTGATGATGATGACTGCGCATTCGTTTATTGTAACGACCTCTTTTCCCGTTCCAAGCCCAACGAGTGCGGTGCTACGGTGCAACAATTGTTCTCTTTGGGCTCATATTTAATATTTTGTGAAATATGTACTTCATAATTTTCGTTTTCATTATGTATGTCATTTTGTCCGTACTATATGGACAAAATGAATTTTCTTAGAGGCTTCGATTAATTTAAATTATATTTTTTATATGGGTCCTATTCAATTATGAGTTTACGTAGGTTAAAACTTATGAACCAAAGATGATTATTCAACCTAAACAGTGATTGTAACTATGTTAATTAAAAATATATGATTAAAAAACAAAACCGTATGTCATTTTGGACGTACTTCCCCTACACTTTTAGTGAGGTCCGAGGTCACCGATCTTCAATGAGTCTATTCTGATATAATCGAGTCATTTCAATGAGGCGATTATGAATTTACACGGCCAAATCATTCTATAATTGTTAGGATAAATACTTATCTAAGTATAACTCCGTGAAAGTGGTCGGTACTGCCTTTTGTCATAAAGGAGGTTCTGTTTCGTGTGGTGCCAGGCTTAAAGAATAGCACCATCCTATTTCTGCCCGTGACTGTCTTAAAAGGCGACTAAGGGACTTACTAGAGAATGGGTAGCAGCGTTCTCTAAGCATTTTACCACCATACTCCGCTCGCCAAACAGTCTGCCAAGCGTGGCGATTATGGCTATTCTTTTGGGGAGGCTTATGTACAGCAGTGGACGTCTTTCGGCTGAAATGATGATGATGATATAGTAGGTAGGTCCTTGTAGCTACAGGCAGCGGGTATGAAATGGAGTTGGGCAGAACACTTAAGTAGTGATGATGAACACCTGGTGATGGCAGGTGTAGTCGAGCCCCAACGGAATGTTTACCGAAAAACGGTAGGAGTGTTAGCAGACCGATAGCCAGGTGGGTAAACGACCTACAGAAGATCGCGGGGAATACCTGGATGATACTCGCACAGACCAGGAAATCATCGCACAATAGGAGGAGACCCTCAGCAGTGCGTGGAACAAGGCTGCCAATGATGATTATGATGATGAGATAGGTGGATACATATATATGACCGATGAAGAATGAAGCACTAGGTACCGCCCGCACTATTATTTCGTTTGCACGTAGATTTCTTTCCGACTTTTTATTTTCCTCGGCTCGTAGCGTCATGATAAATAGCTTAACTTTAGATTTGGGCTATGAATTGTAAAAATATTTTTTCAAATCCTACTGTTAGTTCCAGAGATTACTTCCTACAAACAAACATACAAACTTTACCTCGTTATAATAGTGTAGATAGGTGTAACAATTATACAATCAATGTATCTCAAACCACAAAGGTATGTTTCTTTTTTATAATTCAAAGATCAAAGTCACAGAAAGCCGATAAATTATTAAAAACTATATATTATAAAAAATAGAAATTCTTGCTAAGCGTTGATTCAACAATACACATAATTATGATATATTCTCTTGTCAGTTGTCACACATGGGATATCATCAATTGTTCACAAATTGTCCGCTATTGAATACAAACATGGTAAACTATGCACTTTCTTTAAAATTAATTCGCTACGCGCCCTTGCTTGGCATGGTTATTACGACTTGTCAAAACGTTTAGATTTCTTTATTATATGTTAGACTAGCTTTTGCTAGCGGCTTCGCCCGCGTATTATACATTTAAAGTTTCCTCGTGAATCACAACTACATTAAAGTCCGTTACATAATGTATTTATCACTTTTGGAATAAATTCTCTAAATAATGGTGAAAACCGAATCAAAATCCGTTGCGTAGTTTAGATAAAGAACGCGGTCATACAAACAGATATCACTGATATTTTTAATGTTTATTGTTATAACAACGATGGCTAATTTATTGTTATTCGTTATGGACTCTTAGGATGGACTCACCCGATGATAATAATGACGTAGCACATACAACGTGCCAGGGACATCAACGCACTAGGTATATGTTTCCATGAATTCAGCATGACGTAGGAATTCAGAATCATAAACTGAATCCATTTTAATAATTTGCGCTGTTTTCCATTAATGTGTCAAGCAGTGTCTGATTATTATGGTGTCCATGTTATTTTCAAAAACATTCATCCTTCATGGATCTTTGAGAGTCCTTACGAGCCGTCGGAAGCCCGGAAGTCTGGCAACCAGTCTTACCTAGGGGTATCGTATTACCCAATAACTGGGTCCCGTGTGGTGTCGGACGTAAAAAATAACACCATCCCATTTCTTACTGGATTATGGAAGTCAGATAAGCATGTCGCTCCATGCTCCCAGTTACACTGGAAGCCGCCCCAACATCGTTCGGAAAAGGTGAAGCATATATGGTATTTTTAAAAGTTCTCTAAAGCAGAAAACTTACATGTTTTAATGAATCTGCTACCTACAGATATCTGCATCGGCACAAAATGAAGGTAGAGTACCTACCTTTAAGGTGCATCTACACCGAAGTGATTTATTGTAGGGCAACAGTGTTTAACATGATAATTTATAAGTAATTTATGCCCTTTCTGTGACTTTATGTAAGTACCTAAGACTGAGAGGATTTAAAAAGAAAGATTTTTGTATAAGTTATCACAATACATGATATGAGCTATTTTACTGTGGGCACGCCACAATTGCGACGGTAAGTCCCCTCTTTGAGGAGTGGATAGAGAGGCGTCACGGCGTCCTCACCTTCCGCCTGACGCAGGTTCTCACCGGGCATGGGTGCTTCGGTGGGTTCCTGTTCAGAATAAAGCGGGAGGATACGTCCGGGTGTTTCCATTGCGAGGATCGTCTGGAGGACACGGTGGAACATACGGTGGAGGTGTGCCCTGCCTGGGCGGAGCACCACCGTGTCCTCGTGGAGGCGATCGGCGGCGGCGACCTCTCGCGTCCGGCCCTGGTGCGAGCCATGGTACGGAGCGAGAGGGAATGGGAAGCCGTCACCTCCTTCTGTGAAGCAGTAATGCTCGCGAAGGAGGAGGCGGGGCGCGTGAGGGAGTGGCAGTCTCTGCGCCCTCATGTCCCTAGCCGCCGCAGGAGGAGACGCCCCTGGCGTCGGGAGTCCATAGCGGACTCCCGGCCACCGTAGGCGTGAGCTTGCGGGTGGCGAGCAATGGGTAGCTCGCCGCCCGGTAAGGACCAGGCTCGGGTCGACGGCGCGTAGTGTTCCACGCGCGCCTCAAAGAGATGTCAGCAGCAGTGTAGGGGTCTGCTAGGACCGATGCCTGCCGGGGTCGCGTGATTGTTCGAAAGAGATACCGTGACCCTGGCACATGGGCAACTGATGGAACACGGGTGGGTTTTAGTCAGCAAAAGTCTGACACGCCCTCCCGCTCCGCCCAGAGCGGGAGAAGTCATTTGATGATTTCACATCCTGAAAAAAAAAAGCTATTTTACTGAATCATCGATTGTCCAATTTCGGTACTTTTATAAGTTCAGTAAATAACTTTTTTATCAGTTGTTGCGACGCACTCGGCGTGGTCGCAGCCGTCACCATGGGTGACGAGGAATATTTTTTGGGAGATACGCGGATCATGGGATATAATGCAATTTCCACGATAGTTTATGGAACCTTGCCTTAACCTTATTAACCTGCGAATCTTATGTACCAGCAGAGTTCCCAAATTCCTGAGTTTGCTTCCACTACAAGTAACTTCGGTGTGAATGGACCTTTAGGAAGGTTCATACAGGTCTGTAAGCACTTAAGTGTATCTTCAATTTTGACTGACCCTTCGGGCACCGTCTACATGCGTGTGATTATAACACCATACCCTATTGTTACACCAATTCTTAAGCCCTTTTACCTTGATTGACGTTGATACAAAGACTCACGACCATTGCATGATACACCGGGATATACCATTGAAAATCGTGTGTCGTTAATTAGGTAATTAAATAATTGCAGATGTTTAACACTTTCCCTGTCAAATTGTGTTCATGTTGTGACAGGTGTAACATGGACCTCTGGACCTGCGTGTAATGTGATGTAGGTATGATGTAAGTAGGTCATATTGACCTGCGAAAGCAAGTTTTGATACCTACCTGGTTATATTTATCTTGACTTTGAGCCGATCCGTTGTTGTTCATAACCCACTTACTGAGTACAATGATACCCTTTGGTAAGACTGATCGCTACAGACTTATAATATTGAAATATAAATATAACAATATAATTCGTATAAACTCTATAGAATACTTTCAGCCTGTAACTATTTGTACCATTGCACCTGATCTCTCTCCGGTCGTGTCGAATTGCCATTCCAACGGAGTAAGAGAATCAGGGAAGAGCGAGTGCTTCTGTATGCGCACACACATATGAACTATCATTATATCTCTCGCGCCGATGGCTAGTCTCCGTTGAAATTAGCCGCCATGACTGAAATACGGTGTGGAGGACTTTATTTGTATCACTATTTGGCAAAAAGCATCTCATACAGTTTTCATTTTTGTCACGGCTTGCACTTGATTTCTGAATTGAAAATTTGAAGTTCAGAACTTGTTACACTCTACCTCATCACTGCTCTACATTTGCATTAACTCGTACTTAAAGCAATTACTTCAATGTACGCTTTCATCCCACTTCTGAATGTGAAAGTTTGTATGGTTGTTACTAAATGGCCTCATGGATTTGAATGAAATTTGGCACACAGATAGTTTATAACCTAAATGAATACAAGGATTCTTTTTATCCCGGTAATACGTTCCCGTGGGATATTTTCCGAATGTCACGTGGGCGAAGCCGCTGGCCGTTAGCTAGTATTCATCATTATCAGCATATATTGTTCCCACTGCTGGGACACAGGCGTCTTCTCGGTGAGGGGAATAGCTAGTATTAAATAATGTTAGAGTTTGAAAGGTTCTCAATTTAAAATTATCATTTCAGAAACTAGCGGGATGAATTACGCATCTACCTACTGAATGGCTTTCATTTTGACAGTTTAACAACATTCATTGCGTTATTTACATTGTCCAGAAGCTGTATTTTTTAACCTAATGAAGCAATGGATCAGTAAAATCCTTCAAAATGATTCAGATTGATAGTGTGTTAACCAATTAGGATGCGGTTGTTAGTACGTTGTGAAAACAGAAACTAGTAGTCAGAAACTTCACTTCAGTAGGTACCTACATGCGCTTTGGAGCTTTGATGATGATGATGATATTTTTCGCAATAGTTAGGCATATAAAATATCAATCTTTCTAGATTGCACAGAAAACTGTGCGAAGACGAAATATCAAAGTTTTTTTGCTAACAGCAAAATTGATAATTACATAAGGCGCGTTGCAAACGATACTATAATGTGGGATTTCCTACGGTCATGTCATAGGTGAACTTACTTATTTGTGAATGTAATACGTTTACGCAATTTGTGTATTATTTATTTGAAATGTGTTATTATATTTGTCGTATCATCATGAGTTTTAAGAGAGGACTTCTGTCCACTTAAGTATTTGCTAGGCCTATACACGGTTAAAAAACCTGGTCCTGCAATCCGCAATTTCATAAAATAACGAAGGTTATTTCGTCTGTACATACTAAGTCTCCTCCGTGCCTCAGTAAGCACGTTAAGTTGTTTGTCCCGGCTGTTATTTGTGGATCGTTGACAGTTGTTACGGGTCGTCAGAAGCCCGGAAATCTTGCAATCAGTCTTACCGTATTACCAAGTAACTGGTTTATGGAGGTCAGATAGGCGGACGCTTTAGGTAAAACACTGATATTCAGCTACATGCGGTAAGACTGGAAGCCGGCTCCAACCTAGTTGGGAAAAGGGTATAAAGTGAAATAGACCTGTCTAAAACAAACTCAGCTGAGATAATAGTATAGTGTATTCATCAGCAGCCTATAAATGTTCCCACTGCTGGGACACAGGCCTCCTCTCGGTGAGAGGGAGTGGGCCATAATCCACCACACGGGCCCAGTGCGGGCTGGTAGATGTCACATGTCTTCGAAGTTTTAGTTGTAAGACATGCCGGTTTCCTCACGATGTTTTCCTTCACCGTTTTGAGAGCAGTGGTGATGAAATAATTTACACAAAGTAATGCGCCTGCTTGGGTTTAAACTCACAACCTACTAGTCGTATGTCGCGGCGGTTACCACTGGGCCACCACTTACATCACCATATGGATGAGGATTAAGAATTACACTGCGAATTATCATGGCAGTCGTGCCCTCCTATAAGTCCTTTGTTTCCGTGTAGTTATACCATTTTGTGTCTGTTACATATTGGGAGAAAATAATCATAAGTGTTACTCTGAAGAAAAAAAACGTGATTTTGAGATACAGTGTTAACTGTCGGGATATTTTCTCCTAATCGGTAACAGTGTAACACAACATGGTGTAACTGAACGGGAACAAAGCCTATAAATTGTCAATACGTCTGGAAGGACCAAAATTGTCCCTCGAACAACAATGACGAGGTCCACGCGATAAGATTAGGTATGTTATGTTTTACTCGAAATTCCCAGAAAATCTATAGAAAATTGTTATCTAAGTTACTCGTCATAAAACACGTCAACACGATACGGCATTGACTATTGAATCGATTGTATGCTCACACTCAATAATTGAATAAAAAATCGATACGGAACTATTGTTCAATTGTTTTAAACTTTAAAGAACTGCAGTAAAGAGCTAAGATATTAATTAGTGATTAAAATTGTGTCGACACAATCATTCAGATTACAGGGTTAACCTGAACTGACTGGGACAATGACTCAGGTCGGTTTTTTGCATAATAGCCTGAAGATCTATTGTACGGGTTAGGCTAAGGAAACTAGTTGCAGAATTGGTGTTGTGATTGATTCTGTACCTATAAAAAGAATCAAAATATACAGGGCACCGGGAACATCAAGATAAACCTTCATAAATATTCGAAAATCAAAAATAAATGGGATCTTACTATTTTGATTAGTATTGAAGAATTAGTTGTACCTAATTGAAATAAAATTTATAGGTGTAGTAAACTGAAACCATGAATTCAGCACATGATTCTAGAACCACTAGTGCAGAATGGTTTTGTCGATAAGGAAAAAAATATCTGCTGTTGCACAGAAAAGTGTAATCAATGCCCACATGGTCAAAATGTATGAGAGAGCAATTTTTAGGGTTCCGTTGCCAAATGGCAAAAAACGGAACCCTTATAGATTCGTCATGTCTGTCTGTCTGTCTTTATGTCTGTCTGTCTGTCTGTCTGTATGTCTGTCTGTCTGTCTGTCTGTCTGTCTGTCTGTCTGTCTGTCTGTCTGTCTGTCCGTCCGTATGTCACAGCCATTTCGCACATCCTCTAAAATACTGTCATAACGCGGAGGCGAGTGGGAACACAGATGGGGGCACAGTCGGGATATGACTGTGTTATTATCTGTGTTCTTACTTTTTTTTCTCTAAAAAACTGTCATTACACAAAAAAAAGTAAGAACACAGATAAAAAACGCGGTCATATTTTGACTGTGTCTTTGTCTGTGTTCTTGCTCGTTTTTGTGTTGTGACAGTTTTTTAGAGGATGTGCGATTTTATTCCGAAACTATAAGAGCTATGCTGTTGAAACTTGGTAAGTAGATGTATTCTGTGAACCGCATTAAGATTTTCACACTAAAATAGAAAAAAAACAATAAATTTTGGGGTCCCCCATACATAGAACTGAAACTCAAAAATGTTTTTTTTCATCAAACCCATACGTGTGGGGTATCTATGAATAGGTCTTCAAAAATGGTAATGAGGTTTCTAATATCATTTTTTTCTAAACTGAATAGTTTGCGCGAGAGACACTTCCAAAGTGGTAAAATGTGTGTCCCCCCCCCTTAACTTCTAAAATAAGAGAATGATAAAACTAAAAAAAATATATGATGTACAGACGCCAACACATCAAGCTACTACAATCTGTCAGATTTCTTTGATAGATTTTCGACTTTATTTCTAGAGCATTAGGTTCAAGGTTCATTGGGAAAAATTGACCGTTTCGGGTAGCTTGACCTGGTGGCGTCTGTACATTACCATGTAAACTACCACCGAAAATTGGTTTGAACGAGATCGAGTGAGTAGTTTTTTTTTAAAACGTCATAAATCGTAAACCGCAATTTACCTTACATTCAATCAACTGAAATATAAAAATTAAAAAATATATATATTTTTAAACCGAGAATACCTACAGTTTTGTACGGAACCCTCGGTGCGCGAGTCCGACTCGCACTTGGCCGGTTTTTTGTTTTATTACTGAAGAAACATTTTAGCCAAAGGGGTTCAGAATCAGGTACTGAATCCATGGAAACAGTTTTTGCGGTGATGTCTCTACCACCCTGTATTTTGGTTTATACTTATTACACGCTTTAAATTACCTTCACTTGTATGTTTGTTTGTTTGTATGTTTGTTTGTAACCGACTCGTTATAGCGCGATTTTGACCCACTTTAAACGACCAGATTTCATTCAAACTTTGCACACCTGTCAAAGACCGATGACAATGCAATAATTTCATTTTGTGCCATTATCCTTGCCAGGGTTACCAGGACAAGAAAAAACTCTCTTCGAAAACTACGTTGACATACGTCTCAAAATTCGAAACACCCTAAAAATAGAAAATAAATACTAGTTAAAAAAAAAACATAAAAACACGCTTCCATAGAAAACCAAACTAAAAAGTAGAAAATAATGGAAAAAAAGCGTACGGGGTACTTGATATCAATTAAAAATACCTCAAAAGCACCCCACGCTTTTTTTCCATTATTTTCTACTTTTTAGTTTGGTTTTCTATGGAAGCGTGTTTTTTAGTTTTTTTTTTTTTTTGTATCAATGGACCAAATTTTGGCACAGGTCATAAGTCGAGTACGTTCTACGCGCAACCGCGACTTGCGTTAGTTGAATGAACGTAAACGAAGAATAAATAATATGTAAGGATCATTATAGGTGGCTCCATAGTTTTTGTCCACTCTCATGGGTAAAAGGCGTGAGTTTGGTTGTCATTTTGATACAATGATTTAGACTCAATTCCATAACCTCTCAAATGAATGATGACACAAACAAAATACAAAATTTCACTTGACCCGTCTGACATTTAGTTTTATAATTAGATTGTGAACTAAACGGTTTATAAATATATATAATTATGACCGAGTAGGTGAGCCTTAAGGGCAAGTTTACCATTGAAGCCGTCATACAGTCTGTAACTATTAAACATGATCTAATTTTGACCTATGAGTAAAAGTATTGACTCACGCGCAGGTAACTTGGTCGATAGGTCTATTATTAATTCTTGTAGTTTTTATTATTTAGAATATGTGGTTTGTTTCTTCCGTTTCGTGAGATTTATTTTGCAGTTCCTATTTGATCTTTTTCAGCAAAGCCGGTTGTCAATGCATTACTACCTTTTTAACTGATTTCAAAAAAAGGAGAAGGTTTTAAATCAGTATCAAGTCATTTATTCAAACTAGGCTGATAGTCAGCACTTTTTGAACATCAAAGTTACATAAGACAGTCCCCAAAAAATGCCCGCCCTTCATCACTTCCTAGTGCTTTAGCTGGGAAGAAGAAGTGGCGGAACAAACTCCACAGCAGCACAGCTGTCTGTTAAGTTAGAAGAAGTTGGCTATGTTCGATTGGATATTTTGTTTTATGTATATTCACTGATTTCCCCGCTAATTGTCGCCCGATTTTCAATTTTTTTTTTAATGGGTAGGTTATGCGTCTGGAAATAAATGAATAAATTTCATTGACTTTACTTCGGTTGTTATTGCGTTACCTTTAATAATACGTATTAAATCCACTTTGTTTATCATGATGATGTTCAAAAAAATCCTGTTACTCTTATTTACCAGGCCAGTAGTATATAAGGTGTATCTATTCATACACGAAATATTTTAAGAGGTACACCTGTAGGTGGTAAAGAAGCTATAGCAACGAATAAAAATAAATCTAAGGGTTTTTTTCAATTTAATATTTATTAATTATTTGACGCAATTAAGAAATACTGGCTCCTTCTTATTTTTTACGGCCCGAGACACCGCGGCCATGCTCGTGCCGTCCGATCGTCGCCCTTGCAGCGTCAGGCGGGCCATTCATAGAATTTGGAGTAAAGGTTCAATGCAAAACGTCTCAAGTAGTTTTGAAATTATAATAATTACGAAAATTCAAAAACGCTTAGATAAAAAAATTCTTTTTGCTTCTATAGCTTCTTTACCACCTACAGGTGTACCCCTTAAAATATTTCGTGTATGAATAGATACACCTTATATATGAATTAGTGTGAGTCCACCATCACTAAAATGAGACAAATAAAAAGCTGATTTGCTTAAAAAACAACCGAATACATACCAAAATAAAAGACACCACAAAATGGAAAGGAACTATAAAAATTAAGTACAATTTTACACTGTTTGCCTTTAAACTAAAACGAAGACATGTCCCCGGAAAACAAGAAGTTCTAATACTAAACCTACATGATTTTACGGAACGAATAGTGACGTAACAACCTATCTAGAATTATAGCTAAGTAAGTTTAATCGGAACAATTCTCATGAGATGATATCGGGCACCGGCAGGCGACGCGCGTAATGACGTCACGCACGCCACACGATCCGGTTCGTATTCGGAACGCAGATAATGATAAACAATTTAATTAAGTCTGTATGTTATTGTAATTGAGCTCTAATTAAAATAATTATAATTCTGCATTCTTTTTCGTATCATCTTCGTTAACTAAACCCAAAACATAAATTTCGTAACACGCTAACCTTCAAAATGATTGAGATTTTGATTGATAGCGTTTTACGCAATTAGGGCGCGGGTAAGTGTAAGTTGGTAAGTGCAGGATGCAAATTCAGTCGTTATAAGTTTACCTAGTCATAAACTTCTACCTCGGTTGAACCCTTCCTACGCCTAGAATTTTTATGATGATGATACCTACAGTATACATAAACTCACGCCGTTTTCCTATGGGGGTAGGCAAACTACGGAACGCCACCTGCTACGATCTCTACACACTCCTTTTGCCTCTTTAAGGTTCATACAATTGGTCATACACACACGCCGGTTGCGAGTACTGCGCACCTGACTTATCGGTGAAGTTCTTTAGAAAGCTAAAGAACTTCACCGATAAGGTTATATGTCTTCCTAAGGCATTCCTTCAAGTAAGAGAATTAGACTCACAATTTCAATAACAATACACAGAGAAATATAGGAAGAATAAATTAAAAAAACAAAAGTAAATCATATGAATGACTGATCGTGATCATCAAAATATGAATAACTAGCTTCTGCCCGTGACTTCGTCCGCGTTAAATTTCTTATTCCCCCGACCCTTCCCGTCGCGTCGAATCGCCTACCCGTGCGATTTTCTCAGTTTTTGCAACATTTTTCATTACTGCTCCGCTTCTTTTGGCTGTAGCGTAATGTTATATAGCCTTCCTCGATTAATAGGCTACCCAACACAAAAAGATTTTTTCAATTCGGACCAGTAGCTCTTGAGATTAGCGCGTTCAATCAAACAAACAAACACACAAACTCTTTATCTCTATATATATATTACTAGCTTTTGCCCGCGGCTTCGCCCGCGTGTATGTCGGAAATTATCGCAAGAGGACGTACTACCGCGGTACATAAAATTACGCCTTTTTCCCATGGGGGTAGGCAGAAACTAAGGAACGCCACCTGCTACGATCCTTACATATCATGTGTGTTTGATGTACTTAAAATAAAACTAATAGTATTCAGAGTAAGAAGTGGATTAAATTGAATATAAGTCTTACTGGTTTTTCTTAACGCTCCTATTCTACCTATACAGACACTCAATTATTTACCAGACACCAAATTAAACATAGTTATAAGAATAGTAGATACTTTTGCCAGTGGCTTCGCCTGTATAGCTTTCGGAAAATATCACTCGGAAACCTACTACCGGGATAAAGTATCCTATGTATATGGTAAGTATCCAGGATAGCCAAAAATCCAAATCCATCCAAAAATCTAAACATCTAAGCAATATTTCTCGGTCTCTTACTTGGAATAATACAATTAGGTTTATTTTGAGTACTTCGTACACACATGATATTCGCATTTACTATGAAGCCCAAGTAATATGAATTACCCGACCGCTACCAACCGGGACGGCCGCGGCCGGACGCGGGAAGGCCCGCTAGCCGCTTTGCGGCGATTTTATTATAATCTGTGATATCTTCTAAAATATTAATTTTAATGATATGCTGTAAAGAGCAATTTTGATCTACATGAAATGCACAATTTATTTAAGGTACTTAATTGCATAAGGATTAATGCTGTATTGCTTAAAATCGCATTCATAAATAAGCCATTATTTCTCGTAAAAAGTAAAGGATAAAAAAGGTTATTATGGGTTATCCCTAAGAGTTAGACATATGCCACCGCGGACTTTTTTGTAGAACTTTTTAAGGTGTACAATACTGTAGTACATTATTTTGAGCTATTTCGTAGGGTTCAGCCAGCGTTCGCAATGTAAGCGCAAAAAAATGTGTTTATTTATGACATCACATTAGAAACCTCTAAAATTATCAGCGTTTCTTTATTATATTATGCATGTTATATACATATAAACCTTCCTCTTGAATCACTCTATCTATTAAAAAAACCCGCATCAAAATCCGTTGCGTAGTTTTAAAGATATAAGCATACATAGGGACAGACAGACAGCGAAGTGACTTTATTTTATAATATGTAAAGATATATATAAATATATATTATTATAAAGCTAAAGAGTTTGTTTGTTTGATTGAACGCGCTAATCTCAAGAGCTACTGGTCCGAATTGAAAAAATCTTTTTGTATTGGGTATATATATATATATATATAATATATATAGGTCTTACCTACGAAAATGCCGTTTTGTATGAAAAAAATTAAACGAATTTTTTTCATGTATTTTTTATTTGTATTAATCGAAATAATCACCCATGCAAACAATGCATCTTTGCCGCCAACGCAGTGGCAGTTTATTGATGCCCTTCTTAAAAAAATCTGCTGGACGGGAGGCAACAAATTCTTCAAAGGCATTTTATACTGCCTCTCGGGTATTGAATTTTTTTCCCGCCAAGAAGTTATCCAAATTCTGGAAAAAGTAGTAGTTTGCAGGCGCAGGTCTGGTGAGTAGGGCGGATGACGGAGAGCTTCCAACCCCAGTTCTTGCAACTTGGAGACCGTCTGCTGTCCAGTATGAGGTCGCGCGTTGTCGTGCAGGAGCAGCGGAGACGAGCGATTGACCAATGCTGGTTGGAGATGTGCCAGCTTCTCCATCATTGACTTCAGTTCTTCACAGTACACATCTGCAGTGATGCTCACCCCGTTTGGTAAGAAGCTGTGATGAATCACACCGGCGCTAGACCACCAAACAGTGACCATCACTTTTCTAGGGGTAAGTTTTCGTTTAGGGCTTTGTTTAGGTGCTGAACCAGGATCCAACCAACTTGCTGAGCGCTTGCGGTTATCAAACAGAATCCATTTTTCATCGCAGGTAACAATGCGATTGAAAATTCCTTCATTTGTGTGTCTGTTGAGCAGTGCAAGGCACGTCTCGACGCGTACTTGTCAAGTTTTTTTACCTTGCCAATTTGACGCAAATGGACCAATATTGTTTTGACGCTAACTTCGAAAGCTGCTGCTAATTCAGCCGTAGATTGTGTATCATCAGCTTCCACAATCGCCTTTAATTCGTCATTGTCGACCAAAGTCTTCGACGACCACGAGGTTCATTTTTCAGGTCGAAATTTCCAGAACGGAAGCGAGCAAACCAATAACAGGTGGTGCGTTGGTTTGTAGTGTTCGCTCCGTAAACGTCGTTGATGTTGCGTGCCGCTTGTGCCGCGTTGCTGCCACGACGGTACTCATATTCCATAATTACTCGAATTTTTAACGTATCCATGATGACGAAAAAGATTGAAATGCGATGAAAATGTAACACTAAATAAAATTAATTTGAAATTAGAATTCTTAGACAAACAAAAATTATTTTGATTTGAAATGGCCAGTACTGCAGAACGGCAATTTCATAGGTAAATACCTAATATTATATATAGTATTATATAGTATAGAAGATAAGAAGATATATGCATACAAAAGTATGCTCATCTGCTTTTGCCAAGATCGTCAATTGCTTTATGTTTACGACTCCTGCGAAAATGTGTTATCCTCTTCTTGGGACACGACTTCATTATTTCTTTGTTTAAACCATAGCGTGTAATTATTATTTCTTCATACAGAAATGAATGCATCTCAGCTGTTTCACTAAATCATCATGTTTCGATGTCAAATGCTTCGGTTATCTGTATTGAAAGCATAACGTGCATCCTTGGCGGATGACAAAATACATTTCAAATATGCTCTCCGAGTTTGTGGTTTAGATTTTTGATAATATAATAATTCTGCAGTTGTGCTTAATTCAAGGCTGTGATTAGTTGCATTCATGTGGAAAAAGAACATTATTTTTAGGGTATTTGGGTTTATATTTGGGTGGTAAGGGGCTTGTAGCTAAGTAATAATAGCCACATAATTCGATCAATCAGAGGGGTAATTGCGGAACTTTTTATCGGTAGGAATTGGTTTAATATTCATAGTTAAACAACATTCATTGCATTATTTACGTTGCTGAGCTACAATTTATTCGAACAAATGACGCAATGGTTTAGAAATAATCTTCAATCCCATTCAGATTCTGATAAATAGTGCGTTTCGCAATTAGGGTGCAGGCTAACCAACGCATGTTGCGGTAGGTCCGTGGATGGGTGACCATCTTCACATACTGAGACACCTCCGTGCCTCGGAAAGCACGAGCCATTGGTTCCGGCTGTCAATCGTTGATCTTTTACACTCGTTAGGATTCCTAAGAAGTCCGAAAGTTTGATAACCAGTCTATCCAAGGGCTATCGTGTTACCAAGAACCTGGGTTTTGGGTTTGGAGGTCAAATAGGTAATCGCTCCATGTAATATATTGGAATTCAGATCCATTGTCATTTTTGGGGACAGCTTGCAATCTAACTGAGATTGCAAGCTGTCCCCAAAAATGACGATGTTATCTTCGGGTGATAATACAGTTAGATCGCTGTACCTAAAATGACTAGAATAAGAATAGTGTAATATTCTACGAAATGGCAAACATGGTAGGTTCAACAGCTTTGATATATGCGCTGATAGCTTTGATAAACAAAAAAAATGACCAAGTGTCTAATTCTAAAAAAAGAACTAGACAAACAGACTGGCGTAAAATTTCGAATCGCACCAAGTTGCAAGGAAAGCCTCAAAAACATTAAGCAAATAATATCTTTAAATAAAAAAAGGTATGTTGTATCATACAATGAAATGTTTTGGCACTAATTGTGACCCCTTCTAACCCGTCAGGGGTCATAAGCATGATTTAATGTACCTACGACAGAATGTGAAGACAAATCACAATATTCTAAATGTTTTTTGTCTCTGGCTGTATCAAAATCATCACAGTTATAATGTCCAAGGGTCAGTCAAATAAAATGCTGACTTCAATCTTTGATCAGTTGAATTTAGTACCGTCTTACAAATAATTCATTTAGTCCCATATGCAACGTGATTAGTAGGTGTTTAAGCATTTTATTTCTGAATAAACTGTAATATAACATTACTAGCTTTTGCCAGCGGCTTCGCCCGCGTGTACGTCGGAAAACATCCCACGAGAACGTACTACCGGGATAAAAAGTAGCCTATGTGTTAATCCAGGTTATAAACTAACTGTGTTCCAAATGTCATTCAAATCCGTTCAGTAGTTTTTGCGTGAAAGAGTAACAAACATACACATACACATACATCCATCCTCACAAACTTTCGCATTTATAATATTAGTAGGACTTATCATAAGATCACGCCTTGTTTTCCCGAAGAGTTGTGCAGAAGTTTACCTATAGCTAATCTACATTTAGCCAGACATGTTTAAAATCCATGTAATAGGGGACGAGCCTACTGTCAATAACTGGGCACAAATCCAGACTCTGAGCTACTACTGAGAAATTCAAGATAGAAAACCCAATAATACTTTTCCCGACCTGGGAATTGAACCTAGGACCTCATACTCAGCAGTACCACTACACCAACGAAGTAGTCAATCAACTTTAACATCTCTTATAATTTAAATAACACTGCTTACTGGAACGATGCTAGAAATGAGTTCAGTCAATCAAAGCACTGGAAGACGTAGCGTTAAAAGGCCTCCCACGAGGTGGACCGATGACCTGGTGAAGGTGCAAGAAGCACTGAATCAGTTGAAGTAGCGGTGCTTGGGGAGGAGTATGTTCAACTGCAGTGGACGTCTTTCGGATGAATTGATGATGAATCAAATTGTGGTTGAATTATCGCAGTTACTTTTGCGTTATCACTATCATTATCATTTCAGCCGATAAATGTCCACTGCTGAACATGTGCCTCCCCAAGACTAGTGTTGCATTGCAAAGGACCCGAGTCCTCAAGTCGTAATTTTAAAGACTCGACTCAATTATGCAAGACTAAGTGTGCTCAAAAGGGTCGGAGTCTAGAGTCAACCACTCGAATCTTAAAACCGGCCAAGTGCGAGTCGGACTCGCGCACCGAGGGTTCCGTACAAACCTGTAGGTATTCTCGGTTTAAAAATATTTTTTTTTTTAATTTTTATATTTTAGTTGATTGAATGTAAGGTAAATTGCGGTTTACGATTTATGGCGTTTTAAAAAAAAACTACTCACTCGATCTCGTTCAAACCAATTTTCGGTGGTAGTTTACATGGTAATGTACATCATATATTTTTTTTAGTTTTATCATTCTCTTATTTTAGAAGTTACGGGGGGGGGGGGGGGGGGGACACATTTTACCACTTTGGAAGTGTCTCTCGCGCAAACTATTCAGTTTAGAAAAAAATGATATTAGAAACCTCATTACCATTTTTGAAGACCTATTCATAGATACCCCACACGTATGGGTTTGATGAAAAAAAAACATTTTTGAGTTTCAGTTCTATGTATGGGGTTGCCTAAAAAATTTAGACTAGAGAAATATCTGGAAAGGAATAAAGGAATTTTCAAGATGGAACAGCTAATTACATTATCAGGCTAAAGTTACAGCCATAACAGTTATACAAATAGATTTCAATGCTCTTAATACATTCTGATTTATTAAATTACGTGGCAAATACAAGCAAGTCGAGCAAAGTCGCGCCGCCGCAATGTCCTTTCGCCTTTTCTCTTGAGTCAAAGAAATGTGTGTACGACCTTGGGGAACCCCAAAATTTATTGTTTTTTTTCTACTTTAGTGTGAAAATCTTAATGCGGTTCACAGAATACATCTACTTACCAAGTTTCAACAGCATAGCTCTTATAGTTTCGGAATAAAATGGCTGTGACATACGGACGGACGGACAGACAGACAGACAGACAGACAGACATGACGAATCTATAAGGGTTCCGTTTTTTGCCATTTGGCAACGGAACCCTAAAAAGGACTCGAGTCTTAGGGAGGACTCGAGTCTTTAAAAGAAATCGAGTCTTAAAATGAACTCGAGTCAAAAAAGTTGAAATTACGACTCGAAGACTCGAGTCCTTTGCAACACTACCTAAGACACGTCGACCGATTCTGTGCTTCTTGAATCATATGTCGACCTTGTGAGATGCAATCCAACTCTACGTCTTTTGGTACGCGGTCTCCAATCCAGATCCTTTCGGCTCCATCGGCAGATGGCCGATTCTTTACTTAAGATCTGTGTTATGTGTCAAAACAAAAAAAAATTAGTATGACTTCTCATTAATATTTTAGATTTGTGCCTCTAAAAGCATCTACGGTCCTTTAATACCATAAGACACCATTAAATAATAGAATATCTCACAGAAAGCTCCCGAACATCAAAAACCCAGAGGTCAAAAGTATCACAATTTACTATAATCTGTCATAATGGTGGTTACGCATTGCGTCGCGTGAACTTGACCTTATTGTGGCCTATTTGATGGATCTTCTCATGTTTAAGTCTAAGTGGACTGTTACTAACAAATGATACGTGTGCGAAATATGAATGAGATGTCTCAGAATTGAGTATTCTACGTTCGTCTAATAAACTAAGTGCAACGTGGAGGGTCATTTTGTGATGCACTAATCATCTTACATCACCTATTTGACATGCACCCATTGACAACGTCATTTTATAAAGACAAAACATACTGTGTGAAGTGATATCATCATAAACTGCCTAGCTGTTTCCTAACTATTTAGGGGCGGGTTTAGCGGAATACCATTATTTTACATGAAGGTACTGCCTATCCAATCTCCACATTGTTACAACTGTCAAAGTTCCACGATTGGCGACAAACGACTTAACGTGCTTTTCGAGGCACGTAAGGGTCTTATAGTATATAAAGATGGTCGCCAATCTATGAACCAACCGCGGCAAACGTAACTTAACCTGTCGAACTTCCTTCTAATTTCGAATCAGACCGGGCGACACGTAGACTGACATGATTAATTTAATTGATCTAGTATATTTCCTTTTGTATTTCTTTATTTAATTAATCTCACACGATGCTTCGCAAATTGGAGTGAGTCAGGCCAAAGTTGAGCGTCAGTTGCAAAATATTCATCCCGTTTTGTGTTCGTTTAAGTAATAAATTAGACGAGCATGAACAGTTGTTGCCCAATTCTGACGGACGTGAAACGATTTGTATTTAAAGCTATGTACGTAAAATGGTGGATTCTATTCTAGTTTTTGTTATGGTCCTGCCGTATAGGGCTGTGAAATTATCTGTTTGCTACGTAATTGGGGATCATCACACTAGAATTTGGATATTTTATTTTTAGTTTGTACTCATTTTATTTTTAAATAGCTTTTGCCAGCGGCTTCGCCCGCGTGGAGGTCGGAAATTATCCCGCAGGAACATACTACCGGGCAAAAATACCCTATGTCCTTTCTCAGGCTCTAAACTATCTGTGTACCAAATTTAATTTAAATCGGTTCAGTAGTTTTAGCAGGAAAGCGAGACAGACAGACAGACAGACAGACAGACAGACCGACAGACAGACCGACAGACAGACAGAGTTACTTTTGCATTTATAATATTAAGTTTAGATTTAGAAGTTTAGAAGTATGGAAGTATGGACTAGTATGGAAGTATGGATAGTATGGATAACCTACACTGTGACCCACATTCAAAATGTCTCGAAATATAGCCACTTGTCGAACTTTTGGATAACATATTTTTTTGCTAGCCTGCACTGTTCCACTCCTGGGCAAAGGCCACCCGCTACTTCTTCCAACTATCGCGAAGCCGCGCGTCCTCCAGCTAGTTCTGACGGAACCTATCCATCACGTCCTGCCATCTCCTACGTGGTCTGCCGCGACCCCGCGTCACTGTCACATAACATATTATTGCGTTTTTTTTAAGTTTGCCCGTGGATCTCGAAGCTAAAGAACCACCCCTTTTCTTACCGTAGGTGTCGTTTAAGGCAACTAAGGGAGTTACTAGAGAATGAACAGCAGTGTTCTCTAAGCATTTTAACACCATGTTATGGTCACCAACCCGCCTGCCGTGTGCGAAGTGTGGCGATTATGGCAACCCCCCCGCCTCCCCCCAAAATGTCCAGCAGTGGACGTCATTTGACTGAAATGATGATGATTGTTTAATTTAGTATCAAAGAGACATCCCTGAAAAATTTTACACGAGATATTTAGAGCAAAAGTTCGCAATGTTCGTGTAACAATTTTGATGGAGAGTCACGAAAGAATGAAATAAATTGAGGAACTATCTGATTTTTAATTATAACATTTCCTACATTTTCGTCACTCTAGTTCGCAAGTGATTCATTTTTCCGTCGGCTTAAACCTCTTAGGTGAATATTTCTTTGTTAATGCTTGAGGCAGCTCAGCCCTTTGCGATCTTTCTTTGTTATTTCCAATCCGGAATACCGATTCGCTAAGCTATTACTTCGTTATCCGTGTATTTCTCTAATTTTCCTTCAACTCATTTTTCATAAACTGCTTTTAGGTGAGAGAGCAGTGATGGTCCAGTGGTAACAGCCTCTAATTACGAGTTATACAGTGTGTCCGGACTCGTAGGCTCGAACCCAGGCAGGCGCTTAACTTTGTGCAAATTATTTCACCCGCACTGCTCTCAAAACGGTGAAGGAAAACATTTAAACTTCGTCAGAAAACCGGCGTATCCTAGAACTAAAAATGCGAAGACATTTGACATACACATACACCTACCCGCGTTAGGCCCGCGTGGTCGATTACAGCCCAATCCCTTCTCACGGAGAGGAGGCTTGTGTCCCAGCAGTGGGAAAATTATAGGCTGATTATGGTTAAAAAAACAAAAACGGTCAACCTATGAGGTTATCGGCTACTTAACCGGACTTGGAATCATATTTCAATCAACACACAACTTGACACTGATCTGCAAATTGCAAAAAAATCTAAGTAAATTTGAATTTCACGGGCTACCTTCCTACCTTTTGGAATCACCAAAGCTAATATCTTATACACTGGACTTCCCATTTTCATTGGCGGCAGCTAATATACTTGTAGATATTGACTGCTTAGGTAGGTAATTTTTCTTATAAAAACATGGTTGTCACTCCCAAGGCACGAAGAGGCGTCGATCAAAGTGACGTGTGAGTGTGATCATTCCAAGAAGGCATAACCTACACTGGGTTATGCCTAGTCGATCAATTATTTTGTCATCAACTTCCATAATTCTCTTATTTAATTCCACTGCCGTTTCATGTGTTGCCAGACGTAAAGAAAATCACTTTCCCATTTCATCCCACAGGTGTCGTAAAGGGCGATTAAGGAACTTACTAGAGAATGGGCAGCAGCGTACTCTATGCATTTTACCACCAAAATGCGATCGCCTGCCAAGCGTGGCGATTATGCGAACCCTATTTTTTTTTTTGGGGAGGCCTATGTCCAGCTGTGACTGTTTTTCGGCTGAAATGATGATGAATTGTATTGTACTAAAGGTATAAAATCACAGACCTAGAAATATATTCAGGTCTTCAATAAAGCCTGAAGTATTCAGTACACATTAGCCAACAAACGCACCGTCTTCGCTGATGTGCACGGCTCAATGTGTTGCATACGATTGCAGTATTAGCATTTAGAAGGCTCTGAATAGCCCTGTCTCCTTTGTTGTGATCTATGGACACAGTGCTAAAGTAATGTGCTTGGTACACATTTAATGTGTTACCATTATGTCTGTTCACAGTTCACAACATATTAATTTTACATTTCTATTTCATTCATAGTGAATGTGAGTAACTTTAAGTAACTTATCGTCCTAGGTTCCGCAAAAACTAAAAAGAGCTGAAGTCAGTTTATAACAAAATTATTTGTTGTAATTTTTGTTAACATTACTCTATTAACTGGTTGAATGCCGTAATTACAGTAACAATTAAAAAGCCATTGTGTCTCGCATGGATCTGCGTTAGTTTTTTTCCTTGGAAATATGTCTCGCAGGCCAACCGATGAGCCAGTCAGGGTCGCGGAATTGTTCGAAAGATTTACCGTGGCCCTGGAATAGGCAACTGAAGGAACACGGGTGGATTTTAGTCAGTAAAAGTCTGACACGCCCTTCCGCTCCACCCAGAGTGGAAGACATAGTTTGATGATTTCCGACGCACAAAAAAAAAATGGTCAACCTATGAGGCTGTCGGCTACTTAACCACACTTGGAATCGTATTTCAATCAACTCACAACTTGACACTGATCTGCAAATTGCAAAAAAATCTAAGTAAATTTGAATTTCACGGGCTACCTTCCTACCTTTTGGAATCATCTTATACACTGGACTTCCCATTTTCATTGGCGGCAGCTAATATAATATTTTGGACAATAATCTAACTCAGTCAGGGCGTTGACACATACCTACCTACCTGTATATGGTGTAGTTAATATACGGTAACATATTATATTTATGCACACCATCATCCGCGTGGTGTTCTCCCAACAATGTTGGAGTCGGCTTCTCTCTAACCGGATGCAGCTGAATATAAGTCCTACTAATATTATAAATGCGAAAGTTTGTGAGGATGGATGTATGTGTATGTGTATGTTTGTTACCCTTTCACGAAAAAACTACTGGACGGATTTGGATGAAATTTGGAATACAGTTAGTTTATATCCTGGATTAACACATAGGCTACTTTTTATCCCGGTAGTACGTTCCCGCGGGATATTTTCCGACCTCCACGCGGGCGAAGCCGCTGGCAAAAGCTAGTATTTTACATATAGCGACTGCCTATCTGACCTCCACAACCCAGATACTAGGTAATACGAGGCCCTTTGGTAAAGTTATCAGGCAGTCAGATATTAATGCATACCGTAGTTCTTAAAAACACATTTCGGAAAAAAATTACCCAAAATAATAGAGTACTCCTGATACTCACTAAAATAATGGTATCTAGGACTTAATCGATACATTCGATCCGATTGCACTGCGAATGGTCGTTGGAATGGCTGCCGATCTATAGAAAGTACCGGGTATCATTTCTAATTGCTAATCTTAGGATCTTATCTAGGATTCAGATTGCGATAACTTCGCAATAGAGCTCTAGAGACAATGAGATGACAAAAAGATGTGTCTATTATGCGCCATGTGGCAGTTTCTTAATTGCATTCTAAACTGAACTTTGGAGTTCGTTCGGTCCAGTTTACAAATTTTTGAAATTAAGAAAAGGAAACACGTTTATTTTCGCTCTTGTAGTTAAAAGATTACTTAGAAGAAAATTTATTAAATAACAAACTTCACTAAGTGAGCTCCTAGGTACGCTTCCCGAATATAGAAAACTTGTTTTGGGTTTTGCCACCTGAAATTACTCATTAACAGCCAAAACCTGGATTTAAGAGTATACCCGGTTAATTGCAATAGGTTCGCCCCCTATTACCTATATGGGTCTTCAACATAACTAGCAAAATCAGGGTGTTCTATTGGTTCACCTCTGCTTAACCCTTCGGGGATACGTGAGGCATGATATTATGTTATGTAAGATGTTGTAAATTGGTGTACTAAAGGGAGCTAAACGACAGAGTTAACACGCAGTTGGTTTTAAATATTATCATTGTATTTTATTAAGACATCACACTGACACAGAAAATTATAAACAAGTTGTTACCTAGTAACAAAACCAAAAACTAACTCTATGGGACGCATGATGATTCCAACCTATTTTCAACACCCCCACTGAATCCCCATGCGCTCCATGCAATACTTTAGCTTAATGCGAGCCAGGCTTTTAGTAAGACAGTCAGCTGGCATCTGGTTTGTATCACAATATTCTATACGAATCACACCGGCTTCAGCCAACTCTCTTATGAAATGATAGCGTATGTTGATGTGCTTCGACCTTCTACCAATCGCAGAAGAGTACACTAATTTACTTGCACTCTGACTGTCGCTGAACACTGTAACGCAGTCGTTGAATCCAGCTAGCTCTTCTAACAAGCCTTTAACGCAGACTAGTTCTTTTGCGGTTTCGCAGATGGCTATATATTCAGCCTCAGCTGTGCTTAAGGCTACGCATCGCTGTTTGCGAGCTTGCCAGGAAACAGCACCTCTACCGAAAATAAGGGCATAACCGGTAAATGAGTGCCCATCGGCGTTGGCTCCCCAATCGGCGTCTGAGTATGCAACCAGGGGTTTGCCTGTTCTTTCATAGACTAGTTTATAGTCCACGGTGCCCTTTAAGTACCTGAGCACCCGCTTGAGCGCAGTCATGTGCTGTTCATTCCAGCATGTATTAAACTGGCTCAAATAGCTGACCGCAAATGTCAAATCAGGCCTTGTGCCGCAGGATAGATACATGAGCGATCCTATTACTTCTTGGAAAGAAAAATCCTCACGCCTCTCCCCCTTTGCAAGTCGTAGATTCAATTCCATCGGAGAAGCTACAGGCTTGCAGTCTTGCATTCCATATTTTTCTAGAATCTTTTTGGCGAAGCTTGCCTGTGATAGGGATATCTGCCCATTGGATCGCGTGATATGGATCCCTAGACAATCCTTGGCCTCACCTAAATCTTTAATTTTGAACGCTTTGGCGATTGTCTTTTTGACTCTTTCTATGTCCCCCACTGAACTTCCAAAAATATAGAAGTCGTCGACATAAAGTGCTATTGCAATCACGGTATTATCTTTCCCTCTTTTAATGTACACGCACGGATCATACTTCGATCTTGTAAAACCACTTTTAGTGATGTGATCATGTACTTTGACGTTCCAGCAACGTGCAGCTTGTTTGAGGCCATAGATGGCTCTCTTCAGCTTGCATACTTTCTTTTCATTTCC
This sequence comes from Aporophyla lueneburgensis, assembly GCA_932294355.1. Classification (NCBI taxonomy): domain Eukaryota; kingdom Metazoa; phylum Arthropoda; class Insecta; order Lepidoptera; family Noctuidae; genus Aporophyla; species Aporophyla lueneburgensis. The sequence goes on along the minus strand of OW028758.1, from coordinate 8,665,738 downwards.
CTTCTTTATGAAAGATTCAGGTTGCTCCATATACAGATCCTCATCTAAATCACCATTTAAAAATGCTGTGGTGACGTCAATATGGTGTACATTTAAATCCAATTCTGCTGATAATCCCAGCAGAAGCCTAATGGAAGAAAGCTTGACTACAGGAGCAAAGGTCTCGGTATAATCTTCTCCAAACTTTTGAGAGTACCCCTTGGCGACAAGGCGAGCCTTATGTCGTTGAACCTTTCCATCTGCCCCGATTTTCAACTTAAAAATCCATTTATTTTTGACGACATTAGCGTCTCTGGGACGATCGACGAGCTCCCAAGTCTGATTCTCCATAAGAGAGTCGTATTCCTCCTTCATAGCCTTCATCCACAGGTCTTTATCAGAACGCTCCATAGCGTCCATAACTGAAATCGGGTCAGTAGCATTCATGACATGGAAGTTGTATACCATGTCCTCATCTATTCTTCTGACTCTATTTCTTAGAGGATAACGCCGTTCCTCAGGCTCCTCTACAGCTTGAACCGGCTCTGTTGACGGTTCTTCAAAAGAGTCGTGAAACTCTTCTTCAGCACTAGTGGGCGATGAACTTGGTGACATAACCATGTTACTCTGGCTTGGGCCATCCTCAGGCGCCACAGCCCTAGAAGTGCCTTGAGCAGTATCTGGCTCAGTAAAAATTGGTACCTCTATATATTCTCGCCTTTGTTTCTCCCTCGAAACCTGTACACTGCGCTCAGGGGGTTTAATCTCCTTGATTACTTTTGACCGCTCGTCAAACACGGCGTCGCGAGCAACTATTATGCGGCGCGGATTGACCGGGTTGACAAATCTGTACCCCTTTTGTACTTCACTGTATCCAACGAAGACAAGCTCACGGGTCTTGGAGTCGAATTTCCTTCGGCTATTATCTTTCACCAAAACCTGAGCTGTGGACCCAAAAACTTTTAAATTGGTAAGATCCACCTCATGATTTGTCCAAACTTCTTCGGGAACTTTCCCGGCGATTGCTAATGTGGGTGAGCGATTTTTCAAATAGATCGCAGTTCCCACCGCTTCTCCCCAGTACCGTTTACTTAGGTTACTGTCATGGAGCATGCATCTCGCCTTTTCAGTAATGGTGCGGATCGTCCTTTCCGCAACTCCATTCTGTTGAGGAGTATGAGTAACGCTCGTCTGATGCATAATTCCATATTTGGCCAAATAAGCCTGGAACTCCTTATTGGTATACTCAGTACCATTATCGCTTCTAAACCGTTTAATTTTTCTTTCGGTTTGGTTCTCTACCAGACGCTTAAACTCCTTGAACTTCTCTAACACCTCAGTCTTATGCTTCATGACGTAACCGAAAACCTTTCGGCTGAAGTCGTCAATGAACAGGAGGAGATATCTGTTTCCTCCCCAAGTCTCTACATCTATTGGACCAGCTACGTCGCTATGTATTAAGTCCAGCATGCCGGAGGCTCTAAAAGACTTCTTCCGTTTAGGAAACTTTTTTACGCACTGCTTTCCTTGACTACAAGGAACACAAGGGGCTCCATCACCCTTTTTGCCGTAATCTAGGCCCTGGACAATTCTTTTCAAAATGTACATTTGCGCGGGAGACAAATGGCCCAATCTCCGGTGCCATAATTCAAACTTGTCCTGATTGTCTTCCCCTAAAAGAGCTGTAGCCTGATTACAACCGGAACCTATAACATAAAGTCCGTTTTGGCGCGGTGCGGTAAACAATGCCTTACCATCTATTTTTACATTATTGTTAAAAACACTACATTTGGTTTTATCAAAAACAATAATATTTCCTGCATCTGCAAACTTTCCTACAGACATTAAATTGGTAATTAGTTCAGGAATGTGAAGAACATCATTCATCTTCACTACAGTGTCACGTTCCCCGTGACGCAGGTTTAACTCCACAGAACCTTGCGAAGTCGAAACAATTTTCTCGCTATTCGCGCAAGTTATCGTTTTGGAGCAAGATTTCGTAGGGTTCAAGAGGGATTTCACCGGTGTCATGTGGGACGTGGCTCCTGAATCCAACACCCAGTTATCACTGCTACCAACAGATGACAACAAGGTCAAAAAGTCTGAATTCGCGTTCACACTGGTCATCATGGCCGAATTCGCATTTGATTTCTTCTTATCCGGCTGCTTGGCCTTGAACTGCTTGCATTGCCACTTGAAATGGCCCTTCCGTTTGCAGAAGTGACAAACAATCTCTCTGGTGTGTTCTCTTCCTCCACTACCACCAGCGCTAGATGCTAGCGCCGAATCATCCCTTGGGGCTTCATTCGACTCTTGACGTTGACCCTCCTTCAGAAGTGCTGATATAACCAGTTCTGAGGTAATTGTCGAGCGGGAATGCTCTATGGCCATTACTAACGGATTGTAGTTGTCCGTCAATCCCGCCAGCATTATTATTCCAACAAACTCATCGTCAAGTCCGGCACCAATGCTTCGCAGCTGCTGCTGAATCGCTCGAACTTCCGTGACGTAGGCTTCCATACTTGGGTACGATTCCAGCTTGATGCGAAACATTTTTCGCAGCAACGAAAGCCTGCGCATTAGTCCAGCATCCGCATAGGCATTTTTTAGTGCCAGCCAAGTCTCTCGTGCCGTCTTTGCTGCCGTCACAAGGGGGTAGATGCCTTCCGAAAGCATCAGGCAGATCTTGGCTCTTGCTCTAGCATCCCGCTTCACCAACTCATTTGAGGTCGCACTGAATGTATCTTGAACACAATCCCACAGATCATTGTCGATAAGGAGCATTTGCATAGAAAAAGACCATGTAGCGTAGTTTTCTTGCCCCGACAACTTGGAAATTTGCGTCGTATTTTGCGACGTCATTTTTTATTCTCAATACATATAACTGTCCCTAAAATTTAGTATCAACGAAACTACGTACCTGGGCCCGTAACCTGTTGTAAATTGGTGTACTAAAGGGAGCTAAACGACAGAGTTAACACGCAGTTGGTTTTAAATATTATCATTGTATTTTATTAAGACATCACACTGACACAGAAAATTATAAACAAGTTGTTACCTAGTAACAAAACCAAAAACTAACTCTATGGGACGCATGATGATTCCAACCTATTTTCAACATAAGAATATGTAAAAATTGGTCCTTCGAGTCTAATCTGAGATGAAAGGGCCACAGACACAGCCACGATACATTCTCACTGGAATTACTATGCATTTAAAACACTCCAGGTTAATCTGATAGGTGTGGTAAAGTTTTTAAGAGGTTTAGGTAGGATCTAGGGTCATTTCGCCTGTTCGCGTCCATTTAGTGCAGTTGACAAGTTTGACGGCGATATTAAAAAAATCCCAGCACTAATTTCTATGAAAAATTTATGTAATGTGTTCATTATATAGTCTATTTTAAGATTAACTTTCAGTTTTGTTCGAAACATCTTGTGTTTTTTTTTTAAATAGATAAACTTCAGAAATAGGCGTTTTACCCACTTTGCGTCCACAAAATCCAATTCGCGTCCACCCGTGGACCATTTAGCGTCCACCAGGTTAGAAAAGGAATAAAGGGGTGATATTTTTAAGAATTTGTAAAGAAAGATTGTATTTTAACAATTTCTTTATTTGAGAATATAAAATCAACATTATTATCATTAAAGACATCACTTTAAAAAAATATACATATTAAAAATTCTTCTGTTTGAACTTAAAATTAGGTAAGTAGTAGGTAAATAATGATTGCACCTTTAAGAATAAACAGTAATCAGTTCTGTTAATTTTACCCTAAAAGATCAGCCTTGATTAATAATAAGTTTTTGGCTATATTAAAGCAACAAAACAAGACAACAATTTTGTCTAATCATACAACAACAAGAATTGTTGAATCAATAAATTATGAGACATGGTATGATTATTATAGCCTTAGAATTTCAATTAATGACACAGCTCACATTCAAATACTTATCTTTGGCCTCCAAATAACTTAATCCTACAAATCGTTTGCATTTCAGATGATACCATCAAATAAACTTGTTACACACAACAGCCTATGTTTTTTCATCGTCTTCTTCTACATCTGAAATTAGTATATCGTCACATAACATTTCACTCGCTCCAAGGCTGGTCATTTTTTTCAGAAATGTTAAGAAGCCATTCAACTACATACTTTATTTTCACCATCTACCTACTCCTAGCGCTGGTTCTAGTCCCGGTTTCTTTACTCCATCTGGTCTGCGCCCACTGATTTTGTCGAATATTGTGGTCTTGAGAATAGAATATTCTTTGCATATTTGTCTTTTCGATTTATTCTTCTCTCGAATTTAATTTTTAACGGTTTCTTTAAATCGTCTTCTGTGTATGTTTTCTTTTCCTTCTTCTTTCTTGTCTCCGAAGAACTCATCTTAAATAATAAAAAAATAAGAATGAAAGAAATTACTCATTTCATTTAAAAATAGAATTATAAACACGTAGTCTTAATAAAAAATGTACAATAATAATAAAATCAATACATTTTAAATTATTTTTACAAGCAAGTCAATTGTATTTAACGAACATAGTGGACGCAATTTGGTTTATTATTATCCCCTGTTGGTATACTTTGCGTCCATTGCGGACGCAAAGTGGAAGTTTTGTAAATTCGATGTAGTAATTCGCGTCCACCTTATTTTATTTGTTAAATATAAAAAACAGTAGCAAATTCATAATTAATATTATTCCTTTTTTCATTATAAAAGTCTAGAAACAGCTATGTATCCTAAAATTCAAATAAAACAATAAAAAACTTACCATCGAACGCGTCGCTGCACACTAATTTGTATCTAAAAATCCCGCGCATACGCACTCCCTTGATGAACAGCCGAAATTAACTATTTTTTTAACGGGATTGGTTTGGCGCACGGACCTTTTGTCCATATGTGCGTGCCTCTTATACATTGAGGTATTAGCGGTAATAATTTTTCGTTTGATTGGTGTTTTAGTTTACTTATTTTCGAGGATTTTTAAAGAGAGATCCGTAAAATGGACGCGAACTGGGCGATGGACGCGAACAGGCGAAATGACCCTATAAGACGAACGATCTTGTTAAGATCGTTCGTCTTATAGGGTCATTTCGTAGCGTAGGATCTTAACATGAAAACTAGATCTGGAACTGACAAAGCTTAATTTACTATACCATTATTCGCACATTATTAATCGGTATTCATTCAATTTTAGGAATTGATGTTTAATTTTATCTATTGTTTTTCCCTCTTTGTTATTAGATCATATTTTGTTTAAATGTGGGACTACACTTTAAACGTACTTTGCATTCCTTTATTTATCATCATCAGAGATATTTTCTTAAATTCCCTCATGGTGGCACGTCATATCACTTCTCGTGTTCGTGCTCTTATTTGTGTTTGTGAATTCGTCTTAATGCGATGATTTAAAGTTACTCTAATAAGCCTAGATTTGCTTGTTTCACAAATAAAGTGAATACGCAAATACACATACATCCGTAGGGGTTGTCAGTTTGTAGTGACGCGTGTTGGGGTGTTAGATGGAGTTATTCGGACTTCTACACTATATTAGCCGAATAAAAAACGTGAATACCGAATGGCGATGTGAATTGCCAACTTTTATTTGAGACGGGCTTGAGAACGTTTTCGTCATCTGTAATTGTGATTGCTTTGGACCAGACAAAATGGCTTTTACTTTAACTTTAATTACCTAACGTCCAAAATATGAGTTAATATTTAAAGCTTTGAATTACCGCAAACAATGAAATAAACAATTAATAGTTTGACCAGCAAATAAGTTGGTAGTTCGCCAGTAAACCACAAGTATCGCAGAAGCTAAGTGACCTAGTTTGCAAAACTTTACGTTTGCAAATCGTACGCATCCCTTGGTAAGCGGTGGTGGTTGCTATAGCAACGGTGATAAAAGCCTGCGCGGGCGCAGCGCACCACAGTCCGCGCACTCGCGCAAGCGCTCCGTACGCACTCGGTGAGTTTTTTTTTGGAAATAGTTCGTTCTTTGAAGTGTCCTGAATATTTGTAGACTCTTTTCGTGAATTGATATTTCAAATGAATTAGAATTTTAAGTGGTGAATTTCTATCTCGGCCAGAGTGTCTTTTCGTTAATAAGTTCAAAATTGTTTTTTTACTTCACATAAGTTCCTTATTTGGATTGTCATATTTGGTTTCCAATAAAATAAAATAAAAAAAAACAATATTTCAAAATAAAAAAGCATTGGACACTGCCCAACGATTTCCGCCCGCCCAGATTTTAACACTATTAACTTTTCACGGATATTTTTTTGGACTTATTGATTTTTTGCAAATTTTATTTTATTTGCGAAATAATTTTATTTTTATATATTGAATGTTCTCAATTAAATGTACCTTAAGCTTACCTTAAGCTTTTCTGAGGTATAACCTTTACAATATCTTATTTTCAAAGTGTCTAAGGGCTTAAAAAATATGTTTTTTTTTGTAATTGAAAAGGATTTCCGATTGGTTTTAAAGGACAGACAGCGGCAATCCATTATTCTGTGGAATAGCTTATTTACCTAATAACAAAAAAATCATTAGCGTACACAATTTTGTGCGTTAACGCCTCCAAAGACCACGACAGCATAAATAATTAATTAGACAAAAGTTTATAAATAAGATTTTCTTTGGATTTAATGTCCTGTTATGAATGTAAGAGGAAAGAATTTTGGCTTAAAACCCTAAGAGATCTTCAAAGATAATGTATCCAAATGAAATTTCTCTACAAATGTTAAGAACTGTAAGCGAAAAAACTCTAATCAATTCACTTGTTATCGTCGACTTAATTCAAAACTACCATAAATCGCAACCAAACGACAAATCTGAGATAAATTCCTTACAAAACGGCTTCCACACCGTATTACAATCACAATAATAATTATGTCGATTACAAAAAGTTTCGTCTCATACGCACACAATGTTGCCAACATTCTTTTCACATTGATCGTTTTTCTGAAGCGTGTCTGCGCCTGCGGTGACAATGAGGAGTTTTTGCTACTAATAATATGTATGAACAATCGACGCATTGCACTGTGGTTCGGTTGAATAGGTGGTATGTTTCAGAGATCTTTGCATTGTTTTACATTGAAATAACGAGATGTGATCTTAGATTTACTAACGTGGGTTCATAAATTATGTTCTGTGGTTATTGATATCCGTTCTAATTTCAAAATTGTTTGGTTTAGCTACAAAAACAGTATTGGAAGAAGGATATTTGACTGTAACTACGCGTTCAGTTAAGTTTTAAAAGTGTGCTTGTCAGAAGAACTTGCGAACTAATTCATTTTGACCACGTTCGCACGAACATAAAAATATGGCGCAATGCCTGCGCCATTTTGTATTGTGCATTAGATGTTCAAAACTAAGTAGGTATTGAACTTGAACCGAGCATTGTGAATCCTCTAGAGTGCATCTCAGTGAGTCGTAAAATCACAATGCTCGATTTTTAGTTCCCAGCGCTGAGCAGAGCTATGCAGATACAGTACGGGAATAAATCCCGCATTTTTACGCGCATGTGAGCGTGGACTCATGTTCTTAAACCTAATTTTAACGCCATACTTACCTATTTAAAATTAACTAAGTACCAAAAATAAGAAAAAAATACAAAGTTTTATCAAAGACTAGCTTCTACCCACAACTTCGTCCGTGTTAAATTTCTTGTTCCCCCGACCCTTCCCGTCACGTCGGATCGCCTTACCCATGCGATTTTCCCCGTTTTTGCAACATTTTTCAATACTGCTCCGCTCCTCTTGGTTGTAGTGTGATGTTATATAACCTAAATATAGCCTTCCTCAATAAAAAGGGTACTAAACACAAAAAGAATTTTTCAATTCGGATCAGTAGTGCCTGAGATTACTGCGTTCAAACAAACAAACTCTTTAGCTTTATAATATTAGTATAGATATCTAAATTCGGTAAGTAAAGATTTGAATTAATTCTAAAATAGACGTATAAAAATCAACAACGAAGATAAGCTATTTTAGAAATTAAGCCAACAAATTATAGACAGAACCGATCTCCTAATCAAACTCGCTCTTTGCTTTAATCTCATGAACTAACTAACCGTATCGTAATTAACAGCGTCAGATTCGCACACTTTATTTCCGCTGCCGCCAATTTCAACCTTACTTTTCAGTCGGTCACTTCCGCAGAATGTGGGGCTTTTGGTTAAATAATTACACTCGCACGGGTCAACCGATCTGAGTGGATCTAGATCGGATAGGTAACCATCTTTATATACCTTAGTATCCGGGTGTATTGCCGCTATAACAACGACTAATAAAAATAAAAATCAAAATCAAAAGTCATTTATTCAAACTAGGCTGAGAGACAGCACTTTTTGAACGTCAAAGTTACATCAGTCCCCCAAAACGCCCGCCCTTCACCAATAAATTAATTAAAAGGGTCTCCATACTAAAGACGTGTTTTATACGGCGTTTTTGTCTTGTACTTGGATCAGATAGGCAGCCGCTCCATTTAAAATACTAGCATTGCTACATCCGGTTAGACTGGCAGTTGACTTCAAGATATTTGGGAAAAGGCAGACTGATCATAATTTCCCCAGGATGTATAATAGCTGTGTGTCTCTATTAAGTGTAATCAACCCAGTTACTCATTCATACGTTTCATTTCGCTTTTTACTGTTGTAAACCAAGCTTCCTGAAAATAAAAGATTCTAAGCTCGTAAGAACAAAATGTTCTATGAGAATGTTTGCAAGGTTGTTTAGGCAATATGCTATGCTTTTATAAACAGCACAAATATTATATTCTTGAATATTTTATGTACGTAAATATGGATTAAAAGAAAAGTAAAAAAAAATATTTGCGCTAAACAAGATGCAGAAAAATACTAAACACAAAAAAAAAACAAAACTGTGCTGCATTATTTTAGTATTCTTGGTAAATTGTGTAACATTTACCAATGATAGGACACGAAAAGATTAAAATTAAAGTAATTCAAGAATTTTGTTTTATTTACGTATTTTGGAACATATTACAGTTACACGTTACAGTCATCATCTGCGTAGCCTTTTCCCAACTATGTTGGGGTCAGCTTCCAGTCTAACCGCACTGTATTTTATATGGAGCGACTGCCTACCTGACCTTCACAACTCAGTTACTGGGGTAATACGACACCCCATAGTAAGACTGGTTGTCAGACTTTCGGGCTTCTGACGACCCCTAACGACTGTCTAATATCTACGAAAGACAGCCGGGACCAACAGATTAACGTGCTTTCCGAGGCAAGGAAGGATCTTGGTATGTAAAGATGGACCCATCCACGGGCCAACCACGGCAAGCGTTACAGTATTACACACAATATAGAGCATCAGAGTGAACAAATAAATAACCAATTACATACACCACAAATTATAAAGACAGGTTATAAAACTAATGCAATGTGCGCTTTTGAAAGTTATAATACTTATAAACAATAACATAATGTGTCAGTGATAAAACTAAGAAAATCAAATTTAAAAAAAACTTTTTTACAAAAAAAAAACAACCGACTTCCTTAAAAACACTACAAAGTGAAAAATAACTTTAATTTCGGAAGTCGGTGGCAAATCCTTAAATACAAATCCTAAGACACCGACTTTTTATTTTTAAATATTTAGTTATGGTAACTATCTACCCCGTACTAATTCCAAACAAACAATGCATATTTATGCGATAACAGAAATCGCGGTTGATTTGCTGTCAGTTTTTAAAGAGTTCCGGTGTCTGTCTCCAGAACTCATCATCAGATCTATATGAAATTTATATGGGACCATTTCGGAATAAACCCCTTTCGAACACAAAAAAAGAATTTTGCAAATCCGTTTATATATGACGGAGTTATGGCCGAACATACATAAAAAAAAAAAATATAAACATCCAAATTGATAACCTCCTCCTTTTTGAAGTCTGTTAAAAATCGCCACGCATGGCAGGCGGGTTGGCGATCGCAGTAGGGTGGTTAAGTGCACAGAGAATGCTGCTGCCCATTCTCTAGTAAGTCCCGTAGCAGCCCAGGAAGAACTGGGATGGTGCTATGCTTTATGTCCGGCACCATACGGATGTTCATTATTTTTATAACATCTTGATTTTAAATCTAAAAATAAACTCATCTAAGGAAATTATTACCTACTTTGTCACGGTCAGTTACAAAATACTATTATTAGCTTCCCATACAACGCGCGATATGATATCACGTGATACGGTAATAATATTACCCATCAAAAACATAAATGTGAAATGAGAGTCAAGTTCAATGTTATGATATATGCCTTGGTTGTTGACTTCAACGATAAAAGAAGTGAGTGCCAAGTTCAATGGTCAGTCCTGACTTGGCTAGTTCTCATATACGAATTATTATGTTCGATGGCTAGTTTCTACCAGCAAGCCAAATTTTCGGAATAATAAAATAAGAACCGACAATTAACAAACAGGTTTAAAACTTGCGAAGGCTATAATATAATTCCTATATGAAAACTAGCCAAGTCAAGACTGACCATTGAACTTGGCACCCATTTAGATCTCACTTCTTTTATCGTTGAAGTCAACAACCAAGGCATATACCATAATATTGAACTTGGCTCTCATTTCACATTTATGTTTTTGATGGGATATCATTACTTTTTGTACATAAATTATTAGTAGGTACTTATTTATAACAAAATTAATACCAAATCGTTTTTGTTATAAGTGTTCCTAGAATCAATTAAGTGACAAATTATAATAAAATGATAAAAATTTGCCAGTTTCTGATTTATTCCTTTGTATTCACCTAATTACCCATCTGCATGCCAAATTTGAACTTTCTAGGTCATCTGGAACTGGGTTAGAGTTTTGATCTATAGGTCAGTCAGTGATAAAAATGACGATTTTTGGACGTTAATATCTAAATAACCGTTGCAGATATGTTTATGAAATTTGGAGCACATATGTATCTTGCAAGTTTCACTATATGAGCCAAAGACACGTTTATGTGAAATAGTTTTTGAGTTATGAGGGAGTCTAAAGTGGCTCCAAATGGTTCGTGTAATATTACACACGGTGCTGCTCGCCAGTTCTGTTACTTGAACTTGGCTTGACACGCTGCCGCGTGTCTAGATTATTTAACAAAAATACAAATTCTAGGATATCACTGTTCCATGTTAATTCGTCACATCGACTAAATAATACTTAGGAACAAACATAATTAGACACGCATCGTCTAAAATTTAAGAGTTTTGTTGAGTAACAGTAGGACATGCGAAAGTTAGGATTACTTAAGAAGGAAGCTAAATAGAAATTAACAAAAAAAAACAAAACCTAAAAAACTCTTACTATTGATTTTTTTTGAACCGGCAGATTGCATGCGTGCATGAATAGTCAGCTTATAATAATTTTTCACTGTTGATAAATGATAAATGACTTTATTTTTGCAAGTAGGTTTGTACAAACACTTTTACCTACTCCGTTGGCCTCCTCTTAGTGAGTAGGAGTGGCCATAGTCAACCACACGGGCCCAGTGCGGGTTCTTAGATGTTACATATCTTTGTTCTGGGACATGCCTGTTTCCTTCCGATATTTTCCTTCAAAGTTTGGAAAGCAGTGGTGTGGTATAATTTACAGAAATTAAAGCGCCTTACTGGGTTTGAACCTACGACAGTGGTAACGGCCTCGAATTACAAGTTGTTGGTTGGAACCCAGGACCCACACAGAGAGTAGGCCTGTGTCCCGACAGTGGGAATATTATACGCTGATTATGTTATGTACCCATATGGCTGCGTAACTGACCTACCTCAATCAACTACTCGCAGACCTATTGATCTAGCTAATGAGTTTGTTTACAGAAAAAATACCAGTCTTGTTAGTTGAATTTAAATTGTATATAGGTATGGATGAAAAGAACTTATAAATGACTGTGTCGCAACGCAACGAAGCACAGAAACACTTTTTGGCAGAAAATATTTGTTTGAGGCCCAAAGGCAATAATTTCAAAATTAATAAAAGAACACAGAAATAAAAATTCACACGTTTACACATCTATTAATGTACAAAACAACAACGCTCTGCAGCAAGTTAATTGGCATCAATTAACTTCATATAATTGACGAGTTTTCACTAAAATTATCGTTCACAACATTGTATTTGGAGTAGCTAGTTTGATTTATAAATACCTAGTATTTTTTATTTATTTTGTTATTGTTATGCGAAAAAATTGTTCTCACGATGATTTACCGAAGAAAAAAATTAAAGAAGAAAAAATTCTAATTTAATATGATAGTCTTAAAAAACGACAACCTAAAAAATAAAATATATTATTATACAAACTGAGAAATTAATTTTATTTCTAAAGTCAATATAATATGTCTTTGGTTTTGTAATTTCGGTTTGTAGTCACCGACTTCCGAAACAAAAGTATTTTTTTATTTTGTCGAGTTTTTTTTTGATGTCGGTAGTTTTTTTTTAATCAACTTTATATTTTTCACTTTTATGTTACCTACCCAAATAAATTCGAATATCTTAGTATTCGTTTACGGATTTGTGTGGAAATTATTATTACATCACCATAAACTGAGTAAAAAAACTTTTTACAAAAAATAACAACCGCCTTCCCAAAAAAAAAACACTACAAAGTGAAAAATAACTTTAATTTTGGAAGTCGGTGTCTTAGGGTCTGTAATTAATCAATCAGTAATAAAAAAAGCTCCATGTAGGCCAGCTGCAGTGGGTTAATAATGCACATTTGTCCTACCAACAGAGACTTACGTGTGAAAAGCACCTTAATTCCAGAAATGACCCACCATCACCAATTCTGGTTCTAATGGGCGCAGTATTGCGTGGATGGCCCGCAGTGATGCGTCGGTCACGTTCCATCAGGCCGACAGTTTCAGAACACGCTATTACAGAGCATGACCCCAGGCCAACCACATCTATGTATGTAGGTGATAAGTACTTTATCTGTTTCAACTAACAAGCTAGCGTTTGGAGAAATATTTGTCACTAGAAATGTGTCTTAGAAAATGGACCAACTCTTAGTGTATCAATGATAACGTTTGGGTTTTGGTCCTTTCAGTCTTGTAAAGACAGGCAACAGAAACCCATCGAGAAAAATTTTAATGACATTCATTGATTTTTTGTAGTCTTCGTTCGTAGCAAACAAAAGACATCAACGCGTTGGTACATAATAATTTATATATTCTTAATTAAAACACGTGCTTAATATTTATTTGATCGGGATGAATTTTCCAACGTCAGATGTTTTTAATTCCTACATTATTTTACGCTTGTCCGTTTTTGTATGGAAAAACTGACAAAAATTCAATCAATCCTCCCTTTTTTCCCAACAATGTATGTTGGGCTCGTCTTCCAGTCTAACCAGCACGCGTAGCATGACCACTATAGAAATAACTTTGTCTATTCTTGGTAGAATAGAGATAGAATTGTCATGCATAAAACTGTACAAATCTTTCTACAATCTTTAATTCTGTCTTTAATCTTTCTACAACCTGTAATTTTGTCTATTCTTCCGTCGACTAAACCCATTTCTACGGTGCTCATGCTACGCGTGCTGATGCAGTTAAAGCCAGTATTTTACTCAAAGCGACAAAATTTTGAAATATTTCTCCGAAAATATTGTTGGAAAAATCGGCTTTAAAACATAACATTATAATTTATACTTAAGCGATAAAGTCACAAATAAATCGACTAAATGGTAAATTCTGATGAAGACAGAATAAATAGAATTGATGTAGCCACTGCCTGAAGCGAACACTTACGCAGCTCTTCTTTGAGATAGGTGACTGTCTACAAGTAATTTGCGAAGGGCGCGAGTAATAGCTGGGCCTGCGGATGTTATTTATGAAGTGTTTTATATAGCGTAGGTCGTGCCACAAGTATACATATTGTAAGTGAAGTTGTTAATACTATGATGTAGATAATACGAAAATTGACAGTTGTCGTTTATGAAGTCTGTTGATTAACATAGTGAGGAACTTTTCCATCAAACGGTTTAATGTAATCAAACATTTTGGTATACAGTTTTTTTTTTTATTTCATTCAGACGTTTACATTTAGGTGAAACTGGTTGATAGACGTTCGGGCTTCTGACTACTGTCAAGCCTGGAGGCCTGACAACCAGTTTTACTAAGGAGTACTGTGTACCAAGTAACAGGTTAGAGGCAGTCGTTCCATATATACTGCTTAATATCTGGATGACCGAGCTTTGCTCGGTATGTTTTGGTAAATTGTGTTTAAAATAATAAGTTTATCTTCAAGTTGATTAATTATCGATAAAGTTGGTCATTGAAAACACGAATAAAAGGACATTTTATAAAAATGAATCCTAGCTAGATCGATTTATCGCCCCCGAAACCCCCTGTATACTAAATTTCATGAAAATCGTTGGAGCCGTTTCCGAGATTCAGATTATATATATATATACATATATACAAGAATTGCTCGTTTAAAGGGTACTCCCTTTCTTCTCCTAAAATTGTTTGTCCGAAAATCATTATCCATAACACGTTAGCTATAAATGACAGTAACCATAATATTCAAAAAGTCGAAATTTTGTTTTACATAATTATCTTTGCTTCTAAAACTATACTGTCATAATATCAAATACTATAATCATTAAATCTCCTAATTTTGCATGTTATAAAGTCATAGCTTCTGCTCGCGACTTCGTCTGCGTCAAATTTTTGCTCCCCTGACCCTTCCCGTCGCATCGATTTGCCTGCTAGTTTTTGTCCATTTTTCGTTGCTGCTCGCTCCTTTTGAGTTATAGTGAGTCAACCTTAAAAGATAGACATGCTCTCGCGGACTTTTTTTTAGAACTTTTTAAGAGGAATAATTCCGTCATACATTATTTTTTCGTTACTTTAACCGTTTACGCAGCGCACGCAACGGAAACTCTTAAAAAGAATAAATTTTCCCCGTTTTTGCAACATTTTTCATTACTGCTCTGCTCCTCTTAGTTGTAGCGTGATGTTATATAGCTTATAGCCTCCCACGATAAATAGGCTACCCAACACAAAAATATTTTTTCGATTCGGACCAGTAGTTCCTGAGATTAGCGCGTTCAATCAAACAAACAAACTCTTCAGCTTTATAATATTAGTATAGATATGTCCTAAGTATTGTATTATATAAAGTGTATTATGCCGAATGTTCATTTATGATAAAATCGTTAGTAGTAAAAAATTGCTACAAGTTAGGTTTTAGTGACAGAAACGAATCGCTGTAAATCCAACTCCACGTAGTCTTGTCTGCCCTACCCCTAGAGTGCAATTTAAAATCACGTAGGCACGGAGGGGCGAAGCGGCCCGCGAGCTGAGGAGCAGGTGGTTGTAACGCTCGCCGCCGCTGCTGAGGCTGGCCGGCGGAGCCGGCCAGCAAGACGAAGCTGCGGTGGTGATCGTTAAACCGTCTGCGACGATAAGCTCGCGTGGGACCGCCTAAGCCCCGCAGTGCCGGAGCCGTGACAGAAACCATGCCTGCTGCATGATGCATGCTCGCTTGCATACTGCATGCTAGCTTGCATGCTCGATTGCATGCTGCTTACCTGCTTGCATGCATGCTCTCTTGCATGCTGCATGCTTGCTTGCATGCTACATGATGCATACTTGCTTGCATGCTCGATTGCATGTTGCTTGCTTGCATGCATGCTGCATGCATGGTGTATGGTTGTTTGCATGTTTCTTAGAGGGAAATAAAATCACATGTTCACAATCACCTATTTTATTGAATGATAATATACATGCAGCGCCATGCCAGGCCTTGATAAATGCCATAATGCTTTTGCATCTTTACTAATTATGTATTGTATCAGTTGGATTTGATAAAATAATGAAATTCTTAATGAACTTCGTAATACACATTTGTTTTAAAAATATCATTAGGATAAATAAATTATGACTCTTTAGATTATGGATAAAAAAGTTAGGTCACACAATAGAGAACCCGTTTAAAGATATAAGATATTAAGCCAGGTGAACCCCAACATAACTGGGCAAAAATCTGGTTAGGTGATGAAGATTTCATCCAGTTTTCTGGGAAGGTATACCCTATATATGTAGTCCGTAGGTTTTTTCTTAGCCTATATTATGTCCAACGGCTTGGTAAAAGCTTCCTCTTTTTTCCTTCCAAACCTCTGTCTCTCAGTCTTGTTCGTTCTCTAGTCATGTTGGTCCCGCAAACCTTATCAGAATGTCACATCACCCTTGTTTCTCTTCGCTTCTCTCTTGCCATCTCTTCGAATGCATACACATGACGTGTCCGGCTAACTCTCACAAATTCCCACGCCCACTTCAGGCGGTATAAAGATAATTGAAAATAAATACTTTGCGGAAGACGTAGGTACTTAATTTCAATGTTGACTTTATCTTGCATGTAGTATGCGTGCAGACAGTCACTATGACCTTTACAGATATTAGCTCATCAACCAACAGTTATCACAGAAGTGGGTCATTATAATGATATAACACAGAAATATTGTAACAACACAAACAACATCCCGTCCTTACTTACACATTATAGTAATTTGGCACATTCGTACGTTTGTTAGGGTTCCGTGGCCACAGAGTAACAACGGAATCGTATTACTAAGCCTCCGCTGACCGTCCGTCTGCCTGTTTCAATGGGCTGTATTTCACGAACCTTAATAGGTAAACTATTCAAATTTTCATAAAGTATATTTCTATTGCCATTTTATCAGTAAAATTAAATAAAGTTACAAATTAAATGGTCTTCATACGAGAAACCTGTCTTTTCCGGCGTTTTTTGCAGCAGGTGTATCTCATAAACCGTGATAGAAAGACACTTGAAATTTTCACAGAGTGTGTATTTCTATTGACGCTATAACAAAAAGTAATCAAATTTATTTAAAAGGGTCTCCATACAAAAAAGTGTTTATTTGGCGTTTTTGCCTTTTCTTTTGGTGGGAAATCATCAAATAATGTCTCTCGCTCTGGGCGTAGCGGAATGTCCAAATTTTACTGACTAAAACCCACTGGAGTACCTTCAGTTGCCTCTGCCAGGGCTACTGTAACTCTTTCGAGCAAATTCGCAACGTTTTTGCTTTGTGGTACGGAACTCTTTGTATTCAAGTCCAACTCCCACGTCGCCAGTTTAAGTACATTTGATTAGATTATTATAGCTGCTTGTGGTGGCACCAACCTGTGTAATCATAGTTTACTTATCCAACGGATGAGCAATGCCGTGGGCAATGGCTATTATTGTCATTCAATTATTTCTGCTATATGATAGCGCAGCTGTAGGTATAATCGAGTTATCGGTTATGTTAGATTGTTTCGACTATTTCTGGCCTCAGTATAAGGTGTAGAAAATGTAAAAAAAAATACTTGAATATGGGGCTTTTGACTACCGTGCACGTGTGCATTTTTGTTTCTATTTTATTTTATCTTTCATAATGAGCGTTTTGTTTGTGCAGAATAAAAAAAATATAATATTTAATTTTTCTTTTTATTGTCTTTAAAAATTTTAATACGAAGCGGCAGATCTTTTGAGCCGTGGAATGAAAGTGGCTGTTGATTCGAAGGACCAAATTAAGTTCACATAGCACGGACGTCAAAATATGCTTTTTTGTCTTCCAGCAAGACAAAAAAGCATATTTTTGTTGCAATCTGTTGGATTCTCAATCCTCAGTTCAATACCAAAGGTTGAAAATCCAGTGCACGATAACACTTCGCAGGACACTAAACGTCCCCTGACGTAGTAACAAAAAACTTATCTTGTGTCTTGTTCAACAGATTAACTAAAACTGTATAATAATTCATTCCTTGATTGTTTCAGATTTAGTTTAAGCCCAGAGGTGCAGTACCAACACCATGCTGCGTTTGTCAACTTTTTGCGGTAAGTACCAAACAAGCACAGGCAGGAACATCAACACGCAAACTGAAACCATTCACTCAGTACATTATTCTGGACCTCACGGAACAGAATGCCGATGGGGCCGAAAGGTTCTGGAGTGGCGACCGCGTACTAGGAGACGTAGAGTTGGAAGGCCCCCACTAGATTAACCGCGAAGATTGCAGGAATCAGCTAGATGCGGGAAGCATGAAACTGGTCGAAGTGGCGGAGCTTGGGGGAGGCAAGTGTTCAGCAGTGGACGTCTGTTGGCTGAAATGATGATGATCCTGGACCTGGTTATGGATAGAAGCTTTTTGTCGGTTATAAAAATCTGCTGTTTCATAGAAAACTGCAACGCCTATGCGGTCAAAATGTTTTCCAAAGTTCAGAATCATGTACTGACTCCTTGGTAACAGGTTGCGCATCGATGTCCGAACCAACCTGTATATACCCAAGCCCTTTATTGCTCTTAATCACATTAAAGAAAAACGCTGACCTAAACTGTACCTTATAACTAACTTTTTTGATATTTGCGAATAAAATAAATATAACAAAATGTTTACAAGGCAAATATGAATAAATACTTTAAGGATGGATGAAAGACGGCTTACAAAAGGTATTTACAAGGCAGACGTGAGTGGAAACGCCGGAAGGAACACGGGTGGGTTTTAGTCAGTATAAGTCTGACACGCCCTCTAGCTTCGCCCAGAGTGGGAGAAGTCATTTGATGATTTCCCATTCAAAAAACAGGGGACGTCCTAGGAGGTCATTGTGACCTAACTGGTGACGGTCTTCAGAAAGGTCAGGTGAGCGTAAGGGTCAGGCGTAGTACACACAACTGGCGTGCGTGTATGAGCAGATGTATGAAAGTTAGTAAGGCAAAATAAGTATGTGGGGATTGTAGCAAGTGGCGTTCTGTATTTTATGTAACGTAAATATCAAAACAGTTAAGTTTAAATCCAATACAGGAAGCAACTTATATGTATCTAATCTAATATTTAATCATTTCTTCACCAACATTCACTCATAAAGGAACACGTACGCACACAACCTCTTCACCTTAGGATAATCAAGGAATTATAGAAAATGACATCTTCAAATAGCTGAAGATGCATTCTATGCAATTTCACCTAACAGCCCTCGACGTACATAATCTTAGCGCTGAAGATTTATAGCCACAAATGTCTGTAATTAAGATTTTAAAGCTCACAATGAAACCACAATTCATTGTCTAATTAAAGGTTGAAATCGTTGGATCAATTAGTAGACCGTTTCTGTACAGCGCATACAACGAATTCCTGAGATTTATCTTGAAAAATTCGTGTATATATTGGTAAGACTTGAGCAAAAAAACTTCATATTTAACAGATCATGGGCAAATTTGAAAACTATGCTTACTGAAGTCCTCTTTGCCATTAAGGAGAATGCACTAAATAAACCCCCGAAATTCGAAGTTTTTTACGTTTTTTTGCAATTTGCAGGTCAATGTGGAGATGTATTTTGATTCAGTATATGATGCGTGATCGAAATATGGCTTTTATGAATTATAATCATCAGTACAACCCTATACGTAATTATAATCCCTACAATGACGTTTTCATGAAATATTAATTCGTGAACCATGCTTTATTCAACAAAGATCCTGACTGTGACCTGCAAATTACAAAAAACGTAAAAAGCTACTTTTTATCTGCACACCAATTCTGGTAACGTAAACGTACAAAATCTAGTCGCAGTGTCACTTCAGCGACAAAAAAATGTCAAAAACTCGTCAAAATTGTATAGAAACTCGAGGTATTTTTAGAAGGAGACTGAGATTAGACTGTGTAAGTTCATAAGGTTGCGAGAATTTTCGGTCTGGTATTACTTGATGCATTTCGTATGTTCTACTTTTTTCCTCCTGTGTTTAGGACTCCAGCAGGAATGGTTAGCTGTGGTGTGTTCCAATGCCCATATCGGTTTATCGCTGTCCCTTCTTTCGCTTTTATGCCATCTTTAAGATATTTGAAATGTTATTTTTAATCAATATGTTTACTAGAATTCTCCAGTTGTAATAGCTATCATTTGCTTTGTTACTTAACTATTTTCTATACAAGGTTAGTTTCCAAAGACCTGCGGGATGAGCACGGCCTACTATGATAGGCTTGAGTTACAAGTTTTTATCACAGTTTGGGAGCAAAATACCGTGACAATATGCGTGACTCAAGCAATAGAGGCCGTGCTCGCCCCTAAACAAAATTTACGGGTGTATAGACCATCAAACTGAAAAAATATCAGCTGTCACCTACAAAATTTACTCCATCTAAATGTACAGGACGAAATTTTATTTTCGTTATTACGATGTGTGTCGAAAAATTGTTCAATCTGTACCATACCCTTCAATTTGGCAGGACTTTGAAATCTAACCATAAATTCGAGATTTTTACAGTCCACCCACTCGTTCCAATGTTCCCCTCATACATATTGCTTCCGCAATAACTCACATTATTACTCTCAAACTATTAATACCTGTCCATGATGGAGTGTCACTCGTTCCCAAGTATTTACTCGTCGAGCCTGACCTAGCGTGAGATTATTTACCATATCATTACTGTGGTCATCATATAATGCAGCTTGTGAAATAGCGGAGCAGGCGCATAGATATCAATTTGTCGTCAACGACGGAAAACCTCTATTAGTGCGTAGAAGAGTTTTTCGTCGCTGACGATTAATTGATATTACAAAACATATATTCTAGTAAGTACAGTCGCTTTTGAAAATGGCTTGGCCCAAGTGGATGTCAAAATTAATCCCGGGATTAAAAGTATTCTATGTGCTACTCCAGGTTACAATCTATCTGTGTGCCAAATTACATTCAAATCCGTCCAGCTGTTTTTGCGTGATTGAATAACGAACATCCAAACATCTGAACATTCGAACATACAAACTTACACAGTTATCCATACTAATATTATAAATGGGAAAGTGTGTGTGTGTCTGTTTGTCCGTCTTTCACGGCAAAACGGAGCGACGAATTGACGTGATTTTTTAAGTGGAGATAGTTGAAGGGATGGAGAGTGACATAGGCAATTTTTTTTCTTTTTCCTTTTTTAGGTGGCTGGGGTGAACTTAGAAAAGCCGTGCTTTTCCCATGGACAGTTGATGTAGAATGTTCGCGTGTATTCAATGCCCACAATCTTTAGATTATATCCCCAAATGGAAAGACATATAATATCGTCTACAGTAGCGTATTAAAATAAAATTCTGTTCCGAGTTCTCTTCTGTGTTTTAAATCAGGAAAGGGGAACCGTGTTACCCCGAATTTAACGCGAGCGAAGCCGCGGGCAAAAGCTATAGATAATATAAGTAGGGTAGGATAGTAGGAAGTAGGATTACTAGAGTGATGGTGGGAGCTGACTCTTTTTTGTTATTTGAACATTATGCATCGAATCTATCAAAGTTTTTGTAGTAAAACAGTTACAATTAGATGACAGAGAAAAAAAAAATCACCCTAACTAGCAGCTTACTTACTTGGTTGCAGTCATCTTGGTACATAACTATAGGTACTTACTAAACTAATACAAATAACCTGGCTCTTGTATAATATCCATAAGCCACAAATGAATGAGAGAATTTTCCCCAACGCATCCAGACAATTCTAAATTTCCTCATCAATGGACATTTGCATTCTCTATAACAATTCGCTTCCTTATGAATAATAGGAAAATAGACATTCTAGTGATCTAACAATCTGCCAAAAAACACAAAGCACGTGTATCTTATCTAAACTAACATCTACAATAGCCTTTCCTATTTGCAAAAGAGCTTATACAACTAATGAAGAAACGGCGACACAAACTGTAGCACTGAATTAAATAGCATCTTCGCACGTTATCTGACCAAATTAATTCATGTGGCTCCGAAACTAAACCCAACTCTAATATACACTTTACGGCTTTGTTATTAGACCGAATTTAATTGCAGTTCGGTTGCTCGAGTGTACATTAATGTTGGTACAATCCGAATCTTCCTTGTTCCATTGTTGTATAGCGATCGTGACGGAAAGCACGAGAGATGCACCATCTAGTGGTGAGACTGCGGCAACCAACTATTTTGAATATAGAACACTTCCCTGTTTGGATTTCGAACACCCACGACCAAGTATAGACAAACTAGAGCAACTTTGTCGTATTGTAAGGAGGTTGTGGTTCACGCTAAGCTTTTGAAGGGTCGGGAGTTTCAACGCCTTAAATGGAAGTGATACATGATTCGAAGACACGAGTAGGATGTATTCCTATTGCCTGTAATGATAAATTGGATTACTTAACGCCATACGAAATGCTGTAAGATCATCATAGATTACAAATTACTTGGGTAAAAATAAAAAATCGGAAAACCCGCAACAAGCATACTAAACAAAATTTCAGTCAAGATTTACATGATTACCAACCTAATGACCTAGCGATCTAGAAACCAACGCATCTAGGAACATTAAACGTAACAGCCATTAGCCGTATTGAGAAACATGACCATGTCAACTGACCATTTGCGATGTGAACAATCAAACGAATGTTTTGTCACTAAATTGTTGCTGTCACGTCATTAGCTTTTAGTTTACGAAATAGATTTGATCTTATACTTACTTGTTTATTATTGTGTGTTACCTACCTAATTCATTTTTTCTTCATAGATATATTTTTTGTTTTTTTTTTTCGTAATTAATTATTGTTTTTTTTCTCGAAGTTTCTTTATGTTTCACATTCATGTCGTTTAACTACTACTTATTGCAGTAGACACTGTAAACAATTTCAACTCATAGGATCAAATATCATTTTGACAAGATTTGACAAGATCGGGCCAAGAACAGCCCCTTGGGATGCCCCACAAGTTATCCCTTTCAAACGCCATTGCCATCCTCACCTAGGTGTATGTTAAGCAAATACGCTCAGAACTATTCCTATAGGCACATAGTGGAATTCAAATGTCCCTCGTATCGCATCCCAGGGTAAAAATGAACCAGGGAAAGGCTACCCCGAACTCAGAAATGCCTCTCCTAGATCAGTGGAACGTTGATTAATTTACAAACAATATATTTAGGACTATGAAAACTTAACTTTATTTAATTCAACATAATAACAATAATTGTAAATTATCAATACACTTGGTACTAAAACACACTTATCAAGCAAATATTCTATAACAACATACGATGAAACAAGTGTCGAAAACAAATTATTGAAAATTGCTCTATTCTTCTAAGAAAATTGCGTTTAACACTAAACACCCGTGGTATTAAGTAAGTAACTTAAATTGATTGTTTGGAATCACTTCCAAGTAAACCCAATTTGCAGATCGAATCTAAGATAATGTGTATTGGTACATCAAACCAAATTACTACAAATTAAATTATATCCTGATTACAGTATTGTTTGAACTTGTGCTCTTTCTGATTGAACATTGTTTGTTGTATTTGCGGTTTGCTACCAATTTCCGCCATCATTGGTTAGCTTCAATGATGTTTCTACTTAAGATCAGTCTTAAGTGAAATCAGTTTCACTACCTCAACATTCAATTGTATTATTTCGTGAATAAAATATTAGAGATAGCCCTAAAGTGGTCAGCTTTCTATGTTAATTCTAATTCACCAGCCCACCCTGTGTTCAAATAAAAATACGAAACAAAGTTATGTAATGCATCACAAGCCCACGTACAAAATCTTTAAGATTACATTATCACCCAATTTTCCAAACCTTTTGCAAACAGATCTACAATCAACAAAAAAAAGTCGAATTCCTAAATGCCACGTTTATTTCCCGCCAACAAAGCAGCCATATTGCAAAACCTCGTCGATACCACAGCGTCTCACGCGATCTCATCTCAGCCTATTGTGCCTCAGGGTGTACTCTCAATTGGATCAGATCACATGTTACACTGCAAATGAGCGCAGATTGGACAATCGACGGGGTTAAAGTTTGAGACAGGTGACCTTTCTGTACCTACGTCATTGATTACACTGCCTGTCAGTGATTTAGATTTAAGTAGGCATATAAGCAGTGCCTGCCTCGAAAAATCACCATAAGTTATTACGGTGATTTTGAGAAGGTCATTAATATGAAACTAACAAAATTATCATATCTAAAGAAACCTGCGTTTGTCTGCCTAGACAAGAACAAGCGGCGTAGTGCCTACCTATAAAGAAAAGCAATGCACGCCACTGTGACACGTATAATATTAAAATTATATCTGTGGTTACTCATAAATGTTAACTATTAAGCTCACTACAAAGAATACAATTATTTATGACCACTTTTATTTTCCAGTGCTACTGGCCGTCGCCGCCGCCCAAAATGGGTACGATTACAACAAGCCCAACAGGCCGTTTGGACCCGGAACACCGTCCATCCGGCCCGGGACGTCCCCGGCGTACGGCGTTTCTACCACAACGTCATTCCCTATCAGACCACAAAGCGACGATAACACTGGACCTGGAGGATCAACTACAGGGTACCCAACAGGACCAAATACATATCCTGGATCAGGCGGCCAGAGACCAGGGTACCCGGTACCAGGCAGCCAAGGACCAGGATACTCCGGTTCTTCATACCCAGGACAAGGACCCAGTGGACCATCTGGAAGCTACCCTGGACAGTCAGACTCATCCTACCCTCAAGGCTCCCGTGGCCCAGCAAAATATCCTGGACAAGGGCAAAACTATCCTGGGGCTGTATCTAATTACGGGACCACAAGTTACTCTGACAGCGATACTGGCAGCTACGAAGGCGGGGACTACTCGGCTATTCCTGGGGAGCCAGATATAGACTACCCTATATTGTCCTACATACCCCAAACTTCTTTCAGCTGTCAGTCTCAACCTCTGCCTGGATATTACGCTGATGTTGAGACCCGCTGCCAAGTCTTTCACGTTTGCTCGAATAACATAACGTATGATTTCCTCTGTCCTAATGGGACCATCTTCTCTCAAGAAGACTTCGTTTGCGTGTGGTGGAATCAGTTCACCTGCGAGTCTGCTCCTGGGCTTTTTGAACTAAATGCCAAGCTCTATGATTACTCTATAAAAGGATCTTCGGGAGACTACAATAACGTCAATAATTACGCCGGTTCTTCGTACCCTGGTGGTAGAGGCCCACAAGGACCTTCCTCCTCTTACCCAGGTACATCACGTCCGTCTAGTTACCCTGGTGGACCCGGACCATCGACGCCTTACCCTGGCATCCAATCGACAACCTCGTACCCTGGATCTCAAGGCCCATCAGGTGGCTATCCAGGCCCGCAGGGACCCAACGGGGCTTACCCAGGCACACAAGGCCCGTCCGGTAACTATCCAGGTTCCCAGGGACCGTCCGGTACCTACCCAGGTTCACAAGGTCCATCCGGTGGCTATCCAGGCTCGCAAGGACCGTCTGGAAGTTACCCAGGTTCTCAGGGTCCGTCCGGAAACTATCCAAGCTACCCAGGAACAAGTACCGGTCCACAAGGACCTTCTGGCGGCCCAGGGGGCCCTGGAACCTACCCAGGCTCAAGTACCCCCTATCCTGGATCAGCTCCAGGTAGCCAAGGCTATCCTTCAGGCAGACCCAGTGGGCCTGGCTTCAACCCATCAGGTAGTAGAGGAAGACCAGCGCAAAAACCCAACAGAGAATATCTCCCACCTAGAAATTAATAATTGCAGAAATTATAGACTGTACAAGATTACTTAAGAAATCAACCCATTTGGGAAGCCTGCATTGATTTTTGGTACTAATAAAGTTTTAGGTTATCATAACCCTACCATTTGGGATCTATCCTAATAACTTGGGCGCCAGTATTAAGCACAATTTTGACAAACGAAAGTTGGTGCTGACTGTATAATTAAACTAAGTACTTAACTATATTTTTATACATCAGTTTTAGTGACTATTTATTAGTGTTAGCTTGTTTAAAATTAATTTTACCGAGCTCGTTTTATATAAGGACCATAATTGGTTAGAAAATGTGATGTTTATATCGAAAGTTACCAAAACTAGTATTTGTACCTAATTAAAGTTAGTTACAGTCGTGAATCCTGATGAGATCACTTAAAAATTAAGCTTTATCTGTAATAACACCTTTTTTGTAAATACACATGTTACTATCTATAATCAAATAAACGAATATTTCAGCAGTAAACCCGTGTTTTAACATAAATCATTATGTGAATAAATACCAACAAGACATATATACTTTGTTTGTCAAATATAGTAGCTTCTCTTCTTGCGATTATCATTAAAGACAATCACGAAACAGAAATTCAAAGAAATAAAAAAGTTAAAGAGATAAACCAGTCCAAAGACACGTTCATTTCGATGGTGGAAAGGAAAACAAACGTAGCGCCATTTGGCCCATTGTTCAGCAGAGCTCTTTAAAGTTTCATTTTTATGTAAAATGATTATAAATTTTTGATATTTGTTCTTCACATCAATAGAGAATCAAAAGCCCTAACCAACTGTATAAAAACTTATTTTCAACCAAATGACGTTTCATTATTTTTTTCTTTTCCGCCGTCGATATGTTCACTACATATTACGTTGGGCCATATAGGTACCTACCACCCGGTGCCATTTTATCTACTTGTTTAAAACTTAGCTTACTCGCGGTTCCATTAATATCTTTTTGAATATTTATGTACTCATCAGCTTTCTCAGGCACATAGTTCCCTTCTAGTAAAACGTTCAGCAGCCCACACAAATTTTCACTCCGATACAGCTTCTGATGGCGAACGACGGCTGCCAATCTCTGGACACTTTCATATGTCAAATTGTTATACCTTAAGTTCAAATAGCAGAGAGTAAAATTACCTATACAATAGCTTCGTCCTTCTTTAACTGTTACCATCGATGGACTGAAAGGATGTTCGAATGGTCCCAAAGTTTCTAGAGCCATGGATCGAGCCTTCAATCTTAAAAACTCATCCGAGACATTTGCCGGGTCTTTATGCCTCTTCGTCATCGATTTGACTTTCCCTAACTTACCCTTCTTAGCAGGTGTTTTGTCAATACCTACATTCAGCATGTACTTACGATACAGTGATTCCTTACTTTTCAAATAATGCATAAAACAGCGATTCTTGTCTTCAATTTCATCGTTATTCAAAGAAAATTCTGTTAGCACTTCGAATATATATTTTGCACCGGCATCACCTATATGATTGTCGGATATATTCAAATACCGCAAATGTCTATTACTTCTGAGAGCTTCTCCTAAATGTTTCAACCCAACGTCAGTAATGTGGTTGGACGATAGATTTAAAATCAACAAAGTTTCTTCAGCTGGCTCCAGATATCGTAACCGTGAAGCTATTCGTTCACAGACAATATCATTGATGTTGCACCTCGACAGCGATAGGTTTCTAAGTGAAGATGGGTCACTCAGAAGAATGTCATAGTTAGCTTCCTTCAGAGGAGAGTGATCTAAACATATATCCGTGATATTGGACATCGTAAGTATCTTATTCAACTCGTAAATTGTGTACATGTCGATGCAACATTGCTTGATGGTAAACGTAGTCAGATGTCGGGTGAATTTAACTTTTAATGCTATAACTTGCATCAGGACTCTCGGTATTGGCGCGTAAGAATATTTAGACATATTTATCTCTACCAGTTCAGTGGAACCGTCATACACTGCTGTTAGAAGTAACTTATGATCATCTGGTTCATGATGAAATCCCAGCGAAGAGTCAGGTGAGGGTAAATCAGCGGGCGGTCGAATGGACCTCCTGCGTTTATATTTCGATTTATGTGTATGTTTGGTACCTAAAAGAAGAAAAAGTTGGTCAAAGTGACTCTTGCCTGAAACATTATGAGAGCGAGAGCAAATAATAAACTAGAGTAGGTATCTACGTTACTATAATAGAAAACCTCCCCTCCTTTCCTTTAAGAAACCCCTTTAAACTAACGAACTAATTTTAGGGAACCCTCGTTGCTATACTAGACGTGGGCGTTACTGCTGAGCATGAGATCCTGGGTTTGATTCCCTGGTCGAGCAGTGTGTTTGGGTTTTTTTACCCGGAATATCTCAGTAGCAGCGCGGAGTCTGGACTTGTGGATGTACTATAGGTAGACTGCTGCCCTAAAATTTGGGAAAACTAGACATGATATTTCATTATGTTCATCACCATCATCATTATTTCAGCTGAAAGACACATTTCACTATCGGACAAAAGCCTCCCGTAATTTGGGGGGTTACCATAATCGCCACGCTTGGCAATCGCAGTATGCTGGTAAAAGGCATAGATAACGGTTCTACCCATTCTCTAGTAAGTCCCTTAGTCGTATTTCAAGACATGCATGGGCAGAAATGGGATGGTGCTATTTTCTACGTCCAGCAAGCACTACACGAACTCTGTCATGTTATATTTTAGAAAAAAAAACTTACTGATTACAATCTTCTTAGTAACATTAACCGTAATCGGACATTCAAATATTTTGCATGAAATCTTAATGAAGGGCTCAAACTCCATATTTTGTACAATATCATCAAAGGAAGTTTTAGACTTTGCAACTTCGGAGCGGCTTTCGGACTTCAGTGATACCAAGGATACGGCTCTAATCGCCATATTCAATGTATTAAGCAACAATTTATTCTTCTAATTAAATTAACAAATTCTTTATCAAGATGTTATAAAACGTTAATTATTTAATTTGAAAATCAATAAGAGTGATAGGCAGAGCCACCTTGAATGACTTGAAATATCTCTATGGTTCAAATTCTAGTATGACATCGTGACAAGAAAATACAACAAAATCTGCCTAGCCTTTTCTCAACCATGTTGGGGTTGGCTTCCAGTTTAACCGAATGCAGCTGAAAACCTGTATTTTACATGGAGCGACTACCTATATGACCTCCACAGACCAGTTACTGGGTAACACGATATCCCTTTGTAAGTCTATTTGTCAGATTTTTGGGCTTCTAACTACCAAATGACAGCCGGGACCAACGGGTTTACATACTTTCAGAAGCACTAAAGGATCTCGCTAAGTAATGGATGGTGGTGATCTCCCATCCACGAATACAACACGGCAAGTATTGCTTAACTTACAATTGACTTGTACGGCTTTTTTAATTTACATGCTCTGCATGAAACTAGAAGACTACCGATTAATGATTGAAAGTAGGTATTCTCGAATATAAACTACAAAAAGCTTTCCCCCCATATTATAAGGTTTTTAACACGCTTTTATTAAGTCGACCTGTATGTAACTAACTATGTAATGGAATCTAAGGTAACTAATTTAACCATCTTCCAAGGGTCGTAGCGTCATGAAAATTGGCAGCTTTATGTAGTTCTGATGACAATACAATAATATGGTACTGTCGAACTGATCTGATGATGGAATCGGAAGATATGGACGGGAACTTCATGATGGAACATCGTATCATAGCTGTATTTGGACTTGTTAGAAAAGTCTTGTAATGAACTTTGACCACGATTAGGTTTCAAGGTCTGATTATGAAGCCGGAAGATAGCCACTGGCATTCCATGATGGAATATCGTATCATAGCCGTGTTTGGACTCATTAGAAAGGTCTTGTAATGAACTTTGACCACGATAAGGTTTTTAGTTTTTACGTGCATTTATAAAAGCGTGTTTTTCTAGTGATTTTTTAAACTATAAATTTATTATTAAGATCAGGAAAAACCACCAAGCCAGTTTTTTTAATTAAGAACCTAACTTGTATAGAAGTCTTAGAAAAGAAAGTTTAGTCCGGTGCGTAGTTGTCATTTTTGTATTAAGAACTTGATATAAATCGAAACAAAGTTGTCAATGCAAAAAACTGGCTCAGGACTAGGCTACCACAAAAGATTAGTTTCCGTTTTGTGATAATGATCGATTGTACTGTTTTTTAACCGACTTCAAAAAAAGGAGGAGGTTATCAATTCGTCTGTATTTTTTTTTAATGTTTGTTACCTCATAAGTTTTGACTGGGTGAACCGATTTCGATGGTTCTTTTTTTATTTGAAAACTGGTGCTTTCCGTATGGTCCCATTTTAATTTGGTTCCATTCGGACAATGGGGTCTATGTGAAAACCATATAAGTCTTTTTGCATTAAGTATTTGTGCGACAAATGAACGAATAACGCGATTAGATTAGTGCGGGGTATCTACCATAACTAAAAACCGGCCAAGTGCGAGTCGGACTCGCGCACCGAGGGTTCCGTACAAACCTGTAGGT
Source organism: Aporophyla lueneburgensis (assembly GCA_932294355.1). Taxonomy (NCBI): domain Eukaryota; kingdom Metazoa; phylum Arthropoda; class Insecta; order Lepidoptera; family Noctuidae; genus Aporophyla; species Aporophyla lueneburgensis. The sequence goes on along the minus strand of OW028758.1, from coordinate 8,635,710 downwards.
ATTCTCGGTTTAAAAATATATTTTTTTTAATTTTTATATTTCAGTTGATTGAATGTAAGGTAAATTGCGGTTTACGATTTATGACGTATTAAAAAAAACTACTCACTCGATCTCGTTCAAACCAATTTTCGGTGGTAGTTTACACGGCAATGTACATCATAATTTTTTTTAGTTTTATCATTCTCTTATTTTAGAAGTAACCTTAAAGAGGCAAAAGGAGTGTGTAGATATCGTAGCAGGTGGCGTTCCGTGGTTTCTGCCTACCCCCATGGAAAAAGGCGTGATTGTATGTATGTATGTGTTATTTTAGAAGTTACGGGGGGGGGGACACATTTTACCACTTTGGAAGTGTCTCACGCGCAAACTATCCAGTTTAGAAAAAATATATATTAGAAACCTCATTACCATTTTTGAAGACCTATTCATAGATACCCCACACGTATGGGTTTGATGAAAAAAAACATTTTTGAGTTTCAGTTCTATGTATGGGGAACCCCAAAATTTATTGTTTTTTTTTCTATTTTAGTGTGAAAATCTTAATGCGGTTCACAGAATACATCTACTTACCAAGTTTCAACAGCATAGCTCTTATAGTTTCGGAAAAAAGTGGCTGTGACATACGGACGGACGGACAGACAGACAGACAGACAGACATGACGAATCTATAAGGGTTCCGTTTTTTGCCATTTGGCAACGGAACCCTAAAAAGTTAAAAATAAAAACTTTTAACAAAAAAAACAACCGACTTCCTTAAAAAGAAACACTACAAAGTCAAAAAAAACTTAATTTCGGAAGTCGGTGGCAAAAAACCTTAAATACAGATCCTTAGACACCTTTTAGGAAGTCGGTTGTTTTTTTGTTAAAAGTTTTTTTTGTTTGTTTTGCGTTGATTAGGGTGAGAGTTGAACATATTTTCAGCCGCACCCAGTGCGTCTGCTGCAGGTCGTTTTTTCTTATTCACCATTACCTTGTGGCATAAATAGCCTAAGCGTAACGGAAGACGACGTCTACTGACCTTGATTGGACACTATAATTCGATTATTATAACTGTGCACTTGGGGCCGTCAAACTTAAAAGATTGGCAGGATTGAGTTCACCCGCCCACTTCGCTTCCTACCTCACCGCTGACGCCTACCATGCGGTCTGCACTCCCGTGTCGTAAGCAATGTTATTTTCGTTTAAAATACTGTTGACTACTGCTGACGCTTCCAAAGCAGACCTTTTTTTTTCTTTTTTGTATGGGAAATCATCAAATAACTTCTCCCGCCCTGGGCGGAGCGGGAGGGCGTGTCAGACTTTTACTGACTTAAACCCACCCGTGTTCCTTCAGTTGCCCATGTGCCAGGGTCACGGTATGCAGACATCATTACAATATTATGACGTTGACAGGTACACAGGTTACCCACAGCTCACTCATCATTATAATCATTCCCCTGACATTATTCCAATTCATAAGGGGTCGGCGCAACATGCTTTTTATTCCAAACTTCTCTATTAGTCGTCATTTCGGTAGTACACCCCCTTTCTATCCATATCATAATTCACACAGTCCTTACTCTTCCATCGACTTTCATACTCAAAACTTTGCTCATGACATTTTCTTTATTCCTCCGTATCACATGCTCATACCATGACCACCGATTTCCACACAAACGTTCAGTTATCGGTGCCACTTTCAAACTTTGTCACAAGAGCCCTCATTTCTTATTCTATCCCTCCGAGTAAGTCAGTCCTTATTTTGGGAAACCTCTCTTTCCTCTGGTGACACGGTGTTTCGATAAAAAAGTATGGGTAAATTAAAACAACTTTTCTTGGGAATTTCTTTATTATGGCGAAAATAATATTTCAAGAATATAACATAATAATTAAGTATAATAAACTTACAGCGAGCTTCTTATACTTAAAAGTAAAACAAGTACGTAGTTATTAAGCCAACAATGCTATTATAGTAATACCGTGGTAAACGCTATGCCATAAAACACGAGACAAACGGAAGGAAGATAGGAAGAGGTGTCTTGCGAATACAACCAAGTTGGTAGATACTTACGTAAAGCTTACATAAAACGTTTTTAAACGCAAGAAAAGAAAAATCAAATAGTTACAACAAAAATATTTCTTAAAACAACTAAATAATCATAAAGGAACTTAAATTGCCAGAATACATGGAGCAATACTTATACTAAAATTATACTTGTAAACTAATATCCTTTTAAATCTTCGTTTTGAATCCAAATTCATGCCTGAAGTATGTATTTCTAGTATACAAAATAACAAAACATCACGCAACTACACGCTAACTATATAAACACCTGTTCTGCACAGGCTCCCTCTAAACAAACGTTTTGTAACTTAAAACGAGCTTAGCGTATATACACACGGTTACATATTAAGCTATACATTTCCAGTTTTAGTCGACAAAAAAGATAAATCAAATAAAGTTGCAACAAAAATATTTCTTAAAGCACCTACCTAAATAATAAAAAATACTTAAATCGCCAGAATACATGGACGATATACTAAAATTATACTTGTAAGCTAATATCCTCATAAATCCTGGTTTTGAATAAATTCAGGCATGGGTTTATCCCTGAAGCATGTATTTCTAGTATACAAAAAAACAAAACATCACGCAACTACACGCTAACTATATAAAGACCTGTTTTGCACAGGCACTATACATTTCGTGTTTTAGTTGGCAAGAAAAGATAAATCTAATAATGTTGCAACAAAAATCTTTCTTAGAGCAACTAAATATAATCTTAAAGAAACTTAAATTACCAGAATACATGGAGCAATTTATTAAAATTATACTTGCAAACTAATATCCTTTTAAATCCTGGTTTTTAATCAATTCAGGCATGGATTTATGCCTGAAGCATGTATTTCTAGTAGGTATACAAAATAACAAAACATCATGCAACTACACGCTAACTACATAAACACCTGACATTTTGTAACTTAAAACGAGCTTAGCGTAGGTACACACCATACCTCTCCCATCGATTTCCAACAGATGGTTTCGAGGTCAATAAAAAAAATGCAACAACTTTCGTACAGAATAACTAGGTAACTGCTAAAACGTAATACTTAAAAAAAAACGGTCGCACCCCGCCTAGTTCCTCATTGTACCGTGGTAGGCGCTTTAATCAAACTGTACATAAGTACTTGCTTACTACTTAATCATCTACGGATGAAGAACTTTTTTTAAAAATACGACTCCGTGGCTTGGCTTTTTTTTTATTTGCCACTTCTGTCTTCAAATTTATAACTTTCTTCAGATAAAATTCAATACCGTCTAGCTCCGGGCAAATTTGTGGAGTTTTGTTTCCGTCTAAAGTTATCCTTATCAATCCTGTATCTTTACCCGACTTACTAATGCGCATGCCATCCTGATATCGCAAAACCTCCCACAGCCTTCGAATTGAAGAGTACTCCAAATTATTGTATGCTATATTTATAGAACACAAGATGAAATTTCCTTTGGAGTAGAATGAGCCATTTTTTAAATCCACATTCGAGAAAGGGTCAATAAATTCTCCCAGTATTCCTCTAGCCATCATTTCAGCATCTGCTTCTAAATTTCGATGTTCCATTTTTTTTTGCTTCGTACGAAAACGTTTCGAATGCGTTTTTTTTAAAGACATGCCGCCGATATCCAAATCATCACAATATCTAGATTTTAGATCGCTTATGCATCTTGCATACACCGCCTCTTTGCTCTGTAGATACCTTATTTTTTTGCGTCTCATTGTATTTTCTTCTTCGGAATTAATTGGAAATTCCATAAGACTGTTTAAGATTGGTATGAAACCGCTGTCAGTGATTCTGTTTCCTGATAAATTGAGGTGTAATAAACATCGATTCGATCTAAGTACCGATCCGATGAAAATCGCCCCCTCATCTGAAATTTCATTTGATCCTAATTCTAATATTTGAAGAGTATTTCCAGCAGGACCGTCAAAAACAATTTTTTCAAATATTTTCTTGCAGACTTCGTCATTAATTTTGCATCTATTCAGGGATAAATATTTTAATTGCGAATTTTGCTCAAGTAGTATGTAATAATTCCCTTCTCGCACGTACGAGTCGTCCAAAACAATTTCACAAATGTTTGAAATAGGGATTAATTTGTTAATTTCGTATACCAATTCAGCAGTAAGACCACTTCTTCGGAAAGTGAATCGGGTCAACATAGTGTGGTAAGGGATAGAGAGGCTAAAGGCATTAATAATTTTTCTCGGCACCACTGTGTTTCCGGCAAGTGATATTTCAGTAAGTTGCAGCTTAGCATCGTAGTAGGCTGTTACTACCACCACTACACTCTCTTCAGTTTCCAAGATGTCGCTAAAGGAGTTCAGCCCTGCGATTCCACTATCGTCGAATAATGTTAAATTCGGCAGACTTCTTACATATTTAGTGGTCTTTCGGCTCTTTACAAAATTGTCTATAAAAGAAATTGAAGGTGGTGAATTTTAGCAAAAAGTGAAATATAAGAATAAAAGGAAGTTTAAGAACAATGAATGTAAACTAGTAACTAATTCCTCAGTACCTACTGATACCTACGAAGAGGATAATAAAGAGTTAGTATGAGTAGAGTGAGTAGTTTTCTCTCTGAAGCCGAAATTACTCCATAGTACAACGATTGGCCAGTCAGCGAAGCAGCGAGCGGGTCTTCTGATGCAATCGAACACACCACAGGAGAGAGATAAATAAAATAAAACATAAAATAAAACAAATGATTCACAACCACCAACATTGCCGTAAAAAATAATGATAACCATAAAAAGACTACTGCCTGAGATGACTACTAGCAGTTGATGCCGCAGTGTTCGGTAGCACTCACTTTAGGCCATGTTCACATCAAACGGATGCCAGCTGCCTATTGTTACGAGCGTGAAACAAATTACTGTTTTTCCCTACATACTTGTTCAGCTTATCCTTCACAACGAACTGACAATACGCTATTACGAGCCAGTTTATTAGTGAGCCTGCAATCGACGGCTGACTATACGTTTGGTGTGAACGCGGCCCCATTGGTATTAGAAAAAATGTATACCTTGAGCCTTTCGGATTACGATAACTTCAGCCGGGACGCAGAACTCTTTACACACCCAAGGAATGAAATCATGAAATTCCAAAGGAGAACAAAAATATTCTCTATCCTTAGGCGAATTTCTGCCATATTCTCCATAGAGCACGATGGAAGGTTCGTCGGTATTGACTGAGGGGAGCCGATCTTCAAATGCTACAGTAGCTTTTACTTTTTCTACCTTAGCTTTTCTCATTATAAAATATGAATTGAATACTTAGTACATAAAAATGCCTTAGAAAAATATGAAACTGCCGCGATTCCTAAAGTAAAATCATGTGTCACTCCTAAATATTTTTTTGAAAAAGGCTACTTCGGCTAACTGGGAAGGCTGAGAAAGTGAAGTAAAGGTAGTTATAGAACATACTAATTTGATGGAGAACAAAGGAGAAAGGTTAAAGCATGCTACAAGAATCTTTTGGCAATTGATTGACATTGACAAGAGGGCGCTACTGGTAAACATTTGCAAAATTGTTTCGCGTAAATTATAATATAAGCCAAGATGACTTCGTTAGTTCCGATTTTGAACAAGTACCAGAAGATGTTTGTGAAACCGTCTATGAAGGTTTATTAAAATAAAAATACAGCTTGCAATAGTACAGCTTGGCTAAAAAAGTCTGATGCGGTGACAGTTGGAACTAAAATACATTATTTTTGGCAACACTGCTTTATTTGTCAACTGTAGGTAGCTCTCTGTCATTGTGTTATGTTTGCAGTTGTATTTTACTGAATTCCAAATATCCATCAATTATTATTGCTTTTTTACATATACAAAATGAATAAAACGATAAGGAGTAGGGGTGGAGCTGTGATATACCAAGTTTTCTTAAGATGTTTGGCGGAATCGGCAGCGGGACAAATATCTCCGATTGACAATGTTTTCGAAAGAACTGCCGACATGACAGGTATTTATACAATCAATTTAAATTTAGTCAATGCTAGTCATTGTTTTTCTTTTTTAATACCTAGTTTTATCGGTACTATAAGTTTAAAACATTCTGTTGTTTTATTTCCTGTTAGTCTAGTGGTTAGTTACCCTGACTGCTAAGACGGAGGTCGTGGGTTCGATTTCCACCCAGGACAAATCTTTGTGTGATGAGCATGATCGTTTGTTTTGTATTTGTGTGTAATTTATCTACAATATGTATGTATTTAGAAATATATAAGTATGTTTATCAGTTGTCTGGTTGCCATAGTACAGGCTCTGCCTAGTTTGAGATCAGATAACGGTGTGTTGGTTGTCCTAAGTTATTTATTTATTTATTACTAGCTTCTGCCCGCGACTTCGTCTGCGTAAATTCGGTTATCGCGGACGCAGACAAAGTCACGGAATAAAAAGTGCCTATGTCCTTTCTCAGGCTCTAAACTATTTGTGTACCAAATTTCATTTCAATTATTTCAGTAGTTTTAGCAGGAAAGCAAGACAGACAGACAGAGTTACTTTTGCATTTATAATATTAGTGTGGATTTACCCATGAATTTAATTGAGGTTATGTTTACTAATTTCACAAATCGCGTGTACGTTGACTCTTCATGGTTGATACTAGAAATTGAAAAATGTTCATGTAATTAATACGACTGTCATTATAATTTCATTAAGGTAAATCTGTCAATATAATTAGGAAAATTGTAGAAGGAGGTGAAAAAACTTTTTTCAAAAAAAATAAGCACCGACTTCCAAAACACTACAAAGTGAAAAATAACTTTGCATGTATTTCTAGTATACAAAATAACAAAACATCACGCAACTACACGCTAACTATATAAACACTGCACAGGCATTAAATTTGAATCCGGCCCTGATTAAGATCAGGGCCGGATTCAAATTTAATGCCGCTCCTGGGCATCGGAAAAAAATCTGCCCCAATACTGGAATTTTACTTAAACTTATAGCTCTTATACATATATTTTATTTTTCAAAATTAAAATAACTAATTTATTTATTGCAGAAACTTTATTATATAAAACCAAAAACAAAAACCATAAACATTAATAAATGTTTCTTTTTCTTTAAACAATTATAAATTTGGCACTAAGGGTGACTCATAATTGAAGACATGAGTGGATGAAGGTGATATGTCGCAAAACTCTAATTTCGAGAAAATTGAGTTCAAAGTTTCGCATAAACATTTTAGGATATTTCAAAATGCGTTAAATGTATTTATCCAATAAGGGTGTCTGGCGGCGCAAACCGTTTAATATTTTTAAAATAGGAGAGAAATTAAAGAATAAAATGTATTTTTAGTACTTTATTTTATGAAAAACTGAACATAACTCCTTCTTCCGCAAAGAAAATTTTAATCATTTTGAGAAAACTAAGTCTGAAGGAGACAAGTTACTTAAGAAATTGGAAAAAAAACAAAAGCTAAACGAAAAACAATTATTCTTCTCCGAGAATGGACTGATAATAATATCGATTTTCCGTAATATTAGTTTTTTTTTCAACTGACAGTTTCCATCCACATGTGGCACCTCAAAATTTGCATTAATTTGACCCCTTTTTTAAAAGGTCCACTTTCTGGAATGGTGTCATTTCGTCGTATGACTCTTTAAATATGAACCGTATTCATCAATTCTGATACATTTCACGCCATCCCTAAAACTATTTTTTCCATATTTGTATTTATGGTCAGTCATAATAATATCTAAGTATCTAAATTGTTTCGTGAAGTTTTGCTTATAATGGTTCGGTATGTTTCAGGTGCATAGATTGTATCATTTTTTCGAAGCACTTTTTCGATTCTCCCAAAATCCCGATCCGAATCCAAATACACTGGTCAACAAAAAACCAACTTTTGTAAGCCCATGAAATAAGTTGAACTGATTTTAAAAGAGCATTAAAAAGCATTCACAGTGATACTATTTTTACGTCTTGGTTTTTTTTTGGATATCAATATAAAGACTTAGCACCCAGTTATAAAAAATATTTACATGAATAAATTTTAATAATTTTAAAAGTGTACAGTTAAACTACTTTTTCTTTTATAATTCAGATCTACGGCTTCTTTTCTTAACATCCAACAATAATCTGCTAGCAAAGTAAGACTTCACTTTCTTTGATATCGCCGTTCCATGCCCGCTATTTCCTAGTGGAAACGCTCACCATGCTCATCGCTAACGACTCCCATATTTTGAGGTAAAAAATCTAAATGTGAATTCAAAATATGTATAAGGGACATTTTACAGCCGATAGCGTGCAAAGCTTCAATCATATCTTTCAGAAGTTTTTTATAGTTTTGAGCTCTCACATTTCTGATGAAATTAGTAAAAATTTGTATCATAAATTTCTAAGCCTTACTCCCTTTTTTATTTAATTGACTATTAAATGTATTGTCCTTAATCAACCCCCTTGTATTTTAGGTCCAATAAAAATCCCTTCCTATAATTTTGCATCTGAATTTTTTTGCGAACTTTTCTTTACGGTATTGAAAAGCATCTCTTTCGCGGTTAAGAGAAATAGGAGTTAATTTTTCATTCTTCCCTTTCGTAGTAAAATTACCGCACACGTAACAGTAATTGTCTCAAGAACATGTTTGTGGACGCGCGCAGCGAATACAAATTTCAACGTGATACATAACATAATCTCAAAAATTCGAGCTAAGCCAGCTGCGAAACGTATATGGTTGGTGGGTAGTTGCTGCGTACTTCATGATATTACAAGTCATTATCATTGGGCAAACACCTTGTTAACCAGTGATATTAATGTCCCAATTCGAGAAATTTGTGGTCTGTGATTGTAAAATATCCATTTATGTGAAAGTGATATGTGCAGCACATAACACGTTCATTCACTGAAAGTGCAGTGCAATTCAACATAACTCCTTCATCCACTGCAGAAAGTTAACTTTTTACTTTTTAGGTATCTATAAAAATGTTAAGTGCCCATACCACATTCATACAATACCTATTGATTTAAAATAATAGTGTACATGACACCTTCATCAAGTAGTGAATTTCTAAAATAGCCACAAACATGGTTGTTTTATGGTTTGAAATTGTTTGTATGCACATAACACCATCATTCATGCATAGAACAGCGAAAATCTGAAAATGCGACATATCCCCTTCATCCACTCTCTCGTCTTCAATTATATTACATCAATTTTTTCATAGTCAAACACGTCTGACTTTTTGAATTGCGAATTGGTCGATAAAATCTTCGCAATCTAAACAGCTGGCGATAGAAGGGATATACGTTTGTAAAACTGACTGTAGGTGGCAGCATGCGCTGTTTCAAGTTTATTAAATTCAAAAAGATAAGATTTTTCGTTTAAAATAAAAATTTATTGGTGCAATCGATAAATTAAAACATTTTTTTTTAATTTATTGATTGATTAGATTATTTTTTGAAAAATGCAAAAAAATATTCCGATTTTTTTTCAATTTTTCAAAAAAAAAATACTAATAAAATTTCTTTAATTCCAGAAAATAGAAAAATCGATTATTATTTAAAATCTCCAAGGAAATAAATAGATTTTTATATTATTTAAATTTTGATTATTATTTTTAACTAAAAGTGCCAAAATTATAATTCACAAAAAAGGGATGAATTGAATTTCTTGAATTATCAATTAAACAGAAAATTATTAATTAACAGAATTAATAATTAATTATTCTGGATGAAAATAATGAAACTTTTCATTATGTTATTATGATGGTACTCGTATTGGGCACGCCACAATTGCGGCGGTAAGTTCCCTCTTTGAGGAGTGGATAGAGAGGCGCCACGGTGTCCTCACCTTCCGCCTGACATAGGTTCTCACCGGGCATGGGTGCTTTGGTGGGTTCCTGTTCAGGATAAAGCGGGAGGAAACGCCCGGGTGTTTCCATTGCGAGGATCGTCTGGAGGACATGGTGGAGCATACGGTGGAGGTGTGCCCTGCCTGGGCGGAGCACCACCGTGTCCTCTAGAGGCGATCGGCAGCGGTGACCTCTCGCGTCCGGCCCTGGTGCGAGCCATGGTACGGAGTGAGAGGGCATGGGAAGCCATCACCTCCTTCTGCGAAGCAGTTATGCTCACGAAGGAGGAGGTGAGGCGCGTGAAGGAGTGGCAGTTTCTGCACCCTCACGTCCCTAGCCACCGCAGGAGGACACGCCCCGGGCGTCGGGAGTCAATTGCGGACTCCCGGCCACCGTAGGCGCGAGCTTGCGGGTAGCGCGCCGCCCGGTAAGGACCAGGCTCGGTTCGACGGCGCGCAGTGTTCCACGCGCGCCTCAAAGAGATGTCAGCAGCACTGAAGGGGTCTGCTAGGACCGATGCCTGCCAGGGTCGCGAGATTGTTCGAAAGAGATACCGTGACCCTGGCACATGGGCAACTGAAGGAACACGGGTGGGTTTTAGTTCCTCTGAATGACTTCTCCCGCTCCGCCCAGAGCGGGAGAAGTCATTTGATGATTTACCATCCAAAAAAAAAATGGTACTCATATCTATTTGATAAAAGGTTATTCCAGCGAAATAATGCGTAATCCACTAAATAGAATAAAAGTAAAACCCTGTGTGCCTATCAAGTCTTGAAACATTGACTGTTGAGGATTCTCGGGATCACGTGTTTTATTATTAAAACAAGTAATAGGTACAATAACAGTTTGGTCCTAATATACAGGGTGGCCATACCTGCAAAATAGGCCCCCTCATTTTTTTCCAGACTTTTTGTCGCCAAGCTTGTATCTTCAACCAAAGCTGCTGACGATTTTTTTATTTTTAAATAAATTTCTCAGAAGTAAAATCGCCTAAATCGAAAAGACTATTTTTATAGTCTGTACTGTAGTAGCAGGCACTCAGTGTATCATCACTACTTGTCATTCATGCATGGTTGTCTTTACGGATTGCATTCTTTTTTCTGCGATTTTAAAGTTTTTTATCACAAGTTGCAGCTATTGAGATAGACAATATTGAAAGAGGCAATGACAGTTATAGAAATAACATAATAATTGTTAAAAGTGTTATAGAAAAGCTACTGGATTGGCTATCGAGTTATTCTCTGAAGTGAATTGCGTATCATGTAACTTTTGTGGTTTATTTTGCGGCTTAAAGCATCTATTTTCGACTCGAGAATCTTCCTTGCCGTGAGTATATTTACGTTATTTCCTATAGATAGTAGTAATAGGTGTTAGTGCATTTACTACTACATTATTTCGTAGTATTCATTCGTACTGGAATAGTAATAAAGCGAATGTCAAGGTTCTTTCTATACCTTGCCATCTAGAGGTATAGTCTGAACGATTAGGCTGTTCCGCTGTGTCGCCAGCGGTTTAAAAACAACACTTCCTACATGCTATAGGTACCTCCTTCAATACATTGATTAAAACTAAAAGAACTTATACAAAAGAATAATAATGACTAAGTTTTTCCTCATAATGAATGTGTCATTTAGTTTTAATACATAGTCAGTAGGTTAAGGCCTTTTTATAGAAGATGAGAAATCTCTAAAAGACATTTCCAATGTTGACAATAAATATTTGAAAGCCAACAATTATTTACCTAATTGACCAGCTGTTTCAGTAGCCAATCTACAAAATATTTCTCATGGTCAAATGCCTACAATGTTGTTAAATTTACATGATTGACTGATGTTATGTTTCAATTTTAATTTGTTTTTTAATATGTATGTGACCTTGTCTGTGTCGTATATTGATTAAAGTTGGTTTTTGGTTTAAAACTTGTGTGGATAGTAAAGATTTGTCTATTACTCTCTATTTTATTCATTAGGTGTTAATTTAAAAGATTGTTTAAAGTTAAGAAAGCAAAAGATTAAATAATTAAAACCACACAGATTGAGTTGTGGATTTTACACCTCGGAAAGCACATTACGCTATTTGTCTGGGCTCTTATTTGTACATTGTTGATGTTACATTTTTTGGATATTTATTTATCAAATTACACTAACAGCTTCTTTGTTTAATAAACATATCTTATACCTTTAAACAAGCAATTCTTGTATATATATATATATATAATCTGAATTTCAGAAACGGCTCCAACGATTTTCATGAAATTTAGTATACAGGGGGTTTCAGGGGCGATAAATCGATCTAGCTAGGATTCATTTTTATAAAATGTCGTTTTATTCGTGTTTTCAATGACCAACTTTATCGATAATCAACTTGAACATAAACTTATTATTTTAAACACAATTTACCAAAAAATACCGAGCAAAGCTCGGTCAAGCAGATATTATATGTTTAACAGTGTAACAACTCTTAACTTAAAGCAATTTTTCAAAAGAGGTGTATATATGTTCAATGTCTTTTAAGGTTCCCTATCTGTTGAATCAGGCATGATTCATAGTGATTGCAATTCACGGGCAGGAAACATGAAACAGTTTAGCTGATTTTTTTAAGTTACTAGCATGTCAAGCACTAAATACACAGAACATTCTTTTGTGCACACTAAAATTGAAGGATGCAGGTTTAAATTTTTATACTAACAATAATTCAACTTTTACTCTTTGATAATATAAGTCTGAAATTGCAAACCTTTTTTGAGCTAGCCTGGTGACCAACGGACTTACCTTCTCTCTTTACCCAGCAGTTTTATATTAATAGGCTCATTATAGTGTGTACCAATAATACTATTTAAATTATTTATGGGGAAGCACCAGGGGTAGCTTCAATTCAATTTTCTATGTGTTTAGGGTTCTTTACCTGAAGGGTAACTAACCAACGGGACTGTATAACTATGCCACTGCTGGCCATCCATCCGTCCGTCTGTCAGCGGGCTGTATTTAATGCTCTGTAATAGGTAGACATTTGAAATTTTCACAGAATGTGTATTTCTGTTTCTGCTATAACAACAAATAATAAAAACAAAGTTGAAAATTAAATGGGTCTCCATAAAAGAAACGTGATTTTTTTCTCGTTTTTTGCCATGGATCCCTTCAGACGCCTTCACAAATCCTACATGCATGCATCCTATCCTAAATGCATTTGAATGAATATTTTGGGAAAAAATCAAAAGTCATTTATTCAAACTAGGCTGAGAGTCAGCACTTTTTGAACGTCAAAGTTACACAAGACAGTCCCCCCAAAACGCCCGCCCTTCGAAAACATCATACAATGGGATTAACTTGGAGGGTTGTATTGATGATTCTAATGAGTATACTGTTATCATCTGCCTAGCCTTTCCCCAACTATGTTGGGGTCGGCTTCCAGTCTAACCGGATGCAGCTGAATACCAGTATTTAATGATTATAATATAATGGTTGCAAATAATATTTTAATGAATATAGGTAAAAATTTAAGATAATATAAGTTTTGCGGGCTAACTTAGCGCATCCACTTTAACTGTTATAATTGGTAATGAAAAAGGTAGTTAGTCCAACAATAATTTATTTTAATTTATAAATCGTTTTTAACAAACTCATACACAAATATTATTTTAAAACTAGATACTGGGTGTTTCCCATCCGGCAACACAAGAAATACTGAATGAAACTTAGAATTAACAATCCCTTTTTAAATTCGGACATCTTAGTCAGATCAGGACTATGCAGATTAGTGGTAATCATGTTTTGAAATTACAAAACAGCAAAATACAATTCTGTTCAATCAAATTGCATCATATTTCTATTTCATCTCCATTCAAATTGCAAGAATCTAAACAAATGTTAATTAGGCATAGTTTCACTGGCAGCGGACATTGTTCATGAATGAATTCACACACAGGTATACGCACAGTTCACACCATACAAATGATGGGGACTCGTTATGGTATGAAAGTTGTAAAGGTAAAAGTATTTTGGATCTGCTGTAATCTTAATATTATAAATGTGAAAGTTTGTGAGTATGGATGTATGTTTGTTACTATTTCACGCTAAATTTACTGATCGGATTTAGATGACATTTGGCAAACACATAGATTATAACCTGGATTAACACATAGGGTACCTACTTTTTATATCGGTAGTACGTACCCGTGCGATAATTTCCAACCGCAGGCACAAATAGTTTATAATATGTATAGATATGTTGGCTTATCTCATAGTATGGCATACTGGGGTTCTAGACTAAACAATTGTAATAAATATCTTAAGTATTTGTTTAGTTCTTGTGTCATTTTATTTACACTGAGAATTATGAATCATCATGAAATAATGAGATTGTAATCTGTATACCAGACATGTCTATGGATAAAGAACATTGACATAAGTGTCTTATACTTCAGCCCTGAGGTTGTTTTTTTTTTCTCAGTAACTCATATTCATAGTTATGACAGCAGTATGAAGTTTTTGTGAGTCACTTAAGATTGATTTATTTATAAATCCTTAACATTTATTTCATACAACTTTTTTAAGCGATGATGAGATGAATGTATGAACAGTTTCTTAATAGTATAAGATTTGCTCGTTTAAACATTATTTAATAGTTTATTGATTGCTATTGTCTCATACAAAGAGAAATTAGTATGCACAACTTGTAAATAGACACCTATTTGCCCTTGAAAACAAATATGGATGGTCAATCAAATGTCTATCAATTACTACGACCATAGTACACTATTTACATCCATGGTACCATCGCGGACACTAGCGATCAACCACTTTTCAACCTTATTTCTAAAGGCATAAGGATGAAAAGTAGTCTATCCCTTCTGTCCGCGCTTGGACATAATAGTTGCACATACGGCTCAGTGCAGGTCGAAAAGACTGCAAAGCAAAGTAGTTTCTGACGACATTGAGTAATAAACTTTATAATCAGTCTCTAATAATGCACACCAGCCGTCCTAGGAACATTTTTATGTCTACGTCCTGTTTGTGCAAGTTTGCAATTTATGAGGCTGAAAATAAAGTGCATTATGAATTTATGACATGACAGCAGAAACTAGTCTGGTCTGTGTACAATATAAAGCTATGTTTACACAATAAAGCGCTGCGTGCGACGGGAAATACATAAAATAGATCTACAATCTCATCTGAACAATGCAACAGCACGCGCCTTATACCTATACAATCGCTAAGGCATTAGTCGCGTCGGTGTATCTATGCATAAACTTAAATATTTTATTTTTCTTTCTCATCTTTTTAAACTCAAAAATACAACTGGTATAGTTTGTTCCACTTTTGATAAATAATCAGTATGCATGCCACATAATAAAGAAGGATGCATAGGTCAATGTTGTTTGACCAGTGCCACTAACATCTTTACGAACACTACTGTGAATTTTAATTATAAACAAACGCTTATCTATACTTTAATATTAGTCAGAAGTCAGAAAGGACGCAAAACGAAAATTAATTAATAAATAGCACGGGTGGATGATGGGAAGCCACGACGCTCTGGGTTGGGAAACGAATTTTTGATACGGACGAAGTCACGGGCAGAAGCTAGTATTATAATTCTTTAGTAGGTAATCTAGATACTGTTGATTCATTTTATTGGATTTATAAATAACTAGAATTTGCCAGCGGTTTCGCCTGCGTGGAGGTCGGAGGTCAGAAATCATCTCACAATAACATAATTACTACCGTGTTGAAAAGTATCCTAGGTAATTAACTATATGTGTGCCAAATTTCATCTAAATCCGATTGAGCCATTTATGCGCTATTCAATAACAAACATCAAAACATAAAAACGTTAAAATGTGTATTATTTGTAGGGAGTAGAATTTAGATAGGTAAGTGTATTTTGCTTCAGACAGGGTTTTCTTTGTTATAAAAATGCCCTTGTTTATAAAACTTAATTGATTCATAATAGGCCGATAATCATTAGTTTGACGACAGTAATTAATCAACGACTTATCTTCAAAGAGGACCAATTAAGTTTGTTATGATTGAAATAATAACGACAACCCCAACTACAAATGAGGTAGGTAGTCAGAATTATGGTATGAATGGAAATGTGAAAGAATGTGAACCTATAATAGTGTTATAACTAAATTTGAACAATGCCTAATAACTGAATTTAAGAACTCTTGATCCAAATACATATTTCGCTACATTAATACTGATTTGAAAGAAAAAAAATAGAATGAAAATATGTTTATGATGACCCAGATTAAGGAACACAATATAAAACATAAACAAACTAGCTTCTGCCCGCGACTTTGTCCGCGTGAAACTTGGTTCTCCGACTCACCTCTTTGCATCGCATCGCCTTCCCGCACTATAAACTCGTTTTCTTTCTGACTTTTTCCTTTTCTCAGCTCTTAAGGGTCCTAGCGTGATGTTAAATAGCTTATAGCCTTTCTCAAAAATTGGGCTATAAATGCAAAAATGTTTCTTCATGGCTGACTGGAAGCTCCAAATATTAGCGGGTACAAAAAAACAAACTCTTCATGCGAATTATAAAGTGTAACAGTATTGTATATATATTCAGATACAACCATCATTTGGCTCACATTAGCCAACACCAACAAGAGACTACTTATCACACACATTTGTTCCAGATGTCCAAGCCAATATAATCAGCAACCATGAGTTGGCTTCGTTCAACGGGCCTCTCGTTCGCCCGACAGCTGTCGAGGTCGCTCGACCCTCGGCATGACTACGAACCGCAGGCCTGCTATAGTTCCTTCTGCAAACACTGGCAGCAGGCGCACGATATTATTCTTAAATCGCAGGTTAGTAAGGTTCAATTTTTACTGCAAGATACTGCTTTATTATTTTTCATATTTTGACTGTTATACTTACTAGGTCGTGGATTAGAACCCAGGCAGGCGCTTTATATATTTCGGGGGGTGTGCTATAATCGCCACGCTTGGCAGGCGGGTTGGCGATCGCAGTATGGTGGTAAACTGTATTAATGCTGCTGCCCATTCTCTAGTCGCCTCTTACACACCCTTAAGAAAAAATGGTGCTATTCTTTACGTCCGGCACCGCACGGCCAACCATAGGCGCTTTGCATTGTTCCACTGTACCACTGCTCTCCAAACGGTGAAGATAAACATCGTGAGGAAACTGCCATAACCTAGAACCAAAAATTCGAAGGTATCACCTTTCCGCATTGAGCCCACGTGGTGGATACTGGCCCACTCCCTCTTACAGCGAGGTAGCCTGTGTCCGAGCAATGTGAAAATTATACAGTGTTGTGAAAGTCCAAAGCCCTGACTATACCATCCTAATCATTTACAGCCGAACCACCTCCACGACGATGTCCTAGGAGTAGTAAACCACCTGGAACAGCTAGCCACCCTGCTAGTTCTGGAGGCCAAAGCGAGAGAGATCAACACTGCCACCAGTCCAGCCGCCTGCCTCGAGTACCTGCTCAGTGAAAACTTGCTGGATAAGCTGTATGAGTGGGCCATTTGTACGGGCAAGTAAGTAGATTTTTTATCGTTAGCTTCCCTTACGTCACGATTATAAATACCTAACACTTGCGCAAGATTCAAAACCGATTATCTATCAATACTTTATGATAGATATTTTACGCATACTATTACATTATACAGCATCAGTTTTTATCCAGTGCGCAAACTGTAACCATGAATTCAGCATATCATTCTAGACCCCCCAGTGTAGAAATTATTCGTAGGTTTCACAAAAAAAAAATCTGCTGTCTCATAGAAAAATGCAATACCTACGGGGAAAAATGTATGGAACAGCTGATTTTTTTTTTTTTGTATAACCGACGTAAATTTTCTACTCTGGGGGGTCTAGAATGATATGCTGAATCCATGGTTACAGTTTGCGCACTGGATAAAAACTGATCCTGTATATTATCTTCTTCAGTGGGCAGATACTTACAATATGACAGGGATGGGCAACCTTTGGAAAAATGTGGGCCAAACGTTTCGATACTAAGTAAGCCGCGAGCCATAGGGTGGGACCGACTTAAATACTGATATTCACGTAATTAGGAAAAACGAAAATTTTATCAGCCTGGGGTAATTGTGGTACAGTCACATGATAAGAGGTACTTGATTAAAAATACATAAACTTTTAGGTAGGTTGGCTAGGTAGAAACTTCAGAACGCCATCTGCTACGATCCTACATACTCTTGTTGCTTCCTTTATGTTCATACATATGGTCATACACGCACGCCGGTTGCGAGCACTACGCACCTGACCTTTCTGACGAACGTCACCAGTAAGGTCACCATATGTCATAGGGCGCTAAGCCCTCTAAGAAGAAGCCGTTATGAGGTTCATTTCATTATTTTTGTCCATTCTTATGTTCCGCAATGCTGTGTCACACTGTTTTATATGAATGAAACAATGTGACGCGGCTTGTATTTCGTCTGCAAGAGGGTTTTTAGGGCAAATTATGGGATGCTGTAGCCTACTTCTAGATACATTTAAATAAGTTATTTTTATTTCTTTATTTGAAGTTGGAGTAATCGCCTTCTTACTTATAGTAGCGCTTATAAGTCAGTCAGTTTATACTGCGTCTTTAAAGGTCATTTGTCAATTTCGTAAGCACTTGAGACAGTCTGGCAGCGTCTTAAATATTTCTTAATAACTGCACTTATTCTTAGCAGACGAATGATCTTAAAACGTCTTAATGAGGTGTGCAACCAACAAAGCATGACATTTTAAATGTGAAAAACTATATTTACTGTGTTATTTACTTGCTGTTCATTATCTCCTGAAAATGAGTGGAATAACGTAGGTTATGAGTATGAATGTTGACGACTTAAAGATTAAGGCAACCATTTTTTTTTGTGCGTCGGACATCGTCAATTGACGTCTCCCGCTCTGGGTGGAACGGAAGGGTGTGTCAGACTTTTACTGACTAAAACCCAACCGTGTTTCTTTAGTGGCCTATGCCAGGGCCACGGTAACTTAAACAAATCCGCAACCATGGCAAAGCTGGCTTGGTTGCCTGAGTAAGGGGAGACCAAAGAATCGAGGGATGGAGGATGATTCTATGGGTAGAAAGGGAGAGTACAGATGACTAATTGAGACGTATTAAAGAAAAATACATGTTGCGCCGACCCCAAATAAATTGGGATAAAGGCAGTAGTATAAATGAGTGGAATAACGTCAAACAATGGTTATTGTACGAATTAGTACAAGTGTTATTTTATTTCTACGAATTATAGACGTTGATACAAGTGTGTCGCATTAAAACCTGTAATATAACGCATACGCACGTACAAATGATAAGCTGCTCTATAAAGTAAGTAAGCCCACGTTTCCACGGCCGGCGGCCGTAAGAAAATCGCAGCGGGATTTATTCGCCCACTGGATTTTCGACTCTCGGTGTAGAACCGAGCAATCACACTATTCGAATTTCAACTCTCAGCGCTAAGCAGTGCGTTCAGGATCCAGTGCGCGAAAAATTCAAAAGTCCAAATTTTTATACGACCTTCCGAACGTTGACTAAGGTTCAATTTACATTGACGCTGAGAGGAATGTAAGCCACGTTTTGTAACGAAATTGTGCAAAGCATAATGAAAATAAATAAATTTATGACAATTGTGTAACGTATAAACTAGAAACAAGCCAAAAACAGTTCGTATGGCTTCAGCAACATTCCCGGGAGTTCCTGCAACTAGCAATTCGTATCGAATTTGTACGTTACTCAATTAACATAAAGTTTATTATGTTTTGTAACATTTCGATACACAAATTCGCTGCCCATCTGTTCTGCGACAGTGTAAATTGAGCCTAAGTATTATTTAGCTTATGATAAAACTAGAAGACCGAGGAACTGGCCAAGCGCAGCGTAGCGAGGTTTTCACAGAAAAAATAATATCAACATTGTGCACTTTGAAATAAAGTTTAAAGTCTGCTGTGGCCTTTCCGTGGAGTAATTAAAGATTATTTATTTTCGAGTTTAAAGCTGCTTATCCTTCCTACACAATCTCTTCATTATTTTATATTACTTGCTTCTGCCCGCGACTTCTCGCTTCTCCGCGTGGTAGTTCGTTATACCATAAATCATATCCTATAGGACTCGGCCATTGTGTAGCTTTCCATCAGTGAAATATTTTTTTAATCGGATCAGCACTTCCAGGGATTACCTGTTAGAAACAAACAATTTTACCTCTTTTTAATGAATGATTCTATTTCTGTAAGTAGACTTACATACACTTTCACACGTCAGTCAAATTTAAAAATGGCCGAAACAATCTCAGAAGTCAGTCTCTTTTAAAATGCAGACAGTTTTGGTCAGATCATTTGAAGACCATTTAGATGGGTGACTAAAATGGTCTTATGAGGAAAGAATCACATAGAATTAGTGGACCTGTCCCATCAGCACACACCTTTTTCAGTAATCATGCAGCTGAACTCAGAACTTCAATGATTCGACAAACAATACCAAAGACAGGACATTTGTGTAGGCCGCATAACAAACATACAGGATATTTCATGAAAAAGTATTAGGTAAGAGATTATGTCAGGAATAGTTACAGTATCCTGTTATAATGCTGATAATAATTAACAAACTACTGTTCTGTTTTCAGGCAGGGTTATCCCCCCTGCCAGGTTCGACAGAGTTATTATCGAAATTTGTTCGAAAAAGTTACCGTGGCCCAGGCACAGGCAACTGAGGGAACACGGGTGGGTTAAGTCAGTAAAAGTCTGACGCGCCCTTCCTCTCCGACCGGAGCGGGAGAGGTCATTTGATGATTTCACACCAACAAAACAAAAGGCAGGGTTATCTTAGGATAACCCTGCCTTTTTTTCTATTGAGAATATTGCTCTAGAGCAATATTCTCTTATTACTGTGTCCTATTGTAGTTGATTTCATAAGAAAACACCTTATCAGCTGCCAACGGCTATAATTACGACAAAGCGTTTATTGCCATATCTAATTAACAAAATTAAATAATAATTTCTCACTTAATTATAATTATGACCGGCCATAGGTCATGCTATTTAATGTCAACATTATAATTTCCTGTGTGACTCACTGTGCTAAACTAAACAAGGCGATACGAACTTGTAATAACAAACAAATACATATATATTATATTGTGAATAAGTATAATGGGCCATTGAGGGAAAGGCAAGAATGTGACTCGTGTTCCAAAATGAATTTGTATTGTATTAATAACAATTCAGCATTCAAGCACTCAGTTGTTATTCATAATAACAACTGAAATATTAATACTATGGAACAGGTACATTATCTTATATCTTTAAACGAGCAATTCTTGTATATATATATATAATCTGAATCTAGGAAACGGCTCCAACGATTTTCATGAAATTTAGTATACAAGGGGTTTCGGGGGCGATAAATCGATCTAGCTAGGATTTATTTTTATTAAATGTCGTTTTATTCGTGTTTTCAATGCCCAACTTTACCGATAATCAACTTGAACATAAACTTATTATTTTAAACGCAATTTACCAAAAAATACCGAGCAAAGCTCGGTCAACCAGATATTGTAACATAATTAACGCAAGGCCTCATTTACCCCAACTAGCTTCTGCCCGCGACTTCGTCCGCGTCAAATTTTTGCTCCCCTGACCATTCCCGGCGCATCGAATTGCCTGCCAGTTTTCGTCCGTTTTCGATTTTTCGTTGCTGCTCCGCTCATTTTAACCGTAGCGAGATGTTATATAGCCTATAGCCTTCCTCAATAAATAGGTTACCCAACACCAGTCGTTTCTGAGATTACCGCGTCCAACCAAAAAAAATAAACTCTTCAACTTTATAATATTAAGTAAAGTATAGATTAGAGTATTGAGTTAAAAGCTTAATTTATTGACAAAATAATGTTTATTTAATTGACGATAAATATTGAATAGTTTGTACATAACAAGTTTGGATGAGAATATTTTCTTGTTTTATACTTTTTTTAAGGGTTTTAGTTTTTGAACTAACTATTTTTTATTTTTTCTTGGCCATTAAGGGTTAAGGGTAGCGTTAAATAACCTATACCTACATAACCTTCTTCAATAATTGGGTTAACTTTTCAAATCCGGCGGGTCCAGAGATTAACGCGTTCAGACAGACAGAGCAGCAGGCGACCTTGTTTCATAATAGTGATTATTTTTTCACAAGTCAGACGTAAATGACTCCTGTCAGAGTTGCGATTTTTTTCGAAAGAGTTGCCGTGGCACTGGCACAGGCAACTGAAGGAACACGAGTGGGTTTTAATCAGTAAAAGTCTTTTATTTTTTTTTTATTTTTTTTCAGGATGGGAAATCATCAAATGACTTCTCCCGCTCTGGGCGGAGCGGGAGGGCGTGTCAGACTTTTACTGACTAAAACCCACCCGTGTTCCATCAGTTGCCCATGTGCCAGGGTCACGGTATCTCTTTCGAACAATCACGCGACCCCGGATCAGTAAAAGTCTGACACGAGCTCCCGCTCCGCCCAGAGCGGGAGACGTCATTTGAAGATTTGCCACCCAAAAATAGACGTAAATGGCTGTCCAATTCTCTTTTCTCGTAATATAAATGTCAACAGTAATAGAAAGTTTATTTATCCATGCCCTTTGTTGTTGCTCTCTCTGTATGCATTGTGAAAGAAATCGAGAATAAAATACAACTCGACAAATTGATAATCGTGACTCTTATTCGCGTGAAAATCGATTTTGAATTATTTATAGAACGTTCCATGATAAACTGATGGATCTGGATCGAAACTTCGTTTTGCGGGCTTGTTTTCCTTAAAGAGTAATTAAATTGTAAGAGGTGTGTTTGCTTATTTGATAGGATTAAGAAATAAAGTTTCGTGTGGTGCCGGATGTAAAGAATTACATCATTTCTTCCCGTGGTTGTCGTAAAAGGCGACTAAGGGACTTACTAGAGAATGGGCAGCAGCGTTCTCTATGCATTTTATCACATTTTTATACTGCGATCGTCAACCCGCCTGCCAAGCGTGGCGATTATGGCAAACGCCCCCAAATTGGGGGAGGCCTATGTCCAACAGTGGACTTCTTTTGGCTGAAATTATGATGAAGAAGAAATAAGGTAGTACTTTTTTCTTTCTTTTCTTTTTATTCAAATTCCTATATGTGTTGGTCAATTCCGGTGTTCGTTCTTGCTTTTCAGTTGCGGTTTGGAACGCTTACCGCAATGAGAGTTCCGATTAAACTGTTCAGATTTCCTTCGGTGAGATACATAGATGACATGATTAAATCATTTATCATTGATCTTTGTGGTGCACGTTCCGGAACAAAAAAAAAACGACATTATTATAACTTCTACCAACCCGCACTGGGCCCGTGTGGTAGATTACAACCCCTCTGAAAGAGAAGACGCCTCTGTCTCAACAATGGAAATATTATAGGCAGATTATTGATTTTTGGGAAGTCCATCTACCTAAATCTTCACACATTATTTTTACATTATCAACTCACAAACTCCACATATACTAAAATAGTTACCGGTAACTAACCGAAGATCATAATCAATTCAATAATAATAACCCATATCATATTATTAATCAGAAACTCTTCAGAAATAATCTACTTCAAAACGCTTGATAAAATAATTCATTTATTAGTTAGATCGGTTGCCGTCATTGCGGATTTCTTATCACTGTTAATCAGCCACTGTATGGTTATCTGTTATCTGTTTATATTATTGACTGCGATGTCAGGTTAGAAAAGCGATTAAAAACAAAATCAAAAGTCTGAAATAAATTCATACAAGGATGAGAATCAGCACTTTTTGAACGTCAAAATTACATAAGATAGTCACCCAAAACGCCCGCCTTTCACGATTTCTTAGTGCTTTCACTGGGAAGAAGTGGCGCTACAAACTCCCAGCTGCCTCCACCAGCACTTACCATAGGTTCATACATTAACTTACGTGTCTCTTCCATGGCAATAGGCAGACACTACAGGAAACTCGATGCCACCTGCCACCTGCTATGATTCTTAAATATACTTTTGCTTCGTTTATGTGCATACATCTGGTCATACACGCACGCAATAATGAACACTGAGGTAGGCCACCGAAATTCAAAATTTCTTAGGTTTTTTGCTTTTTACAGGGTAGTGTTAGGTTGTATAATTGGCGAAACGTGGGTGTACTTTAGGTACATCTCTGCCCAACCCTTCGTGGAAACAAGGCGTGATTTTATGTTGATCAAAATCTGAATCAGAGTTAGATTCTGATTGAAATAAGACTCGTGATCGTATCAAATATGGCTGTACAGAATTATAATCAAAAGACTCGCCATCTGACAGGCGGACCACTTCAAATGCGCTGCCAGGCCACATGGTTGCCCGCGGGCCTGGGTTGGATCAACCGTGAAATGTTGAAATACCCACATATAGTTATAAGCCTGAACAACTTTTTAACAGTATATTATACTAGCTGACCCAGCGAACTTCGTACCGCCTCAGAATCAATAAAACCCATGTTAGGTGAGCTCCTACCAAGTTATGCCAACCTGGTACTTCGAAGACATAAAGTGTATTCTAGCTATCACACATCCATGTTAGATGAGCTCCTACCAAGTTATGACAACCTGGTACTTCGAAGACATATTAATAAGGAACTTTTTTGGATGATTTTTACACCTTGGGTCCGAAAAACCCAAATATCTTACGGACCCCTATTTTTTTTTAAATAAAACTGTAGCTTATGTTACTCGCAGATAATGTAGCTTTCTAATGGTGAAAGATTTTTTTAAATCGGTCCAGTGGTTTTTGAGTTTATCCATTACAAACAAACAAACAAAAATACAAACTTTTTCTCTTTATAATATTAGTATAGATATAGACTAAACATAATTTTGTTACAGATACGAGAACGCAGTGCGGTTGGAACAGCTCAAGCTATTCGGGAATCTTATCAGTCATTACAGCACGCAGGTATTTATACAGTTTCCATGTACTTATTATCTACATTATCAGGTATTTGATAAACGTTTAGTATCGCATATTTACAGGGATTATTTGTATTTATTTTATAGCACACAAAGGATGAACGCAATATTTCACAATTATTATTCTTTCTTTGTTTAGTAGGATGTATTTCCCTTCTTATGGTTCTCACTAAAAACCACAGCGTGCTCGATAAACATGGAGTAATTAAGCTTAAATATAGACGTAGGCATAAAGGCTGCCAGAATGAAATAGGACTGCGGATCTCGTCAGTCGCATGCACAGTGACCCTTAGGCAGCAGTCTCCAGGTAACAGTGGGTACCTGAGAATGAACGGCGCCGCGGAGGCTGGCCCAGGAAGAGGTGGGTGAAAAGACGGTACTGGCGTCGGTAGAGGGCAGATAATGCCCTCTACCGGCCACCTAAATGGGTCCAGGTCCGGCAGACTCGGGGACGTCCGCCGCCCCCTATCATATATGACTCGAGGTGGTGGCGCATAATGCTCCACGCACACCCCTCTAAGACGTCGCGGGGGTAGTCAAACACCTCACTTCCCCCTGCTTGACCAGACGGGGCCCGCAGAGGCGAGCCGGCACCAGCCGAGGGCTGCGTTGAAGAGTGCTTAAGCGTCCCCGGTAGCCCACGGTGCAAGTGTGCGAGGGATCACGGGGTGGTTTTAGTCAGTAGAAGTCTGACAGACCCATCCGTCCGCTCCAGGGCGGAGGACATCCATGAGAATTACCAAAAAAAAGAAAGAGGTGGCGAGAAGGAACTAGACGCATATTGCAAGGATTAGATCGTGGTGGCCCTGAAAAAGGATGCCTGGAAGGATTTGGGAGAGTTCATTGCTCAGCAGTGGGCTAGTGTAGGCTACTAAAAATAATTAAGCCAAACTATAAGGGATACCTGTACATATGCAGTTGTTGAGCCCCCTAATTCTGAATTGAGCTACAAGATTATTGTCAAATACGTGCACTTAACGGACATGTTCACTCTAATCCTTGTGTTTCCTCAAAATACCATCTCTGACATTAATCGGCATGGCTCTCTTAAGGCTTCACCAAGATTACGTCTTTAAAAGAGACTGAGACCTTTGAAGATTTTTTGGTCTTTCTTCTCTGAATAGGAAACACTAGCTAGAAAACAGCTAGGTGAAACATAAGGTATTTTGGAAGTGTTTTTTTTTTTTACCAAAATACAGAAATATAATATCACTAGCATCTGCCCGCAAGTCCGTTCGCGGCAATTTTGACCCCCATCCGTCACGTATCCCATTGTTCGCCCGCGCTATTACTTCATTAACACTAGCGTTCTTTCCGACTTTTTTATTCTGTTTGGGTCCGAAGGGTCGTAGCGTGATGTTAAATAGACTATAACCTTCCTCAAGAATTAAACTATCAAATGCATAAAGAATGTTTCAAATACGACTGGTAGTTCCAGAGATTACTTCCTTTACCTCTATAAAATAATGTAGATTTTATCATACCTATATAAGAAAAGAACATGAGACTAGGTAATATCAAATTTAGTTACAGATACCTAGGCGAGTAATTTTGAATACAAAATGATTCAATAATGCGAAAGCATGACCAACTGATCATTTAACACGTTGTACCTAGTCGTGATACACTGTTCACACGATTCTTATGTCATAGAATTATCATGCAGTAATATGTTTGTACGCATGGCGACAAATCAAGCTATACATTTCCAGTATAAGCTGACTTCTCATTGTATGGAAAGCCTAAATACAATGCGAGGTTTGTTAAAACTGGAATTGTATAACTTGATATGTAGCGTTGTGTACCTACGTAAACATTATAACAAATATCATTGTTAGGTAGAGGGAGATGACACAAAACAGTATGTGGGGGTCCCACATAAGAAGAGATGACACAAAAAAAAATATCATCATAGAGGGAACTTAGCGCTACATGTTATAATAAGGTCCACCTAAAGTTTTTATGAAAGAACGCCTTCTCCGTAATGTTGCTAGAACAGAAATTCTGTGTTTTAGTAGGTATCTACAGAATAAAGCCACATGAAAAATCGAATAGCACAGGTACTATCATTGCCGAATTTTCTACAGTACTAGGGAAAGAAAAGGTTCTAATGGCTACAAAAAAATTCAACACAGACAAAAAATTGAGTGATAAGCTACATACTGAACATAGTTTGAAAGGGGAAAGGAAGCCCATCTATGTGTCTGAGAGTGTCACTAAAAAGACTGCCAGATTATTCTCTCAAGTCCGTGAATTTGCCAAAAGTAATGGCTACACATGCTGGATTTTTCGTGGAGCAGTTTATCTACGTCTCGATAATAATGATCGCGTGCAGATCAAATCAGAGCGCGATCTTGCTAGTATTCAAAGTAAACCATAACTTTCAGCATTTTTACCTTTTTATAATTTTGGTTTGTATAATTCTAATTATTTTATTTTATTTTATTAGCTTTAAACGATAATTGTATCACTTTTCAATGTACACTCACCTACAAAAAACAAAAAAATACACACAATTCCATCAATCACTTTAGACCACACCACTACAATAAACAGACTCTTAAAATATATGTCCAAACAAATATTAATACACATAAGACAAACAAAACCATCATACCGAGACACTACACACATTTTAAGCAATGGCTAGCATGGACAAGTGTTTCTTATTATTTAAAAAATGGCTACAGCGTGTGAATCATTACAAACACTACAAGAGATAGATAAAATACAGCTTGCTAAATCGATCACATGCGAATGTACAGATCTTGATAAACATACATCCATACATAAAAATGATTTCACTATAATTTCCCAGAACATTAGAGGCATTTGTTGCAATTTCGACGACTTTTTACTTACATTATCTAGTCTTAAATTTGAAACAGACACCATAATATTAACGGAATGCCAACTAAATTTAAATAAACCTGTTCCTCAACTTGAAAATTACAATTGCTATTATACCACAAATCTTTCAAATAAAAATGATGGAGTCGTCGCGTACGTGAAAAAATCTTTAAAACATAAAGTTACAGAAGTCAAGCTCTTACACGCATCCTCTCTTCAAATCGAGGTTCTAAATAACATTGTCTTTGGTGTATATAGATCTCCAGCAAATTTAAGTGCAGATAATTTTATTGACTCATTAAGCTTACATTTGGAATCACTAAATGTACAAAAAAGAAACATTGTGATCACAGGGGATATTAATATTAACTTGAAACCCAGGGAAACTGAACAATACTACGAACATAAAAATAGAATAAATTACCTAACTATGTTATCGTCTTACGGAATTCTGGCCGGGCATACACTACCCACTAGAGAAATGAATTGTCTCGATCATTTTATGCTAAAAATTAATCCGAAAAAAAACTCTGCATTTATAGCTATCTTACGCACTACCACTACAGACCACTATACCACCTTCCTTTCTTTGGCAAAAATAAAAGACCGAATCGCTCCAGATAAGACTAAAACAACTATAGATTTTGACAGTGCTCTCCTATATTTGCAAAATAAAAATTTAGCTGAACTTTTATTTATTGATGGTCCAAATGTGGTTAAAATCTCTTTAATAGAAAAAATTAGTGAATCTTTGACTGCTAATACACGCACTATTACCATACCAAGCAGTAAACGTTTACTAAAACCCTGGATTACTCAGGGTATCCTGAGATGTATTCGGAATCGTAATGCGTTACAGAAAAAGGCACGAAATCATCCTCACAATGAAATTACCAAAATGACATATACGCGGTATAGAAACTATTGCAATAATCTTATAAAAAAGTTAAAAAGAAAATATAATAGGGTACAAATTACTAACGTCGTCAAAAATTATAGACTTCTTTGGAAAAATATAAAAAATATCACTTATACTAATAAATCACGAACAGAAAACTCAGAATTATTGCAGGTTAAATCATCTCCCACAGAATCCGCTAACTTTATTAACAAATATTTTACAAGTATAGGCAGAGATCTGGCCCAAAACATAACAACTGATACAAATTTTAGCAAACCCTTAGTAATACACCATCACACATAAGCTCAATGGTACTTCTAGATACTGATCAACATGAAGTTTGTACCACGCTTATGAATCTACGATCTGACAGAGCCCCCGGATGGGACAATATACCCACTTGCTTCTTAAAACTTGCTAAAAATGAAGTTGTGCCAATTATCACGCATCTTGCCAATCTATGTTTTCAAAAAGGTACGTTCCCTGCCCCATTAAAAAATCTATTATTACACCTGTGTATGGGTGGTGATAGAGACGATGTAAATAATTATCGACCTATTTCCGTCTTAACTGCGATTTCAAAAATTATAGAAAAACTGTTAAATACTCGCCTCTTGCAGTATCTAAATAGATTTGATATTCTGTTCCCTTCTCCATATGGATTTAGGCAAAAAAAGTCAACTGAAGATGCTGTCATAGCACTAAGTTCTTTAGTATCCGAACAACTCGATAAAGGAAATAAATGTATGGCTGCCTTTTGGAATTCGTGGAATACCACTGACACTCTTTAGGCGCGGGACAAATACAAGAGGCGTCGGGCGGAGGTGCGGCGCGGGCGCGGCGCGGGCGTGGCGCCACTTCTTTGATATTTCATACAAAATGTATAGAAGAGGTGGGGCGCGAGACATACTGAGACGGCGCGGCGCGGGCGTGGCGCGGGCGCGGCGCGGGCGCCGCTTCCTCGCCTTCGGCGCACCCGGAAAATGCGTGACGATATAGAATTTAACGAGAAACACCGCGCCTCGCCTTTCCGACACCGTTAGCACGCCTGTTCTGCGCTGCACCGGCGCCGCGCCCGCACCACGCCCGCGCCGCGCCCGCGCCTCGCCTCCGCCCGACGCCTCTTGTATTTGTCCCGCGCCTTAGAGATTATCTTTCTGGTAGAACACAAAAAGTGAAAATTGGACAAATTGTTGGTGAGGCGTGAGGATGCAGATGTATCATACGGCGTACCACAAGGAAGTGTACTAGGACCTACGCTCTTCCTAATTTACATAAATGACCTCTGGCATGAGAATTAATAATGCTAAAGTATTCTCGTACGCGGATGATACAGCTGTCGACTTCTCAGGGAAAACATGGAATGATGTTAAGAACAGTGCAGAAGAAGGACTAGCTCTAAATGCAATGTGGTTAAAAAAGAATCTGCTTACCCTGAATACAAGTAAAACCAACTTCATTTACTTTAATATTTACAATCAGCTTCAACCAGATAAAGAATTTAATTTAAGAATCCACACGTGCGACATTACTACCGTTGGAACTTGCTGCAATTGCCCTACTATTCAACAAGTTACCCAAGCAAAATATCTGGGAGTGATTTTTGACCAGCGTCTTTCCTGGTATCCTCAACTGGAAAAAGTCATGAGTAGAGTACGAAAACTGATCTGGATATTTAAAGAGCTGAGATATGTTGTACCAAGGACAATAAATGTAAATAAAAATAAAGACAATCAAAGAAATCTATTAAATGAAATTTATGTATCTTTGGTCCAGTCTGTTTTAGTTTATTGCATAACTGTATGGGGTGGAGCAACAAAATTTAGTTTTCTAGAGTTGGAACGCGCTCAAAGAGCGATACTTAAAGTGATGTACTTCAAAAAAAAGAATATTCTCCACTGAAAAGCTCTACAAATTATGTAATCTGCTGTCAGTGAGAAAATTGTACATCCTTCTTATCATCCTTAAAATGCACAAAGAGACGCCATATGATCCTAAAATACTAGAAAAGAGAAAAAAGCACTGCATAGTAAATGTTCCCTCAAATTAAACAGAATTTGCCAGCAGACTATCAAAAACGTTCAGCCTTTTATACAACAAAGTTAATAAACTTATATACATATATGATAAAAAGAAAATTCAATGCAAAAAAGATTTAACAATATGGTTACACAATTTAAATTATGATGATACAGAGTTACTTTTGCAACGGGTGACTTAATAATAAATTATATATGTAGTGATGCTATTAGCTTATTTAGTCACACCATGTACACTCAAAATCTCCTTCTCTCTCTCACACACACACACACGCACAAGCACACACAAACACACACACATACTTAGACAAACCATCACACTCACATCACATACAATCACACTCACGCATATGTACAAAAGATCGTATTTTCTTTATTACTTTTTTTTTTCTCTCTTTTGTTATTTGTATACATATTTATAATGCAAGGGAAGAGCGGAGCCTTCAACTACAGGTATTTCTATGCCTAAATGGAGACTCCTCGATATGCAATGTAAGCTAAAATGATATGTAATAAACTTATTTTATTTTTTTATCTTCACACAGGGGACAGGGGAACCAACATTACGGCGAAAATAATTATTTCGCGAAACGCACTGTACTCGGTACTCTCTACTGAATAAAAACCTGCGGGCTTCCATAAAAGATAAAGCTTAGGTTTTATAAAACTGACAGTGCGACATATTTGTCAATAAATACATTTTTGACAAATTTTCACGACAGGCGCTTTCATTTTGGATAATGTATGATAATGTATGATGAAAAAAAAAATGTATGATAGAAACTTATTCATATCCTTCGTCGCTTAGTAATACATTTTTTTTCTGATACCTTTGCTGATGCTATTGCAATTTGTTTTTGCAGGTGATAGCAGCAGAACCCTTCTTGAGGCCACTTTTGAAACTGCTGAGCGGTTTCCGAAATGAGCTACCTCCGCCTAATCTTGAGAGTAAGTAATTTTAAGCTCAGTCTACAAAATTCCAAAGACCCTTCTAAGCTTTTGACCCGAAACTTTGGAGGTTTTATCCTTACAAAATATATATTAAGGATTTCGTAGGCATTGTATCTAGTTTTCGATCGTATTTAAAATTATTATTTTTAGCAATAACTCCTTTGGTAAGCTTGTTTGCGCGACATGTAGAATTGCCAACTTACTGAGATAAAGGTAAGCGCAGTCTTGTCCGCGCCTAAAAAATCGATAGCGCCGAATTAAAGAAAATCTTCCGATTTTTCCGGCGATTCGTCCGATTTCGCGCGAATAAGTGTGCGAGGCTTCTCAGGACAAGTAATTCTAAAATTAGATTTTTTCGGCTCTGATAAGTGTGCGTTTACCTAAATGAAGATATTTTTAGAATTGGAGAAAATTACGACAAACCCACATCCTACTCATATAATAAATGTGAAAGTTTGTGAGGATATATGGATATTTGTTACGCTTTCACGTAAAAACTACTAAACGAATTTGCATGAAATTTGGTACGCAGATAGTTTATAACCTGGATTAAAACGTAGGGTTTTATGCCGGTAGTACGTCTCCGTGTGATAATTTCCGTAAAAGCTAATTAAAGTAAGTATATTTTTAGCAATAGCAAGTTTACAACAACATAGAAATGACTTGACAAGCGTAGACAAGCAGAGAAAAAAACATAAAACACAAAGACGCTCTCAGTCTATGTCATGACCTGTGGAATTTATATTTCCACAAAATATCTCTTTTAATAACTAATCCTACTGCCAAAGAGTAATCTTACATAAAGGGCGGTGTATTCTTTTTCCCTATCCGGTTTTACAAAACATCTCGAGTTATTAAGTAAGATCAGTAATTTTATCTACAGAATGCCTGTATCTTTCACGTGTGCAGATAAACACATATCATATATAATACATCTGCGAATGATAACGATTCTCCCATAAAGATATAACTAGTTAAACCGGATTGACAATCTGCCTGTTAATAAACTGAAAATAAACTTACGCCTTCTCATGGGGGTAGACAGAAACTATAGAACTCCACTTGCTAAATGATTACACACTCTTTTCGCCTCGTTAACATGATATGGTCATACATGTACACCGGTTGCGAGTATTTCGCACCTGGCCTTTCTCAAGAACCGAACCTATAAGGACACTATATGTCCTTCCAGAGCGTCCTCGGTGCCCTTTGCGAGTAGTCACTTTAGTTTTTTAAGCGCGGGCTGGCCGCCTTTGTTTATTAAGGTAGCCACAGGCAAGTCCGGTTAAGCAGCCGACAACCTCATAGGTTGACCTGCGGAGATGTTATACCAAATAAAAAAGGCGAGTAATGTAACAAAAGATAACCTATTTACTCCAAATATAATGATTGAACATATGGCATCATGTTAAATCGACCATCCGGTTTCTGATAACACCATTTTGCTAAAATATTTCGCTCTGTCTGATTTGTCCGGAGAAAATTTGCAGATAATGTTTGCTTTTCTACGAACTGAAAATACTCAGTAATAAAATACAAAAGAGATGAAAATTACGTTAACATTATGTGTTTCCTAGCGTTTTTTTTGTTTTACTAAAATGATGTAAAATCTAAAAGAACTAATGAATAACTCTGTAAAAGTATACAATTTTGTGATCTTATCCGCGTAAATTTTGAATGTGAAAATGGGAACCATTTGGGGTCACTTTTGTTTGTCCATTCTTAAAGAATGCATGTCGTACACACCTCTTCATAGCAAGCTATACATTTCCAGTTTGAGCTGACGTCTCATTATACGGAAATCCCATACAATATGAGATCAGTTTATACTGGAAATGGATAGCTTGATGTGTAGCCGTGCGTGCCATGATTATTTTAAGTTTTTTCTCTTCTAAAAGTCAAGTACTAATTCTGATATGATTTGTTAATGTATCTGTTTCAGGTCAGCTAGTGACAGTCCTGAACCAGCTGTGCGTGGCGTTGATGCAGAATATAAAGTTCCTAGATCTGTTCTTCCTAACGACGCACACGCATAAAGGCTCGCAGGCTGAGTAAGTTGAAAATATTTGTGATTATGATTGAAACTTAATTCTGAAAAGGTAAGAACGAGATGTTCTTTCTGAGTTGCACATATGATTCCTTTGCAGGGTTTTATAACATTTTCTCCCTAAAGTCCTAAAAACTTTATGTACAGGTTTGATCTGGATGTATTTTATTGTTATGAAATTATCATTGGCTATACGAGTAGGGCCCACGTGGTAGATTACGGCCCACTCTCTCTCACCGAAAGGAGGCCTGTGTCCCAGCAGTGGGAACAATACAGGCTGTTGATGATGATGCGAGTAGGACAGATAAATTGGGATAAGGGCAAGAGAATGATGGTGTAATTATTATAGAGTACCCCCAAACGGGGAAAATCGGGACGAAATTTTTAAAAAGCAATTTTAACATTGAAATAATGCAGTTTGTTGCCAAAAAATAATCGAATGTGTTTACAGTGTTATAAATAACGATACAGTACCCTTGTTTTCAACAAAACTATATTATTTCAACGTTAAAATACATTTTACAGATTCATCCCGATTTACCCCTGAATCGTTTTATTTACCCCGGTTGTACCCCACTCGAATGCGATCTGCTCAAATATTTTTATAGCTTTTTATAACTAATAACCTAATTTTCAGGTTCATAATAGTCCGTCTCCTACTGTCATCGGTACATCGTGAAGGTAGTACAGGTTCAGCGGCGAGGGACGCCTTACTTCTGTGCGCCAAGATGTCTGCCCGCTGTGCGCAGCTCGCCGACTTTATGCTGTCCGGGAATACGTGTCCTGTTCTTGCTACAGGTTAGTTCTAGTTTTAGACCGTTCTTCATCAAAAGTGTTGCAAATAAGTCATGCTTTTTTTTGTGGGTGGGAAATCATCAACTCCCTCTCTGGGTGGAGCGGAAGGGCGTGTTAAACTTTTACTGACTAAAACCTACCCGTGTTCCTTCAGTTGCCTATATGCCAGGGCTAGGGTAAAGTGATGTTAACTTCATTTAAAATTAATAATTTCAAAGAAACTTTATTTACAAAATAGTTTTTATTTTAAACTTTAAAGTTTCGAAATTTAAATTCGTGTCGAATAAGAAAACATTTTCGCGCTTTTCTATTTTTTTTTTTCAATTTACTGTTTAAACAATCTGCCTAGCCTTTTTCTGACTATGTTGTGTCCAGCTTCCAGTCTTAACCTGATACCACTGAATACCAGTATTTTAGGCTGTTTTTCTGGCTTCTGACTACCCGTATCAACCATCAAAGATCTACAAAGAGAGTGAGAACAACAACGGCTTAATGGAGAAACGCCAAGATAACCTGCCAGTTTAAAATTTTCTTAATTTTTTGCTAATTACTGGTCAGTGTCGGGATTTTTCAAGATATAGTCATATAATGATATTGTATGAACTGAGAGGGTTGTATTGATGATTTTATTGATTATAATTATATCAAATTTGAATTCTGCGGTCTACCTACGCACCCCCTTAACGTGCTTTCAAAAGCACGGGAGTTTCTCAGTAGGAAACAAATACTCACTCATCTACAATACAACACCATATATGGCTAGTAATCAAGTCTCAGTAAATCAAAATCCAAATCTTAAATCAATGATCATACCGTCTATTTTCTCTCCCAGGTCTAAGCGGTCTATACTCCCTTCTGCCCCGTACTCTAAGTGACAAGATCTACCGCCTGACGCCCGACGACGTCAACCATGTCCATAAACTGACGCTGTTTATCGATTCGTTGGAGTTCTGCAATGCTGTGGCACAGGTAATATCTTATTACAACTATACAGGCTGTTTGGCGCATGGACCGACAATTTTATTTGGGGGATTAGGTAGGTCGTGTGCTAACTTTTACCCATAGATCCTGTTCTGGCCCGTTTAAATTGGTTACTCTATGCGCCTTCGGAACGCGCCCGAACGGAGTGACATCTGACTTGTCAAGTTTGACTTTTGACACTTGACACCTCTCTTTGATTTTGTGCTTGAAAAGGGATGGCGGTCCAAAATTGCGCGTGCGACCCTGTTGTAAAGTAATCCCTTAGAACCGGTCGTTTTGGTGGACAATAAGTCATGACCCAATTGTTTTGTGTTAATAACCCCAGTTGGGTGAAATAATACGGGTTGAGTTTGGATATATCTTTGTTGAAACTTTGAGGTTAATGTGTTAGTGTTTGGAACCGCATGTCTGGATGGCAGAGCTCTTGGAGCGGATTGTAACCTGGAGATACTCATAACGTCACAACACAATACAATACACACTCACTTACATAAATAAATCCAGGTAACCCCAGAAGCAGTGTTCTTCAACCAGGTGAGTCCTTTGTTTGTCGTATTGTAATTGTACTTATTATATTATTATATTGTTCTGCTCCGCGCACGGCGGACAGTTTCGCTCGCCACTTCTTGCTCCAGGGCCCCAGCATCACGCTTCCACCTACTCAATTAAAATCCTATGGCTAGGGCCTTGGCTTGGCGTCGAACAGATCCTATGTCCTAACTCTCGCTCATAGATTAAGTGTTGCCGTTTTGCATCGATAAATTCAATTTTAGAGTTTGAAAGCTCTTCGAGTATTTATTGTTATCTTTGCTAAGAATGCATGTTTTATTTAGAATAATCATACATTAGAGAATGCAATATAAGTTATTTGGTGCAAATACAACACAATACAAACTAAAAAAAATATGTAGTTTTAAAGACGATGTTTCAGGTAATTTTCAAAACCAACAAAATAAATCGTATCTTGATTATAGTGACACTTAGGATATGGACATGGATCTATAGGTGAAAAATAGCACATGACCCACCCGTTCCCCCAAAAAATACCCTGTACAATGATAAACACAATTTCGTGAAGAGTTATCATTATTGGCTACCTCAAATGCTGGTTCAAAATCTATAATTTGTCCATATTTTTCAGAACCATTGTTAAAATTCACACTTACTACACTGCTATATTTATTTTCCGGGGGCAACTGTATTACCGGCCAAAATCACCATTCGGTGGTTTACTTACATAGATACTTTAAAATTAAAATTCAAAAGCCTGAAATGCCAACGTGTAATGAAAAATCGCTGTGATCGATGCACGGGCTCTATAGGAATACGCCCTGCAGTTGGACAAAATCAATTTTGTTTTCTTTTTTGTTTGGAAATTATTTTTATAATGTGTGAACTCTCATCATCATTTCAGCTGAAAGACGTCCACTGCTGGACATAGGGCTCTCCCAATTTGGGGGATTGGCCATAATCACCACGCGTGGCAGGCGGGTTGGTGATCGCAGTATGGTCGTCAAATGCATTATAGAACTCTAATGGCCAGTTTCTAATAACTCCATCCGTCGCTTTATACGACACTAGTTTCTGCCCGCGACTTCGTCCGCATCAAATTTTTGCTCCCGTGACCCTTTCCATCGCATCGAAAGAAAGAAAGTTTAGTTTAGTTTTCAATTCGGACCAGTAGTTCCTGAGATTAGGGCGTTCAAACAAACTCTTCAGCTTTATAATATTAGTATAGATTCACGGGAAGAAATGAGATGGTGCTATTATTTACGTCCACACCACACGGATAAAAGGTTTAAATAATTGTTATTCTTCTCAGGTGGCCCACCCCGCTATAAAGAAACACCTACTAGACCTCCTCTACCAAGGGTTCCTGGTCCCAGTCCTGGGCCCGGCTCTCCTACAGGTAAATACTTCATACACTCCGGTTGTGGGATGAGTGAGCCATTGTATGCGTTGCTGATGTGACTTGTTTCAACTGGGTTTTTTTTATGGACGAAATACATGTTTGAGTGTTTTGTACACACGGTGGAATAGATATGTGTGCATATTGTTTAAAATTATCCATAGAGGTTGGCGTTTTTTTTCTGGGTGCATAATCATTAAAGGTCATACTAGGTGCTCTAGGCGGAGCGGAAGGGCGTGTCTTACTTTTGATGGCTAAAAACCTCCAGTATTCCAGTTGCCTATGCTAGGGCCACGGTAACTTTTTAGAAGAAATCCGCAACCCTGGCACGATCCATAGAACTCACTGGTAATCGTATATGTCGTGTCTTGTTGTGCATATGAGTTTATTATGCATTTTACGGTTTTGACTGGTCCTATTTAAATACAAATTAAAACTCACAGCAGAACCCATTAAAAATACACACGGTTTTAAGTTTCAAAGGCAAAGCTAGTAATTTAGTAAAAATATAATGAATCCATGTCTTAAGTTGCTAGCTCACAAAACTATTTTATTGTGTGTACAAAATGTATGATTAAATATGTGTCCGTAGTAAAATCCTAGCTAATTTTGCATAAACAATCATCTTATTTTATAAAAGTAATTTATTATTATATTATTATTAACTTGAAGTGTTAATAGCAGAAACTTTATTAAAGAATAATCTTTTTTTTTTTGTTTAACTGTATTTTTCTTAACTAAATTAAATACTATCTGTGTTCTATAGAAATGTTTAAACACGTGAAGTAATTTTAAAAATTCTGTTTGCACTAGATTACTAATTTTTCAACAAAGATTGTGCCAACAGTATAAAACACTAATAATTCAACTATTACTAACTAACTATAGTTTCTTTCAGTTATCGCAGGTGAGAATAACTAGTAATAGTTTTGTATATAATATATTCTTCTACAGAAGTATTTTTCCACTCTATTTAATTGTACTGAATTCTTAAAACACCTGCTTGCACCACAAATCAGTAACTATAAAAAAGTGGTATTTTTCTGTAAACAATTTTAATTTGACCCAGACAGAATCATGTTTTAAATAATAATTATATTATTTAGTGATTTGTGGAAATCGGTTTAATTAAACTAGAAATGAATACTTCACAATTTTATGACTTTATATCCAACAAGGATCTCATGAATTCAATATTTAACCATTATTTACAATTTTGTAATATTATTTCGTCAAACGACCATGTAAGGTAAAATTATTATGTATATTTATTTATATTATATTAATTGGCATCTTGTGTATCGTGTTCACATAACCATGTGTTTGTTTCATTAAAATAAATAATCATTATAATCACGTTTTAAAAAACGTGACGAGTGAAGAATGTACTGTAGTCTACGTTGGCACGAACGTTAAAATATCGCGGCTGTATTTTATAAGCTTTCAGTTTTGAACCGAGCTTGGGGCTTGTGTCTAAGTAATAATAGAGCACGGGTCGGTCCGTGGAGGGTTGAACATCTTTACACACCAAGACCCTTCCGTGCCTCGGAAAGCACGTTAATCTGTTGGTCCCGTCAGTCATTCGTAGATCTTAGACAGTCGTTACGGGTCCTCAGAAGCCCGAAAGTCTGACAACAAGTGTTACCAAGGGGTAACCAGTATTACCCAGTTACTGGGTTGTGGAGGTCAGATAGGCAGTCGCTCCATGTAAAATACTGGTATACAGTCGCATCCGGACTGGAACCCACTTCAGCATAGATGGGACAACACTAGGTATATAAGTAATGTTGTTGTTCGTTAGCCGGAAAAATCCCGCCGTGAAATTTTTACGTTCGTGTAGACGTGTGACTTAATGTGGTTATAAAATGTGTTATGACTTTAGTTCCGCTTAGTTTGTAGTATTAAATGATTTCATGATCTTTATAAGATAATTTATGACAAATATGTGCTCTCGGACAGTCCAAGTACTACTTCACAGCGCTTCGTTCTTCTTTCTTCTTCTTCAGTTATAACACATTTTTACTATGAATTGACAACAAGCACATTCCAAGATTTTAAAACTCCCCACAAACTAATCGTAGTTTTCATAAATTCAATATTTAATAGGGTGGCATATAGACATGGTGGTATATTTATGCTCAAACTGAAACTACGAATTTAACACCCCTTGCATAAAAAATAGTCATCGCTTATAAAAAACCGACGAATATTTTTCCACGCAGAGGGTTCAGTATCATGTTTTAAATCATCATAGTAGTAGGATGTGCGTCCATGTCCCTGTCACTCTATATATTCTGTTTTAAAAAACCTGAATCGATTTTACAGCAGAAGTACCGATCAGTACATCTCCTGTATGATCAAATTGATCAGATTTTTAATTTTGTTCTCTAATAATTCTGGAGTGTGCTTAACCATAGAAATATGGAGGGCAGAGGTAAGGAGAATCATCTCTATTTACGAAAAAGTGTCCGTCAAAATGTATTAAATTAGGGCGGCGCCATATTCGCATCAGTGTAAATTTTTGACAATAATGTTATGTTTACAAAATTATTTTGCACTACGTCAATAGTTGAAATTTGGTATACTGGACCCCTAGCCAAGTTGATAATCTGCAATCGAAAACTAATCAAATGTATGGGAATGAAATCATCTCAACGTTAAGTCACGTGGTTAGAACAAACGAACAGGAAATTCGTTGCCAAGTTCATATCGTTCAAAATGATAGAATGAATTGTTATCGTTTCTACAATGTTCAACACTACATCCTTTGTTATAAAGGTCGTTTTTCTAAAGACATTGTACAACGAGCGGCCGACTCAGGCGCGCCAACATGGCTACCATCTTATCGTTTTCTACAATTGCTCACCAATTGACACCGAGGCGTTACCGATTGGAGAACGGAATTCGACACGAAGCGGTTGTAACTTGGCTAGGGGGGCTGGACTGTTACTAAATTCTCTATTCCATAACAATGTTAAATATATTAGTGAATAACAATATTTTCTCACTAGGCACACTTCAATCCGTCAACAACTGCTACATTCATACCATACCCTTTGGTTGTGGCTACGCTAGCGCCATTTTGGCGGATTTTGCTGGACACTTGTTCAACTTTTCTCCCATATAAGATGATTCTCCTTACATCTACCCTCCATACATAGACTTAAGACCATGTTTGACGGCATAACATCATGTAAGTGGGCTTGTCATTGCACGCGGGCGCATCGGTTGGGCCATGCCGACGGCGGTTTAGTGACGGTAACCATCCATCGATCGATTCATTCCTGGAACGGACATTTTTCACATCCGGTGAAGGGTGACACGATGTGTCATGGTTGTTTTTTTCGCTTTTTTTTTTGTTGTGGCAATATTTTATTTTGTGAAATTATATATCCTTTTAAAATGTTTTTGTGATGTGATAATGTGGCAGCAATGAATCGATTGAATTCCTCCATTTTTTGGTGGTAGTAGTTTAACCCTATTTTGTTTAAAATTTTTGTTCTTGAATTTGGCTCGAATCTCTTTTATTTTTTTAAATTCTAACATTCCAGTTAATCTGTTCTTTCCAGCACCTTAATATTGACTAAACATTGCGTCTATATAAAAATAAACAAGAATCACAATGTGTTGTAACTAAAATATCAAGCGTAAAAATCTGCACACCTGACTGGTAGTAAAACAAAACCCTATTTTTAGATACATTTATCTGTATCTACTTTATAAGCATCAGTTTTTGAGTCTCTAAAAAGGTGCTAATTACTAGATTCACTAAAAGACGAAACACAATGTTTTTAACGCATCTACCCTAAAAAAAACCTATTTGCAGATACTGCCATAAATATAGTACCTACTTTGTATGCATCCATTTCAGTCTCCAGAAAGATGGGCTCTACTAAATTAATTAAAAGACGAAACAGAAAGTTTTTGAGCATCCACCATACAAATTGACCATAACCAAAGTTATCCAAATCCATCCCTCTTCCCTTTTAATTTGCCATCCATCCTACCTTACCTCTTCCCAAAACGTCACTCAACCGCGTCATCCCGTGTATATAGCAAGCCTACTAACGCGAGACATGCCATAGACGAAAGCGGCGCCCTTGCAGAGTGGCGCGGGCGAGCAGGCGGCCGGCATGGCCTACCTGGAGCTGTTACTGCGCTGTGTGACAAGACGGGGTCTACTGAGGGCAGTACTGCACTTCCTGTTCGTGTACGAGTATGACGGCATCAGGGTCGTCGATGTGCTGTTGCGGAGACTGGAAGGGAACTCCCAGGTTAGTACCTACACTTCTACAACATACAATGATAGGTGATGGCCTACCTGGAGCTGTTACTGCGCTGTGTGACAAGACGGGGCCTATTGAGGGCAGTACTGCACTTCCTGTTCGTGTACGAGTATGACGGTGTCAGGGTCGTCGATGTGCTGTTGAGGAGACTGGAAGGGAACTCCCAGGTTAGTACCTACATTTCTACAACATACAATGATAGGTGATGGCCTACCTGGAGCTGTTACTGCGCTGTGTGACAAGACGGGGCCTATTGAGGGCAGTACTGCACTTCCTGTTCGTGTACGAGTATGACGGCGTCAGGGTCGTCGATGTGCTGCTGAGGAGACTGGAAGGGAACTCTCAGGTTAGTACCTACGTTTCCACAATATATGAAATGATGTATCTATAGCTCCTACTGCGCTTTTGGGGCAGTACTGCAATTCCTGTTCGTGTACGAGTACTATGGCGTCAGGGTCGTCGATGTGCTGCTGTGGAGACTGGAAGGGAACTCCCAGGTCAGTTCGTGATGTATCGCTGCGTTGTTTGAGAAGGCGGGGTCTACTTCGGGTAGTACTGCATTTCCTGTTTGTGTATAAATATGACGCCGCCGTCAGAGTTGTCGATGTGCTGCTGAGAAGACTTGAGGGGAACTCTCAGGTGTGAGTTTTGTATTTGCTGCAATTTGGTGTTATCTATAGCTGAGCATTAAGTAACCCAATGTTAAACGAAAGTCTTTTGCAGTTTGGGGTTTCGTAATTTAAAAAAAATTGTCTACGTATATGAATCACCATTTTCTTTGGGCTAGAATGCATGGAGGTAAGTCTTAGCAAACATAATGAAAACTAAACACTTACAGACGGATAGGATTTCTAATATTTGATACAATAAACACTTAGTGAAAACAACATATGGAATTTATTTTTTCACACACGCCGATTGAAACACATGTAGCGCGTAAACTGGTTCAAGAAAATGTGTGTCGTGTTTGTCGTTCGGCTGACACAACATGTGTGTAGCCAAGGAAGGTAGTCTAACACACCCATAGTTTGGCAGCAATAAAAATGCTACTGGTAATGATTCTGTTGCGCACCAACTAATCTTTATAAAGGCTATAGCAGTTGTCCTTCTACGGAAACAAGAAAGAGACAGAAATTAATTAGAGCTGTCTTTATTTGAACTAAGATTTTTAGAACTATATTCGTTATGCTTAAAATCACCAAATTCAAGGCAATCGCGAGACGTAATTTAGTTAGACAGCACGTCGCTTGCCTTTTTTTTCGCGGTCTCTCGGATAGTTAGCAATACTCTTATTTAAGTGTAGGTGGTGAACAAAAGAATCGGCTCCAATATCTCATTTTTCATTCTTCGCCATTCCAGCTGTCTCTCGTCTCTCTGGCATTAATGGAGACGCTCATCGACCTGAACTGCGAAGATGTGATGGTAGACCTGGTGTTCAAGCACCTGCTGAACGGCCATCACCTCATGGTT
Organism: Aporophyla lueneburgensis; assembly: GCA_932294355.1. NCBI lineage: Eukaryota > Metazoa > Arthropoda > Insecta > Lepidoptera > Noctuidae > Aporophyla > Aporophyla lueneburgensis. The sequence goes on along the minus strand of OW028758.1, from coordinate 8,592,715 downwards.
TCCTCCAGACATGGGATCGCTGACCCGGAGCCCTACAGGGACGCTGCTATCGCGTACTTGGGGCTTTCGCCCAGGTGTTGTTCGAGGCCTATGGAGATGGTATGAATGTATTTTTTTGTATCGTTCATTCTTTGTTGTGTCTTTCGTATATTCGTGTGTCGTTTTTTATTCTTGCATCAATTTTCTTTGCCATAGAATCTCCATTCTGGGGAAAATAAATACACCTAACGGATCAACTATTTAACCACTCAAAATGAATACTGCCTGTTCTAATTTTTATGTGGATAAAAGTAATAAGTTGTCATTTATCGATAGGAACCTCAATGGTGCCGAGAAAGGTGGATAAAACAGAATTATAAAACGAAAACCATCCACCAGTTCTTTCTCAAAAAAATATGCATGACATTATTATAAACTCAATATTTGAAATATTATATAGCTCCATCCGTATACCTAACCAATAAAAACCATTATTACCATTCGAAAAGCTGTCACAGCTTCGAAAATGAGAGGTTTTCGAATACCTGATTTGTCTTACTCCCACAGCAGTCAGCTGTTGTAAGAAAAGCAGTCATCTATTTGGTTTAAACGCATTTTTATAACGCATTAAAATGCACCCTCCAAACGAAATCGAATAGCCTTTAGAACTCTTGTAACTTCAATGCCCATTTTTTTCCAGACAAGGCAATGGGTAGATGAGCTGGCACTAAGTGGTCGACGCGTTCTCGACCTGAAGAGTGAACACGACAAGAGAATGAACGGAGTGCACGACGATATAGCGATGAGTCATCTAGTCCATGAACTTAAAGTTAATTATGGGGTAAGATTTTTTTTTTATATAAAGTGATATACAGTGGAAACTCGGTTATCCGGCCCTCAGTTATACGGATTCGCGATTATCCGGACTACGAACCGCTTTATACCTTCAAGTCGATCCATACTTGCACGGACATGAACGGAACTTGTATTACTAGAAAGTGTCTGCTTTTCTTCATACTTATTTTCGATTATCCGAATGCCTAACGACAACATTTATTCCGTTTAATCGAGTATCTACTGTAGTATTTTTTTCTCTCTGCCCAGGCCGTCGAATAAACAAGGCATGATGCTATAGTATTACTGACACAAGAAGCGACACGCGCTTTACTTGTTACCAAGTGTGCACACGGTGTGAATGTGTGTGTAATCGCAGTAGTTCTTGGTACCGTCCGAGATAATGGCGAAGTCTGTAGTGTGTGTGTGTGTGTGTGTGTGTGTGTGTGTGTGTGCGTGCGTGCGTGCGTGCGTGCGTGCGTGCGTGTGTGTGTGTGTGTCTGTGTGTGTCTGTGTGTGTCTGTGTGTGTGTGTGTGTGTGTGTGTGTGTGTGTGTGTGTGTATTATGTGCTGATGGTACCCGTCTTCATACACACATTGACAGCGTGTTTGTACACTTGGTTACCATAATATTATAGGACGTCGCTTCGTGAGATAAAAATAATTTAGCCTTTTCTGAAAGAGGTCATCCACTGAAGTATTATAATTATTCCTATTTCTAACATCAAGAACCGTTGATGAGTTGTGTAGGGTATAGTTGCTAGTCTACAAGGTAGCAAAGGAATCATTTGACCTTTGTTTCTGTGTTTTTTTAATATTATGTAAACAAGCTTGCCGATCATCTGCAGCTAAGGCACCATCAAGTGATCCGCATGCCTGTTTGCAGGCAATTGCAAAGCGTGGGAGCGAGGCTGAATAAATGGTATTCTCCTCTTCACTTACAGCCCTTATTGCAATCGTAATGAAGGGTCAATATTTATTATCGATGATGACGCGGCAGAACCTTGTACTCTTGTAAACTTGTATGCTAGAAGTCGAGAGTGTCTTGAAGGGAAAAATATTCATCATTATGCTGCAAGACGTCCACTGCTGGTCATAGGCGTCCCCCAAGCTCCGCCACTTCCGATTCTGTACTTGCCGCATCCTGCGGTAAAGTTTAATTGATAAATGGACATGTTTTTATATTTTATTTTCCTTCTAGAATCCCAACGACACACTCTACGGCAACTACCACGCTTACATCTGCGACTCAAGATTCGAAATAGTTTCCCGCGTCCTAGCCTGCAGTAACTGGACCTCTCGATACGACAGCATAACGAGCCCGAAGAGAGAGACGAACAACAACACGAAAGAGACGGACATAGTCCCGCTAACGAAAGAGCAGGACAGCCTGATATCATGCACCAGTGGATATGAAACAAAAACCAGTGACAGTTCAGAAAAGGAACAACATAGTTTGACGTCTTTGAACGATCAAATGAATGAGCCAGAGAGTGAAGTAAAGACCGAAATAGTGAATGAAGGAAAGGAACATGATTCTTTGACGTCTACGGGTGAAAGTAGTGGTTATGAGAGCTTTAAAATATATAAGGATATGGATGGCGACGAAGGTTTTGCTGAAGAGTTATTTAGGCGGAGTTTCGCGAAGCAAGAGAGAGAGTATGAAGGGGAAGTGCCTTTGATTAGAAACTGGAGGGCGAGTGCTGAATCTATAATCGGTAAGTGTCGATATAATTTTACACGTAGAAAAGACTTAGAAAAGATGATGTTTATGTTATTTCTTCCAAATCCATATCCATAAATGACGCCTGGATTTCATAAAGTTTGATGACTGCCAACCGTCGTCGTGTCCTTTTTAATGACGTTACGTGATAGTGACAGAAACTTTTTGTCACGGTCTCAAAAGTAACTCGTGCGCGCTAGCTCTTACCGTCATGAAAATGTGTGTAAGCATAATCAGCTTATAATGACCCCACTGCTGGATTACAGGCCTTCTCTCTGGGAGGGGGGCAGTTATCCACCCTGCGGGTCCAGTACGGGTTGTCGGATGTCACATGTCTCGATGTTTTTAGTGATGTTTTTCTTCACCGTTTTGAGAGCAGTGGTGATGATATTATTTACACATAGTAAAACGCCAGTCTGTATTCGAACCCACGACCTACAACTCACAAGTCGCGGCTGTTACCGCTGGGCCAACTCTGCTCCTAATGTGTATCATGTCGAAAATATTAAAAAAATCGGAAAGTTGACGAAGCCGAATCGAGTTTTTGAGGTTATCTTTTGAAAATTCTCAGTTTAAACTTCATACTTTAACAATTATAATTTTACAATTACAATTATATTTTTGTCTTCCACAACATCGTAAGGTTGTTTAAAAACAAGAACCGTAAATATATTTTCCTATTGCACGAAATCCCATCGGTCATTGCGATTTGAGTCTTATTTTTTACGTCATAAAAGTTACAATTGATGTCTTAACAATTTCCTTACTTGTTTTTCCAGGACCATTACTAGCCAGTCTTCTAAAGAAAACGGCCGTCCTCCTTGAGTCGGAAGTGATAGTGAACTGTCGTGTCACGAGCGTGGTGTCCAAGCTGGCATCGCTGCCTACACCTCTGCTGACCTCCTTACTACTATGTCCCGGATTCGTGTTACAGCCGAACGTGCCTTCTTTGTTTCAAGTGAGTTTTTTTTAATGTATAGTCGTTGGCTGATTTGGGCGAAAGGTCAGGCAAATATCAATCTTACGGTATTGGAAATAAAGTCGAAAATAAATAAACTTGAACTTGTGCCTCTCCGGTATGAGGTTCTTGCAAAAACGCGGTCAGTTTATCTGTATTCGACCTCGATCTTCCCAACTGTAGTTATATTTTTTTTTATTCAAAATAAATCATTACTGAAAAAACTTTATGTAAGTATGTTCTAGATCTAGGAAATAAATCAGTTGCATGTCCAATATTGCAAAGATTCAGTAAACAGATTTTCACTATACACATTTTTTTACTCGATATTAACTTTTTAATTTTATCATCCTCCAGATATTAAGTAAGCTAAAAGAAGAAGTGGACGAATTAACAGAAGGCATAGAGAATAGCGGCGAGCTAGTGGACAAGGCGCGAGTTTACCTCATACAGCGAGAGATGGCGCTGGTGAAGACACGTGGCCCAACCAACGATGATAGTAAGTCACTTCATATTTTCTAATATAGCTTTCATAATAGTGGATGTTATTATCATACACCTTGAGCTTGAGAGGCTAAGTAATAGTTATATTTATCCCATTTGTTGCACCTGCCATGTTTTATCTCTGCATCACCTTAAGGTTAACTGGTAGAAAATGCCTCAGGCATTAAGTCCGCCTTTGTACAGTATTTTTTACTTTTGCATAAAGTTTTAATAAATAAATAATACCCGCTGTACTGGTAGATTGGTCAAGTTAAGCTTCGCTTACCGCGGTTGGTCCGTGGTTGGGTGACCAACTTTAATACCAAGACCCCACCGTGCTCTGAAAAGCATGTTTAAGCCGTTGGTCCAGGTTGTCTGATTAGTTCGTTGTCACTTTGCTTTAATACCAGTTTTTTTTTTGCTTCATTCCTAGGGATCGTAGCGTGATACGCTATCAAATGCAAAATAAGTATTTATCATATCCGACTGGTAGTTCTAGAGATACCCGTTTACAATTTTTTTTTGCTAGCTTGCAGTGTCGTACTCCGGCGTAAAGGCCTCCCACCACTCCTTCTGCGAACCCTCGCATCCTCCTTCCAGTTTGGACGGAACCTATCCAGCTCCATACAGATTTATAAACAGAAACATTTTTCCTCTTTACAATATTAGTCAGAGCAGTGGTGGCCCAGTGGTAACGGCCGCGACTTACGAGTAGTAGGTCGTGAGTTCAAACCCAAGCAGGCGCATTACTTTGTGTAAATTATTTCCACACCACTGCTCTCAAAACGGTGAAGGAAAACATCGTGAGGAAACCGGCATGTCTTAGAACCAAAAATTCGAAGACATGTGACATCTACCAACCCGCACTGGGTCTCCGCGTGGTGGATTATGACCCACTCCCTCTCACCGAGAGGAGGCCTGTTTCCCAGCAGTGGGAACATTATAGGCTGATGATGATGACAATATTAGTATAGTTCTAAAATATTTCAATTCATCTTTCAGGTCACGGCCACGATTCTCCACAAAAGTCGGATGAATCACCGTTTCGGCGAATGGAGACAAAACGACGAAGTTTCTCCAACAGCATTTCAAATATGTTTGGGAGAAGATTGTCTTGTAAGTAATCCTCTTTGTTGAGTTCCGGAGAAATGATCTGGCATATATTTTTACCGAGTTTATTGGGTATGCTACATAGGCTGGTTCTCTGGACCCTGCAACGGGCCTAGATTGCTTTATCTTTGTAAGAGTTGGTTTTTGTTCTAGTGGTGGCAAGTTCTACTCCCGTGTAAGAGATTCTGGATTTATTTCCCAGGCTGGGGAAAATGTAATTGAGTTTTTCTATAAGGAATTTCTCACTAGCAACCCGTAGTCTGGAGTTGTGTCCAGTTGATGGCTACATGCTAATCCCCTATTACATGGGACTTAACCATAACTGGCGAAATTTGTTAACTTGCTAAGGCTATCCCTTCAGGGATTACAGGCACGATGATAGATTATATACGTTTTATCACCAGAACAACTAAATCGATCGTAAAGGGAATGTTGATGGATCAACATCATCATCGTTTTAGCAGAAAGATATCCACTGCCGGACATAAGCCTACCCAAAAAAAATTCCACATTTGGCAAGTGGATTGGCGATCGCAGTATGGTGGTAAAATGCATAGAGAACGCTGCTGCCCATTCTGTAGTAAGTCCCTTATTCTCCTTTTACGACACTCACCAGAAGAAATGAGATGGTGCTATTCTTTACGTCCGTAACATGGATGTTGACGGATATATACTGCTTTTTATCCTATATCCTAAAGCTACCAGAGATCTGTAGTTGCAAGCTATACGTCAGTTTAACGTCCATTGGATTTAAACTAGTTTGCATCATCTTTACCCAATCTCCTATATTTTCACTATTTATTTTCCAGCATCATCACCCTCCCCACACAACGCTCACAGTCCACAGCCCAACAATTACGCTAGTCCACAGAAGAGACCAGTATTTACACAAGACACCTATTGGAACCAATCCATCACCCTCCGGTCCATTCTGAACGCAGTCATACTCGACGAATGGCTCAAAGAACTAGCTTCATTATGCGAAGAACATGCCCTAAGGCTGTCTGCAGGAAATTACGAAGACGAAAGTTACATACAAGCTGTGGCATTATGACTGAGAGCCAACGCCGCTCGAGGCATGTACGTAAAAAGAAATACAGTCAGCGGGACAATTGACACATTCGTTTGAAATTCGAACGTGATTCGCCATAATAAAGTTAAGTGTCGTAACTAACAATTCTTTTTAGTAGATTTTTTGCGTTGGCATCGATTGGAGTTCAGTGAAGTCGATAATCGACTAAATGTTTTATATGTAATTGTGTGGGGACATTGCAACGTTGTTCGTCGCACATTGTGTGGGAGTGTTCTCACAAAGTCCAAGAAGTGTTTTTGAAACATGTGATGATCCACCGTGGGTGTTGAGAGTTGCCTTCTAGGTATAGCGAAAGTATACAACGTAATGTAAATATTAAAATTGGACAGTTTTTATGAAATTGATGAGAACGTTAACGATTTTTATCATTACAATGCATTTTTGCATATTTCATTGTTGTTTTAAGTAAATGTTGATGTTAGTTTAGGTGTCAATTAACAGTATTGAATGTCTATATTGGGATATTAATTGTAGATGATCAGTCAATGTACGCATTTTTTTAACAAACACTTATTTATTAAAATCCATATTTAGCTCTTCACTGTCCTAGCGTGAGTAACAAAATTGGAAAAATATATCGTCATAGATGCAATATGCAATTAAAATCGTTAATGTTCGCAATTATAGTTCGAATGTCTTAGACGTGATATCGAACAAAATGTGCAACAAAAATTGCATAATTTTAGATTGTACCAAGTGTACCCCTTTTTTAGTTGTAGTAAGCATCACATACTTAATATAAGTACCTAACTTTACTAGAATTATATTAGTTGCAATTATTTTTAACATTTTAACTAGATTGCCATCAACGTAATTTTGAACTGTGATTTTGTAATGTTCAAAAAATTTGGTAAATATTTATTGCGAACAAGATTATGGTTTTGTCTGTGTGTTTTTATTAATTTTATTTTCATTTTATGGACTACATATTTCATGTTTTTAGACATTGTTTATATGAAATACCTGTTGTTTAAAGTAAATTGTTCAAACTTTTACTTTGAACAGCGGTAAGTATGAACTAGTTTAGTATTCCGTGTGAAAAACACTGTCTACAAACAGAAACAAAAAAAAAAACTAACTATGTAACTATCTGATTTAGTATTTTTATTATTTGGACATTACTATTTTTATAAATTGTTTTACTAACATTTGACTTTGAATGTTTTGATTGAAAAATATATATTTTCAATATTATGTGTAATATTATACATATTAGTTATTTTCGTGAAACGATTATTTTGTGTTTTAACCTATAATTTTATTTTGTACTCTTAAAAAGTACTCTTGATACAAATTTATAATTGATAAAATTTATTTGATTTTTGTAGAACATATTTCGCTCAAAATGATTAAGGTATTTCTACATTTGATACTACCCGAAGGGCGTGCATCATTATCCATCAAGTGTGGGTGGCCCCTTTGACTATCGTCCTATATAAAACCTTTTTAAAAGTCGTCCGTTTCCGTCCCAGGGATGCAAAATATTTTATTTATATTTTTTACAAATTTTATTCAATATAATTATTCGCAAACAACTTGTTATTCGCGCAAAATTATACAAGACGTGTTTTAAAATGTCAAATGTTTACAGTGAAGACGAAATTTTTATCGAAACATTTTCTGTGATCATATTGTAAGACTAAATTGCATGAATTCGGCTAATTTCGAAAAACATCGAGCCTTGTACGCGGTTCTGTTGTAACTGCAATATCTTTTATTGGTGTTCATATTATCTTTTTTATACAATAATATTGTATATGATGAGAAATGAGTTTTAGATAGCTAAATATCAAATTTAAAGAAAAATAAATAAGTAACCAATGAAAAATCTGAATTTTAACGAACCGTTTTGACAAACCTTGCCAGTTTCGTATAATCTGATAATTACTTGCCAATAGAATTTATACCGTTACAAATATTTTCAAAGCCTCGATTTAGATGCACAATACATAGAATGGAATGTAATGTTACGTGAGTTTTATATACTTAAATAAAAATATTGAGGAATTTTAAATAAAAAAATTTGAATAACATAAATTGTGGTTTCTTTTTACTACCTATTTGAAAGTCGAATAACCTACGGATAGAGAATTTAATCTCGATGCGAGAAGGGAAACTCGAGTTCGGCGTGCTAAGTCGTTTGTCGAGACTTGACATTGAGAGTTCTCGTCCAGCAATATGGCATGTACGTACTTAACTTTGAAGTATTGCGTGTTGTGTGACTGAAATTGGCTTGGCCACCAGCAGGGATTTAAATTTTGAGAACATAAAAAATAGTCGCCAAGTATCAGAATTAATGGGGTTTACTACGGGTGTTGAACATTGAGTTTTGTTGATACCATCAGTCATCGCAAATTTTATGCTGTTTTAAAAAATAACTGCACTGTTTAAACTGTTATGGTAAATCTACCGGGATTTATCATTACAGTTCAACGTAACTGCCATGTCGGACTATGTGTCCGACACATTTTTGACTTTTTAACGTCAGTGATTAATGTCATTCACGTCTTATATATCTCATCATGGAAGAATTTGGGAAAAGCGATTCCCATTTAGTTCTGTGCATTCACAGACAAATAAAAACAGGAGCAAAAGCTAGTATGTAGTTCTATAGTACAAATAGGGACAATATTTTCTCAATTTGTTCTATTACGTCATGTTCCATAGAACAAATGGGACCTACCGCAATTATGTAAAGTCGCTTTACAACCGCAACCTGAAAGAAATGTATGCAGTGACAAATGTACCTATTATCTTCAGAAGCATATGCTATAAAAAATCAACCGCTATCTCACAAGGCTTGTGTACATAACCGTACTGTCGGTCATAAAAAATCTATTCTGATAGTTTAATGGAAACTAATTACCTACTTGTAATTTTGTTTTTCGCTTTCTGTATAGGTACTATCATGTACACATGGTACTATCAAGCTATAGTCCAGTTTTAGCTGACCTTGCATTGGATATACTTTTCGTACAGTTAGAAGTCAGCTTATACTGGAAATGTATAGCTTGATTTGTCGCCGTGCGTACAGTTTTTAAGATAATTGATCACATTTTTATGTTTTAAGGACGACGCGACGCGATTTTTGTAGAACAGTTTCCATGAAGTTTACATAGAAATTGTTCTACGAGATCCTCGTCGCACCTGTTTGTGGGAGCCTTTATTATTTATTAGGCAAGCCACCAGGGGGATAACAAACAGATCTCGCATAAATTAATGGGTGGTTAATTTAATGGGTGACTCTAGTCTCATTAAATATTGTAAAGATAAATTATTTGAAAAAATAAATAAATGTAACTTATTTAATTTATTGTAAGTAATTTGATTGATTTATTATGTAATCCAATTTTAATTTAATTCAAATTTTATGAAACCAGTTACAAAAAATTATGCAATTAAAAGATAATTTTAATTGCATATTTTTTTAATTTGTCCTATTTGTATTACTTATGTGTTACTTGTTTTAATTGATTAATTTTGTATTAGTATCTGCGCATAATGTGGTGCATGTGTTGCTTTTCTGTAATTAGTGAAGCACTTAGAGTTAAGATTGCAATGTACAAATTATAAAGTAACAATGTACACATTGTTGAGAAGCCAAATAAATAAATGGACTTCGGACGTCAAGCGGAACACAAAATATTAAAAAAAAATATTTTTAAGTTTCCTACAGCCGAGCAATGACAAACAAATTGCAGCTTGCTCTGTGCTGTTAAGTTAGTACCAGAAACAGCCACGGGTGGCGCTGAGGTCGACTTACGTGACGGAACTTGGCGATGCAAAGATTATCCGCGCGCCTCTAGCGGCGAAATTTAGAATTTGTCTAAGAACGACACTTTGCTTTAAAGTTGAGATAGACATGATCAGATGGATCACGATGACATACAAAAACGACGAGAAGCTCGCCTTAGCCTAAACTAAATAAATAACTTATAAAATACATGTAAATATAATATAAGTACAATAAAATCATTAAAACATAATTATACTTACTGTTTGAAAAATAGTTTGAAGACTGAAAATGTTCTGCCTGCGGTCGGCGGGTCGCGTGATTGTTCGAAAGAGATACCGTGACCCTGGCACATGGGCAACTGATGGAACACGGGTGGGTTTTAGTCAGTAAACGTCTGACACGACCTCCCGCTCCGACCAGAGCGGGAGAATTGTCATTTGATGATTTCTCATCTAATAAAAGAAAAAAAAAAGCCTGAAAATGATGAGAACAAACTCTCATTGCTAATGAAATCGGCTTGCCTATTCTTAAAGCAGTCTCCCAATTTTTCTTCATAATTTTGTCTTTTGGAAAAACTTATTCTCGAATCTCCGTAAGTACTACATTGAGGAAAGCAACAATATTTCGTATTTCTGCTTTCATTAGCAACAGGTTTTTTTTTATGTCATCGTGATCCATCTGATTATGTCTAAACTTAATCTCAACTTTAAAGCAAAGTGTCGTTCTTAGACAACTTCTAAATTTCGCCGCTAGAGGCGCGCGGATAATCTTTGCATCGCCAATAGGTTGGCAAAAAAGAGTCTGTCGTGGTAACCATTGGAACTAACATATTTTTTTTGGTGGCAGCACTGCTTTGTTTATCATCAACAAGTAGCTAATCTGTTATGTTCCCAGTTGTATTTTACTATAGTACTGTTGTACTGGTGTACTGTTGTGATAGTGTGTCTGTATGTATGAATCTATGTATGTATGTATGGAGTTTGCTATTTCAGAATTATTAATGTGTCTTCAGTGCTATTATAATCTAAGCAGAGTAAGTGGTTTCGTAAAATCTTTTTAAATATGTGAGAATTATATTTCCGAAAATCTAGAGTTACATTAAATTTATTATAAATATATGGAGCTAGAAAGAAAAGAAAACGCTGGGCAAATTTTGTCCTATGTATAGGTTGTTTGTAGACTTTGTAATTAATTAAATTACACTCAGGGATCGCCGATTGAACCCGATACACAAGACATAATGTTCAGCAATCGCATTTGCGGCCACCATCTAGGGTATTCACAACCATTCGATGGTTGGTATGCCTGTATCAAATTTGACATGAATGAAACTGAACGAGTCCTTTTAATACTGACAGTTTATAGTCGACAAGAAGGCGACTTACAGCTGCTTACTGTCGGAAACTAATCGGAAGTCAGAGAGTACCTATAACGTCGCATTCGAAAGGTACGAGCAATATCGAATAAACTTGAACAGTTAACTAATGAAGGTGTCAGGTATGTCTGGTTCATCATAACAGTTTTAATTCAGGTTTAAGAAATTTATGACACTTTGCTTTAAGTTTTTACTATTTTTAACTAATTTCCCTATAAATCTTATTTCGGTACGCCAGGGTTCAAAAAATGGGCCCTCAATCCAGATGCACATAGCCTATTATCTTAAGTTCTCACTCGTTTCTTACTATACGGGTCACAGCAATGAGGAATAAGACCCCACTGTAATACAGTATCAACTAGTACGGGGGTATTGTGACTGTTACTGACGGCTTTATATGTATATTGTAATGTGAACAGTATCTTAAGCTAATAAATTGTGCATAAATAAATAAATTTTTAAACTGAATAAGTTTGCATTATGTTATTATGATGGCACTCTTAGATAAAAGGTTATTCTAGCGAAATAATGCGAAATCTACTAAATACAATGAAAGTAAAAGACTGTGTGCCTATCAAGTCTTGAAATCTTGACTGATGAGAATTTCCGGGATCTCGTGTTTGTGGATTAAAACAACAAGTATCTTATCACTTTTAGTCCTAGTATACAGGGTGGCCATACCTGCAAAGCAGGCGCCCTCATTTTTTCCAGACTCTTTTTTGCCAAGCTGTACATGGAATTAATATGATTGTCTTTATATTTTTTTCAAGGTAAATCTCACAGTACAATTAGAGAAATTGTTAATGAAGGAGAAAACAATTGAGGATTTTTTCTACACCTGGAGGAACACCAAAACAGTTGGCGGAAGAAACAATTAGACGATTTTGATCTGTGTGCAATTAGACAAAAAGTTCAACACTATAACGAAACAGCCAAGTATTTTTTTTTTGTTAATGCTATTATCGCATACCACAGTAAAAAAGTATAATTTATATTTATTATTTTTCAGGTGCCTATTCTACGTAATATATTACCTATAGTTTGAGGAGACGGGTTGTAATGGGAGCCGTAAACGTGTAAGAAAGATTTTTACACTATTTTCATAAATAAGAAATGTAAAACTGACACATCAGTGTTAATGGAAAAAATCTATCATAGCACCGAAAAGGAATACAAGAATGATGTTACGTCACGTTTTTCTTTTTTTTTATAAAATCTAAACTTTAGCGTGTTATTTCATTTTCATTGTCATGTGAATAGTGATCATGTTATGTACCCCGCATAGACATACCTGACGCCTTCATTAGTCAACTGTTCAAGTTTATTCGATATTGCCCGTACCTTTCGAATGCGACATGCTATATGTACTCTCTGACTTCCGATTAGTTTCCGACAGTAAGTAGCTGTAAGTCGCCTTCTTGTCGACTATAAACTGTCAGAATTAACAAGATTCGTTCTGTATCATTCATGTCAAATTTGATACAGGCATACCAACCATCGAATGGTTGTGAATACCCTAGATGGTGGCCGCAAATGCGATTGTTGAACATTATGTCTTGTGTATCGGGTTCAATCGGCAATCCCTGAGTGTAATTTAATAAATTTTTAAACTGAATAACTTTGCATTATGTTATTATGATGGCACTCTTAGATAAAAAGTTATTCCAGCAAAATAATGCGCTATCTACTAAATACAATGAAAGTAAAAGACAGTGTGCCTATCAAGTCTTGAAATCTTGACTGATGAGAATTTCCGGGATCTCGTGTTTGTGGATTAAAACAACAAGTATCTTATCACTTTTAGTCCTAGTATACAGGGTGGCCATACCTGCTAAGCAGGCGCCCTCATTTTTTCCAGACTCTTTTTTGCCAAGCTGTAAAAAGAAGAAGCTGTAAAAGTTTTACTTTCAATGTTTTGTCAAAAATATCACTGATTTTTGTGTGTTTTCGGATAAAAATAGTGATAATGCCGAAAAAAAATCCGGTAAGTGTTTACTATTGATTACTTTTATTAGATAAAGTGTCATGTTACTTGTTTATGTAATTCATTAGTATGAAAAACAATGAGTGACTGAATTTTAGCTCTCAAAACTACGTGGGAAATATTTGCTTGTGGGCAACAAGCAAATATTTCCCACGTTTAGGTTTAAATATATAATAATATTGTGGGAAATATTTTCCCGCTGGTAATGTTTATGTTACACAATCAGACTGAAGGTAGTGTTTTTTTTCTTTCAGAAACCTCTTCGAAATTCAGATATTGAAACCCAACTTCACGTCAAAATTTCACGTCACGAAAAAAGTTGCTCCAGTATTCAAAACCAAAAAAGGAGGTGCCACTGCAGTACCCGAGGAAGTAAGAAAAGCGGATGTTGGATCGCACATGCCAAAATTGTCCAAATTTCGGAGGTGTAGGATGTGCAGTACACGTGCAAAGGAACAACGCAGCAAATATATTAGCAAAATTTGTAAGGTCCCTTTGTGTGCTGCTCCTTGCTTTCAAATGTTCCACCAATAAATAAACGTTTAAATTTATTTGTGTTTTATTTTCATAAAATATTATCCTGTATAATAAAATAATCACATTATGTTACTTTCTTGCCCCTACTACTGGATGTATATGAAATATAATTATTTCCCATATGTCGGGAAATAATTTCCCACATATCACTTAAATGTGATGATCTAAATGGGCAAAAGGAATTATTTTCCCACAAGTTTTCCTGAAAAACTGAAAACACTTGGGGATGAAGTGATTTACAATCCTACAATACTATACATCCATAATGCCAAAATGACTGCGTTTTTGTTTCAAACACCCACAGTTTGCCCATGCCTTATTAAGGGTTAAAGTGAATAAACGTGGGAAAAGCGATGTATTCTTATAAATGGACTTCGGACGTCAAACGGAACACATAATATGAATTGGTTTTCTTCGAAACTCCGGTTGGCTTCGTTGAAATGGTTGGAAGCGCGACATTAGAAACGACGACGAGAAGAAAACCTTAACTTCAAGATGATTTAATCTTCCAATTCCACTATAATAATCGACTCTTGAGTATGAATTAGATTTTAGGCGATTCCATTGTTCGTGAACGAAAGCCCTAGTTACGCCAAGTGCTACTGTCTGTCAACTGTCAAGTGTCAACGTCAGTCAACATTTTGGCTGGCTATTGGATGGTGTTTTTTAGTGATTGGTGTCGTGATTTCGGCGAATTATTCCGCAATAATTGTAATTACAAACGAATTAGAGATAATTGTAGAAGCGCAACTGTGCTGCACAACATTGACAAACTTACAACCGTTTAATTCCTATCAAAACAATGTCGGACGACGAAGTAATGCGGTTTGAAATCACCGACTATGATTTGGACAATGAATTCAATCCAAACAGAACCCGGAGAGCAAAAAAAGAGCACCAGATTTACGGTACAGTATCCTACCTTGTTACAAAACATTCTTGAAGTGGCAATATGTAGGTGAAATATAAAGAAAACCCAACGCAAACTTTACCACACTTTGGTCATCCAAAGTGTGGTAAAGTTTGCGTTGGGTTTGACTGATAAAGCTCTGTCACCAACCAGTCAGATTCCTTTCTAGTTGACTGAAGTTCTTTATTTTAAGTTCTGATGGTTATTTCAAGCTTCCAAAACATAAGGGCTCTAAAAACATTCAAGTTGATGTTGCTAGAATCAAGAAAGTGTATTTTATGGCCATCATGATCAATGTTTGCATTTGTGTGTAATTCTTCAGGTGAAGAAGATTATTAGCTACTGACTTAACAATATATGTTCCTTTTAATTCAGGTGTTTGGGCCAAGGACAGTGACGAGGAAGATAATGAAGACAATGTCAGAAAGAGGACTCGTAAACCCAAAGACTTCACAGCACCAATTGGGTTTGTGGCTGGTGGAGTACAACAGGCTGGCAAGAAGAAGGAGGAAAATAAAGGTTGGTTCAATTAATGGCATTTTGAAAAGACACTGCAATCGTGTTACAAAGATACTTTGAATAATTTTAAAGAATATTGATAAACGAGTTGGGAAAAGGCTAGGCAGATGATGATGCTGACGATTGATAAACCATTGCTTCATATGTTCAAAAAATTTGTTTGTTCACAAAATGAATAATGCAATGAATGTTGTTGAACTGTTGAAATGAAGTCCTTGCTACTTGTTAGTGTGTTGAGCACTTACCCTGCTGGCCTGAATCTGCTACAAACTTTTGTGCACAACTCACGTGACGTAAAAATGAAGTATGCCAAAATAGTTTTTATTAAAAGAGACCTCAAAACCCATTATAAACCATTGTCAGTCCATGCTATTGTTCTTAATGTTCCTTTTTTTTTTTTGCTTGGCTTCTTACGGCAATAGTCTGATGTTAAATAGCCTATAGCTTCCTTCAAGAATTGGGGTTACAAATACAAAAAGATTTTATAAAATCCGACAAGTACTTCTTTTTCTGCTTTAATCTATATTATATATATACTTCTTTTTCTGCTTTAATCTATATATATAAAAGAAAGTGGTGTTAGTTACACTATTTATAACTAAAGAACAGCTAATCCAATTTGGCTTGGTGGGGAGGTAGCTTAGAACGAGGACATGGACATAAGATACTTTTTATCTCGTAAGAAGATAAAGCTGAAGAGTTTGTTTGTTTGGTTGAATGTGGTAATCTCAGGAACTTCTGGTCTGAATTCAAAAAGTATTTTTGTGGTGGGTCGCCTATTTATTGAGGAAGGCTATCTGGTATATAACATCACGCAACGAAAAATGAACGAAAATTGGCAGGCAATTCGATGCAACGGGAAGGTTCAAGGAAACAAAACTTTGACGCGGACGAAGTCGCGGGCAGAAGCTAGTGTTAACATATAAAAAGTAACTTGTTGATTATTATATGCTAAACAATTTTACAGAAGTAGAATCATCAGAAGTATCTTCCTCCCGCCCCAAGTTTGCTGACAGCTCTGATGAAGATGAACAGACTGCCCCGGATGCTAGTGAGACTGCTGGTATTAGAAGACAGGGGCAAGGTATGAAGCCGGTCAACCTTGGAGGCAATGTCGGGAATTGGGAGAGGCATACTAAGGGTATTGGAGCTAAGCTGCTTTTGAAGGTCAGTATTTTTTAAGGTATATCAGGAATTTAAGAAAGATTCATCAGGATTTAATTTATGTATTTGTGGTAGATTTCCTTAGGAAAAATGTTCTAAAATAGGGACTACTATAAATGCATAAAATAACCCTGTTCCAATTTCGATTCAAATTGGAAATGGTTCTCAGTGAAATTAGATGCACATATTAATTAATAACTATCAAGTAATTGTTTTAAATAGGCTTTTTGATTACAAGCATGTTGGTCTTCAACACAACTTTTAAATGTTCTGTATTATTTCTTATTATGCTCCGAGTCATTACCTCTGCCGCCTGTTGCTGAAAACCAGCACTGTGGCCAGAGCCATAATGATGAGACTCTATTGCGAGACACAGTCACAGCATTATGCTGAGCGATGGCCGCTTTGTGTGGATGTGATGCATATTTTCAATATTCTTCTTCTCTTTTGTGTTTTCTCTTTGTGTCATGTTTTAAAAATCTGAATTAAATTTTAAAATCTAAGACCTAACATAAATAAATGTTTTCTATACAGATGGGTTACCAACCAGGCATGGGTTTAGGTAAAGACCTGCAGGGTATCTCAGCACCTGTGGAGGCTACTGTCAGGAGAGGAAGAGGAGCTATCGGTGCCTATGGACCTGAGAAAGCAGCTGTAAGTACTAGTTTATATCCATTGTTTTTGTTCAAGTAGAACTACGACTTTTGGACAAAACCGATAAGCTTTTGACATACCTGCGACCATCCACTGGAACTCTTGAAAACCATAATCTAAATGGCGCCCAACTAGAAAATGCGCCTTAATTTCAACCGTAACCCGTAACGTTGGAAAGCTTCCCACGAGTTGGACTAATGATCTGGTGAAGGCCGCAGGAATCCACTGGATAGAAGCTCAGAACCAGTGGAAGTAGCAATCTTTGGTGTAGGTATATCCAAAGCAGTGATGTTTTTTTAGCTGAAATAATGGTGATGAATATTGACTGTACTCAATATCAAGGATTTGATAAACGAACTGGCACAACAACCTGTAATGATATTTTCAAATAGCCGCACAATTTTACTGTATGTGCACACATTAAAATTGTGTGTGTCTACTCCAATGCACGACTGAAGTTTACTCCTTCGAACGATTATAAAATTTATAGATTAGTAAAAAAAAACATAACGCATACCAGAACGGAATGGAGAAAGTTTGATTTTTAACCGACTTCAAAAAGGAGGAGGTTTTCAATTCGGATGTTTTTTTTTTATTTATGTTCGGCCATAACTCAGTCATATATAAACGGATTAGCAAAATTACTTTTTTGTTCGATAGATCTGATGATGACTTCCGGAGACAGACACCGGAACTCTTTAAAAAATGACAGCAAATCAACTGCGATTTCTGTTATCGCATAAATATGCATTGTTTGTTTGGAATTAGTGCGGGGTAGATAATATAACTAAAATTTAAAAAATAATAACTTAAAAAAAAAAAACTGTCTTATGATTTTTATTTAAGGTTTTTGCCACCAACTTCCGAAATTAAAGTTACTTTTCACTTTGTAGTGTTTTTAAGGAAGTCGGTTGTTTTTTTTTTTTGTATTTAAGTTTTTTACTCCGCATACATTTTCACACCCCGGGCTTTACATGAAAATCAATTCTTAAGGAGTAAACTCTAATAAATTACTATCTCATTTACTATGATCTTCCAGCAAAAAGCCAAAAAAGAAGAGGAACTCCGTCGTCTGAAAGAGAAAGGAGATGAGAAAGACCCAAAGGAAAAAAACTACAACTGGAAGAAGTCGCACAAGGGGCGCTACTTCTACCGCGATGCTGCTGACGTCATACAAGAGGGTAAACCCACGATGCATACTATTACCAGGTATACAGGATTTGGATATTGTTCCGGGGAAATTAATATTTGGGGTTGTGATAATCATAGGTTTTCTTGTTAAAGAAATGCAAGATTTTCCTATTTTCCCCATAAACAAACATCATACTATATTCTCTCATATTTTTAGTTCTTCTTTTGTGGTCTACGGTCTAAATATTTGACATGTATACACATGTCAAATATTTAGACCGATCAATCTGTATAGATTGTTTTCAAAGTGATAAAAATGTACTAATAGGGTAATAGGTAATAGGTAGAACGGGCTGGTGTCCGCAACTCCACGTCTGAGCGCGTATTTTGCGTACGGGTGGGAAATCGGTTATTCGATCCACCCCAGCTCCTCGAGAAAGGCCAGCAACGCCTTGATGTTGCTGACTATCTCACGTAGGGTACCTGGGTTACCGAAGTACTTGGCCCTGTATGTGGCGATCGCCGGGCAGTTTAGAAGCACGTGCGCTGCTGTCTCGTCGTCCTCAATGCAGGCCCTGCACAGCGGACTGTCTGTAACTCCTATGACAAATAGATGTTTATTAAACGACCCATGGCCAGTTATTGCTGCCGTAACCATACGCAGCTGTCGTTTGTCTAACCGGAGGACCTGTTTAGTAAGGCGGGCATCGATGGTGGGAAGTGCTTCCTTGGCCTGCCTGCACTCACTTTGGTCCACCCATAGCTTACAGTGTAGATCCCTGGTACGTTTTCTTACCAGAGAGCGTAGGAACCCAAAGGGGAGTGGCGCGATGGGTTCTGGTCCCACCGGTGTCATGCTCGATCCCCTTCTGGCCAGTTCATCGGCGGCATCGTTACCTAGGGAACCGCTGTGTCCTTTTATCCATTGAATAGTTATATTATTGAGGCTACCCACCTGGTTGAGGCGCTGGTGGCACTCGTATATAAGCCCAGAGTCAATCGAGTGACTGTCCAGCGCTTGCAGAACAGCCATACTGTCTGAGAGTATGCGGATCGAGTGGTCTTTAACTGCCCTGTCCATAATGGCTGAGGCGGCAAGAGTGATCCCAATGCATTCCGCCTGGAACACTGTATTGTGGACTCCTAATGGTGTGGCTATATGTATGTTGAAGTCCTGCGAGAAGACCCCAGCACCTGTGCCACTGTCTGTTTTTGATCCGTCCGTGAAGATGCGCAGCTCAGTGGGGCGCAGACCCTCACACCGGCGATCTTCATGAAGCTGGATTCTGTATTTTTTGTCAAAAATGAACTGTTTGGGTACCCGGTCATTTATAGCCTTGGTGATGGGGAACTCATTGTTGAGTTCCTTAAGTAGCGCGGTGTGTTGTGTGTCTCTCTTTCTCAAGAGGTTGGTTGCGTCCAGACGCGCTGCCGCCATCGTGGCTTCCTGCTGTATGAACAGGTGGAGCGGTGGTAGTCCCAGTATGGCGTCCATGGCTGCAGTCGGAGTAGTCCTCATGCAGCCCGTGACCGCCATGCAGGCTAGTCTTTGCATGCGTTGCAGTTTGTTGCAGGCTGTAATAAGCTTGGTGCGGGGCCACCAGACTACGGCCCCGTAGGTGATCATGGGTCGGATCACTGCGGTGTACAGCCAAAGTATGATTTTGGGGGATAGACCCCACAAAAATGTACTAGTCAAAGTAAATATCAGTCAGTAAAATTTGCGATTTTACCCTGCTGTATGAGTATCAAAAACAGATTGTATTGTTTTTGAGTTATTCTATCTGGAATTACTCAGTAGCAGCCTGGCATCTACATTTGTGCCCGGGTTGATGGCAATATGCTCAGTCCCTATTACATGGGACTTAAACAAAACTGGCGAAATGTAGGTGTACCATAGATACATTTTTGCACAACCCTTCGGGTAAACAAGGCATGATGTTATGTTGGTGGTTCTATTAAACTTTCAACTTGCAAGTTAGTTTAAAATGTACATCATGGAATCTACGATCGTTTTTCTTGCCGTTGGAGATCGCTCACGCATCACCCACAGGCTCACTCTGAAAAAGAAGTGAACCCAATGTTTTTTGACACAATTAATATTTTCACTCTCAAAGTCCTTTATTTATCACAATCGCTACTTGTTAAAAAACAACGTCTATCTGCCTGAACAGGATAAACTCAAAAACTAACTAAAAGACTCAGGATCATACAGTTTTCAGCACTGGGCGGAGTGATTCATGAGGCAGGTTTAGGTGTATAATTCATGGTCGCGAGATTTGTTCGAAATAGTTTTCGTGGCCATCGCATTAGGCAACTGAAGTAACACGGGTGGGTATCTCCCGCTCCGCCCAGAGCAGGAGATGTCATTTAATGATTTCCCACTCACAAAAAAAGGTGTATAATTCATTCAGGTTATCTGTGGAATAAAATCATGCCGTCCTTCACCAAACCAAGCCCAATCGGAGGACCGAAAAAAAGGTGTATAATTGATTAAGGTTATCTGTAAATTGCCTGAAATATGATCATGATTGTTTAAGATGTGGAAAAAAAACCATGCCATTATGTACCAAACCAGGGGTTTCTCAACCTAGTTTGAATAAAATGATTTTGATCTTCAGTTGAAATTAAAAGAAATTAAACACGCATACAAAAAGAAAGCTTTTGCTATCATTTTTCTTCTTAGCGTGTCGATAGCAACCCAAATGGAGTTAGCCCAGAATTAGGCTACGAGTTATCACTTCCAGTAGCGTCCATCAACTCCTGTAGCGTGCAAACAACAGGAAACGCTGGAAAAGATAGGTAGAACGGGCTGGAGTCCGCAACTCCACGTCTGAGCGTGTATTTTGCGTACGGACAAGAGGTATGAAGTGAAGCCAAGTTGTTGATGTCTCTTTGTTGTTCGGGGAGGTACTTTTGACATTGTGACTTAGATATTTTGTGGTGAACGGGAAGTTGTACTGATTTGAAAATTATTTTAAGACAAGTAACCGTGGAGTTACTTTTTAGTTATTCTGGTTCGAAAAATCGTAAATGCGCATGTAGGTTTATGTCAGTATGTGACTTGTAGGTATAATTGAGACTGTCACATTGTTTTCTATTTATGGTTGCGGAGCATTAATTCCCCTTATTTCTGACTCCTCAGCAACGAGCTGTCCCGCGTGCCTGTAATAGACATGACAGGCAAGGAGAAGCGCGTGCTAAGCGGTTACCACGCACTACGGGCCGCCGCGCCGCGCTTCGAGCACGAACCGCGTCGTAAGTGCGACAACTTCGCCGCGCCACAGCTCGTACATAACCTGGAGCTCATGGTGGAGTGCTGTGAACAGGTAATGTGGGCCAAATGACCAGAGGGGTAATTACGTGACTTGCTATCAGTAGGAATCGGTTTCATTTTGATAGTTAAATAACATTCATTGCGTTATTTACGTTGCTGAGCCGACAATTTATTCGAACAAATGACGCAATGTGTTACAAATAATCTTCAATGGGATTCAGGTTTTGATTGATAGTGCGTTACGCAATTAGTGTGCAGGGTTTGTGTGTTGGTCTTGTAGCGACTGATGCGATTGCTGAATTGCATTTTTATATTGTAAAGGAACGCCAGCGCAGGGCTCGCCAGTCGCTTACATACCATCGACCCGCCACGTTCTAGTTCACTGTATTAACTATAACCGAGTCATTATGAACCTTTATTAAATATTTATCAAATCTATACTATAATATTATAAAGCTGAGGAGTTTGTTTGTTTGATTGAACGCGCTAATCTCAGGAACTACTGATCCGAATTGAATAATTCTTTTTGTGTTGGGTAGCCTATTTATCGAGGGAGGCTCTAGGCTATATAACATCACGCTACAACTAAGAGGAGCGGAGCAGTAATGAAATGTTGCAAAAACGGGGAAAATTTATTCCTTTTGAGAGTTTCCGTTGCGTGCGCTGCGTAAACGGTTAAAGTAACGCAAAAATCATGTATGACGGAATTGTTCCTTTTAAATAGTTCTAAAAAAAGTCCGCGAGAGCATATGTCTATCTTTTAAGGTTGACTCAATGTAACTCAAAAGGAGCGAGCAGCAACGAAAAATGGACGAAAAGTAGCAGGCAAATCGATGCGACGGGAAGGGTCAGGGGAACAAAAATTTAGCTAACTGCGAGGTTCCCGCAAAGCCTCGAAATTTTCGGACTTCTTTTAGTTCTTGACTTATATCTTCTAATAGGTGCATCCCACGTATATCCACACTAATATTATAAATGCAAAAGTAACTCTGTCTGTCTCGCTTTCCTGCTAGAACTACTGAACCGATTTAAATGAAATTTGGTACACAGATAGTTTAGAGCCTGAGAAAGGACATAGGCTACTTTTTATCCCAGTAGTATGTTCCCGCGGGATAATTTCCGACCTCCACGCGGGCGAAGCCGCTGGCAAAAGCTAGTTATTATGTATATAAAATTTGCTATAATTTGAGCAGCCAATGTTTGAAGTATCTCATGCACCTACCGAGCTGCGGCGGCGCACAAATTATAGTAATTGTTGTATGTGGGTGAATTAAACGTAGGATGCACCTTTTAGAACTAATAAGTCGAAAAAAGTAAGTTCAATAATTAGAATTCGACTACTGCAAAATTACCCAAAAAAGTATGATAAGTATTTTAGAGTGTATGAGGTCTTGATTTAATTACGTTACATATTGTAAATACCCTTTCAATATTCCTATGAACATACAAAACATTTTTTTTTGTTCACAGGACATAATCCAAAACGCCCGCGAGCTTCAAACAGCGGAAGACGAGATAGTTGTGCTAGAGAGAGACCTAGAGGAATGCAACATAAAGTTGTCAGAACAAGACCAGGTCATCAGCAAGGTGGAAGGTATACTAGAACGTGTGGAACTACTCAACAAGCCGGAGGTGTCGTTAGAAAAGGCCCACGATGTGCTGGCTGACTTAAAGGTATTTTGTGTTGTAAATATCCATGTAATTTACCTCGTAAAAGTAAGCTATAGATGACTATATGTTTGTATACTATGTATTTTTCGGCCGAAATAATAATGATAATGATGATATGATAATGCTAGACAGAATATTTCACCCACTTCGACTGAAGCTACCGGGCTGATATTTGGCACACACGTTTGGTTCTCGTTATACTGCACGATACAAGCTTTTTTTTAAATATACAAAAAAATCTAATTGTATTATTCTTGTTATGGCCACTTATCATCGCAATACTCGTTTAAAAAAAGAACATACAACTTCTCAACATCTGAACCATTTCTTCCAGGATACCTTCCCTGTAGAATACGAAATGTTCGGCCTGGGTACCATAGCGGGCAACATCGTGAGCCCCCTGCTAAGCTCGTTGCTCGCCACGTGGGAACCTCTCGCGGCTCCCGACGAGCACATCCCAACTTTCCTGAAGTGGAGGAAGTTGCTTACCGAAGAGGCGTACAACAGTCTGCTGTGGCAACACTTTGTGCCGCAACTTACTGCGGCTGCTGAGTAAGTGATCATTTTTTTATAGATTTTTATTACAGTGAATGTCTTTTGAGATAACTTGTAGAGGTATCCAATGATTTTACTGTCAAAACTTTTCTATGAGCGTTGTTAAAACCATCCAACGTTTGTAGGATTCAAATGTGAAAAAAATTCCGATATTGTTTTCTGTAGGAATTCCATATATCGTAGATATTTCCTATATCCATAAAAAATATGTATAAGATCGAATATAGAGCTGTTACAACTATGGAAGTACGTGCCTATTTGCTATTAACATGAATATAAAAAGTGAGCCGTCGCGGGACGCGTGGCAGATGTGAAACATCGAAATTATTTTGTAAAGACATGCATAAAAAAAATCACCCATCTAAAGGCTGACCTTGAGAAGTGTAGCTTAACCTAGCGAACCTGCGACACAAGGCAAAACAAAAACTGAATGGTCACCTATCCAAAGGCTGACCTTGAGAAGTGTAGCTTAACCCAGCGAACCTGCGACACAAGGCAAAACAAAAACTTAATGGTCACCTATCCAAAGGCTGACCTTGCGAAGTGCAGCTTAACCTGAAGAACCTGCGACACAAGGTAAAACAAAAACTAAATCGTTACCCATCCAAAGGCTGACCTTGCGAAGTGTAGCTGAACCTAGCGAACCTGCAACACAAGGCAAAACAAAAAAATATTTTGTGAAGATAATATTTATAAAGCATACTTTACGAAAGAAAATAAATATGGTATAATCAAAAAATAACCCATTAATTATATGTTATTATGTTAATTATCACATCAAAAAAAATCTCATCGATATTGGAACTTTGTTGCCTAAGTTCACTAATTTTTAGTATGCGCCCACGGTGCGTCGCCACGCCAAAATTTAGGTTTACCCTCGCCTATAGATGTTTCACATCAAAAATAATAGATAAAAGCTCTATGCAATTTCAAAAACATTTCAATACTTTTTAGTGATGGTCTGTGACCGGAGTAGGTACCTCGACGGCGACAATATCTTACAAACGCGCAATGAAAGGTGCACTGCTATAAACATTTCTGGTTAATTTAAATCCCTTTCTGGTGGTAACGTGTTTCTCAATAGTGCCTATCTCGTATCCACAGAACCTGGAACCCGCGCATGCCAACCCAGATGCTCCGCGCCATATCAGCATGGCAGGCCGCGTCACCCCCCTGGCTGACCCGAGCCTGCGTGACTCGCTGCGTGGTACCGCGAGTACTAGCGGCCGTGAGGGCCTGGGACCCCACCAACGACACGCAGCCGCTGCACCAGTGGGTGCTGCCCTGGCATGATATGGCAGGTCAGTGCATGCGTCACACTGCGTGGTACCGCGAGTACTAGCGGCCGTGAGGGCCTGGGACCCCACCAACGACACGCAGCCGCTGCACCAGTGGGTGCTGCCCTGGCATGATATGGCAGGTCAGTGCATGCGTCACACGTGCGTGGTACCGCGAGTACTAGCGGCCGTGAGGGCCTGGGACCCCACCAACGACACGCAGCCGCTGCACCAGTGGGTGCTGCCCTGGCATGATATGGCAGGTCAGTGCATGCGTCACACGTGCGTGGTGCCGCGAGTACTAGCGGCCGTGAGGGCCTGGGACCCCACCAACGACACGCAGTCGCTGCACCAGTGGGTGCTGCCCTGGCATGATATGGCAGGTCAGTGCATGCGTCACACGTGCGTGGTACCGCGAGTACTAGCGGCCGTGAGGGCCTGGGACCCAAAGAAGGACACCAAGCCATACATGATGATCGAGATGTAACTTTGCGATCTCAATACCAAAACCTGTTACGCACAGGTAGATATAGGAAAGCTTTGTTGAGGAAAAGTGTTTTTGGTATGGCACCGGCTATCTTTAACCACATTCCTAATTCCATAAAAAAGGAACCAGTAACAAATTTCAAAAAAAGACTAACTTTACCTCTTTTAGATAAATGCTACTACTCTGTATCCGCATTCCTAGATGATAAATTTTAGTTATAAGTATAATGCATTTTACCACCATACTGCGATCGCCAACCCGCCTGCCAAGCGTGGCGATTATGGCAAAGCCCCCCAAATTGGGGGCGGCCTAAGTCCAGCAGTGGACGTCTTACGGCTGAAATGATGTGTTCCGTCCCGTTTGAATTGTTTACTCTGTGCGCCTACGTTTCTAAACGTGTAACAGAGAGACAACTGTCACTTGTCAGTTTGACTTTGACTCTTTGGTTTGGTCTTTGAAAATGTCGGTCGAATTTTGCTTGCGCGACCTTTATATTAATCCTTTTGAATCGATCGTTTTGTGGACAATTTGTCGTGATCCAATTGTTTTTGTGTGTAACCAACCCCTTTTGACGAGATAATACGGGTTCAGTTTGTTTGATTGAAGTACTTTGATGTGATAGTGATTGAACCGCGTGTTGGAGACCGCATGCCTTTGGTAGCAGGGCGTATTGGAGCGGTGGATTGTATCCTGGAATACTGATAGCGTCACTACACAATACAATATACACTCATTTACATACATAAATCCAGGTAGGCTCCAGAACCAGGTTTCTACCATCAGGTGAGTCTTTTGAATATTGTATTAATCAGCTCCGCGCACGGCGGACAGTTCGCTACGCCACTCTTGCTCCAGGGCCCCACCATCATACCTTCCACTGCGCTTATTGAATCCTATGGTCGGGGCCCTGGCCTGGCGTCGAACATGATGATATGTTTGTATGTCAATGTTTGATGATGAACTACATCAGTATTTGCATGCCAAAGTGGTAGAATGTACAAGGATCCTTTAATCATATTATGTAATCACCTTATTGTAAATACCTACATTCTGAGCAAATAAAATAATATTCTATTCTATGATGTAATAACTTTTCATAACAATATTATGATTTAAGAGTGTCCGTGAAGTTTTTTGCCCGTTCTTCTCTATATGTAACTACTACGCTTTGGGTTGGGCATTGAAATATATTTTGTAGAGTTGACTTCAAAGAAAAAAATGTAGATCAATAATCTTCAGAGTTGACATTTTTGTGAAATTACTCTTCGTTTTGAAATGAAAGGGGCTGTCCATTAATCACGTGAGGCTCGAAAGGGGGGGGAGGGGTCAATAAGAAATCATGAAATATCACTAAGGGGGAGGAGGGGTGTAGATTACTACACCCCTCCTCCCCTTTGTGATTTTAAAAAGAAAAAATAATACACGAGATATATCTTATCATCTTATTTTTTTCTTTTTTTAATGGGATAATAAATAAACCTGTATTTAAAAAAAAAATACAAAAAACATAGATTCTTTGTAGTAGTGTATCACCAAGGGGGCCAAAAATGGCAAAAAAAACATCACGTGATTAATGGATGGCCCCAAAGTAGATTTTTGAAATTTGTTATCATTTAATCGTGCTTTTACCTATATACAGGATAAGTTTTTATCCAGTGCGCAAATTTTAACGAATTAAACTAAAACGAGTTATAATAACCATGCAATTTTTATTTTGATATAGTTTAGTAAAAAAAAATTAAGTTATCGTGAACGAGAGATGTTTATTTGGAAACTGGTTATTATGGTAACTTGCGCGCGGCGCCGGCGCGGCGGCGAAGGTGAAGGACCTCGCGGTAGGTAGGTTTTGACCGATCGAAAAGGTGGTAGGTACTACCTACCACCTTTCCGATCGGTCAAAATTCTAAGAAGTTCGAAGTACCTACTCTGGCGCGCAATTACTGACCTATTCCTACTGTCGATATCATATACGAAATATGTAGGGTGTCTAGTTTACTGATTTAAGGTCGTATAAAAATTAAAACCAGTATTGAAAAAATAATTGAAATGTGTTCTATTACTGATATTGAACCACCAAAAAAAATTGCGCACTGGTTAAAAACTCTTCCTGTATATATATCCCCTCATATATGTGGCTATGTTCAGTAGTGACGTGTTTTGGTTGATACGATGAATATCTTTACAGGTGAAGCCCTGGCGAGCTCGGTGTACCCGCTGATCCGGTCGCGGCTGGCGGCGGCGCTGGCGGCGTGGCACCCCGCCGACGGGTCCGCGCGCGGCGTGCTGCGGGCCTGGCGCGGCGCGTGGGGCGGCGCGCTGGCGGCGCTACTGCACGACCACATCGTGCCCAAGCTCGACCACTGCCTCACGCACGCGCCGCTCGAGCTCGTCGGCCGCGAGAACAGTACGTACTCACCACTCAACACTCACGTGGCGCGGCGCGTGGGGCGGCGCGCTGGCGGCGCTACTGCACGACCACATCGTGCCCAAGCTCGACCACTGCCTCACGCACGCGCCGCTCGAGCTCGTCGGCCGCGAGAACAGTACGTACTCACCACTCAACACTCACGTGGCGCGGCGCGTGGGGCGGCGCGCTGGCGGCGCTACTGCACGACCACATCGTGCCCAAGCTCGACCACTGCCTCACGCACGCGCCGCTCGAGCTCGTCGGCCGCGAGAACAGTACGTACTCACCACTCAACACTCACGTGGCGCGGCGCGTGGGGCGGCGCGCTGGCGGCGCTACTGCACGACCACATCGTGCCCAAGCTCGACCACTGCCTCACGCACGCGCCGCTCGAGCTCGTCGGCCGCGAGAACAGTACGTACTCACCACTCAACACTCACGTGGCGAAATAATCTTATAAAAATCTAATTCGGAATATCTCGAACATTTAAAACTAGCGATAGTCAAGTCCAGCTGTTCTCAAACGACCGATACGCTTACCAACTAACAGCATTTGTTTTGTTTTTAACTAATTACACAGCACGACGTTCTTGCTCCTTGAATGAGAGTAGTGATTCCGCTTAGATTTTGGGTCACTGAATTCAAATTCGGCCTCGGAATGAAATTTGATTTTGAAAATTTCTAATTTTTATATACATGAATTGTATGAAAAATTGTAAATCCAATGTATATAAAAAATTTCAAAAAAAAAATTCAAACAAAAGATATTCGCGCAAACTCAACGCCATTTGGAAGAGCAATGCTTATACTTTAAGGCATTGTGTGTATTTTTTCGATAGCTAAATAAGCTAAATTTGTCGCGATGCTACATAACTGTGAAAACACGCTAAAATCGTGTATTTTGCACTTTTAGGTTAGGTTATCTAAAAAATGTGATGTGATGGAGCTATTCCGAGGCCGAATTTGAATTCAGTGACCCAATATCTACGGGGAATGACTACTCTCATTCAAGGAGCAAGAGTCACGTCGTGCTGTGTTATTCAACTCGATATCAAGGGACTAGGTTATGTAATAACACCCGCACGGATCGATCGATCAGGTTAAGCTATGTTTGCCGCGGTTGGTTCGTGGATGGGTGACCATCTTTACATATGTAATGTATGTGGTATATACCAAGACCCCTCCGTTGGTGCCGGCTGTCATTTGTGGATCTTTGACAGATTTACCACTTAGTTCGGATGCAGATAGTCCTAAAATTTTATTAATATAATTATTTATTTATTTATTTGATAGTCGTTACGGGTCGTCAGAATCCCGAAAGTCGGACAGCTTTCTGGGTTGTGGAGTTCAAATCGACTGCCTATTTCCATGTAAAATATGTACTGGTAATTCAGGTAAAATTCTGGTTAGGTTTTAAGGCGACCCCAACTTAATTGGGAAAATAAATAAATATCTTAGGACAACCAACACATCGTTATCTGATCCCAAACTAGGCAGAGCCTGTACTATGGCAACCAGATAACTGATAAACATATTATATATAAGATCATTATAAATATTTCTAAATACATACATATAGATAAATTACACCCAGACATAGAACAAATGATCGTGCTCATCACACAAACATTTGTCCTGGGTGGGAATCGAACCCACGACCTCAGTCTTAGCAGTCAGGGTCACTAACCACTAGACTAACAGACCAGTCAAAATCCTAGGCAGATGGTGAATTTAACTGAATATAATGCTCTACAGCGGCATGGCTGTGGTGCGTGGAGTGGCTGGAACTCTTGGGTGCGGCGACGGTAGCGGCGCTGGCGGCTCGCGCACTGTTACCGCGTTGGCTGGCGGCACTAGCCGCCTGGCTCAACACCAACCCGCCGCACGCCACCGTACTCAACTCCTACACCGACTTCAAGGTAACTCCATATAAATTTCCCTGCCACGGTCGCGAGATTTGTTCGAAAGAGTTATCGTGGCCCTGAGATATAAGCAACTGATGGAACACGGGTGGGTTTTAGTCTGTAAAAATCTGACACGCCCACGCTGTGGGCAGAGCGGGAGACGTAATTTGATGATTTACTAGCTACAAAAAAAAAAAAAACATAAAAATTAGTGAAGGGCGGCCGTTTTGGGGGGACTGACTTATATAACTTTGACGTTCAAAAAAAACATAAAAATTGGTGAAGGGCGGCCGTTTTGGGGGGACTGACTTATATAACTTTGACGTTCAAAAATAAACATAAAAATTGGTGAAGGGCGGCCGTTTTGGGGGGACTGACTTATATAACTTTGACGTTCAAAAATAAACATAAAAATTGGTGAAGGGCGGCCCTTTTGGGGGGACTGACTTATATAACTTTGACGTTTAAAAAGTGCTGACTCTCAGCCCAATTTGAATAAATGACTTTTGATTTTGATATACACTTTACCGTTTTAGCTGTGTGCGAACTTTCTAAAATGGAATGTTGCTACTCGCTGAAAACTAGACAACTATAATACCCGATCTTCGAATTTAGAATCTGAAGAACTTCTACTTCAGAATTAGCATAATCAGTTTATAATGTTCTCACTGATAATCCGCAGTGCGGGCCCAGTGCGGGGTGGCATTTCACATGCCTTCGATTTTTTCGCTTCTATGACATGCCAGTTTCCTCATGATATTTTCCTTCACCGTTTTTGCAGTAGTGATGAAAATTTAATACTTAATTATTTTTTTTTACATAAGGTGTATCTTTTCATACACGAAATATTTTAAGAGGTACACCTGTAGGTGGTAAAGAAGCTATAGCAACGGAAAAAAAAAATTTCGAAGGTTTTTTTTTAAATTTAATATTTATAAAATATTTGACGCACATAAGAAATATTGGCTCCTTCTTATTTTTACGGCCCGAGACACCGCGGCCATACTCGTGCCGTCCGATCGTCGCCCTCGCAGCGTCAGACGGGCCATTCATAGAATTTGGAGTAAAGGTTTTATGTATGAATAGATTCACCTTATATAAGGTGTATCTATTCATACACGAAATATTTTAAGGGGTACACCTGTAGGTGGTAAAGAAGCTATAGAAGCAAAAATATTTATTTTATCTAAGCGTTTTTGAATTTTCGTAATTATTATAATTTTAAAACTACTTGAGACGTTTTGCATAAAACCTTTCCTCCGAATTTTATGAATGGCCCGCCTGACGCTGCGAGGGCGACGACCGGACGGCACGAGCATGGCCGCGGTGTCTCGGGCCGTAAAAAATAAGAAGGAGCCAGTATTTCTTACGTGCGTCAAAAAATTTATAAATATTAAATTTAAAAAAAAACGCTTAGAAATTTTTTTTTCGTTGCTATAGCTTCTTTAGGTTTTCTCATTTCTGAAACCGAGTATGTCGTGACAAAATAATAAGCTTAAATGACGAGTTTTAGTGACTAAAACCCACCCGTGTTCCTTTAGTTGCCTATATGCCAGGGCCACGGAAACTCTTTCGAACAAATCTCGGGACCCTGGGAGGAAAAAAAATAAGCTAGCAAATGAATGCAGCCGTCTTATTTTTGCATTTCAATCTCGATAGCTCGTGATTAAAAAGAAGCAAGAAAAAAATGTTAAAACATTCGTACTTTACAAGTGTCGATTAATCTACGTGTACAATGTTAATATTTTAATGGTAGTTAAAAACTTTACTGCGTTTCGCTAGTTGTGACACCATATTTTTCCTTTACTAGCCATGACAGATCGGTTTTCAAAACTGTTCGTATAAATAAAACAACAACAAAATGTCTAGAAACAGTTTATTCTCCCTCAGAAAATGTTCCCGGAAGAAGTCCTGAAAGAGCCCGCCGTACGAGACGCCTTCCGCAAAGCCTTAGACATGATGAACAGAAGCGCAGACATCGACGCTGTGGAACCTCCCCCGCCACCGCGCTTCACTCTGCCCGAGCCGAAGGAAACATCGCGCATCGTAGAAGTTTTAGCATCCGTTACACAAGCGAAAAGTTTCTCAGAATTACTTGAAACTAGGTGTATTGAGAAAGGAATCACTTTTGTGCCTATAGCCGGTAAAACTAGGGAAGGTAGACCACTGTATAAAATTGGCGATCTGCAGTGTTATGTTATAAGAAATGTGATAATGTTTTCTAACGACAGTGGTCGGAGTTTCAACCCTATTAGCATGGATAAACTGTTAAATATGGTTGAGGAATGAGTATTAAAATTATTTTGATTAGTATTTACTTTGACGTTTTATTTTAACATCAACTTAGTGCTTCGAGGCTTAGGGCGGGTTGGCGGTAAGGTTGTAAAACGCATAGAGGAAGCTGCTGCCCATTCTCTAGTAAATCCCTTAGTCGCCTTTACAACACCCATGGAAAGATATAGGATGGTGCTATTCTTTATGTCCGACACTACACGGAACAAACCAACTATCAAAAGATGTTGTAAAGTACAGGCGCTGCAAATCAAGGTACCCGAAACTGTCAAATTCTCCCAATCAACCTAGAACCTAATGCTTCAGCGATAAAGTTGAAAATCTATTAAAGACAGATTGTAGTAGCTTGATGTGTTGGCTTCTGTACATCACATTTCGCCAGTCTCTTAATAGGAAGCGAGCTTATTGTCATACCGTCTTTACTTGGCCTGGGAATCGGATACTCTAGGGTCGCAATTCTTATCTACACGTGAAGTCGGCAGTCAACATACAACCACAACAAACAAACAATAATAACCTCTAATCAATGCCAAGGTGTTTCCCAGTTGGCACGATTATAAATCCTATTGCATCAGAGAGCTGCTCTCTCGTTGCGTCATTTGTATTGGACGATTGTCAAGTTCCGCTTTCTGATACGAATTTCTTCCTTGTCTCGTTCCGAAGATATTTTGATTGCTCAGTTTTATAATTCATAGCTATTGGAGCACCTTTCTATGTAGAACTATTTCTGGAATAAATAGTTTATGGAATGAACAAGTATTTTTTAATAAAAAAGACTGATGGTAACTTGGGTATAGCAGAAGTAAAATAAAAAAATCTAGGACTAAAAAATACTAATAAAAAACTTGGGTGTTGCAGGAAGTAAAATAAAAAAAAAAACGAGATTAAAAAAAACTAATAAAAATCTTGTGTGCTGTGGAGAGTAAAATAAAGTAGTATTAAAAAAAATAAGAAGCTTGGTTGAGTAAAACAAAAAGTATTATATAAAAAAACTAGAATTACAAAAAAGGATTATAAAGCTTATGTGTAGCAGAGAGTAAAATAAAAATAATAACTAAAATTGCGGCAAGATTTAATAACACTACGTGCTACATTAAACAACACAATTACATGCGTGCATGCATACTATAAACTACTTTCTACTTAAATACATGCAAGAAGTACCAATCAAGTGCTCCTAAAAATTATTAAAATATTTTCTACAAATTCAAATTGATATGGCAAAGCACGGACACATAGTGACATTGTATAGTATCATATTTTTTTAAAGTTTTTTAAATTCATAAAACCGATAAAGTTTTATATTAATTGCATTAGTGAACATCAATGTGGCAATACAAAAGATGGTTACATTTGCATGTGGGGTGAAACTTCGCCATTATCCCTTTCTGTTATTTACAAATCGGGCTTAACTAAGCAATCCATGTATCGGCAACTACACTACGATCTACAACTACATTCTACATACAAAAAAAATATATAATATAAGATTACAGTTAGTATGTTATGAATACAAAATAAATAATAGCTTCATTACATTTTGTTCTGGCAATCAATGGCACTGGGTTTTACTATAAGTATAGGATTACTACTTAGATCAATGTTAGCCGTTTGCGGAGTATAGTATAAAATACTGTAAACTGGGGCTGACTGTTAGTCCACATAGTTTCTTGGTACCACTCTAGTTGGATATTTTAGTCCTCCTTTCTGGATTTGGTGGATATGTAAATACCTACACTACAGGGTGTGGAGATTTCGAATCGGTTCTGGTGTCTTGTCTGTTATTGAATTAAGCAGAAATTGATTAAATTCATATTTAGAGCACTTTCCCACTTTCTTGGGCTCATTCGAACTTTCCAGCCCTATTATTCTATTTTTTCTCTTCAAACTCCTTGCATTTTCTTTCTGCTACAATATCATTGATCATCTTTAAAGTTCTTCACTAATAGGCACCTCCTCCAGCATAGCGACTAAAATAAACCAACGCGAGCATGAACAGGAAATGTAAACAATCCTGTCGTGTGTTAGTTCAACGGACAAGTGTTATTGAGGTAGTTAGTGACATTATTGCTAAGTACAATGCGATTCGACGTGGCGACAGTTCGTGGTTGGTTAGTTATTATAATATAGTTGGCCATGAGCCTCGTCATCACAGTTTATTTATGTAAGGGCCAATTTACGCTGGTGGCGCTATCTGTGAGGGCCAAGCAAACATGGAATGTATTTAGTGCCTTACAAAGTATATTTTGCTATGAAATATTCTGGCTGCTTATCTAACAGATTTTTTGCGTCACCAGTTTAAATTAATGTTAGTAATAGAATCGGTTAAGTATCTATTGAGAATATAACGAAAATAACTATTCTTAGAAATAAGTGTTCGATTTGGCCAGTTTTGTACAGAACACTAAAAAATTTAACATTATGCCTCGCTGCCAGGTGGGTAGATTTTTGGCAAGAAACGCTTTTAAATTGTGACTAGTCAATAAACAATATTTGGACAACACATCTAATAGTAATAAATTCTTTTAAGTTACCCATTACCTTATCATAAAGTTTCAGCGTATATTTTCGTGGCTTGTAAATCGCCATGGCACTCAAAGGAGTATCTAAAGAACTTGTATATCGGTTTCTAACAACTAGAATATTAAGAAATAGACACCATAGTTAGCTCTATTCTTATAAATCAAGACGTTAATTCATACCTATCGTTGATGTTCGAGGGTTTTGTTTAAATTTAACGCATTTGCTACCGCCCTTTAGTTAGGATTTTTCTTTAAAGGCCACACAATTTATTCTGCTACTGCATAGGTACTTATCGAATCTCATGTTTTGCAATTTGATTGAGAAATTTTGTGTTGAGAAAAGAAATCAAATTTACTTACCTAGCAACAGCTAATGAGATTTGACAATTGGTTACATACTGATCACAGACTTGATCAAGTTTTCAGAATACGGGATGTGACTAGTTACTCGTTTAATTTTCTAGCAGCTCTTTTTTATTTAGCACTAGCTTCTGCCCGCGACTTCGTCTGCGTAAATGTCGGTTTTCGCGGACGCAGACAAAGTCACGGAATAAAAAGTAGCCTATGTCCTTTCTCAGGCTCTAAACTATCTGTGTACCAAATTTCATTCAAAATCGGTTCAGTAGTTTTAGCAGGAAAGCGAGACAGACAGAGTTACTTTTGCATTTATAATATTAGTGTGGATTGTATAAATTCTTGCCCATAAGCGGTAACAAACGCGTTAAACATTCCCTTGTACAACTTAAGCAATCATTTTTTGATTCTGGAAACGGTAAGCGCGAACAGTCTGCACTCCATTAGCGATCCCTAGCATAAAGTTGCATATAGCTAAAGAATAGTTGACGGGTGTAATGACCAGGCAGTATCTAGTCCAGATCAGGCCAGTGGCGGAGAGCGAGGCCGATTGCGTGACCGACACCTTATCCAGTGGCCGAGCGTATGCGTCCAGCGAAGCCAGAACTAGAGCCTGTGAATATTGTAAGGAAACTATTAATAAAAAAAAGTGCGGTCTCGGGGATCCCCGCAATATCCGCTCGCACGCACACACCTACTCGTATGTTTAGAAAGAGACAGAAGGACAGTAAGTTGCATGGGGCGGGCATAAAGCTTTTCTTTGCGTGACGATTTTTACCAGTTTTCTACCGCAAGATATATAAAATACTAAGCAGACAACACAATGTTCATATATTGCATATTTTGTGCCATCTAAGTATGTATGTGCTTTGTGCCAATAAATATTACAGGAAAACATAATGATGGTTTCTAATCTTTCTAACCATGCAATATTAGCGTGCAAAACATGCAAACACAGATCAAATGCGTGCCAGTAGTAGTAGTACCTACTTAAGTATATCTAACGTTTGTCGATTAGTTTCATTTTTGCAAAATGACAATCATATCCGTTTCTTTCTTCTAATCTTTCTCCATAGTTCTCTAATATTCCATGCTTCAGGGCCAGTACGAGGTTCAACTTACCTAGGTAGTTGCAGATTGTGGTTTACAATCTACCTATGAGGCTTTTTAAAATTCATTCGTGTCCAGTTTCTTATGATGGTAAATACTTGCCTACTATGAAGGAAAACATTGTGAGACAACCTGGGACTTAGGTATTAAACTAGGTATCAGACAATATTTCAAGTACCCAGTTATCTACATACTTAATGCTCATGCTCAGAGACAGCTGTCGACAACGTGCCGCACGTAATTTTGAATACGGTGCTAAAGGGTTTACCGTAAAGCATCGTATTCCAATATTGACCACAACACGTAATCACCGGGTAGACAGCGAAATTGAAATTTTTTAAAGTTTCTTACGATTTGCAGGTCAGTTAATGATTATAACTTTTTAAATCTATATTGTTACGGTCGTGAATCATATTTTAACCAACGCATTGACATGCAAATTATAAAAAACATACCTAAGATTTGTTAGCACATCCTCTTAAAATACACAAGCGGTACTTTGTCGCCGACTGCAATTGCCTCTATTGACGGCAGCTGCCGACGCGTTTGTGACTGTCGCCGATTACTGTCGACGAGTGCAGTTGCCTCTGACGGCAGCCGCTGACGCATCTGAGGCTGACGCAGACTACTGTCGACGAATGCAGTTGCCTCTGTCGACAGCTGCAATTATCTCTGTCGACGGTTACAGTTGCGTCTGTCGATGGGTGCAATTGTCTCTCCCGTTGGCAATATGCCACTCGTGTTTATGAACACAACAAAAAAACAGCAAAAAAAAATTAAAAATTTATTAACAAGTACCATTTTGCACATGCCATGTAATATTTTCTTCAACGTGTTTACGTTACTAAAATTCAATAGTCAGAAGTCAATAAATCAGTCTAGCAAATTACCCAATACGAACTTTAATTAAGTATTTTTCAATCCATATACTCAAAGATCATATTGTTTCGGTTCCTGTATCGATTTTGCACTCATGGTTTGGACGTCGTGTTTGCTTGCACTTGTTCCAATAATTTTCTTATTTGATCGATGGTCAATAATAGCCATATCGATTAATTTTATAATTGGCAAAAATGATATGATACGAACACGAACGACAATTTGAACAGGTTGGAATATAAAACAGTTCAGAGGGTACTATGATTTAAATAAATATTTTCCGTACATGAAACTTACACAATTTTTTTTTTAAGAAAACTATTTATTTCCCGGGTCCCTTTTTTTTCTTTTCTTCTTCCAATTGTTGTTGGTACATGTATATTTTTCCTAGTTGGTAAAAGCCTGTTAAAGCGACGAAGACGTTGACAGCAAAGAGACTGTAGTTTTTCGGTATTATAATGAGAGACCATCGCGCCCAGATGGAACCCGTGAGAGCTAGTGATCCGGACTGTTTGGCAGACAGTTTACTTGCAGGTCGGTTTATGTCACCCAATCCAGCGATCACCAAACTCTGAAATGGGTAAAGATGTGACGAATGTGGTGAATAAGACTCGACTTCAGGAGTAACATTGTGCGACTGGCTACCATGTGTCTAAAGGGTCCCCAAAAGTATCATTTGCAACTGTCGATTGCAATTATCATTAATAAAATACTTTGTGTGCTTATTTGTAAATCTCTTCAATTGCATTTTGTAGACGATCAATTTGTGTATCAATTTGGTAAGTATCAGTCGCGTAAAAAATGACAATTAGGTACAATTGATCGTTTCCCTTTAAACAATTTGGATGCGTATCGCTCCAGAGTATGGAAGTGTCGCGCGGACGATGTTGCCTGTGGCATACACGGTGGAGCATTTGTCGGTTAAGTATTCAGCAGCAGTTGATGTTTGCCTTAGTGGCAGAATTCAACTGCACCATCATCGCTTTTAAAGCATATGCTCCAGTTTTATTTGGTGATATAAAGAGGGCTAGCTTTCATTTCTTGCAACCGACTTATGTAGCGCCGAGCCAGAAGAGAAGCGCTTCTGTGGTCAAAAGGTTACGTAAAATCCTTAATTTTTCAAAATATTTGGTACTCCCCGTAGCCTCTGCGTACTCCTGCCTTTTCCGACGCCTGTAAGTGCAAAGGCGACCCGATTTCCTATAATTTACGCGCTTGCTTCGCTCGCTCGTGGATTCTAGATTATCTTAGTTGGTGTTAAGCTTCTCGGCATAAGATGAGTCTCGCAATCTTCAGATTAATTATGACAAGGCCAACAATTTTTTTTGAAGAACATAAGGTTTGAAGAGTAAAATTGTAATACTCGTTTTAGTGCGTCAATCTTTGGAACTAGCAGGCGGATTCGAATATTTTAATCAATTTGATATTCCAATGCGTGAGGAAGGCTATAGGCTATATACTACCATCAAAAACATAAATGTGAAATGAGAGCCAAGTTCAATATTATGATATATGCTTTGGTTGTTGACTTCAACGACAAAAGAATTGAGATCTAAATGGGTGCCAAGTTCAATGGTCAGTCCTGACTTCGCTAGTTCTCATATACGAATTATTATTATTAAATTTAATTGAATTATTATGTTCGATGGCTAGTTTCTACCAGCAAGCCAAATTTTCGGAATAATAAAATAAGAACCGACAAGTAAAAGGTTTAAAACTTGTGAAGGCTATAATATAATTCGTATATGAAAACTAGCCAAGTCAGGACTGACCACTGAACTTGGCACCCATTTAGATCTCAATTCTTTTGTCGTTGAAGTCAACAACCAAAGCATATATCATAATATTGAACTTGGCTTTCATTTCACATTTATGTTTTTGATGGGATATCATTACTTTTGTACATAAATGATTAGTAGGTACTTATTTATAACAAATTTATAACAATAACAATATTAATACCAAATGGCTTTTGTTATAAGTGTTGCTAATAGAAGCAATTAAGTGAAAAATTATAATAAAATGATAAAAATTTACCAGTTTCTGATTTATTCCTTTGTATTCACCTAATTACCT
Organism: Aporophyla lueneburgensis; assembly: GCA_932294355.1. NCBI lineage: Eukaryota > Metazoa > Arthropoda > Insecta > Lepidoptera > Noctuidae > Aporophyla > Aporophyla lueneburgensis. Next base: position 8,553,714 of record OW028758.1, on the reverse strand, counting down.
ATCTGCATGCCAAATTTGAACTTTCTAGGTCATCTGGAACTGGGTTAGAGTTTTGATCTATAGGTCAGTCAGTGATAAAAATGACGATTTTTGGACGTTAATATCTAAATAACCGTTTGAGACATGTTTATGAAATTTGGAGCACATATGTATCTTGCAAGTCTCACTACATGAGCCAAATTTGACACGTTTATGTGAAATAGTTTTTGAGTTATGAAGGGGTCAAAAGTGGCTCCAAATGGTTCGTGTAATATTACGCACGGTGCTGCTCGCCAGTTCTGTTACTTGAACTTGGCTTGACACGCTGCCGCGTGTCTAGATGACACGCTGCCGCGTGTCTAGATTTAACAACACGCCACGACCGTAAGAAGCTGAGCAAAAAGAAAAAATGTCAGAATGAACACTGAGCGAAAACGAACTAATAGCGCGGGCGAGCGATGCGCAGCGACGCGTTGGGTGGGTTGCCAAAGTATCACGCGGATGAAGTCGTGGGCAGAAGCTAGTACCTACCTATGCTGTAATCTTACGATTTATTTCAGACTCTTTTCTGTCCTATGTGCCCTTTATGTTTAAAACATAAGGCTTTATGGAAAAGGTTACATTCGGCGTGGGGCCCTCCTAGAAAAGTGTCTAGATCCGGGGCTGATTGTAACCGGCCTAAACGAACTACTCTTTATACTTACCCATTTGCCGATAGGAGCCCAGAAGAATATCGTTTTAGGACCTAAAACGAAGAAACCGACTTATTAGACACAGTTTCTGACTTATCTATAGTAAGTGTAGATATAACCGGTATTACCAGCTGGATGTTCCCACAAAGGCCGTGCGAATTTCGGGACGAATTTGTCCGCGATGTTTATGATAGTCTTATATAGTTTCGACATTTTTATATAGGTTTAATTTTTTTTATTATGTAAAAAAAACACGATGCTGGAAATGTATTACATGGCGCTTGTACGAAATAAACTTGTTATAAAGATCTGTCACTCTGACTTTCTGCCATAGTGCGAATACTCATAGAGACCCAATATGAAGTTCTGATTAAACTTCATCAGTAACTTAGACCTATTTGTACCAGCAAGCAGCTTTGCTTCGCTGTTCCGGGTCCAAAATCATGGGGGCCAGTGTAATTACAGGCATCTGAGACATTTTACATTCGTCTCTAAAATGTAACGCAAGATGCCTCCGGGACAGCAACGCTTTGGCCATGCTTCTCGTATTATATGAACCGTGGTACCTACTGTCAGGCATCAGGAGAGATTTTATGAACGCAATAAGTAGGTCTAGAACACATTTTCCTCTCGTACTTTTACAGAGGGGTTTATTTTCTTATCGCTTCTCCAGTGTTATATTCTGTAAGCGGCAGTAGTTGTAGACATTATGTGATGTCGATATTACCATCTGCTATGAGATATCTTAATCCCTCCTCTTCCTCCTCATAATTCGGCTCTCATTATTGAGAATCGTGAGTGACTCCGTCTCATATCTTTCTGAATAGTGGATCTCCGTTTAGGTCTGACGCTTGTTGCTGTGCTACACTGCAGAGTAATGCCTTTTGTATACGGTACGGCGTATAAATTACGCCGTAGAAAAACATGTCCGTCAACAAGCTCCCCTAGTGATCCATAAAACACTGCAACCGTGCCTACACACGGCGTATAGACAGCGTCGTAGAAAAAAAGTGTAACTCAATAAGTTTCCATAATGGTCCATACAACACTGACGACCATGTCCACACACGGCGTATAAACCGCACCGTACAAAAACGTGTCTGTCAACAAGCTTCCAAAGTGATCCAGACAACACTGACGACCGTGTCCACATACGGCGTATAACTGCGCCGTAGAAAAACGTGTCTGTCAACAAGCTTCCGTAGTGGTCCATACAACACTGACGACCGTGCCTACACGCGGCGTATTAAATGCACCGTAGAAAAACATGTCCGTCAACATGCTCCCCTAGTGATCCAGACAACACTGACGACCGTGCCTCGTAGAAAAACGTATCAGTCAACAAGCTTCCAAAGTGATCTACAACATTAGTTTTTGTTTATGCGAAACCCGAAACACGGGTCTAGTATTTTTATGTAAAGAATCTATGAAAAAAATTTCAAAACTGTATCATTAATAATCACAAAGTTATAAGCTTGTTACGGTACCTGATTGTCCTCGCAAAAACATATGCAGCCTACCGGAGGGCACCACGCCAGCCGCGCGCGCGGCTCTCACTCTCACTCATTGATAATAATTTGCCACAGTTATTGTTTATGTATTAGTTGGTGATAAACATTTTCCATCACGCTTGCAGGATTTGGACTGTCGTAATGGTCAAGTGTAGGTAGATATTATTATGTAATTTATTCGTAAATGCAGTAGTAAGTGGTAAAATGTAATCAATGCCATTTGTTGCACCTTATGTCAACAACTTAAAGTTCAAAATTGATGAAAATTGTTAAACATCGCATTACTGAACCACAGCAGGCTGTAAACAAATAATAAATTTGTACCCTTGACTATCTTTGCGTGTTTAAAAATGTTAATCATCACTATCTACAATAATTGGCGTAATCACTATTCACTCAAACAAACTGAAGCAACTGTTAAAAAAACCGGCCAAGTGCGAGTCGGACTCCGCACCGAGGGTTCCGTACAAACCTGTACGTATTTTCGGTTTAAAAATATTTTTTTTTTTAATTTTTATATTTAAATTGATTGAATGTAAGGTAAATTGCGGTTTACGATTTATGACGTTTTAAAAAAAAAACTACTCACTCGATCTCGTTCAAACCAATTTTCGGTGATAGTTTACATGGTAATGTACATCATATATTTTTTTTAGTTTTGTCATTCTCTTATTTTAGAAGTTACGGGGGGGGGGGGACACACATTTTACCACTTTGGAAGTGTCTCTCGCGCAAACTATTCAGTTTAGAAAAAAATGATATTAGAAACCTCATTACCATTTTTGAAGACCTATTCATAGATACCCCACACGTATGGGTTTGATGAAAAAAAACATTTTTGAGTTTCAGTTCTATGTATGGGGAACCCCAAAATTTATTGTTTTTTTTTCTATTTTAGTGTGAAAATCTTAATGCGGTTCACAGAATACATCTACTTACCAAGTTTCAACAGCATAGCTCTTATAGTTTCGGAATAAAATGGCTGTGACATACGGACGGACGGACAGACAGACAGACAGACAGACAGACATGACGAATCTATAAGGGTTCCGTTTTTTGCCATTTGGCAACGGAACCCTAAAAAGGGCCCGTGTTTCTCATAAGCACTGACGCACTGCCACACCACCACAAACAGCGAGTGTACGGACGTTTGAGTACGAGAGAGACATGATAATTTTAAAATCTAAACAAAACACTTTAGCCAGGGCTCACGGCGGTCGCGCGCTAGCGATACGTATGCATCGATCGATGGCATTCGGGCGACTGAGGAGCGCCGCCGCCGCCCCGCAGCAGTGCGTACACGCCGCCTAGCCCGCGCTATGACCTGTCGTGAACTCGTGACCCGTGTGCAAACAGATACTAACTTTTAAGCGTAATTAAATATTTTTGGGACAAAATATAACATGGTGTAACAATTATTGGAATCGATTCAGTTACTGATTCTGAACAAACTATATTCAGGTTTCGCATATACTAAAAATAATGTTGTATACAAAACTGACGACCGTGCTTAGCTACGGCAATTAACCTTATTTTTCTCGGTAAATAAAGCGTGCGCGTGTCTAATGGTTTGAACAAATGCTACTGTTTGCGTGTTGGCAGTATTTATTTAAGTCAAGGATTGCTCACAATGTTTTCGTAAACCGTAGGTATGTGCTGCGCCGGCCTACCACTCCTTCCGACAACAACCGCATGCGTAGGGTAACTTAGCCGGTTTTCGGCCACTTAAGCGAACGTATGACTTTGTGACGATTTTTCTCCATGACCTTAAAGTCGCAGACTAGTTTCTTAAATATTTTTGAACTCGAAATATAATGTAGTTTTGATATTTGTAGACCTTTTACTCGTCAACGTCACATTAAAATTACAAAAAATTAAAATGTCTGAAAATAGCGATTTCGCCTGTTTTCGGCCACCTGTTTCAGTTTCCGGCCATTATATTGCTAGTTTTCGGCCACTAATCTGCTATTTGAAAAATGATCTCTATTTGCTAACTAGTAGGTTCTATAATGGATTAAAAGCAAAAAATACGTATGAATCAACGATTTTAATTAAAATATTAAACATATAGAAACATTTTAAACATAATAGTAGGAACATTGGTCAAAAAGAAAAAAGTATAATATGGCATAACAAAAATAATTGGGATTACGGAAATATATCTAACTCGTGATCAACATCCTCTTCTTCAATAATAACTCTAATTTCGTTTTCCTTATTTCTTAATTATTTTTTAAATCAATCTTTATAATATATTTATCAGTCTTATTTAAAACTTTATCAGTCTTCTTAGTGTTGATTTCTACATTCTGATCAATATTTTTATTATTATTGTCCGTTGTTTGTTCCTTGTTAATCACGTTTTCATCTTTGGTCTGTTTAATCTTAGGAATATTGAGTGATGTTTTGTTCTTATTAACTATTTTCTGTTTTTTTGGTTTCGGTTCACATTTTCCTTCACATCTGAGCGTATCCAACCTGATTCAGATTTTCCTATTATCCAACCTTCTGGCATATTTTCTATAACCGCTTTTGGCGGTCTATTGTATAGAAACACCACAAGTGGAGGGCATACTTTCCCAGATGCAGTCATCATCATTAAAACCGTAAGTGTTTCTTTTTCGTTGCCTCTTTTAACAACGTAAACATTTTTGTAACCTCTCGGGGCTCAGACTTTATCTGATTTTTGGCCATAATGAAACTCCAGTCTCATAACCGTTTAATATTCTGTCAGAATCTTTCATGATATCTGCATTCCTCTTTCAGTCAAAAAATATTCAAGCTCTGTAAACCATTTTCTGATTGAACTCTCTTTTACTGCTTCCTTGGCTTTATTAATACCTTCAGGTTCACGTAAGCTAATCTCCGGATGCCTTCTAAGAAAACCTTGGTACCATGTTTGTCCTGGTTGCCCTTCTGGAAACTTATCTTCTTTTCCAATATCTTTTATTAATTTTGTTACTATTTCCAGCAATACTTCTTTGCTTACAGGAATACCACATTTTGTTACATCAATAATCCAGTCCACAACTTTTTCTTCTCCATCAAGGCCTAATATAGTTATGGACCAACTTTTCGAGGCTGTTCTTTTGTTCTACCCGAAATTCGATCTTGGATTGTTGACCGAGGAACACCAAAAAGACGACAAGTTTCTGTAATGCTTTTATTGTCAATTCATATGGCCTGAACAGCTTTAGCTAATGCTTCTTCGGTATATTGAAAATGAGTTCTATTTTTTAAATATTTTTTTTTAAGTTTCTTTCTCTCCAGGTGGCATATAAAAAATGAAATTACGATGATTAACTCCTTTATCTATTTTACACACATTTATATATTTTTTAATGTTTTAATAAAAAATTAAAAAATAAAATATAAACTACTAGCGAACATAATTTATTACCTATATTCAAAATCTTGTCATTTCTATATACCTTATTTCCACTTAAACAAATATCAACTTCAGCTTTGTATAAACTAAGATGATTTTAGAATGACTAGTACTATTGAAAAGGTCATGAAAATAATAAAACTGCATCGAAAATTTCACTTTATTTGAAGGTATTAAGGTTCTTTTTGCGAAATCACGTAAATTGTGAACGTGAACAATTATGTCCTACAATACCTATTACACACATACCATTGTAAAAACTTTTTTTATTCATTTACAATATTTATAGACTTAAACTACATACAATTTAATTTTCTTATTAATGTGACAAACAACTACATTTCGATGGCCCTTTCAAATACGGCCGAAAATTAAGTTTATGTTAACTAATTTTCGGCCACCTGCTTTTTGACTGGCCGAAAAATAAGATTTTTTAAACTGATTTTCGACCATCCCTTCAAACACGGCCGAAAAACAAATTTAAATTAATTAGTTTTCGGCCGTTGATCAACTTGCTTAATTTTCTAACTAGCTAATAAGATAAATTTTGGGAAAGTCCCTTTATGTCTGTATTGTTCATGTGGGTGAAGATTTCGATTCAATTAGTGGATTTATTATCGTTAGCTTTTAATGGCCGAGAATTAGTTACTAAATTATTAATTTTCGGACACATCGATTAGCTTAGGCCGAAAAGTAAATATTAAAATTCTAATTTTCGGCCGTCAAATATTCAATAACTAAAAAGTGTTATTACTACATAATTAGCTCAAAATATGCGGCCGAAATCTGACTACACAAATGAGAAACGGCTCTACTTTATGTACAAAGTATTTCTTTTTAAAGAATTCCTAATTTAATAATCAAAAGAATCAATTAAATGTAAACGGTCTTCTTCTAGTTTTCGGCCGGCCGGCCGAGAAGTAAATAGTCCCCCAAATCATTATCTAGTTTCCCGGCCATCAAATTTAAATGTAAATAATATAATCCTTCTTCCAATTTAATTAAAATAACACTTAATAAACTTATCTCCCGTGCACAGAACAACAATTATATTTATAAAACCGATAAACAACTTTGTAACTTACCTTGCAAAAATTATGCGCGCACTATTTTTTTCACTAATTTCGACACACGCGTGCACTGTAATACTTTCAGAGGGTCACTGACGACACAGTTGGATCATTAAAATTCTACAAAATTCAAAACTTGAAGGGTTTATACCAATACATTAAGTTAGCGTTGTTTTTTCAAATGAGTAGGGTAAAGTGTCCTTATTATATTAATATAACGACGTACTGGCCGAAAACCAGAGGTGGCCGGCAAACCGGCTAAACTACCCTACGACCGCTAGGGAGAAAATCGCACACCAAAAACATGCTGTCAGTATATTTTAAGTCGTCACTTTTGTTTAAAAACATACATATTTAATCATTTTTATTGCCATACTTCAGCAATTTTTTATAATATCTAAAGATTCCTTTTCCAAAGCTCTTATTAGATACCTACCCATGCTGTACACATCTATAGTCTAAAATGCGACATGCTTTAAACTAACCTGTGCAAAATGCATTTAGCATCATTCACAAAGTGTTTTACTTGTACAGATTTAAATATGAAACTACTGTATTCTTGATAAACTTTTAGGCTCAGGAGTAGCCCACGAAATTCAAATTTTCTTCAGTTGATATTTGAAGTAGAGTATAACATAAACATGACAGAACTTTCGATGCAAATGATTGTCCTCTTATCATTTGTATATGTGAATGAATGAATGAATAAAAATCTTACAAGTCACATGCAACATTTCAACAGAAGGCCATTACCTATGTTAGGAAAATAGTCGGTTAAAGGTGATGGATGACTGAAAGAAAATAAGTAAGAAACGACAAGAAAGAAACAAGAAAAGATCCGAAATATAAAAATATATATTTCCATAATCCAAAAAGGTTTTACAAAAATACACTAAGTGTTCTTTTACAAAACTATGATTTAATAACGCCATGTTACATAAAACGGTGTGATATACATAACAATACTTAACACATGGGTTTGGTTAACAATAACCACATTTACGTTTAGATTATCACAGTCGAGAAATAATTTAATCAGAACTTTAAGCACCTATTTATATTAATTTAGATAAGCTACTCTTTAATGTCGCACTCTTGATTTTTGTCACAGTGCGTTTGTAGATTAAAAATTTGAGAGATCACACATCTATAAAAACTGGCAACATTGATATAAGGTCACAAGGTCACGGACACTATGATAATTTAGCTGTAACAGAAACCAATAACGCGATAGATCTAATCGATCTAGTGGCGGATTCAGGTTGAATTAGGTACAGAACAAAAATAACCACTAGAGCTCAAAATCTAAATAAAAAATACTCTACTTGGCATCGATTTCGTATGAATAAAATAATAAAAAATGATCAATAGATCAACATTTTTTTTTAACATAGCATGCATATAGTATAAAGTGTGCGCAGACCGTGCAAGGCCCATTACTCCCAAACCACATTTAGCCCGTCTATCCTGTACCCGCCACTGATTGCGGCGCCATCTCTTGGCGCTATAACAAATGAATGATATTGTACGTAGAACCAAATTTCATTCGTACGTCATACATTACGAATTAAAAGTAACAATACAGCCACAAAATAAGAAAGAACACGTTTACAAGAAGAACGAGTCCATTAGTAGACCGTTCTTTGACAATACTTTGCTAAATAAGCGTCTCATACGAAAATGAACTCTATTTTTATAACATTGAAGATCATATTCGTATGCAACGCTTACCCCCTTTTGTTTATACGAATATGAATACCTACGTGTATTTTGTGCATGTGAATAACGTTCGTTTTCGCATAAATCGCTTGATTTGCTTAGCCAAAGTCTTAGTGCGTTCTGTGAAATTTGCTATTTGACGTACCGCTTCAGCCCGTCAGTGTCGATCCGATTGCTATCTGATAAAATTTATACCACGGAATTAGCTATTCAGATAGGAAAATCAGTCATCATATTTTAACGACTTTTGCAGTTGTGTATGACAATTTCTTTTTTAATCTAACTACTGCTTTAGCATTCTTATCGTTTCAATGGTACCTAGCTTTATTTTGTAACTGCATTGCACTTGAATACAAAGCGTTTGCTGTATTCGCATTTAATAACAATAATAACCAACAATCTAAATTCAATATTGTACAGTGCTTTAAACTTACTTTAAAAAAATATGATTCTACCATCCCCAAAATATATTCTATATTTTTTAATCTACCTACTAAAAATAAATAGGCTAATATTAATTAATATCCATCTCTATCATTAAATAACATTAAATATATATTTTTTGTCAATGTTGAAGTAGTTTCTATCTATCAGAGAGAGGCGTGAAAAGACGCTCTTTTTAAAAAAAGGCTACCACTACTAGAGGCCCTGACTACTTAAGTGCGTAACATCCTGTAACTATCGACCTAACCAATAAGAGAATTGGTAATTAGTGATTTATAAGGCTATTGTATACTTATACAATAACAAAAAATCACTTAGTCAAAAGAGGTTTAGCTAATTATTGTTTTGCTGCTTCTTTTAGTTTCTGTTCCTTGTTATACATGTATGCTCTGCTTAATTGGTACACACTGGTACAGGCAACAAACACATTGACAGCAAAGAGACTGTAGTTTTTAGGTATAATAACTAAGGAGTATCGTGACCAGATAATGCCGGTGGCCGCGAGCGATGCGGACTGGCGGATAGACAAGCTCTCGACAGGCCGATTCAAGTCACCCAACCCAGCTATCACCAAACCCTGAAAGTGGTGAGAATGTGGATCAAGGCCATAGTCACTTTATTACACTGCGACAAAGATCTTTTTAGGCTCGATTGACGTCGACAGGGTGGCGCTGTTGAATAACATCTGAGCAATACTTTTGTGAAATGTATTGAAAAACAAAATGGCGGCTTTAGTTCCGATTTTGGCCACACCTAAAAGATCCTTGTACAGTTATGAATATCACTAACTTCTGTAGGTATTATTATAAATAAGCAATGGAATTTATTATAGTGCAATTTCCATGTGCCCACTGTTTAACAAGTTCAATTAAATGATGCACAGTAATAATATTATGTATCTACTTATACACTGACATGTAGTTCTACAAAGTCTAGAGCTGGCTTAAGTTAGGAGAAGGGAAGTGAAGCACTATTTCTACAGCTAAAATAAAATCAACTTTACCCAGTTGAAATAAAATCGAAAATAGTAAAAAAGTCAATTATCCCTAATATTTGACTTTTATTATACGGTTTGTGAGTTAAAACTATCAAGATGCGGCGCTGCGGTACTATAGGCCATGTGATTATAATATTTTACAAGCTTCAGTCAATCTCTGTACTTCAAACCTGATATCAATGTTCATATGCACATGGTTTACAGTTACACCAACTTCACTTTCTTAATTTTGCCAACTTAATCTAAGAATCAGTTTTAGAATAAAAAAATTGTAATACCACTAAATGCAGTGTTTAAGTTTACCCTCATTCATGCTATTAAATATTACAGAAGTCAGTGTTATTCAGACAATCCAATAACCCAAATGAAAGAAGTATTAATATGGAAACACATTCTCACAATCACAAAATGAATTTTGAATTTTTGTAAGTAGGTACTTTTGATGAATGGGAATGATACATGTTTATTATTTAACCAAGTGCATTAAATAATTACTTAAAATATATTTTATCTACTCTCACATTGTAAAATTTGAATTAAATACTTCAAAACCAGCATAATTTGACATACTTTCTATTAGACAATATGGAAATTTAAAAATAGAATTAAAATTAATATAAAAAAATACCATAATCATAAAAAAAAAATCTCAGAGAAAAAATATTAAGTATTTAATACATACTTTTTCTCTGAGAAAGTATTTTTTTAAACAATTTTTTGATCAACAGGGCAATCTCAAGAAGTTAATATCACCATGGAGTTTCCATCAATTATTTTTTTCTAATGGAACACATGCTGGTCATGCATTTTTATATAATTACTGAACTATTTCTTACTTTTAAACTTTTATAGTTTATTGGGTTCAGTCCCAATGATAGCAGATTTTTAAACACGCAGTTATGTTTTAATACTCTTTATCATGCAAGTTTCATAAAATACTATTTTATGTTAAGTCATTTTATAACAGGCATGAAACATGAGATTTCAGAATGTCTGCTGTCTTATCATTTTATCTATTAAGTTTGCATGAACTTGGGTGTTATCAGTGTCAATAAAAATAAATCCATACTATGTCTGTGACATACTATAGTTACAGATTAGTTTAGATTTATGAAATGATTTAGTAATCCTGATAAGTTTTCTAGTTTATAAGTTATGCTACTAGATTCAAGTAGCTATTCCAATATTAATCAAGCCTTTTATTGGTAGTAGGTATTCATTAGTTATAGAACTACTAAATGTAGATAAATTCTTTGGCATTTAATTAATGATATGGTCACCCGTCAGTATAGAAAAACTAAACCCGAATACTCAAACAACACTCAAATTTATAGACATTCATGATATTCTTTCTGTCTCCACAATACACCATAGTGTGACAGAGATAGCATTAAACTTAACGGCGACCGAAAATCGTGATGCATTTGAGAATTCGGTTGTTACCATTCAAATTGTTTCCTTTTCTAAATTCACACTACCATGATAAGCATGTTAATTATTCATAATATTTATTCGCAGCACGTTTGCCCTTACGCAAGGTCTTTTTAGTATAAATAGTATGACCTTGAATTTACGTCCGCAATTCCGCATAACTTACCCATTTGAAAGCAGGCGCCCAGAAGAATATTGTTTTGGGACCTGAAACGATAAGCCAGGTTTCATTAGACTATGTTTTTTTTTGCAATGAAATATTATAGATAATAATCATAATTACCAGCTGGATGCTCCCACATGGGACGCATAGCTCCGGGGACAAATCTGTCTGCGATAGTTACAATTGACCTGTACACTTTCGACATCTTCGCTGGGTGTTTATTGTAGTGTGGTGAAAGACTTTCTATGTAGGATACGGAGGTTCGGGAAGGAAGATAGTTACGGAGTTACTTTTAAGGTATTCTAAATTTACATGGCACTGACAGCAGCCGAGGATTTACTCTCTCTGATTTGAAACCCTGAAACTTTGTATGATAAGATAATGATGTCAAAGTCAAATTGACATCACAAATTTTGTCAGTTGTCACTCTGTGAAACATTCAATTACTCGACGATGCCTGGATGGACCATGGCCGTTCAAATTAGATAAATGGGGACGAAATAAGTCTTTTCTTTGCCAATCCAGTCCATTGAAAAACTTACATCACGAACAGTAAAAAAGAGCAATACTTATCACTAAAAATTTCGCAAAAGATATGCGCTCAAACACAATCGTAACATACTTTGTAAACATCTCACGAACGTTGACAAACGTCACGAACTTCGCCACAGTTAAGTTCTGCGTTCACTTTTAAGAATTTAACGCAACTGTTTGATTCACTTTAATATTTCCGTTTAAGAAATGTTTTTGTTTTGAGTTTTGAATTATTATTTTCAATACAAATACTAGAAATAATAAAGCACAAAAACACTGCTACTTAACTCGTATATCGTTGTTCAGACTATTCAAGAATTTTTAATTTGAACGAGTTTTATTTTTTTTTCTGCTGCAAACAAACATGGGTGCGGATGTGCGTGTGAAAATATGTGTCAACGCTTAAGAATTTATAATTTTCTTTGTTTATTTTATCTAGGATTAAACTAGTAGACTCTTTCAGTAATAAACTAAGTTTATCCAGTTCCGCGGATGTGATTTTGACTTATGTTTTGCGTTTTATAAGTTACGATAAATATGGGTACGAGCACAATGGGTAGCGATTTGCATTCTGATAAGCAGGACAAGTTGCTCAAGCTGCAAGCTCGAAAGAAGGAATTGGAGCAGATCCTTGCAGCTAAAAACGAAGAGCTCTACAAATTATGTGTTCAAGAAGTACAGTTAACGGGCATCATGCCGCCCGAAGCGCCCCTTAGCCCAGAAGTGCCTCAAAGAGAAAGATTAGGTAGTTTCAAAAGTGTCGATAGGTCAACAGACGGTAATGACGTCCAGGATGGATCTGATAACTCATCTAGGCGCCTCAGAGCCACCACTGGTGACCGTACGATGGAACAAGACGCGAACTTGCGTAAAAATCTTTCACATAGATTATCCACTCCATCAATATCGGGAGTTTCGACTAAAAGTGCACATTCAAGACATGTTCGACGTCCCGAAACTAGCTGTTCTAACTTCTTTCCTTCTCCTCCTCAAGAGCGGAATTCTGATACATTCTCCATACACACATCCCATACTTACCCAGCACTGGCTGGGCGACATGAACCTATGAACGAAAATCTTCATAATGACATGCAGCAAGGAACTATTTACAGACACCATACCATGACAAGTGATTATATGAACAAACTGTACTGCAACAATACTCCAGAAGCCCATAACGTATCTAGATTACGAGAAACTCATTTTAGTTCAAGCCATCCTGATATAACTACACATTATACTCACGGAACTATGGCTCCACATCCTGTACAAAATGGTATGCGTAATACACCATTATTGTACCAATATGCATCACATTTGAAAGCTCAAAGCCAACATTTGACTGGATTAGCCCATCAGCATCAAATGCAGCAGTCTAAAAGACGCACAGAAGGTGTTCGTCGAAACACATTACAAAGGACTCAGACATACCATTTGACATCTCACAGTGATTATAATCAGTTGCACTTAGAAAACATGAAGCATGAAGCACCAATGATGGTTTATCAGCATCGGTCCCAACCGGACATTCAAGAACAGCCTCACATGCCAATAGAAAGGACAGCAGTTGTACCAAATACATTACCATTACGAGAACATAACACTATCAAACATCCTATGCATATGCAATTGCAAGTGTCAACCGATGACTATATTAGGGAAGATAGGAGACACTACCAAGAACAACTAACTCCAGTCAGTACTAAGTCTTACAATTTTGATCCTATTGGAATGAATAAGTTCTCACCACTCTCTCAAGCAGATATGAAAGTGAAGGAGAAACAATGGTATGAGACGTCATTAGATTCACCAACTAAATCTGAAGCGCCTCTTCTAAAAAAGAGTTCAAGCTTAAAGCGGACTTCTAGCGTAGGAAACTCACAGGCATATGAGATAATGATCTCTTCTGGCCGACACTCAGCTATGCAAAGTCCTAATCAGATGCCACAAAGTCCTCCTGTTTTATCCCCCGGTGCGGTTTCTTTGGAGTCACCTAAAAACCTCACTGTGATTGAACAAGGAAAATGTATACCATATAGAGAAGAAACTAAACCTTTTGAAATGTCTGATTTTTATAAATATTCTACTAAATTTAGACAAGGTAATGTTCCAAAAAGTGCCCCAAATAATCCTGGTCCTAGTTTAAATTCAGGTTACAATAAATTGCCCATGGAGTTGCCCCAATATGCTCAAGAACATTGGCATGGACAAACTAACTGAAGAATCCTTTATAAACAATCTGTAAATTGTAAAATTAACTTTTATTGTCTATTAACTTATTTTGACAGGAATTGGTGTAAGAATTTATAATAGTTTTAAATTCTTAGCTCATAGTATGTACTTATATTGAATTGTTATCTTCATATTTAAAGTGGCAAAATAATGTAAAGACATTGTCTGCCATGCTGCTATGTCTGATATTTATCTTGAAAAATGTGTCTGACACGAACAAAAAGCAATGAAAAATATTTCTATTTTACAAGATTATTGTGATGAAATGACAATGAAAGATTAATGGAACCAGATGTTTAAATATTGATAAGATTAGCGCTGTGATAACAATTTGCAAGTTGTTCAATTATATTGTGACAATAAAGAGTAGAATACATAAGATTAGATCATATACATGGTGTCTTAATATGAATTTTGTGTTTGTATACAGTCTGTATGAGAATCTTGACTTCTTTCATTCTGATCTCGTTTGATTGCCGTTTAATATAGCTACAAGTACAAGCCTCTAGTATTACCACTTGTTGCAATTTGCCCTAATTTTAAGTAATTTCAATGCTTTGCCCACCGCTTTTAGGAATACAAAAATTTTAAGAATATTTCACTATCATAATTTAACATCGCCGCTTTTGTGATAATTTTTCTCATCTATTTTGTAAAATTATGTTTGAATCCCCTTGTCTTTAAGTATGTGATTCGAAACTAGTTAGTAAAAGTGAAATTGTTTTAACATCTATTTTTAAAGTAATTATTCAACAAGCTATCATGAAATTAGCAAATTTTTATCTTCTTCTGTTTTTTGTATATTAATCAATGCATTAAGTAACTGATGTTTTTGAAGTTAAGATGTTACTGTTTTCTATGTATACACTAAAAAGACTTATCTTACTTGCCAAGCAAATTTTAGACTAACTGCCATTACCTTCGTCCAGTTACAAAATATTTGGTAGCTATTTCACTGTATTGTAAATATATTTTAGTATGTAGTAATTAGATTTAGTAACAGTGTGAGCACTGGAACATTGTTCTAAAATTATTTTTATAAAATGTCTATGTAAGCATCTTGTGCTCATAGCTGTTTATTGGGACTAATAAAGTTTTTATAGTACTGGAATTTGTTTCAAACAATACCGTCAACTATGGTTAAAGATACTTTGCAAAATATGAAAAAGAATGAAATATCTCACAATTACTAAAAAGTTTGTACAAATAGTCGAGTTTCAACTTTTGTATGGCTTTGATATATGGCGACCCCGTCGGTCGTGCCTCTGAAAGACGGGTTGATTTGATTTGAAATCTCGTTGGTCCTGCGCCTGGTCTCTCTCCGGTCGTGTCAGATTGTCGTACTATTGGACTATGATTTTTAAGTACTTACAAAGTAGTACTATGGGCAAAAACATTTGTCTTAGTTCTACTCGGCCAGTAGATCTACTGCCAATAAAATATGATAATTTTATAAAAATGGTTCGATTGATAGAACCACCGAAAAGAAAAAATACCCGTGGTCCTATTAGTAGAACTACGCGGTCGAACCACGGGCAATAAACGGAAATGTGCGTGTGGATTGAGAGATCTTTTCGAAAAACTCTTCCAATCCCAACCAAATTATAAAAGGATTTAGGAAATAATTGTGAAAACTTCATGGTAAGGTATAAAATTTGTGGAACCTAAACAAAGAAAGTTAGAACTCATTAACTGGATCTCTCAATCTGGACAACTGAAGAAAAAGCCATAACGCGTATCCAAGAATTATAGGTAGAAGGCAGATACATCAGAAATTGTGAAAAATGTTGTACTTACTAAAATTTGACGAATCAGTCGTTCATTTAAGTGTTATATTTAAAAAGATAAATCATTTTTTACAATCCTTGAGGAAAATGTTGAGTAGGGTGACCATATCGCCGGTCGGAATCATTACCGGTACAATTCAAATTATGATGCACTTAAAACGTTTTTATACAAGTAATTTGTGTCTGGTTTCACTACATAATTTAAATAATATAAAATTACGTTTTTAAATGACAAGTTTCTGCAAAGTTACGTACTGTATGTGTGGTGCCCTTACTAAGGAATTCTAAGTTCGTAATTCTAATTCTAAGTAATTCTTACACACATAAAGTTCAGAAATTTTAAGGGAACCAAAACACAAACTTTTTTAAAATTAAACTTTTTTTAATTTCACTCATAATTACATAATAGGACCTAATCAATAAGTTCGCAAATCGCAATGAATATACACAATGTTAGCATGAATAGGGTAGTCGAAAAAAAAATCGTACAAAATAAAAAAGTATGTCTACCCTACTCAACGTTTTTCCTTAAGGATTGTAAAAAATGATTTATCTTTTTAAATATAACACTTTCAGGGACGAGTGATTCGTCAAATTTTAGTACAACATTTTTCACAATTTCTGATGGTGCGTTGTTGAACAGTGAACCAACCTTTTTTCTAAGTCATATAACTTGCCAGAAAATATAGATAAGAATTTCGTGTTGGTGTCGTCGTTTAGGTAGTTTTATAAGGTTTCTCAGTTTTAGGTTACAGAAAGCCAGAGGAATAAACTATGACCATAAAAGAGGTTTAAAAAAAAAAATAAGTTTGGCTCACTGTGTACCAAGAGTAGTTTACACTGAACCACCCGTATTTCAACAGTGAACCAGTAAAATGAAATTTGGCTCACTATGTACTACATGTAGTTTACACTGAACCACCCGTATTTCAACATTGAACCATAGTTTCATGACCAGTAAAAAATGCTTATTTGTGAAAAGAAACCACACAATTTTTGATATTCATCATTTATTTTTCCAATACAAAATACGAATAAAAACAAATGTTACTTCCAACAAAAAAAAAAAAAAAAACTTCTTAAATAGATCAATTAGTCTTCAATTAAAAATTAAGATATTTATAGTTTGGTTCTCAGTAGCTACCTACTTTATCGCTAAAGTTATCATAAAATCTTTTTAGATAATTAACAATCAGCCTTTTCGGTAATAAGCAGTCTTCATAAATTCTCCTATAACTTAAAGAAACGCGAAAAATTTTAATAACATCAAAATGCTTACGACAAATTAAATATTCACGCCATATTTAGTAAAGATAAGTTCACGTTGAAGGAATATTTAATCAGACGTTTTGTTCCTGACACACAAGGAGAAGGGAGAATCATTTTTATGTCACTGAGTTTCACATTTGCCATATCAGGTTCTAAAGGAAACATAAACGTTTTATTATGACGATCTTTTAGTTTTAGGTACGAAACGCAATATTCATCATCACTTTCTGTTTCCAGAATCTTCGCAATGTAATAAACAACCCGTTTTTTAGATTGCAGCAATACAAGGACATATTCGTCAATCATTGGTTTACGCTGTAAATCAGAAAAATCTTCATCTATAATTTCATACCCTTGGTCATCTTCCTCATCCGATTCTAGGTCTGTTTCACTTTCAAGAATTATATTTTCTACTTCACTCGTTTCACTGTCTTCGTCTAGTACAACTCTTCTTTTATTGTTCCTCTTATTTGGTGTTTTTCTGCTTGTTGATGGAAGCATTTCATTTCCACAATCTTGTAGAACTTTTCTTTTATGCAGACCTTTTCTATTTAATGTAGCAGTACGTTCCTCAACTATTCTTTCCTTTTCTGGCGTGTCCGGGGCTATCATGCTTTTGCCTAGTTTTCGACCTTTCCGTTGGTTAGAACGAGGGCCAGCCTTTAGCATGGGACGGAACATTAGCGGAGTGATAATATGCTCCGACTTTAGTTGGTGATTTTCATCTTTGCATGATTCATCTGGTTTCTTTGCCGGTGTCACATTTTGGTAGTAACTATGATGTTCTTCTGATAGTATAGATGGACTTTCTCGATCAGTGGTAACAACGGGATCATAACTTGAACGACGTGTCTCTAGAGGAATAGAATCCTGGAGCTGTTGATTATTGCTCCTATCCATGTCGAGAATTGCAGACATATATGCTTCAGCATCAGGCAATTGTTGTGACACCACAGGAACGGGGCGGTCTGTCACGCTACTTGGCATGAAGTCTTCATCGGAGAATATATCCTTATTATAGGGAAAAATTCCACATTTTGCGAAAGCTGCCGATATATTTAGTGGAGTCATAGATCTGGGATAAGCATGACCAATGAATCTTGCTATCTCGTAGATTGTAACTGGTTTCCCTGGGTTCTGTAGCATCCATGACTCAAGTGCGGAGTAATAATAAGTCTTTAAAGGGCCCATCAAACTCACATCTAAGGGTTGCAGTTTGTGAGTAGTGTGAGGATGAAACGTAAGAACCACAACACCAGATTGTTTCGCTAAATCTATAGCCTCAATGGACAAATGTGACTCATGATTATCCATAATTAGCAGAGATGGATTTTCAGGGGTCGTGTTTGAACACTTAATGAAATGTTTCATTACCTCCACGAACAAGTCACTAGTCATCCAACCTGAAGGACTCGCGAGCCCTAAACTACCTGGAGGTGCACCGTGCATCATCAAATTTTTAAAGTTTTTCCGAGGAAATATTACAGCAGGGGGCAGGGCGTGGCCTGTAGCACTAACTATACAGCATGTAGTGGCAAGAGTGCCTTTTTCTCCACTTGTCACTTTACCGACTTTAGCTCCCGTTGGAGCCACAACTTTCTGAGGTTTCTGGACGGTAGTTGTGCCCGTTTCATCAAGGTTAAATATTCGAGTTCCATCCGCAAATCTAGTCTCCCGTTTCAGCACATCTTCCAAATTATTAAAAAATATTGCCACAGTTTCACGGTTAAATGAGGTAGCTCGTGCGAGACTTACAGCTTCTGGTTTCTTCACCGAAATATCAGGATGTCTTTTTTTAAAGAAACGAAACCATTCCAAACCTGCCAATTGATCTCTTTCCCATGAGCTTGGTGTTTTTATGCCATTAACCTTTGCCATTTCGTAGGCCACCTTCCTACATTCTTTGACGGTCAAACCGTAGAACATTAATGCACAGTCCTTGTAGTATTTTAATAATATTTGTTCATGTTCTTGAGTAAAAACTTTATTAATATCATACCTAGGTACAAGTGATATGTTATCACCATGTTCACTTTTGTTTTTCACGTAACGGCGCAATTTAGGGTACGGAATTTTACAGGTTTTTGCCGCCGTTCTAATGGAGTTACCATTTTCTACCATTCGTAAAGCAGACATCATGTCGTCTGTTGTGTGATTTCCTATTTTCCGTTACTTATTTTTTGGTCTTGGCATCCTAAAACAAACAAAAATATTATTGATGTTCAACATTACACT
This sequence comes from Aporophyla lueneburgensis, assembly GCA_932294355.1. Lineage (NCBI taxonomy): Eukaryota > Metazoa > Arthropoda > Insecta > Lepidoptera > Noctuidae > Aporophyla > Aporophyla lueneburgensis. Next base: position 8,534,263 of record OW028758.1, on the reverse strand, counting down.
ATCAACGAACAGTGAACCAGGATCGTAAGGTACACAGTGAACCGGTTCAGTGTGTACTATGCGGAACTGGTTCACTGTTCAATACACACAATATTCGACTTATAATATTTATAAAAAATAGGTTATATACTGAATTGTCACAACGCAATATGCTCATAACACGACAAAAACTACAACAATTTTGACACTATACAGCTTTTGTGCTAATAATTAATAACAAAATATACAAAAATCAGGACACTTACGTGAGAATACTATGTTTTTTTGGCGGGAAACGAACAAGCCGCTGTCACACGTCACGCTCAAGCCGCGGCCGGGCGCTTACTACGGGAGAGGGGAAGGGTGTCCACCAGGCAAGTTTTAACATGATTGGTTAAATCGGCAACGTCGCAGTTTTCCTAATATGGCGATGGTTCAGTGTATCTGGTTGGTTCACTGTTCAACAACCGACCCTATCTACCTTCTACCTATAAGTTTTGGTTTATTAAAATATAGTTCAAAATAATGATCTCTCAGTTGGGACGATCGACAAAAAACAAGATTTTCATTTTCTCTTGAACCAGTAAGATTTCAATCACGATTTTTGTTTCACAAATTTTCCCAGAAGCATAATTTGCAATAAACATGATAATTATTCATACTTTTTCAGTATTAGGTCGTGTTTTACAAGATCACTCAATTGAAAATTGTCCACTCTGAGTGATCCATATAAACCGTTATAAATCTTAAACGTGGCTTTGAAACGAATCGAAATTTTGTTTAGCAGTTTTCACAAATCCTTCACAATTAATTAAAATGCAAATTATAAACACATAGGCAGTATATTCTTGGATACGCGTTATGGCTTTTTCTTCAGTTGTCCAGATTGAGAGATCCAGTTAATGAGTTCTAACTTTCTTTGTTTAGGTTTCACAAATTTTATACCTTACCATGAAGTTTTCACAATTATTTCCTAAATCCTCTTATAATATAGGTAGTTGGGATTGGAAGAGTTTTTCGAAAAGATCTCTCAATCCACACGCACATTAAACGGAACAGTGAGTGCCCCTATCTCTGCGCATGCACTTGTGAATATCTCCCGCTTAGTCTTCGTTGAGATTGACCGTCATGGCCGAATTGCGGTCTGGAGGACTAGGTATACAGGAGAGGAGGGGGGTGGGAGGGTTCATGATTTAATTGTAGTTTCAGGTGTTGTGTTGTGTCTTTTGTGTGCACTAAATAAATGTTTTATCTTTCTATCTATCTGTATACCTATATGGCGGCAACAGATGTTTATTAACTGAGACTTATTTAAGTATAGTACTCATTGGTAAACTTGGTCATATAAAGTAATGATGCCACAGTTGATTGTACTACCAAGTACTCAATTGATCTCTATTTGCCTAAGTACCTACTTACCTCCGTTCGATTCGTGCAATTAATTGAGCGCGACTCGGGGATCGAATTCACCCACAAGAATTGAAAATAAAATAAATTCTCTTTTTTAAATGATTTATTCAAGCTACCAGTGATGAGACCAGCTTACATTATTTAGAAACAAATAGCCATTAAGTACGTTTAAAAATAAATAGGGAAATAAAATACTGTCCATTTTAATTCAAATACATTTCTTGAAATTTTAATGGTGTTTGGTATTCTTTAGTTTTTGTAGGAGGCTTTGAAGGGATCTCTTGCCAGGATTGAAACCGCCATTCAAGTAGTTATCGTCATTACCTAAAACAAAGAAAAACCTTTCAGAAGGTGCATACGTATAAGCTTTTTGCTGCTGAACATAAGGGTGTTTGCTTAACATTCTGGAAGGAGAGAGATTAGCATAATCAGACTGTACCGTTCCCACTCCTGTGTCACAGGCTTCTCGATGAGATGGAGTGAGCCGTAATCTACCACGCGGGGCCAGTGCGGATTGTTGTCACATGTCTTCGAATTTTTGATTCCTCACGACTTTTTCTTTTACCGTTTTGAGAACAAGAAATAATTTACAAAAAGTAAAGTGCCTGCTTGGGTTCGAACCCATGAACTACCTGGGCCAACACCTGGCTGCTGAACATAAGGGTGCTTAACATTCTGGAAGAACAAGTGCCGCTACTGTGATCGCGGGATTCGATTCTCATGTCATGCAGTGCTGTTTTGATATTAGTCGCTGTTTTTACACTAATTACTTGGGGTGGATACGCAGAAACGCGTGTCCAAAAATTCACCCTAAGTCTATAAATTCCGTTTATCCAATTAGGCCTAGGGATACTCCCTACACCTACACACATCCACTTTAGGGTAGTTAAACGGAATAATTCATTTGATTTGTTTGAAAAAGCTCGGTAGTTTGGAACTATGCCCGGAAAATCGCAATAGGCTCGCTTTATCCGCATTCCCTCTTCTCAGAATCTGCAGCTATGGTTGCTGCAACATTGGTGTAGGTACGGGAACAGTTGTATGTGTACCTAATGCATACATACAATCTCCATCAACGCCTATTGGAATAAAAGCATGATGGTATGTACATATGTTGTCTGTTGGACAAAGGCTCAATAGATGCCTATGCAGCTACCTAATCTAGTTCTTTTCAATGGGACGCCACCAATAAGAATATTCTACTTCGGTATTTATGCCGAATTCTAACGGAATGCTCTTCAAGAAAAAAAGTTGGCCACTCAACCGAACTGACTTGCACTTGAATTAGAGTTTAAATTACAAATACCGGTTTTCGGTCTAGGTTGTAGTTTTACTGAGTTATCGATACATGTTTTGGCCTAGTAACAGAAAAGACGATTCCTACTGTCAAGTAGATAAGGGCGTACGAATACATATTATGTAGGTAGGTACACCCTTGTGGGTTGGGTTTTGTCATTAATTCAGATGAAGAATGAGCAACTAATTTGAATCGTATAGGTCCTAATATAAAAGTGAGCCATTCGAGGTCAGTCGTAGCTACTTCATCATCAGCTTATATTGTTCCCACAGCTAGAGCACAGCCCTCCTCTCGGTGAGAGGGTGTGGGCTATAATCCACCACGCGGGCCCAGTGCTGGTTGCTAGATGTCACATGTCTTTGAATTTTTGGTTCTAGGACATGCCGGTTTCCTTACGATGTTTCCCTTTACCGTTTTTAGAGCAGTGGTGATGAAAATATTTACAGTAATAATCTATATATATAAAAGAAAGTTATGTTAGTTACACTATTTATAACTCAAGAACGGCGGAACCGATTTGCCTGAAAATTGGTGGGGAGATAGCTTAGAACCAGGAGACGGACATAGGATACTTTTTTTAATCCCGTTCGACTATAAAGAGTAAAGATTTCATTGTTTGTTTGTATTGAATAGGCTCCGAAACTACTGATCCGAATTGAAAAATTCTTTTTGGGTTGAGTAGCCTATTTATTGAAGAAGGCTAAAGGTTATATAACATCACGCTACGATCAAAAAGAGCAGAGCAGCAACGAAAACTGGCAGGCAATTGGATGCGACGGGTAGGTTCAGGGAAACAAAACTTTGACGCGGACGAAGTCACGGGCAGAAGCTAGTCTATATATATAAAAGAAAGTTGTGTTAGTTACACTATTTATAACTCAAGAACAGCTCAACCGATTTGGCTGAAAATTGGTGGGGAGGTAGCTTAGAACCAGGAGACGGACATAGGATACTTTATTTTATCCCGTTCGATATAAAGAGAAAAAGATTTGATTGTTTGTTTGTATTGAATAGGCTCCGAAACTACTGGTCCGAATTGAAAAATTCTTTTTGAGTTGGGTAGCCTATTTATTGAGAAAGGTTAAAGGTTATATAACATCACGCTACGGTCAAAAAGAGCGGAGCAGGAATGAAAAATAGACGAAAACTGGCAGGCAATTCGGTGCGACGGAAAGGGTCAGGAGCAGCACCGTCTTTACCATAAGGGCACACGGGGCCCGTGACCAGGGCCCCCATTGCCAAGGGGCCCCCGAAAAGCGAATACATAAATAAAGATTCCCAGATAGAAAATAGGTTGTTCAGCGTTTCACCACCGTCTAACTTTTTTGTGGGGCTATAAAATTGTCTTACTTATAGCCTGCATTTTTTTTTTCATTTTTAGTATTTCAATATATTTATATAATTTTGGCTCTGTCTCGCATAGGGACACTGGCCGTTTTACGTGGATATGACGCATGATTTCACCCATCTTTTTTTTGTATTTATTGGTCATCTCTCCGCGTCATGTTTGTTCCAAATAGACGTATTTCTTTCTTTCTTCTTTCTATAGCTCCAACAATGTTTTTGGTCAAATTGATAACAGCAGTAGCTTAGTGAATTTTTAATCGAACCCCAGAACATTTTTAAAATCTTTCCATAACAGGAAACATTTTACGTCATAAAAATACCTAAAAAGTGTGGAGCATATTCCCAGTGGGTATTTTGTAAAACTTTTTTTTTCTTAAATTGGCACATGTAGGTTCCGATCTAGAAACATCTGAGAGGTGGGGATTAACTAGTAATAAAGCTGATAACGCAGAAAATAAATTTGAATATTCAGAACAAACGTGGGTCACATTGAAAGTTTTAGAAAATAAAAAACGGAATGATTTAGAAGTTTGTTAATATTTTTATTGGTTTTCGAAGTAGTCTCCGTTCCTTTCTAGGCACCTTCGCATGTGGTGGAACCATTGACTGAAGGAGTGCGCCTACTCGTCTTTGGGGATCTCTTCCACGCCTTTTCCAAACGCTGCCACGGCATCTTCAGGGTTCATATAACGAATTCCTCTAGTTTATCTTTTATTTTTAGAAATAAATAAAAGACACAGTCAGCTAACAGGTTGGGACTTTAAGGGGGATGACGTAATAACTCCGCACCTTCGATAGACAAAATATTAGATAGTCGTTTCGTAGTTTCTATCAGATTTTGTCAGTCGCCCAAAGAGTAGTATAAGATAATTAGCCGCACAACAATCGCGTTATCTTCAGTAGTCACCATAGAATGACGTCCTTCTCGCGAATCGTCATCAAACCAGTTGAAAACAGTGGTAGTGGTTAGGACCTCGTCATAAAATGTTAATTGAAGTCTATCGTAATATTTTTGTTGAATAAGATCGCAACTAAAGTCGTAATTATATCATTGAGCGAAAATTTTCTCCACTCAAATCCATTTTGACGCACGATAGACTCTTTTAAACTGTCGCCAATTTTTGTAAAAACAAATGACAAATGAATTAACACATTTACAGATTCCGAAAGAGTTCCTAATTCGAAATTTAAATAAATTTTTCATTGCCTGTTTGCCTTACTGGCCTGTTCTAAAAACTTTCAGTATGTCCCCGTTTATAGAAATACTAGCTTTTGCCAGCGGCTTCGCCCGCGTGATGGTCGGAAATTATCCCGCGGGAACATACTACCGGGATAAAAAGTAGCCTATGTCCTTTCTCAGGCTCTAAACTATCTGTGTACCGAATTTCATTTTAATCGGTTCAGTAGTTTTAGCAGGAAAGCGAGACAGACAGACAGACCGACAGACAGACAGAGTTACTTTTACATTTATAATATTAGTATGGAAGTATGGATAGTATGGATGGATAGTATGGAAGTATGGATTAAAACTAATAAGAAATATAAAAACTATAAACTACAGCAAATAATTTTACATAAATGCTTTTAAGGTTTCTAAGTTCTAACCAATCAATAAATAATGGGGAATAATAGAAGATTTTGCGCGAAAAAGTCACGAAACAAATCACTGTCACTGTCACTGTCGTAACCGCTTCAAACTTCCAGCACCACACTAATTTAATTAATAGTTTATGTATATTTTGGTTTGCACCAATTAACCATAATAAATAAAACTAGTGATCGCCCATTGGTCGAAATTCGACCGTACTTCATTTGAATAGAAATACATTATTAAATAAAAAAAATATGTAATAATAAATATAAAAAAAAATATGGATGTTTGACATTCAGTAACACTATAGACAAATTGTTGACGCTGCACTACTGTGGAGAGGTTTCGCTGGCGGGATGGTGATGGCCAGGACCAGGACGTAGGTGTAATGAGTAAAGAATACTTCTTTAGGACTCTCTTCTTTATTTTCTTAATACTTCTTAACTGCTGGATATGGAATGAATTATCACAATGCTCTGTTTTCATAGAATTTTCCCTATTATTTTTAATTAATTATGACAGTTCAAAATGTCATAATTATAACCAGCCTGTACAATCTATGACCAGCCTGTACAATCGTGAGGCATACAACCTCTACAGTTTGCACACGACACTAAGTTTTGTATGGGAAATTTACTAATGCCATACTTGACACTCCCCATAAAACCACAAAAAATATTTCCTAGGATCTGAACTAAATTCCTATCGCCGCTAATACAAATAATACTAGAGACAAATATTCTCGATATGATTATAGATTTTAAAAATGAAATAGGTTATAAATTAAAAAAAAAAAATATTACCTATGGTTATACTTGACATTCAGTAAGACTATAGACACAAAATATTAAAGACAGATATCTACGCATGTGTGTATTGAATACACGGTAATGAATAGTAGTGTGTGTAACGTGTTATTTATTGAAAATAATGTATTTTTACGCATAATTTAAAACAAATATTAACATTCGTCACTTCTTCTCTGCATAAACTATAAGTGTGCGAAATTTCATACTCCTCCATCCGCCCAATATTTGTAAAAAGGGATCCAAAGTTTTCGCTTCACGTATTAATATATAGATATCATAATTCCTAACACAAAAAAAAATGTCTTTCGATTTTTTTTCCATTAGGGCCCCGAAATCGTGTGTGCCCGAGGGCCCCGGCATGGCCTAAGACGGCTTTGGTCAGGAGAGCAAAAATTTGACGCGGACGAAGTCGCGGGCAGAAGCTAGTTAATAATCATTAAAATTTGCGCCTGCCTGGGTTCGAACCTACGACTTACAACTCGTAACACCTACCGTAGCTACCTAGCTTTAGTAGCTTTTTTTTCCCATATAGGTATGTATGTATCAGCACCATTTGAGTTGTCCATTCCCAAAGAAGAAGAAATGGGTGAAAGTATTTTTTTGTTTCACTTACCAGATCCTCCAAGTTGTCCATTGACGCATCCTTCATCCCACATGTTGACACAACGCTTGCCTGGGTTGAAGCCTCCGTTCAGATAGTCGTCATCATTGCCTAGAATAAATGGAAACAGTTTACCTAACAGCAACGGAAAATCAGCGGCTTTAGCGGGGCGAGCACAGCCTACTGTGATAGGCTGGACTCACACATTTTTATCACAGTTTGGGAACAAAAGTCGTGATAAAATGCATGACTCTAGCCTATCACACAGGCCGTGCTCGCCTGCAGAATTATGTTAAAATAATGGGTAGAAGTGTCACTTACTATAGCACTAATAATTTGCTTTGAGTGGGTGGGTATCCCTAGCTAAACCAAACTATGGTAATCTGAATTCATGGTTGTGAGAGATAGTGGTTCAATGATGACAACGACCTGCACCCTAATTGCGAAACGCACAATTTATCAGAATATGAATGGAATTGTAGATTATTTCTAAACCATTGCGTCTTTTATTCGAATAAATTGTGGCTCAGCAACGTAAATAACGCAATGAATGTTGTTTAACTATCTTATACCTTTAAACGAGCAATTCTTGTATATATATATATATATATATATATATATATATATATATATATATATATATATTAACGATTTTCATGAAATTTAGTATACAGGAGGTTTCGGGGGCGATAAATCGATCTAGCTAGGATTCATTTTCATAAAACGTCGTTTTATTCATGTTTTCAATGACCAACTTTATCGATATTCAACTTGAACATCAACTTATTATTTTAAACGCAATTTACCAAAAAATACCGAGCAAAGCTCGGTCAACCAGATATTGAATATTAAATCAATTCCTACCGATAAAAAGTTTCGCAATTACCCCTCTGATCGGAGGCTTCATATCCGTTCAGGTAGTTGTCGTCATTGCTGAAGTAAAACGATAAATGAGTGCATCAATGATAAACCTACTAGCGATACTAAAGACTAGGTTTTGGATGTTCCGCCTTTCAGACTGTTTTTATTCTGAAAGGCCAATCTACACAAAACATGCTAACAGGTAGGGTTGCCAGGCGTCCGGATAAAGCCGGACACAGTCAGGCTTTTTGGTTGTCTGTCCGGCCAAATTAGACGGTGTCCAGCCTGTCCGGTTTTTGTTAGGCTTTTCAAATTTGATCATTTTGCCTTGGTTTTAGCTCCACCCACCGCACCTTGTATTGCTAGCGCAAGCGAGTGAACTAGCACTGTCGCCGCCTTATTACTACTCAATTTAAAAAGAAAATTAGCTTTTAAAGCATGTGTCCGCCAATCAAAAATATTAATTCGTTTATGTTACTTATTTATTTTAACGTTAATTCATTAGTGTTTTGTTTAATTTTGTTTTAAGATTAAATAATTAAAGATGTCGGACCTTTTTACCCAAATGTCCGGCTAAACTGACGGGTCTGTCCGGCTTTTCGGTTTTAAGACCTGGCAACCCTACTAACAGGTCAAACTTATGTTAACTGTAGTGAATGATGTGATTGGGTGTAAGACAGCCAATCAGCAGCCAGTCAAATCATTTGACGTGATTAGGGCATGAATAAAAATAATGATTAATTTAATTAGATTTTTAGAAACCAGAGACACCTGGCACACCCTTAGTAAGTAAACTTCGATATTCGTTGCTGACTGGGAGCTATTTGGTAGGTATATAGTTAGTAGTAGGTATAGGCAGATAGTTCAAGAAAATTTGAGAGAAGAAGAAATATTATGGCTGTAACATTTTGTTTTAGGCGGGGATCATATTTCCGCCGCGAAACTGCATTAGTTCTACCACGTACGCCAAGCGAACCAGACGCGAAACTACCTGTTCATATATTTATTTTATTTAATCATTTAATTCGAGCAACAAGACTCATAGTGTTAGTAACAAGTGCTTACTAACTATGTTAGTATCACACTTACAAAAATAGAAACAGATTATGATATCACTGCTGCAAGGTGACAGGCCCAGCTGAAACCTTGCAGCAGTGGTTCACAAACTCACTATCCAGCCTACTTGCTATCATAGATAGGATGCTGTTGGCGCCGCCCCGCACCATACGGACCAGGGATGCGCACCGTTTCCGCATCACCGTGTTGAAACAATCCACGTGAGCTTCAGCAAACATCCCTGACGCGCTGCAGTAACGGGGCAACCCCATCAGCACCGTGAATGCGTTATTATATTGGACTCGAAGGGCGCTGTATGATTTTTGAGTATAATGAACCCACAGACTACAAGTGTAAAAAGACGTGCAATACGCACTGAATATAGTGCGCTTGACCTCTTTCGAGGCACGTCTGATTACATTCAAATCTGTGTTAAACATAGATTTGATTATGATACTATCTCCGTCCGCGGGAATTCACTGATCTGCTTGGAAGCCAATTGACACCTCCGCGCTTTTTTGTAGTGGGAAATCATCAAAGTCAAAGTCAAAGCATTTATTTCAATTAGGCCCAAAAAAGGCACTTTTGAACGTCAACTGTTACTTAAAACTAACTGTTGTTAAAATAGAATTGATTCTAGTTGCGTTAGACTTTTACTGACTAAAACCCACCCGTGTTCCTTCAGTTGCCCATATGCCAGGACCACGGAAACTCTTTCGAACAGATCTCGCAACCCTGGCAGACACCTCCGCGCTCAGTCCGCTATTCTGTTGCGGTGGCGCGTTTATTGCGCAAAGAGAAAATTCATTTTAAAGATGAATATACTCAAGGGGTTCCCTCTATCTGGCAGAAACTTGATGCTCCGAATTTTATTTGGCATAACACACTTGGCATAATTTTCTTTAATCGAATATTTGTAAGGCATAAAAAATGTTTAGCATAATCGTTTTTTGGCCGACTGTTTATATGTCCGACTTTACGCTGGCATACTTTTAAGATGGCAGAATTTTTTTCGCATAATTAACGTTGGCAGACTTAAAATTTCGCATAATTTCGTTTAACATAACATTTATTTAGTGCGACGATTATTTGGTATAATTTTACTAGGCATACTATGAAGATGGCAGAATTTCATTTTGAATAATTTTGTCAGGCATATTATCATTTGTATAATATTGCATTTTGACCTTAAATAAAATTAAAATAGTGTCTCAAAAAGTCAGTATATGTTGTGCTACAAAAGTTATTGACAGAAACGAATCGCTGCAGAACCGACTCCACGTAGTCTTCTCTGCCCTACCCCTAGAGTGTAATTTAAACCCGCGTAGGCGCGGAGGGGCGAGGCGGCCCGCGAGCTGAGGAGCAGGTGATTTTGACGCGCGCCGCCGCAGCTGAGGCTGGCCGGCGAAGCCGGCCAGCAAGCCGAAGCTGCGGTGGTGAGCGTAAAACCATCTGCGACGATGAGCTCGCGTGGGACCGCCGGAGCCTCGCAGCGCCGGAGCCGTGACAGAAACCATGCATGCTGCATGCTCGCCTGCATGCTGTAAGCTTGCTTGCATGCTGCATGCTTGCTTGCATGCTTGCTTGCTGCATGCTTGCTTGCATGCTTGCTTGCTGTGCATGCTGCATGCTTGGTTGCTTGCATGCTGTATGCTTGCTTGCAGGCTGCATGCTTGTTTGCATGCTGCATGCTTCTTCGATATGAAATATATGCCAAAAGATGATTCTAAGTTTAAAGTTTCTGAGATATGGTAGTTCTGCCTTTTAAAAACTATCGATATGAAATTATGCCAAGAGACGATTCTGACTGCGAACTTTCTGTGATATGATGGTTCTACTTTTTAATTATTATGGAATAAAATTTATGCCTAAAGATGATTCTGACTTATAAAATTATGCGTTGTGAATGTATGGTAAATGAGTGTATGCCAAACGAATTTCTGCGAAATGAAGTTTATGCCATCCGCTGTTATGCAAAATAATATTATGACGAAAAAAATTCTGCCATAAAGGGTGGACCCATACTCAAGAATGAAACTTTATGAAGAAAGGTCGAACAGAATTTGAAGTCTGTGTTCAAGTATTTTTGTATATACCCCATAAGAACTGAAAAACTCAAGGATTTCTGTGAATATGCTGGTGTTACTTACAAAAAATCGTCATTGTCACTTTGTATATTCTTCCGTCGACAAACCCCCTTTCTACGGTGGCCCGGTGGTCCACCTACTCAACAGTAATCATTGAACTGGTTTTCAATTAATTTATAATTATTGGAGTGAATTGTTTATGTTGTCGTTATTTTCCATTGATTTTTTATTATAATAAATCGTTACTACCTTTATTTTCAGTTTTTATTTATTTGCCACTAATAAGTCCCGTATCAGTTGTCAACAATAATGGCAACCCTACTTATACTGTATTAACTAAGTTGAAAGCGACTGCTACAATTCTGCTGACTCTTATAATGTTCCGCTACTCAAATCGCAACTCAATGTAGTAATTTTTTTAAAGGATTTTTTTTACCGTTTTCTCATCATTATTTTTGGCGCGGAGGTGTGCTCAGACCCTCTCTTACCAGATCCTCCAAGTTGTCCATTGGCGCAGCCGTTATCCCACATGTTGATACAACGCTTGCCTGGGTTGAAGCCTCCGTTCAGATAGTCGTCATCATTGCCTGAAACAAACGACCCAATCTTATTGTCCACAAACTTAAAGGTGTACTAAATGCATTGGCAAGGGATTTGCCATGTCACATGTGTAAGCAATCATAAAATTAATCAAGATATTGTAATGTGAATTTATACTTTATTAGTACGCAACTTGACTAGTAACAGAAATTTGGTTCGATAAAATATGATTGCGCTTAAATATTTTATGTTGTTAAATTATGTATTATTATATTATGTTAAATACATGTAAATTTACTTTAATTCAAATACGAAGCATTGGTTATTAATATAACAAACATTTACCATTTTAAATAAGTTTAACGTTCATCTATTGACTTAAAATTCGCGCGCTATACTTGGGGGCAAAGCGCGCGAATTGTAAAGTGGACACAGAGCTGTCAAGTAAATGGAATACTGTTTGCTAGGGCATTATATTTTGGACTGTCGAGCTGTATAGGTCATACTTGATGTAAATTGTTGTAAGTGCTATTGATTAAAAGGTTTTACCACAGTTTAAGTGAGTTTTTCTTTCACATGGATGTCAATGGAGGCCCATATCTTCCTTGTTCCTTGCAGCTGGATCAGCCTCTCAAGATAATCCTACTTATCTTTTGTCATCATCATTCTCCTGGCCTTATCCCAATTTATTTGGGGTCAGCGCAACATGTCTTCTTCTTCCAAACTTCTCTATTAGTCGTCATCTCAGTAGTCACCCCCTTTCTATCCATATCATAATTCACACAGTCCATCCATCGTTTCTTTGGTTTCCCTCTACTCTTAGAGCCATCGACATTCATACTCAATACTTTCCTCACGACATTTTCCTCATTCCTCCGTATCACGTGACCATACCATGACAACTGATTCCCACACAACTTTTCAGTTATTGGTGCCACTTTCAGACTTCCTCTTATGTACTCATTTCTTATTCTATCTTTTCGCCTACTTATCTTTTGTACCCTACATGAAACTCTCCTGACAGCGAAAATAATTTTCGTAATTAGCGGAGTGTGGAGATCTTTGCATTCCTACACGTATGTCCATAGTGATTTTTATTTTATAGAGTAGGTAGGTACTTACCAGCCCCTCCAAGTTGACCGTTGTTACATCCTTCATCCCACATGTTCATACACATTCTTTCTCCGGCTAAAAAGAAGCAAACAGAAATTAGGTACTAAGTATGTATACCATAAGCTAACCCATAATTCTTGCCAGGGTCGCAGAATTGTTCAAAAGAGTTACCGTGACCCTGGCATAGGCAACTCAAGGAATACGGGTGGGTTTTAGTCAGTTAAAGTCTGACACGCCTTTCCGCTCCACTCAGAGCGTAATAAAAATAATAATAATAATAAGGTAGCCCATAATTGAAACTCAGTTTTCGATTACAATGGAGGCCAAAATTATTGACAAACAAAAAAAAAAGTTTGGTAAACTTACATTTGTGAAATCCAGAATGTGCCCCCAAAGTTTTGCAATAAACTATGGAAATTACACTGCAGAGCACAATAAATGCCTTCATTTTGGGAGTCAAGCTGTTATATCGCGAAAATTTATACCAGCTAATGGTTTTTCGAATGACAAATGTCGTAATTTCGTACGTTTTCGACGCTTTTATAAACGGTCAGCACTCGAAAAATTAATTAGTCAATGATGGTATCGCGCCACTTATGATATAGGAGTTAATATTATTGCATTCGATATTGTTTCATAGAATCTATAGGATACTTAGCCAAAATTAATTAAGTAATTTCGAGTAGAGAAAGAATAACTGCATCGATGTTTGAATACTATACGGTCTCTTGTGTACGTACAAATTCAAACGTAACACACAGATATTTATAGAGCTGACTGTACCATTACCACTAGGAAAAAAAGTCTATAAACTCAAACTTAAAGCACTTCAAAATAAACCAATACCAGGCACTTTTGAATTGTCAAGGAGTCGGTGATTCACAAGGATAAAGCTAGTTGCCCATTCCAAATACGTAGGTATCAAGGTACCTATTGTGAACAACGTGGAAGAAACTCCACACACTCTTTTAATCAAAATTCCGTTACAAAAAGTTGGTTACATCATTTATGAAATTATTAATGTGAGAACGATGTACAAAAAGATGTGCACATTAAAACGTTCGTTAAGTAAAAAAAAAACAAAAATAACAATTCAGAAATTATGAAGTTGACCAGTCCCTACTGACGGCGCCCGTTCACGAACATGACGTATGGATCAGCACCATTCAGCTCAACCATTTTGAAGGGAACTTAATGATCCAACATACGTGGGACACTCAGAAAGTTTTGCGAAAATAAAAAGATGTGTTCTATAGGTAAATATAATTTTTTTCTTAAATCCTTTCAAAATACTCTCTACTAGCCTCTATGCAAAGTTTCATGCTTCTGAATCAGTTTTCGAAACACTTTTTCCAGTCCGCCGCAGACACATCGTTTACAGCCTGCTCGAACGCTGACAGCGCATCTTCCGACGACGAAAATTGAGCTGGTTTTTAATTTTTGGGAATAAAAATAAGTCACACGGTGGTAGGTCAGGGCTGTAAGGAGGGTGACCCAGATGATTGACCAGCGTGCTGTCCAAGAAGTCCCTCGTTTTGAGCGCGGTGTGCGTGGGCGCGTTGTCGTGGTGGAGCAGTAGTGTGTTTGGTTGCTTGTTGCTCACAACAGAGATAACTTCTGCCAAGCATTTGGTAGTATACCATTCGGCGTTGATGTTTCTTTGGTTCCGTAAAGGTATTGACACCAAGTAGCCAGTCAAATTGAAAAAGCTCGCGATCAAAATCTTCCCCTGCTTCTAGATCGCTTCACTTTGGTAGGCGTTGATTCGTTTTGAAACACCCAAACCGTCGACTGGCGCTTCGTTTCTGGATCGTATTGATAAATCCAGGACTCCTACTTCAAATTTGTTTATCATATCACGGCCACACAGCTTTCCACCCGGCCCTGCTTCTGAGCATCGGTGAGGTTGTGCGGCACCCAGCGTGAAACTATCCTCCTCACGCAAAGATGCACGTGTAGAATCTCGTGAAGGCTTCCCGATCCAATCTGCAGTATGTGTTGAATCTCCTGATACGTAATTCGCCTATTGTCTTGGATTAAAATTTTCACTGCCAGCACGTTTTCCTCTGTAACAGCCGTCAAAGGGCGACCACTTCTTTCTTCATCCCCCAAAGTTAGTCGACCACGTTTGAATAATCGTTTTACTAACCATACACAGTTGCCTTGGAAGAGACTTCATCCATGAATGCAATTTGAAATCTACCGTATGATTCGTCCGGTATCAGGCGACACTTAAAAACGTAAAAAATCATAGCGCGAAAATGTTCCCGGCGCAAATCCATTTTCCAATGAGACACGATAATTTAATTAGCTCGCAAAAAGTGTGGAGGGAAATTTTGAAATTGGAACGAACCTTTTTTTAACAGACTTCAAAAAAAGGAGGAGGTTATCAATTCGACTGTATTTTTTTTTGTTTGTTACCTCATAACTTTTGACTGGGTGACCCGATTTTGATGATTTTTATTTGAAAGCTGGTGCTTCCCGAATGGTCCCATTTTAATTTGGTTCCACTGAGACAATGGGATCCATGTGAAAACCATATAAGTCTTAAATTTGCATTAAGTATTGGCGCGACAAATGAACGAATAACGCGAATAGATTAGTGCGGGGTATCTACCATAACTGAAAAGTTAAAAATATTTTTTTAGGAAGTCGGTTGTTATTTTTTGTAAAAAGTTTTTTAATTATAAATATTCATTATTTTTATAATAGTTTATAACTGGCCAGTCTCTCATACAAAAAAACTTTTTTTCGCAATACTTTCTGAGTGGCCTGGTACACGCTACCTCCAGCGTGACATTTGATTGAACATGATATACTCTCAGCTACCAAGGCACATTCAAGTCAATGAAAGACATACCTAGTTAGTAAATGGGAGCTTTATAGTAGTAGCATAGTGGTCATACACGTCCTATGCAATTATTATATTGCATATTATGCAATTATTATAATGCATATTATAATTACGCAAGTAGAAATAGCTAAGTTCTTAGGTTTTAGTTACAACAACATTTTTCCAATAGCAGTCTATCGGAAAAAGCTTTCAAAGGACTTTTATTAAGTGTTGAAAATATGTACTTTTGCCCCTTGTTGGTATGTTGATAATAAGTAATATATGAGGGTCTATAAAATTCTTTTTAAAGTATTTGAGGTTGAGGTTGAGTATTTGACATGGAGCAACTGCCTATAATGCGGTGCATGCGGTTAGACTGCAAGCTTAACTTAGTTGGAAAAAGGTTAGGCAGACTTGGAAGAAAAAGACATGTTGCGTCGACCCCAAATAAATTGAGATAAGAACAGAAGAATAATGTTGATAATTTTTATAATCCCTTCGCCATTATGAGACTAGACCATAAAGTAAACAGTTGACCTGCTATTTAGCTGACTGGATTCAAATTAGAAACAGTGTGGCGTTCTGGATCATCATCATCAGCCCATAATATTCCCACTGCTGGGACACAGGCCTCCTCTCGGTGAGAGGGAGTGGGCCATAATCCACCACGTGGGCCCAATGCGGGTTGGTAGATGTCACATGTCTTCGAATTTTTGGTTCCAAGACTTGCCGGTTTCCTAACGATGTTTTCCTTCACCGTTTTGAGGGCAGTGGCGATGAAATAATTTACACAAAGTAATGCGCCTGCTTGGGTTTGAACTCACGACCTACTACTCGTAAGTTGCGGCCGTTACCACTGGGCCACCACTGCTCTGGCGTTGCAGGCTGAATACTAAATGCAACGTAATTGAATTCCATTGTCAAAGTTGTGTGGGATTCAATGGGAATGAAGTTCGATTGAGCTTAGAGAAAACATTTTTTTAAACTAATCTACTTAGGATTACCTACATTTTATTTATCCGTTTCTCGCTCTATGCATCTTTAGAGCGGTTACAGAAAACTCTCTAATTAATGCAATGCAAGCTCGTTAGTGTAGGCATCTAATTGTTTCTAGTTGCAAATGCACAAACAGTCTTGTCTTGGCTGCACTCTACGACGAGTTTGTCGCCGAAACAGCATTGAGATCGACCGAGCGTGCAGCGCTGATTCAAACGGTATTCACTACGTTACCTGTTACCCTAGGACTAATTAAGCCCACGAAACAGCGTCTGGAGGTAACAGCCTAGAGTCCTTCGCCTTGGAACAAATTTCTTTAATTTTTATCTCGACTGAGAGTTTTATGGGTTTAAAATATTTGAGTTGAGTGGTTCTAACTCATAAGTTGCGACAACCTGCAGCGCTGGTGTCAAATTCAAAGTATTTATTTCAAATAGACACATCAAATTGGGTTATTTATTCCCAAAGTACTCCATTCTTTTGTTCTAAAAATATAAGAATCCCATACATTAATTCCCGAGTTACTCCAAAGAATTATTATTGTATAAAAATACTTTTATTCTGTTCCCATTCTGCTCCATAGGTATCTGGAATTATTCTCAAGGTACTCCACCGATTATTCGTTATCCATTCTCAAACTGCTACAT
This sequence comes from Aporophyla lueneburgensis, assembly GCA_932294355.1. Classification (NCBI taxonomy): domain Eukaryota; kingdom Metazoa; phylum Arthropoda; class Insecta; order Lepidoptera; family Noctuidae; genus Aporophyla; species Aporophyla lueneburgensis. Next base: position 8,517,096 of record OW028758.1, on the reverse strand, counting down.
AAAACAAAGTCGGGTTTGTTACAGCACTTACATTTGACTCGAGAACTGCTGTTACCGATTTTCATGGTTACTGAATTGTTGAATTTGTTGCCGGCCCGAATAGCAAAATAATCTTATATGTTTAAACGAGCAATTCTTATATATATATATCTAATATATAAAATTCTCGTGTCACAGTTTTCGTTGCCATACTCCTCCGAAACGGCTTGACCGATTTTGATGAAATTTTTTGTGCTTATCCGGTATCTATGAGAATCAGCCAACATCTATTTTTCATCCCCCTAATTTTTAGGGGTAGTCCACCCCTAAATTTTATTTTTTATTTTTTAGACATAATTTTTAATTTCTATTTTTTTATGATACAACATACAAAAATACATACAATCCTCAATTTTCACCCTTCTACGATCAACCCTTATTTTTTAATAGCCATTTTAGTAATTTAATCATTTTTCCTCTCCGGTCTAGGAAATTATTTATATGGCAAAACAACGTTTGCCGGGTCAGCTAGTATACAATATATCTCGGAAACGGCTCCACTGATTTTCATGAAATTTAGTATACAGGGGGTTTCGGGGGCGATAAATCGATCTAGCTAGGATTTATTTTTATAAAATGTCGTTTTATTCGTGTTTTCAATTACCAACTTTATCGATAATCAACTTGAATATAAACTTATTATTTTAAACCCAATTTACCAAAAAATACCGAGCAAAGCTTGGTCATCCAGATATTTATAATTAACACATAAGAATATTTCACGAGAAAAAAAAGTAGATTTTTCATTTTATCATATACTAGCTTTTGCCAGCGGCTTCGCCCGCGTGGAGGTCGGAAATTATCCCGCGGGAACATATAGCCTATGTCCTTTCTCAGGCTCTAAACTATCTGTGTACCAAATTTCATCTAAATCGGTTCAGTAGTTTTAGCAGGAAAGCGAGACAGACAGAGTTACTTTTGCATTTATAATATTAAGTATGGAAGTATGGATATGGAAGTATGGATTAGTATGGATAGTATGGATAGTATGGATAGTATGGATTTTGTATGTCAGCAAGAAAACGCTTTATGTCTTTGAAGTACCAGGTGGTCATAACTCGATAGGAGTTCACCTAACCTGGGCATGTGTCAGCTAGAACACGCCTTTTTTTTTTTTTTGGATGGGAAATCATCAAATGACTTCTCCCGCTCTGGGCGGAGCGGGAGGGCATGTGACAGACCCCTTCAGTTTTGCTGACATCTCTTTGAGGCGCGCGTGGAACACTACGCGCCGTCGACCCGAGCCTGGTCCTTACCGGGCGGCGAGCTACCCATTGCTCGCCACCCGCAAGCTCGCGCCTACGGTGGCCGGGAGTCCGCTATGGACTCCTGACGCCCGGGGCGTCTTCTCCTGCGGCGGCTAGGGACGTGAGGGCGCAGAGACTGCCACTCCCTCACGCGCCCCGCCTCCTCCTTCGCGAGCATAACTGCTTCGCAGAAGGAGGTGACGGCTTCCCATTCCCTCTCGCTCCGTACTATGGCTCGCACCAGGGCCGGACGCGAGAGGTCGCCGCCGCCGATCGCCTCCACGAGGACACGGCGGTGGTCCACCCAGGCAGGGCAAACTTCCACCGTATGCTCCACCGTGTCCTCTAGACGATCCTCACAATGGAAACACCCGGACGTATCCTCCCGCTTTATCCTGAACAGGAACCCACCGAAGCACCCATGCCCGGTGGGAACCTGCGTCAGGCGGAAGGTGAGGACGCCGTGGCGCCTCTCTATCCACTCCTCAAAGAGGGGACTTACCGCCGCAATTGTGGCGTACCCAGCACTGGGTTGCGACAATCGTACCCGCCATGTCGCCATGAGATCACACCGGAGCTCTGTCCGCCGTGCCACGATTTGTCGCGGCAGCGGAGTTTCGCCCCGGCGTTTCGCCTCCTCGCGCCACTCCCACATGTGGGTGAGGACCTTTGCCTCCAGATCCCATGGCGGCACTCCGGCAAGGAGGCTCGCCGCCTCGCAGGAGACCGTGCGGTATCCCCGGATCAACCGGATGGCCATGACCCTCTGGGCCGCACTCAACCGGCGCGCTGGGCGCAGCCTCAATGAAGGCGCCCACACCGGTGCCCCGTAGAGGGCCATGGACCGCACGAAGTTAGAACACGCCTTATGCGGCAGTGGTGATGAAATAGTTTACAAAAATTTAAAAGTATTTCATCATCATGTACCTACCTAAGTAAAGTGCTTGCTTCGTGACTAACTATAGCTCAGGTAATTCCACACACGACACTTTGTTCTTATATTGCACGAGTACGACACGATTACTTAGCTGTCGTCCGCGATTTTGCAGTGTGATTGGTCACTTTTCAAATTACCTATTTTCTGTCGTCGAGGTCAGTGTTCTGTGTTATGCCGGACGTTAAGGGGCAGACACATGATTTTCGTGACTTTTAAATCTGTTACTCCGCTTTCAAATACTACACGTTAGTTACGCAAAAAATATAGGTATGTGAAACTGGACCGCATACACATCATCTGCGCCTTAAGAACAGCACCATCCCATTTCTTCCCGTGGGTGTAGTCAAAGGTTACTAAGAGACTTACTAGAGAATGGTTAACAGCGTTCTCTATGCATTTTACCACCATATTGCAATCGCCGACCCGCCTGCCGAGCGTAGCGATTATGAAAAAAAAAAAAATGAAAAAGTGTTTATTCACAATGTTAGGTTGTTTTTACAAAATAAATTACTTCTGCCAAACTGCAAGGCAGTTGGTTGGCAGATGTAGCTCCTTTTTTCAAAATTTTGTAATAATACTATATTAATACCTTTTCCTTTAAACATATAAAACATAAACAACAATAAACAGAGACATAAAATACGTAAGTTTTTCAACTATTATTTACAGTGAGGCTTTGGAAAAACATATCTAAGAGGTACTTACTAATTTTACTTTTAAAAACGGTTTTTGAGATACAGCTGTTAATATCGTCTGGAAGGCTATTAAAAATTGTGGAAACTAGAAAATGTCTACAACTTTGACCATAATAATTATTATTATACGTGGGCACCACAAATCTTTTTATACTATTGTTTCTTTGGGATCTTCAATATTAAAAATGCCATTTTAATTTGGTATTTAAGTGGTCAATTATCTATACTTAAATAACAATATAATATACAAACTAACACTTAAATAAATATATTATGTACAATTAAATAAAAGGGAAAAAAAAAGAAGAAAAGAGCTCACTGGGCATCAAAGAATTCGTCCGCATCGCTGTCGGTGGGAAAAGTGCCCAGAAGGCTGGCAGCATTGCCACGTTGGATGGCAATGCTGATTCTTTGACCTAAAAATAGGCCAGCCCTCTGGTCACGTGAAGATTCGGCCAACCGCTTGGCGATATCCCGGAATACTCGATGGGCACTCGGACCCCACGGCCCTAGTGTTTCAACCCCAAACGGCTCAAACATATAGCTCCCAATAAGGTTGTTATATTTGCGCCGTTTGAGGTTTTCTGCACCTGCAGCAGCCACCCCAGCACAGCCTGCCGTGCTAAGAAGATGGGATGGCGCAAGGGTGTCGACACAGGTTGCATCCCACACCAAAGGCCTACCCAACTTCCAAGGCATTATGGTCATTCCGTCTTCAATATTGTTTCTTTCTGGAGCAAATCCCCCCAAATTGTGGGAGACCTATGTCCAGCAGTGGACGTCTTGCGGTTGAAATGATGGTGATGATGTCGGCGAGAGACAGTTAAAACAGCTAAAAATGACGGTAAGGTCCTTTGTACATTGCGCGGTTTCATTACGGTACATTAACATTAAACATTAACGTAGGTACCTACGTTTTATAACTGCGCTGTTGAAAAAATGTGTCCGTGTATTAGGTTCCGTAGTCATTCATACAACACTGACGGCCGAGCCAAAAAACGGCGGATAAACCGTAGCTTTTAACCGACTTCAAAAAGGAGGAGATTCTCAATTCGTCTGTTTTTTTTTTCTTTTTTGTTTGTACGTTCCGCGATATTTCCAGCAATCGTAAGTTGATTTTGACAATTATTTTTTAATGTAAAGATTATGCTTCTGGGTACACATTTTATGGACTTTGGGAAGTTATTGCGTAAGCTTCAATAATTCTTGCGGTCACTGTTATTTACCTGGCCAGTAGCGGATATAGGCACGAATGAGTATGAGAAGGTAAGTACCACATATAAAAAGTGAAAACAAAAAAACACTAGGTACGAAGTGAAACAAAATTTTTGATTGAATAGAGTGTCCATAGAGTTTCTTGCCCGTTCTTCTCCATACGTACCTACGCTTTGGAATGGGCAACTAGCTTCATTTTTCTGACTCACCGCCACTTGACGATTCATAAAAACTTTTTAACAAAAAATTAAACCGCCGAAAAACTGAAAAGCATAAAATAATAAACCTTAAAATTATGAGTCGGCGCTTTGAGTGATCCTTGTCCATTGATTTTTCAGCGCAGACTCAAAATTTTAAGGTTTATTATTTTATGCTTTTCAGTTTTTCGGCGGTTTAATTTTTTGTTAAAAAGTTTTTATTTCATATTTTTTTGTGGCTTTAATGTACTAATAATACTTGGCAAGGTATACCCTATCCAACACAAAAAGAATTATCAAAATCGGACTACTCTGTATAACGTTATGCGTGTTTATACATTATAATCAGTGAGAGAACAATCAATCATCCCCTGTTTTCCGACCCTTAGGGTTCGATTTTGTTTTCCAAATTTATATGGGACCACCTTGGGAGTATACCCTTTCCAATAGAAGAAGAATTGTCACAATCGGAGCACTATGTAAAAAGATATGCGTGGTCATACATAAAAAAAAAAAAAAAAAATATACGCCTCGAATTGATAACCTCCGTTTTTTTTTCGTCGGTTGAAAAGTGCCCGTAATTGGTTTATTTGAAATAAATGGTTTGAGTTTGAAAAATAACTTTAACTCCGGAAGATGGTGGCAAAAAACTTAAATACAAATTCAAAGACATCGATTTCCGGAATTAAAGTTATTTTTCACTTTTTAGTTTTTTTGGAAGTCGGTTGTTTATAAAGCAAAAAAATCCACTATGTTTTCTTTCCCCGTTATGAGAGCAGTGATGATGAAATAGTTTACACATATTGTAAATTATTTCATCATCATGTACCTAAGTGCTTGCTTCATGACTAACTATATCTCAGGTAATTCCACACACGACACTTTGTTCTTATATTGCACAACACGATTACTAAGCTGTCGTCCGCGATTTTGCAGTGTGATTTGTCACTTTTCAAATTGCCTATTTTCTGTCGTCGAGGTCAGTGTTCCGTGTGATGCCGGACGTTAAGGGGCAGACACATGATTTTCGTGACTTTTAAATCTGTTACTACGCTTTCAAATACTACACGTTAGTTACGCAAAAAATATATGTGAAACTAGACCGCACACACATCAATTCTGTCAGTGAATATTTTAGTTAAATACTATCTGATATGAATTTAGGAAATAAGGTCTACTCAAAATATAAAAACGATATTTCTTTCTAACTACTTAAGATATTTTCATGACTTTTTTATACAAACAGATTTTATAATTATCAATAATTTTATCTGTGATTTTTTTTTAAATATTTATAGTTTTTTCAATAAAAATAAATATTCTCTATAAATCTGAACGGATCTCATCATTTCTGATTCGATCACGTAGGGAAACTCCAAGCATAGCCCTCTCCATTGCTCTTTGGGTGACTTTGAGCCTTCTTATGAGGCCCATTGTGAGCGACCACGTCTCAGTTCCATATGTCATCACTGTACATCCTAAGTAGTTTGAAAGATATATTGTTTTAATATTTTGAGTAAACCGTTCCCGAATTTATCTCAAATAGGATTTAACTAAAATGTTCACAGACAGAATTGATGTGTATGCGGTCTAGTTTCACGTATATTTTTTGGGTACACTACATAAATACGAAAAACTTTATTCCGACAGTCACAAATACGAATTTCAAAATACCGATTTTCATCATTCCGAATGATTCAAAATTTCGAATATTACAACTCCGACTTATCATTACTCCTATTTTTATAATTCCTAAATTTCAATATTCCTAACGTTTATAATTGCTATTCTCAAAATGCCGAGTTTCAAAAGATCGAATAACAAAAAGTCCGACTTAATGATAATTCGAAACATCAAAAATACGAATTCCGATTATTAAAATACCGATTAATACAATTCCGAAATAAAAACGCCTTGTAAACCCGAATAGTAAGACAAATAACACATAATTGCTCGTCAGAGAAAGTATAATATTATGTATAGTATGAGGAGGTAGAACTAAAAAACATACAAGCAAGCATGCAGCATGCAAGCAGCATGCAGCATGCAAGCAGACATGTAGCATGCAAGCAAGTATGCAACATACAAGCAGGCATGCAACATGCAAGCAGGCATGCAACATGCAAGCAGGCATGCAGCATGCAAGCAGGCAAGCAGCAAGCAAACAGGCATGCAGCAAGCATTGTTTCTGTCACGGCTCCGGCGCTGCGGGGTTTGGGCGGCCCCACGCGTGCTTATCGTCGCAGATGGTTTTAACGCTCACCACCGCAGCTTCGGCTTGCTGGCCTCATCCACGGCGGTGGGCCTTCAAACCACCTGCTCCTCAGCTCGCGGGCCGCCCTACCCCTCCGCGCCTACGCGGGTTTAAATTACACTCTAGGGGTAGGGCAGACAAGACTACGTGCAGTCAGTTTTGCAGCGATTCATTTCTGTGACTAAATTTTGTAACACAACATGTTGACTTTTAGTTTATTCGGAGTATTGAAAATCGGAACGTCGTTTTTCGGACCAAGAACCCTTCGAGCATTTGATTCTTCGAACGTATGAAAATCGGAAAACTCACAATTCGCATTTACAACTTTCGGTAAAATAAATTTCGTGATTATTAAGACTGCACCGACCGTACAAGGCGCGCGGCAAATAGGTATTTACTACAGCGCGCTAGTCGTGTGCGTCGCCACGCACACATTGACAAGTTTGCTCGAAGCCCGCATGCAGTTGCACGACAAAAGGTGGTAACCTAGGATTTTTAAAATTTGATTCGTTGTGTTGAATGACTTTAAAACACGCATATTGATTATTTCGATCATTTTATGTAGGTACCTACATAAATCCAGAAATTAAATCTAATAATCTGTATTATATAAAAATTAACGTTTGTAGTTTATAGAGCGGATAATGTAGGTATAAATATAGTACAATAAAGGAAATTACCTACATTATCAGTTACTACTCATCCGATTGCTATGAAATTTTGGCATTATGAATTTTACTTGCACGCCCGGGAATTTTACTCGGTAAAGTAGGTACGCAGGGTAGATGGGTAAGTGGTAGGTATTGTAATAATAAAACCAGTCTGTGATAAAAAATGTATATTTACCTAATGTAATAGAAACCTTGCTTAATTTACAAAAACATGCGAAAATCATAGGTAAATGTGGTATATATAATACTAGCTTCTGCCCGCAGCTTCGCCCGCGTGGATGTCGAAATATGCCACAGGAACGTACTACCGGGATTGAAAGTATCCTATGTGTTAATCCCGGTAAACAATGTGTTATTCCATTGCTTGCTTTGTGTTATCCACGGAGCAGCGCTCGGATTGATAAATGATTGATGTAGGATAATTAATCCTAAAACCTAACAATAGTGACGAAAATATATAACGGAACGGCAAATTACCTACTTGCATGACTTTGAAGGCAACTTTAAAGCGAAAATATAAATTCTCTTTACTCCCTGGGAATTTCGAAAAATAATTGTTACCTAAATTATTCAAACGAAGATTTTACTTAAGTTGCTGTTCACAGGGGTTTAAGACTATTTATGTTTTAGTCTATAATTAAAGTATCTCTTTAAATACTACTTTAGAGGTTCTGCCCTCAGGTGCTAATACAACCAGGCTGTTAGAAGAGCTCACTGTCGAGCAGGCCACGTAAAACTGGCCGTGCGAGAAGCAGTCCCCTCTAAGATCATATCCCACGTTTATAGTGACTGTCCCCGAGACTTATTAATCGTCATTGCTAAACATACCATAAGGAGACTGCGGCCTTTTAAACTCGAATGGGTACTCCGACGGTATAAGTGGTATCTGCGGTATATAAAATAGTACACCGATTCACGTTGGGCACAGTCAGTAAATACAATGGCGTGGCCTCTACCACGTTTTGATGTGAGATTTTCACACACAACCTGATCCCATTTCTCAACTTGGCCGGATTAAGATTTTGTAGTAGCATTAATTACTGAAGCACCCACTTTGAGGATAAGTGTGTGAGACAAAGACCAGATGGGTTGAATAAATTTAAGAGCTCCTTAGGATATATAAGGTGTATCTATTCATAAAAGAAATATTTTAAGAGGTACACCTGCAGGTGATAAAGAAGCTATAGAAGCAAAAAGAATTTTTTTATCTAAGCGTTTTTGAATTTTCGTAATTATTATAATTTTAAAACTTTTACTCCTAATTCTATGAATCGGCCGCTTGACGCTGCGACCGGACGGCACGAGCATGGCCGCGGTCTCTCGGGCCGTAAAAAATAAAAAGGAGTCAGTATTTCTTATGCGCGTCAAATAATTTATAAATATTAATTTTTGAAAAATATACATTAAAATTTTTTTTTCGTTGCTGTAGCTGTACCTTTTAAAATATTTCGTGTATAAATAGATACACCTTATATACAGTATCATCCTTATTAATTCGACACGTATGCATGTAATATACCTAATTAGGACAGATGTTTTTTTGCCTGTGTTTATTTCATTGGTTTATTTTGAATAGCTTCTGCCTGCGGCTTTACCCGCTTGGCCTACAAGAAACAAATGACTCTTTTTTTTTAGAAAAAAACATACGTGCTCTCACTACCTCTCAATTTAATATACGAACTGACAATATCCCAAACAAAGCAAATAAGACGAAGTTCTCCGTAAAACTAAAATAATCTCTGGGATGAGAGAAGTATAGTTTTAATAGAACTCAAAGCGTATGTGAAAAGATTTATTTAAGAGACAATCAGAAGTGGATAATTAACAATTAATATTGTTTACTACGAAATACTGTGCCTACCGCAGAATTTCTTTGTAAACAATATTTTTTGCGTTTACTTCAGGTTCTAGAATCACCAAGCTACCCTGTGAGCTGTGGTCTCGAACCTACCGACTTTTCGGTATTTCTACCGATATGGGCTCTGTTCTACCGAAATATAACGAATATTCTACGATTTCACAGTACACATGGAAATGTCATTTACCGATTTTGGGTACAAATATACCGTTTTTAACTGGCAATTCTACCGATCTCGCTCTATGACGTTCGAGACTGCAGCTTACTCTTGAGCAGGCCACGTATACCCGACCGTGTGAAAATCAGTTTTCCCTTAAGTCTACCCCTGTTAAATGAAGTGTTTTGACTTAAGATTTATTTATAGTCTTGTCAAAGCAGATTTTGAGGGGAAACTGTACTCTTTTGAAGTCGAAGGGGTAGTTTGATGGCGTTAGAGGAATCCTACACAGACTCCTCTCAGAAACAACGTGTCAGTGTAGTTGCCTCGATAACATTTCCTTGCAATATTTTCACTCAGAACCTGGTGTCATTGCATAATTTTGGCGGGTTTAAATTACGCAGCAACATAACTGGGTGCCAACTCTAAATTTTTATACCTACATTTGTGAGTTGAGACACCGAGAGGCTTCAATGTGTTAAGAAACTAAACCGGGTAATGTATGGCTTCATCATTGTTTATCACTCGAGTCCACTGATTTATAATAGCAGGTATGTGCCCAATTAGTTTTTACTTATAAAGTTGCATAGGTACCTATCTATTATAGAATAGTTTGTGTAGTTATTTTATCTAATACAGAAACAAACGCGTTTTTTACACGTACTTACTTCATCATCATCTGCCTAGCCTTTTCCCAACTATGTTGGGGTTCGGTTTCCAGTCTTACCGGATGCAGCTGAGTACCAGTATTTTACATGGAGCGACTACCTACCTGACCTCCACAACCCAGTAACTGGGTAATACGATACCCCTTGGTAAGACTGGTTGTCAGAATTTCGGGCTTCCGGCGAGCCGTAACGACGGTCTAAGATCCACGAAAGACAGCCGGAATCAACGGCTTAACATGCTTTCCGAGGCACAGAAGGGTCTTATTATGTAAAGATGGTCACCCATCCACGGACTAACCGCGGCAAGCGTAGCTTAACCTGAACGATCGACCCGTGCGGCTGTTATAATTTGCAAATACTAATAATACATTATTAGGTTAGTCTGTTACGATTTCACGCCAAAACTACTTAACCGATCATCATGAAACTTTGTACACACATTCTTAGAAGTAGGTATTAGAAGTAACATAAGATCTTTTTATGAAAAAAAAAATTGCGAAAGATAAAATTCGGTATGGAGTAAGTTTGAACCCCAAGACAGGATATAGGCCTATTTTTATTCCGAGATATCGTCTCCGTCCACGATAACCGACATTTACGCGGACAAAGTCGCGGACGAAAGTTAGTTAGTTCATATTAATATCAGTTACATATTTGATACTTCTTGATACCTTGGTTGAGATTGGACACCGGTGACGACAATGCGCTTCCCGGGCTGCCCCGCACGCCATGCGCACGTCTACCATTCCACGTAAGATTTTCGAAGCCCTATTTGACGCAGTAAAGGGATGATTTTGGAAAAATTGTGATACACGTGTCACATAATTATACTTGAAGAGTATGTGTACCAATTTTTGTGTCAATCGACCCAGAGAATAAAAAGTTTCATAGAAACTTCAACCCCCATTTCACCCTCTTAGGGGTGGAATTTCGAAAAATCCTTTCTTAGTGGATACCTACTCTTTACAAAGAACACACCCTTTAAATTTCATGCTTCTAGGTCCAGCGGTTTAGGCTGTGCGTTGATATATCAGTCAGTCAGTCAGTCAGTCAGTCACTCACTCAGGACTTTGAATTTTATATATATAGATATAGAGTATAACGGAAAAGTTGAAGTTAAATCCGCTATCTTGAATTTTGAAATTAATGCCAGATTTGCAATCGCCACCCCCCAAAACCCATTCCACGACACCCATATCGAACATTTGAGAAAAAGCTACATCCGCCATTTTGGATTTCAAATTGAATGCCAGATTTGCAAACGCCACCCCCAAAAGCCACGACACTCATATCGAATGTTAGAGAAAAAAAATACCTTGAACTAATATCATAAAATATAAATACGTACATTTTATGATAACGACTTTTTTTACGGAAATGAGTGCCAACTTTTTTCTTACAATAGCTGTCCTTACGCTTTCCCATATTTACTAAAACAAATATTTAAGAAAAATGTTATAGTAATATGAAAGCAGAAAAAAAACAACAAAAAGTAAAATTTTGTTATGCCTACTAAATATAAGTCATACTCAAAAAAAAACAAATGTGACTTATCCTATTTCACTCTTTGCGGCAACGTATATGTCGGCGCATCATCGCCGTCGTTGGCGAAGTCAGACATATTGGTTGGCACCAATATATCGCACAAATACACAGAAATTAAAAAATGGCAGTAAAATGTTTTAAGAGAACACAATAAAAATACCTTACTTCAACTCTGGGTGTTTATTCCACGAGTACCGAAGAAAAGAATGTCCTTTCATTCGTATTACAGCAGTTTTTATACATGAAATTGCCGCCAAATAGAATTTACATAAATCAAGCGGATATGTTAACATAAACCCTTAATACCAACATAGAAACTTAAAATATAGTTGACCGGAAACGCATAATATTTTAAATAAATCAAACGGAAGAATAGAAACTAAATACAACCGGAAACCACAATATTTAAATTAAATCGAAAGGAAGTAACAACATAGAAACTTTCATAAATTGTACCGGAAACAGTAATTTTTAAATTAATTCAAAAGGATGTAACAACATAGAAACTTTTATAAATTGTACCGGAAACAGCAATATTTAAAATAATATCAAAAGGAAGTAACAACAGACACTTTTTAAATTCTACCGGAAATAGTATTAATTAAATAAATAACATGGAAGTCATATTGAGTACAAAATAATCAATACCAAGCTTATCATAAAAATCAAATAATGGTTTGGCGCCCATACGGCCATTCTGATCCAGCGCGCTCTCTGCGCTGTAAAACATTTAACATCAAAACGGCTTCGCCCAGCTTGAGCTTAGCCAAAAAAATACACGGCATCACCCGCCTTGGATCTAGCCATATCACATGACATCACCCGCCTGGGATATAGCCCCCTAACTCGGCATCACCCGCCTTGGATCTAGCCATATTTCATGGCATCACCCGCCTGGGATATAGCCCTAAGACCAGGAAAAAGGATACACATGGTGGCCAGCCAGTGTAATAAGGGAGGAAGGTGGAGTAGCTAAGATAGTTTACAAATCATCCGCCCATACGGTCGGTTCATTATCATCGTCGTCCATAAATGGATCATTTTGAGCCAAAGGTGCTGGTCTCAAAAAATCATGACTAGCGATCTTTTCGGAACATCCCCTTAAATTTACATGCTTGAGTTTGTAGCGATTATTAGGCAATACTTCTAGAACTTCCATAGAGCCTTCATATTTAGGACCAAGTTTAGTCGTATGTCTTTCATGCTTATACATTAAGACAAAATCCCCCTTTTCAAAAGGTTTGATTTGAGCTTTACCCTTGTCAAATCTTAACTTGTCCCGAAAAGATCGCTCGTCCATCCTTAATTTACATAATGATCTAACAGTATTAAGATCTACGATTGGTTCATCATCATCTATTTGTAGGAGCTTAATACCCGGTGGCGAACATTTTTTTCCAAATAACAACTCCATGGGAGTTCTTCCCGTACTTTTAGAAACGGTAGAATTAATAGCCAACTGTAAATCTCTAATAGCAGTGTGCCATTTTTTATTAAGCTCCACAACAGACATGTTATCTTTGATGATTTTCATAATACGTTCTACCTGACCGTTTGCCCGACTAGCGCCTTTAGCTACTACGTGATGTTCAATACCGAAACGAAGACAAAAATTCTTAAAATCAGATGATGTCATGCTTTTGTCCTGATCTGTTACGAGTCTATTTGGGGTGCCGAAAATAGAAATTACTTCTTGCAAACAAGATATGGCTGTAACAGATGTTCGATCATTGGTATAAATTAAATGAGTATATTTGGTGAACGCATCAATAAATACAAATGCATATTCAGCGTCACTACGTTTACCGTTCATACGTCCAGTTATGTCAGCATGTACGGTGTGAAAGGGAATTGCAATTTTATCTATAGGATGAAGAGTAACTTGTTTAGCACCCGACATACCTTTGCGAATTCTACAACTAACACAATTTTCAGTAAACTTTCGAACAATTTTTGACATATTGGGAAACCAATATTGCTCTCTTAACTTAGCTAGAACCTTTTCCCAACTGAAATGTTGAAGATTATCGTGATAGTGGGAAATCAGATTCCATCTATAATTACGTGGCACAATAATAAGTTTACGAGTTTTATTTTCTATTTGAACTTTACGTCTAAGCAACTTATCTTGCGATATGACATAAGTGTCAGCAATGTCTTTTGGAATTGTATCAGAATTAAGTTGTTCAACTATGTTTTTAAGAACTGGATCGCGTTTTTGTTCTATTAGAAGCCAGTTATGATCAAGTGTAGAAGAGTTTACTGAAAATTGCAATGAAATATTATCTCTAGGAATTTCATAGGGGCTCGCTATGGGATTTCGACTAAAAAAATCGGCATGGGAAAGTCTGTCACCTTTCCTATACTCAATTTCAAATTGAAAAGTTTGCAAAAATGCCCACCAGCGGTGTACTCTTGGCGTTAGTTCTTTTTTCGTTCTGGATGCTTTCAGTGAATTACTACTCTAAATCTGTTACTACTTTAAAGCATCTACCATACAAAAAGTGGCGGAAATGTTTAATAGCTTTGACGACAGCCAATGTTTCGAGTTCATACGAATGGTATTTGCTCTCGGCACTGGTTGTTCGCATACTAAAATAACCAACGACATGAGGATTCTTATCGTGTCGCTGAATCAAAACTGCACCATAACCTAGAGAACTAGCGTCTGTATGGAGTTCACATGGTAAATCAGGGTCGAAAATTGTCAAGAGTGGGGAAGATGTTAGTCTAGTAATTATTTCCTTTCGGGCATTTTCCTGCTTTTCAGTCCACCTCCAAGGTACGCCAGACTTAGTTAATTCATATAAAGGGGCCATGATTTTCGAAAAATTTGGTACGAATTTCCTAAAATAACCAGCTAGGCCGTTAAATTGCCGCAATTCTTTTATATTTTTTGGTACAGCAGATTTAGAGAGGGCATCTAATTTTCTGGGACTCGGCTTAACGGTTCTGTTTTCTATTATATTTCCTAAATATTCAACCGATTTTTTTAGAAATGAACATTTTTTTAATGTTTATTGAAAAACCTGCATTAGTTAATCTCTCCAAAACTAGTTCCAAGTTAGTCAACCCTTGTTCTATAGTTTCAGAAATTACGAGGACATCGTCAATATAAACTAGGGCTATCTTATCCTTATAGTCACCCAAAGCTTTATTAATAGCGCGCTGATAAACAGAGGGCGCATTGCACAAGCCAAAAGGCATGCGCAAAAATTCGAATTGACCGTCAGGTGTAACGAACGCAGTTTTTTCTATAGAGTCTATTGAAATCGGTATTTGATAAAATCCTGCAGTCATATCTAAACAAGTGAAATAACGCGCTTTGCCTAATCTATCAATCTGATCAGCAATCAATGGTAATGGAAAATTGTCCCTAACTGTGTTTGCATTTAACTCCCGAAAGTCAACGCATAATCGGTCAGTTCCATCTTTCTTTTTTACTAATAAAATGGGACTGCTAAAAGGGGATGAGCTGTCTCGGATTATACCGTTTTGTTTAAGATCGTTTAAAATTTCTTTGACTTTTTCGCGTTCCATTGGCGACAATCTGTAGGGTCTACGTTGAACAATTTTATCTTTATTCTTTAATCTAATAGTTAATTGACCAGTTTTTACCTCAGAAACTTTATTACCAGAAGTGAAATTGTCTTTAAATTTGTTTAAAATTGAATTTAATTTTCCTAACATGGCATGGTCAGCCAAGTCGGTATTTAATTTTATTTCCGACTCTGCTAAAGAACATTCATTAATAATCATATTCCTCGAGACAGACATATTTTTATCTACTAATGTGATCGTAAGACCCGGAATTTGTACTAAATCATAGCCAATTAAAATATTAAACTGGGTTTGGTGATCTTCTACAACAAATAATTCTAATTCTACACTAACTTGATCGATCTCAACAATAGCCGAGATACTCTGAGAACACGTGACATTCACGCCACCTATTCCATTGAAAACTGTATTGACAGTTTTCCTTTTGCCCGGGATCGAACCAGAAATACTTTTACGTACTAGCGAACAATCTGCACCGGAATCAAATAGGCAAGGATATGAGTTAGCTCCAATTTTGACGGTAGTCATGCAACGATTTACAGGACCACAATAATTAACGGTTTTTTGATCGGTTGACTTCGATTTGTCGTCATTTTGCTTACGGAAACAAGTTTTCTCTAAATGCCCCTTTTTATGGCAATAGTTACATTCAATGAACTTACGGTTGTCTGGCGGAGCGTGAGAGGCTGGCTTTGCGGAAATATTAGAGTCTGTATTTGGTGTCGGTTTTTCCTTGCAGTCACGAGCTCGGTGACCAGGTTTTTTACATTTGAAACAAGTTGGTGACTGACCTAATAATGAATCAGGGGTTTCAGAAACCCGAGTTTTTTTGTTAAGATGATTTTTGTCAGTACCGTCAGTTTTCGGTCGGTCACATTTACGAAAAGTTTTCAGAACGGAGACTAGTTTGGGCAAAGAGTCAGGCGTATTACGTAACAATTCACATTTCACAAAATCAGGGTAGATTCCGGTAATAAGGGCATCAATTACCTCTGTGTCCGCGGCTTCGGGCCGAACTCTCTTGAATAGGGTCCATCCCGTGGTTGCGTAGTCCGCGTAGCTCGTTGCCTGCTCCGACGTGTAGTCGCGCCACCGCTGGACGTCGTCAGCGTACCGGAACTCTTCGCCGAACGTCTGGATCAGGTCTTGCTTAACTTGCTCCCACGTGGTGGATTGTAGGGACCACGTGTCAGCCCACGTCTTCGCTCTTCCCTTTAGCTGCAGTATTGCCTTCATGCGAGCTTCATGCGGTGATATGCCAATTGTTGCAATGGTTTGGTCAACATTGGCACACCAATCCCTGATGTCGTGTGACCGCACATCGGGATCCAATGGCGGTAGGTAGAAATTACCACGATCTCGTGGAGGTGCTGGAGTAGAGGACAGCGCTGCGGCCACGGCGCTGGATGTGGCTTGCTTCGTGATTGACGTCACCAGACTCATCACTTGCTCCATCGAGAAAGTTGGGTCTGGCTGGGCGGTCGGCACTGGTTTGCGGACCCGGAATCCAGAAGACCTCAATAGGGGCGAGGTGGATCCCACCGCTGCTGTCGGCGCATCATCGCCGTCGTTGGCGAAGTCAGACATATTGGTTGGCACCAATATATCGCACAAATACACAGAAATTAAAAAATGGCAGTAAAATGTTTTAAGAGAACACAATAAAAATACCTTACTTCAACTCTGGGTGTTTATTCCACGAGTACCGAAGAAAAGAATGTCCTTTCATTCGTATTACAGCAGTTTTTATACATGAAATTGCCGCCAAATAGAATTTACATAAATCAAGCGGATATGTTAACATAAACCCTTAATACCAACATAGAAACTTAAAATATAGTTGACCGGAAACGCATAATATTTTAAATAAATCAAACGGAAGAATAGAAACTAAATACAACCGGAAACCACAATATTTAAATTAAATCGAAAGGAAGTAACAACATAGAAACTTTCATAAATTGTACCGGAAACAGTAATTTTTAAATTAATTCAAAAGGATGTAACAACATAGAAACTTTTATAAATTGTACCGGAAACAGCAATATTTAAAATAATATCAAAAGGAAGTAACAACAGACACTTTTTAAATTCTACCGGAAATAGTATTAATTAAATAAATAACATGGAAGTCATATTGAGTACAAAATAATCAATACCAAGCTTATCATAAAAATCAAATAATGGTTTGGCGCCCATATATACGTACACAATAGATCGCGAATTATCGTTACCGGCGCGTCGCTCCACGATGCGACGTGACCACTCTCCGAGCTCTCGTGGACGACTGAATTTTCGACTCGTGTACGTTGCGTATGACTCAAAACGGGGTGGGAATCAAAACAAAAATTAATAATAAAATAAATAAGTGACATTTCGAAAATGTAAAAACTACAAATTGTAGTATGATAATAAGAGATTAATATGGATCCAAGTTAGTGAAAAAAATTAACAGTTTACTATCAAAATTCAACTAAACCCGAGCATGCTTTTTTAAGATTTTTGTTCAACTTTACGAATTTTTGTTTATTAAACTATACAATATTTTTAGTTTTTGCCAACTATAATCGGTTAACACATTCATTGCGGTGTTTATTACATATTTTTCATGGTAATTGTGGTAAAAGTATTGATTGTATTACTTTAACAGTGACGACTGTTTTGAATGATTTCGTTCTGCCTCCCCTTAATAATAGACATTATAATTCTTAGGTATTATGAAATTCGGACTTTTGAAAATCGGAACATCGAAATTCGGAATAAAATATTTGGGAGTATTTGGGTGTTCCCATATTTTTTGCGTAACTAACGTGCAGTATTTGAAAGCGTAATAACAGATTTAAAAGTCACGAAAATCTTGTATCTGCGCCTTAAGAACAGCACCCTTCCTCCCTACTTTTTTTTGTATGTATGTTCCGCGATATCTCCGGTAATTGTAGGTCGATTTCGTTTTTTTTTTAAACGTTCCTATTGATTAGGATATAATGTTTTTTTTATGAATCCTCTCCGGATTCATAAAAAAAAAGATTTTGATTTCGTAGTTTTCCTGTTACCTTCAATAATACGTATTTAATCCACTTTGTTTATCGTGATGATGTTCTTATATTTCCTGTCACTGCTAGTGCTGGTATACGAATTAGTGCGGGGTAAGTACGTACCATAACTAAAAAGTGAAAATAAATACTACTTTTTTGTTAAAAAAAAAAACTACCGACTTTCAAGAAGACACTGCTAATAATATTTTTTTATAATTAATTTTATTATAAATAATTTCGTTATTTTGTTACAATGATAAATTATTTGTTTTAATTAAAAAACAATTATTATATACTAGTGATCGCCCATTGGTCGAAATTCAACCGTACTTCATTTGAATAGAAGTACATTATTAAATGAAAAAATATATAAAATAATAAATACAAAAAATAATATGGTTATTTTTGACATTTAAATACAAATATTCTCGATATGATCATAGATTTTAAAAATTAAATAGGTTATACATATCTATAAAATTAATTTATTACCTATGGTTATACTTGACATTCAGTAGGACTATAGAAATATAATGCTAAAGACTCAATTGGACTACAGATTTGGACCATAAACAAAAGAATTTCTATGCATGTGTGTATATAGATATTATGTATTTTAAAATGTATTCATTTACAGTATTATTATATTGTATTTCATTTTAGGCTGCAGGAACACGTTGAACGCAAGAAGCACAGAACAGGTCGAAGTTGCGGTGTTTGGGGGAGGCCTATGTCCAGCAGTGGACGTCTTTCGGCTGAAATGATGATGATGATGATGATGACAGAATTATAATCAGAAAAATCATCAGTACGATTCTATGATGAACTGAATTCATAAAATTTACAATACAAAGTTCCCTCTAAGTTAATATTATCCCACTGAAAAACTATTTTAGAATGACTACTGAAGATTGTTTTAGGGTTGTTTTAATGATTTTTAAATTTGATTCCCACCCAAGACAAATCTTTGTGTGATGAGCACGATTAATTGTTCTGGGTTTGGGTGAAATTTATCTATCCCTAGTTTTCCTCTGCCTAGTTTGGGATCAGTTAACGATGTGTTGGTTATCCTAAGATATGAATATTATTAATTACTAGCTTTTGCCCGCGACTTCGTCCGCGTAAATGTCGGTTATTGCGGACGCAGACGAAGTCGCGGAATAAAAAGAAGCCTATGTCCTTTCTCAGGCTCTAAACTATCTGTGTACCAAATTTCATTTAAATCGGTTGAGTAGTTTTAGCAGGAATGCGAGACAGACAGACAGACAGAGTTACTTTTGCATTTATAATATTAAAGTGTGGATGTGGATTTTGAATATAATTATGTAAAGCCATGTTTTCGGTCTTAAATCATATTTTGTTCAACATATCAAATCAAATCAAAACATTTTTATTTCACATAAACCTACAAAGGCACTTATGAAACGTTAGTGTACGGCCTGAGTGCACGCTTGACTCGAGCGTCCAGCGGGGCGGGGCGTGCAGCGGTCATGTTAAACACATGCAAACACTCGCGAGTAGGCTTGGGCATAGTAGTTCGCGACTGAGATCGCTCAGTTTAGTTCACCGCTCCTTAACAAACTAGTTCGCTCTTCTAGTTCATCCGCTCTTCAAGTTCATCCGCTCTTCTAGTTCATCCGCTCCCAGCTCGAATCAAAGAGAGGCAGATCGTTCGCTCCTTCGCTCGTTTAGATTTTGCACGTACTGCATGTGACAAGATTATGGAATGTTCTACTTTTACCTACAATTTTTGGACTCTAAAAACAGCAAAAACCATAAAAAGATCATGATTGTAAAAAATACCAAGGTTTATTGTTGCAATAAATAACTAGTTTAGTGATTACAAAAACCTTTTTGTATTTAGTCCCGTGTATCAGTTCGGTTGACGCCATCCTCGCTCATTCGGTCGCGAACTGATGAACTAACGAACTATGGATCGGGAAATGAGCGAACTAGTTCGCGTAGTTCATCTATGGGAGCGCTCTTACGAACTAGTTCATTCGTGAACTACACAAGACTACTCGCGAGTGTCCTGAGTGTGGCCGAGCGACACGCACGGAGGAACGTTCTTGTTTGCGGTGAGTGGAGCGTCAAGCGTGGCGTCGCGTGCAAGTTCAAACCAGTTTGTGTTTGTAGCGGTGACGAGAGCGTGCGCGCCATGTGGTCGAAGACATTATTATCGAAATTCCACTTAAACCAGAATTATGGTCAACATCACATGCCCTATATAAAAATAGAACAATTAAACATAAAGGGTGGAGCATTAGCAGTAAAACTACAAAATGAAGTATTTTGACCACACATTTTCTTCTAAATAAATATCAATAATATCGTACGACCCCGACGCCATGATGAAAAATGTGACCGGCTTACACGAACGCTGAGCGTGGACTAGCGTGCACTGAGGCCACTCAGAGAACGCTCTTTCGCCGCTTGCACGCAACACTGAACGCCCCGCTCGACGCTTTTTCACTCGGGCCGCACACTTAGAAGCTACGTGCATCGTTTCAAATTGTTCATTCCTATGGAGAAGAGCTGGCAAGAAACTCCACGGTTACTCTGTTAAAAATAATTGTTTTTTACAAATTACAACATTACCTGACACTGACTCAAATTGCAAAAACCACAAAAACCTTGATATCCGGGGGCTCAGCGGAAGACCTTGCAACATCTTGCTAACATTAGAACATGCAAAAAAGATATGAATGATATAAGCTCGAACATTCATTACCTTTATCTGAGTTTTGTTTCATAATCTTTAGGATAAAAAAATAATATCTAGAAACAAGGTTTCGTGTTGCATCAGCTATCGTTCTCGGCTATCAATCTCGTCAATGTAGTCCAGATACTATCTGGATTACGAAAGTATGAAAAAGATAAAAGGTACGTTTATAGACTTGTAGATACGGTAGGTAGTCTGGTAAATTAATTACTGAACCAAAAAACCAGGTTGGCCTGATTCATCATCTCCTTTATTTATTTAAACTTCTCGCACACAAAAAAAGGTACAAAGGCGGATTTAATGCCTTAGGCATTCTCTAACGGTCAACTAAGGGTGGTGAAGAGATTAGATGGCAGGAGCTTTGGTTGAGAGGAACAATTATTAAAATTCTATTAAAACTACAATCATCATATTGAATTATACAATAAATAATAAGAGGAAGAATAGTAGTATATAAATAGACCAATACTAGTAATACACATACGCACATACATATTTATTATAATATTATACCTTTTCCTTTGCCGTTTCCCAACAATTTTTGGGGTCGGTTCCCGGTCTACCCGGATGCAGCTGCATACCAGTATTTTACGTAGAGCGACTGCATATCTGACCTCCACTTTTTTTTTTTTTTTTTCAGGATGGGAAATCATCAAATGACTTCTCCCGCTCTGGGCGGAGCGGGAGGGCGTGTCAGACTTTTACTGACTAAAACCCACCCGTGTTCCATCAGTTGCCCATGTGCCAGGGTCACGGTATCTCTTTCGAACAATCACGCGACCCCGGCAGATCTGACCTCCATTACCCCGTAATCGGCAAACACGATACCCCTTGAAAAGACTTGTTGTTAGATTTTCGGGCTTCTGACGACCCGTAACGAACTGACAAAGCTTAACATGCTATCCGAGGCCTCCAAGCCTCCTACCGGGCCGGGCCTCCTATCGGGCCTAGGTATGTAAAGATGGTCATCCATCCACAAATCGAATGCGGTAAGCGTAGCTTAACCTGATAGATCGACCCGTGCAGCTGTTATTACTTAGCCGCGAACCTGTCTACTAAGTTATTTGACTGCCAACTTAAACTGTCCATAAAGTGCTATTGTGCATTGATATACAAAAAACAATAGTTTAAGAACACGCTTTCATAGAAAACCAAACTGAAAAGTATAAAATAATGGAAAAGTAGCTAGCGTGTTTATTAGTTTTTAAACTATTGTTTATGTTGTACTTTTTAGTTCGGCTAGCGTAGCGTCCGCGTCGTAGCGTGTTTCTTCGTTCTTTTTTTTGCTATCCTGGCTAGGATATTGGTACACATTTATAAAATTTATTGTATTGTCACTGGTCCTTGATAAGTGTGCAAAGTAACAAATGATCCGACATTTTTAAGAGGGTGAAAATCACGCGCAAAGATTCCGTTACATAATGTATACATACAGAAATACTTACCAAGCGAATAAAAGCATCTTACAAACCCCTTTGTGACATTAATAGAGGGACGTTTTTAGTAAACATTTTCGGAAATTATCACAAAAAAAATTGTATTGAAAGAACTAGATGGCGATGTGATTTCAAATGTTGTAATGCCTCAAAAGTTCTACCGTTGTGTAGTCATACTAATACGGTCAAAGAATGAAAGTTGAATGAAATGGCGATAACACGGCAAATTGACGTAGGGTGTAAATATGCTTAGCATTTAATTTCCCTAAGTGCACATATTTTACAGCACCTTCATTGAATGATGAAATAATAAACGACAGCGAATGAAAGACTGCAGAACCAAACCAAAAACAGCCGTATCTACTGAATTCTCAGAATATAGATACCTCTCTTCTTTTGAAAGAAACCGAGCCTGAGATGTATATTAGCTCATAAGGAAAAAATTCAGAATTCACGCAGACAAAGTTACGGAAGCAGTATTAGTCATCGATAGATATCTCTTGCATCATTCTAGGATTATGTATGTTTTTATGTTTCAGATAATAATGAGTTAATCAGATTCACATACGTACCTGTGTATTTATAAATAGATATTGAGATACAGACGTACTGATAGCTCAATACATAGGTAAATACAGTCATACATGACTATTGGTTCTACTCTCAAAAGACCATTGCAGACGTAGATCTACATGTTCCTCTTATAATCTGACCAAGATTATGTCTGGAATTTAAAAGAGACTGAGTTTATTTCACCTTCCTTTTTTTTCTTCTCAGGGGTAGATCCCAGTTGTAGCGGTAAGTCCCCTCTTTGAGGACTGGCTGGAGAGGTGCCACCCTGTCCTCACTTTCCGCCTAACGCAGGTCCTAACCGGACTCGGCTGTTTCGGGAGGATCCTGTTCAGGATAAGGCGGGAGGAAACGCCCGGGTGTTAATACTGTATGGATCACCTCGAGGAGGCGGTGGAGCATACTGTGGAAGATGGTCGACGCATGCCCTCTCTCCGTGTCCGCGTGGAGGCGCTCGGCGGCGGCGATCTCTTGCGTCTAGCCTTGGTCCAGACCATGGTACTGACCGAGAGGGCAAGGGAAGCCGGCACCTCCTTTTGCGTTGCAGTAATGCTCGCAAAGGAAGAAGCGGAGCGCGTGAGGGAGAGGTAATCTATGCGCCCTCATGCCCCTAGCCGCCGCAGGAGAAGCCCCGGGCGTCGGGAGTCCATTGCAGACTTCCGACCAAAATAGAAGAAGTCTCCTAGGACCGATGCCTGCCAGGGTCGCGGATCTGTTCGAAAGTTACCGTGGCCCTGGCAACTGAAGGAACACGGATGGGATTTAGTCAGTAAAAGTCTGACACGCTCTGCCGCTCCACCCAGATGATTTAATGACTTCCCTCCGAAAAAAAAAATCCACATAAGAAAAGTCGACATTATCTAGGTTACTATATTATGACAAGTAAAAGTGGTTACGTTATCCTATTTACAGATTAAACCAGTGTTACTGTCAACTATTGTATTTTTTGTCAAACAAACTCATTTTACTCATCCATTTTGGTGCATAACTGTAAGTACAACTCTGTCAATCTGTTCGGGGAAACAGGTTCGATGCTATTGCTCTGTAGGTACAATTTCTGCGTCTGATCTCTCTCTGGTCGTGTCGGATTACCGTCCCAACGGACTCTGAGAGTGAAGGAAGAGACTATATATATATACATGCTAGTATGTAGTTATATATGGAATTAAATTTATACAAAAATATCTAAATTGTCCAATTGACGTGTAATATTTCCGAACAGTGATAAATTGTTCGTCCGCGGATCGCCCACGATTTGTCAAAGCTGTCAATTTGGTATAAAATATGATACCGTGTGGGAATCCCGAGTGCGGACCCCAGGTGGGTTTTAGGATCATTTTGTGAACCCTTATCTTGTGGTTTTGTGACAGGTTTTAAATTCAAGAAACGCGGTGAAGGACAGCTAAGTATTTACCTAAAATTGGGTTGAGCTACACAAAGACTGATGCATGTATGTATGCCGTCTGTTGGGACCCGTCAGCTCAAAGCTGCAATGGCACTTTTTTCAAAAGACCCTATCAAGGAAGGTTTATATGTATAATATGTGGGCGAAGCCGTTGGCAAAACTAATTTTAAATATTTCATTTCATTACCTCTTTCTACTCGTGCTAGCAGGAGCGGGTAGGAGCAGAGCTAAGCGTACCATTGGATAGGTATCCAGCAGTCTAGCCAGCCTAAGTCCAACAGAAAAGATGCTTTGGTAGAACAAGAATACGATACTCTGATGACATTATTGAAGTTGTTGCGAAAAACTGGATGAACACTGCCAAAGACAGGGAAAAATGGCACGGGATGGAGGAGTTTTTTAACTAAAGAATGGCTCCTTAAAATTAAACCTTACGCATAACCATAATCAGCTTATAATGTTCCCACTGCTGGGACACAGGCCCCTACTCTTCGAGAGTAAGTGGACCATAATCTACCACGTGGGCTCGATGCGGGTTTTTAGATGTGTTCGAATTTGCTAAATCAATACTAAAACTATATAAGATTTGTAAACTTAAAATATAGAATAATGCAGCTTTATTTGTATTATGTCCAGCAGTGGCCAATGTTATGCTGATGATGACTTTGAACAGGAAAAATCAGCACTGCATATAACTCGTGTAACTGCAATCTAATCTAGACTAAAAGCCCTTGAACGATTAGATAGTAAGCACTAATTTCGAGGCAACGCGATAAAAGATTTTCTGTTTGGATTTATTATCTACTATACTTAATATTTTGACTATTAATAGGATAAGCTTACGCAATAGCAGTAGTAATTTACTTTGAGTTTATATTGTTTTAGCATATAGAGTACTTCGGTAAATACGAATAGATTGTCTCTGACTGGTATTGACCAAGTCTAATGAATAATGTTACACTGATTTAACCGATAAGCATAACTTACTTAACACTATAATTATATTCCTGTCCATTATGTTCTGTGAGACAAATTAATAATTTCGACGGCTTATTAGTTGATTCATACGAATTTACTCGCTCGAAACGACACTTTTAAATAATATATATTCTGTTCTAAGCTTCTGCCCGCGACTTCATCCGCGTCAAATTTTTGCTCCCCTGACCCTTCCCGTCGCATCGAATTGCCTGCCAGTTTTCGTTCATTTTTCGTTGCTGCTTCACTCCTTTTGATTGTAACGTAGTGTTATATAGCATATAGCCTTCCTCAATAAATAGGCTACCCAATAATAAAATATTTTTTCAATTTGGACCAGTAGTTCCTGAAATTACCCCGTTCAACCAACCTTTATAATACAGTATTAGTATAGATAGGCGATCCGCAAGATATTAATATATTAGTGGGCGCATCGACATCTTCAGAAATACGTATTAGACAATTGGCATGGTTTGAATATTAAAAGGTCACTGCAAGTACATTCAATAAAGTGCAAGTAAATTCAATCGAATCGTTCAATAAGCCATTTCGACTTGGTAAAACAAATTAAAAAAATTTGAAGCAGACTATCTCGTAAGCTGGTTTAGTGTGGTAACGGACGTTAAGAATAGCAATAACCCATTTGTTCCCGTGGATGTGAAAGGCGACTAAAGGACTTACTAGAGAATGGGCAGCAGCGTTCTCTATGCATTTTCTCACTATACTGCGATCGCCAAACCGTCTGCCAAGCGTGGCGATTATGGCAAATCCCCCCAAATTGGAGGAGGCCTATGTTCAGCATCAGCAGTGGACGTCTTTCAGCTGAAATGACGAAGATAATGAATAAATCGTTTCGACTTAGTAAAACGGATTTGAGTTTTTTGAAGCAGTCTATCTCGAAAGCTGGTGGTAATGCTAGTGTCAGAACACAGAAAACAAGATGTCCAAAAAATATTTATAAGTAGGTATTCTATCTTACTAAAACTTGTAGGTACTTCATTAGAGTAGGTTCTAAGTACTGATGCAAAGGACTCGAGTCCTCGAGTCGTAATTTTTAAGACTCGACTCAATTATGCAAGACTCAGTGTGCGCGAAAAGCTCCAAGTCTAGAGTCAAGCACTCGAGTCTTAAAAAGTTCATTTTAAGACTCGAGTCCTTTTTAATTTTAAGACTCAAGTCCTTTTTAAGACTCGAGTCCTTTTTAAGACTCGAGTCCTTTTTTAGAATGACTCGGGCTCGGCTTGACTCTAGTCTCCGAGCCTTTTGAGCACACTGAGTCGTGCATAATTGAGCCGAGTCTTTAAAATTAAGACTCGAAGACTCGAGTCCTTTGCAACACTAGTTCTAAGTCCATTTACATGCAACTTGGGACGTCCACACGAGGCAGTTGGTCGGGCCTTTGTACAGGACTTTCAAACTATGCACTAGACTTGTGTAAGTAATGCGAGTGATGCATTGCGCGTCATATATCTCGACCGCGTACTGTAGCATTACACATGACTCGACTCAATCAACCATGGCACATGACACTAAAACATGACGCGCGGGCTGCGGCGCGCTGTTCGGTGTTCGTAATATCTCAGTAATCTTTGCTGTGTGTGCAAGCGAGAAGGAACATGCTCCAGTCGGTTGGCTGCGAGATAAGTGAACTATGATCTAGAGCCGTATTGTTATTGAAAAAAGGTTTACGTTTTATTGAAACCGCGGACCGCCTACGTGATGTTTCAAATCATGACTCGAACTGTATGACACTATAACAGTTCGAGTCATGGTCAATAATCACTATTGCAATTCATGTCTATCGTTTTAATTCCTTATATTGGGGCTAAATATGAAAGAAAATCGACTATATGAATACGAAACAAAATCAAATGTACATTCCGGCGAAGCGAGGGCGCATTGCGTTTGACCCATGTCACATCACATCACAATATAGGTAATGCGATATCTCATGTAATGATGTATATCTTTTACACCGCGGCATTTCATTACAAAAACCATCGCGCGTGGTGCTTCATCTCGCGTCATGTTTGGAGTCATGGTGTAATGAAACATTACTCGGGACGAAATGTCATGCCATATGACATTACTTTAAAAGGCACTGTTTTGCGCATGTCTACTATGCACCTATACAAAAAAACGGCAGCGCTTGAATGTTTGAATTCTCTAATTAGGTCTTTCCGCGTCTTTAATTAATTAATGTATCCTGTTTATTTCGTTCTGAGAATAGCACCATCCGATTTGTTCAAGGGACTTACTAGAGAATAGGCAGCTTTTTACCACCATACTGTGATCGGCAACCCGCCTGCCAAGCGTAGGGATTATGGCAAACCAATCAAAATTGTGGGCGGCCTATGCAGCAATAGACGATGATGATCCTGTTTATTTGTCATCATCTGCGTAGCCTTTTCCCAACTGTGTTTGGTTCGGCTTCCAGTTAAACCCGATGTAGCTAAATACCAGCATTTTATATGGAGCGACTGCCTGTCTGACCTCCACAACCCAGTTACTGGATAATACGATACCTTAGTAATACTGGCTGTCAGACTATCTGGCTGCAAACGATCCGTAACGACTGTCAAAGATCGACGAATGACAGCCGAGACCAACGGCTGCACGAACGAGTCTTGGATGGCCACTCAACCACTGAACAACCGTGGTAAGGGAAGCTTAACCTGATATTTTTAACCGTGCAGCTGTTATTACTTAATATAGTATAAGTATTTTCTTTTACTTGAATTTTATATCACTACCTTCATATTTTACTTTTACGTCGTTTTTTTACGCTCATAAACATTTTACGTTAATTTAATTTCTCAGTAAGTGAATTATCGTTAATTCTTAATGAGAAATAATAACGTTCTTAAACCATATTCACATCAACAAGACAGCTGTTTAACATTACATAAATAAAATAAAATATTATATTTATTTAAAATTACGTGTGCGTAGTAGGGAATGAAGAACCGGTGCTCTTCTTGCGTCCCGGGACTTTCGGGATTACTTGTTGAAGGAACCGGGAGAACCGGGACTTTCGGGACTTTTGGGTATTTTTTTTACCTACTGCTGGTATTTTTATTTTAATAGGTCTTTAGTATTTATGTATGTACGTAGGTAATGATAACTACATTGTATTAATTAAAGATATATATTTTTAAAAATCAACGAAAACAGAACCATTTACTATTCTTTGAAAAAATAATCAACAGAAGAAAAAAACAAGTCAAATCAGCATTTAACGCTCGCTATTATTATAAACTAGCTTTTGCCCGCGACTTCGTCCGCGTTAAATTTCGGCCGGGAGGTGCCACCCCCTCACCGCATCGCACGCGGCAAAACGCGGGCGAACGCTGGAGTCGAATCGCGCGCGCGTATTTTGATTTTAGAACTTTATTTTTTAATTTATTAATCTACAATTTTATTAGAAAGAGGAAAGATTTTTCGTATGTATGTAATCGACAAACTCCAAAACTACTGAAGCGATTTCAAAAAATATATCATCATTGATTAGAAAGCTACATTAACTCTTGAGTATGAGTGACATAGACTGCTTTACCGCGGGAAAACGCCTTATTCTGACGGGAAAACGGGCAGCAGTAGCAAGCACCGGGTAAACCGATGAGCGAATCACTATCTAAGTACAGTGTAGATTCTACACTATTAGGTTAGGTATTACAAAGAGGAAAGATTTTTTTTATTTTTGTAGGTATTCTAGGTATGTAAAAAATAAACTCAAAAACTACTGATTATATTTCAAAAATTCTTTCACCACTAAAAGGCTACAAGATCCCTAAGTAACAAAGGCTACTTTTGACCTCATTCGTTCGGAAAAACGTGTAGCAGCGGGTGAAACTTAGAAATCTTAGTAAGAAATCTTTCATTATGATATCTGAATGGGGAAAGTCAAATTCTTAATTTAAGTTTATACTTTTCAACTAAGTCCCGAAAGTCCCGAAAGTCCCGGGACGAGGTGTGATCGTACCGGTTCTTTAGTCTATACAATAATCCCGGGAATTCCCGGGATTTTCGGGACCGGGAATTCCCGGGACCATTCCCTAGTGCGTAGTCCCAGCGGAAAAGTGTCGAATTTCTTAATTTCAGTTAAGCGGATATTTAGTGTATGACGTCGTGTAATTGTGTATGGTAAATAAAAATTTGTGCTTCCAACCATTGCGGAGATATTCAACAAAAACTGTTTCCGCTGGGACTACGTATTCCTAGCGGCACTTTTTTTTCCTATGGACGTACAAGAAAAAAAATACGTACAATAATTAGTGTGTAACGTGTAGAGGTAAATGTGTCTGTTAAAATGAAATTTGTGTGTCTTATATTTGTCAAGATATTCAAGTTGCCGCTGCCCTGACGTTTGGCTATTTGATGAAAATCATATAAAACGGTTTAGCACAGAGTTGTAATTTTTTACGCAGGTTGCTTTGAATTTGTGTGAAAACAGAATTTGAAAAAAACCTACCGTTCAGAAGATATACACGTAAAAGTAAAATAAGGTTATTAGGTCCAAGTACTTAAAATAGGAACTCTAGAGCCTAATTCATCTCGTTTATTTATATCTTGTAAGGGTCTACAATGTCCTGCCAAGTTTCATTCATGTGCTCTTAGTAATTAATGAGCAGTGGCATAATTTACTACGACTGGAACACTATATTTTATGACATCCGATTGTAGGACTTTTTAAAGAAAAAGCAAAATGAAACTTATTTCAGTATTTAGTGTATTAATGCAACTATTCACATGTAAAATTTCAGCTCATTACACTGAATTATTAAAGAGATATAATAAAAATAACAGAACAAGAGCAATCCATCGATAAATCGACCAAGTTTGAATGGCTACATAAAAGCGGCCGTGCAGTATAAAGAGCTAACGTTCTAAAATTTCCAGTGTTTTACAGTTATAATGAGCTGTAATATCATGAAGTACGCAGCATCTACCCACCAACCATATACGTTTCACAGCTGGCTTAGCTAGAATTTTTGAGGTTATGCTCATGGTGTGCACGTTGAAATTTGTATTCGCTGCGCGCGACCCCAAACATGTTCTTGCTTGTTCAATGAACTATCTCCTAATGAGTGTGATATACAAATACAAACTAACAGAGCACTTTGATTGAACATGTATATTGTTATATCTGTAGCTAAAAAAATGGTGAGAATCGTGTATAAAGTGAATTTTACCTGTGTTAATTGAATTTTCTATACCTATTTGTTTTCATTTAAGTATATCGATTTGTATCAAAGTATTTCATCAATATAATGCCTCGTTGTTGTTTAAGTAATCCAGACAATTACTGTTACGTGTGCGGTAATTTTACTACGAAAGGGTAGAATGAAGAATTAACTCCTATTTCTCTTAACCGCGAAAGAGATGCTTTTCAATACCGAAAAGAAAGGGTCTCCCTTGTTTTACCGAAAAGAAATTGCCAAATTATCACTTCCCAAACAAATTTTCGCATAATTTCATTTGCCAAATTATTACTTACCAAAAAATCTCTTTACAAATAATTGTTACGAAAACCTATGTTTGGCAAGTGAACGTTTGAACAATAACTTGTTCACCAACTAGTACTTTTACCATTTTTTATATAGTCAAATATTTCAGTTGGTATAACATATTTTACCCAAAATTAAATAAGCCAAATATTTGGTGTCGTGAATTTTAAACTTACCATTTCTGTTTAGTCGATTGCGTAGCGAATGACATCAATAGTAAAGATGCAGAAGCAATAAGGCATTTATCAAGGTCTGACATGGCGCTGTATGTGTTATCACTCAATAAATCAGGTGATTGTGAACATGTGATTTTATTTCCCTCTAAGAAACATGCAAACAACCATGCTGCAGCATGCATGCAAGCAAGCAACATGCAATCGAGCATGCAAGCAAGCATGCACCATGTAGCATGCAAGCAAGCATGCATTCAAGCAGGCAAGCAGCATGCAATCGAGCATGCAAGCAAGCATGCAATATGCAAGCGAGCATGCATCATGCAGCAGGCAAGCAGCATGCAATCGAGCATGCAAGCAAGCATGCAATATGCAAGCGAGCATGCATCATGCAGCAGGCATGGTTTCTGTCATGGCTCCGGCACTACGGAGCTTAGGCGGTCCCACGCGATTTTAAATTACACTCTAGGGGTAGGGCAGACAAGACTACGTGGAGTCGGATTTACAGCGATTCGTTTCTGTCACTAAAACCTAACTTGTAGCAATTTTTTACTACTAACGATTTTATTATAAATGAACATTCGGCATAATACACTTTATATAATACCATACTTAGGACATATGACTTTATAACATGCAAAATTAGGAGATTTAATGATTATAGTATTTAAATTTAAAATTGTAAGTTACAAATATTTTGTACTAGCTTTTGCTATTTTGTACTCGCGTTAATAAATGATTACCTATATTAAAATAAAATTGCATTTTTAATTATACAATTCCCAAAAAAATCTTATTTTTGCCTTTATATTTTTTGTCATAACAAATCATTTGACTAAACGTTTATTGTCTTAATATTGTTTGCTGTAATAAATCATTTGATTAAAGACCAAAAGCCTTAATGACATTATCCTTAGTAACAATTTACCAAGTAAACATTTGACCAAATGAAAATGTGCGTACTAAAATTATTCCAAATATTACATTGGTATAAAAAAAGGTTGCTAAAATTTGTTTGGGTAATGAAAATTTGGCGAAATCTTTTCGGCAAAACGGCAGGATCCCGAAAAGAAAAGTTCGCAAAAAAATTCAGATGCAAAATTATAGGAAGGGATTTTTATGGGACCTCAAATACGAGGGTAGATTAAGGACAATACATTTAATAGTCAATTAAATAAAAAACCGGCCAAGTGCGAGTCGGACTCGCGCACCGAGGGTTCCGTACAAACCTGTAGGTATTCTCGGTTTATGCATAAGGTTTATGGTTATGAAAATAAATGTTTTTTTTTAATTTTTATATTTCAGCTGATTGAATGAACGGTAAATTGCGGTTTACGATTTATGACGTTTTAAAAAAAAACTACTTGCTCGATCTCGTTCAAACCAATTTTCGGTGGTAGTTTATATGGTAATTTACATCATATATTTTTTTAAGTTTTATCATTCTCTTATTTTAGAAGTTACGGGGGGGGGGGACACACATTTTACCACTTTGGAAGCGTCTCTCGCGCAAACTATTCAGTTTAGAAAAAAATGATATTAAAAACCTCAATACCATTTTTGAAGACCTATTCATAGATACCCCACACGTATGGGTATGATGAAAAAAAAAACATTTTGAGTTTCAGTTCTATGTATGGGGAACCCCAAAATTTATTGTTTTTTTTCTATTTTAGTGTAAAAATCTTGATGCGGTTCACAGAATACATCTACTTACCAAGTTTCAACAGCGTAACTCTTATAGTTTCGGAAAAAAGTGGCTGTGACATACGGACGGACAGACAGACAGACAGACAGACGGACAGACAGACATGACGAATCTATAAGGGTTCCGTTTTTTGCCATTTGGCAACGGAACCCTAAAAAGAGAGTAAGGCTTAGAAATTTATGATACAAGTTTTTACAAATTTCATCAGAAATGTGAGAGCTCAAAACTATAAAAAACTTCTGAAAGATATGATTGAAGCCTTGCACGCTATTGGCTGTAAAATGTCCCTCTAAATACATATTTTGAACTCACATTTAGATTTTTTACCTCAAAATATGGGAGTCGTTAGCGATGAGCATGGTGAGCATTTCCACTAGAAATAGCGGGCATGGAACGGCGATATCAAAGAAAGTGGAGTCTTACTTTGCTAGCAGATTATTGTTGGATGTTAAGAAAAGAAGCTGTAGATCTCAATTATAAAAGAAAAAGTAGTTTAACTGTACACTTTTAAAATTATTAAAATTTATTCATGTAAATATTTTTTTAACTGGGTGCTAAGTCTTTATATTGATATCCACAAAAAACCCGAGCTAACCAAGACGTAAAAATAGTATCACTGTGAATGCTTTTTAATGCTCTTTTAAAATCAGTTCAACTTATTTCATGGGCTTACAAAAGTAGATTTTTTGTTGACCAGTGTAATTGTATCTGCATTATTAACAAATGCATTTATTTCTCAGAATATTACGAAAAAATTGTTACATACAGTAGGTAATTATTATGTCCTTAATATTCTGCTGCTTTCAGTGCACAAATATTTTGATGTTACACGGTACAATTTGATTAAATAGAAATATCAATGTTATTATTACGTTGTTAATAATTTCGTTTTTTTTTTTATTTTAATTAGTAATTAACTAATAAATACTATTAAGATTACAATGCAGTTGTTTTATTTTCTGCTAAACTATTGTGTACGCAACTATACGAAACTACTAAACACGATGACGATACTATACTGGAAATTTTAGAACATTAGCTGTTTATACTGCACGGCCGCTTTTATGTAGCCATTCAAACTTGGTCGGTTTATCGATGTTTTGCTCTTATTCTGTTATTTTTATTATATCTCTTTATTCATTCAGTGTAATGAGCTGAAATTTTATGAATAGTTTCATTAATACACTAAATACTGGAATAAGTTTCATTTTGCTTTTCCTTTAAAAAGTCCTACAATCGGATGTCATAAAATATAGTGTTCCAGTCGTAGTAAATTATGCCACTGCTCATTAATTACTAAGAGCACATGAATGAAACTTGGCAGGACATTGTAGACCCTTACAAGATATAAATAAACGAGATGAGTTAGGCTCTAGAGTTCCTATTTTAAGTACTTGGACCTAATAACCTTATTTTACTTTTACGTATATATCTTCTGAACAGTAGGTTTTTTCAAATTCTGTTTTCACAGACAAATTCAAAGCAACCTGCGTAAAAAATTACAACTCTATACTAAACCGTTTTATATGATTTTCATCAAATAGCCAAACGTCAGCGCAGCGGCAACTTGAATATCTTGACAAATATAAGACACACCTACACATTTACCTCTCGTTACACACTAATTATTGTATGTATTTTTTTCTTGTACGTCCATAGGAAAAAAGAATTGCCGCTAGGAATACGTAGTCCCAGTGGAAACAGTTTTTGTTGAATATCTCCGCAATGGTTAGATGCACAAATTTTTATTTACCATACACAATTACACGACGTCATACACTAAATATCTGCTAAACTGAAATTAAGAAATTCGACACTTTTCCGCTGGGACTACGTACACTAAAATTACATACTAAAACTCTCAATCACGCAAAACGGGCTAACGTATTTGGATGAAACGTGAGCAGATGCTTTATAACCTGGAGTAATACATAGGATAGGACGTTCTTGTGAGTTAATTTCCAATCTCATTGCCATATATGTTAGCCACGTCGAGAAAGTTTTGAAATAAAATCTTTTTTTTTTCCCCAAATATCTGGGATGCATTGCATAGTGCAGTATGGGATATTGGGTCACCTAGTTTATCAGTTTCTCTTCCTCGGAATCGGTCACCATATTTTTTTTTTAATCAACTTGTTGTAGCTCGAGCGATGGCAGCATTACTGGTCTGCGGTAGGGCTACAGTGTCCCTACAGTGTCCTCTGTTGATCTGCCCGTCGCTGCAAATGAAATCACGTCGCATGCTATTTTCCTCGCCATTCTCTTTTTTGTGGCTAAACGAGAGTATAGTAATTATGAATTATACCTGAATAATTCATTTTTACTATACTCTCGTTTAAGGCCCTAATATTGTAAATATTGATGAAAATCAACCATTTCAATAAACACATGTTGTTTTAGTTATTTAACTTTAGCTGATGAAACAATGCAAATTCATTGCATTTAGGAATCATCAGCAAAAACAGTTAGTACTTTTTCACACAGGCCAATGCCTGGCCCCTTAAGTGGCATTAGAAATCATTGCGTAACGTCACCTATTTTGTTACATGAGCGTCCTGTCAAGGTCAGTATAGTGGTCAAACCGTAAAAGAACCGTACCAAACCGATCGACCGACCAACCGTTTAAGAATTATTATCAAATATAGCCAGTTCATTTTTTCTTCGTATGTTTTTGATAAATAATTAATTAAAAAAAAAAACCAAGAAGCAACTTCCTATTTTTACATAAATTATATTTTAATAAAAAAGAAAAAGTTACGTTTATTCATTTATAATTTGACTTTATTACTCAAAAAAAACAATTAAAGAATTTATATGTAATATTTATTGAGACATTGTAATTATTTTAATAGGTATTTAATATTGACCAGCAGATTTGTTGACATTAAATATTATTATTAAGTCAATAGTCAGACATCAGAAAGCTATTTAAGATAAGTACACAAAGTCATCTATAATTTTAAATTCACTACATTTCTCATGCAACAATCGAACTTGTTACATCTATGGGTTGTTGTCACTTCAATTAGGAGCTATCAACCGATAGTGTGTTCCTTATCTGAGGCTAAATCAAACGATAACCTACTATATAACACACATTACCAGAATTTTAACTCATTCGATCTATCTGAAGC
Source organism: Aporophyla lueneburgensis (assembly GCA_932294355.1). NCBI lineage: Eukaryota > Metazoa > Arthropoda > Insecta > Lepidoptera > Noctuidae > Aporophyla > Aporophyla lueneburgensis. The sequence goes on along the minus strand of OW028758.1, from coordinate 8,481,387 downwards.
GTCTGCAGTGCGTCTCTATTCGAGCAGAACACCGAATTTTAATATTAAAAGTGTCAATAATAAATAAATAATAAGTAAATTGTACGGTGTTATTTTAAAAACAATATTTATTTAGATTTTTGTGATTTATTTTGTGAGTGAAGTGAGTTAAATTGTTATTTCATTTGAAACTATGGTGAGTTTTTGGTTACTAAGCTCAGTTTTTTTGTTAATGCACGCGGCGTTGTGTGCGATTATCTAATCGCTTTGGTTATCAAGGTCAAATTAATTCGTTATTTTTGTTATCGTCTGGTATTAACTAATGTTGGAGAGAAAAAAATGTTTTAGGTATACACATACTGTGTAAAATATACCGGAGTATTTGTTTTGATGAGCTAATACAAAAGTAAATAATATCGAATTGAGTGAAAACGTACTGCTCAGAAAATGGGAAAGGAAAACATTGTGAGCAAAACCGGCATGTCGAAGTACAAAAAAAAAAAAAATCCAAGACATGTGACATCTACCAACCCGCACTGGGCCCGTGTAGTGAATTATGGCGCAAATCCACTTAAAGAGAGGAGACTGTGTCTGTAGTGGGGACATTAAAGGTTGATTACGCTATGGTGCAACCTCAATCCACTGTGTACTTTAGAGGAACTAAGTGGTCTCATAGACCGACGAACATATTTGTCTGACCGCTCAGTTGTAGGCGACTTTATTTTATAGTTAGATACTATTAATACCTATATTATAGAAGTTCTCATCATAAGACATTTATGGTGGTCAAAATTACCTTTCGTGGGAGGCAACATTAAATAATAATATTTAAATTAGTACGTATTTACGAAGGGTACCTATTATGTTCACTGGATACCTACATTAAAACAATTGGAAAAAAAAAAAAAACAATTACTTAATTCACACGGTATATTCACAACAATGATGGACGATCAACTATTTTGGCAAAAAGAACGAAAAATAATAGTGGTTGTCAACATTTTTGGTACGTTATTAAATGTGGGATACAATTAGTTTAATTCTTCGTTATTTTTCGCTGAAGTAAATGCAAGTACCATAACTATGTACGAATATTTTTTAAAGAACCTAATTCTGGGTTTTAATCTTGTGTTTACAAGTAGGTTCCTACCTCATACATAAGCTTTCCTTATAATCTTTTTAACATTGCATTTTTACTTTGAAAGAAAGCAACGAAAGAAAAATTAAATTAAATGCGTTTATTGGCATTACTACTACACGTAATTTAAAACTATAAAAATAAGAAAGAAAACAATGCTTATAACCCCAAAAGGGACCCCCACATAAAAAATAACAAAAATAATACTAGCTATACCACCACAATGAACACATCTACCAACCACAGACTGCATGTTATTATCATTTGGTAAACATGTTTGTATTGTGTGTACTTTGAACTTTACACTTCCTTAAACCCGTTAAAAGAGATGGCCTTGAGTTAAAATACCGGCTGTGATACTAGTATTGTCATAAGCACGGCACACTTTGCTAATGATAATGAATTCAGTATGTGTTTTATCTAATGGCTAAGCCTGAGGAGATTGTGGTAAGTGTTTATGGTCGCAGGGATCGATCGATCAGGTTAAGCTACGCTTGCCGCGGTTGGTTCGTGGATGGATGACCATATTTACATACCAAGACTCCTTCGTGCCTCGGAAAGCATGTTAAGCCGTTGGTTCCGGCTGTAATTTGTGGATTTTTGACAGTCGTTATGGGTCTTAAGCAGCTCAAAAGTCTGACATTCGAACTGGTTGTTAGATTTTAGCAAGGGTATCGTATCACCCAGTAACTGGGTTGTGGAGGTCAGATAGGCAGAGGCTATTCAGATGATGATATGTTTTACCTTATGTGAGCAAACGTAGTGAATTACATATTCCTAAATTAATCTATTTTTTTCCATTTGTCTGTAAGTAAATATAATAAGTAGAACAACAATACAAAAATATCCTTGCACAACATTTTTCAAATGTATGATGAATGATGATGAAATACGAAAGTTTATTTATCAGAAGAAAAAAAAAGAAAATATTACTTTTACAACTAAGTAGCGATACATTCGACAGGTCGTAGGTTGAGTATCTCTGATAAGACTGTTTAACGTATATTTAATGTAAAACAACTTAATATTTTATTTCATTATTTTGTGCAGATCATGGAGAAGATGAAGACGTTTTGGGTGCTGTTCAGCATTATGCTGGCGTTCTCTGAAGCCGCCAAGATCTTGGTGGTGTTCCCCATGCCCTCGAGGAGTCATGGAAACCTTGGAGATGGAGTTGTCAGGCATCTGCTGAATGCTGGACATGAGGTCAGTATCACGTTAAGGTTTAAATTATTTGTAAATAGATGGTGGTACAGTTACATACACTCAATACAAACCGCATAGAAAGGACAAAGAAAAGAAAGAATAATCCACACTAATAATATATAATACTAGCTTTTGCCAGCGGCTTCGCCCGCGTGGAGGTCGGAAATTATCCCGCGGGAACATACTACCGGGATAAAAAGTAGCCTATGTCCTTTCTCAGGCTTTAAACTATCTGTGTACCAAATTTCATTTAAATCGGTTCAGTAGTTTTAGCAGGAAAGCGAGACAGACAGACAGAGTTACTTTTGCATTTATAATATTAGTGTGGATGTGGATTAGTGTGGATTATAAATGCAAAAGTAACTCTGTCTGTCTGTCTCGCTTTCCTGCTAAAACTACTGAACCGATTTAAATGAAATTTGGTACACATATAGTTTAGATCCTGAGTAAGGACATAGGCTACTTTTTATTCCGTGACTTTGTCTGCGTCCGCGATAACCGACATTTACGCAGACGAAGTCGCGGGCAGAAGCTAGTATTATATATTTGTCAACGAAACACATGCATACAAAAACATAAGGTCACTCGAATAAAAAACATGAAAACCAGAAAGAGTTGTACTTACGAATACAGATCATAAATAGTCGGCAGCTGTACGCCGTGACTGTGGCAAGAAGGCTTCCACTTAGCATGATGCTGTGCTATGGGACCCACAGCACAGCGCTGATTTTCAGTGGTGACCCGAACGTGATGATCTAGAGATGACCTACGATTGGGATTAGCAAGAGAATAATTCAAAATTACTAAAACATTTAAAATATAAATCGAACTAGAATCTATGTTTAAGTTTTATTTACGCATTTATACGTTCACACTCTGATTAATCACGATATCTCAAAAACTACTGAACCTACTAAGATGAAATTTGGCCCAGAGGTAGGTTATAAATAAAAATAAAATAAATAAATATTTTAGGACAACCAACACAACGTTATCTGAACCCAAACTAGGCAGAGCCTGTACTACGGCAACCAGACAACTGATAAGCATACTTATATTTCTAAATACATACATATTATAGATAAATTTCACCCAGACACAGAACAAATGATTGTGCTCATCACACAAAGATTTGTCCTGGGTGGGAATCGAACCCACGACCTCAGTCTTAGCAGTCAGGGTTATGAGTAGGAGACGTCGGTTCAGAAAGGATTTTCAGAAACTCCTCCCGTAAAGGAGTGATACTCCCGCAGAGCTGAAAAAGGGGATGAATTTGTATGGAAAGGCCTTCGTTTTCAAAGTAAACATCATTTTAATTATTTAGGAATATGGTTAGAAACGAACGCAACAAAATTTCCGACATTCACGTGGGCATAAGCTAGTATTCGATAAAATATAGGCTATCTCGTGGGGTGTAATCTTTGATAAAGTAGGTATTTAGGGTCCTCAATGTACACATTGAGGACCCTAAATACTTTATCAAAGATTACTTAATATGCGTAGTTTGTCTATTTGTAATGTGCGCGGCAAAACAATTACTACTAAAGCGTATAGATTACGATCTATATATTATATGTATGATTTACGTAATCCAATTAAAAATCAATAAAGTAGGTACGGTCACCAATAGAGATAAGTAACCAGGGTCTAGGTCTACGGGTAAAAAATATTCGACAGACATCAGATAAACTAATTAGGAGCCCAAATACAGTACATACTTTACGAGGCCCAAATACTAAGTACTTTTGTATGTTTTATGCGACTTCTCAATTTGTTTACCTTGGATTATTACCCACCTTGATACCAACAATACGATACCGGTTATTTTATCATAAAAACTGCTATTATGTAATTCCTATATAGATACTGAATAGGTATAATTAATTCTTTGTCGTATACAAAACGTACTCAGACGCTATAACAACAAAACTTCTATTGTGTCTCGTTCAACCGATTAAGTTTACCAACAGCCAACAAAATCATGTAATTCAAATTCAGAACACATTTTAAGGACTTACGGACTATGTTAAGATCGTTTGGGACTTTCGACTTGTTTAAAATAAAAAGGTGGAGTTCCAACAAAGTGTGTCTAATTAGTCCTTAAGAGTAATGGGTAGTGCATGACGTCACGTTTCAAAGTTAAAGCCACAGTTTGAACTCTGAAGTCTGAACAGGTCTTTACTCGGACCTCTCTCAAGTTTTGGACTGTCAGTTTTAGGACACTTGCAACGAATGGTATTAAAATAATGAAGATGGTACTTTATGTCCACGATTATGGAATGTTAACCAGTTTTTAAACAGTGATGGGTAACATTTTAATGTTACCCATCACTGTTTAAAATTCGGTAGTTTATTGCTTTTGATTGAATGCGAGAGTTACTGTTAAAACCATTAATTCCTTATATGTTTTTCAGTAAGAGTTGATAAGTAATTAATAATGACATCCATTTATTAGCACTATATGCTCTCACAGATGCCATAGTTATAGGATTTACCCTTTAACCCTTTTTTCAAATACGTACCAAGATGTTTTTGCTTCCACTCGTTTGTAAAGACTCCATGTGATTAAATTAATTGGAACCAATATAAATTAAGAGTCAATTAAAAATACGTATAACCTTGTGCCTCTTCTTCCAGGTCACCTACATCACACCATTTACCTACAAAGATCCTCCATCCAAACTTCGATCAATAGACGTTGGCAAGAACTTCGATCTGCTGCCACGTAAGTTGTAACTTTTGTTAAACTTTAATGAATATCCTATAAAAAATCGACAAAGTACTTGTCAGACCTCACGATGAAGGGTTTGGTAGATGAGATGAATTTATCCCAAACTTAACTTTGCAGTTGAAAAAAAAATATCTCTCACACATCGAAATACGTCATGGTCAATTCTCCAACTGCAAATGGAACTTCCATTTCGGTAATCGCAAAACAATATGTTTTATGTTGTGTGTATATATATAACGACCAATTAACGATTTCCTGACTTCATTTACCTATGCTTCATTTTTTCATTTTTTTTAGTGTGAAAATCTTGCTTTTTGGTAAATTTCATGATTCCAAGTCAACGCGAAATAGGTTTTGATTTATTTGCAAGAATCAAAATATGTCGCAAAAATGGTTGTATGTTTATTGCATTGAAAGCCAAGAGCGCGTAAACTTACCATATTAGTTGCAACTGGATGTACGGGTTGCAATCATCGGTGATTTTAGTAGGTTTTAGAGCAGATGAAAAAGTAAATATAATTGTTAAACTTTTTGGAAACCTTTGTAGCCATCTCGAAGACATTATATTTTAGTCGCTCTCACAACGTCCCTTTAGGTTGACTAGTCTAATCATCGTATAATTTTCCTACTGCTAGACACAGTTCTCTTCCGTACGTTCCGTGCGCAGTGATTCACCGCGCGGGCACTATGTCGTGGTCTAGAAATGGCGTATTCGCAGTTAAATTGTTTGTTACTTTTTGAAATATAAAAACCATTCTTTTTTTATTATTTCAGCGGACATCATGAGTCTACAGAGTATTATGGATAATAAAGGCGAAGACATGAACATCGCTTATTTGATCTTCATGATGACTGAGATTTCAAAGACAACGATTTCGAATGACGATGTTCAGAAGCTTTTGAACGATCCTAAAGAACAGTTTGATTTGGTGATCTCTGAGTGGATGTTTAGCGATGTACCTGCTGGGTAAGTTAATGAATGTAACCTCAAAATAATAAAGCTACTCTAACTGAGAGAATTTGTATCTACAATACTCGGCTGTAAAAATAGGACATCAAAGTTTAGAATAAATTCGTCTTGGCATTGCAACCTGTGAGTAGAATCTTTCATTCTACCTCTGTGATGGTCTTATAAAGCTGGGTTTCTAATATTTACACCCGGGAATTGTAAATTATTTTCGATTTCAATTTCGTCACATCATCATTTTCCCTTGTTCCAAATTATTTGGGATCGCCGTAATATATAGTTTTCTTACATATGTACGTCTCTATTAGTTGTCATCTCGGTGGTCACCATTCACAAATTCCATCCATCGTTTTTTTCTCGTATAGACTTCGACATTTTTACTCAAAACTTTCCTCACGACATTTTCCTCATTCTTCTGTATCACAAGTCTATACATGACATGAATCGAATTCCCGAGAACTTTTCAGGCACCGGTGCTACTTAAAGACTTAAATTTTGTCACATATCCTCGTAAAACTACTGCTACTAATAGTCCTTTTCTCAGACTTAGAGTAATTTTTTTTTTTAATAATTCGGGATTGAGTATAAAAGGCGTTATTGGACATACATGACGGACTGAGGTGGCTTTAATTTCTGGTAACCCTAGAATTACAGGACCCTTATATTCATAAAGAATAGGTTGATACCTGATTTGTTTGATAGACTTAAATGGTATTCGCCAATCGAAATCTGCCTTCTAACTCAGGCTTAATTTATTCGTTAATTTCAGGTTTGCTGCAGTGTTCAACTGTCCATATATTTGGTTGTCATCAGTAGAAGTTCACTGGATGATTCTGCAGTTGGTTGACGAGCCCACGAACCCCGCATATACTGTAGACATTATGTCTCCATACACGCCGCCGTTAAGCTTCATACAGCGAGCAACTGAACTTTGGATTCAAGTAAAAATCCAGCTCTTGAACTACTTGTAAGTTTAAAATTGTTATGTTGCTTCTTCTCTTATATCGTTACGAACTAAAGCCTAGTAAAATAATGACTAGTCTGAGCTAGTAGCAGATGATTGCCAAAGGTGCGCAGTATGTACATATATTTGTAACACTAAATCTGTAATACTTGAAAAACTGCTATTCTGGTCATGATATTTCAATAAGCTTAAAAAGTAATATCTGGTTGACCGAGCTTTGCTCGGTATTTCTTGGTAAATTGTGTTTAAAATAATAAGTTTATGTTCAAGTTGATTATCGATAAAGTTGGTCATTGAAAACATGAATAAAACGACATTGTATAAAAATGAATCCTAGCTAGATCGATTTATCGTCCCCGAAACCCCTTGTATACTAAATTTCATGAAAATCGTTGGAGCCGTTTCCGAGATTCAGATTATATATATATATACAAGAATTGCTCGTTTAAAGGTATAAGATTTCATCGAATATTAGCTTAATGATCGGAAACAAAGATGGTAAGGTTGTTACTGATTTAGGAGTGCGAAAATGGTTTAAAAAATCACGACAGTTTACAAAGACACAAAGATAGTGAACCAAAGCTGACAAAAGTTAACGTAATGTTTTCAAAATTCCAGCTGGCTGAACGGTGTTCAAGAAAGTGCGTACGATTCACTAATCGTCCCGATTGTTGAAAAACGTGGAAGAAAAGCACCAACTTTCGATGAAGTTCGTTTTAATGCATCCATGATATTATCCAACGCATACGTTTCGACATGCGGAGCTATATCTCTGCCACAGAGTCACAAGTATATCGGAGGTTACCATATTGATGATACTGTGAAGCCTCTGCCTCAGGTAAAGATAAAAAATTGACATTATTGGGTTGTAATACGATTCGGTAGCGCCCAACCCATCTGTGAATTCATAAAAAAATGCTTTTATAGGACTTGAAGAAACTTATGGACAACGCAAAGGATGGAGTGATTTACTTCAGCATGGGGTCAAACTTGAGGAGTAAAGATTTACCCAACGAGGTCAAGGTCAGCCTTCTGAAGATGTTTGGAACCCTAAAACAGACAGTGTTCTGGAAATTTGAGGAAGTTTTGCCTAACCTGCCTAAAAATGTTCACATCTTGGAGTGGGCGCCACAGCAAGCCATTCTTTGTAAGTTACTGTTTGAAACGTAAATTTTCCTTTACAGTTGTCGTCATCATCAACTTCGTTTTTATTTAAGCTTAAAAGATTCACCATTTTATACATAACAATTCAGCGTCAATTCAGTAATCCGATATCTCTGAATTGACGCTGAATTGTTATACTTTGACGAAATTACTAGTTATTTGACCTGTGGAAGGCATTACTATAGTATTCTTCCTTTCGAGTCCATGATTAATAAATGAACAGTAAAAAGTATTTTATAAGGCTTAATTCTGCTTTGAACTAGAATTTATTGATTACTTGCATAAAATAATATTATGGCCAATTATGTTTAATTATTTTATTTTTCGATTCGTTTAATAACTCAGAATGTATATAATTATATTACTCGTTTTTTTCCAGCAGCATCACCCTCGCATTGTACTAATAAAGTTCCCTCTTGAATCACTCTGCCTATTGATGAACCGCATTAAAATCCGAAGCGTGGTTTAAAAGACCTAAGCGTCCAAAACGGGAAACCACTTTGTTTTATACTATGTAAAGAAGATTATCTAGAAATCAAAACCCACGCCATCTAGTGTATGTCTACGCAACCTAGATATTAAACGCTACGATGAATTAGCTTACACCGCCATCTATTAGAAGTTCATAGATGCAACCTTTTTTTTGTGGGTGGGAAATCATCAAATGACGTCTCCCGCTCTTGGGCGGAGCGGGAGGGCGTGTCAGAATTTTACGGACTAAAACCCACCCGTGTTCCTTCAGTTGCCGATGTGCCAGGGTCACGGTGTCTCTTTCGAACAATCTCGCGACCCTGGCAAGATAGATGCAACCTATGAATACATATATTGTCCAATAAATAAACATTTAATTTGCAAATATCGAAGTCAATAATTGAGAATAATTACAATTATACAAATTACAATAAAAACGTTTTCTTTGTTTTCAGCTCACCCTAACCTTGCCGTCTTCATAACCCATGGTGGCCTCCTCTCGACGACGGAAGCTGTTCACTTTGGAGTACCAATCATCGGTATCCCGGTCTTCGCTGATCAGTTCATGAATGTAGACAAAGCAATCAACAGAGGGTTTGCGCAAAGAGTAGACCTTTCTTACACCATGGCTGATGAGCTCAAGATAAAAATTTTAGAAGTTGTTAGTAACAAAAGGTGTGTATGAATTAGTAATTTTAGAAAAATGATGAACGGATGTAAAAAAATTGGTATAATTGGAGAGTGGCTCTGGCTGCCAATTTGCTTGGTCCTAGACACTGATTTTACGGCGATAGCCTTTACTCTAGAAACTAGTAGTCAGCTAGTCACTGCGGTATACTTAATAAAGCTAATATAATTAAGATAATACGAGATGCATATAAATACGAGAGCAGTGATGGCCCAGTGGTTTCGAGCCCTACTTGCAGGTCGTGAGTTCGAACTCAGACAGGGACTTTATTTAGTGTTAATAATTTCATCCTCACTCCTCTCCAAACGGTGAAGGAAAACATCGTGAGGTAACCGGCACATACTAGAACCAAGAATTCGATGAATTGTGACATCCAACCCGCTCTGGGCCCGTGTGGTAGATTACGGCCCACACCCTCTCACTGAGAGGAGGCCTGTGTCCCAGCAGTTGGAACAATATAGGCTGATTATGAATACGAGATGCAAGAGCGAGCGAAGCGAGCTCGAGAATTTGTGCACCTTGATTCGGATAAGTTAGATTCAAAGTGGATGACGGCTCGTGAGCAAGTAAAGAAAACAAACGATGAACGATGATCATCTGCTAGTAAATTAATCTAAAGTTCACAATTGTTAATACAAATCATCTTTTTAACAGGTATTCCGAAAGAGCAAAACAGCTGTCCTTCATCCACCACGACCGTCCCGTGAAGCCGGGACAGGAGCTGGTGCACTGGGTGAACCACGTGATAAACACTCGCGGCGCCCCACACCTCCGCTCTCCAGCGCTAGACCTACCCTTGTACAAGAGAAGGTTCCTAGATCTGGCAGCGCTCATCGCCGTCCTACTCTTAGCTGCATACATTCTGTCGAAACGCGCCTGCGCGTATATTTGTTCTCAAGTGTGTTCGAAGGGAAAATCGGAAAGTAAGAAGAATAATTAAGTTAGTTAAGCTTGTTAATAGGTTTGTTATTATTGAAAATAAATTGCTTATAAAATATTTTGGTGGTTCAGTTAATGTTTACACAAATAAGTTTTTACATACATAAAATTATGCCTTCTTCCCTTGGGCGGAAGGTGCAGAACGCTCCTTACATAATTCTTTTGCTTCGTTTACGTTCATACATCTGCATGTCGATTCTGTAAAAATCTCACCGTGAAAAGGTGCGTGGAGTGAGCTGTCAGTGTCATCCCAGTGCTGCTAGGGATTGACCAAACATAACATTTACAATCATAATCGAGATTTTGATAATATTTTTTGTGCTTATTCTATTGATATTTTTTTACGTATTTCAAAGCTAGTAAACTATCTTGACATTACTACTGTTTCGGGAAGTTTTTCAAATGAAATAGCGAAACAGAAATTAAGTCAGAAACGCATTGTTATTTTCTTTTTCTGTTTTTTCCTCAACTAGCCCCTTGTGCCTGACGCACAAGTGCGACACGCACGAACAATTAATGAATATAGTAAGACATATGTACATGTATAGGTAAGATAGCTACAACAGAAAATACGAATCGACATTGTCAGTTATTATGAACCCACTGTAAACTGATTAAAATTAAATACGTAAATGCAATCACATGGCCTAATCACGATGTGTCTTGGAGAAGCGATTGTAGATCGACTCGAGTAAAGATTGTGCAACGTTCTTCAGCGTTGTTACTAACCCAAATCTATTAAAAAAAGATGAAAGAACCTGGCCGTACCTGACTGACGGAGCATAGAATTCAACCTCACACATACTATGTGGGAACCCACATCTAGGCGCTCTCATATTCACATTGACATTTGCTTACTAGGTAGGTATTTATTTAACTTATAACGGGTCATGTATGCGCACTAAGAACATTAGGAAAATGCAATACCAGCGTCCAAAAATGTGCCGAGTAACATTTTATTGTAGATAATAATATACCTACTTACTTACTAACTTACTTATGTCGTTATTATCAATAAAAAAAATATTCATCAAATGGTGGTGACCATTTGATGAATATTCTTTTTATTGATCTTTCTCTTTTTATTGATCTTGAAAATATTATGTTAAAATTCAACAGTTCAAAACGGTCACCCGCGTGCTCACGAGGTGAAGTGATGTTACCATGACAACGGCATTGCGAGGATCGTGTGAGCAAGCCGCGCATGCGCGCTAGACGGCACATGCTAGACGGTATCATCAATAGGTATCAACTTTTTTTTTGTTCGCCTTGTGCAGACGCCATTTCGTATTCAGTTTAGAGAATAATTAGCACGCAGGGATTTATTTCAATTCTTGTAGATATGTACTAGGCGTGTGCGCCACGCCGCCACGCCACCGCCGCCGGTGGTTCTGAAGCATGCCGCCGCCACCGGTCACGGGGCCGGCGTGAAATCGGCGTATCTTTGCCATTAAATAGTATGATTGTGTCAGCTGCTCTTCTTGATCCTAGGTTTCAGGGGCTAGATGAAATTGAACAATTGTGTTTCTAGGTAAATATCAATTTCATGTAGCCAATGCCAAACCAGAGTCTCAATATTTGTCGCGAGAAATCCGGAATAATCTAAAAGATTCCGATCTAAAACGCACGAAGTCTGAACAGCAAACAGATCTTATTCCCAATAATCCCAAAAACGAAAGTCCACCTGAACCTCAGTTATTGCTTCAATTGTCCAAAAAACATTCTTCCACGTCTTCTAGTACAGATGCTGTTACGAATGCAATTGAAACAGAATGTTGGAAATACTTCGCGGCAGTGGATGCTGGAGATCTTTCTGATGGAGATCTTCTCAAGTACTGGCGTGAACGAAGATTACCTTTCCCTTATTTAAGCACATACGTGTAGTCTATCTTGTGTGTTCTAGCAACGTCGACATCAAGTGAGAGAGTGTTTTCGGTAGCAGGATTAACCCTTAATGCAAAACGTAGCAGATTACATCCAAATAATGTTGATAAAATCAATGATATTATAGATAAAATTATATTTATGGTACATGATAATTACAATTCGTGCAAACATTTTGATTAATAAGTGATAATAAGTGTATTATTAATGTAACATGGTGTTTTTTCTAAAAATAAAACGTAACAGAATCTGAAATACTTTTCTCCTCTCTGAAGTCTAAATCAAAAGTCCTGACGCCGATTTCACGCCGGTTACGCCGCCGCCGCCGTCTAAATTTTGGCATCACGCCGCCGCCGATCAAAATGAAATCGGCGCACACCTCTAATATGTACCTATCTTAATACAACAGTTTTCATACAAGTATAATGTCAGTTTAGTACCTACACTTTGATGTCAACAATTAATCCGCTTTTTTAAACTATGTACCTACTTACTGCTCATTTAACCTTTATCGCGTGGTGACACCTGCACGCTAATAATATGCAATACCAAGATACTTCTTGTGTAGTAACACAGAATCTTCTCGTAGTCTGAGCATTGATTGGTAAGGTAAAGATGATGAGAGATAAAATATGATGTGCATGTGTACTTAAACACTCATCATCATCAGCCATCATTCTCATCAAACTCATTGTCTATAATAATAGAATATTCATCAAATCATCATCTTCAAATCAAAATTCAACACTTCAAATGACTATCGCGTAGCGCGTCTCTGCGCGTATTCACTTCACCGAGAATACATGCGATGATGCGACGAGAATCACGTGAAGTGCTCACGCCGCGCAAGCGCACTAGGCCACTAGTTCATCAATGTCATACATTTTTTTTTCTTTTATTTTTGTTTTGATGACCATGTGCCTGAACATATTTAGAGTTCAGACAAAATGATTAGATACTCATTTATTTCAATGTTTGAAGGTAACCTATTTGGTTGCAAACAATAAAAAAGAATATTCATCGAATCGTCATCATCTTGATAATAATGTCAAAATTCAATAGTTCAAAACGGTCACCCGCCCGCATGCTCGTGAGGTGAAGTGATGTTACCATGACAACGAAATTGCGAGCATCGCGTGATCAAGCCGCGCATGCGCGCTAGACGCTGTCATCAATAGGTATCAACTTTTTTTTATGACCTTGTGCAGAAGCCATTTCGTAATCGTTTTGAGAATAATTAGTGCGCAAGTATTCGAAACATTCATATAAATGCATGGTATATGTTCCGGACAGTTTAAATTAGTTACTTTATGCGCCTACGTTTCTAAACGTGTAACAGAATGACATCTGACTTGTCAGTTTGATTTTGACACTTGACACTTCTTCTTGATTTGGCGCTTGAAAGGTCCGTCGCCGTATTGGGACCCCGCGACGCGTTTGTTGAAATTAATCCTTTTAAATCGATCCGTTTGTGACAATTAGTCGTGATCCAATTGCTTTGATTGTAAATAACCCCAATTTGGTGTAATAACACGGGTTGAGTTTTGGATATATCTTGGTGAAATAGTTTGAAGGTTAAGCAAAGTGACGCTATTGGAAACCGAATGCTGTGATTGCCTCCAGCCTCATTGTTGCGGCTTGTAACCTGGAAAATACTCATAACGTCACAACACAATACATATATACTCACTTACATACATAACTCCAGGTAGGCACCAGAGCAGGTGTTCGTCTACCACAGGTAAGTTCTTTTGTTGTATTGTAAGTGTTTGATTTGATTGTCTGCTCCGCGTACGGCGGACTAGTTTCGCTAGCCACTTCTTGTCTCCTGGACCCCACCATCATAACTTCCACTGCGCTATTGAAATGCTATTGTAGGGGGTCTAGTCTGGCAGCGAACAGTATACCTACTTAATAATCGTATTATTAATACAAGAATATTCATCAAATCATCATCATCTTGATACCTACCTACTAGGTATGTCAAAAATCAACATCTCAAATGAAACTCGCGTAGCGCGCCCGCGTGAGTTCACTCCACCTTGACAAAATGTGACGAGAATCGCGTGAAGTGTTCACGTCAAGCAAGCAGTTACTCATTCGGTGTGGTTGCTATGGCAACAACACCGTGTGAGTAACGGTTTCGGGTGAAGTGAGGTGACCGACGCTGTCATTGTCAAGACAGTTTTTAATTTTTTTAATTTCAGCCTTTCAAGTCATTGCTAAAGGCAATGACGTATTCGCAGTTAGCCAATGAAGTATATTTTAATGTCAATTCCAACCCTTGTTGAACATTTCAAAATTATAAATTATGTTTTCAACAAATGAATATTAGGTACCTACTTACTTGAGAGGTGTGAGATCGAGCATTCGGTGAATCGAGAGGCTTGTAGCTAAATAAAAACAGCCGCACAGTCCGACCGATCCGGCTAAGCTACGCTTGCCTCGGTCGGTCCGTCTATGGGGACCATCTTTACATACCAAGATCACGAAGGTCGAAACTCTGACAACCAGTCTTACCAAGGGGGTAGCAACTGCAGGTCTGAATTAAAAAAATCTTTTTGTGTTGAGTAGCCTATTTATCGAGGAAGGCTATAGGCTATATAACATCACGCTACAATCAAGAGGAGCGGAGCAGAAATGAAAAATGTTGCAAAAATGGGGAAAATCGCACGTGTAGGTGATTCGACGCGACGGGAAGGGTCGGGGGAACAAGAAATTTAACGCGGGCAGAAGCTAGTCTACAATAAAATGTTAGTCGCCAAATTTTGGACGTTGGTATTGCATTTTCCTAATGTTCTTAGTGCGCATCCGTGGCGATACCTACATAATAAAAAAAAATCAAATGTCAATGTGAATATGACAGCGCCTAGATGTGGGTTCCCACATAGTATGTGTGAGATTGAATTCTATGCTCCGTCAGTCAGGCACGGCCAGGTTCTTTCATCTTTTTTTAATAGATTTGGGTTAGTAACAACGCTGAAGAACGTTGCACAATCTTTACTCGAGTCGATCTACAATCGCTTCTCCAAGACACATCGTGATTAGGCCATTTGATTGCATTTACGTATTTAATTTTAATCAGTTTACAGTGGGTTCATAATAACTGACAATGTCGATTCACATTTTCTGTTGTAGTGTAGCTATCTTACCTATACATGTACATATGTCTTACTATATTCATTAATTGTTCGTGCGTGTCGCACTTGTGCGTCAGGCATAAAGGGCTAGTCGAGGAAAAAATAGAAAAAAACAACAATGTCTGAATTTCGGTTTTGCTATTTCATTTGAAAAACTTCCCGAAAGAGTAGTATTGTTTAGACACTATGCTAGCTTTGAAATCCTTATAAAAATAATCAATAGAATTAGCATAAGAATATTAGGTATCTAAATCTCGATTATGATTGTAAATATGATAGTTTGTCATCCCTAGCATCAGGTGGAATGACATTGATAGTTCACTCCACGCTCACTTCACCCGGTGAGATGGTTACAGAATAGCACTGCTGGTCATACACGCACGCCGGTGGCGAGTAGTTTTGGGGTAAAAAGAGGTGTAAATGAAGTACTAATTTTCGTTATGTGTGTCATCTTCATAGTTTTTGAGGGCGGTGGCGCCAGTGGCGAAAATCAACAAATTAAAATCTAAAATGGCGGCCATAACTACTGGTGTATCTTAGTAAATGGGTTGTAATAGCTGGTGTATCTCAGTAATTAATATGTCGGTGTTGTTTCGAGAAAAGCATGTTCAAATAGTTATATATGTATTTGGTATCTCCAACAAAGAATACCTACACAGAAACAGAACAAAAAATATTAATAACAATACAACAATATATTATTGACATAGGTTTCTTGCCTGTTTTTGGTAAAATTGAACAGCGTGCTTAAAAAGAGATCTTTTTCATCGTGATAATGCTGCAGTCCCACGGGCCGTTAACTGACGGGTGGAACTAGGGGACACTACACCTGTCCAGACATAGGTCTCGCGTCGAGTGATGGAAATGCCGTCGGCAATGTCAAGCAATCCGCCGCTGTGATTTTTATTCAGTGGTCAACATTTAATAACAATGCTAAAAGACAAATGCCTGTACGGGACAGGCACCTCCGCGATGCGCCACTTTACCAACGCCTTTAAACTTATTTATTTATTTATTTATATATGCTTTATTGTACACCATAAAACAATTTCTACAAAGAACATTTAACAATAAAAACATACAATGGGCGGCCTTATCGCTTTCTGCGATCTCTTCCAGGCAACCTTGGAATGGACAGTGATTGCGTGGACATAAAAATGGGGTTGTCACTGGTGCAAATACAATTTACTTTAATAAATACATATAATAATCATATATATCCTGTATAATAGATACTTATATACATACATAAGTACTATATATATATATAAGAAGATGAAAGACAAGTACAGATAATCTCAGCTACGTGAACAAGATCACAACAACAAGTAATGCTCCTTCACGAGTTTCTTAAATATAGATAAAGATTGCGCGCGTTTTATTTGAACTGGCAATGCATTCCACAAACGAGCAGCCTGAACAGAAAAGGATTTGTCAAAGAAAGTTGTAGAATGCATTGGCATTTTAAGCTTTAAGTTATCTGATGACCTCAAGAACTTAGTGTGGGAGTCACAAAGATACTGAAAACGATTCTTAAGATAGAGAGGGGTGTAAGGGGAAAAGAGCACATTATATAAAAGGGAAAGAATATGGGCATTCCGGCGAAGGCGAATTGGTAACCACTTGAGTTTCACACGAAATTCGGAGACATGGTCATATTTGCGCAAACCGAATATGAACCTTATACAGACATTTTGAAGCCGCTCAAGTTTATCGAGTTGGTCCTGGGTAAGGTCAAGATAGCTGGCATCAGCATAGTCAAGGATGGGTAAAAGAAGTGATTGTGCAAGCGCAATCTTGGTGGCAGTCGGCAGAAAATTACGCAGTCTCTTCAAAGATGCAGCGGATGCAAATAGCTTGCGACTAACTTCTTGTAGCTGGGCAGTCCAAGTGAAGTTCTTATCGATGAAAATCCCCAAGTTTTTAACTTTTTCGCTGAAAGGAATAATAGAGTTGTCAAAGTAAACGTGGGGAAGAGCCGTCCAGTCAATCCTTGAGACCGTCCTAGAACTGCCAACCACAATGACCTGCGTCTTTATGGGGTTGACCATGAGTCCATACCTCTTGCTCCAACCGCATATCCGGGCTAGATCGCGATTAATCACTAATATAGCCTCGGACAAATTTCCAAGAGGAGCTCGAGAGTAGATTTGTAAATCATCTGCATAAAGGTGGTAGGAAGAAATTAGTTCGTCGGAGATAGAGTTAATAAAAACTGCAAAAAGTAAAGGAGATAGAACGCCACCCTGTGGTACACCGGCAGAAGTATTACTCCAGGAAGACAAAGTCTCTCCGATGCAAATACGTTGCCGACGACCGAACAGGTAAGTACGAAACCAGTCAATAACAGATGGAGATACATTAAGAGAGCATAGAATGCCAAGCAAAACATCAAAATCAACGGTATTAAAAGCATTGCTAAAATCAAGCAAAGCTAAGACCGTTAGATTACCGTTTTCCATGGCTGACCTTATATCATCCGTAATATTTAGAAGCGCTGTGGTGGTGCTATGTCCAGGACGGAAGCCAGACTGGAAAGGGTTGAGGAGATTATTTTTGGAGAGGAAAGTGCTTAATTGATCGTGGATTAACCGTTCAAGGACTTTGGATAAAAATGGTAAGACGGATATTGGACGATATTCAGAAAAGGATGAGGGATTAGACTTTTTTGGTAATGGAATTATTTGAGCATCCTTCCATGAACATGGAAAGACACCACTAGATGCTGAAAAATTAAGGATATGGCAGATGACGGGAAGGATAACATCCAGCACAGGGATCAACATATTACGACTGATACAGTCACTTCCAACTGCATTGGAAGTAATTGATAGTATGCTCTTCTTAACATCACATGCGGAAAATTGACCAAAAACAAATGGAGAAAAACTGGGAGTCGGAAGAGAAGAAAGATAATTCAGTGTATTACATTTTATTGTCCTATCAAAATCGGACGAAGCAGTAAAATTATTATTCATTGCATCAATGTCTAAATCTTTTGGGATTGTCTCTTGTTGGGTTTTACCGACCCCCAATGACCTAAGAAATTTCCAAACTTTGGATGCGTCCCCATTTTGGACAGAAGTATGAATGTGATGGCGATTGGCATTCCTACACACCTTATTGCAGTGAGTACGGATTGAGACATAGCTTTCCCTATTAGCGTCATTCGGTCTACGTTTAAACTTAGACTTTGCCGTCACTTTTTTGTGCATTATTTTTTTAATCTCATCTGTGAGCCACGGCGAGCAAAATTACGCTGCATGAGAATCTTGGGTTTTGCCTTTGGTGGGCGAATTTTGTATGATAGGAAGATCAGGTCATGGTATGAAAAGGCTTCAGCTGAGCATTGGCCATGCTTAGCGACGCGATCTGAAGATGAAACCAAGATCAAGTCAAGCAGTGAAAGAGTAGAGTTAGGAAAATGGTGAGTGGCACTCAGCGGAAGAATGGAAAGGTTACTGGAAACTGAAATATTATTCAGAGAAGAAGAGCGATGGTCGTTTTTCAGAAGACAAGTATTAAAGTCACCCATGATTATACTATGACTGTAAGAAGGGATAAGCATTTCTAGTAGATTTTCAAAAGATGAAAAGAAACTAACACGTAATGAGGGACAGTAGTAGACACCAAGAAGTAATTTTGAATGGTGTAGTTCAACCTCAAGAAAGAGATGTTCACCAGCATTTGATGGAGGTGGCTGCGCTGACACATTTATAACTGAGAAGGGAATATGTGAACGGAGATAAACAGCAACACCACCACCACCACCAACAGACCGGTCATTTCTTATAAGCTGGAAGCCAGGAAGAGAGTAACTAGCTGAAGGGAGACAAGGTTTAAGCCATGACTCGGAAATAAGAATAGCATGAATGTTTTTACAGTCAAAGCTTTCCAGCATATCGTGGAAATGAGCCGGGATACTCTGAGCATTAATATGTATAACGTTAAAATTCTTGGGAACATCAGAAAACTGCGCTGTAAGAGTTTCTGCTAGAGAAGGAACACTTACAAAACTGTCGTCGCTACTTGATAAAGAGAAAAAACTATTACTATCACTGCTTTCACCAATAGACATAAATATTAACTAATATGATAAAATAATATAAATATAAAATATCAAAACCTAAAAAAAAAAAAAACCTTGTTAAAGGTTACTCAAATATTAAGTCCACCTGCCGGTGGCGTTAATAATAGACGAATTAAAATTTGTATGCAGTCCGGGTAGCAAAAATAAAAAATAAATTGCTTATCAATAAAACATAAGAACACAACAAGATAAAAGTAAATAAAAACAAAACCATTTGACAACAAATCCAAAACCTGCCAGTCTCATTCTGCCTTTACACCGTTACGTAAAACGGAACGCACCATTACGTGCGTGAATTGACACATGACTGACATTGACAGTGTCAACATTTTGAAATTAGTGTGACAGTTTTAGAAAATGTCAAGTGAGGACTTAGAACTAATAAAATTGACGAAGTTTGATAAATAATAAACGGAAGGTATAAACAAGAAACACGATATTACCCGGACTTCGAAGAAAACATTCACAAAACATCACTTTTTTAAAGCAGCAGAACGCTTCAACCTTGCGGTCTTAGCAGCAGCCACGACCGGGACAGAGACTGGCACAGCCGGTACTGATGCAGTCGATTCTGGTTCTCTCTGCTCGGGCTCACTGGAATTCGGCGCAATCCTGTCCAAATCAGCGAGAGACTCAACCCGATGCCGCGTATCATTGGAACCAAGTACGTACACGCAGCCAGCCTTAGTCCAGCTCTTAGTGACACCACATCGTTCCCTCGCAGCCAGGAAAACATCATGCCGCCCCTTTGTCAGGAACTCGGACATAGTGACGCCTGTTGCCTTTAATTTGGCTTTTGAAAACCAAATCTTATCTCGGACCGCAAGATTGCCTACCTTGAACAGGATAGGTCTGGTTTTATTTGCAACCGCTCGTCCCATCCTGTGACATCGGCTGATGTCCGCAACTGTGAATTCACTCAACAGCAATTTATTACACATCACCTCTGCAATCACCTTGGCGGTGTCCTCCTTCTGCTCCTCATCAACACCATGTAACAGCAAGATCTTCCTTCGTCCCCGCATCTCGATTTGGTCGACACTCCGAGCTAGTAGCTCCACCTGTTGCTGTACGCTGTTAAGAGCCTGGGTGATGAATGTCCGGAACATTGTAAACTCCGCAGCCAGGCTTGAAGTTGTGACAGGTGATGGAGGGGCCTTCTGTAGTTCAACTTCAAATGCAGACATCTTTGTGTGAAACAACTCCTTTAATTCACTTAGAGTGCTTGCTAGTGAATCCATTGTGATGTTAAAAAAGTGATGTGGATTTTAAGAGAAATTGTGATGAGATAACGCTACACCAGCAGGTACTAACTATGAGCTTTAATAAAATTGCATAAATAGTTATTAATTATGTTTCTATTAAAAAATATTTAATTTTAATTAAGAGCAAATTTTTCTTAGTGTGACTCTTACAACTACCCACAAGCCAAAAAAACTTACTGACTCCCGACGTATCAAATGGGCGATGATTGGTCACCTGAGGCCTCATCAGATGTGATAGTTCCCACGGTATCGGCCTGGCGTGGTGCGGGCTGGCTTGTGAGAAAGCGGGTCCTAGGAACTCGGAATAACGCTTCAGGACACTCCGCAGCCCGCTTCGCTGCCCGTCTCCGCGTCGGGAGACGGGCAGTCAATTTATTGAGTAAGGCAGGTGCACATATATTAGATAATGAGTGAGTGAGTGAGTGAGTGACACTACGTCGCATTAACATTATAAGCCCTGAAGACACAGTGAGTGCAATCAAAGCCGTGGTAGTGAACCCCAGGTAGCGCTTCCTACCAGGAAAGATCGGAAGATTCTTCTTTTTAAATGGAGGAGCGGTACCTAAACCATCTAAGCGACACATTATTTGTTTTCCGTTGCGGGCACAACTAGTTATAAATAATATGATATTTAAATATATATTTTTTTATTTACTTACATCACTTTTACAGTATTTAACACAACTGTTTATACTAGAAAAAATAAATTATTTAATATATGATTAATTTATATATAACAGATTTTTATTACGTTATAGAACCGAAATATTCCACTCAGAACACTGATTTCAACAGCACTTTAGCGAAACGCACGTCAGCATTTCAACTTACGGTGGAGGTGTGCCCTGCCTGGGCGAAGCACCGTCGTGTCCTCGTGGAGGCGATCGGCGGCGGCGGCTTCTCGCGTCCAGCCCTGGTGCAGGCCATGGTACGGAGCGAGAGGGAATGGGAAGCCGTCACCTCCTTCTGCAAAGCAGTAATGCTCGAGGACGCGGAGCGCGTGAGGAATAGGCAGTCTCTGCGCTCTCACGCCCCTAGCCGCCGCTCGCAGGAGTAGATGCTCCGGGCGTCGAGAATCTAAAACGGACTCCCGGCCACCGTTTTAGAGCTATGTGTAGCTCGCCGACCGGTATAGACCAGTCCGCTTCGAAGGCACGTAGTGTTCCACAAAATGTTGTAACGTGTCGTTCGGTGGAACAATTTAAAACATTTTGTTTGCGTCTCCGAACGGCACCGACGTACAATTTTTTTTAGTCGTATAATATTAAATAATCATAATGTTGACTCAGTAGTGGCCCAGTGGTAATAGCCCCGACTTACGAGTCCAGTAAATCTTGTGTTCAAACCTAGGCAAGCGCTTCACTTTATGAAATTAATTTCATCACCACTGGTCTATACGGTGAATGAAAACATCGTGAGCAAACCGGAATGTGCTACATCCAAGGATTCGGAGACACGCGGCATCTACCAACCCACACTGGGTCAGCGTGGCAGATCACAGCCCAGAGTATGTTTGGTTGATCGCGATAATCTCGGAAACTACTGGTTGGAATTGATAAAATATTTTGGTATACGGTTAGCCCATTTATTGAGGAAGTCTATAAGCTATATAACATCACGTAACAATCAATTGGAGCGGAGAAGCAATGGAAAATGTAGCAAAAACGGGAATCATTTATTTCTCTTGAGAGCTTCCGTTGCGTGTGCTGCGTTAACGGTTAGACTAACGCAAATTCATGTACGACGGAATTGGACCGCAGTAACATATGTCTCTCTTATAAGGTTGGTTTACTATAACATTTTTAATTGTAATGAGTTCTAAACATAATAAAGGTGAAGAGTTTGGTTGACTAATCTCAGGAACTACGTTTATTGGATAGCCCATTTATCAAGGAAGGTTATAGACTACATATAGCATCACGCTAGGACCCTTAGGAGCCGAGTAAAAAGAAAAAAACTCACGAATACGAAGACCTCGCATGGGCAGACGATTCGATGCGACGACGGAGAGGATCAGGGGAGTAAGAAAAATGACGAAGTCGCGGGCAGAAGCTAGTTAATTAAATAAGTATTTGCTGGTGCACGATGACTTGAATTTTTCAATCTTCGCGTGAATTCGATAGCGTGTTTGTGTGCACAGATAAAAAGTCTTTCGAAAAAATAAAGTGTATCAAGATTAATTTGACAGGACTAAACTAAAATTTATCTTCTGTCCTTTCCTTAATGAAATAGAAAGAAAAAGATGCACTGAACTTAAATTTAGTTTAGTTTGTGAACAAGGGAATCGGCACCACTGTTTAACTTAGCTATCTATCAGTTAGGTCATAATCAATTATTAACTTTTCTTTATTTATAAACGCTAGATAGCGAATAATTACAATTTGTATATGTATTGTATTTTCTGGTGTACAATAAAGCATAAATAAATACAATACTTAGTAGCAATATCATAAAAGCCGTTTAAAAAAGGATTTAAAAATAAAGTTGTCAAAACTACGATTTGTGTAGGTATGTCGTGACAGTCATAAGTCAACATTTCATGCGTAAATTTGAAGTTTTTTAACAAGAATATACTCTTTTAGAAATGTATGTAGGTACGTGGGTACCTACTTGGGTCTATTTTATATTACTTCCTGTTGCTTTTGCACTACAGTTTCTGTGTCTTATAAGAAGACGCGCGCCCAGGCTTCAAGCGGTTAATAACAACTAGTGGTCGCCCAATGGTCGAAATTCGACCATAATTCTTATAAATAGAAATATATTGTTATGTATAATATTAACTTTCTGCACTCCTTCTCCATGTAGACTTTAACATAATTTAGCACAATTTTCGTAAAAAGGCGTAGGTACATGTGAAGTTTTTGCTTAACATAATAATATATAGATAATTAAATTGCTTAACAGATCGGACACGTTTGACTGCTGCTATGAATATTGATGTTCAATGACTATGAAAGCAACTAGCACGTAGCACTGCAATGCGATGGAGAAGACCATGCTTTGCTACATGAAAAAGATGAGCAATGAATGTGGCATGAGGCAAAATAGCATGTAGTTTATTGTCTTTGAAGAAAGAATATTGGAAATCGATAATAATGAATTTACGTAGTAGATTTAAACGAGCTTTGTTGTTTGTCCTCCGTCTACTTATTTAATTCGACTGCATGGGTCTGAACTCTCGTAAAAGATTGTCTAAATCCATGTTTACTAAGGCACAACTCGATGTAAGGATCAAAATAACATCAAAGCTTACAATAATCACACAGCATAAATCAATTGCTTAGCACCTTCTATGTGCTAAATAACGTTTATGTATATATAATAATTAAGCTAATCAGTTAATTCAGTAGCAATTGTTTATAATTTATGAGACGTTTATAAATAAGACTGGTGTTTTGTGCAGAACAAAATTAACATTCTAGTCGAAACAAGCTTGATTTGGTTATGAGTTTTAGCAGATATATGACCGCAAAGATCAACACAGCGAAGGATTAGTTGTTTGAATCAATATCTACGAGTACTTGCAACATTTGCGACGAAGAGTAACGATCCTGATAATACGCCTACTTTTGTTGCAAGGGAATTAAAGAAATTACCTCCAGTATCATTTGATGAAATTGACATCACTATTACTAAAGGCCATGACGTCAATGTGAAAAGCGGAGGTATAGTAATAATGATGCTGATGGTGACTATAGTGAGATAAAGTAATCTTGTGCTACGTTTGCCCAATTAAACAGATTGAAAGCAGAGATAAAAGACATGAAATTTTCATCTTTGGAAGATGCGGAACGCACTGGCATCGCATACTTAAACATAAGACGAAGGTGGGTTCTTCCTGGATAGCGTGAGTCTGGACAGTGGTTCAATCGATTTGTTAAATAAATATATTAAGCGTAATAGCTGCAATAGTTCACCTGGGAAAAATAATCAAACTATAGATCAAGTGAATTGGCGATACCCGGTGGCCCTGTAGATTATGAATACAACCTTATTGTACTAAAATATCCGTACGCAGTGCACTCGATAACATGACAGCAATCTCCGCTGTTACTGTCACTGTCTGCGAGGTCTGGTCTCAGGCAACAGTTGGAAGCTGAACGGTCAGCAGTTTGCTGACCCTCAACGTAAGGTCTACGTCGTAAAACTCGTTTGCTAAATATGTCCGTATACGGCGCCCACGAGTAGTGTGATGATGGATGTAAGAAAGCGAAATCATACGCAGAAATAACGAGCGATGGAAATGGCAGGAGAAAATTCTTAAAATAAACGATCTTACTTAATTAAAATAAATCATGAAAGGCTCCCTGTATGTAATTATTTAAGTCCATTAATGTGAGTAGTGTGTCGATACCTCTGTTTCTTTGTAACGTTAACAAGTATACATCAGAAAATAATATCTCACAGTATGTACTTTCAATAATATAAAAGAAGTCCTGGTACAGATAATTAGAAAGAACAAAAAATTGAATATAATTATGTAATGCATTTTAAATAATGGTTGTCCTTGTGATCACGGACATAAAGAATAACATTACCCTATTACTTCCCATGGATGTCGTAAAAGGCGACTAAGGTACTAGAGAATAGGCAGCAGCGCTCTTTGTGCTTTTATCACTAGCACCCTACTGCGATTGTCCACCCGTCTGCCAAGCATGGCGATTATGGCAAACACCTGCAAATTGGAGGAGGCCAATGTTCAGCAGTAGACGTCATTCAGCTGAAATGATGATGAAATAATGGTTCCAAAAACTAAACTAGACATGTGTTTGAGTGACAAGTCATGGCCGGCTGATATTACCTGCTGACGTCAGATCTTACCTTCAATGTTTAAGCTTTCTTCATAACATACAAATACAAGAACGTCAAGCGATCTATTGAGGGCATAAAATAGCTTTTCAGTTTTGCCGACATATCTAATCATGCTGGAAGAGACGTGGTAGCAGCCTGATGAGCTACCGTATCTGTCCAGCGTGCACGGAGATTTTGGAATCACGACAAGTCGATAGACACGGTTGCTAGCATCCTCAGAGGTCAAATCTTCGGTGGAGTTGCGTTACTGTGACGGATGGCGGTATTCCCGTGTGTTTCAGTGATTGCATATGCTAATCCGAGTATTGCAGCAATACTTTTTACAACAAAAGATATACTAGATAGATTAGACAAGTCGTATTTATCTGCCTACTGATAGCGTAGAAAATGTATCGGACTTCATAGATTGTCTAAGATTTATCAGTGCCGTAAGTCATACTGACATTGAGTGTGATTTTATTTTTGGTGACTATAACTCGTTTTCAGGTGAGCGTTTTTTTCCGTGAACTAATAGATTTTTTCGACTGGACAGACTTGGACTTGCGTAGATACTAAGCTGGTTGCAATTGTCGTCTGGGACGATCATGAACATTTGTTAGCGAAGCTCAAGGGAGTAGGCGGTGGCTAGATCACTGTGTGCTGTGATTGCCATGGCCTTGTATTGTAGAACTGATGTGTTAGTAAAATACGACATTTATTGGTCTGACCATATACCGCTTCTTTTAACGTGTAATACAATACGTGTATTATAAGACCGAAAACGATTGAAGAACACACTGCTTGTAATAAAATACAATGGGGAGAGAGGGGTGCAGTTCAATATATCGCCTCTGAAAACATATATAATTCAAGACAAACTCAAGACAATGTTTATGTTCTTTCAATCCAGAATTAGCTTTCCTACTGACAGTTTATATGGGTAGTTCATATAATTGTTTTTTATTAATTTTTTATTTAACAGATTTTGTTAATTTATTTATTTATTTACTTACACAATATTGTATAGAATCAAGTACTTCTAACTTAACAGACAGCTGTGCTGCTGGGGAGTTTGTTCCGCCACTTCTTCTTCCCAGCTACAGCACTAGGAAGTGTCGAAGGGTGGGCGTTTTGGGGGGACTGTCTTTTGTAACTTTGACGTTCAAAAAGTGCTGACTCTCAGCCTAGTTTGAATAAATGACTTTTGATTTTGATTTTGATTCACACACTAATAAAATTACTGTGTTAAATATTGCAGTGATTAATGTCATATAGAGATAAAAAATTATAATTTATACAGTGCTATTTTACAATTTTTCTGTTCTTGTGCTTGACCATGGCTGCTTTCGTACGTAGCAAACGTACGAAAGCAGCTGTGGTAAGCGAAAACCCTGAGGCTGCTAGGTAGCCGCTGTAAAAGCACTCAGGCTCATATTGAAGAAGATAACAAGAGGCAAATCTCCAATGTATGTACTCGTATATAGGACTCAGTTTTATTTGAATTTGTGTCTGTGTCATTCACATCTTCCGCCTGATGTAGTGCGAAATCTGGCGGTGCCGGTGGTCAAAAGAAAAATAGAAGACGTATCGGACAAATCTAACTACATTCCTATTTCTCTCGCCACCGCCGTCACAACCAGTGTCCTTGACAGCGTGGTTAACTCACATCTAAATAAACATAATATGCAGCTCTGCGTTGCCCAGTTTTATTATTATTTCCTTTATTCATCTTAATATACTTATAAATTATATTTTTAAATATTAGAATATAAAATAAAAACATTATTACACAAAATATAAAAAATAGTAGCCCACCGGTATCGGGAACAGGGTCCAAGCTACCGGTGGTCAGGGCTCCAGAGAGAAGAACCTCCTGACGATGCGAGCCGTGTCCAGAAGTACCGCTTTCTGAATCAAGCCCTTGACCCAGCTGCCTAACGAGAGCCTCCTTAGATGTTGGTCGAGGCTCTTGGCTATCAACCCATTGGCTGTGACGACTATCGGCACAATGATCGCTGAATCCACATCCCACATGTCGACAACCTCGCGAGCCAAGTCAAGATATTTGATCTGTTTATCTTTCTCAGCTTTCACGAGGTTCTCGTCATGTGGGACCGTTATGTCAACAATCATTGTGCGCCGCTCTACTCTACTCGATCCACCACCACTATATCAGGCTTATTTGCAACAATAGTCCTGTCAGTGATGATGGATCGATCCCAGTACAATGTGTTATGTGATATTTCCATTTTCGAGAACTGGGTCGGGCGCATACCTGTAGTACGGCACTTCCGATTCCACAAGGCTGTATTTAAGAGCAAGTTGCTGATGGATAATCCTGGCTACTAGGTCTATGCAAGTATTCTTCGTTAGCTAGACGAGAACACCCGGAGATTATGTGCCTAATTGATTCTCCTGGACGGTGGCATGCCCGCCAGATGTCAACCGTCTTTCACAATAAATCTCCGGTAATTGTTCGTCATCATAACTTCGTCCATAATTGCACAGACAAAACCTTCGGTTTCCCCAAAGAGGTCACCGAAACGCAGCCAGGCTACGGACGCTAGTATATCTACATCGGGTCCATGTAGGGCCCGGAAAAAGCGTCCGTGGAGCTCCTTACTCTGCCATACTTCCATGCGTTCATTAGTGTCAAGTATTACAGGTTTGCGCCAGTTCTCGTTAGCCAAGGAGAGCGGGGTGAGGCCCTTGTTAACCGCGACCACATCTCGATGCATCCCCACGTCTGTTTCTAGAAAATATTCCCTGAGACTGCATATCTCGCAATTGTGGAGAGTCTTAGCGTTTAAAAAGCCTCGACCTCCACACTTTCGCGGGATATACAGCCTCATTACCGATGACCGTGGGTGATGCATTCGATATGCAGTCAGCAGCGTACGGACCCTCCTATCCAGGGCGTCTAGTTCGGTTTGAGTCCATTTGAGTATGCCGAAAGAGTACATCAAAACCGGCATGACCCAACCGTTGAAGGCGCGCACCTTGTTTCCGCCTGATAGAAGACTATTAAATACTTTCTTCAGGCGGCCAAAGAAGCGTTCCTTCAGCAATTGCTTCATGTCAGTAACATTGATGCCCAACGCTTCCGACATACCCAAATACTTATAGGTTTCGGATGCGGAGAGGGCTCGGAGGTTTATGGAATCCGAGAGTTGGGTTCCCTCGGATTCCACAATCTCCCCACGCTTTACATGCATGACCGCACATTTGTCCACACCAAATTCCATCCTGATGGCGCTACTGAAGGTTTCAGTTACTTTCAGTAACTCCATCAGTTGCAAATTGTTGGGGGCAAAGAGTTTAAGGTCATCCATGTAAAGGAGGAGAGATATAACCTGACCACCTCTCCTCAACCGATAGCCTATACCTGAATCCTCAAGCAGTGTGCTCAGAGGATTCAGGGCTAAGCAGAACCAAAGTGGACTCAAACTATCACCCTGAAATATATCTCACTCGATCCTTATCGGTTCGCTGTTCCTTTGGATATTTCGACATCCTGGATAGCGAAGGACCGTCCTCCACTGCCCCATACATGAAATCAGGAAGGTGCGCAGAGTTGCACCAATTTTATACAACTCCAGCACCCTCATGAGCCATGTATGTGGCACCGAGTCATAGGCCTTCTTGTAATCTATCCAATATGTCGACAGATCCTTTCGGGAACGACGGACCTGTTGGCTAATGGCCATATCAATGAGGAGCAGGTCCTTGGTACCGCGGGACCCGTTCCTACATCCATTTTGAGAGACAGACATGATGGAGTTGGTGTCAATATGATTGTAAATTTTAGCTCTCAAAATGGATGTAAGAACTTTATAAACCGTCGGCAAACACGTGATTGGTCTATAATTTTTGGGTTCCGTGGTACTAACTGATTTGTGGAGCAGGTGGGTAATTCCTGTTGTTAGGAACTGGGGTAGCGAACCAGACTCCAAAGCAGTCTGGTACTGAGCCGCCAAGCGAGCATGCGATCCAATGAACCATTTGATCCAGAAGTTGTGCAACCCGTTCGGCCCTGGAGACTTCCAATTGGGCAGTGGACGGACTGCACGAGCTACGTCTTGGGGGCAGATGGTAATAGCCCCCATTTCTGGTATTGGATCGCAGGCTCGCTCGACTTCTCGAGTCCAATCCCCTTCGGTGTGACTGACAGGCACCGACCAGATACTGCGCCAAAAAGAACACATGGCGTCATTATCCGGCAGATGCGTGTCAGCCACACCTTGGGTCGGTCGCTCCCAAGCCCTATAAACCCACCTTTCATCACTCTGGAAGGTGCGATTCTGAGTGTATCGGTCCACTCGCCGCTTATACCTACGAATACGGCTTGCCCATGCATAAACTTTCTGCTTCAGGAAGTCTATGCGCTCTGTGACACGGGACATATAGTCCCGAGGGCTGATATCAGTCCCCGAGAACGCCCGCCTCACAAAGCGCATCACTCTAGGGCGAGTGTTGCCCTCCCTGAAGCAGATTAGTTTGCCGATGAGCGCTCTGGCCCCACTAATACGGCGTTCAATTCTGCACTGCCAGGCTGGTACGGCTGGTTTTGGTCGTGTAGCTCTATAGTCACTAGCAAATTTGACGTGAGCTACACGACATGCCACTACAGCCGCGCAGTACAGAATTGCATGAGTATCAGTGAGGTCTTCGCAGTCATCAAAATAGTTTGACAACTGCGAATCCAGAGCCGCCACCAGCGCCCTATTTTTGTTATGCATGGGCAAACGAGGTAAGCGTGGTCTAAGTTCGGGTGATATGGACCGATATTCTCGAATCGCATCCTCCAAAGCACTCCTCAATTCCTCATTGCACTGGGTACTTACTTTTGTAGCCCTGTCATCACTCCCCTCATCAACTTGACTTGTGAAGTACTGTGGTGGGACCACAGCAGTCTGCAACAGGGGTGCGATGACATGGCTACCCTGCATTTCATTTCGTAGGCGATCAAGTACAGTGTCATCCAACATATGATTACGCTGGATGACCCGCACCTGATCCGATAGTCGTTGGGTTGAGACGTTGACAGCTGGCTCAAGCACCTGAAAAAGAGAGAGCATCCGAATACGGTACGCGGTCAGATTCTTTCCCCCCTCTGTAGCCCCATAGTATGAGCGCATGACATTCTCATTGATGGATCTTGTCCATCTCATGCGCTGCACACTTCCGCCGGGAGCTGGGACCCTATCAGAGGCCGGTGGGCCTCGAGGTCCTAAACCGTCCGGCGGCCGGCGTCCTCTCCGTCGACAAGCAGGTGGTGGCGTCGTAGGCGGGGAAAAGTACTCGTCGCTCGAGCTCGTCGCAACTGCCACGGCCGGTGTCGTCACAGCGCCCGCAGTGGGGCTGGGTACCGGCGGCGGCGAGGCGGAGCTGAGAGACGAGTCCGGAGGTGGTGGGCGTGCTCTTCGTGCTGCTGATCGGGTCAACATACTCGTAGTCTTCTCATTCCTTTTTTGACATGACAATGTCACCCCCGGTAAAATTACAATGAAATGACATCTGTCGATGTCACCCCCGATTCGGCTGTTTTAACTTGAGTTTTTTTTACAATATGGTAATTTTTTGTGGTTTTTATAATTTCTTTTCTATTGTAGAGTTTTTCTTAAATTGGGTTAAATATATATTTTTTCTAAAATAAGGAACACAAGACGTCTTGTCAACACAGTGTTGCCAGCGTTATTATTATTATTATTGTTATGTTTATTGTTAACATTTCTCGGGACTCTGAGATCCCGGTCCTTTGGAAGGCGTACGAGGGGCCGAAGCCAACTCGCAGAGGCCCCTTAGACAATTTTAATTTTAAATGATGAGGGGGACCAACCGACGATTATCCCTGTATGCACCTATGCAAGTGCACCCAAGGACAATCCCCGGTTGGAGCAGGACTATTACAGAATATGGAAATAAAACAAATTAGGCTATGGGTCTGGATGGCTACAGTGGATTGGTAACCGCAACTATGGAAGAACTATGGCTCCTGCCTGATCAATGTTTTGTTTACACGGATAAAATGGCAGGGGGTGACTTGCACACTCAATAATGGGCCCCCGGGAAACGTCGCTGGCACATAGTGACGCAGCGACAAGGGGGCAACACTTCCTGAGGTGCTTGAGAAGTGGAGAGGTATTCCACGGCTTTCAGAACAATCCCAGAGCCCGGAAGATGGTCAAGTCCCTACGAGCACTTACTGGAATACTTCCTTTCCCCGAGCACGTTTGCTCTTGCGAATCTCCACTCAAGCCAGCCAATAAAGGCAAGAATGAGGTGAGAGCTCTGAACCTCGTCAGTGTTCACTCCAGCCAGCCAATAAAGGTAAGCCAGAGATGAGGAACAAGAATTCTCCCAGGAGATCGGGTCCGTGGGGTCGCTACTGCCCAACAGCTCGCCACGTGCTGCCCTGCGGGTTTATTATTATTAATTATTACTAGCTGACCCAGCAAACGTTGTTTTGCCGGATGAAAAAGAGTGAAAATTTATAGATATATGTATTTTCCAATGCCAAATCATAATAAAATAAAAGTAAAAAGAAGGTAAAAAAAAGAAGTTTAGCGGTGGGTCACTCTTATCATTTTCTGCCTCGCTACTAGGAAGGATGCGTAACAGACCTGGATCTGTTACGCATCCTTCCTAGTAGAGGTTTAGTACTGGTACTATTCTGCTATTAATGGCCGCCTGGGCAAACAGCCCGGGCTTGTAAGCGCCCACACTAACGGGTTGTTTGTCCAGGTGGACCGATACGATAGGATAGGTCGGCCATGATCCAATCTTTTTTAGGTATTAAGTACTAACATAGGCTAAACTTGTTTATTGCCAACACTGTAGGCCGCATTTTAGCCTGAATAAATAAAACTAAAAATTACGGAATAGACCGACTCTCCCAAGGTATACGTCGTTGTCTCAAATATTGTTATCTTTTGATAATTAATTCAGGTGTAATTAAACGATAACAGGACTATATAACACCCATCACTAGGATGTGCATTCATTTGATAAAATTCGTCTCTGCTCGATTGAATGGCCTAAATCAAATTTTCGGTAGGATTTTTAAAAAGTGGTGTTTTGAAGAACACAATTTCTAGTGCTTTAAAGATTTATAAATAAAGTGAGTTAATGGCTATTTATTTTTAAATTGTGATTAGTTTCCTACAATACAATCAGAGTTAAAATCCGATATTATTGTCTAGAACCTTTAGATAGGGTCTTTAAAAATATTATTGAGATGGTGAGAGAATTCTGAAGTCGTAAACTGTAAGTTTAGAACTTACTGACTAGGGAGGAAAGTAATTCTGAAAAATGTTGAGTAAAATTATGAATAAACTCTTATCTGAAAAGGTTTGAATGTGATGATTTTATGTTATGTAATTTTGGGCCTACGTATTAGTTGATTAGATAATTATGAGATCGATCTCATAATTATCTAATCAACTAATAGATAGATTAAAAAAACAACAAAAAAAAAAAAAAAAAAAAAAAAAAAAAAAAAAAAAAATAAAAAAAATAAAAAGATTAGAAAAAAAAAAAAAAAATAATAAAAAAAAAAAAAAAAAAAAAAAAATAAAAAAAAAAAAAGATTAGAAAAAAAAAAAAAAATAAAAAAAAAAAAAAAAAAAAAAAAAAAAAAAAACAAAAAAAAAAAAAAATTGTGTTGAGCAAGCATTTTTAAAATTAAGCACTTCATAAAACAATAGTGAATTGTATTGTAATTTTCTTAAGCTTAAACGAGAAATATGGTGGAAAAATTTACCTACACCTTAATCTAGACCTTGTCAAGCCAAGTTCAAGGGAAAAGGAACTGACGAGCAGCAGTGTGTACACAAACCATATGAAGCCACTTTTGACCCTAAATAACTCTAAATCTATTTAACACAGATTCATGAAATTCGGTTTGATCATTAAACCCTATTTGAATACCTAGAAAACCAAATTTTATTAGCATTGCTCAAACCACAGAACACCGTGGCTCAAACGGTTATTGAGATAAGAACGTCTAAAAATCCGTATTATTATTATCACTGACTGGTATGTAGATCAAAAAGCTAAACCTAAACTTCCAGATGTCCTAGAATGTTAAAATTTGGTGTCTAGCTCACTAATTGTGTGTATAGAATGGAAATAATCAGAAAACAGTGGTATTTTACAATTAGAAATATTTACCAAGCAATCGATTGTTATTAAGACCAAGCGCCTTTCGAAATTATAGTAACAAACATCTTTTCTTACGCAGGATTATGATTTCATGACGAAAGATCGCTATTACCGTTTGGTATAGCAAATAATTTAAAACATTTTAGCAGAACAATAAGTTCTTTACAAAAAGTATATTTATCCCATCAAAATGTAAGTGTGAAAATGGGAGCCAGTTCGGTATAAAAATAATATATATGTATTTTTGCCTACTGCGTCGACAAAAGAATTAAGATCTAAATTGGTGCCAAGTTCTGTAGATAATCCTGAAATGTATTTATGTGAACATACAACATTCTAATGTCAAATTTCAAAATTGCTTTTTTATTCATCTTTATCGATACAGCAATACTTGCAGTCCACTGAATACTTACTATTAATAAATATATTTTCTCAAATTTGAATAGTCGAACTATTTAGATTAGATTTACACGAAATAGATAATTTAAGATACATTGATGCTAAAGATATGACTTGAGCTAGTTATTTTGATAGATCTATTCCTATGATTCCGTAGTTTGTTTTCAACGGAATCATAAGAATAGATCTAAAGATCAAGAAAAGATAAGACAGAAATAAGTAGGATAAACGAAAACTCACTGCACCATTTCGTTCTTAATACAATCGAACCTAATCAAGAGTTCCTAAAGGAAGTATATTTCGACCATTTTTTTTTTCTAATTTTCATCGGCGACTTTACGTATTGTTGTAAATATGTATATCAAAATATTCGAAAAGCCTTGCGGTTTAGGCAGTTTGTAAGGTGACTGCCATCATCAAATTAGCCTATCGCAGTCCACTGCTGGACATAGGCCTCTCCCATGCTGCGCCACAACACCTTATCCTGCCATAATACTGTTTAATTTCTATAAGTCAACAATACCAGATGGAGTATCCCGTTGGCAAAAATGACTAATTTGCATACAAACTCATCCGTTTTTGGGATGCATAAAAAAACTTTTCACTGTCGGTTCTCTTATTTATGTAAGGAACTTTTGTATATTTCACGCTTGTGGACTGAGTACAATATCTTATACCACTCTTTGACTGAGTATAGAATCTATATTAATCTACAGTAATATAATATTATAAAGCTGAAGAGTTTGTTTGTTTGTTTCATTGAACGCGCTAATCTCAGGAACTACTGGTACGAATTGAAAAATTATTTTTGTGTTGGGTAGCCTATTTATCGAGAAAGGCTATAAGTTATATAACCTCACGCTACAACCAAGAGGAGCGGAGCAGTAATGAAAAATGAGCAAAAACGGGGAAAATCGCACGGGTAGGCAATTCGACGTGACGGGAAGGGTCAGGGGAACAAGAAATTTAACGCGGACGAAGTCGCGGAAAGAAACTAGTCATGAAATATGCAGTTTAGGCTGTGCGTTGTCTGACAGTGAATGAATGAATTGAATTATTATTATTATTTTTTTTTTTTTAACGACAACCTAAATATTTAATTAATTTACATAGCAAAATGGAGAAGATGACGACGTTTTGGTTGCTGATCAGCGTAATACTGGGATTTTCTGAGGCTGCTAAAATCTTGGTGGTGTTTCCAATGCCTTCGAGGAGTCACGGAAATCTTGGTGATGGATATGTCAGATATCTGCTAAATGCCGGTCATGAGGTCAGTGCTAGTTAAGGTTCATATATGATATACAGTATTAAACAAAGTTTAAGTTAAGAATTCGGTGACAATGCAAGATCCACCGTGTATTAATCTACTACAGATTTAACTGTGTATTCTCTTTTTCTAGGTGACGTACATCACTCCATTTACTTACAAAAATCCTCCTGCGAAGCTTCGCACTATCGATGTCAGTAGTAACTTCGATCTGTTGCCCCGTAAGATTTTTTAATATGTTTCAGCCTGTTTTGTCCAATTTTAGGGGAAAGGCCTGCCTTTTTCCTTACAATTCTCTTTAACTTGAGTTTGTGTGCACAAATCCTATCTCGAAACTTCAATTATAAATAAATTTGAAATTGAAGTTCCTCCCACTATCTTCACTTGTGTTATACTGGGCCATTTTAGGATCGATGGGATAACCCATGATCCCTTTGCCATGCGAAAGATGTTTCCATGTCCAGCTCAGTCAGTTAATCTAAGGTATGCCCACCACTAAAGTCTTGTAATCTGGGTTATATTTCAACATGAGATGACCTATTTTGCATAAAAAGAAAAATAAATAAGCAGAGGTCACTCATGTGCAAACACTTGATGCAATATTAAAGTTACCACCGCACAGAATATTAATTTGCTTTGAATATTATATTGAACATTTTGTTGGAACCAATGAATGTATTAATAATAAATCCTTTTCATTATTCTAGAGGACATCATAAACATGAAAAATATTATGGACAAGAAAGCCGAGGATATGAGCCCCATTTTCATGACTTTCATGATGGTGGAGGTAGCAAAGAATACAGTTAATAATGATGGGGTTCAGAAACTACTGAATGATCCTACAGAACAGTTTGACGCAGTAATCGTTGAGTGGATGTTCAGCGATGTGACTGCTGGGTAAGTTATTCAATTAAATATAGGAACGTAACGGCTCTTATCTTCTCAACATGACCAAACGATCTAAGCATTTCTTTTCAACGTACTAAAATATCATATTTTATAGTACTAAGTATTAATTATGAAAATTCAACAGAATTTTGTTTGTTACTACCAATCAAAGATTACGAAAATATCAACTCAGCATTAGTTTTGATATACACAGGAAGATAAGGTGGCATTTATTTTCGGGGCTAACCGAACCACACGAAACCACATTGAGTTTTATTTCCTTGATTGGCTGGGTTACTGGGAATCACATTAGTTGGTCACTTTCTGTGTTCTGTAACTAGTGCCTTATCATTAAACGTATTTACCCTTATTTTCAGATTTGCTCCAGTGTTCAACTGCCCACTTATTTGGTCGTCATCTATGGATCCTCACTGGCTGGTTATGCAATTGATTGACGAACCATCGAACCCCGCGTATGCAGTAGACGCCATGTCACCACACTTTCCACCATTAAACTTTTTACAGCGTGCCAATGAGCTATGGATTCAATTGAAGGTTCAATTCCTGAGATACATGTAAGTTAGACATTGAGAATTATTGCTGCTTAGTAACGAACTAGAGAAATGCATATTAGCAAGTCTACGAAACATCGTAACCAGCCTGGCAGACTACCTAAACTAAATGAAATATAATAATAAAAATGCACAATGGACTAAAATCCATTGTGCATTTTGGATCTCCACTCGCAAAAAATAGTTCCTACTAGTATAGGGTATTGCTATTTAACAATGCGCTCTATTGATAATAAAACAAGAAATCTGTAATCATCTTAAATCAGCTATAAAAACGATGGTAAAGTTAATGCAATACTTCGAAAATTTCAGTTGGCTGGATGGTGTTGAAGAAAAAGTGTACACATCACTCTTTGGCCCCATTGTTGCAAAACGTGGAAGGCAACTACCAACTTACAATGAAGCCCGGTATAACGCATCCTTGATACTATCCAACGCATACGTATCTACGAGTGGGGGTGCATCTCTTCCACAGAGCCATAAGTTTATCGGAGGTTACCATATCGATGAAACTGTGAAGCCTCTACCAGAAGTAAGAAAAATGATTTAAGTTAAAACTTCTACGTCTTTGGGTATTGAGTGTATCCTCGCAGCGCTCATCAACGTGTCTTTATTCACAAAAGCGAACAGAATAATCTATTATTGTATTAGTTACTCTCAATGTTTGTGAAGTCGCTGCAGTTAAGTTCATTTAATTGTAGCATTCAGCAAGTTCACAGACTTTTTTGGTTTTTCATAATTCAGTATCGAAAACTCATCGCGTCTCGTGACGTAACGCAAGTTAATTGAATTGGACCCTGTAGAAAGAAGGCAAGATTTGATTATACAAGGCAAAATAAGAAAACATTTTTTTTTAATGACTACATGTTAAGACCGTTTTTCAGAATTTGAAGAAGCTTTTGGACAGCGCAAAGGATGGAGTAGTTTACTTCAGCATGGGGTCAAATCTGAGAAGTAAAGACTTACCCGATGAAGTCAAAGTCAGCCTTCTGAAGATGTTTGGAAGCCTGAAGCAGACTGTGTTGTGGAAGTTTGAGGAGGTTATGCCTAATCTTCCTAAAAATGTTCACATCTTAGAGTGGGCACCTCAACAGGAAATTCTTTGTAAGTTTCTCATATTCATTTTCCGCCACCGACATCAGCTAAGTCTTTGTTTTGGGATCATCTATGATTCCATGTCCTTGGTTCATATTACAATATTATTAAGAAATATGGGAGGGGGGGGGGGGCAATACTGTGTCTCCTATATTATTGGATGTCTTAGAGGTCGAGACCTCATTGGTATTACGTGTATTAAAATTTCACAATCAATAATTGACACGTAATAATCAATAAAAAAGATAAACCTAGCCCAAACTACAAGAAGCAAATGCGACTTGCATTGCCAAGAAATCGATCAGTCTTAGAGATGAAGCAAGATTCCCATTCCAAAGCATATATTATATTTTGTAGGAAACTTATGGAGAATAATAGGCAAGAAAATCCACGGATACTTTTTAAAATCTATATTAACTGAACATCGAAAGCCATAATTTAGAGACACAATAGAAAGACAATTGCTTATGTCGAACTGTGTAACTTAAGACATTGAAAAGGTTGCCTCTAATCTCTGTTTAATTTTCAGCTCACCCTAATTTTGCCGTATTCATAACGCATGGTGGTCTGTTGTCAACAACTGAAGCTATTCACTTTGGAGTGCCAATCATCGGTATTCCAGTGTTTGGTGATCAGTTCACGAATGTCCAAAAATCAGTTAATAGAGGATTTGCGCAAAAAGTCGACCTTGCTTACACAATGGCTGACGAGCTCAAGCAAAAGATAGTAGAAGTTACTAGTAACAAAAGGTGTGTATGAAAAAGAAGCATAAAAAAAACTTAATCTCGTAGTATAAGTTCTCGGTATTGTTTTTAGTGAGTACTCTACCAGATTGCAATGACTAAAATTGTAAAAGAAGTAATGTAGACAACAGAAATGGTGAACAATATTTGAATAATATAATAAGGTGATCATTTGATTGTTTTGAGGTGTCAAAGAAAGAGCGGTACATGTATTTAAAAAAAATGTTGTTGTCAGCCCAGATAATGAAGATTAACGAGAGGAACCCTGTATCCCAGCAGTGGGTATACGCTGCTTAGGATGATGATGATAGATATATTTTAAGGAAGTTGAAAATTGTTAAATATATTATCAACTTTTATAACAGGTACGCCGAAAAAGCAAAGGAGCTATCCTTCATCCATCACGACCGCCCCGTGAAGCCGGGACAGGAGCTGGTGCACTGGGTGAACCACGTGATAAACACTCGCGGCGCCCCGCACCTGCGCTCTCCCGCGCTGGACCTGCCCTTCTATAAGAGAAGGTTCCTAGATCTCGCTGCGCTTATCGCCGTCCTACTCTTAGCTGTATACATTCTGTTGAAGCGTGGCTTCGCGTGTATTTGTTCTCAAGTGTGTTCAAAAGGAAAATCGGAAAGTAAGAAGAAGAATAACTAAATTATTCAAGCTTGTTATAGGTTATGTTATTATTGGAAATAAATTATTGTTAAATTAATTATCTATTAATTCTTCCTTAAAAGTGTTTCATTTTCTGATGAGTAAAATTGATGGACCAGGATTGTCTACTTTAGTTACGCAAAAAGTAAACTAAAATGTTAGCAAAACTGAAGTAAATAGTATTGGAGTCCTAAAAGGTTTTAATCAGGATTTGAATCAGAAATTAATCAGGATAATCCTACATTCACACTAATTAATTTTGATGTGCCGTACTTCACCGAGGCTATGGATGCCTGAGAACTCACCCGAATTCAGTCCTACTCAACAATTTGTAGTTCCAGAGACGGTGTGATGTGCCACTCCGCAGAGTAGAAAGTACAAAACTATTTACTTGACACGTCTGCTACTACTACTATCAGTTATGAAACGCAGTTCGAAACGTTTGCAACCTTCGATAGAGCCACAACCCACCGGAACCCCCTGGTTGTCGCGGCAGTTAGGTACACTCCCTCCAACATTAGCACAGTCCGCCGTCCGCGGCACGCACTCTCCGATCCTGATGACCCCACTACTCTCCTCGAGTCGAAAGGAAACAAGTACAGTGAGAAAAATACACGGACACAAATCGTCATACAGACCTCGCTGCCGAGGTCCGTCGTCGCGACACCGACTAAATAGTCCCTCCCGACCCTTGCAGGAGCTAGCCCGCGATGCTGCACCGTAGTTTTAAATTAGCCCCTAAATAATTTTAACCCAGATCCAACCTGTCCCTTGCTGCCCTCCCTATCAGCGATCGCCTAAGCCGAGGTTCGTACCCCCCTCGGGGTCTTTCGCTTTATTTTTTAAGTATAATAAGCCCCGGCTGGAGGCCTAAAAAGTTAACTTTTTAGGAATTGCCGGGCTACTATCCGTTTGAGTATTAAAAACTTTATTTAGGTTAACTACGAGATGTCCCAAAAAAAAAAAACTTCTGCTACTACTGCGGAGCTTGCAAATCTGCTAACTGTGCATGTACTACCGTTTTCCAACAGAAGCTCTTTCGACTATATATCAGTATAGTATTTGCCGCCTCGCTGTTGCCCTCTTCGCTGTCATTTTGGCGAAATTCACAGACAGTCTGTCATGCCGTAGAAGTGCGGGTCGCATAGGACGGCACGAGTACATTACTAATTATCGCTATATATTATTACACATATCATTCGTCGACCTCTTGTCATTGTCTGCGGTCTAGCTATATTAGGACCCAACGGCGGGCACGCAACACGGGAGACGTCAAATGATGCTTTCCCACCCAGAAAAAAGGGTAGTTATTGCTCGTATCTAATAACATGTATGTCACTGTTATTGGCTGTGGACCATTTTGCGGTCTTCCTTTCTCTGAGAGCAGGGGTGAGCCATAATTATATTATAATATCTGGATGACCGCGCTCTGCTCGGTATTTTTTGGTAAATTATGTTTAAAATAATAAAATTATATTCAAGTTGATTATCGATAAAGTTGGTCATTGAAAACACGAATAAAACGACATTTTATAAAAATGAATCCTAGCTAGATCCATTTATCGCCCCCGAAACCCCCTGTATACTAAATTTCATGAAAATTGTTGTAGCCGTTTCCGAGATTCAAATTATATATATACATACATACAAGAATTGCTCGTTTAAAGATATAAGATATGACGTATTTTCGAATTTTTGGCATTCATTTTTACAGAAAAAATTATAAAAATATTAAACGCATATTAAAGTGCAATAAAAAGGCATTCTTGCATATTCGAATGTGTACAAATAAATTAAATCTAAAACATTCACCATCACTAATTAGTCACACGCAGAAATATAAGTCATCGTGACGTTATAAAACGTTGGTATTTGCGCACGACTACGATGACTTGTTTTATTAAATGTCACAAAAGAGAAAAAAAAATCCCCTAACAGTTTCGGAAATGGCAAAACCCCCCAAATTTAGCCTGTGTCCAGCAGTGGACGTCTTTTGGCTGGAATTATGAGTTTCGGAAATAGGATACTTATCTCTACTATCTATACTTTTATACTAATATTATAAATGCAAAAATAATTCGGTCTGTCTGTTACGCTTCCACGACTAAAACACTGACCGATTTTGATGAAATTTGGTATGTGCAAGTTTGAACCCCGAAAAAGGCTATAGGTTACTTTTTAACCGACATTTACGCGGACGAAGTCGCGGGTAAAAGCGAGTATTAAATCAAATTAGGAGCAATTATTACGGAATGAATATTATCTTTCGACAGATAACTCTCGTGTAATCCAACGATAACAATATCATACTTATAACACACATTACTAGGATGTTCATTCACTTGAAGCAGTTCGTCACTTGTCGATCGAAAGGCATAGTTTTATTTTAATATCGTGTTGATAAGATATTAAAAATTGGTGTTTACAAAGATACAATTTCTTTAAGTGCTATTGATAAAGTGAGTTTATTATTATCTATTTTTAAAAGGTTTATTGTCTTTTTACAGTACAATCAGATATTTTTGTCTTGAATATTTAGATAGATCTTCAAAAATAATATGGAGATGATGAGAGACTTCCGTTTGACTTCATTATTTAATTTAATTTAGTATTAGGTATTCATTATTTAAGAATATATTATTTAATATTATTAGCAAATAACAATTGATTCAATAAAAGTATTTTCATTTTAGTACAAGTTGCCAACACATCAAGCTACTACAATCTGTCAGATTTCTTTGATAGATTTTCGACTTTATTTCTAGAGCATTAGGTTCAAGGTTCATTGGGAAAAATTGACAGTTTCGGGTAGCTTGACCTGGTGGCGTCTGTACATACTTTTTCATACGTTTGCTCCAACGTCGATCGTGTACGCGCGCAGCGTGATTAGTCCTTCTCTATTTTAACCTACACGCTATGTCTGCTACATCTTTGCGTTTGGTGTTTGCATTCTGATTTGAGAATGTATGATTCTGTCTCATAGTTTCAACATACATACTTCGTTTTTGTTCTTTGATGAGAAATTCTTTTGTTAGTGCCCAGCTCTCTACATCTTTGCGTTTGGTGTTTGCATTCTGATTTGAGAATGTATGATTCTGTCTCATAGTTTCAACATACATACTTCGTTTTTGTTCTTTGATGAGAAATTCTTTTGTTAGTGCCCAGCTCTGGTATCCATAGAGCTTCATCAGCTTGGAATGATTATATCTCTTGTTTGATCTGAACCTTCTATTTAAAAACGTGCTTCAATGACCACTGTCTATTCCAAGCAAGTTTTAGTCAACACTTTACCTCCAGTTTGCTCATCGAACGTGATTCTCTGTTCTAAATATACATAATTTTCCACGCACTCTATTTCCTTTGATGATTTTTTTTACGGTAATGCTTTCTCCGTTGGTTTCAGCAGGTTTTCTCCAGATTAATTAATTTACATTTTTTTTTCTCTTATAGTATAATAATAATTAATCAGTAATATAACAAACTAGAAATAAAATAAAATAATAATAAATTAAATTAAATACTTCATAAATTAAGTAATTATTGATAGAAAAATAGTTTAGATAAATGAATAAACAGAATTGTAATACATATCTACAGGTATATAAAGATAATCTAAATTATGTAAATACATTTTGTAGATAAAATAATAGATAAATAAGCGAAATGTTAGTATGTTATTTGCAATCTATGATTATGTGTAAGTTAAAACGCTTTCCCATGATAACATTTAAATGATCTCGTAAAACAGAGCTTTTTCTATCCTATCCTATCCCCACAAGGTCCATAATGATCTAAATTATACAACATTAATTTTTGTTTATGCGAAACCCAAAACACGGGTCTAGTATTTTTGTGTAAAGAATCTATGAAAAAAATTTCAAAACTGTATCATTAATAATCACAAAGTTATAAGCTTGATAAGTTACCTGGTTGTCCACGCAAAAACATATGCAGATCACCACAAACAGCTAGTGTACGTACCATCTCCGTGTAATGGACGTTTCATTCGAGAAAGACATGATAATTTTAAAATCGAAACAAAAAAGCGCGGCCCGCGACTTGGAAGCGTAATTAAATATTTTTGGTACAAAATATAACATGGTGTAAAAATTATTGGAATCGATTCAGTTACTGATTCTGAACAAACTATATTCAGGTTTCGCATATACTAAAAATAATCTTGTATAGTTACCACCTAAGTACACATTATGATAAAGCAATGAAGATATTCAGTATTGAGATTGCAGCATATTTCTAGGTGTGTGGTAATTGTCTGCGACGCGCCAAGCGGGAACTAAATGAACTGAGAAACATTGGACCTTTTAGGTACAATGTTGAGAAACATTGGACCTTTTAGGTACAATGTTTCTACTTTCATGTTGATTCCCACTTCCAAATCTGATCTTCACGGTGATATTATGGTGAGATTGGGTCGCCTTGTCGGACTCCACGTTATAGTTTGAAAGATCTTCCTTGTCT
This sequence comes from Aporophyla lueneburgensis, assembly GCA_932294355.1. Taxonomy (NCBI): domain Eukaryota; kingdom Metazoa; phylum Arthropoda; class Insecta; order Lepidoptera; family Noctuidae; genus Aporophyla; species Aporophyla lueneburgensis. Next base: position 8,437,707 of record OW028758.1, on the reverse strand, counting down.
CTCTAATTTAACTTTAGCTTAACCCCTTTTATACATTTTCTATGATATTATCATATATTTTTATGGTGTCCTGGTCCATCTTAGACTTTCCACAGAGCTAAATAAGTTGGCGCTGTATCATAAACAAATATACATTGTGAAATGGCCAAATTTTTGATATGACTAAAACCCAAACACAATTAAACAATTATTCCCTTTTAATTGTGACTATAGTTTTAACTTAGATATTGTAATTAGTTTTATAGTTATTTATGCAGTAATCAAACCAGCCATTATTTTATAACCTGGCCAATATGAACACATCATTCTACAAACCGGCCAAGATGGCGTTGATCTTAAGGAAATCAATAGTCACTGACAGTTACATGCAAATTAAGTATACAATTATAATAACTTAGGTAAGGACGCATTCGCGGCTATATAAGGTGTATCTATTCATACACGAAATATTTTAAGGGGTACACCTGTAGGTGGTAAAGAAGCTATACCATATAAGCTTACTCCAAATTCTATGAATGGCCCGCATGACGCTGCGAGGACAGCGACCGTACGGCACGAGCATGGCCGCGGTGTCTCGGGCCGTAAAAAATAAGAAGGAGCCAATATTTCTTATGTGCGTCAAATAATTTATAAATATTAAATTAAAAAAAAAACCCCTAGAAATTTTTTTTTCGTAGCTATAGCTTCTTTACCACCTACAGGTTTACCTCTTAAAATATTTCGTGTATGAATAGATACACCTTATATACAGAGCGTCCCACGGATATGCCGCATGGAGGGAAAGTACCTTGAATATTGTAGGTGGAACATTTTACTGAAAGAAGACATTATTTGAATTTAAAAAATAATTTAAACTGCATTCATAGATATTTAAATAATTGCATGGTTGAACCGGGAATCGAACCCGTTACACGAGATAAATAATCATCCTGTAGATGTATCATACCGATCGAAACGCTGCATCATAAAGATTATTTGTTGCTAAGTAACATAGTGTCAAAAATAAAAGGAAGACCATGAATTTTAACATTTTTAATACAAAATTAATCAATTTATCAAATGCAGAAAATGAGTTGAATACAAAGTCGCACTCTTTTGATTATTTCGCTCCCTGTCGATTTTTTGATCTTGTTGTGATGGATATTTAGAATAATACGTCTAAGTTCTACTTGTAGCTCGTGGACACTTTCATACTGGTTCTTGTAAACTACATTTTTACCATAACCCCATAAAAAAATTCTTTCATTAAAATGTTCCACAATATTTAAGGTATTTTCCCTCCATGTGGCATGTCCGTGGGACGCCCTGTATACTGTACTACGAGTATAATATACATTTGAAAGTAACTGGCTGTTTGTATGTTACCTTTTCACGCACTGAACGAATTTCGACATTTGGAAAAAACATAGGTAGCATCCCGGGGATGGATAAGTTACTTTTTTGTCTTAAAAATAATCCTACAGGAGGTAATATGAGGATATCAGTAACAAGCTTGTAAATAGTCATTAAAACAAAATCAAATCTATACTATAATATTATATTATAAAGCTGAAGAGTTTGTTTGTTTGTATGTTTGTTTGTTTGATTGAACGTGCTAATCTCAGAAACTACTGGTCCGAATTGAAAAATTATTTTTGTGTTGGGTAGCCTATTTATCGAGAAAGGCTATAGGCTATATAACATCACACTACAACGAAGAGGAGCGGAGCAGTAATGAAAAATGTTGCAAAAACGGTGAAAATCGCACGGATAGGCGATTCGACGCGACGGGAAGGCCCGACTCAAGAGAAGAGAACAAGAAATTTAACGCGGACGAAGTCGCGGGCAGAAGCTAGTGATGTGTATTGGTTGTACAGACGCCAACACATCAAGCTACTACAATCTGTCAGATTTCTTTGATAGATTTTCGACTTTATTTCTAGAGCATTAGGTTCAAGGTTCATTGGGAAAAATTGACAGTTTCGGGTAGCTTGACCTGGTGGCGTCTGTACTAAGATATTTATGTTGCGTACGTTTTAAGATTCCCATTTCTTCCCGTGGGTGTTATAAAAGCCGACTAAGGAACTTATTAGAGAATGGGAAGTAGCGTTCTCTTTGCTTTTTACCACCATACTGTGATCGCCGACCCGCCTACCAAGCGTGGCGATTATGGCAACCCCCCAAAATGGGGGAGGCCTAAGTCCAGCAGTAGACGCCTTACGGCTGAAGTGATGATGACTTACTTAAAATCTGGAAACACGCTATTCTAAGTTTTGTGACCGCTAAAATAGTTTGTATTTTGTCAGTGTGTTATTAAAATTAGGCTTTGTTTAATTGGTGTTCATGTAAGGAACTCTTGTGTAGTTCATGCCTCCAGAATCAGCTGTTTAGGTTGTGCGTTTTGTGTCAGTTTTGTTTCAATACATATGTACTTTATATTTATTTATTTATCAAAACTTTATGCACAAGTAAAAAAAAATACTGTACAAAGACGGACTTAATGCCTGAGGCATTTTCTACCAGTCAACCTTAGGGTGGTGCAGAGATAAAACATGGCAGGTGCAACAAATGGGATAGATATATCGGAAACAACTATAAAATACAAGTATAAATACTAATACATATATACATACATACATATAAAAAAAAAAATTGTCAGGAGAACTAACGATCGGTAGAGGAGCAAACGAATCCAGCAAATCAACGCTGGTATGTTTCTGTCAACTTCTGACGGATATGTTCACGAGCTTTCACTTTGAAAGATAAGCGACTGGTTGCCATCCTGATGTTCAGAGGGAGCGCATTCCAAAGAAAAACCGCCTGGAAAAAGGAAGAAGAATTAATGAAGCCAGAACGGTGAGAAGGACACCGTAGAAGACGATTATAGGTGGAACGAAGGGGTTCCCTCTATCTGGCAGAAACTTGATGCTCCGAATTTTATTTGGCATAACACACTTGGCATAATCTTATTTAAACAAATATTTGTAAGGCATAATTTTTTTTTTAGCATAATCATTGTTTGGCCGAATGTTTATATGCTCGACTTTTCGCTGGCATACATTTAAGATGGCAGAATTTTATTTCGCTTAATTACCTTTGGCAGACTTAAAATTCCGCATTTAGCATAACATTTATTTAGAGCAATGATTATTTGGCATAATTTCACTTGTCATACTATGAAGATGGCAGAATTTCATTTAGAATAATTTTGTTAGGCATATTTTCATTTCTATTAAATTGCATTTTAACCTTAAATAAAATGAAATAGTGTCTCAAAAAGTCAGTATATGTTGTGCTACAAAAATAATTGACAGAAACGAATCGCTGCAGAACCGACTCCACGTAGTCTTGTCTGCCCTACCCCTAGAGTGTAATTTAAGCCCGCGTAGGCGGGAAGGGGCGAGGCGGCCCGCGAGTTGAGGCGCAGGTGGTTTTGACGGTCGCCACCGCGGCTGAGGCTGGCCGGCCAAGCCGGCCAGCAAGCCGATGCCGCGGTGGTGAGCGTAAAACCATCTGCGACGATGAGCTCGCGTGGGACCGCCGGAGCCCCGCAGTGCCGGAGCCGTGACAGAAACCATGCATGCTGCATGTTGCATGCTCGCCTGCATGCTGTAAGCTTGCTTGCTTGCATGCTGCATGCTTGTTTGCTCCATGCTTGCTTGCTGTATGCTTGCTTGCATGCTGCATGCTTGGTTGCTTGCATGCTGTATGCTTGCTTGCATGCTGCATGCTTGTTTGCATGCTGCATGCTTGTTTGCATGCTGCATGCTTGTTTGCATGCTGCATGCTTGCTTGCATGCTGCTTGCATGGTGTATGCTTGCTTGTATGGATGTCTGCATGTAGGGTTTTAACTGTATGCATAGTGTATGTTTGTTTGCATATTTGCATGCTTCTGATAAGGGAATAAAAACCACATATGTTGACAATCAAATGTTTTATTGAATATTCCTACATGCAGAATGTGTGAATGTGTGTTTCAATTATTATGAATATGAAATGTATGCCAAAAGATGATTCTAAGTTTAAAGTTTCTGAAATATGATAGTTCTGCCTTTTAATAACTATCGATATGAAATTATGCCAAGAGACGATTCTGACGGCGAACTTTCTGCGATATGATGGTTCTACTTTTTAATTATTATGGAATAAAATTTATGCCTAAAGATGATTCTGACTTATAAAATTATGCGTTGTGAATGTATGATAAATGAGTGTATGCCAAACGATTTTCTGCGAAATGAAGTTTATGCCATCCGCTGTTATGCAAAATAATATTATGACGAAAAAAAATCTGCCATAAAGGGTGGACCCGGAACGAAGATTTGAGTATGGGCAGAGCATAAATATTGAATTTGGGAGGTCAAATAGGAAGGAGAAGTGGGTTTGTCAAGAATAGAGAACAGCGTTGTCAGAGCCCTAAACTCTCTGCGCTGACGAATGGGTAAAAAAGTAAAGTACCGAATTTTTTAGTAGTAATTTTATTATTTTGTACAGAAAAATGGAGAAGAATAGGACGTTCTGGTTGCTGATCAGTGTAATACTGGCATGTTCGGAGGCTGCTAAAATCTTGGTGGTGTTCCCATTGCCAGCGAGGAGTCACGGAAACCTTGGTGATGGATTTGTCAGACATCTTTTGAATGCCGGTCATGAGGTCAGTGATGGTTAAGATTCATATATTATATACAGCATAAAAGAAAGTTACACTATTAGTTTGGTGACAATTTAAGGTTAGTTGTGCATTAATCGACTCCACATTTATCCGTCTAACATTTGTATCTTTTGTTCTAGGTGACGTATATAACGCCATTTACGTATAAAAATCCCCCTGCCAAGCTGCGCACACTCGATGTCAGTAGTAACTTCGATTTGTTGCCTGGTAAGATTTTTCAATTTTTCTGAATATTTTTGTATATTTCTGGTTGTCTTGAGCTAGTGAGCACCGATTCTGTCCCTACTTCGTCTCACAATCTTAGCCTGGGTTTTTACCGGGAGCCCCATTGTGATTGATCTAGCCCATGATCCATTCCATATGAGGCACACGTGGCTATGCCCAACCCAGTCTGTAATACTAAGGCAGGCCCATCATTTGCGGGATAGACAGTCCCAATCACTAAAACCTTGCTATCTGGGTAAATTTTTAAGCTCCAGGCAACAAGGTAAAGGCAACAAACATGAAACGGACGCTCTTGTAGACATATTTATGATGCAATGTTTAAGTCACCTCACATAATATAAGTTTTTTGAAAATGTGTTTATCATCTTCATCAGCAGCCTATAATGTTCCCACTACTGGGACACAGGCCTCCTTTGTGTGGGAGGGAGTGGGTACTAATCCACCACGCGGGTCCATCAGGGGTTGGTAGATGTCACATGGCTTCGAATTTTTGGTTTTAAGACATGCCGGTTTCCTTACAATGTTTTCATTCACCGTTTTGAGAGCAGTGGTGATGAAATAATTTACACAGTGCCTGCTTGGGTTCAAACTCACGACCCTCGTATTTCACAGCCGTTATCACTAGGCCACCACTGCAACCTGCGAATGTAATAATAATAATGAAAACGTGTTGCCATCAAAGAATGTAGTAATAATAAATCCTTTTTCTTTATTTTAGAGGAGCTCATGAACGTGAAAAATATTATGGACCAGAAAGCAGACGATATGAACAATATTTTCATGACTTATATGATGGTGGAGGTAGCAAAGAAAACGATTGGTAACAACGAAGTTCAAAAGCTATTGAATGATCCCAAAGAACAGTTTGATGCGGTAATCATTGAGTGGATGTTTAGCGATGTTTATGTTGGGTAAGTTATTCAATTGAACATTGGAAAGTTATAGCTACCTTTCCAAACCATGCACGAAGTCATTTGCGCGAAAAGATATTTCCGCGAAAGGACTTTAGAGCCAACGGACTTTTGCGTGAATGGATATATGTACGAAAGATACTTGCGCGAAATGCACTTACGCGAAAGATACTTGCGTGAAAGGACAGTTGCGTGAAAAAGTTGCATGCAGGCTGGAAATAAACAGTCCAATTAGACCTCAATATCGATCGTCGTTGTTTTTTTATTGCAACAATTAATTTATTATACGATTTGCCCTCAGTATTACTATCGAAAAGTAAACACGTATTATTTTCAAATAATATAAATATTATAAATATGCAACCACTCGAAAGCGTGAGAAAAAGTAGTATTTCACTAGACATAATGTGATTAGTAAGCAAACTGCACGTGCCGCCGCGTGATGCCGACAAAGAGAAGAACGTTTCGTAAATGTTCAGTGCAAAATAAGCTGTCGTGTCGTGTCGTGTGTGTGACTGTACAGTCTAACCCGCGCATAACGAGCGCCTCCCGCGCATTCCCACCCGGCGCCCGGCCACGGGCTCATTCATTTAACTTGTGTCTAATTATTGCCCTTATTTTTAGATTTGCTCCGGTGTTCAACTGTCCACTAATTTTGTCCTCATCTGTGGATCCTCACTGGCAGATTATGCAATTGATCGACGAACCATTGAACCCCGCGTATGCAGTAGACGCCATGTCTCCATACTTTCCACCATTAAACTTTTTACAACGAGCGAATGAGCTGTGGACTCAATTGAAACTTCAGTTTCTGAGATATGTGTAAGTTTGACATTGAGAACATTGCTGCTAAGCACAGAACTAGAGAATTGCTACTGCCATCGTAAACTATTAGTCTGCAAAACATCGCAACCAGCGTGGCTGCCTACTCAAAATGCCACGTATCGATATAATATCCACTCGTACAGGCTATTTTATAATGCACTCCAGTAATAATTCTAGGAAACTAATAGTTTATTTTTTTAAATGATTAGGTCGTCGCAATGTTTCTGAAATTTCAGGTGGCTAATAGGTGTTGAAGAAAAAGCGTACACGTCACTATTTGGCCCTATCGTTGAAAACCGTGGAAGAAAACTTCCAACATACGATGAAGCTCGGTTTAACGCATCCTTGGTACTATCCAACGCATACGTAACTACGAGTGGGGGTGCATCTCTTCCACAGAGCCACAAGTTTATCGGAGGTTATCACATCGATGATACTGTGAAGCCTCTACCAGAAGTAAGAATAATGAGTTTAGTTAAACTCTTCTACTTTGGGTACTGAATATGTCCTTGTAGCACTTATCAACGTGTCTTTGATCAAGCAGAATAATCTGAAGAATAATTCTTTCTGTTATCCATATAGTCTGTTACAAAAAATTCTGTGTAGTTGGTTCAGTTAAATTAATTTAACACGTTACTGCCATGGGTAAAATCAGAAAAAGTCAAAAATGTACTTAGTGTTATTTGGCTTTAAATAAAATATTGATTAAAAAGTGTCGGACACCTAGTCCGACATGGCAGTTAACTGGAGTATTGAACTATTTCACAGACTTTTTTATTTTGTTTCCAATATTTCATTACAAGATAATGAAATATTGGAAACTCGTCGCGTCTCGTGACTTTTGCAAGAATATTTAATTAGATCCTGTAGATAATAGGTATGATATCATTTGAAAATAAAATAATAAGACAACATTTCGTGAACCCTTACAATTTTTGACAAAATGTATCACGTGCTAGAGAAATACCCTAAAGATAACGACAATGGTTTTACAGAATTTAAAGAAGATCATGGACAGTGCAAAGGATGGAGTGATTTACTTCAGCATGGGCTCAAACTTGAAGAGTAAAGACTTACCTGATGACCTCAAGGCCAGTCTTCTGAAGATGTTTGGAAGCCTGAAGCAGACTGTGTTGTGGAAATTTGAGCAGGTTTTACCTAACCTTCCTAAAAATGTTCACATCCTGGAGTGGGCACCTCAACAGGAAATTCTTTGTAAGTTTCTGTTTAATTCGTTTTCCGCCTCTGACATCGATTTTCGGGTGCATCTATGATTCCATAGTATCTAAGTTCATATGTTATTATACATTAATATAATTTTTGTATAATCTTTAAAAAAGGAAAAATAGAACTCTAAAAAAAGCAATGCACTTTCGCATTGTCACCAAGACCGACTTCCTCTGTAGAAAGATGGATGAAAAAGAAGGCGTTGTATGATGGCCAGCAAAATATTTTCCACGTTATATCCCAGTTAGAGTTGCAGTAATTGGAGTCCAGAAATGACGATGATTGGGATAACAGCGCTGAGGAACCGTTACAAATATACAGAACAGTTGAAATACGTCACACGTCACAAATGTTGACATGCCTTCAACGGCGAATAATGTTCAGAAATAAAGGGCCAACCAGCTCAGAAACCAAACGTCAGTCAACATTTTTGAAAATTTATTTCATGTGTAGGTATTTGATACCACGCAACATAACATACATGATTTCCAGATAACTCTTGATGACCTTAAATTATTTCTTAATATTGGCTTTTGACTGGCTATCACTCACAAAACCGATTATACTGGTACTCTAGAGGAGGACTGTAATGTTTTTTTTTTTTTTTTTCTTCGGAATATTTATTTATTTATTCACAACAATTAGTACAATATCTTACAGTTAGTATTCCAATACGATGTTATACGCACTAATTAAACTATCTATACATATATTTTAAAATATACCTACTTATACATAACATTTAACAATTAACACAAAAATAAAAAATTTAAGTATTTTTTCAAATTTGTATGCCTTCTTCAATGCACCTTTGTGCTCCCGATACAAATTTCGGTAGGCTCTCAAACACATCTTCTGACGGCATATTATTTATGAGACGTGCGGCCCTTGACAAAGGGGCAAACTTCAGTAGGTTCGTCCTAGCCCATGGCACATCTAATAAAGCGGGGCGGCGGCGCGCCCCCACATACCCGTCCGGGACGCGCAGCCGCATGTTAATGCCGCATGTTAATCGCTTCAGACGCAAATAAAAAAATGAATCTAAAAATTTGCACCGAAAAAGGATTTTTCGAAAAATACTATTTGTGGACAGTATTTTTAGATACATAAGGCAGTTATTTTATTTTTTTACAAGAATGTTGACTAGTCTCCAATAGCTACTTCGATAAGTTTTTTTTAGGACTTTGCTAATAGTCTGCATTTGGGTCCAAATGTGTTTTTAATCTCTATTTTATTTTCAGCTCACCCTAATCTTGCCGTCTTCATAACGCATGGTGGTCTGTTGTCAACGACTGAAGCTATCCACTTTGGAGTGCCAATCATCGGTATTCCAGTATTTGGTGATCAGTTCACGAATGTCGAAAAAGCAGTTAATAGAGGATTTGCACAAAAAGTCAACCTTGGTTACACAATGGCTGATGAGCTCAAGAAAAAGATAGTAGAAGTTACTAGTAACAAAAGGTATGTATGAAAAAGTAGCATTAAAAAACTGAATACGCATGTATAAGGTCTCGGTAAAGTTTATTAGGAGCACTCAACAAGATTACAATGACAAAAATAGTAATAGAAGTAGGTAAGAGAAATTGTTGAAAACTTTGTATTAATAAAATTATAAATTAATTATTTTGAGGACGAAGGAGCGGTATATATTTAAAGGATTTGAAATTATGTCCCAGATGATAAAGACAAATTGACGGCCTGAAAAGATAAAGTTACAAAAAAAAGACATATTTTAAATAATTTGAAAATGTTTTAAAATATCAACTTTTATAACAGGTACGCCGAAAAAGCAAAGCAGCTATCCTTCATCCACCACGACCGCCCGGTAAAACCGGGACAGGAGCTGGTACACTGGGTGAACCACGTGATAAACACTCGCGGCGCCCTGCACCTGCGCTCTCCAGCGCTGGACCTACCCTTCTACAAGAGAAGGTTCTTAGATCTCGCCGCGCTCATCGCAGTCCTACTCTTAGTTGTATACATTCTGTTGAAGCGCGCCTGCGCGTATATTTGTGCTCATGTGTGTTCGAAAGGTAAATCGGGAAATAAGAAGAAAAATAATTAAATAAATTAAGCTTGTTATAAGTTTTGTTATTATTGAAATAAATATTTCTAAACTAATTTTATAAAGAAGAACGATTTGATTTTTTGTATGTCTGTTTATAATGAATAAACTCGAAAAATACTGAACCGATTGTAAAAATTCTTTCACCTATAGAAAGCTACATAATTACCAAGTAACATACGCTATACTTTTTATCCCGAAAAAATGCACAGTTCCTGTGAGTCACGCGGACAAAGTCGCGGGCGAAGTGCTAGTTGTTTCTAAAATATTTGGTTGTTAAGTGAATCTAAACATATTATAAAGAGGTATTTGATTGATTGTAAGTTTTTATGTACGGTGTAATTAAATAGCAGAAACTATAGTCTACTCGCGTTTATGAACAAAAGACGCGTCCGTACTTTCTGAAGGGCTTACTGCAACTGGTCAAAGGGCGTGGCTAAGCTGAGTGACAACGATGAGTCATTATGAAGTGAATTGGAAAACAAGACGAAATTGAAAATCTTTTTGCATTTTATAGCCCAATTTAAGTTGAAATTACGACCCTTAAGAGCCGAGCTAATGAAAAAACACTATATAATAACGCAGACGGGCTATGAGATGCGACGCGTCGGGTCGCCGGCTAAATTTTCACATGGTCACGGGATTACGGCTCTCCGTCTCACTTCTCGCTTCATAAAGATAGGTTTCGAGGTCTAGACTCGGAGTTAGCATGACATAGTAGCGTTTTCACTAAAACAATTTAGCATTTCGATGCACCGATTGCCAATCTGCCACCGCTAGAGACTACAGTACAACCTAATTCTCGACCGTATCGAAGGCTTTGCCATAGTCCACAAATGCTTAGCAGAGAGGCAAGTAATACCATTTCGGTCTATTGTATAACCTGCCGCAACTTATGTATCTATTCTATATCGTACTAATTACTAGTAATATTATAAAGCTGAAGAGTTTGTTTGTTTGTTTGGTTGAATGCGTTCATCTAAGGAACTGCTAATTGGAAGTGAAAAAATATTTTACTGTTAGGTAGCCCATTTATAGAAAAAGGCTATAGACTATATAACATCACGCTATAGCCAATAGGAGTGGAGCATCAATACAATATGCTGCAAAAACGGGGAAGAGTTATTCCTTTTAAGAGCTACCGTTGCGTAAACTGTTAAAGTAACGCAACAATCATGTATGAAGAAATTGTTCCTTAAAAAGTTCTTAAAAAAAATCCACAATAGCATTGTCGTAGCCAAACTTAAAAGATAGACATCTTGGCTCAAGTTTGGCTCACTATAACGTTTTTAACTGTAATAAAATCTAAATATTATAAAGCTGAAGAGTTTGTATGGTATAACGTACTAATCTCAGTGTGTTGGATAGCCAATTTATCGAGAAAGGTTATAGATTATTTAACATCACGATAGGAATCTTAGGAGTCGAGTAAAAAGAAAAAGTCACAAATATGAAGACCCGACAGAATCCAACAACTTTTGGAGACCCTTTATAACGGTTTTCGTCATCACCTTGTTGATTTCAATCTCCTTAAGAGTTATCCTTATCTCGTAAAAGCTGTCATCTGAGATGTCTTTGGTATAGTGTCGGGTCAATCTAGCTCTCGGGTTGTTTGCCAGATTCATAAGAGAGAGGATTTGCGCAAAGAGTCCACCTTGCTTACTCATTGGCTAATAAGCTCGTGTAAAAGATAGTCGAAGTCACTAGTAACAAAAGTTTTGTATCAAGTATAGGACTTCTTAGGTCGATAAACAGTTGTTTGTACGCTTAGATCTTTTAAAATACCCAACTCATTTTAATGCGTTTTTCACCAACACACAGAGTGAGGTTTGTGTTCAGGCCCGTGTTGACGGCGCGTAGTGTCCCACGCGCGCCTCAAAGAGATGTCAGCAACCAGAATGGGTCTGCTAGGACCAATGCCTGCCAGGGTCGCGATATTTGTTCGAAAGAGGTACCGTGGCCTTGGCATATGGGCAACTGAAGGAACACGGGTGGGTTTTAGTCAATAACAGTCTAACACGCCCTTTCGCTCCACCCTAGAGCGGGAAACATCATTTGATGATTTCCCACCCACAAAAAAAGGAAGGTTTTTGTGTATAATACGTGGGTGAAGCCTCAGCCAAAAGCATGAAAAGTTATGAGTTGAAGAAAGAGTAGAACCTGGGTAAGTACCTGGAGTGTACATTAGTACCTAGCTATAGTACCTAAGCATCGGGACTTGACGAATATAAAATTGGTGATCAGAAGCGAATAGAATTGAATTGGTTTGCTTACAATCATCATTGTTATCCTATCACCATTACAGTTTTGGTTCAGTCAAAACAAAACAATTGGCATAAAAACATTGACACAAAAAAAAGGTCAGAATATTGGCAGTTTGAACGATTGCACTTCGAAAAATACAGAACTGGCTGGAAGCCGTCAATCACAGACAACGGAATGCATCCAAAAAGGTTTCACTGTTGTTTATTTTTTCAAACCGGTTTTCCGTATGGCAACGAATGTCGAAGAACTTGCTATGTTTATAATAATAACAAAAGTTACGGACCAATTTGCGTTGTTTATCAAATATGTCAGAAAGTTTATCAAGTAAAACAAAAACAACATTTTATGTAAACAAAAAAATTATGTAATAATTGAGTATAATCTAATATTGTAAAGAGAAAAAAAAAATATTTTTGTTTGTTACGCTTTCATGCTAAAACTTCTGAACGGATTTGGATGACACTTGAGACATAGGTCGATTTTGACCTGGATTAGGATTAGGGCATATGCGGGTGAAACCGCAGATCGCAGCTAGTAATGAACACAATAATCAGTCGCATCAAACTCATGGTGGAGAGAAGTTGTGTCGGTTTTGTTTATAAATTATCGTAAAGAAAAGTTTTTGTTCTTTCGAACTAAGTAGTAAAAAGTAGCCTTAACTTCAGTGATGTGATTATCAAATTGTTTGTGGATTGTTAATATTATTGTAAGTATTCATAAGTAGTGGGTATGTAAAGTGGTGTTCTTGCGTACAATGTGTTATGAAGCAATAACACGCGTTGTGTTATGTGATATTAGAGCAATGATAAATGAGTTATTTTTAGACAATATATGCATTGATGATCGATAGCAATGAGAAACATGCGTTAATTAATGCTTAGATGATTTTGTCATGTTGAGAGTATGAATGAAGGGTGGTTAACAAAATGTATTTTACAAGGCAAGTGTGACTGGACATTCCGAAAAGAGACGCCCTAGGAGAACATATTATAGTGACCTTATTGGTGATGTTCTTTAGAAGGGTCCGATGCGTAGTACTGGTAACCGGCGTACGTGCCAGATGTATGAACTAAAACAGGGCAAAAAAAGTAGGTAGGGTCATTTCGCCTGTTTGCGTCCATTTAGTGCAGTTGGCAAGTTTGACGGCGATAGTAAAAATATCCCAGCACTAATTTCTATGAAAAATTTATGTAACGTGTTCATTATATAGTCTATTTTAAGATTAACTTTCAGTTTTGTTCAAAACATCTTGTGTTTTTTTTTTAAATAGATAAACTTCAGAAATAGGCATTTTACCCATTTTGCGTCCACAAAATCCAATTCGCGTCCACCCGTGGACCATTTAGCGTCCACCAGCTTAGAAAAGGAATATAGGGGTGATATTTTTAAGAATTTGTAAAGAAAGATTGTATTTTAACAATTTCTTTATTTGAGAATATAAAATCAACATTATTATCATTAAAGACAACAGTCAACACTTTAAAAAAATAAACATATCATAAAATTCTTCTCAACATTGATTGAACTTAAAATTAGGTAAGTAGTAGGTAAATAATGATTGCACCTTTAAGAATAAACAGTAATCAGTTCTCTTAATTTTACCCTAAAATCACAAGGTATATTATTATTGCTAAAGATCAGCCTTGATTAATAATAAGTTTTTGGCGATATTAAAGCAACAAAACAAAACAACAATTTTGTCTAATCGTACAACAACAAAAATTGTTGAATCAATAAATTATGAGACATGGTATGATTATTATAGCCTCTAAGGCTGTATGGATTTCAATTAATGACACAGCTCACATTCAAAAGACTTATCTTTGGCCTCCAAATAACTTAGTACTACAAATCGTTTGCTTTTCAGATGATACCATCAAATAAACTTGTTACACACAACAGCCTATGTTTTTCTCATCGTCTTATTTTTGTTCGTTTCATGTTCTTCTACATCTGAAATTAGTATATCGTCACATAACATTTCACTCGCTCCAAGGCTGGTCATTGTTTCGGAAATGTTAAGAAGCCATTCAACTACTTTATTTTCACCATCTACTCCCAGCGCTGGTTCTAGTCCCGGTTTCTTTACTCCATCTGCTCTGCGCCCACTGATTTTGTCGAATATTGTGGTCTTGGGAATAGCATATTCTTTGCATATTTGTCTTTTCGATTAGTTCTTCTCTCGAATTTCATTTTTTAACGCTTTCTTTAAATCGTCTTCTGTGTATGTTTTCTTTTCCTTCTTCTTTCTTGTCTCCGAAGAACTCATCTTAAATAGAAAAAAAAATAAGAATGGAAGAAATTACTCATTTCATTTAAAAATAGAATTATAAACACGTAGTCTTAATAAAAAATGTACAATAATAATAATAATCAACACATTTTAAATTATTTTTACAAGCAAGTCAATTGTATTTAACGAACATAGTGGACGCAATTTGGTTTATTATTATCCCCTATTGGTATACTTTGCGTCCATTGCGGACGCAAAGTGGAAGTTTTGTAAATTCGATGTAGTAATTCGCGTCCACCTTATTTTATTTGTTAAATATAAAAAAACAGTAGCAAATTCATAATTAATATTATTCCTTTTTTCATTATAAAAGTCTAGAAGCAGCTTTGTATCCTAAAATTCACATAAAACAATAAAAAACTTACCATCGAACGCGCCGCTGCACACTATTTTTTATCTAAAAATCCCGCGCATATGCACTCCCTTGATGAACAGCCGAAATTAACTATTTTTTTAACGGGATTGGTTTGGCGCACGGACCTTTTGTCCATATGTGCGTGCCTCTTATACATTAAGGTATTAGCGGTAATATTTTTTCTTTTGATTGGTGTGTTAGTTTACTTATTTTCGAGGATTTTTAAAGGGAGATCCGTAAAATGGACGCGAACTGGGCGATGGACGCGAACAGGCGAAATGACCCTATGCTAGGATCGTAGCGTTTTACCTACCTCCAAGGGAAAAAGGTGGTCATATTTTTCTTTAAATTATGAATTAAATGCATCTCAATTAGAACCGAATTATTAAGTTCGATGGCTAGTTTCTACCAGCAAGCCAAATTTTTGGAATAATAAAATAAGAACCGACACTAACAGGTTTAGAACTTGCGAAGACTATAATATAATTCGTATATGAAAACTAGCCAAGTCAGACCTTAGGCTACGATATATTATCCTAAGTTATAAGACGAAGTGATATTTTATATAGTTATAAATAAATTTCAGGACTGACCATTGAACTTGGCACCCATTTAGATCTCACTTCTTTTGTCGTTGAAGTCAACAACCAAGGCATATTGAACTTGGCTCTCATTTTACATTTATGTTTTTGGTGGGATATCATTAGTTTTTGTACTAAAATGATTAGTAGGTACTTATTTATAACAAAATTACCAAATGGTTTTTGTTACAAGTGTTCCTAATAGAATCAAATAAGTGAAAAATTATAATAAAATGATAAAAATTTACTAGTTTCTGATTTATTCCTTTGTATTCACTTAATTACCTATCTGCATGCCAAATTTCAACTTTCTAGGTCACCTGGAACTGGGTTAGAGTTTTAATCTATAGGTCAGTCAGTGATAAAAATGACGATTTTTGGACATTATTTACTAAATAACCGTTTGAGATGTGTTTATGAAATTTGGAGCACATATGTATCTTGCAAATCTCAATATATGAGCCAAATTTGACACGTTTATGTGAAACAGTTTTTGAGTTATGAGGGCGTCCAAAAGTGGCTCCAAATGGTTCGTGTAATATTACACACGGTGCTGCTCGCCAGTTCTATTACTTGAACTTGGCTTGACACGCTACCGCGTGTCTAGATAAAACAAATGTCAATTATAAATTGATGATAGGTGTATTATAAACTAAAACAATTCTGAGTTGTAAATGATTCATCAAATGAACGCATCAAATTTTATCTTTTTATGTAAGTTTATTATTCTTTTAATGCCTGCCTCTATATCTGTCGTAGTATTTTATCGTCTACGTGTGATAATATTATCAGTTTGTTGCAATATGATAATTTTAGTAGGAGCACAGTATCAAACTTGATTTATGTGACCCTTGTGAAGTGGTCATGCGTTTATGTTGGAAACTACAATATAATATAATATAATATCTTAGGACAACCAACATACCGTTATCTGATCCCAAACTAGGCATAGCCTGTACTATGGCAACCAGACAACTGATAAGTATACTTATATATTTGTAAAATGTGTACCCCCCCGTAACTTCTAAAATAAGAGACTGGAAAAAAACTAAAAAAATATATGATGTACATAACCATGTAAACTTCCACCGAAAATTGGTTTGAACGAGATCTAGTAAGTAGTATTTTTTAATACTTCATAAATCGTAAACTGCAATTTACCTTTCATTCAATCAACTCAAATATAAAAATTAAAAAAAAAACATTTAATTTCATAAACATAAATCTAATGCATAAACCGAGAATACCTACAGGTTTATACGGAACCCTCGGTGCGCGAGTCCGACTCGCACTTGGCCGGTTTTTGTAGAACCAACTCAGGCGTGCGTTCGCCGCTGTATCGATTAGTTGACACCTACAATAGGCAATTTGGCTCAACTGATATTATGTTTCTCATTAAAGCTATATTTAAAAAAGATATTGTTACTATTTTAAGTGATCAGAACCCTAATAGTTAAGTAATGTTTAGTTTTATTCTGTTTTTATTTTTTATTTGTATCGTTCTTTCGAACAACTAGTAGTTCTGTTTATTAATATGTGGATAACGTTGTGAGTAGTGTATTTGTTACCTCTATTATTAAGTTCTTACCTATGTCTACTTTTTAGTACACTGCTGTTTGTTGTCCTTAGTAAATAAATAAATTCATGTAATAGGATTCTAAAAACTTTAAGTTACATTACCTTTAAATAAATTAGTTTCTGGAGTAAAAAGATTGGCACTAACAAGATAAATACGATATAGTCCGAAGAATTGCTAAACTTAAGTGGCAATGGGCAGGGCACATTGCTCGCAGAACAGATGGCCGATGGAGCCGGAAGGTTCCTGGAAAGGCGGCCGCGTAATGGAAGATGTAGCGTTGGAAGGCCTCCCACAAGATCGACCGATGATCTGGTGAAGGCCGCAGGAATTCGCCGGATTCGGGAAACACAAATCCGGTCGAAATTGCGGAGCTTGGGAGAGGCCTATGCCCAGCAGTGGTCATCTTCTTCTTTTTTAATTTCAATAATGTGGTTACTTTCGCAATTTAGTTTATTAGTTTAAGTTCTTAGCTGTCGCATTAGGGTAAACCCTGTAATGATAGTTTAACCAGTCAATTACCGTAATTACAGACACAAGTAAAAAACCATTGTGTCGATACCAAATGTGGTATCTCAGGGACTTAGAGGTTAAGCATTTATAAATAAATAAATAGTAAATAAATCTTTTGGCTGAAATAATGATGGTGATGAACAAGATAAATAGTGAAATACGTTTATTTTACATCTAGTTTTTACCTCTGTATTTAAACCAACTGAGACTGTTTGTCATGAACATATATGTAGGTATTGTGCCAAGTAAAGGTATGTATTCGTCATCATAAGCACTGAATACTTAAGGAAACAATAATATGAAAATACGTCTAGAAATATGAAATAAAATATCCTTATGTATATATTCCAATGTGAATTTTATGTGCCTATTTGAAATAAACGATTTGACTATGTCTTTGTACCAAAACGGACAAAATAGCTGTGATTAGTGTATGGGTCATTACATCAATGAAATTAATGTAATGAATATAGTTGAATTATCGAAATTAAAGTTATTACATTTATTATTGCATTTTCGTCATTCCTCCGCATTACGTGACAGTGATGTTTTCCACACAAATTTTCAGTTATCGGTGCTATTTTTAGACTTCCTCTTAGGTAATCATTTCTTATACTATAGTACTATCTATATTTTTTATAACAGCAGCAGCGCTTTTTACGGGAGTAAAGATCATTGTGATTTGGCGGACTTGTCAGCAATCTAAAAGCAACCTTATAACAGGGGACTTGTCAGTAGCAGCAACCCAACAGAAACCTTATCACAAGTAGTCTAAAGATCACTATCTAAAGACAGTGATGCCAAATCAGAGTCAAAATAATTCTGAATGGACTGACAAGCAGACACGGCTATTTGAATACGCCCTTACCTTTTAAAGTAATGATCCACAAGTAGGTACGTCTATCGCACCTGGCCAGATCGACTCAACCTTGATAACTGGCTTATCTTATTATCTCGGTATAAATAACATAATGATACTAAAAACAAACAATCAATAAATAAATAAAAAATGATACTAAAATCAACAAACAGTAGTAAGTATATAAGGTGTATCTATTCATACACGAAATATTTTAAGAGGTAGGTACACCTGTACCAGGTGGTAAAGAAGCTATAGAAGCAAAAAGAAAAATTTTATCTAAGAGTTTTTGAATTTTCGTAATTATTATAATTTTAAAACTGCTTGAGACGTTTTGCATAAAACCTTTACTCCAAATTCAATGAATGGCCCGCCTGACGCTGCGAGGGCGGTGTCTCGGGCCGTAAAAAATAAGAAGGAGCCAGTATTTCTCATGTGCGTCAAATAATTTATAAATATTAAATTTTGAAAAAAAAAAAAAACATTTAGAATTTTTTTTTTTTTTTCGTCGCTGTAGCTTGTTTGCCACCTACAGGTGTACCTCTTACAATATTTCGTGTATAAATAGATACACCTTATATAGACGAGCATAGATTATCCAAAATAGCAATAAAAACTATGTAGTATGAAACAAAGTCGCATTTTGTGTCAGCACGCTTAGATCTTTAAAACTACGCAACGCAGTTTATTGCAATTTTCAGCAATAGAGAGAATGATTGAAGAGAAAAGTTTATATGTAGGTATACTAAGCGGGCGAAGCCGCTGGCAAAACCTAGTTAGTTATGAGGTAACTTAATAACGTGGGGAACTCTCAAGAAACAGAAAACTGTATTCAGCAGTGGGTGAAGTCGGCTCCAAAACGGGTTGCGAAATTATTCCTTTTCCGTAATGATAAAGACTACTTACGAAGAGAACCAAATTACGAAGAAAAAATATTCCGTTCGTGCAAAAACCACAAAAAAAAAACATTATGAACATTAATTTGTTTTACAGATAATGGCGGCGAAGGCGGCAATATATTTTTTACTCTGCCTCCTAATTTGCTCCTCATGCGAGGCTTACAAGGCTTTGGTGGTGTTCGGTATGCCATCGAAGAGCCACTCGATCCTCGGCGATGGAGTCGTCAGACAGTTACTGAAGGAAGGGCATGAGGTTGGTACTATGTTTAAAGCATTAATACCATATAAACTCTTCGTGAGCAGTAGTAGCCTAATGGAATCAGCCCCGACTTACCAATTGAAGGTCCTTCATACCCAGGCAGGTGCTTTACGCTGTGAAAATTATTTCATCGCCACTGCTCTCAAAATGGTGAAGGAAAACAGTGTGAGGAAACCGGCATGTCCTAGAATCAAAAACTCGAAGACATATATGTGACATCTACCAACCCGCACTGGGCGCCCGTGGTAGATCACGGCCCACTGCCTCTCTCCAAGAGGAAGCCTGTGTCCCAGCAGTGGGAACAATATAGTCTGATTATGTTATGTATGTGTAAACTCTTCGACTTTTTCTTTTATTCCAATGCTAGATTTTTTTTCAGAGCTAGACCGATACATGCACTGAACTGGAAATTTAAAAGACTAAAAAAGAATGGTTTCTTACACACTTTCTGTGAAAAAACATGAGTAAACATCGTCCTCCTTTCTATTAATAAACTATACGATCACCCATCTGTGTTACAAAAGCCTAAAATTGTTGCTTACCATCTCAGTTCACGTTAAACAGTAGGTATTCACG
The DNA here is from genome assembly GCA_932294355.1 of Aporophyla lueneburgensis. Taxonomy (NCBI): domain Eukaryota; kingdom Metazoa; phylum Arthropoda; class Insecta; order Lepidoptera; family Noctuidae; genus Aporophyla; species Aporophyla lueneburgensis. The sequence goes on along the minus strand of OW028758.1, from coordinate 8,417,629 downwards.
AGCCTTTGAAATTTTTCAGGTAACATATATTAGAACGTTTGAATATAAGAATGCTCCGCCGAACCTTCGACAGATTGACGTCAGTAGCAATATTGATATCATGCCAGGTATGTTGGTCACATTTCTAGAGTTCATTTTTTAACCGCGAAAAAATAATAATTAACTGCATCCCGTTGTTTCACCCACATAAGTCTTGACCCCGCTAGAATATTGGGATAGAAGTACTCCACGACCATGTTCCCATGCTCTAAATTTCATACAAATCTGTTCAGCTGTTTTGCGTGAAAGCGTAACAAACAGAAATGAAAAAATATATCGACGGTCCCTACGTACATAAAGACATGTCAAAAATTGAGGTTTACAGGAGAGCGTTATTTATGTTCAAAGCGCTCTAGAAATAATTCTATGTACAATTTTTTTTTTCTGTCATGTTTTATTAGCTTTAGGAACTTTATAATGGTATTTAAACATATTTTCTGTTTATATAATTTCTTGGAAAAACTGATAGATGACTGTTTCTGCGCTGATGTTAAAATAAAAACATGTCAGACATGCCTATGATATCTTTGTAAACGCAGGAAAGAAGAAAGCAGTTTATAAAATAGAATATTAATAATAGTAGATTATTAACCAAGGGGATAAAGCAGTGTCTTCTGTCGCGGGTGACGATTTAAATCGCGAGCGTAACGAAGGACTCGAGGTTTACTCCCGAGCGTAGCGAGGGTGTTAAAAACTTAAATCACGAGCGAAGCGAGGGATTCAAGACGAGTCCTGAGTGTAACGAGGGATTTAAGTTCACCCAAGACTAAGACAGCTTTATCACCGAGGAAAATACGTTACTTTTCGTACCATTTGCGAAAAAATTAACACAATTATAATATGAGATAAGCATTTATTAAAAATAATGACAATTGAAAGTAAAAATAAACTTAACGCTTATGTATTTGAAGAAAACAAAAACGCGGCAAATTCCTAGACTAATATTTTTTTGTCGGAAAAGCAAAGGCATCAAGCTCATACGGCCGCGTCGGTTTTCGTAATTTTATTTAATAATCATAACTGCAAATAAATGTGTATTCTTTTTTCAAAACGATGTATAATGATAATGATATATAAACTCAATGGTGTAAACACAGATGTAGTTCAGTATAAATTTCGGTAAGTATTCCAAATTTAAATCACATTCTCCCCCTAGAGGATGAATGAAATTCAGTACAATTTTCTTTCCCTGTTTTTAACAGATTAAAAATGACTATTGTTATGTTAGCTTTTTGTGTCATAGAATGTCACTTTTTTGAGCAAGTGGTACGAAAAATGTTTTATGACCGCATACGTATAGATATCCGCATCTACGACACTTATTCGTTGTAAATATAATACTTTCTTGTTCTCATATACGGTTTGTAAATGGCGTTAAATACGTAATATTAAAAAGAAAAATATACAGATATACGTACGGACCGTCGATATTCTTATCTGTGCTATTATTTTAAAATTGATTGCCTTGTTGATGTAGTGGTCGCAAGCGCTATGGATTTGATTCCCAGGTCGGATAAACAGTCATCGGATTTTCTATTTCTATTGGAGAATTCCAGATAGAAATAATTGCTATTGAGCAACCCGGATTCTGGATTTGTGCATAGTTGATGGAAAAAGACTCGCTGCCCATTATATGGGACTTCAACGTAACTGGTGAAATATGGGAGTACTTAAGGCACATCTTTGCTTAACCTTTGCAGGCACAAGGCATTATATTATGTTACGTTTAATATTCCTTTTAATATATTTTAACAGTTGACTCAATCAACATAAAGCGCATAATGGAGAAGTCTGTGTTTACACATGACCATCACAATTTTGTAAAGAGACTAATGCTGAAAATGGCAGCAATGACGGTAGAGAACAAGAATGTTCAGAAGCTGCTGAACGATCCGAACGAACAATTCGACGTGGTGATCGTTGAATGGATGTTTTCTGATCTAATTGCTGGGTAAGTAGACATTACTGACGCATTCTAAAATGTAGGGAACGCTGTTTAAAGTTACTGCTAAGTTTTATTCTGTCTCTTACTGTTGCTTACTGTAGCAAAAAAGCACTCCCAGCTACGGTTTGACTCCAAATTAAACAATAACCAACGTCGGAAGGGAAGAGTCTGCCCCTCATTGCAGTTCAAATCTTCACTCCCTCAGAATTTTTTTTGCTTCCTTGGTCAATTTTTATACAACAAATTAAATGTCACACTTAATCTTTATCCTAAAACCATCTCTAACTGTCGCAAAACCCTTGACTACCAAAAACTGAAAACCTCTTGACGATTTTGAAATAGATTTCCTTCCCTCCTTTCTCCCGTGGCTTATCTACATCTCATATTCGCTCTCTCACACTACAACATACATGCATACCCTACAACATACATTCAAACACTCCAACTTACTTTCACTCAGGACACTACAAATACCTTTTTTCGTGTGAACCATTAGTTTTTAGTTTTTATCCGTTTTTATTTTTAATTATGTCTCCTTTGATATTTTTTATTAGATTTAATTTTCAACAATTTTTTTTTCGTGTGATCCCTTCGTTTTCTTTTTTAAATATGTTTTTTTTTTTAATATTTTCTATTATTTTAAATTTATTCTAATCCTTTTGGTTTGTTTAAAATGACCATCTTTAAACGTTAGGTATACTATATTATTGTTTTGCTGTGGGGGGCCCTGGTGACCTGTAACACAGGTTTCTTACAAAAACCTACTTCAGGCACCAATCTCTTACAATGTTGGAAAATAATATTGTCATAAACTTTGTTAATTTTTAAGAAAACCAATATTGTGAAGAGAGAATAAATAAATAAAAAAAAAAGAATTGAATTGAATTGTCTCTGTTACTTCAATTTGGACTGAAGCGATAAAATGACTTCTTAGAACGTCTATAAGTTTGAAAATCGGGTGTAATGCCCGTGATACACGAGTTTAATTCTCTAAAACTAGGATAGCAAGATAGAACCTCGGTATACTCTCGGTTTGCTTTGGCTGGAATATATAATAGTAAAGTGTTAAAGTTTTTGGGTTCAACATCATGTTCATGACACATGTGGGACAATTTTGGAGGTAAAGCTAAATAAGAATCATGTTTAACTAAAGCAAAACCGAAACGTAGGTACCAACTGTAAATGCTAGCAAATTGGGCTATGGCCACAGTTGTTAATCTCCCTCTTTGCTCAACAATTTTACTTTCTCGGAATTAATTAATCAATACACTTTATGTGTGTAATTATAGTATTTATGAAATATGATTATTTAAATTGTTGCAAATATTTTTTTATTATAAGATGAAATCTCACCTATAAAAAATTACGTAACTAAAATGTCGAATTATTTTATTCCACATATATATTTTTTTGAAACTTCAAAAACATAATTTCTGTTTATTTTTCAGTTTCGCTCCTATATTTGACTGTCCTCTAATCTGGTTGTCTCCTGTAGAAGTTAACTCAGGTACACTTAGCCTCATCGATGCGGCTCCAAGTCCTGCATATTCTACTGATGCATTGTCTACAAGTCAGCCACCGTTTACCTTCATAGAGCGAGTGCAAGAGATATGGTCAAGAATCATGGCCCGATACAACGGATATATGTATGTATGGTTTATATTTAAAGTGGGCTCTTGAAATGATAAGGTATCTGTCTATGGTACTTCAGTAAATCAGTATTTGACACTGGCGTATAAAATCATGTTAATATTATAAATGTGAATGTAAGTTTGTTTGTTACGCTTTCTCGCCAAAACTACTTAACTCGATCATTATGAAACTTTGTACACATATTCTTGGAGGTATTAGAAATAACATAGGATACATTTAACGAAAAAAAAAAAAAAAATTTGCTGGTGAAGCCGCTAGTAAAAGTATCAGGTATGTAGAAATCGATTAAATAGGGTCTTTCTTTTGTTTGGGAAAACATCAAATGACATCTCCCGCTCTGGGTGAAGCGAAAGTGCATGTCAGACTTTTACTGACTAAATCACATCCATGTTCCTGCATCTGGCTTGAAAGGGCCACGGTAAGGTAACACTTTCAAGAAAATCCGCGACCCTGACAGGCATCGACCCTACCGGACCTCTTCAGTGTGTGCTGACATCTCTTTGAGGCGCGCGTGGAACACAACGCGCGACAATAGGGCCTAGCGTAGGTAAACTGGATCCAAATGACTCCTGACACATGATAACCACTTCTCTATTTGTCTTAAGCGACTCTTAGAGAAATGTGTACCTACTGCTCGTATGAGCGGTGAAAACCCGGTGATCTCCTCAAAAAATACAACATATGCTTTAACCTCGAAGTCCCTGAGATACCACATTTGGTATAGACATAATGGTTTTTTAATTGTGTCTGTAATCACGGTAATTGACTGGTTAAATACATAATTAATCTATTATTTCAGGTACCACGATGATATGCATGTACAGGAATATGAGAGGTTGATAGTCCCTTTCATACGAAAGAGAGGACATCAACCGCCTTCATTCTATGACGTTCGGTACAACGCGTCTTTAGTTCTGGGCAACTCGCACGTGTCCATGGGCCAAGCTCTTGCTATACCACATAACTATAAACCGATAGGAGGATATCATATTGATGAGGATGTGAAGCCTTTACCTGAGGTAAGACGAATTTTATTGGAGTGTACGTTTAGGAAGAAAGAATGAAATAAATTAGGAAGGAGTTGACACTTGTTGTTAAACATGGCACAACATTATTTTCTATGGAAAATATAGTAACATATAATAATATATAATAATAATATATCTTAGGACAACCAACACACAGTTATCTGATCCCAAACTAGGTAGAGCCTGTGCTATGGCAACCAGACAACTGATAAACGTACTTATATATTTCTAAATACATACATATTATAGATAAATTACATCCAGACACAGAACAAATGATTGTGCTTATCACACAAAGATTTGTCCTGGGTGGGAATCGAACCCACGACCTCAGTCTTAGCAGTCAGGGCCAGTAACCACTAGACTAACAGGCCGGTGCAAGCGGGAAAGCAAGATGCGAATACTAAAATGACCAACTTTCTTTCAGGACTTAGAAAAACTAATGATGAGCGCCAAAAATGGAGTCATTTACTTCAGTATGGGATCGAACTTGAAGAGCAAGGACTGGCCAGAGAAGGTCAAAACTGATCTACTCAAAATGTTTGGGGAGCTAAAACAAACAGTGTTGTGGAAATTCGAAGAGGATCTGCCCAATGTGCCCGAAAATGTTCATATTATAAAATGGGCGCCACAACCAAGCATTTTATGTGAGTTATTGGCCATTTTTATCCGCATGAAGTACCTACTTAAACAAAGTAGAATCACCCTCATGCGAGCAATTATGGATTCGTGAAAACACATCCGTTGTTCCAAATATTTTGTCTTAATACGCATTGATGATTTATTTTTATGGAAAAGTTTATGTTGTTGGCTACTTTACTAAAGACTGGATATTCATGGGTGTTTAAACATCCTGAATATAATTAATTGACCTTTATAATAAAATATTTCGTACCCTCAATTACTCAAAATCACTTCTGTTTCCAGCTCATCCAAAATGCGTGCTTTTCATAACCCATGGTGGTCTTCTATCCACCACAGAGACGATCCACTTTGGAGTACCCATAATTGGCATACCAGTCTTCGGAGACCAGCCCATTAATGTTAAGAGATCTGCTACGAAGGGCTTTGCTTTAGAAGTCAACCTGTCTCTTGAAACGGCTGCAGAGTTGAAAGTGGCTATTGAAGAAATGCTGCACAATCCTAAGTACGTATATGCGTGTTTTTTTACAAACCTAAGGTGGCTTTTAACACATAATGCAAAGGTATTGGGCTTTCATATTATGTTAGTACTTTCAAAAATTTTTTTGAATAAAAATATTTAAAATTAATATGAGTAAATTAGCGATTCGAAATCAATGGGTTGACAAATAAGTGGCTTTCGTTTAAATAAGAATCTCTCCAAAACGCGTTACCCGCCTTTTGACGAGGTGACTGAAAAACCAGTCGAAATGGCGGTGTTTATGGGAGGCGGATAGAAGACGCCAACAGCGGACATCTTTCGGTTGGAATGTTGATGATGATTACTATCGTATTTATAAAGCGCATACATCATAATATTTTCTTTATGGTCAGATCTGCCTAGCTCCGTAAATTAATCATAGCCCTTTGCAATCTGCATTCCCAGCTCATTTAAACTATCTTCTTACAGGTATAGACAAAAAGTAAAGGAGCTATCATACATTTATCATGACCGTCCAGTAAAGCCAGGCGTGGAGCTGCTGCATTGGGTTCAACATGTCGTGCGCACACGCGGCGCACTTCACTTACGCTCTCCTGCGCTGCTTACACCGTTGTACCAACGACTGTATCTGGATCTAGCAGCATTAGTAACAGTTGTTTTAGTAGTATTTTTCATACTGTTAAGATTTCTGTGTATTATTTTGTGTTCGAAGAAGAAGAAGGTAGATGGTGGGAAGAAGAAGAAGAAGAATTAAATATAAAATATCTTAAAATGAAACCTGACTTTTTTTTTAAATCTTATGGCATTATAAATTTAAATTATAAGAGTAGATGGTTGATGGATGGCTATAAGAGTAAAGGGAGACTAAGGAAACGATGGATTGACTGTGTGAATGATGGATTTGGATAGAAAGGTGTCTACCGAGATGACGACTGATAGAGAAGTGTGGATGAAAAGACATGTTGCGCCGACCCCAAAGAATGATGCATGATGATAGGGAAGTGAGAAAAAGTACTAGATTGTTTTTAGGGTTCCGTTGCCAAATGGCAAAAAACGGAACCCTTATAGATTCGTCATGTCTGTCTGTCTGTCTGTCTGTCTGTCCGTGTATGTCACAGCCACTTTTCTCCGAAACTATTAGCGCTATGTTGTTGAAACTTGGTAAGTAGATGTATTCTGTGAACCGCATTAAGATTTTCACACTAAAATAGAAAAAAAAAAACAATAAATATTGGGGTTCCCCATACTTAGAACTGAAACTAAAAAAAATCTTTTCAAAAAAACCCATACGTGTGGGGTATTTATGGATCGGCCTTTAAAAATGGCATTGAGGTTGCTAATATAATTTTTTTCTAAACTGAATAGTTTGCGTGAGAGACACTTCCAAAGTGGTAAAATGTGTGTTCAAACCAATTTTTGGTGGAAGTTTATATGGTTTTGTACATCATATATTTTTTTTTAGTTTTATCATTCTCTTATTTTAGAAGTTACGCCCCCCCCCCCCGTAACTTTGTTTGTATTTGAAGAGTTTGTTTGTTTGTATGATTGAAGGCGATAATATAAAAATATTTTTTCCAAACTGGTAAAATGTGTGTTCAAACCAATTTTTGGTGGAAGTTTATATGGTTTTGTACATCATATATTTTTTTTAGTTTTATCATTCTCTTATTTTAGAAGTTACGGGGGGGGAGGGGCGTAACTTCTAAAATAAGAGAATGATAAAGGGGGGGGTCCTATAACGTTCGTTGTGTCAAGATTGATGATGACTCTAGGTAGACTGGCAGACATTTCAGTTTTCTGTCTCAAAATATTGTAACTTGTATTTTGTATCGTGATCGACTATTATATTTAATCTATCCATATTTTTATGCTTGTCACGACCTTCACCTTTATTATGACCCACGTGTGTAGCACAATGACAGTCTTAAATATTTATACAGTCAACAATGCAAAGTATTATCTGCTTAATATTCCATTGATGAGTGAGTTCCACGAGTATTTCTAATTTTAAAACGATTGTCAAGCAGTGATGTGCTACTCATATTAATAATAAACTACTCGCTAGTACAAGATGATTCAGTACTATACGCCTGTGTTGCCTGAAAAGTTATACAAATAAACCTGGCAAACCAACATTTCAAAAGACATGACAAAACCCTGGGCTATCTCGGAGCATCCACTTTGACTATTTCGTTTTCCAGTTTAACTGGATGCAACTGTACCATATACTAAACCGAAAAAACTTGGGTAAACAAATAGTCGAAAATTGTCAAAATCGAAGGGAACAAACCAAAAATTTGTCAAAATAGAAATAAAGAAGTTAAGTAGTAGTAGTATTTGTATCTGTAGTTTTATATATATATATATATATATATATATATATATTTATAAGTATGTATGTGTATAATTAGTTTATAACCTATTTTTGTACAAATGTTTCTCTATTATTTATAATTCATTGTTATAGATTTTTAATTATTGTTCCTCTCAACCATAGCACCTGCCATGTAATCTCTTCACCACCCTTGGTTGACTGGTAGAGAATGCCTAAGGCATGAAGTCCGCCTTTGTACCTTTTTTGTGTGCGAGAAGTTTAAATAAATAAATAAATATAAGAGTTTTGAGTTTGCCACGGCAATCGTAACTGTAGGATTACGCGGGCATGGCGATCTCAGCTACTACTTGGGTATGATCGAGATGGTTGAAATCTAATTCTTTCCGTGAATTGAAGACCGAATTTGTCAAAAAAAAAAAAATATATTATTAGCTCTAAATCAATATTTTACTGAATATTCACGTTGGGAGTTATGGCCGAGTTAACGTCATTAGAATGTCATATCGTTTTTACCCTCCGAATAGCTTTCAACGCATGTTATTTCAAAAATGAAGTTCTCCCATACAATGTTTGAGAAGGGTAACCAAATTTCAATTTGATTTGGGAATACCTTTAACTGGAGATTAGCAATTATATTCGATATCATCTAGCTCAATCTGCAGATAGAAAGCTTATTATTCATTTTTCGACAATTTTTGACAAATTCAGTCTTCAACTGACGAAAACAATTAGATCTCTTATCCAAGTAGTTTCTGTGATTTCCATTATCGCGCAATCCTACATGTCACGTTTGCGACATTGTACTAACCAGTATCACGAGCCTCTCGGAGTAGCAGGTACCATAGGCATAATTATTCTTATCTATTCTCATTATGTTCTAGTACCTGGATGCCCGAGCTTTGCTCGGTATTTATTTATTTTTTTGGTAATTTGTGTTTTTTAGAAATTATATTTAATAGATTTTGGTATTTTTTCTTCCAATACAACAAAAAACAAATTTATGTTTAAGTTTATTATCGATAAAGTTGATTATTGAAAACACGTATAAAACGAAATTTTCTAAAAATGAATCCTAGCTAGAATGATTTATCGCCCCCGAAACCCCCTGTAAACTAAATTTCATGAAAATCGTTGGAGCCGTTTCCGAGGTTCAGAATATATATAAGGTGTATCTATTCATACACGAAATATTTTAAGAGGGACACCTGTAGGTGGTAAAGAACCTACAGCAACGAAAAAAATAATTTTCTAAATGTATTTTTTTTAAAATTTAATATTTATAAATTATTTGACGCACATAAGAAATACTGGCTCCTTTTTATTTTTTACGGCCCGAGACACCGCGGCGTCATGCTCGTGCCGTCCGGTCGCCGCCCTCTCAGCGTCAGGCGAGACATTCATAAAATTTGGAGTAAGGGTTTTATGCAAAACGTCTCAAGCAGTTTTAAAATTATAATAATTACGAAAATTCAAAAACGCTTAGATAAAAAAAATCTTTTTGCTTTTATAGCTTCTTTACCACCTACAGGTGTACCTCTTAAAATATTTCGTGTATGAATAGATACACCTTATATATATATATATATATATATATATATATATATATATATATATATATATATATATATATATATATATATATATATATATATATATAAATATATACAAGAATTGCTCGTTTAAAGATATAAGATATTACTGCCTAGTCATATTTACCTGCATATTATTTTGAATAGCTGATACCTAATCAATTTCCTGAAGTAACAAATATCTTATAATTAACGATGAATGTACTCAATAACATTATTTTATCGAAAAGGAACATTAGACCTGACATTATAATGTGCATCTGGACTGAGGGCCCATTTTTTGAACCCTTGCGTACCGAAATAAGATTTATAGGGAAATTAGTTAAAAATAGTAAAAACTTAAAGCAAAGGGTCATAAATTTCTTAAACGTGAATTAAAACTGTTATGATGAAATAACTTGGGCCCTCAATCCAGACGCATGCATAAATTGGCATAGCCTAAATCTCAGTAAGTACTATCTCTCGGTTAATAATTTTTGTTTAAGAATTTAGTTAAGAATTTCTTAAATATTTTAAGAAATTCCCAAATCTGTAAAATATATCATTACCGATTTATGGCGGCATATCTAGGGCCCTCACTTCATTATTGTTTGTACTGAGAAATCTGCAAAACATGAATGAATATATCTGAAGAAATACATAAATACGACTTCAACATGTTTTACTTACTTACCTATGTGAATTAGTTAAAAAAAAATAAGGGCACAAAACTTAATTGTTAAGAAGTAAATGAAAGTCGAATTTTACTAAAAGGTCTGAACTGACAGCCCAATATTTTCGGCTTTATTGACTAGGCTCAACCTCATAGATTAACGCAAATTAGAATAAAAGTTTTAACTATTTCTTAATTAAATTGTAATATATCGTTCGTTCTTCTAAATGTCATACTTTAAGAGAAAATTGATTTTCAATTTTTTGTAAGAGAATTATTTGTAGGGTGACCATAATGTTCAAAGTAAGTACCTGTCCATTTTGTAAAGTGCATTCGGAAAGTCATAATATTTGCAGCTAAAAGTACTATATACCTTCTAATTACACTTTGGCTTTCCTTATTTTTAATGTAATTTCTATAAAAATAAATAAAACTAGAGCATTTATTTAGCTTCAACAGTGTTTGCATAAAATGAAAGGCAAACTAACCGACTAGTAGTATGTTATACATGTAAGTAGTCATCGTATCTATGGATCACTGTAGCACCAGATCAAACAAATTCATTGTGATAAATAAAACACGATCGGTATAATTATAAAAACTATTTACTTCACATAAATGTTACCTTAAAATAGTCTTATATCCTAAAAATACGAAATTGCGAGAGAGCTAAGTAATTTTTAGTGATGAGTGCAACTATATCTCTGATTTAAAAAAAAAATCATTTTCATTTTCGTTTTTAGTTGTTTTTTTAAACCATATTTTTTATTAGCTTTAGGCAACTTGGCTCATAGTATTACCTTAAAGAGTAACATCACATAAATAGAAATTACATTAAAAATAAGGAAAACCAAATTGTAATTAGTAGGTATATAGTACTTTTAGCTGCAAATTATGACTTGCCGAATGCACTTTACAAAATGTACAGGTACTTTGAACATTATGCTCACTCTACAAATAATTCTCTTTCAAAAAGTTGAAAATCAATTTTCTCTTAAAGTATGACATTTAGAAGAACGAACGATATATTACAATTTAATTAAGAAATAGTTAAAACTTTTATTCTAATTTGCGTTAATCTATGAGGTTGAGCCTAGTCAATAAAGCCGAAAATATTGGGCTCTCAGTTCAGACCTTTTAGTAAAATTCGACTTTCATTTACTTCTTAACAATTAAGTTTTGTGTCCTTATTTCTTTTTAACTAATTCACATAGGTATGTAAGTAAAAAATGTTGAAGTCGTATTTATGTATTTCTTCAGATATATTCATGTTTTGCAGATTCCTCAGTACAAACAATAATGAAGTGAGGGCCCTAGATATGCTGCCATAAATCGGTAATGTTATATTTTACAGATTTGGGAATTTCTTAAAATATTTAAGAAATTTTAACTAAATTCTTAAATAAAAATTATTAACCCAGAGATAGTACTTACTGAGATTTAGGCTATGCCAATTTATGCACGCGTCTGGATTGAGGGCCCAAGTTATTTTATCATAACAGTTTTAATTCACTTTTAAGAAATTTATGACCCTTTGCTTAAGTTTTTACTATTTTTAACTAATTTCCCTATAAATCTTATTTCAGTACGCAAGGGTTCAAAAAATGGGCCCTCAGTCCAGATGCACATTGACATTATGATTATATACATGACATTGAATTAATCACTTATTTAATTGACGTTAGTAGATTAGTAATAAATAATTCATTGATAGGCTAAAGGGTAGTTGGTGCAATTTCTATCTTATTTTCCTACCATATTAATCAATATGCTTAGCCTTTTCCAACTTCACTGTATTTTTAACCGACTTCAAAAAAAGGAGGAGGTTATCAATTCGACTGTATTTCTTTTTAATGTTTGTTAGCTCATAACTTTTGACTGGGGGAAACTGATTTTGATGATTCTTTTTTATTTGAAAGCTGGTGCTTCCCGAATGGTCCTATTTTAATTTGGTTCCATTCGGACAAAGTGATCCATGTGAAAACCATATAAGGGAGCGTCCAAGCCAAGCGGGCCACTCGGCGCTGGCAGCGGCTTTTTTGCATAAAACACGTTCTGTTCAACTCGCTCACAAGCTTTGGGAAATAGCTAAAAAAAAAATTGAAATACATAATTCAATAGATTTTAAGCTGTTCTTTCAAATGGAGCTATTCGTTTTTACAAAAATAATTTTCTTTTTAGTGAAAATTGAGTTTCAATTTGAAGTTAGATTGCCTCGAAAAATGTATTTTTTTAATTTTTTTTTCTCACTTCGGTCGAATGTTTAACCCTTCAACAACATTTCTGTAAAATTTCAAGTTGGGAGGGGCAACGGTTTGCAAATGACAAGCAAATCAAGTCCGCGACGTCGAGTGATGCGATGTTTTTCACCACCCACTTACAACGATCGTCGTCTGCAATACAGTGCAGCAGGCGCGCGGCCGCGCAAAACGACGCGGCGACGACTTGAAATTTTACAGAAATGTTGTTGAAGGGTTAAACATTCGACGGAAGTGAAAAAAAAAACAAAAAAAAATATATTTTTCGAGGCAATCTAACCTCAAATTGAAACTCAATTTTCACTAAAAAGAAAATTATTTTGGTAAAAACAAATAGTACCATTCGAAAGAACAGCTCAAAATCTATCGAATTATGTGTTTCGATTTTTTTTTTAGCTATTTTCCGAAGCTTGTGAGCGAGTTGAACAGCAGAACGTGTTTTATGCAAAAAACCCGCTGCCAGCGTCGAGTGACCCGCTTGGCTTGGACGCTCCCATAAGTCTTAAATTTGCATTAAGTATTTGCTCGACACATGAACAAATAACGTGATTAGATTAGTGCGGGGTATCTACCATAACTAAAAAGTTAAAAATAAAAACGTTTGACAAAAAATAACAACCGACTTCCTAAAAAAAAAACACTACAGAGTGAAAAATAACTTTAATTTCGGAAGTCGGTGGCAAAAAAACCTTAATAACAGATCATAAGACACCGACTTCCAAAATTAAAGTTATTTTTCTCTTTTTAGTGTTTTTTTTTTAGGAAGTCGGTTGTTATTTTTTTGTAAAAAGTTGTTATATATGGAGCAAATGCCTATCTGACCTCAACAATCCAGTTGCTACGATAATGCGATACGTTTTCGTGAGACTTTCGGGTTAGGATAGGTTTCAGTATTTAAAGATGGTCATCATCTCAAACCCACCGCGGCAAGCGTAGCTTAACCTAATCGTTTGATTAGAGCCACTGTTATACTACATACCTTGTAGCCTGTACACTATCTAGGTATTTAATTGGAGAATACTGTTTGAAAATATAGTTTTCAGGAATGTTGGTAAAAACAACTACAATGACAGAAAAACAACAAGGTTTTAAAAATAACAAATTATATTCAACACTTTCATTAATTATCTATACAATCAAACATAACAATATACTTAATTTATTAAGAATACAAACATTCGTCTGAAGTATTTACATAAACTACAGTAATAACAAAATGGAAGCCAGCTAAGTGGATATTTTATCGCATATTGATCTAATATTATAAGGTTACATCAAAGTTATTGGTAAAATGAAACATGTACCAAGTAACTACAAATATATGACACGATTTGTTTGATTCGAGATCCCAAAACCTTGGCTTTTCCGATAATTTGAAGTAATTATATACTGTAAAAACGTTGAGCGTATACCATAGTAAGACTGGCCTTGATAGTTGAAGTATTCATTTTTATTTGTACATGAGTCAGCATATTCAAATAGACAGATTTAGTTTATCCAATAAAATATCACTATACTGGCGATGATGAGTTAATCCTCTCCTATAATTCTATTTGATCCTCACTGTACAGGCAAAAAAAAAACGCGTGAGCTTCACATACCAAATTAAACACCTACACAATGCGCTGAGTATTAATGTCAGTGAAATATACTCAAAGAAGCAAAAGATTTGGCCCTCATGCACGCTATACGTATTTAAACCATCGTTCTGTATTGACTCCTAGCATGTTTGCGCATAGACATCTCACGCACCCACGCACACGACGTAGCATCGATTCCGTTTTATAATCTATGGACTTGACAGCTGCGCGCGCCCCCACCGCGCACCCCACTCGAAAACGACCGCGTACGACTCAACACGCGCTTATAATAATTTTATTCTATTTTTCTATTGTACACGTTGAATAAACGTATTATCTCAATTTGTCGCATCATTCCACAAGAAACAAAGTACCGGCGTTCACATTCTGTCTCTGTCATCTTCAAATAACTGACAGAAATAGAACGATGTTATTAAGTTGTTTAGTGCTATGCATTGAGCGGTTCGTGGTACAAGGTTCCCTTATCTTGGACTACACACTACACATAAAATATAGGCTACTAGATATTTCTGCTCAATCTTTTTGTTGCCTATACCAATACCTTCTAAAACACTAAAACAAGCTTAATTTGTCTTCACTTTCGTACTCTTCTTGCCCGTCACTAAAGAAAGAATCCTCTTAATTACTAACAGTAGAACTACGAAAGCTAACAGGATCACCGCTAGTAGATCTAGATACACTCTCTGGTAAAGTGGTATTTCTAGAGCCACTGATCGCAAGTGGAGAGCACCCTTTGTCCGAACTACATGATTCACCCAGAAATTTAGAGCTTCCTTAGGCTTCATTGGACTATCATGGTACGCTATTGATAGCTCTTTTACTCTCGCGGCGTATCTGTGGGAGAAAAGATCATGATTAGTATCTTGGGCAGGTATATCATTATCGTAATCAGCAAGGTTAATGACGAAAGTACCTATCATCTTGCACAACAGTCATAACAAGAAAACAAGTACAAGAAATGTTTTTGATATCATATCTAATAATTAACTATTTCAATGGAGTTACAATAAAAACACCTTGTTAAACCTCATGACAAGAAAGCTGATAATCTAAAGGTGGAGGACGTACTAGAAAAGTTGAAACTGTAGTTTTCTGTCGTGTAAAAGGGAACGGGTGGTGAACTGTGGGCACTGCAAAGATCTGTCTTTCTTCCACATTGGGACAATGGTCAAAAGAAAGACGATCAAACAGTTTTAAGTTAGAAAGAGTACTTGATTCTACTTACTTCGGAAGATCTCCGAGAACTTTATCTAGAGCAACCTTCAGATCCTCATGCAGATGGTAAGTCAGGTCAACTTTTACAGCATAGCCCTTTTTTTGTGCTCGGTTTGCGTTAAGGAACTGGTCAGCGAAGACTGGGATGACGATTAAAGGAGCAGCGAAGTGGATAGCCTCGGTAACGGACAGGAGACCTCCGTGGGTGACAAAGAGGACCAGGTTCGGGTGGGCTGGAAAGATGAAAATTATTATATAAATTATACAGAAATAAACTGTTAAGCTAACAAAAAACATAATCGCTTATTACCAGGTGAGATAATAGTCAAACGTTTAATTATTTAAAAAAACAAATTAGAACACCAAAAAATCGTCAGTCATTTACGAATTAACTTCCCAATAAAAACATTTAATTAAGCTCAGCGGCTAAGAATAGTTGATGGTTGATTGATTCGTTTTTAGACTGAGCATATAAAGAAGCCCTATAGGCTATAGGATAATTATGATGAGACAGTAGAAGTTTCAAAAAACAATTATGGTTGGAGTATTTTTAGAAACATTCAAACAGTCTTGTGGCTGTCGAATCTAAGTGGATTTAACAATTAATTAATTATGTCATCAACGTATTCACGTTGATATTAATCGCAAAAAGATGAATGCTAACCACAATTATTCATTTTGCTTGTTGTTTTTAAATATTTTGTACGTACGCCGACTAACGACCAAAGCCATCTGCTTACAAATTGTACAAAAAATACACTTATCATCATCGTTAATTGTTTTTGAACTGTCATGTCATTACTGAGTACCTAATTCTTTTGCTGTAGCAAATTACATGTGTTTTTCATTGACAACATGAGCTACACATCATTCAACCTTGATGTTTCATTGAGCACATTTGTATTCGTCATAAAATGTTATTATAGTTACATAATATGATCACATCGTATAGGTTCACTGCTTAACACATCTCGCCGCTAAGAGATCGCTTGTTGGATAGTTTAGCATACTCTGAAGTATTTTTCTTAGGCACCTTTATTTTCTATACTTCGAATTTCTTACTTTCGCGTTTCCTATTGGTTATGATGCGACTATTTACAAGACCAAAACTTTACCTAAAATGCTCTGCTGTGGTGCCCACTGCACTATATGGACATTTTTCGACGCTCCAGGAAGATTTTCTTCGAATTTCCATAGCACTGTCTGTTTCAGTCCTCCAAACACCTTTAATAGGCCTTGTTTCAAGTCGTCTGGTAAGTCTTTGCTTTTCAGGTTTGATCCCAAACTGAAGTAAATCACTCCGTTCTTGGCACCGTCCATTATTTTCTTCAGGTCCTGAAAAAATATTTATTTATTAGTAACAATTGATGATAGGAAAGGAAATTAAGAAAATGGGTTGAGAGTGCGAGGGTCTTATGATATGATGATGTTTTTAAAAATACTTATCATTAATATTTCATATTGTAGCAATTAGGTATTATGAAATTGCCCTTATCGTTGCTTTCACTTTATTGACTAAAGAACACCCTTTTCCACAGAAGCCCACGGTCCAAAAGACCAGTTTTAATAGAAATATTTCACCCACCTCCGGTAAAGGTTTGACCGGCTCATCGATATGGTACCCTCCTATATGCTGGTAGCTTGGTGGCAAAGGTATGGAGCTCCCAATAGCCACTTGCGAGTTGCCCAACAACAAAGATGCGTTGTATTTTAGCTCATTGTAGTTTGGTACTGGTCTGCCTTGTTCGGTAACGATAGGTGCGATTAGTTTCATGTAAACTTCCTCTTCTCTGGCGTAAAAGGCACTGAAATGGAGACAAAAAAGTGTTACTATGTTAGGATCTGCATCCAGACTCTCCAGATGCCACTGCATACTTGTATTTTACATGGAGCGACTGCTTGTCTGACCTCCACTACCCAGTGACTGGGTAGCAGGATACTTTTTGGTAAGACTGGTTGTCAAACATTTCGGACTTTTGACGACCTGGAACGACTGCCAAAGATCTACAAGTGATTCAAAAGATTCCTAGTTACCGAGGGGTCTAGGTATATGAAGTTAACCACCCATTCACGGGCCAACCGCGATAAGTATAGCTTCCCGGATCGATGGACCCGTGCAGCTGTCAATACTTAGCTATGAAACCCACATCTCAGAAGAAGCTATACGAGCAAAAATCATGCTGGTTATCTAGGAGGTGTGAAACAGAACGGGTAGGCCGCATATTTAAAATAAGGGACTTGCTGTTCCAGGTACCTATAATGTTTTATCAATTTCAGCAAGTCATGATACATATCATAAACAGCCTATAATGTTCCCACTGTTGGGACACAGGCCTCCTCTGAAGTGGGCTACAATCTACCACGCGGGCCCAGTGCGTCTTGGTAGATGTCATATCTTCAAATTTTTTGTTCGAGGGTATGCCGGTTTCCTTACAATGTTTTGAGAGAAGTGGTGATGAAATTATTTACGCAAAGTAAAGCGCCTATTTGGGTTCTAACTCACGACCTACCACTTGTATGTTGGAGCCGATACCACTAGGATACTAGTGACAAGTCATGATGATTAAGTAAAATACAACTTATGAATCAAAGTTATCTTTGTTATCATTGCTATTATTCCTATCCGAAGTACGTGTGTACTTCGGATAGGAATAATAGCAATGATACAAGTCATGATGAGGAAGGTCTTTAAAAATAAGTAATCAAGGACAACATTTTGACGAGTCACTGTGATTTGTTTTATTGTTTGTCTGTGTCCCTTTATCGTCATTTTGATATATGTAAGTGAAGATGTGTCTTATGGCTTAAATTTGAACATGTACGAAATATTAGAATAGACATGTTTGAATATAAAACCGGATACAACTAGTTTCTCCTGTCTATTATGAGATGAATGAACTCATTGGTACGTCGATTGTTGACATCATAATGTTTTTAAAGCACAAGATATCTTGCTATGTGACCTCAGCTTTTATTTAAGTGTTATATTTATAGAAACCAGTTGTCGCCTAGTGGTCGAAATTCCATTAGAAATTCCAGACCATAATTCATTTAAATAGAAACAAATTATGGTATAAAAACATGAAGTTTCTGCTATAAACTTGATCTATACCAAATTTCATACTCCGTTCGCGTAATTTTCGTAAAAAGGTGTACAACATTTTTAAAACACGTATTAATACCGGGTGACATTTTTTACCGTCTTGAAAAAAAATGGGTGTAATAGGTGAACGGAGTAGAAGCCTTTGGCATATAAATTTTTATTATTTTTATTTTTGAATAATATGTAATGAAATTGATCTAGCAATAAATACTACACATTTAAAGTAACATTTTCATACTAGAACAACAAAAACAGAAATTTGGAAAAAATAAAATAAAAAAATCAATTAAAATCTATCGAAACTCAAATCATTCGCACCCTACTCAATGCGCGACATGTATCAATGATTTTGTAGCGCGATCCTACCCTTTGAAGCCGGCCGATAGGCGGCTAAGTTGATCTTTCGCTGGCGCACGAGCCGCACACGCATCCCCGTTAGCCCGCGTCCCACGCTCCTTTAGTCACCTGCGATGAATCTGAAGGCCTTCCTGTCTTCTATTCTAGTTACACAACACACCGTATGAAGGTCGAGACGGTAAAAAATTTCATCCGGTATATCTAAGACGATACGGTGAACCATGGTGTCAGTAGAGACAAAAAATACATATAAGTTAATTTGAATAAATTTAAACAATATGTTTTGAATCGGCTCATCCATCCACGGACCGACCTTGGTAAGCGTAGCTTAGTCGTCGATCGACCCATGCGCCTTTTATTATTCGGACATTGTTTGACTCGAAAAAAGAACATAAGAATTAATCATCTTTATCATCTGCTTAGTTTTTTCCCAACTATATAAGGTGTATCTATTCATACACGAAATATTTTAAGGGGCACACGTGTAGGTGGTAAAGAAGCTATAGAAGCAAAAAGATAATTTTTATCTAAGCGTTTTTGAATTTTCGTAATTATTGCAATTTTAAAACTACTTGAGACGTTTAGCATAAAACCTTTACTCCAAATTCTATGAATGGCCCGTCTGACCCTGCGAGGGCGACGACCAGACGGCACGAGCATGGCCGCGGTGTCTCGGGCCGTAAAAAATAAGACGGAGCCAGTATTTCTTATGTGCGTCAAATAATTTATACATATTAAATTTAAAAAAAAAACCCTTAGAATTTTTTTTTATTCTTTGCTATAGCGTCTGTACTGTGTGGTGCCGGACGTAAAGAATAACATCACCCCATTTCTTCCCGTGGGTGTCGTAAAAGGCGACTAAGGGATTTACTAGAGAATGGGCAGCAGCGTTCTCTATGCATTTTACCACCATACTGCGATCGCCAACCCGCCTGCCAAGCGTGGCGATTATGGCAAAGCCCCCCAAATTGGGGGAGGCCTAAGTCCAGCAGTGGACGTCTTACGGCTGAAATGATGATGATGATGATAGCGTCTTTACCACCTACAGGTGTACCTCTTAAAATATTTCGTGTATGAATAGATACACCTTATATTAGGATCGCATCCAAGTCAATACGAATAGAGTTGAATTCTAGTATTTCACGTGGAGCGTCTCTTATCTGACCTCCACATACAGTTACTGAATAAAATGATACTCCTTGTTAAGACTGGTAATCACGAACTACGAATACTCACTTATTATGTTGATAAAGTCCTTTCAATTGGACCCATAGCTCCTGGACTCTGCCTGTGAAGGAGTACGGTGCCACGCGTGCTTGCAGGTAATCACTGTTGTAAGCCGGGTTCAGAGGACCATGCACCAAGTTCAGAATCATCCAGTGCGGCTCGATGGTTGAGAACCAGATGAACGGACATTGGAGCACTGCTGGCAATCTGGAAATAAAATATTTCATCATCTAGAGTTCTGATATTCTGGGTGCGTGCTATCGAAGACCATGTGCATAATGCATAGTATTTAATTATTTATTAAAACTTTGTGCACAAGAAAAAAATGGTTTACAAAAGACGGTGTTAATGCCTGAAGCGTATTTAAAGCTAATTTTTTGTAAGAGTGTTTTAAAAATGGTCTGCTGAAGTGTCAAAGTTGTTTTGTCTCAATCGAAGAACATTAGATTAGTTCCTTGTCGATTATTGCTTTTTATTTCTAAAGGTAAATCGTATTTTTTCGCTTCTTCTGATAATAAAATTATTGGAGCATATTATTTTTAATTGGGAACTGTTAGCTTCAAGCACTTATTTGATTTTCGCAAGATTAGTCTGAGTAATCTTCACTTGAGTATTACTTATGCAAACAGAATTATTTATAAGCTCATCTTTATCGGCCAGGTTTTTTGAATAAACATTGAAATTGCTAGCTTTGCATTCTTGTTTGCCGTTTTTGTCATTTATATTTTTCTTATCTGCAGTAGTTTTATTTGTCTGTTATTTCAATTTGAGTTCTCGTTTAACTATGCAATTCTAAAGGAAAAGTACCTGGCAATTTTTAACGGTAAATGGATTCTTAATGCTACTTACGAAGAGTACAAATCACTGAACATATATTCTCCAATGATGACATCAAAGTTGTGTGTGCGGTCTTTTAAAAAGTTCTGTACATTCTCGTTTTCCAGCGTTAATGCAGCTATAGCCATCATCATCTCGAACATCATGTCCGAGTCTTGTAAGTTCGTCTCTCCACTCATGATCTGCTTCACGTCCAACATTTTTTCTGTGGAATATATTGTTTTTATTAGTAACTGACACATTAGTAAGAAATTCCTACGTTGTAAGGTAGGTAGCGGTTAGATATGTGTAACGAAGTTCTTCGCAGAATGATATGATGAGATGGAATTATTGAAATAACATGGTGTGCAATTGTAGACGCAAATATCCAGTTGTGGACTACTATTTTCTGGAAAACTCATGAGATATTGCAGCTTCTCATTGTTGTTCCATGGATTTTATAAAAGTGTTTCAATTATTAGTTAATATTGTAATAATCCAGTTGCTATATAATTCCAAAATCTACGATCGCCTATGGAGAAAAATTGCCAGTGTGTTTTTTATCATTCACACTGCTATATTTTGTTATGATAATATACGTTAGCAATATTATACGTTAGCAAAGTTAGGTAGCTTGATCTATTAAATTGATACATTTTGTAAACCAACTAATATATTTAGAATATTACATCATTGGCGAAATAGTGATAACAAACAACAGACTGTGAATTAACGCATCAGACGACCTTGGATCTATTTTCAAGAGTCTCATTGTTTGAATACGTACTTCTCTTAACATAATTCTGAAAGAATTACTGTTTTCTTAGACTCGTGTGGTTAATACGACTTGACAAAACACCGTGATTCGTCGCCCCACCGCGTCTGTCTGTATTTGAAGGCGATGAATTCAAAAACTACCGAATATATTTTCATACGGTTTTCACTAGTGGACAGAGTAATTCATGAGAAAGGTTTAAATGTAAGATCCAGTAATGTGTTGTGTAAATTGGCTGGAATATGACGATGAGTGATGAAGATGCCGGAAAAATCATGACGACTGGGAGCTTTACTGGCGTAAGCCGCGTAAAGCAATAGTTAAATGAAAGCAATGTATTACGGATTGATACATTGTTAACCTGACTAACACATTTGATACATTTAATCCCGTTAATACGTTCCGGTGGGTTATATTCCGACATCGCATCACAAACGCTAGCACAATCAAAACGGTTTACTTCAATTTCGATGCTCATCTACTTACCGCTGAAAAATTTTTGGTTTTCAGTGACATCTACTAAACGTAGTTTCGGGTGATTTGGTTGCTTTTTGATGAAAGGCGTGACATATGTCACCTGTAAACAAAAAAAATATTTATGGTCAAAATGTATTTACAAAGTCTATGAATCGCCGAGAACGGGAAGGGACGCCCTAGAAGTACATATAGACACTTTATTGGCGATGTTCTATAAATACATCACGAGCGAAGCAAAAGGAGTATTTAAGAATCGTAGCAGGTGGCGTTCTTTAGTTTATGATTACCCCCCATAGGAATGAGGCGTAAATTTCAGGGTGCTTGTAGGTCAAAACGTTTTTCATGTATTTACATAGGTTCCTAACTAAAGTCATATAAATAATTGGGTTTTCAGTGACAATAGCTGCCCTAACTGACTTTAACATTAGAAAGAAAGCAATCCATACTAATATTATAAAGCTGAAAAGTTTGTTTGTTTGAACGCGGTAATCCCAAGAACTACTGGTCCGAATTGAAAAAAATATTTTTGTGTTGTGTACCCTATTTATTGAGGAAGACTATAGGTTATATAACATCACGCTACAATCAAAAGGAGCGGAGCAGCAACGAAAAATGGACGAAAACTGGCAGACAAATCGATGCGACGCCGACGGGAAGGGTCAAGGGAGCAAAAATTTGACGCGGACGAAGTCGCGGGCAGAAGCAAGTAAAATATATTTAGCACAGACTATACACAATGTACAGCAGATAGAAGTAAAAAAAATGAAATTATCATCATCATCATCATAATCTGCCTAGCCTTTTCCCAACTATGTAGGGGTCAGCTTCCAGTCTAACTGGTTGCAGCTGAATACCATATTTTACATAAAGCAACTTCCTATCGGGTCTCCACAACCTAGTCACTGGGTAATAACGCCTCTTGGTAAGAGTGGCTGTCGGACTATCGGCCTTCTGACGACCCGTAACGACTGTCAAAGATTTACGAAAGACAGCCGGGACCAACGGCTTAACGTGCTTTCCGAGGCACGGAAGGGTCTTGGTATGTAAAGATGGTCACCCATCCACGGACCAATCGCGGCAAGCGTAGCTTAACCTGATCGTTCGACCCAATGACTCAATTGTTAGTATACTTATCCTATGTTAGTAGCTAGTAACTCAATAATACATTCTTATATACATAGCGGCAGCACTATCCGACGCGTCACCGCGTCACCGCGCGCGGGTTGATAAAGTGCGATCTAAGGCGCGGGACAAATACAAGAGGCGTCGGGCGGAGGCGAGGCGCGGGCGCGGCGCGGGCGTGGTGCGGGCGCGGCGCCGGTGCAGCGCAGAACAGGCGTGCTAACGGTGTCGGAAAGGCGAGGCGCGGTGTTTCTCGTTATTTTATGTTAAATTCTATATCGTCACGCATTTTCCGGGTGCGCCGAAGGCGAGGAAGCGGCGCCCGCGCCGCACCCGCGCCACGCCCGCGCCGCGCCCGCACCCCGCCGTCTCAGTATGTCTCGCGCCCCACCTCTTCTATACATTTTGTATGAAATATCAAAGAAGTGGCGCCACGCCCGCGCCGCGCCCGCGCCTCACCTCCGCCCGACGCCTCTTGTATTTGTCCCGCGCCTAAGGCGCCTAAGGCGCGGGACAAATACAAGAGGCGTCTGGCGGAGGTGCGGCGCGGGCGCGGCACGGGCGTGGCGCCACTTCTTTGATATTTTCGCCTTTCCGACACCGTTAGCACGCCTGTTCTGCGCTGCACCGGCGCCGCGCCCGCACCACGCCCGCGCCGCGCACTTGTATTTGTCCCGCGCCTAAGGCGCGGGACAAATACAAGAGGCGTCGGGCGGAGGCGAGGCGCGGGCGCGGCGCGGGCGTGGTGCGGGCGCGGCGCCGGTGTAGCGCAGAACAGGCGTGCTAACGGTGTCGGAAAGGCGAGGCGCGGTGTTTCTCGTTAAATTCTATATCGTCACGCATTTTCCGGGTGCGCCGAAGGCGAGGAAGCGGCGCCCGCGCCGCACCCGCGCCACGCCCGTGCCGCGCCCGCGCCACGCCCGCGCCGCGCCCGCACCCCGCCGTCTCAGGCGCGGGACAAATACAAGTGGCGTCGGGCGGAGGCGAGGCGCGGGCGCGGCGCGGGCGCGGCGCGGGCGTGGTGCGGGCGCGGCGCCGGTGCAGCGCAGAACAGGCGTGCTAACGGTGTCGGAAAGGCGAGGCGCACTGTTTCTCGTTATTTTATGTTAAATTCTATATCGTCACGCATTTTCCGGGTGCGCCGAAGGCGAGGAAGCGGCGCCCGCGCCGCACCCGCGCCACGCCCGTGCCGCGCCCGCGCCACGCCCGCGCCGCGCCCGCACCCCGCCGTCTCAGGCGCGGGACAAATACAAGAGGCGTCGGGCGGAGGCGAGGCGCGGGCGCGGCGCGGGCGTGGTGCGGGCGCGGCGCCGGTGCAGCGCAGAACAGGCGTGCTAACGGTGTCGAAAGGCGAGGCGCGGTGTTTCTCGTTAAATTCTATATCGTCACGCATTTTCCGGGTGCGCCGAAGGCGAGGAAGCGGCGCCCGCGCCGCGCCCGCGCCACGCCCGCGCCGCGCCCGCACCCCGCCGTCTCAGTATGTCTCGTGCCCCACCTCTTCTATACATTTTGTATGAAATATCAAAGAAGTGGCGCCACGCCCGCACCGCGCCCGCGCCGCACCTCCGCCCGACGCCTCTTGTATTTGTCCCGCGCCTCAGTATGTCTCGCGCCCCACCTCTTCTATACATTTTGTATGAAATATCAAAGAAGTGGCGCCACGCCCGCACCGCGCCCGCGCCGCACCTCCGCCCGACGCCTCTTGTATTTGTCCCGCGCCTCAGTATGTCTCGCGCCCCACCTCTTCTATACATTTTGTATGAAATATCAAAGAAGTGGCGCCACGCCCGCGCCGCGCCCGCGCCTCACCTCCACCCGACGCCTCTTGTATTTGTCCCGCGCCTTAGGAATTAGCAGGAAATTATGCCTGTGCCATTTACAGTCTGGTTATCCAATATAATGCTAGTAATTTAGTTGATAAGTGTCTCGAATATTAGATAAAATTAGCTGGAGTTGATGATAAGTAATGATGACAATAATGTCGATGGTTTTTCATGCTCTAGGAATTAAGAAAAAGGTGATGATTGTGAAGAAACATTACTTTTTTAATATCAAAGAAAACAAATGCTACTAGATAGTGGTTGGATAGAAACCCGAATAACACAATCAGACATGTGCCAAGTTCAGGTTTTACCGAGAAACCGAGTGCCGAATGGTGTTAGTATTATATTTTGGGTACGCAGACATTGAGAAAACCTTTAAATATTTAATCGGAAAATGACATGTAAGTTTATGGCATTACTACGAGGAATGAGCATTTACAGCGCTGCAAACGTGAAAAGTAAAAGTAAAATCTGAAAAGTGCCATTGAAAGAAAGAAAGCTAGCCCGAGTGAAAGTTACACATAACTGAACGAATTTTTATTATCACTGATAGACTATGAATGATAGAGATATTTATTAGACTGATAACTTAATTAAATATGTTCATTTTTCTTGTGATATTTTTGACAGTGACTAATCTACATTAATATTGTAAAGAGGTGAGTCAAGAGGTTTTCGAGTACCTCGACATCCAAACCAAGTTTTTCGGTCGAAGATAATTCGAATAAGTACTACCTAACCTACATGGCCGAATATCAGTGCCGAGTCACAAACGAATACTCGGTACATCTCTTAATAGAACGGTCTTATTAGGGCTTAATTTTTTGACCTGGCAGTAGAGCCGTCTAATTAACTTTATAAATAAATAGTATAGTCCTACAGACCGTGTTCCGGCCATGGCGGACAATCTTAGGGAAACCAGCCAGTGGCGCGGGAGATATAATAAATGCGCAAGTGTGTGCGTAGCCGCAGGTGCACTCTCTGTTCCTTCACTTTCATAGGCCGATAGAATGGCAATCCAACACGACCGGAGAGAGATTAGGTGCAAGACCAACGGCTTAACGTGTTTTTCGAGGCACACGGATAACACACTGCCAACTTCCAAACTCCGGACTATTACTAAGTAATGTCTAATGGAAAAACCCAACATCACATTGCCCTACCTGGGAATCGAACCCAGGACCCCACGCTAAGAAGTCGCGCTTGCGACCACGAGATCAACGGGGTAGGTATAAATAAATAAATAACTAGTCATCGGTTATCTCGACTAGGCAGGATTCACAGCCCGCACACAAAATTACTAAGTTAGCGTATCATACGAACGTGAACTTTATTCTTATTTCAATAATATTCATATTAGTATAACTGAACGTGAGTAAGCATTTAATACGAATAGGAAAATTAATTTTGTATGAATAAAGTTCACATTTGTATGAGACACATGATTACATGTCAAAGTCAAAGTGTGGTCGGAGAATCTTGTCCTAAGAATTGTGTACCTACATACTTATCTTATCAGAATTGATAATATTCAATTGTGGGTAGTAATTAATGAATAAATGATGTCCACAACTTAATATTTCATAGTTTTGTTATTTGCATATCAGCCTATTTCGTTCCCAATGCTGGCTCACAGGCTTTCTCTTCTTGAGAGGGACTGGGCCATAATTTATTAATTTATTAAAAATTAATGCACTAGTAAAAAATACTGTACAAAGGCGGAATTAATGCCTGAGGCATTTTCTACCAGTCAACCTTAGGGTGATGCAGAGATAAAACATGGCAGGTGAAACAAATGGGATAGATATATCGGAAACAACTATAAAATACAAGAATAAATACTAATACATAGATCGATACATATATACATACATACATTATAAACAAAATAACTACCACGCCGCCGCGCCGGTCCAGTGCGGTTTGGTAAATGTCACATTTCTTCGAATTTTTGGTTCTGGAACATGGTGTCCTCACGGTATTTTCCTTCACCGTTTTGAGAGCAGTGGTGATGAAATAATATACACAAAGTGAAGCGCCTGCCTGGGTGCAAACCCATGACCTACAACTCGCAAGTCAGGGCCAATACCACTAAGCCGTCACTGCTGGCCCAATCTTGCCCTAAGAATTGTGTAATTACACACTTATCTTATCAGAACAGATAATATCCAATTGTGGGTAATTAATGAATTAATAAAGTCCACAACTTAATATTACATAGTTTGTCACTATAAATGATTTTATTTCTGTAAGTACGTTTGTACAAACGCTTTTACACATCGAAGATATATTTTTTTTAAGCTAGATGAGGTCGGCGTTTCCTATCTCACTACTCTGAGAAGAAAAGCCGAAATAAACTCAGACGTCACAGTCTCTTTTAAAGTCCAGACATAATCTTCGTTACATCATGTAAAGAATATGTAGATAGCTGTCTGAAATGGTCTTTAGAGGATAGAACCACACTGATTAAGTGGACCTGTCCAGTCAGTGCATACATTTGTCACTAATCGTGCAGCTCAACTCATATAACATAACTCATAAAATCATCACGTATAATATATGCATGTCCATTTTATTCACTTGGGTTACAAGTATTATGTGATAATGAAAGTATTAATACCTCGTACAGGAAACGAGTTTGATGATAATTGTTATTGACGATTTTTTTTTAATTGTGTTGTTGCATCTAATACTAAGTGGAATATTCATTTTAAAACTATAACAGGGTACAATAATGATGTATTATTTATTATACTCTTTATTATTTATTACAATTCTTCTGTTTTACTTCATTTACATAACAAACAACTACGTCATATGTCACATATATATGTAAAGTAAGTAGGTATTCTGCCAAGGTCGCGAGATTTGTTCGAAAGAGATACCGTGGCCTTTGCATATAGGCAACTGAAGGAATACGGGTGGGTTTTAGTCAGTAAAACTCTGACACGCCCTCCTGCTCCGCCCAGAGCGGGAAAAACAATTTGATGATTTCCCACCCACAAAAAAAATTAAGCAGTTATGGTCACCAGAAGAGACAAGTAACCAAGATCTTTGGATATAGTTGAAGTATAAGAAATCGATCGATGTTTTCATATGAAATTTTATTTGAAAACTTTTCAACAAAAAATTAAACCGCCGAAAAAAGTGAAAAGCAAAAAAATAATAAACCTTAAAATTATGAGTCGGCGCTGAAAAATCAATGAACAAAGATCATTCAAAGCTTGCTTTTCAGTTTTTTCGGCGGTTAAATTTTTTGCTAAAAAAGCTTTTATTTTATATTTTTTGGTGGCTTTAATGTACTAATAATACTTGGCAAGGTATACCCTATCCAATGAAAAAATAATTATCAAAATCGGACTAGTCTGTATAAAGTTATGCGTGGTTATACATTACAATCAGTGAGTGAACAATCAATAAACCATATATGTATATCGTTTTCCTTTATATGGGACCACTTTTAGAGTATACACTTTCCAATAAAAAAAATATCACAATCGGACTACTATGTTAAAAGTTATGCGTGGTCATACATAAAAAAAAAAATATACGCGTCGAATTGAGAACCTCCTCCGTTTTTTTTTCGTTGGTTGATAATATAACTGTTTGTTTTCTATGAGTTAAATTAAATTTTATTCGAAAACATCCATCGGTTTTTTTCCTAACATCAACTATATTCGACGACCCTCTTTACTTGTCACTTTAGTGACCGTGCATACCGTACCATAATGACATAATGATGTAAGTGTTATGATGACGTCATATTTGAACAAACTCTATTGTTTTTTTATTGATAGAACCAATACTCCACCAGGTAATGATCAAACCTTGGAGTTTATAAAAAACCAATAAAATAAGCCATAGTAAGTAGGTATGCCATCAAACCTGATCCGAACCTTAAAAAAACAACACCAAAATATGCCTATAGATAATAAAAAAAATGTATAGTTGATTTATCTATCATTGCTTCACTGTTAATCTTTTTTACCAATTGTGGTGTAATAATTTTATTAAAGGTCATCAGATTCATATATAATTCATGTTTTATAATAATTGTAACACATCTTAAAAGAGGAGAGAGAGGTTTCTTGTCCATTCGAAACTATCTTATTTAAGAGGCAACTACAGTCAATTCTATTTTACTATAATTTTGACGTTTAAAAGTGTCCATAATATTCCTATTTGAAGTAAACAATTTGATTTTAACTAAATAAATCCTCAAAACTCAAACACAAAACATTTATTTCAATTTGGCCATTTACAAACACTTTTGATTCGTAAAAAAGTCGGTCAAATAGTCACAAAGCTTGAGAAGGAGGTCCTAATTTTTTTTAATTTTAGAGGCAAAACACAGATAAACATTGTTCTTAAGATACTTACTTCGTGTCCTCCATCGAGAAGGTGTTTAACCATATTGTCTCCAAGTATACCATGGCTAGGACTTGGAATTGGAAAGACAGCCAAGATCTTTGCTGCATCACATTGGGAGAAACTTAGTAGTAGACCGAATAATAAACACTTTAGTCTTTCCATTTTCTAAAAATAATCGACGATAATTCTTTAAGACTTCGATATTTTTCAATGTTTATTTATTAAAAAAAAAACAGTGTTCTAGTATCACTTTAAAAACTTACAATATTTTAATTTAATTGTAAAAAAATATATTTAAGATTAAAACGATCTATATTCACAAGATATCGATATTTAAATTCGTTTTTCACGCTCTAAAATTGGTCAACACAGCGCGGAGTGACCAAGTCGACTGACTGCGTTTAAATATAGAACGCTGCGCGTGATTCTTAAACAGTCAATAAACAAGTGGATCTTCGCAACACCTTTTTGTTGATGTATTATAGGGATCCGTCATCGTAACTAGTGATATTAAAACGTTCATATAACCTTAAGATAAACTTAATAAAGTCACATACCTACCTCATAGATATTGCAAATCAGATTTTTTATAAGCTCAAATTCAAATAAATAATTCTAAATTAAAATAGGTATTTTGTTTTAATTCTTTAGTTATACAATAGCTATATTGAAAGTAACTTTCGAGGGTCTTTAGTAAAACGGTTTTTGACGTCTTTCGTGAAAGAATTGCCCATAGCGTTAACAAATTTTCTATGTACACTGAGCATACAAAGCCCATTTAATCTACTTCGATCATGGTCGATCTTAGCTACGTTTTTACGCGTCTGAGTGTGCTGAATGGCCGTTCAATTGTAGCAGTTATGGGTGAATTGCCAGTAAAATTTCTAGGACTGTCTTCACCTTCGGGTAAAAAGATTCTGCTACTCCGTTATTAACTCTGTTATTCCAATACTTTAAAAGTCCTGCTGCTGCTTATTCATCCAAAAAGTGCGCCATAGTTCGGCTTCAGACGTGATTCCCTTCTAATACATAAAATGTACAGTTTTCCTCCATACATTTTTGTAATTTTGGAATTGTAATTTTAATTATCTGAGCAGGGTGCACCAATGAAAGAGTAAACGCTGGTGTGGTAGTCTTGGTATTTGCCGCATCTCGCCTCTATGGACATCTTCCATAGCCTATTGTGTGCCCTATTTGGATTCATTATCATCTAACGAATCCAAATAGGGCACACAATATGCTGCTGGTTGATGCCCCTCTGTTGTTGGCGGCTTGCTGTCTTAGGTCAACGCAGCTGAAGGTTCAAAGCCGCAGCAATTTCTTCAGTTGATTTGTTTAAATCTTCACTCCTTTCTTCCGCAGAACGCCTGTGTTCTGCAACTACAGAGGTTATGGTTTGTATATATGCTGTACATTTTATTATGTCCAGCGTTTTAGAATTGGGCACGCCACTATTGCGGCGGTAAGTCCCCTTTTTGAGGAGTGGTTAAAGAGGCGCCAGGGCGTCCTCTCCTTCCGCCTGACGCAGGTCCTCATCGGATACGGCTGTTTCGCGAGGTTCCTGTTCCGAATAAGGCGGGAGGAAACCGGGTGTTATCACTGTGTGGATCGCCTGAAGGATACGGTGGAGCATACTGCGGCTCTGCTTCGGCGGAGCACCGCCGTGTCGTCGAGGAGGCGGTCCCCGGCAGCGATCTCTCGCGTCCGTTCCTGGTCCAGGCCATGGTATGGAGCGAGAGAACATGGGAAGCCGTCCCTTCCTTCTGCGAAGCAGCTTTGCTTGCGAAGGAGAAGGCGGAGTTCGCGAGGGAGAGGCAGTCTCTGCGCCCTAATGCCCTTAGCCACCGTAGGGGGAGACGTCCCGGGCGTCGGGAGTCAACTGCGAACTCCCAGCCACCGTAGGCGCGGGCTTGCGGACCCGGTAAGGAACAGGCCCGGGTAGACGGCGCGCTGTGTTCCACGCGCGCTCAAAGAGATGTAAGCAAAATTAAAGGGGTCCGCTGGGACAGATGAGGCGCCAGGGCCGCGGAATTGTTCGAAAGAGTTACCGTGGCCCTGGCATAGGCAAACTGACTCGTCCTTCCGCTCAACCCAGAGCGGGAGACGTCATTTGATGATTTCCCACTCACAATAAAGGAAAAGCGTTTGAGACTGTTGACTGACTCTTTGCAACGGGTTGTAGCAGGGAATTGTATTTGTTAACCGACTTCAAAAAAGTAGGTGGTTCTTTGTTCCACTATATTTTTTTTCTAACCGATTCCATCGCCAAATGTAGACAGACTTAGACAAAAAAAAAAAATTCTGGATTGGATATGCTTCAACGGTGCCATTTAAATTTTATTGACTTCGCTTTGAAAGTTTTTGCGTTAGCTTCGATTATACGTATTTAATCCACTTTGTCCAGCGTGATGATATTCTAATACCTACTTCCTGTCACTGCTATTGACTTGGCCAATAATGGTATTCGAATTAGTGCAGGGTAGATAAAAATGTTTTTGCAAAAAAAAAAAACAACCGCCTTCCAAGAAAGCCCTACAAAGTGATAAATAACTTTAATTTCGGAAGTCAGTGGCAAAAACTAAAATACAGATCCAGAGACACAAACTTCCGAATTTAAAGTTTTTTTTTTTGCTTGCAGCGTTGCTAGCGAGTAGGAAGAACGGAGGCATCGCACGGTTTTTAAAAGTTGTATATTGATAAATGATAAATGACTTTATTTCTTGTTCCCCCGACCCTTCCCGTCGCGTCGAATCGCCTACTCGTGCGATTTTCCCCGTTTTTGCAACATTTTTCATTACTGCTCCATGTTATATAGCCTATAGCCTTCCTCGATAAATAGGCTACCCAACACAAAAATAATTTTTCAATTCGGACTATTAGTTTCTGAGATTAGCGGGTTCAGGGGGGAGGGGGGGGGGCAGCTGCCCCCTCTGCCCCCCCCTGCGTACGCCCATGCACATAGTTTATAATACAAAAAACGATAGGTGAAAAAATCAGTAAATATGCTGAACTGAAAGAAGAAATGACCAGAATTTCGAGACAGGAAAAATTCTACATCGTCGTCGTCATCGTCGTCGTCTAGTCTACCTATTATTGACTCAACGACGGGTGTTATACGCAATCACCTACAACACAGCCTTAAACTTATAGACCAGAAAGACTCAATTTATATAACACTCCAAAAAGCCGCAATTTTAAACACCTGCAGAATAGTTAGGAAGTTCATGCAGATAGAAGAGGACAAAGTAGGACCTCATCACAATAGATAAACATTTATAAGACCTTACACAGCACATGCTTTATTTACTTGTCTTGGCCCATAAATGTGCATGAAACCAGCCAAAGGCCTGAGAGAAAAAACATATACTCAAGAACTAGCTTTTGCCAGCGGCTTCACCCGCGTGGAGGTCGGAAATTATCCCGCGGGAACATACTAACGGGATAAAAAGTAGCCTTTGTCCTTTCTCAGGCTCTAAACTATTTGTGTACAGAATTTCATTTAAATCGGTTCAGTAGTTTTAGCAGGAAAGCGAGACAGACAGAAAGACAGACAGACAGACAGAGTTACTTTTGCATTTTAATATTATAATAATATAATAAAAATAATAAATAATAATAATATAAATAATATATAATATATAGTGTGGAAGTGTGGATTAATCAGTTTTATTTTCACATAATACCTGCCATGTGAAAATAAAACTGTCAGGGTCGCGAGATTTGATCGAAAGAGATACCGTGGCCCTGGCATATGGTTTATGCATAACGTTTATATTTATGAAATTTAATGTTTTTTTTTATATTTGAGTTGATTGAATGAAAGGTAAATTGCGGTTTACGTTTTATGACGTATTAAAAAAAAAACTACTTACTAAGGTTTAACTTTTAATCCTATTCACTAACTTGACAGTTCAATGCAAAATAATGATACCATTCTAAAACTAATAGTGTCGGGGTAGTGAACTATTTCACATACAGAATGAATGATAAGAATGTTTTAAATTAAATAAAACTTTAAAAAATCGTTTTTAGGTGTGGATTATAAGAATAATTAATAATTTTAATAACAGTTATTTCCTTTTTTTATTTTCTTCTGATAGAAATAAAACTAAATATAAAAATCATTTAATTTTGCTTATTTTTTTACTAAAGTCATTTTATTTCCTCTGACAGCCATAGACTACATATATATCGATATAGTACACATCTTGTTTTAAGACAAGTTATTAAATTTAAATTACAAAGTTTGCATGTAAGTACAGACGCCAACACATCAAGCTACTACAATCTGTCAGATTTCTTTGATAGATTTTCGACTTTATTTCTAGAGCATTAGGTTCAAGGTTCATTGGGAAAAATTGACAGTTTCGGGTAGCTTGACCTGGTGGCGTCTGTACATTATTTCAATTCCATTCATTCTGGCACCACCTCACTATCTTTTTTTTGTCAAAACCTGGTATCCCTCTAATTGTCAAGTTAGTGAATAGGATTAAAAGTCGAACCTTAGATCTCGTTCAAACCAATTTTCGGTGGAAGTTTACATGGTAATTTTTACAGTTCTAAGTATGAGGAATCCCAAAATTTATTGATTTTTTTTCTATTTTTGTGTGAAAATCTTAATGCGGTTCACAGAATACATCTACCTACCAAGTTTCAACAGCATAGCTCTTATAGTTTCGGAGAAAAGTGGCTGTGACATACGGACGGACGGACAGACAGACAGACATGACGAATCTATAAGGGTTCCGTTTTTTGCCATTTTGCAACGGAACCCTAAAAACACCTGCCAAAATGCAATGCAATCTGTTGGCATTAGGTTTTCGTGAATTAAGAATGAATCTTTGCTTGATTAAACATAAAACTAAATGTAATTTCAAACTAAGACTAAAACCATGGCGTTAAAGGCAAACACTCCGTAATTCCGTATGTGAATACATAGTAGTTGCTCACAAAACCATACATTCTACAACCACAGTTACAACACTCAGCGGCATCATTCAACGAACGTCACGAGACCATCCTATAGTATCTCCCTACTCAGTATTTGATAAACAAAGTTAGTACCCAATGATATTAGCCGACCTAGGCCGCCGATCGACCGCAGCAGAATGTCCCAAGCCATCTGGCGAACCTGCACCCTAATTGCGAAACGCACTATTTATCAGAATCTGAATGGGACTGAAGATTATTTCTAAACCATTGCGTCATTTATTCGAATAAATTGTCGGCTCAGCAACGCAAATAACGCAATGAATGTTGTTTAACTATCAATATGAAACCAATTCCTACCGATAAAAAGTTACGCAATTACCCCTCTGAACTATTTTGTTTTTCAGTTTAACTGGGTACAGCTGTACTATGTATCACGAGCCTCTCGGAGTAGCTGTTACCATAGGCAACATTATTTTTATCTATTGTCAGTAATTACTGACTAGGCGGTAATATAGAACATGATTTTGTCATATTTACTAGGATATTGTTTTGAATAGTTGATACCTAATCAACTTCCTGAAGTAACAAATATCTTATAATTAATGATAATTCTATTCAATAACATTATTTTATCGATCAGGAACATTAGACGTGAAATTGTGATATACTATAAATGTAGATGTCATTGAATTAATTACTTATTTAATTGATTAGTGGATAAATAATAAATATTTTATTGATTTATTGGCTAAAGGATCGCGAGATTGTTCAAACGAGATACCGTGGTCCTGGCATATGGATAACTGAAGGAACACGGGTGGGTTTTAGTCAGTAATAGTCTGACACGCTCCGCCCAGAGCGGGAGAAGTAATTTCATGATATCCCATCCAAAAAAAAGTGTAATTGGTGCGACTTCTATCTTATGTTACTACCCTATTAATGAATCTGCGTAGCGTGTTCTCAAATAAGTCGATGCCAGTGCCGGTGCTGGCTTCAAGTCTAACTGGATTCAGCTCCATACCAGTATTTCACATGGACTGAGCGACTGCCTATCGGACCTCCACAACCTAGTTACTATGTGAACCCGAAAGACCGAAAGCCTGACAGTCAGTTTACGAAAGGGCATCACCTGTTTTACCAGATGAAGGGTGCACAACCTGCCCTGGCTGCCGTAGCTCGTTGCCGAGAACGGGCCAAGTTGATGAAGAGGGTTTCACGAAAGTGAAAAGGAAGAAGAAGCCCTGTTCACAAAATCAGTGTGGTACAGCTCCGAGTGGACCTAACATGCTGCTGCGCTCTGCTGTGCCTACGACGCAGCTGTATATTTCACGTCTGCATCACTCCACGACGATTGAGGAAGTTGTGCAGCACTTGAAAGTAAAGAGCAATTGGACTCTGAGGGCCGAAAGGTTGGAATCGCGCCACAACATAATTTTTAAGTGCTTTGTGGTACGAATTGCATCCCACCATCTACAGACCTGCCTGAGAGAGGACTTTTGGCCGAAAGGTGTCTTGTATCGTCATTTCCGAGGACGGTTACGCGACAGCACGCAGCGGAACACGGCATCGTGTTCCGCTGCGTGCTGTCGCGTAACCGTCAGTCATCAGTACGTGTTTAATGATAGTTTTAGTTTTGTTTTATAGAATATGTATTAGTTTATACTTATTGTTTTATATTATTTATTTATTGTGTTTTTAAGTTGCCTAAAATAAAGGATTGTATTGTATTATTGTAAATTGACAATCAGGCTTTCGGGCCAGGGTCGCGGATTTGTTCTGCCAGGGACGCGGATTTTTTCGAGAGAGTTACTGTGACCCTGGCAATGGCAACTGAAGGAACACGGGTGAGTTTTAGTCAGTAAAAGTCTGACACTTCCTCGCGCTCTTCCCAGAGCGGGAGACATCATTTGAGGATTTATCACCTATTACTGCTGGCCAAAAGCCTGAGCATTGATTTCCGCGCATATTCAACACTGATTGGCCATTTCAGACTTATATTGACTTTATATAGAGAAAACTGTGATGAATGCATAGTTTTCGGGAATGTTGATGACAGCAACCACAATAATAGACAGAAGACAAACAAAAAAAACCAACAAGGTTTTAAAAATAACAAATTATATTTAATACTTTCATTAATTAACTATACAATCAAACGTAACAAAAACTTAATTAATTAAGAATACAAACATTCGTCTGAAGTATTTACATAAACAACAGTTAAGAAAAAATGGATATTTTATCGTATATTGATCTAATATTATTAGGTTACATCAAAGTAAATGGCAAAACCATAAAAAAGTACCACGTAACAAATATGATATCATTTTGTTTGATTCGAGATCATAACCGTGGCTTCGCGGATAATTTGAAGTAATTTTGTACTGTATAAACATTGAGCTAATACCATACTAAGACTTTGATAGATGACGTACATGATAATTTATTTGTACATGAGTCAGCATATCCAAAAATACAGATTTAGGTTATCAAATAAAATATCACTATATTGACGATGATAAGTTTATCCCTTCCTATTTTATTTGATTCACATTTTACAGGCAACAAAAGGAAGAGTGAGCTTCGCAGAGCAAATTAAACAGCTATACGTTATGCTAAGTATTAGTATCGAACTAATAAAATACACTTAATCAAGCGAAGTCGAAGTACCGTGTGGTGCCGGACGTAAAGAATAACACCACCCCATTTCTTCCCGTGGGTGTCGTAAAAGGCGACTAAGGGACTTACTAGAGAATGGGCAGCAGCGTTCTCTATGCATTTTACCAACATACTGCGATCGCCAATCCGCCTGCCAAGCGTGGCGATTATGGTAAAGCCCCCAAATTGGGGAGACAAGTCGTCTTACACCTGAAATGATGACGAAGCGAAGTCTATGGCCCACTTGCATGCTATACGTATTTAAAACATCGTTCTGTGTCTGTCATCTTCAAATGTTTGACAGAAATAGAAAAATGATTCGTTGAGTCGTTTAGTGCTATGCATTTAGCGATTCATGGTACAAGCTGGCCTATTCTTGAACTACACAGTGCACATAAAACATAGGTTAAATAGATAATCCTGCTGAATCTTTTTGTTGTCTATACCAATACCTTCTAGAATACTACAACAAGCTTAAATTATCTTCACTTTCGTAATCTTCTTGCCCGTCACTAGACAAATAATCCTCTTAACTGCTAACACTACAGCTACAAAAAATAACAGAATCACTGCTAGCAGATCCAGATACACTCTTTGGTAAAGTGGTATTTGTAGAGCCACTGACCGCAAGTGGAGAGCGCCCTTTGTCCGAACTACATGGTTCACCCAGAAATTTAGAGATTCCTTAGGCTTCATTGGACTATCATGGTACGCTATTGATAGCTCTTTTACTCTTGCGGCGTATCTGTGGGAGAAAATGTCACGATTAGTACCTAGGACAAGTAGATCATCATCGTAATCAGGTTGGTGGCTTGACGGAAGTACTGTTACGAGTTGGGGTTCGGGATAAATTAATTGAAACCAATTTTATCAAAACACACAAAAATTGTTTAATCAAATAAACACAAGCACCGCAATAATCAGAAACAATAACCAGAATCACTTGTTTCACGTACTTCACTGTTTCGCTGGAATCGCATTCGATCGCATTCGTATCCCGGTTCGGTTACGAATGCGATCGAATGCGATTCCTTATCTTCTTATCAGTCGAACAATCCGCTATGTATAAGCCGAGCTGATCATTCTGGAATACTCGCGATTCTTTGCCACAATTCAAAGTTAGCAGCGCAGTTTCAAGTCTTTACGATTTACGTAACAGTACTTATCATCTTGCAGAACAGTCATAACAAGAAAACAAGAGCAACAAATATTTTTGATATAAGATCTTATAAGTTTAATCATTTTAATGAAGCGACAATACTAACAATTTAAAACACATGACAAGAAGCTGATAATCTAATCGTAGAAGACGTACTAGAAAAGTTGAAACTGTAGTTTTCTGTCGTGAAAAGGGAGTGGACCGGTTAGCACTGCAAAGATACGTTTTTCTTTCACATTGGATCAATGATCAAAAGAAAAATGATTGAACAGTATTAAGTTAGTGATTCTACTTACTTCGGAAGATCTCCAAGAACTTTGTCTAGAGCCACCTTCAGATCCTCATGCAGATGGTAAGACAGGTCAACTTTCACAGCATAGCCCTTTTGTTGTGCTCGGTTCGCGTTGTGGAACTGGTCTGCGTACACTGGGATGACGATGAGAGGAGCAGCGAAGTGGATAGCCTCGGTAACGGACAGGAGGCCTCCGTGGGTGACGAAGAGGACCAGGTTCGGGTGGGCTGGAAAGAAGAAATTATATCATATAAATGACAGGAATAACCTGTTAAGCTAGAAAAAACCATCATCACCAGCATCATCGCTTACCACCAAGTAAGATAAACGTGAGCAAATCAAATCAACATTTATTCAAACTAGGCTGAAATTCAGCACTTTTTGAACGCCAAAGTTGCATAAGATAGTCCCCCAAAGCACGCACCTTCACCACTTCCCAGTGCTTTAGCTGGGAACAAGAAGTGGCGCAACAAACTCCCTAGCAAAACAGCTGTCTGTTAAGTTAGAAGAATTTGATTATATGCAATACAATAATATGTGAGTAATTAATATTATGAAAACAAAACATACATTAAATTGGTTGCCAAATGTCAGCTAGCACACGCCAATATACCAACAAAACTTTGAAAACTAAACTTAAGCTGAAATATATAATAAGACGACCAGTCACCACAAGCAGCACCTGTTCACGAGCATAAAGCAAAGGTCAGTCATTACCCCCCTTGCCATATTTGAGGGAAGGTACCGACCTCCGACGCTACCGCAAGCAGTGACATCTAAGGGAGCATGATGAACTTGCTGCCGGTTGCTCAGGCAAGAATATTATGATAAGTTGTCGAGATCACTATATGTTGCAACTAGCTACATGTTGCAATACAACTCATTTAAATCATAATTTATTGTGGATATTATATAATGTCCACAATAAATTTAAATAAAAGAAAAATAAATTAACATAAGCAGTTAAATAAAAAATAAAATATATGAAATGCCCATATAAACTGTCAGTAGGAAAGCTATTTCTGGTTGAAAGAACATAAACAGTATATTGAGTTAATTATAGCGACCAACTATTCTTATCGTTTAAATAGTCGTTGATGCCCGTGTCGTTGCCCCACAGCAGAATGTACCTCATTATCTAAGACGACGTTGGGTACCAGATTCCTAATATTCGGTAAGGCGAAATTTATATATTTCGTTTTCATAGCATTAAGAACTAGGTTGTTTGTGGTAAACCAATCCGTAGCCATTGAGAGTAGTGCACTCTCAATGGCTACGGATTGGCTATTTACGTCGTCAAAATCTTTACTATTTCAGTCTACTTTAAAAATTAGTGAGGTATCATCAGCAAATAATACAATGTCACAGATATGCTTTAAATATAATGGTAAGTCATAAATATACACTAAGAATAAGAATAGACCCAGTACTGAGCCTTGAGGTACACCTAACTGAACAAGTAGCCCGGAAGATTTCACACAATTAACATCTACATATTGGTACCTATTTTGCAAATAAGAGCTTATTGCATTGAGAGCTTCGTTTTGAACACGTTATGACGTAGTTTACGCAAAAGCGTGTCATGGTGAACGCAATCAAAATCTTTGGCGAGATCACAGAAAACTCCAGTAGCATTTTGCGAGTTCTCCTATGCGTTGAAAATTTGTTTCAGCAGAGCAACATCCGCATCTGTCCTCGAACGATCATTTGTTAAGCCATATTGCACATTATGAAGGTGGTTATTTAAATTAAAATGTCTTAGCAACTGCTTGTGTATTAACTTTTCAAATAATGCCTATTAACTATTTAAAAACTAAATAGACCACAAAAAAACACCAGTAATGTACCTTATTTAACTTCCTAATAAAAACATTTAATTGAGCTCAGCTATGAAAAATTTATTGTTGATTGATCAGTTTTTAGATTGAGCAAATAAAGAGGCGAAGTGGAGTACTACAGGCCAATTTTGATGAAACAGTTGAAGTTTCTAAAAGGAATCGTGGCTGGAGTGTTTTTCAAAACATCCAAAACACTCTAAGGTTCGACAATTAATCCTATTCACTAACTTGACAATTGGAGGGATACCAGGTTATGACAAAAAAAAGGTAGTGACGTGGTGTAAGAATGAATGAAATTCAATGAACTTGAAATTATGTACATGCAAATGTTTATTTTAAATTAAATACATTTTCTTAAAAACACGATACACAGTATTAAAATTGTAAAATTTGATATGTAAAATAAAACAACTTAGTTGGAGATATATTTTTTATTCATCTGAATCGGAAATTTCACTCTCGCTTGTTACATTTATTATGAAGGAATCAGTAATGTTATCAATGACTTTAGTTTGTTTCTATTAGAGGGGAAAGAGGAAATTACTTTTATTATTAATTCTTATATTCCACACCTTACAAACGAATTTTTAAAGTTTTATTTAAATTAAACCATTTTTATCATTCATTCTTTATGCAAAATCGTTCGCTACCCCAACACTATTAGTTTAGTATGGTATCATTATTTTCCTTTGAACTGTCAAGTTAGTGAATAGGATTAATTGTCGAACCTTAGGCTGTTGAATCTAACTGGATACAACGATTAATTAATTATGTCATCAATGTGTGTATGTACATTCATATTAATCGCAGTAAGATTAATGCTAACCACAATTATTCATTGTGCATGTTGCTTTTAAAATATTTTGTACCTACACGGACTAACAACCAAAGCCAGCTGTTTACAAATTGTACCAAAAATATACTTTACTTGTCGTATACGTTAATTGTCTTTGAACTGTCATGCCATTATTGGGTCCCTAATTCTTTTGCTGGAGCAAATAACATGTGTTTTTAATTGAGGATATGAGCTACACATCATTCAACCTTGATGTTTCATTATGCACATTTGTATCTAGAATACATTAATTAATTAATATTATAAAAACCGGCCAAGTGCGAGTCGGACTCGCACACCGAGGGTTCCGTACAAACCTGTAGGTATTCTCGGTTTATGCATAAGGTTTATGGTTATGAAAATAAATGTTTTTTTTAATTTTTATATTTCAGCTGATTGAATGAACGGTAAATTGCGGTTTACGATTTATGACGTTTTAAAAAAAAACTACTTGGTCGATCTCGTTCAAACCAATTTTCGGTGGTAGTTTATATGGTAATTTAAATCATATATTTTTTTAAGTTTTATCATTCTCTTATTTTAGAAGTTACGGGGGGGGGGGGACACATTTTACCACTTTGGAAGCGTCTCTCGCGCAAACTATTCAGTTTAGAAAAAAATGATATTAGAAACCTCAATACCATTTTTGAAGACCTATTCATAGATACCCTACACGTATGGGTTTGCTGAAAAAAAAAAATTTGAGTTTCAGTTCTATGTATGGGGAACCCCAAAATTTATTGTTTTTTTTCTATTTTAGTGTAAAAATCTTGATGCGATTTACAGAATACATCTACTTACCAAGTTTCAACAGCGTAGCTCTTATAGTTTCGGAGAAAAGTGGCTGTGACATACGGACGGACAGACAGACAGACAGACGGACAGACAGACATGACGAATCTATAAGGGTTCCGTTTTTTGCCATTTGGCAACGGAACCCTAAAAAGGAAAGATTTGATTATTTGTATGCATGTTTGTAATAGATAAACTCAAAAACGACTGAACCGATTTTAAAAGTTCTTTCACCTATAGAAAGCTAAATTATCACTAAGTAACACAGGTTATTCCGTAAAAATGCACAGTTCGTGTCAGTCACGCGGACGAAGTCGCGGGCGAAGTGCTAGTCCGCCATACATTTTTATTTTAGTTACATTATATTATCACATCGTATTGCTTAGCTCACTGCTTAAAACGTCTCGCCGTTAAATGATCGCTTGTTGGACAGGCGTACTCTGAAGTCTCTTTCTTAGGCGCGTTAATTTTCTAAACATGGGATTTCTGTCTCTTATGCGTTTACTATACTCCTCCTTCTTTCAGCCTAGCGACGTCCACTGCTGGACATTGGCCTACCCCAATTTGGGGGAGAGGGAGGGGTGTTGCCATAATCGCCACGCTTGACAGGTGGGTTGGCGATCGCAGTACGGTCGTAAAATACATAGAGAACGCTGCTGCCCATTCTCTAGTAAGTCTCTTAGTCGCCTTTTACGACATCCACGCTACGAGAAGAAATGGGTCGGTGCTATTCTTTATGTCCGGCACCACTCGTTTCCTATCATCATCATCATCATCATCATTTCAGCCGTAAGAAGTTCACTTCTGGACATGGGCCTCCCCCATGCACCGCCAATTTGACCAGTACATTTTTTGGGGGGGATTTGCCATAATCGCCACGCTTGGCAGGCGGCTTGGCGATCGCAGTTTGGTGGTAAAATGCATAGAGAACGCTGCTGCCCATTCCATAGTAAGTCCTTTTGTCGCCTCTTACGACACCCACGGGAAGAAATGGGGTGGTGTTATTCTTTACGTCCGGCACCACACGGTACCACGTTTCCTATGCTAATTGGTAATCATGTGCCTATGTGTAAGACCAAAACTTTACCTAAAATACTCTGCTGTGGTGCCCACTGCACTATATGGACATTTTTCGGCGCTCCAGGTAGATTGTCTTCGAATTTCCATAATACTGTCTGTCTCAGTCCTCCAAACACTTTTAATAGGCCTTGTTTTAAGTCGTCTGGTAGGTCCTTGCTTTTCAAGTTTGATCCCAAACTGAAGTAAATCACACCGCTCTTGGCATCGTCCATTATTTTCTTCAGGTCCTGAGAAATTATTTAATTAGTATTAAGAAGTTATCATAGGAAGGGACCAAAAATAAAAAGAAATGCTTTGACAGCGCGGGGGTGTTAATATGATGTCGTATTTAAAAATATTAACATATTGACAGCAAATAGGTAAAATGAACTTGTCCTTCTCGTTGAATTTATTTTAAAACCGACTTCAAAAAAGGAAGAGGTTCGCAATTCGACTGTATTTTTTATGTTTGATACCTCAGAACTTTTGACTGGGTGAACCGATATTGATGATTCTTTTTTTGTCCTAAACCTTCCCGTATAGTCCCATTTCAATTTGGTTGAGTACTGACAATGGCATCCATGTGAAAACTAGATAAGTCTTAAATTTGCATTTAGTATGTGCGCGACAAATGGACGAATAATGCGATTGGATTAGTGCGGGGTAGATAACATAACTAAAAAGTTAAAATAAAAAGAGACGTGTGGCACTCGGGGACTGCCGCGGTAAAGCTATTGCATAGCATTTTGTATCAACTTATGCAATTATAATTATTTATTTATTTTATTTATGCAGTATTTCTTTTTCTTTGATATTAAAAAAAAACGCACACTAAGGAAAACTTATTTTTGGTGGTAAAGTTTGGAACTAAAGCATAAAAGTTAGTACATATGATTGCCACCGCAAAATTTGATAAGTAAACTTTAGTACATACCTAGTTTTGCCACCGCACAAAAGGACTAGTACTCCATGCCCATAATACTCTATGGCCTGGTTTGTTACCTAGTAACCGATGACAAATAACAAGACGATAAATATTTTGGGTTTTTACCTAGCAAC
This sequence comes from Aporophyla lueneburgensis, assembly GCA_932294355.1. Lineage (NCBI taxonomy): Eukaryota > Metazoa > Arthropoda > Insecta > Lepidoptera > Noctuidae > Aporophyla > Aporophyla lueneburgensis. The sequence goes on along the minus strand of OW028758.1, from coordinate 8,373,496 downwards.
CGATGACAAATAATACAAACACTTTATACACAAATTTTACAAGTACAGCTATTCACTGTTGTACATAAATACCTATACACCTATATACTTTCTCATAAACAGCTGCTTATGTATTCGTCCGATTTCGGAGCAGCTCGTCTCGATTCGTGCGAGCTTCGTACAGTCGTACAATACGGCTAGTTGCACGCACACAAACACCGTGTCGAAGACTGCCGAAAAGAAACGACGTTAGACAATGCACGGCCTTCAAGCCACACCTCCGTGCCCATCGGAGTGGGGAGCGTGAGGTTTTTTTTCGTTACGGAATTTCTGGATTCGGTCCCCGCGCTCAAGGCCCTCGATAGAAGCTATGCAATAGCTTAAAATATAAAAATAAAATAACAGCCAACTCCTTAACACTACAAAGTGAAAAATAACTTTAATTTCGGAAGTCGGTGGCTAAAATTTAAATACAGATCCAAAGACATCGACTTCCATAATACAATATATTAACTTAACCAAAACTATATATACACAACCTAAAATAAAGCATCGAAAAATTCATCCTCATCGCTGTCGACCGGTAACGTACCCAAGAGACTGGCGGCATTACCACGCTGTATAGCAATGCTTTGCCGTTGACCAAAATAAAAACCAGCCCTTGGGTCACGAGAAGTGTCAACCAGCCGTTTAGATATTTCTTTAAAGATGCCATGAGCATTCTGACCCCACGGCCCGAGGGTTTCAACCCCAAACGGCTCGAAAATATAATTACCAATAAGGTTGCTATACTTTCGCCGCTTGAGGTTTTCCGCAGCCGCAGCGGCAGCGCCAGCGCAGCAAGCCGAGCTAGGTAGATGGGGTGGCGCAAGAGTATCGACACACGTTGCATCCCACACTAAAGGCCTTCCCACTTTCCAAGGAAACAAAGACATACCGTCCGGTCTCTTGCCATCGTCGCGGGCCAAGCCATTGGGTTCTAATACAGCTGGAACGCCGACGGTGACAAGAGCTCGTCGGATGATGTCTTTAATGTTTGCGTGCCGCGCTAAGCGACCCGCACTTCGGCTGCAAGACAGGCCGTGGTGTCCTAGACTGTTGACAACTTCGCCACAGTGGCAGCGATGAGGAGAACAACAAGGAGCTCCTAGTCTTAGAGAAGCAGCGAGGCGGAAAGTAGTGTCGTCGAGCAAAGTGCCTATGTTCGACGACGGTAGCGCATGAAGCCACAGACCCGATTCCCATTTAACCACAGCCAGCAGGCGCGCACGCTCCGCAGAAGTAGCAGACGAGCTCAGTAAATTGTCTTGTACAACTCTGCAGAGCGGCTCATCCCACTGTCTTTGGGAGAGTGGGTTATCGGGTAGATTTGAATGCGGGCAAGCGAGTTTCCAGGCATCCATAGCCTCGGTAAAGCAGGGCACATCAAAATTATTCAGTGTGGAAGCTAAGATTTTCCTGATTAATTTCTCAGTGCCGTGGACCGAGGATATGAAAGCCGGTAAACTAAGACTGGAAATTTTGCGGACGCCAATGCCTCCCATACGAATGGGAAGACTTGCTTGTGCCCAAGCTCGGTCGTCCAAGGCCACATTTAGTATGGAGGTTAGTTTGTGCCGGATAATTTGGTCCATTCTGTCTAAAAGGTGAGTGTGCTTCCATAAATGGGAAGCGCGTAGGAAATATGTTAATTTTGGGGCGAAACAGCAGTAACGAATTAAAGTGATGGCCGAATGCATGTTAATTTGGAACAGTCTCTCCGAAACGTCATTAAAATTTTGTATTTTTTCCTCAATAAAAGAGGGAAAGGAGTTCTCAAAGATTGGAGACCCAAGGAGACGAAGAGAGCTTTTTTCAATAATTTTTATTTCTGGAGCTATTGCGTTAAATTTTGTAAGTGTCAGTTGTCTGTCAGTACTGTCCGTTATATAAAGTTCACATTTTGATAGGTTTAAATCAAGGCCAATGGAATGAAGTTCATGTTTTAAGAAAGTTAGGTCATTTATAACTGTTTCCACATCGCCTCCCAAGGTTCCATCATCGAGATACCAAACATTAAATTTAGAATGTAGCTGTCGAATGATTGGGTGAATGGCTAAACTAAAAATCACTGGCCCGAGGGGGTCACCTTGTTGGCAGCCAACTGCAGATTCTAAAAGGTTGTCCCGATATAGTAATTTAGATGAGTGAAAATTAAAGTTAATTTTCACTGTAGTGTTTTTATATTGAATAACGAACACCATTTTCCACGGAAGATCACGGTCCAAAACACTAGCTTTTAAGAATAGCTTCACCCACCTCCGGTAAAGGTTTGACCGGCTCATCGATATGGTACCCTCCGATATGCTGGTAGCTTGGTGGCAAAGGTATAGAGCTCCCAATAGCCACCTGCGAGTTGCCCAACAACAAAGATGCGTTGTATTTTAGCTCATTGTAACTTGGTACTGGTCTGCCTTGTTCCGTAACGATAGGCGCGATTAGTTTCATGTAAACTTCCTCTTCTTTGGCGTAGAAGGCACTGAAATGTAAACAAAAAAGAGTTATTACCGTTGTCATGTTGGAACGAGATAGCCATCTATGTTAAGTTCTGCTTCCAGACTCACTGAATGCAGCTGAATATTTTAACATGGAGCTGATTGACCTCCACAACCCAGTGACTCGGTAATATGATATTCTTTGATACGACTGATTGTCAGAGTTTCAGACTTTTGACGACCTGCACGCGTAGCATGACCATCATAGAAACGAGTTTTGCCGAACGGAAGAATAGACAAAATATCACGGCGATGTTAAAACTGAAGAGAGGAAATATTTCTATTCTTCAGTCGACAAAATTCTACGATGTCGAGCATGGCGACGAATTTTTCTCTACTTTTGAGTTGGAGTTTCAGTTGGCAGTACATTTTTTTTACAAGATTATATTAATTATAATCATCAATACAATACTCTCAGATCGTTTAATCCCACTGTATGACTATTCAATGAAAAAGTCCTTAGCGGATCCACCTTAATTAAATTAGTTACCACTGTTTTGCTGTGGAAAGAATTACTGTTTGTCTTCATAGAAACCCGAGTCTACGGGTCGCCCCCGTGCTCGGGCCGATAAGATGTCGAATTGAATAGAAAGAACTTTGTCTATTCTTGGTAGAATAGAGATAGAATTGGTCATGCTACGCTTGCTGGAATGAATCTCAAAGATCTACGCGTGATTCAAAAGATTCCTAGTTGCGGAGGGTTCTTGGTATGTGACGTTAGCCACCCATTGATGGACCAAACTCGGCAAGCATAGCTGAGCCCCGTGCAACTGTTAATCCTTAGCCACGAGCCCATCATCTCACAACAAGCTATACGAACAAAAATCATGCCGGTTGAATAGTGGGTGTAGAACAAATCAAGCAGGCCGTACATTTAGAATCAGGGACTAGCTGCTCCAGGTGCAATGTTCTGTTCATTAGGACATTCAATTGATACATAGCATAATCATCCTGTCATGTTCCCATTGCTAGGACACAGGCCGCCTCTCTTCGGGAGGGTGTTCGTTACCATCAAAGTCAATGTCAAAGCATTTATTTCAATTAGGCCTAAAAAAGGCACTTTTGAACGTCAACTGTTACATGAAAATAGAATTGATTCTAGTTGACCCTTCCAAAAGGTAGAAGAATGGAGAAGAACGGGCAAGAAACTATCAAGATAACATAATATATATCACGCAGACCCAGTGCGGGTTTGTAGATGTCATGTAGATGCCGGTTACCTCTCAATTATTTCATTTTTTGTCGTGATGAAATTATTTACACAAAGTAAAGCGCCAGTTTGGGTTCCAACTCACGACCTACAACATGTTTGTGGGTGGCCCCAGAGTAAATTGGCCTAGCTATGAAATAATTAAGAAAATGAGATGAAACCATTTTTTTTTTCTCCACTAATATTAACACAGTTATGATACCTGCGAACTAACATCTCTAAGTCTTCGTAAAAGTAACTGCAATCTTTGTCTTCAAAATGACTTACGATAGCCGCCTGCACCTCTTCATCGTTAAAATGTTCTTCCCCTTAAGTCCCGCTTTAAAAGGAACAAAAAATAGTTTTAGTTGATCCGATTTCTTCATACGATCTTATAGGCGCATACGATACGATCTGGCCGAAGATCATATCCTGTTGAATCGAATAAAAAAATCGGTAGATCTTATGGCAATGAATCGATTTTCGGAAAGAACGATTCAGATCGGATACCCTAAGGTGTTATATTTATAGAAACTACTTGATGCCCAGTGGTTGAAATTAGGCCATAACTATAAAATACGATATTCGACCATGTGCCAAATTACAAACGACAGTTTTAAACGAAAAAGAGGACCAAGTTTTTGCCTCATATATTAAGGTGTATCTATTCATACACGAAATATTTTAAGAGGTACACCTGTAGGTGGTAAAGAAGCTATAGAAGCAAAAATATTTTTTTTATCTAAGCGTTTTTGAATTTTCGTAAATATGATAATTTTAAAACTGCTTGAGACGTTTTGCATAAAACCTTTACTCCAAATTCTATGAATGGCCAGCCTGACGCTGCGACGGTGTCGACCGGACGGCACGAGCATGGCCGCGGTGTCTCAGGCCGTAAAAAATAAGAAGGAGCCAGTATTTCTCATGTGCGTCAAATAATTTATAAATATTAAATTTTGAAAAAATACATTTAGAATTGTTTTTTCATTGCTGTAGCTTCTTTACCACCTACAGGTGTACCTCTTAAAATATTTCGTGTATGAATAGATACACCTTATATAGAAGATACGGTGAAACATGATATCAATCATCATCATCATCATCATTTCAGACGAAAGACGTCTACTGCTGGACCGACCCTGCCATTAGATCCGCTACTTTGACCAATTCTGTGCTTCCTGCATCCAGCGGATTCCTGCGGTCTTCACAAATTCATCGGTCCACCTTGTAGGAGGCTTTTCAACTATACGTCTTCCGGGACGCGGTTCACGCCGGAACCTTTCAGCCCCCATCAGCCATCTGTTTTGCGAGCAATGTGCCTTGCCCACTGCCACTTATGTTTGGTGATTCATTGGGCTATGTCGCTTACCTCGGTTCGCTTAACTAGGCGACTAGTTGGTCGATCTCGTCATTTCTGTCACGTAGGGTAACTTCAAGCATAGCTCTCTCCATTACCCTTTGAGTGATTTTCAGCCTTGATATCAATAGAGTTGACAAAAATGCATTTTAATTAATAACGCTATATTCAATTCTGGGCTAAAACAATTTAGAGTGCCATAGCGCTATCAAGAAATATATGAATTATGAAGAAATTTTAATACTTCCAATCTTTTGCCAATAAGGTTAGATTTGTTCCATTTAAAAATCACAGAGGACACATTTTCCCTGTTGAAAGTTTTTTTCGATTTGTGGCCTATTTTGGGGATGTCTTCCAGTATAGCTAGATGTGGCTGAATACTAGTATTTTACATGAAGTGACTACCACATGAGTAACATGATACCTTTAGAAAAAATGTTGTCAGGCATTTAGACTTCTGACTAAGAAGTAACTTCTGTCAAAGATCTACAACTGACAGCTGACACCCATGGCTTAACGTGTTTTTTGAGGCTCGAAAGGATATCGATATGTTATGAATCAGTTCACCCATCTTTTATTATTTGGCAACTGCTGTCTCAAAAAAAAAAACACTTTATCATCTGCCTATTCATTCCCAACTATATAAGGATCGGCTTCTGATCAATATGAATACAGCTGAATGGTAGTTTTTCACGTAAAGAGCGACTACCTATTTGACCTTTTATTGTGTAAAATTATACTCCTTGTTAAGACTGGTATCAATCAGACTTTCACGCTTCTCACCACGAATACTTACTTATTATGTTGATAAAGTCCTTTCAATTGGATCCATAGCTCCAGGACTCTGTCTGTGAAGGAGTACGGTGCCACTCGCGCTTGCAGGTAATCACAGTTGTAAGCCGGGTTCAGAGGACCATGCACCAAGTTCAGAATCATCCAGTGCGGCTCGATGGTTGAGAACCAGATGAACGGACATTGGAGCACTGCCGGCAATCTGGAAATATACGACTTAAATAAAATTTGATCATCTAGAGTCCTATTCTTCTGGGTGCGTGTTATCGAAGACCATATGCATCGGTTTTCATTAGAGGTGGTCAAAGAAAAGATTCGAAGATTTTGAACCTTTTGTATTGAACTTGACCTGCTTTATTTTGATGACTCTTAATCAGAATAGAGTTTAACACCTACACACAATGCACATATTATTTCATCACCATCATAATCATTTCAGTCCTAAGACGTCCACTGCTGGACATAGGTGTCCCACAATTTGGAGGGCTTTGTTATAATCGCCACGCTTGGCAGGCGGGTTGGTGATCGCAGTACTGCTGCCCATTTTCTAGTGAGTCGCCTTTTACGACACCCACGGAAAGAAATGGGGTGGTGCTATTCTGTACGTCCGTCACACGGATATATTTGTTTAAAAAATGCATAATATTAATTTGTGAATAAAGTTTTAATAAAATGGGCTGCTGAAGTGTCAAAGTTGTTTTGTCTCATTCAAAGTAGTTAGATAATCAAGATTTCGATTTCCTTGTCGATTATTGCTTTTAATTTCTAAACGTAAATTGTATTTGTTTGCTTCTTCTGATAATAAAATTATTGGAGCATAATACGTATTCTGAATTGGGAACTGTTAGCTTCAAGTAATTATTTGCTTTTTGCAAGACTAGTCTCGGTAATCTTCACCGGTCACCGGTGTTGGTATTATTTATGCAAGCAGAATTATTTATAAGCTTATTTTTATCGGTCAGGATTTTTGAATAAACATTGTAATTGCTAGCTTTGCATTCTTGTTCTATGTTTTTATCATACATATGTCTTCTCTTATCTGTATCTGTTTTTTCTTCTGTAATATCAATTTGGTTGTTCGTTTAGCTATGAAATCTAAAAGAAAAGTATTTGGCAATTTTTAACAGATGAAATATTGCTTACGAAGAATACAAATCGGTGAACATATATTCTGCAATGATGACATCAAAATTGTGCGTGCGCTCTTTTAAAAAGTTCTGCACATTCTCGTTGGCCAGCGTTAATGAAGCTATGGTCATCATCGTCTCGAACAACTTCTCCGTGTCTTTTAAGTTCATCACTCCATTCATGATCTGCTTCAAGTCCAACGTTCTTTCTGCGGAAGATATTTTTTTTTAGTAACACCGTTCTCTTTATACTTTACCACTATACTGCGATCACCAACCTGCCTGCCAACCGTGGTGATTATGGCAAAGTCCTCCAAATTAGGGAGCTCTATGCTCAGCAGTGAACGTCTTTCGGCTGAATTGATGATGATGATGATTGGGAAGCTGTCAGAAATGTGGAGAGAAGTTCTTCGTAGAATGGCAATGGCTTAATGAGAAGGAATGGTTGAAATAACATGGTGTGAAATTGGAAACACCCTTGTCCAGTTGTAGAGTACTATTTTCTGGTGAGCACATTAAATTTTGATGGATTGCATAAATACTTGAGTGTTTCCGTTATGAGCTAATTCTTCACTTGTCCCTAAAGGTTCATTAGAAAACCAGTGTCAGTCTAGCATTCATTGTAGGGGTCTACTAGGACCGATGCCTGCCGGGGTCGCGTGATTGTTCGAAAGAGATACCGTGACCCTGGCACATGGGCAACTGATGGAACACGGGTGGGTTTTAGTCAGTAAAAGTCTGGCACGCCCTCCCGCTCCGCCCAGAGCGGGAGAAGTCATTTGATGATTTCCCATCCTGAAAAAAAAAAAAAAAAAAAAGTCTAGCATTCATGCTGAAATGAACCTTATTGGCACAGCCGTGAAGCACACACTGTTTTTTGTTTTTTTTTTTAGTTTCACTTTTTTAACTCTGTTATCTTTGAAAGTTAAACAAAACTTCAAGAAAGGCCCTAGGGGTATAAGCATAGTGAATTTGCCCTTGAAAGATATTGGCACGATACTTAGAGGATTTTTAGGTATCAACAAGATAATAAGATCCTGAAAGTTTCAGATCTCTAACCTATTTGGTTTTTGAGAAAAAGAAAAAAAAAGATAAATCTGACAAAATCAGAAAAAAATAATTTTCTCAAGAACGCGTGAATCAATTGATTTGAATTTTGGATATGTTTTGGAAGCTAATAGTAGCTTCTAGGAAAAAAATTAACACCTTTAACGGTTGATAATAACCTTAAAAAAAAATGCACTTTTGTTTTAATTTTGATTTTTAACTATGATACGATTCTGGTACAATCATGAAACTATTTTTTTCGAATTCCCCATTCATTTTTCTATAGACTTACATACTTTTAAGATTTTAAAAAAAGGTACGCCATATTGCAAAAAAATAAAAACCATTTTTTGTGCAAATATTTACTTCACGTATTTTAAGCCTGCATCTTTATTTGTGTCGCTCGTTTATGTCTTTTATTCTTATTTAAAGTAGACATGTCTAAACCAATAGTTAAATCTTAAAATATCAGTAAATATCAAATAAAATATTATAAATATTGTACACAAAGCGACAAATCGAGCATTTCCAGTCAAAGTGGACTTCTCATTGTACGAAAAGCCTATACAATAGGAGGTCAGCTAAAACTGGAAATGTATAGCTTGATATGTAGCAATGTATACACTTCTAAAATAAGAAACAGATTTTAATTCATAAATTATAAATAAAAACAACCAATGTTTGAAACGTATATTTGCAAAAAAGTTTATAATCACATTTTAGCGGTCTTCATCACTATCATCTTCAATCACAGGCGACCTGCCAGGGTCGTGAGATTTGTTCGAAAGAGATACCGTGGCCCTGGCATATGGGCAATTGAAGGGGGTGGGTTTTAGTTAGTAAAAGTCTGACACGCCCTTCCGCCCAGAGCGAGTGACGTCATTTGATGATTTGCCACAGACAAAAAAAACACAGGCGAAACATTGTCTGCATCAAATAATTTGCTTAGTGTTTCAGCAGGCCTCAGAATCTGTTCAAATATATTTCGTGTGACAAATAATAAACAATACCAGCAACGCGAGAGTAGCATCTACATAATTGTTCTAAGACCATTTGCCCACTCACAAATATGCCTCAATATGCTTTTGGGACCAATAGCGTTTTTTTTGATACTCAATAAAACATCTATAAACCTTCTTATTGATATGACGAGACTGAATTTGAGCTTCGCGTATGTTTGACTGGTCTTTTACGTATTGAATGGTATGATTACCTGTTTCATCAAGCATTGCTGCTATCGCTTGATTTGTCGCCGTGCGTACATTGTGTATAATATTTTAGTTGATATTCACTGATATTTTAAGATTTAACTATTGGTTTAGACATGTTTACTTCAAATAAGAATAAAAGACATAAACGAGCGACACAAATAAAGATGCAGGCTTAAAATACGTAAAGTAAATATTTGCACAAAAATGGTTTTTATTTTTTTGCAACATGGCGTACCTTTTTTTAAAATCTTAAAAGCATATAAGTCTATAGAAAAATGAATGAGGAATTTGAAAAAAATAGTTTCATAATTGTGCCAAAATTGTATTATAGTTAAAAATCGAAATTAAAAAAAAAGTGCAATTTTTTTCAAGGTTCTTATGAACCGTTAATTTTATTTTTTTTTCTAGAAGCTATTATCAGCCCCCAAAACATATCCAAAATTCTAATCAATTGAATCACGCGTTCTTGAGAAAATTATTTTTTTCTGATTTTGTCAGATTTTTCTTTTTTTTTCTTTTTCTCAAAAACCAAATAGGTTAGAGATCTGAAACTTTCAGGATCTTATTATCTTGTTAATACCTAAAAATCCTCTAAGTATCGTGCTGATATCTTTCAAGGGCAAATTCACTATGCTTATACCCCTAGGGCCTTTGCCAAGTTTGATGATTTTTTTTTTATTTGACTTGTTATTTTTTTTCTTACTATTTTAGAATAGATGTAAAGGTCGATACCTAAACTTCATATAAACACAAAACATATAGTCAATAAATATTTTGAATTTTCATGACTATGATAGGCGAAAAATGTTCTAAACTTTACCCACCTCCTTTGACGCGGACGAAGTCGCGGGCAGAAGCTAGTTAAACATAAAAGTGTAAGATGCGATGATAAACTGGTAATAGAGTGTGCCTCACAGCTGCGCCAAAAAGGCCCAGTTCAGCAAAAATGCCAGATAACTAGTGCCTGACGCTGGTTTCTTACTGGACCTGATAGTGTGAGGTGATGGATGTAAAACAGTTTTATATAAATACAGCAACGGCAATAGCGGTATTACGGCATTGATACATTGTTAACCTTTTTTTTTTTTTTTTTTCCTCAGGATGGGAAATCATCAAATGACTTCTCCCGCTCTGGACGGAGCGGGAGGGCGTGTCAGACTTTTACTGACTAAAACCCACCCGTGTTCCATCAGTTGCCCATGTGCCAGGGTCACGGTATCTCTTTCGAACAATCACGCGACCCCGGCAGGCATCGGTCCTAGTAGACCCCTACACTGCTGCTGACATCTCTTTCAGGCGCGCGTGGAACACTACGCGCCGTCGACCCGAGCCTGGTCCTTACCGGGCGGCGAGCTACCCATTGCTCGCCACCCGATTGTTAACCTGGATTAATAAACTAAATGATACTTTAATCCCGGTAGTACATTCCCGTGGAATATTTTCCGACATAACATCACAAACCCTGGAAAATTAAAACACCGCATTATGAAATCAGTATAGTTTAATTTCACTACTTACTCTCTCTGAAAAATTTTTGGTTTTCAGTGACATCTACTAAACGTAATTTCGGATGATTTGGTTGCTTTTTGATGAAAGGCGTTATGTATGTCACCTGTAAATAAATAAATATTAAGTTAAAATGTATTTACAAGGTCAATGATCCACGGAAATTCTGGGGAAGGGGGGACACTCTAAAAGAATATAGAAATTCAAAATGTTTATGTGCAAGAAAATACATAGTATACAAGAGAACATCTTACAGCCTTAAAGTTATTGTATTCTGCCTGCAAGCAAGTGCGCAAATTATAATTATTTATGTTTAAATGTTATACCGAAATATTATACAGATTATAGTATATATAATTATTACACTATTATGATATTATTATCACACTTTTATAATTATTTATTGGGAATATACACTTTGACATTTGATGACTATTGTTTAAACTATGACATGAATATATACTCTGAGAAGTATAATATCATTATTATTTTAATGATTTTGAATGTGAGGACTACGTAGATGATGTTTGTTTTTTTTATATCTCTCTTACTCATTTAATTTTAATGATAAGCTGGCAGTTTGAGTACTTAATGCGGCCTACCAAAATGTCCTTTCTTTGGTATTGTTCGTCAAACCGTATGTTCTGAGTGGAGCTGCAAGATTACTGACAAATGCGTGCATTGACTGGACAGGTCCACTCAATCTGTATGATTCTTTCCTCAAAAGACCATTTCAGGCACCCCCATGTATACATGGTCCTAAAATGATCAGACCGCGACTATTTCCTCATTTTATATACACATTGACAATGATGAATTTTACTTATACAATGACGTGAATATTTACTTTTAAAGTATTATATTGTTTTAATTATTGTAAATGTGAAGACTAAGTGGGTGTTTTTTTTTTGGTTTCCTTTTCTTCTTATTTAATTTTTATCATGGTCTGGCAGTTTGAGTAATTTGTAGTAGTTCGTCGATCATTGACCTCCTTAAGTTCTGAGTGGAGCTGCATGATTACTGACAAATGCGTGCACTGATTGGACAGGTCCACTCAAGCTGTGTGGTTCTTTCCTTAAACAACCACTTCAGACACCAATCCACATGGTCTTCACATGATCTGACCAAGATTATGTCTGGACTTTAAAAGGGACTGTGACCTCTGAGTTTGTTTCGGCCTTTCTTCTCAGAGTAGTCAGATAGGAAAAGTCGACCTCATCTACTTTAAAAAAAAAAATGATGGACGTGTAAAAGTGTTTGTACAAACCTGCTTACAAAAAAACTCAAAGTACCTAAGTAAGTACTAAACATTAAAAAAAAAAATACGTCGCGTTGGGGGACCGCTCCAAACCTTACAATTTAATTATAATACAAATAGTCTATCTATTACCTAACTAAGCAACGTACATTAATTAAAAACGTCTGCACTCGCGGAGCAGTCCCCCAACGCGACGTATTTTTTTTAAAATTATTAATCCTTACATAGGTACTTTGAGTTTTTTAACCGACTATTTTTTACTTTTTAAAGGGAAATTATGTTTTTGTGTCGGGGGTTTTTATTTTTTTTTTTATTAAATGTTTTGTTTTATACTTTTTATAGGTACATACTTATTATAATGTAGAATCAAACGAAGCTAAGATCACTCTCGATTAATTCATCAATGTTCTCTTTCAGTGCGCTTTCATTTGAGACCCCACTCGAGTATATTTGCTGACATTCGGTTACTCTTCCCCTCTTTCCCCCCCACAACTTTTAAACGGCTCAACCGATTTTCATCGAACATGTTTAAAAACAGTCACACATAAGTCACCTTAAATATTTTTTTTTTTAAGTTGAAATCCCTTCATCCGTTCGGGAGCTATGATGCCATAGCCAGACAGACAGACACGTCAAACATATAACACCCCTCTTTTTGCATCGGGGGTTAAAAAGAAAGTCATTTATCGTTTATCACATTATTATTATATACAAATATCATTAAATAGTTTACCGAGACCTTATGGGCGATGCTCTTCAGAAAGATTAGTAACGGGAGTATGTAAGGATTATAGCAGGTGGCGCTGTTTAGTTTATAACTAACCCGCGTGGATTCATGTAGTTTGTAGATTAAAACATTTTTTCATCTAGGTTACTAAACAAATTTATGTAAATCATTGGGTTTTCATTGATAGTACAATAGTAGTAGTCGGTTCTAAATAAAATACATGTATTTAGAACACATTAAAAGACTCACAATATGTTACAAATTAAAATAAACAAAATCATATCATCATCATCATCTGCTTAGCCTTTTCTCAACTATGTTGGAGTCGGCTTTCAGTCTAAACGGTTGCAGCTGAATAACATATATTACATGGAGCGACTGCCCATCTGACCTCCACGACCAAGTTTCTGGGTAATGCTCCTTGGTAAGACTGGTTGCCAGACTTTCAGCCTTCAGACTAGACCTGTGGCAACAAGGCGCTTCCGCCGCAGGAGGAGACGCCCCAGGCGTCGGGAGTCGATAGCGGACTCCCGGCCACCGTAGGCGCGAGCTTGCGGGCGGCGAGCAATGGGTAGCTCGCCACCCGGTAAGGACCAAGCTCGGATCGACGGCGCGTAGTGTTCCACGCGCGCCTCAAAGAGATGTCAGCAAAACTGAAGGGGTGTGATAGGACCGATGCCTGCCAGGGTCGCGAGATTGTTCGAAAGAGATACCGTGACCCTGGCACATGGGCAACTGAAGGAACAGGGTGGGTTTTTGTCAGTAAAAGTCTGACATGCCCTCCCGCTCCGCCCAGAGCGGGAGAAGTCATTTGATGATTTCCCATCCAAAAAAAAAAATAACAAGGCGCTTCCCTACCAAACCCATTCGTTCCACCTGCTGAACATCTCGCAACTGGACACGAATTGCCTTGGCTTTCATGGAAGTCTTTAAATAGACTCCGGACTCAGGAAGGCCGGAGTAAAGAAAACCTGTACAGGTGGAGATTCATAGATGACTCAGCCCTGGAGTGTAAATGTGGCGCTGTCTCACAAACGATGAGGCACTTGATATCTTGTCCAGCATGTCCTGTTGTTTGCACGCCACAGGAGTTGATGGACGCTACTGAAAATGCTAAGCACGTAGCCAAATTCTGGGCTAACACTATTTACTACTAATACTACTTCACGATTGCTGTCAACACGCCAAGAAGATGAAGAAGCCTTCTGACGACCCGTAACGCCTGTCAATGACTTACGAAAGACAGCCGGGACCAACGGCTTAACGAGCTTTCCGAGGCACCGAGGGGTCTTGGTACGTAAAGATAGTACACATCCACGGACCAACTACGGCAACCCGACGCTACCTGATGGACCGACCTGTAGATTGTACGGCTATTACTGCTTAGTCCAAGCCAAAATCAAATAAAAAGTGTAAAGTGCGATTAAGAGTCTTGTTACCCAGCATTATGCTAGTCTAGTAAAGTTGATGTCAATGAATGCTGATAATCTATACTAATATTATAAAGCTCAAGAGTTTGTTTGTTTGTATGTTTGTTTGATTGAACGCGCTAATCTCAGAAACTACTGGTTCGAATTGAAAAATTCTTTTTGTGTTGGGTAGCCTATTTATCGAGAAAGGCTATAGGCTATGTAACATCACGCTACAACTAAGAGGAGCGGAGCAATAATCAAAAATGTTGTAAAAACGGGGAAAATCGCACGGGTAGGCGATTCGACGCGACGGGAAGGGTCGGGATAGCAAGAAATTTAACGCGGACGAAGTCGCGGGCATAATAAGGATATTTTTCATGCTCTTAGAATTAAACTAATTTGTTTTGGCACTAGAACCTTTACATCAACAAAATTTTATAACTTCTTTGGTTACTCAAGCGTAAGTTCACGCGATTTCGTTAATGATTAAAACAGTTTTTAGGGGAACCGATCACTTTTCCCGATTTATTTTTGTTCGAATTTCGTTTGGCCGAAAACTATTGACCGACGTCTTTTTACACGCTTTATTAGCTTCAGTTGTATGTTTGTATGTTTGTTTGTAACTGACTCCTTATAGCGCGATTTTGACCCACTTTAAACGACCAGATTTCATATAAAATGTGCAGACTTATCGAGAGCCAATGACAATACTGTAATTTCATAAATTTGTGCCATTAACCTTGCCAGGGTTACCAAGACAGCAAAAAGTCTTCGAAAACTACGCTGACATACGTCTCAAAATTCGAAACACCCTAAAAATAGAAAATAAATAATAGTTAAAAAAAAAAAAAAAAAACTAAAAAACACGCTTCTTTGGAAGCGTGTTTTTTTAAACTATTATTTTTGCTATATGCATTATTTGACATATTTTTAGATCATCGAAGTATCATGTGTCATAAGTATTATTTTACCGAAATATGTTTCGTCGATTTACAAAATAACTTTTTGCTATTGACCGAAGCCTCTTTTGAACTTTTTTAATTTGCTAAATGAGTCATTTGCCATATTTTCACCGCACCGAAACAACATTTTACGGAATATTATCTCCTCTCGTACACCTTCGCCTCTCCGTCTGTAGGATTTCTGGACGGTGTACGAGTCTTTGCCTGGCTTCCTGAGCACAACCACCGTTGCTTCCTTTTAGGACTTCGGGAAGTATTGCTGCGCCAGGCATTTGTTCAAAAGCGACAGGAAGAATTCAGGGTTGCAGTCAATGGCTTGAGAGCACATATCGGCTGTGAAGCTGAGCTCCCGGGGCCTTTGTGGGTTGAAAGACCCTATGGACCTATCAAGCTTGGTCAGGATAGACGGCGGGTCATGTTGTTCATCATGGCTCCACTCGTTTACCCGTTCAGTCAGTAGCCGGGTTTGGCGATGGTCAATACTGTCGTCCTCCTCACGGTCCTCGAGGTAGAACGTGTTGGCTAACAGCTTCACCGAGCCCTTCGCGTCAAGTACCTCACCACTCCACCACAGCGGCAGATCCTCCTCTCTTTTCGTGACCGTTCCCATGAGTCTGTAGATCCCCTCTCAGACGTCCTCCCTGTCCTAATTTCCACAAAACGGCCTCTAACTATCCTCAGTTGCTATCCTTACATCTTCCTCGAATTTTTTAGTTCTTCCAGTTACAGCCTGACCACCATCTCTCTCCGGACCGGTGCTGTGTTCCTAACTCTTTTCCTGGTAGTGACCAGGGTTTTCATCCTCGTGAGCTCCTTGGACCACCACGGCAAGGTGAGTGTTTCTTTATTCTTTTTAGTTTGTAAAGTGTGTGTACATGTTTCAGTTACAGCTTGTGTGAATGTGTTAATTGTGTTCCAGTTTGGCTATAGTATTAATGTTGGTAAGCTCCGTAACTATTAAATTGTATTCCAGCATAATTTGTTTCTGGTGGTGCGCGCAATACTTATTCATTTAGATTTTGTGAAATTAATGCCGAAAGTGATGCCGTTATGGTCGGAACTCGTGAGTCCTTGCACGATATGCCAGCCATCCGCCGAACAGGCCGTTACATCCACGTGGTTGCTGTACCTAATAACTCCTCTTACATTATCGAAGGTCGGGATGTCGCCTGTGCTGAGGATCTGCAACCCCATTTTCCCCAGCGCTTCACACATATGCTCCCCTCCTCATTGCCACTACCCCACCATGTACGCTTCACATTAACGTCTCCTCCAATAACCAACCTGTAAGGCCCCAGCTTCTGCTCCGCTCATTTGAGTTGCTCCAGGCATGGCTCCATGGGCTTGTCGGGCTCGAAGTAGAACGATACCAACGTGATCGTCCAGGCTCTAGTTTGGACTCCCACCACAACGATGTTATTTGTGGTGAGTTGCGGGTACTGTATTATGTCCAAATTTTGGTCAAAGACAGTTATTGCTGCCTTTATAGTCCTCTCTCCTCTCCCAGAGCCTAACGCCCCGGTATCCCTTCCTGGAGTAGCGCTACGGCAACTTCGCATTTATCAGCCTTGAGCAGCAGCTCGTTTGTGGTCAGCTGGCTCCGTTGCAGGTTGGCCTGGACTATTTTGTACTGGTGGATATCCGGAACAACTTTAGCAGTACGCTATTGGGGCTCGAGCGAGTGCATCCCACTTACGTCTTATAGGGCATTCAGTACTGAAAGCATTGTGCGCAGGGATCCCAATCTTCGCCTTGGTGCAGTTTACGCAAACCGCTGGTTCGCCCATTTGCATATCCGGGCAGTCCGCTATAAAGTGCGGGCCACCACAATGGCTGCACAGGTCGGTAGGCTGGTTACAGAATCGTTTGCTGTGCCCATAGCTTAAGCAGCGGGTACATTGCACCAGTGGCGACTGGTCTTCCACTCGCTGTAGATCGATATGCACTCGACCCGCTATCGTCAGCCTCTACCACTTCATCGGGAACATCTGCAGAATGACGTGGCACATGTCCTTTCTCAACCTCACATCACCCGCAGATATGCCCCTGATAAGGTGAGTGTTTTGACGCTGCAGGGCTTGCGCGACTTTCACATATGAGTGGCAAGAGAGTACGTCCTTGGTTATGATCAGTGGGTTTTTGTTTTTGGCTTTTTCTGCCACCTGATTTCCAGCTTTCCGGATCCATGCCGTCACCCTAGTCAGTTAGGGGGTGCCCTTAGTGAGTAAGTTGCTCCAGTTTTAAGTTTTTTAAGCCCTGGCTTGAGGTCTTAATTTATTAAGGTAGGCACAGGCAAGTCCGGTTAAGTACCGACAACCTCATAGGTTAACCTACGCGATGTCATTCCAAAAAAAAAAGAGATAAATCCTCAAAACTCATACTCAAAACATTTATTTCAATTCGACAATTTACAGACACTTTTGAATTGTAAAAAAGTCGGTTAGTTAGTCACAAAGTTTGAGATAAAAGATTACCTACTTTTTTGACCCTGGGTCTTATCACTCTGTTTTTTTTACTGTGTGTACATAAATAATAAAATAAATAAATAAATACTTACTTCATGTCCTCCATCAAGAAGGTGTTTAATCATATTGTCTCCAAGTATACCATGGCTAGGACTTGGAATTGAAAAGACAGCCAAGATCTTTGCTGCATCACATAGGGAGAAACTTAGTAGTAGACCAAACAATAAACACTTTAATCTTTCCATTTTCTGAAAAATAATCGACGACATTTTTCTGACTTCAAGTTTTAGCGATGTTAATTTTTTATAAAAAAAAACTGTATTTAGTATCACCTGAAAAAACTTACTATATTTTAAATGTATTCTGTACGATGAATATTTAAGATTAAATGTTCTGTATTCACAAAATATCAATGTAATAATATATTAGATACACAGTGCGGAGTGATCAAGTCGACTGCGTTTACAAATATACGTAGAGAGCTGCGTGTGATTCTGAAACAGGCAATAAACTAGGTTACTTCGCGACGGATTTTTGTTGGTTTATTATAGAGATCCGTTAACGAAACTGGTGATATTAAAACGTTCATCGAGAATACACAGGCTTTCAATTTAAGAAAGGTAACACAAGAATACTCTTTTTTTCATGTAATAAGTATCAAGGGCTTGATTCAGAAAGCGGTACTACTGGACACGGCTATGTTAGGAGGATTCTCTCTTTGGGGCCCTGACCGCCGGTAACTTGGAATACAGGTGGGATACTATTTTTATATTTTTGGATGTTTTTATAATTTCATATTGTAATATTTAAAAATAAAATGTATTTGTGCTAAGTAAACTTAAGGAATCGTAATATAAAATTATGCAGAGATCACTTTAGGTTCTGTAAAACTTATTGTTTCGAAACTATTAGGTCCTTACATATGAAAAAATTGGCGTTTTGTTGAACTATCCACTGTGATCTAAAATATCTGACGTTTTCAATTGAGGCTTGTGTGTTTATGTTACGAATTTAGTATTGTTATTTATTTGTTTTCGCATTATTTGATTTTTCTTTCACATCATTCTATTCATAACATGGAAAACTTAAAAATATTCGCGTTGTAAACGGTGAAAAGTGGCGAGAATGCATTAATAGCAATGGAACATACTTTGATTGATTACATATACAATTTCATTAAAGAAAACATTTAGCGTTTTCCATTGAAAACTTTATATAAAAAATATCATCATCATCATCATCATCTCAGCCGCAAGACGTCCACTGCTGAACATAAGCCTCCCCCTATTTGGGGGGCTTTGCCATAATCGCTACGCTTGGCAAGCGGGTTGGCGATCGCAGTATGATGGTAAAATGCATAGAGAACGCTGCTGCCTATTCTCTAGTAAAAAAAATATAAAAAATTTAAAATACAAATAAAAATAGTAGCCCGCCAGTATCGGGAACCTTGCCGTGGGTGCTGCTTGGCATAAGGAGCGCATTCAAAAAGGATGTCCAAGCGTCTTCCGCCGAATTAGTATATGGCGAGCAGCTAAGACTCCCGGGCGAGTTTTTTACACCCAGTGATATTGGAACGACTAACATCACGGAATTTACCACGCGCATCCGCAACTTTGCCATTTTTTGTATTTAAGGATCTGCAGACCTCTGATCAGGTGTTCCTTCGTGAAGATGCATTACGTAGTTCGCTGCAACCAATCTACACAGGTTCTCACAAGAAAGAGAAATTTGGAATCCAAATTACAATGTTTATATCGATCGCCTTGAAAGTATACAAAGGCAATTAAATAAAGCAAAAGCAATATCGTTCTAATACTTATCTTCCTAACTATACTAGTCGGTGGAAGAAATTTCATATTCTTCCTTTACACGAGCGGAGAAAAATTGCAGATCTTACTTTTCTATTTAATATAATGGACGACTCTACTGACGTCCCTGAGCTGGTGGCCAAGATTGGATTTCGTGCACCATCTGTGTTTCTTCGGAGACCTCATCTCCTTCATGTTCCTAAGTGAAAACTAACTATAGGCAAAATACATATATCTTGAGAGCATGTCGAATGTTCAAAATGGTGTGCAAGGATGTTGAGTTTGACGTATTCTCAAACAGTCTCCAGAAATTTCCATCTCATTCCCATTTCTTCCCATGGGTGTCGTAAAAGGCGACTAAGGGACTCGCAAGAGGATAGGCAGCAGCGTTCTCTATGCATTTACCACCATACTGCGATCACCAATCCGCCTGCCAAGCGTGGCGATTATGGCAAATCTCCCCAAATTAGGGAAGACCTGTGTCCAACAGTGGACGTTTTTCGACTGAAATAAAGATGATGAAGATCCAGAAAAAAAAAATGTTAAATAATATTTTCTTTGAAGTTGTACGCTGCCAGGCTAGACCTCACAATACGATTTCAAGTGCGCAGTGGAAGTATGATAATCGTGGGGCTCTAGAGACAAGAAGTGGAAGCGTACTGTCCGCCGTACGCGGAGCAGACAATCAAATCAAACAACTCACCTACAATACAACAAAAGCACTTACCTGGTGGTTGAAGGGCACTGCTTCTGGGGTTACCTGGAGTTCTGTATGTAAGTGAGTGTATATATATCGTGTCGTGACGTTACGAGTATTCTTCAGGTTAGAATCCGCTGCAACAAGGCTTTTTTTTTTTTTTTTTTTCTCTTTTTTTTTTTTTTCAGGATGGGAAATCATCAAATGACTTCTCCCGCTCTGGGCGGAGCGGGAGGGCGTGTCAGACTTTTACTGACTAAAACCCACCCGTGTTCCATCAGTTGCCCATGTGCCAGGGTCACGGTATCTCTTTCGAACAATCACGCGACCCCGGCAGGCATCGGTCCTAGTAGACCCCTACACTGCTGCTGACATCTCTTTGAGGCGCGCGTGGAACACTACGCGCCGTCGACCCGAGCTTGGTCCTTACCGGGCGGCGAGCTACCCATTGCTCGCCACCCGCAAGCTCGCGCCTACGGTGGCCGGGAGTCCGCTATTGACTCCCGACGCCCGGGGCGTCTCCTCCTGCGGCGGCTAGGGATGTGAGGGCGCAGAGACTGCCACTCCCTCACGCGCCCCGCCTCCTCCTTCGCGAGCATTACTGCTTCGCAGAAGGAGGTGACTGCTTCCCATTCCCTCTCGCTCCGTACCATGGCTCGCACCAGGGCCGGACGCGAGAGGTCGCCGCCGCCAATCGCCTCCACGAGGACACGGCGGTGCTCCGCCCAGGCAGGGCACACCTCCACTTAATTATAGTTATCAAATATTTACAGCGTATTACTACTTCCCTTATAGAGACTGCCAAGTAATTAGCCTACTGTAAATTACCAATTTGGTGGTTATGTCTTATAACCGCGCTCTGAATACCAAAAATGTACGCTGCCAGACTAGACCCCTACAATAGGTTTTAATTATTATGTGGAAGCGTGCTAACCGTGGGGCTCTAGAGACAAGAGTGGCGAGCGTAACTAGTCCGCCTGCAACAAGGCTTGGAGACAATCACAGCATGCGGTCTTCAAATCACTCGTTCCCAACAGCGTCACACTTTGCTTAACCTTCAAACTATTTATCGAAAATATGTCCAAACCCGTGTTATTACGTCAAATTAGGGGTTATTAACAATCCAAACAATGGGTCAGGACAGATTGTCCACAAAACGACCGGGGTAAGGGATAACTTTCCAAAAGATCGCGAGATTCAAGCTGCGACGTGTTCCCTTTTTTACCACCAAGATCCAAGAGAAGCCAACAGAACTGTCAAGTGTCAAAATCAAAACTGTCAGTGACAGATGTCACTCCGTTCGGTACGCTCCGTTAGGCGCACAGATTAAACAAATCGATCGGGACTAAACATCTACCCCCCCCCCCGGACGGGCCTTCCCGTCCGCTAATCACTTGGCAATCCCGACAAGGTTGTGTTTTATCAGTCCACCTGACGCGCTACTGGAGGATGTGCAAATACTCCAAGCTCCAACGCTTCCAAAAACTCTGAACGAGCTGCTGCACCAACTGAAACCGCGATAGCCAATTTTGGCTCACATCGACAAAAGGGTGCTCCGGCAGGGCGACAAGTGGCTGTCAAATTAAAAAATGGCCCGGGGTCAGGGCCTCCAAGACGTTCGGGTCCGAAGACAGCGGGCACAATGGACGCGAGTTCAACACAGCTTCAATGCGTCAAAATACCGTAGCTAACTCCTTAAAGGTGAGAACGGTGTCTCCCAACAATCTGCGCCAGAGTCCCTGTGCCGCTTTCACCGCGGCCTCAAAAATACCTCCCCAATGGGGGCAGGCTGGCTGATCAAACAATAACAAACAACAAACAACCAAACAATAACAACAACAATTTATCCAAATGGCCCTCCTTAGGCAACAAAAGGGGGTGACGGAC
The DNA here is from genome assembly GCA_932294355.1 of Aporophyla lueneburgensis. Lineage (NCBI taxonomy): Eukaryota > Metazoa > Arthropoda > Insecta > Lepidoptera > Noctuidae > Aporophyla > Aporophyla lueneburgensis. The sequence continues at coordinate 8,351,538 of OW028758.1, read as the reverse complement.
CCCATAAGGAAGAATTTTGTTTTGTATCAATAAGAATATTACAATAGATATTTATAAAAAAAATATAAATTTTTAATGTTTGTAAAGTTAATATATTTAATTTGGATATTTAATGACGAGCGAGGTTACTTTTAATATTATTGTTTACGTTTTTTTTTTGTACCTGCTATGCAAATATTTCGACACAAATATCATTTTGTTATGAAATAAATAACTTGAACTTGAACTTGAAGGCTAGAGTGACTCGACCGTCAACAACCAAACAACAAAAGACCCGTATCGTCCAAAAGGGGTTCAACTTACTAACGGCTCCCGACAATTTCCAAAACTCTCGCTGCAGAATGGCCAACAGCACATTGCAACCGGCATGCGAGTTCTTAATGTGACGATCAGTCACCAACAATTCAACAACAAAACAGCAATTCAACAATTTGTCGAGGGAGCTTTATCGACTCAACAAACTCAGGGTCCTTTGTTCCAACAGCGAGCACCTTGAGCCCGGGCAAAGGACCCGACATCAAGACTGGTGATCGAGGCCAATCATCCTCGGGATGAGTCAGCCAGTCTGGTCCCCACCATAGGGGGGAAGCAAACAAGCGGGGTGCCATGCACCCACGTAAGGCCACGGCGCCTGGGTTCAAATCTCCAGGCAAGTGCCTCCAAATCAAAGGCGTATCAAAATTTTGAATCTGGGACACTCGGTACGCAACAAAGACCTCCAAAGAGTGGACGGACGTCTTCAACCAACACAAAACAATTTGACTGTCCGTCCAGGCGTAAGAAGCCCGAATGTCCACAGTTCCACCCAAAGTGTGAGCAACGTGATTCAATAGACGCACAAGACGCGCCGCCCCTGACAATTCAACTTAGGGATGGTCAGTGCCGTCCGGAGGGGGGGGGGGGGGCACCTTGCTCTTGGCCAAGACCAGTGACAAATTCACCTGGCCTGCAACAGCTGCATAACCGTGCGAAGACGCATTACAAACAAGGGTAGCAGTGTAGCTCCCAGGGGGGAGGATAGCGCGGGGTAACACGACCTCGTTGACTGCAGGGAGTGCGGATACAAATTGGAGCCAATCATCCAATAGGGTTTCCCGAAGTGGCTCGTTCCAACCAAGTCCCGCAGTCCAAAGGCGCTCAAGAAAACAATTTTGCCCAAAACATTACAAACAAACAACAAAACAATAGACAAAAGGCAACCCTGGGCTCCCATGTCCATAATGACACGGACCACAACAGAGTCCCCCGTGGGCCCCCAGACCTGACCGATGCCGTTGGCAACAAAACCGTGTCGATCTGAGGGGGTACCTTAGCGGGGCAGGCGCCAATGTCCTAACAATGCCTGGGCGGCGACCGATCGCCGCACACCCAGGCTCCGCACCCAAGCTCAAGTCCCTCGCGACGAGGATGGAGGCCAAACTCCTCGTCCGCGCGGTGTCCCGAGCCACGCGCCATCGCTGGATGGGCATATCCCACCGGAGGCCTGAATGGCGGGGGGCGTGACTCCAACCAGGGACGTTCCGCCAAAGGAGGGGAGGGAAGGCGGTGCTGGTCTGGCCAGCGGTGCCTAGCAACAATTGCGTAATCGCCTTTACGCGGGGAGACCAAATGGCGGTCGCGCGGCTCCCGATCAACTTGCGCGGGGGGTGGAGTGCGGCGCTCAAAATTGCGGGCCTCTCCCCGGTTCTGAACCGGCGAGGCAGAAGCCCGGTGACCAACTCCATGGTACCCCCCCGTACGCGAACCTTCAACAGAGGCTGGTCTGCCAGCGTGGTTCGCGTTAGCGCACAATATGTCCAAATGGGACCCCCCACAAATTCTACAAGGGCGGGGGTTGGGGCAGTCCCGATGGAAGTGAGCCCCCAAACAAGAGAAGCACATGCGGCGTGCAATGGCAATTCGGCGGCGGGCACTCACGTGCAACTTCAAAAAGGCCGCGCAAGTTGCCATGCCATGCCCCGTGTCCCTACAAAACTCACAACCAAGACGACTCTGGGTGCCAGCAAAACGAGCGGCGGGGCGACCATCAACAGGCCCGCGAGCCCTAGTCCGTCCCTGGTCTCGTGGCCGGGAAGACGGCTGGCATGACTCAGTGGCAACGCCAGAGTTGTCCACAAACCGACACTCATCCTCCAAAAATTGGACGAGGTCATCAAATGGGGGGAGATGTGTGACACTATCCCCACCATACTTTTGCTCGAAACGAGCCCTCAAATCGGCAGGAAGCCGTTGCAGCACAACGTGCGCCAAACGGTAAGACCAATGGTCCACCGGCAAGTCCAATTGCTTTAAAGCGTTGGTCGCTGCCACCAACGGGTTCAACAGGTCAGTACGCAATGCTGACAATCCAGTAATGACCGGTAACCCCAAAATCAATTCAATATGAACGTCAGCCAAACAACGTTTATTTTGGTACCGCCGGGTGAGTAGCTCCACAGCGGTAGGGTAGGCTGAGTCAGTCAACGACAGATGCTGTACCAAGGCTCGGGCCTCACCTTCTAGAACAGACAACAAATAGGCCAACTTTTGGGCGGGTCTGAGGTCCGAGCGTGCATCAACCAAACTTTCAAACAGGTTTTGGAAACCTAACCAGTGGTCCAGACGACCGTCAAAATGTGGCAGTTCCAAAGTAGGCAGTCTACTCAATAGTCCGTGACCTGAAACAACCGAGGTCTCTGGTTTGACCTGGACAGGTGTCCGGCTCCCCAATATTTCCCGAGCACGTTGACCAATGACATCCCCCAGGTCCAAGATCTGGTCGTAGTCAGCAAGGACCTTGTCACGTGCTGCCTGATCCAGCACTTCCAGAGCCACATCACAAATGTACTCGTTGTAGCGGGTAAGCAGAGCATCAGCGTTGCCGAGTCTCACGTTCAACTGCTGGAACCGAGCCAGAGTGACCGCTTCAAGATCCGGGCGCTCAGCGGTCGCTGCAGCTGAAGTGAACCACCGCAGCTGTGTGGCCAATCCACTGATTGCCTCTCTCACCGCTTTGTGTGCCATTGCACAAACAAAACCATTCAAATAAACAAAACAATTAAATTATCAAATAACAAAGATCAATCAATAAATAACAAGGAAACTACAAGCAAACAATCAAACTACCAAACTGACTAATCAGCAACTCAAGAAATAACAATATATTGGTTTCAATTCAATTCAACAATAAACTTTTATTTTAATTCTTACCCAATATCAACGTTCAAAATTCTATTTCATATTCAATTCAAATATTCAAATTCTATCCAATTCCAAATGTTAAGTTCACAAACTACTGTGTCAAAGGTACAACAATAATAAACCTTTATTCCAATTCAAAACAATGGTAATACTCAAAAATGCCAATTTCAACAAAACTACCATATTGATGGTACAAAACTCAATATTTTAATGTCTTCCTGACATTCAATACAACACAGAGGTCAATTAACAACAACAAGAGGTTATAACATAGCTCAATCTAACCAACTCTGTTAGAATATGCAAACCTGGTTGACCCCGTCAATATGAGTTACTCGACTCAATAAATTCCAACAAATTATTTCAAATAACAATTAATTATAGTTATCAAATATTTACAGCGTATTAGTACTTCCCTTATAGAGACTGCCAAGTAATTAGCCTACTGTAAATTACCAATTTGGTGGTTATGTCTTATAACCGCGCTCTGAATACCAAAAATGTACGCTGCCAGACTAGACCCCTACAATAGGTTTTAATTATTATGTGGAAGCGTGCTAACCGTGGGGCTCTAGAGACAAGAGTGGCGAGCGTAACTAGTCCGCCTGCAATAAGGCTTGGAGACAATCACAGCATGCGGTCTTCAAATCACTCGTTCCCAACAGCGTCACACTTTGCTTAACCTTCAAACTATTTATCGAAAATATGTCCAAACCCGTGTTATTACGTCAAATTAGGGGTTATTAACAATCCAAACAATGGGTCAGGACAGATTGTCCACAAAACGACCGGGGTAAGGGATAACTTTCCAAAAGATCGCGAGATTCAAGCTGCGACGTGTTCCCTTTTTTACCACCAAGATCCAAGAGAAGCCAACAGAACTGTCAAGTGTCAAAATCAAAACTGTCAAGTGACAGATGTCACTCCGTTCGGTACGCTCCGTTAGGCGCACAGATTAAACAAATCGATCGGGACTAAACAGAAGTCTAGCTTTGTTGTGTTATTTAATTTATTTTATTTTTGTTTATTCTCTTCATTTCTCTCTATGTTTCACTCTCATGCTATTTGTACCGTCTTGACAATTTCACGCATAATTGTATAAGTGGATACTTGTAATTGTCTTTTTTCTACATGTTACTTCTGATTACTCGAATATATTAGCGGTAAGTTTTATTAAAATTAATAAAATAAAATATCGCATAAATGATATAAAATATAATCTGTCGAAAAACAGGATTGTGACTACTACTGCTGTTATCTACTACTGTTATCAGTCGTTGTACTCAAATGAATACACCACTCGCGGGGCAGGATTATTTTGTCTTTTTTTAAATTTATTTTATCAATTCGCAACTTAAATACATTTATTTATTTTTAGCAGTTAATGAGTACATCTACATACATTATACATTACTTGGTCCATTTACATAAAATGTGCGTAAATGTACCATACAATGTGTTGTAAGCCTGTAAGTAATTGTTGAAATTATCAACGTACAATCATGGAATTTTATTTTAAACTAGCTTCTGCCCGTGGCTTCGCCCGCGTGGATGTCGAAAATTTCACCATTTCACCCTCTTAGGAATGGAATTTCAAAAATCCCATACCTACTCCTCACAAAGAACACACCCTTTTTTTTTCTGGATGGGAAATCATCAAATGACTTCTCCCGCTCTGGGCGGAGCGGGAGGGTCAGACTTTTACTGACTAAAACCCACCCGTGTTCTATCAGTTGCCCATGTGCCAGGGTCACGGTATCTCTTTTGAACAATCACGCGACCCCGGCAATTTCCCATCCTGAAAAAAAAAAAAAAACCCCGGCAGGCATCGGTCCTAGTAGACCCCTACACTGCTGCTGACATCTCTTTGAGGCGCGCGTGGAACACTACGCGCCGTCGACCCGAGCCTGGTCCTTACCGGGCGGCGAGCTACCCATTGCTAGCCACCCGCAAGCTCGCGCCTACGGTGGCCGGGAGTCCGCTATGAACTCCCGACGCCCGGGGCGTCTCCTCCTGCGGCGGCTAGGGATGTGAGGGCGCAGAGACTGCCACTCCCTCACGCGCCCCGCCTCTTCCTTCGCGAGCATTACTGCTTCGCAGAAGGAGGTGGCGGCTTCCCATTCCCTCTCGCTCCGTACCATGGCTCGCACCAGGGCCGGACGCGAGAGGTCGCCGCCGCCGATCGCCTCCACGAGGACACGGCGGTGCTCCGCCCAGGCAGGGCAAACTTTCACCGTATGCTCCACCGTGTCCTCTAGACGATCCTCACAATGGAAACACCTGGACTTATCCTCCCGCTTTATCCTGAACAGGAACTCACCGAAGCACCCATGCCCGGTGAGAACCTGCGTCAGGCGGAAGGTGAGGACGCCGTGACGCCTCTCTATCCACTCCTCAAAGAAGAACACACCCTTCAAATTTCATGTCTCTAGGAGTAGCGGTTTAGGGTGTGCGTTAATATATCAGTCAATCAGTCACTCAGGACTTTGAATTTTATATATATAGATAAATGTACTGTGTAAACGATTGTTGTAAAAAAAAACTACCGCACTCGTGTGCGAAATATTTACGGTACCCGTACAAGATAACCGGTTTATTGTTATACTAGCTTCTGCCCACGACTTCGTCCGCGTCAAATTTTTGCTCCCCTGACCCTTCCCGTCGCGTCGCATCAAATTGCCTGCCAGTTTTCGTCCATTTAACACGCTTTATTTTCGTTGCTGCTCCGTTCCTTTTAATTTTAGCATGATATTATATAGTCTATAGCTTTTTCAATAAATAGGCTATCCAACACAAAAATATTTTTTCAATTCGGACCAGTAGTTCCTGAGATTAGCGCGTTCAACCAAACAAATAAACAAACTCTATAGCTTTATAATATTACTAGCTTCTGCCCGCGACTTCATCCGCGTTAAATTTCTTGTTGCCCCGACCCTTCCCGGTCGCGTCGAATCGCTTACCCGTGCGATTTTCCCCGTTTTTGCAACATTTTTAATTATTGCTTCGCTCTTCTTGGTTGTAGCGTAATGTTATACACTGTGACATTTTAATAGTCTTACAACGCAACGGCAGCCTACTTCATGTATCCAATGACTACCTACTTCAAATTCACAAGAAAAAAAATAAATTGAATTACTAAAAATAAAAATATTATTTTTTATATATATTATATATTATTCATTATGATGACGCATGACATTGTTTGTAATTGATATTTTGTCTCATGGAAAATGTAATGATCTTAATTGTCGGCTCGTGCGCTGGGTAGTTATGTTCTCTACTATCTGATACGTAAACATTAGTAACGGGATGTTTCATAATTCTAATGCATTATTTATTTTTCTTAGACCTATTATCTTAATTTGATTAATGGATTTTTTTTTTAATCACGCCTAGAGGTTTATTATGTCGGATACATTGAGTGGATAATCTTTGTAAGACGAATAAAATGTCACGGTGTATAGTATATAGCCTTCCTCGATAAATAGGCTATTCAACACAAAAATATTTTTTTTTTAATTCGGACCAGTAGTTCTTGAGATTAGCGCGTTCAACCAACCAAACAAACAAACTCTTCAGCTTTATAATATTAAAGTAGGTATAGATTTAAAATACAATACCGATAAAACACTCCATACGTGCAATCAATATTTGATCATTGTAGGTATTTATAAAGTGCTGATTAATCTTCAAGTACCTTCCAAGGTACCTACCTTCCAATGGAAGGTACTTGTAAAGTGTATTTTCTACGTCTTATATCTTATACAGTAGTACGCCACATTATGACTTCGGCGACCCTGAAGTATTTATTTTAAAAATAATAAATTTTTAAAGGATTTAAAAAAAGAGGAGGTTCTCAATAAGTCTGTATTTTTTTTTTTGTATTTAATATGTTCCGCGAAATCTCCGCCATATGGGTTTATTTCGAAAACTCTTTTAAATTGATCGCTTTTGCCTCAGGAAGGTTCCATATAAGTTTTATTGTCTTTACTTTGGTAGTTTTTGCGTTAGCTTCGATAACACTTATTTTATCCACTTTGTTTATGGTGACGATATTCTAATAGTTCCTGTAACTGCTGTTTATCTAGCCAATAGTGGTGTACGAATTACCGTAGCTACAAAGTAAAAAAATAAACTTATTTGTTAAAAAAAAAACGACTTTCAAAAAAAAAACAACACAAATTGATAACCAACTTTAATTTCGGAATTCTGTGGCAAAAAAACTAAAACACAGATCCAAAGACACCTAGTTCCGAAATTAAAGTTATTTTTACATTGTAGTGTTTTGTTTACTTTATAACGGTACAAATATTAGTAACTTAAAGGTAAATACCACATGCATGAAACCATGAATCAGAGAAGTAAAATAACTTGGGTTGTAAGTTAGCATAATGATTACATAATGTCAAAATGATTACATAATGTCAAAATGAATGGTGGAGTTTCTTGCCGGCTCTTCTCCATAGGAATCAACTATTTGGAACCGTGCACCTGGCTTCTAACGTTTCATTAGTGCCCATGTTGGTTTATGTGAAATAAAAATATTTTCATTTGATTTGAAATCTCAATGACTTTAGACATTGGGCCTAGGTTTTTTGTTGCTTTCAAAAATGTCAATATCACTCTATTCTTATTTTAAACTTATTGAAGACTAGCTTTTGCCAGCGGCTTCGCCCGCGTGGAGGTTGGAAATTATCCCGCGGGAACATACTACCGGGATAAAAGTAGTCTATGTCCTTTCTCAGGCTCTAAACTATCTGTGTACCAAATTTCATTTAAATCGGTTCAGTAGTTTTAGCAGGAAAGCGAGACAAACAGACAGACAGACCGACAGACAGAGTTACTTTCGCATTTATAATATTAGTATGGATAGTATGGAAGTATGGATAGTATGGAAGTATGGATATGGATGGATAGTATGGAAGTATGGATTAAGTAAATAAGTATAATAAGTAATAAGTAAAATAAGTAAATAAGTATATAAGTATGGAAGTATGGAAGTATAGAAGTATGGATAGTATGGAAGTATGGATATGGAAGTATGGAAGTATGGAAGTATGGATGGAAGTATGGATGGAAGTATGGATAGTATGGATTATTTTCTACTTTTTAGTTATCTTTCTGTAGTAGCCTGTTTTTTATATTTTCAAACTGTTCTTTATTAATAGTCAACTCAGGAAATGCCGAAGTTTACTGCAAACGAATCACTGCTAGAATACTATGGGCGATAGCGTGCATAAATATGAATGAAATAAAGATCCTTATCTTATGTAAAATGATATGAATGGCGTACGAAAAGAGTTAGACAAAAAGAGTATTACCAAAGATGATTAGGCTGAAAAAGAAGTGAACCTCGAGTTGGCGGGCGATTACGTTTTTACCTAAAGATTTATGATAAAAACTACGTGACCAAATAAATTGAGATAGAAACAGGATTATGATGAAACCACAAAAAATTTACACAAACAATCAACCAATTATAGTCATATGACACAAACCATAATTTGTTTACGGAGTTTTGCTGAATCACGATACGTTGCTTCCATTCTGAGTACGTTAAGGTATTTTGCGTATCAAAAACAGCATGACTTGATGAGTCTTCAGTTATTAAATAGTTTGGATAAATTATCGTGACTATGATATTAAATTACGTCGATTTTATCAGTCAATAGTACAACTACTAATATTGTGTTGTGTCATCTTGGATTCAGCAGTTTACTTAAGTATAAACAGTATCGTAAGATAAGTTTGCACTTACTCAATTATACCATGTGACCAGCTGCTCCGACTGGCGTTGTACTGACCTTAGAAAGGACGCTCAGTTTTTCCAAAATTTCAAGTTGTTCGGAAACCTTTTCAAACTATTCTTTCAGTAAAATCCAAAAAAAACCAAACCTTTTCCAATTTTTCTTTAAAGTTTCAGCCGTTCTCCACGTATGCGCTTACCTACGATAGCATTTCATTAAAAAAGTTATATGTTTATCACCTCAGAACTCTGTCATATACAATTTAATGTTGCCCCGACCCTTCCCGTCGTATCGAATCGCCTGCCCGTGCGATTTTCCCCGTTTTTGCAACATTTTTCATTGCAGTTTTCATTATTCCTATTAGTTGTAGCGTGATATTATATGCCTATAGCCTTCCCCGATAAATAGGCTGGCTACCCATCACAAAAAGAATTTTTCAATTCGGATCAGTAGTTTCTGAGATTATCGCGTTCAATCAAACAAACTCTTCAGCTTTATAATATTAGTTTAGACTAGCTTTTGCCCGCGGCATTGCCCGCGTGGATGTCAGAAATTAACGCAGGTATTTTTCTGAAATAAAAGTAGCCTAAGGAGTACCTTATTATATCAGCTACCTGCTAATAAAAGTGCCGTCAAAATCGGTCCAGGCATTTCAGAGACTAGCTGGAACAAACAGACAGACAGTAAAAAAAATGATTTTTTGGTTTAAGTACCGTATTTACTTTCATATGAATTTAGTGAAAAGCTGTTAATTTGAAATTACAAACAGACACTTCAGTTTTATTTATTTGTATAGAGTATAGATGTGAAAGTTTGTGAGTATGGATGTTTGTTACTCTTTCACGCAAAAACGACTGATTGGATTTAGATGAAATTTGGCAAACAGACACACCCCGCGATTATCGTGGCTCCAGCTCTGCTAGCATCCTCCTTGCGATTGTCGATCCCAATAAAATTGTCATCGGATATACGGTTAATATGGCCGCCGTTTCACCAAATTGCTACACTGCTAACTAAAATTTGTCAAATGATTGCGTTAGTTTGATTCCTTATTGCATCGTATTACTTGACCTTTTAGTTAAGCAATTGACAAATAAGATATTTATGGATTCACTCTATAAATCTACATTTTAGAAACACGTTTACATGTATCGTATACTACCTCACTGTTTAATCTCTAAATCCTACTTCCTATTAATATTATAAATATGAAAGTTTGGGTGTTTGCTATTCACGCAAAAACGGCCAAACGAATTTAGATGAAATTTGGCACACAGATAGTTTTAACCTGGATTTACACGAAGAAGATATTCTTTATCCCGGTACTACGTTTCTGTGGGATGATTGCAGACCTCCACCGGCGCGTAGCCGCTAGCAAAGGCTAGTAATAAATTTAGTCCTTAGAGGCCACGGCCTCACCTTCTGCCTTGCTCAGCTCCTCACCGGACATGGCTGTTTCGGTAGGTAGATGTTCAAGATAAGGCGGGAGGAAAACACTGTTTGGATCACCTGTAGGACACGGTGGAGCATACGGTGGAGGTGTGCCCTGCCTTGGCGGAGCACCGCCGTGTCCTCGTGGAGGCGATCGGAGGCGGCGATCTCTCGCGTCCGGCCCTGATCCTGGCCATGGTAAGGAGTGAGAGGGCATAGGAAGTGGTCACTTCCTTCTGATGCAGTAATGTTCGCAAAAGAGGAGGCGGAGCGCGTGAGAGAGAGGCAGTCTGTGCGACCTAACGCCCCCAGCCGCCGCAGGAGACGCCCCGGGCGGAGGGAGTCCATTGCGGACTCCCGGTCACCGTAGGCGCGGGCTTGCGGACGGAGAGCTACCCCTTGCTCGCCCCTCGCAACAACGAGGCCCGGGTCGACGGTACGTTGTATTTCACGCGCGCCTTAAAGAGATATCAGCACCATTGAAGGGGCCTGCTAGAACCGATGCCTGCCGGAGTCGTTGATTTGTTCCAAAGAGAAACCGTGGCCCTAGCATAGGCAACTGAAGGAACACGGGTGGGTTTTAGTCAGTTAAAATCTGACACGCCCTCCCGCTCCACCCAGAGCGGGAGACGTCATTTGATGATTTCCCACCCAAAAAACAAAAAAGTATGACGTAAATACTTCACGGAAGTTTATCAGTTTTGTTAATAATGACTAAACTACATGTTATCTATAACATAGGTACATACAAATAACATTTTCAGAATTTGTATTTGTTTTAATAACACGAAGGAAATATAAAAATTTGCGCGTGAACCGCCAATTCTAGCCGGAGTTGCCAGTTTCACTTAGCGCCTAAGTTCGGTTTGCTCTTAAAAAAAACCACAGAGCATTTTACGTAACTTGCGTTAGGTATAGCGCGCTGAGCGACCATGATTATGAAACCAACACTACTATTCTTAATTTCACGTCTTGGCACCCCAGTGACCTTAGTCTTTAATATAGCGGTACGATATGCGGATGTGGCTTTTCTATAGTCGTCATCATATTATTGTATTGTCTTGGGCAAAGTCTGATTTCTGATACTTCCATCTAATGTATCACTCACTGACCAGCACGTCAGTCAGTGCTCTGCGTGCTTAATGCGAGTTTTTTTAACATCACCATCGCGTTTTTTTATGAATGACAACATATAGGTTGACCTTCGAGGTCAATCTATAAGGTTGTTGGTTACTTAACCGGCCTTGCCCGTAGCTACCTTAAATTAAGGGATCCAGCTAGGGCTTAAAAACTTAAAAATAGGGTAACCACTTGCTTAGGGCACACTCTGTGGGGTATGGACTTTTGCTTTAGGGCATCGCTGGTAGAGGGCTGCAAGGGATGGGCTGGATATGAATGAAAATAGGGTGACTACTCGCTAACGGCACCCCCTGTGGGGTACAGACCTCGGCTTAGGGCATCGCTGGTAGAGAGCAATACAGGCTGGATCGGAATCATTATTATTTAGGGGCGAGTTTAAAGCTACAGGCTCAGCGGCGTGGCGGAGTGGCTCGAGCATGGGTCGGGGCCAAATGGATTAGGACGTCGCGGTGGACCTCGGTGGCGAGGATGAAAGGTCGGCGATCTGTGACGGTGTGTCATGAAAGTATTAGTGAGATTACTACTCTCCTGGGGGAGATGGAACGCACAAAATTAATGTTTAATCACAAATGTAACAATACAGTTACAAAACGATCGATATCTCTGGTTGACATCTACTAGAGATATCTAGTAGACCTCAATCACATATAGCGTGGGACAGATTAGATATAATCTGACACGTATCTAGCTTGCATATATCTATATAATTGATACATGAAGCAAAAGCTTAGTAACCATTCATACGAAAATTATACGGACGGACGTGTATGAAATTTGGTACAGTTAAAGTTTATATGGAGGAGTACAGAAAGCTAATATTTTAATTTAATAATGAAATACGTTAAGTTTAATATGAATTATGGTAGAATTTTGACCACTGGGCGACCACTAGTAAACCTAAATAAAACAATTGAAGTGCCTTTTTATAATATCAAAACAACGGCCTTTTATAAAAGGAATTTGAGAGTACTCATATACGGTACACACATAACAAAGAAAAAAGTTTTGTGTTCTGTCTGTTTAATAATTGGGTGTTGAAGGAACGCGAAATTGTTGATAATGCATGTCCCTGAACATTATTATTATCCGTATTTAATTGAATACAATAATCAAATAAAGTTATCAAGTGTGTAGCAAAGTAATTAGTAGAAGTGCTCCTCCACATAGGTACTTAAGTCTGATACGAATGCCCGTTTTAACTAACACTAAGCAACACCTAGATACCTAGATATTATTGCTCTGACAGATTTTAAAATCTCGACGCGGCACGCTGTGGCGAGCGTTGAAAATCTGTGCTTGTTGGGAAACTTTCTTACGGATAAGACCCGGAATATAATATTTTAGGACAACCAACACACCGTTTTCTGATCCCAAACTAGGCAGAGCCTGTACTTTGGCAACCAGACAACTGATAAACATACTTATATATATTTCTAAATAAATACATATCGATACTGAAAATATTAAATAACGTAAGGGATAAAACTAAGGTTTTCAGGAGAGCAAAAATAAGATATTTTTCTTACAAAGCTGGCTATAATTTATAAACTATATGTTTTATGTAAAAAGTGTCTAGGACAAAGTTTCTTAGATTTCTTCATTCTTTGAAGCTAAAATAGTAAATAATCAATAAAGCCTACAGCTTCAAAGATAGCATGTCCTTTACGTTAAATAATAATGAATACGAGTGATATACGTTTACAAAATTTTAGATGTAATTAAACGGCATTGATGTATGGGACACTTAAGGAAATAAACATTTACAATTTTTCAAAGTAAAGTTCTCTTAATGGTACATTCTTTATTGTTAATGCTGTTAACAAATATAAAAAAATATAATTTTATTTTACATTCATGACTTACTATGCCTATGCCATACAGTTTAAAACTACTTGCTGACTCATAGGGATAAAAAATTAACGAATAAAATAGATCAAAACTTTTATTTGTGCTCACTAATCCTTTTTTATAAACGCAATTTAGGTACTCTCGTAAATTATGTTAAGTATAAAATTATTCAATTCTGTTTTAAACCACTATAAAAAATAGCTATTTTGGCTTACTAAAATTAGACTCATTTTCCCAAAAGAAAAATAAAATTCACTTAAAAAATAAACAAAATCAACAAATCAGTCTTCTTATGTAAATAGTTATCATTAAACATAAAAAAAAACAAATTAGTTTCTTCCTTAATAGAAAGCCTACAGTTAAAATGAAAGATTTACAAAAATTAGTCATTATCTTTATCAGTCTCATCATCGTCGGTGTCATTGGGCCTATCTTTAATTATACTTAATATTCATTGTGAAACCTATTTGGAATTATACCATTGTCACATAATTTTTTGAGATCTTTAAACTTTGGAAGTGAAATTGGCAGTCTTTCCTTATACAGAAATGGTAAGCTGTCTATGCTACTGGGTAATATAATTATGATAATTTGAGTCACAATTTAATGTAAGGGACCCATGTATTTGTACCATGTTTCAGAGAACACTAACGTATAAGGCAATAATAAAACACAACTAATAACTAATATAACACAACAAAGAGACATAAGTTATTATAAAAAAAAAAAATTGAATGTCATATACAGACAGTTTCTAGAAAAAAAATGGTCTAGGCCTACGAAAAATATGTGATGTAAAGGACATTTTTTTAAAGATATCGATATAATTAAATATACCAATCGATAGAGCAAAAAAAAACAGAATCCAACGATATATGTAACTCATTTTCGACAAAATGTCCCTTACGTTATTTCATATTTCCAGTATCGATATTGTAGATAAATTACACCCAGACACAGAACAAATGATTGTGCTTATCACACAAAGATTTGTCCTGGGTGGGAATCGGACCCACGACCTCAGTCTTAGCAGTCAGGATCACTAACTACTAGACCAACAGGCCAGTCTAAATAACACACCATACCCATAATCAGCCTATAACATTCATATAGATTGGTGTCTGAAATGGTCTATTGAGGACAAACACACACAGATTGAGTGTAACTGTCCAATCAGGGCACGAAATTGACAATAACCATGCAACTCAACTCACAGTATAACGAACTCATTGAAATTTTATTGAACTATGACAAGTGGTGCATTATTGATAGACGGTTTCTCTATGTAGTCTTTGTGTCATGCATTTTGTACTGGAAAGCATCATCATTGTGTTGGAAAATTGGCAATCGGTTTGGAAAACATTCGGTAGGAATGTTTTGTGCTAAACATTGGTTTTCGTATGTCCACCACGTCAAAGAGTTTTAAGCGTGATTACCATACCGTTTTAACCCTGGTTTAGCTTACCAACAACTAAAATTTGGGAGTATTTTCCTATGAACAATATATTTAGGGCTGATTTTTCAATAGTCAGGAAACCTATAGTTGAAAACCTATGACATTGTCATATACAAAAGATGTAAAACCACAATATTTATTCGACTTTTTATACAGACATGTTTTCATGTCGTAAAAAACTACGGTATTTATTTATTTAACACGTTAAGCACATATTATGTACAGAGGCGGACTTAATGCCATAGGTATATACACCATGTGTAGGCAAGGTCGTTAGAGTTGTATGGATCACTACGGAAGCTTGTTGACAGACACGTTTTTCTACGGTGCAGTTATACGCCATGTGTAGGCATGATCGTCAGTGTTGTATGGATCACTACGGAAGCTTGTTGACAGACACATTTTTCTACAGCGTGGTTCATACGGTGTGTGTAGGCATGGTTCATCAGTGTTGTATGGATCAATATAGAAGCTTGTTGACAGACACGTTTTTCTACAGCGTGGTTCATACGGCGTGTGTAGGTACGGTCGTCAGTGTTGTCTGGATCACTATGGAAGCTTGTTGACAGCTACGTTTTTCTACGGTGCAGTTATACGCTGTGTGTAAGGTAAGGTCGTCAGTGTTGTCTGGATCACTATGGAAGCTTGTTGACAGACACGTTTTTCTACGGCGCATTTATACGCCGGGTGTAGGCACGGTTCGTCAGTGTTACACAGATCACTATGGAAGTTTGTTGACAGACACGTTTTTCTACGTTGCAGTTATACGCCGTGTGTAGACACAATCGCCAGTGTTGTATGATCCACTGTGGGAGCTTGTTGACGAACACATTTTTTCTACGGTGCGGTTTAAATGTCGTGGTTTGGCTCTTCGTCAGTGTTTTTTTTTAATTTATTTATTTGGGAAAAACAAACAATTGTACAATATGTGTTACAATAAAATATGGGAAAACAAATGGGTAAATGTACAATCCACAACGTTTCCACAGATTACTTGTGTACATTATTAATTAGGTAAGTAAGTACAATTACACTTAAATACTATCTTAATTTAATATTTAGCTTAGGTACTAATTAAATTCTAATATATTTTTTACTCATTTGCACAAACTATCAAAAATGCTTTTTTTGAATTTGATTTGAGACAGGTGGAAGATATCCAAATGATTAAAGTTGTTATTATAAATTTTTACTAGTCGATGGAGTGGAGCTCGCTCACCGGCATTTGTTCGGCTAGTAGTCGTTGCAAAAAGTGGGTAAGCACGCGCCTCGCGTCTTATCACAGTTCTAGGCACAACATAACAAATATTATTAATTAATTCTATACAATTAAAGTTATTATGTACCAATCCGTGAAGCATCATGGTTTGAAGTAGTAGGCGTCTTGACTGCAAAGTAAGCAATTTACACGTTTTTAGTGACCCCATGTACGACAGATAAGTGAGATGACATTTATAATGCATTACTCGTATATATTTACGTTGAACGCTTTCAATTGCTTTACCATATTTGTCGTAGCAGGGGTCCCATATTATATAACCGTATTCCAGTTGCGGGCGAACCAAGGATTTTAAAAGTTGCAAGTATGTGGCCGGGCGTTTAAAATCAGAAGAAGCTCTCATGACAAGGCTTTACATTTGGTATGCTTTTGAGGTTATCTTATCTATTTGTAGGTTTAAATGTAGTTTACAATCCAAAAGTATTCCTAAGTCACATTAGTGTAATATTAGTGCAAGTATTTGAGTTTCATTTGCAAGATTTTCTGTACATAGATTATAATTAAATCGAATAACTTTCTTATTTTTCGTAAAGTTTAGGTATTTGCATTTAGATATATTTAATGCAAGTTTATTTATATTACAATAATCTGTTAATCTATTCAAATCCTCTTGGAGCAGGGCACAATCATGCAAAGTTTTAATAGATTTTTAAATTTTTAGGTCATCAGCGTATAACAAGAAATTACTATTATGGAAACAGTGACTAATATCGTTAATATAGATAATAAATAACAAAGGCCCAAGAATTGATCCCTGTGGCACGCCCGAGGTGGCGATAAATGTATCAGAGTGATATCCGTGGGTTACTACCGTTTGAATACGGTTTTTAATATAAGAATGGAACCAGCGCAGTAAATTACCTCTAATTCCGTTGAAAGCTATTTTATTTAACAATATTTCATGATCCACCCTATCAAACGCCTTTTTAAAGTCCGTGTAAATTGCATCCGTTTGTGTCTGTTTATCCATGTTATTAAATAGGAAGTTAGTGAAAATCATTAAATTTGTAATGGTTGATTTTCGTTTAACGAAACCGTGTTGTTCTGATATTAAGTTTTGTTGAATGAAAGGGTAAAGCTTGAGGTGAATAAGTTTTTCAAAAAGTTTAGTAATCGTAGATAGTATAGAGATTGGCCGATAATTCTCAACTTTCTGCCTGGAGCCGTTCTTGTAAACTGGTATAATGTTTGCTTTTTTCCAGATTGTGGGAAAAATACCAGTGCTAACACTCTTGTTGAAGATTAAGTGAAGTGGCACGCAGATTGTTTCAGCTGTATTTTTAAGAAAGCTAGGAGGTATGCCGTCTGGACCTTGCCCTTTAGTAGTATCCAGTAACTTTAGTTGGTTTATGATTAATGAGACGCTTAAGTATATACTGTCTAGTGCAACATTATTGTCCTGAATTTGATCAAGTGCAGGACACCAGTGATTAGACAAAGTCGAAGTTTCGTACACAGATTGAAAGAATGATGAGAAAAAATTTCAAATTTTATGTGGGTCGTTAGAAGATTGACTACTATAATTCATTTGGGATGGAATACCAGACTTGCCTTGTCGATTAGCTACATAAGCCCAAAAATATTTAATATTTTTGGGAATACTATCTTCAACAGTTTTTATATACGCATTTGTTACACTCAAGACTAAAACGGGTTCGATATAAAGAAAATACCTCGTAATCTGAAATATTTCTATATTTTTTCCATTTAATCCAAGTTTTTTTTTTATAGTTATATATGTGAATAAGGGCAGGTGAAAACCAAATAGGAAATTTCGCGTTTTTAGGTTTTGAGAGTGTAATACGGTTTTTGATTATGCCATATATGATATTGTAGAATATTTCAATAGAGGTTTCAGTCTGTTCATTATCCAAAGTTGACTTTCAGTCGACCTCTTCTATATCTTTATTAATTAAATTATAATCCGCTTTATTGTAACAATATCTCGGTGTCTCTAGAGATCTCATTTGGGTGTATCTTATTGGTATTGATACGATAGTGTAAAATGGAGGGTGGTGGGTGTCCACTTGTAGTAAAGTCTGTGGAGGTGGATAAACATAGGAAGTGTTGATAACTATGGAAGTTTGTTGACAAACAAGTTTTTTGTACGGCCCGGTTTATCGCCTTGTGTAGGCACGGTTCGTCAGTGTTACACAGATCACTACGGAAACTTGTTGACACGTTATTTCTATGGCGCTGCTTGTACGCCGTACCGTAAACATGTCGTGTTTAAGGGTGTTACGTCCTGTGTACATGGAACGGTGTCTTAATCAGATAAAAGTTATCACTTAACACACTGTAAAAAGTCAATAGTGTTTGTAAGTCTCGTGTAGCAATTTGGCCGTGTGCCCGATGGGATAACCCATCAACAAAGAAGAAGAATTTAAAAGCAAACTTTCATCCCCTGTACAACCCATTCAGGTAACGAATTTTAAAAAAATATTTCGCTAGTGTTCTTTTTGTTATGGAAGGAACGCTGCTGGTTCGAAACCAAATATGTTGTAAAAATATGCTAAATTGTCTTTTATTGTAATTTGATCGAGATGTTTTGAGAGTATTTTTATGAAAGCACGCGATGGCATAAAGGTGACACCCAGATTGTATGGAGTCCTGCCATTTTTCGTTCATGCTTTTAATCCATCAGCGGTTTCAGCGATATTTCGTATGTCAGTCAATGAATGAATGAAGAAAATTGAGCTTGTTAATAAGCCAAGTTCCCTACATTCATTGGTTCGTTCTTTATAGGAGAATCTAGATTGTATAGTGCAAATTTCAATAATAAAAGTATGGGTAGCAAAATTGGGTGAACTATAAAAAGACATATAAGAGGTTTAACATAAAGATTTGTATTTATTTAAAACTTAACACCTGTTACCATAGCGTTGATTTCAAACAACATTTCTAGGTTTAGTCAAATTTCATTTCCGGGTTTACAAAAACTTCATTGTTCTTTCATTAGAGATCTTTTAGAAACCTTTTATAAGGTGGTATTAACCTGCCTTACTCGAGGCATAAATGAATTAATTAATTCCTTTTCTTCTGGTCATTCTTCTTAGGACTCTTTTTAAACAAATTGCTAGCAATATAGAAGAACAAAGATACAGTAGCCAGAATTAATGCTAGTAGATCTAGGTACAGTCGTTGGTACAGAGGTACGTTCCACGCAGGCGAGCGAAGGTGGCGGGCTCCTCGTGTGCGCACGACGTTCTTAACCCAGTGCGCTAGTTCAACGCCTGGCTTCGCCAGACGATCGTGGAAAATGAAGGATAGCTCCTTTACATTCTTGAGAAAGCTGTGAAAAAATGAATCAAGTATTAGAGATATTTGCAACCGGTGATTCTGGACTTGTTCCCCAGCACTCTAATTACGTAACACTTTCTATCAAAATCTAAAGGATTTTGAAGGAAGTTCACTATTCCTCTTTCATTATAACTTTTTTTTAATTCATATGATAAAATGAGTGGCATTGGAATTGTGAGTTCCGCATTTATCGCGCAATTCGGGCGTTATTGTGTTTTTGCGATTAGAATTTTAGTAGTCCGAACTATACATAAGATGTGTGTGGATACCCAGCGCTTCTGAGATTTCAGGCGTGATATCATATTCCAGTATTTAGCCAGATACCTCAGAACCTCAGAACTATAGAACATTTCGCACATCCTCTAAAAAACTGTCATAACACAAAAACAAGTAAGAACGCAGATAAAACACAATAATATGACTGTGTTTTTATCTGTGTTCTTACTTTTTTTCCTCTAAAAACTGTCATTACACAAAAACAAGTAAGAACACACACACAGAGGATGTGCGATTTGTTGATAGATTGATCAAAATTTGCCCAAGAACTTACGTATCATCCGTCAACATAACATTAATAGCGGGTTTCAAGTCCTTAGGCAGATTGTGACTCAGTGGAACTTTCAGAGCGTATCCATTTTGCACCGCTTTCTGGACGTTCGTGAACTGATCAAAGAACACAGGAACTCCGATGATTGGTATTCCGTAATGAATGGCTTCTATTGAGGACAGCAAGCCTCCGTGGGTGATGAACATCTTGACATTTGGATGAGCTGAAAGAGGTTACAAGAAATAATTTAATTATTATTTTACTACAGTTTTTAAAACTGTGGACCTTTAAAATTGTCTAAGTTTTTCTAGACCAATCTGTAAATGGATACGACATCTATTACAGTAATACGAAAGCAATAAAAGACACAAATAGGGTAATGGTAATAAAATTAAAACTATCATGGACTGGAAGGGTGTCACTTAAAAAACATGAGTTTGGGCACGCACCCAGCAGTGATTTGATTAATGATGTGTAATGCATAAAGATATAAATAGTAATAACAATAAAGTATCTTAATTGGAATTACCTAAAATGGCAGGCTGTGGTGCCCAATGCACAATGTGAACGTTCTTCGGCACATTTGGTAACTCAGTCTCGAATTTCCAAATGACAGTCTGTTTGAGTTCACCAAACATCTTCAGAAGTTCCGCGATCAAAGGCTTTGGTAAAGAATTACTTTTCAAAAATGATCCCATGCTGAAATATATCACACCGTGTTTGGAATTTTCTATGAGGTCTTGAAAGTCCTGAAATAAGGAGTAGATAATTTTATTTTATTAACTAACCCTTAATTTGGCATTGTATGTACTGTCATACATCACCTTTAAAAAAAAGATTTGTTAAAAAGAAATCAACTTGCGTGTGATAAATTAACTGTTTCATATTGCAAAACTAACTATATTTAGTAGAAAAACTAAAATACACATCTAGCAACATCAATTTTGACATTACTTCAAAAAAATGGCTACCCGGCGAACGTCAATTGTGCTGTCCAAGATATTTATACTATTATTATGAATATTAAATAGTTTATGAAAGGTGTAATGACTAAAATTTATGCTTTATTGTGTAATGGAATGCGTGTGATAATAATTGTGTCGTTTTAATTACGTAAAATGGTTCTATTTTGACCACTAACACGATGTATGCTGTGACATACACTGCCAAGTTTGTTACGAAACATCCTCCATTTTGTTTGTATATCACGGCATACATTGCCAGTTTGAGGTTGCTTTTTGGGTTTATTTGGTTTTATAGCACGATTTTTTTTTCTTTGTCGGCAGCAAAAGTTTCATACTCGTGGTGGTAGAATTTTAGCGCTTGTGCCTACTAAGAATGCACCCTTTGACGGTAGTGAACATTCTGACCTTGATGATGAATTACGTGTGCACACCCCGCTTTCTAATTCAACTTCTTCTGCACCTATTGATAGTTCTATGGAAAGGCTTAATATTTTGGACGATGAAGACGACCCCACCACCAGCCAAAATGTTCGACTCACACCAATTTTTCAAAGCGTCTATTCAAGCCCTTCTCTAGAACCTAATTGTAAGAAAGTGCCGATACTGAGTGACATTCCGTCACTCCCAGCAACTCCCACTACTCCTGCAACTCCAGCAACCCCTGCACCGCCTGCACCCACTGAACCAACAGCAAGTGGCTTTATGACTCTTGGCTTAGCTTCAGCTCGCATGGGGCAACTGCTTCTTCTAAGTTGCGTCCCAGAAATACCAGATCTCAACGTTCCACTGTTTCTACTACACGACCTAGACAAATCACAAAGTTCACTCTGAGCTATCAATGGAAAAAAGCGGTTTTTCGGCAAACAAATGCATACGCAATTTTCAAAACCGGACGTTCTCTTGGATTGACTGTTCTTGAATTGCGGGATTAGCCATACATATTATCATGGGTGTAGTGAGCATGCCATCTTATACAGATTATTGGAGTTTGCGGTACAGATACCATCTCGTAGCCGATATGATCTCTCTAAAACGATATCAACAAATCCGTCGTAATTTGCATTTTGTTGATAATAGTAGGTATACAAGATACTATAAAGTTAGGCCTTTATTACAAAAAAATCGAGAAAATTTGTTAGCACAAGATAATGAAAGGAAATACAGCATCGACGAAATGATGATTCCCTATAAAGGGACCAAAGCGGGTAAGCGACGTCAATATATGAAGGATAAACCCAACAAGTGGGGCTTTAAAAACTATATTCGTGCAGGCACTCCTGCACGAATATAATTTTTAGCCAACCCAGTTGAATCATCACGGTATGATAATGTTGGCAATTTTATGAATATGACCACTCAAGGTCTATGTAGACTATGCTCGAAGCTAACGTCTGTTTTATGCATGAAATGCCAGGTCCGCCTGTGCTTCGTTACTGGAACATCTCCTAGGAATTGTCAACTAGACTACCATATGCGTGTTCAGTAAAGCTGGCAATTTCTAGGTGTTATCACCGTTTTTTTTTTATATTCAATAATTGTATTGTAACTCACAATGTATGCCTCGGCATACAACACATTTATTCAATGTTATTATGTGCATTTGGCAATGTATGCTGTGGCATACATAGTTTTTCAGGAAATCCGAAGTTCCTATATTTTTTTCATTATTTTTCTGTAACACCTATAAACGTCTACAATAAACAGTCATTAAAAAAAATTGGATTTTGCTGCATTTTATTCTTTGCCAAATTAAGGGTTAAAGTATGTTGGAGACTGGTTGGAGACCATTACGTAGCAACCTAAACAGTTCTATCGTTTGCCTCATTTTGAGGGTGCAGGTAGACGGGTAGGAGATATGGTGAGACTATCCAGTTTCGGGGCTCTAAAATAACGCTGTATTTTGGGTTGTTCGATTACTGTTCGGGATGAGTCATCAATCCAAGAAGAATGAGAAATAGGTTGGCATACAAGTTAAATAATGTCATCCTTATCATATAAGTAGAAAAATGAAGTCATAAAATGGTGTCCCTGTAGCTTTGAAATTATTTAAGATAACAGAATTGTCAACAGTTCTAACAGGGTTTAAAAGGTTATCGAATTGAAGCGCATACTATCATATTGTCCGCCTGGCATGATGCGGCAAAACATAATAATTAATCTTACATTTTTTTTAAGCTTAAATATTTATAAAATCATTCAAAGGTACTAGGATTAATCAGGTTTAACCCTGGTGGTCAGAGACCTCCTACTACTATGAACCACATCCAAAAGCCCCACTTTCACTTTCAAGCTCTGGATCACTAAAATTTCTTAAGAATATTTGTGCTGGTTGCTGGACCTAAACATATTCTTAAGAAATTGTAGTAATAGAAGTAATAAATATGTGAACGGGTAGAGTGATATATGTAAAAAAAATGTGGATGATTTTTTAAATATTCTTTTCTATTTCCCAACCTTAGACAGTGGTTGCACAGGCTCCTCAATATGGAATCCACCGATGAACTTGAAATTCTGGGGCGTACTCGGACGATAACGAACAGCATCATGGTAATTCCCGAAGACCAAAGAAGCATTGAACATGGCATCTTCGTAATCTGGAAGTGTTCGGCCGACTTTGGCGACCAGTGGTCCAAAGGTTTGCTCGTAGATTTTGCGTTCTTCGGGTTGGGTAATGAACCTGAAATTGGAGAATAATATATGTTTCTTAAAGAAAGAGACTCATAGACAAAACACAGTTGAACGAAAGAAAAATATTTTATTTGAGACACACAGGACGTACAAACAATAAGAAGAACATATAAACTTTTAGTATACAAATAAAAAAAATAGTAAAAGACAAGTTGAAAATGGTGGGAAATGGTGTTGAAAAGATTGGGTATATCGATTTCAGACGCGAACTTTCTAGAAATAAAAAGTCTTCTTATATGATGTAAAAATAAACATTAGCCCAAAACGGTGGTAAAATCAAAAATTTGAACCTAGACGTTAGAAAAACAGTTGAAAAATTTAAAAGGAGTCACAATTCTCAGCAATGAGATACTATTTAGGAAGAGAAAAAGGTTAGAGTAGACGTTACAGATATTTTTGGCAAAGCAAAGAATTCTGAAGGCTATACGATCAACGTAAATATTTATCGATATCACTGTCCACAGTATCCACTTGCATTTCTAGCAATCACAATGTCTATTTTTTTTCCCCTTTATAAAATATCACAGTTGGTGATACTTTATTCACAATACAATCTACCCTATTAGCTAAGAAGTAATTCAAATCATCATCATCATCAGCCTATATTGTTCCCATTGCTGGGACACAGGCCTCCTCTCGGTGAGAGGGAGTGGACCATGATCCACCACGCAGGCCCAGTGCGGGTTGGTATATGTCACATGTCTTGGAATTTTTTGAAGTGATTCAAATATAACTAAAACTGCTAAGTAACTATAACACTAAGAAATAATCCAATAAGACTAAGAAATCATCCAATAACGTCTTTTTTATTCACTGTAAGTTAAAGGGGAGGCGCTCGATGCACGTGTTCTTTTTATAAAAGTCCGCACTTGCACTATAGTTTAAAGTTGACTTGCACTAAACTAACTCAAAAGATTTTTACCCTTTTTAGTATTCGCACTAATTTAGTGTGGACAAGGAGTTGGATTGCCTTGGCACTCACTGTTTCTCATGTTACAGGGTGCGCTGACTATATCCCTTAGTACTTTGTTTTGAAAACGTTTTATGATTTGACAGTTATTTAAGCTGATGCAGCACACATCCTTATACCGTAGTTTCATATAGGCTTTAATTTTTGTTGTGTATACCAATTTTTTTTAGATATTTACAATGGCGACTGTCTACGAAGTAGCTGTTTCGTTTTGGCGTGCTCTTTCCAGCGCAGTTTTGGATCCAGGGTCATGTCGAGATACTTAGTAGTATTTGCGAATGGTATTTATTGATTATTTAAATATATTGAAGTATATTGGCTAGAACAGAAAAGTAGGTGCAGAGGTGATGATTATTCTAAAGCAATGTCTTTTAGCATATTCTATTTTATTATCTAAGTTTATTCTAAACATTTCCTAGCCTGTGAAAATACTACAAATATAAGGTTGGTCTTTATGCGTAGGATCCGATACCACTCATAAAGTTATTGGTGAGTGGTTCGAATTCATATCAAAGCATTCATCGATGCGGCATAAAAAGTCTGTTAGATATGGGACTTTGCGTGGATCGCTTGTCCAATAAGTTGGTTTGCCGGTAGAAATATTTTCACATTTTAGCTCTTTCATAGCACTCATAAGTTTCTTTCCTTAAGTGGTGGTTAGTCTTGACCCCCAATACGTATTTTAGAGTTGAAGTCACCATCTATGATGAATCTATGTCCTAGTTGCTGTAAGAACCTCACATAATGTTATATTGTATCTCGGAGGCGAGTAGATGCCCGCTACGGTGTCAGTGCTGTACAGTTGAGATTGAAAATAAATCGCTACAGCTTGATTTTCATGACATTCATACTTACTCGTAACTTCTACAAAATGACGGAGATTATTTTTGAGTACAACAGCACAACCACCTCAATTACCATGTGCATATAATGTTAGAGACTTACGTTTTAAGAAATTGCCACTTAATTCTCGACCACAGCTCATCGACTCTTTCCAGAAAAGATAATGGAGGCATGGCTGGAGACAAGTAGTCTGGGTCGTAAGCAGGATTCGTGCCATGATCAATTAGTCTCAGTACTTGCCAGTGAGCACCCATGGAGTACAGCCAGATCATTGGGCAGTTGTACAGGACTGCCAACCTGGAAGCAACAGTTATAAAACTTTAGACAAAAAGATAGCTATTTGCTGATTGTTTCAGCATACATCATGGGAAAAACACTTGAGTTTATGTAAGATTACTGACTACTTGAGTATCAGCATTAACGGAATTTTATACCTTTAACGAACAGATAAGAGAAACCCAAAAAAAAATAAAAAAACAGTGGATATTATCATTTATTTATCAACAGTTTTTCATTTTACTCAGTAACCCAATTCAATGGCGAATACCTGATTAGGTTGGAAAAAGTGGATAACATTATCAATACAAAACTGAAGGTGCATGTTTTTTTGCATTTGTAACGCTTTCACCCCAAAACGGACCCGGCTGCACGGACTTGGAAGAGTTTTTATATTAATTTTTTTGGTTAGGAAATTATTATGTCTTCCGCTCTTCGTGTCAGACTTTTACTGACTAAAACCCACCCCTGTTCCTTCCTTGGATTAGGATACCGGGTACTTGTATCCCGATAAACCCACGGAATCAAGATATATGCAGCAAGGTGCGCAGCTAGTAGATAATATATTTCTACTCACCCTGCAAATACTTCAGATTCCATAAAATCCGTAAGAACAACATCAAAGTGCTCATTGGGGTCCTGTAAGAATTTCTTCACGTTTTCATTCTGGAAGGTAAATCTTGCGCTTTCCAGACCAAACGTTTGGATTTGTAGGGGATCGTTTCTTTCTGCTTTGTGTTCTAGTACGTATCCCATTGTTAGTGATTCGTCATCTGTAAGTAAGTATAGGTTGTTGTAGGTTAAAGTACCGAATAGCCGTCGACTGTGAGCCAGTTCAGTCAGCAAATGTATTTTTCTTTACTCGGCTTATTTGGTAAACAAATGTGGAATTCGTTTTCATCGGAACACAAAAGGTATGTCACGATTATTTCCAGATTTTATACACATTGACACTGATGACTTTTATTTATACAATGCCATGAATATATGCTTTGTAATGTATTTTATTGTTTTAATTATTGTGAATATGATGACTATGTTTTATTTTTTCTCATCATCATCATCATCGTCAAGCACCATAAACACCGCCACATCGGTCGGTTCAGTGCGTATTGCATTCTGAGATTTACTTGCACTAACATTCATGTGCATCTGGATTGAGGGCCCATTTTTTGAACCCTTGCCAAACGAAATAAGACTTACAGGGAAATTTGTTAAAAATAGTAAAAACTTAAAGCAAAGAACCATAAACTTAAACATGAATTAAAACTGTTATGATTAAATAACTTGGGCCCTCAATCCAGACGCATGCATAAAGTAGCATAGCCTAAATCTCAGGAGGTACTATCTCTGGGTTAATAATTTTTATTTAAGAATTTAGTTAAGGATTTCTTAATATGGTACCGACATTTTGATGTAAGAGTGCAATGACAAATGCTCACGTCATTCGTATCAAATGATATTTTTCAACACTCTTGTGAGAAAACTGTAACTGGCATTTTAGAAACATTTTGCAGGCATATGTCTAGTAGTGGACGTCTTTCGGCTAGAATGGTGATTATGTTTGTTTGTTACTGCTTTCAAGTTAAAAACACAATAAGGATTTGGATGACATTTGGCACATGGGTAGACCATGACCTGTATTAGCACATAGAATACTTTTCTCTCCATGTTCCTATGGAATCGAGACTAATGCGGGTGAAACTGCGGGGCTCAGTTACAAGTATTTGTGAAAAATGGCTCGTAGTTTTTTTTCTTCTCTTTACTAAATATGATATAAGGAGAGTAAACGTAAGTATTGTAGTACCGAAAATCGATAATTTCGATCATCGTGTTTTGAAACAGTTTAACTTACCTTTTATTATAGCCATGTTGCCACTAATATCAATTTGTCGGAAGTTTTTGGTTGGTGGGTTCTTCAATGGAAACACTGTTATGTAGGTCACCTGGAAATATTATATGTAATGCATTAATTATGATTATTATACTAGCTTTTGCCAGCGGCTTAGCCCGCGTGTTATACATACAACGCTTCTTCTTGAATTCAGTCTGTCTATTTATAAAAACCGCATTAAAATCCGTTGCGTAGTTTGAAAGGCCTAAGCGTAACCGGGAAGTGACTTTGTTTTATACTATGTATAGACAATTTTTTTTGTTGGTTTACCTATACACGGTCAAATTAAACCCCTTAGTAAAACTGGTTGTCTGAAGTTTACATAAACAAAACTGATTTTTAAACTGATATTTTAAGTAACTACGCTACCAACGGTCGTCAACCCAAAAAAAAAACAAACATCGTTGTGTTTGTCTTATCTGTTAAGATTTAGATTAGATACCCTTCACGTCTGTGGAACTTCGCTACATAATTTAATTAGTAGATATCGTCGTTTTGTAAGAAAAAAATATTAAAGAAAAAGTGTCAATTGGGAATATGCATGGAAGAAGTAGGTACGAACGGCGACAAATCAAGCTATGCATTTCCATTATTAACTGACTTCTCATACGGAAAGCCTATACCTACAATGCGAGGTTTGTTATAACTGGAAATGTACACCTTGATGTGTAGCCGTGAGCACAATAAACACGCAATGATTGGTTTGACCATTTAATTAAATGCCACGAGTGTAGTTGGCCTTGTACTAAACAATGCTATGGGATAGACAGATGCATGCAACCTAATCCAAAGTCCTATTGCAATTTATGATATCAATTTTGTTATTAACACGTTTTTATTAGCTTCATAGTATGTAAGTATGTTAGTATGTGCCTATGTAACGGAAATTTTGAACATGATTTTGACCCCCTTCAGAACGCCGGATTACCTCGAAATTTGGCAAACTTATCAAAGACCGATGACAATATACCTAATAAATTTATAAGCTTTTACCAGTATCCTTGCCGGGCATACCAGATAACAAAAAAAAAACTGTCTTTAAAAACTACGCTGACATACCTCACTAAATTCGAAACATCCTAAAAAATCCTACTATAATACCATTATAAAATGTGATTGTTTGTGAGTATGGATGTTTGTTACTATTTCACATAAAAACAACTGATCGGATTGAGATGAAATTTCGCACACAGTTTATAACCTGGATTAAAACATAGGGTACTTTTTATCCCGGTAGTACGCTCCCGCGGAATAATTTCCGACCTCCATGCGGGTGAAGTCGCTGGTAAAAGCTAGTTGAAAATAAATAATAGTTTATTTTCTACGTTTTAATTTGTTTTTCTATGGAAGCGTATTTTTTAGTTTATTTAAACTATTATTTTTATTGCTGAATGGGCCTCTTCTTGACCTCGACCACGCCCGACACACGCTCGTGCCATTGAGCGTGCCCATCAATCCACTTTTGCTTTGAAGGCAGACTGGTTATAGTGGGAGTCATTTTAATAGGTAACATTTGACGTCTGTCAGTTCATATGAAAGCAAATCGTAAAATTACTCGTATCGGTCATTATTACAATAAATATGTAGGTAATCGTAATTGAAAAGTTAAGTAATTGTGCAGTTCTAACAAAACGAAAAAATATATTATTTTATGCCCACCGTTACAAGGTTACGTTGTTGAATTTTGATGAATTGTTAAATGTGACCTATTAAAATGACTCCACTTTAAACGTGGAAGGATTTTCTAGACTTAGTAAGTACTACAATTTACCAGCGGCTTCGCCCGCCTATTATACATATAAAACTTCCGCTTGAATCACTATGTCTATTGATGAAAACCGCATTAAAGTTGCGTTATAGTTTAAAATATTTAAGCGTACCTACAGACGCGGGAAGCGACTTCGTATTATGCTATTAAAAAGATTTGTATTTGCCCTGGAACAGACAGATGGCTGAATCCTATAGGTAATTAAAAAAAAACATGTGTGCAATTCACACGTGGTAGAAGTGAAACCTTTAAAAATTTTAGCTTCAAGATAATGAGACGAATGTAAGTATTTTACATATTATTCGTATATATTACATAGATTTATTCAGACGTTAAACACGAGTGGAGGGGGTACGAAGCAGAGCACAAAGAAACGACGAACATAAGAAACACTGTATAATCCTTCCTATCTCATTTTTTCCCACGTTAAATCTTATGAATTTATGTATGTGTCTCCTTTTACCGTCTATGTTCTATGTTCTATGTTATGGGGTTTTGGTTTCCGCACTTAATCCTTTGAGTGGACCATTGTGCGTGGGCCATGGCGGCCGTCGGTATTACTCCAACCAGCCCACCTCCCTCCAGAAGTTTATAATGTCTCCTGGTCTACTAAGAACGTCCGTGTAAGATTTGGGTGTCCCGAGGGTATCTGTCCTAATCTGGGTGACGCCTGTACATTCGAAGAGTACATGCGCAACGGTTTCCTCAGCTTCCATGCAGGCCCTGCACAGGGGGCTGTCCGTTATGCCTATTGTGTAAAAGTGTTTGTTTAGCGGGCAGTGTCCTGTGATGGTGCCCGTCATCAGACGCAGACCATCCCTGTCCAGGCGTAGCAGACGTCTGGTTAGCCTGCCATCCGGGGATGGCATAGCTTCCCTGGACTGCCTGCAGCCTGGTGCCGAGGTCCACCAGCTCTCCGCTTGTGTGTGGGTAAATTCCTGCAGCCACCTGCGTAGCTGGTTGAAGGGGATGGGTACGATGGGCTCGGGGCCGCAGACTGACGCGCTGGATGCCTTTCTGGCCACTTTTACCGTCGCTTTATTGTTTCCTATATTTTCAAATCACAACGGTGCTAAAGAAGTTTTCATTTAAAAAATTCTATAGTAATATATGGTATCTTGGTATCTAAGGAATGATTTTTTTACCAGAAGATGCCTGTTCTCTCTTGCTTTGAAGCCAGACACGTTAAATGTGGAAGTATTTTCGATACACTTATTTAATATTTTTATTTTACAATACGTACACACGGAGGTCAAGCTGCACTATTCCAGTTTTAGCTGACCTCGAACTGTATAGGCTTTTCGTACAGTGAGATTTATTTATTTATTAGGAACTAGCTTTTGCCAGCGGTTTCGCCCGCGTGGAGGTCGGAAATTATCCCGCGGGAACATACTACCGGGATAAAAACTAGCCTATGTCCTTTCTCAGGCTCTAAACTATCTGTGTACCAAATTTCATTTAAATCGGTTCAGTAGTTTTCGCAGGAAATCGAGACAGACAGACAGACAGAGTTACTTTTGCATTTATAATATTAGTATGGATAACAAACAGTTACACATAAAATCTTATAAACTATCTTATAGAATAAGTACAAAATACAAATGTGCAACTCACACCGTTATCCACAGCATACAAAAAAGAAAAGATTTTTTGTTCACGAGTAGAACGAGTTTAAAGAAAATTAATACAAACGACAACTGCTTTAATTCATTAAAATTCTTTTCAGTTTTTAATAGTTTTAATCAGACAATTACGAAACTTACCAGTAGGCTTTGCAAATATGTCTAATTCTGTGAATATTTATTAAAATTATTACTGATACGACGCAAAGAAATTTATTCTGTTAATCAATTCTGAACAATCGTATCTGTTGCTAATTAAAACATGAAGGAACATCATTTCCAGATATAATCGTCTAGACTTTAGGCTCATCATATTATAATTATAATTGAGATGTCAGCTTATACTGGAAAATAGCTAGATGTGTGACCGTGCGTACAGCAGAATCAAAATTGTTTTGTCATTCATTTATAGGTCGATTTTGTTTTGTGTCCAGAAAAGTTTTCAATAAAAGACATAATGCTTTTCTATACATTATCTATACTAATATTATAAAGCTGAAGAGTTTGTTTGTTTGTTTGGTTGAACGCGCTAATCTCAAGAACTACTGGTCCGAATTGAAAATATATTTTTGTGTTGTTAGCCCATTTATTGAAGAAGGCTATAGGCTATATAACATCACGCTACAATCAAAAGGAGCGGAGCTGCAACGAAAAATGGTCGAAAACTGGCAGGCAATTGGATGCGACGGGAAGGGTTAGGGGAGCAAAAATTTGACGCGGACGAAGTCGCGGGCAGAAGCTAGTGTATCATATAACTTTGACTATGAGAGTTCCGAGTGTTCGAGTCATCTGGGTTAATAGAGCGATAATATGTCTACAGATAGCCTTGATTCGGGATTGTGCCGAGCCTTATCATAGTAATTAAAACAATATAAAAAAAAGTCAACATGACTTGCTGTAAATGTTATCACTATGCGGGTTTTAATAATTACTTGTATGAAGATATCTACGTGGTAATAATCGCTGATAGTTATCTGAAACCTAAATTTAGATCTCTAAAAGATACTTACTTACTCATATGTCGTCTGTGTAGTATAAAAAGTTGGACTTTGTTTTTTTGTTTGAACGCGCTTATCTTTGGAAGTACCAATCAGATTTGGAAAATTCTATTTGTTCTAAAATACAGTAATTATTGTGCAGTAGTATTTCGGAACCACAAGAAAAAATTAGTTAAAGTACAGTAAACAGAAAAAAAATTGCGAGAAAAATAAAAAATAACATTTTCTCATACACTTTGCGTGTCAGCTACAAAACGCGTTATGCCTTTGAAGTACCAGGTTGTCATAACTTAGTAAGAGCTTACCAAACATAGGAGTGTCAGCTAGAAATCGCTTTATGCCTTCGAAGTACCAAATGGTCATAACTCGGTAGGAGCTCACCTAACACGGGTGTGTATGTATTAGCTAAAAAACACTTTATGCCTTCGAAGTACCAGGTTGTCATAATTTGGTAGGAGCCTTATAAGTTAACACATCATTTATTGACTCTAAGGCAGTACAAAGTTCGCTGGGTCAGCTAGCTCCATCCTCAAGAATTAAAATGTTAAGCGAAAGCCCATATTACATGGCAATAAAAATATATAATAAGTTGCCCAACACGTTTAAAAATGAAAAATCAGAAATTATATTCCAAAAAAGGCTAAAACTATACTTAATTTAAAAATGCTTCTACTCAGTAAAAGAATATTTAGAGTCTAGCTTAAAATAATGATTATCTGTTATGTACAAAATTGGCGATCTGTCCTATACATTAAATTAGAATAATAATAATATTTATCATTTGTACTACCTACCTGGAAAGAATGACATAAAGATCTTACTTTGACATTGCTGAATAATTGTATTATATTCATAATTATTGACATTTAATTTAATACACAACTATAATTTTTTATTTATTTTTTTATTATTTAATGTAAAATAATCAAGTAATAATAATGTTTAATGCATGCTAATTTATGATGATAAGGGCAGGCGAAATATAATTGCAATGCTTGTAAAAGGCTGCTAAGTCATAAGTACTAACATAATATAATACCATACACTTAGTTCGTAATAAACGTTTTTGACTTTGACTTTTGACTAGTATTAAGTTAGCACTTTTTTATGTCAGTTGATTATGTTTAATTAAAAAATAGTAATAATATTAAATAATTCTAATGATTATGACCGCTGCTAACGTGTCTAATTACGATAGTGATGTTTTTTAAAAGTTTATTGTTACGTTTCGATGGGTGACCCTAATCACCGGTCGATAGGTGATTTAAACATTCAAGAAGACTTCTTTTTAAATAGTCTTTTGTATTCTTTTTTAGGTTTAATTCTTATAAAGAGCTGCTATTGTTGAAATTAAATAAATATTATATCGTTTTACACAAATAATTTTATTTGTATAACTTCTAATTTTTTGGTTGACCGTACTTTTCCAAGACATAACTTTGTATATTTTACTTGTGGTCCCAAAACGGGGCTATTTGGATTTTCGGGGGTTATTTGGAACGAAGTAATTGTAAGATTTGAATTGACATAAATTCTACCAAAACATCAAATACATCTTTTTTTAATTTCTGATAACACTTTGATTTATTTTTAATACATAGATTTAAATTTGACGTTATCGTGACACGCGTCTTCGAATTGTGATCTCCGTACGAAAAATTGTAAAAAGTCAACTTTTCGAAGCCGTCCAACTTTCATCTAGTGAGGATAAAGTTTATTGATTTTGTGCAAAACAAGGTTGATTATTTATCATTGGAGTTACTAGGATTACGTGTGAGTAAGGGATATTTCATTTCCCTTTTGTTTAGAGGTTAATTTTGCAATTTTACCAAAAGGGGCTATTTGATACGGTATTTCGGGTTATTTGGAACACTGTCTCAAATAACCTCAAATTGCTTTTATTAAAATCTAAATTAGTTACTATATTTCTTTTTAGGTTCTTTGTTCAAACACCATGGTACGTGTATATAAAAGACGTAATGGAAATTGCCGAAAAAGAACACATTTTTACCATATGGCTTAGCAAAACATGTATGCTCTTGTAATATTTTTTTTTACCATCTTTTATACCATGTTTTTTAGCAAATAAATATTATTCTATTCTATTCTATTCTATGGTCCGGAAGACTTGAAAAATGCAATACATGAAGTGCGATCGGGAACACTTTACGTTGGAATGGCGGCAAAAGAATATGAAGTTCCGAAAAGTACCGTTTTACGGCGATATAGGAATAAAAATACATATAGGGTTAAAATTGAATTTTAAAAAGTTTGCCTGAATACGCTAATATATAAATATGCTAATAGTCATTATACCTAGTAAAATTATGCTGAAACAAATTAGCCTTCAAGATCATTGTGCCAACATAAACTGTATTCCAAAAAATATGGCAAAGTATTATTATGGCAAAACAAATTATGCCAAAATAGGTATGCCAAAGTACATTAGGAAGAAGAAGATTATGCGAAAAATAGGGATCCCGTTTGATAAGTTTTGTTTTAATAAATTTTTGTTAAAAATTTTATCGCGAAGTGCGAGATATTTTAGTTGATAAGTTTCATGTGCTATATTTGAAACGAAATATTGATATATTTTTAAGAAGAATATATTATTTTTGTTACTATTAATTATTTTTGTGATGTTGATTATTTCTGCCAAAAGCAAATAAAAGTTAATTTGGAAAAGTTTTTATTCTTCACCAAAATTTATAATTATGTGTTATTATGTGGATATTCGACTTAATAATGGATAGTTGTTCAATCTTAACCGTTCGAAATGTCGCCGTGACTGATCAATTTGGTATTTACTTGTAAATTCACCTAATTCCTACACAGAATCCTTTAGATTCCAAATAACCCCATCGCAGGCTTATTTGAGACACCCCACAAAAAAAAATTATAAATTGGACTGTATTGAACCTACATGTTTGTAATCTTCATTAAAACGTATATCAAGGTATATTTTATTCAAAAAAAAAAAAAATTTGGCGTTCTGATAACGTAAACGGTTAAAAAACTGTAAGCTAATTTTCAACAAAAACTATACCAATTAGCCCCGTTCTACAGTACTAAACATTTATGAGATTAATAGATGGAATCTGGGACCGCGGTCCCGGTGAGCCCCGGATCCCTAAAAACAAGGGCGGGCAATGCTATGCGACGCGATGGGTCGGGGGCCGAGGGTGTTTTATAAATATGTGTCTGTTATTTTAGTACCTATTTTGTATATCTTACTTAGTAACTTAACTTACTTAGTAGGGTTTTGTAGGTCACTCCAGGTAAAATACTGGTATACAGCTTCATCCTGACTGGAAGAAGACCCCAAAATTGTTTGGAAAAGGCTACACAGAAGCTAGTCAATAATAATAGTTAATGTCCTTTCTTTAGTATTGTTCTTCGAATCGGTGGGCTCCTTAAGTTCCGTGTTGAGCTGCACGATTATTGACAAATGCGTGCACTGACTGGACAGGTCCAATCAAATCTGTGTGGTTCTTTCCTCTACACACCATTTCAGACAGCGACTAACATGGTCATCAAATGTTCAGACCAAGATCCTTTCCGGATTTTTCATATACTCATTGACATTGATAAATTTATTTATACAATGACATGCATATTTACTTTGTAAAGTATCATATTGTTTTAAACATTGTGAATGTGAAGACTGTGTGTGTATGTTTCTTTTTAGGGTTCCGTTGCCAAATGGCAAAAAACGGAACCCTTATAGATTCGTCATGTCTGTCTGTCTGTCTGTCTGTCCGTGTATGTCACAGCCACTTTTCTCCGAAACTATAAGAGCTATGTTGTTGAAACTTGGTAAGTAGATGTATTCTGTGAACCGCATTAAGATTTTCACACTAAAATAGAAAAAAAACAGTAAATTTTGGGGTTCCGCATACTTAGAACTGAAACTCAAAAAAAATTTTTCATCGAACCCATACGTGTGGGGTATCTTTGAATAGGTCTTCAAAAATGGTAATGAGGTTTCTAATATCATTTTTTTTCTAAACTGAATAGTTTGCGCGAGAGACACTTCCAAAGTGGTAAAATGTGTCCCCCCCCGTAACTTCTAAAATAAGAGAATGATAAAACTAAAAAAAATATATGATGTTTATAACCATATAAACTTCCACCGAAAATTGGTTTGAACGAGATCCAGTAAGTAGTTTTTTTTTAATACGTCATAAATCGTAAACCGCAATTTACCTTTAATTCAATCAAATCAAATATAAAAATTAAAAAAAAAACATTTAATGTCATAAACATAAACTTTATGCATAAACCGAGGATACCTACAGGTTTGAACGGAACCCTCAGTGCGCGAGTCCGACTCGCACTTGGCCGGCTTTTTTTTCTTCTAACTTTCTTTATTTGTCAATGTAATTATGATCTGGCAGGTTGAGTAATTTTTGCGGCCTACCCAAATGTCCTTTCTTTGGTATTGTTCATCGGATCGTTGAGCTTCTCAAGTTCTGAGTTGAGCCGCATGATTAGTGACAAATGCGTGCACTGACTGGACAGGTCCACTCAATCTGCGTGTTTCTTTCCTCTAAAGACCATTTCAGACAGCTATCTACATAGCCTTTACATAATGTGACCAATATTATGTCTGGACTTTAAAAGAGACCGTGACCTCTGATTTTGTTTCGGCCTTTCTTCTCAGAGTAGTCAGATAGGAAACGCCGACCTCATCTAGCTCAAAAAAATATTATTGACTTGTAAAAGTGTTTGTACAAACCTACTTACAGAAATAAAATCATTTATCATTATTTATCATTAGTAGGTATATACATGTAAGGAAAAATCCATCCGCCATATACCTATGTACTTACCTAATTAACGTACAATGTTGGCATTCTATATTTACTTTCGCATAACCATTTATATTTTCATAGGTACACAAATACTCATTCATACCAGAAAACTACGCAGTTTTGTAAACCAGTATAAGGGTTCGTTCAGACAGAACGGAAAAATGTACGAGCATTTTATTGGCTCTATTGAAAATAGGACCGTATTAATGGTACTATAGAGCCTAAAGTAGAAAATAAAGAGCAACGTGAGCATGTGCAAGGCGAGGAGACGCCCCGGGCGTCGGGAGTCGATTGCAGACTCCCGGCCACCGTAGGCGCGATGGATGGATGGTCTACTAGGACCGATGCCTGCCGGGGTCGCGTGATTGTTCGAAAGAGATACCGTGACCCTGGCACATGGGCAACTGATGGAACACGGGTGGGTTTTAGTCAGTAAAGTCGCAGAACTGGCATATCAACTAGGTCTGTACATCGGATACTCAAAAGACATGAACTGTACCTATACCACTATCAAAGGGTGCAGTCATTGCTACGTTGCTTGTTCGTGGATCATCGTTAAATTTACAATTAGACTCAGTAGCTGGTGCTTTTTTTGTCGGTGGAAAATCATCAAATGACTTCTCCCGCTCTTGGGCAGAGCGGGCGGTCGTGTCAGACTTTTACTGACTAAAACCCACCCGTGTTCTTTCAGTTGCCCATGTGCCAGGGCCCCGGTGTATCTTTTGAACAAATCTCGCAACCCTGGCAGGCATCGATCTTTGCAGACTCCTTCAGTACTGCTGACATCTCTTTGAGGCGCGCGTGGAACACTACCAGCTGTCGACACGGGCCTAGTCCTTACCGAGCGGTGAGCTACCCATTGCTCGCCGCCAGCTGGTGCTTCAATCCAGTTCTAGAAAACAGGACAACATCTGTTCGATCAACTAGTACATTATAATATTCAAGGGTTCGTGAAACCTAGTACAAATTCAATTGACTTTTTATTGGATTTTACTCCTTAAGAATCGATTTTCATATATAAGGTGTATCTATTCATACACGAAATATTTTAAGGGGTACACCTGTAGGTGGTAAAGAAGCTATAGAAGCAAAAATATTTTTTTATTTAAGCGTTTTTGAATTTTCGTGATTATTATAATTTTAAAACTACTTGAGACGTTTTGCATAAAACCTTTACTCCAAAATCTATGAATGGCCCGCCTGACGCTGCGAGGGCAA
Source organism: Aporophyla lueneburgensis (assembly GCA_932294355.1). Lineage (NCBI taxonomy): Eukaryota > Metazoa > Arthropoda > Insecta > Lepidoptera > Noctuidae > Aporophyla > Aporophyla lueneburgensis. Next base: position 8,313,554 of record OW028758.1, on the reverse strand, counting down.
CGACCGGACGGCACGAGCATGGCCGCGTTATCTTGGGCCGTAAAAAAAGGAAGGAGCAAATATTTCTTATGTGCGTCAAATAATTTATAAATATTTAATTTAAAAAAAGAACCCTTAGAAAAAATTTTCTTCGTTGCTATAGCTTCTTTACCACCTACAGGTGTACCTCTTAAAATATTTCGTGTATGAATAGATACACCTTATAGGGTGTGGCGTAAGTAGTGGTCCACCGTTCAGGATTCGATGAAGCAGATAATTAACTATAACAATTAAAAATTTTAACCATTTTTACCCAAGGGTTCCGAAAATATTTCCTTTTTGTCTTTTATTTACGAAATTTCTACCTTTTATTACAAATTTGTTTGTAGTTTCAACAAAAACCATTATTTTTTCATTTTGATTTCTGTTAATTACTTCTGAATACAAGAGCTATCACTATAAATTATGATTTTTTATGTAAATTCACCTCTTTTGAAGAAAAAGTTAGTTCTTCTCTAATTTTAACCCGAATTTTTAACATACCATCCAAGTTCAAAGGCGATTTTTGTAAAAAAAAACTTACTACACTGTCAGTGCCCATTTATTTAATAATATGCTTACTAAATACCAATTTCAAAATGGTATCATTATAACAGATACTATTATTTAACAAAAAGATATTCAATTTTAATTGAAGCAAAGAAGATTTTCATTAAACTACTTTTTTTAAACTTTATTGCGTTAATACTTACGATATTTGCAAAAAAATGCACTACAGTGTCAGTGCCAATTTGTTAAGAAAAAACTACTATTGCAGAGTTATCTAGACCTAACTTGTTACTTTAGGTATTTGAACAAAGAATACAAAAAAAAAAAACAAATGACATAATTTATCATTTATTATTTATCTTTTTCATGATTACAATCATTAAAATTAAACGAAATGTTCAAAATGGCCCCCATTCGCAGCTATACACGCTCTGCAACGTCTAATAAACGACCGTTTTAGTCGTTGGGCAAACCCGCTTTCGCCGATTTCTCTAGCTGCTGCCTGGATTCTAGTCCTCAATTGGTCAATACTTGTGATTTCTTTGCTATAGACTTTTTCTTTTAGGCAACCCCAATAAAAGAAATCTAGGGGATTTAGATCCGGTGAGCGTGGTGGCCACGATATTGGACCTAAGCGCCCAATCCACCTATTTGGATATGCTGTATCAAGGTGCTCTCGTACTCTAACAGCATAGTGAGCGGGACAGCCATTGTTCTGCAGCCACATGTCTTCTTGAACTTCAGGAACGACACCTTCCAGAAGCAAGGGCAAGTCGATTCGCAAAAAACTTAAACATCTTTCTGCATTTAATGTTTCTGGCAGCTCGTGTGGACCGATTATGTGTCCGTTAATGATTCCGGTCCAAAGGTTTATTTTAAATTGGTACTGTGATCTGTCTTGCCTTATGAGATGCGGGTTTTCTAGCTGCCAGTTATGCAAATTTGTGTAGATTTAAATATCCATCTTTTTTGCAGGATGACTCGTCGCTCCATAATATTTTATTAAAAAACTGCGGGTCTTCTCTTATTCTGCGTAGCATTACTCTACAAAATGTTACTCTCAATTGATAATCTCTTGGTAGCAATGACTGCACCCTTTGATAGTGGTATAGGTACAGTTCATGTCTTTTGAGTATCCGATGTACAGATCTAGTTGATATGCCAGTTCTGCGACTTTACTGACTAAAACCCACCCGTGTTCCATCAGTTGCCCATGTGCCAGGGTCACGGTATCTCTTTCGAACAATCACGCGACCCCGGCAGGCATCGGTCCTAGTAGACCATCCATCCATCGCGCCTACGGTGGCCGGGAGTCCGCAATCGACTCCCGACGCCCGGGGCGTCTCCTCGCCTTGCACATGCTCACGTTGCTCTTTATTTTCTACTTTAGGCTCTATAGTACCATTAATACGGTCCTATTTTCAATAGTCCTATTTTCAATAGAGCCGTATTAATGGTACTATAGAGCCTAAAGTAGAAAATAAAGAGCAACGTGAGCATGTGCAAGGCGAGGAGACGCCCCGGGCGTCGGGAGTCGATTGCGGACTCCCGGCCACCGTAGGCGCGATGGATGGATGGTCTACTAGGACCGATGCCTGCCGGGGTCGCGTGATTGTTCGAAAGAGATACCGTGACCCTGGCACATGGGCAACTGATGGAACACGGGTGGGTTTTAGTCAGTAAAGTCGCAGAACTGGCATATCAACTAGATCTGTACATCGGATACTCAAAAGACATGAACTGTACCTATACCACTATCAAAGGGTGCAGTCATTGCTACCAAGAGATTATCAATTGAGAGTAACATTTTGTAGAGTAATGCTACGCAGAATAAGAGAAGACCCGCAGTTTTTTAATAAAATATTATGGAGCGACGAGTCATCCTGCAAAAAAGATGGATATTTAAATCTACACAAATTTGCATAACTGGCAGCTAGAAAACCCGCATCTCATAAGGCAAGACAGATCACAGTACCAATTTAAAATAAACCTTTGGACCGGAATCATTAACGGACACATAATCGGTCCACACGAGCTGCCAGAAACATTAAATGCAGAAAGATATTTAAGTTTTTTGCGAATCGACTTGCCCTTGCTTCTGGAAGGTGTCGTTCCTGAAGTTCAAGAAGACATGTGGCTGCAGAACAATGGCTGTCCCGCTCACTATGCTGTTAGAGTACGAGAGCACCTTGATACAGCATATCCAAATAGGTGGATTGGGCGCTTAGGTCCAATATCGTGGCCACCACGCTCACCGGATCTAAATCCCCTAGATTTCTTTTATTGGGGTTGCCTAAAAGAAAAAGTCTATAGCAAAGAAATCACAAGTATTGACCAATTGAGGACTAGAATCCAGGCAGCAGCTAGAGAAATCGGCGAAAGCGGGTTTGCCCAACGACTAAAACGGTCGTTTATTAGACGTTGCAGAGCGTGTATAGCTGCGAATGGGGGCCATTTTGAACATTTCGTTTAATTTTAATGATTGTAATCATGAAAAAGATAAATAATAAATGATAAATTATGTCATTTGTTTTTTTTTTTTGTATTCTTTGTTCAAATACCTAAAGTAACAAGTTAGGTCTAGATAACTCTGCAATAGTAGTTTTTTCTTAACAAATTGGCACTGACACTGTAGTGCATTTTTTTGCAAATATCAAAAATCAAAAAAATCAAAAATCAAAAGTCATTTATTCAAACTAGGCTGAGAGTCAGCACTTTTTGAACGTCAAAGTTACAAAAGACAGTCCCCCCAAAACGCCCACCCTTCGACACTTCCTAGTGCTGTAGCTGGGAAGAAGAAGTGGCGGAACAAACTCCCCAGCAGCACAGCTGTCTGTTAAGTTAGAAGAACTTGATTCTATACAATATTGTGTAAGTAATTAATATTATAAAACAAAACATACATTATTTGCCATATGTCAGCTAGCACACGCCAATATACCAACAAAAAAAAAATTGAATACTAAAGTCAAGCTGAAATAATAAAACAAAAACGTAAACAAAACTTAAAAACTAAATAAAGCCTCCAGGCATAAAGGGCGTGCCCGCTTACATGTTCAACGATGCAAAATGATCGATATACATACATTGATGCATATAGCTAAGTTGAAGTTACAATAGTTAAACTAGCACCTCCGGAGTAGAATAAAATAACAGTTAATACAAATAACAATAACAAAAACCATGGTCAGCAAGACGACCAGTCACCACAAGCAGCACCCGTTCACGAGCATAACGCAAAGGTCAGCCATTACCCCCCTCGCCATATTTGAGGGAAGGTGGTAACCCGACCCCCGACGCTACCGCAAGCAGTGACATCTAAGGGAGCATGACGAACTTGCTGCCGGTTTGTCAGGCAAGAATATTATGAACAGCTGACGAGGTCGCTAGCTAACTACATGTTGCAATACAACTCATTTAAAATCATTGTAATAAGTAGATTATGTCCACAATAAATGAAATTAAAAGAAAATAAAAATAAATAAATAAATTAACAAAATCTGTTAAATAAAAAAATAAATAAAAAACAATTATATGAACTACCCATATAAACTGTCAGTAGGAAAGCTAATTCTGGATTGAAAGAACATAAACATTGTCTTGAGTTTGTCTTGAGTTAATCACAGCGACCAACTATTCTTATCGTTTAAGTAGTCGTTGATAGAATAGTATGCCTTTGAACAAAGGTTGGATTTTACTTTAGCTTTAAACTCATTAAACTGCAAATCTAGTAAAGCAGAGGGAAGCTTGTTATAAAAGGTAATACCAAGACCAACAAAAGAATTATGAACCTTATGAAGCCGGTGAAAGGGAACACGTAGTTTGTCCTTATTTCTAGTATTAATATTATGAATATCACTGTTTTTAGTGTACAGGTGTATATTTTGCCTAATATATAAGATGTTGGCAAAGATGAATTGTGATGCCACCGTAAGAATACCAATATCTTTAAACAAATCTCTCAGAGAAACTCTAGCACCTAGTTGGTAAATCGCTCGAACAGCTCGTTTCTGAAGAACAAAAATATTTTGAATGTCCGCGGCTTTGCCCCACAGCAGAATGCCGTAGGACATTATGCTATGAAAATAACTAAAATAGACTAATCGAGCTGTATCAACGTCCGTATACTGTCAAACTTTCCTTACTGCGTAGGCGGCCGAACTGAGCCTTCCCGCTAGGCGTGATATATGTGATCCCCATTGAAGTTTGGCGTCTACTGTTATGCCCAGAAAAACCGCCGAGTGTACAGTTTCAAGCACCTCATTATCTAAAACGACATTGGGTCCCAGATTCCTAACATTCGGTAAGGCGAACTTTATACATTTCGTTTTCTTAGCATTGAGAACTAGGTTATTTGTGGTAAACCATTCCGTAGCCATTGAGAGCGCACTATTTACGTCGTCAAAATCTTGTCTATTTCTGTCTACTTTAAAGATAAGTGAGGTATCATCAGCAAATAGTACAATGTCACAGATATTCTTTAAATAAAATGGTAAGTCATTAATATACACTAAGAATAAGAATGGACCCAGTATTGATCCTTGAGGTACACCTAACTGAACTAGTAGCCCGGAAGATTTTACACCATTGACATCTACACATTGGTGCCTATTTTGCAAATAAGAACTTATGACACTGAGAGCTTCGTTTTGAACACCGTAATGACGTAGTTTACGCAAAAGTGTGTCATGGTGAACGCAATCAAAAGCTTTGGAGAGATCACAGAAAACTCCGATAGCATTTTGCGAGTTCTCCCATGCGTTGAAAATATGTTTCAGCAGAGCAACACCCGCATCTGTTGTCGAACGACCTTTTGTAAAGCCATATTGCTCATTATGAAGGAGGCTATTTAAATTAAAATGTCTTAGCAACTGCTTGAGTATTAACTTTTCAAATATTTTACTAAATGCAGGTAAGATAGAAATGGGCCTAAAATTGCCAACGTTATTTTTATTACCTGTTTTAAATAATGGTAAGTCGTAAGTATTAACGCAATAAAGTTTAAAAAAAGTAGTTTAATGAAAATCTTCTTTGCTTCAATTAAAATTGAATATCTTTTTGTTAAATAATAGTATCTGTTATAATGATACCATTTTGAAATTGGTATTTAGTAAGCATATTATTAAATAAATGGGCACTGACAGTGTAGTAAGTTTTTTTTTACAAAAATCGCCTTTGAACTTGGATGGTATGTTAAAAATTCGGGTTAAAATTAGAGAAGAACTAACTTTTTCTTCAAAAGAGGTGAATTTACATAAAAAATCATAATTTATAGTGATAGCTCTTGTATTCAGAAGTAATTAACAGAAATCAAAATGAAAAAATAATGGTTTTTGTTGAAACTACAAACAAATTTGTAATAAAAGGTAGAAATTTCGTAAATAAAAGACAAAAAGGAAATATTTTCGGAACCCTTGGGTAAAAATGGTTAAAATTTTTAATTGTTATAGTTAATTATCTGCTTCATCGAATCCTGAACGGTGGACCACTACTTACGCCACACCCTATAAGGTGTATCTATTCATACACGAAATATTTTAAGAGGTACACCTGTAGGTGGTAAAGAAGCTATAGCAACGAAGAAAATTTTTTCTAAGGGTTCTTTTTTTAAATTAAATATTTATAAATTATTTGACGCACATAAGAAATATTTGCTCCTTCCTTTTTTTACGGCCCAAGATAACGCGGCCATGCTCGTGCCGTCCGGTCGTTGCCCTCGCAGCGTCAGGCGGGCCATTCATAGATTTTGGAGTAAAGGTTTTATGCAAAACGTCTCAAGTAGTTTTAAAATTATAATAATCACGAAAATTCAAAAACGCTTAAATAAAAAAATATTTTTGCTTCTATAGCTTCTTTACCACCTACAGGTGTACCCCTTAAAATATTTCGTGTATGAATAGATACACCTTATATATGAAAATCGATTCTTAAGGAGTAAAATCCAATAAAAAGTCAATTGAATTTGTACTAGGTTTCACGAACCCTTGAATATTATAATGTACTAGTTGATCGAACAGATGTTGTCCTGTTTTCTAGAACTGGATTGAAGCACCAGCTGGCGGCGAGCAATGGGTAGCTCACCGCCCGGTAAGGACTAGGCCCGTGTCGACAGCTGGTAGTGTTCCACGCGCGCCTCAAAGAGATGTCAGCAGTACTGAAGGAGTCTGCAAAGATCGATGCCTGCCAGGGTTGCGAGATTTGTTCAAAAGATACACCGGGGCCCTGGCACATGGGCAACTGAAAGAACACGGGTGGGTTTTAGTCAGTAAAAGTCTGACACGACCGCCGGCGCTGCCCAAGAGCGGGAGAAGTCATTTGATGATTTTCCACCGACAAAAAAAGCACCAGCTACTGAGTCTAATTGTAAATTTAACGATGATCCACGAACCCACCCAAAAACACACAAAAATAAAATCATTAAAATAGGTCCAACCCTTCAGGAGTTCCGTAATTCACACGTAAGAATAATCATTTAAATAGATTACTAGCTTTTGCCAGAGCCTCGCCCGCGTGGAGGTCGGAAATTATCCCGCGGGAACATACTACCAGGATAAAATGTAGCCTATGTCCTTTCTCAGGCTCTAAACTATCTGCGTACCAAATTTCATTTAAATCGGTTCAGTAGTTTTAGCAGGAAAGTGAGACAGATAGACAGACAGACAAACAGAGTTACTTTTGCATTTATAATATTAGTGTGGAAGTGTGGATAATTTATAAGCTATAAAAAAGAGGGTAATAATTAAAAAAAATATCTCTCTGATATCAAATAATGAATGATTTTCTTTCTTTACGTAGGTTTGTACGAACACTTTTATACGTCAATCATACTATGTATTAAAAAAAACTAGATGAGGTCGGCGGCTATCTGACCACTCTGAGAACAAAAGCCGAAACAAACTCAGAGGTCACAGTCTCTTTTAAAGTCCAGACATAATCTTGGTCAAATCATGTGAAGACCGACCATGTAGATAGCTGTCTGAAATGGTTTTTCGAGGAAAGAACCACACAGATTGAGTGGACCTGTCCAGTCAGTGCACGCATTTGTAACTAATTATGCAGCTCAACTCAGACAATACATAACATAACATAACATCACGCCTTGTTTCCCCGAAGGGTTGGGCAGAGGTGTACCTATAGTACACCCACATTTCACTCAGACAATACATTTATCATTAAAGAAATATTTTTACTATTACAAAACAATATCTCAATTAAAAACAATATAATTATTAATTTCATAATTACCTCATGTCCGGCATTCAGCAGATGCCTCACTACTCCTGTTCCCAATATACTCAAACTTTTTACAGGAAAAGGAAATACAACCAAAGCTTTTAACGCTTCAGTACTACATAAAAAGTAGACCAAAGAAATTAGCACTAATAACTTCATTGTAACACAATTATATTTCACAAATGCATAGGAAAAACGAAGCTTTAATTCACGAATGCATAGAAACAAATAATTGAACTAATATACAAAACGCGTCTCTCATGCGCCCGCGCTAGGCTGAGAATACGATTGAATAATATTACTAAACTCGTCGGGTAGTAATAAAGGATTGTCAACAGATAGTAACAGTGTACGGTCGACAAAATGATGTTACGAGCATTTAAAACGGGAGACTAGTTGTTGAGTTTTTTTTTTTTTAATATCTGTTTTTTCTTACAATCTATCACTATCTATTAGGACTTTCAGTAATCTGTATGACAGGACGCATACCAAGCAAGACATCTACTTGCTTGGTATGCGTCCTGTGACGCATCCTAGTTCTCATTTAGCATGTAGCTATGATTGTCCGATGAAATCCTGTGGAATTTTATGTTTTAGTCTGCGTATGCCTTCTTTATTCATTAGGTGGTATGCCAGGGTATTTGGGTGGCGAATTATTCTTTCTTTCTTTCTTTCTTGATATAGCTTTTTATTTCCTCTTTGACTGATGGAATTTTCAAATCATGGTGTAGAGCTTCATTTGGTACGAACCATGGGGCATTTGTAATTGTTCTTAGGAGTTTGTTTTGGAATCGTTGTATGATCTCTATATTAGAGTGTGATGCTGTTCCCCATAGCTGGATACCATAGGTCCATATAGGCTTTATTATAGCTTTGTATAAGAGGGTTTTATTTTCCAGATGTAATTGGGATTTTTGACCTATTATCCAGTATAACTTTCTTAGTGTTAGTCCAAGTTGCTTCCGTTACGTGAAAATGTGTTTTTTCCATGTAAGACGTCTGTCGAGGTATACACCAAGGTATTTGACACGTTCAGCTTGAGGCAGTTGAACTCTGTTGAACTGTACAGGTGGGCAGGTATCCTTCCTCTTAGTGAATGTGACATTGACCGATTTTGTCTCGTTAGCTTTTATCCTCCACTTTTTGAGCCAGAGGGCTATATCGTCCAAACAGGACTGTAGCATAGCTGATGATACTTTATGATCAGTATGGGACACCAGCACAGCTGTATCATCCGCAAAAGTCCCAGTAGTCCCTAAATTGGATATTGGGAGGTCAGCAGTATAAATCAGATATAAAATGGGTCCTAGCACACTGCCTTGAGGCACCCCAGCAGTAATGGGGCATAGTTTTGACGAAGCGTTGCCACTTTGTACAAAGAAACACCGATTCCTCAGATACGACATCAAGATAAGGAAGAAGTTGTTTGGGAAGCTGTTTTTTATTTTATAGAGGAGACCTTCATGCCAAACTCTATCAAACGCTTGAGAGATGTCAAGGAATGCAGCTGCGCAATATTCCCTATCTTCAAATGTGTTGTAAATTTTACTCACGAGCCTGTGGACTTGATCTATTGTGCCATGCCCCTGTCGAAACCCAAATTGATGGTCGGGTATTAAGTGATTTCCTTCAATTATAGGCAGTAAACGTAATAAAAGGAGCGCTTCATAGACTTTTGACGCTATTGGAAGTAGACTTATAGGCCGGTATGACTTCGGGTCTTCAGGAAGTTTTCCTGGTTTAGGAACCATTAGGATTTTAGCTGTTTTCCATTGTGGAGGGAAAAAACATAGTCTTGTTATGGCATTGTAAATAGACAGCAGGAAAGTTAGGCCAGAATCTGGAAGTTCTTGCAGAATCCTTCCGGTTATCAGATCGTAGCCAGGGGCTTTTTTAGGCTTTATGTTATTTATAGTTCTGATTAGTTCTTGCTTCGTAAAATTTATCACGTGGCTCTTAGATGGATCACAATCCAGCAGAACTTCTCTCAGAACTTCTTCTTTGTGCTCTGGGGATCCTTCGTAGGAATGAGGCTGGAATACGCCTTTTAAGTGTTCAGCGAATGTTAAACATTTTTCTTCGTTACTTCGAGCCCAGCAACCGTTGGCTTGGCGAAGTGGGGGAGATACTGTTTTAGGCCGCTTTAGTTTTTTTGTAGCTTTCCACAGAGAGTATTCTGTGGCAGCTGTAGCATCAAGGTTGCACAGGGACGCCTGCACACTATCATTAACATTATTGTCCAGAAGTTGAGAAAATATCATTGATTTGATCTACGCTTAACCTACTTTATGAATAAACAATTAGTTGTAAAAATCAACATCATTTCAGCCATAACACGTCCACTACTGAACATGGGCCTCCCCCAAAGGGAGGGGTTTGCCAAAATCACCACGCTTGGCATCCGGGTTGGCAATAGCAGTATAGTGGTAAAATGCACAGAGGACGCTGCTGCCCATTCTCTAGCAAGTCCCTTAGTCACTTTCTACGACACCCACAGGAAGAAATGGAATGGCACCATTTTTTTGCGTCTGACAACACACGGTACGGTAAAAACCATATTTCTTGTTCAACCTAAGTACATAATTATATTACTATCCAAGTATACACCTACACAAATTATAAAAAGGTAAAATTTGATTGTAGGAAGTGATCTCTGGAACTACAGGAGCGGATTTTTTCGGAAAATTCTTTTAGTATTTGATAGCTCAATTCAAGAACGGTTTTAGGCTATTTAACATCACACTGCGACTCTTAAGAGCCAAGCAAAATGAAAGAAAAGTTGGAAAGAACACTAAGCGTAAAAGAAGTAAAACCGTCGGCGGGTGGTGGGATACGATGCGACGGGTTGGAGGCAAATATTTAACGCCAACGAAGCCGTGGGCAGAAGTTAGTAGGATATAAAGATAAAGATAAAGATAAAGATAAAGATGTATTTATTTGTATAAACATGTGTAACATGATACAGAAATATGCACATATGGATGGAAGAGTTTATGCTGGTTCAACATGTTTTGCCATATTCGGCGTACAAATGTAGTTATAGTAGGAAATAAATGTCAAAATTAAATCAATTTAAATACATAATTATAGTCAATTACAAAAATATTGCCAAGAGATTCAAAATAATTAAAACAATAAAATTAAAATAACTAAAACAATAAAATACAATAAAATTACTTCAACTAAAACAAAAACAGAATATTAGATTATCATAAATTAAAATTTGTCATTCAAGAACTCCGTAACATTATAATAACCCTTACTAATTAGCATTTTTTTTAGTTCTCTCTTGAATGAATTAATATTCATTATCTTTATAGCATTAGGAATTTTATTATATATTAATGGGGCCATGCATATTACACTTTTCCTTAGAAATGCTGTTTTGGCGGGGACTGATTGCACCCAAAGTCTGTACTTCTAACGTCTATTTCTATTCGAATGATTGGTCAATAGGGGAAACAAATGAGGGTTAGTTTTTACAAACAGCGATATGTCTAATATGTATAGTGACGGAAGTGTTAGAATTCTGTGCTGATTAAAGATTGGTTTGCAACTGTCTGTGGATTGCAACCCAAACATAGCCCGTATACAACGTTTTTGTGCTTTGAATGCAGTGTCCTTTTGAGTTGAATTGCCCCAGAAAATTATTCCGAATCATAACACTGATTCAACAAGCCTATAATATGCCGCAAGTAAAGTGTCTGTGTTGACATTCGGTGCCAACTTATAAAGAACATATGACGAAGTACTAATTTTTTTACAAAGTTCATTAATGTGGGTTTTCCAATTTAATTGTTTTTCAATATTAATCCCAAAAATCGGGCTGTTTCAGCTTCTTGTATTATATTATCTTTGTATACTAAATTAAATTTTGATGAATTACATAAATTTTCTCGTTGTCTAAAATGCATTATGTTTGTTTTACTAAGATTAATTTTTAAATTATTATTATTAAGCCAGGTAATTATAGAATTTAATGAATCGGTATAGTAATTAAATAAATTTTTAGGTGCTATGGTTACAGTACTGTCGTCAGCGAACAATGACATGGGTTCCTTAGTTGCATTTGGTAGATCATTAATGTATAGTAGGAACAAAGGCGGGCCCAGTACACTTTCCTGGGGAACACCATATGTGTCGTATCGCTTATTAGAGGAGAAAATCTGTTCCCTTTTAGTTTTAATGTTAAATTTAGAAAGGAGGACGGTTGATAAGAGGCTGTTTTCGCCCATCACAAACTAGAAAAAAAAGTTTCGATTTTCAACTATTTATTAATGCACTTGTACAGTTGAAGATATATATTTTTTAATTCAATAAGATTTACGTTATAAATAATATAGTAAGTCATACCAATTATTGCCCAAAAAGAGAGTATTTCGTCTTTTTTGTATATTTTTGACGTTTTTTCAATCTGTAAATTAATATTTTTTAAAGAAGCGTTCTTTGAAACAAATTATTTTTGACTCACAATGAAACTACTGTTTATATGCTTTTATGTGAGTACTATTTTATTTTGTTTCTGCGTGTGTCTTGTGCGCTTCTATCCTAAAAGAAAAAATATATTACGCGTGAGAGTAGAATAGACTGGATACGATTAAAACAAACGATGAACTAGAACAGAATATTATTCTGAATATCATTCGGACTTGTTGACTTCTTTGTTCGTCCCTGTACTCCTCTCCGTATCGCACACTATTGAGAGATAATTACTCTGTTTCAACCGTCGTTTGTTTCAACCGTATACAGTGTACTCTATCAATTGTGTCACGATCGGAACGTGTTTTAACACGCTCAAAAAGTATTTGCGTAGCGTAGATGTTGAATTTGTGTTCGGAAGCTGTAGTTGTGAATATTTATTGGGCTAATAATATATGCTAGTACACTACAAGATGCTACCGCTGAAGGGTGGTCCAGTAGCGATTTGAATGAAGAAAGTCAGAAGGAAGATTAAAAAACATATTGCTAAAAGTATCTCAAGCTTTCTGATTATTTTTGATTATTTCCCATATTTATAATAATAGTTAATAACCTTCTTTTGTCTTAATTTTGCATTTAGTGTTCTAATAACAGTTGTTTTTTGGTGCTAAAATGAATGACAATAACGTTTATATTAATAAATGTTCATAATAGATACATAAATATTTATTTTACTTATCCCATCAATTACAGGTTTTTTTTTTAAATAATTGTTTTTTTTATATTTGTCATGATGTATACTATTAAATAAAATTCATATCACATCAAGTGGCTGATGGGCGAAAAATGCCTCTTATCAACCCTCCTCCTTTGCGTTATTTGTTGGCGGTCTGATAAATATGATTTTATCAATTCTAGGACATTTCCTCTTATACCATAAGCCTCAAGTTTGTCTAGCAGAATATTGTGGTCTACATAATCGAATGCTTGTGACATGTCACAATAAATAGAACAAACTGGTAAAGATTTGTCAACTTGTGAAGAAACAACGTGTAAAAAGTCATAAACCGCCATATTGATGTTTCTATTTTTCCTAAAGCCTTTTTGCTCATCACAGAGAATTTCATTGTGGTCTAAGTAGCTATTGATTTCACTGTAAATATATTTCTCAAATATTTTTGAGAATACGGAAATTAGTGCTATAGGTCTATAGTTCTCCATTAAGTGTTTGCTATCTTTTTTAAATATAGGTTTAATAATTGTCACTTTAAGTTCATTTGGAAATGTCCCACTTTGTATACAAAGATTCAGAATATGACTTAAGTGATGAGAGATATCTTCAATATATTTTATGTTCAAGAAGGAATCGCCAAGGTAGCCCTCGATATTCAAATTTTCTTACGTTGTTTTTTTTTAATGTTGCTGGTCAGTTTCAGGCTGTATGTTGAACAATATACAGGATTTTTTTTTACCAGTGCGCAAATATTTTTGGTGGTTCAGTGTCAGTAATAGAACACATTTCAACTATTTTTTCAAAACTTTTTTTAATTTTTTTCCGACCTTAAATCAGTAAACATGTGGATACCCTACATATTTCGTAATATGATATCAACAATAAGAATAGGTCATTAACCGTGCGCCGGTGTAGAAGGTACGCACGGCGACAAATCAAGCGATACATTTCCAATATAAGCTGAATTCTCACTGTAAGAAATGCCTATATACTGTGAAGTCTTCTAAAACTGGAAATGAAGAGCTTGATATGTAGGTGTGTTTACTACTATTTAAACAAGCAGTTTCTGAATAATGTTTTGTTGTCATTTATTTTTTTAAACGCGTTATTTTAACTTTACAATATTAAATGAATATAACAATGCAATAGAAAGATTTTATGTTATTGAACAAAAAATCGACATTTGAATTTTAATATGATTTCTATGTTGACGGTACACTAAGGTCACAAAGCCAGGGCCGAATCAGAGTTGAAATAAATCAAACATCAATGATTTGTTAAATTTAAAATACTATTCATGTTTTTGTAGATAAGTAAGTAGTAGTCATTCTAATTTGGAAGCATTTTAACATGAACAACCATCAGGGTGACTGCGTAACAACGGCAATGCCATTTAATGTCATTCATTTTGAAAGTTCGACAGCGTTCATTGCGTTACTTACGTTATCGAGCAGGCTAAGTTTCAAAACATAAGAAGCAATGTTTTGCGTATTTTATTCAAAATCCTTTGGATTGTGATTGAAAATGTGTTACGTGGTTGTGGTGCAGGAAAACAGCATGAGATTTTTTGCACTAAACTAGAAATAATTATTACTACATATACCTGTTTCTTTTTTGTAGACTGGCTCACAGGTAACTTTAGAAGTCGTTAAATCATCATTATTTTGATTTCCTGTCGCCCCCAATTTTTTTTTTTTGTGGCGAATCATCAAATGGCGTCTCCCGATCTGGGTGGAGCGGAAGGGCGTGTCAGACTTTTACTACTACTACACCCGTGTTCCTTCAGTTGCCCATATGGGCAACTGAAGGAACACGGGTGGGTTTTAGTCAGTAAAAGTCTGACACGCCCTTCCGCTCCACCCAGATCGGGAGACGCCGTCGGGCACGGTAACTCTTTCGAACGAATCTCGCGACCCGCGCAGGTGTTGTCCCCCTCCCCCTTTATTTCTAAATGGTTGATGTGTGAGACCAGCCAGGATCCAGCCAAAGTGATATGGTTGATAGCCTTCGTTCCGATTGCTAAATTGATGTAGTAGCGTTGACCGCACAGAGGTCGTATAGAGGTGACTCGTACAATATTATGCAGTTGTTCGGTGTAGCTAGCAAATTGTCTCTTTAGTTCCGTTACTATGTTATTACTAACGGATCTTGGATAAACGTCGGCGTCGTTTATTGGTAGTTTAACCAGGTCATCTCGACGTTTTTAAAGGATCCGTTTAAAATAAAAAGAGGCACAGAGATTGCCTCTCCTTCACGCGTTCCGCCTCCTCCTTCGCGGGAATTACTACTGCAGAAGGAGGTGACCGCGTCCCTCCGCCTGGCCTGCACCTACGGCCAGTTGGTGCGCCTGCACCAGGGCCGGACGTGAGAGATCGCCACCGCCGATCTTGTACAAGATAAGTTTTTAACCAGTGTGCAAATTTTAACAAATTAAACTTAAACGAGTTATAGATAATAATCATGCAATTTTTATGTTGATATATCTTAGTACAAAAGAATTAAGGTATCGTTAACGAAAGATGTTTATTTTGAAACTGGTTTTATGGTAAATTGCGCACGGCGCCAGCGCGGTGGCAAAGGTGAACGACCGATAGTAGCTACAAGTACCTACCAGTTCGATCGGTCAACATTCTAAGAAGTTCGAAGTACCTACTAACGGCGCGCGGTTACTGACCTATTCCTATTGTCGATATCATATTACGAAATATGTAGGGTTACCACAATTTACGGATTTAAGGTCGGATACATATTAAAAAAAAAGTATTGAAAAAATAGTTGAAATGTGTTCTATTACTGATAGTGAACCACCAAAAAAATAAAATTGCACACTGGTTAAAAAAAACAACCTGTATAATATATACTCACATCGAAGTATTTCTTTTATTATCAAATTATTACAGGCAGTTAAAAGCGGAGATAAAAATAACGCACTGTCATTTTGATTTTCAGCTGACATTATTGTCAGCTGACATGCTTGAATTACGTAATGGAAATTATAATAATCATCTTTAGTATAATTGATCCTGTTTAATAATAAACATTTTTACTTATGTGTAGGTAATTAGTTTAATTCGTTATCTACACGATAAAAGTTTTACACTAATTTGTATATAAGAATTAAATACAAATAAAATCAAAAAGACGTGATAATGATAACAGCTCCGCGTCGATCGTAGGTTAAGCTACGCTTGTCGTGGTCAGTTCGTGGATGGGTGACCATCCATTACGTACAGACGCCAGCACTTGAAGCTACTACAGTCTATCAAATTTCTTTAATAGATTTTCAACTTTAACGCTAAAGTATAAGGTTCAAGATTGATTGGGAAAATTTGACAGTTTTGGGTACCTTGATGTGCAGGCGTCTGTACCAAGACCCCTCCGTTCCTCGGAAACTACGTTAAGCCGTTGATCTCAGCTATCATTCGTAAATCTTTAACAATCATTACGGGTAGTCAGAAGCCCAAAAGTCTGACTGCCAGTCTTACCAAGGGGTACCGTGTTACCCAATGACTGGGTTGTGGAGGTCAGACAAATAGTCGATCCATGTATAATTCATGTATTCAGCTGAATATTTGGGAAATGGGTAGACACTTACCAACAGATACGGCATGATTATTTATCTTATGTTTATAAAATAAAATTAATTGTTATGCATGTTGCAGCGGCAGTGTGACCTCTTCGGGTAGGTTTTAACCTTTTCTTAACACGTTTTTATTAGCTTCATACGTATGTTAGTATGTTAGTAGGTATATACCTATGTAACGGAAATTTTAAACATGATTTTGAGCCTCTTCAAAACGTCGTATTAACTGGAAAGGCATACTTTTCTCGGAAAGATGACAACACAATAATTTCATAAATTTTGTGCCATTATTCTTGCTAGGGTTACCAAGAAAACAAAAAAAAAAAACTGTCTTCGAAAACTATAGTAACACACGTTAAAAAATTGGAAACAAACTATAAAATCTATATATATTAGGTCTTTACCTAAAATATATAGATTTTATAGTAGTAGAAAATGCCGTTTTGTATGAAAAAAATTAAACGAAATTTTTTCATGGTTTTTTTTTATTTGTATTAATCGTAATAATCACCCATGCAATCAATGCATCTTTGCCAACGCAGTGGCAGTTTATTGATGCCCTTCTTAAAAAAATCAGCTGGACGGGAGGCAACAAATTCTTCATAGGCATTTTGTACTGCCTCTCGGGTATTGAATTTTTTTTCCCGCCAAGAAGTTATCCAAATTCTGGAAAGTAGTAGTATGTAGGCGCAAGGTCTGGTGAGTAGGGCGGATGACGGAGAGCTTCCAACCCCAGTTCTTGCAACTTGGAGACCATCTGCTGTGCAGTATGAGGTCGCGCTTTGTCGTGCAGGAGCAGTGGAGACGAGCGATTGACCAATGCTGGTTGGAGATGTGCCAGCTTCTCCATCATTGAGTTCAGTTCTTCACAGTACACATCTGCAGTAATGCTCACCCCGTTTGGTAAGAAGCTGTGATGAATCACACCGGCGCTAGACCACCAAACAGTGACCATCACTTTTCTAGGGGTAAGTTTTCGTTTAGGGCATTGTTTAGGTGCTGAACCAGGATCCAACCAACTTGCTGAGCGCTTGCGGTTATCAAACAGAATCCATTTTTCACCGCAGGTAATAATGCGGTTCAAAATTCCTTCATTTGTGTGTCTGTTGAGCAGTGCAAGGCACGTCTCGACGCGTACTTCGCGCTGGCGATCATTGAGTTCGTGGGGCACCCATTTGTCAAGCTTTTTTACCTTGCCAATTTGACGCAAATGGACCAGTATTCTTTTGACGCTAACGTCGAAAGCTGCTGCTAATTCAGCCGTAGATTGTGTATCATCAGCTTCCACAATCGCGTTTAATTCGTCATTGTCGACCAAAGTCTTCGGACGACCGCGAGGTTCATTTTTCAGGTTGAAATTTCCAGAACGGAAGCGAGCAAACCAATAACAGGTGGTGCGTTGGTTTGTAGTGTTAGCTCCGTAAACGTCGTTGATGTTGCGTGCCGCTTGTGCCGCGTTGCTACCACGACGGTACTCATATTCCATAATTACTCGAATTTTTAACGTATCCATGATGACGAAAAAGATTGAAATGCGATGAAAATATAACACTAATCAATAAACAAATGACTACTTTTGGAAAAAGAATTCCTTGTTTTTAAAATAAAATAAATTTGAAATTAGAATTCTTAGACAAACAAAAATTATTTTGATTTGAAATGGCCAGTACTGCAGAACGGCGATTTCATAAGTAAAGACCTAATATAAAAGAAAGTCGTGTTAGTTACACTATTTATAACTCAAGAGCGGCTGAACCGATTTGGCTGGATTGCTAAAAGTACATATTGGATCCCGTCGAACTTGACATTTTTGTTCAAAATAAAATCAAAAGTTTTTTTTCAGACTAGGCTGAGGGTCAGAACTTTTTAAACGTCAAAATTACATAAGAGAGTCCCCAAAAAAGCCCACCGCCCATTACTTCCTTGTGCCTTAGCTGTGAAGAAGAAGTGGCTCAAAAAGTCCCCAGCAGGAATTCAAATATTAATTCTAAATTGCAATAATAATGTAACCTTGTAAATTAACTAACATCTGTCGGGCATGCCACCGTCCCGGTGAATTAGTCCGACATATTGTTTACGGATGTTCTCGTCTCGCTAACGGTGAGTATTTGCACAGACGCAATCTAGTAGCTAGGATCATCCAGCAGCAACTTGCTTTGCAGTACAACCTTGTGGAATCTGAAGTACCATACTACAGGTATGTGCCCGACCCAGTTCTCGAGAATGGTCACGCCACATTGTACTGCGATCGAACTATCATCACAGACAGGACTGTTGTAGCCAATAAGCCTGATATTATGGTGATAGATCGACGAGAGCGTCGTGCAATGATCCTCTCTCTAAAGCCCTGATCACCGGCAGCTTGGACCCTGCTCCCGATGCCGATGGGTCACTATTTTTTATATTTTTAAATGTCTTTTTTTAGATTTTTGTTAAATTATGTTAAAATATACTTAATATGTTACAAAATAAATAAATGAAAAAACAAAATGTAAACTATACAGCACTGTTACTCTAGGCTTCCACGCCTAGTCGTCACAGTACACGCCTGTTATCCACACTATCCACACTTAATATTATAAATGCAAAAGTAACTCTGTCTGTCTGTCTGTCTGTCTTGCTTTCCTACTAAAACTACTGAACCGATTTAAATGAAATTTGGTATACAGATAGTTTAGAGCCTGAGAAAGGACATAGGCTACTTTTTATCTCGGTAGTATGTTCCCGCGGGATAATTTCCGACATCCACGCGGGCGAAGCCGCTGGCAAAAGCTAGTATGCTATATTTTGTTACGAAATTTTTCAAATATAGTGTCATTTAAAAAGGGGTGATTATTGCCCCTTTAACCCAACATGTCAGACGCTTTATAGCATCTCGGCAACCCCAACAATATCCTAAAAGTATTATGATATTATACAGGAAGTGTATTGAGTCAGCCTAGTACAGCTGATCCACAGATTGCACAAATAAAATGATTGGCAATAGTTATGCCCTGAACATTGTGCACTTCACCTCGTTTGGGCGCTGTTTAAACCTGCGAGCCAGCATGTTGCCATGAACAGCCAACGTTCTTCGTTCCCCATTTTTGGCCTTTGTTGGTACTATAACGCTCCCATAATTTTTGGTCTTAAATTAGTTGTCTTACAAATTCAGCAATTTTATTCTCAACTAGTACACTAGTAAATTGTTATTGAGTATTTTTAACACTAGAAGCGCGGAAAATACCGACTGAGGTAAATTTGGATATAAAAATATGTATATTGCAATTACGTGGTTGAAGTCTCGTATAAATAATAAATAATAATAATCATCATATTTCATGAAAAGTCATAAAAATTTACGATTTTATGCATAATAAAATATTAATTAGAGCAGGAAGAAAATCGAAGTGGGTCAAATTTGGGACGCCCGCACTTCTAGTGTTAATTGTATACAGTTTGATAGTTTAGATTTAAAACCGCTGAAAGACGTCATATTTTATGTAGGATGGTGAACTGGTTGATAAGTGGGACATTTTATTTATTATATTGGCACACTATGATCGCATGACATTTATGATATGATGGTTGAGAATGCGAGGGTGCACTCGACCGTATTCAATGCTGGCCCCGAGCAAATGAACCGATGAATGAAATACGTTGGCATGCATTTAACAAATGTCAACTTCTTTTGATCTGAACTTGGCTTCTTTTTCCACAAATGATATAAACGAGATTGTTTTCCTACTCGCGCTTGCCGGAAGGCAGGTTTTCATGACACATGCTATTTGATTTTGCTCAGTACAGTGCTAAATCCACCAATATTATTTTTTACGGGGGTAACTGTTGCTAATTAACTTTCGCCCACACAATTGTCAAAAAAGCTTAGCTCTGCAGCATACGCTGTTAGAAAAATTCGTGATGTAACTGATGTAGAGACAGCCCGTTTAGTTTACTTTAGTTATTTTCATAGCGTGATGTCGTACGGTATTCTGCTGTGGGGAAATGCCGCCGATATTCAGACAATTTTTTTTTACAAAAAAGGGCAATTCATTCGATTTATAAATTAAGTCCCAGATACTCCCACAGAGACAAATATAAAGAGATTAATATAATGACTGTGCCTTCTCAGTAAATTTATGAAAATCTGTTGTATGCACATAAAAATATTAATCTTTTTAAAAGATACTGTGATATCCATAATGTCAAGACTAGAAACAAACAAAAATTTGTTGTTCCTAAGACCAGGCTCAAGAAAATAGGTGGCTCGTTTAGATGCCAATGTATTTGTTTTTATAATAAACTTCCTAGCCTTATTCAAGAACTAAGCCTAAATAAATTCAAATATTTCATAAAGCGTAAATTATGTCAGAAAGCCTATTATACTGTTAAAGACTATATTGAGGATAAAACGGCCTGGGATTGAGCTGCTCCAATAAATCTACACTGAAAGTTGTTTTTTTTTTATTTTATTTTAGCTATTTTTACTCTTTTTTATTATTTCACATGACATGAATATTAATTAGCAGGCGGGTTGGCGATCGCAGTATGGTGGTAAAATGTAGGTATAGAGAACGCTGCTGCCCATTCTCTAGTATTAGCGTGGCGATTATGGCAAAGCCCCCCAAATTGGGGGAGGCCTAAGCCCAGCAGTGGACGTCTTACGGCTGAAATGATGATGATGATGAATATTAATTGTATGAATATTACTTTGATTATTGAGAATTTGAGGATTTTGTGGGTCATTATTTCACTTTTGATTATGGTCTGACAGTTTGAGTAGTTTGTGCGGCCTACCCAAATGTCCTTTCTTTGGTATTGTTCGTCAAACCGTTGAGCTCCTTAAGTTCCGAGTTGAGTTGTACGATTATCGACAAATGCGTGCACTGACTGGACAGGTCCATTCAATATCTGTGTAGTTCTTTCATCAAAAGACCATTTCAGACACCGATCTACATGGTCATCAAATAATGTGACCAACAAAATTATATCCGTTTCTTTTTTTTATATACACATTGACATTGATAATTTTTTATATATATGACGGCAGCCATATTATTTGACAGCTGCGAGAGACGGCGACTAAATGGCGCTAGTGGAACGTGCACCGGACGCATCATAGACAAACCTTCACTCTTTCGATCATTTGACATAAAGTTCAGTTGAATAAAATATTGTAACTACCCTCGGCCACTAGCGACCGCCTTTATAAGGAGCTGCGCTGTTGAGACGGCACGCATTTCAAACGGAAGCGTCTCGGTGCACGGACCACTGTCTCTCGACAGTCAGTACTGCCCGGTTATTAGATGTGGAACACTGTGTCCGACAGTTAGTACTATCTTTATTGCGGTGGGTGCATGGACCACTGTCCCTGACAGTCAGTACTGCCCTATGTGACCGCCCTCACTGCTATTATTCGTTATTTAATTTAATTCGGTTTTATTTCGTTTCTATATTCCCTAGATTTAAGATAACTGATTTTTTTCAATTGAATAAATTTGTGTATTGCCATAACTGAGTTTTACTTCTGATGTCTGGACCAAACCCGACATCAGAAGTGGGATCGGATTTTCCGCCCACCTCTGGCACTTCATCATCACAAAATATGCAGGAAGATATTCCGCTACCCTCAAATAGTTTAGAAACATTTCTTTCAAAATTAACTGACGCTTTACTACCCCGGTCCATCAATGCACCACCACAACCTTTCATAACGTTGGTACCTTTTGATCCTGACGACCTCAATTCAGATATAGAGGGCTGGTGTCGGCTGTCAGACACTATAATTAAAAGCAAAAATTTGAAAAGTGTCGATTTAATCATGACGCTGACCCATTGTCTTCGAGGCCGCGCAGCTACATTACTAACCAAGATACCTCCCAGTCAATATCAATGGGAAGATATACAGGAGACTTTGAAAGCTCAGTTCTCTCGCCCTATGCTTATTCAGGACCACTTTGACAGTATCCTCAAATTTCAACTTAGTTCTAATGAGACCCCTGCTCAGGCATGTTTACGTCTTTGGCAATTGATTGAAAATATCCCGGACGCAAGATTATCTGAAAAGGTTGTGACAGGCTTTGCTATTTCTATATTATCTCAGTGTGATGTTCAAATACGTCGTGAACTAAACTCAACTGTGGTAAATGACAAATCCCAGCTATTTCGAGTACTGCGAGGCATATCTTTAAAGAGAAAATCGGAACTGCCTGAGTCAAGCGATTCTGATGTCAAACGCCCTCGTACTACATTTGCCTTTCATGGCAACTGCAACATATGTGGCAGGACAGGGCATCGTGCGGCTGATTGCCGCGAAAAAAACAAACCACTTAGTCGCTCTGTAGTTGCGGATAAACGTGTCAACCAGAAGCCACAAGTCACATGTTATGCCTGCGGGGAGCCAGGCCACGTCGTCTCCACCTGCCCAACGAGGGTTGACAATACGAAGAAGGAACAAGTTGCTTCTGGAAGCAAAGAAGTCAACGTGTGCTCGAAAATTGTTCGAGGTATTTTGAACTGTAATAGTATGACATTTCCCTTTATTTTTGATTCCGGTTCAGAGTGTAGTTTAATTAGGAAAAGTTTTTCACACCTTGTTGTTGGACAAAGATCGCATGACCTTATCAACATGACTGGTATTGGAAAGAATATCGTTAGTAGCACAGAGCAAATCATTTGTAACATTAAAATCCAAAGCGTCGAAATTAGCGTCACTCTTCTCTCTTCACTAGTTCCAGATGATTGCTTGCGCGACGCTATCCTATTAGGTAGAGATATACTTGAGCGCGATATTCTTGTTGAAATTTCAGAGAGAGGTTTAACATTCAAGCGGTGTGTCGAGACTAATATGTGTACCAAAACCAAACCTATTTTTGACATTGATTCAATTAATACACGTACACACAATACGACATATACAATGACATGAATATTTACTTTGTAAAGTATCGTATTGTTTTAATTATTGTGAATGTGAAGACTACGTGGGTATTTTTTTTAAATTTTGTTTTCTTTCTTTCTCAGTAATCATGATCTGGCAGTTTGAGTAATTTATGTGGCCTACCCAAATGTTCTTTCTTTGGTACTGTTCGTCAAAGCGTTGGGCTCCTTATGTTCCGAGGTGAGCTAAACGATTAATGACAAATGCTTGCACTGACTGGACAGGTCCACTCAATCTGTGTTTTTGTTTCGGCCTTTCTTCTCAGAGTAGTCAGTTAGGAAACGCCGAACTCATCTAGTTTAAAAAAATATCATTGACTTGTAAAAGTGTTTGTACAAACTTACTTACAGAAATAAAATCATTTAAACACCATTCAGAAAAGTAAAATTGACGATATACCATTATATTTCTTTACTTGGTTAACACTGTTTAACAATTGTAAGCAGCTGAGATAAGAATGTTAAGAGGGATGTGTGGTGTTACACGAATGGATCGAATAAGAAATGAGTACATAAGAGGAAGTCTGAAAGTGACACCAATAATTGAAAAGTTGTGTGGGAATCGGTTGTCTTGGTATGGTCACGTGATAAGGAAAAATGAGGAAAATGTTGTAAGGAAAGTATTGAGTATGAATGTCAATGGCTTTAAGAGTAGAGGGACACCTAAGAAACGATGGATGGACTGTGTGAATTATGATATGGATAGAAAGGGGGTGACTACTGAGATGATGACTAATAGAGAAGTGTGGAGGAAAATACATGTTGCGCCGACCACAAATAAATTGGGATAAGGGCAAGAGAATGACGTCGTTAACAGACTTTTTCACAAAGGCGTTCGTGAGATCCAACTTCTACAAGCTTTAAAATGTAATGTAGTAATATTCAAATTTTAACTCTGTCACGTCAGCATTTTCTTGTTTCAAAATATGACTGATCTAAGATTCTGAATTCAAAACGTTGGTCGTCGTAAACCCTAAGCTTTAGTATATGCAAACGAAACACATGATTTGCCTATTGAAGAATTTCATTGAAAGTAAAGTGAATGGGCAATGATCGTTTCAATATTAAAATTGAAAGTATGAGGAATAGGGATGCTGACCACTGCGGTCCAACAAATATTCTCATTTTATTGAAATTTTCGATCAAACATGTTCGTCTTTAACATGACTTTTAATTTTTGTGTTTGAGATGAGTGGTAAGCAAGGAGGGGCGGGTGAAAGTTGTTTTTTTTTTCTAGTTTACTGTTTCCCTTAAGTTTTCCCCTATTTTTTTTATTTTCAAATCAAATTACAAGCTTTGCACATTTTAAATTTACCGTGCTGCGTTTTCATAAGTTTCGAGTCTTTAAAAATCCAAGTAATTATAATGTGAAATACGAAAAAAGGGGTTGCGATATCTCCTTTTTTCGTATTTCACTACAATGTTTTGAATACGATTCTGAATCTAATGTAATGGACAAAAATAAAAATATAACCAAGTTATTATATTTTTAAACTTTATCATTAATATTTACAAAAACTGAACATTTTTACAGGTACCTATACCTATCAGTTGGTGTGGTTAATTATTCCTAATATGCTTAGGCAGGCACATTAAATTAGAAAAATATCAATGATTTAATCAAGTTTTCAGTATCCAAAAACTTTATTAAGAGAGACACATTGCAAATGTTATAAAAAACGTTTCTATCATTTGTACTAATAAATTAAACTATTTAAAAACCGAACAACTTATTAACTAAGTACTCTTTTCCTTTTTTTGTTTCTTCGACCGCTTACTCAACACAAACTTTACTGCTTTTGTAACTAAAAATATTACTATGGCTAAAAATACTGCTAGATCTAGGTACAGCTTTTGATACAGTGGTACATGTAGTGCAGGGGAGCGGAGGTGGGGGGCGCCATGGTTGCGCACGATGAATTCTACCCAATGAGCGACTGCTGCGCCCGGCGTCATCACACGATCGTGGAATAGGGCTGATAGTTCTTTGGCTTTTTTGGCGTATCTGTGGACGAAGAGATTATAATATTTTATTTTTACTTACTTCATTTATTTAAAATAAATTCTTTCACTGACAGACGTCGCCTTAACCGCTGAGTAGAAGCAATCAATTTTTCATAGAATCATTCCTTCATGTAAAACAACGTAAGTAAAAAGAAAAGGATTTTTGAAATTCTTTCGCTTAAAAGTAGAGGATGAAAATTTCGACAGACCGGAGGAGGTTCGTCACTTTTACCTATGGGATGTTTCACTTCGGCTGGTTATTTATAAATATAAGTTTTGCAAAACTCACAAATTTACATTTAAAGACAAGCGAATCTGAAACGTTTCTTGACTAATTTGGGTCGCATATGGTCACTCCAATAATTGGACTTTCAATTGATTTGTATACCAAGTAAATAATTGTAACTTTATAATAATATTATAGCTTTAATCAATACAAACTCACTATTTGCGGACAGTAGATAAGACCTATTTATTAACCTTTAACTAATTGAAACTCCTCAAGTGTTTCTATAATATCAATTGTAAAAACTTACGTATCATCAGCGAGAACCTTCCTCACAGCAGCATCCAGTTCTGGTGCCATATCTTCAGCTAACGTGACCTGGATTCCAAAACCCTTGGTGTGAACAGATATCATGTTGAGCTTCTGGTCTGACATGATCGGAACTCCGACCAGAGGTACTCCGTAATGAATGGCTTCTGCGGTCGACAGCTGGCCACCATGTGTGATGAAGAGTCTTATATTAGGATGGGCTGAAATTAAAGAAACAATTAAACTATTATAGTGAATGTGAAAGTTGTGTACGTGTATTAACCAGTCAATTACCGTAATTACAGACACAATTTTAAAAACGATTGTGTCTATAACAAATGTGGTATCTCAGGGACTTAGAGGTTAAATTTCCCTCTTATTTATAACTAGCTTCTGCCCGCGACTTCGTCCGCAATAAATTTCTTGTTCCCCGACCCTTCTCGTCGCCTCGAACCGCCTACCCGTGCGATTTACCCGTTTTTGCAATATTTTTCATTACTGCTCTGCTCCTCTTAGTTGTAGCGTGATGTTATATAGCTTATAGCCTTTCTCAATAAAGAGGCTACCCAACACAAAAATATTTTTTCAATTCGAATCAGTAATTCTTGAGATTAGCGCGTTCAATCAAACAAACAAACAAATAAACTCTTCAGCTTTATAATATTAGTATAGATATAGTATATGTAGTATAGATTATAAACATAGCTTAAAGTTAATAAACGTGTAAATGTAAAAAAAATGCAACTAAGCAGACATTAATCAGTCCTCAAACTCTAAGTAACGTTTACAAATATGGGGGATATTATCATCATAATTTATGCTGTTGTGGTCACCACTGCTGGCCTAAATCCCGTACCTTAATCGCCACGCTTTGTAAGCGGGTTGCCGATCGCAGTATGGTGGTAAAATGCGTAGAGAACGCTGCTGCCCATTCTCTAGTAAGTCCCTTAGTCGCCTTTTATTTCACCCACGGGAAGAAATGCGAGGACAAATGGGGATGGGCTAATGGGGTATATGTATGATCAGGGAATTTTCAAATATTGAACAAAGTAGACATAAGTTCAGTATACACTCTTGCGATTGGAGAAGCCTATGTTCTGTAGTGGACTGCAGTAAGTTGATGAGGATGATTTATCGTTAAATTCGTAGTAGAATTTCTGGCAGCTCTTGTTAAAGTATACTAATGTCAATATGTAAACCTCCTGAGAATTTTATCGAGCTTTTCCCTTGCATCAAAGTCTCCCGACGGACTGATAGCGCCTGGAGTAGCTGTTGGTCAATGAAAGATCTTCTGAAAGCAGATCTACCACTGTCTCAAACGGAGAATTATGGACAGGTGTATTCTCCCCATTCTCACATATGGTGTTAAAAACCTGGTCTTTAACACTTCAGCATAGGTACAAGCTGGAAGTTTGCCAGCGAACCATGGAGCGCAGTATCCTGGGTGTTTAAGTTTCAGACCGTATAAGGAACACAATACTGCGTGCCAAAACCAAGGTTACAGACATTACCCAGAAGACTGCTCAGCTCAATTAGGACTGGGCCGGACATGTCTGCCGGATGTCTGATGACAAATGGGCTAATAGAACCACCAATTGGATCTCACTAAATGCTGGATGACATCGCGGCAGGCCGAGACGAAGATGACGGGCCGAGCTTGACTCCTACCGAAAGTTCTTGCCAGTACTACCAAAAGACAGAATTCTGTGGAAAAGGGAGAGGGAAGCCTTTGCCTTGGAGTAGGACAATACAGGCTAGTTAGATTAGATTTCCCTTGCATTCATCATCATCATCATTTCAGCCGAAAGACGTCCACTGCTGGACATAGGCCTCCCGCAAGCTCCGCCACTTCGACCGGTTTTGTGCTTCCCACATCCAGCGGATTCCTGCTGCCTTCACAAGGTCATCGGTCCACCTTGTTGGAGGCCTTCCAACTCTACGTCTTCTGGTACGCGGTCGCCACTCCAGAACCTTTCGGCCCCATCGGCCATCTGTTCTGTGAGCAATGTGCCCTGCCCACTGCCTTCAGTTTAGCAATTCTTCGGGCTATGTCGGTTACGTTGGTTCTCCTACGGATCTCTTCATTTCTGATTCGATCACGTAGGGAAACTCCAAGCATAGCCCTCTCCATCGCCCTTTGGGTGACTTTCAGCCTTCTAATAAGGCCCATTGTGAGCGACCACGTTTCGGTTCCATAAGTCATCACTGGAAAAACACACACTGGTCAAAGACTTTCGTCTTGAGACACTGCGGAATGTGGGACGAGAAGATATTGCGTAGCTTCCCGAACGCTGCCCAGCCAAGTCGGATTCGACGATTTACCTCTTTCTCGAAGTTGGACCTACCTAACTGGACAGTCTGTCCTAGGTACACATATTCATCCACAACTTCAAGTGTAGCGCCTCCGATCTTCACTGGAGTGGGTATTACATGAGCATTGGATATGACCTTAGTCTTGTCCATGTTCATCCTGAGACCCACTCTTTACTGAGGTCATTGAGCATTGTACTGAGGCCCTCCATAGTCTCAGCCATGACAACTATATCATCGGAAAACCGAAGGTGAGTTATGTACTCGCCATTGATGTTAATGCGAACCCCTTTCCACTCCAGAACCTTGAAGACATCCTCCAGTGCAGTGGTGAACAGTTTCGGAGAAATAACGTCTCTCTGTCTCACCCCTCGCTGCAGAAGGATAGGTTTCGAGGTCTGATCCTGAGGTCGGACTGACATAGTGGCGTTTTCGTACAGACACTTCAGCACCTCGATGTGCCGATAGTCGATCTGGCATCGTTGAAGAGACTGCAATACAGCCCAGGTTTCGACCGAATCGAAGGCTTTTACGTAGTCCACAAACGCTAAACAGAGAGGCAGGTTATACTCTTCGGTCTTCTGTATAACCTGCCGCAGCGTATGTATATGGTCTACGGTGCTAAAGCCTTTACGGAATCCGGCTTGTTCGGGAGGCTGGAAGTCGTCAAACCTGCGCGCTAGACGGTTCGTGATGACTCTTGAAAACAGCTTATAGACATGGCTCAGAAGTGAGATGGGCCTATAATTCTTAAGTAAGGCATTATCACCCTTCTTAAAGAAAAGTACCATCACACCTCTGTTCCATGCCTGTGGCGTTTTGCCCTCGAGTATGATGGAATCAAACAGCTTCTGAAGGGCTTTGAGAACAGGTTTCCTGCCGGCCTTCAGGAGCTCAGCCGTAATTCCGTCATCACCCGGCGCCTTGTTGTTTTTGAGCTGCTTCAGAGCCATCCGAATCTCGTACAAGCTGACGTCCGGGATGTCTTCGGTATAGTGTCAGGTCAACCTAGCTCTTGGGTCATTTGCCAGATTTTTAACGGGGTCACCTGTTGACGTGTATAACTGTCTATAGAACCTCTCAATCTCCTTAAACAGCTCAGGTTTGGCGGATACGACCCTGCCATCATCGGTCTTCAGTTTCGTAAGCTGGCTCTGCCCAATAGACAGATCCCTAGTAAAGACCTTGGAGCCTTTATTCCGCTCTATCGCGTCACTGATCCGCTCTGTGTTATAGCGGCGAAGGTCACTTTTCAAGGACTTAGAGATCCGTCTATTGAGCTGCCGGTACTCGAGCGCAGCTTCTGAAGACTGTAGGATCATTCCGCACCTCTCTTCCATAAGCTGTAATGTTGGATCTGAGAATTTCTTTTTCCTATTAGTACGGCGGGTCTTGAAGAACTTAGACCCCACCGTATGGACAGTTTCCACGAACCCATCGTTAAAATCGTCCACGGAGCTCCCTAGGCACTCAAAACGATTTTTGAGTTCGAGCTGAAAGCTATCGGGGTTTTAAAGCTGGATCAGTGCTGGACGGAGCGTTGACTTCATCAGCCGAGATCTTTCCAGCTTGATATTGATATTCAATGTGCCTCTTACCATGCAGTGATCACTCCCGGTTTTCACCGCGTTGATCACTAAGACATCATTGAATATTTGCTTCTTCGTCGACATAATGAAGTCAATCTCGTTTTTTGTTACACCATCAGGGCTCTACCAGGTCCACTTCCTGTGCTCACGATTTCTGAAGAAGGAATTCATCATAAAGAGGCCTTCCTTCTCCATAAAACTAGCCAGTAGGTGACCCCGGTGGTTGCGACGTCCAACTCCAAATTGCCCCACTCTCAACTCATCATCGCCTTGCTTGCCCAGTTTCGCGTTGAAGTCCCCCATGACATCGGTGAAGTGAGTTTTGGAACCATGCATGGCTCTGGAAATATCCTCATACATGGTCTCCACCTCATCGTCGGGGTGTGTCGAGGTAGGGGCGTAAACCTGTATGACCTTCAGCGAATACCTTGCGGATATTCTGATCCGCTATAAGGACGCCACCCTGGTCGACACACTCTCGATTTTCACCACGTTGCTCGCAAGACTGCTGATCGCCCTCCCGGAAATAGAGCAGGTTTCCAAATTTGAGGATTATCGAGTCCTCCCCCTCTCTTCGGACTTCAGATAACCCTACTATATCCCATCGTAACCTGCTCAATTGTTCCTCCAGTTCGGCGATCTTCTCGTCGCTCCGAAGTGTATGCATGTTATATGTTGCCAGGTCCAGTTGTCGGTGATTGTGGTAGCCGGATCTCTTCCGGGGATTCTTAGCACCCCTTGCCTCACCGTGGCCTTGACCGCTACCGTAGCCAAGGTTAGGTGGGCCGCCGGGCACTAGGGGCCATTTACTTTTGGTGCTTGTCATTTGGGGGGGGGGATGCCATAATCGCCACGCTTGGCAGGTGGGTTGGCGATCGCAGTATGATAGTCTGCAATGCATAGAGAACGCTGCTGCCCATTCTCTAGTATACCCTTGCGTTACCGCAGCCGAATTGGAAGTATTTAAATAGACTCCGAACCCAAATCGGTCGGAACAAAGACAATCTCCACATATGAGCGTTTATGGACAGCTCAGATCTAAAGTGCGTAAGCAGCATCTCCCCACAAACAATGGCCCACCTTCCATCCCTCGGTGCATGCACTGTCACCAGTGTACTTGACTTATGACTGCGTCACTGAGAAGAAGACACAATATATCTTTTTGACTTTGACTTTTCGTAAAGCTGTCTATGAAGAGAAAACCCGCTTTTTGGCATATGACATCTGGTTCATAACCATAAAAAAACTCACCTAAAATACTAGGCTGTGGAGCCCATTTAACGAGATGCACATTGGCTGGTACGTCTTCAAGATTACTCTCAAACTTCCAAATTACGGTCTGCTTATATTTGCTGAACATGTTCAGTAGAGACCTCTTCATCTGATCGGACATGCCATCACTATGCATAATGGAACCCATGCTGAAATATATGACACCGTGTTTTGCTTCGTCCATCAGCTTTTGCAGATCCTGAAAGGAAAAACGAAGTATTTGATAAGAATGACAAAGATTCAAGATTGATATAAGATACTGTTTTGGGTCCAAAGGTGACAGAAGTAGCGCGCTCAACGCATTTTCGGGGCTATGAATGATTTTAGTACTGATAGCAGTACGGAATGTGCTCTATCTCCGTGCCGTTCTGTTTTCTCATCGCACTATTCAATTAAAATGGTTAGACCATAACAATATTTTCCGCAAACAGAACTAACTTCTGCAAGAAAATCCCAGAAGCTTTTCACCACAAATATTTAGCTCAAAGATTAAACGTGCCACGCCAACAACCTAGTTTTGCTGTAGTAAGGAAGTAATCCACAGCATAAGATAACAGCTGGATAAAAATCCTCAGAGACCCCGCGTGATTCCCTATTGTTGTACTAAGTCCTTTGAACGGGTGCAGAGATTAGAGAATGAATTCCGTCCGCGTTGCTTTTGGTCCGAGTCAGGCGTTCAGATTTTATAGTGCCTTCGGGAATTAATGTTAATTGATTGCGTATTAACACCGTCGCGTCGGTGGGAAATGGTTTTGGGACGAGTGCTAAATACTTTTGTATGGCTTTGAAAAATTAGTGTGGAAAAAAAGAATAAATGACAAGTTATAATTACTATGAAGAATGAAATGTTTTCACTTCTTCAGTGGTTCTACTGTTTATAAAGAAAGAAACGACTACACATTTTTGATGAGTTCTAAATGCATCTTGTATTTTATTTCTGTACATTTATCTGAGTCAGTCTGCTAACATGTTTCACGTTTATTTTATCTGCGCCTGCAACCACGCTATTAGCACCCAACTGTTACGCAAACACTGGTTATCTACGTTTTTCCCTCAAACGTTTCAAGTCCCTCAAACGGGTAAAGAAAAATCTGGGTTAATATTTTTGCGGCCAATTTGTCATACATAGTTAAGGAAATTTCTAAGCTCACATCGTAATACATATGTAGTTACTGAATGCCAATCAGCAGGTACATTTAGCGTTTAAAAGATGTGCGCATCGACAAGAACTCATCGGATTTTCTACAATCCTTGTCCCATTAAATTGTAGCATTGTGCAGCCACAAAACAAAGGTATTACACATTGGGTACTGAATTATATCTACACAGTGATACAATATTACACAAAATGTAGACGGTCAAAAGAATTCTTATACATGTCTGGTTTCTCATCAAACTGGAACGTGGCAAAAATAAGTAGAATGTTAATACTTTCCCAAATAACTCGAACTGGCAAAAACCCTCCTCTCTTTTGTCCTCTATTAAGGATAGCAGCGTCATGATGGTTTACCTGTTAAGTTTTTAGTAAGCCAGTGCTGTTGCAGTAGAGGGTAAAAGCCTTACTTTCCCTTAAAAAATTCAGATATTTAACAATTTTAGGTCTATCTTTTTAAAAGGAGTCCGGCTCATCTTGCCATCTTTTTCTGAACCTACAATTATATATGGCTTAAATTTTATTTGCGTTACCTGTGGCAAAGGCTTGGTCTTGTCGATGTGATATCCTGCAATGTTCACAGTATTTTGAGGCAGCTTCAACGCTCCTCCTATGGAGGGGTGTGCGTTGAGGAACATCAGGGATCCGTTGTAAACAGCATCTTCGTACGGCGGCATCATCACCCCTCGCTTGGCAGCTATCTCGGGATAATAGCTATTGTAGGCCCATTTTTCAAACTGGAACAACACTAATCTGGAGAATAGATGGGATAAAGTTGAAAATATTTTTAATTAATTTCTGGCAGCGGATTCACCCGCGTGCGGG
This sequence comes from Aporophyla lueneburgensis, assembly GCA_932294355.1. Classification (NCBI taxonomy): domain Eukaryota; kingdom Metazoa; phylum Arthropoda; class Insecta; order Lepidoptera; family Noctuidae; genus Aporophyla; species Aporophyla lueneburgensis. The sequence goes on along the minus strand of OW028758.1, from coordinate 8,280,452 downwards.
ATAAAAAGTGTCCTTGTGTTTATAAAAATCCGTTGGGCCGTTTTCGAGTAATTAAGTAAAAACTATTAAACATCCAAACTTCCACATCTATACTATATTACTAAATAATATAATAATATTATAAAGCTGAAGAGGTTGTCTGTTTGAACACGCTAATCTCAGGAAGTACTGGTTCGAAGTGTAAAATTATTTTTGTGTTGGGTAGCCCATTTACTGAGGAAGGCTATAGGTTATATAATATTACGATACCACCAATAGGAGCGGAGCAGCAATGAAAAATGTTGCAAAAAAACTTTTTTAAAAAAGTTTTTATTTTTTACTTTTTAGTTATGGTATCAACCCGCACTAATTCCTATACCACTAATCGCCAGGTGAAATTTAATACTTTACTACTGCTGTAAATCGTTGAGGAATTCCCTTGACTGTCTGTCTATGGTCTCCATCATCAGACCTGTTATGGTACTTATAAGCCTTATGGGAGCTTTCTCATCAATAGAAATGAATTAAGTTCAAACACCAGGTAATTGCTGTAAATCGTTGAGGAGTTCCCTCGATTGTCTTTCGGCTCCATCATCAGATCAACTCCGGACCTTAATTAAATAGTAGTGATAAAATTGCCACTTTGAACCGTATAAAGTAACCCCAACAATAGGGAACTGCTGTAAATCGTTGAGGAATTCCCTCAACTGTCTATGGTCTCCATCATCAGACCTGTAATGGCACTTATAGCCCATATGGGTGCAAAGTTCTCATCAATAGAAATGAATTAAGTCCAAACACCGCGTAATTGCTGTAAGTCATTGAAGAGTTCCCTCGACTGTCTTTCGGATTCATCATCAGAGCAACGTCAGACCTTCATTAAATAGTAGTGCTTTAAGATAATTAATGAAATAAATAAAAAACGCACTAGTCGCCACTACGATTTTCGAAGGTTCCCTTTGACTTCTCTGGGATGCCATCATCGGATCCTGGTTTCCTTATCATGGGACCACCCTTGGAATATCTCCTTTCCAACAAAAAAAGAATCATCAAAATCGATCCATATACGACGAAGTTATCGGTGAACACACATAAAAAAAAAATATATATATACGGTCGAATTGAGAAACCTCCTCCTTTTTTTGAAGTCGGTTAAAAAGGAAGACCACGCACGTGCAGGTTATTCGATGCGACGTGGAGGGTTAGGGGAGCAAAAATTCGACGCGGACGAAGTTGCGGGCAGAAACTAGTTTATAATAATAGTAGGAAAGGATTTGTTCAAAAGTATACAAATTTGAGCTCCTTAAGTTCTGTGAGCTGCGCTGCATGATTAATGATAAATGTGTGCAAAGACTGCACACATTTATCACTAATTACATGTAGCGTAATTTTCACAGCCACATGCGAACTTCGCATTACAATCAATCAAAATACATATAAGGCTGAGGATCAACCCTTTTCCAACTTCAACACTAACATCACGCAAAAATCCTGCATCGCGCAAATTGAGTTTTCTACGGAGGTTGAGTGTACGTTACACCTCGTTTCTAATACCTTCAAAAGCATTTCAGAACCGAATTTGTATGCTCTACGTATGTATAATTTGACCAAAATTATTTACAATAGAAACTATGACTTCTAAGTTTGTTTGCTTTTCTATTCAGAGTAGTCGGATATGAAACGCCGTTCTCATCTAGTTTTTTTTTTAAATATGATTGTCGTGTAAAAGCGTTTGTATAAACTTACATGCAGAAAAAAAAACGTAAATACAGTGGACTGTTGTCAGTCGTCAACTGAGTTGGTTTCGTACAAATAATACGCTTTGCTTCTCCACGAAAAAGTAGTGATAAAGACGACCCTGAGGTATCACAAGGAAATCTTTCATCTGCTAATCTATACTATATATATTATATATATATATATATATATATATATATATATATATATATGTATATAATATTATAAAGCTGAAGAGTTTGTTTGTATGTTTGTTTGTTTGATTGAACGCGCTAATCTCAGGAACGACTAGTCCGAATTGAAAAAATCTTTTTGTGTTGGGTAGCCTATTTATCGAGAAAGACTATAGGCTATATAACATTAAGCTATAACAAAGAGAAGAGGAGCAGTAATGAAAAAGGTTCCAAAAAGGGGAAAATCGCACGGGTAGGCGATTCGTTCGCGGGCAGAAGATAGACAATAATAATTTCATAAAAGGTGAAACACAACAAACAGAGCTACTTTCCCGGTAGCTCTGTTTATTGTGTTTCACCTTTTCACTGCTCAATGTGGATAACATTTGGCATACGGGAAGTCTACGACTAAGGTTAGGTCATGGAATACTATTATCTCGGTTGTACGCAACGTTACGAGGTGAAGTCACAGGTAAAAGCTAGTAATTAATAACAAATTTCCTACACGCAACATTTACGAAAGCAATATCTTCACTCATGAAGAGCATAGTTAACGATAAGCACTTGATTAAGAAATAACACTTTCACTTACAGCAGCAAGTTTTTCTTCACAAGCTTGTATAATGCTTCAGCTCTCTGCCAGAAATTCAGTGGCAGTCTGTGTTGAGTAAACAGGTCTAAGGAGTACGCTGGGTTGGTGAGGCCATCCATTGTTCTTAGTGCATGCCAGAAGGGCTCCGTCGAACATACCCAGATCAAGGGGCAGTCGAACAGTGCTGGGATTCTGTGAAGTAAAGAATAGTTGTAGAAATAATTATTAAATTCAATAAGAAAATGTAGACGGAGAATCTACAGTTAAGTAGGTTTTACTAAATAACATTTGGCAGGCGTTCTGTGTGAATCCTAAAAAGAATCACATCACCACCCCATTCCTTCCTGTGGGTGTCGTAGAAGGCGTCTAAGGGACTTACTAGAGAATGGGTAGCAGTGTTCTCTATGCATTTTACCATCATACTGCGATCGCCAACCCGCCTGCTAAGCGTGGCGATTATGGAAAACCCCCCATTGGGGGGTAGTCCTTATCTCCAGCAGTAGATGTCTTTCTGCTGTAATGATGATGATGAGGCGTTTGAGAGCAATGGTGGCCTTGTGAATACCGACGCAAATGATAAATTGAGGTCGTCGTCATTTCAAACCAAGATAGTTGTTTCACTTTGTATTAATATTTTCATAATCACTGCTCTCAAATCGGTTTAGGAAAATGCATTCGAAGACATTTGGCATTCAAAACCAACCCGCACTAAGGGGATCATACACACAGCTGATTATACTGTACTGGTACAGGATTATAGTAGAGGCATTTATTTGGAATATAAATATAATATTTACAGGCGTAATGTGAGTCATTAACATTTGTCTCTCAGACGCCAAACACACCTGCGATACCTTTGATATTCCAGATGGCCTCGGTGAGCACTTATCAACAAGTGGGCCGCAAGCTTGTTTGCCACTTAAGAATATGAGACGAACAAGCAAAGAAATACTAGTAAGTTTTTGTTTTGTCGACTTACCCAGCATTGATTTCAGTGAAGAACCATTCTAAGATGACAGCATCAAATTTCTCTTTGGGGTCACTAAATAAATTGACAACGGCTGGATCTTGTAAAAAGCTCTTATGGACCGTGAAGGCGTAGTAGAGGAATAGAGCTGAATCTCCAAAGTTATCTTTACCAATTACGTTCTTTAGTGTAAATGTTTCACCTGAAAATTATAATGTTTTGGAAATTAAATAATAATAATATCTTACGACTACAAACACACCGTTATCTGATTCCAAACTAGGTAAAGCCTGACTATGGTAACCAGACAACTGATAAATATACTTATATATTTCTAAATACATCATCATCATCATCAGCCTATATTGTTCCCACTGCTGGGACACAGGCCTCTTCTCGGTGAGAGGGAGTAGGCCGCAATCTACCACGCGGACCCAGTGCGGGTCGGTAGATGTCACATGTCTTCGAATTTTTGGTTCTAAGACATGCCGGTTTCCTCACGATGTTTTTCTTCACCGTTTTGAGAGCAGTGGTAATAAAATTATTTACACAAAGTAAAGCGCCTGCCTGGGTTTGAACCCACGACCTACAACTCGTAAGTCGAGGCCGATACCACTGGGCCACCACTGCTTCAAAATACATACATATCTATATATATAAAAGAAAGTTGTGTTAGTTACACTATTTATAACTCAAGAACGGCTGTAACGATTTGGCTGAAAATTGGTGGGGAGCTAGCTTAGAACCAGGAGTCGGACATAGAGTACTTTTTTTTATCCCGTTTGACTATAAAAAGGAAAAATTTGATTGTTTGTTTGTATTGAATAGGTTCCGAAACTACTAGTCCGAATTGAAAAAAATCTTTTTGGGTTGGGTAGCCTGTTTATTGAGGAAGGCTAAAGGTCACACACAACAACTCGCAATATCACGCTACGGTCAAAAGGAGCGGAGAAGCAAACGAAAAATGGATGTAAACTGGCAGGCAATTCGTTGCGATGGGAAGGGGAGCGAAAATTTGACGCGGACGAAGTCGCGGACAGAAGCTAGTTACAGATAAAATTACACCCAGACACAGAACAATTAATTGTGTTCATCACACAAATATTTGTCCTGGTTGGGAATCAAACCACCGCTTAGCAGTCAGGCTCACTAACCAATAGACTAACAGGTCAGTCCCATTATGGGCTGACCATAATCGCCGAAGATGTGTTCTTGAGCGGAGACTGCTAATCGGAAAACGTAAGGACGCCTTCTGGCTAGTTGGAGCGACGATCATCGCAGTGTGGTTGGTAGCAGCTGGTTGAGAGTTGTCAGAAATCGAGTTGAAAGGGTAGCCTATCCTACCGGGGTCGCGTGATTGTTCGAAAGAGATACCGTGACCCTGGCACAAGGGCAACTGATGGAACACGGGTGGGTTTTAGTCAGTAAAAGTCTGACACGCCCTCCCGCTCCGCCCAGAGCGGGAGAAGTCATTTGATGATTTCCCATACAGAAAAAAAAGGGTAGCGTATGTCCAGCAGTGGACTGTTTTAGGCTGATAATGATGATGAAATCTAATAATATGCTGCAAGTTTCACGACGACATAATTGTGGTCGGTGGGATTTGTAGGAGCGCAAGAAAATCGTTGGCAAGATTGAGTACATAAATATATAAACTCTTTGGAAAGACACACATTAGGGAAGAACAGGATGGTATGACAGGAACAAATGGTACAGAATAAAGTAAATTACTATAGTACAAGGTAAAAAAAAAAACAGTTAATTACAATAGTTTAGTATGTCTTTGAAATGGTTAAAATATCTTCCGTTCGTCTTCAACGTCTTTTATAAGGACTTACGTCATTGCTAAAATAATATTTGCGAGCATATTTTGTTTTGAAACAAGTTCAAGGTTAAAAATTTTTTACTGTAAATCATCATGACATCAACAATATTTGCGGAACGAAATCGCTTTTATCTGTGTTATGTATATACATGTACCTACGTACTGGGTTATTTGAAGTTGACTAGTTAAACACGATAAAAAAGGACAGATTACTATATTGATACATCAAAATTGAAACATCATCAAATTATTTTTTCTTTTATTATTTCATTCTGCACGCGGCTTCGTCCGCGTCAAATTTTTACTCCCCTGACCCTTCCCGTCGCATCGAATTGCCTGCCAGTTTTCGTCCATTTTTCATTGCTGCACCACGCTTTTTGATTGAAGCGTGATATTATATAGCCTATAGCCTTCCTCAATAAATAGGCTACTCAACACAAAAATACTTTTTCAATTCGGACCAGTAGTTCCTGAGATTACCGCGTTCAACCAAACAAACAAACAAACTTCAGCTTTATAATTATTATAAGTATAGATGATAGCACAGTGGTGGTACAGTGGTAACAGCCATAGCTTTTTTTTGTTTTTTTTTTTTTTTTTCAGGATGGGAAATCATCAAATGACTTCTCCTGCTCTGGGCGGAGCGGGAGGGCGTGTCAGACTTTTACTGACTAAAACCCACCCGTGTTCCATCAGTTGCCCATGTGCCAGGGTCACGGTATCTCTTTCGAACAATCACGCGACCCCGGCAGGCATCGGTCCTAGTAGACCCCTACACTGCTGCTGACATCTCTTTGAGGCGCGCGTGGAACACTGCGCGCCGTCGACCCGAGCTTGGTCCTTACCGGGCGGCGAGCTACCCATTGCTCGCCACCCGCAAGCTCGCGCCTACGGTGGCCGGGAGTCAGCAATCGACTCCCGACGCCCGGAGCGTCTCCTCCTGCGGAACAGCCATAGCTTACGTGGTTTTAGATTTGAACTCAGGCAGGAGCTTTACATTGTCTAAATAATTTTATCACCACTGCTCTCAAAACTGTGAGAAAAAAACGTGAGAAAACCGGTGTGTTCTCGACAGATATGTGTAGAATAAAATTGGAGATATGTGACTTCTGCATCATGCAGGTTACATTCGGCCCGTGATTACGGCCCATTTACAGGTGGCCTGTGTCCCAGCAGTGGCATCATTATGGGCTGGTTATGTTATGTACATAACTAACCTATAAGGGTGTGCCTAAGTTACAACAGCCGCACGGGTTGATCGTTCAGGTTAAGCTACGCTTGCCGCGGTTGGGTCGTGGATGGGTAACCATCTTCACATACCAAGACCCTTCCGTGCCTCGGAAAGCACGTTAATCCGTTGGTCTCGGCTGTCTTTCGAAGATCTCAAACAGTCGTTACAGGTCGTCAGAAGCCCGAAAGTCTGACAACCAGTCTTCCCAAGGCGTATCGTATTACCCAGTAACTGGGTTGTGGAGGTCAGATAGGCAGTCGCTCCATGTAAAATACTGGTACTTAACTGCATTTGGTTAGACTGGAAGTCACCCCTAATATAGTTGGGAAAAGGTTAGGCAGATGATAATGATGTTATGTACAGACGCCACCAGGTGAAGCTACCCGAAACTGTCAATTTTTCCCAATGAATCTTGAACCTAATGCTCTAGAAATAAAGTCGAAAATCTATCAAAGAAATCTGACAGATTGTAGTAGCTTGATGTGTTGGCGTCTGTACATATAGACAATCATAGCCACTGGAGAGTTGAGCTAACCAATTAAAAATAACCCTGGATATGCCATTATTGTATTATTATTTTTTTTTGCAATCAACTTCTTTGTATCTGTAATGCTTCGCCTACATTGACGTGTTATACCAAACTACACCTTGCGCTTTCCTTGTACAGCGAGACGTCGCGTCGCGTTGACCAGTGTGATAGGGAGAACGCACGAAGTTATATTCGCGTTTTCGCGACAATGTAGCCGTAGCCACTATATAATATAATATCGCGCTTGTATTAGAATGAACTGTGTATAATAAACTTACTTTTTAGATTCTCTTTCATAAATGCTTCACCTATATGCGAGACATCGATTTCTGTCAGGTTGGGCACCACTTTGCCACGTGGGAATGGTGTTACGTGGACCACCTGCGGGAAAGGAAACCATTATTTAACAAACGTTGATATTTAGCCAACAGCATTAAGAAACTAAGGCAAACTTTCTATATTAAAAGATGCACCTGGATAGCTCCTCTCTCTCTATTGCTGGACATAAGCGTCCCCCAAAGGGCGTGTTAGCCGTATTCGCCACGCTTAGTAAGCGGGCTGGCGATCATAGTATGGTGAGATGCATAGAGAACGCTGCTGCCCTTTTTCTACTAATTCCTTAGTTGCCTCTTTCGACACCCACGGGAAGAATTGGGATGGTGATATTGTTTACGTCCAGCAATACACGGAACTACACGGAATAGTTCTTACTTTTAAGGAAAAAGAAAAAATAGCCTTATCTGTCTGAATAGTTGATCGTGAATCAATGTGAAATAAGTATTATTAATTGTGTGTGTCTATACTACCACATGCAAACTACGCATCGGGCCGTTGCCCACCAGAAACAAATATGGACGGAGGTTTGCCTTTCCTTATATCATTACCTCGAATCTATAATGCCATTTATAAGATTGAATAATTAATCTGTACTAGTGATCGCCCATTGGTCGAAATTCGACCGTACTTCATTTGAATAGAAATACATTATTAAGTGAAAAAATTAATATAAAAAAATAATATGGTTATATTTGACATTCAGTAACACTATAGACAAATTGTTGACGCTGTACTACTGTGGAGAGGGTTCGCTGGCGGTATGGTGATGGCCAGGACCAGGACGTAGGTGTAATGAGTAAAGAATACTTCTTCAGGACTCTCTTCTTTATTTTCTTAATACTTCTTAACTGCTGGATATGGAATGCATTTTCACAGAAAGCTCTGTTTTTATAGAATTTTCCCTATTATTTCTAATTATTTATGACAGTTCTAAATGTCATAATTATAATCAGCCTGTACAATCTATGACCAGCCTGTACAATCGTGAGGCATAGAACCTCTACAGTTTGCACACGACACTAAGTTTTGTATGGGAAACTTACTAATGCCATACTTGACACTCTCCATATAATCACAAAAAATATTTCTTATAAATCTAAACGAAATTCCTGCCGTCGCTAATACAAATAATATTAAAGACAAATATTCTTGATATGATCATAGATTTTAAAAATGAAATAGGTTATATATTTATAAAATTAATTTATTCCCTATGGTTATACTTGACATTCAGTAAGACTATAGACACAAAATATTAAAGACAGATGTTCTCGATTGGACCACAGATTTGGACCATAAGCAAAAGAATATCTATGCATGTGTGTATTAAATACACGGTAATGAATAGTAGTGTGTGTAACGTGTTATTTATTGAAAATAATGTATATTTACGCATAATTTTTAAAAAATATTAGCATTCGTCACTTTTTCTCTGTATAAACTATAAGTGTGCGAAATTTCATACTCCTTCGTCCGTCCAATTTTCGTAAAAAGGGATCAAAAGTTTTCGCTTCACGTATTAATATATAGATAACATCGGAAAGAGGAAAAACTTTGTTAGTCAGTGAGCCGTAAATACTAGAATACTAGAGTTCAGATCCAGTATCTAGTTGAGTTGCACTCTCTTTATCAAGACTTTGATTTACATCATTTAAATATACATCAGCAATAACGGCACTCCTCTTCTTTCGTCAGTAATAATGTCACTTCTAATCTAGGAGCAAGTATGAAAATGCCTACCTCATGACCAGCTTCCAACAGTCGATTGGCCACACCATGTCCCAAAATGCTGTGGCTTTTCGTCGTCATAGGAAAACACACCAAGATTCGTAAAGCCTCGCTTGATACAAGCAAGCTTAAAAGAAGTAAGCCGGCTACTGTTTTGTTCGTCATCTGAAATTAAAAGAAAATTGGTGTGAGGTTATTTATGTAATGGGTATCGAATATTTACTCTAAAAGATTATAAAATACTAGCTTCTGCCCGCGACTTCGTCCGCGTTAAATTTCTTGTTTCCCCGACCCTATCTACGACGACCCGAACTAGGATTACAATTTAACATTTGGTGAAGCGTATATGTTTGCATTTGTGTGGTGTGTGGGTACTTAGTGTGCATGCGATAGCCCAGATAAGAGCAATAATTAATGAAAACATGGCAACTTTAGCACTGTCAGTTGTCACTTACTAAAATTAGCACCATTAAAATCAAGAAAATGATATCTAATCTCTATATAGTTTTTGTAATAAAATTGGCATCGGTACCTAAAATACTTGTACCATTTATATGTTTTTTCCTACGAAGGTAGACACGCAGGTACAGGCGCCACCAGGTCAAGCTACCCGAAACTGTCATTTTTTCCCGATGAACCTTGAACCTAATGCTCTAGAAATAAAGTCGAAAATCTATCAAAGAAATCTGACAGATTGTAGTAGCTTGATCTGTTGGCGTCTGTACATGTTTGAGGAAAAACGTCTGACAAGCTGAAAGGAGTAAAAAACCCGACTAAGTCGAAGTCGCGTATTAAGAGGGCCCTTTCCTGATTCGTACCTATGCACGCGTGATTGTTTAAAACACTTGTTGATCAAGTGCAATGTTAAGCGAGTGAGATCGCGATAACATCGAGCGAAAATTGGCGCGCGGCGATTTCACAAAACATGTTCTAGGTAATAAGTGTTTCTGAATAAGCTTTACAAGTTTTTGGAACAAAAATATTGTCATTTAGAATCTCCATTACAGATACGAAGTATGCGTTCTTTACTTTTTTTCGTATGATTACATTATGAACAACCAATGCTCAGACAAAATACCTATAGGTAGCAAAAAAAAAAAAGGATTTTCAAACGCTTTACTGCATTTCTTTCTCATTTTTGTTTAGTACATAGATGTCTAGTATGAATCACGAGATACATGTGCCTTCACATTTAAAAATAGTCTAAATAGTATCCGTATAGTCCCCCAGACCGTATGGCCATCCGTATGGCCATGTCGGCCAATCTCGCAGGAAATTAGTCATCATCTCGGGAGATATTATAGTGCTCAAGTGTGTGCGCAGACACAAGGCCACTCGCTATTCCCTCACTCTCATAGTCCGATGGGACGGCAATCCAACACAACCAGAGATAGATCAGGCACAGGACCAAAGGATAACGTACTTCCCAAGGTACGTGGGCACACCGCCGTACCTCCATACGGCGGTGTGATAACACCGTAATGACGTGCGAGCGTTTTTATGAAAATTATGACGGGTTGGCCTCTCTTAAGGGTTCTTTACCTCTTTTTCAATATTCGCCATAATAGAGATAATACGGCTGAAATAATACATCCATTAGATAGATAGACAGAAGGCGGACAGGCAGACTGACGGCGTTAGTTAATTGTTATTATTATCTCCTTTATTTCAGTATACAAACGTATAAATTATATTTTTAAATATTAGAATATAAAAATATTTAAAGTATAAATAATAGTATCCCATCTCTCTCTAATAGTAGGTAAGTACATCTTCATATACCTATAATAATCTACTTAACGTAATAATAGTAATACAGAATACAAATTACCAAAATTAATATAATAATAGCATAACATAAACACACACACTCTCTCACTCTTCACATTACCTGCGTGATTACCTGCCGCCTAGTCTGAAGATAACGGTTATGATTTGATTAGGAAATCAAATATTTTACGATTAGTAACAGGTGTTCATTTGTTATTCAGTAGCTTCTGTTAAGTCAGGTATAAGTGAAAAAAAAATATACGAAGTTATGAAATAGTGCCATCCTAAATCGTCATGATTTATGTAAACAGTGGGTTTCTTATACATAAGTACTTCACGTCATTGAAAACTAAGATGTTGCGAACACCATTGCAACATTCCATTTTGCGAGAAAAATCTTCTTGCTCCCGTAGAAATAAAATTAGTTTTCATGCTACGGTTACATTTTCGCGATAACGCGAACTACACTTCGCGAGCTCTCTCTTGCAGACCGCTTGACGTCTCTTTGTACAATAGATTCGACCTAGGAATCGAACCCGGGGCCCCCACGCTCAGAATACGCGCTTGCGACCACGAGACCGACGGGGCAGTTATTAGGATTTTTCATTAAGAATTTCTTAGTGACAGCTTGGAGTTCGGAAGTTGGTGGTGTGAACCCCGTGATGCGGAAAGCCCATTAACCCGTTCGTCCTGCGCTTGATCTCTCCGGTCTTGTCGGATTGCCGTCTCATCGGACTATGAGAGTGCGCCTGTGGCTGCAGACACACTTGCGCACTTATTTTTTTTTTTTTATTATTTATTTATTTAATTTGACAACATTGGTCCAGTGGTTAGTAAAGACTTATCAACTAGGGTTAGTATTTATAAATTAGAATAATACAGTAGGTACCTATATTCATACCTGCCGCACGAGCAACCTGACAAAGTGCCTCAGTATTGGTGCATCGTGTTGTTCGGCTAGGGTTTTCAGGATACTGTTGCTGCAAGCCCTCATTCTGCTTAATAAGGATGCGGTCTTTTTCCTCATAGTAGCATGTTTTACTTATAATATCTCCCGCGCCGATGCAGATGGCTAATCTCCTTAAGATTGGCCGCCATGGCCAAAACACGGTTTGGAGGACTAAACTATACTATACCTATACAACAGACATCACGCAAAGTGTAATTCGTGTTATCACGACAATGTAGCCGGAGCATAATAGAAAACAGGTTGCTGAAACAATGTTACGCTACTTTGTTTCATAATGAAGAAATAGGGCTTTATCCTTAGAAAAGCCTATCGCCAGATTGTGTAACTCACTTGCAATCGCAAGAGATTAAAAACAAAATTACAAGTTTATTGCATAACATATATTATGTAATGTTTGAAAAATTCGTTTGTCAAGCAACGTAAATAGCGCAATGAATGTTGTATTACGCAATTACCATGCTGTTCTTATCATAATATGAACACAAGTTGGCCTTGGACTCTACTAATAAAAGATGATTGGGTTCAAACTGCCGCGGCCGTCTGAAATCTGTCAATCCGAGTTTACGAGCGATTTCGTAAGAAACACACGGAAACACCGTGTTGTTTTGTTACAAGTCCCAAAAATAACGCAAATAAAAATAACATATTATGTCAAGTGACGTTGACAAAAATAAATCAAATATTTACAAAAAAATATATAAATACCTGGTCATTACAGTCTTACTGTAATGAATACATTTAGTCTAGAAAGTAATGTAATTTTATAGATACAGCTTCGTGCTAACTAGGGTAACGAGTTAATAGTCAAGAGCAAAGTTAAAGCTTTTATGTATTTCAATTAAGTTTATTATTATTATATATGCATCTTTGTCAACTTTTCATGACATAGAGTCTAGGTTTATTTATTGTTACAATAAACTATGAGTGGGTACCCATATTTTAAAAGCATTAAACTACACTCATAGTTATTGTAAAAATATGATACCTACGACAATAACACTGATATAGTTATTGTAAAATATGATTCGGATAGTTTCAAGTGATTTTGCAATAAAATACAGTTCTTAACTTTAGTGGAAAAGAACACCGTATCCTGTGCTTGTGTTTAATTAAAACTGTATTACCGGAAACAGGGACTTCCATATATTTCTTACTAGCTTTTGCCCGCGGCTTCGCCCGCGTGGATGTCGGAAATTATCGCAAGAGGACGTACTACCGCGGTAAGAATGTATTAATCCATGTTATATGTTATACGTACATAAAATTACGCCTTTTTCCCATGGGGGTAGGCAGATACTACGGAACGCCACCTGCTACGATCCTTACATATCATGTGTGTTTGATGTACTTAAAATAAAAATAATAGTATTCAGAGTAAGAAGACTGCGACATAGGGCTGGATTGAATTGAATATGTCTTCCTGGTTTTTCTTAACGCTCCTATTCTATCTATACAGACACTCAATTATTTACCAGACACCCAAATTAAACATAGAAGAATAGTACTTTGGCCAGTGGCTTCGACCCGTATAGCTGTCGGAAAATATCTCCCGGGAACGTAGGTATATGGTAAGTATCCAGGATAACCAAAAAACCAAATCCATCCAAAAATCTAAACATCTAAGCCATATTTCGCGGTCTCTTACTTGAAATAATACAATTGGGTTTATTTTGAGTACTTCGAACACACATGATATTCGCATTTACTATGAATCTACCCGACCGCGAATTTACAAAGGCTATACTATTTTAGTCACGAGTCAGACTAATCAGTGAGCTTTTGTTTCTGAATATTACTCGACAATACCTAGTCTATCTCAGTAAAAAAAATTGACTCAAATAGACTAGCTTTTTGTTTTGATGTTTTCAAAGAAAATGCACGGATAAAATCTAGTACCATTTCAGTCACGCGTGGACGAAATGGTTAATACATCCATGGTTAATACCCCGACTTTTTTTTAAACCACCCAGAAATCAACCTATCTTAGCGCAGGTGGCAATCAGTTACATACATATTAATTTTGAATACTTAGTAATCAAATAGATAAGCTTCAATTATAGGTTGATAGTTACATGGCAACTGTTATCATTTTAATTGCTCGTTTCTATTATGTATTTGATAACAAAAATAAAACGAATTAACAAACGAGAAGTACTTTTATTAGGTAAAGAACACTACCCACTTGTTGCGAGTATAAATTTAAAAATATCTCGCCAAAAGCTTACCTATTCGAGTGATATGTATTATATAGAACTAGATTTTGTCCGTGCATTTTCTTTGAAAATATTAAAACAAAAAGCTAGTCTATTTGAGTCAATTTTTTACTGAGTTAGACTAGGTATTGTTGAGTAATATGCATAAACAAAAGCTCACTGATTAGAGTCTGGCTCGTGACTAAAATAGTATAGCCTTTGTAAATACGCTACCCGACCGCTACCAACCAGAGGGCCTAGACAAATGGCCATCGCTACCAAACGTTAAGAGCAAACGCTCAGAAGTCTTCAATACATTTTCAACTTTATGTTCTAGAGTATAAAGTTGGAAATCTATTAAAGATTACAGAGCATTTTCGCTCGTACCGGTGGTTAACGCTCCGCAATCTGTAATAGATTTTCAACTTTATGTTCTAGGGTTTAAAGTTGAAAATCTATTAACGACTACTGAGCGTTAACGTTTATCGTTTGGTAGCGGACGGCCGGACGCAGGACGGCCCGCTAGCCGCTCCGCGGCTATTTTATTCTAAAATATTCATTTTAATGATATGCTGTAAAGGGCAATTTTGATCTACATGAAATGCACAATTTATTTAAGGTACTTATTTGGATAAGGATTTATGCTGTATTGCTTAAAATCGCATTCATAAATAAGCCATTATTTCTCGTAAAAAGTAAAGGATAAAAATGGTTATTGTGGGTTATCCCTAAGAGTTAGACATATACCATCGCGGACTTTTTTGTAGAACTTTTTAAGGTGTACAGTACTGTAGTACATTATTTTGAGCTATTTCGTAGGGTTCAGCCAGCGTTCATAATGCAAGCGCAAAAAAATGTGTTTATTTATGACATCACATTAGAAACCTCTAAAATTATCAGCGTTTCTTTATTATATTATGCATGTTATATACATATAAACCTTCCTCTTGAATCACTCTATCTATTAAAAAAACCCACATCAAAATCCGTTGCGTAGTTTTGAAGATTTAAGCATACATAGGGACAGACAGACAGCGGGAAGTGACTTTATTTTATAATATGTAATGATGATGATGTAATGATGATTGACAATATTTGCAAAAGTGTTAGTAATTCCGCATAATAAAAAAAAAACACTTACTTTTAAACAGATTTTAGAGATCACCACATATAAAATGTCCACACTATTTTGTCAGTTACAAACTTTATCGTTTACAACTTCCTTATTTTTAACATCACTGCCTGGCGTGTAGCACCATCGATAGTTCCTCGCGGACTGAAGAATAATAAACTATTTTGTCGTTAGCATCTGTATATAAATACAGGTAGTAAAACGCACACGCACAAAATTGATATTACGAATTATATTAATTATCTGGAATTATTATATTTGGTAGCAAAATCTGTCGGTCATCGTAACTCGTCACTCTCGACGGATGGAATTTAATTTAAATCGGTCAAACGAAACCTGATGCAATTGCTGATGAAATCCCCACGAAAATCACTAAGGCAGTATTTTGGCAGAACTTTTTTTTTTTCATACCGCAGATTTACCTTATGCATTTAAATGATGGATTGTATGAACATCTATAAAGTAAGAAAGGAGTGAGGTAGCAATTTTGGAGAAAGTAACCAATATCAGGGTATTGGTACATCGTTATCATTATCCACAGCTCGACTTCACTCACTGCTTGGCATATGCCTCTCATTCTTGTGCCAATGTAAACATTATGCTCCTGTGCCAGCCTCATCTAGTATTAGTTTGTTCCTCCAAAATTGTTAGGTATTAGTTTTCATCATCATCATTTCAATTCAATTCAATTCATTCAAGCAACCAATACCAGGGTATTGGTATGTTGTCATCATCATCCACAGCTCGACTTCATCCACTGCTTGGCATACGCCTCTCTTTCTTGTGCCACTGTAAGCCTTATGCTCCTGTGCCAACCTCATCTAGTATTGGTTGGTTCCTCCAAAATTGTTAGGTATTCGTTTTCATCATCATCATTTCAATTCAATTTCAATTCATTCAAGCAACCAATACCAGGGTATTGGTATGTCGTCATCATCATCCACAGCTCGACTTCATCCACTGCTTGGCATACGCCTCTCTTTCTTGTACCACTGTAAGCCTTATGCTCCTGTGCCAACCTCATCTAGTATTGGTTGGTTCCTCCAAAATTGTTAGGTATTAGTTTTCATCATCATCATTTCAATTCAATTCAATTCATTCAAGCAACCAATACCAGGGTATTGGTATGTCGTCATCATCATCCACAGCTCGACTTCATCCACTGCTTGGCATACGCCTCTCTTTCTTGTGCCACTGTAAGCCTTATGCTCCTGTGCCAACCTCATCTAGTATTGGTTGGTTCCTCCAAAATTGTTAGGTATTCGTTTTCATCATCATCATTTCAATTCAATTTCAATTTCAATTCATTCAAGCAACCAATACCAGGGTATTGGTATGTCGTCATCATCATCCACAGCTCGACTTCATCCACTGCTTGGCATACGCCTCTCTTTCTTGTACCACTGTAAGCCTTATGCTCCTGTGCCAACCTCATCTAGTATTGGTTGGTTCCTCCAAAATTGTTAGGTATTAGTTTTCATTATCATCATTTCAATTCAATTTAATTCAATTTCAATTCATTCAAGCAACCAATACCAGGGTATTGGTATGTCGTCATCATCATCCACAGCTCGACTTCATCCACTGCTTGGCATACGCCTCTCTTTCTTGTGCCACTGTAAGCCTTATGCTCCTGTGCCAATCTCATCTAGTATTGGTTGGTTCCTCCAAAATTGTTAGGTATTAGTTTTCATCGTCATCATTTCAATTCAATTTCAATTTCAATTCATTCAAGCAACCAATACCAGGGTATTGGTTTGTCGTCATCTTAATCTACAGCTCGACTTCACCCAATGTTAGGCATAGGCCTTTCTTTTCTTGTACCAATGTAAGCATTATGCTCCTGTACCAGACTTATTCTGTATTTATTGCTTCCTCCAAAATTGTTGGGTATTGGTTTTCATCATCATTATTTCAGCTGAAAGACGTCTAATGCCTGACACTGGTCTCCGCCAAGCTCCACCAGTTCGAGCGGTTCTGTGCTTTCCGCATTCAGCGTAATTGGTGTAAGTTTTGTTCCAATAAATAAATTGGACCAATCTGTTAGGTGAAAATCGATACCCTTTTAAATAAACTATTAGGCGCCCTGTAGCCGATTTAATGTATTTTTAATTCAATATTTTATAAAAAAAAACATAAGATTTGTGCACTTTTTCTCCATAAAAAAAAATACTTTTCCGTCAGCAGCATTCGTAAAAAAGGGGAACAAAGTTTTTACTTCACTATTGGGAAGTTTTATGATTATTCCTTAAAAACTTGAACATATCGATCACAACATACAAAATAAAGTCACGGCAAAATTCCCCGAAGGTTTTAGCCCTTTTACGCATATGGGACAAATGCGTCCCCGATATGAACGTTAATCTAATTCTATTAAATTCATATATAATAAATTACCTATTTTACTTTAAGAATTAGGAAGACAAGCATTTAGAATGGGACCCCAATAATTATATTTTGACCTTTATACATTTATCCACTATCACCTCTGATGGTAAGCGATGATACCACAACTTGGACAGCTAAATATGCACGCTTAGCATGAAGGATCCCATTCACTCAAGACTTGAAGATCTGCATATAACTTGTTGCTTACCCCGTCTCCCGCTCCCCTACCCGCCCGTCCAACTTCCATCATTCTCTGCACTTATGTGGACCATCTGTTTTAGGGACTAGTTTACGACTTGCCTGAGGAGGAAACCTTTTTGTTTCTGTAAGTTCGGAGTCTGCCGCAACGGTGCCGGTGTTAATGGGTTTTGGGAAGCCAGTTTTGAGTTGAGTACCTACTGGTAGCATGGCTGTATTTTATTCTGATAGTTTGTTGGTAAATCTCATGATAATATTAGGTGTACCATTTGCTGTTAGTAGATATTCTGCCTCAATTGTCTAGTTACCCTCAATAATTTTGGGCGAAGTGGGTACCGATGTTAATGGGTTCTGGGAAGCCAGTTTTGAGTTGAATGTTGTAGTATGGCTGTATTTTATTATGATAGTCTGTTGGTAAATCTTGTGATTGTATTAGGTGTACCATTTGCTGTTAGTAAGAAATTTGCCTCAATTGTCTGATTTCCCATTTCGAAAAAAGTGTTATTGGATTTATCTATCTTTTGGAATTTTTCAGTCACATTATTACGATAAGCCACTGCATCTGGCTCTCATTCGTAGATCTTTTACAGACCTTACTGGTATTCAGTAGGTACAAAATCTGACAACCAGTCTTACCCAGGGGTATCGTGTTACCCAGTGACTCGGTTGTGGAGGTCAGATAGGGAGTCGCTCGATATAAAATATCAATATTTTCTGTGGAGTGTCTCTTTTCAGCTGCATCCGGTTACACTTGAAGCTGACTTAATTGGGAAAAGGCTAGGCATATTGTTTTTTTTATATATTTTAGTGTATAACGTACTTTAGCGTGACCCGACGAAGTAAAAATATGGATAAAACAAAGAAACAAGCACTCGATTTGCGTAACACGCATTAACATAACCTGAAACATTTTAAAGGAAATTGCTAATACATTGCTTCATTTATTTCAAACAATTTGTCTACTAAACAACGTAAATAACGCAATGAAAAATGTTAAATAATCAAAATGAAAGTAATTTCTACTGTCAGTATTCATTAATTCATTCATTTCAGCCGAAAGACGTCCACTGCTGGACATAGGCCTCCCTAAACACCGCCACTTCGACCTGTTCTGTGCTTCTCGCATCCAACGTATGTTAGTACTGTCAGTATGTTACGCAATTACCTATACAAAATACAGTAGAGTATATTCTAGAATAGCTAGTCCCATACTGAATAGGTCGCTTTGGTCCCAACCTTATGTCCTTTGACAGATTAACAACCAGTTTGAGGGTCCTATACGGATGGAACAGTGGGTGCTTAAGTCCCACACGACCATGTCACGTGCTAGAGCAGTTTAAATGTCAAAATGTACTAAGACTTAGTGCACACAGACCAAAAGACGTGGTCATCACCTGCTTAGCATTTTTCCAACTATGTTGGGGTCGATCTCCAATCTAACCGGATGATGCTGAGTACTAGTATTTTACGTGAAACGATTTTATTAATGCCCTTCAAAACCCAGTAGCTGGGTGACATGATACCCCTTTGTAAAATTATTAGTCAAACTTTCGGGCTTATGACTACCCGCAACGACTGTCGAAGATCCACGAAAGACAGCCGGGACCAACGGTTTAACATGCTTTCCGAGGCACGGCGGGTTCTTTAATGCGTACCATAATGTATACAAGATTATTTTTAGTATATGCGAAACCTGAATATAGTTTGTTCAGAATCAGTAACTGAATCGATTCCAATAATTTTTACACCATGTTATATTTTGTACCAAAAATATTTAATTACGCTTCCAAGTAGGACACCGAACGACAATACGTATATTTTAAAATTATCATGTCTTTCACGTACTCAAACGTCCATTACACGGAGATGGTACGTACACTAGCTGTTTGTGGTGATCTGCAGAAGTTTTTGCGTGGACAACCAGGTAACTTATCAAGCTTATAAGTTTGTGATTATTAATGATACAGTTTTGAAATTTTTTTCATAGATTCTTTACATAAAAATACTAGACCCGTGTTTCAGGTTTCGCATAAACAAAAATTAATGTTGTACCTATACATACTTGGAAGGTAAATCTATACTTTATATTATTATGTTATAATTAATATTATAAAGCTGAAGAGTTTGTTTGTTTGGTTGAACGCACTAATCTCAGGAAGTGCTGGTCCGAATACAAAAAAATATTTTTGTGTTGGGTAGCCTACTTATTGAGGAAGGCTATAGAATATAACGTCACGCTAGAATCAAAAGGAGCGGAGCAGCAACGAAAAATGGACGAAAACTGTCAGGCAACTCGATGCGACGGAAGGGGTCAGGGGAGCAACTCGGGCAGAAGCTAGTAATTATATATGCCAGGGTCTGGTATATGAAGATGGTCACCCATCCTCGGCTCGACCGTGGCAAGCATAGCTTAACCTGATAGATAGACCCGTGGTGTTAGGTACGTGTTCACGATATCAGGTGTACTTATAAAACATACACATGCCGGACTGATTATGATAATTATAGGCCTTGATTATAGCAGCGAAATTTGCATATCATCGTGACTTGATTAGCTAAATTTAAGACTCAATTAATCTATTTTATTTCTGATGTAAATAATCATTGTGTAATGAAATTACAACAAAAAATTACTCATTATTACTTGGGTTTCCATCAAGAATTTCTTATTAATAGCCCAGAGTCCGGATTTGTGCCCGGTTGATGGCAATAAGCTCGCCCCATGTAACATCTGCAGGCAATCACTGTCCATTCCAAGGTTGCCTGGAAGAGATAGCAAAAAGCGATAAGGTCGCCCATTCCGTAAGGTCATAAGGTCCAACTTCGTCCGCGTAAATGTCGATTATCGCGTACGCAGACGAAGTCGCGGAATAAAAATACGCCTATGTCCTTTCTTAGGGTTCAAACTTACCCCATACATAATTCATAAAAATCGGTTCAGTGGTTTAGTCGTGAAAGCGTAACAGACAGACAGAGTAATTTTCTTATTTATAATATTAGTATAGATTGTTTTCTACATAACACCAGAACATACATGACAAACAAATAATTTGAATTTGTAGTGGTAGATTAATTTTTTGTTTCATATTTTTTCGTGTACAATCATCATCATCATTTCAGCCGAAAGACGTCCACTGCTGGACATAGGCCTCCCCCAAGCACCGCTACTTCGACCTGTTCTGTGCCTCCCGCATCCAACGCATTCCTGCGGCCTTCACCAGGTCATCGGTCCATCTTGTGGCAGGCCTTCCAACGCTCCGTCTTCCAGTACGCGGTCGCCACTCCAGAACCTTCCGGCCCCATCGGCCATCCGTTCTGCGAGCAATGTGCCCTGCCCACTGCCACTTAAGTTTGGCAATTCTTCGGGCTATGTCGGTAACCTTGGTTCTCCTACGGATCTCTTCATTTCTGATTCGATCGCGTAGGGAAACTCCAAGCATAGCCCTGTCCATTGCTCTTTGGGTGACTTTCAGCCTTCTTATGAAGCCCATTGTGAGCGACCACGTCTCAGTGCCATATGTTATCACTGGCAACATACACTGGTCAAAGACTTTTGTCTTGAGACATTGCGGTAAGTGGGACGAGAAGATATTGCTTAGCTTCCTGAACGCTGCCCAGCCGAGTCGGATTCGACGATTGACCTCTTTCTCGAAGTTGGACCTACCTAACTGGACAGTCTGTCCTAGGTACACGTATTCGTCCACAACTTCGAGTGTAGCGCCTCCGATATTCATTGGAGTGGGTATCACACGAGCATTGGACATGACCTTTGTCTTGTCCATGTTCATTCTAAGACCCACTCTTTCGGAAGCTCTACTGAGGTCATCGAGCATTGTACTGAGTTCCTCCATAGTCTCAGCCATGACCACTATATCGTCGGCAAATCGAAGGTGAGTGATGTACTCGCCATTGATGTTGATGCCAGCCCCTTTCCAGTCCAAAACCTTGAAGACATCCTCCAGTGCAGTGGTGAACAGTTTCGGAGAGATCACGTCTCCCTGTCTCACCCCTCGCTGCAGAAGGATAGGTTTCGAGGCTTTGTCCTGGAGCCGGACTGACATAGTGGCGTTTTCATACAAACACTTCAGCACCTCGATGTACCGATAGTCAATCTGGCACCGTTGAAGAGACTGCAATACAGCCCAGGTCTCGATCGGATCGAAGGCTTTTTCGTAATCCACAAACGCTAAGCAGAGAGGCAGGTTATACTCTTCGGTCTTCTGTATAACCTGCCGCAGCGTATGTATGTGGTCTACGGTGCTAAAGCCTTTACGGAATCCGGCTTGTTCGGGAGGCTGGAAGTCGTCAAACCTGCGCGCGAGACGATTCGTGATGACTCTTGAAAACAGCTTGTAGACATGGCTCAGAAGTGAGATGGGCCTATAATTCTTAAGTAGGGTATTGTCACCCTTCTTAAAGAAAAGTACCACCACACCTCTGTTCCATGCCTGTGGCGTTGTGCCCTCGAGTATGACGGAATCAAATAGCTTCTGAAGGGCTTTTAGAACGGGTTTCCCGCCGGCCTTCAGGAGCTTAGCCGTAATTCCGTCATCGCCCGGCGACTTGTTGTTTTTAAGCTGCTTCAGAGCCATCCTAATCTCGTACAAGCTGACGTCCGGGATATCTTCAGTGTAGTGTCGAGTCAATCTAGCTCTCGAGTCGTTAGCTAGATTCATAATGGGGTTTCTGGTGGACGTGTATAACTGTCCATAGAACTTCTCAATCTCTCTTAACAGCTCAGGTTTGGCGGACACGATTCTGCCATCGTCGGTCTTCAGTTTTGCAAGCTGACTCTGCCCAATAGACAGATCTCTTGCAAAGACTTTGGAGCCCTTGTTCCGCTCTATCGCGTCCTTAAAACGTTCCGTATTAAAGAGGCGAAGGTCGCTTTTCAAGGACTTAGAGATCCGTCTATTTAGCTGCCGGTACTCGAGTGCAGCTTCGGAAGACTGCAGGATCATTCCGCGCTTTTGTTCCATGAGCTGTAATGTTGGATCTGAGAGTTTCTTTTTTCTATTCGTACGGCGGGTCTGGAAGAACTTAGACCCGACCGTATGGACAGTTTCCACGAACCCATCGTTATAATCGTCCACGGAGCTCCCTAGGCACTCAAAACGATTCTGGAGTTCGAGCTGAAAGCTCTCGGGGTTCTGAAGTTGGATCGGTGCTGGACGGAGCGTTGACTTCATCAGTCGAGATGTTTCCAGCTTGATTTTGATATTCAATGTGCCTCTTACCATGCTGTGATCACTTCCGGTTTTCACCGCGTTGATCACAGAGACATCATTGAATATTTGCTTCTTCGTCGACATAATGAAGTCAATCTCATTCTTGGTTGCACCGTTAGGTCTCTGCCAGATCCACTTCCTGTGCTCACGTTCTCTGAAGAAGGAATTTATCATAAAGAGAAGGCCTCTTTATGATAAATTCCTTCTCCATAAAACTAGCCATAGGTGACCCCGGTGGTTCCAACGTCCAACTCCAAATAAGGTTCTCGTGGGTCGCGCTCGTGAGTGGACGTGTGAGCAATACAGCGCTGTGCCGAAACGTTGCCTTATCGTTGTGTAACACGCCGCCGCGATGTTAAATGTACAAAGAACACCAACTAAAGGTTCCAAATACTTATCGGATCCCAACTTAGCGTCGACCAAAGATAAGGAATGGGTCACCGCGAGGCAGGGAAAGAACAAAAGGGAAGAAGATGAATCGGATAGCGATTCCTCACGAATATCGCACCAGGCTAGAAGATTCAAATCATGCTGTTCAACAAGCGCACTGAATGAAACATTAACCGCATTCCGCGAAGAAATGAAGGCCATGCACACCTTGTTGACCACCATGAAACAACAACAGGATGAGAAATACGCTGCTATTCAAACCGACATCACTGAGATTAAAAAGGAGGTAGTCGAACTAAAAAATAAAAACCAGGAAAAAGAAATCTCAATAAAAAATCTTGAAGATAAACAGAAGGAATTAGATCAGGCACACCTACAGCTGGTTGATTCCAACCATAAAAATGAAAATAGATTGAAGGACGTGATACAAAAGGGTATATTCCTGGAAAAATATAATAAGTCTCTGGAAGATCGTATAGGATGGCTGGAGCAGAAGGAATTGAAACTAAATATTGAGTTAATTAATGTACGTAAACAGGATGGTGAAAATGTCAAAGAAGTAGTAGAGATGATTGCGAACGAATTGAAACTGTGGGTAGACGGCATAGAAAAGGTATGGAGAGTCAGAGGCGAGGGTCCAGGTACACCAGTTATAGTGAAAATGTGTAACAAAGAAGCACGCACTCAATGGCTTAAAAGTAGAAAGCAACAGCTGACGAATCACTCGATCTACAACAACAACGACGATACCCGCATCTACATTAATGAAAATCTTACGCGTCAAACACGTCATCTACTCTGGACAACTAAACAACAGCTTAAGGATGATTTCAAGTTTATATGGATACTGTACGTTGCCAGGCTAGGCCTCCCAATACGATCTCGAGTGCGCAGTGGAAGAGTTATAATCGTGGGGCTCTAGAGACAAGAAGTGGCTAGCGTACTGTCCGCCGTGCGCGGAGCCAAACTACAAATCAAACACTTACCTGTTGGTTGAAGGACACTGCTCTGGTGCCAACCTGGAGATATGTATGTAAGTGAGTGTATGTGTATCGTGTCGTGATGTTACGAGTATTCTTCAGGTTAGATTCCGCTTCCAATTAGGCTGGAGGAGGTCACAGCATGCGGTCTTCAAATCACTCATTCACAATAGCGTCACTTTGGTTTGACCTTCAAACTATTTATCCAAAATATGTCCAAAACCCGTGTTATCAAACGTCAAATTAGGGGTTATTAACAATCAAACAACTGGATCACGACTAATTGTCACAAGCGGATCGATTTTAAAGGATTAATTTCAACAAAAGCCGCGAGACCCAAACGGCGGCGTGCTTCCTTGGTCCCACCGAAATCCAAGAGGAAGCAAAAGTCAAACTGACAGATGTCACTCCGTTTCACGTCATGGCGCGTTCACAGAGTAACCAATTCAATCGGAACGGAACATCTACCCCCCCCCCGGACGGGCCTTCCCGTCCGCTAATCACTTGGCAATCCCAACAAGGTTGCGTTTTATCAGTCCACCTGACGCGCTGCTGGAGGATGTGCAAATACTCCAAGCTCCAACGCTTCCAAAAACTCTGAGCGGGCTGCTGCACCAACTGAAACCGCGATAGCCGATTTTGGCTCACATCGACAAAAGGGAGCTCCGGCAGGGCGGCAAGTGGCTGTCAAATCAAAAAATGGCCCGGGGTCAGGGCCTCCAAGACGTTCGGGTCCGAAGACAGCGGGCACAATGGACGCGAGTTCAACACAGCTTCAATGCGGCAAAATACCGTAGCTAACTCCTTAAAGGTGGGAACGGTGTCTCCCAACAATCTGCGCCAGAGTCCCTAACCGCCTTCACCGCGGCCTCAAAATACCCCCCCAATGGGGGCAGGCTGGCGGGTCAAACAATAACAAACAACAACAACAACAACAATTTAATGGCCCTCCTTAGGCAACAAAAGGGGGTGACGGACCCCATAAGGAAGGCTAGAGTGACTCAACCGTCAACAACCAAACAACAAAAGACCCGTATCGACCAAAAGGGGTTCAACTTACTAACGGCTCCCGACAATATCCAAAACTCTCGCTGCAGAATGGCCAACAGCGTATTGCAACCGGCATGCGAGTTCTTAATGTGACGATCAGTCACCAACAATTCAACAACAGAAAAACAATTCAACAATTTGTCGAGGGAGCTTTATCGACTCAACAAAAAATCAGGGTCCTTCGTTCCAACAGCGAGCACCTTGAGCCCGGGCAAAGGACCCGACATCAAGACTGGCGATCGAGGCCAATCATCCTCGGGGTGAGTCAGCCAGTCTGGTCCCCACCATAGGGGGTGAGCAATCAAGCGGGGTGCCATGCACCCACGTGAGGCCACGGCGCCTGGGTTCAAATCTCCAGGCACGTGCCTCCAAATCAAAGGCGTTTCAAAATTTTGAATCTGGGACACTCGGTACGCAACAAAGACCTCCAAAGAGTGGACGGACGTCTTCAACCAACACAAAACAATTTGACTGTCCGTCCAGGCGCAAGAAACCCGAATGTCCACAGTTCCACCCAAAGTGTGAGCAACGTGGTTCAATAGACGCACAAGACGCGCCGCCCCTGACAATTCAACTTAGGGGTGGTCAGTGCCGTCTAGGGCATGAATCTCGGAATCTCGGAATATCGCAATATCGGAATCTCGGAACGTAAGTTCCGGTATTACAATTCCGATACTGAGTGATCCAATATCGATATCAGACAAACTTTTCTATTTGAGTTTTAAATTAAACGTATATTTTAGGCCCATGTGTAGCGCCGTATTCTTGTTGTCAGCTTGCTAAGCATGCGATACAAGAGCTATAATAGTATTGTTTGTCTCGCTCACTTTTAACCTGCGCCTGTACTTCTTGCTTATTCGCACAAACGAACAAAATATACTGTCAGTCAGTTGCGCTCGTAAACCGTGTAAGTTCCTGCCGGGGTCTCGTGATTTTTCGAAAGAGATACCGTGACCCTGGCACATAGGCAACTGAAGGAACACGGGTGGGTTTTAGTCAGTAAAAGTCTGACATGCTCCAACGTCGCTATAAAAGATGTAAGTAATTTTTTTATTTAATTCTTGTTTTCCAGTTCAGTATAAATTTCTGTGTTTAAATGGTTTTATAATTGTGCTACCTCAAAATAAAACAAATAACGCCAAACATGATTATTTCGTTCGTAGATATTTAGGATGTTAGTTTGTATTATTAGATACATCGTAAAAAGATGATTTCTCCATTCTCTTTTGTGAAATAAAATTGTAAATGAAAGTTACAATTTATTTAATAAGGCTGAACATTAATGTAGAGAGAGAGTCATAGAACCTACCTGTAGCAGGTAATATTTAATATTACCTGCTAAAGGTAGGTTTGCTTGTCCGTTCCAGGCCCAGGTACCTAGGTTAGTCAAAGCTTACGTACAGTTATATATTTATATAATACTAGCTTTTGCCCGCGGCTTCGCCTTAACAAAGGTATTTTTCTAAAATAAAAGATTTTTTCTAAAATAAAAGTAAATTACTCTAAATTACTCCTTGTTACATCAGCTATCTGCCAGTGAAAGTGCCGTCAAAATCGGTCCAGCCATTTCAGAGATTAGCCGGAACAAACAGACAGACAAAAATTGTAAAAAATGTTGTTTTGGTATATGTACCGTGTATACATCCTTAGACACTTAGTAAAAAGTGGTTATCTTAATATTACAAACAGACTCTCCAATTTTATTTATTTGTATAGATAAACCAATTATTTTCTTTGCAGGGCTTCATCAGACAGACACATATTCAGAATTTCTCAACAAACGCTCATCAAATGTATGGGATCATTCTCATCGATCGGGTGACAGCCAAACCGCTAAGTGCCAGATATGTTTAAAAAAACTAAAAACAACGTGGGTCTACTACGGGCTTGCACACACATTTACGAACTGTGCACTCAAATATTACTACAGTTGGACCCTCTTCATCGGAGAATACTCCAAGCACATCAACATTACAAGAGCAGACAACAAAACTAAAGAAACGAAAACTAATGACTGAGTACTTTAGGTCTTCAGAATAAGGGGACGCAAAAAATTAAAGAATACGGTTTAAAAATGATTTTTATTGTGTTTCATTCAACCTCATACCGAATTTGCAATTAAAATATGCAATTTCTAATGAAATTACGAAATTCCGATGTTAATATCGGAATTCCGATATTGAGATCTAATATCGGAAATCAGTATCGGAATTGAAAACCTTCCGATATTACATGCCCTAGTGCCGTCTGGAGGGGGGCCACCTTGCTCTTGGCCAAGACCAGTGACAAATCCACCTGGCCTGTTGCGCAGACGGTGCGCAGACAAACAACAGCTGCATATCCGTGCGAAGACGCATCACAAACAATGGTAGCAGTGTAGCTCCCAGGGGGGAGGATAGCGCGGGGTAACACGACCTCGTTGACTGCAGGGAGTGCGGATACAAATTGGAGCCAATCTTCCAACAGGTTTTCCCGAATCGGCTCGTCCCAGCCAAGTCCCGCAGTCCAAAGGCGCTCAAGAAAACAATTTTGTCCAAAACAATACAAACAAACAACAAAACAATAGACAAAAGGCAACCCTGGGCTCCCATGTCCATAATGACACGGACCACAACAGAGTCCCCCATGGGCCCCCAGACCTGACCGATGCCGTTGGCAACAAAACCGTGTCGATCTGAGGGGTACCTTAGCGGGGCAGGCGCCAATGTCCTAACGATGCCTGGGCGGCGACCGATCGCCGCACACCCAGGCTCCGCACCCAAGCTCAAGTCCCTCGCGACGAGGATGGAGGCCAAACTCCTCGTCCGCGCGGTGTCCCGAGCCACGCGCCATCGCTGGATTGGCATATCCCACCGGAGGCCTGAATGGCGGGGGGCGTGACTCCAACCGGGGACGTTCCGCCAAAGGAGGGGAGGGAAGGCGGTGCTGGTCTGGCCAGCAGTGCCTAGCAACAATTGCGTAATCGCCTTTACGCGGGGAGACCAAATGGCGGTCGCGCGGCTCCCGATCAACTTGCGCGGGGGGTGGAGTGCGGCGCTCAAAATTGCGGGCCTCTCCCCGGTTCTGAACCGGCGAGGCAGAAGCCCGGTGACCAACTCCATGGTACCCCCCCGTACGCGAACCTTCATCAGAGGCTGGTCTGCCAGCGTGGTTCGCGTTAGCGCACAATATGTCCAAATGGGACCCCCCACAAATTCTACAAGGGCGGGGGTTGGGGCAGTCCCGATGGAAGTGAGCCCCCAAACAAGAGAAGCACATGCGGCGTGCATTGGCAATTCGGCGGCGGGCACTCACGTGCAACTTCAAAAAGGCCGCGCAAGTTGCCATGCCATGCCCCGTGTCCCTACAAAACTCACAACCAGGACGACTCTGGGTGCCAGCAAAACGAGCGGCGGGGCGACCATCAACAGGCCCGCGAGCCCTAGTCCGTCCCTGGTCTCGTGGCCGGGAAGACGGCTGGCACGACTCAGTGGCAACGCCAGAGTTGTCCACAAACCGACACTCATCCTCCAAAAATTGGACGAGGTCATCAAATGGGGGGAGATGTGTGACACTATCCCCACCATACTTTTGCTCGAAACGAGCCCTCAAATCGGCAGGAAGCCGTTGCAGCACAACGTGCACCAAAAGGTAAGACCAATGGTCCACCGGCAAGTCCAATTGCTTTAAAGCGTTGGTCGCTGCCACCAACGGGTTCAACAGGTCAGTACGCAATGCTGACAAACTAGTAATGACCGGTAACCCCAAAATCAATCCAATATGAACGTCAGCCAAACAACGTTTATTTTGGTACCGCCGGGTGAGTAGTTCCACAGCGGTAGGGTAGGCTGAGTCAGTCAAAGACAGATGCTGCACCAAGGCTCGGGCCTCACCTTCCAGGACAGACAACAAATAGGCCAACTTTTGGGCGGGTCTGAGGTCCGAGCGTGCATCAACCAAACTTTCAAACAGGTTTTGGAAACTTAACCAGTGGTCCAGACGACCGTCAAAATGTGGCAGTTCCAAAGTAGGCAGTCTACTCAATAGTCCGGGACCTGAAACAACCGAGGTCTCCGGTTTGACCTGGACAGGTGTCCGGCTCTCCAATATTTCCCGAGCACGTTGACCAATGACATCCCCCAGGTCCAAGATCTGGTCGTAGTCAGCAAAGACCTTGTCACGTGCTGCCTGATCCAGCACTTCCAAATCCACTTCACAAATGTACTGGTTGTAGCGGGTGAGCAGAGCATCAACGTTGCCGAGTCTCAAGTTCAACTGCTCGAACCGAGCAAGAGTGATCCCCTCAAGATCCTGGCGCTCAGCGGTCGCTGCAGCTGAAGCGAACCACCGCAGCTGTGTGGTCAATCCACTGATTGCCTCTCTCACCGCTTTGTATGCCATTGCACAAACAATACAATTCAATATACCAAACAAAATAATTAAGTAACAAAGTTCAAACAATAAATAACTGGTTCTAATTTAATTAACAAAAATAAAGTTTTATTTTAATTCAAACCAATGTCAACGTTCAACATTCAACTTCAAATACAATTCAAATATTCAAATTCTAATCCAATTCCAAATGTTAAGTTCACAAACCACTTTGTTAATGGTACAACAACAATGAACCTTTATTCCAATTCAAACAATGGTAATACTCAAAAATGCCAATAATTTTTCAAATATTAATTTTCACAAATAACCATATCAATGGTACAAACTCAATACTTTAATGTCTTCCTGACATTCAATACAACACAGAGGTCAGACACAAAAAGGGGCTACAACAAGGGGGTGCAACACAGCCCAATCCAATCCACTTTATTAGCCCGGCTGACTTTGGCAACATCAGGTTACCCGTCTCAATAAATTCAAACAAATTATTTCAAATAACAATTAATTATAGTTATCAAATATTTACAGCGTATTACTACTTCCCTTATAGAGACTGCCAAGTAATTAGCCTACTGTAAATTACCAATTTGGTGGTTTTATAGGTTAGAACCACGCCTCTGATACCAAAATGTACGTTGCCAGGCTAGGCCTCCCAATACGATCTCGAGTGCGCAGTGGAAGAGTTATAATCGTGGGGCTCTAGAGACAAGAAGTGGCTAGCGTACTGTCCGCCGTGCGCGGAGCCAAACTACAAATCAAACACTTACCTGTTGGTTGAAGGACACTGCTCTGGTGCCAACCTGGAGATATGTATGTAAGTGAGTGTATGTGTATCGTGTCGTGACGTTACGAGTATTCTTCAGGTTAGATTCCGCTTCCAATTAGGCTGGAGGAGGTCACAGCATGCGGTCTTCAAATCACTCATTCACAATAGCGTCACTTTGGTTTGACCTTCAAACTATTTATCCAAAATATGTCCAAAACCCGTGTTATCAAACGTCAAATTAGGGGTTATTAACAATCAAACAACTGGATCACGACTAATTGTCACAAGCGGATCGATTTTAAAGGATTAATTTCAACAAAAGCCGCGAGACCCAAACGGCGGCGTGCTTCCTTGGTCCCACCGAAATCCAAGAGGAAGCAAAAGTCAAACTGACAGATGTCACTCCGTTTCACGTCATGGCGCGTTCACAGAGTAACCAATTCAATCGGAACGGAACAGATACAAGATGGTAAAATCTTAATAAAAAAGAGTGAGGCCGAAAAAAAAGTACATAATATCTCCTGTGAGAACGACATAAGTAAATATATATCTATTAATAGCGAAAACAGAGAGTAAACAATATCTAAACAAACCTTACTATAGAATAAAACTAAATAAATAACAAATTACTTAAATACAAACATGAACGCTATAGACTTACAGGATATTATCTACTCAAAATATGAAAATACAGAGCAATGGATAAACCATGTTATGAGAGATAAAAGTAAACTAAATATCATACACATGAATATTTGTTCGTTAAGGAAGCACT
Organism: Aporophyla lueneburgensis; assembly: GCA_932294355.1. Taxonomy (NCBI): domain Eukaryota; kingdom Metazoa; phylum Arthropoda; class Insecta; order Lepidoptera; family Noctuidae; genus Aporophyla; species Aporophyla lueneburgensis. Next base: position 8,249,142 of record OW028758.1, on the reverse strand, counting down.
TTAATGAATTTATTGTACTTATAAAAGACTGCCTACCAACATTGGATGTAATATGTCTAACTGAAATAAATATAAAAGAAGAGGAAGTTTATAATTATGAAATAAATGGCTACTGCTCATACTTCTTAACAAGGAAAGAAAGACGACAAGGAAAGAGAGAATTATAATCTATGCACAGGAAAAATTGGAATTTAATATGATACAAAATTATAACCAATACTGTGAATTATTGCATGGTCAGATAATCATGAAAGATAAAATAGTTGACTTAATAATTACTTACAGGCTTCCACAAATGAGTAAACCACACTTTGTTAATGCACTCAAGAACCTAATACAAACTATACCGGTTAAAAATGACTTGGTGTTCATGGGAGACTGCAACATAAACATATTGCAGGGAGAAACCGACTCACGTGCTAACGAATATTTAGATACGTTGAGTGAGTTAGGCATGGAATGTTGCATACAAGATATCACGCGAGAGGTCGTGTTATCGGAGCGGCGAGTGACATCATGCATCGATCATATTTTTGTGCGAAGTGCGCGACCGGCCGGCGAGCTGCACGCATACGTACTAATGACTAAAGTATCCGATCACTACATAGCGGGACTCTCAATGGAAGTGAATAAACAGCTGATGCCTCCTTGTTATCGCACGACGCTTAATAATGCATCGGTCAAAACTAAGTTATGCAATGTAGAATGGAATAATCTCATGTGTATTGAAGCGACTGTGCGATATTTTTGGCAACATATACAGCTCGTCGAAAACTGAAAATATAATCAAACAACGTGAATCTAATATCTGGGTGGATAAAAAGCTGCAAAAACTATTAGAATACAAAGATGCTCTGTTTCGAAAATGGAAAGCAAATCCTAAAAATATGACACTACGATTAGAATACACAAAACATCGAAATAAAACAAACAAAGCTGTAAATGTTGCTAGAAATGCGCACAGGCGACTAGAGATAAAAAACTGTAATGGAGACATGAGAAAAGTATGGGAGTGTGTGAACAAATGGCTTGGCAGAAAAAAGATGAATATCGATGACGTGATTCAAAGGTATTTTATAAGAAGTAACAAGACACTGGATAGCGTATGTAACAATTTTTGTCAAACATTTACTAATGAAATTGGTTCGTTAAAACAAAAACACTTATGTAACCATTTATTCTATGATTGATGTGAATATGTTAAGGAAAGTGATGTGAGTTTCAGATTTAAAAGGGTATGTGCAAGAGATATATGTTTAATAATTGATAAGTTAAAATGCAGCAAGTCCCCTGGTTCCGATGATATTAGAGTACAAGATTTAAAAATAATTAAGTATCCAATTAGCCAAGTCATTGCCCATTTCATAAATAAATGTATCGAGCGAGAAGTGTACCCTAATGAATTAAAAATTTCCAATAATAGACCAAAGGGGGGGAAATACAAAGAATACACAAACTATAGGTCAATCGCGATATTGAGCGTAATTAATAAAATTGTCGAGAAAATAATTATGAGCCAAATTTCAGTGTTTTTAGAAAATAATAGTATTTTAACTGATACACAACATGGTTTTAGGCCAAATAGAAGCACAGCAACGGCATTAAACACGTTTACTGATTATGTAAATAGCTCATTAAACTCGAAAGAGATGGTTTTATTAATATTCATTGATTTTAAAAAAGCCTTCGATACTTTGGACCATGAGGGGTTGCTGCAGGCCATGGATGAGTGTGGAATACGAGGGCCTGTAAAAGGGTGGTTTAGGCAATATCTGAATAACAGGTATCTAAAAGTTAGAGTTAAAGGAACAGACAGCGAACTCGGTAAAATCAATTATGGGGTGCCGACCGGGTCGGTTTATGGACCGGTTGGGTATATCATGCACGTTAATAGTATGGTCAATGTCATTAAAAACTGTAATACCTATATGTATGCAGACGACACATGCTTAGCGTACAGTGGACGGGACTGTGAACTGATCCAGTGGGTAATGCAAGAAGATCTTGATAATTTAATTAAATGGGCGCACGATAATGGCATCCTTATCAATTTAAGTAAGACCAAATGTATGTTAATATCCTCTCCGTACAACCGTATAGCTAAAACCGCCTATATCTCAGTAAAGGGTCACTCGTATGAATGCCTTCATGATCACAAAGCAAATTGTCAATGTGAGTGTGTTGAGCGCGTGGCGAACTACAAGTACCTAGGACTGACAATCGATGAATCGTTTACTTGGGACGCACATGTAGAAACTGTGTGTACTAGATTGCGCTCAGTACTAGGGAAACTTAACAATTTAAAATATATAGTTAGTAAGCGAATATTGTACGTTCTTTACCACGCACTCGCAGATGCAACAATAAATTACGGGTTGGCTGCTTATGGGCTGACATTTCCGGTACATTTAAACAAAATAAAAAAATTGCAAATTAGATTATTAAAATTATTATCAAACAAGGCAACCAAAGACAAACTGAATAAGGAGTACGAAAAACTATTTAAAATTTGCGGAATATTACCTATACAAAAAAAGTCAAGTTATCTATAATATTAGGACACCACAATAAAAACGAACACAAAATTGAGAGAGTTTATAACCGGCCAACCCGTAAGGTGGTACAAAGAAGCAAATATTTAGTCCCTAAAATAAATAATTATTTTGGTCAAAGGACGCAGCGATGGCTAATTCCAACACTATTAAATTAATTACCTCAAATTGCAACTGAAGTAGTTTCTAAAAATGTTTTAAAAAATGTCCTGCGTAAGCACTATTTAGGTTTATGTCCTTAGCGTAAGAAACTAAACTCCATTTATTCATAAGATAGGAGGTTAATATGATTACAATATAGTGTGACCGCTGGTTTATAAGTAGTTTTTAATCATTTTGGCGGTTATCGTAACTGTAACAAGTTTAATGTACTTTTTTCTTTTTTATAAAATATATATAACCAAAAATAAAAATAACCATTTTAACTTCTTTCTAATGCTATTATGAATGGAGTTTAGCTAGCTAATAAGTTTGTGAGGCAGGCACGGGCCGGCCAGCCTGGCATGCGCACGAGGCGCATGCTGTTGTTGCCGCTCGAGCGACCGTCGCGGCATCTCGCTCGCGCTGGGTTGCTTGTCTCCCTCCGGCGGGGGGGCGTGGCGGCGGGCGGAGGATTGGGTTGTGTGCATGCGTTGCTCATGCCAGCCTGGTGGGCAAGACGACCTGAGCCCATCATGTGCATTTTTTTTTGTGTGAACCCCTTTTTGTTTTCTTTGTATATAATATTTATACTTGGATATTTAAAACTGTATCCACGAGAACACTGCCGACAAACTGTACTGCAGTTTGGCAGAAGAATTGTGTTAACTGTCTATATATAATATCCACGAATAAACGATTAAAAAAAAAAAAAAAATTGCCCCACTCTCAACTCATCATCGCTTCGCTTGCCCAGTTTCGCGTTGAAGTCCCCCATAACAACGGTGAAGTGAGTTTTGGAACCATGCATGGCTCTGGAAATATCCCCATACATGGTCTCCACCTCATCGTCGGGGTGTGTCGAGGTCGGGGCGTACACCTGTATGACCTTCAGCGAATACCTTGCGGATATTCTGAGTATAAGGAACGCCACCCTGGTCGACACACTCTCGATCTTCACAACTTTGCCCACAAGGGACTTATGGACGATGAACCCGACACCACCTTGGGACCGCTGGTCACCCTCCCGGAAAAAGAGCAGGTTTCCGGAATTGAGGATTATCGAGTCCTCCTCCTCTCTTCGGACTTCAGATAACCCTACTATACCCCATCGTAACCTGCTCAATTCTTCCTCGACCTCGGCGATCTTCTCGTCGGTCCGGAGTGTACGCGTGTTGTATGTTGCCAGGTCCAGTTGTCGGTGGTTGTGGTAGCTGGATTTCTTCCGGGGATTCTTAGCACCCCTTGCCTCACCGTGGCCTTGACCGCTACCATAGCCAAGGGTAGGTGGGCTGCCGGGTACTAGGGGCCGTTTTTTATTAGTGCTTGTCATTATTGGGGGGGGGGGGGGGGGGCAGGCGGGTTGGCGATCGCAGTGTGGTAGTGTACAATGCATAGAGAACGCTGCTGCCCATTCTCTAGTATGTCCCTTAGTCGCCTCTTACGACACCCACGGGAAGAAATGGGGTGATGCTATTCTTTACGTCCGGCACCACACGATCAATAAAGTCTACATAATAATTATGATTTAAACATAACTGGTCTGCCAGAGTCGCGAGATATGTTCGAAAGAGATACCGTGGCCCTGGCACATGGGCAACTGAAGGAACACGGGTGGGTTTTAGTCATCAAAAGTCTGACACGCCCTCCCGCTCCGCCCAAGAGCGGGAGACCTCATTTGATGATTTCCCAACCAAAACTGGCGAAATCTGTGGGTACCACAGGCACACCTATACATCACCATTCAAGGAAATACGGCGTGATGTTATGTTATCCTACTTAAATAAAATTAAAAAAACTGGGCTACCTATAGGTAACCTATCTACGTATATATCTTTACTTAATATTTTAAAGCTAAAGAGTTTGTTTGTTTGTATGTTTGTTTGATTGAACGCGCTAATCTCAGGAATTACTGGTCCAAATTGAAAAAATATTTTTGTGTTGAGTAGCCTATTTATCGAGGAAGGCTGTAGGCTATATAAAAAAACGCTACAACCAAGAGGAGCGGAGCAGTAATGAAAAATGTTGCAAAAACGGGGAAAATCGCACGGGTAGGCGATTCGACGCGACAGGAAAGGTCGGGGGAACAAGAAATTTAACGCGGACGAAGTCGCGGGCAGAAGCTAGTATATTATAGATAATACCTGTCATATCATAATGTAAACGGAGACGTCCTTGCGGTTAGCGGTACTGCATTAAAACGCGACACTGTGAGGTCATGGCTTCGATCTCGGGAGTTCACCTTTGTTATTATACGCAGGTTATCCTCTACAATGCACAGTCATCTACTGCAGTCTTTTTTGTGTGATGACATTGGTAGTAACCACGGAATATATTTATCTGTTCCGTGGTAGTAACGGTTTTAATAGGCCATTTAAATGAACAAAAATAAATCGATTTTGCATCATGCATAATCAGCCTATAATGTTCCCACTGCTGGGACCAGCACCCTAATTGCGAAACACACAATTTATCAGAATCTGAATGAGATTGAAGATTATTTCTAAACCATTGCGTCATTTGTTCAAATAAATTGCCGGCTCAGCAATGTAAATAACGCAATGAATGTTGTTTAACTACGAATATTAAACCAATTCCTACCGCTAAAAAGTTCCGCAATGACCCCTCTGGCCTCCTCTCTGTGAGAGGGAATGGGCCGTTATCCACCACGCGGGTCCAGTGCGGGTTGGTAGGTGTCACATGTCTTCGAATTTTTGGTTCTAGGACATGCCGGTTTGCTTACGATGTTTTCCTTCACGTTTCCAGAACAGTGGTGATAAAATAAATTGTATAAAGTAAGTACTACACCAAATCCATACGTTCCACCTGCTGAAAATCTCACAACTGGACACGAATTGGCTTGGCTTTCATAGAAGTCTTTAAATAGACTCTGGACTCAGGTAGGCCGGAGTAAAGAAAACCTATACAGGTGGAGATTCATAGACGACTCAGCCCTGGAGTGTAAATATGGTGCTGTCCCACAAACGATGAGGCACTTGATATCTTGTCCAGCATGTCCTGTTGTTTGTACGCCGCAGGAGTTGATTGACGCTACTGAAAATGCTAAGCTCATAGCCAAATTATGGGCTAACACTATTTAGATTGCTATCGACACGCTAAGAAGAAGAAGTACTACACCGCATGTCTGGGTTCGAATCTACGACAAACCACACGTAAGGGTCGTCGTCATCAGCAGGTTAAAAAAAATCTCCAAAATGTATTGATAGATGTTCCCTAATTGCAGCGATTAAAATAATGTTGCACTATTACATTTTAAATTTTTTCTGCTCAATTTGGGAAGCGAACTCTTAAGAACCTCACACTCGCAGCTTCTCCTTGATACCACTGTAGGGACCTACTGATAACCTAAAACCTAAGGTATTTTCGATTCAATCACACCTGACAACAAAATCCGTATCGGTCAGTTTAATTAAGCCTCCTACAAACCGGCGCGACGCGGCAGCGCGACGCGACACTCGTAGAACAATTTTTATGTGAACTTCATGGAAATTGTTCTACAAGAATCGCGTCGCGCTGTCGCGTCGCGCCGGTCTGAATAAGCCTTTAAACAGCTACTAGTATTTTCGTTTAAGTCTAAACAGTCTCAAAGGCTTTCCGGATAGTTCTATTTGCATGTACTGTCATAGTGGAAAGCAATTTGAAACGCCTGGCACTCCGTTCATAGCAATCTGCGGACGGACGGCGCTATATCACGCTGCCTTATAGTTTGTAAAGGCGCTAAAATCTATATATTAATACGTGAAGCGAAAACTTTGGATCCCTTTTTACGAAAATTGGGCGGACGGAGGAGTATGAAATTTCGCATACTTATAGTTTATACAGAGAAGAAGTGACGAATGCTACTATTTTTTTAAAATTATGCGTAAAAATATATTATTTTTAATAAATAACACGTTACACACACTACTATTCATTACCGTGTATTTAATACACACATGCATAGATATTCTTTTGTTTATGGTCCAATTGACAATATCTGTCTGTATTTTGTGTCTATAGTCTTATAGTTAGGGAGGTGGCGAGCATTTCGGTATATGATTTGCACACGTTTCACGTCGAGGTGGATTGCAGTTCAAATCATTACGAATCGATTTGGTCCAATCAATTAAGGTCCTATATTGCTGCACACCTTTTTTTAAACATTATTGAAACGTTGTAGATTTACAACGCAGTGCCACCATGGTGGCAGACGAGGTCATTGATCTTTCTTAGGGTAAAATTATCACTATTAATAACGTCTGCCTTGTGTGCTGATCATATCGAAATTTTGGTCGCCGGCTCCCTAACTATTACTGAATGTCAAGTATAACCATAGGTAAAAAAATATTTTTATAGATATTTTATATAACCTATTTCATTTTTAAAATCTATGATCATATCGAGAATATTTGTTTTTAATATTATTTGTCTTTAGGGATTTAAGTTCCATGGTCTCACTGAATGTCAAATTCTCTGGATCCCTTTACTGAATGTCAAATATAACCATATTTTTTTAATATTTATAATTATATATGTTTTTTTCATTTACTAATGTATTTCTATTCCAATAAAATACGGTCGAATTTCGACCAGTGGGCGATCACTAGTTGTACTAGATGTACCTTTTGTATCTTGCGGGAATTTCAATTTAGGTTCTGTTCATTTTGGATGAATCGTTTTTAAACCAAATTAAGCCGTCAAATTAGTAGTTTTTGTGGTAGGATATACAAATTGTAATGACAACAAAACGAACCAAAAAAATCATTCTACATCGCCTCTAAATAAATTAAGATAGTGGCAGCAGAGAGGGATGATGATGCTCGCAAATAAGGTACACATATGAATTTTATGAGAAAAAATTTAAAGTATAAAAATAGGCAAATATTCTATAATTGCGGGCTCAACCCGAATAGTCTGCATAAATCATATTGCCAGCGCATTTTACGATGCACATTAAAGAAGTCGATGGCACCAGATGGGAAATGGAGGTGCTAATACCTATTGATTCGAAATCTGTGGTAGTGACGACTAGTTTATAGCACTTTTAGAGGCACTTTTCTAGGCTTTATGATCCCTTACTGTAGTTTATAGCGTTCAGAGGTGCTAACAGATCAAGTATTGATGACACTTGTGGTTTTGTGGGCTGTTAACACGAATTTATTTTGGAAAATAAATAAAGGTAAAATCAGATATAAGCGGTAAATTAAACTATCGTTTCACACATCTGTCGTTATAATTACTATTTTCTGGTAATACATTGATAAACACAGTTTTATCCGATCATCGGTAACAAAGACATCTGCATAGTTAATTGCTTTCAATCATTGTTAGTTATTATGTATTAGAAAAGAAAAACAAAAAGTATTTATTGGGTATAAATAGTCGCCCAGGCAATCATAGACTAAATATTAAAACAAAAACTTAGTAAAATATGTAGCACATAATGGGTCGAAGTGACAGTGCTTATAAGAATAGCTGGTCGCTGTGATTAACTCAAGACAATGTTTATGTTCTTTCAATCCAGAATTAGCTTTCCTACCGACAGTTTATATGGGTAGTTCATGTAATTGATTTTTTATTTCACTGATTTTGTTAATTTATTTTATTTTCTTTTAATTTCATTTATTGTGGACATAATCTACTCATTACAATGATCTTAAATGAGTTGTAACATGTAGTTAGCTAGCGACCTCGTCAGCTGTTCATAATATTCTTGTCTGACCAATTGGCAGCAAGTTCGTCATGCTCCCTTAGATGTCACTGCTTGCGGTAGCGTCGGGGGTCGGGTTACCACCTTTCCTCAAATATGGCGAGGGGGGTAATGGCTGACCTTTGCGTTATGCTCGTGAACGGGTGCTGCTTGTGGTGACTGGTCGTCCTGCTGACCATGGTTTTTGTTATTGTTACTTGTATTAACTGTTATTTTATTTTGGTCCGGAGGTCCTAGTTTAACTATTGTAACTTCAACTTAGCTATATGTATCAATTTGCATCGTTGAATATGTAAGCGGGTACGCCCTTTATGTCTGGAGGCTTTATTTAGGTTTTAAGTTCTGTTTATGATTTTGTTTTATTATTTATTTCAGCTTGAGTTTAGTTTTCAGTGTTTTGTTGGTGGTATATTGGCGTGTGCTAGCTGACATATGTGAATAATGTATGTTTTGTTTTATAATATTAATTACTTACACAGTATTGTATAGAATCAAGTTCTTCTAACTTAACAGACAGCTGTGCTGCTGGGGAGTTTGTTCCGCCACTTCTTCTTCCCAGCTAAAGCACTAGGAAGTGTCGAAGGGCGGGCGTTTTGGGGGGACTGTCTTGTGTAACTTTGACGTTCAAAAAGTGCTGACTCTCAGCCTAGTTTGAATAAATGACTTTGATTTTGATTTTGATTGATTTTGAGTGCTTGGAGGATCCAGCAATGGACGTATTTCAGCTGAAATTATGATGATGGTAGAAAAATAAATAAAAACAACATTGCAAAATAACAAAAAAAGCTATTGTTCCTTAATTTTCCTGTTCGCACAAATTCATTAATTAAAATTAACCATGTATTTATTTACTATTTACAAGAACCAGAGAATTTTTAAGAATAATTTGTATTGCAGTTACCTACCGGTGTTCCAATACGAATGTCTCAGTCAGAAAAAAATACTCACTTTCACCTGAGGAAGTAGTAATGTAAAATTATTGAAATAAGTAGTTCTGAGAGTTTTTAAAATGGCACTGCCAGCAAACTCTATGTCATTGGCAAATATTGCATGTAAGACCTATAAAGGTCTCATGGTAGACGCGACACTGCTTCACAAAATATGAATGAGTTTCTCAGTAGCACGTTATGAGGATATGATCCATTGTGTAGCGGAAATAATACTGGACGTAGTATTGAAAGTTGGGAAATCACATATTATTTAGTAACTTGGTGGATGTCGAAATAATATTATCAGCCCATATTTATATGCATAAATAACAATAAAAACTATTTTCTTTTTTTTAAATTTGAAAAGTACCTCTTTGTGAATCACCCATATTTGCAGTTAACTTACCGACAGATATTAATAAAAATGAATCATGAAATCAGATATTATTGCCGATTTGTCGATAGTCCAATATTTTTATGCTCGTCACCGAATATAGCAGGTAATACAAAGTTGTAGTCTTAACAGCAATTGCAGTTCTTCTAGAAAATCTTTTAAATCCCGGATAAGGTGCAACATTTAAAGCATTCAAAGGCAGGTAGTGATAAAGGTTTGATGAGCTAAGCACTTTGTTCGTAGATCTCGCCATTCCAATACAGTTAACACTTTTATTTGATTAGACCTGTCAGTAAAACGGATTTTATGTTCGAGCAGCTTTATGTTACGGCTTGAGTTGGTGTTCTGTTTTATGGAATTAGGTAAAAAGAATCTGTGTTTTGCATATGCGACCTAAATTCATCATATATTCAGGTCTTAATCGTCATCATCAATTCAATCGATAGAAATCCACTGCTGGACATAGGCCTTAAGCATCGCTACTTCAATCGTTTTAGTGCTTCTCATCCAGTGAATTCCTGCGACTTACACCAGATCATCGATCCACCTTACTGTATGGCTTTTCTACGTTACATTTTCCGGTAAGCTGTCGCTTCTCCAGAACCTTTCAGCTTTATTGACCATCTGTTCTATGAACAATGTACCCTGATCACTGCCACTTAAGTTTGACAATTCTTTGAAGTATGTGGGTTATCTTTCTATATATTAATAATACGTGAAACAGAAACTTGGTATAGTTTTCACGAAAATTACTCGGGTGGAGGAGTACGAAATTTGGCACAGTTACAAGTTTATATGGAGAAGGTGTCCAGAAAGCTTATATTTTTACATAACAATGCATTCGTTTAAACTTAAAATTTAAGTAGATTATGGTCGAATATATATTATATAATAGGTCTTTACCTATGAAAATGCCGTTTGGTATGAAAAAAATTAAACGAATTTTTTCATGTATTTTTTATTTGTATTAATCGAAATAATCACCCATGCAATCAATCCATCTTTGCCAATGCAGTGGCAGTTTATTGATGCCCTTCTTAAAAAAATCAGCTGGACGGGAGGCAACAAATTCTTCAAAAGCATTTTGTACTGCCTCTCGGGTATTGAATTTTTTTCCCGCCAAGAAGTTATCCAAATTCTGGAAAAAGTAGTAGTCTGTAGGCGCAAGGTCTGGTGAGAAGGGCGGATGACGGAGAGCTTCCAACCCCAGTTCTTGCAACTTGAAGACCTTCTGCTGTGCAGTATGAGGTCACGCGTTGTCGTGCAGGAGCAGCGGAGACGAGCGATTGACCAATGCTGGTTGGAGATGTGCCAGCTTCTTCATCATTGAGTCCAGTTCTTCACAGTACACATCTGCAGTAATGCTCACCCCGTTTGGTAAGAAGCTGTGATGAATCACACCGGCGCTAGACCACCAAACAGTGACCATCACTTTTCTAGGGGTAAGTTTTCGTTTAGGGCATTGTTTAGGTGCTGAACCAGGATCCAACCAACTTGCTGAACGCTTGCGGTTATCAAACGGAATCCATTTTTCATCGCAGGTAACAATGCGGTTCAAAATTCCTTCATTTGTGTGTCTGTTGAGCAGTGCAAGGCACGTCTCGACGCGTACTTCGCGCTGGCGATCATTGAGTTCGTGGGGCACCCATTTGTCAAGATCGCAAGCATCCTCCCGCTTTATCCTGAACAGGAACCCACCGTAGCACCCATGCCCGGTATGGACGGACGGTACTCATAGGTATTCCATAATTACTCGAATTTTTAACGTATCCATGATGACGAAAAAGATTGAAATGCGATGAAAATGTAACACTAATCAATAAACAAATGACTACTTTTGGAAAAAGATTTCCATGTTTTTTAAATAAAATTCATTTGAAATTAGAATTCTTAGACAAACAAAAATTATTTTGATTTGAAGTGGCCAGTACTGCAGAACGGCAATTTCATAGGTAAATACCTAATATTTACCTTTTTAGTGTTCCGTTGCCAAATGGCAAAAAATGGAACCCTTATAGATTCGTCATGTCTGTCTGTCTGTCTGTCCGTCTGTCTGTCTGTCTGTCTGTCTATCTATCCGTCCGTATGTCACAGCCACTTTTCTCCGAAACTATAAGAGCTATGCTGTTGAAACTTAGTAAGCAGATGTACCTATTCTGTGAACCGCATTAAGATTTTCACACTAAAATAGAAAAAAAAAACAATAAATTTTGGGGTTCCACATACTTAGAACTGAAACTCAAATTTTTTTTTATCAAACCCATACTTGTGGAGTATCTATGGATAGGTCTTTAAAAATGATATTGAGGTTTCTAATATATTTTTTTCTAAACTGAATAGTTTGCGCGAGAGACACTTCCAAAGTGGTAAAATGTGTGTCGGGGCCCCGTAACTTCTAAAATAAGACAATGATAAAACTAAAAAAAAATACATGATGTACCTAACTATATAAACTTCCACCGAAAATTGGTTTGAACGAGATCCAGCAAGTAGTTTTTTTTTTAATACGTCATAAATTGTAAACCGCGATTTACCTTTCATTCAATCAAGTCAAATACAAAAATAAAAAAAAAACATTTACTTTTATAAACATATAAACCTTATGCATAAACCGAGGATACCTACAGGTTTGTACGGAACCCTCGGTGCGCGAGTCCGACTCGCACTTGGCCGGCTTTTTCTGAAGTACGGCGTTATATTATATATTTTATAGCAGGTATTACGCTGCTGTTTACTTTAAAACACTACACTAGGTAGTTTTAAGAGCATTTTAGGAGATTATGACACTTTGTAGCAGCTAGCGAACTAAGTACCTACTACACCGCCATGTCTGTGTCTACTTCGTCACTGTGAAAAATAGTTGTACGGAGTTGTCTTTATGTACGTGACTGCCTATTAGTAAAAGTTGAAAATTTTACAGAATAACAAACTTATCATAAAACAAAGAATTCTGAGTCAAATTATAAAAAAAAGTGAATTTCGTAAAAAAAAACTAATAATTTAAAAAACTAAAAAACGCGCTTCCATAGAAAACCAAACAAAAAAGTAGAAAATAATGGAAAAAAGCGTGGGGTGCTTTTTAAGGTATTTTTTTATTGATCAGGAAGCGTGTTTTTTAAACTATTAGTTTTTTTAAACTATTATTTATTTTCTATTTTTTAGGGTGTTTCGAATTTTGAGACGTATGTAAGCATAGAAGACAGTTTTTTTGATAACAGCACAAATTTATGAAATTATAGTATTGTCATCGGTCTTTGACAGGTGTGCAAAGTTTGAATGAAATCTGGTCGTTTAAAGTGGGTCAAAATCGCGCTATAAGGAGTCGGTTACAAACAAACATCCAAACATACTAACACACAAATAAACCTACAAACATACAAGTGAAACTAATATAAAGCGTGTAAAAAGTGCAGGTGACGGCTATGTAATTTGCTACCGTCGATATAACTAGTGAAATGTGTGTGCTCTGAACACCTCTGCCCAATCCTTCTGGGAGTTCAGACGTGTGTTACGTTTACCTACTACTAATTGAGTTAGGTGGAGCAGAAATACTCGCTACGTAAGGATGTATAGGAGCGGTTTAAGATATATCCGTATCATCTAGCATCTTGAATATTGTAACAATTATGATCTTGGAAATAGCAATCTTAAAATTCATTCATTCACAAACACTTTCCGCTGGGTTTAAAAAATGAGGTGGCGAGGCGATCTGGACGCGTATTGCAAGGTTTGGATCAAGGTGGCCTTGGAAAAGGATGCCTGAAGGGATTTTGGGGAGGCCTTTGCTCAACAGTGGGATAGTGTAGGCTAATATAAAGATGTTGAAAGTTTTTATGGAAGTTAGTTTTGTCATTAGCTCGTCAACGGGTGCGCACCGGATAGCAAGAAATCTCGAGGTCAAGCATAACACCGCATTAGTATATCGCACCCGTGTAGAACAAGGGTGGCCATTATTTTAACTCTCATTAAATTCATAAGTAACGATAACACAACTAAAAATTATAAATCAAAACATCTCATTCTATTTACGCGTGACGGGTAAATACAAACAGGTCGAAAACTGCAACATTTTCCGAACTAAAGCTTGAGAGTAGGTAAATACCAAGCAGCAACATTCGGCATCCTAGTCAGTGCACCTTCAGACCGAAAACTGGTGGCGGTTCATCGTCTTGTATTATTGAGTTTGGGACTGACTCACGGGCAGGGAGAACGGGCAGCAAGATTTTTTAAATACCTCAAAAGTTCTTTATACTACTACCAGTAATGCTCGAAGAAAGACAGGCAAAACACAATTTTGCAATACTGATACGGTCATTATTGTTATTAACACCGATCTTCTCTCTCTAACCTAGCATACCTAAAAAACTTCTTACGTGACGATCTAAATGAACTCGACCCAGAATTCAGCTAAGCGTTTGGCACCAACACTAGGATCCATAAGTTTCTGTATTGTGCAGACAGCGGACACGCAGGACGTCGATATTAAGTGTCCAATCGTTTGTTGAACAGCATTTGATTCTAAGGCTTAGTTGTCTATGAATCTCCATGTGAATGCGTGTTTCTTGCTTCGGCAAATCTGGGTTTAAAGTCTCTTTAAAGATTTTTTGATTAGCCAAGGCAACTTCTGCCCAGGCAGGACAGCCTCAACAGGTTGAACAAATGATATGGGTAAAGAAGCACCGCTTTGCCACAGCTTTAGTCTTTCTTTTGATCGTTGGCTAGTGAGTGGGATGAGACACTTTAAGAGCTGTTTCGACTGTTTAATGTAAGCCACCAGCAAGTGATAATGAAAAAATACATACTAGCCGTACCTAAGTATGTATTTGCTGTTATGATTTTTATTAGTCTCTTATGAAGTTGCATAAAGATGAAGTAAGAGGCAACGTATAGAGCTAGGAGTGCTTTGAAGCTGGACAATGTTCGTTTTTTCTTACTCGAAGAGTATACTGTTATATGGAGTCAAGTTCTTCCACCTGATCTGCTTGGGAGCTTGTTGCGCCACTTCTTCATCCCAGGTAAAGCGCTAGGAAGTGCATAAGGGCGGGTGTTTTTGGGAGATTGTCTAATGTTACTTTGACGTTCAATAAGTGCTGAACTCAGCCTACTTTGAATAAATAACTTCGAGTATTTCATTACTTCCAAACTCTAATAAATAAAGTATTTGCTTTACATTCATTCCATCCGTGGGTCACCAAAGTGTAACAGGCATTTGTATTGATGAGCGAGCACGGCGCGAAATCCAATGTTTTGATATCAGACCATTGAATAACTCGACCTGAAGTAGAAATACACGAAAAGAGAAAGAGTTTATTTATGCTGTAGTTTTCCCACATTCGTTTCGTTTTCGATGTTTGCTGAAATGAAAAGGTAAAGATTTTTCGTAGAGTTCGTGGAAAGGCAGTTTTGTAGATCTTGATTTTTTGCTAGGTAGGAGAAAAATAATAAGATTATCAGGTTTTCTTAGGGTTTCGTACCTAAAAAGGAATAACGGAACTGTTTTGGGATGACTTTGTTGTCCGTCTGTTTCTGTCTTTCAGACTGGCAAGACCTTTTTTCCCAGGAACGCATGGAGGTATAAAGTACCATTGAGCTCTAAAAAATCTAACTTCTAAGTCAACGCAATATAAATACTGCCATTTATGCAACATATTTTGATACTTGTAAATTAATCAAAACTGCGGGTACTTCTCGTCGACTTAGAACCATAAAGGTTAATGCCCATCGATGGCCCAACACGAACATATTTCGAAGGATAAATAAAAAATATGTATTTTTAAAACAGGAATTATCCGTTAACTTTTGTCTCTACCTAAGATGCCATCAATATAACAAATAAATAAGTAATTAAACTTATTATTATCACTGAGAGTTTGACTGTCAGACAAAGTTTAGGGTTGCTAGTATATTGTCAATTTAATTTCGAGTCGTATATTGAATATGTCTAATCGATTACGGATTAATTAATAATTATAAAAAATCAATCCGTGTGCTCAGAGGCGTGCAGTGTAATCAAATAATCACACTGCACGTCGTCATAATCATGACGGCCATTTTAGTTTCTGTGAACGTAACTAACTCCAGTTTAAGACAAAATAATTATGTTCATAAACATCTCAAACCAGATATCTTATAGTCCAAACATACGTAAACATGGAATGGTAATATCATTGTATTGTTTATGTTTGCCGTAATTAGATAAAATTAAATTGTTCATGACCAATAATCGATGCAAGTAATCGATTATATTTCCAAATATGGCAGCATTATTCTATGACAGATGATGAATTTGACATTTGACACCCAGTAAACAAATAGATAAAGATATAAAATATACTTTTGTTCTTTTGTGAGCTTTTTTTTGACAATGGACTCCGATCAATCTCACCAGAATGACAATCCTTGCACGAACTTGGATCGTGGCTCCACTTTGAATGACAACCCTGGTGTGAATGTGAAAACTGCTGGCTGCATATTAATGACGACCCTCGCATGCATTTGGACTGCGGGAGACCCGCTTTTACTCAAAATCAAAATCAAAATCAAAAGTCATTTATTCAAACTAGGCTGAGAGTCAGCACTTTTTGAACGTCAAAGTTACAAAAGACAGTCCCCCCAAAACGCCCGCCCTTCGACACTTCCTAGTGCTTTAGCTGGGAACAAGAAGTGGCGGAACAAACTCCCCAGCAGCACAGCTGTCTGTTAAGTTAGAAGAACTTGAATCTATACAATTGTAAGGAGGTAACATTATGAGACACAAAACATTAAATTAATTGATTTGCCATCTGTCAGCTAGCCAAACCAATAATCCAGGAAATAAAATGAAATCTATACTCAAGCAAAAGCAAAAAATATTTTTATCATGTAAATAAAGGTACCAAAATAAAAGCCTCCTGGCATAAGGGCGTGACAGCTTACATATGCAATGCTGAATCACGTTCACATAGCTGTTACGACCCGAGTTACAACTCGAGGCCTCAAAATGATAAACTAGGACCATCGGCGTAAAAACAAATAAACAGGTAGGTAATTAACAACAATACCAACATCAAGGTCAGCAAGACGACCAGTCACCACAAGCAGCACCCGTTCACGAGCATAACGCAAAGATCAGCCATTACCCCCCTCGCCTTATTTGAGGGAAGGGGGTAACCCGACCCCTGACGCTACCGCAAGCATTGACATCTAAGGGAGCATGACGAACTTGCTGCCGGTTGCTCAGGCAAGAATTGAATGACAACTTGTCGAGGTCGCTAGCTAATCATTTTATGCAATACTAATCATTATAATATGTCAAAGCATAGAACATGTCAAAACCAATAAATACACAAAAAAAAAATGACTAACACAGTAAAAAAAATATATAATAAAAATTATATTACAGCTATATAACCTATCACTAGGTACGCTAGTACTGGAGAAAGAACACAAACATTGTCGTGAGTTAATCACAGCGACCAACTAGTTTTGTCATTTAAATAGTCGTTGATGGAATAATATGCCTTTAGACAAAGGTTGGATTTTACTTGAGCTTTAAACGCATTAAAAGGTAATTCTAGTAAATAAGGTGGTAGCTTGTTGTAAAATGTTATACCAAGCCCAACAAATGAGTTATGCACCTTATGAAGCCGGTGAAAGGGAACACGTAGTTTGTCCTTATTTCTAGTGTTAACAGTGTGAAAATCACTGTTTTTAGCGTGTAAGTGTAAATTTTGCCTAATATATAAGATGTTGGCGAAGATGAATTGTGATGCTACCGTAAGAATACCAATAACTTTAAAAAAGTCCCTTAGAGAAACTCTGGCACCTAGCTGGTAAATTGCTCGAACAGCTCGTTTCTGAAGGACAAAAATATTTTGAATATCAGCGGCTTTGCCCCACAGTAGAATACCGTAAGACATAATGCTGTGAAAATAACTAAAATAGACTAACCGAGCTGTATCAACGTCAGTATATTGTCTTACTTTTCTGACGGCGTAGGCGGCTGAACTGAGCCTCCCCGCTAGACTTGAAATATGTGGGCCCCACTGTAGTTTGCCATCCACTGCTATGCCCAGGAAAACTGTCGAGTCTACAGTTTTAAGAACCTCTTTATTTAAGACGATTTCGGGACCTAGATTTCTAACATTCGGTAAGGCGAACTTTACACGTTTCGTTTTCTTGGCATTGAGAACTAAGTTATTTGCCGTAAACCAATCCGTAACCATTGAGAGTGCACTGTTTACGTCTTCAAAATCTTGTCTGTTCCTATCTACTTTAAAAATAAGAGAAGTATCATCTGCAAACAGTACAACGTCACAAATACCCTTTAAAAAGAATGGTAAGTCATTGATACACACTAAGAACAAGAATGGGCCGAGTATAGAGCCTTGAGGCACACCTAACTGAACCGGTAGCCCGGTAGATTTTACACCGTTAATATCTACACATTGGAACCTATTATGTAAATAAGAATTTATTACGTTTAAAGCTTCGTTATGGACACCGTAATGACGTAGTTTACGCAAAAGCGTGTCATGGTGCACGTAATCAAAGGCTTTGGAGAGATCACAGAATACTCCGATAGCATTTTGCGAGTTCTCCCATGCGTTAAAAATGTGTTTCAAGAGAGTAACATCCGCATCTGTAGTTGAACGACCTTTCGTAAAGCCATATTGCTCATTATGAAGGAGGCTGTCTAAATTAAAATGTCTTAACAACTGCTTGAGTGTTAACTTTTCGAATATTTTGCTAAATGCAGGTAAGATAGAAATAGGCCTAAAATTAGAAACGTCTTTTTTATTACCTGATTTAAATAATGGTATGACTTTGCTACTCTTCATTTGGTCAGGAAAAGTTCCGACATCAACACATTTATTAAAAGTAACAGCTAAAGAGGGGGCTACGATGTCTATTATATTACTTAATAGTTTGATGGGAATGCCCCAGAAATCACCAGTGTTTTTAGACTTAAGTGTGTTAAAAACATTAACTACATCACGAGGCGTTACATGTTCAAAATTGAATAGGCAACTACTTTTAGGCACACTACTATGCAAAAGGTTTTCAGCTTTAGACGGGGAGGAATTTAAGGAGCGAGTCGTAGTTATAGGTATGTTGGCAAAAAACTCATTAAATGCCTGTGCTACGTCAGCTGCCGTATTTACTAATTTGTTGTCGACCATAATTTCAAGTTGTTTTTCTTGTTTAACCGATTTACCCGTTTCATTGTTAATGATTTTCCAAGTCGTTTTTATTTTATTATTTGAATTTTTAATTTGATCGCTTAAAAATTTAGATTTAGCAAAAGCACTAACTTGTTTGAATAATTTTGAATATTTTTTTACATACTCTAGGAAAGGAGTATCAAACCTGTATTTTTTTAAACCATATAACTCGTATAGCCTCGCTCTACTTTTATAAATACCTGGAGTAGCCCATTGGTTAAAGCCGACGGAGGTGCCATTAATGTCAATGGTTTTGGTCTTGAAAGTAGATTTGTACTCTTTTTGCACTACATTAAAGAGGGCTTCATAAATTGCATTAGGATTCTCGTTTTCTACTATGGATGGTGTAATTCTACGAGCTACATTATTTTTAAACTTGGTGCAACGACTAGCTGTATAAGGCCTGCATTCAAGTTTATGTGCCTTTTTAAACAATGACATAGGGAAGCTAGATAGCAACCCACAGTGGTCGGACGTTAAATCAGTTAGCACTAATTTATTTTTGGCATCACCATCACTAAATATATTATCAAGACAAGTTGACGAAGAAGCTGTGATCCTAGTTGGTTCAATAAACAAGTTAAATAAATTAAAAGACCTGAAAAGATTGAGAAGTCTAATACTCAATGGAGTAACATCTAGAATATTAATATTAAAATCGCCACATACAATTATACTTTTATTACTTGATTTTAACTTATTGAGTAAATCCTCCATTACTGACTCGAAACAAACGAAATCCCCAGAGGGGGGTCGATAAACGCAAATTATAACGTATCGCTCGAGTTCAACACAAGACAACTCAATAGTGCGCTCAATAGAGAGATTTACTAAATCTGAACGTTGCTTACATTTTAGCTTGTTTGAAACAAGAACTAAAGAACCACCACGGATGGCCCTTTTTCTCGCAAATGCACTTTGTACAGTAAAATTATCATCATTGATAAACACTATTTCATGTTCTTTCAGCCAGTGTTCAGTTAAACATAATACCTGAACATCATGGTTCTCTATAAATAAACTTAACTCTAACTCTTTGCCGGACAGACCCTGCATATTTTGATGAACAACATTCAACATATGCGGCTCATCCATTGTCGCACCTAGTAGTTTAAACTACTAGGCGTATCAATAGTAGTGTTAGTATCACTACCAACACTAATTAAATAAGACTGTGACATACTACTTATGTCTGAGTTAATATAAGCTAATAGCCTCGCTATTTGATGTCTAAACCTAAGGGGAAGATACACTGTATTCCTTGTCGATTTTAACTTATCAACAAAAATGTTAGTGTCAAAAAATATAAGTTTATCATTGTAGTGACTGACCAAAAACTGCATATGATTATTAAGCATATGAATATGTTTGTTGTTCCTACTAGATAATTTCTCAAAATATGGAAATGCACACAAAATAATTTTGTTACAATTAATCTTTAAAAGCTGAGTAACACTGTCAGTTATATCATTTTGTTTGACCTTTGAACTATTACCTACAAATACAGTTATGTTGGTATTACAATCATATACTAATGATTAATCCGGCGCGAATTCGGACCTGAGCAACTATGCTGTTCCGAACACGTCGCATGGATTAACCGGCGCAAGCAAGGTTTTTTTTTTCAGGATGGGAAATCATCATATGACTTCTCCCGCTGTGGGCGGAGCGGGAGGGCGTGTCAGACTTTTACTGACTAAAATCCACCCGTGTTCCATCAGTTGCCCATGTGCCAGGGTCACGGTATCTCTTTCGAACAATCACGCGACCCCGGCAGGCATCGGTCATAGTAGACCCCTACACTGCTGCTGACATCTCTTTGAGGCGCGCGTGGAACACTGCGCGCCGTCGACCCGAGCTTGGTCCTTACCGGGCGGCGAGCTACCCATTGCTCGCCACCCGCAAGCTCGCGCCTACGGTGGCCGGGAGTCCGCTATTGACTTCCGACGCCCGGGGCGTCTCCTCCTGCGGTGGCTAGGGACGTGAGGGCGCAGAGACTGCCACTCCCTCACGCGCTCCGCCTCCTCCTTCGCGAGCATTACTGCTTCGCAGAAGGAGGTGACGGCTTCCCATTCCCTCTAGCTCCGTACCATTGCTCGCACCAGGGCCGGATGCGAGAGGTCGCCGCCGCCGATCGCCTCCACGAAGACACGGCGGTGCTCCGCCCAGGCAAGGCATACCGCCACCGTATGCTCCACCGTGTCCGCCAGACGATCCTCGCAATGGAAACACCCGGACGTATCCTCCCGCTTTATCCTGAACAGGAACCCACCGAAGCACCCATGCCCGGTGAGAACCTGCGTCAGGCGGAAGGTGAGGACGCCGTGACGCCTCTCTATCCACTCCTCAAAGAGGGGACTTACCGCCGCAATTGTGGTGTGCCCAGCAAGCAAGGTTTGCTGTGCGAATTGAATAGTGGATATGAGGCGCTTACGCTGTTATCAACTCATCAATAAATATTGTACAGCAATGGGTTCTTTAACAACAGGTAAGTCTTATATTATTCACCTAGGTTAAACAATACCTTAAGAAAACTATGATAATAACAATAGCCAGTACTAATGCAAGCTTATAGTGATTTAACTTCACTACACAGTATAAAACAATCTCAAATCCTCTGTATGCTTAGATCTTTAAAACTACGCATAGGATTTGAATTCAGTTTTTTTAATAGATAGAGTGATTCAAGAAGAACGTTTATCCGTATAATAAGCGGGTGAAGCTGCT
Source organism: Aporophyla lueneburgensis (assembly GCA_932294355.1). Lineage (NCBI taxonomy): Eukaryota > Metazoa > Arthropoda > Insecta > Lepidoptera > Noctuidae > Aporophyla > Aporophyla lueneburgensis. The sequence continues at coordinate 8,227,489 of OW028758.1, read as the reverse complement.
GGCAGAAGCTAGTATTTAAAAAGTGAAAAAAAAAATTAAATACCTAAATACTTTTATTTTAATGACAAAGTAACCAAATCTTATAGCTCATCATCATCTGCCTAGCCTTTTTCCCAATTATGTAGGGATCGGCTTCCAGTCTAACCGGATGCAGCTGAGTACCAGTATTTTACAAGGAGTGACTGCCTATCTGACCTCCACAACCCAGTTACTGGGTACTACCCCTTGATAAGATAGGCGGGACCAATGGCTTAACATGCTTTCTGAGGCACGGAAGGTTCTTGATATGTGAAGATGGTCACCCACCCACTGCAAGCATAGCTTAACCTGAACGATCGACCCGTATGGCTATTTTTACTAAGCCGCAAGCCCTTTCTATATATATACTATTCTTACCTATCCATTTCATTCTTTCTCATTGTTTGCTGTGCAATAAATAAATAATTAATTGCATTTTCAGGTGCATATCTCGAGCAATTATTGTGTTTTTCATTCATGTTGGACTGCACCATGGAGTGAAATTAGATATCCTTCTGCCTTTAATATGTACTAATGTGACATCCGCATTATTTCATGACATAACTTTTGTATTGTTGCGGGGAGGGGTGTTGTTTGGGACAAATGATAAGTATTGATTAATAAATAAAATAGCTCAACAATCTTTTTAGCTACCCATAACATATAACTATACCAATTTTTTACTGTATAAAATGGAGCCCATAGCTGTTTAAACTTAGAAGGTAACTATTATTCAAAAGGTTAAAATGAGTAAGTAACTTTGAAATGAACAATGACTGTGTTAATACCACTCAAAAGGGATTGTAAGTGTATAGATTCAGTTCTTGTGAAAAAATTAAAAATTATAAAAGAAAAAACTGTTTTATTTCCAAATGGCGACTTATTTTCTGAACTGATAAGTACTAGAAGGTGCTCATAACACCTTATACTATCATTCCTTAAACTATTTGTAAGTGTTCACTGTGGGCCACGGTTGTTCTAGTATGTGGGCATTGTCCTTTGGTAAGAAGCAACCTCTTACAGTACAACTAAAAGAAAAAATCCGAAACTTGTAGTTTTAGGTTTTGTTAATTTATAGTTTTAGCAAAATTTTTTTTGCGATTCATTTAACATTTGCAGTTACAGAATTGACCGTCATGTATGTAAGTAAGTATGTGTGAACATTTTTTAATTACAAAGTTAACTTTCATCGTCGGATAAATTCATCGCTGTTACGGATCCTTTTATTCTGCGTGATCGACACGGACTTGGCTGGATTTTTGTTAGAAACAGTTTCGGTTACTTATCTTATACCTTTAAACGAGCAATTTTTGTATATATATATAATCTGAATCTCGGAAACGGCTCCAACGATTTTCATGAAATTTAGTATACAGGGGGTTTCGAGGGCGATAAATCGATCTAGCTAGGAATCATTTTAAGAAAATGTCGTTTTCTTCGTGTTTTCAATGACCAACTTTATCGATAATCAACTTGAACATAAACTTATTTTTTTAAACACAATTTACCAAAAAATACCGAGAAAAGCTCGGTCATCCAGATATTATTATTTATTTTGCGACGACGCACGGTGGATCAACGCCGTACAAGCAAAGGGACATAGCAACTCAAAAATACATGTGTCAGTTTTTGAAAAACATATCAGTCCATCGTATAGGCCTACTTATAAGCTGTAAAAAACCTATGAAGCATTTTCTTATCGGAATCTTATATTGAGAGCTATGGCACCAAACCTGATTTTTTTGTATGGGAAATGGCATAAAAAATAGTTTACCTTCTGAGATCCTTCGTGTTTCGACTTGATTTTTTTATATGGTAATAAGACATATATTTGCTACATTTTCTCCAAACAAACATGGTGCGCCACTTGCACCCCTTAGGAGGTACAAGCGTTGACCGATTTTTTCCTTATTATCTACAAATTGATAGGTACTGATAAATTCAGGTCATAAGTCTCCATCAAAACCCCATTTGCTTATAAGCAGAATTTTACTTTTGCCAACAGTTTGACCCAAAGAGTGAATAATTCTCTTTACAGTTAAATCCAACAATGCTTGTAATGTTATTTTAACCGAGGTTCCTGTTATAGCTATAGCACTTCCGTCATCAGGGTAACACTTTTTCTTCTCTTCTTGAATTTTATAATAACTAGGATATTTACAAATTCCTTCTTTTTCACTGAAATTTCTTGGTGTTATATAGCGAAACTTTGATAATCTCAAAGTGAAAAATAATGCTAATGCTTTTAGGGTTGATATTTCTTTAATTTCTCCAATTTGAATAAATTGTTTCACTTTAGAAACTTGGTCTGGGTTTTCCATAAGGTATTGCAGTATTTCAACAACATCTTTTTTTCCAGACGATTTAAGGGTGGTTTGAGCTGAGAAGACGATTTCTTCCGTACTGTTGATGCTGCAAGTTGCTTCTGTGCGGCTTCTTTTTTGTTTATTTGGTAGGTCTATCGAAGTTGACGTAGATGCGTCGGAAACCCGACATACTGGATCCATTATAATATTTGTAAAAGAATCGGATGTTGTCACAGCTGGTTCTTCAGACGACTTATCCATACCTTCTTCTGTTAGAGCACAATTCTCTTTCCAATTTTCCGGCCATTGAATGTCTGTCTGCAACCAGGAAGAATTCTTCTTCATAAATTTTTCCTGCCTTCTTGAAGATTTTGTCCACTTAGCAAAGATCCGATAACAGAATTTATGGCACCAGTCTTTTACTTCTTTATCAACACTGTCACTTAATTGAACATTACAGTTTATTCTTAAAGATGTAGATTATAGTCCCGGAGATCACCACCATCACGTAGAGAAACGTAAAGGTCGAGGTAAGTAACGAAACCAGGGAAAGATATAATGACAACACTCGGATGAGGATGAAATTACAACTGTTGCACTTCAAGTACTGCCCCTATTTATATGGTTTAAAAATTGGTACTAATGAGAAGGATAATTATAACAAAAGTATAATTATCAATTAGCTATTGATCGATTCTTTGAAAATGATGGTTATGTTCCACATTAAAGAAACATACCTTTTAGAGAGATTAACTAGTGATAATAATTACAACGAAAATATCGTTAATACACAAAAGGTTAGGTAAACAGAAATTATAAGGGGTCTCAGGTAATGGCCTCATTAGGTGTAATAAAAATCTATATACAGAATTTAACAAGAATCGATGGTTAGGTAGTCAAAAACGTTTTATTGCACCCAATCTCTGGAAACGATTGTGTTCGTTTCCAGAGATTGGGTGCAATAAAACGTTTTCTGGTAATCTATTATTAGTGCACCGATGATGTTTGACCTGACCAATTTATTAGTAAGCCACCAGTGAAGTGAGATTTGGAGATAAAATATTTCGAAATAATAACTTATGAATCAATTTGTAGATAATAAGGAAAAAATCGGTCAACGCTTGTACCTCCTAAGGGGTGCAAGTGGCGCACCATGTTTGTTTGGAGAAAATGTAGCAAATATATGTCTTATTACCATATAAAGAAATCAAGTCGAAACACGAAGGGTCTCAGAAGGTAAACTATTTTTTAGGGTTTGGTACCATAGCTCTCAATATAAGATTCCGATAAGAAAATGCTTCAAAGGTTTTTTACAGCTTATAAGTAGGCCTATACGATGGAAAGATTTGTTTTTCAAAAACTGACACATGTATTTTTGAGTTACCTATGTCCCTTTGCTTGTATAGCGTCGATCCACTGTGCGACGTGACCTTAGAAATTTTCATTGAAGCAGAAAATTAGATTATAATTTGATGTCCTATTCTTTTTTCTTTCAATATCACATTCATTTCAATGTAATTTTGTGTAGTATCGCACCTTCAGAATTAGAGAGACCTAATTGGAAATTTTAAGATTTCTACTTAGAAACATAAAGAGATAGGACTTTTATGAAAACCGAGGATTATATGTTACTTTGTGAAGTAAATACATCTTTTTTAAGTTTACCCACAGAAAAACCATCAGACATATGTACCAAAATAAACCGTATTTCAAAGTCTTTTAAAGGCCTTAATCAAGTAACACAAGCTGCTCATATTAAATTCTCTCAGAAAACATTGTCCAGTCCTCGACAAACCAATCGGTCGCCACAAACTGGCAATCTCTGGCCATGCCGTTTAAATTAAAACGGTTGCCGATTGAATCGATACGGCCGCTAAGAATACGTTCACAATGAACAGAGATATTTAAATTAGTGAATGGTTTATTTATTTACTATGACCACTTATATCGTGAGTTCAAACCCAAGCAGGCGCATTACTTTGTGTAAATTATTTCATCACCACTGCTCTCGAAACGGTAAAGGAAAACATCGTGAGGAAACCGGCAAGTCTTAGAACCAAAAATTCGAAGACATGTGACATCTACCAACCCGCACTGGGCCCACGTGGTAGATTATAGCCCACTCCCTCTCACCGAGAGGAGGCCTGTGTCCCAGCAGTGGGAACATTATAGACTGATGATGACCACTTATATTTCTCTTTAGAGATGGGAATCCAATACAATAATGTAGTGATAATTTCTACTTTCTACACTCAAAGATGCCACCCAAAAACCAATGAAACACCACAACCAAAAAGAGCGTCATCATCATAATTTCAGCCGAAAGATGCTCTACTACTGCTCTCCCAATTTGGGGGGGTTCGCTATAATTGCCACGCTTGGTAGGCGGGTTACCGATCGCAGTATGGTGGGTAAGATGCATAGAGAAAGCTGCGGGTGTAGGTACTACGTGAACTCAACAAATGAATGTGCTAATAACACTTGTGCGACAAAACTGTACTCCGACTCACTATAGTTTGAATGCACGCTTGTGCGACACACTCGAGCTCACATAGTACACTAGGTTAGGTTAGGTTAAAACTGTGACCTCCTACGCACGAGCCGAGCGAGCGAAGCGAGCGGTGCCGCGGCAACGGCCGGCGAATGCTGGAAACGACTAGATTCAGTGTGTCGCACAAGCGTGCATTCGAACTATGGTGATTCTCAGTACAGTTTTGTCGCACAAGTGTTATTCACACATCCATTTGTCGAGCTCACGTAGCACACTGGAACGCTGCTACCCTTTCTCTAGTAAGAAGTTCGATAGTAACAAGACCGTAATGTTTTTTAACTCTCATATTTGATTGACTTAGGACTTAGGAGTTACGGTGATTTATGAGTTATTTTAGCCTGTGAATGGACCTGACAGGATCCGTGGTGACTCAGTGGTAATGATTGACTTGCGAGTCGTAGATAGTGGTTTGAACCCAAAGATATTTATAAAACTGAAACCCAAGCATATCAGACCAGAAGTGCTGAAATAAAATTCACGAAATATGGTCTGCGCTATTTTGTGAAATTTATATGATCAATTCTGACCTAAAAATCTCCATGTGCACGACCCACAAATATGCTAAAATACTAAGACGTGATTTCATCTGTGCAAAACGAGGGCTGGTGTCCTTGTTTTGCACAGATGAAATCTATTAATGGAGTTATTACAGAGTGGCAGGGCTAATGTCGAGCAAACTGATACCATGATTTTTTTCGTAATTAGAAATACTTCGACGGTTACCATGATAAATTCAGCTGTCTCATAGAAAAGTGCAATACCTTCGCGATCTAAATGTATGAAACTGCAATTTTTATAACATTTTTAATAATGTGTTCAAAATCATGTAAAATAAAAAAATTAAATTAAAAATTTAAAAAACCCCCGACACAAAAACCTAATTTCCCTTTAAAAAGTAAAAAATAATAAAAATAACTCAAGAATGAAGAAGAATGTATTAATAATTCAAAACAAATACGCCGCGTTGGGGGACCTAATTTCCCTTTAAAAAGTAAAAAATAATAAAAATAACTCAAGAATGAAGAAGAATGTATTAATAATTCAAAACAAATACGCCGCGTTGGGGGACCGCTTCAAACCTAACAATTTAATTACCAACAGTCTTATTACCTAACTAAGCAGTGAACGACGTCTGCACTCGCGGAGCGGTCCCCCAACGTGACGTTTTTGTTTTGAATTATTAAGACATTCTTAGGTACTTTAAGATTGAGTTATTTTTATTATTTTTTACTTTTTAAAGGGAAATTAGGTTTTTGTGTCGGGGGTTTTTTAAATTTTTATTTTAATTTTTTATTTTGTACTTTTTATAGGTATATACTTAATATAATGTAGAATCAAACGAAGCAAAGAACACTCTCGATTAATTCATCAATATTCTATTTCAGTGCGCTTTCATTTGAGACCCCACTCGAGTATATTTGCTGACATTCGGTTACTCTTCCCCACTTTCCCCCCCACAACTTTTAAACGGCTGAACCGATTTTCATCAAACATGTCTAAGAACACTCGCAGATAAGTCACCTTTAATACGTATTTTTTTTTATTGAAATCGCATCATCCGTTCGGGAGCTATGATGCCACAGACAGACAGACACACAGACAGACAGACAGACAGACAGACAGACACACAGACAGACAGACAGACAGACAGACAGACAGACAGACACGTCAAACTTATAACACCCCTCTTTTTGCGTCGGGGGTTAAAAAGTTGCGTATCGATGTCTCTAACACCCTGGATATGAAAATGTCGAGATTTTATGCTATGTCTAAAGTATTCACACAAACTTTCTAGAATAAATTGTCTAAATGATGTTCAAAATCACATTAAAATCCATTGTGTATAGAAGAACGAATTCTTTTTTTTTGTGAGACATCTCGTAGTTAACCTAAATAAAGTTATTACTATTTAAACTGAGTTTTTTTCCGGCGCATCCTAAAAAAATAATGGAAGAACGAATGAATATAATTATGTGCTTATAGTAAAAACAGAATACTATCATATGCCGGCATCGCTCGCGTATTATACATATAAACGGAGGTTGGTCCAATATACCAGTCAATTACCGTAATTAAAGACACAATTAAAAAACGATTGTGTCTATACCAAATGTCAGGGACTTAGAGGTATAAAAGTGGGGACAGAACTCGTATCAACAACAATCGACCTATATGTGTTTTTCCAGCGTTTTTTTAAATCTTATAAAAAATATAGAATTACGTCTAGTTAAATAATTAGAAAAAAAAAAACTGCTTACAGTTAACCAATATGGTTTTCGACAAGGGAAATCAACTGCGCAAGCCGTAAATAAATTAATAAATTTTGTAATCTCCAATTTACATGAAAAGAAAAAATGTCACACTATCTTTTTAGATCTCGCAAAGGCATTTGATATGATTTCTGTTTCTCTCTTACTGAACAAACTCGAAAGATTGGGGATTAGAGGTACACAGCTGAAACTTTTTACTAGTTACCTGACTGGCCGGTCTCAGTACGATCGTGTAGGAAAATGTACGAGTTACACAAATAAGAGGACCTGCATGAAAACTACACAATCTTTTTTTTTAAATTTTATTTTTAAATATATTTTTTCTTTTTTACTAAACGTGTCCATGATTAAAATTAAATCAGCTTTAATGGCTATCTAAATGTAAAATACTCGAGGGATCTGCCGCTAATAGCCAAAATACAGGCTCTGCCTAGTTCGGCTACAGATGACTACACCACTTTATCTGACCTAACTTATGTTTCTCTTTCAATCAAAAAATTATAAATTATACATTCCTCTTTAATCACTGTGTCTATTGATGAACAGAGCATTAAAATCCGTTGCGTAGTTGCGGATCTTAGCGTACAAACGCGGAAATCGACTTTGTTTTATACAATGTAAATAAGATTGACATTATATGACAGAGGAGTCCTGTATGTCTCCAGATGGTTATGAGTTATGCCTTCTTAAGAGTGGTTTATCAAGGAAAATAAAAAAAGGATACCACACGCCCTCAGCCTTGCATAACAAAAAAAAAAAAAACTTCAAACACATTTTTCACCGCTCATTTTAACAAGGAAAAGAAAGACAGCCCATCATTCTTACACTTTCCAACAGTCAAAACCGTAAACAAATTACCGTCTCCACTAACCGGTGTGGATTTGTCCCAAGCGTGGCAACATGCGACCCTTTGCATTTCAAATAAGGAGTCCGTGCGGCTGGTTGATTTAGGGCGGGCCGTAACCGCCTTCACTCTACAGTCTCGGTCCGTGAGCTTGTTATGTAACGGGAGGAATAGTTTTATTGGAAATAGAATAAAACTGTGATAGATTTGATGATAGAGGTTACATGTTTTTTAAACGAGTGAACCGATTTGGGACTGTTTTTATATATTTAAATGTAGGTCTTCTGGCGGTGGTTCTTAAATATGTTTTTAACCGACGAAAATACCGGAGGAGGTTATCAATTCGACGCGTGTTTTTTCTTTTGTCTGAACACGCATAACTTTTTACAGAGTAGACCGATTTTGATAATTCTTTTTCCGACCGATTTAGATTTTTTATTGAAAAGGGTATATCCCGAAGGTGGTTCCATGGCAATTTGGAAAGAACATTCCAACGCTAAGGGTAGGAAAACAGGGGATCATTGATTGTTCACACATTGATAGCAATGCCTTACAGAATAGTCCGATTTTGCAAGCATGTAGTAGTTAGTAGATTATATATAACCACAAAAAATTATAAAATAAAAACTTCTTTACATAAAATTAAACTACCGAAAAAACTGAAAAGCAAAAAATAATAAACATGTCAGTTATTTTGAGTCGGCGGCGGCGCCAAACAATTAATGAACAAAGATCACTCAAAGTGCCGACTAGGTTTATTATTTTTTAAATTTCGATATTTATGTCTTGTATGATAAAACCAAAATAAAGCTGATTTTTCAAAGTCAAAGTATTTATTTCAACAGGTACGTAAAAGGCACTTTTTAACGTCAACATTAACATTAAAATAGAATTGATTCTAATCGCCCTTTCCAAAACGTAGTTGGGTAATGGTGGACGTCTTTTTTTTTTTTTTTTTTTCAGGATGGGAAATCATCAAATGACTTCTCCCGCTCTGGGCGGAGCGGGAGGGCGTGTCAGACTTTTACTGACTAAAACCCACCCGTGTTCCATCAGTTGCCCATGTGCCAGGGTCACGGTATCTCTTTCGAACATCACGCGACCCCGGCAGGCATCGGTCCTAGTAGACCCCTGCACTGCTGCTGACATCTCTTTGAGGCGCGCGTGGAACACTGCGCGCCGTCGACCCAAGCTTGGTCCTTACCGGGCGGCGAGCTACCCATTGCTCGCCACCCGCAAGCTCGCGCCTTCGGTGGCCGGGAGTCCGCAATCGACTCCCGACGCCCGGGGCGTCTCCTCCTGCGGCGGCTAGGGACGTGAGGGCGCAGAGACTGCCACTCCCTCACGCGCCCCGCCTCCTCCTTCGCGAGCATTACTGCTTCGCAGAAGGAGGTGACGGCTTCCCATTCCCTCTCGCTCCGTACCATGGCTCGCACCAGGGCCGGACGCGAGAGGTCGCCGCCGCCGATCGCCTCCACGAGGACACGGCGGTGCCCCGCCCAGGCTGGGCACACCTCCACCGTATGCTCCACCGTGCCCTGCAGACGATCCTCGCAATGGAAACACCCGGACGTATCCTCCCGCTTTATCCTGAACAGGAACCCACCGAAGCACCCATGCCCGGTGAGAACCTGCGTCAGGTGGAAGGTGAGGACGCCGTGACGCCTCTCTATCCACTCCTCAAAGAGGGGACTTACCGCCGCAATTGTGGCGTGCCCAGCACTGGGTTGCGACAATCGTACCCGCCATGTCGCCATGAGATCACACCGGAGCTCTGTCCGCCGTGCTGCGATTTGTCGCGGCAGCGGAGTTTCGCCCCGGCGCGCGGCGTTTCGCCTCCTCGCGCCACTCCCACATGTGCGCGAGGACCTTTGCCTCCAGATCCCACGGCTGCACTCCGGCAAGGAGGCTCGCCGCCTCGCACGAGATCGTGCGGTATCCTCGGATCGTGCGGTATCCTCGGAATGGTGGACGTCTTACGGCTGAAATGATGATGATGATGAGTTGGGTAATATTAAAAATAATTGTACAGTCACCAAAATGAAACAAAAATGAATTTCGTTACCAAAATGATAATTGTTACAAAAAGGAACTAATAGGGCTAATTTACACTATAAAAGAAACAACATAGGGTTACGTTTTTTTTTTATTAGGTATAGTAAATCACATAACTGAACTATAGTTAAAAAGGTTCAACTTGGATAGTCACACCTGAACTCTTAATAATACAAAAACAACTCTTAATTAAAACTTAAATCACGAAACAGGTACACTGTCACATTTTTAAAGGTTTCATATTTTTTCTTATCCTTATCAATAATAATCGAGTTCAATTTGTCAGTCTCATCATTATGTTACTGGCCCATAATTGTATTAATAATTATTTCTTAAGTAATTAACATTTTCTTCGTAATTCATCTCGTCGTTGATGAAGAATACTGGGTAAGTAACTGTTTTTACTAAATATATAAAATTATATCTAAACAAAAAAAAAAAAAATACATTATTGAAAGAACGCGTTTTTCTGCAACGTGGTTTACTAGTAATAAATTTTGGAAAATAAATCATTTGTGACATGATTGTAGGTACTGAAAATCAATTTTCGCAAAAGTAACAACATATAGAATAGAATATTTATTCAAAAACTTAAAATAGGTAAAATACAGTATAAATCTTAGAAATAATACAGGAAGTACAAAGTATGATGCCTGTACTAGGATGAACCTGTATCACAGGCGGGATATATACCGGGTGACTTTTTTTAACGTCTTGAAAAAAAATGGGTGTAATAGATGAACGGAGTAGAAAGCTTTGGCATAGAAATTTTTATTATTTTTATTTTTGAATAACATGTAATGAAATTGATCTAGCAATAAATACTACACATTTAAAGTAATATTTTCATACTAGAACAACAAAAACAGAAATTTGGAAAAAAATAAATACAAATAAAATCTATAGAAACTAAAATCATACGCACCCTACTCAATGACAGTTCGGCGCGTGCGCTCCTACCGTGTGAACGCGACATCTATGACGCGATTAGAAATATTTACTTTTTACGGAAAATTATTAAAAATATTAAACAACTCTATTCGTGATGGTGCAGTGCAAGTCATGTAAATTGTCGCTGGCCCGAGTGAAAGGCGACAGTGTTACAAAATGTAATGGTGATTGTGGCGGTGTCTTCCATAAAAAATGTGCTGCAAAAATCAAGGCATTTAGTGACACCGGTTTATGTGATGAATGCCAAACCATGTCGCAGACTGCCCAACCCAACATAGTAGTCGACATGACCCAAACGACACCAGAAAAGCTGTTGGCAGAAGTTAATGAAAAACTAACAATAGTCTTCAATATGAAAAAAACTCTTGAGGCGATGTCAGATGACATAAGTTTCTATGCTGAGAAGTACCAGGAATTGATCGAAGAGAAGGTAAAAACAGACAAAAGGATTAAAGCACTGGAGCACAAAAACGTCCATCTGGAAACCTGTAATAAGGCTCTTGAAGAAAGGGTAGTCTTCCTGGAGGTGCGTGAGAAGGAAAAAAATGTGGAAATATTTGGACTAGAGGAACAGAAATACGAAAATTTAGAGAATACAATTAAAATTATAGCAAACAAATTAGGAGTAGAAAGTGGATTGATTTGTGAATTAAAGAGGGTGGGTGAAGAAATTAAAGATGACCAGTCGCAGCGCGAGAAAAAACCACGGCCGGTTCTTATCACCCTGGCTACGCGTGCTTGCCGCGACAAATGGATAGCCACAAGAAAATCTCATCAGCTAACTAACGAAGATATATTTGCTAACGGAAATAGACAACGAATCTATATAAATGAGGATCTCAGCAAACATATGCGCAACCTGCTTTGGACGGCCAAGAACGAGCTAAAGCAAACGTTTAAATACATTTGGATACAGAACGGTAAGGTGCTGATAAGAAAAGATAACCCAAATGACAACAAAATTAAGACAATCCGCTCACTTAGCGACATCAGTGCATATGCAGTAAACAAATAATGTATTTGTAAAGAGTGCTGTCATAAACCGTGAGTATTTTTTATCTCAAAATTCAACAACAATGCTTCACACGTCACATGTAACATTGAATACAACAAATATATATGTACAGATAGCTGGCAGGATGACTTACTACAATGTGATAACAATCTGAATGTCATACATTTAAATATAAGATCTCTCAGAAAGAACTTTAATCAACTACAGGTATTAATAGACAAGTGGAGGGAAAAACTTGATATTATTGCATTAACAGAGATTAACATCAGAGAACACGAACTATGTTTATACAAGTTAGAAGGATACGACACATACATAAATACAAGAGAAACTAAGAGGGGAGGTGGAATTTTGTTATATGTAAACAATAAGTTAAATTTTACGGCCAACACAATTAAATCTAATTATTACGAGATGATACATGGACAGCTTTTCCAAGATGGAAGTAAAATTATACATATTTTGGCTATATACAGGCCGCCAAAAACAAACAAACACGGCTTTGTTGAGGAAGTGCAAAGACTGTTATCAAGGATTCCGTTAAGTTGTGACGTAATGATGATTGGCGATACAAACATAGATCTGCTGTGTAAAACCGGTTCAAGCAACGTAATCAATAACTACTCAAATAATATGAGCGAGTTAGGCTTGGAATGTGCTATATGTGACGTAACGCGAGAAGAGGTGTACGGCGACACAGTGACGCGGTCGTGCATTGACCATGTGTGGTCTCGAACTCAACGTGCAATATCTGCATATGTGTTAACTGTTAAGATATCAGATCATTATGTTGTAGGTGTGCGCCTCGCTAGTAATTCGATCTTGAGTGATGTTCCGAGTACATTGAACTCTCATAGGACTATTATTTGTGATAAAAGGATATTAGAAAAACTTAAAAATGTTTCATGGAGTGAGCTATTAAATTGTGAATGTCCAATAGAGTTATATAATAGATTATGTTCAATTTTTTCTGATGTTTATAATGAAGCGAAAATCCAAGTACTGGTTCGCATTAAAAGAAAAACCAAACCGTGGATCATACAAAAGATTAAGAAAATGATAGGTATTAGAGACAGATTGCTTAGAAATTGGAAAAATAAACCAGAAGATATGAATATGCGTATACAGTATAATAGATTTAGAAATAGATTAAATAAATGTATAAATAAAGCGAAAAATAAATACCGTCAAGAAGAAATAAAAAAATGTCAAAAGAATATTAGAAAGGTTTGGACTAAAATTAACTCCTGGATAGGAATTGAAAAAAGAAGTGTAGATTCTGTTATTCTTAAGTACTTTGGAAAATTGGAAAGTTCGCTTGAAAATATATGTAATAAATTCTCAACAACATTTACTAAAGAAATATTAGATTTAAAACATGTATGTAGTCACAAGTTTTTGGATAGGTCTAGCTATGTTGATTCTTGTAATGTATCACTGCGGTTTCAGAAGGCATATTCAAAGGATATAGATAAAATAATTAATTTGCTAAGTGCGGATAAGTCTGACGGAATAGATAAAATTAGAATTAAAGAAATTAAATTATTAAAATCTATGTTAAGTCCTGTAATAGCTCAATTTATTAATTTGTGTGTTGAAAAGGGGCTGTACCCCGAAAAACTAAAAACAGCATTAATTAGACCTATTTTTAAACATGGCGTACATAGTGAATACACAAACTACAGACCAATTGCCATATTGACAGTAATAAACAAAATAGTAGAAAAGTTTATTGTGAATCAAGTAAGTGTTTTCTTGGAAAAACACAATATTCTGACAAATGCACAGCATGGTTTCCGACGTGGGCGGAGCACGGCGACGGCCTTGGCACAGTTCGCCGACGACGTCAATGAGTGTCTAGATCAACGGAAGCAGGTGGTGGTGGTCTACATTGATTTTAAAAAAGCATTTGACACTTTGGAACACCACCAGCTGCTTCAAGCTATGGAGGAGTGCGGAGTCGCGGGCCCACTTAACAGGTGGTTTCGTGCTTACCTCACAGATCGGAAACTGCGAACGGTCATTGACAGCGTCGTCGGAGAACCAAGACCCGTCACGTGTGGTGTGCCAACCGGATCCGTGTTTGGTCCCGTTGGATACATCATGCATGTTAACAGCATGTGTAATGTAGTTCGTAAGTGTCGCATATATATGTATGCTGATGATACGTGCCTAGTCTATGCAGATAAAAATTTAAATTTAATTGAAAGTAACATTCAGGAGGATTTAACTAATATCATCAAATGGGCTCACGATAATGGCATTATAATCAACATAAATAAAACCAAATGTATGCTTATACGATCTCCTTATCTTAAAAAAATAGAACGTCCACCGCGAATAGTGGGGCATAGCTATGAATGTCTACACAGTGACGGACTGACGTTGTGTGAGTGTGCAAAGATTGAGGTGGTGGAGGAGTACAGGTACCTGGGTTTAGTTATAGACAACAGCTTCTCATGGAAAATACACATTAATCACTTATGTGACAAACTCAGGTACGTCTTAGTAAAATTCCACCACCTTAGTTTTGTGTTAGATAGGGCAACTCTGTATATGGTCTACTATGCACTGGTGGACTCACTACTTTCTTATGGACTGGCATGCTATGGTAACACATTTAAAACATATTTGGATAAAATTAAAAAAATACAGATCAGATTCATGAAACTTTTAGTAGACAAAAACACAAAAAACCGTTGCAAAATTAGCGATTACGAGAACTTGTTTTTTGAATGTAAAATGCTGCCAGTTCATGAGAGGGTAGTGTTGTCTCTAGCTGTAGAACAACATGGTAGTGATACATTTAAAAATAACATTATACGCACAAGATCCCAAAGAAACAATAGTGTAAAAAGATTTGTGGTGCCCACGTATAATAATTATTATGGTCAAAGGTGTAGACTGTAGCGAGCGAGTAGACAAGTTCACTCGCTCGACTCAACGCAGCACCAAGCTCACGCCATTCTACGTCACAGCGGGCCGTGTGCAAAACAGGTTCCAACGCTCCACCCATATCAAGCGGGCGGTAGGACTTAGCCCCGCCTTCCGGAACATGGCGCCCGCGCATTGTGCGCCCGCGCTAATGAGGCAAGATGGCGGCGCACCCGTCTTTTGTCTTCGCCAACGAGGGCGTGTCAACTCCGGCGCAAAACGGTCAAGCGCGAACCGTTATTATTATTATTTAGTTTTAATCAATTAGTATAAATACCTGTCCATTTCTGTATATATATTCATTACTACTCTGCTATTTGAATACAACGCTGTTGCCTATCGCCTGGAATTTTATTTAATCGCCTATCGCTCAAGTGCTTCCGCTATATTTATATAATATTGAAAGTGGTATAATTAATCTTATAAACGGAGTACTATACCACTTCACTGGTGACCACCGACATTCGAACCGGATTGAAGATCGGAAACCCGAAGCCTGCTAGCATCAAGTCATGACGGACAGCAAGAAAGAGGACAGCGAATCCCTCGGGACGTACCGAGTGGGGATTAAAGCACCAGCTTTCAACGCCGAAGACCCGCAATTATGGTTCGCGCAGCTGGAAGGTCAATTCATCCTCTCCAATATCACCGCGGACAGCACGAAGTTTTACCACGTGCTGGCACAGCTGGAACCCCAGCATGCAGCCCAAGTACGTGATCTCATAATAGATCCCCCCACCACTGGCAAGTTTGAAAAGCTCAAGACAGAGCTAATCAAGCGGTTGTCCGCCTCGCAGGAGCGCAAGCTCAAACAACTACTCATGCACGAGGAGTTGGGAGACAGGAAGCCAACACAATTCCTCCGGCACCTGCAACAGCTAGCTGGAACCACCGTCCCGACCGAGTTCATCAGATCCATCTGGTCAAGTAGACTACCGACGAACCTCCAAACAATAGTCGCAATGCAAGCAAGTTCCACATTAGAAGAAGTAGCAGAATTGGCAGACCGAATAAACGACCCCGTTCCAGTAACCACACAAGTTGCTGCTACTGGCATGCCAGTGGTCGGGCAAGTACCTAGCTCACAGCCAGCAGCGGTTCATCCGGGCAGCTCCATTGAAGCATTGACCCAGACGGTGGCTGAGCTGACACGCAAGCTGGAGGTTATGGACGCGCGGCTGCGTCATCAGTCGTCACATTCCCGGTCCAGGGGCAGGTACAATCAGAACCGTCGCCGATCACAATCCCGCAATAGAGACAACCGGTACTGTTTCTACCACCACCGATTCGGAGATAACGCCCGCAGATGCACACAACCGTGCGCTTATACAAAGAAGGCGTTAAACAACCAAGGCAGCCAGTAAGGGCGGATTACGACTGCCATGCGATATCGAGCCGCCTGTTCATTACGGATCGCCTCACCAAGATACAATATCTCATCGATACGGGTTCAGACCTGTGTGTCTTTCCACGATCCGCTGTTCGGGAGCCACGCACGAAGACAAAGTACGAGTTGTTTGCGGCAAATGGGTCAGTCATCAGCACATATGGCTTTCATCCACTCACACTAGACCTCGGACTTCGCCGCACATTCACGTGGAGATTCATAGTTGCTGATGTCACTAAGCCAATAATCGGAGTTGACTTTCTAGCTTACTACAATCTGATCGTCGACTGCCGAAACCAGCGACTCTTGGATAACCTGACGTCGCTTGCAATCCAGGCACCACGATATAATTCGGCTGAAGCTATATCGTCTGTCCGCACTACAACGGAAGACAGCGACTACCATCGCATCTTGAAGGAGTATCCTGACCTCACTCGTCCCGCTGGTAAACCGAGTGTAGCAAAGCACAAGACGGTGCACCATATACGCACCACGCCAGGACCTCCAGTCTCCAACCGTCCACGTCGATTGGATCCACAACGCCTGAAGATAGCGAAGCAGGAGTTTGAGGAGATGCTGAAAAATGGAACAGCTCGTCCATCGGAAAGTGCTTGGTCCTCGCCGCTACACTTAGCGCCCAAGAAGAACGACGGGTGGCGTCCGTGTGGGGACTACCGATCCCTGAACGCTCGAACCATACCGGACGTTTACCCAATCAGGCACCTGCAGGATTTCGCTCACGAGTTGGCGGGCAGCACCATCTTCTCCACCATCGATTTGATTAAAGCGTACAACCAGATTCCGGTCTTTGAAGAGGACATACCTAAGACAGCGATAACAACACCATTTGGATTGTTTGAGTTTCCTGTCATGATCTTTGGTCTTAGAAACGCTGCACAAACCTTCCAGAGGTTCATGGATGAAGTTCTACGCGATCTGACCTTCTGCTATGGATATCTCGACGACATCCTGGTATTTAGCAAGGATATCCATCAGCACCAGCAGCACCTCAGGCAGCTGTTCGAGAGATTGACCAAATACGGCGTCTTGTTAAATACCAGCAAGTGCATTTTCGGCCAAGCAGAGGTGAAGTTCTTGGGATACAAAGTCACGGCGTCAGGTACCCAGCCTCTAGACTGCAAAGTCCAGGCCATTCAAGACTTCCCAGTACCAAAGACGGTTAAAGAACTGAGGCGATTCCTTGGAATGCTAAATTTCTATCGACGGTTTATGCCAGACGCAGCTTCCAAACAGGCACCTCTCAACAGTTTGCTCGCAGGGCCTAAAGTCAAGGGATCGCATCCAGTTACCATGACGCCAGAGCTACTAGCAGCTTTCAACAGCTGCAAACAGAGTCTTTCCCAAGCCACACTCTTAGTGCATCCAGACCCCTGCGCAGAGCTGAATATACTGACGGATGCTTCCGATACAGCCATCGGAGCTGTACTGCAGCAGCGGAGCAAAGCAGAATGGCAGCCACTGGCATTCTTCTCGAGGAAGCTCAGCCCTTCGCAGAAAAAGTACAGCCCGTACGATCGAGAGCTGCTGGCAATATATGAAGCAATAAAATATTTTCGCTTCATGGTCGAGGCACGCGGATTTCACGTCACAACGGACCACAAACCATTGACATACGCGTTCGCAAATCCACGCTCAAACTGCCCTCCCCGGCAATTTAGATATCTGGATTACATAGGCCAGTTTACCACGGATATCCGGTATATAGCCGGAAAGGATAACGTGGTTGCAGACACCTTGTCGCGTATCAACGAGCTACAGCAGCCCTTAGATTACCAGTGCCTGGCCAAGGAACAGCAAACTGACCCCGAGCTGCAGAGCTTGCTGAAAGAGGGAACATCTTTGAAACTGAGGAAAGTGAAGCTACCCGAAACTAATGTCGAGATATACTGTGACGTCACGGGTACGCCACGTCCATTCATCACGAAATCATACCGCAAGCAGGTATTCGCTTCCCTTCATAACCTCAGCCATCCTGGGCGTAAGGCAAGTGTTCGGCTGGTCACTGAAAGGTTTGTTTGGCCAGGAGTTAGAAAGGACTGCAGTCAGATGGCAAAGGAATGTGAAGCGTGTCAGAAGACTAAGGTGAAACGCCATACCACAGCCCCATATCAGGCATTCAAACCACCTTCGGCACGTTTCCAACACATACATATTGATTTGGTTGGTCCCTTACCATTGTCTTCAAGCTACAGGTACTGCCTCACGATTGTCGACCGCGCAACTCGTTGGCCTGAGGCGTACCCACTGCAGGACATAACCGCAGAGACCTGCGCCGCTGCACTCACCAATGGGTGGATTGCTCGATTCGGCTGCCCAGAACATATAACCACAGACCGTGGGAGGCAGTTCGAGTGCCGCACATTCAAGAACCTAGCCACCCTCATAGGCGCTACGCATCATTTGACCACCTCGTACCACCCCGCAGCTAATGGCCTCGTCGAGAGACTACACCGCCAGTTGAAGGCTGCGATCATGTGCCATGCGGACTCAAGCTGGACAGAGTCTCTTCCATGGGTGCTACTAGGCATCCGCAGCGCATGGAAGGAAGACCTAGGCGCAACAACCGCTGAACTCGTCTACGGTGAGCCACTCCGCTTGCCTGGACAGTTCCTCACAGAAGCCACGAAGGAGGTCGTAGACATGAGCGACCTGGTCGACAGGTTACGCGCACACATGACCAAACTAACGCCGCAACCAACGTCATGGCATACGAGCTCCAACCGTCTCTTCTACATCCCGAAAGACCTGAGCACAGCAACCCACGTCTTCCTTCGCGAAGGGCCAGCCCAAAGATCTCTGCAGGCCCCATATACAGGTCCACATAAAGTCCTAGCCCGCGATCAGAAGATAGTGGTCATTGAAACGAATGGGAAGAGACAGAAAGTTACGATTGACCGAGTCAAACCAGCATTCGTGACGAAGGAAGATCTGGATCCAGGTCAAGGTCGAGGTCAAACCCCGGATCCAGCACAATCGGACAACACAGTCAGAAAGACAAGAAGCGGCAGGACAGTCAGATTTCCTGATTACTATCGCCCGTAGTCACGGTCTCACCGGGGGAGTGGTGTAGCGAGCGAGTAGACAAGTTCACTCGCTCGACTCAACGCAGCACCAAGATCACGCCATTCTACGTCACAGTGGGCCGTGTGCAAAACAGGTTCCAACGCTCCACCCATATCAAGCGGGCGGTAGGACTTAGCCCCGCCTTCCGGAACATGGCGCCCGCGCATTGTGCGCCCGCGCTAATGAGGCAAGATGGCGGCGCACCCGTCTTTTGTCTTCGCCAACGAGGGCGTGTCAACTCCGGCGCAAAACGGTCAAGCGCGAACCGTTATTATTATTATTTAGTTTTAATCAATTAGTATAAATACCTGTCCATTTCTGTATATATATTCATTACTACTCTGCTATTTGAATACAACGCTGTTGCCTATCGCACTGAGAAAAATGTCATTTTGGCATAATCTTAAAATATCGTGACGTTGGTTTAAAATAGATGCGTTGTCTTATAATATGTTGATAATAAGTAAATATTACGCTAGAACTGAAATGTGTTAAGATGGAATCGAATTTTTTGGGTAAATAATGCAATATTATGATACTTGTCATCGTAAAAATTTGTAATTATGAAATAACATTGTCTTCTTCAAATAATAACACAATGTAATAGAAAATGGTCCACTGTCCCATAAATTAGTATGATAATTATAAATAAGATTCTAATTAAAAAACACAATGACAGTCACCGTAATATAAATAGATTTCATAGTTTAATATGAAGAAGTATCTCTAAAAATACGATGACCTCCCCCTAATGTACTATATTAAATTATAATGCTTTAAACTTATATTTTTAAAGTAAGCATCATTTTTTAATATTACAGTCATATTATTTTATGTGAATCCTATGATAATACGATTAAATAATCTCATATTTTTAGAGTAAGCATCAAAGTTCAATAATATAGTCATATTATTTTATGTGTATCCTACTAAATTATTATTACAGAGACCCATTTATGAGTAGCATTTGAATGATGTCCTACAAATTTAAGGTGACGGCATTATATAATGAGGTCTCCCTCTCTCACTTCATTCCGCCGCCGCGCCATTTCGGTCGGCCATTTGTATTTCACCGCTACAGCCGGCAAGTCACGACTCACGACTCGTTTAATTAATAGCAATAACAATTCCATTAGTGCCAGTGAACGTGTTTGATCAGTGCAAAAATGGATATGGCTACGCGTGATCTTTTGAAGAAGTGGAATTTGGAACGCTACATCGATCGTTTTGAAAGTAAGTTGACAAACCTACCTAGTAAGTTGCTAGCATGAGCTCACACATTACATTCACACATTCTAATTTATAGCAAGAATAGGGTCAGAGTGTCGTCTTATAGGCACTATGAAAATATACTTAATAAAATTTCGCGACCAATTTCAAGGTCACAGTTCTAACATAACCTTACCTATGGATCCCTTCGACATCGTTTTTACGACAAACGGTTAGTCGGAGACAAAAAACACCCAGACACTTTTAGCCTTTCTAGGTGTTACATACTATAGAATCGAGAAAATAAACGATTTGCGAAAATAACACTTTTTTGGCCGCTGTACACTCCAACCAAGAATAGTCTTGTCGTATGGTACCTACCCACCTACCTAGATATACGTTCATATTTATATTATACACTAGATTCGATGTGCAACTGCAACCCAAAAAAAAACAAATAGGTAGAGTGCGTCTAAACTAAAATGACGCGCCCCACTACCGCATTTACCGTAGTGTACGTATACAAATTTAAGTAGTGGGGCGCGTCATTTCAGCTTAGACGAGCTCTACCAACCTACATTTTATAAAGTCGATGCGACGTAGTGCATTTCACAGCTGCAATCAGGGCGCTGTTAAATTTACCTTTTTTTTCAGCTGAAAGAATTGATATCGCAACAATGCAGATGCTTAGTAAACAAGACATACATAGTATGTTCCCTCAAATAGGGGACAGACTCCGGTTTGAAGCAGCTCTGGCCATGTTAAAAAGCGACCAACCAAAAGATATGGTTTGTTTTCATGTTAAATTGTATTTCAAAAAAGTAAATTTTGTTTTAAACTTTTTGCTTACACATGCCCTGCGTCGCTTAAATGCACATTCTCCTACTTGCATGTAGGTAGGTAGGTACCTACTTATTAACTTTTATTATTTTAAAGTCTTCTTAAGATACCTAACAATTTAACCGGTGCAGTATTTATTTAAAAAGTGGAATAAAATCATAATTTTTCATCAGTCTTGTTAGTTTACCAACTAAGTACATTATTATTACCTTTTTAAATTTCTTGTTAAATTTCAGGATAACTCCTACAATTCATCACTCTTTGAAGAGGTCCTGAGGAATGACTTGTTAACTAGTCTACCTTGTAACTTAGAGCTTCTGCCACCGTGTGAAGGACTGCAAAGCTCAATCCTCAACCAAGACTGCGAAGCAGGACTTAACCAGGAAAATTTGGTAAGTTCTGCAAAATTGTAGAAAAGTACTCGTACTTACTGTTTTTTGGTTCAAGAGCAATATGTATTAATTTGTAATTACATCCATACTAATATTATAAATGCGAAAGTAAGTTTGTCTGTCTATCTGTCGGCTGGGGCAGGACCTTTTCACATTTTCATACCTAAGACACTGAACCGATGCAAAATTTGGTATAGACATTCTTTGAGACCAGGATCAGTCCTGATCTTGATCGATTAGTTTTTATCAGGGCCGGATCAAGGGACGAGGGCAGGACCGTTCACACCTGCAATGCTGAACCGATTACTAGTAAAAAAGTATAACACTTCCCTTGAGTTATCTCCGGCTAGGGCTAGCTATAGCCTGTTAGTTAACGGTCGCACTCGGACACATTTAGTGATTATTTCAACGATTATTGAGGTTAATTGACCGTACATACTCATATTATCACACCTTTTTGTTACATGTACTATTATAACATTGTCTCAAAGTAAATATTATTTTAGGATGGTGACATACTGGTGATACCACTGGACTCGTCGTCGTCAGTGGGTGAAGCAGTTAGACAAGAGTC
The DNA here is from genome assembly GCA_932294355.1 of Aporophyla lueneburgensis. Lineage (NCBI taxonomy): Eukaryota > Metazoa > Arthropoda > Insecta > Lepidoptera > Noctuidae > Aporophyla > Aporophyla lueneburgensis. The sequence continues at coordinate 8,205,059 of OW028758.1, read as the reverse complement.
CACCGGGAGCAATTTAGTAAGTTATTGCCTATTATCCTGTACTTTTGATAAGGAAAGGAAGGAAGGAAAATTGACATTCAATATTGTTAACCCCCGGCGTAAACAGATAAGTTTAACGTCTGTACCTGTCCTGTCCTGTATGTGTGTACGGACGGCCGTTTAGGAGCTATACTATATGTCACAAAGATCAGTAATATATTTGGAGTTGGTGACAGCTATAACTAACAACTAAATGCATGATGCCTAGACTGGCACCGACTCCAACTGATCATTATACTGAATGGAAGGTAGGTATTGAACCTGTATTTTCAACATTTTAGTGACATTTTTTTTTAACTTTTACCTTGCATATTTAGTTTGTAATGCCATACTTATACTATTTGTGTTTCAGGTGAATACCATACTGAATTCATCAGTCGAGGGAAAACAAATAATAGCAATTGGGCAGAAAACGGGCACCTTACCCTCAAACGTGCGTGGGCGTTTATGCAAGCTGCTTATGGAGAAGCTCATTACGGCCGAAAACCCGGTACTTCTGACAGATTCGCAGCTGCTTGCTCTATCCTACGACATTGGCAGATTATTTAAAGAGGAGTCACCACCCCTATACTACGCGCCGTACCTGCCGGCTGATGCTTACCAGGCTAAGCGCAATATCTCTGGCTGGTTAGTCACCGCCAGAAGGGCTCGACGGCAGCATTTAGTTTCGTTGGGCCTTATTGAAAAGCCCAAGTCACGTTCTCGCTCCAAGTCCAGTCCTAGGCTAGACACCCCTCCACTCGCTGGAATCGACCTGACCGGACTTAAAGAAGGTAACTCCTTTTCAAGAAATTTTATGTTTTCAGATTGAATTAAATTATCAAGAACAAAATTATTGAGAAAAATATCTGAATTAGTATAAATTTTCGTTACAAATTACAAAATATCTGAATCTAAGAACCGTTATTGTCATTGTACTAATTATTAATCGTTTTAATTTTTGTGTGCAGGTGAAGTGGAGGACGTAGCGTCAGCATTAGAGCAGCTGTCAAGTCCTTCAGCTGGTCCGTGGCAGGAGGTCAGTGCCCTGTGGCGGGAGACGGTGCGAGCTCGCCTCCGGTACTTGTACTACGAGGAAGGGACATTACAGGAGTACTTCAATAAGTATCCTATCCTGAAGTCAAGTGATGGATGGCGACTCCTGACTCATGACTACGAAGCACTGTTCCCTGATAAATCCGGGGGCCTCGACGCCTTGGATGCTTCATCGGAAAACATACTAAAAGCTGCTCAGCAGAAGCTTAACACCACAAAGGACTCGTTTCTTCGTCGAAAAATAGCTGATACATTGGCAATTTGTGACGGTAAGGAAATGATTCTGTTATATAGTTCTAGGTGCTCGACCTCCCTGGGTCGGTGAACCCGTTATAAAATATATAGACAAAAAAGAATTTAAAAATTATCTAACATGGTGCAGTCGTTCAGAAGTAACGGGCGGGCGGACACACATTTCGGCAATTCATTTTTACTTATATAGATAGATTTTATTTTGTTCTGATACTTTTCCCTATTTGCTCAGTTAATGATGATGTGTTGTGTCAAATATACTATTATTATTTTCTTTCCAGATGAACAACCGGAGACAAAATTAATAGCAGCGATATTGCTACTCGGCTGTCTCTTTAATATTCCTCCTGCCCGTCGATCTAGAAAAGACTGGCAAGCTTCACGAGCGGAGATATTGGATGGATTTGTGACCATCGTGGATGATGACGCAGACGTGCAAGTGGTAATTGAGGAGCGTCGCCAAAAGCTTCAAAACCTAGGTATTAGCCTCCAACCATTTATAATTTGGTGCCGCCAGTCAGGTGTCTCCTTCACAGTATGTGACAATACGTTTTACAAGTTCACAACACTAACTGAGGCTGTTGATGTGACTTTTAAAATATTTCATGCTACTGCGGCTAAATATCCTACTGAAAGCTATAACATTTGGCTTATTATCCAAATTGGTTTTTACAAAGTTAAAACATCGTACGATCGTATGTCACAATCTGTGAAGGAGATATTAGTTACTCTCGGAGTCACAATTTAAATTAAGATGAAGTGTCACAGTTGTAAAAGGACTTTTCCCACGTTTTCTTCACTTATTACCCACATAAGGAAAGAATGTGAAAAAATTGATATTACTGGAGTTTATAAATGTGGTGAAGACGCATGCTACCGGTATTTCACGGACGTTAGACAATTTAGAAAACATGTTAACTTAAAACATTTGAATAAAGTAAACACTCGTTATTTGCCATCCACCTCAAACGAGGCTTGCGTAGTTCCTATGTGTGAAACAGAGACTACCAAAGTAGCAACTGAGCACATATACATTGAAGCTGATAGTGAACCGGAAGTCCTTGATAATGCTGATAGTATTATTCATAAAGAAGTTTTGAAATTTATTTCAACGCTCTATGTAAATCCCTCTGTATCTCGATCGTCTGTACAAGCTATGGTTAGTCATTTGCAAACCCTTCTTGACAATATCGCACCGTCTTTAATGTCCGTATTCGGCCCTGTGCTAGCTGATGAGGAAAGCATGTCTGGAAGCGAAATTAATAAACGACTTCATAAGTTCAACACAGCTTTGAAGGGCATCTTTTTTCCGTTTCGTTCAGAATATTTGAGATTCCGAGAATTGAATTTATTAGGTTCTTTTATACCACCACATGAAGTAATCGTTGGTTATTGTCCTGACATTTCACAAAGGAGTAACACTTTAACATTACACACCAAGCCACGTACAATGCAAGTAATTCAACTTCGCCAGGTTTTGAAGATTTTTTTTTCCATTGACACTATTTGGAAAGATGTAACGGATTATTTGAACCACCTAAGGGGTAATTTAATAATCCGTGAAGAAAATCCGATGAGGCCAATGTGTCTAGAAAATGTAATGCAGGGATCTGTATGGCTGGCAATGTGTACACCGCAGGCGTCGGACATTATTCTTCCTTTAGTAGTATACTATGATGATTTTGAAATTGGAAATCCTTTGGGGAGCCACGCTGGGGTGCATAAGCTTGGTGGTGTATACGTTTCCTTGCCAGCACTCCCACCACATTTATTTTCATTGTTGAATAACATTTTGCTGTTAGCTATTTGCCATTCTGCTGACAAAACTAAATATGGAAACAAAGCTATTTTTGACCCTGTTATTGAGGAATTGAATTACTTGCAAAACAAAGGAATTTTTATAGAAAATAAGTTTTTTAAAGGAACCGTAAAATTGAAGGTTGTTGCTATAACTGGCGATAATTTAGGCCTGAATTCAATTCTCGGGTTTACTGAAAGTTTTTCAGCTAACAAGTGTTGCAGAATCTGTAACATTGACAAGAAAGGTTTGCAAACTGCTCTATATGAAAACAGTAACTTGCTTAGAAATATGACTTCATACCACGCTCAATTGCAAGAAAACGATACACCTAACACGGGCATTAAAGAATCATGCTGTTGGCTTAAGGTGACAGGATTTGATTTATTTCAAAATGTAGCAGTAGACCCAATGCATGATATATTAGAAGGTGTAGCTCGTTATGTAATGACCTTTGTCATAAACCACTTCCTTGCCGAAGGTCTTTTAAAGATCTCAGTATTGCAACAAAGAATAATTTCATTTGATTATGGACCAGATAGGAATTCAAAACCAAGTAATTGTTTAGTTGTCCAAGGTTCGAAAGTAAAATTGAAAACTTCAGCATCAGAAATGCTTACCCTTATTAGATACTTCAGCCTAATAGCCGGGTTTTACATTCCTTTAGAAAATAAAGTATGGAAATTATACATTATGTTGCGGCAAATCACCGACAGGTTATTAAGTCATAGGGTCTTCAGTGACACCAATATTCAACTCCGGGTTATAATAGCAGAATTTAATCAATTGTACACGGAGCTAACAAAATCACCCCTGCAGCCAAAGTTTCATTTTCTGACTCATTATCCTACCATGCTAATGAAGTTCGGCCCCGTACGTAACATGTGGGCTATGCGTTTTGAAGCCAAGCACAGGGTATCTAAGTTAGTGGCTAGATCATCTTTTAATCGAGTCAATGTTTGCAAGACTCTAGCAATAAAATGTCAACTTATGCTCAATGACTTGTTTGTGAAAAATACAATACCTACAACAAAAATACTAGGAAAAAAATCTGCATTAAATTCAGGAGACACTGTCAAGTTTTCTCTCGGCACTGGCGTTGTCCTCAAATATTCGGTTACTTCCGCTACAATAGCTGGTGTTATATGGCAGCGGAACTCTATTGTTACTGTAGATATAGATGATGAACAATTCTTACCCACTTTTGGCCAAATTGATGCAATTTTGGTGACAGATACTGAAGAGGTTTTTTTCCGTTGCTGTATGTTTGAAACTATTGAATTTAATTCTCATTACAATTCTTATGAAGTTAAACGTGGTAATGATTATCTGTGCTTTCCTTGCCAAAATGCCGTTTCTCCGTGTCCTAACACGCTCACTCTAATGCGAGGTAACACGTCATATATTACAAGTAGATGGTACCTAGAGTAAAAATTTCAAAATTCTGTAGGTATTCTAACGGCTTACGGTCGCTGCTATAATACCTTGAAAATGCGCAAACGAGTTAACTCGTTTGCTCATTTTTAAGGTGTTTTTATTTTGAATCCAGTAATATCAATTTTTTTTGGAAACGTTTACATAATTATTAATTATGTACTTATACCGTACGCGGCGTTGCTAGTTTGAGGCACTGCAGAGTCCAAGGGCAGTTATTTTTTTATAGCAGAGTGCGCTCAACTAGTAATCTACCCTTAGTTACGGTATTTATCGGATATCCCTTTAGGATATCCTATAAAGACGGCCCGATAACGGTGTCCGCATAAAGTAATGGTATGAGCCAGCACCAATAGCTGGTTTAAGGTGAACGCACACTTATCAGAGCCGAAGGAGGCGAAGGAATCAAATTTTAGAATTACTTAAATGAAGTCCAATGTAACTTCGCACACTTATCCGCACCGAATCGTACGACCTTATTCGTCCGATTCGGTAAGTGTGCGAGGTTCCATAGGATTTCATACAAGTAATTCTAAAATTCGATTCTTTCGCCTCCTTCGGCTCTGAAAAGTGTGCGTTCACCTTTAGTAATAGATTTTAAAGTAAAGTATTTGTATGAGGGATAGATTAGTCTCATCGGAGTGTTTATAGTAGCACTTTACTTGAAAATAGATATTTACTATAATAATATAACCAATTTATTGTATGCAGCTTTAAGGTGAAAGCGTCAGGGTAGCCCGCGAAATTCAAATTTTCTTACATTTTTTGCAATTTGCAGGCCAGTGCTAGGTTTTGATTGAAATGTTAGACGCGGGTGTAAGACGTATGTAGTACAACTTATGTACTTACACCCGCGTGCAACATTTAATTAACATACAACCTAGCACTGGCCTGCAAATTGCAAAAAACGGCTACCCTGAAGCAATCACCTTAAGGGCAAAAATGTTTTAGTTATAGGTACATTAATGTAAAGTTTGTTATTTTTTGTAAATTAAATTTCTACTCGTCTCAACCTTTATTTTAATTTGTAAAAACTAGAATTATTGAACATAATGTATATAATGATTCTTTATAATGACCGACAAATAGATACTGTAATCATTAAGGCGAGGATGTTTCTAAACAAAACAGTCTTCTTTTATACTGAATATAAATGTTTAGAGTATATAATAATTATTCATTCATACTATGGAAATAAAAATACCATTCAATTTTCTGTTTAATTTATACATACATCCCTTTTCACCTTCTTACCATTCTTGCCAAGGTACTTTTTTCTATTTTTTTTACTTACTCTCCATTTTTTTAAGGTTCAAGTTTAGGGTTCTTCAGTTTTTTTTAATGTTGAGCTCACACCTAATAATATTTAAAAGGAAAGAACCAATATTGGATACTTAAAAATAAGGGGATCATGTAAGTCCAGTGGCGCCCTCAATTATAGGAGGATTGTGATTTCTAATAATCCAAACAATTTCTGTGTAATCCACCAGTATTTAGTTGTAGTCCTACTGATGGAGAATGAGTAGAACTACAACTAATCACTGGTGTATTATAGAGATATTAATTGGTTTATTAAAAAACACAATCCTCCTATTGAGGGCGACCTCCGTAAGATAATAGGCTATAACCAGAGATATGAGGAAATAGTAGGAAAAGTAAGAGGACCTAACCTAAAATACGAGGAGGTTACCGAAAAATAGTAGGAAAAATAATAGGATATAACTGGATATATGAGGAAGGCACCGAAAAATAGTAGGAAAAATTGTATGACATAACTGAATATGTGAGGAAGTCACCGAAAAATAGTAGGAAAAATAATAGGATATAACTGGATATATGAGGAAGGCACCGAAAAATAGTAGGAAAAATTGTATGATATAACTGAATATGTGAGGAAGTCACCGAAAAATAGTAGGAAAAATAATAGGATATAACTGGATATATAAGGAAGGCACCGAAAAATAGTTGGAAAAATTGTATGACATAACTGAATATGTGAGGAAGTCACCGAAAAATTGTAGGAAAACTAATAGGATATAACTGGATATATGAGGAAGGCATCGAAAAATAGTAGGTAACTAAAACTAAATCCATGGTGACACATCATCTTAAATACTGTTATCATCAACATCAGTATTATCATCGTTCTTTTTGGTGAATCACTATGCTCCGTCCTTTGAGTGAATTCATCATACTTTAAGCTGAATTCACCTCTTTTATGATTGTCAGTTTTCTCAGTGCGCCTGGAGTTTTATTTAATCGCCTATCGCTCAAGTGCTTCCGCTATATTTATATAATATTGAAAGTGGTATAATTAATCTTATAAACGGAGTACTATACCACTTCAGACATTTTCTAGTTCCCACAATTTTTAATAGCCTTCCAGACGATATTAACAGCTGTATCTCCAAAACCGTTTTTAAAAGTAAAGTTAGTAAATACCTTTTAGATATGTTTTTCCAAAGTCTCACTCTAAATAATAGTTGAAAAATTTACGAATTTTATGTCTCTGTTTATTGTTGTTTATGTTTTATATGTTTAAATGAAAAGGTGTTAATATAGCATTATTACAAAAATTTGAAAAAAGGAGCTACATCTGCCAACAAACTGCCTTGCAGTTTGGCAGAAGTAATATATTTTGTAAAAACAACTTAACATTGTGAATAAACACTTTTTCATTTTTTTTTTCATTTTTTTTCATGCGCGGCATGTATCTATGATTTTGTAGCGCGGTCCTACCCTTTGAAGCCAGCCGATAAGCGGCCAAATTGTTTTTTCGCAGGCGCACAAGCCCACACGCATCCCCGTCAGCCCGCGTTCCGCGCTCCTTTAGTCACCTGCGATGAATCTGAAGGCCTTCCTGCCTTCTATTCTAGCTACACAACACACCGTATGAAGGTCGAGATGATAAAATATGTCATCCGGTATTTCTTTTGGAAAGATGTTTATTAATATGAGTACAACAATCATGTATTGAGTTACTTACGCTAGGTAAGGTGAAAGCATTGCTGGAATAATTTGTAACCATAATAAACTTGTAACGTATTTTTCAGCAGTATAAAATCACCCTTACTTCCTATTTGTTACTTCATTTTTGTAACGTGACAAAATATTGTAAAAAATTGTAACGAAAATGAATATAAAACACGTGTTGAATATAATCTCAAACGAAATAAAAATAAATAAAGCTCTTTAGCTCAAATTGTTGTTTACTTTTGATTTGGGCAAGAGTAATACAATTTTGAAATAAGCAAATAGTAAATGAACAATTTACCATTTGATAAATTACACAAAAAGGAACGTGTTGAAAAAATTCACCACTGGCATAAGCACACTACACTCAGAAAATTTACGTCAGAAAATGGCCGACTGTCAGTATTTAGCGCTACATGATTGGCAGCTAACAGAATACTCCGTACTGTTAATTCATAATTTTAAAATATACTAAATATTGGTGTTACAAAATATAATAACAAAAATGACAAAAATCGTGGACACAGATTTGATATTAAGTAAATTATCTATTTCTATATTATTGAAAAAAAAAATGCTGAACCTAGACAGGCTTAATAATACTCAAGTGTATATTTGGCTTGAAATACTGAGATACCTATGTAGCAAGTAAGAAACAAGAGACTCTTTTGTAACGCTCATGTCTCCGAGGACACAATTATTTACATGGGAGAAAGATGAACCCAAAACAAAAATGTGCATTTAAAAAACTATGTGTTTTATTAGGCTTTGAAATTCATATTATTCATCTCTAATTATTTATGCCTACGTACCATAATTTATTTATATGAAAGATACGCGTTATATTGATAAAACCTACCATGGACATTTCAGCATGTTGAAATGTAGAATTATTTTTATTAATATTACCCATACTTTAAGTATTATCGTACCAGAAGTCCTTTACAAAAAAATATCACATCATTTTGATTTCATCTTTGATCTGAGGCCTACACGTTCCACGAAGACAATAAGTAGAACGTTGAAACCCCAGTGTGCCACTATCAGTGTACCTACTTGCCGATTCTGTTCCCTCATGCGGTTAGACACAGCAAGAGGCCTGTTTGTCTCGTTCCTCACTCCCTCGCTATTCACTTAACATAAACTATTTGAGACCGAAAACTGTCTTCATTGGAGTAACTAGTAGCTAACTTGTTGCTGTTTTCATTTGTTTTGAGGTTTGCTTAGAGTTTTAGGAACGGTTTTTATCTTCTCTTCAAACCGTGCTTTGAAATAATGTTGGTGTCTGTACTTTGCAATTTTTGTCTAGTCTCTATTTGATTATAATTATTAATGATTTTGACATAGTTAATGGTGGTATTGACGTTTTTAATGGTAATTTTGACATTATTATGAATGATTTTGACATTGCTGGTTGAGCACCTTAAGTGACCCAAATTGACTTTTTAATACTTATTTTTGTTACACCTAAGTATTAGGTCATTTCTTTAGCAATAATTAATTCGTTTCAAATGGTTTCGATATGTTAGTATCTGTGGCGAATTGTTTCGCGCGTTTCGGATCGCGCTCCGGCATTCGCTGAACCTGGCGACACTAGTGCCATATAGTTTGGCCACCGCTCCTCGAGCGCTAACTAATGTGAACCCCTCAGTATTCTTTGTTTGTGTCACAGTCGGTGCTTGTTTCCTGTAATTATGAGGAAAAGTTGGTTTTTCAACGTGATGGACAGCTAAAGTTTGAAGAGATTCGTTATAAATACCCAACAGTGATTTGACAATCTGTTTCGTGAAAGTGCTTCACGGTGTGAGCTGCTAACAGTTGCTGGCGAAGCGTTCCTGAGCTGGTCTGCAGGTTAGTGGGCCAATAGTTTTCAGTGCTGGCGTGGAAACCATTTATCATTCTTCACCTCACAGGGTGGGTTTCATAGGAATCAATATAATTACTATCAAACCATATTTTTTCATAATTGAGTTTACCGCATGTGGTTATTTACACGCCGCCACACCAATTGCTATTGATTATTTTGACATCACTATTAATCATATGTGTTTTGGTATTCGTTGAGATTAGTCGCGTCGCTCGCGTGCTCTACTTAAGTGCAAAGTGCAGACGCAGCAAACCAACCACGCCAGCTCGGCCGCGCTCGCCGCGATGACATACACAATCATGTAAGAATTGACCTACATTCCAATTATAATTATTAAGTGTAATTTATTAACTCACCAATAACATGGCTGAGACCACCAAAATTAAAATAAAAACCGAAAACGAGCAACTGCTGTATAAATACTACAGCGAAGAAAGAGCAGAAAACGAACAACTGCGTAATGTTATTTCTGATATGGAAAAACAAATAAACAGCCTCCAAGAACAAGTGAGGTATTTACAGCATAAAACGCAGGAAAGTATAGCTGCAACCAGTAAGCCAGCTGAGCCAGTTAAAAGTCCAACACAGTGTCCTGAATATTGTACGGATGAGGAGGAATTAGCTAGGGAAACTCAGTGGATCAGGCAAAAGAGCAGAAAAAAACGAAAACTAAACACATCGCCCACTAAAACTACTAGCATTGAACACTTAGAGACTGTTCAAACAGAGAAAGTAAACATCAAAAAGATTCCACCACCTCCGCCTGTAGTAGTAGATGGCGTCGAAAACTACCAGTCCCTGTTTGACTTATTGTCAAAGTCTGAATCTGGTGATAAATTTACTGCTAAAATGCTGAATGGGAAGTGCGTTAAAATAAATGCAGCGAACGAAGACACATATAAGTCTATAACAAAGTTATTAACTGAAAGTAACTTTCTCTGGCACTCCTACGAAAACAAGCAGGAAAGGCCAATAAGAGTCATGGTGAAAAGCCTTCATTTCACATGTAAGCCTGACAGAATAATTGAGGACTTACAAAATAAAGGTTTCCAGATTGAAGATGCAGCCAACAAATTGAGGTGGAAAAATAAGGAGCCTCTGAACATGTTTATGCTGTGTTTTAGAAATGAGGAAGACATAAATAAAATCTATGGTATTGTTACGAGCTGGGGTTCGGGATAAATTAATTTAAACCAATTTACCAAAACACACAAACTGTTTACTTAAATAAACACAAATATCGCAACTACAAGAAACGTCACTTGGAATCACTTGTTTCGCGTGTACTGTATCACTCGAATCGTATTCGCTCGCTTCCGAAATCGAACTGCTTGTCGGCCCGACAATCCGCTATTTATATCCCGAGCACAACATTCTCGAACATTCGACACCGCCACAGCGTAGAAGCTTCTAGTAACTTCCATTGAACTGTTTAATCCCACTATTCAACAATAGATGGCAGTAGCGTCTACGTACAATTTCGTGTAGTACTTGCTACTCAATAACAGATGGCGTTAGCGTGTCATTTCCAGTAGTTTCTAACACTGCCCCGTCCTTAGATGGAATTAGCGTGATGTTTCTAGACTTTTCGATTTACGTCACACTGCCCCTTTCTGAGATGGAGTTAGCGTGATGTTTCTAGACTTTACGATCTACGTAACACTGCCCCCTCCTTAGACATGCTCGTCCCGAGCATCATTATTCCCGTAGTATCGTGCCAATCGATCTACATGGACAATTTTAGGTGCAGTTCGCATACCCTTTTGTATTCGGTAAGTGACGTCGTTGATCTTGGTCACAATTCGGTACGGCCCGTCCCATTTTGCCTGCAGTTTAGGGGACTTTCCTTTGCTGCGCACTGGGTTTTGCAACCACACTAGCGAACCTTCATCGAAGCCAGTATTGTTCATCTTCCGATCATAACGAGTTTTCATTCTCTCGGACATCTGTTGGCCTGATTCTCTGACATGCTCATATACGTCATTCATCTTGTTGCGCAGATCATTTGCATAATCTGTTATACTCCGTGGTGAATCAGGGGGAATGCCGGTTATTAGATCAGCTGGTAACCTTAACTCCCTTCCAAAGTTCGCGAAGGCTGGCGTCACAGTTGTACTCTCGTGAACTGCACTTCGGTATGACAGAAGAAACGGTTGTATGTGCTTGTCCCAATCCTTTTGTCTGCTTGCTACAACTTTTGCCAGATATCTTTCCAACGTCTGATTAAATCTCTCCACCATTCCGTCAGATTGTGGGTGGTATGAAGTGGTTCTGGTTTTGTGAGTACCCATAACCCGACATGTTTCCTGAAACACTTGAGACTCAAAATTTCTTCCTTGATCGCTGTGGATTTCCAAGGGCACCCCAAACCGACAGAAGACTTCGTGCACTAATTTATCAGCGACTGTTGAAGCTTCTTGATTAGGGATGGCGAAGACTTCCGGCCACTTGGTGAAATAATCCATGACAACCATGAAATATTTATTTCCACTTTCACTTTCGGGGAATGGCCCAGCGACATCTAATGCTATTCGTTCCCAGGGGGCGCCTACGTTGTACACTTTCAATGCACCCCTGCTGCGTGTGTGTGGTCCTTTTACCGCTGCACAACTGGTGCATCTGCGACACCAGTCCTCCACATCCTCTCGACAATGGATCCAGTAAAATCTTTCTCGGATCTTTAACAGAGTCCTTCTTACTCCCATATGACCACCTGAAGAACCATTATGGTAGAGCCGTAGAACTTCTGGTACCTTTGTTTTTGGGACTACCATTTGCAGGTGACAGCTATTCCCTCGAGCATTTTCCCATTTTCGGCACAAGACACCATCCTGGATCACCAAGCTCTCCCACTGTGCCCAATAACTTTTTGTGGTGGTACTCATCGCTGCAACATCACACCATTTGGGTTTGGGGGCATTAGCTTTAATCCACTCGAGAATTGGCCTAATATCTGTGTCACTCTGCTGGGCATGCCGTAGGGTTTCCTTCCACTCGTCACTAAGGTCCGTTCTTAACATCCTGACAGGTACTGTTTCCTTAGCTTCTTGCCTGACACAATGCTTACAGTCTTCAGGACAAGGTCTTCTTGATAAAGCGTCCGCGTTACCGTGAGACTTCCCACTACGATGTTCAATTGCGAAGTCGTACTCTTGTAGCAGTTCAATCCATCTCGCCACTTGTCCTTCTGGATTCTTAAACTGCAACAACCACTTTAATGCAGCATGGTCAGTTCGCAGGTGGAATTTGCGTCCAAGCAAGTATTTGCTGAAATGCTGCAATGTCTTTACTACGGCAAGAAGTTCGCGTCTCGTGACACAATAATTTCTTTCTGGCTTTGATAAAGATTTGCTGAAGTAAGCTATCACAACTTCATAATCTCCTTTCCGTTGAGATAACACACCGCCTATTCCAGTATTACTTGCGTCCGTGTCAACTATGAATTCATTTTCTGTGTCAGGGTAGCCTAAAATTGGGGTATTGCACAAACGTTCCATTAAATCTCGAAATGCGATGTCACAGTTCTCATCCCAACAGAACGGTCTTTTCTCCTCAGTAAGCTTGTGAAGAGGTTTGGCAATGTCAGCAAAATTCTTGACAAACCGTCGATAGTACGAGCACAAACCCAAAAATGCCCTGACCTGCGTCTTGTCTTTCGGGACTGGCCATTCCTTGACGGCGACGATTTTCTCAGGATCTGTTTGTACTCCTTCCTTCGAAACCACGTGCCCCAAAAAGCTTACTTGCTAACTGAAGAATGAGCACTTCTTTGGACTTAGCTTGAGATTGGCTCCTCGGATTTTTGATAGAACACGTTCCAAATTCTGAAGGTGGTCTTCGAATGTGCGGCCCACGATGATGATGTCATCTAAATAGACAAGGCAGGCGTCTCCAATTAGTCCCATGAGAACTAGCTCCATTAGCCTTTCAAATGTTGCAGGAGCATTGCACAATCCGAATGGCATGACGTTAAACTGCCATAGTCCCTTTCCCGTAGAAAATGCAGTTTTCTCCTTGTCCTCAGGGTCTATTTCCACTTGCCAGTAGCCACTTTTTAGGTCTAACGTGGTAAACCACTTCATTCCTGACAGCGTGTCCAGCGTGTCGTCGATCCGGGGTAGTGGATAGCTGTCTTTCTTAGTAACGTCATTCAATCTACGATAGTCTACACAAAACCGCATGCTGCCATCTTTCTTTTTTACCAGGACCACAGGAGAACACCATGGACTAGACGAAGGCTCTATAACTCCATCCTTTACCATTCCTTTAATCATGGTATCTACCTCCTTTTCTCTTGCCACTGGTAGTCTTCTTGGTCGCTGTCGTATCGGTAACTCATTTCCGGTATTAATTCTGTGTTGAACCAATCCAGTCTTCCCTATGTCAGCATCATTTGTAGAGAATATGTCTGCATATTGAAGTAGCATCTTCCTAGCCTTCTCTCTTTCTTCTTCTGATAGATCTTTACGACAGTCTTCCAAAAGATTTAACACGTTAAATCTTGCACTTTGGGCGTTATTTTGAGGAGGCCCATGTTGGCATTCACGCATCCAAGCTACTTCCTCACAGGAACCCATCAATGTACCCTTCTTGATTACTTGCTCCTTTTCACTTGGGTTCAGTATGCGTACGGCTGCAACGTCGATTGCCTTTACCAAGGTCCGCGCAATCTTCCATGGAAGGTTATCATCCAATCCTTCAATGAGAATACATCGGTTCTTCTGCCCAGAATTATGTGGGAGACTTACTGGAACTATTGTTTCCGATCGGGGAGGAAGAACAATCTTCTTCAAGCAGTACACTTTCCCTGATGGTGCACCTTCCATGAAGACTTCTTCTGATCCACATTTTAGGACTCCTTGATTAACGTCGATCTCGCAACAGTGCTGTCGCATGAAGTCCAAACCTAGGATGCAGTCATCTACTATGTCAGCCATGATGACCTTATGCCGGTAGATTGTGTTACCCAGTTTTAACTCCACCTCCTTCTCACCACGGACGGTTATGTGCTGACCCGTGGCTGTTACTAATTTTACGCCGTCATGCTTACCAAAGAAGTCCCCAAGAAAACGATTCGCTAGTTGGGAACTGACAACCGTGCGAGAAGCTCCAGTATCCAATGTCAGCTTACATGGTCTTCCGTTCACTTCACCTTTTATGACTAGGGTGTTCCCATCATGGGCTTGTGAGACCGAAATTATTGGGGCTATTTTAACACCAGCCAGCACCCGCCCCGCAGTCCTGGCGTTTATTAGTTTCCCTGCTGCTGGGCGGTCACATCAGCCGCCCTTCTTTCCTGGGTCTGGTCTTCGTTAGCTGTGCTTCGCTTCGGGCAACTTGAGCGAAGGTGGCCCTTTTCTCCGCAAGTGTAGCATCTAGGGCTGTACCTAACACGGTCACGAACAGGTGACGCCGCAACCTCCCTGATGCGATGGGCTCGATGATCATGCCTCACTGCCTCCACCTCCAACGCATGGGCCAAGGCGTCCTTGAGGGTTTCATGGTGCCCAAGTCTCACAGCAGCCCTTACTTCCAAGTCCCGTATGCCATCTATGAAGGTTTGAATTAGTATACCCTCGATGAGTGCGGGCGCAGTCTGGTACGCCTTTCGAACCAGCTTTTCGATTTCCAGGGCCCACTGCTGTAGGTTTTCACCACTGCGCTGCACACGATCCTTCAACTGGGCACGAAAAACGTGTTCCAGGTGCGCGTCACCGTATCTGGCCTCTAACGCCTCAACGAGCTGCTCGTAGGTTACATTTTTGCCGAGAGCCTCTAACACAGTTAAAGCCTGGTCACGAAGGGCCAAAGTAAGCGCGGTCATGGCTTGGCCTGTTGTCCACCCATTTGCTTCCATGACAGCTTCAAATTGAATTTTGTATGCCGACCAGGAAGATGTTCCGTCGAAGGGTGGCACTTTAAACCCGCGCACGGAAGGTGCAGCAACTATCGAAGCCGTAATCCGGTCTCCAGCTTTCAGAACTCCAACCGCTTTTCTTATATCAGCGATCTGGACTTCGGCCTCAGAGATACGGTTTTCATGTACCTGAACAGTCTCCTTCATGGCTTTGATGTCTTTGCCAAATGTCGTGTGTAGATCTTTCAAAAGGAGAACCTGCTCCTCTTTATCACGCTGAAGCTGTTCTTGCAGGCGGCGGGTCTGTTCTTCCTGTCGGCGGGCCTGTTCTTCCTGTTGGCGGGCCTGTTCTTCCTGTCGGCGAGCTTGCTCCTCTTTGTCCAGCTGCAGCTGTTCCTGTAGGCGGCGGGCCTGTTCTTCCTGTCGGCGGGCCTGTTCTTCCTGCCGGCGAGCTTGCTCCTCTTTGTCCTGCTGCAGCTGTTCCTGTAGGCGGCGGGCCTGTTCTTCCTGTCGGCGGGCCTGTTCTTCCTGTCGGCGGGCCTGCTCCTGCAGCATCGCCATTAGCGCAGAAAGATCCATGGCTGGTGATGCTGTAGGAACACCAGACGCTTGGGAGACTGGCTCCGTCGTCGGCTGATTACCCCCAGGTGTCTGTCTAGAAGTTCCTTCAAACCGCCTCTGATCCACCTCCTGCTGGCGCTGACTCCTGGTACGGATACCTTCCGTATCCTCCTTCGGTAAAACTGGCATAATTTATCCCTTACTTCTGACACCAAATGTTACGAGCTGGGGTTCGGGATAAATTAATTTAAACCAATTTACCAAAACACACAAACTGTTTAATTAAATAAACACAAATATCGCAACTACAAGAAACGTCACTTGGAATCACTTGTTTCGCGTATACTGTATCACTCGAATCGTATTCGCTCGCTTCCGAAATCGAACTGCTTGTCGGCCCGACAATCCGCTATTTATATCCCGAGCACAACATTCTCGAACATTCGACACCGCCACAGCGTAGAAGCTTCTAGTAACTTCCATTGAACTGTTTAATCCCACTATTCAACAATAGATGGCAGTAGCGTCTACGTACAATTTCGTGTAGTACTTGCTACTCAATAACAGATGGCGTTAGCGTGTCATTTCCAGTAGTTTCTAACACTGCCCCGTCCTTAGATGGAATTAGCGTGATGTTTCTAGACTTTTCGATTTATGTCACACTGCCCCTTTCTGAGATGGAGTTAGCGTGATGTTTCTAGACTTTACGATCTACGTAACAGTATTAAGTCAATATTAAGATGTAAAGTAGAAGTACAACCGCTCCATACTTCGAGGCTAGTACCTCAATGCAAGAGAAGCCAGGCATACGGCCATACACACAAATACTGTTCTAAAGAACCTAGATGTGTCAAATGTACTGGCAAACATCTGACTGCTGACTGCAAAAAGCCGGCAGATGAAAAGCCAAAACGCGTCCACTGTGGAGAACCACATCCTGCTAATTATAGAGGATGTATAGTAGCCCGGGAAATGCAAGTTATAAAGAACAAAATGTTGAAGAAACCGGCGGCAAAAAGCCAGCGCAAAATCATCGAAAAAGTGCAAAGTAGCTCACAAATGCAAAATCATTACGTGACACAAAACACTCACAAGAAAACATACGCGCATGTTGTAGCTAAAACTGTTGAATTTGCGAATATTCGTGACAATATTAATTCCGATAAAGGTATGGAAGGAAAGTTGGACGAAATTATTAAATTGATGACTTCATTTAATGCTCGTTTGAATAGACTAGAAAATAGCGCTATGACTGCTATTCCCACACGTAAAAAATGGATCCATTAAAAATAATGGCATGGAACTCAAACGGACTACTTAAACATAGATATGAGCGCCGATGGCCAATCTTCCGGCGGCGGCGCGCCGATTTTTTTAAGTCGGCGGCGGCGGCGTCGGCGGCGTGACCTTAATTTAACTACCATAATTGAAATAAAAAAATAATATACGTATAATCAAGATTTTCATTTTCGAAAAGGCTTCAGCACCGTAGACCACATCCATACTGTTCGGCAAATTGTACAGAAGACCGAGGAGTACAATCAACCGCTGTGTATGGCATTTGTGGACTACGAGAAAGCCTTCGACTCCATCGAAATTTGTGTAGTTTTGGCCTCTCTGCAACGATGTCGAATTGACTGGAGATACATCGAGGTGATGAGGTGCTTGTATGACGCTGCAGCGGTGACTGTCCAGATCCAGGATACGAAAACCAGCCCAATCTAACTGCTCAGGGGGATGAGACAGGGGGATGTGATATCCCCGAAACTGTTGACCAATGCGCTGGAGGACGTATTTAAGACGGTGGACTGGACAGGGAATCAGTGTGAACGGCGAGTACATCTCACACCTTCGTTTTGCAGACGACATCGTCATAATGGCAGAGACGCTGGAACAGTTAGACCAGATGCTGCATAGCCTAAATGGAGCCTCACGGCGGGTAGACTTCCGCATGAACTTGGACAAGACGAGTCATGTACAATTCGCATGTCTTGCCGAGTCCAATCCGCACCGAAGGGTCGCTTTTCGAGGTTGTGAAGGAGTATGTCTACCTTGGGCAGCGTTTGGAAAACTTCGTCAAGTCTTTTCGTCGCCGATACCGCAATGTTTGAAGACCAAGGTCTTCAACCAGTGCGTCCTGCCCGTCATGACTTATGCAGCCGGAACGTGGACACTGATGGTTGGGCTGGTCCACAAATTCTCCGAAACTGTTCACCACTGCACTGGAGGATGTCTTCAAGGTTCGGGGCTGGTATCAACATCAATGGCGAGTACATCACTCACCTTCGGTTTGCCGATGATATAGTTGTCATGGTTGAGACTATGGAGGGCCTCAGTACAATGCTCGATGACCTCAGAGCTTCCGAAAGAGTGGGTCTCAAGATGAACATGAACAAGACAAAGGTCATGTCCAATGCTCATGTGATACCCACTCTAGTGAAGATCGGAGGCGCTACACTCGAAGTTGTAGACGAATATGTGTAGACTGTCCAGTTAGGTAGGTCCAACTTCGAGAAAGAGGTCAATCGTCGAATCCGACTCGGCTGGGCAGCGTTCGGCAAGCTACGCAATATCTTCTCGTCCCACATACCGCAGTGTCTCAAGACGAAAGTCTTTGACCAGTGTGTGTTGCCAGTGATGACCTATGGCACCGAAACGTGGTCGATCACAATGGGCCTTATTAGAAGGCTGAAAGTCACCCAAAGGACGATGGAGAGGGCTATGTTGGAGTTTCCCTACGCGATCGAATCAGAAATGAAGAGATCCGTAGGAGAACCAAGGTAACCGACATAGCCCGAAGAATTGCTAAACCGAAGTGGCAGTGGGTAGGGCACATTGCTCGCAGAACAGATGTCCGATGGGGCCACAATGTTCTGGAATAGCGACCGCGTACCGAAAGACGTAGATTTGGATGGCTTCCAACAAGGTGGACCGATGACCTTGTGAAGTCCGCAGGTATCCACTGGATGCGGGAAGCACAAAACCGGTCGAAGTGGTGGAGCTTGGGGGAGGCCTATGTCCAGCAGTGGACGTCTTTCGGCTGAAATGATGATGAATGATGACTTGTCTGACGTGCGTACGGTTCGGTCAGCGTGTTTGGTTAAACTGAATGCCGTCGCTCGGGCTCGGCGCGCCGGTGCCTAGGATCAGCGGCGGCGGCGCGGCGGAAAACGTGGCAGCGGCGGCGCGCCGGCGCGGCGCTCATATCTACTTAAATATCAACATGAATTGGAAGTAATCCTGATCACAGAAAATATCGATGTATGTCTTATATGTGAAACTCACTTTACTAAGCAATCATTTATAAAGTTCCGAGGTTATAAAGTGTACCATGCACTGCACCCTGACAACACTGCCCGTGGTGGGACCGCGGTTATAGTCAAAGAGAATCTCCGTCATCATGAAGAAGTTAAGTACGAAAGTTATGAAATTCAAGCTGTAGCGATTTGTATTCAATCTCAACTGTATCCAATCACTGTAGCGGCCATCTACTCGCCTCCGAGATACAATATAAAAAAAGATTATTATGTGAGATTCTTACAGCAACTCGGAGAAAGATTCATTTTAGGTGGTGACTTCAACGCTAAAAATACACAGTGGGGGTCAAGACAAACCACGACCAAAGGAATGGAACTAATGACTGCTATAAAAGAGCTAAAGTGTGAAGCTATTTCTACCGGAAAACCAACTTATTGGCCAAGCGATCCACGCAAAATTCCAGATTGAATAGACTTTTTTATAACTAAAAATATTTCCAGTAATTATTTAAGCATCGATGAATGTTTTGACATGAATTCGGACCACTCACCAATAATTTTATCGATATGGTGTCGGATCCTACACACAGAGAACAATCCAACGCTTGTAAATACTAACACAGACTGGGAGAGTTTCAGAATAGATTTGGATAATTCAATAGAATTAAGGGTTCCATTGAAAACTCCGGAACAGCTGAAATTGGAATTGAGTAATTTTACAACTAGTATACAGAAAGCCGCCTGGAGAAATACACTGAAAAAAACACACCGGGTCAAAGCAACCACCTACCCTGCAAGCATTAGTTGTCTTATAACCGAAAAGCGCAAACAAAGAAACAGATGGCATCAGACTAGATGTCCACAAGATAAAAGACTGTTGAACAACCTCACTAAGCGCCTTATGATAGAAATTCAACACTACAACGACTCGTTAACAAACAGCTACCTTAGCCAATTAACGAGTGACACTAAAACAAGCTACTCGCTTTGGAAAGCTACGAAGCACATAAAACGACCGATCGTACAAATTCCTCCTATCAAGGAAGTAAATGGAAAATGGGCAGTGACTGACGAACAAAAAGCCTTAAGGTTCGCTGAGCATTTAGAGCAAATATTTCA
Organism: Aporophyla lueneburgensis; assembly: GCA_932294355.1. NCBI lineage: Eukaryota > Metazoa > Arthropoda > Insecta > Lepidoptera > Noctuidae > Aporophyla > Aporophyla lueneburgensis. Next base: position 8,184,867 of record OW028758.1, on the reverse strand, counting down.
CACTTCAGCCGTAAGACGTCCACTGCTGGACTTAGGAAAAACCCAAACCCAAACAAAATGAAACCCAAACTGATGAGATGATAATACGGGGAGTACAAATTAGTTCAGACATTAAGTTAGTTACCCCATAAGAAGTATCTAGAGAAATTAAGTGCAATTTTAATCGAAGAAAATCCCCTGGTTATGACCTAATTACAGGAGAAGTTTTACAGAATCTCCCACGTAAAGCTATAGTTAAGCTTACCACGCTCATTAATGCTGTATTTCGGTTGAAACATGTTCCTGACATGTGGAAAGTAGCTGAAGTCATCATGATAGCCAAGCCTGGGAAGCCACCTCATGAAACAACATCTTACAGACCAATCTCACTATTACCTGTATTATCAAAATTATTTGAGAAACTTTTGCTAAAGAGATTGAAGCCTCTAATTGAAGCTGCAAATCTAATCCCCGATTACCAGTTCGGATTTAGAGAACAACACTCTACGCTAGACCAAGTACACAGAATAACTAATATAATTGAAAGAACACTAGAGGAGAAGAAGGTGTGCACCACGGTTTTCCTTGATGTTGCCCAGGCGTTCGATAAAGTGTGGCATGAAGGCCTCATTTATAAGTTAAGAACAATGTTGCCTCAACAGTTTTCAGATATCATAGAGTCCTATATATCAAACAGATTGTTTAGAATAAGACAAGGAAATGCCTATTCGAACCTTAGGCAGATAAAAGCTGGCGTACCACAAGGAAGTGTACTAGGACCGGTCTTGTACCTACTATACACTTGTGATATTCCTGAGCTAGAAAATGGGGTAATTGCAACCTTTGCTGACGACACTGCTATCATGGCTGTTGGAAATAGTCATGAGGAAGCCATAGAAAATGTTCAAGAATCCGTAAATCGTGTTTATGAGTGGACTGCAACATGGCGTATCAAACTTAATGAAAGCAAATCTATCGACATTAACTTCACGAATAAAAAGCCACAATACATCCCGGTATTCATGAATAATCAACAAATTCCATACGCGAATACTGCTAAGTATCTTGGCATGACCCTGGATGCAAAACTACGCTGGAAAGAGCTTGTCAAAAAGAAAAGAGCTGAATTAGATATTCGTTACAAAAAAATGTATTGGCTACTTGGTAGACAGTCGCCATTGTCAATATGTAATAAATTGTTGATATATAAACAAGTCTTAAAGCCTATATGGACCTACGGTATACAGCTGTGGGGCTGCACCAGTCAAAGTAATCGTCAAATTATACAACGATTTCAAAATAAAGTACTTAGGGATATAGTCAGCGCGCCCTGGTACATAAGAAACAGCGACCTTCACCGGGACCTTAAAATGGATGTCGTAAATATAGTAATACAAAAATATGCAGAAGCTCATGAACACAGACTTCATCACCACGTGAATGTCGAGGCGATCCAAATCCTTGACAACACTGAATTAGTGCGAAGACTAAAAAGGGTTAAACCCTTTGAGTTAGTTTAGTGCAGTGTAAGTGAACTGAAACAGTAGTGAAAGTGCCAACTTTTATAAAGAACACGTGAATCAAGTGTCTTCCCTCTAAGTTATAGTGAATAAGAAAGACGTTATTGGACGATTTCTTAGTATTATGGTAATGTACTTAGCAGTTTAAGTTATATTTAAATTACTTATTAGCTAATAGGCTAGATTGTAATGTGAATAAAGTATCATCAAATGTGATATTTTATAAAGCCAAAAAAAAAAAACTATTAATTGTTTTAACTTTATTAATAATAATTATAGATAACTAGCTTTTGCCAGCGGCTTCACCCGCGTGGATGTCGGTAATTACCCCGCGGGAACATACTACCGGGATAAAAAGTAGCCTATGTCCTTTCTCAGGTTCTAAACTATCTGTGTACCAAATTTCATTTAAATCGGTTCAGTAGTTTTAGCAGGAAAGTGAGACAGACAGACAGACAGACAGACAGACAGACAGAGTTACTTTTGCATTTATAATATTAGTTTAGAAGTTTAGAAGTTTAGATTTGCCAAATGTTAAAATGTGTATCACTAGTGCTTAAGATGTGTAGGTTTGTAAGTACTAACAAAATTGGATTTTATGATCTGCTCAATTGATTGATTGATTGATTTATACTTATAGAGGCATAGGGTGTAAATTTGACTTATGCTTTTTGAAAAATGAAGGATTTATAGATCAGACGAGTGTTGTGTATATATCGGGAGGTTGTATATTTATGTTCGTTACGCGGTAAATTGTGTTTGCACGATGCAGATTTGCGTGACGTCAGTCTGATGCCTAGTGGCATGTGGCGGTTCAGTTGCCGCTACATCTCTTACCTCCTGAGATTTGAAAAATTATTGATTGATTTATACTTATAGAGGTATAGGGTGTAAAGTTCACTCATGCTCTATAGAAAAAGGAGGATTCATTGACCAAACGAGCGTTGTGTATATATCGGGAGGTTGTATATTTATGTTCGTTGCGCGGTAAATTGTGTTTGCGCGATGCAGATTTGCGTGACGTCAGTCTGATGCCTAGTGGCATGTGGCGGTTCAGTTGCCGCTACATCACTTCCCTCTTGAGATTTGAAAAATTATTGATTGATTTATACTTATAGAGGTATAGGGTGTAAAGTTCTCTCATGTTCTATAGAAAAATGAAGGATTTATAGACCAGACGAGTGTTGTGTATATATCGGGAGGTTGTATATTTATGTTCGTTGTGCGGTAAATTGTGTTTGCGCGATGCAGATTTGCGTGACGTCAGTCTGATGCCTAGTGGCATGTGGCGGTTCAGTTGCCACTACATCACTTACCTCCTGAGATTTGAAAAATTATTGATTGATTTATACTTATAGAAGCATAGGGTGTAAAGTTAACTCATTTTTTTTGAAAAAATGAAGGATTTATAGACCAGACGAGCGTTGTGTATATATCGGGAGGTTGTATATTTATGTTCGTTGCGCGGTAAATTGTGTTTGCGCGATGCAGATTTGAGTGACTTCAGTCTGATGCCTAGTGGCATGTGGCGGTTCAGTTGCCGCTACATCACTTACCTCCTGAGATTTGAAAAATTATTGATTGATTTATACTTATAGAGGCATAGGGTGTAAAGTTCACTCATGCTCTATAGAAAAAGGAGGATCCATTGACCAGACGAGTGCTGTGTATATATCGGGAGGTTGTATATTTATGTTCGTTACGCGGTAAATTGTGTTTGCGCGATGCAGATTTGCGTGACTTCAGTCTGATGCCTAGTGGCATGTGGCGGTTCAATTGCCGCTACATCACTTACCTCCTGAGATTTGAAAAATTATTGATTGATTTATACTTATAGAGGCATAGGGTGTAAAGTTCACTCATGCTCTATAGAAAAAGGAGGATTCATTGACCAGACGAGTGCTGTGTATATATCGGGAGGTTGTATATTTATGTTCGTTGCGCGGTAAATTGTGCTTGCACGATGAAGATCAGTCTTCATGCCTAGTGGCATGTGGAGGTGTAATTGTCGCTACATCACTTACCTCCTGAGATTTGATGTCGATAGTGAGTTGAGTCTTGTATTTTGCGATGCTTGCCAGGGCCAGTTAAGGTTCCAGCGAGACGGAACTAGGTGCCGAATAGTTCACGATGAAATGAAACTATCTACGAAGGCATCCCAGTGAGTCGGAGTGGTGCTGCGTTATGTTACAGTGCGTTGGATATGGTACAGCGCCAGGTCGAGGCTCTGCTTGTGGGCAGACCGAAAGATTGAGGAAGTGATGAGGAAGTCACGCTGATGAAGTTAGAGGCACGAAGAACAAGGTTTAAAGTTGATGTCAGGACGTTATACGCTGGATTTGCGTAAAGTTAGTGTTATGTGGAGTTAGCACGTGGTGGTGTAGATGCTGCTACAAATTTATAAACCTTTATGACATGAAAAGTTCTATGCAAAAGAGTGGCGTTAACGAATTTCCTAGAGGATTAAATAAACTAATGTCTTCTTGCGTCTTGCTGACCATGGTTATTGTTATTTGTATTAACTGTTATTTTATTCTACTCCGGAGGTTCTGTTTAACTATTGTAACTTCAACTTAGCTATATGCATCAATGTATGTATATGGATCATTTTGCATCGTTGAACATGTAAGCGGGCACACCCTTTATGCCTGGAGGCTTTATTTAGTTTTTAAGTTTTGTTTACGTTTTTGTTTTATTATTTCAGCTTGACTTTAGTTTTCAATTTTTTTGTTGGTATATTGGCGTGTGCTAGCTGACATATGGCGAATAATGTATGTTTTGTTTTATAATATTAATTACTTACACAATATTGTATAGAATCAAGTTCTTCTAACTTAACAGAAAGCTGTGCTGCTGGGGAGTTTGTTCCGCCACTTCTTCTTCCCAGCTACAGCACTAGGAAGTGTCGAAGGGTGGGCGTTTTGGGGGAACTGTCTTGTGTAACTTTGACGTTCAAAAAGTGCTGACTCTCAGCCTAGTTTGAATAAATGACTTTTGATTTTGATTTTGATTTTGCCCGATCTGAGGAATCGAACTTAAACTTCAGCAAGCCATTGAAACTAAATAACATAATCATTTTTAATTCAAGTTTTCTTATTTTTAGTTTCTAAATAACAACATTCAATTAAAAAAGAAATTAAGTAATCAACTAATTTATATTATTATCCTTTCCTCTTTTGCCGGTTTAACGAGTGACGATTAGATAAACAACCTACTTGAAAGTTAAACTCACTCTAGTTTTAATAAGCACTACCAAACAAAGTGCAGTCAACCTCGTTGTTTCTATACCGAAAACTTTCGCGTGGAAACAATGAAAATTTTAATTTTCGAACTCTAACTACCCGGGTCGGTTGCAACCAGCTGGCAAAAAATTCGACAACAATTTAAAAACACATTTCACCTTATTAGACTGCCGCTGCTAACTACGCTGTGGTAATACTGGACTAATTAAATTGCACTGTGACTTTGACAGCTGTCGGCGACAGTACTTTGTAGTTCAGGAGCTTGGATGTAAAAAAAATGTTGAAGGTCAAAAAGAGTAAACGTGGAGTTTCTTGCCGGCTCTTCTAGCTTCTAACGTTTCGTAAGTTTCCATGTAGGCTTATGTAAAATGAAATAATTTAATTTGATTTGATTTAGCTTGTAGTGTAAAGTCTTCTTAAGGCCCAACATCAGAGAAAATAATGATTTTTTTTTCCTCTGTATCCTATACCGACTTTACCATTCCCTTACTTCAAAATCAATCTACAAGTGTATATCGGATTGACAGATGTAACAAGTTTGTTTGCTGCATTTTCGGGGCATGGCTAAGTACCAAATAACAGCCGCACGGTTAAATAGCCAAATGATGATATTATCACTAATGTAAAGCTTAAAATGCAAGTCTATAACCAGGAATAAGTTACAAAGAAAAAGTTTAAAATATCTTAATAGGAAAATCGTTTAAAGTCACTTAAAATGCATTGAAATTACTATTCATGGCATCGAGAGAATTTAATTCAATTGAATATTGATTTGTCGACCGAGTCGATTTTTATTTGATTACGTGCCTGGGGATAATATGACCAACTGTAAAATGGTTTTGATTGTTTTCTTAATTGTTGTTATTGTAAAATTAATCTAGTAACATATTAAAAGAAGCCATAGTGCACGTGGGTATAGTTGTAAAGTTCAATTTTATTTATTTCTCTGACGAGATTATCTTTTTTTTTAAACAATAACAATTCTTAAGGCGCTGTTCAAACGTAAAACACCATAAAACACTTTAATGTTAAGTCAAAATTGAGTGCAAAGGAAAACCTTGTTCATGAATATTTCATAAAAATACTTCTAAATAAAAATAGAGCTCTAAAAATATTTTTCATCGCATTATTCTTAAAATTTTGAGCGTAAACTATCATCCTTTATGTAATGATAATACTCAGTGAAATAAAAAGTACTTAAAATTACTCTGCTTAGCCGTGCATTTATTTCTTTATTTAATGGAAACTGCAAAGTCGCTTTTATTTTGATGGTCATTTTATTCAACTGTCATCAAGTTTTGAATCTTGTTTGTTGCCATGGTGCGCTATTGTAAAATACCAAAAGAAATGCTTTCTGTTGTGCCTTAATAAGATGGTGAAGTACCTGTTAAATGTTTTGATGAATTAATCTATAATATATTATACAGTCAGTACTTCTATAAAACGATGTCAAGCAAAAGCAAAATAATTCTTAATCAATAACTTATTTACACTTAAACCAGGCGTGAAAAGGTAGGTAGATATCATAATTATAGTATTTATCTAGATTTTGGAAAAATCGTACCGTCATCATCAACTAGAAAGATGGCAGTTTAATTTTTATGTGCTAATTCTCACTTTTAATTTTTATTGCGCCATGAATACTATGACAAAAAAATCCAGTTGCATTCAAATGTACTATTTTATCCGTAGCATTATATCTATACTTACTAATATTATAAAGCTGAAGAGTTTGTTTGTTTGATTGGACGCGCTAATCTCAGGAACTACTGGTCAAAATTGAAAAAATATTTTTGTGTTGAGTAGCCTATTTATCGAGAAAGGCTATAGGCTATAAAATATCACGCTACAACTAAGAGGAGCGGAGCAGTAATGAAAAATGTTGCAAAAACGGGGAAAATCGCACGGGTAGGCGATTCGAAGCGACGGGAAGGGTCGGGGGAAAAAGAAATTTAACGCGGACAAAGTCGCGGGCAGAAGCTAGTCTTTTATAAAATCATGCTCCTGGTCTAAGCTCTTGAACGGCGGACGGTCTAAGTTCCAGTGAAAGAAATGCGCTCCAACGAACACCTTTCATTTCGCGCTGGCGGCTTTATGCCTTTTTGTTAAATGCTGGTAAGCTAACGTCTGGGAGGCTAATGTGACACCAATAGTACCTTATGAACCTGGTCTTTGTAAGGAATTTTAAGGTGAGATTTAAAAAAGAATGAAAAAAGGAGAAAGGTAATTAAATTATTGTATTAATATTTACATGTCATTGTTTAGGGTAAACGTGATGATCTGTATTCATCTTCTGTAATCTTTTTACAAATATAATCTAAAAAAATATAATTATGATCATAACAGATGAATACTTGGTACAAAGTTACTCTGAATTATTATTAATTATTTAAGGTACAGCTATCATTATCTTACAAGATATTAAAGATTATAATAATATTATAACATATTATAAGCCAGACCTCGAAGTTGTATGTTTTATGAAGACAGAAAATACAAGACAAAATGTTGGTCTGGAATTTAGCCTTATATTTTGTGGAACATTTATTGGGCTGTGCATTTGGAACATACTTCTTCGAGAACGTGCGTAGTTAATTAAAGTTTTTACATAAATTGAGGATAAGTGTGTGTATCTACGCAATAAAAAAAAAATAAGGCTAAAACTTAAACCAGATGACAGAAACATCGTGTTCTTAATTTGCGTTCGTGATTTTCTAATAGTCGAGGTTTCGTTTTTGGTCTTACTTTTTATTTAAATTGTATTGGGTACGTTAAAGATATATAACTAAAAGGCGCCATATTTAATTTAATGTAACGACACATCTATACTTAATATTTTAAAGCAGAAGAGTTTGTTTGTTAGGTTGAACGCGGTAATCTCAGAAACCACCGGCCCGAATTGTAAAATTATTTATGTGTTGAGTGACCTATTTATTGAGAAAGGCTATAGGCTATATAACATTACGCTATGATCAAAATGAGCGGAGCAGCAGAGAAAAATGAAAAAAAAAACTAGCAGGCAATTCGATGCAATGGGAAGAATCAGGGGAGCAAAAATTTGACGCGGATGAAGTTGCGGGCAGAAGCTAGTAGAGTAGCCTATAACCAGCGCACGATCAAGACACTATACCTTAATGAAATGAAATAAAATACGTGATAAAACATTTACTGGCCTTAGTTTTTTTTTAATGCGGAAAGTAAAGTAATGACTCGCGACTCTACGACCATACATATGTTTATTTTTATTATTTATAAATGTGTCTTAACTTTAAGCAACTTTAAAAAACCGGCCAAGTGCTAGTCGGACTCGTGCACCGAGGGTTCCGTACAAACCTGTAGATATTCACGGTTTGTGATTAAGGTTTGTGTTTATGAAATTAAATGTTTTTGTATTATTTTTGAGTTGATTGAATGAAAGGTAAATTGCGGTTTATGATTAATGCCATATTAAAAAAAAAAAACTACTCACTAGATCTCGTTCAAACAAATTTTCGGTGGAAGTTTACATGGCAATGTACAACATATATTTTTTTTTAGTTTTATCATTCTCTTATTTTAGAAGTTACGGGGGGGGGGGGGGGGGGAACACACACTTTACCACTTTGGAAGTGTCTCTCGCGCAAACTATTCAATTTAGAAAAAAATGATGTTAGAAACTTCAATACCATTTTTGAAGACCTATCCATAGATACCCCACAAGTGTGGGTTAGATGAAAAAATAAATAATTGAGTTTCAGTTTTGAGTATGGGGAACCCCAAAATTTATTGTTTTTTTTTTTTCTATTTTTGTGTGAAAATCTTAATGCGGTTCACAGAATATAGTTATATAGTTTCGGAAAAAAGTGGCTGTGACATACGGACGGACAGACAGACAGACAGATATAACGAATCCATAAGGGTTCCGTATTTTTGCCATTTCGCAATGGAATCCTAAAAAAGGGGGTTAATATTAATGGTACCTACTATTTACATCTAATTTTAATACAGCTGTAGATACCGCAGAAATGTGAAATAGTAGTGTCATAGCAAAAAGCTTGATGCAGCTTGTTCTTGTGCGAAATTCTTGGAGCGTGTGATACTGGCCCAAAGATCTTAGCGGCATTTTACCCTGAGGCCTTATGGTGAATGTTTTAGAAAATGGCCATTGAATAACTAACATCTATATCTATCTATATCTATACATATAATAAAACAGAAAAAAAACTGTGTCTGTACATTGAATATATTAAAAAAATAATTATTGAGGGGGGTTTAGAAACAGTAATAGAGCACGAAACCAAAAAAAAAAAATCTGTCTGTTTGTCTGTTTGTTTGTACACGCTAATCTTCGGAACTACTGGACGGATTTGAATGATTTTTTTGTTGTTGTATAGGTATTAAGTCTGGGCAAGATATAGGCTATAATTTATCTTGAAAACTTGAACACCTAATGCAGAACCGCAACAGACCAGCTAAACTATAAGAGATACAAAAATGATACCATAGCAAAAATTATTTCACGTGATGAGCATTTTCTGTTAAGAGAATACATTTGAAGATCTGGAACACCTGATGTGGAACTCCAACAGCCCAGCTACACTATAACATATATAGTAATGACGTCGTAGCAAGAGTTGTTCAACCTGATAAGCACTCTCTGTTGTGGTATAAAATTTGAAGATCTGGAACAGCTGATGTGGAACTCCAACAGCCCAGCTACACTATAACATATATAGGAATGACGTCTTAGCAAGAGTTGTTCAGCTTGATGAGCAGTCTCGGTTGTCGTATAAAATTTGAAGATCTGGAACAGCTGATGTGGAACTCCAACAGCCCAGCTACACTATAACATATATAGGAATGACGTCTTAGCAAGAGTTGTCAGCTTGATGAGCACTCTCGGTTGTCGTATAAAATTTGAAGATCTGGAACAGCTGATGTGGAACTCCAAGAGCCCAGCTACACTATAACATATATAGGAATGACGTCTTAGCAAGAGTTGTTCAGCCTGATGAGCACTCTTTGTTGACGTATAAAGATTGTAGATCTGGAACACCTGATGTGGAAATCAAAGCTATCACTAATTTCACTGTATAATTATAAAATAACATAAGCTGGGATTACCTCCACGCGGTGAAGGCGGTAACAGTTTAGGACTGATTTTCGATGAAAATTCTATGAATCATTGAAAATTTGACTCTACTGGCTAAAATTTGTTTTATTTTATCGAAGAAATATGCCTTCGGGCTTATGTTATTTGAGTGTTTAATTTCCTTTTCCATTTATCTTCGTGACACTGTAGCCTACCCGGTAACGCAGGGGAGCAGTCACTTAGATTTTAATTGATCAGGTATCTTCAGAATAAAACTATAACCATGCCTAGAAAGAGGTCAAATCTTTCCTAATGTTTCAAAGGAGCTAAAAGATTGAGGATTATAAGATCCCAAGAATCTACCGAAGAGCATCAGGATAGACTTGATGCTGTTCGAGAACATCAGGCTGCAACTCGCTCCGTAGAAACATCTTCGGATCGCGAAACTCGCTTGCGTTCTCAGCGTATTTATGCATTTACATTCAGGTCTCTAGAGACCAGTGAAGAATATGATGCGTGACTGTCCGCTGATCGTGAACGTCATGCATTGTCTCGCGAGTCGGAGACGTTCACTGATAGAGAATTGCGCTTGAGTTCTCAGCGTATCTACACATCTGCTGCTAGGTCTCTAGAGACAAGTGCGGAACATGATGCGCGACTGTCCGCTGATCGTGAACGTGGCAACATATAGGCTATACATAATTTATTTCGGAAAATGAACACCTGATGCAGACCGCAACAGACCAGCTAAAGTAAGTATAAGAGATATAAAAATGGTGCCATAGCAAAAATTATTCCACGTGAAGAGCATTTTATGCTGTGAGAATAAATTTGAAGATCTGGAACACCTGTTGTGGAACTCCTAAATAAAACTCTTAATAACATATTAAGGAATGACGTCTTAGCAAAAGTTGTTTAGTCTGATGGACATACAAAAATGAAAGATCTGGAACGACTCCAATCGTCTCGCTCATCCCGTTGTTTTCCCGTCCCCGGGCCTTAGAATTCTATCAGACGTTTCAGATCTTCGATTTTGACGACCCCGTTGTCGCTGGCATAAGCAACAGGATCCGCGTACGAAGTCGCGGGCAGAAGCTAGTAATGAAATATATTAGATATTAAACTCATTGAGAAATTATAATCTGCACTCGCAACAATTCGATTTACTAGCAATAGTTTTTTTTTGTATCCAAACTTCAGTACACGCTATATTAATTAGGTCTCCACTGGATTACGATAGTATATTCTGAATGACAGTGTTCGAAGTTTAATTTCCAGTTACATGGATCAGCACGAGAAAACTTAGACTATAATAATTTACACTAGTTTTTACAATAATTTTAAAAGAAAGAACATTGAACTAATTCTGAGCATGAGGTCCTCCGCCGTGGGATTTGGAGGCAAAGGTCCTCGCGCATATGTGGGAGTGGCACGAGTAGGCGAAATGCCGGGGCGAAACGGGTACGATTGTCGCAACGTCAGGAGTCCATTGCGGACTCCCGGCCACCGTAGGCGCGAGCTTGCGGGCGGCGAGCAATGTGTAGCTCGCCGCCAAGTAAGGACCAGGCTCGGGTTGACGGCGCGTTGTGGTTCTCGCGCGCCACACAGAGATGTCAGCAGTACTGAAGGGGTCTGCTAGGACCGATGCCTGCCTGGATTGTGAGATTTGTTCCAAAGAGATACCATGGCCCTGGCAAATGGGCAATTGAAGGCACACGGGTGGGTGTTAGTCAGTAAAAGGCTGACATGCCCTCCCGCTCCGCCCAGAGGGGGAGACGTCATTTGAAGATTTCCCAACCACAAACAAAAGAAAAAAGCATGAGGTCCTGGGTGAATTCGAAGGTTAGACAAAGTGTTATAGGCTTTTTCCGTCTGGAATTTCTCAGTAGTAGCCCGGAGTCTGAATTTGTGCCCGGTTGATAGCAATAAGGTCGCCCCTATTACATGGGACTTAAACCATAATTGGCGAAATGTGGGTGTACTATAGGTACACTTCTGCCCAACACTTTGGGGAAATATAGCGTGGTGTTATGTTATGCAAACAACGCAAAGAACTGCGGTTCAATCGACACCAATTAGTTACTTTTCGTAACAATAATTCTCGATGACGCAAAATTAAGACTCAAAATATTCCAAAAGTAGGTTTGAACATCCCAAATACTTGAGCAGATTTGTTCATAGTTCGCAAAGAATTTGTATCCACATCAGTCTCACCACAAATAACAGGCGACGCTTGTATTTCCCTGCAGAGCTTGCCATAATATTTGCGTAACTCCTCTGTATAAAGTCGATATTCCGCCCCCCGGGTACAGAAACAATCTTCTCGTTGAATCTAAGAGGGATGTTGTTCTAACTCTACAGTATAATGGGAAAAAAATATGAATAAAACACTACGCGGTACAGTGCGTAGAGGTGTACGCAATTATAGGGCGGATTGGAGGAAAATGGAACAGATTTTTTTGCTACATTCATTTTAAATGTTGGTTTCATGAATTTTTGGTAAAGATTGGAGAGGTTTGCGGCTAAGTAATAACAGGTTGGTCTGTGGATGGGTGACCATCTTCACATATCGAGACCCCTCGTACCTCGGAAAGCGCGCTAGTTCCGGTTTTATTCGTGGACAGTCGGGTCGGGTCGTCAGAAGCTCGAAAGTCTGACAATCAGTCCTACCGACGGCGATCATGTTTTCCAGTACCTAGGCTGTGGAGTTCAGACGGGTAAACCAAAATACTAGTATTCAGTTGCATCCAATTAGACTCGAAACCCTCAACATTGTTGAGAAAAAAGCTAGGCCAAGATGATGGTGAATTTGTGGTAAATGATGAAATGACCGACTTTGTTACATAATGTCTGTTAACCGCTTGAAACCCGAGCGCGCATCTTCTTATAAAAGAATCTGATGAAAGTAATAAAACCCTGTTTGGGTATAATTCTTCAGCAATCACTATTTGCTCTGTTTTTAAAAGGATTCAAATTTAATATCTCATCAATTGGGAATATGCAAGTAATTCAATTTTTTCTTGAATCATCACTAATGTTGTTAAAATAACATTATTATATTTAAATTGAAAATCGTCGATTAAAATTTAGATTATAGAATAAACTTGAATAGTCGAAAACGATTTCTTTCTCCTTTCTAAAGGTGATTTAAAATTAGAATTTCGATATTCAAATACTTAAATTGATAAAGTCAGTATTGTGTGCCTTTATTAATTTCAAATTCGATTCAAGAGGAGGTGGAGTTTCAGCATATGTCCATAATGACCTCAAACATAGCTTATCAGAGTCTACGTACTATGGAGGAAACAACTATTTATGGATACGACTAGAGCGTTATGCACTAGAAATAGGAGTCGTATACAACCCCGGGAATACTAACTACACAGATTTTCTTGAAGTGTATGAGTCTCAGCTACAACAAAGAAAGAGGGCAATAGTGTTCGGAGATTTTAACATTGATTTATTAAACAAAGACAAAAAGACTAAACAATATAATGAACTCTTAAAGGGAACTGGACATAGATTGATAAATAAAACTACTAAAAAATATTGTACAAGAGAGTCGAACACCAGGAAATCTATATTGGATCATGTCAGCTCCAACCTGAAAGACGATCACTTCCACATGGCAATAGCTGACTCTTCAATGTCAGATCACAAACAAATATATGTTGAACTCAAAAAAACGAAATCCCCTGGAAAACTACGGACCCAATACGAAGCAATAGATTATACAAAACTACTCGACACACTAGAAACAACTAATTTTGAAGATTTCAATGATGACTACACATTACTAGAAAACAAAATAAAATCAACAATTGAAAAAAGTAAAACAACAAAGACCAAAATTCTGAACCTACCCCAAAACGACTGGATAAACAGAAACATAATTAATGATATCAACCAAAGAAACGCATTGTGGACAGAACTAAAGCAGGATCCGAACAACACAACCCTGGAAGCAGAATTTATCACCAAAAGAAAACATGTTGCCAAACACATGCAAGATACAAAGAATATTTACTATTATAAAAAATTTAGCGATTGTATTCATAAACCTAAGAAAATGTGGAATTTATTTAACATCCTAGCAAACAATAAAATTAAGCAGAATTGTGCTCCTTCAAAACTGTTGATCGACTCGAAATATATTACAAACCCACACGAAATTTGCCAGATTTTTAACGAGTACTCGCCACGATAGGTCCCCTTCTAGCGAATGAAATACCTAAATCGTTTCATGAAAATCATTCACATGCTTTACCAACAACTCCTCCCGGAAACACTCCACAGTTATCGACTCTTGATCCGTGTTCTGCCGATGAAATTATAAAAATTATATCAAATCTCGATCCTAACTGCAGTACCGGATTAGATGGGATTACTACCAAAGCAATAAAATGCATAAAACCTATAATAGCGAACAACCTGAGCAAATGCTTCAACAAACTGTTATCTGAAGGTAAATTTCCCGATACGTTAAAAAAGGTGAAGGTTACTCCCATTTACAAATCGGGTTCAAAAATGGACCCAGGTAACTACCGACCTATTTCAGTGTTGCCTGTATTGTCAAAAATATTAGAAAAAATTCTACACATTCGATTAGATAAACATATAACTTCTATTAACTTTCTTTCAGACAGACAGTACGGGTTTAGACCAAAAAGCAGCACATTAACAGCTACAGTTAACCTCATTACTAAAATTAAGAAAAATGTAGATAGTAAAAACATAGCCCTTGGTATCTTTATTGACCTCAAAAAAGCTTTCGACACCGTTAGCCATGAATTATTACTGAAAAAGCTAGAAACCATAAAAATTCCCGGTAATGCCCTAAAAATGTTCGATTCCTATCTCAAAAACAGGTCGCAGTTAGTTAAAATGGATAATTATTATCAAAGTGGCGCATTACCTATAACGTGTGGAGTTCCCCAGGGATCAATTCTAGGGCCCCTGCTCTTCCTCATCTACATAAATAATATTCAGGAACTCAAATTACATGGCCATCTTACTCTTTACGCAGATGACACTTGTTTATTTTATTTCGGATCTTCCATCCATGATTTAGTTGCCCAAGCACAAGAAGATTTAAACACCCTTTTTTCGTGGTTTAAATATAATCTACTTACGATAAATACTTCTAAAACATGTTATATATTGTTTAAAGCAAAAAATAAAATAATACCTCCATTTAATCCATTACTTATCAACAATATACCCTTGGAGCAAAAATCTTGTGAAAAATATCTTGGACTTAGAATGGATAGTTCTCTATCGTGGTCTGTTCACATAGATCATATAAAAACAAAACTGACGTCATTACTTGGATCCCTCCGAAACATAGTTCGATGCATTCCACATAAACTGCGTCACACCATCTATAACGCCTTAGTAAAACCACACCTACTATATCTGGTTGAAATTTGGGGCAGTGCGGCCAAAACGAAGCTAGCAAGCCTCCAAGTCGCACAAAACAAAATAATAAAACTGATTTTTAACTACCCGTATTTAATATCAACATGCAAAATTTATGAAGAAACCCAAATAATGAACATTAGACAGCTATATGTTTACAACACATGCATTTTTATTCGTAAGGCAGTAAACAAAAGTATTCAGACCAATTTATCGTTTACAAAAGTCAAGCAAGTTACACAACGTAGCAGTCGCAGGGCTAGTTATTTGATTTTACCGAAGACGAGAACGAAGTTTGGCAAAAAAATGTTAAGTTTTGAAGGAGCACAATTATACAACAAAATACCCTCACATATAAAAAAATTGCACTCATTCCATGCATTCAAAACACAATTAGCTGCATATTTAATGAAAAATACTACCTTTCCCAAAAGCTGAATGCATTGGATGGGTGTAAAATTATTTCAATAACGTCTGTGACGAACGTTTAATAATTTACTGTAAGCATTGTTCTCATGTAAGTGACTTTGTGTCTTTTTTGAGAATAAATTTCTTTAAACCTAAACCTAACCTATTATTTGTACGATAATATATTGTACATACGTAGGTAATTCATAGACTTTTATATTGAATAGGTATTTAGGGTGATTGGAAGATGGGTGCAAAGCTTTAAGGCGAAGACAGTACAGACAATTTAGAACCATTTAAGCCATGGTTGTCTTAGACGAAGTCTTACCAAATATTTTTAACCAAATTTTTAAGTTTTTTTTCGGAAATTCTCAAAATTTAATGTAAACTGCATAATTATGGCCAAATTGAATGATAAATGAATTCATTTTTTATTTATTTAATTAAAGTAATGTGTAAGCAATCAAGCAAAACATGTTTTAGGCTTCTGTGTCATTAGACATTTTTTTACAGACATTTAAAGCTCAGAAAAAATAAAAAATTTGTACAATACGTCTTTTAAACCTTATTAAAAAAAAAACGGAGGATGCTTTTTTTGTTCAAACCTTTTTGAAGACATGCTTGATAATCGCTCTTTCTTTGAGGTATCATTTATGCGGATATCTTACAAATTATTGAAATTAGGGCCTACAAACCAATTTGAGGGAGAATTTTTTTATTTTAGGCAGACTAATTGTAACAACATTTGAATTAAAATTATTTATTTTTCATGTTCAAAATGACGGCCGTGATTCCTAATACAAGCACGGCCCCGTCTTCTAACTTCTGTAGTCGTTATTTTCAACATCATCTCCTGCTTCATTGTCTCAAACGCTGAATTTATTTTTTGTATCAATTCTTCTCTAGTGTTTATTTCTATGTTGTTATATAGTGTTGTTATATAGTGTTTATTTCTATGTTTATTTCTATGTGTATATACACCAGTTCCTTGGCCCGGCCCCACACGAAAAAGTCCAACGGGGTCAGATCTGGGGAGTGAGCGGGCCAAGGGATGGGTCCATCCCTGCCGATCCAGCTATCAGGAAAGCAATTGTTGAGGTGTTCCCTTACATTTAAAGTCCAATGCGCTGGACAGCCGTCTTGCTGAAAGATGACTGTTCGGTCTCTTTCGAAGATCGGGACACCTGATTCCTCTACCAGCAGTGGTAAATCAATTTGCAGAAATTGCAAATAATTTTCGCCATTCAATGAATCAGGCAAAAAGTGGGGCCCAATCAATGTTCTGCCAATTATTCCAGCCCATACATTCACAGAGAATTTCATCTGAAATGACACCTGCTTCTTAAAATGTGGATTGTTGTCTGCGTCGGCCCATTCATGGATGTTGTGAAAGTTTGTAATACCTTCCCTTGAAAATTTACTTTCATCCGTCCACAAGATTGATTTCAGAAACCACGCATCTTCGATGTCTCTGTTGAGGAGGAAACGGCAGAACTGAATTTTTCTTTGAGGATCTTGCTCTACTAGACCTTGCACACTCCTGCCATGGAACGGATACTTATCATTTTGGTGCATTGTATGCCACACCTTCCATTGAGAAATGTTTAAATTTCGAGCTACTGCTCTAGTACTGGTGGTAGGATCCGCTTGAAATGTTGCTAAAATGTTTTCGTCGACGGCAGTTTCGTGTCTGCCTGGGTTGACTCCAGGTTCCACGCGGTGAAACCCATCTTGGGCAAGACGACAAAACGTGTTGTAAAACACTCGGACATTCGGTATCCTGCGATTCGGATAGCGCTCTTGATACATCCGTCGCGCCAAAGATCCATTGCCGTCTGCTCTACCGTACATAAATACGATATCCGCATATTCTTGATTGGAAAAAGTAGCCATAGTCACTTAACAATTAAGAAAAACGGCGTAGGAGCGCACTAAATGTCAACTCAACACAATTAAGTCAAAAATCAACACGTGCAGGAGCGCGAGGCTACGACTGGACACGGTGAAACAAAAAGTTCAAAACTAACGCAAACAACACGTGCAGGAACGCAAAGGGCTACAACTGAACACGGTAAATTGTGAATCAACACGACAACGTCCACTCACAAGGGCAGTAGTTTGACTAATAAGTAAAAGATGTAACGGCTTCATCACAGACCGACTGACCCTGACTAAAGAAAAACGACTTTGTTGCCTCAGTAACTAAGACCATTTTGCTGTAAAAACGAACTCTTATCGCTTTTTGCTATTCATTGGGCGTTCTACCTGGAAATGCCATCGCACCGCGCTCGGTGGCCATTGTTTAGAGAATCGAATTGGTTTGTAGGTCCTAATTTCAATAATTTGTAAGATATCCGCATAAATGATACCTCAAAAGAAAGAGCGATTATCAAGCATGTCTTCAAAAAGGTTTGAACAAAAAAAGCACCCTCCGTTTTTTTTTTAATAAGTTTTAAAAGACGTATTGTACATTTTTTTATTTTTTCTGAGCTTTAAATATCTGTAAAAAAAATGTCTAATGACACAGAAGCCTAAAACATGTTTTACTTGGTTGCTTACACATTACTTTAATTAAATAAATAAAAAATTAATTCATTTATCATTCAATTTGGCCATAATTATGCAGTTTACATTAAATTTTGAGAATTTTTGAAAAAAAAAAAACTTAAAAATTTGGTTAAAAAAATTTGGTAAGACTTCGTCTAAGACAACCATGGCTTAAATGGTTCTAAATTGTCTATACTATCTTCACCTTAAAGCTTTGCACCCATCTTCCAATCACCCTGTATATCCATCAGTCATTTAGACTAACTACTACTAACTACTAGGTAACAAAATAAAAGATGAATAAATGAAGTGGCATTAAATTGGTTTTTACATTCAGTGGTATGTTTTATTATATTTGTTTTTTTGGTCTATTTTTGGATATTTTCATTCAATAAGTATGGGACAGACTGTCTCTACGTGGACGTCATGGTCATGGTGGTGCTTCCACGCTCCTGAACTCTAGGTCTGTACCAGAAGAGTTTATTTTGCCTAAACAGGTCTAAGGTTCCGTGTGTTGCCGAAAGTAAAGAAGCACCATTCCGTTTCTTCCCGTGGGTGTCGTAGAAGTCAACAAAGGGACTTACTAGAGAATGGGCAGCAGCGATCTGCCCAGCGTGGTGATTATGGTAAACCCCCCTTGGCGGGAGGTCTATGTCCAGCAGTGGACGTCTTATGGCTGTGTACAGGAACGGGAGACAGGTGCTCTTCAATGACTGTTTTATTCAATTAGTTATATGTAATTATGTATTTGAATTCGTCCTTTTTCAAGCAGGGTATATTAGGTTATGAAAAAATAGTTTAACAGATCGGTTTTAAAATGGATCGAATGACAACAAACGCGTGCTGTCGTTGGCGCCAACATGCCGGCCGCCTTGGAAGCTCCAGTTTCCAAAAAACTATCTATTTACGTTGCCGCTTGATTGGAGACGCCGCAGGCTGCATCCATGTTGTCGTCATCTGCTGAGGATACAGGCAGCGGGCAGATTTTGGAGAACGCCCGTTGTACAGGTCCCGTAGCAGTCTGGATGGTGGCGACACGCGACACGCCATCCTTTCCTGGGAAAATATGGGTAACTCTGCCCATACGCCATTTTAGAGGTGGTTAGTTGTCCTCCTTAATGACGACAAGCGTGTTTAAGGCTATGTCTTGACTCTTTGTTTTCCACTTCGTCCTTGTTTGAAGTTCAGCAACATATTCTTGTAACCAGCGTTTCCAGAAATGCTGTTTTATTTGTTCCACTCTGAGAAACCGTGTCAAGCTGTGGGTCCGTGCTTCGGTGAGGTCTCTGCAGGCTGGTGCAGTGAGTGGCCAGCCGATGAGGAAATGAGCTGGGCTAAGTGGACGAAGATCATGTGGATCTGAGGACATAGGAGCCATAGGACGGGAGTTCAGGACTACCTCGATCTGTGCCAACACAGTGCTGAACTCCTCGTACGTCAAATTAGCAGTACCCACGACACGCTTAAATGATAAATGACTTTATTTTTGCAAGTAGGTTTGTACAAACACTTTTACACGTCAATCATATTTTTTTAAACTAGATGAGGTCGGCGTTTCTTATCTGACTACTCTGAGAAGAAAGGCCGAAACAAACTCAGAGGTCACAGTCTCTTTTAAAGTCCAGACATAATTTGGTTAGATCATGTGAAGACCATGTGGATTGGTGTCTGAAGTGGTCTTTTAAGGAAAGAACCACACAGATTGAGTGGACCTGTCCAATCAGTGCACGCATTTGTCAGTAATCATGCAGCTCAACTCAGAACTTAAGGAGGTCAATGATTCGACGAACAATACCAAAGAAAGGACATTTGTGTAGGTCGCATAAATTACTCAAACTGCCAGACTGTGATAAAAAATAAATGAGAAGAAAAGGAACCTAGAAAAAAAAAAATAACACCCACTTAATCTTCACATTTACAATAATTAAAACAATACAATACTATAAAAGTAAATATTAATGTCATTGTATAGGTAAAATTCATCAATGGGTATATAAAATCAGGAAATAGTCTCTGTCTGATCATTTGAGGACCATGTACATGGGGTTGTCTGAAATAGTCTTTTGAGGAAAGAACCATACAGATTGAGTGGACCTGTCCAGTCAATGCACGCATTTGTCAGTAATCTTTCAGCTCAACTCAGAACATAAGGAGCACAACGATTCGACGAACAATACCAAAGAAAGGACATTTTCGTAGGCCGCATTAAGTACTCAAACTGCCAGATAATCATTAAAATGAAATGAGTAAGAGGGATATATATAAAAAAAAAAACAAACATCTACATAGTTCTCACATTCAAAATTATTAAAATAATAATAATAGTATACTCCTCAGAGTATATATTCATGTCATAGTTAAACAATAATCAAAATGTCAAAGTGTATAAGCAATAATCAAAATGTCAAAGTGTATAAGCAATAATCAAAATGTCAAAGTGTATATTCCCAATAAATAATTAGTAAAATAGGAAAGTAATTAATAATAAAAAAATAAAAAAATATCATTCAGTACAATAAGAATTTAAAAATAAAAATTGGAGCAGCTTAATCCCAAGCCTTTTTGTCCTCAATATAATCTTTAACAGTGTAAAAGGCTTTCTGGCACAACTTACGTTTAATGAATGATTTAAATTTATTGAGACTTAGATCTTGAACATGGCTTGGTAGTTTATTATAAAAGCGTATACATTGACATCTGAATGAGCCACCTATTTTCTTGAGCCTTGTTGAAGGTACAACAAATTTGTGTTTGTTCCTAGTATTTATACTATGGATATCACTGTATTTTTTAAACAATTTAATATTCTTATGGGCATATAAAAGATTTTCAAAAATATACTATGAAGGCACAGTCATTACATTAATTTCTTTAAATTTCTCTCTGAGTGTGTGTCTCGGGCTTAATTTATAAATTGATCGAATAGCCCTTTTTTGCAAGACAAAGATAGTCTGAATGTCGGCGGCATTTCCCCACAACAGAATACCGTACGACATTACACTATGAAAATAGGCAAAGTACACTAAACGGGCTGTCTCTGTCAGTTAAATTCCGAATTTTCCTAACAGCATATGCAGCGGAGCTTAGCTTTTTCGACAATTTATCAATATGTGGTCCCCACTGAAGCTTGGCATCCAAAGTTAAGCCCAAGAATACAGTGCTATCTTCAGGATTCAATTCTTCGCCCTTTATCAACACATTCGTTTTCACTTGCCTAACGTGAGGTAGCGTAAACTTAATACATTTGGTTTTTTTTTCATTAAGAAGCAAATTATTTACATTGAACCAGTGAACTACTTTTGAGATCGCGCTATTAACATCGTCAGTAACCAGCTGCTGACGTTTAAGTTTAAACAAAAGTGAGGTGTCATCCGCAAACAAAACTATATTATGATTATCTTTAATGAGGTAAGGCAAGTCATTAATATAAATAAGAAACAAAAAAGGAACAAGAATTGAGCCCTGTGGGACGCCCATTGTTACGATAGATCCGGGAGACCTTTTTCCATTGACATCGACACTCTGAATTCTATTACTCAAATATGAAGTAAGAAGATCCAGAGCGCTGTTCCGGATCCCGTAGTGGCGGAGTTTCCTGATTAAAGTTTCATGAAGAACGCAATCGAATGCTTTAGATAAATCACAAAAGATGCCCAAAGCATCGCATTTATCTTCCCATGCATTGTAAATATGCCCTAGGAGTTCAACACCGGCATCGGTAGTTGAACGACCCCTTGTGAAACCGAACTGTTTGGTATGTAATAATTTATGTTTATTAAAAAATCGTTGCAATTGGTCTAAAATTAATTTCTCAAAAATTTTACTGAAGGTAGGTAGTACTGAAATAGGTCTATAGTTAGAGGGGTCTGATGTACTACCAGATTTAAATAAAGGTATTATTTTACTATTCTTCATAAGGTCAGGAAACTCCCCACAGTCGATACAATTATTAAATATAAGAGCTAAAGTAGGTGCTACAATGTCAATAATAGACTTGGCGACTTCTACAGAATTACCCCACAGATCTGCAGTCTTTTTTACATTTAAAGTGTGGAAGGTTTTAATTATATCTTTACAAGTAATATGTTCAAAATGAAATTCCGAATCGCAAACATTAACATTTTCAATAAGCAAAGACTCAGCAACAGAAGGTGATGATTTTAGGGATTTTGTAGTTGAAACAGGAATATCTGAAAAGAAATTTTCAAAAGCTGCCGCGACTTGTGAGTCTGATGTTACTATGTTGTCATTGATAGACAGGCTGTAGTCATTATTTCGTTTACTAGACCTTCCTGGTTCACTATTAATAATATTCCAAGTCGTTTTAATAACATTATTACTGTTTTTAATCTTTGAACTCAAGTAACGCGACTTGGCCATCCAACAAACTTTTTTAAATAATTTCGAATAATTTCTAACATACTGTTACGTAGATCGTAAAGTCTAGAAGCATCATGCTAACTCCGTCTAAGGACGGAGCAGTGTTAGAAACTACTGGAAATGACACGCTAACGCCATCTGTTATTGAGTAGCAAGTACTACACGAAATTGTACGTAGACGCTACTGCCATCTATTGTCGAATAGTGGGATTAAACAGTTCAATGGAAGTTACTAGAAGCTTCTACGCTGTGGCGGTGTCGAATGTTCGAGAATGTTCTGCTCGGGATATAAATAGCGGATTGTCGGGCCGACAAGCAGTTCGATTTCGGAAGCGAGCGAATACGATTCGAGTGATACAGTACAAGCGATTCCAAGTGACGTTTCTTGTAGTTACGATATTTGTGTTTATTTAATTAAACTGTGTTGTGTGTTTTGGTAAATTGGTTTCTATTAATTTATCCCGAACCCCAGCTTGTAACATTTGGTGTCAGAAGTAAGGGATAAATTATGCCAGTTTTACCGAAGGAGGATACGGAAGGTATCCGTACCAGGAGTCAGCGCCAGCAGGAAGTGGATCAGAGGCGGTTTGAAGGAACTTCTAGACAGACACCTGGGGGTAATCAGCCGACGACGGAGCCAGTCTCCCAAGCGTCTGGTGTTCCTACAGCATCACCAGCCGTGGATCTTTCTGCGCTAATGGCGATGCTGCAGGAGCAGGCCCGCCGACAGGAAGAACAGGCCCGCCGACAGGAAGAACAGGCCCGCCGACAGGAAGAACAGGCCCGCCGCCTACAGGAACAGCTGCAGCGTGATAAAGAGGAGCAGGTTCTCCTTTTGAAAGATCTACACGCGACATTTGGCAAGGACATCAAAGCCATGAAGGAGACTGTTCAGGTACATGAAAATCGTATCTCCGAGGCCGAAGTCCAGATCGCCGATATACGAAAAGCGGTTGGAGTTCTGAAAGCTGGAGACCGGACTACGGCTTCGATAGTTGCTGCACCTTCCGTGCGCGGGTTTAAAGTGCCACCCTTCGACGGAACATCTTCCTGGTCAGCATATAAAATTCAATTTGAAGCTGTCATGGAAGCAAATGGGTGGACAACGGGCCAGGCCATGACCGCGCTTACTTTGGCCCTTCGTGACCAGGCTTTAACTGTGTTAGAGGCTCTCGGCAAAAATGTTACCTACGAGCAGCTCGTTGAGGCGTTAGAGGCCAGATATGGTGATGCGCACCTGGAACACGTTTTTCGTGCCCAGTTGAAAGATCGTGTGCAGCGCAGTGGTGAAAACCTACAGCAGTGGGCCCTGGAAATCGAAAAGCTGGTTCGAAAGGCGTACCAGACTGCGCCCGCGCTCATCGAGGGTATACTAATTCAAACCTTCATAGATGGCATACGGGACCTGGAAGTAAGGGCTGCTGTGAGACTTGGGCACCATGAAACCCTCAAGGATGCCTTGGCCCATGCGTTGGAGGTGGAGGCAGTGAGGCATGATCATCGAGCCCATCGCATCAGGGAGGTTGCGGCGTCACCTGTTCGTGACCGTGTTAGGTACAGCCCTAGATGCAACACTTGCGGAGAAAAAGGCCACCTTCGCTCAAGTTGCCCGAAGCGAAGCACAGCTAACGAAGACCAGACTCAGGAAAGAAGGGCGGCTGATGTGACCGCCCAGCAGCAGGGAAACTAATAAACGCCAGGACTGCGGGGCGGGTGCTGGCTGGTGTTAAAATAGCCCCAATAATTTCGGTCTCACAAGCCCATGATGGGAACACCCTAGTCATAAAAGGTGAAGTGAACGGAAGATCATGTAAGCTGACATTGGATACTGGAGCTTCTCGCACGGTTGTCAGTTCCCAACTAGCGAATCGTTTTCTTGGGGACTTCTTCGGTAAGCATGACGGCGTAAAATTAGTAACAGCCACCGGTCAGCACATAACCGTCCGTGGTGAGAAGGAGGTGGAGTTAAAACTGGGTAACACAATCTAGTATATAAGGTCATCATGGCTGACATAGTAGATGACTGCATCCTAGGTTTGGACTTCATGCGACAGCACTGTTGCGAGATCGACGTTAATCAAGGAGTCCTAAAATGTGGATCAGAAGAAGTCTTCATGGAAGGTGCACCATCAGGGAAAGTGTACTGCTTGAAGAAGATTGTTCTTCCTCCCCGATCGGAAACAATGGTTCCAGTAAGTCTCCCACATAATTCTGGGCAGAAGAACCGATGTATTCTCATTGAAGGATTGGATGATAACCTTCCATGGAAGATTGCGCGGACCTTGGTAAAGGCAATCGACGTTGCAGCCGTACGCATACTGAACCCAAGTGAAAAGGAGCAAGTAATCAAGAAGGGTACATTGATGGGTTCCTGTGAGGAAGTAGCTTGGATGCGTGAATGTCAATATCAGCCTCCTCAAAATAACACCCAAAGTGCAAGACTTAACGTGTTAAATCTTTTGGAAGACTGTCGTAAAGATCTATCGGAAGAAGAAAGAGAGAAGGCTAGGAAGATGCTACTTCAATATGCAGACATATTCTCTACAAATGATGCTGACATAGGGAAGACTGGATTGGTTCAACACAGAATTAATACCGGAAATGAGTTACCGATACGTCAGCGACCAAGAAGACTACCAATGGCAAGAGAAAACGAGATCGATACCATGATTAAAGGAATGGTAAAGGAAGGATCTAGTCCTTGGTGTTCTCCTGTGGTCCTGGTGAAAAAGAAAGATGGCAGTATGCGCTTTTGTGTAGACTATCGTCGATTGAATGACATTACTAAGAAAGACAGCTATCCACTACCCCGGATCGACGACACACTGGACACGCTGTCAGGAATGAAGTGGTTTACAACGTTAGATCTAAAAAGTGGCTACTGGCAAGTGGAAATAGACCCTAAAGACAAGGAGAAAACTGCATTTTCTACAGGAAAGGGACAATGGCAGTTTAACGTCATGCCATTCGGATTGTGCAATGCTCCTGCAACTTTCGAAAGGCTAATGGAGCTCGTTCTCACGGGACTAATTGGAGACGCCTGCCTTGTCTATTTAGATGACATCATCATCGTGGGCCGCACATTCGAAGACCACCTTCAGAATTTGGAACGTGTTCTATCAAAAATCCAAGGAGCCAATCTCAAGCTAAGTCCAAAGAAGTGCTCATTCTTCAGACAGCAAGTAAGCTTTTTGGGGCACGTGGTTTCGAAGGAAGGAGTACAAACAGATCCTGAGAAAATCGTCGCCGTCAAGGAATGGCCAGTCCCGAAAGACAAGACGCAGGTCAGGGCATTTTTGGGTTTGTGCTCGTACTATCGACGGTTTGTCAAGAACTTTGCTGACATTGCCAAACCTCTTCACAAGCTTACTGAGGAGAAAAGACCGTTCTGTTGGGATGAGAACTGTGACATCGCATTTCGAGATTTAAAGGAACGTTTGTGCAATACCCCAATTTTAGGCTACCCTGACACAGAAAATGAATTCATAGTTGACACGGACGCAAGTAATACTGGAATTGGCGGTGTGTTATCTCAAAGGAAAGGAGATTATGAAGTTGTGATAGCTTACTTCAGCAAATCTTTATCAAAGCCAGAAAGAAATTATTGTGTCACGAGACGCGAACTTCTTGCCGTAGTAAAGACATTGCAGCATTTCAGCAAATACTTGCTTGGACGCAAATTCCACCTGCGAACTGACCATGCTGCATTAAAGTGGTTGTTGCAGTTTAAGAATCCAGAAGGACAAGTGGCGAGATGGATTGAACTGCTACAAGAGTACGACTTCGCAATTGAACATCGTAGTGGGAAGTCTCACGGTAACGCGGACGCTTTATCAAGAAGACCTTGTCCTGAAGACTGTAAGCATTGTGTCAGGCAAGAAGCTAAGGAAACAGTACCTGTCAGGATGTTAAGAACGGACCTTAGTGACGCGTGGAAGGAAACCTTACGGCATGCCCAGCAGAGTGACACAGATATCAGGCCAATTCTCGAGTGGAATAAAGCTAACGCTCACAAACCGAAATGGTGTGATGTTGCAGCGATGAGTACCACCACCAAAAGTTATTGGGCACAATGGGAGAGCTTGGTGATCCAGGATGGTGTCTTGTGCCGAAAATGGGAAAATGCTCGAGGGAATAGCTGCCACCTGCAACTGGTAGTCCCAAAAACGAAGGTACCAGATGTTCTACGGCTCTACCACAATGGTTCTTCAGGAGGTCATATGGGAGTAAGAAGGACTTTGTTAAAGATCCGAGAAAGGTTTTACTGGATCCATTGTCGAGAGGATGTGGAGGACTGGTGTCGCAGATGTACCAGTTGTGCAGCGGTAAAAGGACCACACACACGCAGCAGGGGTGCATTGAAAGTGTACAACGTGGGAGCCCCGTGGGAACGGATAGCACTAGATGTCGCTGGGCCGTTCCCTGAAAGTGAAAGTGGAAATAAATATTTCATGGTTGTTATGGATTACTTCACCAAGTGGCCGGAAGTCTTCGCCATCCCTAATCAAGAAGCTTCAACAGTCGCTGATAAATTAGTGCACGAAGTCTTCTGTCGGTTTGGGGTACCCTTGGAAATCCACAGCGATCAAGGAAGGAATTTCGAGTCTCAAGTGTTTCAGGAAACATGTCGGGTTATGGGTACTCACAAAACCAGAACCACTTCATACCACCCACAATCTGACGGAATGGTGGAGAGATTTAATCAGACCTTGGAAAGATATCTGGCAAAAGTTGTAGCAAGCAGACAAAAGGATTGGGACAAGCACATACAACCGTTTCTTCTGTCATACCGAAGTGCAGTTCACGAGAGTACAACTGTGACGCCAGCCTTCGCGAACTTTGGAAGGGAGTTAAGGTTACCAGCTGATCTAATAACCGGCATTCCCCCTGATTCACCACGGAGTATAACAGATTATGCAAATGATCTGCGCAACAAGATGAATGACGTATATGAGCATGTCAGAGAATCAGGCCAACAGATGTCCGAGAGAATGAAAACTCGTTATGATCGGAAGATGAACAATACTGGCTTCGACGAAGGTTCGCAAGTGTGGTTGCATAACCAGCGCAGCAAAGGAAAGTCCCCTAAACTACAGGCAAAATGGGACGGGCCGTACCGAATTGTGACCAAGATCAACGACGTCACGTACCGAATACAAAAGGGTATGCGAACTGCACCCAAAATTGTCCATGTAGATCGATTGGCACGATACTACGGGAATAATGATGCTCGGGACGAGCATGTCTAAGGAGGGGGCAGTGTTACGTAGATCGTAAAGTCTAGAAGCATCATGCTAACTCCGTCTAAGGACGGAGCAGTGTTAGAAACTACTGGAAATGACACGCTAACGCCATCTGTTATTGAGTAGCAAGTACTACACGAAATTGTACGTAGACGCTACTGCCATCTATTGTCGAATAGTGGGATTAAACAGTTCAATGGAAGTTACTAGAAGCTTCTACGCTGTGGCGGTGTCGAATGTTCGAGAATGTTCTGCTCGGGATATAAATAGCGGATTGTCGGGCCGACAAGCAGTCCCGGCTGGAGGCCTAAAAAGGTAACTTTTTAGAACTCGCCAGGCCCCAATCCGTTTAAGTAGTAACAATCTTTTCAGGATTAACTACGAGATGCCCCACAAAAAAAAAAAGAAAAACCGACAAGCAGTTCGATTTCGGAAGCGAGCGAATACGATTCGAGTGATACAGTACAAGCGATTCCAAGTGACGTTTCTTGTAGTTACGATATTTGTGTTTATTTAATTAAACTGTGTTGTGTGTTTTGGTAAATTGGTTTCTATTAATTTATCCCGAACCCCAGCTTGTAACAATACAAATTAAATTCAGCAGTGTTGACAAAAATCCTTTCATTGTACAGCTCATAAAGCCGTGTTCTACTCTTATGAATACCAATGGTAGCCCAATCACTGAAAGATACGTTACTGTTAACTGAGATAGTCCGGGGAATAAAAGTGGAATTAAAATCATTACAATATGTATATCTTAAAAAAATCATCATATAAATTATTGGGACCACCATTAATAGATAAAAGTGGCAATTTCTGAACTAGTTTAACTTTAAAGGCTTCTAGGCGAACTGCAGTTTTGGGGTTTACAGTGATATCTTTTTTACCCACATTTTTGTTTTGATTTTGAATAGTAATCTGTTGCCCGCAATGATCAGAATCTAGTAAATTAATAATTTCTTTGTGGCTTGGTATAACATCAGTATAAATATTATTAAGGCATGTGGCACTAGTAGGGGTTATTCTTGTGGGCTCCATAAACAGGTTTACAAGATTGTAGGACTGAAATAGACTTATTATTTTACTACAAGAACCCGAGTTTTCCAATAAATTAACATTAAAATCCCCGCAAACAATAATAGACTTGTTTGAGTTACTAATCTTGTGTAATACTTTATCCATGACCTGTTCAAAGCCTGCAGTCATACAATCCTGAAGGTGGTCTGTACACACTTAATACAATAATCTGCTCCAATTCTATACAGGCAATTTCTACTGTCCGCTCAACAGAGAGGCTCACAATATCCTTACGGTCTTTAAATTTTAGCTGGTTATGTACTAAAATTAGTGAGCCACCATGTATGGCATTTACTCTGCTGAACAAACTACCAACCTGGTGATTATTAAAACTGAACATGAACTGGTGGCTTTTAAGCCAATGTTCTGTCATACAAAGAATATCTATATTTTTATAATTCATGAATAAATCTACTTCCAAATTTTTGTTCAAAAATCCTTGAATATTTTGATGCACCAGGTTGATACTATGTAAGTCTTTTACACATACATTTGCCATACATACATTTTTGCTAGAGGTGGCCTCTATTGTCTTAATTTCTAATTTAAATTAAAATCAATGTCCTCAATTGTTACCAAATTATTGGCAGAATGGTTCAACATGCCATTGCATTGCTCAAAAGAAAGTAGTTTCTTAGCCAAATTCTTGGCTGAAATAGAAAAAAAATATGAGAACGACACAGCTATCTGTCTTTTATGATAGTTAGAAAGATAGTACATAACACTATTATACCTATCTTTTGTCAAATACCAATTATTACTAACATAATTGTTAGTATCAACTAAATGAAACAAATTATTATTTAATGTCAAATTGTGCAATGTCATGTTGATTTCAAATCTTAACCTATTTTCTTCCTGTGGCAAACTGTTACTATAAGGGAATTAATAAATAATAAAATTTTTCTTAAACTAAGATTACTCAATGTTTGATAGTATTGGAGCAATTCCCCTTTGTTCAAATTTCCCCTATTACCCATAAAAATTAATAATGTGGTGTCCTGGTTAAAATTACATTTAATGATTTCCTTCATAATATTAAATAAGGAACAACCCGGCATACAGTAATTTAATATTGATAGACCTGGACATTCATCTGTCAACAAGTTGCCTAATTCTTTTCCAATTTCATCGCAAAATAACACTACATCACTTTTTACAATTTGCTTACACTGTTTATTGGAACTATTAGTAACAGGAGATGTAAAATCAACACAGGGCTGCGTTAAGGTGGTATTGCATGTTGTCAATGAATGCTCTGGCGTAGGTAGGATGGATGGTGACTGACACTGCTCACAGTTGTTCGTTTGTGAGTTCACCAGAACATTCACTGCCAATACATATTCCTTCATGAGATCTTCTGAGGTATTATATTTGGCAGTCATTGAACTAAGTTTCTCCTGTAAATAGTCTAGTTCTGATTGTAAGTACTCTGTGTCAATTTTGTACTTCCTAGCACTTTGTTCCAAATTAAAAAATACATATCTAATTGTTTAAGTAAATTTAGCCTTTCCCTATTTAGTTTAACATTTTTAATGAAAAACTTATGTCTTTTCACCAACTTTTTGGTTCGAACAATGTATTTATTAATTTTTATGTATTTTTTAAGCTTAGTTTTACTGGTGACTACCCTCACTGAGTTACATGACTTAGAATTATTATGATCTGTCAAATCAATAGTGTAGCAGGGGTTAGTGGCGGAAACCATTGAGGGGGCAACAGGCATCAACTCATCGAACAGACTCTGATTCAGCGAGGCGGTGATATTTGAGTTAATGGTCTGAAGTTCTGAAATTTGACTTTGAGCCTCATGTAGCTGTTGTTGTAATAAATGTTTGTGACTAAGAGCTTGTTCATACTCTATGCTACACTGGCTGAATCCATCCACAACCAGTTGAAGTCTGTCGCGTTCTTCTATGGCCTCAGTGTATTAAGTATAGGTATATCTGGGCCATTTCAGATTTCAAATTCCTATTCTTTGCATGGGCATCAAGGAGCACTCTCTCATTGTCATCTATTTCCTTAGTAAGTTGGTCACAGAGCTCCTTTGACGTCTTTAATTCGCTCAAAGCTTGATTGAGTTTGGACTCTTCGAGGCGAGCACGGACGCTGCGAGTCATAATCATGATAGATAACAACTAATAAGGAAACGACAAGTAATTGAAGGAGAGAAGGTATTGGTGAAAGCAGTCTAAGAGATGGCGATTTTTAATGGAAAAATGAAATTTAAGGAATGAAAAAAGAAATGAAAAAAAGAGTTCTGTCACCAAACAAAATTAAGGTTATGTTTACGTTCAAAGGTCATTGGCATCAATAAGTAGCCGGTTAAAAGTGAACAATGTAATAGCAGCTGTTAAAATTGAATACGCAAACTAACGAATAGCACGTAAAATACAATGTATTATACCTGATATCCAGATGACAATGCAAAATTACACTTGTGCCGGTAAGTAACTGTCACCGATTCACATTGAAATATTACACTTATTTTACACTTTTTGTGTGAATTTAATACGAAATTGAGGTGGAACTTGTAGGATTTTACTCCTGCTTCCCATAATCCCCCAAAATGAGGAGTATAAGGGGGAATAAACTTAAATTCGATATTGTCAGTTGATAATTTATCAATTATTTGCTGTGAATTTTCTTCTAACATTTTATTAAGTTCTTTCATGGCCCCTATGAAAGTTCTACCGTTGTCGGAGAAAATTTGAGCTGGTTTACCTCGTCGTGAGATAAACCTTTTGAGCGCTAGTATATATTCTTGAGCAGCTAACGTACTTACAAGTTCTAGGTGAATGGCCCGAGTAACAAAACAAACGAATATACAAATATAGCCCTTTTCGAGATTGGCCCCTCTTCCTTTGCGGTTTAGTACGGCTATGGGTCCAGCATAATCTACTCCACATCGGATGAATGGGAAACCGGCTTCTATTCGTTCAGACGGAAGGTCGCCCATGATTGGCGTTAGGGTCTTACCTTTCATTCGAGTGCAGCGGATACATTGGTGGACAACCCTTCTGGCTAAGTTTCTACCCCCTAGCGGCCACCAATTCTCACGCACAGTAACCAATAACAACTGGGGACCAGCATGAAGTAGCTCTTTATGTTGATGTTGAAACAACAGTTGTGTGAAGTTATGTTTACTAGATAAAAGTATCGGGTGCTTCTTCTCGTAATCAAAATCAGGTGAGTTACTAAGACGGCCACCTACTCTAATTATATCCCTTTCGTCTAGAAATATATTTAGCCTAGAAATCGAACCTGAAGTTTTTAATGGTAAGTTACGTTTTAATTTATCATATTCCATGGGAAACGATTCGCGTTGAGCGAGGCGCGCTAACGACTGTAATGAGTCATTCAATTCATCTACTGATAACGGCCCCTGTGTACGATCATTCTTTGGTATGCGTAAGTTATGTATGTATCGCAACAGGTAAGCGCCGGCTCGCACTAAACGCTGATAACAACGAAACCTTTCAAAATTAATAACTTTATTCTGTGTTACATCACAAACCATAACGGTTGTCGTTTGTGATTTTAGTATTGGAAGATCGAAGTGAGTAGTCGCAGCTTGCTGTGACCATGACAACTCAGAGTTTTTTAAGAACTCAGGTCCGCTCCACCACATATTACTGTCAATGAGTACATCAAGGCTAAGACCGCGCGAGACCAAATCCGCGGGGTTGTTTTTGGTTCCTACTTACTTGTTATTTCATTAATCTCAACTACTCTATTTTGGATGAATGTCTTTAATGAATGTGGTGACATTCGTAGCCAACCAAGGACAATAGTTGAGTCTGTCCATAAGTAAGTTTTGTGAAAGTTAACACGCAGTGACTCGATAATTTTCTTATATAATCGTGCGCCTATCAACGCCCCACACAGCTCTAGTCGGGGTATACTGACGGGTTTAATTGGTGCAACTTTACTTTTTGCACATAATAATCTAATAGTCACCGGTGAGTCATCAGAGTAGGTGCGAACATAGGCGCATGCACCATACGCACTCTGCGACGTGTCCGTGAACACGTGTACTTCTATGAACTGTGTATTTGCACTCATAACATGACGCGGTTTACGTAACTTATGTAAATATTGAAGTGTGTCAATAAATTTTTCCCAGGACAACGCAACATCACTAGGAACGGGATCGTCCCAATTTATCTTACACAACCACAATTCTTGCGTCAATATTTTAGCTACTATGACAGCCGTCGTTAAAATACCTAATGGATCGTATATTTGTCCAATTATCGACAACATGGCACGTTTACTTAGTATAGTCGGTCTAACTACTTGTGTGGTGAAATGAAGTTCATCACTTTTAATATACCACCCCAATCCTAAAGTCTTACTTTGGCAATGTTCGCCCAATGATAATCCTTTAGATATTTCGTGGCCACTGATATCAACGTTAAACAACCACTTACGCAAAGGTAAACAAGCTGAGTTTAAAGTATTTCTTAACCTTTCACAGATATCTAGTAACCTATTTAAATCATTGTCACCGAGGATGACGTCATCAACGAAAAAATCATCCCGGATCACTTTCGAAACCTGCTCATCCTCACACTCCAACGCGAGCTGACGCAAACATCGCATACTAAGGTATGGTGCTGACGCGGTGCCATACGTCACGGTGTTAAGGCGATATACACCTATTGGGTCCGACGGAACTTTACGCCATAATATCAACTGTAAATCTCGTTGGTCTGGTTGTACAAGAAAATTCCTAAACATTTTCTCAACATCTGCACAGCCGACGTATTTATATTGCCTAAAGCGTAGTAATATGCTAAATATGTCATTCTGAAGTGGTGGACCAATATGTTGACTATCGTTAAACGATTTACCGGTCGACGTCACCGCGCTTGCATCGAAAACAGTACGCAATTTTGTCGTACTGCTATTTTCATTAATAACGCCGTGATGCGGCAAAAAATAGTGAGGTGACTCATAAGTTTCAACGTGACTCATGTGACCGAGCCTTTCATATTCCTCCATAAAATCTACATATTTTTCCCTAAATTGTGGCAAACGAGCGAATTTTCGTTCTAACGACAACCAACGGATTTCAGCCGCTCTGAACTGTCTCCGAGTACCTCAGCTGATTCTTTTAATGGAATGCGTACGGAAAACCTACCATCTTCCATACGGTTGGTCGTTTTAACAAAAATATCTTCGCACGCACGTTCGTCAGCACTAAGGATATTTTTAACGTTATTGTTTATCTCTTCGAGTTCCCAAAACATTTTCAACTGTGTGTCAATTGTTTGGGAGAAATGACATTGCACACTTTTAACGTGAAGCGTGTTATTATGTAAAGGTCCCGACACTATCCAACCCAACTTTGTGTTTTGTAAATAAGGTCCTTTATTCAACTTAATTTTGCCATCACACAGTAATTCCCAGAACTTATCCGCGCCTAACAGTATATCGATGTCAGACGGTGAGTGAAAGTTCGGATCAGCGAGTTGAATATTGTCAGGTATACACATATTACTTACATCGACACTAAATGTGGGTAACTGATTTGTAATGCACGGTAACACTAAACAATCAATGTTCATACAATACGGATTTAATCTTGAACGTAATTTTATTTTACAAATGTGGGTGGACTGCGAAATTGTTTGACCTACCCCAGCAACGTGATAAGTGGACTGTATTAACGGTGCATTTAATATTGTTACGTAGATCGTAAAGTCTAGAAGCATCATGCTAACTCCGTCTCAGAAAGGGGCAGTGTGACGTAAATCGAAAAGTCTAGAAACATCACGCTAATTCCATCTAAGGACGGGGCGGTGTTAGAAACTACTGGAAATGACACGCTAACGCCATCTGTTATTGAGTAGCAAGTACTACACGAAATTGTACGTAGATGCTACTGCCATCTATTGTCGAATAGTGGGATTAAACAGTTCAATGGAAGTTACTAGAAGCTTCTACGCTGTGGCGGTGTCGAATGTTCGAGAATGTTCTGCTCGGGATATAAATAGCGGATTGTCGGGCCGACAAGCAGTTCGATTTCGGAAGCGAGCGAATACGATTCGAGTGATACAGTACAAGCTAAACAAGTGATTCCAAGTGACGTTTCTTGTAGTTGCGATATTTGTGTTTATTTAATTAAACTGTGTTGTGTGTTTTGGTAAATTGGTTTAAATTAATTTATCCCGAACCCCAGCTCGTAACATTTGGTGTCAGAAGTAAGGGATAAATTATGCCAGTTTTACCGAAGGAGGATACGGAAGGTATCCGTACCAGGAGTCAGCACCAGCAGGAGGTGGATCAGAGGCGGTTTGAAGGAACTTCTAGACAGACACCTGGGGGTAATCAGCCAACGACAGAGCCAGTCTCCCAAGCGTCTGGTGTTCCTACAGCATCACCAGCCATGGATCTTTCTGCGCTAATGGCGATGCTGCAAGAACAGGCCCGCCGCCTACAGGAACAGCTGCAGCAGGACAAAGAGGAGCAAGCTCGCCGACAGGAAGAACAGGCCCGCCGCCTACAGGAACAGCTGCAGCAGGACAAAGAGGAGCAAGCTCGCCGGCAGGAAGAACAGGCCCGTCGACAGGAAGAACAGACCCGCCGCCTGCAAGAGCAGCTTCAGCGTGATAAAGAGGAGCAGGTTCTCCTTTTGAAAGATCTACACGCGACATTTGGCAAGGACATCAAAGCCATGAAGGAGACTGTTCAGGTACATGAAAATCGTATCTCCGAGGCCGAAGTCCAGATCGCTGATATAAGAAAAGCGGTTGGAGTTCTGAAAGCTGGAGATCGGACTACGGCTTCGATAGTTGCTGCACCTTCCGTGCGCGGGTTTAAAGTGCCACCCTTCGACGGAACATCTTCCTGGTCGGCATACAAAATTCAATTTGAAGCTGTCATGGAAGCAAATGGGTGGACAACGGGCCAGGCCATGACCGCGCTTACTTTGGCGCTTCGTGACCAGGCCTTAACTGTGTTAGAGGCTCTCGGCAAAAATGTTACCTACGAGCAGCTCGTTGAGGCGTTAGAAGCCAGATATGGTGACGCGCACCTGGAACACGTTTTTCGTGCCCAGTTGAAAGATCGTGTGCAGCGCAGTGGTGAAAACCTACAGCAGTGGGCCCTGGAAATCGAAAAGCTGGTTCGAAAGGCGTACCAGACTGCGCCCGCGCTCATCGAGGGTATACTAATTCAAACCTTTATAGATGGCATACGGGACCTGGAAGTAAGGGCTGCTGTGACACTTGGGCACCATGAAACCCTCAAGGATGCCTTGGCCCATGCGTTGGAGGTGGAGGCAGTGAGGCATGATCATCGAGCCCATCGCATCAGGGAGGTTGCGGCGTCACCTGTTCGTGACCGTGTTAGGTACAGCCCTAGATGCTACACTTGCGGAGAAAAAGGCCACCTTCGCTCAAGTTGCCCGAAGCGAAGCACAGCTAACGAAGACCAGACTCAGGAAAGAAGGGCGGCTGATGTGACCGCCCAGCAGCAGGGAAACTAATAAACGCCAGGACTGCGGGGCGGGTGCTGGCTGGTGTTAAAATAGCCCCAAGAATTTCGGTCTCACAAGCCCATGATGGGAACACCCTAGTCATAAAAGGTGAAGTGAACGGAAGACCATGTAAGCTGACATTGGATACTGGAGCTTCTCGCACGGTTGTCAGTTCCCAACTAGCGAATCGTTTTCTTGGGGACTTCTTCGGTAAGCATGACGGCGTAAAATTAGTAACAGCCACCGGTCAGCACATAACCGTCCGTGGTGAGAAGGAGGTGGAGTTAAAACTGGGTAACACAATCTAGTATATAAGGTCATCATGGCTGACATAGTAGATGACTGCATCCTAGGTTTGGACTTCATGCGACAGCACTGTTGCGAGATCGACGTTAATCAAGGAGTCCTAAAATGTGGATCAGAAGAAGTCTTCATGGAAGGTGCACCATCAGGGAAAGTGTACTGCTTGAAGAAGATTGTTCTTCCTCCCCGATCGGAAACAATAGTTCCAGTAAGTCTCCCACATAATTCTGGGCAGAAGAACCGATGTATTCTCATTGAAGGATTGGATGATAACCTTCCATGGAAGATTGCGCGGACCTTGGTAAAGGCAATCGACGTTGCAGCCGTACGCATACTGAACCCAAGTGAAAAGGAGCAAGTAATCAAGAAGGGTACATTGATGGGTTCCTGTGAGGAAGTAGCTTGGATGCGTGAATGTCAATATCAGCCTCCTCAAAATAACACCCAAAGTGCAAGACGTAACGTGTTAAATCTTTTGGAAGACTGTCGTAAAGATCTATCGGAAGAAGAAAAAGAGAAGGCTAGGAAGATGCTACTTCAATATGCAGACATATTCTCTACAAATGATGCTGACATAGGGAAGACTGGATTGGTTCAACACAGAATTAATACCGGAAATGAGTTACCGATACGACAGCGACCAAGAAGACTACCAATGGCAAGAGAAAAGGAGATCGATACCATGATTAAAGGAATGGTAAAGGATGGAGTTATAGAGCCTTCATCTAGTCCTTGGTGTTCTCCTGTGGTCCTGGTGAAAAAGAAAGATGGCAGTATGCGCTTTTGTGTAGACTATCGTCGATTGAATGACATTACTAAGAAAGACAGCTATCCACTACCCCGGATCGACGACACACTGGACACGCTGTCAGGAATGAAGTGGTTTACAACGTTAGATCTAAAAAGTGGCTACTGGCAAGTGGAAATAGACCCTAAAGACAAGGAGAAAACTGCATTTTCTTCGGGAAAGGGACTATGGCAGTTTAACGTCATGCCATTCGGATTGTGTAATGCTCCTGCAACTTTCGAAAGGCTAATGGAGCTCGTCCTCACGGGACTAATTGGAGACGCCTGCCTTGTCTATTTAGATGACATCATCATCGTGGGCCGCACATTCGAAGACCACCTTCAGAATTTGGAATGTGTTCTATCAAAAATCCGAGGAGCCAATCTCAAGCTAAGTCCAAAGAAGTGCTCATTCTTCAGACAGCAAGTAAGCTTTTTGGGGCACGTGGTTTCGAAGGAAGGAGTACAAACAGATCCTGAGAAAATCGTCGCCGTCAAGGAATGGCCAGTCCCGAAAGACAAGACGCAGGTCAGGGCATTTTTGGGTTTGTGCTCGTACTATCGACGGTTTGACAAGAATTTTGCTGACATTGCCAAACCTCTTCACAAGCTTACTGAGGAGAAAAGACCGTTCTGTTGGGATGAGAACTGTGACATCGCATTTCGAGATTTAAAGGAACGTTTGTGCAATACCCCAATTTTAGGCTACCCTGACACAGAAAATGAATTCATAGTTGACACGGACGCAAGTAATACTGGAATAGGCGGTGTGTTATCTCAACGGAAAGGAGATTATGAAGTTGTGATAGCTTACTTCAGCAAATCTTTATCAAAGCCAGAAAGAAATTATTGTGTCACGAGACGCGAACTTCTTGCCGTAGTAAAGACATTGCAGCATTTCAGCAAATACTTGCTTGGACGCAAATTCCACCTGCGAACTGACCATGCTGCATTAAAGTGGTTGTTGCAGTTTAAGAATCCAGAAGGACAAGTGGCGAGATGGATTGAACTGCTACAAGAGTACGACTTCGCAATTGAACATTGTAGTGGGAAGTCTCACGGTAACGCGGACGCTTTATCAAGAAGACCTTGTCCTGAAGACTGTAAGCATTGTGTCAGGCAAGAAGCTAAGGAAACAGTACCTGTCAGGATGTTAAGAACGGACCTTAGTGACGAGTGGAAGGAAACCCTACGGCATGCCCAGCAGAGTGACACAGATATTAGGCCAATTCTCGAGTGGATTAAAGCTAATGCCCCCAAACCCAAATGGTGTGATGTTGCAGCGATGAGTACCACCACAAAAAGTTATTGGGCACAGTGGGAGAGCTTGGTGATCCAGGATGGTGTCTTGTGCCGAAAATGGGAAAATGCTCGAGGGAATAGCTG
This sequence comes from Aporophyla lueneburgensis, assembly GCA_932294355.1. Taxonomy (NCBI): domain Eukaryota; kingdom Metazoa; phylum Arthropoda; class Insecta; order Lepidoptera; family Noctuidae; genus Aporophyla; species Aporophyla lueneburgensis. The sequence continues at coordinate 8,146,021 of OW028758.1, read as the reverse complement.
TCACCTGCAAATGGTAGTCCCAAAAACGAAGGTACCAGAAGTTCTACGGCTCTACCACAATGGTTCTTCAGGTGGTCATATGGGAGTAAGAAGGACTCTGTTAAAGATCCGAGAAAGATTTTACTGGATCCATTGTCGAGAGGATGTGGAGGACTGGTGTCGCAGATGCACCAGTTGTGCAGCGGTAAAAGGACCACACACACGCAGCAGGGGTGCATTGAAAGTGTACAACGTAGGCGCCCCCTGGGAACGAATAGCATTAGATGTCGCTGGGCCATTCCCCGAAAGTGAAAGTGGAAATAAATATTTCATGGTTGTCATGGATTATTTCACCAAGTGGCCGGAAGTCTTCGCCATCCCTAATCAAGAAGCTTCAACAGTCGCTGATAAATTAGTGCACGAAGTCTTCTGTCGGGTTGGGGTGCCCTTGGAAATCCACAGCGATCAAGGAAGAAATTTTGAGTCTCAAGTGTTTCAGGAAACATGTCGGGTTATGGGTACTCACAAAACCAGAACCACTTCATACCACCCACAATCTGACGGAATGGTGGAGAGATTTAATCAGACGTTGGAAAGATATCTGGCAAAAGTTGTAGCAAGTAGACAAAAGGATTGGGACAAGCACATACAACCGTTTCTTCTGTCATACCGAAGTGCAGTTCACGAGAGTACAACTGTGACGCCAGCGAACTTTGGAAGGGAGTTAAGGTTACCAGCTGATCTAATAACCGGCATTCCCCCTGATTCACCACGGAGTATAACAGATTATGCAAATGATCTGCGCAACAAGATGAATGACGTATATGAGCATGTCAGAGAATCAGGCCAACAGATGTCCGAGAGAATGAAAACTCGTTATGATCGGAAGATGAACAATACTGGCTTCGATGAAGGTTCGCTAGTGTGGTTGCATAATCCAGTGCGCAGCAAAGGAAAATCCCCTAAACTGCAGGCAAAATGGGACGGGCCGTACCGAATTGTGACCAAGATCAACGACGTCACTTACCGAATACAAAAGGGTATGCGAACTGCACCCAAAATTGTCCATGTAGATCGATTGGCACGATACTACGGGAATAATGATGCTCGGGACGAGCATGTCTAAGGAGGGGGCAGTGTTACGTAGATCGTAAAGTCTAGAAACATCATGCTAACTCCGTCTCAGAAAGGGGCAGTGTGACGTAAATCGAAAAGTCTAGAAACATCACGCTAATTCCATCTAAGGACGGGGCGGTGTTAGAAACTACTGGAAATGACACGCTAACGCCATCTGTTATTGAGTAGCAAGTACTACACGAAATTGTACGTAGATGCTACTGCCATCTATTGTCGAATAGTGGGATTAAACAGTTCAATGGAAGTTACTAGAAGCTTCTACGCTGTGGCGGTGTCGAATGTTCGAGAATGTTCTGCTCGGGATATAAATAGCGGATTGTCGGGCCGACAAGCAGTTCGATTTCGGAAGCGAGCGAATACGATTCGAGTGATACAGTACAAGCTAAACAAGTGATTCCAAGTGACGTTTCTTGTAGTTGCGATATTTGTGTTTATTTAATTAAACTGTGTTGTGTGTTTTGGTAAATTTGTTTAAATTAATTTATCCCGAACCCCAGCTCGTAACAATATTTCACATAACGACTTCTTTATGAAACAATGCTGACTACCATTATCAAGAAGTACGCGTAGAGTGTGATATTCGTTATTATAATCTGCTATGTCCACTAACGCTGTGGACAGCAAAACGTTGGGTAATAACGAATATTCCCGTTTACTGGTTTGTGAATCTGAAAGATTAGCCATAACGTGTAATGATGCCGAGACAGTGGAGACGTTAGCGGTGGCCGGGTGTGCTGACGCACTGGGCCCGCTCACCTGTGGTGCGCCGTCTACCTGCCTATCAACGTGAAGCAAACTGTTGTGTTTTTTGTCACACAACCTACACGGCCCATACTTGCATTCATCAAGCGGGTGGGTTGTGCGTAAACAATTAATACACAACTTATGCGTTTTAACTACACAAGATTATTTTTAGTATATATGAAACCTGAATATAGTTTGTTCAGAATCAGTTACTGAATCGATTCCAATAATTTTTACACCATGTTATATTTTGTACCAAAAATATTTAATTACGCTTCCAAGTCGCGGGCCTTTTTTGTTTCGATTTTAAAATTATCATGTCTTTCTCGTATTCAAACGTCCATTACACGGAGATGGTAAGTACACTAGCTGTTTGTGGTGATCTGCATATGTTTTTGCGTGGACAATCAGGTAACTTATCAAGCTTATAACTTTGTGATTATTAATGATACAGTTTTGAAATTTTTTTCATAGATTCTTTACATAAAAATAGACCCGTGTTTCGGGTTTCGCATAAACAAAAATTAATGTTGTATTACTCCTGTCTTGGACGGACGAATTAAGAAACCTTAAACATGAATAAATTGCGTGATTACCACTACACATCGCACACATGCGGGTTTGCTTAGTTTTTGTGATCGTATTACCCTTATTGTTATTGTTACTAACGTGCGTAGCAACGTGAGTATGTGAATATTGCTTCTTAGAGTGTGTTTGTTCGTTGCCTTTGTTTTCGTACGGTTTGTTATGATTATGATTCACTTTTATCATTTCTAACACGTCGGCCCTGTCTTTGAGAAATTTAAGCAAGTCATCTAGTTTCAAGGTTGACCTTGACTCAATTAACGAACTAGCTGTACCTTTAAAATCTTCCCATTCGCGTTCAGTGGCCTGATCTAATTTGGAAACGACCACGTAAATGATTAAAGTGTCCCATGAATCCGTTGGTTCTCCTAACGTTTTAAGGGCACGCGAATTTCTCAAAACAATATCTTTTAAATTCCTAATTTGGGTAGCAGATTCTTTATTTAACGATGGAATTTTAAATAATGCCTTCACATGATTATGAACCAATAGCCGCGGATTATTAAATCTATTCTCTAATAGCTCCCATGCGTGAGTATAGTTGTTAGCCGTAAATTCCAATGCACTTATAACGTGTGCCGCGTTACCGGACAATGATGATTTTAAATAATGAAACTTTTGAACAGGATGTAAATCTTCGCGACCATGAATCATACTAACGTAAGAATTTTTAAACTCTAGCCAGCAATCGTACGAACCGTCAAAGGAAGGTATTTTAATATCGGGTAATTTTATGCCTATCGGCTTACATGTTGAAACACTAGACTTGTCAGCTAACTCCTTTTGCAACAAAAGTTTTGCAGAAGCTAAAACACGATAAAATTGATCTTCAAACCGATCTCTCTCCTCCAGCTGTTTTACAAGATCGAGATCTTCACCTACTTCTTCATCAATTTTAGTCTGTATTTCACTATACATGTCTATCAAACTCGAAATATTCTCAACACGTAAATTTAATTCTAATAATTGTTGATCACTCAAGGGTAAACGGATTTTTTTAACGTAATTTTCAAAGAGAGTTAATCTACCTTTTAAAACCCCTCTTTTCTTAATTAAATCTGACAATTTTGGCTCACTCATTTTGGGAATTAAAGGAATCAGGAGTACTTACAATTGCAGCTGCGAATGTGGTTGCCGTCGTGTGGGTAGGTACCGCCACTTGAGCACTGGAAATGGAAAACAGCAAAAATTAACACAAATCGAGGGATGAGATGGGGAAACGGACGGGAAGTTCAGACCTGCCACTCCTGTCGATGCCTTAACGTTGCAGTTCTTCGCTCGATACGTGAATCTCCTCTTCGTATTTTCATGCGACGAATCTTCGAAGATTTGAAGTTTTTAACTCCTTATCGGGCTCGGAGGACCATTTTATGTGCAGGAACGGGAGGCAGGTGCTCTTCAATGACTGTTTTATTCAATTAGTTATATGTAATTATGTATTTGAATTCGTCCTTTTACAAGCAGGGTATATTTGGTTATGAAAAAATAGTTTAACAGATCGGTTTTAAAATGGATCGAATGACAACAAACGCGTGCTGTGGTTGGTCGCCGACGTTAGCGAGCCCTCATTCGTAGATGAGAAATTTGATGTCCCGGTGCGTCGATAGATGGCGTTAGTAGCTGCGCCAACAGGCTGAAATGATGATGATAATAATAAAACAGGTCTAAGGTACGGAACTAAGGGATATACATAAACCCGTAGGACATAATCGTTGAATGGTGCCCCATTTAAATAAAAACGGGCCTCTTCGAGTTGGTTTCGGCACCTCGTTCGCCTACCAAAAGTTTGGAACCCCGAGGTCCCAAGAAATGTCAAGAGACCATAATAATAATATTCATTTAATTCACCTAATTGGGGTACGAAGAACTTACGGAATGCCATCTGCTACGATCCTTACATATTCCTTTTGCTTCGTTTTTCCATACATCTGATCATACACGCAATCAAAACCAAAACCAGGATCTCACGCACAGCAGTAGTGCACGCGATCTCTTGACCAACGAGTTAGTAAACGGGTGAAATTCTATCTATTTACTTGACAAGACAGTGTACCTGCATTTAAAAATAGTATTTTTTCCGTTTTACCATTTGCTCTAGCGTATAAATCAAAATAATCCTATTTAAGAAAATTACGCGGACTTTGAAATTTGAAATATTTTATATTTGTTTAGCCGCACAGAAAACTATATGTACTGACAACGCAATCGTACAGTCAGGTAAGCTTCACAATTATTTATCGACTCGCCACTAGATGGTGTTTTAAGATTCTCCGCCAAAGGTATAAGGTCTTAGAATAATATTTTTTTTTGTTAAGCACTTCTGCACTTTGAAGCATTTTTGTAAGCAGTCTTGTTCAAAGTTGTAATCACGACATCTCTGAATACAACTTGGGGAAAGGTCACAAGTGTTTCAATCAAACCTCAGTTCGTTAACCCCCAAAGCGAGGGTTATTCATGGTCCTTCGAGCCGGGAGTTGTATGTTTTTATGGAGTTTATATGGAGAAAGAGTGCAAAAAACGAATATATTTTATTTAGTATTACATTTTATTACTTAAAAAATAAAACATGGTAGAATTTCGAGTACTGGGCGGCCACTAAAGTAGGTTTACGTTTAACTGAATAGCTGAAATGCAAAATATCTGTCCAATTCAAATAATATCTGAATGTACTCAGCTAAAAGTGGGTCCAAAACTCACACAAACCCGTGTTCGATAACCAGTCAATAAACCGAACAGAATCGATAAGGATATCTAACGAAGTAAGCTGTCCTGTTAAAGTATAAATAAGACAATCTATAGACACCCGGCTGGCTGAGTTATTGGTGTCTTATAATGCATTGATTTTCGCCCACCTCTTTGTTCACGTAAACGTTGGAAACTATCCTATGGGCACGGACTAACAGGATCAAAAGAATTCTTTATCATGTCAAGTATATGTGTGCCAAATATCATCTCAATCTGTTTAGCAGTTAAAGCGTGAATAGGTATTAAGCAGAAAGACAGAGTTCGTTTCTGCAATAAAATAGCCGCTGCCCGCACTTCGCCCGTGTAGATATCGGAAATTATCTCAAGGGAACGTGCTACCGAAATAGAGTAGCCTATGTTACTCCTTGTAACATCAGCTATGCGCCAGTGAAAGGCCTATCAAAATCAGTTTACCCGCTTCTGAGATTAGCCGAAACCGGCACAAACATGGATTGATACAAAATTTAAATCTATTTTTTGATATAAATACAGTGTATCGTTCAAGCATTTAGTAAAAAGCAGTTATTTTGATATTACAAGCAAGAGAAAGTCTCTTGTTATTAAATTAATTTAAAAAAATAATTTATTTGTATAGATTAGTATGTATAACTTTTTAATAATCTTATAACTGTTTACCCATAGTTTTAACAAATTTATGGTTTTAGGAATCAACTGTACAAATTTATACAAAAAGTTGCCATGGTTTTTTTTTAAATAAAAAAAACGTCATTGCCGCGCTATTGAAACGGACACGTTTTCAACACCTTTTCCGGTCAGGGGTAAAAGAAAAATCGTCAAATTAAAATGTCCCATGTACTTGCATAGATTTAACAGCATGCATTTCTGTTTTTCCTATAACATCATCGACCTAGTGTTTTCCCAACTGTATTGGTCGGCTTCCAATCTTAACGGATGTAACTTAATACCAGTATTTTACATAGAGCAGCTGTCTATCCGACTGTCACAATCTAGTAACTAGGTAATACGATACCCTTTTGTAAGACTGGTTGTCAGACTTCCGGGCTTCTGACGACCCGTAAGGACTGACAAAGATCCACAAATGACAGCCGAGACCAACGGCTTAACGTGCTTTCCGAGGCACGGAGCGGTTTTGATATGTAAAAAACTTTTTAAGAAAAAAATAAACCGCCGAAAAAACTGAAAAGGATAAAATAATAAACCTTAAAATTATGAGTCAGCGCTTTGAGTGATCTTTGTTCATTGATTTTTCAGCGCCGACTCAAAATTTTAAGGTATACATAACGATCAGTGAGTGAACAATCAATCATCCCCTGTTTTTCGACCCTTAGGGTTCGATTTGTTTTTCAAATTTATATGGGACCACCTTGGGAGTATACCCTTTCCAATAAAAGAAAAATTGTCACAGTCGGACCACTATGTAAAAAGTTATGCATGGTCATACATACAAAAAAAAAAAATACGCGTCGAATTGAGAACCTCCTCCGTTTTTTTCGTCGGTTGAAAAGGTTTACCCAACCACGAACCAACCGCGACAAGCGTAGCTTAACCTGATCGATCGATTCATGCTGCTGTTGTTACTTGCTCAAAAGCCCCTGTTTCTCTTATATGGTTCCTTAAAATTGTGAAGTTAGACCACATTGTTCTTCTACATTTTATTCATACTCTTATGATCGTCAAAGTAAGGCGAGGTAACTTCATAAATTAATTAATCGTGATTAATCTGTTTAGTTGTGTTAGCTAACGTTTATTGACCATTAGTTGTGCTGACAGTTGCTTACATCTAACATCAATTTGAATTTGACTACATTTTAGGGAATTGCTTTTGATTAGAAAATTGGTATAGCCAGAATGTTTGAGTAAATATTATTACCGGCCCTAAAATGTTTACTCTTGAATATGGGTGTGATTGATTGACGATAGTGGTCACAACGATAAGAAAATGAAATAGAATATTATACAGGATGGTAGAGATATCGTCACACAGTACATAATTTTAGTTTACATTTCATTTAGCCAAACTTAGATTTAAAATAACTTCCTTTGTGAATAACATGAAGCAACACATGGTTTAGTATCACGCCTCTAAGATGACCCACTGACTAGAAATGTCTTATGCGTGTAGAATTGCGAAAGAAATATCAACTGTTCCGCATAAAATTTAAATGACGGAACGGAATACGGAACCGCATTTTTTTTTCGCGATTTCGGGGTTGTTCTCACTATAAAAGGTCTCATCATCATCATCATCAGCCTATAGCAGTCCACTGCTGAACATAGGCCTCTCCAACTGCACGTCATTCAGCCCGATTCTCGGCAACTCTCATCCAGCTGCTACCAGCCACCCTGCGAAGATCGTCGCTCCACCTAGCCTGAGGGCGTCCTACCTTACGTTTGCCGATTCGCGGTCTCCACTCAAGAACACGTCTACCCCAACGCTCATCGGTTCTACGGCTAATGTGGCCGCCCCATTGCCACTTCAGCTTGCTAACCACGATTGAACCACTGATTGAAGACTTTTGTCTTTAGGCTCTGCGAAATACGCGACGAGAAGACTCGACGAAGCTTCCCCACTCGACGAAGCTTCCCATAAAAGGTCTAATGAGATTAAAATAATTCCCATTTTAGATTTAGTATAAAATGTAAATAAAAAACCAAGGTTGTAATGTTCCCCCTCTCTGGATAGGTGCCTAATAAATTGAATTATAATATTAAATCAATTTTGTGAATATCGTGAATTGGAATTTAGTCATAGCAAAACGTTTTCCTCGAACGTTTCCGTTGATCGTTTTGCCTTCACCCGCGGCTACAGGATGTCAACCTTTTACAGGTTATAGTTATAAAGGCGAATGAACCTTTGGGTCTCTTTAGGTTTGATCATAAGCGTATTCTGGTTGAAACGTCAATCGAATTATATGGTTAAATATTAGTAGGTACAAGCATTGAGCTTGCTTGGACTTTCCTTCGGCAAACATAACGTGATGGTCCATAAACTGAAGGGTATTCAGCGTGCTATCGACTGGGCTGCACTCATAGTTGCTTGGAAGGATAAAATCAGGAATGAAGTTATCGGGAAGGGTTCCCTCTATCTGGCAGAAACTTGATGCTCCAAATTTTATTTGGCATAACACACTTGGCATAATCTTCTTTATACGAATATTTGTAAGGCATAAAAAATGTTTAGCATAATCATTGTTTGGCCGAATGTTTATATGTCCGACTTTACGCTGGCATACTTTTAAGATGGCAGAATTTTGTGTCGCATAATTACCTTTGGCAGACTTAAAATTTCGCATAATTTCATTTAGCATAACATTTATTTAGATATAACGTTGTTTTTTTTTTAATGTTGTTGGTCAGTTTCAGGCTGTATGTCGAACAATATACAGGATTTTTTTTTACCAGTGCGCAAATATTTTTGGTGGTTCAGTGTCAGTAATAGAACACATTTCAACTATTTTATCAAAACTTTTTTTAATTTTTTTCCGACCTTAAATCAGTAAACATGTGGATACCCTACATATTTCGTAATATGATATCGACAATAGGAATAGGTCATTAACCGTGCGCCGGTGTAGAAGGTACGCACGGCGACAAATCAAGCGATACATTTCCAATATAAGCTGAATTCTCACTGTAAGAAATGCCTATATACTGTGAAGTCTTCTAAAACTGGAAATGAAGAGCTTGATATGTAGGTGTGTTTACTACTATTTAAACAAGCAGTTTCTGAATAATGTTTTGTTGTCATTTATTTTTTTAAAGGCGTTATTTTAACTTTACAATATTAAATGAATATAACAATGCAATAGAAAGATTTTATGTTATTGAACAAAAAATCGACATTTGAATTTTAATATGATTTCTATGTTGACGGTACACTAAGGTCACAAAGCCAGGGCCGAATCAGAGTTGAAATAAATCAAACATCAATGATTTGTTAAATTTAAAATACTATTCATGTTTTTGTAGATAAGTAAGTAGTAGTCATTCTAATTTGGAAGCATTTTAACATGAACAACCATCAGGGTGACTGCGTAACAACGGCAATGCCATTTAATGTCATTCATTTTGAAAGTTCGACAGCGTTCATTGCGTTACTTACGTTATCGAGCAGGCTAAGTTTCAAAACATAAGAAGCAATGTTTTGCGTATTTTATTCAAAATCCTTTGGATTGTGATTGAAAATGTGTTACGTGGTTGTGGTGCAGGAAAACAGCATGAGATTTTTTGCACTAAACTAGAAATAATTATTACTACATATACCTGTTTCTTTTTTGTAGACTGGCTCACAGGTAACTTTAGAAGTCGTTAAATCATCATTATTTTGATTTCCTGTCGCACCTAATTTTTTTTTTGTGGCGAATCATCAAATGGCGTCTCCCGCTCTGGGTGGAGCGGAAGGGCGTGTCAGACTTTTACTGACTAAAACCCACCCGTGTTCCTTCAGTTGCCCATATGCACGGTAACTCTTTCGAACGAATCTCGCGACCCGCGCAGGTGTTGTCCCCCGCCCATTATTTCTAAATGGTTGATGTTAAATATAGACCAGCCAGGATCCAGCCAAAGTGATATGGTTGATAGCCTTCGTTCCGATTGCTAAATTGATGTAGTAGCGTTGACCGCACAGAGGTCATATAGAGGTGACTCGTACAATATTATGCAGTTGTTCGGTGTAGCTAGCAAATTGTCTCTTTAGTTCCGTTACTATGTCATTACTAACGGATCTTGGATAAACGTCGGCGTCGTCTATTGGTAGTTTAACCAGGTCAACTCGACGTTTTTAAAGGATCCGTTTAAAATAAAAAGAGGCACAGAGATTGCCTCTCCTTCACGCGTTCCGCCTCCTCCTTCGCGGGAATTACTACTGCAGAAGGAGGTGACCGCGTCCCTCCGCCTGGCCTGCACCTACGGCCAGTTGGTGCGCCTGCACCAGGGCCGGACGTGAGAGATCGCCACCGCCGATCTTGTACAAGATAAGTTTTTAACCAGTGTGCAAATTTTAACAAATTAAACTTAAACGAGTTATAATAATCATGCAATTTTTATGTTGATATATCTTAGTACAAAAAAATTAAGGTATCGTTAACGAAAGATGTTTATTTTGAAACTGGTTTTTATGGTAAATTGCGCTCGGCGCCAGCGCGGTGGCGAAGGTGAACGACCGATAGTAGCTACAAGTACCTACCAATTCGATCGGTCAACATTCTAAGAAGTTCGAAGTACCTACTAACGGCGCGCGGTTACTGACCTATTCCTATTGTCGATATCATATTACGAAATATGTAGGGTTACCACAATTTACTGATTTAAGGTCGGATACATATTAAAAAAAAAGTATTGAAAAAATAGTTGAAATGTGTTCTATTACTGGTGAACCAGCAAAAAAAAAAATTGCGCACTGGTTAAAAAAAAAACAACCTGTATAATATGTACTCACATCGAAGTATTTGTTTTATTATCAAATTATTACAGGCAGTTAAAAGCGGAGATAAAAATAACGCACTGTCATTTTGTGTCAGCTGACATGCTTGAATTACGTAATGGAAATTATAATAATCATCTTTTGTATAATTGATCCTGTTTAATAATAAACATTTTTACTTATGTGTAGGTAATTAGTTTAATTCGTTATCTACACGATAAAAGTTTTACACTAATTTGTATATAAGAATTAAATACAAATAAAATCAAAAAGACGTGACAATGATAACAGCTGCGCGGGTTGATCGTAGGTTAAGCTACGCTTGTCGTGGTCGGTTCGTGGATGGGTGAGCATCCATTACGTACAGACGCCAGCACTTGAAGCTACTACAGTCTATCAAATTTCGTTATTAGATTTTCAACTTTAACGCTAAAGTATAAGGTTCAAGATTGATTGGGAAAATTTGACAGTTTTGGGTACCTTGATGTACAGGCGTCTGTACCAAGACGCCTCCGTTCCTCGGAAACTACGTTAAGCCGTTGGTCTCAGCTGTCATTCGTAGATCTTTGACAATCATTACGGGTAGTCAGAACCCCAAAAGTGTTATTGCCCGTCTTACCAAGGGGTACCGTGTTACCCAATGACTGGGTTGTGGAGGTCAGACAAATAGTAAATTCATGTATAATTCAGAAATTCAGCTGAATATTTGGGAAATGGGTAGGCACTTACCAACAGATACGGCATTGATTATACAGGCCCACAAAAAAAAAGTACCCTGCGCGAAAGACCAGACCACCTGAACTTTATGTTTTCGGGGTCGCTGAGTCCGAATATGGTGCCAGAATAGCGAAGTTGGTTCGCGTTTTTTCAGAAATCAGCAATAATGCTGAAAATTTAAGTTTTTCGTATAATATGGTTTATGTTGGTAAAAAACCCGAAATTCCAATGTGCAATGAAATAAATTATACAAAAAATGTCTCGCTAAATCAATAGAGTCTTTACTTAAAGTTAGAATCACCAATTGATTTCATATTTTCTCATCATAGAGGAAAAATGCTGAAAATCTATACTATCTATACTAATATTATAAAGCTGAAGAGTTTGTTTGTTTGATTGAACGCGCTAATCTCAGGAACTACTGGTCCGAATTGAAAAATTCTTTTTGTGTTGGGTAGCCTATTTATCGAGAAAGGCTATAGGCTATATAACATTACGCTACAATTTAGAGGAGCGGAGCAGTAATGAAAAATGTTGCAAAAACGGGGAAAATTTATTCCTTTTGAGAGTTTCCGTTGCGTGCGCTGCGTAAACGGTTAAAGTAACGCAAAAATCATGAATGACGGAATTGTTCCTTTTATAAAGTTCTAAAAAAAAGTCCGCGAGAGCATATGTCTATCTTTTAAGGTTGACTCACTATAATTCAAAAGGAGCGAGCAGCAACGAAAAATGGACGAAAACTAGCAGGCAAATCGATGCGACGGGAAGGGTCAGGGGAGCAAAAATTTGATGCGGACGAAGTCGCGGGCAGAAGCTAGTATACTTATATAATTCTAAATACATACATATATAAAAATATAAAAATGAATCCCTATTTCCCTTGGTCACGCCATCACGCGTGAACGGCTGGACCGATTTCACTTTTCTTTTTTTTGTTGTGTTTGTTATTGTAAGGAGAAAGTTGTTATGAAACAAAAAATTTAGAAAATTGTGCGGAAAATTAGAAAATTTAAGAACACTTATTTAAGAATACAAAGTCACCTAACATGGGTGTTTGATAGCTAAAAAACGCTTTATGTCTTCGAAGTACCAGGTTGGCATAACTTGGTAGGAGCTCACCTAACATGGGTGTGTGGTAGCTAGAAATCGCTTTATCTTCAAAGTACCAGTTTGTCATAACTTGGTCTAGTAGCTAGAAATCGCTTTATCTTCAAAGTACCAGTTTGTCATAACTTGGTCTAACTTGGGTATATGGTACTTGGTGCTCTTTGCTTTGTGTTGGTGGGATCTAATAAGTTAACACAACATTTATTGATTCTGAGGCGGTACGAAGTTCGCTGGGTCAGCTAGTTATAGATAAATTACACCCATACACAGAACAAATGATTGAGCTCATCACACAAACATTTGTCCTGGGTGGGAATCGGACCCACGACCTCAGTCTTAGCAGGACTAGACGAACAGGCCAGTCAATTACAGGTAAACACAGCATTGACTACAAGGACGCCAGATTACCGCTTAATTGGTAACTTAAGGTGTACACTTAAATAAGAGAAAAGAAATAACAATTTACGAAAATAAAATAAAAACTAAAAACGAATAAAAAACAGAGTAGATATGATAGGATTATTTTGAACTATTAGACATATTATTAGATTATTTTGACATTTTAGTCAGTTACTGAAAGCACATATTGGAGACCGTCGAACTTGACATTTTTTTTTATCAAAATTAAAATCAAATGTGTTTTTTGAAACTAGACTAAGAGTCAGAACTTTCTAAACGTCAAAATTACATAAGACAGTCCCCGAAAAAGCCCACCCTCCATCAATTCCTAGTGCTTAGCTGGGAAAAAAAAATGGCTCAAAAAACTCCACATTAGGAATTCGAATGCTAATTCTAAATTGCCATAATAATAATGTGAACTATACAGCATTGTTTCTCTAGGCTTCCACGCCTAGTCGTCACAGTACACGCCTGTTATATGCTATAATTTTTTACGACATTCTTCGAATGTGGTGTCATTTAAAAAGGAGTGATTACTGCCTCTTTAACCCAACATGCCAGACGCTTTATAGCATCTCGGCAACCCCAACAATATCCTAAAAGCATTATGATACTGTACACGAAGTGTATTGAGTCAGCCTAGTACAGCTGATCCACAGATTGCACAAATAAAATTATTGGCAATAGTTATGTCCTGAACATTGTGCACTTCACCTCGTTTGGGCACTGTTTAAACCTGCGAGCCAGCATGTTGCCATGGACAGCGAACCCCCTTCGTTCCCCATTTTCGGCCTTTGTTGGTACTATAACGCTCCCATAATTTTTGGTCTTATTTAGTTGTCTTACATATTCAGCAATTTTATTCTCAACTAGTACACTAGTAAATTGTTATTGAGTATTTTTAATTGTATACAGTTTGATAGTTTAGATTTAAAACCACTGAAAGACGTCATATTTTATGTAGGATGGTGAACTGGTCGATAATTGGGACATTTTATTTATTATATTGGCACACTATGATCGCATGACATTTATGACATGATGGTTGAGAATGCGAGGGTGCACTCGTCCGTATTCAATGCTGGCCCCGAGCAAATGAGCCGATAAACGAACTACGTTGCCATGCATATAACACAAGTCAACTTCTTTTGATCTGAACTTGGCCTCTTTTTCCACAAATGATTTATACGGGATTTTCCTACTCGCGCTTGCCGGAAGACAGGTTTTCATGACACATGCTATTTGACTTTGCTCAATACAGTGCTAAATCCACCAATATTATTTTTTACTGGGGTAACACTGTTGCTAATTAACTTTCCACCATTCAGCTAAGTAAAATTGACGATATAACATTATATTCTTTTACTTGGTTAACACTGTTTAACAATTGTTTGCAGCTGAGATAAGAATGTTAAGAGGGATGTGTGGTGTTACACGAATGGATCGAATAAGAAATGAGTACATAAGAGGAAGTCTGAAAGTGGCACCAATAACTGAAAAGTTGTGTGGGAATCGGTTGTCTTGGTATGGTTACGTGATAAGAAAAAATGAGGAAAATGTCGTGAGGAAAGTATTGAGTATGAATGTCAAGGGCTTTAAGAGTAGAGGGACACCTAAGAAACGATGGATGGACTGTGTGAATCATGATATGGATAGAAAGGGGGTGACTACTATGACGACTAATAGAGAAATGTGGAGGAAAAATTAATTTTTTTAAAAACCACTGACACAAAAACCTAATTTCCCTTTAAAAAGTAAAATATGTCTCGTTGGGAGACCGCTCCAGACCTAACAATTTATTTGCAAATAGTCTATTACCTAAATAATGAAGAAAAGAAAACTTTTATAAAATTACTTCACAATATTGCATTTAGGATACGACCGCCAACGTCTGCCCTCGCGGAGCGGTCCCCCAACGCGACGTATTTTTTTTTTGAATTATTAATACATACTTAGGTACTTTAAGATTGAGTTTTTTTTACTTTTTAAAGGGAAATTAGGTTTTTGTGTCGGGGGTTTTTTAAATTTTAAATTTAATTTTTTATTTTATACTTTTTATAGGTACATACTTATTATAATATAGAATCAAACGAAGCTAAGAACACTCTAGATTAATTCATCAATATCCTCTTTCAGTGCGCTTTCATTTGAGACCCCAGTCGAGTATATTTGCTGACATTTGGTTACCCTTCCCCACTTTCTCCCCCACAACTTTTAAACGGCTCGACCGATTTTCATCAAACATATCTAAGAACACTTGCACATAAGTCACCTTTAATACAATTTTTTTTTTATTGAAATCGCTTCATCCGTTCGGGAGCTATGATGCCACAGACAGACAGACAGACACGTCAAACTTATAACACCCCTCTTTTTGCGTCGGGGGTTAAAAAGACATGTTGCGCCGACCTCAAATAAATTGGGATAAGGGCAAGAGAATGACGTGGTTAAAACTTTTTTCCACGAAGGCGTTCGTGAGATCCAACTTTTACAAGCTTTAAAATGAAATGTAGTAAATATTAAAATTTTAACTCTGTCACGTCAGCATTTTCTAGTTTCAAAATATGACTGATCTAAGATTCTGAATTCAAAACGTTGGTCGTCGTAAACCCTAAGCTTTAGTATATGCAAAAAAAACATGATTTGCCTATTAAAGAATTTCATTGAAAGTAAAGTGAATGGGCAATGATTGTTTAAATATTAAAATTGAAAGTATGAGGAATAGGGATGCTGACCACTGCGGTCCAATAAAATATTCTCATATTTTTGATATTTTCGATCAAACATGTTTGTCTTTAACATGATTTTTAATTTTTGTGTTTGAGATGAGTGGTAAGCAAGGAGGGGCGGGTGAAAGTTGTTTTTTTTTTTCTAGTTTACTGCGCTCCCTTAAGTTTTCCCCTATTTTTTTATTTTCAAATCAAATTACAAGCTTAGCATTTTTTAAATTTACCGTGCTGCGTTTTCATAAGTTTCGAGTCTTTAAAAATCCAAGTAATTATAATGTGAGGTATCGCATCTCCTTTTTTCGTATTTCACTACAATGTTTTGAATACGATTCTGAATCTAATGTAATGGACAAAAATAAAAATATAACCAAGTATTTTTAAACTTTATCATTAATATTAGGTCTTTACCTATGAAATTGCCGTTCTGCAGTACTGGCCATTTCAAATCAAAATAATTTTTGTATGTCTAAGAATTATAATTTCAAATTAATTTTATTTTAAAAACATGGAATTCTTTTTCCAAAAGTAGTCATTTGTTTATTGATTAGTGTTACATTTTCATAGCATTTCAATCTTTTTGTCATCATGGTTACGTTAAAAATTCGAGTAATTATGGAATATGAGTACCGTCGTGGCAGCAACGCGGCACAAGCGGCACGCAACATCAACGACGTTTACGGAGCTAACACTACAAACCAACGCACCACCTGTTATTGCTTTGCTCGCTTCCGTTCTGGAAATTTCTACCTGAAAAATGAACCTCGCGGTCGTCAGAAGACTTTGGTCGACAATGACGAATTAAAGGCGATTGTGGAAGCTGACGATACACAATCTACAGCTGAATTAGCAGCAGCTTTCGACGTTAGCGTCAAAACAATATTGGTCCGTTTGCGTCAAATTAGCAAGGTAAAAAAGCTTGATAAATGGGTGCCCCACGAACTCAATGATCGCCAGCGCGAAGTACGCGTCGAGACGTGTCTTGCACTGCTCAACAGACACACAAATGAAGGAATTTTGAACCGCATTGTTACCTGCAATGAAAAATGGATTCTGTTTGATAACCGCAAGTGCTCAGCAAGTTGGTTGGATCCTGGTTCAGCACCTAAACAATGCCCTAAACGAAAACTTACCCCTAGAAAAGTGATGGTCACTGTTTGGTGGTCTAGCGCCGGTGTGATTCATCACAGCTTCTTACCAAACGGGGTGACCATTACTGCAGATGTGTACTGTGAAGAACTAAACTCAATGATGGAGAAGCTGGCACATCTCCAACCAGCATTGGTCAATCGCTCGTCTCCGCTGCTCCTGCACGACAACGCGCGACCTCATACTGCACAGCAGACGGTCTCCAAGTTGCAAGAACTGGGGTTGGAAGCTCTCCGTCATCCGTCCTACTCACCAGACCTTGCGCCTACAGACTACTACTTTTTCCAGAATTTGGATAACTTCTTGGCGGGAAAAAAATTAAATACCCGAGAGGCCTTTGAAGAATTTGTTAACTCCCGTCCAGCTGATTTTTTTAAGAAGGGCATCAATAAACTGCCACTGCGTTGGCAAAGATGCATAGATTGTATGGGTGATTATTTCGATTAATACAAATAAAAAATACATGAAAAAAAAATCGTTTAATTTTTTCATACAAAACGGCATTTTCATAGGTAAAGACTTATTATTTACAAAAACTGGACATTTTTACAGGTACCTTTACCTATCAGTTGGTGTGGTTAATTCTTCTTAATATGCTTAGGCAGGCACATTAAATTAGAAAAATATCAATGATTTGATCAAGTTTTCAGTAGCCAAAAACTTTATTAAAAGGGACACATTGCAAATGTTATAAAAAAAAACGTTGCTATCATTATTTGTAATAGTAAATTAAACTATTTAAAAAACGAACAACTTATTAACTACTCTTCTCCTTCTTTTGTTTCTTCGACCGCTTACTCAACACAAACTTTACTGCTTTTATAACTAAAAATATTACTACGGCTAAAAATACTGCTAGGTCTAGGTACAGCTTTTGGTACAGTGGTACATGTAGTGCAGGGGAGCGGAGGTGGGGGGCGCCATGGTTGCGCACGATGAATTCTACCCAATGAGCGACTGCTGCGCCCGGCGTCATCACACGATCGTGGAATAGGGCTGACAGTTCTTTGGCTTTTTTGGCGTATCTGTGGACGAAGAGATTAGAATATTTAATTTATGTACTTCATTAAAATATTAAATTATTTCCCTAACAGACGTGGCTTTGACCGTTGGGTCTAGAAGCAATGCATTCTTTTATGTAAAACAAGGTGAGAAAAAAGAAAGGATTTTTAGAAATTCTTTCGCTTAAAAGTAGGGGATGAAAATTTCGCCAGAGCGGAGGTTCGTCACTTTATTTATTAATATAAGTTTTGCAAAACTCACAAATTTACATTTAGAGACAAGCGAATTTGAAACGTTTCTTGACTGTGGGTCGCAAAGTGATCAATTCAATAATTGGACTTTCAATTAATTTGTATATCAAGTTAAATATTATAGCTTTAATCAATACAAACTAAATATTTGCGGACAGTAGATAGGACCTATTTTTTTTTTATTTATTTACTTACAGGTTCACCCACAGCACATACATATACATACAAACATTAAATCATAAGGTAATATTCTAATATATATGCCAATTACAGGTAAACACAGCATTGACTACAAAAAGCTAGATTATCGCTTAATTGCTAACTTAAGTCTAGGTGTACAGTTAAATAAGAGAAATGAAATAGCAATTTACGAAGATAAAATAAAAAACAAAAATAAAATAAAAACAGAGTAAATACCTATTTATCAACCTTTAACTAACTGAAACTTCTCAAGTGTTTCTATAATATCAATTATATAAGCTTATTAATATAAGTTTTGCAAAACTCACAAATTTACATTTAGAGACAAGCGAATTTGAAACGTTTCTTGACTGTAGGTCGCAAAGTGATCAATTCAATAATTGGACTTTCAATTAATTTGTATATCAAGTTAAATATTATAGCTTTAATCAATACAAACTAAATATTTGCGGACATTAGATAGGACCTATTTTTTTTTATTTATTTACTTACAGGTTCACCCACAGCACATACATATACATACAAACATTAAATCATAAGGTAATATTCTAATATATATGCCAATTACAGGTAAACACAGCATTGACTACAAAAACGCTAGATTACCGCTTAATTGCTAACTTAAGTCTAGGTGTACAGTTAAATAAGAGAAATGAAATAGCAATTTACGAAGATAAAATAAAAAACAAAAATAAAATAAAAACAGAGTAAATACCTATTTATCAACCTTTAACTAACTGAAACTTCTCAAGTGTTTCTATAATATCAATTATATAAACTTACGTGTTATCAGCGAGAACCTTCCTCACAGCAGCATCCAGTTCTGGTGCCATATCTTCAGCTAACGTGACATGGATTCCGAAACCCTTGGTGTGAACAGACATCATGTTGAGGATCTGGTCTGCCATGACCGGAACTCCGACGAGAGGTACTCCGTAATGAATGGCTTCTGCGGTCGACAGCTGGCCACCATGTGTGATGAAGAGCCTTAGGCTAGGATGGGCTGAAATTAAAGAAACAATTAAACTATTAAAATGTATGTTATGTATGGAATTTCTCTCTTATTTACAATTACAAGTATAACCATAGGTAATCAATTTATTTTATAGAAATATAACCTATTTCATTTTTAAAATCTATGATTATATCGAGAATATTTGTCTTTAATATTATTTGTCTATAGTGTTACTGAATGTCAAATATAACCATATATTTTTTTATATTTATTATTATATATTTTTTTCATTTTTTAATGTATTTCTATTCAAATGAAGTACGGTCGAATTTCGACCAATGGGCGATCACTAGTAATTATACGAGTAAAAAGCTTAAAGTTAATAAACGTGTAAACGTAAAACACATGAAAACGCTCAACACATTCCACAAGATAAAAAAGCAACAAAAAAAAACCGAAAAAAAGCAGGGTACCGATATCCAAATGGGAGAAAAAAAAGGTCCGAGGGCCTTCGGCCCGCATCGACCGACGACGAAAGAAACAAAGGAAATCATCATCACTCCCGATAGTATTATCATTTGCGGACGGCCTTATCCTAGTTAAAGATGAGCTGGAAGAACTAAAACGAATCCAATACCACATTATTGCGGCTCAGAAGAAATGAACGAGTTGAGTCATGATTTGATTGACCAAGCTAGGAAAAAAGGAAACCAGGAAATTGCGGACATAAGAAAATGCATCAAATTTAAATCGGTAAAACCGTAACAAAACGCGTCAAGAACCACAGGATGTGCTACCTAGCACACGGTGAACCACACCACGCACGCATGCAGCAATGCAGTACAAGGCCAAATCTAAGAAGGTCGAGCAACCTACTTACAAATGGAACGACAACCTAAAACAAGACATGAAATACGAGTACTTCGACATTGGAATCAAGTTTTGGACGAACACAGCTGGAGATATTATCGTACCTTGTATGATATACGACTTAAAAGTATCAGCACTCACAAAGACGAACCGATCAAGACCGAGAAGATACGAACGAGTTATCATGAGAGAATCGATCAACAAACCGAGACAGAGAAAATGCATCAAATCTTAGACGGGAAAACCATAACAAAACGCATCAAGAACCACAGGATGGCACACACAACCTGGCACACATTTTCAGACGCTCTGAACCACACCTGTTTCATGCAGCAATGCAGTACAGGCCCAAATCTAAGAAGGTCGGACGACCTATTTACTAATGGAATGACAACCTAAAACAGGACATGAAATACTTCGACAAGGATATCCAATTTTGGAGAGACACGGCTGGAGACAGAAATAAGATCAAGAAAGCAGCTAGTGATATCTACAAAAAACCAGAAACTGATATCAGCGAGAACTCAGAAAACGACCAAGAAAACAACAACACGGAACATAGCGAAGCCTCGACATAGAAAAGAGCCAAGCAAACGGTTAACTTCACCAAAATATGCATCGGTGAAGCTCGCCTTGGAGCAACGACGTGAAAAGATGACAATATCACCCTTCTCTCCACTAGTCCAACGACGTCCTATAGACAAATACACCCTTCTCTCCACTAGTCCAATGCTTACTTAAGGCTGCATAGTCGGTAGGCTCGTAATCCTTTCCTATCCAATGGGCACGTCTTCCCTACCATTACAGCGCCCCCCGGTCTACTTCTTGATATGCAATGGCCTATGTAGCACCATGAATCATGACGCTTCAGGGGCTAGTGCAAATCTCGGGGTTCATTGGATTAATCGAGTCTGGTCAAACCACGCTGGGATCGGTGCAATTCATTTCATTGTCTTTCCTTGTTAACATTAGATTATGTAACTGTAAATCATATATCGATTTTGTCTTTTAACAGCTAGCTATTTTGTAAAATAATCTGTGGATAACGTTGATAGTAGTGTATATGCTACGCCTATAGACTAAGTGTTGTTTTCATTTTATGTATACTGCTGTTTGCTGTCCCTAATAAAATAAAATAAAATAAAATAAAAATAAACCTCCTGAGAATTTTATCGAGCCTTTCCCTTGCGTTTCTGCAGTCAACTTGGAAGTTTTTAAATAGACTCCAAACCCAAGTCGGCCGGAACAAAGACAATCTTCACGTATGAAGGTTTATGGACAGTTAAGATGTCAAGTGCGTAAGTGGCATCTTCTGACAGACAACGGCCTACTTTCCATACTGCGCCACTTCATGGCGTAGCTATGGCATGATCTATATATATAACAAGTGCGAGTCGGACTCGCGCACAAAGGGTTCCGTACAAACCTGTAGGTATTCTCGGTTTATGCAGAAGGTTCATGTTTATGAAAATAAATGGTTTTATTTAATTTTTATATTTCTATTGATTAAATGAAAGGTAAATTGCGGTTTACGATTTATGACGTTTTAAAAAAAAACGACTTACTCGATTTCGTTCAAACTAATTTTCGGTGGTAGTTTACATGGTAATGTACATCATACATTTTTTTCAGTTTTATCATTCTCTTATTTTAGAAGTTACGGGGGACACACATTTTACCACTTTGGAAGTGTCTCTCGCGCAAACTATTCAGTTTAGAAAAAAATGATATTAGAAACCTCAATACCATTTTTGAAGACCTATTCATAGATACCCCACACGTATGGGTTAGATGAAAAAAAACATTTTTGAGTTTCAGTTCTATGTATGGGGAACCCCACGATTTATTGTTTTTTTTCTATTTTTGTATGAAAATCTTAATGCGGTTCACAGAATACATCTACTTACCAAGTTTCAACAGCATAGCTCTTGTAGTTTTGGAGAAAAGTGGCTGTGACATACGGACGGACAGACAGACAGACAGACAGACAGACATGACGAATCTATAAGGGTTCCGTTTTTTGCCATTTGGCAACGGAACCCTAATAAAAATGAATCCCTATTTCCCTTGGTCACGCCATCACGCGTGAACGGCTGGACCGATTTCACTTTTTTCTTTTTTGTTGTGTTTGTTATTGTCAGGAGAAGGCTCTTATAAAAAAAAAAAACAAAACAAAAAAAGAAGTGAAATCGGTCCAGCCGTTCACGCATGATGGCGTGACCAAGGGAAATAGGGATACATTTTTATATATATAGATAGATACCAATTCGAATTAAATAGTTATCGTTAAGACAAGACAACGTCTGTCGGGTCAGCTAGTAATAATATAAAAACTCACCTAAAATACTAGGCTGTGGAGCCCATTTAACGAGATGCACATTGGCTGGTACATCTTCAAGATTACTCTCGAACTTCCAAATGACGGTCTGCTTATATTTGCTGAACATGTTCAGTAGAGATCTCTTCATCTGATCGGACATGCCATCACTATGCAGGATGGAACCCATGCTGAAATATATGACACCGTGTTTTGCTTCGTCCATCAGCTTTTGAAGATCCTGAAAGGAAATACGAAGTATTTGATAAGAATGACAAAGATCCAAGATTGGTTGATACTGTTTAGGGTCCAAAGATGACGGGTTGATTGTCATTTTTGAAGGCAGCATATGACAATAGTAGCGCGCTCAACGCATTTTCGGGGCTATGAATGATTTTAGTACTGAAAGCAGTATGAAATGTGCCTATCTCCATGCCGTTCTGTTCTCTCATCGTAGTATTCATTTAAATGGTTAGACCATAACAATATTTTACGCAAGCGGAACTAACCTCTGCAAGAAAATCCCAGAAGCTTTTCACTACAAATATTTAGCTCAAAGATTAAACGTTCTAAACGTCCCACGCCAACAACTTAGTTTTGCTGCAGTAAGGAAGCAATCCACAGCATAAGATAACAGCTGGATAAAAATCCTCAGAGACCCCGCGTGATTCCCTATTGTTGTACTAAGTCCTTTGAACGGGTGCAGAGATTATAGAATGAATTCCGTCCGCGTTGCTTTTGGCCCGAGTCAGGCGTTCAGATTTTATAGTGCCGTCGGGAATTAATGTGATTGCGTATTAACACCGTCGGTGAGAAATGGTTTCGGGACGAGTGCTAAATACTTTTGTATGGCTTAGAAAAAAATGTGAGGAAAAAAGCTTAATGATCTTGTGACAAGTTGTAATTACCAACAGGTTCTTCAGAAGGATCAGGTGCGTAGTACTGGTAAATAGCGTGCGTGTATGACCAGATGTATGAACTTAGACAAAGCAAAAGGAGTATGTAACGATCATAGCAGGTGGCCTCCTGTAGTTTCTGCCTACCTCCATGGGAAAAAAGGCGGGAGTTTATGTATGTATGTAGGACAAAATTTAAATGTCTTCAGTAGTCTACTATTAAGAAAGAGACGACTATAAATTTTTATGATTTCTAAATGCGCCTAGTATTTCATTTCTTTACATTTATCCGCGTCAGTCTACTATTTTTCACGCTTATTTCCTCTGCGCCTGCAACCATGCTATTAGCCCTCAACTGACACACAAACGCTTGCTGTCCACGTTTTTATTACGGCTTTCCCAAAGTACCTCAAACGGGTAAAGAAATTAATTAGTCATTCATAGTTAAGGAAATGACTAGGCTCACATCGTAATATGTGGTTACTGAATGCTAATCAGCAGGTATATTTAGCGTTTAAAAGATGTGCGCATCGACAAGAACTCATCCAATTTTGTACAATCCTTGTCCCAATAAATTGTAGTATGATGCAGCCACAAGACAAATGTATTACAGATTGACAACTTAATTGTAGCTAGATATTGATAACAATAATATTATGCAAATTGTAGACAGTTAAATACATTATTATCCATGTCTTGTTTCCCGTTTGGAAAGAACTATGTTGCGGCAGAAATAAAAAAAAAACTCTAGTACTTTCCCAAATGACTGAAGGTGGCAAGAACCTCTATTGAAATCTCCATGGCTATTATTCTAAGCTAATGCTGTTGCACCACTGGGTATCCATTCCTCTTTATTTTTTTCCAGTTCTTTCACCATTTTGAGCCTATCTTTTAAAAAGAAGTCAAGTTCATACTGCCATCTCTTTCTGGACTCACGATCAGAAATTTTATTTGCATTACCTGTGGCAAAGGCTTGGTCTTGTCGATGTGATATCCTGCAATGTTCACTGTGTTTTGAGGCAGCTTCAACGCTCCTCCTATGGAGGGGTGTGAGTTGAGGAACATTAGGGATCCATTGTAGACAGTATCTTCGTACGGCGGCATCGTTACCCCTCGCTTAGCAGCTATCTCGGGGTAATAGCTATTGTAGGCCCATTTTTCAAACTGGAACAACACTAATCTGGAAAATAGATGGGATAAAGTTGAAAATATTTTTAATTAGCTTTTGCTAACGACTTCCCCCGCGAGGTAGTCGGAGGTTATTCTATGGGACCTATTCCTGGAATAAAATTTATTCTATGTGTTTATCCAGATTATAAACTATTTGTGTGCCAAATTTCATACAAATCCGTTGGACCGTTGTTGTGTAATTGAGTAAAAACTATTAAACATCCACTTAAAAGTATGCAAATTTTAGCTCCTTAAGTTCTGCGAGTTGAGCTGCATGATTACTGATAAATACGTGCAAAAATTGTCTAGTTCTTTCTTCATAACAACTTGCAGTGGTTAGGTAATGGAATACTTATTATTCCGGTTGTACGTAAAGTTATGAGGTGAAGTCACAGGCAAAAGCTAGCAATGAAAAACAAATTTTCTACACGCAACATTTACGAGAACAGTGTCTTCATGCACTCATAAAGAGCATAGTTAACGATAAGCACTTGATCAAGAAATAACATTTTCACTTACAGCTGCAAGTTTTTCTTCACAAGCCTGTATAACCCTTCAGCTCTCTGCCAGAAATTCAGTGGCAATGTGTATTGAGCAAACAGGTCTAAGGAGTACGCTGGGTTGGTGAGGCCATCCATTATTCTTAGTGCATGCCAATGGGGCTCCGTCGAACATACCCAGATCAAGGGGCAGTCGAACAGTGCTGGGATTCTGTGAAGTAAAGAAAAGTTGTAGAAATAATTATTAAATTCAATCAAAAAATGTAGACGGAGAATCTACAGTTAAGGTTATAACATTGCCCGATGACTTTGACGATTTGACCTCTGTACTAGTAAGTTTTCGTTTGGCGCCATCTACCATAACAAAACACAAACGAACTGACGATTAAGCAAGAACACAGATATGTAGGTTTTTGCTTATTTTTATTTGCTCTCTGAGAGTTCTTATGTATTTTTATCCTCTAGAATTAAAAATTAATATTTATTTTGAATTAAATGATGGACTTTGCCTGCTGACCTAGCTTTCAAAAATTATTTTGTGTGATGATGACCAGGTAAGTGCTTATCGATTCTTAGTAACGGAGTTAGTTAGGATCACCAAACTTTTTCATGTGATGAATATAGCCAGTTAATTTAATTGACCCAAGCACATTCCCATCATTGAGTAAGAAAATTGGATGTCTGATGATGACTGGTATATCTTTAAAATATTGCAAGCTTACTCTATGACTGGTTCAAAAAGCAAATCGAAATTACAAACTACTTTATTTCTATGTACACAATTAATTTCTGTTCTTATTTTAGGAAATATTTATATTTGTAATATTTACAATATTATTTAATTCAGAAATTATTAAAAACGTGAACTTTTAGATTTTATTTGGTGAAAATAACGCGCGTATGATCGACCCTTCACGGCAGCCATCAAGGCACTAATGTATGGCGTCAATGGCGTCATTCGCGTCGCGAGTATATGTCACAAGAAAGCAACGGGTTTCTCGCGCAGTTTCGGGTTTTTATTTATTATTTAAAAATGTAAAAAGAAAGAAGAAAAAGTAAATAATACAAATGATTAAATAAATCAGTACGCATATTTTGATATAAAATTCATGTCAAACGATTCAGCCGTTACAGAGACAATTTTCAATTTAGGTTGAAGGAGAACCTGTTTACTGCCAGATTTTTCTGAAATTTGAGAAAGTTTATTAAAATTCTAAACAATACAAAGTATTTTATCAAGACCTTAAGTATGACATATATTCTTCATAATAATATGAAAATCGCACGGTAGGATTCTTCAACAAAATTCGTTAAACATACGGTATTTTTCGGATTTCAGCAAGGTAATCCCCTTAAGTAGGTTTTACTAAATATCATTTAGCAGGCGTTCTGTGTGAATCCTAAAAAGAATCACATCACCACCCCATTCCTTCCTGTGGGTGTCGTAGAAGGCGACTAAGGGACTTACTAGAGAATGGGTAGCAACGTTGTCCATGTATTTTACCACCACACTGCGATCGCCAACCCCAAGCGTGGTAATAATGGTGAACCCCCTTTTGAGGGAGGCTTAACTCCAGCAGTAGACGTCTTTCGGCTGTAATGATGATCAGGCGTTTGAGAGCAACGGTGGCCTTATGTATACCGACGAACCTGATAAGTTGAGGTCCTCCTAATTTCAGACCCAGACAGGTTAGACTTTGTGTTAATATTTTCAACACCACTGCTCTCAAATCGGTGAAGGAAAAAATCGTTAGGCACCAACATATCCTAGAACAAAAAATTCGAAGACATCCAAAACGAACACGCACTAGGCCCGCGTGGTGGATTACTGCCCATTCCCTCTCACAGAAAAGACGTCTATGTCCTAGCAGTGGAAACATTATCATCGTCGTCGTTTCAGCCGTAAGACGTCCACTGCTGGACTTAGGCCTCCTCCAATTTGATAGATTTGCCATAATTGCCACGTTTGGCAAGCGGATTGGCGATCGCAGTATAGAGAACGCATAGAAATGCACAGAGAACGCTGCCCGCAGGAGGAGACGCCCCGGGCGTCGGGAGTCCATAGCGGACTCCTGGCCACCGTAGGTGCGAGCTTGCGGGCAGCGAGAAATGGGTAGCTCGCCGCCCGGTAAGGACCAAGCACGGGTCGACGGCGCGTAGTGTTCCACGCGCGCCTCAAAGAGATGTCAGCAAAACTGAAGGGGTCTGATAGGACCGATGCCTGCCAGGGTCGCGAGATTGTTCGAAAGAGATACCGTGACCCTGGCACATGGGCAACTGAAGGAACACGGGTGGGTTTTAGTCAGTAAAAGTCTGCCATGCCCGCCCGCTCCGCCCAGAGCGGAAGAAGTCATTTGCTGATTTCAAATCCAAAAAAAAAAAAATTGAGGACGCTGCTGCCCATTCTCTAGTAAGTCCCTTCGCCTCTTACGACACCCACGCGAAGAAATGGGGTGGTGTTATTCTTTACGTCCGGCACCATACAGTACGGTGGAAACATTATAAGCTGATTATACTGTACTGGTACAGGATTATAGTAGAGGCATTTATTTGTAAAATAAATATTTACAGGCATAACGTGAGACATTAAGATTTGTCTCTAAGACGCCACACACACCTGCGACACCTTTGATATTCCAGATGGCCTCGGTGAGCACTTATCAACAAGTGGGCCGCAAGCTTGTTTGCCACTTAACAACATGAGAGAAACAAGCAAAGAAATACTAGTAAGTTTTTGTTTTGTTGACTTACCCAGCATTAATTTCAGTGAAGAACCATTCTAAGATGACAGCATCAAATTTCTCTTTGGGGTCACTAAATAAATTGACAACGGCTGGATCTTGTAAAAAGCTCTTATGGATCGTGAAAACGAAGTAGAGGAATATAGCTGAATCTCCAAAGTTATCTTTGCCAATTAAGTTCTTTAGTGTAAATACTTCATCTGAAAAATAAAAGGTTTTGGAAATCAAATAATAATAATATAATCCTATCTTAGGACAACCAACACACCCTAATCTGATCCCAAACTAGTTAGAGTCTGTACTATGGCAACCAGACAACTGATAAATATACTTATATATTATATTTCTAAACACACATATATTATAATTAAACTAGCTTTTGCCCGCGACTTCGTCCGCGTGGGGTTCGGTTATATCGTAGCGTAGAAGGAAGCTAGAAAGGAAGTAGAATTGCACGGACGAAGTCGCGGCCAAAAGCTAGTAAACTACTAAAACGCCATCTATTGGTGGTGAGTGGAACTTGGAGATCAATACAAAATAGGTAGGTACCTATTACCTATTTCTTTTGATTTTTCCATTTTATTAATTTGAAAAAGTAATAAATAGTATTTGGTTTCGTTGTTTATTTTCATTGTTTTTTAATTTTTAAATTATTATTTTTTTGTTTAGGTGTAATTTTGTGCAATTTTTTTGTATAAATCATCTTGTCTATTTTTTTTATGTTTTTGTGCAATTTTTGTGAAATAGTTGTTGTTTTCGTAATCAGCGACCCGATAAACCATACAAACAATACCCATGTTGATTTTCTGAATTTGTCACCCGTTTTCAACCTTTTAGGGGTTGAATTCTGAAAGAGCCTGAAACACTTGTTTACCTATTTATTGATAGGAGTACTTCTGTGAAGTTTCGAATAAATCTTGTTTCCCCATTCAAACTTTCAGGCCCCTTTTCATCCCCTTAAGGGTTGAATTTTCAAGAACCCTGGGATACGTAACTGTTTATTTCTAATCGTCAACCTAAAAACAAAGTTTCAGGCTTCTAGCTCTAAAAATGACGGACTTCCATACAAAATTTTAACCCCTTTTTCACCCCTTAGGGGGCGAATTTTCAAAAATCCTTTCTTAACAGATGCCCACATCATTACAACTCTCTGTATGCCAAATTTCAGCGAAATCCGTTCAGTAGTTTCGGCTGTGCGTTGATAGATGAGTCAGTCAGGTTTGCCTTTTATATATTTAGATGATAGCACAGTGGTGGTACAGTGGTTACAGCCATGGCTTACGTAGTTATGGATTTGAACTCAGGCAAGTGCTTTACATTGTGTAAATAATTTCATCACCACTCTCTCCACTCTCAAACTGTGAGGGAAACATCGTGAGTAAACTGAATTGCCCTCGACAAAAAAAAAAATGGAGATATATGACATCTACCACACTGGGCCGCCATTACAATCTACTCACAGGTGGCCTGTGTCCCAGCAGTGAAAAATTATAGGCTAGTTATGTTATGTACATAACTAGCCTATAGTCTTGTGGCTAAGTTACAACAGCCGCACGGGTTGATCGTTCAGGTTAAGCTACGCTTACCGTGGCTGGTGTGTGGACGGGTGACCATCTTTACATATCAAGACCCTTCTGTGCCTCGGAAAGCACGTTAAGCCGTTGGTCTCGGCTGTCTTTCGAAGATCTTAGACAGTCGTCAGAAGCCCGAAAGTCTGACAACCAGTCTTACCAAGGCGTATCGTATTACCCAGTAACTGGGTTGTGGAGGTCAGATAGGCAGTCGCTCCATGTAAAATACTGGTAGTTAGCTGCATCTGGTTAGATTGGAAGTCAATCCCAACATAGTTGGGAAAAGGCTAGGCAGATGATGATAATGTCATGTACATACCGATAACCATAGCCACTGCAGAGCCACAACCAGCCGCTTTGTAACAACCATACTATACCATGTATATTATCTACAAATGTTTTTGCAAATAAATAAATCTGAATCAGAGTTGAGCTAACCGAATAGAAATAACCCTGTATATGCCATTACTGTATTTTTTTTGCAATCCACTCATTTGTATCTGTAATGCTTCGCCTATATTGACGTGGTATACCAAACTGCACTTCCCGCTTTCTCTGTTGTACAGCGAGACGTCGACTAGTGTTCCAGAGAGAACGCACGAAGTAATATTCGCGTTTTCGCGACAGTGTAGGCGTAGCCACTACATAATATAATATCGCGCTTATATTAGAATGAACTGTGTATAATAAACTTACTTTTTACACTCTCTTTCATAAATGCTTCAGCTATATGCGAGACATCGATTTCTGTCAGGTTGGGCACCACTTTGCCACGTGGGAATGATGTTACGTGGACCACCTGCGAAAAAGATAACCATTATTTGATTAACATTGATATTTATCTGCTCTTGATCGTTAATCAATATGACATACGTATTTTTTTATTGTGTTTAACGCTCTGCGTGTCCAATACAATAACATCTTCAGGATGCTGATGCAGCTGCCTCGCTATTGTAGGGCGTCCGGAATGTTTGCTGAAGCGAGAACGGACGGCTTTCACGCGGTAATACGCAAGAAAGTAGCCTCCTTGTTGCAGCGCGTGCGAGCCAGTAGCAACAGTATCCTGCAGATGGTTGTATCTCGTGCGGATTGCCCTATCCAGAACAAGTGGATGCATATTATGATGGGTGTTGACTAACATAGTGCATAAGATTTTACTAACCTATAATTATAGTAATTTTATGTGTTTGAGTTTTAATTTACATCCCTGTTAATTGTATTTTTTTAAATTTCAAATGATATGGATTATTTTTTTATCTGAAATTAACTGATTAAAAATATTAATAAAAATCTTGCATCGCGGTAGCACTCAACTAGCATATTCCAGCGTCCCGACATCAATCATCGGGCAACTGACCACCAGAAGTGTTCTCCTTGTTCCTTATAGCGATAAGTCTATAATGCCTTTTTCGGATTGAAAACAATTAACCTGTATGACACGAAAACATGTAGCATTGAGCATGGAAGAAGAACAGGTACAACAGCATTTGTCCCTTCCTTAATCGTCGTTTCAGCCGTAAGACGTCCACTGCTGGACTTAACTTACTATCAGTAGAAATCGCTTTCAGTTTCACAGTTCAACAACATTAATTCCGTTATTTACGTTATTGAGCAGACATTTTCCGAACATATCGGATTAGAAATAATCTTTGAAATGATATAGATTCTAACTGATAGTGCATTACGCAATTGGGTGCTGTATGCAGTTGAATTGTTCTGTCCTTAGCACTTTTTTTATTTAGGCTTTGATATACATTTTTTGAAATTGGTATGGTTCAATATGCCGAATGACATTTTTTACTGTCTCGACCTTCATATGGTGTGTTGTGTAACTAGAATAGAAGGCAGGAAGGCCTTCAGATTCATCGCGGGTGACTGAAGGAGCACGGGACGCGGGCTGACGGGGATGCGTGTGCGGCTTGTGCACCTGCGAAAGATCAATGAGGCCGCCTATCGGCCGGCTTCAAAAGGAAGGACCGCGCTACGAAATCATTGATACATGCCGCGCATCGAGTAGGGTGCGTATGGTTTGAGTTTTGATATTTTTTGTTTTTATTTCTTTTTTCCAAATTTCTGTTTTTGTTGTTCTAGTATGAAAATGTTACTTTAAACGTGTAGTATTTATTGCTAGATCAATTTCATTACATGTTATTCAAAAATAAAAATAATAAAAATTTATATGCCAAAGGCTTCTACTCCGTTCACTTATTACACCCATTTTTTAGGGTTCCGTTGCCAAATGGCAAAAAACGGAACCATTATAGATTCGTCATGTCTGTCTGTCTGTCTGTCCGTCCGTCCGTATGTCACAGCCATTTTATTCCGAAACTATAAGAGCTATGCTGTTGAAACTTGGTAAGTAGGTGTATTCTGTAAACCGCATTAAGATTTTCACACTAAAATAGAAAAAAACAATAAAATTTGGGGTTCCCCATACGTAGAACTGAAACTCAAAAATTTTTTTTTTCATCAAACCCATACGTGTGGGGTATCTATGAATAGGTCTTCAAAAATGGTAATGAGGTTTCTAATATCATTTTTTTCTAAACTGAATAGTTTGCGCGAGAGACACTTCCAAAGTGGTAAAATGTGTGTCCCCCCCCCCGTAACTTCTAAAATAAGAGAATGACAAAACTAAAAAAAAAATATGATGTACATTACCATGCAAACTACCAACGAAAATTGGTTTGAACGAGATCGAGTGAGTAGTTTTTTTTTAAAACGTCATAAATCGTAAACCGCAATTTACCTTACATTCAATCAACTGAAATATAAAAATTAAAAAATATATATATTTTTAAACCGAAAATACCTACAGGTTTGTACGGAACCCTCGGTGCGCGAGTCCGACTCGCACTTGGCCGGTTTTTTTTCAAGACGTTAAAAATTCTCACCCCGTATACATCACCAATAATTTCGCTTCTATTCTAGATACAAATATAAGAAGTGCCCACCTCATGACCAGCTTCCAACAGTCGATTCGCCACACCATGTCCCAAAATGCTGTGGCTCTTCGATGTCATAGGATAACACACTAAGATTCGTAAAGCCTCACTTGATACAAGCAAGCTTAAAAAAAGTAACCCAGGTACTGTTTTGTTCGTCATCTGAAATTAAAAGAAAATGGGTGTGAGTGTGAGCACTGAAGGGGTCTGCTAGGACCGATGCCTGCCAGGGTCGCGAGATTGTTCGAAAGAGATACCGTGACCCTGGCACATGGGCAACTGATGGAACACGGGTGGGTTTTAGTCAGTAAAAGTCTGACACGCCCTCCCGCTCCGCCCAGAGCGGGAGAAGTCATTTGGTGATTTCCCATCCAGAAAAAAAGGGTATATATGTTATAGTTATCGAATATTTACTCTAAAATATTACAAAATATTTCTGTGCCGGCTCATCAGCAGCCTATAATGTTCCCACTGCTGGGACACAGGTCTCCTCTCGGTGAGAGGGAGTGGGCTATAATCCACCACGCGGGCCCAGTGTGGGCTGGCAGATGTCACATATCTTCGAATTTTTGGTTCTAAGATAAGCCGGAATCCTCATAATGCTTTCCTTCGCCTTTTTGAGAGCAGTGGTGATGAAATAATTTACTCAAAGTAACTGCTTGGGTTCGAACTCACGACCTACAACTCGTAAGTCACTGCTGTTACCACCGGACCACAACTGCTCTGCTCTCTTTCTCAGTGTCGACTACTGTGATAGTAATATTAATAAGGTTAAGCATACGCAAATGTGAATCCCCGAGTCCCTAAACTAGTGTTAACTGTAGTGTAGGGACTAGTGTCTTCGCCTGTTCAAGTCACAATGTCAACAACAAATTAAAAATTAAGGTAATATTAAAAGAAATTCTTAACTAGGATTACAGTTTAACATTTGGTGAAGCGTGTATGTCTGCGTTTGTGTGGTGTGTGGGTATTTAGTGTGAATGTGGTGTTATAATGTGCATGCGATAGCCCAGATAAGAGCTATAATTAATCAAAACATTGCTACTTTAGCAACGTCATTTACTTAATTTGCACCATTAAAATCAAGGAAATGATATCTAATCTCTATAATATTGTTTATGTTATAATATTGGCATCGGTACCTAAAATACTCGTACCATTTATATGTTTTTTCCTACGAAGGTAGGCACGGAGGTACATGTTTGAGGAAAAACCTCTGACAAGCTGCTTAAAGGAGTAAAAAACCCGACAAGTCGAAGTCGCGCATTAAGAGGGCCCTTTCCTGATCCGTACCTATGCACGCGATCATGTTTAAAACGCTTGTTGACCAAGTGAAATGTTAAGCGAGTGAGATCGCGATAACATCGAGCGACAATTGGCGCGCGGCGATTTCACAAAACATGTTCTAGGTAATAAGTGTTTCTGAATAAGCTTGGGGACTATATTTCTTGTCACCAAAATTTATATTTACCATCAAGTTGTATCACCTAATAAATAGATCTATCGACACGAAATATGTTCGTTCTCAGATAAACAAAGAGTGTTCCCAGGTATGAATTATCAAATAATTGTTAATATAATGTGTAAAACATGAGATGGATTACCAATAAAATTGTAGTGCATTACATGAATATAAAATTCGTTCTTAAAATAATAGTTCTATTACTTATATAATAGCTTTGTGCTCAGAATGGTAGATCTGTCACCAAATAAATCGATTAATCAATCCCTGACTGCTTACTTAAATGTTTTACTTACTATTCTGCTAGAAATTTAATTTAAATATATTTATACTACCAGTGGAAATTAAGACCCTTGGGGGAGGCACATGGCCAGTTAAGTAGTAGACTCTTTTGGTTGAAAGGATGATGACGACAACCCTACATTTTTGGAACTTCATGAAATTTTCTAGTGACATAATATATGATTTATTGGTGATTTCTTTAAATTAGTTTGCTTAAATACTATTAGGACAAACCTATTATAATACATACAAAAACATTTATTTGGTACTTGACCCCATATCTCCAAGATTTTAGGTAATTTATTGTGGAATTGATTTGTGACTACATTTTGGTGACAAATCTACTATTTTGCGGGCAATCCCTATTATTTAAGAAACACAAAACTAATTAAATTGGCGACAGCTTAAATCATACCCAATAAGCTAGACAAGTTTTTGGAACAAAAATATTGTCATTTAGAATCGCCATTACAGATACGAAGTACGCGTTCTTTACTTTTTATCGTAGGATTACATTACGAACAACCAATGCTAGGACAAAATATAGCAAAAAAAAAAAAATGATTTGCAATCGCTTTACTGCATGTCTTTCTCTTTTTTATTTTGTTTAGCACATAGAAGTCTAGTATGTATAAACCAAGACATACCTACATGTGCCTTCACATTTAAAAATAGTCTAAATAATATTCATATAGTCCCCCAGACCATATTTTGGCCATGTCGGCCAATCTCACAGGAAATTAGTCATCAGTGCGGGAGATCAAGTGTGCTCAAGTGTGTTACGTGTATGTATTATGTTACGTGTTAAGTAGATTATTACAGATTAGTATCTGTAATAATCTACTTAACACGTAACATAATAATAGTAATAAAGAATATAAATTACCAAAATTAATATAATAATAGCCTAACATAAACACACACAAACACTCTCTCACTCTTCACATTACCTGCGTGATTACCTGCCGTCTAGTCTAAAGATAACGGTTATGACTTGATTAGGAAATCAAATATTTTACGATTAGTAACAGGTGTTCATTTATTATTCAGTAGCTTCTCTTTAGTCAGGTATAAGTGAAAAAATATACTATACGAAGTTATAAATAGTGCGATCCTAAATCGTCATGATTTTGGTAAACAGTGGGCTTCTTATACATAAGTACTGCACGTCATTGAAAACTAAGATGTTGCGAACACCATTGTAACATTCCATTTTGCGAGAAAAATCTTCTTGCTCCCGTAGAAATAAAATTAGTTTTCATGCTACGGTTACATTTTCGCGATAACGCGAACTACACTTCGCGAGCTCTCTCTTGCAGACCGCTTGACGTCTCTTTGTACAATAGATTCAACCTAGGAATCGAACCCAGGGCCCCCACGCTCAGAAGATGCGCTTGCGATCACGAGACCGACGGGGCAGTTATTGGGATTTTTCATTAAGAATTTCTTAGTGATAGCCCGGAGTTCGGAAGTTGGCGGTGTGAACCCCGTGATGCGGAAAGCCCATTAACCCGTTCGTCCTGCACTTGATCTCTCCCGTCTTGTTGGATTGCCGTCTCATCGGACTATGAGAGTGCGCCTGTAGCTGCGGACACACTTGCGCACTTATTATTTTTCATTATTTATTTATTTAACTTGACAACATTGGTCCACTCGTTAGTAAAGACAAATAAGGGTTAGTATTTATAAATTAGAATAATTCATACCTGCCGCACGAGCAACCTGACAAAGTGCCTCAGTATTGGTGCATCGTGTTGTTCGGCTAGGGTTTTCAGGATACTGTTGCTGCTAGCCCTCATTCTGCTTAATAAGGATGCGGTATTTTTCCTCATAGTAGCATGTTTTACTTATAATATCTCCCGCGCCAATGCAGATGGCTAATGGCTAATCTCCTTAAGATTGGCCGCTATGGCCAAAACACGGTTTGGAGGACTAAACTTTACTATACCTATACAACATACAACTCGCGAAGTGAAATCTGCGTTATCACGACAATGTAGCCGGAGCATAATAGAAAACAGGTTGCTGAAACAATGTTACGCTACTTTGTTTCATAATGAAGAAATAGGGCTTTACCCTGAATTAGAAAAGCGATAGGCTTTTCTAATTCAGGGTTAACCCAAATTAAAAACAAAATTATAATTATATTGCATAACATAGGTATGTAATGTTTGAAAAATTCGTTTGCCAAGCAACGTAAATAGCGCAATGAATGTTGTGTTATGCAATTAACACGCTATTCCTATCATAATACGAACAGAAGTTTGGCCTTGGACTCTACTAATAAAAGATGATTGGGTTCAAACTGCCGCGGCCGTCTGAAATCTGTCAATCCGAGTTTACGAGCGATTTCGTAAGAAACACACGGAAACACCATGTTGTTTTGTTACAAGTTCCAAAAAAACGCAAATAAAAATAACAATATCTGGATGACTGAGCTTTGCTCGGAATTTTTTGGTAAATTGTGTTTAAAATAATAAGTTTATGTTCAAGTTGATTATCGATAAAGTTGGTCATAGAAAACACGAATAAAAGGCATTTTATAAAAATGAATCCTATTTAGATCAATTTATCGCCCCCAAAACCCCCTGTATACTAAATTTCATGAAAATCGTTGGAGCCGTTTCTGAGATTCAGATTATATACATATATATATATATATATATATATATACAATAATTGCTCGTTTAAAGATATAAGATATTATGTCAAGTGACGTTGAGAAAAACAAATAAAATATTTAAAATAAAATATATAAGTACCTAGTTATTACAATCTTACTGTAATATGTACATTTTGACTAGGAAGTAATATCATTTTATAGATACAGCTTGGTGTTAACTAGGGTAACAAACTCATGGTCGAGGTCATAGTTAAAGCATCTATGTATTTCAATTAAGTTTATTATTATATATGCATCTTTGACAACTCTTCATGACATAGTCTAGGTTTATTTATTGCTACAATAAACTGTAAGTAAATACCCATATTTTAGAAGCATTAAACTACACTCTTAGTTATTGTAAAAATATGATACGTCAACAATACTCATAATGGTTATTGTAAAATATGATTCGGATAGTTTCAAGTGATTATGCAATTAAATACAGTTCTTAAGTGGAAAAATCACCTATATCCCGTACAAGTAAAAAAAAATATGTATTACAGGAGACAGGGACTTCCATATATTTCTTATTAACAATATCTGCAAAAGAATTAGTAATTCCGCATAATAAACAAAAACACTTACTTTTAAAAAGATTTCAGAGATCACCACATATAAAATGTCCACGCTATTTTTCAAATATAAACTTTATCGTTCACAACTTCCTTATTTTTAACATCACTGTCTGACGTGTGTCACCATCGATAGTTCCTCGCGGACTGAAGAATAACAAATTATTATGTCGTTAGCATTTGTATATAAATATAAGTAGGAAAACGCACACGCACAAAATTTTTGTTAAGAATTATATTAATTATGTTGAATTATTATATTTGGTAGCAAAATCTGTCGGTCATCGTGACTCGTCACTCTCGACAGATGGAATTTAAGTTAAATCGGTCAAATGAAACCTGATGCAATTGCTGCAAGTGATGAAATCCTCACGAAAATCATTAAGGCAGTATTTCAGCAGATTTTTTTTTTCATACGCAGTTTTATCGTATGTGCATTTAAATTATGGATTGTATGGACATCTATAAAGTAAGAGAGGAGTGAGGTAGCAATTTTGGAGAAAGTAACCAATACCAGGGTATTGGTATGTCGTCATCATCATCCACAGCTTGACTTCATCAACTGCTTGGCATATGCCTCTCTTTCTTGTGCCAATGTAAGCCTTATGCTCCTGTGCCAACCTCATCTAGTATTGGTTGTTTCCTCCAAAATTGTTGGGTATTAGTTTTCATCATCATCATTTCAATTCAATTCAATTTCAAATTCAATTCATTCAAGCAACCAATACCAGGGTATTCGTATGTCATCATCATCATCCACAGCTTGACTTCATCCACTGCTTGGCATATGCCTCTCTTTCTTGTGCCAATGTAAGCCTTATGCTCCTGTGCCAACCTCATCTAGTATTGGTTGTTTCCTCCAAAATTGTTGGGTATTAGTTTTCATCATCATCATTTCAATTCGATTCAATTTCAAATTCAATTCATTCATGCAACCAATACCAGGGTATTGGTATGTCGTCATCATCATCCACAGCTTGACTTCATCCACTGCTTGGCATATGCCTCTCTCTCTTGTGCCAATGTAAGCCTTATGCTCCTGTGCCAACCTCATCTAGTATTGGTTGTTTCCTCCAAAATTGTTGGGTATTAGTTTTCATCATCATCATTTCAATTCAATTCAATTTCAAATTCAATTCATTCAAGCAACCAATAACAGGGTATTGGTATGTCGTCATCATCATCCACAGCTTGACTTCATCCACTGCTTGGCATATGCCTCTCTCTCTTGTGCCAATGTAAGCCTTATGCTCCTGTGCCAACCTCATCTAGTATTGGTTGTTTCCTCCAAAATTGTTGGGTATTAGTTTTCATCATCATCATTTCAATTCAATTCAATTTCAAATTCAATTCATTCAAGCAACCAATACCAGGGTATTGGTATGTCGTCATCATCATCCACAGCTTGACTTCATCCACTGCTTGGCATATGCCCCTCTCTCTTGTGCCAATGTAAGCCTTATGCTCCTGTGCCAACCTCATCTAGTATTGGTTGTTTCCTCCAAAATTGTTGGGTATTAGTTTTCATCATCATCATTTCAATTCAATTCAATTTCAAATTCAATTCATTCAAGCAACCAATAACAGGGTATTGGTATGTCGTCATCATCATCCACAGCTTGACTTCATCCACTGCTTGGCATATGCCTCTCTTTCTTGTGCCAATGTAAGCCTTATGCTCCTGTGCCAACCTCATCTAGTATTGGTTGGTTCCTCCAAAATTGTTAGGTATTGGAGTTCATCATTTCACCTGAAATACGTCCACTGTTGGACACAGGACTCTCCCAAGGTCCGCCAGTTCCAGCGGTTCTGTGCTTTTCGAATCCAGTGGATTGGGTATCGGTTTTATTCCAATAAATAAATTGGATCAATCTGTTAGGTGAAAATCGGCGCCCTGTAGCCGATTTAATGTGTTTGTAATTCAATATTTTATAAAAAATATTAGCTTTCTGTACTTTTTCTCCATTAAAATCATACTTTTCCGTCCGCATTATTTTTTTAAAAAGGGGTACAAAGTTTTACTTCACTATTGGGAAGTTTTATGATTATCTATATCTATACTTATAATAAAACTGTAGAGAGGTCAATTCTGTACATTGAATATACATTCAAAATTAATATTGGAGAATGAATGGTGATCGATACTGATGCCAAAAATGCAATCAGTACATTTTTTGTCTGTCTGTCTGTCTGTCTGTCTGTCTGTCTGTCTGTATGTCTGTCTGTCTGTATGTGCACGCATGGGTCAAAAACTACTGAAGGGATTTTAACCAAACTTGGTACGATTGTAGTCCATACTCCTGGGCAGGTTATAGGCTATATGACATAACGCTAAGACACATAGGAGCTAAGCAGTGACGATACCCGCGGGATATTTTCCGACCTCCACGCGGGCGAAGCCGCTGGCAAAAGCTAGTTCCTTATAAAATTGAACATATCGACACAACACATAACATAAAGTCACGTCAAAATTCCATGTAGGTTTAGCCCTTTTACGCATATGGGACATATGCGTCTCCGATTTGAACGTTAATCTAATTATACTAGTGATCGCCCATTGGTCGAAATTAGACCGTACTTCATTTGAATAGAAATACATTATTAAATGAAAGACAAATATTCTCGATATAATCATAGATTTTAAAAATGAAATAGGTTATATATTTATAAAATTAATTTATTACCTATGGTTATACTTGAAATTCAGTAAGACTATAGACACAAAATATTAAAGACAGATGTTCTCGATTGGACCACAGATTTGGACCATAAACAAAAGAATATCTATGCATGTGTGTATTAAATACACGGTAATGAGTAGTAGTGTGTGTAACGTGTTATTTATTGAAAATAATGTATTTGTACGCATAATTTAAAAAAAATATTAGCATTCGTCATTTCTTCTCTGTATAAACTACAAGTGTGTGAAATTTCATACTCCTCCGTCCGCCCAATTTTCGTAAAAGGGGATCCAAAGATTTCGCTTCACGTATTAATATATAGACTAGTGATCGCCCATTGGTCGAAATTCGACCGTACTTCATTTGAATAGAAATACATTATTACATGAAAAAAACATATATAATAATAAATATTTAAAAAAATATGGTTATATTTGACATTCAGTAACACTATAGACAAACAAAACAAATATTCTCGATATGATCATAGATTTAAAAAATGAAATAGGTTATATAATCTATCTATAAAATTAATTTATTACCTATGGTTATACTTGACACTTGACTTGACATTCAGTAATAGTTAGGGAGCTGGCGAGCAAAATTTCGATATGATCAGCACACAAAGCAAACGTTATCAATAGTGATAATTATACCTAAGAAACATCAAGGATCTCGTCTGCCACCATGGTGGCGCTGCGTTGTAAATTTACAGCGTTTCATAAATGTTTAAAAAAAAGGTGTGCTATATTATGCGCACACGTCTGCCTCTAGGGCTGATGATCACAGTCATCCTGGAAACAGAAAGAATCGAAAAGGGAGACATCCAGGGCTCTGACTTTTGTAGTATTAATTTTTTACATTTATTTTTTTGATTAAAAAAACTCTATATGAAGTGCACACTTGGCAAATTTGAATTGTTCGATTAAAAACAATGAGAATAACCACGGAAAAATAGTTTTCCAACATGTTGCCTCTGCGTTGTCTATTGACAGTGCTCCAAAAATGTAAAAAAAAAGGTGTGCTATATTATGCGCACACGTCTACTTCTTGGACTAACGTTCGAATTCCTTATGAAAACCAAGAAAATCGATGAGGCAGACGTTCAGGCCTCTGATATTCCAAAGGCAGACCATTTGTTTTTTTTTTCAACTCGATGCTCGCGCCAAACCAAGCAAGTATAAAATATCCTCATAGTTCCTTTCGTGGTGTTTCTCTTTTATTTCGGAATATGAGTGAGAACGGTATAACTCAGTTCCGACCTTTTCCGTATTGTGAAACTAAATGTATAGAGCGTATATCTATATACAGCCTCCCCTTTTATTTTGCACGCTTTTCCTCTCTCTCACTCTCAGGCACTTTCACACGTCTTGGTTCAAAATCTACGTATTTTACTCAAATAAAACGTGATTAAAAAAAGTTAAAGACTGTTCCTATCCAGATCCTAATCCTATTCAGATTACAATCAAGCATGCAATTTAAAAAAATACTTTCTAATTAAAATTCCAAGCGCATTTCGTTTCTGGTTGGCATTGAGAAAAAAAATTATTGCATAGATTTCAGCTCCAGAAGTTTAATCGTTACCGTGAGTTTAGAGGATAATATATTATAAGAATAAACTATAAATAATAACAATAATCCCACGTAATACCCGCTGTCCCTTGATTCCGTGAATTTCAAAAAGTAATACAGCTGAAAATCAGTGAGCAAAGAGTCTGCCACATGTTTTTTCGAATCCACAGAGTCATAGTTAATCGAATGGGCGCAATGAGAACTGCGTGCAAATGATTTAGTAGAGCTTTTTTTTAACATTTTTACAATTCCGTCTCATGATAATGCAGAGTTCTGAATGTCTGCCTCTTCGATTTTCTTCGTTTCCAAGATGATTGTGACCATGAACTCTAGAGGCATACATGTGCAAATGATTTAATACCCCGATTTTTTTAAACAACTTCAATCCGCTGTAACGCGAAAACGCAGTGACATAGGACCTTAAATGATTGGTCCAAATCGATTCGTAATGATTTAAACTGCAATCCACCTCGACGTGAAACGTGTGCTTCTTGGACTAACGTTCGAATTCCTTATGAAAACCAAGAAAATCGATGAGGCAGACGTTCAGGCCTCTGATATTCCAAAGGCAGACCATTTGTTTTTTTTTTCAACTCGATGCTCGCGCCAAACCAAGCAAGTATAAAATATCCTCATAGTTCCTTTCGTGGTGTTTCTCTTTTATTTCGGAATATGAGTGAGAACGGTATAACTCAGTTCCGACCTTTTCCGTATTGTGAAACTAAATGTATAGAGCGTATATCTATATACAGCCTCCCCTTTTATTTTGCACGCTTTTCCTCTCTCTCACTCTCAGGCACTTTCACACGTCTTGGTTCAAAATCTACGTATTTTACTCAAATAAAACGTGATTAAAAAAAGTTAAAGACTGTTCCTATCCAGATCCTAATCCTATTCAGATTACAATCAAGCATGCAATTTAAAAAAATACTTTCTAATTAAAATTCCAAGCGCATTTCGTTTCTGGTTGGCATTGAGAAAAAAAATTATTGCATAGATTTCAGCTCCAGAAGTTTAATCGTTACCGTGAGTTTAGAGGATAATATATTATAAGAATAAACTATAAATAATAACAATAATCCCACGTAATACCCGCTGTCCCTTGATTCCGTGAATTTCAAAAAGTAATACAGCTGAAAATCAGTGAGCAAAGAGTCTGCCACATGTTTTTTCGAATCCACAGAGTCATAGTTAATCGAATGGGCGCAATGAGAACTGCGTGCAAATGATTTAGTAGAGCTTTTTTTTAACATTTTTACAATTCCGTCTCATGATAATGCAGAGTTCTGAATGTCTGCCTCTTCGATTTTCTTCGTTTCCAAGATGATTGTGACCATGAACTCTAGAGGCATACATGTGCAAATGATTTAATACCCCGATTTTTTTAAACAACTTCAATCCGCTGTAACGCGAAAACGCAGTGACATAGGACCTTAAATGATTGGTCCAAATCGATTCGTAATGATTTAAACTGCAATCCACCTCGACGTGAAACGTGTGCAAATCATTTACCGAAATGCTCGCCAGCTCCCTAACTATAAGACTAAAGACACAAAATAAAGACAGATATTGGCGATTGGACCATAAACCAAAGAATATCGATGCATGTGTGTATTAAATACACGGTAATGAATAGTAGTGTGTGTAACGTGTTATTTATTGAAAATAATATATTTTTACGCATAATTTAAAAAAAAAATATTAGCATTCGTCACTTCTTCTCTGCATAAACTATAAGTGTGCGAAATTTCATACTCCTCCGTCCGCCCAATTTTCGTAAAAAGGAATCCAAAGTTTTCGCTTCACGTATTAATATCGCCAATATCTGT
Organism: Aporophyla lueneburgensis; assembly: GCA_932294355.1. Taxonomy (NCBI): domain Eukaryota; kingdom Metazoa; phylum Arthropoda; class Insecta; order Lepidoptera; family Noctuidae; genus Aporophyla; species Aporophyla lueneburgensis. Next base: position 8,102,847 of record OW028758.1, on the reverse strand, counting down.
CTTTATTTTGTGTCTTTAGTCTTAACACAAAATAAAGACAGATATTGGCGATTGGACCATAAACCAAAGAATATCGATGCATGAGTGTATTAAATACACGGTAATGAATAGTAGTGTGTGTAACGTGTAATTTATTGAAAATAATATATTTTTACGCATAATTTAAAAAAAATATTAGCATTCGTCACTTCTTCTCTGCATAAACTATAAGTGTGCGAAATTTCATACTCCTCCGTCCGCCCAATTTTCGTAAAAAGGGATCCAAAGTTTTCGCTTCACGTATTAATATATAGATAAAATACAAATAGAATAACTGACTTATTTTACTTTAAGAATTAGGAAGATGAGCATTTAGAACGGGACTCCAATTTTATTGATGTAAATTGAACCTTATTATTTGTTTACTAGGTTCGCGTTTATCCACTATCTCCTTTGATGGTAAGCGATGATACGAACCACAACTTGGACAACTAAAGATGCACGCTTAGCATGAAGGATCCCATTCACTCAAGACTTGGAGATCTGCATAAAACTTGTTGCTTACCCCGTCCCCCGCTCCCCTACCCATCTGTGCAACTTCCATCATTGACTGCACTTATGTGGACCATCTGTTTTAGGGACCAGTTTACGAGTTGTCTATGGAGGAAACCTTTTTGTTTCTGTGAGTTCGGAGTCTGCCGCAACGGTGCCGATGTTAATGGGTTTTGGGAAGCCAGTTTTGAGTTGAGTATTGTAGTATGACTGTATTTTATTCTGATAGTCTGTAGGTAAATTTCATGATAATATTAGGTGTAATATTTGCTGTTGGTAGGTAGTCTACCTCAATTGTCTAATTTCCCATTTCGAAAAAAAGTATTATTGGATATTTCTATCTAGAATTTCTTAGTCACATTATCGCGATAAGCCGCTGCATTCGGCTTGACAGCCGAAAAGTCTGACAATCAGTCTTACTAAAGGGTAGCGTGTTAACCAGTGACTGGATGGTGGAGGTCATATAGGCATTTGCTCTAAATAGAATACTAGTTTCAGTCTACGACTTCGCCGCGTCAAATTTTGGCTCCCCTGACCGTTCTCGTCGCATCGAATTGCCTGCCAGTTTTCGTATATTTGTCGTTGCTGCTCCGCTTCTTTTGATTGTAGCATAGTTTTATATAACTTATAACCTTCCTCAATAAATAGGCTACCCAACACAAAAATAATTTTTCAATTTGGACTAGTAGTTCCTGAGATTAGCGCGTTCAACCAAACAAACAAACTCTTCAGCTTTATAATATTAGTATACATTGATATTCAGCTGCATCCAGTAAGAGTGGAAGCTGAGGCTGACATAATTAGGAAAACTTTAGGCATATTGATATTTTTTTTATATTCTCGTATATCATGTACTTTTTTTAGCATCTCGAGGGTTTTGTTTTGTTTTTTTAGTTTGAACCTAACTTAACTAAACAAAGAAACAAGCACCCGAATAGCGTATCACACACCATCACAACCCGAATCATTTAAGGAAGGATGCTGCATTAGCAACATCCTTCCTTAACTTTAGCTAATCTTTGCTTGGTTATTTGGTTAATGCAATGCGTGCGTAATATATTATCTTAAATCTCTAGCAATAAGGTCTAGTTTCTATTTATTTAGTTACAACAACGTATCCATATGTTGGCGACTTTCTGGCGGCTACTCGATAAGTCGATATTAGTGAGAAACTTACTGTATACAATAGAACTACGTTTTACAAGCAGCCAAACAGACAAATTAAATAGCTTTAAATATCTAAAGTACCTATATCGTAGTACTAACGGTAAAAGTGTAAGTTTGCGTTTGTCGTCAGTTTGCGGTTCCCTTGAGTGTGCTCATCTAAATATCACGGTTACATGTGGAAAACGTCCTACTGATATCGATATCTGAAAACTGTTTTCGATATCGATATGAAAACTGAATATCGGTTACATATCCGTTTGCGACAAAAACTGAAAACGCCCATCTCTATCATAGACCATAGATAATTGTCTGTGGCATGGACAAGCGATTTTGGAGCGTCGGGTCTAGGTGGATCATGTATTCAATTGTTAATTGTAATAATTAATACTGATTTCATAAACATTTAAAGTATATTTTATCCTTTTTTTTATATATAGTAATAGTTTTCAATGTGGGATTCATTGTTATGTCCGTAAGTGTGTCCGTGGCATCACACCGGGCCCTATCAGAATACCAGCGCTGCGGTAGTTGTTTTTTTTTACAAATATCGCAGCATTATGCTGAGATAGGAGCCTTTTTGGCCTCGCACAGGTCTTACTTTTTTATATTTTTTAGCTTTTAGAAATATTATTTTGTTATCTGTATGTTAAATGTAGAAATGTTCCTACGTTCTTTTTTATTGTTTTATGTCCTGTGCGTGTCCCAAATAAAATATTTTTCTTTCTTTCTTTCTTTCTTTCCTTAAATGATTCGGGTTTGCGGTTTTCGGGTTTTTTAACATTGCTTCATATATTCAAACAATTTGTCTGCTCAGCAACGAAGACAACGCAATGAAAATTGTTAAATTGTTATAATGAAAGTAATTTCTACTGTCATATGTTACGCAATTATGCAGAATACAGTAGACTGAATATTCTAGAATAGCTGGTCCCATACTGAAAAGGTCGTTTCGGTCCCAATCCCAAGTCCTTTGACAGATTAACAACCAGTTTGAGGGTCCTTTACGGATGGAACAGTGGGTGCTTAAGTCCCACACGACCATATTACGTACTAGAGCAGTTTAAATGTCAAAATGTACTAAGACTTAGTGCACACAGACCAAAAGACGTGGTCATCACCTGCTTAGCATTTTTCCAACTATGTTGGGGTCGATCTCCAATATACGAAACGATTTTCTATATGCCCTTCAAAACCCAGTAGCTGGGTGACATGATACCCCTTTGTAAAATTATTAGTCAAACTTTCGGGCTTATGACTACCCGCAACGACTGTCGAAGATCCACGAAAGACAGCCGGGACCAACGGTTTAACATGCTTTCCGAGGCTCGGCGGGTTCTTTAATGCGTTCCATAATGTATATACATATTGGAAGGTAAATCTATACTTTATATTATATATTATTATCTATACCAATATTATAAAGCTGAAGAGTTTGTTTGTTTGTTTGTTTGATTGAACGCGCTAATCTCAGAAACTACTGGTCCGAAGTGAAAAATTCTATTTGTGTTGAGTAGCCTATTTATCGAGGAAGGCTATACTGCCGTACATTGTTTAAAATACGGTTAAACCCATAAAGTAGTTTCAGAGATATCGGACAAAAACCTGCGAAATGATGTCTCTTCCAAACGAATAAAGATATAAAAATCTTTCTAAGAGACAAATGTCACTGGTTTATCAACGATTTTTTTTTGGGGTATGAAAACTGAAAACATCTTTCAGTCTTACAATAAAACAGATATTTGTAATTAAGCTTAGCATTTCTTCCCAGTTTAGTAATTAAATACTGCATAATAATAGGGCTAACCCTACTCTAACGGTATTATAACGTAGTAATTGCTTTAGAATTGTACTACTAAAAATTTTATTTAAAGTTATCAAAAAATACGTCATTACAATACGGCTAAGCTGCATAACTATGATATAATCAAGTAATGACTGTAAAATTAAGGTTTAGCCCCTTGGTTTATAAACAAGTTAAGGCACTTAGTGATCATTATAATCAAGTAATTGTGTAATAATATATTAAGCGGCGTCAAGTTAAACGGTATTGCTTACTTAAAACAAGGCTACTCATACTTCGCTCGCGGTTAGCCGTTTTATAGATAAGCAATGACTTACAATTATTCGAGAAAAAAAAAGAAAACAAGCAAGCAAATTAAACAAATTATTTATTAATCATTTATTTCAAACAATTTCAAATGGTTATCAATAACATAAATAATTATTTTTGACATTTGGGCTTAGTAATATTCATAATTAAATCACAATATTATCTTAATATCAAAACATTCTCTAACTTAAAACCCTGGAGTGAAAAGTGTCTTAAGATAATAAAAAAATATAACCATCTATCTCACTAGCTGCAGTTGTCATAAAACAACCTGCTATAACAATTTTCTTCAGTCTTAAGACTATTATATAGCTTTCTAAATTTTACAATATAATCAGTCTTTAACTAAAAAATTATCACAATCATGTAATCAACTGAGTCCTCTATATAGAATTAAATCTAATAGGGGTCCCTATTAGGTTTAATATGTAATATAATTAATAATTAGTAATAAATATATAATTATTAATAATAAAGTTAAATGTTAATATAACTACTTAAATGTATATATTACTTAGTGCCATAAGACTAAATAATTATATTATATATTAAATTATTTAGTCTTATGGCACTAAGTAATATATACATTTAAGTAGTTATATTAAAATAAAAAAAGAATTGTAGGTACTTGGGTATTTAAAATGGCTTTCTTAGGTTTAGGTAGTCCTCCTTGAATTTTTGGTCGTTTCTGTGTTATTGTTTGTAGGCAATCCATTCCAAAATACCATTTTATGTTTTGGAATGATAGGCGACAATTTAGTTATTAAGTTAGATTTACGTTCCTCATCAATGCCTTTCGGCTGTGTCCGGAAGCTTATGTTGGTACGTGGATTTCTTAAGTACTTGTCATTTAAAAATTTAAAACTTGAGTATTCATCACTAAAATCATTTTTATACAACATGTCATAACTTGACCTCTTAAACGAGACTTGTGTTATATTTTTCAGATAGACTCTAGGGCATGCTTGCTGAATTCGCCGCTCAGAGACATTATTGGGTAAATTGAGAAATTCATTTGCTTGTAGCGCTTTGACAGTTACTCTGCCATTGTTTGCAGAGGCTACAGCTTCCTCAAAATCTGAAAAGTCATATATTTTACCCTTCTTTTTCATTGCAAGTTCCACTTGATGGTGGAACTGGTCGCAGCTCATGAAGGTGTGGCCGGGTTCGAAGTAGTGTAAAGTTATTGTTTCTGTACTTATAACGTCACTGTTTACTAGGTCGACTAACATGGAATAAAACAGCCAATTCTTGTTCTGTGATGTACAATTATCTAACCAGATATTAACATTCTGAACGTCTCGATGACGAAGGAAAAAACTGTAGTACGCGCTCATAATATCCTCTTGTTTTCTACCGGCTATTCCGTCGTGCCAAATTGCAGCAAGAGGTTTCGATTCCTTTGATATTTTTCCAACCGGTGCAAAGGATTGGTTAAAGAGCGTCAAACGGGGACAAAATATAACCGCTTTGAACATCTCCATTCTAGGCAGCATGATAACTTTTTCTAGATCGCCGCTAAAATAAATACTATTTTCGTTTTGCTTTATAGCTTTGTGAGCATCATAAAGGGCTCTAGCTTTTTTGTATCGATCATGATGCTTAGCCCAAGCCAAGCAAGTGTCACAATCAGGAAAACATTGCTTACGAACATCATGGCTTGTTTCTTTAGTGTGATGTTTGTATGATTCGCACTGTTCGCACTCCTCATTCCCGAGCCGAGTGAAAGATATATTCATTGATTTTAAGTGAGATCGATATAAGTCATAACTGAGTTTTGACTCGGGATTTTTTGAACAAAAGTCTTTATACATAAAATTTATATTAATGTCATTGGGCAAATAACGCCGATTTGGTGCGTGCTCTCTACGGTAATGAGGAGCGCTGGGATTGAATGATTCAACATGTTGGTTGAGTAAATCACGATTAAACGCCGGTTTCTTGGTATGTTTTCCACGTTTATCTGTATCTTTATCAGTATCGAGACAGGTGGTAAGTATAAGATCATTGTTTCTATTGAAACCTAAAGTTGTTAAAAAAAAATTTTTACATACTTGTCTTACGGTTCCGTCATTTTTCTGCAGCGTAAAAGTTCTTTTGGGGTTTCTTTTAGGGTCAGATGTGTACTTACGCTTGGGAATGGCTACAATATAGTTTGACCTTATAAACATTCTCATTTCCCCGCGTTGCAGACTCCAATATGTTTTATTTATATTCTCACGTTCAGATTCATCAAATACAGAACTACATTTTTTTATACATTTCTCGTCACATCCAGGTTTTACAGTATATTTCAAAAGTTTTTGTTTTTTTCTTTGGATTTCTCGCTGTTTCACACTGCTATTGTACTTTTTTCGTTTCCGCGCTGTTGAACCTTCTTCACCTTCATTATCACTGGTGGCTGGGTTGTCAAATGGTGGCATTGATATAATAACAGCAGCATCAGTCGACGCTCGTCTCTTTTTGAAAACAGGATCGTGAACAGCAGCTCTTTCGCCATTGTTAAATGAGTGACGTCGAGATATAACTTTATTGGGAAAGGAAGGCACACATTTTTCTTTCTCTGCTTTAGAGCTTCTCTTACCTTTTCTTTGAGATATGCATTTTATTTGGGACTTATGAGCAAGTGTTTTTTTAATATTCCTGTCCGTATCACTCTCTTCACTTGAATCGACGTAATTAGATGTAACCTCGTAGTCCTTGTCCTTAACCGAATCATCCGAATCAAAGTCACAGAAGATTGGAGACAGAGAATGTAAAGACGGCGGTATAGTTTCATCGCAGTACAGGAAACTGGAATCCGAAACTTTTGATGTACCAGGTTGAGGATTTGCATATAAATCGATGCCATTATTAGCTGAAGGACTAGAAGGATCACTTTCATTTAATGAATTTGGCATGCTTGTTAAGCCAATGATTTGTTCTTGAATACGTAATTTGGGTGGTTCGACAGGTACGACCTCTCTATTCACAATGCTCATCATGTTCTGAATTCTTTGTGGAACCCCGGAGCGTCTACAATAATGACAGACACAATTAGTTAAATACCTAATTTTAAAAAAAAATTAATTTAAAAAAAACTTATAGGTAGGTACTTTATTATTCTATATCCTCGTCGTCAACGCAATAATGCGTAAGAATAGGAAAGAAGGTAAAAAGCAAAAAAGCGCGCGAAAGCCCATGTCCGATAGGTATTCGTTTCAAACATACCGCCCCAACGCGCTGCACCTACTCATCGTTGACCCTGACTCGAGATGCGTGTGATTTCATACCGGCTTCAGAACGATAAGAAAAAGGATTATTTCGTTCCAATCAAATATTTATAAGCTAAAGGTTATATACCTGTCACCTACCACTACGTAATTGAATGAATGTAATACTTATTTTAAGAAAATATTATAAATATCGATTATCTACATACTAATTACATAGGTTATTAAATTCACTGATGCATCTATTCTATTTAGTGAAATTATAAAAACCTTACCTTGAGTACGTATGACGCGACATGGTAAAACATTTATGGCGCGCCGCCGCTCCGCTCCACACACACACGAGCGCTCCCCGTCGTCGCTGGTAGCGAAATGGCCGAGGAAACCGGGAACGCGGGGGACCGCGGTTCAAAAATGTTTCTGGGTTTAACTAGATTTTAATCTAGCATATCTGTATAGTCGTATTTTAGTAAAGAATTTTACACTTTAATCCATCGATAAACTTTATTGAAAAAAGGCTAAATGCCTATAACTATAATGTAATGTATTATTCTATAGTAACTTTATTATAACATAGTTTTTGTTCTCAGACACACCTGTAAGTACTTGATTATAACACGGTTATGGTCGTATAGCTTAATTTAAGTGCAGCATTGTGTGATAACTGTATTATAATAAATTTATATCGCTTGGAACGATCCGTGATAATAACGTTACCATCCTTTTGCCGTGTTATAACATAAATTTGAGGAATAGCTGTTAAATAATAAAGTAAACTGTAAAAAATATGTTACTTAACGGTTCACACCCGCTCTATATCTCGGAAAGTAAAAGTCGTACAGTAATGGGACCCAGCACAAAAGATAGAGAATTTTTCAAAACGTAATGTGTGATTCAAAACTAAAAAATGGCAGTTTGAGGCTTAACCGTGTTTTAAGTAACGTACGGCAGTATAGAGTATATAACATCACGCTACAACCAAGAGGAGCGGAGCAGTAATGAAAAATGTTGCAAAAACGGGGAAAATCGCACGGGTAGGCTATTCGACGCGACGGGAAGGGTCGGCGGAACAAGAAATTTAACGCGGACGAAGTCGCGGGCAGAAGCTAGTGTTATATATATACTTAATATTATAAAGCTGAAGAGTTTGTTTGTTTGGTTGAACGCACTAATCTCAGGAACTACTGGTCCGAATTGAAAAAATATTTTTGTGTTGGGTAGCCTATTTATTGCGGAAGGCTATAGAATATATAACGTCACGCTAAAATTAACAGGAGCGGAGCAGCAACGAAAAATGGACGAAAACTGTCAGGCAACTCGATGCGACGGAAGGGGTCAGGGGAGCAAAAATTTAACTCGGACGAAGTCGCGGGCAGAAGCTAGTAATTATATATGCCAGGGTCTGGTATATGAAGATGGTCACCCATCCTCGGCTCGACCGTGGCAAGCATAGCTTAACCTGATCCATAGACCCGTGGTATTAGGTACGTGTTCACGATATCAGGTGTACTTACAAAACACATACATGCCAGACTGATTATGATAATTATAGTCCCTGATTATAGAAGTGAAATTTGCATATCATCGTGACTTGATTAGCTAAATTAAGACTCAATTAATCTTTTTTAATTCTGATGTAAATAATCATTTTGTAACGAAATTGCCACAAAAATTACTAAATAGTACTGGCGTTTTAGGAATTTCTTATTAATAGCCCAGAGGCCGGATTTGTCCCCGGTTGATGGCAATAAGCTCGCCCATTGTAACATCTGCAGGCAATTACCGTCCGTTCCAAGGTTGTCTGGAAGAGTTCGCAGAAAGCGATAAGGTCGTCTATTCTGTAAGGTCATAAGGTCCGATTTCGTCCGGCAAATGTCGGTTATCGAGTACGTAGACGAAGTCGCGGAGTAAAATAGGCCTATGTCCTGTCTTAGGGTTCAAATTTACCTCGTACCAAATTTCATCAAAATCGACTTAGTGGTTTAGTCGTGAAAGCGTAACAGACGGACACAGTAACTTTCGCATTTATAATATTCTACACAACACCAGAACATACATGACAAACAAATAATTTCAATTTGTAGTGGTAGACGTATTTTTTGTTACATATTTTCTGGTGTACAATAAAGTCTACATAATAATTATGACCTAAACATAACTGGTCTGCCAGGGTCGCAAGATATGTTCGAAAGAGATACCGTGGCCCTGCCATACGGGCAACTGAAGGGGTTCCTTAGGGTGGGTTTTAGTCATTAAAAGTCTGACACGAAAGAGCGGGAGACGTCATTTGATGATTTCCCAAGTTCCCAACCAAAACTGGCGAAATCTGTGTGTACCACAGGCACACCTCTACATAACCATTCGAGGAAACGCGGCGTGATGTTATGTTATCCAACTTAAAAAAACTTAAAAATATAGGCTACCTATAGGTTACCTACCTACATGTACCTATAGATAATATCTGTCATCTCATAATGTAAACGGGGACATCCTTGCGGTTAGCGCTACTGCATTGAAACGCGACACTGTGAAGTCATGGCTTCGATCTCGGGAGTTCACCTTTGTTATTATTTGCAGGTTATCCTATAGGTACAATGCACAGTCATCTACTGGAGTCATTATTGTGTGACGTCATTGGTGGTAACAGTTTTAATAGGGCATTTAAGTGACCAAAAATAGATCATTTTTACACAATGCATCATTTTTACACATGCATTTCAAGGACCAAGAGTCACGACGTGACTCTTGGTCCTTGAATGAGAGTATTCATTCCCCGTAGATTTTGGGTCACTGAATTCAAATTCGGCCTCGGAATTGCTCCATCACATCACATTTTTTAGATATCCTAACCTAAAAGTGCAAAAATCACGATTTTTGCGTGTTTTCACGGTTATATAGCATCGCGACAAATTTAGCTATCGAAAAAATACACACAATACTTTAAAGTATAAGCATTGCTTTTCCAAATGGCGTTGAGTTTGCGCGAATATAATTTTTAATCATCGAGAAATTTGAATTTGAAAATTTCTAATTTTTATATACATGAATTGTATAAAAAATTGTATATCGAATGTATAAGTATTGTGTGTATTTTTTCGATAGCTAAATTTGTCGCGATGCTATATAACCGTGAAAACACGCAAAAATCGTGATTTTTGCACTTTTAGGTTAGGATATCTAAAAAAATGTGATGTGATGGAGCAATTCCGAGGCCGAATTTGAATGCAGTGACCCAAAATCTACGGGGATTGACTACTCTCATTCAAGGAGCAAGAGTCACGTCATGCTGTGTAATCAGGGTATAATGTTCCCATTGCTGGAACATAGGCCTTCTCTCTGTGACAGGGAATGGGCTGATACCCAACACGTGGGTCCAGTGCGGGTTAGTAAGTGTCACATGTCTTCGAATTTTTGGTTCTAGGACATGCCGGTTTCCTCACGAATTTTTCCTTCATGTTTTCTAGAGCACTATTGATGAAATAAATTGTTTAAAGTACTAAACCGCTTGTCTGGGTTCGAATCTACGACGAACAACTCGTAAGGGTCGTCGTCATCTGCCGGGGTCGCGAGATTATTCAAGCGAGATACCGTGCCCCGGCACACGGGCAACTTATGGAACACGGGTGGGTTTTAGTCAGTAAAAGTCTGACACGCCCTCCCGCTCTGCCCAGAGCGGGAGAAGTCATTTGATGATTTCTCATCCTGAAAAAAAAAAGGGTCGTCATCAGAAGGTACAAAAAATCTCCAAAATGTATTGATAGATATTCCCTAATTGCAGCGATTAAAATAATTTATATTTTAAGATTTTACTGTTCAATTTGGGAAGCGAACTCTTAATAACTTCACACTCGCCAGCTTTCCTTGATACCTTGATAGGTACCGATAACCTAAAACCTAAGGCATTTTTGATTTCATCACACCAGACAACAAAATCCGTATCGGTCAGTTTAATTAAAGAGCTACTAGTATTTTCGTTTAAGTCTAAACAGTCTCAAAGGCTTCCCGGATAGTTCTATTTGCATGTACCGTCATAGTGGAAAGCAATTTGAAACGCCTGGCACTCCGTTCATAGCAATCTGCGGACGGACGGCGCTGTTTCATGCTGCCTTATAGTTTGTAAAGGCGCTAAAATTGTACTAGATGTACCTTTTGTATCTTGCGGGAACTTCAATTTAGGTCCAGTTCATTTTGGATGAAACGTTTTTAAACCAAATTAAGCCGTCAAATTAGTAGTTTTATGGTAGGATATACAAATTGTAATGACAACAAAGCGAACCAAAAAAATCATTCTACATCGCCTCTAAATAAATTAAGATAGTGGCAGCAGAGGGGGATGATCATGCTCGCAAATAAGGCACACATAATAAATTTTAACAAAAAAAAAAAAAAAAAAAAAGTCATTGTGGGCTCAAACCGAATATTCGGCATAAATCGTATTGCCAGCGCATTTTACGATGCACATTAAAGAAGTCGATGGCACCAGATGGGAAATGGAGGTGCTAATACCTATCGATTCGAAATCTGTGGTAGTGACGACTAGTTTATAGCACTTTTAGAGGCACTTTTCTAGGCTTTATGATTCCTTACTGTAGTTTATAGCGTTCAGAGGTGCTAACAGATCAAGTATTGATGACACTTGTGGTTTTGTGGGCTGTTAACACGTATTTATTTTGGAAAATAAATAAAGGTAAAATCAGGTATAAGCGGTAAATTAAACTATTGTTTCACACATCTGTCGTTATAATCACTATTTTCTGGTAATACATTGATAAACACAGTATTATCCGATCATCGGTAACAAAGACATTTGCATCGTTAATTGCTTGCAATCATCGTTAATTATTATTATGTATTGGGAAATAGATAAACAAAACGTATTTAATGGGTGCCTATATATAGTCGCCCAAGCAATCATAGACTAAATATTAAAACAAAAACTTAGTAAAATATATAGCAAACTAGCTTTTGCCAGCGGCTTCGCCCGCGTGGAGGTCGGAAATTATCCCGCGGGAACATACTACCGGGATAAAAGTAGCCTATGTCCTTTCTCAGGCTCTAAGCTATCTGTGTACCAAATTTCATTTAAATCGGTTCAGTAGTTTTAGCAGGAAAGCGGGACAGACAGACAGACAGACAGACAGACAGACCGACAGACAGACAGAGTTACTTTTGCATTTATAATATTAAGTATAAGTATATATAAGTATATAGTATATAAGTATATATATATAGTATACTATAATAGCTTTTGCCAGCGGCTTCGCCCGCGTGGAGGTTGAAAATCCCGCGGGAACATACTACCGAGATAAAAAGTAGCCTATGTCCTTTCTCAGGCTCTAAACTATCTGTGTACCAAATTTCATTGAAATCGGTTCAGTAGTTTTAGCAGGAAAGCGAGACAGAGAGACAGACAGACCGACAGACAGACAGAGTTACTTTTTCATTTATAATATTAGTGTGGATAATATATAATATAATATAATATAATATATAATATAATAAATAATATATAATATATAATATTATAGTATATAGTATATATAGTATAAGTATAATAGTATAATATATAGTATATAGTATGGAGTATGGATTAGTATGGATGGTTAGTATACGTAGTTCTAAGAGCTTTCAAATGGCTCTGCCAGCAAACTCTATGTCGTTGGCAAATATCGCATGTAAGACCTTTAAAGGTCTCATGGTAGACGCGACACTGCTACACAAAGTATGAATGAGTTTCTCAGTACCACGTTATGAGGACACGATCCATTGTGTAGCGGAAATATTAGGGACGTAGTATTGAAAGTTGGGAAATCACATATTATTTATTACCTTAGTGGAGGTCGACGAGGAATATCAGCCCGTTTTTTATAGGACAAAGGTCTCTTACGTGTAGAAAAGAAATCTTCTACTTAATATGTCGATGATAAAAATAATACTAGGTTTTGCCAGCGACTTGGCCTAGGTTGAAGTCGACAATTAAGCCACGGAACGTACGTAGTTAATAAGCTATCTCTATGTGCAATATTACATTCGAACCCATTCAGCCGTGTTTGTGTGATTGAGTAACAAACATTCAAACATATGAACTTACAAACTTTCACAATATAATGTTACAGTAGGATAGCTTTTTTAATTACTGGGGCCCAGAATTCAGTATTCAAATACTATTTGCTGATGCCGAGCTAATGTCTGCGTTTTGTGCAGATAAGCCATTATATGTGGCGCGACGCTGTATAGGTACGCACCGGAGATCTGAGCCGTTCAGAGGGGTAATTACGTAACATGCTATCAATAGTAATGGGTTTCATTTTCATAGTTAACCTCTAAGTCCCTGATATACCACATTTGGTATCGACACAGTGGTTTTTTAATTGTGTCTGTAATTACGGTAATTGACTGGTTAAACAACATTCATTGCGTTATTTACGTTGCTGAGCCGACAGTTTATTCGAACAAATGATGCAATGAATTACAAATAATCTTCAATACGATTCAGATTCTGAATGATAGTGCGTTCCACAATTAGGGTGCAGGAACCCTCACTTGTGGAACCAGGCCGCAGCAAATGCGGCCTGGTTGGGTACCAAGTTTATTTAAGGATTTTCAAGTTGGCCACGCTAACTTGTACTGGCATAGGAGGTTATCTAATGATTCAATAAAGAAATCAAAGGTTGAAACAGTTCTTGCCAAAGATCACAGTTTTCTGTTCAAATACCTATAAGGGATGATATGAGAACATATCATTGCGGCTACTCTATCTTGTCATTCTGGAGATTTAAAAAAATGTAAGTTTAAAGACGTTTTACTTTACTTATAGTCCAAGTGTCCAAACTAAACTAAAAATGTGTTTACAGTCCATTCACACTTACAGTAGAGACTCGATTAACCGGACTAATTGTTGTCGATAGGCATTCGGATAATCGAAAATCCGTATAATTGAATATATGAAGAAAAGTGGTTGTTGTACTAATGCGAAGTAACGCAAGACATGTCCGATATTATTGCATTCTAAGAAGTGATACCTACCTCTTTCTGGGGCCGATGTAGTATTCTATATTTTGACGGCGCTTTTCTCGTCAGATAGTTTTGGTGTTCGTCCGATGTCACATATTTGTTCTGCCTGGAAACACAGAATGGTCCATGTACCACAGTTTCGGCTGACATTTGAAAGAAGTAATCATAAAATAACAAGTGTAACGAATTATTCTTTTGAATCATAATAAAGATAATCGAAATCTATATTTTATTATTTTTAATTTTGAAACCATTACCTCTAAGTGAATCACCTAGTATTTGCCGCTATCTTACCGATGCATATTAATAAAATTGAATCATGAAATCAGATAGGTATTATTGCCAAACTGTCGATAATCTATATATATAAAAATGAATCCCTATTTCCCTTGGTCACGCCATCACGCGTGAACGGCTGGACCGATTTCACTCTTTTTTTTTTGTTGTGTTTGTTATTGTTAGGAGAAGGTTTTTATGAAAGAAAAACAATAAAAAATTGCGCGGAAAATGAGAAAATTTAAGAACACTTATTAAAAAAAATACAAAGTCACCCAACATGGGTGCTTGATAGCTAGAAAACGCTTTATGTCTTCGAAGTACCAGGTTGGCATAACTTTTTAGGAGCTCAACTAACAAGGGCTTTATGTCTTCGAAGTACCAGGTTGGCATAATTTGGTAGGAGCACACCTAACATGGGTGTGTGGTAGCTAGAAAACGCTTTATCCCTTCAAAGTACCATTTTGTCATAACTTGATCTAACATGGGTATATGGTACTTGGTGCTCTTTGCTTTGTGTTGGTGGGATCTGATAAGTTAACACAACATTTATTGATTCTGAGGCGGTACGAAGTTCGCTGGGTCAGCTAGTGGTCTGCTCGTCACCGAATATAGCAGGTAATACAAAGTTGTAGTCTTAACAGCAATTGCAGTTCTTCTAGAAAATCTTTTAAATCCCGGATAAGGTGCAACATTTAAAGCATTCAAAGGCAGGTAGTGATAAAGATTTGATGAGCTAAGCACTTTGTTCGTAGATCTCGCCATTCCAATGCAGTTAACACTTTTATTTGATTAGACCTGTCAGTAAAACAGATTTTATGTTCAAGCAGCTTTAATGTTACGGCTTGAGTTGGTGTTCTGTTTTATCGAAATAGGTAAAATGAATCTGTGTTTTGCATATGCTACCAACATTTCGACTGTCGCAACAAACACTATCGAAACTATTGTACAAAAATTAGATTTTTGCATTTTTACATAATTGAAAAGAGAATTTAAAACTCTATTAGATACATAAAAAATAATAATTAAAAAGTCATTATTAAAGAAGTTTTTAATTGAACAAAATCGATACAGAATATGTTACGCAACGAACATCTTTGGAAGTGGTACTTACAATGATGTTCTGTGCAAGCGTGTTGCGCGAGCGTTGCGAACCTACCAGAACCGTTAGTGTTCGCCGCAATGTGACGGGGAGAGGTCGTGTTAGTTTTATTTCGTTAGGTTAGTAACGTTTCGTGTTTAGTTTTTGTTTTTATTAATCTTAAGATTTTGTTAAAATGATTAGTCGATGTTGTTGAAAGTGGTAGTTTCGATAATTTTCGATCCTTGTGATGATCACACATCTCCATATTTATCAAAAGTGGTAGTTTCGATAATATTCGTATCATTTTGATAGTATTCACAGTTTGTTAACTATCAGAACTGTCAATTTTGATGTTATTTTTGGTTACTAAAAATATTGAACCTACCATATTCGATAATTACATGTGTGAGAACACTATTGATTTGGCAGTTTCGATGAAATTCTGGCTATTATAAGCGTAAAACATTATCGAATGTGAAATATTTAGAAAAGCATATGAAATTCGTTGTCAAGGAAAGAAAAACTGTATAAAATTTACAATTAATTCCAAACATAATTTTACCTAAGTTTATAATACTGATTCTTTAACATTAAGTTTCAACTTTGAATTGCTTTCCTGTAAAGTACGCGATTTGAAGTTTCGATAGCGTTTGTTGCGACGGTCGATTTATCATCATCATCGTCATAATCAATTCAGGCGATAGACAACCACTGCTGAACATAGGCCTCAAGCATCGCTACTTCGATCATCCAGTGAATTCCTTCGATTTTCCCCAGGTCATCGATCCACCTTATTGTGAGGCTTTCCTACGTTACATTTTCCGGTACGCGGTCGCTTCTCCAGAACCTTTCAGTTTCATCGGCCATCTGTTCTATGAGCAATGTACCCTGACCACTGCCACTTACGTTTGGTAATCCTTTGAAGTATGTGGGTTATCTTCCTATATACCTATTACCTAGTTGACCGTACAGACGTTGTCCTGTTTCCTAGAACTCGATAGCAGCGCCACCTACCGGGTCCAGTGAATCTAAACCATCCAGGGTGCCACCCAAATGCATACAAAAAAATCATTCAAATCGGTCCAGCCGTTTAGGAGGAGTGTCAGTGTCATACCCACGTACAGTTCTTTACATATATATGTAAAGAAGATACGTGAAACAAAAACTTGGAATCCTTTTTCACGAAAATTATGCGGATGTACGAGTACGTAATTTAGCTCAGTTAGAGGTTTATATGGAGAAGGTGAGCAAAAACAACCGACTTCCTTAAAAACACTACAAAGTGAAAAATAACTTTAATTTCGGAAGTCGGTTGTTTTTTTTTGTAAAAAAGTTTTTATTTTTAATTTTTTAGTTATGGTACACGCACCGCCCCGCACTAATTCCAAACAAACAAAGCATATTATGCAATAGCAGAAATCGCGATTGATTTGCTGTCATTTTTTGAAGAGTTCCGGTGTCTGTCTCCGGAACTCATCATCAGATCTATATGAAATTTATATGGGACCATTTCGGAATAAATCCCTTTCGAACAAAAAAAGAATTTTGCAAATCCGTTTATAAATGACGGAGTTATGGCCGAACATACATAAAAAAAAAAAAAAAAAAAAACAACCGAATTGATAACCTCCTCCTTTTTGAAGTCGGTTAAAAAGCTAATATTTTTGCATAACAATGCATTCGTTTAAACTTAAAATTTAAATAGATTATGGTCGAATGTAGAGTATATTTATTTACCTTTTTTCTGAAGTACGGCGTTACATTATCGATTTTATAGCAGGTATTACGTTGCTGTTTACTTTAAATCACTACACTAGGTAGTTTTAAGAGCATTTTAGGAGATTATGACACTATGTAGCTAGCGAACTAAGTAACGAATACACCACTATCTTCGTGTCTACTTCGTCGCTGTCAAAACTAATTGTAGTTGTCTCCAAACAACAGAAAAAAAACTTATGATAAAACAGAGAATTCTGCGTCGATTTATGTAAAATAAAAAACTTAAAAACACGCTTCCATAGAAAACCAAACAAAAAAATAGAAAATAATGGAAAAAGCGTGGGGCGCTTTTTGAGTTATTTTTTATTTGATATCAAGCAATCCATGTTATTTCTTTGGAAGCGTGTTTTTTTAAACTATTATTTATTTTCAATTTTTTTGGGTGTTTCGAATTTTGTGACGTATGTCAGCTTAGTTATTGAATTTTCTTTTTTGCTATCCTGGTAACCCTGGCAAGGATGATGGCATACATTTATATAATTATTGTATGTTATTGGTTGATAAGAATGCCAAATTTTGAGTTAATCCAACGTTTTGAAGGGGTCAAAATCATATTCAAAGTTCCGGTACGTACTAACATTAAGGCCTGGATTTAAATTTAATGCCGCTCCTAGGCACCGGAATAAAATCCACCCCAATACTGGAATTTTACTTAAACTTATAGTTTATATATTTTATTTTTCAAAATTTAAATAACTGATTTATTGCAGAAACTTTATTTTATTATAATATGTGTATTCCAAAAACATAAATAAATATTTTTTTTTTCTAACAATTATACATTTTTCATTAAGGATGACTCATATTATATTACAGGAACGTTAATGAAAGACGCGGGTTAGCGACAGACTGATATATATTCACAAACTATAACAAACTACCCACCACCATACAATTATCCGTATCGACCGATGTCACATCTCTCCCCATCAAGTCCAAGATACATCTCGTCAGTGAAGTTCTAACAGTGCGTAAGTCATTTTATGAGTGTTTTGAGATTTGAATGTCATTGGATAAAGCATTGTGGCACGCATCGTGTCGACCAATCAAAACACGATTCCTGACCAATACCAACGCGTTATTTGAAAAATAGTTACATTGCGTATCTCAGTTGGTGGTGCCAACATTGCGTATGTCAGCTATTCACGTACAAACTTGTCGTGCATCAAGTGCTCTGATGTTGTGATTTCGATTTAAGGTATTATTTGCATTTTATCTTGATGTTTTATTCCTAATAATATCGATTTAATGTTATGTGGTCACGGTTTAACTGTTAAAACAAGTGTATTAATTTATTATGACGATTATTAGTCGCCTAAACTTTAATCGAAAAGTAGTCGTGACTTACGCAGTGTTTACTGTGATATTTTTTATGAGTTACGTTGTGTTTCCATTATATTTACCTACTTTCTTTCTCTTTTTTCAAGGTTTAAGGGATTGCATATAAATACAAGATGGATTTTCCATTAAGTGATAGCGAAGAACTTGATGATGACATGTTGATTCTTTGCAGCGACTTAAAGATACAAGTACCAACAAAAAAACAGAAGATATTACCGGTAACATTGACTGACTTACAAAATATCGATATTAATAACTTACCAATAGAAATAGTTTCCGAGCCTCCATCTCCGCCTTTGCTGGATCTATTGAGCCCTCAAAACATTCAGGATACCATACCTCTTTCCTCATCTGAACAAGTTAGCATAGTACATTTGCTGCCAAGAGAAGAATTGGAGCCTTTGTCCTCGTCTGTTGAGATTTCACCGCCATTAGAAGCGACACAACCACCTGAAAATGATATTGAAGAAACATTCTTACCTTCAGCTCCATCAACCTGTTTAAATGAAGAAGTACAGCCCATTTCCACGACTGCCGGAAATTCACCGTCGCTATTGGAGCAGCTACCGTCTGACAGTGAGATCGAAGATATAAATTCTAATAGAAAAAGGAAATCGAAGGGATTCGCACAACCTAAAAAATGGAATAAAAACACAACAAAACTGAAGCGTATGCAAGGTGAAGAATATGTGGGGTACCGTAGGGACAGGAAAGTTTCAGGGCAAGAGAAATTTAAAGTACTCCATGATGTGCCACGTCCAGCACGTTCAATTGGTTCACGTTGCACTTCCACGTTTTGCTCGAAGTCTAAGTTACGTGGCTGTTTTAGCTTGTCTGACATCGAAAGAGAGAACATTTTTGGCAAGTTCTGGAAAAGCATGACTTGGGAGCAACGGAAACAGTACGTTGTATCTCACGTCTCCGTTTGTGAAAAAAAGCAACTAAAAGTAAAATCTAATTCTCGTAGAAGTGAGAGTAAACAGTACTTTCTCAGTACATCAGAGGGACGTACCCAAGTTTGTCTGAAGACTTTTTTGAACACTCTGGGTTTGAAAGAGTCGACTATAAGATGCTGGATCGATAGATCTGAACATGGCATAATTGCTAAAACAACACCACGACCAACCGACGACAATGATGAACGCGTTATTAAGAAAGAAGACATGACATTCCTCAAACAGTTCTTCGCTTCGTTGCCAAAAATGCCCTCGCACTATTGCAGGGCATCTACATCGAAACAGTATTTAGAGCCAATTGTTGAAAACAAGAACTGTCTTTTTAGGTTGTACATCCAAGAGTGCGAAAAAGAGTCGAAAAGACCACTGAGTCGCTGGACTATGTGCAGAGTTTTTGATGAGTTGAATCTAAGCCTGTTCTCGCCTAAAAAAGATCAGTGCGATACTTGCTGTTCGTACAAGGTAGACAACATAGCAGAGGAAGACTATCGATCACATATTAAGAAAAAAGACATGGCAAGAAGCGAGAAAGTGAAAGATAAAGAGAGGGCTCGTCAATTGGATGACGTACATGTTTTTACACAAGATTTACAGGCCGTAAAGTTATGTCCACAACTTCAAGCCAGTGCTTTATACTTTAAAACTAAACTATGTGTGCATAATTTTACGATGTATAATCTTGCCAACAAAGAAGTTACCTGCTATTGGTTTGACGAGAGTAACGCTGGTTTGACTGCTTCTGTGTTTATATCATGCATTATAGACTGTTTTAAAAAAACGCTGCTGAAGAAATGCATGCCAATCATTTTATATTCTGATGGTTGTACGGCACAGAATCGGAATGTTTATCTATCGAATGCTCTGCTTCAACTATCGATGGAAAAAAACATCGTTATTGAACAAAAATTTTTGGAGAAAGGACACACACAGATGGAGTGTGATGCGGTTCACAGTTCCATCGAGCAAAAATTAAAAAACCAGGAGATCTTTCTACCAAGTCAATTTGCGACGTTATCAAAACAAGCTCGACCGCAAAAACCTTATTTGGTTGAATATTTAGACTACAGTTTTTTCGACGACTTCTCAGACAAGAATTCGTTCATGTATGACTCCATACGGCCTGGTCGCTCCGTCAATGATCCTACAGTAACGGACATACGAGCACTGCAGTATAATCCAAGTGGAGTCATAAAATATAAATTGAACTTTGAGGAGAATTATCAAGATCTGCCACGCAGAATTCGACGAAGAGTAGTAATGCCCGAAACTTTACCCCCTAGACCAAAACTCTACCAAAGTCGCATAAAAATATCAGTAACTAAATGGAAACATTTACAGGAGTTAAAGACTGTTATTCCTTCTGACTGTCACGGGTACTATGATTCCCTACCCTATTGATCTCATAAAAGTCTGATTATAGATAAGAAGTTGATTCGTTTTAAGCAAAACATTTTTTATAATACAAATTATTATTATTTCTTTTTATAAAATAAACTTTTAACACCATTTTGTTAAACAATTTTATGATTTCTCTTCTCCATATTATCTCCTTTACCTCTATTAATTAGATGAAACATGACGTAAGTCAGTGACAGCTACTGTCAACACTGCGGAATTCACCAAATTACTTCAATGGAAAAGATTCTTGCGATTTTCACGAGTTCAAATCATCACAGAGTTCATTTTTATTAATAATTAAACACAATACGGCCTTATGCGTAAGTTACATTCATTTCATACAGTTTTTTTACTCTCCTGTAAAGTAGCCATTTTTGACTTCCGTACTGTTAGAACTTCACTGACGACTTACAATTACAATTTAATATAACTAACTTTACAACTATTTTGCCAAATCATTTGCAGCTTGTCGAGCTCGGTTGACCGCACGCAGTGCACGATCTGACGCGCCCTGCGGTGGTGGTGATACCGTCGATACAAGCCGTTCGGGTCGAACCCGCGTCGACTTAGGCACTTCCAACGACGTGCCCTTGGTATCACTATCACCGCTTGATGCGTCCTCAAACATCTCACCCTCGGCTCCGCTATCGACCCCCGGCTTGGCTTCCCCGGAGCCCGTAGCCTCGGCTACGGCCACGTCGCTCACGCGCGATAATGAGTACCTATTTTTGCTACTTGCTGAAATGATTTGGTCGGCATGTCTACGCCACTCAACCCCGTTACCTAAACTTACTTTATAAGAAACTGGGCCTGTCTTTTTAATAACTGTGGCTTCGGTCCACTTGTCTCCCCTCGCCGTGTAATCGCGAGCAATTACCTCATCCCCAACGCGGAATTCCCTATTGGCCCCTGAAGCGCGGGCGACCTGACGCTCTTGCTTCGCGCGTACCACTGCGGCTACATCCGGCCGTAGCGCATCAAGTCGGCTGCGCAAGCGCCGCCCCTGGAGCGCCACTGCCGGCGAGACCTCAGTGGTTGCGTGTTCACAATTCCGGTACTGGAAAAAAAATCTGCTTAGAGCGACGTTCACGTCCTCGCCTTCGTACATCGCTCTCTTTATTGCCTTTTTTACGGTCTATGCTGCGTTCTCCGCCGCGCCATTCCCCTGGGGCCTATACGGTGCCGAAGTTGTATGTTTGATGCAGTTCTTTTCACAATAATCTTTAAACTCATGTGAATTGAACGGCGGGCCGTTGTCAGTCACGAGCTGCGATGGTAAACCAAAACGTGCAAATGTACTTCTAAAAACTTTAATAGTGGAAGCTGCGTTCGTGCCACGTATCGGTAGGGCCTCTATCCATTTGGAATGCGCGTCCACCATGATGAGATATCGCGAGCCGCCGCAGTCCGCGAAGTCTGCGTATACGCGTTGCCACGGGTGCAGCGGGAACTCCCAAGGATGCAGCTGCGCCCGCGGCGGCGCGTCCTGCACGGTGCGGCACGCGGCGCACGACCCACACACTTCTTCAATGTCCTGGTCTAAACTCGCCCAGTAGATGTAGCTCCGCGATAAAGTTTTCATTTTGTTCATACCTAGGTGGCCCTCATGAACTTCACTTAATATTTTATTTTGCAGAACGTGAGGGACCACTATTCTATATTTATACATGATACATCCTTGGTCCACTAGAAAATCATGTTTTCTAGCAAAGAATGGTTTTTCCACCTCGCAGCTCGGTACTGCCGGCCAAACGAATAGTACATAGCCTTTTATTTTACACAATAACTGATCGCGCTCTGTCTCTTTAGCTATATCTTTAAAACAAATAGGAAGCGACTCCTCTATAAGATTCAAATAATCTACTGAGTCGACGAAGCGACCTTCCTGAGGTAACGGTAATCGCGACAAAGCATCAGCCGGACCATTGTCCACCGATCGAACAAATTCGATGTCGAAATCATATGCAGCTAAGCGTGCCGCCCATCTTTGTAAATGACTGGCAGCCGTCTGTGGGATTCCCCCCTTAGCCCCAAAAATATGAGTCAGAGGCTGGTGGTCAGTACGTAGCGTGAAGCGCCTTCCAAACAAATATTGGTGATGTTTCGTTACACCGAACAGGATAGCCAGTGCCTCTTTATCGAGCTGGCTGTAGTTGCGCTCGGGCGCACTAAGTGTGCGCGACACGCAGCTGACGGGCCGCTCGCTACCGTCCGGGTACCGGTGCGCCAGCACGGCGCCCAGTCCATACGCGCTGCTGTCCACAGACAACACTAGGTCGCGCCCCTCCTCGTAGTGTGCTAGAACACGTTCGCTCAGGAGAGATCGCTTTGCCTCCACGAATGCTTTATCACAATTAGAGTCCCATTCCCAGCCGCTATCCCTTTTTAACAAGTTGTGTAATGGTCGTAATAAGGTGCTTAACCCTAGCTCACTAACCTTAATTTCGAGTAACGTTGTCACTAACCATTCGTAAATTTTACGACAGATTGAAACACCAATATTTATTTAATCAACTTTATTTATGAGACAAAACGGACTTAATAAGCCGTCTTAGTATTTTCTTAGCAAAATAATATCAGCTGTTTCAGAAAAATATTCTACATTGAACAATGATTACACATAGAAACAATACGCTCCCTGCAAATCACTTTTTTGCAGATTTTGCAAAAGTTTGTGGTCATAAGACTTTTTTGCAGAACAGTAGCTGCAAGTTTTGCGAGTTCTAGGAACGTCTTGACAAGAACCTTCCTGAGTGTCATCAATTTTCAAGATCTCCGCGATGATCTGCTTCAAATTTCAATGCAAAGTTCTCGTCTGAAATCACTCTTGCAGCCAAGGCTTCATAAGTTCGTCTGCCATGTCTAACGCAAAAGGCCTCCTTTTCATGGGTTTTTTTCCATTTCGGATCGCATTAGATACGTGGATGATATATGCGTACACTAATGACAGATTTAGGATGTCGTAGAACAAGCACAGCGGCCATCGATTGGTCTTACGGCTGGTACTCATGATCGAGCACATCTGGTCTACAGTATCAAACGCACCCTTTGTAGTATTGTAGAATTCAATAATTTCGGACTTTTTGAATCGATATTGATGGCAGGTTGATCATGTATGGTAGAAAGAAGGTAAACTACATTATTTGACTTCGGTTTATAAAACACCAAAGTCATTTCCTTATCGAAACCAAACATCGAAGTACCTACTCGTCTATTTCTAGAATTCGTCATTTCTTTGGGAATCTCTCGCTTAATGCTTCGTAGAGTACCTACCACTGTCAGCTTATATGGCGATTTCAACAGTTCAGCAGCCAGAGGAACCGATGTAAACCAATTATCCATGATTATATTCCAGTTCGACCCATGATACGGTTTAGATAGCTCGTTCACAAAATAATTTGCTAATGGCTCGTTGCCTGTGTTTGTATTTACGTTATTATAACATAAAAATAATATGTTCACTACTCATTATTGAAAATAATTGACAAATAAATAAATGCACAACTTTGAAAAATAGTTACATAGATACTAACCTTTCGTAAATTTTACGACGATCACACGATATCTCCCGATCTAATGAGTGTGCATTCGCAATGAGTGTTTGCGGGTCACTGGCTATGCGAATTAGGAAGGTATTAAAAACGGACGGGGTGGCGGGGGTCGGGGTCTTACGGAAACACTAAATACGCGAGGTACGCGTCGTCATTTTGACGAATGGTTAGTGACACAGGGTTAAACTAGAAATAAATCGCCCGTAGTAATTTACCATCCCTAAGAAACTTTTTAGCTGTGTAACATTCTCTGGTCTAGGCGCGCTGGAAATGGCCTCCAGTTTATCTTTATCAGCACGCGTAGCATGAGCACCGTAGAAAGGGGTTTTATCGACGGAAGAATAGATAAAGCAATGTTTCGGGTACACAGTACGACGGCAGCAAAGTAGAAAGAGTCAACTGCACTTTTTATAAAATTTACTCTTCGACATGATTCGACTCAAAATTATATTTAACCAACTTCAAAAAAAGGAGGAGGTTCTCAATTCGACTGTATTTCTTTTATGTTTCTTACCTCATAACTTTCGACTGGGTGAACAGATTTTGCCACACAAACTAAATGGTCACCCATCCAAAAGCTGACCTTGAGAAGTATAGCTTAACCTAGCGAACCTGCGACACAAGGCAAAACAAAAATTACATGGTCACCCATCCAAAGGCTGACCTTGCGAAATGCAGCTTAACCTTGCGAACCTGCGACAAAACGCCTCACAAAGGAAATGGTCACCCATCCAAAGGCTGACCTTGAGAAGTGTAGCTTAACCTAGCGAACCTGCGACACAAGGCAAAACAAAAACTACATGGTCACCCATCCAAAGGCTGACCTTGCGAAATGCAGCTTAACCTTGTGAACCTGCGACAAAACGCCACACATAAAGTAAATAGTCACCCATCCAAAGGCTGACCTTGCGAAATGCAGCTTAACCTAGCGAACCTGCGACAAAACGCCACACATAAATTAATTGGTCACCCATCCAAGGGTTAACCTTGAAAAGTGTAGCTGAACCTAGCGAACCTGCGACACAAGGCAAAACAAAATAAATATTTTGTAAAGGTAATATATATTTATAAAGCATGCTTTACGAAGGGAAAAATATGGTATAATCAAAAATAACGTATTAATTATATTAATATGTTAAGTATCACATCAAAAAAAATCGCATCGATATTGAAACTTTGTTGCCTAAGTCCACTTATTTTCAGCATGGGCCACTGTGCGTGGCCACGCTCACCACGCCAAAATTTAGGTTTACCCTCGCCTATAGATAGATGTTTCACATCAAAAGTGTAGTTGACTTTTTCTACTTTGCTGCTGTCGTACTGTGTACCCGAAACGTTACTTTGTCTTATCGTCCGTCGACAAAACTCCTTTCTACGGTGGTCATGCTACGCGTGCTGGTCGCAAACCTTCCTTATTAATAATGAAACCCAGATATTTCACACTGTCTTGCAAAAATCTACATTTACTTAATTTAACAGTAAGTCCCATGTGACGCAACCTTTCGAATACAGATCTGAGATTCTTTATGTGATCAAGTGTGTTGGACCCCGTCACACAAATATCGTCTAAAAATACTACACACCCTGGCACCCCGCGCAGTGTCTCCTCCATAAATTTTTGAAACTTTTCCGGCATGACCGACAACCCGTAGGGCGTACGCCTATACACAAAAGTACCCATATGCGTAGTTATAGCCGTGTAAGGTTGCGAGTCCTCCGACAACAGACACCTTTCATAAGCATGTTTGAGGTCAATTTTTGAGAATTTATCTCCCCCACTTAGATTCGCAAATAACTCCTCGATACGCGGTAACGGGTAATAATCTCTTTTTAACTTTGGATTGATGGTTATCTTATAATCTCCACAAATGCGTATGTCTCCGTTTTGTTTTACAACGGGTACTATTGGAGTTCCATAGTCTGAGTAATCAACGCGGTAGATGGAACCGTCAGCCTCGAGACGCTGCAGCTCCCGCTCGACACGTGCGCGCAGTGCCAGCGGCATGGGTCTCGCTCGCACATAAATATTCTTCTCGCACTTATCGCACAGCTGTAGTCGTATCGGCTGTTTGCATGTACCTAACTTATCGCTAAATACTTCTGGGAATTCTTTACATAATTGCTTTACGAAATCATCGTCTTTGATTTCATTGAGGTTTATTTGAGTTATCCTCAGAGCGCGCATCCACTCTCGTTCTAACAATGGCTTTGCCCCATCCTTAATAATATATAATCGTAATGATTTAGCCTTTAATTGGCCCAAGCAAACGTCTACCTCAATGTAACCAAGTGTTTCAATTCTAGATCCCGAGTAACAGCGTAAAACTAAGTTATCCGGTTCAATCTTTTTATGCGCGAACATATTTTGGTACGAAACTTCACTAATTGCTGATATACGACTACCCGTGTCCACCTCACATTCAATCTCAATGTTATCAACGGACAGCTTAATAAAATATGGTTTGTTACCTCGTGCTGCCAAAAACAAGTTGAACATGCCATGTAATGCAGGCCTTCGCCCGCCTCGCCACCTGCCGGCTTTGCTGAGTCCACCGCCGCCGTCGTCGTGGTGCCGCTCACCTCGGCATGTTTCTCCGCAGCCTCTAGAGCCAACGCTAGCTCCACAGCTTCTTTGAATTGAACTTCCTTTTCTGCGAAGATTCTCGATCGCATCACGTCACTTGTCAGCCCTGACACGAACTGATCACGCAAATTCTCTTCCAACGTCGAACATGACTTGCACTTTCCAAAACTGCACGTAGACGCCAGGTGCTTCAATGCCTGCAAGTATTCCGTAAGGGACTCGCCCGCACGCTGTCGGCGCAACCTGAACACGTGGCGTTCGGCGATCTCCGATCGTTTCGGTTCCAAGTGACACGTCACTAATTTCACTAGTTCGTCGTATGTTTTGTTTTCCGGAAAACTTGGTGAACACAGATCGCACATAAGCGCATACGTTTCTTCCCCACGACCGTAATTAACAGGGGCACTTTCAGTTTATCGTCGATTTCGTTAAGCCGAATGTACTGATTTATTCGACGAATATACGCAGGCCATTGCTTTGAGCTTAAATTAAAGTGTTCAATTTTACCAATAGGCATCGTAACATACGCGAAACTCGTAACTTCAAAAGAAATTTCCAAAATCCCGTTCTCGTCGCCAATGGAACGTTAATGAAAGACGCGGGTTAGCGACAGACTGATATATTCACAAACTATAACAAACTACCCACCACCATACAATTATCC
This sequence comes from Aporophyla lueneburgensis, assembly GCA_932294355.1. Classification (NCBI taxonomy): domain Eukaryota; kingdom Metazoa; phylum Arthropoda; class Insecta; order Lepidoptera; family Noctuidae; genus Aporophyla; species Aporophyla lueneburgensis. Next base: position 8,075,180 of record OW028758.1, on the reverse strand, counting down.
GTATCGACCGATGTCACAATTACATCAATTTTTTCCCAGGAAAAACGTCTGACTTTTTGAATTGTGAATTGTCGATTAAATCTTTGCAATCTAAACGTCAGATTCGATGCATAGAATAGCTAAGCTATTGAGTCTATTAGCAGTCATTGTAGAACGTAAGTTTTTAACTCTCTTCAACATGAAAACGATCGTTCTGCGCTACAGTTTGTTACAGCTAATGTCCTAAATATTCGATAGGCGATTTCCACGTTTGAAACTCAGTGTATGCACGCAACAATTTCAAAAGATCAGAAGGCGAATTCTGTTCCATCATTTTTTCAGTGCAATAAGCAAGGAAGTGCACAAATTCGTCATCTTATGAGGACTCGAGATCTGAAGAGTAAACATTTCATAACCAGTCAATTACCGTAATTACAGACACAATTAAAAAACCATTATGTCTGTACCAAATGTGGTATCTCAGGGACTTAGAGGTTAAACTTTTATCAAGAACAAATAAAGAAAAAACGAATTAAATTTCTTTAATTGCAGAAAATAGAAAAATCGATTATTATTTTAAATCTCCAAGGAAATAAATTGATTAAATCATTTGATTATTAATGTTTACTAAAAGTGCAAAAATTGTAATTCACAAATAATGGATGAATTGAATTTCTTGAATTATCAATTAAACAGAAAATTATTAATTAATAGTGTACGCTGCCAGGCCAACCTCAATTCAATTACGCAGTGGAAGTTATGATGGGGGGCTCTGGAGACAAGAGTGGCTAGCGTACTGTCCGCCGTACGCGGAGCAGACAATATATAAGAGAACAATTGCAAATAAATTAACTACACTAAAACGAACAATGAACTCACCTGACGGGCGACGAGCACCTGCTTTACCGGTTACCTGGATCTATGTATGTAAGTGAGTGTGTATGTATCGTGTAGTGAGGTTATGAATAAGTATTCTCAGGAACAGGTTACTTTGCCGCTTCAAGAGGTCTGGCGTCCAGACATGCGGTCTTCCACACTTAACCTTCAAACTATTTCACCTTGAAATATCCAAAATTCAATCCGTGTTATTACGTCATAGCAATTGGATCACGACTAATTGTCACAAACGGATCGATTTGAAAAGATTACTTTACAAAAAACTCTCGGAAGCAAAAATCTGTCCGACGCTTTCGAAGACAAAACTAAAAAAAGGGGGAAAAGGAAGTGCCAAGTGTCAAAAATCAAACTTGACAAGTCAGATGTCATTCCGTTCGGGCGGCGCGTTCCGAAAGCGCATAGAGTAACAAGTGTTCGTTCCGAAACATCTACCCCCCCCCGGACGGGCCTTCCCGTCCGCTAATCAATTGGCAATCTTGACAAGGTTGCGACCGCTCTCTTCACGACCGATCCGTCCACCAAAACCTCTGCAAAACGAGGAACCCCGTCGGTGCCAGCCACCAGATTGAGAATGCGCCCCCGGCGCCAATACAACGGCTTAAGGTTGGCATCCTTAATCAGGACGAGGTCTCCAATTTTGGGCGGATGCGTTTTATCAGTCCACTTGACGCGCTGCTGGAGAATGTGCAAATACTCCAAGCTCCAACGCTTCCAAAAACTCTGAGCGAGCTGCTGCACCAACTGAAACCGCGATAGCCGATTTTGGCTCACATCGACAAGAGGGTACTCGGGCAGGGCGGCAAGTGGCTGTCCAATCAAAAAATGGCCCGGGGTCAGGGCCTCCAAGTCGTTCGGGTCCGAAGACAGCGGGCACAATGGACGCGAGTTCAGTGCAGCTTCAATGCGGCAAAATACCGTAGCTAATTCCTCAAAGGTGAGAACGGTGTCTCCTAACGATCTGCGCCAGAGTCCCTTTGCCGCTTTCACCGCGGCTTCAAAAATACCCCCCCAATGGGGGCAGGCTGGCGGGTCAAACAACCAAGTGACCCCTCGGCGGGCTAATTTGTTACCAATGTCAACCTGGTTCTCAGCAAGGAAGGCGTATACCTCCTTCAAATAGTTACTTGTACCCTTGTAGTTAGTACCGCAATCAGACCTGATCAAAGTAGGTAACCCACGGCGAGACACAAATCTATCCAAGGTCGCCACAAAGGCCTCCGTCGAGAGGGAGGTTACCAACTCCAAGTGCACTGCCTTAGTTGACAGGCAGACAAACACACACAAATAAGCCTTAACAATTTTGCTATTCCGAAGAGGAGACGTCTTCACCAAAAAGGGACCAGCAAAGTCCGTTCCGACGCCTGCAAAGGATCTCGCCTCATTGACACGATCAGCCGGCAAGTCTCCCATCATTGGCTGCATAGTAGAGGCCTTAGTCCGGTAGCACGGCAAACAACGGAAGACGATGCTACGAATAGTACGACGGGCCGACAATATCCAAAACTCTCGCTGCAGAATGGCCAACAGCGCATTGCAACCGGCATGCGAGTTCTTAATGTGACGATCAGTCACCAACAATTTAACCAAATGGCCCTCCTTAGGCAACAAAAGGGGGTGACGGGCCCCATAAGGAAGGCTAGAGTGCCTCAACCGTCCCCCAACACGCAAGAGACCCGTATCGTCCAAAAAGGGGTTCAATTTACTAATGGCTCCCGACAATTTAGCCTTACCAGACTTCAAAGTTTCAATCTCCTTCTCAAAGTGTGCAGCCTGCACGGAGCGGACCCAAATGAGGAGTGATTCCTGTCGCTCCTGAGGAGAGAGAACCGGAGACAGGCGTTTGTTCCCGAAGTTCCTAGAATTATGACCAAAACGCCTGATCCACGAGGTAACGTTCAACAATTTGTCGAGGGAGCTGTATCGATTCAACAAAAATTCAGGGTCAAACGGAGGGTCCTTCGTTCCAACAGCGAGCACCTTGAGCCCGGGCAAAGGACCCGACATCAAGACTGGCGATCGAGGCCAATCATCCTCGGGATGAGTCAGCCAGTCTGGTCCCCACCATAGGGGGTAAGCAATCAGGCGGGGTGCCATGCACCCACGTGAGGCCACGTCACCCGGGTTCAAATCTCCAGGCACGTGCCTCCAAATCAAAGGCGTTTCAGAATTTTGAATCTGGGACACTCGGTTCGCAACAAAGACCTCCAAAGAGTGGACGGACGTCTTCAACCAACACAAAACAATTTGACTGTCCGTCCAGGCGTAAGAAGCCCGAATGTCCACAGTTCCACCCAAAGTGTGAGCAACGTGGTTCAATAGACGCACAAGAAGCGCCGCCCCTGACAATTCTAATTTAGGGATGGTCAGTGCCGTCCGGAGGGGGGCCACCTTGCTCTTGGCCATGACCAGTGACAACTTCACCTGGCCTGTCGCGCTGACGGTGCGCAGATAAACAACAGCTGCATAACCGTGCGAAGATGCATCACAAAACCCATGAAGGGTAGCAGTGTAGCTCCCAGGGGGGAGGATAGCGCGGGGTAACACGACCTCGTTGACTGCAGGGAGTGCGGATACAAATTGGAGCCAATCTTCCAACAGGGTTTCCCGAAGTGGCTCGTCCCAACCAAGTCCCGCAGTCCAAAGGCGCTGAAGAAAACATTTCGCCCAAAACAATACCGGGCATATCCAACCATTCGGGTCAAAGGTCCTCGCGACAGTAGACAACACCAGTCGTTTAGTCCAAGTGTGAGGTGACTCCAAGTCGACATCGTATGTGAAGATGTCTTGGACTGGTCGGTACTGAACGCCGAGAACTGGTATCATAGCAGGGTTGTCAACATTTTCAAACAAGAGCGGGTTCTGCCTATGATCCTCCGGCAAACCTTCCAATAGCGCTGGCGAGTTGGACACCCATTTACGCAACTCATAGCCAGCGGAAGCCAAAATACCAATCAATTCGTCACGCAACAGGACGGCTTCCCCAACTGTGGGAGCTCCAGTACAAACGTCGTCAACATACAAGTCCGTTTTCAAGATGGCGGACGCACGAGGGAACTTCAAACGCTCTCGGTCCGCGAGCTCCCAAAGGGAACGAATAGCAACAAAGGGGCTCGATCGGAGGCCGTACGTATTCGTATTGAGCTCATACACAATCATGGGATCCTGGGGATTCTCTCGCCACAGGATCAACTGATAACGTCGGTCATCCTTGTGAATAACCGTTTGGCGGAACATCATTTTGATGTCGGCCACAAAAACTACCTGATGACGACGGAAAGACGTAATGACGTCACAAAGATCCCTCAACAATTTGGGGCCTGGATGCAAGCAATCATTCAAGGAGACACCAGACGAAGTCCGCGCAGACCCATCAAACACCGTGCGCAGCTTACCGGTGGATGGCTTGAGGACCGCGTGATGCGGCAGGAAATAATGCTCACTTGAGCGCCAATCCAAATTTGACACCGACATGTGTCCCAAATCTGCGTATTCCCGCATGAAATCCAAATATTTCTGCCGCAGCACTGGGTCCCTGCTCATGCGGCGCTCCATTGCCAACAATCTCTTCTCGGCCGTAGGTCTGGATTCGCCGAGAGGTGGTCGCACCGCAACAAAAGGCAACCTGGTCACAAGCCGGCCGGAATGGAGTCGACCTGTGTTGTTCTGGTAGAACAACTCGCACTCCTCGTGTTCCTGGTTCAAACGGGCTACCTGAGGGGGCTCTTCAACCTCCCAAAACCTCTGAACGGCGTCAGACAGGGCGGAGCCGGATGACAACACAAAATCAGGTTCAGGTGTAGGGAGGTCCCACAACACTGGTCCCATCACCGCGAAGCCAAAGATGGTCGAGACAGCCACCAAACCGCGTGGCTGCAGAACCTTTATATCACCCAAAAGTATTCTCCCTAGTACATCGGAACCCAACAACAAATGCGCTGTCCTAGGGGAATCAAACCGGGGGTCAGCCAATTCCAGGCCTGACGTCAACCGGACGATTTCTGAAGACAGCTGACATGGTGGATGACTACCCAAAATATTCGTCAGAACAACGGCCGAAGCAACAATTTTAGGTGCCATACAATTCAGAGGAGTGACCTCAAACCAAGCCAGTCCCTTGGACGTGACCTCTGTTTCGCCCACTCCCCTAATTTTGCGTGAAAAGTCACGCACATCAAGGCCCACCTGTCCCGCTAAAGAAGATGACAAAAGGCAACCCTGGGCTCCCGTGTCCAAAATGGCACGGACCACAACAGAATTCCCCGTGGGCCCCCAGACCCTGACCGATGCCGTTGGCAACAAAACCGTTTCGATCTGAGGGGGTTCCTTAGCGGAGCAGGCGCCAATGTCCTAACAATGCCTGGGCGGCGACCGATCGCCGCACCCAGGCTCAAGTCTTTCCCGACGAGGATAAAGATCAAATTCCTCGTCCGCGCGGTGTCCCGAGCCACGCGCCATCGCTGGAAGGGCATATCCCACCGGATGCCTGAATGGCGGGGGGCGTGACTCCAACCGGGGACGTTCCGCCAAAGGAGGGGAGGGAAGGCGGTGCTGGTCTGGCCAGCGCTGCCTAGCAACAGCTACGTAACTACTTTTACGTGGGGAGACCAAATGGCGATCGCGCGGCTCCCGATCAACTTGCGCGGGGGGTGGAGTGCGGCGCTCAAAATTGCGGGCCTCTCCCCGGTTCTGAACCGGCGAGGCAGAAGCCCGGTGACCAACTCCATGGTGCCCCCTCGTACGCAAACCTTCAACAGAGGTTGGTCTGCCAGCGTGGTTCGCATTAGCGCACAATATGTCCAAATGGGACCCCCTACAAATTCCACAAGGGCGGGGGTTGGGGCAGTCCCGATGGAAGTGAGCCCCCAAACATGAGAAGCACAGACGGCGTGCGCTGGCAACTCGGCGGCGGGCGCTCACGTGCAATTTCAAAAAGGCCGCGCAAGTTGCCATGCCATGCCCCGTGTCCTTACAGAACTCACAACCAGGACGACTCTGGGTGGCAGCAAAACGAGCGGCGGGGCGACCATCAACAGGCCCGCGAGCCCTAGTCCGTCCCTGGTCTCGTGGCCGGGAAGACGGTTGGCGTGACTCGGTGGCAACGCTAGAGTTGTCCATAAACCGACACTCATCCTCTAAAAATTTGACGAGGTCACCAAATGGGGGGAGGTGTGTGACACTATCCCCACCATACTTCTGCTCGAAACGAGCCCTCAAATCAGCTGGAAGACGTTGCAGCACCACATGTACCAAAAGGTAAGACCAATGGTCCACCGGCAACTCCAATCGCTTTAAAGCGTTGGTCGCTGCCACCAACGGGTTCAACAGGTCAGTACGCAATGCTGATAATCTTGTAATGACCGGTAACCCCAAAATCTGTTTGATGTGAACATCAGCCAAACAACGCTTGTTTTGATACCGCCGGGTGAGTAGTTCTAAAGCGGTAGGGTAGGCTGAGTCAGTCACCGACAAATGCTGTACCAAGGCTCGGGCCTCACCTTCTAGGACAGACAACAAATAGGCCAACTTTTGGGCGGGTCTGAGGTCCGAGCGTGCATCAACCAAACTTTCAAACAGGTTTTGGAAACCTAACCACTGGTCCAAGCGACCGTTAAAGTGTGGCAGTTCCAAGGTAGGCAGTCTACTCAATAGTCCGGGACCTGAAACAACCGAGGTCTCCGGTTTGACCTGGACAGGTGTCCGGCTCCCCAATATTTCCCGACCACGTTGACCAATGACATCCCCCAGGTCCAAGATCTGGTCGTAGTCAGCAAGGACCTTGTCACGTGCTGCCTGGTCCAGCACTTCCAGAGCCACATCACAAATGTACTCGTTGTAGCGGGTAAGCAGAGCATCAACGTTGCCGAGTCTTACGTTCAACTGCTCGAACCGAGCAAGAGTGATCCCTTCGAGATCCTGGCGCTCAGCAGTCGCTGCAGCTGAAGTGAACCACCGTAGCTGTGTGGTCAATCCACTGATTGCCTCTCTCACCGCTTTGTGTGCCATTGCACAAACAATACAATTAAAATAAACCAAGCAAAGATAATTAAGTAACAAAGTTCAAACAATCAATTACAGAATAACTACAAGCAAACAATCAAAGTACCAAACTGGTAGACCACAACTCAAGAAATAACAAAATACTGGTTCCAATTTAATGAACAAAATAAAGTTTTCATTTAATTCAAACCAATGTCAACGGTACAACAATAATAAACCTTTCTTCCAACTTTCAATGTTAATGCTCAATAATGCCAATCAACACTGTAAGCATATAACCAGGCTGACTATGGTAACTTCAGTTTAACCGACAACATGAGTTACTCGACTCAATAAATTTTCACCATTAACAAATATTTACAGCGAATTACTACTTCCCTTATAGAGACTGCCAAGTAATTAGCCTACTGTAAATTACCAATTTGGTGGTTATGTCTTATAACCACGCTCTGCTACCAAAATGTACGCTGCCAGGCCAACCTCAATTCAATTACGCAGTGGAAGTTATGATGGGGGGCTCTGGAGACAAGAGTGGCTAGCGTACTGTCCGCCGTACGCGGAGCAGACAATATATAAGAGAACAATTGCAAATAAATTAACTACACTAAAACGAACAATGAACTCACCTGACGGGCGACGAGCACCTGCTTTACCGGTTACCTGGATCTATGTATGTAAGTGAGTGTGTATGTATCGTGTAGTGAGGTTATGAATAAGTATTCTCAGGAACAGGTTACTTTGCCGCTTCAAGAGGTCTGGCGTCCAGACATGCGGTCTTCCACACTTAACCTTCAAACTATTTCACCTTGAAATATCCAAAATTCAATCCGTGTTATTACGTCAAAGCAATTGGATCACGACTAATTGTCACAAGCGGATCGATTTGAAAAGATTACTTTACAAAAAACTCGCGGAAGCAAAAATCTGTCCGACGCTTTCGAAGACAAAACTAAAAAAAGGGGGAAAAGGAAGTGCCAAGTGTCAAAAATCAAACTTGACAAGTCAGATGTCATTCCGTTCGGGCGGCGCGTTCCGAAAGCGCATAGAGTAACAAGTGTTCGTTCCGAAACAAATAGAATTAATTAATTAATTACATTGAGCAATCTTGATAAGAATAAAAAAAAAAATGTACACTTTCAAAACTTTGCCGACCTAAAAAAGCCGCCCTGGGCACTTGCCCCGACTGCCTCTAGTGTAAATCCACCTAGTAGTAGTAGTTAGTATGTTGGTATGTTAATAACATACCAAAATACTAACATACGAATGAACAAAAAAAAAAGCGTGTTAAAAAAAAGTGAATTTCTTAATAAATCCAGGTGTGCATTCGCGCGCGAGACGCCGTATTGTGTGCGCGTTAGACAAGCGAGCGTTGTTTACGCGGCGAGTTTATTTTTCTTATACCCTACAATTATTTTATTATTTTGTTTTATCATGTTCAATATTAATAATGGATGATATAAGAGGCAGAATTAGTAGTTCAAGCGAAGATGATATAGTTGAAGAGGTCGTTAGTGAGATAACAATGTGCGAGCAACAAGTTGAGGAATGTATTGAGACGAGAGAGGAAAACAGATTGCAGGAGCAAAAAGGGCAGATACTGGCCCCTGAGAAGAGACTTAGACAAGACAGTGAGGAAATTATAGAAGAGGATGATGGTTTTATTACTGTGAGGAAAAACAACAAGAGAGTGGCGATGAGTAAAACAAGTGAAAATAATAATACCGTAAACAAAAATGATGCTGACATGATTAATAGCACCACATATATAGTGTGCATGACAGGAAGAGATGTATTACCTAAACAATTCGGTATGGCTAAGTTATTGAGATCTGAGAATATTCAAAATATCTCAAGGATTCAATATAAAAATCCTTACAAAAGTTATGTTTACTTCGTAGACAGAAAGGATTCAGAGAAGTTAATTAATTCTAAAAAAAATTAGATTACAACTGTCGGTTATTGGATGAAATTACGATTTCTTACGGTATTGTGAGATACGTGGATTTGGACATGACTGAAGAAGAAATTCGCGACAATTTGAAATGTGATTATGATATTATTTCAATAAAAAGGTTAAAGAAACAAACTGAAGGAGGAGAATGGATAGACAGCGAGACTATTCGCCTGGGATTTAAGGGTTCAACTTTACCCCCGTATATTTGCGGATACGGGTGTCAGTTTAAAGTTGAATCATATATATTTCCAGTCACTCAGTGTTCCAGCTGTTGGAAGTTTGGCCACTTAAGTCGATCGTGTCCAACAAAGAAAGTAATCTGCCCAAAATGAGCTGGAAATCACCAGAATTGCGAAACGATAAATTATACATGTACAAACTGTAAAGGGAATCATATGGCATTGGATAAGAAGAAGTGCCCATTATTTTTAAAAGAGAAACAGATTAGGAACATAATGTCAGAACTGAACTACACGTATAAAAAGGCCCTTGAAGTTTATTTGTCACATTACAACATTCCAAGTATAAGAAACAATAATACAATAGAGACAGAGAAATCAAAGATTAACGTAGAATTACAAACAAATAGAAATTCTCAAAACTTTATTAGTAAAAACACATTTAGCGATTTAGTAACGGAGGTGTTAATACACACAAACAATTCAAATTATGAAGAAACCAATGAACAAATAATGGGAGAGAACATTGTGGAACTTTCAGTGCCATCTCCAATTTTAGGAAGGAATACAAGGAATAAAAAGGCCACAAAAAAGAACTCACAAAATAAAAATACAGATTTAAAAGAGATGACTTCCGAACAAATTGAAGAGACTATGCCTGAAGAAAAATCAAAACCTTTAAACTACAAGCGATTTGTAGAAAAAATAGAGAAAGTGTATGTGTCTGAATCCAGCTTTATTGAAAAACTTAAAATAGTATGTAGCTTGATTTTAGAAGAGTTGGTAACTTATATTGTTAAAGTAATTAAGGACGTAGATATTTTGAGGAAAATACTTAACTTATTTAGAAATGGCTAATAGTAGAGATTTTGTATTGAATTTAATGCAGTGGAATGCACAGAGCTTAAAACCTAAATTACAAGAATTTCAACTTTTATTATCACAAGAACGAGTTCATGTTGCCTTGATTTGTGAAACTTGGTTAAACCCTGAATTAACGCTTAATTTAAGTCAATATAACATTTATAGACAAGATAGGGATGACTCATATGGAGGTATTGCCATTATTACACACAAGTCTATTAAGGCGCACGAGGTACCGGTCAGTTTTAGTAATTCTGGAATTGAAACTTTATGTGTTAGGTTAATAAATTGTGGCAGTATCGAGCATATCATTTTGGTTTATTGTCCTAGTTCTGTACATACTACGCAAAGAGATTGGGACATTATATTCTCTAAGTTTCACAAAAAATGTTTGATAGTGGTAGATTTTAATGCCCACCACACTAACTGGTCGTACAAGAATGATTGTAAGGGGAAACAAATTTATGAATCAGCTTTAGAATCAGGGTACATTTCACTTAATAATGGACAGCCTACTCGATCAAAACTCGTTAATAGTTATCTCCAGGAATCGTCTCCAGATGTTACATTTTCATCGGCTGATATAGCAATTAACTTTAAATGGTCAGTCATAAGCGAGAACTTGGGAAGTGACCATTTATTTATTAAGATTAAAATGCTTTATCGAGATATCTTACACGTTTCAAAAACTCGGAATTTTAAATTAGCAGACTGGAACTCTTTTGGAGCGTTGGTATCTAAACATTTATCGGTTTCTGTAGATACAACGGATGTGCAGAAGTTATATGATCATTTTACCCATGGAATTAATAGTGCTGCGGATGAGAGCATTCCCATGAAAAAGTCGTGTCATAATCCGAATAGTAATTTCACCCCAAAAGGTTATTGGTCTCAGTCGATCTCGAAATTAGTTGCTGAACGACGAGTGGCCTTGGCTAATTTTCGAAAAAATCCTACTCCTAACAATTTAAATGTACTCGAGGAGAAGACGTCCAATGCAAAACTAGCTATTTCTAAAGCCAGATTTAATTATTGGCTTCTGACATGTGGAGCAGAATGCGCTGGATGAAAGGATACAAACGATCTAAAGTATTTGTCTCTCAAGAAGCGAAAACAAAACTATTGCGCACTCTTACTTCTGATTTTGTAGTGTCATCATCGCCAGCTTTCGTATCTATTAATGAGTCTCTGGAGACAGATTTCAATATAAATGAGATGCGCGCATGTTTTAAGAAAAAAGATACAGCTCCAGGTGTAGATATGATTACTTACTCGATGATCTCTCACTTACCTGTAATTGGGGTGCTATACTTGTTACGGTTATATAATCTCATACTTAGTTCTGGTGATCTCCCAACCCAGAGGCGGGAAGTTAAAGTCATACCTATTACTAAGGCGGATAGCTCGTCGCGTGGCAGTGGTAAACTTAGACCTATATCTTTGATTTCTTGTATCTGCAAAATTTTCCATGCGATGATTACAAAGAGACTCGAGTGGTTCGTGGAAAGAAATGGGATACTATCACCGTTTGCTACAGGCTTTCGAAGAGGACAATCTTGCTTTGATTGTTTAGCACGCCTGGTGACACAAATCCAAATTGTCTTTTCTAAAAACCAACCTACGTTGGCTTGGTTTTTGGACATCGAAAGCGCATATAATAATGTTTTAATAAATCAAATGACGATTATTCTTGATAATTTGAATGTAGGAAGAACTATTTGCCAGTATATATGGAACTTCCTTAGCGAACGTCATCTTGAAATCACTAGTGATTCTGGTGGAGACAATAAGATAGTTAGATTTGCAAGAAACGGTTTGGCCCAAGGTGACCCTTTGTCACCGCTTCTTTTTAACATTACAACTTTAAGGATTTGTCAGGATATTGCTGAAAACAAATATATATGTCAATATGCGGACGACTTTGTACTATACACAACTGGTAAAAACATTCTTGAATGTGCCGAGAAAATTCAATATTCATTGAATACATTTACTAAAATATTGGAAGAGTTGGGTTTAGAAGTTTCAGTAAGTAAGTCAAAGTATTGTGTCTTTAATAAAGGTCGACGACAACAACAGGTTAGCCTGAAAGTAAATAATAGTCCCCTTGGCGATGTCGTTACTTATAAATATTTGGGGATGTGGCTTGACAAATCTTTACGCTGGAGTAAGCACATAAATGAAACCGTCGAAAAGGCTTTAAAATATATTAATATGCTAAAAATTCTGGCAAGTTCTTCGTGGGGTGTGCATCAGACCCACTTACGAAGAATATATATAGCAATTACAAGAAGTAGGTTAGATTACGGGTCTTTCTTTTATAATAATAGTGCTAAAACTCACCTGTATAAATTAGACAAAGTTCAGAATCAGGCACTAAGAATAGTGGGCGGATTTATAAGAAGTACGCCAATTCACGTCATGGAAGTGAGCTCTGTGTTCCTCCACTGTATTTGCGAAGGAGGTGGTTGGCATATAGGTTTTGTTTGAAATCTTGCTCGATTATCGGTAATGTAACAAACAAATTGTTAGCGGAACTTGGCAGTTTGGGGCATATCAGATACTGGGCAAATAAAGAAATGCCACTTTTAACCATAGTGTTTACAGAAGTCAAAGAAGAAGATCTGGATGCCAAACCCTTTTTAGAAATGTTTAGTTTAAGAACATGGATTACCAAAATTAACATTAATAGTTTAATTATTATAAACCTAGATGAAATTAAAATGCCTAAAAGGACGTATGATCCGAATTATTTGTATTTTTCAACAGTGTCTGAACTACACTGTAATGTGCCTAAGTAGTACTAACGAAGCAAGACTGTTCTTTTTTTTTTTTCTATGATTATGGTGTATATGACTAATGACGGTGATGTAATTTCATGATGTTTTATGCATGCACTAGAAATATTTGCACGACTGATAAGTCGAATATAGTGAAACACAAATTATTTAACCATGTTACTATGTAAATACCTATATTCTGGCAAATAAATTTATTTAATTTAATTTCATTTCATTACAAGAAAAATATTCTGATTATTATGTTATTTACACTGATGGGTCCAAAACTGCTGAGGGAAGAGGTGCTGCTTTTTATGATCCCCTTAGACCAGATAATAGTAAATGTTTTAAAATTAGTGCTCCTGTGTGCATTATGTCGTTGGAGCTTATTGCGATTTCGGAGGCCTTGTCATATGCTGGAACCATTGGTAACAGAAAAGTACTCATATGCGTGGATAGCAAAAGTGCTCTTCAGCATATAGCTCGATGCGCCTCTGGTCACAGAGGTACATCGATAGCTTATAATATTATTTCGAAAATCGATTTGTTATCCAGTAATGGCGTGGATCTGAGGCTGCAATGGATTCCCTCACATGTTGGTTTGAAAGGAAACGAGGAGGTTGATAAGCTGGCAAAGAAAGGAATATTTGAAGGTAGTGGTTTGAATATTAAAATGAATTATTCAGAAGTGTTGCCAAAATATAAAGATAAATGCAGTCAACTTTGGGTGGAATACTTTGATTTGAGGTCTAAAACGAAAGGTATTTGGTATAAGACGATAGCTGCCGAACCTCCTCGGATACCTTGGTTTAGTAATGGTAAGTTAAGTAGGCGATTATTGGTAACTACTCTCAGATTGAGATCTGGACACATGCCTCTCAACAATTTTGGATTTCTCATGAAAAAATGCAACTCTCCAAACTGTGTGATATGTGGTAAAGTAGAAGACGTTGTGCATTTATTGACGGAATGTGTTCGCTTTCAGACTGAGAGAGAAAAAATAATAATAGATCTAAAATTAAATAAAAATAACATAGGATTGTTTCACGAGATTTTGTCTATTCCAATGTCTGATGCTGCTAAAAGTCTGTTTAGATTTGTAAGTCTTCGTTTTAAGTCTACCTTATGAATTGACATTTAGTCTAAGGGGTTAATTTTGTTTTGTTGTATTGCTATAATAAGGTATGATGGGACTGTCATGTATTTTATATAAAAGTCCCTAAATTAAATAAAGAGAATAAAAAAAAGAATCCAGGTGAGTCTTTGTGCTTTGCTACTGTCGATATAACACTAGTGCAATGTGTGTGTTCTGAACTCCTCTGCCCAATCCTTCTGGGAGTTCAGGCGTGTGTTACGTTTACCTACTACTGATTGGGTTAGGTGGAGCAGAGATACTCGCTACGTAAGGATGTATAAGAGCGGTTTAAGATACAAGTTGCACTTTTGGATCTGCAAAACATTTTAGGAGGAATTATGTTAGTGATTCTCGACCCGAATCAACAATAGAATGAGCAGGTTTTTTTTCATTTTATTCTTATTTACGGAAATCGGTAAGTGTGAACTCCCTTTTTTAGAACGCGGCCAGTCTGTACGTGTCCATAAACTGCGCTTTCACACACACAAACAAAGGCAACTGACATTTCTTTCATAGATTCAAAGCCCGAGGGTTATTAAGAGAGTTATTTTGAAAAACAATAAAATTTAAAAATCTAAAATAAAAAGCATTACTGATTATTGACTTGGTATCGTATTGTTATATGATTATTTACGAGTCTCATAACAACCTCCTGAAATGTTTTGCAGGTTCAAAACTGCATTTTGTATATCCGTATCATCTAGCATCTTGAATATTATAACAATAATGATCTTGGACATTACAATCTTAAAATTAATTCATTCACTAAAACTTTCCGCAGGTTTTAGGAACATGAGAAGGGGTGGCGAGACGATCTGGACGCGTATTACAAGGTTTGGATCAAGCTGGCCCTGGAAAAGGATGCCTGGAGGGATTTTGGGGAGGCCTTTGCTCAACAGCGGGATAGTGTAGGCTAATATAAAGAAGTTGAAAGTTTGTATGGAAGTTAGTTTTGTCATTAACTCGTCAACGGGTGCGCAACGGATAGCAAGAAATCTCAAGATCAAGCATAACATCGCATTAGTATATCGCACCCGTGTTTCTACACGGTCCAATGTCCGTTTCCGCCGCGCGGCCAACTCTTCAAATTTGATGTAATTTTGCCAGGAATTAGTTGTAATTTGTTACAATACACACCTCTTTTCCTGAATTTGTTACAAAAAAAAACTAAGGCGCTACGACCAAAAACAGTTGGCCGCTAGAACCGCCACTTGCCGTAGTGATTATCCGTGATTACACAGAAACTAAATAATGCACATAGGCGAATGATACATCAAAAGAAAGGTCTTAATTTGTTATATTTGTTACAAAAATAAAAATCATCAAAACTTAAATACTTATACAAAAAGTTATGCTATATTTAGTTTTCAGGTTAAGTGTAGGTACGTATCTCACTATAAAATCAAATTAATAGAGGCTAATTTGTATGGACAATTAGTTGCTAATTTATTACAGCAAATAAACAAGAAAAATACTAGAAAAAAGTTTCAATATTTTTTTTACAGTCGATTTTAGTTGGCCGCGCGGACGGCAATATGCCTAAAATACAATGGCGTTTATTTCGTTATTAATAGTAGGTTCAAGCTTAGTTCTAGTACTAATCGACAGGTATGGTAGCCTACTTTGGATAAATGTAGCGAATATAACTAAAAGTTTTATATTTTAGGAGATATTCACTAAAATATAGTAGTATGAAACTGTATTAGAGTAGAGTGACCATAAATTTTCATAATAAAGTGAGACTGATTCGTCATTATTGGAATGTTCGGTAGTCTTAATTTTTTAGGGTGAAACTCTTTAAGACATCCTATAGCATACTTTATAAAAGTTAAATTCACAAATCGATAAAAATAGCTTTATTCAAAATCAGCATACAGGCAAAAATCAAGTAATTATATTATTTGATTTTTGCCTGTATGCTGATTTTGAATAAAGCCGAGAGTCAGCATTTTTGAACGTCAAAGTTACATAAGACAGTCTCCCGCAACAACAGCCGCCCTTCACCACTTCCTAATGCTTTAGCTGGGAAGAAGTGGCGCAAGGAACTCCCAGCAGCACAGCTGTCTGTTCAGTTCAATAGTGCAAAGGAATTATCATTACGAAAAATTAAACCGACGAAAAACTGAAAAGCATAAAATAATAAACCTTAAAATTATGAGTCGGCGCTTTGAGTGATCCTTGTTCATTGATTTTTCAGCGCCGAATCAAAATTTTAAGGTTTATTATTTTATGCTTTTCAGTTTTTCGGCGGTTTAATTTTTTGTTAAAAAGTTTTTATTTTATAGTGTTTTTTTTTTTTTTTTTTTTTTTTTTTTTTTTTTTTTTTTTTTTTTTCAGGATGGGAAATCATCAAATGACTTCTCCCGCTCTGGGCGGAGCGGGAGGGCGTGTCAGACTTTTACTGACTAAAACCCACTCGTGTTCCATCAGTTGCCCATGTGCCAGGGTCACGGTATCTCTTTCGAACAATCACGCGACCCCGGCAGGCATCGGTCCTAGTAGACCCCTACACCGCTGCTGACATCTCTTTGAGGCGCGCGTGGAACACTGCGCGCCGTCGACCCGAGCCTGGTCCTTACCGGGCGGCGAGCTACACATTGCTCGCCACCCGCAAGCTCGCGCCTACGGTGGCCGGGAGTCTGCTATTGACTCCCGACGCCCGGGGCGTCTCCTCCTGCGGCGGCTAGGGACGTGAGGGCGCAGAGACTGCCACTCCCTCACGCGCCCCGCCTCCTCCTTCGCGAGCATTACTGCTTCGCAGAAGGAGGTGACGGCTTCCCATTCCCTCTCGCTCCGTACCATGGCTCGCACCAGGGCCGGACGCGAGAGGTCGCCGCCGCCGATCGCCTCCACGAGGACACGGTGGTGCTCCGCCCAGGCAGGGCACACCTCCACCGTATGCTCCACCGTGTCCTCCAGACGATCCTCGCAATGGAAACACCCGGACGTATCCTCCCGCTTTATCCTGAACAGGAACCCACCGAAGCACCCATGCCCGGTGAGAACCTGCGTCAGGCGGAAGGTGAGGACGCCGTGACGCCTCTCTATCCACTCCTCAAAGAGGGGACTTACCGCCGCAATTGTGGCGTGCCCAGCACTGGGTTGCGACAATCGTACCCGCCATGTCGCCATGAGATCACACCGGAGCTCTGTCCGCCGTGCCGCGATTTGTCGCGGCAGCGGAGTTTCGCCCCGGCGTTTCGCCTCCTCGCGCCACTCCCACATGTGCGCGAGGACCTTTGCCTCCAGATCCCATGGCGGCACTCCGGCAAGGAGGCTCGCCGCCTCGCACGAGACCGTGCGGTATCCCCGGATTAACCGGATGGCCATGACCCTCTGGGCCGCAAACAACCGGCGCGCTGGGCGCAGCCTCAGTGAGGGCGCCCACACCGGTGCCCCGTAGAGGGCCATGGACCGCATGATCCCCGTGTAGAGCCTCCGGCAGGAGGCGTTTGGACCCCCCAGATTGGGCAGGAGCCGCTTTAATGCAGCCCCAGCCCGCTCCAGTCTGGGAGCCAAACGTCGGAAATGCTCAACGAAGTTCCACCGGCTGTCGAGGACAACGATGTGAACCCCTCCTACCGTAAGTTGGGAACCCGCAGGTGGCGCGTTCCGAGGACCATGAAAACCCATGGCCTCGGACTTGTGCAATGCCACCTCGAGGCCCGTGTTTTGTGGCTTTAATGTACTAATAATACTTGGCAAGGTATACCCTATCCAACACAAAAAGAATTATCAAAATCGGACTACTCTGTATAAAGTTATGCGTGTTTATACATTACAATCAGTGAGTGAGCAATCAATCATCTCCTGTTTTCCGACCCTTAGGGTTTGATTTTGTTTTCCAAATTTATATGGGACCATCTTGGGAGTATACCCTTTCCAATAGAAGAAGAATTGTCACAATCGGACCACTATGTAAAAAGTTATGCGTGGTCATACATAAAAAAAAAAAAAAAAATACGCGTCGAATTGATAACCTCCTCCGTTTTTTTTCGTCGGTTGAAAATATCAAATTACATTATTTGTCACATAGCAGCTGATTCTGCAGCTAATTCTTCATAAATCCTCACCAGACATTAGGGAAATTCTCATCTAATCAAACCAGCTAATTATCCAGATATCTGGTGTCTCTGACGTCATCACCAGAGGTCGTGATCCTCGCTGTCAAAACGAAGCCGTTTGAACGTTCTCATAATTAATCATTTATCTAACGTTGGAAATTATGCGTAATTATATAGACGAGCGATTAAGAATATTACATGTTGAAATAAATTAATATTAGGTATGTAGTTTTAGGTTAGGTATGAATGAGAAATTCGCTTTCTACTTTATATTTTGTGTGATTTCCGGAATGACTGATTCTTAAATACTATCTTATCTTAAACTGGGTTAGTCCACGTTTTCACGGACTTACGTTCATCCACCGCAATTTTACTACTAAAATCTTCGATCAATAATAGCACTAGATAAAGGATCAGGAACAAAAATAAGGCGCTCAACTGGCCACGTTTGCACACACTTACACATTTATATTTTTTACTACGAAATATGGAAAAACGTTTCATAATAATAATAACTTCAGTTTATTATAATCCTTAACACTCAAACTCAATAATTTTTTATTTTTTTTTAATAAACTACCATAACATTTATAAATTAATTGAAACTAATGTAAGACACAGAATGTTGACACATTTTCTTACAGGTACTTATTTCAATTTTAGAATAATTTTAAAAATATAGTGATTTTATTTTAAAAATGAAATAGTGATCTATTTTTGTGCCTGCTATAAATTACTAACTAAGAAAAAATCTTTAATGTTAATACTAATCGCTACTTCAGTGAGTAAAACTGAGGGCGCTACATTGCAATTGCAGTCTTTATTTTAGAAAAAAGTTGTTGCTATTTCAGTTCTACAGTTTAGAATTTACCTTTTTCTTTTCTATAAATATTTTTAGTCCGGCGTTGTTTAGATTTTAATTAACTTTGATGTTTTGAAGTTTTTTGGAGTAACTATATATTTTTCAATAAGCTACCGACTACACAACAACAACTAATCGTGCCTGTAAGTATTAGCCAAGTCGAAAGAGAATGACAAATCACATACTGTACACTATTCCAATGGGTAAATACCCATCTAGTTCCACATATTACGGGTATAAAATTACACTCGTATATGCAATTCCACGAAATGATTCATGTTCCAATCTCAAAGTCACATAAAAAAAAAAAAAAAACTGAACAGGTCAATAGGATTGGAACAAGAACAAACAAAACCCGACCTCAGGAACTACACCTTGCACGGTGTACAAGATGTGGAAGTGAAAATCACACATGTGATGATACACGTTGTCCCGCGAGAGACAAAGTATGTGACAAATGTGGCTATAAAGGTCACTTCATGAGTCAATGTGGAACGAGGAAACTCAAGCGTAAAACACCTATTATTTGGGACAAACAAAAACATGACAGTAAAAAATTAAAACCAAATGAACCACAGACCAAGCCACCAGTCAGTAATGTAAACTATATATTTCATATTGATGATGACGCTAAAATACAACTACAAAAAAGCAACAATAACAACAACAAAACAACAAATAACAATAACAACAAACAACAACAATAACAACAACAATAACAACAACAAAACAATTACAACAACAATAACAACAAAACAATAATAACAACAAAGACGCAACAAAAACAACAATAACAACAAACAACAATATCAGCAAACAACAACAATAAAAACAACAAAACAATAACAACAACAACAATAACAACAAGCAACAACCATAACAACAACAAAACAATAACAACAACAACAATATAATAAATGATGAAACCTGGGAATATTTAAAATCAAAAGCTGTTGTGTCTAACCAGCAGCCTTCTGGTTCTGATCAAGTGTTTATGGCTTACGGTTCAAAAGATCCTCTGAATGTGCTCGGCACATTTGAAGCATCAATCGTAGTTGGACCAGAAACAAAAACTGCAAAATTTTATGTAATTAAAAATGGTAGCCGTAATTTGTTGGGCAAGCATACAGCTACATGTCTTAATGTGCTTAAATTAGAGGTGAATATAAATTTATTACATACAGAGAATTTTCCTAAATTCAAAAATGTCCAATTGGCTATTGCTATAGATCCATCTGTGACACCCATATGTCAGCCCTATAGGCGAGTATCAATTCCGCTCGAAAATAAAATCTATGATAAAATTGATGAGTTAGTCAAAAAAGACATCATTGAACCTATAGATCAAGCTACAACCTGGGTTTCTCCGGTAGTACCCATCCTTAAGAGTGATGACACCTTAAGACTATATTTATGTTGACATGAGTTTTGCAAACAAAGCTATTATAAGAGAGAATCATCGTTTACCCACAATGACCCAACTTCTCCCAAAGCTCAGGAAGTCATGTGTCTTTTCTAAACTTGATATTAAAGATGCATTCCACCAAGCCTAAATAAAAGAAGATTGTCGGGATATCACAACATTTATAACCAGTAAAGGCCTGTTTCGATATAAGCGCTTGATGTTTGGTATATCGTGTGCACCCGAACATTTTCAGAAAATCATGGAAAGGATGCTTCTGCCTTGTAAGGACGTCGTTAATTTCATTGAAGATGTTATTGTGTTTGGCAGTAAGCTAAATGAACATAACGATAGACTAAAGAACGTGTTACAAGTTTTGAAACATAATAATGTGGTCCTTAATAATAAAAGATGTATTTATAACTCGTCAAAAATAGATTTTCTCGGTCACGAATTATCTCCACGAGGCATTAAACCCCTTGATAAGTACGTCAAAACAATAAAAAACCTAAAACAGTCGAAGAAGTTCAAAGTTTTTGGGACTTGTCAATTATATTGGAAAATGGATCCCAAGGTTGGCCACCTTGACCGATCCAATTCGAGAAATTTTAAGACACAAACTGTCTAAAAACGCCGACATAACTGAATATTGGAAAGATAAACAAGCCGCTGCGTTTGCGGAGTTACAAGAAAGTTTAAGTGCCCTTCGCACCTTAGGTTTTTATGATCCACACGATAAGACTCAAGTCATGGCAGATGCTAGTCCTGTGGGGTTAGGGGCAGTTCTCGCTCAGATAGATTTACAAGGACCCCGGATCATTGCTTTTGGTGATAAAAGTTTATCTGACGTTGAAAAACGATATTGCCAGACCGAAAAGGAGGCACTTGCCTTGGTCTGGGCAGTCGAACATTTCAATATGTATTTATATGGGCTAAAAGAATTTGAGGTGATTACTGATCTAAAACCTCTCGACGTAATAATGGAGCCGGATCTAAACCTTGTGCACGTATTGAACGATGGGTGTTACGGTTACAGGCATACAATTACAAGGTTGTTTATTATCCTGGGAAAAATAATATAGCTGACTCCCTGTCCCGATGATGCCAAAATCATAATTCACATCCACATGATAACGAGCATCACATTAATAAAATCGTGGAGTTTGCTAGACCCATGGCTGTACCAATGGAAATTATCATTGATAAATCTAAAAGTGATGAAGACATTCAACTGGTAAAATTAGCTCTCTTCGGAAATAATTGGGACCCCAAAGTAAATAACTATAAACTCTTTGAGCATAAACTTTGGATGCACGACGATATTTTACTACGTGGTAACAAAATTATCATTCCCACGGAGTTACGTAAGCAAGTGCTCGCATCAGCACACGAAGGACATCCAAGTATCGTTGCTATGAAAGGTAGATTGCGTACTAAAGTTTGGTGGCTTAAAATAGATAAAGACGCGACAAATATGGTTAAAAGTTGTAAAAGCTGCACTCTAGTATTAGGACCAAGCCCCCCTGTGCCAATGAAGAGACGCGAATTACCTATGCAACCTTGGACTGATATAGCTATAGACTTTTTAGGCTCACTACCCAGTGGACACAACTTATTAGTAGTTATTGATTATTATAGTCGCTACAAAGAAATAAAGGTTTTTTTTTCCTTTGTGGGTAGACATAGAACTAACATACATTTTTGTGTGCTCTTGATAAAATAAATTTAAAATATAGTAATTTATATTATTTAATGAAATAAATCAGTTCATTTTATATTAGACCCCCCCACACACGCTGTCTATTGTTATCAAGTCTGTGGCACCTGTTCCTCGTTCACTTTCACACACACAATATGGACACTAAACTTGCTGCCAGCATGGAGGATCTCGAGCAGTTGTTTTGCTCCCGGATGAAGGAATACGAAGCAAAATTGCAGCAGGCTACCACTGGTACCACTTCACCTTCACCAGATATTGCTTCCATTGCACGTGAGTTCTCCGAGTTTAAGCTGTTTGTCTGTCAAGCACTCTCCACGTTAAAAACTCAAATTGATCTGCTGGCTGCTGGGTTTGATAGGCATGAAACCATCATGCGAAGAAAAGTCCTGCTGTTCCATGGTGTCCCAGAGAAGGACAATGAAAAGTTACTCGACGTGGTCCACAACATCATATCCAACCAAATTAAGTTGACAGAGGTATGTAAGGACAAGAATGTTATCCATGTTTGTCATAGACTCGGATTCTCACAGCAAAAGGCCCGACCCATACTAGTACGATTCTTCAAAATGGAGCACCGGCAACTGGTGTGGGAAAGCAAGAAAGCTCTCAAGGGTACCGGGATCACCATCTCCGAGTTCTTGACACAAATTCGGCATCGTGTGTTTGCAGCAGCTCGTAAGCATTTCGGTATGCCAAATTGTTGGTCCATGGAAGGCAAGATTGTTGTTATTTGCCCAGACAAATCCCGCCGAAAGATCGAAACGGCAGGCGAACTTCACAATCTGATAGCCAAATTCCCGTCTTGTTCAGTCGACACCGAGGATTCTGCACAATCTGAAGAACCCGTATCTCCTAAAGCGGCAACTTTGGATACTCCTGCTAAGAGAACGAGAAAGACGCGTCTGCGCAAGTAACACTTTCGTCATTGTTTTTGTTAGTCCATTTACTGCACAACTTCTCAACTTGGCTGTTTTGCATGTCAATAATCTTCATGGGCCGGTATTTAAAAAGTAATATAATAAGCGTCTCACTTCTAATCATTTTACTTTTCACTTTTATTAGTGCCGGGTATGTACGTAAGCTTTTATTAGAGGAGTCTAAAGATCTTATGTCAAAATTGACAGTATGACGGATGTTAATGTCAGTTTCACAACTCCTACCTATTCGCCTATGTGTCGCGTTCCATTCTACGTACATACAGTGCGATGTTTACATTACATTTTTTTATTTTTTTTTCATTCTGTTGTGTAACTTGGTTTACTATTGTAAAATTTCTACCAATATACCAGCGAGTGGGGGAGGTTTTTCTCAAAGGAAAATCTATAGTAATTAGTGTAATTTGTTTTGTATTGAAGTTATTATATTACTCTTGTAATTTAAATATTTATATTATTTTTATATTAATATTATAATTTTGGTATATTTATGGATGACGTAGCTGATATTAACGATAGCTTCTTCTCGTGCTCTTCATCTACTAGTTTCGTTAGTGCGGACAGTGACCCTTCCTTACCTCTTACTTTGAATGATAAAATCTCTTCTCTTTTCTCCAATGACCCTAAGAATCTGCATATTGCTCATATAAATGCTCAGTGTTCCTGGTCACTATTCTGAACTTCTGGCATCCTTTAGTAGTGTTCACCTGGACGCGCTTTTGATATCGAAATCCTTTTTGAAGCCATCTCTACCCTCTAATCAATATTCACTCCCCGGCTTCGTCTTGATCCGCAATGATAGGACCGGCAAAGGTGGAGGAGGTATTGCTATGTATTTGCGTGCTGATTTACCTTACAAGGTGGTTAGTTCATCTCCTTCATGGTATTCTGAGTCGGCTGAATACTTGTTTCTTGAAGTTACTGTTCATCACACAAAAGTTTTGCTAGCAGTGCTCTACAGTCCTAATCTTCACATTGACTACTTCAGTTCCCTCGATTCAACTCTCAGCGATCTTTGCCCCATGTACGAGCACGTTATTTTAATGGGTGATTTTAATACTTGCTTGATTAAAAATGACTCTCGCTCCCTCAAGCTCCTTTCACTCTTGTCTTCTTACAATCTTCAAGTTTTGCCTCTTTCTGCAACTCACTATTTTCCTAACTGTACACCTTCTTTCCTAGATCTTATGATTGTCTCCTCTCCTAATAATGTTTCTTACCATGGTCAACTTACGGCTACTTTTTCATACCATGATCTCATTTATCTCTCATATCGCATCCGTGTTCCCAAGCGTAAATTTCAGCTTTTATATCTCCGTAACTACAAAGGCATAGATCTGGAGGCTTTGCAGCGGGATGCCGCAAACATTGATTGGACCCCTCTGATCGAGAGCGAAAACATCGAGGATAAGGTCAAATGTTTTAATACAACCGTCCTCGCCTTATTTGATCAGCATGCCCCTATCCGACGTATCAAAGTAAAACATAACCCAGCACCATGGATAACGCAACAAATTAAAGTGCTTATGGGGCGTAGGGATAAAGCCAAGAGCAGATATAAGCGCAGACCTTCAGAACTGAATCTCTCTTATTACAAGTCCTTGCGTAATCGCTGCAGTCATTTTTGTCAAGACGCTAAGAGACGCTATTTCCACGATCAACTCAAAAACCGCAATTCTTCCGATGTTTGGAAATTCCTCAAATCTGTAGGCATAGGCAAGTCACCGGCTAACCAGTGTAAGGATGTGAACCTTAATGATCTTAATAAACATTTCTCTCTCCTTCCCTTTTCTCTAGATCCGTCTGTCAAAGCTACGACACTACAGAGTCTAGCTAGTTTGCCGTTACCTCAATGTTCTCCCTTTGAGCTTAGCAATGTTACTGAGGATGACGTTAAGAAATCTATTCTTGCGATTACTTCTTCAGCAGTCGGTAATGATAAGTTGTGTTCAAGAATGATAACTCTTATCCTTTCCTCGTTACTTCCTGTTCTCACTCACATATTCAATCACTCATTTACCTCTTGCTATTTTCCGTCAGTCTGGAAACAGGCTCATATTATACCTTTACCTAAAACTAATAACCCTACTTTATTAACCCACTTTAGACCTATTTCTATTCTTCCATTTCTCTCTAAAGTTCTTGAGCACATAGTTCATAGACAAGTATCATTTTTCTTGGCGTCAAACTCGTTAATTTCCCCTTTCCAATCCGGTTTCCGCTCAGGTCATAGTACTGTAACCGCGCTTCTTAAGGTAACTGACGACATCCGCTGGGCAATGGAGAATAAGTCCCTGACTGTTCTCGTATTGCTTGATTTTAGTAGCGCCTTCAACTCTGTGGATTTCGACATTTTACTAGGTATCCTCCAATCTATAAATTTCTCTTCTCCCTCCTTAGCCTGGTTCAGTTCTTATCTCCGGGGACGCTCTCAGTGTGTTCGCCTGGAGGAGTCCTTCTCTGATTGGTGTTGTCTCACTGAGGGTGTTCCCCAGGGTAGCGTTCTCTCTCCTCTTCTTTTTTCAATTTTCATAAACCTTGTTACCACGGTTATTTCCTCTAATTTTAATCTCTACGCAGATGACTTGCAGCTTTACCGGCATTTTACTGTAGCTGACGCGGGCTCTGCACTTGCTGCAATGAATCGTGACTTGGCTTGCATCAGTGTTTGGGCTAAGTCATTTGGTTTGCAAATTAACCCATCTAAATCTCAGGCCATGATCATAGGCAGTCGATTTGTTCGCAATGCGGCTGATGTTGCATCTCTGATGCCTTTGTATCTAGATGGTGTTCGTATTGAGTATACTGAAACCGCTAAAGATCTGGGTGTAGTTATTGACTCCAATCTTTCGTGGCGTGCTCAGGTCAATGAGGTCAGTCGAAAGGTACATTTCTCCTTTCATTCGCTGAAATGCCTTCAAAGTCTCTTGCCCTTGAAGACTAAAATTTCTTTGGCACAAACACTTATGCAGCCGATTATAGATTATGCTGACGCCTGCTACTTGGATGCTACTGAGGAGCTATTAAACAAGCTTGAGCGCCTGCAAAACCTGTGCATTCGCTTTGTTTTCGGTCTTCGAAAGTATGACCATGTTTCTCACCTTCGCAAGGAACTCAAGTGGCTCCCAATCCGCCTTCGCAGGAACACTCGGATTTTATGTCTCCTCTTCAACCTCCTACACAACCCGTCTTACCCTTCCTATCTGCGTGAACGTTTTTCTTACGCTCGCCCTAGCGATGCACCGTGCAGATCACACCTTAGATCCTTCCTTAAATCCCAACTTCATAAAACCAGTTATTATTCCTATTCCTTCTCTGTTCATGCTGTTAGATTGTGGAACTCACTTCCGCCTAGCATTCGAGACCTAAAAACTATTTCCCTTTTCAAATCCCGAGTAAAAGAGCACTACCTTTCCTCATAATTGTGTGTATTTATATATATATATATATATGTATACGTATTTATTTGTATATTTTAGCTTTATGTATTTATTTAAGTATATGTTAATTTCTTGCATTATATATGTATAAGTATATTTTAGTTTAAGACTTCACATATTCATATCTTCTCTTCTTGTTTTCACACACTATTGTCTACATTTCTTTTTCATTTCTCCTTTCGCAGGTCTGCTGGAAGAAATTTCTTAAGAAATAAGCAGTACCTTTGTACTCAATTGTATTAATATGCCTTATCACTCTGTTTTTCTACTGTGTGTACATAAATAATAAAATAAATAAATAAATAAATAAAGGTTATGAAATCTATAACATCAAATGAAACCATTAATGTTTTAAAAGAAATATTTTCCAGGCTAGGTATTCCAGTCAGTATAACATCGGATAATGGACGTCAATTTATTAGCGAGAAGTTCAAATCCTTTTGTTCAGAATTTGGCATCAGGCTTTACAATTCTATACCATGTTGGCCACAACAAAATGGAGAGGTCGAAAGACAAAACCGTGATATCCTAAAGCGCTTGAAAATTAGCCAATGCCAAAAGTCTGATTTGAAGGATGACCTCCTTCGCTATCTCATGATGTACAATAGCACTCCCCATGGTACTACTGGAAAGACACCATCAGAATTATTTTTTAATAGACAATTTAGAGACAAAATCCCTTCGGCTGTAGATGTCGAAAGCCGACGTATGGACCTAGGAATTTACGATAAAATCATAAAAGAAAAGGGAAAGTTGATTGAAGATAGGAAAAGGAAAGCAGTAGACAATGAAATTAATATAGGAGAAAAGGTTTATGTTAAAAATATGATAAAAGAAAATAAATTGACTCCCGATTTCAACCCCACACACAGTAATGAGTGCTAAAAGAGGTGATTTAAATACAAAAAATGATGAAACAGGTCAAAACATAAGAAGAAACATAGTTCACCTCAAGAAAATAGAAGGACAATGGAGAATTCATAATGAAAACGGAAAGGAAGACAATGGTGACGTAGAAATAGACTCGGATGATTAAATTTGGTGTTGTAATAAATTATTATTGATTTTATTAAGATTATTATTAAAACCAGGATATGAGATTTAAATTATTTAAAAGTAGATTTATATAAAACTACGTGTAGCTTAAAAAGTGATTGTTATCAATAGTCAAATTCAAAGTAGGTACTTAATGTGAATAGTTTAAAAATTATTGAAAGGGAGAGATGTGATGTACTGTCAAATAATTAAATAAATCTGTGCTCCTGCGACCCGCCCGTTCGGATTTACGTTGACAGCAGTCGAGGCGAGCGGACGTGTCGCTAGCACTCGTATGAAAGTATTATCTGTGTTTCATTAAACCACCCAGGAATTAAAGGGAGACATAACAATTCAATTGATAAATAACCACACACATTTATTTACGTCATAAATCAAAGCATTCTATTTACGCGTGACGGTTAAATACAAACAGCTCGAAAACTGCAACATTTCCGAACTAAAGCTTGAGAGTAGGTTAATACCAAGCAGCAACATTCGGCATACTAGTCAGTGCGCCTTCAGATCGAAAACTGATGGCGGTTCATCGTCTTGTATTATTGAGTTTGGGACTGACTCACGGGCACTTAGAGTGGGGCTCCGACGGAAGGCGAAATTAGGAACCTTCGACGCGGACAGAAAAACTGATGTACGCAAGTGTCTCGCCTACGGGTTAAAGGATGAGGGAAACCGTGCACCTACCTCCTCGTGAAACCGCTCGATCCTCCAGCAGAATCTCGGAGCTCCGGAGTCTTCGCAGAGTTCGGTTACCACGTGTCGAACCAAGTCCAGAGGCACTACACAGCACTTCAGTACAACCGTCGAAGCCACAAAATACACCACTATTGAAACAGCGGGACTGCTATGAACTTATAATATCCATATTATATCGTTCTGCGATAAAATAGTACAGCGGATAAAAAAAACACAGCGGGGACGCGATGACGGCGGAGTCCATATTTGAACTGTTATAATGTCTTTTACGAGCGAGCCATAAAGAAGGCGACGCTCATTGGTTGATTGGCTGGAAGGGACTAGCTTGACATCTTGCGTAATAGTTTAACAAATAAAATAGATGGCGCTAACATTTCCTCCCCCTTTTAAAGGGTCACCTTTAAATCCAATCATAAAGTGTAATAAAGAACTGCGAAAATATAATATTGAAACTGCGATTTATATAAGATAAACTGCAACAATCTTAAACTAACTGCTAGCACTTAAACTACTGTGGTTACAAAAAAATAACAATCTTATTGCGTAGGTAATGGGCACAAACGTACGACCGGACGCACGTATGTACCTTTAGCTGTTCTTACAGAAACTGCACGCGTTATACCATCGTTGGAAGGAAGAATCTTCTCTACTATCGCTAATGGCCACGATAAAGGAGGTGAATTGTCAGTTATAATAACAACAACCGTGCCAGGCTTGATTGGCACAGACGGAGTAATCCATTTCTCTCGGGTTTGTAAACTATGTAAATATTCCATTTTCCATCTTTTCCAAAAAGATTGCACTAATTTATCAAGCAGAGAATGTCTCTGAAGCAAGTTGAGATTATCTGATTCTACTTCAGGCGCGGGCAATGAGAGTAAAGGAGCGGTATGCAAAAAATGACCTGGCGTTAACGCGGTAGGTTCTGCGGGATCGGCACTCAGAACCGTAAGAGGCCGAGAATTTAACAAACACTCGATCTGAACGAGCACTGTAACTACCTCTTCGTAAGAGAGAAGCTGTTGACCGATGACCTTGAAAAGGTGCGTCTTGACGACCTTCATCATACTCTCCCAACATCCGCCAAAATGTGGGGCGGCCGGACAGTTAAACTTCCATGTGATACGGTTTTCAGCAAGCTCTTCTTCGAAGCGAGAGCGGAACTCGACATTATTAAGAAATTTATATAAGTCGCGTAAATAAGAATTAGCGCCTACAAAATTAGTGCCTCTGTCCGAGTGCATTACTTGGACAGGGCCCCTGCGAGACAAGAACCGTTTGAGTGCAGCTAAAAAACTGGCGGTGCTAAGATCAGTGGCTACTTCAATATGTAGCGCGCGAGTTGTGAGACAAGTGAACACGCAAAAATATGCTTTCAAAGCCTTTGCACCCCGACGGCGAATGGGAGTGTAAGATATAGGACCTGCGTAATCACAGCCCGTGTGAGTAAACGGCTTAATAACCTGACGCGTCCGACACTCCGGCAAGTCAGCCATGAGCGGGAAGACGGGACGCGGTCGAGCGCGGAAACAAATATTACAATCGTGAACTACCTTACGAATAGCACGACGAGCAGACAGTATCCAGTATTTCTGCCGTAATAGTGACATGAGCTGTTCAGGCCCAGCGTGTGAATATTTCTTATGATAATATTCAATTAATAAGTTAACAAAAAAGTCATGGCTTGGCAGAAGTACCGGGTGCTGCTGTGAGTAACTTAGATCAGAATGGGTGAGACGTCCACCAACTCTGATTAAATCGTTATGTAAAAACGGTCTTAATTTATTAAGAGATGATGAAACCTGCGTGTTCAGTTTTAAATTTAAAATTTCTTTATTGAAACGTTTATTTTGGATAAGTTTCAGCAATTTGTTTTCTGCAAAACTCAAATCAGCTGCGGTTATATGTACGGAATCGCGACGTGGTAACAAATTAGCGAATCTATAAATGTAAACAATCGTACGGAGTATTTTACTCCATGACGAAAGGCGGCAAAGAGTATCATAAACATAAGAATCGTCAGCGGGAATTAAAACAGCGTGAACGAGTTTCTTTTGTTCAGGTATCTCGTCCAACGTGAGCGGTTCCGTACCTTCAGTAATAGGCCACTGCGACGGATGTAACGTTAGCCAGGGGGGCCCTTGGGACCACAGAGGGTGGTCTTTTAACTTAGCAGGAGAGACACCACGTGACAGACAGTCTGCCGGGTTCTCAACCCCTGCAACGTGATAAAAGTTATCTGCGGAGATATTATCAGTAATTTTAATAACTCGATTGGCAACGAACGTTTGCCAACGATGCGTTGAACCTTTAATCCAGTAGAGTGCGACTTTTGAATCGGTAAAGGCGTAAATTTTAATTGCAAAACGGTTGTCATAAGTCTCAAGAACAGTCCGAAGCAATTTTGACAGCAAAAGTGCTGCACAAAGTTCCATACGAGCAATCGTAATGGGCGAAGAAGGCGCGATCTTTGACTTGGAACATAAAAGGCGGGCAATATTGCCGGAGGCAGAGCCAACGTGTAGGTATACTACGCCACCATAAGCTTCGCCACTGGCGTCAGCGAACCCGACCAATGTCAATTCACAGTCGTTCCTCACTTCTAAACAACGCGGTATTTTAATTTCGTTTAGGGCTGGTAACTCTGAAGTAAATTGTTGCCAAGCCTTGACAATATGAGTAGGAGCAGGGACGTCCC
Organism: Aporophyla lueneburgensis; assembly: GCA_932294355.1. Taxonomy (NCBI): domain Eukaryota; kingdom Metazoa; phylum Arthropoda; class Insecta; order Lepidoptera; family Noctuidae; genus Aporophyla; species Aporophyla lueneburgensis. Next base: position 8,044,525 of record OW028758.1, on the reverse strand, counting down.
AATCCACCTTCAACTGCCACAACTGCTTAATAAGAAGTTTAGCTACTAAAATAGAAGGAGCGACGAATCCCATGATATCCCACAGTCTCGCGACGGTTGACAGTATGGTGCGCTTAGTGCACGTGGTATTCGAACTTAGCGGGTTGATTTTAAAATAGAAAATATCTTGGTCTATAGACCAGCGAAGACCCAAGATTTTATGGTCAGCGGTTTTGTCAAATTCAACCTCAGTCGTCACCTTATGCGAGGCGGGAAGTTCATTAAGAACAGACTTTGAATTACTGTTCCACTTCACAAGGTCCCATTGAGCACCCTTAAAAAGAGCAATTAAATCTTTAGCGGTGTCAATCGCCTCGTCTTCGGTATTGACAGAAAATGCAACATCATCCATATACAGGCAGCAGCGCGACAGCAGCAGCGCGGGGATGCTCAGCGCCATCGTCAGCGATGAGTTGCTGCACAGTGCGCAGAGCGTGGTAAGGACTGGACTTTAAGCCAAAACAAACTCTACTAAATTCATATAAGCGAAGCGGGTCGTTAGGATTAAAACGATAAAGAATTCTCTGATAACGTTGATCAGATTTGCGAATCATAATTTGTAAAAACATTTGTTTACAATCAGCGGTCATCGCTACAGAGTGTAGACGAAAATTTAAAATAATTTTGAATAAATTACCCTGTAGGTTGGGCCCACTGTGCAGCAAATCATTTAACGAAACACCGGACGATGTTTTGCAGCTGCCATCCAGCACGGGACGCAACCTAGACAAAGACTTGTCTGGGCGGAGAACCCCATGATGTGGGATTATATAAGTAGGGTACACATCTGCAGTTTCATGCGGAAGAACTGAGACGGGCGAGATATAACCTTTAGAAAGGTAATCATTTAAAACTTCGTCATAAGCGGCGCGTAGCTCAGGTGAAGCTTCAAGCTTCCTCTCTAAGCATAAAAAACGTCTACGAACGATATTGAATGAGTCACCCAGTGTGAACACATCCTTATCAAACGGTAGACCCACGGTATAGCGACCAGTAACTGGGTCCCGTTGCGTAGTTGAATGATAAAAATATTCACATTCAGCATCAGCAGGATGCTGAACGGGCGGGCCAGGAACTTCTTCAAGTTCCCAGAAGCGGGAAATCAAATTGTTATCCATAGGCGAAGGGACTATGGCGCAGCACGATGTGAGACATGCTGGGCGGTTACTGAGTGTAGGTACGACCCCCATGAGTACGTAGCCTAACACCGTATTGACAGCGGCGGGCACTGACGGGCCACCAGGAACCACGTCAGGCAAAAGTAAATGCGGGAACAGCGATGCTCCAATCAAAATATCAATTTTACTTTGAATAGCGAAACTATCATCAGCGAACTGAAGTTTATTCGAGTAAGGTAGGGCCTTAATATCAACAAAAGCGGAAGGTAAGTTGTCCGTAATTTGATCAACTACTAACGAGTCAATATCAAATCAGATATTTTTGTTAAAGCGTGAAAATATACGTAAATTTATTGTCCCGAACGACGTCCTCTCTGTGCCTCCAAAACCTCTTACGGTCGTAGACGTGTATTGTTTTGACGTAAACGTAAAAGTTCACAACATTCCCTAGTAATGAAGTGACTTTGCGAGGCGGAATCGAGTAAAATTCTTATTAAATGCTCACGCCCAGCACCAGCACTATCGCACGCCACGACTTGAGTAGTCGCGAGCAAAACGGTAGTATGCGAATCACATTGCGGCGTCTCGCTGCAAGCGGCATTAGAGGAAACAGAACGCGGAGCGTCAACGGACATCGAACACAAAGCTACATCAGGCTGCGTGGCGGAGCGCACCGGCTCGGACGCGGGCACGGGTGCGATTGGGACGACAGCAGCGCTCGCTTGCGTTGACGTCACCGGATCGGGCGCTTCGCGCTGCGGCGTAGGTCTAGTGTAACTCGCCACTTCCGCGGTCCGTGGGTTCGAATCCCGAGTAAAATGTAATAGTGAATGGTGACGTTGTTTACACGGCCAGCCAGATGCGGATTGACGACTCGATATTTTACGTTTAATACTTAAACAATTAACGCAACCGTTCATTTTCCTAACAACCTGTAAGCGTTCATACGGAGTTGATTTATGAAAATCAGGACATTTAAATAAATGTTGATGTGTGACATTAGTACACAAACATTTATCTGTTGAATCAAATTCGACCGTGCTTACATATGCGTTATAACGCGGGGAGGACTGCGGTTTTTTACTATCATTAAAACTGCGGGAACGATCAGCTGATTTTGCGGAATTATTTACTTGCGCGCCGGCTGTTAAAGCGTGGGTGCGATACAATATTTTACTCTGTTTATTAACGAAATCGACTAAATCATTAAATAAAGGAATGTCAGACTGATCCTGACTGTTTTCAAAGTTACGAACAGTTTCACTGTCTAACTTGGTAATAGCTATTTGTACGAAAATTAAATTCAATAAATCTGGAATTTTTAAATGTTGTAAGGCACGGACGGCGTTAACAAACTTATCATTAAAAATGTCTAAATTATCGGAAGTAACGGAAGTTAACGGTTTAAAATCTATGATCTGTTTTAAATAAGTGGCCGCTAGTGTGCGTTTGTCTTCATACCGATTCACTAGCGTATTGAAAATGAGTTCGTAATTCTCAGCGGTAGGTACAATGCCGGCGCATGCGGTTTACCGGTTCACCGGTCAATTTGCTCTGTAAATAATGTAATTTTTGATAATCCGAGAGAGATGGATTATCATGAACAGCGGATTTATAATTTGAGTAAAACAATGGCCATGAACGAATGTCACCGTTAAAACTCATTAATTCAATCGGCGGTAACTTAATGATAGAAGATTTTTTCTCTAAGGTGGACGGAATGACGTCTGCATTGGTATTGGAAGCAACCAAACGTTTTAAGCGACTATATAACTGTTCAAACGAAACCAGCGCCTTGTAGTCAGCGCGCGCGGTGGGGTCAGCTGTCAGTAGACAGTTATTATACTGATCCATAACTTCATGAAATTCGGAACGAATAGCGTCAATGTTTGAGCTAGCGTCCAGAAAGGCCTCTTTCGCATCATCTCCCGTGCCTATGTCTTTAGATAAATCGTAGGCAGACTGTAAACACTCGAATAAAGCATTCCGTTTGGCTTCCAACGCCAACAATGATAACTCCGTACTATTAGACTTAATAGCTTTCTTCATTATAAAATGAGAATTTTAAATTGAAGGTATACAAAAATAATTTATTTGTGAGTTTGCGAATAATATAAAAGTACAAGTGGGTACTTCTAAAAAGGTAAATCTCAGCGAAAATTATCGAAATAGAACCTTATTTCGCGAATACCACTGAGAATATGAATATTACAGCGAATAATAAGATGAAATATTAGTATGACAGCGGGAAAAATAAGTATTTAGTGTTAAGCGGTAACAAAATGAAATAATTACCTTCGCGGTACGCAACGAGCGTAATGGCGTCGGTATGTTTTCTAGGCTAACGAAGACCTAAAAACGGCGGGATTTAACACTACATTTCCTATTAGGTGACCTAAAAGGGGCGGAAACTGTATCAGTACGGTTCGAAGGACCACAATAATGGAGGGGCTCCGACGGAAGGTGAAATTAGGTACCTTCGATGCGGACCGAAAAACTGATGAATGCAAGTGTCGCGCCTAGGGTTAAGGGATGAGGGAAACCATGCACCTACCTCCTCGTGAAACCGCTCGATCCTCCAGCAGAATCTCGGAGCTCCGGAGTCTTCGCAGAGTTCGGCTACCACGTGTCGAACCAAGTCCAGAGGCACTACACAGCACTTCAGTACAACCGTCGAAGCCACAAAATACACCACTATTGAAACAGCGGGACTGCTATGAACTTATTTAATAATATCCATATTATATCGTTCTGCGATAAAATAGTACAGCGGATAAAAAAACACAGCGGGGACGCGATGACGGCGGAGTCCATATTTGAACTGTTATAGTGTCTTTTCCGAGCGAGCCATAAAGAAGGCGACGCTCATTGGCGAGAAGGGGTTCGCCAGGTGCACGATGTTGATTGGCTGGAAGGGACTAGCTTGACATCTTGCGTAATAGTTTAACAAATAAAATAGATGGCGCTAACAGTGGGCAGCAAGATTTTTAAATACCTCAAAAGTATTTATACTAGTACCAGTATGCTCGAAGAAAGAAAAACAAATCCAATTTGATACCGATGAAAATGAGATACCGTGACCCTGGCACATGGGCAACTGAAGGAACACGGGTGGGTTTTAGTCAGTAAAAGTCTGACACGCCCTCCCGCTCCGCCCAGAGTGGGAGAAGTCATTTGATGATTTCCCATCCAGGAAATAAAATAAAAGGACACAGGACACGATATTAAGTGTCCAATTTAGTCTTGGGCATAGTAGTTCGCGACTGAGATCGCTCAGTTTAGTTCACCGCTCCTTAACGAACTAGTTCGCTCTTCTACTTCATCAGCTCCTAGCTTGAATCAAAGAGAGGCAGATTGTTCGATCGTTCGGTCGTTTTGATTTTGCTCCTACTGCATGCGACAAGATTATGGAATGTTCTACTTTTACCTACAATTTTTGGACTCTAAAACCAGCAAAAACCTTTGAATGATAATTCATAAAATGATCATGATGTTAAATAATACCAAAGTTTATTGTTGCAATAAATAACTAGTTTAGTGACTACAAAAACCTTTTTGTATTTTGTTCCATGTAATTAGTTCGGTTGACGCCATCCTCACTCATTCGGTCACGAACTGATGAACTAACAAACTGCGGATCGGGGAATCAGGGAACTAGTTCGCGTAGTTCATCTATGGGAGCGCTCTTTCGACCTAGTTCGTTCGCGAAATACACAAGACTAGTCCAATAGTTTGTTGAACAGCATTTGATTCTAAGGCTTAGTTGTCGATGAATCTCCATGTGAATGCGTGTTTCTTGCTTGGCCAATCTGGGTTTAAAGTCTCTTTAAAGACTTCTAGATTAGCCAAGGCAACTCCTGCCCAGGTGGGACAACCTCAACAGGTCGAACAAATGGTATGGGTAAAGAAGAATCCGAAAGAACCGCTTTGCCACAGCTTTAGTCTTTCTTTTGATCGTTGGCTAGTGAGTGGGATGAGACACTTTAACCTCTAAGTCCCTGAGATACCACATTTGGTACAGACATAATGGTTTTTTTATTGTGTCTGTAATTACGGCATTCAACAGGTTAAGAGCTGTGTCGACTGTTTAATGTAAGCCACCAGCAAGTGATAATGAAAAAATATATACTAGACGTACCTAAGTATTTATTTGTTGTTATGATTTTTATTAGTCAGCCCTTATGAACGTTGCATAAAGATAAAACCAAAACAATTACGGTTAAGCAGACGTCTAAGTAAGGGGCAACGTATAGGGCTAGTCTAGACTGCTTTGAAGCTGGACAATGTTCGTTTTATACTGTTAATGGAGTCAAGTTCTTCCAACTGTTCTTCCTCTGCTTGGGAGCTTGTTGCGCCACTTCTTCATCCCAGGTAAAGCGCTAGGAAGTGCATAAAGGCGGGTGTTTCTGGAAGATTGTCTAATGTTACTTTGACGTTCAATAAGTGCTGATTCTCAGCGTAGTTTGAATAAATAACTTCGAGTATTTCATGACTTCCAAACTCTAATAAATAAATTATTTGCTTTACATTCATTCCATCCGTGGGTCACCAAAGTGTAACAGACATTTGTATTGATGAGCGAGCATGGCGTGAAATCCAATGTTTTGATATCAGACCATTGAATAACTCGACCTGAAGTAGAAAGACACGAAAAGAGAAAGAGTTTATTTATGCTGTAGTTTTCCCACATTCGTTTCGTTTTCGATTTTTGCTGAAATGAAAAGGTAAAGATTTTACGTAGAGTTCGTAGAAAGGCAGTTTGTAGATCTTGATTTTTTGCTAGGTAGGAGAAAAATAATAAGATTTTCAGGTTTTCTTAGGGTTCCGTACCTAAAAAAGAATAACGGAACCGTTTTGGGATGACTTTGTTGTCCGTCTGTTTCTGTCTGTCAAGACCTTTTTTCCAGGAACGCGTGGAGGTGTAAAGCACCATTGAGGTATAAAAAATCTAACTTGTAAGTCAACGCAATATAAATACTGCCATTTATGCAACATATTTTGATACTTGCAAATTAATCAAAACTGCGGGTACTTTCCGTCGACTTAGAACCATAAAATTTGGTAAGAAGCAACCTCTTATAGTACAACTAAAAGAAAAAATCCGAAATTTGTAGTTTTAGGTTTTGTTAATTTATAGTTTTATCACAATTGTTTTCTTGCGATTACATTTAACATTTGCAGTTACAGAATTGACCGTCATGTATGTAAGTAAGTATGGGTAAACATTTTTAAATTACAAAGTTAACTTTCATCGTCGGATAAATTCATCGCTGTTACGGATCCTTTTATTCTGCGTGATCGACACGGACTTGGCTGGATTTTTGTTAGAAACAGTTTCTGTTACTTATATTATTTATTTTGTGACGACGTGACCTTAGAAATTTCATTGAAGCAGAAAATTAGATTATAATTTGATGTCCTATTCTTTTTTTCTTTCAATAGGTACTCACATTCGTTTCGATGTAATTTTGTGTAGTATCGCACCTTCGGAATTAGAGAGACCTAATTGGAAATTTTAAGATTTCTACTTAGAAGCATAAAGAGATAGGACTCTTATTAAAACAGAGGATTATATGTTACTTTGTGAAGTAAATACATCTTTATTAAGTTTACCCACAGAAAAACCATCAGACTTAAATACCAAAATGAACCGTATTTTAAAGTCTTTTAAAGGCCTTAATCAAGTAACACAAGCGGATCATATTAAATTCTCTCAGAAAACATTGTCCAGTCCTCGACAAACCAATCGGTCGCAACAAACTGGCAATCTCTGGCCATGCCGTTTAAATTAAAACGGTTGCCGATTGAATCGATACGGCCGCTAAGAATACGTTCACAATGAAAAGAGGTATTTAAATTAGGGACTGGTTAATTTATTTATTATGAAATTTCTTTTTAGAGGTGGTAACCAGGGATGTTAGGAAGCTCCGTAACCGTAACCGAAACTATCGGATATCCGATATAAAAATTTATCCGTAACTGTAACCGAATTCGAAATACAAGTTTCGGATAATATCGGATTTGTTATTACATTTTTATTTTAAGTAGATTAGACTCATCTAGCTTAAAAAAAATATCATTGACATGTAAATGTGTTTGTACAAACCTACTTACAGAAATAAAATCATTTATCATTTAACACTCAATATATATTTATTATAATTTTTATTTTAAATAGCTGTAATAATTACTCATAGACTGATTGTAATTTCTACCAAATGGTGACATAAATATAAAACCATTTTATTAGCTATTTGTATTTTACTTTTGAAATTCCTTAAAAATTTAATATCCCTAACCGAAATTATCCGAAACTAACGGATAATCCAAAATAATTTCAAATTCGTATCCGCATCCGGTATAATAATCATTCCTACATCCGTAACCAATCCGTATCCGAAATTTCATATCCATAACATCCCTAGTGGGAACCCAATACAACAATTTAGTCATAATTTCTACACTCAAAGACGCCACCCAAAAACCAATGAAACACCACCACCAAAAAGAGCGTCATCATCATAATTTCAGCCGAAAGATGCTCCACTGCTGCTCTCCCAATTTGGGGGGGTTTGCCATAATTGCCGATCGCAGTATGGTGTGTAAGATGCATAGAAAAAGCTGCGGGTGTACTACGTGAGCTCAACAAATGAATGTGCTAAAACACTTGTGCGACAAAACTGTACTGCGACTCACTATAGTATGAATGCACGCTTGTGCGACACACTCGAGCTCACATAGTACACTAGGTTAGGTTAGGTTAAAACTGTGACCTCCTACGCACGAGCCGAGCGAGCGAAGCGAGTGCGGTGCCGCGGCAGCGGCCGGCGAATGCTAGAAACGACTAGATTCAGTGTGTCGTACAAGCGTGCATTCGAACTATGGTGATTCTCAGTACAGTTTTGTCGCACAAGTGTTATTCGCACATCCATTTGTCGAGCTCACGTAGTACACTCGAACGCTGCTGCCCTTTCTCTAGTAAGAAGTTCAATAGTAACAAGACCGTAATGTTTTTAAACTCTCATATTTGATTGACTTAGGACTTCGGAGTTACGGTGACTTATGAGTTATTTTAGCCTGTGAATGGACCTGACAGGATCCGTGGTGACTCAGTGGTAATGATTGACTTGCGAGTCGTAGATAGTGGTTTGAACCCAAAGATATTTATAAAACTGAAACCCAAGCATATCAGACCAGAAGTGCTGAAATAAAATTCACGAAATATGGTCTGCGCTATTTCGTGAAATTTATATGATCAATTCTGACCTAAAAATCTCCATGTGCACGACCCACAAATATGCTAAAATACTAAGACGTGATTTCATCTGTGCAAAACGAGGGCTGGTGTCCTTGTTTTGCACAGATGAAATCTATTAATGGAGTTATTACAGAGTGGCAGGGCTAATGTCGAGCAAACTGATACCATGATTTTTTTCGTAATTAGAAATACTTCGACGGTTACCATGATAAATTCAGCTGTGTCATAGAAAAGTACAATACCTTCGCGATCAAAATGTATGAAACTGCAATTTTTATAACATATTTAATAATGTGTTCAAAAACATGTAAAATAAAAAGTTGCGTATCGATCTCTCTAACACCCTGAATATGAAAATGTCGACATTTTATGCTATGTCTAAAGTATTCACACAAACTTTCTAGAATAAATTGTCTAAATGATGTTCAAAATCACATTATAATCCATTGTGTATAGAAGAACGAATTCTTTTTTTTTTGTGGGACGTCTCGTAGTTAACCTAAATAAAGTTATTACTACTTAAACTGACTTTTTTCCAGTGAATCCTAAAAAAATAATGGAAGAACGAATGAATATAAGTATGTACTTATAGTAAAAACAGAATACTATCTTTTGCCGGCTTCGCTCGCGTATTATACATATAAACGGAGGTTGATCCAATATACGAGTATAAGAGTGGGGACAGAAATCGTGTCAACAACAATCGACCTATATGTGTTTTTCCAGCGTTTTTTAATTTTAAAATCTTATAAAAAATATAAAATGACGACTAGTTAAATATTTAGAAAAAAAAAACTGCTTTCAGTTAACCAATATGGTTTTCGACATGGGAAATCAACTGCGCAAGCCATAAATAAATCAATACATTTTGTAATCTCCAATTTACATGAAAAGAAAAAATGTCTCACTATCTTTCTAGATCTCGCAAAGGCATTTGATATGATTTCTGTTTCTCTCTTACTGAACAAACTTGAAAGATTGGGGATTAGAGGTACACAGCTGAAACTTTTTACTAGTTACCTGACTGGCCCGTCTCAGTACGATCGTGTAGGAAAATGTACGAGTTACACAAATAAGAGGACCTGCATGAAAACTACACAATCTTTTTTTGAAATTTTATTTTTAAATAGACTTTTTCTTTTTTACTTAATGTGTCCGTGATTAAAATTAAATCAGCTTTAATGGCTATTTAAATGTGAAATACTCGAGGGGTCTGGCGCTGATAGCCAAAATACAGGCTCTGCCTAGTTCGGCTACAGATGACTACACCACTTTATCTGACCTAAATTAGCCTGTTAACTCTTTCAGTCACACTTTTCCATTAAGAATATTATGCAAATTTTTATTTTAGTTTTAGCATCATTAACAACTAAAACATCACAGAAACTAGGAAGATAAAACCAAGGCTTTTGAGGAATGAGGTGGTTAGTGACACTAACCACCGTGACTATTGAAACAAAGAAAACTATGATGAAATATATATAATATTTATAAATATTTTATGTTATAATGAACTTTTCCACTAGCAAAATGATGTAAAATTACTTTTTATGAAAATCGAATACAAATTTTTCCTTTGCGTAAGCAACTTTACATGTTTTGCATTGCCATACGATACGCACTGGAGATATTTTTTTGCTACATGTTCACCATTTTTCCGGCGTACTACGCTAGACAAACGGAGGTCATCATCGGAATCAAAGTTGTTAAAATCGGTTACTTGAATTTCTCCAATCAATCATATAACGCCAGTGGATTTGGCTGAACTTCCGTATATTCGTCATCCTTGTCGTTACAAATACTCTCGCTAGCTGAAGGAATGTCTAAACAAGTATTCTGTGATTTCCTTATCTGTTAGCCGGCGCGACATACTGTTACAAATACGATAAAACACTTACATGAACAGTAGTTACATGCATAAGTTTCAAGAAGGTTATGACCAGAAACCCGCAACAGTCATGGTGGTTAGTGTTACTAACCACCATATTTTCGTTGTGAATACACATCGAAAACACAAAAATAACAATACTTTTATGTGAACACGTATAATATAGATTTATGAAAACACATTGAGTAAAAAACAGTGAAGAAAAAAACTTACACAGTTTCTTTTATCAAACATGTGAATGATATTTCTTTAGCGTAATTTTCAGTTTAACGCTAATAAACTGTCATTAATTCAATAAACCACCAACTGGTTGCTTCTTGTCAAACATGATTCAAGCTTTTATGATAATTCAACCGATTATCGCTACATGGCAAAGATTTTAATTTAAAAAATCGGAAAGAGGTGATTAGTGACACTAACCACCAAGCCTGAAAGAGTTAAAATATTTTGTGATTTATGTCTAAGTTTCTTTCAATCAAAAAAAAAAAAAATAGACCTTCGTCTTTAATCACTGTGTCTATTTATGAAAAGTGCATTAAAATCCGTTGCGTAGTTGCGAATCTTAGCGTACAAACGCGGAAAACGACTTTGTTATACTATGTATAGAATATTGAGATTATATGATAGAGGAGTCCTGTATATCTCCAGATGGTTATGAGTTATGCCTTCTTAAAAGTGTTTTATCAAGGAAAATAAAAAAGAATACCACACGCCCTCGCCCTGCATAACAAAAACAAAAAAACTTCAAACACATTTTTCACCGCTCATTTTAACAAGGAAAAGAAAGACAGCCCATCATTCTTACACTTTCCAACAGACACACGAAAAACCGTAAACAAATTACCGTCTCCACTAACCGGTGTGGATTTGTCCCAAGCGTGGCAACATGCGACCCTTTGCATTTCAAATAAGGAGTCCGTGCGGCTGGTTGTTTTAGGGCGGGCCGTAACCGCCTTCACTCTACAGTCTCGGTCCGTGAGCTTGTTATGTAACGGGAGGAATAGTTTTATTGGAAATATAATAAAACTGTGATAGATTTGATGATAGAGGTTACATGTTTTTTAAACGAGTGAACCGATTTGGGACTGTTTTTATATATTTAAATGTAGTTCTTCTGGCGGTGGTTCTTAAATATGTTTTTAACCGACGAAAATACCGGAAGAGGTTATCAATTCGACGCGTGTATTTTCTTTTGTCTGAACACGCATAACTTTTTACAGAGTAGACCGATTTTGATAATTCTTTTTCCGACCGATTTCGATTTTTTATTGAAAAGGGTATATCCCGAAGGTGGTTCCATGGAAATTTGGAAAGAACATTCCAACGCTAAGGGTAGGAAAACAGGGGATGATTGATTGTTCACACATTGATTGCAATGCCTAACTGCTTACAGAATAGTCCGATTTTGCAAGCATGTAGTAGTTAGTAGATTATATATAACCACAAAAAATTATAAAATAAAAACTTTACATAAAAGTAAACTACCGAAAAAACTGAAAAGCAAAAAATAATAAACCTGTCAGTTATTTTGAGTCGGCGCCAAACAATTAATGAACAAAGATCACTCAAAGTGCCGACTAGGTTTATTATTTTTTAAATTTCGATATTTATGTCTTGTACGATAAAACCAAAATAAAGCTGATTTTTCAAAGTCAAAGTATTTATTTCAACAGGCACGTAAAAGGCACTTTTTAACGTCAACATTAACATTAAAATAGAATTGATTCTAATCGCCCTTTCCAAAACGTAGTTGGGTAATGGTGGACGTCTTACGGCTGAAATGATGATGATGATGAGTTGGGTAATATTAAAAATAATTGTACAGTCACCAAAATGAAACAAAAATGAATTTCGTTACCAAAATGATAAGTGTTACAAAAAGGAACTAATAGGGCTAATTCACACTATAAAAGAAACAACATAGGGTTTCGTTTTTTTTTTATTAGGTATAGTAAATCACATAACTGAACTATAGTTAAAAAGGTTCAACTTGGATAGTCACACCTGAACTCTTAATAATACAAAAACAACTCTTAATTAAAACTTAAATCACGAAACAGGTACACTGTCACATTTTTAATGGTTTCATATTTTTTCTTATCCTAATCAATAATAATCGAGTTCAATTTGTCAGTCTCATCATTATGTTATTGGCCCATAATCGTATTGATAATTATTTCTTAAGTAATTAACATTTTCTTCGTAATTCATCTCGTCGTTGATGAAGAATACTGGGTAAGTAACTGTTTTTACTAAACATATAAAATTATATCTAAACAAAAAAAAAAAAATACATTATTGAAAGAACGCGTTTTTCTGCAACGTGGTTTACTGGTAATAAATTTTGGAAAATAAATCATTTGTGACATGATTGTAGGTACTGAAAATCAATTTTCGCAAAAGCAGGATTAAATTATTGCAAATAATGTCCAAACTGTGGTACTGCCTTTAAAACATATAGAATAGAATAGAATATTTATTCAAAAACTTAAAATAGGTAAAATACAGTATAAATCTTAGAAATAATACAGGAAGTACAAAGTATGATGCCTGTACTAGGATGAACCTGTATCACAGGCGGGATATATACCGGGTGACTTTTTTTAACGTCTTGAAAAAAAATGGGTGTAATAGGTGAACGGAGTAGAAAGCTTTGGCATAGAAATTTTTATTATTTTTATTTTTGAACAACATGTAATGAAATTGATCTAGCAATAAATACTACACATTTAAAGTAATATTTTCATACTAGAACAACAAAAACAGAAATTTGGAAAAAAATAAATACAATTAAAATCTATCGAAACTAAAATCATCCGCACCCTACTCAATGCGCGGCATGTATCAATGATTTTGTAGCGCGGTCCTACCCTTTGAAGCCGGCCGATAAGCGGCCAAATTGTTTTTTCGCAGGCGTACAAGCCCACACGCATCCCCGTCAGCCCGCGTCCCGCGCTCCTTTAGTTACCTGCGATGAATCTGAAGGCCTTCCTGCCTTCTATTCTAGCTACACAACACACCGTATGAAGGTCGAGACGATAAAATATGTCATCCGGTATTTCTTTTGGAAAGATGTTTATTAATATGAGTACAACAATCATGTATTGAGTTACTTACGCTAGGTAAGGTGAAAGCATTGCTGGAATAATTTGTAACCATAATAAACTTGTAACGTATTTTTCAGCAGTATAAAATCACCCTTACTTCCTATTTGTTACTTCATTTTTGTAACGTGACAAAATATAAAAAATTGTAACGAAAATGAATATAAAACACGTGTTGAATATAATCTCAAACGAAATAAAAATAAATAAAGCTCTTTAGCTCAAATTGTTGTTTACTTTTGATTTGGGCAAGAGTAATACAATTTTGAAATAAGCAAATTGTAAATCAACAATTTACCGAGTGATAAAGAGACCGGCGCACAAAAAGGAACGTGTTGAAAAAATTCACCACTGGCATAAGCACACTACACTCAGAAAATTTACGCCAGAAAATGGCCGACTGTCAGTATTTAGCGCTACATGATTGGCAGCTAACAGAATACTCCGTACTGTTAATTCATAATTTTAAAATATACTAAATATTGGTGTTACAAAATATAATAACAAAAATGACAAAAATCGTGGACACAGATTTGATATTAAGTAAATTATCTATTTCTATATTATTGAAAAAAAAAAATGCAGAACCTAGACAGGCTTAATAATACTCAAGTGTATATTTGGCTTGAAATACTGAGATACCTATGTAGCAAGTAAGAAACAAGAGACTCTTTTGTAACGCTCATGTCTCCGAGGACACAATTATTTACATGGGAGTAAGATGAACCCAAAACAAAAATGTGCATTTAAAAAACTATGTGTTTTATTAGGCTTTGAAATTCATATTATTCATCTCTAATTATTTATGCCTACGTACCATAATTTATTTATATGAAAGATACGCGTTATATTGATAAAACCTACCATGGACATTTCAGCATGTTGAAATGTAGAATTATTTTTATTAATATTACCCATACTTTAAGTATTATCGTACCAGAAGTCCTTTACAAAAAAATATCACATCATTTTGATTTCATCTTTGATCTGAGGCCTACACGTTCCACGAAGACAATAAGTAGAACGTTGAAACCCCAGTGTGCCACTATCAGTGTACCTACTTGCCGATTCTGTTCCCTCAAGCGGTTAGACACAGCAAGAGGCCTGTTTGTCTCGTTCCTCACTCCCTCGCTATTCACTTAACATAAACTATTTGAGACCGAAAACTGTCTTCATTGGAGTAACTAGTAGCTATCTTGTTGCTGTTTTCATTTGTTTTGAGGTTTGCTTAGAGTTTTAGGAACGGATTTTATCTTCTCTTCAAACCGTGCTTTGAAATAATGTTGGTGTCTGTACTTTGCAATTTTTGTCTAGTCTCTATTTGATTATAATTATTAATGATTTTGACATAGTTAATGGTGGTATTGACGTTTTTAATGGTAATTTTGACATTATTATGAATGATTTTGACATTGCTGGTTGAGCACCTTAAGTGACCCAAATTGACTTTTTAATACTTATTTTTGTTATACCTAAGTATTAGGTCATTTCTTTAGCAATAATTAATTCGTTTCAAATGGTTTCGATATGTTAGTATCTGTGGCGAATTGTTTCGCGCGCTTCGGATCGTGCTCTGGGATTCGCTGAACCTGGCGACACTAGTGCCATATAGTTTGGCCACCGCTCCTCGAGCGCTAACTAATGTGAACCCCTCAGTATTCTTTGTTCGAAAGTCACAGTCGGTGCTTGTTTCCTGTAATTTTGAGGAAAAGTTGGTTTTTCAACGTGATGGACAGCTAAAGTTTGAAGAGATTCGTTGTAAATACCCAACAGTGATTTGACAATCTGTTTCGTGAAAGTGCTTCACAGTGTGAGCTGCTAACAGTTGCTGGCGAAGCGTTCCTGAGCTGGTCTGCAGGTTAGTGGGTCAATAGTTTTCAGTGCTGACGCGGAAACCATGTATCATTCTTCACCTCACAGGGTGGGTTTCATAGGAATCAATATAATTACTATCAAACCATAATTTTTCATAATTGAGTTTACCGCATGTGATCGGCTATTTACACGCCGCCACACCAATTGCTATTGATTATTTTGACATCACTATTAATTGTTTTAACTTTAATAATAATAATTATAGATAATTTGCCAAATGTTAAAATGTGTATCACTAGTGCTTAAGATGTGTAGGTTTGTAAGTACTAACAAAATTGGATTTTATGATCTGCTCAATTGATTGATTGATTGATTTATACTTATAGAGGCTGTTCGCTGCCAGGCTAGACCCCTACCATAGGATTTCAATAGCGCAGTGGAAGTTATGATGGTGGGGTCCAGGAGACAAGAGTGGCGAGCGAAGTTGTCCGCCGTGCGCGGAGCCAAACTACAATATGCAAAAGACTCACCTCATGTAGGAGAACACCTGCTCTGGTGCCTACCTGGATTTATGTATGTAAGTGAGTGTATATGTATCGTGTAGTGACGTTGTAAATGGGTTTTCCAGGATACAGGCCGCAACAATGAGGCTGGAGGCAATCACAGCATGCGGTTTCCAATAAGGTCAGTTTCACTTCAAAGTACTTCAGTTTCAACAAACTTAACCCGTATTATTACGTCAAAGGGGGGTTATTTACAATCAAAGCAATTGGATCACGACTAATTGTCACAAACGGATAGATTTAAAGGGATTAATTTCAACAAACGCGTCGCAAGGTCCCAAAACGGCGACGGACCTTTTCAAGAACAAAAAACCAAGTGTCAAAGTCAAAACTGACAACTGACAGTCCTCACTCTGTGACACGTTTAGAAACGTAGGCGCATAGAGTAATAAACGGGACTGAACATCTACCCCCCCCCGGACGGGCCTTCCCGTCCACTAATCACTTGGCAATCTTGACAAGGTTGCGTTTTATCAGTCCACTTGACGCGCTGCCGGAGGATGTGCAAATACTCCAAGCTCCAACGCTTCCAAACTCTGAGCGAGCTGCTGCACCAACTGAAACCGCGATAGCCGATTTTGGCTCACATCGACAAAAGGGTACTTGGGCAGGGCGACAAGTGGCTTTCCAATCAAAAAATGGCCCGGGGTTAGGGCCTCCAAGACGTTCGGGTCCGAAGACAGCGGGCACAATGGACGCGAGTTCAATACAGCTTCAAAGCGGCAAAATACCGTAGCTAACTCCTTAAAGGTGAGAACGGTGTCTCCCAACAATCTGCGCCAGAGTCCCTGTGCCGCTTTCACCGCGGCCTCAAAAATATCCCCCCAATGGGGGCAGGCTGGCGGATCAAAACAGTAACAAACAACAAAACAACCAAACAACAACAACAACCAAACAACAACAACAACAATTTAACCAAATGGCCCTCCTTAGGCAACAAAAGGGGGTGACGGGCCCCATAAGGAAGGCTAGAGTGCTTCAACCGTCAACAACCAAACAACAAAAGACCCGTATGGTCCAAAAAGGGGTTGAACTTACTAACGGTTCCCGACAATATCCAAAACTCTCGCTGCAGAATGGCCAACAGCGCATTGCAACCGGCATGCGAGTTCTTAATGTGACGATCAGTCACCAACAATTCAACAATTTGTCGAGGAGCTGTATCGACTCAACAAAAAACAGGGAACAAGAACAGGGTCAAACGGAGGGTCCCCTCCGTTTGACCCTGTTCTTGTTCCAACAGCGAGCACCTTGAGCCCGGGCAAAGGGCCCTACATCCTCCAAATCAAAGGCGTTTCAGAATTTTGAATCTGGGACACTCGGTTCGCAACAAGACCTCCAAAGAGTGGACGGACGTCAACACAAAACAATTTGACTGTCCGTCCAGGCGTAAGAAGCCCGAATGTCCACAGTTCCACCCAAAGTGTGAGCAACGTGATTCAATAGACGCACAAGAAGCGCCGCCCCTAACAATTCTAACTTAGGGATGGTCAGTGCCGTCCGGAGGGGGGCCACCTTGCTCTTGGCCAAGACCAGTGACAAATTCACCTGGCCCGTCGCGCAGACGGTGCGCAGACAAACAACAGCTGCATAACCGTGCGAAGACGTATCACAAACAAGGGTAGCAGTGTAGCTCCCAGGGGGGAGGATAGCGCGGGGTAACACGACCTCGATGACTGCAGGGAGTGCGGATACAAATTGGAGCCAATCTTCTAACAGGGTTTCCCGAAGTGGCTCGTCCCAACCAAGTCCCGTAGTCCAAAGGCGCTCAAGAAAACATTTCGCCCAAAACAATACACAAACAAAACAACAAAACAATAGACAGAAGGCAACCCTGGGTTCCCGTGTCCAAAATGGCACGGACCACAACAAAGTCCCCCGTGGGCCCCCAGACCCGACCGATACCGTTGGCAACAAAACCGTGTCGATCTGAGGGGTACCTTAGCGGGGCAGGCGCCAAGTTCCTAACAATGCCTGGGCGGCGACCGATCGGCCCACACCCAGGCTCCGCACCCAGGCTCAAGTCCCTCGCGACGAGGATGGAGGCCAAACTCCTCGTCCGCGCGGTGTCCCGAGCCACGCGCCATCGCTGGAAGGGCACATCCCACCGGATGCCTGAATGGCGGGGGGCGTGACTCCAAATGGGGACGTTCCGCCAATGGAGGGGAGGGAAGGCGGTACTGGTCTGGCCAGCGCTGCCTAGCAACAACTGCGTAATCGCCTTTACGCGGGGAGACCAAATGGCGGTCGCGCGGCTCCCGATCAACTTGCGCGGGGGGTGGAGTGCGGCGCTCAAAATTGCGGGCCTCTCCCCGATTCTGAACCAGCGAGGCAGAAGCCCGGTGACCAACTCCATGGTACCCCCCCGTACGCGAACCTTCATCAGGGGCTGGTCTGCCAGCGTGGTTCGCGTTAGCGCACAAAATGTCCAAATGGGACCCCCTACAAATTCTACAAGGGCGGGGGTTGGGGCAGTCCCGATGGAAGTGAGCCCCCAAACAAAAGAAGCACATGCGGCGTACATTGGCAATTCAGCGGCGGGCACTCACGTGCAATTTCAAAAAGGCCGCGCAAGTTGCCATGCCATGCCCCGTGTCCCTACAAAACTCACAACCAGGACGACTCTGGGTGCCAGCAAAGGAGCGGCGGGGCGACCATCAACAGGCCCGCGAGCCCCAGTCCGTCCCTGGTCTCGTGGCCGGGAAGACGGCTGGCATGACTCAGTGGCAACGCCAGAGTTGTCCACAAACCGACACTCATCCTCCAAAAATTGGACGAGGTCACCAAATGGGGGGAGATGTGTGACACTATCCCCACCATACTTTTGCTCGAAACGAGCCCTCAAATCGGCAGGAAGCCGTTGCAGCACAACATGTACCAAAAGGTAAGACCAATGGTCCACCGGCAAGTCCAATCGCTTTAAAGCGTTGGTCGCTGCCACCAACGGGTTCAACAGGTCAGTACGTAATGCTGTCAAACTAGTAATGACCGGTAACCCCAAAATCAATTTAATATGAACGTCAGCCAAACAACGTTTATTTTGGTACCGCCGGGTGAGTAGTTCCAAAGCGGTAGGGTAGGCTGAGTCAGTCACCGACAAATGCTGTACCAAGGCTCGGGCCTCACCTTCCAGGACAGACAACAAGTAGGCCAACTTTTGGGCGGGTCTGAGGTCCGAGCGTGCATCAACCAAACTTGCAAACAGGTTTTGGAAACCTAGCCAATGGTCCAAGCGACCGTCAAAGTGTGGCAGTTCCAAAGTAGGCAATCTACTCAATAGTCCGGGACCTGAAACAACCGAGGTCTCCGGCTTGACCTGGACTGGTGTCTGGCTCTGCAATATTACCCGAGCACGTTGACCAATAACATCCCCCAGGTCCAAGATCTGGTCATAGTCAGCAAGGACCTTGTCACGTGCTGCCTGGTGTCAGCACTTCCAGAGCCACATCACAAATGTACTCGTTGTAGCGGGTAAGCAGAGCATCAACGTTGCCGAGTCTCACGTTCAACTGTTCGAACCGAGCAAGAGTGATCCCTTCGAGATCCTGGCGCTCAGCAGTCGCTGCAGCTGAAGTGAACCACCGTAGCTGTGTGGTCAATCCACTGATTGCCTCTCTCACCGCTTTGTGTGCCATTGCACAAACAATACAATTCAAATAAACCAAGCAAAAAGATAATTACTTAAGTAACAAAGTTCAAACAATCAATTACAAAATAACTACAAGCAAACAATCAAACTACCAAACTGTTAGTCAGCAACTCAAGAAATAACAAAATATTGGTTTCAATTCAATTCAACAACAAACTTTTATTTTAATTCAAAACCAATATCAACGTTCAAAAATTCTATTTCATATTCAATTCAAAATTCAAATTCAAATCCAATTCCAAATGTTAAGTTCACAAACCACTGTGTCAATGGTAGAACAATAATAAACCTTTATTCCAATTTAAAACAATGTTAATGCTCAAAAATGCCAATCTCAAATATTAATTTTCACAAACAACCATATCAATGGCACAAAACTCAATATTTTAATGTCTTCCTGACATTCAAGACAACAGAGGTCAGACACAAACAAGGGGTTGTAACATAGCCCAATCCATTCAACTCTACTAGCATATGCAACCCGGGCCGACTATGGTAACATGAGTTACTCGTCTCAACAAATTATTTCAAATAAACAATTAATTACCGTTAACAAACATTTACAGCGTATTACTACTTCCCTTATAGAGACTGCCAAGTAATTAGCCTACTGTGAATTACCAATTTGTTGGTTATATGTCTTATAGCCACGCTCTGCTACCAGAATGTTCGCTGCCAGGCTAGACCCCTACCATAGGATTTCAATAGCGCAGTGGAAGTTATGATGGTGGGGTCCAGGAGACAAGAGTGGCGAGCGAAGTTGTCCGCCGTGCGCGGAGCCAAACTACAATATGCAAAAGACTCACCTCATGTAGGAGAACACCTGCTCTGGTGCCTACCTGGATTTATGTATGTAAGTGAGTGTATATGTATCGTGTAGTGACGTTGTAAATGGGTTTTCCAGGATACAGGCCGCAACAATGAGGCTGGAGGCAATCACAGCATGCGGTTTCCAATAAGGTCACTTTCACTTCAAAGTACTTCAGTTTCAACAAACTTAACCCGTATTATTACGTCAAAGGGGGGTTATTTACAATCATAGCAATTGGATCACAACTAATTGTCACAAACGGATCGATTTAAAGGGATTAATTTCAACAAACGCGTCGCGAGGTCCCAAAACGGCGACGGACCTTTTCAAGAACAAAAAACCAAGTGTCAAAGTCAAAACTGACAACTGACAGTCCTCACTCTGTGACACGTTTAGAAACGTAGGCGCATAGAGTAATAAACGGGACTGAACTGTGAATGTAGGAGTTTCCTACACTTAGTGATATGATAACGGGGTGATTCTATTGGGGTGATGAAATAAAACCGACCACCGTGAATGTTCGTTAAACACTGATTTATTGAAATATATTATTTACAATAATGGATACAAATGCTGTGTGTGCAGAATGCACGGAGCGCAAGTCGTTAAAGTAATGTACGGTTCCGTACATCCTGCCCGCCCAAACGGGACAACTAAATGATTGATAGATAGACAGAGTATTGTTGTTACAGACAAGTTGATATGAATAAATAATACAATAATAATAGATTGATAGATAGCTAAATGCGGTAAAATATTAATTTAAAAGACTATTCTAAGATACACATGTCCTTAATCATCGCAGTCTTGTGAGTGCACTGATCGCATAAACGTTGGCGAGGTGGCCCTATCTACACCGCTAATTGTAAACACTTCACTACACTTTCTCACTGAATCCAGTAAACGTGATGTTACCGGCACTGTATCCGCCGTCGCGCCTGTCACTGGCCCCACCCAGCCAGCCTCCTGGCCCTGGGGGGCCGGCGACGCTGCTACTCTATCCGTACTTCGATGTTTTCTGATGAGGTACACAACAACGCCACCCAAGATGATAACTGAAGCTACACTGATGTACAGCACAGTATAGTGATGAATGTCGTGAATGCTCAGGTCTGTCGACGACTGTTCCTTAACCTCGTCAATCTGAGCCCTTAACTGATTTCAAATGAGATGATGATCTTCGGCTACTGTGAAGTTTTCCGGAGTAGATGTTTTCATGATTTTGTTTAGCATAGACACCTCTGGGACTTCGATGTAATGATGAATATTTACATGATTAATGAAATTATTATGAGCATAAATACTAAATGTATCCCCTTTCAATGTGCAACCTTGACCTAGGGTAATAATCGCGTTGCCGACAAGGTTGACCATTGTGACTCCGTTGGCGCAAATTATGCGCACTTGGCATTCCGAGCAGCATGTATACAACCAGGTGTTCGGCCTGTGCAATTTGATCCATTGCTCTTCACATGATGATTTTACGGAGTGGCATAACTGTTTTTTATTGAATATTTCGATTTCACAGATAGACTGCTTTATGTTTACATCGTAAATGGGCATGTTTAATGAGCATAACGAAACATCGCTGGGAACATGTGTACATAATTGAAGGTCGGCTTCTGATAGAAGGAATGCTTATCCTTGCGTAGATTGTAAGCTATGAATGGTACCGTATGAGATAATAGTACTGAAATCCTTTCTTTTGTGAAATAGATATAATTTTGTTAAGCTCAAACAATTCACTGCTTAGGAGTGGAAATTTGATTTCGATGATTAAGTAATTTGAGTAGACTTTAGCTGATATTTTAAGCAATCGATACAAGTCCTTGATATTTTGCGATTCTGCTGGTAACGTAAGTTTACCATTCAGTTGGCTAGAGATGACGCTCAGCTGGTACGATAACTGTTCCGGTGACAATAACATGACAAATAGTAATAAGAAACTAGTGAACAGTCTCTTCAATGATTATTGACGTTATTGCGAGGGAGTTGATTTCTCTTGCTTCGCTTGGGTAAATTGTCTTCATTGTCATTTTGATCCTGTGTCGTGTCCTCGTTTACTGGTAACAACACAAGTCTGGTGACAGGGCGTTGTATGATATTATTCTTCGTTTTTAAACTAACTACCCTTACATAGCCATCCTTCCCAGGATGTACTGCTTTAATACGTCCTAACGCCCACTTGCCGGGTGGCAAGTTTTCGTCCTTGATAAGAACGACGTCATCGATTTGGAAGTTCCTACTTGGCTTACGCCATTTTGATCTAGCCTGCAGTTGTTGAAGATATTCGCTAGACCACCTTTTCCAAATCTGTTTGTTGATTGATTGAGTGAGTTGCCACCTTGTTGATTGATTTATGTGATCTGGATCCGTCTGCGGCCTAGATAGAAGTGGGCCACCGATCAAGAAGTGTCCTGGCGTAAGAAAGTCGTCGTCAGGGCTCTCTGTCAACTGACAGAGTGGTCTTGAGTTCAGACATGCCTCGATTTTGTGTAGTAGCGTAGTAAACTCTTCGTAAGTGAGTTTCTGATCGCCGATGATACGCTTTAGATGATATTTAAGGCTTTTCACCGCAGCTTCCCAGAGACCACCTGCACTTGGCCACGCAGGAGCATTGAAGTGCCACTTTATGTTCATGTCATTGATATTATTGAAGAAATCGGTGGTGATGGTGGCTATGATCTCTTGGTACTCCTTCTTAAGGATACGATTGGCTCCTACGAAATTCGTGCCATTGTCACTGTATACGTGGCTTGGCGTTCCACGTCGGGCCGAAAACCTACGAAAGGCTGCTAAAAATGCTGGAGTACTCAGATCGGAAACAAGTTCCAGATGGGTAGCCTTGGTACACAAACAAACAAACACTGCAATATACCCTTTGACGGTTTTGATTCCACGTCCCTTATTGGCCTTCAACTCGACATGTCCGGTAAAATCAACACCGGACTGAGAGAAAGGTCGTGACGGGATAACTCGTGGCTGTGGAAGATCGGCCATGATTTGCTGATATTGTGTTTGACTGAAGCGCTGACACTTAACGCATGTTTTCAACTTCCTCTTGACGGTACGGATTCCACTGATTATCCAATATCTGTCTCTGATGTATGAAAGTGTCAGTCGTGGGCCTCCATGCAATGTGATGATATGAGCCTGATCAATGATTAAATCGGTGAGACGACTATGACTTGATAATATGATGGGATGTTTTGATGAGTCACTGATACATGCGTTTTTGAGTCGTCCACCCACTCTAAGTATCCCGTGCTCATCCATGAAATGATTAAGACATGATATTTTGCTTCTAAGGAGCACGTGCCCCTTTTGATTGATAAATAAAATATCTTCATGAAAGTGGTGTGACTGATCATCTTTGATAATGATGTTCAATGCACCGTCCATCTCTGATGACGTCAATACATCCGTTCTTGAATTGTGTTTGCCTCGTGATTGCGTAATGAAACGCGATATCCAAGCGACTATTTTTATAATGCGAGTTAATGAGCTGTAATTCTGCAATAATTCGTGTATGATTGAAATATGATTTGGATATAAGGCTGTGTTTACACTAAGTTGCTTGGTTTCCAAATCTGGTGATTGAAATGAGGTGATAGGAAGGGTCCGATGTTCGAAATTGATTATCCATTTCGGACCCTGCCACCACAACGGATGGCTTGTTAACTTCTGTGACGTCAGACCCCGAGCACAATCTGCTGCATTCTCTTCCGACCTCACATGATGCCAACAGGATGATGGAATGATACTAATTATTTTCATAATTCTATTAGCTAAAAACTCCTTCCACTTCTTCACATCCCCTTTGATCCATCCTAAAACTATCATGGAGTCCGTCCAGGCATAAATCTCTACATCCTGGTTTGATAAAGATTCAATGACTTTCTTGATAAGTTGAGCTAGCAGTAGCGCTCCGCATAGCTCTAGTCGTGGCAATGATACCTTTTTTGCTAGAGGTGCTAACTTCGTTTTTGCTACTGAGAGCGTCGATGTGTACTCGCCCTTATTGTCTTTTGCTACTACATACACAACACATGCGTATGCTTTTTCAGAAGCGTCACAAAATCCATGAATTTGGTATGATTGATTTGTGATAAATGATGTGTCGAAATCATTCTTAAGCTGAATCCAATCATCTTGAACAGAAAGCGAAACTTTTTCGTCCCACGATACATGTGATAACCATGCATTTTGAAATAGCAGTTTTGCTCTGATTGTTAGTGGTGAGAGCCAGCCCAAGGGGTCATATAGTTTTGAAATTTCCGAAAGCAGCTGTCTCTTTGTGACGCGTTTGTCATGATGCTGTAATTGAGTTTGAAAGCTAAAGCTATCCGCTGAACACTTGAAGTCTAATGGGTTATTGAGTTGGTCAGTATTGGTGGTTGGATTTTGATAGATCGAATAAGTCATTTGTAACGACATGACAATTAAATGTGCGAATGTTGCCAGACAGGATCCATCCGAGTGCTGTCTGTTGCGCAATCGGAGCCTGTGCTGGTCCTTTGATGAGACCATCCATGATGATTTGTGAATAGATACTCACATCCAAGAGAATATCAATAGGTTTCGATACGTTGTATTCTGGATCTGCTAATTGAAGATACTGGATATGAGACCACGATTGTTTTTTGAATGGTATTTTATTTTTTATTTTATTTTATTTGTTAGGGAAAACCAACAGTTACACACTATACATGGTTACAATAGCTTATAATCTAGGGATATCAGTGCGTAACCAACTACGTAATCCACATGATACATATTCAAATGTAATGAAGAGCACTAGTACAACACTACTAATTAAACATGCAAAAAATAATTATTTTTCTTATAATACTAACATTTACATAATTGATAATACGGCTAATCTTCCGTTTTTTCGATCATTTTAAGTAGATTAATGCGAAGTTTGTTAGCTGACAAAGAAAATAAATCTAACTCTGAAAAAAGGGTATTATAATTATTTGCTAAACGTCGTAGAGGTGCGCGGACCCCCGCGTTGGTGCGAGTAGAAGACACTGCAAATAACGGGCGGGTATACCAGGCAAGCAGTTAGCGACCTTTGTCAAAACCAGTGCTTCTGTAGTAAAGTGATAGTCGCCGTAAATAGATTGACAGTCGATTGATACCCGTCCTTTGCTTTGCCTAGCACCAGCACCTATTCCTGATATAGATGCGTTGTATCTTCGCCGCTGCAATCCTAACCGCTGTACAGCGTTTTCCGATATTAATGATATCTGTGATCCCTGGTCTAGAAGTGCCCTAAGCGTCACGTAGCTGCCATCAGAACATCTGACATTGATCGAAAGCGTCGTCAACAATAACTCTTCGTCATCACCTGCGACATGATTAACATTTGATTGCTTGTTTGTTGATTTTAATGACGAAGCAGCCATTTCGGAGGATGATGATGAAGTTGCATGAGGAGCTGATTTTGATGATGGGACACATGCTTCATTCAATATTGAATGATGATCACCTTGACAGGTTTTGCAACGTTTTTTTGAAGTGCATTGACTTCCATCGTGACTGAATAGGCAATTTCGACAAATATTTGAGTTTGTCACCGTCTTCAATTGCATGTCCGGTGTCATATTCATGAATTTTTTGCACAAAAACAAGTTGCGCGCGTGACTAGAATTGCATACAGAGCATTTTGAAGTTTGAGTAATGATGGCTTGATAATTTTTGTTTGTGTAACCTTTATAATTGTTTTGCTTATTAAAGTTACTTGTGGATTTTGAATGATTTGGGTTCCGCTTGCTTGATGGTGTGGGTTCCTTATCGTTTTCATGAATAGGTTCAAGAGCGGTAAACTTATTCTCGAGGAATGCCATTAACTCGTCCAACCTTGGTAAATCACGAGGTGTCCTACGTGCTTCCTTATAGTCAGCATAAGTTTCTGGGTCCAATTTCTTGCACAATAAATGTACCAACAACGGATCCCACGTATTCGTATCAACGCCGAGATTGTGAATAGCATGAATACATTCAGTTGAGGTATCATACAACCTTTTAATTTCAAACGATGTTTGCTTTTGTACGTTGGGTTGATTGAGAAATATTTCGATTTGATTCGTGAAAAGAACTTGAGAATTATTGTACCGACGTAATAAGATCTCCCACGCAGTATCATAATTTTCCGATGAAATATTTAGATGATAGATGAGACGTTCTGCTTCACCCTTAAGTTTTCCCTTAAGGTGTTGCATCTTCTGAGCTTTAGTGATGGAGTTATTGTTATGAATTGTCTCCGTGAACAAGTCATAAAAGGTTGGCCAGTGTGTGTAGTTCCCACTGAACGATGGTATTTCAATGTGCGGAGTTAATTTTTCTAAGTGAGTCGTTGATGAGATTTTCTTATTCAACTCACGTTTGATAAATTTGTAGGCCGATTCATGATGATTGAACTCCTCGTCGTATGATATATCTCCACCAGCAAGTATATGATCGATTTGCAAATGTTGAGCATCAATAAATGTCCACTTAGCTTGAACGTTCCTGAGCTCATCTTCTAGTTCCCATTTATCTGTTATTTGATCAACTTTGATACCTTTGATTAGCCGATTAAATGCCCTAAAATTTGTGCGTTGCAATGATAACAATTCGTCTAACTTTCCATCTGGTTGAGTAGATTTTGATGATTTGCCGTAAGATGATATAAGATTACGAGTAGATTGATAAAGTTCTTTACCCTTTTGATATGTATTGTCAAGGAAATACTCAACCGATACATTTTTATGCTCAGATATTTTTTCGTGATTTTGCTCGAACTCTCCCCAGAGGCTGTCTAACGCTTCTAAACGTTTCCTCAAGTATTCGACATTTTTGCGAGAATCCGAGTCCTTGTTAAAGTTCACCTTTATTGTAGTGAAATTGGTGATGATTTCAGATTGACGGGCAAAAAGAGCTTCCATGATGTAGGTAAAGGAACAGTCTTACTTGGTTAAATGATGATCCACGTAGCTGCTCGCACCTGATGCTGCTCCCACAGAGGTTGATAGCGCACGCTGAACCCTTGCGCTGCCCGATGATGAGCTCCGCCGAGTTTGATGATGTTGATGTCACGCCGTGATACGACCGTGCTGTTGACCTAAGCTATATTAGCTCAAGTCAAGGATGCAGTGTGTTTTTCCCTATATTGAGTCCACACTGGTTTGATTTACAGAACCTTGAGTCCGAACCGTGCCTCTGACCAGTACGCGCGATAGGTCAAAGTACCGCGACGAGGTCCTGCAATACTCGAAGGACCAAAATAAATGTAGGAGTTTCCTACACTTAGTGATATGATAACGGGGTGATTCTATTGGGGTGATGAAATAAAACCGACCACCGAGAATGTTCGTTAAACACTGATTTATTGAAATATATTATTTACAATAATGGATACAAATGCTGTGTGTGCAGAATGCACGGAGCGCAAGTCGTTAAAGTAATGTACGGTTCCGTACAAGAGGCATAGGGTGTAAATTTGACTTATGCTTTTTGAAAAATGAAGGATTTATAGATCAGACGAGTGTTGTGTATTTTTTTTTTTTTTTTTGTGGGGCATCTCGTAGTTAATCCTGAAAAGATTGTTACTACTTAAACGGATTGTGGCCTTAAACGGTGTGGGACTTAAACGGGAGTTCTAAAAAGTTACCTTTTTAGGCCTCCAGCCGGGGCTTATTATACTTAAAAACTAAAGCGAAAGCTCTAAGGGTTACCCCGAGGGGGGTGCGAACCTCGGCTTAGGCAATCACTGGTAGGGGGGCAGCAAGGGACTGGCTGGATCTGGGTTAGATTATTTTGGGACTAATTTAAAGCTAACGGCGCAGCATCGCGGGCTGGCTCTTGCAAGGGTCGGGAGGGACTGTTAAGTCGGGGTCGCGACGACAGACCTCGGCGGTGAGGTCGGTACGGTTTGTGTTTGTGTGCTGGTCTAGCTGTACTGGTCTCTTTTCGACTCTCCTGGAGGAGAGTAGTGGGATCATCAGGATCGGTAAGAACGTGCCGCGAGCGGCGGACTTTGCTAATACGGGAGGGGGTGTAAGTAGCTGCCGCCACAACCAGAGGGTTGCGGTGGGCTACGGCCCTATCGAAGAAACGCTTCGAAGCGCGTTTTATGAATTGATGGATAGTCGGGAGTTTCATATCTAAATGAAGATTGATATTCCGAACAAACCAAGGCGAGCCTGTGGCTTGACGGAGAAAACGGTTCTGGAGAGTCTGCATCCTATGGATGAATTGGGGCTTAGCATGTGCTTAGCGGTGTAAATGCGCTTCTTACATTGAAGAGACAATTTACTCCGCTTGTTCAGAACGCAATGGAGCCTACCGAGAGCGAAAGCGGCCCGCGAGCGAGCCTACTTTATGTGCTCAGAAAAGGTGAGGTGTTCGTCGAGGATGACACCTAGATATTTGGCTTGCTTCGCCCAAGGGATCTGCTTGCCGAACATTGAGATGGGTCGGGGAGGGGGGTGGTTACGTCGCGGTCGGGTGTAAAAGACCGCCTGACTTTTATCGGGATTGACCTCGATTCGCCACTTCCTGAACCATTCGCCGAGCTCATCGACTGCGGTTTGGAGGTAGCGAACCAGCGCTGTGTCACTAAATCCCGAGAAAAAGATTGCAGTGTCGTCTGCGAACAGAGCTAACCTTGCCTTCTTGCTTCTGGGGATATCGCTAGTGAACAGCGTGAAAATGAGGGGGGCTAGTACAGAGCCTTGAGGGACTCCTGCACGGATCGGGTGAGGGGAGGAAAGTTCCCCTTCGATGCGATAGCGAAAGGTACGGTTCGCAAGAAAGTCTCGTAAGATGAGCACGAGACGGTCTGGCACTCCGAGTTGGTACAACTGATATAATAAGCCGTTGTGCCAGACTTTGTCGAACGCTTTCGCTATATCGAAGTATACAGCGCCCGTGAACATACCACGTTGAAAACCAGTATTGATATGTTCGACGATACGGTGTACCTGATGGACACACGAGTGTTGGGTTCGAAAACCAAACTGCTCGTTGGGAATGAGGCCCTTGGTTTCGGCATAATCTCTGAGTCGCTTATAAATAAGTCTCTCATAGATTTTGCCGAGAACTTTGAGCAAACTAATGGGGCGATAGCTCGTGGGCTCGGTTTTGGGCTTACCGGGCTTAGGGATGCCAATAACGATGGCTTCCTTCCACGCTTGGGGGAAAATGTTATTACTCAAGGCACCATTGAAGATGGTACACATGAGCATAATCAGGTGCGCGGGGAACAGCTTGATTACTCTGTTGGTGATGCCATCTGATCCGGGGGCTTTACGAGATTTCAGACCCTTGATGATCTCATGCACCTCGTCAGGTGTGACAGGGGGCAGGGGATCATCAGGGTCTTCAACGGGCGGGAGTGAGGCTTTGCGTTCGACTTCCGCGTTTACCTTATCGACAAATGCTTGGTCTACTGGCTGCGAACTGGGTGTGCATTGGGCTTCAAGGCTATCGGCTAGGCATTCAGCCCTGTCGATATCCTCGAATGCAATGGTCGCATCGGGGTGGGTCAGGGGGGGCATAGTGGAAAACTCAGAGGATTTCAGTTTCCTCTGAAGTTCCCAGAATGCGAGATGAGTCGGCTCTAGTTCGCCCACCATCTTGTCCCAGTTAGCGTCACGCAGCTCAGTCACACGTGTCCTTACAGCACGCTGTAAGTAACGCATGTGAGCTTTGTTAGCGTCACAGGGAAAGTTGCTGTAGGCACGAACGGCCGCGTTCTTCTCTGTCAGCAGATCACGTACATCGTCGGGGAGTCTCCGTTTACGGTCACCCGTGTCTGGAACCTCCCGTGAACTTTCGTTCACGATCGATTGTACGTGTTCCGTGAGAGAGTCGATCGCGGCCGCTGTGTCGGCGACAGAGTCGAACTGATCTGGGATAGAGTCTAAGTGATGTGACGTGTTAGATTGTAAGCGTTCGCTTACTTTCTTCCAGTCTGTGATCACTTTAGTGGCGGGGGGTTGAGAGGGGTCGCGAATACCTAATCGGGGGGCCAGGTTTATGACTACTGGTCGATGATCAGAGTCGAGTTCGTGAATAGCCTCTATAGAATCCAACCTTAAGTTGATATTCTTAAGGAGTGCTATATCAAGAACGTCGGGTAACTGATCGGGGTCGAAAGGGAAATGAGTGGGAGTCATCGGGGCGATGACGTCAAAGTTCATGGTAGAACAGAGATTAAAGAGTTGTCTACCTCTGGTCGAGGTCCTGGTGCTATTCCAGGCGGGATGTTTGGCGTTGAGATCGCCCGCTATGATAACGGAGTCACTCATGCCGAAAAGTTCGGAGAGGTAATTAGTGAGGAGTTGAGGGTCCTCGGAACCGTCTGGGGGAGGGAAGTAAGCCGACACGATAGTGATTGGCTGGTGGCCTGTCAGTGCTAACCGACAGGCCGAAACTTCTAATCGGGAGAGTGTTGTGTATATATCGGGAGGTTGTATATTTATGTTCGTTACGCGGTAAATTGTGTTTGCACGATGCAGATTTGCGTGACGTCAGTCTGATGCCTAGTGGCATGTGGCGGTTCAGTTGCCGCTACATCTCTTACCTCCTGAGATTTGAAAAATAATTGATTGATTTATACTTATAGAGGTATAGGGTGTAAAGTTCACTCATGCTCTATAGAAAAAGGAGGATTCATTGACCAGACGAGCGTTGTGTACCTATATATCGGGAGGTTGTATATTTATGTTCGTTGCGCGGTAAATTGTGCTTGCGCGATGAAGATCAGTCTTCATGCCTAGTGGCATGTGGAGGTGTAATTGCCGCTACATCACTTACCTCCTGAGATTTGATGTCGATAGTGAGTTGAGTCTTGTAGTTTGCGATGCTTGCCAGGGCCAGTTGAGGTTCCAGCGAGACGGAACTAGGTGCAGAATAGTTCACGATGAGATGAAACTATCTACGAATGCATCCCAGTGAGTCGCAGTGGTGCTGCGTTATGTTACAGTGCGTTGGATATCGTACAGCGCCAGGTCGAGACTGACTGCTGGCGTCGACCATGAGAGGATTAATTGGCTCTGCTTGTTGTTGTCGGCCGAAAGATTGAGGAAGTGATGAGGAAGTCACGCTGACGAAGTTAGAGGCACGAAGAACAAGGTTTAAAGTTGATGTCGGGACGTTATATGCTGGATTTGCGTAAAGTTAGTGTTATGTGGAGTTAGCACGTGGTGGTGTAGATGCTGCTACAAATTTATAAACCTTTATGGCATGAAAAGTTCTATGCAAAAGAGTGGCGTTAACGAATTTCCTAGAGGATTAAATAACCTAATGTCTTCTTGCCCGATCTGAGGAATCGAACTTAAACTTCAGCAAGCCATTGAAACTAAATAACATAATCATTTTTAATTCAAGTTTTCTTATTTTTAGTTTCTAAATAACAATATTTAGTTAAAAAAGAAATTAAGTAATCAACTAATTTATATTATTATGAATTATCCTTTCCTCTTTTGCCGGTTTAACGAGTGACGATTAGATAAACAACCTACTTGAAAGTTAAACTCACTCTAATTTTAATAAGCACTACCAAACAAAGTGCAGTCAACCTCGTTGTTTCCATACCGAAAACTTTCGCGTGGAAACAATGAAAAATTTTTAATTTCCGAACTCTAACTACCCGGGTCGGTTGCAACCAGCTGGCAAAAAATTCGACAACAATTTAAAAACACATTTCACCTTATTAGACTGCCGCTGCTAACTACGCTGTGGTAATACTGGACTAATTAAATTGCACTGTGACTTTGACAGCTGTCGGCGACAGTACTTTGTAGTTCAGGAGCTTGGATGTAAAAAAAATGTTGAAGGTCAAAAAGAGTAAACGTGGAGTTTCTTGCCGGCTCTTCTAGCTTCTAACGTTTCGTAAGTTCTCATGTAGGCTTATGTAAAATGAAATAATTTAATTCGATTTGATTTAGCTTGTAGTGTAAAGTCTTCTTAAGGCCCAACATCAGAGAAAATAATGATTTTTTTTTCCTCTGTATCCTATACCGACTTTACCATTACCTTACTTCAAAATCAATCTACAAGTGAATATCGGATTGACAGATGTAACAAGTTTGTTTGCTGCATTTTCGGGGCATGGCTAAGTACCTAATAACAGCCGCACGGTTAAATAGCCAAATGATGATGTTACCACTAATGTAAAGCTTAAAATGCAAGTCTATAACCAGGAATAAGTTACAAAGAAAAAGTTTAAAATATCTTAATAGGAAAATCGTTTAAAGTCACTTAAAATGCATTGAATTTGCTATTCATGGCATCGAGAGAATTTAATTCAATTGAATATTGATTTGTCGACCGAGTCGATTTTTATTTGATTACGTGCCTGGGGATAATATGACCAACTGTAAAATGGTTTTGATTGTTTTCGTAATTGTTGTTATTGTAAAATTAATCTAGTAACATATTGAAAGAAGCCATAGTGCACGTGGGTATATTTGTAAAGTTCAATTTTATTTATTTCTCTGACGAGATTATCTTTTGTTTTAAACAATAACAATTCTTAAGGCGCTGTTCAAACGTAAAACACTATAAAACACTTTAATGTTAAGTCAAAATTGAGTGCAAAGGAAAACCTTGTACATGAATATTTGATAAAAATACTTCTAAATAAAAATAGAGCTCTAAAAATATTTTTCATCGCATTATTCTCAAAATTTTGAGCGTAAACTATCATCCTTTATGTAATGATAATACTCAGTGAAATAAAATGTACTTAAAATTACTCTGCTTAGCCGTGCATTTATTTTTTTATTTAATGGAAACTGCAAAGTCGCTTTTATTTTGATGGTCATTCGATTCAACTATCATCAAGTTTTGAACCTTGTTTGTTGCCATGGTGCGCTATTGTAAAATAACAAAAAAATGCTTCCTGTTGTGCCTTAATAAGATGGTGAAGTACCTGTTAAATGTTTTGATGAATTAATCTATATTATACAGTCAGTACTTCTATGAAAAGATGTCAAGCAAAATCAAAATAATTCTTAATCAATAACTTATTTACACTTAAACCAGGCGTGAAAAGGTAGGTAGATATCATAATTATAGTATTTATCTAGATTTTGGAAAAATCGTACCGTCATCATCAACTAGAAAGATGGCAGTTTAATTTTTATGTGCTAATTCTCACTTTTAATTTTTATTGCGCCATGAATACTATGACAAAAAAAATCCAGTTGCATTAAAATGTACTATTTTATCCGTAGCATTATATCTATACTTACTAATATTATAAAGCTGAAGAGTTTGTTTGTTTGATTGGACGCGCTAATCTCAGGAACTACTGGTCAAAATTGAAAAAATATTTTTGTGTTGAGTAGCCTATTTATCGAGAAAGGCTATAGGCTATAAAATATCACGATACAACTAAGAGGAGCGGAGCAGTAATGAAAAATGTTGCAAAAACGGGGAAAATCGCACGGGTAGGCGATTCGAAGCGACGGGAAGGGTCGGGGGAAAAAGAAATTTAACGCGGACAAAGTCGCGGGCAGAAGCTAGTCTTTTATAAAGTCATGCTCCTGGTCTAAGCTCTTGAACGGCGGACGGTCTAAGTTCCAGTGAAAGAAATGCGCTCCAACGAACACCTTTCATTTCGCGCTGGCGGCTTTATGCCTTTTTGTTAAATGCTGGTAAGCTAACGTCTGGGAGGCTAATGTGACACCAATAGTACCTTATTAACCTGGTCTTTGTAAGGAATTTTAAGGTTAGATTTAAAAAAGAATGAAAAAGGAGAAATGTAATTAAATTATTGTATTAATATTTACATGTCATTGTTTAGGGTAAACGTGATAATCTGTATTCATCTTCTGTAATCTTTTTACAAATATAATCTAAAAAAATATAATTATGATCTTAACAGATGAATACTTGGTACAAAGTTACTCTGAATTATTATTAATTATTTAAGGTACAGCTATCATTATCTTACAAGATATTAAAGATTATAATAATATTATAACATATTATAAGCCAGACCTCGAAGTTGTATGTTTTATGAAGACAGAAAATACAAGACAAAATGTTGGTCTAGAACATAGAGCAACACGGACCACCGGCGCGTGTTGCTCTATGGTCTAGAATTTAGCCTTATATTTTGTGGAACATTTATTGGGCTGTGCATTTGGAACATGCTTCTTCGAGAACGAGTTAATTAAAGTTTTTACATAAATTGAGGATAAGTGTGTGTATCTACTCAATAAAAAAAAAATAAGGCTAAAACTTAAACCAGATGACAGAAACATCGTGTTCTTAATTTGCGTTCGTGATTTTCTAATAGTCGAGGTTTCGTTTTTGTTCTTACTTTTTATTTAAATTGTATTGGGTACGTTAAAGATATATAACTAAAAGGCGCCATATTTAATTTAATGTAACGTCACATCTATACTTAATATTATAAAGCTGAAGAGTCGTTTGTTAGGTTGAGCGCAGTAATCTCAGAAATCACCGGTGCGAAATGAAAAAATCATTATTTGTTGAGTAGCCTATTTATTGAGAAAGGCTATAGACTATATAACATTACGCTATGATCAAAATGAGCGGAGCAGCAAAGAAAAATGAAAAAAAAAAACTAGCAGGCAATTCGATGCAATGGGAAGAATCAGGGGAGCAAAAATTTGACGCGGATGAAGTTGCGGGCAGAAGCTAGTAGAGTAGCCTATAACCAGCGCACGATCAAGACACTATAACTTAATGAAATGAAATGAAATACGTGATAAAACATTATATGGCCTTAGTTTTTTTAAATGCGGAAAGTTAAGTAATGACTCGCGACTGTACGACCATATATTTATAATGTTTTTTTATTATTATTTAAATGTCTCTTAACTTTAAGAAACTTTAAAAAAACCGGCCAAGTGCGAGTCGGACTCGCGCACCGAGGGTTCCGTGCAAACCTGTAGATATTCACGGTTTGTGATTAAGGTTCATGTTTATGAAATTAAATGTTTTTGTTTTAATTTTTATATTTGAGTTGATTGAATGAAAGGTAAATTGCGGTTTATGATTTATGACGTATTAAAAAAAAAACTACTTGTAGTAAGATCTCGTTCAAACCAATTTTTGGTGGAAGTTTACATGGTAATGTACAACATATTTTTTTTTTTAGTTTTATCATTCTCTTATTTTAGAAGTTACGGGGGGGACATACACACACTTTACCACTTTGGAAGTGTCTCTCGCGCAAACTATTCAATTTAGAAAAAAATGATATTAGAAACTTCAATACCATTTTTGAAGACCTATCCATAGATACCCCACAAGTGTGGGTTAGATGAAAAAATAAATAATTGAGTTTCAGTTCTGAGTATGGGGAACCCCAAAATTTATTGTTTTTTTTTTTCTATTTTTGTGTGAAAATCTTAATGCGGTTCACAGAATATAGTTATATAGTTTCGGAAAAAAGTGGCTGTGACATACGGATGGACAGACAGACAGACAGATATAACGAATCCATAAGGGTTCCGTATTTTTGCCATTTCGCAATGGAATCCTAAAAAAGGGGGTTAATATTAATGGTACCTACTATTTACCTCTAATTTTAATACCGCAGAAATGTGAAATAGTAGTGTCATAGCAAAAAGCTTGATGCAGCTTGTTCTTGTGCGAAATTCTTGGAGCGTGTGATACTGGCCCAAAGATCTTAGCGGCATTTTACCCTGAGGCCTTATGGTGAATGTTTTAGAAAATGGCCATTTAATAACTAACATCTATATCTATCTATATCTATACATATAATAAAACAGAAAAAAAAAACTGTGTCTGTACATTGAATATATTAAAAAAATAATTATTGAGGGGGGTTTAGAAACAGTAATAGAGCACGAAACCAAAAAAAAAATCTGTCTGTTTGTCTGTTTGTTTGTACACGCTAATCTTCGGAACTACTGGACGGATTTGAATGATTTTTTTGTTGTTGTATAGGTATTACGTCTGGGCAAGATATAGGCTATAATTTATCTTGGAAACTTGAACACCTAATGCAGAACCGCAACAGACCAGCTAAACTATAAGAGATACAAAAATGATACCATAGCAAAAATTATTTCACGTGATGAGCATTTTCTGTTAAGAGAATACATTTGAAGATCTGGAACACCTGATGTGGAACTCCAACAGCCCAGCTACACTATAACATATATAGTAATGACGTCTTAGCAAGAGTTGTTCAACCTGATAAGCACTCTCTGTTGTGGTATAAAATTTGAAGATCTGGAACAGCTGATGTCGAACTCCAACAGCCCAGCTACACTATAACATATATAGGAATGACGTCTTAGCAAGAGTTGTTCAGCTTGATGAGCAGTCTCGGTTGTCGTATAAAATTTGAAGATCTGGAACAGCTGATGTGGAACTCCAACAGCCCAGCTACACTATAACATATATAGGAATGACGTCTTAGCAAGAGTTGTCAGCTTGATGAGCACTCTCGGTTGTCGTATAAAATTTGAAGATCTGGAACAGCTGATGTGGAACTCCAAGAGCCCAGCTACACTATAACATATATAGGAATGACGTCTTAGCAAGAGTTGTTCAGCCTGATGAGCACTCTTTGTTGACGTATAAAGATTGTAGATCTGGAACACCTGATGTGGAAATCAAAGCTATCACTAATTTCACTGTATAATTATAAAATAACATAAGCTGGGATTACCTCCACGCGGTGAAGGCGGTAACAGTTTAGGACTGATTTTCGATGAAAATTCTATGAATCATTGAAAATTTGACTCTACTGGCTAAAATTTATTTTATTTTATCGAAGAAATATGCCTTCGGGCTTATGTTATTTGAGTGTTTAATTTCCTTTTCCATTTATCTTCGTGACACTGTAGCCTACCCGGTAACGCAGGGGAGCAGTCACTTAGATTTTAATTGATCAGGTATCTTCAGAATAAAACTATAACCATGCCTAGAAAGAGGTCAAATCTTTCCTAATGTTTCAAAGGAGCTAAAAGATTGAGGATCATAAGATCCCTAGAATCTACCGAAGAGCATCAGGATAGACTTGATGCTGTTCGAGAACATCAGGCTGCAACTCGCTCCGTAGAAACATCTTCGGATCGCGAAGCTCGCTTGCGTTCTCAGCGTATTTATGCATCTACATTCAGGTCTCTAGAGACCAGTGAAGAATATGATGCGTGACTGTCCGCTGATCGTGAACGTCATGCATTGTCTCGCGAGTCGGAGACGTTCACTGATAGAGAATTGCGCTTGAGTTCTCAGCGTATCTACTCATGCTGCTAGGTCTCTAGAGACAAGTGCGGAACATGATGCGCGACTGTCCGCTGATCGTGAACGTGGCAACATATAGGCTATACATAATTTATTTTGGAAAATGAACACCTGATGTAGACCGCAACAGACCAGCTAAAGTAAGTATAAGAGATATAAAAATGGTGCCATAGCAAAAATTATTCCACGTGAAGAGCATTTTATGCTGTGAGAATAAATTTGAAGATCTGGAACACCTGTTGTGGAACTCCTAAATAAAACTCTTAATAACATATTAAGGAATGACGTCTTAGCAAAAGTTGTTTAGTCTGATGGACATACAAAAATGAAAGATCTGGAACGACTCCAATCGTCTCGCTCATCCCGTTGTTTTCCCGTCCCCGGGCCTTAGAATTCTATCAGACGTTTCAGATCTTCGATTTTGACGACCCCGTTGTCGCTGGCATAAGCAACAGGATCCGCGTACGAAGTCGCGGGCAGAAGCTAGAAATGAAATATATTAGATATTAAACTCATTGAGAAATTATAATCTGCACTCGCAACAATTCGATTTACTAGCAATAGTTTTTTTTTTATCCAAACTTCAGTACACGCTATATTAATTAGGTCTCCACTGGATTACGATAGTATATTCTGAATGACAGTGTTCGAAGTTTAATTTCCAGTTACATGGATCAGCACGAGAAAACTTAGACTATAATAATTTACACTAGTTTTTACAATAATTTTAAAAGAAAGAACACTGAACTAATGCTAAGCATGAGGAATTAGGAGGCAAAGGTCCTCGCGCATATGTGGGAGTGGCGCGAGTAGGCGAAACGCCGGGGCGAAACGGGTACGATTGTCGCAACGTCAGGAGTCCATTGCAGACTCCCGGCCACCGTAGGCGCGAGCTTGCGGGCGGCGAGCAATGTGTAGCTCGCCGCCAAGTAAGGATCAGGCTCGGGTTGACGGCGCGTTGTGGTTCTCGCGCGCCACACAGAGATGTCAGCGGTACTGAAGGGGTCTGCTAGGACCGATGCCTGCCTGGATTGTGAGATTTGTTCCAAAGAGATACCATGGCCCTGGCAAATGGGCAATTGAAGGCACACGGGTGGGAGTTAGTCAGTAAAAGGCTGACATGCCCTCCCGCTCCACCCAGAGCGGGAGACGTCATTTGATGATTTCCCAACCACAAACAAAAGAAAAAAAAACCGGCCAAGTGCGAGTCGGACTCGCGCACCGAGGGTTCCGTACAAACCTGTAGGTATTTTCGGTTTAAAAATATATATATTTTTTAATTTTTATATTTCAGTTGATTGAATGTAAGGTAAACTGCGGTTTACGATTTATGACGTTTTAAAAAAAAACTACTCACTCGATCTCGTTCAAACCAATTTTCGTTGGTAGTTTACATGGTAATGTACATCATATATTTTTTTTAAGTTTTTTCATTCTCTTATTTTAGAAGTTACGGGGGGGGGACACACATTTTACCACTTTGGAAGTGTCTCTCGCGCAAACTATTCAGTTTAGAAAAAAATGTTAATAGAAACCTCATTACCATTTTTAAAGACCTATTCATAGATACCCCACACGTATGGGTTTGATGAAAAAAAACATTTTTGAGTTTCAGTTCTATGTATGGGGAACCCCAAAATTTATTGTTTTTTTTTTCTATTTTAGTGTAAAAATCTTAATGCGGTTCACAGAATACACCTACTTACCAAGTTTCAACAGCATAGCTCTTATAGTTTCGGAATAAAATGGCTGTGACATACGGACGGACAGACAGACAGACAGACAGACAGACAGACAGACAGACATGACGAATCTATAAGGGTTCCGTTTTTTGCCATTTGGCAACGGAACCCTAAAAAGCATGAGGTCCTGGGTGAATTCGAAGGTTAGACAAAGTGTTATAGGCTTTTTCCGTCTGGAATTTCTCAGTAGCAGCCTGGAGTCTGAATTTGTGCCCGGTTGATAGCAATAAGGTCGCCCCTATTACATGGGACCATAATTGGCGAAATGTGGGTGTACTATAGGTACACTTCTGCCCAACACTTTGGGAAAATATAGCGTGGTGTTATGTTATGCAAACAACGCAAAGAACTGCGGTTCAATCGACACTAATTAGTTACTTTTCGTAACAATAATTCTCGATGACGCAAAATTAAGACTCAAAATATTCCAAAAGTGGGTTTGAACATCCCAAATACTTGAGCAGATTTGTTCATAGTTCGCAAAGAATTTGTATCCACATCAGTCTCACCACAAATAACAGGCGACGCTTGTATTTCCCTGCAGAGCTTGCCATAATATTTGCGTAACTCCTCTGTATAAAGTCGATATTCCGCCCCCCGGGTACAGAAACAATCTTCTCGTTGAATCTAAGAGGGATGTTGTTCTAACTC
This sequence comes from Aporophyla lueneburgensis, assembly GCA_932294355.1. Lineage (NCBI taxonomy): Eukaryota > Metazoa > Arthropoda > Insecta > Lepidoptera > Noctuidae > Aporophyla > Aporophyla lueneburgensis. The sequence continues at coordinate 8,004,637 of OW028758.1, read as the reverse complement.
TACAGTGTAATGGGAAAAATATGAATAAAACACTACGCGGTACAATGCGTAGAGGTGTACGCAATTATAGGGCAGATTGGAGGAAAATGGAGCAGATTTTTTTGCTACATTCATTTTAAATGTTGGTTTCATGAATTTTTGGTAAAGATTGGAGAGGTTTGCGGCTAAGTAATAACAGGTTGGTCTGTGGATGGGTGACCATCTTCACATATCGAGACCCCTCGTACCTCGGAAAGCGCGCTAGTTCCGGTTTTTATTCGTGGACAGTCGGGTCGGGTCATCACTTCGTCAGAAGCCCGAAAGTCTGACAATCAGTCCTACCGAGGGCGATCATGTTTTCCAGTAACTAGGTTGTGGAGTTCATATGGGTAAACCAAAATACTAGTATTCAGTTGCATCCAATTAGACTCGAAACCCTCAACATTGTTGAGAAAAAAGCTAGGCCAAGATGATGGTGAATTTGTGGCAAATGATGACATGACCGACTTTGTTACATAATGTCTGTTAACCGCTTGAAACCCGAACGCGCATCTTCTTATAAAAGTATCTGATGAAAGTAATAAAACCCTGTTTGGGTATAATTCTTCAGCAATCACTATTTGCTCTGTTTTTAAAAGGATTCAAATTTAATATCTCATCAATTGGGAATATGCAAGTAATTCAATTTTTTCTTGAATCATCACTAATTTTGTTAAAATAACATTATTATATTTAAATTGAAAATCGTCTATTAAAATTTAGATTATAGAATAAACTTGAATAGTCGAAAACGATTTCTTTCTCCTTTCTAAAGGTGATTTAAAATTAGAATTTCGATATTCAAATACTCAAATTGATAAAGTCAGTATTGTGTGCCTTTATTATTTGTACGATAATACGAGTATATTGTATATACGTAGGTAATTCATAGACTTTTATATTGAATAGGTATTTATATATCCATCAGTCTAAATGGTAATAAAATAAAAGATGAATAAATGAAGTGCCATTACAAATTGGTTTTTACATTCAGTGGTATGTTTTATTATATTTGTTTTTTTGGTCTATTTTTGGATATTTTCATTAAATAAGTATGGGACAGACTGTCTCTACGTGGACGTCATGGTCATGGTGGTGCTTCCGCGCTCCTGAACTCTAGGTCTGTACCAGAAGAGTTTATTTTGCCTAAACAGGTCTAAGGTTCCGTGTGTTGCCGAAAGTAAAGAAGCACCATCACGTTTCTTCCCGTGGGTGTCGTAGAAGTCAACAAAGGGACTTACTAGAGAATGGGCAGCAGCGATCTCTATGCATTTTAACACTAAACTGCGATTGCTACCCCGCCTGCCCAGCGTGGCGATTATGGCAAACCCCACTTGGCGGGAGGTCAATGTCCAGCAGTGGACGTCTTATGGCTGAAATGATGATGATGATGATAAAACAGGTCTAAGGTACGGAACTAAGGGATATACACAAACCCGTAGGACATAATCGTTGGATGGTGTCCCATTTAAATAAAAGCGTCTAACGGACCTCTTCGAGATGGTTTCGGCACCTCGTGCGCCTACCAAAAGTTTGGAACCCCGAGGTCCCAAGAAATGTCAAGAGATCATAATAATAATATTCATTTAATTCACCTAATTGGGGTACGAAGAACTTACGGAATGCCACCTGCTACGAACCTTACATATTCCTTTTGCTTCGTTTTTCCATACGTCTGATCATACACGCAATCAAAACCAAACCCAGGATCTCACGCACAGCAGACTACTGTTGTGCCGTCATTTCACCCGTTTACTACCTCGTTGGTCAAGAGATCGCGTGCTAGTGCACGCGATCTCTTGGTGAAATTCTATCTATTTACTTGACAATACCTGCATTTAAAAATAGTATTTTTTCCGTAGCATTACTATTTGTTCTAGCGTATAAATCAAAATAATCCTATTTAAGAAAATTACGCGGGCTTTGAAATTTGAAATATTTGATATTTGTTTAGCCGCACAGAAAACTATATGTACTGACAACGCAATCGTACAGTCAGGTAAGCTTCGCAATTATTCATCGACTCGCCACTAGATGGTGTTTTAAGATTCTCCGCTAAAGGTATAAGGTCTTAGAATAATATATTTTTTTGTTAAGCACTTCTGCACTTTGAAGCATTTTAGTAAGCAGTCTTGTTCAAAGTTGTAATCACGACATCTCTGAATACAACTTGGGGAAAGGTCACAAGTGTTTCAATCAAACCTCAGTTCGCTAACCCCCAAAGCGAGGGTTATTCATGGTCCTTCGAGCCGGATGTTGTATGTTTTTATGGAGTTTATATGGAGAAAGAGTGCAGAAAACTAATATATTTTATTTAGTATTACATTTAATTAATTAAAAAATAAAACATGGTAGAATTTCGAGTACTGGGCGGCCACTAAAGTAGGTTTACGTTTAACTGAATAGCTGAAATGCAAAATATCTGTCCAATTCAAATAATATCCGAATGTACTCAGCTAAAAGTGGGTCCAAAACTCATACAAACCCGTGTTCGACAACCAGTCAATAAACCGAACAGAATCGATAAGGATATCTAACGAAGTAAGCTGTCCTGTTAAAGTATAAATAAGACAATCTATAGACACCCAGCTGGCTGAGTTATTGGTTCTTATAATGCATTGATTTTCGCCCACGTCTTTGTACACGTAAAAGTTGGAAACTATCCTACGGGCACGGACTAACAGGATCAAAAGAATTCTTTATCATGTCAAGTAAATATCATCTCAATCTGTTCAGCAGTTAAAGCGTGAATAGGTATTAAGCAGAAAAACAGAGTTCGTTTCTGCAATAAACTAGCCGCTGTCCGCACTTCGCCCGTGTAGATATCGGAAATTATCTAAAGGGAACGTGCTACCGAAATAGAGTAGCCTATGTTACTCCTTGTAACATCAGCTATGCGCCAGTGAAAGGCCTATCAAAAAAAGTTTACCCGCTTCTGAGATTAGCCGAAACCAGCACAAACATGGATTGATACAAAATTTAAATCTATTTTTTAATATAAATACATTGTATAGTTCAAGTATTTAGTAAAAAGCAGTTATTTTGATATTACAAGCAAGAGAAAGTCTCTTGTTATTAAATTAATTTAAAAAAATTAATTTATTTGTATAGATTAGTATGTATAACTTTTTAATAATCTTATAACTGTTTAACCATAGTTTTAACAAATTTATGGTTTTAGGAATCAACAGTAATTTTTTTTACAAAAAGCTGCCACGGTTTGTTTTTTTTTTTAAAAAAAAAACCTCATTGCCGCGCCATTGAAACGGACACGTTTTCAACACCTTTTCCGGTCAGGGGTTAAACGAAAAATCGTCAAATTAAAATGTCCCATGTACTTGCATAGATTTAACACCATGCGTTTCTGTTTTTCCTATAACATCATCGACCTAGTGTTTTCCCAACTGTATTGGTCGGCTTCCAATCTTAACGGATGTAACTTAATACCAGTATTTTACATAGAGGAGCTGTCTATCCGACTGTCACAATCTAGTAACTAGGTAATACGATACCCTTTTGTAAGACTGGTTGTCAGACTTCCGGGCTTCTGACGACCCGTAAGGACTGACAAAGATCCACAAATGACAGCCGAGACCAACGGCTTAACGTGATTTCCGAGGCACGGAGCGGTTTTGATATGTAAAAAACTTTTTAACAAAAAATTAAACCGCCGAAAAAACTGAAAAGTATAAAATAATAAACCTTAAAATTATGAGTCAGCGCTTTGAGTGATCTTTTTTCATTGATTTTTCAGCGCCGACTCAAAATTTTAAGGTTTATTATTTTATGCTTTTCAGTTTTTTCGGCGGTTTCATTTTTTGTTAAAAAGTTTTTATTTTATAATTTTTTGTGACTTTAATGTACTAATAATACTTGGCAAGGTATACCTGTATAAAGTTATGCGTGGTTATACATAACGATCAGTGAGTGAACAATCAATCATCCCCTGTTTTTCGACCCTTAGGGTTCGATTTTGTTTTTCAAATTGATATGGAACCACTTTGGGAGTATACCCTTTCCAATAGAAGAAAAATTGTCACAGTCGGACCACTATGTAAAAAGTTATGCGTGTTCATACATACAAAAAAAAAAATACGCGTCGAATTGAGAACCTCCTCCGTTTTTTTCGTCGGTTGAAAAGGTTTACCCAACCACGAACCAACCGCGACAAGCGTAGCTTAACTTGATCGATCGATCCATGCTGCTGTTGTTACTTGCTCAAAAGCCCCTGTTTCTCTTATATGGTTCCTTAAAATTGTGAAGTAAGACCACATTGTTCTTCTACATTTTATTCATACTCTTATGATCGTCAAAGTAAGGCGAGGTAACTTCATAAATTAATTCATCGTGATTAATCTGTTTAGTTGTGTTAGCTAACGTTTATTGACCATTAGTTGTGCTGACAGTTGCTTACATCTAACATCAATTTGAATTTGACTACATTTTAGGGAATTGCTTTTGATTAGAAAATTGGTATAGCCAGAATGTTTGAGTAAATATTATTACCGGCCCTAAAATTTTTACTCTTGAATATGGGTATGATTAATTGACGACAGTGGACACAACGATAAGAAAATGAAATAGAATATTATACAGGATGGTAGAGATATCGACACACAGTACATAATTTTAGTTTAAATTTCATTTAGCCAAACTTAGATTTAAAATAACTTCCTTTGTGAATAACATGGAGCAAAACATGGTTTAGTATCACGCCTCTAAGATGACCCACTGACTAGAAATGTCTTATGCGTGTAGAATTGCGAAATAAATATCAACTGTTGCGCATAAAATTTAAATGACGGAACGGAATACGGAACCGCATTTTTTTTCGCGATTTCGGGGTTGTTCTCACTATAAAAGGTCTCATCATCATCATCAGCCTATAGCAGTCCACTGCTGGACATAGGCCTCCCCAATTGCACGCCATTCAGCTCGAGTCTCGGCAACTCTCATCCAGCTGCTACCAGCCACCCTGCGAAGATCGTCGCTCCACCTAGCCTGAGGGCGTCCTAACTTACGTTTGCCGATTCGCGGTCTCCACTCAAGAACACGTCTACCCCAACGGTCATCGGTTCTACGGCTAATGTGGCCGGCCCATTGCCACTTCAGCTTGCTAATTCTGTGAGCTATGTCGATAACTTTGGTTCTCTGCCGGATCACCTCATTCCGGATTCTGTCCCTCAGAGATACTCCAAGCATAGCTCGTTCCATAACTTTGAATTTATGGACCAGCCGTACCGTGAGTGTCCACGTTTCGGCTCCGTAGGTCATTACAGACAGACAGACAGATTTGAAGACTTTCGTCATTAGGCTCTGCGAAATACGCGACGAGAAGACTCGACGAAGCTTCCCCACTCGACGAAGCTTCCCATAAAAGGTCTAATGAGATTAAAATAATTCCCATTTTAGATTTAGTATAAAATGTAAATAAAAAACCAAGGTTGTAATGTTCCCCCTCTCTGGATAGGTGCCTAATAAATTGAATTATAATATTAAATCAATTTTGTGAATATCGTGAATTGGAATATAGTCATAGCAAAACGTTTTCCTCGAACGTTTCCGTTGATCGTTTTGCCTTCACCCGCGGCTACAGGATGTCAACCTTTTACAGGTTATAGTTATAAAGGCGAATGAACCTTTGGATCTCTTTAGGTTTGATCATAAGCGTATTCTGGTTGAAACGTCAATCGAATTATATGGTTAAATATTAGTAGGTACAAGCATTGAGCTTGCTTGGACTTTCCTTCGGCAATCATAACGTGATGGTCCATAAACTGAAGGGTATTCAGCGCGCTATCGACTGGGCTGCACTCATAGTTGCTTGGAAGGATAAAATCAGGAATGAAGTTATCGGGAACGGTTCCCTCTATCTGGCAGAAACTTAATGCTCCAAATTTTATTTGGCATAACACACTTGGCATAATCTTCTTTAAACGAATATTTGTAAGGCATAAAAAATGTTTAGCATAATCATTGTTTGGCCGAATGTTTATATGTCCGACTTTACGCTGGCATACTTTTAAGATGGCAAAATTTTGTGTCGCATAATTACCTTTGGCAGACTTAAAATTTCGCATAATTTCATTTAGCATAACATTTATTTTAAGCGAGGATTATTTGGTACAATTTCACTTGGCATACTATGAAGATGGCAGTATTTCATTTTGAATAATTTTGTTAGGCATATTGTCATTTCTATAAAATTGCATTTTAACCTTAAATTAAAAATATTTAAAATAGTGTCTCAAAAAGTAAATATATGTTGTAGTACAAAAGTTATTGACAGAATCGAATCGCTGCAGAATCGACTCCACGTAGTCTTCTCTGCCCTACCCCTAGTGTGTAATTTAAGCCCGCGTAGGCGCGGAGGGGCGAGGCGGCCCGCGATCTGAGGAAGTCTGAGCGCTCTCAGGCATCCATAAAAATGTAGATACACCCAAAAACTATTAGCAGTATCAGCCATTAAGAATAAGCATCGATCGGAGCCTCAACCAGTAATAAAATGCTCAGTTTACTTTTTACGATTCAGGCCTAACGGATGGGCTCGCGATGAAAATGAATGGCTTTTTATATTGCCGACTATACTGAGGTATAAATAAACTTCGGTTTAATCAAAATAACTGTTCGGTTTTATAACGGACGGTATTTTTGAGATGATGTTGTAGTATTCTTATGTGGATCATTGGTGTGTTTTAAATGGAAATTGGCTGGTTGCAATATGAGCCACATTTGGAAGATAAATAATAGAAAGGTGTGATTCGTGCGGCTGTTATTACTTAGTTATTACGTAACACACTATTCATCAGATTCTGAATAATTTTGAAGGTTATCTATACTTTCATATTTGTTCAAGAATGACTATTGTGGGCATGTGAACACCGGCATTTTGTAAATGCTCTATGCTGAGAGAATCGTGCCCAGGTGATTTACTGTGCTTCATGTTACGCCATTAATATTGTGGAATTTTCAAAATGAGAGCAATTACCCATTTTTTTTTGGTTGGGAAATCATTAAATGACGTCTCCCGCTCTTGGGTGGAGCGGGAGGGCGTGTCAGACTTTTATTGACTAAAACCCACCCGTGTTCCTTCAGTTGCCCATGTGCCAGGGTCACGGTAACTCTTTCGAAGAAATATCAATTACCCATCAGATATGAGTCCGCCGATAACAAGAATTTAAGACAAGCAAAATATGGTCTGATCCAACGTAATCGAAATTAGGTACCCAATTATTTCATTCACAATCTAATCAATCATCCATGGACGGTCCAATCTTCACATTTACGTTCTTCTTAGTGAAATAATTTCTCACTAAAAATAATTCTAGGACTTTCATCAAGAGAAAATAAACCAGTTAGTATGTACTTCAAGTTTCTTGTTTCATTTAATATCACTCATAATTTGTTCGTCTTTGAAAAGAAAAAATATCTCGAGAGTTGAGTAAGCTTCTTAGCTGACTTGACAGAGCAAATGCGTTGAATAGCTAGCTGGCTCTTGCTTTATTAGTTGAAAGTCACTGTGTATTTTCAGTAGTTGAGATTCAACATTACAGCGTGACTTTCACAAGTTTGTATTCTTGTTTCTTGAGAAAAAACAGATGACCATTTTTTGTTTTTGACGACGCAATTATGACATTGAAGAAAAAATCTGTTTTTGAATTTATTGGAATTCGGTATGTAGTATGCTAGCTCACTTCAAGTTTAGATTACACGGGCTAGCCACCGCAGGAGGAGACGCCCCGGGCGTCGGGAGTCCATAGCGGACTCCCGGCCACCGTAGGCGCGAGCTTGCGGGCGGCGAGCAATGGGTAGCTCGCTGCCCGGTAAGGACCAGGCTCGGGTCGACGGCGCGTAGTGTTCCACGCGCGCCTCAAAGAGATGTCAGCAGCAGTGTAGGGGTCTACTAGGACCGATGCCTGCCGGGGTTGCGTGATTGTTCGAAAGAGATACCGTGACCCTGGCACATGGGCAACTGATGGAACACGGGTGGGTTTTAGTCAGTAAAAGTCTGACACGCCCTCCCGCTCCGCCCAGAGCGGGAGAAGTCATTTGATGATTTCCCATCCTGAAGAAAAAAAAAAAAAAAAAAAGGTTGATTTTTTTTTTAAATATGTAGATCTGTAGCGATTTTGATTCGGAACAAATTATAATTGTATGACCAACTGGCGTATGGTATATGAGATTTACGAGTGAAGGGACATTTTTCATAAGTGATTATTTCCCAAAATATTTTTTAACTCACACTTGTTCATGAATAAACTATGCGTGGTGGTTGATCATATATCTAGTGATTGGTTGGTCATAGTTTTCCAAAGACTTACAAAGGTTTACGCTATCGGTAAAAACATAATGGACCTCAAAGGACGTCGGGCAGGACACCTAACAAGATGCAGTGTTGACAGGTAAAATAAAGGCAGCGGACGAGTGGCGTCCAAAGAGTGGAATACGAAGTGCCGATCGTTCGGGGGTGAGATTGGCGGAAGACTTTGTTCCCATCGTTGATAGAATCAACGTGAGGCTGGCACAGAGCATTGACACTAGAGAAGAATGATCTATAAGCTCAGCAGAGCGTGAAGTCAATCTGTAGATAAGTTCTCCAACAAGATCATTCTAGTGAAAACCACGTCACTGCACTACACTGCACACAGCACCTATGAATGTTATTGACATTTATTGCACATTGCTTCAGAGGTTAATATTGTCGCATTAGGGCCGCACTAGCGCTCAATTGTGGCATAATTGCCAATATTCCGGCAACGCGTGTCTCAGCCAACTGTCGTTTACATAAATATTATTAATTGATATTGGCTCTTGGTATTCTCTTTGAGGTTATGTATGTGGTTTATCTTTCTTCGTATTGTATGAAACGATCTGATTTTATTGGTAGAATTCAGTTTACAGGTTTGTTAGAGTTACTGTTAACTAAACGTTTCTAAATATGGCTTTAAGATGCTCATCGTTTTATATATACCCACTGCAACTTTACTAATGGAGACTAATTGGCTTACTATTAAGCTTTTTCCTGTAGAACGAGTGGTGAGGTGCCCATATTATAAAACTCTCCACGAATAATGAATTTAAGACACTTGGGTGAATCTCGCCCCCTAAAAAAACATCCTTCTCCTGGGGTCGGCGCAACATGTCTTATTCTTCCACACTTATCTATTAGTCGTCATCTCGGTAGTCACCCCCTTTCTCTCTATATCGTCATTCACACAGTCCATCCATCGATTCCTTTGCGTACTTTTATAGCCATCAGCATTCATACTCACAACTTTCTTCTCGACATTTTCTTCATTCCTCCGTATCATATGACTGTACCATGATAACCTATTTTTAACCGACTTCAAAAAAAGGAGGAGGTTATCAATTCGACTGTATTTTTTATTTTTTATGTTTGTTACCTCATAATATTGAACTGGGTGAACCGATTTTGATGATTCTTTTTTCATTTGAAAGCTGGTGCTTCCCGAATGGTCCCATTTTAATTTGGGTCTATTCGAACCATGGGGTCCATGTGAAAATCACATAAGTCTTAAATTTGCATTAAGTTTTTGCGCGACAAATGAACGAATAACGCGATTAGATTAGTGCGAGGTATCAACCATAACTAAAAAGTTAAAAATAAAAACTTTTTACACAAAAAAAAAACAACCGACTTCCTTAAAAAAAAACACTACAAAGTCAAAAATAACTTTAATTTCGGAAGTCGGTGGCAAAATAACCTTAAATACAGATTTTAAGACACCGACTTCCGAAATTAAAGTTATTTTTGACTTTGTAGTGTTTTCACACAACTTTTCAGTCCATTTATTAGAAATAGTATCATATATGTTGCGACAGTCGATATACCCGTTATTGTTTATAAAGATATTCAGGAAAAAGAAAATGCAACTGATACTTATTGTTAGCGAAAATAACAGTATTTTAATGTTTTCCCTAGTGTTCATGTTTCAGTAATATGGCGGCTCATCTTAAAGTATTCCTGAGCAGTGTTCGCATACGTGCGTTCATCGATATTCATCCTTCATGGCGAGTTTTTGGTTTCACGCCGTGCTCCGCATATATTTGGACCGAAAGTTTCGTCTACATTATATTTGAAATTTCACTGCTATCTATCATAGATCATACTTTCAAGTTTGGTAGTTTGGCACTGCACTTTGAAAATTTTTGCAGTTTTGAATAGCTTTCAAAATGGTATTGGATTTCGATTACACATTGTATTTCCAAATTCAGGTCTTTCTTACAGATTCTTACAGCATACGGTCCTTAAGAAAATGTATACTTTCTTAATTTTAGAGATGGTTACTTTCGTTTATGTTTGCCTACTTGCATAAAATTAAACGCTATAAGAACTAGTCCACTGCTTCGTTGGTCTAGTGGTCGCAAGCGCTACTGCTGAGCATGTGTTTCTGGGTCAAGCAGTGTTATTGGGTTTTTCCATCTAGAATTTCTCGATGTCTGAAGTCTGTGCCCGGTTGGTACAATAGGCTCGCCCGCATTACATGGGACTTAAAACATAATTGGTGAAATGTCAATGTACTATAGGTACACCTCTGCCCAAACGTTCATCGTGATTTTATGATATGTAAGAAAAAATATAATGAACACTCGCGAACCGATGCTAGTAGCTTACTATCTCAAAAAATATAAGAATATAAACAAAATCATACATTTGCGTAGGTTTACATCACCTATATAGCTGATCCTTTCAACCATCCACAATTTAAAAGGGCTAATTAAAATTACTATTATGGTCATTTGTTAGCTTCACATTGACCCGGAACCTTAGAAAATTGACCCTAAATTTGACACTATAATCGATCAACAAGCTCATCGCCCATCCTATTACGTCTTTGGTAATAGTCTTCCTCCTTCTGTGGGATGTTGCGTGGACGTAAAGGGTTAGCTAGCCCCTTATGTACGAGGGTGTAAATCCCGAAGGCGGTTAGTGCTAACACCAATTACGGTTGTATCTACTACGTTACGAATTGGCGGTATAATTGTGTAAGATAGTAAAGTTGTTTTTAGGAAATTGACTGTTGCACTGAATTTGATAATCAAATATAGCTGTCTAATAAGAGTAGTGAAGAAGACCAAAAAAACGAATTAGATTGTAATAGTATTCGAAGGACAAAAGAAACGGCGTTACCTATAGTTTACTGATAGCTAAGCATATGATTAATTACTAGAGCTTTGCCTGGGACTTTGTCGGCGTGAAATTTTGGCCCTCGACCCATCGCGTCGCATCACATCACCCACTTGCACTATTATTTCGTTTTGATTTAAAGTTCTTTACGATTCGTCTTTTTCTCGTCTCCTAAGCATCGTAGCGAGATGTTAAATAAATTTCACTAAGTTTCTCAAGAATTAGACTATCAAATTCAAAGAATTTTTCAAATTCTAGTGGTAGTAGCAGAGATTACCCCCTACATAGAAACCTACTTACATCGGTACAATATTAGAACAGAAATGTAGATAGACACAGAAAGTTGTTATAAGTTTTTTTGCGCGTATGAATTGTTATTATAAGTTCAAATAACTAACAGTCTTACTAAAATAACGTTTTCATATAACCCGATAGGTTTAAGTTTCCTACCTACACTATCCTGTCTCAAATTCTAGTCTGTATTTCCATCTGTTGATAGAAACCCAATACGTATAAACCTACCCATTCCAACCCCAGTATGGCCGCAGAAATGCCCACAAATGATACAGCATGACAACACCCAACAATATTGAATATCTGTAAAATAAGGCGACTCTACAGGCCTTTATTAAGTGTCGATACGGGCAGGCATGCCAATAATTTCAACGTCTTTATGATTGTAGAAGAAGGGAGGATAGGGTATTCTTTTAAACGTAGTTACCTATGTACTTATTTTCTGAATACGGGTTTTATGTTTAGAAATATGTTAACACACTTTTGCAACCAGAGGGCCAAGACAACTGGAAGCCAATTCTCGCGCAATTCGGATTCGTTACTGTCGCTCGATTCGTACTGTTCACTCGTTAAAATCGAGTCGAGCTATTCTCGCCACGTCGATTCGAGCATATCTCGGAGGAAAGCCATGCGATATGTCCTCGTTTACATGCGACATGCAAAGAGTGGTGGAGACCAGTCGAAACGGCCATGACGTCATTTCGAGGGGCGTTCGAACGTCAAACAGTCGGTCTGTCATGATTGTGTCAATTGCGAAAGAAATTTATAAATATTTTTAACGAAATGTGTTACGTGTTCATAAACATCACAGAAGACGCTGCGATCGCCACGACAAGGAAAACACATACGAAGAAATCTTCAGGCCTCGTAGAAAGGTCTATCGCGTGGCAATCATTACATACGCGGTACCACTCCAAGCGACGATTTTTGAGCTGCAGTGCTCACCATCCTTCTGCATATTTCCCAATTTCACCCACACATAGATAGAGAAGAAGCCAAAGCCAAATGAGTACTAATGGAAGGACGTTGCTGTAGCTGTCGCGGATGAAGTCGAGCAATACTACACACTTTAAGTAGGTACTTCATCATTGAAGTTCCTGCGCTGCAAAAGTCCATCGTCCTTAGCCCAGAATTGTTCTCGGCTTTTGTTGAGTTTACATGTTACAGTGAAGCATAACTAAACCCAAGTGTGGTGTGATAATAATTCTGTTTTCGTGGTTTATTCTGAATTTATGTAAACTAGTCTGTGGTGTATTTTTGTAAAGGCTCCTTTGTCACCTATTATTATTATCTTACAACAGGGCCAATAATGTGGAGAATATTAAAGACATTTCAAATAATAATTATTTCTTTATTGTATTTTTCAATATTAAACTTATAAATAGGAACAATACTGTGCATAAACAATACATTATAAGAATCACTAGTTTACACGATTAGTCGGCATCATGTATGGTATGCTGTTCAGTAGCCCGCTTAAGAATCGCTGAATCTGTACACGTCTTGCCCAAAGTCTACGTGAATGTGGACACATGGTCGTCCAGCAGTTTCACCACAAACAAATTGAATTTCGTGTTCGACAAGACTCCTACCGCTTGTCCTTCAGGCAGGAAATTTGTTTACTCAAATACTAACAATATTTTCAGACTTCGTAGAGTATTGTAGCTGAAACACATGTATATAGATACAACTGTGTCGTTGGAACGGTTGGACGCAAAAGCTATACTGAGACCAGTGATTCGTTCCGGTCTTTACGACAATCATGCTTCGTCTTCTCCATCGTGTTAGGCTTTAATGTTATGTAGTAGTTATCAGTTTACTCATTGGCAGACATTCTGTTTAAATTACATTACATGTATAAGTAGATAACCAATGTAAACAATAAAATATGACTTTAATTTGACGTGATAAAACTCATGACATTTACAAATCAGCATCTGTCTATAGGCGGCCATGCATTCTGTGGTAACAAATACAAAGGAGAATTTATTTGAATATTTGTACATAACATCACGCCTTGTTTCCCCGGAGGGTTGGGCAGAGGTATACCTATAGTACACCCACATTTCGCCTGTTATTTTTAAGTCCCATGTAATAGGGGGCGAGCCTATTGCCATCAACCGGGCACAGATCCAGACTCCGAGCTGCTACTGAGAAATTCCAGATGGAAAAACCCAATAACACTTTTCCCGACCTGGGAATCGAACCCAGGACCTCGAGCTCAGCAGTAGCGCTTGTTACCACTAGACCAACGAGACAGTCATTAATATTTGTAATTAAATAAAAATTGATTAACGCAATCAAGCATGTATTTTAAGTAACTAACTTTTTCCAGCGGCTTCGCCCGCGTATTATACTTACAAACCTCTGGATTCAACCTATCTATTGATGAAAACCGTGTTACCGTGTGTAAATCCTTTGCGCAGTTTAAAAATCTAAGCATGTAAAGATGATTATCTAGAAATTGAAACCCACGCCATCTATTAGGAATTCATAGAACTAACCAATGAACACACACATTGTCCTATAAAAAAAACATTTAATTTGCAAATATTGAGATCAGTAATTGAGATCAAAACTATCCTATATTTTAAGTTGGATCAAACTGCACGTGGTCTACAAATTTTATTAAAATCGGTTAAGTAGTTTAGGACTCCATCCCGGACAAAAAACGTGACTCGTAATTTATACATTTAAGATAAGATATAGGTATATTACTTTTTTACCTTGCACATGTTATTATTTAAAGAAAGTTAGCTTTTAAATTTGGTATTTATAAATAAATAAACTAGGTACCTATTATAAATTAAAAACACAGCTAGTATACATGCAAAATTTATATTACTAACAACAATACTTTACGTAAACAATACATTATAAAAATCACTAGTTATTACGAATAGTCGGAGTCATGATCGCGGGCTATCCTCGAGTTTAGAAATCGCGGGTTCATTTCACCTCCCGGGCAAATTCTTTATGAATGTCGAAAAAGGATCGTCTGGCACTCGTGTTTGATGAGACTCCTAACGCGACCCGCAGGGCGAAGTTTGTTTTCGCAAGAATTTCCCAACGTTCGTTTGGGCCTTTGTATAGTAATTTCATGGATCACAGCTGCGTCATTGGAACAGTAAGACAGTCCGGTTGGAGCACAACCGCACGCATTACGTCAGTTATACCCCCTCCTCTTCATCTTCATCTTGAGAAGCTTTGATGTTATTGACCTCAATAAACCGTTTACTACCTACAATCTGTTTACTTAGAATATCATTGGCAGTCATTCTGTTTTATTTAATTATTAATTTGATCAAATTGAACGATGTAAACAAACAATCAAATGATGGCTTTAATTTGACGTGACGAATATCGGTTGACATTGACAAAATGGCAGCAGTGAAGCGTTCCGTTGCAACAAATACTAAGGAGAACTTATTTTAATGTTAATATTGAAAATAAAAATGCAGTTACGAAATAAAGAATGATGATATTGATAAATGTTTATAAAATGCGTATCAAATGCTGCTCAATACATTTTCCTGACTTGAAAATCATTTTTAAAGTTGGTCGAAAGTAAAATAACGATTGCGTTATAACAATAGCATCGTTATGTAAAATTGATTACACGGTGTGACGCATAATGGCAACATTTTTGTCCCTAAATTCGTAATTTACGATCGATTTGTACTGAGAATAGCTGATTTTAGATAATCTCACCATTTTATAAGCGACTTAGAACGCGAGCGAAAACAACGAATGTGAGATTTACGAGTGAAAACGCGAGAATTGCCTTCCTGGTATTCGCTTTCACATAGTGTTCTACAGTGCCTTTCAACAGGACTGATATTTAGATTTTCGGTAGTTTATGTCAATCAAATATATTTTTGACATTTCATTCAAAACTCTCAACGGCCTTCGAAAAAAAAAATTTTTAGAGTTTTTATAATATTTTTTGTTGTTGTTGGTTGTTTGTTATGCGTTCACGCTAAAACGGCTGAATGAATTTAAATGAAATTTCCCACATGTATTCCGAGATGCCCACGGGATCGCTGGGGCAGTTTTCTCAGAATTAGGCTATTATAGAATGTACGATGTTGCTATGTTAGATGTTGAATCATCCCTATTATTCCAATTTATTTAGATAGGTACGTGCATCACAGTACTTATTTTTGCTTGTGACATAACTTAGTATTTAGTTGTTTCCTAAATAGGTATGTGTAATATTTTTCGTATAAGTCCTTCATATTTTCTCGTTGGCGTTTATATAGTATGCTCATTATGATCATATCGCAGCGACATACACGCTTAGCACATCCTGGTTTCTTCTCTAACCTGTGCACGCCCCGGTACGCGTGACCGGCATGTCCCCCGGTCACCAATAAAGTAATTACTGGCCCCTCTAATTGCATGCGACGGGTTAGCTAACTTTATTACACAATCTTGTAGTTTGTATTGTAGATTGCGCTCATTGTGATGCGGGTTTGATTGATTCAGATGCCTGTATTGGTTTTGGGTATGGACTTAGTAAGTATAACAAGGTATACCTATTTAAATATTGAATTGATTAAGTTTTAGGTGGACATGGTGTATTCAAATCTAGCAATAGATGATCAATTTCGGTACCATTGATTCAAATCCACACTAATATTATATATATTATATAATATTATAAATGCAAAAGTAACTCTGTCTGCCTGTCTCGCTTTCCTGCTAAAACTACTAAACCGATTTAAATAAAATTTAGTATACAGATAGTTTAGAGCCTGAGAAAGGACATAGGCTACTTTTTATCCCGGTAGTATGTTCCCTCGGGATAATTTCCGACCTCCACGTGGGCGAAGCCACTGGCAAAAGCTAGTATTTAATAAGTCTCGGTGCAGATGCGACAACAAATATAAAAATGTGTGTCCTATCCCTTAGAAGATTACAGGCGTGGTGTTCTGTCATAATGAAATCATTTTAATGTAAAAAAAAAGCGTGGGGTGCTTTTTAAGGTATTTTTTATAATAATTATACTTTTATCAGTATCTGTTGATAAAATATTCACTTCAATTAATATCAAGCACCTCACACTTTTTTAAATTAAATTATTCCATTTATAAATCATTCTATCCTTATATTCATTTTTTTAGAAATTATTTTCTAATTTTAGGGTGGTCTTTTAAACGATTTTTATTTTCCATTATTTAGTTCGGCTAGCTATAAAAGCGTGTTTATTAGTTATTTAACCGACTTCAAAAAAGGAGGAGGTTATCAATTCGACTGTTTTTTTTTAATTTTTTTTTTTTTTATGTTTGTTACCTCATAACTTTTGACTGGGTTCACCCAGTCACCCATTTTGATGATTCTTTTTTTATTTGAAAGCTGGTGCTCCCCGAATGGTCCCATTTTAATTTGGTTCCTTTCGGACAATGGGGTCTGTGTGAAAACCATATAAGTCTTAAATTTCCATTAAGTATTTGCGCGACAAATGAACGAATACCGTATGTTTGTTACCTCATAACTTTTGACTAGGTGAACCGATTTTGATGATTCTTGTTTTATTTGAAAGCTGGTACTTTCTGAATGGTCCCATTTTAATTTGGTTCTGCTTGGACAATGGGGTCCATGTGAAAACCATATAAGTCTTAAATTTTCATTACGTGTTTGCGCGACAAATGAACGAATAACACGATTAGACTAGTGCGGAGTATCTACCACAACTAAAAAGTCAAAAAATAAAAAAAAATTACAAAAAAAAACAACCGACTTCCTTAAAAAAAAAAATACAAAGTCAAAAATAACTTTAATTTCGGAAGTCGGTGGCAAAAACCTTAAATACAGAGCCTAAGACACCGACTTTCGAAATTAAAGTTATTTTTGACTTTGTAGTGTTTTTTTAAGGAATCGGTTGTTTTTTTTTTTTGAATGCTATCTTGGTGATCCTGGCCACCATGCCCAAATGTACTAACTAGGCATTTATTGTATTGTCATCGGTCCTTGATAAGTGTGCAATCAATTTTAGTGTTAAAAACTTGAGAGGTGTCAAGGGACACCCGGATGGAACGAAGTTCCTTTCCAGGATTCATTATTGTTTTTTATTTTATTATTTATTATGTACAAGAAACCTGTATACATTCAACAAAAATATTATCTCTCTCTCTCTCTCGGTCTCTCTTTCTGTCTCTCTCTCTCTCACTCCGTTCCTAAAACTACGTTCCGAAACAAAATATTTACAGTCGAATTGAGAAAACTCCTCCTTTTTTTAAATCCGTTAAAAATGCCGTTTCAACTTTTTCTCTTAATTCCGTCTAGCACCCTTTCGCAACGCGCCATAAGGAACTTCGTTCCAAATCATTAAAGTCGTCAGTGGTTGCCTCTGCCAGTGCATACGAATACCTAAGCAAGCATTCTTAAAGACTTAAATATACTATTCTTATAAATAGATAAGACTAAACATCCACTTATCCGCAAATTGCAAGAATACAGAAGCTGCTACCGCATTTCTGCACGTCTAAATCTCCTAGATCTTCGCTGCAAATAAAGGGATTTTTCACCCAGACCGCCACTCGACAATTCTGTAATCTAGCGCAAACAAGGTGAAACATTAGTTACGACGTGCCAACATGTTGCACGATTTATAGCCACTTACTATCTTCCGCTGACATTTGAAGGAGATTACTATTTCTTCGTTCGTAATTGTCGAAATGCACGCTAATTTGGATAAAAGGGGGACTTTTTTTGTTTTCTAGTAATGTTCAAATAGATCGAAGTAGGTGAGCATCCAGGTTACATCTAAAAAGAAAAAAAGAAAAGTATCGTTGTTGTGTGTTGTTCTTCTTATGTTAACTGGAAGGAAATTTGGGCTTTTGAAAACTCTCTTTAAAAATCATTTTCTTCGTATTTTTATCATGTCCCGCATCCTCAGCTTAGTAAGCATTATGCATAGATAATAATTATCGTGATGAACGTGGATATGACTAGCATCATCTGCCTAGCAGTTACACAACTATGTGGGGGTCGGCTTCCAGTCTAACCAACTACTAGAAAATACTGATATTCAGCTGCACCCAGCTGTATATCAGTATTTTACATGGAGCGACTGCTTATCTGACCTCCATAACCCAGCTATGTATGTACAGTCAGTGCCTTGCATTACCTGACCCCTCCTACACAGAAAAAATAAGGACGAGGGGTCAGGTAATGCAGGGCACTGACTGTACATAATCCCTTTAAAATATGTAAGACGTACAGCAAACAAGCAAGAGCTAACATATAATTGTAAATATTAAAATCATCCCAAATTCTAAAATATTCGAGTCAATTCCAAGAAAGCAAATGTTACTTAGTTAACTGTACACATAAAAGGTTCATTAAACATTTAGGACACAAGTACGAATCTTAGTACTAACTTTATGTATTCTTGTTAAATTATTCACATACCTAATTCATTTGATAACGTGCTGTTTTGCATATAAACTTCACAGAGGTTCTAATTTATCTTCTACAAAAAACCAATATGTGATAGATCGTCACTTGAGAAAAACTCCGCTGATTTGGCAGTTTTTTTTTGTTATTTTTGTAATTGTCAAGTTATGTATATAAAAGAAATATATTGAAATATCTCTCGGATAAAAATTCATGCGGGTATTTTTTTTTTGTGGGTGGGCAATCATCATCCTGCTCACGGCGGAGCGGGAGGGCGTGTCAGACTTTAACTGACTAAAACCCGGCCGTGTTCCTTCAGTTGCCTTTATGCCAGGGCCACGGTAACTCTTTGGAACAAATATCGTGACTCTGGCAGGCTTGAGCTCTAATATTAAAAGAAAGAAAATGAAAATACGTAAAGGAGACTTTTGCCCTGCAGTGGGACACATCAGGCTTTTAACAATCTTAGCTTATATTTTTTGTATTTATAAGTCTTTTAACATATAAGATACATTTTTACATAGAAAACATTGACATACTGGTAGACCAAGGTCATCTTGGTTAGGCCAGAGGATACTTATTGCCGACTTCCTCAGGACATGTCTACCGTATACAAACTGTGGGTATGAGTAGCATAGAACTGGTGCCCTGGGACTGTAAGAAGGGGTTGTTCACGTAGGAGATGACGGAATGAACTGGATAGGTTTCGTACAAGCTGAAAGGAGGAGACACTGGCTCACGAAATAAGACAGCAGTTGGAGAAGACTTTGCCCAAGAGTAGGATAGCGCATACTAAAAAAAAACAAAGATCAAACTAAAAATTATTTTTCAGCACAGCAAAATAATGAGCTCACCCTTCAATTTCCAACTATAGCTCTGATCTAGTTATAGAAAGGAGTTCATCAGCCTGTCTATTGCGAGCAGTTTAACAAATTGGGGTAGAACGACCGTAAAAATACGCATCAAACCATGAAAATACGAAAATTATTCCTGATAAATATATTACACTTTCAGACTATTTGCGATCTAGGATGGGGTGAATGACCGGACCCGTACTAGAAAGGATTAATTTCAGGGTACATAAAGTCTCTGGTAGGGGTCTTATTTGCAGTATAATTTTGCGTAGACTTTCCCTTCTGTGTATTATTTCGGTTTTAATCAGACATGCTGCGCACATCAGCAGGGAGAGTAGTGGTGTGCAAGTAGCAGCGGCCTCGATTTACGAATTGTAGGTTGGAACTTTGACAGGCGCTTTTACTTACACTTTGTATAAGTTATTTCATCACCGCTATTCTCAAAACGGTGCAGAAAAATGATGAAACCGGCATGTCACAGAACCAAAAAATCGAAGACATCAGACGTGCGTGGTAGATTACGGCCTACTCTCTCTCACCGAGAAGAGGTCAGTGACCCAGCAGTGAAAACATTCTAGGCTGATTATGCTATTAGCATTCAGACAAATGTACAGGTTTCAATGGCTTTAATGGTTATTGATAAAGTCCAAAGCCATATCAAAAAATTATGTGATAAAAGATAACTCACGAGTTTCGCGTCTTGTGGTCGCAAGCGTGACAACAGAGTTTTCGAATAAAAAGATGAAAAAGAGAAATATTTAAATATTTGAAAAAAAAAGAATGACTTGTCATAAACAAAATGATAAGATCACTCGGAAAAGAAACATGAAAACAAAAGCGTTTTATATTTACAAACACAGGACAGATAACAACAGTCGGCAGCTGCAGTCCGTGAATGTGACAAGAAGCCTTCCACTCAGCATGATAGTGCACTATATGGGACCCACAGCACAGTGCTGGTTTTCAGTGGTCACCCGAAAACGACGTATACAGGGCGTCCCACGGATATGCCACATGGAGGGAAAGTACCTTGAATATTGTAGATGGAAAATTTTACTGAAAGAAGACATTATTTCAATTTAAAAACAATTTGAACTGCATTCATAGATATTTAAATAACTGCATGGTTGAACCGGGAATCGAACCCGTTACACGAGAAAAATAATCACCTTGTAGTTTTATCATACCGATTGAAAGGCTTCATCATAAGGATTATTTTTTGCTAAATAACATAGTGTCAAAAATAAAAGGAAGACCAAGACCAAAACTACAGGATGATTATTTTTCTCGTGTAACGGGTTCGATTCCCGGGTTAACCATGCAATTATTTAAATATCTATGAATGCAGTTCAAATTGTTTTTTAAATTGAAATAATGTCTTCTTTCAGTAAAATGTTACATCTACAATATTCAAGGTACTTTCCCTCCATGTGGTATATCCGTGGGACGCCCGGTATAAACCAATTCACGGTTACACATTTTTACAGATTAGTTAAAATTAAGTACTTAATAAAGTTGAGAGCAGTGGTAGCCCAGTGGTACGGTCGCGGCTTACGAGTTGTAAACCGTGAGTGCGAACCCTTACCGGCCCTTAACTTTGTGTAAATTATTCCATGACCACTTCTCTCAAAATGACGAAAAAAAGCGTCCTGTGGAAATCTAAACTTAGAAACAAAAAATGGATGACATGTGACATTTACCAACCCGTATTGGGCTCGCGTGGTTCACCACAGCCCACTTCCCTCCCACACTGCTGCAGCAGCTGTAGGCACAGTATAGGCTCCTTATAGAGTAATAAATCAACTAATATAAACAGTTCTTCCAATCCATTGTAGGATTATTTTCCGTCAGGAATTAATCAAGAGGAGTGCAGGGCCTTTTTAAGCTTCAATATAATTAGCAGAATCCACGGTATTGTATTTCTGCTTACTCCATCGTGAAATAACCTACCCACAGGCAGCTAAAGTTACGTATGTCATACGGAGACATTGACCCCGTAAAAAAGGGTTTGATGAGTTCAATATCTCCGTAGCTATAACCGTATTTTATTACCTTACTTGGGGTAGGTGTTTGTTTTGCTTATGTAGTATGAAAAATAAGAAACAAGAAAAATAAAGGCCTATATTAAAAGGGCTATAATAATAGTAGTCCATTGGTCGTCTGTCTTCTTCAGATCGTCCCGCCATACGAGAAGACTCTAGAAAATGGAAAATTATAAATTCGTCACCAGCTTTAGAAAAAACAGAAATAGCCAAACCAACAAGTGCTATTGTACTTTGTTTTGAATGAATTTAGGGTAAATGTTTTCAAGTCTACCAAAACTAAGGCAACGCTTAACAGTCAATAACGAGCTAAACCACTCCTATGTTAACAGTATACTCTCACCTTTACAGTCGGACGTACAGTCAACCGCTTACCCTAGTAACAATTAGACGTCGACTGTGCCTTTATTTCGTAGAAAACACCTACGAAATAAAGGCAGAAATGTTACTAGTGCTTGCGGTTGGCCGTCCTTGCACTTAATGTTTTAATGAGCCGTCCAGATTATATGAGCACTAATGGACCTCAAGCTTTCAAAATAGGTTTTATTTTCTAGTAGCACTTATGCCGGCTAAAACCTGAATCTGCCCTAATTTTAGATTCTTACAAAACATTCGGGGAGAGTTGTTTTAGAAATATATTTTTAGCTTTTGAAGTGACTATGTCGAAGCTATTGAAACAGCAGGAAGGCATCGTGGCGCAGCTGGACAAAATAGACGATCATAGGTCCACATAAGCTGTGGATCGGAAGCACTGAAACATATGGGGAGACGCGTTAGCCCAGCAGTGTAAAAGATATTTTCGAGAATTATAAGAGAGGGAAAAAAGAGCACATACATTTTTGTAGGCATTAGGGCACTGCGCACGCTACTAACAAAACAATTTTGTATTTTATAATAGTCTTATAAAAACAATTTCAGCTTGTAACGAAAACATAACAGAATATTATTAATTGTAGGGATTCACAAATTAACGAGTTTTTCAATTCATTTTTCCAATAATTTTTTTTTGTGTTTTTTTTAAATCAGAAATCTAAAGCTTAATGAAACAATGTCTCAATATCTTGTTGCTTACATTTTTCCTAAAGAACTTCTCAGCCATATTCATTCTGCGAAACGTGGAAATTAATTCGTAAATTTTCTGACTAATTCTATTCACAAAATGGCGAAGAAAAGAAAAAAGGGGAAGTTGTAAAACTTATTGCGAACGATAAATTAATTCGATAAAAACCGTCTAAAAGTGACCAAATCTTGTTTCTTACCATTAAGGGTCTAATTAACGAAACTTTTTGAGGAAACAGTTGGTTTTCAATTTACTTGAATAATTTAATTTTTAATAACGAATCCACTTTCCTTAATTAATCCTGGCTTGGATTTGTTCCGAGAAAGGTTTAAGAAATTAATTAGTTTGAAAGATGTGCATAAAAGTTTTGAAAAGTTCGTGGTAATGTATTTTAAATTTTCTTATTATCACTATTTCAGCCAAATGGCGTCTCACCCAATTTAGAGACGGATTGCCATAATCGCCATGCTTGGCAGGCGTGTTGACGATAGCAATATGGTGGTAAAATACATAGAGAACGCTGCTGTTTATTCTCTAGTAAGCCCCTTAGCCGCCTTTTACGACACCCACAGGAAGAAATGGGATAGTGCTATTCTTTACGTTCGGCACCACACTGAACCTACTCTACCTAACTACTATCTCTATTCTCATGTTCTTACACAATTCGATAAATATATTTACTAGGCAACATTATTAGTTTTAGAGGTAGATGCCCAGGGGCCACCAGACTCAATAATTATATAGTCTATTCCATCTGATGATTTTTTTGTAAATGTTTCAGAAGACGTACCTGTTTACCTTTATCAATTTATAGCGCCACTAACATACTGAATGCTTTCATTTGATTATAAATTAATATGATTTAGGGGTCAACTGCTCTCAGATGTGTTGAGTAATAGCAGGATTTTAAAGGAAAGTACAAGTTAAAGAAAAAGTGTACAAGACTGAAGTCTGACCAGCTCTCATTTACGGTGCGGAATGCTGGCCAATTAAAAAGACTCAGGTCAAAAAAGCACTCACGACCGTGATGAGGATGCCGAGATGGGTAAGACGTGTCACTCTTAAAGACACAGTAAGAAACGAGCATATCCGCGGAAGTTTTAATACCTACCCAATCGAAGAAAAACTCTCTGAAGTGCGCCTGAGGTGTCATGGCCATGTAATAAGAAGGCCCAAGGAACACATGACTAAACAAGTCCAAGTCCTATATGATTTTAGGTCCATAAAAGCAATGTCACTTATCACTTGCATGTCTATACTCCTGCCAGGATCACGATATTTATTCGAAAGAGTTACCATGGCCCTGGCATATAGGCAACTGAAAGAACACGGGTGGGTTTTAGTCAGTAAAAGTCTGACACGCCCTTCCGCTCCACCCAGAGCGGGAGACGTCATTTGATGATTTCCCAACCACAAAAAAGGGATGTTGGTACTCAACAACGACCTGAAGCAAGCCCAAGTGAATGACCTGAGGATTCAGAACCGAAACATCTGGCGAAAAATGACAAGGAGAACCGACCTCAAATGAAATAGGATAAGACAGAGAGAGAGAGAGAGAGAGAGAGAATTGTGGCATCTGTACTTTTATGAGCAACTTTACCCATGAGTTACATATGACGGGAAGTCTGCCGGCATGCCCCATGGCCATCCACGACGCGTGGCGATATTATATCTATAGTGTACGACCTCTGTCATATACACTGGATTTCCTTGTAAAGGCGGGGCGGGTTGCTAGTCTATAATAGAAGCCGAAATCGTTGTGTTTCATGTAGACAACTCAATAAAATTATAGCGGCATTATTCACTAAATATTCAATAAGAAAAAGCCATTAAGATTAATGCATTAAGATTGGGTTTGCAGCTTTATCTTTTGGAACAAAAGAAATATAAAGAATTTCTTTTATGAGATCAAGTGACTTCATCTTACACCAAACACGCTAACATAATGGTTTTATTTGACTACGAAGGGTAGGAAAAGACTTGGGAAATAGTTTAAGTTGTAATATTGTACAGCATGTTGTAATACAACATGCTGTCGAGCTGTAGTCTATTTAAATGACAAAATTGACATATTTTACGCCAGGTTATGTTAATTACACTATGAAAGAATCTCCGAAGTTGCCGAGATTTCGCCTGTCACCTGTCGGTTTCACTAACCTAGGAACCTAGTATAGTTTCGTTAAACTAAACAACTATAAAAATATAATTTTTTGAAAAAGTAACCACAAACAGAGGAGTTGAGTGCCATTATGTGATACGATTCGGTGAGAATGATCTCAAACAGTATAATCTCCCATGTTCATAGCTCATTTAACAGGGACCTTTAACATGAAAGAACTTTCAGTTTTCTGATTTCCCACACCAATGAACACAAAATAAACGCGCATTTCTCATTTTTTTTGCAGACGAGAGGAACTCTTTACAAGTATTGGAATATTCTTTCCTTAAGGATATTCATAATATTGTACTCTAAGATGTCACATTGAAGGATCAAATTTCACTGACAGGAAATTCACATAATAAATAACCCTTATATTATTTTAGCACAATGTACTGGTTTTTATAAGTGTTTGTCGAGACATGCTCCTTTATTCAAAGTGGAATGAATATCAGTAAAGTATATTCTATAGATAAGTTTAATAATAGTAGCTTAATATTGTTTCACAATTGGACAAGGCTCTTCCGTGTGGTGCCGAACGTAAATAATAGCACCATCCCATTTCTTCCTGTGGGTGTCGTAAGAGGCGAATAATGGACTTACTAGAGATTGGGCAGTAGCTTTCTCTATGCATTTTACCACTACACTGCGATCGCCTGCCCGCCTGCCAAGTGTGGTTTTGGCAAAGCACCCAAAGAACAAAAATATTGTTCATAGAGCGGAGGGACAAACTTTGATCACCTCGCTTGATCAAGACGGGTTGAGAATTTCAGACATGTAGCAACTGTAATGCGAAGTTTTCCTGATGTCAGCAATGTCCAAGAACAACATAGACTATAAGATAAGTATAATAATATATGCCAAGTGTGGTTTTGGCAAAGCACCCAAAGAACAAAAATATTGTTCATAGAGCTGAGGGACAAACTTTGATCACCTCGCTTGATCAAGACGGGTTGAGAATTTCAGACATATAGCAACTGTAATGCGAGGTTTTCCTGATGTCAGCAATGTCCAAGAACAACATAGACAGTAAGATAAGTATAATAATATAAAAAACGGGCCTAGTGTGAGTCGGACTCACACACAAAGGGTCCCAAACCACCGTACAATATTTAACACTACAAAAACACGGTTTTGTGTAATGAAGGACAAACTTAATTTTGCCGTCGGAAAACTGTTGTCCCGTACATCGATATAGGCCGCGTCATATTACTAACTGCAAATTAGTTTAAAATAGCACAAAAGCATGAAAACAAATTTATTTCTTTTGGCATTTCTTATTGCCAAATTTCATGACTCTAGGTCAATCGGTAGTCCATTATAGGTTTTGATGCCCTTCCATGTGTCAAAATATGCGCCATAAACGGAGCACAAAACGGCCTTATCTTCAGAAGGCGTTGATTTAGAAGTTAGATTTTTTCACTGCTCTTAGGGGGTTTGGGGGAAGTATGATATTAATCGCAGCTTGATACCTCTCAACACGCTCCTGAGAAAAAGGGTCTTAACAGACAAACAGACAACAAAGTGATCCTATAAGGGTTCGATTTTGCCGAGCGAGGTACGGAACCCTAATAAAACCATTTAATTAACTGTAAACCGACATTAAACTTTTCCATTGTTAATACAACGCCAAATAAAACCAGTAGTTTTATTACGAAACAACTCTGAAGTACACTAGAAAATAATGAAACGCCAAGAAATTATAAAAGAGAAAATAATTTCGAAACAACTCAGCTGTTACAAGCAGAAATAATGTACGAGTTTTATTATATTAATAAAGTATGTTACAAACATAATGTTGGCGACTACTGTGGTTAAAGCAAACTTGGCTAACAGCGTTGAAGAGTTCGCAAGGAATGCCACAGAGAACAGATCGAATTAGCCCCGTACCTCTGTGGGAACGAAACAATTTAATTTGTGAAATTTTGACAAAGTCGAGAAGTATTTTAGATGCTAAGAAATTGTGGTAAGTTTTGCTCGCTGCAGAGTTAAGTGCCAAGTTTTAATGACGTTGCTTGCTGGTAGATTTAGTACTGATTAACGAAATATTAGTTAAAGCAAAAGTTACGTCCAATAATATTGGTGATACTAATTGATTAAATCTTTATTGACTCTGAGATACTCTCTCTCTCTAGTGTCTGTTATCTTTATTGAGACATTTATGGAATCTAAAGTGATAGACGTGACTTGAATAAGTTATAATTATATACATAGAAGTTCTAAAAATTTCATCATTGACAAAATAATTAGGACTTTATAGTTGTAATGTTTGTATATATAGTTTACCAAAGCTAAAATAAAACTAATTCGCAGCGAATTTTATTCCGTAATTGCATGATTTTATGACATTTCATTTCTATGAAAAATCGTCAATCTTCTGCCATATAAATCTTTGTAATGACACTGTTTACTGTACAAATTCCTTCTCAGCCACAGATCTATTTGATAGGCTTTGTGCATTCACCGCAATTGATCTCGCCGAGTTGATACCGTGTGAACCAGGTTTATGGTCCAAATTGTACATAAATGATGCAAATTCTAAATCTCATCTTCTTGGCAATAACTGTTCGGAGCTGTTATCTTTTTTATGTGCCCAGATTATACTTTCAGTCTAAAGAACTGTTTTACGTCATTCTAGATTTTTTCATTTTAACTTTATTAGGTTTTACGTCACATGATCTTTGTCGTATTCTATTGTCAAAACTTTAAGGCATAAAGTTATGATCTATTTTAACGTTAACATCTTGTGCCTTTGCAATCTTATACTAGCGACCGTTGCCCACTGACCAATTGCGTTACATGCATGTATTAGTCCGTTTAGTCCCCCTAGACCGAATTTCGGACATGGCGGCCAATCTCGATAGAGATGAGCCCATGGCGCAGGTGATATTTAAGCGCACAGGTGTGTGCGCAGACACAGGTGCACTCTCTCGCAATTGTTTTGTTGTTGAGAGGGAACTCTCAACAACAAATCAATGTACGAATATGGCGACTTGTCAAAACATTGAGATGTCTGTGCTATCTATACTAATATTATAAAGCTGAAGAGTTTGTTTGTTTGATTGAACGCGCTAATCTCAGGAACTACTGGTCCGAATTGAAAAAATATTTTTGTGTTGACTAGCCTATTTATCGAGAAAGGCTATAGGCTATATTACATTACGCTATAACTAAGAGGAGCGGAGCAGTATGAAAAATGTTGCAAAAACGGGGACAATCGCACGGGTAGGCGATTTGATGCGACGGGAAGGGTCGGAGGAACAAGAAATTTAACGCGGACGAAGTCGCGGGCAGAAGTTAGTATTATATACTTAAATTAATATAAGTATCATACACATAACCCTGATATAAAATTCAATTCTTTAATTGATAACGGAAAGCGCATAAACGATAAATATGTATACATGAGAAGAACCAAGCCTTCTCACAGAGAGACAAAATAAGCGACTTTGTTTTATACTATGTGCGTAATGAAATCTTAAATATAACCACCAACCAGTAAATTTGTTACATTTCGGTGAAATCCATGAAGTTTGGTTCTATTTCTATTGACTTTAGAATACCTTTTGAAGCCGAGGTGCTAATCAATAGGATTTGTGCACGCTCGCCGCTTCACCGCAGTCTATCTCGGGCAGCTAATACTGTCTGCAAACCGTACCTGCCATACCAAATATGTTTTTGTTTCATTCAAAAGCTGTCAATACTGCTTGAGACTATGTCCAGTGTTGATCCGAATTAAATGATTATAAATAGTATTATTTGTTATTGAAAATTAGTCTTATCTTTTTGCCTGAGTGCATATTGGTATTGCAACGATCAATGTGTACGAATAATAAGAGAGGTTAGCTTGCGAAATTAAACTTTCTAACGTTTCTTGCAATTTTCAGGTCATTGTTTGGCTCTGTGTTTAACAAAATATAATATGCGACAGTACAGCCTTCTACGTGCATATAATCTAACTGAATAACTCATCATCTGCCTAGCTTTTTCCCAACAATGTGGGGGTTGGCTTCCTGTCTAACCGGATGCAGCTGAATACCAGTATTTTACATGGAGCGACTGCCTATCTGACCCCACAAACCAATTACTGGGTAATACGATACCCTTCATAAGGGTATTGACATTACTATTAATTATTTTGACATCACTATTAATTGTTTTGACATTATTAATAATAATTATGTATAATTTACAAAATGTTAAAATGTGTGTACTAACACTAGGTTTAAGGTGACGTAGCAAGATAAACGTGCTTTTTCTTTTTAGCGTACCTTTCTTACCGCATGGCATCCGTACTTAATCTTTTAGTGTATGTTTTTTGACTATATGATCTAGTATCCTGTAAAAGGAATACACGATACGATGAAATTTTCTCGATACAAAAAAATCGCAAAGTTCTATCTATGATTGTGATTTTTTTAGCCTCAACGCGCGATGTGTATGTATTATTAAACATAGTTTACTTTAAAACATTGATTATAATTGTATCTAAGTTTTTGTAAAAGAGTTTTCGTTTTAATAATACTTTTCATTCATAAAAAACGGCGATTCGTTTTGGCACATACTGTACGTTGCCAGGCTAGGCCTCCCAATACGATCTCAAGTGCGCAGTGGAAGAGTTATAATCGTGGGGCTCTAGAGACAAGAAGTGGCTAGCGTAGAGTCCGCCGTACGCGGAGCAGACAATATATAAGAGAACAGCTCACCTACCATACAACAAAACAACTTACCTCATGGTTGAAGGACACTGCTCTGGTGCCAACCTGGAGATATGTATGTAAGTGAGTGTATCTGTATTGTGTTGTGACGTTACGAGTATTCTTCAGGTTAGATTCCGCTTCAACCCGGCTGAAGGCAATCACAGCATGCGGTCTTCAAATCACTCGTTCCCCAATAGCGTCACTTGAATGACCTTCAAACTATTTAATCGAGATATTTCCAACAAATGAACCCGTGATATGTCAAATTAGGGGTTATTAACAATCAAACAACTGGATCACGACTAATTGTCACAAACGGATCGATTTAAAGGGATTAATTTCAACAAAACGCGTCGCGGAACTCAACACGGCGACGGACCTATTTTAGCGGCAAAATCAACAGAGAGCTGTCAAGTGTCAACGTCAAACTGTCAAGAGAGATGTCACTCTGTTACTCGTTTAGAAACGTAGGCGCATAGAGTAAACAAATCGTTCGGGACTCAACATCTACCCCCCCCGGACGGGCCTTCCCGTCCGCTAATCACTTGGCAATCCCGACAAGGTTGCGCGTTATCAGTCCACCTGACGCGCTGCCGGAGGATGTGCAAATACTCGCAAGCTCCAACGCTTCCAAAACTCTGAGCGAGCTGCTGCACCAACTGAAACCGCGATAGCCAATTTTGGCTCACATCGACAAAAGGGTGCTCCGGCAGGGCGACAAGTGGCTGTCAAATCAAAAAATGGTCCGGGGTCAGGGCCTCCAAGACGTTCAGGTCCGAAGACAGCGGGCACAATGGACGCGAGTTCAACACAGCTTCAATGCGGCAAAATACCGTAGCTAACTCCTTAAAGGTGAGAACGGTGTCTCCCAACAATCTGCGCCAGAGTCCCTGTGCCGCTTTCACCGCGGCCTCAAAAATACCCCCCCAATGGGGGCAGGCTGGCGGGTCAAACAACAACAAACAACAAAAACAACCAAACAACAATAACAACCAAACAACAACAACAATAACAACAATTTAACCAAATGGCCCTCCTTAGGCAACAAAAGGGGGTGACGGGCCCCATAAGGAAGGCTAGAGTGCCTCAACCGTCAACAACCAAACAACAAAAGACCCGTATCGTCCAAAAAAGGGGTTCAACTTAATAACGGCTCCCGACAATATCCAAAACTCTCGCTGCAGAATGGCCAACAGCGCATTGCAACCGGCATGCGAGTTCTTAATGTGACGATCAGTCACCAACAATTCAACATTAAAACAACAATTCAACAATTTGACGAGGGAGCTAAATCGACTCAACAAAAAATCAGGGTCCTTCGTTCCAACAGCGAGCACCTTGAGCCCGGGCAAAGGACCCGACATCAAGACTGGCGATCGAGGCCAATCATCCTCGGGGTGAGTCAGCCAGTCTGGACCCCACCATAGGGGGTGAGCAATCAAGCGGGGTGCCATGCACCCACGTGAGGCCACGGCACCTGGGTTCAAATCTCCAGGCACGTGCCTCCAAATCAAAGGCGTTTCAAATTTTGAATCTGGGACACTCGGTACGCAACAAAGATCTCCAAAGAGTGGACGGACGTCTTCAACCAACCCAAACAATTTGACTGTCCGTCCAGGCGTAAGAAACCCGAATGTCCACAGTTCCACCCAAAGTGTGAGCAACGTGGTTCAATAGACGCACAAGACGCGCCGCCCCTGACAATTCAACTTAGGGATGGTCAGTGCCGTCCGGAGGGGGGCCACCTTGCTCTTGACCAAGACCAGTGACAAATTCACCTGGCCTGTTGCGCAGACGGTGCGCAGACAAACAACAGCTGCATAACCGTGCGAAGACGCATCACAAACAAGGGTAGCAGTGTAGCTCCCAGGAGGGAGGATAGCGCGGGGTAATACGACCTCGTTGACTGCAGGGAGTGCGGATACAAATTGGAGCCAATCTTCCAACAGGGTTTCCCGAATTGGCTCGTCCCAGCCAAGTCCCGCAGTCCAAAGGCGCTCAAGAAAACAATTTTGCCCAAAACAATACAAACAAAACAACAAAACAATAGACAAAAGGCAACCCTGGGCTCCCATGTCCAAACTGGCACGGACCACAACAGAGTCCCCCGTGGGCCCCCAGACCTGACCGATGCCGTTGGCAACAAAACCGTGTCGATCTGAGAGGTACCTTAGCGGGGCAGGCGCCAATGTCCTAACAATGCCTGGGCGGCGACCGATCGCCACACCCAGACCCAAGTCTTTCCCGACGAGGATGCAATTCAAATTCCTCGTCCGCGCGGTGTCCCGAGCCACGCGCCATCGCTGGAAGGGCATATCCCACCGGAGGCCTGAATGGCGGGGGGCGTGACTCCAACCGGGGACGTTCCGCCAAAGGAGGGGAGGGAAGGCGGTGCTGGTCCGGCCAGCGGTGCCTAGCAACAATTGCGTAATCGCCTTTACGCGGGGAGACCAAATGGCGGTCGCGCGGCTCCCGATCAACTTGCGCGGGGGGTGGAGTGCGGCGCTCAAAATTGCGGGCCTCTCCCCGGTTCTGAACCGGCGAGGCAGAAGCCCGGTGACCAACTCCATGGTACCCCTCGTGCGCGAACCTTCATCAGAGGCTGGTCTGCCAGCGTGGTTCGCGTTAGTGCACAATATGTCCAAATGGGACCCCCCACAAATTCTACAAGGGCGGGGGTTGGGGCAGTCCCGATGGAAGTGAGCCCCCAAACAAGAGAAGCACAGGCGGCGTGCATTGGCAATTCGGCGGCGGGCACTCACGTACAACTTCAAAAAGGCCGCGCAAGTTGCCATGCCATGCCCCGTGTCCCTACAAAACTCACAACCAGGACGACTCTGGGTGCCAGCAAAACGAGCGGCGGGGCGACCATCAACAGGCCCGCGAGCCCTAATCCGTCCCTGGTCTCGTGGCCGGGAAGACGGCTGGCATGACTCAGTGGCAACGCCAGAGTTGTCCACAAACCGACACTCATCCTCTAAAAATTGGACGAGGTCATCAAATGGGGGGAGATGTGTGACACTATCCCCACCATACTTTTGCTCGAAACGAGCCCTCAAATCGGCAGGAAGCCGTTGCAGCACAACGTGCACCAAAGGGTAAGACCATTGGTCCACCGGCAAGTCCAATCGCTTTAAAGCGTTGGTCGCTACCACCAACGGGTTCAACAGGTCAGTACGCAATGCTGACAAACTAGTAATGACCGGTAACCCCAAAATCAATGCAATATGAACATCAGCCAAACAACGTTCATTTGGTACCGCTGGGTGAGTAGTCCCAAAGCGGTAGGGTAGGCTGGGTCAGTCAACGACAGATGCTGTACCAAGGCTCGGGCCTCACCTTCCAGGACAGACAACAAATAGGCCAACTTTAGGGCGGGTCTGAGGTCCGAGCGTGCATCAACCAAACTTGCAAACAGGTTGTGGAAACCGTACCAGTGGTCCCAGCGACCGTCAAGTGTGGCAGTTCCAAAGCAGGCAATCTACTCAATAGTCCGGGACCTGAAACAACCGAGGTCTCCGGCTTGACCTGGACAGGTGTCCGGCACTGCAATATTTCCATCTGTATGCCATTGCACAAACAAAACCATTCAAATAAACAAAATAATTAAATTATCAAATAACAAACTTCAATCAATAAATAACAAGGAAATCCAACGCAAACAATCAAATAAAATAAACCAAGCAAAAGGTAATTAAGTAACAAAGTTCAAACAATATATTACAAAATAACTACAATCAAACTACCAAACTGACTAATCAGCAACTCAAGAAATAACATTAAATTGTTTCAATTCAATTCAACAATAAACTTTTATTTTAATTCAAAATCAATATCAACGTTCAAAATTCTATATCATATTCATTTCAAATATTCAAATTCTAATCCAATTCCAAAAGTTAAGTTCACAAACCACTTTGTTAATGGTACAACAA
The DNA here is from genome assembly GCA_932294355.1 of Aporophyla lueneburgensis. Classification (NCBI taxonomy): domain Eukaryota; kingdom Metazoa; phylum Arthropoda; class Insecta; order Lepidoptera; family Noctuidae; genus Aporophyla; species Aporophyla lueneburgensis. The sequence goes on along the minus strand of OW028758.1, from coordinate 7,971,026 downwards.
TAATGAACCTTTATTCCAACTCAAAACAATGGTAATACTCAAAAATGCCAATAATTTTTCAAATATTAATTTTCACAAATAACCATATCAATGGTACAAACTCAATACTTTAATGTCTTCCTGACATTCAATACAACACAGAGGTCAGACACAAAAAGGGGCTACAACAAGGGGGTGCAACACAGCCCAATCCAATCCACTTTATTAGCCCGGCTGACTTTGGCAACATCAGGTTACCCGTCTCAATAAATTCAAACAAATTATTTCAAATAACAATTAATTATAGTTAACAAATATTTACAGCGTATTACTACTTCCCTTATAGAGACTGCCAAGTAATTAGCCTACTGTAAATTACCAATTTGTTGGTTATATGTCTTATAACCGCGCTTCTGCTACCAAGATGTACGTTGCCAGGCTAGGCCTCCCAATACGATCTCAAGTGCGCAGTGGAAGAGTTATAATCGTGGGGCTCTAGAGACAAGAAGTGGCTAGCGTAGAGTCCGCCGTACGCGGAGCAGACAATATATAAGAGAACAGCTCACCTACCATACAACAAAACAACTTACCTCATGGTTGAAGGACACTGCTCTGGTGCCAACCTGGAGATATGTATGTAAGTGAGTGTATCTGTATTGTGTTGTGACGTTACGAGTATTCTTCAGGTTAGATTCCGCTTCAACCCGGCTGAAGGCAATCACAGCATGCGGTCTTCAAATCACTCGTTCCCCAATAGCGTCACTTGAATGACCTTCAAACTATTTAATCGAGATATTTCCAACAAATGAACCCGTGATATGTCAAATTAGGGGTTATTAACAATCAAACAACTGGATCACGACTAATTGTCACAAACGGATCGATTTAAAGGGATTAATTTCAACAAAACGCGTCGCGGAACTCAACACGGCGACGGACCTATTTTAGCGGCAAAATCAACAGAGAGCTGTCAAGTGTCAACGTCAAACTGTCAAGAGAGATGTCACTCTGTTACTTGTTTAGAAACGTAGGCGCATAGAGTAAACAAATCGTTCGGGACTCAACACATACGTTATTTTATTCCAAGCGCACACACATTATCGCCATCTCTTCTTTTGCCTATCATAAGTAGTGTCATCACTCTCGTTCGTTCATAAATCAGTCGCCCAGTAGGGCTCATCGACGACGAACCTATGTCACTTTTTTACAAATCGGTGCGATTAAAATTACGTTTTTTAAATATTTGTGTTCACAGAAAAAGGCAGTAGTTAAGCATTTTGCTGTAATGATTTAATATAATAAGTGTTGGCTTTCCAAATAACTTTGTATTTCGAATGTATATGTGTCTATTTTTGTGACTGTGAACAATATAACATTCTTTTTCTATTACCATTTAGAGACGACCTAAATTATGTATGAAAATGGGAAGAACCATAAACCAAAACTGAACAGTACCTTCAAGGTTAGGAGTGCCTGCACAAGGCAATTAATTTATTCATTTTGCAAGAATGAAATACCAATAAGATGATCATAACAGTAAATCGAATTCACCACCTTCACTAAGGCATTACAGCAACAATCTATTCTCACTTTGTAAAGTAATATTGAGTAAACACCTAATTTTCTAGAGAAGAACGTCTGTTTTATCCCAAAAACTTATAATAATCATGCATTTAGAAATAAAATAAAATATATAATTTGTTTTTAGGTTTGAACTATGTCAACAATATATCTATATGTGAAGTACTGTCACTTCAAATACAGCACAACGAATGAATGGAGTAGCATTAGAATTGTAAAAAAGGTGAGGTTTTACTTGACAGCAGCTCAAAGAAGGGTAATGATTTAAACAGGCTGTGTCAAACACCGAACTAGTTTAAAAAAATATCATTGGCATGTAAAAGTGTTTGTACAAACCTACTTACAGAAATAAAATCATTTATCATTTATAGCAGATGTGAAGTTTTATTGAAAATAAAAATTTTAATTTCATGTATCAATCAATCAATCAAATCAGTTTATTTCGGGCTACAAAGACCCAAATCATAATACCATACAGAGTATCATACATACAAAAAAACCACGTAAACATAACTATTGTACACGAAGTGACGGCGACGTGTTGCGCTGCGTAGTATCGCGTAGCCTTCCACGGAATCGCCGATACACGACACCCTTCGGCCAAAACTCTTCCTTGAGGAAGGTCTCGATTTGATGAGTTGGAACTCGGACCACGAATGACTTGAAGTTTGTGTTGTGGCACGGTTCCAACTTCTCGACCCTCAAGGTCCAGTTGGAATTAACACGTACAAACTCCACGATCTCCTCAACCTTCGTGGTGTAATGTTGACGGGACACATAGAGCTGCGTCGTTAGTGTAGCTGGACGCAGCAGCATACTGAGTCCTGCTAGCGCGGTCCCACACTGGTTCCGACTACGAAGCTTCTTCCTCTCTACCTTCACGAAGCCATCCTTGTCAGGCACGTGGCCTGAAGCCGAGCCTAGCTGTTTCGAACTCTATATGTACCGTGTTTGATACCTAATCATTAGCAGCCTATAACGTTCGCACTGCTGGGACACAGGCCTCCTCTCGGTGAGAGAGAGTGGGACATAATCCACCACGCGGGCCCAGTGCGGGTTAGTAGATGTCACATGTCTTCGATTTTTTAGTTCTACGACATGTTTACTCACGATGTTTTCCTTCACAGTTTTGAGAGCAGTGGTGCTGAAATAATTTACACAGAGTAAAGGTACTGGGTGGGAATAGTTACTGGAAAACTATAATTACTTTTTCTAGTTTTATTAAATTTTGTATGTACTAACATAGATATTAAGAAAATTGTTACTAACACTTTTATGGATTCTGTCCGAAATAAATGAATAATAATAATAATAAAGCGTCTGCTCGGGTTCGAACTCGTAAATAGTAGCCGTTGCCACTGAGCCACCACTGCTTCTTGATATCTAATCGACATCTAATCAAAGCACTCGTGTAGACAAGAGTGCTTTCTGAAAACATATTGGCTATTTATAATTTTTCATTCCTACAAGATTTTATGGATGATCAAAACAATGGTGTTTTACTCTGTTTTGAATAACACTAAACATACTTCTATAACCTTATGAAGACTGTTTAGCAAAATATTTGTGTACTCCATCTCTGAATTACCCCTAACCCCAAAATAACTAATAATTTTATTTTTCATTACAGTTATTTATTTATTTATTTACATTGCCCTCTGCAGTCGGGTAAAACACCCAAATAAAAAGATATAATCTAGACATAGTTACAAAATATCGGCAATAATATCGGTTTTGATTTTCTAACCGCAGTCACACGTAATTACTAAAATATGTATGTATTAGTCAAGTAATTTTAACATTTATCATACACATTGCCATACGAAATTGACCTTGAAGGAAATATAAATAACTTGTAAAATAAGGTGAAAAAATACAGATAACTAGTATTTCGTAATGGACGAAGTCTATGTAAAATATTGTAATTGTCATTTACCAAATAAATGTATAGTAATCGGTGAAATGAAATTGTTATTAATCTCTTAAACACCATCATATATTTTATTCATAGACCTTTAGAAGATTAATTCGTTATTTTTAATTTCATGTTGTAAATCTATATATTAATACGTGAAGCGAAAATTTTGGAACCCTTTTTACGAAAATTGGGTGGACGGAGGAGTATGAAATTTCGCACACATATAGTTCATACAGAGAAGAAGTGACGAATGCTAATTTTTTTTTTAATTGTGCGTAAAAATACATTATTTTCAATATTAATACCATATTGTTTTTTATATTCTTTTATTTCATTGTACAAACATATAAATTATATTTTTAAATATTAAACATTAAACAAAAATTATAAAAACATTTAAAAATATAAAAAATTGTAGCCCACCGGTATCGGGAACAGGGTCCAAGCTACCGGCGGTCAGGGCTCCAGAGAGAGGAACCTCCTGACAATACGAGCCGTATCCTGAAGTACCGCTTTCTGAATCAAGCCCTTGATCCAGCTGCCTAACGAGAGCCTCCTTAGATGTTGGTCGAGGCTCTTGGCTATCAAGCCGTTGACTATCGGCACAATGATCGCTAAATCCACATCCCACATGTCGACAACCTCGCGAGCTAAGTCAAGATACTTGATCTGTTTATCTTTCTCAGCTTTCACGAGGTTCTCGTCATGTGGGACCATTATGTCAACAATCATTGTGCGCCGCTCTACTCGATCCATCACTACTATATCAGGCTTATTTGCAACAATAGTCTTGTCAGTGATGATGGATCGATCCCAGTACAATGTGATATTTCCATTTTCGAGAACTGGGTCGGGCACATACCTGTAGTACGGCACCTCTGATTCCACAAGACTGTATTTCAGAGCAAGTTGCTGGTGGATAATCCTAGCTACTAGGTTGTGCCTATGCAAGTATTCTTCGTTAGCTAGTCGAGAACACCCAGAAATTATGTGTCTAATTGATTCTCCTGGACGGTGGCATACCCGACAGATGTCAACCGTGCCATCTTTCAACGACGAACTTGTTGGCTTATGGTCATATCAATGAGGAGCAGCTCCTTAGTACCTTATATACTTATTTATTTTTTTATTTATTTTCATACATATTTCGTTACATTTTTAAATATTTTTACAAAATAAATATACAAAAACATTTAAAAATATAAAAAATAGCGGTCCATCGGTAGCGGGAGCAGGATCCAAGCTACCGGTGGTTAGGGCTCCAGAGACAGAAACCTCCTCACAATGCGAGCCGTGTCAAGGAGTACTGCCTTCTGAATCAGGCTCTTGATCCAACCGCCTAACGATAGCCTCGACAGGTGTTGGTCGAGGGTATCGGCCATCAGCCCATTGGCTGATACGACAATCGGCACAATGACAGCCGAGTCAACATTCCACATGTCAACAACCTCGTGTGCTAAGTCGAGATATTTCATCTGTTTCTCTTTCTCAGCTTGCACGAGGTTGCTGTCATGCGGAATGGTAACATCGACTATCATTGTGCGGCGCGCTAACCGGTCTATCACCACTATATCAGGCTTATTGGCGACAATAGTCCTGTCAGCAATGATAGACCGATCCCAGTACAACGTGACATGGTCATTTTCGAGAACTGGGTCGGGCACATACTTGTAATACGGTACCTCAGAATCCACTAGTTTGTATTGCAAAGCAAGTTGCTGATGAATAATCCTGGCTACTTGGTTATGCCTGTGCAAGTATTCGCCGTTAGCCAGACGAGAACAACCAGAGATAATATGTCTGATGGACTCACCCGGATGGTGACATGCCCGACACACGTCAACCGTCCCGTCCTTCATAATATGTCTCCGGTAGTTATTCGTCAAGATAACTTCGTCCATAATTGCACAGACGAAACCTTCTGTTTCCCCGAATAGGTTACCAAAACGTAGCCAGGATACGGACGTTAAGAAATCTACACTGGGCTCATGAAGAGCCCGGTAAAAGCGCCCGTGAAGCTCCTTGTTTCGCCATACTTCCTTGCGGTCATCGGTAGTAAGTACTACAGGTTTGCGCCAGTTCTCTTTAGCCATGGAGAGCGGGGTGAGTCCCTTGTCCACTGCGACCTCATCAGGGTGCATACCCACTTCGGCTTTTAAGAAATACTCCCTGAGACTGCACACCTCGCGGTTGTGGAGGGTCTTTGCATTTAAAAAACCTCGACCCCCGCACTTCCGCGGGATGTACAGTCTCATCACCGATGATCGTGGGTGATGCATCCGGTTTGCGGTCAGCATTGTACGGACCCTCCTATCCAGGGCGTCGAGTTCTGTCTGAGTCCATTTAAGTATGCCGAAAGAGTACATCAAAACTGGCATGACCCAACCGTTGAAGGCGCGCACCGTGTTTCCGCCTGAGTGAAGACTAATTATTACCTTCTTCAGGCGACCAAAGAAGCGCTCCTTCAACGATTGCTTCATGTCAGCATCGTTGATGCCTAACACTTCCGACATACCCAAATACTTGTAGCTTTCGGATGAGGCAAGGGATCTGAGGTATACGGAATCCGAAAGTTGGATTCCCTCGGATTCCATAACCTCGCCTCGCTTTACATGCATGACTGCACATTTGTCCACAGCAAACTCCATCCTGATGGCGCTACTAAAAGTTTCAGTTACCTTCAGTAGCTCCATCAGTTGCAGTTTGTTGGGGGCAAAGACTTTTAGGTCATCCATGTAGAGGAGGTGAGATATAACCTGACCACCTCTCCTCAGCCGATAGCCTAGACCTGAATCCTCCAGCAGTGTGCTTAGAGGATTCAGGGCTAAGCAAAACCAAAGTGGACTCAGACTGTCGCCCTGAAATATTCCCCGCTTAATCCATACAGGCTCATCATTTCGCTGGATCTGTGGACATCCTGGATAGCGAAGGACTGTCCTCCATTGCCCCATGCACGACTCTAGGAAGGTGCGTAGAGTTGTATCAACCTTGTACAACTCCAGTACCCTCCTGAGCCATGAATGTGGCACTGAGTCGTAGGCCTTCTTATAGTCTATCCAGCATGTCGACAGATCCTTGCGGGATCGACGAACCTGTTGGCTTATGGACATGTCGATGAGGAGTAGCTCCTTAGTACCACGGGACCCGTTCCTACATCCATTTTGAGACGCAGACATAATGGAATTATTATCAATATACGAACTAATTTTCGCTCTCAAAATGGATGTAAGAAGTTTATAAACCGTCGACAAACATGTGATCGGTCTATAATTCTTAGGTTCCGCGGTACTACCTGACTTATAGAGCAGGTGGGTGACGCCTGTTGTTAAAAACTGCGGTAGCGACCCAGACTCTAAGGATGACTGGAAATGAGATGCCAGGCAACTGTGTGAACTGGTGAGCCATTTTAACCAGAAGTTGTGCAGTCCGTTCGGTCCCGGTGATTTCCAGTTCGGTAACGGACGGACTGCTCTGGCTACATCTGTTGGCGTAATTAACACCGGCTCCATTTCTGGTAATGATTCACACACTCGCTCGATATCTCGCATTCAGCCAGCCTCAACGTGACAGACGGGTACTGACCAAATGCCCTGGCGGGGCATTTGGTCAGTACCAAATGCCCCGAATGCATTCGTGGCGGCGTCATCCGGGCAGCGCACGTCTGTCACATTTTGTTCGGGTCGCTCCCAAGCTCTATATACCCACCTCTCATCGCTCTGGAACATACGATTCTGCTTGTATCGGTCAACCCGCCGTTTATACCGCCGAATACGGCTTACCCATGCACAGACTTTCTGCTTCAGGAAGTCGATGCGCTCTGTAACACGGGACATGTATTCTGGAGGACTGATTCCAGTCCCCGAGAATGCCCGCCTTACAAAGCGCATCACTCGTGGTCGAGTATTGCCCTCCCTGAAGCAGTATAGTTTGCCGATGAGTACCCTGGCCCCATCGATACGACGCTCGATCCTGCATTGCCAGGCTGGTACGGTTGGCATTGGTCGAGTAGCTCCGTCACAGTTTGGAAACATGACATTAGCTAAACGACATGCCGCAACAGCCGCGCAATACAGGATCGAGTGTGTATCGACGAGATTCTCGCTGCTCTCGAATAAATTCTTAAGTTGCGAGTCCAAGGCACACACCAGCGCCCTATTTTTCTTGTGCATAGGCAACCGTGGTAATCGGGGTCTAAGTTCGGTTGGGATAGACCTATACTCGCGAAGCGCATCCTCCAGAGCGCTCCTCAGTCGGTTGTTGCACTGGCTACTTACTGTGGCAACTATATCATCCTCTTCTTCAACATGATGGAACCGCGGTGAAATTGCATTAATAGATGACCCTTGTGCCGCGGTTTGTGTCGGATCGAGACGACACAGTTGCTCAGTACTTCTGAGCGCAGCCTTTCAAGTGCGGTGTCGTCCAACCTGTGATTGCGTTGGATAACCCGCACCTGATCCGATAGTCGTTGGATATAATATAATACATAATATAATAATATATAATATAATATGTATAATAATATAATAATATACTTATTATTATTACCTCCTTTATATTTATTATTATATATTGTTTTTCACTTAATAATGTATTTCTATTCAAATGAAGCACGGTCGAATTTCGACCAATGGGCGATGACTAGTAATATAAATACTTAATTTTTTTATTATATATTTTTAATTATTTTGAGTTAAACAATCTCGTATTACCCAACATCGGTACATAAATATTAGCTAGCTTTTTCCCGCGACTTCATCTGCGTAAATCTTACGTTACGCGGACGCAGGTGAAGTCGCGGAATTAATAGGGTTAATGGGGAACGAATAAGGTTTAGTCGTGAAAGCGTGACAGACAGACAGAATTAGTTTCGCATTTATAATATTACGTATAGATAAAGAAGATAATTTATTGCTGTAAGATAGTTTTATTGCTTTTAGTTAAATATTTGTATTATTTGTCTACTCCATAGCACGCTATGTGCAAAAATTTCATAGACCGACTAAATTTATGCTACTTTCACGTACTTATTTCTAAGATGTTTCCGTCTCTACCTTGCTATTGTAGTTTGACAGATGTGCAACAGTGACAGGAATAGTGCTTACAGCAAGGCTATGCTAAATTAGTAACGGTTTTTTATTTCGAGACATTTTCTGTCATTAGTTCAACTTTTGGCCGCTGGTTTTTCTATTTCTATAAACGGTTCAGTATAAGTTTGTGGCGGCCGGCCACTTTAGGTTGACCCGTCATAAACCACGCCCATCCTACTATCATTCACTTTGAAGGTGGGCCCTTAAGATGTGTAAGTTTGTAAGTACTAACAAAATTGGATTTTATGATCTGCTGAATAAATTATTTGATTTGATTTGATAAGACTGGTTGTCAGACTTACTGGCTTCTGACGACCCGTTATGACTGTCAAAGATCCATATGACAACCGGGGCCAACGTCCCGAGGCACGGAGGGTAGGTATATTAAGATGATCACCCATCCACGAACCCACTGCGGCAAGCGTAGCTTATCCTGATCGATCGATCCGTGCGGCTATTATAACTTAGCCACAAACCCCTCAATCTAACTTTATAACTATTCAAAGAAAAAATAATAAGAAAATTTTCGCGTACTATCTTAGTGCATCGTCCATGCATGTGTTTGGATGTCGGATACATTAAAATAGAAATAATGTACCTATGATGAAATAATTGTATATAAGACTTCCAACAGATATTTCAATCTCAAGATTTCTTTCGACAGAACATTTATAATTTAAATTCATTCAAGTTTTGTAATTTCAATTATATATCCATTGTTTTATTAATATTCCTTTTTATATTCAAGACTGTCGATCTATTTTTATCTGGCCTAGTTAACAGATAATTTGTCGGGAATCTTGTTCAATAAGTTACTGGGTCGATACTGCTGTTCCAGGTACATCTATGGTTATATCTAGAACTTTTCTTTTCTTTTAAACTTGGCAGTTTTTTTATGCAGGAAACCGGTATACCTCTACCGGTTAGTCACGTTTAAGTTTAAATCGAATTATTTTTCTTTTTTAGGTTTTAATAGGTAAATTCGAAATTATTTGTGCAATGTTGATATCTATGGTTGGCTTGATAGAGGTGTATATTTATTTTGTATTAAACAAGTTCAATTAAATTAAGTACCTATTAGGTATTTATGTAAAACCATTATATTGTGAAGGCAGTCGATGCCAGTAAAAGACTGCACCCTAATTGCGAAACGCACAATTTATCAGAATCTGAATGGGATTGAAGATTATTTCTAAATCATTGCGTCATTTGTTCGAATAAATTGTGGCTCAGCAACGTAAATAACGCAATGAATGTTGTTTAACTATGAATATTAAACCAATTCCTACCGATAAAAAGTTCCACAATTACCCCTCTGGTATACAACTGTATCTGGTTAGACTGGAAGCCGACCCCAAAAAAGTTGGGAAAAGGCTAGGCAGATGATGATGAGGTATTAATTCTATACTTTGCCATATACCACCAATTTTTGTAGTCTTTTTACACCGACGAGAAAAAAAAACGGAGGAGGTTCTCAACTTGACGCGTATTTTATTTTATTTATGACCACGCATAACTTCTATATAACAGTCTGATTTGCAAGCATGTAGTAATTAGTAGCGGGTAACGATGGTGGCAGACGTCACATGGAAAGCCAGGAAACTTAAATGGAAGTGGGTTGGTCACACCCTCAAAGGCAAAGATAAATGGAGCAAAAGGGTAACAGTCTGGTACCCGCAAAATGGTAAACGACATAGAGGAAGGCAGAGGAAACGCTAGATCGATGAGCTGGAAACCTCAGGAGGTAAACTATGGACTCGAATAGCAGTCGATAGAATAAAAGTGGAAGGAAATGGAGGAGGTCTTTGCCAATGGGCACACAGACCAAGACAGCCGGTGTCAACAATAGAATTACTTTTATATTTTTTTAGCTTTATTCCAACTTATATGTATATTTTACTAGCTTCTGCCCGCGACTTCGTCCACGTCAAATATTTGCTCCCCTGACCCTTCCCGTCGCATCGCAGCCTGCCAGTTTTCGTCCAATTTTTTGTTGCTGCTCCGCTCCTTTTGATCATAGCGTGATGTTATATAGCCTATAGCCTTCCTCAATAAATAGGCTACTCGACTCAAAAAGAATTTTTCAATTCGAACCAGTAGTTCCTGAGATTAGCACGTTCCTTTTTCTTTCTTTTAATTTTGTTGTATATGTTCTTCTGGCAAAGGTTAAAAAAAATATTATCGCTAAGATTAAATCCTCAAACCCGGGGGGGGGGGGGGGGTAATCTGTGTGACAGGTTTTCCTAGTGCAGATACAGGTCCCACAAAGGATTTATACAGATGTTATCCCTTCGTAATTTTAAGGAGCCTTTGTGGTGGAAGAGAAATAAATGTTTATTTATTTATATTATTTATATCTATTAAAACGAACTATTTAATGTTCGCTTTACAGTAGTAGTATCTACTCCCAATGCACTTGCTTAGTAAATAATAGTGGCAGGTAGATCAAGATCGTCAATATAAACTAAGTGGAAAAAATGAGAATTATTGCAGTTAACTCAAAAATCGCTACTCGGTACTTAACCTAATTCAGATGGGAGTATTCTACAAGTATATCCTTTCAAACATAAGGTTTTTTTAATCACTTAATAAATGACTAAGTTACGTGGAAACAAACATAAATATCCTCCTTCTTTGTTTCACTCAATTAAAAACTATTTACAAAACAAAATCAACTTTTTAGTTATGGTAGATACTCCGCACTAATCTAATCGAGTTATTCGTTCATTTGTCGCGCAAATACTTAATACAAATTTAAGACTTATATGGTTTTCACATGGACCCTATTATCCGAATGGAACCAAATTAAAATGGGACCATTCGAGAAGCACCAGCTTTCAAATAAAAAAATATCATCAAAATCGGTTCACCCAGTCAAAAGTTATGAGGTAACAACAATAAAAAAAAGAAAAATACAGTCAAATTGATAACCTCCTCCTTTTTTTGAAGTCGGTTAGAAATGTATGAGTTTATCTTAGAGGAGGCGGTGTTACTTTGTGTTGAGTTAAATCAAGATTTTGTTAAATGATAAATGATTTTATTTCTTCAAGTCGGTTTGCACAAACATTTTGACACGTCAATCATATGTTTTTAAACTATTTGAGGTCGGCGTTTCCTATCTGACTACTCTGAGAAGACGGGCCAAGACAAACTTAGAGATCACAGTCTCTTTTAAAGTACAGACATAATGTTGGTCAGATCATGTGAAGACCATGTGGATTGGTGTCTGAAATGGTTTTTTGAGGAAATAACCACACAGTCTGAGTGGACCTGTCCAATCAGTGTACGCATTTGTCAGTAATCTTGCAGCTCAACTCAAAACTTAAGGAGCTCAATGATTTCATGAGCAATTCTAAAGAAAGGACATTTGTGTTCAGTAGGTACCTATAATAATGTTATGACTAGTGGTCGCCCAGTGGTAAAAATTCAGCTATTATTCATTTAAAATGTAATGTATATCTAATAGATTATTTGATAAAAATACTAGCTTTCTGCACTTCTTCTTCTATAAATAAAGTTATCTGTGCTAAATTACATATTTCCCCGTACGTGTAATTTTCGTAAAAATAGGTACAACGCTTGTGCTTCACGTATTCATATATAGATTTATAGTGACAATTCCTTTGAATAGGAAACTATAAAACCCTTATATTATCATTTGTCAGTCCCTTGTCGCCTCGGCGTAATAAATAGACGTTAGGTTTTCAAGTTATTTCATAAATCACTTGAATACTGGTTGACTTTGACGCCTGATTTTGTATTTTATTTGGGTTTCTGTGGTAAGGTGGCAGGAAAGTATGACAAATGTATTATCATGAATATCATGTATCATAGGATGAGACGAATTTGTATAAATTATTACTTTTCTTCTTAGGATAGGTGAAGGAGTTATGAATGGCAAACTATATTGCGTTCCGAGGGTGTCAGATGTCACTTTCGATGATAAGTTTGAGTCTACGGGTGTTTTCAAAGAGTATGAATTCATATGCATGACTTGTGTTAAATATGAGATTTTATTAGCTTCCGTACAAAACATCTTAGACAATTTTTTTTTTTTGTAGTTAATGAAATAGTCATCACTATACACAGATAATAACAATAAATATATTTATTGTATAAAAGAAGAATCTACAATAGCACATGGACCTGTATGTTTTCAGAATATCGTCTGGAACTACCCATATTTACATTAAACTAGTTTTTGCCAGCAGCTTCGCCTGCGTGGAGGTTGGGAACTTTCGCACGGCAACATGGATTTTAATATTGATGGCGTTCTATTGGTGTGAAGCGTTGGCTTTTTTGTGGGTGGGAAATCATCAAATGACGTCTCTCAGGGCGGAGCGGGAGGACGTGTCAGACTTTTACTATCTAAAACCCACCCGTGTTCCTTCAGTTGCCTATATGCCAGGGCCACGGTATCTCTTTCGAACAAATCTCCCGACCCTGGCAGGTGAAGCGTTGGCAAGAAGTCTGAATATAGTTTTTCCTTAAGGCTTCTATTCTACCGGTAAAAAACATTCAATCTTTAACTAAATCTGATTTATATGAAACCAATTTTAGTCAGCGGTTTTACCCGCGAAGTTATCGGAAATTATCCCACGGGAACCTAATAATACATGGATAAAAGTATCCTATGTTATTTATCATATTAATATAGTCATATTATGAATAATCGTTTTCGTATATATTATACTTTTATATATTTAAACAATCATCGTCGTACAAAAACACTTCCAAATGCTAAACTTTTTATGAAAATTGCGGGTACTTACATAATATCACCCCACACATTCCACTTCCACAACACCAATAGTAATTATTCGCGTATTGATCTCATCCGCTTGACGTCCGCAGGTCACTCAAGGATCCAGCAGGGGTACGTATTTGAATATCGAAGATTAAAATACCTACGCATAAAATACCAATGTTCAAAACATCGAAAATTTAAATATCGACTATATCAAAATGTCAAAAATTGTTATACCTACGCTTAAAATGTCGAAGATTGAAATGCCGAGTGATTAAAATTTCGAATGATTCAAAATATCGAATGACATTATGCCTAAGTTCAATATATCAACATTGAATACATCTAAGTTCATAATATCTACGTTAAAAATACCTACTAGTTAAAATACCGAAAAAAAATGTATAGGCAGTATGAGTGTATTCATAAATGTAGGTAGAGAAATGTAGAGAGATGAAATTGTCACACCCTGCAAACCCGTTGCTATTAAGTAGTCATTAGTCCGTTGACTACATAAGTGTAACGTGTTTTTTTTTTGTAACCCACCTAGTAACTGATTACCATCTAGCAAACAAGCATGCAGTAATCATGCAACATGCAAGCAAGCATGGTTTTTGTCACAGCTCCGGCGCTGCAGGGCTCCGGCAGTCCCACGCGAGCTTAACGTTACAGATGGTCTAAACGCTCACCACCGTAGCTTCGGCTTGTTGGCCGCGGGCTGTCTCACCCCTTCGCGCTTACGCGATTCTAAATTACACTCTAGGGGTAGGGCAGACAAGACTACGTGGAGTCGGTTTTGCAGCGATACGTTTTTGTCACCATGTTGACTGTCAAGAAAATATTTTAATTTAAAGACCTAAATATTATAATACCTTCACGATTGACCTATGCTTGTACACTGGACATGGACACTGATTTTCAAGGACAAAATAGGTCGAAATTGTTTCAAAACCGAATTGGGGCACCCTGAATTTACGTAGTCTTTTGGCTGTTACCCCTAGTGTGTATATAAAAATCCGGAGGCGCGAAGGGAGGGCAACCCCCGCCCGCTGTAACAACGCTGCGGAGGTGAATATGGGTGCCTATCCTTTGTTACGTAAGGGCGAAAGGGGTTGCACTTCCCGTAGCGCCGGAGACGTTGCAGAAGCAACCTTTTTCCATTCATACTACTTATATCAAAATTTGTTCGATATTTTAACTTGTACGTATTTTGAGGTTGAATTAATCTTATACCTTACGGCTCCAACGATTTTCATGAAATTTAGTATACAGGGGGTTTCGGGGGCGATAAATCGATCTAGCTAGGATTCATTTTTATAAAATGTCGTTTTATTCGTGTTTTCAATGACCAACTTTATCGATAATCAACTTGTTCATAAACTTATTATTTTAAACACAATTTACCAAAAAATACCGAGCAAAGCTCGGTCAACCAGATATTGAATGTATTAAATGGGGAAAATTAACCCATTTTTACACGTAGGTATATAAATTTTCGATGTTCAAATAATATATGTACCCACAGATATTTAGGACGTTTGATAGTTTGTACTTCGATATTTAGGACATTCGATAATCTGTATTTCGATATTTGGATCTTTCGATGTAACTTTTGTAGGTATTTAGATTATAGATATATTGGACGTAGGATATTTAACCATTCGATAATATAAACTTTCGTTATTTTAATTTTCGGTTTTATGGTCGTTCGATATTTCCATTTTCGAATTCCGCCAACCGTGTGTTTTTTTTGCACACCGCCAACCGTCGCGGACGATATCGTCTCAACCGATAATTTAACCCATTTAAACGTAGGGAAAAATTCCAAAAAAAATCAGGGAATATGTTCTAGATTTCTTCTCTTGTTCCCATAGTTTTTGACTTGAATACTTTGCCCCCTGATGGAATAAAATTTTGTAATCGCTGCAAAAACCGTAATTTCAAAGGTTTCACTAAAAAATCGATATCTTGGATATAAATTGGTTATAAGGAGTAATGTTTTGGGGATTTATTCTTCATACAAAAATATTAGTTTAAAAAAATATTAGTTGGATCTTACATTGCTCAAAAAAGTCTATTTATTTGAACGACCGAAAATGGTACATTTTGTGCAATTGTTTGTGAAAATTCCTAGAAGTTTCTACGCTACTTGTGAACTGTGGCACAGTTACGAATGTTCGCGAATGTTCTTCTCGGGATATAAATAGCGGATTGTCGGGCCGACGAGCAGTTCGTTTACGAATGCAGTCGAATGCGATTCAAGTGATACAGTACAAGCGAGGCAAGTGATTCCTTTTGACGTTTCTTGTTGTTGTGGTATTTGTGATTATTTAATTAAACTGTTTTGTGTGTTTTGGTAATATTGGTTTGAATGAATTTATCCCGAAACCCCAGCTCGTAATAATATTTAACATAACTAAAAATTCATAAAAGTTATGTCGCCAACCGTATAGGATGATATCGTCCGTCCACAAACTTGCAAACGCTCTTACTCACTGACGTTACAATGCCTATTGATGCGCTTGCGCCTGTGATGTGTGCGAGAGCTTAAGTTTTTTTACAGAGGGGTTTGAGGCCCCTTCCTTTTCTCCTTCTAAAGATATGCATCAGCTCCAAACTTGGCACGGACGATATCGTCTGGTACGGTTGGCGGAGGGTAGGTATTTTAATCTTCGATATTCAAATATGTACCCATCCAGCAGAAAATCAGCGTCAGGTATATTTGCCTAACACATGCTGAGCTGGGCTCCCGTTTGGTGCCACTTTGAGACGCATACCGCACTTTTGTATTCCACAGCACATTATTTTCATTTGTGACACAGTGTCATCATGACTATTTTATGTCTTCCTTTTTTTTTTCTTTTTGTGTATCGGCACTTTGTTTCTACTTAGTTAATTTGTAATAACGTTAAATAATTATTTAATCGTGCTTTGTATGTTTTGTTATTAATCCAGGTTAAAAACTTGCTGTGTCCCAAATATCAACTAAATCCGTTTAGCCATTTTTGCGTGATTGAGTAACAAACACACAAACTGTCACATATCATTAGTAGGATTCAAATAGAATCACTAAACATACTCAAACAGAAAATTCTTACACTACCAACAGCAAGATCATAAATAACTTAGTAATCAGAGCGAAACTGACATGAATATAAAAATATACTCATATAACCTTCTTATAGCACTCCTTAACAGCTAATAACAGTAGCGACAAACGGTTTAGCTCAATAAAAGTGTTAATGAGGTCATAAGTGTACTCATAGGAACCCACGTGGGCTCATAAAGGATAATGAAATTCTTTATTAGCAGAACACTGGAAGACATTGTTGTATGATTAATGTTTTATTATTATGGGGTGACCATATTTTTGTGTAATATCTAGTTAGGATTTAGTTGAGGAAATCTGTAACTTTATGTATAGTCCGGGAGGTAGCGTTGCGAATACAAAAGTCATAGTAAGCTGTGTAAGGTTGACATCGATAGTTGATCTTAGGTATATCACTAATAAGTGATCCGACCGTTAGCTGCTCGAGTTGCTATGAGTGTGGTGTGGGAGGTTGCGAAAGTGGGAAACAAGAAAACAAAAAATGCCGGCTGAAATTATTTTCGTAAATAGCTGACATCATACTGAGTTGAAAAAATCGTTATACAAGTTCATGTGAGCAGCTGACGAGCTCAGTATGATTTCAACTATTTATGAAAAAAGTTTCCGCCGGCGTACTTATATTTTTGCCACTTCCGCCGCCTTCCAATCACACACCCACCTCGGTTGCGTCACAGTTGACGCGAAGTGTCAGTACACTTGATTCATTTATTAGTCACCTTTGCTAGCGGCTTCGCCTGCATATTATGCATATAAACCTTCCTCTTGAATTATCCCGTCTATTGATGAAAACCGCATTAAAATCCGTTGTGTAGTTTAAAAGATCTAAGCGTACAGACACGAAATGCGACTTTGTTTTATACTATGTTATTAAGATTCGAGATCTATTGAAATAGATGGCAATCTATCGGCATAAAATGACAACCTAAAATGCAACGCTACCTCTCGTACTAAAAGGCATTTGGTTGAACTACGATTTTTCGTGCATAAACTTCAAATTCTTAGTTCATAATAATTAATAACTCTCTTGTTTTTACAACATTTTGAAAACGGTTTCATTCAAAGGCTTTTTGCTTCATGAAACCTAACCAATGTTTCATTTACTTAAATATTGTCAATTCCTTTACGGACATTAAAAAGCACTTTCTAATAAATTGTGCAATTAATGTCACACAAGAAATTGTTTGATCGATGAGCGACATAACTTTCATAACTCACTTATAGTTAATTGAATATATAAACACATTATATACTATCAGTAGGTAAGTGGATACACATAAGCGTCTCGTAGATTGATTGGGATGTATACTGCTATGGTGAGTAAAGTATGTTTAGCCACTCTGAAATTGCCAAGCAAGCGGGCTAGCTGGGCACGCCACAATTGCGGCGGTAAGTCCCCTCTTTGAGGAGTGGATAGAGAGGCGTCACGGCGTCCTCACCTTCCGCCTGACGCAGGTTCTCACCGGGCATGGGTGCTTCGGTGGGTTCCTGTTCAGGATAAAGCGGGAGGATACGTCCGGGTGTTTCCATTGCGAGGATCGTCTGGAGGACACGGTGGAGCATACGGTGGAGGTGTGCCCTGCTTGGGCGGAGCACCGCCGTGTCCTCGTGGAGGCGATCGGCGGCGGCGACCTCTCGCGTCCGGCCCTGGTGCGAGCCATGGTACGGAGCGAGAGGGAATGGGAAGCCGTCACCTCCTTCTGCGAAGCAGTAATGCTCGCGAAGGAGGAGGCGGGGCGCGTGAGGGAGTGGCAGTCTCTGCGCCCTCACGTCCCTAGCCACCGCAGGAGGAGACGCCCCGGGCGTCGGGAGTCAATAGCGGACTCCCGGCCACCGTAGGCGCGAGCTTGCGGGTGGCGAGCAATGGGTAGCTCGCCGCCCGGTAAGGACCAAGCTCGGGTCGACGGCGCGCAGTGTTCCACGCGCGCCTCAAAGAGATGTCAGCAGCAGTGTAGGGGTCTACTAGGACCGATGCCTGCCGGGGTCGCGTGATTGTTCGAAAGAGATACCGTGACCCTGGCACATGGGCAACTGATGGCACACGGGTGGGTTTTAGTCAGTAAAAGTCTGACACGCCCTCCCGCTCCGCCCAGAGCGGGAGAAGTCATTTGATGATTTCCCATCCTGAAAAAAAAAAAAAAAAAAAAAAGAAAAGCGGGCTAGCAAGCATATTACTAATAGGAGCAGAATATTCAAGATAATAATGCTTGGAAATATGATGATCCTGCTCCTTTGGGCAACCTAGAGTCTAGACAAAATCAAACTGGATGCTAATTGAATAAGTTCATTATTTTGAAGACAAAACACAAAACTACCTTTCCCCTTTTTCTCTTTACGAAACTACCTTTTGGAAGAGGCGACGAGATTTAATTATATTTTAATGTAAATGTTAACGTTCATAAAAGCCTTTTCTCTGCTTATCTATACTTCTATATCTATATTTTAATCTATACTTCTATACTAATATTATAAATGCGAAAGTAACTCTTTCTATCTGTTACGCTTTCACTACTAAACCACTAAACTGATTTTGATGAAATTTAATACGGGGTTAGTTTGAACCCCAAGAAAGCGTCTTTTTTTAACCCGCGACTTCATCTGCGTCCGCGATAACCGACTTTTATGCGTACAAAGTCGCGGGCAAAAGCAAGTTTGAAATAAATGCGTTGACTTTACTACATATGGCTTACTTGGTTCGTTTTTTGCTAGCCTATATTGTGTTTCACATCTGGGCAAAGGCCTCCCTTTTTTCCTCCCAAAAACCTCGTCCACTTTTTGTCTTGTACGATCGCTGGCCATAAGCAACTTTATATAGAGCACATTTTCTTCTGAAAAAATTCTTTATACTTTATTAAAATTCTTTATAATTGCATAAAACGCCAGCGTATTACGTGCACTCGTTCAGCGGTAATAAGGAAATAGAGAAGTAACACTTTCATTCGTATGCCAATGAAGTTTTCATTCGAACAAGAGCGAGCTGGCTAATATCGAAGGTTTTGTTATATATTTTTTGTGTTTTTTATTCAATGGACTCCGAGAGGTTTTCTTTTAGCGAATAAATTAGTTGATTAAAAATGGTTGAGGCTATTCTAATTGATTTAGATGTTATTGGTTGAAGTATAAAGAAACATCACTAGTTTCTGTGATTTTACTAGTTTTTTTTTAATAAAAATAAATTTAGTAGATGTTATGGCAGTCAAACTTCGCAGATGTATTTATTAGTTTCATAGTCATACTACAAAGCCATAGTTGTAGTTGATCACAAAATTATCTGGAAATTGTCATCAAGTGAAATCAAATCAATATCTAAACATTTTTTTTTTGTAATAACTTTTAATGTTTATTTTTAACTAGCTTTTGCCAGCGGCTTCGCCCGTGTGTAGGTTGGAAATGATCCTACGGAAACATACTATCGGGGTAAAAAGTTTCCTATGTGTTCATTCAAGTACAAGACTATCTATATGTCCGATATCTGTTTGACGTTTTTGTGAGAATGAGTTGAGTAACAAACATCCAAATATGTAAACATACAAACTTTCATATGTATGGATTTAAGCAGGAAAAAATTAATAGTAGTATAATATAGGATAACATGTATGAAATGTTTATAATCGAGTAAACTAATTTAATAGAAAGCTATGTTACCTTATTTTGTTGACTTTGGCATGCTTCTACTTAATGCAAAAGTCCTTGACCTCACTATGACACGATCTTTATACCTACCTAATTAAGGCTAAGCGCTTTGTGGTAACAAAAACGTGCCATTTTAAGTTACGAGAAAACGTCTTTCTCTGTAGTTTTTCTAGGTATTTTATCCCCTGATCATATTCATCTATCTTGATAGATTCTAATCTAGCTGATATATTCATACTTTTCAACTCTGCAGCACATTTATGTAGAAAATGGCTTAAACCTCCATTACCATATTAAAAAATGCAGAAGAAAACACGTGACTTACATTAGCGTCACGTCAGCGTGTCAGTTTGTTTTGATTGATCTTGCGCGTTGTAAATCACTCTGTATACTTGAATGGGTTATATTGACAGGAGAAAGTCTATTTTCAGATTAACAATCTGGGTTTTAAGGTTCACTTTGTATTTAATTTTTAGTGCGGTTCTTGTATAGTTCAGAATCAAAAGTTCAGGCTTAAAAGGAATGTATGAATGTGTGAATGGTAATTACATGAAGCTGTGATGAGTATGCTAAGAAAGGATGTCTAGAGGTGTGTATAGTGTTACGCAAATGGCTAGAATAATAAACAAGTATGCATGCTTGTATGTAGTGATAAGAGGAAGTCTGAAATAGCAACCATGGTAAAAGATGTGAGGAAATCGGTTGTCAAGACATAGCAGTGAGCATGTGATAAGGTGCAATGAGGAAAATATGTTTCGGTTAAAAGTATTTCATAATCCAAAGGTAAAATATTTTATATGTTACTTTTCACAAACATAAAGTACCAATGTTGTGTGTTATCCTTTATTTTAATTAATTTTTTTGGGTCGTATCTGTCATAGTCCTTTTGTCAGTGAAATAAGAATACAACAAAGCTTTGGTGAGCACGTGCCTAGCACTTTTTTGTGCTAATATTACAAAAACCTTAATTTCCGGCCTATAGTTCTGAGTCTTAGTTCAAACCGCTATTTTAAGCAAAGTACGGAACAATGACCCACAAAAAAGAATCCGAGCCGGCAGACAAATTGCCTGTTCTTCCAACTTTCAAAGACTTCATTCTGCCCTCCATTTTGGAACATTAGCCGCGTCTAAAACAATTTTTCTTCGTAAACGAGACTTTATAGTTAGTAATACTCAGTAAATGTGCTCGATTGCCAAGAGTTTGGCTGTGAAATATCGAAAAACCATCAATTTGCATAGCTATCGGCCTCAATGGGCTCAACTTGGCTGTTTTGAGGCCTGCCAACTAATTTGGAAACAAAAGGTTGCAATGTATTTACATTTGACGATCCTATTTCGCTGTTTGTGAGATAAAGGATTGCGATCGAAAGTCTTACGGTTTGGAAATGTATTGTGTAGGCAATCTTCGATCATAAATGTACTAGATTCCCGATGAGCGCTTCAAAAACGGCCCGAAAAATAAGAGCACAAATATTTTTATGGTCTTATTTCAAATTAGTTTGGTCCAATGATAGCCAACGATAAGACGTCCTAAATGCCGCAGTACGCGTTCAAAAATTGTGTAAATAACCACTGTAACACCAAGTTTTTGGAAGGAATATATTTTTTTCCGTAAGTTTATATCTTTAAGTGTTTTTCATAAAATAAAAACAATCAAATAGTAAATATAAATCATTTAGCAAATAAATATTATGATAGTTTGACCAATGTTTGCGACAACGCACCAACTATTGTAACAAACATTGTCTGTTCTGGAACAGAGAATGCATGAAGTAGTACTGTAATTTTATATTTTATTTTTGTTTGTTGATTTCCTACCGAGCCATTTCGCTGTGCAGAATGGGTATCTATTGTAGCGAAAGAAAGAGGAGAAGAAATATACAAACCTTATAAAAATTCATACTTGAACTTTAATTTAAATGAAAAAATAATTTGATTTAATACAAATTTAACTTCTAAATACTGTACATAAAAATAGACGCACCCATTTTTTATTCAAGTGGATCACATTGAGTCAACCTGCACTTAATTATATAAAGTACTTAACTATTATACTATTTTAGTCCTACTACTTTTTTAAAACGATTAAAAATGTTTGCCATCACCAAAAGGTACCTTCACCTAAAAAATTATATTCTGCAACTCTACGTCTTTCAACACGTACTGTGTTCTGAGCATTGAAATGTAATACCAAGAACTACGTCTAGTTCCAAAATAGAGTAAGCATGAAATGTCAACACATTGTTTTTAACATTATTGCATAGACTTTAAGTTCCAGTTTAGAATAACTAATTTTATACTTATATAAAAATGACTTTTGATTTTTAAGGGACATTCAAAATTTATTGCTCTTTACCTTTCTCCGATGACAAAAGGACTTAAATATGAATATTTTGCAATCGTAATTAAGCTTTATGTTTGAGTGTTAAGGATTATAATAAACTGAAGTTGTTATTATTATGAAACGTTTTTCTATATTTCGTAGTAAGAAATATAAATGTGTAAGTGTGTGCAAACGTGGCCACTTGAGCACATGAGTAGACAAACGGAACAGAGACTAAGCTTCTTAAGAACGAGCAAAATTGTTACCTATTTTGGTAGGGTTGTCACAATAGGGTAAGGCAAATTAAACAAAACATTTGTTAAATAGTTTGATTATTTGTTTGATTTGAAAAAATATTTTCTTTTTTTGGAAAGAGTACCTATACTTTTCAAATGGTCTCATGAAAATTTTATCGAAATCGGACTAGCACTTTTTGAGAAATCAACAAAAACCTAAAAGATATCAATATTGTCTACATGGATTACTCAGAGGTTTCTGATCCGATTTCGATGATTCTTTTTTTGTTCGATACAATACACCTGCCATTTGGTCCCATAAAATTTTCATTTAGTTTGGTTCAATAGATTTTATTTTTAGCTCATTGTGTACATGGGTGCTAAAAATTAGTAATTAGTGGTGCTACGGATTACAAAATTCTAGTGCTCATGTAAGAAAATTATGTATTTGACAATAATTTGGGCTGAATATTTAAACTAACAAGGATAAAATAAAAAAAAACTTTTTCAAAAAAAATGTAACTGACTTCAAAAACAACCAAATAAAAGGTTTAAATTAACCTACAAAATAACTTTTCTTTCGGAAGTCGGTGACTTTGTTTTTTATTTCATTGACTTTTTTGCCAACGACTTTCGAGAGAAAAGTTATTTTGTAGGTTATTTCAAACTTTCGTACCACAGACACTCGTTACGTCCAACCACGTCCGACAGCGCCAAAATTGCGATTATCAAACGGGCACAAAAGCACTTTGACAGCCGCCAGTCCAGTGGTCATTATAGAGGTCAGTGATTGTTCGTATTTATTTTAATGTTTTTGCTACAACATCAACCCAACCACATACTGACAATTTGTAATTAAAAATAAAAAAGGACCATAAAAAAAAAATAAAGGTAGGTAGGTAACTTACTTGAAAAAGTAATAAGTAATCAAATATTTACTCACCTATTGTACTCTTTGGGATAGTTAAAGTATGATATATCTTTATTTTTTCTAGTATTATTCATACACACAGTACAATAAACAACCATTATTAACAATAAAATAACACGTTTTACATAAAAATCAAACTTGCAACTAACAAAACAAACAACGTGTGTTGCACTAACCCTGAGATTGTCAACCGGCTGTGCAAGCGTAAACTGTTTTTTTCCAGTCTCGCCGCGTACGCGACAAGCGGCCAGTGGTCACGCACACATGCCCCGCGTGCTTGTAGTAGTGCAATCGAATCGCGCGGTTGTTAGAAGCTTTATCTCTGTTCCGTTTTTCTACTCATGTGACTTGAGCGCCTTATTTTTGTTCCTGATCCTTTAACTAGTGCTATTATTGATCGAAGTAGGCAATCTAGCGGCGCGTGCTACTTCGCTTAAAAAGAAATATGTTATGTTTATTATTGATTTTAGTCTTAATGCTAGCGGGTAAACAATATTTTAAGTCCTCTCGGTAGGTGTGTAAACATAAAAAAATTTCGGTGTTCCAACTCTGGAGAACGCTGCCACAAAAAATTGCCATGCGAAAAATTGGAACCATCTAATTTCAAACCACACTTAACGATTGACCTTGATCCTTGTTGATGGTTATGGTGAAAGCCAGGTGCACTGGAAACTGAAGACATAAAGCGTTTCCTCGCTAACACACCTTTTTTTTTTTTTTTTTTTCAGGATGGGAAATCATCAAATGACTTCTCCCGCTCTGGGCGGAGCGGGAGGGCGTGTCAGACTTTTACTGACTAAAACCCACCCGTGTTCCTTCAGTTGCCCATGTGCCAGGGTCACGGTATCTCTTTCGAACAATCACGTGACCCCGGCAGAACACACCTAGTTCTATGTAATTTACGTGAGCTCCTACCGAGTTATGAAAACCTGGTACTTCGAAAGCATAAAGCGTTTTCTAGCTGACACACTTTTATTAGGTGTGCTCTGAAAAGTCGAAATTCCACGTCTTGAATTGGACCGCATGTGCCTAATGCATTGTTTGGGTAGTATAAAACCGTCTTCGTATTATTGCCTTTCTACTGAAACCGGTTTGGGGCACATCGGATGGATGGTTTCAAAGTCTATTTAAAAAATAGATAAACTGTACTTGTGTAACTGTTGTTTTATAAAAAGTGCAATACCAACGCTATCAACCGAATATCATGATTTTAGTCCATCAATCTGGAACGCCGCACAGTGGGCCCATTCTGAAAATTAGTGGACTTAGGCAACAAAGTTACCATATCGATGCGATTTTTTTTTATATGACGTGTTATATTATTCCTGACAACTTTTATTCTTATAAAATTTCTTCTAAACTTGATAGTTTGTCTTGAAAAAAATTTATTAGATTTTTTTGTATGGAGCGAATCACGTTTAATTTTTTTTCTTCAATTGTTCTAATATGTTGGGTGTGTGGCGTGAGTATATGATAGCTAGGGTCATTCTCTATTCACGAAAAAAAAATCAGCGCCGGCCATCTGCGGCAGCGCGAGTAATCATTCGGTAAAAAAATAATAATTTGGAAGAATTTTTTTGTCATTTAAAATAAATTCAAAGCATATTTTTTGTCTCATTTGGCTGTTTTCACCTTCTTTTTAGTTAAATAAATAGTTTTAATAGCGCATACGTACTTAGAACTAGTAATTCTGGTAGAGATTTAGTTATTATTGCATGTTATCGGTAGCACCTGCATTGTGATTGATGACTCATTTATTTGTGCACTCGGCTAAGCGCATAACTAATGAGTCATCGAAAAATTCTCGTCTCTGATTGGCTGTGTTATTTTTTGACTGCACGTTATCTATTGTTGAATAAATATATCGTAATGTTTCAGGTTATACTAATTTTGTTAATGATAGGTGAAATAATTTAAATTTGTACGGGCAAGTCGTTGATAATTATCTACATAATCAACTGTATGTATATTATTATAGTATAAGTTATCGTACGTATGATCAATATGAAACTGTGAAGTAATTGTAGCCCTGAAAAGGGCTGTTTGTCATATTCCTAACCCTGATGGGCTTTGTGGGAATAATTTAGAGCCGGATCACATTATTTCTTGTTCCAGAAGTGCTAGTGGGTCCGGCAAATTTTCGGACTCTGCTATGAGGCATTCTTCTTCCTCCATAATTTCACTGTCACAGGGAGGCTCAGTAGTCTGTAACAACTGAGTTGCTTCAGGCAACAACTCATTATGAACCTGTTTCATTATTTTAGGTTTTATGTAGGATATGTGGGGATCAGAGCTTATTAGAAATCCATGGAGGATGTCTTCGTTTGTTGCTATTCTCCCCGTTTTCCGAATGTGCCTCTCCCTGACGTTTCTGAAGTCCTTATTACGGGCTTCCGAAGCTTCTTCAGATAAGGTACCTAAAACGAATAAGTACATACATTTTAATTTCAAAACGCAATCGAGTCAAATAATACATCAAACTATATTTATTTTTTACTTACCGATTGGCAAAACACCAAAGTGGTTACAGATGTCTGCACCGTGCATTAGAAGTTTATATACACTAACTGGCATGTAGTACCACGAATAGTATTGCACGTACACATCAGCTGTTTCTCTACAGTATCTTCTAAATTTTTCACAGTCAATGTTTTTGCCTGATGATATGGCTTGTAGAATAACGGAAAATCTGAAAATCTGATTTTCGTCAATTCCCGTTATTCTGGAAGATCTTTTGTAATCTTGGAAAAAGCGCCTCGCTGTATTCCCGTCGTTTGTAGTTCCAAAACCCTAAAATGGGAAAACAATACTGTAATATACAATACATAGAGATATAATTCACAAACAACATAAAGAGAGCGAAAATTAAATACATACCTGTTTGACTATATCAATCAGCATTTCAGTTTGCTCACGAAACTCTTGCTGTGTGGTATTTTTTTTAGCTTGTTTCAAAGCCTTATGTTCGCCGCGAGCAGTCCATCGTTGAAAATCCAGATTATAAGATATATGGAGAAGACATTCCATACACCGAATCTTCATATGCAGTGAAGAAATTCCTTGTTTGTAAATTTCTTCACGAAGTGGTTTAGAAGTCAAAGCGTCTAAATTATTCATCTCACTCGGTTTTGCCAAGCAAATGGGACACGTTGCATATGATGGTACTCCAGCAATCATATTGGCCACTTTTCCATCAATCATGGTCATATGCAATTCATGTGATACAATAATATTTCCACACTGTGTAGATATTCGTTCATCAATTTGTTTTTTCATCTCAGACTCTTCAGACTTTATAAAGTCAGCTGTCTCCGAAGTGAAAGTGAACTTCACTGGTCGACAGTACAGAGTTGAGCAAGGTGTGGGGTTCTCCCAAACTAGATTTTCATTCCCAGATGATGGCCTAGTAGACACTAGCCGAAGAGGGACGATGCTTATCATGACTACTGATGAATCATCGAACTCTGTAGCTGTGTTTGACGTTTTCTGTTTATAGTTACTCTGCGACGAAGAACCATCAAGTCCCCATTTCCAGGTCAACTTGAGTTCTTCATTTTGAGACCTATCAACAGTATTTATATCAAGTAATATCCTCTCCACAGTGTGGTCCAATAGCACTTGCAATTTAATGTGAGCTCCGTTTTCGGTAATCTCCATACTCTCTTGTGGTGGTTAACATCTTTTCTTGGCATTTACAAGCTTTGGATAAGATGGAAAGGCAGCACAGTTTTCTTCTTTCAGAAATTGTCGAAGAGCTAAGTACTTCCATTTCGAGAGCGCAACTGATGTATAAAGAGCTGAACACTTATCTTCAGAGACAGTACTTAAGCTCTGCTTTTTGAATAGTCTCTCTTCTACTTCGGATAGCGCATCTGGATTACTGGAAAGGTATTCGACCACTTTTGCCAGATTCGTTTTGCCGTTGTCTTTCAATTTTGTTATGTACCAGTGCTGCAACTCTTCCTCGGAATTTTCTTCTACTATGGAAGTAGAACGTCTTTTCTTTTGCTTATTACTTAACTCTTCGAACGGTTTTCTGTGCTCCTTTTCTGTAGATGTTCCCGCTTCCGCAGCACATACTGCAAGAGTAGGAACATGGCAATCTATATCCACAAGCTCAGATAAGGCTGCGTCCGAAAAGCCCATCACACTTCTCAGATCAACACTGTCACAAACAGGCCAGTTGATGTTTTTTTCCAACCACTTGCGATTAATTACACGATTCATAAAAGTTCAAATGATACTTTCATACAGAAACATATGATTTTTCAGATCACCGCCACTTCTTAATTTCACATAAAGATCTAGGTTGGTACAAAATCCAGCCATAGTTCTAAAAAACTGTAAATATAAAAATACAAGTATTTCACTGTGTTCACAAACAAGCGACAAGAGCGAAACTAGATGGACTTAATGAATGTCTTTATATTTATAGTTAGTGTTAATTACTCAAGTAGTGGACATAACAGTGAGTGAAAATTATTCAGCCAATCAGAGACGAGCATTTTTTGATGACTCATTAGTTATGCGCTTAGCCGAGTGCACAAACAAATGAGTCATCAATCACAATGCAGGTGCTACCGATAACATGCAATAATAACTAAATCTCTACCAGAATTACTAGTTATAAGTACGTATGCGCTATTAAAACTATTTATTTAACTAAAAAGAAGGTGAAAACAGCCAAATGAGACAAAAAATATGCTTTGAATTTATTTTAAATGACAAAAAAATTCTTCCAAATCATTTTTTTTTTACCGAATGATTACTCGCGCTGCCGCAGATGGCTGGCGCTGATTTTTTTTTCATGGATAGAGAATGACCCTAACTATCATATACTCACGCCACACACTCAACATATTAGAACAATTGAAGAAAAAAAATTAAACGTGATTCGCTCCATACAAAAAAATCTAATTAATTTTTTTCAAGACAAACTATCAACTTTAGAAGAAATTTTATAAGAATAAAAGTTGTCAGGAATAATATAACACGTCATATAAAAAAAAATCGCATCGATATAGGAACTTTTTTGCCTAAGTCCACTAATTTTCAGTATGGGCCCACTGTGCGGCGTTCCAGATTGATGGACTAAAACCATGATATTCGGTTGCAGGCGATGTCCCTATATACTCTGCCCCTAAGTTATACCAATTCTATCAATTTACATTAAAATAACAACCCAATGCAGTGTTCAATCACAGCTCTTTTCTCTTTCATAGGTCTAACGT
This sequence comes from Aporophyla lueneburgensis, assembly GCA_932294355.1. Taxonomy (NCBI): domain Eukaryota; kingdom Metazoa; phylum Arthropoda; class Insecta; order Lepidoptera; family Noctuidae; genus Aporophyla; species Aporophyla lueneburgensis. The sequence continues at coordinate 7,942,251 of OW028758.1, read as the reverse complement.
TTGCGCTGGAACATTTTAAGAATTCTTTTAACTAGGCACATAGTTTTCTTTACTGTTTGAGGCAAAAAAAAGTTGTTCCTAAACTCGCCTGTTTTTACACTATTAGACGACGCATTTTCAGTTTTTTAAGTTGGTTTTTCATTCAATTCATAATGTTTGAATATTGCACCTACCCGTAATAAGATTAAATATTCTCTCACATAACATACATATATAATCAAACTGTAATGTTCCCATTGCTAAAACACAGGCTTCCACTCAAGGAAAGGGACAGGGCCATAATTCATACGCGGGCGCAGTGTGCAATGGTAGATATCATAATGTGTAATCTTGGTTCTGAAACATGCTGGTTTCCTCACAATGTTCTCCATTACCTTTTTGAGAGCAGTGGCTATGAAATTATTTACATAAAGTAAGCGCCTGTCTGAGTTCGAACGTTAGGCCTAAAACTCGGTAAGCCGTCGCCGTTACCACTACATACTGGTCTACCACTTCTAATTATTCTTTATTCTCTTACTTCTGGCAAAAAAGACCGCTGTCTGCGGATTTTAGTTTTTTAAAGAATACAACCATAAACCAACCACCAAAAACATAAGAATACATCTTGCCACCCCCTTCATAATCTGAAAATACTAAAAAGAAAAGAATAGAGTACTTCTAGAAATACTGATTTTTTTCCCGAGTTAGGGCATTGAGTTATCAATTAATTGTGACCATAAACCATGTGAAAAATTCTATTTAAAATATCAAATTATTCCCACAGTCCTCGAAATCAACAACCTGGGAATTAATAAAACTAGAATTGGAAAAGTATTAAAATAATCGTGCTCCATTAAAACTGTTAATTTGATAACTTAAAATTAAATGGCGGATGAAACGAGTTTGTAATTGGAAAAGGTATCATGTGTTCGATAATTCGATTAGTGGTTCAAATCATTATCGCTTTGACCGAATTTTCTACTCGGGTTCTCATAGTTTTATGGCTAATGTTTCGGAAGTGTCCTTTATTATATTAAAGGTGAAACGAAAATTGGTTATGTGATTATCCGTCCAACCGACAAATTCTCTGAAAATTTTGCGTGCTCAAATTACTTTACGAAGTTAACAGCTAAAGTCTCGAACGCAACTCAATTTAAAGGCACCGTTAAGTATAATGTTTTAGAATACAATGGAACATCTTTATTTTGTATAAAGTGTAGTACATAAATAGAAATGGGTCCACCCCTTATGGCAGAATTTTTTTCGTCATAATATTATTTTGCATAACAGCGGATGGCATAAACTTCATTTCACAGAAAATCGTTTGGCATACACTCATTTATCATACATTCACAACGCATAATTTTAGTAGTCAGAATCATCTTTAGGCATAAATTTTATTCCATAATAATTAAAAAGTAGAACCATCATATCGCAGAAAGTTCGCAGTCAGAATCGTCTCTTGGCATAATTTCATATCGATAGTTATTAAAACGCAGAACTATCATATCTCAGAAACTTTAAACTTAGAATCATCTTTTGGAATACATTTCATATCGAAGAAGCATGCAGCATGCAAACAAGCATGCAGCATGCAAGCAAGCATACAGCATGCAAGCAACCAAGCATGCAGCATGCAAGCAAGCATGCAGCATGCAAGCAAGCTTACAGCATGCAGGCGAGCATGCAACATGTAGCATGCATGGTTTCCCGCGGTCCCATGCGAGCTCATCATCGCAGATGGTTTTACGCTCACCACCGCGGCTTCGGCCTGCTGGCCGGCTTAGTCGGTCAGCCTCAGCCGCGGCGGCGACCGTCAAAACCACCTGCTCCTCAGCTCGCGGGTCACCTCGCCACTCCGCGCCTACGCGGGCTTAAATTACACTCTAGGGGTAGGGCAGACAAGACTACGTGGAGTCGGTTCTGCAGCGATTCGTTTCTGTCAATAATTTTTGTAGCACAACATATACTGACTTTTTGAGACACAATTTCATTTTATTTAAGGTTAAAATGCAATTTAATGGAAATGAAAATATGCCTAACAAAATTATTCTAAATGAAATTCTGCCATCTTCATAGTGTGCCAAGTGAAATTATGCCAAATAATGATGGCTCTAAATAAATGTTATGCCAAACGAAATTATGCGGAATTTCAAGTCTGCTAAAGGTAATTATGCGAAATAAAATTCTGCCATCTTAAAAGTATGCCAGCGTAAAGTCGAGCATATAAACATTCGGCCAAACAATGATTATGCTAAACATTTTTTATGCCTTACAAATATTCGTTTAAATAAGATTATGCCAAGTGTGTTATGCCAAATAAAATTTGGAGCATCAAGTTTCTGCCAGATAGCCAGGAACCCAATAAAAATAATTCCAAACATTTTGCGTGAAGTTGAAAATAACTTTGATTTCGGAAGTAGGTGTTAAATAACTTAAATACAGATCCTAAGACACCGACTTCCGAAATGACTTCCGAAATTAAAGTTAATTTTCACATTGTTGTGTTTCCAAGGAAGTCGGTTGTTTTTATTTTTGTAAACAAGTTTTTATTTTTAACTTTTAACCCCGCACTAATTGCTACACCACAACCGGCCATGTGAAAAAGACTTATATGGTTTTCTCATGGATGCCATTGTCAGAACTGGACCAAACCACACGGGAAGACCGATTTTGACGATTATTTTTTATTTGAAAGCTGGTGGCTTTCAAATAAAAAAGAATCATCGAAATCGGTTTGCCCAGTCGAAAGTTATGAGGTAAGAAACATTAAAAAAGTCTAATTGAGAACTTACTACTTTTTGAAGTCGGTTAAAAAGAAGATGTAGTGAAAAACATTGAAACGAGTATGCGTAGATGGTTTGGTAATGTTGAGAGAATGAATGAAGGGCACGCCAGAAGGGGACGCCGTTGAAGAACATATAGTGACCATATTGGTGATGTTCTTCAGAAAGGTCATGTGCGTAGTACTCGCAACCGGCGGCGACATGTATGACGAGTTGGCTGAACTTAAACGAAGCAAAAAAATTTTGTAAAGATCGTAGCAGGTGGCGTTCGGTAGTTTCTGCCTATCTTCGTGTAAAAAAGGTTTTAGTTTATGTATGTGTGTCTGTATTACTGTCCATGTATTTTTAGTTTTTTTTTTTACCTTTAAATGCTTTTTTCGTACTTTGCAATGCCTTACAATATGAGAACTAAGGGTTTAGACTTTTACCCTTAATACAAGGTATCTTGATAACTTAGCAAGGGTGCTAGTTACGGACTCCCGGCCACCGTAGTAGGCGCGACTTTGCGGGTGGCGAGCAATGGGTAGCTCGCCGCCCGGTAAGGACCAGGCTCGGGTCAACGGCGCGTAGTGTTCCACGCGCGCCTCAAAGAGATGTCAGCATTACTGAAGGGGTCTGCTAGGTCCGATGCCTGTTAGGGTCGCGAAATTCGTTCGAAAGAGTTACCGTAGCCCTGACATATGGGCAACTGAAGGAACACGGGTGGGTTTTAGTCAGTAAAAGTCTGACACGCCCTCCCGCACCGCCCAGAGCGGGAGAAGACATTTGATGATTTCCCATCCAAAAAAAAAGGGTGCTAGTTACGACAACATTCAGTGTGCTATTTTATATTTAAGTCTTATGTATGTAATGTTAAATAGCTGTCTTGTTAATGTGAATAAATATTTATATTATTGTATATTATATATGACGGATGTTCGAGCGGCTGAGACACCACGTGTCGCTGCTGAACCACCCCCTGTTCGTTCTCCATAGCGGGCGTGTACTTGCAGGTGTTATTTTTAAAAATAATACTCGAAAAATAACTCACTTAATTTAATTAAAATAATTACAATAAAACTTAACGTTAAAAAGTAACGATTGCAAAGATAAACACTGATTTAAATAAAATCACATTAATTGTTAAACTGAAGTTCAGAGCCAATGGATTTATGCGTGTGCACCGCTTGGCGATCTCATCAAGAAGTGATCGGTTCGGCCACCATGACACTCACAACCCCATTCGGTGTTACCCGCTCTAAATTAAAATTACCACTAACGAAATAAATTCTCAACCATAGAGTAAAAATAATCGATTACAACTTTACAATAAATCGCCTAAATCATCACGCGCCGTTATATATATTACTTTGCTTACGTATTTTTGTAAACATTTTTATTCCACACAAAACTACATAAGCAGTAGGTTCCTGGAATTCGGTGTCTGTTTGTATTATGTGTGACATTCAAAATGTGACTCATAAATAATATCATGAATTTCGCTTTCATTCCTCTTTGAACTCATGAACTTGTGTTTTCTTTTTATGTAGACGACTTTTACTAGAAGAAATTTAATAAATGATGATGCCCATTTTGACATTAATGTCTTCGCATAACAAAAAGTATAATAATTCCAAATACATGTCTTAGAAAACGCGTCTGATCTAGACAGTTTTCATGAAATATCATTATTTCAAGTTTTGATATATTTAAACAAATTTAATTCTCACAAATGAAATATATTTATTACAAAAAGAATGAAAAATAATAAATAACGTTCAACAAAAGATAAATGAAATACGATATGTTTTATAAAAGTTGTTTCAGTATAACGTTTCATTGTACAGTCTCATGTGACCTGCCTTAACTTCTGTAGTAATATACAATAATTGCATGAGAATTGATAAGACAAAAATTTTCCAACTCCCGAGTTACTGGTAGCCAAATATTACTGTCGCATGTTTTTTTTCCCGTGGGTGTGATAAGGGGTCGGCCCTTACTGGACTTACTGGAGAATGGGCAACAGTATTCTCTATGCATTTTATCATCATACTGCAATCACCAACCTGCCTACCAAGCGTGGCGAGGGTTCCCTCTATCTGGCAGAAACTTGATGCTCCGAATTTTATTTGGCATAACACACTTGGCATAATCTTATTTAAACGAATATTTGTAAGGCATAAAAAACGTTTAGCATAATCATTGTTTGGCCGAATGTTTATATGCTTGACTTTACGCTGGCATACTTTTAAGATGGCAGAATTTTGTTTCGCATAATTACCATTGGCAGACTTAAAATTCCGCATAATTTCGTTTGGCATAACATTTATTTAGAGCAATGATTATTTGGCATAATTTCACTTGGCTTACTATGAAGATGGCAGAATTTCATTTAGAACAATTTTGTTAGGCATGTTTTCATTTCTATTAAATTGCATTTTAACCTTAAATAAAATGAAATAGTGTCTCAAAAAGTCAGTATATGTTGTGCTACAATTTTTTTTTTTTAATTCGCTGCAGAACCGACTCCACGTAGTCTTGTCTGCCCTACCCCTAGAGTGTAATTTAAGCCCGCGTAGGCGCGGAGTGGCGAGGCGGCCCGCGAGCTGAGGAGCAGGTGGTTTTGACGGTCGCCGCCGCGGCTGAGGCTGGCCGGCAAAGCCGGCCAGCAAGCCGAAGCCGCGGTGGTGAGCGTAAAACCATCTGCAACGATGAGCTCGCGTGGGACCGCCGGAGCCCCGCAGCGCCGAAGCCGTGACAGAAACCATGCATGCTGCATGTTGCATGCTCGCCTGCATGCTGTAAGCTTGCTTGCATACTGCGTGCTTGCTTGCATGCTTGCTTGCTCCATGCTTGCTTGCATGCAGCATGCTTGGTTGCTTGCATGCTGTATGCTTGCTTGCATGCTGCATGCTTGTTTGCATGCTGCATGCTTGTTTGCATGCTGCATGCTTCTTCGATATGAAATGTATGCCAAAAGATGATTCTAAGTTTAAAGTTTCTGAGATATGATAGTTCTGCCTTTTAATAACTATCGATATGAAGTTATGCCAAGAGACGATTTTGACTGCGAACTTTCTGCGATATGATGGTTCTACTTTTTAATTATTATGGAATAAAATTTATGCCTAAAGATGATTCTGGCTTATAAAATTATGCGTTGTGAATGTATGATAAATGAGTGTATGCCAAACGATTTTCTGCGAAATGACGTTTATGCCATCCGCTGTTATGCAAAATAATATTATGACGAAAAAAAATCCGCCATAAAGAGTGGACCCGCGTGGCGATTAAAGTAGCCCTCCTTGTCTTTGAGCTGAAATGATGTTTAAGTAATTTGTAAAAACTCAGAAATACGAAATTAATTCCGGACTCAACGTTAATAAAGAGGCGGTATCTAAGTTTTAATCTCGTTCTACCCACTGCGATGTTGGTTTCATTGTATTATACGATCCGAAAGTTGGTTTCCTTCTTTCCATATAAAAATGCATTGCATATTCTCGGCTTTTATGTAAAATAGTTTCTAAACTAAAGCCTTTTTACCGGGAAAACGGAAAAAATGTTTCAACGGAGAAATCTCCTTTTTACTTTATACTAGGATTTGTACGTTTCCTTGATTTCGCCTGTTCAGTGCAATAGTCGTTTTGGCGGGGGAATTCTTGGCAAGCGTGGTCGGAGCCTCGGGTATAATAGTGCGGATTGAATTTCAAACAGCTCCTACGTTTCGAGTTCCTTAGCTTTGTTCTTAATGTTTTAAATTTATTTTTTGTTCTAATTTAAACGCGTGTTCTCTAATGTGCTGGATGGGTTTTAGTTCACGATTGTATATATTTGAAAAACATTGTGAAAGTTAGGTAGAAAAGATAGATAAACGATTTTTATAGTGCACAAATGAAATAGCACAACACAAAAAAAACACAATTCAATAATAATAAATAACATGAATCTAAAGAATATAAAAGGTTCACATTTTTTAAAAAGTACATATATTTAAAGGAATTTGACATTTTGGCACACTAAAATCAAATAATGGATACAAAATGTGGTGTGCGTCTCAAAATTGCACATAACAGGAGCCCAGTCCAGCCCAGCATGTGACAGACAAATGTACCATAAGCAGCTTGCATAAACAATGATTGTATATACTTTACACAAAACTAAGTCCATAAAATACATAATATGTTGCATTACCGCACCATCTACCCATACTGTTCCTGCTGTTGGAACAAAAGCTTCATCTGGGTGATAGGGAATAGCTCGTTGTCCATCACGCGTTCTCAGTGCGGATTGGTAGATGTCATATGTCTACGATTTTTTTGTTCTAGGACATGCCAGTTTTTTCACGATGTTTTCATTCACCGATTGTCGAGCAGTGATGATGAAATAATTTACACAAAGTGCCTATCTGGGTTCGATCCTACGACCTACAACTCGGTAAGTCACGTCCGTTACCACTGGGCTACAACTGATCCAAATAGCATGCAATTTCAACCAACAGTTATACTATTTCCTATTACATAATTTTGTATATCCATATAAAAGTTACGACGTACAGAACAGTAAAATGACAATCTACCAAAATACTCAGTGACAATCAGCTCAATTCCACAATAAATACTAAAGGACAGACAACAAGCTGTGTTGCGCCACCTGTCGCCGTATGAGTAACATCGGTACGTGTACAACATCCCGATATGAATGTCAACGATGCTCCAATAAATGCAAGTGTCGATGTCACTTTTGCTAAATCTGAGGTGAGTGTGGAGACAAAATATATGAAGCTGTTGAGGTGATATTATAACAAGTTTTGTGTTGTCTTAAAATATTCTTACACTTCGTTTTGTCGCAGATTTTTGTGTTCCTATATATTTAATGTCATATGTTAGACATGGGGGACTTGTTACGTTTCCCTTTCATTATACTGTTTTATTATTATCATTATTTCATTATAGATACTTAAACTTTACTTTCTCGGCTTTTACAAGGTTCCCGTCATGCGGGACAACTATCTCAATAATTTATCATCATTTCAGTCATAAGACGTCCATTTTCGGACATTGGCCTCCCCCAATTTGTGGGGCTTTGTCATAATCGCCACGATTGGTAGGCAGGTTGGCGATCGCAGTATGGTGGTAAAATGCATGGAGATCGCTATTGCATTTTTTAAGTTTGTGATGTTTATATTATTATATGTACGTATATGTAGCTAAGAATAATTCGGTTTCTAACTTAGTTTATAAGTAATTTGTAATACTAACAAACTTTGGCCCTACGAATCTTCAAAATATTATGTACCTACCAGTCATATGTCTTCATTATATCTAATTTACCTTATCAGAGAGAAGTGCTTTCTAGAACCTCATTTTACCTTAATAATGGGTCCTGCAGTTTTCGAAATGGCCTTTAGTGAAAAAACTATCATTTGATCAATCCAACAATAAGAAGAAGTTTTATCAGTGTCATAACTAGAAAAACACACACAGTATAATTTGTTCCAAGCCATAAAATTAGTTTCGTTTTAATTCCAAATCCCTCCACTATCCCAATTTAGCACTAAATAGAGCGTTACATTAGGTATTCCCAAACACCCGACCACTACCCCAGGGGATAGTGTTTAGCGTGCATTCTGCAGTATAGTGCAACGCTAATGATGTTTGTTCGCCGCTAAATAGCTCGGGACTGAACAGACTCGAACAAATGCCCGACAATCAGATGTTCGACACAAACTAATTTCGAAGTTGTAGGGTAGCTACGAGAATATAGTGTGCAGAGGAATATAATGCTACGGTGCTACGGCGTAGCTCATAAGATTACGTCACATTCAAAACTATGTAGCAGCGTCGTCGTAGCACATATTTGACTATGCTACGCTACTCGTCATTATTCTCACACTTTTGTGTGAAACTGACGTGACGTTTTTACTTTTTTTTTAGATGAAGGGCCTTATTTTGTCATATAGTAAGATTAGACTGCAGCAAGCAAAGACCTCCAACAGTTGGGAAAAGGCTCAGCAGATGATAAGATTGAGTTTCGGTTTTCATACCGACGTAGCACATAAGGCTTATAGTCAAGATTACAATACATTTAGTAACAAAGGGCCTACATGAATCTTCAAGAAAAATATTGCATTTCAATATGCAGTTTAGTACAGCATTAATGGTGTTAGCTCGTCATGAATAAGTTATCTCAATATCTGGATGACCGAGCTTTGCTCGGTATTTTTTGGTAAATTGTGTTTAAAATAATAAATTAAAATAATAAATTTATGTTCAAGTTGATTATCGATAAAGTTGATCATTGAAAACACGAATAAATCGACATTTTATAAAAATGAATCCTAGCTAGATCGATTTATCGCCCCCGAAACCCTCTGTATACAAAATTTCATGAAAATCGTTGGAGCCGTTTCCGAGATTCAGATTATATAAGATTCGTATCTTATATCTTAAGATATCTGGAACAAGAGAGTTGTAAGCGTACTGGAAAGTTTCTAAATAGGCTCATCCAATTTTTCCAAAATATGAATGGGCAGAGGACCAACATCTTCAGGCATTAACATTGTGCCTGATTATAATGTCTTAAACTTTTATATAATCTATACTACATACTATACTACAAATAAATAAAATTGGAGTGTCTATTTGTAATATTAAGATAACCAGTTTTTACTAAGTACATATGGATGTATACACGGTACCAGAGGCGAAGGGTGATTTTATTAGAGAGGTAAGCCGGAGCAAAAAAAATGCTTACCTAGGCCTGACGTGGTACACGTAGTCCAGTTACTTAAAATCTGTGACTGACTTCCTGGCTTCAGTCTTCTATAAGCAGATGTCTTCAGTCCACCTTTACTATACGTGTAAGCACTGGTGATTGAAATAGTGTCTTGCAAGTATAATAAAAGTGGCTTTGAAAAAAGCCGTTTGTGATGTGATCAGTGTCATGACGTTGATGTATGATGTCCACTAAAAAAAACTACTTAACTACAAGACTACTGACTTATTCTACTTATAATACTACTTATACTCTAAAACTATTCGTCTATTCTTTAGTACAAAATGCGCTAAGACATTATCATAAAACTTTTTACAAAAAAAACAACCGACTTCCTTAAAAAAAACACTACAAAGTCAAAAATAACTTTAATTTCGCAAGTCGGTGTCTTAGGCTCTGTATTTAAGGTTTTTGCCACCGACTTCCGAAATTAAAGTTATTTTTGACTTTGTAGTGTTTTTTTAAGGAAGTCGGTTGTTTTTTTTGTAAAAAGTTTTTATTTTTTGACTTTTTAGTTGTGGTAGATAATCCGCACTAATCTAATCGCGATATTCGTTCATTTGTCGCGCAAATACGTAATGAAAATTTAAGACTTATATGGTTTTCACATGGACCCCATTGTCTGAATGAAACCAAATTAAAATGGGACCATTCGGGAAGCACCAGCTTTCAAATAAAAAAAGAATCATCAAAATCGGTTCACCCAGTCAAAAGTTACGAGGTAACAAACATAAAAAAAAAAAAAAAAAAAAAAAAATACAGTCGAATTGATAACCTCCTCCTTTTTTTGAAGTCGGTTAATAAAAAGCCGAGATGATTCTTAATTTTTAGCAATAAATGTTTTTCTATAGAAAAAATGGCTAGATCAGATAATCGTTCTTGTTTTTGAGAATTACGCATGTACGTATAAATTCGCTTCAAAGCCGAAAACGACCTCTCCGCGGATGCAACTGTAACGGGAAGTGTCAAAAATATACTACACTAGCTTCTGCCCGTGACTTCGTCCGCGTTAAAATTCTTGTTACCCCGACCCTTCCCGTCGCGTCGAATCGCCTACCCGTGCGATTTTCCCCGTTTTTGCAACATTTTTCATTACTGCTCCACTCCTCTTGGTTGCAGCGTGGTGTTATATAGCCTACAGCCTTCCTCTGTAAATAAGCTACCCAACACAAAAATATTTTTTCAATTCGGACCAGTAGTTCCTGAGATTAACGCGTTCAATCAAACAAACAAACAAAGTCTTCAGCTTTATAATATTAGTATAGATATCTCAGCAATTTGATTGTTCAGCAATTTGATTGTACGGAATGCGTAGGAAATCTAAAACCCAAAATATTAGAAAGAACTAACAACAATACTATTTAGTGCATGACGTCATGATTTCATTTATTTTATGTATGTAATTTATCATTTTCAGATCAAATAAATACCGTCAGTTTTTAAATAATAATTTATTATTCTCCTTATCGAATTTCGGTCACGGCAGACAATCATAAGTTGTAATGATATTTGTATTGTTTCCCATATTTTCGCCAAATCTCCCTAGTAATAAACTGGCAACACCGGCTAATCAAAGTAACCTACGAATTAGCATTGAATTGAAAATTCATGTTTTCTTTAAGAAAATGTGGTTAAATAACAAAACTTAGCTTTCCCACATAAATGCGACACAGTTTGACAGCAAACATCAGCGTAATTAATAATTTTTCGTGAGCACATTACCCGTAAGTGATTCAAATGACACCGACGTCGGTGAGAAGTGAGTCTTCAAAATTTAGTAGACTTTATTTGAGTTTGAGCCGTTCGGTACGGCCAATGAGTCATCTAGACAGGTATATAAAGTGTTAAAAAATTAACTGCAAGAATTTCGTCCACTTACTCGACATCGAAAAACGAACACATAATTTTTTTTTTGAGAATGTTAGTATTTTCACATAAATAAAACAATTTATTCAAATATTTTTTTGTGCGCTGTACGTAGGGCTGCGCTTGCGGTCATCGTACCGCGCGCGAGCGACTCGCTAGCGGTTCCCCCGCCGCCCGCTACTCTTCCCGCAGCTCTCGCTACCCTTTCGCGATCCGTTTAGTCGTCCGATATCCGTCGCGCGATATGGGTGTGATTCCCTGTGTCATTTACGGCAAATACGTGCGTTCGCGCAGTTTCGCGAATACTTTTAATAATGCCGTTTACGTATTCCAATCGAGAGTACTTAGATATGGTAGTGTGCTACATTATGACTGGTGAAAGTTTAGCTGCGGCACGTAACCGTTACCGTGAACTGTATGGTGAGCAACGACGAGTGCCTGCTGTCCAAACAATCCTAGGAGTCTACCAGCGCTTAGTCAGCTTCGTCCTCATCAAGCAATAGTAGGCCACGACTCTCAGGTGACATTGAAGATTGAGTGCTGGAATACTTCAACGACTGTGTATGGACATAGTGGCAACAACATTCAAAACGTGGACGAATTAAAAACTCGTATAATAAGTGCATTTGATTTAATTAAAAGTGACAGAGACACATTAATCGCAGTGCAAGGAAACGTAATACGTCGTGCTAACTTATGCATTAGACAAAACGGTGAACACTTCCAGCACCTTTTGTAAATAAGGTAAAAATTAAGACCATTTGTAAATAATTTTTAAATTATTGTAAATAGGTTGATTCAAATTGTTTAAACATACCAGGTTATTGAGCTAACTTAATTTAAACAGTTAAAATATGCTATTTGTAAGTAGTTCGATAATTTGCCAGTCCAAAGTCTGTGAAATGAGATGGGAAAATTAGAATCAGCTGTTTACGAATTTGCGCCGTCGATTCGTGTCGCAGGGGTGAATGACTCACGCGTGCGGCGAGGCGGCCGCGGTGTCGTAGGCCGCGCCGGCCTTGCGCATGCGGTGTACAGTGCGCATATTCAATAATTTTGTGCGAAGTGAAAATATTGCAAATCTCTGAAACGGGTTGTTATTTTGAAATCTTTTTTCGCCAATATTTTTTATTTGTAATACTAAACAAGTTCTTACTTTTCTTGCAGTTAATTTTTTAACACTTTATATAATCAAAGGACTTACCACAAATTCCTAATTGCGAACGCACAATTTCACAACAAACTCACTAGTATTACACTAATAACTTATATGAATACAACGAAATAAATGCTAATTAACCACAAGTATCAACAAAATAAAAGGTTTGGTGGTTTGGTTTGGTTTGGTTTGGTGGTTTGGTTTGGTTTGGTTTGGTGGTTTGGTGTGTGTGTGTGTGTGTTTGTTTTGGTTTGGTTTGTGTTTGGTTTGTTTGTTTGTTATAATTCTATTTACGTCAATGGTCAAACAAACATTTAAAATGACAAAAGTACTGTCGCGTCGAGCGGGGGCTCAAGGGCCGCCCCCTTGAGCCCCCGCTCGACGCGACAGTACTTTTGTTTGGTAAGGGCCCGAACACTTACGAAATTCAACAAAAGGACGATATTGCTATTCAGTTCGTTCGAATGACCCGACGTCTTGCGGCTTGCCAAGGCCTCTAAAAAATACGTGTCAAATGACATGAAGTGACGTCATGACGAGATGATTTTGTATAGAAATTGATGTACTTCATAAGCCGGCGTTGTCAGTGTGTTATACTGCAGAAAAATGTTCAAGCGCGGTGCCGCGCGAAATTCGCGCGCACTTTAAATGTTTTGTTTTCGTTGGAATATAAAGACAAATATTTTTTTTATGTAGGTTGCTGTTTTGTATTACTTTAATTTTATGGTGGTTTTCAGTGTGATTATTAAACAATGCTGAGAACTACTGACTGTCATAATTTCGTAAGGGAAGCCGACAGGAATGGGCTTATTAGTTACCTGCGCCACTGCACGGTACATATACCAAAACAACATTTTTTAAAAATTTTGTCTATTTTTCTGTTTGTTCCGGCTAATCTCTGGAATGGCTGGACCGATTTTGAACTTTCACTGGCAGATAGCTGATGTAACAAAGAGTAACATAGGCTACTTTTATTTTAGAAAAAATCTTTTATTTTAGAAAAATACCTGCGTTAATTTCTGACATCCACGCGGGCGAAGCCGCGAGCAAAAGCTAGTTTATTAATAAAAAAAATGTTAGAAAACCCTAAACGGAACTGAAACTTTACATAGTATAAAACAAAGGCGCTTATCGCATCAATAATATCTACCTATGTCTATCTATGTCTACTCTTAGATTTTTTAAAATGAATCAACTGATTTTAATGCGATGTTCTTTTTTTTCAAATCAAATCATTTTCATCAATAGCTAGAGTGATTCAAGAGGAAATTTAAATGCAGTAAGTTCCTTAGTCGCCTTTTACGACACCCACGGGAAAAAATGGCATGCTGCTATTCTTTACGTCCGCCACCACACGGAAAAAAATTCCATCACTTATCCCATAACGTGCAAAATTCATGCTCACTCACGTATAGCAAAATTAGGAAATTAATGGCGTTAAGCAACAGATAACGGGAACTAGACACTGGACATAGGTTGGTAGTTGTTAATCAGATATAAAGCTAAGTTTTGAGTGCAATATTTAGTGTATATTACAGCTTAATTCAACTTGTATTCAGGCTAAACACAAACAATGCTGGTAATGGATTTTGCCTGTTGCATAAACATCATTTTGTTTAGTTTCATGTACAATAATTGGATGAATTCTTTATGTTTTGTTGACATAAACTTAATTTTAATTCTGCTTTTTCATGAGAAAATATCGTGTTGAGTATGCTCGGGTTTGTACTATAGGTTTATGTTTGTCTTGCTATGGTAATTATACAATTTTTTGGGCCTTCTAAACCGCACTATGTGGTTCAAGAACGGACAGAAAGAAAAATTCTGTGACGAGGAAGTTGCCATCAATGTAAGTTACCAGGTTAAATATTAAGGACTAGGTATTTAGTGACATTTATTCGTATAATAAAATTGTACCGAAGAATGTTTATCCATCTGTCTGGATGGATGTCCGGTACTGACGCAGAAACGCTAAAATCAAAGTATTAATTTAAAATAGGCACATATAAGGCACTTTTGATCGAAAAGATAAATTATAAATGATTTTATTTCTGTAAGTAGGTTTGTACAAACAATTTTGAACATTAATAATTTTTTTTTTTAACTAATTGACGTCGGCGTTTCCTATCTGACTACTCTGAGAAGAAAGACCGAAACAAACTCTGACGTCACAGTCGTTTTTAAAGTCCAGATATAATCTTGGTCAGACCATGTGGATTGGTGTCTGAGATGGTCTTTTGAGGAAGAAACCACACAGATTGAGTGGACCTGTCCAATCAGCGCACGCATTTATCAGCAATGATGCAGCTCATCTCAGAACTTATGGAGCTCAATGATTTGGCGAACAATACCAAAGAAAAAACATTTGGGTTCAGTCGGTACCTATAATATTATTATGACCAGTAGTCGCCTAGTGGTAAAAAACAATTATTATTCATTTAAATTATAATGTTTTTGTAATTCATTATTATATTAAAATATTATTCTTCAAATATTCTTCTCCTATATTTAAACTTATCTGCACCAAATTACATATTTCCCCGTACGCGTAATTTTTGTAAAATAGGTACCTACAACATTTTTGTTTCACGTATTCATATATAGATTTATAGTGACAATTCCTTTGAATAGGAAACTATAAAACCCTTATATTATAATTTGTCAGTCCCTTGTCGCCTCGGCGTAATAAATAGACGTTAGGTTTTCAAGTTGTTTCATAAATCACTTGAATACTGGTTGACTTTGACGCCGGATTTAGTATTTTATTTGGGTTTCTGTGGTAAGGTGGCAGAAAAGTATGACAAATGTATTATCATGAATATCATATATCAAAGGATGACACGAATTTGTATAAATTATTACTTTTTTCTTGGGATAGGTGAAGGAGTTATGAATGGCAAACTATATTGCGTTCCGAGGGTGTTATATGTCACTTTAGATGATAAGTTTGAGTCTGCGGGTGTTTTCAAAGACTATGGAGTGTCTTTTCAAAAGGGGATATTTAAATTTTTATTATTTATTAAAGTGAGTATGCAGTCTTGTTCTTAGTGCTAAAATACACACTTTCATAACTTGAATCTTAATCAAAACGGGATATACTCCAAGTAAAGCAGCTTCAAATATGAGTGTTCATTTCAGAACAGGATATTTACACTTACAAAATTCAAAATATAATAGTTCTTTTTCATTTCATAACAAGAGAGGATATTTACAATACAAATATTTACACTACACCAATTAGCCGTTTCAAAACGCGATAATTACTTTTACATAGTGTTTTTATTTCCTTTAACGGGTGTGGTGGGCAGAACAAAAACAGCCACATTATACACATGCTGCTTTTCTACCTTTTAAATGACTCCCCATCACATCTTGAAGACATAACACTATTTTTCCCTGTGATGGGACATAGTTTTCTCCCAGCTGACCGAGTCTTTGGTCGGCTGGAGAAAGAAATAAGAAAGAAACCTGTGATAACCAACAAAGAATAATATTACGGCGTTTTCAAGAAATATGGTCAGCTAAAAGTACTGGGAGAAGACTGGATTCTTAAAGATATAAAAGCTTGGAAGAGCGGTACAGAAAACTGAATGGTATACAGTCCTTGAAGAGATTTTTTTTCTATAATAAACGGGTTCGTGGTTCAACCACTGTTTTTTTTTTTTAATTATTTATTTACCATTACAAATAAAAGTTTTTTTTTCTACATATTTCCCTCGCCAAACTTTACAGTTTGATGGCGAACGTTGAACGTTGAATTGAAGGTCTATGAAAACTACAGATTTCAAACAGGTGCAGAAAAACCTATGTCATTACTCGAAAAGGGCAAGCGATCTCCTTTGTCTTTACATAATTTAGATGTAGTACAACATCCACTGAAAGAATGCAAGAAGAAAGATATTTCAAAGGACTATGGGCAACAATGTATGGGCTCCGTCCCCACCTACCAACACACATGGAACTGATGCCAATATGTTCCTAAAGTATCCACTATTTGATTAAACCCCTTTTTTTACATAAATCAGTGGAATATTTCAATAAAAAAAAAAACAATTTGTAATTATTAATTAACGTATATTTTAATTTTATTGATCTTCCACAACGACGTTTTGTGCATTGACATCATCTGCGTTTCTTTGAATTTCTAGACCTGGGACGTCATTGTCTGCATTTCCGATGAGACCTTGTCGCGCAGCATTGGTAGCTCTTTGCCAGCATCTATGGCACACCTCCAAGTGTTATTGAATAAAACCTAAAACGTAAAAAACTCGATGAGTATCAGATCAGAACCTTTTCGCGTGGTCAAATCTCGTAGGGCACAAGTATATGTATAATGAATATGTCGTGTTTTCCGCGTTACGTCGTGTTTATAAAATATATTAAAATATGTATTTATATAAGTGTTTCGTTACGTAGAACTCATAGTATATACTCGGTTTAGTTTGGGTCGAGATAATTGGTGTAAGTATTTATTAATGTCCTTGGCATTGTCAAATGGCCATCTAATATGAAACAAATATAAAAAAATGAAGGTGTGCTACAGGAAGGTCTACATATAAATATTTTGTAGTGAAAACACACATGTTATTAAGAATTAGATACATAGTTTACATATTAGTTAACCCAGTTAGACCGACCGACCCATACATGGGTTTCGAGAAATAAAAAATTCTACCCTCATTATATGATTTTATTAAAACAAATAACATATATTTTTAGAATCGTCAGTTAATGACTGTTAACTTTGCTGACAAGATACGTAGTGAATTTTATAATTTCTAGTTGTTTTTTGCAAGGTAAAACTGGTGTACTGGAAATTGTAAGACATGTCCTCAAAAAGGTAAGATTATATTATATTTATTGTTTTCTTTTTATGAATATATCATCAAAAATATAAAGTATGAAACATTACAATATTTATATTACACAGAAAATGTTAATTATACTCGTTTATTTCACTTTTATTTTACCGAATATTTTAAGAGCCCATACATGGTTCCGTCAGCACAAGCACTAGACTTCAAACATTCTAAAATTTATGTTAACAATATTCTTGTTTTTATATTTCAGATTAAAACCATTATTGTAAAATGATATTTTGAATGTATTAGAGAATGGTGATGATCTGGTTCCAAAATGCATCACATCTGAACCACCAGATAACGCAAATGCTGTTGTTACAGACGAAGATTATGGAGACGAAAATAATATTATCATACAGAATTTACCAGGGACACTTCCATCCTTCTTTTACATGAGTTGAAAAACAGAAATTTGAAGGCAACTGGCACAGTTCGTGACAATCTTATCTCAAAACGTCCATTGCCATCCTTTCAGGATTTCAAGAAAACCTAACGGGTTAATTTTGCTTTCAAGGCAAGTTTGGAAGAACAGATACTTGTCTGCAAACAGAATGACAACAGTGTTGTTACTGTTGCCTCTGACGTAGAGTCTGTTCAGCCATTACAGAAAGCAACGCGTTTCTCTCAACATCAGAAAAAATATATACAGATTGACCAAGCCCATATTGTCAAAACGTATAATGAAAATGTGGGAGGCCTTGATCTATCTCATCACAACATAGGCGTCTACCAGACTTGCATCAGAGGCAAGATGTTGTGCTTTCTTTTATTCTGCCATAATATTGTATTGTTATAGCATTACATAATTCATGGCAATTGTATCGTAATAATCGTGGAGAAGATGACCTGGTGAAGGCCGCAGGAATACGTTGGATGCCAGAAGTACAGAACAGGTCGAAGTGGCGGTGCTTGGGGGAGGCCTATGTCTAGCAGTGAACGTCTTTCGGCTGAAATGATGACGATGAATCGCGGAGATCTCGATCGCTTCAATTTTCGCAGGTCTGTTTCAAGAGCCATTTTAGAAACTTCCGAACGGTGTGAATATCGTGGGCCTTGTCTGGTACCACTAAGGTACCAGACAAGGCCCACGCATTTCACACCGTTTGCAACCTTGAAGATTCAAGATATGATCAAAAGAGTAATCTAATAAATTATGTTTTACAATGTAATATATGTAAAAAAAAGTATGCGTAAAGTGTAACATACATTTACATTCCAAATTATGTTTTTTCAATTACCATACCGCATAAATTTTATTTTCAAAAACTATATTATGTCTTCAAAATTAAAAGTAATATATTTGATTCAATAAAAATTGTTTTATTTATAGTTTCATTTACTATTAAAAGCATATTAGCAAAAAGGTATGGTTGTGCCGACCGACCCATATGTGGGACAGGATTTTCCAGCTTTTCCGGAAATTGAAGATTTTTCTCATTAATTTTCCTGAGATGCTGGGGCTATATTGAGACTTATATATAAAAATCACAACTTTCTAAGGAAAAAAGAGTTTCAGGTCTATCTGGGTGATGTTATTCTTACCTGTATTAGTGCATGTTGTGAAATATAGTGGACTAATTCAGGTTCATTTTCAATTAACGCCTCTTGCAAAACGTGCCGTCTTTGCCGCAAGACAGATCGTGGACACATTATACACCGTCTTCCAGTTTCCATAATACACAGTATCCGATCCAGTTATCACAAGTCCTTTGTCGTGCCAGGGTCCGTCGAAAAGCTATCAAATAGTCCAGTAAACAAGCAGGGGTCGTAGTTATAAAGTAAAAACCGATAACACAGAGATAAATAAATACGTGAACACTGCAGCGAACTTATTGTGACTAACGTTTGGGCGACTACCTGTACCTGCCTGCAAATAGGGTCGTGAGCGCAGGTACGAGGGTGGGGGTATTTCTAAGAACTTATCTTTGTGTGCATGCGCCGCCATTGTGCACTAATGAATAGATAAATGAGTAGGTGTTTTACAATTACTTGTCGCTAATACTGAAACGGAATATCTGTATAAACGTTGGTTACTATGAGAACCCAATGCATTTGGGCAACGTCCCCATACTAAAAATATTTCATCTTGCCAAGATATGTCAATTGAGCTTCATTTCAGTTTTGTTGATGGGTGGGGACGATTCCGCCCATATTCCTTTGCACAAGAAACAGTT
Source organism: Aporophyla lueneburgensis (assembly GCA_932294355.1). NCBI lineage: Eukaryota > Metazoa > Arthropoda > Insecta > Lepidoptera > Noctuidae > Aporophyla > Aporophyla lueneburgensis. The sequence goes on along the minus strand of OW028758.1, from coordinate 7,922,672 downwards.
TGACGAAGAGTGGTACAATTTAAATGAACTGAAGAGGTATAAAAAATTATTAATTGATGATCCAAACTGCAGCCCTGAAGAAGAACAGAATACCGAAATGGAATCTATGTGTGATTGTCACTGACACCTGATATTGGACAAATCAGGATTTTAACTGTCTAATAATTAAAAAATTATAATTCTGTTTAGTAGCATTAATAAGTATGTCTTTGCTTTTGGTCATTATTATTAAATAGTAAGAATAATCTGTGTTTTATTATCATTTAAAATCTTGAGATGTAAAATACAAAAGAGGATATTTACAAAATTGTACACAACTAAAGGGGATATTTACAGTAAGTACAGAACAAAGGGGGATATTATAAAAGATCCGTGTCAAAAGAGGATAGTATGATTTTTCTGAACTCTGCAGCTTTAAATTAACAAGTCATATTTTTTGGCAAAATGTGTAGTTAGAACACTGCAATGAAATAGTTTCATAACAGAAATAATGCTTTTTGGTAGGTCTGTAAATATTTCCCATATAAGTTTTTCCCATTTTGTGAAAAATAAGATAGAATGTAGGTATCCCCTTTTGAAAAGACACTCCTTATTGATATGCATGACTTGTGCTAAATATGAGAATTTAATATTTATTACCCACCGTACAAAACTTCTAAGATTAATTAAATAAAAATATATATAAAAGTCATCACTATACACAGATAATTAGAATAAATACATATATTAAAGAAGAATCTACAATAACACATGTTATTGCTTGTTTTCTGAATATCTTCTGCAACTTCTCATATTTAAATTAAACTAATTTTTGCCAGTAGCGTGAAACGTTGGCTTGAATCTTGAATATGGCTTTTCCTTAAGGCTCCTATTCTACCTGTAAAGACACTGAATCATTAACTAAATCTGATTTATATGAAACCAACTCTAGTCAGCGATTTCACCCGCGAAGTTATCGGAAACTATCCTACGAGAGCCTAATACGAGGATAAAACGTATCCTATGTGTTAATCCAGGTAAAAAAAAATGGTCGTGTCCCAAATATCAACTAAATCCGTTTAGCCATTTTTGCGTGATTGAGTTCCAATCATACAAACTTTCACATAACATTAGTACGATACAAATAGAATCACTAAACATACCCAAACAGAAAATTCTTACACTACCAGCAAGATCCTAAATAACTTAGTAATAAGAGCGAAACTCACATGATTATAAAAATATGGTCATATAACCTTCTTATAGCGCTCCTTAACAGCTAATAACAGTAGCGACAAACGGTTTAGCTCAATAAAAGTGTTAATGAGGTCATAAGTGTACTCATAGAAAACGTGTGCTCATAAAGGATAATGAAATTCTTTATTAGCAGAACACTGGAAGACATTGTTGTATGATTAATGTTTTATTATTATGGGGTGACCAGATTTTTGTGTAATATCTAGTTAGGATTTAATTCAGGAAATGTGTGAATTTACGTGTAGTCCGGGAGGTAGCGCTGCGAATACAAAAGTCATAGTAAGTTTTGTGAGGTTGACATCGATAGTTGATCTTATATCACTAATAAGTGAACCGACTGTTTGCTGCTCAAGTACCACTACTTGAGCGGTGTGGTGGTGGGTGTGAGAGGTTGCGAAAGTGGTAAAAAAGACAATAAAAAAGGCCGGCTGAAACTGTTTTCGTAAATAACTGACATCATACTGAGCTGAAAAATCGTTATACAAGTTCATGTGAGCAGCTGACGAGCTCAGTATGATTTCAACTATTTATGAAAAAAGTTTCCGCCGGCGTACTTATTTTTTGCCACTTCCGCCGCCTTCCAATCACACACCCACCTCGGTTGCGTCACAGTTGACGCTAAGTGTCAGTACACGTGATTCATTTATTAGTCACCTATGCTAGCGGCTTCGCCTGCATATTATGCATATAAACCTTCCTCTTGAATTAGCCCGTCTATTGATGAAAACCGCATTAAAATCCGTTGTGTAGTTTAAAAGATCTAAGCGTACAGATACGAAATGCGACTTTGTTTTATACTATGTTATTAAGGTTCGAGATCTATTGAAATAGATGGCAATCTATCTGTGTAAAATTACAACCTAAAATGCAACGCCACCTCCCGTACTAATAGGCATTTGGTTGAATAAATTCATTGAACGAAAATTATCCACTACAATATTTCATGTTTATAGTTGAAATTTAATTCATTATAATTAATTAATCTCCTGTTTTTACAACATGTTGAAAACGGTTTCATTCATAGACTTTTTGCTTCATGAAACCTAACCAATGTTTCATTTACTTAAATATTGTCAATTCCTTTACGGACATTAAAAAGCACTTTCTAATAAATTGTGCAATTAATGTCACACAAGAAATTGTTTGATCGATGAGCGACATAACTTTCATAACTCACTTATAGTTAATTGAATATATAAATACATTATATACTATCAGTAGGTAAGTGGATACACATAAGCGTCTCGTAGATTGATTGGGATGTATACTGCTATGGTGAGTAAAGTATGTTTAGCCACTCTGAAATTGCCAAGCAAGCGGGCTAGCAAGCATATTACTAATAGGAGCAGAATATTCAAGATAATAATGCTTGGAAATATGATGATCCTGCTCCTTTGGGCAACCTAGAGTCTAGACAAAATCAAACTGGATGCTAATTGAATCAGTTCATTATTTTGAAGACAAAACACAAAACTACCTTTCCCCTTTTTCTCTTTACGAAACTACCTTTTGGAAGAGGCGACGAGATTTAATTATATTTTAATGTAAATGTTAACGTTCATAAAAGCCTTTTCTCTGCTTATCTATACTTCTATATCTATATTTTAATCTATACTTCTATACTAATATTATAAATGCGAAAGTAACTCTTTCTATCTGTTACGCTTTCACTACTAAACCACTAAACTGATTTTGATGAAATTTAATACGGGGTTAGTTTGAACCCCAAGAAAGAGTATAGGTCTCTTTTTAACCCGCGACTTCATCTGCGTCCACGATAACCGACTTTCATGCGTACAAAGTCGCGGGCAAAAGCAAGTTTGAAATAAATGCGTTGACTTTACTACATATGGCTTACTTGGTTCGTTTTTTGCTAGCCTATATTGTGTTTCACATCTGGGCAAAGGCCTCCCTTTTTTCCTCCCAAAAACCTCGTCCACTTTTTGTCTTGTACGATCGCTGGCCATAAGCAACTTTATATAGAGCACATTTTCTTCTGAAAAAATTCTTTATACTTTATTAAAATTCTTTATAATTGCATAAAACGCCAGCGTATTACGTGCACTCGTTCAGCGGTAATAAGGAAATAGAGAAGTATTTTCAATTAACACTTTCATTCGTATGCCAATGAAGTTTTCATTCGAACAAGAGCGAGCTGGCTAATATCGAAGGTTTTGTTATATATTTTTTGTGTTTTTTATTCAATGGACTCCGAGAGGTTTTCTTTTAGCGAATAAATTAGTTGATTAAAAATGGTTGAGGCTATTCTAATTGATTTAGATGTTATTGGTTGAAGTATAAAGAAACATCACTAGTTTCTGTGATTTTACTAGTTTTTTTAAATAAAAATAAATTTAGTAGATGTTATGGCAGTCAAACTTCGCAGATGTATTTATTAGTTTCATACTACAAAGCCATAGTTGTAGTTGATCACAAAATTATCTGGAAATTGTCATCAAGTGAAATCAAATCAATATCTAAACATTTTTTTTTTGTAATAACTTTTAATGTTTATTTTTAACTAGTTTTTGCCAGCGGCTTCGCCCGTGTGTAGGTTGGAAATGATCCTACGGAAACATACTATCGGGGTAAAAAGTTTCCTATGTGTTCATTCAAGTACAAGACTATCTATATGTCCGATATCTGTTTGACGTTTTTGTGAGAATGAGTTGAGTAACAAACATCCAAATATGTAAACATACAAACTTTCATATGTATGGATTTAAGCAGGAAAAAATTAATAGTAGTATAATATAGGATAACATGTATGAAATGTTTATAATCGAGTAAACTAATTTAATAGAAAGCTATGTTACCTTATTTTGTTGACTTTGGCATGCTTCTACTTAATGCAAAAGTCCTTGACCTCACTATGACACGATCTTTATACCTACCTAATTAAGGCTAAGCGCTTTGTGGTAACAAAAACGTGCCATTTTAAGTTACGAGAAAACGTCTTTCTCTGTAGTTTTTCTAGGTATTTTATCCCCTGATCATATTCATCTATCTTGATAGATTCTAATCTAGCTGATATATTCATACTTTTTTAACTCTGCACCACTTTTATATAGAAAATGGCTTAAACCTCCATTACCATATTAAAAAATGCAGAAGAAAACACGTGACTTACATTAGCGTCACGTCAGCGTGTCAGTTTGTTTTGATTGATCTTGCGCGTTGTAAATCACTCTGTATACTTGAATGGGTTATATTGACAGGAGAAAGTCTATTTTCAGATTAACAATCTGGGTTTTAAGGTTCAATTTGTATTAAATTTTTAGTGCAATTCTTGTATAGTTCAGAATCAAAAGTTCAGGCTTAAAAGGAATGTATGAATGTGTGAATGGTAATTACATGAAGCTGTGATGAGTATGCTAAGAAAGGATGTCTAGAGGTGTGTATCGTGTTACGCAAATGGCTAGAATAAGAAACAAGTATGCATGCTTGTATGTAGTGATAAGAGGAAGTTTGAAATAGCAACCATGGTAAAAGATGTGAGGAAATCGGTTGTCAAGACATAGCAGTGAGCATGTGATAAGGTGCAATGAGGAAAATATGTTTCGGTTAAAAGTATTTCATAATCCAAAGGTAAAATATTTTATATGTTGCTTTTCACAAACATAAAGTACCAATGTTGTGTGTTATCCTTTATTTTAATTTATTTTATGGGTCGTATCTGTCATAGTCCTTTTGTCAGTGAAATAAGAATACAACAAAGCTTTGGTGAGCACGTGCCTTGCACTTTTTTGTGCTAATATTACAAAAACCTTAAGGGCCCACCTTGAATGTGAATGATAGTAGGATGGGCGTGGTTTATGGCGGGTCAACCTAAAGTGGCCGGCCGCCACAAACTTATATCTGAACCGTTTATAGAGAATAGGAAAACCAGCGGCCAAAAGTTGAACTAATGACAGAAAATTTCTCGATATAAAAAACGTTACTAACTTAGCATAGCCTTGCTGTGAGCACTATTCCTGTCACTGTTGCACATCTGTCAAACTGCAATAGCAAGGTAGAGACGGAAACATCTTAGAAAAAAGTACGTGAAAGTAGCATTAATTTAGTCGGTCTATGAAATTTTTGCACAAAGCGTGCGATGGAGTAGACAAATAATACAAATATTTAATTATAAGCAATAAAACTATCTTACAGCAAGAAATTATCTTCTTTATCTATATGTAATATTATAAATACGAAACTAATTCTGTCTGTCTGTTACTCTTTCACGACTAAACCTTATTCGTTACCCATTAACCCTATTTATTCCGCGACTTCACGTGCGTCCGCGTAACGTAAGATTTACGCAAACGAAGTCGCGGGAAAAAGCTAGCTAATATTTATGTACGGATGTTGGGTTATACGAGATTGATTAACTCAACATAATTAAAAATATATAATAAACAATTTAAGTATTTATTAATTACTAGTGATCGCCCATTGGTCGAAATTCGACCGTCCTTCATTTGAATAGAAATACATTATTAAGTGAAAATATATATACAATAATAAATATAAAAAAATAATATGGTTAAATTTGACATTCAGTAACACTATACACAGATAATATTACAGACAAATATTCTCGATATGATCATAGATTGAAAAAATGAAATAGGTTATATATCTATAAAATTAATTTATTACCTATATTTATACTTGACAATAATACAAACAAATAAGATCTTTATATTTTGCCTATATTAACAAATAAATAAACTGAACTGAACTGACATTCAGTAAGACTATAGACCACAGTCACCACAGATTTGGACCATAAACAAAAGAATATCTATGCATGTGTGTATTATTAAATATACGGTAATGAATAGTAGTGTGTGTAACGTGTTATTTATTGAAAATAATGTATTTTTACGCACAATTTAAAAAAAAAATATTAGCATTCGTCACTTCTTCTGTGTATAAACTATACGTCTGCGAAATTTCATACTCCGCCCGTCTGCCCAATTTTCGTAAAAAGGGATCCAACGTTTTCGCTTCACGTATTAATATATAGATTTACAACATGAAATTAAAAATAACGAATTAATCTTCTAGAGCTCTATAAATAAAATATGTGATGGTGTTTAAGAGATTAATAAACTTCAATTTCGTTTCACCGATCACTATACATTTATTTGGTAAATGACAATTACAATATTTTACATAGACTTCGTCCATTACGTAATACTAGTTATGATTTTTTTTTCACCTTATTTTACAAGTCATTTATATTTCCTTCAAGGTCAATTACGTATGGCAATGTGTATGATAAATGTCAAAATTACTTGACGTATATATACATATATTTTAGTAATTACGTGTGACTGCGGTTAGAAAACCAAAACCGATATTATTGCCGATATTTTGTAACTATGTCTAGATTATATCTTTTTATTTGGGTGTTTTACCCGACTGCTGAGAGCAATGTGTTTATCAGCCTATTAACTCGTATGTATGTTTGTTCTTTTATTAACTTTATTTTTCATTACATTTACTTTGGGGTTAGGGGTAATTCAGAGATGGAGTACACAAATAATTTGCTAAACAGTCTTCATAAGATTATTGAAGTATGTTTAGTGTTATTCAAAACAGAGTAAAACACCATTGTTTTGATCATCCAATTATTTGATTTTGATTAAAATCTTGTAGGAATGAAAAATTATAAATAGCCAATATGTTTTCAGAAAGCACTCTTGTAGACCTTTGATTAAATATCAATTAGATATCGAGAAGCAGTGGTGGCTCAGTGGCAACGGCTACTACTTACGAGTTCGAACCCGAGCAGGCGCTATACTCTGCGTAAATTATTTCAACACCACTGCTCTCAAAACTGTGAAGGAAAACATCGTGAGTAAACCGGCATGTCTTAGAACCAAAAAATTGAAGACATGTGACATCTACCAACCCGCACTGGGCCCTCGTGGTGGATTATGTCCCACTCTCTCTCACCGAGAGGAGGCCTGTGTCCCAGTAGTGGGAACGTTATAGGCTGCTAATGATTAGGTATCAAACACGGTACATATAGGGTTCGAAACACCTAGGCCTGGCGTCAGGCCACGTGCCTGACATGGATGGCTTCGTGAAGGTAGAGAGAAGCTTCGTAGTCGGAACCAGTGTGAGACCGCGCTAGCAGGACTCAATATGCTGCTGCGTCCAGCTATACTAACGACGCAGCTCTATGTGTCCAGTCTACATTACACCACGAAGGTTAAGGAGATCGTGGAGTTTGTACGTGTTAAGTCCAACTGGACCTTAAGGGTCGAGAAGTTGGAACCGTGCCACAACACGAACTTCAAGTCATTCGTGGTGCGAGTTCTAACTCATCAAATCGAGACTTTCCTCAAGGAAGAGTTTTGGCCGAAGGGTGTCGTGTATCGGCGATTCCGCGGACGGCTACGCGATACTACACAGCGCAACACGTCGCCGTCACTTCGTGTACAATAATTATGTTTACGTGGTTTTTATTTGTATGTATGATAGTCTGTATGGTATTATGATTTGGGTCTTTGTAGCCCGAAATAAACTGATTTGATTGATATATGAAATAAAAATTTATATTTTCAATAAAACTTCACATCTGCTATAAATGATAAATGATTTTATTTCTGTAAGTAGGTTTGTACAAACACTTTTACATACCAATGTTATGTTAAAAACATACTAGTTCGGCGTTTGACACAGCCTGTTTAAATAATTACCCTTCTTTGGCCTGCTGTCAAGTAAAACCTCACCTTTGTTACAATTCTAATGCTACTCCATTCATTCGTTGCGCTCTTGCATTTGAAGTGACAGTACTTGACATATAGATATATTGTTGACATAATTCAAACCTAAAAACTAATTATATATTTTATTTTATTTCTAAATGAATGATTATTATAAGTTATTGGGATAAAACAGACGTTCTTCTCTAGAGAATAAGGTGTTTACTCAATATTATTTTACAAAGTGAGAATAGATTGTTGCTGTAATGCTTTAGTGAAGGTGGTGAATTCGATTTATTGTTATCATCATCTTATTGGTATTTCATTCTTGCAAAATGAATAAATTAATTGCCCTGTGCAGGCACTCCTAACCTTGAAGGTACTGTTCAGTTTTGGTTTATGGTTCTTCCCATTTTCATACATAATTTAGGTCGTCTCTAAATGGTAATAGAGAAAGAATGTTATATTGTTCACAGTTACAAAAATAGACACATATACAGACGAAATACAAAGTTATTTGGAAAGCCAACACTTATTATATTAAATAATTACAGCAAAATGCTTGACTACTACCTTTTTCTGTGAACACAAATATTTAAAAAACGTAATTTTGATCGCACCGATTTGTAAAAAAGTGACACAGGTTCGTCGTCGATGAGCCCTACTGGGCGACTGATTTATGAACGAACGAGAGTGATGACACTATTTATGATAGGCAAAAGAAGAGATGGCGATAATGTGTGTGCGCTTGGAATAAAATATCGTATGTGCCAAACCGAATCGCCGTTTTTTATGAATGAAAAGTATTATTAAAACGAAAACTGTTTTACAAAAACTTAGATAGAATTATAATCAATGTTTTAAAGTAAACTATGTTTAATAATACATACGCATCGCGCCTTGAGGCTAAAAAAATCATAATCATAGATAGAACTTTGCGATTTTTTTGTATCGAGAAAATTTCATCGTATCGTGTATTCCTTTTACAGGATACTAGATCATATAGTCAAAAAACATACACTAAAAGATTAAGTACGGAAGTCATACGGTAAGAAAGGTACGCTAAAAAGAAAAAGCACGTTTATCTCGCTACGTCACCTTAATTTCCGGCCTATAGTTCTGAGTCTTAGTACAAACCGCTATTTTAAGCAAACTACGGAACAATGACCCACAAAAAAAAAATCCGAGCCGGCAGACAAATTGCCTGTTCTTCCAACTTTCAAAGACTTCATTCTGCCCTCCATTTTGGAACATTAGCCGCGTCTAAAACAATTTTTCTTCGTAAACGTGACTTTATAGTTAGTAATACTCAGTAAATGTGCTCGATTGCCAAGAGTTTGGCTGTGAAATATCGAAAAACCATATTTACATTTGACGATCCTATTTCGCTGTTTGTGAGATAAAGGATTGCGATCGAAAGTCTTACGGTTTGGAAATGTATTGTGTAGGCAATCTTCGATCAAAAATGTACTAGATTCCCGATGAGCGCTTCAAAAACGGCCCGAAAAATAAGAGCACAAATATTTTTGTGGTCTTATTTCAAATTAGTTTGGTCCAATGATAGCCAACGATAAGACGTCCTAAATGCCGCAGTACGCGTTCAAAAATTGTGTAAATAACCACTGTAACACCAAGTTTTTGGCAGGAATATATTTTTTTCCGTAAGTTTATATCTTTAAGTGTTTTTGATAAAATAAAAACAATCAAATAGTAAATATAAATCATTTAGCAAATAAATATTATGATGGTTTGACTAATGTTTGCGACAACGCACCAACTATTGTAACAAACATTGTCTGTTCTGGAATAGAGAATGCATGAAGTAGTACTGTAATTTTATATTTTATTTTTGTTTGTTGATTTCCTAGCGAGCCATTTCGCTGTGCAGAATGGGTATCTATTGTAGCGAAAGAAAGAGGAGAAGAAATATACAAACCTTATAAAAATTCATACTTGAACTTTAATTTAAATGAAAAAATAATTTGATTTAATACAAATTTAACTTCTAAATACTGTACATAAAAATAGACGCACCCATTTTTTATTCAAGTGGATCACATTGAGTCAACCCGCACTTAATTATATAAAGTACTTAACTATTATACTATTTTAGTCCTACTACTTTTTTAAAACGATTAAAAATGTTTGCTATCATCAAAAGGTACCTTCACCTAAAAAATTATATTCTGCAACTCTACGTCTTTCAACACGTACTGTGTTCTGAGCATTGAAATGTAATACCAAGAACTACGTCTAGTTCCAAAATAGAGTAAGCATGAAATGTCAACACTTTGTTTCACATTATTGCATAGACTTTAAGTTCCAGTTTAGAATAACTAATTTTATACTTATATAAAAATGACTTTTGATTTTTAAGGGACATTGAAAATTTATTGCTCTTTACCTTTCTCCGATGACAAAAGGACTTAAATATGAATATTTTGCAATCGTAATTAAGTTTTATGTTTGAGTGTTAAGGATTATAATAAACTGAAGTTGTTATTATTATGAAACGTTTTTCTATATTTCGTAGTAAGAAATATAAATGTGTAAGTGTGTGCAAACGTGGCCACGTTATACATATTTCTTACTACTCAAGTGGCCACTTGAGCACATGAGTAGACAAACGGAACAGAGACTAAGCTTCTTAAGAACGAGCAAAATTCTGTACCTTCAGTGAAAAGTGATATAAGTGAAAAATCATAGTTTTGAGTAATTTAAGGTTAAAGATTTAAAAAAATCTCGTTATTTTTCTAATGTTCTAAAATAAAAAACGATATGTGGTACGTGTAGATAATATTATAAAGATTATAAAGAGCTTGGTTTGAATATATTATTTTGCACGGAATTTAAGTAATTAGTAAAAATAGCCAGTTATATCACCGTACACTATAGTTTTCTTTGCTTATTTTTGTGTATTTAAATTTATAATGAAATGAATTCTTTTACACATTTAGTTACCGTTTTGTGTGAAATGTTATAAGGCTTGTGTTTTGGCATGTTTTGCCTGCAAATAGTTGTTGTGAGAAAAAGTCGTAAAACTAATATGATCATTTTGATAATCAGCAACCTTTTTTCATTGTTTTATTTAAAATTCCTACGTAAATATTCAATTGTACCCCTAAACACCAATGTATTTTTCAAACTAGTAAGTGATTAATGCTACAAGCTAAAATTTATTGTGATACATTTTGTTTACATCGAAGTGTTTATTGATACAAGTAATAAGTATTTTCAAACGTTTTGTCACAGAAAGGGTAAAACTATGTTAATATCGTAATAAAATAATAACTAAATTAAAAAAAAGCGTTTCTTTAATAAAGAATTCTTGAATAAACACTTTTTTATGAATTACAAGTAGTAGCAAAACAATAAAACATTTTTATAAATCAAACTTAAAACATAACTTTTAGACCTAAGTAGGTATTTATTGTTAATCTGATTATCAGAGTAGGTATCGTTAGTCTTTAAACATATTAAAACAGGTTCAATAAATCAAACAACAGATTTGTTGTAGCACTTCAACCATTAGCTATATAAAACAATATAATTAACATCCTTATAAAAAAAAAATAACTTTTAAACCTCTTTATTATTAATCTTGAACAGTCTTAAAGCGTATTTAATCAGTCTCCAAAAATCAAACAACAGATAACAATATAATGTTCTTATAAAAAAAAAACATAACTTTTCATCCTTTTTATCATTAATCTTGAACAGTCTTAAATTGTATAAAATCAGTCTCCAAAAATCGAACAACAGATATGCTGTAGCACTACAACTATTCACTATCCGAAACAATATCAGGATCTGCGTCACGCAAATTTGAGTTTGTTATCAAATTATGATAAAAATCGTGAACACTTGGATCAATGTATTCTAACATTGTTATTAAATCCCTTTTCTTTAAAACACTTATAGGAATCGGTCCATTGTAACATTTTGGAACAGCATTAATACTAACTAAACTGTAGTCTTTATTCCTTTTGTCGTAAGACATCACATAATAATCATCACCTACGTAACTTTCTTTATATTCAAAAACCGGAAATTTTTCTTTACTAAATTTAATAACTCTTACATTCAACCATATAAACTTTTCACCCGTAGAATTAGTTTTTTTAACTGTAAAATTATTTTTAGCAAACATGGCAAAATCGTAAAAATCTGTCCCCGCCATTTCAATTACTGAAAATTTATTAGTTCTAGTTGATGCACTCCTTACCAATTGACACCAATCGCGTGGGTGGTGAATATTCATTGATGTTCGTTTTTTTGCTCTTTCAATGAGCGCATGGTCACTATCAACTTCCATGTGTGTATGGCCGGGTACGAGAAATTTATGTTCTATATTCAAAAGTCGAGGCGAGTCTTTTAGTGCAAATAATAAAGCTGTGCAAATAATAGAATTTTTGTTTTGTCTCGAACATGAATCTGAATACATGATTAAGGTTTTAGCATTTGGGTGAAGCAACGGAAGTCTCACAGTGATAAATTCGTACAAGCACGAAGCTATTTGATTGGCGCCCCTACCACCACTACATTCTGGCCACATGTAGCAATATGCGTAATCAGTCGTAAAATCGTGGATTGTCAGATTAAAGACCCATAGTTGTCTTTTATAAAATGCTGATTGAGTATTCAGCATAGGAGTAGGTAGACATTGTTGTAAATCGAATGCAATAACACAATTAATATCCGAGTTAGTTTTAGCCAAAGCCTTATCTTTGCGTTTTTCAGTGTAAGCACTTTCGTAGCTTTCCTGATGTAGTCTCAGTTGCTCCCGTACTTGTACAATTTGTTCAGCATCTTGTAAATATTGGAGCTTATTTTGTAACAAGTTACATTTATTGCATGTATCTATACTAGGTTTCTTAAATGATAAGTTCATATCTTTAAAAACTTTGCCATATACAGTTTTGCAGACGGGGTTACTATTTTCTTTACAATAAAGCTGATACATAGTATTGAGGGAAAGGTCAGAGCTAAGGTACTTTTTAGCAGTCTTGGATCGAGAGTAATGGCTTTCGTACGCCGGGAATTTATTGATATGCTGTTCTACCTCTTTCAGTCGCTCGTTAGAATTTTTTTTGTAGCTAGCAGCACGCCCCCTTTCGCTTTTAGTTACAGGACCAAACTTTTTTATTTTTTCACACACGGTCTGAAGAAAGCGATTACTCTCACCAAGAGTTTTCAAAAGACAACTTTTACATATTTTGTAATCCTCATTAAAATAAACTATTTTATATGTATTGCTGTATTCTCGTTTTCCTTTGCCTCCGATTGTATGTGTTTTTTTATTATTAATTTTAATAAAGCGTTCAGTATATTTAGCTCTCTCATCGTACGAACCCAAACCCCAGTACTCCTTAAATATAAATTCTCTTATGTCATGGGATATACGACTATTGCATTTCATGCGACAGTCCGTTAGTGGGCCCAAATTTCTTCCAGGTTTCATTTTACCCAGTTTAGTAACATAACTCTTGCCTGCATTGCGTAAAATTAATCTAGAATCTCTATCTGCCCTTCTTTCCTTTAATGATTTTCGTTGTTTTTTATTTGAATGCGAGCATCCAGGTTCTGGTCCTGTGGTCGTGCTATCTGAGTCATCAAAGCTTTCAGGAATTATCAGTTTTTTGGTATATCTTTTCTTTGGTTTACCAGTCGACGTGCTTGTTTCAGTTGAGTCGGTTTCACTGTTTGGTATAAAATCATCACTGCTACCCGAGCTGAAATCTAAAATTCTAGGTGATAGTCCAGTTTTCTTACCCTCTGATCCACTGCTAATATTTTCTCCATATTGATCGTCTTTTTCAAGTGTGGTTTCTTCTATCTCCTCTTCACATTGATCCACTTCTTCTAAGGCCGTCTTTTTACAGGATTCTATTTCTATTGTCTCTCCGGGCTGATTAGATTTTTTTTCATTTATTATTTCTTCATGTACCATATTTTCTTCATCCCTCTGTAGCTGAACGCCATCCATAATCTTATCTATTCGTTTTTTCATTATAGACTGTAAAAATAACAGTTCAAATTAATATCGAAGCGTCACATTAAAACCATTCAAGGTAGAATTTCTAGCAGAGCGTCAGCGTCAGTGTGACATAAAAATGTATGGACGGTGGCACTCGGCGGCTGACGTGGCGTCAGCCGAGCCATCAAGAGTAGATAGAATCAGGGGTCGGAAACCGGTTTCTTAACCGGTTTCGGTCATTGACCCCAAACCGAAATCGATTTAGGTTAAAGGTTGCTTTACCGGTTTTCACCGGGTTATGCAGTATAACGGTTTTTCATGAATTTTGGTTCTGGTAGTGAAATTTAACCGGTTAAAACCACATTTAATAGGGTCCCCGGCCCCCACCACCCTTGTTCGCACAGTTTGAAGAACAAATTGATAAAATGAAGCCAGGAAAAAAGTTAGGCCCACTACCTGATTTTTGTTTTTGAGATACACCGAAACTGCAATACTGATTTTTTATAAAACCTCGCAAATATAGTAAACATGCAATAATTAATGTAATTCATTACAATATGTTTGTAAGACGTACAAGCATACGTGCAATGAAACTATACCAGGAAAGAGCAAAGATACCTATGTTTTGATTAAAAGTATTGTTGACATTTGATTAACAACAACGTCTGCCTATCCCTATTATACCTAATGAATACTCAGTTAGCATTTAATAAATAAGAATTAAAATACATTGTTAGGCTACCTATATTATTAATTATCATAATAGTCTGTTTTACGATTAGTAAGTTCGAAAATTAGGTATTATTTTTATAAATTAATTAATATTGTTTTAAAATAGGTATTTATAAAATACTGTTTAATACGACAATATTATTGAATTCTTAATAAATCAATATAAAATACATGTTCTTTGTAAACATTTAAAAAACAAAATTGTTACATAATTCGTGTAAAATGATACAAGTCTTACCTTACGCATCGTAGTTGTATGCTGTAACGCACGACGCACCTGTCCTGACGCACGCCCGAGACTAAGAATCCCGCGTCGCCTGCGCTCTTTCCATGCGTCCCGCGGAGAAGTAGGGGGTGGGGTGCGTAAGAGCTGCGCGACTTGTATCACTGTGTACTACGTATTTTTTTGCTAATTTAGTTCTAAAACGCAATGCAGGTTTGATTCTACTATATTAGTATCATTATTCACGTAATCATATGTCCTATTTCCCTTATGTTCTTACTAATAGAATTAATATTAAATTTGTAATCACATCAAAATTGGGTACATAAATTACGTGTAAATTGTTTGATTAGCAGTTGTATCATTGGTCACATATTTTTATGAAAATAAATTTGTGTTTGTATGGTTCATGTGCAGATGTAACACTTTTCACTAGAATGTATTGTTTCAATTTTTTAATGTTTTGTGACAGGATTTCATTTGTATCATTTTGGATTAATTGAAGTTAAAGCTTTCGGTTCGCGTACGATGTGGTAACTCGAGTCGTATTAAAATACATTTTAGAAATATAAAGATCGGTTCGGAGCACTTTAGTATGAATCAAAAAGTATTATTTTACACAATAATTTCAATAAAAAATTGCTTACTTGTATCAATGTACACAAAAAAATCTCATTCATGTTTAATCTTATAACAACGGGGATAAGATAGAAATTAAGTTAATTTTTTTTTAATAAGTTTAATCAGAGAATATAAAAACCGATCTGGGTCGACATGTATCATTTTTCACTGAAGGTATAGAATTGATACCTATTTTGGTAGGGTTGTCACAATAGGGTAAGACAAATAAAACAAAACATTTGTTAAATAGTTTGATTATTCAGTATGATAGAATCGAATCCTATCAAATCAAATAATTTAATTCATCTAAGCCAATTACAGGCACTTTTGATTGTCAAAAGACATAAAATAAAATTAGTACAAAAATAATATGGTGCTACAGTCCCAGTCACAAGACATAATAACTGTGAAAGTACCATAGATACCCATTCCAATGCGTAGATCTCTATGGAGAAGAATGGGCTAGAAACTCCATGGACACTCTTTTTAACCGACTTCCAAAAGAAGGAGGTTATCAATTCGGATGTTTATATTATTTTTTATGTTTGTTCGGGTAACTCCGTCGCTTACCAACCGATTTGAAAAAATCTTTTTTTGTTTTGGAAAGGGTATACTTTTCAAATGGTCCCATGAAAATTTTATCGAAATCGGACTAGCACTTTTTGAGAAATCAACAAAAACCTAAAAGATATCAACATTGTCTACATGGATTACTCAGAGGTTTCTGATCCGATTTCGATGATTCTTTTTTTGGTCGATACAATACACCTGCCATTTGGTCTCATAAAATTTTAGTTAAATTAGCTCATTGTGTACATGGGTGCTGTTATTAGTGGTGCTACGGATTACAAAATTCTAGTGCTCATGTAAGAAAATTATGTATTTGACAATAATTTGGGTTGAATATTTAAACTAACAAGGATAAAATAAAAAATAAACTTTTTCAAAAAAAATGTAACTGACTTCAAAAACAACCAAATAAAAGGTTTAAATTAACCTACAAAATAACTTTTCTTTCGGAAGTCGGTGACTTTGTTTTTTATTTCATTGACTTTTTTGCCAACGACTTTCGAGAGAAAAGTTATTTTGTAGGTTATTTCAAACTTTCGTACCACAGACACTCGTTACGTCCAACCACGTCCGACAGCGCCAAAATTGCGATTATCAAACGGGCACAAAAGCACTTTGACAGCCGCCAGTCTAGTGGTCATTATAGAGGTCAGTGATTGTTCGTATTTATTTTAATGTTTTTGCTACAACATCAACCCAACCACATACTGACAATTTGTAATTAAAAATAAAAAAGGGCCGAAAAAAAAAGGTAGGTAGGTAACTTACTTGAAAAAGAATATAACTTATTAGTTTATTTCATGGATTACATATTTACATTAATAAAGGAAAAAAATACAACCTAAACTAACTAAAACTATTTACAAATTAAAAAAATAGCGTCGAAAAGTCATCCGCATCGCTGTCGACTGGTAATGTACCCAAGAGACTGGCGGCATTACCACGTTGTATGGCAATGCTTAGCCTCTGGCCAAGGTAAAAACCAGCTCTTGGGTCACGGGAAGTGTCCACCAGCCGTTTAGAAATATCCTTAAATAGGCTAAGAGCACTCGGACCCCACGGCCCGAGCGTTTCAACCCCAAACGGCTCAAAAATATAATTACCAATAAGGTTATTATACTTACGCCGCTTGAGGGTTTCCGCAGCCGCAGCAGCGGCTCCAGCACAGCACGCCGTGCCAGGAAGATGGGATGGCGCAAGAGTATCGACGCACGTTGCATCCCACACTAAAGGCCTACCCACCTTCCATGGAAATAAGGACATACCGTCCGGTCTCTTGCCATCGTCGCGTGCCAAGCCATTGGGTTCTAATACAGCTGGAACGCCGACGGTGACAAGAGCTAGTCGGATGATGTCATTAATGTTTGCGTGCCGTGCTAATCGACCCGCACTTTGGCTGCAAGACAGGCCGTGGTGTCCTAGACTGGTGACAACTTCGCCACAGTGACAGCGATGAGGAGAACAACACGGAGCTCCCAAACGTAGGGAAACAGCGAGGCGGAAAGTAGTGTCGTCGAACAAGGTGCCTATATTCGACGACGGTAGTGCATGAAGCCATAAACCCGATTCCCACTTACCCACAGCCAGCAGACGTGCACGCTCCGCAGTAGTAGCAGACGTGTTGAGTAAATTGTCTTGTATTACTCTGCAGAGTGGCTCATCCCACCGTCTCTGGGAAAATGGATTATCGGGTACCTCAGTGTTCGGGGAAGCGAGTCTCCAGGCAACTATAGCCTCGGTGAAGCACGGCACATCAAAATTAATCAGTGTGGGGGCTAGGATTTTCCTGATTAATTTCTCAGTACCGTGGACCGAGGATATAAAAGCTGGTAAACTAATACTAGAAATTTTGCGGACGCCGAGGCCTCCCATACGAATGGGAAGAGTAGCTTGTGCCAAGCTCGGTCGTCCATGGCCACATTTAAAATCGAGGTTAATGTATGCCGGATAATTTGGTCCATTCTGTCTAATAAGTGAGTGTGCTTCCATAAATGGGAAGCGCGAAGGACGTATGTTAATTTGGGGCCGAAACAGCAATAGCGAATTAAGGTGATGGCCGAATGCATGTTAATTTGGAACAATCTTTCTGAAACGTCATTGAAATTTTGGATTTTTTCGTCAATAAAAACGGAAAAGGAATTCTCGAAGATTGGAGACCCAAGGAGACGAAGCGAGCTTTTTTCAATAATTTGAATATCAGGAGCTATTGCATTAAATTTAGGAAGTGTCAGATGTCTGTCAGTACTGTCCGCTAAGTAAAGTTCACATTTCGAAAAGTTGAGATCAAGGCCAATGGAATGAAGTTCATTTTTTAAGAATTTAAGATCATTTAAGACAGTCTCTACATCGCCTCCCAAGGCTCCGTCATCAAGATACCAAACGTTAAATTTGGAATTTAGCTTTCGAATAATTGGATGGATTGCTAAACTAAAAATCACTGGCCCGAGGGGGTCACCTTGTTGGCAGCCAACTGCAGATTCCAAAACATTGTCCCGATACATTAATTTAGATGGGTGTCTATAACATTGCCAAAGGAAACTAAAAATTTGGGGTATTTCTTTTTTAGTTTCTGCCAGCAAGGTGTCCCTGTTAACTGAATTGAAGGCATTCTTTATGTCAACCTTCAGGATAACCTCTCCTTGGCCAGAATTTAGGTAGGTCGATAAGGCATGTACGGCAGCCTCGCAGCCCCCTTTGGAGCCGTAACCTAGCTGCAGGGGCTGAAATTTTTCCGAAACCACCTCACCAAAAAATTTACAACAAATTTTGGCTGCCATACGCCGGTACGTAGTTCCCACGGCAATGGGACGAATGCCGCCATCCTTCTTACGCAGGGCGCATAAATTGGCCCCATACAGGACGTCGATGACGGCCTCGTTCACCTTGCCGGAGAGCATAAGGTTAATCAGAGCCGTGAGCTCCTTCACGAGTAACTCACCAGCTTCCCCGGCGCCTGAACAGATAAGGTCCTTTAAGTGCTGAGGACTCAGACCGTCGAGACCGCCAGCGGAGCCACTCCGGAAGGAACAGACGGCTGTGACCAACTCTCGACCTGAAATGGTGAGGGAGGGATTATCCGGGTCAGGTGGGGCGGGAAAGGAAAGGTTATCCGCTGGGGCAGGGTGTTTGCTCTCCAAAGCTGTGAGCGTTTCTGGAGAACACGGTGCCACCACATCACTACTGAAAAGAATCCTGGCTGCTCCACTAATGTCACCTTCCCCTAACTTTGATTCTACAATATGGGAAATACCTCTTGAAGAGGTATGTCTCTGTGTCTGTAATTTTGAATCAAAATTTTGAGCCGAAACATTACAGTTTTCTTTAATTTGCGCTGTTAAAGTCTTTTTGGTTGCCAAATTCTTTTGTGCATGTAGAACTCTGTAAGGGAAGGTGAGCAGCTGTTCCCAAGCACTTTGTGAGTTCTCCCGGGCGGCAAGACGAACGCAACCTGCTAGGTGTTGCGCCAAAAGCGGTCTAGCCCCGCGGGGAACTCGCTTCAAAACTGGTACAGAGTTTTTGAATTTAGACAGGGTTTTCCAAAACGGGTCATCTGATGTGGCTGGTGTTGAAGGTGTTGATGTAAAGACAGGGTCTGAAGTGAGTGCATTTAGTGGTCTGTGTACTTTTCCAATGTGCACATTCAGACCCCGCTTACCTTTAAAAAACCGTGCCTGGGTACACAGCGGACATCTTGAAAAAGTAATAAGTAATCAAATATTTACTCACCTATTGTACTCTTTGGGATAGTTAAAGTATGATATATCTTTATTTTTTCTAGTATTATTCATACACACAGTACAATAAACAACCATTATTAACAATAAAATAACACGTTTTACATAAAAATCAAACTTGCAACTAACAAAACAAACAACGTGTGTTGCACTAACCCTGAGATTGTCAACTGGCTGTGCAAGCGTAAACTGTTTTTTTCCAGTCTCGCCGCGTACGCGACAAGCGGCCAGTGGTCACGCACACATGCCCCGCGTGCTTGTAGTAGTGCAATCGAATCGCGCGGTTGTTAGAAGCTTTATCTCTGTTCCGTTTTTCTACTCATGTGACTTGAGCGCCTTATTTTTGTTCCTGATCCTTTATCTAGTGCTATTATTGATCGAAGTAGGCAATCTAGCAGCGCGTGCTACTTCGCTAAAAAAGAAATATGCTATGTTTATTATTGATGTTAGTCTTAATGCTAGTGGGTCAACAATATTTTAAGTCTTCTCGGTAGGTGTGTAAACATAAAGAATTTTCGGTGTTCCAACTCTGGAGAACGCCGCCACAAAAAAATTGCCATGCGAAAAATTGGAACCATCTAATTTCAAACCACACTTAACGATTGACCTTGATCCTTGTTGATGGTTATGGTGAAAGCCAGGTGTACTGGAAACTGAAGACATAAAGCGTTTCCTCGCTAACAGACGTTTTTTTTTTTTTTTTTTTTTTTTCAGGATGGGAAATCATCAAATGACTTCTCCCGCTCTGGGCGGAGCGGGAGGGCGTATCAGACTTTTACTGACTAAAACCCACCAGTGTTCCTTCAGTTGCCCATGTGCCACGGTCACGGTATCTCTTTCGAACAATCACGCGACCCCGGCAGAACACACCTAGTTCTATGTAATTTACGTGAGCTCCTACCGAGTTATGAAAACCTGGTACTTCGAAAGCATAAAGCGTTTTCTAGCTGACACACTTTTATTAGGTGTGCTCTGAAAAGTCGAAATTCCACGTCTTGAATTGGACCTGAGACCGCCTAATGCATTGTTTGGGTAGTATAAAACCGTCTTCGTATTATTGCCTTTCTACTGAAACCGGTTTGGGCACATCGGATGAATGGTTTCAAAGTCTATTTAAAAAATATATTATATTTAGATAGATATGAAATTGAAACATGTGTTATTGTTTTCGTGTTTGTTTATTGACTCAAGACACTGGATACCCATAGTGTCTTGAGTCAATAAGCATACGCTTAGACTTATGAGAAAGAATACCGAATGTGACTATAAACAGGATCGTAGCGACATTGACGCGCAAACTGTACTTGTGTAACTGTTGTTTTATAAAAAGTGCAATACCAACGCTATCAAAATATATGGAACAGCCTTGTTTTTTGCTTACCGACGGCGTTCCAGATTGATGGACTAAAACCATGATATTCGGTTGCAGGCGATGTCCCTATATACTCTGCCCCTAATTTATACCAATTCTATCAATTTACATTAAAATAACAACCCAATGCAGTGTTCAATCACAGCTCTTTTCTCTTTCATAGGTCTAACGTTTGCGCTGGAACATTTTAAGAATTCTTTTAACTAGGCACATAGTTTTCTTTACTGTTTGAGGAAAAAAAAAGTTGTTCCTAAACTCGCCTGTTCTTACACTATTAGGCCTCCCCCACATTAGGCGTGCGCGATCCTCGGGCGTGTGAGCAGCGCGAGCGCCGCGCGCGCATCGCGAGCGCGTCGCGAGCGCGCCGCGTGAGCGTCGCGATTAGCTGCCCTGCGGCGCGCTCGCGGCGCACTCGCGGCGCGCTCGCGGCGCGCTCGCGGCGCACTCGCGGCGCGCTCGCGGCGCGCACGCGGCGCTCGCCTTGGCGTTTAACCCCCTTCAGCTAAGTCAGTCACAATTTGGACAATTTTCGTTTCAAAATCCACACTGGTGCCGATTCTGTTGTACACGAACTAAACTTACTAAACCATCTCTAAAATTCCTTACTTTTGGCTATGAGAATTGTAACGCTATTCTGCAAGGAAAAATCTCTAAATTTAAAAACTATTTTGACACGACTAAAATCGAATTTGACAATCGCGACTCAGCGTGGTATTTTTTTTTCTTTTGTTTTCGCAACGTTTACTTGTGTGTGCATTGCGTAGAATGATTTTTTTGAGAGACGAAGGCGCGTGCTATGGTGCAGCCTGGACGTGTTTTATATGGAATTTTTCACTTTTGTTTGAAAAGTATAAAAAAAATGTTACCCACGTGTTGAGATTTAAATGTTCCGGGGTATACTAAGGGGGTCGAAAATTTCATTATTTTTGCGATAGGACACGCCATTTTCAAGATATAAGCAAAAGGAAAATAAAAAGTACAGAACTGTTTTTGCACGTGAAGGCGAGGCGTTGTTGAGAATTTTAGTTCATGACCACTAGTTTTATTCCACACCTTTTTAATCGCGATTAAAAATAGTCAGATTTAGTTAAAATAAATTATTTTAGTCAACATTTTTGGTGAAAACCGGCAAACTCAGAATAGCAAAATTGTCATTTTCACTAAACTAATAACTCAGTGCAATCTTAGTGTTGTCAAACTAAAATATAGTTAAGTTGTGTCACTTTAGTCTATTTCAGAATAGGAAATCGTCGTTTGACAGGAATAAACCAAATTTTAGTGATTTTTAGTTTAGTTTAGAGAATTTTGTGACAACAGAATCGGCACCACTATTCACACTAATATTATAAATGCAAAGTAACTCTGTCTGTCTGTCTGCCTGTCTCGCTTTCCTGCTAAAACTACTGAACCGATTTAAATGAAATTTGGTACTCAGATAGTTTAGAGCCTGAGAAAGGACATAGGCTACTTTTTATTCCGTGACTTTGTCTGCGTCCGCGATAAACGACATTTACGCAGAAGAAGTCGCGGGCAGAAGCTAGTCTTTTATAAATAAAGTGCTGATTTCTTCCCACACCTTTTTTTGCAATACGATCACTATACTCCTTTGTAGTCATGTCCCATATCGCAGAACGATTCTGTATTTCTAGGATAAAGCTTTCGATATTAATTTCACTCGTGACTCTATTTTTAACGTGTGTCAACACAACACTGCCCACCATGTGACTGACCGAAACAGTAGCAATATACAACAAGTTACCAGAATCCATAAGGACAGAGAAAAAAAGCCATCTATTTACTGATAAATTAAAAAAGCTGCTGTTAAGCAAATGTTATTATAGCGACAACGAAATTTTAAATGATAAATCCCTGAAATTAGTTTAGAAAAGTCCAAAGCATGTATTTCATCTATTTTTAATTACTATTTTAGAATAAGTTACATTATAAGATAATCAATAGGTCCTCCTCTCTACCTACTGTATTTTCCTTTGCTGTGCCCGACAGGGTCCACAATTGTTTCTAAATAAAATGTTTTACCACCTAAGCATTGTGGAATGCAATAAAGTATTGAGTATTGTAGCGGGCGAAGGGGTAAGAACGCGACTCGAGCGCCGCGTGCGCGCCGCGAGCGCGCAGCAGGGCAGCTAAACGCGACGCTCACGCGGCGCGCTCGCGACGCGCACGCGACGCGCGCGCGGCGCTCGCGCCCGAGGATCGCGCACGCCTAATGTGGGGTCAGCCTTAGACGACGCATTTTCAGTTTTTTAAGTTGGTTTTTCATTCAATTCATAATGTTTGAATATTGTACCTACCCGTAATAAGATTAAATATTCTCTCACATAACATACATATATAATCAAACTGTAATGTTCCCATTGCTAGAACACAGGCTTCCTCTCAAGGAAAGGGACAGGGCCATAATTCATACGCGGGCGCAGTGTGCAATGGTAGATATCATAATGTGTAATCTTGGTTCTGAAACATGCTGGTTTCCTCACAATGTTCTCCATTACCTTTTTGAGAGCAGTGGCTATGAAATTATTTACATAAAGTAAGCGCCTGTCTGAGTTCGAACGTTAGGCCTAAAACTCGGTAAGCCGTAGCCGTTACCACTACATACTGGTCTACCACTTCTAATTATTCTTTATTCTCTTACTTCTGGCAAAAAAGACCGCAGACAAATTTTAGTTTTTTAAAGAATACAACCATAAACCAACCACCAAAAACATAAGAATACATCTTGCCACCCCCTTCATAATCTGAAAATACTAAAAAGAAAAGAATAGAGTACTTCTAGAAATACTGATTTTTTTTCCCGAGTTAGGGCATTGAGTTATCAATTAATTGTGACCATAAACCATGTGAAAAATTCTATTTAAAATATGAAATTATTCCCACAGTCCTCGAAATCAACAACCTGGGAATTAATAAAACTAGAATTGGAAAAGTATTAAAATAATCGTGCTCCATTAAAACTGTTAATTTGATAACTTAAAATTAAATGGCGGATGAAACGAGTTTGTAATTGGAAAAGGTATCATGTGTTCGATAATTCGATTAGTGGTTCAAATTATTATCGCTTTGAACCCGAGTAGAAAATTCGGTATTTTCTACTCGGGTTCTCATAGTTTTATGGCTAATGTTTCGGAAGTGTCCTTTATTATATTAAAGGTGAAACGAAAATTGGTTATGTGACTATCCGTCCAACCGACAAATTCTCTGAAAATTTTGCGTGCTCAAATTACTTTACGAAGTTAACAGCTAAAGTCTCGAATGCAACTCAATTTAAAGGCACCGTTAAGTATAATGTTTTAGAATACAATAGAACATCTTTATTTTGTATAAAGTGTAGTACATAAATGGTTCTCTATTGTGTGACCTAACTTTTTTATCCATAATCTAAAGAGCCATATTTTTTTTTGTCCTAATCATCATTTGTCCGAATGATAACTTGCCCGAACTAAATGTCACATAATATCACATGTCATACAATTGAAATCCCTAAATATAATATGCCCTAAATCCGTTTGTCATAAATATTACTATCAATAACATACAAAAGACTTAAAATTGTTTTCCATAAAAGTTATAAGTTCTAAATTCAAATTATTTTATGTTTATTTATCCTATAAATTATATTTGTAAAACAAAGTATTACGGAGTTCATTAAGAATTTTATTATTTTATCAAATTCAACTGATACAATACATAAATAGTAAAGATACAAAAGCATTATGGTATTTATCAAGGCCTGGCATAGCGCTGCATGTATTATCACTCAATAAACACAATATCACTCAATAAAACAGGTGATTGTGAACAAGTGATTTTATTTCCCTCTAAGAAACATACCAATAAAACATACACCATGCATGCAGCATGCATGCACGCAAGCAACATGCAATCGAGCATGCAAGCAAGCATGCATCATGTAGCATGCAAACGAGCATGCATGCAAGCAGGCAAGCAGCATGCAATCGAGCATGCAAGCAAGCATGCATCATGTAGCATGCAAACGAGCATGCATGCAAGCAGGCAAGCAGCATGCAATCGAGCATGCAAGCAAGCATGCAGTATGCAAGCGAGCATGCATCATGCAGCAGGCATGGTTTCTGTCACGGCTCCGGCACTGCGGGGCTTAGGCGGTCCCACGCGAGCTTATCGTCGCAGACGGTTTAACGATCACCACCGCAGCTTCGTCTTGCTGGCCGGCTTCGCCGGCCAGCCTCAGCAGCGGCGGCGAGCGTTACAACCACCTGCTCCTCAGCTCGCGGGCCGCCTCGCCCCTCCGCGCCTACGCGATTTTAAATTACACTCTAGGGGTAGGGCAGACAAGACTACGTGGAGTCGGATTTACAGCGATTCGTTTTTGTCACTAAAACCTAACTTGTAGCATTTTTTTACTACTAACGATTTTATTATAAATGAACATTCGACATAAAACAATTTATATAATACAATACTTAGGACATATGACTTTATAACACGCAAAATTAGGAGATTTAATGATTATAGTTTTTGATATTATGACAGAATAGTTTTAGAAGCAAAGATAATTATGTAAAACAAAATTTCGACTTTTTGAATATTATGTTTACTGCCGTTTATAGCTAAAGTGTTATGGATAATGATTTTCGGACAAACAATTTTAGGAGAAGAAAGGGAGTACCACATAAATAGAAATGGGTCCACCCCTTATGGCAGAATTTTTTTCGTCATAATATTATTTTGCATAACAGCGGATGGCATAAACTTCATTTCACAGAAAATCGTTTGGCATACACTCATTTATCATACATTCACAACGCATAATTTTATAAGTCAGAATCATCTTTAGGCATAAATTTTATTCCATAATAATTAAAACCGGCCAAGTGCGAGTCGGACTCGCGCACCGAGGGTTCCGTACAAACCTGTAGGTATTTTCAGTTTAAAAATATATATATTTTAATTTTTATATTTCAGTTGATTGAATGTAAGGTAAATTGCGGTTTACGATTTATGACGTTTTAAAAAAAAACTACTCACTCGATCTCGTTCAAACCAATTTTCGTTGGTAGTTTACATGGTAATGTACATCATATATTTTTTTTAGTTTTGTCATTCTCTTATTTATGAAGTTACGGGGGGGGGGACACACATTTTACCACTTTGGAAGTGTCTCTCGCGCAAACTATTCAGTTTAGAAAAAAATGATAATAGAAACCTCATTACCATTTTTGAAGACCTATTCATAGATACCCCACACGTATGGGTTTGATGAAAAAAAAACATTTTTGAGTTTCAGTTCTATGTATGGGGAACCCCAAAATTTATTGTTTTTTTTCTATTTTAGTGTGAAAATCTTAATGCGGTTTACAGAATACACCTACTTACCAAGTTTCAACAGCATAGCTCTTATAGTTTCGGAATAAAATGGCTGTGACATACGGACGGACAGACAGACAGACAGACAGACAGACAGACAGACAGACATGACGAATCTATAAGGGTTCCGTTTTTTGCCATTTGGCAACGGAACCCTAAAAACCGGCCAAGTGCGAGTCGGACTCGCGCACCGAGGGTTCCGTACAAACCTGTAGGTATTCACGGTTTATGCATAAGGCTTGTGTTTATGAAATTAAATCCTATTTTTTTAATTTTTATATTTGAGTTGATTGAATGAAAGGTAAATTGCGGTTTACGATTTATGACGTATAAAAAAAAACTACTTACTAGATCTTGTTCAAACCAATTTTCGTTGGAAGTTTATATAGCAATGTACATCATATATTTTTTTTAGTTTTATCATTCTCTTATTTTAGAAGTTACAAGGGGGGGGGGGGACACATTTTACCACTTTGGGAGTGTCTCTCGCGCAAATTATACAGTTTAGAAAAAAATGATATTAGAAACCTCAATATCATTTTTAAAGACCTATCCATAGATACCCCACACGTATGGGTACGATGAAAAAAATTTTTTTGTGTTTCAGTTCTATGTATGGGGAACCCCAAAATTTATTGTTTTTTTTCTATTTTTGTGTGAAAATCTTAATGCGGTGTACAGAATACATCTACTTACCAAGTTTCAACAACATAGCTTTTATAGTTTCGGAAAAAAATGGCTGTGACATACACGGACAGACAGACAGACAGACAGACAGACAGACATGACGAATCTATAAGGGTTCCGTTTTTTGCCATTTGGCAACGGAACCCTAAAAAGTAGAACCATCATATCGCAGAAAGTTCGCAGTCAGAATCGTCTCTTGGCATAATTTCATATCGATAGTTATTAAAACGCAGAACTATCATATCTCAGAAACTTAAAACTTAGAATCATCTTTTGGAATACATTTCATATCGAAGAAGCATGCAGCATGCAAACAAGCATGCAGCATGCAAGCAAGCATACAGCATGCAAGCAACCAAGCATGCAGCATGCAAGCAAGCATGCAAGCAAGCATGCAGCATGCAAGCAAGCTTACAGCATGCAGGCGAGCATGCAACATGCAGCATGCATGGTTTCTGTCACGGCTTCGGCGCTGCGGGGCTCCGGCGGTCCCATGCGAGCTCATCGTCGCAGATGGTTTTGCTCCTGCTCCTCAGCTCGCGGGCCGCCTCGCCACTCCGCGCCTACGCGGGCTTAAATTACACTCTAGGGGTAGGGCAGACAAGACTACGTGGAGTCGATTCTGCAGCGATTCGTTTCTGTCAATAATTTTTGTAGCACAACATATACTGACTTTGAGACACAATTTCATTTTATTTAAGGTTAAAATGCAATTTAATAGAAATGAAAATATGCCTAACAAAATTATTCTAAATGAAATTCTGCCATCTTCATAGTGTGCCAAGTGAAATTATGCCAAATAATGATGGCTCTAAATAAATGTTATGCCAAACGAAATTATGCGGAATTTCAAGTCTGCTAAAGGTAATTATGCGAAATAAAATTCTGCCATCTTAAAAGTATGCCAGCGTAAAGTCGAGCATATAAACATTCGGCCAAACAATGATTATGCTAAACATTTTTTATGCCTTACAAATTTTCGTTTAAATAAGATTATGCCAAGTGTGTTATGCCAAATAAAATTCGGAGCATCAAGTTTCTGCCAGATAGAGGGAACCCAATAGAAATAATTCCAACCATTTTGCGTGAAGTTGAAAATAACTTTGATTTCGGAAGTCGGTGTTAAATAACCTAAATACAGATCCTAAGACACCGACTTCCGAAATGACTTCCGAAATTAAAGTTAATTTTCATATTTTTGTGTTTCCAAGGAAGTCGGTTGTTTTTATTTTTGTAAACAAGTTTTTATTTTTAACTTTTAACCCCGCACTAATTCCTACACCACAACCGGCCATGTGAAAAAGACTTATATGGTTTTCTCATGGATGCCATTGTCAGAACTGGACCAAACCACACGGGAAGACCGATTTTGACAATTCTTTTTTATTTGAAAGCTGGTGGCTTTCAAATAAAAAGAATCATCGAAATCGGTTTGCCCAGTCGAAAGTTATGAGGTAAGAAACATTAAAAAAGTCAAATTGAGAACTTACTACTTTTTGAAGTCGGTTAAAAAGAATATGTAGTGAAAAACATTGAAACGAGTATGCGTAGATGGTTTGGTAATGTTGAGAGAATGAATGAAGGGCACGCCAGAAGGGGACGCCGTTGAAGAACATATAGTGACCTTATTGGTGATGTTCTTCAGAAAGGTCAAGTGCGTAGTACTCGCAACCGGCGGCGACATGTATGACCAGTTGGCTGAACTTAAACGAAGCAAAAAAAATTTGTAAAGATCGTAGCAGGTGGCGTTCGGTAGTTTCTGCCTATCTTCGTGTAAAAATGGTTTTAGTTTATGTATGTGTGTCTGTATTACTGTCCATTTTTTTTTTAGTTTTTTTTTTTTACCTTTAAATGCTTTTTTCGTTCTTTGCAATGCCTTACAATATGAGAACTAAGGGTTGGGACTTGTACCCTTAATACAAGGTATCTTGATAACTTAGCAAGGGTGCTAGTTACGGACTCCCGGCCACCGTAGTAGGCGCGACCTTGCGGGTGGCGAGCAATGGGTAGCTCACCGCCCGGTAAGGACCAGGCTCGGGTCAACGGCGCGTAGTGTTCCACGCGCGCTTCAAAGAGATGTCAGCATTACTGAAGGGGTCTGCTAGGTCCGATGCCTGTTAGGGTCGCGAAATTCGTTCGAAAGAGTTACCGTAGCCCTGACATATGGGCAACTGAAGGAACACGGGTAGGTTTTAGTCAGTAAAAGTCTGACACGCCCTCCCGCACCGCCCAGAGCGGGAGAAGACATTTGATGATTTCCCATCCAAAAAAAAAAGGGTGCTAGTTACGACAACATTCAGTGTGCTATTTTATATTTAAGCCTTATGTATGTAATGTTAAATAGCTGTCTTGTTAATGTAAATAAATATTTATATTATTGTATATTATATATGACGGATGTTCGAGCGGCTGAGACACCACGTGTCGCTGCTGAACCACCCCCTGTTCGTTCTCCATAGCGGGCGTGTACTTGCAGGTGTTATTTTTAAAAATAATACTCGCAAAATAACTCACTTAATTTAATTAAAATAAAACTTAACGTTAAAAAGTAACGATTGCAAAGATAAACACTGATTTAAATAAAATCACATTAATTGTTAAACTGAAGTTCAGAGCCAATGGATTTATGCGTGTGCACCGCGAGACGATCTCATCAAGAAGTGATCGGTTCCGCCGCCATGACACTCACAACCCCATTCGGTGTTACCCGCTCTAAATTAAAATTACCACTAACGAAATAAATTCTCAACCATAGAGTAAAAATAATCGATTACAACTTTACAATAAATCGCCTAAATCATCACGCGCCGTTATATATATTACTTTGCTTATGTATTTTTGTAAACATTTTTATTCCACACAAAACTACATAAGCAGTAGGTTCCTGGAATTCGGTGTCTGTTTGTATTATGTGTGACATTCAAAATGTGACTCATAAATAATATCATGAATTTCGCTTTCATTCCTCTTTGAACTCATGAACTTGTGTTTTCTTTTTATGTAGACGACTTTTACTAGAAGAAATTTAATAAATGATGATGCCCATTTTGACATTAATGTCTTCGCATAACAAAAAGTATAACAATTCCAAATACATGTCTTAGAAAACGCGTCTGATCTAGACAGTTTTCATGAAATATCATTATTTCAAGTTTTGATATATTTAAACAAATTTAATTCTCACAAATGAAATATATTTATTACAAAAGGAATGAAAAATAATAAATAACGTTCAACAAAAGATAAATGAAATACGATATGTCTTATAAAAGTTGTTTCAGTATAACGTTTCATTGTACAGTCTCATGTGACCTGCCTTAACTTCTGTAGTAATATAATTGCATGAGAATTGATAAGACAAAAAGTTTCCAACTCCCGAGTTACTGGTAGCCAAATATTACTGTAGCATGTTTTTTTTTCCCGTGGGTGTGATAAGGGCCGACTAAGGGACTTACTGGAGAATGGGCAACAGCATTCTCTATGCATTTTATCATCATACTGCAATCACCAACCTGCCTACCAAGCGTGGCGATTAAAGTAGCCCTCCTTGTCTTTGAGCTGAAATGATGTTTAAGTAATTTGTAAAAACTCAGAAATACGAAATTAATTCCGGACTGAACGTTAATAAAGAGGCGGTATCTAAGTTTTAATCTCGTTCTACCCACTGCGATGTTGGTTTCATTGTATTATACGATCCGCAAGTTGGTTTCCTTCTTTCCATATAAAAATGCATTGCATATTCTCGGCGTTTATGTAAAATAGTTTCTAAACTAAAGCCTTTTTACCGGGAAAACGGAAAAAATGTTTCAACGGAGAAATCTCCTTTTTACTTTATACTAGGATTTGTACGTTTCCTTGATTTCGCCTGTTCAGTGCAATAGTCGTTTTGGCGGGGGAATTCTTGGCAAGCGTGGTCGGAGCCTCGGGTATAATAGTGCGGGTTGAATTTCAAACAGCTCCTACGTTTCGAGTTCCTTAAGCCTCCTACAAACCGGCGCGACGCGGCAGCGCGACGCGACACTCGTAGAACAATTTTTATGTGAACTTCTTGGAAATTGTTCCACAAGAATCGCGTCGCGCTGTCGCGTCGCGCCGGTCTGAATAAGCCTTTAGCTTTGTTCTTATTTAATTTTTTGTTCTAATTTAAACGCGTGTTCTCTAATGTACTAGATGGGTTTTAGTTCATGATTGTATATATTTGAAAAACATTGTGAAAGTTAGGTAGAAAAGATAGATAAACGATTTTTATAGTGCACAAATGAAATCATCATCATCATCATCATCATTTCAGCCGAAAGACGTCCACTGCTGGACATAGGCCTCCCCCAAGCACCGCCACCTCGACCTGTTCTGTGCCTCCCGCATCCAACGCATTCCTGCGGCCTTCACCAGGTCATCGGTCCATCTTGTGGGAGGCCTTCCAACGCTACGTCTTCCAGTACGCGGTCGCCACTCCAGAACCTTCCGACCCCATCGGCCATCTGTTCTGCGAGCAATGTGCCCTGCCCACTGCCACTTAAGTTTGGCAATTCTTCGGGCTATGTCAGTAACCTTGGTTTTTCTACGGATCTCATCATTTCTGATTCGATCACGTAGGGAAACTCCAAGCATAGCCCTCTCCATTGCTCTTTGGGTGACTTTGAGCCTTCTTATGAGGCCCATTGTGAGCGACCACGTCTCAGTACCATATGTCATCACTGGCAACACACACTGGTCAAAGACTTTTGTCTTGAGACACTGCGGTAATTGGGACGAGAATATACCGCGTAGCTTCCCGAACGCACAAATGAAATAGCACAACACAAAAAAAAACACAATTCAATAATAATAAATAACATGAATCTAAAGAACATAAAAGGTTCACATTTAAAAAAAAGTACATATATTTAAAGGAATTTGAAATTTTGGCACACTAAAATCAAATAATGGATACAAAATGTGGTGTGCGTCTCAAGATTGCACATAACAGGAGCCCAGTCCAGCCCAGCATGTGACAGACAAATGTACCATAAGCAGCTTGCATAAACAATGATTGTATATACTTTACACAAAACTAAGTCCATAAAATACATAATATGTTGCATTACCGCACCATCTACCCATACTGTTCCTGCTGTTGGAACAAAAGCTTTATCTGGGTGATAGGGAATAGCTCGTTGTCCATCACGCGTTCTCAGTGCGGATTGGTCGATGTCATATGTCTACGATTTTTTTGTTCTAGGACATGCCAGTTTTTCACGATGTTTTCATTCACCAATTGTCGAGCAGTGATGATGAAATAATTTACACAAAGTGCCTATCTGGGTTCGATCCTACGACCTACAACTCGGTAAGTCACGTCCGTTACCACTGGGCTACAACTGATCCAAATAGCATGCAATTTCAACCAACAGTTATACTATTTCCTATTACATAATTTTGTATATCCATATAAAAGTTACGACGTACAGAACAGTAAAATGGAAATCAACCTAAATACTAAGTAACAATCAGCTCAATTCCACAATAAATTCTAAAGGACAGACAAGCTGTGCTGCGCCACCTGTCGCCGTTTGAGTTATATCGGTACGTGTACAACATCCCGATATGAATGTCAACGATGCTCCAATAAATGCATGTGTCGATGTCACTTTTGCTAAATCTGAGGTGAGTGTGGAGACAAAATATATGAAGCTGTTGAGGTGATATTATAACAAGTTTTGAGTTGTCTTTAAATATTCTTACACTTCGTTTTGTCGCAGATTTTTGTGTTCCTATATATTTAATGTCATATGTTAGACATGGGGGACTTGTTACGTTTCCCTTTCATTGTACTGTTTTATTATTATCATTATTTCATTATAGATACTTAAACTTTACTTTCTCGGCTTTTACAAGGTTCCCGTCATGCGGGACAACTATCTCAATAATTTATCATCATTTCAGTCATAAGACGTCCATTTTCGGACATTGGCCTCCCCCAATTTGTGGGGCTTTGTCATAATCGCCACGATTGGCAGGCAGGTTGGCGATCGCAGTATGGTGGTAAAATGCATGGAGATCGCTATTGCATTTTTTAAGTTTGTGATGTTTATATTATTATATGTACGTATATGTAGCTAAGAATAATTCGGTTTCTAACTTAGTTTATAAGTAATTTGTAATACTAACAAACTTTGGCCCTACGAATCTTCAAAATATTACCAGTCATATGTCTTCATTATATCTAATTTACCTTATCAGAGAGAAGTGCTTTCTAGAACCTCATTTGACCTTAATAATGGGTCCTGCAGTTTTCGAAATGGCCTTTAGTGAAAAAACTATCATTTGATCAATCCAACAATAAGAAGAAGTTTTATCAGTGTCATAACTAGAAAAACACACACAGTATAATTTGTTCCAAGCCATAAAATTAGTTTCGTTTTAATTCCAAATCCCTCCACTATCCCAATTTAGCACTAAATAGAGCGTTACATTAGGTATTCTCAAACACCCGACCACTACCCCAGGGCATAGTGTTTAGCGTGCATTCTGCAGTATAGTGCAACGCTAATGATGTTTGTTCGCCGCTAATTAGCTCGGGACTGAACAGACTCGAACAAATGCCCGACAATCAGATGTTCGACACAAACTAATTTCGAAGTTGTAGGGTAGCTACGAGAATATAGTGTGCAGAGGAATATAATGCTACGGTGCTACGGCGTAGCTCATAAGATTACGTCACATTCAAAAATATGTAGCAGCGTCGTCGTAGCACATATTTGACTATGCTACGCTACTCGTCATTATTCTCAAACTTTTGTGTGAAACTGACGTGACTTTTTTCCTTTTTTTTTAGATGAAGGGCCTTATTTTGTCATATAGTAAGATTAGACTGCAGCAAGCAAAGACCTCCAACAGTTGGGAAATGGCTCAGCAGATGATAAGATTGAGTTTCGGTTTTCATACCGACGTAGCACATAAGGCTTATAGTCAAGATTACAATACATTTAGTAACAAAGGGCCTACATGAATCTTCAAGAAAAATATTACATTTCAATATGCAGTTTAGTACAGCATTAATGGTGTTAGCTCGTCATGAATAAGTTATCTCAATATCTGGATGACCGAGCTTTGCTCGGTATTTTTTGGTAAATTGTGTTTAAAATAATAAATTTATGTTCAAGTTGATTATCGATAAAGTTGATCATTGAAAACACGAATAAATCGACATTTTATAAAAATGAATCCTAGCTAGATCGATTTATCGCCCCCGAAACCCTCTGTACACAAAATTTCATGAAAATCGTTGGAGCCGTTTCCGAGATTCAGATTATATAAGATTCGTATCTTATATCTTAAGATATCTGGAACAAGAGAGTTGTAAGCGTACTGGAAAGTTTCTAAATAGGCTCATCCAATTTTTCCAAAATATGAATGGGCAGAGGACCAACATCTTCAGGCATTAACATTGTGCCTGATTATAATGTCTTAAACTTTTATATAATCTATACTACATACTATACTACAAATAAACAAAAATTGGAGTGTCTATTTGTAATATTAAGATAACCACTTTTTACTAAGTATATATGGATGTATACACGGTACCAGAGGCGAAGGGTGATTTTATTAGAGAGGTAAGCCGGAGCAAAAAAAATGCTTACCTAGGCCTGACGTGGTACACGTAGTCCAGTTACTTAAAATCTGTGACTGACTTCCTGGCTTCAGTCTTCTATAAGCAGATGTCTTCAGTCCACCTTTACTATACGTGTAAGCACTGGTGATTGAAATAGTGTCTTGCAAGTATAATAAAAGTGGCTTTGAAAAAAGCCGTTTGTGATGTGATCAGTGTCATGACGTTGATGTATGATGTCCACTAAAAAAAAACTACTTAACTACAAGACTACTGACTTATTCTACTTATAATACTACTTATACTCTTAAACTATTCGTCTATTCTTTAGTACAAAATGCGCTAAGACATTATCATAAAAGCCGAGATGATTCTTAATTTTTAGCAATAAATGTTTTTCTATAGAAAAAATGGCTAGATCAGATAATCGTTCTTGTTTTTGAGAATTACGCATGTACGTATAAATTCGCTTCAAAGCCGAAAACGACCTCTCCGCGGATGCAACTGTAACGGGAAGTGTCAAAAATATACTACACTAGCTTCTGCCCGTGACTTCGTCCGCGTTAAATTTCTTGTTACCCCGACCCTTCCCGTCGCGTCGAATCGCCTACCCGTGCGATTTTCCCCGTTTTTGCAACATTTTTCATTACTGCTCCACTCCTCTTGGTTGCAGCGTGGTGTTATATAGCCTACAGCCTTCCTCTGTAAATAAGCTACCCAACACAAAAATATTTTTTCAATTCGGACCAGTAGTTCCTGAGATTAACGCGTTCAATCAAACAAACAAACAAAGTCTTCAGCTTTATAATATTAGTATAGATATCTCAGCAATTTGATTGTTCAGCAATTTGATTGTACGGAATGCGTAGGAAATCTAAAACCCAAAATATTAGAAAGAACTAACAACAATACTATTTAGTGCATGACGTCATGATTTCATTTATTTTATGTATGTAATTTATCATTTTCAGATCAAATAAATACCGTCAGTTTTTAAATAATAATTTATTATTCTCCTGATCGAATTTCGGTCACGGCAGACAATCATAAGTTGTAATGATATTTGTAATGATTCCCATATTTTCGCCAAATCTCCCTAGTAATAAACTGGCAGCACCGGCTAATCAAAGTAACCTACGAATTAGCATTGAATTGAAAATTCATGTTTTCTTTAAGAAAATGTGGTTAAATAACAAAACTTAGCTTTCCCACATAAATGCGACACAGTTTGACAGCAAACATCAGCGTAATTAATAATTTTTCGTGAGCACATTACCCGTAAGTGATTCAAATGACACCGACGTCGGTGAGAAGTGAGTTTTCAAAATTTAGTAGACTTTATTTGAGTTTGAGCCGTTCGGTACGGCCAATGAGTCATCTAGACAGGTATATAATCAAAGGACTTACCACAAATTCCTAATTGCGAACGCACAATTTCACAACAAACTCACAATTATCAAATTCTAATTGTTACACTAGTATTACACTAATAACTTATATGAATACAACGAAATAAATGCTAATTAACCACAAGTATCAACAAAATAAAAGGTTTGGTGGTTTGGTTTGGTTTGGTTTGGTGGTTTGGTTTGGTTTGGTTTGGTTTGGTGGTTTGGTGTGTGTGTG
Organism: Aporophyla lueneburgensis; assembly: GCA_932294355.1. Lineage (NCBI taxonomy): Eukaryota > Metazoa > Arthropoda > Insecta > Lepidoptera > Noctuidae > Aporophyla > Aporophyla lueneburgensis. Next base: position 7,886,229 of record OW028758.1, on the reverse strand, counting down.
TGTGTGTTTGTTTTGGTTTGGTTTGTGTTTGGTTTGTTTGTTTGTTATAATTCTATTTACGTCAATGGTCAAACAAACATTTAAAATGACAAAAGTACTGTCGCGTCGAGCGGGGGCTCAAGGGGGCGGGGGAAGGGCCCGAACACTTACGAAATTCAACAAAAGGACGATATTGCTATTCAGTTCGTTCGAATGACCCGACGTCTTGCGGCTTGCCAAGGCCTCTAAAAAATACGTGTCAAATGACATGAAGTGACGTCATGACGAGATGATTTTGTATAGAAATTGATGTACTTCATAAGCCGGCGTTGTCAGTGTGTTATACTGCAGAAAAATGTTCAAGCGCGGTGCCGCGCGGAATTCGCGCGCACTTTAAATGTTTTGTTTTCGTTGGAATATAAAGACAAATATTTTTTTTATGTAGGTTGCGGTTTTGTATTACTTTAATTTTATGGTGGTTTTCAGTGTGATTATTAAACAATGCTGAGAACTACTGACTGTCATAATTTCGTAAGGGAAGCCGACAGGAATGGGCTTATTAGTTACCTGCGCCACTGCACGGTACATATACCAAAACAACATTTTTTTAAAATTTTGTCTATTTGTCTGTTTGTTCCGGCTAATCTCTGGAATGGCTGGACCGATTTTGAACTTTCACTTGCAGATAGCTGATGTAACAAAGAGTAACTTAGGCTACTTTTATTTTAGAAAAAATCTTTTATTTTAGAAAAATACCAGCGTTAATTTCTGACATCCACGCGGGCGAAGCCGCGGGCAAAAGCTAGTTTATTAATAAAAAAAATGTTAGAAAACCCTAAACGGAACTGAAACTTTACATAGTATAAAACAAAGGCGCTTATCGCATCAATAATATCTACCTATGTCTATCTATGTCTACTCTTAGATTTTTTAAAATGAATCAACTGATTTTAATGCGATGTTCTTTTTTTTCAAATCAAATCATTTTCATCAATAGCTAGAGTGATTCAAGAGGAAATTTAAATGCAGTAAGTTCCTTAGTCGCCTTTTACGACACCCACGGGAAAAAATGGCATGCTGCTATTCTTTACGTCCGCCACCACACGGAAAAAAATTCCATCACTTATCCCATAACGTGCAAAATTCATGCTCACTCACGTATAGCAAAATTAGGAAATTAATGGCGTTAAGCAACAGATAACGGGAACTAGACACTGGACATAGGTTGGTAGTTGTTAATCAGATATGAAGCTAAGTTTTGAGTGCAATATTTAGTGTATATTACAGCTTAATTCAACCTGTATTCAGGCTAAACACAAACAATGCTGGTAATGGATTTTGCCTGTGGCATAAACATCATTTTGTTTAGTTTCATGTACAATAATTGGATGAATTCTTTATGTTTTGTTGACATAAACTTAATTTTAATTCTGCTTTTTCATGAGAAAATATCGTGTTGAGTAAACAGTAAAGACAAACATAAACCTATAGTACAAACCCGAGCAGGGTTTGTACTATAGGTTTATGTTTGTCTTGCTATGGTAATTATACAATTTTTTGGGCCTTCTAAACCGCACTATGTGGTTCAAGAACGGACAGAAAGAAAAATTCTGTGACGAGGAAGTTGCCATCAATGTAAGTTACCAGGTTAAATATTAAGGAGTACGTATTTAGTGACATTTATTCGTATAATAAAATTGTACCGAAGAATGTTTATCCATCTGTCTGGATGGATGTCCGGTACTGACGCAGAAACGCTAAAATCAAAGTATTAATTTAAAATAGGCACATATAAGGCACTTTTGATCGAAAAGATAAATTATAAATGATTTTATTTCTGTAAGTAGGTTTGTACAAACAATTTTGAACATTAATATTTTTTTTTTTAACTAATTGACGTCGGCGTTTCCTATCTGACTACTCTGAGAAGAAAGACCGAAACAAACTCTGACGTCACAGTCGTTTTTAAAGTCCAGATATAATCTTGGTCAGACCATGTGGATTGGTGTCTGAGATGGTCTTTTGAGGAAGAAACCACACAGATTGAGTGGAGCTGTCCAATCAGCGCACGCATTTATCAGCAATGATGCAGCTCATCTCAGAACTTATGGAGCTCAATGATTTGGCGAACAATACCAAAGAAAAAACATTTGGGTTCAGTCGGTACCTATAATATTATTATGACCGGTAGTCGCCTAGTGGTAAAAAACAATTATTATTCATTTAAATTATAATGTTTTTGTAATTCATTATTATATTAAAGCAGAGCGAGAGCAGTGGTGGCCCAGTGGTAACGGCCGCGACTTACGAGTAGTAGGTCGTGAGTTCAAACCCAAGCAGGCGCATTACTTTGTGTAAATTATTTCATCGCCACTGCTCTCAAAAACGGGAAGGAAAACATCGTGAGGAAACCGGCATGTCTTAGAACCAAAAATTCGAAGACATGTGACATCTACCAACCCGCACTGGGCCCGCGTGGTGGATTATTGCCCACTCCCTCTCACTGAGAGGAGGCCTGTGTCCCAGCAGTGGGAACAGTATAGGCTGATGATGATGATGATGATTATATTAAAATATTATTCTTCAAATATTCTTCTCCTATATTTAAACTTATCTGCACCAAATTACATATTTCCCCGTACGCGTAATTTTTGTAAAATAGGTACCTACAACATTTTTGTTTCACGTATTTATATATAGATTTATAGTGACAATTCCTTTGAATAGGAAACTATAAAACCCTTATATTATAATTTGTCAGTCCCTTGTCGCCTCGGCGTAATAAATAGACGTTAGGTTTTCAAGTTGTTTCATAAATCACTTGAATACTGGTTGACTTTGACGCCGGATTTTGTATTTTATTTGGGTTTCTGTGGTAAGGTGGCAGAAAAGTATGACAAATGTATTATCATGAATATCATATATCAAAGGATGACACGAATTTGTATAAATTATTACTTTTTTCTTGGGATAGGTGAAGGAGTTATGAATGGCAAACTATATTGCGTTCCGAGGGTGTTATATGTCACTTTAGATGATAAGTTTGAGTCTGCGGGTGTTTTCAAAGACTATGGAGTGTCTTTTCAAAAGGGGATATTTAAATTTTTATTATTTATTAAAGTGAGTATGCAGTCTTGTTCTTAGTGCTAAAATACACACTTTCATAACTTGAATCTTAATCAAAACGGGATATACTCCAAGTAAAGCAGCTTCAAATATGAGTGTTCATTTCAGAACAGGATATTTACACTTACAAAATTCAAAATATAATAGTTCTTTTTCATTTCATAACAAGAGAGGATATTTACAATACAAATATTTACACTACACCAATTAGCCGTTTCAAAACGCGATAATTACTTTTACATAGTGTTTTATTTCCTTTAACGAGTATGGTGGGCAGAACAAAAACAGCCACATTATACACATGCTGCTTTTCTACCTTTTAAATGACTCCCCATCACATCTTGAAGACATAACACTATTTTTCCCTGTGATGGGACATAGTTTTCTCCCAGCTGACCGAGTCTTTGGTCGGCTGGAGAAAGAAATAAGAAAGAAACCTGTGATAACCAACAAAGAATAATATTACGGCGTTTTCAAGAAATATGGTCAGCTAAAAGTACTGGGAGAAGACTGGATTCTTAAAGATATAAAAGCTTGGAAGAGCGGTACAGAAAACTGGATGGTATACAGTCCTTGAAGAGATTTTTTTTCTATAATAAACGGGTTCGTGGTTCAACCACTGTTTTTTTTTTAATTATTTATTTACCATTACAAATAAAAAAAAAAAAAACTACATATTTCCCTCGCCAAACTTTACAGTTTGATGGCGAACGTTGAACGTTGAATTGAAGGTCTATGAAAACTACAGATTTCAAACAGGTGCAGAAAAACCTATGTCATTACTCGAAAAGGGCAAGCGATCTCCTTTGTAATTACATAATTTAGATGTAGTACAACATCCACTGAAAGAATGCAAGAAGAAAGATATTTCAAATTTGCACAAGAAACAGTTTGACGAAGAGTGGTACAATTTAAATGAACTGAAGAGGTATAAAAAATTATTAATTGATGATCCAAACTGCAGCCCTGAAGAAGAACAGAATACCGAAATGGAATCTATGTGTGATTGTCACTGACACCTGATATTGGACAAATCTGGATTTTAACTGTCTAATAATTAAAAAATTATAATTCTGTTTAGTAGCATTAATAAGTATGTCTTTGCTTTTGGTCATTATTATTAAATAGTAAGAATAATCTGTGTTTTATTATCATTTAAAATCTTGAGATGTAAAATACAAAAGAGGATATTTACAAAATTGTACACAACTAAAGGGGATATTTACAGTAAGTACAGAACAAAGGGGGATATTATAAAAGATCCGTGTCAAAAGAGGATATTATGATTTTTCTAAACTCTGCAGCTTTAAATTAACAAGTCATATTTTTTGGCAAAATGTGTAGTTAGAACACTGCAATGAAATAGTTTCATAACAGAAATAATGCTTTTTGGTAGGTCTGTAAATATTTCCCATATAAGTTTTTCCCATTTTGTGAAAAATAAGATAGAATGTAGGTATCCCCTTTTGAAAAGACACTCCTTATTGATATGCATGACTTGTGCTAAATATGAGAATTTAATATTTATTACCCACCGTACAAAACTTCTAAGATTAATTAAATAAAATATATATAAAAGTCATCACTATACACAGATAATTAGAATAAATACATATATTAAAGAGGAATCTACAATAACACATGTTATTGCTTGTTTTCTGAATATCTTCTGCAACTTCTCATATTTAAATTAAACTAATTTTTGCCGGTAGCGTGAAACGTTGGCTTGAATCTTGAATATGGCTTTTCCTTAAGGCTCCTATTCTACCTGTAAAGACACTGAATCATTAACTAAATCTGATTTATATGAAACCAACTCTAGTCAGCGATTTCACCCGCGAAGTTATCGGAAACTATCCTACGAGAGCCTAATACGAGGATAAAACGTATCCTATGTGTTAATCCAGGTAAAAAAAAAAATGGCTGTGTCCCAAATATCAACTAAATCCGTTTAGCCATTTTTGCGTGATTGAGTACCAATCATACAAACTTTCACATAACATTAGTACGATACAAATAGAATCACTAAACATACCCAAACAGAAAATTCTTACACTACCAGCAAGATCCTAAATAACTTAGTAATAAGAGCGAAACTCACATGAATATAAAAATATGGTCATATAACCTTCTTATAGCGCTCCTTAACAGCTAATAACAGTAGCGACAAACGGTTTAGCTCAATAAAAGTGTTAATGAGGTCATAAGTGTACTCATAGGAACCCACGTGGGCTCATAAAGGATAATGAAATTCTTTATTAGCAGAACACTGGAAGACATTGTTGTATGATTAATGTTTTATTATTATTGGGTGACCAGATTTTTGTGTAATATCTAGTTAGGATTTAATTCAGGAAATGTGTGAATTTACGTGTAGTCCGGGAGGTAGCGTTGCGAATACAAAAGTCATAGTAAGTTTTGTGAGGTTGACATCGATAGTTGATCTTATATCACTAATAAGTGAACCGACTGTTTGCTGCTCAAGTACCACTACACAGCGAGGTAAAAAAGACAATAAAAAGGCCGGCTGAAACTGTTTTCGTAAATAACTGACATCATACTGAGCTGAAAAATCGTTATGCAAGTTCATGTGAGCAGCTGACGAGCTCAGTATGATTTCAACTATTTATGAAAAAAGTTTCCGCCGGCATACTTATTTTTTGCCATTTCCGCCGCCTTCCAATCACACACCCACCTCGGTTGCGTCACAGTTGACGCGAAGTGTCAGTACACGTGATTCATTTATTAGTCACCTTTGCTAGTGGATTCGCCTGCATATTATGCATATAAACCTTCCCCTTGAATTATCCCGTCTATTGATGAAAACCGCATTAAAATCCGTTGTGTAGTTTAAAAGATCTAAGCGTACAGACACGAAATGCGACTTTGTTTTATACTATGTTATTAAGGTTCGAGATCTATTGAAATAGATGGCAATCTATCTGTGTAAAATTACAACCTAAAATGCAACGCTACCTCCCGTACTAATAGGCATTTGGTTGAATAAATTAATTGAACGAAAATTATCCACTACAATAATTCATGTTTATAGTTGAAATTTAATTCATTATTATTAATCTCCTGTTTTTGCAATATTTCAAAAACAGTTTCATTCAAAGGCTTTTTGCTTCATGAAACCTAACCAATGTTTTATTTACTTATATTGTCAATTCCTTTACGGACATTAAAAAGCACTTTCTAATAAATTGTGCAATTAACGTCACACAGAAAATTGTTTGATCGATGAGCGACATAACTTTCATAAGTCACTTATAGTTAATTGAATATATAAACACATTATATACTATTAGTAGGTAAGTGGATACACATAAGCGTTTCGTAGATTGATTGGGATGTATACTGCTATGGTGAGTACAGTATGTTTAACCACTCTGGAATTGCCAGCAAGCGGGCTAGCAAGCATATTACTAATAGGAGCATAATATTCAAGATAATAATGCTTGGAAATATGATGATTCTATTCCTTAGGGCAACCTAGAGTCTAGACAAAATGAAACTGGATGCTAGGTGAATCAGTTCATTATTTTTAAGACAAAACACAAAACTACCATTCCCCTTTTTCTCTTTACGAAACTACCTTTTGGAAGGGGCGACGAGAATTAATTATATTTTAATGTACCTGTTAACGTTCAAAAAAAGCCTTTTCTCTGCTTATCTCTACTTCTATATCTATATTTTAATCTATACTTCTATACTAATATTATAAATGCGAAAGTAACTCTTTCTGTCTGTTACGCTTTCACTACTAAACCACTAAACCGATTTTGATGAAATTTTGTACGGGGTTAGTTTGAACCCCAAGAAAGGGTATAGGTCTCTTTTTAATCCGCGACTTCATCTGCGTCCGCGATAACTGACTTTTATGCGTACAAAGTCGCAGGCAAAAGCAAGTTTGAAATAAATGCGTTGACTTTACTACATATGGCTTAGTTGGTTCGTTTTTTGCTAGTATATATTGTGTTTCACATCTGGGCAAAGGCCTCCCTTTTTTCCTCCCAAAAACCTCGTCCACTTTTTGTCTTGTACGATCGCTGGCCATAAGCAACTTTATACAGAGCACCTTTTCTTCTGAAAAAAATCTTTATACTTTATTAAAATTCTTTATAATTGCATAAAACGCCAGAGTATTGCGTGCACTCGTTCAGCTTTAATAAGGAAATGGAGAAGTATTTTCAATTAACACTTTCATTCGTATGCCAATGAAGTTTTCATTCCAACAAGAGCGAGCTGGCTAATATCGAAGGTTTTGTTATATATTTTTTGTGTTTTTTATTCAATGGACTCCAAGAGGTTTTCTTTTAGCGAATAAATTAGTTGATTAAAAATGGTTGAGGATATTCTAATTGATTTAGATGTTATTGGTTGAAGTATAAAGAAACATCACTTGTTTCTGTGATTTTACTAGTGTTATTAATAAAAATAAATTTAGTAGATGTTATGGCAGTCAAAATTTGCAGAATTATTTATTAGTTTCATTCTACAAAGCGATAGTTGTAGTTGATCACAAAATTATCTGGAAATTGTCATCAAGTCAAATCAAATCAATATCTATACATATTTTGTTTTGTAATAACTTTTAATGTTTATTTTTAACTAGCTTTTGCCAGCGGCTTCGCCCGTGTGTAGGTCGGAAATGATCCTACGGAAACATACTATCGGGGTAAAAAGTTTCCTATGTGTTCATTCAAGTACTAGACTATCTGTATGTCCGATATCTGTTTGACGTTTTTGTGAGAATGAGTTGAGTAACAAACATCCAAATAACATACTAAACTTTCACATGTATAGTTTTTAGTAGAAAATAATGAATAGTAAATAGGATAACATATGTTAATTTTTTTTAATCGAGTAAACTAATTTAATAGAAAGCTATTTTACTTTATTTTGTTGACATTGGCATGCTTCTACTTAATGCGAAAGTCCTTGACCTCACTATGACACGATCTTTATACCTACCTAATTAAGGCTAAGTGCTTTGTGGTAACAAAAACGTGCCTTTTTAAGTAACGAGAAAACGTCTTTCTCTGTAGGTTTACTAGGTATTTTTATCCCCTGATCATATTCATCTATCTTGATAGATTCTAATCTAGCTGATATATTCATACTTTTTGAACTCTGCACCACTTTTATATAGAAAATGGCTTAAACCTCCATTACCATATTAAAAAATGCAGAAGAAAACATGTGACTTACATTAGCGTCACGTCAGCGTGTCAGTTTGTTTTGATTGATCTTGCGCGTTGTAAATCACTGTGTATACTTGAATGGGTTATATTGACAGGAGAAAGTATATTTTCAGATTAACAATCTGGGTTTTAAGGTTCAATTTGTATTAAATTTTTAGTGCGATTCTTGTATAGTTCAGAATCAAAAGTTGGAGCTTAAAAGGGATGTGTGATGAGGCTTAAAAGGAATGTATGAATGTGTGAATGGCAATTACATGAAGCTGTGATGAGTATGCTAAGAGGGATGTCTAGAGGTGTGTGTAGTATTACGCAAATGGCTAGAATAAGAAATGAGTATGTGTGCTTGTGTGTGTCGTGATAAAAGGAAGTTTGAAAGAGCAACCATGGTAAAAGATGTGATGAAATCGGTTGTCATGACATAGCAGTGGGCATGTGATAAGAAGAAAAAATGAGGAAAATATGTTTCGGTTAAAAGTATTACATAATCCAAAGGTAAAATATTTTATATGTTGCTTTTCACAAACATAAAGTACCAATGTTGTGTTATCCTTTGTTTTAATTTGTTTTTTTTTTTTGGGTTGTATCTGTCATAGTCCTTTTGTCAGTGAAATAAGAATACAACAAAGCTTTGGTGAGCACGTGCCTAGCACTTTTTTGTGCTAATATTACAAAAACCTTAATTTCCGGCCTATAGTTCTGAGTCTTAGTTCAAACCGCTATTTTAAGCAAAGTACGGAACAATGACCCACAAAAAAGAATCCGAGCCGGCAGACAAATTGCCTGTTCTTCCAACTTTCAAAGACTTCATTCTGCCCTCCATTTTGGAACATTAGCCGCGTCTAAAACAATTTTTCTTCGTAAACGAGACTTTATAGTTAGTAATACTCAGTAAATGTGCCCGATTGCCAAGAGTTTGGCTGTGAAATATCGAAAAACCATCAATTTGCATAGCTATTGGCCTCAATGGGCTCAACTTGGCTGTTTTGAGGCCTGCCAACTAATTTTGAAACAAAAGGGTGCAATGTATTTACTTTTGACGATCCTATTTCGCTGTTTGTGAGATAAAGGATTGCGATCGGAAGTCTTGCGTTTAGGAAATGTATTGTGTGATCTAGCGGCGTGTGCTACTACGCTAAAAAAAGAAATTATTTTGTTAATTTCTCGGAAAAAGGAAATTCGATTTATTTTGATTTTTTTTATCTTAATGCTAGCAGATAAAAACTAGTTTCAATAGTTTCAGTAGGTGTGTTACAATGTTTTTTATCATTGTCAGCGTATATTGTTCCCACTGTAGGGACAGGTTTGCTCTCGGTGAAAAGAAGTCGGCCGTAAACTACCACACAGGCCGAGTGCGGGTTGGTAAACGTCACATGTCTTCAAATTTTTGGTTGGACACACTGGTTTTCTCATAATATTTTCTGCACAATTTTGAGAGCAGTGGTGACGAAATTATATCGGCCGTGCCAAAAACGGGAATTTTCTGAGTTCAAACCAGCAACACTTAGCGATTGGTCTTGATGATGGCTATGGTTAAAGCCAGACGCACTGGAAACTCAAGGCATAAAGTGTTTCCTAGCCAACAGTGGCAAAAGCACCATATAACACGATTCCTACCGGCTTGCCTTCGGGGATTTGCATTGGTAACTCTATCACTATTCAAAATACAATAGTATGTAAATAGTGGCTACTATTGTCAATAAATATCGTTACACTACGGGTATTTAATTCACCATAACATTCAAACAACAAAAAAGGTTATTTATAACTTTGTATTACAACAAAAGAGAAATGTTCTAAATTAACCCGGCGCCAAAACGTCGTAATCGGGAACTAAAAATTCATACAACAGCGATCCCGTTATGATGTCACTTTAGGTCACGTGGCACCACTTGATATGTACGAGAGCAAGCCGCTGTACAACGGGTTATGACAGAGACAGGTATAGAAAAATGCGTCAGCGAGAACGAGATAGAGGAATATTGCATATTTTATTCGGTTTTCAGCTCTTCAATTTAATTGTATTTAATTCATTACATTCCTATATTAATTTTAGAATGATAGTAAGTATTCTTTATTGATGAGTCAGTAAGTTAAAGCCGACTTCGCTTCGGCTTCTCTTTTAGAAAAATTTACACCTCGCCGCTGCTAGCCAACACACCTTCATGAATGGACCGCATGTATCTATTCCATTGTTTCTGTAGTCTGTAACCAACTTCATATTATTGCCTTTCTAATGACGGTTATATACGATTTGGGGCAATCGGGTGGATGTTTTCAAAGTTTAAAATTGATAAAAATAGAAACATTTTTGTGTTTTTTACAAATACGTAGAAATAAAATTTAAATATTTTTTGATTGTTGTCGTGTTTGTTACTTGACTCAAGACACTATGGGTATGCTTAGTCTTATTAGAAATAATACTGCTAGGGAATATATACACGGTAGTAGCGACATTGACGTGCAAACTGTAACAACGAATTCAGAGCATGATTCGAAACGTGAACGTAGAGATCTGTCGTCGATTATACAAGGTGTCTCAAAAGAAAGTTCACATTTAAACCTTTTTTTAAAAGAAAAGTCTTAGCTTTATTGAAAAAATGTTTATTTTATATTGAAGTACACTGTTTGGGAATTTATTTTTTAAAAATAACATCGTCCAAATGTAAGCCGTTGCGCTCTCGGCATTCATTTAGTCGGGCACTAAAATTGCCTATGACAGCTCGGCAGGTAGTCTCCGTGATGGCTGCCATTTCATGACGGATATTTTCTTTTAATTGTGCCAGGGAAGTCGGTTTATTAGCATAAACTTTTGATTTGACATAACCCCACAGGAAAAAATCCATTGGCGTTAAATCGGGACTCCGTGGAGGCCAATTTATGTCACCTCGCCTGGAGATTAATTAGTTCGGAAAAATTTCTCGAACTCGAGGCAGAGATCTGTTGGACGTGTGTGAAGTTGCTCCATCCTGCTGGAACCATGTTCTTTGGTTGTAACCAGGAAAGTTTTGCAGTTGGGGTACGAAAAACTCGTCTAACATCTCCACATAACGCTCTGAATTCACTGTGAGTGTGCGTCCCCTTCCATCTTCAAAAAAGTAAGGGCCGATAATTCCTCGCGCCGACATCGCTGCCCATACGGTGACTTTGGGTGAATGTAGCGGTTTCTGATGTTTTTGTTTTGGGTTGGTTGCACTCCAGTTACGACAATTTTACTTGTTTACATGCCCATTCAAGTGAAAATGGGCTTCATCGGAAAACAAGATGTTGGTGAACGTTGGAAAGCGCTCAATCATCTGATTTACAAAGGCAAGCCTCTGACCAGCATCTTGAGGCTTCAGTTCTTGCACTAACTGAATTTTGTACGGGTGCAGCTTTAAATTTTTGTGTAAAATGCGGCATAATGAAGATCTGTGCACATTTAAAGCAACAGCACGCTTCCGAATCGAGAGGTTTGGATCATCTCGAATAGACTGAGTAACACTGTCCACGTTTTCGGCTGTTCTTGATGTTCTTGGCCGCCCAGATTTTGGTTTCTCCAGAGTTGACCCAGTCTCTTCAAACTTCTCAACCCATTTTGCAATGAGTCGAGTGCTAGGCGCATCATTTAAGTGACGAATATGTCGAATACTGCAGAATTTTCTACGCGCTACAGTCGCCGAATTACCGTTTTTGTAAAACTCACGTACGCACAACGCACGGTCCGCACCAGAGAAACGCTCCATAGCGACTAAATTCCCAAGAGCCAGACTACCGACTGACATACCCCCCGCGCCCCTCAGAATAGTTGCTTTCGCGTAATAAGATAAGCAAATGTGAACTTACTTTTGAGACACCTTGTATAAAAATAAAAAAAATTGCTGTCTTATAGAAAATTGCAATACCTACGCAATCAAAATATATGGCCGATCCTTCCTGGTGAATGTACTGAATCCTTGGTAAAAGGTTGCTCTTCAATGCTCCTGTATACTCTGCTATTAAGTAATACCAGTACTTCCAATTTACGTTAAACATGGGAATCCAATGAAGAGAGTGAGAGAGACTTGTGGCCCAGTGGCATCAGCCTCGACTTATGAGTTGTAGGTCGTTGGGTCAAACCTAGGCAGGCCCTTTACTTTTTGTAGATAACTTCATCACCTCTGATATCAAAACGGTGAAGGAAAACATTGTGAGGTTACCGGCAACTAAAACTTCAAAAACTGGGTCCGCGTGGTAGATTACGGCCCCCACAGAGAGGAGACCTGTGTTCCAGCTATAGGTACGGTACCTATAGGCTTTTTATGCTATAGCAATGCAGTTAAAAATAAACACAGTAATACCCATTGGGGTCGGCAAAAACTACAGAACGCTTACTACGATCCTTACGTCACTGGCATCGTCAAGGTTAATAATAATTTACGTAACATATTTTTTTTTTCTTGAAGATCTGACTAGTATTTGGAACGTAGCTCTTTTCACTTTTATAGGTCTAACTTTTGCGCTGGAACATTTTAAGAATTCCTTTAATTAGGCACATAGCTTTCTTTACTTTTTAAGGCAAAAAATGTAATTAAACTTTGTTCTTAAACTTGCCTGTTCTTACACTATTAGACGAGGTATTTTTAATTTTTGAGTTGGTGTTTCTAGCATTTTCATTCAATTTAAAATGCTTGAATATTCTGCTTATAATATAATATCATAAGGACAACCAACACACCGCTATCCAAACGAGGCTGAACCTGTAACATGGCAACCAGACAACTGATAAATATAGTTATATATTTCTAAATACAAACATATTATAGATAAATTACACCCAGCCACAGAACAAATAATCGTGCTCATCACACAAAGATTTGTCCTGGGTGGGAATCGAACCTACGACCTCAGTCTTAGCAGTCAGGGCTACTAACGACTAGACTAACAGGCCAATCGAATATAAGTCGATAATATTGACTTTGACTACTCTCTTACATAACATACACACACAGTCAGCCTATGATGTTCCCATTGCTGAATCGCAGAATCCTTCTCAGTGAGAGGGAGAAGGCCATAATCCATACGCGGGCTCAGTGTGGGTTTGTAGGTGTCACATGTCTTTGAAGTTTTGGTTGTAAGACATGCCGGTTTCATCACAATGTTTTCCTTCACCGTTTTGAAAGCAGTGATGATGAAATAATTTACATGGAGTTAACGCCTGTGGGCTCAAACGTTCAAGCAAAAAGTCATAAGTCATAGCCGTTAACACTGGGCTACTTCTGCTCATTATACTGTATTATTTTTGCAAAAAAGCAAAAAAAGGCTCAGGGCAAAATATCCATAACTTAAATTGTCGTAGTCCTTCCAGTTGTTTTAATCATCTTGCCAACCCCTTCGTGATGTAAAAATATTAAAAAAAAAGAAGCGAGTGCTTCTAGAAATACTGAAAACTTTTACCATGTTTCGCACATCGAGTTATTAATTAATTGTGACTATAAATATGTTACTTAAAACTCATGTTCCATTAATAATCACGCTACATTAAAACTGTTAATTTGATAAGTTCAAGTTAAATGGCGGATGAAACCTGTTTTTTAAAGAATCCGTCCAATTAGTTTGCCATCCCCTTCATAATCTCAAAATACTAAAAAGAAAAGAACAGAGTGCTTCTAGAAATAATGTTTTTTCCCGGGTTAGGGCATCGAGTTATCTATTAATTGTGACCATAAACTATGAGAAAAATACTATTTAAAATATCAAATTATTCCCACATACTTTGAAATCAGCAGCTTGGGAATTAATAGAACTCAAATTGGTAAAGTATTAAAATAATGACGCTCCATTAAACCTGTTAATTTGATAAGTTAAAATTAAATGGCGGATGAAACGAGTTTTTAATTGGAAAAGGTATCATGTGTTCGATAATTCGATTAGTGGTTGAAATCGTTATGGCTTTGGGCGAATTTTCTACTCGGGTTCTCGTAGTTTTATGGCTAATGTTTCGGAAGTGTCCTTTATTATATTAAAGGTGAAACGAAAATTGGTTAAGTGATTATCCGTCCAACCGACAAATTCTCTGAAAATTTTGCGTGCTCAAATTACTTTACGAAGTTAACCGCTAATGTCTTGAACGCAACTCAATTTAAAGGCCCCGTTAAGTATTTTGTTTTAGAATACAATACAACATCTTTATTTTGTATAAAGTGTAGTACCTACATAAATAGAAATAATTCCAAACATTTTGCGTGAAGTTGAAAATAACTTTGATTTGGGAAGTCGGTGTTAAATAACTTAAATACAGATCCTAAGACACCGACTTCCGAAATTAAAGTTAATTTTCACTTTGTTGTGTTTCCAAGAAAGTCGGTTGTTTTTATTTTTTATTTTTAACTTTTAACCCCGCACTAATTCCTACACCACAACTGGCCAGGTGAAAAAGACTTATATGGTTTTCTCATGGATGTCATTGTCAGAACTGGACCAAACCACACGGGAAGACCGATTTTGATGATTCTTTTTTATTTGAAATCTGGTAGCTTTCAAATAAAAAAGAATCTTCAAAATCGGTTTGCCCAGTCGAAAATTATGAGGAAACAAACATTAAAAAAGTCGAATTGAGGATCTCCAACTTTTTTGAAGTCGGTTAAAAAGAAGATTTAGTGAAAAACATTGATACGAGTGTGCGTAGATGGTTTGGTAATGTTGAGAGGATCAATGAAGGGAGGCTAACAAAAGGTATTTACAAAGCAGATGTGACTGTACACGCCAGAAGGCGACGCCGTAGGAGAACATATAGTGACCTTATTGGTGATGTTTTTCAGAAAAGTTAAGTGCGTAGTACTGCAACCGGCGGCGACATGTATGACGAGTTGTCTGAACTTAAACGAAGCAAAAAGATTATGTAAGGATCGTAGCAGGTGGCGTTCTTTAGTTTCTGCCTATCCTCATCCGGAAAAGGTTCGAGTTTATGTATGTATGTCTTTATGTTATAGTGTTCATGCTATACTTACACTTTAATTCATGATTCCTAATACCTATTTATCATCCTCTTCATTTTTTTCTATGTTTACACTATTCATGCTTTACTTATTTTTATTTGTTTATATGTCTACACTCAGCAAATCGATCTGAATACGATTTATTAACTTACAAATAGCTGAAATAAAATATAAACTCAAACTTTCATGTTGTGACAAGCCAAATTGTCAACTGTCAGTTACTTTTTTGCTTAGTCTATGAATGGCTACTTTTTGGTTTATATAATTTAAATTATTTTTATCAATATGTCTAGCTATTTGATTTTATTAATTATTACGATTGTTTACTAATTAACTTAACTTAAAATTATATTTATAAAATTCTTTACGCACTCATGTGGCCAGCTACACGCACTCATGGATATGTCCTGGCCGACTACACTTGTCAGATGAGATGATGGCTAAAAGAAAACTAATATTTTGAAAAATGTTTGGAAAGGGAAGACGACTTTGATATATAAACGGGCGTCCGAACCACTGAGGGTCCACTCTGGAAGACTGTCTACTCTTGAAGCCACTCCTCTGAAGCCAGTGTACTCTTGGTCCCACTCTGGAAGTCAGTCTACTCTTGAAGCGACTACTCTCTGAAGCCAGTCTACTCTTGAAACCATTCCTCTGAAGCCAGTGCACTCTTGAAGCTACTCCACTCTGAAGTCAGTCCATTCTGAAATCAGTCCATTCTGAAGCCAGTCTACTCTTGAAGCCGGTCTACTCTAGGAGCCGATAAGAAAAACATCAAACCCAGGGGATCCCGCTAAAGATTCACCTGGGACCTCCATTTCTGATCATCGAAGGTCAACTACGTGCCTAACAGAACCATAAAACAAAGAGTGCGTGCCAGGCAGGGTCTTTTATTTTAGCTGTACTTCCCAACTTTAATTTTCATTTAATAAATTGTAATAGATCTGCCTTTATCCATTTCATTCTAACAAGATAAGCAGATACGTAACAATGTACTTTGCTTATGTATTTTTTAACAAAAACACATAAGCAGTAGGTTCCTGGAATTCGGTGTCTGTGTGACATTCAAAATGTGACACATAAATAATGACATGAGTTTCGCTTTCAGTCCTCTTTGAACTCATGAACTTGTGTATTATTTTTATGTAAAAGACTTTTACTAAAAGTAATTTAATAAATTATAATGCCCATTTTGACATTAATGTCTTCGCATGACAAAAAGTATAATAATTCCAAAAACATGTTTTAGAAAACGCGTCTGATCTAGACAGTTTTCATGAAATATCATTATTTCAATTTTTGATATATTTAAACAAATTGAATTCTCACAAATGAAATATTTTTATCACAAAAGGAATGAAAAATAATAAATAACGTTCAATAAAAGATAAATAAAATACGATATATCTTATAAAATTTGTTTCAGTATAACGTTTCACTGTTCAGTCTCATGTGACCTGCCTTAACTTCTGTTGTAATATAATTGCATGAAAACTGACAAGACAAAAAGTTTGCAACTCCCGAGTTACTGGTATCCAAATATGACTGTCACTAGTTTTACGTCCATTGGGTGTTGTAAGAGACGAATATAGGACTTACTAGAGAATAGGCAGCAGTGTTCTCTATACATTTTACCATCATATTGCGATCGCCACCCTGCCTGCCAAGCGAGGCGATTAAAATAGCCCTCCTTGTCTTTGAGGTGAAAATATGATGTTTAATTTGTAAAAAACTCAGAAATACGAAATTAGGTCCAGACTAAACGTTAATAAAGAGGCGGTATCTAAGTTTTAATCTCGTTCTAGCCACTGCGATGTTGGTTTCATTGTATTATACGATCCGCAAGTTGGTTTCCTTCTTTCCATATAAAATGCATTGCATATTCTCGGCTTTTATGTAAAATAGTTTCTGAACTTAAGCCTTTTTACCGGGAAAATGGAAAAAATGTTTCAACGGAGAAATCTCCTTTTAACTTTATATTAGGATTTGTACGTTTCCTTGATTTCGCCTGTTCAGTGCAATAGTCGTTTTGGCGGGGGAATTCTTGGCAAGCGTGGTCGGAGCCTCGGGTATAATAGTGCGGGTTGAATTTCAAACAGCTCCTACGTTTCGAGTTCCTTAGCTTTGTTCTTAATGTTTTAAATTTATTTTTGTTCTAATTTGAACGTGTGTTCTCTAATGTACTGGATAGTTTTTAGTTCACGTTTGTATATATTTGAAGAACATTGTAAAAGCTAGGTAGAAAAAATAGATAAATGATTTATATAGTGCACAAATGAAATAGCACAACACAAAAAAACACAATTCAATGATAATAAATAACATTTATCCAAAGAACATAAAAGGTTCACATTAAAAACATACATACTTTTAAAGGAATGTGACACTTTGGCACACTAAAATCAAATAATGGATATACAAAGAGCAGTGTGCGTCTCAGCACTAAACAGGAGCCCAGTCTGACCCAGCATGTGTCAGGCAAATATACTATAGGAATCCTTCGTAAACAATTACTGTGTATAATTAACATAAAATAAGTTCATAAAATGTATGTTGCATTACCGTATAATCAGTCCATAATGTTCCTACTATTAGGACACAAGCATCGTCTCGGAAGTGAACCGTAATCTCTTGCGCGGTCTCAGTGCGGGTTGGTAGATGTCATAATGTCTTTGAATTTTTAATTCTAGGACATGCCGGTTTCCTCACGATGTTTTTCTTCGCAGATTTGAGAGCAGTGATGATGAAATAATTTACAAAAAGTAAAGTGTCTATCCGGGTTTGAATCACGGCCGTTTTCACTTGGCTACTACTGATACAAATAACCGCAAACCGATTGCATGCAATTTCAAGGAACAAGTTATAACTAATTCCACAGACCAATATACGAAAATTGTAAACAAATGCTAAACATGCAATATATAAAAGTTTCAACGTACAAAATAGTAAAATGACAATCTACCAAAATACTCAGTGACAATCAGCTCAATTCCACAATAAATACTAAAGGACAGACAACAAGCTGTGTTGCGCCACCTGTCGCCGTATGAGTTACATCGGTACGTGTACAACATCCCGATATGAATATCAACGATGCTCCAATAAATGCATGTATTGATGTCACTTTTGTTAAAACTGAGGTGAGAGTGGAGACAAAATATATGAAGCTGTTGAGGTGATATTATAACAAGTTTTGTGTTGTTTTTAAATATTCTTACACTTCGTTTTGTCGCAGATTTTTGTGTTGCTATTTGTATGTTGGACTAGGGCTTGTTGTGATTCCTGTTATTATAATGTTTTTTTATTACCTACGAGTCAAACTGCTGCCATCCCGCCAACCCGCCTGCTAAACGTGGCGATTATGGTAAACCCCCTCAGATTGGGAGAGACCAATGTCCAACAGTGGACTTCTCACGGCTGAAATGATGATGAAATATGATGAAATCTGCTGCTAACTTAGTTCATAAGTAGTTTGTAGTACTACCAAGATATGGGTTTTTGAACCTTAAACATGATATTTATCAGTTATATGTCTACATTATATATAATCTACTTAATCCGAGGGATCCGAATGGTGAGGGACCTAAAAGAGTTATAGTTAGGGAGGTGGCGAGCATTTCGGTATATGATTTGCACACGTTTGACGTCGAGGTGGATTGCAGTTTAAATCATTACGAATCGATTTGGTCTAATCAATTAAGGTTCTATGTCGCTGCGTTTTCGCGTTACAGCGGATTGAAGTTGTTTAAAAAAATCGGGGTATTAAATCATTTGCACATGTATGCCTCTGGAGTACATGGTCACAATCATCTTGGAAACGAAGAAAATCGAAGAGGCAGACATTCAGGATTCTGCATTATCATGCGACGGAGTTGTAAAAATGTCAAAAAAAAAAGCTCTACTAAGTCATTTGCACGCGGTTCTCACTACGCCCATTCGATTCACTATGACTCTGTGGATTCGAAAAAACATGTGGCAGACACTTTGCTCACTGATTTTCAGCTGTATAACTGTTTGAAATTCACGGAATCAAGGGACAGCGAGTTTTGCATGGGATTATTGTTATTGTTTATAGTTTTATTCTTATAATTTTGTTTAATACTAGCTTCTGCCCGCGGCTTCGCCCGCGTGGATGTCGAAATATGCCGCAGGAACGTACTACCGGGATTGAAAGTATCCTATGTGTTAATCCCGGTAAACAATGTGTTATTCCATTGCTTGCTTTGTGTTATCCACGGAGCAGCGCTCGGATTGATAAATGATTGATGTAGGATAATTAATCCTAAAACCTAACAATAGTGACGAAAATATATAACGGAACGGCAAATTACCTACTTGCATGACTTTGAAGGCAACTTTAAAGCGAAAATATAAATTCTCTTTACTCCCTGGGAATTTCGAAAAAAAATTGTTACCTAAATTATTCAAACGAAGATTTTACTTAAGTTGCTGTTCACAGGGGTTTAAGACTATTTATGTTTTAGTCTATAATTAAAGTATCTCTTTAAATACTACTTTAGAGGTTCTGCCCTCAGGTGCTAATACAACCAGGCTGCTAGAAGAGCTCACTGTCGAGCAGGCCACGTAAAACTGGCCGTGCGAGAAGCAGTCCCCACTAAGATCATATCCCACGTTTATAGTGACTGTCCCCGAGACTTATTAATCGTCATTGCTAAACATACCATAAGGAGACTGCGGCCTTTTAAACTCGAATGGGTACTCCGACGGTATTAGTGGTATCTGCGGTATATACAATAGTACACCGATTCACCTTGGGCACAGTCAGTAAATACAATGGCGTGGCCTCTACCACGTTTTGATGTGAGATTTTCACACACAACCTGATCCCATTTCTCAACTTGGCCGGATTAAGATTTTGTAGTAGCATTAATTACTGAAGCACCCACTTTGAGGATAAGTGTGTGAGACAAAGACCAGATGGGTTGAATAAATTTAAGAGCTCCTTAGGATATATAAGGTGTATCTATTCATAAAAGAAATATTTTAAGAGGTACACCTGCAGGTGATAAAGAAGCTATAGAAGCAAAAAGATTTTTTTTATCTAAGCGTTTTTGAATTTTCGTAATTATTATAATTTTAAAACTTTTACTCCAAATTCTATGAATCGGCCGCTTGACGCTGCGACCGGACGGCACGAGCATGGCCGCGGTCTCTCGGGCCGTAAAAAATAAAAAGGAGTCAGTATTTCTTATGCGCGTCAAATAATTTATAAATATTAATTTTTGAAAAACATACATTAAAATTTTTTTTTTCGTTGCTGTTGCTGTACCTTTTAAAATATTTCGTGTATAAATAGATACACCTTATATACAGTATCATCCTTATTAATTCGACACGTATGCATGTTATATACCTAATTAGGACAGATGTTTTTTTGCCTGTGTTTATTTCATTGGTTTATTTTGAATAGCTTCTGCCTGCGGCTTTACCCGCTTGGCCTACAAGAAACAATTGACTCTTTTTTTTAGAAAAAAACATACGTGCTCTCACTACCTCTCAATTTAATATACGAACTGACAATATCCCAAACAAAGCAAATAAGACGAAGTTCTCCGTAAAACTAAAATAATCTCTGGGATGAGAGAAGTATAGTTTTAATAGAACTCAAAGCGTATGTGAAAAGATTTATTTAAGAGACAATCAGAAGTGGATAATTAACAATTAATATTGTTTACTACGAAATACTGTGCCTACCGCAGAATTTCTTTGTAAACAATATTTTTTGTGTTTACTTCAGGTTCTAGAATCACCAAGCTACCCTGTGAGCTGTGGTCTCGAACCTACCGACTTTTCGGTATTTCTACCGATATGGGCTCTGTTCTACCGAAATATAACGAATATTCTACGATTTCACAGTACACATGGAAATGTCATTTACCGATTTTGGGTACAAATATACCGTTTTTAACTGGCAATTCTACCGATCTCGCTCTATGACGTTCGAGACTGCAGCTTACTCTTGAGCAGGCCACGTATAACCGACCGTGTGAAAATCAGTTTTCCCTTAAGTCTACCCCTGTTAAATGAAATGTTTTGACTTAAGATTTATTTATAGTCTTGTCAAAGCAGATTTTGAGGAGAAACTGTACTCTTTTGAAGTCGAAGGGGTAGTTTGATAGCGTTAGAGGAATCCTACACAGACTCCTCTCAGAAACAACGTGTCAGTGTAGTTGCCTCGATAACATTTCCTTGCAATATTTTCACTCACAACCTGGTGTCATTGCATAATTTTGGCGGGTTTAAATTACGCAGCAACATAACTGGGTGCCAACTCTAAATTTTTATACCTACATTTGTGAGTTGAGACACCGAGAGGCTTCAATGTGTTAAGAAACTAAACCGGGTAATGTATGGCTTCATCACTGTTTATCACTCGAGTCCACTGATTTATAATAGCAGGTATGTGCCCAATTAGTTTTTACTTATAACGTTGCATAGGTACCTATCTATTATAGAATAGTTTGTGTAGTTATTTTATCTAATACAGAAACAAACGCGTTTTTTACACGTACTTACTTCATCATCATCTGCCTAGCCTTTTCCCAACTATGTTGGGGTTCGGTTTCCAGTCTTACCGGATGCAGCTGAGTACCAGTATTTTACATGGAGCGACTACCTACCTGACCTCCACAACCCAGTAACTGGGTAATACGATACCCCTTGGTAAGACTGGTTGTCAGAATTTCGGGCTTCCGGCGACCCGTAACGACGGTCTAAGATCCACGAAAGACAGCCGGAATCAACGGCTTAACATGCTTTCTGAGGCACAGAAGGGTCTTATTATATAAAGATGGTCACCCATCCACGGACTAACCGCGGCAAGCGTAGCTTAACCTGAACGATCGACCCGTGCGGCTGTTATAATTTGCAAATACTAATAATACATTATTAAGTTTGTCTGTTACGATTTCACGCCAAAACTACTTAACCGATCATCATGAAACTTTGTACACACATTCTTAGAAGTAGGTATTAGAAGTAACATAAGATCTTTTTATGAAAAAAAAAATTGCGAACGATAAAATTCGGTATGGAGTAATTTTGAACCCCAAGACAGGATATAGGCCTATTTTTATTCCGAGATATCGTCTCCGTCCACGATAACCGACATTTACGCGGACACAGTCGCGGACGAAAGTTAGTTAGTTCATATTAATATCAGTTACATATTTGATACTTCTTGATACCTTGGTTGAGATTGGACACCGGTGACGACAATGCGCTTCCCGGGCTGCCCCGCACGCCATGCGCACGTCTACCATTCCACGTAAGATTTTCGAAGCCCTATTTGACGCAGTAAAGGGATGATTTTGGAAAAATTGTGATACACGTGTCACATAATTATACTTGAAGAGTATGTGTACCAATTTTTGTGTCAATCGACCCAGAGAATAAAAAGTTTCATAGAAACTTCAACCCTCCATTTCACCCTCTTAGGGGTGGAATTTCGAAAAATCCTTTCTTAGTGGATACTTACTCTTTACAAAGAACACAACCTTTAAATTTCATGCTTCTAGGTCCAGTGGTTTAGGCTGTGCGTTGATATATCAGTCAGTCAGTCAGTCAGTCAGTCACTCAGGACTTTGAATTTTATATATATAGATTATCCTCTAAACTCACGGTAACGATTCAACTTCTGGAGCTGAAATCTATGCAATCATATTTTTTCTCAATGCCAAGCAGAAACGAAATGCGCTTGGAACTCTAATTAGAAAGTATTTTTTTTAAATTTCATGCTTGAATGTAATCTGAATAGGATTAGGATCTGGATAGGAACAGTCTTTTAACTTTCTTTCAACTTTTTAAATCACGTTTTATTTGTGTAAAATACGTATATAGATATAGATATAAGCTGTATATAGATATATGCTCTATACATTTAGTTTCACAATACGGAAAAGGTCGGAACTAAGTTATACCGTTCTCACTCACATTCCCAAAGAAAAGAGAGACACCACGAAAGGATCTATGGGGATATTTTATACCTGCTTGGTTTGGCGCGAGCGTCGCGTCGGGTTGAAAAAAGTACATCAAATGGTCTGCCTTTGGAACATCAGAGGCCTGAACGTCTGCCTCAACAGTTTTCTTAGTTTTCATAAGTAATTCAAACATCTGTCCAAGAGGCAGACGTGTGCGCATAATATAGCATACCTTCTTTTTTTACATTTTTGGAGCACTGTCAATAGACAACGCAGAGGCAACATATTGGCAGACTATTTTTCCGTGGTTCTTCTCATTTTTTTTAATCGAACAATTCAAATCTGCCAAGTGTGCACTTATATACAGTTTTTTTAAATCATAAAAATAAATTTAAAAACTGAATACTACAAAAGTCAGAGCCCTGTTTGTCTGCCTTTTCGATTCTTTGTGTTTCCAGGATGACTGTGATCATCAGCCCCAGCGGCAGACGTGTGCGCATAATTTGGCACACCTTTTTTTTTAAACATTTTTTAAACGCTGTAAATTTACAACGCAGCGTCACTATGGTGACAGACGAGGTCCTTGATGTTTCTTGGGGTATAATTATCACTATTAATAACGTCTGCCTTGTGTGTTGATCATATCGAAATTTTGCTCGCCATCTCCCTAACTATTACTAGAGACTGGGCAGCAGCGTTCTCTATGCATTTTACAATCATACTGCGATCGCCAATCCACCTACAAAGTGTGGCGATTATGGTAAGGCCCCCCAAATTGGGTCCCAGTTGGGCCTATGGTTAGCAGTGGGCATCTGAAACGATGATGATGATGATATGTATATTAGACATGGGTGTTTGTATGCTTCCTGTTACTGTAGTAATATTTTAAAATATTATACGTGTGTGTACCGACTTCTGCTACTAACTTAGTTTATAACTAGCTTTTTCCGGCGGCTTCGGTCGCGTTAAATTCGGCGTAACACGGTTCGCTTTTCCTGATTTTGAACACAAAAGAGAACTCAGAACAGACAGTTATTTTAATACGCTACTGTAGACGATATTATATGTCTTTCCATTTGGGGACAGAATGTAAAGATTCTGGGCATTGGACACGCGCGAACATGCTACATGCAATTGTCCATGGGAAAAGCACGGCTTTTCTAAGTTCACCGCAGCCACCTAAAAAAGAAAAAGTAGCCTACGTCACTCTCCATCCCTTCAAATATCTCCACTTAAAAAATCACGTCAATTCGTCGCACTTTCCCATTTATAATATTAGTATGGATGTATAATGTTACCAAGCTATTATGGTCCTTCCTAGCTTAAAATATTACTTAACAGTAAAATTTCTTCATTACATATAATCTACTTACCTAATCTAAACCTAATGCACTGTTAAACCTAAACCTACCCCAATAATGAGTCCTGCGCTTCTTCAAAAGGCCTATAGTGCAGCAAATATCATTAGATCAATCCAACAATAAGAAGAAGTTTTATCAGTGTCATAACTAGAAAAACACACAGTATAATTTTTTCTCACCAAGCAATAAAATTAGTTTCATTTTAATTCTAAACTCTCCACTATCCCAATTTAGCACTAAATAGAGCGTTACATTAGGTATTCCCAAACACCCGTCCACTACCCCAGGGGATAGTGTTTAGCGTACATTCTGCAGTATAGTGCAACGCTAATGATGTTTGTTCGCCGCTAATTAGCTTGGGACTGAACAGACTCGAACGAATGCCCGACAATCAGATGTTCGACACAAACTAATTTCGAAGTTGTAGGGTAGCTACGAGAATGTAGTGTGTAAAGGAATATATTGCTACGGTGCTACGGCGTAGCTCATAAGATTACGTCACATTCAAAAATATGTAGCGACGTCGACGTAGCACATATTTGACTATGCTACGCTACTCGTCATTATTCTCAAATTTTTATGAGCAAATGATGAGATATTTCACTGTTTATGTTTTATTAGATAAAGGGACTTTCTTTATTATACAGTTAAATTAAAATGCAGTAAGCAAAGAACTCAACACAGTTCGTAAAAGGCTTAGCAGATGATGAGATTGAGATACAGTTTCCATACCGAGGTAGCACATAAGGCTTATAGTCAAGATTACAATCCATTTAGTAACAAAGGCCCACATGAATATTCAAGAAGAATATTGCATGTCAATATGCAGTTTAGTACAGGATTAATTATGTAAGCTCGTCATGAATAAGTTATCTCATGTCTGGAACAAGTTTCTAAATAAGCACATCCACTTTTTTATTCGAATAATGGGCAGAGGACCATAATTTTCTAAGTTGCATCCAAATCTCAGGTATTAATACTGTGGCTAATTAAAGTGTGTTAAAGTTATTCATAAAATAATGTTTGAAATCCCTAAATGGAAACCAGTATTTCATTCATCATCATCATCATCAATTCAAGCGAAAGATGTCCACTGCTGGACATGGGCCTTCCCCAACTTGGGGTTGCCATAATCGCCGCACTTGGCAGGCGGGTGGCGATTGCAGTATGGTGGTAAAATGCATAGAGAATGCTGCTGCCTATTCTCTAGTAAGTTGCTTGATTGCCTTCCTCGACATTCACGGAAATAAATGGGGTGGTGCTATTCTGTACATCTGCCACGACACGGAACAATTTTCTATAATTTATCCCATAACATGGAAAATTCATGCTCACTCACGTATAGCAAAATTAATGGCATAAGCAACAGATAACAGGAACTAGACACTGGACACCGGTTGGTAGCTGTTAATCAGATAATAAGCTAAGTTTTGAATGCAATATTTAGTCTGTATTCCAGCTTAATTTAGCCTGTATTCAGGCTAAACACAAACAATGCTGGTAATGGATTTTGCCTGTTGCATAAACATCATTTTGTTTAGTTTCAAGTACAATATTTGGATGAATTATTTATGTTTTGTTGACATAAATTTAATTTTAATTCTGCTTTTTTCATGAAAAAATATCGTGTTGAGTATGCTCGGGGTTGTACTATAGTTTCATGTTTGTCTTGCTATGGTAATTATCTTATTGTTGTAACCATCTTCACTGCAATGTGTGGATCAAGAGTAACAAGCAAAATCCTGCGAAGAAGAAGTTACTATCAGTGTAGGATACCAGCACCCTGATTGTGTAATGCTCTATCTATCAGAATCTTAACCGGTCAATTACCGTAATTACAGACACAATTAAAAAAGATTGTTTACATACCAAATGTAAACAATCATCTCAGGGACTTAGAGGTTAATGGTATTTAAGATTATTTCTGATCCAATGCCTCATTTGTTCGAATAAATAGTCGGCTCACAATGTAAATAACGCAATGAATGTTGTTTAACTATCAAAATTAAACCACTTCCTACTGACAGAAAGTTACGCAATCTGGTCAGTTAAAGAGTAGTTAGTTACTTAGGCCCATTTATACGTATAATAAAACAGTACCATATTTATGTTCGGTATTGACGTAAGAACGGCTGAAAGTTTAATCATAAACTAGCTTATGCCGTGAATGTAGAAAAATAACTCACGGGAACGAATTAGCAGGATTAAAAGTACCACGACTATCCGTGTGCAAATTATCTGAATCCATCCAGCTGTTTTGCGCTAATCCAGAACGTATCTAGTCAAACGGACCAACACTCCAAAAACTATGTTTTCGATGTCAGACTCATCACACCTTGTGGCAATAACCTTTTTACACGCTTTATATTAACTTCACTTGTATGTTTGTTTGTATGTTAGTATGTTTGTTTGTAACCGACTCTTTATAGCGCGATCTTGACCCACTTTAAACGACCAGAATTCATTCAAACTTTGCACACTTGTCAAAGTCCGATGACAATGCAATAATAATTTCATAAAGAACAATGCCTACATACTAGAACAACCGTGGCCCACAGTGAACACTTACAAATAGTGTAAAAAATGATAGTGTAAGGTGTTATGAGCACCTTTTAGTACTTATCAGTTCAGAAAATAAGTCGCCATTTGGAAATAAAACAGTTTTTAATTTATTATAATTTTTAATTTTTTCACAAGTACTGACTTATTCTATACACTTACAATCACTTTTGATTGGTATTAACCTCTAAGTCCCTGAGATACCACATTTGGTATGTAAACAATCGCTTTTTAATTGTGTCTGTAATTATTACCATAATTACAGACACAATTAAAAAACGATTGTTTTGATTGACCGGTTAACACAGTCATTGTTCATTTCAAAGTTACTTACTCATTTTAACCTTTTGAATAATAGTCACCTTCTAAGTTTAAACAGCTATGGGCTCCATTTAATACAGTAAAAAATTGGTACAGTTATATGTTATGAATAGCTAAAAAAAAAATTTGGAGCTATTTTATTTATTATTAAATCAATACTTATCATTTGTCCCAAACAACATCCCCCCCCCCCCCCAATAATACAAAAGCTATGTAATGAAATAATGCTGATGTCACGTCAGTACATATTAAAGGCAAGCAGCTGAAGGATGTCTAATTTCATTCCATGGTGCAGTCCAACATTAATGACAAACACAATCTGCTGCTGGGGAGTTTGTTCCGCCACTTCTTCTTCCCATCTATAGCACTAGGAAGTGTCGAAGGGCGGGCGTTTTGGGGGGACTGTCTTTTGTAACTTTGACGTTCAAAAAGTGCTGACTCTCAGCCTAGTTTGAATAAATGACTTTTGATTTTTGAATCATTGCTCGAGATATGCACCTGAAAATGCAATTAATTATTTATTTATTGCACAGCAAATGATGAGAAAAAATGAAATGGAGAGCTTAGAATGGTGTACATATATAGGAAGGGCTTGCGGCTCAGTAAAAACAGCCGTACGCGTTGATCGTTCAGGTTAAGCTATGCTTGCAGTGGATGGGTGACCATTTTTACATACCAAGACCCTTCCGTGCCTCAAAAAGCATGTTAAGCCGTTGGTCCTGGCTGTCTTTTGTAGATCTTAGACAGTCGTTACGGGTCGTCAGAAGCCCGAAAGTCTGTCAGACTTTCATTCAAACCAGTCTTATAAAAGGGTATTGTAGTACCCAGTAACTGGGTTGTGGAAGTTAGATAGGCAGTCACTCCATGTAAAATACTGGTATTCAGCTGCATCCGGTTAGACTGGAAGCCGACCCCAACATAATTGGGAAAAGGCTAGGCAGATGATGGTGAGCTGTAAGATTTGGTTACTTTCTCATTAAAATAAAAGGTATTTAGGTATTTAAAAATATTTTCTTCACTTATTTAATACTAACTTTTGCCAGCAGCTTTACCCGCCTATTATACGTATAAACCTTTCTCTTGAATCACTCTATCTATTATAAAAAACTGCATTAAAATGCGTTACGTAGTTTTAAAGATCTAAGCATACATAGGGACAGACAGAGGGAAGCGACTTTGTTTTATATTGTGTAGTGAAGTTAAATCACTATAAGCTTGCATTAGTACTGGCTATTGTTATTATCATAGTTTTCTAAAGGTAAGTATTGTTTAATTTAGGTGAGTAATATAAGACTTACCTGTTGTGGAAGAACCCATTGCTGTACAATCAAGGGCGGATCCAGCTTTGGTGCCAGGGGGAGGTCACATAGTCGTGGTCAAGTCACAAGAAGATATAATTTAATTTTCTTCTTCTTTTTCTTCTTGGCGTGTCGATAGCAGTCTAAATAGAGTTAGCCCAGAATTTGGGTACGAGCTTAGTATTTTCAGTAGCGTCCATCAACTCCTGTGGCGTGCAAACAACAGGACATGCTGGAAAAGATATCAAGTGCCTCATCGTTTGTGGGACAGCACCACATTTACACTCCAGGGCTGAGTTATCTATAAATCTCCACCTGTACAGGTTTTCTTTACTGCGGCCTACATGAGTCCGGACTCTATTTAAAGACTTCCATGAAAGCCAAGACAATTCGTGTCCAGTTGCAAGATGTTCAGCAGGTGGAAGGAATGGGTTTGGTAGGGAAGCGCCTTGCTGCCACAGGTCTAATCTTTCTTTAGACTGTTCGCCAGTAAGCGGGGAGGAGAACACACTTCAGAAAGCTGTTGTGGCTTTTCAGTCTTTGTGACACGAGGATGTTGTCGTGCATAGGGTGTCGTGTGTCAGAAACCATCTTGGCACTTTCAGTTGAGCTTGCCACTGCTCTGCGGATTTTTGGTGGCGCTATTCCAGCCAATGGATACAGCATTTGCACCGGGGTCGGTTTAAGGCACCCGGTAATGATCCAGCACGTTTCATTCAGAGCTGTATCCACTAACTTTGCATGGGCTGAACGACTCCACACAGCGCAGGCGAATTCACCTGCAGAAAAAGATAGCGCCAGCCCAGTAGTCCGCAAAACGTCAAGCGAAGCACCCCACTCTGACGAGACAAGTCGCTGTAGGAGATTGTTGCGACAGTGTACCTTCTGCTTGATGTTCTTGCAGTTTTTTCTGAATGTTACCCTGCTTTCCAAATTGCGACAAAAGCGATTATATCGCGAATCCAACCAACGGACAGAACGTCACAATTATTACTGAATAGCCCTTATATTTTGCGACTATTAAATTTGGTCGGATTCGCGAAATAATCACTTTTATCGCAATTCGGAACCGGGCCTTAAAGACCTATCCAGGGTAACGCCAAGATATTTTGGGGAGTTGCTGTGCTCAATGGGTACCCCACCCCAAAGTATGTTAAGTTTGCGACACGCTTCTCTGTTGCGAAGATGGAATACGCAAGACTGCGTTTTGCTCGGATTTGGTTTGAGAGAGTTTGCGTGGTAGTATGACGTTAAGTCACTAAGAGCTTCTGACAAGTGAACCTCGGCGTCTTCAAAGGTGGTGGCTTGAGAGGTGAGGGCAAGATCGTCTGCATAGAGGAAACGGGACGTATTTGGGCTCGATGGTTGGTCGTTCGTGTAAATATTAAAGAGGAGCGGTGCCAAGACACTACCTTGCGGTAGGTCA
Source organism: Aporophyla lueneburgensis (assembly GCA_932294355.1). Lineage (NCBI taxonomy): Eukaryota > Metazoa > Arthropoda > Insecta > Lepidoptera > Noctuidae > Aporophyla > Aporophyla lueneburgensis. The sequence continues at coordinate 7,856,059 of OW028758.1, read as the reverse complement.
TTTTGAAATTTAATTTAAATATAATAAATTTAATTTTTACAATCATACATAAAAGTGAAAAATAGGTATTTTGTTAATATATGTATGTATAGTCTGGCAAAAACGGGTAGAAACGGCAACTAAAAGGGCATTGACCAACTTCTATGGGATTTTGGCCACTTATAAACAAACAGTTCAGCTAATAATATATGATTGATTTAATAGTTCTTATCAGTAAGAGTGCCAATATAAATCTAGTTTTTGTATCAAGATTAATATTTAGATAATTTTTAACATTTTATTGAAATTGTTTATGCTTATAAAAAACCTTCCTTTAGATGTGCCAGGTTCATCATAAATACAAGGCTGAACCTTGGTCCATGGAAGTGCTAGGGTCATCAGAGAATATGAATCCATTAAAGAAATAGCCAAAGTAATCGCCATAAAACTTACAAAAACAACACTCACGATGAAAAAAAAAAACAAAGTGAATGAAGTTATCGTTCACTTTCTTTTTTTGCACTCGTCATTTTGACAATAAACACAACATTTTTTATACACTGTGTTGCCAAATAATAAAAAAGATAAGTTAAATACAGTGGAAAGATTACCCTACACTTTAAATCGATTTGAATTTATTGTTTATGCAGTTTTTTTGGCAACACTGAAGTCAAATTCAAAGCTAAAGACTTAGTCACATCATAAAATACCAAAAAAAAAAAGATTTTTTACAGTGCTTATTCATACAAAGTTATTAGCATCAGATATTTACTAAAATAAAATTAAAATTATTGATAAATTACATTTTTGTGTAGCAGCGTGTTTAAAAATGGCCAAGTCTGGATAATTCCCTTTGTTTGGGAGTTCGCCACTGTTCTTTGCGATGCGTTCGTTCCCGAATAATGCGTTTGCCATTATACAAAATATTTAATTTATAATAAATTGATTAAATATTGGTGCCGATTCTGTTGTACACGAACTAAACTAACGAAACTAAAATCTCTAAAATTCCTTACTTTTAGCTATGAGAATTGTAACGCTATTCTGCAAGAAATAATCTGTAAATTTAAAAATTATTTTGACACGACTGAAATTGAATTTGACAATCGCAAATCAACGTAGTATTTTTTTTCTTTTGGCTTGGCAACGTAGTATTTGTGTGCGCTACGCAATGAATTTTTTGAGAGATGAAGGCGCGCGCAAAGGCGCAGCCTGGACGTGTTTTATATGGAATTTTTCAGTTTTTGTTTGAAAAATAAAAAAAAATTAACCCACGTGTTGAGATTTATATGTATAGGGGTTAAATAAAGGGGGTCGAAAATTTCATTATTTTTGCGATAGGACACGCCATTTTCGAGATATAAGCAAAAGAAAAGGAAAAAATACAGTGCTGTTTTTGCACGTGAAGGTGAGGTGTTGGTTTGAATTTTAGTTCATGACCACTAGTTTTATTCCACACCTTTTTAATTGCGATTGAAAATAGTCAGACTTAGTTAAAATAAATTATTATAGTCAAAATTTTTGGTGAAAACCGTCAAATTCAGAATAGCAAAATTGTCACTTTCACTAAACTAATAACTCAGTGCAATCTTAGTGCTGTAAAACTAAAATATAGTTAAGTTGTGTCACTTTAGTCTATTTCAGAATAGGAAATCGTCGTTTGACAGGAAAAAAGCAAATTTTAGTGATTTTTAGTTTAGTTTAGAGAATTTTGTAACAACAGAATCGGCACCATTGAAGGTATTTACATAAAATAGTGGTATTGTGACAAAAAATACATCCTTACTTAAAACCATTACCTATATTTAACAATTTTAAATAGTGGTCCACGGCGGACTCAGCCCAGGGGGGGGTCATGACCCCCATGACCCACCCCCTGGATCCGCCCTTGTGTACAATATTTATTGATGAGTTGATGAGAGCGTAAGCGCCTCATATCCACTATTCAATTCGCACAGCGAGCCTTGCTTGCGCCGGTTAATCCATGCGACGTGTTCGGGACAGCATAGTTGCTCAGGTCCGAATTCGCGCCGGAATAATCATTAGTAAAAGCGGGACTCCCGCAGTCCAAATGCATGCGAGGGTCGTTATTAATATGCAGCGAGCAGTTTTCACATTTACACTAGGGTCGTCATTCAAAGTGGAGCCATGATCCAAGTTCGTGCAAGGATTGTCATTCTGGTGAGATTGATCGGAGTCCATTGTCATAAAAAAGCTCAAAAAAGAACACAAACTATTTTTTTTTCCCCTTTCACAAACTATATTTTATATCTTTATATATTTGTTTACTTGGTGTCAAATGTAAAATTCATCATCTGTCATAGAATAATGCTGCCATATTTTGAAATATAATCGACTACGTGCATTGATTATTGGTCTTGAACAATTCAATTTTATCTAATTACGGCAAAGCAATAAACAATACAATGATATTATCATTCAATGTTTATCATTCCATGTTTGGACTATAAGATATCTGGTTTGAGATGTTTATGAACATAATTGTTTTGTCTTAAACTGGAGTTAGTTACGTTCACAGAAACTAAAATGGCCGTCATGACCATGACGGCGTGCAGTGTGATTACACTGTACGCCTCTGAGCACACGGATTGATTTTTATAATTATTAAATAATCCGTAATTGATTAGACTTATTCAATATGCGACTCGAAATTAAATTGTCAATAAACTAGCAACCCTAAACTTTGCCTGACAGTCAAATTCTCAGTGATAAAAATAAGTTTAATTACTTGTTTATTTGTTTTAATGACGGCGTCTTAGTTAGAGACAGAAGTTAAACGGATAATTCCTGTTTTAAAACAATATATTTTTTAATTATCCTTCGAAATGTGTTCGGGTTGGGCCATCGATGGGCATTGACCTTTGTGCCATTATCCTTGGCAGGGTTACCAGGGCAGCAAAAAACTGTCTTCTAAAACTACGCTGACATACGTCACAAAGTACGCTGACATACGTCTCAAAATTCGAAACACCCTAAAAAGTAGAAAATAAATAATAGTTTAAAAAAACGTTTTTTTAGTTTTTTTTAACTATTATTTTTAAATTATTCAGTGTACAATTTTGATTTAGTAATTATTTTATTTTATGTTTAATCATTAATAAACCTAACTCTCAGCTACCGTCAACCAGAAATATCATTAGAAAAAGTACAGATTATACTGAAATGATTCCTTATAGCGACTTAAATCCCGCTTTTCTATAGTATTACTCACATTAAATGAATTTTCTCTTCAATCCGACTCGGCTCGAATAATCCTCCTTAACAAAATATTGTGGAAATGAGAGAATTACGGCGCGTTATAAGAATTCGGGGAATAGAAAAGCAGGCTTGGCTTAAATATGTTCTTTAATTAACAAGGTTTTACTCTTTGTAGGAAACCTTGCAACGAGTATTTTGTTTTTTATTAAAAAGGGAATTGGCATTGTTGATGTTACATTCGTTCACGGATTTTTTAGCACCCGAAAGCGAGCATCACTGACTGAGTATTCCATTTCCACTCTTCAACCATGTAAACAGTCAGGAATCAACTATTAATATAATATGAAACTATTTTCTTTTACTTACAAGGGATCTGTAGGTCCTGTTGTATGTTACATGAGTGAGAAAATTATTGAAGGCTACTCGGTTCCTAGTCGGCGATGGGACTTGGTGGCTTAGCCGTTAATAAATTCCTAAGTTTTGTTTCGGTTTAAGCAGTCGTCGTTCATAAGAAAATATATATAGACAGTCCGAAGAACGAACGCCTGATGAAAAGAATACATTTGTCCTGGTTTCGTTGTAAGTACAACAAAACCAGGGTAAGCGAAGGGTCACTTTGGTCGCTAGCAGTAACAGTGGCTTAGTGGATTAGATCCAAGTTAAGGCTTTGTTGGTAAACATTTATGAAATTGTCACCAAAATTGTGCTGGCAAAAGAAGATGACGGTAATAGTACTTATTTTGGCCACTCGCCAAAAGTTCCTAGTAGCGTTGAAGTGTCGAATCAAATCAAACGTTTATTCTGCTAGAAATACATTGTTTTGGTTTACTCTAAGAGCCATGTATTCTGCCTGCGTGCAAATTTTAATTAAGATAACATACATTTTATAATAATAATATGAATGTATTGACGAGAACCTCGTGAAAGCTGAGAAAGATAAACAGATCAAGTATCTTGACTTAGCTCACGAGGTTGTCGACATGTGGGATGTGGACTCATCGATCATTGTGCCGATAGGCGTCACTGCCAATGGCTTGAAAACTAATGGAAAACAGAAGCCAATAACGAGCAGTGGTCTGATAATATAATTCGTATATTTCGTGGTCAATATTTTTACACAAGTGACAAGGCTCATAAAAAACATATGCCGTAACAATATTAATTTGAATCGGTGACAGGCATGTGTAACAGGCCAGTGCATACATATATGCGACCTCTTCCAATACGCCCCCTTAATATAGTTACGCTGCGTATGATCACTTCTGTACTTGTCAGAACTCGGTACATAAAATTAAATAAATCACCAACACTTCTGTGTCCGACTGTACTACGCTGTACCCAAAAGTAGAATACAAGAACAGAAGAAATCTAACAAAATAAAGTATGCATAACGAAACTAAATTATCTATTACACAAAGCACAAAAAAGAACATAAAACGTCAAAACGTCTAACTACTCATCGCCCCCTTAATAGAATAATTTGACAGGGATAAATCCTTTAAAAATTCTCTAAGCTTCGGGCTGTGAACACTTTTAGTTAAGATGTCCGCTATCATCACATCAGTTGACATGTACCTTATTTCAACTTTGTTAGCTAGTACACATTCACGAATAAAATGATACTTGATATCTATATGCTTTGTCCTATTATGCATCATTTTGTTAGCTGCAATTTTATGCGCCGACTGATTGTCATTATAAATTACTACTGCTTTACTATCCACAGCTGTCAAACTGTTAAGTAAACTACGTAAATAAAGAGCTTCCTTCGAAGCTAGACTCAATCCTACGTACTCTGCCTCTGTGGAGGACAAGGATACTGTCGCTTGCTTCCTACTCTCCCATGACACTATATTTTTACCTATCTTGAAAATTAATCCTGTGAAAGATTTTCTATCAAGTGCCCCTCCCCAATCTGCATCAACATAGCCTCGTAAGTCCAAATCTCCCGACTTCCTAAAAGTAAGACAAAGGTTAGACGTACCCTTCAAATACCTTAAGACCCGTTTTGCACATTTAAAGTGTATTTCGTCATAACACGAATTAAATTGTGAAAGTACACTCACCGCATGTGCTATGTCTGGTCGCGTATTACAGGCTAAATAGTTTAGACACCCTATTATGCTTTGATATGGCAGATTACTATGGGAATTTGTCGATCTTTCTAATTTCATGCCGACTTCCATTGGGGTTGAAACTGGCTTAGCGTCTGTCATGTTAAAGTCATTCAAAATTTCCGAAATGAACTGTTGCTGATCTAGACAAATAACATCTTTATCTCTCCTCAGCCTCATGCCTAAAACATGCCTAGCCGCGCCTAAATCTTTCACTTTAAACTTATCAAGCAAATCGGTTTTTAATTTTTGCTTTTCTTGTTCACAATTTCCAAAGATAAAAAGGTCATCTACATAAATAACAACAATTAACTTGTTATTGTTTTTAAGCTGCTTTTGATACAAACACGGTTCTATTTTTGATTGTACAAAGCCTGAGTTCAACATCTCTTTGTCCAATTCCTTGAACCAAGCATTCGAAGCTTGTTTCAATCCATACAAAGAACGCTGCAGCTTACATACTTTGGTTTCTTGACCTTTGACTACTGCTCCTTTCGGTTGGAGCATGTAAATGTCCTCTTTAATCTTGCCATATAAAAAGGCAGTCGTGACATCCCATTGGTCAATAAACCAACCGTATTCAACAGCTAGCGAGAACAACGTTCGCAGAGTAGAACTTCTAACTACTGGAGAATACGTCTCAGTATAGTCTACACCACGTACCTGTGTGAAACCTTTTGCTACTAATCTAGCCTTATACTTTGTTACCTTGCCGTCACTATCTCTCTTGATTTTGAACACCCATTTGCACTGGATAGGCTTCTTATCGATCGGACGATCCACCAACGTCCAAGTCTGGTTCTCCTTTAGTGACATAAGTTCATCATCGATCGCTTTTTGCCATAAGTCACCATCGGGTCTCGCCAACGCTTCATTAATAGTCAATGGATCATCATCAAGATTGCTCTTGGCATACATAACATTGCATCCATACCGATCGACTTGTCTGCGTTCTCTTACAGGATACCTTTTTTCCGATTCAGGTATTGTGACTTCCTCTTCAGTCAATACGTCAATCTCTTGCTCTGGTACTACAGGCTCAGGTTGTATCTCCTCCGATACTTCTACGTTCTCGTCTATAGCATTACAGTACACATCATCGTGAGCCTCCAAGGGTTCCGATCTGCTTGTAGATCTGTTGGGTAAATTGGCATGAACAGAATCTGTATTTAGATTTATGATAACTTCCGACTTTTCCACGTTTTCTTTTTGGAAAAAGACGTTTTCGAGAAATTTTACATCTCTTGCAGTTTTCACTTCACCTGTCTTAGGATTCATCAGACGATAACCTTTCTGATTATCTGGATATCCAATAAAAATCATCGGTTCCGTCTTCATGTCTAGTTTCCGTCTCTTTTGTTTTGATATCAATCTGTACGCCAAACAACCAAAGATTTTCAGATGACTGACATCCACATCTTTTCCAGTCCAAAGCTTCTCTGGTACCGCATTGTTCAATGCTTTCGTGGGGCTTCTGTTCTTTAGGTAAACAACAGTATTAACAGCCTCGGCCCAATACTTCTTGCTTAAGTTCGATTCTGAGAGTAATGTTCTTGCCTTTTCTATTATAGTCCGATTCGCTCTCTCTGCGACAGAGTTTTGTTCCGGCGTGTACGGTACAGTCGTCTGGTGTTTTATACCTGCAGACTTCAAAAATGATTTAAATTTACCATTACAGTACTCTGCGCCGTTGTCAGTTCTCAGACATTTAATGAATTTACTGGTCTCATTCTCAACTTCCGCCTTGTATTCACGGAACTTATCGAAAGTTTCACTTTTGTTCTTCAAAAAGTAAACATGAGTCTTCCGAGTAAAATCGTCGATAAATAGAAGAATATACCTCGAACCTCCGAACGACGGCTCCTCGATTGGTCCGCAAACGTCGCTAAAAACCAGCTGTAAGACCTCGTTCGCTCTCGTACCTTGGTTTTTAAAGGGACTTTTGCAGGTCTTTCCTTCGATACATGGAATACACGGCTCGCATAAATCGGTACTCTTAAATTCCATACCGGTTACTAAAACTTTCATTTTATTCATATAATTACGCGATAAATGAGCTAATCTTTTATGCCAAATGTTCGAAATATTTTCATTTTGTTTTGACAGTGCCACATTCACGACGTTATTTTTATTTTCTGTCAACTCATAAATTCCGTCAACCTCTTGAAATCTTGCAATAATTCGATTCTTATTTTGAATTATGCAACCTCCATTGTCAAAATTCATGCAATAATTCTTCTTGGTCAAATCGCTCACCGAAATAAGGTTCATGGATAAATCAGGAACATGTAAAACGTTTTCTAAAATTAATTTTTCGTTTTCGCTGACTCGTGGCTCAGCATTTCCTCGTCCTTTCACCAACAATTTCTCGCCGTTTGCTACTGCGATCTTCATGTTGCCCTTTTCAGGTTTATAACACAACAATTTGTTTTTATCGTGGGTCATATGATTTGAGCACCCACTGTCTAAATACCACTTATCTTTGTGTATCGCCTTCTTCGTATTCAGGCAGATATTCACGGTTTTGATCCGCTCCTTGCATTCGGACGCCTTGTGTCCTTGCTTGTGGCACTTAAAACACTTATAGACGAATTTCTGCTTGCGATCATTAGTTTTTGTGTTAGATCTTGCATCGTTCTGTACTTTACGTGTAACTAAGGCTTGTTCGTACTCTGTATTTAACTTACTCTGTCTACTTCCTTCTTGTAACAATTTCGTTTTGATTTGCTCCAACGTGATCTGTTGTCCACTATTATCTACAGCCATGATGAGAGGGCTGTACTCAGCGGTTAGTCCACCCAGCAAAATCGATATGATCCAATCATCAGGAATATCAGCATCAATATCGGACAATTGTTGTGTCAGGAATGTAGTTTTGCTTATGTAGCTTTCCATAGAATCGAAATTCTCTAACTTACAGTTGAAAAGCTCTCGCTGAATATGTATACGTCTTCCCCAACCTTTGTCTTCATATGCTTTTTGTAAGCTGTTCCAGGCTTCTTACGCAGTCTTCGCATTGTAGACGTGGGTAAAGCACTCTGGTTCTAACAACAAACATATTGTCGTTCGTGCCTGCCGGTCTACGTCAGCGTTTGCTACATCTGTAGAAATTACTCCCCACCAGTTTTTATTCTCCAAGTAATTTCGCACCAAGAACTTCCAATTTGGGTAGTTGGACGATCCTTTCAGCTTCTTGATACCACTTATACCAACTTCAGCTGACATAATTAAAATTTCGTAAGTTTTACAGCAAACCACTCATATTAATTATACGCACTATCAGAAAAAACTCCAGCACACTCCTGGGCCCATAACCTAATGGAAAACAGAAGCCAATAACGAGCAGTGGTCTGATAATATAATTCGTATATTTCGTGGTCAATATTTTTACACAAGTGACAAGGCTCATAAAAAACATATGCCGTAACAATATTAATTTGAATCGGTGACAGGCATGTGTAACAGGCCAGTGCATACATATATGCGACCTCTTCCAATAAAAACCAACAGCCTCGACCAACATCTAAAGAGGCTCTAGTTAGGCAGCTGGGTCAAGGGCTTGATTCAGAAAGCGGTACTTCTGGACACGGCTCGCATTGTCAGGAGGTTCTTTTCTCTGGAGCCCTGACCGCTGGTAGTTTGGACCCTGTTCCCGATACCGGTGGCCTACAATTTTTTTATATTTTTAAATGTTTTTATACGTTTCTGTACTAATATTTAAAAATATAATTTATAAGTGTTTACAAATGAATAAAGGATAATACGAATGTATTATTAGTAGAGAGCAGTGGTGGTTCAGTAGTATTGGCCCCGAATTCATCATCATCACCTTATAACGTTCCCACTGCTGGGACACAGGCCTCCTCTCGTTGAGAGGCAGCGGGCCATAATCCACCACGTGGGCCCAGTGCGAGTTGGTAGATGTCACATGTCTTGGATTTTTGGTTCTAAAACATGCCGATTTCCTCACGATGTTTTCCTTCACCGTTTTAAGAGCAGTGGTGATGAAATAATATACACAAAGTAAAGCGCCTGCTTGGGTTCGAACTCACGACCTACTACTTGTAAGTCGCGGTCGTTACCACTGGGCCACCACTGCTCGGCCCGAATTACCGTGTTGTAAGTCGTGGGTTCGAACCCAGGCAAGCACTTTACTCTGTGTAAATTATTTCATCACCACTGCTCTCAAAACGGTGAAGGAAAACATCGTGAGCAAACCGGCATGTCCTAGAATTAAAAATCAAATCAACCCGCACCGAGCCTACGTGGTTGATACTGCCCACTCCCTCTCACCGAGAGGAGGCCTGTGTTCCAGCAGTGGGAACAATATAGGCTGATTATTATGATGATTATTTCAATAGAATCCGATGTTGTATATATAAGCTGGGCGATAGAAGATTTAGCTACGCTTGCCGTCATCGTTGGTTCCTGGATAACCATCAATTACATATTGAGGCCCTTCTGTGCCTTGGAAAGTTAGTTACGCCATAAGTTCCAGTTCGATCCCAAATAGACTGACCTGTGTGTTACCAAGGGGTATCGTCTTCCCTAGCAGCTGGGTTGTGGAGGTCAGACAAGCAGTCGCTCCGTGTAAAATACTAGTATTCAACTCCATCAGATTACATTGGAAGTTGAACCCAACGTCTATGTAGATTGACCATTTGTGGCACTAATTAGGGTTCCGTTGCCAAATGGCAAAAAACGGAACCCTTATAGATTCGTCATGTCTGTCTGTCTGTCTGTCCGTCCGTATGTCACAGCCATTTTATTCCGAAACTATAAGAGCTATGCTGTTGAAACTTGGTAAGTAGATGTATTCTGTGAACCGCATTAAGATTTTCACACTAAAATAGAAAAAAAACAATAAATTTTGGGGTTCCCCATACATAGAACTGAAACTCAAAAATGATTTTTTTCATCAAACCCATACGTGTGGGGTATCTATGAATAGGTCTTCAAAAATGGTAATGATGTTTCTATTATCATTTTTTTGTAAACTGAATAGTTTGCGCGAGAGACACTTCCAAAGTGGTAAAATGTGTGTCCCCCCCCCCGTAACTTCTAAAATAAGAGAATGATAAAACTAAAAAAAATATATGATGTACATTACCATGTAAACTACCACCGAAAATTGGTTTGAACGAGATCGAGTGAGTAGTTTTTTTTTTAAAACGTCAGAAATCGTAAACCGCAATTTACCTTACATTCAATCAACTGAAATATAGAAATTAAAATAAAAAAATAAAAAAAAAATAAACCGAGAATACCTACAGGTTTGTACGGAACCCTCGGTGCGCGAGTCCGACTCGCACTTGGCCGGTTTTTTTTTAATGTACCGTCCATTAAAAATAGGACATAAAACGTAAAAACCTACAAAAGCAGCTGCCTTTTCACAAAAAAACTAAAAAGCCTATCCTAAGCAATAACTCGTATTGTCAATACCCATTGACCGTTTTTAGCATCTTCTATAAAAACTTTAGTAACCTTTTTCAGGAGGAAGAGCCTTTTTTATCGGAAAGGTTTTCAACAAAACTGTTATGGCTGCCAAACGGACACCTGTGACGTCTAAAGAGAGGCTACGTTGTAATTTGGGATTATAAACGTGATCTTGTTCGTGTTAGATAAATTGTTTAGATGTTACGTGTTGTTTTTATTGTCTTGGGTAGCTAAAAAAAGTAATACAGGCGGACCTACCTAATCTAGATTCTGGGAATAAAAGGTTTCATGTTTAATTTATTATTCATTGAAATAGTTTCGGTCTGATAAACTTTTGCTAGTTCTTTTGATGCTGTTTTTTTCTGATTCGCAATTATATGTATTGAGGTTTGTAGTTCTATTTATCTACAAATTCAAAACCACTGACAATGGGTGAATGCTGTTTCTTTCGCATTATATGTTGAACTTTAGAAAAAAATAATAGATCCGAATCAGTAATAAATGTTAATTTTAATTTCGTGTGTTTAAAATACGTAAACACGCTTTCTACATGCGTGGTTTCAATTAATGTGACAACCTAATACTTCACTGTATGTGATCGTCATCGGCACCTGCTGTTTATAATAAACTACTTAACAATATCAAAGACCAAATATTAAGAATATTTTTATTTAATCTTACAATTGCACGATTAGATAAATGTTACTAGTCCTAGACGTTTTTTTTAACCGATGAAAAAAGGAGGAGGAGGTTCTCAAGTAGACAAGTATATAAGGTGTATCTATTCATACACGAAATATTTTAAGAGGTACACCTATAGGTGGTAAAGCAGCCATAGCAACAAAAAAAACTTCTAAGGTTTTTTTTTAAATTTAGTATTTATAAATTTTTTGACGCACATAAGAAATACTGGCTCCTTCTTATTTTTTACGGCCCGAGACACCACGGCCATGCTCGTGCCATCCGGTCGTCGCCCTCGCAGCGTCAAGCGGGCCATTCATAGAATTTGGAGTAAAGGTTTTATGCAAAACGTCTCAAGTAGTTTTAAAATTATAATAATTACGGAAATTCAAAAACGTTTAGGTAAAAATTTTCTTTTTGCTTCTATAGCTTCTTTACCACCTACAGGTGTACCCCTTAAAATATTTCGTGTATGAATAGATAAACCTTATATATATGTATATTTTTTTATGTATGACAACGCATAACTTTTTACAGAGCGGTGCGATTTTGATAATTCTTTTTTTATTGGAAAGGAAATATCTTGAAGGGTCCCATGTGAATTTGGAAAAAATCCAACCCCAAGAGTAGGAAAACAGGGGATGATTGATTGTTCACTTTGCAAGCATGTGGTAATTAGTAGATTATAGCTACAAAAAATTATAAAATAAAAACTTTTTAACAAAAAAATAAATCACCGAAAAAACTGAAAAGCAAAAAAATAATAAAACTTTCAGTCATTTTGAGTCGGCGCCAAAAATCAATAACCAAAGATCACTCAAAGTGCCGACTCAAAATGACTGAAAGGTTTATTATTTTTTTCTTTTCAGTATTTTTTCTTTAGCTGCACTACATTCACTATACTTAAAATTGCATTTAGATTTATAATACCTAAGTTATTTTTTTTTTCATATTTGTGCAGCTATAATGCTCACAGTATTTCTGAATGCTTTAAAGGCAGAATATACAAGGACTCGAACATTATTTGTAACATCTGATTTTTAATAACTATATTTTTGTAAATAAAAAAATATTCCATTCTGCATAACCTTATCCCAACTATGTTGGACTGGGCTTCCAGTCTAACAGAATGCAGCTGAATGCCAGTATTTCACATTGACTGCCTCTTTTACCTTTACAATCCTATTTCTGGGTAATAAGGTACCCTTTCATAAGACTGGTTGACAAGACCTTGGGGCTTCTGACGACCCGTAACGACGTACTTTATACATTACGTAATATGATTATGTTTCGTGTGCTCAGATTAGACGCTTTGGTTTACGAAGCTATTTTGGGTATTAAATGAAACTCTATTTGGGTTGGTGTTTGCTTGGTCCAGAACACATTTTTTAGTCTTAATGCCTTTGCCTTAACACTTGAGCACCCGGCTCCCGGGTCGAACGATAATTCGTTCGCATGCCGACAACTCGCATCCGAGTCCTACGTATAAGTAGTTATGTATCTTGCGACCATGCCGAGCACCCGCCCACCGGGTGCATATCACAAAAATAAGCTAGGTGTGAATAGGGTGTCATCATCATCATCATTTCAGCCGTAAGACGTCCACTGCTGGACTTAGGCCTCCCCCAATTTGGGGGCTTTGCCATAATCGCCACGCTTAGCAGGTGGGTTTGCGATCGCAGTATGGTGGTAAAATGCATAAAGAACGCTGCTGCCCATTCTATAGTAAGTCCCTTAGCCGCCTTTTACGACACCCACGGGAAGAAATGGGGTGTTGTTTGATTCTTTACGTCTATCTACCTACCAATCTATCTCTCCTATTTCTTCCCACGGGTATCGTAAGAGGCGACTAAGGGACTTACTAGAGAATGGGCAGCAGCATTCTTTATGCATTTTACCTCCATACTGCGATCGACAACCCGCCTGCCAAGCGTGGCGATTACTGCAAACTCCTCCAAATTTGTGGAGGCCTATGTCCAGCTGTGGACGGCTTGCGGTTGAAATGATGATCTACTTACCTAAGGTTTTCCTAGCAATGTTGGGCTCGGCTTTCTTCCGGTCTAACTGGATGCAACGTTGATATACGTATAAAATCGGCTCGAAATATATCGATTATTTGCGAAACCTCATACAGTGATTCAAATAAGAGTATGAACCACTAAGCAAAACCATAGTGATACCGGACTAGTTTGTCATTACTTGAGAAGCCTATTTTACATATAATAATGAAATTTCATTCGGGCACAAGTTACCGTGGCCTACTTGGTAAACCTTAAACAGACTTCGTACCCAAGTAGTTCGTAGCAAGGACAAGCTCCATAAATGGGGTTCCATAGACGGCTCAGATTTCCAGTGTGTATGCGGCGTCTCTCCACAGACAATAGCTCACCTCCCATCTTGCATGCACTGCATGCTCTGTAGATGCGGTGCTGTACACGTGAGAACCTGCTGGCTGCATCAGCAAACGGTATTCGCATTGAATTTTGGGTGAAACTAATTTAGAAAACGATATCTCTATATACTCGTAGTTTAGTATATCTAAATAAATAAAAGACAAACCTTATTGACTCATCTATCAACGCACAGCCGAAACAACTGAACGGATTTCGCTGAAATTTGGCATGCAGATAGCTGTAATGACGTAGGTATCCACTAAGAAAGGATTTTAGAAAATTCGCCCCCTAAGGGAGTGAAAAAGGGGTTCAAAATTTTGTATGGTCCGTCATTTTTAGAGCTACAAACCTGAAACTTTGTTTTTAGGTTAACAATTAGAAATAAACAGTTACGTGTCCTAGGATTCTTGAATATTTAACCTCTAAAGGGGTGAAAAAGGACTTGAAAGTTTGTATGGGGAAACAAAATTCATAATTTCAGCCGAAAGACGTCCACTGCTGGACATAGGCCTCCCCCAAGCACCGCCACCTCGACCTATTCTGTGCCTCTCGCATCCAATGCATTCCTGCGGCCTTCACCAGGTGATCGGTCCATCTTGTGGGAGGCCTTCCATTGCTACGTCTTCCAGTACGCGGTCGCCACTCCAGAACCTTTCGACCCCATCGGCCATCTGTTCTGCGAGCAATGTGCCCTGCCACTGCCACTTAAGTTCGGAAATTCTTCGGGCTATGTCGGTAACCTTGGTTTTCCTACGGATCTCATCATTTCTGATTCGATCACGTAGGGAAATTCCAAGCATAGCCTTCTCCATTGCTCTTTGGGTGACTTTGAGCCTTCTTATGAGGCCCATTGTGAGCGACCACGTCTCAGTGCCTTATGTCATCACTGGCAACACACACTGGTCAAAGACTTTTGTTTTGAGACACTGCGGTAAGTGGGACGAGAAGATACCGCGTAGCTTCCCGAACGCTGCCCAGCCGAGTCGGATTCGACGACTGACCTCTTTCTCGAAGTTGGACCTACCTAACTGGACAGTCTGTCCTAGGTACACATATTCGTCCACAACTTCGAGTGTAGCGTTTCCGATCTTCATTGGAGTGGGTATCACACGACCATTGGACATGACCTTTGTCTTGTCCATGTTCATCCTAAGACCCACTCTTTCGGAAGCTCTACTGAGGTCATTGAGTATTGTACTGAGGTCTTCCATAGTCTCAGCCTTGACTACTATATATCGTCGGCAAATCGAAGGTGAGTGATGTACTCGCCATTGATGTTGATGCCAGCCCCTTTCCAGTCCAGAACCTTGAAGACATCCTCCAGTGCAGCGGTGAACAGTTTCGGAGAGATAACGTCTCCTTGTCTCACCCCTCGCTGCAGAAGGGTAGGTTTTGAGGCTCTGTCCTGGAGCGGGACTGACATAGTGGCGTTTTCATACAAACACTTCAGCACTTCGATGTACCGATAGTCAATCTGGCACCGTTGGATAGACTGCAGTACAGCCCAGCACTCCTAGCCAAGTTGATAATCTGCAATCGTTAACGCTAGTTGCTCAACGTTAAGTCACGTGGTTAGAACAAACGAATAGAAAATTCGTAGCCAAGTTCACATCGTTCAAAATGATAGAATGATTTTTTATCGTTTCTACAATGTTCAACGCTACATCCTTTGTTATAATGAGTCATTTTTCTAAAGACATTGTAGAACGAGCGGCTCAGGCGCGTCAACATGGCTACCAACTTATCGTTTTCTACAATTGCTCACACCGAGGCGTTACAGATTGGAGAACAGAATTTGACACGAAACGGTTGTAACTTGGCTAGGGGGGCAGGTCTCGATCGAATCGAAGGCTTTTTCGTAGTCTGCAAACGCTAAGCAGAGAGGCAGGTTATACTCTTCGGTCTTCTGTATAACCTGCCGCAGCGTATGTATGTGGTCCACGGTGCTAAATCCTTTACGGAATCCGGCTTGCTCGGGAGGCTGGAAGTCGTTAAACCTGCGCGCGCGACGGTTCGTGATGACTCTTGAAAACAGCTTGTAGACATGGCTCAGAAGTGAGATGGGCCTATAATTCTTAAGTAGGGTATTGTCACCCTTCTTAAAGAAAAGTACCACCACACCTCAGTTCCATGCCTGTGCCGTTTTGCCCTCGAGTATGACGGAATCAAACAGCTTCTGAAGCTGCGTGTTTCTGAATTAAGATTAGTTAAACTATTTTATTCGAAACGTCACAGGAGTACTCCAATCAATAAATGAGTAAACAAGTGTTTCAGGCTCTTTCAGAATTCAACCCATAAAAGGTGGAAAAGGGGTGACAAATTCTGAAAATCAACATGGTTATCGTTTTTATAGTTTATCGAGTCGCTGATTACGAAAACAACAACTATTTCACAAAATTTGCACAAAAACATAAAAAAAATATTTAAAAAAAACAATGAAAATAAACAACCAAAACCAAATATTTTTTTTTTCAAGTTGATAAAATGGCACAATCAAAAGAAATAGGTAATAAGTAGGTAAGTACCTACCTATTTTGTGTTGACCTTCAAGTTCTAATCGCCACCAATAGATGACGTTTTTGTAGTTTACTAGCTTTTGACCGCGACTTCGTCCGTGCAATTCTACTTCTCTTCTTAGCGCTCGCCTACGATATAACCGATCTCCACGCGGACGAACTCACGGGCAAAAGCTAGTATAGTATAATCAGCCTCTATTGTCCCACTGCATGACCTCCCTTTCCTTCTTCCAAGTCTTCGTCAAGTTCTACGCCTGAGTCTTCTGCGATGCTGTATTACGTTTTCGGGGACCCATGTTGTGGTGGTCTTAGCCCACATTGCATCCGACATGCGGCTCACCTCTCCGGCCCAGTACAATTTAAGCTTGGTTGTTTTTGGGTGACGTCCCTACGATATGTGTTTTAGAGCGCAGTATCGCGTTCCTGATCCGATCGGTAAGTTTAACTCCTAGGATACTATGCTCCATCACTCGCTGGCAGACCTCGAGCCTAGTCTGCTGAACTATCAAATACCAGGTGTGTAAGGATAGGGAGAATGCACATGTTCATTAATTTGCGTTTATGACAACGCCGCCGCACTGAAAACGCCTGGAAGAGCTACTGGTCAATGAAAGCCCTGATGAGCCATGCCCTACAATTTTAATTTTTACTTTTTAATATTGGTTGTCATGGCAATAATGATATTTGGTTTAAATAGTGTATTATGTCTTATTTATGAAATACGAATATATATATAAATATATTTATTTATGTAGATAATTTTATACTTTGTGAATGTGAGAACGTTGTAGGCCTTGTAGACTGTAGACAATTTTCTATCTTATTCAGTACGTGTTGGCAGGCCTACACCTTCCTCTCATACCTATTAAAACAGTAATTTAAAACCATTGTAAAAACCAATCATTTTTAAAAGAGTAACCGTGGAGTTTCTCGCCGGCTCTTCTCCATAGGAATCAACATCTTGGAACCGTGCACTTAGCTTCTGACGTTTTATAAGCGCCCGTGTAGGTTTATGTGAAATAAAAATATTTTGATTTGATTTGATGAGGAATCATCCAGTTTAGTATACACTAACATAATTTTTATCGTGTTATTTTTGCCATCGACACGCTACAGAGAAGAATAAAATTTTACGGTACTAAGATTAAATCAAGCCACTGTAACAAAAATCTCTAAATATATCCCATTTATAACATGATAAAACCATAGCCCTCAATCCAAAACATCCCACGCGTTCTACCCAAAACCTAAACTATGTCACAACGAGGTGCGAAATTCATACATTATTCAGGCAAAGGTCAAGTATAAAGCGAATAATTGATGAAGCATTTACGGGTACGCATGGAATGTAGCAGGTATTCTTGGGTATTTATCCCTCTGATCGGATTTCTGGCTCAAATTAACTAATAATAGATACTGTGACAGATAACTCCAGCAGGGATTTAATGTTCGATCAATTTCGTGAAGATTGATATAGGGATTGGACAACGTCAAAACGACACTAACTTCTAATTTAGCATAATCAGCCTAAAATGTTCACATTTTGGGACACAGGTCTTCTTATTATGAGAAAGAATGGGCTAGGCGAATATAATCTACCACGCGGGTACTCCGCGAAATGGTGGGTGGAAACGACAAAATGACACTAACATAAATTTCTGATTTAGCATGATCTCTTCTCTTTGAAAGGGAGTGGGCCTTATTCTACCAAGGGGCCCAATCGTGGTATGATGGATGCCACATATCACCTAATTTTTGGTTCTAACTCATGCCGATTTCCTCCAATATTTTCCTTCACAATTTGAGAGTAGTGCATGCCTACTCGAACTTATGATCTAAAAGTCGTAAATCAGGGCCCGATACCATTAGGCCACCGCTGTTCATCCAGTTTAGGACACTTTATTTCACTCCAGAAGATTACAATAAAATTGTTCACTTCAATGAGGTTAATTATAACAAATATTATTAAGTTTAACGATGGTTTCGAAAAAAAAAAAACAAACAACAGTTGGTGAATATTTCTAAGTAAAACTTTTTTACATGGCCCTTTGAAAGTTCGAAGAGATTTTTTCGTAATTAATTAAAGAGTGGTGCTTCTTGAACGATAGTACTACGAACATAGTTTGCCTTCAGTGCTCTTAAAATTATATGGTTAGCTTCGTATTTCTAAAATAATGGACGCAGTCTTGAAATACAAATGAATAGTTAGTCACCAATATCTAGTTGGTGAGTCGCAAAAGCCATAGGTGGTTAGTTATTATTATAATTATGATTATTTTTTAATTTCAAAGTTTGAATTAAGGTATGTGATGGTTGCACATTATGTCATTCTGCATTAAATATATTCTGCTGCGGTTTATATTAATTTATTATCGCGCGTTTCCCCCCACATGGTTTTTTTTTGGATGGGAAATCATCAAATGACTTCTCCTGCTCTGGGTGGAGCAGGAGGGCGTGTCAGACTTTTACTGACTAAAACCCACCCGTTTTCCTTCAGTTGTCCATGTGCCAGGGTCACAGTATCTCTTTCGAACAATCTCGCAACCCTGGCAGGCACCGGTCCTAGCAGACCCCTTCATTGCTGCTGACATCTCTTTGAGGCGCGCGTGGAACACTACGCGCCGTCGATCCGAGCCTGGTCCTTACCGGGCGGCGAGCTATCCATTGCTCGCCACCTGCAAGCTAGCACCCGCGGTGGCCGGGAGTCTGCGATCGACTGCCGACGCCTGGGGCGTCTCCTCCTGCGGTGGCTAGGGACGTGAGGGCGTAGAGACTGCCACTCCCTCACGCGCCTTGCCTCCTCCTTCGCGAACATTACTGCTTCGCAGAAGGAGGTGACGGCTTCCCATGCCCTCTCACTCCGTACCATGGCTCGCACCAGGGCCGGACGCGAGAGGTCGCCGTCGCCGATTGCCTCCACCAGGACACGGCGGTGCTCCACCCAGGCAGCGCACACCTCCACTGTATGCTCCACCGTGTCCTCTAGACGATCCTCACAATGGAAACACCCGGGCGTTTCCTCCCGCTTTATCCTGAACAGGAACCCACCGAAGCACCCATGCCCGGTGCGAACCTGCGTCACGCGGAAGGTGAGGACGCCGTGGCGCTTCTCTATCCACTCCTCAAAGAGAGGACTTATCGCCGCAATTGTGGCGTGCCCAGCGCTGGGTTGCAACAATCGTAACCACCATGTCGCCATGAGATCACACCGGAGGTCTGCCCGCCGTGCCGCGATTTGTCGCGGCAGCGGAGTTTCGCCCCGGCGTTTCGCCTCCTCGCGCCACTCCCACATGTGCGCGAGGCCCACATGGTTTATAACTAGTTTTTTTTATATCTTTTATTAAAAAGAACCTAGTTCTTACTAATTGATTACAATCTAGCCTATAAGACTAATAATCAATTTTGAACCCATATCCATCACGTTAATGTAAGGTTCAGCCCATTTTCGCCGTGGATGTCGTAAAAGGTGACTAACGGACTTACTCGAGAATGGACAGCAGCGTTCTCTATGCATTTTACCACCATACTTTGTTCGCCAACCCACCTGCTAAGCGTGGCGATTATGGCAGAGCCCTACAAATTAAGAGAGGCCTATGTCAAGCAGTGGGTGTCGTATGACTCAAAAGAAGAAGAGGAAGATAGATAATTTAAGGTTGATTATTCAACTCACATTTTATTAAAATGTACGTTGTAAGGGGCGATAGGAGGAAGGGTCACTTTTAATGTATTTGATAAGAAAGTTATGTTCTTTAAAAAGGTCAGGTGCGTAGTACTCGCAACCGGCGTACGTGTCTGACCGTAATCGAGGCAAAAGGATCGTAGCAGGTGGCATTCTTTAATTTCTGCCTACCCCTATGGAAAGGAGCCGTGTATGTATGGGTTGATAAGAAGACTTCATTGATATAAAAGTAAGCTTTTCCTTTGTGAAAGCTCTGTGGGTATTCTTAATGTTAAAGCCTTCATTCTGATGGGCGTTTTGGGGAACTGTCTTATGTAACTTTGACGTTCAAAAAGTGCTGACACTCAGCCTAGTTTGAATTAATGACTTTTGATTTTGATGAGAAGGTACTTTTTAAATGCCTCCGGAACTTGTTACAGTCAGCGAGTTTAGAAAGAATTGTGGTATTTGAATAAAAATTTTCAAGGAGTTTTGAAGAAATGAACACATTTACTTAACTTTTTGAAAAGTAATAAGGCCCCCGACAGATTCCTTTCTGAAGAATGATGCAATAAAAAAAATTGGTGATAACATAAATAAAGAAAATTATCTACAGCAAAACAAGAACAAAAACGTTGGTAATAAACTGAAACATATTAGCCCCGTTCTGTATTAAAAAGCTAAACTAACTCCTACACAAGTTTATTCGCGGCTTAGTGTTGGTATATAAACATGTCTAATCACGGAGCAGGTTTACAAGAAAGCCGGTCTACTATATACTGCTTTATACAAAGACTTTCTGGATAAACAAGGAACACATACATCACGCTTGTAGTCCCGCGAAGATTAGACATAGGTAGATGTAGTGAATGTACAACATAACATTATATCACGCCTTTACCAAACCAATTAGAAGGGTTGGGCAGAGTTCTAACTATAGTATACCCACATTTCACCAGCATGCGTAGCATGACCACCGTAGAAATGGGTTTTGTCGACGGAAGAATAGACAGAATTACAGATTCTAGAAAGATTAAAGACAGAATTAAAGATTGTAGAAAGATTTGTACCGTTTTATCCTGGCGTAGCTAGTAATTCTAGTAATTCTATCTCTATTCTACCAAGAATAGACAAAATTATTTCTATGGTTTTGGTCATTTATTTCAAAAGCGTTCCGTGTGGACGTAAAAGAATAGCACCATTCGATTTCTCCCCGTTGATGGTGTAAGAGGCGACAAAAGAACTTACTAGAAAATGAGTAGTAGCGTTCCCTATGCATTTCTTCACCATACTGCGATCGCCAACCAGCTTGCCAAGCGTAGTGATTATGGCAGACTCCCCAAATCGGGGGAGGCCTATGTCCAGCAGTGGACGTCATTGGACTGAAATGATGATAATGATTTATTTCAGTTAAACCAATTGCTTTTGGATTATCAAGGAGTCCCTCAGTTAGAAAGATGTAATGAATAGACCAGTGGAAATCATACCTTACTTCGCTTTATATATGTACCGTTTTAAAACTCCATGGACACTCATTGAATTAAAAATATTCTTACAAAATATTGATTCAGTCGTTCAAAGACATCGTTCTAGAGATTATATATGAGAAAATGATATATAAAACGTGCATGTTTAAACCTTCTATAGTAAACAATAAAAAAAATAAGCCATGGCAGCTAACAGATGACCAGACCTTACAGACGAAGCCCTTTCACGAACATGATATAGTAACAGCAAGATTGTTCTAGTTCTTTGCCGTTGCCAACGTCGGACAAAAATACTGCCTAAAAGCAAAACATTGTCCTACATTGTTATTCTAGTCCTAAAACACAATTACTATTTCAAGAGAAGAACCAAAATATTCCTTCAACTTCAGATAGGTTTCTAGAGTAGAAAAAACTATTGTATATGTAGGATATTTAAAGGAAAACACCTACATTCTACATTGAGGTCAACAATTCCTAAACAAACTAGATAAGTTTGTCGATGGACCTAACTTTGTCCTGTGTCGTAAATAGAGAGGTTCCCCTACCACGAAAAATCTCGAAGTAGACACGTTATAGATGCTACGTCAAGCATACGCGGATTACATATGTTTCGGACCGTTGGATTAGTTACTCTATGCGCTTTCGGAACGCGCCATCGAACGGAATGACATCTGACTTGTCAGTTTGATTTTGACACTTGACACTCCTCTTGATTTTCGGTGGGAAAAAAGGGAACACGTCGCCGCTTGAGTCTCGCGATCTTTTTGTAAAGTAATCCCTTACCCCGGTCGTTTTGGTGACAATAGGTCATGACCCATTGTTTGGATTGTTAATAACCCCAATTTGACGTAATAACACGGGTTTAGTTTCTTGACGTTGAAATAGTTTGAAGGTCAAGTGAATGTGACGCTATTGGGAACGAGTGATTTGAAGACCGCATGCTGTGATTGCCTCCAGCCTTATTGCAGCGGATTCTAACCTGAAGAATACTCGTAACGTCACAACACGATACATATACACTCACTTACATACATAACTCCAGGTTGGCACCAGAGCAGTGTCCTTCAACCAACAGGTAAGTTCTTTTGTTGTATTGTAGGTGAGTTGTTCTCTTATATATTGTCTGCTCCGCGTACGGCGGACTAGTTTCGCTAGCCACTCTTGTCTCCAGAGCCCCACGATTATCACGCTTCCACATAATAATTAAAACCTTATGTGGGCCTGGCCTGGCAGCGTACAACATACATTTTATTATATATACATACAACAACAATCACGCCTTTTTCCCATGGGGGTAGGCAGAAACCACGGAACACCACCTGCTACGATCTCTACACACTCCTTTTGCCTCGTTTAAGTTCATACAATTGGTCATACACACACGCCGGTTGCGAGTACTACCCGCCTGACCATTCTGAAGAACATCACCAATAAAGTCACTATATGTACATACATATTTTTATTTTATTTATTTTTTACGTTAGTTTACTCATATTCTATTGTCTTATTATATTTTTATTTTATTAATTTCTGTATCTTATTGTCTTCTGTCCGTGACATCATAGCACATTGGGCCCCATGAGAAAACCAGCGTCTCGACACTTATTTTTAAATGTCACAGCATCACGCTGAGATAGGGGCTTTTACCGTAAAACAGGACTTTCTGTTTTGTTTTTTCCTTATAATATCATAACATCGCCCTTTTTTCGGAGGGTTGGGCAGAAGTGGCACCCACGTTTACCCAGTTATTTTGAAGTTCCATGTTATAGGAGACAAGCCTATTGCGATCACAAATCTAGAATCCCGGCTACCACTGAGATATTTCAGATAGAAAACCCTAATACTGATTATGATTGAGTAAAATCTTCATGCTGACGTTTTAATGTTCCTTAAATAAAGCCAGTTAGTGATTAATATCCAGGAACCTAATTTCAATAAATACAACGGATCAAACTAAGTAGGTATATCAAACTCATTTCGAAGTCTCACCTTAGTTTATTAAAACCGGCCAAGTGCGAGTCGGACTGGCGCACAAAGGGTTCCGTACAAACCTGTAGCTATTCTCGGTTTATGCAGAAGGTTCATGTTTATGAAAATAAATGTTTTTTTTTTTAATTTTTATATTTCTGTTGATTAAATGAAAGGTAAATTGCGGTTTACGATTTATGACGTTTTAAAAAAAACGACTTACTCGATTTCGTTCAAACCAATTTTCGGTGGTAGTTTACATGGTAATGTACAGCATACATTTTTTTTAGTTTTATCATTCTCTTATTTTAGAAGTTACAGGGGGGGGGGGGGGGGGGACACACATTTTACCACTTTGGAAGTGTCTCTCGCGCAAACTATTCAGTTTAGAAAAAAATGATGTTAGAAACCTCAATACCATTTTTGAAGACCTATTCATAGATACCCCACACGTATGGGTTAGATGAAAAAAACCATTTTTGAGTTTCAGTTCTATGTATGGGGAACCCCACGATTTATTGTTTTTTTTCTATTTTTGTATGAAAATCTTAATGCGGTTCACAGAATACATCTACTTACCAAGTTTCAACAGCATAGCTCTTGTAGTTTTGGAGAAAAGTGGCTGTGACATACGGACGGACAGACAGACAGACAGACAGACATGACGAATCTATAAGGGTTCCGTTTTTTGCCATTTGGCAACGGAACCCTAAAAAAGCGGTCAAGTGCGAGGTGAAGCCACACATTTCATTTGTTTGGGTGAGCATCTTTACATACCAAAACCCCTCCGTGCTTCGAAAGCACGAAAACACGTTGAGCCGTTCGTTGGTCCCGGCTGTCATATTGTCAGTCTTACTAAGGGGTATTGTATTACCCAATAACTGGATTGTGAAGTCCAGATAGGCAGGCTGGTTAGACTGGAAGCCGACCCCAACATAGTTCGGAAAAGGCTAGGTAAATAATGACATATACTCGTAGGTATACTATATTTATTGTTATAGCGACGATAGAAGTACACATTCGTTGTAAATTTCTAGTGGCTACGTATTACAGTTTAAAACGCCTTAGTAACAACATTAGATTCTAAGACACAAATATAATTACGTATTTCAACTGAGATTTACACGGCTACCGGCCAGAATAATTGGGACTCGGAATAATTCGATAATAGAAGCGGTAACAGTTCCAAGCCTTGTCCCACAGACCAATTAACGCTGTCTATTTCAGGCTGCTGGACATAGGTAGGTACCTAAGTCCATGTCCCCTTACACGGTAGATGTACAGGCAAATTGACCAACGGGATTGCTTGCCGCCCGCAATTGTTTGCAGTTCGCTTTTTGTACGTACGTAACTTTATCTATCTATATATATAAAAATGAATCCCTATTTCCCTTGGTCACGCCATCACGCGTGAACGGTTGGACCGATTTCACTTTTATTTTTTTTTGTTGTTTTTGTTATTGTCAGGAGAAGGTACTTATGAAATAAAAAAATTAAAAAAGTGAAATCGGTCCAGCTGTTAACGCGTGATGACGTGACTAAGGGGAATAGGGATTCATTTATATATATATAGATACCAATAACAATTAAATAGTTATCGTTACGACAGGACATCGTCTGTCGGGTCAGCTAGTATAATAAGAATAATCCTGTAACACTACCGCTATTTTGAAGAGTGAGCTAGCTTAGATGCAAAGCATTTATTTCAATATTAAACCATTCGGAAGCATTTTTGATTTTGAGGCAAAAGGAGTACATAAGGATGGTATTTTTTTTTTTTTCAGTATGGGAAATCATCAAATGACTTCTCCCGCTTTGGGTGGAGCGGGAGGGCGTGTCAGACTTTTACTGACTAAAACCCACCCGTGTTCCATCAGTTGCTCATGTGCCAGGGTCACGGTATCTCTTTCGAACAATCACGCGACCCCGGCAGGCATCGGTCCTAGTAGACCCCTACACTGCTGCTAATATCTCTTTGAGGCGCGCGTAGAACACTGCGCGCCGTCGACCCGAGCTTGGTCCTTACCGGGGGGCGAGCTACCCATTGCTCGCCACCCGCAAGCTCCCGCCTACGGTGGCCGGGAGTCCGCAATCGACTCCCGACGCCCGGGGCGTCTCCTCCTGCGGCGGCTAGGAACGTGAGGGCGCTGAGACTGCCACTCCCTCACGCGCCCCGCCTCCTGCTTCGCAAGCATTACTGCTTCGCAGAAGGAGGTGACGGCTTCTTATTCCCTCTCGCTCCTTACCATGGCATAAGGATGGTATCAGGTGGCGTTTTGTAGTTTCTGCCTACCGCCAATTGATGAAGACATAGTTTATGAATGTAAGTTTAATACGGTCGTGAAATTGGACAGTCAGTGAGTCAATAGCTGCACTATTTCAAACCGTTGTAGATTTTTATGGAGAAGAACGGGCAAGGAACATGGCTTTTAAATGAAAATGTTCATCAATCCATTTTATTTTTGGTACGATATCATTTGCCTAGCCTTTTCACAATTATCATGAGGAATACCAGTACCTATTTTTCATGGATCGGCTGACTATCTGACCTCCACAACCCGGTTACTGGGAAATACGAAAGAATCGGAATAAATTAGATTGGATTGGCGTGTTTGGCATTAAATGTTTTATTGGAATGATAACTTTGAAATACTGTAATAGATGC
The DNA here is from genome assembly GCA_932294355.1 of Aporophyla lueneburgensis. Lineage (NCBI taxonomy): Eukaryota > Metazoa > Arthropoda > Insecta > Lepidoptera > Noctuidae > Aporophyla > Aporophyla lueneburgensis. The sequence goes on along the minus strand of OW028758.1, from coordinate 7,829,943 downwards.
AACGGACTTTAAGACTTTTTAAATAATTGATTGTCCATATTTGTATAATGCTTTTGAAACGTCAGTCCCATCGCAACACATAGAAATCACATCCTATTGGAAAACTAAATTCTCTGTATAGATGTAGGCACACTTCTGCTCAACCCTTCGGGCAAACAAGCCGTGATGTTACGCGTATAATTCTCAATGTTCTATATTTCTTGCTGCTTTGTCTTCAACAAAGCTCAGCTGTTTCATTTGCACTGTGACACATAATTCACCTTTGTTCACATCGCACTTTTCCCGAACAAAAAAAAAAAAGAAGTTAGGAACGCAATATCGCAAACCCGTAGTAACTGCCGGGCAGTATGAAAGGCACAAAAGTGTGCTCTTTGCTAGCAGGTACTCCACTATCTAATGGGCTTAACTTCACACACGCGAGACCTTGTTTCTATAAAGTATTAACACCTAATAGCTTTGCCACGGACCTGGGTATAAAGAGACAGTTTATAGTGATGTAGAGAGGTTTTTGGATTTGAATTTTTTAGACTAGTGGGAAATATAGGGAATTTTTATTGAGATAAACGTTCAATCTGTTCATAAGTATGTACGTTGACACAAAAAAACGTTTGTAATTTGATTCCACCCTATTTTTATTGGATGGGAAATCACCAAATGACTTCTCTCGCTCTGGGCGGAGCGGGAGGTGTCAGGCTTTTACTGATTGAAACCAATCCGTGTTCTTTCAGTTGCCTATGGCGGGGCCACGGTAACTCTATCGAACACATCTGCGACCCTGGCAAAACCTCTCTACCCCCTTAATTGACAATAAAATGCCAACGACAGATTGAGAGGCAATTTCAAGGTATATTTGGTGCACCTTTGGATTTTCGAACACGAAAAGAGGAAGTAACTTTGAACGAGATCGTTTTTGTTTTTAACAAGATAATGATTGGGCAGATCCAAACATTGTCATAGGCATGTAACCAGATTGGCTGGGTTTTAGGTCACAACCGATCTATTCTATAAAAAGCTCACCGTGAAAAGTTAGGTGAAGTGAGTTGTCGTTCCACCTCTATTCTATTCTTTTTTATATTATGGTAAACAAAGCCGATGTCGACTGCTTCGATGTTACATGAATGGATAGAATAATAATACTTATCATGCCAATCTGAAACGTGAATTGGAAAATCATGTGTGAGTAATTATACATATTTTATTTATTTATTTAAAAGCGTTAAAAATCGTGGGATTAGTACTGGACTGAAGAATTGACATTATTGACAGCTCAGTTCCCCTAATTTTTTAGCATGAGACCGGAGACCTTTACAGAACAGGAATCGGCTGGGGTTCATGCAGTTTAAGCATGGCTTGGTATATAACTGAACAAATGTTAATTGTGTGAACGAATAATATTGGCATTTTTATATTTATTGATTTGCGTGACATTATTTTTGATGACTTTCAAAGAGAAAATGGACTGTGAATGTGAGTACCATGCAAGCTAGATTGCTTACATGACTTTATTACTGTCTGGCGGTTTTGAGTATTTTGTATATGGCCTACGCAAATGTCCTGCATATCTGGCTGTGACGGGTCGTTGAGCTCCCAAAAATAGGACTGAACTACCCGATGACTGATACATACATGCCGTTTGTTGGGACAGGTCAGCTTAAAGTTGCAATGGCTCTTTCTTCATAAGGCGCTTCCTGACATGACCCTGCATTGCTAGACTCACATAAAATTCTTATAATCCACAGAGTTTGTTTTGGCCTTTCTTATCCGGGCACAGTCAGCTAAAAATGGCGGCACCAACAAAATATTGACGTGTTAAAGTGTCTTATAAGATCTACTAACACAAATGAACATCTCATTTCATATCTGTGTGTGTTTTATCTAAATTCCATTTGAAGCAGTCCGGCGTGTTACTAAGCCACAAATCCTTACAAACAGAAATATTTAATCAAAGGTCACCTCTATATTAAAAATCCGCATCCATCATATTTGTTTTGCTCAACTACGATAAACCCAGAAAAGAAGAGTAATATGTTTTATTAACCCATTTATTGACAGCATAACCCACAAATGGCCGGCTTCCAACCAAAAGTAGCCAGCCCTGAAAAATTACGTACGTTTAATAAAAGCACGTTCAACCGGGGACGGGGTTATGCGGTAATGTGACAGCAATGCAGGCCGGACACGTGGGCCCGTAACGACCGGACCGGAACGTGTGTATGTCCTACGTGCGCCACGGACGGCTTTATGCTAAAAAACTTTTGTATTTTATTTTTGGTTATGCTTGATGTTTTTTTGATAAAAGGTTTAATAATACGTGTAGCTGTTGTCGGATTTTATGGACGGTAATCAGGGGATTAAACTGCTTGGAATTGTATTTAAATCTAGGGTAAAAGTCATATGGGCTGTGATGGTTGGAATACCGTCGGTTCTGTATATAACATACACATGGTTGTGTACGTGGAGTGTTGTGTTACACGAATGGATAGAATAATAATGAGTACATAGGAGGAAGTCTGGAAGTGGTACCTATAGCTAAAAAGTTGTGTGGAAATCGATTGTCATTGTATGGGGACGTGATACGGAGGAATGAGGAAAATGTCGTGAGAAAAGTTTTGAGTATGAATGTCGATGGCTATAAGTAGGCACGGACTGTGTGAATGATGATATGAATAGAAAGGGGATGAACTACGGAGATGACGACTAATAGAGAAGTGTGGAAGAAAAGACATGTTATGCTGACCCCTAATAATTGGTATAAGGGCAGTAGAATGAAGATGGTGATGATTGTGTACGTGGAGTGCCTACTTGTATGAGCATACAAATTAAAAAGTAAAATGAGATATTTTTGTCAACAAATAAAAATGAAATAATTAACTTAGAATGAGAATCACTTGCTGCATACATATTATAAAGATTTCTTGAAATGAGTACCGGAACGGTATGTTGAAGTCACTTAGCTGTAGTTGCTTATATAATACTTATCGTTATGTAAGTAAAATCCAGTAAAAGAGATCGAGTGTACAAGGTATTTTTTAATATTTGTTTCTATACGACGTCTTTGTAGTAATCTGCAAAAAGAGCTGACTATGAGTTCATATGACGTACCGACACACAGTTTCTATCATAATTGCTTTTGAAACCATATTTTTTTAAAATTTTATTTTTACTTAATTTTAATTGTACATTATGTATTCTTTATTGAATTATTAGTGAAAATATTTAAGTATATTTTCTATTCATAATATTAAAGTTTCTGTAAGTTTCCCTTAAATAGACCAAGTTCGTAAGTATAGACATTTTAACTACGGTTTAGTTATTTAAAAATATGATTTCTATAAGTTTTTATCATACGATATTCTGTTATCTGAAAGATCACAACATCACGCCTGTAATCCACAAGGGGTAAAGCAGAATTTTTGCTATAGTACACCCAAATTTCGGTAGTTATGACCCAGTGTAATATCCCGGCAAACCTATTGCCATCGGTCGGGTACAGTTCCAGATTCCGGGCTGCTACTGAGAAAAACCACACTGCTCAACTGGGTAATTGAACCCAGGACCTCATGCTCAGCATAAGCACTTGAAACCACTAGAACAACGAGCCAGTTGAACTATTCAGTGCTCAAAATATCCCGCATTTTGGTTTTTCCACATAACTCCAATATTCCTTCGTTCGAAAATTCAGAATCTTCCCAATAATTCGCCTTTAAAGAAATTACCTTAATCAAGCACTTCTTTGAATGTGCCTTTAATCTAAAACCACCATTTAAATTGCCGAGCGCACGTTAATTTGCCAACCTTTGACTAAAACGGGACACATGGCCATTTTGAATTTAACTTCTTACTTCACTGAACTTGAGTAAATTAGATTTGTCATTTGCCATTACCGTAGATTAAATGGTAAAGTACCGAGCCTCACTTTTCTTGTTGTGTTTATGTGTAATTTTGGGGACAATGACATGATGGGTTAAGTAAACGAATTGTTTTACGGAGATCTCAATCCTACTTTTAGTATTATAAATTGTGAAAGTTTGTGAAGATGGATAGAAGGTTGGTTGTTTGTTACTCCTTCACGCAAACACGGCTGACCGAATTTGGATGTTGGCTCATAAATAGTTTATAACCAGTATAATAATACTACTACCGGGATAAAACGTATCCTCTGGGTTAAAGATACGTTTTATACCGGCAGTACGTTCCCACAGAATAGTTTTCAACCTCCACGCGGGCGAAGCCCCTGGCAAAATCTTGTTAGTATATTATAATAAGTGAAAGTCTGTTAAAAAAAATATGGTGTGTATACATATTACATACACTCACGTCTTTTCCCCATGGAGATAAGTAGCATCTACGGAACGCCACATGTTACAATCCTTTCCTCCTTTTGCGTCATTTACGTGCATACATCTGGCCATACATGCACGCTTATTGCAAGTTCTTAGCACGTGACCTTTCTGAATACTTCACCAATAAGGTCACAACGTGTTCTCCTAGAGCATTTTCTACTGGCATTTCCACTCACACCTGTCTTGTAAATACCTTTTTACTCGCCCCTCATTCATCCTCTCAACATGACAAAACTATTTATGTATACTCTTTTCAATTTTGTTAATAGATTTTTTGTTTGTGTCTTATGTCTGAACACTTTTAACACGGGAACATGAAGTAGTTCCACTACTTTTCGTGCAAAACCGCATATACATGAAAGTATTGTATAAAAACAAAGAATATTTTTCTATTTCAAAAGTGTTTGTAAGTAGCCAAGCGAGTGGATCGTATGTCACGATATAAACGAGGTAGATACCCACGTAAGCTTAGCGCATCGATTTGCCACTCCATTGAACCTAGTTTCAGCACTGAAATAACTAGTTTCAGGCACGACAGCAAAGATCTAGGAATAAACTTTAGTCTAAAACTTGTGAGCAGTGTAAAAGGTAACGTTGGCAGTTGATTTTTTTTTCAAGGAATTAAAATAATTGGGTTTGGGATGAAATGGCTAGTATTGTTAAGTATTTCTGTTTTCTGTTTTTTTTCCAGTAGCTCGGATCCTGTTTCCTGTATGAATGAAACTCAATTGTTGTTATGTTTTTAAAGTATTTTTTTAATGGACGAAGCATTTAAGATGAAGGGGATGAATATAAATGTTAATAAGATGAAAGTCATGGTCTATGAAAGAGAAGAGAATGTTTCGGTATGTGATGTGAAAATAAACGATAAGAGTGTGAAGCAAGTAAGTGAGTTCGTATATTTGGATAGTTTGTTTACAAGGGATGGAAATTTTGATAAAGATGTGGAAAGAAGTGCAAATGCGGGAAATAAAGTAAATGGTGCTCTACATGCGATTGTGACCAAGCAGTTGATGTCTGATAAGGCTTGACTGGGTGTTCACAATGGTGTGCTAGTGCCTACGTTTATGTATGGAAGTGAGTGTTGGCTATGGCAAAAGAAGCAAGAAAGTAGAATATATGCTGTGGAAATGCGTTCGTTGCAAAGCATGTGTGGTGTGACTGTGAATGATAAGCTAAGGAATGATGTGATAAGACAAGAGTGCGGTTTAAAACAAAATGTATGGTGAAGCGGCGAGTAAATAGCCGACAACAAGCGGGGAGCTCAAATATGAAAAGTTATGGTTTTTTAATTATTAGTAGTATAGTAATATTATAATAGTAATTATATTGATTCCTATGAAACCCACCCTGTGAGCTGAAGAATGATAAATGGTTTCGACGTCAGCACTGAAAACTATTTGGCCCACTAACCTGCAGACCAGCTCCGGGACGCCTTATCAGTAACTGTCAGCAGCTCACACCGTGAAGCACTTTCACAAAACAGATTGTCAGATCACTGTTGGGTATTTATAATGAGTCTCTTCAAACTTTAGCTGTCCATCACAGTGAAAAACTAACTTTTCCTCAAAATTACAGGAAAAGCACCGACGGAGCGTTTTCGAAAAAAAAGAAGACTGACGGGGTTCTCAATGGTCGGCGCTCGGGGAGCGGGGGCCAAACTATGGCGCTAGTTTCACTAGGTTCAGCGAATCCCAGCGCGCGATCCGAAAGGCACGCGAACCAAATAGCCACAGATACTAACATATAGAAACCATTTGGAACGAATTAATTATTGCTAAAGAAATGACCTAATACTTAGGTATAACAAAAATAAGTATTAACAAGTCAATTTGGGTCACTTAAGTTGACCAACCAATGTAGTCACAAAAATTAAAAGAGTATGCTCAGATGTTTTGGTCATGTTGAGAGGATGCCTGAAGGGTGGCTAACAAAAGTTATTTACAAGGCTGATGTGACTAGTCACGCCAGAAGGTGACGCCCTAGGAGAACATATACTGACCTTATTGGTGATGTTCTTCAGAAGGGTCATGTGCGTAGCACTAATAACCGTAATAGTGCGTGTGTGACCAGATTTACGAGGCAAAAGGAGAATGTAAGGATCGTAGCAGGTGGCGTTCTGTAGTTTCTGCCTCTTTCTATGGGAAAAAGGCGTGATTTTTGTATGTATGTGTCTTTTAAGAAATGTTAGCTAAAATATTGAGGTAAATATAGTATTAAAAAAACATATATTGGTAAATAGCAAATGCAATTTAATAATTGGGTGTACATTATGAAAAACAGTTTTACAGGAAAGATAGTAAAGTAAATTACTAACAATGTTTGTTGTAACAGTGTTTTATGGCAATTAATGATTGATTCTTGTTTCTAATACGCTTTTGTTTAAGTTTTAAAAGTTTAAAACAACCGCTGTACAAATATCTGAAACAATTGTAGCGATCAATCAACTGTCCAAAAGTTGAAGCAATGGTTTGAAAAGTGAGGCAAAGGGACAAGTCAAATTTGTTAGTCTACAACTTACTAGACATCTGCAAAAGCAAAAAACTGTAGAACATTTATCTAAAGTTCTTTTTTTTAACGTCTTTGAGTTTTAGGGTTTGTCTATAATCGTGCACGAGGTTGTGGGTAAAAGTCCAGGCACAGACTCAATAGACTACCAACCAGACTTTTTCAATCTACTTTATTAAGTTTGTCTTGGACATCACTGACATGGGTGCATACTCTTGATTTAAAGTCCAATCGATACACATTGGAATTTTGACGTTTCGTATTCTTGAATTCGACGCTAGCGCCAAAATGTGTTTAAATTGGTGTCCATTTTGGAGAACTAAGTGGAATCGAGATCAGGCGTTGTTGTTGTACTAATGTTGACACTATTGTTTTCAAGACTACCGAAACACGTGTATGCAAAATTAACATAGGAATTGTATTGGCTTTAGATTGGAATTAAAATTAGGTTGAAGAGTAAGCCCCATGGGTGAAGGAAAACATCGTGAGGAGATCTGAAAGTATAAAGAAAACAGTGTTCGTTTTTAAAGACCATCAGACTGAAAAATAAATGAGCCGTCCTATATATTAAGATAGAGTTGAAATGCTGTATAGGTGTAATTGATACATTTTTCGTGTTTAATTGTAAACGGTACAGTCCTGCTGCGGGGAAAAGGAACTTAGCACGCTTGCTGAAGATGCATTGGCTTCTATATACGTTTAGTTTTCATAGACCTACCAAATTTAAGAGTGTGATGCAGGTCATCAAACTGAACCACTTTCTCTATGGGACTATTCAATAATAGTCCCATAGAGAAAGTGGTTCAGTTTGATGACCTGCATCACACTCTTAAATTTGGTAGTTTAGAACCACTTTCTCTATGGGACTATTCAATAATAGTCCCATAGAGAAAGTGGTTCAGTTTGATGACCTGCATCACACTCTTAAATTTGGTAGGTCTATGAAAACTAAACGTATATAGAAGCCAATGCATCTTCAGCAAGCGTGCTAAGTTCCTTTTCCCCGCAGCAGGACTGTACCGTTTCTACTATTCAATAATAGTCCCATAGAGAAAGTGGTTCAGTTTGATGACCTGCATAACACTCTTAAATTTGGTAGGTCTATGAAAACTAAACCTATATAGAAGCCAATGCATCTTCAGCAAGCGTGCTAAGTGCCTTTTCCCCGCAGCAGGACTGTACCGTACTGGTATTATTATGTAGCAGTTTCTCAAATAAGTCATAAACATTATCATCATTTCAGCCAAAATACGTCCACTGCTGGACATAGGCCTCCCCAAAAGGGGATTTGCTAGAACCGCCACGCTTAGCGGGCAGATTGGCGATCGCAGTATGATGTTAAAATGCATAGAGAACGCTGCTGCCCATTCCCAAGTAAGTCCTTTAGTCGCCTTTTACGACACCCAGGAGAAGAAATGAGCAGCTAAGTAGCTAAACTAAATGTAAGACTTTTCTCGAAAATAATCTCTGGTAACTCGTAAATACAGGAAGTACGAAGGCGACTAAAACATTCGATTGAAAAAGTTGCTGTCACAGATTGGAACTGTCCTTTTATTTCAGAAATCGCCTTGCACGACCATCTGTCTTTGAAACTACGCGCAAATTAAACTTCGTCCGTCCTTTGGAAAACATTTAGTAGGTGAATAGTACGGACACAATATGCTGCGAAGTTTTGTTACAAATACTCTTCTTTATCTGTGCTGCCATGACCTTTACGGAAATAGATAGGTGTAGTCCAGCGGCCTCGTAGGGCTGTGTCGGTGCTAAGCATGCGGTCTTGGGTTCTATCATGAAGACCCTTGGGATCGGACAGTCCCAGAGTAGGGCCTGTACTATTATTGCTCTTTACAAACATATACAACATTATCTTAAGTTAGAGCGAGTAAGCAGATTTTGTTACTAAAAAGATTGAACAAATAGGCATTAGAAAAATAACTTTGTCAACTGTACGAGGTTCCTAGTACAAATATGAGATATAAGCCTGGTTTCCACCGCGAGCGGAACGGACCCATTAATGACTTCGTTAAACTCGCAGATGCAAACTGCATATTTTTATTTCCACCAACAAATAGTCGGACGGAAAGAGCCGAGCGTATAGAAAGAGTAGAAATGAGCTCGCTCAGTTCTAGGGAGCGGAGCGGAGTACTTACGGACTCCGCCCAACTCACAATTACAATTTACATAGTAGCCTTTCCACACCGAAAGTGGTGAGCGGGGCGGATTAAATGAGTAAAAAGAAGCTGTAAAGAGTCCGCTGCGGCAAGGCCTGCACCGACTAGTTCAGAATGGACTCGCTCGCTGTCTGCCCCCCGCGCTTCTCGACTCTCGCAGCCACCAAACACAAGCGACGACACGACCACACGCAACCAGCTCAAAACTTCAACTGAACTCGTTCTCTATGGAAATTCACTATTCGTTTTTCATTTCTCATTTTCGGTTCAGCTCACTCCACTCATTTTTTTATCTCCTTTTCATTTTGCAATGGAAATCAAATGACCAACTCTTTGTTGGTGGAAATATAAACCTATCCATACTAATATTATATATGCAAAAGTAACTCTGTCTGTCTGTCTTTCTGTCTGTCTGGCTGTCTCGCTTTCCTGCTAAAACTACTGAAACGATTTAATTGAAATTTGGTACACAGATAGTTTAGAGCCTGAGAAAGGACAAAGGCTACTTTTTATCCCGGTAGTATGTTCCCGCGGGATAATTTCCGACCTCCACGCGGGCGAAGCCGCTGGCAAAAATTAGTTTACTATTAAAAAAAAATACGTTCCGCTTAAGCATTTCCCGCTCATTACCCTTTCGCGGTGGAAACTGCGCTATAGGGTGCGCGCCAGGTACCTGAAACTGGTAACTACACCCGTCTGGAACCGGTACCCAGGAACCAAAAAGGCAAGAAGCGCTAATTACTGGTACAATATATGTGCTTTTGGTACAAAAACCATGCCCTGTAGGCCCGGACTCCTAAACCGAGCCATCATGCAATCCTACGTAAGGTATAAAGGCCTAAAGCTTCAAATAATGATAAATCAAAGAAAACATTTTTATATTGTTTGGAATCAAACATAGTGGCCATTATTTTAATGATATAATTTTTCCGAATTAGAATTCATGACTATTTAAAAAGTTATAGACAGTTGTACAAAAAGTGCAGAAAATCTGTACAGAAATGGCAGATTTTGGAGTCTAGGAGTGGATATTATATTAATATAAATAGATACTAAGCTTAAATCTAAATTATTTTCTAACACAAAACTGTAGTAAATCTAGTAAGCTGTATGTCTACCTAAATCACTTTAAAATATGAACAATATGAATAATATTTCACAACGATATCGACATTTATAAAATCTAGAATTATAGGCGATCCTTGTCATTTAAATCTGTCTACCCTCATACATAATGAACGTGAATTATTCGACGTAACCTACCATTCAATTCGTCCCGCTCTACCCACATCTCATCCCGGACGAGATTAAGTTACCTGTCGAATGGAACCCATGAACGTGTTAGTATTAAACCCTAATTGATACGTACTAACACCCGCGGGCTTATGTTTACGTTAGCATGTTATGTTGGTTCATAAAGGTGGATGGAAAAATGGTAACATAATTATATCTTTTGTCAGTTACTTGAATTAGGGTACTGACAAATAATATTATTCTGATAAATCGTAATCTAAGGTTGGACATTTAATCCTATTCAGTAACATGACAGTTGGGGGGATACCAGGTTTTGACAAAAAAATAAGATAGCGAGGTGGTGCAAGAATGAATTTGAAATAATGTACTTACATGCAAACTTTGTATTTTAAATTTAATAACTTTTCTTAAAACACGATGTATACTATTATATATCGATATATAATATATAGTCTATGACTGCCAGAGGAAATAAAATGACTATAGAAAAAAAAGTAAAATGACGTGATTTTTATATTTCGTTTTGTTTCTATCAGAAGAACATAAAAAAAGGAAATAACTGTTATTAAAAATTATGAATTATTCTTATATTCCACATCCTAAAAAGGATTTTTTTTACGTTTTATTTAATTTAAACCATTTCTATCATTAATTCTTTACGCGAAATCGTTCACTACCTCAACACTATTAGTTTTAGTATGGTATCATTATTTTTCGTTGAACTGTCAAGTTACTGAATAGGTTTAAAAGTCCAACCTTAGGGAGCAGTGGTGGTCCAGTGGTAACGGCCGTGACTCACGAGTAGTAGTAGGTCGTGAGTTCAATCCCAAGTAGGCGCTTTACCTACGGTGGACGCCATCATGCGCGTGCGAGCCCTCACGACGGGGGATGCAGTGGCCCGGGGTGGGGTCGTCTTAGCGGTGTCTCTAGACATCGCCAATGCCTTCAACACCCTGCCCTGGAGTTGCATTAGGGAGGCACTCCGGTATCACCGGATGCCGACCTACCTCTGTCGTGTGGTCGAGGCCTATCTGACGGATAGGGCCGTCATCTACCCCGGTCACGAAGGGGAATGGAACCGGCGAGAGATGTCATGCGGTGTCCCACAGGGATCAGGCCTGGGGCCGCATCTGTGGGACATCGGTTACGACTGGGTGCTGCGCGCCGACCTCCCTAGCGGCGTCAGCGTAGTTTGCTACGCTGACGACACGCTGGTCCTTGCGCAGGGGAGGTCGTACGAGGCGGCGGCCGAAATTATGACACGCGGGGTTGCGACAATCGTCGATAGGATCCGGCAATTGGGACTCGAGGTGGCATTGCACAAGTCCGAGGCCATGGGTTTTCATGGTCCTCGGAACGCGCCACCTGCGGGTTCCCAACTCACGGTAGGAGGGGTTCACATCGGCGTCGAGTCGACGACCTGGACCTGGACCTGGGACTTGTCCTCGACAGCCGGTGGAACTTCGTTGAGCATTTCCGACGTTTGGCTCCCAGACTGGAGTGGGCTGGGGCTGCATTAAAGCGGCTCCTGCCCAATCTGGGGGGTCCAAACGCCTCCTGCCGGAGGCTCTACACGGGGATCGTGCGGTCCATGGCCCTCTACGGGGCACCGGTGTGGGCGCTCTCATTGAGGCTGCGCCCAGCGCGCCGGTTGAGTGCGGCCCAGAGGGTCATGGCTATCCGATTAATCCGAGGATACCGCACGATCTCGTGCGAGGCGGCGAGCCTCCTTGCCGGAGTGCCGCCATGGGATCTGGAGGCAAAGGTCCTCGCGCACATGTGGGAGTGGCGCGAGGAGGCGAAACGCCGGGGCGAAACTCCGCTGCCGCAACAAATCGCGGCACGGCGGACAGAGCTCCGGTGTGATCTCATGGCGACATGGCGGGTACGATTGTCGCAACCCAGTGCTGGGCACGCCACAATTAGTAAGTCCCCTCTTTGAGGAGTGGATAGAGAGGCGTCACGGCGTCCTCACCTTCCGCCTGACGCAGGTTCTCACCGGGCATGGGTGCTTCGGTGGGTTCCTGTTCAGGATAAAGCGGGAGGATACGTCCGGGTGTTTCCATTGCAAGGATCGTCTGGAGGACACGGTGGAGCATACGGTGGAGGTGTGCCCAGGCTGGGCGGAGCACCGCCGTGTCCTCGTGGAGGCGATCGGCGGCGGCGACCTCTCGCGTCTGGCCCTGGTGCGAGCCATGGTACGGAGCGAGAGGGAATGGGAAGCCGTCACCTTCTTCTGCGAAGCAGTAATGCTCGCGAAGGAGGAGGCGGGGCGCGTGAGGGAGTGGCAGTCTCTGCGCCCTCACGTCCCTAGCCGCCGCAGGAGGAGACGCCCCGGGCGTCGGGAGTCGATTGCGGACTCCCGGCCACCGTAGGCGCGAGCTTGCGGGTGGCGAGCAATGGGTAGCTCGCCGCCCGGTAAGGACCAAGCTCGGGTCGACGGCGCGCAGTGTTCCACGCGCGCCTCAAAGAGATGTCAGCAGCAGTGTAGGGGTCTACTAGGACCGATGCCTGCCGGGGTCGCGTGATTGTTCGAAAGAGATACCGTGACCCTGGCACATGGGCAACTGATGGAACACGGGTGGGTTTTAGTCAGTAAAAGTCTGACACGCCCTCCCGCTCCGCCCAGAGCGGGAGAAGTCATTTGATGATTTCCCATCCTGAAAAAAAAAAAAAAAAAAAAAAAAGTAGGCGCTTTACTCTGTAAATTATTTTATCACCACTGCTCTCAAAACGGTGAAGGATAACATCGTGACGAAACCGGCTTGCTTAGAACCAAAAATTCGAAGAAATGTGGCATCTACCAACCCGCACTGAACCCGCATGGTGGATTATGGCCCACTGCTTCTCACCGAGAGGAGGTATGCAGCAGTGGGAACATTATTGGCTGCCGATGATGAAATCGTAAAAACGTCACTATATATTATTTTAAACCGTTGTCTTATCACAACTTTCCTTAGTCTATCATTCATAGTCACACCATCCATACATGCTTCGCAAGGAACGCATTTCCACAGCTTTAAGTCTGCTTTCATGCTTCTTTTGTCACACCCAACATTCACTTCCATACATAAGCGCTGGTACCAGCACACCGTTGTGAACAGCCAGTCGAGCCTTTTCGGACATCAACTGGTTTGTTGTGATCGCATATATCGCTCCATTTACTTTATGTCCCGGATTTGCTCTCCTTTACACATCTTCATGAACCCAAACGAGGTAAAAGGATCGTATCCTTTCATCTTCTTTTTGCTTCGCAGGTGGCGTTTCGTAGTTTCTGCCTACCCCCACCGGGAAAAAGGCGTGAGTTTATGATAAATGAGTTTATTTTTGCAAGTAGGTTAGTACAAACACTTTTACATGTCAATCATATTTTTTTAAATGAGATAAGGTCGGCCTTTCCTAACTGACCTGACCTGACTGAGAAGAAAGGCCGAAACAAACTCAGAGATCACAGTCTCTTTTAAAGTCCAGACATAATCTTGGTCAGATCATATGAAGACCATGTGAATTGGTGTCAGAAGTAGTCTTTTAAGGAAAGAACCTCACAGTTTGAGTGGACCTGTCCAATCAGTGCACGCATTTGTCAGTAATCATGCAACGCCACTCAGAACTTAAGGTGGTCAATGATTCGACGAAAAATACCAAAGAAAGGACATTTGTGTAGGTTGCACTAATAATTCAAACTGCCAGACCAAGATAAAAATTAAATGAGAAGAAAAGAAAACCAAAACAAAAAAAAAAACACCCACTTAGTCTTCACATTTACAATAATTAAAACAATATAATACTTTAAAAGTAAATATTCATGTCATTGTATAAGTAAAATTCATCAATGTCAATGTGTATATAAAATCAGGAAATAGTCGCGGTCTGATCATTTGAGGGCCATGTACATGGGAGTGTCTGAAATGGTCTTTTGAGAAAAATACCATATAGATTGAGTGGACCTGTCCAGTCAATGCACGCATTTGTCAGTAATCTTGCAGCTTAACTCAAAACGAGCACAACGATTCGACGAACAATACCAAAGAAAGGACATTTTGGTAGGCCGCATTAAGTACTCAAACTGCCAGATTGAGTAAGAGAGATAAAAAAAAACCGGCCAAGTGCGAGTCGGACTCGCGCACCGAGGGTTCAATACAAACCTGTAGATATTCACGGTTTGTGTATAAGGTTTATGTTTATGAAATTATTTTTTATTTTTTTATTTTTATTTTTTAGTTGATTGAATGAAAGGTAAATTGTGGTTTACGATTTATGACATTAAAAAAAACTACTTACTAGATCTCGTTCAAACCAATTTTCGTTGGAAGTTTACATGGTAATGTACATCATATATTTTTTAGTTTTATCATTCCCTTATTTTAGAATTTACGGGGGGGGGGGGGGGCATACATTTTACCACTTTGGAAGTGTCACTCGCGCAAACTATTCAGTTTAGAAAAAAATGATATTAGAAACCTCAATACCATTTTTGAAGATCTATCCATCGATATCCCGCACTTGTGTGTTTGATGAAAAAAACATTTTTGAGTTTCAGTTCTAAGTATGGGGAACCCCAAAATGTATTGGTTTTTTTTCTATTTTAGTGTAAAAGTCTTAATGTGGTTCCCAGAATACATCTACTTACCAAGTTTCAACAGCATAGCTCTTATAGTTTCGAAAAAAAAGTGGCTGTGACATACGGACGGACAGACAGACAGACAGACATGCCGAATCCATAAGGGTTCCGTTTTTTGCCATTTGGCAACGGAACCCTAACAAACATCATTTACCTAGTCCTCACATTCAAAATCATTAAAATAATAATAATATTATTCTTCTCAGAGTATATATTCATGTCATAGTGTAAACAATAATCATCAAATGTCAAAGTGTATCTTCCCAATAAATAGTAATAAAAAAAAACATTCAGTATAACTATAATAAAAAATATAAAAATAAAAATCGGAGCGGCTTAATCCCAAGCTTTTTGTCCACAATATAAGATTATATTATAAGATTATGTTGTATCTTTAAGTGTATAAAAGACTTTCTGGCATAACTTATGTTTAATGAATGATTTGAATTTATTGAGACTTAGATCTTGAACATGGCTTGGAACATGTGTCTGTATGTATGGAAATCGTAAAAAAATAACGTTTATTTTACTTTAGTCTTTTTCAATCTTGACTAAAAACGTTTCGTACACAACGTTCAACCATTTTTTATTTAAATTTTAACGTACTGAATTCCCTTAAAGTTCTGTTCTGCTGTAAATAAAAATTGAGGCAGACAAACAAGATGAATTTTTAAAACCCATTATTGGGGCAGACCAATAAGATGACTTCTTATACCCAGCTAGGTAGTTAGGTATCCATTGAATACTTTCTCTATTATCCATGGATAAATATTCATCATCACTCGTTCAGACATCGACGCGTAAACCGTAAGCATAGATTCCGCAAACGAATCTAAGCACCCAGTGTCAAAATTTTGATCAGTGGTTCATCTTAAGAGAGTTCGTCTATGAAAAAATAAACTCTGTTCTTTCATAGAATAGTGCAATACCTACGCCGTCAAAAAGTACGGAAAAGTTTTTATTTTTAAACCGACGAAAATATTCAATAGCACGTCGATATCCTGCCACTAAGAGTGTGATTTGTGACCATCTCTATGTTGGACTTCTAGTTTGACGAAATTCCGAAATTCGAAATCACCACATCTCGCAACAGATTAGCGCTCCGGTACATACATGTTCATGATTACCGAGTAAATTACTCACATAAGCTTACTGGTGTCCCTCTAGTAATCCAGAAAGGTTCCGTACAAACATTTAAATTTTAATCATGTGTACTTAGGATCTCGTTTCTTATTCAGTAGAAAATAAACGGGAATGTGTTTGCTGTAATAATCACATTCTGGTAATTAATAGAACGATAAGCTTAATTTTATGTGGTTCTGTGTTATATGGATTTGGATGAGTATTTTGTAGGCCTTTATGGGCCAGATCGTACGTACCACAACTAGGCCACATTGCGAAAAGTGGTGTTTATGTAAACATCAGTGCAATTGGGAATACCTAGTATCAACAATAATTCCGAAGATTGGCGTTACATCTCTGAAAAACCATTTTAAGTAATCTTAAATTACGTTATAAAGGAACGAAGGCCAGAGAAGATCTGGATAACAGTCGCAAGGACCTGCATGCGTAGCATGACCACCGTAGAAACGGGTTTTGTCGACGGAAGAATAGACAAAATTACAGATTGTAGAAAGATTGCACACAGATTAAAGATAGTAAAAAGATTTGTACCATTTTATGCTGGCGTAGCTGTTTTACCAAGAATAGACAAAGTTCTTTCTATGGTAGTCATGCTACGCGTGCAGGAAAATGATGTAAGTGATGTCATTATGCTGCGAGGTTCACATGTGACGGTTTAAATTTCACTATACATGTCAAAAAAGAGAGGACGCCTGTACACAGAAATGGGTGTAACAATGCTGCCAATGATGACGATGATGTAGTTATAAAGACTTAGACTAATAAAAGAACTCTCCATCCGTGTGGAGCCGGACGTAAAGAATAAAACCATACCATTTCTTCCCGTGGGTATCGTAAAAGGGTCTTACTTAAGAATGGGCAGCAGCGATCTCTATGTATTTTACCACCATACTGCGATCGCCAACCTGCCTACTATGCGTGGCGATTATGGCAAAGCCCGTCAAATTTGGGGAGGCTTAGGTAATTGTAAATTGTAAAACCTAAGCCTCCCCAAATTTCTTGCGGCTGAAAAGATGAGATAAATAAAAAACTGCTCATCCAAATTAGTCAATCTGAATGAACACTTTGACCAAAACTACTTTCCTCCAAAGAGGCATCAAGCATACTCTATATGCGCATAAAGAGTATACTTGATGACTCTCCTTAGCTAAGTGTAGAAAATCGTTTACAAAACCGTCAGAATTTGTGTATACGTAAGTTCTTAAGGTTTATATTCAACTACACCTTCAGCTATTCACTGCCTGAGTACATAAATAAAGTGCTATGCGGCTTTCATTAAGGCTCTGTTTCACCGCAAATTTTGTGACCGAAAAGCCGGAGTTTGCAATGTACTACTATTGACACGTGCTAGCTATTCACGAGGTTTAACGAGCGAGCCAAAATGTTTGACGCTGACTGCTTAGGGTACGGGATTTTTAACCTTATGGGATTACATTACCCTTACGGGATTTTTACCTGGTGGCTGACAGTGTATAGAAGTAGTTTGTGTGATCCATTAAAGTCCGAGGTATCAATTGAACTGCACTGGTTTTTCTGTAATTTCTGAAGAAAAGCTGTTAGATTATAAATGTGACAATTGCCTCTTAGTACGCAGTTTATATAATTACCTATGTATAATTGAAGTTAGAAACTTAACAAAATTGGCTACAAAGGGTTTTAAATATTATTATTTTTTTACTAGACTGCACTGTCCCACTCGCGAGAGAGCAGTGGTGGCCCAGTGGTAACGGCCGCGATTAAAGAGTAGTAGGTCCTGAGTTCAAACCCATGCAGGCGCATTACTTTGTGTAAATTATTTCATCGCCACTGCTCTCAAAACGGTGAAGGAAAACATCGTGAGGAAACCGGCATGTCTTAGAACCAAAAATTCGAAGACATATGACATCTACTAACCCGCACTGGGCCCGCGTGGTGGATTATGGCCCACTCCCTCTCACCGAGAGGAGGCCTGTGTCCCAGCAGTGGGAACATTATAGGCTGATGATGATGACTGTCCAACTCCTGGGCAAAGGCCTCCGTCCACTCATTCGATCTTTCGCAATCGCGCGGGTCCTTCTTTTAGTTTTGATGGTCAACGTCAAAGTATTTATTTCAAATAGACACAAAAGGCACTTTTGAACGTAAACAAATGGAACCTATTCAACTTGTCCCACTATTAAATAATTATCACGTAAGAATGTCATAACTATTTTTTTTAATTATTTAATGAGGTAAGTGACTGCCTGTCTGACCTCCACAACCCAGTTGCTGGGTAATATGATACGGCTTGGTAAGACTGGTTGTCAGACTTTCGGACTTCTGACGACCCGTAACCACTATCTAAGATCTTCGAAAGACAGCCGGGACTATCGAAGTACGGACGAGTAAAGAACCCATCCATGGACCAACCGCGGCTAGCGTGGCTTAACCAGACGGCTTGGCGGTGCGACTGTTATTACTTATAAGGTAGATTCAAATTGCTTATTAGAGTAATAGGATGGATTGTAATTAGTTATTCAGAATCTGCAACCTAATTGCGAAACACACTATCAATCAGAATTTGAATCATTTTGAAGGATATTGCTAAACCATTGCTGCCTATGATCTAAAAATTTGTCTGCGCAACAATGTAACTAACGCAATGAATGTTGTTATTGAACTGTCAAAATGAAAGTCATTCCTACTTTTAGTGTTATTCATCAACATCCTCATTAAATCAGCCACGAGACGTCCACTGCTGGACATAGGCCCTGTTTCTTATCTATATATATATAAAATTCAAAGTCCTGAGTGACTGACTGACTGATATATCAACGCACAGCCTAAACCGCTGGACCTAGAAGCATGAAATTTAAAGGGCGTGTTCTTTGTAAAGAGTAGGTATCCACTAAGAAAGGATTTTTCGAAATTCCACCCCTAAGAGGGTGAAATAGGGGGTTGAAGTTTCTATGAAACTTTTTATTCTCTGGGTCGATTGACACAAAAACTGGTACACATACTCTTCAAGTATAATTATGTGACACGTGTATTACAATTTTTCCAAAATCATCCCTTTACTGCGTCAAATAGGGCTTCGAAAATCTTACGTGCAATGGTAGACGTGCGCATGGCGTGCGGGGCAGTCCGGGAAGCGCATTGTCGTCACCGGTGTCCAATCTCAACCAAGGTATCAAGAAGTATCAAATATGTAACTGATATTAATATGAACTAACTAACTTTCGTCCGCGACTTTGTCCGCGTAAATGTCGGTTATCGTGGACGGAGACGATATCTCGGAATAAAAATAGGCCTATATCCTGTCTTGGGGTTCAAACTTACTCCATACCGAATTTTATCTTTCGCAATTTTTTTTTTCATAAAAAGATCTTATGTTACTTCTAATACCTACTTCTAAGAATGTGTGTACAAAGTTTCATGATGATCGGTTAAGTAGTTTTGGCGTGAAATCGTAACAGACAAACTTAATAATGTATTATTAGTATTTGCAAATTATAACAGCCGCACGGGTCGATCGTTCAGGTTAAGCTACGCTTGCCGCGGTTAGTCCGTGGATGGGTGACCATCTTTACATAATAAGACCCTTCTGTGCCTCGGAAAGCATGTTAAGCCGTTGATTCCGGCTGTCTTTCGTGGATCTTAGACCGTCGTTACGGGTCGCCGGAAGCCCGAAATTCTGACAACCAGTCTTACCAAGGGGTATCGTATTACCCAGTTACTGGGTTGTGGAGGTCAGGTAGGTAGTCGCTCCATGTAAAATACTGGTACTCAGCTGCATCCGGTAAGACTGGAAACCGAACCCCAACATAGTTGGGAAAAGGCTAGGCAGATGATGATGAAGTAAGTACGTGTAAAAAACGCGTTTGTTTCTGTATTAGATAAAATAACTACACAAACTATTCTATAATAGATAGGTACCTATGCAACTTTATAAGTAAAAACTAATTGGGCACATACCTGCTATTATAAATCAGTGGACTCGAGTGATAAACAATGATGAAGCCATACATTACCCGGTTTAGTTTCTTAACACATTGAAGCCTCTCGGTGTCACAACTCACAAATGTAGGTATAAAAATTTAGAGTTGGCACCCAGTTATGTTGCTGCGTAATTTAAACCCGCCAAAATTATGCAATGACACCAGGTTGTGAGTGAAAATATTGCAAGGAAATGTTATCGAGGCAACTACACTGACACGTTGTTTCTGAGAGGAGTCTGTGTAGGATTCCTCTAACGCCATCAAACTACCCCTTCGACTTCAAAAGAGTACAGTTTCCCCTCAAAATCTGCTTTGACAAGACTATAAATAAATCTTAAGTCAAAACACTTCATTTAACCGGGGTAGACTTAAGGGAAAACTGATTTTCACACGGTCGGTTATACGTGGCCTGCTCAAGAGTAAGCTGCAGTCTCGAACGTCATAGAGCGAGATCGGTAGAATTGCCAGTTAAAAACGGTATATTTGTACCCAAAATCGGTAAATGACATTTCCATGTGTACTGTGAAATCGTAGAATATTCGTTATATTTCGGTAGAACAGAGCCCATATCGGTAGAAATACCGAAAAGTCGGTAGGTTCGAGACCACAGCTCACAGGGTAGCTTGGTGATTCTAGAACCTGAAGTAAACACAAAAAATATTGTTTACAAAGAAATTCTGCGGTAGGCACAGTATTTCGTAGTAAACAATATTAATTTTTAATTATCCACTTCTGATTGTCTCTTAAATAAATCTTTTCACATACGCTTTGAGTTCTATTAAAACTATACTTCTCTCATCCCAGAGATTATTTTAGTTTTACGGAGAACTTCGTCTTATTTGCTTTGTTTGGGATATTGTCAGTTCGTATATTAAATTGAGAGGTAGTGAGAGCACGTATGTTTTTTTCTAAAAAAAAGAGTCATTTGTTTCTTGTAGGCCAAGCGGGTAAATCCGCAGGCAGAAGCTATTCAAAATAAACCAATGAAATAAACACAGGCAAAAAAACATCTGTCCTAATTAGGTATATTACATGCATACGTGTCGAATTAATAAGGATGATACTGTATATAAGGTGTATCTATTTATACATGAAATATTTTAAAAGGTACAGCTAGAGCAACGAAAAAAAAATTTTAATGTATATTTTTCAAAAATTAATATTTATAAATTATTTGACGCGCATAAGAAATACTGACTCCTTTTTATTTTTTACGGCCCGAGAGACCGCGGCCATGCTCGTGCCGTCCGGTCGCAGCGTCAAGCGGCCGATTCATAGAATTTGGAGTAAAAGTTTTAAAATTATAATAATTACGAAAATTCAAAAACGCTTAGATAAAAAAATTCTTTTTGCTTCTATAGCTTCTTTATCACCTGCAGGTGTACCTCTTAAAATATTTCTTTTATGAATAGATACACCTTATATATCCTAAGGAGCTCTTAAATTTATTCAACCCATCTGGTCTTTGTCTCACACACTTATCCTCAAAGTGGGTGCTTCAGTAATTAATGCTACTACAAAATCTTAATCCGGCCAGGTTGAGAAATGGGATCAGGTTGTGTGTGAAAATCTCACATCAAAACGTGGTAGAGGCCACGCCATTGTATTTACTGACTGTGCCCAAGGTGAATCGGTGTACTATTGTATATACCGCAGATACCACTAATACCGTCGGAGTACCCATTCGAGTTTAAAAGGCCGCAGTCTCGTTATGGTATGTTTAGCAATGACGATTAATAAGTCTCGGGGACAGTCACTATAAACGTGGGATATGATCTTAGAGGGGACTGCTTCTCGCACGGCCAGTTTTACGTGGCCTGCTCGACAGTGAGCTCTTCTAGCAGCCTGGTTGTATTAGCACCTGAGGGCAGAACCTCTAAAGTAGTATTTAAAGAGATACTTTAATTATAGACTAAAACATAAATAGTCTTAAACCCCTGTGAACAGCAACTTAAGTGAAATCTTCGTTTGAATAATTTAGGTAACAATTTTTTTTCGAAATTCCCAGGGAGTAAAGAGAATTTATATTTTCGCTTTAAAGTTGCCTTCAAAGTCATGCAAGTAGGTAATTTGCCGTTCCGTTATATATTTTCGTCACTATTGTTAGGTTTTAGGATTAATTATCCTACATCAATCATTTATCAATCCGAGCGCTGCTCCGTGGATAACACAAAGCAAGCAATGGAATAACACATTGTTTACCGGGATTAACACATAGGATACTTTCAATCCCGGTAGTACGTTCCTGCGGCATATTTCGACATCCACGCGGGCGAAGCCGCGGGCAGAAGCTAGTAAAGGATAAAAATACTGTTACATAGATCGAAAAGACTAGAAACCACACGCTAACGCCATCTGCTATCAAGTAGCAAGTACTATATTAACAATTGTACGTAGACGCCACCGCCATCTATTATCGACTAGCGGGATTAAACAGTAAATCGTTGGCTCTCGTAATATCTGGAAGCATCTACGCTACCTGGAACTGTGGCAGTGTCACGATTGTTCGTGATTGTCCTGCCCGGCTTATAAATAGCGGATTGTCGGACTGAGAGGTTGTTCGGCTACGGATGCGATCGAATACGATTCAAGCGATACAATACAAGCGAGACAAGTAATTCCTTGTGACGTTTTTTTGTTGTTGCAGTATTTGTGTAGTTATTTAACTAAAAACCTTTTTGTGTGTTTCGGTAATATTGGTTTTCATTAATTTATCCCAAACCCCAGCTTGTAACAATACCAAATTTTACCAAGAAAAATATCGGGTCTTAATATCAAGCGCACTTAACCTTTACATTCCCATTCATTCAACAAAGTTCGACTCCCCAAACTGCAAGCTTCATATCTCCCAATGCAGAGACCCTCAAAAGTCGGGACCTGGCAGTTTGCCAAGTAGTCCGCGCTAAGATACGGACCGGTTCGAGTGGCTAATCCCGGCTTATTGCTGATATAGACTAACTCATGCGTTATTTTAGGATAAAACCGCCGGTTAATTACAAAGAACGATTTTAAACGTTGGTTTTGCTTACACGGGCCATTTTGTCAGCCATTTTTGCTTGGCCATAGTTGCTGGGTATCGTAGAAAACCTACTTTAAGATAGTATTCTTGTTACTCTGTATTACTAATGAATATGTCCGAGCTGTGATGGTAAACTCTAGAATCTAACAATTGTCATATATTGACATCACAGTAAACACCTTAGGGAAGAGTGAGTGCCCTTGTGGCTGTGCACACACTTGTGCATCTTAATATCTCCCGCGCCGATGTCTAGCCTCCGTTGGGATTGGCCACCATGGCCCCAATACGGTCTGCTAACTATACATAATTTCCTGAATGTTTTCGAGCAGTCATAACAAATATTGGTCAAAGTAGAGAATTAAAGTTGCCCGTGTAAGTAAACCTTATAAAGTAATTAAAAAATGCTTGTTCAACTTGGAACATTGCAGTAGAGACAAAGTTGAACATTGGAATTTACTGAAATGTTTGAAGTCTATAGCGTATTTTATAATTTTAATGTGAAATGTTAGTTTCTTTTTTATCGCTAGGTCACAAAACTTGCAGCACTCGGCCCGATATCATTCAGATATAAATAACGTCGACCGACGTCAGCCTTTTTTTATCAAACGTATTACATACACATAAACAACTTTACGTTGTAGGCAAAAATAAGCATAAAAATATTTATTGAAATCAGCGGTCAATAGGTCAAAACGTTAAAAGTCTACTCTTCAATATCAGAGGGCAGTACTCTTAACTAGGCTTGTGCTTGTGGTGTGAGTATACTGGAAGAAATCGTTACGTAATAGAAAACCATAATGCCCTATAGACGACTTTTTCTAGAGATAATGTCCATCGTTTTCGCAGGGCTTGGTCTTGGGGCTGCTGCTGTGGAACATTGGTTACGACTGGGTGGTTCACCACCCCACGGCCTCGATGTAACTTACTACGCCAATGAGACTCTGGTGTCGGTCTGGGGGCTAAGGTACCGACAATTGGCCAAACTGGCCACCGCAGGAGTTGCGAAGGTCGTCGGAAGGATTCAGCGTCTGTGTCTCGAGGTGTTTTTGCACCAGTTTGAGTTAGGCTCTCTATTTTCAGAGGCTTAGGATCAAGCCACCTCAGGTTTCACATATAGTGGTAGGAGGCATCCGTATCGATAATTCGATATTAAGTCAACAATGAAATACCTGGGACTCATCCTCGACAGCTGATGGGACCTTGGGCCATACATTCAGCGGCTGGTCCCTACGTGTATGAGCGATGCTGTTGCTCTTGCGCGACATCTACCCATTTTTAGAGGCACTAATTCTTTCTTTGTAGAGGGCGCCCGTATGTTGGAAACCCTGACAGCCCACAACGTCGCAATATTGCGAAGGCCGCAGAAAGCGATAGCTATTCGGGTGATAAGGAGATACCATACGATCTCCTTCGAAGTGGTAACTCTACTGGCCGGATAAACGCCATGAGATCTGGACTATATCCCTGGCGGATAGCGTGCGATTAGTGTCCGGCTCCTCGAGATTTTACAGCACGAAGGATCGAGCTCTGATAGAATCTAGTGGCTTAATGGAATCACTCCATTAAGCCCAAGATTAGCACAACCCAGGTGGAAGCTCATTACGAAAGTGGCGGTAAGGCCTGTTATGTTATGAAGAGGCAGCATGGCGCCCTCAGTTTACGGGTTCACATAGGTTGGGAGTGAATGCCCTCTTGTCATCACTGCGTCGACTGCCCCGAGGAAACGGCGCAACATATGCTCGAATAGTGTTCATCATGGGTCCCACAGCGCTGTACCCTCGTCAAAACCCTTGGAGCGCGAGATATCTCACTTCCGGACGTGGATAGGCCCATGATCAGAAGAGTATGAGATGCTATTGGTTCCTTTTACGAGGAGTGATAAATGCAAAAGAGGCAGCTGATTGGGCAAGAGAGCATACCTTTTAATCCACCCGGACCAGAAGAGCAGCCGGGAGTCGAAGGGCACTATACGATCTCCGGCCACCATAAGAAGGAGCCTGCGGGCAGCGAATTTGGGCTTGGTACACAGTATGCGCACCTTTATGAGAGGATGTGTTACAGTCAAAAATATATCGCACCACTTTATGATATGATTATGAGCTTCTAAAAATGTTTCCGAAATACCTCTGTTTCTCTTTAATTTCTCTCCGGTCGTGTCGAATTGCCGTCCCATTGGACTATGAGACTGAGGGAAGAGTGAGCGTCTGTGTCTGTGTCTTGTGCTCTATAATATCCCGCGGTGATGGCCAGTTTTCGTTGAGATTGGTCGCCATGACTTCGGCCGGTACAGAGGGTCGTACGGTCTGGAGGACTATAGCTTTTGTTAATATATCTAGATGTGAGTTGAAATAGCTTCAGCTTTTCTCTAATATTTGATTTGCGTACCCACTACTACATTGCGAATGACTGACGTAATTAACCCTAAGGTAGGACGCCCTCAGGCTAGGTGGAGCGACGATCTTCGCAGGGTGGCTGGCAGCAGCTGGATGAGAGTTGCTGAAAATCGAGCTGAATGGCGTGAAATTGGAGAGGTCCAGTAGTAGACTACTATAGGCTGATGATGATGATGATGATAATGATGACGTAATTAACCTTCGAATTTTATCGAGAATTGAAAAATGCACCTTATTTCAATTATTTCCGATCAGAGTAATTATTATCTTCGACGCTTATCATGTAATACTGATAAAGAAATATTATGTATGTGAATCACTGCAATTATTATTTAAATCACTTTAATGAACGTATAGTTGTGAGTCCCACTGATGTTACTTCAACTAAAATGTTCAGATTATTATTAATATTTTCTTACTTTGTGTTATTCAGTGCTGAAAGTGCTTCAGAATATGAGTTAAATATACTGCATTACAATGATTTCCATGCAAGGTATGTATCACTCTTCTTTGATTCGTGGGATATGTCATAATTTTACTTTTTAACCCCACCGTTTCTTTGCTAAATTATCCGAGTTTTGAGGAAAATCAAGATTATTGAACAATCTTGATAAATAGTTGTTAAGTGCTACGTTTAGACAGATTGGAACGAAAACTCTGAACTCAGAAAATTCGACTCGTGCGTTTGACAGTTGAAGTTGAATTATTTCCGAATTCCCGAAGTTTAAATATAACTACGATTATCTTATATGTATAGTAAGTACACTTTGTAGTCACACTTCTTTTGTGACAGATTTTTTAAACGAGAAAACGGAACAAACTGTTTAACTAAGTAAACATTTTGGCAAATATACTGTTATGAATTCCAGTAATAATTCTGTATTTTCATGATTGATTAAGATGTTAAAACATTAACGATAGTTAGACCTATTTTTTTAGATTCGTCGATACCAGCCCAACGGGATCAGCCTGCAACCCTTCTGAAAGCCCATGCATCGGGGGTTTCGCTCGTCTGGCTACCTTGGTGCGACAGCGCTTAGCCAGTGAACCCCACTCTCTGCTCCTAAATGCAGGCGACAGCTTTCAAGGCACTATTTGGTATAATATTCTACGATGGAACGTCACCCAGGATTTCATGAACATGCTGCCTCATGATGCTCACGTTAGTTTATGTATCCTACTTTTGTTGAAATTTATTAATTTCTTTTCCATTCGTTTTATTAGAAACGCATACCACCAAATAAAACACATAACATGTCTTTGTGGTGCCGGATGTTCAGAATCATTCCATTCCTTCCCGTGGGTGTCGTAGAAAGCGACTAAGAGACTTTCTAGGGAATGGGCGGTATTTTACCACCATACTGCGATCCCAACCCGCGCCAAGCGTGATAATTATGGATGTCTTTCGGCTGAAATGATGATGAAAGCATATAACTTGTCATCATCTGCCTGGCCTTTTGCCTAGTATGTTGGAGTTTGTTTCCAGTCTATCCGGATGCAACTGAATACCAGTATTTTACGTGGCCTACTGCAGTTTGACTGCCTATTTAGATAGGCAATCGCTCAACGTTATTTACTAGCGCAGTTATTGGTTTTGGTTGTGGAGGTTAATGTCCGCAACCAAAACAAATAACTCGAATTGATTACGGGGAGTTTACAAAGAACAAATTGAAAAAAAAAAGCATGGACATTGCAAAGCAAGGAGAGACCTATTGCCTACATTGGGTAAAGTCGTCAGTGGATAATAATGGTGCCAAGCAAAAGTGATGATCATTTTATTTTCTTTACAGGTGCTCGGAAACCATGAATTTGACAACGGGATTGAGGGAGTCGTTCCCTACATGAAACATTTGAAGTCAAAAGTAGTCACAGCCAACATTATTGATGATTTAGAACCGACAATGCATGGTTTATATGAAAAGAGTATCATTGTAGAGAAAAATGGTAGAAGAATTGGTATTATTGGTGTTTTGATAGCCATTACAAATGTAAGTAGGATATCAACTAAAAATGTTAAAGATATCAAAGAAAAATGATTTAATTCATTCATGATTCATCATTTAAAGTCATCATTAAAATCATTTTAAGTTCTAGCATGTATAAGAAAGAAATAAGATGTTTAAATAAGACTCAAAAATCGTATTTCTTTTATAAATCATGTTAATATAGTAATATCCGCAGCTTATGTTAAATTTGGTATTACAAGAGAAAAACTTGGGTATTCTCGTAACATTTTTCGTTCCTTCAAGAGTTCGTAATTTTGTAGTATAGAAATATCGTCAAATTTCAGATTTTGGCGTCTACGGGTAATCTGAGGTTCACAGATGAAGTTGAGGCCGTAAAAGAAGAAGCTGAGAAACTAAATGCACAAGGCGTTGATATCATCATAGTTTTGTCACATTGTGGTCTAGACATCGATAAGTAAATTTTTTAATATTTCAATTTTGTGTTAGTTTTTCTCTAGTTAAAAAGGAAAGCGTTAAATATGGATGGATGGCTTATAGAAAAAGAGAGATATAGCTAACGATGACAAGATGGACGAATTGTTTGTAGTATGATAATATATGACAACTAGCTTCTGCCCGCGGCTTCGCCCGCGTGGATGTCGAAATATGCCGCAGGAACGTACTACCGGGATTGAAAGTATCCTATGTGTTAATCCCGGTAAACAATGTGTTATTCCATTGCTTGCTTTGTGTTATCCACGGAGCAGCGCTCGGATTGATAAATGATTGATGTAGGATAATTAATCCTAAAACCTAACAATAGTGACGAAAATATATAACGGAACGGCAAATTACCTACTTGCATGACTTTGAAGGCAACTTTAAAGCGAAAATATAAATTCTCTTTACTCCCTGGGAATTTCGAAAAAAAATTGTTACCTAAATTATTCAAACGAAGATTTCACTTAAGTTGCTGTTCACAGGGGTTTAAGACTATTTATGTTTTAGTCTATAATTAAAGTATCTCTTTAAATACTACTTTAGAGGTTCTGCCCTCAGGTGCTAATACAACCAGGCTGCTAGAAGAGCTCACTGTCGAGCAGGCCACGTAAAACTGGCCGTGCGAGAAGCAGTCCCCTCTAAGATCATATCCCACGTTTATAGTGACTGTCCCCGAGACTTATTAATCGTCATTGCTAAACATACCATAACGAGACTGCGGCCTTTTAAACTCGAATGGGTACTCCGACGGTATTAGTGGTATCTGCGGTATATACAATAGTACACCGATTCACGTTGGGCACAGTCAGTAAATACAATGGCGTGGCCTCTACCACGTTTTGATGTGAGATTTTCACACACAACCTGATCCCATTTCTCAACCTGGCCGGATTAAGATTTTGTAGTAGCATTAATTACTGAAGCACCCACTTTGAGGATAAGTGTGTGAGACAAAGACCAGATGGGTTGAATAAATTTAAGAGCTCCTTAGGATATATAAGGTGTATCTATTCATAAAAGAAATATTTTAAGAGGTACACCTGCAGGTGATAAAGAAGCTATAGAAGCAAAAAGAATTTTTTTATCTAAGCGTTTTTGAATTTTCGTAATTATTATAATTTTAAAACTTTTACTCCAAATTCTATGAATCGGCCGCTTGACGCTGCGACCGGACGGCACGAGCATGGCCGCGGTCTCTCGGGCCGTAAAAAATAAAAAGGAGTCAGTATTTCTTATGCGCGTCAAATAATTTATAAATATTAATTTTTGAAAAATATACATTAAAATTTTTTTTCGTTGCTGTAGCTGTACCTTTTAAAATATTTCATGTATAAATAGATACACCTTATATACAGTATCATCCTTATTAATTCGACACGTATGCATGTAATATACCTAATTAGGACAGATGTTTTTTTGCCTGTGTTTATTTCATTGGTTTATTTTGAATAGCTTCTGCCTGCGGATTTACCCGCTTGGCCTACAAGAAACAAATGACTCTTTTTTTTTAGAAAAAAACATACGTGCTCTCACTACCTCTCAATTTAATATACGAACTGACAATATCCCAAACAAAGCAAATAAGACGAAGTTCTCCGTAAAACTAAAATAATCTCTGGGATGAGAGAAGTATAGTTTTAATAGAACTCAAAGCGTATGTGAAAAGATTTATTTAAGAGACAATCAGAAGTGGATAATTAAAAATTAATATTGTTTACTACGAAATACTGTGCCTACCGCAGAATTTCTTTGTAAACAATATTTTTTGTGTTTACTTCAGGTTCTAGAATCACCAAGCTACCCTGTGAGCTGTGGTCTCGAACCTACCGACTTTTCGGTATTTCTACCGATATGGGCTCTGTTCTACCGAAATATAACGAATATTCTACGATTTCACAGTACACATGGAAATGTCATTTACCGATTTTGGGTACAAATATACCGTTTTTAACTGGCAATTCTACCGATCTCGCTCTATGACGTTCGAGACTGCAGCTTACTCTTGAGCAGGCCACGTATAACCGACCGTGTGAAAATCAGTTTTCCCTTAAGTCTACCCCGGTTAAATGAAGTGTTTTGACTTAAGATTTATTTATAGTCTTGTCAAAGCAGATTTTGAGGGGAAACTGTACTCTTTTGAAGTCGAAGGGGTAGTTTGATGGCGTTAGAGGAATCCTACACAGACTCCTCTCAGAAACAACGTGTCAGTGTAGTTGCCTCGATAACATTTCCTTGCAATATTTTCACTCACAACCTGGTGTCATTGCATAATTTTGGCGGGTTTAAATTACGCAGCAACATAACTGGGTGCCAACTCTAAATTTTTATACCTACATTTGTGAGTTGAGACACCGAGAGGCTTCAACTAAACCGGGTAATGTATGGCTTCATCATTGTTTATCACTCGAGTCCACTGATTTATAATAGTAGGTATGTGCCCAATTAGTTTTTACTTATAAAGTTGCATAGGTAGCTATCTATTATAGAATAGTTTGTGTAGTTATTTTATCTAATACAGAAACAAACGCGTTTTTTACACGTACTTACTTCATCATCATCTGCCTAGCCTTTTCCCAACTATGTTGGGGTTCGGTTTCCAGTCTTACCGGATGCAGCTGAGTACCAGTATTTTACATGGAGCGACTACCTACCTGACCTCCACAACCCAGTAACTGGGTAATACGATACCCCTTGGTAAGACTGGTTGTCAGAATTTCGGGCTTCCGGCGACCCGTAACGACGGTCTAAGATCCACGAAAGACAGCCGGAATCAACGGCTTAACATGCTTTCCGAGGCACAGAAGGGTCTTATTATGTAAAGATGGTCACCCATCCACGGACTAACCGCGGCAAGCGTAGCTTAACCTGAACGATCGACCCGTGCGGCTGTTATAATTTGCAAATACTAATAATACATTATTAAGTTTGTCTGTTACGATTTCACGCCAAAACTACTTAACCGATCATCATGAAACTTTGTACACACATTCTTAGAAGTAGGTATTAGAAGTAACATAAGATCTTTTTATGAAAAAAAAAATTGCGAAAGATAAAATTCGGTATGGAGTAAGTTTGAACCCCAAGACAGGATATAGGCCTATTTTTATTCCGAGATATCGTCTCCGTCCACGATAACCGACATTTACGCGGACAAAGTCGCGGACGAAAGTTAGTTAGTTCATATTAATATCAGTTACATATTTGATACTTCTTGATACCTTGGTTGAGATTGGACACCGGTGACGACAATGCGCTTCCCGGGCTGCCCCGCACGCCATGCGCACGTCTACCATTCCACGTAAGATTTTCGAAGCCCTATTTGACGCAGTAAAGGGATGATTTTGGAAAAATTGTGATACACGTGTCACATAATTATACTTGAAGAGTATGTGTACCAATTTTTGTGTCAATCGACCCAGAGAATAAAAAGTTTCATAGAAACTTCAACCCCCTATTTCACCCTCTTAGGGGTGGAATTTCGAAAAATCCTTTCTTAGTGGATACCTACTCTTTACAAAGAACACGCCCTTTAAATTTCATGCTTCTAGGTCCAGCGGTTTAGGCTGTGCGTTGATATATCAGTCAGTCAGTCAGTCAGTCACTCAGGACTTTGAATTTTATATATATAGATACTAATAAATGAAGTGCAGCTTCGACTCCCAATAATTTGGTACAGCTGCAAGAGGATATTGCTAAATCTCGTAGTTGCTCAATTATACTATACTCAGTACCTAATAATGTTGCTAAGTCTACGGCTAATTACTCACTACGACAAAGCCACAGTTATGATTTTTACTGGCTATGTTTGTATGTTTGATCTTCTGTTCGCGCTTAACTCATAAGCTGTTCGTCGTATTCTGACAAACGAAGTGTCATTTTAGTAGCGTTCTTTTGTTCCGCAGGTTATAGGTTTAATGACTTATTACACAAATAAATAGCAAATATCCTACAGATAACGTGTGACTCCGGTTATACGAAAACTGACGTTATTTCCTTTTGATGACTGGTTTGTATCTTCAGTTGCCATTTTTGTCGTAGTTGGGTTTTAGATTTTAATCTATTTTTTAATTTATATTTTCTTCAACAGAGAAATTGCTCTTCATGGTGGCCCTTACATTGACATCATAGTTGGTGGTCATAGTCACACGTTACTATTCAATGGGGATGTCCCTGAAGATAGTGACTTTACTCCATACGGACCTTACCCGGTCGTGGTGGAGCAAGCGACAAGAAAGGCAAGATTATTTGAACAAAGAATATATCTTATCTTATACCTTTAAACGAGCAATTCTTGTATATATATATATAATCTGAATCTCGGAAACGGCTCCAACGATTTTCATGAAATTTAGTATACAGGGGGTTTCGGGGGCGATAAATCGATCTGGCTAGGATTCATTTTTATAAAATGTTGTTTTATTCGTGTTTTACCAACTTTATCGATAATCAACTCGAACATAAACGTATTATTATTTTAAACACAATTTACCAAAAAATACCGAGCAAAGCTCGGTCATCCAGATATTTACTCCTTAATAAGTACACCATACGCCTAGCAGATATACATGTAGAAACCACATGATGACACCTAGATCAAAGATATGTGAAGAATACTATATATAAAAACAACGACGGTAAAAATGTGTTTTGACTATTGCAGGTTCTCATAGTACAAGCAGCAGCCCATACTCAATATTTGGGCGAAATCAAGCTCATATTTGATGATGTGGGCAAACTTTTGAGATGGACTGGTAACCCTCATTATATTGGAAACGAAATTGAACAAGGTATCTCAGTGTCTGTAGCATCTGTTAAATGTTATTTTTCACTCCTTAATAACAATATGCACCAGTGCCTGTCTATTTAAGACGATGATAGATTTGAACATCTGCGTGCGAGGAAAAAATAGAGTTTCGATTTAAGCTAATTTTTTGTGCTAAAAATATTATTCGTCTCTCTCTTTTTAAAACTATATCTCGTGTAAGAACTTTTGGGCTAATATCATAAGATTTTTGCTCCTTTCAGCAAAAGATGTTTTAGAAAAGATTAGCAAATATTTGCCAGAAATTCGGCAGAGAGCTAACGAAGAAATTGGTATTTCTTTGGTGGAATTATCATCAAACTGCAAATGCGCCGAGTGCAATTTTGGCAACTTTATTTGTGAAGCTTTTATGTATGCTGTGAGTATTTTTTCGATTACCCTATGTTCATTTTACTATTTTAGTGTAATGTTATAGATTTATCCTCAAAGAATCTTTTAAATATGGAATGGCAAGTTGTTTATTCACTATGATTATGTTCTGTGAATAATCTTCTAAAAATCTTTACGAGGTCATCATATGTATATAGTGGCTGTTTTAGGCGTTACCTAAAGCTGGTCCCAACACCTGGAACTATGCTCACTTCTGCGTCGTCAATCGGGGTGTCATAAGACAAACTATCAATAAAGGAGGTAAGGTTAATAGTAACAAAAGGGAAATTACAAAGAAAAACTTATTCAATGAATTGTACAATAATATTTCTTTTGCAGTAATAACTTATGAGTCAGTGATAGTGTCAAACCCTTTTGAGAACCAAGTTGAAGTTTTTGATCTGAAAGGCGAACATATTTTGGAAATGTTAGAGTTTTCCGTAGCCAACGACCCTTGGCCAGGAGCAAGGATGTTGCAAGTATCAGGTAGATATTTTTTAAACTTTGTATGGTATTTTATAAACGACCACGTTTTATTAAAGACGTTTATGTTTTTAAGTGAAAGCACTTGAATTTTTCCATCAGAAGTTGCCTGAAACATCCCAGCGCTGATTTGCTGGATTCTCCTAAAAAGGATATTCTTATTTGTATGTGTTTATGTATGTATCTATGTTCTAGTTCCTATTTATTCTTGTATTTTATTTTTGTTTCCGATCTATTTCTGTTTTTGTGTAGAAAAAAAAAATCAAGTCAAAAGTCATTTATTCAAACTAGGCTGACAGTCAGCACTTTTTAAACGTCAAAATTACATAAGATAGTCCTCCAAAACGCCCGCCCTTCACCACTTCTTAGTGTTTCAGCTGAAAAGAAGTGGCGCATCAAACTCCCCAGCAGCACAGTGGTCGATCCAGTTAAAAGAACTTGACTCTATACAATAATATATACTTAAGTAATTAATATTATGAAAACAAAACATACATTAAATTATATGTCAGTCATATGCCATGTGCCAAATGTCAGCTAGCATACACCAATATACAAACAAAACATTGAAAACTAAACTCAAGCCGAAATAAATAATAAAAAAAAAAATCGTAAACAGAACTTAAAACCTGAATAAAAGCCTCCAGGCATAAAGGGTGTATCCGATTACATATACAACGATGCAAAACGTTACATATACATACTTTGATGCATATAGCTACGTTGAAGTAACAATTGTTAAACTAGGACCTCCAGACTCAAATAAAATAAGATTTAATACAAACAAAAATAATAAAAACCATGGTCAGAAAGACTACCAGTCACCACAAGTAGCACTCTTTCACGAGCATAACTAATAAAAGATCTTGACAATAGTAGTACCTTTATTAAAAATCTAATAAATAATCAACAATTCGTAACAGCTACATATGAATCCTTAGTACTATAAAGTCTCTAAAATTTTAAAATTGGCCAATAAAGTTAACATTAATATCAAATAAAATAAACATTGTTCAATCAATATTATATTCGAGATCTGAGACATAGATTTATAACATGCTAAAGGACTAAGTTTGCTCATTGACTGAACTTCAACACAATAGGATTCTGTATCTAATCCACCATCATCGTATAACATCATCAATTGTTTTTTGAAAATAATGTCTAATGTCAGTCTTAAGGTGACGTAGCGAGATAAACGTGCTTTATCTTTTTAGCGTACCTTTCTTACCGTATGACTTCCGTACTTAATCTTTTAGTGTATGTTTTTTGACTATATGATCTAGAATTCTGTAAAAGGAATACACGATGCGATGAAATTTTCTCGATACAAAAAAATCGCAAAGTTCTATCTATGATTATGATTTTTATATCCTCAAGGCGCGATGCGTATGTATTATTAAACATAGTTTACTTTAAAACATTGATTATAATTGTATCTAAGTTTTTGTAAAACAGTTTTCATTTTAATAATACTTTTCATTCATAAAAAACGGCAATTCGTTTTGGCACATACGTTATTTTATTCCAAGCGCACACACATTATCGCCATCTCTTCTATTGCCTATCATAAGTAGTGTCATCACTCTCGTTCGTTCATAAATCAGTCGCCCAGTAGGGCTCATCGACGACGAACCTATGTCACTTTTTTACAAATCGGTGCGATCAAAATGACGTTTTTTAAATATTTGTGTTCACAGAAAAAGGTAGTAGTTAAGCATTTTGCTGTAATTATTTATTATAAAAAGTGTTGGCTTTCCAAATAACTTTGTATTTCGACTGTATAATATGTGTCTATTTTTGTGACTGTGAAAAATATAACATTCTTTTTCTATTACCATTTAGACACGACCTAAATTATGTATGAAAATGGGAAGAACCATAAACCAAAACTGAACAGTACCTTCAAGGTTAGGAGTGCCTGCACAGGGCAATTAATTTATTCATTTTGCAAGAATGCAATACCAATAAGATGATGATAACAATAAATCGCATTCACCACCTTCACTAAAGCATTACAGCAACAATCTATTCTCACTTTGTAAAATAATATTGAGTAAACACACTATTTTCTAGAGAACGACGTCTATCTTATCCCAAAAACTTATAATAATCATTCATTTAGAAATAAAATAAAATATATAATTTGTTTGTAGGTTTGAAGTATGTCAACAATATATCTATACGTCAAGTACTGTCACTTCAAATGCAAGAGCATAACGAATGAATGGAGTAGCATTAGAATTGTAAAAAAGGTGAGGTTTTACTTGACAGCAGCCCAAAGAAGGGTAATGATTTAAACAGGCTGTGTCAAACGCTGCACTAGTTAAAAAAAATATCATTGGCATGTAAAAGTGTTTGTACAAACCTACTTACAGAAATAAAATCATTTATCATTTATAGCAGATATGAAGTTTTATTGAAAATAAAATTTTTAATTTCATATATCAATCAGTCAATCAAATCAGTTTATTTCTGGCTACAAAGACCCAAATCATAATACCATACAGACTATCATACATACAAATAAAAACCACGTAAACATAACTATTGTACACGAAGTGACGGCGACGTGTTGCGCTGTGTAGTATCGCGTAGCCTTCCGCGGAATCGCTGATACACGACACTCTTCGGCCAAAACTCTTCCTTGAGGAAGGTCTCGATTTGATGAGTTGGAACTTGCACCACGAATGACTTGAAGTTCGTGTTGTGGCACGGTTCCAACTTCTCGACCCTTAAGGTCCAGTTGGACTTAACACGTACAAACTCCACGATCTCCTTAACCTTCGTGGTGTAATGTAGACGGGACACATAGAGCTGCGTCGTTAGTGTAGCTGGACGCAACAGCATATTGAGCCTTGCTAGCGCGGTCTCACACTGGTTCCGACTACGAAGCTTCTCTCTACCTTCACGAAGCCATCCATGTCAGGCACGTGGCCTGACGCCACGCCTAGGTGTTTCGAACCCTATATGTACCGTGTTTGATACCTAATCATTAGCAGCCTATAACGTTCCCACTGCTGGGACACAGGCCTCCTCTCGGTGAGAGAGAGTGGGACATAATCCACCACGAGGGCCCAGTGCGGGTTGGTAGATGTCACATGTCTTCAATTTTTTGGTTCTAAGACATGCCGGTTTACTCACGATGTTTTCCTTCACAGTTTTGAGAGCAGTGGTGTTGAAATAATTTACACAGAGTAAAGCGCCTGCTCGGGTTCGAACTCGTAAGTAGTAGCCGTTGCCACTGAGCCACCACTGCTTCTCGATATCTAATTGATATCTAATCAAAGGTCTACAAGAGTGCTTTCTGAAAACATATTGGCTATTTATAATTTTTCATTCCTACAAGATTTTAATCAAAATCAAATAATTGGATGATCAAAACAATGGTGTTTTACTCTGTTTTGAATAACACTAAACATACTTCTATAATCTTATGAAGACTGTTTAGCAAATTATTTGTGTACTCCATCTCTGAATTACCCCTAACCCCAAAGTAAATTTAATGAAAAATAAAGTTAATAAAAGAACAAACATACATACGAGTTAATAGGCTGATAAACACATTGCTCTCAGCAGTCGGGTAAAACACCCAAATAAAAAGATATAATCTAGACATAGTTACAAAATATCGGCAATAATATCGGTTTTGGTTTTCTAACCGCAGTCACACGTAATTACTAAAATATATATGTATACGTCAAGTAATTTTGACATTTATCATACACATTGCCATACGTAATTGACCTTGAAGGAAATATAAATGACTTGTAAAATAAGGTGAAAAAAAAAATCATAACTAGTATTACGTAATGGACGAAGTCTATGTAAAATATTGTAATTGTCATTTACCAAATAAATGTATAGTGATCGGTGAAACGAAATTGAAGCTTATTAACCCTTTCACTGGTAGCCTCCGTACTACCGAGGATGAAAATTTCAATTAGTTTGCTCCCCTACGTAGTACCGAGGATGGATCGTGGTCACACTGTTTTGCGATTATCTATGAAACTACGTAGCCTATCTCTTTCGTTCTTATGTTAAAATGAACAGGGAAGACAAAGCTTTCTATATGTCCTTCACTGCCACTAACATTATGGCACTTTTGAGGCGCTGTGTTGGACGCAAAACACACTATAAAAGTTGGCACACTCGCGGGCCGACGCTCTCAACGAAACAATAAAAAAAAAACTGTGATTGACTGGTGAATTTGGGTTTTATAAGCATGAATACGTAACTAAAGTGTATGACCTTTCTATTTAATTATTAGTTATATGAAGTTTATTACATTTACGCATATATTTTGCGAAAATAAGTTGTCGAAGTGAAAAAATGGGCGGCGTAGAAATTCTTTGTGACGGCTTTTCGTATACATATTTTGTCGTAAATGGCTGAAATACTATTGAAACGTTACGACAATTTCATTAACTATTCATAAATATACGATGTGCAAGAAATTCAATTATAGCAACAAAATATTGCAATTTTAAAATTTCATTCCTCTATTTTTATTTAACGCGGCCGCCATTCCAAAGTCGATGACGTCATCGCCCGATTTCCTTTCTTTTAGCTTTAATTGTTAGAAACGATTAAAGCTATGGTATAATGTGTAATTGAGAGGTAATTTAATTAAGTTATTGGAACAATTTTCACATTTGCAATCAATTGTGCACTTCATAAGTTAAACCCGTTTTTTGTGAAGCACATTCTTTTCTTGTTGTAAATTACTGTTTTTTACCTATCTTTTTAACAGGAAATATTTACGACTTCTGCTCATTTTGAACACTTGTAAATATTGCTTAGGGTAGCGTCACTCTTGAACTAACTAAATGAACACACTGTGACATATTTATGACCACAAAAAACAAAGGTGAATGAATGTTGACGTTGTATAAACATTCTAAACGGCCACTTGAGACGTGATAAGAATATCGTCTTTTGTTTATGCTTCGACTGCTTAGTGTACTGTGTTTATTATGTAATCGTTGTTATGGTGTAATAGTGATTAAAATTAAATGATTTTTATATTAAAATATGTCTTTCACAAAAAATTCTGGGACTTATAATGATAAAAATGGGACGAAAATAATAAAACTTGTTTTTAATTTGAATGATACTCGTTTTATTCTGAATCAAATTACTTAAGTGTCATTCACCGAATAGTAAAACTTGTAAACATTACGAAACAGTCACAATCTTGTATGGGGTTCATAGTAAAATATCGAGAAATTGGGGTTTAACCACAAGTGGTCCGAAAAGAGGCGGGATCTCGTCATGGCTTTAAGCAAGATGGAGCAGAGTCGCATGTTTGACGTTGACAGATAAACGCCAAATGAATGGTTAATCTCTTAAACTACATCATATATTTTATTGATAGAGCTCTAGAAGATTAATTCGTTATTTTTAATTTCATGTTGTAAATCTATATATTAATACGTGAAGCGAAAACTTTGGATCCCTTTTTACGAAAATTGGGCGGACGGAGGAGTATGAAATTTCGCAGACGTATAGTTTATTCAGAGAAGAAGTGACGAATGCTAATATTTTTTTAAATTGTGCGTAAAAATACATTATTTTCAATAAATAACACGTTACACACACTACTATTCATTACCGTATATTTAATAATACACACATGCATAGATATTCTTTTGTTTATGGTCCAAATCTGTGGTCTATAGTCTTACTGAATGTCAGTTCAGTTCAGTTTATTTATTTGTTAATATAGGTAAAATATAAAGATCTTATTTGTTTGTATTATTGTCAAGTATAAATATAGGTAATAAATTGATTTTATAGATATATAACCTATTTAATTTTTTCAATCTATGATCATATCGAGAATATTTGTCTGTAATATTATCTATCTATAGTGTTACTGAATGTCAAATTTAACCATATTATTTTTTTATATTTATTATTGTATATATATATTTTCACTTAATAATGTATGTCTATTCAAATGAAGCACGGTCGAATTTCGACCAATGGGCGATCACTAGTAATTAATAATTACTTAAATTTTTTATTATATATTTTTAATTATGTTGAGTTAATCAATCTCGTATAACCCAACATCCGTACATAAATATTAGCTAGCTTTTTCCCGCGACTTCGTTTGCGTAAATCTTACGTTACGCGGACGCACGTGAAGTCGCGGAATAAATAGGGTTAATGGGTAACGAATAAGGTTTAGTCGTGAAAGAGTAACAGACAGACAGAATTAGTTTCGTATTTATAGTATTACATATAGATAAAGAAGATAATTTCTTGCTGTAAGATAGTTTTATTGCTTATAATTTAATATTTGTATTATTTGTCTACTCCATCGCACGCTATGTGCAAAAATTTCATAGACCGACTAAATTAATGCTACTTTCACGTACTTTTTTCTAAGATGTTTCCGTCTCTACCTTGCTATTGCAGTTTGACAGATGTGCAATAGTGACAGGAATAGTGCTTACAGCAAGGCTATGCTAAGTTAGTAACGTTTTTTATATCGAGAAATTTTCTGTCATTAGTTCAACTTTTGGTCGCTGGTTTTCCTATTCTGTATAAACGGTTCAGATATAAGTTTGTAGCGGCCGGCCACTTTAGGTTGACCCGCTATAAACCACGCCGATCCTACTATCATTAACTTTCAAGGTGGGCCCTTAAGATTCAAACGAACTCGCGAACACGTGGGTGCTTACGCCGCGGTTGTCTAGACACTGAATGTTCGCTGTGCAACGCTAACGACATTTTGTTCGAACGAAAGAGAGA
The DNA here is from genome assembly GCA_932294355.1 of Aporophyla lueneburgensis. Classification (NCBI taxonomy): domain Eukaryota; kingdom Metazoa; phylum Arthropoda; class Insecta; order Lepidoptera; family Noctuidae; genus Aporophyla; species Aporophyla lueneburgensis. The sequence goes on along the minus strand of OW028758.1, from coordinate 7,789,652 downwards.
GATAACCGATGCTGTTTGTCATTTTTGTGTAAGTTTACCGCCAATCCTTTGATTTATCTTCTTATCTAACCACCATACCATATAATTTTTTTGGGAGGAAAAAAAAGGGTAAGCGACAATGTAAGGCGACATTCGTTTGGATGATTTATCCTAAGCGCCTTCGATGATTGATTTGGTGACTAGGGAAAATAAAAATAAGCGCCAAATAAAGTCACGGAAATGAGGCCTAAATGTAATAAATGACATATATTTTATCCAAAGAAACTGCCCTAATATCCTAACCAAAAGTTCGGTAAACAAAGATTCCAGCAAAATTTGATTAATGTATTTTTTACAAAAAAGTATTTACAGCCCAGACTACTTAACGTTCACGTAAAGAAAAAAATATTCAAAGCCAAAATTGCTTATCTCACAGTTTTGAAATATTATTTTTATACAACCACCATAATACAAAATACAACAAAAATAACTGTTGTTTATGCCGAAAAACTTAGTGTTAGAACCTCAATTCCTTTACCGCCTAAGCGACAAAAAGTTTGTCCTAGAGCCACGAAACTTAGACCATTAGACGCAGAAAAAAAAACCGATTCTAACCATAAATATAAGTCGATTTCGCAAAAAATGTCGCTTACGGGGGTAAGTTTTGGCCGGAAGGCATCGATATACACTTAGTAAAAAGTGGTTATTTTAATATTACAAACAGACACTCCAATTTTATTTATTTTTCTAGATTAATGTTATAAATGTCACTGTTTTTAGTGTACAAGTGTATATTTTGTCTCATATATAAGACTTTTGCCCGCGGCTTCGCCGACGTGGATGTCGGAAATTAACGCAGACATTTTTTTAAATAAAATATTTTTTCTAAAATAAAAGTAGCCTAAGTTACTCCTTGTAACATCAGCTATCTGCCAGTGAAAGTCCCGTCAAAATCAGTCCAGCCATTTCAAAGATTAACCGGAACAAACAGTCAGACATACAGACAGACAGACAAAAATTGTAAAAGATGTTGTTTTGGTATATGTACCGTGTATACATCCATATAAACTTAGTAAAAAGTGGTTATCTTAATATTAAAAACAGACACTCCAATTTTATCTATTTGTATGTATGTAGGTATATGTATGTATAGATTTAGGCGAAGATGAATTGTGATGCCACCGTTAGAATTCCAATATCTTTAAACAAATCTCTTAGAGAAACTCTAACACCTAGTTAGTAAATCGCTCGAACGGATTGTTTTTGAAGAAAAAAAATATTTTGAATGACAGCGGTTTTGCCCCACAGCACAATAACGTAGGACATAACGCTATGAAAATAACTAAAGTAGACTAATTGAGCTGTATCGATGTCAGTGTAACTTTCCTGACGGCATAGGCGGCCGGACTGAGCCTTCCCGCTAGGCTATATACATTATGTGATCTCCACTGAAGGTTGGCGTCTACTGTTATGCCCAGAAAAACTGCCGACTCTACAGTTTTCAAGCACCTCATTATCTAAGATGACGTTGGGTCCCATATTCGTAACATTCATAGTTCTGTTGTATTTTATAGGTGTTGCAATCTATCCCGTATGTTGCACCTGCCATTTTTTCTCTCTGCATCATCCTGACGTTGACTGGTAGAAAATGCCTCAGGATTAAGTCCGTTTTGTGAACAGTATTTCTTTACTTGTTCATCAAGTTTTAACAAAAAATAAAGATTTATAATTAAGACCTTAGAAATGAACACTCTGAGCCCATGAAATCCAAAAGTAACTTGCATAGATCTGTCGAAAGTATTTTGAATTTGGGTTTGTATAAATTTTAGGTTTGCGCGCAACGTTTGATGGCTCGCTCCCAGTAAACTCGAGGGTTCTCAACGTTACCATCAGATGCATCGAGTGTGAAGTGCCTAGGTACGAGTCTCTAAAACTCGATAAATACTACAAGGTTGTGTCGCAGAGCTTCATTGGCAATGGTGGTGATGGTTTTACTGTGAGTGGTTCAGTCATTTTTTACTAAACATAATTATTTTAGTTTATATAAGGTCAGGGTGGCTAATTCCGGCATAGTTTTTTCGAATTACATTTGAATGCCCGTATCCGATTAACGTTTTGATTTATGATCAATGTTATGGTCCCATGAAAATAATAATGTTTTAAACTTTCAAATCATCATCATCATCATCAGCCTATAGCAGTCCACTGCTGGACATAGGCCTCCCCAATTGCACGCCATTCAGCTCGATTTTCGGCAACTCTCATCCAGCTGCTACCAGCCACCCTGCGAAGATCGTCGCTCCACCTAGCCTGAGGGCGTCCTACCTTACGTTTGCCGATTCGCGGTCTCCACTCAAGAACACGTTTACCCCAACGGTCATCGGTTCGACGGCTAATATGGCCGGCCCATTGCCACTTCAGCTTGATAATCCTATGAGCTATGTCGACAACTTTGGTTCTCTGCCGGATCACCTCATTCCGGATTCTGTCCCTCAGAGATACTCCAAGCATAGCTCGTTCCATAGCTCGCTGAGCGACTTTAAATTTATGGACCAGCCGTACCGTGAGTGTCCACGTTTCGGCTCCGTAGGTCATAACAGGTAGGACGCACTGGTTGAAGACTTTCGTCTTTAAGCTCTGTGGAATACGCGACGAGAAGACTCGACGAAGCTTCCCAAATGCTGCCCAACCCAGCTGAATTCTCCTGTTAGCCTCCTTCTCAAGGTTGTTCTTACCAAACTGCAGAGTTTGCCCGAGGTAAACGTATTCTTGAACAACCTTAAGGGCACCGCCATTGACCGCAATCGGTCCCGGAGTTGTGTGATCGTTGAACATAACCTGTGTTTTGTCCAAGTTCATCCGGAGACCAATGCGTACAGAAGAATCAACTAGGCCGTCCAGCATCTGCTGCAAGTCCTGCAGCGATTCCACCAATATGACGATGTCGTCTGCAAATCTCAAGTGTGAGATGTACTCGCCGTTGATGTTTATTCCGCGTCCACTCCAGTTTAGCGTCTTGAACACATCCTCCAGTGCGTTAGCGAACAATTTTGGGGAGATTACGTCCCCTTGTCTCACTCCTCGACGCAGGGCGATGTGTTCAGTTTGCCGGTCCTGAGTTTGGACGGTCATTGAGGCGTTTTCATAAAGACATCTCAGCACTTGGATGTATCGCCAGTCGACTTGGCATCGCTGCAAAGACTCCAAAACAGACCAGGTCTCGATAGAATCAAAAGCCTTCTCATAGTCCACAAACGCAAGACACAGCGGCCGACTATACTCCTCGGACTTCTGTATAATCTGCCGCACTGTGTGGATGTGGTCTATGGTGCTGTATCCTCCTCGAAACCCGGCCTGCTCCGGCGGCTGAAACTCGTCGAGTCTCCGCGCTAGACGATTCGAGACGACTCTTGAAAACAGCTTATATACGTGGCTTAGGAGCGAAATGGGTCTGTAGTTCTTTAAAAGGGTTTTATCCCCCTTTTTAAAGAACAGTACGACCACACTCCTTCGCCACGCTTCTGGAGTTCTCCCAGAGAACAGGACAGAGTTGAAGAGCTCCCGAAGCTCTTTCAGTACAGGACTTCCTCCCGCTTTCAGGAGCTCGGTCGTAATCCCATCCTCACCAGGGGCTTTTCCATTTTTAAGCTGTTTGAGAGCCGCCTCGATTTCGTCTTGGCTGACTTCTGGCAGGTCTTCTGTGAAGTGGCGGGTTAAAGTGGCTCTAGAATCCTCATTTTTGGGATCAGGTCGAGATGCATGCGGTGCGTACAAATGGCCGTAGAAGTTTTCGACGTACGAAAGGATCTCCGGCTTCGAAACGACGATATCCCCACTAGATGTAGTCAACTTCGTCAGGTGGCTCCTCCCAAGTGGTTGGACGAATACTTTCGACCCCCGATTTTGCTCAATCGCTTTCTCTATGAAGCGTGTACTAGAGCGTCGGAGGTCGCGTCGTACCAAAGATCTTATCTTATTGTTGAGTGCCCGATGTTCTGACGAAGTGACAGGTGGGTTTTCACGTCGTTCCGTCATAAGCTCCAGAGTCTCTTCCGAAAGTTTGGACCTCCTGCCCGTACGCCGCATTTTGCAAAACCTCGCACCTTCTTCCCTGAGGATTCCCACCATTTGGTCGAGCGCCTGGTCGACGTCATTTGTGGTTTCCACGGCAGCAAATCGGTTTTCCAGGTCTAACTGGAATGCTTCAGATCCTAGCATAGTTTGGAGCATATTTGGACGGAGCCTAGACTTCATCAAACGAGTTCGCTCGAGCTTGTAGTTGATATTCAGAGAGCCTCGAACAAGTCTATGATCACTGCCGGTATTGAACCTGTTGACCACTGAGACATCTCTGAATATATCCGTTATGATGAAGTCTATCTCATTTTTTGTCATAGTGTCGGGGCTTCGCCACGTCCACTTCCTTTGGGGCTGTTTCTTAAAGAAAGAATTCATCAAGAAAAGCCCCTCCTTCTCAAGGAAGTTGACAAGCATTTGCCCCCTATGATTTCTGCTGCCAAACCCGTAGGATCCTACTACCGATTCGCTGCAATTCTGTACTCCCACTTTAGCGTTAAAATCCCCCATAACAACGTTGTAGTGGGCCTTAGTGGTGGAATGCAAGGCCTTGGAAATATCCTCGTACATTTCCTCCACTTCGTCATCCGAGTGTGCCGAGGTCGGCGCGTATACCTGGATAACCTTGAGGCTATACCTCTTGGTTAGCTGAACTACGAGGTACGCTACCCTATTCGACACACTGGAGACTTCCACAACGTTGTCACAAAGGGATTTGTTTACCAGGAACCCGACTCCGCCTTGGGATAGCTGCCCCTCTAGCCATGTTACAACCGTTTCGTGTCGAATTCCGTTCTCCAATCGGTAACGCCTAGGAGTTAGCAATTGTATAAAACGATAAGTTGGTAGCCATGTTGACGCGCCTGAGTCGGCCGCTCATTCTACAATGTCTTTAGAAAAACGACAGTATGACAAAGGATGTAGCGTTGAACATTGTAGAAACGATAACAATTCATTCTATCTTTTTGAACGATGTAAAGTTGGCTACGAAATTTCTATTCGTTTGTTCTAACCACGTGACTTAACGTTGAAATGATTTCATTCCCATACATTTGATTCGTTTTCGACTAGCGTTAACGATTGCAGATTATTAACTTGGCTAGGGGTGCAGGTCTCCCTCTCGAAAATACAGGAGGTGGCCTGATTCAAGGGTTATGGTGTCCTCCCCCTCTCTTCGGACTTCACTCAACCCAAGAATGTGCCACTTTATCTTTCTGAGCTCTTCTTCTAGCTGCACTAGGTGTTCGTCAAGCCGTAGCGTGCGTCCGTTGTACGTAGCCAAGGTCAGTTGAGTTTGGCGGCTATTCGTAACCCGGGGATTCTTCGCACCCCCTACCTTGCCGTTACCGTGACTGCCGCCAAAATCAGGAATAGCAAGGCGGCCGGGAACTGGGGGCCGTGGTTGATTTTGACTTGCCATTTGGAGGGTTTGCCCATAATCGCCACGCTGGGCATGCGGGTTGGCGATCGCAGATCAAAGCTTCTTGCGCTGGTGACGCTGCTGCCCATCACTAGTCTGTGCCATTTAGCTGTGAAGTTTTTTATAGAAGTGGTTATCCCGCCACTTGTCGGTCGTCAGAGCCTCGTTTGTTATTCAGCAGGGTGCACCACGTGCAGGTGAGGTTGACTTGGGGCACTGAGATGGTAAGTGTGCCCCCTTACCCCCCAAACTTTCAAATACAGTGATCTTATTTATATAAACTATCACCAATACTAGGATATACAACTTTTTTTTAAACTTGACCAGTAGACGGATTTTTCCTTCTAAATCGGGAAAATCCGTCATACTGGAAGAATTTATTGAAATCTTTAGTGGTTTTAAGGAAACACCTTAAAATCACTAAAGTAAGCAAGCAGGGGTGGTCAACATATTTTAGTGGAGCGTTATTAGCTCATTTCTTATTATTAATTAAATATGTATCGCTATTTTGCACACAAAATTTATTATCTTAAGATAATTCACTATACATACAACAACTATTTGTGATCATAAAAAAAAACAAACTCAGAAGAAATGTCCCTAAAATTGATTGTGGTGGCGATTATTCTGTAACTATTGTTCAAATTGTATAATATATATTCTCTTTCGAATGAACTTTCTTTGAACTCCAAGTAAGTACAAATGCTGAACATGGATTGGTTCTCTTTTAAAAAGTTGAGACAAAAAGGTTTACGGTCTCAGTAATGGGGCAAATTCGTCATATGACGATCTAGCCACCTTCAAAATAAACAGAATTATGCACTTAACGATTTCGAGGTTATAAATTTGTTACGTTCAATAATCTAATCATTTGCAGCGTTATCTTGCAAAATAATACACGAAACCTTTACAAAGACCCTTACTATATATACATATGTTACCGGCCAAACCCGATTTTAGGATGAACTAGTTTCACCTAGGACAAACCAGTTCTCCCTTCTCATCAACACAATGACTACATGTTTATGTGTAACAGTTGACAACAGTTAAAGTTTCACATTGGAATGACACCGTGACTCTACATCGCTACCTTATTTTACTGTAGTAGGCTGTACAGTGTACATGCTGTTTCTTTTGTCTTTTGTTTGTCCAATCGCGTATAAGGAGAACTGGTTTGGCCTAGGCGAAACTAGTTCGTCCTAAAATTGGGTTTGGCCGGCAACATATATATTGAATTCATTCGACACTGTAAGTTACATAATTTTAAAATTACCTTCGAAAATACAACAGCGCAGGACACTCACATTTCACTTTAAAAAAGCAACTGAACTTTGAGGACGGTTTTTTTACCCATTGTTATAGCGACTATATCAATGTAGAGAATTTTACTTAAGGTTATAAGTAATGCCGTGTAATCGACACTTCTACAAATGCTGCAACTCAACTGTAACGAGCATAATTTCAAGTAGACGGTTACGCCAGTTATAGACGGAATATGCCACCCTGACCTTACCATAGAAATAGTTTTCAAAAATGGAGCAGATAACTTTCTTTGAGATGACAATGGCAGAAATGAACGAAAAACATAGCAACATTTGTGGTATCCGTGGTCATAAAATATGAGAATGAGATGGCACGACACAGAGTAAAGAGTTCATAAAACTTGTGATAACTATTCACAGTCGTAATCGTTTTTAACCGACGAAAAAACGGAGGAGGCTATCAATTCGACGCGTATTTTTTTTTTTTTTGTATTACCTCGCATAACTTTTTACAGAGTAGTCCGATTGTGACAATTCTTTTTTCATTGGATAGGGTATACCTTACCAAGTGTTATTAGTCAATTAAAGCCACAAAAAAATATAAAATAAAAACTTTTTAACAAAAAATTAAACCGCTTTTCAATTTTTTTGGCGGTTTAATTGTTTGTTAAAAAGTTTTTGTGACAACTACTACCCCGAGCCTTAGCATTTAGTATAGAGAAGCTATAGTTTACTGAGGTAATGACTTTCAAAAATTTCAGATGATAAGTGAAAACCGTAAGAACGTAGAAGTACTCGGAGTGGACTACGATGTCCTAATGACCTACATACGTCATCAATCACCCGTATTCGCCGACACCGATGGACGAATAACTATAAGCAACGCTTGTCAAGCGAAGGAAAATTTTAAGTAATTTAAAGTAACTAAGTACTGTATTTAATTGAACAAAAGGAAGAATTATAATATTAAACGGTTAGAGTATGAAGGTAACTTTTATTTAGAGCTTTATTACAATAGCGATTTGCTAGCGGGTTCCCAGCTATGCCTTTGGTCAACCCGCTTGTTCGTCGCGTGTGCGTAACGTGATCGTCTTGTATGCGCAATGGGTCCACTGCGTGCGTGTATCATCAGACTTGCGGCGTTTTGATTGTGTATTTCTAGCAAAACGATTAATCAACGCCCAGCCCCCTAGCCAAGTTACAACCGTTTCGTGTTGAATTCCGTTCTACAATCGGTAACGCCTCGGTGTCAGTAATTGTAGAAAACGATAAGTTGGTAGCCATGTAGACGCGCCTGAGTCGGTCGCTCGTTCTACAGTGTCATTAGAGAAACGACATTATAACAAAGGATGTAGCGTTGAACATTGTAGAAACGATAACAATTCATTCTATCATTTTGAACGATGTGAACTTGGCTACGAATTTTCTATTCGTTTGTTCTAACCACGTGACTTAACGTTGAGAAGATTTCATTCCCATACATTTGATTAGTTTTCGACTAGCGTTAACGATTGCAGATTATCAACTTGGCTAGGGGTGCTGGTCTCCGTGTTCAACGTGTTTGCTGCGTGAGAAACAAGTAGCAGAGTTACAGCTTACAACACTTTATTGTTATTTTATGTTTTGTCTCTCTATCTGTTTAATCCGTACTTCCTCACTTTAAAGCAAAAGTCTCGATACTCTACTACAGAATTTTATTATTTGGTTCACCATTTTATATTATAATTGGGCCTTGCGTTTTATTAATAATTTCACAAGTCGTGTAGCCAAATTATAAAATCAATCTTGCAGTTCCATCGAAGATTATATCGCAATTGACACTATGGTAGATAACACTTTTTTAATTATCTTAATACGATTCCAAATGTATATTAAAATCTACTTTATCGTTCTTATCGTGGTTTCATTATCTTATCAATTCAAATATTATAAATATATATTAGCCACAATAATGTAGTTATTATAATGTTTGATTATTAGTGCGAGCGGCTTTTAGCTACAATGCTTAGACTAATATTAATACTTTCTCATTTTATATTATTCAGTACTCAAACGTCGGAATACAATTTGAATATTCTGCATTACAATGATTTCCATGCAAGGTGAGTTACTTTTCATTTCCATTTACTTTAAGTTCTTTGTTGATATTATATAAGCGAGTGGCGTGCATTTGTTATGACGTTTTAAATAATCTAATGTATCCAACATTCAATTATTTAATTAGGTTCTGAAGTAGCGTCAGTTCATATCATGAATGGCATTTGTTATAGGTTTGCTCAGTACAAGATGAATAATCTGCTTAAAGTTCATAATAATAATGCAGCTTTTTGATAAGAAAGACCTTTACTTTAAGGTAAATTCATTGATCTGTTTATCAAATAGACCAAAGCAGAAATGCGTATACAGAGGTTAAAATAAAACACGTAATAAACGAATTAATATGGTAGTATAAATCTCTTAATGAGACTTGTTAGTCTCATTAAGAGATTTATACTACCATATTAATTCGTTTCGTTTCGTTTTGCTGTTGCAAACGAAGGTGTTTAAGTCCAACTTTTGGTGGCTAAATAGCAGGTCGGTCACTAGAGCTTGATTTGAAATCTATTAATAATTACAAGTCTTTTGGGCTCAGCTTCCGGTCTAACCAGATGCAGCATGCATAAAAGAAGATATTATCACATCTAATTCCATAACAGCTGATATTGTTTATTGCCCTGACGTTCTTCAATCTTAATGCAATATTACGTGTAGATTATAAAATTGCTTCTATTCTTTAGTGCTTTTACTTGCATCTTCGTCAAAATCTACCTAGTTTTTTCAGAACTACGGTGGTGTCTACTTCCGGTCTTTCCAAGCAGACTGCATCATTACCTATTTGAAATTCTGAAACACGCCTGTTGCCTCTCATTAATTTGCTCCGGTTTCAGATTTGTAGAAACTAGCCCAGCGGGTACCATTTGCAACCCATCGGTTGACCCTTGTATTGGAGGCTTCGCACGTCTCGCGACCTTAGTTCGTGAGCGTTTAGGCAGTGAACCCCAATCGCTTCTCCTGAACGCAGGTGACAGCTTTCAAGGCACTATTTGGTACAATATTCTACGATGGAACGTCACCCAGGATTTCATGAACATGCTGCCGCATGATGCACATGTAAGTTTTTATATTCTTGTTTCGGCCTTAGATTTTGAACTTGAATGTAATGTTACAACAATGCATTGATGGTTTTTGAGGATAACAGTCTAAATCAAAATTGATAAATATTGTCTGTTCTATGTTCCACAGGTGCTCGGAAACCATGAATTTGATAACGGCATTGAGGGAGTCGTCCCTTACATGAAACATTTAGACTCCAAAGTAGTCACAGCCAACATCATTGATGACGAAGAACCGACGATGCATGGTTTATATGAAAAGAGTATTATTGTAGAAAAAAATGGAAGAAGAATTGGTATAATTGGTGTAATTATAGCTACTACTGATGTAAGCACAAAATTACTATCGAACTTACTTGTTTGCAAAAAAACTCTGTGATGCTTAGTAGCCTGTAATTGTTTTACTTATATGTTTTAGAATTTGGCGTCTACAGGGAAACTTAAATTCACAGATGAAGTTGAGACCGTAAGAGAGGAGGCCGAGAAACTAAACGCACAAGGCGTTGATATCATTATAGTATTATCTCACTGTGGTCTAGACATCGACAGGTACGATCATTATTACTTAGCAAATTAACGTTATTTCAATGAATTAGGATTGTTAAATTTTTAGTAACTTAATTAATTTTACATATTTTGGTCAACAGAGAAATAGCCCTTCATGCTGGCCCACACATTGACATCATAGTGGGAGGTCATAGTCATACGTTGCTATTCAATGGAGATGCTCCTGAGGACAGTGGTTTTATTCCATTGGGACCTTACCCAGTAGTAGTGGAACAAGCTACTAGAAATGTAAATTTTTGTGACTATAATTATAATTTAATACTATGAAAACATGGTCAATATATCGAAATAACTCAACTACTGCAGGTCCTTATAGTACAAGCAGCAGCACATACACAGTACTTGGGTGAGATAAAGCTCACATTCAATGCTGGTGGTCACCTCTTGAGATGGACCGGTAACCCTCATTACATTGGAAATGAAATCAAACAAGGCATGCCACTTTTGTTAATAATTGTTTTTTGTTTATCGACTAAGAATTAAGACTCTTATGACAGTGGTCGTATTTTGTAGTTAACACTAATACAAAGCTTTGATTATCCTCGAAATAAATAATTCGATATACCATAAATCAATATTTCTTATTTTACTTTTTTTTTTGTTTAACTTACAGCGACAGATGTTTTGGAAAAGATAGAGAAATATTTGCCTGAGATTCAGGAGAAAGCTAAAGAGGAAATTGGCACATCGATGGTGCAACTGTCATCAGATTGCAGATGCTCCGAGTGCAACCTCGGCAACTTTCTCTGTGACGCTTTTATGCATGCAGTGAGTAATTTTTACAAATTACAAGGGTTTGTTTGTTTTTTTTTTATGGGTTAAGCTACGCTTGATAAATAGTCTTACCAAGGGGTATCGTATCTCAGTTATTGGTTTGTGAAGGTCAGTTAGTAGTCAGTTGCTGTATGTAAAATACTAATAATCAGCTATATCCGGTTAGACAGGGAGCCCAACATAGTTGGGGAAATGCAAAGCAGACGAGTGAGTCATTTACATAAGGAAGTAATTAAAAAAAAAAATATTTATCTATTTATTTAAACTTTATTTACAAGTAAAAATACTGTACAAAGGCGACTTAATGCCTGTGATATTTTCTACCAGTGAACTTTAGGGTGATGCAAAGATAAAACATGGCAGGTGCAACAAATGGGATAGATATATCGGAAACAACTATAAAATACAACTATAAATAATCATACATAAATACATAGATATACATACATACATATAAACAAAAAAAAACTGTGTCAGGAGAACTAACGATCGGTAGAGGAGAAAACGAAACCAGTAAATCAGCGCTGGTATGTTTTTGTCAACTTCTGACGGATATGTTCACGAGCTTACATTTTAAACGATAAGCGACTGGTTGCCGTACTGATGTTCAGAGGAAGCGCATTCCAAAGAAAAACCGCTTGGACAAAGACAAGCATTAATGAAGCCAGAACGGTGAGAAGGACACCGTAGAAGACGATTATTGGTGGAACGAAGACTTTTAGGATGGGCAGGGCATAAATATTGAATTTGAGAGGTCAGGTAAGAAGAAGAAGTGCGTTATCAGAGCCCTCAACTCTCTGCGCTGACAAATGGGTAACCACTTTAAAAGCAGACGGTGCTTGGATAGATACGTGGTCATACTTACGAAGATTGAAAACGAATCGAATGCAATTATTGAGAAGGCGGTCAAGTTTATTGAGGAGATCTGCATTCAGGTCGTAGTAACACACATCACCATAGTCAATTATGGGAAATATCAGGGACTGTTAAAGCATTGCTTTTATGTATAATGGGAGTAGGTTTTTCAACCGATAGAGCAACCGCAACGTTCCGGTGACTTTTTGACTGACAGTCGTGACCTGCTTTCGCCAGTCAAGACAAGTGACCAAGATTCTTGACATCGGAGCTAAACGGGATGACGGAAGTGTCGAAGATTACAGGTGGCACAGTCACGCCAGTCAGCTTCCTCATATTGTAAGTGCTCCCTATTATGATAGCCTGACACTTGTTAGGGTTAATCGCCACCCCAAATCGATCTGACCAGTTTTTTATGCAATCTAAATCCTGATTTAGGTCCTCCATCGCATTGGAGATGTCGTCAACACTTGTCCGGCAGTAAAGCTGCAAGTCTTCAGCATAAAGATGATACGCAGCTTGAAGCTCGGTGGTAATAAAAATAGAAAACAAAAGAGGAGATAATAAAAGCCCGCCTGTACTGGAACGTGGGTTTAGGTTTAGGGGGTTTCAGGACATAGGGTAGGAATATAAGGTCGTGACGGGAAAAGCCAGGAGCAATATGTTGACCATATGAGGAAACTAAGGAAGGATTAGAGGTTAGGATAAGGTCAAGCCAAGTATCATCACCTGCTATATTGAGATGAGTGGGTTGAAGAGGCAATACATGCAGACTGGCAGACTCGTTAAGGTGTAGGAGTTTAAGGGAATTAGGGGAGTTGTGGGCAAGGAGATTGGTGTTAAAATCCCCCATAAAAATATGATGTGTATACTCCGAAACCAAAGATTTAAGAACCGATTCGAATTCAGTGAAGTAATCAATAGAAGGGGTGCAATAGACGATACCAAGGACGGTTTTAGCTCCTTTGACACAAACCTCGAGGAATAGAAATTCTGCAGATTGAGTGGGAGAAGAAGAAGCTAGAACTTTATAAGGGAAATCACTACTAAGGTAGATGGCTACATCACCACCCCTCTTACTGATCCGGTCATTCCGAAGAAGAACCGGGAAGGCCGGGAGTCTGCTGCCACGAGGACACCTTAGTCTAGGTTTACACCTGAACCGATAAATGGAAAGAAGCCAGAGTTACCCCTGAGAATGGATCAAAACAAAACCCTGCCAACTATAGAACGATATCATTATTGAAAATATTTTCCAAACTTCTGGAAAAGGTGATGAACCAACCCTTAGTTTCTTTTCTAGAGGCAAACAAGCTGATCTCCGATAAACTGTTTGGCTTCAGGAGTGGAAAATCTCTTGAAGATGCAGTAAGCCTCCTGACCAAACTAGTAAGGTCTTATCTAGACAATAAAAAAAGTACTTGAGGATGTTTTTAGATCTTGCCATAGCATTTGAAACCGTTGCAATACCCATCCTACTAAAGAAACTAGGACTCATTGGAATCAGAGGACAGCCATTAGATTGGTTTAAGACATATGTCATTGACATACACAAGTGAGTGAAAGTGGGTGAGAATATAAGTTGTCGAAAAAATATGTTATTTGGAGTTCCACAGGGTAGTGTTTTCGGTCCGATCTTATTCCTTATCAACAATAACGATATACATCATACATTAGATCAAAAGGCAGACATCAAATTTTATACTGACGATACGGTTATTTTATTTCATGAAAAATCCTGGGAATCACTACAAAAAGAAGCTCAAAATAGTCTGACCAGTATCAAAAGATAACTCAATTACAATCTACTTTCATTAAACATTGACAAAACCAACTAGGTACTTGTGCTTTCACTAAACCCAGGCCTCAGCTCCCAAATGGCCACAAGACATCATTATCTACTGTGTTACCTATAGCACTCTCCTGTGCACCTGCCAGGAAATAAAAAAGGTGGAATGTATAAGTTATCTAGGAGTTTTAATAGACCAGCGGCTCTCTTTTAAGCTCCATATTGATCTGGTGGCCAAACGCACCAGATAATTGATTTACATAATGAAACGCTGGCGTAACTTTGCCAATAAAACAACCCTTATCATGGCATATGTGGCACTATGTGAGTCGATTCTATATTACTGTAGAACATATTTTTTGTTTTAATTTTCACTGCTTTAAACCTAGACAATGTATCAAAGTTTTAACTACTGCAAAATAATAACACTTTCCTGCTTCTCAACTGTAGCAAGTATTCATATAACGCACAATCATACGTTATTACCACTTTTGACATGGAGTCGAGTCCATAAAGAAAATGCTTCTTATGCGTCTTAATCTTGTTTTTCATGATATCCTAGTTATTAATGTACATAAATTATAAGAAAATGTAAAGCTCGACTTTTGGAAAAATAAACACTATCTTATCTGTTCCAGGCTTTAAACAGAGCTGAAGCAAACAGCTGGAACTACGCACACTTCTGCGTCATCAATCAAGGTAGCATTAGAGCAGCCATTGATCAAGGATGTAAGTTACCTGGCTCAGCATTATAAACTACATTATACTGAGAATCAAAGTATCACTGCCTATGATTCATCACCATCAGTCTCCAGCAGTCCACCACTGGATATAGCCTCTCCAGTTGCACGCTATTCAGCTTGAATATCGGCCACTCTCATTTAGCTGTATCCAGTCACCTACAGCCTTTGAATGAATTCAGCCTTTTGCAGGGTACTTCTAGACTATACCTCTACGAACACTCAGCTCTCCGCATAAAGAACACCCCTTCTGTAATAATGAGAGTTGGTATGCTTTGTTATTAAAAATGCTTCAATTGCTAGAATTGCTGTCTTTTTCATATGAAATGTAGTGAAATGTATTCAAATGTAGTGAAATGTGGTATTCTACATTTCACTTTCATTACAGTGTCCTTTCCATCATCTAAATAATATACTCGTTCCAGACGCTGATTCGTTTCTAAACTTTCCAATTTAAACTATTTTAACATTCTTATTACAGTGATAACTTTCGAGTCTATGATACTGTCCACCCCGTTTGAGAACAACGTTGAAGTTTTTGACTTAAAAGGCGAACATATTATGGAAATGCTGGAGTTTTCTGTGGCCAACGACCCATTCGCTGGGGCGAGAATGTTGCAAGTGGCAGGTAATTATCTTAATATAACTTTTTTATAGTTTTGTGACTTATAACCGAAGACACAGTCTATCAAGTAAAATAATACTTTCATCAAAGTAGGACGCTCAAGAACAAGAAAAAAGTGTTTAAAATTTAAGGCTTTTTTTCGTCAAGTTATAATTAAAGTCTTGAAACTGTGATGGTTTTCGAAAGTTTTATTATGTCTTTTGTGGCGCGGTGGTAGGTATTCCAATGCTACAGTAAGTTTTCCAAGTTATAAATGCTTATATTTCAAAATTCATTAATTCTATTTGCGTAATGAATTTTAAGCTATGCATGAACAATACTTTCGACCTACGAATCTGGATTGGAATTCGATGGGCTAGCGAGTTTGATGTTGAAAACGCCTCACAAGCGCTAATATTTGTACAAAATATTGGCTCTTCAATGAAAATAACTCAGCTCCCTTAAAATATTACCCATTATTGTTTACCGAACCCTGTACGGTGAATTGGACCGAGAATTTTACTTTACGCTATTAGAGTTCCAAATATATGTTAATAGTATAATACAATTTTATATCGGCTCAGTTAATTAAATAATAGAGACTACGTTTGCTTGTTCACACTAATGATTTATGTGTTGTTCGTTAATAAAATATTGATTTGTACAATGAACAACATAAACGAAATAAAAAGTTCAAGAAAGCCTATATTGAAGTAAAATCGCTAGAACAAGATTGAAATCTTTGAAGAAGGTTGATATTTCTGAGAAATTTCGTTGGCATACTTGCCGTCGAATTTACATTCTAGGAAATTTTTACTAATTTTTCGTAATGTAATTTCAAATGTCACTCAATAACAGGGTTGCGCGCAACTTTCGATGGTTCACTGCCGCTAAACTCGAGGGTTCTCAACGTCACAGTCAGGTGTATCGATTGTGACATCCCTAGATACGAGCCGCTCGAGCTCAACAAATACTACAAGGTCGTGTCGCAGAACTTCCTTGGCGAAGGCGGCGATGGTTTTAGTGTGAGTAACCACTTTGATATACAACGTTGGCAACGTCGCCAATAGCTGTGAAATATTTCCTTGGTTTTATGAATTTCCCAATAATTAATAATACAACCATACACACATCCGATAGGAGATCCGCCAACTTCACATAGTTGTATTGATTGTTATACCAATACAATGAATTGTAATGAGATCGCTAGGAAAGTTACATTACATTAGTTAGTTACATTTGATAGTTTTCTTCATAGGCCATAAAGCCCTGGAGAGGTCCAGAAAGCATACATATATAAGTGTTTGTTTTTTAATGTACAGACGCCAGCACATCGAGCTAACCGAAACTGTCAAATATTGCTAGTCAATCTTGAATTTAAAATCACTGAATAAGGCGTAGTAACGTAATTAGCCGTAAAAAAGCATTTAAAAGTATCTACAAGCTTTTTAACACTGTTACGATATTGGAGATATGATTAGATAGGATAGGGGGAACTGTTTGCGGATATACTCCAGTGAGCCAGGGTGGCACTGTGTTTTGTTACAATGCGTTGGATGTGGTACAGTACCGAGCTTGATATATTAAAAAATTAGCCAAAACAGCGAAATATTTGACCGCTATTTGCGACGTTGCTTGTATTCAGAATGCACTATCTTAAGTATGAAAATGAGGCAGATGTATTTTTATAGGCTAAAATGAACTTACTACATTCTACCTAGATTCAAGTTTAAGTCAAAGACTACCTACTTTTACTGTAATAGTAGCCATTATCATCCCATAGCTGAGAAACGGCGTCTTTCATGTTTTCCAGTGCTTGCGATTCAGTGCTAATGTAGACCACTGAGACTATTGGTCATATACTCTGTCATATGTATATCCTAAGCATTCAGATCAGCTAATAAGCTTGTTGGGTAGGCTCATCCTCCCATAATTTATTATAAATCTCGTAAAAGAAGAATATCTTATCTCAATCAAGAACGGTGAACCCTGACGGCGATGGTCTATTATGTAAGCTAATATCAATAGGCTACGAGTCTCACCTACAAGTTAACATTAGCATAATATTGTCTACATAATGTACATCGAAGTTACCGCTAAATTGGAATATTTTATAAGACTTGCTTTATGAAGAAAATTTTGTAGGTATACGTCAAAAGGTTAGTCTAACTTTTTAGGGTTCCGTACCCAAAAACCGCCAACGGGACCTGTCTATTAGTAAGGATCCGCTGCCCATCCATCTATTCGTCCGTCTCTCTAGTCGTCTGTCACAGGACTCTCTCTCTCTTTTTTTGTTTTTTATCTTGTGAACCGTAATAGATTGACATCTGCAACTTTCACAGACCGTGTACTCTATAGCCGCCTATAACAACAAATAGGTAGTTGTATTTAGGCATGTAACTGTATTTCATGTTCTTTACCAACATTTTCAAGTTTAAAAAAACTTTTTAACAAAAAATTAAACCGCCGAAAAAACTGAAAAGCATAAAATAATAAACCTTAAAATTATGAGTCGACGCTTTGAGTGATCTTTGTTCATTGATTTTTCAGCGCCGACTCAAAATTTTAAGGTTTATTATTTTATGCTTTTCTGTTTTTTCGGCAGTTTAATTTTTTGTTAAAAAGTTTTTATTTTATAATTTTTTGTGACTTTAATGTACTAATAATACTTGGCAAGGTATACCCTATCCAACAAAAAATGAATTATCAAAATCGGACTACTCTGTATGAAGTTATGCGTGGTTATACATTACAATCAGTGAGTGAACAATCAATCATTCCCTGTTTTCCGACCCTTAGGGTTCGATTTAGTTTTCCAAATTTATATGGGACCACCTTGGGAGTATACCCTTTCCAATAAAAAAAGAATTGTCACAATCGGACTACCATGTACAAAGTAATGCGTGAACATACATACAAAAAAAAAAAAAAATATACGCGTCGAATTGATAACCTCTTCCTTTTTTTTTCGTCGGTTAAAAATACGGTTACCTATCATAAGTTCGAAAAATATTTGACCGAATTTCATTTCACCTAAAACTTTTCAACTATTATCGTTTCGCTTTTTTTTACTTCATCGAAGTCACGTCTGCCACTGTATCAGTTGACCTATTATCATTTCGACTTTTTCGTTGCTCCGACGTTTATTTGGTCGAAAAAGTTTTTACCGAAGTTACAATAACGAAATAACATTTGTTCGAAGTATTATATTTCCGAACATTCATTATACCACTGTTCAGATTAACTTACTCTTTTGTTTAATTTTTTTTTTTTAATGTAATGCTCTTAATAAAACAGCTGATTATGAACAAACGTGTTTTTTAAGGGTTCCAGTAAGAAGCATGCAAACAAGGATGCTTGTTTCAAGCATGCTGCCTGTAAGCAGGCATGCAGCATGTAAGCAGGCATGCGGCGGCAAGCATGCATGCACCATGCAAGCAGGCATGCGCCCTGCAAGCAAGCATGCAGTATGTAAGCAGGCATGCAGCATGCAAGCAGACATGCACAATATATTGACTTTTTATAACACTAGGTATTTTTTAATTAAATATTGAAAACGCTACCAAGTAACCGTCTATATATGTGACCAAATAAAATCCCCTAAAATGTTGTTTCACTGTGACGAAAATATAGCAAAAAAATCATTTGGCAAATGAAAAAAGTTCAAAAGAGGCTTTGACCAAAAGCAAAAAGTTATTTTGTAAATCGGCGAAACATAGTTCGGTAAAATAATAGCTATGAAACATGATACTTCGATGATTATAAAATATGTCAAATAATACATACAGCAAAAAAAACGTTGGTCAATAGTTTTCAGTAAAATGAAATTCGAACAAAAAAAAAAAATCGGAAAGTAATCCGTTCCCCAAAAATACATTTGCCTCAAAGGATTTTTATTTTTTTTTATTATAAATGTGTATGTAAATGCAAGTACGCGTAGTTTATGGTTGTTATCAAAAACTTACTAGAGAATAGGCAGCAGCGTTGTCATGCATTTAACAACATACTGCAGTCACTAACCCGCCTGCCAAGTGTGGCGAATATGGCGAAACCCCTTTTTAGGAGAGGCCCATGTCCAGCTTCGGATGTTTTCTCGTTGAAATACTATTTCACGCTAAAAACTTATACCGGAGTTTGAAAGTGGCGTCTATGACAAAAAAGTTGAAAGGAAGACATTTGGCTTGGTAAGGGCTTGTAATGAGAAGGGAAGAAACGCATGTGAACAGAATATTGTTGAATATAAATGTTGATAGATAGGAGAGGAAGGTGAAAGCAAAGATCAGTGGATTGCGTGTGTGAGGAATTATGTGGAAGAGAAGGGAGTAATGAGATCATGTCGGCTAACAGGGGATCCTAAGTAACGTGGTACAAGGCCAGAAAGAAAATAATGATGATCAAAAACTATACTGAAATTACATTTAACATTCTTTTTTTCTTCAAATTTTTCAGATGATAAGTGAAAACCGGAAAAACATAGTGGTCCTAGGAGTGGACAACGTTATTCTAATGGACTATATACGTCACCAGTCACCCTTATTCGCAGACACTAATGGCCGCATAACGATCAGCAATCCTTGCATTGTGTAACTGAACCGTGTGCACGGTGTATTATGGTATCCCATAACTTCTATTGTTGTGAGTCTTAACGTTTAGTATATATAGAAGCTATAGTTTACTGAGATAACGATCTTCAAATCATTTCATAAGTGAAAACCGTAAGAGCGTCGAAGTACTCGGAGTGGACTATGATGTCCTAATGAACTACATACGTCATCAGTCAGCCGTATTCGCTGACACCGATGGGCGTATAACTATAAGAAACGTTAGGTAAATCTAAGTAATTTTGGGCAGTTAAGCACTGTATTTAATTTGAAAAGGAAGACAATTATAATATTAAACGGTTAGAGCACGAAGGTGTCTTTTATTTAGAGCTTTATTACACAAGCGATTTGCAAGCGGGTTACCAGCTAAGCCTTTGGATAACCCGTGTGTTCATAGCGGATTTGTTGCGTGTGTGTTACGTAATCGTCTTGTATGCGCAAGGGATCCGCTGCGTGTATGTATCATTAGACGCGGTTTTATTGTTCAACGTGCTAGTCACCGTGTACGCAACGTGTTCGCTGCGTGAGAAACATGTAGCAGAGCCACAGCTTGCAACGCTTAATCATTATTTTATGTTTTATTTCTATATCTGTTTTGTCCATACTGCCTCACTGTAAGGCATTAGCCTCGCTCGATCCTCTCTTTACTGCCGAGTACTATTATTTGGTTTATACCTAGTTTTATTTTATTACTAAGACTTGCTTTTTAACTAAGATTTCACGAGTTGTATCGTAAAATCCTGCTATCACTCATGCATTTCTATCAAAAATTACATCTCAATTGACACTATCGCCGATACCACTGTTTTCATTATCTTCATATGATTCCTTATGCATATTAAAACATACTTTACCGTTGTTATCGTGGTGTTATTATCTTATCAATTCAAATAGTATACATGTAGATTAGCCACAATAGTTTAAACATAATAATGTATGTTTAGTAGTGCGCCAACTGGGCTTTTAGCTACAATGCTTAGAGTACTATTATTATTTTCTCATTTTATACTATTCAGTGCTCAAACGTCGGACTACGATTTGAATATTCTGCATTATAATGATTTTCATGCGAGGTGAGTTCCTTTTCATTTTCTTTTAGTTTAATTACTTTGTTAATATTATGGAAGTGAGTGGCGTGGATTTGTTGTGATTTCTCAAATAATTTAATCCATCCAGGTTCCGAAATAGCGTTGGTTTGTATCAAAAAAAATTTTTTTCCTGGTTTGCTCAGTACAAGAAGAATATTCTGCTTATTAAGGAATATAAATTATTAATCATAATATAAAACGATGTATTTATTTGAATCGCAGAAAATTTTGAACAGCTAAAGGTCTTAATAATAATACAGATTCTTGGTAAGGAACAATTTTACTTAAAGATCAAACATTTGATCCCTTTATAACAAATGATAAAAGGATCAAATGTTTGACCTATAAGTATTTTTTTTTGACAAAGCAGAAATTCGTATGACTATGACAAAGGTTGAAATAATAAAAAAATAAAATAAATAAACTTTATTTCAGACCATCAGTCCATATTTTAAAACACTACAGTTTTACACACAAAAAATAAAAAGAAACAAAAAGATACACAAAAAATACAAAAAAGCTCTATTTTATATGCTGGGATGACGCACGGTGAGTGGTCATCCAGTTCCACATCAATGGACTGTCCACTCTGTCGGCCATGATAGCCACCAAGCTGTTGGAGCTATCGCGCACTCGCCGCATCAGGGACGCTATTCGTGTCCACATAATAGCATAAAATAGGGTCTTAACATAGCATTTTGATAACTAATCCAGCATGCCTACTGCCCATGTTAAGAAAATCGTATCGGCTCATATCTTATTCCATAACAGCTGATATTGTTTTATTGCCTGACGTTTTTCAATCTTAATGCGATATTATGCTTCGATTATTAAGTTGCTTCTGTTCGTTAGTACTTGTACTTGCATCATCGTCAATTTCTGCCCAGTCTTTACTCAAATATCTACAGACATATCAGGTAGATTGCATCAGTATTACCTGTATGTGGTACTGCCAACAACACGCCTGCTGCTTCTCATTTATCTGCTCCGGTTTCAGATTTGTAGAAACTAGCCCAGCAGGTACCATTTGCAATCCATCGGTTAACCCTTGTATTGGAGGCTTCGCACGTCTCGCGACCTTAGTTCGTGAGCGTTTGGCTAGTGAACCCCAATCGCTTCTCCTGAATGCAGGCGACAGCTTTCAAGGCACTATTTGGTACAATATTCTACGATGGAACGTCACCCAGGATTTCATGAATATGCTGCCTCATGATGCACATGTAAGTTTTTATATGCTTGTTTCGGCCTTTGATTTTGAACTTGAATATAATATTACAACAATGCATTGATGGTATTTGAGGATAACAGTCTAAAGAAAAATTGATCAACATTTTCTGTTCTGTGTTGCACAGGTGCTCGGAAACCATGAATTTGATAACGGTATTGAGGGAGTCGTCCCTTACATGAAATATTTAGACTCCAAAATAGTCACAGCCAACATCATTGATGACGAAGAACCGACGATGCATGGTTTATATGAAAAGAGTATCATCGTAGAAAAAAATGGAAGAAGAATTGGCATAATTGGTGTAATTATAGCTACTACTGATGTGAGCACGAAATTACCAACGAACTTACTTGTTTGCAAAAAAAAACTCTGTGATGCTTAGTAGCCTGCAATTGTTTTATTTATATTTTCTAGAATTTGGCGTCTACAGGGAAACTTAAATTCACAGATGAAGTTGAGACCGTAAGAGAGGAGGCCGAGAAACTAAACGCACAAGGCGTTGATATCATTGTAGTATTATCTCACTGTGGTCTAGACATCGACAGGTATGATCATTCTTACAAATGAACGTTAAGATTTTCAATGAATTATGATTGTTGTTATAAATTTTAAGTAACTTAATTAATTTTAAATATTTTGGTCAACAGAGAAATAGCCCTTCATGCTGGCCCACACATTGACATCATAGTGGGAGGTCATAGTCACACGTTGCTATTCAATGGAGATGCTCCTGAAGACAGTGGTTTTATTCCGTTGGGACCTTACCCAGTAGTAGTGGAACAAGCGACTAGAAATGTAAACTTTTGAGAATCAATAAAAAAAAATATCTGTGAACAAATGGGTAATTTATCAAAAAATTACAACTATTGCAGGTTCTAATAGTACAAGCAGCAGCGCATACACAGTACTTGGGTGAGATCAAGCTCACATTTGATGCTGGTGGTCACCTCCTGAGATGGACCGGTAACCCTCATTACATCGGAAATGAAACTAAACAAGGTAAGTAATTTTGGTTACTAATTTCTTTTTTCTGTGAATCATAATACATTGCTGATCAATAACTAATTACTATTAAAGTTTTAACGGAAAATAAATGTATTGTTCGTAGAAGACCTAATAATTTTATGGGAGTGGTCGCATTCAGTAGAAAACACTTATTTCTTTATTTATTTATATATACTTTATTGTACACCATAAAAATACATAACAAAAAAAAAACATTATAATGACTATAAAATATGCAATGGGCGGCTTACGCTTATATGAGGCGTTGACCATCCTCGAAGTTAATCTTAAGATAAAGCAAGATTCCTTATTTTAGTTTTTCTTTTTACTTACAGCGACAGATGTATTGGAAAAGATTAACAAATATCTGCCTGAGATTCAGGAGAGAGCTAACGAGGAAATTGGCATATCGATGGTGCAACTATCATCAGATTGCAGTTGCTCCGAGTGCAACCTTGGCAACTTTCTCTGTGATGCTTTCATGCATGCAGTGAGTACTTTTTACTAAATAACAACAGCCGCATGAGTTAATCACAGGTGAAGCTACGCCTGCCGAGGTCGGTCTATGGGTAGGCGTCCACCTATTATATATTGAGGCCATTCCATGCTACGGAATGCTTGGTAAGCCGTTGGTTCTAGCTACATTTATAGATCATTGACAGTCGTTACGGGTACTCAGAAGTCCAAAAGTCCGGCAACCAAACTTACCAAAAAGTATCGTTTCCAAGTCATTAGTTTGTGAATATCAGGTTAACAGTTGCTTCCTGTAAAATACTAGTATTCAACTAGATCTGGTTAGACTGGGAGCCCAATATTCTTAGTAAAAGGCTAGGCAAATGACTGAGTCATTTAACTGTAATTTTTTCTCAAAATAGATTCACGTATTCCACAAATTTAATAAAACTTAGCTGAAAATCAATTAATGAAAGTTAAAGTAAATCAAAAGTTCTAAGTTCACGTTTAAAAACAGTCACCACCAAAGGCTAGCTGAAATTCCAAAATATCTGTTCCAGGCTTTAAACAGAGCTGAAGCGAACAAATGGCACTACGCACACTTCTGCGTCATCAATCAAGGTGGCATTAGAGCAGCCATTGATCAAGGAGGTAAGTTCACTGTCTCTGGATAATAACCTGCAGTATTAATTCGAGAATCGACAAACCACTGCAGGCATAAACATTATCACCCGCCTACAGCAGTTCTACGCTGGACATAGCTCGATTCACCACTCTCATTAAACTGCAGCCAGCAACCCTACAGTCTATAAATAAATTCGGCTTTTTGCAAGTTATTTCTGGACTATGCCTCTCCCAACACCCACTTTCTCCACATAAAGAACATCACTTGTGTGATAATGAGAGTTGGTATATATTATAAATATTTTCTTCAATTGCTGCTTTTTCATTTTAATATCCTCAGCTATTCTACATTCCACTTTTATTAAAGTGGTCCTTTCATCATCTAAATAATATACTCGTTCCAGACGCTGATTCGTTTCTAAAATTTCCAACTTCAACTGTTTTAACATTCTTATTACAGTGATAACTTTTGAATCTGTCTTACTGTCGACCCCGTTTGAGAACAACGTTGAAGTTTTTGACTTAAAAGGCGAACATATTATGGAAATGCTGGAGTTTTCTGTGGCCAACGAACCTTACGCAGGGGCGAGAATGTTGCAAGTGGCAGGTAATTATCTTAATATAACTTTTAAAAAGTTATGTAACTTATAACCGAAGACACAATCTATCAAGTAAAATAATGCTTTCATCAAAGTAGCAAGCTCTAGAACAAAAAATGGTTTAAAACTTAAGACATTTTTTCGTCAAGTTGGAATGAATGTTTTAAAACTGTAATACTCTACGAAATTCTTATTCACTCTCTTTTTTTGGCGGTGGAAGGTATTCCGATGCTACAGTAAGTTTTTTCAAGTTATAAAGCTTATCTTTTCAAATTCCTTAATTCCCTTTGCGTAATAAAATTAAAGTTTTGAATGAACACTACTTTCTAATACGAATCTGGATTGAAATTCGATGGGCTAGCGACTTTGATCTTGAAAAGGTAATATTTGCACAAAATACTGGCTTTTCATTGAGTTCTACGAACTAAAATAAGTCAGCTCCCTTAAAATATTGCCCACTAGCTTTTGCCTGCGTCTTCGTTCGCGTCAATGTCGGTTATCGCGGACGCAGACAAAGTCGCGGAATAAAAAGTAGCCAATAATAATTAAATGTCCTTTCTCAGGCTCTAAACTATCTGTGTACCAAATTTCATTTAAATCGGTTCCGTAGTTTTAGCAGGAAAGCGAGACATACAGACAGACAGAGTTACTTTTGCATTTATAATATTAGTGTGGATTATTGTTTACCGAACTTTGTACGGTGAACTCGACCGAGAATTTTCTTTACGTTATTAGAACTCCAAATCTATACTATAATATTATAAAGCTGAAGAGTTTGTTTGTATATTAGTTTGATTGAACGCGCTAATCTCAGGAACAGTAGTTCCTGAGATTAGGTCCGAATTGAAAAATTATTTTTGTGTTGAATAGGCTATTTATCGAGGAAGGCTATAGGCTATATAACATCACGCTACAACCAAAAGGAGCGGAGTAGTAATGAAAAATGTTGCACAAACGGGAAAAATCGCGCGGGTAGGCGATTCGACGCGACGGGAAGGGTCGGGGAAACAAGAAATTTAACGCGGATGAAGTCGCGGGCAGAAGCTAGTGTAGTATTAAACAATTTTATATTGGCTCAGTCAGTAAAACGAACAAATAAAGTCTGAGTTTCTTTGTTCATACTAATGATTTATTTATTATTCGTCAATAAATAAATTGCTTTGTACAATGAGCAACGATACATAAAATAAAAGTTCTCGAAAGCCTGTATTGAAGTAGAATCGCTAGAACAAGATTAAAATCTTTGAGGACGGTTGATATTTCTGAGAAATTTCGTTGGCATACTTGCCGTCGAATTTACTTTCGAGGAAATGTTCACTAATTTATCGTAATGTAATTTCAAATTTCACTCAATAACAGGGTTGCGCGCAACTTTCGACGGCTCACTGCCACTAAACACGAGGGTCCTCAACGTCACAGTCAGGTGTATCGAGTGTGACATCCCTAGATACGAGCCGCTTGAGCTTGACAAATACTACAAGGTCGTGTCGCAGAGCTTCCTTGGCGATGGTGGCGATGGTTTTAGTGTGAGTGATAGCCTTGATACGAAATCAATGAATTAGTAGTACTTTCATACAATTCGGAAATTTTAAGCTGTGTTCAATTATCACAAGTGCAGTTAAATGCCGCTACATGTCTCCCCTGAGTCGAGCTGAGTCTTGTATCTTGCCAAGTTGAAGGTTCCAATAGGTCGGAACCGGGTGTTGCATAGTTCACAGACAGAACTGTGTGCAGACATACCCCAGTGAGCCAGGTTGGTACTGCGTTTTGCTTCAGTGCGCCGGATGTGGTACAATACCGAGTTGAATTCGTAACAAAAAGAGCGAAATATTTGACAGTTATTTGCAACGTTGCCTGTTTCCAGAAGTTATTGTCTTAAGTGTGAAAATGAGGCAAATGTATTTTTATAGGCTAAAATGAACTTACTACATAACTTAGATTCAAGTCAAAGACTACCTACTTTTACTGTAATTGTAGCCATTATCATCCCATAGCTGAGAAAAGGTGTCTTTCATGTTTTCCAGTGCTTGCAATTCAGTGTTAATGTAAACCACTGAGACCATTGGTCATATGCTCTGTCATATGTATATTTTTTTTTTGGGGTACCCTAAGCATTCAGATCAGTTAATAAGCTTGCTGGGTAGGCTCATCCTCCCATAAACTATTTTAAATCTCGTAAAAGAAGAATATCTTATCTCAATCAAGAATAGTGAACCCTGACGGCGATGGCCTATTATGTAAGCTAATATCAATAGGCTACGAGTCTCACCTACAAGTTAACATTAGCATAATATTGTCTACATAATGTACATCAAAGTTACCGCGAAATTGGAATTTTTTATCAGACTTGCGTTATGAAGAAAATTTTGTAGGTATACGTCAAAAGTTTAGTCTAACTTTTTAGGGTTCCATACCCAAAAACTACTATCGGGACCTACCTATTAGTAAGGCACTTCTGTCAATCCATCCGTTCGTCTATCTCTCTAGCCTTCTGTCAAAGGACTGTCCGTATCTTTTGATCCGTAGTAGATTGACACATGAAACTTTCACAGATCTTGTACTACTATGGCAGCTTTATAAAATCAAAAATATAATATTGAAACTGAGGGACAAGAAATGTGTTTAATATTGTGTGCGAGTTAAACTCAGACATAGCCATTCTTTGTAATTCCGTGTATCTACGAATATTTTGACGAGAGTTGTCATGACTCTGAGTATAAGATTTCCAAGAAAATATTGTCTCAATACTCGCTAACCCATCGATCCTTCGATCCCTGCTTTTCTTCCTCCCAGTGTCTCAGCTACTTTGAATCTTGCAGGGATGCGGGCAGTTTTCGATGGAGCCCTACCTTTAGGCAGCCGAGTGCTTAATGTGACCATTCGTTGCATAGAGTGTGATGTACCAATATACGAACCCCTGTCAACCGAAAAAATCTACAAAGTTGTTTCAACTGACTTTATAGGCAATGGCGGAGGCAATTACACTGTGAGTCTAAAAAGTATGGCCAGAACTTTCTGTTACCCAAAAATGGCCGTTATATTTTCAAATTGCTTGTTTTTCTGTAGGTATTTTGTTGGGTCTACGGTTGTGCCTTGATTCTTTCTCGTCAAATTTTTATCCTTTTATACTCAAACCCGTTTCATAACGACATGGCTGTAGTCAAGTGCTATAAAGTCGTGTTTAGGTGTGTAATTGTTTTCTATGTCCGCTACCTACATTGTCAGCTTTAAAAAATACATCTACCTCAACGTAAAAAAATGTATTATATTTATATTTGTAAATGCGTATTTTATGGTCTCTATCTCCCTATGCCATGTGTGAGTTTAAAAAATGTATGCTATGTGTGAGTTTGAAAGTAGTGTTAGTGCCGAAAGGAAGACATGTGGCTTAGTATGGACAGGTGATGAGAAGAGAAGACAGGCATGTGAATGGAAGAATGTTGAATGTAAATGTTGATAGATGAATAGAGTGTAGAAGGTCAGAACAAATATGAGTAGATTGCGTGTGTGAGGAATGATTTGAAAGAAAAGGGAGTGAAGGCTTGCGTGACGGCTGACAGGGGCGAATGGAAGGAGAAAACATTTTGAGGCTTTTTCCCATGGCACTTGGGGCTTCCCAAGAGACATGGGATAAAGGCAGGAAAAATATGACGGTGATGACGTTGACAATAAAAACCTATACTGAAATTACATTTAACATTAGTTTTTGTTTTACTTTTCAGATGATAAGTGAAAACCGGAAAAATGTAGTGGTCCTGGGAGTGGACAACGTTGTTTTAATGGACTACATACGTCACCAGTCGCCATTATTCGCAGATACAAATGGCCGTATGACGATAAGCAATCCTTGCATTGTATAACTGAAAAAAGATGTAGCTATCATTTTGTGGAACCGTACGCCGTACACTCTTTTTGAGTGTGGTAATAAAAAAAGTTTTGTTATCGATTGTATTTTTTTTTGCTGAATGTTGCTTTTTTCCTTAACCTTAGAATCAAACGTGCTAATCCAGACATAGATATATTACCCATCTTCAAACTAAGAAAAAGAAATTACTATAGGAAATCAATTAAATAATTCAACTGAGTGGTAGGCACATCAACGCACATCCTGTTATGATGAATTCAGTAGGATTCTGAACATAAAAAATCGTGGGTTATTTAAAAAAAAAGTTGTTCCATACATTTTGGTCGCATAGATATTAGATACACTTTTCTACGAAACAGTAATTTTTTTTTGATAGTCTACAAACATTTCTACACATTATTTCTATAGAATCATATTGTGCTGAATTTATGGTTACAATTTGTGCGTCGAAAAAACCTGAATCTGAAAACTGTTTTTTTCTAAATTGGAAAAAAAAATACATAGTTTACAAATCTTCCAAAATTCTCTCTACAAGTAAGATAAATTGTTATTACGACCTCTCTCTCATTCACAAGATTTATACAATGCAAAAGCGAATTGCTGAGAAAATAAAAAGTTTCAGAAATTAATTGCCATAATAAATTATTCAGCAAAGTGATCTGATACGAACTGCTCACAAAAAATCTAGTTAGTCATGGACCAAGAATCGTTATTCATCTCATTGAAAAAACTTATTTTAATGGAGTGTGAATGAATCTTATATTCCGAGTCAGGTCTCTTTAATATGAATCGATTTATTGAGAAAGTCTTCTTTCATTAGTCAATGTTGGCGAGGGTTTTACATGATATTTGGAGATTGGTCCTTGTATCCGCATTTGGGACTAACGTGAAGGTTATTTGTCATTTCTTCTTGAGAAGATTTACTTATACATACATACATAAACTCGCGCCTTTTTCCCATGGGTGTAAGCAGAAACTATAGAACACCATCTGTTACGATCCTCACATACTCTATTTGCTTTGTTTATGTTTATACATCTGGTTATACACGCACGCAAGTTGAGAGTACTAATACGAACTGGACATTTGTGAAGATTATATTTAGATCATTATTCATAATTGTGAAGATTAACTAACACAGTATAATATTGGTACCTACCTGCAACTATGCAAACCATAATATATATAATAAAAAAGAGTTCTTGACAGTTTAAATGTGGTGCTTACACTGTAGGTGTAAAGGCTTACCCTTATACAAAATAGAAACTAGGATTGATTTCCAAGTTTATTAGTAAGTATTGTAGCAGCATCTACACCTCCAAGGCCAGGTGAACTACACATTACACCTGACGTGACGTCACGCAAAATCTTGCACCGCACAATCAGAGTTTACTGCGCAACTAGCATAAATACAACACTCCGACATCAATCGTCACCGCGTCGTGTAGTTGCTCACCAGTGACAGCAGCCGCCGCCGGAGTAGTATGAGTGATCTTTACACCCTGTTCCTCATGCCTTTCAACTACAAAGTTATTGATCTGCAGCTTGATTCTAAAGAAAGTACTTTCCGAAGAAGGTCAGCTACCCTCCACCACCACGACGAGCATGGCTGCCAAATTGTTCTGAGATCTC
This sequence comes from Aporophyla lueneburgensis, assembly GCA_932294355.1. NCBI lineage: Eukaryota > Metazoa > Arthropoda > Insecta > Lepidoptera > Noctuidae > Aporophyla > Aporophyla lueneburgensis. The sequence goes on along the minus strand of OW028758.1, from coordinate 7,759,338 downwards.
GCACGTTAGCGCAGACGCTAAAACTCAAAAGCCTTTGCTCTCATTCTTGGGTCAAAATCTGTCAAAAATACATTTGTTTAAGCATAAAAATGCATCTGCCAGGGTTGCAAGATCTGTTCAAAAGAGTTACCATGGCCCTGGCATATGGGCAACTGACGGAACACGGGTGGGTTTTAGTCAGTAAAAGTCTGACACGCCCTCCCGCTCTGAGTGGAGCGGGAGACGTGAGTTGATGATTTCCCACCCACAAAAAAAGCATTAAAATACATTGAAAGAAAATTTTCAAATGTAAATACAAAACTTATCAAGCTCGGACGATATTTCTGCATTTAAAAGAGTAAGTAGACGCAGTTTTAATGAAAAATATTTGAGGAAGCAAGTTTCGCAGACCGGGGAGGACAATTAAAAACAGTTTTCTTTTCAACACTGGAACTGGGTAGGTAGGTAGTTTTCTTTTTCTTTTATTTAGTTTTTACAATTTCCAGAAATAAGACCAAAATGAAAGGCACCAGCGCCGCCTCTTTCAGAGTAAATATTGTATTTTAATGAATAAGTATTGTTTTTTAGTTTTAATGGATTGCTTTGTTGTTTTATTTTTATAATACGTAGTATTTTCTTTTTGGTGACGTGATCTATTTTCTATTGCATAGATTCTCTTGAGGAGAGGATTTTCAAAATAGGTACGAGTATATTTCCTTACCAATCACGAATATAGTATTATCGGGTTAATGTTTCTACTGTTGGGACATAAGCTCCTCTCTGTAAAAGGGAGTGGGCTGTAATCCACCATAATGACCCAGTGCGGATTGGTAGCTGGTCACATGTCTTCGAATTTTTGGTTCTAGGATGTTTTCACCATTTTACGATTACTTATTTTATGAAAAGTAAAACACCCGTCTGGGTTCAAACCCACGACCTAAAACTTGTAAAACGCGTCCGTTACCACGAGAGCACCACTACTCAATCACGAATATAAATGCAGCAATTTCCTAGAATTTTCATAGACGTGGATAAAGTAAAGTAACCATTTAACTATTCCCAGTATAAAGGCTTTGCATACCACTAGTTACTGAGATGCAATGGCCCGTGAAATTGCAACGAGGTGCACTTTAAAAGCTCTACATGTGTACCATGCCTTATACGATGTTTTTAGGGGTGACTAAATAGTACCGGATTTTTGTTGTCGTGACTAGAAAGCAAATGAGATTCGAATTGTTCTGACACCACTGGTATTTTTTATAGTTAGTATACGACAAAGCGTAAAAATTTACAGAGCTCAAAAAGCATTACCGAAGTGATAATCTAGAGAATTTCTATCGAAAACAAGAGAATCGTTCTCTTTACTGAGTATTACAAAAGAAAATACTTTTCTGCTATGTGTTATTTCGTCAGAAAATATTACGAGATAAACGTAACGGATCTACCCAAGCAGTTAATGTACGAACCAACGAATGGGAAACCCACAAATATTCTTTTTATATATTTAATTCAAAACATTCTTAATACTGTAATGTTCCACAAAGCGACGTACATAAGTCTCCGGGAAGATGAGCAACAATATATTAATTTGCCAAATGTGAGTCCGACTCGCAATCAAAAGGCACTGTATAATATTGAACACTATGTACTTTTAAGTATCTTATAATTATAGGGACTCCAGTTAATTAAAAATGTTATCTTATTTTGCTTATACTTATTTGTTGTTATAGTAGCAATATTAATTCACACTCTATGAAAGTTCAACAGTCAAACTATTACGATTCATGAGATACAGTCACCAACAGCAGACGGAGGGACGGACAGCGGACAGCGGACATAGTAATAGGGATCCGATGGCACCCGTTGGGAATAAAAACCTGCAGACCAAGTTCTAATATTCGCTATTTACAGAATGACATGTATATAGAATGATACGCCGTCTTGTATCATCAATAAGCAAGCTACATTTTTATCCTTTATTAAATAGAACCCAGTTCTTAATAAACTGATTAAAATCTAGCCTATAAGATTAATAAGCGCAAGTGAGAATGTTTTTGTTTGGAACGAAAGCAAGCAAAATCTAGTTGCAGATAGATCCACTTAATTCCAAAGTATCCAGCTGGCTCGTAAAACCACTATCCATCAAACCTAGCCCGTAAATTTTATGCCTATCTCTGTGAGTCTTTTTTTTTATCCTCAGCACATCTGGCTAGATTTAGATCTTGGATGAATTGCCAAGATTCTAGAACAGTCGAAATTTTTCTTGAAAAAATTGTTGTTTAAAAAAACTAAAAAACGTGCTTTTTTAGTTATTTTTTTTAAAATTACTATTTATTTTCCATTTTTTAGGATGTTTCGAATTTTGAGACGTATGTCAGCGCAGTTTTCGAAGACAGTTTTTTTGCTATCCTGGTAACTCCGGCAAGGATAATGGCACAAATTTATAAAACTATTGTTTTGTCATCAGTCCTTGATTAGTATGCCAAATTTCGAGATAATCCGACGTTTTGAAGAGGGTCAAAATTATGTTCAAAGATTTTGAAGCTAATAAAAGCGTGTTAAAATTTATGCCTTACTTTGTGCACCTACTATGACGGCTGAGTACTGTTCTACCTTCCACAAAAATCAAAGTTGTATCCATTTTAACTTCAAAACATTCCTCTTTCAACCTACATTCACTTGCGGAAAGTTGTGCTATATCTAGATGTAATTCATCACGGATAGTTGGTAATCCCTCGGAAAGTTGTCTTGATCCACATTCCTTGCCAACAAGTACGCTCGCTTACTCAACTGGGCTTAACTTTTCCTGTTATCTGTTTTGCGTACTTTTGCAGAAAGTTTCAGTAGTGAAACCTATGTCAATGTTTTTATTGCAAGTTCGAATGACGTGGGTCGACTGAAAGCGTTGGCGTGGTCAAGGGCTAAACGACGAATGATCGTTCCTATAATATATTCACTATACGTTTTATAAAGCATGCAGAGCCATTCGATTCCGTTATCATGGCTATAACTGTATCAAAATGATAATTAAATAAAATAAATAAATCTTTTCTCTTCTCTTCTTTCTACCGATATGGGCTCTGTTCTACCGAAATACTGAAATATAACGAATATTCTACGATTTCACAGTACACATGGAAATGTCATTTACCGATTTTGGGTACAAATATACCGTTTTTAACTGGCAATTCTACCGATCTTGCTCTATGACGTTCGAGACCACTGGTTTCTACAAACACTTTTACACTTCAAACATCTATATATTAATACGTGAAGCGAAAACTTTGGATCCCTTCTTACGAAAATTGGGCGGACGGAGGAGTATGAAATTTCGCACACTTATAGTTTATACAGAGAAGAAGTGACGAACGCTAATATTATTCCAAATTATGCGTAAAAATACATTATTTTCAATAAATAACACGTTACACACACTACTATTCATTACCGTGTATTTAATACACACATGCATAGATATTCTTTTGTTTATGGTCCAAATCTGTGGTCCAATTGAGAACATCTGTCTTTAATATTTTGTGTCTATAGTCTTACTGAATGTCAAGTATAACCATAGGTAATAAATTAATTTTATAGATATTTATCCTATTTCATTTTTAAAATCTATGATCATATCGAGAATATTTGTCTTTAATATTATTGGTATTAGCGACGATAGGAATTTAGTTTAGATTTATAAGAAATATTTTTTGTGGTTTTATGGGGGTGTCAAATATGGCATTAGTAAGTTTCCAATACAAAACTTAGTGTCGTGTGCAAACTGTAGAGGTTGCCTCGCGATTGTACAGAGTGGTTATAGATTGTACAGGCTGGTTATAATTGTGACATTTTGAACAGTCATAATTAATTAAAAATAATAGGGAAAATTCTATAAAAACAGAGCTTTCTGTGATAATTCATTCCATATCCAGCAGTTAAGAAGTATTAAGAAAATAAAGAAGAGAGTCCTGAAGAAGTATTCTTTACTCATTACACCTACGTCCTGGTCCTGGCCATCACCATCCCGCCAGCGAACCCTTTCCACAGTAGTACAGCGTCAACAATTTGTCTATAGTGTTACTGAATGTCAAATATAACCATATTATTTTTTTATATTTATTATTATATTTTTTTTTTCATTTAATAATGTATTTCTATTCAAATGAAGTACGGTCGAATTTCGACCAATAGGCGATCACTAGTATTTATAAAACTATATGTGGTCGGCGTTTCTCATCTCATACTCTGAGACGTAAGGCTGAAGCAAACTCGGAGACCACAGTCTCTTAAAATTTTAGGTCCAGAAATAGTGTTTGTCAGATCATGTGAAGAACATGTTGATTGGTGTCCGAAATTATCTTGAGGAAATAACCAGATGGATTGAGTGGAGCTATCCGGTCAGTGTAAGCATTAATCAGTATTCATGCAGCTGTAGTCAGAATATAATTAGTCATACGATTCGACGAACAATACCAAAGAAGGGACATTTGGGTAGGCCGCATCAATTACTCAAAGTGATGACAGTTTGGGAAATTGAAAATAATTTGAGAATATTTCTGTTTTTGGCTGGGACTGAAATAATAATTATTTTACTACTCTACAACTTCTTATTATTTCTGCTCTCTGTTAGGGTATTGATGCTTTTATGTCGCGGTACCTATGTACATATATCCAGATATTTATTTACGCAAACAATAATCGTTAAATGCCACAAATGAAACATGATGACGCTAGTAAATACTTGATTTGTTAGTTTCATAAGGCATTTAATGCTAGTTTCTGTATATTGAGAAGATTACAGCCCCATATTTAACGATATCTCGTAAAACGTCTTAAGAGGTGTGCCGCGTCATATTGGGAATGTAAGGAACATAGTGGGTGAAGACGTGTTGGAATTCAGAGAGTAATATAAAATGGCAAATAATATGAAGCATTGTGTTGTCGCCAGTTTTGTGCCAAAATGAAACCGCTTTCAAGCAAACGATGCTATCCATACCCAGATAACATGAAAACAGTGTTATTAAATAGTCCAGTTTGGAAAATGATTCGATTGGATTTCTGTTCATTCGATATGTTTAGCCTTTTCCCCACTATATTGGATTGGCTTCCAACCTAACCAGCTGCAGCTGGATACCAATATTTTACATGAACCGACTGCCTATCGTACCTCCACAACCCAATCACTAGTTAACACGATATCCCTTGGCAAGTCTGGCTGTCATACTTCTAACTACCTGTAACGGCTGTGAAAGATCTAAAAATGACAGCCGAGACCAAAAGCTCAACGTGCTTTACGATGCACGGAGGGGTTTCAGTATGCAAAGGATAGTAACCCATCAACAGACCAACATTGGCAAGTATTGCTTAGTCTTGAAGACCAACCCGTGTGGTTGTTATTATTTATCACGAAATCCTCAAAAATAATTGTATCATTTCTGTCCAAAGAACTGAGTTTAGTAGGACTAGAATATAATACCTCATCTTCCCCTTAAATGAACAAAACCAAGGATTTGTGGTCAATATGAGCGAAGAGGTCGTAAACTGGTACCTTTGACAAATATAGCACGTCATACATAGCCATTTTATGAGGAAAATCTTATCACCCTCGTTATTAGAGGTGATAAAATAAAGAAGAAAGAAAGAAAATACGTTTATTTGCGGTAAATATGACGCCAAAAAAAAAATTGAGACACTACAAAAATATAAAAAAAGCTGGGGAAAATATGCGTCACATCCACGCAAAACGGCCATCGCTCAGCATAATACTACGACTCTATGCGTGACAGAGCCCCAGCGCTGGTTTTCAGCGACAGCCGGCGCCGACGTGTGACGTCGAACGGTGCAGCAAATCATGAGTAGAAGAAGTACAAATATTAAAATTTAAATAATAAAAACACAGTATCAGTAAATCAGTTATAATTACGGTGGTTTACACCCTGATGTAGCAACACGGGGTGGACATAAATAAATGATTACGGTAGAGCCTATAGATTCTATAAATGACGATTTTAATCAAAAGTTATGACTCTAACGGAACGATCATTGAAAAGCGTAATGAGATTTTTTTTTTGTGTTTTTGCACTCGTGTAGAATGCTTGCTATCAATGAATAGTATTTAATCAATGGGAATTAAACTGTCTCAGAAGTAATAAATAATAGTTAAAAAAACACGCTTTAATAGAAAATCAAACTAAAAAGTATGAAATAATTTAATAAAAATAACTAAATAAGGGTAGATTAATTAATAAATTAAATAATTTTAATATAAAAAGCGTGGGTGCTTTCTGGGGTATTTTTATAATGACTTTTTTGGCAGTCGCGTTCTGTCTGTCGATAAATATTCACATTAATATATATCAGGCACCCCGTGCTTTTTTGCCCCAACCCGCACTGGACCCACGTTATGGAAAACAGTCCACGCCATTTTACAGAGAGTAGGCCTGAGACCCAGCAGTGGGAACATTATAAGCTGATTGAGTGTTTATGTGTGGACTGATTAGTGGCCTACGACTAAGCCGTATTCTCTTCTAACGTTGTCAACAAAGACGATGTAAATGAACCTACTGTTATTTCAGTGTTTTACTTAAGATTTAGCATTTTGTTTATTATTGAAGTTACTTTAAGGTTCATTACACTCGGTGGGTTCCTGTTCAGGATAAAGCGGGAGGATACGTCCGGGTGTTTCCATTGCGAGGATCGTCTGGAGGACACGGTGGAGCATACGGTGGAGGTGTGCCTTGCCTGGGCGGAGCACCGCCGTGTCCTCGTGGAGGCGATCGGCGGCGGCGACCTCTCGCGTCCGGCCCTGGTGCGAGCCATGGTACGGAGCGAGAGGGAATGGGAAGCCGTCACCTCCTTCTGCGAAGCAGTAATGCTCGCGAAGGAGGAGGCGGGGCGCGTGAGGGAGTGGCAGTCTCTGCGCTCTCACGCCCCTAGCCGCCGCAGGAGGAGACGCCCCGGGCGTCGGGAGTCGATTGCGGACTCCCGGCCACCGTAGGCGCGAGCTTGCGGGTGGCGAGCAATGGGTAGCTCGCCGCCCGGTAAGGACCAGGCTCGGGTCGACGGCGCGCAGTGTTCCACGCGCGCCTCAAAGAGATGTCAGCAGCAGTGTAGGGGTCTACTAGGACCGATGCCTGCCGGGGTCGCGTGATTGTTCGAAAGAGATACCGTGACCCTGGCACATGGGCAACTGATGGAACACGGGTGGGTTTTAGTCAGTAAAAGTCTGACACGCCCTCCCGCTCCGCCCAGAGCGGGAGAAGTCATTTGATGATTTCCCATCCTGAAAAAAAAAAAAAAAAAAAAGGTTCATTACACACACATACACACAATCACGCCTTTTTCCCATGGGAGTAGGCAGAAACCACGGAACGCCACCTGCTACGATCTCTACACACTCCTTTTGCCTTTTTAAAGGTTCATGAAAAACTAACTGCGAAAGAACCACTGTTCTGTTTCCTTTCGTTTTTTTTTTCAGTGTCGATAATCTTCTTATTTCAAAAGATTGAGTCTGTAAAAGTAAAATGAGGATTGCAACACGATATCTTCGGGCTTACAGCTTCGCTATAAAACTTCAAAGAGTCTATATTTTTAGAGGTTTTAGTTCTTAGCAATCAATTTGGAAGAACCAATACTGAATTGAAAAAAACGTATTTCTTTTGACAATTTCTATTTGAACCCATAAATTGCCATTATTGTCTCTTAAAAAATGAGATTTCTATTTTAAAGCTTTATATTTATTTTAATGAGTGAATGAGTGCTCTATTACTTAAAATGAATGCTCTATTACTGAAAATTGAATGAAATCGCGCTGTATTTTATGTTTTATATTTTGTTATCTCTTTGCCTAATATTATAATTGAATGAATATTTTGTTTTATAAGCCAATTTATAATTTAAGAGAACTAGAAATCTGTTAAGTCGTGAAGTTTAAAAAGAATAACTCCATTTCGTGACTTCCCGTGGGTGTCATAAAAGGCGACTAAGGGACTTATTAGAGAACCATACTACGATCGCCAACCTGCATGCCAAGCGTGATGATAATGGCAAACCCTGCCCCAAATCAGGGGAGGCTATGTCCAACATTATACGTCTTTCGGTTGAAATGATAAAGTAGCGAAGTTAGTTTTAGTAGTTAAGTACCCCTTAAAAAGGAACACGCCTTAACCCTTAAAAAAAGATATTCCATTTTTTTAAAACAGATGCGGCTTGCATATCCTTCCATTTTTCATTTCAAGTCATTAATACTACCACTACTATTAGTACTACAGCAAATGCATTAAATGAAATAGAGAACAAAGTTTGTATTCATCATCATCATCATCATTACAGCCGTAAGACGTCCACTACTGGACATAGGCCTCCCCCATTTTGGGAGGCTTTGGCATAATCGCCACGCTTGGCAGGCGGGTTGGCGATCGCAGTTTGGTGATAAAATGAATAGAGAACGCTGCTGCCCATTCTCTTGTAAGTCCCTTGGTCGCCTTTTACGACACCCACGGGAAGAAATGGGAATGGGAAGTTTGTATTAGTCAGATAATTTACCCGTAACATATCTGGGGGTATGAAAACAGATCATAACAGTACAAGCTGAAGGTTTTCCTCGCCACAACAACACGATGTACACAAGATAATTTTGCTACAATTTCCGTTTATTACAAGATCCTCTCTTCCGCAGTACAAGAGTTACAACCGCCTAATAATGCCATGTCTACTCATTAGATAAAACAAATAACACGAGTATCTACCCACAATATTATATTCTACTACCATACGCCAACGAGCAAAAATGTGCCTGCCAATATATTTTGTACTATGTCAATAATTCCTATTTTAAAAGCAGTCCTGTCTTTCTTTTTTAAATCTGGCCAGGGTGACAGAAAATTATAAGAAAAAAATAGGGCTCAAAAACTAAAAGGCCACGAGTTTCAGATGAGAATATTTTCTCGCACTCTTTTTATACTTTATAGACCTAGTAGCAGGCAGGTTTCAGTTTTGGAACTTACTTTATATTAAAATTAGTTTCATCATGTATCATTACATAAAACATGTTTTTAACGATAAATTTATGAGCTGAACACATTTTTGAATATAGCAATAACAAATTTAATAGTAGATTATAATTATATCTCTAGAAGTCGCTATAATTTTAATGTTACGTCATATACTAGCGAACTATCAAGATACTTCCAAAGATACGAGTAGATACCTCATTTGTCAAACTATGATAAGTAGTTTGGAAGTTATGAGGTACAGATTAATATACATACATACCAGTCAAACACATTAGTCACCGAAAATTTTTGTCTGTATATTAAAATGTCAACTGTAACTCTTTGACAGTTGTATGAAATGGCAGTAACGCGGCAAATTGACGTAGTATGACAATTTATTCCCCTGACTTAAATATTCACTCTCTCCGACACTTAAAACAAAACGACTAGGTTATGCCCTCCTAGCCAAGTTACAACCGTTTAGTGTCGAATTCCGTTCTCCAATCGGTAACGCCGCGGTGTCAGTAATTGTAGAAAATGATAAGTTGGTAGCCATGTTGACGCGCCTGAGTCGGCCGCTCGTTCTACAATATCTTTAGAAAAACGACATTATAACAAAGAATGCAGCGTTGAACATTGTAGAAATGATAATAATTCATTCTATTATTTTGAACGATGTGAACTTGGCTACGAAGTTTTTATTCGTTTGTTCTAACCACGTGACTTAACGTTGAGATGATTTTATTTCCATACAACATTTGATTAGTTTTTGATTAACGATTGCAGATTATCAACTTGGCTAGGGGTGTTTGCGTTACGACGTAGCAAAGGTGTCTAAACGGTAAACGCTATTAGTATTAGCAATCTTTACTACGCTGAGGCAGACATCCTCTCGTGATGGCATATTATGAGCAAAACGAAACGGTGAGATGATTAGCCAGTCAGCAAAGTTCGTAGGTGCCACCACCTAATGAGATTAGCCCTAACGATTATAGTTAGGACCTTATTAGGATAGTCCGAGACACCTTAGCTATTAGATAGTTACTAAGTGCTAGTTCTAACTAAAGCGGATTCTGCGAAAACAAAATAGCTTTAGTTTTTGCCAATGATTCAGTGGGAGCTGCAGATGAGGCCTTTGCCACGAGGCATGCCGATCTAAGAGACATTCTGTAAACGAGTACAAAAAGTTCTGAATTAAGGAATAATAAAAATATTTATTGTCTCAAAAAGTTCCATACAGTTATTGTTCCCTAGACCCTACACTAGAACTCCCTGTATGGGATCTAATTACTTAGTTCCGTTACATTAGAAAACAAAAATAAATTAACGTTTTCAAGGTTGTAGGTTAATTACCAGTGGTCAGAGTAGGTAGATTGATTTTACGTACTCGCATCATGAATAGTCATAGAAATCCAACATGGATTAACTTTTATTCCGGGATTTCATTTTGGTACTTAAGGGATTGAATCAAATATTGTGAAAGTAAGGTAATTTTTAAACTAGGTACTATATTAGAAATTTATAGAATGCGATAGATAAACATTTTTTTTTCTTACTGTGGAAGGCCGATCACCTATATACTATTAAAAAGACAGCAAAATAGTTAAACGTTTCTTATTCACTACTATACTAAAATAATTCAGAATATTGACAATGAGTGAATATGTGTATATGTGTGAAAGCGTGTTTGTGATATGTGGAGTGTGGGAGTGAGTAAGTGTGTAGTGTATGTGGTGACTAATGTTTATAGATGTGTCTCTGGGTGTAAGTTTTTGTTTAGTGTTTGTTGTTATTAAAATAATTAATTTATTGTTGTTTCAAACCCTAGAAAATTGGTTGTTTAATTCGAGCTGAAGAGACAAACATATTATTGTTAAAAGTGGCATTTTAATTATTAGTACTGTTTACTGAGCCATAAGAAATATTTCATAAAACTCAAATAATAAATAAGAGATGACCTTAATTAACTTTTAAATATAATAAGGTTTCGAAGATTAGTTTGGTCTCAGACATTAAGAACTTGTTCTCAGGGGAAATCTGCGACGCAAAACTTTGGAGGTTCGACTTTTACGTTTGAGATAAAAGTCCGATAAGTGGTATAGTTTTAACTTTGTTAGTAAACTAGTGAAAATGCAGGATAGTTCGGCTATTAATGCTTTTGCTATGCCAAAGTGATCATAGAGGTATGAGGAATAGGGTGTATAGTTCATTCAACCTCCATAGAAAAGGGACGATTCTCTGACAAGACGGCTGTTGTGTCTGGTGGGTAGCACTTTATGTCCGAATATTTTATATAGTATGTAGTCACGAGCACGAATATGTATACACTTACTAACTTTTAAAAGGGATTTTCTCCTATTGTACTGATTGTCATTTTATTTTATTACGAACATAGTATTTTGGAACCCACTCTATTACGAAATAGGCCTTATCTCAAAGTTGCAATCGTTATTTAAAGAGAAAATCACTTTTGAATTTGGCTATGTGTATACATACTATTACTCGTGATTGTAGGGGGGAACCGACTTATACACTAATATTAACGTAATTAGGAAAAACGAAAATTTTATCAGCCTGGGGTATTTGTTGGTATAGTCACATGGTTAAGGTGACGTAGCGAGATAAACGTGCTTTTTCTTTTTAGCGTACCTTTCTTACCGTATGACTTCCGTACTTAATCTTTTAGTGTATGTTTTTTGACTATATGATCTAGTATCCTGTAAAAGGAATACACGATACGATGAAATTTTCTCGATACAAAAAAATCGCAAAGTTCTATCTATGATTATGATTTTTTTAGCCTCAAGGCGAGATGCGTATGTATTATTAAACATAGTTTACTTTAAAACATTGATTATAATTCTATCTAAGTTTTTGTAAAACAGTTTTCGTTTTAATAATACTTTTCATTCATAAAAAACGGCGATTCGGTTTGGCACATACGTTATTTTATTCCAAGCGCACACACATTATCGCCATCTCTTCTTTTGCCTATCATAAATAGTGTCATCACTCTCGTTCGTTCATAAATCAGTCGCCCAGTAGGGCTCATCGAAGACAAACCTATGTCACTTTTTTACAAATCGGTGCGATCAAAATTACGTTTTTTAAATATTTGTGTTCACAGAAAAAGGTAGTAGTCAAGTATTTTGCTGTAATTATTTAATATAATAAGTGTTGGCTTTCCAAATAACTTTGTATTTCGTCTGTATATGTGTCTATTTTTGTAACTGTGAACAATATAACATTCTTTCTCTATTACCATTTAGAGACGACCTAAATTATGTATGAAAATGGGAAGAACCATAAACCAAAACTGAACAGTACCTTCAAGGTTAGGAGTGCCTGCACAGGGCAATTAATTTATTCATTTTGCAAGAATGAAATACCAATAAGATGATGATAACAATAAATCCAATTCACCACCTTCACTAAAGCATTACAGCAACAATCTATTCTCACTTTGTAAAATAATATTGAGTAAACACCTTATTTTCTAGAGAAGAACGTCTGTTTTATCCCAATAACTTATAATAATCATTCATTTAGAAATAAAATAAAATATATAATTAGTTTTTAGGTTTGAATTATGTCAACAATATATCTATATGTCAAGTACTGTCACTTCAAATGCAAGAGCACAACGAATGAATGGAGTAGCATTAGAATTGTAAAAAAGGTGAGGTTTTACTTGACAGCAGGCCAAAGAAGGGTAATTATTTAAACAGGCTGTGTCAAACGCCGAACTAGTATGTTTTTAACATAACATTGGTATGTAAAAGTGTTTGTACAAACCTACTTACAGAAATAAAATCATTTATCATTTATAGCAGATGTGAAGTTTTATTGAAAATATAAATTTTAATTTCATATATCAATCAAATCAGTTTATTTCGGGCTACAAAGACCCAAATCATAATACCATACAGACTATCATACATACAAATAAAAACCACGTAAACATAATTATTGTACACGAAGTGACGGCGACGTGTTGCGCTGTGTAGTATCGCGTAGCCTTCCGCGGAATCGCCGATACACGACACCCTTCGGCCAAAACTCTTCCTTGAGGAAAGTCTCGATTTGATGAGTTGGAACTCGCACCACGAATGACTTGAAGTTCGTGTTGTGGCACGGTTCCAACTTCTCGACCCTTAAGGTCCAGTTGAACTTAACACGTACAAACTCCACGATCTCCTTAACCTTCCTGGTGTAATGTAGACGGGACACATAGAGCTGCGTCGTTAGTGTAGCTGGACGCAGCAGCATATTGAGTCCTGCTAGCGCGGTCTCACACTGGTTCCGACTACGAAGCTTCTCTCTACCTTCACGAAGCCATCCATGTCAGGCACGTGGCCTGACGCCAGGCCTAGGTGTTTCGAACCCTATATGTACCGTGTTTGATACCTAATCATTAGCAGCCTATAACGTTCCCACTGCTGGGACACAGGCCTCCTCTCGGTGAGAGAGAGTGGGACATAATCCACCACGAGGGCCCAGTGCGTGTTGGTAGATGTCACATGTCTTCAATTTTTTGGTTCTAAGACATGCCGGTTTACTCACGATGTTTTCCTTCACAGTTTTGAGAGTCAGTGGTGTTGAAATAATTTACACAGAGTAAAGCGCCTGCTCGGGTTCGAACTCGTAAGTAGTAGCCGTTGCCACTGAGCCACCACTGCTTCTCGATATCTAATCGATATCTAATCAAAGGTCTACAAGAGTGCTTTCTGAAAACATATTGGCTATTTATAATTTTTCATTCCTACAAGATTTTAATCAAAATCAAATAATTGGATGATCAAAACAATGGTGTTTTACTCTGTTTTGAATAACACTAAACATACTTCTATAATCTTATGAAGACTGTTTAGCAAATTATTTGTGTACTCCATCTCTGAATTACCCCTAACCCCAAAGTAAATGTAATGAAAAATAAAGTTAGTAAAAGAACAAACATACATACGAGTTAATAGGCTGATAAACACATTGCTCTCAGCAGTCGGGTAAAACACCCAAATAAAAAGATATAATCTAGACATAGTTACAAAGTATCGGCAATAACATCGGTTTTGGTTTTCTAACCGCAGTCACACGTAATTACTAAAATATATGTATATATACGTCAAGTAATTTTGACATTTATCATACACATTGCCATACGTAATTGACCTTGAAGGAAATATAAATGACTTGTAAAATAAGGTGAAAAAAAAAATCATAACTAGTATTACGTAATGGACGAAGTCTATGTAAAATATTGTAATTGTCATTTACCAAATAAATGTATAGTGATCGGTGAAACGAAATTGAAGTTTATTAATCTCTTAAACACCATCACATATTTTATTTATAGAGCTCTAGAAGATTAATTCGTTATTTTTAATTTCATGTTGTAAATCTATATATTAATACGTGAAGCGAAAACTTTGGATCCCTTTTTACGAAAATTGGGCGGACGGGCGGAGTATGAAATTTCGCAGACGTATAGTTTATACAGAGAAGAAGTGACGAATGCTAATATTTTTTTTTTAATTGTGCGTAAAAATACATTATTTTCAATAAATAACACGTTACACACACTACTATTCATTACCGTATATTTAATAATACACACATGCATAGATATTCTTTTGTTTATGGTCCAAATCTGTGGTCTATAGTCTTACTGAATGTCAGTTCAGTTCAGTTTATTTATTTGTTAATATAGGTAAAATATAAAGATCTTATTTGTTTGTATTATTGTCAAGTATAAATATAGGTAATAAATTAATTTTATAGATATATAACCTATTTCATTTTTTCAATCTATGATCATATCGAGAATATTTGTCTGTAATATTATCTGTCTATAGTGTTACTGAATGTCAAATTTAACCATCTTATTTTTTTATATTTATTATTGTATATATATTTTCACTTAATAATGTATTTCTATTCAAATGAAGGACGGTCGAATTTCGACCAATGGGCGATCACTAGTAACTAATAAATACTTAAATTGTTTATTATATATTTTATATTATGGTGAGTTAATCAATCTCGTATAACCCAACATCCGTACATAAATATTAGCTAGCTTTTTCCCGCGACTTCGTTTGCGTAAATCTTACGTTACGCGGACGCACGTGAAGTCGCGGAATAAATAGGGTTAATGGGTAACGAATAAGGTTTAGTCGTGAAAGAGTAACAGACAGACAGAACTAGTTTCGTATTTATAATATTACATATAGATAAAGAAGATAATTTCTTGCTATAAGATAGTTTTATTGCTTATAATTAAATATTTGTATTATTTGTCTACTCCATCGCACGCTTTGTGCAAAAATTTCATAGACCGACTAAATTAATGCTACTTTCACGTACTTTTTTCTAAGATGTTTCCGTCTCTACCTTGCTATTGCAGTTTGACAGATGTGCAACAGTGACAGGAATAGTGCTTACAGCAAGGCTATGCTAAGTTAGTAACGTTTTTTATATCGAGAAATTTTCTGTCATTAGTTCAACATTTGGCCGCTGGTTTTCCTATTCTCTATAAACGGTTCAGATATAAGTTTGTGGCGGCCGGCCACTTTAGGTTGACCCGCCATAAACCACGCCCATTCTACTATCATTCACATTCAAGGTGGGCCCTTAAGTAAACATGTTTAGAGTTTTATTTAGAAACTCACTTCTGCCCGCGACTTCGTCCGCGTTAAATTTCTTGTTCCCCCGACCCTTCCCGTCGCGTCGAATTGCCTACCCGTGCGATATTCCCCGTTTTTGCAACATTTTTCATTACTGATCCGCTCCTCTTGGTTATAGCATGATGTTATATAGCGTATATATAGCCTTCCTCGATAAATAGGCTACTCAATACAAAAAGATTTTTGCATTTCGAACCAGTGGTTCCTGAGATTAGCGCGTTCAATCAATCAAACAAACAAACAAACTCTTCAGCTTTATAATATTAGTATAAAGGTATTATAATATTAATAAAAGATAAAGCTGTTTAGGTTTAATTGTTATGTGTTGGTTTTTAAGTTTTTTATGTATTTTAGACTAATGATGTATTTCTGTTATTTAAGTTTAATTAAGTAGATAAATATCCCTATTTTAGTATTAAATACATGTAGGTACATTTATGTAGTCGAAAGTATGAGTAGGAATAATAAAGATAGCCACTCTATCGAATTAGTTTTAAGTCTGATAAGATAGTTGTGAGATTACCTCTCACAACTATCTTACATAAATAAATAAATAAATATGTTACAAAATATAAACATTGTAAAAAGTAAAAATAAAAAGTTAATCAGTAAGAATTTAGATGTTTCACTATCGCATTAGGTACAAACCTGTAATGGTAGATGTAAGCTGGAAAATAAATAAATATATTCCATAATAAATAGTTGTGCGGTAAGCTTTGCTTACACGATGCTAGATTTTGCGTGAGATCGGTACAGTGTACACAGCCACATGATTATCCCAACTCTTTTTTAGGGTTCCGTTGCCAAATGGCAAAAAACGGAACCCTTATATATTCGTTATGTCTGTCTGTCTGTCCGTGTATGTCACAGCCATTTTTTTCCGAAACTATAAGAGCTATGTTGTTGAAACTTGGTAAGTAGATGTATTCTGTAAACCGCATTAAGATTTTCACACAAAAATAGAAAAAAACAATAAATTTTGGGGTTCCCCATACATAGAACTGAAACTCAAAAAATTTTTTTTCATCGTACCCATACGTGTGGGGTATCTATGGATAGGTCTTTAAAAATGATATTGAGGTTTCTAATATCATTTTTTTCTAAACTGTATAGTTTGCGCGAGAGACACTCCCAAAGTGGTAAAATGTGTGTCCCCCCCTGTAACTTCTAAAATAAGAGAATGATAAAACTAAAAAAAATATATGATGTACATTGCTATATAAACTTCCAACGAAAATTGGTTTCAACAAGATCTAGTAAGTAGTTTTTTTTTATACGTCATAAATCGTAAACCGCAATTTACCTTTCATTCAATCAACTCAAATATAAAAATTAAAAAAATAGGATTTAATTTCATAAACACAAGCCTTATGCATAAACCGTGAATACCTACAGGTTTGTACGGAACCCTCGGTGCGCGAGTCCGACTCGCACTTGGCCGGTATTTTTCTTGTTAAATTATTGGAGGTCATTTAAAAACCCTCGTTCAGAAGAGAAGCTGATTGTCTAACAATACTAATAAAATAACAACTCGATACTCAATATCTTTATTGCTTTACCATACTGTGTGGTAACTTTGTAATTTAGATCATTATGGACCCTGTAGGGCGCAACATAACATCGTGCATAGATTCTCAGAAGGGTTAAGCAGAGGTGTACCTATACTATACCCACATTTTGCCAGTTAGGTTTTAGTCTCATGTAATAGAGGCGAGTCTATTGCCATTTAACGAGTGCATCCCATCCACCCTCAGGATAAAGCGGGAGGATACGTCCGGGTGTTTCCATTGCAAGGATCGTCTGGAGGACACGGTGGAGCATACGGTGGAGGTGTGCCCTGCCTGGGTGGAGTACCGCCGTGTCCTCGTGGAGGCGATCGGCGGCGGCGACCTCTCGCGTCCGGCCCTGGTGCGAGCCATGGTACGGAGCGAGAGGGAATGGGAAGCCGTCACCTCCTTCTGCGAAGCAGTAATGCTCGCGAAGGAGGAGGCGGGGCGCGTGAGGGAGTGGCAGTCTCTGCGCCCTCACGTCCCAAGCCGCCGCAGGAGGAGACGCCCCGGGCGTCGGGAGTCGATTGCGGACTCCCGGCCACCGTAGGCCCGAGCTTGCGGGTGGCGAGCAATGGGTAGCTCGCCGCCCGGTAAGGACCAAGCTTGAGTCGACGGCGCGCAGTGTTCCACGCGCGCCTCAAAGAGATGTCAGCAGCAGTGTAGGGGTCTACTAGGACCGATGCCTGCCGGGGTCGCGTGATTGTTCGAAAGAGATACCGTGACCCTGGCACATGGGCAACTGATGGAACACGGGTGGGTTTTAGTCAGTAAAAGTCTGACACGCCCTCCCGCTCCGCCCAGAGCGGGAGAAGTCATTTGATGATTTCCCATCCTCAAAAAAAAAAAAAATCCCATCCACCCCGGTTGTCCCGCCCCGTTAACGGGGTGGTTGAGAAAAATTGTTGCATCGACCCCGGTTGAGCCGACCCGTCGTTTAACGGGGTGGATGGTACAGATCTAGCCGCATCTACCCCGGTGTGTTTCTAACGAAGCGGACAGCACAGATTGAGTAGTATACGCCCCGGTACTGTTTAAAGAGGCAAAATAGGAGTATTGTGTTCAGCAAAAAATTACATCTTATAAATAAAAAAGTACAAAACGCGAAATGTGTTATTATCAGACCGAAATCCACGCGGTGACGCGGACAAAGCTAGAGTAAAAAAAAAAACCGAAAGTTATGGAATTCTTAAGGCACTGCATATACTGCGATGATGCCTCTTCATACGAAATTATATCGCAACAAGTTCAAAGCTTATGGGAATCAACCCCGTGTAATCGTTTACAGAACTATTTACTTACGGACAGCTCCATACAACAAAAAAATTAGATTGTATGGATGGACAAATAACAATATTACATTTCCTGGAATAATAGTAATGAACCTACTTTGAAGGCATGCAGCGTTTTCTAGCTGACATACAAAATGTGTAAGAAAATGAAAAATCTCTTAAAACACTACCGGGGCGTATGCTACTCAATCTGTGCTGTCCGTTTCATTAAAAACACACCGGGGTAGATGAGACTAGATCTATGCCATCCACCCCGTTAAACGATGGGGTCGGCACTACCGAGGTCGATGCAACAATTTTTCCCAACCACCCCGTTAACGGGACGGGACGACCGGGGTGGATGGGATGCACTCCATTTAACGGACACAAATCCAGACACCAAGCTGCAACTGAAAATATAATTCAATAGTTTTAATTTCAATTAAACTTATCTCACAGGGCTAACATATTCAGAATTTTCAAGCAGTTTTTAATCTAATCGAATATATTTGCGTATACACGTTTGCTGCAGTTCGACCGTAGATTGGCGACCATTCTTACGTATTATGACCCTTCATGTTGTCTCGGCTGTTATTCTTGGATATTCCACAGTTGTTACGGGTCTGTTAGCCAGTCTTACCAAGGAGTGTAGTGTTACCCAGTAACTGGCTTGTGGAGGCCAGATATTCAGTTAGTCTAGGTAAAGTACTGATTTTCAGCTGCATCTGGTTAGACTGTAATTCGACCGCAACAATATTTGGGAAAGTTAGACAGGTGATGAACGTATATGGTAATACAATATATTTTTTCATGAAGAGAAATGGCATTTCCACATGCCTAGAGGCAATATGCACGAATGTTTATTTTACCATTTAATTCAGTCAGTGCTATGTAATAAGAGGTGAGCGTATTGTCAATTTTACTCGCCATCTATCTTATATATATAAAAATCTTGTGTCACGATGTATGTTGCCAATAAACTCCAAAACTACTGAACCGATTTCAATCAAATTTCACATGTACCCGTATTTTGATCTAACTTACTGGATAGAATAGTTATCATCTCAATTATTCGCTTATGTCGTGAATGTAAACGAATAAAATGTATCAATTAATTGTTTCTTAAGCAAGTGTTTATTTACCGCCATCTATGAGAACTCCATAAAACTATGTTTAGTTTACGTAAACGTTGATTCATCAATAAAATTCTTCAATATTGTTTGACATCTAGGTTACAAATACACCCAATAGTTGGCGCTGTGTTCTGTTTCTTAGAATATAAATTCTATTACTTCTTTATTTCACGTAATATTTATTTATGTTCACGATATAACCGTATTATTTTAATGGTTTGTGAGTGATATTTTTATAATTATACTGCGTATTATGTTACAATATTATTACCATTAATAACAAAAATAAACGAACTATTTTTGTTAGAAAATTATTAAAGTCTTGGCGCCAAATTTTAATCAAAGTTTCAAATGCGAACTAGAATGTTCTGGAAATTCAATGTTCATGTATAAATACTGGCGCCGAGTGTCACCGCAGTACAGTTCCTTTTTAAACCAGTGAATTAATACTATCTCCCGGAAAGTGATAGTCTCAGTAAAATCTCAGTGCAAGTCTTAGTACTACTCTCTGCGTCAGTCTCTACGTAAATATACCTGTGCATTCACCAAGTATATAACCTCTGCAAGTATTAATCAGTGCAAAATCATAACTTTATACACATGTAAGTATTTTTGCTTGCATTTTATTTTATTTTCTTCATGTATTTTGTAAATAAGTTATTGTTTATAAAGAATAGTTAAAGATAAGAAAAATAAAATCTACATTTAATAAATTATAGTTTGAAAAATCTAAAAAACACGCTTTTGAAACTAACTAAACTAAAAATTTAAAAATAAAACCGGAGTACTCAATTTAAAAATTCATATTGTTGTACAAAAAGCGTGGGGGGTTTGATTTGCATTGCTGTAAATATTTTAACGATAGTTTAGTATACCTGTAGTAATTATAATAAGCACCCTACGCATTTTGTACGACAATATGAATTTTTCAAATGAGTACTCCAGTTTTATTTTCAATTTAGCTAATTCGATTTTACCGGAAGGGTTTTATTTCCTTAGTTGCGATTAGAGAAATAAAATATGGCGGTACGAAGTTCGCCGGGTTAGCTATTAGTATTATATTTTATCAAGTTCTTGAAACATCGTAAGGAAACCGGCATGTCCTAGAACCAAAAATTTGAAGAAATGTGACATCTACGAACCCGCACTGGGCCCGTGTGGTATATTACGGCCCACTCCCTGTCACCAGGAGGAGGCCTGTGTCCCAGCAGTGGGAACAATATAGGCTGATGATGATGATCAAGCTCTTCTAAGTGAAGAGACAGTTGAGCTGCTGAAGAGTTTGTTGCGTCAGTTTTTCTTCCCAACTTGCCGGTGGACTGTCTTCTTCCCAACTAAAGCACTAGGAAGTGGTGAAGGGCGGGCATTTTGGGAACTGTCTTATGTAATTTTGTCATCCGAAAAGTGCTGACTCCAATCTGCAGTCCAATCTACGGAACAATGAGATCGCTTCGGAAAGCCTCTGATGCTCCCAGGAAGCTTCTGCGCTTTTAGGCGAAGCTAGACTGGCTTTGTTAGTCAGAATAAAATAAATATAAAAAAGACCCTCATTTATATTTTCCGACCTCCACGCGGGCGAAGCCGCTGGCAAAAGCTAGTACTATATATAAAATTCAAAGTCCTGAGTGACTGGCTGACTGATATATCAACGCACAGCCTAAACTGCTGGTCCTAGAGACATGAAATTTGGTGGGTGTGTTCTTTGTGAAGAGTAGGTATCCACTAATAAAAGGGTTTTTGAAATTCCACCACCCCTAAGAGGATGAAATGGGGGGTTGAAAGGTTAATTTTCTCGACATCCACGCGGGTGAAGCCGCGAGCAGAAGCTAGTGCTTTTATAAAATAGTATATCGACTGAAATAGTAAACTCGCCGATATACCACATCCAAACATTTTTTTAAACATAATAATAATTTAAATACTTTAAAGTTTATTTAAAGACATCATTTATTTTGTTTGGCGATATGGGATAAAAAGAGCCAGGAATAAATAACATTTTGTTTGATTGGAGGCAGTAATAGATACATTTCTAACCTACGAAAGGTCTTTTCCTAAACATGCAGCGCGTTTTTGTTCTACCAAAATAATAATAATAGTTTCCTGTCGCCGACGTTGTAATTCTTACCTGAAATATTTCTCCAAATCTAAAATGTTCTCAACTTTGGCGGCTTACTAAAAATAATATGTTCTGTGTGGTCTTTGGTGGAAAACGTAGTGTAGGACGCCCCCCAGCTAGATGGACCGATGACCTCAAAAAGGTGGCTGGGACAGACTGGATGCGGAAGGTGAAAGACAGGATGTTGTGGCGCAGCATGGGAGAGGCCTTTGTCCAGTAGTGGACTGCAATAGGCTGAGTTGATGTGTGGTCTTTAAAAATACTCAATTATTTTTGACAGCTGTAAAAAAGAAACACCCAGAATGGGTGATCTCTTTTATACTGAACTTTAAAGTCAGTATCAAAAAGATCATCCATTCTGGGTTTTAAATATCATATTTAATTCAAATCAAATCAACATATTTTTTATTTGATATAAACCTACACGTGCACGTATGAAACATCAGTAGATGCACGGTCCCAAATTGTTGATTCCTATGGAGATGAGCTGGCAAGAAACTCGAATTATTATAATATTTAACACCATTATACGATAGTTCTCGCAATGGTCTTCCTTGGTACGTGTGGATCGCACAGTCTGCCGGATTAAGAGCTTTCCGTCGGCACCAATTATTTGTTTCGATCAATGCAAGCGTGACTCAGAGCCGATTCCGTTAAGCTGCCAACATTATATGGAGGAGTGTATGAATGATTCCGTTTTATTGCCGGAAGAGTTAATCAATCGTGTGTGATTTATTGAAGAGTTTTTTGTTGATCTGCAGTTGGAAGGAAATGTCTGTGTCTGGCTGTCTTTCAATCACCAAGCTGCGTCCGCAGTGTGTACCGATTTAAAGGGTATTTCGAAACGTTTCGTTCGTTAATGAGATAATTATATTCTATTTTTGACTAATTATCGAAAACCTACATTTCGTGGCAAGCGTCTACAACTAGCCACTTTCAATAAAAAAAAATCTATGTCAGGAAAAAAAAAATTGAGTATTTTTTCTTCCTCGTCTTAGCATTGAAAACGACAACACCTAAACTAAACTTCTCCTCTCTCTTATCTTAATCTCATAACTGGGTGTTATTCACAAAAATCGTACGTAACGGATATGAAACAGATAGGAAAATAAGTTGAATGTAACAGAAAATGTACCGAAAAAGGAGTCAGAACAACTTTTAAATTAATTATGATTTTCGTACTGCAGTCAACTCCTTTGCCATGGACATAGCTTTACCTTTACACATCAGAGAAACGTAACAGAAAAGTAACGTATATGAACAATTAGCATATGTCTGACCTACAAAATATTATGTAGTGTCGAAATAAGCTTGCTTCCACGAAAACCTTCGACCTATTTAACTTCTTACACCACATTTTAGTTCTTGTAATAATATAAAAACGTGAAAATACTAACCAAAGTCAGATAAACCACACAAACGAATTTCTTAGATAAAAGACGAATTAGAACGTCACACACAAAGATACTCGCACTGTGCTAAAAAACAAATTGACAGAATCCATTGTCACGCCACCTGTTACAGTGTTAGATGTGTAACGTTGCCAGTAAATAATTTTATTTACAAGATGGGTATAATTTTGTAAAACCCTGTAACTGAGTGGAGTAACGGAGACGAAATGAATTTTGGACATGCATTAAAGTATGTAAATGTTATGTATTAATAACTATGTATTGTATTTTGATTATATGATAACATAATTTAACGCATACCAATGCTAAAAAAACACAAAATTACATTGCGATACCATTGCACGTCGAAAAATAAATTTTAAAAGTTACTTTATATAAAGCGGGACAAGGTTTTTCTGTATGAAATTACTTCGGCCACAGTATTAAAATTTTAAATTATGAAAAATCTACTTACTTATTGACAGTTTTAATAAAAACAAATGGTAGTTCAATAGTTTTAGAATTAGGGTGAACTGAAATTTAACTAGCAAATAAAAATAAGCAAGCTGGACGCGGAGAGCGTAGCAAAAGTACAACATTTTTGCATAATACCCAACTACTACGCCCTACTGTTTTATACAAGACTTCCGCTTAGTCTAAAGATCATCAAAAATGTACACAGCACATAGAATATGCTACACTGATTCTACATTAATCTTACCCACATAGCATACCCTTTAACGAGGTAAAGAAGCCAAAATGTACATAAAATACGAAAACACATTACCCAATGTAGACAGACTGTTAAAATGACCAACCCGTCCACCATCAAAATGCAATGAAGCATGATTACATTCAGTTAGTGTTCGGAGAACTAGACTGGATGCATAATTCTTAGTCCAACTGGCGTTCAATAATTCAGGCCGAAGGCCGAAAGCCGAGAGCCGAAAGCCAGGCAGTCCTCGATGGGTTCAGATGTTTTATTTTAGTTATCACTTATTCAGTTGTTCGCGACTTGAATGATGATAAACTGTATTTGTATGAAGTTATGAAGGGTGCGGGTTTATTATTATGATTTATGGACGTGGTTTTGTGTGGAATAACTATGTTTGACTATTGAGAATATTAAGGAATTTGGAGATCTTTTATTGACGGGTAAAATGTTATCAAAGAAAAACTTCCTTCCATTAATTGCAGTGAGTTGATAAGGCACTGCTGAGCTTTTACACGTAACCAACTTTGAGCTGAGCGCTACGCTGCTACGAAATCGCGTAGCATTCCTGCTACGCTTCTACGAGTTACCAAAAAGTTTGCTAGCAACGCTGAACCAGTACCGTTCGCTGCGGTATAGCTCTATTGAATTATGAACTATTCATTTTTTCTATAAAACAATTCACATTTTGTTTGAACTTAGCGTAATTAATGTAATTATTTTTGCATGCAGCAAAAGATAAAGTAAATAGACACGTTTCTAAAATATTAACATTGGATAGATATTCGAACTCAATAAAATACTAATTTAATTTTAAATAACGCATCTGGCTGTTTTAACTTGAAATCACATAGTAACGACTTATTGAAGAGACCTAAGACCAGAAAATAAAGTCGATTATTACCTAAAGAGCTGTTTTAGAAAAACACCACCATTTTACGATGTCATTACAAGACATAACCGCACAGAAAACGACGAGTTTTTACTCAGAACGTCGTTATAAAGAGGACAATCGCTTTTTGTTTAACACCTCTTATTTACGACTGAACCGTAAAATATATATTTTGGTGGTAAAAGTGAGTTTTAAAGTGGGTGTAAACGGATGTTTTAACCCCTTATTGACGATGTACGCCATAAAATGGGGTGTAAGGAAGGAACGCACATCAACCTGCTTCCTTTGCAGAGGAATTTTGGGTAGAAAACCTATTCTTCAGAAATGCAATGAAAAGGGAAAAAGGGATGGTCGCATAAATATGTATGATAAAAGTTATTCCCGTACAAATTTATGTATTTAGTATTATACCAATGAAAATTGCTGCTTTGCAGTCTTTATATAAGTCAATATATTTTCTGCTACTATATTTTAAGTTCAATAGTCCAATATGTGAATATACGACCCATTCATATACCCCTACCATAATAATGCACAGGACAGACTTAATGAAGACACTCTGAAGTCTCAAGGAGTCTTTAGTTAAGTCCGAGTCTTAAGTATAGTATGCACTAAGCTTTGATGAAGTCTGTAAGCGTCTGGAGATACACATATACTCTAGGAACGGTTTATTAGGATCCTCGAACCTGTAAGATGTTTTCAAGTACACAACATTGTTGTTTAAACGTTTGGATGTAAGTTACAATTCAATTAAAAGAGAAGTAAAGATGCAAGTCTGCAATATATTGCATAATCTTGTTTTTACTGACGGAGTGAGATACGTACCAAAATAACTCTAACTTGATGAAAATATTACCCAGCCATAATTGTACATGGTTTTCACGTGTTTTTTTTTTTTTTTTTTTTCAGGATGGGAAATCATCAAATGACTTCTCCCGCTCTGGGCGGAACGGGAGGGCGTGTCAGACTTTTACTGACTAAAACCCACCCGTGTTCCATCAGTTGCCCATGTGCCAGGGTCACGGTATCTCTTTCGAACAATCACGCGACCCCGGCAGGCATCGGTCCTATTAGACCCCTACGCTGCTGCTGACATCTCTTTGAGGCGCGCTTGGAACACTGCGCGCCGTCGACCCGAGCTTGGTCCTTACCGGGCGGCGAGCTACCCATTGCTCGCCACCCGCAAGCTCGCGCCTACGGTGGCCGGGAGTCCGCAATCGACTCCCGACGCCCGGGGCGTCTCCTCCTGGTTTTCACGTGATGAGACCAAGATTATGTTTGGACTTCAAAAGACACTGTGACCTTTGAGTTTATATCCATCTTTTTTTTTCAGAGTAGTCAGGAAACGTTGTCCTCATCTTGTTTTAATTAAAAAAATTATGAATTACATGTAAAAGTGTTTGTACAAACCTACAGAAATAAAATAATTTATCATTTTTCAACAAGGATGGATCCCAAAACTTCCCATTTACCTTAAATCTGGTGTCACACTGTGTTTTTTGTCTTCTCTAAGCGTGTTAATGGCAGTCTTAATACAGTTAGCCTGGAGTTCGGCTACTAGTTAATTATATTTTTTTTATTTAACTGTATTAAAAGCTTGAGTAAATTCAAAATATTAAAAAAAAATGAAAGAAAAATTGTTTATTCAGCAGAAACAAAACGTATATAATAAAAATAAAATAAAATAGATACGGAAAAAGTGCGCACGTATATATAGCCAAAAGCCCCGTATTCAAGTTAAAATGTGCCAAACGTTGACATTTAAAGTCAGTGCTCGGTGAAAAACCATATTGAGCTGAGAACTTACAACACTGTTGGAACAAGCCTCGTCTCTTCGAGAGGGACTGGGCTGCAATCTAGCACGCAGGCCCATTAACGAATCTTTAGTTCAAGACATGCCCGTTTCCTTACGATGTTGCCTTTCGTCGTTTAGAGAGCAGTGGTCAGGCAGACGTAATGCTCTATATTCTAGTATTATTGGTAACGAACTAGTTTGTGGAGAAATAATGACAGTTGCACGGATTTGTCTAAGGGTAAGCTACGATTGCCTAGGTTATACGTGAATTGGTGACTATTCATTACATATCGAAACACCGTCGTATGAGAAAAGCAAGTTAAACCATTGGTCTCGGCTGTCATTTGTAGATTTTTGACAGACGGTTCGGTAAACAATAACCCAGTAACTGGGTTGTGGAGGTCAGATCGCTAGTCTCTTCATATAAAGTGCCAGTATTTTATATGGAGTGATTGCCTATCTGACTTCTGCAGTTTGTATGAAGTTAAATAGCAATTCAGACGCATCCGGTTAGACTAGAAGCTGACCCCAAAATAAGTGGGAAAAGGCTAGGCAGATAATGACTGCTAACAAAGTAGGTAATATTAATAAGAAACGTACGATGTTATGTATGATGATATTATAATCTTTATCAATCATGATATAGTCGGGCCGTAATTCTTTATCAACGATAGCTTAATTGACTGTTAGGAAAGAAAGGAAATGATAACTAATTGTACGTTAGCTCAATATGGACGGAGTTATTACTTCTCATTAGTTTGGGAACGACCTTCATTTGTCATGCTTGTTATCGTGTGATCTAGTATGGACAGAATAATCTGTGAAGAACGTGTGGGAACATATTCATTCTTCGGAGAAAGGTTGGTAAATCACAAGTCTACATGTTGGAATGAATATTTTTGTATGCTGTATAAGTACAGTGTATACGTAAAGTCAACATTACACGTATATCTTCCTTTTTTGGTAATATTTAGGTATAACAATTTGTTTTGTTTTATTTATTTTAAGAAGATTTCATTTTATATTTAGTTTTTGGGCATCATAGGGGTGATACGTGATGTTAAATAGCCTATTCTTCAGGAATTGCTTTATAAAATGCAACTTACCGTTATACTGGGATCTATCACGCAGGTCCGCGAGATCTATTTGTAAGAGTTACCGTGGCCTTGGCATATGGACAACTGAAGGAAACGGGTGGGTTTTAGTCAGTAAAATTCTGACACGCCCTTCCACTCCACTTTAGAGCGGGAGAGGTCATCTGATGATTTCCCACCCACAAAAAATAAATAAATGGCTTTCTTTAAAATCGACACTTACATTACTAGAAAAGTTTTATGCGTGGAAGGATATCTTAGTAATTTGCGAGATTGTAGTCAAATCCAGCACTTACATTACTGAACAGTAATAATTACAGATCTTCGCCTTCTCCATAGAAACCCTCCTACTACACTTTACAATGCGCAACTAGCTGCTTAATTTTTGACTGACCTATCCCTTGACCACTTAAAAGTGCCTGTAATTGGTTTTATTTCAATAAATGTATTGTGTTTGAGTTAGATTTTGACTACATTATTGACAAACCATGCTTAAATTTGACAATTTAAAAAATTCTATAAATTATGTCACAAAAATGATAAATGTTATAGTTTAGGCGACCCATACTAATTGAAACAGATGTTACTGAGCTTGTACCAGCTTGTGCAACTATGAATATATATGATATTTTATTTATGCATGTAATTTAGAGCCGGATTTACTGGCGATTAAAAAGTCGCACGTACAAATCCCATCACGTTAAAATATTGTGATGACCTTTTAATTGCGTATTGTGTGTTCCATTTGTTTAATGATTTAGAAAACACTATATTCAACAGTTGGCTTTGATTATACTGGTACGTGATATCATTAATTTTACTAGCATAATCAACCTGTAATGTTGCGTGTGGTGCCAGACGTAAAGAATAGAACCAACCCATTCCTTCCCGTGGATGTCATAAAAGGTGACTAAGGGACTTATTAGAGAATGGACAGCAGCGTTCTTAATGCATTTTAATACCATACTACGATGCTCGATGAGTTACCCCATCTATTCACTATAGACATTGTTTGTCTATAGTGAATGAATGGGGCCAAGCCGTGAGCTTATAGTTTTATCTTTATTGAACGTGCTTCAAAATGGTTGAAAAATACGCTATGAGTTTGGCGCCTGCAGTAGCGTCTATCAGTTCTTTTAACGCGCAGACAAAAGGATATGTAGAACACAATATAAAGTGTTCTATAGTTTATGGAAAGCACGCATGGTCGTCAAATTGGTAGTTGCATTATCCAGAGAACGCTGTTTCCATTTACGAGAGAATATTGTGGCCATAAAGGTTCTTTGTAAAGAACATGCCTACTGTGTATCAGGAAAACAGTGTTCTATTTAAATTAAAGACCCGAAATTCTAAATATTCATTTCGTATTACAATGGTCCGAAAGATATGAGACAGACAATATTTTTTTCCAAGTTTTTCTGAGAACAATATGGCTCTTCAGATTTCCATCTTAATTTCGCTACGAATGTTTAATATCTCGATCCGAAATGGACATTTTCATTCGAAATTCAATGTAATATCGTTCTCTGTTTATGTCTACGCAGATAAAAGATGAGAGCTTTATTATAAAAGCAATAACAATCACTAGGAGGACTTAGGATTATAGAAAATCGTTTGAATGATCCTGGAATTTGAAGATCTTTAAGAGGGTTTCGTCGCTTGGAATTCAGATCTTTAATTTTCATTCCATTCAAAGGTGGCAATTAGTGAAAATTCCAGTGGGTATGAATTTTTCTTCTTCATAAGTATATTTTTTTAAACAGGTCAAAATGCTAGAGGACTATTGCCACTTCACTGAGATAAGAATATTTATTGTTACTAGTGATCGCCCATTGGTCGAAATTCAACCGTACTTCATTACAATAGAAATATATTATTAAATGAAAAAAAAAATGTAATAAATATAAAAAAAAATAATATGGATATTTGACATTCTGAAACACTATAGACAAATTGTTATATATATAGAATTTTCCCTATTATTTTTAATTAATTATGACAGTTTAAAATGTCATAATTATAATCCGCCTGTACAATTGTGACGCATACAACCTCTATAGTTTGCACACGACACTAAGTTTTGTATGGGAAACTTACTAATGCCATACTTGACACTCCCCATAAAACCACAAAAAATATTTCTTATAAATCTAAACTAAATTCCTATCGTCGCTATTATAAATAATATTAAAGACAAATATTCTCGATATAATCATAGATTTTAAAAATGAAATAGGTTATATATCTATAAAATTAATTTATTACCTATGGTTCTACTTGACATTCAGTAAGACTATAGACACAAAATATTAAAGACAGATATCTATGCATGTGTGTATTGTATACACGGTAATGAATAGTAGTGTGTTTAACGTGTTATTTATTGAAAATAATGTATATTTACGCATAATTTAAAAAAAATATTTTCATTCGTCACTTCGTCTCTGTATAAACTATAAGTGTGCGAAAATTCATATTCCTCCGTCCGCCCAATTTTCGTAAAAAGGGATCCAAAGTTTTCGCTTCACGTATTAATATATAGATGATTCTTTATTTAAATGAACACGAAAAATGTATTGACTATCACAGTTTGTTTACTTCAGCAGACAAGAAAGCACTTCTGGTCGATTCGTGACTAGCTTACGTTAGTCGACAAACACATTTATTTTTATTTACCTAGAATCACATTAAAGAGTAGCTACCTCGTGAGTAGAAATTGCAAGCTCTACTGCTAAGCATGAGCGGGACCTCATGCTGTGCAGTAAAGCCGATCTGGCCTGGTAGCCCGACCTGATTACCAGGTTGAGCAAATTGTAATTTGGTTTAACGATCAGGAACAATTGTATAGAATCAAGTTCTTCTAACTTAACAGACAGCTGTGCTGCTGGGGAGTTTGTCCCGCCACTTCTTCTTCTCAGCTAAAGCACTAGGAAGTGTCGAAGGGCGGGCGTTTTGGGGGGACTGTCTTTTGTAACTTTGACGTTCAAAAAGTGCTGACTCTCAGCCTAGTTTGAATAAATGACTTTTGATTTTGATTTTGAACATCCCAGTAGCAGTCTGGAGTCAAAATTAGTGCCTGGAAGATGGGCCATACGCTCGCCTATTTTGCATGGGACAATGGCGAAATGTGGATGTACCGTACACCTCTCTCTTTCAAGAATACACATGTGATTTTATGTATATGTTACATTAAAGATGCTTATAAACATGAATAGGAACTCTACTTTTCTTTTATATTCGACAACTTGACAAAGATCCTTTTACGTTCCTAAAGCGCGACAACACGAAGTAACAAATCATACCACAACAACAGAATGATAAATAAACTCTACTAACACTTAGAAACTGTATCATTCGTGGTTACAGAGTAAAATTCGGTATAAAAGCAGTAGTCGAGAACTAAAAGCCACCTGCACGGGTGCGGTAATAAATCTTACGTACACGCGTTTTATCCCGCGTAGTAACCCGACAGCGTTTGATATACGAAGCATTCCAGTGCTTTGGAAATTCTGAATTTTATTGGAATATAGAATATTCTGGAGTGTCTGTTTAGGTTTTGGTTGTTGGTGAGACTTGGTAATAGAAAAAAAAAATTGTAAAATAGAAAATATACTTTTATTGTCCAGGTAATACAGTAAGCAAACATAGGTTAACATTAAGTTTAGACGACATGAGTAGCTTAAATATTACCTACAGCTAATTGCAGTATATTATTTTCCAGTGAACCCCAAACTAGACAGTTAGTCTGTATCTTGGGCCTCAGGATACGAATAACAGAGTGGAGACTAGAGAGGTGATTTCAGTAATGGTATGAGTGTATGTGTAAATAATGGTAAATATAATTGTTTATTAGTTTCAGTTAATAGCTAAAGTTGGTTTTTACCTAAGTATTTGGTTCTATTTTACAGTTATTTATGTTGTCCAGTATGGTATTTTTGAGTAAACATAGCTGGAGCGACTTTGACAAACAAAATAAATCTTTGTCGTTCTGCGGATCATAAAAATGTTGGGTAAAAAAAATTATGATGCATATGAAAATTTTTAAAAGCTTATAGCATCACCAGACATGAATATACATTACTTTTTAATCACACCTTTATGGGTTGAAAGCAATTTAAATATATCATCATCATCATATCATCAGCCGAAAGACGTCCACTGTAACCGCCAGGCAACGCCAATTCGACCGATTCAGTGCTTCTCGCATCCATCAGATTCCCGCGGCCTTCACTAGGTCCTCGGTCCATCCTTTCCAACGCTATGCCTTTCAGTACGCGGTCACCACTGTAGAACCATCCGGCCCCATCGACCATTTGTTCTGCGAGCAATGTGCCTGCCTTCTGCCATTTAGGTTGGCAGTTCAAATCAAATCAAATCAATCAAAAATATTTATTTGCTAGAATATGGTACATAAGGTGTTACAGTAATTTAGTTTCAACATATCCTGCCCCTATCCCCTGGCGTGCAAATGTCAATTACAATCAGCGATGTCAATTATTTTACCTTACAAATTACAAATTAAAGATTCTATTGATTTATCTTCTAAATAGTCCATAATGGTATAATATTTTTGTACAGCAATAGTTTGAATAGTAATTTTTTAAACAATGTCAGGGGTAAGTCTTGAAAACTATTTGGTAAACGATTTGTAAATAATAATCGACATGCAGTATACATTATTTTTAAATAATTTTAGTTTTATTGGTGGCAGCTTAAGTCTATCTTTATGCCGCCTATTTGGCCTGATTGTGCTTGCTTCAAATAAATTATAATTGCTCTTAACAAAAATACACGTTTCAAAAATATACAAACACGGCAAAGGTAGAATTTTAAGTTTTTGAAATAGTGGCTTACAGCTATCTAAAAAGTGAGCTCCACAAATTGCTCGGACACATTTTTTTGAGCTTTGAAAACTCTTTCAAAATCTACTGAGTTCCCCCATATTATAATACCATATCTAAGTACTGATGATACATAACCATGGTAAGCCAGCATTGCAGTATTATGGTTAACTGTTTGTTTAATTCTATTCAACACACATGCGAAACGATATATTTTTGAAAGAATTTTATCAATATGTGGTTTCCAACTGCAGTTTTTATCGACCGTTATACCTAAGAATACACAATTATCGACTGCGGTCAAGTGCGAATCTTTATATTGAAAGTCTAGTATATTTGTGTTTGCATTGTATGTCTGAAAATGTATTATATTCGTTTTAGTCATATTTAGTTTTAGGTCATTTTTTTCTAGCCAGTCGATTGCATTGTCAAGAGATTGGACGATTTCATTTTCCAAATTTTTGTCATTGTCACTCTTAACAATTATTGAAGTGTCATCGGCAAATAGTATGCAATCTTTGCCTATTGCCTTTTTTTTTATTTTTTTTTTTTTATTGTGGGGCATCTCGTAGTTAATCCTGAAAAGATTGTTACTACTTAAACGGATTGGGGCCCGGCGAGTTCTAAAAAGTTACCTTTTTAGGCCTCCAGCCGGGGTGCCTATTGCCTCTGGAATGTCGTTAATATATACCAGAAAAAGTAGTGGGGATACGATACCTCCCTGTGGCGTGCCATAATTATTTTGTTTATATTCAGACCTAAACGTTTTTTTTTTTCATTTTTACAAGTTTCTTTTCTTCTGTTCTTCAGGCTATGTTGTTGACCTTGGATCTCCTAATCAGAAAAGAGGACAATTTATATGTGACTGTATAATTGACTGCCTCGTTGGTCTAGTGGTAGCAACCGCAACTGCTGAGCATGAGGTCTTGGGTTCGATTCCCAGGTCGGGCATAGTGTTATTGGGTTTTTCCATCTGGAATTTCTCTGTAGCAGCCCGAAGTCTGGATTGGTGCCCGGTGGTTGGCAATAGGCTCGCCCCCTATTACATATGGGACTTAAACATAACTGGTGAAATGTGGGTGTACTGTAGGTACACCTCTGCCTAACCCTTCGGGGAAACAAGGCGTGATGTTATGTTTATGTTATGTATAATTGTAAACGTCATTATCTATATGTCTCGCCAAATTGTAGGCAGTCGATAAATTGTAAACCATGCTTACAATAACCATAGTATATACACATCAAACCGTCAAATAGTGAATGATCCTGCATTTACTAACAGGGTTCATAATCTGTCCGATTTAATCAGCTGTCAAATTTTAAACCGTCCTTGATTTATCGGAATTGGTGGTGATTAGTGGTTTGTGGTTATTGGTGAAATTATCCGAGTGGTGTCGGATGTAAAGAATACCATCACCCCATTGCTCCCCGTGGGTGTCGTAAAAGGTGACTAAGGGCAGCAGTATTCTCTATGCATTTTACCACCATACTGCGCTAACTCTTGGCGATTATGGCAAAGCCCCCCAAATCGGAGGGACTTATGCCCAGCAGTGGAAGTCTTACGGCTGAAACGATGATAATGAACTATGCCAGGGCACCCCGACCAAATGAGTAAGTTTACGCACAAGCCGAGCGAGCAAAGCGAGCGGTGCCTTGGAAGCGGCCGGCGAGCGCCACTACTACAATTAGTGCAAGATGCGAGCCGTCGCATACAAGACTGATACCAGTTCACAAATTGTCGATTTGACATGGACATAATGTAAAATATCCACAAAATATTGCATTAAATTATAAATGGCTTCTTGCAGTTCACAATTTGTTGATAGATTTTAATCTCGATAGATATATTATAAACTACATATGCATCTTTTTCCAACTGTGTTGGGGTTGGATTCTAGTCTGACCGGATGTAGCTGAGTAACAGTATTTTAAATGGAGCGACTGTCTATCTGACTTCCACAACCCTGTCACTGGCTTATTCGATACCCCTTGGTAAGACGAGTTGTCAGACTTTCGGCCTTCTGAAGACCCTTGACGATGACATCAAAGATTCACGATGACAGTCGGGACCAACGGCGTAACGTGTTTTCCGAGGCACGGAATGGTCTTGGTATGTAAAGAAGGTCACCCATCCACGGAACAACTGCGGCAAGCGTAGCATAAACTTACCAATTGAACGGTGCGGTTGTTATTACTTAGCCACTAGTCCCTCATAGATTTTAGATTATAAGCTAACGATGTTC
The DNA here is from genome assembly GCA_932294355.1 of Aporophyla lueneburgensis. Taxonomy (NCBI): domain Eukaryota; kingdom Metazoa; phylum Arthropoda; class Insecta; order Lepidoptera; family Noctuidae; genus Aporophyla; species Aporophyla lueneburgensis. The sequence continues at coordinate 7,724,651 of OW028758.1, read as the reverse complement.
ATAATTATACGCTGATCATCATCATTTCGGCCGTAAGACGTCCACTACTGGACTTAGGCCTCCCCCAATTTGGGGGGCTTTGCCATAATCGCCACGCTTGGCAGGCGGGTTGGCGATCACAGTATGGTGGTAAAAATGCATAGAGAACGCTGCTGCCCATGGGTTCCCTCTATCTTGCAGAAACTTGATGCTCCGAATTTTATTTGGCATAATACACTTGGCATAATCTTATTTAAATGAATATTTGTAAGGCATAAAAAATGTTTAGCATAATCATTTTTTGGCCGAATGTTTATATGCTCGACTTTACGCTGGCATACTTTTAAGATGGCAGAATTTTATTTCGCATAATTACCTTTGGCAGACTTAAAATTCCGTATAATTTCGTTTAGCATAACAAGTATTTAGAGCAATGATTATTTGGCATACTTTCACTTGGCATACTATGAAGATGGCAGAATTTCATTTAAAATAATTTTGTTCGGCATATTTTCATTTGTATTAAATTGCATTTTAACCTTAAATAAAATGAAATAGTGTCTCAAAAAGTCAGTATTATGTTGTGGTACAAAATTTACTGACAGAAACGAATCGCTGCAGAACCGACTCCACGTAGTCTTGTCTGCCCTACCCCTAGAGTGTAATTTAAGCCCGCGTAGGCGCGGAGTGGCGAGGCGGCCCGCGAGCTGAGGAACAGGCTCACCACCGTGGCTTCGGCTTGCTGGCCAGCCAGCCTCAGCCGCGGCGGCGACCGTCAAAACATCTGTGACGATGAGCTCGCGTGGGACCGCCGGAGCCCCGCAGCGCCGAAGCCGTGACAGAAACCATGCATGCTGCATGTTGCATGCTCGCCTGCATGCTGTAAGCTTGCTTGCATGCTTGCTTGCATGCTGCATTCTTGCTTGCATGCTGCATGCTTGGTTGCTTGCATGCTGTATGCTTGCTTGCATGCTTGCTTGCATGCTGCATGCTTACTTGCATGCTACATTCTTGCTTGCATGCTGCATGCTTGGTTGCTTGCATGCTGTATGCTTGCTTGCATGCTGCAAGCTTGTTTGCGTGCTGCATGCTTCTTCGATATGAAATGTATGCCAAAAGATGATTCTATGTTTAAAGTTTCTGAGATATGATAGTTCTGCCTTTTAATAACTATCGATATGAAATTATGCCAAGAGACGATTCTGACTGCGAACTTTCTGCGATATGATGGTTCTACTTTTTAATTATTATGATATAAAATTTATGCCTAAAGATGATTTTGACTTATAAAATTATGCGTTGTGAATGTATGATAAATGAGTGTATGCCAAACGATTTTCTGCGAAATGAAGTTTATGCCATCAGCTGTTATGCAAAATAATATTATGACGAAAAAAATTCTGCCATAAAGGGTGGACCCGCTGCCCATTCTCTAGTGAGTCCCTTAGTCGCCTTTTACGACACCCACGGGAAGAAATGGGGTGGTGTTATTCTTTACGTCCGGCACCACGCGGTATACGTCCGGCACCACGCGGTACGCGGCAGGTATAATTATATATATATATACGCTGATATATATGTATAATTATACCTACTTGCCAAATTATCGTTAGTAACTTAGATACTACTAATTATTGGAAAACCTATACCTACACATTGTTTAATCTAGTTTAACATCCTCCCCTCGACTTGAACTATGTACAAAATTAGATTTCATGTTTAAATATATTCATGAGGATCTAACTTTTGGGTCTAAAACATTTTAGATATTCTGGATTAGTGTTCACTAAATGTTTGGCTAATCGACTAAAAATTATGGTAATTTATAACGATACTAGCTACTGCCTGCGACTTCGTCCGCGTGAAATTTCTTGTTGCCCTGACCCACCTAATCGCATCCCATTGTCTTCCCACGCTATCTCTTAGCTTAGCGTTCTTTCTTACTTTATATTTTCCTAACGGCCCTAGCGTGATGTTTGTTAGCCTTCTTCAAGAATTTAATCAAATTCAAAAATATTTGTCCAAGTATTCTTCAATAAGTGTTCTTAAATTTTTTAATTTTCCGCGCAATTTTTTAATTTTTTTCTTTCCTAAGAACCTTCTGCTGACAATAACAAACACAACCAAAAAAAAAGTGAAATCGGTCCAGCCGTGCACGTGTGATGGCGTGACCAAGGGAAATAGGGATTCATTTTTATATATACAACATTAATTTTTGTTTATGCGAAACCCGAAATACAGGTCTAGTATTTTTATGTAAAGAATCTATAAAAAAAACTGTATCATTAATAATCACAAAGTTATAAGCATGATAAGTTACCTTGTTGTCCACGCAAAAACATATGCAGATCACCACAAACAGCTAGTGTACGTACCATCTCCGTGTAATGGACGTTTGAATACGAGAAAGACATGATAATTTTAAAATCGAATTAAAACACTAAGGCCCGCGACTTGGAAGCGTAATTAAATATTTTTGGTACAAAATATAACATGGTGTAAAAATTATTGGAATCGATTCAGTTACTGATTCTGAACAAACTATATTTAGGTTTCGCTTATACTAAAAATAATCTTGTATAGATTATGAAAATGATTTCAATTTTAGAGCGTAGATTAGATAATTTTGACCTAAGTCTACTAATAATCACATCAAGGGCTGGTCTATCTGCCAGTGTTGCGAGATTCGTTCGAAAGAGTTACCGTGGCCCTGGCATATGGGCAACTGAAGGAACACTGGTGGGTTTTAGTCAGTAAAAGTCTGACACGCCCTCCCACTCCGCCCAGAGCGGGAGAAGTCATTTGACGAATTCCCAACCAAAAAAAAAAAAAGGCTGGTCTATGAAGTGTCAAGGTCATGTTTCTTAAAGTAGTTTCGTATAAGATCTATATTTTTTGCTCACACCGAATGAAAATTAACGTTTGCCTGATTTCAGAAATAATGGTAGGTCATAAGACATAATGTTAAAGAAATTATAACTTACTAGCTGACCCGTGCCCACTTCGTTGGGCAGTAAACATTTTAACTTGTGATGAAATTATGAGTGTGGTTCGGTTAGTACTGATTGCTATGATTTATTTCCTGACTGCCAAGGAGGGTTATGTTTTTATTGCATATAAGACATGGTGCCTTAAAATACTGAGACGCTGCGCACGTTCAGCGCTAGATTCCCGAGCACGGGCCTGCCATGTTCTCGCGCTTTGGCTAGCGAGCCTCTGCGAGTGCTCAGCGCTAGTCTCCCTATCCCTTGTTACAGAGACATGCTGCCTTAAATCACTGAGACGCTGCGCACGTGCAGCGCTAGATTCCCGAGCACGGGCCTACGATGTTCTCCCAGTTTGGTTAGCGAGCCGCTGCGAGCGCTCAGCGCTAGACTCCCTGTCCCTTGTTGCAGAGACACTTTAAATCACTGAGACGCTGCGCACGTTCAGCGCTAGATTCCCGAGCACGGACCTGCGATGTTCTCCAGCTTTGGTTAGCAAGCCGCTGTGAACGCTCGGAGATAGATTCCCCAGCGCGTGCTTGCGAATATTTTCTCTATTCCTCGAAAGGCGCTCCTGATTTTCTAGAGCAGACTCTTCCGAATGGCGTACTCGAGCTTCTTTTGTCTGAGATGTCTGACGGGAAAGTTGTGATTTCCTTTTAGGCATAATAGACAACCAATGAAACTGTCCGATATCCCAAAAACAGAAATACCACAGCTTCGAACTCGAAGAATGAGAACGAAATAGTATTTTTGTTTTAAGAAACCGAGCAACCAAAACAATTTTATAGACTAACAATAAAAACACTTTTAAAGACTAACAACATCCATCCAAATGCGTACAACTCACCTACCTAACGACGAAAGTTAAATAATAACCGGAGAGGGTCATTAATCCGCGGCAAATCTTAACACCGCGATTCAGAAAAATTACGCAATTGCACAATGCAATCTTTGGGTAAATGGATAAAACGTCCGTACAAAGCATGTTCTAATGCGGTTCGTGAATGGACGGCGGTATTTTGCGATTTAGTAATTTTATATTATCTTCAAAACTATTTAAGCAATTGACATATTGTTTTGGGCAAATCGTATTTCTATAATGTTCTTGTGATCATAATAATATTTTTTTCGATAAGGTTTAATATTTTGTTGTTTTAAAAATCGTCCAAATGTAAGTACGTCGAAAAACACTTTATTTAACACATAAAAGCTATATCTGCTAAAATATAAAAGATAGAAATATGGTGTTGCAGACTCTTTTGTAGAACTATTCAAAGCGGACCAGGTTGCCATGCATTGTTTTGAATTATATAAAACTGTTAAGGCAGCGCATGCAAATAACTCTGTTGTAAGAGCTATTTTTTTCCGCCTGGCTAGACAAAAAATGAGATAGTTCGGCTAATATGCATGCTATATTTATAATTTATAGTCTATAGCACTCTCGAATAATTTAGCTTTCTACCAGTGAAACAATTTTTAAAATTGGTTCATTACTTCCGGAGATTACCCCCTACATACAAACTTACAAACAAATGTTACCTCTTTATAATATTAGTATAGATATTCCTTTTCTTGATCATCTTCCATCACAGCCACGCCATTTGAAAAATGATTTAGTTTAATGTTCTGTGTCTTATAATGATTATTATTTTGCCAGTATTGTATAAGCAACTTTATTTAACCTAACAAACAGCCGTGTTGATGGGGAATTAGTTGCGCCACTTCTACTTTCCAGCCAAAGCACTAGGAAGAGCTGTAGGGCGGGCGTTTTTGGAGGACTATCTATTGTAATTTTGACGTTCGTAATGTGCTGATTCTCAGCCTAAGTTCAATAAATAACTTTTGAATTTTGATTGATGTTACTTTCGGTGATGTCCTATTTTTTCTACGCGAATGTTTAATTTACTATTTTTTTTTTTTATACATTCTACTCATTGACTAACATACAAAGCACAGCCTAAACCATTGTGTCTAGGCATGAAACACAAGAGTTCTTCATACAACGAAGTAGAGCAATATCGAAGATGTTTAAGAAATCCTCCATTTTTTTTAATCATTCCCTGAAAGGGTCAAGTAGCGAATGAAAGTTTATATGGAAGTTCATAACATTTACAGATGAGGAAACTCATGACGCTAATGGCGTATTATAACATAAAACTTAGCAGATACATATTACATCCAACAACTGAATTATTATTTCCTCCTCGTACCGAGAAAGTGGTAAAACTCCAATAAGTAGAATGGATTACACTACTTACGTAGTTTACTTCAGTGTGTGAAAGTGGATTCCTTACGCGTGTAAGTTTAAGTTCTTGCTGAGTTAATATCTCTTAGGGGACAAAATATGAACGACATGTTGTGAATAAATATGGGCACTTACGTAAGTGAGATAAAGTTGGGGTGAATGAGCAATAGAATATTCTACGTAAGTATGTGCTGGAACTAATTTCAGTAGGTGTACTATCTTTTTTGGTGCTTTTTAGGTGCCCATTCGAGCAGTAGTGGCCCACTCGTAACGGCCGCGACTTACGGACAGTATGTCGTGAGTTCGAACCCAAGCAGGCGCTTTACTTCGTGTGAAGGAAAACATCGTGAGGAAACCGGCATGTCTTAGAACCAAAAATTCGACATGACATGTGACATCTACCAACGCGCACTGGGCCCACGTGGTGAATTATGGTCCAATCCCTCTTACCGAGAGGAGGCCTGTGTCCCAGCAGTGGGAACATTATGGGCTGCTGATGATGAAGGTGCCCATTACCACCACCAATTTCTTTATAAGATGATTTAGTATACCCTTAGCTATTTTTCTTCATAAATTTCCTTTTTTTTTCTGGATGGGAAATCGTTAAATGACTTCTCCCGCTCTGGGCGGAGCGGGAGGGCGTGTCAGACTTTTACTGACTAAAACCCACCCGTGTTCCTTCAGTTGCCCATGTGCCGGGGCCACGGTATCTCTTTCGAACAATCACGCGACCCCGGCTCATAAATTGCTTCAATCGTCTATTACCATAAGACCTAACTTACTTTTGGCTGACAACCAAGCTATTAAAAATAACTCAGCCATCAAACATCACTAACATCTAAGCCCATAACTTTCTTTATGAAAATTGCCCGTCTCCAAAATCGATCATACTTTATTTCAAAAATTGTGCACCGGGCTGATACTTATTCAAATTTTGCCCAATATAATGCATGTTGTGGCAAGTTTTCGTGAAAACTGGGCTACGCTTACATTGGCTCCCTTCCAAGGGGACACGTATCGTGCAGTCTAGATTAATTGTTACTTTTTTTGCCAAATGCACTCTAAGGCCTTGATTTACGGCTGGCGTTTAGCAGGTTTTTGTGAATATTGTGTATGTGATTTGTTTTAGGTTAGGGTGGTAGTTGCTAGTAAAGTTTTTGCAAGGAGCTGCTGCTGACATATAAAATCTAAAATTAGCTGTAATCACATTATCTTCTTCATTATGGTACAACAAATCTTAGTTATTATTATAACCCATAATTTGACGTAAAGTCGGCGAAGTTAATTGACAAACCAAATCAAATCGTCCATACATTCCAATTGTTTCATAGCAGTAACAGCAAACTGAAGTAGCGTACTAATTTAATAAACTTATAATTTCCTTGACTGTACTTACGTACTTTGTAGAATGATTAAATGCAATGTAAACGGAGTCTACAATACAAAATACTTTAGAATTTCATATTCTAAGAGACCATTTTTAAACCTAGAGGACCGCAATAATAATATACACTTTACTATTCTAACATAAGTGGTACATTTCCAGTATATTCAAGCGCCAGTGGAGTCGCAATTGCCGTAATAATTTTTATTAAGTGCTGTCACAGTATGTCGAGTCGTTTGCGGTGAGAAATCCTTTTTAATTTGTTGAATAGGAGAATAATAACTATTAGAAAGAACTGCATTGTCTCCGTGCCAGAAGTTTGGAAGTAATTGAAGTCTTTAATGCTTTTTTGTTTAGGTTAGTTGCTGAATAAAAGACCAAATTAAATAAAAAAAAATTTTTTCTCATAAACTTAATAAATACCTCATAAAAATAACATTTTTCTACAATTGTTTATATAATAGTAACTTAATAAATACAAGTCTTTTTGTGATCCAAGTAATATATAACATTATAGAAACCATTTTAACAAAGTTTCTGTTTAATAAATGATTTAAATTTATTGAGGCTCAGTTTTTTAATATGGTTTGGGAGTTAATTTTTAAAGCGTATACTTTGGCATTAAAATGAATTACTAATTTTTTGGAGTCAACTCGTATGCAGAATGAATAAATGTTTCTTTCTAGTATTTATGTCGCTGTGTTTAGAATATAGATTATTATTCTTATTGATATAAATCAGGTCCTCAAATAAATATTAAGATGTGACTGTTATTATGATTTTTAATATTAACCCTTGGTGAGTGCTTACCACATAGGTTATAAATTGCTCAAAAGGCTCGTTTCTTCAGTACAAATATAGACTGAATGTCGGCTGCATTTCACGATAGCAAAACGCCGTACGACATTACACTATACAAACAACTAAAATATACTAATCGAGCTGTTTCTACATCAGTCATCTCACGGATTTTATAGACAGAGTAAGATACAGAGCTTACTCGATTCGACCATTTTGTTAAATGTAATGTAATATCTAAAATCACAGTAGTATTCAAAAGATGCAGGTAATGTTAGAAGTCTCTAAATGAATTCGTATTACCAGTATGTGCTCCTCAATTGTGCAGACAAATTGTGACAAAAAGTAATTAAAAGTCAATTTGTGGCTTTTATGCCATGACGAATAAGTTTCAGTCGAACCTAATTCCTCGAATGAGAAAGTACTTCAACCACTGCAAATTTTCTTAAAGGAAAACCACAACAAAAATAAAACAAAACAAATTATACTTTGTTCAACAAATAATTGTTAGCAAGTGCAGCTGTACCCAAAGAAGTAGACAGGTGTACGATTTATTCAAAAAGTTCGGTTGTTCAGCAATATTGGATTAGTTGTACAAAGTATTTCTGTTTAAGCCATTTAAATTACATGTAGCCAGATGGTGGGAATTATTTGAAAAACATTTCAGAAGCTGATCTTAAGTTGGTTCCTAAAATCAGTTTCACATAAAATTCCGTAGTGACTTAATTTTTATCTATCTCGTAAGGTTTAGCCAGCATTAACATTACGTCGATGGTAACCATTTTATGCACTTCAAGGTTTTCCTATGAGTGGAGCACATACCTATCATACAATCTAGACAATGGTAATGGATGGTCAAAAGAATGTCTAGCCAATATGACCTGATGAAAGTCACCAACAGTTTGACTAAATATTACCTACAAAACGTGATCAGACGAGAAACAACAAAATATTGTATTTATAATATTCGTTTGTAGTTTTATACAAGATTATTTTTAGTATATGCGAAACCTGAATATAGTTTGTTCAGAATCAGTAACTGAATCGATTCCAATAATTTTTACACCATGTTATATTTTGTACCAAAAATATTTAATTACGCTTCCAAGTCGCGGGCCTTTTTTTTTTTTTTTTTTTTTTTTCAGGATGGGAAATCATCAAATGACTTCTCCCGCTCTGGGCGGAGCGGGAGGGCGTGTCAGACTTTTACTGACTAAAACCCACCCGTGTTCCATCAGTTGCCCATGTGCCAGGGTCACGGTATCTCTTTCGAACAATCACGCGACCCCGGCAGGCATCGGTCCTAGTAGACCCCTACACTGCTGCTGACATCTCTTTGAGGCGCGCGTGGAACACTGCGCGCCGTCGACCCGAGCTTGGTCCTTACCGGGCGGCGAGCTACCCATTGCTCACCACCCGCAAGCTCGCGCCTACGGTGGCCGGGAGTCCGCTATTGACTCCCGACGTCCGGGGCGTCTCCTCCTGCGGCGGCTAGGGACGTGAGGGCGCAGAGACTGCCACTCCCTCACGCGCCCCGCCTCCTCCTTCGCGAGCATTACTGCTTCGCAGAAGGAGGTGACGGCTTCCCATTCCCTCTCGCTCCGTACCATGGCTCGCACCAGAGCCGGACGCGAGAGGTCGCCGCCGCCGATCGACTCCACGAGGACACGGCGGTGCCCCGCCCAGGCAGGGCACACCTCCACCGTATGCTCCACCGTGTCCTCCAGATGATCCTCGCAATGGAAACACCCGGACGTATCCTCCCGCTTTATCCTGAACAGGAACCCACCGAAGCACCCATGCCCGGTGAGAACCTGCGTCAGGCGGAAGGTGAGGACGCCGTGACGCCTCTCTATCCACTCCTCAAAGAGGGGACTTACCGCCGCAATTGTGGCGTGCCCAGCACTGGGTTGCGACAATCGTACCCGCCATGTCGCCATGAGATCACACCGGAGCTCTGTCCGCCGTGCCGCGATTTGTTGCGGCAGCGGAGTTTCGCCCCGGCGTTTCGCCTCCTCGCGCCACTCCCACATGTGCGCGAGGACCTTTGCCTCCAGATCCCATGGCGGCACTCCGGCAAGGAGGCTCAAAAAAAAAAAAAAAAAAAATCAAATCATTTTCATAATCTATACAAGATTATTTTTAGTATAAGCGAAACCTAAATATAGTTTGTTCAGAATCAGTAACTGAATCGATTCCAATAATTTTTACACCATGTTATATTTTGTACCAAAAATATTTAATTACGCTTCCAAGTCGCGGGCCTTAGTGTTTTGTTTCGATTTTAAAATTATCATGTCTTTCTCGTATTCAAACGTCCATTACACGGAGATGCGAACACTAGCTGTTTGTGGTGATCTGCATATGTTTTTGCGTGGACAACCAGGTAACTTATCAAGCTTATAACTTTGTGATTATTAATGATACAGTTTTGAATTTTTTTTCATAGATTCTTTACATAAAAATACTAGACCCGTGTTTCGGGTTTCGCATAAACAAAAATTAATGTTGTATATAAAATATCTATTTATACGACCATTTGTGAAAACAGCGTATTTTTTTTTGTATTAACAAGTTATACCAGGTTAGTTTTTGAAAACGAATGCAGGTTAAACTTATGAAAACACAAGGTTTATTTTTAGACTCAGGTTCAAACTTTTTTTTTTTGCTTTATAAAATATCACATTTGATGATACTTTATTCACATTACAATCTATCCTATTAGCTAATAAGTAATTTAAATATAACTTAAACTGCTAAGTACATTTGTGTAGAAGTTTGTGGGTGTAGATTTGAAAAACTTACCAACGAACTCCCGTCCACTGCCTCGCGCACCTCATGGGCTCGGCGTCGTGTCCAGTCGCCCTAAATCCAGCTAAAACTTCACTGCACATGTATTTCCACAGGTGTTGGTTTTTATTTCTCGTCTCTTGTTGGGGGTTGTAGCACGAAAATCACAGAGGGACCATTTCTTATTAGAAAAAAGTTTTTAGCGCGCGGAGCACGTTGTATTACGAGTTGAGCCGCATAGTTCAAGTGAAAAAGCACGCGGAAGAGCGGCGCCACTGTCGCCCTTCGTACACCAATCGGATTGCTCAGCGAATAGGCGATAAGCAAGCCGACAAGTTAATCAAATCAGACCCTTATTACTACACACAAAGGCTTGAGTACTAGTTGTGGGGTAAAAAACTATTCAAATTCCAAAAACTAAATGCCTAATACCTATCTTATAGAGAACGGTACGTAACATGCCGCTCGCCTTAAAAGAATGGGTTTCTTTTAACCTTAGGTTACAGACATTGTAAGAATGTTTCACTCGAAAGAGGAATGAAAAAAAAAGGCTACGAAAGCAGAAAAGCCCAAAAAAAATAAAAGTTACTCTTACTCTAGATTACCTAACTAAGATTCGCAACAATATTAAGGAAAACATACAAACTAATTATTCTAAGGGCAAAGGACATATTTTAACTACTGAGCGTTTCACAAAAGTTTTGCCCATTTGTAAAGTTACGACACGAGTAACATTGTCGGAACCCGGATGAAGAGCATGGACACGAGCCAGTCTCCACTGTAATGGTGGGACATTATCGTCACGTACAACGACAATAATACCTTCACGGAGTTGCGAGCCGCGATCTCGGAACCATTTATTACGTTGTTGAATTTCATGTAAATATTCCCGACTCCAACGTTTCCAAAAGTGTTGCACACATTGTTGTACCCTACGCCATCTAGTGAGTCGATTTGGAACATTCTCGTATAGTGGGAGATCTGGTAGGGTCGTCAACGGACCTCCTATTAAAAAATGCGATGGTGTTAAGGGTAACGGATCTAATGGGTCTGCACTTAATAAACAAAGTGGACGTGAATTGAGTACCGCTTCGATTTGACAAAGAAGGGTGTGCATCTCATCATACGTTTGAGTTTGCGTACCGAGGACTCGATGTAAATGATGTTTGAAACTTTTCACTCCGGATTCGAAAAGGCCACCAAAATGCGAGGCATAAGGAGGTTGAAAATGCCAAGTGATACCTTGTTCTAAAACCTTACCATTAAGAATGGCTTGAACCGAATCATTACGTAAAAAAGTAAACAATTCTTGTAGATAATTATTACAACCAACAAAGTTCCTTCCACAATCAGAGTAAATGTCAGTGCATAAACCTCTACGGGACGTGAAGCGTCGCAAGGCTGCTAAAAATGCTTCAGTTGACAACTCGGACACGAGTTCGAGATGTATAGCCTTGACGGACATACACACAAAGACAGCTACATAACATTTAATAATTTTTGCATTTCGAACTTTATTTGCCCGAACGTAGAACGGACCCGCGAAATCAACAGATGTTTTTAAAAATGGCCGCTCAGGGCGCACTCTGACGGCCGGCAGTGGACCCATGCATGGTTGCGGATTCAAGGGGCGAGCACGAAAACAACGAACGCAGCGATGTATGCGTGTACGTATAGCGTCACGACTAGACATTATCCAATAATTTTGAAGTAGAATGTATTGTACGGATTGTGGACCAGCATGTAGATGCGTGATATGTGTATGATCAATGATTAAATTTGTAAGATGATGTTTCTTAGGCAGAATCAATTGGTGTTTGGAAACAAACGGTAAAAGTGATTTGTGAATCCGCCCACCAACACGCATATTATTTTTGTTATCCATGAAAGGATTAAGTCGTCGTAATTTAATTGATGGATATTTTCCATGTGAAATATTTTTTATGTCTTCGGAAAAACATGAATGTTGAACTAAATGGATAAGTCGATTTAAACAAAAATTAAACTCGGACACAGTTATGTATTTTGGATAGAAAATGTGCAGCTTCTTACATTTATTATAGAATCGGAACAACAGTGCTGTTATTCTAACAAGTTTGCCTAGAGTAGAGAATCTTGTAATATACTCACCTACCAGATCAGACGGTACTGAGGTGGAGGGGTTTGATACTATCGACAACGGTAGATTACGTTTGTCTTCAGAGACTTCTGGTAATTTCTTGGGACTTGGCCAAAAACTAGAATCTCGCGCGACCCACCAGGGCCCCTGGAGCCACATTTTATTTTGTAGAAAACTTGTAGGAAGCATTCCTCGGGAAGGTGCGTCAGCTGGATTGTCAGCAGATGGAACATGTCTCCAACTATTAGCCGGAAGCCGGGATAAGATTTCGTTAGTGCGATTGGAAACGAATGTCTTCCACTCGTGTGGTGGAGAACGAAGCCACGCTAACACGATGGATGAATCGGTCCATGCATACACCAGATCACAGTTTATGTGCTTATCATACACACTCCTAACTTTATCAATCAACTGTGATAACAAGACAGCCGCGCACAACTCAAGTCGCGGGATCGTAAGAACCGGTTTTATAGGTGCTACACGCGTTTTTGCGAGAAGAAGAAATGTTTTAACGTTATCACTATTATCGGATATACGGGCGTAAACACACGCGGCATAAGCCCGCTCAGAAGCATCGGAAAACCCGTGAATTTGAATGACATTCACGTTTGCAAAAACGAAACGAGGAATTTGAAAATTTGATAATAATGGTAACTCGTTAAGAAAATTAGACCAAGCATTTAATATATCTACAGGAGGTGACTCATCCCAGTCGACCCCTGACATCCATAATAACTGAATGAGATGTTTCGCGTAAATAGTTACAGGAGATAACCATCCCATAGGGTCATAAATTTTGGCTATTTGTGATAGTATAGACCGTTTTGTAATTTTACCCGTAGTTGCTTGAACGCTGAAAGTGAAAGTATCCGATTTAGGATTCCACTGAAGTCCCAAAACCTTTATTTGTTTGTCATTCTCCATCAGAGCGAAAGAAACGTTATCAGGCCGCTCGCCCTGACAAACTGACGTTTGTAAAGCAGCGAGTAACGCTGGCGAATTGCTCTGCCACTTCCGTAGCTCGAAACCAGCTGACGAACAAATACCTACTAACTCACGCTGTAGAACCAGTGCCTTCTTTACGTCGCCTGCACCGGTGACGATGTCATCAACGAAAACCTGATTCTGTAGAACTTTAGAACCTAGCGAGAAGTTGACGGCTTCGTCCTGAGCCAACTGTTGAATAGTACGAAGCGCTAAGTACGGTGATGAGCTGACACCAAAGGTGACGGTACCCAATTGATAATCAAGCAACGGTTCAGTTGGTGATTTACGCCACACAATGCGTTGAAAATCCCAATCGGATTGTTGTAATTTAATGTTTCTGTACATCTGCTTGATGTCGGCAGTGACAGCAATAGCATGGATACGAAAACCTAATAAAACGTCTACTATATCCTGGTGCAATTTTGGACCTGTTAGTAGAATATCATTAAGTGATATTCCATTTGAAGTTTTACAACTCGCGTCAAAGACGACGCGAGTGCGAGTAGTCTCACTAGATTCTTTGACCACGCAGTGGTGCGGAATGTAATAGCTAGTAGCTAACGAAGTAGGTATATCAACTGGCTCCATGTGACCGAGTTCCAAGTACTCCTGGAGGCACGCATGATACTCTAACTTAAGCTGAGGATTATGTTCTAAACGATACTCTAATTTTCTAAACCTGGAGACCGCCGTATCCCGTGATTCGCCGAGGGCGGGAGCATTAGGTTTGAAAGGAAGCGGAACAACATATCGCCCAGCTTCATCGCGAGTATGTGAATTTACGTAGATAGATTCACACAACGCTTCGTCGGGACTTAGGATTTTCTTTTCCGGAAGAGACTCCAATTCCCAGAATCGTCTCAGATTGATGTCGTCATCGTATGATGAGCTTAAACTACTGAGACACACTTGAAGTGAAGTAGGTGTATTTTGGTTGCATGAAACATCACCCATCAATAAATAACCAAAGATACTGTTCATAGCCATCGGTGAACCGGGTGGACCCTTGATCACGTGACCTAATAGAACTTGGGATAGTATATCCGCACCTAGAATCATTTCCACTGATTGTGGAAGATAAAACTTAGGGTCAGCTAAATTTAAATTCTGTATGTGTGACCACCCCGTATAAGGCAACGTCACACCTGGCATACGTGAAATAAGATTAGGTAAAATTAATGCATCAACTGAAATTGAAGGTTGTTCCCCGTGCGTAGGAGTGATATGACACGATACTACACCCTTTGGTAAAACAGCTGAGACTTCGGACCCGCCGATACCGAACACTGGAACGTGCGCTTGCCTACGGTGCAAGCCTAACCGCTGCACACAAGCCTCGGTAATAAAAGTCGCTTGACTCCCAGTATCAATAATACACCGAACTGTGTGTTTTTGTGAGTCAACATGAACATTGATAAGTGCTGTACACAAAAGCACCGTACTCATACTAACCGACGGAGCAATGGTTTGCGAATCGTTCTTGCGACCGTGCAACGCATGATTTACCGCAGTCAATGCGGCGGCATGCGAGGTACTGGGTACCGCTGTCTCTGTCGTTTCGTTCACAGGAAATGAAATAGCATTATCACTAATCCCGACTTCATTAATAGCTGATAAACTGTGAGATGTTTCGAAATGAATTAATGAATGATGTCGTTTATGACATGAACGACAAACAAAGTTGGATTTGCATTGTTTTAAATCATGACCGACATGTAAACAATTGAAACAAACGTTTTTGTTTTGAATAAAAGAATACCTATCACGAGGAGATAAATTGAGGAATTTGGAACATTTTGTCAACGTATGTTGAGCATCACAACATAAACAATTAGATTTTAAATTATTTTGTTTGATAGACTGTAAGTCTGTTTTAATCGAACTCGATGACGTGACGTTGGCTGCGAGCGCGCGACGCGGGCTTTCGTAACCGCGCGATGACGTCGTCGCCGGAGTCCGAGAAGTACCTGCCTTTTCTAGATTATTATTTTTATTTTGTGGGTAAGAGGAGAATTCGTTTGCGGATAACTCGCGTTCTAAGAAATTTATCAATGTATTTATGTCGGGTATATCCGATGGTTTGGATAGTGATAATTCGAAACGTTTTCGAATACTTGACGGAATTTTACGTACTAAAATCGTCACTAATATGAAACTCCATTGATCTATCGGAAACTGCATCGCCTGCAATGCCTTGATGTTTTCTTGATAAACATTGAGTAAATTTCTTAGACTTTGAGTCATTCTCTCGGTACTAGGTTCAATTTCTAATATTTTTTCGAGATGTTTCGTGGCAATAGCCCTTTTGTTGTTATACCGAGAAACCAAAATATCCCACGCAACACTATAGTTTTCGTCTGTAATTGGTATCGATTTAATAAGGTTATAGGGTTCATTTTTTAATGACAGTAATAGATAACGAAACTTCTCTGTATCCGTGTAAGTATTTTTGCCGTGTACTAATGAACGAAACAAATCGTAAAATGGGGGCCAATCCGTGGTCTCCCCTGAGAAGGTAGGCATTGGAAGAATAGGTAATCTACTTGCACAATTATTATTATGAGAATTTACTGGAACATGTACCACAGAATTATTCATAGACGTACTGGACGACATTCTTCGTTTACGCTCATTATCCTCTTCTTTAAGTTTGTCTAAGTGAACACTAATTGCGTAATAACAGTCATTAAAATTGTTACGAATCTGTAGTTGTTCCTCCTTGTCGAAAGTATTGGACTTGATCAAGACTTTTTCTATTTTTGCCTGAAGTTTGAAGAACTTTCTTTGTTGCAAAGTTAACTCTTTTGAGCGTGACCTAAACTGTTGTTCGTCTGAATCTATGAACTGCAATGTACGTTGGAGATCATCGAGAATGATCTCGCGTTCGAAAATATCTTGTTGAATTAAGTCCGCCATTTTGGACGCGTACCGACGCAAAATGAACTATGAAGTTATGAAATGAAATAAGAACACTAAGAAAAATAACCCCACAACAAGCACGTCAAAATAAAGTCCGGGTCGATGGACCAAACAATTATGTGTAGAAGTTTGTGGGTGTAGATTTGAAAAACTTACCAACGAACTCCCGTCCACTGCCTCGCGCACCTCATGGGCTCGGCGTCGTGTCCAGTCGCCCTAAATCCAGCTAAAACTTCACTGCACATGTATTTCCACAGGTGTTGGTTTTTATTTCTCGTCTCTTGTTGGGGGTTGTAGCACGAAAATCACAGAAGGACCATTTCTTATTAGAAAAAAGTTTTTAGCGCGCGGAGCACGTTGTATTACGAGTTGAGCCGCATAGTTCAAGTGAAAAAGCACGCGGAAGAGCGGCGCCACTGTCGCCCTTCGTACACCAATCGGATTGCTCAGCGAATAGGCGATAAGCAAGCCGACAAGTTAATCAAATCAGACCCTTATTACTACACACAAAGGCTTGAGTACTAGTTGTGGGGTAAAAAACTATTCAAATTCCAAAAACTAAATGCCTAATACCTATCTTATAGAGAACGGTACGTAACAACATTACTATAAAACTAAGAAATCGTCCAATAACGTCTTTCTTATTCACTATAACTTAGAGGGAAGACACTTGATTCACGTGTTCTTTATAAAAGTTGGCACTTTCACTACTGTTTCAGTTCACTAAACTAACTCAAAGGGTTTAACCCTTTTTAGTCTTCGCACTAATTCAGTGTTGTCAAGGATTTGGATCGCCTCGACATTCACGTGATGATGAAGTCTGTGTTCATGAGCTTCTGCATATTTTTGTATTACTATGTTTACGACATCCATTTTAAGGTCCCGGTGAAGGTCGCTGTTTCTTATGTACCAGGGCGCGCTGACTATATCCCTAAGTACTTTATTTTGAAATCGTTACCAGTCAAAGTAATCGTCAAATTATACATAATTTGACGATTACTTTGACTGGTGCAGCCCCACAGCTGTATACCGTAGGTCCATATAGGCTTTAAGACTTGTTTATATATCAACAATTTATTACATATTGACAATGGCGAGTGTCTACCAAGTAGCCAATACATTTTTTTGTAACGAATATCTAATTCGGCTCTTTTCTTTTTGACATGTTCTTTCCAGCGTAGTTTTGCATCCAGGGTCATGCCAAGATACTTAGCAGTATTCGCGTATGGAATTTGTTGATTATTCATGAATACCGGGATGTATTGTGGCTTTTTATTCGTGAAGTTAATGTGGATAGATTTGCTTTTGTCAAGTTTGATACGCCATGTTGCAGTCCACTCATAAACACGATTTACGGATTCTTGAACCTTTTCTATGGCTTCCTCATGACTATTTCCAACAGCCATGATAGCAGTGTCGTCAGCAAAGGTTGCAATTACCCCATTTTCTAGCTCAGGAATATCACAAGTGTATAGTAGGTACAAGACCGGTCCTAGTACACTTCCTTGTGGTACGCCAGCTTTTATCTGCCTAAGGTTCGAATAGGCATTTCCTTGTCTTATTCTAAACAATCTGTTTGATATATAGGACTCTATGATATCTGAAAACTGTTGAGGCAACATTGTTCTTAACTTATAAATGAGGCCTTCATGCCACACTTTATCGAACGCCTGGGCAACATCAAGGAAAACCGTGGTGCACACCTTCTTCTCCTCTAGTGTCCTTTCAATTATATTAGTTATTCTGTGTACTTGGTCTAGCGTAGTGTTGTTCTCTAAATCCAAACTGGTAATCGGGGATTAGATTTGCAGCTTCAATTAGAGGCTTCAATCTCTTTAGCAAAAGTTTTTCAAATAATTTTGACAATACAGGTAATAGTGAGATTGGTCTGTAAGATGTTGTTTCATGAGGTGGCTTCCCAGGCTTGGCTATCATGATGACTTTAGCTACTTTCCACATGTCAGGAACATGTTTCAACCGAAATACAGCATTAATGAGCGTGGTAAGCTTAACTATAGCTTTACGTGGGAGATTCTGTAAAACTTCTCCTGTAATTAGGTCATAACCAGGGGATTTTCTTCGATTAAAATTGCACTTAATTTCTCTAGATACTTCTTTTGGGGTAACTAACTTAATGTCTGAACTAATTTGTACTCCCCGTATTATCATCCCATCAGTTTGGGCTTCATTTGGTTGAAATATTAGCTCTAAATGCTCAGCGAACCTTAAGGCTTTTTGGTCGTCAGTCACTGCCCATTTTCCATTTACTTCCTTGATAGGAGGAATTTGTACGATCGGTCGTTTTATGTGCTTCGTAGCTTTCCAAAGCGAGTAGCTGGTTTTAGTGTCACTCGTTAATTGGCTAAGGTAGCTGTTTGTTAAGGAGTCATTGTGTTGTTGAATTTCTATCGTAAGGCGCTTAGTGAGGTTGTTCAACAGTCTTTTATCTTGTGGACATCTAGTCTGATGCCATCTGTTTCTTTGTTTGCGCTTTTCGGTTATAAGACACCTAATTCTTGCAGGGTAGGTGGTTGCTTTGACCCGGTGTGTTTTTTCCGGTGTATTTCTCCAGGCGGCTTTCTGTATACTAGTTGTAAAATTACTCAGTTCCAATTCCAGCTGTTCCGGAGTTTTCAATGGAACCCTTAATTCTATTGAATTATCCAAATCTATTCTGAAACTCTCCCAGTCTGTGTTAGTATTTACAAGCGTTGGATTGTTCTCTGTGTGTAGGATCCGACACCATACCGATAAAATTATTGGTGAGTGGTCCGAATTCATGTCAAAACATTCATCGATGCTTAAATAATTACTGGAAATATTTTTAGTTATAAAAAAGTCTATTAAATCTGGAATTTTGCGTGGATCGCTTGGCCAATAAGTTGGTTTTCCGGTAGAAATAGCTTCACACTTTAGCTCTTTTATAGCAGTCATTAGTTCCTTTCCTTTGGTCGTGGTTAGTCTTGACCCCCACTGTGTATTTTTAGCGTTGAAATCACCACCTAAAATGAATCTTTGTCCGAGTTGCTGTAAGAATCTCACATAATGATCTTTTTTTATATTGTATCTCGGAGGCGAGTAGATGGCCGCTACAGTGATTGGATACAGTTGAGATTGAATACAAATCGCTACAGCTTGAATTTCATGACTTTCGTACTTAACTTCTTCATGATGACGGAGATTCTCTTTGACTATAACCGCGGTCCCACCACGGGCAGTGTTGTCAGGGTGCAGTGCATGGTACACTTTATAACCTCGGAACTTTATGTATGATTGCTTAGTAAAGTGAGTTTCAGATATAAGACATACATCGATATTTTCTGTGATCAGGATTACTTCCAATTCATGTTGATGTTTAAGTAGTCCGTTTGAGTTCCATGCCATTATTTTTAATGGATCCATTTTTTACGTGTGGGAATAGCAGTCATAGCGCTATTTTCTAGTCTATTCAAACGAGCATTAAATGAAGTCATCAATTTAATAATTTCGTCCAACTTTCCTTCCATACCTTTATCGGAATTAATATTGTCACGAATATTCGCAAGTTCAACAGTTTTAGCTACAACATGCGCGTATGTTTTCTTGTGAGTGTTTTGTGTCACGTAATGATTTTGCATTTGTGAGCTACTTTGCACTTTTTCTATGATTTTGCGCTGGCTTTTTGCCGCCGGTTTCTTCAACGTTTTGTTCTTTATAACTTGCATTTCCTGGGCCACTATACATCCTCTATAATTAGCAGCATGTGGTTCTCCACAGTGGACGCATTTTGGCTTTTCATCTGCCGGCTTTTTGCAGTCAGCAGTCAGATGTTTGCCAGTACATTTGACACATCTAGGTTCTTTAGAACAGTATTTGTGTGTATGGTCGTATGCCTGGCATCTCTTGCATTGAGGTACTAGCCTCGAAGTATGGAGCGGTTGTACTTCTACTTTACATCCTAATATTGACTTAATACCATAGATTTTATTTATGTCTTCCTCATTTCTAAAAGTCAGCATAAACATGTTCAGAGGCTCCTTATTTTTCCACCTCAATTTGTTGGCTGCATCTTCAATCTGGAAACCTTTATTTTGTAAGTCCTCAATTATTCTGTCAGGCTTACATGTGAAATGAAGGTTTTTCACCATGACTCTTATTGGCCTTTCCTGCTTGTTTTCGTAGGAGTGCCAGAGAAAGTTACTTACAGTTAATAACTTTGTTATAGACTTATATGTGTCTTCGTTCGCTGCATTTATTTTAACGCACTTCCCATTCAGCATTTTAGCAGTAAATTTATCACCAGATTCAGACTTTGACAATAAGTCAAACAGGGACTGGTAGTTTTCGACGCCATCTACTACTACAGGCGGAGGTGGTGGAATCTTTTTGATGTTTACTTTCTCTGTTTGAACAGTCTCTAAGTGTTCAATGCTAGTAGTTTTAGTGGGCGATGTGTTTAGTTTTCGTTTTTTCCTGCTCTTTTGCCTGATCCACTGAGTTTCCCTAGCTAATTCCTCCTCATCCGTACAATATTCAGGACACTGTGTTGGACTTTTAACTGGCTCAGCTGGCTTACTGGTTGCAGCTATACTTTCCTGAGTTTTATGCTGTAAATACCTCACTTGTTCTTGGAGGCTGTTTATTTGTTTTTCCATATCAGAAATAACATTACGCAGTTGTTCGTTTTCTGCTCTTTCTTCGCTGTAGTATTTATACAGCAGTTGTTCATTTTCGGTTTTTATTTTAATTTTGGTGGTCTCAGCCATGTTATTGGTGAGTTAATAAATTACACTTAATAATAATTGGAATGTAGGTCTATTCTTACATGATTGTGTGTGTCATCGCGGCGAGCGCGGCCGAGCCGGCGCGGTTGGTTTGCTGCGTCTGCACTTTGCACTTAAGTAGAGCACGCGAGCGACGCGACTAATCTTAACGAATACCAAAACACACAACTATTGAGGTTCAAACTGTCGAGACATTCTTGCATTACAGTTCTAATTTCAAAAACGGTCGCCAAATTCGTGTCTAAATTGTATATTTTATATTCAGAATTTTACCATGTTCTTAATAAAGAACAAAATAAAATAACTGGTTAAAGGTTCGGGTTTGGACTAAAGTTTGATTTCATTTTGTAACAAGACGGCCACAAATTAAATTTTTCGGCCAACTGCTCTATATTAAAGTTGTTTTAGTTGTTAGAGGGCTTTCACTGGCGTTCATTTTGTTTGCAAAATTATGGATACTTTTAGCCGTATAGCGCTGTTTAAGTGCGGTACTTAGTGTAGAAGCAGTGAGGTACTTAGTCGTTATGCAAAGACATTTTATGGATATGAAGACCAAGTTTGTTGGTATAAATTCTACCTTAGTAACATGTCGTGGTGGCTCGAGGCTACCTGCTCCCTTAATATCATCTGCCAATTATTTTCAAAAAAAAAAAATATAACATACTTTTGGACAAATAAAACGATACGCGGTGTTACACGAATGTATAGATTAAGAAATGAGTACATAAGAAGGAGTCTGAAAGTGGCACCAATAACTGAAAAGTTGTGTGGGAATCGGTTGTCATTGTATGGTCACGTAAACCGGAGGAATGAGGAAAATGTGGTGAGGAAAGTATTGAGTATGAATGTCGATAGCTTTAAAACTAAAGAAACGATGGATGGACTGTGTGAATTATGATATGGATAGAAAGGGGGTGACTACTGAGATGACGCCTAATAGAGAAGTGCGGAAGAAAAAGACATGTTGCGCCGACTCTAAATAAATTGGGATAAGGGAAGGAGAATGGTTTCTTACTGAAAAATAAAACAAGGTGCCAATATACAAACAAAAACCTTACTTAAAGGAATATAGTGGCACTATAATTTTGTAATTTCATAACACACGTCAAACGAAAATTGATGGCAATATATATTTTGGTAGTTCAGCAACGTTCATTGAATTATTGACAGCGTTGAGCAGGAGAATTTTTCAAACCAATGAAGCAATAGATTAGCGATTACCTTTAAAACACAATTAGAGATGTAACGCGATAAAGGTGCTACACTTTAAAATTACGAACATGTAATGTGAAAGCCTTATGATCAGTTCTAGTTTCTTTTAAGCACAATTTTATTACGGCTGATACTTTAACCTTTCTGGAATATTAGGAAATTAACTTTAGATTTACGTCTTCCATAAGGTTGAATGAGTCAGGTGATTTTAACAGACAAATATCCCGTTTTAATTCAATTTCCTTAACTTTCATATTCATATATTCATTTTCTTCCATGTCTAAAATAATTGATTCATAACGACATATTGGCACGCAAAGAAAAACGCCTTATACTTTAAAAGATATAAAACGAGCAATATCCCCAAAGGAAATTACTCAAAAGACATTCTTTTGAACCATCGCTTGATAAAATTATACGATGACATTTTAATATACGTACAGAACACACGAATTTCACTCATTTAATAAAAGAGCGCTTTGAAATTCATAAAAATTGTAATATAGAGCAGAGACCACTTTAAGAAAAAGTCACCGGTCAAGTGCGAGTTGTATCTCAACTCGGGGATACCGTAGGGCCAAAATAATATCTTAATAGTATTTTCTGAACTACATTGGAGTCGGTTTCATAGTACCGATATTTTACTGGAGCGAATGACTATTGGACTTCCACCATACAAAAATTTTGTGCTTAATTATAAATGAATAATATACCTAGTGACAGCACACATTAAATTTATAATGCAACAGCCAGTTTAGAAGGCTAACGTAATTAATGTAAATGAACAAAAAAACAATCACTTCAGAAAATCGTTCTAGTTTTGAAGCATTAATTAATATGCTTAATCAAAAAGTTATAGATATATATAAGCCAGGCTCTTACACAAATATCGAAGAGAAAAATATAAAGGATCTACTTTTTCCATTCGGCAAGCGAATCCTAAAAAAGAAAATAAATTTTGCTCCAACACAAAGTGTCACAACTATGAAATATTAACTCTGCAGTCAACAGAATGCAGAGTGTCTAAGTAATTGAATAAAAATCTTGGTGAGTAAATTATGACGGTAAAAAATGTATGGCTGAGTTGTGGCACAGAGGAGAGTACTAATGGAGTGATCATGTTTACGATGTTACTCGTAATATTGTCATTCATAAAGCAGACAAAACTTTGTTGATAGGTAAGTATCTCAAATTAAAACCTATCTCAAATTCTCTGACTCTGACAAATGTTAGAGTTGAGAACAGCTTATAGGTGCTATAAGAATAAATAATAAGTTTAATATTAAGGTAATTTTATATTCAAGTGGATTGAATTCCAACACCTCATGCTAGGATTCCCTGTGTTGTAAGATCCAGGCACCTTCATTTCGTTTACTATTTCAAATAATAATAAGGTACATTTCTAAAACTTAAAATAGGCATTAAATGAGTGTATATGTTACCGGCCAAACCCGTTTTTAGGATGAACTAGTTCTGCCTAGGCCAAATTAGTTCTTCTTTCTCATCCATAAAATGACTCTATATGTTTATGTGTAACAATTTTCAACGGTTAAAGTTTCACATTGGAACGGTAACATATGTGTATATGTTACCGTAGTGTGATTTCTGTCAGTTGTGTTGTTGTATATGGTATAACTACATATGGGAGTTAATGCATCTGTATTTGTGAATTGTCAATGTGTGTGCTGTGAGATTCTAATAAGACAAGACTTTCTGTCATATCATAGTAGTGTGTTAGGAGTTGATTGATTAGAAGGTTTAAAAGGATTTAAATTTTTCAAGACGTGGCCACAATACAATAGCAACAAATATGTATAGTATAGAGTAGTATTTGAGGACAGAAACGTAAAATTCGTGGTTGTCATATTAAACAAGTCAATGGACAGTCGACATTTCATTAGATTACACCTTGTTTTTGATACATAACTTTTACTAAGTGTATGCAGATCTGTCTCACTTTCTTGACCTACTTATTAATGTTATTACTCCAGTTGCTCACTACTCTGTAAGTCTGGGCAATGTCTAGGGACGTGGTTAACAATTTGTAGGTACATGCATTGCTTACAACTGATGGAATGGGTGTTCCGTTGTAGAGCACTCCAAGAAGTATCAAATGTACCTATTTATTTTAACATACCTTTGTAAATGTTGTTTCTTTAAAATGGAATCTTGGTGCTTGAGTTCACAGTGTATTTAAAGACGGTACGGTAATCGTAGTGTTCTACTGTAACTATAATTATAATGATATGTTTATTTCAATAACAATTTAAAATTTTATAGATATCTTAAAGGCAATTGTTGTTAAATAAATGAATTAGACATTTGTAGCTGAACTAGGCGCAAGCCTGTATTTCGGATATCAACCAATTAGTTTGCTTTAAGTACAAATAATTCAATTGTGACCGGAGTGCGAGTAAAATACTAACCGTTAAGTATGATCCTCAACATTATTACTTGCCGGTCTGACGCCTACAACCTTTCACCGATAATTTCTCCACCGACTTTTACAACTTGTGTGGGACAAAACACAGCTGCACTCTAAGTTCTTCCATCCCAGACCAGACCAGATATTTCAATACATCCACGAACATATCCCACTTTTTATTGCTCTTAACAAACTATATTTTCCTTTTACTGAAATTAGATCCTCCGCAAGTTGCTTCCGTAGTTTCTTACTTTACGAGATATTTTAGGAGTCAAACAAGTTTCCCCCTGTATAAAGTTCCGTCTAGTAATATTACCCAACGGGTTCAAACTCACGACCTCGTTTCCCTTCTAGTTTAATGTAAACGAACTGAGCTAGACTGAGCTGTTGTCTAAACAATGTTATGGACGATAAAATTTTGGGTTGACTGTGATTATTATTAGTTGAACTATGAATATACCTAAGTACGAATAGTCGTATCTAGTTGATACCCCGATAACCAACGTATATTTAGACATAGGATGGTTATCTGGGTATCAACTAGATACTCATAATAGGTATTAAGAGAACATTGAACAAATTTGGGACACTAATAAAGGTTGCAGTTACTTAACTAAATTCCAGTTTAAAGCATTTTTATTGAAACCGTTTATTCCAGGAGACCACAATAAAAATACTTCATAATCAAATGATTCTAATACAGCATACCCAAAAATTGAAATAACCTTTTCTTTTCACTCCATTGCGTGTTTTGATCCAAATATTTTGAACTCTACGTAAGTGCCCTGCAATAAAACAGCAATGTATTTCAAAATGATTTTTGTTCCCATTCTGTTACAGGCTGATCCCGAGTCGGTCGTTAAGCCTCGATTGTCGTCGTAACATGGTTTTATACTATCTATCAATTCGACGTATAAAATTTACGAGTGTGGGACGTACTGCGGTCGCTGGTAAAGTACCATCCTGGGTATATCTCTAAGGTATATGTAGTAACAATGGTTATTATTTTAGTTGGAGGTATAATCTCAAAGATATTTATTCTAGGTGAAAGACAAGGAAGTGATTATCTTTCCCCGAAATATTGTTAGGAGCAAATTAATCAATAGTTCTGATTTCTTAGATACGTGTGTGACCTGCGTTCCGTGTGATGCCGGACGTAAAGAACAACACCATCCCCTTTCACCCCGTGGGTGTCGTAACAGGCGATTAAGGGACTTACGAATGGGCAGCAGCGTTCTTTGAGCATTTTACCACCATACTACGATCGCCAACCCGCCTGCCAAGCGTGGCGATTATGGCAAACCTCCCTGATTTGAATATATCCAGCAGTGGACGATGATGTATGTGACCTATCATTATTTACTGTCAACGGTCATAAGTGGAGTGCCACCGGAATTTTCATATTTATCTGCTTTTATTCTGTTTGATGTTTTAATGAAGACAGTAATATCCACACAGTATAAATACAAAAGGGCGATGTTGGTTGGCCAGATGCATATATGTGTAGTCAACACTAAAGTATACAGTTATTTATACTTCTTTCTTCCTACTGAATTACCGACAACAGCACCTATATAAACGTAGTGATAATGACAGTTATCAGTTGCGATGGCTGGGTCTCCCGAATAGGTCGGTACAATTGTTTGTGCATGAGAATGGAGAAGGATCAAACCCATAGTGCAAGCTTGTCGATTCATTTTGTTCTTATTGATTTTTGTGTTAGAGTTAACAGTTACCTACAATTATTTGAATCTCGTTAATTTACAATGACTATAGGTTACTAGAGTAAAAATAAAGTATTTTAGGTAACTTAGTAAAACAAATAAAAACACCAGTTTTCATAGGAACATTTATCATTTATAATCTTAAAAACATAAACATAAACCAAACGCAGATTGTAATCAAATATTTTGTTCATAAATTATTTTTGGTGCTAATAAAATTATACTTTATTGTTAAGTGACAAATAAAAAAAAGGGAGGGGGGGGGGGTTGTTGGAGAAAAATATTTATTTACCTACCTATAAAGGTAAATAAATATTTTTCAACTAAATACCACTAATATCAATAAAACAAACGATCGTAAATCAGTTCACAAACCAAAAAAGTCATATCATTATAAATATTATAATACTGCTAATAAATTATTTTATTTCAGATCTACCGATATGAATTAAAGATTTTCATTTCTCGACATTCACTGTCTTTTTCTCATTACCCTAATCAAAAAAAGACAGCGGGCCCTGATAGGTCTGCGAACTACTGCGCTCTTTCTATTTGGTCCATTATGAAAGAGTGCATTATACACGTGTGTTTTCGCCGTTTACCTTAATAGGCTTCTTCTCAAGTACGACGAGTTATGATATAGAACTCTGTACTGGACTTTTGACCGTGGCCGTACCTGTGTGAGAGTTTGTCAGCTCTAGAGATAAACATTCATTGCTGAAACACGCCTCCTAAGACCGAATATAAATATTTAATACTCGCTTCTGCCCGCGAGTTCGTCCACGTCAAAATTCTTGCTCCCCCAATCCACCTCATTGCATCAAATCGCTCGCCCACGCTGTTACTTCAGTTTCGCTTTAAATTCATTCCAACTTTTTCTTTTTCTTTTCGCTTTCCTCCTAGCGTGATGTTTAGTAACCTTCTTCAAGAAATGGGCTATCAAATTTAATGTACACAGATTTCTTTTCAAATCTGACTGGTAGTATTTTAGATTCAAACGAACTTCTTCTTTCAGCGTTAATATTACAGCGCATTAATATAGATATTCATGAACAAAAAACCAGCGTCAACTTAGTTTTGGTGTCAGACGATATACCTACATTTTACCCTCTAGACAAATTCCGTGTACCTACTCAGAGAAAAAGCACTTACCATAAACTACACTAATATCAGATCAAAGCAGATTCGCTCACTTTACTAAATCCTTTAAGGACCGCAATATTTCCACACTAGAATTACACATTCTCTCAGATCTTTCGCCAGCCTCTGATACAATCAAGAAGTACACACTCTAAATAAAACTGATTACACAACCTGTCTTCTAAATTTCCCCAAACTCGGAGTCGAACGAAGGTGCCTGATAAGCTCGAGCCATAACTAAAGCGCGTACATTAGCTCTAAATTTCGAGCACCCGAGACGACAACATCTCACACTAACAAAGCCGTGGAATATTTTCGAGTTGTTTGGGCGGAATAATATAGTCTAAATGGCTCGAGTAAAAGTCGCCCCAAATTTTTACGGCAAAGCTGTTTTTTGTGCAGTTTAAGTTTTTGACCAGTTTTTTTTTTGTGGGAGACTAATATATCATCCTTTTTTGTTGGTTTGTGCTTGTTGAGAATGGTTTGAGCTTTTAAGGTTTATTTTTTGTTAGGGTACGATTGCATTTTTTATTTTATCTCATTGCAAAATTCTTATTAAATTTTTGTGATATAAATATTGACAATGTAAAAGAGTACATTTTTTATATCTTTCATTAAGTCTTGACAAGTTGTCGATACAAGCAGTAGTAATATTAGAGAAGTCGTGGAAAATCGATTTTGCTTCGAGTTTGGCTTAGTCGAAATTGTTTCTTAATTGGTACTATCCCTCGGGATAATTCCTTGCTATCTATTCTTCGTCTACAGGGAAACCCTGTGGCAATTAACACGCTAAAGTTGTATGATATTTTGTGTCAGGTTAATGAGAATTTAGATTAACCAGCTTAATGTGAGTTACCCCCAGAAACATTACATTACCCTTTATGAGGTGTGAAATGAAAAGAAATGTTTATTTTTGTAAGTAGATCTTATAAAGTAAGACACTTTTACACGTCAACATTTTTTGGTCACTATTTTAAAAACTACGTAGCACCGGCATTTCCTAGATGACTGTTCCCAGAGAAGAAACGCCGAAACAAACCATGGTCTCTTTTAAAGTCCAAACATTATATTATTTGAATTTTAAGTGAGTCTAACAATGCAGGGCCATGCCTGGAAAGGCCTTTTGAAGAAAGAGCCTTTGCAGCTTTGAGCTGACCTGTCGCAACAGATGGCATGTATGTATCAGTCATCGTGAAGCTTGACCCTATTTTAGGGAGCTCATCGACCCGTCATAAGATGATACTAGATCTGCAGGACATTTGCGTAGGCCATGTAAAAAATACACAAATACCGCCAGACAGTTCTGTTATAAAATCAATTCAATCTAGCCTGCATGGTCATCTTCACAGCTCACATTCACAGTCAGTTTTCTTTATGAATGTCGTAGAAATAATAAATCATTATATATAAAATGTCATCATTATTCGCTGACACTCTTAGCATAAATATTTAGTTGCTTGGTGGTACATTGGAGTAACTTAACTAATCCCAAGCCTTTTTGTCATTCAAGTAATCTTCAACTTTATAGAAACCTTTAAAGAATAATATTGTAGGCTTGGCATATCCGACTACCAAAATCTCGCTTTGCTGTCGGTCACTATTCCACAAAATAAGTGCCTCTAAACTCGAAACAATTAACCTGCTTCAGAGAGCAAGTTAAGACCAAGCCGTTTTCTATATTGCGTCTTGACTAAATAACGTAAGTAGACAAAGTGCATGCTACAACGCTAGGGGTTTAATTCTCTGACTCTCTCACCTACGGGACCATTATTTTTCATTTAAACGCTGAATCCGACATCTTATTTTTATAGCTTCCTACTGTGCGGGCATAAGCGCAATGTACCTACTGTAATCTCTTTAGAAACATTATTTATAGATAAATTTTATGAGGGTTTATACAAGTTAGGTATGGGTATTTGACTTTCAATACATGAGAAAAACGTGATTGACATCCGAGACTATCCTTCATCATTTCAGCCGTCTACTGCTGGACATAAGCTTCCTCCAAGCACCACCACTTTGACTGATGCTGTGCTTCGCGCTTGCAGCGGATTCCTGCGGCTTACACCAGTTCATCTGTCCATCTTGTTAGGCCTTCCAACGTTACGTCTTCCAGAACGCGTTCGCTACTCCAGAAAATCTTCCGGCACTGAGCCCTGCCCAGTGCCACTTAACACGACAAAAAAAAACCTACTATAGAGAATCCTTATCACGAAAAAAAAAAACACCATTTCTGTATCGAAAATGAAGAACAGTGTAATTGCTTGACTATTAGTCAAACATCGTAATTAATAACTTGAAAGTACGAGTACTTGTTATTTTTCTTCTACCAAAATTCAATGTCAGAGTCATGTATTTTATTCGTCTCTTTTCTGCAGAAATTCTTAATGAATCTAAAATTGAATTGGATGACTAAATTAGTATCGATTTCGTTTAAGCAATTCCTTGTTGGTATTACTAACATTCTGGTTCGCTTCTATTCCAATAGTTCCGGCTAGTTAAACACTTGCTTCAAGTAGGTAACGAGGTTCTAGATAAAACGTTTCTCGGTATACTACGAACAGTGACAAATCTTTTTAGACCGCGTGCATTTTTTAGAGCCTGTTATGAGCTAAGAGATTATGAGATTATGTGAAAAGTGCTGAAATGCTTCTCTGCTTTGTATTTTTTTATTGTTTTGAATGCACGTTTTGAGCGTATAAGCTATTTATTTATAGCGTGTGTGCACATAAAATATTATCTTTATTACACCTGCATTATTATCATTTTGGATTGCCTTTTTCTTAATATGTCGGGGTCGGTTGCCATTCTAACCAATTACCAGCAACAGCTGTTTTTCATAAAGCTACTGCCTATCTGACTGATAATTGCGAAATTTAAATGATGGATAACTTTCTTTAATATATTTTTAAAACCAAGAATACCAAATATTTCATCAATTTTAATCTGCATCGAGCAGCAAAGTTTCAGCAACAATATTATTCGTAAAGTTGGTCCAAGCAAAGCTTTACCCGGCGAAGCCAAGTTAATAAAGGCCAATCAAAGTGAAACTGATCGGTTTAATATCGTGTCAGAAGCAAGCGCTATTGAGTAGATAATACTGAATTTACCTGATAGTATCATTTGTAGGTAGGTCGAAGATCCGATTTTCAGAAGACTATGAAAAAGACTTAGATAAGATTCGCATGGACCAATGAAGCATAGCCTTGCAATGCTTGATAATTTTCGTTTTCGTCCAGAGAGAAGAATCGTGCGTATTAACTTATAAACAGGAATGTTACTTTACTGTACAATAAATTAATTATAACTTTATTGTTAAGTAGGTTCTGGAGTGGCAACCGCGTACAGGATAACTTAGAGTTCATTTTTTGTCACTACATCTTCTTTTAAACCGTAACGTTGTCTAATCACATCATTTCTCAACCTATCATTCATAGTCACATGACACATGCTTTGCAAAGAACGCATTTCCACAGCATTTATTCTACTTTCGTGTTTCTTTTTCTATACCCAACATATAATACTTAATACGTGGGGTTGATATAATCTTCTGTAGGTCGAATGACAGACCTATATAAGTTCACATTTAAAACCTGGATGAGACTCGCATAGACGAAAAAGAGGATACCAATAAGTTATATTTACAGTACAGGAAGAAAACAAGCCATGCTTCTAAAGATTTTTTTTATTGATGAAGTAGCCAGTCGTCTCCAAAAACATGTACGGAGCAGAAGTAGTGATTTGTTCTGTGTTTTTTTTCATGGAAGGCCTCGCAACTCTACAACATTTTCCTTTGCATTTGCAGAAAACAAACACTTGACTCAAAAAACATCAAAGTCATTTATTCAAATTAGCCTGAGAATCAGTGTCCACGCTTCACCACTTCCCAGAGATTTAGCTAGGAAGAAGAAGTGGGCTGCCGCAACAACTTCCCCGGCAGCACAGCTATTTGTTAAGCCAAACTATGAACGAAATCGTCACTCTAACATTGAATATTTAATTAAATCACTGGCCAGAATATAATCTGTGGATAGATAGTAAAAGCAGGTACTCTAAGCGACCCGACCATTAAAACGTAAACCTTGAGCATCTACACAGGTAACTTTATTAGTCCCTTTACTTGTAATACGAATCTCTGGGAGTTTGTGTTTGACTATTGAAGATATTTTAAGCAGTAGGCTACCATTTTGTATTTTTAGCCTTTTGATAATGTTCATTATATTTCTCGGAAGGTATGTTCTTCACTTGGTTCGATTTAAAATCACGATTTAGTGATATTTACTGCTTCTGAAATGCCTGTACGCTTTACGCGTTAATTTATTTGTGATTACGATGTTGGTCCCATGAAAAGATGTTCAAATCGGACCAACATTGTAATCGCGAAAGAATTATTAACCGTCCCGTCTATTTGAGTCGACTTAGTATTGAAGTGCTGTAAGGGACAGTTATTTGTTTTGCGATTGCTATGTTGGTCCCATGGACAACCGTTGTTTAAATAGATGTTCAGTATCACACCCTTATATAATATGAGCACACCTTTCTGATACGCTCACGCTGTCTATATGAAAGTGAAATAAACTTGATCATTGTTTATAAACATTTAGTGGACGGTGCGTCATGTAAATATTTACATCACTATTCCTCATAATGACACCAACAGATAATTTATCAATGTTTCTTATGAAACTCTCAATATGTAAACTCAACAATTTTATAACCGTGCTGATAATCGTCTTAATAAAAAGTTTAATTGCAAAGAACCACGACTAACATCAATAAGGGATTTAGATACAGAAAGCAGTTTCCAAGTACATACTCTTAGGAACAAAAACCAAGAATGGTGGAAAAGTATTTGTGTACATAATAACACAAACTGCTACGGGGAAGGCGTAAGACCCGCAGTTGACGCAGTAGGACGTCTTGCCTGAATGATGATGACGTTATAAATATTATAATACCCTTCTGTATCGTTTCTACCGTACTCCTAACATGGGTCCTAAACATAACTATTCTGAGTGTACGGTGTACTATAGGTGCCCCTCTGACTAAACCTTTAAGGAGTACACGCGTTATCCCATTATAATAAATCTTACATTGGAAGCCAAAACACATTTCAAAGCCAGTAATCCATCTTAGTAAGTAAATTGTCAAGCATCTGTTTCAAGCAAAACCAGAGGTACATGACTAGTCTACCACAACTTATTAATTACTTCAGATACACAATGTACAATGGGGTGAACGCCTAAGCTCCTAACTTTGATTATAACCTTGGCCTCCGTAAGACCGAGATACGTACGTGCGGTAGTTACATTCTTGAGTAGTGTCAAGTTAACATTGGTTGGTCTAGTTATGTCTGTGGTGGGTAGCTTTTAATTATTAATGGAGGTAAAAGGAGTCTTTGGATAATTGCGTTATTTCTTTTGAGCTGCAAGAACGTGTATGTGAAATCAATCAATCAGCTCTGCCAACCGCAGTTAAAGCTGGACATATAATATGTACGCCTCTGCAAAGTTACAAAAAACAATCTGTTCATGTCACATTGTTATTTTTTTATACGTGAAAAAATATAGTGGATTGATATGGATAAATCAACTGTTTTTGTAGATACCCAATCAAATACTGATGAAAATTAATTATGATGATGACTAAACAAACCTATTTAATGCTAGATATATGTAACTATGGACACAAAAACATGCTGAAGCTTTTAGCAAAACTTACGCTACTGAAACCATTCATCAATGACCTTTACTCAAATCCAAAACCGAACTCAAAAGGCCAATAAATCTATCACCACTGTATCTCAAACGATAGTAGGCTAAGACAAAGTTCTTGGTTAGAAACTTAATAAATTATTACAATTTTGAGTTACGCATGCCCTGTCTGTTTGTAGGTACCTTTGCTATAAGTTATGGCCGGTCAGGGCGGGGTTAAAAGACAAGATAATAACAGGGACTACCCTAGATAGGGTTGTCTAGGTTTAAGGTAACATTTGGCAGGTTTCCGCTCCAGAGAAAGGGATAATGATTGTAGGTAAAGTGGATTTATTTTTTGTGTTTTAGGATCATGACGACTACTTAGTCAGAGTGATTTAGGTACGTTGGGTTTAGTGAAAATAATTGAGCACGAGTAATTGTATAAATAATTGTTCCATGTGGTGTGTCTTTTATTTTAATTTTTCTGGGTGGGAAATCATCAAATGACGTCTCCCGCTGTGGGTGGAGCGGAAGGGCGTGTCAGACCTTTACTGACTAAAACCCACCCGTGTCTCTTCTGTCAGGGTCGCGAGATTGTTCAAACGAGATACCGTGGCGCTGGAATATGGGTAACTGAAAGAACACGGGTGGGTTTTAGTCAGTAAAGGTCTGACACACCCTCCCGCTCCGCCCAGAGCGGGAGAAGTCATTTGATGATTTCCCATCCAAAAAAAGGCCCGTGTCCCTTCAGTTGCCCATATGCCAGGGCCACGGTATCTCTTTCGAACCTGCCTGCCTTTTTTTTATTTTTTCAGGATGGGAAATCATCAAATGACTTCTCCCGCTCTGGGCGGAGCGGGAGGGCGTGTCAGACTTTTACTGACTAAAACCCACTCGTGTTCCATCAGTTGCCCATGTGCCAGGGTCACGGTATCTCTTTCGAACAATCACGCGACCCCGGCAGGCATCGGTCCTAGTAGACCCCTACACTGCTGCTGACATCTCTTTGAGGCACGCGTGGAACACTGCGCGCCGTCGACCCGAGCCTGGTCCTTACCGGGCGGCGAGCTACCCATTGCTCGCCACCCGCAAGCTCGCGCCTACGGTGGCCGGGAGTCCGCAATCGACTCCCGACGCCCGGGGCGTCTCCCTCCGTGTCCCTTCAGTTGCCCATATGCCAGGTCCACGGTATCTCTTTCGAACCTGCCTGCCTAGCGTGGCGATTATGGCAAATCCCACTAAATAACGGGAGGCCTATGTCCAGCTGTGGTCCTGTGGACATCTTTTTGCTGAAATGAGCACGAATATGTTTTATTGAATTCAGGTAATCTCATCTCATCAAAGAGTAGTAATTTGCTATGGCTACCACCAATTTCTGACCTTGGGTATTCGTCGACTAACTAACGAGAGCAATTAACCGAGATTGACGGTCGTGCATCTGAGCGTATTTCCTGTACAACCTTTATTTATCTTTTTTCTGTATGGTTTCTCGATCTTGCCTCGTGGATTTGATCTAAGATGTAACGAACGTACCCAGAAGATACCTGTTCACTCTTGCTTTGAAAGTAGAATGGTTATATGTGGCACCGAAGACAGACGCTCGCAGAGAGAGATAAATAAGTCGACATTCTAAGGTCTTCATTCCAACCTTAACATTTGCCCTCCTCGCAACCCTAGCGCCCATGCAACACGATCCCTCTTTAGCATATAAATAATAGTGCCCCAAAAAGGGACCAAGGCAGTGAATTGTTGACGCCCTGGTATATTATTGAGCGCCACTTTCACCACTAAACTGTGAGGTTTTATTTTATTCATGTTTATTAGGGTTCTCGGTCACCGGGGATTATTTGCTTTAAGTTATAAGCTGTTTGGAATCCGGTCAGATTGGACTTGCAAATGGTATGCGTTAAATTGTGCGTTGGTCCTATGTAAGCATTTGGTGTTTTGATGACCGCTGGTGACCCTTTAGGATAGGGTGTTTCAAAGTTAGTTCCCTAAAGCAATCTACTCTGGTCTGGACTGATTTAATTTTGATTGTTTGTTGACTGCCTAGTGACTGGTCTAGTGGTAGCAAGCGCTACTGCTGAACGTGAGGTACTGAGTTGGATTCCCAGGTCGGGCAATGTTCGCAGGAGGAGATGCCCCGGGCGTCGGCAGCCGATAGCGGACTCCCGGCCAACGTAGGCGTGAGCTTGCGGGCGGCAAGTAATGGGTAGCTCGCCGCCCGGTAAGGACCAGGCTCAGGTCGACGGCGCATAGTGTTCCACGCGCACCTCAAAGAGATATCAGCAGAACTGAAGGGGTCTACTAGGACCGATGCCTGCCAGGGTCGCGAGATTGTTCGAAAGAGACACCGTGATCCTGGCGCATAGGCAACTGAAGAAACACGAGTGGGTTTTAGTCAGTAAAAGTCTGACACGCTCTCCAGAGCGGGAGAAATCATTTGATGATTTCCCATCCAAAAAAAGGTCGGGTAATGTTATTGGGTTTTTTTATCTGGAATTTCACAGTAGCAGCCCGAAGTATTGGTGCCTGGTTGATGGCAATAGGCTCGCTCCCTGTTACATGGGACTTAAACAAAACAGGCGAAAAGTGGGTGTTCTAAATACGCCTCTGCCCAACCCTTCGGGGAAACAAGGCGTGATGCTATGTCATATTTATTGAATGAGTAAAATGAACAAAGCCATGTTATTAAAATTATTAGCTTTTGCTAGTGGCTTCGCCCGCGTATTATACATTATAAACCTTTTTCTTGGAAAATCCGTTGTGTATTTTAAAAGATCTAAGCGTAAAAAAACGAAATGTGACTTTGTTTTATACTAAATATACTAATTTACTAATTTTACTAATTTACTAATATATACTAATATACTAATTTATTTACTCATTTTACTAATCTACACTATCTACACTTCTACACTATCCATACTTCCATACTTCCATACTAATATTATAAATGCAAAAGTAACTCTGTCTGTCTGTCGGTCTGTCTGTCTGTCTCGCTTTCCTGTTAAAACTATTGAACCGATTTAAAAGAAATTTGGTACACAGATAGTTTAGAGCCTGAGAAAGGACATAGGCTACTTTTTATCCCGGTAGTATGTTCCCGCGGGATAATTTCCGCCCTCCACGCGGGCGAAACCGCTGGCAAAAGCTAGTACTAAATAAAGAAAAAAAAGAAAGACAAAAAACCTGCCAAGTTACTTTCATCATCATCATCATCATTTCAGCCGAAATACGTCCACTGCTGGACATAAGCCTCCCAATTTCGGGGGATTTGCCATAATCGCCACGCTTGGCAGGCGGGTTAGCGATCGAAGTATGGTGTTAAATGCTTAGATAACGCTGCTGCACATTCTCTAGTAAGTCCCTTATTCGCCTCTTATGACGCCCATGGGAAAAAATGGCATGGTGCTATTATTTACGTCCGGCATCACACAGAACAAGCAAGTTACTTCACGTAAACTATAGAAGAGTTTTATTGCACCATCAAAGAAAGTTCTTTACTACACTCCATTTTCTAAAAGCGAATATCGTTCAGGTTTTCCCGCTACGAGCCACAAAATAATCTTCCTCGCTAGGCGGCTGTTATTGTAAGTCATACATTATAACCGCAATATCCCATGTTTACTTTGCCAAGAGTCTATACGAGGGTAGGTGAAAAAATCGTTTCGTTGTATAAGAATGAGGGGAATATTGTGGATATTTGATTCTTACGGACAAGATGTATGTAATAATATAACAAGTTCTTTTGGTATCTCAATTTCTTTGGCCTATAAAGGTAGTTTAGATTTTTTATTTTAGATAAGTTTAATTACATCAAGATTCCGTCTGGGAGATAGAGATATATCTTTGTTTACAGTTAAATCTTTTTGTTTTAAATTAATGACTCACTAAAACTTTGCGAGCAATTTTTTTTAAAACACTTTATTTTCTTTTACGTAGGTAAACAGGCTTTTAGCGCTACTTCCATTGTTCCAGCGTATACTTCGTGTTAAGCACGAGTTATCAGAACATTTATTGCTTGGAAAAAACAATACTTTAATCAAACATACCACAAAAATGTTCTTGGATGAGGTCCATGATCGCTTCCCACACACTAATGTAGATTACATGTTGCCGAAGCGCCGAAAGTAAAAATTCTTAGTGTACCTATAGAAAAAATCGATTATGGTTGCTAGGTTAGTTAGGAGTAGGCAAGGATCGTTCCTATTTCAGATTGTGAAGAATAGCACCATACCATTTCTTCCCATGGGTGTTGTAGAAGGCGACTAAGGGACTAACTGGACAATGAGTAGCAGCATTCTCTATGCATCTTACCACCGAACTGCAATCTGCAACCCGACTGCCAAGCGTGGCGATTATGGCAAACTTTGGGACTGCTTATGTCCAGCCGTAACGTCTTTCGGCTGAAATGATGAATGATGATGATGAGGTCAGGATCGTGGCCGGTAGCCTTTTATAGTTTCTGCCTACCGACAAGGGAAGAAGTTGTGAGTGTATTATACGTATTATTTCCGTAATTTTATTTTATTTTATTTATTGAGGGATAATAAACAACTACAACATAATATACATCTAATACTTTAGGTTAACAAAATTTAAGAGGTAATGTTGCAGTCAACTGCATTATCCACAGATAAAACATATTTAAAGATCTGTGGTTGCAACTAGACGAGCAAAACCAAGATTAGCAAAAATTTTAAAATAAATAAATAGGTTACTATAAAGCGAGATATTAAGAAGTTAGGAATATGATAGATAAGTCCTAGTCCCATAACATCTATAGTACATAGCACGGACGTACTTGCGCTGGACCCTTTCTATTCCATCTAAGTACTTTTGGTAGAAGGGGTTCCAAATAGGGATTCCAAATAGGAATGAGCGTCTTATACAGATGGAGGTAGGTAGAGGTACGCTTAAATTCTGTTGACAATCTCATCACAAATCCATACATTTTAAAAACACGATTCACTATGGCTTCGACATGCTGGTTTAAGGAAAGTTTGCCATCAAAGAGAACACCTAGGTCCTTCACTATAGAAACATTATTTAAAGGGATACTGTTAAGATTGTAATTGAAATTGAAGATGAAATTATTCTTAGTAAAGTGTATATAGTTACACTTGGGGATACTAAGACGCAGCTTATTGTCAATACAGTACGCAGTTAATCTGTCTAGGTGATGCCTAATACAGACTATTATACAAGGTGCAGTTTTGGATCTGCAAAACATTTTTAGGAGGTAATTATGTTAGTGATTTTCGACCCGAATCAACAATAAAATGGGCAGGTACTTTTTTTCATTTTATTCTTATTTACGGAAATCGGTAAGTGTGAACTCACTTTTTTAAACGCGGCCAGTCTGTACGTGTCCTTAAACTGCGCTTTCACACACACAAACAAACGCAACCGAAATTTCTTTCATAGATTTTTTGAAGAGGGTGATTAAAAGAGTTATTCAGAAAAACAACAAAATTGAAAAATCTAAAATAAAAAGTATTATTGATTATTTACGAGTCTCATAACAACCTCCTGAAATGTTTTGCAGGTTTAAAACTGTATCTTGTATATGTAAGGTCGCAGAAAAGTAATACAATAATTCCGAGATCAGACTACTGAAGCTGCAAATCTTGATCACGTAATTCCAGCAATCTGCATCGCATCAAGATGATGTACTTATAGCAATGGTTATAGGCTTACATAATTAGAGAGCCAGCAGTGCATAAGTAATGATAACATTGCCTACAAGCTCCATTAAGTGATTAGTGTACCAGCTAATTGTGTTAGACGTAGGCATATTTTGAACCTAGTTCTGTTTTAGATAATGCAGTGAGCTTTAACAATTAGACGTAACTTCTAGCTTAAAATCAAAAGACATTTATTTAAACTAGGCTGAGAGTCAAAATTTTTGAACGTCAAAGTTACATAGACAGTACCCCAGAACGCCCGCCCTTCACCACTTTCTAGTGCTTTGGCTGGGAAGAAGAAATGGCACAATAAAGCTCAATCGTGTACCTATTGAGAGCAGTGGATACTACAACTTATGCTATGCGCAATATATTGCTTTTAAAACTATACTAAATCAAACTAACGCACTCCTGTTTAGGGTGAGCGGAACTTAAGTCCAATACTCAGGGTTCTTAATTGTTAAGATAGTCAATCCTATATTTTTGAGAGCGTTTGCATTTTGATGTCAGTTAACTGCTTAAAAAAAACTCAAATTTACCTAAATTTTTGATAATATTTTGACATAGTCGCTGAAATGACTTGAATTTGAAAACTTTTTCATTTTGATCAATCGCCTTCTGATACCCGTTTATTTAAGGCACAGTTCAGATTCACAAATCAGAGCCAAGTTCATTATCTTACACTAAGTGACCATAGCCAGATTAATGTTAATGGCAGACCGTGGACAAATCCATGGCAATTAGGGCCACCACCGGACACTAAAAGTCTCGTTCACGCGAAACTTAAAGCTATTTGCTAAAAGACCGCCATCCAGCCAAAAATTGGACCAATTATGTTCACAGGACCGAAGAATATTGGAATGGTGGAAGTGACATGCCATTTTTTTTTTATTTGGTCATAGTACTGAATAGTCAAATCCACAAAATTCGAAAATACATATCCAGTTTTCTACTGAATTGGCACGAAAGGACGAAAGGAAGGATATAGTTCCGAATGTTGAGTATCTACCAAATTATGTCTTTGTTTAGTAGTTTGCTGAAAAATAGTCCCTGTCTTAGTAGTTTGGAGGCTATGACGAAATAAGACTTGCCTTCACATTGGATATTTCATCCCATTTTTATTGACTAGGTATAGCTTGTCGTTCTAGTCACGTTTTTCCTTCGGACCTTATAATAATACCGCGGCAGGTGTAGAACAATGGTTAAAAATATTCTTGATGTTGGGAACCCCATGTTCAATAAGGTATTTAAATGGTTTTCATCATCATCATTGTCAGCCTATAGCAGTCCATTACTGGTCATAGGCCTATCCAATTGCATACCATTCAGCTCGATTCTCGGCAACACTTATCCAGCTGCTGCCGCCCACCCTGCGAAGATCGTAGCTCCACCTAGCCTGAGGGCGAACTCAGGGGGCGGAGGCGACTCAAGAACACGTCTACCCGAACGGTCATCGATTCTACGGCTAATGTGGCTGGCCAATTGCCAGTACAGCTTGCTAATTCTATGAGCTATACTGACAACTTTGGTTATCTGCTGGAGCACCTCATTCCGGATTCTATCCCTCAGAGATACTCCAACCATAGCTTGTTCCATAGCTCGATTGCCGGCACAATATATAAAAGTATATTTTATTTATTTACTACTCACAGAATAAATCTGAAACCGCAAACTATATCTGGATCAGAAACAAAAAGCGTCTTTGGCGATTTTAATGCTAATATTGTGCGGATCCAGTACTTTTAAGTCTTCATACTCACGTGGTGGTCATATTACTGGAGTGCGGGCGTACACGCCAAATAGCCATTGTCGTTTAATAGAACAAATTAACCTATTCGTTTTATTAATCTATTCAGTAGCGAATACGTTCTTCTATTAGGTAAATAGTTACTGGTTGAATAAATATGTGGTTGAAATCAGTTCAGCGTGATTTTATGAGTTCTATTGCTGAGATTGTTCTGATAAATTCAACCACTCTGTAATAAAACTATTAGAATACTGAAAAAAGCCCATTAAAATACTAGATTTTT
Organism: Aporophyla lueneburgensis; assembly: GCA_932294355.1. Taxonomy (NCBI): domain Eukaryota; kingdom Metazoa; phylum Arthropoda; class Insecta; order Lepidoptera; family Noctuidae; genus Aporophyla; species Aporophyla lueneburgensis. The sequence continues at coordinate 7,683,763 of OW028758.1, read as the reverse complement.
TATAGTGGAGGACTGGGGACTACCTTTATTGTTTTAGGTGGGAAAATCATCAAATGACGTCTCCCGCTCTGGGTGGAGCGGAAGGGTGTGTCAGACTTTTACTGATTAAAACCCACCTTTGTTCCTTCAGTTGCCTGTTTGACAGGGCCACGGTATCTCTTTCGAACAAATACGCGGCCCTGGCAGGCATCGGTCCTAGCAGACCCCTTCAGTACTGCTAACATCTCTTTGAGGCGCGCATATCTGACGCCTTGAGTTAAATTGCGATTTTCAAGGCATCGTGAGTTCCATCAAGGCACTAGTTAAATATGAATGACTTTTCAACCCGCACTCTCGCTAAAGTACCTACCAATTAACAGAACGACAATTTCACCACCAGGCTAAATGTAGAAACAAGTGAGAGTTCAATAACCCCGCTGAAACAAAACCCATTTATTTTATTGAATAATTAATTCCGTAAAGTTCAGGAGTTTAAAGAGAGCTTTAATAAAATTACTTTTAACTTTAAAAGTGAAACAGCAACTAAGTTTGGCTTGAGAAATGGCGTAGAACTTTTCGGGTTTACTTAAAAAATATTGTTTGGAAAATGATTATTTAATGAAATTGGCCTACTAGCCTCGAACAATTTTAGCACGGCAATCTGGGCAAAGACCCATTCTCAAAAAAAAAAAAGCTCTGACTTCCACAACCCAGTAACTGGATAACACGATACCCTTGGATGGCTTCTGGTCAGACTTTCAGGATTTTAACATGTCATCATCATTATCATTATCTCAGACGAAAGACGTCCATTGCTGGACACAGCCCCCCCCCCCCCCAATTTAAGAGGATTTGCCAAAATCACCATGTTTTTTTTTTGTAGGCGGGAAATCTCCAAATGACGTCTCCCGCTCTGGGCGGAGCGCGATGGCGTGTCAGACTTTTACTGACTAAAACCCACGCGTGTTCCTTCAGTTGTCTATATGCCAGGGCCACGGTAACTCTTTCGAACAAATTTCGCGACCCTGGCAGATAATCGCGATGCTTTGCAGGCGGGTTGGAGATCGCAGTATGGTGGTAAAATGCAAAGAGAACACTGCTGCACATCCTCGTAAGGTCCATAGTCGCCTCTTATGATACCCACGGGAAGCAATGCGATGGAGCTATTCTTTATGTCCGGCACCACACGGTAACTACATGTAACGATTGTCAAACACTTACTAATTGTTTGTTTGAACGGCATAGCATGCTTTCCGAAGCAATGACGTGTCTTGTGAAGTATAGTCACCCATCCACGAACTAGCCGCAGTTATCGTAGCTTAACCTAGAACGTTTGGTCTGTCTGTGTGTTACTTAGCCATGAACCAAATGGATTTTCAACAGTCACTACAACAGTGACGACATGAGGACTAATAGTAAAGTATGGAAGAATTTTCTATGGAAGCGTGTTTTTTTAGTTTTTTTAGACTATTATTTATTTTCTATTTTTTAGGGTGTTTCGAATTTTGAGACGTATGTCAGCGTAGTTTTTGGAGACAGTTTTTTTGCTGTCCTGGTAACCCTGGCAAGGATAATGGCACAAATTTATGAAATTTTTGCAATGTCATCGGTCTTTGACAGGTGTGCAAAGTTTGAATGAAATCTGGTCGTATTAAGTGGGTCAAAATCGCGCTATAAAGAGTCGGTTACAAACAAACATACAGCTTGGCAAAAAAGAGTCTGGAAAAAATGAGGGCGCCTGCTTAGCAGGTATGGCCACCCTGTATACTAGGACTAAAAGTGATAAGATACTTGTTGTTTTAATCCACAAACACGAGATCCCGGAAATTCTCATCAGTCAAGATTTCAAGACTTGATAGGCACACAGTCTTTTACTTTCATTGTATTTAGTAGATTTCGCATTATTTCGCTAGAATAACCTTTTATCTAAGAGTGCCATCATAATAACATAATGCAAACTTATTCAGTTTAAAAATTTATTTATTTGTGCACAATTTATTAGCTTAAGATACTGTTCACATTACAATATACATATAAAGCCGTTAGTAACAGTCACAATACCCCCGTACTAGTTGATACTGTATTACAGTTGGGTCTTATTCCTCATTGCTGTGACCCGTATACTAACAAACGAGTGAGAACTTAAGATAATAGGCACCATAAGAAAGAAAAAAGAAACAAATGAAAAAACTTACAATAATTTAGCAATGAAATGAATACACTTATTACTATTTTGGCTTGTCTGTGATTGTGATGTTTGATAGTGTGTCTGTATGTATGAATGTATGTTTGTATGGAGTTTGCTATTTCAGAATTATTAATGTGTCTTCAGTGCTATTATAATCTAAGCAGAGTAAGTGGTTTCGTAAAATCTTTTTAAATATGTGAGAATTATATTTCCGAAAACCTAGAGTTACATTAAATTTATTATAAATATATGGAGCTAGAAAGAAAAGAAAACGCTGGGCAATTTTTTTCCTATGTATAGGTTGTTTGTAGACTTTGTAATTAATTAAATTACACTCAGGAATTGCCGACTGAACCCGATACACAAGACATAATGTTCAGCAATCGCATTTGCGGCCACCATCTAGGGTATTCACAACCATTCGATGGTTGGTATGCCTGTATCAAATTTGACATGAATGAAACTGAACGAGTCCTTTTAATGCTGACAGTTTATAGTCGACAAGAAGGCGACTTACAGCTGCTTACTGTCGGAAACTAATCGGAAGTCAGAGAGTACCTATAACATGTCGCATTCGAAAGGTACGGGCAATATCGAATAAACTTGAACAGTTGACTAATGAAGGTGTCAGGTATATTTATGTGGGGTACATAACATTATCACTATTCACATGACAATGAAAAAGAAATAACACGCTAAAATTTAGATTTTATTTAAAAAGAAAAACGTGACATAACATCATTCTTGAATTCCTTTTCAGTGCTATGATAGATTTTTTCCATTAACACTGATGTGTCAGTTTTACATTTCTTATTTATGAAATCTAAATATTGTAAAAATCTTTCTTACACGTTTACGGCTCCCATTACAACCTGTCAACCGTAGAATAGGTACCTGAAAAATAATAAATATAAATTATACTTTTATTAATGTGGTATGCGATTAACAAAAAAAAAAAAATACTTGCCGGTTTCGTTATAGTGTTGAACTTTTTGTCTAATTGCACACAGATCAAAATCGTCTAATTCTTTCTTCCGCCAACTATTTTGGTGTTCCTCCAGGTGTAGAAAAAATCCTTATTTTTTTTCACCTTCATTAACAATTTCTCTGATTGTACTGTGAGATTTACCTTGAAAAAAAACATAAAGACAATCATATTAATTCCATGTAGGTACATTTTTCAATTTCTAGTATCAAACATCAAGAGTTAACGTACACGCGATTTGTCAAACTAGAAAACATAACCTCAATAATCTATTAGTAAATAAAACAATAAAATGGCTTGAAACTTATAATACCGATAAAATTTAGTATTAGAAAGGAAAAACAATGACTGGCATTGAATAAAACATAAATTTCTTGGATAAATACCTGTCGTGTCGGCAGTTCTTTCGTAAACATTGTCAATCGGAGACAAAATTTGTTCCGCTTCAGATTCCGCCAAATTTCTTACGAAAACTTAGTATATCACAGCTCACACCACTACTCCTTATTGTTTTATTCATTTTTTATATGTTCAAAAGCATTAATAATTGATAGTTAATTAGAAATAAGTAAAATACAACTGGGAACATAACACAATGACAGATTAGCTACTTGTTGATGATAAACAAAGCAGTGTTGCCACCAAAAAAATATTTTAGTTCCAATGGTTACCACGACAGACTCTTTTTTGCCAACCTATACAAGTGAAGCTAATATAAAGCATGTAAAAAGACATGTTGCGCTAACCCCAAATAAATTGGGATAATGGCTGGACAGTAATGTATTATTAGATAGTACTTATGTATGCATATAAGTATCTATTATATAGGATATATATGATTATTATATGTATTTATTAAAGTAAATTGTATTTGCACCAGTGACAACCCCATTTTTATGTCCACGCAATCACTGTCCATTCCAAGGTTGCCTGGAAGAGATCGCAGAAAGCGATAAGGCCGCCCATTATATGTTTTTATTGTGAAATGTTTTTTGTTGTAATGTATTTTCTGGTGTACAATAAAGCATATATAAATAAATAAATATTATAATAAGCAATTCCATAGCCTTGTAGGATAAATTCGGTTGTTATTTTTACCCAATCCATTAGTGTGACCATAGAATTGTAATATCACAATAATTATCTAATGGCTTTCTGGAATAGTGGGTCGGATCCTTGCAAATGTACCTATATGCAGAGATTCCCTAAAATTATTTTGTTACAACTAAGATGAACAGAACGTTTATTGGGATAGAAAATAAAAAATTATAGCAGGGGAATGGGTGTAAGAGAAACACACGTGCCTAGAAGAATTATATAATTACAGAGTTTTACAAAAAAAAAACAAAAAACACAATCCCTTTCCAGTTTTTCTTTGCAAACAACAGAAAGGAGAATGCTACATTAACATTTAAACTTCTTACCGTTTACCCTAAGCAAACTTAATAAAAACCTTTAAGAATACACTTTTTTATCCAAATTAGAAATCCCTTGTTCAATTTCGTCAAAAAAGGTAAAACAGACGATTTCAGACGATTTTAATAATAACGATATCTGTTTCGAGGCAATCAACGGAATATACAATTCTCTCTTAAAATTCATAACGCTGTTAACATGCGACCTTGACCTTTACGGCTTGGGAATAAAAGCTGTTTTCTCGTAAAAGTTCTTTATTGTATTCATTTGAATTAATTTATTGCTTCACAGAAAGGTTGGATAGATAAGTGTAATCATGATGGTTTGGAAGAACATTTTATTTGGTTAATTTTACGGAGAAAACCTGTTGAGAATAAAAATCTTTATTTAGGTACTGATAATAAATAAAATTACACTATCTGAAATGATGGAGTTATTCATGTTAGAATTTTATATTTAAATGTATTTGTAAGTATTAAACAGTTGGAAACAAAATTTCCAGTGACCGACGAACACACATAAATGTTTTTATTCGTTTTTGTTTGTCTACGAGTAGGTATATGGTTATATGGAAACAACATAATTATTTTAATTAACCATGAAGCAGTATTTAACGGTTTTGATCAAATGCCTAAAATATTTTTAAGCAACTCCTTCAAATAATAAGAGGTAAAGTTTTATGTTTGTATAAAGGCGATAATCTACAGAACTACAGGTCCGATTTCGAAAAATAATTCATTTGGATTAATTTACAAAATTGCCAAGTGTCATAGAATATATTTTTAATTAGCTTACTACAGTGGCTTTGTTCCGAAATTGAACCACAGGAACATATTACCGGGTTACAAAATATCCCATGAGTTAATCCAGGTTATAAACTACCTCTGTACCAAATTTCGTTTAAATTCGTTTAGACGATGTTGTGTGATTAGGTAACTAAACATACAAACATAAGAAACTTTTTAACAAAAAATTAAACCGCCGAAAAAACTGAAAAGCATAAAATAATAAACCTTAAAATTATGAGTCGGCGCTTTCAGTGATCTTTGTTCATTGATTTTTCAGCGCCGACTCAAAATTTTAAGGTTTATTATTTTATGCTTTTCAGTTTTTTCGGCGGTTTAATTTTTTGTTAAAAAGTTTTTATTTCATAATTTTTTGTGACTTCAATCTACTCATAATACTTGGCAAAGTGTACCCTATCCAACAAAAAAAGAATTATCAAAATCTGACTACTCTGTATAAAGTTATGCGTGGTTATACATTACAATCAGTGAGTGAACATTCAATCATCCCCTGTTTTCCGACCCTTAGGGTTCGATTTTTTTTTCCAAATTTATATGGGACCACCTTGGGAGTATACCCTTTCCAATAGAAGAAGAATTGTCACAATCGGACCACTATGTAAAATGTTATGCGTGGTCATACATAAAAAAAAAATATATACGCGTCGAATTGAGAACCTCCCCCGTTTTTCTTCGTCGGTTGAAAATCTATCACATTTTCATTTTTAGTTGGATAGGATTTCACGTGGACGAAGTGGATAAGGACGGGATAAAGGCATGAAAATGATAATTAAGTGGGTGGAGTTTCTAGCCCATTCTTCGCCACACGAATCTACATTTAGGAGGGGACGACTAGAATCAAAAGAATTCTATTTTAATATGAATGTTGACGTTCGTGCCTTTTATGTGCCTGTTGCTTTAACTTTGACTCTGAATTTAAAGTTACGGGTGGAAACTAGTCAGTAGACATAGCTAAGTTATGAATACAATTTTGCACTATCTATTAAAATATGAACGCTACTGCTTAATTTGGAACAACAATCACGAACTTAACTCCATTAATTTTACTACAGAAAAACGAAAATATATACCTACTAGAACGAAATTATATTATGCGCACGTTTTTATTTAATACTAGCTTTTACCAGCGGCTTCGCCCACGTGGAGGTCGGAAATTATCCCGCGGGAACATACTACTGGGATAAAAAGTCTAAGTCCTTTCTCAGGCTCTAAACTATCTGTGTACCAAATTTCATTTAAATCGGTTCAGTAGTTTTAGCAGGAAAGCGAGACAGACAGACAGAGTTACTTTTGTATTTATAATATTAGTGTGGATGTGGATTTCGTGCTCTGAGTATTAAGCAAACAATAAAAACATTCATAAAATGCAATCTCGATTTCGATTGGATGTTTATATTTTATTTTATTTTTCATAAGTCTTCGTAGATGCTTTGAAATATTTCTACATAGTGTAAAATAAAGTTGCGTCTGTACGCATAAAAGCTCCTACAAACAGGTACGACGTGACACTCGTAGAACTATAATTTCTATGTCATCATCATCAGTAGCCATCATGTTCCCACTGCTGGGACATAGGCCTCTTCTTGGTGAGAAGGAGACGGCCATAATCCACCACGCGGACCCAGTGCGGGTTGGTAGATTTCACATGTCTTCGAATTAATGTATGTAGTTATTTCTATGTAAACTTCATAAATTTTTTTCTATCAGAATGACATCGCGCTGTCGCGTCGCGCCAGTCTGAAGAAGTTTTTAATCTTTTATACTACGCAAAGGATTTTAATGCGGTTTATATCAATAGACAAAGTGATTCAGAGGAAGGATTATACATTACTATGTATAATACGCGGGCGAAGTTGCTTGCAAAACTTAGTTTAAGATAAACAAATGAACATAGGCTATGAGGCATACATTATTATTAAGTATCTCCTTAGCACAACAAAACTTTTTACAAAAAAATTAATAACCGACTTCGTTAAAAAAAAACACTACAAAGTGAAAAATAACTTTATTTTCGGAATTCTGTATTTAAGGTTTTTTTTTTTTAAAGTTTCATTTGTAACTTTTTAGTTATAGTTTATACCCCGCAATAATCTAATCGCGTTATTCGTTCATTTGTCGCGCAAATATTTAATGCAAATTTAAGACTTATATGGTTTTCACATAGACCCCTAGTCAGAATGGAACCAAATTAAAACGGGACCAAACGGAAAGCACCAGCTTTCAAATAAAAAAAAGAATTATCAAAATCGGTTCACCCAGTCAAAAGTTATACCTAACTGACCTCCATAGCCCAGTTACTGGTTAATACGATAACCTTCATAAGACTGGCTTGACGGACTTTCGGGTTTCGGACGACCCGTAATTACTGACAAAGATCCGCGACTGACAAGTGGGATCAACAGCTTAACGTGCTGTTCGAGGCAATTATAGTTTGTTTTGGTATGTAAAGATTCAGTTGATTTTGCTTAACTAGAAGCCCTTCAATATACAAACATTAAAAATAGCTCACCGTTATCGATTTTTTTTTTATTTCTCCAGCTCAGGGAGGACTGGGAGGGCGTGTCAGACTTCTACTGACTAAAACCCATCCGTATTCCATCAGTTACCCATATGCCAGGGCCACGGTATCTCGTTTGAACAATATCGCGACCTTGGCAGGACTGGTATCGGGTACAGAGTTTATGGTACCGGCGGTCGTAGCGGAATCTCCTGACAATAAAAACCATGTCTAGAAGTACTTACCGCTTTCTGAATCAAGCCCTTGATCGGCGGTTTCATCATCATCATCATTTCGGCCGAAAGACGTCCACTGCTGGACATAGGCTTCCCCCAAGCACCGCCACTTCGACCTGTTCTGTGCCTCCCGCATCCAACGCATTCCTGCGGCCTTCACCAGGTCATCGGTCCATCTTGTGGGAGGCCTTCCTACGCTCCGTCTTCCAGTACGCGGTCGGCACTCCAGAACCTTCCGGCCCCATCTGCCATCCGTTCTGCGAGCAATGTGCCCTGCCCACTGCCACTTAAGTTTGGGCGGTTTAATGAGAGCCTAATCAGTTGCTGATAAAAGCTCTCGGCTATTAGACCATTGGCTGTTATTATCGTTATTGATAGTTTATTTTAATACAACGTGTTTCATTTAGCATAGTCAGCTTATAATGTTCCCACAGCTGCGACATAGGATTCCTCTCTGCGAGAGGTAGTGGGCCATCCAACAAGCGGACCTGGGGCTGGTAGATGTCGCATGTCTTTGAATTTTTGGTTCCAGGACTTGCGGGTCTTTTTCCCGATGTTTTCCGTCACCGTTTTGAGAGCAGTGGTGATGAAATAATTTACATTAAGTAAAACGCCTGTCAGGGTTCGACCCCACGACCTACAACCTGTAAGTCGCAGCCATAACCACTGGGCCACCACTTCTCTATTGACTTCCTTTAATTTGTTTTTTCACTTACCATAATCTACAGGGCGTCCCACGGATATGCCACATGGAGGGAATGTACCTTGAATATTGTAGATGGAACATTTTACTGAATGAAGACATTATTTGAATTTAAAAAACAATTTAAACTGCATTCATAGATATTTAAATAATTGCATGGTTGAACCGGGAATCGAACCCGTTACACGAGAAAAATAATCACCCTGTAGTTTTATCATACCAATCGAAAGGCTTCATCATAAGGATTATTTTTTGCTGAATAACATAGTGCCAAAAATAAAAGGACGACCATGAATTTTAACATTTTTAATACAAAATTAATCAATTTATCAAATGCTCTCTTTTGATTATTTCGCTCCCTGTCGATTTTTTGATCTTGTTGTGGTGGATATTTAGAATAATACGTCTAAGTTCTGCTTGTAGCTCGTGGACACTTTCATACTGGTTCTTGTAAACAAATTTTTTACATAACCCCATAAAAAAATGTAACGGGGTTAGATCTGGGGATCTCGGTGGCCATCTTATTTGTCCATTTGTCCCGATCCAGGGGTGAAAGTGTTCATTGAGATAGATAATATACTTATGATATGTCAGTTGTATGTCCTTACGGCAATGTCAGCTTTTCATTTTACTGAACGAAATTTCACATCAAATGTTAAAATTCATGGTCTTCCTTTTATTTGTGACACTGTTATTCAGTAAAAAATAATCCTTATGATGAAACCTTTCGATTGGTATGATAAAACTACAGGGTGATTATTTTTCTCGTGTAACGGGTACGATTCCCGGTTCAACCATGCAATTATTTAAATATCTACAAATGCAGTTTAAATTGTTTTTTAAATTCAAATAATGTCTTCTTTCAGTAAAATCTTCCATCTACAGTATTCAAAGTACTTTCACTCCATGTGGCATATCCGTGGGACGCCCTGTATACTAATATTGTAAAGAGGTAACATTTGTTTGTAAGTTTGTATGTAGGGGGTAATTTCCGGAAGTAATGAACCAATTTTAAAAATTGTTTCACTGATAGAAAGCTACATTATTCGTGAGTGCTATAGGCTATAAATTATAAAGATAGCATGCATATTAGCCGAACTATCTCAATTTTTGTCTAGCCAGGCGGAAAAAAATAGCTCTTGCAACAGAGTTATTTGCATGCGCTGCCTTAACAGTTGTATATAATTCAAAACAATGTATGGTAACTTGGTCCGCCGTGAATAGTTCTACAAAAGAATCCGCGACATCATATTTCTATCTTTTATATTTTGGCAGATATAGTAGCTTTTATGTGATAAAAAAAGTATTTTTCGACGTACTTACCTTTGGACGATTTTTTAAACAACAAAATATTAAACCTTATCGAAAAAAATGTTATTGTGATCACAAGAACATCATAGAGATACGATTTGTTCACAACAATATGTCAATTGGTTAAATAGTTTCGAAGATAATAATTATAAAATGACTAAATCGCAAAATGCCGCCGTCCATTCACGAACCGCATTAGAACATGCTTTGTACGGACGTTTTATCCATTTACCCACATATTGCATTGTGCATTGCGTCATTTTTCTGAATCGCGGTGTTAAGATTTACCGCGGATTAATGACCCTCTCCGGTTATTATTTAACTTTCATCGTTAGGTAAGTGAGTTGTACGCAGTTGGTTGGATGTTCTTAGTCTTTAAAAGTGTTTTTGTTGTTGGTCTTTAAAATTGTTTTGGTTGCTAGGTTTCTTAAAACAAAAATACTATTTCGTTCTCATTCTTCGAGTTCGAAGCTGTGGTATTTCTGTTTTTGGGATATCGGACAGTTTCTGTGATTGTCTATCATGCCTAAAAGGAAATCACAACTTTTCCGTCAGACATCCCAGACGAAGAGTCTGCTCTAGAAAATCATCAGCGCCTTTCGAGGAATAGAGAAAATATTTCGCAGGCACGCGCTGGGGAATCTAGCTCCGAGCGGTCACAGCGGCTTGCTAACCAAAGCTGGAGAACATCGCAGGTCCGTGCTCGGGAATTTAGCGCTGAACGTGCGCAGCGTCCCAGTGATTTAAGGCAGCATGTCTCTGCAACAAGGGATAGGGAGTCTAGCGCTGAGCGCTCGCAGCGGCTCGCTAGCTAAACTGTGAGAACATCGCAGGCCCGTGCTCGGGAATCTAGCACTGAACGTGCGCAGCGTCTCAGTGATTTAAGGCAGCATGTCTCTGCAACAAGGCATAGGGAGACCAGCGCTGAGCGCTCGCAGAGGCTCGCTAGCCAAAGCGCGAGAACATCGCAAGCCCGTGCTCGGGAATCTAGCGCTGAACGTGCGCAGCGTTTCTGATTTAAGGCAGCATGTCTTGGGCACGCCACAATTGTGGCGGTAAGCCCCGTCTTTGAGAGTGGATAGACAGGCGCCACGGCATCCTCACCTTCCGCCTGACGCAGGTTCTCACCGGGCATGGGTGCTTCGGTGGGTTCCTGTTCAGGATAAAGAGGAAGGAAACGCCCGGATGTTTCCATCATTGTAAGGATCGTCTAGAGGTCACGGTGGAGCATACGGTGGAAGTGTGCCCTGCCTGGGCGGAGCACCACCGTGTTCTCGTGGAGGCGATCGGCGGCGGTGACCTGTCGCATCCGAGCCATGGTACGGAGCGACAGGGAATGGGAAGCCGTCACCTCCTTCTAGCGAAGCAGTAATGCTCGCGAAGGAGGAGGTGGGCCGCGTGAGGGAGTGGCAGTCTCTGCGCCCTCACGTCCCTAGCCACCGCAGGAGGAGACGCCCCGGGCGTCGGGAGTCGATAGCTGACTCCCGGCCACCGTAGGCACGAGCTTGCGGGCGGCAAGCAATGGGTAGCTCGCCGCCCGGTAAGGACCAAGCTCGGATCGAAGGCGCATAGTGTTCCACGCGCACCTCAAAGAGATGTCAGCAACACTGAAGGGGTCTGCTAGGACCGATACCTGCCAGGGTCGCGAGATTGTTCGAAAGAGATACCGTGATCCTGGCACATAGGGAACTGAAGGAACACGGGTGGGTTTTAGTCAGTTAAAGTCTGAAATGCCCTCCCGCTCCACCCAGAGCGGGAGAAGTCATTTGATGAATTCCCATCCAAAAAAAAGGCAGCATGTCTCAGCAACAAGGGATAGGGAGACTAGCGCTGAGTGCTCGCAGAGGCTCGCTAGCCAACGCGCGAGATCATCGCAGGCACGTGCTCGGGAATCTAGCGCTGAATGTGCGCAGTGATTTAAGGCAGCATGTCTCATATGCAATAAAAACAAAACCCTCCTTTTGGCAGTCAGGAAATAAATCATAGCAATCAGTACTAACCGAACCACACTCATAATTTCATCACAAGTTAAAATGTTTACCGCCCAACGAAGTGGGCACGGGTCAGCTAGTCTCCTAATATAATATCAAAACTCCTAATTCAGGTAAATGTATTAACATTTTTTATTTGGTGTATATATAATTGGGACACTTTCAGAAGAAAAATCAGAATGTAGTTTACAAAGAGAAAATAAAATACATTACCCAAAAAAAAAAGAAAAACGCCTAATTATTTGAAACAGTCACCAGACAGACACAAAGTCACTACATAATAATAATAATTAACTAAAGATATAAATATGTAGGAGTCGTTATATTTGCTGTCACTTATACCTAAAGTCATGCCTATTTTAAGAAATTCATACGTTATACGTTACCTTTTTTTTGTGGGTGGGAAATTATCAAGTGACGTCTTCCACTCTGACTCTCCTCCCGCTCCGCCGGGAGGGCGTTTCAGACTTTTACTGACTAAAACCCACCCGTGTTCCTTCAGTTGCCTATATGCCAGGGCCACGGTATCTCTTTCAAATAAATTCAATTTAAAACTTTGTTCAGTAACTGCAAAATATTTCTGTAACGATTTTTTTTTCTTATAACAGTGACTTTGTTCTTGAACATACGTCTTGCCGTCAACTTCTATTTTCACCATTTTCGCTTTGCTTGACGACAAATAATAAACATTTCTAATAAGATGTAACTCGTTTGGGAATTAAGATACGTACCTGCTCTCCGTATGTGAAATAATAGTAAACATCAAGGCATGGGCCATAGAAATTGACAATTGGCATCTATGCATCTTAGACGAAAGTGAAGTAAACTGATAGATTATGTTTCAGAAATAAAAAAAACTTCAAGGTAAATGTTAAAAGAAAACATTTTCATCTACAACATCGGATTCGGCAAGTCCCTTGGGCCAGTATGTTTTTTGAAATTTATTCTGCAATACTTTATTTTACGCTGACATACCAATCATCACGAAAATTTCCATTTACATACACACATCCACGCCACAGACCTCCCGAAGGAAAAACGAAAATTTTGTGTTTCTGTCTTTGAAATATTACTCAAAGAAAAATATTCTTCTATTTCCATTTACTTTATGATTATACCATAAAACAAACATTGTAATTTAATACCTTGAAGGAATTTACATATTTTATGCAAAGTATTTTCATTTTTGAGAAATGCGTTCGTTATTCTTTTCTGAATGTTTCACTGTTGGCGTAGAGAAAAAGTATATTAGTTTTGTAATAAAATATTATGTTGTAACTAAATATGACTTGTAGAAGCTTTTGTTGCTGTCATTTTATATATATTTAACAACTTTAGCTTATTTATTAAGTTATTAGCTTTTGCCGACGACGGTTTATGGTCTCTTTCTGTAAAAATGCTTTTAAGTCAACGCAAAAAAAAAAAAAAAAAAAAACGTAATATGCGACATATTTTGATACATTCAAATTCCTCACCTTCCGCCTGACGCAGGTTCTCACCGGGCATGGGTGCTTCGGTGGGTTCCTGTTCAGGATAAAGCGGGAGGATACGTCCGGGTGTTTCCATTGCGAGGATCGTCTGGAGGACACGGTGGAGCATACGGTGGAGGTGTGCCCTGCCTGGGCGGAGCACCGCCGTGTCCTCGTGGAGGCGATCGGCGGCGGCGACCTCTCGCGTCCGGCCCTGGTGCGAGCCATGGTACGGAGCGAGAGGGAGTGGGAAGCCGTCACCTCCTTCTGCGAAGCAGTAATGCTCGCGAAGGAGGAGGCGGGGCGCGTGAGGGAGTGGCAGTCTCTGCGCCCTCACGTCCCTAGCCGCCGCAGGAGGAGACGCCCCGGGCGTCGGGAGTCGATTGCGGACTCCCGGCCACCGTAGGCGCGAGCTTGCGGGTGGCGAGCAATGGGTAGCTCGCCGCCCGGTAAGGACCAAGCTCGGGTCGACGGCGCGCAGTGTTCCACGCGCGCCTCAAAGAGATGTCAGCAGCAGCGTAGGGTCTAATAGGACCGATGCCTGCCGGGGTCGCGTGATTGTTCGAAAGAGATACCGTGACCCTGGCACATGGGCAACTGATGGAACACGGGTGGGTTTTAGTCAGTAAAAGTCTGACACGCCCTCCCGCTCCGCCCAGAGCGGGAGAAGTCATTTGATGATTTCCCATCCTGAAAAAAAAAAAAAAAAAAAAAAAAAAAAATACATTCAAATTTATTAAAGAGAACTGACCGTAACGTATATCGATGTATGGGAGATATTTTTTTTTAACAAAATGTTTTTTTTTGTTTTTGGGATAGATTTATCCCAACTACGGAATCCTTCATTGGTTGTGGGTCTGACTCGGACTAGGCCAATTTTTATTCGTTGTTGAGATTTATTTTATAGTTTCAAAATAGTCTAAAGCATATAAATATTTTATTTAAAGTTTTGCTTACATGTCGAGTCAAATAATATCCCATGGATCGACTTATTCCACAGGTTAAATAAATTCTAATATTCCTTTGATATAATACCTATTGTTTCTGGTCAAGATCTTCAAAACTCAATAATAACCATCAAACACCCCAACACATAAACAACCTCAAACCCATTACCTTGTATATTTTACGTTAAAACAAGGTAAACGATAACGCGTCGTGTTTCAAGGTTTCCAGTGTGTTTGCATTCGTGTTAGAGTACTACGCTATAAAGTGAAGTAATGGCCCTATTTCCTTTAATAGACTCTTCGTTAGTATGAGTATGTGGAAGGTTTATCTTTGGTAAGGTAATTTATATAGTACGTCGAAAGTTCTAGAGTACCAGCTAGAAAAGTAGCCAACTATTATTTTATTCACTTGGAGGTTCTCAATTCATTTGTTTTTTTTTAATGTACCTCAGTACTTCGTCTGTTATAAACTGTTTTTTTTTATTCTACTTAATGGTGGGTTTTTTTGGTTCTACTGTTTCATCCCATTATAAATTTGGTCAAGTTCAGATTAGTGGTTTTTGAGTTACCTTCAATAATACTTTTTTTTATCAACTATTTTCATATCAATTTCCTGCCATAGTTATTTACTTAGAAAGTGAAGGTAGATAAACAACAGTTTATGTGATGGGTACTACAGCTAAAAAGTGAAAAATAACAAATTAATTTAAAAAGGAAACAAAGTTAAAAATAACTTGTATTTTGTAAGATTGTGCCTATGGTTTTTTTTTCGTTTGATTGCCACCGAATTCCGAAACTAGATATTTTTTCATTTGTAGGGAAAGGTTATGGAAATAGGTTGTTTTTTTTTGAGAAATAAAGTGTCTCAATTTTTTTTTTTGCTCAATAGGCCTGTTGCGACCATGCCCAGAAGATGCCTGTTTACTCTTGATTTGAAAGCAGATGGATTATCTGTGGAAGGTAACACAGACGCTGGCAGAGAGATCCACAATTTGTATGTGCGCAAAACAAGACCTAAAATTATAAAACCCAAAATGACTGTTATATAATAATAAAAAGTTACGTTACGACGTTACGTACGATACGTTTTAATAGACAAATATTTAAAAAAAAACTGCTTTCATTTTTAAACGTTATTGCATAATATAACAAAAATTGGAATAAAAGGTATTCGTTGTCCTCTTTCAGTTTCATGACGTGATGGAATCGTGCCTGTAAATATAATAAAAACTCGACAAAAGCATCTGCTACCGAGCGTCTTTTAAATAAGCAATTTTGTCCCTAATGAACGCCAAACTTTTTGTGTGTTCGCTTATAAAAACAAGATGATTTTACAAGGAAATGTTTCGTTACAATATAATTTGGGTGAAATAAATCTTTGATTTATATTGATTCTGAAAGACACCATTGGTGATAGATTATTTTAATTAACTTGTAGAATCTACAAATAATGTTTTATACTTTCAATATCCAGGGATATTTATAGGTCAGATCATATAAAATAATATAAGATCTTTAAAACATGCCTACGCGTCAACACCACACGTTTGTAGCTATCTACGCTGTTGCAATGCTTGTAGCATCGAACGTGTGGCGTAGCACTGCCGTCTGCGGTTCTATGGCTTTCATTTTGGTTTTCGTATCTTTAGGATCCTTTAAGTCATTATTGAATAATATACTGTACAATGCTAATAACTTTCGTAAATCTTTTTATTATGTTCAAACGTTCAAGATTAATTTTATGAATATTACATTACTTTGAACGGACGTGGTCTCGTCTGATTTATCGCCAAGTATGTATTTACTTCATCAACCTGTATTTTTATCCAACAAAGAGAGTTTAGTTAATTTTGGATTTCTCGGAAAAGCTTAGGCAGTCTTGAAAGTTTTGATCGCTGAAACAGGGTGCTTAACGTTTAAAGTTCTCCGAATAAACTTACTACCATAATCAAGAAGTCAATGGTAATGTCTTAAGTATTCAAATGTTTCGGTAATTGGAGTTATAAAAATGTCTGTGCCAAATTGTTGTCATTTGGCGTCGTGCCAAAGGCTGGTGAAGTCGGCCAGATGTGGATGCTAATTTTTATTCAAAGTAACAAGCCTCTGATTACACACATAGTCTAGACAGTAAGCAAATGCTTTGAACGCGTTGGGGTTCTCAAATTATATGTTAATATTTTGTTTATTTTTCATATGGTTCAGGCTGTACGCAAACAGCGACGACAGACTTTACACAGACTATGTAAACAATAATGGCACGCACACATGCAACAAACTGAAAGGCAGACCCGTATTTTTAAGTGTTCGTTTTCTAATACCAGTTTGAATCTGTCTGAGTAACCTCGAATTCACTTACATTTTTGACAAGTTTAGAACTTAGTCAACAATTACTTAAACATGCGGTATTTTTCGAATTTAAAACGTGTAAAAATATTGTTTAAAGGATATTATAATGCCCAATGACCTTGAAGATTTGACCTCAGCACGAGTATTTGATAGTTTAATGCCATCTATGAAAACAAAACACAAACGAACTGAAGATTAAGCATGAACACATATGTGTATCTGAGTTGTCGACGTTTTTGTCTATGATATTAGCACACTGAGCATTCTAATTTATTTTAATCACATTACAACTACAATTCTAACGTTATTCTCTTAAGAAAACTGAATTCTGAACTACATATAAACAACTGAGAAAATATGTTCCTTAACCTGTTTTGACCCCTACTTGACTTAACTGTTCAACCTTATAAGCCACGGCCACCTTTGATTTTCCGCACGTGTCGCCTCGAACAAAAGTTGAAACATCCGTTGTGCATACAACTTTACTAGCACTTCAATCTCTTTAAACTGGTGCGATGGGCGTTAACAAACAGGTTAGTCATATTATTGTGGTGGTGGACATTACGATATTCGTAACTAAGGGATGATTACCTGACTAAATATGTGTGTATATACAATGTCGCCCATGCGCATGTGACCGCCCGTAATTTTCTGAATATTCATGAAAAATTATCGAAAATAAACTTCAAAAGGGGGGTCTAACTTTAACATTTTTCATGTTAATCATTTTTTAATTTTTAAGTAGAATTTGTAGATGTGCTTTCTATTTCTTGACACATCTCCGAAGTTTATGGGTCGATTTGGATTCTATTTATTATTTCCAAAAGCTTATGAGTTATTTTAATAGGTTAAATAAACAGAATCCAAATCGACCCATAAACTTCGGAGATGTATCAAAAAATAGAAAGCGAATCCACAAACTCTACTTAAAAAATAAAAAATTGAATAACATGAAAACTGTTATAGATAGACCCCCCCTTTTGAAGTTTATTTTCAACAGTTTTTCATGAATATTCAGAAACTTACGGGCGGTCACATGCGCATGGTCGACATTGTATAGAAGCTTTCTACCCCTTCTTACGTGGACTGAGGAAATGTGAAATTTGGCGTAATTAAACTTAATATAATGCATTACAAATACAGTAAATTTTAAATGAATTATGGCTGAATTTCGACATTTATGTTATTATTAAATTTAACTGAATAGTAAGACAGAAAAAATATTTATTCTACCCAAAAAAGACACACATTACAAAAAGACAAAATACGGATATTAATACAAAACCACTTCTCATTTCACTTAACACATGAAAGTTAAAAGTTTGACAATGTTGCACATTGCATGATGTCTCGATGTCTCGGCAAGTCACAATTACAAACGGTCACACAGCGACCAGAGACAATACACATTGCGTAATTACAAGGTACTCTTGGCTATACGAATAATCACAGATTTATCACAATATCCAGTCAAGATAAATTACACCTGCTTATATAAAAGTAAGACCAGATCTTCCCTTGCCCCTATCCTAAAAATATAATTCGAATTCTATTTTCCAAGATGATGAATGGATCGCATGTTTCCTTCATACACATTAAATTTTCACTTTGAATTGAACTCGAGACGAGTCTTTGGTTCTCTTCAGAAAGATGTTCAGTTGGTCTAGATTTTCTAATAAGAATTTCATGACTAAAATTTGTTAAAATTTACGTTAAAACAGAAAATGGGAAGTGTTTTAGGATGCTGAAAACAGTTGCTGCTTGCTTGTTCAAAATTAACTGAATGAAATTTTGTGTTTAGTTTTAAAGGTAATTTGAGTCGCGGTTGAAAATAAGGAAGTTGCCCAGCAAAAATGATACGATATCAAAATATTGAATAATTTTTAGCAGTAAACATTTAATTTTTGCTGAGTTTACAACGCAACGAGGAAGTACAGCTTATTTTTGTGGTTGATTTTCGATTGAGTTTCCTTGTATTGTGAATTTTCCTAAAAGAATTCGCAATGTTGGTATCAAAAATATATGTAGCATGATTTTATTTCTGCCACAGTTAAAGTCAAATTGATACGTATCAATAATTGTGGCATTGCGTTCGCGAAGGTTCCCGGAAAGATGAGGCAACTCGTGCAGAATTCAATTTCTAATTTTAACATCATTCCCCTGAATCCAATTTAGCTACGGACTCCACATACCAGGATTTCCACTTATACGTTCATATTTACTTCTTTCTTTTACAAAATCGTTCGTTCATTTCTTGAAACTCATGAAATCCAGTTATGAAACGGGCGCTAATCGAACTGCATACCTCGTTCGATTCCTGGGTCAAAAGATCTGGAGAAACGGTTGACCTAGATTGTCTAACTATAGATGGGTATTTCTAGAATTATTCTTGGATATATTTTACATTAACTTTGAAGAAACTACCCGTTAATAATGTCACTTTTTGGTTAAGCAGCATTACTCTCTATTAATCTATCCATACTAATATTTTAAATGGGAAAGTGTGTGTGTATGTTTCTCCGTCTTTCATGGCAAAACGAAGCGACGAATTGACGTAATTTTTAAGTGGATAGTTGAAGGGATGGAGAGTGACATAGGCTACTTTTTGTCTCTTTCTAACCCCCCACTTCCCTAAAATGCGGGGTGGAACGAGCTAATCTCAGGAACTACTGGTTCGGATTGAAAAAATCTTTTTGAGTCGGGTAGCTTATTTATTGAGGAAGGCTTTATGCTATATAACATCACGCTACGATCAAAAGGAGCGGAGCAGGAGCAAAAAAATGGATGAAAACTGGCAGGCTGCGATGCCACGGGAAGGGTCAGGCGAGTAAATATTTAAGCTAGCTAAGGCAGAAGCTAGTATATAAGGTGTATCTATTCATACACGAAATATTTTAAGAGGTACACCTGTAGGTGGTAAAGAAGCTATAGCAACGAAAAAAAATCTAAGAGTTTTATTTTTAAATTTAATATTTATAAATTATTTGACGCACATAAGAAATATTGGCTCCTTATTTTTTACGGCTTGAGACACCGTGGCCATGCTCATGCCGTCCGGTTGTCGCCCTCGCAGCGTCAGGCGGGCATTCATAAAATTTGGAGTAAAGGTTTTATGCAAAACGGCTAAAGTAGTTTTAAAATGATAATAATTACGAAATTTCAAAAACGCTTAGATAAAAATTTTCTTTTTGGTTCTAAAGCTTCTTTAGCACCTACAGGTGTACCCCTTAAAATATTTCGTGTATGAATAGATACACCTTATATATATAAAAATGAATCCCTATTTCCCTTGGTCACGCCATCATGCGTGAACGGCTGGACCGATTTCACTTTTTTTTCATTTTGTTGTGTTTGTTATTGTCAGGAAAAGGTTCTTATGATAGAATAAAAACTTTTTAACAAAAAATTAAACCGCCGAAAAAACTGAAAAGCAAAAAATAATAAACCTTTTTTTGCTTTTCAGTTTTTTCGGCGGTTTAATTTTTTGTTAAAATGTTTTTATTTTATAATTTTTTGTGGCTTTAATTAAATACTAATAATACTTGGCAAGGTATACGCTATCCAATAAAAAAAGAAATATCTAAATAGGACTACTCTGTATAAAGTTATGCGTAGTTAAACATTGCAATCAGTGAGTGTACAATCAAACATCCCCCTGTTTTTCGACTCTTTTTTTTTTTTTTTTCAGGATGGGATATCATCAAATGACTTCTCCCGCTCTGGGCGGAGCGGGAGGGCGTGTCAGACTTTTACTGACTAAAACCCACCCGTGTTCCATCAGTTGCCCATGTGCCAGGGTCACGGTATCTCTTTCGAACAATCACGCGACCCCGGCAGGCATCGGTCCTAGTAGACCCCTACACTGCTGCTGACATCTCTTTGAGGCGCGCGTGGAACACTGCGCGCCGTCGACCCGAGCTTGGTCCTTACCGGGCGGCGAGCTACCCATTGCTCGCCACCCGCAAGCTCGCGCCTACGGTGGCCGGGAGTCCGCAATCGACTCCCGACGCCCGGGGCGTCTCCTCCTGCGGCGGCTAGGGACGTGAGGGCGCAGAGACTGCCACTCCCTCACGCGCCCCGCCTCCTCCTTCGCGAGCATTACTGCTTCGCAGAAGGAGGTGACGGCTTCCCATTCCCTCTCGCTCCGTACCATGGCTCGCACCAGGGCCGGATGCGAGAGGTCGCCGCCGCCGATCGCCTCCACGAGGACACGGCGGTGCTCCGTCCAGGCTGGGCACACCTCCACCGTATGCTCCACCGTGTCCTCCAGACGATCCTCGCAATGGAAACACCCGGACGTATCCTCCCGCTTTATCCTGAACAGGAACCCACCGATGCACCCATGCCCGGTGAGAACCTGCGTCAGGCGGAAGGTGAGGACGCCGTGGCGCCTCTCTATCCACTCCTCAAAGAGGGGACTTACCGCCGCAATTGTGGTGTGCCCAGCACTGGGTTGCGACAATCGTACCCGCCATGTCGCCATGAGATCACACCGGAGCTCTGTCCGCCGTGCCGCGATTTGTCGCGGCAGCGGAGTTTCGCCCCGGCGTTTCGCCTCCTCGCGCCACTCCCATATGTGCGCGAGGACCTTTGCCTCCAGATCCCATGGCGGCACTCCGGCAAGGAGGCTCGCCGCTTCGCACGAGACCGTGTGGTATCCCCGGATTAACCGGATGGCCATGACCCTCTGGGCCGCAAACAGCCGGCGCGCTGGGCGCAGCCTCAATGAGGGTGCCCACACCGGTGCCCCATAGAGGGCCATGGACCGCACGATCCCCGTGTAGAGCCTCCGGCAGGAGGCGTTTGGACCCCCCAGATTGGGCAGAAGCCGCTTTAATGCAGCCCCAGTCCGCTCCAGTCTGGGAGCCAAACGTCGGAAATGCTCAACGAAGTTCCACCGGCTGTCGAGGACAAGTCCCAGGTACTTCATCGTCGACTCGACGCCGATGTGAACCCCTCCTACCGTAAGTTGGGAACCCGCGGGTGGCGCGTTCCGAGGACCATGAAAACCCATGGCCTCGGACTTGTGCAATGCCACCTCGAGTCCCAATTGCCGGATCCTATCGACGATTGTCGCAACCCCGCGTGTCATTAATTCGGCCGCCGCCTCGTACGACCTCCCCTGCGCAAGGACCAGCGTGTCGTCAGCGTAGCAAACTACGCTGACGCCGCTAGGGAGGTCGGCGCGCAGCACCCAGTCGTAACCGATGTCCCACAGATGCGGCCCCAGGACCGATCCCTGTGGGACACCGCACGACATCTCTCGCCGGTTCCACTCTCCCTGGTGACCGGGGTAGATAACGGCCCTATCCGTCAGATAGGCCTCGACCACGCGACAGAGGTAGGTCGGCATCCGGTGATACCGGAGTGCCTCCCTAACGCAACTCCAGGGTAGGGTGTTGAAGGCATTGGCGATGTCAAGAGACACCGCCAAGACGACCCCACCCCGGGCCACTGCATCCCCCGTCGTGAGGGCTCGCACGCGCATGATGGCGTCCACCGTTGAACGCCCCTTGCGGAAGCCGTACTGGCCGTCCGACAAGTCCGGCCGACGACCAGCCACCCGACGAGGCGGTCTGTGTTTTTCGACCCTTAGGGTTCGATTTTGTTTTCCAAATTTATATGGGACCACCCTCGGAGTTTACCCTTTCCAATAAAAAAAGAATTATCACAATCAGACGATTACGTAAAAAGTTATGCGTATGACCATACATAAAAAAAAAAACATAGAATATATGCGTCGAATTGATAACCTCCTCCGTGTTTTTCGTCGGTTGAAAAATTAAAAAAATTGCGCGGAAAATTAGAAAATTTAAGAACACTTATTTAAGAATACTTGGACAAATATTTTTGAATTTGATTAAATTCTTGAAGAAGGCTATAAGCTAATAAACATCACGCTAGGGCCGTTAGGAAAATATAAAGTACGAAAGAACGCTGAACTAAGAGATAGCGCGGGAAGACAATGGGATGCGATTAGGTGAGTCGGGGCAACAAGAAATTTCACGCGGACAAAGTCGCGGGCAGTAGATAGTCTTTAATAATTTTGGCGATGAAAGTGCTAATTTTGTCAAATTATTTGTTCATCATTCATTCCAGGTTGATCCAAGACAAATTATTTTCCCCAAACTGTTAAAAATACAATAAAAAAGACTTCAAAAGATACACGTGGCTTTATCTAATTTACCAGCGAGGCAATAAGGCCATAAAGGTGAATTACCTTAGAGACTTGCGGCGAATTCTTTACTTTAGACTAGGCTGTTATACCCTGAATACAAATGAATGAAATGTATGTTCTGAAGGGATAATCTGAGTTTTGTTTTTATAACCTGATTGTTTGTCAATGTGCTAAGAAAAATAGACGCGTGTATATTGTTTGAATGACTGTCTGACACCATCCTATAGAGTCGCTTAAGTTGATGTGAGACACTTCACTTTTATCTTTTATGCGGCATCTTTCACTCAAAGGGAGAGGCCTAAGGGAGAGGTCCAGTAGTGAACTGCGATAGGCTGAATTGATTGATTGATTTACAACAAAAAATTAACCAAACTTGTTATTAATTAAACTAAAATTACTATACATATTCAACCATGTTGAGTTTTGCAATCTGTTTCACTGGCCTAGCGGATGATCGAAATATGAAATGAAAGTAGCAGATGAACGTTAATTCCCATATAATTTTGTAGGTATTATACGAAGGTGGTATTTAAAAAAAGTGTCATACTGCTGTCCAAAACTCCACCCCCCGAAATCCCTCCAGGCATCCTTTTCCAAAGCCACCTCGGTCCAACCCTTGGGGTACGCACCTTTGTCGTCTCGCCACTTCTACCTGGGCTGGACTCCGTGGCGTCTTCCATTTGTAAGCTCTCGCCGTGTGGAGACTGCTACCCAGTGTTCAGCTCTGTATGCAGCTGACATTACCCACCTAATCCCATTTTAGCTTGGTAACCTATGTTTTGAAGCGCAGCGTGGTGTTTCGTATATTCTATAATTTTATTTTACGGCTAGAAAGATAGCTTTATGAAGATCAAACTCTGAGTTACTGTTGATTTTGAACAAACTTTGTCTTTTCAATAATTTAAAGATTGCCCTTACTTTAACAAATCAAACACTTCAAAAATATAAAGATGGACTTTTTTAATTGATACCGTAGCCGCTTCAACCTGGAGTTTTGTCTGAAATTTCTTAATCATCGGGTTTGGCCATCCCACGAAAACCTGGAAAATTTACCTCGTAAATTAAGTAGAATTTCAAAGTCTTTGCTAATGCAATTTCCACACAAGAAAATTCTTCCATAAACTCTTTTCGTTAGCTGCACAAATTAAGACACGACTTCTTGATGCAATTTCACAAAATTTTCACATAAGTGCTACAATTTGTAGTGTTATCAAGTTATAATAGATTTATTTAGCCCGTGCTGTTCGGGCGTAAAATCTTCATCGTAATTTTTTGCTGCATCTGCAAAATAAACCCAGACATTTTTCTTAGAATTGTAACAAACTCAATAATGTTTTATTATATCTTGTTATCCTAGGTAAACTTTCTTGCCACGCCTTGGCTCAGCAGTTTTCTTTAGACGCCGTTATTACAATTATCTGGAAATAACCTTAAATAAATAACAAGACGGTATTCTTTATTTTGATCTTTACAAAAAAAAAAGCCATATAGGTAGGGTTGTTTTTTTCTGAGGAAGCTTCTGGTGAAATCCTTATAAATAAAGACGTGTATAAAAGATCCACTTTTGGAATAAATACAAAGGATTTGCTATATAGGCTTGAAGGACAAACGGCTTAACTGATCAACAGTTTGAGAAGGTCGTAGGCGGTTGGAAAGGTTTATTCACGAGATTTGTTGATGCCAGGATTATATGGAACGGTTAGTATTTCTTCGTTGGAAATAACGATAAGGATTTTTGCCTTCGAAAATACTGAAACAGTTTTTAAAATACATCTTTTTGAGATGTTATAAAATACTGAAAATATCTCAAATACACTATGGAATGTTTTCGTGACATTAGCAATTCGGTACTTTGAAAAATGGGGCTCTAGATTTATTGCTTTGCAAATGTATAAAACTAAGATTAATCTTTTTAGTTTTACAAAGCAAGTTTTTGTTACTTTTTCTACCACAAATCACTCTCTGTCTGTTTAGTCTCTCACTCAAGTTCTAGCTGCCAGTTTCACTTTGGTCAGACAGGAACCTTACAGCTGAATTTTAAGCTAAACAATAAGTTCAACGTGGTTATTATTACCACTCAAACTCCCGCCAAATATACTCCAAATCTTAACAAAGCCGAAAGTAAACTGAAAAACAAAACGTACCAATGTGTATCTTTCTCAACTTGGCCCAAAGCTCGTTAGGGATCACTTTAGATAGCCCTAACGATTACCAGACGATTCACGAAGTTCCGACGTCCCTGTATTCGTAAATAAAAAATACAGGCCTAATACGACCGCCTCAAAACTCGGCCAAAGAGTATTAGTGGGTACTTGCTATGTTTTTTTCGTGGAACATTCTGTGTGAGTAGGGTTACCAAATAGGACTGAAAACAAATTTATGTTTTTTTTTTTAATCTGGGAATGGAGTGAGTCCCGAAAGAGTTGGTATTCCTGTAGGTCCCTACTTGGAGTTTTAGTTTTTGAGACCTTCGTTGATTCACACTAAATAGATTTTTGCTCCAAGTTCAACCTGATTGTTTTTTCTCTGGTGATGGATATTCTACCATACTAAAGCCATTAAACTGTAACAAATCTTGAATCTTTGAAATTAGAATTTCTTACGTTAGGTATTTAGTTCATTCTGGAACAAAGATGTTTACAGTTGCTGAGATGACTACCATAGAAATAGGTGATTACTTTACCTATCGACTTGGAAGATAAAACCTACGGACTAAAAAGCATTCAACTCAGTCTATCACAGTCCACTGCTGGACATAAGCCTGTCCCATGTTGCGCCACAACACCCTGTCCTCCACCGTAGAATTGTAATGATAATATTAAATATGTTTCTTTTTAGATGATTTCAAATTATTTTAAACTATTAAAAAAAAGAAACAGCTCGCCAGCACACAGATAAACCCTGAGACGTTTTCGTTGTAAGGCAAAAATAATGTAACATAGAATAAGTGTTTAAGAAAAAAAAAAACCTTCCGCATCCAGTCTGTACCATCCACCTTTTTGAGGGCGTCGTCGGTCCATCTAGCTGGGGCGTACCATACTACGCTTGCCGATACGTGATCTCCAATACAAGACTCGTGTACTCCATCGGCCATCGGTCCTTCGACCACATCAAAAATTAATTCTGCATAAACCAATATATTCGTAACATCCCTTTATACCTTTACGAGTAATCCAGATTTTCATCAATAAAGAATGTCCCTCAAACAGCATAGACAAAGAACATTCCAGAACAAATACCTATTTCGTTGGGAATGTCTAATAGACATCTGGTATTCGCAAAACTATGGTCACCCCTCACTGGGAAGGTTTTTACGGCAGTGCCAGTTGTTTTGTGGCTAATATGTTTTATTTCTCGCAACGAGGCAGGGTAATAAAATCTTGGTTACTTTAGAAATGCTTGGATTTTTGTAAGGAGAAATGCGTTAGCGGAATGAAAAAACTTTTACTAAAGGTCTGTTAGTCTGAAATATAACGCGGTTTGATATCTGATATGAAACAACCGAATTCCAATTAAAATACTACAAAGTGAATAAATAATAGTTCGAAAAATTAAAAAACACGCTTTAGAAGCTAGCTGAACTAAAAATAGAAAATAAATAATAGTTTTAAAACACGCTTTCATAGAAAACCAAACTAAAAAGTAGAAAATAATGGTAAAAGCGTGGGTTGCGTATTGAGGTATTTTCAAACGGATATCAAGCACCCCACGCTCTATGTCGGTTCAGGTTTTGTTTTATAAATAAACTTTTATTTCTCAGTTTATTGATGTGGTGGATAATAGTGACATAAAGGTATTATAAAACATACAGTAGGTGGAAAAATGTAGTATTTTTGATTAAATACCACTAGTCAGTTCTTAATCAAAATTAAATACCTTTATAACTTTTAAAAAAATCGTTTTTTTTAACAATTTATAAAGGATGGGAGTTCTGAGGTCATCATTTCAGCCATAAGTCGTCCACTGCTGGACTTAGGCCTCCCCCAATTTGGGGGGCTTTGCCATAATCACCACGCTTGGCAGGCGGGTTGGCGATCGCCGTATGATGGTAAAATGCATAGAGAACGCTACTGCCCATTCTCTAGTAAGTCCCTTAGTCGCCTTTTACGACACCCACGGGAAGAAATGGGGTGGTGTTATTCTTTACGTCCGGCACCACACGGTTCTGAGGTAACAAACATGAAAACTGTTGTGTTTATTGAAATTAAAGATAATGTTGAGTAGACTTGGTTTATTGAGACTAGGATCACAGTTTCACAGAGCATGTTCAGTCGTGGTATTTCAGACGGGATCAGACATAGCAGTGTCGGACCGATACAGAGCGGAACCATAGATTATTATCTAGTGGTGTACATACTAATTAATTAGGTACTAAATAGTGATGTTACAACATCCCCCTTGTTGAGTTCAAATTAAACCCCTGACAAACAATCAATAAGATATACATTGACAAGCGACTCTACCTACATGACAACATGCTCTATGATACTTATAGTTATATTAAAACTAGACAACATTCTTATTAATACTGAGTTACATTTAATCTAGACAACCTTAATACTACTTAGTTAATAGTTAATCTATTTCGTCTATTAACCTTCTTGGTGGTTTTACAATTCGACCTGACCTGGTTGTTACGCTTGAGGATATATGAGATGAGGATTCTTGAAGTCTTGACTCCTGTCTGTCACCTTCCTCTCTCTCCTGCGACGAGTTGGATTGCATAGGAGGGTTTGCATAGTTTTGGGAATACTTATGTCTTAAGTGTATTCTATTTCTCCTATACTGTACACCATTGACATCCTCAACAACATACGACCTATTGTTCATCAATCTTTGTTTGACAATAGCTTGTTCCCAGTTACTTTTTGGGTTTCTTTTAAAATAGACATGGTCATTGTAATGTAACATCGACATTGACTTAGTATTTTTATCATAATTCCTAGATTTGTTTTCATCATTTTTCTTGACTGACTCTTTGTAATCCTGAAATGTTACTACTTTTGGCTTTAATCTCTTATATGATACTGGAATATTGTCTCTCAAGTTTCTTGACATTAACAGTTGTGCTGGTGATGACAAATTATTTTTTGGTGTATTTCTATACTGTAACACATTTCCTTAACATGTTTTTTATTATTTTTACTGAACTTTCAGCTTGACCATTTGACTGTGAATGATATGGGCTAGTAACAACATGTTCTATGTCCCATTCTTGTAAGAAATTTTTGAAATCAATTGACTGGAAAGGAGGTCCACCATCTGACACCAGTGACAATGGTATTCCATGACGAGCAAAAATAGATTTTAAATGAGTAATTACATTTTGAGCGGTACTATTTTTATTTAATAATGCTATCTCTATGTATTTTGAGTAATAATCTGTGACAATTAATTAACAAGACAACTTTCAAAATGCATTAAATCAATACTGACTTGTTGCCATGGATATTTACATATTTCAAAATTTTGTAGTGGTTCCTTTTGATTACATGGTTTGAATTTTGCACATACAAGACATTGTTCGACTAAATTCTTAATTTCACTTGACATATTTGGCCAACACAAAGATTCTTTTGCTAATTTCTGACATTTATTTATACCTTGGTGACCTTGATGTATTTTTTCTAACATTTCTTTATACATTGACTGTGGTACTATTAATTTTGAACCTTTGAACACTAAATCTTTAATTACATGTATTTCATCTTGAATATTCCAATATGGTTTGACTAATGAACTGACATTGTTCTTGTTTTTAGGCCATCCTTCATTATAATATTTTTTTTAATAATTGTAAGGATTCATCATTTTTGGTTTCCTGTGCCAATTTTGTGCTGTATTCCTTTGTTATTGCTAAATTAGCATACATTAAATTGACATGACAAGACATTTCTGACTCATTTTTAGGTGTGTAATGGTCTTTCAAAGCTGCCCTTGACAAAGTGTCTGATATAAACATTTCTTTACCTGGTACATGTATTACTTCTAAGTCATACTTTTGTACAGTTAACATCATACGCTGTAATCTAGCGGGGACATCATGCAATGGCTTTTTGAATAAATAGACTAATGGCTTGTGATCAGTATGTACTGTGACTCTATTACCATATACATATTGGTGAAATTTTTCACAACCAAATTGAATTGCTAGTAGCTCTTTTTCTATCTGCGCATATCTTTCCTTTTTATTGAAATTAAAGATAATGTTGAGTAGACTTGGTTTATTGAGACTAAGATCACAGTTTCACAGAGCACGTTCAGTCGTGGTATTTCAGACGGTATCAGACATAGCAGTGTCGGACCGATACAGAGCGGAACCATAGATTATTATCTAGTGGTGTACATACTAATTAATTACTAAATAGTGATGTTACAAACAAATACAAAGGAGTTGAGAACCTCCTCCGTTTTTTAACCCCTAAGTCCCTGAGATACCACATTTGGTACAGACATAATGGTTTTTTAATTGTGTCTGTAATTACGGTAACTGACTGGTTAAAGTCGGTGATAAAAGTATGCAAAGACAATTTATTAAATCTACTGCTATTTTCATTTGGCGTATATTCTACCTATACCTTTACCTTAGTCTTGAAAAAACAGTGAAGTACTGAATTTAATTTAGAGACTGCACATGGCCCCATTAACTCAGATATAGAAATAGCTCAGGAATTTGAAAACTTTTTCGTTAATATTCCCGTTAAAACTACTGAAGCATTAAATTCCTCACCCGCGCGTTCCACTGCCTTACTCAGAAAGAATGTAGGGGCATGCCCTTTAGAGTTTAGGTTTCAGCATACTAACCCCCAGGTTTAGCGTATAAAAGCATTTAAAGATCTTAAAATTAAATCAACAGAAAATCTTTGGGGAATGTCTGTCAAATTTTGTAGTTCTATTATTGAAACCATTGCACCCTATTTTGCTTTCATATTTAACACCAGTGAGGACCAAGAAGTCTTTCCGGATCTAATGAAACACAGTAAAGTAGTTCCTTTGTTTAAATCCGGTGATAGTAAAGAGCCCAACAATTATAGGCCCGTGTCAGTTCTGCCAGTTCTCAGTAAGGTGTTTGAAAAGTTGATGCTCAATCAAATGTTACGTAACTTTAATAAAAATTCCATCTTTCATGAACACCAGTACGGTTTCACCAAAGGGCATTGTACCACCGACGCTCGTGTCACCCTAATAAAGAACATTTTTAACGCCTGGGAAGAAGCACAAGATGCCATTGGAATCTTTTGGCTGACCTCTCTAAGGCGTTCGATTGCGTAAACCATGAGACGGGTAAGTAATAGATGATATAACAACAAAATCTCTAATATTAACCATATATAACAACGGAACCTAAGATTTTATTTAATATAGCGATTAGTTAATATAATGAACGATTGATATAATTTTAAAATAACAAATTTTTATAAGCATAACATACATTAAATATAACATCGTTTGACATACCACTCAAAACATATAAAACTTATTTGGTCTAAGATGAATAGTAACCTAAGTAGATATTATACATAACTAGCAACTGATTAGCACCTGCGCTAAGATAGGTCGTCGGAGCCCTGCATCGCGGGGCTCCTATTTCTGGGTGGTTTAAAAAAAAATAATCACGAAAGCTAAGGCGGAAGCTCCGCTCCGCTTCGCTCCCGCCTTAGCCTTCTAACCTAACTTATCCGAGTCGGGGTGTTAACCATAATGACGTTTTTAGGGTTCCGTTGCCAAATGGCAAAAACGGAACCCTTATAGATTCGTCATGTCTGTCTGTCTGTCTGTCTGTCCGTCCGTATGTCACAGCCACTTTTCTCCGAAACTATAAGAGCTATGCTGTTGAAACTTGGTAAGTAGATATATTCTGTGAACCGCATTAAGATTTTTACACTTACCAATGGGCTACTCCAGGTATTTATAAAAGTAGAGCGAGACTATACGAGTTATATGGTTTAAAAAAATATATATTTGATACTCCTTTTCTAGAGTATATCAGAAATTATTCAAAATTATTTAAAAAAATCTGTGCTTTCGCTAAATCTAAATTTTTAAGCGATCAAATTAAAAATTCAAACAATAAAATAAAAACCACTTGGAAAATCATTAACAATGAAACGGGTAAATCGGTTAAACAGGAAAAACAACTGGAGATTATGATTAACAACAAATTGGTTAATAAAGCTGCCGATGTAGCTGAGGCATTTAATGAGTTTTTTGCCAACATACCTATAACTACGACTTGCTCCTTAAATTCGTCCCCGTCTAAAGCTGAAAACCTTTTGCATAATAGTGTGCCCAGATGTAGTCGCTTATTTAGTTTCGAACATGTAACGCCTCGTGACGTGGTTAATATTTTTAATACACTTGAGTCAAAACACACTGGAGATTACTGGGGCATCTCCATTAAACTGTTAAGTAATATAATAGACATCGTAGCCCCCTATCTAGCTGTAACTTTTAATAAATGTGTTGATTCGGGATCTTTTCCTGACCTCATGAAGAGTAGTAAAGTCATACCATTATTTAAAACAGGTAATAAAAATAACGTTGGCAATTTTAGGCTCATTTCTATCTTACCTGCATTTAGTAAAATATTTGAAAAGTTAATACTCAAGCAGTTGCTAAGACATTTTAATTTAAATAGCCTCCTTCATAATGA
This sequence comes from Aporophyla lueneburgensis, assembly GCA_932294355.1. NCBI lineage: Eukaryota > Metazoa > Arthropoda > Insecta > Lepidoptera > Noctuidae > Aporophyla > Aporophyla lueneburgensis. The sequence continues at coordinate 7,652,058 of OW028758.1, read as the reverse complement.
GCAATATGGCTTTACAAAAGGTCGTTCGACAACAGATGCGGGTGTTGCTCTGCTGAAACACATTTTCAACGCATGGGAGAACTCGCATCAACTCAACTCAATGCTATCGGAGTTTTCTGTGATCTCTCCAAAGCTTTTGATTGCGTTCACCATGACACACTTTTGCGTAAACTACGTCATTACGGTGTTCAAAACGAAGCTCTCAATGTCATAAGTTCTTATTTACAAAATAGGCACCAATGTGTAGATGTCAATGGTGTAAAATCTTCCGGGCTACTAGTTCAGTTAGGTGTACCTCAAGGCTCAATACTGGGTCCATTCTTATTCTTAGTGTACATTAATGACTTACCATTCTATTTAAAGAATATCTGTGACATTGTACTATTTGCTGATGACACCTAGAGGATACAATCCCGGGATCCCGAGATTCGGGATCCCGGGATCCCGACCGTATTCTGGCCCCGAAAATCCCGGGACTGTACTTGGCTAATCCCGGGATTTTCGGGATTGCCACAAACAAGTCTAATTTGTATCCCGTAGTCCGTTGCGCCTTGACAATAACCTTGCCTAGATTATATGAATAGCATTTTTTACATAACGACAAAAAAAAAACCCCTTAGATACGCCGTCGTACGATATGTACCTACTATACACAGTAGGCACTAAACAGGTACAGTCCTGATATACATATGTTTGTCGTAGAACTTAGAAGGGACTTAAAGAAAAAGTTACGGCTGGAAATTAACAAGAGTATGAAATCCCCAGATCCTGAAGTACAAGTACAAAATGAATTGAGGTTGGCAAATATTGTAGTATTGACGTGAAATGAGCCTGTTCAAAAATGGAGGAGTTCGTGGATATCACTTAGAAACAGCATATAAGTATCTACACGTATTGTCTATTCCTCCAACCAGCGTAGAACCTGAGCGAGTGTTTTCAGCTGCTGCTTATGTTGGCAGTAAACTACGAAGCAGGCTTGGAAGTCAAAGATTGGATGCTTTGATATTTTTCTGCGATTATATTTTCGAAATTTTAAATGTTTTTTTTTTGTGTTGTCTTTTTGATTTCTTGCAAAAGTATAGTTTTTTTTTTGTTTTGTCTTTATCTTTTCTTATTATATTGTGATTTTTGTTGTGTAAAGACATAAAAAAGATCTTTTTTTAATTAATTAAGTTGTTTTTTCATTTTAGCCCAATTAGAAACCACAGTCTAATCCCGGGATAGACCCGGGATCCCGGGATTACGTTTCAAAAATCCCGTAATCCCGGGATTGAAAAACATGCTCGGGATTGTATCCTCTAATGACACCTCACTTATCTTTAAAGTAGACAGGAATAGAAAAGATTTTGACGACGTGAACAGTGCGCTCTCAATGGCTACGGATTGGTTTACCACAAATAACCTAGTTTTTAATGCTAAGAAAACGAAATGTATAAAGTTCGCCTTACCGAATGTAAGGAATCTGGGACCCCATGTCGTTTTAAATAATCAGGTGCTTGATACTGTACACTCGGCAGTTTTTCTGGGCATAACACTAGACGCCAAACTTCAGTGGGGATCACATATATCAAGCCTAGCGGGAAGGCTCAGTTCGGCCGCCTACGCGGTAAGGAAAGTTAGACAGTACACGGACGTTGATACAGCTCGATTAGTCTATTTTAGTTATTTTCATAGCATAATGTCCTAAGGCATTCTGCTGTGGGGCAAAGCCGCGGACATTCAAAATATTTTTGTTCTTCAAAAACGAGCTGTTCGAGTGATTTACCAACTAGGTGCTAGAGTTTCTCTGAGAGTTTTTTTTAAAGATATTGGTATTCATACGGTGGCATCACAATTCATCTTCGCCAACATCTTATATATTAGGCAAAACATACACTTGTACACTAAAAACAGTGATATTCATAACATTAATACTAGAAATAAGGACAAACTACGTGCTCCTTTTCACCGGCTTCATAAGGTTCATAATTCTTTTGTTGGTCTTGGTAACACCTTTTATAACAAGCTGCCCTCTGCTTTGCTAGATTTGCAGTTTAATGAGTTTAAAGCTAAAGTAAAATCCAACCTTTGTTCAAAGGCATACTATTCTATCAACGACTACTTAAACGATAACAATAGTTGGTCGCTGTGATTAACTCAAGACAATGTTTATGTTCTTTCAATCCAGAATTAGCTTTCCTACTGACAGTTTATATGGGTAGTTCATATAATTGTTTTTTTTATTTTATTTTTATTTAACTGATTTTGTTAATTATTTTTTATTTTCTTTTAATTTCACTTATTGTGGACATAATCTACTCATTACAATGATTTTAAATGAGTTGTATTGCAACATGTAGTTAGCTAGCGACCTCGTCAGCTGTTCATAATATTCCAGCCTGACCAACCGGCAGCAAGTTCGTCATGCTCCCTTAGATGTCACTGCTTGCGGTAGCGTCAGGGGTCGGGTTACCACCTTCCCTCAAATATGGCGAGGGGGGTAATGGCTGACCTTTGCGTTATGCTCGTGAACGGGTGCTGCTTGTGGTGACTGGTCGACTTGCTGACCATGGTTTTTGTTATTGTTATTTGTATTAACTGTTATTTTATTTTTACTCCGGAGGTCCTAGTTTAACTATTGTAACTTCAACTTAGCTATATGCATCAATGTATGTATATGTATCATTTTGCGTCGTTGAATATGTAAGCGGGCACGCCCTTTATGCCTGGAGGCTTTATTTAAGTTTTACGTTCTGTTTACGATTTAGTTTTATTATTTATTTCAGCTTGAGTTTACTTTTCAATGTTTTGTTCGTATATTGGCGTGTGCTAGCTGACATATGGCGAATAATGTATGTTTTGTGTTGTTTTATAATATTAATTACTTACACGATATTGTATAGAATCAAGTTCTTCTAACTTAACAGACAGCTGTGCTGCTGGGGAGTTTGTTCCGCCACTTCTTCTTCCCAGCTAAAGCACTAGGAAGTGTCGAAGGGCGGGCGTTTTGGGGGACTGTCTTTTGTAACTTTGACGTTCAAAAAGTGCTGACTCTCAGCCTAGTTTGAATAAATGACTTTTGATTTTGATTTTGATTTTACACTAAAATAGAGAAAAAACAATAAATTTTGGGGTTCCCCATACTTAGAACTGAACTCAAAAAAAAAAAATTCGTCAAACCCATACGTGTGGGGTATTTATGAATAGGTCTTTAAAAATGGTATTGAGGTAGAAACCTCAAAAAAAAAAAAAAAAAAAAAAAAAAAAAAAAAAAAACCCAAAAAAAAGGCCTGCAAAATGATATTAGAAAATATCATTTTTTTCTAAACTGAATAGTTTGCGCGAGAGACACTTCCAAAGTGGTAAAATGTGTGTCCCCCCCCCCCGTAACTTCTAAAATAAGAGAACGATAAATCTAAAAAAAATATATGATATACATAACCATATAAACTTCCACCGAAAGTTGGTTTGAACGAGATCCAGTAAGTAGTTTTTTTTAATATGTCATAAATCGTAAACCGCAATTTACCTTGAATTCAATCATTTCAAATATAAAAATTAAAAAATTACATTTCATTTCATAAACATAATCCATATGCATAAACTGTGAATACCTACAGGTGTGTACGGAACCCTCGATGCATGAATCCGACTCGCACTTGGCCGGTTTTTTTTTTATAATGTTAAACGTTAGACCAAATGATTTTAGATTACATAAACGTTACATCAAACAACGTTATAATAATTAAGTTTTAGAATAAATAAATGTTATATGTAAAGAAATTATATCAACAGTATATCTCACGTTGATTATATCTTATGAACGATAGTAAAATGAAATTAGACCAAATGAGTTTATACGTTATGAGACGCACCCCCATGAGACACTGCTACTGAAACTAGAGCACTATGGGATTAGATATACAGCTCTTGACTTAATAAGATCATACCTGAAAGATAGAACGGTAAAGTCCAAGTAAACGGCGTAAACTCATTAGGGTCAGAAATGGCAATGGGCGTTCCTCAAGGCTCGATATTGGTTCCATTCCTCTTTTTGGTTTACATTAATGCTAGGGCTGGCAGACTAAAAAACATAAGTCCAAAAGTGAAACTTTTCAGGAACAACTAAAAACTGTATAAAAAAATAGCGTTTAACTATAAATTCAACTTTATTGGAATATTGGGATGTTTTTAATTAATACTAACATGCACGTAAATATAATTTGAAAAAATATAATAAAAAGCGATTTTAGTGACTTATGTTAGAAAGAACACTGTGTACCTAGTAGGTACTTGTGACTTAAGTGTATGAGAACAGTAAATTTAATTATAAACTATGTTTTAGTTGACATTCAAAAGTTACTTCTATGAACATAAAATTAGTTTAGCATGCATCATTTATATACTAGCCTATATTTATAATTTATATTCAACTATTTATTCATCTTCTTCACTATCTAAAATATCAGGGTCAGTATTACGTACATTGTTCACAGAAGGCAAATCTAAATAAAATCTATGAAAAACGTCGGGTATTAAGGAGAGTAAAGAAATCAGATCATCTTTCTTTTCTTTTGATATCGGTAAGGGCTGTACCGATATAACAGGAATAGTGTCAGGTATGGCAGAAACTCGACGTTTCAAGTTAAATTTGTAAAAATTACATTCCGTGTCCAAAGTGTCTTTGTAGGAGACTACGCCAAATTCAGAATCATAGCGCAACCACTTTTTATCGAGCCATTTAAATTGTCGCCCTTCTACATCTTTGTTTCTTAATACTAAAGGACCCTTTAACAATGAAGAAAAATCCAAAAAGTCGGAACTACGCATTTCGACAACTTCAAATTTTTTACTGCTCGATCTGATGAGTTGAATCCAATCATGCGGGTGATAAATCTGCAAATCCGTTTTCTTTTTCTTTTTTTCAATGATGCTATGATCCGTGTCCACTTCCATGTGGCTATGACCCGGAACCATGAACTTGTGGTCTATGACATCTATGTCTAATTTCTGCAAAGCCCAAGTCAACATTGAACTGACATGAGAATTTCTGTTCTGACCGCCACAAGTATCAGAATAAAATATTACATGTTTTGTATTCTCAGGTACGTATGTTTGAAGATGTTTAAAAAGACATGATGCTATTTGATTAGCTCCTCTAGCAGCTATGGTTTCATACCATATGTAACACACAGCTTTTCCAGTTTTGTTGTCATGGACAGTCAGGTTGAACGTCCACAACTGGCGTTTGTAGAAAGCTACAGAAGAGCTGAGGGCTGGAGTGGGTAAACACTGTTGTAAGTCAAATGTGTAAACTTGCACAGTACTATCACTTTTATTTACTTGAGTATCACATTTTTTCATTTCGTATGCTTGATCTGCGGCAGTCTTGTGATTTTCATGTTGAGCAATTAGTTCAGTTTTCACCTGATCTTCCTGACATAGTTGAATTTGCATCTTGAATTTGTCACAAGTATAACATGTGTCGGCACGGGGCTTTTTGAACGATAATCCTAATTTGTGGAATTCTTGACTATAAATTTTTACTGAAGGTGGATTGTCGCGGTTTTCACAAAATAAATCATACATTTTCGTAATAGTTAGATGAGAAGGCAAGTACTTTTTTGATGTAGTTTTTCTTGTGTAATGGCTCTCATAGGATGGAAATGATAAAATATGTTCCTTAATTTCTTGTCTTTTTTCATCAGAAATCTTATGTTTGGGTATACTCTTCCCACGGTTATCATCTGTTTGAGTGCCACCTATCGAAGACCGTTTTTTCGTGGCAACTTTTTTTATAAAATTATCGCTTTCGCCTAACGTTTTTAAAAGGCATCCCCGACAAATGGGTTCACGCTTCCCGTGAATTAATAAAAAATATTTGTATGTTTTCATGCGATTCTTTTGTTGGTCAGGATCTAGTGTGCGTTGTCTTTGAGTTGCCTTGTCGTGTATTTCAATTAAAGATGCCATATAAGTTGTTCTCTTGAGATATGTTCCCATTTGCCAATATTCGTTGAAAATAGCTTGTCTATCGTTCAATGATATACGCTCCTTGCATTTCATTCGACACGTCCCTAGCTCTTTCATTGTTCTGCTGGAAACAACTTTACCTTTTAATGTTTTATATGATTGACCTGTGTTGCGTTTTATTTTCTTTTCTTTTTTCGTAATGCGAATACTTTTTTTTGGAGATGTTTCGACCGCAGGTGGCGTGTCGGCTCTTCGGTCAGTATCGGTGGATGTCGACGAATCTACTGCTGTTTCAGGGAGTTCGAAATGTGGATCCAGAACAGAATCATCACTTGAGAAATCCATTTCTCGATTAATAAACATGACGCCAGTGTGGCCTGATGATGTGGAAGGCATTGGTTCTTCTTCCGCTATTGTGCCTGTAGATTGCTGTTCATTTCGTTCATCTAAAAATAAAAAACGTACTGTAGAGGCTAAAAAAATAATTATTTTAATCATTTATTAATGATTGATGCTAAAATGAACAAATCACTGATGATTTCTGCTAAAACTACAATGAAAGATAAATATATTACTTTCTGATTTAAATCAAACATGGCAAACTTACCTTCAACATTTGTGTTTCTCCTCATCACCATCTCAACTAATTTCTTTCCTCGCTGATAATCCATATTAATTGGGAATACTTTCAAGTAAAATGTCACACACCACAACTGTTCTGTTAACAAATCAGAGCAAAACTAACTCGACTAGTGTGACCCAAATCACTACAGTTACCATTTCAATTTTTTGGAAGCAATAAATAATAATTTGAGTACCTACCCTCGAATTAAAAATCGAGATAAAAGGACGCACTTGACGTTCCTAATAACATAAGTCACTTTCTGCGTCCATGAAGTCCGAGAGCTTCAAGTGTTCCTTTTAACATAACTCAACTTATGTTTTTTATAACGCCGCAAGATTAATGCGATTCAAGAGGTTGAAAAAGGACACTACTTAGATTCAAGCCCGAACAAGCGAATATGACTTATGTGCTTTAGTCTGCCGATGTATTGGTGTAAATGAATAATTTTGGTACAAAGAAAAAATAAAGCATTTTTTTGACTTATGTGCTTTAGTCCGCCGACCCGACTGATCTACCCCATTTACTTTTAAACCAACCAAAGATAGTGTTATTTGCAGATGACACATCATTGATATTTAAAATCGACAGACGGTCACAAACTCTTGACGACGTAAATAACTCCATTCTTCAGGTCCAAGACTGGTTTACAGTAAATAATTTGGTACTTAATTAAAATAAAACCAAATATATTCGATTTCAATTACCTATTGTCAGAAGTAGTGAATGTGACATCTTATTGAATGGAGATAAACAGGAATTTATTGATCAAATGGTTTTCCTAGAAATCACGCTAGATGGGAAATTACAATGGCGACCTCATATAACATCTCTTGCGGGGCGGCTAAGCTCGGCTGCTTATGCTTTTAGAAAGATAAGACAGTTAACAGATGTAGAAACCGCGCGTCTATTTTAGCTACTTTCACAGCGTTATGTCGTATGGCATTTTACTGTGGGGTAGGGCTGCTGACATTGAATCCATTTTTATTTTGCAAAAGCGAGCAGTCAGAGCCAATTATAATTAAAGTCGCCGCAAATCTCTCAGAGAACTGTTTAAAAGGATTAAAATTATGACGGTACCTTGCCAATTCATTTATGAAAGTCTTATGTATGTAAGAAAAAAATCTACATCTTTTTAAGAAAATATGCGATAGACATAATTTTAATACTAGAAATAAAGACAAGATAGATCAACCATTTTCAGATTAGCAAAAGTACATACATCTTTTATGGGGTACTGTGTTAAATGCTACAACAAAATTCCTTCTGATATATTGCAATTAAATGAAAGGCGGTTTAAAAATCATATTAAGAGTACATTTTGTAAACGAGCTTATTACAAATTAGAGGATTACATCCAAGATAAGAATGCTTGGAAACATGTTGGTCTCGCTCCATAGGACAGTCTTAGAGTTGATCAAACTGGTTGCTAACTTAACTGTATTAGATTTATTTTTCCCCTATGACACTGATTTACATTCTATGATTACTATAACTCATACACTGACTTGTAACATGTAAAATATTAGGAAATTTGTATTCTTGCCCTTGCAATGTTTGTAAGTATGTGGGCACCATGTATCTATCATATAATTAATTTATCTCTCTTTGCTTCTTTAAAAAAAATTTACCTGTCATGGTATGGTAATTTAATTTTAGGTGCATCGTCTTCACATATATTTATATAAATATTGTATACAAATATTGAAAACATTTTAAAAGAGTAACGGTGGAGTTTCTTGCCCATTCTTCTCCATACGAATCTACCTTTTGGAAGGGGTAAGTAGAATCAATTCTATTTTCATATAACTGTTGCCGTTCAAAAGTGCCTTTTAGTCAAAGTCAAAGCATTTATTTCAAATAGGCCCATATTTGAAATAAATGCTTTGGCTTTCTTCGAAAATGTCATGTTATAATATTTATCAAAAAGAAAAATATTACTGACTTCAACTATCGTCTTGCCAATACACCAATTAGTCAAGTAAGTTTTCTCCGCGATCTTGGTGTGTTGCTAGATTCAAAACTCCATCTGGATGCTCATATAGAAAAAAATGTTAACAAAGCCTACCAAATGTTTGGTTTCGTAAAGAGAGATCTTCCAGAGATTTTCGTCGACCTTCCACCTTTTTGCACTTCCACAAATCAATAATCCGGCCACAGTTGGAGTTTGCTGTACCTATTTGAAATCCTTTTTACGTAAAATATTGAAAGGATAGAACTAGTACAACGTAAATACCTTCGAGCTATGAATTTTAGATGTTATCGTAATTAAATATCATACCACCTACTTCTTAAAAAGTATGATGTTCTGACCTTAAAGTCTAAATGGAAACTTCTCGACTCTGTTTAATGTATGCCGCAATCATTTTGATTGTCCAGACTTAGTTGGGAGTCTGTGTTACCTGGTTCCTCCAACAGTTCATGTACGTGAGGTACGCTCTCGAAGTCTTTTTGCTACTAGCCTCTGTAAATCCAACGCTAGCTCGCGTTCACCTCTTCATCGTTTGGTTGAGACATATAACGATGAGTTTAAGTCAATCGACATTCTTGTCCTTAGTAAAAATGCATTTAAAAAGCAACCCTAAAGGATCAACAAAGTAATTTAAAATAGCGCAATATTATTCAATCATTTATCAATATAATTTATTCATGTATGCACACAAACTTACTTTTTCTTTTATAAATTGCAAAATCCAGATCCAGAGTTCTAGGACAATGGCTGTTGTATAGGTATTGTTTCTGTGTTACCAGCTAGTTTTAAATACTTTACATTGTAATCTGTGGAGAACGCTGTGGGTAGCACAATTGTTCAAAATGTAATATTTAAGATAATATGTCTATCTCTTATTGTTCTACTGTTTGTTTTCCCTTAAATAAATAAGTATCAAAAATCTATTGTCATATTTAAGGGTAGAATATACACTATCAAACTAAAGAACTTTCTCTATGGAACCAACGAATAATAAGAACATATGGTATCTTTCGGTTTAAATGTTGTATTGTTCCTTTGTCACATTAAATCCGATGGTTAACATAAAGGACCTTAACACCAAAGCAAGATTACTTACACGAGATTGTGGTTTCTAAGCGAACGTATCGAATGCAGAAAGCGGAGGATACTGCTGTGGCGCAGCCAAGGAGAGCCTTATGACGGCGGTTGAATTAATCGATTGAAACGTATCATAAACGAATGGTGAAAATAAATGTGTTTTTTTTATCTTCTGAGTATACTGGATGCTGAAAAAAAATCTTAATGTTAATAAAACACAATTTAACCAAACTTAATCACTTAGGTTCAAAAATACAAAAGTGGCTGATTTTGAGTGATTTACTTATATATTTTCAATCCAAAACTTTAATAAAAATTCATATAATTTATTCGCTTGTGTTAATTTAGATATCTTTTTTTAATAGTGCAATGTTTAGGGGCAGCGTGTTACCCAGTAACTGTGTGTAGAGGTCAGATACGCAGTCGATTCATGTAAAATAATTATTTCAGGTACCTGCACCCGATACAACCGGGCTGGAATTGGTTTTCAGTCTAGCCGGACGGTTAGACAGGAAGCCAAACCCAAACATAGTTGGAAAAAGGTTTGGCAGATTGCTAGGTTACATTCGGTTGATTCATACAAATTAAAAAGGCAAAGTAACCTGTGTAATATTACATTACACCGCCTTCAGCGAAAAATCCCTTATCTTCGAAATGATGAATTAATAGCTCCTACAATAGAAGAAATAATTATGTAATGGATAAGGGAAAGAAGTTAGATAATTACGACCCGTCGTGTTATTTCGGATAGTTTCGTAGTTGTTTCTGTATATATGACATGCTGATATGTTTATTTTCTGGCTCGGAAAAATATTTTTGTTCAATAAAGCTCGTTGCTAGCGTTATTAAGTGAACATAACTTTGGTAGGATACATAATTTAGGTTAGTAGTTTGTATTCAGAATTGTCTTCATAGTCAAATATGGCTAAGCACACATAATCTAAGGGAATTGAATAGGTAGGAAATTCTGAATATTTAAGAACCATTAATTATTCCAGCACAATGTAGCTTAAATTTCCTTCCTCATACTACCCTTCATCTTAAACAATGAGGCTTATTTCTCATCATTAGGCATCATGAAATATTCATCAGTATTTCAAAACAATATTATGTTTGAAAACCCAAAATTATCAGGAAATCGCGACAACCATTGAATGGTGCCAAAATAATCGCAGTCACAAGAAGAAATCAACGGCACAGGAAGTGAAAGCGCCATCGAAATTCGATTTACATAACTAACATGCGGTAACGACTGAGATCAAGACCCTACTATGGAAACAAATTTGAAACAAAGCGAAGAAAACATGTTTTGATTTCCATCGATCATAATAATAACATATTATTCATGACGTAAAACATCATGTTGTATTTGACTACGTGAAATAATATTATTTTTAAAATAAATATTAATAGTTATCAGTAAATAATGTTGGTGCCAGACGTTAAGAATAGCACCATTCTGTTTCTTCCCGTGGGAGTCGTGAAAGGCGACTAAGGGACTTACTAGAGAATGGGCGGCGTCAACCCACCTGCCAAACGCGGAGATTATGGCAAATAAAATATTGAGGGAGGCTTCCAGCAGTGGAGGTCTTTCAGCTGAAACTATGATAACGATGGTAGTGAGATTTTTTTGTACGTACAGTACCTACTACAATACAAATTGAAAATCCAAGTGTCTAATGTATACGTGACGCACATGATTCAGAAGCTTCTATTGTAGATGAAATTGCAGTTTTAATTCATCATCATCATCGTCATCTCAGCCGCAAGACGTCCACTGCTGGACATAGGCCTCCCCCTATTTGGGGAGTTTTAATTATTGAGAAGAAAAATCAAGCCCCATAATAGAAGAAAACTAGTTTCTTAAGGAAAATAGCTACAATGAAGCTTATAATGGTATTATCAGCATAGATAATGAAGTGTCATTCAGCCACAGCGTTGATAATAACAGCAAAGAAGCTACAAACTAAAGTTATGAAGTTCAATTTAGAATGAGTAATCTTTTTCTTTCAAATAGCTCGTTTGAGTAACTATATTGTTTTCATTGATCTTTCTTCATCTTAGATTAAATTTATTAGGCTAATTTGTCTACCCTATACTAATATAGTTTTTTCTTAGATTTTGTAGGTACAACAAATTCGTTATTTTTGTTTTAATCTGTAACACTTGATTATTTCGGACAAAACTTTTGATTAGGTATCTCTCTACTCTCTTTTTCCTAGTATGTATTATAGTTGAAGTTAATTTAGGTTTGAATTATCATTTAATTTAGAGGATGAATGAAGGGCGACTGACAAAAGGTATTTTCAAGGTAAAAGTGAGTGGAAGCGCTGGGAAGTGATGCCCTAGTGGCATATTACCTTATTGGTGATGTTCTTAAAAAAATCAGCTGCAATGCTGCAACCGGTTTGCGTCTATGACCAAATATATGAACGTAAGAAGAAGCAAAAGGCATATGTAAGAATTGTAGTAGGTGATGTTCGGTAGTTTCTGCCCCACTTTTCTACTGCCAAACTCACGCTTATATAGCGGTCCATGGGGAAAAAAGCGTGAGTTGATGTATGAGTTATCATCAGCCTCCAAAATACTGCATTTCAGCTTAAAACGGTAACCACACATAGATAACGAACTGCTTTTTTATGGTTTGATACTGATAATATACAGAATTCATAGCACCGTGAAACTTAGATGAGGGGGACCTGTCAATCACTTGACTGAAATTTTAACGGTGAAATTTTTTCCTGTTGTTCTGAAGAAGTGACCATCGGCAACAAAATTACAGAGTTTGTTATCCCGTTGCAGTACATGTTTTTCGTGTGTTAAATGAAAATTTCAACTATAATCGTGTTATAATGGTAAGTCAAGATAGCAACAAGGTTCAGATAAACTGTATCGCGCTATGCGCATCACAAAATACAGCGGCATTACCGACTCCAAAACAGAAAGGGAACGGATTAAAAGTTTTAAGTGATTTAATCTTGCTAAGGGCGAAAGATTTGGCAAAATTTTCCCTGCAAATTAAATGGAAATTTGGACTTTGGAGTCATTCCTAAAACGGTACGATTTCGTAGTTCGTTAGGAATATTATTTCGCTTTCAAGTCCAGTAAGTAAGTGGAGGCACTTACCTACCGTTTTAAGCAAATATTCTTGATTACTTGGGTTGAAGAGATCTCTTATAAAGTACTTTCAGAACTTCCAAAGTTATGGTGCCTTAACAACATCCATGTTTAATATAGCTGTTAGAAGAACCAACATAACCCCTATATTGTTCATAATGCGGATAAGAATAGAACAATCAACATTTCTCACGAATATTTGTGACAAACTTCGAAGCCATGATAAGCACATTATCATCGTAACGTTTTCAAAACAAACTTTACAATTTAAGTCACATTATGAAACGTAATCTCCAAAATATCATCACTCATTTCATTTAGCACCTCTGAGATTTAAGGGATCAAATCATCGCCTATTGTAATTGTCGCCTACACAAAATCTTTTTTAGGCGTCTTTTGACTAATAAAAGCGTTTCTTTTGAGCTTTATTCCCTTTTGTTGATGGAAACTTTGAATACTTTGATTTAATGTAATTTTTTCTCAACTTTTTTGTTGTTTACTATTTTGAACAGTCGGGACTTGTTTTTCTCGACGTCTGGTCTCGCTTGCTAAAAGCGTATGCATTGTTTTCATGCCAGAGGTGAAGAGAGGACGCTTTTTTTGGATTAAGTTAAATTGATAGACCGTTTTACATTTTGGACATAACATTATTAATTTAAATTGAAACATCTGCGAACTACATTAGTTTGGAAAATATATCTCAAAACTTTTTATTCGTTCACGAAGCTTTTATTAAAAATATACATGCTGCCTGCCACATTTATTGGCTCCAGCCAAAAATGTATAGCAAAAGCGTAACGTTTATGCCCCAACAATCAAATTTCCGAAACCTTGTTTATACATATTGACCCGAACATCACCTAAATCCACAAGACCCAACAATTTTCTACGATCGAACAAACTGGACCTCTGGTGTTGCTCATTGATGCATGACGTCACTGCTCCATCACTTCAAATATTCACGGTCGAATGCTTTGAATGACGTAAAGCAACCAGAATTGCGTGCAGCTTGTTAGATTAACAGGCATTCGTCGTTGTACGTGATTTTATAGCTGTAATCTATCAAAGGGAGATTTATGACCGAGATTCCTGTTTAGTGTAGGAAATTGGAAGGATTGGGTGAGGGAAATTGTTTTTTTGACCTTTGTGGGATCAAGGTCGTGTTCTATGATCACCTTGTGTTAACAAATGGTTGTTTTTTTTTTGTCAGTCAATGCTTTATGGAGTCAATGTTCTGTGGGGAGCAGCCTATAGTTGCGTTAATGGTTCTAAATGTGCCTCCAGATTGTCTCAATTCTTAACAATTGTTTTCGTCGCTTGATGTGAGTATTCTGACGAGCAATAAGATCTAGTTTCTAGGTTTTGTCGCCTTTTATCGATCGATAAATGTCTAGGGATCAACAAAAACTACCACAGAGGCGACCGAAAAAACACGATATAGGTCATCTGTTGCTTATGCGTTCAGTCGATTTTGCTTGATCACATCGTTTTTTATCTTTCACAGTCCAGCTGTCGTTCTTAAGCCAAACCAATTAGTTAACTACTTGCTATGCACACAACACCGGCAGGAAATGTTATAATATCACCTACATACAAAAAGTGTTAAATACGAAAACTAACGCAGGAGCGACCGCTACCATATAAAAAAAGCAATCTTGTAAATCGGTCCACAGTTAATAAATATATACTTATATATACGAGTATAATAATGTACATTGAAAAGTCTAAGAGGTGAACGTAGAACCTCCTTATTTTTTGAATTCGGTTAAAAATTTAGCAAATCTAAAGGTACTTCAAGATACTATACTTTTTCTAGGGATCATTTTTTTTATTTATTAACTGTTATAGGACTTGCCATGTTCGAGATTGGATCCCATTAACCTTTGACTGTGTAATAACTAACACCAAAGACTAATAAGACACTGTTTTACCGGCTTAAATGTTCATAACATTGATGTAATGACGAACGTAATACTACACGATAAGCTCAGCCGGATACCCGGAGATATTGTGTTGATAGCCAATTCTAGGCTTGAATGTTATGACCAATAAATAATATGGTTATGCTAATGTACGATACTGCAAAGTAGGTTTATGTAGGCCTTGGCTGGAATTTTCCATTTACGAGTATATTATCCTATCACTTTCAGTTACATTACGATAATGTCTGGTGGGTAAATATTTTTTCTATATACCTATACCTACCTACTTTTTTAAATATATGTCAAGTTGTGGGTACCCAATGGGATTTCATTGGCTAGATTAACGTACAGCCATACAAAGTTTTGTCCCCTATTTTGCCCCCCTTTTTTTTAATCCGTACTGCAACATTTTATGCTAGACTCAGCAGTTCAGGCTATGATTGTCTATCTGTAAATGAATAAACGAATGACCTTAAGATTTTTTAATAAGGAAACCCTTCAGGCACAATGACCTCGGCGCTTACGGTGAACCAATAAATTCAGACCTTGCCTTAAATGGTTTCTTTAGTTCCACTTTGAGCTACCAAGCAGACGAGTTTGTGGCAATATATCATTGCTATTACAATGCGTTATTTCATGGATTAATAATTAGAGAAATATATATATTAGAAAATCTTAGGTAGGTATTTGTAATCTTATTCGGCACACTCGTCAAATTGGAATGGAAGCGTACTATTTATTTATTTATTTAAACTTAACACAAAAAGGTACAAAGGCGGAATTAATGCCTCAGGCATTTTCTACTATTTATTAGCTGAACTTGCATACAATACTGTAGAGGATTTAGCCCGCATAGTTTTCATGAGAAAGAGTTCAACAGTTACAGCCTGACTAATTAATATAGAGGACAGAAAACTATACAGATGAAAAACTGACAGAACAGTAATAGTGTAAAAAAACAACATAAACATCGTCTGGGCACGCTAATTCTATCATTAACCTTATCCATCGCTTTCCACCAGGCGTGGTCGAAGACAGGAGCAGGACCATTCAGTAAAAACTAATGACTATTATTAATATCTCATAATTATTTTTATAAACAAATTTTAGTTTATAAAAATAATTATGATAAATTTCCACTAATTAAGCCTTTTATTGAAACTTAATGGACTTAATTAGCACTTACAGACCTATAACAGATGACCACAGTCCACCAAAACGTTCTCTTTCAAAACGAGATCCAAAATGCTTCTAGAAAAGAGACGTTTAATATGATAAGTATTTTTAGTAACCGAGTTATTATTTTTTCATAATAATACCTCTCTAGCAAGTGACAAGTGAATGTAGGAGAGCCGCCAAATATATCGTTTATCAGAGCTACAGTCGCCATTCGCTCGCAGACAGTGTTATGAACATTCATTTTGTCACGTCAGGTGTGTTCGCACGCATGTCACAAGGGCTATGAAAGCAGCGGGAGACACTTCTTATTGACCCATTTGAGAAGCGTGTCGGTAGGTGTAAACATTGTTATGTAGTTCGGGGTCAATGTGGCGGCTCTTAAAATTTTTCCTCCAACTGAAAGGTGTTTTTGTGGCGACCTAGTTTTTTTGCTTTGGGACTAAAAAGCTGAAACTGAAAGCGTAAATAAACAATTGGTGCTTATTGCGCTTTCACAACTCAAGTACATCTTTTTTATGGCATATCATGAATGGGCCTATAAATTAAATTATTGATTATACGGGCACCTCAAAGAAAGTTTTGTTTCACCACGTACACATGGGGGTAGGCAGGAACCAGAGAACGCCGCCTGCTACGAGCCTAACATACTCTATTTGCTTCGTTTATGTTCATAATTCTGGTCATACACGCACGCCGGTTACAAGATCTACGCATCTAACCTTTCTGAAGAACATCATCAATAATGTCACTAATGTAAGGAACGCAAACTAGCACTAAACTGCAATATTCTAGTTCTAGTATAAGAAGGTACGTAATCTATGTCAATAGAAATGATACGCTGTTCAAATAGATCCAGCCATTTTTTAGTCATGTGGTCCCCTCATATGACTAAAGAAAGGCAGGATCGATTTTATTTATTACTAGCTTTTGCCCGCGGCTTCGCCCGCGTGGATGTCGGAAATTTACGCAGGTATTTTTCTAAAATAAAAGATTTTTCTAAAATAAAAGAAGCCTAATTTATTACTCCTTATTACATCAGCTACCTGCCAATAAAAGTCCAAGCAAAATCAGTCCAGCTTTTTCCGAGATTAGCCGGAACAAACAGACAAACAGACAAAAGTTTAAAAAAAAGATTTTTTGGTGTAAGTACCGTATTCACTTTCATATACATTTAGTGAAAAGCTGTTAATTTGACATCACAAACAGACACTTCAGTTTTATTTATTTGTATAGATGTATAAATTAATTTTCTTAAAAGGTAGTTTAAATGAGGCTTTAGTAAACGAAAAATGGGAATAGTTGTCCGGTAAACTGAAATTTCTTATTTCCATGGTAATTGTGGTATGGTTTTCTTTCTCAATTATCGAAATTTGGACAGGACAACATCAATCGGGTCAGCACTGTTAATACTGAATAAAGCTTTAAAATTCACTTACAGTTAAATTCGCTCGCTTAGTCGCCACAATGAGTCAGAATATATTGCTCCACCGCGAGTATGTAAACCAAGTTGTTAGTAACTGGAAACTTATGGGTTTAATAATGCATGTTTTATTATTCAGCCTTATTTTTGCTGTAACTGACTGCTGTGGAAGCGCTGAGATATGGCTGTAAGTGTTGGTTTAAGTTGGATAAAAAGCGCTTTAACGCTTTAGGTGTTTAATTTGTAAATTCTATTTAAAATAGTTTATTCTTGGTTGAAATTTTAACAGAACGTTTGCAAGTATTATCTTGTTTAGCTTTTTAAAGAGAATATATAAACAAAGACTTTGACTTTCACTCGCAACCGGCGTGTGTGTATGACCAATTGTATGAACCTTAAAGAGGCAAAAGGAGTGTGTAGAGATCGTAGCAGGTGGCGTTCCGTGGTTTCTGCCTACCCCCATGGGAAAAAGGCGTGATTGTATGTATGTATGTATATAAACAAAGATTTATTCCATTATGAATAAAAATAGAAACTACAATTAAACAACTCTGGTTATGGATTTATTACATTGCCTTTTACTGGAAAGTTAACTTTTCATTTAGTTTATTGAGACAGCATAAAATGAAAAAACATCTATCAAATGTATTTCAAAGTGTATGGTGTTTCGCATTTAAGCATGCATAGTGAATACGGTTCCTCAACTTTGAACAAAGGTGGTTAGAAAATCCCAAGTTCATTGCGAAAATCGGATTTCATGCCGTACAAAGCCTGTTTCGATGCTATTGTAGGCTGTTATGCCTAGTCCCAATACACACTTTATTTCAAAGAACGGGAGTTGAACATTTAAAACCACTGTTACGTGTGATAGGACCTAGAAATAATGGACTTTAGTTTGGATTGATAGATTCTTTTTTGGAACACCTCAAGGATGATATAGGTATATATAGCTACGGTAACCCGAAAATTCATTCAAAGTATTTTCCGTTGAAAATGAAAACCGGATAGTTATAACTATAGAGTGGCTTAAGCACACTGTTTATTTTAGAATAGATGTAATACCTTTTAAACAAACATCATTTTTTTTTTGTGGGTTGGATATCATCAAATGGCGTCTCCCGCTCTTGGGCGGAGCGGGAAGGGGTGTCTGACTTTTATTGACTAAAACCCACCCGTGTTCCTTCAGTTGCCCATGCCCCAGGGCCACGGTGTATCTTTCGAACAAATCTCGCGACCCTGGCAGATACAGGCATCATTAAACATTTGTTTTGAAAAAAATAGAAAACAACGTTCTTTTCGTTTTCTCCTCTATCTATCGTAATTTCTCCAGACAATGTTTGTTTTCGTTATATATATATGTGTGTGTATGTATGTATATATCTAAGTATTTTCTGAATTATCTATCCCTATGTTGCACCTACCATGTTTTGTCTCTGCATCACCCTAAGGTTGACTGGTAGAAAATGCCTCAGCCATTAAGTCGGCCTTTGTACAGTATTTTTTACTTTTGCATAAAGTTTAAATAAATAAAACAAATAGAGTTTGTTTTCTTTCGCTTAGCAAAATATTTGATATTTATATACAAATAAAATCCAATTAATTACCTACACAACCATGATTTTTTAGTTCTCAACTATTTATGAACCTATTATTGGGGAATTTTTTGCCAAAAACACATAATTTATGATCTTAAAGCTTTTAAGAACTTTAAGAGATCTCTAAAAACATTTTGTTTGAGTTTAAACACCATTAATGGCTTTTCTTATCGAAACTTTCTGTCTTAATGGCCGACAAAGAACATAACGATTTGTTAATTGCTTTCCAAATTAATTGC
Organism: Aporophyla lueneburgensis; assembly: GCA_932294355.1. NCBI lineage: Eukaryota > Metazoa > Arthropoda > Insecta > Lepidoptera > Noctuidae > Aporophyla > Aporophyla lueneburgensis. Next base: position 7,632,963 of record OW028758.1, on the reverse strand, counting down.
AATTACAAGAACAATCTTTCGATGCCTTGAATAAAAGTGAAAGGTTAAAATACGACCGTATTTCTTGGCTAGAAAATCCTATCCTACTATAATATTATAAACTAGCTGTGCCCGCGACTTCGTTCGCGTAGATGTCGGGAAACAGCATTATGCCGCTTATAGCAGATTATAGCAGATGTAACGCCTCCTCTATTGATCTTTTGACCAGGTGTGGTGACTTTTTTTAGTAAAAAGCTGCCACAAAACTTATATTTTTTAGGGGACCGTAAACAAAAAGGTTGCTAGGATTGCTCATACGCGAAAGAGTTACATAAAGTTGGCCGTGGGAAAAGCAACCAATACTAAGGTCCACCCCCGCAATGGATAGTGTCTGGCCCCGAGCTTTGTTAATGGTCATGGCGTAACATAGGCTGACCGGGAATTATACACGTTTGAAACTAAATGGGAAATTATTAGGAATGAGCGGAATTCTGGGAATAAATACAACATCACCAGCGCCACAACTTGTTAAGATTTTGGCTTCGATGACGTTTTGTTGGAGATTGGTGACTATGAACCGAGTGCCTTTGCAAAGTTTGGGAGGATATACATTTCTGAAAAATATGATTGGCACTCCGACTTTTACAAAATGTTGTGTGCTGAAGACCGGGTATTTTAAAGGAATCTAAGAACTCTACTGGATAGTATGTGCCATCTTCTTCTTCCGAAGTATATTGCTTACTTCCCCAAAAACATGTGCCAATATTTGTGTATTTATTGCTGCCGATTGGTCGTTGCGGGGGGTCAAAATAGCTCGTTGACACAGCTAAGCAGTGGCATGGTTACTGATATCAGAGGGATTCCCATACACAGAAGAAATACAATACAATACAATCCTTTATTTCAGGCTACTAAGGCCCATAAAAACAATACATAAATAATATAAAATCAATAACTATAAACTAATACATATTCTATAAAAAATGAAATGAGGTCCAGCTGTGAAGTAACGTTACAACATAGGTTCTCTACCAAAATTACGTTACCATCTTGTGTGGGATATGTGCCGTCACCAATTTTTTATAGTAAAACGAACTCTTGCGCGTTTGGAGTTCCTCCCTGATGTGCTCGCATATTTAAACTTAAATGAGTTGATACGAAATTGTGCCATAGAATTGAATTTTTCAGACAGGCATTAATTTCATCGGCTCTTGATCCTCGGGGTAGGTACAATCGGTAGTGTCTGCCTAAAATCACCGCGGAAAAGTAGCATAATGCCTCCCATCGGCCAGTCATTTTGTTTTACGTCCCGCAAAGCTCAGTCAACTGCTTCTATAGCCAAGCGGTTTGCCATCGTGCACTCGTCCCAAATGATTGTGACATATTGCGTAAAACTCTAGCTTTATCGTAATTGCGTGACACATTGCAAACCAGGATTTCTGTTCGTTCCAAGTCAATGGGGATTTTAAACATTGTATGTGCGGTTTTTCCTCTGGGCAACAATGTGGCTGCTATACCTGAGGAGGCGACAGCAAGAGAAATTTTATTTTGGCTCCTTATTCGAGCCAAAATAACTTTGGTAAGAAACGTTTGCCCGTTCCACCAGGCGCGTTTAAAAGCAAGATTTCTCGCAAAGTATGATCCACACTGTAGCACACTCGATCAAATATTTGACGCTGTACCGGTGTCAAATTTGAGCAACCAGTTCGCAGAGTTTTTACCAATTCTACGGGATCGTAACTAATCGCCGAAGCGTACTCCCTGTTTATAAATTGCCCATCGGCTGTCGGTGAAGACAGGCCGTATTGAGTAAGCGAGTTTCCTCCTATACTTATAACTATTTATTTATTTATTTATTTAAACTTCTCGCACACAAAAGTGGTACAAAGGCGGACTTAATGCCTTAGGCATTCTCTACCAGTCAACCAAGGGTGGTGAAGAGATTACATGGCAGGTGCTTAGGTTGAAAGGAACAATCAATAAAAATGTATAATAATGAATTATAAATCAGAGAGAAACACTAGAACATAAATAGATTATAAACTAAATATATACATACATATTTGCTATAATACATACTTATAATATATATATATATATATACATATATCTATATATATAAAAATGAGTCCCTATTTCCCTTGGTCACGCCATCACGCGTGAACGGCTGGACCGATTTCATTTTTATTTTTTTGTTGTTGTACGTTGCCAGGCTAGGCCTCCCAATACGATCTCAAGTGCGCAGTGGAAGAGTTATAATCGTGGGGCTCTAGAGACAAGAAGTGGCTAGCGTACTGTCCGCCGTACGCGGAGCAGACAATACAAGTGAACAATTACAAATACAACAAAAGCACTTACCTCATGGTTGAAGGACACTGCTCTGGTGCCAACCTGGAGATATGTATGTAAGTGAGTGTATGTGTATCGTGTCGTGACGTTATGAGTATTCTTCAGGTTAGATTCCGCTTCCAATTTGGCTGGAGGAGGTCACAGCATGCGGTCTTCAAATCACTCATTCACAATAGCGTCACTTTGGTTTGACCTTCAAACTATTTATCCAAAATATGTCCAAAACCCGTGTTATCAAACGTCAAATTAGGGGTTATCAACAATCAAACAACTGGATCACGACTAATTGTCACAAGCGGATCGATTTTAAGGATTAATTTCAACAAAACGCGTCGCGGAACTCAACACGGTGACATGCTTATTTTAGCGGCAAATCGACAGAAGTGTCAACGTCAAAAAATGACAAGTCAGATGTCACTTCGTTACACGCGCATTCCATTAGGCGCACAGATAATAAACGGTACGCAACATCTACCCCCCCGGACGGGCCTTCCCGTCCGCTAATCACTTGGCAATCCCGACAAGGTTGCGTTTTATCAGTCCACCTGACGCGCTGCTGGAGGATGTGCAAATACTCCAAGCTCCAACGCTTCCAAAACTCTGAGCGGGCTGCTGCACCAACTGAAACCGCGATAGCCAATTTTGGCTCACATCGACAAAAGGGTGCTCCGGCAGGGCGACAAGTGGCTGTCAAATCAAAAAATGGCCCGGGGTCAGGGCCTCCAAGACGTTCAGGTCCGTAGACAGCGGGCACAATGGACGCGAGTTCAATACAGCTTCAAAACGGAAATATACCGTAGCTAACTCCTTAAAGGTGAGAACGGTGTCCCCCAACAATCTGCGCCAGAGTCCCTGTGCCGCTTTCACCGCGGCCTCAAAATATCCCCCCAATGGGGGCAGGCTGGCGGGTCAAACAACAACAAACAACAAAACAACCAAACAACAATAACAACCAAACAACAACAACAACAACCAAATGGCCCTCCTTAGGCAACAAAAGGGGGTGACGGGCCCCATAAGGAAGGCTAAGTGCCTCAACCGTCAACAACCAAACAACAAAAGACCCGTATGGTCCAAAAAGGGGTTCAACTTACTAACGGCTCCCGACAATATCCAAAACTCTCGCTGCAGAATGGCCAACAGCACACCGCAACCGGCATGCGAGTTCTTAATGTGACGATCAGTCACCAACAATTCAACAACAACAAACAACAATTCAACAATTTATCGAGGGAGCTAAATCGACTCAACAAAAAATCAGGGTCCTTCGTTCCAACAGCGAGCACCTTGAGCCCGGGCAAAGGACCCGACATCAAGACTGGCGATCGAGGCCAATCATCCTCGGGATGAGTCAGCCAGTCTGGTCCCCACCATAGGGGGTAAGCAAACAAGCGGGGTGCCATGCACCCACGTAAGACCACGGCGCCTGGGTTCAAATCTCCAGGCACGTGCCTCCAAATCAAAGGCGTATCAAATTTTTGAATCTGGGACACTCGGTACGCAACAAAGACCTCCAAAGAGTGGACGGACGTCTTCAACCAACACAAACCAATTTGACTGTCCGTCCAGGCGTAAGAAGCCCGAATGTCCACAGTTCCACCCAAAGTGTGAGCAACGTGGTTCAATAGACGCACAAGACGCGCCGCCCCTGACAATTCTAACTTAGGGATGGTCAATGCCGTCCGGAGGGGGGCCACCTTGCTCTTGGCCAAGACCAGTGACAAATTCACCTGGCCTGTTGCGCAGACGGTGCGCAGACAAACAACAGCTGCATAACCGTGCGAAGACGCATCACAAACAAGGGTAGCAGTGTAGCTCCCAGGGGGGAGGATAGCGCGGGGTAACACGACCTCGTTGACTGCAGGGAGTGCGGATACAAATTGGAGCCACTCTTCCAACAGGGTTTCCCGAATTGGCTCGTCCCAGCCAAGTCCCGCAGTCCAAAGGCGCTGAAGAAAACAATTTTGCCCAAAACAATACAAACAAACAACAAAACAATAGACAAAAGGCAACCCTGGGCTCCCATGTCCAAAATGACACGGACCACAACAGAGTCCCCCGTGGGCCCCCAGACCCGACCGATGCCGTTGGCAACAAAACCGTGTCGATCTGAGGGGTACCTTAGCGGGGCAGGCGCCAATGTCCTAACAATGCCTGGGCGGCGACCGATCGCCACACCCAGACCCAAATCTTTCCCGACGAGGATGGAGTTCAAATGCCTCGTACGCGCGGTGTCCCGAGCCACGCGCCATCGCTGGATGGGCATATCCCACCGGAAGCCTGAATGGCGGGGGGCGTGACTCCAACCGGGAACGTTCCGCCAAAGGAGGGGAGGGCAGGCGGTGCTGGTCTGGCCAGCGCTGCCTAGCAACAATTGCGTAATCGCCTTTACGCGGGGAGACCAAATGGCGGTCGCGCGGCTCCCGATCAACTTGCGTGGGGGGTGGAGTGCGGCGCTCAAAATTGCGGGCCTCTCCCCGGTTCTGAACCGGCGAGGCAGAAGCCCGGTGACCAACTCCATGGTACCCCCCCGTACGCGAACCTTCAACAGAGGCTGGTCTTCCAGCGTGGTTGCGTTAGCGCACAAAATGTCCAAATGGGACCCCCTACAAATTCTACAAGGGCGGGGGTTGGGGTAGTCCCTATGGAAGTGAGCCCCCAAACAAGAGAAGCACATGCGGCGTGCATTGGCAATTCGGCGGCGGGCACTCACGTGCAACTTCAAAAAGGCCGCGCAAGTTGCCATGCCATGCCCCGTGTCCCTACAAACTCACAACCAGGACGACTCTGGGTGCCAGCAAAACGAGCGGCGGGGCGACCATCAACACCCCCGCGAGCCCTAGTCCGTCCCTGGTCTCGTGGCCGGGAAGACGGCTGGCATGACTCAGTGGCAACGCCAGAGTTGTCCACAAACCGACACTCATCCTCCAAAAATTGGATGAGGTCACCAAATGGGGGGAGATGTGTAACACTACCCCCACCATACTTTTGCTCGAAACGAGCCCTCAAATCGGCAGGAAGCCGTTGCAGCACAACATGCACCAAAGGGTAAGACCATTGGTCCACCGGCAAGTCCAATCGCTTTAAAGCGTTGGTCGCTACCACCAACGGGTTCAACAGGTCAGTATGCAATGCTGACAAACTAGTAATGACCGGTAACCCCAAAATCAATTCAATATGAACATCAGCCAAACAACGTTCATTTGGTACCGCTGGGTGAGTAGTCCCAAAGCGGTAGGGTAGGCTGAGTCAGTCAACGACAGATGCTGTACCAAGGCTCGGGCCTCACCTTCCAGGACAGACAACAAATAGGCCAACCTTTGGGCGGGTCTGAGGTCTGAGCGTGCATCAACCAAACTTGCAAACAGGTTTTGGAAACCGTACCAGTGGTCCCAGCGACCGTCAAGTGTGGCAGTTCCAAAGCAGGCAATCTACTCAATAGTCCGGGACCTGAAACAACCGAGGTCTCCGGCTTGACCTGGACAGGTGTCCGGCACTGCAATATTTCCATCTGTATGCCATTGCACAAACAAAACCATTCAAATAAACAAAACAATTAAATTATCAAATAACAAACTTCAATCAATAAATAAACCAAGCAAAAGGTAATTAAGTAACAAAGTTCAAACAATATATTACAAAATAACTACAATCAAACTACCAAACTGACTAATCAGCAACTCAAGAAATAACATTAAATTGTTTCAATTCAATTCAACAATAAACTTTTATTTTAATTCAAAATCAATATCAACGTTCAAAATTCTATATCATATTCAATTCAAATATTCAAATTCTAATCCAATTCCAAATGTTAAGTTCACAAACCACTGTGTCAAAGGTACAACAATAATAAACCTTTATTCCAATTCAAAACAATGGTAATACTCAAAATTGTCAATTTCAAATATTAATATTCACAAATAACCATATCAATGGTACAAACTCAACATTTTAATGTCTTCCTGACATTCAATACAAGACAGAGGTCAAATACAAAAAGGGGCTACAACAAGGGGGTGCAACACAGCCCAATCCAATCCACTTTATTAGCCCGGCTGACCTTGGCAACATCAGGTTACCCGTCTCAATAAATTTAAACAAATTATTTCAAATACCAATTAATTACCATTAACAAACATTTACAGCGAATTACTACTTCCCTTATAGAGACTGCCAAGTAATTAGCCTACTGTAAATTACCAATTTGGTGGTTTTATAGGTTAGAACCACGCTCTGCTACCAAAATGTACGTTGCCAGGCTAGGCCTCCCAATACGATCTCAAGTGCGCAGTGGAAGAGTTATGATCGTGGGGCTCTAGAGACAAGAAGTGGCTAGCGTACTGTCCGCCGTACGCGGAGCAGACAATACAAGTGAACAATTACAAATACAACAAAAGCACTTACCTCATGGTTGAAGGACACTGCTCTGGTGCCAACCTGGAGATATGTATGTAAGTGAGTGTATGTGTATCGTGTCGTGACGTTATGAGTATTCTTCAGGTTAGATTCCGCTTCCAATTTGGCTGGAGGAGGTCACAGCATGCGGTCTTCAAATCACTCATTCACAATAGCGTCACTTTGGTTTGACCTTCAAACTATTTATCCAAAATATGTCCAAAACCCGTGTTATCAAACGTCAAATTAGGGGTTATCAACAATCAAACAACTGGATCACGACTAATTGTCACAAGCGGATCGATTTTAAGGATTAATTTCAACAAAACGCGTCGCGGAACTCAACACGGCGACATGCTTATTTTAGCGGCAAATCGACAGAAGTGTCAACGTCAAAAAATGACAAGTCAGATGTCACTTCGTTACACGCGCATTCCATTAGGCGCACAGATAATAAACGGTACGCAACAGTTGTGTTTGTTATTGTCAGGAGAAGGATCTTATGAAAGAAAAAAAAAATGGCGCGTAAAATTAGAAAATTTAAGAACACTTATTTAAGAATATAAAGTCACCTAACATGGGTGTTTGATAGCTAGAAAACGCTTTATATCTTCGAAGTACCAGGTTGGCAAAACTTGGTGGGAGCTCAACTAACATGGGTGTGTGGTAGCTAGAAAACGCTTTATGTCTTCGAAGTACCAGTTTGTCATAACTTGGTCTAACATGGGTATATGGTACTTTGTGCTCTTTGCTTTGTGTTGGTGGTATCTGATAAGTTAACACAACATTTATTGATTCTGAGGCGGTACGAAGTTTGCTGGGTCAGCTAGTATATATATATATATATATATATATATATATATATATATATATATATATATATAAATCTATAGATACAAAATTCAAGGTAGAGAGGTGTTGAGATGACTCTACGCTATTTGTTATGAAAATAACTCTGCAATTTCCGCTTAAATGCAAATCGACTGGTGGCCGTCCTGATATCGAGAGGAAGCGCATTCCAAAGAAGAATGGACTGAATATGAAAGGAAGAATGAACAAAGTCAGAAGAATGAGAAGGACAAAGTAGAAGAAGATTGTTAGAAGAACGCAGATTCTTAGTGTGAGAAGAACATAGATATTGGAAGTGAGACATAAGATAAGAAGGAGAAGTTGGAGAGTTGAGAAGGGAGAAAAGCGTAGTCAAAGCGCGCAAACTTCTTCTTTGGTGAATAGACATCCATTTGAGCTCAAACCTATAGCTCGACACATGGTCATACTTCCTGAGGTTAAATATGAATCGGATACAATTATTGAGCAAATTGTCGAGCTTATCCAGCAAAACCGCATTCAAATCAAAGTAGCACACGTCACCATAGTCGATGATTGGGAAAATCAAAGTCTGCACAGGGATCGCAGAGTACCGTTGACTCTTTGCTGACACTAGACACCTGGCGTTGCCAGCTCAGTGTCGAGTCAAGATGCAAACCGAGATCTTTCACCGTAGTGGACATGGGTATGACGGTACCATTAAAAATGAGAGGAGGAAGAGAGCTAAGCGTCACCCTACCCATCATGCGCAAGCTTCCAATAACAATGGCCTGACACTTTGTAGGGTTTACTGACACTCCGAAACTATCAGACCACTTTTTTATTGCATCCAGGTCTCGGTTTATATCCGCTATAGCGTCCGGTAAACTTTCTACCCGCTCAGCTGTATACAATTGTAGATCATCAGCATAAAGATGATACGAACACCGAAGACAGTGAGTTATAAAATTAATGAAGATGGAGAATAACAATGGAGAAAGAATACCGCCTTGTGGAACACCAGCATCCAGATCACGCCAACTCGACGAACTCTCATCAACGCGAACCGACTGCCGACGTCCCCGAAGGTAAGAAGAGAACCGTTCCAGAACCTCAGGCGAAACCATAAGATGAGAAAGGATAGAAAGAAGAATATCGTGACTGACGGCGTTAAAGGCATTAGAGAAATCAATTAATACCAGAACGGTAACCTTGGTATCCTCCATGGCTTCTCTAATGTCACCAGTCACTTTAAGGAGCGCAGAGGATGTACTATGCCCAGGCCTGAATCCAGACTGGAAAGAGCTAACAAGGTTGTTCCGGTGAACAAACCCTGTAAACTGCTTGTGTACGCAGGCCTCAAGCACTTTAGAGAGGAAGGGGAGAATGGAAATGGGTCGAAAGTCACTGGGGAGGGAGGGATTGGAAATTTTAGGAAGTGGGCGGACATAGGCCATACGCCACAGGGATGGGAATTGTCCGGAATCAAGAGAAAAGTTGATGATGTGGGTAATCGGGGGGAGAAGGCTATCAAGGATCCAAACAACCATATTACGACTGATTTCGTCGTAGCCGACAGCCTTGGATTTTATGGAAAGGATGATCTTATTAATTTCGTCCAAGGTGACCGGAGCGAAGTGGAATGGTTCTATGATGGGACTACCTAGGCCAGCAATGAAATTAACCGTCTGGGACAGCATTTGGGAACCCAAATGACAACTAGTTGTGAAGTGACGGTTAATATCATCCAGGCCAATGGTATTAGGAAAATCCACATGACGTGGTCTGCCGATACCAAGAGTACCGAGGAACTTCCAAATATCAGCATGTGAAGAAGAAGATATGTTTTCGAGAATATGGCGGCGTTTGGCGTTTCGTATCATCTGATTACACCGATTTCTAGCAGCTTTGAAAAAGTTCCGATTTTCTTCACAGCGATCCCTCTTAAATTTACGAAAGGCACGATCCCTGCGCCTCATCGCCATGCGAACCCCTGTCGTCATCCAAGGAGCAGGCGGACGCCGTAGTTTAATCTTCTTAACAGGAGCGTGCTTGTCGTAAAGCGCAAGGACCGCCCGATTGAAAATGTGCAGTTTTTCGTCCACAGTTGTCGCCGCTGCCAGGTGTTCCCAGCAGACATCCGATGCATCTTTACGAAGCTTCTCAACGTCCATGCGCGCAAAACACCGCATGTGCAGAACTTTTGGGACAGGTTTAGGCGGTTTCAGGACATAAGAGAGGAAAATGAGGTCGTGGTGGGAAAATCCAGGAGCGGGACATTGACCATGAGAGGAAACAAGAGAGGGTGCGGATGTAAGGATTAAGTCGAGCCAAGTGTCATCACCTGAGATGTTAAAATGGGTTGTTTGCAATGAAAGAATATGTAGACTCACGGATTCAATGATGTGATGGAGTTTGCGGGATCGAAGGGAGGGATGAGCTAGGTCAGTGTTGAAATCGCCCATGATGACGCAATGTGCATACTCTGACGCTACGGATTCCAGCGCCAATTCAAGTTTGGAGAAATAGTCAACACCGGGTGGACAATAAACAACACCAAGTAGTGTCTTGACGCCTTTGATGTTGACCTCCAAAAAGAGGTATTCAGCGGAAGCTTGATATTGTGAGGGAGATGAAGTAATGATTTTAAAAGGGAAATCGTCACGAAGGTAGATAGCTACACCACCCCCTCCCTTTTCAACTCTATCATTGCGGATAAGAGTGAAACCTGGGAGAGCGAAGGTGGCGGAGAGAAGATGAGGTTTGAGCCAACTCTCAGAAATCAGAACGGCATGGGTATTGGCGTCGGTAAAGGTGTCCAACAGATCACTGTGGTGACTTGGGACACTTTGCGCGTTTATATGGCAGACATTAAACAAATGACCATTCTGTTGGCTGAAGCACCGACGCACAAAGTCACCAACGGTGTCAGTCAAAGAGCTGAAACTAGCATTAGCGGAAGAGCTAGAGGAATCAATGGCAGAGTAAAAAGAATCATCATCGAATAACATAAAATACAAATAAAAATATAAATAACTAATAAATATGCAAATAAACTAACAGCTAAAATCGCTCTCGCTTTTGTGCAACACCATTATCTGTGCACCACCCACCAGCAGCACTAGTATAGTTGTACATGGATCCTTTGGAGTATATCCAAAATCAGTATTAAGACGTTTTGTTTTCCTAAATTGACAAAGTACAAAAAAGCGTTATAAGCGGCAAAAGATCCATGTAGTACTGTATAGTAGTAGTAATACATAAAAATCAGAAGTGAACATTAATTTAGAACAGAGAATAACATCACCAACATTAACACAAAATATTATGAACAAGCAAAGCACAAAACCGTACAATCGAGACAAAGTTACATTAAGTAGCAGAAACGGAACGCAATTACGAAACACAACACATACGTGGAACAAAGAAAATTGGACGTCAATATTTATACAAATCCAAGATTGACAGAAATGACAGCTGACAGTGACAACTAATGACAATAATTTAACCACAAACAGCAAAATAACAACAAAATGAGGTTTAAGTCGTATTGAGGTGAAAATAAGAAATAGAAAGCAGGTAGACGTGTACAATAACTATTAAAAATACCTGAAATGACGTCCCGAGCACAAAAACTAAACAGTTGATAACCACGTAAACACGACTAAGTTGAAAATGCTTAGATTTTCCGCACTAAGTTATAAGACTTGCCTCTTGTTCCAGCGGATGATGATGATTCCCCTGTCATCTTTGGGTACTTAGCCAACAAGGGATTGAGTTCCTCTAAACAACAGATTTTATGTCGTTTTCCGTCGGAGGATCTAATCACAATAACCCCGTCCTGAGTCCAGCATGCCGGCATTCCGAAGTGTACGCGCGCCCTGCTGAATACAATTTGCCTGGAGCGGGTCAAGAACTCCTTTACCGTGACTGGGGATCCCTTCAACGCTTTCTTGCCCTTCCAAACAGAGGACTTCTGGTCAATATTGGAGAATCTTACCAAAATGGGTCTGCTGGTTGTTGGTCCTTTGCTGGATGCCCCAAGTCTGTGACACACTTTGATAGAAGAAGTAGTGATGTCGTGGAGGGCCAGTTTGTTCTTCAAAATATCCAACACAAGAGCCTTGCAATCTTCATTCTCTGCTTCAGCAAACCCAGTGAAAATTAGAGCTTTCCGACGTGATCTTGCCTCCAATCCATCAGCCACTCTAGAGCACTCCATGATCTGCTTCCTAAGAAGACCCAGCATGCCGAACATAAGCTCATGAAATGACCGGAACTCATCAGCAAGCTTTGCTACGGTGTCCTTTGCGGGTCCAGCACTTTGGATCTGTGCCTCGAGCTCACCCATCTTTCGTAGAAAGCACTCCTCCAGGTTCTTCTGAGCCGATTGGATATCATCCAGTTGAGATGCCATCATGAAGTGAATTAATAGAACTTGTAGTGACTATAACAGTACTAGAGAGAACTGGTAGGTGGTGCAGTTTAAAGTGCTTGTGTTACATGGACTGTTTCACCGATGTAAGTACTGCGTGTTAAGATGTTTATAAAACAAATACTGTACTCAAAAGCAAGTAAAAGTATTCTACACTACTATGTCGTACTATGTCTTGAATAGCCAATAACGATCTATTATTACAGATTTCACGGACTCGGTCTGATATTTCTAAACTGTTTTGCCGTTGATGCCTCAAAAAATCTTTAGCATACTTATCTTGGTATTTTTGCCACAACTGCCCAGCATCCGCTAATCTACAAAAGGTCAGTAAGATGGCAAACAAATGACGCAACCGATAAGGACTATTGCTGACGCATGCCTCGGCTAAAGCATCATCCCTATGTTCATCTCCATCTAATAAATGACGTGCGCGGCAAGCAGCTGGTACCTATGTGAGATATTCAATATCATCCACTGTACGGAGCTCCGTCAAGGAGGTAGGCCCTCGCACCACGTGCAGAAGGAGGCGTAAATAATAAAACTCTGGATTATTTGGGTGCACAGTGTACAATCGTCCAATCACGTGTTCCTTGAAAACGCCTGACTCGCCTTCCACAGCAGTTCCACGTCTTTTACGGTTCAAAACACCTTGCTGCTTGTGCATGTAATAAGATGGAACTTCGTTATATAAAATATTTTTGGCGTAATTATCTGTTTGGCAGAGGTGAAAGAATGATATTAAGGTGGTTTGTCTCGGATTGTCTACCCTTTTTGTGACATTTTCAGATTGAAAATATCAAAATCAAAATCAAAATCAAAATCAAAAGTCATTTATTCAAACTAGGCTGAGAGTCAGCACTTTTTGAACGTCAAAGTTACACAAGACAGTCCCCCCAAAACGCCCGCCCTTCGACACTTCCTAGTGCTTTAGCTGGGAAGAAGAAGTGGCGGAACAAACTCCCCAGCAGCACTGCTGTCTGTTAAGTTAGAAGAACTTGATTCTATACAATACTGTGTAAGTAATTAATATTATAAAACAAAACATACATTATTCACATATGTCAGCTAGCACACGCCAATATACCACCAACAAAACACTGAAAACTAAACTCAAGCTGAAATAAATAATAAAACAAAATAAAACAAAAGCGTAAACAGAACTTAAAACGTAAATAAAGCCTCCAGGCATAAAGGGCGTGCCCGCTTACATATTCAACGATGCAAATTGATACATACAGCTAAGTTGAAGTTACAATAGTTAAACTAAGGACCTCCGGACCAAAATAAAATAACAGTTAATACAAGTAACAATAACAAAAACCATGGTCAGCAAGACGACCAGTCACCACAAGCAGCACCCGTTCACGAGCATAACGCAAAGGTCAGCCATACTCGTTGTGCGTCTTGTGGCATGCAAATTTGGATCTTCATTTTGGTCTGGAAATTCAGCCCTTATGACATTGTCAATAGCGTCAGGACGAATTTTGTTTTCCAACCATAGGAGGATGTGCGCGTGAGATAAACCACGCTTTTGCCACTCGACGGTGTACATAAAACAAAGAGCTGGGCCGAATAGTTTCTCTTTGGTAAGGATATTAATCATTACTTTGAGCTTCAAATGAAAAACCCTTGCGATAATTATGTCATGCCTATCATATGACGCCTGTCCTGAGAGAACTTCCTGACAAATCTCGATCCACTTTGGATTTGTTGTGAACGTTATGAAAAGGTCCGAGCGGTCGTTTAATTATAACAATAGATTTAACTGATGATACCTTTTCTAAAAACATATTGTTTACTAGCCACAATAAGTTAAAAAAATATATTAAAATAAATAGACTAATTAGAAAATACCAGAAAACATTGAAATGCCAAAAAGTTAATAAATTAAACACAAAACTTAGGCAAAAAAATTTAAATTTAATACAAGAATTGAAGAAGTGTTATAGTGATTTGAAACTATGTAATACTTTGTATGATACTGACACTCAACACCTTCGGGATGAATTGTTTGTTAGGGAATTTGCACTAAAGGATATCTTTAGTAAATATGAGGCTACTCAACAAGACCTGAGTAAGCGCATGCAGGAAGCCTGTGAGTTGGCAGACCTGGTCAAGTGCAATGCAGAGAGGTATGAGTCTCTGACAAATAACCTCTGTTTTAGCTGCACTTGCTCCACGGCACCTCAGCCTCAACTTGATACACCCACGCCCTCAGCAACTCAGCCGGTAAATATCTGTATTACTGATGATAATAGCCATATTAACATAACTTATATTTTCTCTGACAAATTTGGTCAAGGTTATGGTAGCATATTTAATCAGTGTTCACAACAATATGTAATTAATAATTGTTCACCCGGTGCCAGTATTAGCCAATTATTAAGTAAAATTAAATTGTCAAAAATAAACCCTGGTTCAACTGTAATATTATTATATGGGGATAGTTTGAATGTTAGGAAAAAAGAAATAATTCAATGTGTCCATTTGATGTTACTTCTCAATGAGACCAACAATTGTAAATTCATTTTCTGTGCCTTGCCTTATTCACGATACTTGTCTGATGAGCAAAACAGGCACATTTATTATTTAAATATGCTAATTTATAATAGGACTAGTTGTCACAGTGACGCTATTTCATTTTTTGATTGTAATCAATTTATTACTGATTACAAACTAACAAATTATACTTTGTATTTGCCATCTAGTTGTAGGAGACACATTGCTAATCTTTTAGCATACAATTTACACCGTAACACTGGTACCTGTAGCGTACCATCGATTACTGTTAGTAGTGGTACTAACGCCACTTTTGATACACCTAGTAGTTTAAACTGTTAGATGCGACAACGGGTAAGCCGCATCTGTTGAATGTTGTACATCAAAATATGCAGGGTCTGTCCGGCAAAGAGCTAGAGTTAAGTTTATTTATTGAAAACTATGATGTTCAGGTATTATGTTTGACTGAACACTGGTTGAAGGAACATGAAGTAGTATTTATGAATGATGATTTTTTTACTGTGCAAAGTGCATTTGTGAGGAAAAGTGCTATTCGCGGAGGATCATTAGTTCTTGTTTCGAACAAGTTGAAATGTAAACAACGGTTAGATCTAGTTAATCTTTCCATTGAGCGCGTTATTGAGTTGTCTTGCGTTGAATTAGAGCGTTACGTCATAATATGCGTTTATCGGCCCCCCTCTGGGGATTTTATTCGTTTCGAATCGGTAATGAAGGATTCACTCAATAAATTAAAATCAATTAATAAATGTATAATTTTATGTGGAGATTTTAATATTAATATTTTAGATGTTACTCCATTAAGTATTAGACTGCTCAATCTGTTTAGGTCTTTTAATTTAATAAACTTGTTCCTTGAACCAACTAGGATCACGGCTTCTTCGTCGACTTGTCTCGATAATATATTTAGTGATTGTGATGCCAAAAATAAGTTAGTTTTAAGTGACTTAACGTCTGACCACTGTGGATTATTAGCCAGCTTCCCTTTGCCACTACTTAAAAAGCCGCATAAAATATTATGCAGGCCTTATACAGCTAGTCGTTGTAATAAATTTAAAAATAATATAGCTCATAGGATTACACCATCTATAGTAGAACGCGAGAATCCTAATGAAATCTATGGAGCCCTTTCTGATATTGTGCAAAAAGAATACGAATCTACTTTCAAGACCAAAACTATTGACATTAATAGCACTTCCGTTAGCTTCAACCAATGGGCTACTCCAGGAATTTATAAAAGTAGAGCAAGACTATACGAGTTATATGGTTTGAAAAAATACAGATTTGATACTCCTTTTCTAGAGTATGTCAGTAATTATTCAAAATTATTTAAAAAGATCTGCGCTTTAGCTAAATCAAAGTTTTTAAGCGATACCATAAAAAAATCCAATAATAAAATAAAAACCACTTGGAAAATTATTAATAATGAAACGGGTAAACCGGTTAAACAGGAAAAACAACTAGAGATTATGATTAACAACAAATTGGTTAATAAAGCAGCCGACATAGCTGAGGCATTTAATGAGTTTTTTGCCAACATACCTATAACTACGACCTGCTCCTTAAATTCGTCCCCATCTAAAGCTGAAAACCTTTTGCATAGTAGTGTGCCCGGATGTAGTCGCTTATTTAGTTTCGAACATGTAACGCCTCGTGATGTGATTAATATTTTTAACACACTCAAGTCAAAAAACACTGGTGATTACTGGGGCATCTCTGTTAAACTGTTAAGTAATATAATAGATATCGTAGCCCCCTATCTGGCTGTAACTTTTAATAAATGTGTTGATTTGGGATCTTTTCCTGACCTCATGAAGAGCAGTAAAGTCATACCATTATTTAAAACAGGTAATAAAAATAACGTTGGCAATTTTAGGCCCATTTCTATCTTACCTGCATTTAGTAAAATATTTGAAAAGTTAATACTCAAGCAGTTGCTAAGACATTTTAATTTAAATAGCCTCCTTCATAATGAGCAATATGGCTTTATAAAAGGTCGTTCGACAACAGATGCGGGTGTTGCTCTGCTGAAACATATTTTCAACGCATGGGAGAACTCGCAAAATGCTATCGGAGTTTTCTGTGATCTCTCCAAAGCTTTTGATTGCGTTCACCATGACACACTTTTGCGTAAACTGCGTCATTACGGTGTTCAAAACGAAGCTCTCAGTGTCATAAGTTCTTATTTGCAAAATAGGCACCAATGTGTAGATGTCAATGGTGTAAAATCTTCCGGGCTACTAGTTCAGTTAGGTGTACCTCAAGGATCAATACTGGGTCCATTCTTATTCTTAGTGTATATTAATGACTTACCATTTTATTTAAAGAATATCTGTGACATTGTACTATTTGCTGATGATACCTCACTTATCTTTAAAGTAGACAGAAATAGACAAGATTTTGATGACGTAAATAGTGCGCTCTCAATGGCTACGGAATGGTTTACCACAAATAACCTAGTTCTCAATGCTAAGAAAACGAAATGTATAAAATTCGCCTTACCGAATGTTAGGAATCTGGGACCCAATGTCGTTTTAGATAATGAGGTGCTTGAAACTGTACACTCGGCGGTTTTTCTGGGCATAACAGTAGACGCCAAACTTCAGTGGGGATCACATATATCAAGCCTAGCGGGAAGGCTCAGTTCGGCCGCCTACGCAGTAAGGAAAGTTAGACAGTATACGGACGTTGATACAGCTCGATTAGTCTATTTTAGTTATTTTCATAGCATAATGTCCTACGGCATTCTGCTGTGGGGCAAAGCCGCGGACATTCAAAATATTTTTGTTCTTACAAAAACGAGCTGTTCGAGCGATTTACCAACTAGGTGCTAGAGTTTCTCTGAGAGATTTGTTTAAAGATATTGGTATTCTTACGGTGGCATCACAATTCATCTTCGCCAACATCTTATATATTAGGCAAAATATACACCTGTACACTAAAAACAGTGATATTCATAATATTAATACTAGAAATAAGGACAAACTACGTGCTCCCTTTCACCGGCTTCATAAGGTTCATAATTCTTTTGTTGGTCTTGGTATTACCTTTTATAACAAGCTTCCCTCTGCTTTACTAGATTTGCAGTTTAATGAGTTTAAAGCTAAAGTAAAATCCAACCTTTGTTCAAAGGCATATTATTCTATCAACGACTACTTAAACGATAAGAATAGTTGGTCGCTGTGATTAACTCAAGACAAACTCAAGACAATGTTTATGTTCTTTCAATCCAGAATTAGCTTTCCTACTGACAGTTTATATGGGTAGTTCATATAATTGTTTTTTATTTATTTTTTTATTTAACAGATTTTGTTAATTTATTTATTTATTTTTATTTTCTTTTAATTTCATTTATTGTGGACATAATCTACTCATTACAATGATTTTAAATGAGTTGTATTGCAACATGTAGTTAGCTAGCGACCTCGTCAGCTGTTCATAATATTCTTGCCTGACCAACCGGCAGCAAGTTCGTCATGCTCCCTTAGATGTCACTGCTTGCGGTAGCGTCGGGGGTCGGGTTACCACCTTCCCTCAAATATGGCGAGGGGGGTAATGGCTGACCTTTGCGTTATGCTCGTGAACGGGTGCTGCTTGTGGTGACTGGTCGTCTTGCTGACCATGGTTTTTTAGTTATTGTTATTTGTATTAACTGTAATTTTATTCTACTCCGGAGGTGCTAGTTTAACTATTGTAACTTCAACTTAGCTATATGCATCAATGTATGTATATGGATCATTTTGCATCGTTGAACATGTAAGCGGGCACGCCCTTTATGCCTGGAGGCTTTATTTAGTTTTTAAGTTTTGTTTACGTTTTTGTTTTATTATTTCAGCTTGACTTTAGTTTTCAATTTTTTTGTTGGTATATTGGCGTGTGCTAGCTGACATATGGCGAATAATGTATGTTTTGTTTTATAATATTAATTACTTACACAAAATTGTATAGAATCAAGTTCTTCTAACTTAACAGACAGCTGTGCTGCTGGGGAGTTTGTTCCGCCACTTCTTCTTCCCAGCTACAGCACTAGGAAGTGTCGAAGGGTGGGCGTTTTGGGGGGACTGTCTTTTGTAACTTTGACGTTCAAAAAGTGCTGACTCTCAGCCTAGTTTGAATAAATGACTTTTGATTTTGATTTTGATTTACGGACGTAGCAAAAAGCATCTTGTGTTTTTTCGTGCATGTATCGCGGACCGCCTGTAAAACTGGATGTCAAGTTAACCAATCGCCCCAAGTTTTCATCGTTATTATCTGTTTGCATCGCGTCCCGCAAATGCTCGTATTCTTCAGTGCGTAAACGACGTTGAAAAGTGCGCATGTAAACTAAACGTTTTGTTTCTATTTTTGCATACATATCCGCAATATATTGGCTAAACAACCCCCGAAATAATTGCAAATAGACGAAACGATTACTCCTTATTTGTAAAAGATATGAATAACGTGAAGTGTCCAAAAATTATTAGGTCATAACAATAATCTCGCAAACCTACTTGATTTTACGTTAGTATCATTTTGGGTCATTAGATGTCGCTACGTGTTGTTACATTACGTAATAGTGAAAATAAATAAATTAATATAACTTTTGATAGAGCGAAGCGCTTGCGATGAAACGAAAACTAATATATACTCCGAGTTGTGCACAATATTTGAGCATAAAAGTTAACATTACAGGTTTCGTACTTTTGGCTTGATACCTATGCAAATAAACATAGACCAGTCAAACAGACAAACAGACAAAAATTTTAAAAATTACAGAAATGGCATCTGTTGGTTATTCTTTAACATCGCAACTATTTCTTTTTTTTATATTTTGATTGTACAGAAATGCCTCGTCTACAGACTTATTATATATACAGATTAATACACTTTGAAGAAATGCCTAACGATTAAATACGTTATTGTGGCTAATTTATAAAAGACAGATATATACTATTGACAACTGTTTTGTTGATAACTATTGATAACTTGAAGACCATCATCTTTGTAATACATACTTTTGGTGTATGACCAACGTAACGTATGCGAGGATAAAAGCTCGAAAGCGCATTTTCATCCGACTTGCTTCAAATTTATCGTCACTGCTCAGCTCCTATGTGTATTAGTGATATGTTATATAGCTTATAACCTGCCCAGGAGTATGGACTACAATCATACTAAGTTTGGTTAAAATCCCTTCAGTAGTTTTTGACCCATGCGTGCACATACAGACAGACAGACAGACAGACAAAAAATTTACTGATTGCATTTTTGGCATCAGTATCGATCACCATTCATCCTCCAATATTAATTTTTAATGTATATTCAATGTACAGAATTGACCTCTCTACTGTTTTATTATAAGTATAGATGCGAAAGTTTGTGAGGATGGATGTATGTGTATGTTTGTTACCCTTTCACGAAAAACCTACAGGACGGATTTGGATTAAACTTTACAGTATTATAAGTTATTCATCAGAATAACACATAGGCTACAATTTATAATGATTTTATGTAATTAGTCATAATATAACGATACGTGTCAATTAAGTCGGAAAAAAGTCTTCCATCTGAGAGCTATCTTGGCGTGCGCTGCCTGAACCAATGGAGTTACATAAAGATGATGTACCGCAGGATTGTTTGTCTTAAGTAGATCTAAATAAAAGTCCACAACAGCATATACCTATCTACCTTTTGTGTGCAAGCCAGTACGACCAAAATTGTGAACCATAAATTTAATTTAATTTGGTACTATTTTACAATGCACATCATCATCATCATTATCATTATTTCAGCCGTAAGACGTCCACTGCTGGACTTAGGCCTCCCCCAATTTGGGGGGCTTTGCCATAATCGCCACGCTTGGCAGGCGGGTTGGCGTTAAAATGCACATATTAGTATATAATTATCAAACTCTTATCAAAATTAATACATTTCTCGCATCAAGTATTTAATGTAGATAAACTTTGTCTTTCACACTAAGTAATTTGGCTGAATAGTTTAAAAGTTATCACGGTTATCACGATACTATGATTGACTTGAACGGAGCGCCTAAGGGCGAGCATGCACTGCCTTGCGGTGCGTTTATTCTACCGCACGGTAGAATAAACGCAGTCACGCGTCCGCGCACTGCGGTGGAAAAAACGCACGTTTTGTCATTCAAGTTACAACTGTGGAGCCCACACCACACGCCGTTATGGACTAATACAAGAGTCGCTATCTGCATATGTCTATACTGATATTATAAAGCTGAAGAGTTTATTTACTTGAACGCACTAATCTCAAGAACTATTGAAAAATTAATTAATGTTTGGTAGCTGATTTATCGAGGAAGGCTTTAGACTATGTAACATCACGCTGTAGCCAATAGGAGTAGAGCATCAATGAAAAATATTGCAAAAACGGAGGAAATTTATTCCTTTTAAGAGCTGCGCTGCGTAAACGGTTACAGGAACGTAACAATTATATATTATATAACGAAATTGTTCCTATTGAAAAATTCTAGAAAAAAGTTCACGATAGCATATGTTTATCTTTTTGGTTAGCTCACTATAACGTTTTTAACTGTAATCAAATCATAAAGCTGACGAGGGGAGTCAGGGCTGCAAGAAATTTAACGCGGACAAAGTCGCGGGCAGAAGCTAGTCTTATAATAGTTTGTTAAGAATTGCTGGTCCTGAAATTCTGCGATTGTCTCTCGCACCGCCGCCGCCGCCGTCGCCGGACAAACGCCAATTAAAGACATATCTGTGTCGCAACCCAACAGCAACTGAGCGTGTCTCAGTTCGTTTATTTCACCGTAGTGCGCGGTGCTGCTTAGATCTCTATGCGATACAAAAAAAATTGCGGTAGAATCACCGCAAATTTGCAGCGATGATTCCACCGCATGCGTTTATTTCACCGCAGGGCGCGCACTTCTATGACATTTGATACTTCACAAATTATGCGGTAACAAAACGCATGGCAGTGCCCTAACGGCCGGGTCAGCACGGGCGGAGCGCGATGCGGCGTCGCGGTCGTGGGGGAGGGGCGAACAATGCAATCCAAGCAGTGGCGAGGCATCGCCGAGTGCGCGACCCGAACGCGGGTAGACGCGTAAGGGTAGACGTCATTGATGGTTGTGTTCTGTATGCATTTTTAATTGTCATATCATTTATTCTTCGTCATTTATCCTAGATAGCGACTAATTACTTTTTATTTTTAATTAAGTCTTATAAGAATTGTTCTTTATTGTTCGTTTAAATATAGGATCGTAGATTTCGTTATTTAGATATATAGTTTTTATAAGTAGCAAATAAAAATAGATTAGGTACTTACCTACTTTTAATTTTCGTTACATCCTATCCTACTAATATGATAAATGCGAAAGTTTGTATGTATGGATGTGTAGATGTTTCTTACTCTTTCACGCAAAAACTACTGAACGGATTTGGATGAAATTTGGAATACAGTTAGTTTATAACCTGGATTAACACATAGGCTACTTTTTATCACGATAATACGTTCCTGCGGGACATTTTCCGACCTCCACGCGGGCGAAGCCGCTGGCAAAAGCTAGTAAATGATAAATTATTTTATTTCTGTAAGTAGGCTCAGTACACACGGCTATAATTATCAAGATCATGCATTTTCACTTTTAGCTGACCTTGCATTGTATAGGCTTTTTGTACAATGAGAAGTCAGCTTATAATGGAAGTGTCTAGCTTGATTTTTCGCCGTGCGTACAAAAACTTTTACATGAAATTACAATTCCCTACTATGTCGGGGTTTTTTTTTTTGCATGGGAAGTCATCAAATGACTTTTTCCACTCTGGGTGGAGCGGGAGGGTGTGTCAGACTTTTACTGACTAAAACCCACCCGTGTTCCTTCAGTTACCCATATGCCAGGGCCACGGTATCTCGTTTGAACAATCTCGCGACCCTGGCAGGCATCGGTCCTAGCAGACCCCTTCAATGCAGCTGACATCTCTTTGAGGCGCGCGTGGAACACTACGCGCCGTCGACCCGAACTTGTTCCTTACCGGGTGGCGAGCTACCCATTGCTCGCCGCCCGCAAGTTCGCGCCTACGGTGGCCGGGAGTCAGCGATCGATTCCCGACGCCCGGGGCGTCTCCTCCTGCGGCGGCTAGGGACGTGACGGCGCAGAGACTGCCACTCGCTCACGCGCCCCGCCTCCTCCTTCAACATAACTGCTTCACAGAAGGAAGTGACGGCTTCCCATGCCCTCTCGCTCCGTACCATGGCTCGCACCAGGGCCGGACGCGGTCGCCGCCGCCGAGCGCCTCCACGAGGACACGGCGGTGCTCCGCCCAGGCAAGGCACACCTCCACCGTGTCCTCTAGACGATCCTCGCAAACTATGTCGGGGTTGGTTTTCAATTTAATCGAATGCAGCTGACCAGTATTTTACATGGAGCGACAGCCTCTCTGACTTCCACAATCCAGTTATTGGTTACACAATATCCCTTGGTACTTACCAAAGGATATCGTGTAGTCGTGTGATCAAAATGGTGTCAGACATCCAAGCTTCTCACTACCCGTAACGATCGTCAAAGATCTACAAAAGACAACTGGATCCAGTAGCTTTTAAGGCACGAAGGGATCTCAGTGTGTAAAAATGATCACCTAACCACGAACCACGTACTCGCTCTCGCACATCCAGTTAGGTAGGTCCAACTTCGAGAAAGAGGTCAATCGTCGAATCCAACTCGGCTGGGCAGCGTTCGGGAAGTTACGCAATATCTTCTCGTCCCACTTACCGCAATGTCTCAAGACAAAAGTCTTTGACCAGTGTATGTTGCTACCTATGAGAAATAGTAAATTTGGTAGTAAAATAAAATACCAATATCTAGCTATGCGGTTTGGTTTCGTCTCAGTATTTCTTCGACGAGAGTAGTGAAAACTCAGTGAAAATGGCCGCAATTAACGACTTGTGTGTCGTAGATTCGAACCCTAAAAAGCGCTTTACCTTGTAAATTCTTTCTCGAAAACATCGTGAAGAAACCGGCATGGCCCAGAATCAAAACTTCGAAGACATGTGACATCTATGATCATGCACTGAGCCCACTTGGTAGTTTACGGCCTCCCTCTCACTGAGGGGAGGTCTGTGTCCCACACGTTCAAACATTATAGGCTACTTATATATGTTTATTCCTTTTGGTGGAAACAAAAGAACAACAATAATTAAACATTTAAAATCATAGTTGATCATTGAGATTTTGAAAATACAGAGACTGAAACTCATTCAACTGATTACATCCAAGTAAATTCAAGGAAATGTAATAAGCACCAGTTTTCCCATTACGTTGGGTAATTATTAAAGAACTGTTTTCTCAGAATTATTAAAAGCGTTCTATTTAAATTATCCATAAAGAAGTTCTCTTTATATTCTGTGTCTTGGATCTGAAATAATCTGATTACATATATTTATAGTTAATTACAACACCATTTACATTAATTAACATAGAAACAGATAAAAGGTTGACAAAAATTATATAAAGTTAAACAACACAGAACACCAGACATTTTATTCCATTCATCCACAAACACATCACATGATCCCACCTAAAAATTACATCGTCATAGCACCTGTAAAATACAAAGAATTTGTAGATTTTTCATAAAGTGATTGCCCTTAGCCTATATTCTTTTTTCTTAAATATGTCACACTATATTTTGGAACCCGGCGTCGGCACTAACAATTAAAATAAGAATAGCTCGTACCGCGTACAAAATGTCAGTCAGATGGTACAACTCTAACTGCCTAGGGTGCTGCGTAATGTCCTTGGCTTAGAACGAATTTCTATTTACGCTGAGACTTTTTGATGAATTCTCATAACAGTTATTAAAAAAAATAAGGGCTTAGGGCGAATTTCACTAATGAAACGGAACGCGGTTAGCCCCTTTAGACTACGTTCCAGAGCTGTCAATGCGGGGAGTATTCACACTAAACCCACTATTATTTCTTTAACCATTATGAAAGCCTCACACAAGATGACCGATTACCTGGTGAATGCCGCAAGAATCCGCTGGATGCGAGAAGCACAGAACCCGTTGAAGTAGTGGTGCTTGGGAGAGGCCTATGTCCAACAGTGGACGTCTTTCTACTGAAATGATGATGATGATGAAGATTATGCATAAAAGTAATCTTAAAGAAGCTCCAACAAAAGTTAACAGAATCGTGCTTATACAAACAAAACATAATTTTTCAAGTTACATTTTTTTCTTTGAGACGTATGAAAGGAAAAAAGATGCTTTAGAAAATTCCTTTTATTTCCTCATCTTTTGAATCCGCTTTAGCGACCGTGGTGAAAATCTACCTGGATCATAAATCATTTCGTTCTACTCTGTGACTGAAAATCGCTGAGCTAAATTCAAAACATTTTCCGAATTCATAGAGCAAAAGTAGTCCATAACTTATCGTACAGTGTAAAAAAAAACAATGGATATTTTTTAATTGGATTTCTGGTAAAACCCTCACTTCGCCTGCAGTCATAATTCATTATTATTGCTTGTGTTATTATGATATTATTAATTTTATTTGGTATGTGGGCGACGCTAATTAATTGTAATTATCAAATTATAACAGTGACGAGTTATAGAATGAATTATTCTTAATAAAGTATTTTGTACAAAATCATCATTGCCATAATCAGCCTATATTGTTCCCACTGCTGGGACACAGGCCTCCTCTCAGTGAGAGGGAGTGGGCCGTAATCCACCACGCGGGCCCAGTGCGGGTTGTTAGGTGTCACATGTCTTCGAATTTTTGGTTCTAAGACATGCCGGTTTCCTCACGATGTTTTCTTTCACCGTTTTGACAGCAGTGGTGATGAAATTATTTACACAAAGTAAACCGCCTTCCTGGGTTAGAACCTACGACTTACAATTTGTTAGTAGCTGATACCCCTGGCCCACTGCATTCTGCTATGTACAAGATATGATTTACAAATATAGATATCGCAGATTCAAATGGATTATTGTCCGCGTGCTCGATGATGATGTCCGCCATGTTGTTTTATTATAAATCAGTGCGCACGACCGGCGCAAGCGCTGTCTCGGAAGCAAGAGAGCTCTCGAATATCGAACGCACTACTGATAGACACAACATTGACACCGACAGCTTCGACATTGACAAGCAGTCAGTCGTCTTTGACGTTTGCGCGGTGCTGCCATTAGAAAAACGATTAAAATAAGTGGCGACGCAATGCCTTATGCGTTACTATCTCTAACATAGATGTAGGAGTTTTACATAGGTATCATTGTTAATTGAATGTTTAACATAAGCACTTTATCGGTGAAAACTATTTTACATTAATACTTGGTTTTGTTACACAGATGGTGTTACAAAACCAAGTTTTAATGTGAAATAGTTTTTGTGTTGTAATATTGAACAGTAAAATCAATCTGTCTATCCTTTTCTAACACAGTTTAGGTCAGCTTCCAATCTTGTCAGATGCAGCTGAATATCTGTATTTTACTTGGAACGACTGCCTATGCGACCTCCACAGCTCAGCTGCTGGGTAACACGACACCCTATGGTACAACGTGTTGTCAAAAAGTTAAATACTCGATCGTTAAAACATCCTTTCGAAAAACACATAAATCTCGATGTGCAAAAACGCGGAAACACACTTCGCACCACACTCTACCCGTCACCTCCTACTTGCTGGGTAGCACGACACCCTATGGTACAACGTATTGTCAAAAAGTTAAATACTCGACCGTAAAAACATCCTTTTGAAAAACACATAAATCTCGATGTGCAAAAACGCGGAAACACACTTCGCATCACACTCTACCCGTCACCTTCTTCAAAATATAATCCGAGACGTATATCTCGGCCTCGATAAAGAACGTCTCACCTGACAAAATAAACCTATATTTAACCTGAATATAGACCTTAATCCCTATAGCGGAAGGCACTAGCATGAGTTATGAATCTTATGGGGAGATAAAGGGCCGTAACTAGCGAACGTGTCGGGAGAAGAAATGGGAATAGATTAGGTAGTGTTACTAAAAATGTGGGAATGAATTCCGTTGTTTTTTCGGTCGTGTTTTGTTCGGATATTTAGTGTTCTGCGAAAAATTAAGATTGACATAACTTTTTATGTAATTACAGGTATTCGGTAGGTGATACGTGCAATTTAGCCATGAGAAATATTTTTAAGACTATGCGGAATCTATCTAAAGCTACGCACAATATAAAAATGAACATTTAAACACTATCATATATATAAGAGTAGGGAAAGGCCGAAGAAAAGATGGAAGACTGGGTGAAAAAGGTTGAAATGGCTTGAAAGGAGGTGACTACTGATATGAGCACTAACAGAGAAGGATGTAAGAAAAAGATATGAATGGTGATAATGATACATATGTATACGAGATTGTTTATAGCCGATCTAAGGATCCTTCGTGCGACGTACGACAGTAGACTGGCCAGAAAACACTGAATGTTGTAGCAAAGCAAATAAATAGGCTGTCATCAGCCTATTTATCAAGAAGGCTGCAAATAAAAAAAATAAAACAACATCTTTCTAAACAAATTCCCCTTTATTCATAAACGTTGTTTAAAGTTAAGTAATGTTTAGCTGCTGTTTAACCATACATTTTTGACGTTTAAACGTCTCTTAACTTTAATCAACGTTTATGAATAAAGGGGATTATTCTGATCCAACCCGTCCCTTGCTGCTCTCTACCAGCGATGCCCTAAGCCAAGGTCCGTACCCCACGGGGGTGCCCTTACCAAGTAGTCGCTCTTGTTTTAAGTTTAAGTTTAGCCCTGGCTTGAGGCATTACTTTATTAATGTAGCCACAGGCAAGCCTGGTTAATCAGCCAACAACCTCATAGGTTGAACTGCAAGATGTCATTCCAAAAAAAACCTTTCAAAATATAATAAAAGTTTCTTGAAGTAAAGACATAATGGTGTTTGTCATTTGCTTGTAAAGTTAATAAGGAAATGTCTTCGTTCACATCACAAAACTTCATAAAACAGTCACTTAAGATAATATTCTTGAAAATCTGGTTCATATAACACAGTACCTACCGCCTAATAAAGAAAGTGCTTTCTGCAATGGCATCTTACTAATCTTAATAAAGCAGTGAAAACTTTGTAATGTATCAAGTACTGTTATGTTTGGAGACATCAAAGTATTAGCTTAGAGTGCATTAGTTAGTGCTTTCAGTGTATTTAAATAGTCTCTTGATGTCATTTATCTTGTCAAAGGGAGTAAATGGATTTTTTACCTGATTACGTCGAGTAAAAAGGGTAGAAATTCTCAATTATTTATTTTAATTGAACACTTTTAGACTGTGTTTCTAAGTTTCTGTTGGATTTAGATGGATTTAAGTCTATTTGAGAATTTTCATTAATTATGTTGTTGAAAAAAGGTTTTAAACTCAATGCGGTTTCAGATAATGCCCGCGGCCGATGTCCTCGTAAAAAATATGAGTTTAAAAAATCTTTTTTCTCTCTCCAAATTAATCTGGGGAATCCGGTTCACTAATGTTTCACCAAAACGCCATTGACAATTTTTTAGTTTACAACCAACGTTTCATATACTATTTATTTCACAAACGTCTTATTCCGAAAATGTTTTATTTTATAAACACTCTCTTTACAAACATTTATTTGACAAATGCTTCTCTTAACAAATGTGTTGGATATTATGCATTCTTTCATGTAATATTCAGATGCTTTTAGAAAAATTACGTTTATAGTAAATATATTTTTATAATAAATTTTCTAAACCAGTCACAAAGTGATCATGACGGTATTGTTTTACATAATTTTATAGAACTACCTCCCTAAAATTTAGTCGTTTCTGGCACTCGCCGGCTGCTGCCGCGGCACCGCTTGCTTCGCTCGCTCGGCTCGTGCGAGGTCACAGTTTTAACCTAACCTAACCTCCCCAAACCATGTCGGAACTGCCTCGAAGGGTATTTCAAGGCTTAAAAAACCACAACCTAAATAGCCTAATGACCGAATGACTTTTATTCCAAAGTTTTATGAGATAAAAATGAAAAATAAACTGAATTGTTTGTCAAATAATACGTTATACAAAAAAGTTTATCGGATAATATTTTTTTTAAGTGAATTATTTGACAAACTTGTTGGTGTATAGTGATGAAATGACAAATCATGTTTTTGCCAATCGTTGCTTGTCAAATGAAAATTTGTAAATTAATTTTTGGTGAACTGACAGGACACCGGGGAATCTGCCATGTCTGCAAAGCTTCGTCTATTAATTTTATTTGAATTACAATAAAGCATCATGAACACGTTTATAATAAATATATCTACTTTGTTAAAAATAAAAATAGTCTAAACTTAAATATCTTAGTTTGCATATTTTATAGTCACACAATTTGTATAAAGTTTTTTCACTTCATCTCAACGTTATTAGGACATTTTACTTTCAAATTTCATCTTGAAGAGAATTGTAGCAGAGTTTTATTTAAGACTACACTCGTTTTTATTTTCTGTGACAGTAGTTGAGTTATCAAACTTGTAAAATTGTTGAAAGTTTGTTTCGAAAAATGTACGATTATTCTCTTTTGAGTGCAATCACACAAAATATTATTTCGCATTCTTGATATTTGCAACGTTCTTTGAGCATTAGCACAACTTACGAGTATGTGATGTCTTTATTTTTTTATTTTAAGACCGTTACTCTTTGAATTGTGGTTATAGAATAGAATAGAATAGAATTGCTTTATTTCGGACACATAATTATCCATAGGAAATTGTTATGATTCCTAACAATTTCCTAGATAATATACATAGGTGCAAAGTTTCGTCTATTCTAAGGACCATTCGCATTCGCAAATTATGTCGATGATAAGGTACGCCTGTTTTTGCTATAAAATTTTGTGAGTGCTGGTAAATATATAATGTTGAGTGAAATGTTGAAAGATAGTGAAATGCTGAATGAATGTGAAACATTAATGCGTTTGAAGGTCCCCTACAAGGTAGATCGTTGACCTGGTAAAGGACATAGAAATCAGCTGGATGCGAGAAACACAGAATTAATTGTCAAAATCAAAGCGTTTTCTTCAAATGGGCATATAAAAGGAAAATTTGAACGTCAACATTTATATTAAAACAGAATTGAGTCTAGACGCCCGTACCAAAAGATAGTTTTGCATGGACAAGAATGGGCAAAATCCTCTACCGTTACCCATTAAAATGTTACACAATATTTTAAATACATTAATTAAATAATTATGTGTAAAACGGTGCACCTAGAATATGAATATCACGGTAGGTAAAAAAAATAAATAAAATGGCGTAATGGCATATAAATTTATTATTTGATAGATAAATGGTGCCCACATATTTACGAACTAAAAAGTAAGTATACAAGAAAAGTAAGTATACGATTTTCCAAGAATATTAATATGTAATAAGTCAGTGTGTCAATTTAAGTAATCACAGAGTGTAAATTAATGTTATAAAAATAATGAATTGTACTATTCAATAAAATAAAAACTTTTATTATTATAGTATAAATAACAACATAATACAATATATTAACTTAACTAAAACTATACATATATACACAAACTAAAATAAAGCATCGAAAAATTCATCCTCATCGCTGTCGACCGGTAACGTACCCAAGAGACTGGCGGCATTACCACGCTGTATAGCAATGCTTTGCCGTTGGCCAAAATAAAAACCAGCCCTTGGGTCACGAGAAGTGTCAACCAGCCGTTTAGATATTTCTTTAAAGAGGCCATGAGCACTCTGACCCCACGGCCCGAGGGTTTCAACCCCAAACGGCTCGAAAATATAATTACCAATAAGGTTGCTATACTTTCGCCGCTTGAGGTTTTCCGCAGCCGAAGCGGCAGTGCCAGCGCAGCAAGCCGAGCTAGGAAGATGGGATGGCGCAAGAGTATCGACACACGTTGCATCCCACACTAAAGGCCTTCCCACCTTCCAAGGAAACAAAGACATACCGTCCGGTCTCTTGCCATCGTCGCGTGCCAAACCATTGGGTTCTAATACAGCTGGAACGCCGACGGTGACAAGAGCTCGTCGGATGATGTCGTTAATGTTCGCGTGCCGCGCTAAGCGACTCGCACTTCGGCTACAAGACAGGCCGTGGTGTTCTAGAGTGTTGACAACTTCGCCACAGTGGCAACGATGAGGAGAACAACAAGAAGCTCCTAGTCTTAGAGAAGCAGCGAGGCGGAAAGTAGTGTCGTCGAGCAAAGTGCCTATGTTCGACGACGGTAGCGCATGAAGCCACAGACCCGATTCCCATTTAGCCACAGCCAGCAGGCGCGCACGTTCCGCAGTAGTGGCAGACGAGTTCAGTAAATAGTCTTGTACAACTCTGCAGAGCGGCTCATCCCACCGTCCTTGGGAAAATGGGTTATCGGGTAGATTTGAATTCGGGCAAGCCAGTTTCCAGGCATCCATAGCCTCGGTAAAGCAGGGCACATCAAAATTATTCAGTGTGGAAGCTAAGATTTTCCTGATTAATTTCTCAGTGCCGTGGACCGAGGATATGAAAGCCGGTAAACTAAGACTGGATATTTTGCGGACGCCAATGCCTCCCATACGAATGGGAAGAGTTGCTTGTGCCCAAGCTCGGTCGTCCAAGGCCACATTTAGTATTGAGGTTAGTGTGTGCCGGATAATTTGGTCCTTTCTGTCTAAAAGGTGAGTGTGCTTCCATAAATGGGAAGCGCGTAGGAAATATGTTAATTTTGGGGCGAAACAGCAGTAACGAATTAAAGTGATGGCCGAATGCATGTTAATTTGGAACAGTCTTTTCGAAACGTCATTAAAATTTTGTATTTTTTCCTCAATAAAAGAGGGAAAGGAGTTCTCAAAGATTGGAGACCCAAGGAGACGAAGAGAGCTTTTTTCAATAATTTTTATTTCTGGAGCTATTGCGTTAAATTTTGTAAGTGTCAGTTGTCTGTCAGTACTGTCCGTTATATAAAGTTCACATTTTGATAGGTTTAAATCAAGGCCAATGGAATGAAGTTCATGTTTTAAGAAAGTTAGGTCATTTATAACTGTTTCTACATCGCCTCCCAAGGTTCCATCATCGAGATACCAAACATTAAATTTAGAATTTAGCTGTCGAATGATTGGGTGAATGGCTAAACTAAAAATCACTGGCCCGAGGGGGTCACCTTGTTGGCAGCCAACTGCTGATTCTAAAAGGTTGTCCCGATATAGTAATTTAGATGGGTGTCTGTAACATTGCCAAAGGAAACTATAGATTTGAGGTATTTCTTTTTTAGTTTCTGCCAGCAAGGTGTCCCTATTAACCGAATTGAAGGCGTTCTTTATGTCAACCTTCAGGATGACCTCTACTTTGCCAGAATTTAGATAGGTCGACAAAGCGTGTACGGCAGCCTCGCAGCCCCCTTTAGAGCCATAACCTAGCTGCAGGGGCTGAAATTTTTTCGAAACAACCTCACCATAAAATTTACAGCAAATCTTGGCTGCCATACGACGGTAAGTAGTTCCCACGGCAATGGGACGAATGCCGCCATCCTTCTTACGTAGGGCGCAAAAATTGGCCCCGTACAGGACGTCGATGACGGCCTCGTTCACCTTGCCGGAGAGCATAAGGTTAATCAGAGCCGTGAGCTCCTTCAAGAGCAACTCACCAGCTTCCCCGGCGCCTGAACAGACAAGGTCCTTTATGTGCTGAGGACTCAGACCGTCGAGGCCGCCAGCGGAGCCGCTCCGGAAGGAACAGACGGCTGCGATTAACTCTCGACCTGTAATGGTGAGGGAATTATTGTCCGGATCAGGGGGGTCGGGAAAAGAAAGGCCAACCGCTGGGGCAGGGTGTTTGCTCTCCAGAGCTGCGAGCGTTTCAGGAGAACACGGTGCCACCACATCACTACTGAACAGAATCCTGGCTGCTCCGCTAATATCACCTTCCGCTAACTTAGATTCCACCAAATGAGATATACCTCTTGAAGAGGTATATCTCTGTGTCGGTAATTTTGAATCCAAATTGTGAGCCGAAATATTACAATTTTCTTTTATTTGTGCAGTTAATGTTTTTTTGTTTGCCAAATTCTTTTGTACATGTAAAATTCTGTAAGGGAAGGTGAGCAGCTGTTCCCAAGCACTTTGCGAGTTCTCCCGGGCAGCAAGACGAACGCAACCTGCTAAGTGTTGCGCCACAAGCGGTCTAGCCCCGCGGGGAACTCGCTTCAAAACTGGTACAGAATTTTTGAATTTAGAGAGGGTTTTCCAAAACGGGTCATCGGATGTAGTTGGTGTTGTAGGTGTTGATGTAAAGACAGGGTCTGAAGTGAGTGCATTGAGTGGTTTGTGTACTTTTCCAATATGCACATTCAGACCCCGCTTACCTTTAAAAAACCGTGCCTGGGTACAAAGTGGACATCTCTCCAGGATGTTCAGCGATGCTGAAGGTTGACCAGCGCTAATTACCACCACATCGCTGCTGCCACCAATCATTCACTACTTATTTTGCTTAAATCTAAATAAAAATATTATATAAAACAAATTAAATGAGTAAAAACACAAAATGTCTGTGTGACACCGATGACAACGTCGCCGGTGACGGGAGCGACGCGACGCAGTCGCGCAGGCGGCCTAGGGCGCCGCGCCACCTATGCATTTTGGCGCAGCGCTGGCAACCGTTGCCGGGAGACATGCGAACTGGCGTTGCGTCATTGAACTTCCTGTTCATCCAAGGCCTCGAATTGTCGCACTTTGAGGAATAAAAGTCTATTTACAAAACGAGATTGACTGTTTATTTGGATGATTTATTATGGCATTTATGGAAAAACGTGACGGTCACTTATGTCATAGTTTTTACTGTTCTGTTGCTATGGTGCTGTGCCTAAAGATGTGATATATCTCAAAAAACGTTTATTTTTTATTTTAGGAACGTATTTTAGATAAACTCTGGCTTATTATACCAAGCTAGGTAAAGCTAGGATTCAATATACATATATTTATTAGTTTATTTTCAAATATTATCACACTTGGTTGACACATTGACACATGTGTCAATGTGTCAATGTGTCACAATGTCCACACAAAAAAAAAAAAAAAACTATTCAATTAGCGACGAGTTTGATTTTGTCTAGAGTTTAGATTGTCCTTTTGAGCAGGACCGGCTGTAAAATATTAACAAGTTATATGTCACTGTGTGAATTTAAGTAATCACAGAGTGTAAAAGAATGTGATAAAAATAATGAATTATAATTATTATTATTAATTCAATCAGCACCAGTTGAAGTGGCCCAAGTATCGCCACATCAACTGGTGCTGATTGAATTGTATAATTCATTATTTTTATGACATTCTTTTACACTCTTACAGCCGGTCTTGCTCAAAAGGACAATCTACTAGTACTTAGGGACCTATTTAATGTTGAAAACATAGACTGATAAGTCATTTATTACAACCTTTTTTTTTTTTTTTTCAGGATGGGAAATCATCAAATGACTTCTCCCGCTCTGGGCGGAGCGGGAGGGCGTGTCAGACTTTTACTGACTAAAACCCACCCGTGTTCCATCAGTTGCCCATGAGCCAGGGTCACGGTATCTCTTTCGAACAATCACGCGACCCCGGATTTATTACAACCTAAACCCCAGCTTCATATTTGTCTAAACTTTAGACAAATGAGTAAGCTGGAGTTTAACTGGATGATGTTAAACCTTTAGATACTAAAGGTTCAACCTCAACCAGTTAAACTTATACATTTAACCCTAACAAACAACAAGTCCTGACTTGTTACCGGAAAACCGTGAAAGTTATATTATGAGGTAACATGAACCTGCAGAGTGCCCAAACAATCTGTTTCCTGCTACAAACGGTAACTATACTAACCAAAACTCTAACTAGCATAGAGAAATAGTGATGCCATTAATATAATTAAAATAGATTTTCAACCGACGAAAAAAAACGGAGGAGGTTCTCAATTCGACGCGTATTTTTTTTTTTTTTTTTTTTTTATGTATGACCACGCATAACTTTTTACATAGTAGTCCGATTGTGACAATTCTTCTTCTATTGGAAAGGGTATACTCCCAAGGTGGTCCCATATAAATTTGGAAAACAAAATCGAACCCTAAGGGTCGGAAAACAGGGGATGATTGATTGTTCACTCACTGATTGTAATGTTTAACCACGCATAACTTTATACAGAGTAGTCCGATTTTGATAATTCTTTTTTTGTTGGACAGGGTATACCTTGCCAAGTATTATTAGTATATTGAAGTCACAAAAAATTATGAAATAAAAACTTTTTAACAAAAAATTAAACCGCCGAAAAAACTGAAAAGTATAAAATAATAAACCTTACAATTTTGAGTCGGCGCTGGAAAATCAATGAACAAAGATCACTCAAAGCGCCGACTCATAATTTTAAGGTTTATTATTTTATACTTTTCAGTTTTTTCGGCGGTTTAATTTTTTGTTAAAAAGTTTTTCCTAGTTCTAATTGACTGGTATTCAGTTTGTATACATCAAAAATATTTTCCAACGGGTTTCACGTGCGGAAGTTGGAACTTATCCCACGGCAACGTACTACCGGGATTAAAGTATCCTGGTTATAAATTTTCTTTGTATAAAATCAAACTAATATTATGGCTCTTAGAACAATCATACTCCTCTACTGAAACAATTCTTAGTATTAGCAAATAAAATTAACTTACATATCGCAGAAGCACACACATACACACTCCATGCCCACGCACACACACACACAATACAGAACAGCAACAATATTTAGATTTCATAGCAAGGTTAATCGTTTATTTATAAAAAAGGGCACATTTACAGAGTAACTTAATAATTAACATAGAGCACAGTTGCTCATTTGCCTGAACTAGGTTGAACCTGTGCTTCAGGCTAGTAAGTGCATAAATACTTAATTTAATAAATTAACAATCAGTATAAAGTAAAAACTAAATTAAAATTAGGAAAGAAAAAGTAAAATAGCATATTATGTTAGTAGTTCTATTTGCAGACAGCAAGTAGATCTTCTGTCTGTGCATAATCGATGGTTAGTAAATATTTAAGTATAATTTGTTTACAGCTAAAGTAATTAAATTTAAAGATACTTAGTTTTCTATTTAACCTATTCTACAGAAATGGGCCTAAGAAAGGTTGCATTAGATGTGCATACTATATCATTCCATCTTTTGTTAGTATTGTCAGCAGTGTAGGTAAGCATGGTGTGCTGTTTTAATACTAAGTGCATTATTAAAAATTCTTTTTATTTTACATTTTATTTTATAAATATAAGAATTTGATTTATTTTATAGAAAATAAAAATAAATCAAATTCTTTCATGCCTGAAGTAGTTTTTTTTTGTTGTTATTTTTGTAATTTTAGTTTTTGTAGTCTCCAAAAGGCTAACTACTTCTAACTACTACTTTTACCTGTCGCAAATTTCAACATATTGTTTCAAATTAACCGAATGTTTTTATGTATAATGGTACCCAAAATACAGGCTAGCTAGGGACCAACCGTACCTCAAAAATGTAAATTTTATGTTGAAATAAACGATTTTTCCCTTTTAATTTTTAAATATAAATGTGAATGTAAGTTTGTTTGTTACGCTTTCACGCGAAAACTACTTAACCGATCATCATGAAACTTTGTACACATATTCTTGTAGGTAACACAGGATAAATTTAACAAAAAAAAAAAAACTATATTTATTGTTATTTTTAACGCGAGCGAAGCTGCGGGCATAAGCTAGGTTCATATAAATCTGTTTGGTCGTTTTTTTATTACACTATGGACAATATATATCAAAAGAGTGAGTACTGAATGTGGAGTGGCTACGAAAAGCTAGAGTGAAGCTGGCGCGCTTGGACAGAGTCTAGCCTGACGTTTGTGCGAGTCAACGAAAGCGTCACAGCGTGCAGCGGTGTGGTGCCTCGATACTGTCCATCGTTTCGTTTGGCAAAGAACAGTGGCGAACTCCCAAACAAATTTTTGTTGACATTTTTTTTAGCGTCTGCCTATGAAAAATATGTAAAAGTATAGAGATTGAATTGCTGAACAGTTTTGTCTTTAGCTATACTTTTATAGGAAGTCAGGAATTTAAGATATTTCAGCTTGAAGTTTTAGAGGTTATGTCTCGTCAACAACAGATTTATCGAAAAAGATATATAGAAATACCTACTTATTGCTCAAAGTATCATTGATAGAAATGCATCTATATATATAAAATTCAAAGTCCTGAGTGACTGACTGATATATCAACGCACAGTCTAAACCACTGGTAATAGAGACGTGAAATTTGGAGGGTGTGTTCCTTGTGAAGAGTAAGTGTCCACTAAGACAGGGTTTTTTGAAATTCCATCCCTAAGAGTGTGAAATGGGAGTTGGAATTTCTGTGAAACTTTTTATTCTCTGGGTCGATTAACACGCGGACGAAGTCGCGGGCAGAAGCTAGTTAAATATAAAATAAACTACGAACTACGTATTCAGAATACTAAGTCCAACCGACGACGTGCGTAGGTCTGCACATGGTCCACGTAAGTAAGAAGGCAGGTACTTACCTACTTAATTATTTGTTCAGAAGAATATTTATTTAATAATCTTAGTCAACTATCTTTAGAGCAGTCAGTTATAGATTAGTATGATTCATTACATGGTAAGGGTAGGTCATTAGTAGGTATAGAAATAAAAACAACTTTTTTTTTAAATATTTATTCCTCTTCTTCTCTAACCACAATGTCATCAAGAAAACCTGCGGGCGCTGTGATATATGGTTGATGTCTGGCCCATCCTAGATATCATACTACATTCATTGTATGAGCGCAACATCCAACTCTCGAGTTAAGTGCCAATGCCGGGTATCGGCGCATTTTATTGACACATAATATGTTGCAGTTGACACACATGATGCGTGTAGGCCTTACACGGCTACTCATCGTGATAAACAAATCGATGCACACACAACAGAATCCAAGGTTTCAGGCAGAATCGGAATTCAGAGTCACAGAAAAATGTCGTCGTATAGACAAACAATCAGAATCCTTAGGTAAGAACTAGTCACACAGGGAACCGTAAATCTCAGAGTCCAAGAGCAGAAGCAGTCGATGAAGTAGAAAATCACGGAAAATCGATGGAAAACAAAATAACGAGACGCACCAAAGACAACGACAAATTGTCAGTACCGGCCGATTGACAACTGAAATGTCATGTTTTTTTTTGCGATGTTACCACACTACGATGTCATTTGTACGTATTGAAAAATTATGACCGCTATAATCTTTAGCACAAACAATCATTTTTATTTTAACATTTGTATTCTGATGCAGAAATATATTTCCTAAGTATATTAATGCAATACGTAAAGCCACAGCGTATTTAACTTGACTAAGATTTATAATACATGGCAATATTAAAAGTATCGCTTAGCCAAAAGTCATGAAGTCGAGCAAGAAAGAAAAAAACTAAGCTATGATTATTTCTTAGCATCAATAATCTAGTCAAATAAGCTGTTTATTATGATGTTTTTTTTTTCAGACTTCGATAGTACTTATGTTTGATTTGATAAAACTTAGTAAATTATTTCGTCGGTACCTAGTAGGGTGACATACGTAGACGCTCAATAATTTAATCAACAATTCTGTCGCCGGTATCCTTTAGATGTAACCTAAAAATCAATAATCATCTTCGGAGTTTTCTTTCGCCCAGTGAAATGTTCAACGATGAAGCATTCAGCTCCAATCGGCCTCTTGTCACGACATATACCGATAGAATATATAAGGATCAATGTGGCGGTGCATAATGTGTGTATAACCCTTTAATTATGCTGACATGAATAGTAAAACGTAGAGGGCACGAGCATGCGCCCTCTCAATCAACCTGCCAATCCGATCTTGTAGCTATTGAGTTATTGCCGCTTATCGACTCTGCAAACGGTGCAAATAGCCAAGAAACTGTTGAAAACAGGGTAGATATGAAAACCACAAGATAAAGGGTAGTTACGCCCCTATGAAAAGGCTTATCACTCCCTAGAGCGTATTTAAAGGGTAAAGAAAAAATATGAAAGTGAATTTGCACGAGCCAATAATAAATTCTCAATTCGAACTAATTTTCACCAATCACAGAACAAACTTAATAAAAAAATTACCAAAAAACGAACTGGCTTGTCGCTTCCAGATTTATGCGTTGTGACGTCATATTACACTCGGTGTCACGCGTAACAGCCCACCATAAATATTTATTCGAGTTTTCGTCGACAATCAAAGCGCTGTAAATCACTGCCCGGAGAGATGTATTTTTTATTTTGTTTCCATCGTTTTTTCTGCTTTTGCACTGCATCGAACATTTTTCGACTAT
Organism: Aporophyla lueneburgensis; assembly: GCA_932294355.1. NCBI lineage: Eukaryota > Metazoa > Arthropoda > Insecta > Lepidoptera > Noctuidae > Aporophyla > Aporophyla lueneburgensis. The sequence continues at coordinate 7,594,174 of OW028758.1, read as the reverse complement.
CGGAAAGCGACGTTTCTGTTGGTATGTAGATTTTTGTGCAACGACTCGGGTTATTTTGTGGGTAAAAGATAAGTAGAGTTTGGCTGTCACATACTTCGGTGAAAAATGTTTTTCAGAATACTGCAAAAAACGTTTGGCTAAAAATTAGCAGCAGCAGATTCGTTTTTTAATATTGTCGTAAGTAGCTGAATTAAATAATATTGGAATATCGTTGTGAGAAAATTTTTGATAAACATGATTGAATAAGTCACAGTCACACAAACTGAGTATTAAATAAGCCAGCCTACCATTTCCCGTGCGAAAATATCATACGGTTAGAGAACAAAGTAACAACGTGTTCTATTGAACACGTTCGTTTATTTTCTCGTTCTATTGAACAAGAAAATAAATAGTTAGATACGAGGAAACATGTTCCAACACAAAACATGTAGGTTATAATAATAACTAATAACCACACAGTTCTATTCATTAGACAAAGTCCATCCATCATAGCGTCGGAAGCAACAATCTCCAGCGATGATAGGCGTAATTGATAGCAACAGATTCATCAGATTTGATGGTATCGGCCATCGACGTCAATATATCCCTACAAATTACCGAGACTACGCGCTGTCCGGAATATGTCCTCTATTGAACATAAACGTACGTTGCGTACTTGTAATCTTGAGATTACAAGATAATTATGTTACTCGGCATTTCTCGATGTAGGTATACTCTGAGCAAGTAATTGGTTAATTTAATATCATGCAGACTTGCAGCATTCTGATTATTCTAGATAACAAGAAAAAAAAACCAATATGAGTATGTAGAATTATAGCATGGCGTCTTGTATTTTTTGGCTACACCTATGGGTACAATGCATGAGTTTATGTATGTAAATATTCTAGAAAACGGTTTCAAAGTGCTAAGTACGATAAAAAACAGTCATGCAAACACATCAGAATCTATTTTTGTTTGACCAATACAACCCTCGTCTACCCACAGCTATTGAGTTAAAGGTATTAAGTCCATTAAAAAACATTCAGCATCCACAATTTTGAGAACAAATAAAACCCTTTTATTTTTCCAATATTCATAAAGCAAAAATAAAGTTGATATTTTTGCCGCAGCAGATAATCTCGCCGCCATTTTGTTTCGGAGTCGTGTATAATATGTGATCAGCAATTGGCCGCCAGTGTAATGAGCCGTAATCAACGTCCGTGCCATTTATTCGATAAAGATATTTCTGTTTTTTTTTTTTTGACGGCGTAAAAGTATAAGTTATGGTTTTAGCCTTTCGTATGTATGAAAAAATGTACAAGTATATTTGTTTTTTACTATATTTCACAAACAAATATAGGAATATTGTGAGAAATGGTAGCGTTGCTACTGTAATACAAGAACAAGTACAGTAATAATTCTAGATTTGATCAAAATAACAACAGAGATCAATGAATAAATTTTAGGTCACTGAAAATTTAGCGTTATTGTCAATGTAATATTGTACCCAATAATTATTGTGTGTTGAGTTTATGTTGTTACCAGTTAAAATCATCTCTCATAGCTTTAGCCTCATAAAGTGTGCCAAATATAAGTGTTATTTAAGCTTAGAATGAGTGCGTTCTGAACAGTAAATAAGTAGTATGTTATTATTGCAAGCATAACGAATACACCCTTCGACACTTCGCATTGGTATCTAATTCAGGTAACAGTATAATAATAAAACCAACGTGCTTATATCAGAACGCAACTTTAATTTTGATGCGTATTGGATAAGTGTCATAATCAATTTGGCCGCCAGTGTACGAGTAATCAATGTCAAACCCTATTTATTCGATAACGTTTTTTTTTTCGGCTGTAGCGGTATTGGAGAGGGAATGTTAATTTTTACGTGCTTCCAATAAAGTAATGAATGCATATCAGCCTATAAACATCCAGCTCTAAAAAAGTTGCTCTTCGTAAAATTCTGCATTGCATTTATATAGTTAATTGTTGCCCATTACTAGCAGCGATGCCATAAGCCAAGGCTTGTACCCCACAGAGGGTGCCCTTAGCGAGTAGTAGCTCTAGTATTAAAGCCCTGGCTAGAGGTCTTAATTTATATAGGTAAATTATTTTTCACGAATTGTTTTGTATTCTTACAAGGAGACCGCCAAGATTGTCCGCCTCCGATTTCAATGATTTTTATATATGTTGTTATGTTTGAGTAAGTGAGTAATTACCCAAAAGGAATTCACGCAACGCTCAATAGTTTCAGAGTTGCTTCAACCTTGCAACTTAAGGGGCACACCTAGTGTAACGGCCTAAAAACTACTTATTAATTGTTTCAAAATTTTAAGAGTATATTTATACTTACATGTTTTAAGAATATACAGCGAAAATTTTTGAAACATTTAATTTTTTTTTTTAAATTTATACACGATCTCCGACGGTACGAAAAAAAGGTCCTTCACTGCTGCAGTAATTCCGGCCTTCTTCGTAGATGAAATCTAAAAAAAACTAGTTAAATTAGAAGATATTGTCCTTACAATAACCTACGATCAAAAAAAAATCAAATATTGGCAAAATGGCGGCATTTAAAAAAAAGTCGAATTTCACCTAAAATTTTGGTCGTTTTAGGGCTGCCAAAAAATCAGATTTTTGATCAGATCAAAAAATCGATAAGTCATTGTATGGAGAACTATATTAAAAAACATGTAGAAAAAAATCGGTAGTGATCGAATCATTTGTCTTTGAGTAATCACTGCAGCAAATTCGGAAAATGCTGTTTCGAGAAAAACGCGTTAAATGTGTCTGACTCCGACAATGATTCCGATTATTTTTCTACATGTTCTTTTTATAGTTTTCCATATAACGACGTATCGATTTAATGGTGTGATCAAAAATCGAATTTTGGGTTGCTTCTACCGAGAGTTGCTTCTATCGAGCAACTTAAAGGGCAGACTAGGTGCAACAGAAGCAACTCTGAAACTATTGAGCGTTGCGTGAATTCCTTTTTTTACTCACTTACTCAAACATAACAACATTATAAAAATCATTGAAATCGGAGGCGGACAATCTTGGCGGTCTCCTTGTTAGATAAAAGTAAAAAGTTACTAATAAAGTTGATTATTTCCTAATATATAATTCTTATTATTTTTCTACTTTATTCAGCTTTTACTTTCATGTAAATAATGATTTTTTGGTATTTTTGTAATTATAAAAATAACAATGACCAGGCCTGCTGTATGAATATTTTGCAGATACAAAAATAAAAATGTTTATTTCACAACTTATGTAAATTATTATTAACCTGTGGCGGCTTCTTTTAAGCAGTCTTCCACAATTATTAATTTTACTCAAGTAAAACCAATTGTCATTTCTTAAATTTCAATTTGTAGAATATTTCTGTGTTATTTTGACAGTTGTTGTTGGTACCTTATTACTTTCTTAGAAAGGTTACGGTGAACCTATAAGCTCGAAGTGATTTAATTAATGATATATATGCTTATGGCGTTATTCAGGAAAAAACAACTAAATGACCTCCCTGAAGATAGTGTTTGGCATTTTTTCAAGCATTATCAATGAATTAGATACTTCTATTTATTTGATTTACAAACATACTTTATAAGTTTTTTCATTATGTAATTTTGTTACATAATTTTTCTGTCAAACTTTTAATTCATAATTGCCACAAGTTTAGTTTTCGGTAGATATTCGGTTTTACCAATAAAAGGATGATACTGTCCTTACACATTGAATCAAATGATAGCCCACCAATCGACTTATTCCACACGTTAACTAAATTCTAATACTTATTCCTTTGAAATAATATCTAGTGTTTCTGGTCAAGATCTCCAAAATTCATTCACCAACACATACACAAACAAGCTCAAACCCATTAAGATTACCTTGTATATTTTACATCAAACACGTAAACGATAACACGTTGTGTTTCAAAGTTTCCAGTGTGTTTGCATATGTGTTAGAGTATTACACTATAAAGCGAAGTTATGACCCTATTTCCTTTAATAGACTCTTCGTTAGTATGAGTATGTGGAAGGTTTATCTTTACTAATGTAATTTATAGTACGTCGAAAATTCTAGAGTACCAGCTTGAAAAGTAGCCAACTATTATTTATTCACTCGGAGGTTCTCAATTCGGTTGTATTTTTTTTTTAATGTTTGGTACTTAAGAATTTCGTGCTTTATAAATCGGTTTGAAAATTATATTGCAACGGTATACCTACCGTGTGGTCCCATTATAAATTTGGTCAAGTTCAGATGAGTAGTTTTTGAGTAAGCTTTACTACGTTTTTTTTCAACTTGGTTTATGTGAGGTACTTATACAAATATGTGTGATAAGTACCACAACTGAAAAGTGAAAAATAAAAAGTTGATTAATAAAAAAGGAGCAATGTGAAAAACACTTTAATTTTGGAAGATGGTTTCTTTGGTTTTATATTTTCGTTTGATTGCCACCGACTTCCAAAACTAGTTATTTTTTAGTTTGCAGTGGTAATGGTTTTGGAAGTCGGTTGTTTTTTTTAGAAATAAAAAGTGTCTCAATTTTTTTCTTGCTCAATAGGCCTGCTGCGACCATGTCCTGAAGATGCCTGTTTACTCTTGATTTGATAACAGATAGGTTTTATGTAGATGGTAACACAGACGCTGGCAGAGAGATCCACAATTTATCCGTGCGCAAAACAAGACCCAGGGAGATGCCATGCCACGAAATGATTTGATAAGAAGAATTCTGAATATTATTCATATTTTAAATACATTAGAAGCAAATTTTTCCTCACTCTTACAAAATCATCAAAGCCAAAATGGAAGTTATACAATAATAAAAACTCATCATCATCAGCCTAAAATGTTCCGATGTATTCCTTCACCGTTTTCAAAGCAGTGGCGATGAAATAATTTACACAAAGTTATGGGCAGTGGCAGCCTAGTGGTAACGGCCGCGACTTACGAGTGGTAGGTCGTGAGTTCAAACCCAAGCAGGCGCATTAGGTACATTCTGTAAATTATTTCTTCGCCACTGCTCTCAAAACTGTGAAGGAAAACATCGTGAGGAAACTGGCATGTCTTAGAACCAAAAATTCGAAGACATTTGACATCTACCAACACGCACTGGGCCCGCGTGGTGGATTATGCCCACTCCCTCTCACCGAAAGGAGGCCTGTGTCCCAACAGTGGGAACATTATAGACTGATGATGATGATGATGCACCTGCTTGGGTTTGAACTCACGACCTACTGCCGCCACTGCTCTCAATAAAAACTGATACGTTTTAATAGGACCTAAATAATAATAAAAAAAATAAAATCCTATTGGACAAATATTTTAAAAAACTGTTTTCAGTTTTAAACGTTATTGCACAAAATAACAAAAAATGAAATAAAAAGGTATTCGTTGTTCTCTTTCAGTTCCATGACGTGTGGGAAATGTGCCTGTAAATATAATAAAAAACTCGACAAAAGCGTCTGCTACCGAGCATCTCTTAAATAAGCAATTTTCTCCCTAATGAAAGCCGAACTTTTTGTGTGTTCGCTTATAAAAACAAGCTGATTTTACAACGGAATATTTCGTTACAATATAATTTGGGTGAAATAAAATCTTTGATTTATATTGATTCTTAAAGTCACTATTGGTTATAGAATATTTAAATAAAGTAGTCGGATCTACAAATAAGGTTTTATACTTTTTATATCCGGGGATATTTATAGGTCAGGACATACAAAATACATGCTACGCGTCAACACAAGTTCGTAGCGAGCTACGTTGTAGCAACGTTAGTAGCGTAGCACCCATAGTGGCGTAGCACTGCCGTCTGCGGTCGGACCGCAGACGGCAGTGCTACGCCACTGTTACTCGTACACTGCATGTGTGCTACGCCACACATGGTTTTATTTTGTTTTTCGTATCTTTAGGATATTTTTATTGATCACTGAATCAAATACTGTACAATGCCAATAACTTTCTTAAATCTTTTCATTATGTTCAAACGTTCAAGATTAATTTGACGAATATTACATTACTTTGAACGGAAGTGGTCTCGTCTGTTTTATCGCCAAGTATGTATTTACTTCATCAAACTGTATTTGTATCTACCAAAGATAATTTAGTTAATTTTGGATTTCTCGGCTTAGGCAGCCTTGAAAGTTTTGATCGCTGAAACAGAGTGCTTAACGTTTAAAGTTCTCCGAATAAACTTACCACCATAATCAAGAAGTCAATGGTAATGTCTTAAGTATTCAAATGTTTCGGTAATTGGAGTTCTAAAAATATCTGTGACAAATTGTTGTCATTTGGCGTCGTGCCAAAGGCTGGTGAAGTCGGCCAGATGCGGATGCTAATTTTTATTCAAAGTAACAAGCCTCTGATTACATACATAGTCTCGACAGTAAGCAAATGCTTTGAACGCGTTGGGGTTCTCAAATCATATGTTAATATTTTGTTTATTTTTCATATGGTTCAGGCTGTACGCAAACAGCGACGACAGACTTTACACAGACTATGTAAACAATAATGGCACGCACACATGCAACAAACTGAAAGGCAGACCCGTATTTTTAAGTATTCGTTTTTTAATACCAGTTTGAATCTGTCTGAGTAACCTCGAATTCACTTACATTTTTGACAAGTTTAGAACGTAGTCAACCAATTACCTAAACATGCGGTATTTTTAGAATTTAAAACGTGTAAAAATATTGTTTAAAGGATATTATGATGCCCAATGACCTTGAAGATTTGACCTCAGCACTAGTTTTAGATAGTTTAATACCATCTACGAAAACAAAACACAAACGAACTGAAGATTAACCATGAACACATATGTGTATCTGAGTTGTCAACGTTTTTGCCTATGATATTAGCACACTGAGCATTCTAATTTATTTTAATCACATTGCAACGACAATCCTAACGTTATTCTCTTAAGAAAACTGAATTCTGAACTACATATAAACAACTGAGAAAATATGTTCCTTAACCTGTTTTGACCCCTACTTGACTTAACTGTTCAACCTTATAAGCCACGGCCACCTTTGATTTTCCGCACGTGTCGCCTCGAACAAAAGTTGAAACGTCCGTTGTGCATACAACTTTACTAGCACTTCAATCTCTTTAAACTGGTGCGATTGGCGTTAACAAACAGGCTAGTCATAGTATTGTGGTGGTGGACATTACGATATTCGTAACTAAGGGATGATTACCTGACTAAATATGTGTGTATATATAGAAGCCTTCTACCCCTTCTTACGTGGACTGAGGAAATGTGAAATTTGGCGTAATTAAACTTAATATAATGCATTACAAATACAGTAAATTTTAAATGAATTATGGCTGAATTTCGACCACTGGGTGGCCAGTAGTTATTATTAAATTTAACTGAATAGTAAGACAGAAAAAATATTTATTCTACCCAAAAAAGACACACATTACAAAAAGACAAAACACGGATATTAATACAAAACCACTTCTCATTTCACTTAACACATGATAGTTAAAAGTTTGACAATTTTGCACATTGCATGATGTCTCGATGTCTCGGCAGGTCACAATTACGAATGGTCACACAGCGACCAGAGACAATACACATTGCGTAATTACAAGGTACTCTTGGCTATACGAACCATCAGAAGTAGCATTAAATGATTCAATAGCTACGACGGGCGATGAAATATGCAAACTTTTTGCAACTCAATTCTCATCAACGTTTTCTGCTGCTAGCAGTAATACTAGAGCAGCAACAGATTGCTTATTATTTCCTCAATTTGTATTGAGTAAAGTAGCTTTTACTGAGAGGGAAGTTTTGAAAGCCCTAAACAGAATCGATGTTACAAAGGGTTCCGGTCCGGACGGGTTACCACCGCTCTTCATAAAAAAGTGTGCTCGTAATTTGACATATCCCCTTACCTTCATTTTTAATAAATCACTCGAGACATCTACGTTTCCCAGGGAATGGAAAAAAGCCAACGTGGTTCCAATATTTAAAAAGGGTGATTGCTCCGACGCAAAAAATTACCGACCAATATCTATACTGTCAATATTCTCAAAACTTTTTGAGTCATTAATATGCCCTATAATAACAAGCCATGTTAAAACACAACTCTCCCCTCAACAGCATGGTTTCTGCAGCAACAAATCCACTGTCACCAATTTGGTATCGTACATCGATGAAATCTCTATGAGCATTGACTCTGGCCAACAGATTGACGCTCTGTATACTGACTTCAGCAGCGCTTTTGACAAGGTCAACCATGAAATCCTCCTGTTGAAACTGCATGGTTTTGGCTTGCACGGGCCCCTGCTTGAGTGGTTCCGATCGTATTTATGCGGGCGAACACAAAGAGTGGTGGTAAACGGCTATGAATCTCCGGAATATATTGTTACCTCGGGTGTTCCCCAAGGATCGCATACCGGGCCAATACTCTTTATTGCATTTATAAATGATATAGTTCATTGCATCAAACATAGCCAATGCTCCTTATTTGCCGATGACCTTAAAATCTATCGTCAAATAAGAACTCAAGAGGACATTGCGCTACTTCAAACTGATCTAAACTCAATACAGAATTGGTGTGTGGTGAATGGGATGGCTCTAAATACCATCAAATGCTTACACATAACATTTACGCGGAAAAGGCATCCCATATCATCAACTTACTCCCTCAATGGGACGTCACTGCAGCAAGTGAAAAACATACGGGATCTAGGTGTAGTACTTAGCAGCGATCTTTCATTTACCACACACATAAATAACATCATTAAAAAAGCAATGAAAATGGTTGGATTTATCAACAGAATTGGTAAAGAATTTAAGGGAACCTTAGCATTGAAAGTGCTCTATAACAGTTTTGTGCGCAGCATATTAGAATATGCATCTCCCGTCTGGAGTCCAACTTATGGCATTCATAAAGACCGTATTGAGCGTGTTCAAAAGAAAATGACGAGGTGCTTGCGGTTTAAAGACCAAAAATGTCCTTATAGAGCCGATTACACAGAACGCTTAAGTTACTTCAAATTAGACTCATTGAAGCAACGCAGGGTTCTGAATGATGTAACAACACTATATAAAGTTGTGAAGGGAATAACATCGACTCCAGATCTCCTTAATAAAATCAACTTATATGTACCTCGTCATTCTCATCTCCGGTCCAAGCGTATCACTAAGACGTTTGCCACTAAACCATGTCGCACAAACCTGGGCCAGCATGCACCCATAAATAGAATGTTAACTTTTTACAACAATGCCTGTTCAGTCGACAAAAGTATTGATATTTTCTTGGATAGTCTGCCAATATTCAAAACTAAAATAACTAAAATTTGTCTGTAGTCACAATCAGCTGTCTTCAAAAATCATACATACTTATTTTAATTTAATAATGTAATTCTAATTTAGTAATGTAATTTTTAATTTGATAATGTAATTTTAATTTATTATGTAATTTTAATTTAATTGTGTTGACATTTAATTTATTTATGAGTTCCAATTTAAACCTTTTTAATACATCAATAGCATTTTGCTTAATTAGAGTTAGAAACGACATTGTATTTTATTTTTATCATATAAACACTTTTCATTATGTTATTTTATTCAATATTCTTTTTTAACTTGTGTGTATATTTAATTTAATTTTACGATTGTATTGTCTTAGTGTAATGCGATAAAATCCATAATGTTTTTTTAATCCTTAATCTGTAATTTTTAATTTAATTTATAATTTAATTTCAATTTATCATATTTTCATAGCTTAAAAATTTAATTGGACAGTTTTTTACCTTTTTAATAAGAATGTTGTGCACGCCTTTAAGTGATGTATTTACACAGCACTAAAGATCCGTCATCACCTAATGTTATTATGTTTGTAAATATGTCGTTGGTGTGCCTTGTTTAATAAATAAATAAATAAATAAATACGAATAATCACAGATTTATCACAATATCCAGTCAAGATAAATTACACCTGCTTATATAAAAGTAAGACCAGATCTTCCCTTGCACCTATTCTAAAAATATAATTCGAAGATAGAAATCTTCCAAGTTGATGAATGGATCGCATGTTTCCTTCATACACATTAAATTTTCACTTTGAATTGAACTCGAGACGAGTCTTTGGTTCTCTTCAGAAAGATGTTCAGTTGTCTAGATTTTCTAATAAGAATTTCATGACTAAAATTTGTTAAAATTTACGTTAAAACAGCAAATGGGAAGTGTTTTAGGATGCTGAAAACAGTTGCTGCTTGCTTGTTCAAAATTAACTGAATGAAATTTTGTCTTTAGTTTTAAAGGTAATTTGAGTCGCGGTTGAAAATAAGGAAGTTGCCCAGCAAAAATGATACGGTATCAAAATATTGAGTAATTTTTAGCAGCAAACATTAAATTTTTGCTTTGTTTACAACGCAAAGAGGAAGTACAGCTTATTTTTGTGGTTGATTTTCGATTGAGTTTCCTTGTATTGTGAATTTTCCTAAAAGAATTCGCAATGTTGGTATGAAAAATATATGTAGCATGATTTTATTTCTGTCACAGTTAAAGTCAAATTGATACGTATCAATAATTGGCATTGCGTTCGCGAAGGTTCCCGGAAAGATGAGGCAACTCGTGCATAATTCAATTTCTAATTTTAACATCATTCCCCTGAATCCAATTTAGCTACGGACTCCACATACCAGGATTTCCACTTATACGTTCATATTTACTTCTTTCTTTTACAAAATCGTTCGTTCATTTCTTGAAACTCATGAAATCCAGTTATGAAACGGGCGCTAATCGAACTGCATACCTCGTTCGATTCCTGGGTCAAAAGATCTGGAGAAACGGTTGACCTAGATTGTCTAACTACAGATGGGTATTTCTAGAATTATTCTTAGATATATTTTACATTAACTTTAAAGAAACTACCCGTTAATAATGTCCTTTTTTGGTTAAGCAGCATTACTCTCTATTAATCTATCCATACTAATATTATAAATGGGAAAGTGTGTGTGTATGTTTCTCCGCCTTTCATGGCAAAACGGAGCGACGAATTGATGTAATTTTTTAAGTGGATAGTTGAAGGGATGGAGAGTGACATAGGCTACTTTTTGTCTCTTTCTAACCCCCCACTTCCCTAAAATGGGGGGTGGAACGAGCTAATCTAAGGAACTACTGGTTCGGATGGAAAAAATCTTTTTGAGTCGGGTAGCCTATTTATTGAGGAAGGCTTTATGCTATATAACATCACGCTACGATCAAAAGGAGCGGAGGAGGAGCAAAAAAATGGATGAAAACTGGCAGGCTGCGATGCCACGGGAAGGGTCAGGCGAGTAAATATTTAACGCGGACGAAGTCGCGGGCAGAAGCTAGTATATATATAAAAATGAATCCCTATTTCCCTTGGTCACGCCATCATGCGTGAACGGCTGGACCGATTTCACTTTTTTTATTTTTTTGTGTTTGTTATTGTCAGGAGAAGGTTCTTATGATAGAATAAAAACTTTTTAACAAAAAATTAAACCGCGGTTAAATTTTTTGTTAAAAAGTTTATATTTTATAATTTTTTGTGGCTTTAATTAAATACTAATAATACTTCGCAAGGTATACGCTATCCAATAAAAAAAGAAATATCTAAATAGGACTTCTCTGTATAAAGTTATGCGTAGTTAAACATTGCAATCAGTGAGTGAACAATCAAACATCCCCTGTTTTTCAACCCTTAGGGTTCGATTTTGCTTTCCAAATTTATATGGGACCACCTTCGGAGTTTACCCTTTCCAATATAAAAAGAATTTTCACAATCAGACGATTACGTAAAAAGTTATGCGTGGTCATACATAAAAAAAAAAAAACATAAAATATACGCGTCAAATTGATAACCTCCTCCGTGTTTTTCGTCGGCTCAAAAATTCAAAAAATTGCGCGGAAAATTAGAATATTTAAGAACACTTTTTTAAGAATACTTGGACAAATATTTTTGAATTTGATTAAATTCTTGAAGAAGGCTATAAGCTAATAAACATCACGCTAGGGCCGTTAGGAAAATATAAAGTACGAAAGAACGCCGAACTAAGAGATAGCGCGGGAAGACAATGGGATGCGATTAGGTGGGTCGGGGCAACAAGAAATTTCACGCGGACAAAGTCGCGGGCAGTAGATAGTCTTTAATAATTTTGGCGATGAAAGTGCTAATTTTGTAAAATTATTTGTTCATCATTCATTCCAGGTTGATCCAAAACAAATTATTTTCCCCAAACTGTTAAAAATACAACAGAAAAGACTTCAAAAGATACACGTGGCTTTATCTAATTTACCAGCGAGGCAATAAGGCCATAAAGGTGAATTACCTTAGGGACTTGCGGCGAATTCTTTACTTTAGACTAGGCTGTTATACCCTGAATACAAATGAATGAAATGTATGTTCTGAAGGGATAATCTGAGTTTTGTTTTTATTACCTGATTGTTTGTCAATGTGCTAAGAAAAATAGACGCGTGTTTATTGTTTGAATGACTGTCTGACACCATCCTATAGAGTCGCTTAAGTTGATGTGAGACACTTCACTTTTATCTTTTATGCGGCATCTTTCACTCAAAGGGAGAGGCCTAAGGGAGAGGTCCAGTATTGAACTGCGATAGGCTAAATTGATTGATTGATTTACAACAAAAAATTAACCAAACTTGTTATTAATTAAACTAAAAATTACGATACATATTCAACCATGTTGAGTTTTGCATTCTGTTTCACTGGCCTAGCGGATGATCGAAATATGAAATGAAAGTAGCAGTTGAACGTTAATTCCCATATAATTTTGTAGGTATTATACGAAGGTGGTATTTAAAAAAAGTGTCATACTGCTGTCCAAAACTCCACCCCCCGAAATCCCTCCAGGCATCTTTTTCCAAAGCCACCTCGGTCCAACCCTTGGGGTACGCATCTTTGTCGTCTCGCCACTTCTACCTGGGCTGGACTCCGTGGCGTCTTCCATTTGCAAGCTCTCGCCGTGTGGAGACTGCTACCCAGTGTTCAGCTCTGTATGCAGCTGACATAACACACCTAATCCCATTTTAGCTTAGCAACCTATGTTTTGGAGCGCAGCGTGGTGTTTCGAATATTCTATAATTTTATTTTACGGCTAGAAAGATAGCTTTATGAAGATCAAACTCTGAGTTACTGTTGATTTTGAACAAACAAATTTGTCTTTTCAATAATTTAAACATTGCCCTTACTTTAACAAATCAAACACTTCAAAAATATAAAGATGGACTTTTTTAATTGATACCGTAGCCGCTTCAACCTTGAGTTTTGTCTGAAATTTCTTAATCATCGGGTTTGGCCATCCCACGAAAACCTGGAAAATTTACCTCGTAAATTAAGTAGAATTTCAAAGTCTTTGCTAATGCAATTTCCACACAAGAAAATGCTTCCATAACCTCTTTTCGTTAGCTGCACAAATTAAGACACGACTTCTTGATGCAATTTCACAAAATCTTCATATAAGTGCTACAATTTGTAGTGTTATCAAGTTATAATAGATTCATTTAATCCGTACTGTTCGGGCGTAAAATCTTCATCGTAATTTTTTGCTGCATCTGCAAAATAAACCCAGACATTTTTCTTAGAATTGTAACAAACTCAATAATGTTTTATTATATCTTGTTATCCTAGGTAAACTTTCTTGCCACGCCTCGGCTCAGCAGTTTTTTTTAGACGCCGCCGCCGTTATTACAATTATCTGTAAATAACCTTAAATAAATAACAAGACTGTATTCTTTATTTTGATCTTTACAAAAAAAAAGCCAAATAGGTAGGGTTGTTTTTTTCTGAGGAAGCTTCTGGTGAAATCCTTATAAATAAAGACGTGTATACAAGATCCACTTTTGGAATAAATACAAAGGATTTGCTATAGGCTTGAAGGACAAACGGCTTAACTGATCAACAGTTTGAGAAGGTCGTAGGCGGTTGGAAAGGTTTATTCACGAGATTTGTTGATGCCAGGATTATATGGAACGGTTAGTATTTCTTCGTTGGAAATAACGATAAGGATTTTTGCCTTCGAAAATACTGAAACAGTTTTTAAAATACATCTTTTTGAGATGTTATAAAATACTGAGAATATCTCAAAAACAAAATGGAATGTTTTCGTGACATTAGCAATTCGGTGTTTTGAAAAATGGGGCTCTAGATTTATTGCTTTGCAAATGTATAAGACTAAGATTAATCTTTTTAGTTAAAAAAAAAAATTGTTACTTATTCTACCACAAATCACTCTCTGTCTGTTTAGTCTCTCACTCAAGTTCTAGCTGCCAGTTTCACTTTGGTCAGACAGGAACCTTACAGCTGAATTTTAAGCTAAACAATAAGTTCCACGTGGTTATTATTACCACTCAAACTCCCGCCAAATATACTCCAAATCTTAACAAAGCCGAAAGCAAACTGAAAAACAAAACGTACCAATGTGTATCTTTCTCAACTTGGCCCAAAGCTCGTTAGGGATCACTTTAGATAGCCCTAACGATTACCAGACGATTCACGAAGTTCCGACGTCCCTGTATTCGTAAATAAAAAATACAGGCCTAATACGACCGCCTCAAAACTCGGCCAAAGAGTATTAGTGGGTACTTGCTATGTTTTTTTCGTGGAACATTCTGTGTGAGTAGGGTTACCAAATAGGACTGAAAACAAATTTATGTTTTTTTTTTTTTAATCTGGGAATGGAGTGAGTCCCGAAAGAGTTGGTATTTCTGTAGGTCCCTACTTGGAGTTTTAGTTTTTGAGACCTTCGTTGATTCACACTAAATAGATTTTTGCTCCAAGTTCAACCTGATTGGTTTGTCTCTGGTGATGGATATTCTACCATACTAAAGCCATTAAACTGTAACAAATCTTGAATCTTTGAAATTAGAATTTCTTACGTTAGGTATTTAGTTCATTCTGGAACAAAGATGTTTACAGTTGCTGAGATGACTACCATAGAAATAGGTGATTACTTTACCTATCGACTTGGAAGATAAAACCAACGGACTAAGGAGCATTCAACTCAGTCTATCACAGTCCACTGCTGGACATAAGCCTGTCCCATGTTGCGCCACAACACCCTGTCCTCCACCGTAGAATTGTAATGATAATATTTTAAATATGTTTCTTTTTAGATGATTTCAAATTATTTTAAACTATTAAAAAAAAGAAACAGCTCGCCAGCACACAGATAAACCCTGAGACGTTTTCGTTGTAAGGCAAAAATAATGTAACATAGAATAAGTGTTTAAGAAAAAAAAAACCTTCCGCATCCAGTCTGTACCATCCACCTTTTTGAGGGCGTCGTCGGTCCATCTAGCTGGGGCGTACCATACTACGCTTGCCAATACGTGATCTCCACTACTACAAGACTCGTGTATTCCATCGGCCATCAGTTCTTCGACCACATCAAAAATTAATTCTGCATAAACCAATATATTCGTAACATCCCTTTATACCTTTACGAGTAATCCAGATTTTCATCAATAAAGAATGTCCCTCAAACAGCATAGACAAAGAACATTCCAGAACAAATACCTATTTCGTTGGGAATGTCTAATAGACATCTGGTATTCGCAAAACTATGGTCACCCCTCACTGGGAAGGTTTTTACGGCAGTGCCAGTTGTTTTGTGGCTAATATGTTTTATTTCTCGCAACGAGGCAGGGTAATAAAATCTTGGTTACTTTAGAAATGCTTGGATTTTTGTAAGGAGAAATGCGTTAGCGGAATGAAAAAACTTTTACTAAAGGTCTGTTAGTCTGAAATATAACGCGGTTTGATATCTGATATGAAACAACCGAATTCCAATTAAAATACTACAAAGTGAATAAATAATAGTTCGAAAAATTAAAAAACACGCTTTAGAAGCTAGCTGAACTAAAAATAGAAAATAAATAATAGTTTTAAAACACGCTTTCATAGAAAACCAAACTAAAAAGTAGAAAATAATGGTAAAAGCGTGGGTTGCGTATTGAGGTATTTTCAAACGGATATCAAGCACCCCACGCTCTATGTCGGTTCAGGTTTTGTTTTATAAATAAACTTTTATTTCTCAGTTTATTGATGTGGTGGATAATAGTGACATAAAGGTATTATAAAACATACAGTAGGTGGAAAAATGTAGTATTTTTGATTAAATACCACTAGTCAGTTCTTAATCAAAATTAAATACCTTTATAACTTTTAAAACAATCGTTTTTTTTTAACAATTTATAAAGGATGGGAGTTCTGAGGTCATCATTTCAGCCATAAGTCGTCCACTGCTGGACTTAGGCCTCCCCCAATTTGGGGGGCTTTGCCATAATCACCACGCTTGGCAGGCGGGTTGGCGATCGCCGTATGATGGTAAAATGCATAGAGAACGCTGCTGCCCATTCTCTAGTAAGTCCCTTAGTCGCCTTTTACGACACCCACGGGAAGAAATGGGGTGGTGTTATTCTTTACGTCCGGCACCACACGGTTCTGAGGTAACAAACATGAAAACTGTTGTGTTTATTGAAATTAAAGATAATGTTGAGTAGACTTGGTTTATTGAGACTAGGATCACAGTTTCACAGAGCATGTTCAGTCGTGGTATTTCAGACGGGATCAGACATAGCAGTGTCGGACCGATACAGAGCGGAACCATAGATTATTATCTAGTGGTGTATATACTAATTAATTACTAAATAGTGATGTTACAACATCCCCCTTGTTGAGTTCAAATTAAACCCCTGACAAACAATCAATAAGATATACATTGACTGTACAAAAGTATGACTTAGAAGTAATACATGTACCAGGTAAAGAAATGTTTATATCAGACACTTTGTCAAGGGCAGCTTTGAAAGACCATTACACACCTAAAAATGAGTCAGAAATGTCTTGTCATGTCAATTTAATGTATGCTAATTTAGCAATAACAAAGGAATACAGCACAAAATTGGCACAGGAAACCAAAAATGATGAATCCTTACAATTATTAAAAAAAATATTATAATGAAGGATGGCCTAAAAACAAGAACAATGTCAGTTCATTAGTCAAACCATATTGGAATATTCAAGATGAAATACATGTAATTAAAGATTTAGTGTTCAAAGGTTCAAAATTAATAGTACCACAGTCAATGTATAAAGAAATGTTAGAAAAAATACATCAAGGTCACCAAGGTATAAATAAATGTCAGAAATTAGCAAAAGAATCTTTGTATTGGCCAAATATGTCAAGTGAAATTAAGAATTTAGTCGAACAATGTCTTGTATGTGCAAAATTCAAACCATGTAATCAAAAGGAACCACTACAAAATTTTGAAATATGTAAATATCCATGGCAACAAGTCGGTATTGATTTAATGCATTTTGAAAGTTTAGTTTATTTAATTGTCACAGATTATTAAAGCCAGATTACCTTAAAGAGGCAAAAGGAGTGTGTAGAGATCGTAGCAGGTGGCGTTCCGTGGTTTCTGCCTACCCCCATGGGAAAAAGGCGTGATTGTATGTGGGTGTGTATTACTCAAAATACATAGAGATAGCATTATTAAATAAAAATAGTACCGCTCAAAATGGAATTACTCATTTAAAATCTATTTTTGCTCGTCATGGAATACCATTGTCACTGGTGTCAGATGGTGGACCTCCTTTTCAGTCAACTGATTTCAAAAATTTCTTACAAGAATGGGACATAGAACATGTTGTTACTAGCCCATATCATTCACAGTCAAATGGTCAAGCTGAAAGTTCAGTAAAAATAATAAAAAACATGTTAAGGAAATGTGTTACAGTATAGAAATACACCAAAAAATAATTTGTCATCACCAGCACAATTGTTAATGTCAAGAAACTTGAGAGACAATATTCCAGTATCATATAAGAGATTAAAGCCAAAAGTAGTAACATTTCAGGATTACAAAGAGTCAGCCAAGAAAAATGATGAAAACAAATCTAGGAATTATGATAAAAATACTAAGTCAATGTCGATGTTACATTACAATGACCATGTCTATTTAAAAAGAAACCCAAAAAGTAACTGGGAACAAGCTATTGTCAAACAAAGATTGATGAACAATAGGTCGTATGTTGTTGAGGATGTCAATGGTGTACAGTATAGGAGAAATAGAATACACTTAAGACATAAGTATTCCCAAAACTATGCAAACCCTCCTATGCAATCCAACTCGTCGCAGGAGAGAGAGGAAGGTGACAGACAGGAATCAAGACTTCAAGAATCCTCATCTCATATATCCTCAAGCGTAACAACCAGGTCAGGTCGAATTGTAAAACCACCAAGAAGGTTAATAGACGAAATAGATTAACTATTAACTAAGTAGTATTAAGGTTGTCTAGATTAAATGTAACTCAGTATTAATAAGAATGTTGTCTAGTTTTAATATAACTATAAGTATCATAGAGCATGTTGTCATGTAGGTAGAGTCGCTTGTCAATGTATATCTTATTGATTGTTTGTCAGGGGTTTAATTTGAACTCAACAAGGGGGATGTTGTAACATCACTATTTAGTAATTAATTAGTATATACACCACTAGATAATAATCTATGGTTCCGCTCTGTATCGGTCCGACACTGCTATGTCTGATCCCGTCTGAAATACCACGACTGAACATGCTCTGTGAAACTGTGATCCTAGTCTCAATAAACCAAGTCTACTCAACATTATCTTTAATTTCAATAAACACAACAGTTTTCATGTTTGTTACCTCAGAACCGTGTGGTGCCGGACGTAAAGAATAACACCACCCCATTTCTTCCCGTGGGTGTCGTAAAAGGCGACTAAGGGACTTACTAGAGAATGGGCAGCAGCGTTCTCTATGCATTTTACCATCATACGGCGATCGCCAACCCGCCTGCCAAGCGTGGTGATTATGGCAAAGCCCCCCAAATTGGGGGAGGCCTAAGTCCAGCAGTGGACGACTTATGGCTGAAATGATGACCTCAGAACTCCCATCCTTTATAAATTGTTAAAAAAAAACGATTGTTTTAAAAGTTATAAAGGTATTTAATTTTGATTAAGAACTGACTAGTGGTATTTAATCAAAAATACTACATTTTTCCACCTACTGTATGTTTTATAATACCTTTATGTCACTATTATCCACCACATCAATAAACTGAGAAATAAAAGTTTATTTATAAAACAAAACCTGAACCGACATAGAGCGTGGGGTGCTTGATATCCGTTTGAAAATACCTCAATACGCAACCCACGCTTTTACCATTATTTTCTACTTTTTAGTTTGGTTTTCTATGAAAGCGTGTTTTAAAACTATTATTTATTTTCTATTTTTAGTTCAGCTAGCTTCTAAAGCGTGTTTTTTAATTTTTCGAACTATTATTTATTCACTTTGTAGTATTTTAATTGGAATTCGGTTGTTTCATATCAGATATCAAACCGCGTTATATTTCAGACTAACAGACCTTTAGTAAAAGTTTTTTCATTCCGCTAACGCATTTCTCCTTACAAAAATCCAAGCATTTCTAAAGTAACCAAGATTTTATTACCCTGCCTCGTTGCGAGAAATAAAACATATTAGCCACAAAACAACTGGCACTGCCGTAAAAACCTTCCCAGTGAGGGGTGACCATAGTTTTGCGAATACCAGATGTCTATTAGACATTCCCAACGAAATAGGTATTTGTTCTGGAATGTTCTTTGTCTATGCTGTTTGAGGGACATTCTTTATTGATGAAAATCTGGATTACTCGTAAAGGTATAAAGGGATGTTACGAATATATTGGTTTATGCAGAATTAATTTTTGATGTGGTCGAAGGACCGATGGCCGATGGAGTACACGAGTCTTGTAGTGGAGATCACGTATCGGCAAGCGTAGTATGGTACGCCCCAGCTAGATGGACCGACGACGCCCTCAAAAAGGTGGATGGTACAGACTGGATGCGGAAGGTTTTTTTTTTTCTTAAACACTTATTCTATGTTACATTATTTTTGCCTTACAATGAAAACGTCTCAGGGTTTATCTGTGTGCTGGCGAGCTGTTTCTTTTTTTTAATAGTTTAAAATAATTTGAAATCATCTAAAAAGAAACATATTTAAAATATTATCATTACAATTCTACGGTGGAGGACAGGGTGTTGTGGCGCAACATGGGACAGGCTTATGTCCAGCAGTGGACTGTGATAGACTGAGTTGAATGCTCCTTAGTCCGTTGGTTTTATCTTCCAAGTCGATAGGTAAAGTAATCACCTATTTCTATGGTAGTCATCTCAGCAACTGTAAACATCTTTGTTCCAGAATGAACTAAATACCTAACGTAAGAAATTCTAATTTCAAAGATTCAAGATTTGTTACAGTTTAATGGCTTTAGTATGGTAGAATATCCATCACCAGAGACAAACCAATCAGGTTGAACTTGGAGCAAAAATCTATTTAGTGTGAATCAACGAAGGTCTCAAAAACTAAAACTCCAAGTAGGGACCTACAGGAATACCAACTCTTTCGGGACTCACTCCATTCCCATATTTAAAAAAAAAAACATAAATTTGTTTTCAGTCCTATTTGGTAACCCTACTCACACAGAATGTTCCACGAAAAAAACATAGCAAGTACCCACTAATACTCTTTGGCCGAGTTTTGAGGCGGTCGTATTAGGCCTGTATTTTTTATTTACGAATACAGGGACGTCGGAACTTCGTGAATCGTCTGGTAATCGTTAGGGCTATCTAAAGTGATCCCTAACGAGCTTTGGGCCAAGTTGAGAAAGATACACATTGGTACGTTTTGTTTTTCAGTTTACTTTCGGCTTTGTTAAGATTTGGAGTATATTTGGCGGGAGTTTGAGTGGTAATAATAACCACGTGGAACTTATTGTTTAGCTTAAAATTCAGCTGTAAGGCTCCTGTCTGACCAAAGTGAAACTGGCAGCTAGAACTTGAGTGAGAGACTAAACAGACAGAGAGTGATTTGTGGTAGAAAAAGTAACAAAAACTTGCTTTGTAAAACTAAAAAGATTAATCTTAGTCTTATACATTTGCAAAGCAATAAAATCTAGAGCCCCATTTTTCAAAACACCGAATTGCTAATGTTACGAAAACATTCCATTTTGTATTTGAGATATTTTCAGTATTTTATTACATCTCAAAAAGATGTATTTTAAAAACTGTTTCAGTATTTTCGAAGGCAAAAATCCTTATTGTTATTTCCAACGAAGAATTACTAACCATTCCATATAATCCTGGCATCAACAAATCTCGTGAATAAACCTTTCCAACCGCCATACGACCTTCTCAAACTGTTGATCAGTTAAGCCGTTTGTCCTTCAAGCCTATAGTAAATCCTTTGTATTTATTCCAAAAGTGGATCTTGTATACACGTCTTTATTTATAAGGATTTCACCAGAAGCTTCCTCAGAAAAAAACAACCCTACCTATTTGGCTTTTTTTTTTTGTAAAGATCAAAATAAAGAATACCGTCTTGTTATTTATTTAAGGTTATTTCCAGATAATTGTAATAACGGCGTCTAAAGAAAACTGCTGAGCCGAGGCGTGGCAAGAAAGTTTACCTAGGATAACAAGATATAATAAAACATTATTGAGTTTGTTACAATTCTAAGAAAAATGTCTGGGTTTATTTTGCAGATGCAGCAAAAAATTACGATGAAGATTTTACGCCCGAACAGGACGGGCGAAATAAATCTATTATAATAATAATAATAAGCTCTCTCTGTTACAGGTGCTTGAGCCCGCTGTCAACGTATCATCGCAACGACTGTCGGATCAGGTACGGGTCATCCAGCGTAACCATATGCTGGATGCCACCGTGCTTGATCGACTTTGTCTCGAATCACGGAATAGCCATGTTACGCCTGCTTCGCCACTGGTCGCGGTACAACTGCAAAATTTACCCAGTGTTTCACCGCGACCCAACTGCGCTGGTAAAGAGGATGATGACGGGGCTATATCCGTGAGTACCCAATGCAATGCACGATTGAGGAGCGCTTTGGATGATGCTTTCCGGGAGTATCGCTCTACTCCTCCTGAACTTAGACCACGTTTACCTCGTTTGCCCATGCATAAGAAAAACAAGGCGCTGGTGTGTGCTCTAGACTCACAACTGTCAACATATTTTGACGGCAGCAAAGACCTGGCCGATACCCACTCGATCTTGTACTGTGCAGCTGTAGCGGCTTGTCGTGTAGCTCGTGTTAAGTTTCCTAATAGTGACAGAGCTACACGACCAAAACCAGCCGTACCAGCTTGGCAGTGCAGGATTGAGCGTCGTATCGGTGAGGCTAGAGCACTCATCGGTAAGCTAATCTGCTTCAGGGAGGGCAATACTCGCCCTCGAGTGATGCGCTTTGTGAAGCGGGCGTTCTCCGGGACGGATGTTAGTCCTCGAGATTATTTGCCCCGCGTCACAGAGCGCATCGACTTCCTGAAGCAGAAGATCTGTGCATGGGCAAACCGTATTCGTCGGTACCGGCGGAGGGTGGAGCGGTACATCCAGAATCACACATTCCAAAGTGATGAAAGGTGGGTTTACCGAGCTTGGGAGCGACCGGACCAAGGTGTGGCTGACACGCCCCTTCCGGATGATGTCGCCATGTCTTCGTTCTGGCGAAACATCTGGTCGGTGCCTGTCAATCACACCGAAGGTGATTGGACTAGGGAGATCGAGCGAGCGTGCGGTCAAATAACAGAAATGGGGGCAATTACCATCAGCCCCCAAGATGTCGCTTGTGCAGTCCGTCCGTTGCCTAACTGGAAATCTCCAGGGCCGGACGGACTGCACAACTTTTGGATCAAGTGGATCCAAAAGTCGCACGCTCGCTTGGCATCTCAGTTCCGGTCACCCTTAGAGTCAGGGTCGTTGCCCCAGTTCTTAACAACAGGGATAACCCACCTACTCCATAAATCAGATAGCACCGCGGAACCCAAAAATTATAGACCTATCACTTGTCTACCGACGGTCTATAAAGTACTTACATCCATTTTGAGAGCTAAAATTTATAATCATATTGACACAAACTCGATCTTGTCTGTCTCTCAAAATGGATGTAGGAACGGGTCCCGCGGTACTAAGGAGCTGCTCCTAATCGATATGACCATTAGCCAACAGGTTCGTCGTTCCCGAAGGGATCTGTCGGCATGCTGGATAGACTATAAGAAGGCCTATGACTCGGTGCCACATACCTGGCTCAAGAGGGTGCTGGAATTGTACAAAGTAGATACAACGCTGCGCACCTTCTTGATATCATGTATGGGGCAGTGGAAGACAGTCCTTCGCTATCCAGGATGTCGAAATATCCAGAGGAACAGCGAACCGATAAGGATCGAGCGAGGTATATTCCAGGGCGATAGTTTGAGTCCACTTTGGTTCTGCCTAGCCATGAATCCTCTTAGCACACTGCTGGAGGATTCAGGTATAGGCTATCGATTGAGGAGAGGTGGTCAAGTTATATCTCACCTCCTCTACATGGATGACCTAAAACTCTTTGCCCCCAGCAATTTGCAACTGATGGAGCTACTGAAAGTAACTGAAACCTTCAGTAGCGCCATCAGGATGGAATTTGGTGTCGACAAATGTGCGGTCATGCATGTAAAGCGAGGGGAGATTGTGGAATCCGTGGGAACCCAACTCTCGGATTCCATACATCTAAGATCCCTTTCCTCAATCGAAACATACAAGTATTTGGGTATGTCGGAAGCGTTAGGCATCAACACTGCTGACATGAAACAATCGTTGAGGGAGCGCTTCTTTGGCCGCTTGAATAAAGTATTAAAAAGTCTTTTATCAGGCGCAAACAAGGTGCGCGCCTTCAACGGTTGGGTCATGCCGGTTTTGATGTACTCTTTCGGCATACTCAAATGGACTCAAACGGAACTTGACGCCCTGGATAGGAGGGTCCGTACGCTGCTGACTGCATATCGAATGCATCACCCACGGTCATCGGTGATGAGACTGTATATCCCGCGGAAGTGCGGAGGTCGAGGATTTTTAAATGCTAAGACCCTGCACAACCGTGAGGTATGCAGTCTCAGGGAATACTTCCTAGAAGCCGACGTGGGGATGCACCGAGATGTGGTCTCAGTGGACAAGAGCCTCACCCCGCTCTCCTTGGCTACCGAGAACTGGCGCAAACCTAAAGTATTAGATACTAATGACCGCAGGGAGGTATGGCAAAGCAAGGAGCTTCACGGACGCTTTTACCGGGTCCTACATGGACCCGATGTAGACTTCTTAGCGTCCGTATCCTGGTTACGATTCGGAAAACTATTTGGAGAAACCGAAGGTTTTGTCTTTGCGATTATGGACGAAGTTATGATGACGAACAACTACCGGAAATATATTGTGAAGGATGGCACGGTTGACATCTGTCGGGCATGCCACCGTCCGGGTGAATCAATCCGACACATTATTTCTGGCTGTTCTCGTCTGGCTAACGGAGACTACTTGCATAGACACAACCTTGTAGCCAGGATTATCCACCAGCAACTTGCTCTGAAATACGGCCTTGTGGAATCAGAAGTACCATACTATAGGTATGTGCCCGACCCAGTTCTCGAATATGGCAATATCACGTTGTATTGGGATCGATCTATCGTCACTGATAGGACTATTGTTGCCAATAAGCCGGATATAGTGGTGATAGATCGATTAGAGCGTCGCACAATGATTGTTGATATAGCAGTCCCGCATGACGAGAACCTCGCGAAAGCTGAACAAGATAAGCAGATGAAGTATCTTGACTTGGCTCGCGAGGTTGTCGAGATGTGGGATGTGGATACAGCAGTCATTGTGCCGATAGTCGTTACGGCCAATGGCATAATCGGCAAGAGCCTCAATCAACATCTCAGGAGGCTCTCGTTAGGCAGCTGGATCAAGGGCCTGATCCAGAAAGCAGTCATCCTGGACACGGCGCGTATTGTTAGGAGGTTCCTTTCTCAGCAGCCCTGACCACCGGTAGCTTGGACCCTGTTCCCGATACCGGTGGGCTACTATTTTTTATATTTTTAAATGTTTTCTGATATTTTTTTTATATATTTTAATATTTAAAAATGTAATTAATATGTATTTAAATATAATAAAGGAAATAATAATAATAATAATATTCCACAACTATCACACAACGCCATCTAGTCCCAAGCTAAGCAGAGCTTGTGTTATGGGTACTAGACAACTGATAAACATACTTATATATTTCTAAATACATACATATTATAGATAAATTACACCCAGACACAGAACAAATGATCGTGCTCATCACACAAACCTTTGTCCTGGGTGGGAATCGAACCCACGACCTCCGGCATAGCAGTCAGGGTCACTAACCACTAGACCAACAGGCCTGGCCTGGCCTGGTCTGGCCTGTCTGGCCTGGGACTTGATAACACTACAAATTGTAGCACCTATATGAAGATTTTGTGAAATTGCATCAAGAAGTCGTGTCTTAATTTGTGCAGCTAACGAAAAGAGGTTATGGAAGCATTTTCTTGTGTGGAAATTGCATTAGCAAAGACTTTGAAATGCTACTTAATTTACGAGGTAAATTTTCCAGGTTTTCGTGGGATGGCCAAACCCGATGATTAAGAAATTTCAGACAAAACTCCAGGTTGAAGCGGCTACGGTATCAATTAAAAAAGTCCATCTTTATATTTTTGAAGAGTTTGATTTGTTAAAGTAAGGGCAATCTTTAAATTATTGAAAAGACAAAGTTTGTTCAAAATCAACAGTAACTCAGAGTTTGATCTTCATAAAGCTATCTTTCTAGCCGTAAAATAAAATTATAGAATATTCGAAACACCACGCTGCGCTTCAAAACATAGGTTGCCAAGCTAAAATGGGATTAGGTGTGTTATGTCAGCTGCATACAGAGCTGAACACTGGGTAGCAGTCTCCACACGGCGAGAGCTTGCAAATGGAAGACGCCACGGAGTCCAGCCCAGGTAGAAGTGGCGAGACGACAAAGATGCGTACCCCAAGGGTTGGACCGAGGTGGCTTTGGAAAAAGATGCCTGGAGGGATTTCGGGGGGTGGAGTTTTGGACAGCAGTATGACACTTTTTTTAAATACCACCTTCGTATAATACCTACAAAATTATATGGGAATTAACGTTCATCTGCTACTTTCATTTCATATTTCGATCATCCGCTAGGCCAGTGAAACAGATTGCAAAACTCAACATGGTTGAATATGTATAGTAATTTTAGTTTAATTAATAACAAGTTTGGTTAATTTTTTGTTGTAAATCAATCAATCAATTCAGCCTATCGCAGTTCACTACTGGACCTCTCCCTTAGGCCTCTCCCTTTGAGTGAAAGATGCCGCATAAAAGATAAAAGTGAAGTGTCTCACATCAACTTAAGCGACTCTATAGGATGGTGTCAGACAGTCATTCAAACAATATACACGCGTCTATTTTTCTTAGCACATTGACAAACAATCAGGTTATAAAAACAAAACTCAGATTATCCCTTCAGAACATACATTTCATTCATTTGTATTCAGGGTATAACAGCCTAGTCTAAAGTAAAGAATTCGCCGCAAGTCTCTAAGGTAATTCACCTTTATGGCCTTATTGCCTCGCTGGTAAATTAGATAAAGCCACGTGTATCTTTTGAAGTCTTTTTTATTGTATTTTTAACAGTTTGGGGAAAATAATTTGTCTTGGATCAACCTGGAATGAATGATGAACAAATAATTTGACAAAATTAGCACTTTCATCGCCAAAATTATTAAAGACTATCTACTGCCCGCGACTTTGTCCGCGTGAAATTTCTTGTTGCCCCGACTCACCTAATCGCATCCCATTGTCTTCCCGCGCTATCTCTTAGTTCAGCGTTCTTTCGTACTTCGTAGCTGAAATTTGTGAGTTCCCGCCCTTACCGACTACCTTGAGATCAGTCTTAGATTTTTTCTTCTTGTTTGCAACCACTTTCCATTCTTCAACTTTTGTTACAACCTCCGACTCCTTAACAACTCGCTGCCGCTCATGTAGCGTAGACGCATCCTTATGTTTGGCTCGCTCCTCCGCTCGGCGCGCGCGTTCCGATAAATTGTCCACCACCGCCGTCGACACCGCTTCCCCCGGGACTATGTTCATCTCTTTCGGACGCACACTTGTGGAGTTCTCTGTCTCGCTCTTTGCGGTTTGTGTTGTCAGAATAAACGTGTCAACTCTTGCGCATAGTTCTTCAATTACCTTCTTTTGTTCAAAAATTATCGATGAACATTTTTGAATTAAAGATTGTTGTTCCTCTAGTTTTTTAGTTTGAGCTTCAATTGTTGACGACTGAGCTGTAACTTTTGTTGTTAACGATACTAACTTTTTTGACAAATCAGCAAACGCTGATTCCACGTTAAATTTGGACATTTTTACCAATAATTAGTAATTTATAACACAGAGACACTGTACTCGCGTATGTTGACAGATGACGTATATGGTTATGTATATCATATATTTTTTTTAGATTTATCGTTCTCTTATTTTAGAAGTTACGGGGGGGGGGGGGGGACACATATTTTACCACTTTGGAAGTGTCTCTCGCGCAAACTATTCAGTTTAGAAAAAAATGATATTAGAAACCTCAATACCATTTTTAAAGACCTATTCATAAATACCCCACACGTATGGGTGTGATGAATTTTTTTTTGAGTTCAGTTCTAAGTATGGGGAACCCCAAAATTTATTGTTTTTTCTCTATTTTAGTGTAAAAATCTTAATGCGGTTGACAGAATATATCTACTTACCAAGTTTCAACAGCATAGCTCTTATAGTTTCGGAGAAAAGTGACTGTGACATACGGACGGACAGACAGAAAGATTTATTCGTCATGTCTGTCTGAGACATGACGAATCTATAAGGGTTCCGTTTTTGCCATTTGGCAATGGAACCCTAAAAACGTCATTATGGTTAACACCCCGACTCGGATAAGTTAGGTTAGAAGGCTAAGGCGGGAGCGAAGTGGAGCGGAGCTTCCGCCTTAGCTTTCGTGATTATTTTTTTTTAAACCACCCAGAAATAGGAGCCCTGCGATGCAGGGCTCCGACGACCTATCTTAGCGCAGGTGCTAATCAGTTGCTAGTTATGTATAATATCTACTTAGGTTACTATTCATCTTAGACCAAATAAGTTTTATATGTTTTGAGTGGTATGTCAAACGATGTTATATTTAATGTATGTTATGCTTATAAAAATTTGTTATTTTAAAATTATATCAATCGTTCATTATATTAACTAATCGCTATATTAAATAAAATCATAGGTTCCGTTGTTATATATGGTTAATATTTATTGGAAGAGGTCGCATATATGTATGCACTGGCCTGTTACACATGCCTGTCACCGATTCAAATTAATATTGTTACGGCATATGTTTTTTATGAGCCTTGTCACTTGTGTAAAAATATTGACCACGAAATATACGAATTATATTATCAGACCACTGCTCGTTATTGGCTTCTGTTTTCCATTAGGTTATGGGCCCAGGAGTGTGCTGGAGTTTTTTCTGATAGTGCGTATAATTTATATGAGTGGTTTTCTGTAAAACTTACGAAATTTTAATTATGTCAGCTGAAGTTGGTATAAGTGGTATCAAGAAGCTGAAAGGATCGTCCGACTACCCAAATTGGAAGTTCTTGGTGCGAAATTACTTGGAGAATAAAAACTGGTGGGGAGTAATTTCTACAGATGTAGCAAACGCTGACGTAGACCGGCAGGCACGAACGACAATATGTTTGTTGTTAGAACCAGAGTGCTTTACCCACGTCTACAATGCGAAGACTGCGAAAGAAGCCTGGAACAGCTTACAAAAAGCATATGAAGACAAAGGTTGGGGAAGACGTATACATATTCAGCGAGAGCTTTTCAACTGTAAGTTAGAGAATTTCGATTCTATGGAACGCTACATAA
Organism: Aporophyla lueneburgensis; assembly: GCA_932294355.1. NCBI lineage: Eukaryota > Metazoa > Arthropoda > Insecta > Lepidoptera > Noctuidae > Aporophyla > Aporophyla lueneburgensis. The sequence goes on along the minus strand of OW028758.1, from coordinate 7,565,352 downwards.
GCAAAACTACATTCCTGACACAACAATTGTCCGATATTGATGCTGATATTCCTGATGATTGGATCATATCGATTTTGCTGGGTGGACTAACCGCTGAGTACAGCCCTCTCATCATGGCTGTAGATAATAGTGGACAACAGATCACGTTGGAGCAAATCAAAACGAAATTGTTACAAGAAGGAAGTAGACAGAGTAAGTTAAATACAGAGTACGAACAAGCCTTAGTTACACGTAAAGTACAGAACGATGCAAGATCTAACACAAAAACTAATGATCGCAAGCAGAAATTCGTCTATAAGTGTTTTAAGTGCCACAAGCAAGGACACAAGGCGTCCGAATGCAAGGAGCGGATCAAAACCGCGAATATCTGCCTGAATACGAAGAAGGTGATACACAAAGATAAGTGGTATTTAGACAGTGGGTGCTCAAATCATATGACCCACGATAAAAACAAATTGTTGTCTTATAAACCTGAAAAGGGCAACATGAAGATCGCAGTAGCAAACGGCGAGAAATTGTTGGTGAAAGGACGAGGAAATGCTGAGCCACGAGTCAGCGAAAACGAAAAATTAATTTTAGAAAACGTTTTACATGTTCCTGATTTATGCATGAACCTTATTTCGGTGAGCGATTTGACCAAGAAGAATTATTGCATGAATTTTGACAATGGAGGTTGCATAATTCAAAATAAGAATCGAATTATTGCAAGATGTCAAGAGGTTGACGGAATTTATGAGTTGACAGAAAATAAAAATAACGTCGTGAATGTGACACTGTCAAAACAAAATGAAAATATTTCGAACATTTGGCATAAAAGATTAGCTCATTTATCGCGTAATTATATGAATAAAATGAAAGTTTTAGTAACCGGTATGGAATTTAAGAGTACCGATTTATGCGAGCCGTGTATTCCATGTATCGAAGGAAAGACCTGCAAAAGTCCCTTTAAAAACCAAGGTACGAGAGCGAACGAGGTCTTACAGCTGGTTTTTAGCGACGTTTGCGGACCAATCGAGGAGCCGTCGTTCGGAGGTTCGAGGTATATTCTTCTATTTATCGACGATTTTACTCGGAAGACTCATGTTTACTTTTTGAAGAACAAAAGTGAAACTTTCGATAAGTTCCGTGAATACAAGGCGGAAGTTGAGAATGAGACCAGTAAATTCATTAAATGTCTGAGAACTGACAACGGCGCAGAGTACTGTAATGGTAAATTTAAATCATTTTTGAAGTCTGCAGGTATAAAACACCAGACAACTGTACCGTACACGCCGGAACAAAATTCTGTCGCAGAGAGAGCGAATCGGACTATAATAGAAAAGGCAAGAACATTACTCTCAGAATCGAACTTAAGCAAGAAGTATTGGGCCGAGGCTGTTAATACTGTTGTTCACCTAAAGAACAGAAGCCCCACGAAAGCATTGAACAATGCGGTACCAGAGAAGCTTTGGACTGGAAAAGATGTGGATGTCAGTCATCTGAAAATCTTTGGTTGTTTGGCGTACAGATTGATATCAAAACAAAAGAGACGGAAACTAGACATGAAGACGGAACCGATGATTTTTATTGGATATCCAGATAATCAGAAAGGTTATCGTCTGATGAATCCTAAGACAGGTGAAGTGAAAACTGCAAGAGATGTAAAATTTCTCGAAAACGTCTTTTTCCAAAAAGAAAACGTGGAAAAGTCGGAAGTTATCATAAACCTAAATACAGATTCTGTTCATGCCAATTTACCCAACAGATCTACAAGCAGATCGGAACCCTTGGAGGCTCACGATGATGTGTACCGTAATGCTATAGACGAGAACGTAGAAGTATCGGAGGAGATACAACCTGAGCCTGTAGTACCAGAGCAAGAGATTGACGTATTGACTGAAGAGGAAGTCACAAAACCTGAATCGGAAAGAAGGTATCCTGTAAGAGAACGCAGACAAGTCGATCGGTATGGATGCAATGTTATGTATGCCAAGAGCAATCTTGATGATGATCCATTGACTATTAATGAAGCGTTGGCAAGACCCGATGGTGACTTATGGCAAAAAGCGATCGATGATGAACTTATGTCACTAAAGGAGAACCAGACTTGGACGTTGGTGGATCGTCCGATCGATAAGAAGCCTATCCAGTGCAAATGGGTGTTCAAAATCAAGAGAGATAGTGACGGCAAGGTAACAAAGTATAAGGCTAGATTAGTAGCAAAAGGTTTCACACAGGTACGTGGTGTAGACTATACTGAGACGTATTCTCCAGTAGTTAGAAGTTCTACTCTGCGAACGTTGTTCTCGCTAGCTGTTGAATACGGTTGGTTTATTGACCAATGGGATGTCACGACTGCCTTTTTATATGGCAAGATTAAAGAGGACATTTACATGCTCCAACCGAAAGGAGCAGTAGTCAAAGGTCAAGAAACCAAAGTATGTAAGCTGCAGCGTTCTTTGTATGGATTGAAACAAGCTTCGAATGCTTGGTTCAAGGAACTGGACAAAGAGATGTTGAACTCAGGCTTTGTACAATCAAAAATAGAACCGTGTTTGTATCAAAAGCAGCTTAAAAACAATAACAAGTTAATTGTTGTTATTTATGTAGATGACCTTTTTATCTTTGGAAATTGTGAACAAGAAAAGCAAAAATTAAAAACCGATTTGCTTGATAAGTTTAAAGTGAAAGATTTAGGCGCGGCTAGGCATGTTTTAGGCATGAGGCTGAGGAGAGATAAAGATGTTATTTGTCTAGATCAGCAACAGTTCATTTCGGAAATTTTGAATGACTTTAACATGACAGACGCTAAGCCAGTTTCAACCCCAATGGAAGTCGGCATGAAATTAGAAAGATCGACAAATTCCCATAGTAATCTGCCATATCAAAGCATAATAGGGTGTCTAAACTATTTAGCCTGTAATACGCGACCAGACCTAGCACATGCGGTGAGTGTACTTTCACAATTTAATTCGTGTTATGACGAAATACACTTTAAATGTGCAAAACGGGTCTTAAGGTATTTGAAGGGTACGTCTAACCTTTGTCTTACTTTTAGGAAGTCGGGAGATTTGGACTTACGAGGCTATGTTGATGCAGATTGGGGAGGGGCACTTGATAGAAAATCTTTCACAGGATTAATTTTCAAGATAGGTAAAAATATAGTGTCATGGGAGAGTAGGAAGCAATTTACATCTCTTGCAGTTTTCACTTCACCTGTCTTAGGATTCATCAGACGATAACCTTTCTGATTATCTGGATATCCAATAAAAATCATCGGTTCCGTCTTCATGTCTAGTTTCCGTCTCTTTTGTTTTGATATCAATCTGTACGCCAAACAACCAAAGATTTTCAGATGACTGACATCCACATCTTTTCCAGTCCAAAGCTTCTCTGGTACCGCATTGTTCAATGCTTTCGTGGCGCTTCTGTTCTTTAGGTGAACAACAGTATTAACAGCCTCGGCCCAATACTTCTTGCTTAAGTTCGATTCTGAGAGTAATGTTCTTGCCTTTTCTATTATAGTCCGATTCGCTCTCTCTGCGACATAATTTTGTTCCGGCGTGTACGGTACAGTTGTCTGGTGTTTTATACCTGCAGACTTCAAAAATGATTTAAATTTACCATTACAGTACTCTGCGCCGTTGTCAGTTCTCAGACATTTAATGAATTTACTGGTCTCATTCTCAACTTCCGCCTTGTATTCACGGAACTTATCGAAAGTTTCACTTTTGTTCTTCAAAAAGTAAACATGAGTCTTCCGAGTAAAATCGTCGATAAATAGAAGAATATACCTCGAACCTCCGAACGACGGCTCAAACCAGCTGTAAGACCTCGTTCGCTCTCGTACCTTGGTTTTTAAAGGGACTTTTGCAGGTCTTTCCTTCGATACATGGAATACACGGCTCGCATAAATCGGTACTCTTAAATTCCATACCGGTTACTAAAACTTTCATTTTATTCATATAATTACGCGATAAATGAGCTAATCTTTTATGCCAAATGTTCGAAATATTTTCATTTTGTTTTGACAGTGTCACATTCACGACGTTATTTTTATTTTCTGTCAACTCATAAATTCCGTCAACCTCTTGACATCTTGCAATAATTCGATTCTTATTTTGAATTATGCAACCTCCATTGTCAAAATTCATGCAATAATTCTTCTTGGTCAAATCGCTCACCGAAATAAGGTTCATGCATAAATCAGGAACATGTAAAACGTTTTCTAAAATTAATTTTTCGTTTTCGCTGACTCGTGGCTCAGCATTTCCTCGTCCTTTCACCAACAATTTCTCGCCGTTTGCTACTGCGATCTTCATGTTGCCCTTTTCAGGTTTATAAGACAACAATTTGTTTTTATCGTGGGTCATATGATTTGAGCACCCACTGTCTAAATACCACTTATCTTTGTGTATCACCTTCTTCGTATTCAGGCAGATATTCGCGGTTTTGATCCGCTCCTTGCATTCGGACGCCTTGTGTCCTTGCTTGTGGCACTTAAAACACTTATAGACGAATTTCTGCTTGCGATCATTAGTTTTTGTGTTAGATCTTGCATCGTTCTGTACTTTACGTGTAACTAAGGCTTGTTCGTACTCTGTATTTAACTTACTCTGTCTACTTCCTTCTTGTAACAATTTCGTTTTGATTTGCTCCAACGTGATCTGTTGTCCACTATTATCTACAGCCATGATGAGAGGGCTGTACTCAGCGGTTAGTCCACCCAGCAAAATCGATATGATCCAATCATCAGGAATATCAGCATCAATATCGGACAATTGTTGTGTCAGGAATGTAGTTTTGCTTATGTAGCTTTCCATAGAATCGAAATTCTCTAACTTACAGTTGAAAAGCTCTCGCTGAATATGTATACGTCTTCCCCAACCTTTGTCTTCATATGCTTTTTGTAAGCTGTTCCAGGCTTCTTTCGCAGTCTTCGCATTGTAGACGTGGGTAAAGCACTCTGGTTCTAACAACAAACATATTGTCGTTCGTGCCTGCCGGTCTACGTCAGCGTTTGCTACATCTGTAGAAATTACTCCCCACCAGTTTTTATTCTCCAAGTAATTTCGCACCAAGAACTTCCAATTTGGGTAGTCGGACGATCCTTTCAGCTTCTTGATACCACTTATACCAACTTCAGCTGACATAATTAAAATTTCGTAAGTTTTACAGAAAACCACTCATATAAATTATACGCACTATCAGAAAAAACTCCAGCACACTTCTGGGCCCATAACCTAATGGAAAACAGAAGCCAATAACGAGCAGTGGTCTGATAATATAATTCGTATATTTCGTGGTCAATATTTTTACACAAGTGACAAGGCTCATAAAAAACATATGCCGTAACAATATTAATTTGAATCGGTGACAGGCATGTGTAACAGGCCAGTGCATACATATATGCGACCTCTTCCAATAAATATTAACCATATATAACAACGGAACCTATGATTTTATTTAATATAGCGATTAGTTAATATAATGAACGATTGATATAATTTTAAAATAACAAATTTTTATAAGCATAACATACATTAAATATAACATCGTTTGACATACCACTCAAAACATATAAAACTTATTTGGTCTAAGATGAATAGTAACCTAAGTAGATATTATACATAACTAGCAACTGATTAGCACCTGCGCTAAGATAGGTCGTCGGAGCCCTGCATCGCAGGGCTCCTATTTCTGGGTGGTTTAAAAAAAAATAATCACGAAAGCTAAGGCGGAAGCTCCGCTCCACTTCGCTCCCGCCTTAGCCTTCTAACCTAACTTATCCGAGTCGGGGTGTTAACCATAATGACGTTTTTAGGGTTCCATTGCCAAATGGCAAAAACGGAACCCTTATAGATTCGTCATGTCTCAGACAGACATGACGAATAAATCTTTCTGTCTGTCCGTCCGTATGTCACAGTCACTTTTCTCCGAAACTATAAGAGCTATGCTGTTGAAACTTGGTAAGTAGATATATTCTGTCAACCGCATTAAGATTTTTACACTAAAATAGAGAAAAAACAATAAATTTTGGGGTTCCCCATACTTAGAACTGAACTCAAAAAAAAATTCATCACACCCATACGTGTGGGGTATTTATGAATAGGTCTTTAAAAATGGTATTGAGGTTTCTAATATCATTTTTTTCTAAACTGAATAGTTTGCGCGAGAGACACTTCCAAAGTGGTAAAATATGTGTCCCCCCCCCCCCGTAACTTCTAAAATAAGAGAACGATAAATCTAAAAAAAATATATGATATACATAACCATATACGTCATCTGTCAACATACGCGAGTACAGTGTCTCTGTGTTATAAATTACTAATTATTGGTAAAAATGTCCAAATTTAACGTGGAATCAGCGTTTGCTGATTTGTCAAAAAAGTTAGTATCGTTAACAACAAAAGTTACAGCTCAGTCGTCAACAATTGAAGCTCAAACTAAAAAACTAGAGGAACAACAATCTTTAATTCAAAAATGTTCATCGATAATTTTTGAACAAAAGAAGGTAATTGAAGAACTATGCGCAAGAGTTGACACGTTTATTCTGACAACACAAACCGCAAAGAGCGAGACAGAGAACTCCACAAGTGTGCGTCCGAAAGAGATGAACATAGTCCCGGGGGAAGCGGTGTCGACGGCGGTGGTGGACAATTTATCGGAACGCGCGCGCCGAGCGGAGGAGCGAGCCAAACATAAGGATGCGTCTACGCTACATGAGCGGCAGCGAGTTGTTAAGGAGTCGGAGGTTGTAACAAAAGTTGAAGAATGGAAAGTGGTTGCAAACAAGAAGAAAAAATCTAAGACTGATCTCAAGGTAGTCGGTAAGGGCGGGAACTCACAAATTTCAGCATTTCAAGCGATTGAGAAAAAGAAGTTTTTGCACGTGTGGTCTCTTCATATTGATACATCGGAAGACGCAATAATGGAACATGTTACAAAAGTTTGTGGCTCAAAAGATATTAAGGTGGAGAAAGTTATTCCAAAAACTAAAAGGGACTACTCGTCATTTCTGGTCGGTGTGCCCGAGTCTAAGTATGATACACTGAACAACGCTGACAGTTGGCCTTTGAATACCCAATTCAGTGAATGGGTGTGGTTTCGGAACTACCGTAAACCCTCTGAAAAGTCTGAAAACCACAAATAATTGCATCCAATTATTTTATCAAAATGTGCGGGGCTTAAGAACTAAGACCAAAACATTTTGCAATAATTTATTGGCCTCAATGTATGATATTGTGGCTATAACTGAAACGGGACTTAACGCATCTATACACGATGGTGAACTAATTCCGGCAGGATTTAATGTACTATGATGTGATCGAGCGGACGGGCGTAAGCAGGGAGGAGTATTGTTAGCAGCTACATCGCGGTTTCAACTAACGCGACTTCCAGTCGCAAACCTAGACGCGGCCTTATTCGAGCTAGTGTGTGCAACGGTACGCCTGCGTACTAATAGTTTGCTTCTGTGTTGTGTTGTTTACATTCCGCCAAAGTGTAATAATGAGGAATATATGCATTTGTTTCATACATTGGAGGACATATGTGTAAAATATGAGAAAGTGCTAGTGATAGGTGACTTTAATTTGCCTTCAGCGACGTTGGAGATCACCAGTTATTTTGAATATGTCAACGCCTTTTGCGGATTTCGGCAGGTAAATGAAATACTTAATATTAATAATCGTACGTTGGATTTAGTATTGACAACATTATTACCGGATAACTTAAAGGTAGTGTACGCTGCCAGACTAGGCCCACATTGGGTTTTAAATGCGCAGTGGAAGTGTGACAACCTTGGGGCTCTAGAGACAAGAGTGGCTAGCGTACTGTCCGCCGTACGCGGAGCAGACAATACAAGTACAAGGTACAATATACAAACAAAGGCACTTACCTCATGGTTGAAGGACACTGCTCTGGTGCCAACCTGAAGTTCTGTGTGTAAGTGAGTGTATGTGTATCGTGTCGTGACGTTACGAGTATTCTTCAGGTTAGATTCCGCTTCCAATTAGGCCGGAGGAGGTCACAGCATGCGGTCTTCAAATCACTCATTCACAATAGCGTCACTTTGGTTTGACCTTCAAACTATTTATCCAAAATATGTCCAAAACCCGTGTTATTACACCAAGATAGGGGTTATTAACTCAAACAACTGGGTCATGGTCCATTGTCCACCAAAAACGACCGGTTAAGAGATTGATTTCAACAAACGCGTCGCGGAACTCAACAGGCGAACCCACGCTTCTTTTAGCGGCAAATCAAGAGAAGCTGTCAAGTGTCAACGTCAAACTGACAAGTTAGATGTCACTTCGTTACACGCGCATTCCGTTAGGCGCACAGATAATAATCGGGACAAAACATCTACCCCCCCCGGACGGGCCTTCCCGTCCGCTAATCACTTGGCAATCCCGACAAGGTTGCGTTTTATCAGTCCACCTGACGCGCTGCTGGAGGATGTGCAAATACTCCAAGCTCCAACGCTTGCAAAAACTCTGAGCGAGCTGCTGCACCAACCGAAACCGCGATAGCCAATTTTGGCTCACATCGACAAAAGGGTGCTCCGGCAGGGCGGCAAGTGGCTGTCAAATCAAAAAATGGCCCGGGGTCAGGGCCTCCAAGACGTTCGGGTCCGAAGACAGCGGGCACAATGGACGCGAGTTCAACACAGCTTCAATGCGGCAAAATACCGTAGCTAACTCCTTAAAGGTGGGAACGGTGTCTCCCAACAATCTGCGCCAGAGTCCCTAACCGCCTTCACCGCGGCCTCAAAATACCCCCCCAATGGGGGCAGGCTGGCGGGTCAAACAATAACAAACAACAAACAACCAAACAACAATTTAATGGCCCTCCTTAGGCAACAAAAGGGAGTGACGGACCCCATAAGGAAGGCTAGAGTGACTCAACCGTCAACAACCAAACAACAAAAGACCCGTATCGACCAAAAGGGTTTCAACTTACTAACGGCTCCCGACAATTTCCAAAACTCTCGCTGCAGAATGGCCAACAGCGCATTGCAACCGGCATGCGAGTTCATAATGTGACGATCAGTCACCAACAATTCAACAACAGAAAAACAATTCAACAATTTGTGGAGGGAGCCAAATCGACTCAACAAACTCAGGGTCCTTTGTTCCAACAGCGAGCACCTTGAGCCCGGGCAAAGGACCCGACATCAAGACTGGCGATCGAGGCCAATCATCCTCGGGATGAGTCAGCCAGTCTGGTCCCCACCATAGGGGGTAAGCAAACAGGCGGGGTGCCATGCACCTACGTGAGGCCACGGCGCCTGGGTTCAAATCTCCAGGCAAGGGCCTCCAAATCAAAGGCGTATCAAAATTTTGAATCTGGGACACTCGGTACGCAACAAAGACCTCCAAATAGTGGACGGACGTCTTCAACCAACACAAAACAATTTGACTGTCCGTCCAGGCGTAAGAAACCCGAATGTCCACAGTTCCACCCAAAGTGTGAGCAACGTGGTTCAATAGACGCACAAGACGCGCCGCCCCTGACAATTCAACTTAGGGGTGGTCAGTGTCGTCCGGAGGGGGGCCACCTTGCTCTTGGCCAAGACCAGTGACAAATTCACCTGGCCTGTGCGCAGACGGTGCGCAGACAAACAACAGCTGCATAACCGTGCGGAGACGCATCACAAACAAGGGTAGCAGAGTAGCTCCCAGGGGGGAGGATAGCGCGGGGTAACACGACCTCGTTGACTGCAGGGAGTGCGGATACAAATTGGAGCCTATCTTCCAACAGGGTTTCCCGAATTGGCTCGTCCCAGCCAAGTCCCGCAGTCCAAAGGCGCTCAAGAAAACAATTTTGCCCAAAACAATACAAACAAAACAACAAAACAATAGACAAAAGGCAACCCTGGGCTCCCATGTCCATAATGACACGGACCACAACAGAGTCCCCCGTGGGCCCCCAGACCTGACCGATGCCGTTGGCAACAAAACCGTGTCGATCTGAGGGGTACCTTAGCGGGGCAGGCGCCAATGTCCTAACAATGCCTGGGCGGCGACCGATCGCCGCACACCCAGGCTCCGCACCCAAGCTCAAGTCCCTCGCGACGAGGATGGAGGCCAAACTCCTCGTCCGCGCGGTGTCCCGAGCCACGCGCCATCGCTGGATTGGCATATCCCACCGGAGGCCTGAATGGCGGGGGGCGTGACTCCAACCGGGGACGTTCCGCCAAAGGAGGGGAGGGAAGGCGGTGCTGGTCTGGCCAGCGGTGCCTAGCAACAATTGCGTAATCGCCTTTACGCGGGGAGAGCAAATGGCGGTCGCGCGGCTCCCGATCAACTTGCGCGGGGGGTGGAGTGCGGCGCTCAAAATTGCGGGCCTCTCCCCGGTTCTGAACCGGCGAGGCAGAAGCCCGGTGACCAACTCCATGGTACCCCCCCGTACGCGAACCTTCATCAGAGGCTGGTCTGCCAGCGTGGTTCGCGTTAGCGCACAATATGTCCAAATGGGACCCCCTACAAATTATACAAGGGCGGGGGTTGGGGCAGTCCCGATGGAAGTGAGCCCCCAAACAAGAGAAGCACATGCGGCGTGCATTGGCAATTCGGCGGCGGGCACTCACGTGCAACTTCAAAAAGGCCGCGCAAGTTGCCATGCCATGCCCCGTGTCCCTACAAAACTCACAACCAAGACGACTCTGGGTGCCAGCAAAACGAGCGGCGGGGCGACCATCAACAGGCCCGCGAGCCCTAATCCGTCCCTGGTCTCGTGGCCGGGAAGACGGCTGGCATGACTCAGTGGCAACGCCAGAGTTGTCCACAAACCGACACTCATCCTCCAAAAATTGGACGAGGTCATCAAATGTGGGGGGATGTGTGACACTATCCCCACCATATTTTTGCTCGAAACGAGCCCTCAAATCGGCAGGAAGCCGTTGCAGCACAACGTGCACCAAAAGGTAAGACCATTGGTCCACCGGCAAGTCCAATTGCTTTAAAGCGTTGGTCGCTGCCACCAACGGGTTCAACAGGTCAGTACGCAATGCTGACAATCCAGTAATGACCGGTAACCCCAAAATCAATTCAATGTGAACGTCAGCCAAACAACGTTTATTTTGGTACCGCCGGGTGAGTAGTTCCACAGCGGTAGGGTAGGCTGAGTCAGTCAAAGACAGATGCTGCACCAAGGCTCGGGCCTCACCTTCCAGGACGGACAACAAATAGGCCAACTTTTGGGCGGGTCTGAGGTCCGAGCGTGCATCAACCAAACTTTCAAACAGGTTTTGGAAACTTAACCAGTGGTCCAGACGACCGTCAAAATGTGGCAGTTCCAAAGTAGGCAGTCTACTCAATAGTCCGGGACCTGAAACAACCGAGGTCTCCGGTTTGACCTGGACAGGTGTCCGGCTCTCCAATATTTCCCGAGCACGTTGACCAATGACATCCCCCAGGTCCAAGATCTGGTCGTAGTCAGCAAGGACCTTGTCACGTGCTGCCTGATCCAGCACTTCCAAATCCACTTCACAAATGTACTGGTTGTAGCAGGTGAGCAGAGCATCAACGTTGCCGAGTCTCAAGTTCAACTGCTCGAACCGAGCAAGAGTGATCCCCTCAAGATCCTGGCGCTCAGCGGTCGCTGCAGCTGAAGCGAACCACCGCAGCTGTGTGGTCAATCCACTGATTGCCTCTCTCACCGCTTTGTATGCCATTGCACAAACAATACAATTCAATATACCAAACAAAATAATTAAGTAACAAAGTTCAAACAATATATTACAAAATAACTACAATCAAAGTACCAAACTGACTAATCAGCAACTCAAGAAATAACATTAAATTGGTTTCAATTCAATTCAACAATAAACTTTTATTTTAATTCAAACCCAATATCAACGTTCAAAATTCTATTTCACAATTCAATTCAAATATTCAAATTCCAATCCAATTCCAAATGTTAAGTTCACAAACCACTTTGTTAATGGTACAACAATAATAATCCTTTATTCCAACTCAAAACAATGGTAATACTCAAAAATGCCAATAATTTTTCAAATATTAATTTTCACAAATAACCATATCAATGGTACAAACTCAATATTTTAATGTCTTCCTGACATTCAATACAACAGAGGTCAAATAACAACAACAAGAGGTTATAGCATAGCTCAATCTAACCAACTCTGAAGCATATATGCAAACCTGGTTGACCCCCGGCAATATGAGTTACTCGACTCAATAAATTCCAAATTATTTCAAACAAACAATTAATTACTGATAACAAATATTTACAGCGAATTACTACTTCCCTTATAGAGACTGCCAAGTAATTAGCCTACTGTAAAATTACCAATTTGGTGGTTTTGTAGGTTAAAACCACGCCTCTGCATACCAAAATGTACGCTGCCAGACTAGGCCCACATTGGGTTTTAAATGCGCAGTGGAAGTGTGACAACCTTGGGGCTCTAGAGACAAGAGTGGCTAGCGTACTGTCCGCCGTACGCGGAGCAGACAATACAAGTACAAGGTACAATATACAAACAAAGGCACTTACCTCATGGTTGAAGGACACTGCTCTGGTGCCAACCTGAAGTTCTGTGTGTAAGTGAGTGTATGTGTATCGTGTCGTGACGTTACGAGTATTCTTCAGGTTAGATTCCGCTTCCAATTAGGCCGGAGGAGGTCACAGCATGCGGTCTTCAAATCACTCATTCACAATAGCGTCACTTTGGTTTGACCTTCAAACTATTTATCCAAAATATGTCCAAAACCCGTGTTATTACACCAAGATAGGGGTTATTAACTCAAACAACTGGGTCATGGTCCATTGTCCACCAAAAACGACCGGTTAAGAGACTGATTTCAACAAACGCGTCGCGGAACTCAACAGGCGAACCCACGCTTCTTTTAGCGGCAAATCAAGAGAAGCTGTCAAGTGTCAACGTCAAACTGACAAGTTAGATGTCACTTCGTTACACGCGCATTCCGTTAGGCGCACAGATAATAATCGGGACAGAACAGGTAGATTTGGCCGACGAACCATTAGTTGATATAGACGTGCAGCACCCACCGCTGTTCGTTAGCGTGAGCACCAGCGATCAGCGCAGGCGAGCGCCGCTGCTGACGTCACCACATGACAGCCCTTTAAATACTGGTAGTGATTATCCAAGTTGGAATTTTAAAAAAGCAAATTTTTCTTATTTATGTCATAACTTTCAATTAATAAAGTGGGATTCGTTGTTTGAGGGTCAAAGTTCAAGTTCGGCATTGGCATGTTTTTATAATCTTGTAAAAGACACTATTGATCGGTGTGTTCCTAGGAAAAAAAGTTTACTAGGTAACCGTAATGAGTCTAGAATTTACCCAGAATGGTACCCGTCAGATTTAATACGTGATATCAAGCGAAAGTGGAGACACCATAAATTATTTAAAGTAACGTCATCCCCGAGTGATTACGAAGTGTTTTCTCGGTACCGGTCAATAGTGAAACGTAAAATTACATCAGCTTATCAAGCTTACCAAAATAAGCTACAACTTAATTTTAAGGATGATCCCAAATCATTCTGGAGCTTTGTTCGAGCAAGGCAATCCAGACGTAATAAGCCCCAAATAACAAAGGATGGCATAGTGTTGAGAGAGGAGGAGGCTGCTGAGTGTTTTGCTTCCTATTTCCACTCGGTGTACAGTGACACACGGCCGACGTTAGACCCAGCCGCGGCGGAGCGCGCGGCCGGTGGAGCGAGCTCGGCGCGCGTGCACATCGACCGAGTGAGTGAGAAAGAGTTGAGCGCGGCACTCCAGCGGCTAAAGCCCAAGCAGTCAGTGGGTCCGGATGGAATACCACCTTTCATTGTCAGGGACTGTAGCTCAGTCTTTTTGAAACCACTGCTGCACATTTACAATCTGTGCTTGCAAGAAGGACACTATCCAGATCAATGGAAAATGACGCGAGTTATCCCGGTACCAAAGGGTGGCTCAGGGTCAGACGTCAGTGGTTATCGACCGGTGGCTGTGCTGTCGGCGTTCGCTAAGGTTTTTGAATCAGTGCTACATAAAGCCATTTACACGCAAGTGAGCCCACTACTGCATGATGCTCAACATGGTTTTCGAGTCGGTCGAGGTACGGGAAGTAACTTGCTGTCGTTTGTGTCGTATTTGGCGCCAGTAGTAGACGCTGGAGGGCAAGTTGACGTCGCGTACTTCGACTTTCGGAAGGCTTTTGATATGGTGGATAATGACGTACTACTAACAAAGTTTGCGGCGTTAGGTTTTACACCGCATTTACTAAAGTTCTTTGCGAGCTACCTGAGTGAGCGCCGGCAGTACGTTGAGTACGCCGGGCACAAATCTGAACCATTTTATACGTTTTCCGGGGTAAGTCAAGGCACGAATTTGGGTCCACTGGAATTCATTATTGTGGTTAATGATCTCCCTGAGGTTGTGAGCAGTGCGAGGTGTTTGCTATTTGCAGATGATCTCAAAGTATTTATCTCGATAGCGAACACCTCGGATTGCGAGCGACTTCAGCACGACCTCGATAAGGTGGTACAGTGGAGCCAGGAAAACAAACTGGCCTTCAATGTTACCAAATGTTGCGTGATGACGTACAGTCGCGCGCGGGTCCCGCTACATAATCACTATGAGATGGACGGCACAGTGATGCCGCGGGTCACGCATATGCGTGATCTTGGGGTTCATATGGTAGCCGAGTTGACGTTTCGCCACCATATTATAGATTTGTGTAGCAAAGCCTTTAAAAATTTAGGTTTCATTTTAAGACAATGTACGGATTTTAAAAGTGTAGCGGTAGTAAAACTACTTTATAATGCATTAGTTCGTAGTCATCTCCAGACAAGTGCCGTTATATGGAATCCACATGAAGGAAAATATAGTCTCATGGTTGAAAAAATACAAAACAAATTCGCGAGGTATTTATATTTAAAACTCTATGGGGTTTACCCATTCTACCCGTTGATGTATCCGAGTCTGTTTGTGTTGGGCATGGTCGGGTACACTAGGCTAGCGGTTAGGAGGGACGTAGCACTAGTAAAATACGTGGCGAGGGTGCTGCACGGGCTGGTGCACCACCCAGATGTGCTGGAGACGCTGCGGCTGCGCGTCCCGGACGGGTATGTGGGGGCGCGCCGCCGCCCCGCTTTATTAGATGTACCATGGGCTAGGACGAACCTACTGAAGTTTACCCCTTTGTCAAGGGCCGCATGTCTTATAAATAATATGCCGTCAGAAGACGTGTTTGATAGCCTGCCGAAATTTGTATCGGGAGCACAAAGGTGCATTGAAGTAGGCATTCAAATTTGAAACAAGGTATTTTTAATATTTTTTTTGGTTTTGTGTTTATTGTTAAATTTTATGTTTAAGTATAATTATTTTATAATGTAATAGATAGTTTAATTAGTGTGTATAACATCGAATTGGTACACTTACTGTAAGATGTTGTACTTATTGGTAAATAAATAAATAAATAAAATAAATATAAACTTCCACCGAAAATTGGTTTGAACGAGATCCAGTAAGTAGTTTTTTTTTAATATGTCATAAATCGTAAACCGCAATTTACCTTGAATTCAATCATTTCAAATATAAAAATTAAAAAATTACATTTCATTTCATAAACATAAGCCATATGCATAAACTGTGAATACCTACAGGTGTGTACGGAACCCTCGATGCGTGAATCCGACTCGCACTTGGCCGGTTTTTTTTTTATAATGTTAAACGTTAGACCAAATGATTCTAGATTACATAAACGTTACATCAAACAACGTTATAATAATTAAGTTTTAGAATAAATAAATGTTATATGTAAAGAAATTATATCAACAGTATATCTCACGTTGATTATATCTTATGAACGATAGTAAAATGAAATTAGACCAAATGAGTTTATACGTTATGAGACGCACCCCCATGAGACACTGCTACTGAAACTAGAGCACTATGGGATTAGATATACAGCTCTTGACTTAATAAGATCATACCTGAAAGATAGAACGGTAAAGTCCAAGTAAACGGCGTAAACTCATTAGGGTCAGAAATGGCAATGGGCGTTCCTCAAGGCTCGATATTGGTTCCATTCCTCTTTTTGGTTTACATTCATGATCTACCCCATTTACTTCTAAACCAACCGAAGATAGTGTTATTTGCAGATGACACATCATTGATATTTAAAATCGACAGACGGTCACAAACTCTTGACGACGTAAATAACTCCATTCTTCAGGTCCAAGACTGGTTTACAGTAAATAATTTGGTACTTAATTAAAATAAAACCAAATATATTCGATTTCAATTACCTATTGTCAGAAGTAGTGAATGTGACATCTTATTGAATGGAGATAAACAGGAATTTATTGATCAAATGGTTTTCCTAGAAATCACGCTAGATGGGAAATTACAATGGCGACCTCATATAACATCTCTTGCGGGGCGGCTAAGCTCGGCTGCTTATGCTGTTAGAAAGATAAGACAGTTAACAGATGTAGAAACCGCGCGTCTATTTTAGCTACTTCCACAGCGTTATGTCGTATGGCATTTTACTGTGGGGTAGGGCTGCTGACATTGAATCCATTTTTATTTTGCAAAAGCGAGCAGTCAGAGCCAATTATAATCAAAGTCGCCGCAAATCTCTCAGAGAACTGTTTAAAAGGATTAATATTATGACGGTACCTTGCCAATTCATTTATGAAAGTCTTATGTATGTAAGAAAAAAATCTACATCTTTTTAAGAAAATATGCGGTAGATATAATTTTAATACTAGAAATAAAGACAAGATAGATCAACCATTTTCAGATTAGCAAAAGTACATACATCTTTTATGGGGTACTGTGTTAAATGCTACAGCAAAATTCCTTCTGATATATTGCAATTAAATGAAAGGCGGTTTAAAAATCATATTAAGAGTACATTTTGTAAACGAGCTTATTAAAAATTAGAGGATTACATCCAAGATAAGAATGCTTGGAAACATGTTGGTCTCGCTCCATAGGACAGTCTTAGAGTTTATCAAACTGGTTGCTAACTTAACTGTATTAGATTTATTTTTCCCCTATGACACTGATTTACATTCTATGATTACTATAACTCATACACTGACTTGTAACATGTAAAATATTAGGAAATTTGTATTCTTGCCCTTGCAATGTTTGTAAGTATGTGGGCACCATGTATCTATCATATAATTAATTTATCTCTCTTTGCTTCTTTTTAAAAAATTTACCTGTCGTGGTATGGTAATTTTATTTTAGGTGTATTGTCTTCACATATAATTATATAAATATTGTATACAAATATTGAAAACATTTTAAAAGAGTAACGGTGGAGTTTCTTGCCCATTCTTCTCCATACGAATCTACCTTTTGGAAGGGGCAAGTAGAATCAATTCTATTTTCATATAACTGTTGACGTTCAAAAGTGCCTTTTAGTCAAAGTCAAAGCATTTATTTCAAATAGGCCTATATTTGAAATAAATGCTTTGACTTTCTTCGAAAATGTCATGTTATAATATTTATCAAAAAGAAAAATATTACTGACTTCAACTATCGTCTTGCCAATACACCAATTAGTCAAGTAAGTTTTCTCCGCGATCTTGGTGTGTTGCTAGATTCAAAACTCCATCTGGATGCTCATATAGAAAAAAATGTTAACAAAGCCTACCAAATGTTTGGTTTCGTAAAGAGAGATCTTCCAGAGATTTTCGTCGACCTTCCACCTTTTTGCACTTCCACAAATCAATAATCCGGCCACAGTTGGAGTTTGCTGTACCTATTTGAAATCCTTTTTACGTAAAATATTGAAAGGCTAGAACTAGTACAACGTAAATACCTTCAAGCTATGAATTTTAGATGTTATCGTAATTAAATATCATACCACCTACTTCTTAAAAAGTATGATGTTCTGACCTTAAAGTCTAAATGGAAACTTCTCGACTCTGTTTAATGTATGCCGCAATCATTTTGATTGTCCAGACTTAGTTGGGAGTCTGTGTTACCTGGTTCCTCCAACAGTTCATGTACGTGAGGTACGCTCTCGAAGTCTTTTTGCTACTAGCCTCTGTAAATCCAACGCTAGCTCGCGTTCACCTCTTCATCGTTTGGTTGAGACATATAACGATGAGTTTAAGTCAATCGACATTCTTGTCCTTAGTAAAAATGCATTTAAAAAGCAACCCTAAAGGATCAACAAAGTAATTTAAAATAGCGCAATATTATTCAATCATTTATCAATATAATTTATTCATGTATGCACACAAACTTACTTTTTCTTTTATAAATTGCAAAATCCAGATCCAGAGTTCTAGGACAATGGCTGTTGTATAGGTATTGTTTCTGTGTTACCAGCTAGTTTTAAATACTTTACATTGTAATCTGTGGAGAACGCTGTGGGTAGCACAATTGTTCAAAATGTAATATTTAAGATAATATGTCTATCTCTTATTGTGCTACTGTTTGTTTTCCCTTAAATAAATAAGTATCAAAAATCTATTGTCATATTTAAGGGTAGAATATACACTATCAAACTAAAGAACTTTCTCTATGGAACCAACGAATAATAAGAACATATGGTATCTTTCGGTTTAAATGTTGTATTGTTCCTTTGTCACATTAAATCCGATGGTTAACATAAAGGACCTTAACACCAAAGAAATATTACTTACACGAGATTGTGGTTTCTAAGCGAACGTATCGAATGCAGAAAGCGGAGGATACTGCTGTGGCGCAGCCAAGGAGAGCCTTATGACGGCGGTTGAATTAATCGATTGAAACGTATCATAAACGAATGGTGAAAATAAAGTTGTTTTTTTTATCTTCTGAGTATACTGGATGCTGAAAAAAAAATCTTAATGTTAATAAAACACAATTTAACCAAACTTAATCACTTAGGTTCAAAAATACAAAAGTGGCTGATTTTGAGTGATTTACTTATATATTTTCAATCCAAAACTTTAATAAAAATTCATATAATTTATTCGCTTGTGTTAATTTAGATATCTTTTTTTAATAGTGCAATGTTTAGGGGCAGCGTGTTACCCAGTAACTGTGTGTAGAGGTCAGATACGCAGTCGATTCATGTAAAATAATTATTTCAGGTACCTGCACCCGATACAACCGGGCTGGAATTGGTTTTCAGTCTAGCCGGACGGTTAGACAGGAAGCCAAACCCAAACATAGTTGGAAAAAGGTTTTGGCAGATTGCTAGGTTACATTCGGTTGATTCATACAAATTAAAAAGGCAAAGTAACCTGTGTAATATTACATTACACCGCCTTCAGCGAAAAATCCCTTATCTTCGAAATGATGAATTAATAGCTCCTACAATAGAAGAAATAATTATGTAATGGATAAGGGAAAGAAGTTAGATAATTACGACCCGTCGTGTTATTTCGGATAGTTTCGTAGTTGTTTCTGTATATATGACATGCTGATATGTTTATTTTCTGGCTCGGAAAAATATTTTTGTTCAATAAAGCTCGTTGCTAGCGTTATTAAGTGAACATAACTTTGGTAGGATACATAATTTAGGTTAGTAGTTTGTATTCAGAATTGTCTTCATAGTCAAATATGGCTAAGCACACATAATCTAAGGGAATTGAATAGGTAGGAAATTCTGAATATTTAAGAACCATTAATTATTCCAGCACAATGTAGCTTAAATTTCCTTCCTCATACTACCCTTCATCTTAAACAATGAGGCTTATTTCTCATCATTAGGCATCATGAAATATTCATCAGTATTTCAAAACAATATTATGTTTGAAAACCCAAAATTATCAGGAAATCGCGACAACCATTGAATGGTGCCAAAATAATCGCAGTCACAAGAAGAAATCAACGGCACAGGAAGTGAAAGCGCCATCGAAATTCGATTTACATAACTAACATGCGGTAACGACTGAGATCAAGACCCTACTATGGAAACAAATTTGAAACAAAGCGAAGAAAACATGTTTTGATTTCCATCGATCATAATCATAACATATTATTCATGACGTAAAACATCATGATGTATTTGACTTCGTGAAATAATATTATTTTTAAAATAAATATTAATAGTTATCAGTAAATAATGTTGGTGCCAGACGTTAAGAATAGCACCATTCTGTTTCTTCCCGTGGGAGTCGTGAAAGGCGACTAAGGGACTTACTAGAGAATGGGCGGCGTCAACCCACCTGCCAAACGCGCAGATTATGGCAAATAAAATATTGAGGGAGGCTTCCAGCAGTGGAGGTCTTTCAGCTGAAACTATGATAACGATGGTAGTGAGATTTTTTTGTACGTACAGTACCTACTACAATACAAATTGAAAATCCAAGTGTCTAATGTATACGTGACGCACATGATTCAGAAGCTTCTATTGTAGATGAAATTGCAGTTTTAATTCATCATCATCATCGTCATCTCAGCCGCAAGACGTCCACTGCTGGACATAGGCCTCCCCTATTTGGGGGGCAGTTTTAATTATTGAGAAGAAAAATCAAGCCCCATAATAGAAGTAAACTAGTTTCTAAAGGAAAATAGCAACAACGAAGCTTATAATGGTATTATCAGCATAGGTAATGAAGTGTCATTCAGCCACAGCGTTGATAATAACAGCAAAGAAGCTACAAACTAAAGTTATGAAGTTCAATTTAGAATGAGTAATCTTTTTCTTTCAAATAGCTCGTTTGAGTAACTATATTGTTTTCATTGATCTTGTATACTGTAGTACTTTCATCTTAGATTAAATTTATTAGGCTAATTTGTCTACCCTATACTAATATAGTTTTTTCTTAGATTTTGTAGGTACAACAAATTCGTTATTTTTGTTTTAATCTGTAACACTTGATTATTTCGGACAAAACTTTTGATTAGGTGTCTCTCTACTCTCTTTTTCCTAGTATCTATTATAGTTGACGTTTATTTAGGTTTGAATTATCATTTAATTTAGAGGATGAATGAAGGGCGACTGACAAAAGGTATTTTCAAGGTAAAAGTGAGTGGAAGCGCTGGGAAGTGATGCCCTAGGGGCATATAGTGACCTTATTGTGATGTTCTTAAAAAAATCAGCTGCAATGCTGCAACCGGTTTGCGTCTATGACCAAATATATGAACGTAAGAAGAAGCAAAAGGCATATGTAAGAATTGTAGTAGGTGATGTTCGGTAGTTTCTGCCCCACTTTTCTACTGCCAAACTCACGCTTATGAGTTATCATCAGCCTCCAAAATACTGCATTTCAGCTTAAAACGGTAACCACACATAGATAACGAACTGCTTTTTTATGGTTTGATACTGATAATATACATAATTCATAGCACCGTGAAACTTAGATGAGGGGGACCTGTCAATCACTTGACTGAAATTTTAACGGTGAAATTTTTTCCTGTTGTTCTGAAGAAGTGACCATCGGCAACAAAATTACAGAGTTTGTTATCCCGTTGCAATACATGTTTTTCGTGTGTTAAATGAAAATTTCAACTATAATCGTGTTATAATGGTAAGTCAAGATAGCAACAAGGTTCAGATAAACTGTATCGCGCTATGCGCATCACAAAATACAGCGGCATTACCGACTCCAAAACAGAAAGGGAACGGATTAAAAGTTTTAAGTGATTTAATCTTGCTAAGGGCGAAAGATTTGGCAAAATTTTCCCTGCAAATTAAATGGAAATTTGGACTTTGGAGTCATTCCTAAAACGGTACGATTTCGTAGTTCGTTAGGAATATTATTTCGCTTTCAAGTCCAGTAAGTGGAGGCACTTACCTACCGTTTTAAGCAAATATTCTTGATTACTTGGGTTGAAGAGATCTCTTATAAAGTACTTTCAGAACTTCCAAAGTTATGGTGCCTTAACAACATCCATGTTTAATATAGCTGTTAGAAGAACCAACATATCCCCTATATTGTTCACAATGCGGATAAGAATAGAACAATCAACCTATCTCACGAATATTTGTGACAAACTTAGAAGACATGATAAGCACATTATCATCGTAACGTTTTCAAAACAAACTTTACAATTTAAGTCACATTATGAAACGTAATCTCCAAAATATCATCACTCATTTCATTTAGCACCTCTGAGATTTAAGGGATCAAATCATCGCCTATTGTGATTGTCGCCTACACAAAAACTTTTTTAGGCGTCTTTTGACTAATAAAAGCGTTTCTTTTGAGCTTTATTCCCTTTTGTTGATGGAAACTTTGAATACTTTGATTTACCTAATGTAATTTTTTCTCAACTTTTTTGTTGTTTACTATTTTGAACAGTCGGGACTTGTTTTTCTCGACGTCTGGTCTCGCTTGCTAAAAGCGTATGCATTGTTTTCATGCCAGAGGTGAAGAGAGGACGCTTTTTTTGGGATTAAGTTAAATTGATAGACCATTTTACATTTTGGACATAACATTATTAATTTAAATTGAAACATCTGCGAACTACATTAGTTTGGAAAATATATTTCAAAACTTTTTATTCGTTCACGAAGCTTTTATTAAAAATATACATGCTGCCTGCCACATTTATTGGCTCCAGCTCAAAATGTATAGCAAAAGCGTAACGTTTATGCCCCAACAATCAAATTTCCGAAACCTTCTCTATACATATTGACCCGAACATCACCTAAATCCACAAGACCCAACAATTTTCTACGATCGAACAAACTGGACCTCTGGTGTTGCTCATTGATGCATGACGTCACTGCTCCATCACTTCAAATATTCACGGTCCAATGCTTTGAATGACGTAAAGCAACCAGAATTGCGTGCAGCTTGTTAGATTAACAGGCATTCGTCGTTGTACGTGATTTTATAGCTGTAATCTATCAAAGGGAGATTTATGACCGAGATTCCTGTTTAGTGTAGGAAATTGGATGGATTGGGTGAGGGAAATTGTTTTTTTGACCTTTGTGGGATCAAGGTCGTGTTCTATGATCACCTTGTGTTAACAAATGGTTGATTTTTTTTTTGTCAGTCAATGCTTTATGGAGTCAATGTTCTGTGGAGGGCAGCCTAGTAGTTGCGTTAATAGTTCTAAAGGTGCCTCCAGATTTTCTCAATTCTTAACAATTGTTTTCGTCGCTCGATGTGAGTATTCTGACGAGCAATAAGATCTAGTTTCTAGGTTTTGTCGCCTGTTATCGATCGATAAATGTCTAGGGATCAAAAAAACTACCACAGAGGCGACCGAAAAAACACGATATAGGTCATCTGTTGCTTACACGTTCAGTCGATTTTGCTTGATCACATCGTTTTTAGGGTTCCGTTGCCAAATGGCAAAAAACGGAACCCTTATAGATTCGTCATGTCTGTCTGTCTGTCTGTCCGTGTATGTCATAGCCATTTTTTTCCGAAACTATAAGAGCTATGTTGTTGAAACTTGGTAAGTAGATGTATTCTGTAAACCGCATTAAGATTTTCACACAAAAATAGAAAAAAAACAATAAATTTTGGGGTTCCCCATACATAGAACTGAAACTCAAAAAAATTTTTTTCATCGTACCCATACGTGTGGCATATCTATGGATAGGTCTTTAAAAATGATATTGAGGTTTCTAATATCATTTTTTTCTAAACTGTATAGTTTGCGCGAGAGACACTCCCAAAGTGGTAAAATGTGTGTCCCCCCCCCTGTAACTTCTAAAATAAGAGAATGATAAAACTAAAAAAAATATATGATGTACATTGCTATATAAACTTCCAACGAAAATTGGTTTGAACAAGATCTAGTAAGTAGTTTTTTTTTTTATACGTCATAAATCGTAAACCGCAATTTACCTTTCATTCAATCAACTCTAAACTATAAAAATTAAAAAAATAGGATTTAATTTCATAAACACAAGCCTTATGCATAAACCGTGAATACCTACAGGTTTGTACGGAACCCTCGGTGCGCGAGTCCGACTCGCACTTGGCCGGTTTTTTTTATCTTTCACAGTCTAGCTGTCGTTCTTACGCCAAACCAATTAGTTAACTACTTGCTATGTACACAACACCGGCAGGAAATGTTATAATATCACCTACATACAAAACCGGCCAAGTGCGAGTCGGACTCGCGCACCGAGGGTTCCGTACAAACCTGTAGGTATTTTCGGTTTAAAAATATATATATTTTTTAATTTTTATATTTCAGTTGATTGAATGTAAGGTAAATTGCGGTTTACGATTTATGACGTTTTAAAAAAAAACTACTCACCCGATCTCGTTCAAACCAATTTTCGTTGGTAGTTTGCATGGTAATGTACATCATATATTTTTTTTAGTTTTGTCATTCTCTTATTTTAGAAGTCACGGGGGGGGGGGACACACATTTTACCACTTTGGAAATGTCTCTCGCGCAAACTATTCAGTTTAGAAAAAAATGCTAATAGAAAACTCATTACCATTTTTGAAGACCTATTCATAGATACCCCACACGTATGGGTTTGATGAAAAAAAACATTTTTGAGTTTCAGTTCTATGTATGGGGAACCCCAAAATGTATTGTTTTTTTTTCTATTTTAGTGTGAAAATCTTAATGCGGTTCACAGAATACACCTACTTACCAAGTTTCAACAGCATAGCTCTTATAGTTTCGGAATAAAATGGCTGTGACATACGGACAGACAGACAGACAGACAGACAGACAGACAGACAGACAGACAGACAGACATGACGAATCTATAAGGGTTCCGTTTTTTGCCATTTGGCAACGGAACCCTCAAAAGTGTTAAATACGAAAACTAACGCAGGAGCGACCGCTACCAAATAAAATAAGCAATTTTCTAAATCGGTCCACAGTTAATAAATATATACTTATATATACGAGTATAATAATGTACATTGAAAAATCTAAGAGGTGAACATAGAACCTCCTTATTTTTTTAATTCGGTTAAAAAATTATGAAATCTGACGGTACCTCAAGATACTATACTTTTTCTAGGGATCTATTTTTTTATTTATAAACTGTTATAGGTCTTGCCATGTTCGAAATTGGATCCCATTAACCTTTGACTGTGTAATAACTAACACCAAAGACTAATAATAAGACTCTGTTTTACCGGCTTAAATGTTCATAACATTGATGTAATGACGAACGTAATACTACACGATAAGCTCAGCCGGATACCCGGAGATATTGTGTTGATAGCCAATTCTAGGCTTGAATGTTATGACCAATAAATAATATGGTTATGCTAATGTACGATACTGCAAAGTAGGTTTATGTAGACCTTGGCTGGAATTTTCCATTTACGAGTATATTATCCTATCACTTACAGTTACATTACGATAATGTCTGGTGGGTAAATATTTTTTCTAGCAACGTCCACCCTTATTAATCTGGCTGATGTATTCGCTATACCTACCTACTTTTTTAAATATATGTCAAGTTGTGGGTACCCAATGGGATTTCATTCGCTAGACTACCGTACAGCCATACAAAGTTTTGTCCCCTATTTTGGCTCTTTAATCCGTACTGCAACATTTTATGCTAGACTCAGCAGTTCAGGCTATGATTGTCTATCTGTGAATGAATAAATGAATGACCTTAAGATTTTTTAATAAGGAAACCTTTCAGGCACAATGACCTCGGCGCTTACGGTGAACCAATAAATTCAGACCTTGCTTAAAGTGGTTTCTTTAGTTCCACTTTGAGCTACCAAGCAGACGAGTTTGTGGCAATATATCATTGCTATTACAATGCGTTATTTCATGGATTAATAATTAGAGAAATATATATATTAGAAAATCTTAGGTAGGTATTTGTAATCTTATTCGGCACACTCGTCAAATTGGAATGGAAGCGTACTATTTATTTATTTATTTAAACTTAACACAAAAAGGTACAAAGGCGGAATTAATGCCTAAGGCATTCTCTACTATTTACTAGCGGAACTTGCATACAATACTGTAGAGGATTTAGCCCGCATAGTTTTCATGAGAAAGAGTTCAACAGTTACAGCCTGACTAATTAATATAGAGGACAGAAAACTATAGAGATGAAAAACTGACAGAACAGTAATAGTGTAAAAAAAAAACAACATAAACATCATCTGGGCACGCTAATTCTATCATTAACCTTATCCATCGCTTTCCACCAGGCGTGGTCGAAGACAGGAGCAGGACCATTCAGTAAAAACTAATGACTATTATTAATATCTCATAATTATTTTTATAAACAAATTTTAGTTTATAAAAATAATTATGATAAATTTCCACTAATTAAGCCTTTTATTGAAACTTAATGGACTTAATTAGCACTTACAGACCTATAACAGATGACCACAGTCCACCAAAACGTTCTCTTTCAAAACGAGATCCAAAATACTTCTAGAAAAGAGACGAGTAATTTAATAAGTATTTTTAGTAACCGTGTTATTATTTTCTCATGATAATATCTCTCCATCAAGTGACAAGTGAATGTAGGAGAGCCGCCAAATATATCGCTTATCAGAGCTACAGTCACCATTCGTTCGCAGACAGTGTTATGAACATTCATTTTGTCACGTCAGGTGTGTTCGCACGCATGTTACAAGGGCTATGAAAGCAGCGGGAGACACTTCTTATTGACCCATTTGAGAAGCGTGTCGGTAGGTGTAAACATTGTTATGTAGTTCGGGGTCAATGTGGCGGCTCTTATTATTTTTCCTCCAACTGAAAGGTGTTTTTGTGGCGACCTAGTTTTTTTGCTTTGGGACTAAAAAGCTGAAACTGAACGCGTAAATAAACAATTGGTGCTTATTGCGCTTTCACAACTCAAGTACATCTTTTTTATGGCATATCATGAATGGGCCTATAAATTAAATTATTGATTATACGGGCACCTCAAAGAAAGTTTTGTTTCACCACGTACACATGGGGGTAGGCAGGAACCAGAGAACGCCGCCTGCTACGAGCCTAACATATTCTATTTGCTTCGTTTATGTTCATAATTCTGGTCATACACGCACGCCGGTTACAAGATCTACGCATCTAACCTTTCTGAAGAACATCATCAATAATGTCACTAATGTAAGGAACGCAAACTAGCACTAAACTGCAATATTCTAGTTCTAGTATAAGAAGGTACGTAATCTATGTCAATAGAAATGATACGCTGTTCAAATAGATCCAGCCATTTTTTAGTCATGTGGTCCCCTCATATGACTAAAGAAAGGCAGGATCGATTTTATTTATTACTAGCTTTTGCCCGCGGCTTCGCCCGCGTGGATGTCGGAAATTTACGCAGGTATTTTCCTAAAATAAAAGATTTTTCTAAAATAAAAGTAGTCTAATTAATTACTCCTTATTACATCAGCTACCTGCCAATAAAAGTCCCAGCAAAATCAGTCCAGCTATTTCCGAGATTAGCCGGAACAAACAGACAAACAGACAAAAGTTAAAAAAAAAAGATTTTTTGGTGTAAGTACCGTATTCACTTTCATATACATTTAGTGAAAAGCTGTTAATTTGAAATCACAAACAGACACTTCAGTTTAAACGAAAAATGGGAATAGTTGTCCGGTAAACTGAAACTTCTTATTTCCATGGTAATTGTGGTATGGTTTTCTTTCTCAACTATCGAAATTTGGACAGGACAACATCAATCGGGTCAGCACTGTTAATACTGAATAAATTTGCTTTAAAATTCACTTTCAGTTAAATTCGCTCGCTTAGTCGCCCCAATGAGTCAGAATATATTGCTCCACCGCGAGTATGTAAACCAAGTTGTTAGTAACTGGAAACTTATGGGTTTAATAATGCATGTTTTATTATTCAGCCTTATTTTTGCTGTAACTGACTGCTGTGGAAGCGCTGAGATATGGCTGTAAGTGTTGGTTTAAGTTGGATAAAAAGCGCTTTAACGCTTTAGGTGTTTAATTTGTAAATTCTGTTTAAAATAGTTTATTCTTGGTTGAAATTTTAACAGAACGTTTGCAAGTATTATCTTGTTTAGCTTTTTAAAGAGAATATATAAACAAAGATTTATTCCATCCATACTTCCATACTAATATTATAAATGCAAAAGTAACTCTGTCTGTCTGTCGGTCTGTCTGTCTGTCTGTCTGTCTGTCTGTCTCGCTTTCCTGCTAAAACTACTGAACCGATTTAAATGAAATTTGGTACACAGATAGTTTAGAGCCTGAGAAAGGACATAGGCTACTTTTTATCCCGGTAGTACGTTCCCGCGGGATAATTTCCGACCTCCACGCGGGCGAAGCCGCTGGAAAAAGCTAGTTATGAATAAAAATGGAAACTACAATAAAACAACTCTGGTTATGGATTTATTACATTGCTTTTTACTGGAAAGTTAACTTTTCATTTAGTTTATTGAGACAGCATAAAATGAAAAAAAAAAAAACATCTATCAAATGTATTTCAAAGTGTATTTAAGCATGCATAGTGAATACGGTTCCTCAACTTTGAACAAAGGTGGTTAGAAAATCCCAAGTTCATTGCGAAAATCGGATTTCCTGCAGTACAAAGCCTGTTTCGATTCTATTGTAGGCTGTTATGCCTAGTCCCAATACACACTTTATTTCAAAGAACGGGAGTTGAACATTTCAAACCACTGTTACGTGTGATAGGACCTAGAAATAATGGACTTTATGTATTATGGTTATATATATGTGTGTATATATGTATATATGTATGTATTTTCTGAATTATCTATACCTATGTTGCACCTGCCATGTTTTGTCTGTGCATCACCCTAAGGTTGACTGATAGAAAATGCCTCAGGCATTAAGTCGGCCTTTGTACAGTATTTTTTACTTGTGCATAAAGTTTTAATAAATAAATAAATAAAATAAATAGAGTTTGTTTTCTTTCGCTTAGCAAAATATTTGATATTTATATTTATACAAATAAAATCCAATTAATTACCTAAACAACCATGATTTTTTAGTTCTCAACTATTTATGAACCTATTATTAGGGTTTTTTTTCCAAAAACACATTATTTATGATCTTAAAGCTTTTAAAAACTTTAAGAGATCTCTAAAAACATTTTGTTTGAGTTTAAACACCATTAATGGCTTTTCTTATCGAAACTTTCTGTCTTAATGGCCGACAAAGAACATAACGATTTGTTAATTGCTTTCCATATTAATTGCAATAACAAGAACAATCTTTTGATGCCTTGAATAAAAGTGAAAGGTTAAATACGACCATATTTCTTGGTTAGAAAAGCCTAGAAAATCCTATACTACTACTAATATTATAAATGCGAAAGTCTGTGAGGATGGATGTATGTGTATGTGTATGTTTCTTACTCTTTCACGCAAAAACTACTGAACGGATTTGGATGAAATTTGGAATACAGTTAGTTTATAACCTGGATTAACACATAGGCTACTTTTTATCACGGTAATACGTTCCTGCGGGTCATTTTCCGACCTCCACGCGGGCGAAGCCGCTGGCAAAAGCTAGTAAATGATAAATTATTTTATTTCTGTAAGTAGGCTCAGTACACACGGCTATAATTATCAAGATCATGCATTTTCACTTTTAGCTGACCTTGCATTGTATAGGCTTTTTGTACAATGAGAAGTCAGCTTATAATGGAAGTGTCTAGCTTGATTTTTCGCCGTGCGTACAAACACTTTTACATGAAATTACAATTCCCTACTATGTCGGGTTTTTTTTTTGCATGGGAAGTCATCAAATAACTTTTCCCACTCTGGGTGGAGCGGGAGGGTGTGTCAGACTTTTACTGACTAAAACCCACCCGTGTTCCTTCAGTTACCCATATGCCAGGGCCACCGTATCTCGTTTGAACAATCTCGCGACCTTGGCAGGCATCGGTCCTAGCAGACCCCTTCAATGCAGCTGAAATCTCTTTGAGGCGCGCGTGGAACACTACGCGCCGTCGACCCGAACTTGTTCCTTACCGGGTGGCGAGCTACCCATTGCTCGCCGCCCGCAAGTTCGCGCCTACGGTGGCTGGGAGTTAGCGATCGACTCCCGACGCCCGGGGCGTATCCTCCTGCGGCGGCTAGGGACGTGAGGGCGCAGAGACTGCCACTCGCTCACGCGCCCCGCCTCCTTCTTCAACATAACTGCTTCACAGAAGGAGGTGACGGCTTCTTATGCCCTCTCGCTCCGTACCATGGCTCGCACCAGGGCCGGACGCGGTCGCCGCCGCCGATCGCCTCCACGAGGACACGGCGGTGCTCCGCCCAGGCGGGGCACACCTCCACCGTGTCCTCTAGACGATCCTCGCAAACTATGTCGGGGTTGGTTTTCAATTTAATCGAATGCAGCTGACCAGTATTTTACATGGAGCGACAGCCTCTCTGACTTCCACAATCCAGTTATTGGTTACACAATATACCTTGGTACTTACCAAAGGATATCGTGTAGTCGTGTGGTCAGAATGGTGTCAGACATCCAAGCTTCTCACTACCCGTAACGATCGTCAAAGATCTACAAAAGACAACTTGATCCAGTAGCTTTTAAGGCACGAAGGGATCTCAGTGTGTAAAAATGATCACGTATCCACGAACCACGTCGTCGCTCTCGCACGTCCAGTTAGGTAGGCCCAGATTCGAGTAAGAGGTCAATCGTCGAATCCAACTCGGCTGGGCAGCGTTCGGGAAGCTACGCAATATCTTCTCTCTCTCTTGTCTCAAGACAAAAGTCCCCAGTGTATGTTGCTACCTATGAGAAATAGTAAATTTGGTAGTAAAATAAAATACCAATATCTAGCTATGCAGTTTGGTTTCGTCTCAGTATTTCTTCGACGAGAGCAGTGAAAACTCAGTGAAAATGGCCGCGATTAACGACTTGTGTGTCGTAGATTCGAACCCTAACAAGCGCTTTACCTTGTAAATTCTTTCTCGAAAACATCGTGAAGAAACCGGCATGGCCCAGAACCAAAACTTCGAAGACATGTGACATCTATGATCATGCACTGAGCCCACTTGGTAATTTACGGCCCACTCCCTCTCACTGAGGAGAGGTCTGTGTCCCACACGTTCAAACATTATAGGCTACTTATATATGTTTATTCCTTTTGGTGGAAACAAAAGAACAACAATAATTATACATTTAAAATCATAGTTGATCATTGAGATTTTGAAAATACAGAGACTGAAACTCATTCAACTGATTACATCCAAGTAAATTCTAGGAAATGTAATAAGTACCAGTTTTCCCATTACGTTGGGTAATTATTAAAGAACTGTTTTCTCAGAATTATTAAAAGCGTTCTATTTAAATTATCCATATAGAAGTTCTCTTTATATTCTGTGTCTTGGATCTGAAATAATCTGATTACATATATTTATAGTTAATTACAACACCATTTACATTAATTAACATAGAAACAGATAAAAGGTTGACAAAAATTATATGAAGTTAAACAACACAGAACACCAGACATTTTATTCCATTCATCCACAAACACATCACATGATCCCACCTAAAAATTACATCGTCATAGCACCTGCAAAATACAAAGAATTTGTAGATTTTTCATAAAGTGATTGCCCTTAGCCTATATTCTTTTTTCTTAAATATGTCACACTATATTTTGGAACCCGGCGTCGGCACTAACAATTAAAATAAGAATAGCTCGTACCGCGTACAAAATAATAGCCTGTCAGTCAGATGGTACAACTCTAACTGCCTAGGGTGCTGCGTAATGTCCTTGGCTTAGAACGAATTTCTATTTACGCTGAGACTTTTTGATGAATTCTCATAACAGTTATTAAAAAAAATTAGGGCTTAGGGCGAATTTCACTTATGAAACGGAACGCGGTTAGCCCCTTTAGACTACGTTCCAGAGCTGTCAATGCGGGGAGTATTCACACTAAACCCGCTATTATTTCTTTAACCATTATGAAAGCCTCACACAAGATGACCGATTACCTGGTGAATGCCGCAAGAATCCGCTGGATGCGAGAAGCACAGAACCCGTTGAAGTGGTGGTGCTTGGGAGAGGCCTATGTCCAACAGTGGACGTCTTTCTACTGAAATGATGATGATGATGATGATTATGCATAAAAGTATATCTTAAAGAAGCTCCAACAAAAGTTAACAGAATCGTGCTTATACAAACAAAACATAATTTTTCAAGTTACATTCTTTTCTTTGAGACGTATGAAAGCAAAAAAGATGCTTTAGAAAATTCCTTTTATTTCCTCATCTTTTGAATCCGGTTTAGCGACCGTGGTTGAAAATCTACCTGGATCATAAATCATTGCGTTCTACTCTGTGACTGAAAATCGCTGAGCTAAATTCAAAACATTTTCCGAATTCATAGAGCAAAAGTAGTCCATAACTTATCGTACAGCAGTGTAAAAAAAAACAATGGATATTTTTTAATTGGATTTCTGGTAAAACCCTCACTTCGCCTGCAGTCATAATTCATTATTATTGCTTGTGTTATTATGATATTATTAATTTTATTTGGTATGTGGGCGACGCTAATTAATTGTAATTATCAAATTATAACAGTGACGAGTTATAGAATGAATTATTCTTAATAAAGTATTTTGTACAAAATCATCATTGCCATAATCAGCCTATATTGTTCCCACTGCTGGGACACAGGCCTCCTCTCAGTGAGAGGGAGTGGGCCGTAATCCACCACGCGGGCCCAGTGCGGGTTGTTAGGCGTCACATGTCTTCGAATTTTTGGTTCTAAGACATGCCGGTTTCCTCACGATGTTTTCTTTCACCGTTTTGACAGCAGTGGTGATGAAATTATTTACACAAAGTAAACCGCCTTCCTGGGTTAGAACCTACGACTTACAATTTGTTAGTAGCTGATACCGCTGGCCCACTGCATTCTGCTATGTACAAGATATGATTTACAAATATAGATATCGCAGATTCAAATGGATTATTGTCCGCGTGCTCGATGATGATGTCCGCCATGTTGTTTTATTATAAATCAGTGCGCACGACCGGCGCAAGCGCTGTCTCGGAAGCAAGAGAGCTCTCGAATATCGAACGCACTACTGATAGACACAACATTGACACCGACAGCTTCGACATTGACAAGCAGTCAGTCGTCTTTGACGTTTGCGCGGTGCTGCCATTAGAAAAACGATTAAAATAAGTGGCGACGCAATGCCTTATGCGTTACTATCTCTAACATAGATGTAGGAGTTTTACATAGGTATCATTGTTAATTGAATGTTTAACATAAGCACTTTATCGGTGAAAACTATTTTACATTAAAACTTGGTTTTGTTACACAGATGGTGTTACAAAACCAAGTTTTAATGTGAAATAGTTTTTGTGTTGTAATATTGAACAGTAAAATCAATCTGTCTATCCTTTTCTAACACAGTTTAGGTCAGCTTCCAATCTTGTCAGATGCAGCTGAATATCTGTATTTTACTTGGAACGACTGCCTATGCGACCTCCACAGCTCAGCTGCTGGGTAACACGACACCCTATGGTACAACGTGTTGTCAAAAAGTTAAATACTCGATCGTTAAAACATCCTTTCGAAAAACACATAAATCTCGATGTGCAAAAACGCGGAAACACACTTCGCACCACACTCTACCCGTCACCTCCTACTTGCTGGGTAGCACGACACCCTATGGTACAACGTATTGTCAAAAAGTTAAATACTCGACCGTAAAAACATCCTTTTGAAAAACACATAAATCTCGATGTGCAAAAACGCGGAAACACACTTCGCATCACACTCTACCCGTCACCTTCTTCAAAATATAATCCGAGACGTATATCTCGGCCTCGATAAAGAACGTCTCACCTGACAAAATAAACCTATATTTAACCTGAATATAGACCTTAATCCCTATAGCGGAAGGCACTAGCATGAGTTATGAATCTTATGGGGAGATAAAGGGCCGTAACTAGCGAACGTGTCGGGAGAAGAAATGGGAATAGATTAGGTAGTGTTACTAAAAATGTGGGAATGAATTCCGTTGTTTTTTCGGTCGTGTTTTGTTCGGATATTTAGTGTTCTGCGAAAAATTAAGATTGACATAACTTTTTATGTAATTACAGGTATTCGGTAGGTGATACGTGCAATTTAGCCATGAGAAATATTTTTAAGACTATGCGGAATCTATCTAAGGCTACGCACAAGGTGTCCCTATTAACCGAATTGAAGGCGTTCTTTATGTCAACCTTCAGGGTGACCTCTACTTTGCCAGAATTTAGATAGGTCGACAAAGCGTGTACGGCAGCCTCGCAGCCCCCTTTAGAGCCATAACCTAGCTGCAGGGGCTGAAATTTTTTCGAAACAACCTCACCATAAAATTTACAGCAAATCTTGGCTGCCATACGACGGTAAGTAGTTCCCACGGCAATGGGACGAATGCCGCCATCCTTCTTACGTAGGGCGCAAAAATTGGCCCCGTACAGGACGTCGATGACGGCCTCGTTCACCTTGCCGGAGAGCATAAGGTTAATCAGAGCCGTGAGCTCCTTCAAGAGCAACTCACCAGCTTCCCCGGCGCCTGAACAGACAAGGTCCTTTATGTGCTGAGGACTCAGACCGTCGAGGCCGCCAGCGGAGCCGCTCCGGAAGGAACAGACGGCTGCGATTAACTCTCGACCTGTAATGGTGAGGGAATTATTGTCCGGATCAGGGGGGTCGGGAAAAGAAAGGCCAACCGCTGGGGCAGGGTGTTTGCTCTCCAGAGCTGCGAGCGTTTCAGGAGAACACGGTGCCACCACATCACTACTGAACAGAATCCTGGCTGCTCCGCTAATATCACCTTCCGCTAACTTAGATTCCACCAAATGTCGGTAATTTTGAATCCAAATTGTGAGCCGAAATATTACAATTTTCTTTTATTTGTGCAGTTAATGTTTTTTTGTTTGCCAAATTCTTTTGTACATGTAAAATTCTGTAAGGGAAGGTGAGCAGCTGTTCCCAAGCACTTTGCGAGTTCTCCCGGGCGGCAAGACGAACGCAACCTGCTAAGTGTTGCGCCACAAGCGGTCTAGCCCCGCGGGGAACTCGCTTCAAAACTGGTACAGAATTTTTGAATTTAGAGAGGGTTTTCCAAAACGGGTCATCGGATGTAGTTGGTGTTGTAGGTGTTGATGTAAAGACAGGGTCTGAAGTGAGTGCATTGAGTGGTTTGTGTACTTTTCCAATATGCACATTCAGACCCCGCTTACCTTTAAAAAACCGTGCCTGGGTACAAAGTGGACATCTCTCCAGGATGTTCAGTGATGCTGAAGGTTGACCAGCGCTAATTACCACCACATCGCTGCTGCCACCAATCATTCACTACTTATTTTGCTTAAATCTAAATAAAAATATTATATAAAACAAATTAAATGAGTAAAAACACAAAATGTCTGTGTGACACCGATGACAACGTCGCCGGTGACGGGAGCGACGCGACGCAGTCGCGCAGGCGGCCTAGGGCGCCGCGCCACCTATGCATTTTGGCGCAGCGCTGGCAACCGTTGCCGGGAGACATGCGAACTGGCGTTGCGTCATTGAACTTCCTGTTCATCCAAGGCCTCGAATTGTCGCACTTTGAGGAATAAAAGTCTATTTACAAAACGAGATTGACTGTTTATTTGGATGATTTATTATGGCATTTATGGAAAAACGTGACGGTCACTTATGTCATAGTTTTTACTGTTCTGTTGCTATGGTGCTGTGCCTAAAGATGTGATATATCTCAAAAAACGTTTATTTTTTTATTTTAGGAACGTATTTTAGATAAACTCTGGCTTATTATACCAAGCTAGGTAAAGCTAGGATTCAATATACATATATTTATTAGTTTATTTTCAAATATTATCACACTTGGTTGACACATTGACACATGTGTCAATGTGTCACAATGTCCACACAAAAAAAAAAAAAAAAACTATTCAATTAGCGACGAGTTTGATTTTGTCTAGAGTTTAGATTGTCCTTTTGAGCAGGACCGGCTGTAAAATATTAACAAGTTATATGTCACTGTGTGAATTTAAGTAATCACAGAGTGTAAAAGAATGTGATAAAAATAATGAATTATAATTATTATTATTAATTCAATCAGCACCAGTTGAAGTGGCCCAAGTATCGCCACATCAACTGGTGCTGATTGAATTGTATAATTCATTATTTTTATGACATTCTTTTACACTCTTACAGCCGGTCTTGCTCAAAAGGACAATCTACTAGTACTTAGGGACCTATTTAATGTTGAAAACATAGACTGATAAGTCATTTATTACAACCTTTTTTTTTTTTTTTTTTTCAGGATGGGAAATCATCAAATGACTTCTCCCGCTCTGGGCGGAGCGGGAGGGCGTGTCAGACTTTTACTGACTAAAACCCACCCGTGTTCCATCAGTTGCCCATGAGCCAGGGTCACGGTATCTCTTTCGAACAATCACGCGACCCCGGATTTATTACAACCTAAACCCCAGCTTCATATTTGTCTAAACTTTAGACAAATGAGTAAGCTGGAGTTTAACTGGATGATGTTAAACCTTTAGATACTAAAGGTTCAACCTCAACCAGTTAAACTTATACATTTAACCCTAACAAACAACAAGTACTGACTTGTTACCGGAAAACCGTGAAAGTTATATTATGAGGTAACATGAACCTGCAGAGTGCCCAAACAATCTGTTTCCTGCTACAAACGGTAACTATACTAACCAAAACTCTAACTAGCATAGAGAAATAGTGTTGCCATTAATATAATTAAAATAGATTTTCAACCGACGAAAAAAAACGGAGGAGGTTCTCAATTCGACGCGTATATTTTTTTTTTTTTTTTTTATGTATTACCACGCATAACTTTTTACATAGTAGTCCGATTGTGACAATTCTTCTTCTATTGGAAAGGGTATACTCCCAAGGTGGTCCCATATAAATTTGGAAAACAAAATCGAACCCTAAGGGTCGGAAAACAGGGGATGATTGATTGTTCACTCACTGATTGTAATGTTTAACCACGCATAACTTTATACAGAGTAGTCCGATTTTGATAATTCTTTTTTTGTTGGACAGGGTATACCTTGCCAAGTATTATTAGTATATTGAAGTCACAAAAAATTATGAAATAAAAACTTTTTAACAAAAAATTAAACCGCCGAAAAAACTGAAAAGTATAAAATAATAAACCTTAAAATTTTGAGTCGGCGCTGAAAAATCAATGAACAAAGATCACTCAAAGCGCCGACTCATAATTTTAAGGTTTATTATTTTATACTTTTCAGTTTTTTCGGCGGTTTAATTTTTTGTTAAAAAGTTTTTCCTAGTTCTAATTGACTGGTATTCAGTTTGTATACATCAAAAATATTTTCCAACGGGTTTCCCGTGCGGAAGTTGGAACTTATCCCACGGCAAAGTACTACCGGGATTAAAGTATCCTGGTTATAAATTTTCTTTGTATAAAATCAAACTAATATTATGGCTCTTAGAACAATCATACTCCTCTACTGAAACAATTCTTAGTATTAGCAAATAAAATTAACTTACATATCGCAGAAGCACACACATACACACTCCATGCCCACGCACACACACACACAATACAGAACAGCAACAATATTTAGATTTCATAGCAAGGTTAATCGTTTATTTATAAAAAAGGGCACATTTACAGAGTAACTTAATAATTAACATAGAGCACAGTTGCTCATTTGCCTGAACTAGGTTGAACCTGTGCTTCAGGCTAGTAAGTGCATAAATACTTAATTTAATAAATTAACAATCAGTATAAAGTAAAAACTAAATTAAAATTAGGAAAGAAAAAGTAAAATAGCATATTATGTTAGTAGTTCTATTTGCAGACAGCAAGTAGATCTTCTGTCTGTGCATAATCGATGGTTAGTAAATATTTAAGTATAATTTGTTTACAGCTAAAGTAATTTAATTTAAAGATACTTAGTTTTCTATTTAACCTATTCTACAGAAATGGGCCTAAGAAAGGTTGCATTAGATGTGCATACTATATCATTCCATCTTTTGTTAGTATTGTCAGCAGTGTAGGTAAGCATGGTGTGCTGTTTTAATACTAAGTGCATTATTAAAAATTCTTTTTATTTTACATTTTATTTTATAAATATAAGAATTTGATTTATTTTATAGAAAATAAAAATAAATCAAATTCTTTCATGCCTGAAGTAGTTTTTTTTTGTTGTTATTTTTGTAATTTTAGTTTTTGTAATCTCCAAAAGGCTAACTACTTCTAACTACTACTTTTACCTGTCGCAAATTTCAACATATTGTTTCAAATTAACCGAATGTTTTTATGTATAATGGTACCCAAAATACAGGCTAGCTAGGGACCAACCGTACCTCAAAAATGTAAATTTTATGTTGAAATAAACGAT
The DNA here is from genome assembly GCA_932294355.1 of Aporophyla lueneburgensis. Classification (NCBI taxonomy): domain Eukaryota; kingdom Metazoa; phylum Arthropoda; class Insecta; order Lepidoptera; family Noctuidae; genus Aporophyla; species Aporophyla lueneburgensis. The sequence continues at coordinate 7,527,167 of OW028758.1, read as the reverse complement.
TTTTCCCTTTTAATTTTTAAATATAAATGTGAATGTAAGTTTGTTTGTTACGCTTTCACGCGAAAACTACTTAACCGATCATCATGAAACTTTGTACACATATTCTTGTAGGTATCACAGGATAAATTTAACAAAAAAAAAAAAAACTATATTTATTGTTATTTTTAACGCGAGCGAAGCTGCGGGCATAAGCTAGGTTCATATAAATCTGTTTGGTCGTTTTTTTATTACACTATGGACAATATATATCAAAAGAGTGAGTACTGAATGTGGATTGGCTACGAAAAGCTAGAGTGAAGCTGGCGCGCTTGGACAGAGTCTAGCCTGACGTTTGTGCGAGTCAACGAAAGCGTTACAGCGTGCAGCGGTGTGGTGCCTCGATACTGTCCATCGTTTCGTTTGGCAAAGAACAGTGGCGAACTCCCAAACAAATTTTTGTTGACATTTTTTTTAGCGTCTGCCTATGAAAAATATGTAAAAGTATAGAGATTGAATTGCTGAACAGTTTTGTCTTTAGCTATACTTTTATAGGAAGTCAGGAATTTAAGATATTTCAGCTTGAAGTTTTAGAGGTTATGTCTCGTCAACAACAGATTTATCGAAAAAGATATATAGAAATACCTACTTATTGCTCAAAGTATCATTGATAGAAATGCATCTATATATATAAAATTCAAAGTCCTGAGTGACTGACTGATATATCAACGCACAGTCTAAACCACTGTTAATAGAGACGTGAAATTTGGAGGGTGTATTCCTTGTGAAGAGTAAGTGTCCACTAAGACAGGGTTTTTTGAAATTCCATCCCTAAGAGTGTGAAATGGGAGTTGGAATTTCTGTGAAACTTTTTATTCTCTGGGTCGATTAACACGCGGACGAAGTCGCGGGCAGAAGCTAGTTAAATATAAAATAAACTACGGACTACGTATTCAGAATACTAAGTCCAACCGACGACGTGCGTAGGTCTGCACATGGTCCACGTAAGTAAGAAGGCAGGTACTTACCTACTTAATTATTTGTTCAGAAGAATATTTATTTAATAATCTTAGTCAACTATCTTTAGAGCAGTTAGTTATAGATTAGTATGATTCATTACATGGTAAGGGTAGGTCATTAGTAGGTATAGAAATAAAAACAACTTTTTTTTAAAATATTTATTCCTCTTCTTCTCTAATCACAATGTCATCAAGAAAACCTGCGGGCGCTGTGATATATGGTTGATGTCTGGCCCATCCTAGATATCATACTACATTCATTGTATGAGCGCAACATCCAACTCTCGAGTTAAGTGCCAATGCCGGGTATCGGCGCATTTTATTGACACATAATATGTTGCAGTTGTCACACATGATGCGTGTAGGCCTTACACGGCTACTCATCGTGATAAACAAATCGATGCACACACAACAGAATCCAAGGTTTCAGGCAGAATCGGAATTCAGAGTCACAGAAAAATGTCGTCGTATAGACAAACAATCAGAATCCTTAGGTAAGAACTAGTCACACAGGGAACCGTAAATCTCAGAGTCCAAGAGCAGAAGCAGTCGATGAAGTAGAAAATCACGGAAAATCGATGGAAAACAAAATAACGAGACGCACCAAAGACAACGACAAAATGTCATGTTTTTTTTTTGCGATGTTACCACACTACGATGTCATTTGTACGTATTGAAAAATTATGACCGCTATAATCTTTAGCACAAACAATCATTTTTATTTTAACATTTGTATTCTGATGCAGAAATATATTTCCTAAGTATATTAATGCAATACGTAAAGCCACAGCGTATTTAACTTGACTAAGATTTATAATACATGGCAATATTAAAAGTATCGCTTAGCCAAAAGTCATGAAGTCGAGCAAGAAAGAAAAAAAACTAAGCCATGATTATTTCTTAGCATCAATAATCTAGTCAAATAAGCTGTTTATTATGATGTTTTTTTTTTCAGACTTCGATAGTACTTATGTTTGATTTGATAAAACTTAGTAAATTATTTCGTCGGTACCTAGTAGGGTGACATACGTAGACGCTCAATAATTTAATCAACAATTCTGTCGCCGGTATCCTTTAGATGTAACCTAAAAATCAATAATCATCTTCGGAGTTTTCTTTCGCCCAGTGAAATGTTCAACGATGAAGCATTCAGCTCCAATCGGCCTCTTGTCACGACATATACCGATAGTATATATAAGGATCAATGTGGCGGTGCATAATGTGTGTATAACCCTTTCATTATGCTGACATGAATAGTAAAACGTAGAGGGCACGAGCATGCGCCCTCTTAATCAACCTGCCAATCCGATCTTGTAGCTATTGAGTTATTGCCGCTTATCGACTCTGCAAACGGTGCAAATAGCCAAGAAACTGTTGAAAACAGGGTAGATATGAAAACCACAAGATAAAGGGTAGTTACGCCCCTATGAAAAGGCTTATCACTCCCTAGAGCGTATTAAAGGGTAAAGAAAAAATATGAAAGTGAATTTGCACGAGCCAATAATAAATTCTCAATTCGAACTAATTTTCACCAATCACAGAACAAACTTAATAAAAAAATTACCAAAAAACGAACTGGCTTGTCGCTTCCAGATTTATGCGTTGTGACGTCATATTACACTCGGTGTCACGCGTAACAGCCCACCATAAATATTTATTCGAGTTTTCGTCGACAATCAAAGCGCTGTAAATCACTGCCCGGAGAGATGTATTTTTTATTTTGTTTCCATCGTTTTTTCTGCTTTTGCACTGCATCGAACATTTTTCGACTATCGGAAAGCGGCGTTTCTGTTGGTATGTAGATTTTTGTGCAACGACTCGGGTTATTTTGTGGGTAAAAGATAAGTAGAGTTTGGCTGTCACATACTTGGGTCAAAAATGTTTTTCAGAACACTGCAAAAAACGTTTGGCTAAAAATTAGCAGCAGCAGATTCGTTTTTAATATTGTCTTAAGTAGCAGAATTAAATAATATTGGAATATCGTTGTGAGAAAATTTTTGATAAACATGATTGAATAAGTCACAGTCACACAAACTGAGTATTAAATAAGCCAGCCTACCATTTCCCGTGCGAAAATATCATACGGTTAGAGAACAAAGTAACAACGTGTTCTATTGAACACGTTCGTTTATTTTCTCGTTCTATTGAACAAGAAAATAAATAGTTAGATACGAGGAAACATGTTCCAACACAAAACATGTAGGTTATAATAATAACTAATAACCACACAGTTCTATTCATTAGACAAAGTCCATCCATCATAGCGTCGGAAGCAACAATCTCCAGCGATGATAGGCGTAATTGATAGCAACAGATTCATCAGATTTGATGGTATCGGCCATCGACGTCAATATATCCCTACAAATTACCGAGACTACGCGCTGTCCGGAATATGTCCTCTATTGAACATAAACGTACGTTGCGTACTTGTAATCTTGAGATTACAAGATAATTATGTTACTCGGCATTTCTCGATGTAGGTATACTCTGAGCAAGTAATTGGTTAATTTAATATCATGCAGACTTGCAGCATTCTGATTATTCTAGATAACAAGAAAATAAACCAATATGAGTATGTAGAATTATAGCATGGCGTCTTGTATTTTTTGGCTACACCTATGGGTACAATGCATGAGTTTATGTATGTAAATATTCTAGAAAACGGTTTCAAAGTGCTAAGTACGATAAAAAACAGTCATGCAAACACATCAGAATCTATTTTTGTTTGACCAATACAACCCTTGTCTACCCACAGCTATTGAGTTAAAGGTATTAAGTCCATTAAAAAACATTCAGCATCCACAATTTTGAGAACAAATAAAACCCTTTTATTTTTCCAATATTCATAAAGCAAAAATAAAGTTGATATTTTTGCCGCAGCAGATAATCTCGCCGCCATTTTGTTTCGGAGTCGTGTATAATATGTGATCAGCAATTGGCCGCCAGTGTACTGAGCCGTAATCAACGTCCGTGCCATTTATTCGATAAAGATATTTCTGTTTTTTTTTTTTGACGGCGTAAAAGTATAAGTTATGGTTTTAGCCTTTCGTATGTATGAAAAAATGTACAAGTATATTTGTTTTTTACTATATTTCACAAACAAATATAGGAATATTGTGAGAAATGGTAGCGTTGCTACTGTAATACAAGAACAAGTACAGTAATAATTCTAGATTTGATCAAAATAACAACAGAGATCAATGAATAAATTTTAGGTCACTGAAAATTTAGCGTTATTGTCAATGTAATATTGTACCCAATAATTATTGTGTGTTGAGTTTATGTTGTTACCAGTTAAAATCATCTCTCATAGCTTTAGCCTCATAAAGTGTGCCAAATATAAGTGTTATTTAAGCTTAGAATGAGTGCGTTTTGAACAGTAAATAAGTAGTATGTTATTATTGCAAGCATAACGAATACACCCTTCGACACTTCGCATTGGTATCTAATTCAGGTAACAGTATAATAATAAAACCAACGTGCTTATATCAGAACGCAACTTTAATTTTGATGCGTATTGGATAAGTGTCATAATCAATTTGGCCGCCAGTGTACGAGTAATCAATGTCAAACCCTATTTATTCGATAACGTTTTTTTTTTCGGCTGTAGCGGTATTGGAGAGGGAATGTTAATTTTTACGTGCTTCCAATAAAGTAATGAATGCATATCAGCCTATAAACATCCAGCTCTAAAAAAGTTGCTCTTCGTAAAATTCTGCATTGCATTTATATAGTTAATTGTTGCCCATTACTAGCAGCGATGCCATAAGCCAAGGCTTGTACCCCACAGAGGGTGCTCTTAGCGAGTAGTAGCTCTAGTATTAAAGCCCTGGCTAGAGGTCTTAATTTATATAGGTAAATTATTTTTCACGAATTGTTTTGTATACTTACAAGGAGACCGCCAAGATTGTCCGCCTCCGATTTCAATGATTTTTATATATGTTGTTATGTTTGAGTAAGTGAGTAATTACCCAAAAGGAATTCACGCAACGCTCAATAGTTTCAGAGTTGCTTCAACCTTGCAACTTAAGGGGCACACCTAGTGTAACGGCCTAAAAACTACTTATTAATTGTTTCAAAATTTTAAGAGTATATTTATACTTACATGTTTTAAGAATATACAGCGAAAATTTTTGAAACATTTAATTTTTTTTTTTAAATTTATACACGATCTCCGATGGTACGAAAAAAAGGTCCTTCACTGCTGCAGTAATTCCGGCCTTCTTCGTAGATGAAATCTAAAAAAAACTAGTTAAATTAGAAGATATTGTCCTTACAATAACCTACGATAAAAAAAAAATCAAATATTGGCAAAATGGCGGCATTTAAAAAAAAGTCGAATTTCACCAAAAATTTTGGTCGTTTTAGGGCTGCCAAAAAATCAGATTTTTGATCAGATCAAAAAATCGATAAGTCATTGTATGGAGAACTATATTAAAAAACATGTAGAAAAAAATCGGTAGTGATCGAATCATTTGTCTTTGAGTAATCACTGCAGCAAATTCGGAAAATGCTGTTTCGAGAAAAACGCGTTAAATGTGTCTGACTCCGACAATGATTCCGATTATTTTTCTACATGTTATTTTTATAGTTTTCCATATAACGACTTATCGATTTAATGGTGTGATCAAAAATCGAATTTTGGGTTGCTTCTACCGAGAGTTGCTTCTATCGAGCAACTTAAAGGGCAGACTAGGTGCAACAGAAGCAACTCTGAAACTATTGAGCGTTGCGTGAATTCCTTTTTTTACTCACTTACTCAAACATAACAACATTATAAAAATCATTGAAATCGGAGGCGGACAATCTTGGCGGTCTCCTTGTTAGATAAAAGTAAAAAGTTACTAATAATAAAGTTGATTATTTCCTAATATATAATTCTTATTATTTTTCTACTTTATTCAGCTTTTACTTTCATGTAAATAATGATTTTTTGGTATTTTTGTAATTATAAAAATAACAATGACCAGGCCTGCTGTATGAATATTTTGCAGATACAAAAATAAAAATGTTTATTTCACAACTTATGTAAATTATTATTAACCTGTGTTTGGCGGCTTCTTTTAAGCAGTCTTCCACAATTATTAATTTTACTCAAGTAAAACCAACTGTCATTTCTTAAATTTCAATTTGTAGAATATTTCTGTGTTATTTTGACAGTTGTTGTTGGTACCTTATTACTTTCTTAGAAAGGTTACGGTGAACCTATAAGCTCGAAGTGATTTAATTAATGATATATATGCTTATGGCGTTATTCAGGAAAAAACAACTAAATGACCTCCCTGAAGATAGTGTTTGGCATTTTTTCAAGCATTATCAATGAATTAGATACTTCTATTTATTTGATTTACAAACATACTTTATAAGTTTTTTCATTATGTAATTTTGTTACATAATTTTTCTGTCAAACTTTTAATTCATAATTGCCACAAGTTTAGTTTTCGGTAGATATTCGGTTTTACCAATAAAAGGATGATACTGTCCTTACACATTGAATCAAATGATAGCCCACCAATCGACTTATTCCACACGTTAACTAAATTCTAATACTTATTCCTTTGAAATAATATCTAGTGTTTCTGGTCAAGATCTCCAAAATTCATTCACCAACACATACACAAACAAGCTCAAACCCATTAAGATTACCTTGTATATTTTACATCAAACACGTAAACGATAACACGTTGTGTTTCAAAGTTTCCAGTGTGTTTGCATATGTGTTAGAGTATTACACTATAAAGCGAAGTAATGACCCTATTTCCTTTAATAGACTCTTCGTTAGTATGAGTATGTGGAAGGTTTATCTTTACTAATGTAATTTATAGTACGTCGAAAATTCTAGAGTACCAGCTTGAAAAGTAGCCAACTATTATTTATTCACTTGGAGGTTCTCAATTCGGTTGTATTTTTTTTTAATGTTTGGTACCTAAGAATTTCGTGCTTTATAAATCGGTTTGAAAATTATATTGCAACGGTATACCTACCGTGTGGTCCCATTATGGTCAAGTTCAGATGAGTAGTTTTTGAGTAAGCTTTACTACGTTTTTTTTCAACTTGGTTTATGTGAGGTACTTATACAAATATGTGTGATAAGTACCACAACTGAAAAGTGAAAAATAAAAAGTTGATTAATAAAAAAGGAGCAATGTGAAAAACACTTTAATTTTGGAAGATGGTTTCTTTGGTTTTATATTTTCGTTTGATTGCCACCGACTTCCAAAACTAGTTATTTTTTAGTTTGCAGTGGTAATGGTTTTGGAAGTCGGTTGTATTTTTTAGAAATAAAAAGTGTCTCAATTTTTTTCTTGCTCAATAGGCCTGCTGCGACCATGTCCTGAAGATGCCTGTTTACTCTTGATTTGATAACAGATAGGTTTTATGTGGATGGTAACACAGACGCTGGCAGAGAGATCCACAATTTATCCGTGCGCAAAACAAGACTCAGGGAGATGCCATGCCACGAAATGATTTGATAAGAAGAATTCTGAATATTATTCATATTTTAAATACATTAGAAGCAAATTTTTCCTCACTCTTACAAAATCATCATAGCCAAAATGGAAGTTATACAATAATAAAAACTCATCATCATCAGCCTAAAATGTTCCGATGTTTTCCTTCACCGTTTTCAAAGCAGTGGCGATGAAATAATTTACACAAAGTTATGGGCAGTGGCAGCCTAGTGGTAACGGCCGCGACTTACGAGTGGTAGGTCGTGAGTTCAAACCCAAGCAGGCGCATTACCGTAAAAAGAGGCATCTTTACCTTCCGTGGTTATCTTTACCTAAGCATACCCTATAGTAGTTTTAATTAAATATTTTTTTGTCTAGGGCATTTGTCGTAATTTTAGGCATATTGGTTGATTTTATATTAAATTGTGCTATCCCAAAAAGTTTTTTAAGCTAGCCACTTCGTTAGTTCTCAAAATAGGGTGCTATTTCGTTCTATGTGGTCAATTATGTTTGCGGCGTCATCGCATATAGATTGTTTTTCCTACAGAAAATCAATGTGCAAGTAAGGGACTTATATTAAATAGTATGTGGCATATTGTTATCAAGGTGTATCGCAATGAGCCAATCTTATAAATTTACTATTTCTTGAATGATTGGAAAAGGTAATGATGCTTGATATTAGGTAAAGTTACCTCGCTTAGCATGAAGGCAACTTTACCTATGGCTAGGGTTGTCAAATTTAGCACGCCTAAGTAATCTACTTTTATGTGGGAACTGTTTTGGACTTTCGTTCAGGTATTCAGGACTTTAAATATAATACCTATCGATTGTTTTCTATTCGTTTATGAAATATATGTGTAACAAATTCAATGACTGGGCTGTTAGTCTAGTGGTTAGTGACCCTGACAGCTAAGACGGAGGTCGTGAGTTAGATTCCCACCCAGGGAACCAGAGCACCAGTATTTGTTCTGTGTCTGTGAGAGTTCTTTTTTATACTGTTTAACGAATATTCTTGATTATCAATACGCATAGTATTTAATTGTTTACTGTTTTTAGGCAAAGTTTTAATGTCTAGAATAGTTTTTGTTACTGTGTTTGCAACCACAATAGATATTAAACTGTAATGCATAAACAAAAGTCCCTATTACTTGGTTACTTAATAAATAATTAATTATTTTTTTTAAATGTTAATGTTTTATTATTTTTGACAACCCTGATGGCATTCACCCGTTTCTATGATAATTTTGAAATTCTTGTGGCAACTTTCCCTATGTATTGGTAGTGCTTGATAAACGAAGATGGTAGTTTCGAAAATAAATACATCGCTTTTTTAGCGCCGGGACTATTAGTAACTTTACGTCGCGTGCGTTTTGGGACACACGTTCAGTATAAACGTAGGCTAGGTAAAGTTGCCAAAAACGTGTAAATTTTACCCTGCTCATACTTTTGGTTAATATAGCGATACTGTGTGAGATTTAGTAGAATTCATTGGTTCAACCAAAAGAGACGCACCTTTTTTACAATATAAATCAATAAAAACTTAAACAACTAGCTCCGTGTTAGAGTAAATTGCATAAAGGTAAAAAAATATGGTAAAGATGCCTCTTTTGACGGTACATTCTGTAAATTATTTCTTCGCCACTGCTCTCAAAACTGTGAAGGAAAACATCGTGAGGAAACTGGCATGTCTTAGAACCAAAAATTCGAAGACATTTGACATCTAACAACACGCACTGGGCCCGCGTGGTGGATTATGCCCACTCCCTCTCACCGAAAGGAGGCCTGTGTCCCAACAGTGGGAACATTATAGGCTGATGATGATGATGATGCATCTGCTTGGGTTTGAACTCACGACCTACTGCCGCCACTGCTCTCAATAAAAACTGATACGTTTTAATAGGACCTAAATAATAATAAAAAAAATAAAATCCTATTGGACAAATATTTTAAAAAACTGTTTTCAGTTTTAAACGTTATTGCACAAAATAACAAAAAATTAAATAAAAAGGTATTCGTTGTTCTCTTTCAGTTCCATGACGTGTGGGAAATGTGCCTGTAAATATAATAAAAACTCGACAAAAGCGTCTGCTACCGAGCATCTTTTAAATAAGCAATTTTCTCCCTAATGAAAGCCGAACTTTTTTTGTGTTCGCTTATAAAAACAAGCTGATTTTACAACGGAATATTTCGTTACAATATAATTTGGGTGAAATAAAATCTTTGATTTATATTGATTCTTAAAAAAAAATATGATATTACCAATGGGAGTCTTCATTTGTGATAGAATATTTTAATAAAGTAGTCGGATCTACAAATAAGGTTTTATACTTTGAATATCAGGGGATATTTATAGGTCAGGGTATACAAAATACATGCTACGCGTCAACACCACAAGTTCGTAGCGAGCTACGTTGTAGCAACGTTAGTAGCGTAGTACCCATAGTGGCGTAACACTGCCGTCTACGGTCCGACGGTTTTATTTTGTTTTTCGTATGTTTAGGATATTTTTATAGATCATTGAATAATTTCAGATACAATGCTAATAACTTTCATAAATTATTTTATTTTTTGTGCAAACGTTCAAGATTAATTTTATGAATATTATATTACTTTGAATGGAAGTGGTCTCACCTATTTTATCGCCAAGTATGTATTATACTTCATCAAACTGTATTTGTATCTACCAAAGAGTGTTTAGTTAATTTTGGATTTCTCGGCTTAGGCAGTCTTGAAAGTTTTGATCGCTGAAACAGGATGCCTGACGATTAAAGTTCTCTGAATAAACTTACCATCATAATCAAGAAGTCAATGGTAATGTGTTAAGTATTCAAATGTTTTGGTAATTGGAGTTATAAAAATATCTGTGCCAAATTGTTGTCATTTGGCGTCGTGCCAAAGGCTGGTGAAGTCGGCCAGATGCGGATGCAAATTTTTATTCAAAGTAACAAGCCTCTGATTACACACATAGTCTAGACAGTAAGCAAATGCTTTGAACGCGTTGGGGTTCTCAAATTATATGTTAATATTTTGTTTATTTTTCATATGGTTCAGGCTGTACGCAAACAGTGACGACAGACTTTACACAGACTATGTAAACAATAATGGCACGCACACATGCAACAAACTGAAAGGCAGACCCGTATTTTTAAGAGTGTTCGTTTTCTAATACCAGTTTTAATCTGTCTGAGAAACCTCGAATTCACTTACATTTTTGACAAGTTTAGAACGTAGTCAACCAATTTCTTTAAACATGCGGTATTTTTCGAATTTAAATCGTGTAAAAATATTGTTTAAAGGATATTATGATGCCCAATGACCTTGAAGATTTGACCTCAGCACTAGTATTAGATATTTTAATACCATCTACGAAAACAAAACACAAACGAACTGAAGATTAAGCATGAACACATATGTGTATCTGAGTTGTCAACGTTTTTGCCTATGATATTAGCACACTGAGCATTCTAATTTATTTTAATCACATTGCAACGACAATCTTAACGTTATTCTCTTAAGAAAACTGAATTCTGAACTACATATAAACAACTGAGAAAATATGTTCCTTTACCTGTTTTGACCCCTACTTGACTTAACTGTTCAACCTTATAAGCCACAGCCACCTTTGATTTTCCGCACGTGTCGCCTCGAACAAAAGTTGAAACGTCCGTTGTGCATACAACTTTACTAGCACTTCAATCTCTTTAAACTGGTGCGATGGGCGTTAACAAACAGGTTAGTCATATTATTGTGGTGGTGGACATTACGATATTCGTAACTAAGGGATGATTAGCCAGTGGTCTCGAACGTCATAGAGCGAGATCGGTAGAATTGCCAATTAAAACGGTATATTTGTACCCAAAATCGGTAAATGACATTTCCATGTGTACTGTGAAATCGTAGAATATTCGTTATATTTCGGTATTTCGGTAGAACAGAGCCAGTGGTCTCGAACCTACCGAAAAATCGGTAGGTACGAGACCACTGTGATTACCTGACTAAATATGTGTGTATATATAGAAGCTTTCTACCCCTTCTTACGTGGACTGAGGAAATGTGAAATTTTAATTAAACTTATTATAATGCATTACAAATACAGTAAATTTTAAATGAATTTTGGCTAAATTTCGACCACTGGGCGGCCAGTAGTTATTATTAAATTTAACTGAATAGTAAGACGGAAAAAATATTTATTCTACCCAAAAAAGACGCACATTACAAAAAGACAAAATACGGATTAATACAAAACCACTTCTCATTTCACTTAACACATGAAAGTTAAAAGTTTGACAATTTTGCTCATTGCATGATGTCTCGATGTCTCGGCAAGTCACAATTACGAATGGTCACACAGCGACCAGAGACAATACACATTGCGTAATTACAAGGTACTCTTGGCTATACGAATAATCACAGATTTATCACAATATCCAATCAAGATAAATTACACCTGCTTTTTTTTTTTTTCAGGATGGGAAATCATCCAATGACTTCTCCCGCTCTGGGCGGAGCGGGAGGGCGTGTCAAACTTTTACTGACTAAAACCCACCCGTGTTCCATCAGTTGCCCATGTGCCAGGGTCACGGTATCTCTTTCTAACAATCACGCGACCCCGGCAGGCATCGGTCCTAGTAGACCCCTACACTGCTGCTGACATCTCTTTGAGGCGCGCGTGGAACACTGCGCGCCGTCGACCCGAGCTTGGTCCTTACCGGGCAGCGAGCTACCCATTGCTCGCCACCCGCAAGCTCGCACCTACGGTGGCCGGGAGTCCGCAATCGACTCCCGACGCCCGGGGCGTCTCCTCCTGCGGCGGCTAGGGACGTGAGGGCGCAGAGACTGCCACTCCCTCACGCACCCCGCCTCCTCCTTCGCGAGCATTACTGCTTCGCAGAAGGAAGTGACGGCTTCCCATTCCCTCTCGCTCCGTACCATGGCTCGCACCAGGGCCGGACGCGAGAGGTTGCCGCCACCGATCGCCTCCACGAGGACACGGCGGTGCTCCGCCCAGGCAGGGCACACCTCCACCGTATGCTCCACCGTGTCCTCCAGACGATCCTCGCAATGGAAACACCCGGACGTATCCTCCCGCTTTATCTTAAACAGGAACCCACCGAAGCACCCATGCCCGGTGAGAACCTGCGTCAGGCGGAAGGTGAGGACGCCATGGCGCCTCTCTATCTACTCCTCAAAGAGGGGACTTACCACCGCAATTGTGGCGTGCCCAGCACTGGGTTGCGACAATCGTACCCGCCATGTCGCCATGAGATCACACCGGAGCTCTGTCCGCCGTGCCACGATTTGTCGCGGCAGCGGAGTTTCGCCCCGGCGTTTCGCCTCCTCGCGCCACTCCCACATGTGCGCGAGGACCTTTGCCTCCAGATCCCATGGCGGCACTCCGGCAAGGAGGCTCGCTGCCTCGCACGAGATCGTGCGGTATCCTCGGATTAGCCGGATGGCCATGACCCTCTGGGCTGCACTCAACCGGCGCGCTGGGCGCAGCCTCAATGAGGGCGCCCACACCGGTGCCCCGTAGAGGGCCATGGACCGCACGACCCCCATGTAGAGCCTCCGGCAGGAGGCGTTTGGACCCCCCAGATTGGGCAGGAGCCGCTTTAATGCAGCCCCAGCCCGCTCCAGTCTGGGAGCCAAACGTCGGAAATGCTCAACGAATTTCCACCGGCTGTCGAGGACAAGTCCCAGGTACTTCATCGTCGACTCGACGCCGATGTGAACCGCGGCCCCAGGACCGATCCCTGTGGGACACCGCACGACATCTCTCGCCGGTTCCATTCCCCCTCGTGACCGGGGTAGATGACGGCCTTATCCGTCAGATAGGCCTCGACCACGCGACAGAGGTAGGTCGGCATCCGGTGATACCGGAGTGCCTCCCTAATGCAACTCCAGGGCAGGGTGTTGAAGGCATTGGCGAAGTCTAGAGACACCGCCAAGACGACCTCACCCCGGGCCACTGCATCCCCCGTCGTGAGGGCTCGCACACGCACGATGGCGTCCACCGTAGAGCGCCCCTTGCGGAAGCCGTACTGGCCGTCCGACACTTCCGGCCCCTCCCGCACCAGCCACCCGACGAGGCGGTCTACAATCACTCTTTCAAAGAGCTTGCCCACCTCGTCGAGCAGCACGATGGGCCGGTAAGCGGACGGAGAGTCCGCTGGGCGCCCAGGCTTCTTAATGAGGACCAGTTTCCCCGTCTTCCAACGAAGTGGAAACTGGCCCCTCTCCAAGCATGCGCTTAGGAGCCCCCTGAGTCGAGGCCCGAGAGCCTCTAAGGCCAGGACCCATGCTTTGCCAGGCAAGCCGTCGGGTCCTGGGGCGGTATTCTTGGCATTAAGCCTTCGTACCGCCACCCTCATCTCTACCTCGGTCACTTCTGGAGCACCGTCGTCGTCAGTTATGTGGTCCGCATCGGGCACCGCAGAGCATCGGGCACCGCAGAAACATCGGGCACCGCAGTGCATCGGGCACGCGCACACCTGCTTATATAAAAGTAAGACCAGATCTTCCCTTGCCCCTATTCTAAAAATATAATTCGAATTCTATTTTCCAAGATGATGAACGGATCGCATGTTTCCTTCATACACATTAAATTTTCACTTTGAATTGAACTCGATACGAGTCTTTGGTTCTCTTCAGAAAGATGTTCAGTTGGTCTAGATTTTCTAATAAGAATTTCATGACTAAAATTTGTTAAAATTTACGTTAAAACAGCAAATGGGAAGTGTTTTAGGATGCTGAAAACAGTTGCTGCTTGCTTGTTCAAAATTAACTGAATGAAAATTTGTCTTTAGTTTTAAAGGTAATTTGAGTTACGGTTGAAAATAAGGAAGTTGACCAGCAAAAATCATACGGTATCAAAATATTGAGTAATTTTTAGCAGTAAACATTTAATTTTTGCTGAGTTTACAACGCAACGAGGAAGTACAGCTTATTTTTGTGGTTGATTTTCGATTGAGTTTCCTTGTATTGTGAATTTTCCTAAAAGAATTCGCAATGTTGGTATCAAAAATATATGTAGCATGATTTTATTTCTGCCACAGTTAAAGTCAAATTGATACGTATCAATAATTGTGGCATTGCGTTCGCGAAGGTTCCCGGAAAGATGAGGCAACTCGTGCAGAATTCAATTTCTAATTTTAACATCATTCCCCTGAATCCAATTTAGCTACGGACTCCACATACCAGGATTTCCACTTATACGTTCATATTTACTTCTTTCTTTTACAAAATCGTTCGTTCATTTGTTGAAACTCATGAAATCCAGTTATGAAACGGGCGCTAATCGAACTGCATACCTCGTTCGATTCCTGGGTCAAAAGATCTGGAGAAACGGTTGACCTAGATTGTCTAACTACAGATGGGTATTTCTAGAATTATTGTTAGATATATTTTACATTAACTTTAAAGAAACTACCCGTTAATAATGTCATTTTTTGGTTAAGCAGCATTACTCTCTATTAATCTATCCATACTAATATTATAAATGGGAAAGTGTGTGTGTATGTTTCTCCGTCTTTCATGGCAAAACGGAGCGACGAATTGACGTAATTTTTTAAGTGGATAGTTGAAGGGATGGAGAGTGACATAGGCTACTTTTTGTCTCTTTCTAACCCCCCACTTCCCTAAAATGGGGGGTGGAACGAGCTAATCTCAGGAACGACTGGTTCGGATTGAAAAAATCTTTTTGAGTCGGATAGCCTATTTATTGAGGAAGGCTTTATGTTATATAACATCACGCTACGATCAAAAGGAGCAGAGCAGGAGCAAAAAAATGGATGAAAACTGGCAGGCTGCGATGCCACGGGAAGGGTCAGGTGGGTAAATATTTAACGCGGACGAAGTCGCGGGCAGAAGCTAGTATATATATAAAAATGAATCCCTATTTCCCTTGGTCACGCCATCATGCGTGAACGGCTGGACCGATTTCACTTTTTTTTATTTTGTTGTGTTTATTATTGTCAGGAAAAGGTTCTTATGATAGAATAAAAACTTTTTAACAAAAAATTAAACCGCCGCGCCGAAAAAACTGAAAAGCAAAAAATAATAAACCTTTAAATTTTGAGTCGGCGCTGAACAATCAATGAACAAAGATCACTTAAAGCGCCGACTCATAATTTGAAGGTTTATTATTTTTTACTTTTCAGTTTTTTCGGCGGTTTAATTTTTTGTTAAAAAGTTTTTACTTTATAATTTTTGTGGCTTTCATTAAATAATAATAATACTTGACAAGGTATACGCTATCCAATAAAAAAAGATATATCTAAATAGGACTACTCTGTATAAAGTTATGCGCAGTTAAACATTGCAATCAGTGAGTATACAATCAAACATCCCCTGTTTTTCGACCCTTAGGGTTCGATTTTGTTTTCCAATTTTATATGGGACCACCTTCGGAGTTTACCCTTTCCAATAAAAAAAGAATTATCACAATCAGACGATTACGTAAAAAGTTATGCGTGGTCATACATAAAAAAAAAAAAACATAAAATATACGCGTCGAATTGATAACCTCCTCCGTGTTTTTCGTCGGTTGAAAAATTAAAAAAATTGCGCGGAAAATTAAAAAATTTAAGAACACTTATTTAAGAATACTTGGACAAATATTTTTGAATTTGATTAAATTCTTGAAGAAGGCTATAAGCTAATAAACATCACGCTAGGGCCGTTAGGAAAATATAAAGTACGAAAGAACGCTGAACTAAGAGATAGCGCGGGAAGACAATGGGATGCGATTAGGTGGGTCGGGGCAACAAGAAATTTCACGCGGACAAAGTCGCGGGCAGTAGATAGTCTTTAATAATTTTGGCGATGAAAGTGCTAATTTTGTAAAATTATTTGTTCATCATTCATTCCAGGTTGATCCAAAACAAATTATTTTCCCCAAACTGTTAAAAATACAATAAAAAAGACTTCAAAAGATACACGTGGCTTTATCTAATTTACTAGCGAGGCAATAAGGCCATAAAGGTGAATTACCTTAGAGACTTACGGCGAATTCTTTACTTTAGACTAGGCTGTTATACCCTGAATACAAATGAATGAAATGTATGTTCTGAAGGGATAATCTGAGTTTTGTTTTTATTACCTGATTGTTTGTCAATGTGCTAAGAAAAATAGACGCGTGTATATTGTTTGAATGACTGTCTGACACCATCCTATAGAGTCGCTTAAGTTGATGTGAGACACTTCACTTTTATCTTTTATGCGGCATCTTTCACTCAAAGGGAGAGGCCTAAGGGAGAGGTCCAGTAGTGAACTGCGATAGGCTGAATTGATTGATTGATTTACAACAAAAAATTAACCAACCTTGTTATTAATTAAACTAAAATTACTATACATATTCAACCATGTTGAGTTTTGCATTCTGTTTCTCTGGCCTAGCGGATGATCGAAATATGAAATGAAAGTAGCAGATGAACGTTAATTCCCATATAATTTTGTAGGTATTATACGAAGGTGGTATTTAAAAAAAGTGTCATACTGCTGTCCAAAACTCCACCCCCCGAAATCCCTCCAGGCATCTTTTTCCAAAGCCACCTCGGTCCAACCCTTGGGGTACGCACCTTTGTCGTCTCGCCACTTCTACCTGGGCTGGACTCCGTGGCGTCTTCCATTTGCAAGCTCTCGCCGTGTGGAGACTGCTACCCAGTGTTCAGCTCTGTATGCAGCTGACATAACACACCTAATCCCATTTTAGCTTGGCAACCTACGTTTTGAAGCGCAGCGTGGTGTTTCGAATATTCTATAATTTTATTTTACTGCTAGAAAGATAGCTTTATGAAGATCAAACTCTGAGTTACTGTTGATTTTGAACAAACTTTGTCTTTTCAATAATTTAAAGATTGCCCTTACTTTAACAAATCAAACTCTTCAAAAATATAAAGATGGACTTTTTTAATTGATACCGTAGCCGCTTCAACCTGGAGTTTTGTCTGAAATTTCTTAATCATCGGGTTTGGCCATCCCACGAAAACCTGGAAAATTTACCTCGTAAATTAAGTAGCATTTCAAAGTCTTTGCTAATGCAATTTCCACACAAGAAAATGCTTCCATAACCTCTTTTCGTTAGCTGCACAAATTAAGACACGACTTCTTGATACAATTTCACAAAATCTTCATATAGGTGCTACAATTTGTAGTGTTATCAAGTTATAATAGATTTATTTCGCCCGTCCTGTTCGGGCGTAAAATCTTCGTCGTAATTTTTTGCTGCATGTGCAAAATAAACCCAGACATTTTTCTTAGAATTGTAACAAACTCAATAATGTTTTATTATATCTTGTTACCCTAGGTAAACTTTCTTGCCACGCCTCGGCTCAGCAGTTTTCTTTAGACGCCGTTATTACAATTATCTGGAAATAACCTTAAATAAATAACAAGACGGTATTCTTTATTTTGATCTTTACAAAAAAAAAAAAGCCAAATAGGTAGGGTTTTTTTTTCTGAGGAAGCTTCTGGTGAAATCCTTATAAATAAAGACGTGTATACAAGATCCACTTTTGGAATAAATACAAAGGATTTACTTATAGGCTTGAAGGACAAACGGCTTAACTGATCAACAGTTTGAGAAGGTCGTATGGCGGTTGGAAAGGTTTATTCACGAGATTTGTTGATGCCAGGATTATATGGAACGGTTAGTATTTCTTCGTTGGAAATAACGATAAGGATTTTTGCCTTCGAAAATACTGAAACAGTTTTTAAAATACATCTTTTTGAGATGTAATAAAATACTGAAAATATCTATAAAAACAAAATGGAATGTTTTCGTGACATTAGCAATTCGGTGTTTTGAAAAATGGGGCTCTAGATTTATTGCTTTGCAAATGTATAAGACTAAGATTAACCATTTTAGTTAAAAAAAAAAATTGTTACTTATTCTATCACAAATCACTCTCTGTCTGTTTAGTCTCTCACTCAAGTTCTAGCTGCCGGTTTCACTTTGGTCAGACAGGAACCTTACAGCGGAATTTTAAGCTAAACAATAAGTTCCACGTGGTTATTATTACCACCCAAACTCCCGCCAAATATACTCCAAATCTTAACAAAGCCGAAAGTAAACTGAAAAACAAAACGTACCAATGTGTATCTTTCTCAACTTGGCCCAAAGCTCGTTAGGGATCACTTTAGATAGCCCTAACGATTACCAGACGATTCACGAAGTTCCGACGTCCCTGTATTCGTAAATAAAAAATACAGGCCTAATACGACCGCCTCAAAACTCGGCCAAAGAGTATTAGTGGGTACTTGCTATGTTTTTTTCGTGGAACATTCTGTGTGAGTAGGGTTACCAAATAGGACTGAAAACAAATTTATGTTTTTTTTTTTAATCTGGGAATGGAGTGAGTCCCGAAAGAGTTGGTATTCCTGTAGGTCCCTACTTGGAGTTTTAGTTTTTGATACCTTCGTTGATTCACACTAAATAGATTTTTGCTCCAAGTTCAACCTGATTGGTTTGTCACTGGTGATGGATATTCTACCATACTAAAGCCATTAAACTGTAACAAATCTTGAATCTTTGAAATTAGAATTTCTTACGTTAGGTATTTAGTTCATTCTGGAACAAAGATGTTTACAGTTGCTGAGATGACTACCATAGAAATAGGAGATTACTTTACCTATCGACTTGGAAGATAAAACCTACGGACTAAGAAGCATTCAACTCAGTCTATCACAGTTCACTACTGGACATAAGCCTGTCCCATGTTGCGCCACAACACCCTGTCCTCCACCGTAGAATTGTAATGATAATATTTTAAATATGTTTCTTTTTAGATGATTTCAAATTATTTTAAACTATTAAAAAAAAGAAACAGCTCGCCAGTACACAGATAAACCCTGAGAGGTTTTCGTTGTAAGGCAAAAATAATGTAACATAGAATAAGTATTTTAGAAAAAAAAAACACCTTCCGCATCCAGTCTGTACCATCCACCTTTTTGAGGGCGTCGTCGGTTCATCTAGCTGGGGCGTACCATACTACGCTTGCCAATACGTGATCTCCACTACTACAAGACTCCATCGGCCATCAGTTCTTCGATCACATCAAAAATGTATTCTGCATAAACCAATATATTCGTAACATCCCTTTTTACCTTTAAAAATAATCCAGATTTTCATCAATAAAGAATGTCCCTCAAACAGCATAGACAAAGAACATTCCAGAACAAATACCTATTTCGTTGGGAATGTCTAATAGACATCTGGTATTCGCAAAACTATGGTCACCCCTCACTGGAAAGGTTTTTACGGCAGTGCCAGTTGTCTTGTGGCTAATATGTTTTATTTCTCGCAACGAGGCAGGGTAATAAAATCTTAGTTACTTTAGAAATGCTTGGATTTTTGTAAGGAGAAATGCGTTAGCGGAATGAAAAACTTTTACTAAAGGTCTGTTAGTCTGAAATATAATCCTCGTTGATATCTGATACATTAAACAACCGATTTTCAGTTAAAACACTACAAAATGAATAAAACTGTTTAAAAAAAAAGGAAACACGCTATAGTAGCTAGCCGAACTAGAACATAGAAAATAAATAATAGTTTCAAAAATACGCATTCATAGAAAACCTAAAAAGTAGAAAATAATGGTAAAATCGTGGGGTGCTTATTGAGGTATTTTTAAACGGATATCAAGCACCCCATTCTCGATGTCGATGTCGGTTCAGATTTTGTTTTATAAATAAACTTTTATTTCTCAGTTTATTGATGACATTCTTGTCCTTAGTAAAAATGCATTTAAGAAGCAACCCTAAAGGATCAGCGAAGTAATTTAAAATAGCGCAATATTATTTATTCATTTATCAATATAATTTAATCATGTATGCACACAAACTTACTTTTTTTTTATAAATTGCAAAATCCAGATCCAGAGTTCTAGGACAATGGCTGTTGTATAGGTATTGTTTCTGTGTTACCTGCTAGTTTTAAATACTTTACATTGTAATCTGTGGAGAACGTTGTGGGTAGCACAATTGTTCAAAATTTAATATTTAAGATAATATGTCTATCTCTTATTGTGCTACTGTTTGTTTTCCCTTAAATAAATAAATATCAAAAATCTATTGTCATATTTAAGGGTAGAATATACACTATCAAACTAAAGAACTTTCTCCATAGAACCAACGAATAATAAGAACACATGGTATCTTTCGGTTTAAATGCTGTATTGTTCCTTTGTCACATTAAATCCGATGGTTATCATAAAGGACCTTTACACCAAAAAAAGATTACTTACACGAGATTGTGGTTTCTAAGCGAACGTATCGGATGCGGAAGGTGGAGGATACTGCTCTGGCGCAGCCAAGGAGAGCCTTATGTCTAGCCGTGGAAAGCGATTGAGTTGATTGATTGAAACATATCATAAACGAATGGTGAAAATAAATGTGAAATCATTTTTTATCTTCTTTGCATACTGGATACTGAAAAAAAAATCGTAATGGTAATAAAACACAATTTAACCAAACTTATTCACTTAGGTTCAAAAAAACAAAAGTGAGGGAGTGGCCCCCTCTTTGAGGAGTGGATAGAGAGGCGCCACGGCGTCCTCACCTTCCGCCTGACGCAGGTTCTCACCGGGCATGGGTGCTTCGGTGGGTTCCTGTTCAGGATAAAGCGGGAGGATACGCCCGGGTGTTTCCATTGTGAGGATCGTCTGGAGGACACGGTGGAGCATACGGTGGAGGTGTGCCCTGCCTGGGCAGAGCACCGCCGTGTCCTCGTGGAGGCGATCGGCGGCGGCGACCTCTCGCGTCCGGCCCTGGTGCGAGCCATGGTACGGAGCGAGAGGGAATGGGAAGCCGTCACCTCCTTCTGCGAAGCAGTAATGCTCGCGAAGGAGGAGGCGGGGCGTGTGAGGGAGTGGCAGTCACTGCGCCCTCACGTCCCTAGCCGCCGCAGGAGGAGACGCCCCGGGCGTCGGGAGTCGATAGCGGACTCCCGGCCACCGTAGGCGCGAGCTTGCGGGCGGCGAGCAATGGGTAGCTCGCTTCCCGGTAAGGACCAGGCTCGGGTCGACGGCGCGTAGTGTTCCACGCACGCCTCAAAGAGATGTCAGCAGCAGTGTAGGGGTCTACTAGGACCGATGCCTGCCGGGGTCGCGTGATTGTTCGAAAGAGATACCGCGACCCTGGCACATGGGCAACTGATGGAACACGGGTAGGTTTTAGTAAGTAAAAGTCTGACACGCCCTCCCGCTCCGCCCAGAGCGGGAGAAGTCATTTGATGATTTCCAATCCTGGAAAAAAAAAAAAAAAAAGGGAGTGGCCGATTTTGAGTGATTCACTTATATATTTTCAATTCAAAACTTTAATAAAAATTCATATAATTTATTCGCTTGTGTTAATTTAGATATCTTTTTTTAATAGTGCAATGTTTAGGGGGCAGTGTGTTACCCAGTAACTGGGTGGCTGGGAGATCAGATAGGCAGTCGATTCATGTAAAATAATGATTTTAGGTGCCTGCACCCGATACAACCGGACCAGAATTGGTTTTCAGTCTAATCGGACGGTTAGACAGGAAGCCAAACCCAAACATAGTTGGAAAAAGTTTTGGCAGATTGCTAGGTTACATTCGGTTGATTCATAAAAATTGCAAAGGCAAAGTGAACTGTGTAATATTACAGTACAACGGCTTCAGCGAAGAATCCCTTATCTTCGAAATGAGGAATTAATAGCTCCTACAATAGAAGAAATAATTTAGGTTAGTCGTTTGTATTCAGAATTGTCTTCATAGTCAAATATGGCTAAGCACACATAATCTAAGGGAATTGAATAGGTAGGAAATTCTCAATATTTAAGAACCATTAATTATTCCAGTATAATGTAGCTTAAATTTCCTTCTACATACTACCCTTCATCTTGAACAATGAGGCTTATTTCGCATCATTAGGCATCATGAAATATTCATCAGTATTTCAAAACAATATTATGTTTGAAATCCCAAAATTATCAAGAAATCGCGACAACCATTGAATGATGCCAAAATAATCGCAGTCACAAGAAGAAATCAACGGCACCAGAAGTGAAAGCGCCATCGAAATTCGATTTACATAACAAACATGCGGTAACGACTGAGATCAAGACCCTACTATGGAAACAAAATTGAAACAAAGCGAAGAAAACATGTTTTGATTTCCATTGATCATAATTTTAACATAATATTCATGACGTAAAACATCATGATGTATTTGACTTCGTGAAATAATATTATTTTTAAAATAAATATTAATAGTTATCAGTAAATAATGTTGGTGCCAGACGTTAAGAATAGCACCATTCTGTTTCTTCCCGTGGGAGTCGTAAAAGGCGACTAAGGGACTTACTAGAGAATGGGCGGCGTTCTCTATGTTTATCACCAAACTGCGATCGTCAACCCACCTGGCAAACGTGGAGATTATGGCAAATAAAAAATTGGGGGAGGCTTCCAGCAGTGGACGTCTTTCAGCTGAAATGATGATAACGATGATGGTGACAATGTTTTGTACGTACAGTACCAACAAAAAATATGAAAACAGATGATGAAATTGAAATTGTAGATGAAATTGCAGTTTTAAATATTGATGAAGAAAAATCAAGCCCCATAATAGAAGAAAACTAGTTTCTTAAGGAAAATAGCTACAATGAAGCTTATAATGGTATTATCAGCTTAGATAATGAAGTGTCATTCAGCCACAGCGTTGATAATAACAGCAAAGAAGCTACAAACTAAAGTTATGAAGTTCAATTTAGAATGAGTAATCTTTTTCTTTCAAATAGCTCGTTTGAGTAACTATATTGTTTTCATTGATCTTGTATACTGTAGTACTTTCATCTTAGATTAAATTTATTAGGCTAATTTGTCTACCCTATACTAATATAGTTTTTTCTTAGATTTTGTAGGTACAACAAATTCGTTATTTTTGTTTTAATCTGTAACACTTGATTATTTCGGACAAAACTTTTGCTTAGGTATCTCTCTACTCTCTTTTTCCTAGTGTGTATTATAAATGACGTTTATTTAGGTTTGAATTATCATTTAATTTAGAGGATGAATGAAGGGCGACTGACAATAGGTATTTTCAAGGTAAAAGTGAGTGGAAGCGCTGGGAAGTGATGCCCTAGTGGCATATTACCTTATTGGTGATGTTCTTAAAAAAATCAGCTGTTATGCTGCAACCGGTTTGCGTCTATGACCAAATATATGAACGTAAGAAGAAGCAAAAGGCATATGTAAGAATTGTAGTAGGTGATGTTCGGTAGTTTCTGCCCCACTTTTCTACTGCCAAACTCACGCTTATATAGCGGTCCATGGGGAAAAAAGCGTGAGATGATGTATGAGTTATCATCAGCCTCCAAAATACTGCATTTCAGCTTAAAACGGTAACCACACATAGATAACGAACTGCTTTTTTATGGTTTGATACTGATAATATACATAATTCATAGCACCGTGAAACTTAGATGAGGGGGACCTGTCAATCACTTGACTGAAATTTTAACGGTGAAATTTTTTCCTGTTGTTCTGAAGAAGTGACCATCGGCAACAAAATTACAGAGTTTGTTATCCCGTTGCAGTACA
Source organism: Aporophyla lueneburgensis (assembly GCA_932294355.1). NCBI lineage: Eukaryota > Metazoa > Arthropoda > Insecta > Lepidoptera > Noctuidae > Aporophyla > Aporophyla lueneburgensis. Next base: position 7,503,156 of record OW028758.1, on the reverse strand, counting down.
TGTTTTTCGTGTGTTAAATGAAAATTTCAACTATAATCGTGTTATAATGGTAAGTCAAGATAGCAACAAGGTTCAGATAAACTGTATCGCGCTATGCGCATCACAAAATACAGCGGCATTACCGACTCCGAAACAGAAAGGGAACGGATTAAAAGTTTTAAGTGATTTAATCTTGCTAAGGGCGAAAGATTTGGCAAAATTTTCCCTGCAAATTAAATGGAAATTTGGACTTTGGAGTCATTCCTAAAACGGTACGATTTCGTAGTTCGTTACGAATATTATTTCGCTTTCAAGTCCAGTAAGTGGAGGCACTTACCTACCGTTTTAAGCAAATATTCTTGATTACTTGGGTTGAAGAGATCTCTTATAAAGTACTTTCAGAACTTCCAAAGTTATGGTGCCTTAACAACATCCATGTTTAATATAGCTGTTAGAAGAACCAACATAACCCCTATATTATTCATAATGCGGATAAGAATAGAACAATCAACATTTCTCACGAATATTTGTGACAAACTTCGAAGCCATGATAAGCACATTATCATCGTAACGTTTTCAAAACAAACTTTACAATTTAAGTCACATTATGAAACGTAATCTCCAAAATATCATCACTCATTTCGTTTAGCACCTCTGAGATTTAAGGGATCAAATCATCGCCTATTGTAATTGTCGCCTACACAAAATCTTTTTTAGGCGTCTTTTGACTAATAAAAGCGTTTCTTTTGAGCTTTATTCCCTTTTGTTGATGGAAACTTTGAATACTTTGATTTAATGTAATTTTTTCTCAACTTTTTTGTTGTTTACTATTTTGAACAGTCGGGACTTGTTTTTCTCGACGTCTGGTCTCGCTTGCTAAAAGCGTATGCATTGTTTTCATGCCAGAGGTGAAGAGAGGACGCTTTTTTTGGATTAAGTTAAATTGATAGACCGTTTTACATTTTGGACATAACATTATTAATTTAAATTGAAACATCTGCGAACTACATTAGTTTGGAAAATATATCTCAAAACTTTTTATTCGTTCACGAAGCTTTTATTAAAAATATACATGCTGCCTGCCACATTTATTGGCTCCAGCCAAAAATGTATAGCAAAAGCGTAACGTTTATGCCCCAACAATCAAATTTCCGAAACCTTGTTTATACATATTGACCCGAACATCACCTAAATCCACAAGACCCAACAATTTTCTACGATCGAACAAACTGGACCTCTGGTGTTGCTCATTGATGCATGACGTCACTGCTCCATCACTTCAAATATTCACGGTCCAATGCTTTGAATGACGTAAAGCAACCAGAATTGCGTGCAGCTTGTTAGATTAACAGGCATTCGTCGTTGTACGTGATTTTATAGCTGTAATCTATCAAAGGGAGATTTATGACCGAGATTCCTGTTTAGTGTAGGAAATTGGAAGGATTGGGTGAGGGAAATTGTTTTTTTGACCTTTGTGGGATCAAGGTCGTGTTCTATGATCACCTTGTGTTAACAAATGGTTGTTTTTTTTTGTCAGTCAATGCTTTATGGAGTCAATGTTCTGTGGGGAGCAGCCTATAGTTGCGTTAATGGTTCTAAATGTGCCTCCAGATTTTCTCAATTCTTAACAATTGTTTTCGTCGCTTGATGTGAGTATTCTGACGAGCAATAAGATCTAGTTTCTAGGTTTTGTCGCCTGTTATCGATCGATAAATGTCTAGGGATCAACAAAAACTACCACAGAGGCGACCGAAAAAACACGATATAGGTCATCTGTTGCTTATGCGTTCAGTCGATTTTGCTTGATCACATCGTTTTTTATCTTTCACAGTCTAGCTGTCGTTCTTAAGCCAAACCAATTAGTTAACTACTTGCTATGCACACAACACCGGTAGGAAATTTTATGATATCACCTACATACAAAAAGTGTTAAATACGAAAACTAACGCAGGAGCGACCGCTACCAAATAAAATAAGCAATTTTCTAAATCGGTCCACAGTTAATAAATATATACTCATATATACGAGTATAATAATGTACATTGAAAAATCTAAGAGGTGAACATAGAACCTCCTTATTTTTTTAATTCGGTTAAAAAATTATCAAATCTGACGGTACCTCAAGATACTATACTTTTTCTAGGGATCTAATTTTTTATTTATAAACTGTTATAGGTCTTGCCATGTTCGAAATTGGATCCCATTAACCTTTGACTGTGTAATAACTAACACCAAAGACTAATAATAAGACTCTGTTTTACCGGCTTAAATGTTCATAACATTGATGTAATGACGAACGTAATACTACACGATAAGCTCAGCCGGATACCCGGAGATATTGTGTTGATAGCCAATTCTAGGCTTGAATGTTATGACCAATAAATAATATGGTTATGCTAATGTACGATACTGCAAAGTAGGTTTATGTAGGCCTTGGCTGGAATTTTCCATTTACGAGTATATTATCCTATCACTTACAGTTACATTACGATAATGTCTGGTGGGTAAATATTTTTTCTAGCAACGTCCACCCTTATTAATCTGGCTGATGTATTCGCTATACCTACCTACTTTTTTAAATATATGTCAAGTTGTGGGTACCCAATGGGATTTCATTGGCTAGACTATCGTACAGCCATACAAAGTTTTGTCCCCTATTTTGGCTCTTTAATCCGTACTGCAACATTTTATGCTAGACTCAGCAGTTCAGGCTATGATTGTCTATCTGTGAATGAATAAATGAATGACCTTAAGATTTTTTAATAAGGAAACCTTTCAGGCACAATGACCTCGGCGCTTACGGTGAACCAATAAATTCAGACCTTGCCTTAAAGTGGTTTCTTTAGTTCCACTTTGAGCTACCAAGCAGACGAGTTTGTGGCAATATATCATTGCTATTACAATGCGTTATTTCATGGATTAATAATTAGAGAAATATATTAAGATATATATTAGAAAATCTTAGGTAGGTATTTGTAATCTTATTCGGCACACTCGTCAAATTGGAATGGAAGCGTACTATTTATTTATTTATTTAAACTTAACACAAAAAGGTACAAAGGCGGAATTAATGCCTAAGGCATTCTCTACTATTTACTAGCGGAACTTGCATACAATACTGTAGAGGATTTAGCCCGCATAGTTTTCATGAGAAAGATTTTAACAGTTACAGCCTGACTAATTAATATAGAGGACAGAAAACTATAGAGATGAAAAACTGACAGAACAGTAATAGTGTAAAAAAAACAACATAAACATCATCTGGGCACGCTAATTCTATCATTAACCTTATCCATCGCTTTCCACCAGGCGTGGTCGAAGACAGGAGCAGGACCATTCAGTAAAAACTAATGACTATTATTAATATCTCATAATTATTTTTATAAACAAATTTTAGTTTATAAAAATAATTATGATAAATTTCCACTAATTAAGCCTTTTATTGAAACTTAATGGACTTAATTAGCACTTACAGACCTATAACAGATGACCACAGTCCACCAAAACGTTCTCTTTCAAAACGAGATCCAAATATGATAAGTATTTTTAGTAACCGAGTTATTATTTTTTCATAATAATACCTCTCTAGCAAGTGACAAGTGAATGTAGGAGAGCCGCCAAATATATCGTTTATCAGAGCTACAGTCGCCATTCGCTCGCAGACAGTGTTATGAACATTCATTTTGTCACGTCAGGTGTGTTCGCACGCATGTTACAAGGGCTATGAAAGCAGCGGGAGACACTTCTTATTGACCCATTTGAGAAGCGTGTCGGTAGGTGTAAACATTGTTATGTAGTTCGGGGTCAATGTGGCGGCTCTTATTATTTCTCCTCCAACTGAAAGGTGTTTTTGTGGCGACCTAGTTTTTTTGCTTTGGGACTAAAAAGCTGAAACTGAAAGCGTAAATAAACAATTGGTGCTTATTGCGCTTTCACAACTCAAGTACATCTTTTTTATGGCATATCATGAATGGGCCTATAAATTAAATTATTGATTATACGGGCACCTCAAAGAAAGTTTTGTTTCACCACGTACACATGGGGGTAGGCAGAAACCAGAGAACGCCGCCTGCTACGTAACCTAACCTAACATATTCTATTTGCTTCGTTTATGTTCATAATTCTGGTCATACACGCATGCCGGTTACAAGATCTACGCATCTAACCTTTCTGAAGAACATCATCAATAATGTCACTAATGTAAGGAACGCAAACTAGCACTAAACTGCAATATTCTAGTTCTAGTATAAGAAGGTACGTAATCTATGTCAATAGAAATGATACGCTGTTCAAATAGATCCAGCCATTTTTTAGTCATGTGGTCCCCTCATATGACTAAAGAAAGGCAGGATCGATTTTATTTATTACTAGCTTTTGCCCGCGGCTTCGCCCGCGTGGATGTCAGAAATTTACGCAGGTATTTTTCTAAAATAAAAGTAGCCTAATTAATTACTCTTTATTACATCAGCTACCTGCCAATAAAAGTGCCAGCAAAATCAGTCCAGCTATTTCCGAGATTAGCCGGAACAAACAGACAAACAGACAAAAGTTTTAAAAAAAAGATTGTTTGGTGTACCGTATTCACTTTCATATACATTTAGTGAAAAGCTGTTAATTTGAAATCACAAACAGACTATTCAGTTTAAACGAAAAATGGGAATAGTTGTCCGGTAAACTGAAACTTCTTATTTCCATGGTAATTGTGGTATGGTTTTCTTTCTCAATTATCGAAATTTGGACAGGACAACATCAATCGGGTCAGCACTGTTATTACTGAATAAATTTGCTTTAAAATTCACTTACAGTTAAATTCGCTCGCTTAGTCGCCCCAATGAGTCAGAATATATTGCTCCACCGCGAGTATGTAAACCAAGTTGTTAGTAACTGGAAACTTATGGGTTTAATAATGCATGTTTTATTATTCAGCCTTATTTTTGCTGTAACTGACTGCTGTGGAAGCGCTGAGATATGGCTGTAAGTGTTGGTTTAAGTTGGATAAAAAGCGCTTTAACGCTTTAGGTGTTTAATTTGTAAATTCTGTTTAAAATAGTTTATTCTTGGTTGAAATTTTAACAGAACGTTTGCAAGTATTATCTTGTTTAGCTTTTTAAAGAGAATATATAAACAAAGATTTATTCCATTATGAATAAAAATAGAAACTACAATAAAACAACTCTGGTTATGGATTTATTACATCCCAAGTAGCACAGAACTGCATTATAAATGGTCACTTAAGGCCCACAGCGGTAATCTAAGCATTTATAAAGACTTATTAGTATTCACCTGTGCTGCAACAGCTGTTTCGAAAAAAAACGTGGCCAACTATAATGCTTTTTTCTGTACAGTAATTCTATTAAGCACCACAAACACGCCACAAAGTCACTGTTATTAAGCGCTTAGTACTGCAGTACCCTATTAGCTGTAAGTTTTCTGAATAATAGCCCACACGTGTACTATACAACCGTTGCATTTTAAGAGAGAACATATCACCCACTATAACATAATCAGTTACTTTGTGAAGTTATTTAATGCTTTATGCTGCATACAGATTCACTTTTCCCCTATTAGTCAGGTGTTTACCATACACTCGAATAACAGCATGTATCCAAGTGTCGGCATGCGCGAATGGAATATTGGACGCGACGGGTTCCGTATGTTATATTTATTAATAAATAAATAAATAAAATGAAATTAATTTATTTCACACATAACCCATATTACAAAAATTAAGATAAAAGTAACAATGCTGCCGCAGAAAAGAATAAAATGTCATCGACAAAATAAAAATATACGTCACATAGTTGAAATAAAATAAAATTTCAAATTTACGTCGGATTTAAATTAAAGCACATATGAACAAAACAATACAAAAAAGCCTTTATAAATAGAGGTCAGTGTGTTTGATGACATTAGGCTGAGTAGGTACAAAAATGCCCTGCTACAAAAATCTTCTTATAACCTACCCATTTTCGGGACTAATATGGTTGCGACAAAATTAATATTGTTGTTTTATATGTTTCTGGTACTTACCTAAACATGAAGAAAATTTATTAAGAGAAATCCAAGATTTTTTTAAAGTAATAAATTAATACCTTTATTAATTAATACAATTTTTCTCAGAGGTAGTCAGCTAGCATCTAAAAAAAACAACGTAATTTTCTTTATGTTTATTTAATGTTCCCTTTTTAAAGTACAATTTAGGGTGTACCACCCTGGTCCAGGCCTTGAATTTTCATCTTTTTATAATTTCAAGGAGTACAAAAGTACTTCTCGGTGGCCACCATAGAATTTCCTTAGTTTTCCACTGTGCAGGAACGAATGTTAGATCGACAACACCTCTCTCTATAGTCTGAACTATTTTGAAAGTCTCGTTCTGTAAAAACAAGAAAAATATACTTATTATAATAGAAGTATCAGTTTCTTAATGACAACATTATCTATACAGTTTTTGAGGAAAAAAAACAAAAGATACAATAACATATTAAATACCTAAACTTAACGTAACATAATGCTATTTCATGTGGAAGTAATTAATAATTATTAGGCCAGAAAAATACATTATCTTTAGACAGGTACCGACTAATTTATAGGTATTTTGTCGCATATTGAATAAATCAATAACTTATGTATTATACATATAATTAAATTATAATCTCAGCTACTTAAATTACAATTTTAATTAAGTACTTATCGTCGAATAACAACTAAAAAAGGGAACAAAATGGCTTTAAAAGAACCACGGCGGAACCCTAAAAGCTTGGATCCATAAAGGTACTTATCTAGGTAACTGACGCAAATGTGAACCAATACTACTCTCCTAATCGATCCATGTCTGATTTGTATTTCACAAGTGCTAAACTATTTTACTCTTGGCTGAATTACAGGTCACATGTGAACACCCGTACAGACCTTAGCATTAAATTGAGATTAAAACTGTTCACTTGCCATCCGCCATATTCACTGCGTTACTTTGTATTATTATAAAATTTTATCTTTTAATTTTTGTTTATTTTAGAGTATATCAATTGTAAATATGGATTAAAAAATAATTACACGAAAACAGTTTTTTTTTTTGGTTACTTTGTAAAAAAACGAACATATTAATTTTATTTTCATTCTAATTTTGTTGCTTTTCTTTTAGTATTTAGTGGTATTCCGAGGGCGCGTGAAAATTTTGAACTAAATATGTATGGTATTTGACAGTAAAGTTACCTTCCCAATAAGATTTCAAATATAATAGGAGGAAATCGATGTTTTACTTACCTTCAATTTTATGTATGTATATTCTCACAAATGGCACCTGAGATCTTTCACACAACGATACACTTCATGTTTTACAATTTGACAGTTCATATCAAAGAAAAATAAATAATTTAAGTTATTGCATTCCACAATTTCGCTTAGTGTGTAATTTCAACTGTATAAAAGTACACACAATGTACACATTCGTCTTCCTTGCTGTATAATAAGTAACACGTGCCTCATTAATCAGGCAATATGCAGCTCTTTAGGTGACTGTTACACACATAAATGCTACTATAATGTTGTTATAATGCAATTATTTGTCAATTGGATTTCTTATACAGCTATGTGCTGAATAATTTGTGCCCAAATTAGAGTTATATCCTCTGAGGATGCGCTGTCTACGCTATTATTCAGCAACTAATGCATTCACTGTGCACTGTTAAAATGCTGTTATACAGCACTTTTGTGCTACTTGGGATTGCCTTTTACTGGAAAGTTAACTTTTCATTTAGTTTATTGAGACAGAATAAAATGAAAAAAAAAAAAACATCTATCAAATGTATTTCGAAGTTTATTTAAGCATGCATAGTGAATACGGTTCCTCAACTTTGAACAAAGGTGGTTAGAAAATCCCAAGTTCATTGCGAAAATCGGATTTCATGCCGTACAAAGCCTGTTTCGATGCTATTGTAGGCTGTTATGCCTAGTCCCAATACACACTTTATTTCAAAGAACGGGAGTTGAACATTTCAAACCACTGTTACGTGTGATAGGACCTAGAAATAATGGACTTTAGTTTGGATTGATAGATTGGAACACCTCAAGGATGATATAGGTATATATAGCTACGGTAACCCGAAAATTCATTCAAAGTATTTTCCGTTGAAAATGAAAACCGGATAGTTACAACTATAGAGTGGCTTAAGCACACTGTTTATTTTAGAACAGATGTAATACCTTTTAAACAGGCATAATTTTTTTTTGTTGGTTGGATATCATCAAATGGCGTCTTCCGCTCTTGGGCGGAGCGGGAAGGCGTGTCAGACTTTTATTGACTAAAGACCACCCGTGTTCCTTCAGTTGCCCATGCCCCAGGGCCACGGTGTGTATTTCGAACAAATCTCGCGACCCTGGCAGATACAGGCATTATTAAACATTTGTTTTGAAAAAAATAGAAAACCACTCTCTTTTCGTTTTCTCCTCTACCTATCGTTATTTCTCCAGACAATGTTTGTTTTCGTTATATATATATATGTGTGTATGTATGTATATATCTATGTATTTTCTGAATTATCTATACCTATGTTGCGCCTGCCATGTTTTGTCTGTGCATCACCCTAAGGTTGACTGGTAGAAAATGCCTCAGGCATTAAGTCGGCCTTTGTACAGTATTTTTTACTTGTGCATAAAGTTTTAATAAATAAATAAATAAATTAAATAGAGTTTGTTTTCTTTCGCTTAGCAAAATATTTGATATTTATATGTATACAAATAAAATCCAATTAATTACCTAAACAACCATGATTTTTTAGTTCTTAACTATTTATGAACCTATTATTAGGGTTTTTTTTCCAAAAACACATTATTTATGATCTTAAAGCTTTTAAAAACTTTAAGAGATCTCTAAAAACATTTTGTTTGAGTTTAAACACCATTAATGGCTTTTCTTATCGAAACTTTCTGTCTTAATGGCCGACAAAGAACATAACGATTTGTTAATTGCTTTCCAAATTAATTGCAATAACAAGAACAATCTTTTGATGCCTTGAATAAAAGTGAAAGGTTAAATACGACCATATTTCTTGGTTAGAAAAGCCTAGAAAATCCTATCCTACTACTAATATTATAAATGCGAAAGTCTGTGAGGATGGATGTATGTGTATGTGTATGTTTGTTACCCTTTCACGAAAAACCTACTGGACGGATTTGGATGAAACTTTACAGTATTATAAGTTATTCATCAGAATAACACATAGGCTACAATTTATAATGATTTTATGTAATTTTGGTCATAATATAACGATACGTGTCAATTAAGTCGGAAAAAAATCTTCCATCTGAGAGCTATCTTGGCGTGCGCTGCCTGAACCAATGGAGTTACATAAAGATGATGTACCGCAGGATTGTTTGTCTTAAGTAGATCTAAATAAAAGTCCGGGACAGCTACCTTTTATGTGCAAGCCAGTACGACCAAAATTGTGAACCATAAATTAAATTTAATTTGGTACTATTTTACAATGCACATCATCATCATCATCATTTCAGCCGTAAGACGTCCACTGCCGGACTTAGGCCTCCCCCAATTTGGGGGGCTTTGCCATAATCGCCACGCTTGGCAGGCGGGTTGGCGTTACAATGCACATATTAGTATATAATTATCAAACTCTTATAAAAAAAAAACTTTTTAACAAAAAATTAAACCGCCGCGAAAAGTTTTTATTTTATGATTTTTTGTGGCTTTAATGTACTAGTAATACTTGGCAAGGTATACCCTATCCAACAATAAAAGAATTATCAAAATCGGACTACTCTGTACAAAGTAATGCGTGTTTATACGTTACAATCAGTGAGTGAACAATCAATCATCCCCTGTTTTCCAACCCTTAGGGTTCGATTTTGTTTTCCAAATTTATATGAGACCACCTTGGGAGTATACCCTTTCCAATAGAAGAAGAATTGTCACAATCGGACCACTATGTAAAAAGTTATCATACATAAAAAAAAAAAAAAAAAAAAAATATACGCGTCGAATTGAGAACCTCCTCCGTTTTTTTCCGTCGGTAGATGAATACATTTCTCGCATTAAGTATTTAATGTAGATACACTTTGTCTTTCACACTAAGTAATTTGGCTGAATAGTTTAAAAGTTATCACGGTTATCACGATACTATGATTGACTTGAACGGAGCGCCTAAGGGCGAGCATGCACTGCCTTGCGGTGCGTTTATTCTACCGCACGGTAGAATAAACGCAGTCACGCGTCCGCGCACTGCGGTGGAAAAAACGCACGTTTTGTCATTCAAGTTACAACTGTGGAGCCCACACCACACGCCGTTATGGACTAATACAAGAGTCGCTATCTGCATATGTCTATACTAATATTATAAAGCTGAAGAGTTTATTTACTTGAACGCACTAATCTCAAGAACCATTGAAAAATTAATTAATGTTTGGTAGCTGATTTATCGAGGAAGGCTTTAGACTATGTAACATCACGCTGCGGCCAATAGGAGTAGAGCATCAATGAAAAATGTTGCAAAAATGGAGGAAATGTATTCCTTTTAAGAGCTGCGCTGCGTAAACGGTTACAGGAACGTAACAATTTTATATTATATAACGAAATTGTTCCTATTGAAAAATTCTAGAAAAAAGTTCACGATAGCATATGTTTATCTTTTTGGTTAGCTCACTATAACGTTTTTAACTGTAATCAAATCATAAAGCTGACGAGGGGAGTCAGGGCTGCAAGAAATTTAACGCGGACAAAGTCGCGGGCAGAAGCTAGTCTTATAATAGTTTGTTAAGAATTGCTGGTCCTGAAATTCTGCAATTGTCTCTCGCACCGCCGCCGCCGTCGCCGGACAAACGCCAATTAACGACATATCTGTGTCGCAACCCAACAGCAACTGAGCGTGTCTCAGTTCGTTTATTTCACCGCAGTGCGCGGTGCTGCTTAGATCTCTATGCGATACAAAAAAAATTGCGGTAGAATCACCGCAAATTTGCAGCGATGATTCCACCGCATGCGTTTATTTAACCGCAGGGCGCGCACTTCTATGACATTTGATACTTCACAAATTATGCGGTAACAAAACGCATGGCAGTGCCCTAACGGCCGGGTCAGCACGGCCGGAGCGCGATGCGGCGTCGCGGTCGTGGGGGAGGGGCGAACAATGCAATCCAAGCAGTGGCGAGGCATCGCCGAGTGCGCGACCCGAACGCGGGTAGACGCGTGAGGGCAGACGTCATTGATGTGTGTTCTGTATGCATTTTTATTGTCATATCATTTATTCTTCGTCATTTATCCTAGATAGCGACTAATTACTTTTTATTTTTAATTCAGTCTTATAAGAATTGTTCTTTATTGTTCGTTTAAATATAGTATCGTAGATTTCGTTATTTTTAAGTAGCGAATAAAAATAGGTTAGGTACTTACCTACTTTTAATTTTCGTTACATCCTATCCTACTAATATGATAAATGCGAAAGTTTGTATGTATGGATGTATGGATGTGTGGATGTTTCTTACTCTTTCACGCAAATCCGTTAGGTAAGTAGGAACGGATTTGAATGAAATTTGGAATACAGTTAGTTTATAACCTGGATTAACACATAGGCTACTTTTTATCACGGTAATACGTTCCTGCGGGACATTTTCCGACCTCCACGCGGGCGAAGCCGCTGGCAAAAGCTAGTAAATGATAAATTATTTTATTTCTGTAAGTAGGCTCAGTACACACGGCTATAATTATCAAGATCATGCATTTTCACTTTTAGCTGACCTTGCATTGTATAGGCTTTTTGTACAATGAGAAGTCAGCTTATAATGGAAGTGTCTAGCTTGATTTTTCGCCGTGCGTACAAACACTTTTACATGAAATTACAATTCCCTACTATGTCGGGGGTTTTTTTTTTGCATGGGAAGTCATCAAATGACTTTTCCCACTCTGAGTGGAGCGGGAGGGTGTGTCAGACTTTTACTGACTAAAACCCACCCGTGTTCCTTCAGTTACCCATATGCCAGGGCCACGGTATCTCGTTTGAACAATCTCGCGACCCTGGCAGGCATTGGTCCTAGCAGACCCCTTCAATGCAGCTGACATCTCTTTGAGGCGCGCGTGGAACACTACGCGCCGTCGACCCGAACTTGTTCCTTACCGGGTGGCGAGCTACCCATTGCTCGCCGCCCGCAAGTTCGCGCCTACGGTGGCCGGGAGTCAGCGATCGACTCCCGACGCCCGGGGCGTCTCCTCCTGCGGCGGCTAGGGACGTGAGGGCGCAGAGACTGCCACTCGCTCACCCACCTCGCCTCCTCCTTCAACATAACTGCTTCACAGAAGGAGGTGACGGCTTCCCATGCCCTCTCGCTCCGTACCATGGCTCGCACCAGGGCCGGACGCGGTCGCCGCCGCCGATCGCCTCCACGAGGACACGGCGGTGCTCCGCCCAGGCAGGGCACACCTCCACCGTGTCCTCTAGACGATCCTCGCAAACTATGTCGGAGTTGGTTTTTCAATTTAATCGAATGCAGCTGACCAGTATTTTACATGGAGCGACAGCCTCTCTGACTTCCACAATCCAGTTATTGGTTACACAATATCCCTTGGTACTTACCAAAGGATATCGTGTAGTCGTGTGGTCAGAATGGTGTCAGACATCCAAGCTTCTCACTACCCGTAACGATCGTCAAAGATCTACAAAAGACAACTTGATCCAGTAGCTTTTAAGGCACGAAGGGATCTCAGTGTGTAAAAATGATCACGTATCCACGAACCACGTGGTCGCTCTCGCACGTCCAGTTAGGTAGGTCCAGATTCGAGTAAGAGGTCAATCGTCGAATCCACCTCGGCTGGGCAGCGTTCGGGAAGCTACGCAATATCTTCTCGTCCCAAATACCGCAGTGTCTCAAGACAAAAGTCTTTGACCAGTGTATGTTGCTACCTATGAGAAATAGTAAATTTGGTAGTAAAATAAAATACCAATATCTAGCTATGCGGTTTGGTTTCGTCTCAGTATTTCTTCGACGAGAGTAGTGAAAACTCAGTGAAAATGGCCGCGATTAACGACTTGTGTGTCGTAGATTCGAACCCTAACAAGCGCTTTACTTTGTAAATTCTTTCTCGAAAACATCGTGAAGAAACCGGCATGGCCCAGAACCAAAACTTCGAAGACATGTGACATCTATGATCATGCACTGAGCCCACTTGGTAGTTTACGGCCCACTCCCTCTCACTAAGGGGAGGTCTGTGTCCCACACGTTCAAACATTATAGGCTACTTATATTATGTTTATTCCTTTTGGTGGAAACAAAAGAACAACAATAATTATACATTTAAAATCATAGTTAATCATTGAGATTTTGAAAATACAGAGACTGAAACTCATTCAACTGATTACATCCAAGTAAATTCTAGGAAATGTAATAAGCACCAGTTTTCCCATTACGTTGGGTAATTATTAAAGAACTGTTTTCTCAGAATTATTAAAAGCGTTCTATTTAAATTATCCATAAAGAAGTTCTCTTTATATTCTGTGTCTTGGATCTGAAATAATCTGATTACATATATTTATAGTTAATTACAACACCATTTACATTAATTAACATAGAAACAGATAAAAGGTTGACAAAAATTATATAAAGTTAAACAACACAGAACACCAGACATTTTATTCCATTCATCCACAAACACATCACATGATCCCACCTAAAAATTACATCGTCATAGCACCTGTAAAATACAAAGAATTTGTAGATTTTTCATAAAGTGATTGCCCTTAGCCTATATTCTTTTTTCTTAAATATGTCACACTATATTTTGGAACCCGGCGTCGGCACTAACAATTAAAATAAGAATAGCTCGTACCGCGTACAAAATAATAGCCTGTCAGTCAGATGGTACAACTCTAACTGCCTAGGGTGCTGCGTAATGTCCTTGGCTTAGAACGAATTTCTATTTACGCTGAGACTTTTTGATGAATTCTCATAACAGTCATTAAAAAAAATTAGGGCTTAGGGCGAATTTCACTAATGGAACGGAACGCGGTTAGCCCCTTTAGACTACGTTCCAGAGCTGTCAATGCGGGGAGTATTCACACTAAACCCACTATTATTTCTTTAACCATTATGAAAGCCTCACACAAGATGACCGATTACCTGGTGAATGCCGCAAGAATCCGCTGGATGCGAGAAGCACAGAACCCGTTGAAGTGGTGGTGCTTGGGAGAGGCCTATGTCCAACAGTGGACGTCTTTCTACTGAAATGATGATGATGATGATGATTATGCATAAAAGTAATCTTAAAGAATCTCCAACAAAAGTTAACAGAATCGTGCTTATACAAACAAAACATAATTTTTCAAGTTACATTCTTTTCTTTGAGACGTATGAAAGCAAAAAAGATGCTTTAGAAAATTCCTTTTATTTCCTCATCTTTTGAATCCGGTTTAGCGACCGTGGTTGAAAATCTACCTGGATCATAAATCATTGCGTTCTACTCTGTGACTGAAAATCGCTGAGCTAAATTCAAAACATTTTCCGAATTCATAGAGCAAAAGTAGTCCATAACTTATCGTACAGTGTAAAAAAAAACAATGGATATTTTTAATTGGATTTCTGGTAAAACCCTCACTTCGCCTGCAGTCATAATTCATTATTATTGCTTGTGTTATTATGATATTATTAATTTTATTTGGTATGTGGGCGACGCTAATTAATTGTAAATATCAAATTATAACAGTGACGAGTTATAGAATGAATTATTCTTAATAAAGTATTTTGTACAAAATCATCATTGCCATAATCAGCCTATATTGTTCCCACTGCTGGGACACAGGCCTCCTCTCGGTGAGAGGGAGTGGGCCGTAATCCACCACGCGGGCCCAGTGCGGGTTGTTAGATGTCACATGTCTTCGAATTTTTGGTTCTAAGACATGTCGGTTTCCTCACGATGTTTTCTTTCACCGTTTTGACAGCAGTGGTGATGAAATTATTTACACAAAGTAAACCGCCTTCCTGGGTTAGAACCTACGACTTACAATTTGTTAGTAGCTGATACCCCTGGCCCACTGCATTCTGCTATGTACAAGATATGATTTACAAATATAGATGTCGCAGATTCAAATGGATTATTGTCCGCGTGCTCGATGATGATGTCCGCCATGTTGTTTTATTATAAATCAGTGCGCACGACCGGCGCAGACGCTGTCTCGGAAGCAAGAGAGCTCTCGAATATCGAACGCACTACTGATAGACACAACATTGACACTGACAGCTTCGACATTGACAAGCAGTCAGTCGTCTTTGACGTTTGCGCGGTGTTGCCATTAGAATAACGATTAAAATAAGTGGCGACGCAATGCCTTATGCGTTACTATCTCTAACATAGATGTAGGAGTTTTACATAGGTATCATTGTTAATTGAATGTTTAACATAAGCACTTTATCGGTGAAAACTATTTTACATTAAAACTTGGTTTTGTTACACAGATGGTGTTACAAAACCAAGTTTTAATGTGAAATAGTTTTTGTGTTGTAATATTGAACAGTAAAATCAATCTGTCTATCCTTTTCTAACACAGTTTAGGTCAGCTTCCAATCTTGTCAGATGCAGCTGAATACCTGTATTTTACTTGGAACGACTGCCTATGCGACCTCCACAGCTCAGTTGCTGGGTAACATGACACCCTATGGTACAACGTGTTGTCAAAAAGTAAGTACTCGATGGTAAAAACATCCTTTCGAAAAACACATAAATCTCGATGTGCAAAAACGCGGAAACACACTTCGCACCACACTCTACCCGTCACCTCCTCCTTGCTGGGTAGCACGACACCCTATTGTACAACGTATTGTCAAAAAGTTAAATACTCGATCGTAAAAACATCCTTTCGAAAAACACATAAATCTCGATATGCAAAAACGCAGAAACACACTTCGCACCACACTCTACCCGTCACCTCCTCCTTGCTGGGCAACACGACACCCTATGGTACAACGTGTTGTCAAAAAGTTAAATAGTCGATCGTAAAAATATCCTTTTCAAAAAAACATAAATCTCGATGTGCAAAAACGCGGAAACACACTTCGCACCACACTCTACCCGTCACCTCCTCCTTGCTGGGTAACACGACACCCTATGGTACAACGTGTTGTCAAAAAGTTAAATACTCGATCGTAAAAACATCCTTTCGAAAAACACATAAATCTCGATGTGCAAAAACGCGAAAACACACTTCGCATCACACTCTACCCGTCACCTTCTTCAAAATATAATCCGAGACATATATCTCGGCCTCGATAAAGAACGTCTCACCTGACAAAATAAACCTATATTTAACCTGAATATAGACCTTAATCCCTATAGCGGAAGGCACTAGCATGAGTTATGAATCTTATGGGGAGATAAAGGGCCGTAACTAGCGAACGTGTCGGGAGAAGAAATGGGAATAGATTAGGTAGTGTTACTAAAAATGTGGGAATGAATTCCGTTGTTTTTTCGGTCGTGTTTTGTTCGGATATTTAGTGTTCTGCGAAAAATTAAGATTGACATAACTTTTTATGTAATTACAGGTATTCGGTAGTTGATACGTGCAATTTAGCCATGGGAAATATTTTTAAGACTATACGGAATCTATCTAAGGCTACGCACAATATAAAAATGAACATTTAGACACTATCATATATATAAGAGTAGGGAAAGGCCGAAGAAAAGATGGATAGACTGGGTGAAGAAGGTTGATATGGCTTGAAAGGAGGTGACTACCGATATGAGCACTAATAGAGAAGTATGTAAGAAAAAGATATGAATGATGATAATGATACATCTGTATACGAGATTGTGTATAGCCGATCTAGCGATTCCTTGTGCGACGTACAACAGAAGACTAGCCAGGAAAAACTGAATGTCGTTGATAAATAGGCTGTCATCAGCCTATTTATCAAGAAGGCTGCAAATAAAAAAATAAAAACAAATTATTCCGATCCAACCCGTCCCGTGTTGCTCTCTACCAGTGATTCTCTTTTTATTTTTGATTTCGAGGTGGAAATCCTCATGGATGTCCTCCGCCCTGGGGTGGGCAGAGGGGTCTGTCAGACTCTTACTGACTAAAACCATCCCTGTATTCCGTCCCACACCTACGTCGGGGACCACGGGAACCAATATGTCTTCCGTGATCCCCGACTGGTGCCGGCCCGCCTTTGCGGGCCTCCTCACGTTGGGGAGGAGTGAGGTGTTAAACTCCCCCCCATACATCACAGAGAGGAGCGCGTGGAACACTCCGCATCACCATCTTAGGTCCTAAGGAATAGGGGGCGATGGATGTCCCCGGATCCGTCGCCCTTGGACCCATTTAGGGGGGCTGGAAGAGGGCAATATCCGCCCTCCGCCGACGCCCGGTGCGCCTGCAGCGGACTAGATGAGCGGAAGATATATCCCGCTCCCTTTCCGCAGCCTCCGCGACATAACTGTTTCGCAGAAGGATACCACCGCGCCCCAGGACTCCTCGCTGCCGACCATCGACTCGACCACGGCCGGCAGCGACAGGTCACTACCTACTCCTGAGACGAGGGCACGACGCGGCACCTCCCAAGCGGCACACTCTGCCAGCGTGTGCCGCGCCGTGTCCTCCCGGCAGTCGACCCAGTGGTGACACCGGACGTCCGGCTCCCTGTTTATGCGATACAGGTACTTCCCGAAGCAATCATGTCCCGAGAGCACCTGCGTCGTCCGAAACAACAGGGAGCCGTGCCTCCTCCCGAGCCAGTGCTCGAGTACTGGCCGGACCGCCTCGCGGTGGCGAGGCCAGCGGTAGGGCGTGAAAGCCTGTCCTGCCATCCCACCACCAGGGCTGCGCAAAGCTGCGACCGACGAAGTTCCATGTGTCGCTCCGTCAGTCGCTCGCCTCGCTCCCGCGCTTCCTCGCGCCACCGATACAGTGACTCAAGTACTTTCGCCTCGAGGTCCCACAGTGGGGATCCAGCCAGTACACAGGCCGCCTCGTAGGAGATCGTGCGATATCCCCTGATGACTCTGACGGCCATTACTCGCCCCAGTGATTCCCTAAGCCAAGGTCCGTAACTCACTGGGGTGCCCTTACCGAGTAGTCGCTTTAGTTTTAAATTTAAGTTGAGCCCTGGCTGGAGGCATTAATTTATTAATGTAGCCACAGGCAAGCCCGGTTAAGCAGCCAACAACCTCATAGGTTGAACTGCAAGATATCATTCCAAAAAAACCTTGCCATATATTAAAAAAGTTTCTTGAAGTAAAGACATAATGGTGTTTGTCATTAGCTTGTAAAGTTAATAAGGAAATGTCTTCGTTCACATCACAAAACTTCATAAAACAGTAATTTAAAATAATATTCTTGAAATTCTGGTTCATTTAACACAGTACCTACCGCCTAATAAAGAAAGTGCTTTCTGCAATGGCATCTTACTAATCTTAATAAAGCAGTGAAAACTTTGTAATGTATCAAGTACTGTTATGTTTGGAGACATCAAAGTATTAACTTAGAGTGCATTAGTTAGTGCTTTCAGTGAATTTAAATAGTCTCTTGATGTCATTTATCTTGTCAAAGGGAGTAAATGGATTTTTTACCTGATTACGTCGAGTAAAAAGGGTAGAAGTTCTCAATTATTTATTTTAATTGAACACTTTTAGACTGTGCTTCTAAGTTTCTGTTGGATTGATGGATTTAAGTCTATTTGAGAATTTTCATTAATTATGTTGTTGAAAAAAGGTTTTAAACTCAATGCGGTTCCAGATAAAGCCCGCGGCCGCTGTCCTCGTAAAAAAATATGAGTTTAGAAAATCTTTTTTCTCTCTCCAAATTAATCTGGGGAATCCGGTTCACTAATGTTTCACCAAAACGCCATTGACAATTTTTTAGTTTACAACCAACGTTTCATATACTATTTATTTCACAAACGTCTTATTCCGAAAATGTTTTATTTTATAAACACTCTCTTTACAAACATTTATTTGACAAATGCTTCTCTTAACAAATGTGTCGGATAATATTTAATTATTTATGCATTCTTTCATGTAATATTAAGATGCTTTTAGAAAAATTACGTTTACACTAAATATAATTTTATAATACATTTTCTAAACCAGTCACAAAGTGATCATGACGGTATTGTTTTACATAATTTTATAGAACTACCTCCCTAAAATTTGGTCGTTTCTATCACTCGCTGGCTGCTGCCGCGGCACCGCTTGCTTCGCTCGCTCGGCTCGTGCGTAGGCGGTCACAGTTTTAACCTAACCTAACCTAATCTCCCCAAACCATGTCGGATCTGCCCCGAAGGGTATTTCAAGGCTTAAAAAAACCACAACCTAAATAGCCTAATGACCGAATGACTTTTATTCCAAAAGTAGTTTTATGAGATCGGATAACAATTTTTTTAAGTGAATTATTTGACAAACTTGTTGTATAATGATGAAATGACAAATCATGTTTTTGCCAATCGTTGCTTGTCAAATGAAAATTTGTAAATTAATTTTTGGTGAACTGACAGGACACCGGGGAATCTGCCATGTCTGCAAAGCTCCGTCTATTAATTTTATTTGAATTACAATAAAGCATCATGAACACGTTTGTAATAAATATATCTACTTTGTTAAAAATAAAAATAGTCTAAACTTAAATATCTTAGTTTGCATATTGTATAGTCACACAATTTGTATAAAGTTTTTTCACTTCATCTCAACGTTATTAGGACATTTTACTTTCAAATTTCATCTTGAAGAGAATTGTAGCAGTTTTATTTAAGACTACACTCGTTTTTATATTCTGTGACAGTAGTTGAGTTATTAAACTTGTAAAATTGTTGAAAGTTTGTTTCGAAAAATGTACGATTATTTTCTTTCGAGTGCAATCACACAAAATATTATTTCGCATTCTCGATATTTGCAACGTTCTTTGAGCATTAGCACAACTTACGAGTATGTGATGTCTTTATTTTTAATTTTAAGACCGTTACTCTTTGAATTGTGGTTATGATTCCTAACAATTTCCTAGATAATATACATAGGTGCAAAGTTTCGTCTATTCTAAGGACCATTCGCTTTCGCAAATTATGTCGATGATAAGGTACGCCTGTTTCTGCTATAAAATTTTTTGAGTGCTGGTAATCTCTCACTCAAGCAAATATATAATGTTGAGTGAAATGTTGAAAGATAGTGAAATTCTGAATGAATGTGAAACATTAATGCGTTTGAAGGTCTCCTACAAGGTAGATCGTTGACCTGGTAAAGGACATAGAAATCAGTTGGATGCGAGAAACACAGAACCAATTGTCAAAATCAAAGCGTTTTCTTCAAATGGGCACATAAAAGGAAAATTTGAACGTCAACATTTATATTAAAACAGAATTGAGTCTAGTCGCCCGTTCCAAAAGATAGTTTTGCATGGACAAGAATGGGCAAAATCCTCTACCGTTACCCTTTTAAAATGTTTCACAATATTTTAAATACATTAATTAAATATGTAATTATGTGTAAAAACGGTGCACCTAGAATATGAATATCACGGTAGGTAAAAAAAATAAATAAAATGGCGTAATGGCATATACATTTATTATTTGATAGATAAATGGTGCCCACATATGTACGAACTAAAAAGTAAGTATACAAGAAAAGTAAGTATACGATGTTCCAAGAATATTAATATGTAATAAGTCAGTGTGTCAATTTAAGTAATCACAGATTGTAAATTAATGTTATAAAAATAATGAATTGTACTATTCAATTAGCAACGAGTTTGATTTTGTCTAGAGTTTAGATTGTCCTTTTGAGCAGGACCGGCTGTAAAATATTAACAAGTTATATGTCACTGTGTGAATTTAAGTAATCACAGAGTGTAAAAGAATGTGATAAAAATAATGAATTATAATTATTATTATTAATTCAATCAGCACCGGATGAAGTGGCCCAAGTATCGCCATTTCAACTGGTGCTGATTGAATTGTATAATTCATTATTTTTATGACATTCTTTTACACTCTTACAGCCGGTCTTGCTCAAAAGGACAATCTACTAGTACTTAGGGACCTATTTAATGTTGAAAACATAGACTGAAAAGTAATTTATTACAACCTTTTTTTTTTTTTTTCAGGATGGGAAATCATCAAATGCCGCTCTGGGCGGAGCGGGAGGGCGTGTCAGACTTTTACTGACTAAAACCCACCCGTGTTCCATCAGTTGCCCATGTGCCAGGGTCACGGTATCTCTTTCGAACAATCACGCGACCCCGGATTTATTACAACCTAAACCCCAGCTTCATATTTGTCTAAACTTTAGACAAATGAGTAAGCTGGAGTTTAACTGGATGATGTTAAACCTTTAGACACTAAAGGTTCAACTTCAACCAGTTAAACTTATACATTTAACCCTAACAAACAACAAGTCCTGACTTGTTACCGGAAAACCGTGAAAGTTATATTATGAGGTAACATGAACCTGCAGAGTGCCCAAACAATCTGTTTCCTGCTACAAACGGTAACTATTCTAACCAAAACTCTAACTAGCATAGAGAAATAGTGATGCCATTAATATAATTAAAATAGATTTTCCTAGTTCTAATTGATTGGTATTCAGTTTGTATACATCAAAAATATTTTCCAACGGGTTTCCCGTGCGGAAGTTGGAACTTATCCCACGGGAACGTACTACCGGGATTAAAGTATCCTGGTTATAAATTATCTTTGTATAAAATCAAACTAATATTATGGCTCTTAGAACAATCATACACCTCTACTGAAACAATTCTTAGTATTAGCAAATAAAATTAACTTAAACATCGCAGAAGCACACACATACACACTCCATGCCCACGCACACACACACAATACAGAACAGCAACAATATTGAGATTTCATAGCAAGTTTAATCGTTTATTTATAAAAAAGGGCACATTTACAGAGTAACTTAATAATTAACATAGAGCACAGTTGCTCATTTGCCTGAACTAGGTTGAACCTGTGCTTCAGGCTAGTAAGTGCATAAATACTTGATTTAATACATTAACAATGAGTATAAAGTAAAAACTAAATTAAAATTAGGAAAGTAAAAGTAAAATAGCATATTATGTTAGTCGTTCTATTTGCAGACAGCAAGTAGATCTTCTGTCTGTGCATAAGCGATGGTTAGTAAATATTTGTTTACAGCTAAAGTAATTTAATTTAAAGATACTTAGTTTTCTATTTAACCTATTCTACAGAAATGGGCCTAAGAATGTAAAAAATCTTTCTACAAAAACATGTTTTGAGGTTACATTAGATGTACATACTATATCATTCCGCCTTTTGTCAGTATTGTCAGCGGTGTAGGTAAGCATGGTGTGCTGTTTTAATACTAAGTGCATTATGAAAAATTCTTTTTATATTACATTTTATTTTATAAATATAAGAATTTGATTTATTTTTATAGGAAATAAAAATAAATCAAATGCCTGAAGTAATAATAATAATTAATAATTTTTTTTTGGTGTTATTTTTGTAATTTTAGTTTTTGTAGGCTCCAAGAGGCTAACTAAGGTACAGTCGCCAAATTTCGTCCCCGAACCTAATTTCGTCCCCATCGGTTTCTTTTTTTCTAACTAACTGTATCTAGTGATTTTGCATCGGAACAAAAGTTAGTTACGTCAGTCGGCCATTGCAAAAGTTTGGCGGTAAAACATCGCTTTTGTGTTAAGATATTTAAAAAAAGAAAAAAATGTTCAAGGTGAGTTTTTGGATCAAATACTATCGGAATTGTTTAAATATTGATATGTTTGAGTTATTGAAACGAATTTTTTTACAAAATTTGGTGACATTGCTTAAATTTCAACTGATTTAATTTCATTTACGTTATGGCATGTGTTTTTTGTTGAATGGAGGTTATTAACACAATTGTCAAAGTCGTAATATCGTCCCCTGACGTGAGCCTTATTTCGTCCCCGGGACGATATTTAGCTCACTTTGTCATTCGTCACTTGTGAATTTTTTGTAACTGTCTTTAATATTTATTTATTTTATTTTTGATGAGAAAAACTTTTTAAGCCCAAGAAATAGAAAATTGGTTGACAAATCATCCAGGGAGAGTCGCTACTCACTACCAACTTGGAGAAATATTTGTTAAAGCTTATGCAAAAGCATGCAAAATTGATACGGCAGTAAATAGCTTCCGTAAAACAGGAATATTTCCAATCAATGAAAACATTTTACTTTGACTCACCAAATGCTCCTCTCTCAAATGATGCAAACAGCACGAAATCTTTCAATGATGTATCATTGCTTTTGGAATCCACAAGGTCAAGACAAAGAACACCACCTACATTATGAGGGTCAAGCAACTCTTCATCCCCGTTTATAGTTCCAGCTGACATACAGCCTAATCCAGTTGTTGAGACACCTTAAACGTCAACTAGGCGAGGCAAAGCCTTGGTAGTCACAGCTTCACCGCATAAACAAGAAATAATAGACGTAGAAAAGAAAAGAAAGGAAAAGGATGAAAGACTGCAGAAAGTAGAAAAAAAATGTAAAGAAAAGTACAACACAAAGCCACAAAAAGAAAACCAAGCAGCGTCGAATCAATCAATCTTCTGATGATTCCACGCCTGATGATGATCTAATTTTATGTCTGAGTTCTACTGGCGAAGAAGATAGTGACAATGATCTGAATGCCCAGTTTATCAAAGAAGTTATTCACAAGAGAAAAATTGAGAGAAATGGATAAGATGCACAAAATGTTTCCAATGGATTGTGTTGAAAATCCAGGACCTATTTTTTCCTGTGCAATTTGTTAGGAGCATTAAAATTACTTAAACCATATCATTGATTAATAAAAATCAGATCAGATGTCTATGATTAGTGATTACTAATATTTATGGTTCAAAATACAATTTAAGTTTACTTACTGATTATTGTGATCTCAATATCGTCCCCGGGACGAAATTAGGTGCCAAAAAATATTTTTACAAAATTTCTACTTTTTGGGTTAATCTATTATTGTAGAAGAAGTAATAATGTTAACGGGTTTTTGATTATTTAAAATAATAAAGTAATATTGTACCTAAACTAAGACGTTTTATTTATTACTTTACTCGTGATATTTTACCAATTTTTTTTTGTATTACAAAAAGGGGACGATATTTGGCGACTGTACCTTACTTCTAACTACTACTTTTATCTGTCGCAAATATAAACGTTTTTCCCTTTTTATTTTTTAAATATAAATGTGAATGTAAGTTTGTTTGTTACGCTTTCACGCGAAAACTACTTAACCGATCATCATGAAACTTTGTACACATATTCTTGTAGGTAACACAGGATAAATTTAACAAAAAAAAAAAAAACTATATTTATTGTTATTTTTATCGCGAGCGAAGCTGCGGGCATAAGCTAGTTTCATATAAATCTGTTTGGTCGTTTTTTTATTACATTATGGACAATATAATCAAAAGAGTGAGTACTGAATTGGATTGACTACGAAAAGCTAGAGTGAAGCTGGCGCACTTGGACAGAGTCTAGCCTGACGTTTGTGTGAGTCAACGAAAGCGTTACAGCGTGCAGCGGCGTGGTGCCTGGATACTGTCCATCGTTTCGTTTGGGAAATTTAGATGTAACCTAAAAATCAATAATCATCTTCGGAGTTTTCTTTCGCCCAGTGAAATGTTCAACGATGAAGCATTCAGCTCCAATCGGCCTCTTGTCACGACATATACCGATAGAATATATAAGGATCAATGTGGCGGTGCATAATGTGTGTATAACCCTTTAATTATGCTGACATGAATAGTGAAACGTAGAGGGCACGAGCATGCGCCCTCTCAATCAACCTGCCAATCCGATCTTGTAGCTATTGAGTTATTGCCGCTTATCGACTCTGCAAACGGTGCAAATAGCCAAGAAACTGTTGAAAACAGGGTAGATATGAAAACCACAAGATAAAGGGCAGTTACGCCCCTATGAAAAGGCTTATCACTCCCTAGAGCGTATTTAAAGGGTAAAGAAAAAATATGAAAGTGAATTTGCACGAGCCAATAATAAATTCTAAATTCGAACCAATTCTCACCAATCACAGAGCAAACTTAATAAAAAAATTACCAAAAAAACGAACTGGCTTGTCGCTTCCAGATTTATGCGTTGTGACGTCATATTACACTCGGTGTCACGCGTAACAGCCCACCATAAATATTTATTCGAGTTTTCGTCGACAATCAAAGCGCTGTAAATCACTGCCCGGAGAGATGTATTTTTTATTTTGTTTTCATCGTTTTTTCTGCTTTTGCACTGCATCGAACATTTTTCGACTATCGGAAAGCGGCGTTTCTGTTGGTATGTAGATTTTTGTGCAACGACTCGGGTTATTTTGTGGATAAAAGATAAGTAGAGTTTGGCTGTCACATACTTGGGTCAAAAATGTTTTTCAGAACACTGCAAAAAACGTTTGGCTAAAAATTAGCAGCAGCAGATTCGTTTTTAATATTGTCGTAAGTAGCAGAATTAAATAATATTGGAATATCGTTGTGAGAATTTTTTTGATAAACATGATTGAATAAGTCACAGTCACACAAACTGAGTATTAAATAAGCCAGCCTACCATTTCCCGTGCGAAAATATCATACGGTTAGAGAACAAAGTAACAACGTGTTCTATTGAACACGTTCGTTTATTTTCTCGTTCTATTGAACAAGAAAATAAATAGTTAGATACGAGGAAACATGTTCCAACACAAAACATGTAGGTTATAATAATAACTAATAACCACACAGTTCTATTCATTAGACAAAGTCCATCCATCATAGCGTCGGAAGCAACAATCTCCAGCGATGATAGGCGTAATTGATAGCAACAGATTCATCAGATTTGATGGTATCGGCCATCGACGTCAATATATCCCTACAAATTACCGAGACTACGCGCTGTCCGGAATATGTCCTCTATTGAACATAAACGTACGTTGCGTACTTGTAATCTTGAGATTACAAGATAATTATGTTACTCGGCATTTCTCGATGTAGGTATACTCTGAGCAAGTAATTGGTTAATTAAATATCTTGCAGCCTTGCAGCATTCTGATTATTCTAGATAACAAGAAAATAAACCTATATGAGTATGTAGAATTATAGCATGGCGTCTTGTATTTTTTGGCTACACCTATGGGTACAAGGCATGAGTTTATGTATGTAAATATTCTAGAAAACGGTTTCAAAGTGCTAAGTACGATAAAAAACAGTCATGCAAACACATCAGAACCTATTTTTGTTTGACCAATACAACCCTCGTCTACCCACAGTTATTGAGTTAAAGGTATCAAGTCCATTAAAAAACATTCAGCATCCACAATTTTGAGAACAAATAAAACCCTTTTATTTCTCCAATATTTATAAAGCAAAAATAAAGTTGATATTTTTGCCGCAGCAGATAATCTCGCAGCCATTTTGTTTCGGAGTCGTGTCCGATATGTGATCAGCAATTGGCCGCCAGTGTACTGAGCCGTAATCAACGTCCGTGCCATTTATTCGATAACGATATTTCTGTATTTTTTTTTTTGGGCCGGCGTAAAAGGAAAAGTTATGGTTTCGTATGTATGAAAAAATGTACAAGTATATTTGTTTTTTACTATATTTCACAAAAAAATATAGGAATATTGTGAGAAATGGTGGTGTTGCTACTGTTATACAAGAACAAGTAGATACAGTAATATTTCTACATTTGATCAAAATAACAACAGAAATCCGTCAATAAATTTAAGGTCACTGAAAATTTTGCGTTATTGTCAATGTATTATTGTTCCCAATAATTATTGTGTGTTGAGTTTATGTAGTTACCAGTTAAAATCAGCTCTCATAGCTTTGAAAGGAGAATCGATAGCCTTATAAAGTTTCCCAAATATAAGTGTTATTGAAGCTTAGAATAAGTGCCTTTTGGATAGTAAATAAGTAGTGTGTTATTATTTTAAGCATAACGAATACACCCTTCGACACTTCGCACATCATCAGCCTATAATATTCCCACTGCTGGGACACAGGCCTCCTCTCAGTGAGAGGGAGTGGGCCATAATCCACCACGTGGGCCCAGACACTTCGCATTAGTATCTAATTCAGGTGACAAAACCAACGTACTTATATCAGAACACAACTTTAATTTTGATGCGTATCGGATAAATGTCATAATCAATTTGGCCGCCAGTGTACGAGTAATCAATATCGAACCCCATTTATTCGATAATGCCTTTTTTTCGGCTGTTTCGGTATCACAGAGGGAATGTTAATTTTTACGTGCTTCCGATAAAGTCATGA
Source organism: Aporophyla lueneburgensis (assembly GCA_932294355.1). Classification (NCBI taxonomy): domain Eukaryota; kingdom Metazoa; phylum Arthropoda; class Insecta; order Lepidoptera; family Noctuidae; genus Aporophyla; species Aporophyla lueneburgensis. The sequence continues at coordinate 7,475,929 of OW028758.1, read as the reverse complement.
ATGCATATCAGCCGATAAAAATCCAGCTCTAAAAAAGTTGCTCTTCGTAAAATTGTGCATTGCGTTTATATAGTTAATTGTTGCCCTCTACCAGCGATGCCATAAGCCAAGGCTCGTACCCCACAGAGGGTGCCCTAAGCGAGTAGTAGCTCTAGTTTTAAAACCCTGGCTAAAGGTCTTAATTTATTAAGGTACAAGTCCAGTTAAGCTGCCGACAACCTAGGTTGCCTAACCTACCTAACCATAGGTTGACCTGCGAGATGTTCTTCCTAAAAAAAGGGATCTTGGTACGTAATTGATAGTTGACCTATCCGTGAACCGAGAGCAGAAAGCATAACTAAACAAGCTGTATGACTGTTTTATCACTAAGCCGTGATCCGTAACAGCTTCAAATTTTGTTTACCCCAACTTAATTAGGTCGTGAACGAGTGGTGCATAATTTTCCTAACAGCACACAATTAAATGACTCTCTTGATAAATTCAGCTCTCATTTTACTACGAGTGTTATAAAATAGTTTCAGTACGATTCTAAATGAACTTTAGTTGCACTAATTCATTTAGCTAATTCCATTTATTCCATTACCTTTTTCGATTAAGTTTTCGTTTTGCGAGTTATGTTGTAATTTCTGCTTTTAGATGCTTGTTAATCTAATGTTTGTGATTATTTGAATTTAATTTAAAAGGAAAATGTTGGAGTTCTTTTGTGAGCTGTTTTGTTTGTTCTCATGAGGCTTTTGATGTTTTTATATTGGAGTGGGTATTTAATCAGAATTTGTGATAAAAGAGCAATTATGTGGTGGTCAAGTGGTATTCGCCACGACTTACGAGTTGGAAGTCGTAGGTTCGAACTCAGACAGGTGCTTTGCTATGTGTAAATTATGATATCACCACTTAACTGAGACCACAGACCACGTTGGGAGGAAACCGGCAAGTCCATTCGAAGACATGTGTCGTCTACCAACCCACACAGGGCCCGCGTGATGGATGAAAATCACCGAGGGAGGCATGTGACTCAGCAGCAGAAATATTATATGCTGATGATTCGTGTTTGCTTTAAAAAAGCTGAGACAAAAAGTGTCTGTAGAAGCTGCTCTTGCAGCTTACCATAGTTACGTGTCATCTGTTCTAGGGTATGGACTAATCATGTGGGGTAACTCTACCGCTACCGACAGAGTTTTAAATCTCCAAAAACGCTGCATCCGGGTTATGAACAGCGCCTGGTTCATAGATAGCTGTAAGCCACTCTTTTAATAAAATTAAAATTCTTGCACTGGCCTGTATGTATGTATATTAGAGGTATTTTTACAAAGACACGTATGCATCACTTTAAGCAAGATACCGAGGTTATACCACGACAGAAGAAGAGTATGTTTCGCAACCTCTTCTATCATCCAGCTGGACATAAAGATGTTTATAAGAAAAATGTGTTCAATATGTGTATATTAATTTATAATACCATACTAAACGATTTTAAATTAGCTAGGTAATGTTTTTAAAAAAAAATCGTCATCATTTCAGACAAAAGACGTCCACTGCAGGACATAGGCCTCCCGAAATTTAGGGGGGTTTGGCATAATCGCCTCGCTGGGCAGGCGAGTTGGCGATTGCAGTGTGGTGGTAAAATTGGTAGAGAACGCTGTTGCCCATTCTCCAGTCTCTTACTCGCCTCTTACGACACCCATGGGAAGAAATTAGATGGTGCTGTTCTTTACGTCCGGCATCATACGGAACAGTTGGAAAGCAAAGGTAATTGTGATGATGGAACTTATTAATGGGTACACTGTCGTGTATAACCAAGCAAATCAAGTTAGAAATTTGCGACGCTTCCCGTGATAGACTTCTAGAGTTGCCAGCATAGCCTAAGGCTGAGATAGGAAGGTCTTTGTAGAGTACAAAGTTGTACACTATAGTTTTAAGACTTGCACCTGTGTCGAACTTATAACGATGTAGGTAAACTTCGTGCCTGGTTGGCTTTTTACTGCGCAGTATACCGTTGAAACAAACATAGTTTTCCTGCAAATAAACACAGTTTACTGGCTTTAAATTTATCTACACAACGATTGTTGTATATAATCCGTTTTGTAACATAATTCTTGGTTTAAAACCATGAACACGTGGGCCGTACTTTGATGACAATATCACTTTAAGTTTAAATATCTGGAAGACCGAGCTTTGCTCGGTATTTTTTGGTTAATTGTGTTTAAAATAATAAGTTTATGTTCAAGTTAATTATCGATAAAATTGATCATTGAAAACACGAATAAAACGACATATTATAAAAATGAATCCTAGCTAGATCGATTTATCGTCCCCGAAAACCCCTGTATACTAAATTTCATGAAAATCGTTGGGTTTCCGAGATTCAGATTATATATATATATATACAAGAATTGCTCGTTTAAAGATATAAGATAAATAAAAAGTATGAAAAAGCTTATTGAAATCATTCATCATTTTAGGTATGTGAAGTCATACATCATACTTATAATACTTTTTAAGGATTCAACAGACTGAAAACAATCATGATATACGTAAATATTAAAATAACATTTTAAAAATATGTTGTATGTATAAAAAACAGCCTGGATAAGTTTTTACTCAGCCATAGTATATTTTTACAAAATGTATTATTTTATTTTTTGATTCCCTTGATATTTTCTTATTCAGGGAGCTGTAGGTGTGTATTAAAAATATACATTTTAAACCGATATTAAGTTTGTAGTACCAATATATTTTCACCGCGTATGTCTTGCTCTTTTCTTTGAAACAGCTGTTTTATTATCGATTGCAGAGCAATTCCAATTCATGGACTTCAACGAGCATATTTTTACCATAAAAACAGTTCAAGTATAGAATTCTCTTGCCAGGGTCGCGAGGTTGTTCAAACGAGATACCGTGGCCCGGGATATGGGTAACAGAAAGTGAGTTTTAGTCAGTAAAAGTCTGACACGCCCTCCCGCTCCGCCCAGAGCGGGAGAAGTCATTTGACGACTTCCCATCCAAAAAAAAAAGTTCAGGATCCTAAAAAAAATCGCTGTCGCAGTAGATATTACACTTTTCTATGAAATAGCGTATTTTTTTGATAACCAATGAAAATTTTCTACGCTAGGAGTCTAGAATCAAGTGCTGAATTTATGGTTTTCGCGCCGATAGCTTGCCACCTGAAATTGCTGAAAGCGTTTCCGTTTTAAATAACTTTCATATTGTTATCATACCAACCAAAGTTACGTATGTACCTACCTACTATGCAGTAATAGTGTAAGACGAAGGAGACTAGTCTCCACGACCACGACAAAGGGAATCCTAGTGTGGAGGCTAGTGCTACAATAAAGTTTTATTTTTAACCGACTTCAAAAAATGGAGGAGGTTATCAATTCGACTGTACTTTTTTATTTTTTTATGTTTGTTACCTCCTAACTTTTGACTGGGTGAACCGAATTTGATTATTCTTTTTTTATTTGAAAGCTGATGCTTCCTTGCAGCTGGTTCCATTCGGACGATGGTATCCCTGTGCAAACCATATAAGTCTTAAATGTGCATTAAGTATTTGCGCGACAGATGAACGAATAATGCGATTAGATTAGTGCGGAGTAACCTACCATAGCTAAAAAGTGAAAACTTTGTTAAAAAGTTTTTAATTTATAATTTTTTGTGGCTTTCATGTACTAATAATACTTGGCAAGGTATACCCTATCCAATAAAAAAAGAATTATCAAAATAAGACTACTCTGTATAAAGTTATGCGTAGTTAAACATTACAGTCAGTGAGTGAACAATCAAACATCCCCTATTTTTCGACCCGCGAGCGTTCGATTTTGTTTTCCAAATTTATATGGGACCACCTAAAAAAAAAGAATAAAAAAAGAATTATCACAATCGGACTAAAAAAAGTTATGCGTGACCATACATAAAAAAAAACAAACAAAATAAAATATACGCGTCGAATTGAGAACCTCCCCGTTTTTTTTCGTCGGTTGAAAAATAAATACTTTTTACAAAAAAATAACAACTGACTTCCTACAAAAAAAAACACTACTAAGTGAAAAATAACTAATTTCGATGTCGGTGGCAAAAAAACCGTAATTACAGATCCCAAGACACCGACTTCCGAAATTAAAGTTATTTTTCACTTTGTAGTGTTATTTTTTAGGAAGTCTGTTATTATTTTATTTTTATACAAACCCTGAAATATGAAACCTATTTCAATACTATAGTTCTTCATGCAAAGCTCATATATTTAGTGGACAATTTATTATACTGGCTATTACATACATAACGGGTACTATCTGTTTGCAATAAACAACTTTCCAGCTTTGTAAACTTTGTTAAGTGAGTCAATGGCAAATAGCTGGCCCAATATTTCACGACTCAACTGTAAATTAAACAACAAACATTGTTACTATAAATGCTGACCTTTTAATTGAGCCAATAATAAATAACATTATTTGTGAATAATATTCCAAAACTGTTTGAACGTAATACTAATAATTATATCTCTATTAACTATCAAATACATATAGATAGTTTTGCATCTATGAATAATGAATGGAGAGATTTCAGAATAATACTTGGCCCATGAGACAACGAGATCAATGAGAGCACTGGCAGCTTAGAGTAAAGGTAGCCAGTGATACCAGCCGCGATTTACAAGATCCAAATTGTAGGTTCTAGCCCCGGCTGTCGCTTCACTTTGTGTAATGGCCACCGCTCTCAAAATGTTGACGAAAAACATCGTGAAGAAACTGGCATGTCCTAGTACTAAAAATTCAAAAACATGTGACTTCTATCAAGCCACACTGAGCCCGCGTTGTGGATTATGGTCTACACCCTCTGACCGGGAAGAAACCCTGTGTTCCAGCAGTGAGGAACATTCATCATTAAACTAGCCTTCTCCCAACTATGTTGGGTTTTGCTTCCAGTCTAACCGGATGCAGCTGAGTACCAGTATTTTACATGAAGTGACTACCTTTCTGACTTCCACAACCAAGTAGCCCAGTAACAGGATAATACGACACCCTTTAGTAAGACTGGTGGTCACATATTCGTACTTCTGACGACCTGTAAAGACTCAAAGATCTACTAGTGACAGCAGTTGGAATATGATGGGCTGAAAATGCTTTTTTTTATTGCTCATCATAATATTTTTAGAGTATTCTAAAAACAGGATTAACTACGCAAATGAAGTGGAGATTCGTGAATATCAACACTTACCTACACGATAATGTTTTAAACAGATGAAAAAGAATCCTGTCAAAGATATTGCAAATAGCAGCGATCATCATTTTAAGCAGCTGTTTTCTTATCTTCATTGCAGCCCATTTTTGCCATTATTTTTAAAGGACCTACTAAACAGCCCCTTAAAATGGAGTAAACAAATAGCTTGTGATAAAACCATAACGATGATAATCATAATCCCTACACTGTATTGAGCTGAAAGTGTCAGATGCTTCTTACGAAAATAGTGACAAACTTAAAATTAACTAGTGATTTTGGAAATTTTGGTTGTTGAGGTATTTCTTAATTGATGTCAAGCACCCTACGCTTTTTTCATTATTTTTTACTTTTTAGATTGGTTTTCTATAAAAGCGTGTTTTTAGTTTTTTGAACTATCGTTTATTTTCTGTTTTTAAGTTCGGCTACCTACAAAAACGGGTTTTTCGTTTCTTTTTTGCTATCCTGGTGATCCTGGCCAGGATAATGGCTCAAAATTAAATCATTGTATTATCATCGGTCCTTGATAAGTGCGCAGTTTCAAATTAATCCGACGTTTTAAAGGGGGTGAAAATCACGTTTAAAGATTACGTTACATAGAGACGTAACAAGCTATTATAGCGTGTTAAAAAATTACTCATACAGTTTTCGCCACATTTAATACCACGAAATACGGTCACAAAAATTCTACAAACATCGTCAGCAAATAAAACAAAATAATTCTAGCGACCCTGTAAGAAATATTACTCCATATGTGTGTGCGGCGACTTGGAACATTGACTAATTAGACCATAAATTGTAGCGTTCAAACTACCGACTGTAATTTTTTCCTTAACATGAAATTACAAGGTGTTTCGTATTTTTCTTTGTAACAGTTTATAGCCTTATGTTAGGGCGGTTACAAATGAGGTTTTGTAGCGATTTTGACGTAATATTTTCGTTAGATCAATCGCAATTTTTATCGGCACACTTAAGGACGACGTAAGCTTTTCGTAATAGAGATATCATCATTCTGCGATTTATCGTTTCTTTCCTACAACTTAACCGCCCTTTTTTACTTTTACTTCTGCGACATGACCTTCACTCTGTTAGAGGAAAAATTGTTCGAAATCCACCACACAGGCGCGGCTCAGTACTACCTACGCTGTTTTTGGTTACACAGCACAATTTTTCTCCTGCTTTGTAATTTAGGCATTACTTGTAAGTAGAGCCAGCCCGTGTGATGCCGGACGTGAAGAATAGCACCATTCCATTTCTGCCCTTGGGTGTCGTAAAAAGCAGCTAAGCGACTTACTATAGAATAGGCAGCAGCGTTCGCTATGCATTTTACCACCATACTGCGATCGCCAACCCGCCACCCAAGCGTGGCCTTTAAGGCAAACTCCCCAAATTGGAGGCGGTCTGTGTCCAGCAGTTGCCGTCTTTCGGCTGTATTGATGATGATGAGAGCCTGCAATATAAATGGTAGTATCTGCCCTAAAACCATGGATGCAATCCAGACACATTTTAAACCAGTTTCGTTTCTGTCTTATGAATATGGGAACCCTAAATATTACAATTCTGAATATTGTGTAAATGTAAATGTTAGGGTGGCGTTACAGTAATTATAGAGGCGTTGTAGGTCACAAGTGAAAAAGTGTTGTTTTAATTTTATTGCTAACGGTTCAAGGGTTCTTTATTAATATTTTGTGCCAATAAATAATATGAGTTTTATAACGGTAAATAATGCAAATTGTTTTGCTGTGGTACTTTATTGGTGTGGAATTGTTTTTTTTTTAACCTCAATTTGGCAATTGTCGTTACTTTAATCGTTGAAACTTTCATGATAAAACAAAAATACTGTTTGTATTTTCTGTGGTTTGAACACTGAACATCACCTTCATTGTTCGTCTGAAATATTTTTTGTGGCAGTTTTTTTGCGGACGAAAATGAAACATTTCATCTTTGTGTTTAGCATGGCAAGGCATCCTCTTGATATTACAATGCCCACAGGTAGTGGTAGCCATCCAATGAAAAAAAAAAAAACTTTCTCTAAAACTAAACCACAAAAAAGTTTCGGTTCAATTTTTATCTGAAAAACTTTAATGGCCAAAGTTTTCCGAATGCCCATAGCAACCAGCTCCTACCAGCTTCGTAAGTTACAAACAGTCGTTGCTGCTAGTTACGAACCACAATCGGAGATCGGCAATTTGGCGAAGTGTTAATAGACCAATTACTGACCGGCCGTCTGGTCCCGGACGGTATTAAACTAATAATTCACGAAGATCCGAGGCGCGGCATAATCCGGGCCGGATCGGTTTTGCGAACTTTGTGAGTGGAACTATTTTGTGATTAGGCTGGTAATGCCGAAATATTATGTGTGGGTATATTTTGTACGTTGTTGAAATTAAAAGGCACAGTTTTCGCAGTATTTCATATGAGATTCGGGCGAGATTCCTGCCAGTTTGGAACAACATTTTGTATGTTCTACAGGTTATGCCTAGTTCTTCGCAATTAAATACGTTATAGATAAAAAAATTGACATAGGGATCAAGATTAGTAGATACAATGTACTATCAGCGATAAATGTTTAAGTGCCAATGTTATAGGGGGTGAGCTAATTGCCATCAACCGGGCACAAATCAAGACTACTGAAAAAATCTTCCTCGAAAAACCCATTTGATCACAGATGCGCCCACAGGACCGATCCCTGTGGGACACCGCACGACATCTCTCGCCGGTTCCACTCTCCCTGGTGACCGGAGTAAATGACGGCCCTATCCGTCAGGTAAGCCTCGACCACACGACAGAGGTAGGTCGGCACCCAGTGATACCGGAGTGCCTCCCTGATGCACCTCCAGGGCAGGGTATTGAAGGCATTGGCGATGTCTAGAGACACCGCCAAGATTACCCCACCCTGGGCCACTGCATCCGCTGTCGTGAGGGCTTGCAGACGCATGATGGCGTCCACCGTAGAGCACCCCTTGCGGAAGCCGTATTGGCAATCACTCTTTCAAAGAGCTTGCCCACCTCGTCGAGCAGCACGATGTGCTGTTAAGCGGATGGAGAGTCCACAGGGCGCCCCGACTTCCTAATGAATGAGGACCAGTTTCCCCGTCTTTCAACGAAGTGGGAACTGGCCCCTCTCCAAGCATGCGCTAAGGAGCCCCCTATGTCAAGGCCCGAGGGCCTCCAAAGCCAGGACCCAGGCTTTTCCAGGCAAGCCGTCGGGTCCTGGGGTGGTATTCTTGGCATTAAGCCTTCGTACCGCCACCCTCATCTCTACCTCAGTCCTGAAACTAACAAGCTTGACACATTTTCACGACAGGTGCTGCTTATCATAGCATAAAATGATGAAAGCCCCTTACAAAATTGTGAGATTGTCAAATTCACGCTTGTTAACTGTCGATTTTATTTAATAGGATTCAAGGCTCATAAAAGAAGAACCTCCCTAACTACGAGCTCTGTCAAAATATTTCACAAAACCTTCAGCCGATATTTGTGTATTAATAATTCTGAATTTATAAATCCAACGCACCTAAGCTTACATCCAAAATAAGTGATAGACCTTATTATTTTAACGAGAACATCGCAACACACCTTCTAATAAATAGGTACTGATATCAAATATCTCCACGCAATATTCAGACTTCGGTTAAAGCGTAAACGGTGAAGCCAAAAAGCGCTTTATTACATAAATTACAATATCTAATGAACATTATCGTAGATAGAGCTAAAACAAATATTGTTGAGAACTTTCGTATTCAGGGCGTCAAAACATTGCCTTTCGTTATCTCGTGTTGATTCAAACAAGATCGAAAGGATTGTTGAACTTATATACGTACCTACATATATTATATGTATTTCAGTTATGTTGATGTTCGCCATCTAGGCACCTAAGTATGTTTCCTATATCTTATATTTATAAAAATCTTGTGTCACGATGTATGTTGCCAATAAACTTCAAAACTACATAACAGATTGTTATCAACGTTCTTAATTATTTGTAATTTGGTCCAACTTAAAAGATAGGATAGTTTTTATCTCAATTGTTGATCTCAATATTTGATTTTTTTTTTATAGTACGCACGGCTACAGGTCAAGCTATATATTTCCAGTATAAACTGACATCTGATTGTACGAAAAGCCTATACAATGTGAGGTCAGCTAAAACTGGAAATAATATAGCTTGACCTATAGGTCAAGGCTGGCTGGGTTGGCTATAGCCGTGTGTAGTATGTGCGTATTCATTAGTTAATTCCAAGAATCCCTAATCGGTGGCGGTGTAATTTAATTCATCGTATCGTTTGACATCTAGGTCGCGTAGACATCCACTGGATGGCGTTTTTTTTTTTTCTAGATAACCTTTGCATAATATTAACCCGTTGAATACCGTAATTACAGACACAATTAAAAACCATTGTGTCAATACCAAATGTGGTATCTCAGGGACTTAGAGGTTACCACGGAATTATATATTTTAAAAATATCGATGAAAAAATCCATGATAGTCTATGTTTATTTCCTAAGGATACCCTAGAAAAACCACTTATATATTACAAAAAAAAATCTGGGTCATTAACCAAGCTATTTTAAACAATACCGTATCGTTCTTTATCCAATTAAATACATAAAATACGTTGTACATTTCATGTCAATCAAAATTGCACTTTGCAGCATATCATTAAAGTTAATATTTTAGAAGATATCAGAGATTATATAAAATAGACGCAGAGCGGCTAGCGGGCCGTCTGTCCGTTCCGGTTGGTAGCGGTAGGTTAGTGCAGGATTAGTAGGATTGTAATTCATATTTCTTTGGCTTCATAGTAAATGCGAATATCATGTGTGTTCGAAGTACTCAAAATAAACCTATCCATTATATTATTCCAAGTAAGAGACCGCGAAATAAGGCTTAGATGTTTAGATTTTTGGTTATCCTGGATACTTATCATATAGGATACTTTATCCCGGTAGTAGGTTCCTGGGTGATATTTTCCGACAACTTTACGGGTGTAGACACTGGCCAAAGTACCATTCCTATAAGTATGTTCGATTTCGTGTCTGGTAAATAATTGTCTGTGTAGGTAGAATAGGAGCGTTAAGAAAAACTAGGAAGACTTATATTTAATTCAATCCAGCTCTATGTCGCAGTCTTCTTACTTTGAATACTATTAGTTTTATTAAGAACATCAAACACACATGATACTCTGATAAAGAATAGAGAAGTAGTATGAAGTAGTACTTAAGAAGTAATATGAATTATAAACGTACTTAGGTACTCGTAATTATTATAAATTTGAACATTTGTATGATTGGATGTTAGTTTCTCAACCCCGTACTTAACGGTATATCTATACTCTATACAAATAAATAAAATTGGAGAGTCGGTTTTTAATATTAAAATAACCGCTTTTTACTAAGTGTATATGGTTGTATACACGGTACATATACCAAAACAACATTTTTTACAATTTTTGTCTGTCTGCCTGCCTGTTTGTTCCGGCTAATCTCTGAAATGGCTGGACCGATTTTGACGGAACTTTTATTGGCAGGTAGCTGATTTAATAAGGAGTAACTTAGGCTACTTTTATTTTAGAAAAAATCTTTTATTTTAGGAAAATACCTGCGTTAATTTCCGATATCCACGCGGGCGAAGCCGCGGGCAAAAGCTATAATATAATAAAATATATCATAAGACATGGTGTTATTTTTTGCTATCAGGGATTTCTTAGTAGCAGCCCGGAATTTCAATGTTTGCGCGGTTGATGGCAATGGGCTTACCATAACATAAGTTTTTAACTAACTAACTAACTAGTTGTTTACCATATACATCCTGAAAAAAAAAAGAAAATGTATCCGACATAATATACCTCTAGCCGTGATTAAAAATTGTTACCATTAATTCAGATAATAGATAATAAGAAAAATAAATAATGCATTAAAAGTATGAAACATCCTGATATTAACACAGCCCCACAAAAAAAAAAATGTAATTGATATTAAACCGCATGGTCTTTACGTATTTTGAGCTGCCGAAACCGAATCTGGGCACAGAATTAACCCTATACCCTCCAGTTTTTCTCCAGGAGCAACAAAACTCTTGAATTTTGCAGTAATGACCAGCCCTACAAAAAAAAAAAAAAAATTGTATTTGTTATTAAACCACATGATCTTTACGAATTTTGAGCTGCCGAATTCAAATCTGGACACAGAATTAACCCTACACCTTCTAGTTTTTCTCCAGGAGCAAAGAAACTCTTGAATTTTGCAGTACCTAATGATAATATTAAAAGAAAATTTGAATAATCATAGTAACTTTACGTTTACATTACCTTATAACATATAATATGGTACAAAAATCCCTAAAAAGGACAGGAAGTCTGATAAAAAACCTGAAAAAAAATAATTTCTTTTCTTTTTAATATTACCATTACGGTAGAGTTACGTATCAGACGGTACAGAATATATCTACCTAGTGCACGAGTCGACTAGATCATTCCATCTCCATTTTCCATAGGACAAAATATAAATTTCAAACTACGTTACGTGTCATCATAATGAACAATATTGTTATTTATTCAAATGGTATTTTTTTCTTGTAGTCATTGGGTACCTACATGAAGTGGGCTGCCGTTGTAAGACGACTAAAATGTCACGGTGTGTAGAATATAATTCAAAAAAATGTAGGTGTGTATAGGTACACCTATGCCTAACTCTTTGGGGATTGTAAGCGTAACGTTATGTATGTAAGTATGTAAGATATTAATTAAAATCGGACCCTTGGCAAAATAGCGGACATCATTTTAAAAATGATTATTGGAAAATTGATTACCTAAGCATATAAAATTAAGCCCATTTTTAGGGTTCCGTTGCCAAATGGCAAAAAACGGAACCCTTATAGATTCGTCATGTCTGTCTGTCTATCGGTCCGTATGTCACAGCCAGTTTTTTCCGTAACTATAAGAGCTATGCTGTTGAAGTAGATGTATTCTGTGAACCGCATTAAGATTTTCACACTAAAGTAGAAAAAAAAAACAATAAATTTTGGGGTTATGCTTAGAACTGAAACTCATTTTTTTTCATCAAACCCATACGTGTGCGATATCTATGAATAGGTCTTCAAAAATGGTATTGACGTTTCTAATATATTTTTTTTCTAAACTGAATAGTTTGCGCGAGAGACACTTCCAAAGTGGTAAAATGTGTTCCCCCCCCCCGTAACTTCTAAAAATAAGAGAATGAAAAAACTAAAAAATATATATATAATGTACATTACAATGTAAACTTCCACCGAAAATTGGTTAGAACGAGATCCAGTAGCCCAGAGGGTCATGGCCATCCGGCTAATCCGAGGATACCGCACGATCTCGTGTGAGGCAGCGAGCTTCCGTGCCGGAGTGCCACCATGGGATCTGGAGGCAAAGGTCCTTGCGCACATGTGGGAGTGGCGCGAGGAGGTAAAACGCCGGGGCGAAACTCCAATGCCGCGACAAATCGTGGCACGGCGGACAGAGCTCCGGTGTGATCTCATGGCGACATGGCGGGTACGATTATCGCAACCCAGCGCAGGGCACGCCACAATGGTGGCTGTAAGTCCCCTCTGTGAGGAGTGGATAGAGAGGCGCCACGGCGTCCTCACCTTCCGCCTGACGCAGGTTCTCACCGGGCATGGGTGCTTCGGTGGGTTCCTGTTCTGGATAAAGCGGGAGGAAACGCCCGGGTGTTTCCATTGTGAGTATCGTCTGGAGGACACGGTGGAACATACGGTGGAGGTGTGCCCTGCCTGGGCGTAGCACCACCGTGTCCTCGTGGAGGCAATCGGCGGCGGCGACCTCTCGCGTCCGGCCCTGGTGCGAGCCATGGTACGGAGCGAGAGGGAGGAAGCCGTCACCTCCTTTTGCGAAGCAGTAATGCTCGCGAAGGAGGAGGCGGGGCGCGTGAGGTAGTGGCAGTCTCTGCGCCCTCACGTCCCTAGCCGCCGCAGGAGGAGACGCCCCGGGCGTCGGGAGTCGATTGCGGACTCCCGGCCACCGTAGGCGCGAGCTTGCGGGCGGCGAGCAATGTACCCGGCTCACCGCCCGGTAAGGACCAAGCTCGGGTCGACGGCGCGTAGTGTTCCACGCGCGCCTCAAAGAGATGTCAGCAGCAGTGTAGGGGTCTACTAGGACCGATGCCTGCCGGGGTCACGTTATTGTTCGAAAGAGATACCGTGACCCTGGTACATGGGCAACCGAGAATACCTACAGGTTTGTACGGAATCCTCGGTGCGCGAGTCCGACTCGCACTTGGCCGGTTTTTATTTTGGAATATTGTATTAACATAATAAAACTTAAAATCATAGTATTTACTTATTCATAGTAGAACTTACAGCTTTAACAGATGTATAGGAATTGTACATGAAACATAAAGCCAATTACAGGTTCTCACGGGTAAAATCAGAAAAAAGTATTAGAGATTTAGGGTTTAGGGGTTTTTTTTTGGTTTTTTTAATTTATATATAAGGTACAATTAAGCACTGTGTACTTCTTAAAAAAACAGCATTCAGCCGAGTGCATATAAAAAAGAGGGAAAAGAATTATGGGGCATCAAAAATTTGTTCCCGTCGCTTTTAACAGGAAAAATGCCCACAAAGGCTGGCAACATTACCAAGTTGTATGGCATTCTTTAGCCAAAAATAGATCAGCCCTCTGGTCACTTGAAGAGTCAACCACCCTCATGGCGATCATACGAAAAACCAAGCGGGCACTAATTGATAAGAATCAGTAATAAGAGTATAGGGGCTGATAAAAGTAACAATTTATTCTTAGTTATGTCCTGGAGGTAATTTAACTAACTATAGAGCTGCTTAGGATATGAACTACTAAAAAATAAAGTTGGTTTTAAAATGGCCAAAATATGGGAGTGCTAGTTTACTAAAGCATTTATTTAAAACACAGTACCCTCCGCAGTCGGGTAACTAAACTATAATGAGAGACACAAAAGTCACAGAGTCGCATAATCACAAAGATACCTAAAACATAGTTTTGATGGGAAGAAACTCCGCGAACTCTATTATATCAAGGTAAATTATGTTTTCTATCTAATTATTTTATTAATTATCTATCGGTATTGACAAGTATATTATTATTATAATATTGATAATTACCTACATTGGTAAATAATTATAAGTTAGTCGATTGTTTAGAGTTACAATTACTTCTGATCTTTACTACTTTTCCAGTTTGTCTTTCATAATTAATATGAAACAAATTGAACACAAATATGTAAGTGTCTCTTAATGAATTCTTTATGACTTAGACGTAAAATTAGTTCAATTTTTAATTTAGTGCTTCTAAAAGTAGGTACTAGTTACTAAGATTTGATATTTAATTTTTGCAGTTGGAATTTAGTAACATAATTCAAGTTGGATTTATGGATCCTCACCAAGTGCTTTGAGAACGAAAGTAAAGTAGTCAACGAGAAATTTATGTGGCAACCGCAATTTATTTCAGAAAAAATATGTTTGGTTAATGAAAGCATTGGGTTCAGTAGATTTATAATTATTACTTAAGTGTTTTATGGCAGTAGGCTCACTCCTACATGAGACGTTTTTTTTTTTGGGGAGGTGGGTCAATCATCAAATGACGTCTCCCGCTCTGGACGGAGCGAGAGGGCGTGTCAGACTTTTACTGACTAAAACCCACCCGTGTTCAAAATCAAAATCAAAATCAAAAGTCATTTATTCAAACTAGGCTGAGAGTCAGCACTTTTTGAACGTCAAAGATACAAAAGACAGTCCCCCCAAAACGCCCACCCTTCGACACTTCCTAGTGCTGTAGCTGGGAAGAAGAAGTGGCGGAAAAAATTCCCCAGCAGCACAGCTGCCTGTTAAGTTAGAAGAACTTGATTCTATACAATATTGTGTAAGTAAATAACTAAATAAAACAACTAAATCTGTTAAATAAAAAAATAAATAAAAAACAATTATATGAACTACCCATATAAACTGTCAGTAGGAAAGCTAATTCTGGATTGAAAGAACATAAACATTGTCTTGAGTTTGTCTTGAGTTAATCACAGCGACCAACTATTCTTATCGTTTAAGTAGTCGTTGATAGAATAATATGCCTTTGAACAAAGGTTGGATTTTACTTTAGCTTTAAACTCATTAAACTGCAAATCTAGTAAAGCAGAGGGAAGCTTGTTATAAAAGGTAATACCAAGACCAACAAAAGAATTATGAACCTTATGAAGCCGGTGAAAGGGAGCACGTAGTTTGCCCTTATTTCTTGTATTAATATTATGAATATCACTGTTTTTAGTGTACAGGTGTATATTTTGCCTAATATATAAGATGTTGGCGAAGATGAATTGTGATGCCACCGTAAGAATACCAATATCTTTAAACAAATCTCTCAGAGAAACTCTAGCACCTAGTTGGTAAATCGCTCGAACAGCTCGTTTTTGAAGAACAAAAATATTTTGAATGTCCGCGGCTTTGCCCCACAGCAGAATGCCGTAGGACATTATGCTATGAAAATAACTAAAATAGACTAATCGAGCTGTATCAACGTCCGTATACTGTCTAACTTTCCTTACTGCGTAGGCGGCCGAACTGAGCCTTCCCGCTAGGCTTGATATATGTGATCCCCACTGAAGTTTGGCGTCTACTGTTATGCCCAGAAAAACCGCCGAGTGTACAGTTTCAAGCACCTCATTATCTAAAACGACATTGGGTCCCAGATTCCTAACATTCGGTAAGGCGAACTTTATACATTTCGTTTTCTTAGCATTGAGAACTAGGTTATTTGTGGTAAACCATTCCGTAGCCATTGAGAGCGCACTATTTACGTCGTCAAAATCTTGTCTATTTCTGTCTACTTTAAAGATAAGTGAGGTATCATCAGCAAATAGTACAATGTCACAGATATTCTTTAAATAAAATGGTAAGTCATTAATATACACTAAGAATAAGAATGGACCCAGTATTGATCCATGAGGTGAACCTAACTGAACTAGTAGCCCGGAAGATTTTACACCATTGACATCTACACATTGGTGCCTATTTTGCAAATAAGAACTTATGACACAGAGCTTCGTTTTGAACACCGTAATGACGTAGTTTACGCAAAAGTGTGTCATGGTGGACGCAATCAAAAGCTTTGGAGAGATCACAGAAAACTCCGATAGCATTTTGCGAGTTCTTCCATGCGTTGAAAATATGTTTCAGCAGAGCAACACCCGCATCTGTTGTCGAACGACCTTTTGTAAAGCCATATTGCTCATTATGAAGGAGGCTATTTAAATTAAAATGTCTTAGCAACTGCTTGAGTATTAACTTTTCAAATATTTTACTAAATGCAGGTAAGATAGAAATGGGCCTAAAATTGCCAACGTTATTTTTATTACGTGTTTTAAATAATGGTATGACTTTACTGCTCTTCATGAGGTCAGGAAAAGATCCCAAATCAACACATTTATTAAAAGTTACAGCCAGATAGGGGGCTACGATATCTATTATATTACTTAACAGTTTAACAGAGATGCCCCAGTAATCACCAGTGTTTTTTGACTTGAGTGTGTTAAAAATATTAATCACATCACGAGGCGTTACATGTTCGAAACTAAATAAGCGACTACATCCGGGCACACTACTATGCAAAAGGTTTTCAGCTTTAGACGGGGACGAATTTAAGGAGCAGGTCGTAGTTATAGGTATGTTGGCAAAAAACTCATTAAATGCCTCAGCTATGTCGGCTGCTTTATTAACCAATTTGTTGTTTCTATTTTTCACAAGCTCGCACGTATCCATTTCGTAAAAATAAATAAATATACACACTAAGATTGGTGAAAAACACTTTAAAAATAAAGTAGAACTCTAAAGACATGTTAGTTTAGCATTTAGTTTAAGTGTTGTGAAGACTTGAAAACGATTTACAAATGTAAAAGTAGCCTATTCATTGTGGGATGAAATGATTTTAATGTGATGTAGGTTTTCAATGCAAGTGCTTATTCACAGATTGTGGCTACACTGATGAATCCCAAATGGATTATTTGACTTTAAGTTATAAAGTTCAAAGTTGTGTGACTTTGATGAATTGTTATTCATGTCAAGAGTCTTAAATTAATGAAATAACTCGTTTGTTTTCTTGACAGGACGAGATTTATGGCTAAGTTATCAAGGTGAAATCAAATTCTGTTTTTCTCGTATAGATAACAAAGTGTGTAAACTATGACCTAAGCTGCTGATACTATATCATGCAAAGGAAGGACTATCATTACCATTCCCGATATTACTGCTAAGTAGCGTTGCGGTGAAATAGTGGTGGCCCAATTGTATCGGCCCCGACTTACGAGTTCAAAGTCGTGATTTCGAAGCCAGACAGGCACTTTGTGTATTCAATCTCATCATCACTCGGTCTCAAAATCGGTGAACGACAACATTGTAAGGAAACCAGCATCTCCCAGAACCTAAATTCGAAGATGTTTGGCATCAGTGAAGACAGTATCTTTACAATATTCGTATAAATAAACATAAATAATGGATTTAGAAAATATAATTATAGAAGAACTGATCAATTGTTCCGTGTGCTGCCGGACCGTTCTGTGTGTTGCCGGACGTAAAGAATAGTTCCATTTCATTATTTCCCGTGGGTGTCGTAAGAGGCAACTATGGGACTTACTAGGGAAAGGGCAGCAGCGTTATCTATGTTTTTTTTCCAACATACTGCGATCGCCAATCCGCCTGCCAAGGGTGGCGATTATAGCAAATGCTCCCAAATTGGGGGAGGCCTATGTCCAGCAGTAGACGTCTTGCGGCTGAAAGGATGATGATGATGATCAAGTAGTTATGGGTGAAAAAGAGTAACTTTTATAATCGTTTTTGCTACGTAGGGTCTACGAAGTATAAGTTACTAAATTTTGTCTTTAATTTTACTTATTAACTTAAAATTAATTTTATCATTAATTTATATACTATTTTATTGTTTTAAATTATAATTTTATATCATTTTGAATTTTTTTCTAAGCAGATGTTAACATTATTACTTGGTAGTTATTTTTAAGTGTAAATTATTTGTGGGTTTGGCGCTGATAGCCGAAATACAGGCTTTTGCCTAGTTCGGCTACAGATGTCTAATTCATTTGTTAAAAGAAAATATAGCCTATAAGATGTCTATAAAATTTTAAAATTATTATTGAAATAAACATAAACGAAACTCTTACGCTACGCTGTATCAGCGCAGCGACAGTGATGATTCCCGACTCTATAATAATATCTAGAATATTGCAACTGTTTTTTTTGTTCTCGTTTCTCAATTATGACTTTAATACTCCCCTCAAACTGGAAGTTAACCATCGCTTTGTTAATCGCACTCCCTCACCACAAGATACAAGTGGCGCCTAGTTTGTATCTCACCGACTTTGACTAAATTATATTGTTACTTTGGATCAATGAAATTTATTAAATAACTATATTATAATAGAACCCCTTAATGAAATTGCTCTACAATCTAAAACTATTTGCAATCGAAAAGTCAAAAACTTATTAATATTTGCGAAGTTATATTCGGAACGTCTATAGACGTAGTTCTTGACTTGCAATCAAAGAGTCAATGAGGTCACAGGTTGAGTCCAGTTGTTGAACTTTTGTGGTGGTAAGGTCTCATTTACAAGTAATTGATTTAGTAAGTTGGATGGCAGGTTAAAAAAATCTAATTGTAAATTGTTTATATATAGTCCTCCAGACCATATTTTGGCCACGGCGGCCAATCAACGGAGACTAGCCACCGGCACGGGAGATATTATGGTGCTCAATTGTGTGCGCAGACACAGGAGCACTCACTCTTCCCTCACTCTCATAGTCCGATGAGACGGCAATCCGACACAACCGGAGAGAGATCAGGCGTAGGACCAACGGCTTAACGTACTTTCCGAGGCACGGGGGTATCACACCGCCAACTTCCAAAGTCCGGGCTGCTACTAAGAAATTCCTAATGGAAAAACCCAGTAACACTTTGCCCGGACCTGGGAATCGAACCTAGGACCCCACGCTCAGCAGTCGCGCTTGAGACTACGAGACCAACGGGGCAAAATTGTTTATAATATTTTATCGTAACGTATAATTGCAACTCTAAATGTGCTTTGCCCAGGAATTTCATAAAAATCTAACGCCTTCTTTCCCATAGTGGTGAAGGCAGTTCAGGTAGAAACTATATAACGCCACCTCTATCGATCCTTACATATTCGTTTTGCTTCGTTTACGTTCATAAATCAGTGGCCCTATTGTGAGTTTCTTTTAGCCATCTCGATCAATCACATCGAGCGCGTTCGGCACTCTGATTGGTCTTGGTTTGGTGAAAGAAAAACTCACAGTATGGCCACTGGTCATACATGCACGTCGGTGGCGAGTACTACACACTTGATTTTTGAAGAACTTTACCAATAAGGTTGCTATAGTTCTTATAGTGCATCCCTACTGGCTTTTGTACTCACAGCTACCCTGTGGAACCTTGGTTTTATTGAAAAATACAGAATTTTCTTTATTGTTACGTAGATCGTAAAGTCTAGAAACATCACGCTAACTCCATCTCAGAAAGGGGCAGTGTGACGTAAATCGAAAAGTATAGAAACATCACGCTAATTCCATCTAAGGACGGGGCAGTGTTAGAAACTACTGGAAATGACACGCTAACGCCATCTGTTATTGAGTAGCAAGTACTACACGAAATTGTACGTAGACGCTACTGCCATCTATTGTTGAATAGTGGGATTAAACAGTTCAATGGAAGTTACTAGAAGCTTCTACGCTGTGGCGGTGTCGAATGTTCGAGAATGTTGTGCTCGGGATATAAATAGCGGATTGTCGGGCCGACAAGCAGTTCGATTTCGGAAGCGAGCGAATACGATTCGAGTGATACAGTACACGCGAAACAAGTGATTCCAAGTGACGTTTCTTGTAGTTGCGATATTTGTGTTTATTTAATTAAACAGTTTGTGTGTTTTGGTAAATTGGTTTAAATTAATTTATCCCGAACCCCAGCTCGTAACATTATTTATCAGAATTATTACCGTAACTAAATGATAAATGATTTTATTTCTGTAAGTAGGTTTGTACAAACACTTTTCACTTTTTCAATATAATAATATGATAATCATCTTCTGCCGTCATCGTAATTCATTTGTGGTCGGCTCCGTATGTCCTATTAACAATATACTGCCAAGCGTGGTGAGTATGATAAAACAGGGAGATGGGCTAAGGACGCTCACGACGTATAAACTCTTTTACGTATTTTTTTTTTGCAATTATTTGGTCCATTTAATCCCATTGAGTGACTATTTCATGAAAAGGTGGTTCAATGTGATTATATTATTATTAAAGAGGGTTGTATCGATGATTTTAATGCGGAACATGAGGTCTTGGTTCGATTCCTGGGAGTTTCTCACTGCAGCACTATCAGCCCGGAGTCAGGATTTGCGCCCAGTTGTTGGCAATTGGCTCGCCCCGTATTACATGGAACTTAAACATAACTGGCGTAATGTGGATGCACTATACGTACAACTCTGCCCAATCCTTCCGGGAAAGGCGCGATGATATGTTATTAAATGGATATAGTTACAGCAGTAAACGACAAACAACAGCATGACATAATTGTTTTCATTCGCATAGAAATCGAATGAATAAATCAAACTAAACGGTAGGTGCATTGTCGGGCTGCGAGTTTGATAAATTCTCCAATTAATCTGAAGTGCAATGTGCTCGCCAGAGTTATTGGTACAACAGTATAATGTTACAGATATTAACGGTCGGCTGTGTACGGTTTATGTTTTAGACTATGTTTTGGTGACATGTGCAGTTGTGTAAAAGGTTTGTGCATATATGTATATACATACATTATCAAGCTATACCGTTTCCATTGCTGGGACAAAGGTCTCCTCTCGCTGAGAGGTTGAGAGCCGTAATCAACCACGCGGGCCCAATGCGGGTTGGTAGATGTCACATGTCTTTGAATTTCTAGTTCCAGGACATGCCGGTTTCTTCACGGTGATTTTTTTCACCGTTTTGAGAGCAGTGGTGATTAAATTATTTACACAACGTAAAGCGCTTGCTTGGTTCGAATCCACGACCTGCATCTCATAAGTCAAGGCTGATACCACTGGGCCACCACTAGTCTTTTGTGCATCTACAGTCAGGAAAAATAATTCTTAGTAAATTGACAGAGGAGGGGAAGTCCAAGAAACACACTTGAAATACATGTTATCTATCATACCGCACTGTGCCCGCGTGGTAGATTATCATAGCCCGCTCCTTTTTACCGAGGAGGCCTGTGTTGTAGCAGTGGGAATATTAAAGACTAGCTAAGCTAAATTGACGGCCTACGTAAATTTGCTCCGTTATAGCTATTCCATACAACCGTCAAGTATGTCAGTTGTGATTTGAATATGCAGACAATTTCAGTCGATGGTCAATTTATCTCACAAGCTTTACATATATAATTGGCTTGATCTACCGTGGCCTATATGGGAAGCTCTCAATCAATTGCGTACCCAAGTAGGCCGCTGTAGACACAATTTGCCAAGTGGAAGATTATAGAATCACCCAACACCCAGTTCAAGTGTACAGTACTCGTACTGGATGTTGGATGAGTCTTCTGATCAGACCATGGCCCACTTGCTGGAGTGTCCCAAGTACTGGTTCACCTGCAGCTCAGATGATGTAAATAATGCCACTAAGCTCAAACTGTATAAAAATAAAGAAATTGTACCAGTACCATCTACACGAAAAGAAGCAGAAGAAAACAGATACAATAGCCTGTATATGTCAAAATCAAAATCAAAATCAAAAGTCATTTATTCAAACTAGGCTGAGAGTCAGCACTTTTTGAACGTCAAAGTTACAAAAGCCAGTCCCCCCAAAACGCCCACACTTCCTAGTGCTGTAGCTGGGAAGAAGAAGTGGCGGAACAAACTCCCCAGCAGCACAGCTGTCTGTTAAGTTAGAAGAACTTGATTCTATACAATATTGTGTAAGTAATTAATATTATAAAACAAAACATACATTATTCGCCATATGTCAGCTAGCACACGCCAATATACCAACAAAAAAATTGAAAACTATAGTCAAGCTGAAATAATAAAACAAAAACGTAAACAAAACTTAAAAACTAAATAAAGCCTCCAGGCATAAAGGGCGTGCCCGCTTACATGTTCAACGATGCAAAATGATCCATATACATACATTGATGCATATAGCTAAGTTGAAGTTACAATAGTTAAACTAGCACCTCCGGAGTAGAATAAAATAACAGTTAATACAAATAACAATAACAAAAACCATGGTCAGCAAGACGACCAGCCCTCCTAGCCAAGTCACAAACGTTTACCGTTCTACAATCGGTAACGCCTCAGTGTCAGCAATTGTAGAAAACGATAAGTTGGTAGCCATGTTGAAGCGCCTGAGTCGGCCGCTCGTTCTACAATGTCTTTAGAAAAACGACACATTATAACAAAGGATTTAGCGTTGAACATTATAGAAACGATAAAAAAACATTCTATCACTTTGAACGATGTGAATTTGGCTACGAATTTTCTGTTCGTTTGTTCTAACCACGTGACTTAACGTTGAGCGACTAGCGTTAACGATTGCACATTACCAACTTGGCTAGGGGTGCAGTCACCACAAGCAGCACCCGTTCACGAGCATAACGCAAAGGTCAGCCATTACCCCCCTCGCCATATTTGAGGGAAGGTGGTAACCCGACCCCCGACGCTACCGCAAGCAGTGACATCTAAGGGAGCATGACGAACTTGCTGCCGGTTGGTCAGGCAAGAATATTATGAACAGCTGACGAGGTCACTAGCTAACTACATGTTGCAATACAACTCATTTAAAATCATTGTAATGAGTAGATTATATCCACAATAAATGAAATTAAAAGAAAATAAAAATAAATAAATAAAATTAACAAAATCTGTTAAATAAAAAATAAATAAAAAACAATTATATGAACTACCCATATAAACTGTCAGTAGGAAAGCTAATTCTGGATTGAAAGAACATAAACATTGTCTTGAGTTTATCTTGAGTTAATCACAGCGACCAACTATTCTTATCGTTTAAGTAGTCGTTGATAGAATAATATGCCTTTGAACAAAGGTTGGATTTTACTTTAGCTTTAAACTCATTAAACTGCACATCTAGTAAAGCAGAGGGAAGCTTGTTATAAAAGGTAATACCAAGACCAACAAAAGAATTATGAACCTTATGAAGCCGGTGAAAGGGAGCACGTAGTTTGTCCTTATTTCTAGTATTAATATTATGAATATCACTGTTTTTAGTGTACAGGTGTATATTTTGCCTAATATATAAGATGTTGGCGAAGATGAATTGTGATGCCACCGTAAGAATACCAATATCTTTAAACAAATCTCTCAGAGAAACTCTAGCACCTAGTTGGTAAATCGCTCGAACAGCTCGTTTTTGAAGAACAAAAATATTTTGAATGTCCGCGGCTTTGCCCCACAGCAGAATACCGTAGGACATTATGCTATGAAAATAACTAAAATAGACTAATCGAGCTGTATCAACTGTCTAACTTTCCTTACTGCGTAGGCGGCCGAACTGAGCCTTCCCGCTAGGCTTGATATATGTGATCCCCACTGAAGTTTGGCGTCTACTGTTATGCCCAGAAAAACCGCCGAGTGTACAGTTTCAAGCACCTCATTATCTAAAACGACATTGGGTCCCAGATTCCTAACATTCGGTAAGGCGAACTTTATACATTTCGTTTTCTTAGCATTGAGAACTAGGTTATTTGTGGTAAACCATTCCGTAGCCATTGAGAGCGCACTATTTACGTCGTCAAAATCTTGTCTATTTTTGTCTACTTTAAAGATAAGTGAGGTATCATCAGCAAATAGTACAATGTCACAGATATTCTTTAAATAAAATGGTAAGTCATTAATATACACTAAGAATAAGAATGGACCCAGTATTGATCCATGAGGTACACTTAACTGAACTAGTAGCCCGGAAGATTTTACACCATTGACATCTACACATTGGTGCCTATTTTGCAAATAAGAACTTATGACACTGAGAGCTTCGTTTTGAACACCGTAATGACGTAGTTTACGCAAAAGTGTGTCATGGTGAACGCAATCAAAAGCTTTGGAGAGATCACAGAAAACTCCGATAGCATTTTGCGAGTTCTCCCATGCGTTGAAAATATGTTTCAGCAGAGCAACACCCGCATCTGTTGTCGAACGACCTTTTGTAAAGCCATATTGCTCATTATGAAGGAGGCTATTTAAATTAAAATGTCTTAGCAACTGCTTGAGTATTAACTTTTCAAATATTTTACTAAATGCAGGGAAGATAGAAATGGGCCTAAAATTGCCAACGTTATTTTTATTACCTGTTTTAAATAATGGTATGACTTTACTGCTCTTCATGAGGTCAGGAAAAGATCCCAAATCAACACATTTATTAAAAGTTACAGCCAGATAGGGGGCTACTATATCTATTATATTACTTAACAGTTTAACAGAGATGCCCCAGTAATCACCAGTGTTTTTTGACTTGAGTGTGTTAAAAATATTAATCACATCACGAGGCGTTAGATGTTCGAAACTAAATAAGCGACTACATCCGGGCACACTACTATGCAAAAGGTTTTCAGCTTTAGACGGGGACCGGGGACGGGGGGGGGATATGTACCTCCAAGAAGGAAGAAAATATCCTGAGATACAGTCAATCAACACAATCCACTGCTGAACTTAGTCCTCTCCTAAACTTGGATTACACAAATGGTTATCTATATAAGGTGTATCTATTCATACGGAAATATTTTAAGATGTATATAACACAGTCTGAAGGACGATGTAATAGATTTCAATTCGTAAGTTTTCAAACATTATAATTATGAACACTGGAACAGGTTGATTTGTCATTGGTGTGATCCTTCTCCTGTAGTATAGGTTGTTCTCGAGTAATTAATTTTGAGTAACTGGAGAACATGGGTTGTGATTGTTTTACTGCAAAAAATACCAAATACACACACCAGTGCTAATGACTTCCACGTATCTTTATTATAAGCTTGTAGTTCAGTGTTACAATTTCTCAAAATATGTAAAAGGTAGTAAATAATTTTATTCATGCAAAACGCGAAATCTGGCTCAAAAAAAATCTCTCAACACATTCTCAAAAGCATCACTCATTCTTAACGTTCCCGTATGACGTTTATAGCCTTAAACCCGATTACTTTAACATCAAGGTCCTTGAATATTCTCTCAGAACAGATTTACTTAGACTAACATATATTCGGTTAAAATTTATTGGGAATTACGAAGATAGCGCACCGATCAGCCTCTAAATCATAGTATCCTTAGGCGCTTTACGCGAATGAGCTTCGCTTCCAACAAAAGCTAGGCGTGAAATAATAAAAGATTTATACAAAGAGCTGATTCAATAGGATTACTTGGATAGAGGATACTGTTAATAATCCGGTGTTAATTAGTACAATCCCTTTTGAAATTTTTGTCTTACCGTAACTATATGGGTAGATGTGTATTCTAGCCGCCAGGTAACATTGTTGTGTTTTGGTTTGAAGGAAATCATTCAACCGAACTTAACCCGAAAGGTTGATTTTATAATTTTATGTTATATTGAATTAAACTTATCTTTTTAATTCATTATCCGCATTTTAAAATAAACAATTCGTAATATTAAAGAAGAAGCACTGTTTCTATTCTTCTTGGGAAACATATTTTTCTGGAGATAGTTGACCTTTGAAAAGAAAACAGTCAGTCAAATATTTCTAACGATATCTACAAAAAAATGGTCAGCTCGAAAAGTCTTCCAAACTTGAAAGGTGAGAGAAAGCTCTTAAAACACAGGCCAACTATTTAACAACATCACTATTTTTTGGCAAGTTGGTACCTCTCGCTTAAATTTTTCCCTGACTGGACAAAAATCGGATTAGACAGACATAACATAGAGAATACACTGTTTGTCAAAAAATTACAAAGTCTGACAATAAGTTATGTACATATTTTTATTTTTTTCGTCCCCAAAATGTCTGGTATCATCGTAAAATATTACCCATGGGAGAAAATTTGCGCAATTTCAGGTCACAGACTCCGAACTCGGGCATTTAAGGTCAAAAGTTGCGTTTTAAGCAATTCTAGTGAAGTTTGACCCAATCTGGGACGAAATTTAATGTGGCCCAAGTAAACTAGAAAATTAGTTTTACAAATAATTGCTTAACGTTACTTTAAGTGGAAAACCCAATAAATACGCCCAAAATGTGTGTTTGTTTCTATAATTCAGTTAGTTTCAGATGAGAATTTAGTTGTGAGGACATTGGACTTTAGATTGAATTTAGATTCCATTTCTCTTCTAAATTCAATATGGCCAATTCTAAATTCAAATCATAAATGACTGCCCTTTATGAATAAAATAAGCAAAATTTCATTCATAATAGAGTTGGCTTTTATACTACAATGCTTACCGACTAGTGTAGTGTAGGTATAGTTTAGATAGTCGCTAGATTGTTAGGTATAAGACGTTATAATACAAGACAAATATTAAAAATAGCATGAGCATCATAATTGTGCTCAGATGCGCGCTATGATCATGAATTGTTAACAAACATGAGTCCACTTCATCCTGCAATTGACGCCGTTTATTCAGCGGAATATGATGATATGATATTATGTAAAATCTTTTGTTATAGACTGATATTAAAATAAAAAAACATACTGCAAAGTAAAATAGTAAACATCTGTAGAAGACATTACCAAAATTCTTAAGGTGACGTAGCGAGATAAACGTGCTTTTTCTTTTTAGCGTACCTTTCTTACCGTATGGCATCCATACTTAATCTTTTAGTGTATGTTTTTTGACTATATGATCTAGTATCCTGTAAAAGGAATACACGATACGATGAAATTTTCTCGATACAAAAAAATCGCAAAGTTGTATCTATGATTGTGATTTTTTTAGCCTCAACGCGCGATGTGTATGTATTATTAAACACAGTTTACTTTAAAACATTGATTATAATTGTATCTAAGTTTTTGTAAAAGAGTTTTCGTTTTAATAATACTTTTCATTCATAAAAAACGGCGATTCGTTTTGGCACATACGTTATTTTATTCCAAGCGCACACAAATTATCGCCATCTCTTCTTTTGCCTATCATAAGTAGTGTCATCACTCTCGTTCGTTCATAAATCAGTCGCCCAGTAGGGCTCATCGACGACGAACCTATGTCACTTTTTTACAATCGGTGCGATTAAAATTACGTTTTTTAAATATTTGTGTTCACAGAAAAAGGTAGTAGTTAAGCATTTTGCTGTAGTGATTTAATATAATAAGTGTTGGCTTTCCAAATAACTTTGTATTTCGGATGTATTTGTGTCTATTTTTGTGACTGTGAACAATATAACATTCTTTTTCTATTACCATTTAGAGACGACCTAAATTATGTATGAAAATGGGAAGAACCATAAACCAAAACTGAACAGTACCTTCAAGGTTAGGAGTGCCTGCACAGGGCAATTAATTTATTCATTTTGCAAGAATGAAATACCAATAAGATGATCATAACAGTAAATCGAATTCACCACCTTCACTAAGGCATTACAGCTACAATCTATTCTCACTTTGTAAAGTAATATTGAGTAAACACCTAATTTTCTAGAGAAGAACGTCTGTTTTATCCCAAAAACTTATAATAATCATGCATTTAGAAATAAAATAAAATATATAATTTGTTTTTAGGTTTGAAGTATGTCAACAATATATCTATATGTGAAGTACTGTCACTTCAAATACAGCACAACGAATGAATGGAGTAGCATTAGAATTGTAAAAAAGGTGAGGTTTTACTTGACAGCAGCTCAAAGAAGGGTAATGATTTAAACAGGCCGTGTCAAACACCGAACTAGTTTAAAAAAATATCATTGGCATGTAAAAGTGTTTGTACAAACCTACTTACAGAAATAAAATCATTTATCATTTATAGCAGATGTGAAGTTTTATTGAAAATATAAATTTTAATTTCATGTATCAATCAATCAATCAAATCAGTTTATTTCGGGCTACAAAGACCCAAATCATAATACCATACAGAGTATCATACATACAAAAAAACCACGTAAACATAACTATTGTACACGAAGTGACGGCGACGTGTTGCGCTGCGTAGTATCGCGTAGCCTTCCACGGAATCGCCGATACACGACACCCTTCGGCCAAAACTCTTCCTTGAGGAAGGTCTCGATTTGATGAGTTGGAACTCGGACCACGAATGACTTGAAGTTTGTGTTGTGGCACGGTTCCAACTTCTCGACCCTTAAGGTCCAATTGGAATTAACACGTACAAACTCCACGATCTCCTCAACCTTCGTGATGTAATGTTGACGGGACACATAGAGCTGCGTCGTTAGTGTAGCTAGACGCAGCAGCATACTGAGTCCTGCTAGCGCGGTCCCACACTGGTTCCGACTACGAAGCTTCTTCCTCTTCTTCCTCTCTACCTTCACGAAGCCATCCTTGTCAGACACGTGGCCTGAAGCCGAGCCTAGCTGTTTCGAACCCTATATGTACCGTGTTTGATACCTAATCATTAGCAGCCTATAACGTTCCCACTGCTGGGACACAGGCCTCCTCTCGGTGAGAGAGAGTGGGACATAATCCACCACGCGGACCCAGTGCGGGTTGGTAGATGTCACATGTCTTCGATTTTTTAGTTCTAAGACATGTTTACTCACGATGTTTTCCTTCATAGTTTTGAGAGCAGTGGTGTTGAAATAATTTACACAGAGTAAAGTGTCTGCTCGGGTTCGAACTCGTAAGTAGTAGCCGTTGCCAGTGAGCCACCACTGCTTCTCGATATCTAATTGATATCTAATCAAAGCGCTCTTGTAGACAAGAGTGCTTTCTGAAAACATATTGGCTATTTATAATTTTTCATTCCTACAAGATTTTAATCAAAATCAAATAATTGGATGATCAAAACAATGGTGTTTTACTCTGTTTTGAATAACACTAAACATAAGTACTTCTATAACCTTATGAAGACTGTTTAGCAAAATATTTGTGTACTCCATCTCTGAATTACCCCTAACCCCAAAATAACTGTAATGAAAAATAAAATTAATAAAAGAACAAACATACATACGAGTTAATAGGCTGATAAACACATTGCCCTCTGCAGTCGGGTAAAACACCCAAATAAAAAGATATAATCTAGACATAGTTACAAAATATCGGCAATAATATCGGTTTTGATTTTCTAACCGCAGTCACACGTTGTAGAACTTATCGAAAGCTGGCAGCGAAGGGGTGGACTCGTTGATGGGCTCCTTTAATGAAACTACGAGCCTCTTCAATACTTGAATATAATGATTAAAACAATGCTAATGGCTTGCGCTCACAAAATACAAAAATTGACACTGTAATGACCGGTGTCGTCGACGGACTGGTGGGCGGCGCGGGCGCCTCGCGCACACCGCGCCGCGTTGCTTCCCCGCGCCGCTCCGCTACCCCGCACACGCCGTAGTGTCGCTCTCCGCTGGCTGCGTGTCGCCTCCCGCGCCGTGCCGTATGCGTGTGTGTGTATAATGTCCTTTTGCACGCACACATGCAAGGCGTCAACAAGTTGCCCCCCTCGGCAAGGGACCGTGGCTTGTAGACACATCAGGTCGATCTTCAATAGGTAGAGGGCACAGCCGATTGAAGGCGCGCCGAAGAGTGCCCGATGTGGTCTTCACGTCTGCTACCCTGGTCACACCGTCGGAGCCTGGATACATGCTGGTTACTCGCCCGAGCAGCCATCTGTTTGGTGGCAGTCGATCATCCTTGACTAGCACCATCTCCCCAAGTCGAAGGTCTCGTCCTCCTCTGCACCATTTCTGTCTTTTTTGCAGCTCTGTAATATATTCCTTATAAAATCTATCCCAGAAATGGGTCTTCAACTGTTGAGTTCTCATGTAACGTGAGAAAGTGCTCAACCTTGTAGTGTCTTGTGCCTGAGGAGAGGGTAATACAGTTAATGTTCGCCCAAGAAGGAAATGTGAAGGTGTGAGGGCTACTAGATCTGAAGGATCAGAAGATATAGGAGTTAGAGGCCTTGAGTTCAGGATAGCCTCTATCTGGGTAAGTACTGTGTTCATTTCCTCATAAGTAAGGTTTGCAAGAGCTAGTATACGTTTCAAATGGTGTTTAACTGACTTCACAGCACCCTCGGCTAAACCATTAAAGTGTGGGCTATAGGCTGGAGAGAATTTAAAGTTTATTGATAAATTTGCAGCGTGTGCACTTAAGTAGCTTGCATTTAATTTTAAAAACCTAGCCAGTTCGTTACATGCTCCTACGAAACATGTACCATTGTCCGAGAAGATGTTGACAGGTTTTCCTCTGCGGGCAATAAATCTGTTTAGAGCAGAAATAAAGGTTTCGGAGATGAGATCTGTCACTAGCTCTATGTGTACTGCTCTAACAGCCAAGCACACAAAAATGCAAATATATGCCTTAATTAAATGACTACCTCGACCCTTTCGGTTCAAAATCACCACTGGTCCTGCATAATCTACTGCTGTGTTTACAAATGGATAGTCAGCATGTAGGCGCTGCTCAGGAAGGTTGCCCATTATTGGCTGTATGATTCTGCCTGAAAAACGACAACATGTGACACAGTTATGTACTGTTTTTCTAGAAAGGTTTCTACCATTTAATGCCCAAAATTTATGACGAATGTTTGACAGCAGTAGCTGTGGACCAGCATGCATGAGTAATTTGTGATAATGTTTAAAAATAAGTACTGTAATGTGATTAGATGCATGTAGCAATATAGGATGTTTGGTGTCATACCTATAATGTGAGTTAGAGAGCCTACCACCAACTCTAATGAGACCATCAGAATGTAAAAATGGATTCAAATTAGTTAATTTATTTTTTAATGGCAATTGTTGTTTGTTTTTTAATAATGTACACTCCTGATGAAATGATTCATGTTGTGAAATTCTGCATAATGTAATCAAAGACTGATTAAGTTCATTTAAAGTTAAAAATCCTATACATTTGTTTTGTTTATAACGACAATTGTGTATAAATCTCAATATATAAGCTGTAATGCGCTGTAGCTTACTAAAATCTGAATATTTGCTCACGAATTCGACAGATTGTTGCTCTAAGACATTTAAATGACTTTGAACCTTAAATTCCGGCAAGTCTTCTTCCTTAATGTTTGTAGGTAGGCCCGGCCAGTTAGACTCTGATTCTGTTAGAAATGCTGGTCCCGACCACCACAAGCTATTGAATTCTAGATGGCGAGCATCTGCGCCGCGCGACCCAATATCAGCAGGGTTAGACTTTGTAGGTACATAACGCCAAGTACTTGCTTCTGTAAGAGACTTTAGTTCATGAATCCTGTTATAAACAAATGGTTTTAATAGATTAGTCTTGGGAGTATTAATCCAAGCTAGTATAATGGTTGAGTCACACCAGTAAGTGCAACTGTGAACTCCTATTAATGAAGATTTTACCTTATCAGCTAAATGAGCTGCTAATAGAGCTCCACTTAATTCTAACCGTGGCACTGTCATTGGCTTTAGTGGAGCTACACGACTCTTTGCAGTCACCAACTTCACTGTCACTTCATTATTTTGAGACACAGACCGTAGATAAACACAAGCACTGTAAGCTTGTGTGGATGCGTCGCTAAAGGCATGCAGTTCACAAATGACAGGATAGTCACAGGTGACATGCCTTGGTATTCTTAATTTCCTAATGTCACCTAATGATTTAATAAAGTTACACCATGCTGCTTGAATCTCACTTGGCACATTTTCATCCCAAGTTATTTTTAATGACCATAATTTTTGTAGAATGATTTTAGCTTGTAATATGCAAGGATTAATGAGTCCAAGTGGATCAAATATTTGAGCCATGGTAGACAAGATTGTTCGTTTTGTGATGTGTTCATGTGGCTTAATGTTTGCTGAAAATAACAACACATCCTCTTTACACCCCCAAAGTAATCCTAATGTTTTTGAATACTCATGGTTACTTAAATTAAGTAATTCATCTTTGCTATTTTCACCTACAAGTTGTTGTATAATGTGTGAGTTATTCGAATTCTATTTTCGTAAAGAAAACTGACCACTTTCAAGTTGGTTAATGACGCCTCTGCAGATGTCTATCAGCTTTGACACATCATTGTCCCCATAAATGAAATCATCAACATAAAATCCGTTAATGATAGCATCGGATATGGACTTATTGGTGCATTCCTTTCCTAGCTGAACTAAACATCTTGTTGCAAGATATGGTGCAGATGCGGTACCATAAGTGACAGTTTTGAGTTTGTACTGTTTAAGTTGTTCATTAGGTTCAAAACGCCACAGTATCTGTTGTAACTCATGTTGGCTTTCAATTACCTTTACCATTCTATACATTTTTTCAACATCTGCAGTGACTACATGTTTAAACTGTCGGAATCTAATTAGTATGCTAATAAGGTCACTTTGTACTGTAGGGCCGACCAATTGAATATTGTTAAACGATAACCCAGACAAAGTCACTGCAGATGCATCAAAAACAACTCTTAATTTAGTTGATAAACTTGTTTCCCGTAATACTCCATGGTGTGGCATAATGTATGTGTATTCATCCTTATCTGGAGTTGTATTTTCCGTCATGTGACCTAATGATATATATTCCTTAATGAATTCAGCATATTGCTTTTTGAATACAGGGTCACGCTTGAATCTACGTTCTAATGATATGAACCTAGATAGGGCTTGCTCATATGAACTGCCCAGCAGTTGAGGCGATTGTTTAAATGGAATTGTTACAACGAATCGACCATCATCTTCACGAGTAGTAGTTTGTATAAAATTACTTTCACATTCCTGTTCTTCTATGGACACAGGTTTGTGCACTGTGACCGTTTCAAGTTCAAAGAATTTGGTTAATTGATCCTGAAGTTGATCATCATAATGTGTACTTAAATGATTGCAGTGGACTGTATCTATGCTATGTTGTAATGAGTGTGTGGGCCCAGATATCAACCATCCAAACTTTGTTTCACTTAATGTGGGCTTGTTTTTGCCTAAAGAAATATTATTGTTTAACAATACACCCCAAAATAAGTCCGCTCCAAGCAGCATATCTACTTGTGACGGTGTGTGGAATAAAGGATCCGCTAATGTAATATTTGGGGGTATATCAAGCCCTTTATAGTTGACTTGTTTGCAAGGTAACGCTTGAGTAATGTGTGGGACCACCAAACAATGTATACTCTCAGAATATGAATTGATAAGTGATGATATAACGACATCACAACTTTTAAATATGCAACTAGATTGACAATTTAACCCTTCAACTAATGTCGAGGTTGAATGGGTTGGTAATTTGAGTTTGTCACATAGGCTCTTTGTAATGAAGCTTGATGTGCTGCCATTGTCTAATAATGCACGGACTCTATGTTTGTGACCGCTGTGATCAATAACATTAATGGTAGCTGTTGACAGCAACATGACACACTGAGAATTATGAGTGGCTGACAAAACCACATTATCTAATGATACTGTTGACAGCTGTGTGTTTGACTGTGCTGTGCAGAGTACTACACTACTAGTATTAGAAGTAGGTTGTGTAGAAGTAGGTTGAGAATCAGTACTACCACTGTTTGTATCCTGTGTACTGGATGGCCCATTCAAATGCAACATGGTGTTGTGTCGTTTATGACAGTGGCTGCAGCCACCCATCCTGCACTTAAATGATTTATGACCACTACGTAAGCAGTTAAGGCACAGGTTAAGGGATCTTGCCTTCTGAATGCGGTCTTCAATGGAAAACGATTTAAAACTAGAGCACTGATAAATGGCATGGTTACCCTTACATAATGGACAACTGTGCGGCCTTTTATTTGTTGAAGACTCTGAGTTAACAGTAAATGTCTTTTGCTTATGTGTACTTTCACCTTGTTTGTGTGTACTACCACTATGTTTTCCCTTCACACTATTGTTGTGAACCTCTACAATAGTTTCTAATAAATCTGCTCTGTTCTTAAGAAATTTGTTAAAATCATCAAGTGTGGCCAAGTCATCTAATGCATTACGGTAAGTTTCCCATTCCCTACTTGTCACTGAATCCAATTTACTTGAGACTATGTGTATAATGAGCACATCCCAACCATCTGTGGGCAATTTAAGCGTTTTTAGAGCTCTAATGTTACGATTGACTGTGTCAATGATGTTGCGCAGAACTTTAAAGGATTCTTGCGATCCATGTTCAATATTAAGGATAGCTTGAACATGATTGTAAACTAGAAGCCGTCTATTATTGTAGCGGTCACATAGTAGCTGCCATGCAACATCATAATTCTCATCGGAGAAGTCAAGAGAACTTATTATTAAAGCAGCGCTATCTTTTAAAGCAGCTCTCAAATAATGGAATTTACTAATTCTTGGAATAGTGTCATTTAAATGTATTAATGAGATATATGTGTCATGGAACTCAAGCCAGTTGTGATATTGACCCGAAAAGGTAGGTAAGTGTATTGTAGGAAGTTTAAGATTCATCCCACCTTTATTTCCAGAAACAGTACTAGCACCTGTAACCGATCCAGTGCCCGCAGGGGCCTCCTGCTTACTCAACAGCTCCTGGGCAACAGCAATTGCAGCATAGTACTGGGTCTCGTAGGTTTCGCGATCTTTGTACTGGTCCTCTGGAATATCAGATACATTTTCTATGTCACTTTGTATACTATCATAATCAGAATATAACTCCTCTATTTTTGTTAACCTTATTTTTAATTCAGTAATCTGTAAGGAACTTAAAGCATCGCAACTTGTTACTATCTCTAAATATGATTTAAATTGAGTTAATTTAGCTTTAAAGGTTGCACGTTTTTTAAGTAATGACTTGTAATCCATGATAACGATCCACTCAATGAAATTAAGGTTTATAATAAGCTTCGAAAATCTTAGTAATTAGTGCAAGATTATACTTAAATTTTATCTGCAAGGAAGCAAGCAAGCAGTGCAATGCGAATGCAAGAGACCCGCGGCACGCTAACATGCCACGTGGCCAGCCCAAGTGCCCAAGTTGCCTAGCCGCAGAAGGCAACAGCGCCCACGACCTCGCAATACAAGTAGCTGTGAACACGAAATAACATATGAGTTTATGAACACAATAAATAACCATGCATATAGGGGCGTTACAAGATACTATAGGCCTGAAAATGGGATTTTTAAAGAAACGAATCGAACACTCGTACTAGAAATTAGAAATAAAGGGACGTGGCGTAGGCCCACTTTTAATAGGAAATTTATATGAAATGAGGATGGATTGCACTCTTTTGCACTAAAGGTTGGCACTATAATATTTGAGTTCCATCCGTGATCTATTTTCCTTCCAACTTAATGATTTTGTACGACTCCGCGTGTCGTGCTTGCGTAGTCCACGTAATGGCCGCCTCGTGCGCAGTTTCTTTGTTCTTGTCGCGTCGCGTCGCAATCCGTCCGGCTCGTCTGGACCAAAAATGTAGAACTTATCGAAAGCTGGCAGCGAAGGGGTGGACTCGTTGATGGGCTCCTTTAATGAAACTACGAGCCTCTTCAATACTTGAATATAATGATTAAAACAATGCTAATGGCTTGCGCTCACAAAATACAAAAATTGACACTGTAATGACCGGTGTCGTCGACGGACTGGTGGGCGGCGCGGGCGCCTCGCGCACACCGCGCTGCGTTGCTTCCCCGCGCCGCTCCGCTACCCCGCACACGCCGTAGTGTCGCTCTCCGCTGGCTGCGTGTCGCCTCCCGCGCCGTGCCGTATGCGTGTGTGTGTATAATGTCCTTTTGCACGCACACATGCAAGGCGTCAACACACGTAATTACTAAAATATGTATGTATAAGTCAAGTAATTTATCATACACATTGCCATACGAAATTGACCTTGAAGGAAATATAAATAACTTGTAAAATAAGGTGAAAAAATACTCATAACTAGTATTTCGTAATGGACGAAGTCTATGTAAAATATTGTAATTGTCATTTACCAAATAAATGTATAGTAGTCGGTGAAATTAAATTGTTATTAATCTCTTAAACACCATCATATATTTTATTCATGGACCTCTAGAAGATTAATTCGTTATTTTTAATTTCATGTTGTAAATCTATATATTAATACGTGAAGCGAAAATTTTGGAACCCTTTTTACGAAAATTGGGTGGACGGAGGAGTATGAAATTTCGCACACATATAGTTTATACAGAGAAGAAGTGACGAATGCTAATTTATTTTTTAATTATGCGTAAAAATACATTATTTTCATTATTTTCAATATTAATACCAAATTATTTTTTATATTCTTTTATTTCATTGTACAAACATATAAATTATATTTTTAAATATTAAAATAACAAAAATTATAAAAACATTTAAAAATATAAAAAATAGTAGCCCACCGGTCTACAGGGTCCAAGCTACCGGCGGTCAGGGCTCCAGAGAGAGGAACCTCCTGACAATACGAGCCGTATCCAGAAGTACTGCTTTCTGAATCAAGCCCTTGATCCAGCTGCCTAACGAGAGCCTCCTTAGATGTTGGTCGAGGCTCTTGGCTATCAAGCCGTTGACTATCGGCACAATGATCGCTGAATCCACATCCCACATGTCGACAACCTCGCGAGCTAAGTCAAGATACTTGATCTGTTTATCTTTCTCAGCTTTCACGAGGTTCTCGTCATGTGGGACCGTTATGTCAACAATCATTGTGCGCCGCTCTACTCGATCCACCACCACTATATCAGGCTTATTTGCAACAATAGTCCTGTCAGTGATGATGGATCGATCCCAGTACAATGTGATATTTCCATTTTCGAGAACTGGATCGAGCACATACCTGTAGTACGGCACCTCTGATTCCACAAGACTGTATTTCAGAGCAAGTTGCTGGTGGATTATCCTAGCTACTAGGTTGTGCCTATGCAAGTATTCTTCGTTAGGTAGTCGAGAACACCCGGAAATTATGTGTCTAATTGATTCTTCTGGACGGTGGCATACCCGACAGATGTCAACCGTGCCATCTTTCACAATAAATCTCCGGTAGTTGTTCGTCATCATAACTTCGTCCATAATTGCACAGACAAAACCTTCGGTTTCCCCAAAGAGGTGACTGAAACGCAGCCAGGCTACGGACGCTAGTAGATCTACATCGGATCCATGTAAGGCCCGGAAATAGCGTCCGTGGAGCTCCTTACTCTGCCATACCTTCATGCGGTCATTAGTGTCGTGTATTACAGGTTTACGCCAGTTCTCATTAGCCATGGAGAGCGAGGTGAGGCCCTTGTCAACCGCGACCACATCTCGATGCATCCCCACGTCGGTTTTTAGGAAATATTCCCTGAGGCTGCATATCTCGCGATTGTGGAGAGTCTTAGCGTTTAAAAAACCTCGACATCCACACTTTCGCGGGATATACAGTCTCATTACCGATGACTGTGGGTGATGCATTCGATATGCAGTCAACAGCGTACGGACCCTCCTGTCCAGGGCGTTGAGTTCGGTTTGAGTCCATTTGAGTATGTCGACAGAGTACATCAAAACCGGCATGACCCAACCGTTGAAGGCGCGCACCTTGTTTCCACTTGATAGAAGACTATTAAAAACTTTCTTCAGGTGGCCAAAGAAGCGCTCCTTCAACGATTGCTTCATGTCAGTAACATTGATGCCCAACGCTTCCGACATACCCAAATACTTATAGGTTTTGGCTGCGGAGAGGGCTCGGAGGTTTATGGAATCCGAGAGTTGGGTTCCCACGGATTCCACAATCTCCCCTTGCTTTACATGCATGACCGCACACTTGTCCACACCAAATTCCATTCTGATGGCGCTACTGAAGGTTTCAGCTACTTTCAGTAGCTCCATCAGTTGAAAATTGTTGGGGGCAAAGAGTTTTAGGTCATCCATGTAAAGGAGGTGAGATATAACCTGACCACCTCTCCTCATCCGATAGCCTATGCGTGAATCCTCCAGCAGTGTGCTTAGAGGATTCAGGGCTAAGCAGAACCAAAGCGGACTCAAACTATCACCCTGAAATATGCCTCGCTCGATCCTTATCGGTTCGCTCTTCCCTTGGATATTTCAACATCCTGGATAGCGAAGGACCGTCCTCCACTGCCTCATACATGAAATCGGGAAGGTGCGAAGAGATGCATCGACTTTATACAACTCCAGCACCCTCATGAGCCATGTATGTGGCACCGAGTCATAGGCCTTCTTATAGTCTATCCATCATGTCGACAGATCCTTTCGGGAACGACGAACTTGTTGGCTAATGGTCATATCAATGAGGAGCAGCTCCTTAGTACCTTATATACTTATTATTATTACCTCCTTTATATTTATTATTATATATTTTTTTTCACTTAGGGCCGATTTTTCAATCCTCAGATAAAAGAACCAATAGCTACCTAAAGAATAAAGTTATTAGACTCTTTGTTCCTCGGATAAGTGGTTGTCAGTTTTTCAATCGTTATTATATTTAGGAATAACTACCTGACCGAATATCACATCTGTGAATACGCTAACTTCAGGGAGGTGAAACAAATATACAAAATAAACGAATGTTAGAACGGGACGGGCTATTTCATTGTTACTGTCAATGTTATAAAAACAATGTGCGGCAGCCAGATGTCCCTTTTTTACGTTGAGACGTTGTTTTTTTGTTTGTGTGGTATTTTTATTTGTATTTCCGTGATATTTAATTGTATTAAAATAATCATGGAAAGCAAAGATGAATCCCACACTTTAAAGTGTTCGACACTCGGTCTTGAAATTCTTTCTTTTCTCTCATATTCTTTCTTTATTTTCATTCATATACTTATATTTATTAATTATGGCTTCATCCTCAATTGCTATTTCGTCAATACTATCGCAAACATCCATTTTCATTATGTACACTTTTTAAAAACGAAAACTAACCTCAAGTTTGGTAACGCCAACGTCGTTTATCAATGGAACAAGCGGTTATCTGGCCGTCAAAGAGCCAAATAGATTTATTCCTCCGTTAAGGGAATTATTCGACCAATAAAGCCTATTTGACGATTGAACAACACAGTTTTTTACTATCTATTGAATAAACCCTATCCGTCTGTTTATCTGAGGATTGAAAAATCGGCCCTTAATAATGTATTTCTATTCAAATGAAGCACGGTCGAATTTCGACCAATGGGCGATGACTAGTAATATAAATACTTAAATTTTTTATTATATTTTAATTATTTTGAGTTAAACAATCTCGTATTACCCAACATCGGTACATAAATATTAGCTAGCTTTTTCCCGCAACTTCGTCTGCGTAAATCTTACATTACGCGGACGCAGGTGAAGTCGCGGAATTAATAGGGTTAATGGGTAACGAATAAGGTTTAGTCGTGAAAGCGTGACAGACAGACAGAGTTAGTTTCGCATTTATAATATTACGTATAGATAAAGAAGATAATTTATTGCTGTAAGATAGTTTCATTGCTTATAATTAAATATTTGTATTATTTGTCTACTCCATAGCACGCTATGTGCAAAAATTTCATAGACCGACTAAATTTATGCTACTTTCACGTACTTTTTTCTAAGATGTTTCCGTCTCTACCTTGCTATTGCAGTTTGACAGATGTGCAACAGTGACAGGAATAGTGCTTACAGCAAGGCTATGCTAAATTAGTAACGGTTTTTTATTTCGAGACATTTTCTGTCATTAGTTCAACTTTTGGCCGCTGGTTTTCCTATTCTCTATAAACGGTTCAGATATAAGTTTGTGGCGGCCGGCCACTTTAGGTTGACCCGTCATAAGCCACGCCCATCCTACTATCATTCACTTTGAAGGTGGGCCCTTAAACCTATTTTCTTATTTTGCTAAAAAGTTCAGCGCTGCGTTTTACTCTGGCAGTCTCGCCAACACAAACTATATTTGCCGCTTGATCGCGCTTCAACGTGTAAAAGTCGCGCAACGAGTCGTCACTAATACAAGGATAACGTTTCATGCAGACGTCTATCTCTAACAATGTTCGTTCTTTCTTGACATGCGGTTGGAGTAAGTGGGGCGAGACGCTTGATCGCGCGTCTCAATATCAACTGCAGTGGGTGATCTCGTTTATTTTCGATAGAAAATCTAGTATCAGAATCTAGGATTAATTCACAGGCATTTTTATTTTTTATGCATAATCTCCTCCTTATGAGGGTCTCCCACAAGATGGACCAATGGTCTAATGAATGCCGCAGAAAATCCGCTGGATGTGAGAAGCACAGAACCGGTCCACGTTGCGGTGCTTCTTGTCTCGTTTTCAGGTCTAAAAATAAATTATATTACTAACGATACACGTGGATGTATTATCTGAATCAAAGGAGTCAATCACTTTAGGGTAGGAGTAGGGTTACATGTGAAGTAACTGGAACAACCGCCACGTTTCAACTTTATTTATAGATGATTCAGTAACAAAGAAGGTTTTAGACAGCATAATAAGCCTATATTGTTCCCACTGCTGGGGCATAGGCCACCACTTTTCGAGAGAGAGTGGGCCGTAATCTAGCATGCGGGTTCAGCACGGATTGGTAGATGACACATGTCTTCGAATTTTTGGTTTTAGGACATGCCGATTTCCTTACGATGTTTTCGTTCACCATTTTGAGAGCGGTGGTGATGAAATAATTAACACAAATTAAAGCGCCTGCCTGGGTTCAAACCCACGACCTATAACTTATAAGTCGGGGCCGGTACCACTGGGTCACCATGGCTCATTAATTAGATAAATATACTAAATAAATATTATTTTTTTTGAATTAAAATTGGTCGAATAATTAACATTAAAATCTTAGATATAATATACTTAGCTATTTATAATATTAGGTGCCTATACTAGAATAAACGTGTATCACAGGCGACAGTAGGTCATTTTATGTTAAATATAGGACAATAGAATTCATAAAAACATTTAATAATAAAAGTCTTGGGAGTTATTAAAGTAAAAAAATATTATATTCTACCTAGTGAACGAACAAACTATTTACCTTTAAAAATAAAACAAAATGTCTTAAATAGGGCATTTTGTTGTATAAGTTTGCGTAAAATTGTTTGTATGCCTAAAAAAATATGGCCAAGTATTATTGTCGCAAAATAAATTAAACCAAAATAATTATGCCAAAGTATATTAGAAAAAGAACATTATGGGAAAAGAAGGGATCCCTGGTCTAAATGGTGGTACACAAACGAGTTGTATTTCATGAGTTCGAACTCAGGCAGGCATTTTACTTTATGTAGTTAATTTCATGGCCATTACTCTCAAAACGGCGAAGAAAAAATCCTGAGGAAAACGCATGTCCTAGAACTAACAAATTTGAAATTATATTACATTCACTAACCCGAACTGTTACCGCGTGGAGGAGGCCTGCGTCCCAGCAGTGGAAACATTATAGACTGACTAGCTTTTGCCAGCGGCTTTCCCCGCGTGGAGTTCGGAAAATATCCCGCGGGAACAAGATCCAGGTTATAAACTGTGTTCCAAATTTCATCCAAATCTGTTCAGTAGTTTTTGCGTGAAAGAGTAACAAATCTCATCCATACTCACAAACTTTCGCATTTATAATATTAGTAGGATTATGATGATAATGTTACACATTGCATCAAAATATGTTGCGTAGTTTATAAGAACAACGTGGTCACATACTAAAAATGTCTTTAATTTACAATATGACACGTCAGATTCTATTTATATCCTCTCTTAACTCTGCGCACCTTACCTAATATACAAATGGATTAGGTAATGGTCCGATTGACAGGCCATGAGTAACAGCCCTTAACAGCGTCTTATCTACTAGGTTTTTTTTTCTGGATGGGAAATCATCAAATGACTTCTCCTGCTCTGGGCGGAGCGGGAGGGCGTGTCAGACTTTTACTGACTAAATGTGTTTCAATAGATTATTGGAACACACACTGTCTGAATACAGTATTCTCATTAGAAGGACGAATCTTGGTATCAATGAGCTTATTCAGATTCCGTACATACGTGAAGTCGCGGTAAATTTAAACACACGATCGACCAATATGGTGACTATGTTGCTACCTCATCATCTGCCTTACCTTTTCCCAACTATGTTGGGGTCGTCTTCTATTTTGACCGGATCCAGCTTAATGAAACCAGTATTTTACATGGATCAACTGCCTATCTGTCCTCCACAACCCAGCTACTGGGTGAAACGATATCCCTTTGTTAGACGGGTTTTCAGACTTTCAGGCTTCTGACGACCCGTAACGACTATCAAGAATCCACGAATGACAGCCGGGACCAACGGCTTAACGGGCTTTTCGAGGCCAGGCGGGGTCATGGTATGTAAAAATGGTCACCCATCGACGGACCAACAGTAGCATGCGTAGATTAACCTGATTGATCGAATTGTGCGACTGTTATTACTTAACTACTAATCCCTCGTCCTTTCTTCTATGATGCTATATATAGAGTGTAAAAATTATTAGCACATTAAAGCCACAAAAAATGATAAAATAAAAACTTTTTAACAAAAAATTAAACCGCCGAAAAACTGAAAAGCATAAAATAATAAACCTTAAAATTATGAGTTGGCGCTTTGAGTGATCTTTTTTCATTGATTTCTTAGCGCCGACTCAAAATTTTCCATTTCATTTATATCTATGTATAGATGTAACATGCGCGGTTAACAATAGTACGCAATGTACGTAGTGCGGTCCAAGAGTTCTTAGCCTAACATAGAAGGGTAGAAAATTAAACAAAACTAATATTATTTTTCAATATACTCTCCCTTTATTCCAACACATTTTTCAGAACGTCTGATTAATCTTCCAAACTTCGTCTGCCAAACTTCTTGGCAGTATATGGCTAGGTATAAATGAGACCAAAGATGTAGTATAGTCTGGTTATAATTATCCAAATGTGCAACTTATATACTAACGACTACGTGATGATAACAGATAGTAGAAACATTTAATAGATATTGAACGTGCGATAAAGAACATAAGATTGCGATGTAGATTGTAGATACAGCACAAAGATATTGTACTGTAACAGTACACCCCCCTTTAAAAGAAAAAAAGTAAATGTTATGGTAATAGTGTTTACAATACAAATTTGACCTAGACCTTACTAGTTATTTGCTGATGTATATAAATAATAATGCTATTGTACGCGGTGGAATTTGATGACGCCTGTTGTGGTGTGATTTGCTGACGTCTGTAACTTCGACTTAGCTGTTGCACGAGTGTTTATTATTTTTCTCCGTTAAACTCTTCATTCTTCTGTCCAGTGTTTTCATTATGCCATAAATTAGGATCGCACCGATTGTTAAAATAATCTGTCCCATCGCAACATTTCTTGTCCACCGTAAGTCCTCCTGGATCAGGTTACGGAGTTTGTCCGCTTCGTTTTGATTGAGGCAACTGTCCGTATTGTATGTTATCTGGTCCTTAGAACTTTGATTTCCCATTTTAGATGTCTTGTTGTTACGGGTAGTTGTGAATTAATGGTATACGTTAAGATCTATGTTAATATATATACGAATAACTTGCTTCTATCAGCGATTTTTATAGACGTACTACTGGCTTTACCTTACGTCCCGATCGAGTAGTGTACGTGTGTGAATGTCTGTCGCAATCCTTTGAATCTGGCACGTAGTTTGATTCGTCATTGGTCATGAAAGCTGGTTTCAATCTATCAATTGATATCACTGTCTCTTTATCCCTAATTCTAATGCAAAATGTTTTATCTGTTCTACTAATTACTGGGTAGGGTCCTTCATACGGCGGCGTCAGGGCTTTCTTCATTCTATCACACCGAACAAATACGTGTGAGCACTCTTTGAGTTCGGGATGCACAAATATAGCTTGGCTACGGTTTTTTCTTTTCGGAATTGACGTCATTTGTGTGATGTCCTTTTGAATTTGTTTTACAAATTCTTCGTACGTTGATAACTGTGCTGCTGATGACTCAAAAAATCCTCCAGGGAGTCGTATTGGCGTTCCATATGTCATCTCCGCTGAACTATAACCTGTGTCTTCTCGCAAGCAACTCCGCAACCCGAGTAAAACTGTTGGGATTTCTTTTAACCAATTTTCGTTGGATTCTCTTGTCATTAACGCTACCTTTAAAGTTCTATGAAATCTCTCTATCATTCCATTGGATTGCGGATGATAAGGTGTTGTCCTAATTTTATGTATTCCCAAAAATTGAGAGAGTGACTCAAATATTCTTGATTCAAACTGTCGGCCTTGATCCGTAGTAATGCGCAATGGACATCCAAAACGAGTAATCCATCCTTCGAAAAGTGTCTTGGCTACTGTTTCTGCAGTTATATCTTCTACCGGAAATATTTCGGGCCATGACGTACAACGATCTATGATTGTGATTAAATATCTCTTCCCTTGTGAAATCGGAAGTGGTCCGACGATGTCAATATGTAAATGCTCAAAACGTTGCGCTGTCATAAATGAACCAGGAGGTGATATCGTATGCCGTTGTATT
Source organism: Aporophyla lueneburgensis (assembly GCA_932294355.1). Lineage (NCBI taxonomy): Eukaryota > Metazoa > Arthropoda > Insecta > Lepidoptera > Noctuidae > Aporophyla > Aporophyla lueneburgensis. The sequence continues at coordinate 7,431,200 of OW028758.1, read as the reverse complement.
TTTGATTTTTGGCAGGCTATACATGATCTACACCAATTATTGATATCTTTGTTCATATACGGCCATAAATACCTTTGGGTTATCATTTTTCTCGTAGTTCTTTTTCCTGGATGGCTCATACCATGAATGGTATCGAAAATTTGTTTGCGAAAATGCTTTGGTAAGTAGGGGCGGCTTTTCCCAGTAGACGTGTCGCAGGTGATGTTTATTGTGGAACCCGGAAGCGTAATGTTTTTGAATTTTAATCTTTTATTGTCACGTAATTTACTAAGTTCATTATCTGTTGATTGACATTTTTCCAATTCAGCGTAATCGATAGGTGATGGCACGTATATTTCCTCTATACGAGATAAGGCATCGGCGGTAATATTGTCACGTCCGTTTATGTGTTGGATGTTGGTACTGTACTGTGAAATGAAATCTAACTGCCGGACCCGTCGCGGTGTATCGTTTGATGATGGTTTTTGGGAGAATGCGTATGCCAAAGGTCGGTGATCCGTAAATATTGTAAATTCTCTTCCCTCGATTAATCTGTGAAAATGTTTGACGGCCATGTAAATTCCCAACAGCTCTCTGTCAAACGTAGAATATTTTTGTTGAGTTTCGCTCAATTTTTGTGAAAAAAACCCTAATGGTTCCCAATTGCGTCCGGATTTTTGTTGTAAAACTCCACCAACGCAAGTAGCACTAGCGTCGGTCATGAGCGCTAGTGATGCGTTGCGGGAAGGATGCGCTGTTAATACCGCGTTTTTCAAGCTTTCCTTGCATTTTTCGTAAGCTTGGTCTGCTTCCGTTGCCCAAGGAACAGGTGAATTATCGTTATTTTTTGAACCATGTAGAAATTCGTTTAAAACTCTTTGATTTTCCGCTGCGCGTGGAATATTACTTCTGTAGAAATTGACCATGCCCAAAAATCTTCTTAACTCTTGAATCGTCTTCGGTTTGGGAAATTCCATGATTGCTTTGTAATTTTCCTCGGTAGGTTGTATTCCTTGGCTCGTTATATGATAACCTAAGAAATCTATTTCCCTTCTGTGAAATTCGCATTTTTCGAGATTAATGGTTATTCCATTCTCGTGTAAACGTTTGAAAACCGTTTCTAAATGCTGATAATGCAAATCTTCGCTGTCCGATGCGATGAGACAGTCGTCTACATATATAAATACGAAATTTAAATCTCTAAATAAGGAATCCATGAATCGTTGAAATGTTTGTGCCGCATTGCGTAATCCGAAAGGCATTCTTAAGTACTCAAAAAGTCCGAAAGGTGTGATGATGGCTGTTTTCTCTATATCTTTAACAGGAATACAGTGGTATGCTTTGCGTATATCTATCTTGCTTAGTATCTTCTTATTTTCTAATATGTATGTAAAGTCAGTTAATCTTGGTAGTGGGTATTTGTCCGGTACTGTCGCGCTATTGAGCATTCGATAGTCTCCGCACGGTCTCCATTCGCCATTTTTCTTTTTTACCATATGCAATGGGCTTGCCCATGGGCTATCTGACGGTCGGCAAATTCCGAGTTCTATCATACTTTGAAATTTCTTTTTGGCTATGTCGTATTTTTCTGGAGGTAATGGTCTTGCCCGAGCTGCGACGGGTGGTCCTATAGTGATAATGTGGTGTTCAATCTTATGTTTGGGCGCATTGCGTAGAGAGGACTCTTTCGTGATGTCTTCGTACTTGTTTAAAAGTTGCGTAATACGTGGATTCGTTCCCACTGCGATAGTACGAATTGTTTGTTGTGCCGCTTTTTCTGAAGCTACATGCGTTGTCAGCTCTGTAACTTTGTCGATAAGTTTGCGACCAGCTATGTCGACTAACAGTTTATAGTGCTCTAGAAAATCTGCTCCAATTATTGGTTGTGTAACATCGGCGATTATAAAATTTCATTTATAACATCGTTGTAGTCCTAAATTCAAGGTAAGCGTCTTCTCGCCGTAAGTCCTAATTTTAGTCCCATTTGCAGCGTATAGTGTGTATTGTTCATTTTGTAAAATTGAATATCTCTGTTGCTTGCTAATGACTGAGATATTTGCGCCCGTGTCAATCAAAAACTTCATACCACTTTTTCGGTCGGTAATGGTGAGGCGATTGGATGGGTGGATTGCACAGAGTTTCGCCGTTGTCTGTGCTCTTATTCGTTTCCCTGGTTCCGCACGTAAGTCATTGGTTTCCAACCGCATGGCTTAATGCAGTTCCTTGCATATTTTCCGAATCTTCCGTGGTAGTAACAAAATCGATTTGCTCCTCTATAGTTTGTTCTCGGCCTCATAATCGGGAATTGTTGACGTTTCTTGAAATGATTGTGCGTGTTGGGTCGATAGCCATATTGACCTTGCTGAATTGCGTCAATATCTATCTGTAATTTTGCTAGCTGGGTTAAAATGCATGCTGTATTGTTGTCGTTTGAAGTGTCGTTGCTAACAGCTGATATTTCGGTTACTTTTGAATTCATTATTATTTTGTCTGCAATTAGGCTCAGTTTGACAATTTCCATGTCTTCCGTAACTGCTAGAACCGTAGTAACTGATGTTGGTAAAAGCCTGAACCATAGTAGTTTAATTGTTTCGTCACTGATTTTTCCTCTCCCGAGGACTCGCATTTGACGTAATAACTGCGAAGGTTTTTGATCACCGAGTTCTGTCTCTGATATTAATTTTTGAAACTGTCGCTGTTCTGTTTCTTCGTAACAATCAATTAAACGTTCCTTGATGTTTTTGTATTTATCTGTAGTCGGCGGCGAAGTGATTAGGTCACTAACCTGTAGTATTTCTTCCTTGGATAACTTTGCTATTACCGTACAGTATTTGTATTCGTCTCCTTGCTTCTGTGGTGCCAATATGGCTTCTAGTTGCGTGAACCATAATCTGGGTTGGTCTTTCCAAAATTCCGGAAGGCGGGATAAAACCGAGGTGCCAGCAGCTACTTCAAGTGTTCCTTGCTGATTTATGTTCGCCTTGCACGGTGATTGTGCCATGTTTCTTGCTGCGTATTCGTTCGTCGGGGTCACCAATTTGCCAAACTTCTTGGCAGTATATGGCTAGGTATAAATGAGACCAAAGATGTAGTATAGTCTGGTTATAATTATCCAAAGGTGCAACTTATATACTAACGACTACGTGATGATAACAGATAGTAGAAACATTTAATAGATATTGAACGTGCGATAAAGAACATAAGATTGCGATGTAGATTGTAGATACAGCACAAAGATATTGTACTGTAACACTTGCCACTATAAAAATATGCTGAATCTTTACTATCGAAGTGGTCGTAAACAACCTGTTTAATTTCTTCAACGTTGTTAATTTTTTTCCCTCACAAATCTAATTTTAATTTTGAAAACAAAAAATAGTCTGAGGGGGCCAGGTCAGGGCTATAAGGGGGATGGTTTATCTCTTTGAAGCCGCATTCTTTTACCGTAGACTTCGAAATCGCAGCAGTGTGGACTGGAGAATTGTCGTGAAGCAATCGGACACCTCGAGTTATTTTTCCTCGACTTTTTCCAATAATTTTCTGACGTAACTGTCGTAGTAAGTCACTATAATAAGCTGCGTTTACAACCATGCTACTTTCCTTGAAATCGATGAGGAGGATTTCCTCGCAGTCCCAAAAAATTGTAGCCATGAGTTTTTTAACGCTTTGGGTGACCTTAGTTTTTTTTGGTGCCGGTTCTCCCTTTCTGTGCCATTCCATCGAGTCCCTTTTAGACGTCGGATCGTAGTAAAGAATCATAGTTTCATCGCCCGTCACAATCAATTGAATAATTGCTTCCTGGTCATCGCGGCAAAGCTCTAAAAATTCTTCCCAACATTCAACACGTCGTCGTTGCTTTTGGACTGCACTAAGAATCCGTGGCACCTACCTTGCACTAATTTTTGTCATGTGTAAATACTTGTGAAGAATTCTAAGAACACTTGTTTTTGAAAGTCCAGACTGTGCAGCAATTTCTTTTGTTTTTAATCTACGGTCACTCAGAACAATGTCTTCCACAAATTTAATATTTTCTGGGGTCGTCACTGTGACAGGGCCTCCTTCACGTGGATCATCTTCCAATGATTCTCTACCCCAACGAAACAGCTTAGACCAGTTTTTAGGGTTCCGTTGCCAAATGGCAAAAAACGGAACCCTTATAGATTCGTCATGTCTGTCTGTCTGTCTGTCTGTCCGTCCGTATGTCACAGCCACTTTTCTCCGAAACTATAAGAGCTATGCTGTTGAAACTTGGTAAATAGATGTATTCTGTGAACCGCATTAAGATTTTTACACTAAAATAGAAAAATAACAATACATTTTGGGGTTCCCCATACTTAGAACTGAAACTCAAAAATGTTTTTTTCTTCAAACCCATACGTGTGGCGTATCTATGAATAGAATAGGTCTTTAAAAATGGTATTGAGGTTTCTAATATCATTTTTTTCTAAACTGAATAGTTTGCGCGAGAGACGCTTCCAAAGTGGTAAAATGTGTGTCCTTCCCCCCCCCCTCCCCCGTAACTTCTAAAATAAGAGATTGATACAACTAAAAAAAATATGTGATGTACATAACCATGTAAACTTCCACCGAAAATTGGTTTGGACGAGATCTAGTAAGAAGTTTTTTTTTAATACGTATTAAATCGTAAACCGCAATTTACCTTTCATTCAATCAACTCAAATATAAATATAAAAAAAACAATTAATTTCATAAATATAAACCTTATGCATAAACCGAGAATACCTACAGGTTTGTACGGAACTCTCGGTGCGCGAGTTCGACTCGCACTTGGCTGGTTTTTTATTGTTGCATACGAAGGGCAAGAGTCACCTTAAACGACAGTCAATGTTCCTTTTATTTGCGCTGGCGTTAGATCTTCTTTAGTTAAAAACTTTATGACAGCGCGATATTCAATTTTATACATTTTGTGAAAATCACTCGACTGCATGTATGTAAATCGCTCTCAAAACTAAAGTGCCAAATGGAACAAGTTGAAACTCAACACAGTGCATGTTGGGACTTGTACCTACTTTATGAAGGAAATAACAAATTACGTTCTGTTTATTTTCTATGTGAGGCTAACAACTCATGGACCGTACTACGTAACACACGCAAAACATTGCGCTAATGAGTGGACTAGAAAGCGCTAGGAAGTGGTGAAGGGTGGGCGCTTTGGGAGACTGTCTTATGTAATTTAAACGTTTAAAAAGTGCTGACTCTCAGCCTAGTTTAAATAAATGGCTTTTGATTTTGAGTGCCTGCAGCGGATCGACCATGGGAATATTATAACATGGGGATAGTTATAACATTTAAAACTTTTTTTTAAAATAACTGACAAAAAAGTTAGATCGTTGACCATTTATATCTCCTAAATCATAAGGTTCCCAGGTTTGCTCCAGCGTAAAAAGATTATCATAATAATACAATACAATCCCTTATTTCAGGCTACTAAGGCCCATACAAACAATACCTACATAAATAATATAAAACAATAACTACAAACTAATACATATTCTATAAAACTAAACTAAAACTGTCACTAAACACGTAATGATGACGGCGTCGCGTCGTGTTCCGCTGCGTGGTGTCGCGTAACCGTCTTCGGAAACGTCGATATACGACACCTTTCGGCCAAAAGTCCTCTCTCAAGCAGGTCTGTAGATGGTCGGTTGGAACCAGTGGTCTCGAACCTACCGATTTTTCGGTATTTCTACCGATATGGGCTCTGTTCTACCGAAATACCGAAATATAACGAATATTCTACGATTTCATAGTACACATGGAAATGTCATTTACCGATTTTGGGTACAAATATACCGTTTTTAACTGGCAATTCTACCGATCTCGCTCTATGACGTTCGAGACCACTGGTTGGAATTCGTACTACGAACGCCTTAAAGTTGATGTTGTGGCACGATTCCAACCTGTCGACCCTTTGCGGGTCGAAAGGTTGGAATCGCGTCCAGTTGGTCTTCACTTTCAAATACTACACGAGTAGTGTAGTGGAGTAGTGCAGACGTTTTTTTTTTTTTTTTTTCAGGATGGGAAATCATCAAATGACTTCTCCCGCTCTGGGCGGAGCGGGAGGGCGTGTCAGACTTTTACTGACTAAAACCCACCCGTATTCCATCAGTTGCCCATGTGCCAGGGTCACGGTATCTCTTTCGAACAATCACGCGACCCCGGCAGGCATCGGTCCTAGTAGACCCGTACACTGCTGCTGACATCTCTTTGAGGCGCGCGTGGAACACTGCGCGCCGTCGACCCGAGCCTGGTCCTTACCGGGCGGCGAGCTACCCATTGCTCGCCACCCGCAAGCTCGCGCCTACGGTGGCCGGGAGTCCGCAATCGACTCCCGACGCCCGGGGCGTCTCCTCCTGCGGCGGCTAGGGGCGTGAGGGCGCAGAGACTGCCACTCCCTCACGCGCCCCGCCTCCTCCTTCGCGAGCATTACTGCTTCGCAGAAGGAGGTGACGGCTTCCCATTCCCTCTCGCTCCGTACCATGGCTCGCACCAGGGCCGGACGCGAGAGGTCGCCGCCGCCGATCGCCTCCACGAGGACACGGCGGTGCTCCGCCCAGGCAGGGCACACCTCCACCGTATGCTCCACCGTGTCCTCCAGATGATCCTCGCAATGGAAACACCCGGACGTATCCTCCCGCTTTATCCTGAACAGGAACCCACCGAAGCGCCCATGCCCGGTGAGAACCTGCGTCAGGCGGAAGGTGAGGACGCCGTGGCGCCTCTCTATTCACTCCTCAAAGAGGGGACTTACCGCCGCAATTGTGGCGTGCCCTGTTAAGAGTGTGCTGACATCTCTTTGAGGCGCGCGTGGAACACAACGCGCGACATTAGGGCCTAGCGTAGGTAAACTGGATCCAAATGACTCCTGACACATGATAACCACTTCTCTATTTGTCTTAAGCGACTCTTAGAGAAATGTGTACCTACTGCTCGTATGAGCGGTGAAAACCCGGTGATCTGCTCAAAAATACAACATGATTATGCTTTAAATACATAATGAATCTATTCTTTCAGGTACCACGATCCAATTGGTCTTTACTTTCAAGAACTGCACAACTTCCTCAACCGTCGTGGAGTGATGCAGACGTGAAATGTACAGCTGCGTCGTAGGCACAGCAGGGCGCAGCAGCATGTTGGATCCACTCAGAGGGCTTCTTCTTCTTCTTCTTTCTTTCCACGAAAGTTTCTTTCAAGAAAACCCTCTGCATTAAAATGAAGACCCTCTTCATAATAATGGGAAGAACAAGTGAGTGTCTTTAGTGGTTGTTACGCCTGTTATATTATGTTGGCCTTTGGTATTTGTCAGGACCTATATACGACCTATAATAGTTTGGTTATGTTTTAAGGCCCATTTGAACATTATAAAACCTCAATCTTGATTATAAACGTGGATTGTTCTCTACACTTTTTTTTAAATACAAGTTAACACATTACGTACATCATTCAGTTAATATCGTGTAACTCAAAGCATCTTATGATTTCAAAACAAATAAACTAGAAAAAACTAAAACAACTAGACTTATAAAATAATTGCATACATAGCAATCCTAAAACCAAGAAGGCACGAACACAAAGCTCTTAAAAAAAAATCTTAGACCTAACGACGATACAAAAAAGAGAATAATTCTATTACGTACATAGGTACAGTCGCTTCCGTGAAAAAAATAGGTACACCATTCCCTCAATTTTAACAAGAAAACGTGTTTTTTGCCAACATCTAAAACCCTCAAGAGCTTTGTCGAAACCAATTTTGGATTCGTTCCTAAAAAATAACGAGGTGAAATAGAATTTGCCCATCTTTCAGTACCTCTAAAAACGATGTTCTTTTGAGGAATAGAGTCGACCCTACTTTCCTTCATATTTGATGTCAAGTGTTCATTTTGAGGGTTAGAAGAAAAACGACGTAGCCAGCTGCTATTATTACGGTACAAGTTGTAAAACGTAGCCCAGAAAACTGTACTCTCTAGTTGTGCTAAGAGTAGGTTAAGAGTCTTCTTAATTTCACTCGTTTATTTTATACTAGCTTTTGCCTGCCGCTTCGCTCGCGTTAAATTCGGGGTAACACGGTTCCCCTTTCATGATTTAGAACATAGATGAGAACTCGGAACAGAATGTTATTTTAATACGCTACTGTAGACGATATTATATGTTTTTCCATTTGGGGATAGAATGTAAAGATTCTGGGCATTGAACACAAGCGACATGCTACATACAATTATCCACGGGAAAAGCACGGCTTCTCTAAGTTCACCCCAGCCACCTAAAAAAAAGTAGCCTATTTCACTCTCCATCCTTTCAACTATCTCCACTTAAAAAAATCACGTCAATTCGTCGTTCCGTTTTGCCGTGAAAGATGGACAAACAGACACACATACTGATCCAATTGATAATATTAGTATGGATGTTGCTTCAATTTTCGTCACTACGTAGAATTGACATGAAAGTCTCGTTGGGAGGAATTGGTTCTTGCTCGTTAACCATCGTTCAAATAGTCATTTGGAGCAATAGCAATAGCATAGTTAATTAACAGTCTAGACGAATCTATCCTAGTTTTGGTCTTGTGTTTGCTAAACTTTGGCAGCCCGAATGTAAGTTTGAGTAACTTAAACAGTCTTGGTTAGCACTAATATTTATGTCTGGTTTTGAAGCCCTTATAGCGTCTGGCTATCATACAAATATCAAATGTTTTATTGTTATAGTTGATACGGACGGTCGGTACAGCAGATTTTGATCTAGTGAAATTATGGCAGAATCTTCGAGGTAAATACATATTTTATTCCGCCGCAACCGATACCGTCAAATCGAACGGAACATATTTCCAAGAATTCCAGCATGATAATGTTTTATACTTTTACTTCTCTTATATCGCCAGTAATTTCAAGCAGACTGCCTGGTTGGTGTCGAGCATGAGGTCCTGGGTTTAATTTCCAAGTTAGGTAAAGTGCTATTGGGTATTTTCTTAAAGAGTTTCTCAGAAGCAGCCCGAGGCTGGATTTGTGCCCGAATGGTAGCAATAAGCCAGTCCCATATAACACATGAGACTGGCCTTTTGCCACTATACACCACATTATAGGTACACCTTTGCCTAACCCAACTAAAAATGTCACACTAAAAGGAAGGCGTCGAAATATTTTACTACTGGTAAGCAATTCAATAATAACAATAACATGCAATTATTTTCCTAGTAAGTAAAACAACATGATACCATTACTAATCCGATCTGTTTTGCAGGTTGTCTCCAGCGCCTTATATCTATATGGCGCATCTTCAACTTATACCTTCTTACCTTAACGAGGCAAAAGGACTGTGTAGAGATCGTAGCAGGTGGCGTTCCGTGGTTTCTGCCTACCCCCATGGGAAAAAGGCGTGATTTTATGGATGTATGTGTCAACTTATAACCAACTCGACGCATAAGACTACTTTCAATGATACCTCATTTGTCAAATTATAATAAGTAGTTTAGAAGTTATGAGGCAACTTACATACATGCATGTATGGGTACATACACACCGGTCAAAATCATAATCATCCTTTTTGCTTCGCCGTACTTGGGTAAAAACGTGACTTCACAAATTACTTTTCTTTACTTCACCGACGATTTAATACATACTCACCTATCAACAGATCAATTTATTTATGACAATGAAACTCAAATGTTAAATCTTTTAATCCCAATTACTACTTTAAACATTGCAGATAATTGAAAATTTAAATATTTTCAGAGTTCAGTCGTGTTTACTTTGAATTTCAATGAAATAAGGACGAAATTATGAAGCATTAATTTTAAATTGAAAATTGAGAGACGTCCAATTGAACTTTAATGTGATTGCAGAAATTGACTGCTTGTCAATTAAATTGCGAGACTTATTGGCGTAAAGTCTGTTAGCAATTAGTGAATGAAAGAAAATTAGGTGGCAATCACTCAAGCAGATTTCGATTAATTAGAAAGCTGATTGATAAGCTGAAAAGTCAAGTAAAGCTGAGGTTCTATGGAACAGTATTACGGAATTACTGATAGACGAAACTTAAATCTTTATACCTGAACTAGCAACTCAGCCCCGCTTCGCGCGGTTTCTACACCTTGAAAAAATGTCGAGATTTCTTTACTAGATCAAAATCAAAATCAAAAGTCATTTATTCAAACTAGGCTGAGAGTCAGCACTTTTGAACGTGAGATGTAAGTATGATGTAAGATGTAAGTTGTAATGTCAGATGTAAGTTCAACAGCAAAGTATTTTACACGTAAGCCTTCGAGACCAAATTCTATTAACGTTGTTGAAAAGCGTTACACGGCCATACATGAAAAGTGACTTTCATTTATAGTAAGTATACACAGTGATATTTTAATCGTCTTACAACGGCAGCCCACTTCATGTATCCAATGACTACTACACATCCATAAAAAAAATTAACATTTGAATAACTAAAAATTTAAATATTTTTCAATATGATGACGCATGACGTACTTTTTTTGATATTTTGTCTCATGGAAAATGGTGATGGAATGATCAAGTCGACTCGTGCGCTGGGTAGGTATGTGTGTTTCCTACCATATGATACGTAAACATTATTAACTGTTAACATGTTTCATAATTCTAATGCATTTTCTTTTTAGTACGTATTTTCTTAATTGCTACCAAATTTTTCACACCTAGAGGTATTAATATACCTCTAGGCGTGATTATAAAAATATTTATGTCAGATACATTTAGTGGACAACCTTAGTAAGACGACTGAATTGTCACGGTGTAGATATACTGAGATGAAAGTTTAATGCTATCATCATAGTTATACACGTGTGACATTATTTTTTTCTAGTTGATCCCCAGTGGCTGCCTGTTTTACTTTTACTTTTATATGCGAGTTGAATGATACGAACTTTGCAAGTTAATTTAAATACAATTTCATTTGTTTCGTTCGGCGCGATTGTTTAATAATTTTTCAATCTCGTCGTTAGTCTCGCAGTCGATTGCCAAAGATTTTTTATTACGAAAATCCGTGTCACTGCTTGTGAATTAATGTGGTTTAGGGAATTGAAATTTCCTTGTTCTGCTTTATTTTTTCCACATTGGTTTTAGGAAACACGGTCATCAGTTTCTTTTTTCTTTCAGATTTTTAGTTTGGATGTAACATAGAAGACGTCATAGCTGAAACCTCAAATTGAATTTCAACGGAAATAACAACAAATGAGGGTGGTTAAAATGTTTTCATCGTACTAGGAACAAACGCATAGCATCTACCAATTCCTAAGCGATTTTACAGGCTACTTTCCAGCTAGTTGCATTTTGCACCATATGTGCAAAATAAGATAAAAAACGTGAAACGAAAACAAATACAATTTAAAACATGAGTGTAATAGCCAAAAAAAAAATATTGATAACACAAAAGATGTATTCTGTATTGCAGAAGACAGATCGATGATACATTTAAATTTATATCGATCTAAGACTAAAATTGTTGTGACTATGTATATGAGAATAGGATCACCGGTAGAACGGAAAACCGAATTCATTACAGTCAGAAAACAATGCCATAATAACAAATATTACAAAAAAAAAAACTACTTATCCTTACAATCCTTTTTGACTTTTGACTTTTTGCTGCAAATACTGGAAATGATAATATCACGATTGCTGATTCAACAGAATCGCGTTCAAGCACGGAATAATGAAAGGTATCGGTTCTGAAAACTGGAACAACGTTATGATACAATGCATGACAGCATTGTACTGAGCTTTGTAAGCATGTTTGTGAATGTGCAGCTCAAATGAATGGCAATGGAAACTAGGAACAATAAAGTTTTAATGAGGAATGGAAACAAAGATAATCATGATGAACTTTTCGAACGGCACAAAAGTGTATAGGACTGTCTACATTCAAGTACATCATGATAATATGGCAGTTGGAGGGTCATAGGTAGTGAGTGGCAAAAATATATAAGAGGTACAGGTAATACAATATTTATTTCTAATTCTTGAAGTTCTATGTTATGCGTCGAACAGAATCAGCAAACATCGACGAAATTATTACAGAGCCAGAGCACAAAAAACAGAGAACACAAAATAATATCGTTGTAAATTTTGCTTGAAATTTAGTTTTTGTAGACAAGCAGGAATATGGAAAAGCCGACTATATTATTGAATCACTATCAGCGTTTCGAATTTTAAATGTTTTCAATTGTGATCTAAATGAAACTACAGGTATGTTATTCAACTGAGGTTGAAAACAGTACGCAAAGTTGAATACTAACCAACATTTAATTTAGATACGGTTAACAATTTCATATAAATTTTAAAACCAGTGTTTCATACTATTGTTACAAAACTTGAAACAAAAAATATGGCTCGATTTAGTCACCTCGTCCATTTTCCATTTACCAATTCAAAAGTCTTTTCCTGCATTGTAGAACATTTTTACACTTGAACCATGTTTCTTTCACATTTATTATGCTGAGAGTTCTCAACGACCGCACTTTGCTTGCAAGATGCTTTTATAATCCCAGTAAAATGAGCGGGGAAACAGTCTGAGACGACAAATTTGTCATAGCTCGTTTTAATACCATACGGTTGTACGAAATAGAGCTTGTCATCAAAGCTGGAATAGTTCAAGGAAACGGGAATTAAGTCGGCGTGAGACCCGTCAAGGAAAATGTTTCCTTAATTTGTCTGGAACAGACGATGTGGTTGGAATAATGTAAGTTGATGGTTGAGGGTATTTATTTAATGGTCGGTAATAGATATAGGACTATTGCTATCATTTGTAGCCGGAAAACTGTTGCTCGGATAGTTTTATAGAGGCTTTTATCACAGATAAAAACAATTCATTCCACCAATTTTTGTCAGGCACAGTCCTTCGCAACAAATCGGGCGGTCCAATGACTAATGCTGGTTGATTTTTCGTTCGATTTCCCCTACTTTCTTTTTCATAAATCAATGATAAGTGATTCATACAATCTATACATAATATTATAAAGAAATACAATTTGTGAGTTTAAATGTACCCTACATTTAAACTCACAAATATCGTAATTCCTTGTGGTGCCGCACGTAAAGAATAGCAGTACTATCACATTTTTTCCCGTGGGTGTCGTAAGAGGCGATTAAGGGACTTACTAGAGAATGGGCAGCGGCACACTCTATACATTTTACCATCATACTGCAATCGCCAACACGCTTGCTTGCGTGATGATTATGGCAACCCCAGATTGAAAGACGCCTACTGCTGAACATAGACCATGTTGAGCAGTGGGCGTCTTTCGTTATTTTCGGTACCACTTCAATTCCAAATATTTTTGTACTAATGGGACGGTTTATTATCCCCAAGTGCAGGCTATATTACAAAAAAATTGAACATTCGAATTTTGTATGCAAAAGCCCACTTTAAAAACTACTTAAACACTAGTTTGCACAATGAAAGTTTCAAAATATCACAACCAACTTTACTTACGAACTACTCAAACATTCATATAGGTTAGGCTCAATTTAGAATATCCAAAAACAATGCTATTTTCGACAATACTATTTCATAGCAACATTGATTTGACATTAAAGACACATCAATCTGTGTCAATACCGTGCCCATGATTTCACTCTAAAAAAGACCTTTTCCCCATTTCCTCTGTCCTTGTTTATATTTATTATCTTCCATTCCATACCAACATAAAAAAATATTAAAGTTGTGTCATATAAAATAAAAGATAGAATTATGTGTGTCACAATCCAATTTTGAGAATTGGTGACTGTGCAAAGAGAGAGACACGACCGCAGAATATTAATGATACAAGTTTTTTGAAGAGCTCCTAGTCGAAAACTGAAATGGCAGCTGTAATTTCTCTATATAGTAATAGTGTTATGTCATCAACGTATAAAGGTTTTGTCTGGAGAATATGACGTAATAAACTTGTATTTTTAGTTGGACCGCAACGTTTCAGTATGGGAAACTATAAATAATTATTATTACGAAAATAATTAGCAGGGATGAATAACAAATACCTACTTCAGTGAAAATTAAAACGCTTTGTTTTTAAGCGCGTAACAAAGTGATGTTTAATAATTATAATATTAATCGGTTTAATCGGTGTACAATAAGAAGCTTTCTATAATTAATCATTGTTACTCAGTTTTTCTCACCCAAACATTTTTCTGTAACATCCAAGAAATCTATTAAAATTTTTGACCTCGTCTCTAAAGAAGCTATCTATTTGAAATTCAGTGGAGTCTAAAAGTTCCCGACTATCTTCAGTTTGAATAAGATGTAAGGAATTCTAACGAAGTACTTTAGATTCCACTTATATACCAAAGGATGGCTTCTGGAATATTTTTGGTAATTTTAGATCTTGACCTTCAATTCAAAGTTTTCCCCAAAAATTGAGGCACATTGTTGTTGCCTTAAAGGGCTGCTTGAACTTTTTTTGAAAGGTCCAAAGATTTTTGGGTCGTCCAGTCGCATAAAAGAACTTGCCCTAGCGTAAAAAATGCTCAAAGTTCATCAAAGCAAAAGTTTGCTTTAGACATCTGAATTCTGCGTGATTAATAAATAATGTGGCATTAACTCAAAGGAAAATAAATATTCTTTAACCACAAAATGGAATCAAGATAACTATTTATATTCTACCTTCAAATGTAATAAGAGTAATTGAATGAAAATTAGTAATAATAAATAAATTTTCTCTGCTATGTTGTGTTTATACAAATATGTACTTATGACCTTTTTGAGTGTAATTTTGAAACATAATTCTTAATTTTTATTTAGATGAAAGTAAGCAGTCACTTTACTGTGTATCTTTAATGTATAGTATTTTAAAGCTACTATCCATCTGCCGTTGCCACAGAATTCAAAATGATTCTATAAAAGTTGTAAATACGAATCAGCTCAAAAACAAATGCAGATGCACAAACGTAAACTTCAAGCTTAAAGTATCAGCCGAAGTGTCTTTGTCAAGACATCTTGTCTTTCGTAGAGAAGTTGACAAGTTGCAACCCGATCCCCAAGGATAAGTTGCAACCGTATGAACAAGTTCAGAGACGGATAATTAAGTCGTAGTCGTCATCCGGACGAGATAAATTAATAAATGATCTAAGACTTTTTGGACTAGTACTTTCAAATATTTGCAAAGTCAAATTGAAGTCAGAAAAAAGTCGATTGTTAGTTTAATTCAAAACAGATTCAAAATAAAGTATTGTTTCCGTCTTTTCTTCGAGAGGTTTTCTTTGTTTATATAAAAGGAAACGACTTGTAAAGAAGAAGACGAAAATTAAATGTGTATCGATTTTTACCCATTAGTGAGTCGGCACCAAACAATCAATGAACAAAAATTAAGGAGAAGACTCTGAAAGACTCAAAATGACTGAAAGGTTTATTATTTTTTGCTTTTCAGTTTTTTCGACGGTTTGATTTTTTGTTAAAAAGTTTTTTTTTATTTAAATGTTTCCTCCATCTTACTAAAGATATCTAACGTGTCCCTATTATCAAAACTGAAATGAAATATTAGATGTCTTTGTCTATCTTTCCCAGTAGATGTTAAACATTTACAACGACTAATATAATTTGCTTTGATCGACATCATTGAAGCGTCTGAATACTAAGTGTCCTTGTAGAAACACGATCAGATTCTACTTAGCTTCTAAGAATACTAATGTACGTTGTTCGTTGTGAAACTGGGATTTATTTCTCGGGTACATCTTTTAAAGAATAAAGTGGACGAGGTCGGACCACAAGACAGGTAAATGGCAAGTTTATATTTAGACGTTTATATCTCACGTATATTTTTGTGCTTTATTGTTTCAATACGGTGTATTTTTTTGTGTCCAAAAATGGATCATTGCGGGGCTTCGTTTACACCTCTAAAGGATAAAAAGATATTTGAGCATTACAAAACATAGTATAATCGGCATATAATTTTCCCACTATTAGAGCACACGTTTTGTCTCTGGAAAAGGTATTTTATATAAATATTTGGAAGTCATATCGTAATACAATATCAATAAGTTTAATTGTGTTCTGCCTGCAAGCAAGCGTTGAAATTTTAATAAAATTACAATCAATTTAATTATTACAACTATTAGTCACTATTTCAATTTTTAATTTATATTGATATTATTTCTTATAAGTTGTGGATAACGTCGTGAGCTACATACGCATTTAATACCTTTTTCTTATTGAATATTTGTTTATGAATATATTTGTGTAACCGTTTAGTTCCCCAAATTCAATAAACAAATACTAAGAGTTTCGTTATTGGAGACGCTAGAATAGTGTATGTTTGAGAAAAGGTAACTTGGCTTGAACCAAGAGGTTGTATCTATAGGCTAATAGACTTAAATAATATTAATAATATGTACATGCATATAAAAACAGAGAGCAAACAATCACAGGGCATCAAAAAACCTCGTCCGCATAGATGTCAATAAGAAAAGTGCCCAAAAACCTGGCAGCATTGCCACGTTGTATGGCGATGCTGATTTTTTGGCCAAAAATAGGCCGTCTGGTCGCGTGAAGAGTCGACCAACCGCATGGCTATGTCTTAAAAACGAAGTGGGCACTCGGACCCCATGAACCTAGTGTTTCAACGTAAAACGGCCCAAACATTTTTTATTGTTGTTTAGGGAAATTAAAACACATAAAAATACCGTAACTTAATACCAATTAGACTGTAAATTATGAACGTACTAAAAATAAGAAAGAAAAAACATTTCAGGAAAAATATCAGAATACTTTAAGGAGTGAAATCAATAGACTTACTGTGCAAGAAGGCCGTGTTCAAGGACACCAAACAAATGCGTAGAAAATGAAGGAAACAAGAAAAGTGTGTTAAGTCTATCCGTCAATGGAGTCCCTAAGGATATGACTTGCTTCACGATACTCTACATTTTACCGTAATCATTTCTCATATGTATTTTTTATAAGGATTATTTGTGTCATAGATGTAAAGAAAAATATTTTCCATTTCAATTCGGTCGTTATACTGTACCCAACTATTATCAAAATTGACCCGAGTATGTAATCAAATTTTCGCTAGCTAAATATTTTTGTGGCACGCACTGGCGACCAGCGGCGACTCACATTTTTTCGACAAATACTTTTCCTGGCTCGCTGTTTTATTTGTTCTGTCACTTGTTTTACTGCCGTGCACGAAATTTCACATCAAAAAAGGAAATATAGTTTTTTGTTGCGATTTGGGGCTATAAAGGCTACGGGGTAGTGCACATTTGTTGTTTGGCTTCCTGGATTTGCTCTAAGAAAGTCTTCGTTCGTATGGTTTTGTCTAGACTTCAGCATATTGTCACAATGGCAACTTTGGCGACCGAAAATAAACGAGAAAATTATTTTGTTGATGGTCTGATTCTATACCTTTGATGAAGTCATTCATGACAAAAAGCATTGATGTTACAATAAAATTTACATATATGAGAGCATATATATTCAAACCAGAACAGAATTTACTGAAAATATTTCATTTCAAACTCTTACTTCATAGCCCATATTTTAATGGTGTATGCCATCTGTATTCGTATATTTTAGTTAAAACAAACTTTGGGACGAATGTTCGCGGCTCATGCTCTGCATTACGTCATAAAACATTTAGCCTGGAAACTGAGTCATTAGTTTCAATATTGTCTGGCTTAATTTAACGAAACAGCGAGAAGAACGTCTGAATATATTTATTCATTTATTTTCTATTATAAAACGAGGTTTGTTGACCTTCACTAGCAATTTAATTAAAGAGAAATGAAATAGGTATTACAGATGAATTTGTAACTATAGCGCCGAGAGTTAACCCCAGGATATTGGTTGAATTAATCCAATAAACAGAAGGAATAATAGTAGATCTTAACAAGTTCAGACATAGTAATGCCAATCCGCTTTTTTGTGAGAAACACACTTAAACGTAAGCCTACACAGTACCCATAAAATAAAAGTCGATGGTCAATAGGTCTAGCAAGGAATAAAATGTTTGTACGCTAAAAGAAAATAAGTAATAGAACCTTAATTAAGTTCATTCCGTAAATGTATTGGGGAAGTAGACCCTCTGGGATGGACCGACAGTCTAGAAAAAAAAAACATTGTGAAGATAGAACCGAAATTGTCTTACTCATGTTCAATTGAGACTGCAAATATAATTAGTTTGGATCGACCTCTACGTTGCAAAATTCATTCGACTTACCATATTGTAACTGGTGCACGAAGGTTGAAATTGGATAATCAATATAAACGTGCGTTACAACCACCGTTGCATCTTAATTAAGAAAACCTATTGGATCGAGACAAAAGAATTCTAGACAGATGCAACTGCATAACGGTTCTTTTCTAAATTATTTGAAATTCTAATTGGAAGTTGTGCATAATAATTGAATTTATTTCGCTAGGTACCACGTTACAGTTTTAATTTTCTTTTATTTTAAATAAGAAGGCAGCTAAAATACGAGTCTTTAAATCCAATCAACCAAAGTACATAGAAGTTAATAGTCGAAACAATTGCTTTTATAGCTTGAGTGGTATGCAAAGCAGTACGTATTTAATTCTAATTCAAAACGAGTAGGTACTTACTTAAACACAAAATTGTCTCTTGAAGCTCAATGCCGAAAACCTTCATTACAGCAGTAACAGCCTATTGCTGTTTTCATTGCTAAACATTTTCTGAAATTCTGAACACCAATTTCATCATATGGCTGTTGTGCTCTAAAGAAATATTTAACATAATTCGCTTTCGAAGTGATGGGTAAAGATCGTCACTTACTGATGGATTTAGATAATACTTTGATCACGATACGGGTAATAAATTTTCTGACCAACAGAAATATACAACCGGTCTCGATGTTATATTATAGATTTTTTTTAAGGCCCTTTGATGCTCAATAGGCAAAATGAAGTATAGAAATAATGTGTCTCCAATTGATGAGATTCTTAAATCAATAATGAGGAAATAATTATTTCTTAGAAAATATTTGTATATTCACTGGAAATAGATTTATTATGATGAAAATTCCTTTCTCGGAAACGTAATTATGGTTAGTAAACTGAAAGAATAAAAGGATATAACTTTCAATATTCGTAGAAACAATTCACCAAAGCCAGGACAATGTCTAGCGAGCGAGCGAATCTTTAAAAATCCAATATACAAAATTGTTCATTTCAAAAGTCAAGAATTGCATTGCAATGGCAAAGGGCATACCTATACTTTTATTTGTTTGGGGCAACAGTACGATGGTTTCATATTCCTAACCTCGTTGAAATGAAAACGAAATATATATTTTAGATGATAAGATACTTTCCATGCAACACAAAATACAATAATTAGTCTTCTATTTTATGAAGATTAGGAATTGTATTTTTATTTAGAATTGGAGGATTAACCGGAGTCGTTATAAATGATAAATGACTTTATTTTTGCAAGTAGGTTTGTACAAACAATTTACACGTCAATCATACTTTTCAAAACTAGATGAGGTCGGCGTTTCCTATCTGACTACTCTGAGAAGAAAGGCCGAAACAAACTCAGAGGTCACAGTCTCTTTTAAAGTCCAGACATAATTTTGTTAGATCATGTGAAGACCATGTGGATTGGTGTCTGAAGTGGTCTTTTAAGGAAAGAACCACACAGATTGAGTGGACCTGTCCAATCAGTGCACGCATTTGTCAGGTACAACTAACACTAACTGATATTACTCTTCATGATTTCATTCATTCATATTCACTATGTTTTATATGTAGGAGATGTATTTTCTATTTTAGGGGGTTGATATCTTTTAATTACAGGCTTATCTTTAAATTCCAAAATGTAATGTTTCGATGGATAAATTGAAGTACTTGTTTTTTTTTTTCTTCAACATTTTATAGGATAAGCAGGGATACCTCATAGATATACAGGGCGTCCCGCGGATATGCCATATGGAGGGAAAGTGCCTTGAATATTGTAGATGGAACATTTTACTGAAAGAAGACATTATTTGAATTTAAAAAACAATTTAAACTGCATTTATAGATATTTTAATAATTACATGGTTGAACCGGGAATCGAACCCGTTACACGAGAAAAATAATCAACCTATACTTTTATTATACCAATCGAAAGGCTTCATCAAAAGGATTATTTTTTGCCTAATAACATAATGTCACAAATAAAAGGAAGACCATGAATTTTAACATATTTAATACAAAATTAATCAATTTATCAAATGCGCAAAATTAGTCCCTTGCAGCATGCTTAGCGTGACCACCATAGAAATAGGTTTTGTAGACGGAGGAATAGACAAAATTACAGATTACACAACTACTATACACAATTTATTCCCCTCCGCAGCAAGTTTTTTTGACAAAGAAGCGGGCAGGTATTTCCTGAGGACGGTTATAATGGTCAAACTGGTTTGAGCCGATAAGAAACTGAATTATACCTTTGCCTTCCCAGTAGGAAAGTTATACGTAAGAATAACTCCACATTTCCTACACTTTTTTGGAGGCGGTGTTAAAGTGACATCTATTGCAAAAATTAACTAATTTTTGTGTCATCAAAATGAAATAAATAACGTATAGGGAAATTAAGAAAATTGACAACGTCGCACATAGCTGTAAAAAATTTCATTGTATTGATTCATCTGTCAAGTCCGAAATCTGACAACCAGTCATCCCAAAGGGTATCGTAGTACCGAATTACTGGATTATAGAAGTCCGATATTTAGTCACTCTATGTGACACTGATATTCAGCTGCATCCAGGTATACTGAAAGCCTAAAAATGCTAAGCAGATTGATTGATTTTTATCTGGGAGCATTCAGAATGTTGGTATCGTCACAAACGTCAACATTCTCAGTGCCCCTTTAATGATGGAATGTGTCCAATATGAGTCCAGTAGAAATAGTTTAGTGAGATCCTTGAGTTTCAACAGAACTGATGTAGGCATGTTCCATATAATT
The DNA here is from genome assembly GCA_932294355.1 of Aporophyla lueneburgensis. Lineage (NCBI taxonomy): Eukaryota > Metazoa > Arthropoda > Insecta > Lepidoptera > Noctuidae > Aporophyla > Aporophyla lueneburgensis. The sequence goes on along the minus strand of OW028758.1, from coordinate 7,410,288 downwards.
CTATCCCAACCAAATGGCGACGATGCGAAGTTTGTTCAAATTCATGGCCCACGTCTTATGAAAGTAGCATTGTTTAGGATACGATGGGACTGACATACACTATCCCTTAAAAGCCCATATAAATAAATACAAAAATACAAAAAACATTCTCAATGCCCCTTTAAGTTTTTATTTCGTTATGAAAATAACATATTGGAAAACACATATGTACATACTTACAAAAACAAAAATAGCAATGTAAATAACAATGCAGCACGAAGCAATGCAAATAGCAGTTTTTATTAAATCTGTGATGCGATTGTGCCAGGTCCTATGTTTACGCGACTCGGATATAAGCAGACGTTACTTTGAATTTGCATTACACAGAGATTGTGGCGCACTTGAATGGGATTGTTCAAGCTTCCTTTGTTGAGAATTCTAGTGCATTAAGTAAGCATTTTATTGCGTCGAAGATATTGAAATGTTATGAATTTTCAGGTGGATATTGTTTTGGCTTTATCGAAATAGTAGACTTTGTATATGGATGCAAACACTGAGTGAGAGTTTTATTTTTAGTTATCTATTAGGTTTACTATTAATAACTTACATACATACATTAAGCCACGCCTTTCCCATAGGGGTAGGCAGAAACTATAGAACGCCACCTCCTACGATCCTTAATTTAAAAATCTTTTTTTGAAAATCTATAAACCAATCCATGTATACTTGGGAATAAACCTGTATTTTTTCCCTTAATCAATAAATTACTGTAATATAAACACCAGAAAAGTATTAGAATACAAATTCAACTACCAACTGCTTTTTGTTATTGTTTTTTTTTTATTAAACTCCAACAACATTTAAATATCAGTTAAAACGTCTGTAAAGCTTGGGCTTTCTAAGAAAACAGAGAACGGTCAAAACAACGAACGTTAAAATGCGCGTTTATGAAATCTCTTGGTGAAATTAAGTGATTTTACCATGAGGATTTTTAAAAATTAACTTTAAGCATAAACAATAAGCGGGTGGAGAGTAGTGGTAGCCCAGTGGTAATGACCGCGACTTACGTCGTGAGTTCAAACCCAAGCAGGCGCATTACTTTGTGTAAATTATTTCATCGCCACTGCTCTCAAACCGGTGAAGGAAAACGTCGTGAGGAAACCGGCATGTGTTAGAACCAAAAATTCGAAGACATGTGACATCTACCAACCCGCACTGGGCCCGCGTGGTGGATTATGGCCCACTCCCTCTCACCGAGAGGAGGTCTGTGTCCCAGCAGTGGGAACATTATAGACTGATGTTGATAAGCGGGTATAAGCAGAACAGTTTGCAGGTGAGCGGTGTGTTTCGTGCACTTGGCATTGAGGTTTCATCCATATGTTATAAAGTAAATAAAAACGTTTAAATTATTATGTATAATCTTTTAAAAATTAAAAAAAGTTATGAACTACTAGCTTCTGCCCGCGACTTCGACCGCGTTAAATTTCTTGTTCTCCCGACCCTTCCCGTCGCGTCGAATCGCGTACACGTGCGATTTGCCCAGTTTTTGCAAAAAAAAATATTACTGCTTCGCTCTTCCTGGTTGTAGCGTGGTGTTATATAGTTTATAGCCTTTCTCAATAAATAGGCTACTCAACACAAAAAGAATTTTTCAATTCGGACCAGTAGTTCCTGAGATTAACGCGTTCAATCAAACATACAAACAAACAAACTCTTCAGCTTTATAATATTAATAGTATAGATTTACATATTCCCTATTGTAGGACTAGCCAGAACAGAAGGGAAATAAACGCATTGATTTGAACAAAGTATGATTTATTTACTGGGTTCAGACATTGGGGAAAAGAAAACGCACAAATATTATGGCAATACATTTCTAATGATACCGTAGCCCTGGCATATCCGCAACTTAAGCAACACGGGTGGCATTTAGTCAGTAAAAGTCTGACGAGCCCTTCCGCTCCACCCTAGAACGGAAGACGTCATTTGATTATGTACCACCCACAAAAAAAAACTTTTCTAATTATAATATTACAGTTCTCGGTACTTACATGGGTATTACACGATCTTTACATTTGAACAGCTCAATCACTGCTTGCTAAAATGGCGCTACCACGTAACATTTAAAATCCCTCCACTTTATCACACTCAAATAGTCAGCTGAAATCTTGATATTCGGTGGCGCCATTTTAACTAAACTAACTAAATAACTTGTCACTTTCTTCAAAAACAAGATTGTATTATTTAAAAAAATAAAAATGCTTGAACATTTAAATAAAAAGCTAACACTATTTGACGTATTCGATAAGAATTCCGATGCTGGTGCAGCAGGACCATAAAGATATAATATCGAAGAAAACGAAGCGGTGAAAAATATACGAAATATGAAACTAAACCAACATTAGTATTGTGTTACATTCCAAAAATACCAATTTAAAGTATTAATTATTAAAACATGAAGAGTATATTACAAAAACAATATTAATGGACTGCCAAATGCAATGCAATCAATTTTTCATCTATGTTCGTACTAATTTACGTTCCAAATTCAATAATTTTGCGACTCATTAATCAAAATCAAAGTATTCGCAAATATAATATATTTTCCTTATACAAGAAAATGTATTCTATACACAGCAGCAATTTATCTACTATTGGCTAAAGTATGGTTGCATCCAATGCTTTTAATTCTTTTTTGCTTTATTCCTGCACTTGAATTGCTTTCTCGTTTACCCCGCATCACTTGGTTTTAGTTCTATTCGTAATTTTTGTTTTTTACCTTTATTTACTCTTGCTTCGTTTTCCTAAAAGCGTATCTTTAGCTGTATTTAGTTACATATGTTTTTGAAGAAAACGAAAACATGTGTAGCAAATGTTTCATTCCTATAGAAGATAGGTAGGAAAGATCGATGTTATATCATATATCATTGATAGAAAATGCTCGAACGAATCGCACATAAAAGACACTACTTACAGAAATAAATTTTATGATTTCATTGTCTTGTGAATTTCCTGCTGATAAAAAGTCTTATTTTTGCTAGTTCAGTTACGAAATGATAATATTATTCAAAAAGCATTTGCCTTGTAAGGAGTTTTATTTATACATTATTATTTTTTCAAGTATAATATAGGAATGCGACCACTTACTACGACACAACCATAGTGGCTTATAAATTACTCTTCTACATTTATCCCAATTCATTTGGGGTCGGTATACCACGTCATTTTCTTCCACACCTCTTTATTACTCGTCATCTCGTTCCCTTTCACACAGTCCATCATCTTCATCTCCACCATCTTTCACACTATCCATTCAGTGCTTCTTTGGTCTTGCCCTACTAGTACAGCTATCCACATTCATACTCAGAAGTTTCCTCACGACATTACCCTCATTTCTAGTGGCTTATTATCCTTCGCAATTTGTAAGAATCAATTCAGGGCAATCGCCTGTTAGTGCGTGTACTCGTTTCGGGCAGTATTGTGACCCTTTCCCTTCAAAACTAGGGTCCTAGGATCATGAATCACAGAGTTTATTGACGTTGGGATCCATCTAGATAATTGTAGTCCGTCCCATATTATATTGGGTCTACATATTGGAGAATCTAAGTATTAACCTTGCAATTTTATATACTGGGACGAGTGATGTTTTTTTTAAAGAGATAGATTTTTTAATAACTTACTTTGCGGCAATCGAATTAAGTTTATATTTGTTCGATTACTTTCATTTGCCTTGTCGCAATCTTAGATACCATGTCAAAGTCAAAGTCAAAGCATTTATTTCAAATAGGCCCAAAAAGGCACTTTTGAACGTCAACTGTTACATGAAAATAGAATTGATTCTAGTTGCCCCTTCCAAAAGGTAGATTCGTATGGAGAAGAATGGGCAAGAAAGGCATGGTGTTAGAGATCGCTGTCTCGTTTTTCAACCAAAGCATTAGCATTGCCATTCAAGTGGAAATCTTCTGGGCATGTTTCCGGATGACAGCTTTGCAGTAATTCAACGCCTAAATGTATTTGTTTGTTCTTGTATTTATTGGTATAGTTCGTCATTTAAATTTATCTAGTGTAAATAGTTGCGTTTCATGTTATATACAGGTAAGTTTTTTCATGTATTTGAAACAAATTAGGTATGTTTTAAATAATTTAAGAAAATAAAAATTGAACTTCGCTCCTACTTAATTTTCTAGGGCAAATATTTTACTTAAACGAATTTTTAATTTCATTTGGGACTGAGCAAAAATGTTACTCATTCATAAATTATCTTGTTCTCAAACTAATTTAATACCAAAACTGCTGAATTGCCGTCGGAGCTAGCAATTCGGCATTCAATTTCAGTTTTACAAATAAGAATATTTCATTATCCCTAAAACGTGTTTATCAAGAGACTGACCAGCGTCAGTGATTTCATTTAAAATTGCCCAGTTAGCTTTAGCTAAAGATCAAGCAATTATCCCAAAATTAACAGCCTGGAGTCTTATTCGTTAATATTATCTAATATTGTGTTGTCTATTCAAGATAATGGTACCGATTCCCTTGTTCACAAACTAAACTAAATTTAAGTTCAGTGCATCTTTTTCTTTGTATTTCATTAAAAAGAGGACAAAAGAAAAATTTTAGTTTAGTCCTGTCAAATTAATCAGCGCCTGTCACTACTCCATACAAGTTTAGACGTGATTAAAAACTTGCCTACTAAAATTACGTCAATTTACGTCAAGCGCTGATTAATTTGACAGGACTAAACTAAAATTTATCTTCTGTGCTTTCCTTAATGAAATAGAAAGAAAAAGATGCACTGAACTTAAATTTAGTTTAGTTTGTGAATAAGGAAATCGGCACCACTGTATTGTTTTCTTTTTTCCTAAAATCCGTGGCCCTTTTGGGTTGCCTTTAATTTCAGTAAATGTAGCCTGTAGCTTAACCCAAGATCGTCCTATTAGGAATTAGAAAACAAAATTTTAACCAACTATGTACCATAACCTAAACTTAATAACATAGGTACTTTATAGAATAACAATTCTAATTTTAGTTTTGGAAGTCGTAGGTTATTTGACGTTATTCCTTAATACTTCTAAATCCATGAACAAGAGGATTTGAAATAAAATCTTTTTTGAAACAAACATAAGTCAGATGTCGAGGACAAACAAAAGGGGACGATGGAACATCGCCCAGTGGTGATAATCCAGCTCACAAGCTCTCAGCTTAGCCCCTGTCGAACCGGACAGTACATCTCGAAAGTAAAATAATTGGGAAATAAGGCGAAAAAATGTACGGTCAACTTGGAAAAGCACGGAACCGGAATCATTCCGTTTGTCAAAATCTGAAAAAATGGGAATATCAAATTACCAATATTGTTCTTTTACAAATAAAAAATGTTGTTATCATATTACTTTTTTTATTTGGAAAAGGCAATTATATCATTGGTATGGATAAGAATTCCAAAGCCAATATTATGATTAGCCACATAAGTATTTAAACAATTTATTAAGCATGTATAGAAAAAAATATTTTTAATTATTACTGTAGACTAAATAAAAAGTTGTAATACCCACCAAGCAAAAAGATCTTCTAATAACTCTTACAATAACTATGTTGATCGTTCTCACGTACTCTGTCAAGGTGTCACCAAAAACCAAGCAAATACCAACATTGTATGTATCTATAGCTACACACTTTGTAAGCGAGCGAACTGTCTCCCACAGCTTGTATTTGTATAGCTCTGTGCCAATCTGAGGTCCAACTAGGTCCAATTTGCTTTGTTGACATACAAACATGAGGCTTTCATCAGGACTGAATTGGGGTGCCTCAGGTACGCTTATAGTGTTAGTAGAGATATTCAAGAATGTGCCTTATGGTATGCACATATAAATACTGTTCAAAATATTATTAGGTCGAGTGAGTGAGACAGTTTAAGCAACTTTGTGAGAAAAGTAATTTATGTTGGAGGTCGTTTTGGTATTTTGTTCAGAACTGTTTTGGGCTGGCAATTAGCAATTAATCTGAAAGATCTTTATGAACACTCATAAAGATCTTTCTGTTTTTCCGTTTTGTTGAACATGCTATTAAATTACAATGTTTATTATCAATCCAATCATTTTATTTCAGAATAAATTGTCATTCCATACATTGTTAGTAAATACTACTTAAAACTACATATGTTACTAAAATTATTAAATATTTCTCTATTTATTTTCATGCTTATCCAATACGTTTTTATAAAAGAAACATTCAAAATACGAATTTTAGATGTCCGCCGCCGGTATCAGAAGCAGGGTACAAACTAAGGGTTCCAGTGGCAGGTATCTCCTCACGATGCGAGCCGTATCCTTCAAAATCAAGCCCTGGATCCATCCACCAACGAAAGCCTCCGATCATTGGCTGATATAATCGATAGAGATCAATTTGGTTTCATCGTTTGCAGGTCCCAATTATTCATAACTATTCTCACCAAGGCGAGGCAAAATGCCCATTTTGTTTCGTTTCCGATTTTGCCAGAATTTAGAATAATCGCAACAGTATTGTATTTGAATAACTTTGTCACTAAGTATTATTATTTTATCAGACAAAGTAAGCTAGAAATTTTGTGTTATTTTGAATTACAGTTGGTAAAACGAATGCGTATTCTGCGTAAAGTTTTATAAACTGTTGATGCGCGTGCATTAACGTGACTAAAGTTGGGAAAACTAGACGGCATTAGCTATAACCTAGTTAAAAATATTAAAACGATGATAAGTTAACAGATGGTGAAAAATATTAAAACTGTAACAAATTAACAGATGGTGGATATTGTGTCTATTTGTTGGGTTATTAGTCGACTCACACAAATGGATGAGTTATGTATCTTATGGCACCAATAGAAACTATTATATTATTTAAAAAAAATAACAACCGACTGCCTTAAAAACACTACTTAAAGTTATATACTAATTAAAGTTATTTTTCACTTAGTAGTGTTTTTTAAAGAAGTCAGTTGTTATTTTTTTTTAATAATATAATAGTTTCTATTGGTGACATAAGATACATAACTGATCCATTTGTGCGAGTCGACTAATAACCCAACAATATTATTTTTCACTTTGTAGTGTTTTTTAAGGAAATCGGTTGTTATTTTTTTTTTGTAAAAAGTTTTTATTTTTACCTTTTTAATTATGGTATGTACCCCGAGCTAATCTAATCGCGTTATTCGTTCATTTGTCGCGCCAATACTTAATGCAAATTTAAGACTTACATGGTTTCCACATGGATCCCATTGTCAGAATGGACACAAATTAAATGGGACCACACGGAAAGCACCAGCTTTCTAATAAAAAAAGAATCATCAAAATCGGTTCACCCAGTCAAAAGTTATAAGCTAACAAACAAATACAGTCGAATTGAGAACTACCTCATTTTTTTGAAGTCTGTTAAAAACTGGCGATTCGCCCTTTTCGTAATCGAAGCAAAAATAGTATTTGAGGGTCATAGACCAGGTCCATAAACCATGGCAAGAAGGCGTGAAGGCATATGTTGTTAACCAGCAAGTAGATATCAAGATTAAAACCCAAAATTAAAACTCATTATAGTAACTTACTTTTTGTCTGAAGTGTAACAAATATTTTAGTAGCAAAAACAGTGACCGAATCGAAAGATAAATATTTCAATTTAATTCGTCTTTCTTGCCTTCAGATAGATTCATTAAGAATGTCAAAGCCGCTGGTGCCGGTAACTAAGACTCCACTGAAGAAACAATTAGAGGAAGCAATGTTTGAAGTGAAGAACTCGTTTCGACGACCCTTCAGTCCTTTGATTATGTTTATCAATTTCACCTATTTGTTTTTGCAAGAAAAACGTTTAAAAATACTTTTCCGTTTCCTTTAATATGAATTTCTTCGGAAATATTATTTTTGCTGTTTCATCATAATAATTTCGTATTTTTTGACAAGTTGTTTAAGGCTTTAATATCAAATATCAACAATAGCAGGGGGGTTACCAAAACAATGGCTATGATTCAGCACAATTCGTCGAGATGATTGATGACTACACTGACAAATTGAGCGCTAACACATCGTTCAACAATGAGACTATATACACTGAATACTAGAGTAATTTCACAGTTTGAGACAATATTATTGAGATAGAATAATACAAATAATCAGCCTATAGTGCTTCCCACTGCTGGGACACAAGCCTACTCTCTTAGAGAAGGAGCGTGCTGTAATCTACCACGCGGGTCCAGTCTCCATGTCTTCGAATTTTTGATTCCAAGGTATGCCTCCTTTTATAAAAAGTTGTGATGAAATTATTTACACAAAGTAAAGCGCCTACCTGGGTTCAAACCCACGACCTACAACTCGTAAGTCGACCATTAGTGCTGGGTCACCACACTGCTCCGAAAAATATTAGGCTTATAAATCAAACACGTACTTAAAATGCATTAGCATTTAACAATTTTTACAAAAAATTCGATTACAAATATGCATGGATGAATGGTATCGTGTATTTGCAAATAATCGCCATTAATATTTGCTTCAGTGAAACGGATTTAGCTGACAAATAGAACGCTATTATAAATGAGATTATTGTAGTGACCATGAAAAGGGAGTTAGAATAAATCGGATTAGATTGGAACGTCCATTTCCTTCAAGGATAAGACATTAGCATAGATTTAAACTTTCTTCGAAGCATTTAAATAGTCTTCAATCTTGCGTCATTGGAATAATAATGGCAGCCATCGCATTGGTGTGTTGTGTGTCAATGGTGTGAACTTCGTAAGATATTTCTTACAACAACGGCAGATGTTTCTCCATATGGTGCTTTTTTTTTCAGGAGCAGTATATTGTTTTTTTTTTTGTATATAGTTTCAAACCTCATGTAGTATATGTTGACATTACAAGAAAAAAGGCTGCCAACAGTCTCAATTTCCTCCGTAATAGTCAATACTGTATTAATGAGGAGTCTGGTGGGATGAATCTGTACTGTTTGCACTGTTAATACTTTTAATTTTGTATTCAAGGTGTATATGATTCACTATAAAGTCGTCATCTCTGCATTCTGTTCATAAAACTGAGTACTAATATGGTACAAAAACATTTGCGGGAAAGAGACTTTTATTTTTGGTGGGTTCAATAGCTGTTAAAAGCAGAATGTAACGCATATTGCAAAACATTGTGGTTATTGGTGCATGCCATAATATGTAGAGAAATTCAAGGTAAGTACAAGGTACAGACGCCACCAGGTCAAGCTACCCGAAACTGTCAATTTTTCCCAATGAACCTTGAACCTAATGCTCTAGAGATAAAGTCGAAAATCTATCAAAGTAATCTGACAGATTGTAGTAGCTTGATGTGTTGGCGTCTGTACCAAAAATCAAACCGTTTTCTGATTCTTCACTACTGTCAGTCTTTAGTATAATGGAATAGTTATAAATACACCATTGTACTTGGAAATTCTTTTCATTCTATGTGTTGACTGGACCAAGTATTCTGTATCATGTAAATTCAACTTACCAAACATGGTCCATAATTTAAAATATATAGTTTCAGTACATCGCAACGGCTTTGAGCCATAAATACTCTATCGACGTCAACGCCGGAACACTAGCGTTGAATTCAGCGATTTCCGTATAAAATTACATGTTTTTCTGTTTGTGCTACTGGATTTGTGTGTGTAGCAATTGCATTGAATTTAATTCTGGTTTTGTTAGTGATGAAGTTGTTTTGCCTGAACCCTAAATTGATAGGAAGGTTTTATGCCAATTATTGGTATCTCTGGACGCTGAAAAGAGGATGGTGATTGCTGGGTGAGATTCAGCATTACATTATATTATGCTTACAAACTACATACAATCAGAAACATAAAACTGCAAATCCTACAAAATCTTCGTAGTTGCTAGATTAGTTCTGTGGACAGACTTCTCTACACTGCCAACACAGTACTCGGCTTCTTCAAGTTTGCGCTCACTAACTTTCTTGGTTTGCTCGGCTCACATAGATATAGTTTGATTCCGTTCTTCAATTAGGTACTAACCCAACTATCTCTTAGAACGATCAAACAGAAAGTAACACCGACACTGACAAGACGAACGATATAAAAAGGGGTGTCCTAAAACAAAGAAATGGTGCCATCGCACTGCTGTAAAATCAAACGACACGGTTTGACGAAACGATGTTCTTTTGGTCACAAAGTACCCGTTTTTTATTGTACGCACTTTCAATTTATCTCAATGCTGTAGTAAAACTGAATGGAGATGTCGGTTCATAGAAGATATTTTTACAAAATGTAAAGCGAGGAAAGATCGATACTATCTATATTTGGGATGAAACTATCATCGTTAGAAAATATTTATTTTTTTGCATTATAGCTATGCAATTAAGGTTTCTGGCAACCCTGGCTGCTTTCACTCTATTGCGAGAAAAATAAGGTTATGGTCACATGATAAGGCATACCCATAACATACATAACATAACATCACGCCTTGTTTCCCCGAAGGGTTGGGCAGAGGTGTACCTATAGTACACCCACATTTCGCCTGTTATGTTTAAGTCCCATGTAATAGGGGGCGAGCCTATTGCCATCAACCGGGCACAAATCCAGACTCCGAGCTGCTACTGAGAAATTCCAGATGGAAAAACCCAATAACACTTTACCCGACCTGGGAATCGAACCCAGGACCTCATGCTCAGCAGTAGCGCTTGCTACCACTAGACCAACGAGGCAGTCATACCCATAAGTGCACTATAAAACCTTTTTACGATACGCAAAGGCATCAATGTACCTGATAATCCTTTTACAGAAATATATTTCGCACAGGTAAGTAATATCAAAAGCCGCAAAACGCCTAGCAGAGAAACATCAGAAACAGACTTAACAGGCGGTAAATTGAACTGATTTGCAAAAAAAATCTTTTTACATTTGATAAGTCAATTTCTCCCAAATCTAACAACTGAAGAATCTCCCTAATGGAATGTTTGTTGGAGTTGAAAAAAAAAAACATCTTGAATTTTTTTGATAACTTTGACAATACATCAGCTTGTTTCTATTCCAAGTTTTTGACAATCTTGATTCGTGTTTTGCAAGTCTCCTACTTGAAACATTCAAAACTTTATTTTGTCTCAAAAGGCTTTTATGATTTGAAATTGAGAAACTTATTTGGGATGCCCGTCTAGCGGTGAAATATACACCGGTTGCAAGAATGAAATGAGTAAAAAGGACACTTGCAAAGTAGTTCCTGGTATAAAACGAGCTATTTCATTTCTGTTCAGGAGTTTCTATCAAGGCGACATTCTTTGGTGAAGATGGAATTTCTATGATTGCCATACGAGCACGTTCTTAGCAATTATAAACATACATAAACTCACGCCGTTTTATTATGGCGGTGGGCAGAAACTACAGACCTGCTATGACCCTGACATACTAAACTATATACGTAGAAAATCATTTAGAACTACCTACTAGCCATGAACTAAGTAGAGAATTGGCAGCAGCATTCTCTGTGCATTTTACCACTACTTTGCGTTCGCAAATCCACTTTTTTTTTGTAGGATATCTCGTAGTTAACCTGTAAAAGTTCTTACTACTTAAACGGATGGTGATCTTTTTTAGGCCTCCAACCGGGGCTTATTATACTTAAAACACTAAAGCGAAAGGGCTAAGGGCTACCCCGGGGGGTACGAATCTCGGCTTAGGCAATCACTGGTGGGGGGGCAGCAAGGGACTGGCTGGATCTGGGTTAAAATTATTTAGGGACTAATTTAAAGCTACAGGCGCTTCATAGCGGGCTGGCTCTTGCAAAGGTCGGGAGGGACTATTAAGTCGGGGTCGCGACGACGGACAGGGAAAGTTGTCGTAGGCACGAACGGCCGCGTTCTTCTCTGTCATCAGAGCACGCACATCGTCCGGCAGCTTCCAGTTACGGTCATTTGTATCTGGAACCTCCCGTGAGCATTCGTTCACGACCGATTGTACGTGCTCTGTGAGAAAGTCGATTGCGGCCGTTGTGTCGGCAACAGAGTCGAACTGATCGGATATAGAGTCTAATTGATGTGACGTGTTAGATTGTAAGCGTTCGCTTACTTTCTTCCAGTCAGTTATCACTTTAGTGGCGGAGGGTTGAGAGGGATTGCGGGTACCTATTCGGGGGGCCAGGTGCATGACTACTGGTCGGTGATCAGATTCGGGCTCGTGTATAGTTTCTATAGAATCTAACCTTAGGTTGATATTCTTAAGAAGTGCTATATCGAGTATATCGGCTACATGATCGGGATCGAAAGGAAAGTGGGTGGGAGTCATCGGGGCGATGACGTCAAAGTTCATGGTAGAACAGAGGTTGAAAAAGTGCCTACCTCTAGTCGAGGTCCTGGTGCTATTCCAGACTGGATGTTTGGCGTTGAGATCGCCCGCTATGATAACGGAGTCACTCATGCCGAAAAGTTTAGAGAGGTCATTAGTGAGGAGTTGAAGATCCTCGGACTAGGTTAGGGGGGGAATGTAAGCCGACACAAAAGTGATCGGCTGGTGACCTGTCAGTCCTAACCGACAGGCCGAAACTTCTAGTCGGGAGAGTTCGGGGGTATCCATAGGTATGCAGTACAGGGACTTCCTATAGTATATGAGGGTGCCGCCTCTGTGACAACGCAACCTGTCGTTGCGAACTAGACGATAGTTTGCAATTTTCGAGTCGTGTTGGTGAGGCTTAAGGAATGACTCTTGAATGAGTAAAATGTCTACGTGATAATCGCGGAGGAACGTGGCGAAGTCATCACGTTGGCGGAGAATGCTGTTGGCATTAAAGAAACCTATGTGGTGTGCCCTCCCACGGAGGGACCAAGACCATGTCAAAGGCTACGCCTTGTCTGAACCGGTGCATACGGTGGACCTCTAGAACAGGCACGTTCTGTCTTTCGAGGTCCTTCTTGATTTCGCTGGTGGCGATTTCGCAGGGAATCCTGCGAATCACCACTCTGGTCTGCCGCTCCTCGGGCAAGGAATACGTGTGATAGGACACGTTCCTGGCTGAGAGGAGACTAGTCAGCTCGCGAAAATCGTGGGAAGAGGGGACCGATACTTTTATGCCCTGCTGGGTGGCACGGGCACTAGTATAGTTGACCCTCTGGTCAACGCACCATTTGGATACCTCCGTCCACTTGGCCTTGTCCTATATGAACATAGGCTCCCTTTACCCTTATTGCGGGTAACGGTCTCATACGCCTCTCCGTCCGCAGACGGGGAGGAGTTTGAGTCCACACAGGGAGCTGAGGTGATTGCCTCAGCGGAATCGGATAGATCTTCAGTGTCCATGGACACTGGAAGATCAGCTACGGGGGCGATAGAGGCGGGGTCAGCCGGAGACTCAAGTGCATCGCTGAAAGCAGCGATGTTTGGGTCAGATCTGACTTTCCTCGCCTTGTTTGCCTTCCATCTCTTGTGGAAGATGGTGGTAAACTCTTTGTCATCCTCGATTAGCTCAAGGATGGCTTCAGCAAGGGCTTTTCTTTCTTCGGAGGACATGGAATTAGCCATGCTTCCCGGAAAAGGAAAAAGAGAGAGGGGTGGGGGGAACCTAGTCACTCATGAGAGTGAGGCCTATCCCAAAACCTACTCCTAACAACCTCATCCCCGGTGGGTTGCCGGGGGTGAGTGTTACACTCCCTATCGGGTATAGACAGGGAGGTGAACCTAGGTGAGCCCTAAGAGTGTATGCCGTCGCCATTCTTATTGTGCGAACGGGTTCCTAACCGGTCAATGCGGCGGGTACTGAAGGTACCCTGACGTAGTGCGGGGGGATACTATATTGAGATACCCGCGGCACTACATTAGAATGTATCTTGTATGTTCGCAAAAACTTAGGCCTTTTCAAACTAAGAAGCGATTTTCATAATAATATAAATACTCGTAGTAAAAATGAAATTGTAATACCTAAATTTAGGTTAACTAAAACTAGTAAATCATTTCTTATAAACAGTATCCGCTTCTATAACAAGTTGCCAAAGTCGGTTACTGAACTTAGCTACGGAAAGTTCAAATCACACATTAAGCGTGTCCTTATCAAAAATGCATATTATAAGATAAAAGACTACGTTCAAGACAAGGAAGTTTGGCAATAACTCCGTCTGCACATGTGCCTTCCCTGGTAGCTCATTACAGGATGACCATGTAAATGTCTATTAACTGCTCCCAAATGACGATGTACATTATTTATTTAAGTTTTTTTTTTTACATTCTTCTTTCACATACTCTATTCATAATTTGACATTATATACTTACAATTCTAATTTGACCTCTTTAATATTGGTTGTCATAACAACAATGACATTTGGTTAAATGGTTATTATCTTCTATTTATGTAATACTATCATTTAAGTAAATTCTTTTATATTTTGTGAATGTGAGAATGTTGTAGGTCTTGTAGACTGTAGACAATTTCCTATTTTATTAAGTACCTGGTTGGTTGGTGGTTTTAGTAGTACTTGTTGACAGTCCTACACTGTTCTCGCATACCTATTAAAACTGTTGTTTGATAACATTGTAAAACCCAATTATTTTTAAAAGAGTAACCGTGGAGTTTCTTGCCGGCTCCATAGGAATCAACCATTTGGAACCGTGCACCTAGCTTCTAACGTTTCATAAGTGCCCTTGCAGGCTTATGTGAAATAAAAATATTTTGATTTGATTTGATTGACTAGTACGCGGCTGTGGAAGCAAAACTGTCACCAGGACTGGCGAGGGAAGCCCCCAATGCCAGCAATCTGGGACCCGTCCAATCTGACGCCTAGACCTGAAGGGGATAGGCGGGTGCGTTGGATCAGCACCCACTCGGCTTCGTTGGCACCGTTATGGTATCCACCAAGTGACCACGAAACTGTGGATTTGCCCAGAAGGGGCCACAAACCGACACAACGTTTTTGACACCTGTTTTGAGGAAACCACTGTCTTGTGAAACAAGACAGTAAACCAACGTTTTAGACGAAGTCTGTTTAACTGTTGTCTTGAAAAAAACAGTTTTCCGATTTGTGATTTTAATGCATTTAAATCACAATTTACGGAGAGTATTCGGTGCGACTACGCGGCGTCGCGCACGGAGCACAACTGACGGGCGATCGAGCGGCGGGCGGTGGAGGGGATACGCGCAGCGGAGCGACCTTCCTTGGCGAGCGTCGAGCGTAGAATGCTCTCGCATATCCACCTGTCAAGCATGGCAATTATAGCAAACACCCTAAAATGCTTGGGAAACGCCTATGTCCAACAGTGGACGACTATCGGCTGAAATTTATTTAATTTTTTTAATTTATTTATTCATTTTCGGACAACAATAAAATCCATCTTGTTAGTGAAAAAATACTTATAACTAATGTTAGTAATCAATACACAAACAAAATCGGCAACACACAAAAGTTTCCGAGGCAGGTTGCGCAGAGAATGATCAAGCAAGAGAACAGCTACCTAGTTGACCATCCTCTCTACAAAATGCCTCAGTACAGGGGAGTAAGGACTCTCCGCCACTGTTTTCAGGATACTATTGTTACTGACCCGCGTCCGATGCATCAGTGAAGCAACTTTTTTGCGTATCAGGGCGTGGAACGCGTCAGTTCGGTTTTGCGAGAACATCTCTGATGCACTACAGAAACGGGGCAGTCCCAACAGCATCCTAAAAACATTGTTATATTGGACGCGTAAGGCATCTAGCGATCTTTTGGCGTAGCTGACCCATAGACCCCCCGCGTACAAACCCTGACAGAAAGCGTTGAATAGGGTGATTTTGACTTGGTCACTACAACGGGAGAATCTACGGGCCAACATATTACCTCGGACCGCCAGTGCCCTACGTTCCCTCTCAATGTCAACATTGTCCTTAAGGTCGTCGGTAAGCATGTGCCCCAAGTATTTAAATTGATCCACTTTGTTAATGCTCATGCCATTTAGGGTGAAATTAGGAGTATAGTTAGGGCACTTGCCGGCGGCCTTAAACACCATGTATTCGCATTTTCTGACATTATAAACCAGACCATGCGTACCGGCGTACTTCTCACAAACCTTCAGCATATCTCTGATAGACCCCTCAGTCGGGCCCAGCAATACCATGTCGTCCGCGTAGCTAATGTTGTTAACACTAACACCACCAACCCGGCAGCCGACACGCATACTGCTGAGCTCGGCTATGAGATCATCTACATACAGGTTGAAGAGCCTGGGAGACGTCAAACCACCCTGTCTCACACCGCACTCCAACCCGTACGACTCAGAGAACGTTCTGGACCACTTTACATGGTTGGTCTGGTTTGCATACCAATACCGCAGGATTTTTAGAACTTCCGCCGGCACATTCCTGTCCCCCAGCTTTCTCCACAGCACATCATATGACACAAGGTCGAAGGCTCTGGAAAGATCCAGGAAACAGGCATATACCGGCGTTTTGCGGTCAGTGTAATATTGAACAGTATTCTTTAAGCTCAGTATAGCACTTTCTGTCGATAATTTAGGTTGAAATCCAAATTGTGCGTCGTGCAAACACAGATATTTTTTCAAACATGAGTCAATCATACTGTCCAATATTTTAGCAAAGGTGGTCGCCAGAGAGATCGGTCGGTAATTTCCACAGTCCGAGATATCCCCTGTCCTGTTTTTAACAATAGGTACAACTACAGTTCGCATCATCTCGGCTGGTAAGTGAGAATGACTAATGCACATTGAATAAAACCAGGACAGGACCCTCGGCAGGTGGACACCAGCATATTTAAAATGCTCAATGCTGAGTCCGTCGTGGCCGGGGGATTTACCTCTGCTCATGTTTTGAATGGTAAGTTTGACTTGTTTAGCCGGGAAATGTGTTAGTGGTTTCACCCCTTCACGGCCAGACTCAGCATCACCCATAGTAACAGAAGGACCCAGAGGAGATTGCACCCTAAAATGTTCCATGAACATATTCGCAATTCCCTCAGAGTCACTGGTCCCTCCTACGCTCAGCGGAAGTCCAGGCCTAATATCCAACTTACGAGTCGATTTCCAAAATTCACTAAAATTACATGAGGCTCTTTGTTTTGCTATGATGTCCATTTTCATTTTTTCTTTATTTTTTTGGCACCATTTCAGTCGACCCTTAAATATTTTACGAGACTTACTCATTTCTTCAAATACCACTCCACTTGTCGGCCTCTTATGCAATACCCATAATTTGAACTTAAGCCTGGCCTCACGATGAGCGTCCCGGACATGACCATTCCACCCACATAACACTTTGCCTCTCCTTGGCCTGCGCCCTTCCACAATGTTGGCCTGCTCTGCAGCGTTACATAAAATACCTATAATATCATTATACACACCGTCTAATATACTTTTGTGTGCTATTGAGTTACACGACCCATAACTACACTCTGCAAACTCTGAGGGAAAATCAACGTCACGCAATGCATTGTTACAATGGTCATGATACCGTCTGATCTGATGTTCATCCCTTTCTCCCCAAATAACTTTAGAGCGCGGTGTATTTAGTGTAATTAACTTAGGCCTTACTATATGCAAGTCGCACTCAATGCATAACGGCAAGTGGTCTGACATAAATAAGTCTTCCTTAATGCCTACCTTACAAATTGTTTGCCAAGCAGCCAACGACACTACACAGTGGTCTAGCCACCTCCTACACCCGTGAGCTTCGCTTACAAAAGTGTAGTTATCTGTCCCGTAACCCAGTTTTTTAACATCGGCACAAATCCATGATTGGTCATTGCAAAAATTATTTAATTCTCTAAAAAATAACTCATGAGGGTGCGCGTTAAAATCGCCTAGTACAAATACACTCTCAATATCTACGCTGGCAACTATGGCACTAATCTCACCTAAAACCTCTGTAAACATAGGCAAGTTTTCGGTCGAATCAGTCGGCATATAAACTGATATTACAATAATCGAGCGATCACCTATAGTAGCTTTGATGGCAGCTAAACGGGAGCTTGTGCATGCTAATATTGATACATCTTCAAAAATGCCCCTCCTCCAGAGAATGGCCACTCCCCCATATGGTCTTCCTACTAGCAGACCCGCGGATGTGTCAACAGCTGACTTACCCGTATAATCAAATCTGTCACTTATGGTACCTAGGAACGGAATATCATGGGGCAGTAGCCACGTCTCTTGAAGGGCTACTACGTCAGACATATCACAAATATCCCTAACACTATCGATTGAGCGTTTAACAGATTTACAGTTAAAACTGGTTAACTTGCAGCGATTGTTTTGAATACTGTTCATAATTAAAAATACTATTAAGAACTATAACCTAGCCTTCCGACTTTTTACTGTACGTAAAATGAACGAAGCGCCTAAACGTAATGCCATCTGGCCACAACTGATCATTCAAAAATAATTCCAGTTTGTTTTTAGAAACAAATAGCTTATATGCATTATATGATTTCGCTACCTTCATATTTATCCTCTTTAAGGTGACACTCTCACTAGTTTTATCTTTAATGTAACCTATTATGTCCTGCTCACTCGTTTCCGTACTTACATTAGAGATAAACAAAGGCACTTTAACATCCGCTGCTTTAAATTTACCGTTTGGTGAAGTGGTCGCACATCCTTTCTGACCAATCAATTTATAACGTTTAGACGTTTTTCTTTGCACTACTGTCCATTCCGTATTTAAATCCTTCGTACTCATACCGTCGTTATCCTTCTGTAGCACTGTCGCGGGAACCGACGCTCGATTGGCACAGGTAGCTGCCCCCACCGATGCGTGTGCGCAGGTAGCCGGTATGCGAACCAGTTTTGGCGAAACCGCAGTACTCTCCGTGGCCTCCACGCGCCTCGATTGCTTAGTTGTCTCGCTCGTTCTCCCGTAGTCGCAGTGTCCTTGAGTATGTTGGCAGTTACTCTCGCTCGCACTATTCGAAACTACAGTGGTTATTGGCGCCTCCACGTGTCGAGCCTCTGTCGCATCGTTTTGTTTGCGAAGAAACGAGACAAAATCCTCTTCGCCGTTACTTTTTAACGATGAGTGACTCACAGTGACCAGGCTGTCATTTATATTAACATCAGCTGTTAATTGCGCAGATTTTATAGGGACATACTGGAGCCCTATGGGGCCACTGTCAAGTGGGCTAGTTTGTAAGCAAGCCCCTCTCCTTCTATTAACATTGGGGGGGAAATTATCTAGTATAGATGCATGCTTCATGTTGTCTACCTCACGTTTAAGTAAGTCGAACTGATCAGCTGTTACAACTTTTTCTTCGATTGCAATAAGTCGATTTTGCATATTCAAAATGTCCTTTAGTAACCTTGTTACATCAACGTGGTCAAAAGTAACTGGTGGGAGCTTATGCAGCTCCTTAGCCACGAATACCGGAAATTCCTCAGGATTTGTTGTCTTCATAAGACAGATTATATCCTCCAAATCTCGTAGCATTTTCTTTTTTCCTTCTTTGCGTCGTACTGGCATCTTCTTCGCATTGGGTAGCGAATCAAAAAGCAATGACTTGGCTTTCACAATATCCTCGGCCGAAAATGCCGTAGTACACAATTGATGTATACTATGTTCGTCCATAAAACCAAGCACATTGTTAAGGAACGCCAATAGTTCGTTAATAACAACATTGCAGTTAACACATTTGACTATAACCGAGGTCATTGTCCTCCGCGATGAGTCACTGGTCATAGGTTTGACGCGTCTATACTATACCGCGCGCGCGCAGAGACTGAAAAATGATGATTCGTCACGAATGAATACGACGTGGAGAATAACTTCGATGCCTGGCTTTTTTATACAATACTTGAATAGTTAGTAATATAATTTAGTACCTAGTGTAGGTAAATAATTAGTTACCTAATCGAAAATGTGTGTCAGATTGAAAATAGATTTAATATAGGTACTGCACAATCCTACGATGATTTACAATCCACTATAACTATTTTGTTTCCAAAGGTAAATGTATAGGAGCGTAGAAGTTATACAAGTGAAAAACGGGTTTGTACCTAAACTTCTGATATAGCCACATTTCAACGACACCCACGGGACACAACTGGTTAGTATTTTTGTAGGCAAAGAACACCGCAAAGGTGATACTTATGTAAGTGCTTGAAATTGTTATTCGGCGTATATACACCACCAGGGAAATAACGGCAACACGACATAATTATACACGACAATTTTTCTCTATTCTTTACAAGAGGCATAAAATACGAATACATTTAATACAAGCCCTTATACTTTGGGGACTTGGCAGCAGTGCTTGGCAAGCAAGTAGCAATAAACCTGTCGGAAACAAACCGCGTAATGTGGGGTACATTAATTTTGCTGCTATTTTGCCCCAGCTTGACGCAAGCGACGGAGGCTCTGCAAATGAGATGCAAATTAATCGGACTACGCTCGCGTTCTTAGTCATGTCATTTTCTGCACTGATATAGTCTTAGTTTTGTAAATTGCTGTTGGATGTTGCTAAGTGTTCTCTGACTTTAATTTAATAAGTTGGCGCTTTCGCTACGAGTTGGAAGAAAATTTGAACGGAAGTGGATTACAGAAGTATTCGTAAGTGATGAGTCCGCAAAACACGATATAAAAGTTAATTTGGTAGCAACAATGTGTTGGACGAAATGACTACTATTATAGGTTTCTGCTATAAGTTTAATCTGTTCGCCCCCTTTTTGATTATGAGTTTAATATAAAAAAACATGTACTAAATTGAAAAACAGAAATATAGCATAGCAATTTTATGAGAGATACCTTATCAAACAAGAATGCTGAAGAGCTGTCAGAAATTATTCTCAGAACAGTAAATCAGTCTCATAAAGGTGGGAGGTTCACGCCTAAAACCGAACAGTTCGAGCAACTTTTCATAAATAAGACGAAAGACGAACTTACTCAAGGTGGGATCGTGATGCGAATAGCCTGTTATGCCGCGACTACGCTGGGAATAAGGGATATTTCACAACGTCGAATTGTATTTTTCGTTCAATATTTTATTAAGTTTAATTGAACAAAATTGAAATTGTTCATATGTAGAGTTCAGGGGGTGATTACCGAGTTGACGACAAACAGAAAAGTATTCTTAAAAAGACATGTTGCACGACCTCAAAATAAGGGCGAGAAAAAGATAGTAATGAAATGTAGATTTCCGAAATAATTTTCATAATTAATTTCTCTTGCTTACAAATTAAACAGCTATTTTCTCATCCCTTAATCACTATACGGTACAGTTACATCGGTTTTTTTTAATTTTTTCACTGAAAACTTTAAATCGATATTTTTTCATTGGAGATTCTGTTTCGAACATTTCACTTGCAACATCTTGTATCTATACTAATATTATAAAGCTGAAGAGTTTTTTTGTTTGTTTGTTTGTTTGAACGCAGTAATCTCAGAAACTACTGGTCCGAAATGAAAAATCTTTTTGTGATGGTTAGCCAGTTTTTGAGAAAGATTATAGGCTATATAACATCACGCTACCATCAAAGACTGACTCAATTATATTAATGCATTATAATAAACAATTATATTGCATCGCTTCATTCTTCAGATATAACATTCACAACGTAGTTCCTCTAACCTACAAGGCAACTTCGCACATTTTTTAAATAACCCTTTCTTTTTTCTTTTTTTTTTTTTGTCTGGTATCTGCCATCTGTCTATTTAAACTCATTCTTTTTCCGTGCGAGGCAACGACAACACGAGTTCTGCCGTCACAGTCCCCGATTTGATAAATTAACGTTTTTAATATTTAGTTGTTTAATAGTAATATTCATTTGAAAGAATGCCCAAGCGCAGTGCTAAAGATAAAATTGAACATTATAATAAAAAAATTCGTAAACTCGAAGAAAAGGCACGACAAAATCGTCGTCGCGTGGTGCGAGTGTTAGAATCTTCGGATTCAGATGTGAGCTTCGATAACAACACGAATAATGGTAAGCACTTATTTAATATCAAGTACTTAATGTTGGTGAATAAGTGATTCAATGTGGTAGTTTAACCTCAAAACATTCTTTACTGCCTTGATTCGAAATCGAACGTGGCAAGCCTGGGGGTTGGCCGTGAGTCAACACGAGGGCATAAAAGCAAAAAATAAGCATATCTTACATGAGGTAGCTTAAAACTTTTGCGAAATCAGACATAACCTGGGGTCTATCCGAGAGATAGAACGAAGGTATTTTTTTGTCAAAGTACCCACTTACATAAAATAAATATTTTTTATTATTAGATGCCGATAAAGTGGACATAAACGGACCTGTGAATCCACCAGCCTTAGAGGTTACCGATACTATCGAGATCCCGGTCCCCAATCCAGCGATACCAGAAACCGAAACACCTCCGATTGCACATGATCTTGACCCAGAAATTTTGTCAGCATTAGGCGAGCAATCTGACGACACTCCTGAGTTTGGGGAAAGCATACACGAAACTCTGGCACAAAGATGGCACCCCATTTTGAAAAAAGGACTTCCCAAGGAGGCCAAGGACAAACTATTAAAAGACTATCTTGTCCCCTCCAACTGTGCTCTTTTACAAGCACCAAAACTCAATGCTGAAATTTCAGCTGCTATTACAGATATGGCAAGAAATCGCGATAAGAAGATGGAGTTATCGCAACAACTCCTTGGCACTGGGATCACAGCCGTGAATAGGGCGATGACTCTCCTCATTACAGGCGAGGAAAAAATACAGGCTATAAAAATGCTAAGTGACAGCTGTCGCATCTTAACCCATCTGCACCATATGGATACTGAAGCACGTATCAAATTGGTAACTCCCGGCTTGGAAAGATCATTCCTAAATGTTATCAAGGATAACGAAAGGGACAGCACCTTGTTCGGATTAAAACTATCCGAAAAAATCAAAGCTTCAAAAGCTATTGAAAAGCAGGGCCTGCAAATAAAGAAGGCCTCGGTGCCTCAAAAACCTCCACAGACAGTTCAATCGTCTGTCACACGACCCCGCTACCAGGAAAACTGGCCAGGTCCTTCGCGTTACCTGTCGAACAGGGGGGGGCGCGGAGGCCAGAGGAGACAAGCCCCTGCAGCACGCAAGCCACAGACAGCGGCGCAACCGAGGTACTCGAACACGAACAAAACGCGTGCTCAACCTCAACAATAGAACAGGTACATTCTGGACGAATACGTCATTTTTATTCTCACTGGCTGGACATAACTTCCAATGACATCGTTCTCGAATGGATTCGTAAGGGTTTTTCCATACCATTTTCTGAAACTCCGGTGCAAACTTTAGCACCCCGTAATTGCTCTTCAACAGTAGACAAAGAGGATATGAATGTGGCTATCAAAAAATTACTTGATTTAGGCGCGATATCAACATGTTCACCGACCGAGAATCAATTCATATCAAAGATATTCCTTACTTCTAAACCAGACGGCGGCAAGCGGTTTATTTTGAATTTAAAACCACTAAACAAGTTTATATCTAAGTTCCATTTTAAAATGGAAGATTATAGGACCGTTACTAAATTAATACCTCAAAATGGTTACATGGCTAACATAGATTTGAAAGAAGCATATCTTTTAATCCCTATTGCTAAACATCACCGGAAATACTTGCGGTTTCATTTCGAGGATGATAAAGCACAAAATATTTTGTATGAGTTTAATAGTATGCCTTATGGCTTATCCATAGCACCTAGAACCTTTACCAAGATTATGAAAGAGGTAATGTCCCATCTCAGAAACCAGGGTTATAAATCAGTTCAATACCTAGACGACATACTATGTATTGGTGATACGTATTCTGAATGTCGTGATAACTTATCAGAAACTTTGAAATTATTAGAATCTCTTGGTTTTGTTATTAATTTCAATAAGAGTTCATTGGAACCAAAACAGACTTGTAAATATTTAGGTTTTATGTATGATTCAAAAAAATTAATTATGTCTTTACCGGACGAAAAACGCACTCACATAGCTAGTGCAATAAATAAATTTTTACGCTTACCAAGCTGCACAATAAGAGAATTTGCACAATTAATTGGAATTCTTACTGCTGCTTGTCCTGCAGCAAGATATGGATGGATTTACACTAAAATCTTAGAACGACAAAAATACTTGGCCTTAAAAACATACAACAATTTTGATACTAAGATTAAATTATCTAATATAATTTTGAATGATCTGAATTGGTGGTCAAAAAATATTTCCACAACTTCCAATTCCATAAGGGCTCAAACATTCACTTTAGAAATATTCACTGACGCGTCCAGGACCGGCTGGGGCGCTTGTTGCAATAACGAACGCATTAATGGCGCTTGGAAAAGTTCAGAATTAAAGTTTCACATTAATTATCTCGAACTCTTAGCGGTATTTTTAGCATTAAAATGGTTCGTCAGAAATTATTCTGACTGTGTTATTTTATTACGTATTGATAATACAACAGCCATTAGTTATATTAATCGTATGGGCGGAATACAATTCCCACATTTGAATGATTTATCTCGATCTATTTGGCAGTGGTGCGAGAGTAAAAATATTTGGTTAGTAGCTTCTTACATAAACACACATGATAATGTTATAGCCGACGAACAATCTAGAAAAATTAACTTGGACACAGAATGGGAATTATCAAATTCAGCATTCCAATTAATAAAACAAGAATTAGGCCAACCAGATATAGACTTATTCGCCTCTCGCACTAATGCAAAATGTCAGAACTATGTGTCTTGGCGACCAGACCCCGATGCCATCACAACTGACGCCTTTACTATAAGCTGGCGTGATAAACACTTTTATGCCTTCCCGCCTTTTTCGGTGATATTAAAATGCTTACAAAAAATTATTTTAGACAAAGCCGAAGGTATTCTCGTTTTTCCTATATGGCCTTCACAAGCCTGGTACCCTCAATTAATGAGTATGCTTGTCACCGAAATTGTTATTTTGAAAGCAAATAAAGGTCTTTTATCGTCCCGTTTCAGAACACACCATCCACTTTACAAGTCGCTTACCCTGGGTGCCGCAGTGCTCTCCGGCTTGCGTTCACGCAGCGAGGGACGCCGTCAACCGCTCTTGACTTAATGTTAGCTTCTTTGTCCCTAAACACTTTGCAACAATATAATGTCACCTTTAAGCTGTGGTGGGAATTCTGTATAAATAAGAATATTAGCGCGTTTGAGGTGTCAATGCCACAGGTCATGACCTTTTTATCCGATCAATTTAATAAGGGAGCGTCGTACAGTTCCCTTAATAGTCATCGTTCTGCCCTATCGCTACTTCTAGGAAATAGTGTAGGAACAGACGACTGCATAAAAAGGTTACTAAAAGGAGCATACAAGTTGAGACCGTGTGTACCCAAGTACACGAGTACTTGGGATCCCCAGGTGGTACTCAACTTTATCACTAATTGGTTCCCGAATGAAGATCTTTCAATAGAAAATATCACTAAGAAATTAGCAATTTTGTTAGCTATTTGCACAGCTCACAGAGTTCAAACGTTTTCTCTTATTAAGACCTCAAACATAAAAATAAATTCCAGAGGCATCGAAATAATCATAACCGACATTATTAAAACATCGGCACCTGGCCGAGATCATCCAATTTTATTCCTACCATACTTTTTGCATAAACCAAGTATTTGCCCGGCTACGACATTAAAAGATTACCTTCAAGTGACTAATGAAATTAGACCTGAGAGCATAAATAATTTATTTCTAACATTTAAACGGCCCTATAGAGGTGCCACGGCACAGTCAATCAGTCGCTGGATAAAACAAGTGTTGTGTGCGAGCGGCGTGGACGTGACGACATTCAGCGCGCACAGCACGCGCCATGCCGCCACGTCCACGGCGCACCGCGCTGGCCTGTCAATAGACGCCATCAGGAAAGCGGCTGGCTGGACAGCCGCTTCTCAAACGTTCGCCAAATATTATTGTCGGGCCATACGCGAAGAAAGTTCTTTCGCAAGTTCAGTTTGTTTTCCACCAAACCCAAATTAAATTAAGACTGATTAGCGCCTATATTATTGTAGGTATGTAGTAGGTTATCAACCTAAATAATATTATTATGATTGAAGTTGATTCTTGATTATATATAAGTTTATTTCAATAATAAATTAAGATTGTAATATTGTCAATGTATACACAAAGTTACTGATTAATCATTATTAAAGGAACAAAAGTTTATGTTAAATAAACGAATTAAATAAACAACTTATGTATTGTCATTAGCAAAACTTTACCTCTAAACATCTACGTTGTGAATGTTATATCTGAAGAATGAAGCGATGCAATATAATATATGATCAAACGAACTTCGACAAGTGAAGTTCGATCGATATTATATTAATCGCTTCATTCGAAGATATAACACCCACCCACCCCATTTCCCTATAACGAAGTTTTGCTAAACTACCTGTACTTACTCTAAAAAGAATGAGTTTAAATAGACAGATGGCAGATACCAGACAAAAAAAAAAAAAGAAAAAAGAAAGGGTTATTTAAAAAATGTGCGAAGTTGCCTTGTAGGTTAGAGGAACTACGTTGTGAATGTTATATCTTCGAATGAAGCGATTAATATAATATCGATCGAACTTCACTTGTCGAAGTTCGTTTGATCATATATGATAATTAATCTACTATGAATAATAATATTATGACAATGTTAAACTATATTTATACTTAGATATATACTAATAATAAAGATAAAGAGTTTGTTTGTTTGAACGTGCTCATCTCTGAAAGTACCAGCCCGATTAAAAAAAAACGTTATTTATTTGATATTCCAATTATCGAGGAGGGATATAGACTGTTTTATATCACAATGGACTCTCAGGACGCGAGCAAAAGGAATAAAAGTGAAAAAAACGATAAACAAAAACGGACATGTGATGCGATGTGACGGAGTGGAGGTCCTAGTGTTAAAAAAAAAATAACAACGCTAGAATAAGTTCACCATAAATATATATCATTTGTTGCCGGACGTAAAGAACAGCACCATCCTATTTCTTCCCATGGGTGTCGTAGAAGGTGACTAAGGGACTTTCTAGAGAATGTGACCACCGACGAACGTTTTATGGCTTTAATGATGATGATAATGAAGTTCACCATAATTATGTAGATATGTTACAGTGATCCTTTACGTAATAATTTTAAGAACAGACTTTCCACATGTCATGTGACATTATCATTTCTTCCATATTCCCAGCTTCAATATCTACAACTGCAGTTTCAACATGTGCAGCATTAATCAGAAACATTATACAATTCGTATTCACACAACGTTCTTGCCACATATACACGATACGGGAAAAACTATTTTCTCTACTAATTGCTTTTACGCGGACTCGTGTCTCGACACTACTCACGAGGAATACCAATCAAAACGAAGATAATTAGTGAGTATTGATTGGACGAAGTTTTGATAATATAATTATTTATTCACTTCGTATGTGTTGTTTTCTTATTCTGAGTGCTTTGGAAGTTTTTCTAATCTCTGTGGATAAAGAAAGAAGATATGAATTGATAAAGTGATATTGGTACTTGCTCGGATTTGAATCCACCACAGAGGCGATGTTTAAGGCATATACCCCAGGAACTAACGAACTCAGAAAGTAGTTTCTACATCAATCGACTTGATGAGTCAGATCTTGGATATTACTGTACTAATATAGTAAACTGATGTCAGAACATCGGCTTTCTATTATATTAGGAAACAGATTTTGCACCCCCGAGCATCTCATGATCGCACTGGACATCACTATTCAATTTCGCGTATTCGTCTTATTTACCCTAATACGACGACATGAAGTTGCTTGAGGGGCTTGTGGTCTAATAACAACAGTGGTACGGGTCCATAGGTTACGCTTGCCGCGGTTGATCCGTCAATAGGTAACCACCCAACCAGCATGGTTACATACCAATACCCCTCTGTGTCTCGGAAAACACGTTAAGCCGTTGGTCCCGTCTGTCATTTTTGGAACTTAAACAGTCGTTACGGGTGGTCAGAAGCCCGTAAGTCTGACAAGAGGTTTCGTATTACCCAGTAAGTGGGTTGTGGAGGTTATATATAGGCAGTCGCTCCATGTAAAGTACTGGTACTCAGCTACATTGGACTGGAGGTCTAACCCAATATAGTCTGGGAAAGGCAAGGCAGATGACGACGATGTGAATATACTCTATTCGCCTATATTTTCCTATTTTTCGCGAAAAAGACGAATACGCAAATAGACGAAAACTCGTATCAGGTTGTCGGTTTTGATCACATATCAAAGGATTGCGAATATACGACAATTTAATTCATGACAATGTGTGGACGGTGTGTTCGAGTTATTCGGTCTTCTATACTATATAGCCGAAAAATAACCATAAATAAAAACGAAGATCCGTGTGATGCTGGACGTAAAGAATAGCACCATCCTATTTCTTCCCGTGGGTGACGTAAAAGGCGACTAAGGGACTTACTAGAGAATGAGCAGCAGGGTATTATCAACCATAGATAGGCTAGGGCTAGAGCATTTTACCACCTTACTGCGATTACCAACCCGTCTGCCAAGCGTAGCGATGGCAAACCCCCTCTCATATTAGGGGAGGCCTATGTCCAGCAGTGGACGTGTGTTGGCTGAAATGATGATGATGAAAATATGGAAAAGCGATGTGAAGTGCCATCATTATGATCATGAGCATTATTCCTACTCGTCTCTTTGCCCAGCGTGTGTGGAAAACGGGAAGGGAGGAATTTATTCGGCAGTGGGATTTTGTGGGCTAAATATATAGATAACCTTGTCCAAATACTGCTAAATAAACTGTCTTCATTACATCATAATCAGCCTATAATGTGCCCACTGCTAGGACACAAATCACCTCTCAGTGGACGGCCATAATTCACCACGTGGGCCCAGTGTATGTCATGTCTTTTAGTTCTAGGACATGCTGGTTTTTTGCGTTGTTTGCCTTCATCGTTTTCAGTGCAGTGACAGTGGTGATGCAATTAATATCCTACTAATATTATAAATGTGAAAGTTTGTGAGTATGGGTGTATGGATGTTTGTTACTCTTTCACGTAAAAACGACTGATCGGATTTAGATGTTTGGAACACAGATAGTTTATAACCTGGATTAATACATAGGATACGAATTATCCCGGTAGTATCCCGTTCCCGCGGGACAATTTCCGACCTCCACGCGGGCGAAGCCGCTGGCAAAAGCTAGTACAAAATAAAGTTCGAATTCACGACGTACATAGGTCAGAGCCGGTACCACTGGACCAACAATGGTTAAACTTTTTTATTTCTTACAGACTACCTACCTACCACACAAAGACTTAAATAATTTAAAATGTTTCGCGCCTAGAGTCCACGGGGGACTATGGGACTTACAGGAGAAAGAATAACCATAAACAGTTGGGCCTATAACGACAAATTTTGTCCGCTTCGGTTGAATTTTAATGTGGAAAGATACTCAATGTCATATAATATTCATCTTAGTTGGTAGCTACTGCCGTTTTGCTTTTGTTTTTGTTTTCCTCGACTTCTACCCAATCCTGTCAATAATTAATTACCTCAAAATGGGCTTCCTATGTAGTAATTTTTATAATTAGTACATATAATAATTATATTTATAACAGTCTTTTGAAATAGTAAACATTATAAAATTAATGATTCAGACTCTTAGAAAGCTATATTATAAATTAAATTATTTAGGCTCGACGAAATTTTTCATAAACACGAAGTTATCCCTAGGCTATAGATTTCAAAGAACCTTTTAATATTATAAATCACACTAAAGAAAAGATAATTTAGGTTGCCTGAAATGTTTTCTGTGCTCCTAAGTTTAATGCCCTGCGGCATTCGGTTGTGATAGCTAAATGGGTAATTACCAGATCAATTTTTTTACTTTTCGTTCTTATACTAACAGAATCCACCATCGCGTAATTGACTATATCAGTCGACATTCTGTAATGAAAATACAGAATAGCTCGGCTGTTCCAAGTATCTCAGGTTCTATTTTAAAGGTAACACGTGCGTATTTTGCGAACGTAGGTTAGTTATTTCAACAAGCCTACGTGGAAAAAAATACATACATTATTCTTTATTCAGCTCGAAAGTTCAGAGTTCAAATCATTCACAGTTTCTACCTTTTTTCCGGAGGTAACAACAGAAACCTTTTTCAAGAGAATATAATCAATACACTCTGTGTTTTGCTTTCATTCCACGATAATCATAATGAAACAGGTACCAAGAAATAAAACACCGAGGGCTGCCTAATTTTTTTTTAAATATATCTGACGTAAATATTTCATTTAGGTTGCTTTTTTAGCAAATTACTTAGTATGTATTTTGTGCTGGCATTTTCGGGCAATTATTCTACCGTTTAAAATAAACTCTGAAATAAGTAGTTTAGTTATTATTCAGTTTACTGACTTACTTTCTACGAAGATTTTATCTGATATCAATATGAGACGGCTTGATCGATCAGGTTAAGCTGTGAAACCGAGGTCGGTCTGTAGATGGGTGACCAATTGACCATCTTTACATACCGCATATATCAAAAACACATTATGTCGTTGGTCCCTGCACGTTACGGGTAATCAGATGTCCGAAGGTCTGACAACCGGTATTACAAAGGGGTATCGTGTTACGAAATAGGTAACCGGGCTGTAAAAGTCAGATAGCCGGTCCATATAAAATGCCAATTCAGCTGCCTCATATGGTTAGACTAGAAGCTGACCCCGACATAGTTGGAGAAAAAGCTAGACTGTAGATGAGGATGATCACTGTGAGACGTCACGTTGCTTAAGATGGATAAATTGAAAATACATACATACATACAATCACGCCTTTTTCCATGGGGGTAGGCAGAAACGACGGAACACCACCTGCTACGATCTCTACACACTCTTTTTGCCTCGTTTAGGCTCATACAATTGGTCATACAGACACTCCGATTGCGAGTACTACGCACCTGACCTTTCTGAAAAACATCACCAATAAGGTCACTATATGTCCTCCTAGCCCCTACCGGTGTTTCCACTCACATCTGCCCGGTGTTTCACTCACAAATACCTTTTGTGAGCCGTCCTTCATTCGTCCTCTCAACATGACCAAACCATCTAAGCATACTTGTTTCAATTTTTGTCACATAACATCTCATCAACGACACCGTTATCTTATCACATCATTCTTCAGCCTATAGTTCCTAACCTAAATTGAAAATAACTTACCTAGAAATCGAATGTCTATTATAACTTACACAATTTTGCTAGTGTCCAAGGCAATAATGCCTACCAAATAACTTTATCAAACAAACCAACTCAATCCATATAATTTCATGAATATTTTTGCTAAAATAACGGTAGACTGTTGACAAGGGATTAATTTTTCATACTTCATTATAGCGTTCGACAAAATAAACAAAAGACTTAATTACGCGAAAGACAATTTCAGCAAGCCAATGTTTTTTTACAGAATTTTCGGCATCGAGTTTTGATCTTGATTTAATAGTAATCACCTTTGAGATACATTGATGGATGAGTAACGAATTAATGATCAAATAATAAAATCATAATCATTTTAGCAGAAAGACGTCCACTGCTGGACATACACCCCCCCGATTTGGGGGGGTATGCCATAATCGTCACGTTTGGCAGGAGGGTTGGCGATCGCAGTATGGTGATAAAATGCATAGAGAACGCTGCTGGCCATTCTCTAGTAATTCCTTTAGTCGCCTTTTACGACACCCACCGCAAGAAATGGGATGGTGCTATTCTACGACCGACACCC
This sequence comes from Aporophyla lueneburgensis, assembly GCA_932294355.1. Classification (NCBI taxonomy): domain Eukaryota; kingdom Metazoa; phylum Arthropoda; class Insecta; order Lepidoptera; family Noctuidae; genus Aporophyla; species Aporophyla lueneburgensis. The sequence goes on along the minus strand of OW028758.1, from coordinate 7,378,640 downwards.
CATGTAGTAACATATTAATGATAGATTAATAAAGTAGGTCAACATAATGAGAATGTATTGGTACTCATCTTCGATTAACGTCAAGTAACTGACATACAATAATATCTACCTACTGTTATGAACGCACCCGTTATATTCGTTGTATTAGATATTATACTCATATTATATGTCATATCATAAGGCTTTTTCAATCAAGACCATCAATCCGCTTGCCAATTAAGGTTGAGAGATACGTTATTAAGTATCGTTTTTGTGTGGAAATTTCCATGTACAGTCAGTGTCAAATAGATCTATAAAAGCTTCCACAGACTAAGACTCGAGACGAAAAAAATCCATGAAGTTTTTATAGAAACTAAGTCCTTTCAGTGACGTCGCGCTGTCACAACGCGTTACAATGTTGCGTCGCACCTACCTATGGGAGCCTAAAATCTACAAAAGTAAGGAAATCAGCCACTTTGGACCCAAAAAGCAAAACCAGGCAGCGAAAAATAGTGTGTTATCCGGTCGTGGAAGTCCTCCTTATCTTTTTTTCTATTGCTCTGAATCTCTTCGACCATTCCTTCATCCTGCAACTATTTTTTTTTTTTTGCTTCAAACCAGAATCATAAGTTGAGCCTTAAAACATCTGAAATAATGGTCATAGAGATTCACCGCAATATTAAAAATGACAAAGATGCTTTTCCTGACCAGAGTAATAGCTTTGTGTTTTGGGAATCTTAGGTTTGGTCCAAAGTTTGTATGAAACGTTCTGGGTTACCCTTGATTTACAAAAAAGAAAAAAAAACCATCACTATACAAACGTGTAGCTACACATTCATATTATCGTCACCATTTCAGCGGAAAGACGTCAACTGTGGACCTTCAACTGTAAGCCTTCCCAGAAAAGGAAGAAGAAGAAGCTCTGTTCACGAAACCAGTGTGGTACAGCTCCGAGTGGACCCAACATGCTGCTGCGCCCTGCTGTGCCTACGACGCAGCTGTATATTTCACGTTTGCATCACTCCACGACGGTTGAGGAAGTTGTGCAGTTCTTGAAAGTAAAGACCAATTGGACTCTGAGGGCCGATAGGTTGGAATCGCGCCACAACATCAATTTTAAGTCGTTTATGGTACGAGTTCCAACCAACCTTCTATAGACCTGCCTGAGAGAGGACTTTTGGCCGAAAGGTGTCTTGTATCGTCATTCCGAGGACGGTTACGCAACACCACGCAGCGCAACACGTCGCCGTCATTATTACGTGTTTAGTGATAGGTAGTTCAAGTTTTGTTTTATAGAATACTAGCTTTTGCTCGCAGCTTCGCTCGCATTAAATTCCACCCGCCCTCCATTTTAGGGAAGTAGGGGGTTAGAAAGAGACAAAAAGTAGCCTATGTCACTCTCCCTCCCTTCAACTAACTCCACTTAAAAAATCACGTCAATTCGTCGCTCCGTTTTGCCGTGAAAAACGGACAAACAGACACACACACTTTCCCATTTATTAAATAATATTAGTATGGATGTATTAGTTTATAGTTATTGTTTTATATTTTTTATTTATTGTGTTTTTATGGGCCTACGTTGCCTGAAATAAAGGATTGTATTGTATTATATTGTATAACCTTGTGAAGGCCGCAGGAATCCGCTGGATGCGTGAAGCACAAAACCGGTCGAAGTGGCAGAGCTTGGGGGAGGCACATAGATACATTATACTTTAATGCAAATCCAAGTGTAGGCAATGAAATGAGTTTGTGTCGGGTACTTTGTGATATATACCCATGTACACATAAAATGTTGGAAATGAAGTTGACGTGACATTTGGCTTAAAAAATTACGACATACTATTATTATAGGTTTGACCTTTGAAAATTTTGAAAATATCAAAATGTCAAACCTTTGCTTTTCTATTATTTAGGTCAATTCTTAGTGAAAATTTGCATACGCCTAAATTCAGACGTACTGCATTATCATTTCCAACAAAATAGAAATTAAGTACTTGTCTTTTTACAGGCTAAGTTTGACGTAATATCTCACCCAGTTGATAACGTATTTATAAAATAAATAATATATCAATGCCTATTAAGTATCGATGTTTATTTCCTTCTTCCTTCATTACGTGTAATATTATTTAGGTCAATTCTTATTGAAAATTTGCAAACGCCTAAATTCAGACGTACTGCATCATCATTTCCAACAAAATAGAAATTAAGTACTTGTCTTTTTACAGGCTAAGTTTGACGTAATATCTCACCCAGTTGATAACGTATTTATAAAATAAATAATATATCAATGCCTATTGAGTATCGATGTTTATTTCCTTCTTCCTTCATTACGTGTAATCTTATTTCTCTGTGACCCTACCAATCCTACATATCAGGTTTATTTACTCTTTCGGATTTAATCAAGAATCCTCCTTCATCCTTTCATTCGATTTCGTAAAATTGTTAAGGAATTTCAATTCTTTAGGTGGTTTATTGAATTAGATGGCGTCTCAACATTTACCCTTTAATAATAATAACACGTGGAGTGAATTTGTAACCAGTATTAGCTTCAGATCACCCGTACATTTTTAAGGTTTATGGTTGACATTACTTTACTTCGCGTTGAATAACAAGGGAGTTGGTTAGTACTGTAAAAGTTTTCTGCAAAAGGCGACCTTCCGTGGTACAGGTTGGCTATAAAATCATTTTAAACACATTTCAACTGTCAAGAAAATTTAAAAGGAGAATAGCAAAAAAAAACATTAAACGTGAGACTGAGCTGACAAACTAAAGGAACAAGATTAAAATGTACTCGTCGAATACTCTTAATGAAATTCTGGCTTAGTTATATTGAAATAACGGGTTACATCTGAGGATCATATTCATCATTTCAGCCGAAAGACGTCCACTGCTGGACATAGGCCTCCCCCAAGCACCGCCACTTCGACCTGTTCTGTGCCTCCTGCATCCAACGCATTCCTGCGGCCTTCACCAGGTCATCGGTCCATCTTGTGGGAGGCCTTCCAACGCTCCGTCTTCCAGTACGCGGTCGCCACTCCAGAACCTTCCGGCCCCATCGGCCATCCGTTCTGCGAGCAATGTGCCCTGCCCACTGCCACTTAAGTTTGGCAATTCTTCGGGCTATGTCGGTAACCTTGGTTCTCCTACGGATCTCTTTATTTCTGATTCGATCGCGTAGGGACACTCCAAGCATAGCCCTCTCCATTGCTCTTTGGGTGACTTTGAGCCTTCTTATGAGGCCCATTGTGAGCGACCACGTCTCAGTGCCATATGTCATCACTGGCAACACACACTGGTCAAAGACTTTTGTCTTGAGACACTGCGGTAAGTGGGACGAGAAGATATTGCGTAGCTTCTCGAACGCTGCCCAGCCGAGTCGGATTCGACGATTGACCTCTTTCTCGAAGTTGGACCTACCTAACTGGACAGTCTGTCCTAGGTACACATATTTGTCCACAACTTAGAGTGTAGTGCCTCCAATCTTCATTGGAGTGGGTATCACACGAGTATTGGACATGACCTTTGTCTTGTCCATGTTCATTCTAAGACCCACTCTTTCGGAAGCTCTACTGAGGTCATCGAGCATTGTACTAAGGTCCTCCATAGTCTCAGCCATGACTACTATATCGTCAGCAAATCGAAGGTGAGTGATGTACTCACCATTGATGTTGATGCCAGCCCCTTTCCAGTCCAAAACCTTGAAGACATCCTCCAGTGCAGCGGTGAACAGTTTCGGAGAGATCACGTCTGCCTGTCTCACCCCTCGCTGCAGAAAGATAGGTTTCGAGGCTTTGTCCTGGAGCCGGACTGACATAGTGGCGTTTTCATACAAACACTTCAGCACCTCGATGTACCGATAGTCAATCTGGCACCGTTGAAGAGACTGCAATACAGCCCAGGTCTCGATCGAATCGAAGGCTTTTTCGTAATCCACAAACGCTAAGCAGAGAGGCAGGTTATACTCTTCGGTCTTCTGTATAACCTGCCGCAGCGTATGTATGTGGTCTACGGTGCTAAAGCCTTTACGGAATCCGGCTTGTTCGGGAGGCTGGAAGTCGTCGAACCTGCGCGCGAGACGATTCGTGATGACTCTTGAAAACAGCTTGTAGACATGGCTCAGAAGTGAGATGGGCCTATAATTCTTAAGTAGGGTATTGTCACCCTTCTTAAAGAAAAGTACCACCACACCTCTGTTCCATGCCTGTGGCGTTTTGCCCTCGAGTATGACGGAATCAAATAGCTTCTGAAGGGCTTTTAGAACTGGTTTCCCGCCGGCCTTCAGAAGCTCAGCCGTAATTCCGTCATCACCCGGCGCCTTGTTGTTTGTAAGCTGCTTCAGAGCCATCCTAATCTCGTACAAGCTAACGTCCGGGATATCTTCAGTGTAGTGTCGAGTCAATCTAGCTCTCGGGTCATTAGCTAGATTCATAACGGGGTTTCTGGTGGACGTGTGTTATACACGTCCACCAGAAACCCCGTTATGTCCATAGAACTTCTCAATCTCTCTTAACAGCTCAGGTTTGGCGGACACGATTCTGCCATCGTCGGTCTTCAGTTTTGCAAGCTGACTCTGCCCAATAGACAGATCTCTTGCAAAGACTTTGGAGCCCTTGTTCCGTTCTATCGCGTCCTTAATACATTCCGTATTAAAGAGGCGAAGGTCGCTTTTCAAGGACTTAGAGATCCGTCTATTTAGCTGCCGGTACTCGAGTGCAGCTTCTGAAGACTGCAGGATCATTCCGCGCCTCTGTTCCATGAGCTGTAATGTTGGATCTGCGAGTTTCTTTTTTCTATTCGTACGGCGGGTCTCGAAGTACTTAGACCCGACCGTATGGACAGTTTCCACGAACCCATCGTTATAATCGTCCACGGAGCTTCCTAGGCAATCAAAACGATTCTGGAGTTCGAGTTGAAAGCTCTCGGGGTTCTGAAGTTGGATCGGTGCTGGACGGAGCGTTGACTTCATCAGCCGAGATCTTTCCAGCTTGATATTGATATTCAATGTGCCTCTTACCATGCGGTGATCACTTCCGGTTTTCACCGCGTTGATCACAGAGACATCATTGAATATTTGCTTCTTCGTCGACATAATGAAGTCAATCTCATTTTGGTTGCACCGTCAGGACTCTGCCAGGTCCACTTCCTGTGCTCACGTTTTCTGAAGAAGGAATTTATCATAAAGAGGCCTTCCTTCTCCATAAAACTAGCCAGTAGGTGACCCCGGTGGTTCCGACGTCCAACTCCAAATTGCCCCACTCTCAACTCATCATCGCTTCGCTTGCCCAGTTTCGCGTTGAAGTCCCCCATAACAACGGTGAAGTGAGTTTTGGAACCATGCATGGCTCTAGAAATATCCTCATACATGGTCTCCACCTCATCGTCGGAGTGTGTCGAGGTCGGGGCGTACACCTGTATGACCTTCAGCGAATACCTTGCGGATATTCTGAGTATAAGGAACGCCACCCTGGTCAACACACTCTCGATCCTCACAACGTTGCTCACAAGGGAGTTGTGGACGATAAACCCGACACCACCTTGGGACCGCTGGTCGCCCTCCCGGAAAAAGAGCAGGTTTCCGGAATTCAGGATTATCGAGTCCTCCCCCTCTCTTCGGACTTTAGATAACCCTACTATACCCCATCGTAGCCTGCTCAATTCTTCCTCGAGCTCGGCGATCTTCTCGTCGGTCCGGAGTGTACGCGTGTTGTATGTTGCCAGGTCCAGTTGTCGGTGGTTGTGGTAGCTGGATCTCTTCCGGTGATTCTTAGCACCCCTTGCCTCACCGTGGCCTTGACCGCTACCATAGCCAAGGGTAGGTGGGCTGCCGGGTACTAGGGGCCGTTTTTTATAAGTGCTTGTCATTATTTGGGGGGGTTTGCCATAATCGCCACGCTTGACAGGCGGGTTGGCGATCGCAGTGTGGTAGTGTACAATGCATAGAGAACGCTGCTGCCCACTCTCTAGTATGTCCCTTAGTCGCCTTTTATGACACCCACGGGAAGAAATGGGGTGATGCTATTCTTTCCGTCCGGCACCACACGATACCGTCCGGCACCACACGATACGAGGATCATATTACCAACATTATTATGTTGTGGTTGGGATTGGATTACGACTTTTTCTTGTTTAAATCTAAACTTCAGTGGGCTGAGATAGAGATATAATGATGATGATGATTTTATATGGAAGTCTGTGTCACTAAAAATTTAAGAACGAAACGATATGAAAATGGAAACGTTGCATTTACTGTCTATCACAAAGAAAAGCGCTTGAATTTTTACAAAGGCCTTTTAACAAAATTACAATTTTCTCATCACACAATTTGATAACGATCAGGTTTTTCTAATTAATTCAATTGTATATTGTTTTCTTTTTACATAATCCGTATTAAGGCAATTCTCAACCCTTTTTAAAGCTTCTTAAATATTCAGAAAATAAGCTTAAGTGCAATTTTTACGTTTTTCATTTACTCAAGAAAACATTGTTAATGAAATTGAATTTGCTAATGCTGCTTTGTTTTTGTTTCATTTTTATGTTCTTTTATTTCTGTAAATGTTTAAATAAACATCTTTTTAAGGCGGGATACAGGAGGTTCGTTTTTAATATTGACAGTTGGTAAATAAGTAAAAAATATAAAATAATACCATTGGCACGCTTTTGTATTGATGACATGGATAACTAAAATGGGGCTTAAGAAAAGGGGCATACAGACTACAGTCTGTATAGTAACGGGGTTTAAATACCTATAACTACATATATGATACAGTAATATTAAAATGAATCATCGTCATGGCGTATTAGTCGTAAGTAAGTCGTGGTAAAATTTATTATTTTCTATAGGCAACTTGCACGAAGTTTATTTATTTGCGGACAACTGCACATTATTACATGTACTTGCAATTACCTTTTATCATAACTTTATTGTATAAAATTCAAAACGTGGCATTTGCCTACGACGTATATCTGGAGTTAATGATTCGCCCGCCCACAAATAAATTACCTTTGCGCGAGAAAATATTATATCAGTATTATTTAAAGTGTCAACTCGCCCAATTCGGGCAAGCGAATTCAAGCGAATCGACTAACAAGCCACCGTCATCGTCCTCCCGCCCTTTTCCATATTGTCTAAAAAACACACACATAACATCACGCCTTGTTTCCCCGAAGGGTTAGGCAGAGGTGTACCTTTTAGTACACCTCTATCATATATTTCTATTTAACATTCTCTAAAGTCGATGTTAAATATCTGATGTTACATTAAATTTTCCGAATTTATTTGAGATATAATGTTTGAATTACAATAATACACAGAAGATAGGCAAATTACAGACTAATTTACGAATTCCAAAAATGAATCTGACGGAAGTTGATAACTCTCTCACAAGCTCACTGAACGCAGACCCATCGAAGTTTACATGAACGCACTCGTGGTCGCAAATAAAATTGCAATCAGTAACTGGTTGTACAATATTTTGCGCCTGAAAAAAATATTTGGCATGCGAGAAAATTGAGAGAATTGCAGTTCAACTTCAGCTGTACCGCTTACTATAGCTAGCTACAGTTTCAGAAGAGCAGTTCGGTCATTTTGTAACAGCCATCATGGGAATCTATTATTTTCATCAGAATTTGAGGTCGAAGAACAAAGAAACCAAGATAATACGTTTATTTGCGGTAAACAACAAAGAAAAAACACAAAAACGAATAAGTTGGGAAAAAATTGCGTCACATCAACGCAAAACGGTCACCACTCACCATAATGCTACGACCCTATATGAGACAGAGCCCCATCGCTGGTTACCAGGCAACATAACTAAGTCCACTACAGGTCACTACAGGTTTGAAGATAAGACGTATTGCTTACGTACTCATTAACAAGGTGCATTAGGTAATGATTGTTATGATGGAAATTTATAAAAAACAAAGGATTTATTGGGTGATTGCGTAGATATGGTTTCTGTAATCAGTGTTTGTGAAAGGACGATGCTAGAATTTGTATGAAATCTGGTCCTACCCTCCAGTAGTCATGAGTAATACATTGTTCAAATTCATTTACTTAAGTTTCAATTTGTTTATCCATTATTTTTTATTTATTTGGCTAGCATAGGCTGACAACAGATCTGCCATCTCCCATCTACGAACCAATTACGGCAGAATCTCGTTAGTCTAGAATCTGACACCTCTATAGTTGGGAAAAACGGTCGGAAAAGTGCCATAATTACTTGAAAGACAATAGCAATTTAACCTGAATGCGAGGAGTTGCTTAATTGCTAGGCGTATGTCCTTCTGGCTTAATTTGAGACTTTAGATGGGGAACTATATATTTTCATTCTATTATTCTTTTTTTGTTATTATTATCTTTTATTTCATTTTTTCTATTTTTTTTTATTCTTATATTATTTGATTAATTTTATTAAGTTAATATTTTTTGATTATATATATTTTATTTTCTCATACTCTTACACACGCTGTCAACATCTCTGTATCTTCTCTCCTATCGCAGGTGTGCTGGAAGAAATTTCTTTAGAAATAAGCATCACCTTTGTACATTTTTTTCTGTTCTTTTCTTCTTGTCTGTTTATATATGTGTGTACATAAATGGTTAAATAAATAAATAAATAGCATTATTTGGAAAATTATCTGGACTGTTGATAAACAAATTCACTACTGGTTTAAGTACGGAAGATGAAATGCAGAAAAGTAATGAACTATTTTTAAAATAACACTTCTTAGACTGCCTCTTTGGTTTAGTGGTCGCAAGCGTTACTGTAAAAGAAGAGATCCTGGGTTCGATTCCAAGGTCGGGCAAAGTATTATAGGGTTTTTCATCCACAATTTCTCAGTAGCAGGCCGGTGACTGCATTTGTACCAGGTTGATGGCAATAGACTTTTTTTTTTTTTTTTTTGATATCGAGGTGGAAATCCTCATGGATGTCCTCCGCCCTGGGGTGGGCGGAGGGGTCTGTCAGACTCCTACTGACTAAAACCACCCCGGTGTTCCGTCCCACACCTACGTCGGGGACCACGGGAACTAATGCGTCTTCCGCGATCCCCGACTGGTGTCAGCCCGCCTCTGCGGGCCTCCTCACGTTAGGGGGGAGTGAGATGCTAAACTTCCCCCCGTACATCACAGAGGCGCGCGTGGAACACAACGCGCCGCCATCCCGGGTCCTAAGAAATAGGGGGCGATGGATGTCCCCAGATCCATTGCCCCTGGACCCATTTAGGGGGGCTGGAAGAGGGCGTTATCCGCCCTCCGCCGACGCCCGGTGCGCCTGCTGCGGGCCGGGTGAGCGGAAGAGATCTCCCGCTCCCTTTCCGCAGCCTCCTTCTGCGACACGACTGTTTCGCAGAAGGTTACCACCGCGTCCCAGGACTCCTCACTGCCGACCATTGACTCGACCACAGCCGGCAGCGACAGGTCACTGCCTACTCCTGAGATGAGGGCACGGCGCGGCTCCTCCCAAGCGGCACATTCTGCCAGTGTATGCCGCGCCGTGTCCTCCCGGCAGTCGACGCAGTGGTGACACCGGGCATGGCAATAGACTTGCATCAACCGGGCAATTACGTGGGACTTAAACATAATTGGCGAAATGTGGGTATACTATCGGTACACCTGTACCCTGTCCTTCAAGAAACAAGGCGTGATGTTATTTATGTACTTCTAAGGTGGTGATTTGATAATGAGATTAGAATTTCAAGGACGCCTTTGGATGCGTAAGAACGTTTCGTTATTACGGGTCGTCCGAAACCAGAAACTCTAACAGCCAGTCTTAGATACCAAGGGATATATTACCCAGTAGGGGTTGAAGAGGTCAGGTAAGCAGTCATTTCATGTAAAATACTGATATTCAGTTGTACCCGGTTAGACTGAAAGCCGACCCCAATAAAGTTGGTAAAAGACTAGGCAGATAATGTTTAGCAATACTTAAATAAACATACGTCCGGCACACCCTACCCAAATAAACTCACTTCCCACCTTATAATATTTAACCGCAACATAAACTATTTCAAAGACGTGCCGATATTACTCGAGCAGAAAAAAAGGCCAACTCTACGTCTGTAGGTATGTCGATTGTACTAGATTCTTGCTGTGCCTAACTTATTTTATTCAAGTCGGAATTATCCCCAAGAGACGAGTCCTCGCGTTGCCACTTTCCTTGTGTAGGCTTAAAATTGTATATGTATACAGACGTAACGCTACCTTTATCTTACTCTTTCTTTTTCAAAAGGGTACCTAAAGCCTCAGATTATTCAAATTTCAAAGCTGTTTTAAGATTACTTGAAATACTTAGACATGTTTTGCCGTTTATAGGAATAGATAAAAAAGATTACACCAAACCTCCGAAATATAACCAGTCCTAGAATGAAATGAAAAAGTCAAATAATATTTAATCGAAAATGAAGTTAGAATCTTTTACCATGTTACGTTGTTGACATTATAAAATGATAAGTACTTGGAAGTATTATTTCAAGTTATAAAATAAATTATATTAAGTGAAAAACACAACGTTTAGATTAGAGAAAAGGTTAGGCTTAAAAGTCATATGTAATTTAATCTAACTTCAAGTAATTACTATTTTGCTAAAAACATTATTTAACCTCTAAGTCCCTGAGATACCACATTTGGTACAGACACAATCGTTTTTTAATTGTGTCTGTAATTACGGTAATTGACTGGTTAAAGCTTAAGCTTATACAATGATTGTGCTTCTTTGCGAATTTCAAATCATTTGATTTTATACGTATTTTGTTAATGCTGAAACTAAACGTACAATGTATATAATGACCAACTTATATAATAACACACTGACTTTCCCGATTCAGTGATCAGCGTGTCTTGTGAAACATAGGCTTCATCCAGCTGTTTCCATTCCTTTTCATCTTCAGCCTCCTTTGACCAGATCGCCTCTCGCACATTCCTAATTTATAGTCCAGCTATTGGCCGGTCTGCCTCTTTTCATTTTACCATCGAGTGGTTTCCATTCTGTTATATTTTTTATTTATTTAGACCGTACCGTCTCTTGTCAAAATCGTTACTATACTGGGTTCTTAAAAATACGGAATAGTCAAGTCACTGCGACCAACTTGAATGAAGCGCTCGCCAGCCGCTGCCGCATCACCGCTTGCTTCGCTTCTTCTGACCAGCTCCCTAATTGTGTAATTGAAGGGCGGACGTTTTAGGGGGACTGTCTTATGTAACTTTGACGTTCAAAAAGTGCTGACTCTCAGCCAAGTTTGAATAAATGACTTATGATTTTGATTTTGTGGAACGCACTATCATTCAGAATCTGAATCGTATCGAAGATTATGTGTAATCCATTGCATCATTTGTACATTGTCGGCTCAACAGCGTAAATAACGCAATGAATGTTATTTAACTATGAAAATGAAACCGATTACTAATGATAGCAAGTTACGCAATTACCCTTGTGTGGTATAGGTACTTTTAGCTTAGTTCATATAAAAAGGCCAGAAAGGTAAAAAAAGGATCGTTTGTTAAAAACCGGCCAAGTGCGAGTCGGACTCGCGCACCGAGGGTTTTGAACAAACCTGTAGGTATTCTCGATTTATGCATAAGGTTTATGTTTATGAAAATAAATGTTTTTTTTTTAATTTTTATATTTCAGTTGATTGAATGATAGGCAAATTGCGGTTTACGATTTATGACGTTTTAAAAAAAAAACTACTTACTCGACCTCATTCAAACCAATTTTCGGTGGTAGTTTACATGGTAGTGTACATCATATATTTTTTTTAGTTTTATCATTCTCTTAATTTAGAAGTTATGGTGGGGACACACGCATTTTACCACTTTGGAAGTGTCTCTCGCACAAACTATTCAGTTTAGAAAAAAAATATGTTAGAAACCTCAATACCATTTTTGAAGACCTATATACATTTTTGAGTTTCAGTTCTATGTATGGGGAACCCCAAAATGTATTGTTTTTTTTTTCTATTTTAGTGTAAAAATCTTAATGCGGTTCACAGAATACATCTACTTACCAAGTTTCAACATCCTAGCTCTTATAGTTTCAGAAAAAAGTGGCTGTGACATACGGACGGACAGACAGACAGACAGACAGACATGACGAATCTATAAGGGTTCCGTTTTTTGCCATTTGGCAACGGAACCCTAAAAAGTGTGTGTCATTAGAAGCGCAAAAATATTTTTAGAGGTTCATTAATTTTCAAGAGTGTCTGTCATTAGGGACATGTCAGTCAATCCGTCTTATTGCGAACTGTGATCTAACATTAGTTCCAGCTTAGCCAGTTTTTGCAATTCCAATTTTATTTTGATTTGAGTAAAGTTTTTTATACAAAAATTACACCAACCTAGTCCAATTTGTCAGTATTGTAAAAAAAAAATCCAGAAACAAGCTCGATGGTTTAAACTATAATCTATGAGAAACCTTGAGTTACAAAATAAGCTCGAGTAAGTTTTAATAGGATCTGTAAAATATTTCTTGTCTTAAAATCACGAAAAAGTAAGCTATACATATTATCGTAAAGTGAAAGATACATTCGAAAAGGGAAATCAAAGTAATAGCGAAGAAAAGTAACATTTGTTTTGAATTTTCGAAGTAACGCTTTTAGAAATTCGAAATTCTGAACAGATCCAATTGCCAAACAATTCTTCCCTTTATCTTTCGCTATTAAAACTTATATTTGATTTTGATAGGATTCTTTGAAAATAATTTTCCGTACGTTCGAAGTTATTTCGGAAAGTAAACAATAGGTACGGTATCCAACAATAGCAGAAGATATTTTAACTTGGGGAAACATAAGAATGCAATTTATGTTCTGTTAGACAACTTTACCTTATTACCAAGTTTAGGTTACGACAGAAGTTTTCATTGTCATTATTGTCCACAAAAATACATTTAAGGAAAAAAAAATATTTACCGAAGAATCTGTCTTAGGAACTTTCCAGATAATATAAACAGCCAATTATGTTTGCACGAGGTCAAGTGCAGTGCAAATAAATATACCAATATGATCCATGAGCAAAAATATCTTCTTTCCAAAAAAAGTTTTTTACAAAAAAACAACCGACTTCCTTAAAAACACTACAAAGTGAAAAATAACTTTAATTTCTGAAGTCGGTGTCTTAGGATTTTTATTTGAGTTTTTTGCCACCGACTTAAATTTTTAGTTATAGTATACCCCGCACTAATTCCAAACAAACAATGCATATTTATGCGATAGCAGAAATCGCGGTTAATTTGCTGTCATTTTTTAAAGAGTTTCGGTGACTGTCTCCGGAAGTCATCATCAGATCTATATGAAACTTATATGGGACCATTAATTCGGAATAAACCCCTTTCATCCGAATTCATATATGAACGGACAGAGTTATGGCCGAACATACATAAAAAAAAAACATCCGAATTGATAACCTCCTCCTTTTTGAAGTCGGTTAAAAATAATAACCCTGGTCAGAATCATCGCATCTACTTGACCTACATATAATGTAAAGAACTACTACATTAAATACGGTTTCAGAGTAAGAATAGGATCACTCAGTAGTATAACAAATTGTGGCGATTAAAATACACAGTGACATTTTAATCGTTTTACAATGGCAACCCACTCCTTGTATCCAATGACTACTACACATCTATTACATAAAAAATAAACATTTGAATAGTTAAAAAATAAAAATATTATTCATTATGATTACGCATTACGTAGTGTGTAGTGATATTTTGTCCCATGGAAATGGAGATAATGGAATGATTCAATCGACTCGCGCACTGGGTAGGTATGTTCTCTACCGTCTGTAACGTAAGCATTATTAACAGGATGTTTCATAATCCTAATGCAGCATTTACTTTTCTTAGTACCTATTATCTTAATTAATGGTAACAATTTTTTAATCCCGCCTAGAGGTATATTATGTTGGATACATTGAGTAGACAACCTTTGTAAAATGACTAAAATGCCACGGTGTATATTAAATTTCTATTTGACTCTAACTTCTCAGTCGTTTATCAGCGAGAACTAAGCGATATTTTAATTCTGCTGATGGCTTCGGTCATTGATACTTTGACTTCATATGAAACAGATGTAATAGTAATTTTATCACAAAAGTAAGCAATACGATGCAATCTTTGATAAAACGAACTCGTTAATGCAATGTTGGTATGGTATGAATCATCGGAAAGGAATTTAACACCCTATTTGAATATCGGTTCCCTTTTTGTTCTTTCGTTTGTGAGATGCGGAAAATGAGTGGGTAGAAATTCATTATTCGCAATATAACAAATGATCACACCATAAAATTTATATCAGGAACGTCAGCATTCATACTCATAACTTTCCTCATGACATTTTACTCAAGGAAAACACACCAATTTATGTTCAAAACTTACATTTCAGTAACGTCATTCTCCGGTAAAATACAGCGCTAATTCACGGCCCCGTTCTCCAGAAAACCGTAGCTGTACACTTTTATTTAACACTGTTTGATAACAAGTACTGGTCGCCAAAAATCGAGCAAATCTATAGTTAACTTTAAGTTACAAAGCAATAGTAGATTAAAAATGCAATCATGCACATACAAATACGTTGTTGAATATGGATCTCAATGACCACACCATTGAATGGTTAAACAAATAGCTCGATTGATCATCAAAAAATAAAGAGTAAAAAAACGAGCCACATTTTCTGTCAGTATTTTCACCATGAACTTGACTTCCCCAAAATGTCCCCAATTTATACATTCGAGTATTAACCTTTGTGAGCCCTCTCGAAACGGGACGTACTCTTTATCCAATTACGAATTACATGGTGAAAGAAAAAGGGAGGAAATGGTACGAGTTTCTCCGAACTCTACAAGGCCATGGACTTGAATTTTAATAAGGAATATGTGGGTATTTTGTCGTTGAAACCGTTGTTTTTTTACTTATGGGTTTTTCAAATGTGTACATTACAAAACTACATTTTGTAGCTGAATTTTTACACTTAAAAAGCGAGGAAAGAAGTGTACTATAAATAAATAAATAAATTAAGGCCCGTAATTACACGACACACAAATCCAAACTAAATGTTTCTGGTGAGCACACAAATTAATATGAAGTAAGCTCACGAACGCATGGACGTCAAAAATATCGTGTAGTGAATTTTTTTGGGGACTGGATCTTCGACGCACTGTCAACGTCGGATGCACTCCGTTGGATTCTAAATGGTCAGTTCAACACCAAGAGTGAGAACGTTGTAGGTCTTATAGACTGTAGACAATTTTGTATTTTATTCAGTATCTGGTACTTGTAGACAGGCCTACACCTTCCTCCTATACCTATTAACACTGTAATTTGAAACCATTGTAAAAACCAATTATTTTTTAAAGAGTAACCGTGGAGTTTCTTGCTGGCTCTAATTCTCCATAGGAATCAACAATTTGGAACCGTGCACCTAGCTTCTGACGTTTCATAAGTGCCCTTGTAGGTTTATGTGAAATAAAAATATTTTGATTATTTCTTTTTTGAGACGAAAATTCACTGCGCGATATTTTTACGTCCGTGAAAATGTGGACTTACAAACCATAACAACCGCTCCAATATTTTTTTTTAACTGTGGCAAAAATATCGTCGACCACAATTCATGATGACCGCTGAAACAAGCATTACCAGTTTCATCAACGAATTTTTTTTTGCAACAAAAAAATAAAATTTATTACATGTGATAACAACATGATATATTTTATGCGTATAATGCCGGGAATGGGGTAATTTAATTTACTACCTCGCGATGTGATTTGTCTTAGTTAAAATAAAACATCCTACTTCTACTTTTAAATGAATGAGGACCAAGAAACCTTAAGAGATTCTTAGTGGCTGCGGAAGTCGGTGATGCTAATAATACATGGAACCATTATAATTAGTCTGTTTACGTTCAATGTCCACATTAAGTGCTCACGTTCCGTATGATGCCGGACGTAAAGAATAGCACCATCCCCTTTCTTTCCATGGGTGGCATAATAGGCAACTAAGGGACTTACTAGAGAATGGGCAGCAGCTTTTTCATTATACCACCATACTCCAATCTCCAATTCGCCTGCCAAGCGTGGCAATTATGACAAATCCCCCATTTTTAGGGAATGCTTATGTCCAACAGTAGTTGTTGTACAGCAGATACGATAAAGTGCTCTCGGTCTATATCATGACAGACACATTCCATCAACAAGTGTTGCACGTCTGTTACTACTTCGCACACACTTATCGTAATTCAGGGTACCTATAACAGGGATACCGACAGGGAGGAAAGTAAAGCCTACACAGAATCTATCATACTGGAACACGATAACGAATTCAATTTCAATTTATATTTATAGATCACCGAGGAAGGTAAATCCAGTCTAATCCCGGACTATTTCCATAAGATCTCCCACGCAGTACAAATAAGAAAGCAAATATATTCGTCGCATAAAGCTAACATCATATGCAATTCAAGGCATAAAGTTTTCAATATCGCGGATATCGTATCGCGAGGTGAAACCGGTACAGTTTGCATAAATATGGAATTTTCCACTGATATCCGATTCAATTCCCCCATTGGTGTCTTCGATGTCGGCATTTTTCATATTGTGCCGCATTTGATTTCGTTTCGTGGAAACGGGGAAGAGTTTTGGCATGTTTCCTAAACGCTTGGTCACGCTTCTTAAAAGTTAAAGTGTTCCTAGTTTGAGAATTTCTATGCAGGATGCTGTTCGTACAATTTTTAGGGATATTTTGTATTTTTTTATGTCTACATATTAAAACGCAAAATCGCAGTGTCATCAAATTCAGAAGAAAAGACTCTTTTATACCGATTTAAAAAAGAAGGTTCTTAATTCGTCTTACTGTATGAATGTTCCGCGATTTATCCGGTTATTGTGGAAAGATTTTGCCAATTCTTATTTGGTCCGAGTGCTCTTAGCCTATATAAGGATATTTCTAAACGGCTGGTGGACACTTCCCGTGACCCAAGAGCTGGTTTTTACCTTGGCAATTGCTAAGCATTGCCATACAACGTGGTAATGCCGCCAGTCTCTTCGGTACATTACCAGTCGACAGCGATGCGGATGACTTTTCGATGCTATTTTTTAGTTTGTAAATAGTTTTAGTTAATTTAGGTTGTATTTCTTTTTCTTTATTAATTTAAATATGTAATCCATGAAATAAATGCCGTCAAATTCTTATTTTAGTGGATAGGGTATGCTTCAGGGAGAGATGCATATAAATTAAAATCATGATCATTTATTCTATTAAATAATTGTTTAAATTATTTATTCACATTGCTTGTGTGATTTTTGCGCTAGCTTCGAAATTACATTTTTAATCCACTTTTTCGATCCGTTTAGAATACAGATACACATAATATATCCTGATGATATTCTAATACTTCCTGCCACTGTTATTTACAAAACAAGTATATAAATTAGTGAGGGGTAGGTACCATACCATGATAGAACGTTTTTACAAAAACAAAAAAAAAAAAACAATCGAAGTCCAAAAAAACACTACAAAGTGAAAAATTACTTTAAATTCGAAAGTCGGTGACCAAAAATTAAAATATAGATCCACATATACAGACTTTTATGGACTTTGATTGTTTTTTTTTTCTGTAAAAAGGTTCTGTCCTGGTTTTTTTAAAAACACTAAATTTAAAATTTATTTAACCTTCACCAAAATTTTTACGGACTGAACTGAATTTGCCTCTCTTATGTTACACAGAAGTTTATCTGGATATAAAACATTGTAAAATATGCTTCAACTTATTAAAAAAACAGAAATCATACAGTTTAATACAAATAGAAAACAACAAACTGCATTTACAACATATGCCAGATCGAGTGGAAATTGCATCAAAGTGCAGGTGTGCACTTTTATGGCACCTTGCTCGTTCATAGCTGCCTGTGCAACAATAACCCGCTTCCGTTAGTCTTGCCTAACAGCTTGCAGGCACTAAGTAGGCTGACTCAGTAAAGATTTTCCTGTTAGGCCAACTTCAGGATGGAAAATATGATCTTGTAAACTTTTTATGGCATTTTTCTATTAGATATGTCTAGCACTGTTAGAGTAACTCACTTTTACTATAGATCGCTTAGAACCCAGTAGCGAATATAACGTTTTGATATGTTTAGATCGTAGGCCTATACTTACCTGGCATTGGGGATACCGTGATCAACTAGGCGGCTCCCCCAGGGCGAGGCCTTCCCGTTGCATTGCGGTTGGGTTGACCCCTGCGATTTTCCCTAATGTGGATAAATTGGTTGCGTTATTTTTGGTAGTGGGGACTGCATTCGCGCCGTCCCCCTGTTTCTACCAGGGTCGCGAGTTTGTTCTAAAGAGACACCATGACCCTGGCACATGGGCAACTGAAGGAACACGGGTGGGTTTTAGTCAGTAAAAGTCTGACACGCCATCCCGCTCCGCCCAAGAGCGGGAGACGTCATTTGATGATTTCCCATCCAAAAAAAAAATAAAAAAAATCGTGGGCCTAGTAGTTGTAAGCGCTAATAAATTAGGTCCTGGATTCGTTTCCCAGGTCTCGCGGAGTATTATTGGGCTTTGTATTTGGAATTTTTCAGTATTAGTCCGATGTCTGGATTTGTGCCCGGTTGATAGCAATAGGCTAAACCCCTATTACAAGGGGCTTAAAGATAACTGGCAAAAGGTGACTGTGTACCATATACACACCTCTACCCAAACCTTCGCGGAAACAAGGCGTGATGTTATTTTAGATGACTACAGAGTGCGAAACCGTATTTTGTAACATTGATGAACAAAAACCGGTTCCATTTTCGCATAAATTATATTCAAACAGGACAAACCCCAGTTTCAACAAAGCCAAATACCTATACTAACTCTCCAATAAGTATTTACTCCGCTACACATAAGAAAGCGAATTCCATTTTCGAATTACAAATCTGTAACTTAAAACTACGTGGCTTAACTAAACGAGCAAAAATTATACTCGATACAAAAAGTTGATCAAAACGAATAAACATTTTTGATTGGCTCTCCCTTTTTTACGCTAACGTATAGACAGACATATTGATTTATCTCGTTTGTACTTTCTGTTCACACGGCATGAGTTTGTTTAGGATAAGGAAAATAATAATGCCACGGAATTATTTTGTGCAATTCGTCCAAACGAGAAATATTTCATGAAATTGCGTTTGAGGACTGTGGACCGACCCTTAATCTATTCTATATAAATAAAAAATGAAATGCTGTAAGCCCATCACTTGAGAACGACTAGGTTTTCTTTCGTTTTATAATGTTCGTAATGTTCCGAATTACGTTTTATCGTAATAAAAATTGGAAAAGTTTCCGGAAAATTTTCAAAGTGTATCATTTTGGTATTCCCGTTCAATGCAACGTTGTGCCCCGTTAGATAGCTTTTTAAACTAAATACAACATGAGTTAGACTGTATAAAATATGTCAGTTTTAGTATCACAAAAGTAAAGTTTTTTTTAAATCCACACTCCACACTAATATTATAAATGCAAAAGTAACTCTGTCTGTCTGTCTGTCTCGCTTTCCTGCTAAAACTACTGAACCGATTTAAATGAAATTTGGTACACAGATGGTTTAGAGCCTGAGAAAGGACATAGGTTACTTTTTATCCCAGTAGTATGTTCCCGCGGGATAATTTCCGACCTCCACGCGGGCGAAGCCGCTGGCAAAAGTTAGTATTTTATAATGCACTGCCCTTTTGAGCACCACTAAGAAATGTGTCGACATCACACATCATTTTAGCCGTAAAACGTCCACCGCTGGATATTGGCCTTGAGCCATTTGGCGGGCTTTGCCATAATCGCCACGCTTAACAGGTGGCTTGGCGATCGCAGTATCACCATACTGCCGCCAAACCACCTGTTAAGCGTTTTACCACCGTAAAATGCATAGAAAACGCTGCTGCCCATTCTCCAGTAGGTCATTTAGTCGCCTTTTACGACACCCACGGGAAGAAATGGGATGGTGATAAATGATAAATGATAAATGATTTTATTTCTGTAAGTAGGTTTGTACAAACACTTTTACATGTCAATAATATTTTTTTGAGCTAGATGAGGTCGGCGTTTCCTATCTGACTACTCTGAGAAGAAAGGCCGAAACAAACTCAGAGGTCACAGCCTCTTTTAAAGTCCAGACATAACATTGGTAGCATTATATGAAGACTATGTAGATAGCTGTCGGAAATGGTCTTTAGAGGAAAGAACCAAACAGATTGAGTGCACCTGTCCAGTCAGCGCACGCATTTGCCACTAATCGTGCGGCTCAACTCAGAACTTGAAAAGCTCAACATTCGATATTCTGTACGTCCGGCACCATACGGTACGGTTATTAGAAGGTGACTCTTACATAGTTGGTAAAAGGCAAGGCAGGTGATAAATGAATAAATTATATATTTTTTCTTTTATTATTTAATCTGCTAAGAACACATACCTACCAAGATTACCGAAAAGTCCACAGATTTTGCAGAAGTAAAGATTTTCCAACTGCTAAAGCCTAATCTGTGGCATTACTTGGAACACAAATCACTGTTTACATTAATTTTATTTTTTACATATCTCCCGTTATGTTGTCCTCGGTTTGTTTGTTCGTCCTATTTGAATGTTACTTCACTAAAAACACTGTAGTGGGCGTTTTTAATTGTTAAACATATTTTTTGGGTTCTAGACATTCTTTCAGTGTTTGGTTTTAATTTGAACATGTTTTAGGTCTATTTGGTTTAGCTTATTTGTAAGGTCCAGGGAGAAAGAGACAAAAAATAGAATAGATAAGGATTAGGTGTATTATTATGAGAAAAACGTTGGACGGTCTGATGTCACTCCGTATAGAGAATTATACCTTAAATTGTTAGCTATAAGTCTATTTTTCGCTTGAATTTTTTTCGCGTCCCCGCCGCCCTATTTCCCTTCTATTTTAATATCGTGCATAGAACACTATACTCTAATCTGTTAGCCGTTAAAATGTCGTAAGTACATTATCCGCTTCATTTTATACGTTGTTTAATAGGAAATGGCATTTTTTTGTATACATAAAAAATACATAGGTACAGTTGAAAAATCGGTGAACATAGGTTCACGAAGTTCTCAACTTGAGGACCGATTTACAAAATGTTGTTTTTTAATGGATAGGTTATGCTTCTGTGGTGGTCCTATATTTGGTTTATTTTATTTGGGTAGTTGGGCGTTAGCTTAAAAAATACGAATTTAGGCAACTTTGAGTATCGGTCACTGTTGTTCAGTTT
Source organism: Aporophyla lueneburgensis (assembly GCA_932294355.1). Lineage (NCBI taxonomy): Eukaryota > Metazoa > Arthropoda > Insecta > Lepidoptera > Noctuidae > Aporophyla > Aporophyla lueneburgensis. The sequence continues at coordinate 7,357,417 of OW028758.1, read as the reverse complement.
ATCAGGCCAGTAGCGGTATTTGTATTCGTGTGACTAGGCACCAACACTAAATAGTGAAAAATTAGTAATTTTTTGCTGAAAATACAACCAACTTCCAAATAAAAAACACACTACAAAATGAAAATAATTTTAATTTCGGAAGTCGGTGGCAAAATAACTAAAATGCAGATCCAAAGACACCGACTTCCGAAATTAAAGTAATTTTTCAGCCTGTAGTATTTTTAACTAAAATAATTATAGAAAGTTATTCAACGAACATCATGTCGTCTCATTTAAAGTGATAACCTCATCGTTATTCTTCACCCTAATTGTGAAACGCCAGTGCCGAGGTGTAATTTTTTCGAAAAGAGAAGCCGATGCGAAGTCGGCTTTAACTTACTGACTCATCAATAAATAATACTTACTGTCATTCTAAAATTAATATAGGAATATAATGAATTAAATACAATTAAATTGAACAGCTGAAAACCGAATAAAATATGCAATATTCCTCTATCTCGTTCTCGCTGACGCATTTTTCTATACCTGTCTCATTCATAACCCGTTGTACAGCGGCTTGCTCTCGTACATATCAAGCGGTGCCACGTGACCTAAAGTGACATCATTACGGGATCGCTGTTGTATGAATTTTTAGTTCCCGATTATGACGTTTTGGCGCCGGGTTAATTTAGAACATTTCTCTTTTGTTGTAATACAAAGCTATAAATAACCTTTTTTGTTGTTTGAATGTTATGGTGAATTAAATACCCGTAGTGTAACTATATTTATTGACAATAGTAGCCACTTTTTACATACTATTGTATTTTTAATAGTGATAGAGTTACCAATGCGAATCCCCGAAGGCAAGCCGGTAGGAATCGTGTTATATGGTGCTTTCGCCACTGTGAAACGCACAATTTATCAGAATCTGAATGGGATTGAAAATTATTTCTAAACCATTGCGTCATTTGTTCGAATAAATTGTCGGCTCAGCAACGTAAATAACGCAATGAATGTTGTTTAACTATGAATATTAAACCAATTCCTACCAATAAAAAGTTCCGCAATTACCCCTCTGTTTAGGTATTTGTACGTTAGGAACGATGACGAACACGTGATGTCGGACGTAAAGAATAGCACCATCCCATTTCTTCCCGTGGGTGTCGTAATAGGCGACTTACTAGAGAATGGGCAGCAGCGTTCTCTATGCATTTTACCACCATGATGATGATGGTGACTGGATATTGGACATCCCTCATTCTTTAAATTATTTGAATGTTTATTTTTAGCGCAGAGGAAAACTCGTAATCATTAGAACGACGTGGTAGAACATTGTGTTGCTACAACGATGACAACCAATTCTATGTTGTCTTGTCTATAGCCCCGCTGCAGAGTCCTCATACAGAGTAGGCACGAGCATTGATTACTAGCGTTGCTCTACGGGTTGGTGATTTCATACTTATATTTACTAAGGTCAGGTTTCCTCACGATGTTTTCCTTAAGTGATGGCAGTAAATTGAAAGATAAACTCAGAAAATACATATAACTACAAGGTACTCCCTGATCGCGGCAGCCGCCCGCTTCACTCCCTCCTCCCGCATTAGTAGGATTCGCCGTCCAAGGGGGTCGCGTGATTGTTCGAAAGAGATACCGTGACCCTGGCACATGGGCAACTGATGGAACACGGGTGGGTTTTAGTCAGTAAAAGTCTGACACACCCTCCCGCTCCGCCCAGAGCGGGAGAAGTCATTTGATGATTTCCCATCCTCGAAAAAAAAAAAAAAAAAAAAGGCATACCATAACCATTCTTGTTGACGCTACAACCCTTCTCCAGGAGAGTAGAAAACTCACTAGCACTCTCAAGACACCGAGACAGACCACCCGCTACCGTGGCCTGCCGCGACGTCTTCATCCATGCCCGCCCGTCCCTTGCTCAAGCCAGCCCACGCCGCTGTTTCTGTAGCTTTAAATTCATACCGAAATAATAATCATTCCAAGCCAATCCGTCCCTTGCTGCCCTCTACCAGCGATGCCCTTTATTTTGTTGAGGAAATCATCAAATGACGTCTCCCGCTCTAGGTGGAGTGGATGGGCGTGTCAGACTTTTACTGACTAAAACCTACCCGTGTTCCTTCAGTGGCCTTTTTGGCAAGGCCCCGATAACTCTTTCGAACAAATCTTGCGACCCTGGCAGGCATCGGTCATAGCGGACCCCTTAAGTTTTGCTGACATCTCTATAAAGCGCGTGTTGAACACTACGCACCGTTGACTCGGGCTTGGTCATTTCCGGGCAGCGAGCTACCTATTGTTCGACGCCCGCAAGCTCGCGCCTAAGGTGGCCGGGAGTCCGCAATCAACTCCCGACGCTCAGAGCGTCTCCTCCTGCTGCGACTAGGGGCGTAAGGGTGCAGAGACACCAGCGATGCCCTAAGCCGAGGTACTTACCCAACTGGTGGAGCCCTTTGCGATTAGTTGCTGTAGCTTTAAGTTTCAAAGCCCTGGCTGGAGGCCTTAATTTATTAAGACCTCATAGGTTGACCTGCGAGATGTCATTACCAAATAAAAACAAACTTTGATACTACCTTGGATCGTCTCATGCATGAGGTTGTCGATTCAATCCAGAACATCGTGCATGAGAGGCAAGCCTTTACATTACTGGGCTAATCGAACCTCCTGTTAGAATTTCAAAAATCTTTCCGATGTCAAAGGAATCCTCCAATTGCGCCAAATTCCAACCAATTCAGAGTTCTGTCGATTTTAAGAATCCTTTGAAAACTGAAATATTTTCAATTAAGCTTTTAACAAATCCGCATCGAGCATTCGCAGCGTGAACCACCAATCGGATTCGTTCGGAACGTGACGTGTCGCTCGCCGGACTAACACGTCATTGGGCAATTTTAGGATTTTAATGCCATATTCCTTTGGGAATGTTAATTTTTCATTTATAAATATTTAAATAGGTATTACATGCAATTTAGTCAGGTATTTTTTAAACTGATTTGAACTGATACAAACTGTAATTTCATAGATATAATTAAAATTATAATCTCAATTTACTTAATTTTCAAAGTATAAAACAAAGCCGCATTTTGTGTTTGCATACTTAGATCTTATAAACTCCAGCATGGATTTTATTGCGGTTTTCGTAAATAGACAGAGTGATTCTATAGAACAGTTTATATGTATAATATAATAAGTGGGCGAAACCGTTGGTAGAAGCTAGTATTCTATAATTTGCGAAATCAGTATCTTCCAATTACTCCATGCGGGCGAAGCCGTGAGCAACAACTAGTTAAGATTTATCTACCTAAGTTTTAAGGAGTACATGATAAATAAATGATAATGACAAATGACTTTATTTTTGCAAGTAGGTTTGTACAAACACTTTTACACGTCAAACATATTTTTTTAAACTAGATGAGGTCGGCGTTTCCTATCTGAATACTCTGAGAAGAAAGGCCGAAACAAACTCAGAGGTCACAGGCTCTTTTAAAGTCCAGACGTAAGACATGAGACAGTAATCCCCTAATGTGAATTGTTATCACAACTAATCTAGTTTATTAAAGAATTCTTCTTAATCAGAGATACGTTTACAAACCCATGGTCACGTAAAGAACACACCAAACCACAAAACAGCTCCGTAAACCATACAAATATTTGGTCACTGCACCAAACAAGTCATCCATCTTCAGTGAGTCAGGGGTCGCTTCGTAGTGACACCCATTCAAGGTATTGTTAGCTTTTCTGGTCGCTTCAAACAACTTTGTTTGATACAGGATCTGTCACTCGCTCCTGAATTGTAAGTATCTATTGGTGGGTAAAGAGGAAAAATTTATGTTTTTTATTTTTGTTTAAGAGGAGGTTTTTGACAACTGCAAGGATCGATCGATTAGGATAAGTTACGTGTGCTGCGCTTGGTATGTGGACTGGTGATTTTCTTTAGATACCCCTCCAGACCTCGGCTAGAACATTAAGCCGCTACTCCAATGTACCACCGAGCAAACTAACTATAATGCTAAGTGTGTAAGCGAATATTGTTGACATTTTACATTTATTGATTTATTATTTTATTTTTATATGACATTCAAAATAAAACGGACTGTGAATGAGAGTAACATGCAGGCTAGACTGAATACATGACTCTATAACATAACTGTCTGGCGGCTTTGAGTAATTTGTATATGGCCTACGCAAATGTCCTGCAGATCTGGTAGCGTCTTGTGACGGGTCGTTGAGCTCCCTAAAATAGGGTTGAGCTATACGATGACTGATACATACATGCCGTCTGTTGGGACAGGTCAGCTCAAAGCTGCAATGGCTCTTTCTTCAAAAGGCTCTTCCAGACATTGCCCTGCATTGTTAGACTCACATAAAATTCTAATAATATAATGTTTGGACTTTAATAGAGACTATGACCTCTGAGTTTGTTTCGGCTTTTCTTCTCAGGGAACAGTCAGCTAGGAAATGTCGGCGCCATCTAGTTTTAAAAAACATTAACCAAAAAATAATGACGTGTAAAAGTGTCTTATAAGATCTACTTACAGAAATAAACATTTCATTTCATTTCATTACTGTACCCAGGAACTGAATTGTAGAGATCAGATGTGGAGGCAGGCACTCCATTTAATAATTATGCTATGCTCGTTAGGTAAGCAGCTAACGACCTCTTTGGTTGACCTGGGACGAGTTATTGTTAACCGGACTTGCCTGTGGATACCTCAATAAAGTATGGCCTCCAGCCAGGGCTAAAGCTACTTACATTATCACCATCATAGTCAGCCTATTTTGTTCCCATTGCTCAGAAATAGGTTTCCTGTCTTTGGTTGGTGTCACATGTCTGATAGAAAAATCTTTTGTGTTAGAGCAGTGGTGGCCAAGTAGTGACGGCCTCGACTATCGTACGTTGTCGGTTCAAATTTAGTTAGGCGCGTTACTTTGTACAACACATTTTATTACCACAGCTCATAAAATGGTGAAGAAACCACGCAAAAAACTGGTATGTCCTTGAACCAAAATATCGAAGATATTTGACATCTAAGATTCGTTGCATTGTATTAATTAGTCAGTTTGTTTGACAGAAATATTAAAATATTTTATTAATGTTCGCTGAATGTCCGTTTATTAATAATATTTAATGATTGTGACTAAATTAGGTTTGAGTTTCATAATACCATTGACAGGACATAAATGGGTCATCAGTTAGTTTAATTTTGGTGCGTGCCTATATAGTTTGGGCGTGTTTGTTTACTGTAATAACACATTTAATTATTATGTTATACTCGATATTATACATACTAGCACCGGTCACGGTTTAACCTCAATATTATTCAAGTATATTCGTAAATTCTAAAATTTGGGTGCATATTAAATGAGTGTCAAGTCGTGAGGACAATTTTGAGTATGAATGTGAATGTTTAAAAGTACGGGAAATCCGACGAAGCGTAAGTGCAGGAAGATGAGGATGCTTCATTATCTCGACCTGGTTACTGTCTGTTCTGTCTTCCATAACTTTCTTATTATACGTATGGGTATACCCTGATCGCCACATGCAATACGTATGACACTGACGTTACAGAAACATCGCGTAAGCAGAGTTTACCGTGCAACTATAAACCACACATTTCTCACAACACACGCAAACGCGCGTACGCTCACTCACATCACAACACACTATACAATACCACACACACCCTCTTACAAATCAGACACGTACACTCCCATACACACAAATAAGAGGACCTGCATGTAAACACTACACAACTTTTATATTTCTTTTTGTATTTTTTTTTTTATATAAACTATTTCTTTTTACTTAATGTGTACATGATACATATTAAATCAGTTTTAATGGCTATTTAAATGTTTAAAACTCGAGGAGTCTGGCGCTGATAGCCGAAATACAGGCTCTGCCTAGTTCGGCTACAGTGATACACCATTTAATCTGACCTAAATTAGCCTGTTATTTTTTTTGTAATTTATGTCTAAGTTTCTTTCAGTAAAATTATTATTTATTTATATTTATTATTTATAACTAATATAAATACAACAAGCCGACATCAATCGTCGGGCAGTTGCTCAACAGACCGATCTGGTACGAGGATCTTCTCTTTTCTATGGAGGATGAGTGAACTTTATACCCTGTTCCTCATATCTCTATAATAACCTCATCATTCTCCTGCCCATATCTCAATTTGGGGTCGGCGCAACATGTATTTTTCTTCCACACTTTTCTATTAGTCGTCATCTCAGTAGTCACTCACTTTCTATCCAGTCGAGTTGATTTACCGCCGCGTATTCCCAATAGCGTATGCTGCAATGCGGTAGCTAACTGTCACAGCACACTGTTTGAAAAAGAAAATTTACATATCTTGGCTGATAATAGTAAGTTACTGCTTGGCTTGAATAAATAAATTGTTACAGATATTTTATAGGAAATCAGTAAGGAGGATTTTCTTACACAAACATCTTACACCGCGTTCACGTTCACTAAGTAAGCTTCATATAAGAATATTGCTATCACTTACGAACAAGCACATGTACTGCGAGAAAGAGACAGTGAAAGTTAAGAGCTGTCAACTTCACCTCTTTAAGGGGCAGGTTCAGACGTCTCGTTAAAGCAAAGTCAGATTATTTCATAAGTTATATTCACCTCCGTGTATTTCTTGTTTTATTTTCGAATAAGGGATTGTGTTGTTTACATTTTACTTTGTTCTATGGAGGCACCCACAGCAGAATAAGCACCATTAGTCACATACATACTACTTATTAACTGCCGGCCGGATGTGCGTAAGTCCCAAACGAATTGGTGTTCTGCCGTCAAGTTGGCCCTTTTGTGCAATGTTTCGTTTTTATATCATGCCAGCTGCTTTGTCAACCCCTCGTGACGCAGCGACTTAGAGATGACAGTTAAAAAGTTATAGTGACTCAATCTTAAAAGATATACATAAGCTATTGCAGACGTTTTTTTTTTACTTTTTAGGAGGAACAATTCCGTTGTACATGATTGTTGCGCCACTTTAACCATTTACGCAGCGCGCGCAACAGAAGCTCTCAAAAGGAATAAATTTTCTCCGTTTTTGCAACGTAATTAATTGCTACTCCGCTCCATTTCATTGCAGCGCCATATTATGTAGCTTAACCAGTCAATTACCGTAATTACAGACACAATTAAAAAACCATTGTGTCGATACCAAATGTGGTACCTCAGAGACTTAGAGGTTAAAGCCTTTCACGATAAGTGGGCTATCCAACATTAAACATTTTTGTTATTCGAATTTACAGTTCTTGAGATTAGCGTGTTCAACCAAACAAACAAACTCTAGTAACTATCATCATATATTCCAACTAAAACAAAAAACACAACATCACGCCTTGTTACCCCGAAGGGTTGGGCAGAGGTGTACTTGCTTGCGTGCATTCCAACTCATCTATATATTAATACGTGAAGCGTAAACTTTGGATCCCTTTTTACGAAAATTGGGTGGACGGACGAGTATGAAATTTCGCACACTTATAGTTTATACAGAGAAGAAGTGACGAATGCTAATATTTTTTTTAAATTATGCGTTAAAATACATTATTTTCAATAAATAACACGTTACACACACTACTGTTCATTACCGTGTATCTAATACACACATGCATAGATATTCTTTTGTTTATGGTCCAAATCTGTCTTTATTATTTTGTGCAGTGTTACCAACACCCAGAAATATTTACCCCTAAAGCTTAAGTTAAAAACCACTAAAATTGTCACAATTACTAAAAAAATCCCCTAAAAAATTATAATGAGAATAACCAACGAATGTTCAGTAATCATAGACCGGCACACAGTAGTAATATTTGTCTACATTTATTACGCGACATTTGTTAATCATTCACTCTGCATTCTTAGTATAGAGGAACCGTACTAGAAGTCGCTAATACTTTTATTGTAATCAAAAACACAATGAGAAATGTAAGATGGCAAAAAATCCCTAAGAATATCCCTAAAAATGGAACGCCCCTAAAAAATTTCAATCCTCTTATTTATCCCCTAAATTTGGGAAAACCCCTAAGTTGGTAAGCCTGATTTTGTGTCTGTAGTCTTACTGAATGTCAAGTATAACCATAGGTAATAAATTAATTTTATAGATATATAACCTATTTCATTTTTAAAATCTATGATCATATCGAGAATATTTGTCTTTAATATTATTTTATTAGCGACGATAGGAATTTAGTTTAGTTATTTATGAAATATTTTTTGTCGTTTTATGGGGCGTGTCAAGTATGGCATTAGTAAGTTTCCCATACAAAACTTAGTGTCGTGTGCAAACTGTAGAGGTTGTATGCCTCACGATTGAACAGGCTGGTCATTGATAGTAGAGGTTGGTTATAATTATGACTTTTGGAACCGTCACAATTAATTAAAAATAATAGGGAAAATTCTATAAAAACAGAACAAATTTCTGTGATAATTCATTGCATATTGTTCCATATCCAGCAGTTAAGAAATATTAAGAAAATAAAGAAGAGAGTCCTGAAGAAGTATTCTTTACTCATTACACCTACGTCTTGGTCCTGGCCATCACCATCCCGCCAGCGAACCCTCTCCACAGTAGTACAGCGTCAACAATTTGTCTATAGTGTTACTGAATGTCAAATATAACCATATTTTTTTTTATATTTATTATTATCTATTTTTTTCATTTAATAATGTATTTCTATTCAAATGAAGTACGGTCGAATTTCGACCAATGGGCGATCACTAGTTCTTTAAAATATCCAAGTGAAACTATAGCCGCCTCAGGACAAAATCGGCAATTTGGATAAACGGAGGTAAACATTAGAGAAACGAACAGGTAATTTGTTTTGGTAAATTCAGAAAGATGTTACAAACAAAGTCAGACAAATTAAAGACAGTTTTCCATCTTTTAAATAAATTCCCTCTTACGCCAAAAAATATGCAGATAAGATAAACAATATGATGAGAAAAATATTTTCCTAAAGCCCCTGACAAGAGTTATGTTTTGATGAGTCCAGTCAACTTTTCGGGTCAAGGCTCATGATATTTTCACGGAAAAACAAGCTATTATTTTTCTGTTCGAATAACTTTTCACAAAATATTGAACTTTTGACATTCACGTTGAAGGAAAAATCGTAAGTTGGTAACCAGTAGGTCAGTTTGTTCAGTTAATTGCTTGACGTGATAATTATTGAAAGTCATTCAATCGGAAAGTTCATTAAATACTGAAAGGTCGTTCAAAGGGTCGTTAATTTTGATTGAGTTAGTGAAGTCATTCACGTAAAATTATAGAGGTATGGGCAGTGCGGTGACGTGCAAAATCATTTGTTGCTGTCAAAAATTTGCCTTTGAAAATATTTTTTCTTATTTTATCAGGCGTATTGAGGTCAAAAGACAACCCAAAGAGCAATGAAAAAAAAATTCGTCATAAAATTCAACCAAAAAAAAGAAATAAAGCACATTAGTTGTGATTTGACTACAAACTGATTTAGTTTTCAGTTCATATCATACTGAAGGTATTGTTAAAAAAAAAGGTATTGTTATGTGAGGCCTAACAGAGTGGGTTTCAAAAACCTAGAATTTTTATTGTGATAGAAGGGAAAAGGTTACTCAGTATTAACTAACCCTTCATTATTACATCTTTCTCCAAGGTATGTGACCTAAACAGAAAAGAAAGGGGCGTAACTAAATAGTTTCATAGTTTTTAGTAAGTATAATAACAGTGGTTATGATTGTGATTTTATGTAAGCATATTATTGAGATTTGGGGGACACCTTTGTTCGACAGTGGGATAGTTTAGGCTAACTAAAAAATGTTGTTGAACAGAAATAATATGGATTTATGAACAGTAGGAGTGTTAAAGAGTCCAGGAAATCAAATAGTTGTGACGAGAATTACAGGCAACGTTGTATTTGGGCTTTTCCATCAATAAATTATCTTTTATCTCAGTCTCAGCTGGTGGCAAAGATTTTCTATAGATTCGACTTAAAATAAAACTTGCGAAGTGTGGTTATACTGAATACACTTACACATATCTCCTCGGTTTAATTCATTACCTTAATTTATTTGAGATTGGAGCAAAATTTATTTTGTTCCATACTTGTCTATAACTTCTATATAAGTCGTCAACGTGGTGGTCACCCTTTTCTAGCCATGCGTGACATGTGACATGCGTGGTGGTGATCTTTTTCCAAATATTTCCTCCATCGTTTTGTTGGGACTTGTTCGAAGAAAATATGAAAATTCCTTCATTTCTATGGCTCATGTATCCGTCTATACACTTAAGCAAAAAAAAAAAAAACTCGTGATCCAATACCAGTTTGTCTACAAAACGTATTATATTCCTAAATTATTCTGAATGAGCATTACCTAAACATGTAGTGAACCAACTCCCTGCCCATGCATAGCAAAATGATCATATCACATAATATTATGAGCGCGTCGTTTCATTGTAGCTTTGTTCTAGATAAAAATGTTGCTATTTTATTATTTCTAACGTGAACGTTAATGTCAACGGCATTACGATTCCACAGGAAAGTAAAATGTATGGAAATATATAACTTACTTTTACTTATACTTTTTCCTGAAACTTCTTAGTCTTTTTCTCTTTAAAACTTCTCTCTTTGTGTGATAAGAAAAAATTTCGTAGTAGTTTGGTGTCTCACAATTTATAACACAAAGAAATGGCCGACTGACCTAGGGGACTAGCCAATTGCCAATGATCGGGCATAAATCCACAGTTCATATGCTTCCCTAACACATAGCCCGATCTTTTAATCGAACGTAGAACCCCAGGGTAGGTCGTCGTGTTTACGAATACTAGACCACGAAGAAATCACCCTAGTAGTTCTTACGATTTAAAGGTTAAAAATCGTGGTTTTGATTGTTTAAGTTTCTTTTTTTAAGTCCTAAATCTAAATTATCGTTTCAGCTGGCTCAAAATTATAAGCACCCTAACAAACAAGTACTAAAGTTAATTTATTAATGTAAGCCACGATTTCAATTACCGATTAATTTTCACTTACACTTAACCACAGAGTTTCAAACAATGTTAAAGTTGGGTGCATCTACAGTATTGCTTGGAGCTAGGACGAACTAAGGTGCTGAGTTTCCAGATCAAATTTAACATAAAGTTTACCCTGTAGTTGGTCGTGTAATAGACCGCACACTTAGAAGCGTAAGTGACAACGAGGGATAACATGAATTGGAGTGATTTTGAAACTTAAATAATATACATACTATGGGTTTTCCGATGTAAACCATAACAAAAATCTCGAATCTGCATTTAACATCCTACTGAATGAATATTCCGAATCTTGAAACAATTTGAAAATTGATGTGCAAAAAAGTAAAAAAAAATGGGATGCAGCGAAATATATTGAGTCCTTACGCAAAATATGCGCTTGGAAATGGCGTGTCGGACACCAACCCTTTATACAATACTACTATTAAATACCGTCTTTTTACCTTTCCTAAAATATTTGATCATGTAAACTGCATCATGTTCATCTGAAGAGAGAAGTGAAAATGGACTCTTTGTTATTGATTCTTGCATTTAGCGTAATTTACTATAATTAATTGTAAAAAAAAAGTATTTATCCATAAGAAATGCATAGGTACCGTAATTCCATTTCTCATGGCTACTTACACTACATACTACATAAAGTTCCAATAAATGAAAGAGAAAATAGTCTAAGTGGAAATAACATTAGTGTACGACCGTCGTGAATCCTAGTAACCTATTTTGCTCAATTGAGTGTCACAGCTTGTAAACGACACGCAGCCGCTACCACTCGCTATTTGTGTAAATACATTCTCAGAAATTATTACTAAAGCATTTCCGAGTAACAGTAATAAGTAGAATATGGATCAGTAATAATAGGAGGGAGGAATAGCATATACAAAATAGGAGGTAGTAGTTAGTAGACAGTCCTTACTGTCAGTTTGTAAGAAGGATGATGATCTCAAAATTGACGTCGAATCGAAGTCGACCGGAGCAATGGGAATCTCCACAGATAGAGGGGTTTTATGGACTGCTCAAATCTTAAGTGCGTATCTGAGTTTCGTCTCCTTATTGACACCCTGTGCACTTGAAAACCTTATGACTTTGTTAGTGAGTGCAGTTCGTGTAGCTGAAATTTGGGCCAAACATATTTTATGTAAACTTTTTGCCATCGATACGCAAGGAACCATTTCCTTCCAAAGACGATGATCAAGTAATTGTAGAGCTTTGAGAAAAATAAAATCCTTGTACTTTTTAGAAAGGGAGGATCTTCAATCCAGACGCGAGTGTTGCGTATGGTGGTATAATTTCCCATTATTGTCAGTGGTTATTGTACGATATGTTCTAATTTCGCCGATAATTTAGATTATGCGATGAAGGGGTGATGTTTTTTGTGTCGCCTGATTTTTGTGTGGCATTTAAACTGCTTTGCTCCTTATTTATTTTCGATCGTCAAAGCATGCTTTTTTCTTCTTTCCTGTATCTTATATTCCTATTTATAAGCCGTAATCTTTGTAAGCAAACCAAACCATAGCCATGATCATCGAATAGATGGAGGGAGACCAGGATACTAAGTTCTTGGTTGAGCATCTTCTGCAAAGAATGCTTCCATTTAAAATTACAATGTTCTATATTATACATTGATAATATGTAGTTATGATCACTTATTTTTTCACAAACAAATAATGAGTATGCTGATCTTCATATTCGTTTCATGAGATAATCTTGTGTGATCAAAATTATATTATTAGCATAAAATGGTTACAATCTACCTACTTACTATCTACTTTCTTTTTATTTTATTATTAACAGCACCGCAGTCTTTATTATTATAGTACAATGTTCAGCCAGTTTTTTTTCCAACTAGAAAACGTTACAATACGTTACCGAGAATTCTGGCTTCGATGAAATCCGAGAAAATTGAACATTTAAATCCTGACATTTTATTTTAATGGTATTGGTGCAATTTAAACATTAAAGTGATACCAATAAAAGTTTACGTAATGTTATTGATATATTTTAAATTGTATTACTGCACATAATATTAAATTGTAGTCTATGAGCAGTAATATTAGTACCAGACTATTTATGTTGTAATGAAAATAAAATTGAATTGATTGAATTTAAAAAATTGATTCTTGTTACTATGAAATCCAGTTTTATTTTAGAGCAAAACAGGTCTTGGCATTTCGATTGTGTAATCCTGTCCATCTTGAAAGCCCAGAAGGCTAACTTGGGGTAAGTTAGATTAAGTTGGTCTTCGTTAGCTCAGGCTTGCTTCGGTGGGCCATATTGCGCAATACCTAATTGGACATACTTCATTTCTTCTTCTGTTGGATGATATGATCTCAAGCCCCTTTTATCGTGAGGACAATAAATACTTAAACTACAGGAATTCCAACCGTTCGAAAGTAGACTATGAATTTTAAGTAAGAAAACTTGATAATGACTTGATGGAGAGCGAGTAAAAATTAAATATTATTATTTATTACTAGCTCTCCAGCAAAATGTGGAAAAGCCTATAAAAAGGTGAATTTAACAAATTACCTACGTCCATCTTCATACCCACTTTCGTTGGTGTAAAACCCAACCCATTATGGAAATAACTTAAGGGTACTCAATACTACAAATATTATATGAAATTTTCATAATAATTTTGTTAACTGAAGCGTAAAAGAGTATGTTCGATACTATTAAAACATTGGGAGGCCTAAACAAACAAAAGATTTAAATAAAGCCGGTCCTTCCTACCCGGGCAGGTTGGTGCGTGTCGAAAATTGGGGACGAATGGATTTTATATGTGGGGTCGACCCTAGGTTATTTTAGGGTTACATGAAAAAGTTTTGTGGTCATCCTCATACGGACATGGATGGGGTCAAAAACTTTATTAAAATATGTATGTATGCGTATGTATTTATCAACGTTTTAAATTTGATATTAGGATCTAAATGTTGAAATTCCTAATATAATTTCTCGATAAAATTAAACATAAAAGAAAAAAAAACTTGTATTTAACATTGTTGTTTATTATTTTTAAAACAATAACAGTAGGTTGAGTATCTTTTTTTTTACTAAATTGATTTATTCACAATTAGTTCAAACTAACCATTGCTACAATTTTCTATTACTTTGATCATTAACTTCGTTTCTGCTTAACGTCGCTTTTGATAAATGAACCGATCAATTTCTTCCCCATACGCACAACAACGATTACTCCTAGGAGTATTATAGCTAACAGATCTAGGAACAGTTTCTGGTATAATGGCACGTGAAGGGCTGGCGATCGAAGATGAGGAGCTCCTTTGGTTTCAATCACATGTTCGATCCAGTGCACAAGTGATGCACCAGGCTTTGTTTCACGATGGTGGTAGATAAATGACAACTCTTTGACTTTTTGGCTATACCTGAAAATTCGAATACAAATTATTACAATTATATTCATAACATCCGCTTTTCTGAGCAGAGGCAGAGGTGTATATTACACCCATATTTCGTCAGATTTGTTTAAGTCCCATGTAATCTGCCAGGGTCGCGATATCGTTCGAAAGAGTAACCGTGGCCCTGGCAATTAAAGGAACACGGGTGGGTTTTAGTCAGTAAAAGTCTGACACGCCCCCCCCCCGCTCAGCCCAGAGCGGGAGAAGTCATTTGATGATTTCCCATCCAAAAAAAAAAGAAGTCCGATGTAATAGGCGGTGAGACTATTGCCATCAACTGGGCACAAATCCAGATTCCGGGTTACAAGGTACATTTCAGAAATAAAATAACACAATAATACTTTTGCCCAACTTGGAAATCGAACCCAGGAGTTCATGCTCAGTTGTAGTGTTTGCGAATACTAGACCAATGACGCAGTATATTCAAGGATTTGATTTGTGATGATGTTATTAACGGTTTATGAAAAAAAAACGGGTGGCACTGTACCAATAAATCAAGAAATATCCTGGTTTGTGTGCCTTGAAAAATACTGTTTTCGATGCTCTGAATCATGCCTTTAATCAGGAGAATGATGATGATAAAAGCATAAGAATAATCAGTATATAACGTTTCCACTGCTGGGACGTTGACCTTTCTCGATGAGAGAGGGACTCAATATGTGTGGGGCGGTAATCTACCACGAGGACCCAGTGCGAGTTGGTAGATGTCACATGTTTTTGATTTTGTTTGTGCTAGGATTTCCCGTTTTCCTCACGATCTTTTCTTTCACCATTTTGAGAGCAGTGTCGATGAAATTTTTACTATACAATTACACAAAGTGAAGCATCTTCAACCATCAACTTGCAAGTCCCGTCCGTTACCACTGCGACATCACTGCTTCCACTGCTACTACGAAAGGACTATGATGATAACGATATATTAAAATTACACTAATTCCTGTGCACTTACTTGGGGTTTGACAATATTTCATCAATAGCCACCTTCAGATGAGCTGGAGAATCATTACTAAGGTCTACTTGTAGACCAAAACCTTTGCGGACAGCTCTCAAGACGTTGATAAACTGGTCAGCAAACAATGGAATACCGATAACAGGAACACCGTAGTGTATACTTTCGGTGGTTGAGAGAAGGCCTCCATGGGTGACGAAGATTTTGCAGTTTGGGTGAGCTGTAAAGAAAACAAATTTTTAACCGACTTCAAAAAAAGGAGGAGGTTATCAAGTCGTCTGTATTTATTTTTTATTACCTCATAACTTTTGACTGGGAGAACCGATTTTGATGACTCTTTTTTTATTTGAAAGCTAGTGGTTTCCGAATGGTCCCATTTTAATTTGGTTCCATTCGGACAATGGGATCCATGTGAAAACCATATAAGTCTTAAATTTGCATTAAGTATTTGCGGCGACAAATGAACGAATAACGCAATTAGATTAGTGCGGGGTATCTACCATCACTAAAAAGATAAAAATAAAAACTTTTTACAAAAAAAATAACAACCGACTTTCTAAAAAAAACACTACAAAGTGAAACATAACTTTAATTTCTGAAGTTGGTGGCAAAAAAAACCTTAAATATAGATCCTAAGACACAGTGTTTTTTTTTAGGAAGTCTGTTGTTATTTTTTCTGTAAAAAGTTTTTATCAAAACCTCAATTTATGAACCAGCCGCACGGATCGATCGATTAGGTTAAGCTACGCTGGCCGCAGTTGATTCGTGGATATGTGACCGTCTTTACATACCAAGACCCGTCCGTGCCTCGGAAAGTAGGTTAAGCCATTGTTCCCGGCTGTCATTTATGGATTTTCGACAGTCGTCACTGGTCGTCAAAAGCCCGAATGTCTGAGAACCAGTCTTACCAAGAGGAATTGTATTACCCAGTAACTTACGTGAGATAGTCAGTAACACCAAGGCGTTCCTGGCCTTTTTCGAGGAGCTGGGGTGGATCGAATAACCGTTTTCTCACCCGTACGCAGAATATGCACTCAGACCTGGAGTTGCGGATACCAGCCCGTTCTACCTATTACCTTTCCAGTAACTTGGTTGTGGAGGTGAATAGGCAGTCGCTCCATGTAAAATAATGATATTCAGCTACATCCGGATGGACTGGAAGCCGACCCCAACATACTTAGGAAAAGGCTAAACCCGCTGATGATAAAACCATATCTGCAAAGATGTATAAAAAATATTGCGGCGGCATATTATCGTGCACTGGATTTTCAACTTTCGGTGGTCAACCGAGCTTTAAGAATCCAACGGACTGCATCTCAGCTCGTCGAAAAAACACACAATGCGATTTTCAACTCTCGGCGGTAAGCAGTGCGTTGAAGATAGAGTGCGCGAAATATTGCCGCTGCGATATTTTACGTCCGTGCAAACGTGAATATAGAAGCCTCCGGATGTAAACTGAACTAGGTGGTACTCGACTGCTATGCATATAAGGGTTGCTCACATGAACAACCTTAGCGTTATCGTGCGGTTGTTTTGACAAAGTAGATAATAATGTATCATTTTGAGCTATGAGGAACAGGGTGTAAAGTTCACTCAAATTCCGTAGAACAGGTTGGATCCTCTGCACCCCTAGCCAAGTTGATAATCTGCAATCGTTGCGCTAGTCGAAAACTAATCAAATGTATGGGAATGAAATCATCTCAACGTTAAGTCACGTGGTTAGAACAAACGAATAGAAAATTCGTATCCAAGTTCATATCGTTCAAAATGATAGAATGAATTGTTATCGTTTCTACAATGTTCAACGCTACATCCTTTGTTATAATGTCGTTATTCTAAAGACATTGTCGAACGAGCGGCCGACTCAGGCACGTCAGCATGGCTACCAACTTATTGTTTTCTATAATTGCTGACACCGAGGCGTTACCGATTGGAGAACGGAATGTGACACGAAACGGTTGTAACTTGGCTAGGGGGGCTGACCAGACGGGTGTTGGGTCTGGTGGGCAACTGCCCGACAATTGATGTCGACCAGCTGTGCGGTAACTCTACCTGCGCGATTCTGTATTCTGCGTGACGTCAATGAGATGCGTAATTCGCACGTGTGTAGATGCAATAATATTAACTACCTCACATAGTTTCTATTGAACACATTGTTATCTATTAAACATAAAATAATGAATTGTATTTAAAGAAATAAAATTGTTAAAACTGATCGACATGTCATAATCGTTCTGATAAATCGGATACAGATGGCATTGTTGCGGTTCTGCGACCGGTGTTATCGACAGCTGTGGACACCAGTAATGCCAGTGTAAAAGATTAAATTGTAAACGGTTCGAAAAAGTTTTATTGAAGTGTGAGAAACAAATTCTTTTAACACACTTTAATTAGCTGGGTATGGTATCTATGTAACGAAATCTTTGAACATGATTGATTTTCACTTTTTTCCTTGAAAACGTCGGATTAATTTGAAACTATGCACACTTATCAAGACCTATGACAACACAATAATTTCATAAAGTGAAATTGACAAAAATAAACACTTTTGTAGCTAGCCAAACTAAAAATAGAAAATCATAATAGTTTAAAAACAGCCAAGTATGAGTCGGATTCGCGCACGAAGGATTCCGTACCATTATCAGCGGTTTACGATTTATGACGTATTAAAAAAAAACTACTTACTAGATTACATTCAAACCAATTTTCGGTGGAAGTTTACAAGGTAATGAGCACCTTATTTTTTTTTTTAAGGTTTATCATTCTCTTATTTTAGAAGTTACAGGGGGTGGGACAAACATTCTACCACTTTGGAAGTGTCTCTCTCGCAAACTATTCAGTTTAGAAAAAATTATATTAGAAACCTCAAAATCATTTTTTGAAGACCTATCTATAAAACCTATCTAAAAAAAAAATGAGTTTCAGTTCTAAGTATGGGGAACCCCAATTTTGTTTGTTTTTTCTATGTTTGCGTAAAAATCTTAATGCGGTTCACAGAATACATCTACTTACCAAGTTTCAACAGCATAGTTCTTATGCTTTCGGAAAAAAGTGGCTATGACAAACGGTCGGACAGACAGACAGACATGACGAATTCATAAGGGTTCCGTTTTTTGCCATTTGGAACTCCGGAACCCTAAAAACACGCTTTCATAGAAAACTAAACTAAAAAGTACCAAATAATGGGAAAAAACCATGAGGTGTTTTTTGAGGTATTTTTTAATTGATATCAAGCACCATACGCTATTTTCCATTAGTTTCTACTTGTATTTTAAACTATTATTTATTTTTACAACACAATACCGAAACAAATTAAACGTTCACTGATTCTGTTTATTATTGAATTTATCGATTAACAATAAAGTAACTATACTATTTTCTTATACCGGTGGTAAAAACTTACCTAATATACTTGGCTGAGGAGCCCATTGCATTATATGAACATTCTTTGGTACATCTGTCAGTTCTTCTTCTAGCTTCCAAATTATAGTCTGCTTCAATTGACTAAATATTTTCAAGAAATCTCTTTTTAATTCCATTGGCATAGTTTTACTCGGCATCATAGAACCCATGCTGAAGTAGATAACTCCAGGAGATGCACTGTCCAAAATCTTTTTTAAATTCTGAAACGAAAGTTTAATTTTATTAACTCAAGACAAATTTTATGTTTTTTCTCCAGAATTTACATAAATAAATAATTGTTTATTTTTATTTGACCGTATACATCAATTTATTTCCAATTATTATTGACATGGCATTTATCTTCTAATTACGTTTTAATTAATGAGTGCAAAAGCAATGTGTAGTTAGCTAGCGAACTCGACAATTGATCATAACATTATTATTAATATCTGGATGACCGAGCTTTGCTCGGTATTTTTTGGTAAATTGTGTTTAAAATAATAAGTATATGTTCAAGTTGATTATCGATAAAGTTGGTCATTGAAAACACGAATAAAACGACATTTTACAAAAATGAATCCTAGCTAGATCGATTTATTGCCCCCAAAACCCCCGGTATACTAAATTTCATGAAAATCGTTGGAGCCGTTTTCGAGATTCAGATTGTATATATATATACAAGAATTGCTCGTTTAAAGATATGAATCCTAGCTAGATCGATTTATTGCCCCCAAAACCCCCTGTATACTAAATTTCATGAAAATCGTTGGAGCCGTTTTCGAGATTCAGATTATATATATATATATACAAGAATTGCTCGTTTAAAGATATAAGATTCTTGCCTGAGCAACCGCTACTGAGTTCGTCATGATCTCTTAAATGTCACTGTTTGCGGTAGCGTCTTCCCGCCCGGTTGTCTCTTTCCCTTAAATATTGCGAGGGTTGTTATGCTCGTAAACAGATGCTTTTTGTGGCTCATCTTGCTGACCATGGTATTGTTATTAGTAATTAACTGTTTAATTTACTCCGATGGTCCTAGCGTGTCATATGTGACTTCGAATTACAGCTACGTGAACTGTGTAATTGGATTCCATATGTAAGCTGTCTCGCTCTTTATGTCTCCAGGCTTTTATTTAGGTATTAAGTTTTGTTTACATTTATAATTTTATTTTCTGCAGGAGTTTAGTTTTCATTGTATTTGTTAGTATCTTGGCATGGCTAGCTAATATATGGTAACTAGTTTAATTTAATTGTCTGTGTCTTGTAGTGTTTATAACTTTGCAAACCTAATATTGTATAATGTCAAGTTTTTGTAACTGAAAAATCTGCTGTGCTGCTGGGGAGCTGGTTGCGTCACTTTTTCTACAGCACTAAGAATTAGTGAAGGGCGGGCGTTTTGGGGGCTGCCTTATATAATTCTAACGTACGAAAGGTGCAGATTTTCAGCCTTATTTGAACAAATGACTTTTGGTTTTAATAATAATAATAATATATTTCTTAGCGTCCGTATTCTGGCTACGTTTTGGTAACCTATTCGGGGAAATAGAAGGTTTCATCTGTGCAATTATGGACGAAGTTATCTTGACGAATAACTACCGGAGACATATTATGAAGGACGGGACGGTTGACGTGTGTCGGGCATGTCACCATCCGGGTGAGTCCATCAGGCATATTGTCTCTGGTTGTTCTTGTTTGGCTAACGGCGAATACTTGCACAGGCATAACCAAGTAGCCAGGATTATTCATCAGCAACTTGCTTTGCAATACAAACTAGTGGATTCTGAGGTACCGTATTACAAGTATGTGCCCGACCCAGTTCTCAAAAATGACCATGTCACGTTGTACTGGGATCGGTCTATCATTACTGAGAGGACTATTGTCGCCAATAAGCCTGATATAGTGGTGATAGACCGGTTAGCGCGCCGCACAATGATAGTCGATGTTACCATTCCGCATGACGGCAACCTCGTGAAAGCTGAGAAAGAGAAACAGATGAAATATCTCGACTTAGCACACGAGGTTGTTGACATGTGGAATGTTGACTCGGCTGTCATTGTGCCGATTGTCGTATCAGCCAATGGGCTGACGGCCGATACCCTCGACCAACACCTGTCGAGGCTATCGTTAGGCGGTTGGATCAAGAGCCTGATTCAGAAGGCAGTACTCCTTGACACGGCTCGCATTGTGAGGAGGTTTCTATTTCTGGAGCCCTAACCACCGGTAGCTTGGATCCTGCTCCCGCTACCGATAGACTGCTATTTTTTATATTTTTAAATGTTTTTGTATAGGTATTTACTATGTAAAAATATTTAAAAAAGAAACGAAATATGTATGAAAATAAATAAAATAATAATATCTTAAGACAACCAACACACCGTTATTTGATCCCAAACTAGGCAGAGCCTGTACTATGGTAACCAGACAACTGATAAACATACTTATATATTTCTAAATACATATATATTATAGATAAATTACACCCAGACACAGAACAAATGATTGTGCTCATCACACAAAGATTTGTCCTGGGTGGGAATCGAACCCACGACCTCAGTCTTAGCAGTCAGGGTCACTAACCACTAGACTAACAGACCAGTCGAAAGTTTTGAGAAGTTATTACGTGGCGCATGGAAATTTTAATATTCATAAATTAAGGAAATAAAAATATTTACCTCGGGCAATGGTGGAACTTCATTTTGAATATGGTATCCAGCAATGGGAATGTAATTAATTGGCAGCCTTTGAGCTTCACCCGTAGAAATATGGGAGTTCGCTAAAACCATGGAGCCATTATATTTTAGTTCTTCTAGTGTGGGCAATGTGATTCCTCTCTTTGCCGCTGCTGGGCCGAAAGCTTCTAGATATGCTTGCTGTTCAATATCTTTCAAAGTCCTGAGGAAAATTGTTAATTGTTTATCATTTGTTATAATATATTGCCTATATTTAAGCACGTACATTACTTACCATATGACTTTGTACAAGTGCAGTATATTCCATAGTTCTCCAATTCGCTCTGAGAATGACAGAGGTGGTGACAAAGGTGACATATGATCCGGGAAGTAAGCTGGGTTTCCAACCTCATCGATCAAACTCAGAATTATTGGATGAGGCTCCATTGATGATGACCAGATATAGGGGCAGTTGAAAACAGCGGCAAATCTGAAATTGATACAATTATGAAATTAAGTTTCTCTTATAAATATGTGATATTGGTTACATAGCCATCAAGATAGAACGAAGAGCGCTAGAGTCCCCAAAATTAAAACTTAGTCAAATGAATTGAAACATATGTCATTTAAAACGTCTTCGCTTGGTCTATGAAGTTTCAGGGAAAAGAAGAAAATGTAATGGTAAGACTGTACATCGAAATATTTTGGATTATAAAAAATTAAGTGAAAATCGTATTGGCTCTTGCTTCAGTATTTCGTATTGTATTTTATTTTCCATGACATAACATATTTATGCTCGTATGCTTGTAATGACCTGCATCCCGATATCATAACATGGTCAACAAACTTTAGATATAATATCTCATTTAAAAGGTCTTGGCTTACTGTTCATTTTTGACTATGGTATGACGACTTTCAAATGTTTTATACTAGTTTGTAATAATTTTATATTAGTTGGCTATCATTGCGTTTGATCTCATTCATTTAGGCGAAAAATACAACGCAGCACCTATGTAGCAACCTATTAAAGAGGTGTCCTTCTGCCTACTCATCCGTGCGAAGAATACTAGTGTGCTGTTTAAGTTAATAAAATTAGTACTTAAATACTTAGATAACAACGTGACACATAAGATCAGTTGCAAATTTTCAAGGAACGTTGGCATTCCACACCATGGAACTAACAAAATGAAAATGGGACTACTTAGCCATCTGTTAGAATTTTAACATTTTCCTTTATTTCTATGGTTCAAAATTAAATATTTTGGTCGTCTGAACAACCTTGTCTGAATATTGACTACATTGAAATTATCCCAGGTCCTAGTTTATTATGTCAGGAAACATCATCATAATCATTATTTCAGCCGAAATACGTCCACTGCTGGACATGGGCCTGCCCCAAGCACCACCACTTCGACCAGTTTGTGTTTCTTGCTTCCTGCGGATTCCTGCGGCCTTCACAAAGTCATCGGTCTATCTTGTGGGAGGCTTTCCAACGCTACGAATTTAGGAGTAGTAGTACAAAAAACCTTACCCACTATACAAGTGATGGTACAGCCATTCAGCAATCACCAAGTCATATTGCTCATTTGTTTGCAACAAGAATTTCTGTATGTTCTCATGAGTCACCGACCGGTTGGCTATTACTAACATGGTCTCATACATCATGTGTAAATCTTTTAAATCTACTTCCTTTGCTATCACCTTCTTGAAATCTAACGATTTTACTGTGGAAAATAGAAAAAAAAAAACTTTTAGTAAACGTGGATAGTAGGCTGCATGTCAGTGGTAACTAAACTAGTATAAGCTGACCTCATACTCTTTTAAAACTCCGTACTAAGTCAGACTAACTGCTGGTCAAAGTGTTATCACCGAGGTGTGGTCTATTATACAAAGGAAAGTTAACTAAAGTCATCGTTGTGAACAGACACAAAATTATACGGAGTTTCTGGGCATGTCATATTTGTAAACAATTAATGGTTAAGGATTATTTCACACATAAATAACACACATATTGTGACTTTCTTGCTTATTTTTTGTTAAATAAAATTAGTGGTCGCCCAGTGTAAAAACAGCTTATTGCACTTTTTCTTCATATACACATTAACTGTGTTAAATTTCATACTTCTCACTGCGCGTTATTTTTGCAAAAACACAGAGTTTAAGCTTCACGTACGAGTAACTAATATATACCTATGCCTTAAGTAATATTCAATTTCAAACAAATCATGATTCTTGTTGAAAAAGTAATAAAAAGAGAACATGATAAACTTGCTTCCGAAAGATAAAACTTATTACGGAGTAGTTATTTATATCATATATACTATAATTTTTTGTTGGTTGTCTTATTACTATCATCGTTATTACTTACAAAACTCAAACTTGTCTACAACACCTTCTGCCACGACTTGCCGTAGTTTCGGATGAGGCTTCTTGTACGGAATTGCAGTAACGTATGTCACCTGAAAGTTGTTAAATCTTTTTGTCAGTCGGCTACGTATGGCACAGTTATCTATTGTGTACATATCTATCTACTGTTCAGTACCTAGCCTGTTTCTCTGTGGCTCCATCACTCCAAATTTTGATTATTTCATAGTTAGGTTAATAGTATAATTTCATTATTTAGTCTTAGACTCTATTTTCATATTTAACAATTATTCCTCCCATACATTCAATTTCGCTACTAGAAATAAACTAAGACCTCAAAACTATCAAACTGATATCCGTATCCCGAAAACTTACCATGACCCAAACCGTATCATGCCAAGAACAAACTTATAAATTTTCATAACAAGAGACCTCGTCAAGTTATTCAGCAGAACGCATAGGAAATTATTCACAAGTGAAATTATACCTCAGAATGGAAAAGTTCCCCGTACGTTTCACGAATACGAAATTTCTGGAGTCACGGGGCCAGCCACTTCTTATTCATCTACCATTTGTGTTACCGTTTTTAGAATTTGCCAGTACCGTGTAGTACAAATTGATGGTTAGGGCCAAGCTGTGCCTTTGGGCAGTGTCATTATAAGTTGTTTTGGCCCTTTTGGATGTCCCGGCCCTTGAATTTAGGTTAGGAAAGCTTTGAATGAATTTTGGATGCTACCAAAGTGGTACTGGATAAAATATGCAATAAGGAACTTTGACTTTTGGGACAGTTTTAGTTTTCTGATTATCTGATTTCCTTTCTGGGAATAATATTAAGAATTTATTCTTTGTCTTTGTGAAGAAATTTCGAAACATAAACTTAGAGTGCTTGTTGATGTTACAAAATTTTATATTACACCATAAAAAATTTAGCATATCTTCTGCAATCTGTGGTTTGAAAGATTGAGAGACTACATCTAAAAGTTCTTCTATTATAACCAAGGTCAGTTTAATTAAAATGTCTATTGACTTCTCACAATATGTCCTATTCGTCATCGTAATAATAGACTAGTCTCAGATACCACGACTTAACCACCCATGCATATGAAATATTTATCCTCTCGACAGCTTGTTGACAAATACCACAAATGGTCTATAACACGTCTTTTATGTCTGAAGTCAGAAGCCAGTCTGAATATGAATGAACGTGTGTCAAGTTGTTAGTGGTACCGCTTGACCGAACCTGAATATCACATGAGCTCAAACACACGTTTTGACTGCGAACTAAATTTAAAGCAGGTAAGTCTGAATTCTGACCTGAATAGTCAACGCTGTGAATGAAATGTTGTTTCGTTACGTATTTATGAAAACGAGTGGTTATTTTTTATATGTGAGTACAGATAGATATAGTTCCAATTATATGCTTGTTAGATATTCTAGAAATCTTGTTTTCTCTCTTGTAGAAATCGTCTTGGTGATATTTCAACCTATCAGAAAAATACGAAAAAACCCTATCTATAACTACCTAGGTATTCAGAAAAACCCATCAAAGCTCTATGCCTGGGCAGATCATGCTGTTTTTTTTTTGGACTCCATGGGTTTTCGTATTTTATAAGTGGTATCGCGTGGTGAATTACGGCCCATTCCCTCTCACAAAGTGGAACTCTGTGTCCCAGGAGTGCGGACGTTACAGGCTGATGAAAAATTTTAAACGTAGGTAGCTATTTCTTTTCGGAAGGCAAATAAGTCAAGGTCACCGATAGATTGTCGAGTTGCGTAAATCGTACCTACTTATCTTCAAAGTATATTTCCACGTACGATAAGAACTCGAATACTATATTTAGTATACAAGTTTTCAGAAACATATTATTATTATATTTATGTCTGAAGATACCACTTATCATAATTGCACTATCTTTGTATGCGGCCTATGTTTAATTTACTGATTTATTACCATCAGTAGGTAAAAACATTTAAAGTACCACGATTTTGATGTAATCTTAATACTTATGATTTTTGGTAATTAATAGTTTTTATAAAATGTGTTAGATAATCCTGTAGTTGTTAGAGTTTCGTACCTAAATGGTAAAAGAAACCCTTTTGATAAGACTCAGTCTGTCTGTCCATCTCTCTGTCATAGCTGGATGAACTACTATTGCTATCACCATGAAAGGAGAAGGGGACTTCTGGGCCCAGCAGTTAACTAGTTGAAATGTGTATTAAAAAAACCATTATATTTTTCTAAAGGAAATCACAGAATATGGTACCATGTTTCTATCCAGAAAGCGAGAAAACTTAAATTAAGTTAAGAAACTAAATAATCGATTAAATAATGAGTGAATTACTACTAATCGATTATGAATAAATCGGTAAAATCTGAGAATATGTATGCAGGTCGAGTGACAAGTGCTTATCAAGCTTTCGTGGAATCGATCGAATCGATTTATAGTGAATTTTTTTGTTCCGGCAACACTTATGCCTGACATCCGTCAGTCACTGACTGACAGATGCACTTGTTTGTTTTCTTTCGTTCTGAGTGCGCCCGTATTTTCCTTGTTTTATTGTTTAACCCCACGACACATTGGCTTTGCATACTATAACGTACTATTTAACGGATCGTGCTACTCTAAATTACCTGGCTCTCTATTTTGGACAACTGTTTACGCCTATCGATTGGATATTGACGACATGGATTGCTGTGTTTAGTGTAAACCTCACATTTACTATAATTCATATAACTTGGTTCCTGGATAGCCAAATTGCACCAAATTTTCAGTGAGTCCTTTTTATTAGACAATGTTTGCCCAACTACTTCTCAAATAAGAAAGAAATTTCAGAATCAGAATTATTTATTTGTGAAACATAGATTACAGGTCAACGTGTTAATAATTAAATGATGCGCTATATTTTGCCATTGATGACATACTAAAATGTCAGTGATGATTATCATAAAAATAAACAGCAGACCAAATTCACTATATAAAAACTAAAACACTAAAAAAAATAAAACTAAATAAAACCATGCATTTTTTTGCAACAGAGACTATACGGGGTTCTTAAAAATTAGAACTGGGTCTTCTAGGGCATGTGGGGTATCATATGAAAGAGTGCTACTTGCACAAGAGAACAATCTGAAATTATACTATGTGATAGAAATTTATGTAAAGATTACAGGAAAAATAAAACCTTTTTCTCTAAATAGCACTCTTTTTCAAAAATCATAAACAATAAATTACATCACTTCTACTCTATCGGTCAAGAGATGACAATACTATATACAATAATATTAAAAATATCTTGGTATATACGACGGTGCACACATTCAAATCGTGTTTTTGCACTAGGTTAATAGAGAGTAAACCATACATCGCTTAAAATAATTGGTATAAATTTACTTTTTCATAAATGTCTGGTGTCACTATGCTTATACGTGTATTTTACTTATCAATATACTTGAATTAACCGTTGAAATGGAGGGTAATACGACGTGTCTCCCGGAAATAATGATGCAAATCTACTTTTTGTACATGTTATCAGGAACCAAGCAGATTTAACAAAAACGTAATCAGATTTAAAAAAAGAGTCATTTATGAATGAAATAATGAAGTAAAAAATTATGAATAATAACCTAGTACACTTTACATACCTACTACCGTTTTGGAATCTGACCCGCTCTTTCGCAAGTTCTTATGGCCCAATGGCATTGGCTGCTTTTGATAGGTACTTAGAAAAATATTGTAATAAAAATAATAATAAATAGATTCTAGAACTTTTCTAGCACTTAGAAGAAAAATAAACATGAAATGAACATTCTAGATTACGGAACTCAATCTTAATCACTCAATAACCTCTAATAGGGAAATATAAATAAAAGTAAACAACAAACCTCATGACCGGCAGCCAAAAGATGCCTCACATATCCTTCTCCCAATATCGAGTGACTTTTCCCAGGATATGGGAAAGCCACAAGGATATTGTAGGCACAAACATTACTTATAAATACACTCGATAATAATATTAAAGTCCATTTATTCATTTTATCTAATTAAACTAAACTGTCAGGCAGACTACTCGACGAACAATATGTTACTGTCACTCAAGTATCGGGCGGCCGGTAGTGGCGAGCAAAGTTCGGTAATTTTATTTATGATTGATTTTTCGTTTAAAAAACGAGGCACGGTGTGTTTCACTATTTGAATTTGATACTGATTAAAAAAATACCATAGTGTTTTTTGTGGCTTTGTCATATGGCACCTGTCAAAGTCAAAAATCAAAGAATTTATTTCAATTAGGACCAAAAATGGCACTTTTGAACGTCAACCTGTGCAGTAATGGTCCAGTAGTAACGGCCCCGACTTATAAGTTGTAGGTTGTGGGATCGAACCCAGGCAGCTGTTTTACTTTGTGTTTATAATTCATCGTGAGGAAACCGGCATATCATATAGCGTCAAAGGGTTAAGTATTGAGAATGTGCCCAGAGCCAAATGTAATGAATATGCTATTATTGAGTACGCTGCTCATTTGCATTACTAATTTCATAGTTTTTGACTGCCCAGCTCTTACTGTCATTGAGTAACCTTGTAAAATGTCCTAACAACAGACATTTTTTTAAACATTTCGTTTTCCGAAGCTAATAGAGCTAGAAATGTGATTCCAAAGCTAAACTGTAGACAACATTATTACAAATATTACGTATATACACCTTACTTATTTAGCTAATAACAAATATTTTTTTAATGAAATATTTTTTTTGGCTATTATTAGTAAGTTTTAAGAGAGTGACCACTTTAAAAAAAATATGATAAATAGCACTTAGTGTGTTGATTTTACTGTTACAAGTTTCATCGAAATCGGATATTGTAAGATACTCAAAAAAAAAGTTGTGCAGGTCCCTATTTGTGACACTACACATGCAATTTTTAAATGATAATACATATTACGAAAAAGTTTTTCTCCATCCACTCTGCTAACCCTGTAAGAGTTTGGAATGCAGTTAAGTACGGAAATCGAATTCAAAGTGTGTGTGATCCAAGTGTATTTTTATTCAAGACACTTAATACATACTGTGCCTATATACCTAGCGACACACTTCTTAAACACCGATTGATATACCCTTCTCGCTCTTCCGCATTGGCGGGAGAATACACAAGGGCGAGAAGGGTATATCAATCGGTGTTCAAGATGTTTGCCGGAACCTATACAGTGTTACGTTAACGTAAAGCGTAAGTATAGGAACGAAAGATTTTTCATTCGCTTATAACTATCTACAAAGCATGTAAAATCCATTTACGGATATTTTGCACTGTACACACTATTAGTTTTAGAGAACGAAAAGTTTAAAAAGATGTCTGTTATTAGGACATTTTTCAAGGTTTTTCAATGACAGTAAGAGCTAGGCAGTCAAAAACTACATAAATAGTGATGCAAATGAGTAGCGTACTTAACAATAGCATATTCACTACATTTGGCACTGGGGGCACGTTCCCAATACTTAACCTGCTTATACCCTTTGTATCAGTAAAAAAGCAAATTAATAAATAAGTTATTGAACTTGGCCCATCGTTTTAAATATTGCACTCGTCATTATTATCTTTATGATAATATCTTATTACATAACAGAATTTTTGTTGCTAGGTGGAGATAAGCTCAATTAATTAACAAATATTGAACTTGAAGTATTGAGCAGGATGCAATAAGGTAACCCGCGATTTTTAGGGTTCCGTTGCCAAATGGCAAAAAACGGAACCCTTATAGATTCGTCATGTCTGTCTGTCTGTCTGTCCGTCCGTATGTCACAGCCATTTTATTCCGAAACTATAAGAGCTATGCTGTTGAAACTTGGTAAGTAGATGTATTCTGTGAACCGCATTAAGATTTTCACACTAAAATAGAAAAAAAAACAATAAATTTTGGGGTCCCCCATACATAGAACTGAAACTCAAAAATGTTTTTTTTCATCAAACCCATACGTGTGGGGTATCTATGAATAGGTCTTCAAAAATGGTAACGAAGTTTCTAATATCATTTTTTTCTAAACTGAATAGTTTGCGCGAGAGACACTTCCAAAGTGGTAAAATGTGTGTCCCCCCCCTTAACTTCTAAAATAAGAGAATGATAAAACTAAAAAAAATATATGATGTACATTACCATGTAAACTATCACCGAAAATTGGTTTGAACGTGATCGAGTGAGTAGTTTTTTTTTAAAACGTCATAAATCGTAAACCGCAATTTACCTTACATTCAATCAACTGAAATACATAAATTAAAAAAAAATATATATTTTTAAACCGAGAATACCTACAGGTTTGTACGGAACCCTCGGTGCGCGAGTCCGACTCGCACTTGGCCGGTTTTTATTTTTGTTTTAGCAATTTGCAGGTCACTTTTTCATGAAATAGTAATTCAATGAGATTTTATGAATTAGAGCACAGCCAAATTCATTGAATCCCATTGAATAATTGATGATTTTAATGTCTAGAATTATGTCAATACATGCGCGTTGCAGTCACAAATCATATTTTGTTTAACATACAGCCTGGAAATTAAAAACAAAAATAGGAAAATGTTAATTTCGTGATTTTTTTAATCTTAGCGTGTCCCTCTTAACTCATCGATAAATAGCATAGAACTAGGTTCTATATTTAGGTAAGGTCAAGGTAAGGTAAAGTTGTTAAAACAAAAAAAAACTTTTACTTCCTACAACTGTGGTGGTGTATAATGACCATGGTGACCTGTGGGTGAAATTCTCACGGGTCTACAATTGCACCATATTAATCGTTTGATTTAGTTGAAAATGTGTGCGGATCGAATTAATAATATTTCAGCCTGTAATTTAGTTCTTCAGCGCATATCGCTAGCTCAAATTATGATTTTTGCAGGAACAATTGGTATGGTCGACAAAAATACTACTACTTTTGCATATCATCTATATTGACACAATTTTATTCGATCCTTTGTGCATTTTATAAAACGTAATTTATTTACACCATTATTCATCCTTTTATTATTACTTTTGCTCCGATTTTAACGAATGAGTTTGCTCAATTATTAAGATTAAATAAACTGTCACGGACACATGTCGCTGGGCTTACTTAAAAGCAGAAACGGAGATACTCTGCACGTACGTACGCTTAACAATAAAATCTCTAAGTGGAGATAAAATGAAGAAGATTGCACTCAAATAAATACGGTGTATATATATTAATTACAATATCCACAGCCCTTTGGAAGTTTTATATTAAAATTTATAATCAGTCTTACAGCCAATTACGGATTTACTATCATTTATAGTCTATTCACATGTTTCCCACTCATGTATCTGAATTATTTTTTTACCGGCTTCATATAGATCTATGTACTGGTTGTTAATGTTATTCATTTAGCTATTGCAAAAATATTTAATATACCAAAACATTCTAAATATCTCTGGTGCGTCAAATTTAGGTTTAATTTAATTACGTGGATACATATTTACAGAAGCACGTTGTGAACCTGACCTTGATGTGCGAACGCTACTCTCCGTAAATATTATTCATTTCGAACTGAGTAGCTGATATAATAATGATGAAACTTTATGTAGATAAAGGTATTACATTTGTATGTAAATTAATGTATGAAATTATTATTACCAACAGTAGGTAACAGAATATAAATTCTTTATTACCTACAAAATATTATGAAAAAAAAAACACAATTCTCTACTACTACTGGTACTTTTTAACCGCACAACTCTAGATTCACTACATTTTACCATTTAAATTGACTTGGTGCCCCACTCAGAAATAACGATAATATGATCATAATTATTTATAAACGTTGCCAAAGTAGACTAGATTCGGTTGCAAAAGTGAAAAAACCTTTAAAAGTTTGCTACAACATAAGTAATTTGTGTTGCCAGAGTGCATATTGTAATATTGTATCAAAATATAATTAAAAAAATACAAAGAAATCACGACACTGTAGTGTCGTGTTCTTTTAGATTTTTTTTTAGTAACCATAATTCAACTAGTCGTCGCACATATTATAAATAAAAATTGCTTTCCGTGTCTGTCCCTAAAGTAGCACCGGTATCTGAAAAGTTGTGTGGAAATCGGCGGTCATGATATAGGCATGTGATACGGAGGAATGATGAAAGTTTTGAGTATGAATGTCAATGTTTTTAACAATTTTACTGCCGCGCACCCGGCTCCTGGGTCGAACGATAGTTCGTTCGCATGCCCACGACTCGCTTCCGAGTCCTACGTATAAGTAATTATGTATCTTTCGACCATGCCGAGCACCCGCCTACCGGGTGCAGATCACAAAAATAAGCTAGGTGTGAATACTTTTGAATGATTCTTTTTCAATTGGGCACTGAAAGTGGGAGAAACCAAAGAAACGATGGAGAACTATATGAATGTTGACGACTAATAGAGATGTATGGACGAAACAGACATTTTACGCCGATACCAAATTCATTTGGATAAGAGCAGGAGAATGGATGATTATGGTCAAGTCGTAGAAACCGTGTGAAGCAAAGGCAGGTCGCTAGCTCCGAATAAGGGATCCTGGCAAAATTAATGCGTACATAATTTGCCGATTTGCAGGAGTACAAAAACAAACCGGTATTATTTATTTATTTAGAGGGCGCTTAATTCTTAATAAAACTTATATCTGTCCTGATCATCCTTCTAGACACTTGACCATTTCTGTTTCCCAGGAGTCATCAAAATTTATTTACGGAAAAAATTGAACATTAAATACCTGCCTAGTCCTTTTATTTAGCGTTACTAGCAAGCAGTTATTTCACTCGTCTGTCCTCGTATGTACTTAACAGTAAACGTAAAGGTATTATAAAACGAAATAAATCGACTTGTTTGTTTGATAACAAACAGAGCCACTTATTCAATTCGTCTCATAAAATTTGAATGTCAAGGATACCGAACGACGCACATCCGTATCTAAATATAATTTAGCTAGAGATTAGGAAGACGCATAGGTGTGGCGAGCCAAGTTCAGTTATAAATGATATCATAAAATAAACCAGTTGAAAAAAAAATCGTTTGTCTTTCTGGTGGATATGTTAGGAGGATAGATGAAACACACTATGATATGCGACTAAAGTGTGATAAATCTAAATGTTGATGGATGTGAGTGGAAAGGGAGATCAAAGAAAATATCTCATCGTCATCTCCCACAAGTATGAGAAGACGGAGTGGATTATAATAAGAATATCTTGAATCTACCCGACAAAAGAAGTATGCAGAATATAGTGTTTCATAGCCGAATATTATCTTAAATGAAACAATAAAATGTATCTGTTACATATCACCTAATGGTTGTGTCACTAAATGGTGTTTGCCTTTTAATTTTGCGCCAAACCAATTGAAAAATATACATATTGTGTTATTTTTGTCATTCTGGCGATAAACAGAAATTAAATTCCTGTATAAATATCTGACATAGTTTTTAATGAAACTTAATACAATACTAGATATTTTCCAACTAGTAACTAACGATTTCTCCCTAGATAGTTGGCTACACAATTCCAAGTAAAAGTATTGGTAAAGTAAACAACTCTAGCAAAATAGCAGGAACACTGCAGAGAAGCGTTGAATCGTGAATTTATAGCGTATGCATCGATGGCAATATACTGCACCGTGCAATCTGATATTGTCGTCCGTCCTATATTGCAACTTATTTACCTAGTTGCTTGTTTTTGCGAGTCCGGGTCGCTATCGGAAATTTTCTGATGTTAAAGTTTACGTTGTCTTAATGACACAAAATAAATCTATTAGTTGTTAGCCTACTGTAGCTAGTACCAAAGGTAAGCGCAGCAGAATCTTTGTGTGTGTGTGTGTATGTAAGGCTTGATTTCTGTTTATAATTTTCGGGTGAACACCGAAAATTTGCGGTGTGGTGTGGGTCACACATAACACAGCAACATTCTGAGTGGAAGCCTTCTCGTCACAGTCAAAACGTGCTACAAAGTAAACATAATTCATCATCATTCATTCATTTTTTGTGTTCATTTTTGTAGACTTAGTTTGGTTTTTGGAACGAAGTTCTTGAACATAACTTGCGGCAAGAATTAACTTGTAAAAATCGTCACGGGAAAGGGTTATGCGACTTTTTATTTCATACTAGCTGACCCAACAGACGTTGTCCTGTCTTAACGATAACTATTTTTTTCGAATTGGTATCTATATATATATAAAAATGATACGTGTGTACGTATACGTAGTGTCACGCCATCACGCGTGAACGGCTGGCCCGATTTCACTTTTTTTTTCACATTTTTAATTTTTTTCTTTCATAAGAACCTCCTTCTCCTGACAATAAAAAACACAACAAAAAAAAAAGTAAAATCGGTCCAGCCGTTCACGCGTGATGGCGTGACCAACGGAAATAGGGATTCATTTTTATATATACCGGGTGACACTTTTTAACGTCTTGAAAAAAAATGGGTGTAGTTGGTGAACGCAGTAGAAGCCCTTGGCATAGACATTTTTATTATTTTTATTTTTGAATAACATGTTAATTAAATTGATCTAGCAATAAATACAACACATTTAAAGTAACACTTTCATACTAGAACAATAAAAACAAATTTGGAAGAAAACAAAAAAAAAAAAACAATTAAAATCTATCAAATTCAAATCATATGCACCCTACTCAATGCGCGGTATGTATCAATGATTTCGTAGCGCGGTCCTACCCTTTGAAGTCGGCCAATTGGCCGCCTCATTGATCTTTCGCAGGCGCACGAGCCGCACACTCGTCCCTGTCCGCCCTCATCCCGCGCTCTTTTAGTCACCTGCGAAGAATCTGAAGGCCTTCCTGCTTTCTATTCTAGTTACACAACACACCATATGAAGGTCGAGACGGTAAAAAATGTCATCCGGTATACAAGATAATAGAAAGAGACACAGAGAGAGGGAGATAATTTTCATTGTTTTTGAGGGTACTGAAAACAATAGCGAGGTCGAAATAAACATTAAAGATGGGGACTTTATGAGAGCTTCTAAAAACTTATACAATCAACGCTGGGGATTCAGAGTCATGTACTGAATGTATGATAACAGATTGTACGTCGATGACCCTGCCACCCTGCATACGAGTGTGTTTGTGCGTCGGAGTCTCGCGTAAGAACTTCGTCTTGGACGGGGGTACTCCGACCTTTTTTACACGCTTTATATTAGCTTCACTTGTTTGTTTGTTTGTAACCGACTCTTTATAGCGCGATTTTGACCCACTTTAAACGACCAGATTTCATTCAAAGCACACCCGTCAAAGACCGATGACAATGCTATAATTTCATAAATGTGTGCCATTATCCTTGCCAGGGTTACCAGGACAGCAAAAAAACAGTGTTCGAAAACTACGCAGACATACATCACAAACGCGCTTTTTTCCATTATTTGGTACTTTTTAGTTTGGTTTTCTATGGAAACGTTGTTTTTAGTCTTTTTAAACTAATATTTATTTTCTATTCTTTTTTTAGTTTTCATTGTGATTCCAGTTAATTTATGTTTTTTGCATACATGTTTCTGTAAAAAATAAATCTATTTATCATTCCAACCTTTTTTTTGCCTTTTTTTCTATACAAAGTGTGTCACACACAGCTTTCAACTTTCCGTCCTTACTCATAGTTAAGTATATTTCCATATCGCTATGAGCAATTTAATCTATCTCTTCCATGGATGTTCGTGTAAACTCAAGTTTGATTTTGTATTTAAAAATGGGTCTACATAAAATTATCGTGTCTTCGAAACGAAAAAGCGAAATTTAAAGTATTGAATGAAAAACGTTTTGATATTGTAAGTAATAAAAATGTCATGGAAATTATCCCTCAACGGGGTTGCCCACATTAAGTTTATTATTTCAATCACAGTCTGTTATTTTCAATAACGTATACCTTTTTTTTTATTTTTTTTTTTTTTTTTTTTTTTTTTTTCAGGATGGGAAATCATCAAATGACTTCTCCCGCTCTGGGCGGAGCGGGAGGGCGTGTCAGACTTTTACTGACTAAAACCCACCCGTGTTCCATCAGTTGCCCATGTGCAAGGGTCACGGTATCTCTTTCGAACAATCACGCGACCCCGGCAGGCATCGGTCCTAGTAGACCCCTACACTGCTGCTGACATCTCTTTGAGGCGCGCGTGGAACACTGCGCGCCGTCGACCCGAGCTTGGTCCTTACCGGGCGGCGAGCTACCCATTGCTCGCCACCCGCAAGCTCGCGCCTACGGTGGCCGGGAGTCCGCTATTGACTCCCGACGCCCGGGGCGTCTCCTCCTGCGGCGGCTAGGGACGTGAGGGCGCAGAGACTGCCACTCCCTCACGCGCCCCGCCTCCTCCTTCGCGAGCATTACTGCTTCGCAGAAGGAGGTGACGGCTTCCCATTCCCTCTCGCTCCGTACCATGGCTCGCACCAGGGCCGGACGCGAGAGGTCGCCGCCGCCGATCGCCTCCACGAGGACACGGCGGTGCTCCGCCCAAGCAGGGCACACCTCCACCGTATGCTCCACCGTGTCCTCCAGACGATCCTCGCAATGGAAACACCCGGACGTATCCTCCCGCTTTATCCTGAACAGGAACCCACCGAAGCACCCATGCCCGGTGAGAACCTGCGTCAGGCGGAAGGTGAGGACGCCGTGACGCCTCTCTATCCACTCCTCAAAGAGGGGACTTACCGCCGCAATTGTGGCGTGCCCAGCACTGGGTTGCGACAATCGTACCCGCCATGTCGCCATGAGATCACACCGGAGCTCTGTCCGCCGTGCCGCGATTTGTCGCGGCAGCGGAGTTTCGCCCCGGCGTTTCGCCTCCTCGCGCCACTCCCACATGTGCGCGAGGACCTTTGCCTCCAGATCCCATGGCGGCACTCCGGCAAGGAGGCTCGCCGCCTCGCAAGAGACCGTGCGGTATCCCCGAATTAACCGGATGGCCATGACCCTCTGGGCCGCAAACAACCGGCGCGCTGGGCGCAGCCTCAGTGAGGGCGCCCACACCGGTGCCCCGTAGAGGGCCATGGACCGCACGATCCCCGTGTAGAGCCTCCGGCAGGAGGCGTTTGGACATAACGTATACCTAAGACTTAACCATTGTATTGCTGACTAGTGGACTCGATAGACGTTGTCCTATCGAAATTACTAATAAAAAGTATATAAAAATCATTATTCATATAAATATCACATAGAAAATGTAATTTCTGTTTTCCCCATTTTTCCGCTCTTGCTTTGAGTTTTTACTCCTTTTCATTTTATTTTCAAACCACGAGTTCAAGCGAGACCAACGAACAGCTATCAATTTTTAGATATATTCTAGCTAAAACCCGGCGTGCAATCCCATTTTTTATTTTTATAGAAACCTTCTCCGTACGCACACGTAACTTACCATAGTTTCATGACTATCGGTCGAGCCATTTCCATGATTTTGCAAGACTAACAAACGAAAATTGATTTTATGTATACGAAGAAGATAGATTGTGTTTTTTTACTACCTGTTTGCTGATCGTAAAACGTTGCCAATTGAAAAGATTCTGTAGTCCAGCTATATAAAAGAAGCAGTACAAAGATTCAAATCTGATTTCATTGAAACATCCCAATTCCTAGTCTGTTGAATAGTAAACACGGGATCCAATATAAAAGCAGTATTCTGTAAATATATTCGCCATAAACTCACTTCGAGTTCCACTGCGAACGGGTAACATTTTGCACTGGCTGCCTGTCCTGATAAAAATAAATGTCCCTTTTGTTTTTTTATGTAAACCGTGTCAGTATGGACTTTGTAGTGCAGAAAAAGTGCAATATTTGCACAGCTGCAATAAATTTGCCGATATTATATAAGAAATTGGGCCACCACTGCTCCTAACTTACGAGTTCAAACCCAAGCAGGCACATTACTTTGTGTAAATTATTTCATCGCCACTGCTCTCAAAACGGTGAAGCAATCGTGAGGAAACCGGCATGTCTTAGAACCAAAAATTCGAAGACATGTGATATCTACCAACCCGCGCTGGGCCCGCGTTGTGGATTATGGCCCACTCCCTTTCACCAAGAGGAGGCCTGTGTCCCAGCAGTGGGAACATTATAGGCTGATGATGTTATAAGAAATTACAAGTTAAAAATGTTCAGTGCTTTCAGTGCTGCTAACTGTAAGGGTTCAAAGACCATCATCTTCTGCCTGGCTTTTTCTCAATTATATTCGAATTGGTTTCCAGTCTAACCAGATTCAGCTGAATACCAGTATTTTACAGAGAGCAACTGCCTACCTGACCTCCACAACCTAGTTACTGGGTAACACGATACCTCTATGTGACACGATACCTCTATGTAACACAATATCTCTTGGTAACATGATACCTCTTGGTAACACGATCATCATCATCATCATTTCAGCCGTAAGACGTCCACTGCTGGACTTAGGCCTCCCCCTATTTGGGGGGCTTTGCCATAATCGCCACGCTTGGCAGGCGGGTTGGCGATCGCAGTGTGGTGGTAAAATGCATAGAGAACGCTGCTGCCCATTCTCTAGTAAGCCCCTTAGTCGCCTTTTACGACACCCACGGGAAGAAATGGGGTGGTGTTATTCTTTACGTCCGGCACCACACGGTACGGTGGTAACACGATACCTCTTGGTAACACGATACCTCTTGGTAACACGATACCTCTTGGTAACACTAGTTGTTAGACTTTCGGGCTACTGATGACTCGTAATGACTGTCGAAATTCACCAATAACAGCGGAGACCAATGAATTAACGTGGCAGGCACGGAAACCATCCACAGACAACCGCAGCAAGCGTAGCTTACCCTGATCGATCAACCAGTGCGGTTGTAATCACTTAGTCACAAGCCCCTCAAAGATGCATAAAGAAAAATGTTACTGTTACCACGTCCTCATTCCGATCCATGGACGGTTTCCTTGCTGCCCTCTATCAGCGATGCCGAAAACCGAAGTCCGTACCCCATAGAGTAGTTGCTCAAGTTGTAAGTTTTTAAGCCCTGCCTTAATTTATTAAGGGAGCCACGGCAAGTCCGATTAAGCAACCGACAACCTCATATGTTGGCGCAGCATGGGAGAGGCTTATGTCCAGCAGTGGACTGCGATAGGCTGATTTGATGGATAATGGAACCTCATACGTTTTGATGATCAGACTTCTTCCCAAAAAAAAAATCCTACACGTACGTTCCCCCCACAGTGAGTGGCAGTAAATAGAGCTCAAATGGTTCTTAGTCCTTACAAATAATGTTAAGAGTTTCTTTTTAAAATGCTAAATACCTAAACGTGCATACTTATTGCAGAGTTTTTTTTAGCAAGAACGAAGTTTATTCTCCTCGTTACGACCCAGCTAACGCATTTAGTGTTTCAGAAAGATGCTTATGCTGCTTAATGCATGGCATTTACATTGGATACTTTACAAACTGCTCACGTACACGAAGTTCGGAGAAAATTAGCGAAAAGGTAATAAAGTCATAAGGCACTGCTGAATTCCCCTCAGTCCTACGTGAGAGGCAGACGCTAACAAACGCGGTGCGACAAAATCAAAAATCATAAAATGGTGGTATTGCTTTTAAATATGAATTGCATTTCGGGCACATTGTTCTACATATGTACCTACTCGTAGTTACCTTGAGGTAACATATCAAGTTACCTGCTGTACCACTACTTAAATTCATGTTTACAAATATTCTAATATGATAGAAAAAGTACAACGTGAATTTTTAAAAGCCATACATTACCGTTGTTTTCGTACGTATACATCTTACAGTGACTTACTGAATAACTTCAAAGCATTAAATCTAGACGTATAATGTTGGAATCAACGTTTCCGTTTGATTTAGGTAATAATTCATATTATTGTATAAGCAACTGAATATGTTATGTAGTACCAAGAACAACTGTAATGAGAGGTTGTCAGACTAATCATAGTCTGACAACTTCTCATTGTTTGTCGTTCTCAAGTGTTGGGTTGAGTTGAATGTATACAGAGTGTTGATGACTTTAGCAATGGCTCTAAATAGGCATTATGTGAGAAAATATTTCAAAACTAAATACTTTACGGCATTAGAAGGCTGAAAGTCACCCACAGGGCAATAGAGAAGGCTATGCTTGGAGTTTCCCTATGCGATCGAATCAGAAATGAAGACATTCGTAGGAGAACCAAGATAACCGACATAGCCTGAAGAATTGTCAAACTTAAGTGGCATTGGGCAGAGCACATTGCTCGCAGAACTGATGGCAGATGGGGCCGGAAGGTTTTCGAATGGTGACCGCCTATAGAAAACGTAGCGTTGGAGGGACTCCGACAAGATGTACCGATGACCTGGTGAAGGCCGCAGGAATCCGCTGGATGCGAGAAGTACAGAATCGGTTGAAACGGCGTTGCTTAGAGGAGACCTATGTCCAGCAGTGGACGTCTTTCGGCTGAAATGATGATGATGAAATATTTGACGCGAGATTTTGTGAAGTTTATTCCTAAACGTTGATGAAAGATAAACCGGCCAAGTGCGAGTCGGACTCGCGCACCGAGGGTTCCGTACAAAACCGTATTCATGGTTTATGCATAAGGTTTATGTTTATGAAATTAAATGTTTTTTTTTTTTATATTTTAGTTGATTGAATGAAAGGTAAATTGCGGTTTACGATTTATGACGTATTAAAAAAAAACCACTTACTAGATCTCGTTCAAACCAATTTTCGGTGGAAGTTTACATGGTAATGTACATCATATATTTTTTTTAGTTTTATCATTCTCTTATTTTAGAAGTTACGGGGGGGGGGGGGGGGGTTACACACATTTTACCACTTTGGAAGTGTCTCTCGCGCAAACTATTCAGTTTAGAAAAAAATGATATTAGAAACCTTAATATCATTTTTGAAGAGCTATTCATAGATACCCCAAACGTATAGGTTGGATGAAAAAAAATATTTTCAGTTTCAGTTCTAAGTATGAGGAACCCCAAAATTTATTGATTTTTTTCTATTTTTGTATAAAAATCTTAATGCGGTTCACAGAATACATCTACTTACCAAGTTTCAACAGCATAGCTCTTATAGTTTCGGAGAAAAGTGGCTGTGACATACGGATGGACGGACAGACAGACAGACAGACATGACGAATCTATAAGGGTTCCGTTTTTTGCCATTTGGCAACGGAACCCTAAAAAGCGTTTAAACGTTAAAATTGTATCGCTACCTACATACGTACATACATAGACTCACTCCTTTTTTCCATGGGGGTAGGCAGAAACTACATAACGCTACCTGCTAAAATCCTAACAGACGCTATTTGCTGCGTTTAAGTTCATACATCTGGTCATACCAGTACTACGTACTTGACCTGACCTAACCTAAGTGTCACCTAACTCTCAGAATGTATCGTTAAAGAGGTGCTAATCATTACT
Organism: Aporophyla lueneburgensis; assembly: GCA_932294355.1. Lineage (NCBI taxonomy): Eukaryota > Metazoa > Arthropoda > Insecta > Lepidoptera > Noctuidae > Aporophyla > Aporophyla lueneburgensis. The sequence goes on along the minus strand of OW028758.1, from coordinate 7,316,221 downwards.
CAACTTATGAGACTGCCTGATCTACAATGACTTCATTTATTTATTTATTTATTAAGCAAGCCACACCAACGACATATTTACAGTGATATTAACATAATGTGATGTCGAATTTTAGTCCTGTGTAAATACATCACTTATAGGCATGCACAACATTCATTTTACAAGGTGATTAAATTCTTCGATTACATTATTAAATTCCAAAATATTACAAATAAGATTAAATTATAAAATAAAATAATATATATCGTCACATTACACGAAAACAATGCCCATCAAATTAAATTAAAAATGCACACGTACATAACACAAACTGCATATCTAATAAAATAACAAAGATAATATAAATGATAAGAATAAAATACAAATATGGTTTCTAACTCTAATTAAATTAAATGAAATCATACAGAAATTCATACAGAAATCCTCTAGGTTTTACTGACATAGCTTCACGGAGAAAAATGGGTCTGTAGCCATTTAACGAAGCGAGCTTTTTGGTTTAATTTCATCAAAGAACATGCTCATGAAACAAAGATACTTTAGTGTGTGTAAGATTATTATCATTGTCGGGGGAATAGTTGTTTATGAAACCCACGCAAAGTTATTATTAAAGTACGTAAAGGAATATTATACATTGCCTGAAATGTTTAACAGTATCTGTATCTCAAGATGAACACAGATATAGAGTTTGGTTTGTACACTCTGAAAAGACTCAACACGAATGTAAATACTGATAGTTTGAAAAAAAAAGGACTTTTTTGTTTGACTGGCCTGTTAGTCTAGTGGTTAGTGTCCCTGACTGCTAAGACTGAGGTCGTGGGTTCGATTCCCACCCAGGACAAATCTTTGTGTGATGAGTACGAACATTTGTTCTGTGTCTGGGTGTAATTTATCTATATGTATGTATTTAGAAATATATAAGTATGTTTATCAGTTGTCTGGTTCCCATATTACAGGCTCTGCCTAGATCAAATAACGGTGTGTTGGTTGTCCTAAGATATTTATTTATTTATTTGTAGATTTTGTTAGTTAGCTATTTTATTTAATACTTAGTGTATACCTTTTGTTGATGTCTCCGAAATTAATACAATATACTGGGTGTTAGTGTAAACACCGTTATCCTTGAAACCAGTGATTTGGTTTCGTTAATAGAACGTAAAATCAATGAAAAAAAAAACAACTTTTTTTTTTAAAGAAAATCTGCATTTTTCCTCAAGAATATTTCACCCTATGCGCGAGGGCAGCAAACTTCGAGAACCACACCGCGTTGCACGACGCGACGCCGACACGGGTCGCGACCCCGCAGTCAGTCAGCTGGCAGTCTCGCTAGCGATCACACGTAACGCCGCGTCTTAGCGTCCGTCGCTCATTTCTCGCGCGTGAATTGAGTGTGTTACAATGTCTTACACAAATGAACAGTGAACCGAAATGGCTCGGCTTTACGCCATTGCGGGTAATAATCTGAACGGGGCGCGTAGGATGTACGCAGAATTGTTCCCTGGACAACCTGTGCCAAACCGTGAAACGATGTTGGCGGCGCGCAACGTACCTACGGCCAGTTCACTGTGCCGGCGGTTCAATTTTCAATGTTTCCCACTGGACACTATGGACAATACTCTCCTCATCGATCGTCAACATCCATATCATTTCAGCCGGTCCAAGAACTAAATGATAACGATCGCATACCACGGATGGTATTTTCGCAGTGGCTTATCAATAACCTCGATAACAACAGAATGTTGGACGGACCCCATTTTGAACACGTGTTGAGGTTAATGTAGGTCGGTAAGTGTTGATATTTTATTCGGTCAGTGTAAATTTAATTTAATTTTTAATTAAACTGTACATAAAATTGTGATTAACTTTTTAAATACGCTAAAAGTACCTACCCAATGGTTTGGTTTATTAAAAACAAAATGTTTTCAAATCATTTAGAATCCAAAGCCATTTCGAATCAAATTTACATTTAGACTCGTCACGCAATACCAAAGGTAGGTATTTGTGGCTGTCCTAAGCCAAGATAAGTATGATGGGAAAGTTACATCACAGGTAATGTGTATTTATGTGTTGTGTGGACGGGACGGCTGGCGATCGTTGTAGTGATTACGTCACTGATGCGCCTATCCATGAATTTGCGGGCGGTCTGGGATAAAATCCGTTCTAAACCTTTTTAGGAAAATATTTTTGTTTTTTTGTAACTCGCTCTGTTATTTTATATTTAAGTCAAATTACCCATGGGTTAAGTGACAACGGTGTTTACCCTTACAGTCTGTATACATCGTAATATTTTAATCGTCTTACAATGGCAGCCCACTTCATGTATCCAATGACTACTACACATCCATAAAAAAAATAACATTTGAATAAATAACAAAAAAAATATTCACTATGATGATGTATGACGTAGTTTGAAATTGATATTTTGTCTCATGGAAAATGGAGATGGAATGATCTAGTCGACTTGTGCGCTGGGTAGGTATGTTCTGTACCGTCTGATACGTAATAATTATTAACAGGATGTTTCATAATTCTAATGCATTTTTTTTTCTTAGTACCTATTATCTTAATTAATGAAAAAAAAAACACGCCTAGAGGTATACATATTATGTCGGATATATTGAGTGGACAGCCTTTGTAAGACGACAAAAATGTCACATTGTATATAAAACAAGGAATCACTTGCGTTATTAACTTCTGAGACATCAAAAGGAAGTAATTAATAATGTCTAAAAACAAAAGGCCCTTAGTATTTTTGAAGATTTTTTCATACGGGAAACGGATTCAATGATTTATAGACACTATAATCATTTTTAGAAGCTGACAAAAACCTGGTGTTGCTAACGTTTTAAATTTTACCATGCATGGCTGCAGTCTTTCAACATCACATGACAGGTTTTTTTACCACTTATGTTCAGTTCTTATAAAATATATAAAACAACATTTCTTCCCAAAATATAACTTCGTCTTTACATCTCGTATTCTGAACAGGAAAGTTCTCAACAACTCTCAAAATGACACGTTCCTTACAACCTCAGTACAAAAAATAATGTCATTACCTACTTATACATAATTTACATACAAAAATAACCTCGTGGCAATTAATTAAAGCGCTGAGAACAGCCGCGTAAGTTTCCCACTCGCGGTACGAACTTTGTTTGCCGGGTGTAATGAATGTACCACGCCACTTGTTTCGACTACCCTCCGCATGTTCGAGGTAGGGCTTCCATGATATTTAGATAGGTGCTTTCAGGACTTGTTTTGTTAACTGTGTAGTGACCTACATATTAGGAGCATACGAGTAGCCGGGACGGAGCCCGGCCGCGCACTGAGGTGCAGACCACGGACTCGTGGTATTTTACGTGCGCGCGCGCCGGCGCATCACAGCACCAACGTCATACCAGCCTCGGAAGTAAAAGCATACTGAGACGTAGCCCCAGTGCCAATAATATTTATAGTGTGCGTACAGACGGCGCTATACGTCACACGCGTGCTAGAATGAGATGGGTGCGCGGTCATTTTGGACTTTTACATTTTTGAGTTTTGGTACCTAGCGCTCTCCGATTGGTTGCCTGATATTTTGCATATAGTAGCGCAGCTACAAATTGTGAGACCCAAAATTGTATGTAAGGCAGACTATCATCTCAATAAACATTCTCTCAAGTATTCCCTACATTTGAGTTTTACTTACTTAGTTAAAACCCTAAATTGGTGACCCCGACGTAAGACCGCAAAATAATCATGGCGACGTCAAGTGAACAACCTCCAAAACTATCTCTAAGCCAAGAAGACGTCGAAACGATCTCAGTCAAGGCGCGCTTGCCCCAGTTTTGGCGAGACAAACCCAGACTCTGGTTCGCTCAATTTGAGACTATGCTCATCAACCAGAAGCTCGGCGATGAAAACAAATTCGGCCTCGCCGTCGCGCAATTGGAGAAAATAGACGTGGAACAGATCAGTGACATAATTATGTCAGCGCCTAACACGGGAAGATACGAAGATCTGAAGAAAAGACTCATATCGGTGTATGAAGAATCCGAGAGCAAACAACTTCAGAAACTCCTAAATGAAGTCGAACTAGGAGACCAGCGTCCATCACAGCTTCTTCGTCGAATGCGAGATCTAGGACGAAATATGATACCTGACGACACCCTACGCATGTTATGGATGAGTCATTTACCATCATCAACGCGAGCAGTACTTTCGGTCAGCGAGGAATCAAAGTTGGATGCACTGGCAGCGATGGCAGATAAAATGGACGAGCAGACGAAGGAAGTGAATTCCGTATGTTCCTGTACCCACGCCAGCAAGAAAACCGAACAACCATCAACGTCAGCGGATTTAAAAATAATCGAAATGATCGAATCACTGTCGAAAGAGGTCGCTGCGTTGAAAATGGACCGATCCCGAAGCCAGTACCGCCGACCTCGTTACCAAGGTTCACAGCGATCACGATCACGTTCCAAATCAATGAAACGAACCTTTTTTTTTTTTTTTTTTTTTCAGGATGGGAAATCATCAAATGACTTCTCCCGCTCTGGGCGGAGCGGGAGGGTGTGTCAGACTTTTACTGACTAAAACCTACCCGTGTTCCATCAGTTGCCCATTTGCCAGGGTCACGGTATCTCTTTCGAACAATCACGCGACCCCGGCAGGCATCGGTCCTAGCAGACCCCTACGCTGCTGCTGACATCTCTTTGAGGCGCGCGTGGAACACTGCGCGCCGTCGACCCGAGCTTGGTCCTTACCGGGCGGCAAGCTACCCATTGCTCGCCACCCGCAAGCTCGCGCCTACGGTGGCCGGGAGTCCGCAATCGACTCCCGACGCCCGGGGCGTCTCCTCCTGAAACGAACCTCAATCTGCTATTTCCACAGAAAATTTGGAAGAGAAGCCTACAGATGTCGCAGTCCGTGTAATTTTGACAGCAAGAACAAACCAGCGGAAAACTAAAAGCTGCTTCAGCTGCGACGGGAGCCGAAGTGAACGAGATATCGAAGTACCGTCTATTTATTAAAGATTTATCATCGGGATATAACTTCCTTATTGACACTGGTGCCAACGTCTCCGTGCTACCAGCACTAAGAACAGAAAAACAAAGGCAGAAGCCAACAAGTCATCTGTATGCCGCCAACGGCTCATCAATACCGTCCTACGGTGAACGATCCATGGTGCTAAATATCGGACTGCGCCGACCATTTCGATGGAACTTCGTGATTGCAGAAGTCAAGCGACCAATACTAGGCGCCGACTTCCTTCACAAACATAAACTTACAGTTGACATACATGGGAGACGACTCATCGACAAACAAACAACCTTGTCCGTAACCGGCTACGTCACACCAATATCGGATCAAAGCATCAATACCGTAGACGAACAGCAGCCATACCATGACTTGCTTGCATTGTATCCGGACATAACTCGACCAAACCTAAAGTTTTGTCACAGCGAAGTGGAACATCATATCAAAACATCGGGCCCGCCATTATACGCAAAAGCAAGACCACTACCACCACACAAGTACCAAGCAGCAAAGGAAGAGTTCGAGGCAATGATCGAGCAAGGGATTTGCAGACCGTCAAACAGCCCGTGGGCCAGCCCGCTTCACCTTGTACTTAAAAAGGATGGAAAATACCGAGCGTGCGGAGATTATCGCCGACTCAACGCAATAACCGTTCCAGATCGGTATCCTATACCGAGACTTCACGATTTCACGTACAATTTATTAGGCAAGAAATTCTTCTCCATAATTGATTTAAAAAAGGCGTATTATCAAGTCAGAAATCGTGAAGAAGATATAGCTAAGACGGCCGTGATAACACCATTCGGCCAAATTGAATTTACAAGGATGTGCTTCGGCCTACGAAACGCTGGGCAAACCTTCCAGCGACACATCGACAACGTGTTACGAGGACTACCCGTTTTCCCTTTTGTCGACGATATTCTGGTGGCATCGAAAACAGAAGAAGAGCACAGAAGAGACCTTGAGGAAGTGTTCAAGAGGCTGCATGAAAATGACTTGCAATTGAATGTCACAAAATGCATTTTTGGGCAGACAACACTTGATTTCTTAGGCTATACAATATCGGCCGAAGGAATCAAGCCAACAAATGAAAAAACAAAGGCTATTACATCATATCCCATACCAGAAACTATCCAGCAACTGCGACGTTTCCTGGGAATGATGAACTTTTATAGAGGAAACATCCCTCACGCCGCTGACCACCAAAAAGAGCTCAACATGTATCTCCACGACTCCAAGAAAAATGACAGAACCAAAATACAATGGAGCGACATAGCAATACAGGCATTTAATAAGTGCAAAGAAGACATCAAAGACGCCGTCCTTTTGTCATATCCATCATCAAGTTCACCCTTTGCTTTGATGACGGATGCATCCGAGTCCTGCGCAGGAGCAGTACTTCAACAAAAAATCAAAGGAAATTGGAAACCGATCGGATTTTACTCGAAGAAATTCAACGACGCCCAAAAGAAATATAGCACCTATGACCGAGAGCTACTATCCATTTACATGGCTGTTCGATACTTTCGTCGGATTACAGAAGGCCGTGACGTCACTGTGTTCACGGACCACAAGCCACTCGTCAATGCGCTGAACGCAAACAGCAAGAACGAAACACCGCGACGCGCGAGATATTTGGAATATATTAGCCAATTCATTACGGCTATACGACACATATCCGGTAAAGATAACGTAGTCGCGGACGTGTTATCTAGAGTTGAAACAATCACTTGCCCGACGCCAATCAACTACGGCGAGTTAGCTAAATCACAAGCACAGGACACCGAGCTAACACAGATGGTGAAGAGCGGTCGCTGTGTTTTCAAGTGTATTAAGCTACCAGGATGCTCGACAAAAATCAGCTGTGATTTGTCAACGGGACAACCTCGCCCATACTTGCCCGCTGCGTTCAGGAAACAAGCATTTCAAGCAATTCATGAACTCAATCACCCCGGCGTTAGAGCGACAAAGCGACTAATCACAACACGGTACATCTGGCCCTCAATGAAGAAAGATGTCACGGATTGGTCAAGAGCATGCGACCAGTGTCAACGAGTCAAAGTTCATCGCCACACCAAAGCACCGATATCGAGTTACACACACGTTGACAGATTGGCACATCTGCATATTGACATTGTTGGCCCACTACCAATATCAAACAACTGTCGATACTTGCTGACGATGATAGACAGAGCAACCAAGTGGCCAGAAGCACACCCCATCGAAGAAATAACTGCCGAAAAAGTGGCAAATGTCTTGTACGAGAACTGGATAGCTAGATTCGGTTGCCCGGCAACGATAACAACAGACCGCGGCACGCAGTTCGAATCCGAACTATTCAACAAACTAATGCAGCGCATGGGTATTCAACGAAATCGTACCACAGCATATCACCCTCAAGCCAACGGACTTATCGAGCGCTGGCACCGTACGCTGAAGACATCACTAACTGCAAAACTAAATTCAACCAGCTGGACTTACGAACTGCCAACAGTATTGCTGGGTCTACGTGCTGCATTCAAGGCCGACATAGGAACAAGCACAGCTGAACTTCTGTACGGGCAAACATTACGATTGCCAGGGGAATTTTACGGAGAACCACCGATCACCACCAAGTTCAACCACACGCCATCACACTTCTTAAGCCATCTTAGTGAAGCTCTGAAAAAGGCTCAGATACAGCGTGTAAGCAACACAAATCAGGCGGTGTTCGTGCACGGCGATTTAAACAAATGCACACACGTATATATTCGCAATGACGCAGCCCGCAAGCCATTGACACCGACGTACAGCGGTCCGCATAAAGTGATCGAACGTAACAAGAAATACTTCAATGTGCAGTTGGCAAACAGAATCGTAAACATATCGATAGACAGATTGAAGCCAGCCTACTTCCTAAATACAGAGGAGAGAAAAGAAGACAGATCAACTTACGCTCACATTACAAGATCAGGCAGAACATCAAAACCACCTGTGCGCTTCGCTGGCGGGGAGTGATGTAGTGACCTACATATTAGGAGCATACGAGTAGCCGGGACGGAGCCCGGCCGCGCACTGAGGTGCAGACCACGGACTCGTGGTATTTTACGTGCGCGCGCGCCGGCGCATCACAGCACCAACGTCATACCAGCCTCGGAAGTAAAAGCATACTGAGACGTAGCCCCAGTGCCAATAATATTTATAGTGTGCGTACAGACGGCGCTATACGTCACACGCGTGCTAGAGTGAGATGGGTGCGCGGTCATTTTGGACTTTTACATTTTTGAGTTTTGGTACCTAGCGCTCTCCGATTGGTTGCCTGATATTTTGCATATAGTAGCGCAGCTACAAATTGTGAGACCCAAAATTGTATGTAAGGCAGACTATCATCTCAATAAACATTCTCTCAAGTATTCCCTACATTTGAGTTTTACTTACTTAGTTAAAACCCTAAAACTGTAATCAAATTTTATTCTGTATATAATATGTCACCGTCAAATTGTAAATACCGTTAGATTACAATCCAACTAGCGAGATGGTAATCCGCCGAAAGATTGTGAACAGTTAGATTAATATTTACAATTTGACGGTGACATATCCGTAGCTTAATCACTGAGTGTTGACTGCAATCTATCAATCTGATTAGCTTTTTCCCAACTAAGTTGTTGTTCCAGTCTTACCGAATGCAGGTGAGTACCAGTATTTTACATGAAGTGACTTTCTATCTGACTTGTACAAACGCCAGCACTTGAATGAAGCTACTACAATCTGTCAAATTTCTTTAGTAGGTTTTCAACTTTATCGCTAAAGTTGAAGTAGAGGTAGAGGTTCAAGATTCCCCCCAGTGGGTTCCCGCATTGACGAGGCGGGGGGCTCAGTAGCCGTGGTTTACAACCCCACGGTGAAGCTAAGAGGAACCCGAGGAGGGGCCGTTCGTCAGGGCTTTTCCGCTCGAAGCCGACGATGTAGCGGCCAACGCGGTGTCGTTTGGCGACAACGCAAATGCGGTGGGCCACGATGTCCTAGTATCTGGGGCATCGCGGCTGAGGGTTGGAGGCCGCGGTGGGAGAGGAGTGCCGGTATTGAGGTGCGCCGCTTTCCCTACCTTCCGCGGCCTGAACGGGTCGCCACCGTCCGATGGCGGACGCGGTGGGGCCGCAGGGGAAGAGGAGTGTTGGTATAGCGTTGGCCACTCTTCCTAATCCATGCGGCCAAAAATGGTAGGCGGCGGGGCCACTGTCCTGACCCGTCGCAGGGGGACCAAGGGTTCCATTCGCGAGGTCGTGTGGTGTCCATGTGCTACTTGGTCCCCGGGGTGGTCACGGCGTGTTATGTGTTCATGCGCGCCGTGAAAGGGGGTATCCTCCAGAGGTGGGTCCGGCAACGGACAGCCGCGGCGGGTTCGCAGAAGAGATTTTCGTTTTCGTGTTCCCGCCATAGCGGGGTAGGAGGACACCGTGGAGTTTTAGTGGGTTGGAGTCCCACATAACTGCGCTATTTCCCCGTGGTAGCATAGTATGAATGAGCATTTCTCCACGAAAAAAAATAAAATAAAGAGGTTCAAGATTGATTTGAAAAATTTGACAGTTTCGGATAACTTGATGTGCTGGCGTCTATACAACCCAGTGACTGGGTAAAACGATACCCCTTGGTAAAACTGGTGGTCTGACTTCGGGCTCCTGATGACCCTTGACGGCTTTTCATGGATCCATAATTGACAGCTATGTGATAGATTGTCACAAATCCATAACGACCTTGCAGCTATTATTATTAAGCCATGAGCCTGACTGCTTTTTATGTCTCTAACAAAAGACTTAGTTGAAATTATTTTACCGAGCCAAAAGGTTTATTCATTGTGTATACTCTGTTTCACACAGTTTTGTCATCAGTCGCTCTCGAAACAATGTCCTTATTGTGAAGAAACTTAATACTCTCTTGATTCAGCAGCAATTTAGGTTTTCCGATGAAATCAAATAGACAAATTTATTCAAGAAAAAGGGTTTCTTGGTGATTCAGTAGAGTATTGTTCAGTTTCCTGATGGTTCAGTGCTCCTTGGTAAGCCTCTTATCTATATTTATCAACCTAACCTTCTTTTTGGTCTGGTCTTGAAAATTCATATCAATATGCTGACAAAATACCTGCAAATTATCAAAAATATGAACTCGTAAATAATATTAGTGCGAATTTTTCAAACATTCCGGTTAAGAAGATTCGCTGACAAGGGTTGATAAAGGTATACTTCCGCTGTCCTGTCATGTGAAGGGATGAGTGAAAGACGATTAGCTAAAAGGATTTATGGTGAGAATTTGAGTGAAAATCCGAGAAGGGACACAGAAAAAGACATACATTTTCTGACCTTCGGGTAAGTTATATGAATTCGTCTCACTGATTCAAAGTGAAAACTGATACTAGTTTCAATTACAATTCGAGACTTTTGGAGGTAATCTCTAAGCTATTGCTTCATAGGTTTAGTAAATTCGTCTCTACAGCAACGTACACAATGAACGTGGGTAAAACTGTCAAAATGAAAGATACCTTAAAGAAAAAAAATATCTAATAAAAACTTTTTTCCAAAAAAAAACAACCGACTTCCTTAAAAACACTACAAAGTGAAAAATAACTTTAATTTCGGAAGTCGGTGTCTTAGGATTTTTATTTAAGGTTTTTGCCACCGACTTCCGAAATTAAAGTTATTTTTCACTTTGTAGTGTTTTTAAGGAAGTCGGTTGTTTTTTTTTGGAAAAAAGTTTTTATTTTTAAATTTTTAGTTATAGTATCTATCCCGCACTAATTTCATACAAACAATGGATATTTATGCGATAGCAGAAATCGCGGTTGATTTGCTGTCATTTTTTAAAGAGTTCTGATGTCTGTCTCCGGAAGTCATCATCAGATTTATATGAAACTTATATGGGACCATTTCGAAATAAACCCCTTTCGAACAAAAAAAGAATTTTGCAAATCCGTTTATATATGAAGGAGTTATGGCCGAACATACATAAAAAAAAAAAAAAAAAAAATATAAACATCCGAATTGATAACCTCCTCCTTTTTGAAGTCGGTTAAAAATAGAACTACTGCTGGGCACGTGCAACGTTGGAAAAAAAATAAAGTTTTTTTACCTTTTTGTCGTTTTCGTTTTCACAACAAATTTTTACTATTGGTGGATAAAATTTATTATATAATACCAACTAACCTATTCGCAGTATTTTGAATTTGTTTTTCTATGACTTAAGTAGCTAACTATCTCGCACTCTCTCTCGTTGGTTTGTGGTTGCAAGCATTACTATTGAGCATGAGGTCCTGGGCCGATTCTGTGAAAGTTTTTAACTGAAAACAACATTTCAAATCGATATTCGAACAAGTATTTTTTTTTAGTAATGTCTAGAGTTTTTCCGTTGAAACTAATTAAAATATTTTTCTCGGTGCAAACGTCGTTTATACTAGTAGCAGCCCGGAGTTTTTTGTGCCCGGTTGATGACAAAAAGCTCGCCCGCTATGCCATGGGACTTAGGCATAACTACCGAAATAAGGTACAACCACATTTTGCCAGCTATAGCCATAAGTACACCTCTGCCCAACCATTCAGAGAATACAGTCGTGATGTTATGGTAGGTAACATTTCATAAAGTTACATTCCAAAAATATGGACACCACAACGTTACTTTAAAATGTAGACGAGTTGGGAACATCTTTACACCGATATATTATGTGTACCTGAGACATAATTTGGTTAAATTGTATAACTTCAATCGTATGTTAGTTTGTGGGCGACATAATTCTAGGCTTTGTTGGGACTTTTTGAAACTTTCAATAGGTAGTAAGGGTGTAATAACCTCCTTTTGAATAGCTTTCTTTTTTTACATAATTTATTTATTTATTTAAGCCTTTTAATTCCCAAAAAATAATAATAATACAGTAACAATTTTAACTCATACTATCTTAAAATACTCGTACGGATTATAAATTCATTCACAGTAATAAAAACATGCAATAAAGTAATCATTACATATCATTACATATTATAAAATAAAGTCACTTCGCTGTCTGTCTGTCTATCCCTATGAATGCTTATATCTTTAAAACTACGCAACGGATTTTGATGCGGGTTTTTTTAATAGATAGAGTGATTCAACAGGAAGGTTTATCATTACATATTATAAAATAAAGTCACTTCGCTGTCTGTCTGTCTGTCCCTATGTATGCTTATATCTTTAAAACTACGCAACGGATTTTGATGCGGGTTTTTTTAGTAGATAGAATGATTCAACAGGAAGGTTTATATGTATATAACATGCATAATATAGTAAAGAAACACTGATGACTTTAGAGGTTTCTAATGTGATGTCATAAATAAACTCATTTTTTTGCGCTTACATTGCCAACGCTGGCTGAACCCTACGAAATAGATCAAAATAATGTACTACAGTATTGTACACCTTACAAAGTTCTACATAAAAGTCCGTGATGGTATATGTCTATCTCTTAGGGATAATCCACAATAACCATTTTTTATCCTTTAATTTTTATGAGAAATAATGGCTTATTTGCGAAGCGATTTTAAGCAATACAGCATTAATTATTATCTAATTAAATACATTAGATATATTGTGCATTTCATGTAGATCAAAATTGCCTTTTACAGCATATCAATAAAATGAATATTTTAGAAGATATCAGAGATTATAATAAAATAGCCGCAGAGCGGCTAGCGGGCCGTTCCGCGTCCGGCCATCTCGCTTGGCAGCGGTCGGGTAGTGCAGGATTAGTAGGATTGTAATTCATGGGCTTCATAGTAATAAATGCATATCATCATGTGTGTTCGAAGTACTCAAAATAAAGCTAATTGTATTATTTCAAGTAAGAGACCGCGAAATATGGCTTAGATGTTTAGATTTTTGGATGGATTTGGATTTTTGGTTATCCTGGATACTTACCAAATATAGCAAACGATAGATATTTTATCCCGATAGTAGTTTCCCGGGTGATATTTTCTGACAGCTATACGGGCAAAGCCATTGGCCAAAGTACTATTCTTATAACTGTGTTTAATTTGGTGTCTGGTAAATAACTGAGTGTTTATATAGGTAGAATAGGAGCGTTAAGAAAAACGAGGAAGACTTATATTCAATTCAATCCAGCCCTATGTCGCAGTCTTCTTACTCTGAATACTATTAGTTTTATTATAAGTACATCAAACACACAAGATATGTAAGGATCGTAGCAGGTGGCGTTCCGTAGTTTCTGCCTACCCCCATGGGAAAAAGGCGTAATTTTATGTATGTATAACATGGATTAGTACATTCTTACCGCGGTAATACATCCTCTTGCGATAATTGCCGACATCTACGCGGGCGAAGCCACAGGCAAAAGCTGGTAATAAATAATTCACAATTATTTCTTTAAATAAATAGATTGCACATATAATAAAATTGTATAAAATTTAATAATTTATAATAGAATTGATTGATTTATTATTTAAAGGCCTCCTCCATCCTATGCCATTCCTCTCTGTCTTGGGTTATTCGAGTCCAGCTGGGGCCGGCCACGGCCATAATATCGTCGCACCACCGGCGCCTGGGTCTACCTCTGGTGCGTGGTACATCCCGAGGTTACCAATGGAGAACTCTCTAACTCCAGCGTCCATCTTTAGCTCTGGCTACGTGTCCTGCCCATCGCCATTTCAACTTACAAGCTAGTCCCACGGCATCCATTATTTTAGTGCATAGTCGTATCGTTTTTTTACATTATCTATACTTAATATTATAAAGCTGAAGAGTTTGTTTGTTTGTTTGATTGATTGACCGCGCTAATCTCAGGAAGTACTGTTCCGAATTGAAGAATTCTTTTTAAATAATAATAATAAATAAATAAATAAATAACATTTATTTCAGACCATCAGTCCATATTTTAAAACACTACAGTTTTACACACAAAAAATAAAAAGAAACAAAAAGATACACAAAAAATACAAAAAAGCTCTATTTTATATACTGGAATGACGCACGGTGAGTGGTCATCCCGTTCCACATCAATGGACTGTCCACTCTGTCGGCCATGATAGCCACCAAGCTGTTGGAGCTATCGCGCACTCGCCGCATCAGGGACGCTATTCGTGTCCGCATAATAGCATAAAAATCAGGCACACCGTGCTCCGCGAACATCCCCGACGCACTGCAAAAGCGCGGTAGCCCCAACATAACTCTGAAGGCGTTATTATATTGGACTCGCAGAGCATTGTACGAGCTTTTTGTATAGCCGACCCATAGGGCGCACGTGTACATAGATTGGCAATAAGCTCTAAAGAGAGTGACTTTTACCTCACTAGTACAACGTGCAAACCTACGGGCCAGCATGTTACATCGAACTACCAATGCTCTGCGTTCCCTCTCTATGTCCACATCGTCGGTCAGACCTTCGGTTACCCAATGCCCCAGGTACTTGAACTTCGTCACCCTTGAAAGCTGAGCGCCTCCCAGGATAACTGGTGGAACAGTATCATAACATTTGTTGCCTGCTCTAAAAACCAGAAGTTCACTTTTTGTTGAGTTGTACCTGAGGCCGTGAGGCACCGCATAATCCTCACAGATACGGAGAAGCCTTCTAAGTGCACTGATCGATGGGCTCAGCAATACCATATCATCCACGTAGCTGATGTTATTGACGCATTGCACGTCAATGGAGCACCCGATACCGGTATTGCTGAGCTCACAGATCAGCTCGTTCACATACAGGTTGAAAAGCTTGGGCGAGCTGAGTCCCCCCTGCCTCACCCCGCATTCCAACCCGTATGCATCCGACAGGACACCCGCCCATTTCACATAGTTGTATTGGTGGTTATACCAATACTTTAGCACTGTAACGAGATCGCTAGGAAAGTTCTTAACATTTGATAGTTTCCTCCATAGGCAGCCGTAAGACACAGGTCGAAAGCCCTGGAGAGGTCCAGAAAGCATGCATATACAGGAGTTTTCCTGCTTGCATAGTACTGAACAGTCTGCTTGAGACAGAGGATAGCTGTTTCCGTGGATAAATGTGGCTTAAACCCAAATTGGGCGTCGTGGAGTGTTAAGCACTTATCCAGCTGCCGATCAATCAGACCGTCCAGCACCTTTGCAATGATGGTTGCCAAGGAAATAGGCCTGTAGTTTCTCTTATCGCTCGTATCTCCAGTTTTATTCTTGACTATAGGCACAACATTAGTTTTAAGTAAGTCACCTGGAAGATACGAGTGACTGAGGCACAAACTATAAAACATTGCTAGCACTCGCGGTAAGTGTTTACCTGCATATCGTAGGTGCTCTATACTTAGGCTGTCGTGACCAGGCGACTTGCCTCTCTTTAAGCTACCTATGACAGAAGCTACTTCCCCAGCCCCAAACCTAAGAGGCATGTCACTGGACTCCTCCACCACCTCCGACCCAGCAGACGACGGACCTAGGGGAGACACAACCATAAAAGCTCTACTGAATAGGTAAGCGATCTCATTAGGGTCACTAAGACCTTCAACACTCACGGGCAAACTCGACCTGGGATTCAAGCTGTTCGTGGCTTTCCAAAAACTACCAAAATTCTTTGCGTCATGATGACTTGCAATGATGTTCATTTTTATTTGGTCCGTATTATTCTGGCACCATTTTAATTTGTTTTTAAAAATCCTTCTACTTTCCACCATTTTTTCTACTTTTAGGCCTACCAAATAAGTGGACCCGTTTTGTGTTAAGTAGCTTATTTACCGAGAAAGGCTATAGGCTATATAACATCACGCTACAACTAAGAGGAGCGGAGCAGTAATGTAAAATGTTGCAAAAACGGGGAAAATCGCACGGGTAGGTGATTCGACGCGACGGGAAGGGTCGGGGGAACAAAAAATTTAATGTGGACGAAGTCGCGGGCAGAAGCTAGTTCTTGTATAGTTATATGATTAAAACAAAGATAGTGTTGCAATTTTAGAGCGACGGTGGAGCAGTGGTGGCCCAGTCACTTACGATTTCTAGGTTGTAAGTTCGAACCTAAACAGAGGTTTTACTTTGTGTAAATTGGCCACCACTGGTCTCAATACGGTGAACGAAAACATCGTGAGGCAACCATGTTTTAAAATAAAATAAACTAAGGCATTTACTAACCAGCCCGCTATGGGCCCGCGTTGAGAATACTCCCTCGTACTGAGAGGAGGGCTGTGTCTCAACAGTCAGAACATTTATTTATTAGCATTATTATGCTAGCGCGATACGACATTTTTGCCACTACCAGCTCTTTGCCTGCCTCGTTGGTGATGCTGAGCATATGGTCCTCGGTTCAGTTCCTGGGTTGGGTAAAGAAGTGTTATTCAGATTTCTATCTAGAATTTCTCGGACATTTTAAAAAAGTAACAATGGTTTTCTTATCTATTAATCTCCATCACGAATTCAACTTTTGGGAGGGGCAACCAGAATCAATAAACTTTATTTTAATGTAAATTTTTGTGTTTAAAAGTTTCTTTAATGTGACGATTTGAAATAAATGCTTTGACTTTACTTACAAAAAGGCTAAACAATGCGAAGTTAGCTAAAATTGGAAGAGGCTTCATATGTCACCGTGTGTTCCTAAATACGTTATTTTTAGGGTTCCGTTGCCAAATGGCAAAAAACGGAACCCTTATAGATTCGTCATGTCTGTCTGTCTGTCTGTCTGTCTGTCTGTCTGTCTGTCTGTCCGTCCGTCCGTATGTCACAGCCACTTTTTTCAGAAACTATAAGAGCTATGCTGTTGAAACTTGGTAAATAGATGTATTCTGTGAACCGCATTAAGATTTTCACACTAAAATAGAAAAAAAACAATAAATTTTGGGGTTCCCCATACATAGAACTGAAACTCAAAAATGGTTTTTTTCATCAAACCCATACGTGTGGGGTATCTATGAATAGGTCTTAAAAAATGGTAATGAGGTTTCTAATATCATTTTTTTCTAAACTGAATAGTTTGCGCGAGAGACACTTCCAAAGTGGTAAAATGTGTCCCCCCCCCCACCCGTAACTTCTAAAATAAGAGAATGATAAAACTAAAAAAAATATATGATGTACATTACCATGTAAACTACCACCGAAAATTGGTTTGAACGAGATCGAGTGAGTAGTTTTTTTTTAAAACGTCATAAATCGTAAACCGCAATTTACCTTACATTCAATCAACTGAAATATAAAAATTTAAAAAAAAGCATTAATTTTTAAACCGAGTATACCTGCAGGTTTGTACGGAACCCTCGGTGCGCGAGTCGGACTCGCACTTGGCCGGTTTTATTGTTACCTTCTTTTTTAATCACACAAAATGCAACTGCGTAGAGAACCTACACATAAGTGTTTATGACAGATTTTAATGACATTTAGTACCTAATAAGTTTAACTGGTTACAGTAGAATGTGTACTGATTAAAGTATGGGCATAGCGCCAAAAACGGCTGTAACGAACAATGGACATTAATTATAATTAATTAGCTATACTCACATATGCTCATAATTATATTTTATAGGTCTTATTGTTTTTAATCCTTGTTGAATTATTTCATGTAAACTGCATTGAAAAAGGAGGAATTTGCCCTACAGTAGGACAATACAGGCTAATTATCTATACTAATATTATAAAGCTGAAGAGTTTGTTTGTATGTTTGATGGTTTGTATGTTTGTTTGTTTGGTTGCTCGCGGTAATCTCAGGAACTACTGATCTTAATTGAAAAAATCTTTTTGTGTTGGATAGCCTATTTATTGAGGAAGGCAATAGGCTATATAACATCACGCTACAATTAAAAGGAGCGGAGCAACAATGAAAAATGAATGAAAACTGGCAGGCAATTTGATGTGACGGGAAGTGTCAGGGGAGCAAAAATTTGACCGCGAACGAAGTCGCGGGCAGAAGCTAGTCTTATATAAATTGCAATGCAGCACACCTTGTTTCTCCGATGGGGTGAGCACACTGAAGGGGTGTGCTAAGACCGATGCCTGCTAGGGTCGCGAGATTCGTTCAAAAGAGGTACTTTGGCATATGGGCAAATGAAAGAACACGGGTGGGTTTTGGTCAGTAAAAGTCTCACACACCCCCGTTCTACTTAGAGGCGGGGGACGTCATTTGATGATTTGAAACCCACAAAAAAAGAAAGGTTGAGCAGAGGTGTTCCTGCACTTACATTTCGCCAGTAACCAAAGGTACCTATAGATTACGGGTACTTTATTGTAATTAGGTGATATTCTTGTTTCGTCCTCTCGTCGTGTCATCCTATCGCAACCCAATGCTAGATATAGGCCTCTTCTAGGCTGAGCCACAACAGTCTGTCCTCCGCCTTCCGCATCAAGTCTATCCCAGCGACCTTTTAAGGTCGTCGATCCATCTAGCTGTATATTTACGTAAGAAATATCAAATATCAAAGTCAAGCGCTAGCCAATTTCACAAATAGTGTGCGTATTTGTTCAAAGTTGAATTTAATAAACACAGTATTTTGAAAAAATACATACATCTATACAAGTTTTTAAATGAGAGGTAATAATGATGAGATGAAAAGATAGCGCTTTCGAGTTTTTTTTTAGTTTCCTCTTCATTCGTCATCATCATCAACTTTCAGCCAAAAGATGTCCACTGCCAGGCAAAACTCCAATATGGAGGACTTTGCCTTAATCGCCACGATTGGCAGACGGGTTGGCAATCGCGCTATATTGCTAATATGCATAGAGAATGCTGCTGGCCATTCTCTAGTAAGTCCCTTAGTTGCCTATTACTACACCCACAGGAAGACGTGGGATGGTACTATTATTTACGCCCGGCACACTCGGACCTCAGTTTCCTCTTCACCAGAACGTATTATGGCGCCCCAACCCAACTAAAATACTACATAGAATCAAATTAAACCGTATATTACGCCAAATGAGCCCTCAAAACATAAATTGTGTAACTAAACATACGTTCACAAAACTTTCAGAACACGAATAAATGAAATCGACTCAACAAATATCTTGACAACAAGTTCTATTAAACAAGTTATTTGGCTGACGGTACCGTCAAAGATTAAATAAAACGTATAGAAGGGAAAGTCTTGTCTTACATCATTATATCGTGTTATGTCGTGTTACAGTAACTGGCTTGTGGAGATCACATAGGCAGTCGCGCCTTGTAAAATACTGGTAATCAGTCGACTGGAAACCAACAAAAATATAATTGGAAAAACTTAGACAGATTATGATGAGAAGCGATAGTTATTTATCTATAAAATACCGAATGAAATTAACCTCTAGGTCCCTGAGATACCACATTTGGTATCGACACAATGGTTTTTTAATTGTGTCTGTAATTACGGTAATTGACTGGTTAAAGATTTAAACTTGACAAAATTTAAACGGAGACTAAATATTTTTTTAAATTGAAAAATGCTACTATACCATTGACGAATTTCTTCTTGACAAAATGTAATAAATTAAATGATAATTATGTATTTATGCTTGAAAATTAAAAAACTTGAAATTTTAATTGTGTTCTAAATATTTATTGTTAAAATTGTATGTATGCTAAATATAACAGTAATTTAATATATGATAGCAATTTATAATATGTAATATCGATTTTAAATTTTTATACTGTTAAATAGTGTATTAACGGGTAGTTTTTTGAGCTTACCTAACCAAACTATTAGACCTACTGTATCACACAAAAATCACACTAATAAATACTTTGACTTTGACTACATTTGTATGGTCAATCGCAAGAATTATAGGGGTTCATTGTTAGCGTCAATTTCTTTCCGTGGATTAAGACTCATCACCATCAGTTCAGTCGAAAGACGCCCTCTACTGGACATAGGCGACCCAAGCTCCGCATTCCTGCGGCTTAGCCAGATCATCATTGGCCTACCTTATGGAAAGCCTTCCAATGTTACGTTTTCCAGTACGCAGACGTCACTCCAGATCCTTACAGATTAAGAATCGCTTGCAAAATATTGAAAACACAATTCTGTGTATGTCTTTTTCAAATGATTGGCGGAAATAAGACGATGTCTCAAATATGTTTAACGCTAAATGGAGTTAGGGATTTGTGGTTCAAGTGGGTCTTACACTACTAACTTTATCTACGTAAAGAAGACAATTATTTTTTCATTCCAATACAAATTTACTGTACCCGATAACGTAGAGTCGCAGTACGCCTGGCAGTTTTCACCATATGCCTACAACAGTCATTCAAACATAGGTATCTGCAGTTGTACGGTACTCAGCTCGGTTCTCAGCAACTGCCATCCAGCTACTATCAGCCACTTGTCGAAGATCGCCGCTTCACCTAGCCAAGGTCCTACCTTGCATTTGCTAATTCGCGGTCTCCATTCAAGAAGATATCTAACCCGGCAGCAGTACTGCCAGCTCTAGCAGTATTGTCGTGTAATAAAGTTGGTTCAGCCTAGTCACAAATAAACCACATACATAGAACGAATATTCTCGAAACTGTAGGTATAAAAGGATGCGCTCGTAGTTGTTTCCCTTCCATTCCTCTTTTATTCTATAGCACCGTCTACGATGGGCATTCCGAGGCACTCACGCATTCTACCCGCAATTCTATTAAGTTCTCACTCGTTATCCGAAAGGGATGTAGTTTATTATGCTGACTGTAGTATATAATGTGAAAGGAGCACATTTTTGTCACGCTTCATTGCTGTACACATTCTTACACCCTTTATTTAGGTGTTTAATTTCGGTCTTGTATTTTGGGAGGGTGAAATGGAGAATTCAGGAGAAATGTAAGGAGAAATCCTTAGATAGATACTGAGCTATATTTCTTTTGTTTCTATTTTTTTTATCATGGATTTTTACAAATATGGATTCAGTTGTCTCATTTAGAACACGCCTCACCCGTGGTTGGACATAAGTCTCTTTTTGGTTGTGCCAGACTCATGCAGATTTTACCCTACATGGCGTATTCGTATTCATAATAAATTTCAGAAATGCAGGTTCATATTATTTTCATATCAAGTAATCAACTTAGAAATTCTGGATTACCATTATTAACGAAACCGTTTTGCTAAATCAACATGAAACATTCAGCGGTTACCAACCCGGTTTTTTGAAACTAATAAAAAGTAGTTGGTTTGTAAATGCCTAAAGCTGATATCCCTTGAAGATGTTTTATTTTTGCTAAATTCTACAATGTACGTATTTGGGGTTAATTATGCCCCAGGGCATTTTCATTACTAATTAAGTGCCAAGGTCGGCTTAGCTTTGGAGAAGGTATGTGTAATTAAAATTAGTTCTCATTTTCAGGGATGATCATTATTTTGTCTTCATCGAAATAATTTTTATTCAAGTATTCATGAATGTACACCCAAAACACTTAAAAGTAAAATACATGAATATAGAATAGCATGAAGTTAATGATTTCTAATAAAATACGTGTTAACGATACAAGAAAAATGTTTTAGGTACTACCTAAAGTTCATTGTTTAATTTCTCTACGTGTATTCTAACACGAAAACTAACTAAATAATACATTATTTACCGTAGGCATTTTGCGTGTATTTTCCATGGACAAAATTATTTACTGAATTAATAGTAATTTAAATAAATAAACATTAAATTTTAGTGTCAACACATTTGTAATACCAGCATCAAATTCGCTGAATTGCCGTTATAAAATTTGGCGCATGTAATTCGAGTGCCAATCGACGCGCTGTTCAAAACAGCAGCTATTTTTATAGGAAATAACGCTAGTGTTTAACACGAAAACGGTATCCTACTATAATAATATTATAAATATTTTTATATTTTCAAATGTTTTTACAATATATGTTATTTTAATATTTAAAAATATATTTTTATGTTTTTATAGTGAAATAAAGGAATTATAAACATTGAAGTTTGTTACTCCATCACGCAAATACAGCCAAACCAATTTGGATAAAATTTGGCACACATATAGTTTAAAACTTGGATTAACATTATAATTTGTACGTTCCCGTGGGACAGTTTCCGACATCCACGTGGGCAATTCTGCTGGCAAAAACTTGCTGAATAATATTTGTGTATGAACGAGAAAATAAACCCACAAGTTAAGACTAGAACCTTATGTAGCGATCTCTAAAATTAGGTGCGAAATTCGTCTAACAGGCGTTGCACAGAGGGGGATTCGGATCGGTCTTTGCAGAGGTAACGGTATCCTTTCCATGTGTAGATGGAAACCATAATCACAGGAGTGGTTTTAGTAAGGTAAAAATCCCACGCTCCCCGGTCTTATCCCAAAAGCCCGGGCGCCTTTAGGTTTCCCCCCGAAAAGAAAATGAAAAAAAAGTACACTGAATTATAGTCTTTTGTTAACTTGATCAGAAATGTTAACAAAAAACTATTGTTACATCCGATAAAAGAAAATGAACAAAGTACCTAACTATCTACTAAAATATTATTTATTCGTTAAGGCATTCAGGTTATGAATAACATTTTCTTTCGCTAAATCACAGATAACAATGTACAGACACATCAAGGCACTCGAAACTGTCAAATTCTCCCAATCAACCTTGAACCTAATGCTTAAGCGATAAAGCTGAAAATCTATTTAAAAAACTTGACAGATTGTAGTAGCTTAATGTGCTGGCGTCTGCACCTAAACTGACCTACTAATTATGATCCCGAAAAGGAATAATCCTGTGACTTCTGTGTGACCCTTAATGATATTGAATCTTGACTGACAACGTTCTAATATTTTGTACACTTAATGACGTAGTTAAAGATTTTTAATTGAACGAATAAATTGCAACGCATTAGGAAAACTTATAATTAGACATAAAACTGTTCCATAAATTTATATATAGTCCAGTAAACTTATGACCTCAAATCTGCCGTATCCATTACAGTTTATTTTTAACAGAAATCCTCGCTTTTGTTGCTTCCTCCTGTCTTTAATTGAGTTTCCTAGGCAATAAAACAGTTATAGAGAACAATAAGGATTTCCAGGCAAACAATAAAAGTAATACCATCGCATGTTCTGAAAACAATGCCTGTTCGCGCCTTTTAGTCATGACCATTTCTTATCCTGTGCGAAGATTTAATTAATACAGTATAATCTACAATGAGTCATTATAATGGACCCAGCAACAGCTTTCGATAAGATAGTTTACGAATCAAAACGTATAGGTTCTTTATTCATCATCTGCCTAGTCTTTTCCAAACTCTGTTGGGATCAATTACCAGTCTAACTGGATGCAGCTGGATATCAGTATTGTACTGGAACGATTGCCGATCTGAACTCAGTTGTCAGAGTTTCGGGCCTCTGACGACCCATAACGACTGTCAGAAATCCATAAATGTAGGCCGGGGCCAACGGCTAAACTTGCTTTCCAATGCACACAAGAGTTTTAGTATCTAAAGATCACCCATCCACGGACTAACCGCGTCAAGCGAAGCTTAACCTCATCGATCGATCCGTGCCGTTGTAATAATACTGTAATCACTGCCGATTAAAGGTTAGTAAGTGAAAAAAAAACGAAAAAGCGGTAGGCAGACCTAGCTTATCTTTCCTATTTTATTTTTATCACGTAGTAGGCGAACCACAATACATAACGAAAATAGTGTGACAGTGTTAGCACAAAGTTTCTAGAAGTAAAGCTAAAAAAAACACTCGTCGTCACACTATTCTCTAGACAATTCGGTGGAAGTTTGAATAACGTTTCTTAGTTTCGAGTTGCGAACATCCACGTAGAGGAATCATTCTTGTTACGTTAACTAGAAACATGAATTTTACATGTTATTCCATCTTTTATAGTGGTGAACTTTTCAAGACCTTTTAGTGCTTCGAAAGAGAATAACGTATTATGTTTAAAAAAGTAAAAGGCGTTTGAAATTTTCTCATGGGTTGTAGAAAGAAGATTGGATTCAGGGAATAAAGTGGAAAGCATTTTCCATAATTGTTGTGGCTAGCCACTTTGTGTTAGAAGAGGTTGTCCACAATATTGGGATTTTTAACACTTCTTTGTTAAAGAATACATAGTGAAAAAATAAGGTTGTTATCGGATTTTAATTTCAAAGGAATAAATTCATCTCAAAACGCTTGTTCAATGGCTACATTTAAAAATATACAAATCGATACCTACATAACTTCTAATAAAGGGATTTTCCTTAAGGAAGGCAACAAAATGAAGCATTTTTAGCACTTCAGTTAGCTTTTAATTTATTCACGGAATATTTAATGGCGTTGCCTTTAAAAAGCAAATGAAAAACATTTTGTTGCTTATTCAAATAAGGCATTAAGTAGGTATGAACAAAAGGGACTTTTTGAGCATTATTCAAATATTGACATAGACAGAATGTGCAAATGAAGGAAACGAACAAAGGTACCTATGCAATATTTTTACAATATTGACATGTTTATGCTGATGTACTGACTGACCCATTTAAAAAAATTAAAAAAGAATAGAGGAAACTCGCCCTTGTTCTTTAAAAGTATGTAAATATTGCTTCCATTGAAACAAATGATAGAACGAAGCTACAAAGAATAAAACAAAGATGACCTGTTTACTATTTACCACGACGAACTATGTAGGTAAGTATCGACGGTTGTACGATCAAATCAAAGAGTAAAACCTCAGTTTCGTTTTCTAATGTTTAACTAATAACTTTCCATAATATTTATAATGCATCCCACATTGTTGTCATACATTTCTTTCCTACTAAATTAGTTAATCCACAAGAGAAGTCTTGATCAAGTTGGACCACAAAAGCCTTACAGAAAGCAAGTACCTACATCCTCGGAATCCTTAGAATTTCAATATGACTCTCCATTTACATGCGAATAACGTAGACCGGCTCGCACACCGAAGCGTAACATTATTTTATGAAGCACGGAGATCTGTTTGAAGTTTATCTCAAGATAGTTCCTCGTGACACTTCATTGAAAGTTTAGATGATGGTAGTACTTTGACTGGCGAATTATATCGATCTATAACTCTGGCACGTATTTCATCGTATGACGAGAGTGCATCTACAAGTATTATTAAAAGTTTTAGTATGTCATCTGAAAGTAGAGCTTATGTAGCTTTAAGTGCAGTAGTAAACGCTAGAAGGATGTCTCTGGCATACAGCTTTTATGAGAGATGTCTGGTGTTAAATTTGGTTTTTACTGCAAGTGCTAATGTAGTGTATATCATTGGAAGATCTCGCTTTCTGCTTTATGTTAAAATAAGTATAATTTTACTGTCAGGAACATTTCAATTTTATGGCATATTACAGTACGGTACAGTTGGCAGTGATCTTAAAACCTAGCAGAAGGAAATCCCAAAAGACTGTCGGGTTATGTGCAATCCGTCCCGACGTATATTCCTGCTTTTTATTTTCAAGCTAAATGTCGGATAAGGTTTGTTGTATGTATACAAAAGTATACCAAGGGAGATTGAATTAGGTCGATCGCGTAAATTCATACATCTCTGTGCGGTTTCATATATTTTGCTTGGAAATATTTTCATTAACATCTGCATATCATTTGTTAAATTTGTTCCAGAATACTTGACGAGTTGGGTTGATGAAAAGCTGGAGAAGTGTGTAATCCAGTGCTGGCTCGTTTCTTATTGAACTGAGGACTCTTTTGTGTATGAATGTCACATAATATGTTGCGATGCTGAATTACTTTAACTACTTAGTGAGTGGTGCAAGGTATCTATCAATTATTCATGTTTTTATAATTTGGTTTGCATGCTATCAAATATTTTATATAATTTTACAGCAATATTATGTCCAATATACATATTACATTCTTTACACTGATTGAGATAATTAGAAGAGGCTTTCACTCAACTTGGCATGGATAGAAAAGATAGATAGATCAAGCAAATTATAAAACTTGAATACAACATAATTATTTTTGTAACAATTCTGACAAAATACTACTACTACTAATACATTAATATACTATACTAGCTTTTTCCCGCAGCTTCGCTCGTGTTAAAAGTATCAATAAACATAGTATTTTTAATATATATTTTTTTTATATGTAAAAAGTATCTTCTGTTACTTCTAATACCTCTAAAAATATGTGTACAAAGTTTCATGATGATCTGTTAAGTAGTTTTCGCGTGAAAGCGTAACAAAACTTACATTCACTTTTATAATATTAGTGGGGATTATACTAGGAATAAGAAACTTTTTTTATAAAAGTTATTCGTTACTTATTATTATAGTTTAGATAGATGTAAAGAAATGATTACTTACTCACGTAGCTATAATTTCTCTTATTTATATTTAAGTATAGATATGCAAGAACCGTATAATTTATAAGAAATAGAAAGCTTTTTTATTTATTTTATTTCATTACATCCAAATAAATATCAAAATAAGTTTTGTTCTACAAAATGCTGAATAGTTTTCATTTTAACAGACTATTGTTATCCTAATATTTAAGCTTTTGGCATACAGCTAGCATATTTACCCCTAGTCCAAACACTGAATGGACACAACAATGCATTTTTAGAGACAGGTTGATAACCCATCTCAACCCAGAACTGACCTGTTCCCTCTGTTGAATTTAAATCATATACATAACAGTCATTTATTCAGTACATCTTCTATTTCAAAGCTGGGTTTAAATTTTACATATCTGCCACTAAGATTAAGTACATTCGAAACGTTTATCTTCATTCTAAATGTATAAAAAGTCTTAAGAACTTTTGAAATCTGTATTAGCCAGAGGGAATTCAGCGTGAAACATAAATTGGTTGATAAATTGACAGTAACAAACTTTGCGCTTCACAACTTGGGATTAACGTGCGTTCTGTAATTTTCTACATGCTGTGCTTATAATTTCATAAACAAATTTGAGCTGCATGATTACAAATAAATCCGTGCACTGATTGCATAGGTCCACTCAATCTGTTTGGTTCTTTCTAGTCCAGTCATTATAGTAAGTTCACCTCGGAATTCGAGATACCCAGCTGTAAGTCTGTAAATACTTGTATATCGACACCCTAAAACTTGTCTCAAAACCTACATATGGTAGGGTGTAAGCAACTATTAAATTTCAAGGTCAAAGGTCACAAAAATCGTTTTTTTGTGCTTTTTTTGGAAATATCTCATTTCCTATGGGTTTTTTGCTATTTGTATTTATTATCAATATTGTAGAATACAAAATTCTCTACAAATTTTGTTTAAAAAAATTTTTATTCGGTGAACCGTTTTCGAGATAGAGGGCGGAGAGCGCGCGGTCACAGCATCACTTCAGGTCAACCGGTGCCTCCGGTCGAAAACGCGCCATATATAGTTGATGAACTATCGATAAACCAATGATTATAAATATTTGTCAATTTTTATTAACTATTATATTATATTTTATCATATTTTTCCTAACTTAGCCACTTTTTATTCAGCATTAATTTATTTAACAACACTTACCTGCCCATGTAATTGCAGAATTGTTTATGAAAATATAGGAATTATATTTTAATTTTAACCTAATTAATATTAATAACTTCTTACATGATGAAAAAAAACAAATAAATTATGAATTAATCTTTTTATTAAAAAATATCTTTGAATGGGACATGGGACTTAAACATAACAGGCGAAATGTGGGTGTACTATAGGTACAACTCTGCCCAACCCTTCGGGGAAACAAGGCGTGATGTTATGTTATGTGTTATCATTGAATACATTTATTTTTATTGAAAGTAAAAAAATGGAATAAAGGGTACAAAAACCACATTTTATAATTTTAATCATCTTCTTCCTTTTCTTCGTCGTCTTCTGGCTGCTGGTAAATTTCAAACTGGTCTTCATTATCGTCTTCAACCACATTTTTCTCAAGTTCTTCCATGATATCGGGGTCAAAGGGACACAGCATCACTTCAGGTCAGGCCCTCTATCTCGAAAACGGTTCACCGTATAAAATTTTTTTTTAAACAAAATTTGTAGAGAATTTTGTATTCTACAATATTGATAATAAATACAAATAGCAAAAAACCCATAGGAAATGAGATATTTCCAAAAAAAGCGCAAAAAAAAGATTTCTGTGACCTTTGACCTTGAAATTTAATAGTTACTTACACCCTACCATATGTAGGTTTTGAGACAACTTTTAGGGTGTTAATATACAAGTATTTACAGACTTACAGCTGGGTATCTCGAATTCCGAGATTCTTACCTAATTTAAGCTTAAATGACTGGACTATTTCCTCAAAAGACCATTTCCGACACCAATCCACATGGTCTCCACTTGATCTGACCAAGGTTATATCTGGACTTTAAAAGAAAATGTGACCTCCGAGTTTGTTTCCGTCTTTTTTCTTAGAGCAGTCAGATAGGAAACGCCGACATCATTAAGTTTCACAAAATTTTATTGACGTGTAAAAGAGCTTGTACAAACCTACTTACAGTTATAAAATCATTATCATTTTAACAGAAATCTACCTGATACTTCAATCCAGAAATTAACGGCATAATTTTTCCACTCAATTTTTAGTTTTTATTTAAATCAACATTATAAAAGTGTCTCGAGCAAATTCAAACTCCACTTATGACTCTTTGGATTTGTATATTACAGAAATCCTTTTCCAATACGTGTTTCATTACTTTCTCAAAATTCTCACCCAAGTTGAACTGTTCCAATCTCACTCGTCAATAAATCTCACGGTATCATTGAGCCGTGGTGGAGGAAGGCCGTGTCTCGTGCCTGCCAGGTAGCTGTTACCTGACATACAAATTGCCTGCCGAACTTTACGGCACCTATGTGGAGTATCAAGGGTGAATAGAAAGTTATATGGCTTTTCTTGATAGTGTTAAAAATATCATGGTTTATCTTTTTTTTTAAATATTGTCACTAAGTAACAAGAAATATTCCACGATTGTGTGTGTTGATGTTGTATTATTGTCTTTTAATAAAACACTATATTGTGTTCCCGATATTAAGACCCTTTTACAGGCCCCATAGTTGTGAAGTTCTAGATATTAAAGAAATAAAAAAGAAAGTCAAAATAAGAACGATAGAACTAACGATACGACTAGAGAGAAACGTGTATAACAGACTAAAAAAATCTAAAAAGAAAAGTTTCTCACTGTAAAAATCCTGAACACGTAAAGCATTAAAAACCAATTTATTACAAAGAAATTTATTTTTCTATGTTAGCCTGCAGAATAACAAAAATTTTAATATCTTGCTAAAAAGAATCAGTCATCGTAGGAAGAGAAAATAATTCTTAGTAACAACTTTTCGTTAAAACGATCTATAACAAAGAAAAAAAGGCTGATCACAAAAAAAAATAATCATAGACAAAATATATAATGTGGCATACTGTAAGAAATGTTGAATGTCGTTGTAGTTGGTCGTTTGTGGTTAAGTAGTAACCACCGCACGGGTCGATCGATTAGGTTAAGCTACTCTTACCGCGGTTGGTTCGTAGATAGATAACCATTTTTACATAGCACGACCCCTTTGTGCAAATGAAAACCCGTCAAGCACGTCCCGGCTGTTATTCGTGGATGTATGACTCGTTACGGATCGTCAGCTGCTCGAAAATCCGACATCCAGTCTTACCAAACGGTATCGTGTTACGCAGTGACTGGGTTTTGGATGTCAGATAGGCAATTGCTCCATGTAAAATACTGGTATTCGACTGGCCTGTTAGTCTAGTGGTTAGTGACCCTGACTGCAAAGAATGAGGTCATGGGTTCGATTCCCATCCAGGACAAATCTTTGTGTGATGAGCACAATATTTTTTTCTGTGTCTGGGTGTAATTTATCTATAATATGTATGTATTTAGAAATATATAAGTATACTAGCTGACCGAGACTTACTTAAAGCTCGAGGCTTACTAGAGAATGGGCAGCAGCGTTCTCTATGCATTTTACCATCATACTGCGATCGCCAACCCGCTTGCCAAGCGTGGCGATTATGGCAAAGCCCCCCAAATAGAAGGAAGCCTATGTCCAGCAGTGGACGTCTCGCGGCTGAGATGACTAGCTGACCGTACAGACATTGTCCTATTTCCTAGAACACGATAGCAGCGCCACCTACCGGGTCCAATAGTGAATCTAAATCACCCAGGGTGCCACTCAAACGTAAAAAAAAAAACATTCAAATCGGTCCAGCCGTTTAGGAGGAGTTCAGTGACATAGACGCGTACATTAGAATTATATATGTAAGTATATTTATCAGTTGGCTGATTACCATAGTACAGGCTCTGCCTAGTTTGGGATCAGATAACGATGTGTTGGTTGTCCTAAGATATGTGCTAAGATATTTATTTTATTCAGCTGCATCCGGTTAGACGGGAAACCAACCTCAACATAGATAGTTGGGAAAGGCCAGGCAGATGATAATGTTGACGACGGCAAGAATTAATGTCCTTCATATTATTATGGTATTTAGCTACTAGGCTGCTTTCTGTTCCATTGATGCGGTCACAACTTGGCAACTACTTGTCCGATGTGCGTTTGTTTTTAATCTTCATCATCATCGTCTGCCCAGCTTTGTCTCAAGTATGTTGAGATCGGCGTCCAGTCTAACTGGATGCAGATGAAAAACAGCAGGTGCTAATCTTTAACAGGAAGAGTGAAGCTGGTGGAGTGACAGCTCACATCACCTGAGTTTTCACGGTGAGATTTTTAAAAAATACATAGGCATCATTTTACTTTTGTTTTTGGAATGAATTGCTGGCTAACAAGACACTTGAGATATAGTAGTAAGTGTTTTTATTTAGTCATACCTATATCAGAAAGAAGTAGGTATGACTGAATAAAAACAGAGCCTGATTCAGAGGTAGTACTTCTCGATCCTGTCTCTGGAGGCCTACCCACCGGTAGCTTGGACCATGCTACATAACGGTGGACCATTATTTTAAAATGTTTTTTGTATGTTTCTTTTGTAAAAATATTAAAAAATGTAATTATCCACACTATCCAAATCTACACTTCCACACTATATATATATTTTATATTAATACTAGCTTCTGCCCGCGACTTCGTCCGCGTCAAATTTTTGCTCCCCTTACCCTTCCCGTCGCATCGATTTGCCTGCTAGTTTTCGTCCATTTTCGCTCCTTGAGTTATAGTGAGTCAACCTTAAAAGATAGACATATGCTCTTGGGACTTTTTTTTTGAACTTTTTAAAAATAACAATCCCGTCATACATGATTTTTGCGTTACTTTAACCGTTTACGCAGCGCACGCAACGGAAACTCTCAGAAGGAATAAATTTTCCCCGTTTTTGCAACATTTTTCATTACTGTTCCGCTCCTCTGAGGTGTAGCGTGATGTTATATAGCCTATAGCCTCCCTCGATAAATAGGCTACCTAACACAAAAAGAATTTTTCAATTCGGACCGGATTCGATTCGGAGATTAGCGCGTTCAATCAAACAAACAAACTCTTCAGCTTTATAATATTAGTATAGATAATTAGTTGACCCAGACGTACCAAGTTTGACAACCTGGTACGCGGTGGTGATCTGGTAAGCGTTTTCTAGCTGACACTCATATGTTAGGTTAGCTCCTACCCAGTTATGATGACCTGGTACTTCGAAGGCATAAAGCGTTTTCTAGCTGACACTCCTTTGTTTGGTAAGCTCCTGTCAAGTTATGATAACCTGGTACTTCGAAGGCAACGTTTATAGTGACTTGTATTCTCTTTGACGTTTTATGTGACGTCTCACGGGAACGCGGTCGAACGGAATAAATAAATGATTATGGTAAAAAGTAAAAAAAAAAAAAAAAAGTATCCTATGTCCTTCTCCTGGCTCTAAACTACCTCCCTGCCAATTTTCAGCTAAATCGGTTCAGCCGTTCTTGAGTTATAAGTGAAGTAACTAACACGACTTTCTTTTATATATATAGATAATAAATGCAAAAGTAACTCTGTCTGTCTGTCTGTCTCGCTTTCCTGCTAAAACTACTGAACTGATTTAAATGAAATTTGGTACACAGATAGTTTAGAGCCTGAGAAAGGACATAGGCTACTTTTTATCCCAGTAGTATGTTCCCGCGGGATAATTTCCGACCTCCACGCAGGCGAAGTCACTGGCAAAAGCTAGTTATGTATAAAAATAAATAAACGAAACAATAATCTGGCCAACTTCAGCATTACAATTATTAAGCCCAAAACCAGGGTCACGGAAAGTTTTGTACAGAATTTTCTTTCTTTTTAAATGCTCACAAAAATAAAAACTCCCATGAACATAAAACCTCTCGTTCAGCTAGTAGGTAATTTTAGGTTTCTTGTTGCCTCTGTGTGTTACCCCCACGTAGTTGCTCCGATCGTTTGGCGGGCAATTTGTGGCTACGTTAGCTGCAGCCTCGGTACGTATACGGCTTGCTTACTTCTTAGCTCTGGTTAGAATGTAGATTAAATGTTTAACGTAAACGGTAGCCTGATTAAAAGTGGGGCTTGGGATTTTACTGTTGCAAGATTTAAATTGGTAGGTAGGTAGGTAGTAGGTTGTCCATCTTTTGACTTAAAACAGGGAACTTGTACCATAAACTCTAACTTATCTTTGTTCGCAGTAAATCATGATATAGTTTACTTCTTAATACGAAATTATTTTAAACAATGCAAATTAAATTATGAACAATAAATTATAATAATATGGCGCCATCTCACGCCAGCAAAAGAAAGGATTTATTATGCAAAAAACATTTCATTATCTTATTACATTGTTGATATTTTTGTGTCATCCCTTCTCAAAAGCTAACTTTACTGGGCATTTGAAACTTGGGCAAAGAACAAGTAAGTTAAGAGTACCAGTAGTCAAGGAAAATATTGTTTAGCCAACTCGGTAATGTGTTTAATTTTTTTAGTTGTTGTGATAGAATAGCGTTTATTTTTATATTTTTAGTTCCGGTGGGAATATTTTCAATCAAGGAATAAAGTCTGGTCGTTTTATTTTTTGTTGATAATAAGTGTTATCGATTCAAGTGTGGGCGAAACGTCGTATTGTCATCAAAGGTCATGATGACGTCTTTGTAATGTGACATTATTAAATAAAAAGTCCACTTTTGTGTCACAATGTAACTCTTCATTGACAGCATCGTTCCCAATAATTATTTTTGTGAACTGAAAGTTATATCTGCGAACGTCACATTTTGTCAATTTGTAAGAATTTGCCCAAAAGTTTCGATTTCTTCATCAATGAATCATTGAAAATGGTACATAATAACGATACTTTTAGCGAGGCTGAGAAAACTATTATCTTCCCGTTCTTATGATATGTTTTTGTATAGGACCCTATCCGGAAGCTTTCTTATTACGGAAATATTTAAAGCCAAAATTTCCACTCTTTTATGTTTTTTACAAAACCAGTTTTACATGTTATAACTTAACATCAAGTACAAGTGCCAGTGATTGGGCTCTATCTTGCATAGGGTCGCAGCATTATGCTGAGCGATGGCCTTTTTGCGTGGATGTGACGAATGTTTTCCCCGAGCTTTTTATTTTTTTCAGTGTTTGATCTAACTTTTCGTGGTGTTTACCGCAAATAAACGTATTTTCATTTTTTTTACTACCACGATTCCTGTACCGTTGCTTGCACGAATACGTACAATGTGCGTGCGTTTCGTTGCGCACTGCCATAAACCGACAATTTTCACACCGCGTTCATTATTTTTGCACAGAGTAACTAGTTAAACGTACAGGATGCATAGATAATGGTGTCGTGAAAGACCTTGTTACAGCCTGTATTTTTTAGTTGAAAAGAACGACTCAATATTTGTCCAGCCTACGCAGTTTTTCCTTTAAGAAGTTACTTTTAATGTGGATTGTAATGTAGGCCGTTGTTCTTAAATTATTTTTTCCGCTTTGCATTATTCATAAGTATGCCTCCTAAAAAACTCTGTGGAAGCGTTCTCATCATTTTTATTAGCTTCACAGACCCCTCAATATCCTATTTAGAATTCTAGCAAAGCGTGAGTTGTAGAACTGTGGACGTGACTTTAGCAAAAATCTTAGGGAATATAAATTTAGTTTTAGACCTAGTCACATAGGATCTATTTCTATCACAGATATCAAAGAAACCTGTGAGGGTTTTACACATTCCAAAAATGGTATTGAAAATGATGTATGTTATATATTTATTTTAATAGGCATTAATAGACTTTCTTTTTATAGATTTACGAGGACGTTTCAGCCTATCTTTGACGTACGCTTTTTAGTTAGCAATAAAAAGATCAGAAAGAGTTTTTCTTTTGTGGATTTAATCGTTAAATGACCACTCCAGGCGGAGCGGGAGGACGCGTCAAACTTTTACTGACTAAAGCTACCCTTGTTCCTTCAGTTGCCTGTGCCAGGTCCACGGTAACTGTTTCGAACAAATCTGTGACCCTGACAAAAAAGGGATTAAAGGTCTGAAATACGTGAAGCAACGTTGGTCACATAAAAAAAATCTGACATTTTTATTTTGCCCATTAGGCTACTACTCTCCGTTAAATTATAATAATCATAGTCTCGTTTTTCTCACTTCATTGCGGAACCCTAGATGAAAAGCGTCGACTCTAATGGTTCTCTCTAATATAACGATTTAAATTAAAATGAATATAGTACTCTTGGTACCAAGAGAATAGAACCTACTATTGTATTTTGAGAGTTCGCTTTGATGTGCCATTGAAAGCATAACGAAATATGACACTTTCTTTTGGTAATGATGGAAAATGATATTTGAGGAAAACGGTTAAAAAAAGGTTGTTATTGTTTGGTCGTTTTTTCCTCGTTTATCTGAATAACTTTCAAATTTGTATTATTCGAAAAAGACCAGCAAGAGATGACAGCACCAACTTTCTTCTTGATGAAGATCGCATACTTTGCTCGGTAATCATGTGCTTTTCAATATACTCATGTTTTTGTAATTACCTATTACTTTCACTTTTACGTTCACTTGCACTTGCATAAAAAAAATAGTAAATAATTAATCATTAATAATTTTACTAACCGCAGTCTTACTATAAAATTTTGATGGTACCAGTGGTGTTTGCTTCACAACAGTAACCCAGTGAAGTCCGAAATTACGCCACTTGTTAACTTGAAAAGGACTTCAAAGAGCTATTGAATCCAATTAATGATTGTTTTAAATATAAATTACAAAACAATTCAATAGACCGCGCTATATTGCGGCGAAGCAATCAAATGTATTAATTGTAGATTAATTGGAACATGGGCTCACTAGTTTTTAAAAGAGCAATAATCTTTGAAATATAGGCATAATTTTAATTTCAAATGTGACTTGATTAAAAATAATACTGAAATAACAATTATTTCATTTTTTTTAAATGGTAATCATAATAAACACGGTTATTAAAAATGATTATGATTTTACGATCGGTCATTAAACCGAGATAAGCATAAACGATTGAGTAGTGCGCCCATACACGGCCTTCGGTGTTCAAGTCTTTATTTATGTTTCATCACCGTTCAAAGCTCTATCGATTTTCATTCAGACTACTGCCGACAAATTAATTGCTTCTCTACGCTATGATTCCCAGCCATTAGCTGCAGTAAACACAAATTGCCAGTTAACACATCTAAATTTATGAAGCAAGTCATGCATAAATTTAGCCCGATGGCGCAGTGGTCAGACTTTACAGCGTTTACATCGATGACATAATAAATGGAGTTCTCTTTCTAGTTTCATGGGGAGTTTCTTGCGCTTCTTCTTCATCCCAGCTGAAGCATTAAGAAGTGGTGAAGGGCGGGCGTTTTATGAGGGACAGTAAAATGTAATTTTTATGTTCGAAAAGTGCTGATTCTCAGCCAAATTTGAATAAATGCCTTTTGATTTGATTTGTTTTGATAGTGCAGCAGTGATTCAATTTAGAGTAAAATTCGGCCTCTTGCTTCATTTAGCATAAGCGATCTATTTTAGAACCACGATGTATAGTTTGAAAACATTTCTTCTAAAGCCAGTGTGCTATTCATATTTATTTTGATGCACTGCTAAACAACATTGCAAAAATTAAAGTTTAATTTGTTAACACTTGTGATAGGTAAAGATTGAGTTGTTTGCTAAACTAATGCCGCTACTTGATGGCTATCAAGAGTCATTTAAATGCACGCTGTTTTCAGTTGACACTGTTTGCTAGTTTATTAGTGCTCCATTCCTTCATACTCCATGTCACTTCAGTATACATGTAGCTAATAAAATTATTTAGTTCACAATTGAAATTATTCGCGTGAGCGACAGCTGTAGTGGGTTGCTAAAAGTTGAGTTTTAATTCCTTTGTTTCATGCTGTGGAACAAAATAAAATTACAGAGCAAATAAATAAATACAAATCTTTAAGTAGGAATACAATTTCATATCATGTTATTATGTTATATTTAGATTAGTCCTGACTTGATTAAGTTCTGATTCAAATTGAGTTTCATTCGACATTAATTTGATAAAATTCAGAAGTCGGAAATGTTGGGACTGAGCTAGCTGGTTACTGGAGCAATTGGAAATAAATCGCAATAAATATAATACAAATTTTGCATATTTCGGGGAAAGAAAGTAATCAAATACAAATTGAGTACATGCAGAGAATTAAGACTTGTATATATATGCTATAAAATAATGAAGTAAAGGAATATAAGTAGTTAATAACAAAAACTTAAATCTTTCGCATACTTCATTCTCCTTTCGTATCAAAAAGTCCTTGCAAAAATGATCCTAATAGCAAAACGACATTTAATAATTAAAACGACATCACATTACAACGATATCAAAATGTTGTATTAGAAAACCTTCCTTCAAGTAAATGGTCCTATGAACAAAACAACGGAAATGGTACAGTTATACCACACATATACATAATATATGAGATTTAAAAAGAACAACTTTAATTATAATGTCATAAATCAATTCTATTTTATTGTACATTTTAAATTTTTGTGGCGGAAGTACCACAATGGTCAAATGATCAAAATCCATACTAATATTATAAATAGGAAAGTGCCTTGCTTGTCCGTCTTTCACGGCAATGGAGCGATGAATTGACGTGATTTAAGTGGCGATAGTTGAAGGGATGGAGAGTGACATAGGCTACTTTTTGTCTCTTTCTAACCCCCCACTTCCCTAAAATGGGGAAGGGGGTAGAAGTTTGTATGAAGCAAAAAAAAAATGAGTAGAGGATGGAAATTTGTTTGAGACTGCTCTCTTATTACCTATATAACCTGGACTAATTCATTCTTAATACGTTAACCGCAGCAGAACATCCTCTTGCGATTATTTCCGACATACACGCGGGCGAAGCCGCGGGCAAAAGCTAGTTGTACCATAAAAGTAAGATTTGAATTTGACTTTAAAATTTGTTCTAGATACGTTTTGTGTCCGTCAAAACAAAAATTAAATAGTAAAATCTGACATTGTGCCAATAAATAAAAGTTGTTTTTATTGCATAATTCAGTTCAGATCACAGATACGATACCTACATACACATACTATGTATTTGTGAGGCTTACCAATTAACAAGCGAGTAGAGCAATCGTTGCTCATTTGCTTCCACACATTGTTTCATTCCCTATCTCAGAGAATTCATAAAGGAAAGTCAGATTATTCGGGCTTCTAAGCATATGAAGCACTACCTCCGCCCCTGTGTATTTGGTGCGACGTATTATTTCCATCTCACTGAGGCACGTGTACAAACTGTTCTCAAGGGTCGTAACAAACCGAATCGCCAAGAGACGTGATGAGTTGCAGCTACCAGAACAAGCGAGTGGGAAAGAGTCTAGTAATTCAAGCATATTGGATTCATTCCGTTCGTATGGTGCCGGGCGTTAAAAAAAGCAGCATGGGTGTCATAAAAGGCGACTAAAGCACTTACTAGAGAATGGGCAGCAGCGTTTTCTATGCAATTTACCACCATACTGCGATCACCAACCCACCTGCCAAGCGTGGTGATTATGGCAAACCTCCCCATTGGAGGAGGCCCATATCCAGTAGTGGACGTTTTTCGGCTGAAATGATGGAGATGTTTAGAATCACGCAGAAGCAACAATAATTTAATCAAACAAATTATTATTCCCCTGACTTTGCTATCCAATAAAATGTTTATTTTTCTGTTAAAGTAGGTTCTTTAAAAACTACTAATTATCATCATCATCATCATCTGTCTAGCCTTTTCCCAACATTATTGGTTTCAACTTTCAGTCCAAACGTATGCAGTTTAACATCAGTATCATATGAGGTGACTGCCAATGTGACCTCAGCAACCTCGTGATTGGGTAACACGATACCCCCTGATAAGACTGCTTGTCGGATTCTGACGATCCGTAAACCCGTAAGATCTACAATTGACAGCCAAGACTAATGGCTTATCGTGCTTTCCAGGGCACAGGTGTCTTGCACCCTAATTGTGTAACACACTATTAATCAGAATTTAAATCATTTTGAAGTTAATTATAATTCATAATTTCATATGTTCGAAAACATCAAAAAGTCTGCTTAGCAACGTACCTAAACAACTCCATGAATTCTGTGGAACTGTCAAAGTGAAAGTGATTTCTACCGATAGTATATTACGCAATTACCCCTCTGGTATATAAAGATGGTCACCTTCATCTACCGACCAACCGCCGCAAGTTGAACGTTACCTCGAAAATGTTCCCTTGAAATCGATCCGTAACCAAATGTTTTTATTTTTTTGAGCCACAATAGCCGCTGCTTTCTCAAGACATATGCTCTTCAATAAACCAATTGATGCCAAAATAGCTAGTATATAATAAATAAGTTCTCTAGACTTTGTTGCCTGCCTGTATTGAATCAATTAGAAACTACCAATCAAATTATAAAATATTTCACTATAGTAGTATAAATACAGTTCTCGCCGCGTCTCTTTATAAGTTCTTTCAGTCTCTGTTTACCCTACAACGAGCCGTGAGCGTCCCAAAGATATGAATTCTCCTATCATCCCCGCAGTTTTATCGAATCGTCTCGGCATAAGACGGCTGCCTCATGAATAATCAATTGCTTCGCGCAGATCTATTATTATTTATATGTACTGCGGATTCGACGATCATTATCGAAGTTTTTCCTTAGAGTATTTCAATATCTTCAGTCGTTTGTACCAAATATTTGTAAGGACTAATAAATGAAGCCATCATTTGACATGATAAATTGCTTTGGGAATGAAACTAGCTGTATATAAAGTTATTTTTAAAGTTGTACTTAAAACCACTGCAGCAATAAAAATGGAGTATGTTTTGCGATAAAAGTCCTCTAACAACTTTTGGCAAAGGTTGAATAGGGCGCTTAAACACGTCATAAATATAGGTAGTTAAGCCCGCTACTGAGCTAACACGTTAAAAATAATTACCTACTCTAGATTACCTATCAGATAGCCACTATTATTACTGACCCGAAAACTCGTAATAAATAAAGGTAAAAACAGCTTTAATAAAACTGCTGTAAACTCAATTTACAGGAAGTCAGATTTTGGTATCGTTTATCGCAAAATTAACCCGTCATGACTGGATGTTTCTGTATGAAAAATGTCGCCATACTCTCCTTTGACTTTGTTTTCATACCAGTTATTTAAAAATGATGAAAAGTTATTTTAAGTGGGGCATTTTTTTGTCATTGTTGTCACACTAGCTTTTGCCAGCGGCTTCGCCCGCGTGGAGGTCAGAAAATATCCCGCGGGAACTTACTTTGGTGTATGATCAACGTATGCGAGGATAAGAGCTCGAAAACGCATTTTCATCCGACTTGCTTCAAATTTATCGTCACTGCTCAGTTTTTATGTGTTTAGCGTTATGTTATATAGTCTATAACCTGCCCAGGAGTATGGACTACAATCGTACCAAGTTTGGTTAAAATCCCTTTAGTAGTTTTTGCATGCGTGTTCATACAGACAGACAGACAAAAAATTTACTGATTGCATTTTTGGCATTAGTATCTATCACCATTCATCCTCCAATATTAATTTTGAATGTATATTCAATGTACAGAATTGACCTCTCTACAGTTTTATTCTAAGTATAGATTATGTATCATCACCTTGGTTGATTTTTGGGGTTGGCACTTAAACAAATACTTGACTATTAGTCGACATCTTGGTAGTCACCACCTTTTTAGACATATAATCTATCAGACCGGTCCATCCATTGTAATTTGTTATTCTCCTTTATTTATTTATTTAGATTTATCAACGTTCGTATACACTGCAGCAAAACAGGAAGCAACAGAAAATAAAGAACTAAGTAATCTCTAGAGCAATATTATAGAGCAGTTAAATTATTTGTACTAAATAAAAACTTTTTAACAAAAAATTAAACCGCCGAAAAACTGAAAAGCATAAAATAATAAACCTTAAAATTATGAGTCGGCGCTTTGAGTGATCCTTGTTCATTGATTTTTTAGCGCCGACTCAAAATTTTAAGGTTTATTATTTTATGCTTTTCAGTTTTTCGGCGGTTTAATTTTTTGTTAAAAAGTTTTATTTTATAATTTTTTGTGGCTTTAATGTACTAATAATACTTGGCAAGGTATACCCACCCTATTCAACAAAAAAATTATCAAAATCGGACTACTCTGTAGGTATAAAGTTATGCGTGGTTATACATTACAATCAGTGAGTGAACAATCAATCATCCCCTGTTTTCCGACCCTAAGGGTTCGATTTTGTTTTCCAAATTTATATGGGACCACCTTGGGAGTATACCCTTTGCAATAAAAGAAGAATTGTCACAATCGGACCACTATGTAAAAAGTTATGCGTGGCCATACATTAAAAAAAATATATATATATATATATCGCACCCCCAATGCAACAAAGGCGTAAGAAGAATAAACTAACTTTACAGGAGAGCAAAAAACTGTTTGGTCTGGTAGAACTATTTAGCTGTTGATCTAAATGTCTTTTTTGGTATAATGGCTCAAATTTTCGTCAAATCTTAACGAAAAAAATCAGTATTGTGTATCTTTATCTGGGCTATAAGAAACGGCAATAAAAAAAAGTGACGTAATCTTACTTACGCCTTTATCGTTCTGGGGGTGCGATATATATACGCGTCGAATTGAGAACCTCCTCCGTTTTTTTTCGTCGGTGGAAAATAAACACAGCCAACTCATATTTTAATACACAATTTTAAAAAACAGAGAGATTAAAGAAATTGAGCATATTTACATTATTCTAACTTGCGGAACGAGCTAACAAAAAAAAACGACCAAATGAATTTATATGGACATCTACTAAATCACAGCACTCGTTCTTGAGTTTTTACTTTCTTGTCAGTGTAGATTGGGCTCCGTACACAATTCTTCAGCGTGGTGGATAGAAAGAGGTGATACGAATGCATGTCTGGCATGGACTCTATAATTGTACTTAGAACAGTCTACCATATTATTCAAGATTTTGTACATGAATAGACAATCCGTTTTTTATAAATATTCATCGTTCAGATTCATAACCAAAAGCCTCAATAATCCCTCACAACATTTCCCGCATTACATGACCATACGTCTTTTCAGTCATCAGTTCCACTTTTAGACTCAATACAAATATGATTTTATGATACAAAATAAAACTTAAGCCAGAGCCATAATATGATGAAAACATAAACTCAATGGCACAAGAACGTATTCCTTAATAAATTGTTCAAAATAAGTTTTGGGTCTGTATAAGAGGGTGATGCTTGGATCGATTTCAGTAAATGTTTGTTTCCCAAAATATTTGTCGTCCAAGGGACGGGGTCAGTCAAACATTATTAAAGTGACCTCATCAGATACGACAGTAGGTACTTACCTAAATGTTACTAAGACTTATAGCGTTTGATTCAAATTGTATCATTTTGCTTCAGTTATAAAGAACTTACATTTTCTTATAGTTGTGATTATCCTCTTGATGAACGTTCCTGCTAACTGACGTCAAATATTTTTACCAATTAAGGTAAAAATATTGGAAGTCAGTTAGCAGGAACGTTATTATATTAATTCTTATTTGAAAAACCAAATCCAACAAGATAAAAACCAGTCAAAAGAAAATCAGGAAAAGAACAAAGAGAAAAAAAAACAGACAATAAAGAAAGAGAGCTAGGAAACGAAGAATGAGAAATGGAATTTCAAAATCAATCGGCCGATAACTAAACTCTAGCAGTATTCCATTTAGTTCCATCTTTGTGACTGGGGCACCTCGAACATGTTAACATTATGTTAATTTATAGCTTACTTGTTGATATTAAAGATATTCTCACAAATAATGTAATTTACAACAGTCTCGCTAAAATTCGCTGCAAACAAAATTAAAAGCTTTGTAAATTGTCATCACCCAGCTCTGATATTCAGTTCAAATTTATGGTACGAATACCTAAAATTACTCCAAAATCAGCGTGTTTGAGAATATCTTATTTCTGTAAAATGTGCTTTTTGCATTCGGAGAAATTTGTGAATAAATTATCGTCGGATGATTATATTATTGCAAATATTTCAAGATTTTAATGAGTTTTGGGGTTACTACCTAATTATTATAGCTTATCATCATCATATCAGTCCGAAT
Source organism: Aporophyla lueneburgensis (assembly GCA_932294355.1). Taxonomy (NCBI): domain Eukaryota; kingdom Metazoa; phylum Arthropoda; class Insecta; order Lepidoptera; family Noctuidae; genus Aporophyla; species Aporophyla lueneburgensis. The sequence continues at coordinate 7,273,800 of OW028758.1, read as the reverse complement.
TCACCATCTGCTTGGTAAAGACCTTCCTCTTTTGCTGTCATACTTTCCGATTCTGTGCGTCTTTCATCCAGGTGTTTCTCGCAATTTTGCTCTACTTCACGTTAAAGCTCAATTAATTAAGAATCGTCTCTTTCTAGACTGCAGCCCAATTTCACTACAAAGCAGCCGCATTTTCATGTCTATCAAAGTCATTATTGCATTTTAATCCTCATTTAAAACAGCAATTACACTAACTTTCAGTAGCATTGCGGACAAACAAACAGTAATTAAACTCGTGCAACCCATAACATTAAATAAGAAAATACCAATTATAAATCACAATAATGCATCGAAAATTCAAATGAATATAATTTTCCTGTATTTCGTTACATAAATTAAGTACTCCAATGAACAATATTGGCTGCAAGCCAGGGTGGGATAGGGTCACCCCTCATTTGCTCTCTTCCTCCATTGTGTGGGTATAGGGAGTTAAGCATACGTTTATATTCGAAAATATTGAGATACACATTCGAACCCTGGTAAATATAACAAATGTTCATCTATTTGCAATAACTACATTAAAGATGATATGTGTTCTTTGAGAGTTCCAGCAGTCATATTAAAAACTTTCACGTTGTATAACAAAAACACGTTTAACTTAATCTTCCTTCTTTTTTCGGTAGAAAACAATAATTAGATGTAAATACGTATATACTCTCATACGTATTATACTTAGCTGAGAGATTGCCAAACTTAAGTTGCAGTGGGCAGGGATACATCGCTCACTGGACAATCCTGATGGGTCTGAATAGTTCTGGAGTAGCGATCACGAGCAGGAAGACACACGTTGGAAGAACTCCCACAAGGTGGTCCACCTTGTGAATCTGCGACGACCATGTGAATCTGCTGGATGCGAGAAGCACAGAACTAGCCGAAGTGAGTAGGCGTCCCCCATAAAATCAAGAGCGGCTGAAATGATGATGAGATAGTACCGTTTCCTTTCCTAGAAATAGAATTACACTAAAAAGAATTTTCTGATGAAATGATCGTTCGACCCTAATAAAACTTCGTTGTGAAACTTCCAGTCGTTTCTTTGGTAAGTTAATTTATAATAAATTTTGTGGAAATTACCAGTTTATGACATTAATTGTTACTGTGTGAATGACGTGTATGATATAGTTACTGGAACTTTGGTTGACGTTGCTTTTGCGAAATTCTACATTCTTAAATCCTGCCATAGCTTTGATAAATCATACTCTGGTCCGATGTTTTTTTTGTTTTCTAGCCATCTTTGTTTAGTTATTTGTTAGGTCGCTTTTTTTAAGGACATCGAAATATTATAATGCTCTCTAATTTTTATTTTCTGAATATTTTAGTACGAGATTGTTTTGGTTTTCCGTGACTCATTTTTACTATGAAGTAAGTGTCATTGCCTTGAGACTTTCTAGATCCCTACATAATACCAGCTTACTTATACTTGGAGAAACCACCTAAAGTTTTTTCTAACTTGAAAGAAGAAAATAATATCTTTGCCATTTTTGTCAATTAGGACTTACAAATTCAGAGAAACCTTCTCTCAAATTAAAATACTAAATTGAAGTCGACTAAAGCCAGTAAATGCTAGTAAGGCATAAACTTTATGGTAACTGCTTGATGAAATTTTTTGTCGAAAGAAGTAGGTAATGAGAATAGCAATCAGCCGCTCGTTGAGTGAGCACAGACTTCAAATATACCGTTTTGCTTAATTTTACTACCAATTAATGTAATTTAATCGTAACGATCGTAGGTATCTTCACTATTACAAAGACTGGCACTGAGTTTGAGTTCATCTATTAACTGGTAGATTAATGGTTCTGTAGAACAAGCTGTACTTAAAAATGCTTTTGAGAAACTGTGACTTTAATGTTCAGTCGCTGTTACCATGAAAGTGTTTAGGTATCTTGGAACAACTAGCAGAAGTCAACTTTAGAGTAACTGGGGCGAGTCCCTTTATATCCCAACTATAATACAGTCCAACTAAATCCTAGATTTTATTCGACAGTATCATCTAAATGCACATTGCTACTTATCCTTTAATTTCGTATATTTGAGCTTTAAATTCCACTCAAATCGCGACACAAGCAACGAAGCACGAAATAAGAAAACCACAATAACGAGAACGACAATTTAAACGGTTTAAAACTAAAGCAACAATATTGAGATTGTATTTTTAATATTCAAATAAAAGGCAGATTACTTCAAACTAGAGAACTGAACTTTTGCATAATTCAAGAAGCAAGCCGGGCTCGGTTTGTTGCGATAACAGACAAAACGTATTTACGAGGAAATGGCATTTGAAGTCTACCACAAACGGGGCCATTTCTCGCTTATCTTCGCTTTAGCTTCGTTCGCAAGTGGTTGTCTTAGGTCTCACAACAAACTGATGTGCTTCGGTCATTCCATTAGTAGCACAGTTTTCAAAATTTGCAGTGTTGCACTGTTTCCTTGCATTGACAGTGTTCGTATTTGTATCAGAAACTGCTGAACTTTCATTTTAATAGTTTTACGACTTTTACATTTTAACTTTGCTTTCCTTGCATTTCTATCTACTCATATTTATTTTTTTTGCTAGAATAAATGCATTTTAAAGTCGGATGCCCAAATATTAATGCATATTTTCGATATAAATTCATTCGCTAGAGAAACTATTTCAAATGCATTACTTCATTTATTTGTCGTCATTGCGTCGTCCAAGGCTGTTTTAGTAGTTATATGTCTGTATGTTATGTACCTTTGGCGATTCCGTAGAATAGAATTTAGAAGCTTTTATTTAATGTAGTGAGTTCTATTTTATTCATATGAGGCACGGCACAAAGGCTTGGTAATAGGGCAAATGTCTGGCTGCGTAGGTGCTAAATTAAATTAAACATAAAGGTTTTTGGAACTTTAGGATGAGAGGTACTTGCCTAGGAACCTGAATAGATATTCATTATGTTTTACTCTCCGTTTTTGCAACCATTTCTCTTTAAGTACTTTGCAAATATTCCTTCATTCTTTTTTCGTTGGTTTTGTTTGACTTAGCTACAAAGTAATCAATTTACTGAATAATGTATTGTGGATCTTTTTACTTTATAAATAGGGATATCATAAATCATTATTATCATAATTTCAGCCGAATGACGTCCAGTGCTGGACATAGGCCTCCCCCAAGTTCCGCCACTTCGACCAGTTTTGTACTTCCCGCATCCATTTTCAATATTGTGTTTAAATTGTAAAACAACTCTCTTCATAGCTTTATCCGTTCAAAAATTAAAGAATCATTATTTACAACTTTAAATACACTTTTTGTTCAAAACTGCCATCGTCAAGCTCATTCATTTCTCGCTTAGCTTTCAGAAGCCTTAGAGCCTTCTGGATTTAGAGCAATCTTCCTGTTTAAATAGTCATTATCATTGTGTTTCTCAAAGCAAACAATGCTTTAATAGCTTTACAGATAGGGAAGCCCGCTTAACTTCACTTCATGGTGGTCCGATTAACTTTGAAGATAATATCTAAATTATCTGTTGTAATAAATTTTTGGTCAGATACATTACTGTTGATAAAAATGTAATTATTATGTTCGTGAGTTTCCTCGTACCTTATAAAATGCTACTTTAATTTCAATTATATTCGTCGTTAACTGTTACAGTTAAGTAGTAAAGTATATATTATTTTTACTATAGTAAATGGACTTCAAAATCTATACGAGTATTAAATCATTTTGGGTTAGAAAAAATTAAACGCACAATTTCCCATAAAATAAAACCATAAAACCGATTAAAACAATTTCGATGCTCGAAACAGAATACACAAACAAAACAGATAGATGCAATTATTTAAGCCTCCATAAAATCCCGCTATTCAATCAGTGAATTGGTGAGGACATTGCCTTTATAAGGGCACATAAAGGTTTTATTAAAGCTGTAATTTGTGATTCAGATTTGCCCATTCGAAGCGACTGTAGGAGTGGTAGTGATTAAAAACTGTGGTAATGAATTGAGGTACGGGTTTTAATTTTGCATATTGGAAATTGGGGAGACAAATGACAGATACGTTTAACTGAATAACAAAACTGTCACGGTTTCTTGAAGCATCTTAATAAAACTGATAAGGTATTTATAAAAATTGATACTCGTTTCCCTTGCTGGTTATATGTTTCTTCAATGTTTCCTCTGGTCTTTTATGTCTAGGATTGTCGTTACTCAAAATAATGATAGTCACATCATGAACGAAATAAGAGAACCAAGCCACGGCAATAAAACATCTATCTTTTAGACATACCCACAAAAAAACATACCGAACCCGGGAAACATGCCGGAAACATCTGGATCTTCCTGTAACACGGATTAGTATGCGTTGGTCGTATTTATACGCCAAGATATGGGCTCTTCCGTCATAGTAAAGACGAGACACGTGACGTCACGGAATAAAGTACCTCTGTTTCAACTGCCATGATATATGTTATCACATTTGATATATTTAACGTTGTTTCTCATAATATGTCTTAGGAAGCCAAGATATATGTCATGGGGATGAGCAATCCAAAACAATGCTTCAGCAACACATTATATAGATCTAGTTTATGATTTAGGTTCTTTATGAATGATTGCTGGATAGATCGAGCGGTTAACGAAAATTTTCTCGGCTCATGAATTGACACATAAAGATATTTTTCCTGCCTTGACAGTCACTCCTATCTTAAAAAACAGGAGTCAAATACGAAACCGAGTCAGATGTTCTTCCTGTTATTTAGATAATCTATCGTACCTTTCCTGGGAACCTTCTGGTTCCAACTTCTTTAAGTTTTATTTTATTAAAATATTTCCATTATCCTTGTACCGTTGGCTGCACCCATTAGCACAAGTTTTGTGCACACCAGTTTTATACGTCTTTCCCAGAAAATATTTGTACACTAACTTACTGAATTGACGTGAAGGATGCGTTGACTATGGCTTCGTGATGGCTGTATTTATGCCCTGAAGAGTGGTCCCAAGCTGTACAAAACCTAATAGCTAGGGCATCCTGAATGTATAAATACGGTGTAGAATTCTGGCATGGCTTAGGTTGATTAGAATAAGACCACCAAATGCCTATTAGAGTGATAACGTATGCTATTTTTTTACATTTCGGTGGACACTGAAAGCAGTGTCAGAGTATAATAACAATGTCTTGTTAGATGCAGTACATATGAGTACACTATATCTTTTTATAGCAACGCTTGCCTTTTGACGCCAATAGTACTACTACGCTAACCCCATAGATTTTCGATGACAATGTTAAGTCTGATAGAGTGCAAGCTTTGCGCTATTTTTGGCGCAGTTCCAAATGCAGGAAATATGTCTTTTGAGGAAAGAGTTGTAGTGCGTGGTTACTTGTGTTCTATGCTTTTTATCAGACTGTTATTGTCTCCACTTCACTTCACTATGCTATTAGCTTTCTCTTTTGACCACCATCGTTTTTGTTGTTTATTTATAAGGAAAGCTTTTGCGCAATAATTCCCCACATTTTGTTCAAATAATTCAACAGAACGTCTTCTTAAACAACACAAAATGAACGTTGTCAAAACTGCCTCGCTAAACTATTATTCTTCGCAAAATATTAATTCTTAAAACGAGATAAAATATTATCTTCAGAAGAATTTCTATATCAAATTGTCTGAAAAAAAAAAACAAAGACAGGCAATCTCATTGAAAGACTTGAGAAGCGTTTCTTTTTTCTCTCTAATGTCCCTTCCAGAGATGATTAACACTTTCAAGTTTTTTAATTAATCCATTTTAGGATTTTTGAGAGATTTATTCCTAATATTTTAAATTTTGGGATTTTCCCAGTTGACATAATAATTGTGTAAATTATCATTTCATTTGAGTTTATGACATCATAATAATGGTCAGAACTTTGTTTTGTACTATATTTATAGCTTATTCAAGACATAAAATGATAAACTGTTTATTTTCATACATACTTTTATTAAAAATCTTATTTTTATCACAATATTGCACACGTAATAATTAATATGTTCATTTCATGATACTTATTTTTTTATACATTAATATAATTACGCTTAAATCAACAGTCAACAAAAGCACCGATATGTTTAAACATTTGATAAAAATATTACAATCTGTGACGTTTCGTTCTTAGTTTGGTAACTATGTTGGGTTTGAAATAATTAACCATATTTTAGTTACTTAGTTCGACTAGCGACCCTACCGAAAGAAATGAGGAGACGCCTGCAAAAAATACGGATTGAAATTAATTGGAACAAAATTTTCGTTACGGTTAGGCAATACTTAAATAGTCACAGATTGTCAATATCTATCGTTAAATACACAACACATTTGAAAACTAATCTCAAAATATATTTTTATAAACATCAACTATCGAGAACTCAAGTATTTCATATATTAACTATTATTTTGTCTACAATATTATATATAATGATAAATAACATTGTTTGATTTTATTGCTTTAAAATCTTAACATTGATAACAAAATAAAAACGAATATAATTTCTTCAATTTATCTGCCATACACAGGGTTGTAAAAACACATTTAGGAAGATTATTTTTTGTTGTTTTTTGCAACATGTTTTTTTGACAAACCTGTGTCTGTATTCATTATTGATATTATATATTAATTCCTTATATTACTGAGTAGGTATTATTTACCATATTTTATACGTTAAAGGTACATATCGTGAGAAGTAGGTATGTTTATATTGATATGTAATGTATGAATTAAGGAAAACAAAGTAAGTAATATTTTCTAAAATGTTTTAGACACAATATATAAAAGTAACTTTCTTGGGGATTTGTAAGGTTGTCCGTGATATGAGTGAGATTTATAATAAATACATAAATATTAATGCAAGATAATTATGTTACAATATATGTAACGATGTATGGAGATCGGAGTCATGCAACACCAACCTCAAATAAATGCGAAACATAATAATAATTGATATTTTAAAATATCAGCACCCCTAGCCAAGTTGATAATCTGCAATCGTTAACGCTAGTCGCTCAACGTTAAGTCACGTGGTTAGAACAAACGAACAGAAAATTCGTAGCCAAATTCACATCGTTCAAAATGATAGAATGATTTTTTATCGTTTCTACAATGTTCAACGCTAAATCCTTTGTTATAATGTATCGTTTTTCTAAAGACATTGTAGAACGAGCGGCCGACTCGGGCGCTTCAACATGGCTACCAACTTATCGTTTTCTACAATTGCTGACACTGAGGCGTTACCGATTGTAGAACGGTAAACGTTTGTGACTTGGCTAGGGGGGCTGGTTTTATTTTATTTTAGTAGTAGATTAGAAGAAGTAAATTCAAAAGAAAAAACATTTAAAACCATTTTGATTTCACAATATACTATAAAACAAACTTTACTAGCACGACAAGTAGATAAGAGGCAAATAGATATGACGAAACGATGATGTAATTGTTCAAAAATGGTAATAAAATGACTTGACTAAAGGCTTCCCAAAACCGATCAATTCTGATCGATCAATTGCCATCAATTGTAATTGTTGTAAAATTGTTAATCGCTTCAATTGCATTTAGTAGACAAACAATGTGTATCAATCACTTAAAATTTAAAACTGTGATTGATCGTTTCTGGGACCCTTTACATTGAAAGAAGATAAAACAAAATAATTGTATAGGTATGACATAATATATGCATATTATATGAATATGTACATAATTACAATATGTTTTTGGTATACAATAGAATTTCTGTAAGATATTTGTGCACCTAGCGAAGTATTTATTGTATATTTACAGAAAAGTGCTTTAACATGAAAGTTACAGACAAATATAGTTTTCCACTAAAACATTTACTAGTGATTATTTCGTAGCGGGCACTGAGTTGTACCATTTTCAAAGAAAGAAGAAGAAAGGAGTTTTATTAAAAAGTATTGTTTTAATTATCACATGATTAGTGATATTTGTTAACTAATAAGTTTGTTAATTACAAAATAGCCACACATAAACATAACAAAATAAAAAGCATTCGTTTGACGAAATCATAAATAACTAATTCACAAAGTTGAATGAAATAAACTTATAAATAATTGAATTTGACCAAGTGTTTATTATTCTAACCAATAATAATAGTGAAGTTATTTCATGTATTGAGGGCATAAAAAGCTGGAAAAGCCGTCGAGATTGCAAAAGTTCAAAATTGCAGTCGAATACAACGATTTCAAGATATAAGCAAAAAAATGCTAAGTCTACATTCCGTTTGACCCAAATATCGTTCTGTATTATCGCAGCATTGGGAGCGAAAGTTACCCTTTTCACAAATAATACAACTTAGTTCCCAGTTTTTGTATAACACCACATATTGATGCATAAAATTTGTGCTTTCACTGACTTTTAAGATCTTTTCATTCTTTTCTTGAACAACATTAACGTATATGTACATTTCCAACAAAAGATTTGTCAAATAAATTTATTTTATAATTTATCAAATTAAAGTTTATGTGGAAAATTAATGAATTGTTATAAACTCTACTACTGCTTGTCAAGTCAATTTGTGAATGACATTTTGATAACAATGATTTGATATGGTTTCATTGTGTATATCCATCCAAATGAACATTAGTTCTTAAAAATACGAGTATTTAGATATTATGCGAGTAAAATAAAAACAGTAAAAGTGATAGTGCATTCAAGTGATATGAAGAGATATTATTGTGATATGTATCCTCTAGAGAAGTCAGTCGGTATCCTGCAGTTAGATGTAAAAAATGTTGTGTATACCTAAAAACAATAGACCTGTAATGATAGATGTAAGACAGATAGAAATTAATAACTAATAGATGTGAAAATAATAAAATACAGGGCTGTTAACTTTGAAACTATACAAAGTTAAGAGCTCATAAAACATTAAGATTGAAAGCACTAACGATTGGCGATAGAAATCTCCAGACATCTCTCATACTCAATCTTCATGCTGATCGGTTGACGACCAAGAACATCTAAAAGACATCTTGATATACTGTGATCTTGCTTGACTGGCCTTTTAGTTCGTAGATCACAATATTACCGAGTAAAATACAGACCCATATATATTTATGAAAACATTGAAGTTACTCTACGATAAAATTGAATTTTCTTAGGAACTTGAAGAGGGATTAAATAATCTAGTCAAGGTCACATAAAAATCTGCTTCTTTTAGCATTAACATGAATACTTGGATACCGACTGACTTCAGTATTATATAGATACTGTTAAATATATAATTATATTACAAATATTTTTTTTACAAATTATATACACTCACTAATGGTCCTTTTACCCAAAGATCCTTGGACGGTTCAAACTTCATTTAAGGATCTCACACCAGGACTGGATAAGCAAGAATTAATTTTTAGAATAACCCGTAACAGTAACCCTTCACCTTAATTAAACTTTCGGTACTAAGATTAAAACAAATTCGCACGGAATTAGGAAAATTTTGGTAAATATTCGATGAACTAACTAAATAAAATGATCATTTGCTGAAACTAAAAGTAATGCCACGTATAGAAGATAGATATAATCAATTTTGTTACTTTTAGTTCAAATGTTCTCATAATTAAATATAAATAAACCAAGTATTAACAAATTGTTCTCATCTTAAATAAGAAACCATTTGAATGCTTTATGTATCATAAAGTATGCTCAAACTTCGTAAACTATTCCACAAAAATGCGAATTAAAGGTCAACTAAAAATTAAAGAGCGTCACTTCGCTGTATCAGATGTTACATAAAATATAGTTGTCGATGTTGACAACCAGTGAATATTTAATAGCGCTTCAGACAAAAGATAGTTTCGGACCGGAAAGAGGCGTTAATGGACTAGGACGTTCTTTTGGCCTCGACTGGCCTCCACGGCGGAATACCTCGTTAGGTAGTAACATGTTTAATAGAAAGATGAACAAAAAGCTGTATGTATGACGTACTCTGAATAACGAATATTATTTCGGTACGACAACATTAAATTAGGGCAATAGACGCGCTGTTGCAAATTTAATAAAGATTCACTTTGTTCTAGAATTAGGTACGGAAGAAAAATTAATAAAATCATATTTTTTGTTGTTGGTTGTGTGTGTTTTGATGAACACCACTCTTTTTATTCATTGGGTGTCGTTAAAGGCACTGCAGCAAATTACAAGATTTAAATGGACTGATGATAAAACAGCCTCCTTCAAGTTCTCATTACTCAAAAATTTCAAAACGACATAACAATTAACGGAATTTCAATTTACTGAGCCCCAGTAACGGTAAAGGATGTGGTGATTAATAAATATTTGATGTATATCCAAAAACACAACAGTCCTAAATTAGCATGTTGTGTTCAATATTACGTAAATACCAAAAGTGTTTACTAAATTCGATCTAACGTTCAATTCTTGCTATCCAATCCTTCTAAACAAATTCCCTATATCCTCTAATTAGGTCACCTTATATCTTCATATCGTGTACTGAGTGCTACCAACATTGAAGTTAGTAGCAAACTCAAGTAGCTTGTGGTGGTTTTCACACCGCTTTGTAGTTCTGCCAGGCTTGATCCTGTGAACAAAAGAGACATTCAGAATTATGTTGGAGACAAAATGTTTGGTGTCAGTTGCACTGGGAACGGCTTTAAGCTATCCCAGGGTATAATAGTACTGCTAAGCTTCTTATAGAGTGCTGTAAGAGTGTTGAGAAACTTTGTAACAGCAACACAACTCTTGTACCAGAATATGGAACATTAATAATGTTTTATGTTTTGTCGAACGTCCAAAAGAAGATTTTGCTTATCATCCTAGTGAATGCTAAAAACGTTGAAAGTTTCATCACAGTTTGCTAGAAACGTCGCTAAAATGCTCTTGTACGGCCTAATGCTCATTATACGTGAGCGTTTAGTTATGATGTAATTTTCACATGGTCTAATTAAAATTTGCACTCTATTGGATGTTTCAGGTTCGCAGGTTTTTCGCCTTAGGTTCATAAAAAATCAACAAAAATATCACAGGGACTGCAAGGACCAGAAACGAGTCTTGTCTACTTGTGATTGTAATTATGGTGAACCCTGGCATTATTACGAATAGTATCTTTGCTTTTAAAATATCGAAAATGTTGATTGAATGATTAAAAGTACTCGATTAACTTTTAACGCATATCCAAAGCCATTTGTAGTATTCATTACCTTTAATACAATAAAGCTTTTTAAACAGGAACGTTCATGAAATGAGCAATTAATAATTTATCAACTCCTTATTTAACGTTTTTGTTGCCAAAAGAGCTGAAACACTGGTGTTGTCAGGAGCATTGATAGTATAATTTTAACATAAATAACATTGCAATGGAAAATCACATTACATAAAGAATGAATTAATCACGATTTAAAGGTATCAGAATCAAATACTCAATATTTAAACCCTGACATTCATTAATCGTGTAAATTACATTCTATGTGTAATGTGGTTTTATGTTTCTCCTAAAATTATTATTATTAACAGGTATTTTAAAAGGTAGGTATCTTTTACACATTTTCTTGCCTCCCGTGTTATTACACGTTATTTACGTAGCCCGGTATGTACCAAGCTCAGCCCGTAAGCCAAAGATAGGCAAGCGTGTAGGTAGTTTATACTGCAATAGCCAACGGCGATCAAAGAGGAATTCTTTCAAAGAGCTCATGGAGGCGTAAAACCACAAACATTCTTACAGATCTATTAATAGTTTTCTTTCTATTCTATTCACTTTTCCTATTCTGTATTCAAAAACAACATTAGAGTAATTCTGTTAAATTCGTTCAAACATTTTCGTAATCTTAGTTAATTTCGCATTCGATAAAAATGCTCGACTTTTAACCAACTAAAGCGCAAAGGAAATCAAGTGTCAGTCGAGAAAGAAAACAAAACTAGTTGAATCGATCACCAGCAAAGATACAATGCAATATTTAAGCTTTGGAAGCCACGTTGTATGGGTATTGTACAAACAGACAGAGTGAAATCAAACATTTATTATACTTATTCAAACATTTATAAAGCCTCATAATTGCAAATAGGTACGACGATATCGCTGATATGAGGCCATGAAAGCCAGAGTGGCAACTAACTACTTATTCCATATTTTTCATTCGAGGAAAAAACAGCAACCCTGATTTCAAATAATTAACAAATATATGTTATTATTCTTTGGTGCTCAAATCTCATAATATGTAATATTGTTTAATTTACATATTAAGAGATTTTTTAGCAATCATGTAAACCCTAGGCACCTTTATTGTTATTTATTTTTTTAGATAGGCCACTCTGGCTCTCATGGCCTCACATATAAGTCCAGTGGTTTTCGTTATGAATATTTCTACCTAATCTAAATTGGAGTCATAAATAACCACTACAGTTTGTTAATGAATACAATATCTATATCCAAACATATAATAAATTAAACCTACTTTTTGTTCTTCTACGCAATGGATTTTGTGTATAAAACATTCATTTAAATTTCAAATAAGTAAGAAATTCCATTTCTTGCCATAGGTGTCGAAAGAGGCGACTAAGAGACTTACTAGAGAATGGGCAACAGCGTTCTCTATGCATTGTACCACGATACTATGATCGCCAACCTGCCTGGCAAGCGTGGTGATTATGGAAAATCCTCCCATACATGGGAGAGGCTTCTGTCCAGCAGTGGACGTCTTTTGGCTGTAATGATGATGGTGATGAAGAAATCCCGATGTTTTGTTGAGTCGTGCGAAGTAAGGGCGTGTCGCTAGTTACATGTAAGTAAAATAAAGGCGAAACACTACAATTTTTACCTATCCATCCAATTACTTCAACGTAACCCGATATTTTCACATGTTTGCTCTATTACCTCAGATTTTACCTAAAGCTACATTGTGTTTTGCGAGTTATCTGGGACACAGGATATCAGGTGTCAGTTCCAACAAATGGACACTGCTCTAAATAGAGGCGGAACTAAGTGAGTCTAATCGATAGAGTCGCTGATTGCCCCCGAAAGAATTCCGAACCTGTGTCGAATTCTGACTTGGTAGTTAGCAAATTAGGTCAAGATCAATCTATTATCTTTTTGCTCTGTTTTCACTTCTAGAATTAAGGAAAGTAATTAATAGGGTGGGTAACTGAGTTCAAAACCTAGGGAAACAGGTAGTCTGAAGTGATGTTTTCGGTTTAAATAATTTATTCTCAAAAAGACAAACAGTCACTTACATGAGAATATAAGATAACATAATGTAATAAACTTATTCTAGGTAACGGACATCAATATAAATTCTAATTTCACTTAAATTTTTGTTCTGCTTAATTTTGATTGATTCAACAGTTCTATTTACAATTCAATAATAAAATTAGCAAGTTTTGATTTAAAAGTGCTGAAAGAGCTTACATTTTTTATATGGGATGGTAAATTGTTATAAAATTGTGCTCCTTCATAGGTGATATTTTTTTTGGCATAGTTTGTACGTGTCTTTGGTAGGACAAGTAAGGTCGACGAAGACTGCGTGTACTTATTTGAGACTTTTTGGTAAATTTTACGCTTGTGTGAATCTTTCCTTCCATTATTTTTCTAATCAAAATACAAGTGTTATACATATATAATTGTTTAATATTCATAAGCTTTGTTTCTTTAAAAATTTTGTGAGTTGGTGTCAAGTGTGGATAGTGAAATAGTGTCTTTATGATCCTGTTCTGCATTCTTTGCAGTTCCTGAAGCTTCGTTTTACTAGCGCTACCCCAAATTTCTATGAGATATAATAGATGTGATTTGACTAGTGAATTGTAAATATTGAATCGCAGTTTTTTGGGTATACATTTATTTATATTACGGAGTGAGCCAATTAACGAGGAAATTTTATTTTTACTATAGTCAATTTGTTTTTTTTTTTTCATAAAATGGGTACTCTCAATAAATTGGGATAAGGTGATGAAAATGGGTACTCTCTAAATTAGACACATGTTTTTATCTATTATAAATTAATAAATGGAACAGGCTTTTCATCATATAATATAATATTAAGCCCGTTAACGTTTATCGAACACATTTACCTCATGTTATAATAAATGGAAACCACGAACTGTCAGTTTGCCCTTTCCTTTTGTTATTTTAAGTAAAAGAACAAATATTACGAGGCCCTCTTAACGTCAATTTTGATAAATCCCAAGAGCACTGAGCTGAGAGCGAATATTTGACGCGGACGAAGTCGCGGGCAGAAGCTAGTATGTATATAATATTTATTGTAAAAATATTCTTACAATGATTGCTTGCAGGTTTTGGTTTAACGTTGGTCTATTGTAAATAATATTTATTGTAAAAATAAGTATTTTTACAATGTTTACTGTTTTGCAGGTTTTTTTTCGTTGGTCTCGTGGTCAGCCTTGTGGTGCAGGACGTAAAGAATAGCATCACCCCGTGAGTGTCATAAAAGGTGACTAAGGAACGTACTAGAGCAGCCTTTCCCAAAGTGGGCGATAACGACGTTGTGTAGAGTCTACACAACGCCCCCATTTTTTTTCTGGGTCTCTTACCACCCCCCTTTAGGCCTGCAGCGCCCACAAGGGGCGTTATCACCCACTTTGGGAAAGGCTGTACTAGAGAATGGGCAGCAGCGTTCCCTAAGCATTTTACCACCATACTGCGACCGGAGACCCGCTTGCCACGCGTGGTAATTATGAAAAAGCCCTCCAAATTGAGGGAGATCTATGTCCAGGAAAGAACGCATTGCGGCTGAAATTATGATGATGATGAGTGGTCGAAGGTGCTACAGCTGATGAGGTCCTTAGTTCGATTCGCAGGTAAGGCAAATTGATATTTCAGTAGTACAAAACCAGCACAAAATCAGGCTCCGGACAGCCTGGTTTTGTGCCCGAGTTGGATTAGAATAGGCTCGCTCCTATATTAAATGGAACTTAAAAATTACTGGCAAAATGTGGAAGAGCTATAGGTACACCTGTGCCCAATCCTTCGGGAATGAAGTCGTGATTGTATGTTGTTGTTGGATATAAAAGTGCGTTCCTATAGGACCAATAATTATTTTTGTCTTTTATACATATCTACACATCAAGCGCTTTCCAATTAGAACAATATAACAAAAACAAAGAGCTGGTACCTGCAATATTGAGAAGGTCTGAATTCAAAATATTCACCCGACATTGTGAACATAAGAAATTGATATTTGCAATTCACTCCACCATGGGTTTGATTTTAAAAAACAATAGTGTCAGTGACCAATCAAACAAGAAAGTAGTCGCACACCACGGTACAATGAGATATTGGGGTTTTTCGAGAATCTGAGGTGTTCGCTGCCAGGCTAGACCCCCTACAATTGCATTTCAATAGCGCAGTGGAAGTGTGATAATCGTGGGGCTCTAGAGACAAGAAGTGGCTAGCGAAACTAGTCCGCCGTACGCGGAGCAGACAATATATAAGAGAACAATTGCAAATAAATTAACTACAATAAAACGAACAAAGGAACTCACCTGATGGTAGACGACTACCTGCTTCTTGGGGTTACCTGGATCTATGTATGTAAGTGAGTGTGTATGTATCGTGTAGTGAGGTTATGAATAAGTATTCTCAGGAACAGGTTACCATTTGCCGCTACAACCCGCCAGAGATTTTCTCCAACATGCGGTTCAAACACTTAACACATTAACCTCAAAGTTCTTCAATGTCAAGAAACTAAACCTGTATTCCTTCACCAAATGGGGTTATTTAATACAAAATCATTGGGTCATGACTTATTGTCCGCAAAAACGACCGATTTTCAAGGATTGATTTACAAAAACTCGCGGAAGCAAAAATCTGTCCGACGCTTTCAAAGACCAAACTAAAAGGAAGTGACAAGTGTCAAAAATCAAACTTGACAAGTCAGATGTCATTCCGTTCGGGAACGTTCCGAAGGCGCATAGAGTAACTACTTTAAACAGGATGAAACATGAGGTTATTTTATTAAGTTTCACGAAAAAGAAACATACATTTTCCCGGATATTTTCTGTCCTATACCATACTTTTGTTGTTTTTGACTTTAGCATGATGTTTACTATTATTGAACCATGCTTGATTGAATTGCCCATCAGTTTCAATATTAAGTTTAATAAAATATATAAACTATACAATATTAGAAGTCAGCGAACTATAAATGAAAACAGGATATTTGCATGAAGTTTCGGAACCAAGGACCAAAATGATGTCTATATTTGGTTCTAATTTCCACTTAGTGGTTGAAAAATTGTTCTTCTAGTATAAAGTCTTTTCCTTTCAGAATCTATAAAATCGTAGTTTTCTGTGAATACGGCGCACTATATTTGAGTACTGCATGCTACGCCACATCAGCTATGCATTAGTACAACACGTATATTTACATGTACGTGTAACCATCATGGAAAGATGCCAAGTCACAATTACTTTTTCAAATAAATTTGCTTATATAAAGACGCCAGGATATTAAGCTACTACAATCTGTCAAATTTCTTTAATAGATTTTCAACTTTCAATTCAATTTCAGAATTTCAACTGGTTCAAGTTTGATTGGCAGAATTTGTCAGTTTCGGGTAGCTTGATGTGCTGGCGGCTGTACGAGTACAGTCAACAAAAGACGTAAGAAACTAGATTCGTCGAATACAATTGAAGCTTATTAAGAAACTCTTGAATATTTTCTAATAAACTATAATTTATTTAATAGGAAACAAACAATTTATTTAAACAATCACATTATAATTCAAAAGCATCCATCCGTTTCTTATCTTCAACATTAGCCGACGACCCTGGCTACTTATGTTTTTTGGTGACTGAATATATATATAAGAGCCTTTGTAATATACGATTGTTTTAGGCAATTATTTAGTCGTTAGCTAAGGACCTCATTTGACAAAATAATGGGACATACATTTTCTTAACAAACGCACGAACCATTGCCCATTACATTACAACATCCGACCATTTATCTAAGACGTGACGGTTGTTTAGTTGTGCGTCAAGTATTTCTACGACCTTTAATCACTTATGGTAGGCCAATTTTCAGCAATAGGAAATGTTGGCTAATTGCCCAGAATGAGCAAAAATTTCTTAGTTTAACAGGATCAAGACAATCGTAATCTAAAAAAAACTGATCTCACAGGCTACTCTTTGAGCAACCCGTGCGAAACTTTAGTAAAAAGCATAGAAAATACTAAAACAAAAGAAATCTATGCATATAAGAAGGCTATTTTAACTAAGCTCACCTCTTATTCAGTTGTTTTCAAGGACGAGGAATATCCAATTTTGTAATACTGTCGAAGTATTCGAACTAGGATTGCAGATACTTTGAATTTCTATAGGCTATTGTGAATTTTCACCATACCGGGATGTTACTGCTCGTTTCACACCATTTAAGATGATATTACAAGATAACGTACAGAGTCGCGCAAAACTTCAAACTGTAGTTCCTTTGCTACATATACCTTTGTTATTCTATAGCTCTTTGTACGTGAACTATCTACAACAAGCTTGCACTTTACGCTACATTCGGTTTTATTTTTGTAAACGCAGACTTGATATTTATCTGAATATAAAATCTTTCATGTCATCCTTCCTACGAATACTTGGAAGATTTACTGGCGAAATCAGGGCAAATGACCACGGCGTTATGAGGTGTCATCTGATCTACGCACCATGCCTCTGAATGTTGCTCACCGATGAACTACTGACCTAGATCGCCGGCGACAACTAATGGACGGCATTCATTATCACAATCCTTAATAAACAAGACTACAGTGTTGGAAAGTACCTACCAATTCTAAATTGTATGAGAGAAAATACTTGTGAAACAAAGCAGATGCCAGTTGTATATTTGGACTAACTTAATGACATGATATTAGAACTCTCCAGTTATAAATGACTGCTTTTATTACGGAGTATAACAGTCGAGTCTAGTTGGAGCCGAATTTACATAGCATTAAAAACCTCATTAAGCTTAGACATTTCTTAATAATGTCCTCGATGAACCATTTTCGTTTTTCGTTTTTTTGCGAACTAATAAAGTTTTAAATAATGCGGTACGTGACGATTCGTAATTCTATCGTCTTGAATATAAAAATGTTAACCCTGAAAATAATGTTTCTCTAAGACTTAAAGTAGTAGAGAGGATTATGTCGGGAAGACAGGCATGGACTGTACTACCAATCAACCTGCGAAGCGAGGTGATTGATTATGGATAATTAAGGAACCTCCCACCATTAGTTGTGGCTGAATTGATGGGAGATCAATGTTGAGTAATAGATGACGCAATAAACCACCACCTTCAGGTAGGTTGTTACTTAATTAATTTCGTCGTCGTGGTCACGATGACCACAAAAAGTTATCAACTTATAACAATTCTATCGTGGAAAAGTTAATCAGTTTGCTAGTCTGTACCACAACCTTAAATTTCACCACTTTTTTCTGATATAAGTTTTATGATGCTCGGTTTTACAAATTATATCACCTTGTAGTGATCCTATATAGACCACGGACTACATAAGTGTGGTCTTCTACTCGATATGAAGGTAGTCAATCCGAAGAAACTTTCTCAATAACATCTATGAAGCAATATAGTGAACACGCAATGATACTATCCAGTTATGCACTTTACCATTCAGCGAATATAAGCACGAAAATACTTTATGACTCAATCTTGGAACAGGTGCACTAAAACTGCACAACGTAGAAACCTTGTAGTTCTCATTTGTAAACGTGAATTCCGGACTCAGATGGTGTTTCTGTTGCTCTTTAAAGGCTACGAAATAAATTATTGCTGTTGTTGTCTCTCGCTTTCTAGTGTTCAGAAAATAACTTTGATTTCAAGTTTTACGGACCTGCGTTAACAATGACCTGACCGGTCCTGATAGTAGTTGTTAGCCTCATTGGCTGGTCTCATAATATAATAGCTTTCAAGGATCTTAAATATGAGAAGTGCATATGTTAGCGCCTAATATCTTGGTTTATATTTTTAAGTTATGCGTAATTCCGATGAGATGTTAAACGATAGATTTAAAATAGTCAATTGTTCGATGGTATTTTGTCATATTTAATAATGTTGCGATTTCCGCGCTCTCTTTACAGAGTTAAGAGTGACATCAACGGAGCGGCATAATAGCCTCCAGCAGACGAGGTGCTTGCACTGCAGGATCCCGAACCTGACGTAAACATCGATAAGATGGGTCAAAATTCAGCATGGGAACATAAACAAGAACAGGGTTGCGACCACGAGACTAAGAGGGACTTTTTTGGACACTGCTGCAAAAGGCAGTTGTACATGTGTTAAATATTTCCCTTATCATCCTGTGTCTTTATTTTATAGTTTGAAATGATTACATTGTTAAAGGTACAAATAGTTTCTGTTAATGTTCGTTGATCTAAACACATATTAGGTTAACAATAATGATACATTCTACCTTCATTCGTAACATGCTAAGATTACAAAAAAAAAAATACTTTAGTTTTTCTTTCTGAATAAATATTCGTGTAATGAATAAACAAACAAAGACTTAAAGAAAAACTCTTTTTATCCTTATTGGTAAATACGGCACAAAGGACCAATTTATTGTTCTCAATAACCCTATTTAGGATAAAAAGTAACATAAAGACTCTATCGTTTGGAACTCGACCAAATTCCTAACAACAAAGTAACATTTTGTTTATTTTATCGCCCACTTCTGGCATAGGTGTCTAATCTTCCAAAACGTGGACTAGTAGTCGTCTCGTTTGTTCGAGCAATTTTAGCATACTTGACCCATTTTGCAGTCTTCAATGTTTTTATCTAATCTAATACATGGATACGATGTGTCATATTTTTAAGTTGGGCTCACTTAAAAATATCAGACAGCATCATCTTCAGTGCAAAATATAGTATATTGTAATCATTTTCCAAATTCTTTGTTTCAGTTGTGTATTTGAAACATTCTTCGAAATATAGGATCAACAAAAAAACTGTGTTTTAACAAAGTTTTCTTGTTTATTTTATGACCTACTTTCGTGTCAGGTGTACTAACCTTGCAAAACATGTACTCTTGCAGTCGCCTTCATCTGAACCGGCGATACCAGAGCGCAGGTGTAGTTGCCTGCATCCTCCACTTTGAGACGCGCCACCTGCACAAAGATGCACCTTTATGTTCGAGAAATAGAGCGTATTATGTGGAATGTGCTTTATAGTCGGTAGTTGGAAACTTGAATTAGTTGTTTTGTTTGTACTTCTGTTTACTCCTAGTATTAAGTGAAAACATATAGGAGAGTTCACTTTGTGCCCGCATTGAAAATTGATTTCTTGCTAAAGACTTACTGTGTGTGCAGCTATGGCAAATCTGAAAAGTTTTTACATGCAGCCAAGCGGGACAACTTTTTTATATCCAACTTGCATGCATAAGATCAAAGGTAAAACACTTTTATTTATTTTGTGAAAGTCAGCCTCCGGATCAAACCGCATGCCGTAAACCTTTAACGTCGTAGACCACATACATACGATGCGGCAAGTTAAACAGAAGACTGTATAGTAAAACCTGCCTCTTTGTTTAGCGTTTGTGGACTACGGAAAGGTCTTCGATTCGATCGAAACATGGGATTTTGGTCCAATTGGATTTACTGAAGAAATCCAAGTGGACTGGGCATCGTACGTGAAGGTCCGCAATATCTTCTCATGCCCCATAATGCAGTGTTTGACGACAAAAGCTTTTGACCAGTGTGTCGTTAGTGATGATCTATGTTAATTAAACGTAGTCACTCAGAATGGACCTTATTAGAAGGTAAAAGTCACTTAAAGGGTAATGGAAAGAGGTACACTTGGAGTAGGGATGCCCGATTCTTTGCTTTGAATCGAACTTCTGGATCGTAATGGAACGTAACTTCGTGAATCGATTCACGATCTTAATCGTATTGTGTTGAATTGATCTTACTCAATCTCAAAAGATCGTATCGTAATTTTATAATAATAACGAAAAGCATTCGTGCTTTTCGTAGATTATGTTAAAATAAATAATGTTTCATACATACTGATGTATGAAACATTATTTATTTTAACATAATCTACTTAATAGGTCTATTACAAAGTGCGCCTCGAACGTGTTGTGTTTCCTGACCCGACCACGACATGGAACGGAGATTTTACTATGGCACAAAATGGTTATTTTAATTGTGTTTTATTGTGCCACATAACCCAGGCATTTGTGCCTTGTACTTTTTGAGTAATAAGAGTTTGATTGTGGCCGGGCTGGGGATCACTGTTCCTGACCCGACCACAACCAGATCTATTAAAATATCAATACTGTGAAGTTACTGATTATGCCAAAAATATGTGTCAAATTGTGCCTATGGCACACGAAATTCTTTTACTATTCATATCACAGAATATATCTTGATTCGGATAAAATTGAATAAGATAAAATAAATAAAGTGTCAATCACACGCTATGCAGTTTTATTTTGTGAAATTATGGTATATATAAAGCACTTTATTATTTTATTTCACTGGATGTGTTCACGACTTATATGCGGTGTCGTATGTCGACTTATAAGTATTTATAAAAAAAAATTACAACCACTATGTTTTGTATCATTATATTAGTGGGTTAAGCTTGTATAAAAAACCGGTCAAATGCGAGTCGGGTTCGTATCCTGAGGGTTTCGTAACGTAATTTACGTTTAAATTTTAACTTATCGTTATGATGTCATAACGATAAGTTAAAATTTAAACATAAATTAACTCGTTTAAACAGTACCAGTACAAGTTGAACCCTTGCTGCATACTTTTACTATTATGTCATGGTCGGGTCAGGAATCATAACACCCAAATATTGTATCCTGTTGAATCGATTCAAAATATCGGTAGATCGTATGGCCCTGAATCGATCTTCGGAAAGATCGATTCAGATCGGGCATCCCTAGCTTGGTTTCCCTACGTGATCGAATCAGGAATGAAGAGAACCATGGTAAACGAAATAGCCTGAAGAATTGCCTATCTTAAGTGACAGTGGAGATCGGGGGAGGCCTATGTCCAGCACTGGTCGTCTTTTGGCTGAAATAATGATGATGATGATGTTAAATTATCTGCCCGCAATTGCGTTCACGTAAAATTCAACTTTCACGCAAACGAAGTTGAGGGCAGAACCTATTTAATTAAACGGAATTTCGAAATAAAACAAAGTTATTGTGATTAAAATCTGCGAACTGTAACAAATACTTGGTGTGTAAATATTTGATCAAATCAGGCAGAATTTACAAACATTTTAAACGGGTCGTTGAGCAGTTGATTATTTCCAAGCCTCCGAAAACTGGAATGTAGGTATTATAAAATGAGCCTAATAAATTATGTATTCCGTTAGATATATCAGCAGAAACTCACGATCAGATACTTAAGTTTATGAAGGAATATAAAAATATTTTACTTTGATACGTACTAGATCAAACATTCATGGTAGGCATCTAAATTTCTGATATGAGATTAAAGTTAATTGTAAATTATATTACCAAATTTTATCCACAAGCATATATTTTTACTAAATATTTCAACTCATATTGTCAACTCATCTTGAATGAAAACAAACAATTATTCTAGACATCGGTACTGAGTTATCTTCAATTCCTACTGAAACATTAACATAATCAATCCCTTGACTTTAACAACTCACAAAGAAATATATTTTCGTTGACATGACAAACATTCTAGCATATTTACTTCCCACATTAGTATTTGTATTCCGACCAAGCACACCCTACGAATAAGGCACAATAAACATACCGAATTTTAGAAATATGTGAATATTTTCTGAAGGAGGAAAACGTGGATGATCCTTATTCGATTCTTCCGCCCACATATGATACAAATGGTAAATAATACCAAGTTCGTATATTGGGAAATATCGAATGTTATATTAATTTCGTATAAAAATATGTTATCTTATTGCTGACTCTCCAATTAGTCCAGTAGTTGTTATAACAATATCAGTTTCTGTACTTTATTCGGTCAGTATGTATCTAAAAAGGTACATTCTTGCTGAAGTATTCTAGCCTTTAGTAATTTGTTGTTGATAATCAAGCTAGGACAATTCGTACCATTCGGGCTTGAAACACTAGGGTTATGGGGTCCGGATGTCCACCTGTTTATTCGAGACATCGTCAAGCAGTTGGTTGACACTTCACGTGACCAGAGAGCGTATTTTTTGGATAAATAATTAGCATCGCCACACAACGTGGCAATGCTGCCAGTCTCTTGGGCACTTTGCCTGTGAATTGATTGATTGTTTTCCGGATTCTTTGCCCTCTTTAGTTAAATACATGTCCTTATCTGTACTATATAGTGTTCATCCTATACTTACACCTTAATTCATGATTCTTTATCATCTTCTTTATTTGTTTCTATGTTTACACTTCATGCTTTACTTATTTTATTTTATTTATATGTCTACACTCAACAAATCGATCTAAATACGATTTATTAACTTAAAAATAGCTGAAATAAAATATTAACTCAAATTTTCATGTTGTGACAAGCCAAATTGTCAACTGTCAGTTACTGTTCTGCTTAGTCTATGAATGGCTACTTTTTGGTTTATATAATTTTAAATTATTTTTATCAATATGTCTAGCTATTTGATTTTATTAATTATTACGATTGTTTACTAAATAACTTAACTTAAAATTATATTTATAAAATTCTTTACGCACTCATGTGGCCAGCTACACTCACTCATGTGGCCAGCTACACGCACTCATGGATATGTCCTGGCCGACTACACTTGTCAGATGAGATGATGGCTAAACTAATATTTTGAAAATGTTTGGAAAGGGAAGACAGCTTTGGTATAAAAAGGGGCGTCTGAACCGCTGATGACACACTCAAGAGGACCACACTCTAGTGGACCACACTCTAGAGGCCGTACACTCTGGAGGACACACTCTGGAAGACTGTAGACTCTCGGAAACTACTCTGAAGCGCCCACACTCTGGGAAACTACTCTGAAGCGCCCGCACTCTGGGAAACTACTCTCAAGCGCCCACACTCTGGGAAACTACCCTGAAGCACCCGCACTCTGGGGAAACTACTCTGAAGCCCGTCTACTCTGAAGCGTTCACACTCTGAAGCCCGTCTACTCTGAAGCGTTCACACTCTGAAGCCCTCTTGAAGCGTTCTACTGAAGCCGGTCTACTCTGAAGCCCACTTGAAGCGTTCTACTGAAGCCGGTCTACTCTGAAGCCCTCTTGAAGCGTTCTACTCTGACAGTTTACTCTTTTTCATTTAATAAATTGTATCAGATCTGCCTTATCCATTTCTTTCACTAAGCAGATTTGTAACAACTAATATTATAAAACTGAAGAGTTTGTAACAAACAAACTCTTCAGCTTTATAATATTGAATGCGGTAATCTCAGGAACTACTGGTCCGAATTGAAAAAAATCTTTGTGTGTTGGATAGCCTATTTATTGAGGAAGGCTATAGGCTATATAACATCACGTTACAATCAAAAGGAGCGGAGCAACAACGAAAAATGGACGAAAACTGACAGGCAATTCAATGTGACGGGAAGGGTCAACGGAGCAAAAAATTTACGCGGACGAAATCGCGGGCAGAAGCTAGTTATTAATATTATTTTAAGTCAGTAAGTTTGATATTAACGTTTTAAACGTATAAACTTTTCGGACTTGGGACATCAATTTAGAGAGGCTGTAAAAAAGGTTTATTTGTAACCCACTCGCGTTTATCAGGACAATTTTCATTAAACAGACAATGGCAATTAGCCAAGATAACACTCACATAAAATGAATGACAAATTTCTCAGATAAGCCAATATTAAAAACATAATGCTTTTAATAAAACACTGTCTAATCTGCCATGTCTTACGACCATGAACCATTACGTTTTATCTTAACATTTTTTTTTTAAGATTGCATTTTTGTATCACCACTCAGGCCTAAAGTAAGGGAGAATATTTAAGTCTCACTTACACTTTAGCCCGCAAATATATTGCGGCAATTTAGACCAAACGGGGAGGTAGAATTACTGGGCCTTGAGGGTGTAGTTGCAGGTTGGGGTGGCAATGATAGCTGTGTGGATTTAGGAAAATTAATAGGCCAGCCAAGTAGCCTGGCCAACATTTTAAATAGAGCTTTGGCAACGGGCCCGAATGCAAGGAGCAGGCACTTGTGATGAAAGAGCACGCTTCATAAGACTACTAATGGTTTTATGGAGCTTTTTGACCAAACTAATATTTGACTGAAAGTGATCTTGCAAACTACAGTTATGAGCTGTTAGGAGTTTAACGCTCGGGTCATGGGGCCCGAGTGCACGTTTCCTTTTTAAGGAAATTTTTCATCGACAGGTCGACACTTCATGTAACCAGAGAGCTGGAACTTTCTTTGGCCAAAGAACTAATTCTTTGACCATTCCTATTCAACGTGGCAATATTACCACTCTTCTGGGCACGTTTCCGGATGACAGTGATGCCGACGAGTACCTCGACCCTTAAGTGTCCTTTGTTTTTGTATTCATTTGTATAGTTAGTGATTTATTTTAGTATCTTGCCTGTAAAATATGTTTTAATCAATCAACAAAATCTATTATAGGTCTCTTGCTAATTCACCTTCAGATTAATTCAGCCTATTGCACACAATTATATAACCTTGCGTAGATATTTATATTAAAATACATAGATTATAACCAACATCACAAATTCTGTTGCTTTAGCTAACTAAAATCTGCTAATATTGACGCTAGAACTACGCCCCCAACCCACCGTACCACTTAACTCATGGCTATCATACGGTAAATATCATACGCACTGTTATCTCCTTGACTATAAACGTTTACAGACATAATTACAGCATCCTCGTGAGGGACAGCCTCACTAAGTAACCCTCATTTGGTACGGTAAACACAATTTTTTCTAACTTCCTCAGAATTTAGGAAAAACAGTTGATGAAATGTAAATAAGCAATGAGATTTTAAGAAAAATATACCTTGCCCGTAGGCATTTCGTAAATGGAAAATGGGCACGTCGTATTAACTAAGTTATTTTTATGCTGGTTTAGAATAGGTAATAGGGATCTTTTCTCAGGGGTGGCGCACGAAATAACTCAATTGTTTTTTTTGTTTATGAGAACTTGGCTATTTGTTGTATACTGATGTATCTTCTTATAACAAGGCTGTTGAATAAATTTTGTAATTTTCAGCCATTAAAATAAAATTAAACTTGTTGACATTGAAAACTACCCCTTTCGCAAATTAAAAATCCCTCTACAGGAAAAATAATACTAAAGGATTTTTTAGTCGGAAAATTAAGCCAATTTTAACTACAACGCCCGCGGGCATTTAATAGATTTTTTAAAAGCATCGTTCTCAATTCTTTGCAAGGCTCAATGGTTTTTCGATATTTTATATATACCGTGTTGCGAGAAAAGTCTATAAAGTCTCGTTTAGAAGGGAAACAATGTTCCCTGAAACACAATAAACTGGAGATTTTCTTACAGGTGCGCTGAAAAGAGGTCGAGGGCAAAAACCGCTTTATTTTAGGCGTTACTACAATGCGAAGTTGGTTAAAGGTAAGATGTAAAATGGCCGTAAGGTTCGATGTGAGAATTAAGACAGCTTTATGGGAGGAATTGAAAACGTTTTTAAAGAAGGTATAATTAAAAAAATATACATAACAGGACTACTTCAGAAACACTTATATTTTATAGTAATTTATAGTTACGTTCAAAGAGAATATAATTTGGACGACGCCTACGGGCTACATGTGTCCAGAAAACCTTTGGTTCAGTACCTAATTATGAGACAGGAAAATTATATGAGTCATTTAAATTAAACGTTATACAAAAACACTCAAAGTGGAACTGATGATAGAACTTTGAATTGTAAGATAAGGTTAGCAGATTTACTATACTAGCACATTAGTGCCCTGAACGCAATAAACTCGCCTGCTATTACATGCGACGTAACATATCCGTCGAAATGTATGTGTACTATAGGTATACCTCTGCCTAACTCTTGGGGGATTACAAGCGTCATGTTATGTTATGATGAAGTGAGTATAAGTTTAAATTACCTGTAAATGACTCGTCAAAGTCAATTGATCAGTTTCGATGAGCACTCCTCCTCGGATTTCATCCAGGGACACAGTGCTGTTCCCTCGATACCAATGCATCTCTGGTATCGCATCACCAGGATGCAAGTGAAGAATGGCACATTTTAGAGACAAAGTCTCCCCAGTTTCTAGAAACGCCTCTTTACTCATCTTAATTGAAGGCGCTGTGAACAAAAATTCAAATTGTAACGCTTTATTTGAAAGCTTAACATGTATCTGGTACAAGTAATATTTTAAACACTGATCTAAAATTCAAAGCTTTTGCCAAAAACAAAACTTTTGATGTGGCCCAAAAAGCAACCAATTAGAAATGTAATAATAACAAGTTAAGTCGGTACTGAGCTTTGTAAACTATTTATCAATTGTTAATGGTTTTTTATTTATATTATAATTTCTTCTTTCCTATTGTTTTGATAGACCACCGAGCTAAACCAAAAACTTACGATTCACAGTCAACTTGTACCGCCTCAGCATTGGAGGGTGTGTGGAAACATGACAGCAGTATACACCAGAGTCTTGGACCTTGGCGTCCGCTAATGCCAGCTTCCAATTTTCACCAGCTAAGTCTACCCTGTACCTGAAAAGGAAATAATTTGAAACAACAGCAACAGAAAGTATTAGTTAATAAACATGTTCAAATAAGAAAAACTTTTTAAACTAACGACTCAAAATTTTAATGTTTTTTATTTTATGCTTTTCAGTTTTTCGGCGGTTTAATTTTTGTTAAAAAGTTTTTATTTTATATTTTTTTGTGGCTTTAATGTACTAATAATACTTGGCAAGGTATACCCTATCCAACACAAAAAGAATTATCAAAATCGGACTACTCTGTATAAAGTTATGCGTGTTTATACATTACAATCACTGAGTGAACAATCAATCATCCCCTGTTTTCCGACCCTTAAGGTTCGATTTTGTTTTCCAAATTTATATGGGACCACCTTGGGAGTATATCCTTTCCAATAGAAGAAGAATTGTCTCAATCGAACCACAATGTAAAAAGTTATGCGTGGTCATACATAAAAAAAAAAATATATACGCGTCGAATTGATAACCTCCTCCGTTTTTTTTCGCCGGTTGAAAAACTAACAAATGGCTGCTAAGAAAAGCTCTTATGAGTGTTGGTTGCTTCTGCAATTGATTTATTTTCTTCATCTACTTCGAAAATTTATTTTTGGGGCCATCAAAATCAACAGTAATTTCATAAAATTACGCTGAGAATAATTACTTTATAAACATTAAGAATCCACAAAACTTTTATAAGCAAAATTTATTCTTCATGTTCAGTTTAAATGCAACTACCACAAAACAGTGTTTTTTTTTTTACAAAATATAACAACGAGCCATTCCGAACGCAACCAATATTTTAGCACAACCACACATCCTATTCGGATTGTGGCATACGTAAATAAGAAGTTATATTTATGGACGAGTCCTCAAATGGAACCCGCGTTTGCATTGTGAGTTCGTAAATGGACCCCGGCTTTCAGTGGTACTGAATAACTGATAAATATATTAGAAGTGAACATGAATCGGGAAATATGTCTGTTTGATAATGGACGATGTCAGTATAATAAATGAGAAGGAAAAGATTAAACTTTTGAGATATTTTTGATATTTTTTTATTATTTTATAGATGGATACGGGTATAATAAACTTAATAAAAAAGCAAGGTCAGAGAATAGTGGATATAAAATCGTTTTAGTTAAATAAATCTATGGATTAATTTCAGCCGTAAGATGTCTACTGCTGGACATAACCCTCCCCCAATTTCAGGGGCTTTGCCAAAATCGCCATGCTTGACAGGCGGGTTGGCGATCGCAGTATGGTGCTAAAATGCATAGAGAACGCTGCTACCCATTCTCTAGTAAGTACCTTGGTTGCTTTTTACGACACGCACGGGAAGAAATGAAACCAATCTACTAATTGGTCAAGTTTTAATACTTATCTATTTAAAAATCAAAAGAAACCCAAAAAAAGCCAATGAATTGACCAAAACAATGAAATTCACTTCTCCACCAACTACTTCAGTGATTACAATGCATAAGTTAAGTTTTTGTTTACTATTTATTTAATGTTCTTACCTAAAATCTGTCGTATGTGTATCAAGATCTATTGTTAGAAGCTCCAAATTTTCATCTTCAGATACTCTAATCCAAGAAACCTGTAACAAAATGTTGGAATAATTTTCTCTTCCATATAACGTAAATTATAATCCCAAAGTAAGAAGCTTTGTTACCGTTTTATCTCTTAAAGCAGTCACTTTGCAATCAAATATGACAGTTGATCCTGTATCAGCGTCAATTATTGTATCTTCTGAAGCGGTGCCTTCAAAAGATGGCGGACGAAATCTGGATCAAGAAGACATGAAAATGAATAAAATGAAGTCGTAGCTAGTAAATTATACACTACATTTTTAAAAAAGAAAAAGAAGAAGAATGAATCAATAGTTTTTATGCCTTTCATAGACAGTGCTACAGTTTCTGACATCAATGCAATCGCAGGAACAAACGTAAAGCTATAACGGCAGTAAATATCCAATCCTTATGACTGTGACCTTATTCCTTTCACATTTTTTTTTCCTAAAACATCATATTATGTAAATTTCAAGTCTAGACATTCCGCATCATTTACATAAGACAATTCAAATATTTCAAAATGTTCCTGTGATAATTTACGAAAGAAAAAGTCAACTTTTTAAGATTCTTTTTTGGTCCAATTTTATTGCTCAGCGACCCATATGCTACATATCATAGATTTTTAAAAGAAATATCAGAATTGGAGAACTGGTTTGGATTTGAACCAATATTTTTATGCGGCACTGTTTTTTGATCGAATCCTAAAATCAGAATTTTTATATTTCATCCCTACCCATATATGTAGGTACCTAACGGTGTTTATTTAAAGGATAAATAAATCAATCCATCCAATCTCGTTATTTCGTCGGTTGAACAAATAAGGGTGCTTTTACAACAACCCAACAATAAAATTATCGTAAAAGCATTTAACGTTTGTAGGGATTGAAGGTCTGTTTCAGTTAGGTAACCTAGCTCTTGTTTATTCAACTAAGTGTTCGAAAAGTCCTGCTTAGTTTGGATCAATATTTGCATGCATAAAACAAAGATTTGTATCGGATTTTGGCTTTATACCGGGATGTGTTGTCTCAGACATTACGTATGAACACGTTAGGGAATTCTCATCTGATATTGTGTGTTTTGTTTGTCTGTTTCAATCCTCGATGCTGTTCTGATATTCTGTTTATTTGTTTACTGCAGTGGTTGGTTTGTCAATATTTTAGTGTTTAGTATGAATAGCGAGTAGTTAAAATAGCGTGTTAAAACGTGAATGATGATGTGACACAATGGAAGAGAATAAAATCGACGAATTGTTCGACGCTATTAATTGACAGTAGTTAAGTACCTATTCGATATACTAGTACGTAATTACAGGCTTCATTTGGGGCCTACGTTAGGCCTGTGTTCTATTACTTAGGAAGGTACTTCATTAGACATTCTAGATACATACACATTTCTCATTATTACGCCAAAAATATTCCATAACAAACCCAAATATTTCAAAGCAAATATCTTTCAAGAGGTCTTGCCAAACATATACTTTACTTAAACATAAAACGAGCAGGATCTAAACGGACCTTTCTCAAACCGTCACGAAACGTCAATAAGTTACTTAATTATGTTTCTGCACAGTAATTCTAAGGTCCAATAACGTAGAAGCAGAGATCAGGCCCCTATTTTAAACTCAACATAAATTCTGTTTAAGTTTGATGATTAAAATCCCGAATTTGGCCCAGGAATTTCCTTCGTTATATTTCGGAAAATTAACTAGCTTAATCAGCTTTCTGGATTCCGTACTGTCGGTTAGTAAAGTGAAACAACAATCACAAAACCATTTCTATGTATAAACAACAGTGTTTAAATTTAAATATTTGTACTACATGTTTAAAATGAAAACGGCAGTGTGAAAGTAGACCAGGTAGCAGGTTGTGCTCAAACTCTCTTGTTATTATATTACTTTTGTTAGTGAGTGTACTTTAAGTAATTATACCAGGTGACAACCCCGACTATACTCCCGCACACGCACGTCCCAGTTTCGTTAGCTAATTAGGTTGCCAACCTAATATTTAGGATAAAGGACGGATCCACAAACAGGAAAATAATAAACAATCTTGTACCACAAACATTTTTTAATGCATTAAAACACATTTTATTTATTAACGTTCAAAATGTTTTGATTACTACTTTTTGCTTTATTTTTTTTTTGTTAATTGAGTTTTATACGAGTCATGATAATTGTTTTACCTATTAAAATATAAAAACAATGACCTAATAATTGTATTTTATTATTAATTCCAACGAATTAAGAAAGTATATTAATAAATTGAGCTCAACAATTTATGCTTATTAGATACAGTTATTACTACATAAATCAGTAGAACATTAATATGGGAACAACAGTTCAAGATAACGGATCAAATGGTACAAAACAGTCTAGTATAGATGCTTTATGGCCAAGTGATGTATCTAACTGTAGTGTTTTCCGTTTCACTGACGTAGATCAGTAAACGCGTGCCGCGGTTGGTTTATCGATGGGTAACCATCTTTAATATGGATAACCCTCTGTGATTTGGAAAGTTCGTTAATACGTTATTCCTGGCTTTCAATCGCGGATCTTTGGCAGTTGTTAATGGTTGTCAGAAGCCC
This sequence comes from Aporophyla lueneburgensis, assembly GCA_932294355.1. Lineage (NCBI taxonomy): Eukaryota > Metazoa > Arthropoda > Insecta > Lepidoptera > Noctuidae > Aporophyla > Aporophyla lueneburgensis. Next base: position 7,241,999 of record OW028758.1, on the reverse strand, counting down.
GAAAGTTTGACAATCAGTCTCGTCAAAAGGTATTACTCAGTAACTGGATCGTGGAGGTTAGATAGACAGTCACTCCATGTCAAATACTGGCATTCAGGTGAATTCGACGAGACAAGAAGCTAATCCCAACGTAGTCGATAAAAGGCTAGGCAGATGATGCCCGTAAAATGATAAAAACACCGCTATATTTTATGCACGAAGTATTTCTTACCTATTTTATCTTGGGGTTGGGAATTGACTTCTCCCGCTCTGGGTGGGGCGGAAGGGCGTGTCAGACTTTTACTGACTAAAACCCACCCGTGTTCCTTCAGTTGCCTATGCCAGGGCCTCGGTTACTCTTTCGAACAATTCCGTGACCTTCGCAGGCATCGGGTCAGCGGACCCCTTCAAATGCTGACATTTCTTTGAGGCGCGGGTGGAATACAACACGCCGTCGACCTGAGCCTGGTCAGAGGTAGCTTACCAGGCGGTAAGCTACCTTTTGTTCGCCGCCCGCAAGCCCGCGCCTACGGTGGCCTTTTTACCTACATCCAAATTTATAGATTCGAGGAAATGTTGGTGACAAATTAATCATTTAAGGAATTCAGTAGACTCCTGTCAAAATTTTCGCTGATGATACCAGTTAAACTTCTCAAGGATCTATTTAATTTATTTGTCTTTGAGTACCTAGTTGAAAATCCAGGTAATCTTTGTTAACGCTTCATTAACTAATTAGAGTAGCGACTGGAGATAATTCCTTTAAATTGGAGTAATTTAGTTTGCTGGCAAAATAAAAGAGTTATTTGTAAGGCCTTGAAGTGTCGTGGCGTTTGGGATAAGGTTTGAAAATATGTGAGAGCTCTTTAAATGTTCACAGTACCTTTGCTTATAATAAGTTTAAGGTGTCACACCTAAAGCCTGCGTTACAACGAAAAATACTTTCATTGTAGGTACCAAATATGGGACATTCATTGTAGAAGGACTTTACATCGATTATTCACTGTCGCACTTTATGATTTCTCCTAGTTATGATATTTTGTTTGGCTGTTAATAGGTATCAGGCATGAAAAGCATTTTGAGCTAAAGTATTATGGACAACTTTTCTAGATATTTTAGTCTACCCGTCTACAAAGTGGGCGATAACAAAACATACCATCATACGAGAAAATCATAGAAATAATCTACACAAAATCGAACAATGTTTTTCTCGCTCCCTAACTAAACAGTAAAGAAAGAAAATCCCGCAAATGGATAAAGAGAGAGTTATTCCGAGTCTAATTTACAAAAAGGAACAACTCTAACATACGTTATGTCGAGACGCCGTATATTTTCTACAAAAGAAAAAGTGTGACCCGACGAGGCTCATTTTATTCAAACTGGTAACTTTTGTATGGACGTGATACGCTTTCAAATTAAAGGGATGCACCTCACACCGACACGTAACATAAAGGGTATAATTTAATTATTTTTAATGGATTGTTTAGGTAATTATAAGTTTTGCTTTGACGTAATATTATTTTATATTAATTAATTCTACATAGCTCTATTATCCCTTCGAACAAGTAATATAATATTCGTCACTGTTTATATTAAGCAGTATCTCAAAACACGAGTCCCGACTAAGTTGCAAATGATAGTGACAGCAGTTTGAGTTCTGTGTGTAGAGCTTACATACAACTTGAAGTCCAACAATGTGCTAGATAAGTTTGAGGAACACAGTTATACAACGAGTTTCATAATGCTCTTAATGATAACTGTGAACTGACCTCTGAAGATATTATGGGCTATCAGACAGGTAAGACTGAAGAGAATAAAGAACTATGAAAATACTACGGACAATGAAATGATTTAATCAACTACAAAAAACCTTAGCTAGATTCCGTTTAATTTAAGCAATTAATTTGAACAATGAACTAAATTATCTCTCGAGCTTATCTTTTTGTTAACATTTGTAATTAACGTTCGCAAAACTAATCTGCAGCTTAATACAATGAAACTGTTTAAGCCACAACGGTTTATTTCTATAACAAAATTAACACAGAACTAACTAACACCGAACCACACGTCATCATAAACACACGTCCCATATCACTTCTGAAAACGAAACACGAGCACCGAATTCCGGCTCTAACAAGATTAGCGTTCGGTGTAACAAAAGCCTTTGACTTGGGCCTGAAAAGGATCTTCATTAGGGCGGACAAATGAGATACCGTTGGTCGGTGTTACTGAAATTAGTTTTAGTGTTTAACAGAACGTGTTCTTTCACACCGAAATGTTTTATTTGATCGGTGTAGTGATTTTTGGAAGCTCTTTGTTGATTAGTGAACTTTTTGTTTGGGGTTTGTAAGAGGTTTGGAGTTTTCGTGTTGTTGCCCTTATTAAACTTTCCTTAGGTGAATTTATCTGTAGAACTGTCTGTTACATAATGTAAGAGATTTATGAATTCACATTGACATTTGATAGGTTAACTATAGGACACAGCAAGATGACATAAAAATAGATCTTGCGACAGAACTAAATGGTGTGTAAGAAAGCCATCAAAAGAATATTACAGCAGTATCTAAAAGATTTGATCTTCAGTCGACGCGTATATTCCACTGTAATGTTTGATCGTTTTAGTATAAGACTTTATTTTAGGTGACTTAAATATTTAGTGTGTTGAGAGTAAAAAACGAGATCCTCTAACGAGACTGTGCAAAGGCACATTTCAAACGTATATAAAAACGTATATAGAAAATTAATTTTATATACTTGCGTTGGTGCTTGACGTGCTCTAAATTCAAAGCAAAACAACGGGTAAAAATAGTTAAAAAAATAAACAAAAACGCTAACTTTATCCTAAATCACATTTACATTTTAAGTGCTTACTTTCCGCCAAAGCATGCCTAAAAAGTGTTTGAAATGAGCCATAAAAATTCACAATGAATAGCTTTAAAACTCTCTTGGTATCCATAAAACAAAATGTCTGCAACAAAATACCTTATCATGATAATTTTGTTTATTGTAATCACTTTTATTGTGCAACTTAATGGCAAAGATGGACTTTTATGGTGTCTGTTTGTATCACGACGATGAATCTCGGCGGAATAAAAAAATGGTAACTGTAAAGAGTTTCCAATAAAATCGTTTGGTAAAATTGTTGTTATTATCATATCTTAATGTACAAAATGAGAGTACAAGTTATAGTGGTAAGTTGTAGGCTACAAAACCCCATGACCGAATTTCCTCATTAGGCGTTCCATTTTGTTTTTATGATTTGCAAATGCAAATTTTCTGGGCCAAGGAATGAGAGCATCTGAGAATGCAATTCCGTGAAGGATTTATGAATAGAATTGTAGATGAGGCACGCTTTTAATTAAATTGTACGATGCTGATTAAAAATTAATATGGAAAAAGAAAATGAAAGAAATTAGTTTGCAGAAAAATGAGTTATTAGTAAGTTCGTTTAAAGTGAAAAATTTTAGGAACATTATGAAGTGACAGCAAAAATGTAAAATATATTCGCACAGACAAGTTAAAATGAAGAACTGACTGCCGTCCTTCAACACTGGAGAATCGTTATATCACTACTTTATAAATGCTTACAAATCTGCTTAATTAAAGAAATCCAGGTTCTAAACTTACTTGTCATGGAAATGCTTATTGCTTGTCGCATACGAATCGAATATATAGTTGAGCATAGGAGAATCCACTTTCCCATGCTTCATCCCTTTCCTTGGCTTGCTGGTGACCCTGAGGTTCCGGAAGACTGTGGGTGGCGGCGTCATCATTGTTGAAGATAGCGGGTTGCTTGGTTCAGTGCCTGGTGAACCTAGGTGAGAAGATTTTCTATTAGTTATTGATTTAAGCATAATACAAAGCCTTAACATAGCATACAAATCATGTACTGGATTCACACATACTCGTAGCTGGTTAACAAAGGACTTAGAAAATTTTGACTTGTACCTAAATCAAAGTACTCATTTATCTTTACTTTACTCTTTGTGAATGTGGAAAAAAAATTAACCATCTGAAGTTGAAAAGGACAAATTGAACGTCTCTTGCAAAACCTTCTGATTTATTACTGAGTATATTTCTACTGTGTCTTTGGATGGCGTAGGTTTAAGCAAATGAGCATTGCGTGTGTGTTTAAGCATGTACGGCGTCATTACGTTATTTATTTTACTTTATATAGTGTTTTAATATAAACGCTTGTACAACCTACGTGTTTATTGAAATAATTGGGCGTATTTTAACTTCATATTACTACGTAATACTGCGGCTCTTATCACTACATAGTATAAAAATACAGTCGAATTGAGAACCTCCTCCTTTTTTTGAAGTCGGTTAAAACCAAAGTCGCTTCCCGCTGTCTGTCCCTATGGATGCTTAGATCTTTAAAACTACGCAACGGATTTTAATGCAGTTTTTTTAATAGATAGAGTGATTCAAGAGGAAGGTTTATATGTACTAGTGATCGCCCATTGGTCGAAATTCGACCGTACTTCATTTGAATAGAAATTCATTATTAAATGAAAAAAAAAATATATAAATAAATATAAAAACATACTATGGTTATATTTGACATTCAGTAACACTAAGACAAATAATATTAAAGACAAATATTCTCGATATGATCATAGATTTTAAAAATGAAATAGGTTATATATCTATAAAATTAATTAATTACCTATGGTTATACTTGACATTTAGTAAGACTATAGACACAAAATATTAAAGACAGATATTCTCGATTAGACTACAGATTTGGACCATAAACAAAAGAATATCTATGCATGTGTGTATTAAATACACGGTAATGAATAGTAGTGTAGTAGTGTTATTTATTGATAATAATTTATTTTTACGCATAATTAAAAAAAAATATTAGCAGTCGTCACTTCTTCTTTGTATAAACTATAAGTGTGCGAAATTTCATACTGCTCCGTCCGCCCAATTTTCGTAAAAAGGGATCCAAAGTTTTCGCTTCACGCATTAATATATAGATAATATGCGGGCAAATCCGCTGGCAAAAGCTAGTATAATATAATATGAATAATTATAACAGTTATTGATTCATATTGATCAAACACTTCAAGGATCATAGCAATCAATTCAATCGATATGACTCTCACCGGAGCTATAACTTTAACACTGTAATGGACACAAGCCTTTTCAATTGCACGCCAATCAGATCGATTCTTAGCAACTCTCATCCAGCTGCTATCAGCCACCCTGCGAAGGTCGTCGCTCCAACTAGTCTGGGGCCATCCTACCTTATATTTAACTGCCCCATTGGTCTTGTGGTAGTTGCGCGAATATTAAGCGTGGGGATATGGTTTCGATTCCCAGGTTCTGCAAGTTATTGTGATTTCCGTTAGAATTTTTTAGTAACAGCCCAGATTTTGGAAGTTGGCGGTGTGATATCCCTATGCGTTGGAAAGCACATTAAGCCGTTGATTGAAACTGCGCCTAATCACTCTCCGGTCGTGTTGGATTGCCGTCCCATCTGAATATGAGACTCAGGGAAGAGTAAGTGCCCTGTGTTTGCGCAAACACTTGTGAACTATATTACCTCCCGCGCCGATGCGATGGCTAGTTTCCGTTAAGATTGGCCGCCATGGCTGAAATACGGTCTGGAGGACTAAATACCTTACATTTCCTATTCACCGTCTCCACTCAAGAAGAAGTCTACCCCAACGGTCATCGGTTTTACGTCTAATATGGCCGGCCCAATGCCACTTCAACTTGCTTGTTTTATGAGCTACATATTATCGACAAGTTTGGTTCTCTGCCGGCACGGCGACGGTTTAGTAAGGGATTATTATGCATTAATAAGATTTTTTACTAACTAAAATCCAATGATTAACACTATGATTTCATTATACTGCCACTTAGTTTTAATCTCAAACATTATTTTATAATGTCATTGCATTCAAATGCAATTGATCGCACTAAACTAAATGATCAAACTCATGTAGCCAAGCTATTATTCCGCTAAGCGCTGTTATTAATGAATACTAGACGATGGCTGTAGAATTAATATTATTGTCATGACAATACCATTAATTAATCATAATATTCAGTGTCATGGGACTTAGTGGGTTTGTTGTATTGTATTATGCTATCAGTTGACGGTAGATATCTTGGATTAATAGGTGTGAACAAAAGTACTTATTATGGTTTTCTTTGGACGCGTTGGTGTTATAGGTAATTAAGATAACATTCGTTTCATCATTTCAGCCGAAAGACGTCCACTGCTGGACATAGGCCTCCCCCAAGCTCCGCCACTTCAACCGGTCTTGTGCTTCCCGCATCCAGCGGATTCCTGCTGCCTTCCAACTCTACGTCTTCCGGTACGCGGTCGCCATAACATTCGTTTGTGTAAGTATTTTTCTAATACGTGGTCTTGTGACAGAAGCCCTAATACTGCAGGCAGGTATCTTAGTTTAAATATTTTCAGAAACTAGCTCGCGATCAGAAGCTAGTAACAAACAAATAGCTTGAAATATTGGGCTGTTTATTTATTTTTAATAAAAAAATTAAAAAGTAGGGATATCTATTATAAATTAGCTGCTGTATTGAGGAAAAATAATTAAAGACTTCATAAGACATTCATCTTATTATTTCGTTTTCATAAAATTTTATAGATATTTGATAAACACATTGTTATTTACCTGTAACGTTCGCATGGGGGGCGATGGCCCTCGTGAGCACCGCCATTAGCAGCACGATGCGGTGCATGCCGCCGCATCCTACCCGCTCAGCAGGTTTCCTGAGAACAAAACAATAGGCTACGGTTATATTAGGTAACAATTTGAACGAGGGCCGTCTCCCAGCTCCCCGAAATGGATCGGCAGATTTGAGGACATTCGTTGCCCCCTATTCCTTAGGACTCGAGGTGATCTCGGGTCCATCATCATCATCACGCACTTCTCTAAGATGTAAGGAGGAGGAAGTCAACACCTCACTCCCTGAATTGAGGTGCACCAGCGGGGGATCGCGGAAGTCGCATTAGATCCCGTGATCCTCGGCGTAGGTATGGAAGGGAACCCTAAGGTGGTTTCAGTCAGTAAGAGTCTGACAGACCCTGCCCACCCCAGAGCGGAGGACATCCATGAGGATTTTCACCTCGACATCAGAAAATAACCGGCCAAATGCGAGTCGGACTCGCGCACCGAGGGTTCCGTACAAACCTGTAGGTATTCACGGCTTATGCATAAGGTTTATGTTTATGAAATTAAATGTATGTTTTTTTTTTTTAATTTTTTTATATTTGAGTTGGTTGAATGAAAGGTAAATTGCGGTTTACGATTTATGACGTATTAAAAAAAAACTACTTATTAGATCTCGTTCAAACCAATTTTCGGTGGAAGTTTATATGGTAATGTACATCGTATATTTTTTTAGTTTTATCATTATCTTATTTTAAAAGTTACGGGGACGACGACGACACATTTTACCACTTTGGAAGTGTCTCTCGCGCAAATTGTTCAGTTTAGAAAAAAAAATATATTAGAAACCTCAATATCATTTTGGAAGACCTATTCATAGATACCCCACACGAATGGGTATGATGAAAAAAAAAATTGAGTTTCAGTTCTGAGTATGAGGAACCCCAAAATTTTTTTTTTTTTCTATTTTTGTGTGAAAATCTTAATGCGGTTCATAGAATACATCTACTTACCAAGTTTCAAAAGCATAACTCTTATAGTTTTGGAAAAAGTGGCTGTGACAGACAGACAGACAGACATGACGAATCTATAAGGGTTCCGTTTTTTGCCATTTGGCTACGGAACTCTAAAAAAAGGTTAGGTCAACATTATCATTATCTGCTTGCTCTTGTTCCATGATACTAGGGGTCGGCGTAACACGTTTTATTTTTTTCATTCTTCTCTTCCACCGTCAAGCTATCAATCACTCTATTTCAATCCATATCATTCTTTACGCAACCCCTTACTTTTTTCGTTGGCCTTCCTCTGCCTCTCTTTCCATCAACATTTATATTCATCACTCCTTTAGTCTCATGCGCACCATCCTACAACATAACGTACATACGAAATGACATCGTTAACTGACTAAGTTCTTTATTTCGCTACTTTCGCGAGCTCACTTATTAGCATACTTCAAGGGGGTGAAAGTTTTCATAAACGCGAAAATAATTGACTTCGTTTACTACTTTGAAATCTATATACTATATAATATAATATATATAATATTATTAAGCTGAAGAGTTTGTTTGTTTGTATGTTTGTTTGATTGAACGTGCTAATCTTAGGAACTACTGGTCCGAATTGAAAAAATGCTATATAACATTACGCTACAACCAAGAGGAGCGGAGCAGTAATGAAAAATGTTGCAAAAACGGGGAAAATCGCATGGGTAGGCGATTCGACGCCACGGGAAGGGTCGGGGGAACAAGAAATTTAACGCAAACGAAGTCGCAGGCAGAAACTAATACTAGATATGTGTTAACTTTGATACGAAACAGCTCCTGGAAGGATTTACGAGAGAACTTTGCTCAGCAGAGTGAAAAACAACAAAAAAACAGTTCCATGGAAAATTTTGTTTTTATTCAGGAGTACTATAATCCCCTGAAAGTTAGCTAATGAATTTCAAATCAGCCTGTAGTGAATATAACCTTCATTAGTTTATAGTTGGTCACCACCCAATTGCCCATGCGATCCAGTTACCGTATCAGACTAGCTAGGTACGTACTGTTGAGATTTTGATCGATGAGTCATCCGGCCGTCCCAGTTCTACATATTTGGCAGCTGTCTGACCTACGTGTTGTGTTGGCATAAGAAGTCTACCAACACTATAATATTTCGGGTCATTTCATGAAGAAGAAGGCAGGATAAATCAAGTACGTGTCAGACCACGAACATTGAAGGGTTCTGTAGTAGAGATAGTTTTTTAATCCAAGTTCAAACTTAACATTGTAATTTTAAAAAAAAACATTCATTCCAAATGCCATACACATACAATGACCATATATAACTCTTATTTTTTTAGGTTTCCGTTCCCCACTTGGCTGGTTTCTATATAAACTATTTTTTCGTAATTTTTTGGTTATTGGTTTCGGAGATAAGGGGTGGGAGAAATGGAATATTCATTATATTTTCTTAACTAATATTTTTATTATGATTTTAAAAAACACATTTCAAAATAAAATTGCAAATTGTACCTAGGAGCATATCAAATGATAAGAGTTACTGAGTGTCTTAAACCCAATTTTATTTTTTTCTCCCTTAAGTAAACCCCATATTCAAAATTCGTTTATTTACGTTACATGTCAATTTTGCGTCAAGAAAGTTAATGTATGTACAAATTTCAACTTAATCAGTTTGATAGATTTGGAGCGTATTGCCTATGACAGTCGGACAGACAGCCACGAACGATGAACAAAACCCTAATATTAAGTTGGCTCGGAAGAGAAGTGAATTCAATTTTGTACCTGATTATCTTTTAATAATATTAAGCCAAGTCAGAGGCAGTTAAATTAAAACCGACTCGAAACTTAAGAGACGAAACAAGCTACCAAAGGAAACCGAACAATCCTGGAAATAAATAATTAAAATATTAAAACAAGTACTTCGTCGAGCCCAAAAGAAACAAAACAAAATAACCCGAAGGTATTCCTAGGGATTTGCTGCGGATCTCTCGTAAAATTGGGTATTACACTGTCAGAAACTGTAACTAAATATTTAATTTGTTTGCGCAGAATAAAATCTTAAAAGGGCTAATTGCTTGTGAAGAGTTGATCCCTAAATTAAGACCATCAATTAAGAATTTGAGAGTTCTGCATGAATTTATAAAATGTTGGTATTTTGTTTGGAGTGGTTCAGAAATATCGTTGAAGCGCCGCACTTAGCTCTTACTAAATTCTAATGGCCTTAATTTATCAGAATTTTATATCCTCGGCTTAATAATGGAGCATAAAAGACGCTTCATTACAAAATCTAGAGTTAATTAATGCACGCTTTTTTGGCCTATATTTTTAAATAAAAAAACCGAAAGTAGTTTTATAGTACCTACCTACCTTAGTAGCTAGGTATATTATCTAGTACCAGTAGGTATTGCTTTCGCCCAAATTAAAACGTTTACTGTCTATCACGTTCCCTAATTACAGAAATACCGTAACTAAAAGAAAGTAAAATTGATGAAATTATCAACGGAGCGATCCGCACGTTTGTTATTTACGCGCAAATCTTTAGTCACAATAATGAAGACCTAAATATCTATATGTCGGAACAAGAGGCCTATGGTGCTCTCTTTGACTCGCTTGAACGTCAGGCTAGACTCTGTCGAAACGCGCCAACTTCACGCTTGCGCTTCGTTGTCGACTGACATCCCGTACTCATGACTCTTCAGATATATACAATATCCTATTCAAAAGCGTTTGCTTTATACAATGCATGTACAATTTTAAGTACTGCCTGCATCCTTTACGTAATGTAAAAATTTGATGACGATCAACATTTATACTTGAATAACCCGAAGACATTGTTCAATAGCTTTTGTCTCTTGTCTTATGTTCAATTGTCACTCAGTCTTATGTGGCATAGTTTTTACACAAAGAGGAGAGAAGGGAGGAGAGGAGGGAGAGGGTGAGGAGGAGGATAGATTTACCCTCCTCCTCACCCCCTCCTTCCTCTCAGTTCCTTGCTCTTTTTTCTTGTTTGTTATTATATAAATATTTAAATAGATAAGTATATTACATAAAAAAATATTAGTAACATAGTCTTAAAAACTATATTAAAAATACTAAAATTATAGCAAATTTAAATATTTTTAATATAATGAAATGTATAATGTCCAGCATTCATCATCATCATCATTTCAGCCGAAAGACGTCCACTGCTGAACATAGGCCTCCGCCAAGCTCTGCCACTTCGACCGGTTTTGTGCTTCCCGCATCCAGCGGATTCCTGCGGCCTTCACAAGGTCATCGGTCCAGCATTATGACAAAGGAAATAAATTAAATTATATGCATGTTATATGATTGACCTGCTCTCTTGTATGGATCAAAATGTTGGGCCACAAAAGGGATGAATTAAAGGCAATTTCATGCAACTGAAATGAGCATGATAAGAGGGATGTGTGGTGTTACGCGAAAAGATAGAATAAGAAACAAGTACATTAGAGGTGGTCTGAAAGTGGTACCTATATCTGAAAAGTTGTGTGGAAATCAGTTGTCATGATAGGGACACGTGATGCGACGGAAGGAGGAAAATGTCGTGAGGAACGTTTTGAATATGGATGTCGATGGCTATAAGAGTAGGGGGAGACCAAAGAAACAATGGATGGAATGTGTGAATGATGATATGGCTAGAAAGAGGGTGACTACCGAGATAACGACCAATAACACTTCTGTGTGAAAGATAAGGACATGTTGCGCCGACCCCAAATTAATTGGGATAAAGGGCAGGAGAGAGTGATAATATGTTTTATGTTTAAATGTACACGTAAATTAAGAAACTGACAAACTGTAATATTGTCTCTCCTTCTGACTTTAATTCATCTAAAGGTTGCCTGAAAAAGATCACTTGTAAGACCGCTCATTGCGTCGCTCTGTACAAAATGTCTACATTTATATTTTATAGGTTCATAACAAAGAGTTTTTATGTCTACATTTTTTGTTCCCAGGTACACCGTTACGCAATTTAGACTTAATATATAAGGCTTTATACGTCGTTATGTATAATGCCCTCGATGAGATATAATATTTTATACAAAAATATATAAACACAAAATAGAATGCAGGTTACCTGCAAATCCAGCAATAAATAAAAGAAAATTATATATTATTTTAGAATATTTTTATTTACTAGGTAAAATATATAAACACAAAATAAATGCTTAAAATAATGCTGGACTTTGTGCACCTAATGCACAAAGTCCAGCATTATTTTAAGCATTTATTTTGTGTTTATATATTTTTGTATAAATTAAAATTAAATATTTGTATAAAATAGAACCGAAACGTGTATGCATTCCCACAATTTGCTCAAAACAAACAGACGCTTGTTTTTCTTCAATTCTACCATCTTGATTCAGTAAGTTAGTCTTCACAATAAATCATTTACATATAGCTTCTAAGTTGTGTCTTCGAAGTGGCTCCAAGTTACTCGGTGGTTAAGACTAGTTCAATTCAAATGTAGGTACTGTTATACAATAGTTTGTTACTGAGCCAGAATTTTAGATGAGAATTTGATGTCTCGGAATGGTTGGTGGAAATTGAGATTTTGCGTTTCTAGTTTAGATATTCAAATCAATATTGAACGCTTTCAATGTTCTTGAATCTAGCGGAAACATTAAATTTCAGTTGTCTTACTTGTTATCTAGGACTTTATTTATAAACGCGGCTTAAAATTAAGTAATTACTCAACTGTTTACCCATCCATTTTTCACATTTAAATGTCTCTTTACTTTAATTTGGGGTTATACGAATTTGCCATGTTTTAGATACATTTCAAATAGTCAAATTAGTTTTTATAGGACTTCAACAAAAAAATACGTCATACATCCTTGTTTCACGAAAATTAAGAGCACGACGTACAAAACTCGTTCAAGGCAAGGTGTTCGCTGCCAGACTAGACCCCTACAATAGCATTTCAATAGCGCAGTGGAAGATATTATGGTGGGGTCCAGGAGACAAGAAGTGGGTAGCGAAACTAGTCCGCCGTACGCGGAGCAGACAATACAAGTACAATTCAAGTAACTCACTACAATACAACAAAAGAACTTACCTGAGGGTAGACGAACACCAGCTCCTTGGTCTACCTGGAGTTATGTATGTAAGTGAGTGTATATGTATCGTGTTGTGACGTGTAAGTGGGTTTTCCAGAACACCAGGCCGCTGCAACTCGCCAGAGATTTACTCCAACATGCGGTTCAAACACTTAACCTCCAAAGTTCTTCAATGTCAAGAAATATCCAAATTCAACCCGTAATATTTCACCAAACTGGGGTTATTAACACAAACAACTGGGTCATGACCTATTGTCCACCAAAACGACCCGTTCAAAAGGATTAATTTCAACAAACGCGTCGCGAGGTCCCAAGACGCGACGGGGCTTTTTTAGCACCAAATCAAACTGAAGTGTCAAGTGTCAAAATCAAACTGTCAAGTCAGATGTCATTCCTGTGGCGCGTTCCGAAGGCGCATAGAGTAACTAACGGTACCGAACATCTACCCCCCCCCGGACAGGCCTTCCCGTCCGCTAATCACTTGGCAATCCCGACAAGGTTGCGTTTTATCAGTCCACCTGACGCGCTGCTGGAGGATGTGCAAATACTCCAGGCTCCAACGCTTCCAAAACTTTGAGCGAGCTGCTGCACCAACTGAAACCGCGATAACCAATTTTGGCTCACATCGACAAAAGGGTGCTCCGGCAGGGCGACAAGTGGCTGTCAAATCAAAAAATGGCCCGGGGTTAGGGCCTCCAAGATGTTCAGGTCCGAAGACAGCGGGCACAATGGACGCGAGTTCAATACAGCTTCAAAACGGCAAAACACCGTAGCTAACTCCTTAAAGGTGAGAACGGTGTCTCCCAACAATCTGCGCCAGAGTCCCTGTGCCGCTTTCACCGCGGCCTCAAAAATACCCCCCAATGGGGGCAGGCTGGCGGATCAAAACAGTAACAAACAACAAAACAACCAAACAACAACAACAACCAAACAACAACAACAACCAAACAACAACAACAACAACCAAATGGCCCTCCTTAAGCAACAAAAGGGGGTGACGGGCCCCATAAGGAAGGCTAAGTGCCTCAACCGTCAACAACCAAACAACAAAAGACCCGTATGGTCCAAAAAGGGGTTCAACTTACTAACGGCTCCCGACAATATCCAAAACTCTCGCTGCAGAATGGCCAACAGCGCATTGCAACCGGCATGCGAGTTCTTAATGTGACGATCAGTCACCAACAATTCAACAACAAAATACAACAATTTAACAATTTGTCGAGGGAGCTGTATCGACTCAACAAAACTCAGGGTCCTTTGTTCCAACAGCGAGCACCTTGAGCCCGGGCAAAGGACCCGACATCAAGACTGGCGATCGAGGCCAATCATCCTCGGGATGAGTCAGCCAGTCTGGTCCCCACCATAGGGGGTAAGCAAACAAGCGGGGTGCCATGCACCCACGTGAGGCCACGGCGCCTGGGTTCAAATCTCCAGGCACGTGCCTCCAAATCAAATGCGTTTTAGACTTTTGAATCTGGGACACTCGGTTCGCAACAAAGACCTCCAAAGAGTGGACGGACGTCTTCAACCAACACAAAACAATTTGACTGTCCGTCCAGGCGTAAGAAACCCGAATGTCCACAGTTCCACCCAAAGTGTGAGCAACGTGGTTCAATAGACGCACAAGAAGCGCCGCCCCTGTCAATTCTAACTTAGGGATGGTCAGTGCCATCCGGAGGGGGGCCACCTTGCTCTTGGCCAAGACCAGTGACAAATTCACCTGGCCTGTTGCGCAGACGGTGCGCAGACAAACAACAGCTGCATAACCGTGCGAAGACGCATCACAAACAAGGGTAGCAGTGTAGCTCCCAGGGGGGAGGATAGCGCGGGGTAACACGACCTCGTTGACTGCAGGGAGTGCGGATACAAATTGGAACCAATCTTCCAACAGGGTTTCCCGAATTGGCTCGTCCCAGCCAAGTCCCGCAGTCCAAAGGCGCTCAAGAAAACAATTTTGCCCAAAACAATACAAACAAACAACAAAACAATAGACAAAAGGCAACCCTGGGCTCCCATGTCCATAATGACACGGACCACAACACAGTCCCCCGTGGGCCCCCAGACCTGACCGATGCCGTTGGCAACAAACCGTGTCGATCTGAGGGGTACCTTAGCGGGGCAGGCGCCAAGTTCCTAACAATGCCTGGGCGGCGACCGATCGCCGCACACCCAGGCTCCACACCCAGGCTCAAGTCCCTCGCGACGAGGATGGAGGCCAAACTCCTCGTCCGCGCGGTGTCCCGAGCCACGCGCCATCGCTGGATGGGCATATCCGGAGGCCTGAATGGCGGGGGGCGTGACTCCAACCGGGGACGTTCCGGCAATGGAGGGGAGGGAAGGCGGTGCTGGTCTGGCCAGCGCTGCCTAGCAACAAGTGCGTAATCGCCTTTACGCGGGGAGACCAAATGGCGGTCACGCGGCTCCCGATCAACTTGCGCGGGGGGTGGAGTGCGGCGATCAAAATTGCGGGCCTCTCCCCGGTTCTGAACCGGCGAGGCAGAAGCCCGGTGACCAACTCCATGGTACCCCCCCGTACGCGAACCTTCATCAGAGGCTGGTCTGCCAGCGTGGTTCGCGTTAGCGCACAATATGTCCAAATGGGACCCCCCACAAATTCTACAAGGGCGGGGGTTGGGGCAGTCCCGATGGAAGTGAGCCCCCAAACAAGAGAAGCACATGCGGCGTGCATTGGCAATTCGGCGGCGGGCACTCACGTGCAACTTCAAAAAGGCCGCGCAAGTTGCCATGCCATGCCCAGTGTCCCTACAAAACTCACAACCAGGACGACTCTGGGTGCCAGCAAAACGAGCGGCGGGGCGACCATCAACAGGCCCGCGAGCCGTAGTCCGTCCCTGGTCTCGTGGCCGGGAAGACGGCTGGCATGACTCAGTGGCAACGCCAGAGTTGTCCACAAACCGACACTCATCCTCCAAAAATTGGACGAGGTCATCAAATGGGGGGAGATGCGTGACACTATCCCCACCATACTTTTGCTCGAAACGAGCCCTCAAATCGGCAGGAAGCCGTTGCAGCACAACGTGCACCAAAAGGTAAGACCAATGGTCCACCGGCAAGTCCAATTGCTTTAAAGCGTTGGTCGCTGCCACCAACGGGTTCAACAGGTCAGTACGCAATGCTGACAATCCAGTAATGACCGGTAACCCCAAAATCAATTCAATATGAACGTCAGCCAAACAACGTTTATTTTGGTACCGCCGGGTGAGTAGTTCCACAGCGGTAGGGTAGGCTGAGTCAGTCAACGACAGATGCTGTACCAAGGCTCGGGCCTCACCTTCTAGGACAGACAACAAATAGGCCAACTTTTGGGCGGGTCTGAGGTCCGAGCGTGCATCGACCAAACTTTCAAACAGGTTTTGGAAACCTAACCACTGGTCCAAGCGACCGTCAAAGTGTGGCAGTTCCAAGGTAGGCAGTCTACTCAATAGTCCGGGACCTGAAACAACCGAGGTCTCCGGTTTGACCTGGACAGGTGTCCGGCTCCCCAATATTTCCCGAGCACGTTGACCAATGACATCCCCCAGGTCCAAGATCTGGTCGTAGTCAGCAAGGACCTTGTCACGTGCTGCCTGATCCAGCACTTCCAGAGCCACATCACAAATGTACTCATTGTAGCGGGTAAGCAGAGCATCAGCGTTGCCGAGTCTCACGTTCAACTGCTCAAACCGAGCCAGAGTGACCCCTTCAAGATCCGGGCGCTCAGTGGTCGCTGCAGCTGAAGTGAACCACCGCAGCTGTGTGGCCAATCCACTGATTGCCTCTCTCACCGCTTTGTGTGCCATTGCACAAACAATACAATTCAAATAAACCAAGCAAAAAGATAATTAAGTAAACAAATAACAAAGTTCAATCAATCAATTACAAAATAACTACAAGCAAACAATCAAACTACCAAACTGACTAATCAGCAACTCAAGAAATAACAAAATATTGGTTTCAATTCAATTCAACAATAAACTTTTATTTTAATTCTAAACCAATATCAACAGTCAACTTCACTATTCAATTCAAATATTCAAATTCTAATCCAATTCCAAATGTTAAGTTCACAAACCACGGTGTGGTACAACAATAATGAACCTTTATTCCAATTTAAAACAATGGTAAACTCAAAAATGCCAATTTCAACAAAACTACCATATTGATGGTACAAAACTCAATATTTTAATGTCTTCCTGACATTCAATACAACACAGAGGTCAAATAACAACAACAAGAGGTTATAACATAGCTCAATCTAACCAACTCTGTTAACCTGGTCGACCCCGGCAATATGAGTTACTCAACTCAATAAATTCAAACAAATTATTTCAAATAACAATTAATTATAGTTATCAAATATTTACAGCGTATTACTACTTCCCTTATAGAGACTGCCAAGTAATTAGCCTACTGTAAATTACCAATTTGTTGGTTATATGTCTTATAACCGCGCTCTGAATACCAAGAATGTTCGCTGCCAGACTAGACCCCTACAATAGCATTTCAATAGCGCAGTGGAAGATATTATGGTGGGGTCCAGGAGACAAGAAGTGAGTAGTGAAACTAGTCCGCCGTACGCGGAGCAGACAATACAAGTACAATTCAAGTAACTCACCTACAATACAACAAAAGAACTTACCTGCGGGTAGACGAACACCAGCTCCTTGGTCTACCTGGAGTTATGTATGTAAGTGAGTGTATACAACATTAATTTTTGTTTATGCGAAACCCGAAACACGGGTCTAGTATTTTTATGTAAAGAATCTATGAAAAAAAATTCAAAACTGTATCATTAATAATCACAAAGTTATAAGCTTGATAAGTTACCTGGTTGTCCACGCAAAAACATATGCAGATCACCACAAACAGCTACACACCGGGTCACTTGATTACTCTCACACAAAAAAATATATTTTTATATAGAACATTCTAGAGCTTGGCGGAGACTTCTCGTTAAAATTTGCCCTAAACAGTATTACACCATATTCTGGAATACCCTTTCGATTATTCCTATTTTGAACTGGAAATTGCTAGAATAGTATGCCAGGACTATATAATTAGATGGACACTTGTTTACTCTCATTAGTTGTTTTGAAGCAATCGTTGACGTTAGACGTGTGACTTTTTTTTGCGTGAATCATTATACCGTGCCTATTCGAAACATTTTCGTGTTATAGCTAAACGTTTTAAATACGTTGCGCACAATGGGTAGAGGGAAGACCTTGAGCATCGAAGAGAGAAGTAAAATTTCTACTCTTAAATCAGAAGGATATTCAAATAGAAAAATTGCTGGAATGATTGATCGGAGTTCTTGGGTTGTAAACAATTATCTGCGAGATCCAGAAAATTACGGAACAAACCGCAAAGGACGTACAAAACTGGCGACGACACCTCGCGAACGTCGTCTTATCTTAAGAGAAGCATCGAATTCGGCTAGTACAGCGAGACAAATTGCGTCAAGAGTTGGTACTTCAGTAAGTATTAGAACTGTACGGCGAATAATAGCCAAAGCGACTCATTTACAACGCAAAAAATTAAAAAAGAAGCCACCATTAACCAATCAAAATCGTGTTACCCGATTGGAATTTGCTCGAATTCATATGACGTGGAATCATGAGTGGAAGAATGTGGTCTTTTCTGATGAAAAAAAGTTTAACTTGGATGGACCAGACGGTTTTGCTTATTACT
The DNA here is from genome assembly GCA_932294355.1 of Aporophyla lueneburgensis. Lineage (NCBI taxonomy): Eukaryota > Metazoa > Arthropoda > Insecta > Lepidoptera > Noctuidae > Aporophyla > Aporophyla lueneburgensis. The sequence goes on along the minus strand of OW028758.1, from coordinate 7,223,600 downwards.
TTCATGATTTAAGAAAAAATGAAAAACTTTTATCGAGGCGACATAGTAGCATTGGATCTGTTATGATTTGGGGTGCCGTTTCTGTGCATGGGACGGTAAATTTAGAGATTTTATCGGGAAGACAGACTGCTGAAAATTATAAACAAATGCTTCAGTGCAAATTTAGTGAAATTAATAAATTATTTAATGGTCAGACATGGATATTCCAACACGACAATGCAAGCATTCACACTGCAAGGGTCGTTCAGAGCTGGTTTGACAAGAATAAAATTGATGTTCTTCAATGGCCAGCCCATTCACCTGACCTAAATATAATAGAAAATATTTGGGGGTGGCTTTCAAAACAAATATATGCTGATGGAATGCAATATAACGATAGAAAATCATTGATTTCTTCGATTAAGTCCGCTTGGTCGAAGTTACCGCAAAAGTATATAATGAGTTTGTATGAATCTATCCCACAACGAATCTATGAAGTGATATTAAATAAAGGAGGCTATACACATTATTGAAATATATTACTGCGGTTTAGCTTTCAGTTTTTCTTTGATGAGAGTAATCAAGTGACCTTCCCTATTTAATCCGAAGAAGAATTTTTTGTCGATTTTTTTTCTAAAACTAGGATTAAATAACATGAAGAGTATTTTACTGATGTGCTGTTTCATTTTATCCTATTATTATAAATATGCATCTTTACTAAGTAAGAGAAGTTGATTTTTTTATGTGAGAGTAATCAAGTGACCCGGTGTGTAGTGTACGTACCATCTCCGTGTAATGGACGTTTGAATACGAGAAAGATATGATAATTTTAAAATCGAAACAAAACACTAAGGCCCGCGACTTGGAAGCGTAATTAAATATTTTTGGTACAAAATATAACATGGTGTAAAAATTATTGGAATCGATTCAGTTACTGATTCTGAACAAACTATATTCAGGTTTCGCATATACTAAAAATAATCTTGTATGTATCGTGTTGTGACGTGTAAGTGGGTTTTCCAGAACACCAGGCCGCTGCAACTCGCCAGAGATTTACTCCAACATGCGGTTCAAACACTTAACCTCCAAAGTTCTTCAATGTCAAGAAATATCCAAATTCAACCCGTAATATTTCACCAAACTGGGGTTATTAACACAAACAACTGGGTCATGACCTATTGTCCACCAAAACGACCGGTTCAAAAGGATTAATTTCAACAAACGCGTCGCGAGGTCCCAAGACGCGACGGGGCTTTTTAGCGCCAAATCAAACTGAAGTGTCAAGTGTCAAAATCAAACTGTCAAGTCAGATGTCATTCCTGTGGCGCGTTCCGAAGGCGCATAGAGTAACTAACGGTACCGAACACAAGGTAAATCGAGGCAAGCGCAAAATTCGTGTGTAGGTCTAGGGTTCGAACCGAGGCAGGCACTTGACTTTGTCTAAATTATTTCATTACCACTGCGCTCAAAAACGGTGAAGGATAACATTGTGAGGCAACCAGCATGTCTTTTTGTTAGAGCCAAAAAGTCGAAGACATGTGACATAATTTTCATTTTGTTAAATTTTAGTTCAAGAGTCAAATTAATTTAAAAATATCTGGATGACCGAGCTTTGCTCGGTATTTTGTGGTAATTGTGTTTAAAATAATAAGTTTACGTTCAAGTTGATTATCGATAAAGTTGGTCATTGAAAACACGAATTAGACGACATTTTATAAAAATGAATCCTAGCTAGATCGATTTATCGCCCCCGAAACCCCCGTATACTAAATTTCATGAAAATCGTTGGAGCCATGCCCGAGATTAAGATTATATATATATATATATATATATATATATATATATATATACATATTTACAAGAATTGATCGTTTAAAGGTATAAGATATGTCAAGAAATAAATACAATGTCCAATTAAAAAATCGAAGACATATGACATCTGCCAACGCGCACTGCGCCCGCGTGGTGGATTATGGCTCACTCCCTCTTACCGAAGCTGCTGCTGATGATGATAAATAAATGTTTCCATTCTTAATCCATAGAAAAAATAGACACAGTATTTTTAAACTTCTGCTACAAAAGAGGTAAATAAGAAATAAAAGTTTGAATAGAAATTCACCCCTTTTGTTGATGGTAAATCCATGCAATATCATAGACGGCACGGCTTGTCTGCTTGATAAAATACTTAAATTCGCTGACATATCATTTGATTTTCATGAAATTTTGCATAATTTTCTTTTATAACGAACGAAATGTAAACTTTGCTATTTTCAATCAAACTTATCACATTTTGGGAGACTTTTGGGCCCAGTAGAACCATTTTTTTTTTTTCCTTTCACCTTACTACCGCAAAAGCGTGTTTATCTTAAACTAGCTTTAGCCTACGACTTTGTTCGCGTGGAGGTCGTAAGACACCACCATATACTAAGTAAAAGTTTTACATACATACATAAACTCTCGCCTTTTTCCCATGGGGGTAGGCAGAAACCACGAAATGTCACCTGCTACCATCTCAACACACTCCTTTAGCCTCGTTAAGGTTCATACAATTGGTCATTTACACACGCTGGTTGCGAGTATTACGCACCTGACCTTTCTCAAGAACATCACCAATAAGGTCACTATATGTCCTCCTAGGGCGTCCCCTCCCGGTGTTTTCATTCACATCTCCCTTGTAAATAACCCAAATACCTTTTGTAAGCCTCTTAGTGACTCTTCATTCATCCTCTCAATATGACCAAAACCTCTAAGGACACTTTTTAAAAAAATTGTCACTACATCTTCTTTTAAACCACACCGTTTTCTTATCACATCATACCTCAGCCTATCATTCATAGTCACACCACACATGCTTCGTAAGGAACGTATTTCTATGGCATTTATTCTACTTTCATGCTTTTTTTTTGCCACACCCAGTAAAAGTCTTATTTTATTAATTTTCCTGTACACTACGTTTGTAGTTTTGATCTCAGCAGCCAAAGTATCCAGAGAGTTAGGACTGGTGACGCGGGAGCAAGCAACGTCAAGTTGTCCGTGCAAGAAGCAGCTTGTCCTGAGTTCAAAACTCGTAGGCTCCTGAAGCAATTTCTCATTTCCTACCTACCCAATAACACTCTTCAACCCCTCTCTCTAAGCTCTACTTCCCTCCTCCCTACTTCTTTCCAAATAAATATGTTCTATTCATTTTAGTGAATTAATAAACACCTGCGTTCCTTCATATAATACCTATTGGCACAACAATGATACACTAACTAATTTGATATCACATAAAACATATAGCAGTACACACGAAATCTCTCATTACCTAACCAAGATATCTTTTTTATTATAACCGTCGATCACAAAAGAGTCTTAAACTTCATATTTTTCTGAGTACGTACTACGAACTGCAACACAACACAACACTACACCAAAATGTAAAAAAAAATGGATTCATTAAAAATAAACTGTTGATTGATTCAACTTAGCACATTAACCGATCCCGACACCGTCCCGACCTCAAACCTCGTGGTCAAATAATCACATACATTTACTACCTACTAAACGCTTTAAAGATGTGTTGTTATCTACCTCATATAATCGTAGACAACGATCAACACCGATATCGGCACTATATTTACCGGCAAAGAAACAGTGCGTGGTAAGAGTAGCGGGCATTCTTTCACTTGAACACGCTTTTTGCACTGCCGTCTGTGTTTGGAACATCGATATTCATCAATATCATCAGGCCGATAGTAATTATTAGTTTGGCATGTATTTTCAGCAATATATGGTAGTGCATCCTAAATAAAAACATAATACGGCATTTTGAGAGTGGAGGTAACGTTTCAAAGACCTTCAGGCCCTAAAAACCTTGCCATCTATAAATAAAGGGGATTAGCTTACAGAAATCCAATAATTTTTACAACTTGGTGTCCCACAGGATTATTAAACAGTATTAAATATTAAATTTCGTTTTGTGGTTGGTTAAGTCTTAGTTTGATTGTTCAATTGATAACAGATGAAACGACGGTCCCTACGTACTTATAGACATGTCAATCATGGAATGTTCTGACAAGTCTTTATCTACGTAGGGACCGTCGAAAATGATGTTATACCTGAAAATATTTTCACAAAGTCACTTCATCATCATTATTCTCCTGCTCCTATCACAACTTATTTGGGGTAGGCACAACATGACTTATTCTTCCATACTTCTCCATTCGTCTCCCTTTTTCTAACCACACTATCATTCTAAACTTCTATTCATCGTTTCTTTGGCTTTCTCCTACTTTTATAGCCATATAGACATTCACACTCAAAACTTTCCTCACGACATTTTCTTCATTCCTCCATATCACATGCCCATACCATGACAACCGATTGCCACAAAATTTTCAGCTACCGGTGCCACTTTCACACTTCCTCTAGTGTAGCTAATTTTTTATTTTACTCATCCACGTAAAACAACGGCTGGGTAGTGTTTGGGAAGCTACGCAATATCTTCTCATCCCACTTACCTCAGTGCCTCAAGACAAAAGTCTTTGACCAGTGTGTGTTCCCAGTGATGAAATTTGACACTGAGACGCGGTCGCTCACAATGGTCTTCATAAGAAAGCTAAAAGTTACCCAAAGGGCAATGGAAAGGGCTATGCTTGGAGTTTCTCTACGCGATTGAATCAGAAATGAAGAGATCCCTAGGAAAACCAAGGTAACCGACATAGCCTGAAGAATTACCAAACTTAACTATCAATGGGCAGGGCAAACTGCTCGCAGAACAGATGGCCGATAGGGTCGCAAGGTTCTGGAGTGGCGACCACGTACTAGAAGACGTAGCGTTGGAAAGCTTCCCACAAGATGGACCGATGACCTGGTGAAGGCCGCAGGAATCCGTTGGATGTGAGAAGCACAGAACCGGTCGAAGTGATGGTGCTTGGGGGAGGCTTATGTCTAGCCGTGGACGTCTTTCGGCTGAAATGATGAATGATGACGTAAAACAAGGTCAGTTATATATCCGGAAAAAAACCGCCGAGTTCTATCTTATAAATCTCACGCAAATACATACACAACTCACTTGCCCGGAACACATTCCCTCCGGAGACACCTAATCTAAGTTGCAAAGAGCAAACTTTTAATTACTCGTCGATAGAATTTCCCTGAACATTCATAACGTTATAGTCATCGATAGAAGTAACAATGTTAGATAAATTTCTGAGTACGTGCAAACGAGTAACCCAAGTCGGCGAAACATTAAATAATATTTGTGGAATCTTTACATAGTAAAACAAAGTTGCATTTTCGTGTTTGTTCGCTTAGATCTTCTAAACTACGCAACGGATTTTATTGTGATTTTCGTCAATAGACCGAATGATTCAAGAGGAAAGTATACGTAGAATACGCGGGCGAAACCGCTGGCAAAAGCTAGTTTAGAATAAACGCCGAGTTTTAAGCTGGGCCAGTCGTTGTATCATCCTATAAGGTGTGCAGTCTTCGACAAAGACTATATAAGTTACATTTACAGAGTAAGTACGTGGATCAAATTTTGTTATCAATACAAAAGTAAATATCACGATATACAGTCTTTCTAGCTTAACCTTGACCGAATTCGGTTAAGTATGTAGCGAAGTAATCAATGGTTATAAAATCTCACTAACTTTAGTTGGCTCTGTCGAAAACAAAACGTTGACTGATTAAATCGCACGTCTGCGCAAGGCCAAACGGTAAATATAATTCTATATCTATGCATGTACGGAGCTCCCTTTGTAATCCCTCAGGAACTGATCACGCCCTGTTCGTTTAATTAATTCTAAGTTCTCGCGTGTAGTTCTTTGTGGGTAATATTTTGATGGACTGTGGCCGAAATATGGTTACAATTAAGCTTTGTTATTTGGTGTTTTAATAGAAACAGAAAACAAAGTGTTTTGAGTTGAGTCTTGAAGTAGAAAAGTTGTTTCCAAATAAGTTTTGAGTACCGATACACAATTTAGGTAGGCAATTAATAAAATGAAAATAAGAGCTTTCAATACGATTTCCATAAACCGAATTTCAGCTTTGAATAAAAACTTAGTCATAAGAGATAATCCCTTGTTTCATAAACAATCTTGTTGGAAGATCTTATAAAGATTATAAAAGAAATGAATGTGTATAATGCACAAATTTAATATATGGATAACACAAAAAGTAAAACTCTCAGGTGTTCTTTTAATCCCTGTTAGGCCCGTAAAATACTGGTTACTATATTTATGAAAAACGAGCAATCTGAATGAAGCCAATAGACAGAATACATAATCTATTATTCAAAAATAATAAAATCATGTATTCAAGCTACGCTGAGAATTAGCACGTCACGTCAAAATAACATAAGACGGTCCCCCAAAACGCCCGCTCTTCACAACTTCCTAGTGCTTTGGCTGGGAAGAGGAAGTGGTGCAACAAACTCAAGCAGGACGTTGTACAAAACACTTTGAAAGGTTAATGAAAAACACGCTACAAGGTTTCTACACCGCCCGTAGTTAAGAGTTACTATGTCGTAGCAGCTTTCTAAGACTACGACAGAGACTTTCTTTACGAACGAATAAAATATTTTTTTGTTATAATCATATCAACCTCTAACAGTCCCACTGCGGTGCAAACGTGTCTTCTTTTACATCACCATGCTAGCTGAAGGCGGATTGGCGATTTCAAACTTATCTACATTTTCCCTCACGTTGTTCATCTTCTCCGCTATCAGAAATGTCTAAGATAAATTTAGAGAGTACCTACCTCAGCACCTACCCTAAATCGAATATTGTAATTGACAAGGGAAAAAGAACCGAACAGGCACTTGATAAAAAACTTTTACATTCATTTCCATACATGTCTAAAACCAAAACCTAAAGTTTGAATTTATTTATAAACTCTTCGTATTCTGAAACTATAAAAGGACATTCTGAAGTTACCTTGGAGACGTTTTCAGTTCAGGCGACCTATTTATAACTGTCGATCGTTTGAACCGAAAATCTTTTAGGTAGCTTATCAGAAAATGTTGTCAATAAAGTTTGTGTGTTATGTAATAGCACTAAAAAGTAATCTAAAGAAAAAATATTATTTGCAGTTGTTTATTACGCTTTCACGTTAAAATGGCTAAATGGATTTGAATGTTTGTCACTTGAGTAGACCATGACCTGGAAAATGATTTAGGATTTTTATCCTGAATCGCAGACGAAACTGCGGGCTGTATAAAGGGATTATTTTGAGTGAAAGTAGCTTAAACTGCAAATTAAGTACATAGTGTACAGGTATAGGAGACGCTCCGGACGTCGAAAGCCCATAGCGGACTCCCGGCCACCGGCAAAACCGATGCCTGTCAGGGTCGCGGATTTGTTCAAATGAGTTACCGTGGTCCTAGCATAGGCAACTGAATGAACTCGGGTGGGTTTTAGTCAGTAAAAGTCCGACACGTCCTCCCCTCCCTTCGCCCTCCCGCCTAGAGCATGAGACGTCATTTAATGATTTTCCACCCATAAAAAGGTATACAGAATTTCTTGAATAACACTGGAGTAAACTTGCCACAAGAGCATTTTTAACACTCTTTTATTATAAGCTTCACCTGTATGTTTGTATTGACTTCATTTTGACTCATTTCAAACGGTCAGATTTCATTAAAACTTTGTAGACTTATCGAGGACCGATGACAATACAAGAGTTTCATAAATGTATGCCATTATCCTTGCCAGGGTTAACAGGATAGCAAAAATTAACTAAATACACTCTTGTATAGCTAGCTGAACTTAAAATGGAAAATTACAGTTAAAAAAAGGGTCGGGTGCTTTTTGACGTCTTTTAATTGGTATCAAGCACTCCACACAATTTTTTTTTCAATTATTTTCAAATTTTTGGTTTCGTTTACTATGAAAGCGTGTTTTTTAGTTTTTTAAACTAAAATTTTTTGATTACATAATACACAGAAATTGATTTAGTGGCCGATTCAGTAAATACAAACTATCAGTTTAATTTATTGGCTTCAGATACTAATTTCTCTAAAAAAGAGTACAATTATTCACTCCAATGACGCTAATCTCGGGAACGACGGGTCCATATTGAAAAAATCTTTTTGTGTTGAGTAGCCTATTTATTGAAAAAGACTATAGGCTATATAACATTACGCTACGATTAAAAGGAGCGGAGCAGTGATGAAAAATTGTCGAAAACTGGCAAGCAATTCGATGCGACGGGAAGGGTCAAAGAGAGCAAAAAATTTGACGCGGACGAAGTCGCGGACAGAAGCTAGTACTACAGTATACTGACTAATACTCTCTAACATAAAGGGGACAGATCATGTTTATGTCACTGTGTTGCAAAAACGATTTAATCAGGAATGTCGCTCATGTTCCGTATTGTACAATGCTTAACAGTGGCTTGTGTCAAATTTTAAATGTATACTGATATAAGAAATAAAACAAAAAAAAAAACGTCAAAAAATAAATAAAAACGAAACTGCTAAACATTACCTTAAAAGTAAAAGCAGATAAATCTGACATCTCTCCATAAAAAAAATGTTTCGAAATATAATTGTTCAGAACAGTTTTCATACTCACTTTGCAGAGTAGCCAAAACGTAAATTAATATATGGCAACGTTTTAAAACTTCTCTGGCAACTTGTGCAGGCGAATATATGAAGTTTAAAAGCTCTTGGAAACCATTCGCTTTTCATTTAAACGCGAATGCAGTCGTGATGTGTAAGAGGAAGTTTTTGACTCGTTTTCAATGGAAAATAATGTATTTTGGGCTAAATTGTTGTTTATTCACGCGTGGGGTATTTCATTAAATCACTTGCTTTTGCCAGCGACTTTGCCCGCGTATTTTACGTATACACCTGTCTCTTGCATCTCTCTGAGTTTTGATGAATAACGCATTAAAACTGTTGCGTAGTTTAAAAGATATAAGCGCGGAAGATATAAGATATAGAAGCGGGAAGCGAATTTGTTTAATACTTTGTAAAGATTTTGAAAATTAGTTCAATATTTTCTTAGTTATATAAATTATAGATGCCTGCATCCAACAAATTTTTAAGGTTAATATCACACCAATAACAATAAATGTCTGAAACTTTTATTAAGTAATAAATAACTTCAATTCGCGATATCTCATATTTAACTTTGAAATATTAAAGCCTAGATTCTATAGCCTTTTTACGTGCGTGGCATTATTAATCCCGAATTTTGCTAGGGCCTACTTTTTAAGATTAATCATAAATAAATAAAAGTGTGGACGATTTTCAGTAACAAATAAATCATTCTACACTGCTTCTGTGTCCCTACTAAGACTAACTTGTAGTTTCGAGATACAAGAAAAGTAACAAGCAAGCTTAACGACTTTTAGTATTTTTTATGTCAAAGAATCTGAAAAAGAAAACCAAAAATCTGACAACCAGTCTTGCCAGGAGGTATCGTGTTACAAGTAACTGGGTTTTGAAGTTCATATAGGCAGTCGCTCCATGTCCAGTTTTCAGCTGGATCCGGTTTTAATGAAAACTGACCACAAGTAGATAATAATAATAACAAACATTTTATTTTCAGGTTACAATGACCCATAGACATATGCCTTACAAACTAACATATATAAGTATTATACAAAACTTGTGTTAATAATAGTACCTTAAACTATGTTAGTAGCACTTCACTCAACTTGTCCGTGAGCTGTCCTGTGGCACTTGTCCGCGGAAGCGACGGAACACCACGTCCTGTGGCCAAAAGTCTTTGTCCATGACGACGGGCAGATAACAATTCATCGATTCAATTTTTCGTTATATGAGTTTCCTCTACTAATGAAAAGACTTGCATGTCATAATATAAAAATCATCTACCAAAGCTCCAACAAAAATCGATGAACTCATTCTATCTCACGGTAAAGTCGTTACATTTATATTTTCGGAGTAACAACCCTATTAGCGTAGATCACCTACCTCCGAGGGTTCGATCTCAATCCATTTCATTTATCAAAACTTCATCCTTTCTCAAGGCAGGAATCAGGTCGACAGCTACGGAATTAAAAGGTAAAGAAAAACCTTAAAAAGTTTTTAGGAAGTTATTCGAACCAGATTTACTTGCACATTTATTTATTTGAGATTTAAATTGCATGGCTTTTGCTTTTCTTGAAGGGTTCAATAAGCTATTTTAACTTATTCAATCCCACAAGAAGAGCAAATGCCATATAATTTAAATCTGTTGATATAGGAAATGTATTTTATGCGGCTACAAACTTAAATTTGCCGTTGGAAAATTGACTGTGACGTATCTCGATGTATGGGAGAACATGTTTTTGACCTACAAGGTTAAGTTTGTTATTGGGATATTTTCACCCTAACGACGGAATCATTTTACGCGCTCTGGCACGCACTTGTAAGCACTGTTTATTTTTTAAACGAGCGCACATCTTGTTGTAAAAGCGATTCTTCATCATACCTTGTCGATGAAAAAAATATTAACTGAGGATGCGTATGATCAGTAAAACTCTTTGTCACAAAAACACCATCAGATTCTATTATAAGCTTACCTATTCGCACATACATTTATGCGTCTCATTTACTTTTATAATTGAAGGTTTCATTACAATTCCGGTGTCACGCTCAGAGCGTGACCTAACCCCTATTACACTAATGTGTTCGTAGCGTTTAAAAAGGTTTTTCTTCCCCTTTTTGTTGTGTAACCTTGTATAAAAACTTTTTTACTTTGCACAGAATGATTAAAAAGTAATTCATTGTTTAATGGAATTGTGTTTTAGATTTGGAAGATTTAGATTGTGACTGTGAGTGTTGTATACATGGATTTTTATGTTAACCTAAAGGAAAACTAAGGTTATTTTTCTTTGTATTCTTATTCTCTCATCTACCGAGGAATTCCTATACGTGCCTGTAAATTTAAGCAAACAGCTGATTCTCGTGATCCCCTTTACACACAATAGCTCCAGGTAGGAGCCGGAAGAACTTCTTCCGCTGTACGCTGCTACAGGCTATCCAAGGCCAGAGAGGAGAGTGAACTGCGTAAAGTTAGAAGAGATTTATGCTCCACCTGACGTCGTTCAGCCTCAGGAGCACCTGTCATCCGGACGTGGCCTGCAGTGATATATATCGAAAACAATTAAGCGACTGCGGCGGATCCAAGAAGGCCGCTTTAAGCACAATCAAGCGAAATGGGGGATTATTGATCCAACCGATACTCATTGCGAATTCGGTGCTCTTGACCAAACCATGCAGCATTGACGTGTCCAAAGTTTCCATACATCTGCACTTCTAAAGCTTAAAGAGCAGATAAATTAAAATAAACTGGAGCTCAAGATTTGACTTGGCTAGTTGTCTTATATATGGGTAATCTGCTTTTTGTTATACGAAAGTTACAGTTTTTTATTGTAAGATCTACATATCTCGCTCTTTAACCTTACCTCTTACCTAACCCAATAACAGCAACGTTTCATCATGAAACCTAGAATCCTGAAAGAGAAAAGGTGTTTTTGCTATCATATTTTCGAACGTCACTAGGTATTTATAAAAATGGATTATTTGAAATATATTTCAAATCATACAAATCACTGGTTTCATTTTTTTTTATTTGTGCAACACACACAATTACCCAGCTAGACACCGAATTTCAACGTTCTAGGTCATCTGCAAGTGGGTTAGAGTTTTGATCGATATGTCAGTCAGTCAGTGACGATACTACGGATTTTTGACGTTAATATCTCAATAACTGTTTGAGCTCTATTTATGCAAATTGAGTTTCTAGTTATTCTTATAAGTTTTAGTAAACAAATCAAATTTCATTTGTCTATGTTCAGGAGTTATCAAGGGGTCTAAAGTGGCTCGAAATGGTTCGTGAAACAAAAGGCTGCTGCGTCATCAATTCATTTTTCAATATGTAGAGGACAACTAGACAAACAAAACGTGATTCCTAGCTGACCAACTTCCGTATAGAATGCCTAATATCTTGAGTATATTATAGCTCTCAATAAAGAATAGATTATTAAAATAATTACAGACAATATGTGCTCATGCTGTGGTAAAATATATTAGCCACTACAAAACCTGATAGTAGAGTTGACTACCCAGGGAGTGCTTGCTGGTAAAATATATTTGTTTTAGATGAGACTTTTTTAGACAACTGTTCATATTCCCTTTTGTCACTCAGCATTATAAAGCCCTCACTTGTGCGTTGCAATATCATATATTTTTATTTTGCCTCTAATAGACCGTTGCTCTTTTTTTGACATGCAACGTGAACGTGTAAATAAAATGCTCAATCAATGCGGAGCTATTCAAAAAGCAACGGCATTGTGTGCTCATTGTATTTACAATATTGAGCTGCCTGCATGAAAAAGTATTGCAAAACGAATCTATTATGTACTAAAAGCTTCGATAAACCCCATAGTGACAAATTAACATTGACCCGGACACGAGGCTTGACAACCTCGTGTCCTGGTGCTTTTGAGCCTAGAATAAAAACAATATATTAATATTTCCAACAGCAAGTATGGAAAGATGTGTGGTCAAACTTAAGGTACAGACGCCAAACTGAATAACTTTTTACATGGGACTTTCAACTTTCTCCTGTTCAAAATCGTAATCGTATAAAAATTATTACCCGTCCCATGTATTTGGGTCTAGTAAGTATTGAAGTTTTTTATGGAACAGTTGAAGATTTTTTCGTTGTTTGTACCACACCCTTATATTTGATCACACTTTTCTGATACACGCTGCATATTTCATGGTTTTATATAAAACCGTGCCTTGTCTATTTAATTACATGTGTAATTCTGTAATGTGTACAGAATTCTTTACCGCAAAATGACCGCTTAATTAAGTATGAAACAAAATTAAACAACTGTTACATAGCATCAGTATGCAAATACTATGGTTGACGGCAAAAACTTTGCAAAAACATTTTTAATAAAAGACAAGATTTATCATAATATTCATAAAGTTCTCGGAAGTAAATAGAAATACATTATGAAATAAATCACTTAGGCGTGACTTCATTAATTTTAATGATTATTTTACGCTCATTTTACGCAAATGGCTCCTTAGAATTTCACTGTTTAACTAGCCTAGTTTCTGTAATAGTAAACAGGTGGAAATACGCCTAGAAAAAACAGACAATGTTAGCTACAGGGCAAATATATGAATGGAGGTCAAACATTATGTAACAATGGTTTTATTTAAAAGTGTGTCCGTAGAGTTTCAGGCCCATCTTTTCCACAGGAACTTGTTAACTGACCGGTCAGTTGGCTGGTCAGAATGGCAGAATTATATGAACTTTTGAATTGTGAAGGAGCCTTTTTTTTTTTTTTTTTTTTTTTTTTCAGGATGGGAAATCATCAAATGACTTCTCCCGCTCTGGGCGAAGCGGGAGGGCGTGTCAGACTTTTACTGACTAAAACCCACCCGTGTTCCATCAGTTGCCCATGTGCCAGGGTCACGGTATCTCTTTCGAACAATCACGCGACCCCGGCAGGCATCGGTCCTAGTAGACCCCTACACTGCCGCTGACATCTCTTTGAGGCGCGCGTGGAGCACTGCGCGCCGTCGACCCGAGCCTGGTCCTTACCGGGCGGCGAGCTACCCATTGCTCGCCACCCGCAAGCTCGCGCCTACGGTGGCCGGGAGTCCGCTATGGACTCCCGACGCCCGGGGCGTCTCCTCCTGCGGCGGCTAGGGACGTGAGGGCGCAGAGACTGCCACTCCCTCACGCGCCCCGCCTCCTCCTTCGCGAGCATTACTGCTTCGCAGAAGGAGGTGACGGCTTCCCATTCCCTCTCGCTCCGTACCATGGCTCGCACCAGGGCCGGACGCGAGAGGTCGCCGCCGCCGATCGCCTCCACGAGGACACGGCGGTGCTCCGCCCAGGCAGGGCACACCTCCACCGTATGCTCCACCGTGTCCTCCAGACGATCCTCGCAATGGAAACACCCGGACGTATCCTCCCGCTTTATCCTGAACAGGAACCCACCGAAGCACCCATGCCCGGTGAGAACCTGCGTCAGGCGGAAGGTGAGGACGCCGTGACGCCTCTCTATCCACTCCTCAAAGAGGGGACTTACCGCCGCAATTGTGGCGTGCCCAGCACTGAGTTGCGACAATCGTACCCGCCATGTCGCCATGAGATCACACCGGAGCTCTGTCCGCCGTGCCGCGATTTGTCGCGGCAGCGGAGTTTCGCCCCGGCGTTTCGCCTCCTCGCGCCACTCCCACATGTGCGCGAGGACCTTTGCCTCCAGATCCCATGGCGGCACTCCGGCAAGGAGGCTCGCCGCCTCGCACGAGACCGTGCGGTATCCCCGGATTAACCGGATGGCCATGACCCTCTGGGCCGCAAACAACCGGCGCGCTGGGCGCAGCCTCAGTGAGGGCGCCCACACCGGTGCCCCGTAGAGGGCCATGGACCGCACGATCCCCGTGTAGAGCCTCCGGAAGGAGGCGTTTGGACCCCCCAGATTGGGCAGGAGCCGCTTTAATGCAGCCCCAGCCCGCTCCAGTCTGGGAGCCAAACGTCGGAAATGCTCAACGAAGTTCCACCGGCTGTCGAGGACAAGTCCCAAGTACTTCATCGTCGAATTGTGAAGGAGCCTCCAATGACGATTTAAAAGTTCCTGTAGGTAATTCAGTTTATTTGAAACAAATATTTTGGATTTGAATTTGAATAAAAACCAGTCCGATAAAATTGTCTGTGGCATATCATAATTTGAAGTCTTTTTTTTTGCATCTATTTATTGTATGCCTCAGAAATTTACTATCTGCACGAAGAAAACCTGTCACACAGATTACAAGCAACCCCCCCCCCTCCCCCCAAAAAAAACAGTGTTTGAGGATTTAATCTTGGCGATAATATTACAAAACAAAATAATTTTAACCTTTGGCAGGAGAACACATATAACAAAAATAAAGAAAGGAAAAGGAATACAAAATTTTAAAAAGATAAATATTTGAGTGATGAATTGTCAAATTACTGTTTGAATGATAGGCTGATGAATGATGTGATCACGCCACGGTCCGTTAAAAAAGAAGAAGAACTGACAAAATTTGAAAAGAGTACTCTTAGATCGTGTAGTCACGATAAGAGGACGAATGAAGAGTAAATAACAAAAGGCAGATATGAGTGAACATGTCGGACACTCTAGGAGGATATATTATTATAGTGACCCTATTGGTGATGTTTCTCAGAAAAGTCAGGTAGCGTAGTACTCGCATCCGGCGTACGTGTATGACTATAAAAGTAAAATTGGCAAAAGAACTATATCGCAGGAAAAGTACTGTTTCTACTTGCAATAGGAAGAAAGCGTGAGTTTATGCATGTATGAATGCATGTAATAGAAAAAAAACAAGGGCCAGTTCTTTGTAATAAAATGAACAGATTCAAGAAACTCTGTATACCTGCTTACTCATATAATATGAGATGTGATAATAAAAAAACTTTAACCGACACTCTTGTATAGTCATCCACACATCAGTAACTCTTAACCAACATAGCATTTAAAACACTTTTATAAAATCATTCACAACATTGTTTGACGACATGTTACCAGCTATAGAAATTAAATTATATGAAATAATTATAACGTAGCTAGTTAAATTAGCCCATCGTTGAAGAAAGACGGTAATTACTGAGTCATAATTATACAAAATGTAGGTCACGATATTAACTAGAAACATTATTTAAATTGATAGTTCCTAGGAGTTTGTTACTTATTCTAATTGAACGTAGGTGTTACATTCGGCACGACAGAAATACATACGTAACGGAATTATTATGTATTAAGTTACAGTAAAATACAAATTTTGTTACAAATGCGAATTTAGTATTTATTTCTTAAATTATATTATATATATTACATTATATAAAATAATTTCCTCCACATAGGTTTTGG
Source organism: Aporophyla lueneburgensis (assembly GCA_932294355.1). Classification (NCBI taxonomy): domain Eukaryota; kingdom Metazoa; phylum Arthropoda; class Insecta; order Lepidoptera; family Noctuidae; genus Aporophyla; species Aporophyla lueneburgensis. The sequence goes on along the minus strand of OW028758.1, from coordinate 7,207,748 downwards.
TTAAGAGACCGCCGCTAAAGGGATTAGAAAACTGAGGTCAGTGGCCGGATTTTCACATTGGTACTGAGCTTATCAGGTAATATACCACACACGAGACAATTACATACAGCCTAAATGATAATAATTAACATATCAGTGTCATTATGAGTTAGTATGTTTTAAACCGTAATTTCGTATGTAGGAAATCTAGAAACTAGAAGATCTACATTATGATAGCCTTTAAAGAACTTTACGATACAAAAGAACGTAGAATGTAACACGAGTGTAAAGTCTTTACGTCTCCAAAATGACTACCGTAACATGTGCCGAATAGCAAGTAGGTAAGCAGACGCGCTTTTTCCTTTTCCTTAACAGTGTGGAAAATTTTCGTTAACAAAAGAAACAAGGACGTCAAACATACACCATTTTTTCCGTCCATAATCGAAACCCATTTGGTTCCATCTTTACATATTTTTACAGTCCACTAGCGTTTGTCATCTTGAGACTACTTCACGCATACCTCTTAGTCTACGACATAAATTGAGACATAAGTGTGAAGCTCTCGTGTAGCAATTTGTTTCGCTTTGCCATGCTAGATATGTAGGAATACAAGGAGTTAAAGATATTTGCAATAAATGTGGCATAAAAGCACTAGGGAGTACCTATACGAGTGTGATTAAATACTGTTGTAGTGAAGATGATTTAGATTCGTTGAAATCAGCCCCTTTATTGATAAACGTGTATTTTTTTGTAACGCAACATTCAGAGCTCAGATTTATATACGTTTATCGTTTTCTGAAAATACTGATCGGTCAAAGCCAAATAGCCGTTAAGTCCACCTGTGTACAGATTTTTGAAATGTGCTTTACTTATGTCTTAAAATAAAAAAAGCAATTGTACTTCTACGTAGTATCTATTAGTGTGGAAGTGCACCACCTTTTTTTGCCTGTTAAGCCTCCCAAAACATATAAATTGAACAGCTTTATACAAAGTGTTCCCAATTTTTTTAATTTAGATAACGTTTCGCGGGTCCTTTAGACCCTCCGATGTTTGCGACCAAGTTCTACCTCAAGGGACGGAGGTACCTTTTAACTTCATTTATAAGAAATGGAACATTGCCCTTTGGGACTGAGTTTTGCATGACACTTCGTATCCTTACTTTTTTTGGATTTTCCTTGAAGCATTTGCTGTTTACACTGAGATTGGAATGACTTTGGTAGTGTTGACAATTTGCTGGTTTTCGACGATAACAAAATAGGAGATAAAGGTTGACCAATTGTGTCTTTTTAACCTTTTTTTGTTGCAAATCTGTTTGAGGAAGATATTTTTTTATTATTTATTAAATAAACAATAATTATAAAACGTTTATAAGCTCATCCTAGACGATGTAATAACTGACATGCCTACACAAATTAACATTAAATAAAATTAACTGTAAGTGGTGTAAATTATGATATATTAATTTATCAAATATAATTATTTAGTGACAGATCTACTGTCGTATAGACTTCTCCCATCTGCTCCATAGTTGGGGTTTACACAGAAAAAAAATATACAAAAATGAAATTGGTTGTTACACTTAAAAAGTGAACCTTCACGACTGCTCAGCTGACATTTACACCTAGAGAAATAAAAATTACCAAAGAGGAAACGAACTAGATAGTTCATAAATTTCAATATTTACTCAAGCATACAAGTAACAATCTAAGCAGTCAATGGCGACAAAGAGATTCATTACTTTCCTACTTAATTTGAAACAAAGTCATGATATTTCGAAACAGAAAATTCAAATGAAATTAGCAATGAATTCTACCAACTCAATTCGCTGAAGCATACAATTTACAAAAGTGAGACAGCAACGATAACGTCAATCAAGACTAATGAATCGTTGGTCGGTTACACGGAATTAACTTGAAATAATTTCTTACTATTAAGTCGTTGAGGAATAAAGCAGCAATTTACTAATCAAAAAGGTGACTTAGCAAATTTCGTTTAAAAGGAATGAAACTGGTTGGTGGTTACAATCCATGAAAAGAAGAATTTACCTACATGAGCATAAATATATTACCGTGAGCAGTTCACAAAATAGGGAATTTTTGTATGTTTGTAAGTTTAGATGCTTGTTACACAATCACGCAAAAACAGCTGAACGGATTTGAATGAAATTGGCCCTCAGATAAATTATAACGTGTATTACTACGTAGGATACTTTTAGCCCGGTATTATTATACATTCCTATGGGATCATTTTCGACATCCACGCGGGCGATGTAACGCTAACAAAAAATAGAATTATTTAAGTAAATATATGTGATTATTTTGGCATATACAAGTAGTAGCTCAAATATGTGACATGGAACGAACACCAAAACTTTCAGACGTGATAAGCGATACCAAATATAACGCTGTATCAAAGATATGAGTCAATACAGCAAAGTTAAAGGAAAGTATGATATTGGCCGAAATTTCTCGAATGTATTCACAATTGATTTATGTATTCACAATGTATTTACAGTTTTACAGTGACATATATATACAAGGTAAGTTTTTATCCAGTGCGCAAATTTTAACAAATAAAACTTAAACGAGTTATAATAATCATGCAATTTTTATTTTGATATATCTTTGTACAAAAAAATTAAGTTATCGTTAACGAAAGATGTTTATTTTGAAACTGATTTTTATGGTAACTTGCGCGCGGCGCCTGCGCAACAGCGAACGTGAACGACCGGCCACCTGTTCAATCGGTCAAAATTCTAAGAATTTCGAAGTACCTACGCCAGCGCGCGGTTATTGACCTATTAGTACCTACCAAATGTTCGATCGGTCAAAATTCTAAGAATTTCGAAGTACCTACTCCGTCGCGCGGTTACTGACCTATTACTATTGTCAATATCATATTACGAAATATGTTGGGTATCCATAGTTTACTGATTTAAGGTCAGATAAAAATTTAAAAAAAAGTTTTGAAAAAATAATCGAAATGCGTTCTATTATTGATACTGAACCACGAAAAAAATTTTGCGCACTGGTTAAAAAAAAATCCTGTATGTATGCATATGTGATAAAAAAGTTCACAGTGCAAGTAACAATTTGTTATAAAAAGTAAGTTAAAAAATGTAATTCAACTACAGCAAAATGTCGCTCTAAAAAGTATAAAACAAAAAAAAAATATTCTCATCTGAAAGCAACTAAATATTTTCTAGTTTCATACTTTTTAGAGTTTTAATTAATGAACTTACTTTTTAATAGTAAATTGTTACTTACACTATGCACTTTTTTGGGTATAACATGACCACATATATGCATTTCGTATCACGGGTGAACATTCGTGAATAACCCACGTATTTTTTTTTACATAAATATATAATTTTTATAATAAGTAATTAATAGTTATAGAAATATTGTAACTGAGTACCTATGTATGATGTGATTTATTATGTCTAAACGTGTACCATGCTCAAGACTGCTATCTTATTGCTGTCCTGATTGAAGACAACGTTAAACATAATGGTTCTTTTTTGTGTAGATTGGTAAGTATATATCGATGTACGCGGGACGCGCTGGCGACCGCTCCTGCGACACCGTGCGCGACCTCAACGTGCCCTTGATTGGGTCGCTCCGCCAGTTCTACGCCGCACGTGAAAGACAATAGACGCACGTCATTCAACCTTCACAATTATTCGCTAAATCAATCTAATTATTGCGCGTGCGCACCCTATAAGAGTAGGGGATAAATCTCTGAACGTCGTGTGCTTGTGTGACTTGGTGATACCTGGACCACGGAAAGTTGTGACCCGCCACCACGAGGTTGCACCAGATTGTGGGAGTCCGGCTGAAGGCGTTACGTTGGTATGTACAACTAATTTGCATGAAACTGGATTATTTCTCCTGGCCCCCTACTTTGTGAACCTCCCTTCGCTCTCCGCAGAAATTTTGAGAATATATCAGATCCAGTACTCGCGTGGTGAAAAATAGTTTATTTGAATATTTTAATTTAAAGGAATTATTTCCACCATATTAGTTGTCCTTCGAGCCTGGATTTTGATAATTTTGATAATTTTCACCTTTTCTTATCATATTTTACCAATCCGCATCAAAATCCGCATTTTTTTATACTGCGAAGGTAGGATAGGAGGCCATTTTGTGTGTCGCGCGTCGTAGTTCTCATTTTTTCATACCAAAGATAACTGCTTTGGTTACCGCTTTAAAAACATTACTTTTCATTGCATATTTTATAGTTTTCGCATCGCATTTCATCGCATTTTACTATCTCCGTGCACACTTATAAGTGACAAATTCACCGCAAAGCTTTTGATATCGAATATACTTAATTAAATTAAATTATTTATTGGTCCAATGTTACAATTGTTACCTTATTATTGTTAACTAAATGGTGGTCTGTAACTATTAACGTTAACATAGATCTTTACAGCGGAGCCCAAACTAGGCGGCGCCTGTATCTTGGGGACCAGAGTTGTGACACATATAATAGTACAATTTTCCACTGGGGTTTAAGTCAGAATGAGTAGTGCAAATTGACTAAATTGAGATCAACGTGAAACTAAAACATAAATCGTAAATTATAAAAAAAAAACCTTAATTTGTACTAAACAGCACATAAAACTAAAATATTAAACAATTTAAAACAATTTGTTAGACAATCAAAAAAAAGTAAAAGAATAAAATAAAATGTTAGAAAATCAAATAAAATGTGTAAGTGTGTTAGTGTGTGTGAGTGTGGTGTGGCTAAGTGTCAGTGTCTGTGGTGGGAATAGGATTCCTAGTGTGGGTTGAAGGAAGTGAGAATGTTTTCAGATTCATCGTAAGAAAGTCCTAATAGCCATAGTTTGATAACTTTTTTGCATGAGGAGAGGGAGAGTTCTTTTGGATTACAAGGCAAACTGCTGATGACCTTGTTATGACACAAAAGTGTGTAGATAGGCGGGACAGCGTCTTGTTAAGAGAGATGTGGTTCGTTGTAGCGGGATGTGAAAGACACGTTTGGAAGTCAATGAGTGGTAGTCAGGTCGGATTTTTAATGTTTTGTGTATGCGCAGTTATGCATTGAGAATAAATAGTTGGCGGACACGTAGAACTTGGAACTCGTTGTACAGGAAGTCAGTGGAGTAGATTTTTTTTTTTTTAAGAGAACTTTTATAACTGCTCTCTGGGCTCTTTCAAGTTCTATCATTATCGTTTTCCCAGCTCCACCCCAAATGGATACGCCATACTGTATGATGGATTGGCATATAGCGAAATAAATCATGCGCAGGATGTCTTTTGGAGTACGGTCTCTTAGTTTCTTAATTATGTGTATAAGTTTCCTTACTCGGCCAGAAAGAAATTGAATATGGGGCTTAAAAGATAGATTCTCATCAATAAGTCGACCTAAATAACGAATAGATTCCGTCCGGTAATACACTCGCAGTCTTCGTGTGATGTGTTCTGATGGATCTGACAAGTGTGGAATTTCAAAGTGAGATCAGGAGGAGGACTAGATAGATGTGTTTTGGAAAATGTTATAAGTTTGGTTTTCTTTATGTTGAGTGTAAGTAAGCTACGGTCAAGTGTTTGCGCTACTGTTGCTAATCCTTCTTCTTCAAGGCAGTATACCTTTTTCCAAGAGGGAGCGTGGAATGTGTCAATAACCGTGTCATCTGCGTAGGCTATTAGTTCCGCATTTGGAAGCGTAAGATTCAGTATATCGTTCATATATATTATAAAAAGAGTCATATGTATTATATAGAGTTGGACCTAGTAAACTACCCTGCGGAACTCCAAAATTGATAGGATGTGGACCACTCGAATGTTCACCAGATTTAACATATTGTAAATGATTGGTAAGGTAGCTGTCAAACCATTCAAGTGGTTTTCCTTTTATCCCTATTGTGTCTAGTTTTTTGAGGAGTACATCTGTTGAAATTGTATCGAACGCTTTAGCTAAGTCTAAAAAGATCGCCATGCAGTGTTCACCTTTTTCTATAATTGTTGAAATGGAGTTTATTAACAACGCAGCCGCATCTTCAGTTGATCTCCCTTTTCTAAAGCCAAATTGTCGCTCAGAAATTAAATGATGTTTTTCAAGAAAATTTACTAAACGGGTGTTAACAACCTTTTCCAGAATTTTTGATAATAATACTAAGGAGTGCTATTGGTCTATAATTTTCTGGTTTATCCTTAGGACCGCTTTTATGTATTGGGCTTACTGCTGCGACCTTCCATTGTTCAGGAAATACTCCTGTTTCCAGGCTGAGATTAATCAGATGGGTTAGAGGTGTTATAATTAAGTTTTGTATTCTCTTTAAGAGTCTTACACTGATTTTATCGGGACCTGGGGAGCTATCGTCTTTTAACTGATTTATGAAGTTTGTAATTTCTATTTCGTCAGTGGGATGTAGAAAAAAGGAGAAATAATGTAATGATTTAGTGAATAAGTCGTTGGTGTGTCAATAAATAAATAAATAAATCTCTGAACTACCTACCCACATTATTTTGATATCTATCCCCAAAATTTCTGCGGAGAGCGAAGGGAGGTTCACAAAGTAGGGGACTTTGTGAACCTCCCTTCGCTCTCCGCAGAAATTTTGAGAATATATTAGATCCAGTACCCGCGTTGTGAAAAATAGTTTATTTAAATATTTTAATTTAAAGGAATTATTTCCACCACATAATGTACTCTAATATGAAAATGTTTACTACATTACATAAAACATTTAGCCAACCGGATTCTATTCTACATATTGTAATATCTTTTCTACTTAATTTTCGCAATCATTAGTCCATCTTAGCTAGCCATTATGATTTCTGGACTTGTAAAAAAAAATATTTTGAATTTAAACTATAGTGTCTTCCCCAATTTCTCCAGCAATGACACAGCACTTACTTTGAAAAGACGCCCTTCTCATTTGGAGACAACCACAAATCAGCTAAATAAGGCCGATCGGAAACGATTTTCGACATGGCTGACTCCGAAAATTCCCTTTAATTAATGGGTTTGTCATTGTAATTTAATGACAATTATGACTTTGTCCTTAAAATAACTATCATGATCCAGGAATAGGGATTATAGGGTTATTAAAACTGCTGAACAAAATAGTTTGCGGTGTATTGTGTGATGAAATATTAAATTTAATTTGACACATCCTCCGCCTAAGTCTATCTAGCTAGGCCTCTGTCATTGAAGTCAAGCAAGAATCGACGAAATGTTCATGTACTTAATTTTAAATGATTCATTGTCTGAATCTTTTTACTCTGCCAAAGATGAATCTTTCGATGAAGTTAATGCTGCTTTTCGGGTGTTTGATAATACGTTCCAAAATCACGGACTGAGTTTCCAGTACCGGTAATCGGTTCGTTTGTGATAATTATTTTTTGATGCCTTCCCATACTCGTAATTACACTGGAAATGATTATAGATTCTATCGTTTCCAATATTGGTTATTTGTGAAAATCCCCACAAAGACTAATATCGCTTATATTAGTAGATTGAGCTAGAATAATAATAATAGAAATATCTGTGTTATTTATTTTATCCCGTTTAGCCTTCTCACGCGTAGAAATCTACCTCAGTTAATACCTGTTATTTGCGACTGAATGTCTCATCGATTACCTAATACGTGTTACATACTAGGGATGTAACGGACGCCATTATCACATATAAGTGGCGGAGGTGTAGATTTTTGACCTCTGCGGAAGCGAAAATTAACTAACGGAGGCGGAGGTTTAGGTAGAAAAATAAAGAAACTAAAAGATTATTTAGGAAACCATTGACATATGGCTAGTCAAAATACCTATTAAAAATGTGTTTCACCAAGCAACAGTATTGCGACTTAGTCATTTTCAAGGCTCAAAGATAGTCCCGTTTTTGTTTCATTTTGACATCTCAGGCAGCTTTTTTACTACCCTACCGAGTGAACATTTTGTTTTGAGTATATGTTTTTTACTATTCTGCCGATGTTCGCTCAAATCATCTATTTTCACTATAACGAGAAAACAAAGACTTATTCTAAACAAAAGCTCGTACTGAAGAGTTTTCTGGCATAACTGTGTTCTCATTCATACTTGGTAGATATAGACGATCATTAAGATCAAATGCTTTTGTCTAGACTAAGATCTTTCACTTACTTTTGACTTCCAATAGAGTGCAGCTCATAATATCGGGTATGTTTTTGATGCGTGGTTTATAATAGCGTTACTTTGTATCTTTGGTTGGCGGGACCCATAAGCATGAATGGGCTCTATTATTTCCAATTAAGTACAGATTTTTCTTGATTCTACTCCATGTTTGCGTAGAATATCAAAAAAGATCATACACCAACTGAGTACGTGTAACGTCGTGCGAATGCATAGAGTAACTGCTCGCTCGCTGGTGACTTCGTTTTCACTAAATGAATGAACGAGCGAGCGAGAAATCGTTCGTCGAGTCTTTCCGAGAATGACGACAACGAGAATATTTCCGCGTATAACCAGTTTTCAAGAGACTGAGTGCAGTGAGGACACATATAACGATTTCAATCTTTGCTTTTAGGCATTTTCTTAGTCGTTCATAAATCGAACCAGCTCATCTTACAAGTCCAAAGCTTGCGGAGCTGGATGTGGATGCGAGGTACGATTTCTTGCTGAAGTTCCAAACTAAAAACCTATTTTTTTATCTATACTATCTATACTTCTATACTAATATTATAAATGCGAAGTAACTCTGTCTGTCTGTTACGTTTTCACGACTAAACCACTTAACCAATTTTGATGACATTTTAGTCTAGTCGACAAGTTGAAAATGGTACAAAATAGAGATACTGCTCTTAAAATTATGTGCGATAGCTCATTGGATCCGGAATGACGTCTAGAAAAATGTGCCAAAAGCGTGTATACTTAATAAGATCGTGCCATAAAAGTTAAAAAAATACTTTTACTTTGTTTATAATCATTTTTTTACTTGAACAAAAACTGAACAATCCATGTAATCTTGTTAAAAAAAAAATCTTAATAAAGTATAAATATTTTTTTAACTTTTATGGCACGATCTTGCTATGTATGTATGTAAGAAAGGCTCTACGAAGCGAATTTTTTTTACGACAGTTATTTAAACATTTTTTTTCACTTACAATTAAGACGGAAGTTCGAAAAAAATTTTTTAGTTAACAATTGTTTAACTTGTTGAACAATTAACTTTAAGTAAAATTTCCAACGGGAATAAATTATTTATAGTATTCAGAACACACCACAACTTTTTCAAACTTAAAAAAATATTCAATGTCTTAAATAAATTAATTAATGTGCCGAACTCGCTTTTGATGCCGCGCGCTCAACCTAAAAATGTCGCGCGCAGACCTATTTTCAGCGTTAAATTAAAATTATAAATAATGGAGATAGAGTTCCGAGAGGTAAAAAAATTTTATTGGAAATTTCCTCCTCTTTCAGAATCTTTTTTTGAAATTTCCTAAATATTAACAGTTTATGAAATATTGGCAAAAAACGAAATGCCATTTTTTTCATCTTTAATTGTTTATAACTGTTGCAATTTTTTATGTGCTAATACACGCTTTTGGCACATTTTTCTAGACGTCATTCCGGATCCAATGAGCTATCGCACATCATTTTAAGAGCAGTATCTCTATTTTGTACCATTTTCAACTTGTCGACTAGACTATTTGGTACAAGTTTGAACACTAAGACATAGGCTACTTTATACTCCGTGACTTCGTCTGCGTCCGCGATAACTGACATTTACGCGGACGCAGTCGTGGGTGAAAGCTAGTACAAAATAAATTGTATTTGATAATCAAATCAACATTTGAATTCAAAAGTTTTCCAAACGTAAGTTAAAAGCGAATTATTTATAATAATTAATAGGTTAACTCCTTCTCCTTCTCTCTGTCTCTCTCTCTCTCGTCTCCTTCATTAGAAGTGAGCCTAAAAACCTCCGTCCTTCATTTTTGCAAACTAATTTAAGGTCTCGCTTTTATTTATGAATATCGTTACTTCAAGAGCGATTTGCCGCCTCATTGCGCAGATCCACTCGTTTTTTGCATACTAGTTGTTGAATATTTTTTCGTAGCTCATCAATTTCGAAGCTTATAAGTCAAGTGTTGGCCTTTTTATGATATCTACCAGACATTGAGTCAGCAATATTTATTATATTGACTTGATCACATATTGAACCTACATAATATTGAGAAGTCATTAAACCCAAGAGCTTATCGAAAAATATCAAAGTTAAAGAGTATAAAAATTGGCCATGATTATTTAGTTTTTGTTTATATACCAAAATGGAAAATGAGTATATGTTTACTTACACAACACAGTTTTTACAAAAGTTTTACTATTGGTTCTACATATATGTATATCTTGATATAGATCACTTAGTAAAATTTGCTATGATGTCAAATCAATCAAATCAAAGTCATTTATTCAAACTAGGCCGAGAGTCAGCTTTTTTTGCACGTCAAAGTTACGTAAGACAGTCCCCCCAAAACGCCCGCCGTTCACCACTTCATAGTGCTTTAGCTGGGAAGAAGAAGTGGTGCAACAAACTCACTTATGATACTTACCTTGCTTTCAAAAGACACCATCAAAATAATTCGTTAGAGTATTAGAGATAGATTCACGTAGCTTTGTAGAAAATCTTATATGGTTACGAAAAAAAGACTTCATACCTACAAACAAAACAATTACCTAACAGCTCATTTAGCATCCATTTTAACTTTCTATCCCTCCCAGCCATTTCTAAAATACAAACAAAACCTCAAGAGATATTGATTACCTATAAAGGTGGACGTATTTTTTAATCTAGGTGAATGGAAACTTATTATCAACGCGTTCATAGCGGAAAGTGTCCTAGCTACTGACGGAAAGGATTATTTTTCTATCCGTCCTATATAATTCCAGTCATAGTTTACTAAATCGACACAGTATTGGAAAACACTAAGGATATTATAGTGCCTAGTACAGAGCAATATCCTATCCTACTATCCTACTAATATTATAAATGTGAAAGTTTGTGAGTATAGATGTATGGATGTGTGGATGTTTGTTACTCTTTCACGCAAAAACTACTGAACGGATTTGGATGGTATTTGGAACACAGTTAGTTTATAACCTGGATTAATACATAAGATACTTTTTATCCGAGTAGTATGTTCCCGCGGGATATTTTCCGACCTCCACGCGGGCGAAGCCGCTGGCAAAAGCTAGTACTTAATATTTCCGGGTACAAAACAAACAGTACGCTCCTATAAAATCCTTCGAGGATAAAAACCTTACGTCATGCATGGAATTTGGCCTGTTATTAGCACAATATCAATAAACTTTCCAACTTGAGCCTAATTTCATATACCTAACAGAATTACACATTGTAGGGCGAGGTTACATACAGGGTGTGTTCGTATCACGCCATAACACAATGGCGGATAGTTTGGTGACAAATAAGCTACGTCACGTCAATTTCGTTGGTTGCGTCCATTGACGAGATATTAATGGAGTTACAATGCAAAATGATGCAAACACAAATACTGCGTTTGCTGACGTGATTTTGGCACTCGCAACAAGAGTACACACTAGTTTTGGGCCGAGAAATGTGCATTTTTAACGCGCTTGTATTAGCTTCACACGTACATATGTTAGAATGTAACGGAAAATTTGAACAATATTTTGACCCTCTTCAAAACGTCGGATTAACACGAAATTTGGTAAACTTATCAAGGACCGATATTAATTTGTGCCACTATCCTTGCCGGGCTACCAAGATAGCAAAAAAAAAACTGTCTTCGAAAACTACGCAGACATACGTCACAAACTACGCTGGCATACATTTTGAGGGGCTATGCAATAATCACCACGCTTGGCAGGCAGGTTGGCGATCGCAGTATGATGGTAAAATGCATAGAGAATGCTGCTGAACATTCTCTAGTAATTCCCTTAGTCGCCTTTTACGACACCCACGGGAGTAAATGTGCTCAGGTATACTAATTTATCAGAAGCATTTTTGGTTGCACAAAGTAGTCTGCTGTTAGAATTTCACTGGAGCAAAACCAACTAAATGACTTCACATGCATCTGAAGCGCTGAGACCACAAAACGAATGCGATTGAAAGTCGGATGCCTGTATTCTTAAGAAATGTGAATTGGCACTCCATGGGCTTCATTATTATTCTGTGACTTCAAGTTGCCTCGCAATTAATGTTATGTTTATTTATGTGTGAATGTAATTATGTTTGGTATTATGTAATATCGAGGCGGATTAGCAATAAGTTATGGCATTAAATAGTAAAGCCTTAAGCTGCGAAGGAGATGCCTCTACAAATATGTATGTCATGTAAAGGGATTTCGCAATAATCTCGCAAAGTGTAGTAAAAGGGTAAAAACTGTACATTGAATATCATTGAAAAGAAGTAGTTTCCGTGAAGTTAGAGGACATGCCTTATGACAAAATAAGTTTTCAGGATTTTTGTCCGTTTATTTGGGTGTATTTTACAGATTGGCGCCAAAACAGCTGAACAAATTTGGATGAAATTTATTTTCACTATGTTCCTGTGGGAAACTATGGACATCCTAAAGGGTGAAACCGCATGCAAGTGCTAGTATAAAATATTTTAATTACAGTATTATTTTCTTGTATCGATTCCAGAGAGTAAAAAGAATATACTTTTATTTAGTCTATGCCTATTAATATTTATTATAAATATACCTTTCAAACAACTTTGAAAAATATAGGCTACTTCATTAATTACTCCGGTGTTCATTTTGGTAAGAGCTTTACACAGTTCGAACATTTTTTCGTCTTAGAGACTGGAAATTTACAGTATCTACGTTTCCCATTATATGGTAAAAGCAATATCTAATTGGAATGTGAATTTACGTACTGTGATACCAAGGTGTACCGTATTACCCAATAACTGGGGTGTGGAGGTCAGATAGGCAGTCGCTCCATGTGAAATACTGGTATTCAGCTGCATCTGGTTAGACTAGCAGCCAACCCCAACATACATAGTTGAGAGAAGGCTAAGATGATGATTTTCCCAATAGTTTAAAATACTAGTGGCCTTACGTTTAAACCTTACGTTTATAAATCTTTGTGTGATGAGCACAATAATTTGTTCTGTGTCTGGGTGTAATTTATCTATAATATGTATGTATTTAGAAATATATAAGTATATTTATCAGTTGTCTGTGTAGAGTAGTGGTGGGCCAGTGGTATCGGCCTTACGAGTTGTAGGTCATCGGTTCGAACCCAGGCAGGCGCTTTACTTTGTGTAAATAATTTCATCACCACTGCTCTCAAAACGGTGAAGGAAAACATCGTGAGGAAACCGGCATGTCTTAGCTGCATCCAGTTAGACTGGAAGCCAACCCCAACATAATTGGGAAGGCTAGGCAGATTAACTCGTGTTAAGCGAAATGAGTCAAAAGCGACTGACGATTTAATTACTTGAGTAAGAAAAAAGTTTCGTTGAATATTTATATCGGGAAATTCTTCCAATGTCGATGTTAAAAGTTTTGAAGCAGTGAGAAAGCTTAATTTCATTATTCTGTTGGAGAAAATTGAATCGACCAAAATACAACTTAATTATTACAAGTACTACGGGGTTTATCTCAATTACTACGACCCAATAAAAAAACTATAACGTAATAGAGCTATCTTGAACAAGGCTAACAAACTGCGACTAATTTCATTACAGTCGTAACAAGGTTTATTCCGTTGCCTTCGTGAATTTGCCGATGATGGCCGAAGGTTGCCGAACGTCTTAAAAGATGGCGGCAGTTTGAAACAGCAGTAAGTCGCATTGCGGTGTTTATTACCAGTTACAAGATTAAAAGTGAAATGGAACATGATAATACTTAATAGTAAATCTGCTGAATTGTTTTATATGATAAGAAAATATTCATGTCACATTGAGAACTCAAACTATCCGTCTTTGAGACCATTATTGTTAAATACCATTTTTAGGGTTCCGTTGCCAAATGGCAAAAAACGGAACCCTTATAGATTCGTCATGTCTGTCTGTCTGTGTGTCTGTCTGTCTGTCTGTCTGTCTGTCTGTCTGTCTGTCTGTCTGTCTGTCCGTCCGTATGTCACAGCCATTTTATTCCGAAACTATAAGAGCTATGCTGTTGAAACTTGGTAAGTAGGTGTATTCTGTGAACCGCATTAAGATTTTCACACTAAAATAGAAAAAAAACAATAAATTTTGGGGTTCCCCATACATAGAGCTGAAACTAAAAAAATGTTTTTTTTCATCAAACCCATACGTGTGGGGTATCTATGAATAGGTCTTCAAAAATGGTAATGAGGTTTCTATTATCATTTTTTTCTAAACTGAATAGTTTGCGCAAGAGACACTTCCAAAGTGGTAAAATGTGTGTCCCCCCCCCGTAACTTCTAAAATAAGAGAATGACAAAACTAAAAAAAATATACGATGTTAATTACCATGCAAACTACCAACGAAAATTGGTTTGAACGAGATCGAGTGAGTAGTTTTTTTTTAAAACGTCATAAATCGTAAACCGCAATTTACCTTACATTCAATCAACTGAAATATAAAAATTAAAAAATATATATATTTTTAAACCGAAAATACCTACAGGTTTGTACGGAACCCTCGGTGCGCGAGTCCGACTCGCACTTGGCCGGTTTTTTCTTCTTGTGAACAGACCTGAAACTCCCTTATAACCCTCAAAGTCAATGAATTTATTTCAAATAGGCACATATAAGACACTTGTGACACTTAACAATACCTAAGCGATCAATATTGTAATTATAATTCCTATAAACCGAATCAATCAAAGAACTTCCTAACACAAAGGTTGGCAAAGTATTACTGTTAGCAGATCCTATGATGTTTATTATTAGGAGGAGATGCCCCGGGCGCCGGGAGTAAATTGCGGACTCCCGGCCACCGCAAGCGCGGGCTTGCGGGCGGTGGGCAATGGGTAGCTCACCACCTGGTAAGGACCAGGCTCGGGTTGACGGCGCGGTCTGTTCCACGCGCGCCTCAAAGATGTCAGCAGTATTGAAGGGGTCCGCTGGGACCGATGCCTGCCAGGGTCTCGGAGTTGTCTGAAAGAGTTACCGTGGCTCTGGCATAGGCAACTGAAGGAAAATGGGTGGGATTTAGTTAGCGAAAGTCTGATACGCCCTTTCACTGTACCCAGAGCCGGAGAAGTCATTTGATGATTTCCCACCCAAAAAAGGGATGTTGATTAAAACATTTTAACAGATAATAGCCTGACGTCCTAAAAGAAAAAATAAAATTTTATTACAAAAATATTCTCCAAAAGAAACTAAAAAGGCTTTGTACTATTATTGTCACAGCTATAATTCAAAGATTTCTGCACGGCGACAAGTCATTCTGAACCAGTTTTTTTTTATTCTTGTTATTATTGTCACAGCTATAATTCAAAGATTTCTGCATGGCGACGAGTCATTCTGAACCTGTTTTTTTTATACTTCTAATTTGTATATAAAGCACCAGAAGATCGTAAAATGTATATTGTCGTCATAACAAGCTACGCTGCTTTAAACAGTAAAGAGAAAAACGTACGTAAATGCGCAGTAAAACGAATGATGAATTGATTTCGTGAATGAATTATGGAATTTACAAAATGGCTGCTGAAGTAAATTGGTTCTATTATTATTTTTTCTTAATGTTTGTCCTTTTACTTTTCATCATAATGGCTGGTTTGTACTTGGGACTCATATTTAAATTCGATTGGTATAGATTTTCAGTGGTAGAAAGAATCTATTATTTAATGTTAGTCCGAATAAACACGTGTGGCCCCTTGGCCACAACATTCCAATATACAACAATTTACATTTCCTTCCATATAAAGGCATACATTTGACCTTTTCGCAAACAACTTTTCCATACCCTTTTGAACAACTTTTCAGGATAATTATAAGCACACAGTTATGTAATTATAACGTTATTTTACCTTCACCATTACCTCTAGGGAAGCTCACTTATATCATATCGATATTATATAATACTAATGGATTTTCCTCCTACACGACCCTAGGGAAAACACGATGACCTATTTTTTGCGGAAAATATGCTCGGACGCGAATATTAGGGATACTCGTTTAGTATTTCCCATGATAGTATCATTATAGATGGCAGGACTCGTGGCTAACTAATAACAAACGAACGGGTCGATCGATCAGGTTAAGTTACGCTTGCCATGGTCGGACCGTGGATGGGTGACCATTTTTAGGGTTCCGTTGCCAAATGGCAAAAAACGGAACCCTTATAGATTCGTCATGTCTGTCTGTCTGTCTGTCCGTGTATGTCACAGCCACTTTTCTCCGAAACTATAAGAGCTATGTTGTTGAAACTTGGTACGTAGATGTATTCTGTGAACCGCATTAAGATTTTCACACTAAAATAGAAAAATAACAATAAATTTTGGGGTTCCCCATACTTAGAACTGAAACTCAAAAAAATTTTTTTCATCAAACCCATACGTGTGGGGTATCTATGAATAGGTCTTTAAAAATGGTATTGAGGTTTCTAATACCATTTTTTTCTAAACTGAATATTTTACGCGAGAGACACCTCCAAAGTGGTAAAATGTGTGTCCCTCCCCCCGTAACTTCTAAAATAAGAGAATGATAAAACTAAAAAAAATATATGATGTACATAACCATATAAACTTCCACCGAAAATTGGTTTGAACGAGATCCAGTAAGTAGTTTTTTTTTAATACGTCATAAATCGTAAACCGCAATTTACCTTTAATTCAGTCAACTCAAATATAAAATTTAAAAAAAAAATCATTTAATGTCATAAACATAAACCTTATGCGTAAACCGAGGATACCTACAGGTTTGTACGGAACCCTCGGTGCGCGAGTACGACTCGCACTTGGCCGGTTTTTTTAAATACTGAGACCTCTCCGCGCGTCAGTGAGGACGTTAAACCGTTGCCATTTGAGGATCTGTGACAATTGTTATGACTCTTCAGAACCCTTTTTTTTCTGGATGGGAAAACATCAAATGACTTCTTCCGCTCTGGGCGGAGCGGGAGGGTATGTCAGACTTTTACTGACTAAAACCCACCCGTGTTCCTTCAGTAACCCAGGGCCACGGTATCTCATTTAAACAATCTCGCGACCCTGGCAGGCATCGGTCCTAGCAGACCCCTCCAGTGCTACTGACATCTCTTTGAGGCGCACGTGGAACACTACGCGCCGTCGACACGGGCTCGTCAGAAACCTTATATGCAACGCTAGGTTGGCTATGTATGATATACATATGAGTTTTGTATCTTATATCTCAGTTTTAAATCGTGATGAATGCGTTTTGGGATGACTTTTAACTTTTTTTTACTTCTATCTCTGATTTGTTTCGCTCTTTCTTCTCTTGTAGGCAGATAGAAAACGCCGACCTCAACTAGTTTTTAAAATATGTATTTTTAACGTGTTAGGTTGTTTGTACAATCCTACTAGAACAAACGAATAGAAAACTCGGAGCCAAGTTCACATCGTTCAAAATGATAGAATTAATTGATATCATTTCTACAATGTTCAACGCTACATCATTTGTTATAATGTCGTTTTTCTAAAGACAGTGGTGCCGATTCTGTTGTACACGAACTAAACTAACTAAACTATCTCTAAAATTCCTTACTTTTGGCTATGAGAATTGTAACGCTATTCTGCAAGGAAAAATCTCTAAATTCAAAAACTATTTTGACACGACTAAAATCGAATTTGACAATCGCGACTCAGCGTGGTATTTTTTTTTCTTTTGTTTTCGCAACGTTTACTTGTGTGTGCATTGCGTAGAATGAATTTTTTGAGAGACGAAGGCGCGTGCTAGGGTGCAGCCTGGACGTGTTTTATATGGAATTTTTCACTTTTGTTTGAAAAATATAAAAAAAATGTTACCCACGTGTTGATATTTAAATGTTCCGGGGTATACTAAGGGGGTCGAAAATTTCATTATTTTTGCGATAGGACACGCCATTTTCAAGATATAAGCAAAAAGAAAATAAAAAATACAGAACTGTTTTTGCACGTGAAGGCAAGGCGTTGTTGAGAATTTTAGTTCATGACCACTACTTTTATTCCACACCTTTTTAATCGCGCTTAAAAATAGTCAGATTTAGTTAAAATAAATTATTATAGTCAAAATTTTTGGTGAAAACCGGCCAACTCAGAATAGCAAAATTGACATTTTCACTAAACTAATAACTCAGTGCAATCTTAGTGCTGTCAAACTAAAATATAGTTAAGTTGTGTCACTTTAGTCTATTTCAGAATAGGAAATCGTCGTTTGACAGGAATAAACCAAATTTTAGTGATTTTTAGTTTAGTTTAGAGAATTTTGTGACAACAGAATCGGCACCATTGTAGAACAAGCGGCTGACTCAGGCGCGTCAACATGGCTACCAACTTATCGTTTTCTACAATTGCTGACACCGAGGCGTTCCCGATTGTAGAACGGTATTCGTCACGAAACGGTTGTAACTTGACTAGGGGGCAGGTATCCTCACGATGTTTTCCTTCAACGTTGTGAGTAATGTACAAGACAAACCCAGTAGGTACATACCTATGCATCGAAAAAGTTATATTGGTTTTTGTCCAGATTTTAACCCACAATCTCATGTGCATAAGATGCGAGGGCTTAAACGCTGACCTATCGAAATACAATTGGTACTTATCAATATTTATTTTATTGGGAACATATCAATCCGCTATTATGCTTCCTGACCGCTTATAATATAGAAAATATAATACGTACCAAATAAACTTGTTTCCTTTAATACTCTAACACATGCTTCATCATCATGAAATATAAAGAGAAACTTTGTTTCCATACATTATCTCTTACAATGAGCGACGTGCAAACATCGGCTTTCGAGAGTGTCTCAATCAATCAATTTCTGTTCCAATGCAAACTTCAAAGTTGCGTACAACGAAATATTGAAAATTTCTTTCCAGATAATTATAATTATTTCTTATATATCACATTTAGTTAAAAGCAATATGCGAATTTGTGTCTAGACACAATTCCCGTGAGTGTCGAAACAGGCGACTAAGAGACTTACTAGAAAATAGGCAACAGTATTTTAGATGCATGTTACCACCATACTGGGATTGACGGCAAACCTTCTTAATTGGGGGAGGCCTATGTCCAGCCAGACGTCCACTTCTTTCGGATGAAATGATGATGATGATGATGATTAACAATTGCAGGTGTCGAGTTTGCATATTCAAAGAGGTTGCTCTGCCAATGTTACCAACGTTGAACTGTCAGTTTTTCCAACTGGCATGATGGCGACAGGTTGGTAACAGTTATGGTGACATTGGAAGTATCATGGGCATGGGCTGATGAGACAAAAATCTCTGAAATACAAGCTGTAGAAAAACACTACCAGAAACACAAACCAACCTAATTTTCACGCACGACAGTGAAGCAACTATTCTAGTTAAAAAGTGTGCCAAGGTTTTTATAAACAGCAAAGTTTGAATATTTTTTACGAGCATCCTAGCTCAGGTGAAGTTTAAGGGCTCGTAATGTAGAAGTTACAAGATAACGTACTTTAGTGTAAATGGATTCATAATTGCGGTACTTAGGCACATATGCTGACGTTTAACACGTATCTATGATAGGCTTTTTTGAAGGTTACGACCGTAAGCATCAACAAAGTACGTTGATGACCGTAACCGTGACCCATCAAATCAAAATCAAAAAAATATTTATTCAGATTAGACAGAATCGACACTTTTCGAACGTCAAAATTAAATAAGACAGTCCTGCAAAAAATGCGCGCCATCAACTATTAAAGTAGGACTGAAATCTTCCGGGTGCGCTCGTTCCGTCTTAGGCCTTATCGATTTAAACTTCCAAATATAAATGACAGGGTCAGTAGGCTTAATATTTTATCTATCGACACAAGTTAGCCTTTACCAGAAGTGTTTTCACATTAGTGGCTCAGCAACTTGAATATCATCAGGATTGTGCCGGAATCAAAGATTTAAGTCGTAAATTCGCCATGTCACGTCAAAAAAAGGTCACGTTTCTGTTTCGCTTTGACATCTCTGACACACACAATGTCGCAGAGTTGACGTGATTGATGTGTGAACATCATTATTATTTTGTGTTCTCCCTACGTACAGTTTTTCGTGCGATTTAGTACGTTGAGTGAAAATCTAACAATTTATATAATTGGTCTAATATATCTGTTTAACGTGGACGTACGTAGTACGACAGCGGCTACTTTTACGGCAACTGTCATCAGAATACAGCTCTCATGCAATTATCAATATACAAAATACACTGAGAGCAGTGCTATCGGCCCCGACTTACGAGTTGTAGGTCGTGGGTTCGACCCAGGCAGGCGCTATACTTTGTGTAATTAATTCATCACCACTGCTCACAAAACGGTGAAGTAAAACATCGTGAGGAAACGGGCTTGTCCTAGAACCAAAAATTCGAAGAATAGTGACATCTACCAACCCGCATTGGATCCGCGTGGTAGATTACGGTCTCACCGAAAGGATGCCTCTATCCCAGCAGTGGGAACAATATAGGCTGATTATAAAAGTACACATAGTGATGAATGAAATGACATAAATATTAATGTGTAATGTGATATTTGAATGTTTCAACATTCAAATATCACCGAAAGCCTTCGCAATAAATTAACTTTTTAATCGTAAAGTTATTCACAATTAAACTTTAATGATTTCCATTGTGAATTTTTAATTGATGCTTACTGAAGCTTTGCAAACAACTTCACTCAGTTAAAATTTAGTATTAGTAAAGCAGGCGTGAAAATGTACGAGATTACAAATAGTTATGACTATGATTGTGTGAACAGTTTCACTATAGTAGGTACTAGTAAACTTAGAGTACCTACTTAGGACTTAGTATAGTAGTACTAGTATACCTACTAAATATCACCTAGTAACTATTTCTAAGTAGCTGCTAGAAGTCTGAATAGGTATGTGCTCGTTGATGGCAATAGGCTCGCCCCCAATTTCAGGGGACTTAAACATAACTGGTAAAATATAAGTGTATACACTGTGACATTTTAATCGTCTTACAACGGCCACCCACTTCATATAACCAATGACTAGGACAACAGTCTAGGACACCACGGCCTGTCTTGTAGCCGAAGTGCGGGTCACTTAGCGCGGCACGCGAACATTAACGACATCATCCGACGAGCTCTTGTCACCGTCGGCGTTCCAGCTGTATTAGAACCCAATGGCTTGGCACGCGACGATGGCAAGAGACCGGACGGTATGTCTTTGTTTCCTTGGAAGGTGGGAAGGCCTTTAGTGTGGGATGCAACGTGTGTCGATACTCTTGCGCCATCCCATCTTCCTAGCTCGGCTTGCTGCGCTGGCGCTGCCGCTGCGGCTGCGGAAAACCTCAAGCGGCGAAAGTATAGCAACCTTATTGGTAATTATATTTTCGAGCCGTTTGGGGTTGAAACCCTCGGGCCGTGGGGTCAGAGTGCTCATGGCCTCTTTAAAGAGATATCTAAACGGCTGGTTGACACTTCTCGTGACCCAAGGGCTGGTTTTTATTTTGGCCAACGGCTAAGCATTGCTATACAGCGTGGTAATGCCGCCAGTCTCTTGGGTACGTTACCGGTCGACAGCGATGAGGATGAATGTTTCGATGCTTTATTTTAGTTTGTGTATATATAGTTTTGGTTAAGTTAATATATTGTATTATGTTGTTATTTATATTAATAAATATTATCAACCAATGACTTCTACAGATCCATAAGAAAATAAATGAACGTTTGAATAACTAAAATAGAAAAATATTATTCACTAGTTTTTGCCAGCGGCTTCGCCCGCGTGGCTGTCGGAAAATATCCCGCGGGAACATACTACCGTGATAAAAAGTACTCATTTGTGTTAATCCAGGTTATAAACTAACTGTGTTCCGAATTTAGTAGGATAGATATATACTATTGAGGACTTTTTTGTAGATCTTTTGAAGACCATCATCTTTGTATTACATTCTTTTGGTTTATGATCAACGTATGCGAGGATGAGACCTCGAAAGCGCATTTTCATCCGACTTGCTTCAAATTTATCGTCACTGCTCAGCTCCTATGTGTCTTAGCGTTATGTTATGTAGCCTATAACCTGCCCAGGAGTATGGACTACAATCGTTCCAAGTTTGGTTAAAATCCCTCCAGTCGTTTTTGACGCATGCGTGCACATACAGACAGACAGACAGACAAAAAATTTACTGATTGCATTTTTGGCATCAGTATCGATCACCATTCATCCTCCCATATTAATTTTGAATGTATATTCAATGTACAGAATTGATCTCTCTATAGTTTTATTATAAGTATAGATAGATTATGATGACGTAGGACGTAGTTTTAAATTGATATTTTGTCTCATGGAAGATGGAGATGGAATGATTTAGTCGACTCATGCGCTGGGTAGGTAGGTTCTCTACCGTCTGATACGTAAATATTATTAACATGATGTTTCATAATTCTAATGCATTATTTATTTTTCTTAGTATCTATTATGTTAATTAATGGTAATAATTTTTTTAATCACGCCTAGAGGTATATTATGTCGGATACATTGAGTGGACAACCTTTGTAAGACGACTAAAATGTCACGGTGTATACCATAGGTATGCCTTTGCCCTAACCCTTAGGTTTCCCTTTAGCGTGATGTTATGTTATACCTACTAAGATAGTGCGCCCAGAAATACTTACCTACTTAAGCAATTCAAATGCTTTTATTGATAATAAATAAGGGAACTGGTGGCGTTTTGTAGTTCCAGTCTACCTCCATGAGGAAAAAGCGTGTATGTTATGCAAATAAAAGGGAAATATAACAATACAAAAAAACTCTCGTTTCTTGTTGATATAAAAAATAACAAAGTACTGTAAGCCGGCTGAAAAACATGTTTACCACAGGAAAGGATCCCAGGTGCCAAGAAGTGCCTTTGTTCGGCGTACAGTAACGTACAGTAATGAGGTGTCGGGTTTAGTAAACGCAGTCGGTAATAGTACCTCCAAGCGTAGCGTGGATGAATTTTATAACTGGCATCAAACAAAGAGGTGTGGAGGAGATAATTTAGGTTTTTAAGCGGGTTTTTAGGGTTCCGTTGCCAAATGGCAAAAATCGGAACCCTTATAGATTCGTCATGTCTGTCTGTCTGTCTGTCGGTCTGTCTGTCTGTCTGTCTGTCTGTCTGTCCGTGTATGTCACAGCCACTTTTCTCCGAAACTATAAGAGATATGTTGTTGAAACTTGGTAAGTAGATGTATTCTGTATACCGCATTAAGATTTTTACACAACAATAGAAAAAAAACAATAAATTTTGGGGTTCCCCATACATAGAACTGAAACTCAAAATTTTTTTTTTCATCAAACCCATACGTGTAGGGTATTTATGAATAGGTCTTCAAAAATGGTATTGAGGTTTCTAACATCATTTCTTTCTAAACTGAATAGTTTGCGCGAGAGACACTTCCAAAGTGGTAAAATGTGTGTCCCCCCCCCCCGTAACTTCTAAAGTAAGAGAATGATAAAACTAAAAAAAATATATGATGTACATAACCATGTAAACTTCCAAGGAAAATTGGTTTGAACGAAATTCAGGAAGTAGTTTTTTTTTAATACGTCATAAATCGTAAATCGCAATTTACCTTCCATTCAATCAACTCAAATATAAAAAAAAAAACATTTAATTTCATAAACATAAACCTTACGCATAAACCGAGGATACCTACAGGTTTGTACGGAACCCTCGGTGCGCGAGTCCGACTCGCACTTGGCCGGTTTTTTTTAAATAAAGAGACGGGAATAAATAGGTTGAGATAAAAACATAATTACAATTAGAGCTTAAAATGTTCTAAAATATTATTTTGTCAAGTTACAGCAATCAACTGAAATATTGATCTTTAAGCTAATTTACATTTATATGATTACTTTGATGTATCGTAAATGGGAAATATGCTTTGAAAAAAAAATGTAAAAGCAATTTCAAGCAGCCAACAATGTAATTGAACTTTGATTTTGTTTTAATCTAGCGCAGTAGCCTTAAATTGTCAATTCTGTACCATAAAAATAAATTTGCAGACCATACATACATATTACAGCAAAATCATTTGTATGCAAAAAGTTCTTATTTGATGAAATTGATCCATGTTGATTGATATGTGTGGTGCCGGACGTAAAGAATACCACCCTCCCGTTTCTTCCTGTGACTATCGTAAGAGGCGACTAAGGGACTTCCTAGAGAATGGGCAGCAGCGTTCTCTATGCATTTTACCACCATACTGCGATCATCAACCTGCCTACCAAGCGTGGCGATTATGGCAAACCTCCCAAATTTGGGGAGGCCAATGTCCAGCAGTGGAAGTCTTTTGACTGAAATCATGATGATGATGAAACAAAACGCTTAAACGAAAAAGATTGATAAAGACTTTGGTACCATCTTCATCCAAATTGGTAGAATTTGGTTAATTTTAATAACACAATTCCGATTATGGACAACGGCGAATGGCTTTCAGAAATTAAATGTGTTGCGCAATTAGGCTCCAGACCTCAACCTGATACATATGACATAGATATAATTTAACATCTAATAAAAAAATTGTAATACTTCTTTTTAAGTTTTTGTTTTAGTGTTCATATAAATGTGCCTATGCATTTATATGTTTGCTGTCTTTAGAACAACCGTGCAGACTTTATCAAGTAGTTTCACACGGAAATGTCGCGAATGTTGGGGCTCTAGTTACCCCGTGTCTGGAAGATATAGCTGTAACAATTCAATCTAGTGACACTCAGGAAATTCGATTCCAGTTTCAAAATCGTTTTTATGCCGCTGTATTTTCGTACCCGCGTTGCAGTTAGAGGGTTGGCTTTTGTTTATGTTGTTAATCTTCAATATCTTTACTTTACTGCGAAAAGGGGTTACGAGCTTTAAGTTGCTTTGCTTAACTACTTTTTTAAATACTGCAACGTATGCACAATGGTGGTGTTACAAGGCGGCCATAATAATACAGCACAAAGGATTCTCAAGCCATAATTTATTTTTGGTTAGTCAGAAATTGATAGGCACAAAAAATACTCAACTATGAATTTAAAAAGAAGTTAAACAATATTTTGTATAACTTCAACAACACAAAAACAAGAACCACAAAACATGAGAACCTAAAAACTTATATTATCTATACAAATAAATCAAAACTTAAGTGTCTGTTTGTAATTTCAAATTAACAGTTTTCACTATTTTTAATAGCTATTTTCCTTTTATTTAGGGCACATTAAGTAATGTTAAGTTTATGTTCCGTGTGGTGCCGGACTTAAAGAACGGCATAATTCCATTTCTTACCGTGGGTGTCGGTCGTAAGAGGCGACTTAGGGACTTACTTACTAGAGAATGGGCAGCAGCATACTCTACGCATTTTACCATTATACTGCGATCGCCAACCCGCCTGCCAAGCGTGGCGATTATGGCAAACCCACCCAAATAAGGGGAGGCCTATGTCCAGCAGTGGACGTCTTTCAGTTGAAATGGTGATGATGATGACATTAAGTAATCAAACTAGGTGTATATTCTAGTTTAAGCAACTGCATCTTTTGAATATTGTTACAGCTTTCTTTTTGTATTGCTACTTAGACAGAAAAAATGAATGTCTTCACTTGATAATTTATTACTTCAAAATGGTTACGGAAATATACCATATTTTAATATATTGTATGTAAAAAGTGAATAATTACTGGGGTGCATATTTGTCAAATAAATACAGATAAAGTGTTAAAACTAACTCCAAATTGATCCCGAACTACTGGCCCGGAGTCGAACCTACTAGGTTTGGCAATATGAATTTGCGGGCCAGTTTATGTGAAACGAAGGTTAATGGTTGACAGTAATTCGATTCCTTTTCAATTTTCGTAAGTATGATCACGCGTCCGCACATTTTTCACCCATTCGTCAGCGCAGAGAGGGGCTCTGTCAATATTGTTTTCTATAGAACTCAACAAACCTACTTCTCCTTCTTACCTGACTTACCAGGTTCAATACTTATGCTGTGCGCATACTAAAAATCTTTGATCCACCAAAAACGATACCGATAACGACAACGACACGACGACGACGAACGACAACGACAACGATATCAACGATATCGTCTTCTACGATATCCTTCTCACTGCTCTGGTTTCAGTTACTCGTCTTTCTATAACCAGGCGCTCTTGCTTTGGTCCAATCAACCAGTCGGTTATCATTTGAAGTGAAATCATGTGAGCATATGCCCAAAAAGCTGACGAAATCATCCCAGTGGTGACTTGCTGGATTTCTTTTCTCCTCTTGTCGATCGTTATAACTCCAGACAAGGACTATTCATTATATTATGTATGTTTCTATGAATTTGTATCTATGTATTTAGTATTCTTCCTTTTTCGAATTATAATACATATGGGATAATTTTGTACCTACCTTGTTTTCTCTGCATCACTCTTTTTTTGTGGGTGAGAAATATAAAACATAAAATGACGTATCCCGCTCTGGGCGGAGCGGGAGGGCGTGTCAGACTTTTACTGACTAAAATCCACCAGTATTCTTTCAGATGCCTATATGCCAGGGCCACGGTAACTATTTCGAACAAATGTCGCTAACGTGTCAGTCTCTGCATTACCCTTAGGTTGAGTGGTAGAAAATGCCTTAGGCATTAAGTCCACCTTGGTATAGTAGCTTTAATTGTGCAAAAAGTTTTAATAATGCTTAATAATATTAGGTATGTTTTATTACTGTCAACTTAACAAACACACGGTTCTAAATCGCCTGACTCTCCATCTTATGATAAATAAATACTAAGTGTATATCATCTATTTACAGAAATTAAATTGCGGGGAAAAATTTGGTCTTTGTAGACGCACAGTTTTTTCCCGGAACATATTTCAGTCGCACGTGTATTTCAGTGCTGACGCGACTGAAACATACTTTGCACATTATTTTTAGTAAAATTATGAATATGTACGCAGTGCGGTAGTTACATTTTCATGGTAAGTATGATCAACTTAGCTATGCTGGAAATGTAACTGAAACATAAAATAAGTTTTCAGGTTTTAATTATTGTTAGTACATTTGAAATCTAAAGTAGTTAATGATCCTGCCAGGGTCGCGAGATTGTTCGAAAGAGACACCGTGACCCTGGCACATGGGCAACTGAAGGAACACGGGTGGGTTTTAGTTAGTAAAGGTCTGACACGCCCTCCCGCTCCACACATGAGCGGGAGACGTCATTTGAGGATTTCCGATTAAAAAAAAAAATAATTACAAAGTAGTTAATGATGAAACCAATTAAAATGATATCAGAGTATCACAGCTTCATAATAAAACAATATTTAGGTAGGTTTATTAGCACACAGTAATTTAACTTTTAATTAGTGTGGTAAAACTAGCTGCAGTATCCATATTACCTACATAACATAGGAAGTTCAACTCGGCTTCTTCTATTTTTCTGAGCTACAAATCTTCAAATGTTTTAATAATCGTCCCCTGAAAATATTCCCACCCAATTTCCAATATTCTTGAAAAATCAGGAACATTTTTCATCTCATCAATAAGCCGGGACATCAAACAGAATCGTTTGATTTAATGCCTTCAGAATGAGATCATTTTCCAAATCAATTTTGAAACGAACTTGAAGGAAAAGCATAAAAGACCAGAAAATATTATAAAAATGGAATATTAAGTGTGAAAGGATCAACAAAAATAATGACAGTATTAATTTCGATGAAGAGATTGCGGCAGTATAAAAATAACCATTGAGTACATGACGTGGCGCTTGAAGAGTTTGACGTAAGCACTAGTAGTTAGGAAGTGTGCAACATTCATGCTGATACAAAATACTAATCTATAAACGTATCTGCTATGAACCTTTTAATATCCTTTACAATTTCACACCTACTTACGTACAATTTAACGTTGAGCAGCCATGTAGGTAAAATCTCCGGTGAAAATGCTTTGGATGTATTAGGAGTTTCTAACTCCAATTGGCCATTATGGCACTCTTTTAATCTAAAATATCATCGGTAAAACAAAAGCAAAACTATATTATTTTTAGATGGCAGGACCATCAGCACCAAAACAAACTAACAACAAACTCCAAGAATCTTTTACGAGAACACGAAAAGTGTCCTCGAAACCCACAAGAGATTATCAACCAAAGAAAAAAAGGAAATAGAGAAAAATGTCCTCGGAGTCACACATCGGTAAGTTATCCGGAATACTTGCGTTTTCCTTTGCGTAACAAAGTCGGTACGAGCGAATAGAGACGACGAACAAATCTAATCCTGCGACATGGATGACAGGAGCCGTTGACACTTCTATTTGGAACTAGGTTCCGCACTGTATTCGTGTTTTGAGTAGAATTTTGGACTAGAATAATACAATTAATAGTAATTTGTTCGAACCGTTGGGGGTGGAGCGTTAGGACAGTGGGGTCTTGTTTTGTTTGGAAACAAAAGGTAACTTAGATTTGTGGTAACAGGTTTTACTTTCTTTTATGACTTGTCTGAGTCACAGTCATTTATTTGTTTATTTTATGTCATTGTTTGTAAACTTAATTCACATAATACAACAGTTTATTTAAATATACGAGTAGTTTCTCGGTAAGTGAATGTTTGTTAATTCGAAGTGATAAATAATGAAGTTCTTAAAGCATTTTGGTCTTAGAAACTACTCGAATGGTTTCAGATCGAATTAAATGTTGCGATTTAATGAGCTTATCATGCAATGTGGTCCGGACAGAAAATTTCAAAAGTTCTTTGGATTTTTGTGACCATCCCGGTCTTCTCATCATCATCATTCATTTCTGTTATTAAATTCTTCGATTAAACCGATTTGAAATTGACATTTATAGCCGCAGCCAAATACGTGGTACGTGTTTTGCGGTGATTATCATTCCTAGCACGTAATGCGAGTCCTTTTGTGGTATAGATTATGTACTATAATGCGTGGCGTGTGAATTATTCATACTACCTATTTCTTTATCAGTCTCTTAAGTGATAGTCAATGTCTTTGCAAACAAGGTTACAATTGTGTTTGATGACTTCTTCTCTCTTTTTGATAGATTTGTTTTCACCTAGTTCAGAACCTCACTTATAAATTTAATTACTTTATTGTAACTAATTGCATTACCCAAATTAGAAAAAATAAAGTATATAAACAAATAAAATCAAGCATGTTTATTTAGAATTTTAGAGTAATTCTCAATCCCATCTCATCAACACAAAGAAACTTTAACAGAATCATAAAACTCGACAAAACACTAGTCCGGATTTACCACGAAAATCTACATACCTTACCACAAAATGTTAGGCTGTAAGCTTCCAACAGATACATCGAAACTTTCATCCGCAAAACCTCTGGAATTTGTTGTGAACCCAGCATTTCTACTTTTCATCTAGTGTTGAGAGTTGCGGAACAAATTCTCTATGACAGTATATCTACTGTATCTATCAGATGTAGTTTATTGGAATCGTAGAAAATGTCATTTTCGTCAGGAAATATTTATGCTTCATCGAGTTTATTAGAGTGGGAAGCTATTTTGTGAATACATGTACATTTAGAGTGGGTAAGCTGGACCGAATTAGGATGTAATTGTTTCTTTTAAGGCGGTTCTAAGGCGGAGCATTAAACGGTTCCCTATCAGAGGGATAAATCGCCTGGTAGTCGTTGGATACATGCGTCTTAGAATCATTTGTGCTGAAATTGTATGGTGAACACTTCTTACGAACTGAGAGCTTGAATCAACCTAAATGCTCAAACAAAATCTGTGTGAAATATCATCGGCCTAGTCGTGTATTCAACTATGTATTTATACTTAGATCGGCTTACGGACTTAACTTAGCAACGATATTGAAATAATTACTAAAAATATTTATGGTAAAAAAACTTTCGACAAATCTTCAAATAAAAAGCAGTATAAGACCGCAACTCATTAAAAGCATCAAGTTTTGTCGAAAATTCAAAAAACAAGTCTATAATACATTTGCGCGACGAAATTCAGTTCACAAAATTTATGTTTTCATTTTACTAATAGCATATACGCCGTCCCTGAATGGCTTTATGCAACACGTACCGAGTAAAACATCAGCTGTATGTTATTACAATATGTCGAAAAAAAAACCGGCCAAGTGCAAGTCGGACTCGCGCACCGAGGGTTCCGTACAAACCTGTAGGTATTCTCGGTTTAATTTTTTTTTTTTTTAATTTTTATATTTCAGCTGATTGAAAGTTAGGTAAATTGCGGTTTACGATTTCTGACGTTTTAAAAAAAAACTACTCACTCGATCTCGTTCAAACCAATTTTCGGTGGTAGTTTACATGGTAATGTACATCATATATTTTTTTAGTTTTATCATTCTCTTATTTTAGAAGTTACGGGGGGGGGGGGACACACATTGTACCACTTTGGAAGTGTCTCTCGCGCAAACTATTCAGTTTACAAAAAAATGATAATAGAAACCTCATTACCATTTTTGAAGACCTATTCATAGATACCCCACACGTACGGGTTTGATGAAAAAAATCATTTTTGAGTTTCAGTTCTATGTATGGGGAACCCCAAAATTTATTGCTTTTTTCTATTTTAGTGTGAAAATCTTAATGCGGTTCACAGAATACATCTACTTACCAAGTTTCAACAGCGTAGCTCTTATAGTTTCGGAGAAAAGTGGCTGTGACATACGGACGGACAGACAGACAGACAGACAGACAGACAGACGGACAGACAGACATGACGAATCTATAAGGGTTCCGTTTTTTGCCATTTGGCAACGGAACCCTAAAAAGAATTCAATTTAAAAGTCGAGGCCGACGGAGACGTAAAGCAATTCCAATTAGTGAAAAAGAATGAAGCGTTTGTTGGCGTGTTTCCATGCTGCTTTAAAAAAAAAGAAAAATATTCCATCAGTTCTTATATTATTTGGAAGTTTTGAGAAAAGGGTTAGTTCGATATTAAGTGTTAAAAAATCAGGTTTCATAAATCTCGTCTAGGCGTTTTATTAAATAGCACGTGTATTTTATTCCGATTTTTAGAAGAAATTGTCTGACCTATTGAATAATCTTTAACACGTCTCTATGAGCTTGTTAGAGTTTGAGTTACCTGTAACGGTAGCCGTTAAAAAAGAGCCTGTATGTGTTTTACATAGGATGAATGTACACCGCCTGACGTAATACTATAATTAGTAGGATGTTTAATATATTGAAACTAAACGCATCTTATCTATGAGCGGCCTGACCTAAATCGACGACTAGAAATGAAGACAAATGCCGATACAAAGTGTCCAAACCAAAAACTAAACTTTTAAAGAAAACGGGTATGAAGATACAGAAACAGTAAATTCGCCGCCGTCAGAGATCGCAAAGCAATTCCAATTAGACGTAGAGAATGAAACGCTAGCGTGAACGGATACACTTTTTAGTTTTGCCGACGCGGCGAAGTCTGGCTGGTGACGTTTCGTTTAACACCATTCTTCATCTGTACGCAATTCCAACGGATTTTAGTTTGCAGTTTGTAATGACAGATATTGGATTGTACTTGGTTTCTGTACGACAAGGTGCTTATTCGTGGATTTCAGCGTTAGCGTTAGTTCAGTCGTCATTAACAAAGTCAACAAGTCTGTGTCTCTGTGGCGGTCTATTGATTGCAGATAATTAACGCACATTCATTTAAAAAAAATCTACAACAATACCACCACATATCCATTCAGTGTTTTTTTTTAAACAAAAGAGAGGATAATCCTTGAGTTCATTCACACATAAACAAAATATTATCACCTGGCCCAGCTTCTACCCAAAGCTTCAAGTTAAACAAAATAGATACATATAGTAGGTTATAAGAACTTCACATATGTTCAAAATTGACTGACCGTCTGGCATCTGCCCTTCAGTCCCTAGTCCAATTATACCGGAGGTATTCAAACTTCGCAAGGCTTGTCCAGTGTTCTGACAGACAGATTGGGCATTGTACTAGCAAACTATCACTACCAACTACGTCTAAATTGAACTAACAATATTTTGAATGAAATAACTAGTTTTCTAATATAAACTCTTGCTTCATTTTACATCAATTTTGGCATGAAATATCGCTATACCTTTTTTATTATTAATAACTGTATTAGTACATAACGATATACGATTTTTAAACATTACCGATGTAACTTACATACATAAACTCACGCCTTTTTCCCATGGGGGGTAGGCAAAAACTACAGAACACCACTTGCTACGATGCTTACATATTCCTTTTGCCTCGTTTAAGTTCATACATCTGGTCATACACTCACGCCGGTTACTAGTACTACGCACCCTACAAATACACCCAAGCGAAGGTTGCCGTGCCGTGAGCTGCATGGCTAGGGAGAGCCTACCTAGTCGCGAGCGTGCCTGTTGTCTGGGACTGAGCGCCCCCAGGTACTACCTAACCTTACCCCTACACGCGGGGCTCTGTAGGGTGTCGACAGACTTTTTCCTCTGCTTTCCGTTGTAATTCAATGAGATAAAATAATAACCAGGTGCGATTTAACTTACTTTTTTCACTTTTGTCTTAAACATAACTACACCTACTGGCGAAATTTCATTTTTGTCTTTAACATACCTACTGGCAAAATGTTGGTCTACCTGTACCTCTGCCTAACCCTTTGGGGAATACTGGCGTGGTATTATGCTACTACCGTGTTTGACTGACTGACAACACACAACCATTGACAAAGACGCGCTGTTTTAAAGGTACGAATATTCCATAGAAGACGTACAATTGACGTAAAGACACGACAGACGTAAAGTGGTACCGGGCAATATAAAAAAATATTTGATGGTTTTTGTGTAATGGAAGAAGGTAAAGATTAGAACATTTTTCGCTTATCATAGTAATGAAAATTAAAAGTATTTATTGACGTCATGTTATTGTGTTTGTGTGAAGTTTAGGTATCGACATCTATTCTAAAATAGTAAGAAAAAAATGGCAAGTCAAATAAAAAAATCATCATCAAACTTGGCAAATTCGTTGAAGTTTTGTTATTTTAAGCACTTATTCTAACTTTCATTAAAAAATAAACTATTAAACGCTTTATGCACCAATATATTTTTGGGGTTAAATATAATGACCACCATAAAATACTTTGATATCCTTAGTTCTTTTACCAAAATATATACTTGACACCAGAAAAATGTCACGACTGCACTTCAAATTGTATTCGAACATCGAATGTAGTAAATATCACCAAATTTTAATAATTGGGCGTACTACGTGAGCTTGACAAATGAGTGTGTCAATAACACTTGTGCAACAAAACTGTACTACGACTCACAATAGTTCGAACGCACGCTTGTGCGACACATTCGAGCTCACATAGTACACTAGGTTAGGTTAGGTTAAAACTGTGACCTCCTACGCACGAGCCGAGCGAGCGAAACGCGCGGTGCCGCGGCAGTGGCAAAACTCTCATAGAGTTTCTTTCAGTTTTCCCATTTCTTTTTCTATATGGGAACCTGATGCGGTCTATTACGAACACTATAAACAAACATTAGCCAAATCATTAGGGCCGATGGTAAGCGATACGCTTAACAAGGAACCGCATTTTATTTTAATTAAACAAAGAATTGTAGTTACGTGCGGCGCACCCTGTGGAGTCATCGCTAACTGACAATCTATCTATCTTGTCTAAGTAGCCCGTTTTGTCCCACTGCAAGGCAAAGGCCTTCCTTTCCCTTTTCCACAGAATTCTGTACTTTCCTAGTGCTGGCCAGTCCTTTCGGTAGGAGTCAAGTTCGTCCCACCAACTGATAATAGCAAGAAAAATAAAAAGTAATACTCGTAAGAACTCATATGAAATGATGAGACAAGAACAACAAAAATAGTTACAATACATTAATCTTACTTCTTTCATAATTCCAGATTATTACGAGTTTGTGCAGCATATTTTGTTCTTCTATATCATCTATTTATCGGTCACACTATGTAATATTCACCCCCTTTCTAAACATCTCACATCTTTTACTCAATTTCTTGCACCGTTACCTTAACATGCCATTATATTTCAGGCGTTAGTTATTTTTCGTAACAAGAACCAAAATATTGTGTTTCAATCTTGTAGTTTGATTATTGTACCAGAAATTCATCTCCGAAATATCCAAAATATACATGACATGATATCATTTTCTCAAAGGTTAAGGGTTAGGGCCTCTAGGAAATATTGGGTTCGTTAAACTCTTTTCTTCAGTCCTCGGGAAGTATTGAATTATATAAAGAGAGGGCTCAGACAAACGCTGGATGTAATTAAAGAAAATGGGGGGGCTATAGGTTATGTGTTTATATTTAAATATCCTCAAAGTCATAGCACCTACCACTGTTTGTCTCTGCATCAGCCAAAGGTTGTCTGGTAGAAAATGCCTATGGCAATAAGTCCGCTTCGCTGTACATTTGTGTGCAAAAGTATTAAATAAATAAATAATAAAAAGACCGAATACCAGAAAAGTCCAAAAATGGCATCTAAAGTACAGCTTTCTTAAATTATTATCCTATGAGGTCAAATAAGGTATGACACTTGATATTAGGAGAAATCCAAAACCTGTATACCTTTTATTCGCTACAATCTGTTTAATGGCTTAGGTATGGAGTTAGTAACTAGCAAAAATAATGTGGATAATAGACATTCAGACTTTCACAGCCTATGCCTTATATGAGTCTTAGGTTACCCGTATTATATGTATTATGCTATCCGAAAAAAAGTGCACGTATAGGTTAAATTGGAATAAAAATGTTATTGTGCATTCATTGGTTACCGTCTTGATGTCAAAATGACTGTAGTCGCACGATTACTCGAACTATATTGGGGACGGCTCTCAGTCTAACTGGATGCAATTAAATAACAGTATTTTACTTAAAGCTATCCTAGCTGCCTAACCTCCACAACCCAGTTCCTAGGTTATTACCTACGATATCCTCCTTCAAAACCAGGTTACTGCGTAGCCGATTACTATATACCTATACACGTGCAGAAATTGCTATCTAGCAACACAACGATAACGACTGAATGTTTTCAACAGTGGTAAAAACAACAAATATACATTTTGCCTTACATTCTACGACTAGATGTTGCTTGCGATTTCTTTCGCATACGAAATTCAATTCTATGGATTCCTTTAGGAGTTGGATTTCCAAAAACTGCTTTTAACGGAAGGAGGTAAAATAGGAAACAAATACTACGATGGATTCTTTTTTTTAACCGACTTCAAAAAAAGGAGGAGGTTATCAATTCGACTGTATTTTTTTGTTTATTTTTTTTTTTTATGTTTGTTACCTCATAACTTGTGACTGGGTGAACCGATTTTGATGATTGATGATTTTTTTATTTGAAAGCTTGTGCTTCCCGAATGGTCCCATTTTAATTTGGTTCCATTCGGACAATGGGGTCCATGTGAAAACCATATAAGTCTTAAATTTCCATTAAGTATTTCCGCGACAAATGAACGAATACTGTATGTTTGTTACCTCATAACTTTTGACTGGGTGAACCGATTTTTATGATTCTTTTTTTTATTTGAAAACTGGTGCTTTCCGAATGGTTCCATTTTAATTTGGTTCTATTTGGACAATGGGGTCCATGTGAAAACCATATAAGTCTTAAATTTTCATTACGTATTTGCGCGACAATTGAACGAATAACGCGATTATATTAGTGCGGAGTATCTACCACAACTAATATGATGTTTTATAATGATTTTGATTTTGATAAAATGATGTTTTAGTTCCATACATATTAATATCTAGCAAATACATTTGTAGTATGGCAAGTTTACCGTAAAGAAAATTTTATTGAAGTCACTTCTATCGTTAGTGTTCCTAACTAAGCGATATCATGACTATGAGTGAGTGGCAGCAACTAATGGCAGAAGACACTTGCCGCCATCAGCATCCGCCTGAGTGGTGATTAGGGTTAAGGATATTAC
This sequence comes from Aporophyla lueneburgensis, assembly GCA_932294355.1. Classification (NCBI taxonomy): domain Eukaryota; kingdom Metazoa; phylum Arthropoda; class Insecta; order Lepidoptera; family Noctuidae; genus Aporophyla; species Aporophyla lueneburgensis. The sequence goes on along the minus strand of OW028758.1, from coordinate 7,171,802 downwards.
GCCCAACTGTGACGAACGGGAACCCAAAACCCACGCTTAGCAACTAAAACTTTAGTATATAGATGTAACTATTAGCCGCTACAGCGGCATCCTAACGTAAAAAAACATTTTACGTTGGGATAAATAAGTGACTAAATATCTGATATCAATAAAAAAAAATACCTTAAAAAGCACCCCACGCTTTTTTCCATTATTTTCTACTTTTTTGTTTGGTTTTCTATGGAAGCGTGTTTTTTAGTTTTTTTTTAACTATTATTATTTTCTATTTTATAGGGTGTTTCGAATTTTGAGACGTATGTCAGCGTAGTTTGTGACGTATGTCAGCGTAGTTTTCGAAGACAGTTATTTTGTTGTCCTGGTAAGTCTGGAAAGGCTGGAAAATTTCATAAATTTGTGCCATTATGGCACAAATTTATGAAATTATTGCATTATCATCGGTTTTTCACAGGTGTGCAAAGTTTGAATGAAATCTGGTCATTTAAAGTGGGTCAAAATCGCGCTATAAGGAGTCGGTTACAAACAAACAAACATACAAGTGAAGCTAATATAAAGCGTGTAAAAACAAAAAAACACTACGGCTGTTCGATTTCAAAACTTAGTATCTGACATTTTTTTTCAAACGGGTGTTTTTGCATTTTTCGACCTTATAGACCACCCGCCACATACTAGGCTAGCAAAAATTCCCAGAAATTAGTCAAATACGAAGTTACACAAAGTCAGAAACCTAGTATCTAGAGCAAGAGTTAGTTCTACAGAAATCGTTTATCGGCTCTTCCGTAAGTTTTATGCAAATCAAATCATTTATTGGTTTGCAAACATGGGTAATACAATATAATAGGTGTTTAGGTTTTGAGTCCTCCATGTCCTACCGTCACATGGGCATGCAAATCACATATTATTCATTATTATTAAATTCACACAAAATACAGATATGATCATTTAAAAATAATATTAAGAAAAATAAAATAATCCAACATATAAATTAATGTAAAAAAAACTATGTAAAAAGGTATAATAACATGTCAATCAGTCAGTGATTCATCATTAAGATAATCGTCAATTGTGTAATAACTTTTATCAATTAATAGTTCGTTTAGTACCCTTTTAAATTTGAAGACAGTCATAGTTTTAATAATATTGGGTACTTTATTATATAGATGCGTGGGGCTAAGCCAAAACAACTTTTTTGCATTAGTGCTGTTTTACATTTCACGTGACATAATTGATTTACGGATTCTGTATTGGTTTCCTTCTGACTGCCGATAATTTTTTGAATAGATGTGGATTATTTTTCACAAATAAAGCTGTTTCTAATATATATAACGACGGAAATGTTAGTATTTTCAAGGATTTAAAATAAGGAAATAAGGGTTTTGATATTTCACAGCCGACTAGTCCAGATGCAAACACGAATTTGTATAGACAGAAAAAATACAATATTCTGCTCTTTAGCGTAAATATGGCAATTTAAATAGTGTCAACCCAGAATTTGATTACGAGCTAGGCATCTAATAAAATATTTATTAAAAAAGAAGCGATAAAAAGAAATACATTACAGATACGTGGAACTTAAAAATATGCATGTTTTATTTCAGTTCAGAGTTGTAAAGCCACAATTTGGTGTCAGCAACTCAGCATGTAACAAACGGTTAAGTCGAACGACATTTAATCTGGGTGTGTCTACAACGTTGCGTAGATATTTTTATAGTGTCCGTAGGTCTATTTCATAGTAGACACGATCTTGTGATCGTGTCTACTATGAATAGGACTACAAAACTGTTCTTTTTCGAAGGGATAAAAAGATATGTGATTCAAACATTTACCTAGGTCATGTTTCTAACAAACTAAGACGTAATCGTAATCGTAAGATTTAAATATCTGATAACGGATTTGTAAATAAGTTCACGATTTAGTGTTTTAAGAGTTTTATCAGCGGTACACAGTTAATAATAGATCACGAAGTTTTTTTAATTCGTATATGTGAAATTTTGCTATTTTGCGTTGTTATTAAGAAAAATAAGCATACAATGCTTAACGTTACTAAGACTGTAATTCAAACTCGGAAAAATTTTAAACTAAGTATGTGCCTTTGTAATTTTCACCTTTGACAATCATCAACTGTAATACATGACTACCAACAAACAATTTGAAATAATCCCTGGGATAGTATTGTAAAAGTTCAAACGAATATCTGCTTACTTATTTACCAAACGAAAAGGAAAATTAATAAAGAGTATTTACCTAAACCGGGATACCCCGAAACGTTGTTCCGGGACTCATTATAAAACAAATATTTCTCTTTCATCACTGTTTCATTGAAATTAACAACACAAGTCAATCACCACACACGTAATACTTTTTAATCCATTCACAGTCAAAAATCACTAAAAACTATATTTTTCTCAGAAAAATACCATCGCGTGTGTTGCATTCAAAGTTTGAGGGACAAAATCGCCTCGTTCCCGCACACATCCGCTCAGCCCGAAAGCTGAAGCCGTACTGAAGATACGGCACCTCTAACCTCTTGGAGGAAAATCGTTTCGATATGAAACGGTTTTCATAAAGTATCCTGTACACTGACTGCTATAGCCCGATGATTTGGGAGCTTTGGCGTTAAAAACAGCAGTGTATTGTGCGAGACAATTATTATTTCATTTCAAAACCTATATCATTTTATGGTGTTAGAATGCGATAGATATGATTATGATTATTGCCTGTTTACAAATGTTCTGCCAAGTCATGAAATCCAATACAATTCGACAGGTTGGCAGGGACATCGACGCACAAATTAAAGCCATGAATTATGCACATGGTTATGTTATCAAAATAAAAATCTGCTGTTTCATAAATGATAACTACGCGGTCAAATATATGACAAAGCTGTTTTCTTTTTTTTAATAACCTACAAAATATTTTAACGCAGAGGGTTTCAGAAACATGGACTGTATCCATAAGATCAGGTTGTGCGTGAATCTCCTTGCCACCTTTTACTATGTGGGTTGCAACTATAGGAACATTAGACATTTTAACTTTTTGTTTGAATTGAGAAATAGCTTATGATGCGTCAAGTTTTGAGATATTTATTCGCAGCGGTAGCAACCTACCGTAAGGTAGAATTGTTTGCCACAATAAAAACATCCATATACAACCCACAACACAAAAATTATCGGCATAAAAAGCACTTCTTCAAAGCTGTTATAAAGTGAGCTTATCTGCCCTACCTAAAGAAATATCGTCAAGATAAATAAGAACATGGTTTCCGTTATACGTGAGTCCGACAGGTGCATTAGTTCCGCCTGGTTTCTACACCCCCATAAGCAATTTATGGTAGCTATACATCTTTAGCAAGATGTGTATGTACCGCTGTGAATTTCCGCTTTATTTTACCTTATTTTTACGAGGTAGAAAGTGTATTACCTAGTAGAGTCTACCCTGGGAGTAGAAAGAAAGAAATTAACATAAGTTTTTGTTATGTAGACTAGTGTTTATATATTTAAACTTTTCGCCCACAAAAAAGGTACAAAGGTGGACTTAATGTCTTATATGTTTGTATAGTGCCATTCGGGAGGACAGATACTTTTTAATAATTATAATCTTATTGTTAGACCAAGTATATTTTAGACTGAAGATTCAGTTTATCTTAGATATGTGAGATCCTGATTCACGACGCTGTTGTGGATGGCTACTTATTACAAAGCGTTCCTTAAAGACGTTAATTAGACAAACTGGTAATTGCAGTCATAATTATCTAGCAGCAATGGAGATTTGTTTCGCATAGGTCCGCAGCATTATGCTGAGCGATGGCCGTTTCGCGTGGATGCATGTTTCGCCCAGCTTTTTTTGCTTTTAGTCTTTCTTTATGTCATTTGCCACAAATAAATAAGATTATCTTCTTCTTTGTCATTTATCACGGTTGGGAAAACGGGAATTAATTAAAAAATGAAAAATGAAATAAAAATGAAAAAAAGGCGCTGGTGTCTGTAACACAGTTAATACTAGCACCGACACCGCCGTTTACTATATCTTTTTGGTACCCGAATACTTGTACATTGTGTTTTTTGTTTAGGCTAGATAAGTTGTACCTACATTTGTTAATAAATAAAAACTATTAAAGATATTAAATTAACTTGCCTTGACGGCAAGTAAGTACCTACATATCGAAGTCTTTACCGAGAACGTCGTGTCATTTGAAAAATAAAATGGTTCATATTTCCCCCCATCTTCAACAATCGGGTTGATCAGGACAGTGTAATCAATATAACTAATCCAGCTCACAATGTTACGACAAAGAACTAAATCACAGAAGGTAGTAGTTGCAAATTTACGAGACATAAAGGTAAAGGATATGGGGCAAAAGGTGCCCTGTTTTACATAAATACTACCATTCGTAATTCTCATTTATTTGACTGCCCAATAGACCCCAAAGTAAATTGGACCTATCGAGGTGGTCAGGGCTGTCTCTTTCATGCCATGAGTTTCCACTTTTCTCTTTTATCCATAAAGCGAAAAAGAAAAAATAATAATTAGACTTATCACACACTATCAAAACAGCTGTAGAGAAAATTATATCTTACTAAATGAATTGTTCATGAAACAAAGTCCTAATTTGATAACAGTTTACCATCCCATATAAAACATGTAAGATCTTTCAGCGGTTTTAAATCAAACCTAGCAAATTATGTAATTGAGTTGTAAATAAAACTGTTGAACGTGTAACACAACAAAATTAACCAGAAAAAAAAATTGTCAGTGTAATTAGCATTTATAACGATGTCCGTTACCTAGAATAAGTTTATAACATTATGTTATCTTATATGTTTAAGTAAGTGGCTCTTTTAGAACGGCAGACTTTACCGACAAACATATTCATAACTAGCTTTTGCCAGCGGCTTCGCTGGCATGGAGGTCGGAAAATATCCCGCGTGAATGTACTACCGGGATAAAAAGTAGCCTATGTGTTTATCTAGGTTATTTTTTTTTTACCTCGAAAGCGCATTTTCATCCGACTTACTTCAAATTTATGGTTACTGCTCGGCTCCTATGTGTCTTAGCGTTATGTTATATAGCCTATAACCTGCCCAGGAGTATGGACTACAATCGTACCAAGTTTGGTTAAAATCCCTTCAGTAGTTTTTAACCCATGCGTGCACATACAGACAGACAGACAAAAAAAATTGTGATTGCAATTTTGGCATCAGTATCGATCACCATTCATCCTCCAATATTAATTTTGAATATATTTTCAATATACAGAATTGACCTCTCTACAGTTTTATTATAAGTATATAGATAGATGTATTTGTATGATGTTTTTAGGATGCTATTGGGACTACCCCGTTTCTGTCGTGCATCAAAGATGTTTTCACAAAATCGAACTGACGGTTTCCACTTTTGTATTTGCTCCGTGGTTTCCACGCATTGGGACACAAAAAAGTCGCTCCACTGATGCAAAGAAAGTGGGTCAGTAACAATAGTATCCTGAAAATAGTAGCAGAGAGTCCCTACTGCCTCGAAAACTTAATACCCCTATTCTAAGGCATGTTGTGGAGAGGATGGTCAACTTGGTAGCTGATCTCTTGCTTGATCGTTTTCTGCGCAACCTGCATCGGAAACGTGTCACCGATGTTGTTTGTATGTTGTATTACTAACAATATCTGGATTACCGAGCTTTGCTCGGTATTTTTTGGTAAATTGTGTTTAAAATAATAAGTTTATGTTCAAGTTGATTATCGATAAAGTTGGTCACTGAAAACACGAATAAAACGACATTTTATACAAATGAATCCTAGCTAGATCGATTTATCGCCCTCGAAACCCCCTGTATACTAAATTTCTTGAAAATCGTTGGAGCCGTTTCCGAGATTCAGATTACATTTATATACAAGAATTGCTCGTTTAAAGATTTAAGATTAGTTATAAGATTTTTTTTTTGTTTTAGTTGGGTAGCCTCAATATAATATAACCATTCAATGAATAAAAGGACGAACGGACGGTTCGCTAGGAAACGATGCCGCCGATGAACTTGCCAGAGGGGAGTTGAGCATGACACTGGTGGGACCAGAACCCATCGCGCCACTCCCCTTCGAGTATCTACGCTCTTCGGTAAGAAAACGTACCAGCAATCAACATTGTAAGCTATGGTTGGATCAAAGTGAGTGCAGGCAGGCCAAGAAAGCACTTCCTACTATCCATCCCTGCCTCACAAAACAGGTTCTCTAGTTAGACAAACGACAGCTGCGTATGGTTACAGAAGCCATAACTGACCATGGCTCATAGGAGTAACAGACAGTCTGCTGTGAGGGGCCAGAATTGAGAACGATGAGACAGCAGCGCACGTGTTACTAAACTGCCCAGCAATCGCCACATACAGAGTCAAGCACTTCGGTAACCCAGGTACCCTACGTGAGATAACCAGCAACATCAAGGCGTTGCTGGCCTTTCTCGAGGAGCTGGGGTGGATCAAATAACCGATTTTCCACCCGTAAGCAAAATACGCGCTCAGACGTGGAGTTGCGGACACCAGCCCGTTCTATCTATAACCTAAGGTATTTTTTTTTCACTAACAAGATGGATTTTATTTTTTTCCGAAATTGAGTAAATAAATTAAAATTAAATTAGTTTATAAATAGCCAGTGGTAAAGTCAGCAATGATGCAAAAAAAATAAGGAAAGAGACAGAATTTGCCACATGCTCAGACAGAAGTGCTGAGGGGCTACGAATAGCTCACCTTTTATTTCCCATGGGCGTTGTAAAGGGCTATTAAATAACGATGTGACCTCAGCAAAACTTTTGCTCAACACTTTAAAGAGTTACTACATACTATGTACGACTCCCTAATTACTACCTATGTGAGGCTTTCCAGATGTTTATCTTCCTTTTTCTTTTTTTATCATCATCAGGCCTTCTCTCGGTGAGAGGGAGTGGGCCCTAATCTACCTCGCGGCTCCAGTGCGCGTTGATAGATGCCACATGTCTTCGAATTTTTGGTTCTAAGACATCCCGGTTTCCTCACGATGTTTTCCTCCACCGTTTTGAGAGCAGTGGTGATGAAATAATTTACACAAAGTAATGCGCCTGCTTGGGTTTGAACTCACGACCTACCACTCGTAAGTCGCGGCCGTTACCACTGCTCTTCTTCTTGCCTATATGCCAGGGCCACGGTATCTCTTTCGAACAAATCTCGCAACCCTGGAAGGAAGGAACACGGCACGCCTTCCCACTCCACCCAGAGCGGGAGACGTCATTTGATGATTACTCAACCACAAAAAAAAAAAAAAAAACCGTGTTCCTTTAGTTGCCTATAGGCCAGAGCCACGATAACTCTTTCGAACAAATTTCGCGAGCCTGGAAATGTTTATTAATCTAACAGTTAAAACAAACTTTTTTCAACTGTCCAAAAATAATAAAATAACACGCCAGCCCTAGACACTATTTCAATCCGTATGTAACAGAAGAAAATTAAATTTTATGTATTAGAAACGGCGATCGCTTTTGGGTTCACGATAATTATGGTTATGGATTCGATGTAAATTGGCTGCATTGCTTTTTGAACCGACTTCAAAAAAGGACGTGGAAAACAAAAAAAGTCACAATAGGCGAAATTGGTATGGTATGTTATACGACGCTTGGCAGTGCATTAAAACCTTTTTGCATTAAACACTTTATAGTGTTTTTTTTGGAAGTCAGTTGTATTCCTATTCTCTCTTGCAATATTTTTGAAATTTTTTACTTTTTATACATGGTATTTACCCCACACTAATTCGTATACCGCTACTGGCCAAGTCAATAGCAATAACAGGAAGTACAAAGTGGATTAAATACGTACTTACGGCTTCTGACGACCCGTAACGACTGTCTAAGATCTACGAAAGACAGCCGGGACCAACGGCTTAACGTGCTTTCCGAGGCATGGAAGGGTCTTGGTATGTAACGATGGTCACCAATCCACGGATCAACCGCGGCAAGCGGAGCTTAACATGAATGATCGACCCGTGCGGCTGTTGTAACTTAGCCACAAGCCCCTCTCAAGCATCCTGACTACATATATTTTGCATCTTTTCGATTGCTTTGTGCGTTTATCAACAAGGTCAGTTATACATTTTATTAACTTAAACATAACAGGCGAAATGTGGGTGTACTGTGGGTACACCTCTGCCTAACCCTTCGGGGAAACAAGGCGTGATGTTATGTTATGTTATGTCAGTCATACAGTACCCAATTTTGTAAGTTGTTTTTCCGCATAAAAATACATACTACTTTCATTGTATGTAATTTTAAGAAGTGCAATAAGCCGATCTCCCAATCTTCATAATTATATCCCTCTTAATAGAAATTCATGGAGCAGCCACTATTCCTTACTGCCATTTGGTATTAATATTCGACACTGAACGTCATTCAACTGTAAGTAGATCATTCAGAACCACTCTCGACATAACTATTGACAGTGGCGCCACCCCGAAATATCAGCGGGTAAAATTGGTAGTGTCCATTTTTTATTTGTACGTTTCTACCTTTTTCAATGGACCTTCTTATATACATGTTCATTCAAATTTATACTCGCAGCTATTGAGACCTTAAAGTCATTTAGCAAAAAAAAAAGAAAAAAATGGAGTACGTAGGGTGAAAAACCCAGTTATCGAATAAACCTACAATAAATTACTGCTGAGATATAAAACAAAATACGGCAATAAATCATAGTTTGTATTAATATATACTAGCCTTCAGTTTCAGTTTAGGTTTGTTTAACTATTGATAAACTATTTTTATTATACACCGATTAGTTAAATAATTCAAATTAGTAATTATCAGCAAAATCTTATTTATTTGTTTTTATTTTGTTGTCTACCCCGATCCAGTTATAATTCGTAAATGATATAAAATTGATAATATATATTATGTAATTAATTTTCTGTAACACAATTTTTATAACCCAAGTTTTTGTATAACACAAGTTATCGGATCTGTAGATCCGATAACTTGTTCATTCAACCTACAAGTCACGGCCATCCCGATTTTTGTTATTCTTTATTTGAATTGAATTCGACGGCGTCTTTGTTCAAATATTACAACCATCATTGGAAACGGTGTAGGTATTTATCATGAAATTATTCTTATTACGGCAAAAGTGTTGAAATCAAAATAATCATTGACTAAAAGTAAGTGAAAAGTGGTTCTCTCCAATTTGTGTTCGGTATTATGATGTTTAACATATTGAATCCTTTATTTCGTTATTTCTCGCATCCATTTTTCATCAAAAATCTTTTGTACAAAATAATTTCCCATCCTCTATTGCTTTTTGAAGCTACCTATGTTTCAATTGAAGGCCTTCACAGACAGGCGCGACAGTGCGATGCGACTCTAGCAGAAGAATTTCTGTGAAAACTTTTTGGAAATGATTCTACTAGAATCGCGTCGCACCGTCGCATCGCATCCGTCTGCAGGAGCCTTCAATTGGAACATAGCGGTTAGTGAAAACACGTATTGTCGTATATCATTGCTAGGGTGCCTAGTTTTCCTAATTTCAACATTATTGTCGAACGCAGATAATTCTAAATGATGCTTTGAAACAGTTCACTTGATTGTGCGATACACGTGAGAGTATTGTGTCCGTGGACATCGAAATGCATATTGGTTTTCATAATTGTTAATTTCGTAAAAGTGCTATCCTTCGAGAAAAGGACTGTCCTGCATTTTGTATCGAGAGCTGTGCTGTGAGTCGAGAGCACAAATTATGCAATTTTGAAAATAAAAAATAAATGTATGAAAGCGTAATTGTTGTCAATTTTGAATAAACATGTGCTTCTGTCGTTTAAAGTTCAGTTCTGACCTGACTAGTCCCATGGCAGATAGAATTTGAAATTGGATTGCATTCAGCTGAGGTTTAAAAATACTACACTTCGCTAACTATCATTGAACTCCTAGTACTACATAAACTATCACATGTAAACTACCACATCTGTTCTACTTGAATGAGCAACCTATAGCACTTTGGAAGAGACAATACCTACAGGCTTCCTCCATTTTGCATGGCTTTCCAATTGCGTACCAATTGCATCCAGATCTGTGCTACGATTGTGAAATTCTATCGTGGCACTAAAGTATTTGTAATCTAGCTTTAACCGCCGCCCAACACAGTGTCGCTATAAATTCTCGATACACTGCATAGTAGCGGTACGCAGTGTTGACACACCGCATTGTTGGAACACGCCAATTGAATCCGCACTGTAATCAGAAATGGATTGCGACCTATCAGCTCCACAAAGCTTAGCACCGGGTAAACACAATGGGTAATCGAGTACGATGGATTTTGTTTGTTTTGTATCAAAAGTCTTCCACTGATAAAAGTTTTGTCTATAGATGAGTTCAACGAATTCTGTTGTAGCTTAGTGGGTTAGTTTTGTCCGATAATCAAACATCGAAGCCGGTTTCTTTTCACTACAAAACGATAGGATTGTTTAAGCATTTCCTTGGCATCTATTGTTTAAGTATTGTGCTTCTAATCGGCACGGGCATTCGTTTTGTTAGTATTTGTTTATATATTTACGAAATATTTTATTGAGCTAATGGCTCAGTTTCTACAATTCTGGACAGAATCAGTTTTTATTATCGTGCAATGGGCCAAATATCCTTAATAAAGTATAGAATACTCATTTGACGGTTGCCTGCCTTATTGAACCAACCTTTTAACTATGGGTGGAATGTTCTGGCCAGAGCAAATTTTGTTTATCCTGTGAAACTGTCATCATACCAACTCATTAATTAAATCCACTTTTCAAAACTGCGATAAACGAAACATGAGTAAATGAATAGTCGCCAATTACGAGTAGCGATGATGGCCAAATTAATGTAGGCAAACAAACTGCACCGAAATCAGTAGTGACGTCAATTTAACGGGATTTATCAGGAATCTCATTACCGTTATACTCACTGGTGTATCTGAATTGTTCGCATGTGTTTACATATAGATGAATTTGTCAGTCATTATCACCTCAGGCTTTTGTTGGAAACGTAGTTTAGCGTATAATCGATCTAGTAGTTTACTTTTATGCAACTAAAACTTCACTATGTTTGAAACTCGGTTCGAACTATTTAAATAAATGCTTTGTGGTTTCGTAACATGCAAGGGAAAACGTCCCTTGCACGTTACAAAACCACAAACAAGTAACTTTATGGTGCAAATCATCATGTCAGCCGAAAGACGTCCACTGCTGGACATAGGCCTCTCCCAAGCTCCGCCACTTCAACCGGTTTTGTGCTTCCCGCATCCAGCGGATTCCTGCGGCCTTCACAAGGTTATTGGTCTACCTTGTTGGAGGATGGTGCAAATGAGTTAAGAAAATTAAAAAAAAAAATGATTTTGTGTCTCAGTATTATAGTGAGGTTATAATGCTAGATATCGTTGGTGTTTACATTAATTAAAAAATATAGGTATTTTGTTCATTTAATAATAAAAATTACTTTAACCTGTAATCTTTCAGATCATACATCTCTCTTAAGAGCATGTGTTTCTTAGCTTTCTTCAAGACTGCTAAAACAACATTACCAACGGTACAATCACTCAATCCATCTAAGATCTTCTTTAACACCGATTCCGAGAATCCCTTTGTTTTTGTGCTAATTGGTTTCGACTTCATCCCACCTGGTTGCCTGCTGTTCAAGATAACTCCTGTTCTAAAGGCTTTAAGGATATCTACATATTCAAAGGATGCATTTATTTAGTAGAGGAGATGTTTATTGGGTTTACATGCTCTGTAATAGGGCTGTTGTCTTGAGCACTTGATATAATGCTGGCAAAAGTTCCTATATGAACACCTGTGACAATTCCTGCTCTGTCAGTACAAGCTTTGTATTTTGTTCCACTGGTACGATTGATCCAGGCTTACATATTTTTAATGTCATTTTATAATTTGCCTCTGATGTGTGTATTCCCCACCAAGCTAAGATCCATTGTGTAACAGATATCATCTACCACTACAGAGCTGATGGCATCATTTAGGCTTTCGGCTATTGCTTCAACCTTACCTTCTAATTGAGCTTTAGCTGCTAAACCATCCTCTATTCCCTCATCATCTTTCGATCCTGCAACACATTCATCTTTAAGGTCTTCATTTAATTGGATTGCAGGAGTTTCACTTAAAAACAAGTCAGATCCCCAAGAGATGGATTGTATTTAGATTGAGTCTTGAGTCTTCTTCCCGATTGATAGGCTTTCGGCTATTGCTCTTCAACCTTACCTTCTAATTGAGCTTTAGCTGCTAAACCATCCTCTATTCCCTCAGCATCTTTCGATCCTGCAAAACATTCATCTTTAAGGTCTTCATTTAATGGGATTGCAGGAGTTTCACTTAAAAACAAGTCAGATCCCCAAGAGATGGATTGTATTTAGATTGATTGAGTCTTGAGTCTTCTTCCCGATTGATCCTATCACTCTCTTTAATCAACCGCACACAGCTCCTCTCTTGTCTTACTCCTTTGCGACTTTGTAATCGTTGTTATAAATTTTTCTAACTGTTGAAATATTATGTTATAGTTCGTTTTTTTTTTCTTTCTTTACATATTATTTAGATAATTTGAAATGGCGGTTTTTGTACATGAACCATGTCAAATTAAAATGTTGCTGTTGAATTAGTGAACATTATCATAAATTGCGTCAAAACTTATCAAAACACAGCATGGAGTAGGTGTAGTTATTTAAGTGCGTTTTACAACACAAACATTCTAACAAAAAGAAGAAAATTTAACAACGTGTGATATGGGTTTTAGTGTAGTTGTATTTTTTTTTGTTCGTTTCTTAACTCAGTCATCCATGGAATAAAATAAAATTGAAATTAAATATCACATGTATGCTTGGTTGTTTGTAACCCTCTAGCTTCTGTCCGAGATTTCAGCCGCGTGAATTTTTTTGTTCCCCTGACCCACCTCGATGAATCGTATCCACCTGCCCGCGCTAAATGTCTTCATATTCGCTTAGCGTTCTTTCTGTATTTTGTTTTTTTTTAGCTCACTAGGGTCCTAACGCTGCGTAGTCTTTAAGCCTTTCTTGATTGAGAATAGTTGAAAGTTTAAAAGTTTACAAATTTTATTACGGAGTAGATAGGGCTATCAAATGGAATAACGATTTTTCAAATCCGCAGGTAGTACTAGAGATTATCACGTTCAAACAAACACTCTTCAACTTCATTATTAGTAGATATAATTTATATAGAAATAGATTGCTAGGTCGAAAAATCCTAATTTCGAACGAGATGTTTTCTAAAAATCTTTTATTTTTTTATGGTCTGGATTGTTCTGAAGAACATAACTGGAAATACGGTGATTTGTAATATCACGACCTACGAACAAACATTTATTCTTGGCCTCCAAAGATTTCTATGCTGAAAAAATTCTGCTTACGTTTTTATACCCTATCGTACATAAGAATATTGTTGTCGTTTAAAAGATTTATGCTATTCTTGTTTTGAAATAGGTATTGGAATGGGAGTGTCTCAAGTTCCTTAGGTTTATTTTTCTAATTATTCAAATAATTTATAGAATATCGAATATGTCTATTTTCCGTGTTACCCTCAACATAAATCACAACTACAAAGAGTTAAAAATGAAATTACAAAACAGCTAATTCGATGAATAACCATAATCAAACTTAATGCAATGTTCCAAATTAAGGAGACATTAATCATGTGGCAGGCTGTTAAGACACAAAGAACAAAACTTAGTTTTGTACCCTCTAGATGGTTCCGACTCAAGTACGACGTAATTCTCTATTGTACCACTACTATTTGCCTTTTTACGTATTATAGTATATTTTCGGAAATAACCCGTTAAAGTAAATGGAAAACCATGAAAAACAAAATTTGAATGTACCGACAACTAAGAATTTGTTTGAACCATAATATCATTGATAAAAAATAAAAAGAACCAAAACATCTGTACAGTGGGGGGAGGGCTACCTACAGAAAATGTAAACATGGTTTATTCTACTTCTTATTTTCCTCAAACTAATAAAATCTGGTGTGGAAGTCTCTTTGCAATGGTAAGGGTCCGTAGTGAAATTAAATTTAAGTTGTCACTGCATCGCTTGTTGGCAAATTGTACACCGAGACGAGTTCCTTCAATGTGTTAACTTGTTTTGCTAAGGGCTTAATGACTCTCTGCGTCGTCTCCCTAACAAACTTGCTTAATAAAGACCATATGTTTCTTTGTTGTATTGAGTAAATAATGATCTTAATATTTAGGACAACGCCGACAGAATTTCCACTTGTCTTTTGTTTCTCATTGTTGATAGCAAAGATAGATAAATTACTTAACGGCCGGGGGCCTAAATCCTTTGTTTTTTATTTGCTTAGTCTCTAATATCTCACGCCACTTGCGATAAGCTATCTACACGATGTCACACCTGTGTCACCCCTCTGAGCACAAGCTATAACCTCTTGGATGCAGTTGATTTTATCCTGGATCTGGACAGTTACCGTTCATTTCAACATCCTTGCAGAAGGGTTTGAATTCACCCTTATTTCGACGCGTTATTTTGTTGTAGTCCCTAAAATACCATGCACAGCAGTGGTTGTACTTTTTGATCTTCTTTACAATTTGCCAAAAAGTTGTAGAGTTGTACTTTTTGGTCTTCTATACAATTAGCCAAAAACTATGGATCTGGGGGGCGATTCCACTAATTTGCAAAGTTACACGTTCAATTGTGTTTTCACAACAGTTAGATTTCGATCGCAGGTCGAAAATGTCCTGTAAAGTCATTCTACTATTTGTTAACGCCGAATCGCAACTGAATCGTTACGGGAACATACGAGTGGGCTTCCTGGGTTACCAACATGCCAAATAGTATGTTTTATTATTACCACAAAGAAAAAAGTTGAATCTAAAAATGTCACTAAACAAGAATAAGTGGCATTAAAGGATTTTCTAATATAAAAAGATATCTTGACCATAATTATAGTTTTGTACTGATATTTTATTGTTACAAAAATACAACATTTTAAATTATTAAATAACAAAAACTCAGAAGAACGTTTCGTTCTACGTCCCTAACTAGCTAAAGCTGTGAAATCAAACCTTTCGGTTATGTTAAAAACTCGAAGGGAACTTCTATTAATCGTATTTTACCCAACCACTCAACTGTCCAACCCGCACGGTGATTATCTCTCCACCTGTCCGGGCATCAAATGTCACTGTCTTTTTTACGACAATGCGAGACTTTCTCCACAAAAACGATTACGTCTGAAAAACTACTATATAGCTATATTCTAATAAGAAATACTCACGGAAAGCTAATAAGATATTGAATTCTAACTGGAAAAAACTAAATTACTCAAACTTATAATAAAGGATGAAAATAAAATTTTAAAGTCGGTGATTTCAAAAAATATATCGTATTTATTTTTTATTTCGTGTTTTACAAGAAAAGTATAATAGTTACTAGGCAAAATTACTTTTATTATATTAGTACATAATATACCTTTCAAAATGACACAATATCTAAATATAAGTATTTAGTTTTCTATCAAGAAAAAACAAGTACTTCTCAAAAGGTCCCCGAGCCAACACTAAATTGGGCACGCCACAATTGCGGCGGTAAGTCCCCTCTTTGAGGAGTGGATAGAGAGGTGCCACGGCGTCCTCACCTTCCGCCTGACGCAGGTTCTCACCGGGAATGGGTGCTTCGGTGGGTTCCTGTTCAGGATAAAGCGGGAGGATACGTCCGGGTGTTTCCATTGCGAGGATCGTCTGGAGGACACGGTGGAGCATACGGTGGAGGTGTGCCCAGCCTGGGCGGAGCACCGCCGTGTCCTCGTGGAGGCGATCGGCGGCGGCGACCTCTCGCGTCCGGCCCTGGTGCGAGCCATGGTATGGAGCGAGAGGGAATGGGAATCCCTCACCTCCTTCTGCGAAGCAGTAATGCTCGCGAAGGAGGAGGCGGGGCGCGTGAGGGAGTGGCAGTCTCTGCGCCCTCACGTCCCTAGCCGCCGCAGGAGGAGACGCCCCGGGCGTCGGGAGTCGATTGCGGACTCCCGGCCACCGTAGGCGCGAGCTTGCGGGTGGCGAGCAATGGGTAGCTCGCCGCCTGGTAAGGACCAAGCTCGGGTCGACGGCGCGCAGTGTTCCACGCGCGCCTCAAAGAGATATCAGCAGCAGTGTAGGGGTCTACTAGGACCGATGCCTGCCGGGGTCGCGTGATTGTTCGAAAGAGATACCGTGACCCTGGCACATGGGCAACTGATGGAACACGGGTGGGTTTTAGTCAGTAAAAGTCTGACACGCCCTCCCGCTCCGCCCAGAGCGGGAGAAGTCATTTGATGATTTCCCATCGTGAAAAAAAAAAAAAAAGCCAACGCTAAATCATGAATTACGAGTTGCGTTTGAATAATTTGTAGACCGCATCTCAATATATTTCGTTTGTAAATAGCTGTTATAGTGCTAATAGTAAAGTATTCTCTTATATTTAAGCATTTATTTAACAAAAACAACCAATTCGAAAAATCGATCAACTACAATCATCGAACAATGACCGTGCGGTGATTATAAAACTTTTCCAGCTATATTATTCCATGTAAACGTTTTGAAATTGGCGTAGTAATGCATATTTAGCAAAGGAAATATCTTCACGTTTAATTTGATGTACAATAACAATATAAATATGGTATAAAAACAGAAAACTTACCACATTTTAGTTGGAGTTCCACACACAAGCATAGTTCGCTATACAAGAAGGATGAACTGTCATTTTCTTTATTTTTTCTAAATTTGATGTTGCAGGTCCGCAGATGAAATTCACTCTCCTGGATGACAAATCTCATATAGCAACACCTAGTATTTTTCTAATGTACGACTAAGTATCAAAGGACTGTAGCATTAAACACGTTTAAACTGACGAATGTCGCTTGGTTACTGTAGTAACCATGGACGGTTTAGATAAGATTTTATTTTGTACTGTAATACCCATGGACAGTAAAAATCATTTATTGAAGCGTTTTTAACGATGTTATGATTTTTTTTAGTATATATGTACCTAATTACAGTTCGAGGTAGTAACCAAATCTGTTTTGATTAAAAAAAAAATACTAGGTATTGATGGTTTAGGTCAGGGTTACTCAAAGTGGGGTTCGCGAACCCCTAGGGGTTCGCCATGCGACGATAGGGGGTTCGCGACAAAATTTTCGTAATGGCGGCTACAGAAATCGACATGATGCTGAGTCAGAATTAAGGCTTAAATTTTCCAATATTATTCCAAAATAATTGGCTCAATTTGTGACAAAAAACAAGCAATATTAATAAGATACTTGTTTTTGGCCTGTATTTGTTACCTTTTATTCAATTAATAAATAAACTTTATTTATTCGATACTTATACAATGTTATTCTTTTCTTGTTGGGGGGGAGGGGGGGGGTTCGCTGTCATCTGGAAACTTGTGGGGGTACGTGGAGCCAGAAGTTTGAGAAACCCTGGTTTAGGTGTTTAATCCCGTTTTTAAGTTCGCTTACTCTTGCATAAAGTGGTTTAAAAATCATCATGAAACGGATTGAAGTTTTTGGTGGCTTGTCAGTTTGGCTAGTGATGTTACTACTACTAGTTATAATTCGTCAAGCACTGATTTCCTCAATTTAATTCAAGTTGAATCTAAAGTAGCTACTTCCCTTTAGGGAAGTTTCTTGCAGCTTTGTTAGTTAAAAACGAGACATTAAATAATAACTCAAAAGAAAATAATCATAGCAAAATTCAAAATGCGGCATCCGATTAATATTGGGGCTACAGTCGACTCTTGCTTTTCGGGGAGCATTTTCTCCTTCTCACATTCCACTGTCAATCTGATAAATAATTACAATACGATGACAAATTACACGTTATCAACTGACTAATACTTACAGAATAATGCAATACATAATCACTCTTATTTAAAACATCCGTGATTCAGTACATCACATTATTTTGACAGTTTGTTTAACTATTCGGTGCATATCATATCTACAGTATCGGTAGTCTCTCGTCATTTAGCTGTACTATAGTATTTCAAATAAATAAGTACTATATAATTGCTTTGAATTATTTTAGCCACGTTAATAATTTACAAATGAAAGATCCTAAAATAATGTTACTTTGCCCATAAACACTACCGCTTACTTTTTTTCAACATTCACCATCTCTTTGGATACCAAACTCGATCCATTTATAGATTGTTATTAGAAAACAAAAACACAAAACAAATTCAAAACAACGAAAAATTCCATCGTGGAAATCGTCAAGGAATTTCCATACCATTAATTTTATATCAAAACACCATAGCCGTAACAAAGACGTTTGTCTATAAGAATATGTCACAATAATTGTCGTGGTGTGTTTTCCCACGTAGCGTCTTGTTAACTTGAATAGACCCTTGTCTTCTCCTGTTTGGATTTAAAGTTACTGATCACTGTTAAAGTGGAATATTTTGATATTCAACAAGTTGTCTCTTTCAATTTCTTATTAATCTTAATGCCATATCTAGTTTTCTCTTATTGACTACTAAGAATAGACTACTAGAATTTTCCAGGTTTGTATTAACTTGTCAGTCTTGTGAAGTTGATATTCACAACATATTTCATTTTTAAAAAGGACAATTAATTGATTAAAATGAAGTTACACCACATTTGTTGAAGAATAAGAGCTAGATCGGAAATGTTTGAACATGTTGACTATAGTCACGACACACTTTTGTTAAATTGTGTTACACGTTGATCATTTGTTTTATTGTGTTTATTAAGTATACCAGCTTTTCCCAGGATATTTTGTAATTAATAAATTATAGGCACACTTCGATCTATCGGCTGTTGTCCCAGGTCATTTACTTATAAAATAGAATCTGATATCTTGACACCGATCAATCAAAAAAGTAAACCGCGAAATTCGCCTGCCAAACTCTACTAGTACACACTGCGCCATTTAAATAAGATAAACGGGGAACCGGATCTCAAAATATCGGGTTTCGTTGGTCTACCGCAAAATCTGGTTTATCATCATAATGAACGAAATAACTTTGTAATCCAGTATTGTGCGTGTCAAAATAATTTGTCTATTTATATGCGCAATTTTAATTGGGTTTGCTGATATACCTACTGTTTCTTTTGAGGATTTTCATTCTGATGTCGGAATGGAAATTGGTGTTGAGTTTGTTGGTTTGGGCAAGTCAGTTCAGGTTACCGCTCTTTACGAGATTTAGTAAAGATATGTAATTTTCATTATGTGTGACCCAATGTCGTTTTAGATAATGAGGTGCTTGAAACTGTACACTCGGCGGTTTTTCTGGGCATAACAGTAGACGCCAAACTTCAATGGGGATCACATATATCAAGCCTAGCGGGAAGGCTCAGTTCGACCGCCTACGCAGTAAGGAAAGTTAGACAGTATACGGACGTTGATACAGCTCGATTAGTCTATTTTAGTTATTTTCATAGCATAATGTCCTACGGCATTCTGCTGTGGGGCAAAGCCGCGGACATTCAAAATATTTTTGTTCTTCAAAAACGAGCTGTTCGAGCGATTTACCAACTAGGTGCTAGAGTTTCTCTGAGAGATTTGGTTTAAAGATATTCGTATTCTTACGGTGGCATCACAATTCATCTTCTCCAACATCTTATATATTAGGCAAAATATACACCTTGTAGCGAGACGGTTAAAGAAAAACACCATATTCACACCACTTTTATAATTTCAACGCAACATGAAGTAAAAAAAAAAAATACAGCAGTAATATAAAAAAAATATAAAAAACAAGTATATGGTTGACTGAGGGATGAGTCAAACTTAGTGGTTAATTAGATTTAACGGAAATTATCTTCGCGCACGACCTATCCCCAATACGATTGCAATCGATTAAAAAACAGGCCTATGCACGTCGATTTATAGGTTTCTTTTTTATAACGAACACCTAGTTGAATCGTGAAATGCACGTTACATCAGGATGCGTAAAAAATAGAAAATTATCTAGATAATCTATTACAAGAAAATAGAAAAAAATAGGTGAGTTAAAAGGTTCCTTATAACCAGCCGGGCGAAACAATCCAGAAGGACAGTCGGTGCTGCGTGCAGCGACGGCAGCAAGCAACCATCTATGTGGGCGTCGGGCTCTGCGTCGGTGGCAAACGTCCGCAACACGCCGCTGACCTCAGTTTAATCCGACGGCTGATAGCCCGTCGGGGGGGAAAAACCGAAATTCGGCTTGTATGGTCGTCGTCAGTTAAATGGAAGAGTTGCACAAAGAACTTTATCAATATGAACAATTTAAAAGTAGCACCAGATAGGACACACGTAGGTTTAGAAATATAATTATAGAGTTAAAATTGTTAATTTAAACTTGGGAGTACCGAAAAATAAGAATATTGATGTGAAACGCTCAGCTCCCATTTGCAGTCTGCCAGTTGACAAGCAAAAATTTTTGGCGTAAGATTTTACAGGATCGAAATTTGAAATAGAACAAAAAAATATAAAGGCCAGTGTTTCTAAAAAAAAGGTTGATTTAGAAACCAAAAAGTTTCGTCCGCAGCGAATTTACGCTGCAACCTGTACACTAAAAACAGTGATATTCATAATATTAATACTAGAAATAAGGACAAACTACGTGCTCCCTTTCACCGGCTCCATAAGGTTCATAATTCTTTTATTGGTCTTGGTATTACCTTTTATAACAAGCTTCCCTCTGCTTTACTAGATTTGCAGTTTAATGAGTTTAAAGCTAAAGTAAAATCCAACCTTTGTTCAAAGGCATACTATTCTATCAACGACTACTTAAACGATAAGAATAGTTGGTCGCTGTGATTAACTCAAGACAAACCCAAGACAATGTTTGTTCTTTCAATCCAGAATTAGCTTTCCTACTGACAGTTTATATGGGTAGTTCATATAATTGTTTTTTATTTATTTTTTTATTTAACAGATTTTGTTATTTTATTTATTTATTTTTATTTTCTTTTAATTTCATTTATTGTGGACATAATCTACTCATTACAATGATTTTAAATGAGTTGTATTGCAACATGTAGTTAGCTAGCGACCTCGTCAGCTGTTCATAATATTCTTGCCTGACAAACCGGCCGCAAGTTCGTCATGCTCCCTTAGATGTCACTGCTTGCGGTAGCGTCGGGGGTCGGGTTACCACCTTCCCTCAAATATGGCGAGGGGGCTAATGGCTGACCTTTGCGTTATGCTCGTGAACGGGTGCTGCTTGTGGTGACTGGTCGTCTTGCTGACCATGGTTTTTGTTATTGTTATTTGTATTAACTGTTATTTTATTCTACTCCGGAGGTGCTAGTTTAACTATTGTAACTTCAACTTAGCTATATGCATCCCGCCTGACGCAGGTTCTCACCGGGCATGGGTGCTTCGGTGGGTTCCTGTTCAGGATAAAGCGGGAGGATACGTCCGGGTGTTTCCATTGCGAGGATCGTCTGGAGGACACGGTGGAGCATACGGTGGAGGTATGCCCTGCATGGGCGGAGCACCGCCGTGTCCTCGTGGAGGCGATCGGCGGCGGCGACCTCTCGCGTCCGGCCCTGGTGCGAGCCATGGTACGGAGCGAGAGGGAATGGGAAGCCGTTACCTCCTTCTGCGAAGCAGTGATGGTCGCGAAGGAGGAGGCGGGGCGCGTGAGGGAGTGGCAGTCTCTGCGCCCTCATGCCCCTAGCCGCCGCAGGAGGAGACGCCCCGGGCGTCGGGAGTAAATTGCGGACTCCCGGCCACCGTAGGCGCGAGCTTGCGGGTGGCGAGCAATGGGTGGCTCGCCGCCCGGTAAGGACCAGGCTCGGGTCGACGGCGCGCAGTGTTCCACGCGCGCCTCAAAGAGATGTCAGCAGCAGTGTAGGGGTCTACTAGGACCGATGCCTGCCGGGGTCGCGTGATTGTTCGAAAGAGATACCGTGACCCTGGCACATGGGAAACTGATGGAACACGGGTGGGTTTTAGTCAGTAAAAGTCTGACACGCCCTCCCGCTCCGCCCAGAGCGGGAGAAGTCATTTGATGATTTCCCATCCTGAAAAAAAAAAAAAAAAAAAAAAGCTATATGCATCAATGTATGTATATGGATCATTTTGCATCGTTGAACATGTAAGCGGGCACGCCCTTTATGCCTGGAGGCTTTATTTAGTTTTTAAGTTTTGTTTACGTTTTTATTTTATTATTTCAGCTTGACTTTAGTATTCAATTTTTTTGTTGGTATATTGGCGTGTGCTAGCTGACATATGGCGAATAATGTATGTTTTGTTTTATAATATTAATTACTTCAGCTGTGCTGCTGGGGAGTTTGTTCCGCCACTTCTTCTTCCCAGCTACAGCACTAGGAAGTGTCGAAGGGTGGGCGTTTTGGGGGGACTGTCTTTTGTAACTTTGACGTTCAAAAAGTGCTGACTCTCAGCCTAGTTTGAATAAATGACTTTTGATTTTGATTTTTTTTTTATTTTGATTTTGTGTTTGAACATTCAAGAATTTGGTTTGGGCTCCGCTCGGCCATTTGATTTTGCCTCTTTTGATTTATATATTCCGCTCACCCCGCGTTACATTAGTTTCGTGTAGTGATTCGCCCCTTACGAAGGGGCGAGTGAGAGGGAAAATTAATATTTAAATCCTTTATTCATTTATTTATACAAACGCTTTCTGAATCAAGCTCTTGATCCAACTGCGCAACTAGAGGTGTTGTGTTGATCGAGGCTCATGGCTATCAAACCATTGGCTGTTATGACTATCGGCACAATGATTGCTGAGTCCACATCCCACATATCGACAACCTCGCGAACCAAGTCATCTTGTTTATCTTTCTCGGGTTTCACGAAGTTCTTGGAGCTTTCACCGTTATGTGTACAACAATCATTGTGCGCCGTTCTAGTCAATCCACCACCACTATATCAGGCTTATTGGCAACAACAGTCCTGTCAGTGATGATGAATCGGTCCCAGTACAATGTGCAATGGCCATTTTCAAAAACTGGATCGGGCACATACGTGTAGTATGGCACTTCTAATTTCACAAGGGTGTATTTCAGGGCAAGAGGCTGGTGGATGATAATCCTGGCTTCAAGATTGTGTCTATGCACGTACTCTTCTATATTTAAATTATTATTTCATTTATTTATCTTCTTCCATATTAAAAGATACATTTTTAAATATTTTTACAAAAACATACAAAAATATTTAAAAATATAAAAAATAGTGGCCCATCAGCAACAGGAACCGGAACCAAGCTGCCGATAGTTAGGGCTCTAGGGAAAGGAAGCTCCTGAATATGCGAGCCGTCTCCAGGACTACTGCTTTCTGAATCAAGTCCTTGACCCAACCGCGCAAAGAGAGCCTCCTGAGGTCGAGAATCTGCACCATTAGCCCATTTACTGTTACAATTATCGGTACAAAGAAGCAGATTCCGAAAACGGTTGATACAGAAAAGTTCATTTGTAGCGGGTTCACGCTACAGCGCTCGGGTAACTGCCTGTAGATGGGTGCGTTAGGTGTTATTGTGTCCTCTAAATTGTTGTATTCTCTTAGTAATAATCTCCGGTGATGGCAGGGATGCATACATAAAATGATTCGCCGCACTAACTCGCCCGAAATCACCTTGGTGATAAGGCCACGCTGGAAACACCAGTTTGTTTGCCACGCCTGAAACATTTGTTACAATGCGTATTCCATTGATGTAGCTGTTAATTGGGTCCGGTATGGTGTATTTCTCAGCGTTCATATACTCGAAAAACTGCTCCTCAACTAGGGGTAATTCACTGTGATCGCTCTTATGTGTGTACGCCAAACGTGTGTATAAATGTTGTATAAATTAGTAAACAAATATTGAGCGTGAGATCGTTTTTGTGATGTGTGGCTCCTTAGTAGCAAGAATGTTGTACACTCGACTAGTGGAATAAAACTCCTGCTACCGCTATTATGTTCCACCCGTGGTAGGGTGCCATGCCATTAAACCCCGCCATCCCTAAGTCGTCGAACATTGGTTCATTTCTTGTGTTGGTGAAGGTGGTTGGTATGTTTCACTTGGCGTAGAAGCCCCAGCTTCTGGTGGTGGTATGGGTGGTGCGACCGCATTCTTAGAACCTCCGCATGATTTGCGCTGCACTTTCACCTTATACGGTTTGTTTACTCCTTCGGATCCAGCATCATCGGCACTTTCGCCCAATATCTTAACTGTGTCTGCCATTGTGAAGGATTTCTTTTTGTCGCCGTGACAGATTACGAAGTGTGACACATCGCTTTTCAGCGTCATTATTTTGTTCTTTTGATCAAGATTGGCTACTTCATTATCTTATCGCCTTTCGTTATTTTCTTTTTTCCAAATATTTGAACAAAATATTTTTGTTTGATAACTAACTCCTAAATATTTTTACACTTATTGGGCCTCTAGAGCATGTTATTAAATTATTATAGTGGCCTTAATAGAATTTTAATTAAATTAAACCCTTTGCTGTTATTATGCCTCCACATAAATTCATGTTTTAATTTATTTTTGTATCTTACATCTATCAGATAAGCACTCTTTGTGTAAATTATTTCTTCACCACTGTTCACAAAACGGTGATGTGCTAATGCTTGACTCAAAACTGAAGTTAAACCAAACTTGATCCAAAATTCGATACCTAAGATTACAGAAGAAGGTATAGAACGTGCTACTAAAAACTCGTGCAAAACTTGTAACATGCAAAATTTGTAAACGTAACTGGATGATAAACAGTTGCCAAAATATTAATAGCAGAAATAACACGAGGGAATGAATCGATTGTATTCAGCGAGCTGCGTAGTTGCTCATTTAAACAATTACTAATAAGGAAGGGACATTAGTGCACCAGAGTCAAGAAGAGCTTTAACGACCCTGGTCACGCACACAACATAATCTCAATGGACGGACGGTTATCAGACGTCGTCGAGAGCTGCCACCGTTGATACTGTATGGAGTACTCGTAATGCGTGTCGCAGGTGGGTTTATTTTTTTTTTGGATTGCATTTGTGGCAAACACGAGTTATAAAACGAGGTGTGGGGTACTTAAAGCATAGCATGCTAGGAAAATTAGGGCATTAAATTAAATTCTTTTGTATCCTCTTAGTAATAATCTCCGGTGTTGGCAGTGAAGCATACAATTTTTTTTTTGCAGTAACTCGCCCGATATCACCTTGGCGATTAGGCTACGCTAGAAACACTAGTTTGTATTCCACGCCTGACTCATGTGTTATAATGCCTATTTCGTTAATATAACTTTTAATTGGGTCGGGTATGGTGTTATTCCCAGAGTTCATGTAGGTACTCTAGAAACTGCTCCTCGACTAGGGATAATTCACCGTGATCGCGCTTACGTGTGTACGCCATTGTTTTATACAGCATTATAAAAAGATTAAGCGCGAGATCGTTTTGTGAAATGTTGCTCCTTAGTAGCAAGAATATTGTTCTCTTTCTGAACTAGTGGGATGAAATCCTTTGCTGTAATCGCTAACCTGTTCCGCCCGTGGTAGAGGGCCATGCCATTGAATTTCGCGATGTCTAAATCGTCAAATATCGGTTCGTTTTTGGTTTAGTGAAGGTGGTTGGTCTGTTTGACCTGGCACAGAAGCCCCAGCTTCTGATGAGGTATAGGTCGTGCAACTGCATTTTTAGAACCTTCGCACGACTTGCGCTGCACTTTCTTTTAACTGATACGGTTTCTTTACTCTTACGAATTCAGCATCGGCACTTTTCCACCCAATATCTTCACTGTGTCCACCAATGTGAAAGATTAGTGTTGTCGCCGTGCCAGAACGCCAAATTACGAAGTCACTTCGCTTACTTCATTATCTTATCTCCTTTCTATATTTTCTTTTGTCCAAATATTTAATCTAAATATTTTGTTTGATACCTAACTCCTAAAATATAGTGAAGCTTTTATTGCGCCATTATTTCAAATTGTGTCCCTAATTATTGGCGGCGCTGTAATCGACCTAAGAGTTATTGGCAGCAGTAGTGTAGTCAATAATAAAGATTATCGATCCCGTATTTAATCGAAGGTGAATGTATCACATTGGTTAGACCAATGGGTTGCTTACGCAGTGCGTCACAAGACGCACCTGCATATAGAAAGGGTGTATGGAGCCACCAAAGAACAATGGCGAACAAATAACACTAGTTTACAATTATTATTTTTTGTCCATGACATGAAATATGTATTATTTATGGAGGCTATGGATGGTAATTAAAAACATATTTTTTTATTTTACCTAGCACGTCACAATTCTGAGATACAGAGGTCTTTGTTTTTTATTTACTCGCAGTTCTTTAGAGACGTTTACCATTCTATTTTGTAAACAACTGTGTGATTGAAAATTCTTATTTTTATATAAAAATGCCATCTAGAGTGTGTAAACTACATATAAATCGATTTTGTTGTATTTGTGGAAAAATTGTTCCCTTAAATCGTGGTTTTCTGTAACAAAACCATTGCGAGAAGCCTATTTATAGATATTATTTTAGTTTTCCGGTGTCAAATCAAGATAAAAATTAGGTTCCTCATGTGATTTGCACTCATTACAGATTGGGTCCTCAGCTCCTAGTATTCAGGTAAAAAAGAGCACTGAAATTTGGCGAGCCAACTAACCACTTGAGCGATTGTTAGTTTTTTTAACAAGAACTTTTGGTTTTAACTCAAAATACAAAGATAGTATTATTTCCTTTATTACATTTAAATACATATTAATTACATTTTTAAATATTAAAATATATATAAAAAATATAAGAAAACATTTAAAAATATAAAAAATAGTAGCCCACCGGTATCGGGAACAGGGTCCAAACTACCGGTGGTCAGGGCTGCTGAGAAAGGAACCTCCTAACAATACGCGCCTACGCGCCGTGTCCAGAATGACTGCTTTCTGGATCAGGCCCTTGATCCAGCTACCTAACGAGAGCCTCCTGAGATGTTGATTGAGGCTCTTGCCGATTATGCCATTGGCCGGTACGACTATCGGCACAATGACTGCTGTATCCACATCCCACATGTCGACAACCTCGCGAGCCAAGTCAAGATACTTCATCTGCTTATCTTGTTCAGCTTTCACTAGGTTCTCGTCATGCGGGACTGCTATATCAACAATCATTGTTCGACGCTTTATTCGATCTATCACCACTATATCCGGCTTCTTGGTAACAATAGTCCTATCAGTGATGATAGATTGATCCCAATACAATGTGATATTGCCATTTTCGAGAACTGGTGGTACTTCTGATTCCACAAGGCCGTATTTCAGAGCAAGTTGCTGGTGGATAATCCTGGCTACAAGGTTGTGTCTAATAGTATTATTATATTCATTTATTTTAGATTTAACATCCATAAAAATTGTTAGTAACACAGAAATGCTTATGAGAAACTAATGTTAGTAATGAGACAACACACTTTAAGAACTAAATACAAAAAATAAAACAAACACCATGGGACTATCCGATACAAGTGCACGTGTTTACTTGCTTGCGTACAGTCATATCCAGCGCTCGAGCATCGGATAATCCCACCGGTTTGACAATACACACAGGATGCCGTTGCTACTAGCACGCATGCGTGTTAAGACGGAGGTGCAACTCATGCGCATAACTGCAGCAAAGCTGTCTACGTGGACCTCGGCAAACATGCCAGACGCACTGCAATACCGCAGCAGCCCCAACAGCACTCTGAATGCATTGTTGCACTGCATTCTCAGGTCACTGTACGCCCTCTGCAAATAGTCAACCCACAGGTTGCACGTGTAGAACGATTGACCGTATGCTTTAAACAACGTTATTTTTACTTTATTTGTACACCGTGCAAACCTGCAAGCTAACATATTACATCGTACAGACAATGACCTGCGCTCTCTCTCAATGTCAGTACTGTCCTTCAAATCATCAGTGACCCAGTGACCCAAATACTTCAGTATGAAATATGAATATGTTTTAGGTAAGATGAACGTAAAAAAACATGTTTAGTTGACCCAAAAAAATTATATTAGGTGTGGTACCTAAAATAATTTTTTTGGGCCTTCACATAAAGTAAGTTGGGCTTGATGAAAAATTTAACCAAATTCTAGCTTTTATCCATCTCTTTTGATTGACGCACACGAATGGTAACATCGCACGAATATTAAAAACTAGCTGACCCGGCAGACTTCATACTGCCTCAGTCGATAAATAAAAGACCTAAACTTTTGTATAAAATAAACTTAAACAAACAAAATGAATCCTTTTTTTATTAAAACAAACTTTAAAAAAAATTCTCGTTGTGAATGAATTTATTATTATTTTCGATTGATTACACATGATGATGCTTACTTACAAAACAGTTTTCCTGAAATACTGGCTATTTATAAGGTTTCAATTTGATATTGACAGACGCACACAGTTATGTTATGTATTGTTAATCAATTCAAAGCTTTCTGATAATCTATATATTTGTTTTGTTTTGTGGTGCGTAAATAAACAAAGATGACGGTTTTCCGACGCGCGAAGACGCGATGAATTGTCCATACGCGAGACAAGGAAACTCCAAGTTGATTCCGCAAATTTCCAACGACTGGCCTTGCGATTTATTTATGGTCATCGTAAAGGCCAGACGTACTGGAAATTGTAAACGTTTAAAATCGAATGGTAAATTCGTTGGAATCATTGGTATACGCGGGATCATAATACATCTTCTTTGTATTTTCCCTTTATGATTGTTACCTCAATGACGTTATTCGTCACCTTTTTCGCAGCCAGTCTTGTTCCATTGCACAGTCGTGGTTGATTAATGTTACACAGCATGATGACAACAGATCCTACTTTTAACTGCAAATTCTCAATAATCCAGACAATTCCAGTGAATTTAAAAACTCCGTGGGATAGTTGACTACGTCATCCTGGTCCATAACGGTGTCGACTGATTTGAAGGAATTGTCCCGGAAGAAAATTCTGAATGGTTGGTTGTATTGAGATCCTCGACATCTTTATTTTTCGCCGCCAATATTGCTCGATCACCCAGCCAATTATGGTTATTGAAATGATGCGCTATATCAGGGAAAACACACTGAATACGCTCCTCTTTTGAGTCTGTGACGTGACAGAAATCTGTGGGTAATGTGATGAATCCGGTCGAGGTTTCGTCCACTACGACTTTGTTATTTCCAATGTCTAACAACTGCTTCGCAAACACATTTGCAGTTTCATCTTGTTGCAAAAATACTCGCATGTTCGTTGTTAGTTGGAGTGTCTTTATGTACCGCCACAAATATGATGATTTTAGGCATGAATTAAGTGGTCGACACTTGATTAGTTTAAAAAAACATTATTTAAGTGAACAACGTTACAGTACATAAAATAGTAATGATTATTCTAGTTCTGAGATTGTATTTATAATTAATTGTTGCTAGGTTTACAATATTCATATAACCTACTTATTTGCTATTTGGAGTGGAGGTGGGTTTGCTGAACAGTTGATTGGGGAATAACTGGAAGAGTCTGACGAAAATCACCTGACAACAGAATCATGGCCCCACCAAAAATATTTTGGTTGTCACGAAGATCTTTCAACGTTTTATCCAGTGCCTCCAATTCCTCATATGGGCCATTGTGCATATTCATCCCAAACAATCAATTTGCATACCTGTAGGATCTTGGCCATTGCGCTATTTTTGGAGGTGTTGCAAATTAGACCCACATCTTTTGGATTCGAGGGGAAACATGTCGATATGATAATCGCAAACAATGTACGAATTTGATGCGGTGATGAAGATATTACGGGAATCTTTGAGCTTATCATCCTAGTGCGAATCGTTCTCGAGTAAATGTAATAGTTGACACGCCTCACGGTAAGTCGCACACAGCTGTCTATTAACTGTTCTCAGTTGTTTAAACGATGTCGGACCACGACCATTCACAAACAACAACCGCAAATAATAACAATCATCGGTATTTGGATGTATTGTGTAGATGCAACCTAGAGCGTCTGAAGCAAATACATTTGGATGTCCTTCAACTGGTGTTCCTTGTTTTCGACGTTAAAACGATTTTGATGATGCATTCCATATGTAATAGCGTGGCATGTCAGCATACAGCAAAGTGCGAGCAAAATCATCAGTTTGACAGACTGTGAAGACTTGTTAATGTAGTCGACGGTGGACTGTCTACCGCGTTCGATTTATTAAAATAAACTCGTTGACCATTTTCTAAATGGACTGCTAAATGGACTACTGTAGGGTATCTTTCATGGATCGTAAATAAAAAGATACGCCAAATTGCTTCGTTGCTACTTACATAGCGACCCATCTGGTACTGTGATACTTCATTTGCATTGGTTACAGCAAAGACGACCATATCGCTACCTTTGTTAACGATGTACTTTATCGACTTCACAGAGTTACAATATTCCACATTGATGTGTCTCAAAAGCTTTGGACAATATTGGCGAGTATGGCATAGTCCAACGATTGTCTATATCAACATTTTGTCCTCTTACCTTCAAAACTACCGATCGCCCATTGTACACAACTGATCGCCGACGACACAATGGGTATCCATCATTGCCCGTTATGGTTTCAGCAATCAGGTCTCTTGGGTATCGCTTGGAACACTTGCCGTTGACCATACAGGGCGAATTGTAATTGAAAACTCACCAAGGTCCATGAATCATGTGTTTGGTAACTACTGGATGCAATATTGGGTCAAATTTTTCATCAGAAATTTCAGCTGAAATTGTGGAATCAATTTCATCTGGCCTTATTTTGTCCACTAACCGGACTAAAATGTGCGCATGTGGCAGACCATGCTTTTGACATTCTACAGAGTACATCCAACAACGAACTTGGCCATACACGCGATGCTTTATGAAGAAATTCATGAGAGATTTAAATTTTTGTTTAAAACTCTGGCAGTGATGACATGTCTATCAACTGATGTTTGGCTATGTAGCAATTCCTTCTTGATTTCGGACCATTGTGGGTTACAGGTGAATGTAACAAATAAGTCTGGGCGGCCATAATGCCTAACATATGACATAGCATCCTGAGCATATTCGTGCATGTGGCGCGGGCTTCCTCCTATGTAAGTGGCTGAAAAAATTGACATTCTTCCTACATTACATTGCCATCGGCATTTGTAGCATCACGGAGATGAACGTATTCCTCTGATCGCAGCTGTCGTTGGTTCAAACGGATGTATGTCAATCGTTCAATTTAAATTTTGACATACATGTCAACTGCAAACTAATGAAAAAGTAGTCGACTCATCAAAATGATTGAATGATTTATTGTATTTACCTATTGTTTTTTATTTAATTCCGAGCATTTTCATATTTATTCACCTTTTAAACCTTCTCTGACTTCCACAAGTAATTCAAGACCAAAATAAGTCAAATCGGTCCAGCCGTTCTCGAGTTTTAGCGGGACTAACGAACAGCAATTAATTTTTATATATAGATGTGAAAGTCTGTGAGGATGTATGGATATTTGTTACTCTTTCACGTAAGAACGATTGATCAGATTTGTTTGAAATACCAGGATATAATACATTGGGTTTTTGACTTCCACGCGGACGAAGCCACTGACAAAAGCTAGTTATAAATATTTACATGTCGTCATTTTGGGGTCCAATTTGTACACATCGAGCCGACAGAGTTGTTAGAGTATACGATCTAGAGCTATACGGTTAAACCAGTGTTTATCTATAACCTCACTAATCAGTTGATGAGACCGGTCTAGTTCTAGACCGAAGTTGAACGTAAGACGATCCAACAAACACGCCTAGTCAGGTGCTATTAATACAGCCTTTAATCAAGGCAACTTGCTGCAATCAGCTTCATTATGTCGATCGATAGCGAAGCGAGATATCGAAGCGATATAACTAAAATGCTTTACTGTTTATTGTTAAAAGTTGCTATTACCTAATATCTATTTCTAGGTAGTGTAGCGAGATGGTTAAAGAAAACACCAATTCACACCACTTTAAAATTTGCATATAATTTTGACAAAAAATAATAAAAATACAACAATAATACAAAAACAAGTATATGGTTAACTGCAGATTGAGAAATATTTGGTTTTTAAAAAAGAGGGACGAGTCAAACTTAGTGGTTAACCAGATATAACGGAAATTATCTTCACGCACGACCTATCCCCAATACGATTGCAATCGATTAAAATATAGGCCTATGCACGTCGATTTATAGGTTCCTCTTTGTAACGTATACTAAGTTAAACCGTGAAATACACGTTACATCAGGATGCGTAATTAGCTAACAAGAGAAAATGAATAATAGATAATCTACTTCAGTAAAATAGGTAATGTAAAAAGGTTCTTTATAACCAGTCGGGTGCAATAATCCAGAAGGACACCATCAGTGCTGCGTATAGCGACGGCAGTAAGTTGCCGTCTATAAAGACGTCAAGCTCTGCGACAGATGACAAATGTCCGCAACGAGAATGATGATCCAACACGTCGCATCCCTCAGATTAACCCGACGGCTGGTAGACCGTCGGGGAGAAGCCGAAATTCAGCTTGTATGGTCGTCCTCTAAAGACAAATAAACAGAACGATCAGACCAAGGTTACAAGTAGAATCTTCAATTTAGCTAGCGAGAATTGCCGGTAGAACAGATTAGAATAGTAAAGGGAAAGAACAGACGTAATACGTACCAGTTGTACGGAAGAGTTGTACACAGAACTTTATCGCTTTGAGCGGATAGCACTTTTTAAAAGTATCACTTGATAAATACACGGAGGCTTTGTTATAGGAAATTTAAGCGTAGAGGTACCTAAAATAAAAAAATGATCAGATACGTTCGGATTCAATCTGCCAGTTGACAAGAAAAATTTCTTGGCGTTCAATTTTACAGGATCGAAATTTGAAGTAGAACAAAAAATATAAAGGCCAGTGTTTCTAAAAAAGGTTGATTTAGAAACCAAAAAGTTACGTCCGCAGCGGATTCACGCTGCAGTAGATGTTTCATTCTCTTAAGTATGTAGGTACAAAGGAAAATGCAGAACCCTTATCCCTAACCTTCTTCGTTTGTCCATCTGTCCGTCCGTCCGTTTATTCATTTATCCGTATGTCCACCTGTGCGTATGTCCATCTGTCCGAAAACATGTGGTATTAAGTTCAAATTAACATCAAATATACATACTGTAGCGAGACGGTTAAAGAAAACACCATTTTCACACCACTTTTATAATTTCGACAAAACAAAAATAATAAAAATACAGCAGTAATATTAAAAAAATATAAAAAAGGTATATGGTTAACTGCAGATGAGACTATATTTGGTTTTTGTTTAAAAAGAGGGACGAGTCAAACTTAGAGGTTAAACAGATATAACGGAAATTATCTTCGCGCACGACCTATCCCCAATACGATTGCAATCGATTTATAGGTTCCTTTTTTATAACGAACACTAAGTTGAATCGTGAAATACACGTTACATCAGGATGCGTAAAACAGAAAATTATTAATAGATAATCTATTACAGTAAAATAGAAAAATAGATAATGTTAAAAGGTTCCTTATAACCAGCCGGGCGTAACTATCCAGAAGGACACTGTCAGTGCTGCGTACGGCGACGGCAGCAAGTAGCCGTCTATGAAGGCGTCAGGCTCTGCGTCGTTGACAAATGTCCGCAACACGCCGCTGACCTCAGTTTAATCCGACGGCTGATAGCCCGTCGGGGGGAAAAGCCGAAATTCGGCTTGTAATGGTCTGTGTACGTTCTGTGTGCAACTCTTCCATTCAACTGACGACAGTTGAATGGAAGAATTGCACACAAAACTTTATCGCTATGAGCAATTTTTAAAAGTAGCACCAGATAGACACACGTACAGTATGGTGCAAAACTGAACCAATGTTTTAAAAAAAACAAAAACTATTATTTTCTTCTGTTTTTAATTCTGTTGTTACATATTAACTTAGCATTAAGAAATGACACTTACTATCTTTCAAACGAAGCAACAACATGTTTGAACTTGTTTATTTCGTTAAATATGTGACTCAGTTAAGCACCGCACCTTGACAAGAGGACATTATAATTTTTTTAACGTTAAAATAAAACAATAATAGGCAGATCCATACCGCAAACAGTTTATACCTCTCTTAATAAACAATATCTATTACAAATAAATACAGTTTCCACAGATTTTAAACATGAAGCTACTTTCAAGTTCCTTTCGTAATACAATTAAAGAGATGTTATTGAAAGGCAATAGTACGCGTCAAATTGCTGCACTATTAGATGTGAGTCAAAGTACGATTTAAAGAATAAGAATGACGTGCATAAATACTTTGAAAACGAATCTTGGTGGTCACCCGAGGAAGTTAAATACCAGGGACAGTCACCGTCTTATTAAATACATGGCTACTAAAGAAGCTCTATCGACGTCTCACGCATCTAAACTTCTTCAACGGGATACTAGTAAGTCAATTAGTAAGTGGACAGTTCAGCGAGAATTAAGAAGAAATAATTTTCAAGCTATAGAGAAAAAAAAAAGAAACCATATTTGAGCAAAAAAAAAAGATCAAGATTAGACTTTGTAAAAAAATATGAAGGCTGGTCAGAAGAGGATTGGAAATAGGTAATTTTTTCAGAAGAAACTAAGATTAATCGATTCACAACTGATGGTCGTCAATGGAAATGGAAAAGAGAAGGTGAGCCAGTAAATCAAACAGATTATATTCAGACTGTTAAACATGGAAGAGGGAACGTTATGCTTTGGGGGTGCATGTCAGCTTATGGGTTGGGTCCTATGCAGAGAATTGTTGAAAAAATGAATAAAGAAATGTATTTAGATATTTTAAAGCATAATTTAATTGAAGTAGTGGAGAATATGCCTTATCCGATTAATAATATAACTTTTCAACAAGACAATGACCCAAAGCATAACGCGAAGATAGTGAAGAACTGGCTTGTTTCTCAAAACTTTCAGTTGCTACAGTGGCCGGCCCAAAGCCCGGATTTAAACCCCATTGAAAATTTGTGATCACAATTAAAACACAATATCTTTAATGATTATGATTCACCACCATCGTCGTTAAATGAATTATGGAATAGAGTTGAAGAACAATGGGAAAAACTTTCACGCGATTATTGTGAAAAATTAGTGAACAGTATGCCAAGAAGATTAGCAGCGGTTAAGAAAGCTAAGGGCTTATGGACGAAATATTAGAAATTGTAATAACTGACTTTGCCATTTCGGTTCAAAAGTGATTCAGTGTTATCTTGTAATTTTTTGTTACTAATTTTATAATGTTGTGATCTAACATTTGATAATAAATACGCTACAATAATTAGACCGTATTTTAATTATCACCTTAGGAAATTCTCATTCTACATTAGAGAACAACAATATCGCTATGTATTGGTTCAGTTTTGCACCATACTGTAGGTTTAGTTATTCCGAAAATAAAAATAATCCGCAGCGAATTTACGCTGCAGCACCCCTTTTCCAGCAAAAAAAAAGTGTGGCAACCCTAAAAGGAAGTAACAACCCTAAGTGAGTGACCACTATGTATGAGAGTGTCAAACCTATAACAGAGTTAAATGTATAAGGAGGAGACAACCCTAGAGAGGAAGACAACCCTGCTAGAATTAAATAAGCTAACCTAAATAAACTAAATCAACCTATAAATGATATGACTCAGCAAACGAATTAAAGACTAATTAAATCTAATCAACAACATCGCAGTGCAGCTGATACAGAATAAAATTGAAAGTCGACCTTCACTTAAACGTTATCAATGCGAGCTCCAGATGTGTCCACTAAACCTAACAAAAACAAAGGTCAAGAAATCTAGGAATTAATTAATGAAAAATAAACGACCTAATTAAATCCTGGGGATCCCCTTAATATATACAAGAACAAAGAATAATAAACGACTTCAGTCGGACTTCAGAAGGACAAAACAACTTCAGTCAGACAAAGAAAATTAATACTAATAAGAAAGGTTAAATTACCGTAGTTAATTATTTAAGAATATCTTTTATATGATATTTGCCGGTATGAGAGGAATCACAGTCTTGTAGGACATATGTGGTCCTAGAGACGACCCTGATCACTTGGCATTTAATAAAGCGAGGAGCAAGCTTTCCAGAAAAATATTCACTAGCTGAAGACTTTGAAAAATTACGCCTCCATACAATGTCGCCAGTGTCAAGTGTAATTGCTGTCCGGTTTGTATTATAAATTCGAGAATTTCGTAGGAGAGCAGAAGAGAGGTTGTCTGCCACTTTCGCATAAGCCTCAGCCAGAGAAGTCAGATTCTTTGCGTGTTGTTCCCGAATTTCAGCTAAATTAGTGCTTAGAGTCTGGCTACCAGCGCGAACTGAATCCATACAGACTTCTCTACCGAATATGAGGAAGTTTGGTGTAAAACCTGTCGCTAAATTAATACAGGAATTAAGATAAAGTTCGACTTTGGGTAACAATTTTGCCCAGTTTCTTTGGTTCTCACCAAACAATATGCTCAAACACGTCACGACACTTAGGTTATAGCGTTCTACCGTGTTGGCTTGCGGAGTATAATAAGGGGTATATGTTGGGGAATCAATGTGAATTGACCTAAGAAAATGTATAAACTGATTACTACGAAAAACTGTAGCATTGTCACAGAGTATAGACCTAAATACTTCAGATTCCAAGGATTTAATAACTGAACTTGCGTCAACCTTTTTAAGAGGAACAAGCCAGACATATTTAGAGAAAACGTCGACCATAGATAGAATATATTTATACGCATAATAAGCGATAGGTAAAGGTCCTATGATGTCGATAGAAATCATTTGTAATGGCAAGGAAACAACCTTGGGATAACACATTTGACCGCGTGGTTGAGTATTCGCGATCTTATAGGCTTTACATGTCTCACATTGTCTTATTGTTTTCGTAACATCCCGATACATGTTCGGCCAATAGAAGACATCCTTGAGCTTAAAATAAGTCTTTGTGACTCCAGGATGTATAGAGTGAGGATTATTATGGACCTCCCAAATTGCGGATGGAACCTTTTCAGCGGGTAAAACCACGCGCAAAGGATCAGAACACAAAGGACTAACTATCGGCATGCGTCTTAGAAGAACACCGTTCCGAATGGTGTACGCTGGAAACATTTGTAGAGTATCGCGACCACCTAAATAAACCTTTTTATACCATCTATCATTAGTATGGTCTGGACCTTGATCGAAAGTAACTGGACTAGCATACATTCTAGATAGAGCGTCTGGAACGACGTGTTGTGCACCCTTGCGATGAACGATATCAAAAGTATATTGAGAAATAATAGTAGCCCATCGAGCTAAACGTCCGGAAGGGTTATTCAGCGTAAGAAGCCATTTAAGGCCATATGATCCGTTATAACAGTGAACTTCATCCCATCTAAATAGCAGCGGAAATGTATAATAGAATCAAGAACAGACAAAAGTTCACGTTCAGTAGTAATATAATTTACGTTCAGCTTTGGAGAATAAGCGAGAATAATAAGCAATAGGATGTTCAACGTTATCAATTTTTTGTGAAAGAACTGAACCAAGACCAACAGATGATGCATCGCATTGTAAAATGAAAGGCTTCGAACAATCGGGACAAGCCATAACAGGAGTCTTAATTAGCGCCTCCTTTAATTTCATAAATGCTCTATCGGTGGCATTATCGCAACTTATAGGGTCACGACCCTTCCTTTTTCCTATGAGGGCAGTGAGTGGAGCTATTATGGATGAAAAACCATCAACGAAACGTCTATAATAGGAACACATTCCAATGAAACTGCACAGCGATTTAGCGGTAGTAGGAGTTGGATAGTCCTTAATTGCATCAAGCTTGCTGGGATCAGTTTGTAAACCCTTTTCTTTTACAATATAACCCAAATATTTTAATTCGCTTTTACAGAATTCACATTTTTTTAGGTTAATAGATAAACCGGCTTCCTTAAGGCGTTTTAGTACTTTTCTAAGGAGTGCAAGGTAACTGTTGAAATCTTTGGAAATCAAAATTAGGTCATCAATATAACCGAAAACAAAGTTATCACTAGTTGAAGTAAATTCAAAATTGACAATCATATCCGTAAGACGCTGCATTTCAGAATCTGCATTTGTGAGACCAAATGGCATTCTGACAAATTCGAATAAACCACGTTGAGGTATTATAAAGGCGGTTTTCTCACAACTCTCCTTATCGGCAAGGGGGATCTGCCAAAATGCGCTTCTAAAATCAAGCGAGCTCATGTATATACCTTGCACCGCGAAGGTTATCAAGGATATCGTGAATACGGGGAAAAGGATAAGAATCCCTGATAGTAACGCTATTCAACTTCCTACTGTCAACGCAGAAACGAACAGAACCATCCTTCTTAGTAACCATTACCACTGGACTGGCCCAACGAGAACGAGAGGGACGAACGACACCCATCTCCAACATCTTATCGATTTCCTCATTGAGTATTTTTAGTTTAACAGGAGAAAGAGGGTAAAATCGTTGTCTAATAGGTGGTCCTGTTGTGTTTATTTTGTGTGATAGCCAGGTAGTCTTACCAAGGCCAATTTTATCAGACGAAATATCTTCAAATTCATCAATGACCTTTTGTAGGCTTAGTTCTTGATCAGGTGAAAGAATGTTACGAGGATGAATGTAACGAATCTCTTCAATGGAAGAAATCTGAGGAGGAGGAGAATGAGTATCGGAAGGAAGGAACATATTACCTTTGATACTTTTGTTAAATGCTCGGCTAAAAACGGAAGTTAAACCAAACATGTTCCAGAATTCGACACCTAAGATTACAGAAGAAGACATAGAACGTGCTACTAAAAACTCATGTACAAATATTGTACCATTAAACTTAACTGGAAGATAAATAGTTCCCAAAATATCGATAGGCGAATTATTAGCAGAAATAACACGAGGACATGAATCATTTGTGTTCAGTGAGATACCTAGTTGCTGAGTTAAGCGATCACTAATAAGGGACATTTGTGCACCAGAGTCAAGGAGAGCTTTAACAACTTGGTTACACAATAAAATCTCGATAAAAGGGCGGTTATCAGGCGAATCGGACGCTATCACCGGTGACACTATACGGAGCAATGCGTGTTGCCGGTGGTTTAAATATTTTTTTGGATTGCATTTTGGGCAATCACGAGTTATAAAACCAGGTGTGCGGCACTTAAAGCATAGCACACCAGGAAAATTAGGGCAAGAACGATAGGAGTGTCCAGGTATTTTGCATTTAGGACACTGTTGTCTACTGGTTACTCTTGAAAATGATTTAGTGGATTTGGTCAAAAAACTTTCAAAATAAGATACTATATCAACAAGTTCATCCAAGTTTTTAAATTTCTGAATTGATAGACATGGAAAATATTTATTGTGCATATTATGGATAATTATTTCTAATAAATCATCTTTACTAATCGGTTTGCGCAAGGAATTGTTCAATTGAGAGATTTTCCTAGTAAAATCTCTAACAGATTGATCAGGCGTTTGTTCAAGAGTTCTAACCTGTTGCTGAGTTTTGGACTCGAAATCTATAGGTCCAAATGATTTTAAAAAGTTTTGTTTCAATTCAGGATAAGACATATCAGGTCGGCGAATTGACCTGTAATACTCCAAAGCGTCGCCGGTCAAGAGTTCATAAAAGCGTTTAAGGAGATAACCGTCTGATATGTCGTCTCCCTCTTTTCGTTCCTCAATAGACGTGAAGAACTCCCTAACACAGACGTATCGCCAGAGAAACTAATGTGCCATTTCATAAGCGAGGATCTTTTATGTGGGAAAGGCGGACAATCTTCAGATTTCATAGGAGATGGAAGACTAGAACTTGGAGTTTCCCTAGGTGGAATCGGTGGCGGGCTAGAAATAATCGGGCTTTCGCGAAGGGGTGTCTCACTAATAGAAGCTTCTTCTGCCATGTTTTATAACTTAAAAGAAAAATCAGGGATAAATGACAAATCTGCTGAACCTAGCTGGAATGCGTTAGATACCGAGTAGTAAGATCGATAGAGAAATAGGACGACAAATAAACGACAAAGGAAACAGCTGGGCTAAGAATCAAAAAAGGAAATAGACACTAGCAAACCAACATTCAAAAAAGCTTACCTTATTATCGCGACGCCTAAACATCCACACATCAAACACACACAACGGGAAACTAACTACAGCTACCTACAGGAATGGAATAAAACACGGGAAGAATATGTATTTCTTTGGAGGAGAAATAAAAGAGATAGATATTGGGTATGGTTACAAAGTTATTCTTTGAAATTATATTCACAAACATCACATTAAAACAAGGAACACAAACTTCAGTAAGCAGTTTCGTAGTCCAATCGCATATGAGGTATATTCAACGAAGCATCCGAGACACAAACTCCTTTCTAGTTCCACACCGGATTCTGTCTGATACTAAAATCTGAAACTCACAATAAAATTAAAATTTGCTCATTAATCCAGTCATTATAGTAAGTTCACCTCGGAATTCGAGATACCCAGCTGTAAGTCTGTAAATACTTGTATATTGACACCTTAAAAGTTGTCTTAAAACCTACATATGGTAGGGTGTAAGCAACTATTAAATTTCAAGGTCAAAGGTGACAAAAATCGGTTTTTTGCGCTTTTTTTAGAAATATCTCATTTCCTATGGGTTTTTGCTATTTGTATTTATTATCAACTAGCTTCTGCCCGCGACTTCGTCCGCGTCAAATTTTTGCTCCCCTTACCCTTCCCGTCGCATCGATTTGCCTGCTAGTTTTCGTCCATTTTCGCTCCTTGAGTTATAGTGAGTCAACCTTAAAAGATAGACATATGCTCTTGGGACTTTTTTTTTGAACTTTTTAAAAATAACAATCCCGTCATACATGATTTTTGCGTTACTTTAACCGTTTACGCAGCGCACGCAACGGAAACTCTCAGAAGGAATAAATTTTCCCCGTTTTTGCAACATTTTTCATTACTGTTCCGCTCCTCTGAGGTGTAGCGTGATGTTATATAGCCTATAGCCTCCCTCGATAAATAGGCTACCTAACACAAAAAGAATTTTTCAATTCGGACCGGATTCGATTCGGAGATTAGCGCGTTCAATCAAACAAACAAACTCTTCAGCTTTATAATATTAGTATAGATAATTAGTTGACCCAGCGAACTTCGTATCGCCTCAGATTCAATAAATGTTGTTATAAACGTACCAAGTTTGACAACCTGGTACGCGGTGGTGATCTGGTAAGCGTTTTCTAGCTGACACTCATATGTTAGGTTAGCTCCTACCCAGTTATGATGACCTGGTACTTCGAAGGCATAAAGCGTTTTCTAGCTGACACTCCTTTGTTTGGTAAGCTCCTGTCAAGTTATGATAACCTGGTACTTCGAAGGCAACGTTTTTGTCATAGTACCACGTTTTATAGTGACTTGTATTCTCTTTGACGTTTTATGTGACGTCTCACGGGAACGCGGTCGTAAAAAGGGGAAAAAAAAAAAAAAAAAAAAACGGGATAAAAAGTATCCTATGTCCTTCTCCTGGCTCTAAACTACCTCCCTGCCAATTTTCAGCTAAATCGGTTCAGCCGTTCTTGAGTTATAAGTGAAGTAACTAACACGACTTTCTTTTATATATATAGATATTGTACGCTGCCAGGCCAGATCTCAATTCAATTACGCAGTGGAAGTTTTTGATGGGGGGCTCTGGCGCCGGGGGTCCGCCGTGCGCGGAGCCAAACTACAATATGCAAAGGGAACAATTGCAAATAAATTAACTACACTAAAACGAACAAAGGAACTCACCTGAAGGGCGACGACCGCCTGCTTCTTGGGATTACCTGGATCTTTGTATGTAAGTGAATGTGTATGTATCGTGTTGTGACTTGTAAGTGGGGTTTCCAGAACACCAGGCCGCTGCCACTCGCCAGAGATTCACTCCAACATGCGGTTCAAACACTTAACCTTAAAGTTCTTTAATATCAAGAAACTAAACCCGTATTCCTTCACCAAAAGGGGTTATTGTAACACTAAATCATTAGGTCATGACGTATTGTCCGCAAAACGACCGATTTTCAAGGATTGATTTACAAAAAACTCGTGGAAGCAAAAATCTGTCCGACGCTCTCAAAGACCAAACTAAAAAGGGGGGAAAAAGAAGTGACAAGTGTCAAAATCAAACTTGACGAGTCAGATGTCATTCCGTTCGGGCGGCGCGTTCCGAAAGCGCATAGAGTAACCAAAGGTTCGTTCCGAAACATCTACCCCCCCCGGACGGGCCTTCCCGTCCGCTAATCAATTGGCAATCTTGACAAGGTTGCGACCGCTCTCTTCACGACCGATCCGTCCACCAAAACCTCTGCAAAACGAGGAACCCCGTCAGTGCCAGCCACCAGATTGAGAATGCGCCCCCGGCGCCAATACAACGGCTTAAGGTTGGCATCCTTAATCAGGACGAGGTCTCCAATTTTGGGCGGATGCGTTTTATCAGTCCACTTGACGCGCTGCTGGAGGATGTGCAAATACTCCAAGCTCCAACGCTTCCAAAAACTCTGAGCGAGCTGCTGCACCAACTGAAACCGCGATAGCCGATTTTGGCTCACATCGACAAGAGGGTACTCGGGCAGGGCGACAAGTGGCTATCCAATCAAAAAATGGCCCGGGGTCAGGGCCTCCAAGTCGTTCGGGTCCGAAGACAGCGGGCACAATGGACGCGAGTTCAGTGCAGCTTCAATGCGGCAAAATACCCTAGCTAACTCCTCAAAGGTGAGAACGGTGTCTCCTAACGATCTGCGCCAGAGTCCCTTTGCCGCTTTCACCGCGGCTTCAAAAATACCCCCCCAATGGGGGCAGGCTGGCGGGTCAAACAACCAAGTGACCCCTCGGCGGGCTAATTTGTTACCAATGTCAACCTGGTTCTCAGCAAGGAAGGCAAGTAACTATTTGAAGGAGGTATACTCCTTCAAATAGTTACTTGTACCCTTGTAGTTAGTACCGCAATCAGACCTGATCAAAGTAGGTAACCCACGGCGAGACACAAATCTATCCAAGGTCGCCACAAAGGCCTCCGTCGAGAGGGAGGTTACCAACTCCAAGTGCACTGCCTTAGTTGACAGGCAGACAAACACACACAAATAAGCCTTAACAATTTTACTATTCCGAAGAGGAGACGTCTTCACCAAAAAGGGACCAGCAAAGTCCATTCCGACGCCTGCAAAGGGTCTCGCCTCATTGACACGATCAGCCGGCAAGTCTCCCATCATTGGCTGCATAGTAGAGGCCTTAGTCCGGTAGCACGGCAAACAACGGAAGACGATGCTACGAATAGTACGACGGGCCGACAATATCCAAAA
The DNA here is from genome assembly GCA_932294355.1 of Aporophyla lueneburgensis. Lineage (NCBI taxonomy): Eukaryota > Metazoa > Arthropoda > Insecta > Lepidoptera > Noctuidae > Aporophyla > Aporophyla lueneburgensis. The sequence goes on along the minus strand of OW028758.1, from coordinate 7,128,522 downwards.
CTCTCGCTGCAGAATGGCCAACAGCGCATTGCAACCGGCATGCGAGTTCTTAATGTGACGATCAGTCACCAACAATTTAACCAAATGGCCCTCCTTAGGCAACAAAAGGGGGTGACGGGCCCCATAAGGAAGGCTAGAGTGCTTCAACCGTCCCCCAACACGCAAGAGACCCGTATCGTCCAAAAAGGGGTTCAATTTACTAATGGCTCCCGACAATTTAGCCTTACCAGACTTCAAAATTTCAATCTCCTTCTCAAAGTGTGCAGCCTGCACGGAGCGGACCCAAAGGAGGAGTGATTCCTGTCGCTCCTGAGGAGAGAGAACCAGAGACAGGCGTTTGTTCCCGGAGTTCCTAGAATTATGACCAAAACGCCTGATCCACGAGGTAACGTTCAACAATTTGTCGAGGGAGCTGTATCGATTCAACAAAAATTCAGGGTCAAACGGAGGGTCCTTCGTTCCAACAGCGAGCACCTTGAGCCCGGGCAAAGGACCCGACATCAAGACTGGCGTTCGAGGCCAATCATCCTCGGGGTGAGTCAGCCAGTCTGGTCCCCACCATAGGGGGTGAGCAATCAGGCGGGGTGCCATGCACCCACGTGAGGCCACGTCGCCCGGGTTCAAATCTCCAGGCACGTGCCTCCAAATCAAAGGCGTTTCAGAATTTTGAATCTGGGACACTCGGTTCGCAACAAAGACCTCCAAAGAGTGGACGGACGTCTTCAACCAACACAAAACAATTTGACTGTCCGTCCAGGCGTAAGAAGCCCGAATGTCCACAGTTCCACCCAAAGTGTGAGCAACGTGGTTCAATAGACGCACAAGAAGCGCCGCCCCTGACAATTCTAATTTAGGGATGGTCAGTGCCGTCCGGAGGGGGGCCACCTTGCTCTTGGCCATGACCAGTGACAACTTCACCTGGCCTGTCGCGCTAACGGTGCGCAGATAAACAACAGCTGCATAACCGTGCGAAGATGCATCACTAAACCCATGAAGGGTAGCAGTGTAGCTCCCAGGGGGGAGGATAGCGCGGGGTAACACGACCTCGTTGACTGCAGGGAGTGCGGATACAAATTGGAGCCAATCTTCCAACAGGGTTTCCCGAAGTGGCTCGTCCCAACCAAGTCCCGCAGTCCAAAGGCGCTGAAGAAAACATTTCGCCCAAAACAATACCGGGCATATCCAACCATTCGGGTCAAAGGTCCTCGCGACAGTAGACAACACCAGTCGTTTAGTCCAAGTGTGAGGTGACTCCAAGTCGACATCGTATGTGAAGATGTCTTGGACTGGTCGGTACTGAACACCGAGAACTGGTATCATAGCAGGGTTGTCAACATTTTCAAACAAGAGCGGGTCCTGCCTATGATCCTCCGGTAAACCTTCCAATAGCGCTGGCGAGTTGGACACCCATTTACGCAACTCATAGCCAGCGGAAGCCAAAATACCAATCAATTCGTCACGCAACAGGACGGCTTCCCCAACTGTGGGAGCTCCAGTACAAACGTCGTCAACATACAAGTCCGTTTTCAAGATGGCGGACGCACGAGGGAACTTCAAACGCTCTCGGTCCGCGAGCTCCCAAAGGGAACGAATAGCAACAAAAGGGCTCGATCGGAGGCCGTACGTATTCGTATTGAGCTCATACACAATCATGGGATCCTGGGGATTCTCTCGCCACAGGATCAACTGATAACGTCGGTCATCCTTGTGAATAACCGTTTGGCGGAACATCATTTTGATGTCGGCCACAAAAACTACCTGATGACGACGGAAAGACGTAATGACGTCATAAAGATCCCTCAACAATTTGGGGCCTGGATGCAAGCAATCATTCAAGGAGACACCAGACGAAGTCCGCGCAGACCCATCAAACACCGTGCGCAGCTTACCGGTGGATGGCTTGAGGACCGCGTGATGCGGCAGGAAATAATGCTCACTTGAGCGCCAATCCAAATTTGACACCGACATGTGTCCCAAATCTGCGTATTCCCGCATGAAATCCAAATATTTCTGCCGCAGCACTGGGTCCCTGCTCATGCGGCGCTCCATTGCCAACAATCTCTTCTCGGCCGTAGGTCTGGATTCGCCGAGAGGTGGTCGCACCGCAACAAAAGGCAACCTGGTCACAAGCCGGCCGGAATGGAGTCGACCTGTGTTGTTCTGGTAGAACAACTCGCACTCCTCGTGTTCCGGGTTCAAACGGGCTACCTGAGGGGGCTCTTCAACCTCCCAAAACCTCTGAACGGCGTCAGAGAGGGCGGAGCCGGATGACAACACAAAATCTGGTTCAGGTGTAGGGGGGACCCTCAGCACTGGTCCCATCAACGCAAAGCCAAAGATGGTCGAGACAGCCACCAAACCGCGTGGCTGCAGAACCTTTATATCACCCAAAAATATTCTCCCTAGTACATCGGAACCCAACAACAAATGCGCTGTACTAGGGGAATCAAACCGGGGGTCAGCCAATTCCAGGCCTGACGTCAACCGGACGATTTCTGAAGACAGCTGACATTGAGGATGACTACCCAAAATATTCGTCAGAACAACGGCCGAAGCAACAATTTTAGGTGCCAGACAATTCAGAGGAGTGACCTCAAACCAAGCCAGTCCGTTGGGGGTGACATCTGTTTCGCCCACTCCCCTAATTTTGCGTGAAAAGTCACGCACATCAAGGCCCACCTGTCCCGCTAAAGAAGATGACAAAAGGCAACCCTGGGCTCCCGTGTCCAAAATGGCACGGACCACAACAGAATCCCCCATGGGCCCCCAGACCCTGACCGATGCCGTTGGCAACAAAACCGTTTCGATCTGAGGGGGTTCCTTAGCGGGGCAGGCGCCAATGTCCTAACAATGCCTGGGCGGCGACCGATCGCCGCACCCAGGCTCAAGTCTTTCCCGACGAGGATAAAGGTCAAATTCCTCGTCCGCGCGGTGTCCCGAGCCACGCGCCATCGCTGGAAGGGCATATCCCACCGGATGCCTGAATGGCGGGGGGCGTGACTCCAACCGGGGACGTTCCGCCAAAGGAGGGGAGGGAAGGCGGTGCTGGTCTGGCCAGCGCTGCCTAGCAACAGCTACGTAACTACTTTTACGTGGGGAGACCAAATGGCGATCGCGCGGCTCCCGATCAACTTGCGCGGGGGGTGGAGTGCGGCGCTCAAAATTGCGGGCCTCTCCCCGGTTCTGAACCGGCGAGGCAGAAGCCCGGTGACCAACTCCATGGTGCCCCCTCGTACGCGAACCTTCAACAGAGGCTGGTCTGCCAGCGTGGTTCGCGTTAGCGCACAATATGTCCAAATGGGACCCCCTACAAATTCCACAAGGGCGGGGGTTGGGGCAGTCCCGATGGAAGTGAGCCCCCAAACATGAGAAGCACAGACGGCGTGCGCTGGCAACTCGGCGGCGGGCACTCACGTGCAATTTCAAAAAGGCCGCGCAAGTTGCCATGCCATGCCCCGTGTCCTTACAGAACTCACAACCAGGACGACTCTGGGTGGCAGCAAAACGAGCGGCGGGACGACCATCAACAGGCCCGCGAGCCCTAGTCCGTCCCTGGTCTCGTGGCCGGGAAGACGGTTGGCGTGACTCGGTGGCAACGCTAGAGTTGTCCATAAACCGACACTCATCCTCTAAAAATTTGACGAGGTCACCAAATGGGGGGAGGTGTGTGACACTATCCCCACCATACTTCTGCTCGAAACGAGCCCTCAAATCAGCTGAAAGACGTTGCAGCACCACATGTACCAAAAGGTAAGACCAATGGTCCACCGGCAACTCCAATCGCTTTAAAGCGTTGGTCGCTGCCACCAACGGGTTCAACAGGTCAGTACGCAATGCTGATAATCTTGTAATGACCGGTAACCCCAAAATCTGTTTGATGTGAACATCAGCCAAACAACGCTTGTTTTGATACCGCCGGGTGAGTAGTTCTAAATCGGTAGGGTAGGCTGAGTCAGTCACCGACAAATGCTGCACCAAGGCTCGGGCCTCACCTTCTAGGACAGACAACAAATAGGCCAACTTTTGGGCGGGTCTGAGGTCCGAGCGTGCATCAACTAAACTTTCAAACAGGTTTTGGAAACCTAACCACTGGTCCAAGCGACCGTTAAAGTGTGGCAGTTCCAAGGTAGGCAGTCTACTCAATAGTCCGGGACCTGAAACAACCGAGGTCTCCGGCTTGACCTGGACTGGTGTCTGGCTCTGCAATATTTCCCGAGCACGTTGACCAATAACATCCCCCAGGTCCAAGATCTGGTCGTAGTCAGCAAGGACCTTGTCACGTGCTGCCTGGTCCAGCACTTCCAGAGCCACATCACAAATGTACTCGTTGTAGCGGGTAAGCAGAGCATCAACGTTGCCGAGTCTCACGTTCAACTGCTCGAACCGAGCCAGAGTGACCGCTTCAAGATCTGGGCGCTCAGCGGTTGCTGCAGCTGAAGTGAACCACCGTAGCTGTGTGGTCAATCCACTGATTGCCTCTCTCACCGCTTTGTGTGCCATTGCACAAACAATACAATTAAAATAAACCAAGCAAAAGGTTTCAATCCAAACTGACTAATCAGCAACTCAAGAAATAACAAAATACTGGTTCCAATTTAATGAACAAAATAAAGTTTTGTTTTAATTCAAACCAATGTCAACGGTACAACAATAATAAACCTTTCTTCCAACTTTCAATGTTAATGCTCAATAATGCCAATCAACACTGTAAGCATATAACCAGGCTGACTATGGTAACTTCAGTTTACCCGACAACATGAGTTACTCGACTCAATAAATTTAAACAAATTATTTCAAATAACAATTAATCACCATTAACAAACATTTACAGCGAATTACTCCCTTATAGAGACTGCCAAGTAATTAGCCTACTGTAAATTACCAATTTGGTGGTTATGTCTTATAACCGCGCTCTGAATACCAAAAAATGTACGCTGCCAGGCCAGATCTCAATTCAATTACGCAGTGGAAGTTTTTGATGGGGGGCTCTGGAGACAAGAGTGGCTAGCGTACTGTCCGCCGTGCGCGGAGCCAAACTACAATATGCAAAGGGAACAATTGCAAATAAATTAACTACACTAAAACGAACAAAGGAACTCACCTGAAGGGCGACGACCGCCTGCTTCTTGGGATTACCTGGATCTTTGTATGTAAGTGAATGTGTATGTATCGTGTTGTGACTTGTAAGTGGGGTTTCCAGAACACCAGGCCGCTGCCACTCGCCAGAGATTCACTCCAACATGCGGTTCAAACACTTAACCTTAAAGTTCTTTAATATCAAGAAACTAAACCCGTATTCCTTCACCAAAAGGGGTTATTGTAACACTAAATCATTAGGTCATGACGTATTGTCCGCAAAACGACCGATTTTCAAGGATTGATTTACAAAAAACTCGTGGAAGCAAAAATCTGTCCGACGCTCTCAAAGACCAAACTAAAAAGGGGGGAAAAAGAAGTGACAAGTGTCAAAATCAAACTTGACGAGTCAGATGTCATTCCGTTCGGGCGGCGCGTTCCGAAAGCGCATAGAGTAACAAAGGTTCGTTCCGAAACAAATATTGTAGAATACAAAATTCTCTACAAATTTTGTTTAAAAAAATTTTTTATACGGTGAACCGTTTTCGAGATAGAGGGCGGAAAGCGCGCGGTCACAGCATCACTTCAGGTCAACCGGTGCCTCCGGTCGAAAACGCGCCATATATAGTTGATGAACTATCTATAAATCAATGATTATAAATATTTGTCAATTTTTATTAACTATTATATTATATTTTATCATTTTTTTCATAACTTATCCACTTTTTATTCACTATTAATTTATTTAAAAACACTTACCTGCCCATGAAATTGCAGAATTGTTAATGAAAATATAGGAATTATATTTGAATTTTAACCTAATTAATATTAATAACTTCTTACATGATGAAAAAAAAACAAATAAATTATGAATTAATCTTTTCATTAAAAATATCATTGAATGCATTTATTTTTATTGAAAGTAAAAAAATGGAATAAAGGGTACAAAAACTAAAATTTATAATTTTAATCATCTTCTTCCTCTTGATCGTCATCTTCTGGCTGCTGGTAAATTTCAAACTGGTCTTCATTATCGTTTTCAACGACATTTGTCTCAAGTTCTTCCATGATTTCGGGGTCAAAGGTTCCATCTTCGTTAATGTCGCTCTGATATGGTAGAGCATTGAGACAAGCTTGCCCATTACATTGGCCACAAGCTAAAGAGCATTGCAAGCCCGGTTTCCTGCATCCGCATCGCGTACCACAACCACTCTTGCAGTTGCAGAAAATTGTATTTAGCAAATCTTCTGGAGCCGGTGGTAAAATTGTCATGATAGGCTCCAGAAAATCGTTTCGCATTGCCCAACCCCATACCTGGGGTTCCAAATCATGTCCTAACCAAGTTTGAACTTGATAATATACACGGTTGAAATGTTGATGAGCAGCTGCACTTGTTGGTGGAATATTTGAAAGCTGCACAGGTTTATTAAGTTTTGTAGACTTGACGTAATGCATATAACGAAGATGATCGAGACTTTTCACAGATTTCGGAGCATTATAGACTGCCAATAAGGTTTGAGTTCCACTCTCTAATAATCTCTGGGCCGAACAATTTTCTTCTTCAAATGCTGCAGCTAGTTCATCCAAAGGGTTATAGCAGGTTAAGTATTGAAAATGTGCCCCCAGAGCCAAATGTAATGAATAGGATATTGTTAAGTACGCTGCTCATTTGCATTACTATTTATGTAGTTTTTGACTGCCTAGCTCTAACTGTCATTGAGTAACCTTGGGAAATGTCCTAATAACAGACAATTTTTTAAACTTTTAGAGCTAGGAATGTGATTCCAAAGCCAAACTGTAGATAACATTATGACAAATATTACTTACTTAGTTTGCTAAGAAAAAAATTTTTTTTAATGAAATAATTTTTCTTTGGCTATTATTAGTAAGTTCTAACAGAGTGACCACTTTAAAAAAAATCTCTGAAATAGTACTTAGTATGTTGATTTTACTGTTATAAGTTTCATCGAAATCCCCTACCTGCAACATATTCAAAAAAAAAAGAAAATGTTGCTCAGGTGATCTGTGACACTACACATACAATTTTTAAATGATATGTTTAATAATAATAATAAATAATAAAAAAAAGTTATTCTTCATCCACTCTGCTAACCCCGTAAGGGTTTGGCGTGCAGTTAAGTTCGCAAATCCAATTCAAAGTATGCAGATCCAAGTGTATTTTTATTCAAGAACCTTAATACAGACTGTGCCTGTATACTTCGTGGCACACTTATTTAACACCGATTGATATACCCTTCTCGCTCTTCCGCATTGGCAGGAGAACACACAAGAGCGAGACGAGTATATCAAACAGTGTTCAAGATGTTTGCCGGGACCTATACAATGTTACGTAAACGTTAAAAACGTAAGTACAGAAACGATAGATTTTCATTCACTTATAACTGTCTACAAAACATGTAAAATCTACTTCATGCATGTTATTTAAAAACGTTTGTGGAAGCTTGGATTCCCTGTGTTCGATTCAAATGTTACCGCAAAGCGAGTTCAAACAAGCTTGTGAATAGCTTATCAATACTTTATTTTTCTACAAAGTTGATGTTTTGTCTATTCGTTTTAAGTGTGTACAGTGCAAAATATCCGTAAACAGATTTGACATGTTTTGTAGAGAGTTATAATCGAATTAAAAATCTATCGTTCCTATACTTACGTTTTTAACATTTACGTAACATTGTATAGGTCCCGGCAAACATCTTGAACACTGTTTGATATACTCTTCTCGCTCTTGTGTGTTCTCCTGCTAATGCGGAAGAGCGAGAAGGGTATATCAATCGGTATTAAATAAGTGTGCCACGAAGTATACAGGCACAGTCTGTAATAAGGGTCTTGAATAAAAATACACTTGGATCTGCATACTTTGAATTGGATTTGCGTAGTTAACTGCACGCCAAACCCTTACGAGGTTAGGAGAGTGGATGAAGAATAACTTTTTCTTATTATGTATTATTATTATTAAACATATATCATTTAAAAATTGTATGTGTATTGTCACAGATAGGGACCTGAGCAATATTTTTTTTTTTTTTTGAATATGTTGCAGGTGGAGGATTTCGATGAAACTTGTAACAGTAAAATCAACATACTAAGTACTATTTCTGAGATTTTTTTTTAAGTGGTCACTCTGTTAGAACTTACTAATAATAGCCAAAGAAAAATTATTTCATTAAAAAAAAAATATTTATTTTTAGCAAACTAAGTAAGATCGATTACATAATATTTGTCATAATATTGTGTACAGTTTGGCTTTGGAATCACATTCATAGCTCTATTAGTTATAAAGAACGAAAAGTTTAAAAAATTGTCTGTTATTAGGACATTTCCCAAGGTTACTCAATGACAGTTAGAGCTAGGCAGTCAAAAACTACATAAATAGTAATGCAAATGAGCAGCGTACTTAACAATATCCTATTCATTACATTTGGCTCTGGGGCATATTTTCAATACTTAACCTGCTATACCCTTTGTCAGTTTCTCAAAAACTTTTAAAAATGATTTTTTCCCTTTTTAAAAAGCGCAGAAGTTGTGTCACAGCCACTTAATGCGTGCAGAAATAAAATATGTTTTTTAGAATGAGGATAATTATCAAAACTTTTAGTCGAGTATATCTCCGTTTTTACATTACCTTTCCCAACTATTTTAAAGAAAATTTCTTGTTCATAAGACAGTGTACGCCCAATTAAAATGACAAGTAAATCAATATCTTGTCCTATTATAAATGCAGTTTTTTTAAGACTTTGATTCTTCAATTGCAGTTTCAAATGGGAATATAATTATATTATGATTTAAGTTTTTCTCTTAATTATTTTTAATTTTAGTAAACGGTTATCAGTATTATTGAATTGATATAGATTTAATGCATGAAGAAAATGATAAAATATAATATAATAGTTAATAAAAATGGACAAATATTTATAATCATTGATTTATCGATAGTTCATCAACTATATATGGCGCGTTTTCGACCGGAGGCACCGGTTGACCTGAAGTGATGCTGTGACCGCGCGCTCTCCGCCCTGTATCTCGAAAACGTTTCACCGTATAAAAAAAATTTAAACAAAATTTGTAGAGAATGTTGTATTCTACAATATTGATAATAAATACAAATAGCAAAAAACCCATAGGAAATGAGATATTCCCAAAAAAAGCGCAAAAAACCGATTTTTGTGACCTTTGACCTTGAAATTTAATAGTTGCTTACACCCTACCATATGTAGGTATTGAGACAACTTTTAGGGTGTCAATATACAAGTATTTGCAGACTTACAGCTGAGTATCACTAATTCCGAGATTCCTACCTAATTTAAGCTTAAATGACTGGACTACATATGGAGCAACCAGACACGAGATAACAAAAAAATTAAATTATTGGTAATGAACTTACCTTTAGTTCGGGCGCCATTTTGTAGCGAGACGGTTAAAGAAAAACACCATATTCACACCACTTTTATAATTTCGACAAAACAAAAATAATAAAAATACAACAGTAATATAAAAAAAGGTATATGGTTAACTGCAGATGAGACTATAAAATATTTGGTTTTTGTTTAAAAAGAGGGACGAGTCAAACTTAGTGGTTAAACAGATAATAACGGAAATTATCTTCGCGCACGACCTATCCCCAATACGATTGCAATCGATTTATAGGTTCCTTTTTTATAACGAACACTAAGTTGGATCGTGAAATACACGTTACATCAGGATGCGTAAAATAGAAAATTATTAATAGATAATCTATTACAGTAAAATAGAAAAATAGGTAATGTTAAAAGGTTCCTTATAACCAGCCGGGCGTAACTATCTAGAAGGACACTGTCAATGCTGCGTACAGCGACGGCGTCAGGCTCTGCGTCGGTGACAAATATCCGCAACACGCCGCTGACCTCAGTTTAATCCGACGGCTGATAGCCCGTCGGGGGGAAAAGCCGAAATTCGGCTTGTATGGTCATCGTCAGTTGAATGGAAGAGTGGCACACAGAACTTTATCGCTATGAGCAATTTTTAAAAGTAGCATCAGATAGACACACGTAGGTTTAGTTATAAATTTTAGGGCTAATATTGAAAATTTAAGCTTAGGGGTGCCGAAAATAAAAATAATGATGTGACACGTTCGGCTCCCATCTGCAGTCTGCCAGTTGACAAGAAAAAATTTTGGCGTTAGATTTTACAGGATCGAAATTTGAAATAGAACAAAAAATATAAAGGCCAGTGTTTCTAAAAAAAGGTTGATTTGGAAACCAAAAAGTTTCGTCCGCAGCGAATTTAGGCTGCAATACGTAGGAGCTCCAAAAACAATCAAGTCACATCTTTATATTTGCAAATAAATCAAACTTATAGGGTACTTCCTATTGACCTAGAATGATCAAAAATGTCTGAACAACTTTTCCTTTATTTGTGCCTTACGCACAAATAAAGGAAAAGTTGTTCAGACATTTTTTTGACGTATATCGATGTATGGAAGAACATGATTTTCAACTACGTTTGTTTTTGTGTTAGTCATTACAATTACGGAACCCTTCTTGTGCGTAATCCATCTTGTACTGAGCCTGTTTTTCCGATGGACATCATCGTTCCACCTTATTCTACCAACCAGGTAAGCGCGGTGGTGAATTATAAAGAAATCAAAATTGCCGCGTATTATATGTCAGAAATAAGCCCACGGGAACGTACTATCGGAACAAAAAGTAGCCTATATTTCTTATAACATCAGCTATTATTTGCCAGTGAAATTCCCATCAACATCCGTCCAGCCGTTAAAGTGATTAGTAAGAGAGAACAGACAATAAAATCGTTGTTTTGAGAACGGCCGCCTCACAAAGCGCATCTCCCTTGGGCGTGTATTGCCCTCCCTGATTCAAATGAGCTTCCCGATGAGTATCCTGGCCTCCTTAATACGATGCTTAGACTGGACAAGCTCCTACATTGCCAGACTGAAAAAGCCGCAACAGCCATGCAATACAAGATTGAGTGTGTATCGCAAAGATTTGCACTTCTGTCAATAAAATTTTGGTAACAGCGCACTCAGGGCACACACCAGTGCTGTTTTTTTTTAATTCATGGGCAAACGTGGAAGCCGTGGTCTAAGGTCAGGTGATGTGAACCAGTATTCACGAATCGCATCCTTCTGAATGCTTCTTATTTCCACATTGCACAGGCCATCTGCAGATATAGTCCTGGTTTCCTTCATCATGCTGGTCTGCCTGCAGTGGAACCTCGGCAGTCGGCAGGCGCATGCACAACATTCTGGGGTGGAGGAGGATTACTAGCAGACTATTCTGCATTTCCGAGCGCAGCCGTGTAGCGTCATCCAATCTATGATTATGTTGAATGACGTGCACCTGATCCGACAATCGTTGGGCCGAGACGTTGACGGCTGGTTCACGCACCTGAAACAGAGAGAGCATCCGAACTCAGTACGTTGTCAGGTTAATTCCTTCCTCTGTAGCCCCATAATACGCGCTCATCACATTTTATTAATGGCCTGTGTCCACAGCATGCACGACATATTTCAACCAGCAGTGGGGACCCTACTCGAAGCCTTTTGGCTTAGAGGACCCAAGCCCACTGGTGGCCGTCCTCTTCCTCGCCGCCGTTGTGGTGTTGGAGACGACGACGGTCGGTGGGGAGAAAAACTCGTCGTCGCTCGAGCTCGACGTAACTGCAGAAACCGGTGATGCAGCGTTCACGGATGAGACGCGTACACCGGGTACGCTGCGAGACGGAGCTGAAAGACAATTCCGGAGATATGGTGGGTTTGCCTGAAGTCCTCCTCTGGTTCTGGTCTGCATCGTTTCTAACTCGCATATTGTTTCAGGAGTCTCTTTTTTGTTAGTGCTTTTATAGTCAATTTTTCCTTTTTACTGGTATTATTGTAGGTGTTTTGTTGATATTATTCGATCTCGCCTGTAGAATTAAATTGTAAAAAATATTAGTGTAATTTTTTTCATGTGACGTTGACGGACCAGAGACGATTTTTAGAAGTTTAAATACACAAAATGTATACTCATCCTCTAGTTAAGCTGAGTATATTAAGAATATGGTTTTCTAAAAACAATAAACTTATATTTCACAAAAATATTCTCTCGTATCTTAGTCCAAATCACATTGAGTGTATGCCGATTTTACGCTGTTCACGTAATCAACGCTTTGACAACCGTTTCTAGCGATGCACGCTGTCTGCGACATAATACATTATTTAGGCTTACGTATTGCTGGAAACTAATACGGTGTTGTTAGAATTACAACTCTTATAGGGTGAAATAGGGAGGACTAACTAGGTAATTTTGTAAAAATACCAAACATACATAAAACGTGAAAAGGGAGGATTAACTGCAGATTTGAATATAAAAATCAACGAGTCAAACGTAGTGGTTATACTCAGGTTTTAAGAAAATTATTTTGCTACACGACCTATCCCAAGCTACTGCAATCGAGCACGCAAACAATACGTTTCTTTGATGATATAGAACACTAAGTTCAATCGTGAAACATTAAAACGGATTATATATCTAACAAATAGAAAATAACTAATAGTAATCTATTAACTACTGTAAAATAGAAAATAAGTAGTGTGAAAAAGAATCGTCCTTTCAACTAGCTAGCTCCATATGGATACAGTGGATGCCGAGTATAGTGACTGCAGTTTCTACGTCGGTGCGTGCCGATTATGACGACGGCAGGTTAGTCTAGGTCTTCTGAATTTTTTACGAATAGCAGTCAAGAAAAATTTAGGTGTAGTGGTTCCGAATAAAATATCCTGCCACAATGCGTGGCTTCAATCTGCAGTACGACGCATACTAATGCCTTGACTCAGAAAAGCTATGATTCTTGTACTTAACGTGATGATAAAACAGTGTATATAAGAAATCTCATACATCATCTTCGAAGAATTCAGTAATCTTAATTGGTAAAAATCCTGCTGTTAGCAATATCTTGCTAAACTTTCTCATCGCGAGCAAACGTAGGTAGACATGCAGTCTTAGTTAACGAACTTTGCAGGCTGCACACAGACATTTAATTTCCTTGATTTCATTAAGGGAACATGAACCAGCATGAATCAGAACCAGTTTCGGTATAAGTATTAGGTTGCACTGAAAGCGTCGCGAATATCTACACTCGTTTAAAGCAATAAAAAAAAATCATTCAGTACGCATATCTAATTACTTTAGGAATAAAAAGTAAATGTTGAAAATATAATAATTATATTATGTTATAGATAGCCTAGAATCGAGTCGCAACCTTCAAATGATTCGGGAGTTTTCGGACCACTGTGGCATTTCTAACCAGATTTTGGCTATTCTACATTGCTTTCTTTTCTAATGCGGATACAAATTAAGCTGGACACGAGAAGTTACGTTTTTTTTTATCTAGAATCCGTTCCGCTAACTGCGGTACCGGGAGAGAACGGCGCACTCGTGCCCACCGCTAACGAGTCTCACATTCAGTCCTATTCAAATTAAGCTTTTGACTGAAAAAAATTCGTCGCATTTAGGCCGTCTGCATGCGGCGATGCTAAATGAAAGCCAGCTCATATTTTCGAGGGTTTAATTTGTACCAAATTTTTGACTAGTAAAGTATTGAACGAATGCAACCATGATTCAATGTATATTAACTACTTCGGGAATGCGTTATTTACTGATTTTCATATCTGTAAAATAGTTTTTTACTACAGAAAATGATTTCTTTCTGATTTCTCAGTTCAGATATATTCATCAGGTTCTCACCGGGCATGGGTGCTTCGGTGGGTTCCTGTTCAGGATAAAGCGGGAGGATACGTCCGGGTGTTTCCATTGCGAGGATCGTCTGGAGGACACGGTGGAGCATACGGTGGAGGTGTGCCCTGCCTGGGCAGAGCACCGCCGTGTCCTCGTGGAGGCGATCGGCGGCGGCGACCTCTCGCGTCCGGCCCTGGTGCGAGCCATGGTACGGAGCGAGAGGGAATGGGAAGCCGTCACCTCCTTCTGCGAAGCAGTAATGCTCGCGAAGGAGGAGGCGGGGCGCGTGAGGGAGTGGCAGTCTCTGCGCCCTCACGTCCCTAGCCGCCGCAGGAGGAGACGCCCCGGGCGTCGGGAGTCAATAGCGGACTCCCGGCCACCGTAGGCGCGAGCTTGCGGGTGGCGAGCAATGGGTAGCTCGCCGCCCGGTAAGGACCAGGCTCGGGTCGACGGCGCGCAGTGTTCCACGCGCGCCTCAAAGAGATGTCAGCAGCAGGGTAGGGGTCTACTAGGCCCGATGCCTGCCGGGGTCGCGTGATTGTTCGAAAGAGATACCGTGACCCTGGCACATGGGCAACTGATGGAACACGGGTGGGTTTTAGTCAGTAAAAGTCTGACACACCCTCCCGCTCCGCCCAGAGCGGGAGAAGTCATTTGATGATTTCCCATCCTGAAAAAAAAAAAAAAAAAAAAAAAAAGATATATTCATGTATGTAAATAATTTACTAAAAATTTATTATATAGCAGTAATTCTTGGTCTTTATATTATAATTATGGAGGCAATTAGTCATCAAAGTATTTTTTTAAGTTAGCGCCTTCTGCTTCTGCTTCTGAAGCCCCGAAATATGGCAGCCGAATTTGTTTTTTGAATCATTCGGTTGTAGTCGATACATCTTATTTGTTGCTCATTTTCAAAATCAGCAGGATTTGTTGAATTTTCTGAGGTTAAAGTAATCGTTTCTCTCTCTAATCACTCTTACCACCCTGAAGTGATCCTGAGAGCCTAAGTTTCATTAGATCGATTTGTGATTAGAGGTATTCCTAGGGTGCACAAATGCGTTTTAATCCTGTTTGTAGCGAAATTGCGCAAATTAATAACTGTTTTTCTTTGAATAAACGGCGTAAATATGGACCACCAAAATATTTGTTTTTGTTAAAACTGTTTATTTTATCTTCCTACCTTGACTTGATACAGCCAGCCTGCCTTTTTTTGGATGGGATATCATTGAATGACGTCTCTCGCTATGACTAGAGCGGGAGGGTGTGTCAGACTTTTACTGATTACAACCTAACCGGGTTCCGTCAGTTGCATGTGCCAGGGCCACGGTAACTCTCTTTGAATGACGTCTCTCGCTATGACTAGAGCGGGAGGGTGTGTCAGACTTTTACTGACTAAAACCCACCCGTGTTCCTTCAGTTGCCCATGTGCCAGGGTCACGGTATCTCTTTCGAACAATCACGCGACCCCGGCAGAGTCTCTCCCCTTCAATTTGTGCTGACATACTTTTGAGGTAGCTAAAGCTCGTTGTGAATTGATCTGTAAAAAAAAACAGTAAAACTGTCCATCGCAGCAGCCATTTTATTAGCGAAAACCGAAATGAAAGATGGAAAACGTAAAAATCACTTTAAAAGTGAAGCAGAGAAAACACAAGTTATGAAAAGGTTTCCAGCTTGCAAGGAGCCTTCCTTGCACAGGCTTGATAGATTGGTAGATTTATAACTTTTTATATTAATATCGATGATATCCTATTTTTGCAATTAATAATACAAAATTTACACACTGTCCCTTTTTAACACAAGTTATTTATATCCAAAACCATTTTTGTAATCAAACGAGAAATTGACCGAATTATAATCAATATCTGGATGACCGAGCTTTGCTCGGTATTTTTGATAAATTGTGTTTAAAATAATAAGTTTATCTTCAAGTTGATTATCGATAAAGTTGGTCATTGAAAACACGAGTAAAACGACATTTTATAAAAACGAATCTTAGCCAGATCGATTTATCGCCCCCGAAACCCCCTGTATACAAAATTTCATGAAAATCGTTGGAGCCGTTTCCGAGATTCAGATTATATATATATATATATATATATATATATATATATAATTTATCCTGCTAATGATATGGCGTCCCACATAGCCCGAAATGCATTTAATCTGACGTCCACCGGCTTCAGACGTCCGCATACCGGACGCCACTTTTTTAATCAGTGTTACTTTGGTCCTTTTGGCTCTAGCGACCTGTACAACAAAAATTGCCGGAAGGCAAAAAATCACTGAAGCGCTTGCATTTGTATAACTAAAACTTCCGCGAAATCCCGCATCAACGGTGCGTCGCTCGTGTAGCGCGTATATCGACAGTGCGTATACTCATCTAAGACACTTTCGATAAAGCCGATTATTTGGCGTCCAATTGCGACGTTGCCAAACCGACCGTATTTGAACGGTTCGAAATATTTTATAAATGAAAACAACAAATCAGTTATACACAGTTTGCCGAAGTTGCCACATACGTATCGTTGCTTATTTGACGCTCGGTTGCAAAATAAGTATTGTGCCGCCCTCACTTGTGAAAATCAGGTGTTGGCCATCCATAAATTATACAGCTATTTGAAGTCGATTATATGATTTTGATTATATTATACGTTCGGAATATGCTTAACACACCTGATAACAATACAACAATCTAATATCTAATATTTTCTTAAAATTAATTATGTTAGATCTGAAAGTCACAAAAGTAAATTGTCATTAATACGTTGAATAATACTAATTATTTTACGCAATTTTTAGGGATTGATTTTTAAAGTTTTATAAATACAGAAAACTATTTCAATTATTTTCACCTGTCATACCTATAGGGTAACCCATCTGTCTATAATAAAATAGTAATCTTAAATTTATATGTGTTTATTTCATTATTTTTCCTTGCGACTGTAGAAAAATACACGGATGTCGAATATGGTGCAGCATGAATAGTATGTACAGTCGGCCAAGAAAGTGGTGTACCACCCTAAGGTTGAATATCGCTTGCAGATTCATAGGTGATAAAGATTAGTTTCGCTTGCAGATCGATCTGACAACTTCTATTGCTGTCTTTATCTGATTATTGATAACGACTATTACTGTTTGTAACGTGACAGCTGTTCTTAGTTTGAACTTGATGGAACCAATGACGTCGTAAAATCAACGGCGGGGGGCTGTAGATTTTGATGACAAAATTGTATCTACAAATTCAGAATTGTAATCAACAAGTTACATAAAATTGTAAAGGCACAAGGCGAATCCACAAACCTACAATTTCTGTAAACTTGTAATTACAATATCAATAAAAAACAAGCTAAAAATAGATTTATCCTTTTATTAAATTTCTACAATCAATTTTAAAATACTTATAACAAACAAAAACATAGCATATATAGTAATATTTAGAAGATATTGAATTTTTTTTAAAATTAGAAACGGGTGTAACCGCCGTTGGCCTCTATAACCTCTAAAAGACGAGACCTCATTGAACCAACAAGCCGTGAGCAAATATCGGTTCCCCGCATTTCCTCCCAAATATAATTACAGTGACTAATAAGAGCTTGTTTGGTTCTTTCATTTTGATGCGACCATCGTTGGTCCATAAGGCCCCAAAGATTTTCTATCGGGTTGAGGTCCGGCGATCTTGAGGACCACTGAATTACCCTTACGTCAGTGTGTGAATGAAACCAGGCTCTTACGATCCTCGCATTATGAATTGAACAATTATCTTGAACAAAATCAAATTGTGGCACTTCGTTCTCCGGGTAAACATTACGGACAGTCGGTAGCATTGCATTCTGAAGCACGTCGATATAATTCCGTCGCTCGAGAAGGTAGAGAACACAATTCTCCTACACCATCCGCACTCATCCAGCCCCAAATATTTACGGAAATTCGACCTGATTCTCTATTTTGGATTACATGATCATCTTTATACCGTGTTGAATTATATCGCCAAAGGTGAAGACGTCCATGCTGACTGGATTTAAACGTTTTTTCATCACAAAACACTGTATTAGACCAATCAAACTCTAAGTGCTCTCTGGCGAAGTTCAGACGAGCAAGTCTGTGAGCATCCGTCAAATATATTTTCTTGGCGTAATGCCTGTGGTGCAACCCCATGTAATGTAGATGATTCCTTATTGTTTGGGCACTCACATCGAACATCTCCGCAAAATGTTTTGTGGGCTTAAAACCATTGATTTCATATTCTCATGAATTCTCTATCGTTATTGGAGAGTGCAGGCCGGCGACCACTTCTTCTGTGATCCAACAAACTTCCCTCCTCTCCTTCACGACGAATCCAAAAGCGGACAGAACGCCTCGATATATTCAAATTCCGGGATATCGCACTGATACTGCTTCCCTCATTAAATTGGGCAATTATTTGTGCTCTTTCGGCAATGGTCAAGTTGGCAGGCATTGAGATGATTTTATATGCAGTTGATTGAAAAAACACGGAAAATATATCGATTTTTTGCATATATTTGACAAAATGTCAATTGTCAGTTTTCTTTTTCAAATGGAATTCGGTTGTCTATTTAAATAGTTTTTATTACTTTTGTTTGGAAACATTTCAATTGCTTTGTAGAAACTAATGTCCTTTTCATTTATACTAAAGGTTAAAATGTCATGTACTTATATGTGACATATGACGTATGAATACTAAATACATAGGTTTACGTCATGATAATGTTGTCTCTTTCAATAATATCTTTTTATAACGAACCTAGTTGTAATTTTCGATGACCGGGAAACTAAATCAAAACTGGTACACCACTTTCTTGGCTGACCGTACCGTCAACTGAAGTTCGTTTATGGCTTCAAAGCTGCGCGACACATATACGGATGTCAGTTTGACGCATACTTTTCATACTGTACGATATTTGACGTCCGTATACATGAATCTATGGCACTAAGTTAGAAAAATAATCGGACGTAGAATATGGTGCGGCATGAATACTATATACTGTCAACTGACGTCCATATATAGCTTCAAAGCTACGCGACACTTATACGGATGTCGGTTTGACGCATACTTTTCATACTGTACGATATTTGACGTCCGAATACATGAATCTATGGCACTATGTTAGAAAAATAATCGGACGTCGAATATGGTGCAGCATGAATATTATATACTGTCAACTGACGTCCGTATATAGCTTCAAAGCTACGCGACACTTATACGGATGTCGGTTTGATGCATACTTTTCATACTGTACGATATTTGACGTCCGTATACATGAATCTATGGCACAACGTTAGAAAAATAATTGGACGTTGAATATGGTGCGGCATGAATAGTATATACTGTCAACTGACGTCCGTATATAGCTTCAAAGTTACGCGACACTTATACGGATGTCGGTTTGATGCATACTTTTCATACTGTACGATATTTGACGTCTGTATATATGAATCTACTAATAGCACTTCTTCCTTTTCCTATAAATGCATAAGCTCCCATTATGAATGTATGACCCATCGCCGTCTCAGATAAATAAATCATAAAACATTTTATTTGCAACCAAGTACTTAAGCCTAGCATACAAGGACACTTTTCTCTTTTTTTTGGGTGGGAAATTATCAAATAACTTTTCCCGCTCGGGGCGAAGCAGGAGGGCGTGTCAGACTCTTACTGACTAAAACCCACCCGTGTTCCTTTTGTTACCATGTTGCCGGGGGCCACGATCTCCCTTTCGGACTTCTTCGCAACCCTGGCAGGCATCAGCCCTAGTGGACCCGGTCAATTCTGCTGACATTTTTTTGAGGTGCGCGTGGAACACAACGCACCGTCGACCCGGGTCTGGTCCCTATCGGATGGCGAGCTACCCATTGCTCACCGACCGCAAGCCCGCGCCTACGATGGCCGGAAATCGGCCTGCGATTCCCGATGCCCAGGGCGTCTCCTCCTGCGGCGATTAGGGGCGTGAGGGCGCGAAATTTGCCTCTCTCTCACGCGTTCTGCCTCCTCCTTCGCGAGCATTACTACCGCCTAAGTCGGGCAGACCTCTACCATATGCTCCACCCTGTCCTCCGGGTGATCCACTCAATGGTGACACCCGGGCATTTCCTCCCGCCTTATCCTGAACAGGAACCTCCCGAAACAACCGTGACCCTGCGTCAGGTGAAAGGTGAGGACGCCGCGCCGTGGCGCCTCTCTAGCCACTCCTAAAAGAGGGGACTTATCGCCGTAATTGTGGCGTACCCAGCGCTGGGTTGCGACAATCGTACTCTCCATGACGCCATGAGATCCCACCGGAGCTCTGTCCGCTGTACCGTGATTTCTCGCGGCAGTGGAGTTAAGCCCCGGCGTAAGATATAAGGACCCTGGAAGGGTTTCGCAACGATCAGATAACTTATAATCAGGTACACTAGTGGCTCTGTGAGTTGTAGACCTCGCGAGACTGTCTTTTTTGCATAACTCAGACGACGGTGAACTTGAGCGACCTTCTTCAAGGTACCTTTACAGCAAAAGAAGTAGAGAATGTATTGGTACATATGAAGCGCGGAAAATCCCCGGGACACGACGGGCTCAGTGTGGAACACTTAAAGAACGCTGGTATTCATTTGCCCAGGGTACTGGCTTTGTTTTATAATTGTGTGTCGCACGCTTATCTGCCAAAGGATATGATGAAAACTATTGAAGTTCCTAATGTAAAAAATAAGACTAGTGAATATCAGATAAAGCGAACTGCAGACCAATCTCTCTCTCTTTTAAAGAATGATGTCAAGCTCCACGATGCTCAACATGGGTTCAGAAAGGGCTTATCTACGGAAACTGCAATTTTATGTATAAAAAGACTGTAAAATATTATACAGGAAATCAGACTCCTGTTTTTGCCTGTTTCTTGGATACCTATGTCAAAGGCATTTGACATGGTGTTTTGTGACAAGTTGTGGTCTAAATTGTGTGTGCCCAGTGAATTGATGAGTGTTTTTAAAAACTGGTACACACATCAAATTAAATGTGTAAAATGGGCAAATGGACGGTTGGATGCGTACGTGATGGAATGTGGAGTTACACAAGGTGGATTAAGCTGTTTAATTTATATATAAATGTGCTTATTCTCGAGCTCAGCAGTTTGCATGCTGGCGGCTACATAGATGGGCTAGCATTTAATAACATTAGCTACGCTAATGACATGGCGCTGCTGAGCCCGTCTATGGCAGGTCTCAGAAAATTTAATAAAGTTTGTGAGCGTTACGCTGAGGAGCATGGTTTTAGATATAACACGGACAAAAGTCAGTTGCTTATCGTTAAGGTGGCCAATAAAGGCGCAGAGAGATACCCTACTGTCACTTTAAATGGTGGTGTCATATGCGTATTGTAGCGGAGGATTTGAGGAACAATCTAGATCGGATCAATGAATACCGGGAGCGAAGAGCATTATCAGTGAGATGTACCTAATAGTTTTTTACTCGTGTAGCGTTTGGACTAGTTTCACTCAAAAAGCTGTTAATGCTCGTCGTGTCCAGTGCAACAATGCATTCAGGATGCTGTTGGGGCTGCCACGCTTTTGTAGTACCACGAAGATACGCTCAGCAGTGGGCGATTACAGGCTGTGAATAATATTATATTATCAGAAAAATCTAGTTAATAGTACTCTTTGAATGTAGTCAAATTAAACTTAGAAAAACCCGTAGTAAACTCATGCTAATATTAGGGTTCCTTCGTACGATGAGGAAGAACAATTGATTCCACAGCAGTAGTAACATCTTGTTTAGGTATACCAAAATGAACGAATAACGCGATTAGATTAGTGCGAAGTATCTACCATAACTAAAAAGTTTTTATTTGTAACTATTTAGTTATGGTAGATACCCCGCACTAATCTAATCGCGTTATTCGTTCATTTGTCGCACAAATACTTAATGCAAAAAGACTTATATTAAAATGTAACCATTCGGGAAACACCAGCTTTCAAATAAAAAAAGAACCATCAAAATTGGTTCACCCAGTCAAAAGTTATGAGGTAACAAAAATAAAAAAATATATATAAAATACATCGAATTCATAACCTCCTCCTTTGTTTTTGAAGTCGGTTAAAAATGAGAATAGCCCAAATAAGTCAGCGGTCAACCGTGAAACTAAAAAAATATTTACTTAGAATAGACAATGCGTTTTGCGAGACTCCGTGAAAGAAAGAGATAAGTATAAATAAACGAATCATAATGCTGGCAACGTCGCACTTTGAAATCCCAGCCGTCTGATTTGGACGTAAAAATATCCACGCAATAGATTAATAATATTGATATACGTAGGAGGTCAATAAAGCTTCACTATTGTGCGGGGTCCAAAAATGTTTGGGCCTAACTACAAGAAGAATATTGCCGCAAATAAACGAGCAAGAAAATTAAGTATAGGATGGAGTAGGAAATCAAAAAACTAAGCAATATTCATCAACAGATGATAAAAAATGTTAGCAGAACTGGTGGACGTCGTAATGATGCGCAACATGCTTGACGCCAAATGAGTTCCTGGATGTAAATATATATATATACAAGAATTGCTCATTTAAAGGTATAAGATTAAATTATTATTTTTATAAGAATCATCAACCACATGATTACATGAAATAGTAATTAAATTTTAAGTTGAAAGCTGTATTTAATTTGAATTATTATTCTGTAAATAACGAATGAACTTCCAAATGGACCATGTAAACCGCAGTTATGGTCAACATTTGAAAGAAATATTATTTTACTATCTTTAAAAAATAAATGTAAAAAATTGTTCATTTGTACGATTATAAAGATAATCCGATGAAAATAACCCATTATAATGTATTAGTGTCAGGTTATTTTGATCAATGTTATACTCGATACTAACCTGCAAGATGCAGAAAACCTTATACATAACAAAGACACTTACAACAATCAATTAAGAAACCCAGTTTTGCTCAATCCCTACTTCTCCATACTATTTTATATAAGTACCTAGATGCCCGAGCTTAGCTCGGTATTAATATTTTATTTAGTAAATTATGTTTTTTAGAAATTATATTTAAATACAAATAACATTTTGTTATTTTTCTTCCAATACAACAAAAAACATAAATTTAAGTTTATTATTGAAAAAGTTGATTATTGAAAACACGTATAAAACGACATTTTCTAAAAATTAATCTTAGGTAGACAGATTTATCGTCCCCGAAATCCCCTGTATACCAAATTTCATGAAAATCGTTGGAGCCGTTTCCGAGATTCAGATTATATATATATATATATATAAGAATTGCTCGTTTAAAGATATAAATAAGATTTATGTAATTGTTCAGAAGAGTCAAATGTGTAGTCCTGGTAACCAGCGTGCATTTATGATCTGATGTCTGAACTTAAACGAGGCAAATAGCATATCATATCAACGATGAAGTGACAAGAACCTTTATCTACCATAACATAATTTTACAGGAAGCGAAAAAAATGTTTAATTTTTTTTTAAACACAACATATAATATAAATATATTTTATTATATAAAAAACTGTTATAGGAGGATACGAAGCCTCTAGTATATATATAATAAACTTTTTGATTTTGACTTTAAAAATACGCATTATAATAGCCAAGATAGATCGACGATATTTCCAATAAGGAAATTCTATTTTATTTTTTTTAAAGTGGATTGCACTCCGCAATACTTTCAGTACTAGTTTACTAACGATCGTAGCATATCATATCAACGATGAAGTGACAAGAACCTTTATCTACCATAACATAATTTTACAGGAAGCGAAAAAAATGTTAATTTTTTTTTTAAACACAACATATGGAAGCGAAAAAATGTTTAATTTTTTTTTTAAACACAACATATAATATAAATATATTTTATTATATAAAAAACTGTTATAGGAGGATACGAAGCCCAGTATATATATAATAAACTTTTTGATTTTGACTTTAAAAATACGCATTATAATAGCCAAGATAGATCGACGATATTTCCAATAAGGAAATTCTATTTTTTTTTTTTTTTATGGAAGCGAAAAAAATGTTTAATTTTTTTTAAACACAACATATAATATAAATATATTTTATTATATAAAAAACTGTTATAGGAGGATACGAAGCCTAGTATATATATAATAAACTTTTTGATTTTGACTTTAAAAATTTGCATTATAATAGCCAAGATATATCGACGATATTTCCAATAAGGAAATTCTATTTTATTTTTTTTAAAGTGGATTGCACTCGGCAATACTTTCAGTACTAGTTTACTAACGATCGTAAGGAAGTATGGCAACGCAAAAAGCTTCAAGGACGCTTTTTCCGGGCCACATTAGGCCCATGAAGATCACGGGCCTGATGTGGATGTTTTGGCGTCTGAATCCTAGCTGGGTCTCGGTGACCTGAAGAATTAGTATTTACGATTATGGATGAATTTATCATGACGAATAATTATCGGAAATACCATGTCAAGGACGGTAAGATAGACATCTGTTATGCCGCTATACCGGTGAATCAATCTGGCATGTTATTTATGGTCGTTTTCGTCTTGCTGACTTCTAGTACTTGCACAGACACAATTTAGTGGCTAGGACTATCCACCAGCAACATGTTTAACTTAACTACAGGTATGTGCCCAAATGGTCACGCGAGTTTGTACTGGGATCGACTATTGTAGCCAATAAACCTGATATTGTGGTGATAAATCAACGAGCACGTCGTTTAATAATTGTTGATTTCGCGAATCTCGCGAAAGCTGAGCAAGATAAGAAAACCAAGTATCATAATTTAGTACAAGAGGTTGTCGTCACGTGATACGTGGAGTCTGCAATCATTGTTCCGATAATCGTAACAGTAAATGGCGTAATAGCAAAGAGCTTTGAGCAACACCTCACACAAAACACTCCTTTCGCAAACTTTCACGGTGCAACTTTCACCAAATTTAATACGAAATATCAGAAGGAAATTGGTAAAACAGATATCGTATTATCCTTCTATCTGTCTCACAAATCACAGTCTCGCATACGCATTATTAGTCTATGAAATTATCCTTTCTAGACGCCAGCAAGTTCAGCCAGTTGGCTCGGCCGGCAGCAGCGCGGGAGTAACGACGTATCTAGCAGGAGTTAAAATTTGTTATTGTTATTAGGTGACAATGCTGGCAATAGCAAATGTAATGCACAGTTGCTTAATAGTTATTGTCACTTATCAATAACTAGTTAAAAAACTATTGTCACTTATCAATAACTAGTTAAAAAACGATTGTCATTTATCAATAACTAGTTAAAAACAACATATACAGGTAACTGCTTTTTCCAGCTCACGCAAACGATTATTTAAAGTCTATTTAAGTATATAGGTGCGCGGCATAGGCAAGTCTTGCCTATGCCGCGCACCAATGCGGACGTGTTTGCATATTTTGTGTACTAACTAGCGCGGCACAAGCTGTCGCTCGCCATGAGTTGTGAACTAGTGGCGACTGGCGTTCCTGCAGCAGAAGTTGGATGTGATGGACGAGGTGTCCGCTATCCAAATCTACGCTTTGAACTTCAGCGAGGAGGACATAGCTGCTGCCAAGCTGTTGTTGTTCAATGTGCTGAACAAGCGCGACCAGATGGTGTCCCGCCGGCGTGACGGGACTAAGAGAAGCCTGCAAGACATCATGACGCTGTTCAAGGAGACCGACCCGGACGACGTGCCGACGTTTGTGGCGAAGAAGCTGCACAAGCTTCCTCCAGTCACTTTCGACCACGTCGATGTAACGAGCCATCTGAAGGACATTGTCTTTTTGAAGGCCCGCCTCGCAGATGTTCAAGCGAAGTTAGATGCGTCCCAAAACAACGTCGCCGATTTGCGCAAGCAATTTAGCGACTTGCGCAATAGTGTGGCGGTGTCTAGGTTATCAGTCGATGCGTCTAACTTAAACATGTGCCGCGGAGCCGGCCTCGATGTATCGCCGTCAAATTCCGCGTCAGCAGTTTTGTCGCCAGCGCATCCGTCGTTTGCTGAGCTTGCAGAACGCCCTGCCCGCGTAACTCGCAGCTCTGCGCCCGTCTGCACGGCTCCTCCACGCAGCGCCGCCCCTGCCCCTCGCCCCGTCCCGCTACCAGTGTCTACAGCTCTGATGAAACCCTCACAAAAGGATTTCACTAGCGTCACTGCGAGTGCCCCAGGCGCTCCAAAACCTAAGTCAGATGATGAGGGTTTCATGACGGTGCAAAGGAGGAAGCACCGTTCGAGAACCAATGATGAGGGTTTCATGACGGTGCAAAGGAGGAAGCACCGTTCGAGAACCAACAAGAACCGCTGCGGGAAACCTGGTGCGAAGCCCGAAGTCAGCTTGCGCGCTGCTAAGCCCAACACTCCCGTGTACATTTTCCGCCTACACTACACCACTAAGGCGGAAGATATTGTGGAGTACGTGTACATGCCGAGGGTACAGTTACTGGAGTCACACCGCAACGTCAACTTCAAGGCGTTTGTGGTGCGTGTACCGAATTGTTATCTACCCGTTGTCATGGACGAAGACTTTTTGGCCACAGGACGTGGTGTTCCGTCGCTGCCACAGGACAGCTCACGGACAAGCTAGTGAAGTATTACTAACATAGTTTAAGATTTAATTAATATATTAATACAAGTTTTGTATTATATTTATGTATGTTAGTTTGTAAGGTATATATCTATGGGTCATTGTAACCTGACAATATTTTTTTTATTTAAATTTTTTATATTATATATAAGTAAAAAAAAACGAAAATCGCCACATTGTCAGTTAAGAGTTCTTGTCACTTCATCGTCGACTCTACCCATCCCCATAGGAAAAAAGTGTGAGTTTATGTATACTATAAATGCGAATGTGTCTGTCTGTTACACCTTCACGCCTAAACGACTAAACCGATTTTGATGAGAGTTGGTGTAGTGATAGACTAGACATGGGTTACCTTTTATCGCGAAAAAGGCTTGGGGGTTGAAATAAGGGATGAAAGTTTGTATGTGTTCGTCATTATGTAAGATAAAACCATGAAACTGCGTATTTAGGCACTTGATTAGAAGTAAATAAATATATGTTCTAGCGTTTTTTAAATTTCGACTAGAATGAACCGATTTTGATTTAGTGCAAAAATAGGTTACACCTTTGAAAAGGATGTAAGCTACCTTATGTTGTAAAAAAGGACATGCAGGGGTTGAAGTAGGTAAGGGGGGGATGAATGTTGTCTGTATTTAGGGAGTTCGTCATTATCAAAGATAAAACCATGAAACGTCGTATTTAGGCACTTGATGTGGCGTAGTGGGGAAAATAGCCCTAAGATTTGACTTTTTGCTTTGAATACCTATCCTAACTATAGTAAATCAACATTTTCAAATAAGCCGTTAATAAAATTAGGCATTTTGAGAATCAGCCATTAAGTCCATTATAAACTCGGTAGCCATTTTGAGAAATGAGCATTTTGCGCCTAAATCATCCTTTTAACACAGCCAAAAATAAGGTAAGTACCTACTTAATTAATCTATCAGAAATAAATGCTTGTAATGGCGTCAAATCATTGGTAAACCAAGTTAAGCTTTCTTAACTAAGCTATCACTCCTGAAACCTAGTTTAAACTGAGTTGTATTCAAAGTGGAACAAGTAAGCAAACTCTTCAAAGATAAAGTGGATGCTGCTCGATGAATAAGACATGAGTAGAGCGAATTAATATTAATGAGGTAGGTAGTTACAAGATGTTTACAATTGTTTCGGGTAAGAACACATATTATGAATGCGTACTATTGGGAGTGTTCGAAGAAATTATGCGGTTATTTTGATTCTATAGCGACCCTAGGGATGCGATTGCTGAATTGTATTTTTGATATTGTAGAAGAACGCCAGCGCCGGGCTCGCCAGTCGCTTCATCGCATGCATCGAACCCCACCACGTTCTAGTTTACTGTATTAACTATAACCGAGTCATTGTGAACCTTCATTAAATATTTATCAAATTCAGTATAAACTTAATTCACATATCATTTACCCTTACTGTTGACGTTGTGCTAGTGTGGAGAGGGTTCGCTGGCGGGATGATAATGACCAGGACCAGGATGTAGGTGCAATGAGTAAAAGAATACTTTTTCAGAACACTCTGCTTTATTTTCTTAGGTACTTCTTAACTACTGGATATGGAATAAATCTTGGGACATCTCGTAGTTAACCTAAAGTTTTTACTACTTAAAAGGATAGTGGCCCGGCGATTCCTAAAAAGTTAACTTTTTAGGCCTCCAGTCGGAACTTATTATACTTAAAACTAAAGCGAAAGACAAAGACCTAAGGGCTACCCCGAGAGAGGTACGAACCTCGGTTTAGGTGATCGCTGATAGGGAGGGCATCAAGAGACAGGCTGGATCTGGGTTAAAATTATTTAGGGGCTAATTTAAAACTACGGCGCAGCATCGCGGGCTGGCTCTTGAAAGCGTCGGGATGGACTATTTAGTCGGGGTCTCGACGATAGACCTCGGCGGCGAGGTCGGTATGACGATTTGTGTCTGTATATTTTTCTCACTGTACTTGTTTCCTTTCGACTCTCCTGGAGGAGGGTAGTGGAATCATCACAGAAA
This sequence comes from Aporophyla lueneburgensis, assembly GCA_932294355.1. NCBI lineage: Eukaryota > Metazoa > Arthropoda > Insecta > Lepidoptera > Noctuidae > Aporophyla > Aporophyla lueneburgensis. Next base: position 7,100,143 of record OW028758.1, on the reverse strand, counting down.
TTTGCTCTTTTTTTATAGACACTTTTAACCAATCAAATCAGATGAATTTTGCACATGGCCCTAATCATGTTGGTCTTGGCCATTCATAACGCTCTGAGTTTGCACACGGCACTAATGCGGTTTTGTATGGGAAACTTACTTTGGCTTTTTACTGTGTTGAAACATCCCTTACACTGTTGTACTAATTAAAAACTGTAATAAAAAAGCTTAATTTAAATACTTAAAATGATAAAATTGTGAAATGGTTCTCGTTAAAGTTTCATAGTACTTAAGCTAAATGACAACCATGGTACAAGTGGCGCCGCGTAGGGTCGGGTAGCGTAATAATTACTATGAAACGCAAAACTTGACACCTCAAAAAACCACATAAAATATGGATTTAGGAACAAAAAGTAAACTTTATCGTCGCTAATACTTACCCTTAAATAACAATTTGTTAAATGGAGACCTCCGAGTGACCTTTTTGAAGCCTACAATTGCAAAATGAGTTTGCACGAATCCAGGTTTTTTTTTGCATGGGAAATCATCTAAAGTAATTTATTCAAACTAAGCTGAGAGTCAGCACTTTTTGAACGTCAAAGTTACATAAGATAGTCCCCCCCAAAACGCCCGCCCTTCGACACTTCCTAGTGCTTTAGCTGGGAAGAAGTAGTGGCGGAACAAACTCCCCAGCAGCTCAGCGTTAGAAGAACTTGATTCTATGCAATATTGTGTAAGTAATTAATATCATAAAACAAAACATACATTATTCGCCATATGACAGCTAGCACACGCCAAATATACGAACAAAACATTGAAAACTAAACTCATGCTGAAATAAATAATAAAACAAAACCGTAAACAGAACTTAAAACCTAAATAAAGCCTCCAGGCATAAAGGGCGTGCTCGCTTACATAGGAAAGTAGAGTCACCCAGCATAATGCCATGTGTTAGGTGACGGTAGTGCCTGAAGCCATAAACCTGACTCACACTCTCCCACTGCCAGTTGGCGGGCACGCTCAGCAGTAGGTGGACGTATTAATGGGATTATTCCGTACCAACCTGCAGGGCGGCTCATCCCACTACCTAATGGAAGGACAGGTTCTCGGGAACCTGAACTTGAACATATCCGGGCAAGCTACTTTCCAGGCATTCATGGCATCGGTAAGCCCGGCACTTCAGAGTCAACCTGAGAAGGAGCTAACATTTTCTTGGTTAATTTTTCATAAACGTCATAATGGCGGGACCAAATCTTGTATTTAAACGATTCTACCCATATCTATTTAGTACCGATTTAGTACTATTTTGCACCCGTCCTAAAACATTTGTACCTGTCCTAAAACATTTGTACCTCAAGGGCAAAAACGGAAATTCACGATAACGCTGGTCCGCCATTATGACGCGTTATAATAGCGAGACCACACCTGTACTCCAAATTTACAACGAATTACATCGTTTCTGAGCCAACCAGTATTTAGTACCTGATTTAGTACCTCCAAAATTCTACAGTGGATGACGGAAATCTTGGTAATTTCTTAAGAATTTTAATTTTTAATTTTTGACTTTTTCTACGCATAAATATTTATTTCAATGAGCAAAGATACTTCAAGGTAAAAGTTGTAGCTACGTTGTAGTAAAGAATATACCCGTATTTTAGGTTTTATTTAACAAAATTCAACATAATGTTATAATGGCACATTAATCCTGACAATTCAGTTTCTTCTTTATTTAAGACGTTCAATGTTGACCGAGGAGTTTATAATATATTACTACGTTCTCCTAGGCTTATTTATTGTGCCACGTAGTCAGCTAGATGAGCAGGCGGACGTCGTACTCTTTCAGAACGACGCAGAGTCTCTGGCGTGATGTTCTGTGGCTGGAACAATTCGTTCTGGGAATCTCGCTGGCCATCTGTGTTATGATCATCGCCATCGACTGCATCGATGAATTCATCGCCATCATTGGAATCCGCCTCATCCGTTTCTAAAGATACTCCAGCAGGAGCTAGGTGTCGATTAAATACGACAACTTCTCTACCACTGCTCAAACGCACACGAGAATGTTGAGGGTTACTTTCCAGAGTCTCTACTTCTTCAACCAGTGGATCATATTTGCTGGTTCGATTATGGTTTCGCATTAATACTTTTCCTGGGACGTTTAGCCATGTAGGCATCGACTGACCCCTTGAGGATCTCCTGGCGTGAGAGAACATCCGCTCATGGGGCGTGCTGTTTGTAGCCGTGCAAAGAAGTGACCTTACAGAATGCAGAGCCTGAGTTAAAACTGACTCCCATTTAGTTATAGGCAGATCTCGGCTTTTCAGAGCCAACTGTACTGTTCGCCAAATAATTCCGTTGTATCTCTCCGTTTGTCCATTACCCTGAGGATTGTAAGGTGTAGTGTAGCTCGTAGCAATGCCCTTCTGGTGAAGAAAGTCTTTCATCTCTGTTGAAAGAAAAGATGTACCACGATCTGAGTGTACGTAAGTTGGCATTCCAAATATAGAAAATAAATCAGTCAGTTTATTAATAACCGTGTTAGTACTCAAGTCTGGGCAGGGATATGCAAATGGGAATCGAGAATATTCGTCCACAATCGTAAGGATATATCGATTGTTCCCAGTGCCATCTGAGGGAAAAGTGGACCTTTAAAATCTATCGATATTCTTTCGAATGGGGCCATCGCTTTTATTAGTTTTCCCATGTTTCGTTGAAATCGAGGCTTTACTTCAGCACATATAGAACAATTCGCAGTAATACGTTTTATCTCTTCAGTGGAGTAAACTAAATTTTTGCTTCGAACCCAATGAAGCATTCTTGTTACTCCAGGATGACACAAGGTTTTATGCAGTTCTTTGAGTGCATTTTCTGAACTGTAAACAGAGGCTACTAATGGTGCATTGGCTCTTGATAAAGCATCAGCCGCTATATTTTCCTTTCCAGGGCGATAAACTATATCAAAATTGTATTCTGAAAGTTCTAATCACCAACGTTGTATTTTGTCATTTTTAATTCTAGACGAATGCTGCTGATTGAACATAAATGCGACCGATTTTTGGTCAGTTATCAGTGTAAACTCTCGTCCGATGAGGAATTGTCTCCATTTCTGAAGACATTCGACTATAGCCGCGGCCTCCTTCTCGATGGCTGGGTGATTCCGCTCACTACTGTGAAGGCTTCTCGAGAAAAACGCAACTGGTCTGCCTTCTTGTGACAGAGTTCCCGCGATAGCATAGTCTGAAGCGTCTGTTTCAACAACAAATTGTATGTTATCATCAATTGCGTTTACTGCTGATCTGGCTATCTCTTGCTTTAGAGCATTAAAAGCATTTACTGCCTCAGAATCGAGAGGGAATGTACCTTGCGAAACGAGGGACTGAATTTTATGAGAGAATCTTGGCACATATTTAGAATAGTGAGCAAATAATCCCAATGCTCGCCGGAGCGATGCCGAGTCTGAAGGCAGAGGCAGCTCTAATAGTGGACGTAGACGATCCGGGTCGGGTTAAATAACTCCATTGTTTATAGTATATCCTAGAATACTTCTCTTTCAATGAAAATTCGCTCTTGTCAAGATTCAGTGTAAGGTTATACCGTTTGGCAATATCAAGAAATCGCTGCAGTTTTTGATCGTGGTCAGCTTGAGTTGTTCCACAGACTGTTATGTCATCCAAATATGCGTATACTCCTTTAAGTTCCTCTTTCGCAATTATATTATTGACAGTTCTTTGAAAAACCGCTACTCCGTTGGTAACCCCGAAAGGTATTCTACGAAATTGGTATAAATTACCTTCTGCTTGAAATGCTGTATAAGGTTTTTCTGTTTCGAGAATCGAAATCTGATGGTACGCACTTTTTAAGTCAATTTTGCTGTAGATTCTATGTTTGGCTACCTTAGAAACTATTTCTTCAATACTTGGTAAGGATAAGCGTCTAGTTGCGTGTATCTATTTATTGTCTGAGAGTAGTCTATACACATCCTTTTTTTATGACTTTCATTTGTAGTTACAAGCACTTGTGCTCTCCATGGTGACGAACTAGGTTCTATAATTCCTTCAGCTAGTAATTTTCTTATTTCAGTACGAATAAACTGCATATCACAGCAAGCAGCAAGCAGATTGGATTGATATTGGCTTGAGTTAGTGCACATAATTTCAATGGAGCTCCAGATCCGCCGAAATGCATTTCTAATGTATTATATCTCTAAAGAATATCATGACCAATTATGATATCCGTACATAAGTTCTCCATTATTAATAGGTCCACTTGAAAACTATGACCTTGCATATCGATATTGACAGAGCACATTGCGTCTACCTTTGTTTTTAGATTTGAAGCTGCCATGCTGACATTTTGGTAGCATGAGCTCTTTTGTATATTATATTGACAAACTAGTCGACTGTCTATAAAACTAGCAGTACTCCCTGTATCAATCAATGCTCTGGCTGCAAATAATCCGTTTATTTTTATCGGTATCATAGCTTTATCGAGATCAGTTGTAGCGGCCACGATACATGATAACAATTTCTGCGACTCTGCATTTTCCATAAGTTTATTCGGTTCCTCTATAGCATTTGTAAAAGCACTCCGTTGTGGTGGCGCAGTCACTGCACTTTTGCATACTTTTGCAAAATGCCCCCTTTTCCCACATTTAAGGCAGGTTGTACTAGCAGCCGGACAGTTTTGCCGTGCGTGTCTCTTGTTTCCACAGAAATAGCATAGTTCTTGGATGTGTGTTCTCTGATTGTTAATGGGTACCGCATTAACAAAGGTACTAGTATTAGGTTGCTGGTAATCATCACTGTATATTCGCGCCATCTCTAGAGCGCGGGCCTGCTTGAATGCATCGTCTAATGTGAGAGTGCTATTTTCCAACAGTCTTTGACGAACTATGGACGACGAAAGACCTGATATGAAAGCATCTCTAATAAAATCACTCTCATTTTGTTCAGCGGTCACTTGTTTAAAATTGCATTCTTTTGAAAGCAGTTTCAAGGCTTGTAGATACTGGTCGATGGGGACTCACCTGGTTGTTGCGCTCGTTTTGCTAATCTGTGCCTGGAATATATTTCGTTAGGTGGCTTCAGAAATAATGCATCAAGTCTCTTTAGAGCAATATCGTAATCAGTGCAATCCTGTATGCGCATAAAAGTCGTAGGGGACAGATGATTCGTTAGTAATTGGAATTTAGTTTCTTTTGCAACAGTTTTCTCGTTCGTAGTTATAGATTAGGGTGGAGTGAAAATGTATGGAGATTTTTTTTTGTTTTTTTTTTATGTAATAGCATACCGGTAAAAAGCTGCCTATATGTATTATAATGATTCGAGGTGCCCCAGCACGAAAGAATTTTGAAAAAAGTATAATTTCGTTCATTATTGACAGCCTCATTCAGCTGTATATAAACCTTAATAATCTATAGGAACAGTATTTTTTGTGTTGCTTGAAACCTACATTTTTATGGAATAATAAAAAAAAATATAAAAGTTTGGAGTTTATGGTGCCCCAAAACCTCTTAAAACCAAAATAATACAAGAATTTTATGATAAAAATGCGATATGTAACATTTTTTTAATAAATATTTAATAAATATTATAATTAAATATTTATTAAAAAAATGTTACAAAATAGCCCATCAAGCAGAAAAATCACGTTTAGTGTTATAAAAAGGCATCATCTGACGTGATGACAGTCTAGCCCTGATTTATCCATTACGTTTTTCTTCTCCACATACAGCACCTGAAGTTTCAGTTACGAGTGTGATGCAACGCTCCACGGCTTGAGTATGACAAGGAAAGAGTGCTTTATTCTCTTTCGTTCCAAGGCCATTTTCTACAATTTCTTTCAAGGCTTCAGCAACAGCTTCAGTATAATACTGACATTGTTACTTGGCACGATAGTCAGATTACTGTTACTGAACGGCCTTTAACTAAGAATTTATCTGCTGAGGGGGAGCATCGAAATTAAATGATGGAACTTTAAATTTTCGTATTCCTATGACTTTCTCTGACCTTGCTTTCAGAATACGTCGGCATGCCAGTTCCCGTATCACTTGGTTGTTATCTGCAAGCATAGATAAAAGAAGATTTTCTGGATGGCCAAAATATCCATTTCTTTGTATGACTGGATCACTCACTTTTTTCAAATTGTCGTTTAAAGAGCGACTATAATTCATCGTCACCAGTGCTGTGCTCCGTTTAAACACGAAGGATTGCATTTGATTTGAAACCACATTTGCCCATAAACTTTCATCACGAAATTGGCTAATATAAGTAGATTCTCTTCCGGATCAGTCTTTGTGACATATAATCGTAAGATCCTGTTCGCAGTCGTTAGCCACCTGGAATGGTTGAGTAGACCGGGTTCTCTATTTGTCAGGTCAGAAGGGAAAATACCAGTGCTAATAGCAGTCAGTCATTATCTCAAATATAAATGTTGGTCGGAGCTTAAATCTTTAGTAATAACAGGAAGTGGCGTGGGTATAACGGCAAATTTCACAACTGGCTTTTTTTCACATTGTTGCAGTTCAGATCCAATTGGCCCTGAAAAACATCGAGGTCCCGTAGTTTGGCCACCCAAATGTATCAAAAGATGTCGTAGTGGCAATTCATTGGAATGTAGTGCACAGATGAACCATTGTAACGGTTTTTTTATCTCTACCTCTAGCAGGCTAATGACGCCGCCTTTAGATCCAGTATTTACAACTGTCTCATCACAGTCCACTACTGACAAAGCACTCAAATCAACCGAGTTATCATTTAAATATTTTATAATACTTTCTTTGATTGTCCTAGCCGATCCTGTCTGCACTGTGATATGACCAAAGAAAACGCTCCCTGGTTCCGACACAATAACGTAATGATCTTCTATTTGCCGTTTTCTATACCATTTATCTCCTTTTTTGACTGTTATTAAAGTTTTGTCTTTTTTAACGTCAAATTAAAGACCAGGTATAGGTTGATTGCGGCTCAATTCTTGCAAAACAGCTCTTTTCTTTGCTCTTTCCCGTCAAACCTTCGAACGATCTATCACACTGGTCACTTGATGTTATAATGCCATCATCTTTCAGGACAGCAGAAGCTATAATAGGGGCAGACCTGTCAGAAACTCCAGTACGATCGAAGGCAAGAGCTAAAGATGGGAGATTTATGCGCATCTGTTTAGATGGTGGCTCAACAACATTTTGTATTTGTTCTTGATACGATTAATACAATGAAAAGTAGTTTCTCCCGAGAATGCTTACTTATGACTGAAAGGTTAATTCAATAAAGGTTGACTTATTTATTAATGATTGGGTGCGTTCAGAAACAAAAGAAAAACATTTTCTACGTTTTGTAATAAAGTTTAGCATTTGGTTTTGTACTATCGAAAACTGACAAGTTTCGGATTTTTTTTTCAAAACTTAGTCCTATCTGGGGCACCTTTAAATATAAACCTACACAAAAAATATTTTCGCTTTTGCTTATTGTGCCTATCACGCAGCTTTTTGCGGGTATGCCATACCGAAAATCAAAAAATAAAAATTTCACTCCACCCTATTATAGATGTCAGAAAATTTTCGAATGTGCTTTTCCAATGTGTCCACTGAGGGGACAGATCTTGGCTTGAGGACGGGTCTCCGTCGAAACGTTCTGGTCGTAGATATTTTTCCATTTTGTTAAATAAATTGTAGTAAAGAATATACCCGTATTTTAGGTTTTATTTAACAAAATTCAACATAATGTTATAATGGCACATTAATCCTCACAATTCAGTTTCTTCTTTATTTAAGACGTTCAATGTTGACCGAGGAGTTTATAATATATTACTACATACGTTTAATGTAGGCGCTTTATTCATTACATTTTAAATAACAGTATGTTATTTAATAATATCGGTTAAGCCAAACAGGAAAATTATTAGTATGCGTTATTCAAAACATGTTATAAATCTATTACTAATCTATCTGTACGTCTTACTTTTTAAATATGTCACTTATTCACGCGAGGGTGAGTCTGCAACATAATTTTATTAATCATTTATACTCAAAATTTAAATATTTATAACCTTAGTCAAAAAACAAAATATTGAAGTAGTCTAACAGAGCCACATCGAAATTTAGTATGAAAAAACGGTATTTTATTAGTTTTTTAAAAGTCTTAATTATATTTCTGCACACATAATGCAATGTGGAATGACGAACGATTGACTTGACTATTCAAGTCATCATAACCTTCCCATTTCCCTAGGATCCTTTCACAATTACATTTAGAGTGACCTATACCAGGGTTACTCAAAGTGGGGTTCGCGAACTACTAGGGATTCGCCATGCGACGGTTGAGGGTTCGCGACAAAATTCACGAAATGGCGGCTACATAAATTCGACTTGATGCTAAGTCAGAATTAAGGCTTAAATTGTCCAATATATAATATATAATTCAAAAATTGACTCAATTTGTGACAAGAAACAAGCCCATCCATCGCATTAATATTAATAAGATATTTGTTTTTGGCCAGTATTTGTTACCTTTTATTCAATTAATAAACTTTATTTTATTCTATGTAGGTAGGTATATACAATGTTAGTCTTTTCTTGTTGGGGAGTTCGCCCCCCCCCCCCCGCGGTTGGGGGTTCGCTGTCATCTTGAAACTTGAATGGGGGTACGACGAGCTAGAAGTTTGAGAAACTGTGACCTATACCATCCAAAATTAGTGGAATGAACTCGACTGCAGCTACAATTTGAAGTTTAAAGCTACTTGGTATATCGTGAATATGAATTTTCATCTTTATTAATTTTTACAAACTTATAAGTTACTAGTGATCGCCCATTGGTCGAAATTCGACCGTACTTCATTTGAATAGAAATACATTATTAAATGAAAAAATATATATATAATAATAAATACAAAAAAAAAATATAGTTATATTTGACATTCAGTAACACTATAGACAAATTGTTGACGCTGTACTACTGTGGAGAGGGTTCACTGGCGGGATGGTGATGACCAGGACCAGGACGTAGGTGTAATGAGTAAAGAATACTTCTTTAGGACACTCTTTTTTATTTTCTTAATGCTTCTTAACTGCTGGATATGGAATGAATTATCACAGAAATCTGTTTTTATAGAATTTTCCCTATTATTTTTAATTAATTATGACAGTTCAAAATGTCATAATTATAACCAGCCTGTACAATCTATGACCAGCCTGTACAATCGTGAGGCATACAACCTCTACAGTTTGCACACGACACTAAGCTTTGTATGGGAAACTTACTAATGCCATACTTGACACTCCCCATAAAACCACAAACATTTTTTCTTATAAATCTAAACTAAATTCCTATCGCCGCTAATACAAATAATAATAAAGACAAATATTCTCGTATTCTCGATATGATTATAGATTTTAAAAATGAAATAGGTTATATATCTATAAAATTAATTTATTACCTATGGTTATACTTGACATTCAGTAAGATTAGAGACACAAAATATTAAAGACAGATAGATGTTCCCGATTGGACCACAGATTTGGACCATAAACAAAAGAATATCTATGCATGTGTGTATTAAATACACGGTAATGAATAGTAGTGTGTGTAACGTGTTATTTATTGAAAATCATGTATTTTTATGCATAATTTAAAAAAAAAATATTAGCATTCGTCAATTCTTCTCTGTATAATCTATAAGTGTGCGAAATTTCATACTCCTCCGTCCGCCCAATTTCCGTAAAAAGGGATCCAAGGTTTTCGCTTCACGTATTAATATATAGATATTTTTAAATATTAGAATATAAAATAAAAACATTTAAAAATATAAAAAATAGTAGCCCACCGGTATCGGGAACATGGTCCAAGCTACCGGCGGTCAGGGCTCCAGAGAGAGGAACCTCCTGACAATGCGAGCCATGTCCAGAAGTACGGCTTTCTGAATCAAGGCCTTGATCCAACTGCTTAACGAGAGCCTCTGCAGGTGTTGGTCGAGGCTCTTAGCTATCAACCCATTGGCTGTGACGACTATCGCAACTATGATTGCTGAGTCCACATCCCACATGTGGACAACCTCGCGAACCAATTCAAGATACTTGATTTTTTTTATCTTTCTCGGCTTTCACGAGGTTCTCGTCATGTGGAACCGTTATGTCAACAATCATTGTGCGCCTTTCTAGTCGATCCACCACCACTATATCAGGCTTATTTGCAACAACAGTACTGTCAGTGAAGATGGATTGATCCCAGTACAATTTGATATGGCCATTTTCAAGAACTGGGTCGGGCACATACCTGTAGTACGGCACTTCTGATTCTATAAGGCAGTATTTCAGAGCAAGTTACTGGTGGATAATCCTGGCTACAAGATTGTGTCTATGCAAGTACTCTTCGTTAGCTAGACGAGAACACCCGGAGATTATGTGCGTAATTGATTCCCCGGGGCGGTGGCATGCCCGGCAGATGTCAACCGTGCCGTTTTTCACAATAAATTTCCGGTAATTGTTCGTCATCATAACTTCGTCCATAATTGCACAAACAAAACTTTTGGTTTCCCCAAAGAGACCACCGAAACGCAGCCAGGCTACGGACGCTAGAAAATCTACGTCAGGACCGTGTAAGGCCCGGAAAAAGCGTCCGTGGAGCTTCTTACTTTGCCATACGTCCATGCGGTCATTATGTCAAGTACTACAGGCTTACGCCAGTTCTCGTTAGCCAAGGAGAGCGGGGCGAGACCCTTGTCCACCGCGACTACATCTCTATGCATCCCCACCTTGGCTTCCAGGAAATATTCCCTGAGACTGCATATCTCGCGATTGTGGAGAGTCTTAGCGTTTAAAAAGCCTTGACCTTCACACTTTCGCGGGATATACAGCCTCATTACCGATGACCGTGGGTGACGCATTCGATATGCAGTCATATCTAGGGCGTCGAGTTCGGTCTGAGTCCATTTGAGTATGCCGAAAGAGTACATCAAAACCGGCATGACCCAACCGTTGAAGGCGCGCACCTTGTTTCCGCCTGATAGAAGACTATTAAATACTTTCTTCAGGCAGCCAAAGAAGCGTTCCTTCAACGATTGCTTCATGTCAGTAACATTGATTCCCAAAGCTTCCGACATACCCAAATACTTATAGGTTTCGGATGTGGAGAGGGCTCGAAAGTTTATGGAATCCGAGAGTTGGGTTCCCACGGATTCCACAATCTCCCCTCGCTTTACATGCATGACTGCACATTTGTCTACACCAAATTCCATCCTGATGGCACTACTGAAGGTTTCAGTTACCTTCAGTAGTTCCATCAGTTGCAAATTGTTGTGGGCAGAGTTTAAAGGTCGTCCATGTACAGGAGGTAAGATATAACCTGATCACCTCTTCTAAACCGATAGCCTATACTTGAATCCTCAAGCAGTGTGTGCTCAGAGGATATATCAATTTTATTATTATAGGTTTTAACACCCTTCATTCGCTAGGATTGCATTGTTTTATATCGTCTATCAACATCGTTTCTGCTGATTCATTCAGTTCACAGATCCCTTTCTGTTCTTATTATATTTAAATTTAGTGGTAAAAAGCCAACATTTCTTTTATTATAATTATTAGAAGCACAGTTGTAGTTGGTACAGGTTCTTATGACTTCTGCGCTATAAAGTATCTCCAACAGAACGTTTTCCACTATGAATGAAACATTGCATTCACAACTTACTTGTATCTTTGAACCTACGGGTTCTGTTTCGAAATGCATAGGTTCGTTAGTATTACTGACAAGTGCTTTAATAAATCTGAAGAACACATGATCCTGGTTACCAATTTTTTGTATTTCTTATACACAATGGCTATTGCTTGAGAAACTGAGTCAGAGGTACAAGTATTTGTTGGAAATATATTGTCATTTGATTTAATAATATTTCCATTTAATATAATTGGCACCTTTAGATTTCGTTGCATTCTAATTGATTTCTTTATTACCTTTACCCCGCCAATGTTCTATAAGTGTTGGATTTTAAAAAAATATGGATTATCTGTCTGAATACTCTCCTTTCTTGGTTTTTATCTCGAAAAGATGCTTTTTTGGTACAAGTTTAGTTTCGCCAGTTATGAAAACTATGATGCTGCAAAATAAAATCATCTATTCGTAGTCGATGTAACTTTGTTGTTAAAAACTTTTAAAATAATTTTCTACATTGGAAAATGTAGGAGTATCTATTTGAGTGTCATAGATTTTCATAATAAAGTTAAACCACAGCGGAAGTTGGCTGATATATCGTAGTAAAATGTCGACTAGTGAAGGCCTGTAATATTATACAAATTTTCCGTATTTCTCAAATTTATAAGGTTTTCTGTACTGATATGATCAATCAACCATTTTACTCTACTATCCCTTATATTTTCATGAAATTCTTGGTTTTCTTTTTCTAATTCACTGTTATTATTTTGAAAACTGATGATGACCTCAGTCGTGCTTTTTTTACTTCTCAAAACTTTGCCGTGAACAGATCCAATATATTTTGATAAGTAAAATGTTACAATGTCTTTAACGGTGCTGTAGACCGAGGACAGGGACGTAAGCTTACACTAGAAATTTTGCGGACGCCGGGCCCATCAAAACGAATAAATAGTGTGGATTGCAGCCACGAGCGGTCGTCCAATGCCATATTTAAAATGGATGTTAGTGTGCTTTTAATCGTTTGATCAATATTTTCTAAAAGGTACTTCCATAAAGAAAAAGAGCAGCGATAATACATGATATTTCAGCCGAAACGCAGTATCTGATAAGGGTGAATGCCGAATGTAAATTAATTTTAGAAAATCTATCCGAAATATCGTTAAAACGTTGAATTTGTTAATCAATGAAAGGTGAAAAACTGTCTTCAACAATTGGGGAACCTCGGAGGTGCAGATAACTTTTTACCAAAAGTTTGATGTCTGGGGCAACTGAATTGAATTTCTGTATAGTCTGTCGGTATTGTCACAAAGGTATATTTCATATTTTGAGGGATTGAGGTCAAAGACGATGGATTGGAATTACTGCTTTAGGAATTGAAAGTCTTTTAGAACAGTGTCTACGTCACCTTTTAGTGTTCCATCATCTAAATACCACACTTTAAATTTTGAATTTAATTGTTGAATTATGGCATGGATAGCCATAGCCAAACCAAATACTGGCCCGAGAGGATCACCTTGTTAGCATCAGACTGCCGATTCTATTACGTTGTCTTTATATAATAATTTTGATGGGTGTCTGTACAACCATTCAGCCAAGCGTTCTTAGCGCCTTTGGATCCAAAACCGAGCTGTAGGGGTTGGAACTTGTTGGTAAATTTTTCGCCATACAATTTGCAGCATATTTTGGCTGCTGTACGCCTATAGGTGCACCCAACGGCAATGAGTCAAATGCCGCCGTCCCTCTTGCGCAGGGCGGTTAGGTTGGCCCCGTACAAGACATCGACGACGGCATTACTTACACCACCGTTGAGCTTCAAAGTTGATTAGAGCCACAAGCTCCAGATTCACCAGCTTCCCCGGAGTCTGAACTCAATAAATCTTTTAAATGCTGAGAAGTCAGTCCATCGAGGCCGCCAGCGGAACCACTTCGGAAGGAGCTCACGGCTGCCATCAGCTGAGGGATAGTAGTAACATTAAAGGGAATCTGAGTTGAATCAGGGTCGGGAGGGAGAGGAGGGTCGGGAGGGAAAGGAGGGTCAGGAAAGGTGAGACCATCCGCAGGCGCTGGATGTTTACTTTACAGGGCTAAAAGAGTTTCTGGAGAGAAGGGCGCCACCACATCGCTACTGAACAGCAGCCTGGCGGCTCCCCTGATGTCACCGTCACTTATTTTGGATTCTACATATGAACATATGCCTCTTCGTGAAGGCTTATTGAAAACTGGTAAATTTTTAATCTAAAATAGGGGTCGAATTGTTGCAGTATCTTTAATTTGGTTTGTTAATGTTTTTGTAGTTGACATACAGTATCCGATAGGGCAAGGTGAAGAGTTGCTCCCAGGCGCTATAATAAGAGTTCTTCTGGGTCGCAAGGCGGAGACATCGCCCCAAACTTAGAGCAACAGACCGCCTTGCAACACGGGGAATTCTCTTCAAAATAGGTGTAGATTTTTTTTTAAATTGGTAGTGTTTTTCAAAGGGGTCCGATTGAACTGGAGTTGTAGCTGGGGGGCACAAGGATGCACTATGGAGCTTTGTGAACCTTGCCATAGTGTATTTGTAGACCCCGATCACCCTCACCTGAGTATCAAGCGTTATGGCAAGTTGACTGGCACTGATTCCATTGCTACAGGTGGCATTTAACATGAACATATACTTAACTAAAACTAAAATATCAATTCACAACAAAACAAAAACATTAAAAATGAAACTTAAATTGATAAAACACTATAAAGTAATAGAAATGTTCCGTTGGACACTTCACTGGGTGACAGTTTGACAGCTGCACCGCAGACACGCGGGCCTAGGGCGCCGCAGCGCGCGGCGCCGTGCGTGCTGGGCGTAGCACTTGTGCCTTGATGATTGTTGCCTGGGAGCTTCAAAAGCGTAGCGCTGCGTCGTTTAACAGGCGTCGGGTATACTTAAGACATGGAATTAGGAAGTGCTATATTTTAAACTCAAAGCATTATTTCAATTAAACCATTTAGACGCCCTTTTGAACTGTCAAAAATTCAGAAAGTTGAAAGAATGTCTTGAGGTTTGGTTATTGATTATTTATTTTCGGTTATTTAGTAAGATTCCTGGTAAAGGTTTGTTTAAAAATTAGAAACTCTTATAAACATGGGGTAAAATGATTTTAACTATTTAAAAAGTAAAAAACTGAAAAACTTGAACGTTCTGTTGACAGCAACCGACCAAATATCAAATTAATATCATCTCTCCGACACTGGTATAGCAACATGTCTAATGGAACAATGCTGGAGAAAGGGACAGCCTTCCCGTAATCATCGCCAGTACTGTGTTGGGGCTAACTCGCACCCTGTGCAACCAAGAATTCATTCGTAATTACTAGATAACTACATATTTTATGCAGGTACTTTACATCCATATCGTATTCGATATCTGGTTCATTGAATTATTGATATAGTTTAAAGCATCAAGCCGGAAACAGAATCCTTCTCAAGATATCCATAGCCCGGGGCTTTGTGAGACTGGACCGAAATGATCATGGCCGACTGCGGTCCAATTAGTATTAAATGTGCTTAATTCAAGAGAAACTCAAACAGAATTAGTAGTTGCTTGGTTGAATCTGAGTTGAGACAACCATACAAGGACTCGAGAACATTTTTCCATTTCATGAATTAATTAAGAGAACAACACACGGAGGCTTTCGCTCATGCCGTAGATCATTTTTTCATTCCATTTTGCTGGAGTGTCATCATCTGTAAAATTCTAAATCTTTAATTAATAAAAAAAAATTGGCATTTGGAGGTTCGCTGGCCGAATTGTTGTCAGTTTTATAGGATTCAAAACATTTACCATTTTTCTGTTTCAAGAATTAGTTAAGATAACGCCACACATAAAGGGTGTAAAACAAACATTTAAACATACTGATTGTGTTTCTTTCCATTCAGTGAACTCGCTAATAAAATAATTCGATCAATTTTTCATTCTCTTTTGCCGCAGTCTGTAAAACTATGCAAACTCAATTCTCGATTTAATTTTTACGTTTTGAATTAGGTCTTTGAGGTTCGCAGGACTATATACTGGGTGACATTTTATAACGTCTTGAAAAAAAATGGGTGTAATCGGTGAACGGAGTAGAAGCCTTTGGCACAGAAATTTTTATTTTTTATATTTTTTAATAACATGTAATAAAATTGATCTAGTAATAAATACTACACATTTAAAGAAATATTTTCATACTAGTACAACAGAAACAGAAATTTGGAAAAAAATAAAATCAATTAAAATCTATCGAAACTCAAATCATATGCACCCTACTCAATGCGTGGCATGTATCAATGATATCGTAGCGCGGTATTACCCTTTGAAGCCGGCCAATAGGCGGCCTCATTGATCTTTCGCAGGCGCACGAGCCGTACATTCATCCCCGTCCGTCCGCGTCCCGCGCTTATTTAGTCACCTACGATGAATCTGAAGGCCTTCCTGCGTTATATTCTAGTTACACAACACACCATATGAAGGTCGAGACGGTAAAAAATGTCATCCGGTATAATTTGTCACCTATAAGCCACAGTATGGTGTCATTAACTTATTGATCAATTGTTGAAAATAGTTCATTCTGTGTAATAAAGTAACTGGGGAACCTAAACAGAAGTGTGCTTGGATTGGAATCACACTCCTGATACAAAATATACTTTTTATAAAATTGAAAATAGTGTCATTCCTGTTATTCTAGGTACGCAACCAGACCTACGAAAAGGATTCATACATTCTGTATACTATATAAACACTAACTGACGTGTTCTCAATAACAGGTTAAAGCAACTATTTAGATTCGAATACGGATGGTTGTTCCTATGGCGAAGCTTGTTATAGGAGTTCGGAATAAATTTAGCTAGTGAATGTATGACTGGACTATTTTCTAAGTAATTGTGAGTGTAGTAGCATTTTCGTCTTAAGAGTTTAAAATAGGTCTTTACCTATGAAAATGCCGTTTTGTATGAAAAAAATTAAACTAATTTTTTTCATCTATTTTTTATTCGTATTAATCGAAATAATCACCCATGTAATCAATGCATCTTTGCCAACGCAGTGGCCGTTTATTGATGCACTTCTTAAAAAAATCAGCTGGACGGGAGGCAACAAATTCTTCAAAGGCATTTTGTACTGCCTCTCGGATATTGAATTTTTTTCCCGCCAAGGAGTTATCCAAATTCTGGAAAAAGTAGTAGTCTGTAGGCGCAAGGTCTGGTGAGTAGGGCGGATGACGGAGAGCTTCCATTCACAGTTCTTGCAACTTGGAGACCGTCTGCTGTGCAGTATGAGGTCGCCGTGCAGGAGCAGCGGAGACGAGCGATTGACCAATGCTGGTTGGAGATGTGCCAGCTTCTCCATCATTGAGTTCAGATCTTCACAGTAAACATCTGCAGTAATGCTCACCTCGTTCGGTAAGAAGCTGTGATGAATCACACCGGCGCTAGACCACCAAACAGTGACCATCACTTTTCTAGGGGTAAGTTTTCGTTTAGGGCATTGTTTAGGTGCTGAACCAGGATCCAACCAACTTGCTGAGCGCTTGCGGTTATCAAACAGAATCCATTTTTCATCGCAGGTAACAATGCGGTTCAAAATTCCTTCATTTGTGTGTCTGTTGAGCAGTGCAAGGCACGTCTCGACGCGTGCTTCGCGCTGGCGATCATTGAGTTCGTGGGGCACCCATTTGTCAGCCAATTTGACGCAAATGGACCAATATTGTTTTGACGCTAACGTCGAAAGCTGCTGCTAATGCAGCCGTAGATTGAGTATCATCAGCTTCCACAATCGCCTTTAATTCGTCATTGTCGACCAAAGTCTTCGGACGACCGCGAGGTTCATTTTTCAGGTCGAAATTTCCAGAACGAAAGCGAGCAAACCAATAACAGGTGGTGCGTTGGTTTGTAGTGTTAGCTCCCGTGAACGTCGTTGATGTTGCGTGCCGGTTGTGCCGCGTTGCTGCCACGACGGTACTAATATTCCATAATTACTCGAATTTTTAACGTATCCATGATGACGAAAAAGATTGAAATGCGATGAAAATGTAACACTAATCAAGAAACAAATGACTACTTTTGGAAAAAGAATTCCATGTTTTTAAAATAAAATTAATTTGAAATTAGAATTCTTAGACAAACAAAAATTATTTTGATTTGAAATGGCCAGTACTGCAGAACGGCAATTTCATAGGGAAAGACCTAGCTTTTGAAATCAACACAAATGATAGCTCGGTCTATTCGAAGCTAATTTTCAATCGATATTTCAGCTATACTAATTACACTGGGAATAGCCGCCTAATAGCAGCAAAGATCCGACAAATTGGCGGTGCAATCTCACTGCGGTTCGGGCTTGGCTAATTTCCTCCAATTTCTACTTAGCTCTGGTTAAATATTCAAATTACTTGGCCACACTACGTTGTCTGCTTCTGCCGTAACTTGACGAGAATATGAGCTGAAATTAAACTACCTCGTGGAAGTTAGTTGTACATTTTTATAGTGACTGTGGGTTCCTGAAAATATTAAGTAACCTACCTCTTCTGTTTTATGGGGTTTTCAAGAAGGAATGGTCCTTTTAATATTGCGTTTCGGTCGAGGTTTACAATTTAGGTTGTCAACACTGGAGATTCTTTTGCATATATCATATATTTCCTGAGGTATTTGACAATTTGTAAATTTAAAAAAAACCCATACTTGACAATTTTAATTACATGTTGTCCAAACAAAACTGGACTTGAAAATATATCCTTTACAATAATTGCAACGGTTTCAATTAGAACACAGAGTAGATAAGTTTTCTCTCTGGTAAAGATTAAACTTTTCTTTAAAAGGAAAACGGAATAGTGCTGCAAGAATAAACTTAATTAATTTTGCACTCTAATCGGTGGTCGTTCGTTATTGTCTTGCAGTTAAGAAATCTGTTTGTGATGTTACTGCAAAAACGTTGTTCCGCTGATCTGACGTTAATTTATCATTTAAAGACTATGGACGATCAAGTTTTCGGTTATTTTGACTGTTGTTACAAGACCTTCTACTGAGTTTTACGGTATGATCGAGAGGAGATGAACGTGGTTTTATTTCTTCTTCAATTTTTCAAGTCGCAGGGTCATCAATATTCAACATTCTGCGCTCCTTGATTTTGCCGAAACTGACGGACGAGGGCCCGTCCTTTACGAAAGTCTGCCTAACGCCACATATGACCTGCATCATCATCTTCCTGTCCTAGTCCCATGTTATTAGATGTCGGCGAAACACGTTAACTTTTTTATTCTCCCCTGTCAACTGTCACGATATCAGTCATCACTCTTTCTTTCATATCATCTATTTCCTATCCTCTTTTTCTTTTTCTTGGGACAGTTTTATTATAAATGATTTTATTCCTGTAAGCAGGTTAGTACAAACACTTTTAAAGTCAATAATATTCTTTGAGCTAGATAAGGCGTTTCTTATCTGACCTCTTTGGGAAGAAAGGCCGAATCAAACTCAGAGGTCACAATCTCTTTTAAAGTCCAGACATAATCTTGTTCACATTATGTGAAGACCATGTAGATAGCTGTCTGAAATGGTCTTTAGAGGAAAGAACCACACAGATTGCGGCAGTGGGTAACGAAGGCGAGGTCAAAAACGCACTTTAACATTACTTTTTTATTTGTTTTTTTGTTTTGTTACACTACACTAATTATCTGTGTAGTTAAATGCATACTTGCTTGTACTGTCTCGCTGTTTTTTAAATCAAGTATTTTTGTCGTAAGAATCAATATTTCAAAAATGTTAAGATTATGTTGCTACTATCTGTTATCTTTTTTGTTAGTAGGTGTGTACCTCGCGGCGCACCTCAGTCAACCACACTTAAATCAGTTTTATAACGGCACACATATTTATTTACACGTATTTATTACGAATCTACTATTTAATTTATACCTTTTATTTACATACCGAATCCTAAAACTTTTGTTTAAAATTTATTTTATTATAATACTAATTAACATATTTAAAATGAAACTAAAACTAATAATATTATTTCAAATTCGAATTGAAACTCCTGAATGGGTCCTGATAAGATTGCATTATGACGGAATTATTTTGTGTTATTATAATGATGACAAAAGGGGATAAGTTTCTAAAAGTTGGATTTCTTAATGCTGGTTCATTGGGTACAGGACATGATGACTTGATTGGTGCACTCGACAGGCATTGTTTTGACGTTATGGCCATCAATGAGACGTGGTTGAGACCGGGCGAGGAGGGGCGCGCTCCTGTGGTGCCGGGATCCCGTCTGCGTCACACGCCGCGGCCGGCGAGTGTGCGCTCGGGTCGTGGTGGGGGCGTCGGATTTTATCTGCGGCGAGGTCTGAGCGCGCGCACATGGACTGGTGCGATCGATCCAAGGTTCAAATCGGTCGAACAAATGTGGATAACACTCTCTGTGAACGGCAAAAAAATTGCTGTAGGTACAGCCTATCTACCACCATGGCATGACCTGGTCCTTTTCCTTGATGCCATAACGGATTCCATAACTTCACTGGGAAATTGCGACCATTACATACTACTTGGCGACTTCAATGTTAATTTGCTCGACACGACCGGGTTAAAAACTAAAAATATTAATGAGTTTTTGAATTGCCTCAGCCTTTCACAGTTAGTCACAACTCCTACCCACTTTACAGCATCCAATGAAACCCTCATCGATCTCCTGTGTACCGACCTAAAAGCAAGAAAAACAGCAGTAGAACCTTTTGGTTCAATTAACGGCCATTCCATTATCGTTGGTGAATTTCACATTAAGCGTGATCATTTCAAACCATACTTGGTAAAATTTCGGCCCCTTAAAAACGTGTGTGCGGAAAGTTTTAATTTGGACTTATCGGTTTTAAACTTTGGAATAATTTCGACGCTTGAGAACGTTCATGATATGGTGCATGTCTTTAACACCTATATAATCTCCTTGTTTGATGTTCACGCACCGATCAAGACGTGTACTATAAAGGAAAAGTCGTATCCGTGGATTACAGACACAATCAAATTTATGATGCGTTTACGCGACGACGCATTTAGTAGTTATAGGAAAACGAAAGCCGATTCCAAAAAAAAATATTACAAAGAGCTGAAACATTTGGTGCTTAGTTCATTGTATAGTGAAAAAGTTGCATATTTTAAGCACAACATTAATAATAAAATAAATACCCCTAAATTATTATGGAAAAATTTAATGTCCACCTTATCGCCTTATAAACCTAAAAAAGACCTACCGTCACATTTTACAGATCCAGAAATAATTAATAACAACTTTTTAACAGTCCCCGGAAATCCTGTGGCAAGTCCATCGCTTATAAGCTACTACGGAAATCACAGATATGGTGAAGAAGTTTTCACAATAACTCCAGTGGAAGAGAGCGACATCTCTCGCATTATCTCCAACCTCAAAAGTAACGCTGAAGGTTACGACAACATTACCCTGGACATGATTAACATAACTCTGCCACACACGTTAAGTGTTGTCACGGAAATAATAAACCGCTCTATAGTAACGTCAACGTTCCCCGATCTATGGAAAATTGCCTCCGT
Source organism: Aporophyla lueneburgensis (assembly GCA_932294355.1). Classification (NCBI taxonomy): domain Eukaryota; kingdom Metazoa; phylum Arthropoda; class Insecta; order Lepidoptera; family Noctuidae; genus Aporophyla; species Aporophyla lueneburgensis. Next base: position 7,078,970 of record OW028758.1, on the reverse strand, counting down.
TAGGACCTTGCCGAAAAATTCAAGTCCATCTACTTTAAAAGACCTACGCCCTATTAGTATATTACCCTGTCTGTCCAAAATATTAGAAAAAGTTGTTAGCCGCCAATTGACGCTCTTTTTGGAACAAAATAACATTCTTCCTGATTTGCAATCTGGTTTCAGAAAACAGCGCAGTACATCTACTGCTTTGCTGGATGTTACTGATAACATTCTGTCTGCACAAGACAGGGGAATGTGCTCATTACTGGTTCTACTTGATTTTTCCCGGGCATTTGACGCAATAAATATCTCACTATTATTATCTAAATTATATTATTATGGTTTCGACCCTAGCGCTACGCAATGGTTCCGCAGCTACCTAAGTGATAGAGAGCAACTTGTTGAGTTGCGTTTGGCTGACGGCACTACCCTGAGATCAACACTCATTTCTATAGAGAGAGGGGTCCCGCAGGGCTCTATATTGGGTCCTATTCTCTTTATTCTGTACTCTGCGGATATTATAAAATGTCTCCAGAAATGCAAGTACCATATACCTATACGCCGACGATGTCCAACTTTATATATCTTTTAGGCCCGACGAGTACGATACGGCCATTAAGGACCTTAACGATGATCTTCAAAGAATCGCCGCCTGGTCAGAGGAGAACTGCCTGTCGTTAAATCCAATAAAAACTAAATTTCTGGTATTTGGCACAAGACAGCAACTGGCTCGACTACCTGTGACATTTGATTTGAAACTTATGGGCGAGCAAATTGAGCGAGTGTATGAAGCGCGAAATCTAGGTGTTGTGATGGACAAGGACCTTCGTTTTGAGAAACACGTAGCGGACTCCGTTAGAAATTGTTTTTACCGTCTCAAAGTTTTATACAATATGAGGCCATATTTATCGGAAAAACTACGGGAACAGCTAGTGGAGACCCTGTTTCTGTCCAGGTTGAACTACGCTGACACCGTTTACGGCCCGCGCCTATTAGCGCGTACAGACCGCCTCATCCAAAGGGTACAAAACGCCTGTGCTCGGTTTTGTTATAATATCCCTCGTAGCCCGAAGAATTGCTAAACTGAAGTGGCAGTGGGCAGGGCACATTGCTCGCAGAACAGATGGCCGATGGGGCCGGAAGGTTCTGGAGTGGCGACCGCGTACAGGAAGACGTAGAGTTGGAAGGCCTCCAACAAGGTGGACCGATGACCTTGTGAAGGCCGCAGGAATCCGCTGGATGCGGGAAGCACAAAACCGGTCGAAGTGGCGGAGCTTGGGGAGGCCTATGTCCAGCAGTGGACGTCTTTCGGCTGAAATGATGATGATGATGGATCCCTCGCAGAAGCCATGTAACACCGTTTCTAAATAAACACTTTACACTGAAAATGAAATCTAGACGCAAATTACACTTAGCTTGCCTTCTGTTCGGTGTGGTTAAATATCAAAAACCGGACTACCTATATAACAAGCTGAGTTGGGTTCGAGTAGACGCGAATGCGGAAGAAGGCAATGCTCACAGCAACTCTCGACTCAATCTCAGGGTACAGCTGCTTTTAGAGGCAGCTTTCGTTATGCGGCTTCTAAAATATGGAATAACATACCACCACCGATTAGAGTAATTAACACAATAGACGCTTTTCGACGACACTTACGGCAGTACCTTATAGAAGCGCAACGGAAGCTGGATATGGTCACACTAAGTGTCTCAATTATCTGATTTATGTACCTACCTAACCTACTTAAGTACACACTTGAGTACGTGCCAGTGTTAATTTCGGTAAATATTGCACGTTTACTTAAATGATCGGTGTGGCACTGAACAGTTTCATTGCTGGAAATCTTGCTCTTTCTCACGCTCGGCTCAGCCCCATGCCCTCCGTTCCCTATATCCTTGGCCACAGGCTGGTTCCGATACCCACGGCATTGCTGCGTCCCATTCGCGGGGGTGAAGCCTGTAGAATACAATACAACACACTAAAATGCACGTTTACCTATAATTTGAAGCATTGCTAAACGACGTTTTCTTTTCAACTTACCTAATTTGCCTGGCCTACTTGCATGCGACTGAGACGCATCGTGATCGTGAGGTTGTGATGGTGCTATCTCACATTTCATACTTCACCAAGAACTTTTCCCGTGGTGAATCTCGTGCATTTTATGATTTGTCATCCCCATAAAGTAGCATAACACTGTAGACAAGAGACAAAAATAAAATAGAGGAGAGTAGGTGCCTACACATTATAAAGAATTCATCACGACTGTTTCTGCAAATAATACTACAAATTATTATTGGTTTCCGCATACCTTTTCATCCTTATTTTCTTTGTTTGGCCAACATGTTTTTTTTCTTTCATTTCCACTTCCAGCAAAAATGTTTAACAGGATTATTTATATATGTCATAACCATCGACATTTGGATCAAACTCAATGCAAACCAAACCATAGTAATAATAGATGATTTAAAAATACCAAAAGTTGCAAACTGTTCCGCGAATAGTCTGTCGTGTTTCACTGCTTGCAGCGTAATGTCCGATGAAGTGCATGGATAAATGAATTGTATAGTATGTTGTGAAAGATTCGCATTCTTTAAGAAAATTATCTATTATATTATTTTTTATCTTAATTTTTTTTTTGACTCTGTCTAATTTTTTATACTTTTCTTTCTTTATGTACTTAATTAGCTAAGGTCTATCATGCTTTTGTCTCATTTATGTATTTACCTAACTATTTGTTTTGTAATTATATTAAATACCACACTCTAAGTAATTACACTAGATACTTACTAAACTTAGTATATATGCATATCAACATTTTACTATTCATTTATTTTATTTAAGAATGCATACGGTCGCCACGTTACAGTACTTGTATAAAACTGATTAACATCCGTCCGCTCACACTTCAGGTCCAGTTGAAAACCAGCGTCAGGCACTAGTTGTCTGGCATTTTTGCTGAACTGAACCTTTTTAGCGCAGCCGTGGGGCACACATATATGCTAGTTTTTAACATCGTACTTTTATTGATTTTCTTTTTAATTTATGTTTTTTGTTAATTTATGTATTTTTTGGTGTATTATTTTGTGTGCCTTTTGAGTTTGTGCTAAATAAACGTATTTTCTTTCTTTTTTTCTTTCTATTGAGTGGACTTGTTTTGTCAGTGCACGCATTCGTCACTAATCATGCAGCTCAACTCAGAACTCAGGAAACTCAACGATTCGACGAACAATATCAAAGAAAGGACAGTTTTAACGTATCAATTAATGTTCCTACTACTGGGAAACAGGCCTCTTCTCGGTGAGCGTGAGTGGGCTGTAATCCACCACGCGGGCCCATTGTGAGTTTGTAGATATCCCATGTCTTTGAATTTTTAGTTCTAGAATATGCCGATTTCCTCACGATGTTTTCTTTCACCATTTTGAGAGCAGTAGTGAATGAAATAATTTGCAAAACGTAAAGCGCCTACCTAGGTTTGAACCTACGAACTGCAATTCGTAAGTCGCGGTCGTTACCACTGAACCACCACTGCCCTCAGTTACATATATTATTTTAACGTAATTATGATTAAATAAAAATAGTGGTGGATTAAAACGGTGAAATTGTATTTAAAAAAAAAATCACAATGTTAAGCAACGTAAAGTATTCATGATATTGATGAACTTTTCAATAATTCTTGGAAACTTCTCAGGCCGGGTACGTTGCCTTTTATGTAGAACCCCTGTTTTGAAAGGCGCTCAAACCACGCGGTCAAGTTGGGATACCTAGAAAAAATATATATAGATGTTGTAAAATATGTTAATTCAGAGGAAAACATCTGGAAAAATTATGTACTTTTGTGAAATTATGTAACATTCAGGTTTGTTTTTAATCATTTGTTGTTCGGTGTTATAAAGAATTGTTTGGTGTGAGGAATTGGTTTTAATTTTACTTACAAAGCCTGATCAATCGGTAAAATCTCGTTCAAAGAGCTGATATTAGCAACACAACAAATATCAGCCAGTGTAATGGAATCTCCAGCCAACCAGGGTCCAGTGAAGAATTTTTCAATAAATTCATAGCCCGTCGTTATTCTGTCCAAGTTTTCTTGTCTGAACACTTTCTCGCCTTGATACAGAATGGGGATCTGAAAGTAAGCAAATATGTACTGATAAAGAACAATAAATTTAATCTAACTAATTAACAAATAAAAATAACAGAATAATATCCTAACTTAACTGAAACTATACGCAAACTAAAATAAAGCGTCGAAAAATTCATCCACATCTGTTGACTGGTAATGTATCCAAGAGACTTGTAACATTACCGAGTTGCATAGCAATGCTTATGCCTCTGGCCAAGGTGAAAACCAGCCCTTGGGTCACGGGACGTGTCAAGCAACCATTTCACAATTTCGCTAAAGAGGCCTTGAGCACTTAGACCCCACGTGCCGAGAGTTTCAACCCCAAACGGCACGAAAATATAATTACTAATAAGGAGCAAAAGTAATGAGCCCTGGTGTAATAGTTGATATTGGCTTGGAGAAGACGAAGGTGTGGGGCCATTAATGGTGGTGTTCGACGCCAGGCCAAGGCCCTGGCCATAGGATTTAATGAGTACGTGGAAGCGTGATGGTGGGCCTTGGGCAAGAGTGTTAACGAACTGTCCGCCGTGCGCGGAGCTGATTAATACAAATATTCAATCACTCACCTGGTTGAGGAAAACTGGTTCTGGAGCCTACTTGGATTTATGTATGTAAATGAGTGTATATTGTACTGTGTAGTGGAGCTGTAAGTATTCCAGGATTCCAGGCCGCTACAATACGCTAGAGATTTTCACAGCATGCGGTTCCCAATGAATCACTATCACCTCAAACTATTTCAATCAAATTCCAAAATAAACCCGTTCTATATCGTCAAAAGGGGTTGTTTACACACAAAGCAATTGGATCACAACAAATTGTCCACAAAACTATAGATTTAACAAGATTCATAATAACAATAATCGCAAGGCAAATTACAACGATTATTCATTTTTCAAAGACCAAAGACAAGTGTCAAAATCAAAATGACAAGTGACAGTTGTCACTCCGTTACACGTCATGATGCGTAGGCGCACAGAGTAAACAAGTCAAACGGTCGTACGGTCGGTTGGTCGGTCCGTCTGTTGTCACGGGACGAAACAGGTGACCATAACTATCGCCTCTCCGTCAGCCCTTTCTTGGAGTTTATTGCGGCGGGTGGTGGGTGAGCTGACTTCGAAGGCCCAATTTTTAATTTTATTGGCACCAGGGATCTCCAGTTTGACTGTTCTGGTAACAGCGTACTTGAACCGGTTGCCCGTTAGCAAAAATCACTGAGCTGGAATTGGGATTTGCTCTCAGGATGAGCTCTTCGTAAGTCAGGCCTTACTTTTACGCTTCCGGTTGCATCCTTAGTACAACAGCTACTGATCGAAGTGCACGGACCCTGTCACTTTCTTTCTTGGCCTTTTTTCGGGTCGCTTTTTTGCCTGCTTAGCCCTTTTTCTCAACCTGACCTTCGCTAAAATTGGGCACGGCGGAGCTCTTCTGAGTGGGGACTTGTCTTGAAATACCCAGGGTACTCGTGGCTAGGCTAACAGGCGCCTTCTTCGCCTTGCTCTTGCCCTTACCCTTTAAAGATACCGAAGCTGATAGAGATATCGACATAGGCTGGATCGTCTGGCTAGGCCGCGCTCCCGTATTTGACACTGAGGTTTTTGCCGCAGTAGTTGTTGCCTGAGAATTTATGCACAGCAATGGGAGGTCACAGCTGCTTTCCCCCATAGACGCTGAATCGGGCACTTAGGCTCGCTATCTCCTGCCGTAGTCACACTCCAGCCACTTATCCTTTTGCCGCGCTTCAAAACTTAAGATTAGGTGGTTTGTTAACTTAGAGGTATCCTTCCTCTGGGCCAGGCAGTTAAGTTAAACCCCGGACGGTGGCATCATATATAACTGTGTTCGTTGTCTGGGCAACATGACCTAGCGAACCTGCCGAAAGTCCTCCTCTCCAAGGATTCCTCTTGAGGAGAAACACTGACCGCAATGATGCGTCCGCATCGCTCGCGGAGCCCCAATATCATTCAGACACGCAAGCCCCACCATAACTACAACGTGGACATACCACTGTGGAAAGGGGGGTACCCCAGTATTTCCTTCTGGAATTTGGCGTACGAGATGGCCGCATAGTATAGATCTGGATAATGCGCATGGGTAAGCTCGAGGTGGGAATTGGGGTCCCTTACTCGGCTGTACGCAAGGCAGATCGAGTGCCTGGTCTAGCACTGCTTTCTAGGGATTTCTAGAGCTCTACAGTGGAACTTGATGAAGGTGTTCATATACTGGACCGCGATAAGCGAAGAGTACTCCCATTCCATTTAGATGTGTGATAAAACTGCCCCCTCCGCACCATGTTTGGATATTGCTGGTGTTCTATCAACAATCTTCCTACTAAGGGAGTCCCTCCCGGTTAAGGCTCCTTGAAAAATTGTTTCTAGCGGTATTATGGCGGACCATGAAGAGTCCTGCACCGTATCGGTGCTCGCTTTTTTTTTTTTTTTTTTTTTTTTTTTCAGGGTGGGAAATCATCAAATGACTTCTCCCGCTCTGGGCGGAGCGGGAGGGCGTGTCAGACTTTTACTGACTAAAACCCACCCGTGTTCCATCACTTGCCCATGTGCCAGGGTCACGGTATCTCTTTCGAACAATCACGCGACCCCGGCAGGATCGGTGCTCGCTTGGGATGCTATTGCCACCTTCCATCTTTTGAGAAAGCGGCTTTATTTTCCATTATGGGCTTAGCCATCGTCATGAGACATGTTACGGTGAGGGCCAACAATCCCTGATCCACCTCCTCTAGGGATCTAGAGTAGGTGAATGCAGGGACAATAGCCGCACGAGCTGAAAAGAAGCTGGTAGAGGTGAAGGGTTCTATGTAGCTTAGCACGGCGAAATGTTTGATCTTCAGTATACGAAATCGTGGAGCCCTTCACCAGCTTCTTCCCCTGCCACGTGGCATGCTTTCCAATTTGTGATGAAAGTGAGAAGTTTTATGGTGACAACGCTGAGAGGGGACTCGGATTGAGGTATAGTAAATACCATGATAAGTATAACGACTGGATGAACAAGGCAAGATTATACAAGAGTTCCTACAGGATTGGATAACTTTAGATCCAAGAACAAGGAGCTCCTAGTCGTAAGGAAGCAGAAAGGCGGAAAGTAGTGTCGTCAAGCAAAGTGCCTATGTTCGACGACGGTAGTGCTTGAAGCCACAGATCTGACTCCCACTTTTTTCAATTATTTTGATTTCTGGAGTTATTACGTTAATTTTGGAAGTTTCAGATGTCTGTCAGTACTTTCCGCTAAGTCTAGTTCACATTTCGAAAGGTTGAGATTAAGACCAATGGAATGAAGTTCATTTTTACTAAGAATTTTAGGTAATTTATAACTGTATCTACATTGCCTGCCATGGTTCCATCGTAGAGATACCAAACATTAAATTTGGAATTTCGGTGTCAAATAATAGGGTGAATGGCTTAACTAAGAAATCGCTGGCCCGAAGGGGTCACCGTTGGCAGCCACCTGCAGATTCCCTTAGGTTGTCCTGATATAGTAATTTAGATGGGTGTCTGTAACATTGCCAAAGGAAACTGGAGATTTGTGGTATTTTTTTCTTAGTTTCACCAGGAAGTTGTCCTTAATAACAAAATTGAGGGCATTATTTATGTCAACCTTCAGGAACTTGACATAAAGAATGCCGAAGGATGACTTCTCCTTTGCCAGAATTTAGGTGGTGGTAGGTTGACAAAGCGTGTACGGCAACCTCGCAGCCCCCTTTGGAGCCATAACCCTAGCTGCAGGGGCTGAAATTTTTCCGAAACCACCTCATCATATATTTACAGCAAATCTTGGCTGCCTTACGGCGGTAAATAGTTACTGCGGCAGTGACACGAATGCTGCCGTCTTTCTTACGCAAGGCACATAGATTGACCTCGTACAGAACGTCGATGACGGCCTCGTTCATCTTACCAGAGAACGTTAAGAAGAACCGTGCGCTCAACAGATAATGTCTTTTAGGTGCTGAGGACTCGGAGCCGCTCCGGAAGGAACAGATGTCTGTGACTAACTCTCGACCTGTAATGGTGAGGGAATGATATTGATTATCCGGATCACCGGTCGGGAATAGAACAGACCAACCGCTAGGGCAGAGTGTTTGCTCTCCAGAGCTGCAAGCGTTCCTGGAGAACACGGTGCCACCAAATCAATACTGGATAGAATCCTGGCTGCTGCGCTAATGAATTGAATCACTGTGTACCCATTGATGTTGTACATGTAATAGTTCTAATTTTTCTTTACTTTGAACAAAACCTTAAGTTCTGCTTCTTCGGGCATGGTTTTCACGTTCTCCGTTGTTAGAATTTCGTTGTCCGTTGTTAGAATTTGGGAGGTCTTTTCTTTTACAACAGTAATATAAAATAAAATAAAAAAGTATATGGTTAACTGCAGATAGAGATATTAAAAAATTTAAAAAGAGGAACGAGACAAACTTAGTGGTTAACCAGATATTACCGAAATTATCTTCACGCACGACCTATCCCCAATACGATTGCAATCGATTAAAATATAGGCCTATACACGTCGATTTATAGGTTCCTTTTTGTAACGAACACTAAGTTAAACCGTGAAATACACGTTACATCAGGATGCGTGAAATAGAAAATGATTAATAGATAATCTACTACAGTAAAATAGGTAATGTTAAAAAGGTTCTTTATAACCAGCCCGGTGCAATAATCCCGAAGGACACCGCCAGTGCTGCGTATAGCGACGGCAGTAAGTTGCCGTCTATGAAGGCGTCAGGCTCTGCGTCAGGTGGCAAATGTCCGCAACACGTCGCGGACCTGAAATTAACCCGACGGCTGGCAGCCCGTCGGGGAGAAGCAGAAATTCGGCTTGTATGGTCGTCGTCTAAAGACAAAAAAACAGAACGATCAGACCAAGGTTACAAGCAGAATCTTCGATATAGCTAGCGAGAATCGCCGGTAGAACAGATTAGAATAGTAAAGGGAAAATAACAGACGTAATACTTACCAGTTGTATGGAAGAGTTGACACAGAACTTTATCGCTTTGAGCGGAAAGCACTTTTTAAAAGTATCACTCGATAAATATATGGAGGCTTAGTTACAGGAAATTTAAGCGTAGAAGTACCGAAAATAAAAAATGATCAGATCCGTTTGGATTCAATCTGCAGTCTGCCAGTTGACAAGAAAAAATTTTGGCGTAAGATTGTACAGGCTTGAAATTTGAAGTTGAACAAAAAATATAAAGGCCAGTGTTTCTAAAAAAGGTTGATTTAGAAACCAAAAAGTCCACTAAACCTAACAATAACAAAAGTCAAAAAATCTACGAATTAATTAATGAAAATAAACGACGTAATTAAATCCTGGGGATCCCCTTAAATTAATACTAATAAGAAAGGTTAAATTAACGTAATTAATCATTTAAGAATATCTTTTATATGATATTTGCCGGTATGAGAGGAATCACAGTCTTGTAGAACATATGTGGTCCTAGAGACGACCCTGATGATCACTTGGCCTTTAATAAAGCGAGGAGCAAGCTTTCCAGAAAAATATTCACTAGCTGAAGACTTTGAAAAAATTACGCCTCCATACAGTGTCGCCAGTGTTAAGTGTAATTGCTGTCCGGTTTGTATTATAAGTTCGAGAATTTCGTAGAGATTGTCTGCCATTTTCGCATAAACCTCAGTCAGAGAAGTCAAATTCTTTGCGTCTTGTTCCCGACTTTCAGCTAAATTAGTGCTTAGAGTCTGGCTACCAGCGCGAACTGAATCCATATAGACATCTTTACCGAATATGCGGAAGTTTGGTGTAAAACCTGTCGCTAAATTACAGGAATTAATATAAAGTTTGACTTTGGGTAACAATTTTGCCCAGTTTCTTTGATTCTCATCAACCAATATGCTCAAACACGTCACGACACTTTGGTTATAGCGTTGTACCGTGTTGGCTTGCGGAGTATAATAAGGGGTATATGTTGAGGAATCAATGTGTAATGACCTGTGAATCTGAATGAGAAAATTTAAACTGATTACTACGAAAGACTGTAGCATTGTCACAGAGTATAGACCGCGAAACTCCGAAATTAAAAAAATATTTCAGATTCCAAGGATTTAACTCGCGTCAACCTTTTTAAGAGGAACAAGCCAGACATATTTAGAGAAACCCACGTCAGGCGATCATCATTGGCAGTCCTCGTAGCATTAGCAAGATGGTTGGTACAATCTTGCCACCAATACTCTTCGACGGTACGATCGTTCCTTTCAGCACTGACGTTAAGGACCTAGGCTTGCATATTGATAACTCTCTGAACTGGCATACTCAAGTCGCTAGGGTAAGCCAAAAGGTTACTGGAACGCTGCGGGCTCTGTACCGATTAAAAAACTTATTACCATCGACCACGAGGACAATGCTTGTGCAGTCCTTAATTTTCCCTATCATCGATTATGGTGATGTGTGCTACTATGACCTGAATGCAGATCTCCTCAACAAATTTGACCGTCTTCTCAATAACTGCATTCGATTCGTTTTCAATTTGCGTAAATATGATCATGTCTCTGCGCATCGGTCCTTTCTTAAGTGGTTGCCCATACGCCAGCGCAGAGAGCAAAGGGCGCTAACCACTTTTTTTTTTCATTTCTTGATTCTCCCTATTCCCCTGTTTATCTGGCCCCACACTTTAAGTACAATATCTGGTTGACCGAGCTTTGCTCGGCTTTCTTTGTCCAGTCTGTGTCTCTGTGGAATGCGCTCCCCCAGGAAATCAGGATGGCAACCAACCGATTGACCTTCATAAGTTCGCGAGCACATTCGCAAGAAGTTGGCAGTTTCATCACAACGGTAATGTTTTGTCATTGTTTGTCTCATTTGTTTTTAGTAAATTCGATTATTTATGTAAATGTAAGTATGTTGTTTTTATATTTATATATAGTCAGGTATATGTATTATATTTATGATATTATCTTCAATTTCATTGCACCTACCACTGTTTGTCTCTGCATCACCCAAAGGTTGACTGGTAGAAAATACCTATGGCATTAAGTCCGCCTCTGTACATAATATGTGCTTAAAGTGTTAAATAAATAAATAAATATTAAAACGTCGACCATAGATAGAATATATTTATCTTATATCTTTAAACGAGCAATTCTTGTATTTATGTATATATATAATCTGAATTTCGGAAACGGCTCCAACGATTTTCATGAAATTAAGTATGCAGGGGGTTTCGGGGGCGATAAATCGATCTAGCTAGGATTCATTTTGATAAAATAGCGTTTTATTCGTGTTTTCAATGACCAACTTTATCGATAATCAACTTGAACATAAACTTATTATTTTAAAAACAATTTACCAAAAAATACCGAGCAAAAGTCGGTCATCCAGATATTACCAAAAGTCCTATGATGTCGATAGAAATCATTTGTAACGGCTAGGAAACCTCCTTGGGATAACACATTTGACCAAGTGGTTGAGTATTCGCGGTCTTATAGGCTTTACATGTCTCACATTGCCTTAATGTGTCCGTAGCATCCCGATACTGCCTTAATGTTTCCGTAGCATCCCGATACATGTTCGGCCAATAGAAGACATCCTTGAGCTTAAGATAAGTCTTTGTGACTCCAGGATGTATGGAGTGAGGATTATTATGGACCTCCCCAATCGCGGATGGAACCTTTTCAGCGGGTAAACTCACGCGCCAAGGATTAGAACACAAAGGACTAACGATTGGCATGCGTCTTAAAAGAACACCGTTCCGAATGGTGAATGCTGGAAACATTTGTAGAGTATCGCGAGCACCTAAATAAACCTTTTTATACCATCTATCGTTAGTATGGTCTGGACCTTGATCAAAAGTAACTGGACTAGCATACATTCTAGATAGAGCGTCTGGAACGACGTGTTGTGCACCCTTGCGATGAACGATATCAAAAGTATAATAGTAGCCTATCGAGCTAAACTTTCGGAAGGGTTATTCAGCGTAAGAAGCCATTTTAAGGCCATATGATCCATTATAACAGTGAACTTCATCCCATCAAAATAGCAGCAGAAATGTTTAATAGAATCAAGAACAGACAAAAGTTCACATTCAGTAGTACTATGATTACGTTACGTTTTGGAGAATAAGCGAGAATAATAAGCAATAGGATGTTCAATGTTATCATTTTTTTTTGTGAAAGAACTGAACCAAGACCAACAGATGATGCATCGCATTGTAAAATGAAAAGCTTCGAAAAATCAGGACAAGCCATAACAGGAAAATTAATTAGCGCCTCCTTTAATTTGATAAATGCTTTATCAGCGGCATTATCCCAACTTATAGGGTCACAACCCTTCCTTTTTCCTATAAGGGCAGTGAGTGGAGCTATTATGGATGAAAAACCATCAACGAAACGTCTATAATAGGAACACATTCCAATGAAACCGCGCAGCGATTTAGCGGTAGTAGGAATTGGATAGTCCCTAATAGCATCTAGCTTGCTGGGATCAGTTTGTAAACCCTTTTCATTTACAATAAAACCCAAATATTTTAATTCGCTTTTACAGAATTCACATTTTTTTAGGATAATAGATAAAACGGCTTCTTTGAGGCGTTTTAGTACTCTTCTATGGAGTGCGAGGTGACTGTTGAAATCTTTGGAAATCAAAATTACGTCATCAACGTAATCAAAAACAAAGTTATCACTAGCTGCATCTCAAAAGCTGCATCTCAGAAGCTGTATCTTAGAAGCTGTATCTCAGAAGCTGCATCTCAGAAGCTGCATTTGTGAGACCAAATGGCATTCTGACAAATTCGAATAAACCACGTTGAGGTACTATAACGGCGGTTTCCTCACAACTCTCCTTATTGGCAAGGGGATCTGAATCTGATCTTCTAAAATCAAGCGAGCTCATATACCTTGCACCGCGAAGGTTATCAAGGATATCGTGAATATGGGGAAGAGAATAAGAATCCCTGGTAGTAACGCAATTATTCAACTTCCTACTGTCGACGCAAAAACGAACAGAACCATCCTTCTTAGTAACCATTACCACTGGACTGGCCCAACGAGAACGAGAGGGACAAATGACACCCATCTCCAACATCTTATCGATTTCCTCATTGAGAATCTTTAGTTTATCAGGAGAAAGAGGGTAAAATCGTTGTCTAATAGGTGGTCCTGTTGCGTTTATTTTATGTGATAGCCAAGTATTCTTACCAAGGCCAATTTTACCAGACGAAATATCTTCAAACTCATCATTGACCTTTTGTAGGCTTAGTTCTTGATCAGGTGAAAGAATGTTACAAGGATGAATGTAACGAATCTCTTCAATGGAAGAAACCTGAGGAGGAGAATGAGTATCGGAAGGAAGGAACATATTACCTTTGATAATTTTGTTAAATGCTGGGCTAAAAACGGAAGTTTAACCAAACCTGTTCCAGAATTCGATACCTAAGATTACAGAAGAAGACATAGAACGTGCTACTAAAAACTCATGTACAAATGTTGTACCATTAAACTTAACTGGAAGATAAATAGTTCCCAAAATAATCAATAGGCGAATTATTAGCAGAAATAACACGAACATGAATCATTTGTGTTCAGTAAGATACCTAGTTGCTGAGTTAAACGATCACTAATAAGGGACATTTGTGCACCAGAGTCAAGGAGAGCTTTAACAACCTGGTTACACAATAAAATCTCGATAAAAGGGCGGTTATCAGACGAATCGGACGCTATCACCGGTGACACTGTACGGAGTAATGCATGTCGCCGGTGGTTTAAACATTTTTTGAATTGCATTTTGGGTTTGCATTGCATCAATCACGAGTTATAAAACCAGGTGTGCGACACCAGGAGAATTTGGGCAAGTACGATACGGGTGGCCCGGTTTTATTGCATTTTAGGCATTGTTGTGTACTGATTACGCTTTAAACGGATTTAGTAGATTTGGTTGATTTTGTCAATAAACTTTCGAAATGAGAAACTGTATCGACAAGTTCATCCAAGTTTTTAAACTTGTGAATTGATAGACATGGAAAATACTTATTGTGCATATTATGAATAATAATTTCTAATAAATCTTCTTTGCCGATCGGTTTGTGCAAGGAATCGTTCAATTGAGAGATTTTCCTAGTAAAATCTCTAACAGATTGATCAGGTTTTTGTTCAAGAGTTCTAACCTGTTGCTGAGTTTTGAACTCGAAATCTATAGGTCCAAATGATTTCAAAAAGTTTTGTTTTAATTCAGGATAAGTCATATCAGGTCGGCGAATCGACCTGTAATACTCCAAAGCGTCGCCAGTCAACAGTTCATAATTCATAAAAGCGTTTAAGGAGATAACCATCTGATATGTTGTCTACCTCTTTTCGTTCCTCAATAGACGTGAAGAACTCCCTAACAGACGTATCCGCCAGAGAAACTAATGTGCCATTTCATAAGCGAGAATCTTTTTTGGGCGTAAGGCGGACAACCTTCAGATTTCATAGGAGATGGAAGACTAGAACCTGGAGTTGCCCTAGGTAGAATCGGTGGTGGTCTAAAAAGAATCGGCTTTCGCGAAGGGGTGTCTCACTAATAGAAGCTTCTTCTGCCATGTTTTATAACTCAAAAGAAAAATCAGGGATAAATGACAAGTCTGCTGAACCTAGCTGGAACGCGTTAGGTACCGAGTAGTAAGATTGATAGGGAAATAGGACGACAAATAAGGGAAATAGGACGACAAATAAACGACAAAGGAAACAGCTGGGCTAAGAATCAAAAAAGGAAATAGACAATAGCAAACCAACATTAAAAAAAACTTACCTTAGAGTCTGGCTACCAGCGCGAACTGAATCCATACAGACTTCTCTACCGAATATGAGGAAGTTTGGTGTAAACCCTGTCGCTAAATTAATACAGGAATTAAGATAAAGTTTGACTTTGGGTAACAATTTTGCCCAGTTTCTTTGGTTCGCACCCACCAATATGCTCAAACACGTCACGACACTTTGGTTATAGCGTTCTACCGTGTTGGCTTGCGGAGGATAAGGGGATAAGGGGTATATGTTGGGGAATCAATGTGAAATGACCTAAGAAAATTTATAAACTGATTACTACGAAAAACTGTAGCATTGTCACAGAGTATAGACCGCGGAACTCCGAAATTAAAAAAATACTTCAGATTCCAAGGATTTAATAACTGAACTTGCGTCAACCTTTTTAAGAGGAACAAGCCAGACATATTTAGAGAAAACGTCGATCATAGATAGAATGGATTTGTTCCCAAAATAAGCGAGAATCTTTTTTTGTGGGAAAGGCGGACAATCTTCAGATTTCATAGGAGATGGAAGACTAGAACCTGGAATTGCCCTAGGTGGAATCGGTGGCGGTCTAGAAATAATCGGGCTCTCGCGAAGGGGTGTCTGTCTCACTAATAGAAGCTTCTTCTGCCATGTTTTATAACTCAAAAGAAAAATCAGGGATAAATGACAAGTCTGCTGAACCTAGCTGGAATGCGTTAGATACCGAGTGGTAAGATCGATAGAGAAATAGGACGACAAATACACGACAAAGGAAACAGTTGGGCTAAGAATCAAAAAAAGGAAATAGACACTAGTTAACCAACATTCAAAAAACGCTTACCTTATTATCGCGACGCCTAAACATCCACACATCAAACACACACTACGGGAAACTAACTACAGCTACCTACAGGAATGGAATAAAACACGGGATAAATATGTATTTCAGTGGGGGAGAAATAAAAGAGACAGATATTGGGTATGGTTACAAAGTTATTCTTTGAAATTATATTCAAAAACATCACATTAAAACAAGGAACACAAACTTCAGTGAGCAGTTCCGTAGTCCAATCGCGAAAGAGGTATATTCAACGAAGCATCCGAGACACAAACTCCTTTCTAGTTCCACACCGGATTCTGTCTGATACTAAAATCTGAAACTCACAATAAAATTAATATTTGCTCATATGGAGCAACCACACACGAGATAACAAAAAAAATAAATTATTGGTAATGAACTGACCTTTAGTTCGGGCGCCATTTTGTAGCGAGACGGTTAAAGAAAAACACCATATTCACACCACTTTTAAATTTCGACAAAACAAAAATAATAAAAATACAGCAGTAATATAAAAAAAATATAAAAAACAAGTATATGGTTAACTGCAGATGAGGCTATCAAATATTTGGTTTTGTTTAAAAAGAGGGACGAGTCAAACTTAGTGGTTAATCAGATATAACGGAAATTATCTTCGCGCACGACCTATCCCCAATACGATTGCAATCGATTAAAAAAATAGGCCTATGCACGTCGATTTATAGGTTCCTTTTTTATAACGAACACCTAGTTGAATCGTGAAATACACGTTACATCAGGATGCGTAAAATAGAAAATTATCTAGATAATCTATTACAGAAAAATAGAAAAAATAGGTAATGTTAAAAGGTTCCTTATAACCAGCCGGGCGTAACTATCCAGAAGGACACTGTCAGTGCTGCGTGCAGCGACGGCAGCAAGCAGCCGTCTATGAGGGCGTCTGGCTCTGCGTCGGTGGCAAACGTCTCGCTACAATACGTAGGAGCTCCACAATCAAGTCACATATTTATATTTGCAAACAAATCAAACTTATAGGGTACTTCCTATTGACCTAGAATCATCAAGTAAGGTCTTAAGGCACAAATAAAGGAAAAGTTGTTCGGACATTTTTTTGACGTATATCGATGTATGGAAGAACATGATTTTCAACTACGTTTGTTTTTGTGTTAGTCATTACAATTACGGAATCCTTCTTGTGCGTAATCCATCTTGTACTGAGCCTGTTTTTCCGATGTTCGTCATCGTTCCACCTTATTCTACCAACCAGGTAAGCGCGGTGGTGAATTATAAAGAAATCAAAATTGCCGCGTATAATATGTCAGAAGTAAGCCCACGGGAACGTACTATCGGAACAAAAAGTAGCCTATATTTCTTATAACATCAGCTATTTGCCAGTGACATTCCCATCAACATCCGTCCAGCCGTTTTAGTGATTAGCAATAGAGAACAGACAATAAAATCGTTGTTTTGAGAACGGCCGCCTCACAAAGCGCATCTCCCTTGGGCGTATATTGCCCTCCCTGAATCAGGTGAGCTTCCCGATGAGTATCCTGGCCTCCTTAATACGATGCTTAGACTGGACAAGCTCCTACATTGCCAGACTGGAAAAGCCGCAACAGCCATACAATACAAGATTGAGTGTGTATCGCAAAGGTTTGCACTTCTGTCAATAAAATTTTGGTAACAGCAGGGCACACACCAGTGCTGTTTTTTTTTAATTCATTTTTTTAATTGCTTCTTATTTCCACATTACACAGGCCATCTGCAGATATAGTCTGCAGCGGAACCTCGGCAGTCGGCAGGCGCATGCACAACATTCTGGGTTGGAGGAGGATTACTAGCAGAACTATTCTGCATTTCCGAGCGCAGCCGTGTAGCGTCATCCAATCTATGATTATGTTGAATGACGTGCACCTGATCCGACAATCGTTGGGCCGAGACGTTGACGGCTGGTTCACGCACCTGAAACAGAGAGAGCATCCGAACTCAGTACGTTGTCAGGTTAATTCCTTCCTCTGTAGCCCCATAATATGCGCTCATCACATTTTATTAATGGCCTGTGTCCACAGCATGCGCGACACATTTCAACCAGCAGTGGGGACCCTATTCGAAGCCTTTTGGCTTAGAGGACCCAAGCCCACTGGTGGCCGTCCTCTTCCTCGCCGCCGTTGTGGTGTTGGAGACGACGACGGTCGGTGGGGAGAAAAACTCGTCGTCGCTCGAGCTCGACGTAACTGCAGAAACCGGTGACGCAGCGTTCACGGATGAGACGCGTACATCGGGTACGCTACGAGGCGGAGCTGAAAGACAAGTCCGGAGATGGTGGGTTTGCCTGAAGTCATCCTCTGGCTCTGGTCTGCATAGTTTCTAACTCGCATATTGTTTCAGGAGTCTCTTTTTTGTTAGTGCTTTTATAGTCAATTTTTTCTTTTTACTGGTATTATTGTAGGTGTTTTGTTGATATTATTCGATCTCGCCTGTAGAATTAAATTGTAAAAAATATTAGTGTAATTTTTTTCATGTGACGTTGACGGACCAGAGACGATTTTTAGAAGTTTAAATACACAAAATGTATACTCATCCTCTAGTTAAGCTGAGTATATTAAGAATATGGTTTTCTAAAAACAATAAACTTATATTTCACAAAAATATTCTCTCGTATCTTAGTCCAAATCACAGAGTGTATGCCGATTTTACGCTGTTCACGTAATCAACGCTTTGACAACCGTTTCTAGCGATGCACGCTGTCTGCGACATAACTGCATATAGTGTTTAAACTTTGAAGTTTTATTTTCTTAACCGACTTGAAAAAGGTGGAGATTCTCAAGCCTAAATAATATAATTATTTTACTTTTAAAAGGAAACTACTTCCTTTTACAAAGTAAAATACATTATTTAGGCTTACGTATTGCTGGAAACTAATACGGTGTTGTTAGAATTACAACCCTTTTTTTTTTTTCGTTATTTATTTATAGGGGCTTTTACGCATAGCGTATGCCAGTCCCATCGTATCCTAAACAATGCTACTTTCATAAGACGTGGCCCATGAATTTGAAAAAACTCTTCGCATCGTCACCATTTGGTTGGGATAGAATTACATGGAACATGCCTACATCAGCTCTGTTCAAATTTAAGGATCTCACTAAATTATTTCTACTGGACTCATATTTGACACATTCCTACAACCCTTATAGGGTGAAATAGAGAGGACTAACTAGGTATTTAGGTAATTTTGTAAAAATACCAAACATACATAAAACGTGAAAAGGGAGGATTAACTGCAGATTTGAACATAAAAATCAACGAGTCAAACGTAGTGGTTATACTCAGGTTTTAAGAAAATCATTTTGCTACACGACCTATCCCAAGCTACTGCAATCGAGCACGCAAAAAGTACGTTTCTTTGACGGTATAGAACACTAAGTTCAATCGTGAAACATTAAAACGGATTATATATCTCACAAATAGAAAATAACTAATAGTAATCTATTAACTACTGTAAAATAGAAAATAAGTAGTGTGAAAAAGAATCGTCCTTTCAACTAGCTAGCTCCATATGGATACAGTGGATGCCGAGTATAGTGACGGCAGTTTCTACGTCGGTGCGTGCTCATTATGACGACGGCAGGTTAGTCTAGGTTTTCTGAATTTTTTACGAATAGCAGTCAAGAAAAATTTAGGTGTAGTGGTTCCGAATAAAATATCCTGCCACAATGCGTGGCTTCAATCTGCAGTACGACGCATAGTAATGCCTTGACTCAGAAAAGCTATGATTCTTGTACTTAACGTGATGATAAAACAGTGTATATGTTACTGTAAAAGCCCGAACTACGGTAAATCTTAGGATTTACCGGTAAATCCTAAGATTTACCAAGGAACACTCATCGGTAAATGTTCGAATTGTTCTACAACAATCTTTAATTTCGGACTTTTACCGGCATTCATTCGGTAAATCCTAGGTTTTACCGCAGATACCGGTAAATGTCCGAAATCAAACAAAAACGCAATTGAACAGAAGATTGTATATTTTGTATTAGATTATTTATTTTTATTATTTATTTTTTGATTTATGGAAGAAGACTAGCTTTTGCCAGCGATTTCGCCCCCGTGGAGGTAGGAAATTATCCCGCGGGGACATACTCATCATCATCATCATCATTTCAGCCGTAAGACGTCCACTGCTGGACTTAGGCCTCCCCCAATTTGGGGGGCTTTGCCATAATCGCCACGCTTGGCAGGCGGGTTAGCGATCGCAGTATGGTGGTAAAATGCATAGAGAACGCTGCTGCCCATTCTCTAGTAAGTCCCTTAGTCGCCTTTTACGACACCCACAGGAAGAAATGGGGTGGTGTTATTCTTTACGTCCGGCACCATACGGTACATACTACCGGGATAAAAAGTAACCTATGTCCTTTCTCAGGCTCTAAGCTATCTGTGTACCAAATTTCATTTAAATCGTTTCAGTAGTTTTAGCAGGAAAGCGAGACAGACAGACAGACAGAGTTACTTTTGCATTTGTGTGGATGACAACAGTTTACAAACTCATTTACAAAAGGATAAAGAGAACACTATCATGAATAAAACACAAGATGAATTCGAAATGATTGTAACATAGGCAGAGACAGAAACTTCAACCCAAAATCAAGAACTTGTAGTCACTATAGAGCCAATACCGAAATATATACAATCTGTTCTTGTGATAAGAAAGAGTTTGAAGAAACAAGCTGAAAAAATGCAAGCCACGTTGGCTCATAAGTATCCAAAACTGAAGATTGGCCAAAATGTAAGACTGAAAGTACCTGAAATTGAAAAGCTAAAACTGACCCAAAAAGCATTAATGCAGTTGTAGTCGATATTAAAGACAACGATTTTTATCAGCTGGGTACTAAAATCGGAGTACTAAAGCAGCTTTCTCGAAACCAATTTACCTCATGCCCAGAAGATTTTGTCAAGACTGGAGAAGTTGACAAAGAAAAAGAAGTGAGTCTTCGAGAAGTTGTCAGAAAAAACTCTTTAACCGGAGAGCAAGGCTTCAAAAAGTGCAACAGCCTTATAAAATGGTCGACGAAGAAGTGCGCCTGCAAGTCATCAGCATTACTTTGTAATTCTAAATGCCATAATAGTTCACCATGTTGCAACAAGTAAAATCTTTTTTTTAACTGATACTAATAAGAACGCTTACCTAGGCAAACTAGGTGTTATTATTAGTAAAAAGTATATGTTTTTTGTATTTAATTTTTCTAAAGCATGTTAACTATGTTTTAAGACTTGACTAATAACAATAATAATTATGTAGTAATGTTGAATAAATAGTTGCTGATTATTAACTGCATTGTTTTACTCTGAAAATTAACATTTACCGGTCTCTGTGGTAAAACCTAAGATTTACCGACTGAATGGCCGGTAAAAGTCAGAAATTGATGATTATTATAGAACAAATCGGACTTTTACCGGTGTAACTGGCTTTACCGGTAAATCCTAAGATTAACCGCAATTCGGGCTTTTACAGTAACATATATAAGAAATCTCATACATCATCTTCGAAGAATTCAGTAATCCTATATTGGTAAAAATCCTGCTGTTAGCAATATCTTGCTAAACTTTCTCATCGCGAGCAAACGTAGGTAGACATGCAGTCTTAGTTAACGAACTTTGCAGGCTGCACAGACATGATTTCATTAAGGGAACATGAACCAGCATGAATCAGAACCAGTTTCGGTATAAGTATTAGGTTGCACTGAAAGCGTCGCGAATATCTACACTCGTTTAAAGCAATAAAAAAAAAACCATTCAGTACGCATATATACTTTAGGAATAAAAAGTAAATGTTGAAAATATAATAATTATATGTTATAGATAGCCTGGAATCGAGTCGCAACCTGTAAATGATTCGGGAGTTTTCGGACCACTGTGGCTTTTCTAACCAGATTTTGGCTATTCTACATTGCTTTCTTTTCTAATGCGGATACAAATGAAGCTGGACACGAGAAGAAAGTTACGTTTTTTTTTTATCTAGAATCCGATCATTCTACATTGCTTTCTTTTCTAACGCGGATACAAATGAAGCTAGACACGAGCAGAAAGTTACGTTTTATACAAATGAAGCTGGACACGAGAAGAAAGTTACGTTTTTTTTTTTATCTAGAATCCGATCATTCTACATTGCTTTCTTTTCTAATGCGGATACAAATGAAGCTAGACACGAGCAGAAAGTTACGTTTTTTTTTTATCTAGAATCCGTTCCGCTAACTGCGGTACCGGGATAGAACGGCGCACTCGTGCCCACCGCTAACGAGTCTCACATTCAGTCCTATTCAAATTAAGCTTTTGACTGAAAAAAATTCGTCGCATTTAGGCCGTCTGCATGCGGCGATGCTAAATGAAAGCCAGCTCATATTTTCGAGGGTTTAATTTGTACCAAATTTTTGACTAGTAAAGTATTGAACGAATGCAACCATGATTCAATGTATATTAACTACTTCGGGAATGCGTTATTTACTGATGTTCATATCTGTAAAATAGTTTTTACTACAGAAAATGATTTCTTTCTGATTTCTCAGTTCAAACATATTCATAAGTAAATAATTTACTAAAAATTTATTATGTAGCAGTAATTCTTGGTCTTTATATTATAATTATGGAGGCAATTAGTCATCAAAGTATTTTTTTACGTTAGCGCCTTCTGCTTCTGCTTCTGAGGCCCCGAAATATGGCAGCCGAATTTGTTTTTTGAATCATTCGGTTGTAGTCGATACATCTTATTTGTTGCTCATTTTCAAAATCAGCAGGATTTGTTGAATTTTCTGAGGTTAAAGTAATCGTTTCTCTCTCTAATCACTCTTACCACCCTTTTTTTTTTTTTTTTGGATGGGAAATCATCAAATGACTTCTCCCGCTCTGGGCGGAGCGGGAGGGCATGTCAGACTTTTACTGACTAAAACCCACCCGTGTTCCTTCAATTGCCCATGTGCCAGGGTCACGGTGTCTCTTTCGAACAATCACGCGACCCCGGCAGGCATCGATCCTAGCAGACCCCTTCAGTTTTGCTGACATCTCTTTGAGGCGCGCGTGGAACACTACGCGCCGTCGACCCGAGCTTGGTCCTTACCGGGCGGTGAGCTACCCATTGCTCGCCACCCGCAAGCTCGCGCCTACGGTGGCCGGGAGTCCGCAATCGACTCCCGACGCCCGGGGCGTCTCCTCCTGCGGCAGCTAGGGACGTGAAGGCGCAAAGGCTGCCACTCCCTCACGCGCCCCACCTCCTCCTTCGCGAGCATTACTGCTTCGCAGAAGGAGGTGACGGCTTCCCAATCCCTCTCGCTCCGTACCATGGCTCGCACCAAGGCTGGACGCGAGAGGTCACCGCCGCCGATCGCCTCCACGAGGACACGGCGGTGCTCCGCCCAGGCAGGGCACACCTCCACCGTATGTTCGACCGTGTCCTCCAGACGATCCTCGCAATGGAAACACCCGGACGTGTCCTCCCGCTTTATCCTGAACAGGAACCCACCGAAGCACCCATGCCCGGTGAGAACCTGCGTCAGGCGGAAGGTGAGGACGCCGTGGCGCCTCTCTATCCACTCCTCAAAGAGGGGACTTTCCACCGCAATTGTGGCGTGCCCAGCACTGGGTTGCGACAATCGTACCCGCCATGTCGCCATGAGATCACACCGGAGCTCTGTCCGCCGTGACGCGATTTGTCGCGGCAGCGGAGTTTCGCCCCGGCGTTTCGCCTTCTCGCGCCACTCCCACATGTGGGCGAGGACCTTTGCCTCCAGATCCCATGGCGGCACTCCGGCAAGGAGGCTCGCCGCCTCGCAGGAGACCGTGCGGTATCCCCAGACACTTACCACCCTGAAGTGATAATCCTGAGAGCCTATGTTTCATTAGATTGATTTGTGATTAGAGGTATTCCTAGGGTGCACAAATGCGTTTTAATCCTGTTTGTAGCGAAATTGCGCAAATTAATAACTGTTTTTCTTTGAATAAACGGCGTAAATATGGACCACCAAAATATTTGTTTTTGTTAAAACTGTTTATTTTATCTTCCTACCTCGACTTGATACAGCCAGCCTGCCTTTTTTTTGGGTGGGATATCATCGAATGACGTCTCTCGCTATGACTAGAGCGGGAGGGTGTGTCAGACTTTTACTGATTACAACCTAACCGGGTTCCGTCAGTTGCATGTGCCAGGGCCACGGTAACTCTCTGGCAGACATCGGTCCCAGGCTCTCCCCTGGGAAATCATCAAATGACTCCTCCCGCCCTGGGCGGAGTGGGAGGGCGTGTCAGACTTTTACTGACTAAAACCCACCCGTGTTCCTTCAGTTGCCCATGTGCCAGGGTCACGGTATCTCTTTCGAACAATCACGCGACCCCGGCAGAGTCTCTCCCCTTCAATTCGTGCTGACATCCTTTTGAGGTAGCTAGAGCTCGTTGTGAATTGATCTGTAAAAAAAAACAGTAAAACTGTCCATCGCAGCAGCCATTTTATTAGCGAAAACCGAAATGAAAGATGGAAAACGTAAAAATCACTTTAAAAGTGAAAGTTATGAAAAGGTTTCCAGCTTGGAAGGAGCCTTCCTTGCACAGGCTTGATAGATTGGTAGATTTATAACTTTTTATATTAACTAGTGATCGCCCATTGGTCGAAATTCGACCGTACTTCATTTGAATAGAAATACATTATTAAATGAAAAAAACATATATAATAATAAATATTTAAAAAAATATGGTTATATTTAACATTCAGTAACACTATAGACAAATAATATTAAAAACAAATATTCTCGATATGATCATAGATTTTAAAAATGAAATAGGTTTCTATCTATAATCTTAATTTATTACCTATGGTTATACTTGACATTCAGTAATAGTTTTAGGGAGCTGGCGAGCAAAATTTCGATATGATCAGCACACAAGGCAGACGTTATTAAAAGTGATAATTATACCCTAAGGAACATCAAGGACCTCGTTTGCCACCATGACGTGCTCCAAAAATGTAAAAAAAAGGTGTGCTATATTATGCACACACGTCTACTTCTTGGGCTGATGTTTGAATTCCTTATGAAAACCAAGAAAATCGATGAGGCAGACTTTCAGGCCTCTGATATTCCAAAGGCAGACCATTTGATTTTTTTTTTTTCAACCCGACGCTCGCGCCAATTCAAGCAGGTATAAAATAACCTCATAGTTCCTTTCGTGGTGTCTCTCTTTTATTTGGGAATATGAGTGAGAACGGTATAACTAAATTCCGACCTTTTCCGTATTGTGAAACTAAATGTATAGAGCGTATATCTATATACAGCCTCCCCTTTTATTTTGCACGCTTTTCCTCTCTCTCGCTCTCAGGCACTTTCACACATCTTGGTTCAAAATCTACGTATTTTACGCAAATAAAACGTGATTAAAAAAAGTTAAAGACTGTTCCTATCCAGATCCTAATCCTATTCAAATTACAATCAAGCATGCAATTTAAAAAAAAAATACTTTCTAATTAAAGTTCCAAGCGCATTTCGTTTCTGGTTGGCATTGAGAAAAATTTGATTGCATAGATTTCAGCTCCAGAAGTTTAATCGTTACCGTGAGTTTAGAGGATAATATTAAACAAAATTATAAGATTAAAACTATAAATAATAAGTAAATAATAATAACAATAATCCCACGTAAGACCCGCTGTCCCTTGATTCCGTAAATTTCGAAAAGTAACAGCTAAAAATCAGTGAGCAAAGAGTCTGCCACATGTTTTTTCGAATCCACAGAGTCATAGTGAATCGAATGGGCGCAATGAGAACCGCGTGCAAATGACTTAGTAGAGCTTTTTTTTTAAACATTTTTACAACTCCGTCCCATGATAATGCAGAGTCCTGAATGTCTGTCTCTTCGATTTTCTTCGTTTCCAAGATGATTGTGACCATGAACCTAGAGGCATACATGTGCAAATGATTTAATACCCCGATTTTTTAAGGCAATTTCAATCCGCTGTAACGCGAAAACGCAGCGACATAGGACCTTAATTGATTGGACCAAATCGATTCGTAATGATTTAAACTGCAATCTACCTCGACGTGAAACGTGTGCAAATCATATACCGAAATGCTCGCCAGCTCCCTAACTATAAGACTATAGATACAAAATAACGACAGATATTGTCGATTGAACCATAAACAAAAGAATATCTATGCATGTGTGTATTCAATACACGGTAATTAATAGTAGTGTGTGTAACGTGTTATTTATTGAAAATAATATATTTTTACGCATAATTTTAAAAAAATATTAGCATTCGTCACTTCTTCTCTGTATAAACTATAAGTGTGCGAAATTTCATACTCCTCCGTCCGCCCAATTTTCGTAAAAAGGGATTTTAAGTTTTCGTTTCACGTATTAATATATAGATATCGATGACATCCTATTTTTGCAATTAATAATACAACATTCACACACTGTCCCTTTTTAGTACAAGTTATTTATATCCAAAACCAACTTTGTAATCAAACGAGAAATTGACCGAATTATAATCATTAATTTTTTTTATAAGGATCATCAACCACATAATTTCATGAAATAGTAATTAAATTTTAAGTTAAAAGCTGTATTTAATTTGAATTATTATTCTGTAAATATCGAATGAACTACCAAATGGACCATGTAAACCGCAGTTATGGTCAACATTCGAAAGATTCATTTGTACTATTATAAAGATAATCCGATGAAATTGGTATATTTTGGGAAAGTACCTCAACATAAATAACCCATTAAATGTATTACGTTCAGGTTATTTTGATCAATTTTGGACTCGATACTAACCTGCAAGATGAGAAAACCTTATACATAACAAAGACACTTACAACAATCAATTAAGAAACCCAGTTTTGCTCAATCCCTACTTCTCCCTACTATTTTATATAAGTACCTGGATGCCCGAGCTTAGCTCGGTATTAATTTTTTTTTAGTAAATTGTGTTTTTTAGAAATTATATTTAAATACAAATTACATTTTGTTATTTTTCTTCCAATACAACAAAAAACAAAGTTTATTATCGAAAAAGTTAATTAGTGAAAACACGTATAAAACGACATTTTCTAAAAATTAATCTTAGCTAGACCGATTTATCGTCCCCGAAATCCCCTGTATACTAAATTTCATGAAAATCGTTGGAGCCGTTTTTGAGATTCAGATTATATATATATACAAGAATTGCTCGTTTAAAGATATAAGATTTATGTAATTATTCAGAAGAGTCAGATGTGTAGTCCTGGTAACCAGCGTGCATTTATGACCTGATGTCTGAACTTAAACGAGGCAAATAGCATATCATATCAACGATGAAGTGACAAGAACCTTTATCTACCAAAACATAATTTTACAGGAAGCGAAAAAAATGTTTATTTTTTTTTTAAACACAACATATAAACATATTTTATTATATAAAAAACTGTTACAGGAGGATACGAATCCTAGTATATATACAATAAACTTTTTGATTTTGACTTTAAAAATACGCATTATAATAGCCAAGATAGATCGACGATATTTCCAATAAGGAAATTCTATTTTATTTTTTTTTAAAGCGGACTGCACTTCTCAAGACTTTCAGTACTAGTTACTAACGATCGTAAGGAACTATGGCAACGCAGAAAGCTTCAAGAACGCTTTTTCCGGGCCACATCAGGCCCATGAAGATCACGGGCCTGATGTGGATTTTTTGGCGTCTGAATCCTAGCTGGGTCTCGGTGACCTGAAGAATTAGTATATACGATTATATGATATTTATGGTCGTTTTCGTCTTGCTGACTTCGAGTACTTGCACAGACACAATTTAGTTGCTAGGACTATCCACCAGCAACATGCTTAACTACAGGTATGTGCCCAACCCAGTTCTCAAGAATGGTCAGGCGAGTTTGTACTGGGATCGACTACTGTAGCCAATAAACCTGATATTGCGGTGATAGATCACCGAGCGCGTCGTTTAATAATTGTTGATTTCGCGCATCTCGTGAAAGCTGAGCAAGATAAGAAACCAAGTATCATAACTTAGCACAAGAGGTTGTCGTCACGTGATACGTGGAGTCTGCAATCATTGTTCCGATAGTAAATGGCGTAATAGCAAAGAGCTTTGACCAACACCTCACACAAAACACTCCTTTCGCAAACTTTCACGGTGCAACTTTCACCAAATTTAATACGAATTATCAGAAGAAAATTGGTAAAACAGATATCGTATTATCCTTCTATCTGTCTCACAAATCACAGTCTCGCATACGCATTCTTAGTCTATGAAATTATCCTTTGTAGACGCCAGCAAGTTCAGCCAGTTGGCTCGGTCGGCAGCAGCTCGGGAGTAACGACGTATCTAGCAGGAGTGAAAATTTGTTGTTATTGTTATTAGGTGATATTGCCAGCAAATGTAATGCACAGTTGCTTAATAGTTATTGTCACTTATCAATAACTAGTTAAAAAACTATTGTCACTCATCAATAACTAGTTAAAAAACTATTGTCACTCATCAATAACTAGTTAAAAAACAACATAAACAGGTAACTGCTTTTTCCAGCTCACGCAAACGATTATTTAAAGCCTATTTATGTAAAAAAACGAAAATCGCCAAATTGTCAGTGAGGAGTTCTTGTCACTTCATCGTCGATTCTACCCATCCCCATGGCAAAAAAAAGTGTGAGCTTATGTATATTATAACTGCGAAAGTGTCTGTCTGTTACACCTTCACACCTAAACGACTAAACCGATTTTGATGAGAGTTGGTGTAGTGATAGACTAGACATGGGTTACCTTTTATCGCGAAAAAGGCTTGGGGGTTGAAATAGGGGATGAAAGTTTGTATGTGTTCGTCATTATGTAAGATAAAACCATGAAACTGCGTATTTAGGCACTTGATTAGAAGTAAATAAATATATGTTCTAGCGTTTTTGAAATTTCGACTTGTGTTGTGAATGAAAGTTCAAACAATATCATGCTTTAATGACTAATCCCGGAACCGATTTTGGTTTAGTGCAAAAATAGGTTACACCTTTGAAAAGGATGTAAGCTACCTAATGTTGTAAAAAAGGGCATGCAGGGGTTGAAGTAGGTGAGGGGGGGATGAATGTTGTTTGTATTTAGGGAGTTCGTCATTATCAAAGATAAAACCATGAAACGTTGCATTTAGGCACTTGATATGTGGCGTAGTGGGGTAAATAGCTCTAAGATTTGACTTTTTGCTTTGAATATCCTAACTATAGTAAATCAACATTTTCAAATAAGTCGTTAATAAAATTAGGCATTTTGAGAATCAGCCATTAAGTCCATTATAAACTCGGTGGCCATTTTGAGAAATGAGCATTTTGCGCCTAAATCATCCTTTTAACACAGCCAAAAATAAGGTAAGTACCCACTTAATTAATCTATCAGGAATGAATGCTTGTAATGGCGTCAAACCATCGGTAAACCAAGTTAAGCTTTCTTAACTAAGCTATCACTTCTGAAACCTAGTTTAAACTGATTTGTATTCAAAGTGGAACAAGTAAGCAAACTCTTCAAAGATAAAGTGGATGCTGCTCGATGAATAAGACATGAGTAGAGCGAATTAATATTAATGAGGTAGGTAGTTACAAGATGTTTACAATTGTTTCGGCTAAGAATACATATTATGAATGCGTAGTTGCGTACATTGGGAGTGTTCGAAGAAATTATGCGGTTATTTTGATTCTATAGTGACCCTAGGTATGCGATTGCTGAATTGTATTTTTGATATTGTAGAAGAACGCCAGCGCCGGGCTCGCCAGTCGCTTCATCGCATCCATCGAACCCCACCACGTTCTAGTTTACTGTATTAACTATAACCGAGTCATTGTGAACCTTCATTAAATATTTATCAAATTCAGTACAAACTTAATTCACATATCATTCACCCTTACTGTTGACGTTGTACTAGTGTGGAGAGGGTTCGCTGGCGGAATGATAATGACCAGGACCAGGACGTAGGTGCAATGAGTAAAAGAATACTTCTTCAGAACACTCTGCTTTATTTTCTTAGGTACTTCTTAACTACTGGATATAGAATAAATCTTGGGACATCTCGTAGTTAACCTAAAGTTTTTACTACTTAAACGGATAGTGGCCCGGCGATTCCTAAAAAGTTAACTTTTTAGGCCTCCAGTCGGGGCTTATTATACTTAAAAACTAAAGCGAAAGACAAAGACCTAAGGGCTACCCCGAGAGAGGTACAAACCTCGGCTTAGGTGATCGCTGATAGGGAGGGCAGCAAGAGACAGGCTGGATCTGGGTTAAAATTATTTAGGGGCAAATTTAAAACTACGGCGCAGCATCGCGGGCTGGCTCTTGAAAGCGTCGGAATGGACTATTTAGTCGGGGTCGCGACGATGGACCTCGGCGGCGAGGTCGGTATGACGATTTGTGTCTGTGTATTTTTCTCACTGTACTTGTTTCCTTTCGACTCTCCTGGAGGAGGGTAGTGGAATCATCACAGAAATTTGCTCTCTTTTTATAGACGCCTTTAACCAATCAAATCAGATGAATTTTGCACACGGCCCTAATCATTTTGGTCTTGGCCAATCATAACGCTCTGGGTTTGCACACGGCACTAATGTGGTTTTGTATGGGTAACTTACTTTGGCTATTTTCTGTGTTGAAACATCCCTTACACTGTTGTACTACTTAAAAACTGTAATAAAAAAGCTTAATTTAAACCCTTAAAATGATAAAATTGTGAAATGGTTCTCGTTAAAGTTTCATAGTACTTAAGCTAAATGACACCATGGTACAAGTGGCGCCGCGTAGCGTCGGGTAGCGTAATAATGACTATGAAACGCAAAACTTGACACTCCTCAAAAAACCACATAAAATATGAATTTAGGAACAAAAAAAACCTTTATCGTCTCTAATACTTACCCTTAAATAAAAATTTGTCCGTTTATGGAGACCTCCGAGTGACCTTTTTGAAGCCTACAATTGCAAAATGAGTTTGCACGAACCCAGCTTTTTTTTTGCACGGGAAATCATCAAAAGTAATTTATTCAAACTAGGCTGAGAGTCAGCACTTTTTGAACGTCAAAGTTACATAAGACAGTCCCCCCAAAACGCCCGCCCTTCGACACTTCCTAGTGCTTTAGCTGGGAAGAAGTGGCGGAACAAACTCTCCAGCAGCTCAGCGTTAGAAGAACTTGATTCTATACAATGTTGTGTAAGTAATTAATATCATAAAACAAAACATACATTATTCGCCATATGTCAGCTAGCACACGCCAATATACGAACAAAACATTGAAAACTAAACTCATGCTGAAATAAATAATAAAACAAAATCGTAAACAGAACTTAAAACCTAAATAAAGCCTTCAGGCATAAAGGGCGTGCTCGCTTACATATTCAACTATGCAAAATGATAGATATACATACATTGATGCACATATTATAGCTAAGTTGAATTTACAATAGTTAAACTAGGACTTCCGGAGTAAAATAAAATCCATAACGTAAAACGTACACACGACGCTATAATAACAAAGTTACGTCGTGCGGAAACGCGCCCGCCCGCTCCTTCAAGATCAGCGCGTCGCCCGCGCCACCTCGCACAGCGCATCGCTCGCGCACGCAGTCGGCCTAACGCAACCACTATGTGTGCGCGCTCAAAACGTGGAGCGAAGTAGGTAACGTAAGCGAGCCCTAGTCGAACTGTAATCTGTTAAGGTGACGTAGCGAGATAAACGTGCTTTTTCTTTTTAGCGTACCTTTCTTACCGTATGACTTCCGTACTTAATATTTTAGTGTATGTTTTTTGACTATATGATCTAGTATCCTGTAAAAGGAATACACGATACGATGAAATTTTCTCGATACAAAAAAATCGCAAAGTTCTATCTATGACTATGATTTTTTTAGCCTCAAGGCGCGATGCGTATGTATTATTAAACATAGTTTACTTTAAAACATTGATTATAATTCTATCTAAGTTTTTGTAAAACAGTTTTCGTTTTAATAATACTTTTCATTCATAAAAAACGGCGATTCGGTTTGGCACATACGTTATTTTATTCCAAGCGCACACACATTATCGCCATCTCTTCTTTTGCCTATCATAAATAGTGTCATCACTCTCGTTCGTTCATAAATCAGTCGCCCAGTAGGGCTCATCGACGACGAACCTATGTCACTTTTTTACAAATCGGTGCGATCAAAATTACGTTTTTTAAATATTTGTGTTCACAGAAAAGGTAGTAGTTAAGCATTTTGCTGTAATTATTTAATATAATAAGTGTTGGCTTTCCAAATAACTTTGTATTTCGTCTGTATATGTGTCTATTTTTGTAACTGTGAACAATATAACATTCTTTCTCTATTACCATTTAGAGACGACCTAAATGATGTATGAAAACGGGGAGAACCATAAACCAAAACTGAACAGTACCTTCAAGGTTAGGAGTGCCTGCACAGGGCAATTAATTTATTCATTTTGCAAGAATGAAATACCAATAAGATGATGATAACAATAAATCGAATTCACCACCTTCACTAAAGCATTACAGCAACAATCTATTCTCACTTTGTAAAATAATATTGAGTAAACACCTTATTTTCTAGAGAAGAACGTCTGTTTTATCCCAATAACTTATAATAATCATTCATTTAGAAATAAAATAAAATATATAATTAGTTTTTAGGTTTGAATTATGTCAACAATATATCTATATGTCAAGTACTGTCACTTCAAATGCAAGAGCACAACGAATGAATGGAGTAGCATTAGAATTGTAAAAAAGGTGAGGTTTTACTTGACAGCAGGCCAAAGAAGGGTAATTATTTAAACAGGCTGTGTCAAACGCCGAACTAGTATGTTTTTAACATAACATTGGTATGTAAAAGTGTTTGTACAAACCTACTTACAGAAATAAAATCATTTATCATTTATAGCAGATGTGAAGTTTTATTGAAAATATAAATTTTAATTTCATATATCAATCAAATCAGTTTATTTCGGGCTACAAAGACCCAAATCATAATAATACCATACAGACTATCATACATACAAATAAAAACCACGTAAACATAATTATTGTACACGAAGTGACGGCGACGTGTTGCGCTGTGTAGTATCGCGTAGCCTTCCGCGGAATCGCCGATACACGACACCCTTCGGCCAAAACTCTTCCTTGAGGAAAGTCTCGATTTGATGAGTTGGAACTCGCACCACGAATGACTTGAAGTTCGTGTTGTGGCACGGTGCCAACTTTTCGACCCTTAAGGTCCAGTTGGACTTAACACGTACAAACTCCACGATCTCTTTAACCTTCGTGGTGTAATGTAGACGGGACACATAGAGCTGCGTCGATAGTGTAGCTGGACGCAGCAGCATATTGAGTCCTGCTAGCGCGGTCTCCCACTGGTTCCGACTACGAAGCTTCTCTCTACCTTCACGAAGCCATCCATGTCAGGCACGTGGCCTGACGCCAGGCCTAGGTGTTTCGAACCCTATATGTACCGTGTTTGATACCTAATCATTAGCAGCCTATAACGTTCCCACTGCTGGGACACAGGCCTCCTCTCGGTGAGAGAGAGTGGGACATAATCCACCACGAGGGCCCAGTGCGGGTTGGTAGATGTCACATGTCTTCAATTTTTTGGTTCTAAGACATGCCGGTTTACTCACGATGTTTTCCTTCACAGTTTTGAGAGCAGTGGTGTTGAAATAATTTACACAGAGTAAAGCGCCTGCTCGGGTTCGAACTCGTAAGTAGTAGCTGTTGCCACTGAGCTACCACTGCTTCTCGATATCTAATTGATATCTAATCAAAGGTCTACAAGAGTGCTTTCTGAAAACATATTGGCCATTTATAATTTTTCATTCCTACAAGATTTTAATCAAAATCAAATAATTGGATGATCAAAACAATGGTGTTTTACTCTGTTTTGAATAACACTAAACATACTTCTATAATCTTATGAAGACTGTTTAGCAAATTATTTGTGTACTCCATCTCTGAATTACCCCTAACCCCAAAGTAAATGTAATGAAAAATAAAGTTAATAAAAGAACAAACATACATACGAGTTAATAGGCTGATAAACACATTGCTCTCAGCAGTCGGGTAAAACACCCAAATAAAAAGATATAATCTAGACATAGTTACAAAATATCGGCAATAATATATCGGTTTTGGTTTTCTAATCGCAGTCACACGTAATTACTAAAATATATGTATGTATACGTCAAGTAATTTTGACATTTATCATACACATTGCCATACGTAATTGACCTTGAAGGAAATATAAATGACTTATAAAATAAGGTGAAAAAAAAAAAAATCATAACTAGTATTACGTAATGGACGAAGTCTATGTAAAATATTGTAATTGTCATTTACGAAATAAATGTATAGTGATCGGTGAAACGAAATTGAAGTTTATTAATCTCTTAAACACCATAACATATTTTATTTGTAGACCTCTAGAAGATTAATTCGTTATTTTTAATTGCATGTTGTAAATCTATATATTAATACGTGAAGCGAAAACTTTGGATCCCTTTTTACGAAAATTGGGCGGACGGGCGGAGTATGAAATTTCGCAGACGTATAGTTTATACAGAGAAGAAGAGACGAATGCTGATATTTTTTTTAAATTGTGCGTAAAAATACATTATTTTCAATAAATAACACGTTACACACACTACTATTCATTACCGTGTATTTAATAATACACACATGCATAGATATTCTTTTGTTTATGGTCCAAATCTGTGGTCTATAGTCTTACTGAATGTCAGTTCAGTTCAGTTTATTTATTTGTTAATATAGGTTAAATATAAAGATCTTATTTGTTTGTATTATTGTCAAGTATAAATATAGGTAATAAATTAATTTTATAGATATATGTATAACCTATTTCATTTTTTCAATCTATGATCATATCGAGAATATTTGTCTGTAATATTATCTGTCTATAGTGTTACTGAATGTCAAATTTAACCATATTATTTTTTTATATTTATTATTGTATATATATATTTTCACTTAATAATGTATTTCTATTCAAATGAAGGACGGTCGAATTTCGACCAATGGGCGATCACTAGTAATTAATAAATACTTAAATTGTTTATTATATATGTTTAATTATGTTGAGTTAATCAATCTCGTATAAACCAACATCCGTACATAAATATTAGCTAGCTTTTCCCCGCGACTTCGTTTGCATAAATCTTACGTTACGCGGACGCACGTGAAGTTGCGGAATAAATAGGGTTAATGGGTAACGAATAAGGTTTAGTCGTGAAAGAGTAACAGACAGACAGAATTAGTTTCGTATTTATAATATTACATATAGATAAAGAAGATAATTTCTTGCTGTAAGATAGTTTTATTGCTTATAATTAAATATTTGTATTATTTGTCTACTCCATCGCACGCTATGTGCAAAAATTTCATAGACCGACTAAATTAATGCTACTTTCACGTACTTTTTTCTAAGATGTTTCCGTCTCTACCTTGCTATTGCAGTTTGACACATGTGCAACAGTGACAGGAATAGTGCTTACAGCAAGGCTATGCTAAGTTAGTAACGTTTTTTATATCGAGAAATTTTCTGTCATTAGTTCAACTTTTGGCCGCTGGTTTTCCTATTCTCTATAAACGGTTCAGATATAAGTTTGTGGCGGCCGGCCACTTTAGGTTGACCCACCATAAACCACGCCCATCCTACTATCATTCACATTCAAGGTGGGCCCTTAATGTGATGTGGTATTCGTTTATTACGCTGAATATATTTGATTGTACACCTTGTAATCAGTGAGTCTCATTTCTGTGCCCGCCGACAAGCCCACCGCGCCATTACAAATTGCGCCCAACTCGTGGCACGTGCTCGGACGACGCGAGCGCGAACGAAACCACGCAACTGTCTTCTGGCTACTGTGCGTGCTACCATCAGGTGTATTTGGTTGCCGCCAAGCGTTATCGACGAGAATATGCCGCCGACGACCCGCCGGCACGCGACCAAAGAAAACCCTGAAGATTCCAGCAGCGACGAAGACAGCCACGCGGTGGCAAACCCCACAGCTATGAGCAACGCGGAGACATCCACGCCGACGCCAGGCGTCCACATGATTTCCATGACCGACGAACAACTCACGCGACTTTTGTCGAACGCGATGAGAAGCGTCATGACACCGACACCGAGTTCGCCATTATTGGGCGAAGCATCGGGATCGACGAGTCATCACTTCACAGCACACACGGGAGCACTAGCACCGACCGTGCATGGCAACTTCACCCGGTGCACGGCCCGTTTTGACGGCGCCGCACGTAGCGTAGACGCCACCGAAGCATTCATCGAGAACGTGCTCGTATATAAAGAGTGTGCGAACGTGTCGGACGAACACGCACTTCGAGGGCTACCCATGCTGCTGACAGGAGAGGCCGCAGTGTGGTGGCAAGGAATAAAATCATCCGTCGAGACCTGGGACGACGCGATCTGCTGACTCCGATTCATGTACGGCGCCCCGCGCCCCGCTCATCGGATATTTCGCGAAATTTTCGCGCGTGAACAAAGTGATAGTGCCGACTCATATATTTCGCGTGTGCGCGCGAACTTATCTCGATTACCATACAGAGTTCCAGAAATAATGGAGATAGACATTGTTTATGGACTGTTAAACCGTAGAATAAGGAAAAGAGTGTCACGTGATACCGTTAGTAGTGTCGACTGTCTACTCGAGCGAGCAAGGTACGTAGAGGAGACGCTGGGCGAAATGCGAGTAAGTGAAACTAAAACATTTAATTCACCCCGCGACAGTAAGTCTAGCCACCCCACGAAGTCTGTGGTTCAGAATACCAATCGCATAACACACCTCTCAACTCTAGTTCGAATAATAATAATAGTGATTCGAACGCAACGAAACGGGTTAGGCCACGCTGCGGTTTTTGTAAAAAGTTCGGCCACTCTGTAGAGGACTGTAGGAACAAAACGAAATCGGATGACCGAAAGGAAGATAACGCCCGAAAGGAAGATAACGTGCCAGTGTCTTGTTACGGCTGCGGTCAACAAGGGGTAATACGGTCTAAGTGTCCGAAGTGTAAAGGTACATCCGCCGACAAGGTGAGTTTCCAAAGTGCCATAACCCAAAATTCCGATTTTTCGCACCCCACAGTAAAAATAGAGATCGTGTCTGTAGTAGGTGTGGCAGTGTTAGATACGGTGGCTACTGAGAGCCTCGCTAGTCCTGGATTGTAAAAAATCCTCCTCGACAGTGGCGCCACCTTCACACAAACGCGCCGAAGTCTAAGTCTTGCCGATGGAACGCAGCAGGTACGTGAATTGTTATCATGTAATACAAACGTTACAATTCAGAATCGCGTTATCCCCACCACTTTCCTAGTGATACCGGAAGCGAGCAATAGGACGCTTCTAGGACAAGACTTCATCGCTAAAGCAGGTATATTGATGGACCTTCAACGTAACCGTTGGTTCTTTAGCGATGCCCCTGGGCAGATGTTTGAGTTCTTAAAAACATGCAGCCTGACATCTACCAGTGGCGCAGGGTTAATGCAGGTCGGTACCACCAACCTGGCGCTGAGAGAGGAAGAAGGTATGAAACTGACACCAGCCCAACGAACACAGCTTAACCAGCTCATAGTAAGCAGAGCTGAGCGCTTCGCTACCAAAGGACCCCCAACAACGTATGCCACTCATCACATTCGGGTTGACGAGAAGCAGGAACCGACCGCTTCACCTCCCTATAGAATGTCGCAAGGTAAGAAACAGTTGTTAGATGGTGAGCTTGAGAAGCTGCTGCAAGCTGATGTAATAGAGGAGTGTGAATCGCCTTGGGCTGCCAACGTAGTCTTAGTAGCGAAGAAGGATGGCGGAGTCCGCCTGTGTGTGGACTACCGGAAGCTGAACGCGGCGACAGAACCGGATCGGTACCCGCTCCCGCGCATTGAAGACGTCCTTCATGCGGCGAAGACGACCAGCTACATGACTACGCTTGACCTCCACTCCGGCTACTTTCAGGTTTGCGTCGCAGAAGAGGATCGCGACAAAACCGCTTTTGTGAATCCGTCCGGCACCTACAGGTTTAAGAGGATGCCGATGGGCCTACGGAACTCAGGTGCCACATTTCAACGATTGATAGATCGTTTCAAATCGAACTTGAATGTGCCCGTTCCAGAGAAGATGATTGACAGCCCCAGTGCATGTTCAAACCCTCAAGGATGCAGACCTGTTACCATCTTAGGGTATCTGGACGATCTCATCATCCTCTCGGAAACTTTCGAAGGTCATATCGAGGATCTCGAAGCAGTTTTTGACAGGCTCGAAAAGTTTAACTTGCGTATCAACCGTAAGAAGAGCTGTTTCGCCCGAGACTCAGTAAAGTTTCTCGGACACATAATCGTCCCTGGCGGTCTGCAAGTTGACCCAGGTAAGACATCAGCCATTGCTGACATGCCCTCCCCGAAGACCGTAAGGCAGCTTAAGGGTTTTTTTAGCAACATCTAGTTGGTTCCGGCGCTTCGTACCGAACTACGCTGCAATTGCCAAGCCTTTAACTGACCTCCTAAAAAAGAACGGCACTTGGAGATGGCACGAGGAACAGCAAGCTGCTTTCGAGCGTATCAAAGAGCTCTTGGTCACTGCTCCCATCTTACGCCAAGCTGACGAAGGCAAGCCCTTCTCCCTCCGGACAGATAGCAGTGGCTACTGTCTCGGTGCAGTTTTGATGCAGGGGGAGGGCCCCGATGAAAGACCGATAGAGTACGCCAGCCGCCTACTAGAGGCAGCTGAGCGCAACTACACAACCACTGAACGGGAGGCCCTTGCTGTCGTGTGGGCTGTTACGAAGTTCAGGGGATACATCGAAGGATCCAAGGTAGTAGTCAAGTCTGACCATCAGCCGCTACGATGGTTGATGAGCCTCAAGTCTCCTACAGGCCGTCTCGCCAGATGGGCACTTACTCTCCAGGCTTACGACCTGCAGATCGAGTACACCCCTGGAAAAGTGAACGTGATTGCTGACGCTCTAAGCCGCCCACCCTGTTGCGGTGAGAACCCAGGTGGTTGCGAAGTATGCTTAGTGTCACTAGATATACCACACAGGAAACCCGATGACGTGCGCTCTAACCAGCTCAAAGACCCTGAGCTGAAGAAGATTATCGAGGAATTGGAGGAACCTGACGATCCCTTTAGGGGGAGGGGTTGGTCAGAGAGAGGATACCTCATATCGGACGGTGTGTTGTACAGGTGTGCACCAGAATCTGAGGACGCTGATTCCGCCTGTCTCGTCGTGCCAAAGCACGAAAGGGAGGCTGTGCTGGCAAATTTCCACGACGCTCCTACAGCAGGTCACTTTGGTGTGGAACGAACCCTACAACGCATCAGAGCTCGATACTTCTGGCCAGGTATGAGAAGTTTCATCACTGATTACATCAAACGCTGCACAGCTTGCCAGCGATATAAAATCGACAACAGGAAACCAGCTGGACTGCTGCAAACCCCGGCTCCTACCCGACGATTCGAAGTAGTGGCTGTCGATTTATTTGGTCCGCTACCAAAAACGTCGAAAGGGAACCGGTGGATCTTAATACTGGAGGATACTTGCTCCCATTGGGTTGAGCTATTCGCGCTAGAGAGCGCCACCAGCGTAGAGTGCGCTGAAGTTTTGATTGCCGGAGTCTTCCTGAGGTTTGGAGTCCCGCGCAGGATGATTAGTGACAACGGAGTGCAGTTCGTTGCTGAGGTGATGCAGCAGGTGTGTCATGTGATGGGCATTAAACAGTCTCTGACACCGCTGTATCACCCCGAAGCTAACCCTGTCGAACGGAAGAATCGGGACTTGAAGCCTCAGTTGGCTATCTTGGTAGGGAAAGATCATACATCATGGGACACTCATCTTGCAGCCATAAGGTTTGCCATGAACTCCGTGGTAACAGCAAGTACTGGCTTTTCACCAGCCTTTCTTACCTTCGGGAGAGAGCTACGCGCACCTTCAGACGTCGTGGCGGACATGAAAACCATCGTGGATAGCGATAATTTCGTGCCGAACATTACTCCTTACCTGCGTAAGTTGTCAACGGTATTGCTCGACGCTAGAGATGTCCACGAACGCGCTCAGACCGTGCAGAAGAAGTATGCAGATGAAGGTAGACGCCCACCCCCCGATTACAAGGTAGGTGATCTTGTATTGTTGAAGACACAGGGAACGAATGATGCCGGTCGAGGACAGACTGCTAAGTTTATACCTCGTAGAGATGGTCCGTATCGTATACGAGAAGTTGTAAGTCCCACAACCTATGTGTTAGAGGGAACCGTCAGGGGCGAGCACGGAGCGAGCACTACCATGTCTCCGATCTGACGCCGTTCATCGGTGACGTTGAGGTCCCGGTTAGGGAAAAACGCAGACGTGGTCGACCCCGTAGGTATGATTGCTAGCCCGAATGCGAGGGCGCCATATTCGAACTAGAGGGGGAGTGTGTAGCGCCGTAACGTAAAACGTACACACGACGCTATAATAACAAAGTTACGCCGTGCGGAAACGCGGCCGCCCGCTCCTTCAAGATCAGCGCGTCGCCCGCGCCACCTCACACAGGGCATCGCTCGCGCAGGCAGTCGGCCTAACGCAACCACTAAGTGTGCGCGCTCAAAACGCGGAGCGAAGTAGGTAACGTAAGCGAGCCCTAGTCGAACTGTAATCTGTTAATGTGATGTGGTATTCGTTTATTACGCTGAATATATTTGATTGTACACCTTGTAATCAGTGAGTCTCATTTCTGTGCCCGCCGACAAGCCCACCGCGCCATTACAACAGTTAAAACAAATAACAATAACAAAAACCATGGTCTGCAAGGCGACCAGTCACCACAAGCAGCACCCGTTCACAAGCAAAACGCGAAGGTCAGCCACTACCCCCCTCACCATATTAAAAAAAAAAAGAAAGTGTTTATTCACAATGTTAGGTTGTTTTTACAAAATATATTACTTCTGCCAAACTGCAAGGAAGGTGGTAACCCGACCCCCGACGCTACCGCAAGCAGTGACATCTAAGGGAGAATGACGAACTTGCTGCCGGTTGGTCAGGCAAGAATATTATGAACAGCTGACGAGGTCGCTAGCTAACTACATGTTGCAATACAACTCATTTAATTAAATGACTTCTCTGGAGGGCATGTCAGACTTTTACTGACTAAA
The DNA here is from genome assembly GCA_932294355.1 of Aporophyla lueneburgensis. Lineage (NCBI taxonomy): Eukaryota > Metazoa > Arthropoda > Insecta > Lepidoptera > Noctuidae > Aporophyla > Aporophyla lueneburgensis. The sequence continues at coordinate 7,038,138 of OW028758.1, read as the reverse complement.
AACCACCCGTGTTTCTTCAGTTGCTCATGTGCCAGGGTCATGTTATCTCTTTCGAACAATCTCGCGACCCTGGCAGGAATCCAGGTTCTGACTTAGTTCAAGCGCTTAAACAAAATAAAGACATACAAAAACCTACTGTGTATGTTCTTGATGATACAAGTTAGTAATTATAACATAACTTGAATAAGAATACATGCTACAAGCAAGGCCATGGTGTCCGAGGCGATCAACTGTTTCACCGCCCGGACACCGATGCGGAGCCAGGTAAAGAGCACCCAGACGTAGACTTGTAGCAAATCGGAAAGTAGAGTCACCCAGCATAGTGCCATTGTGTTAGGTGACGGTAGCGCCTGAAGCCATAAACCTGACTCCCACTCTCCCACTGCCAGTTGGCGGGCACGCTCAGCAGTAGGTGGACGTATTAATGGGATTATTCCGTACCAACCTGCAGGGCGGCTCATCCCACTACCTAATGGAAGGACAGGTTCTCGGGAACCTGAACTTGAACCATATCCGGGCAAGCTACTTTCCAGGCATTCATGGCATCGGTAAGCTCGGCACTTCAGGGTCAACCTGAGAAGGAGCTAACATTTTCTTGGTTAATTTTTCATAAACGTCATAATGGCGGGACCAAATCTTGTATTTAAACGATTCTACCACATCTATTTAGTACCGATTTAGTACTATTTTGCACCCGTCCTAAAAAATTTGTACCTGTCCTAAAACATTTGTACCTCAAGGGCAAAAACGGAAATTCACGATAACGCTGGTCCGCCATTATGACGCGTTATAATAGCGAGACCATGCCTGTACTCCAAATTTACAACGAATTACATCGTTTCTGAGCCAACCAGTATTTAGTACCTGATTTAGTACCTCCAAAATTCTACAGTGGATGACGGAAATCTTGGTAATTTCTTAAGAATTTTTATTTTTCATTTTTGACATTTTCTACGCATAAATATTTCAATGAGCAAAGATACTTCAAGGTAAAAGTTGTAGTTACATTTAATGTAGGCGCTTTATTCATTACATTTTAAATAACAATATGTTATATTTTAATAATATCGGTTAAGCCAAACAGGAAAATTATTAGTATGCGTTATTCAAAATATGTTATAAATCTATTACTAATCTGTAAATAATCTGTATGTCTTTTTTTTAAATATGTCACGCGAGGGTGAGTCTGCAACATAATTTTATTAATCATTTATACTCAAAATTTAAATATTATAACCTTAGTCAAAAAACAAAATATTGAACAGAGCCACATCGAAATTTAGTATGAAAAAAAACGGTATTTTATTAGTTTTTTAAAAGTCTTTCAATAAAACTAAAAAAATGTTTAACTAAACAACTTACTAAATTATATTTCTGCATACTGTAGCGAGACTGTTAAAGAAAAACACCATATTCACACCACTTTTATAATTTCGACAAAACAAGAAGTAATAAAAATACAGCAGTAATATAAAAAAAAACAAGTATATGGTTAACTGCAGATGAGACTAAAACAAAGGGTTTAGCCGGATAAGTATGACGAGTCTGCCCCCAAATAGAAACCTGTATCGAAACTTATGTTTTATAATTGACTTGATGAGTAAACACAATTTATGTAAGTTTTGCGATCGCCTTTCGCTTTGACCTTGAGATACGAGTAAAAATAATCGTACGCATGACTATTTTTCAAAATAGTATATCTCAAAAACTAATTGAGGTAGAGGAATGAAACCAATGCGAGGCTTTAGGTTACATTACAGAGTATATCATATATATATATATTTTTTTAATTTTTAGAATATATATTTGTATAAAAAATAAATAAATAAGGAAATCATAATTTCTTTTTTTGTGTTCTCTAAAACTTTCAATCACGAAAATAATTTATGTTATGCTCCTTTATATGTACTACTACTCATAAAAATTGCGTAAGAAAAAAATTGGTGCAACACTTTGAAAAAAAATAAAATGTGGTTCGCGCCTTATAGTAACCCTTGTACTATAAGGCCCACATCACAATTTTTTTTTCGAAGTATTGCACTAACTTGTTTCAGAATATAGATAATTATGTTCAAGAGGTGGAATAAAAGGTTAAAAAAGAAAAGAAAAAACATACAGTGCTCAATATTTATAATTATCGTCACTTTTATTACTTTTAGTGTTAATCTAAATACCAGAAATCTATATCTATACTTATAATAAAATTGTGGAGAGGTCAATTCTGTACATTGAATATACATTCAAAATGGATATTGGAGGATGAATGGTGATCGATACTGATGCCTAAAATGCAATCAGTAAATTTTTTGTCTGTCTGTCTGTATGTGCACGCATGGGTCAAAAACTACTGAAGGGATTTTAATCAAACTTGGTACGATTGTAGTCCATACTCCTGGGCAGGTTATAGGCTATATAACATAACGCTAAGACACATAGGAGCTGAGCAGTGACGATACCCGCGGGATATTTTCCGACCTCCACGCGGGCGAAGCTGCTGGCAAAAGCTAGTAAAAAATATTAATCATCATCACTGTTGTGAGTAATTACTACTGGAACATTTTGAGTCGCAAATAATTTAGTTAGAATCTCAGCAGGACGCACAATTTTGGACAAATATCGTCCATACGACAGATAATAAATAATAGCTGCTGTATGTGAACAGCATTCCACTGTATGGTTGCCATTGGGGCAATCACAGCAATAACGGAGAACACTGTATAAATCATTACCGTCGGAAATACAATGAAAGTAAATACGATAGACTTTGCTTTGTCTTGATTTTACTTCTGCTTTAATAATATTAGGTGCTGATTTCACATATTATACTGAAAGATTATTTAGATCGTCTATTACAGGGTTTCTCAAACTTCTGGCTCCACGTACCCCCATTCAAGTTTCCATGACATCGAACCCCCTCCCCCCCCAACAAGAAAAGAATAACTAATTTTGATTAACACTAAAAGTAATAAAAGTGGCGATAATTATAAATATTGAGCACTGTATGTTTTTCTTTTTTTTTAACCTTTTATTCTACCTCTTGAACATAATCCACACTATCCACACTAATCCACACTAATATTATAAATGCAAAAGTAACTCTGTCTGTCTGTCTCGCTTTCCTGCTAAAACTACTGAACCGATTTAAATGAAATTTAGTACACAGATAGTTTAGAGCCTGAGAAAGGACATAGGCTACTTTTTATTCTGCGACTAGCTTCTGCCCACGACTTCATCCGCGTTAAATTTATTGTACCCCGATCCTTCCCGTCGCGTGGAATCGCCTATCCGTGCGATTTTCCCCGTTTTTGCAACATTTTTCATTACTGCTCCGCTCCTTTTGGTTACAGCGTGATGTTACATAGTCTATAGCCTTTCTCGATAAATAGGCTACCCAACACAAAATAATTTTTCAATTCGGACCAGTAGTTCTTGAGATTAGCGCGTTCAATCAAACAAACAAACAAACAAACTCTTCAGCTTTATAATATTATAAGTATATAAGTATAGATAACCGAAATTTACGCGGACGAAATCGCGGGCAAAAGTTAGTTATCTATATTCTGAAACAAGTTAGTGCAATACTTCGAAAAAAATTGTGATGTGGGCCTTATAGTAAAGGGTACTACTATAAGGCGCGAATCACATTTTATTTTTTTTCGAAGTGTTGCACCAATTTTTTTCTAACGCAATTTTTATGAATAATAGTACATATAAAGGAGCATAACATATATTATTTTCGTGATTGTAAGTTTTAGAGAACACAAAAAAAGAAATTATTATTTACTTATTTATTTATTTTTTTATATAAAAAGTTATTCTAAAAATTAAAAAAAAATATATGATATACTCTGTAATATAACCTAAAGCCTGGCATTAGTTTCGTTCCTTTAGCTCAATCAGTTTTTGAGATATATTATTTTGAAAAATAGTCATGCGTACGATTATTTTTTCTCGTATCTCAAGGTCAAAGCGAAACCCGATCACAAAACTTACATAAATTGTGTTTACTCATCAAGTCGATATTAAAACATAAGTTTCGATACAGGTTTCTATTTGGGGGCAGACTCGTCATACTTATCCGGCTAAACCCTTTGGTTTTTGTTTAAAAAGAGGGACGAGTCAAACTTAGTGGTTAATCAGATATAACGGAAATTATCTTCGCGCACGACCTATCCCCAATACGATTGCAATCGATTAAAAAAATAGGCCTATGCACGTCGATTTATAGGTTCCTTTTTTATAACGAACACCTAGTTAAATCGTGAAATACACGTTACATCAGGATGCGTAAAATAGAAAATCATTAATAGATAATCTATTACAGAAAAATAGAAAAAATAGGTAATGTTAAAAGGTTCCTTATAACCAGCCGGGCGTAACTATCCAGAAGGACACTGTCAGTGCTGCGTGCAGCGACGGCAGCAAGCAGCCGTCTATGAAGGCGTCAGGCTCTGCGTCGGTGGCAAACGTCCGCAACACGCCGTTGACCTCAGTTTAATCCGACGGCTGGTAGCCCGTCGGAGGGAAAAGCCAAAATTCGGCTTGTATGGTCGTCGTCTAAAGACAAATAAACAGAACGATCAGACCAAGGTTACAAGCGGAATCTTCGATATAGCTAGCGAGAATCGCCGGTAGAACAGATTAGAATAGTAAAGGGAAAAGAAAAGACGTAATACGTACCAGTTGAATGGAAGAGTTGCACACAGAACTTTATCGATATGAGCAATTTTAAAAGTAGCACCCGATAGACACACTTAGGTTTAGTAATAAAATTTTAGGGCTAAAAATGATAACTTAAACTTAGGGGTTCCGAAAATAAAAATAATGATGTGAAAGGTTTGGCTCCCATCTGCAGTCTGCCAGTTGACAAGCAAAAATTTTGGCGTAAGATTTTACAGGATCGAAATTTGAAATAGAACAAAAAATATAAAGGCCAGTTTTTCTAAAAAAAAGTTGATTTAGAAACCAAAAAGTTTCGTCCGCAGCGAATTTACGCTGCAATACATAATGCAATGTGGAATGACGAACGATTGACTTTTTTTAATTTGACTATTCAAGTCATCATAACCTTCCCATTTCCCTAGGATCCTTACACAATTACATTTAGAGTGACCTATACCAGGGTTACTCAAAGTGGGGTTCGCGAACCACTAGGGGTTCGCCATGCGACGTTAGGGGGTTCGCGACAAAATTCACGTAATGGCGGCTACAGAAATTCGACTTGATGCTAAGTCAGAATTAAGGCTTAAATTGTCCAATATAATTCAAAAAATGACTCAATTTGTGACAAGAAACAAGCCCATCCATCGCATTAATATTAATAAGATATTTGTTTTTGGCCAGTATTTGTTACCTTTTATTCAATTAATAAACTTTATTTAATTCTATGGTTAGTATTTTCTTGTTGGGGAATTCACCCCCCCCCCCCCGCGGTTGGGGGTTCGCTGTCATCTTGAAACTTGAATGGGGGTACGTCGAGCTAGAAGTTTGAGAAACTGTGACATATACCATCAAAAATTAGTGGAATGAACTCGACTGCAGCTACAATTTGATATTTGTTATTAAGTTTTAAGCTACTTGGTATATCGTGTATATGAATTTTCATCTTTATTCATTTTTACAAACTTACAAGTTACTAGTGATCGCCCATTGGTCGAAATTCGACCGTACTTCATTTGAATAGAAATACATTATTAAATGAAAAAAATATATATAATAATAAATACAAAAAAATAATATAGTTATATTTGACATTCAGTAACACTATAAACAAATTGTTGAGACGCTGCACTACTGTGGAGAGGGTTCACTGGCGGGATGGTGATGACCAGGACCAGGACGTAGGTGTAATGAGTAAAGAATACTTCTTCAAGACTCTCTTTCTTATTTTATTAATGCTTCTTAACTGCTGGATATGGAATGAATTATCACAGAAATCTGTTTTTATAGAATTTTCCCTATTATTTTTAATTAATTATGACAGTTCAAAATGTCATAATTATAACCAGCCTGTACAATCTATGACCAGCCTGTACAATCGTGAGGCATACAACCTCTACAGTTTGCACACGACACTAAGCTTTGTATGGGAAACTTACTAATGCCATACTTGCCATACAGACGCGCGGCGCTAGCGTACGAAGCGCAAGCAATAAGTTGAAGCTCCGTATCAGTATTTCGTTAATAATCATCTAAAGCTAAATTCACAGTTTAAACATAAACCTATTGACTAATTACAATATAGGTCATAAGTTTCGCAAATAAAAATAAACTAATAGCTAACAGTGAGTGAAAAACAATCGAAAAAAGTTCAAAAAAATATTAAAACTAATGACGGTGTTGTGAATGTGAACTCAGTGACTCACCAAATGAGTGGACGGTGCGATATGTTACCTTATATGGTCACGAAAATAGAACTCTAATGACACCGGTAATCTGTATTTAAAAAGAGACCGATATTTTCATACGCATTTACTAATTGAACTCCAGTGCAGTGGTTAAGAGTTGAACACGAGATATTAGAGTGCGCAGGTTCAAATTATTGTCACACCAGTTCACTTTTTGGATTTTTGAGATTTTATTTTTGTATTTTTATTTTTATATTCTATTGCGGCAGTAAATTGGTAAAGTGCCTGACGAAAATAAACATGGATGACAACGTTACCTACCGCAATATTAGATTATGCAGAGCAAGTTCACTATGTGAGGTTACTGCGGAAAATTCAGCTCTTTTTGACACGACAATGTTGAGTCTTCCGAATACTTCCTTAAATACAAGTCATACCACAATTGATCTGCAGGAAAATCTTAAGCAGTTATCTAAGGAATTAGAAAGCGCACACCAGGAAATAGAAAATTTAAATACGGAAAACTTTCGACTCAAAACAGACGTACAAAAATACATTAAAATAGTAAATGCATACAAAGAAATACATGCTGACACGAAGATCTCGACACCACCTGGGCGAAAACGAAAAAATATTGTAACGCCTGTGTCACATAAAAAGCAATCAATTGCATCGGTACAGAAAACAAAATGTTACAAACAGACTGAAGAAATTATAACTACTCCAACAAAAACGGTTACAAATATGTTTGAAAGTAACGCGAAAGCAGATATTGAATTAATAAAATCTTACTCGAGCTCTCACCACAATGACATTCAAACAAACATAATATCCAAAGCTCCACGTCAAAACACCGAAGATTTCAATAAATGCAGGTATAATCCATTGTAGCGGTGACCACGAAACTGAAATAAATGCAACAGCATGCAGCAGCTGCGTTCAGGCGGAAGCGCTGCAACCCATCAAACCACCTAAATATTCACCAAATTCAGATAATATTGGCATAAATATGAAGAAAGTTATTATCATTGCGGATCAACAGGGACGATTTATTCAGAGAACTCTGCAAAAACTACTAGGTAATGAATTTTTAGTCAGATGTTTTTGGAAACCTGGGGCCTCTCTACACGAAGTTTTAGGCACAGAAAAAACAGAAATTAATTTATTGAACAAAAACGACTTCGTAATTGTTTTGGGCGGCGTTAATGATAGGAAACCCAGAAGAAATTCAAATCGGTCTTACGAGCTTTTTAAATACTACCAAAAACACAAATGTTATCGTTTCCGAAGTACTATTTAATACTTATTTAAATGAAAGAAAGTTGAATTATAGATTGAAATTTATCTGTTCTCAGTACACTCACGTTACATATGTGGATATGAATTTCTCACTGTATACAGTTTCGGGTTTAGTATTCGGAATATATTCCGAAGTATCGCTTTCTATCACTACACACATCACAATTGCTACTTAAAGAAATTTTGAGAACTGGCTACAAGCTAAACTATGATCAATATATAAAAGATAAACTTAAAATGTATAGCAAAACTCCTATTACTATTGACAAAGGTACTCATACACTAACTCAAACAGGACAAGATAATTTAAATATAGATAATGAGAATATACCTCCGCCTAATGATTTTTTTCGTTTACAAACACATGAATATTCTTCATCAGAACATTAACGGTTTACTTACTAAAATGGATGAGCTTGCGGTTCATTTGTATTCATTAGCTGAAAATATTAGCTGCAATTCTGTCGATATTCTCTGCGTTACCGAACATAACATGACTGTAGAAGACACTAAACTAGTAAATATGCCTAACCGCACGCTAGGAGACTGTTTCTCACGGAAAAATAGGAATGGAGGTTCTTGCATACTTATAAAATCGAACCATAAATTGAAAATGGTTACTGAAGCCAAGAGTCTAAGTATTAGTAATATATTTGAATGTAGTGGCATTGAACTAATAGACCACAAAATCATAATATTATGTATTTATCGACCACCAAAAAATGGCAAAGACTATATTGACTTATTTTTCAGTAGACTAACGGACTTGTTTCCGGGGATTTTAACATTAACAGGTTAGACAATAGCAACGTATCCCGACAGTTTGAGCAATTACTAGCGAGTTATAATTTAAAATTAACAATAAACCAACCTACTAGATTGAGTAGCATGACATGTATCGATAATATAGCCCATAATATTAGAGGTTCTAAATCAAAAGTTCTAGAACTCTCGCTATCTGATCATACAGCACAAATTTTAACGTTCCCTGTAAAGTAAAGTTACCAGATCACGCACTGGTTCAAATCTAAACGTGACTATAGTGAAGATAACGTGATAAAATTTATAAAATGCATTGAAAACCTAAGTTTTTCAGAATGTTACACATATAATGACCCTGAAAAGGCTTATGAAGCATTCATTGAGCTATTTAAGCTGTTTTATGATCTGTGTTTCCCTATCATACGAATTAAAATACCTATTTCTAAGAAACCTAAATGGCTCAGTAAAGGTATCCGAGTATGCTCTAAACGAAAACGTCAACTACTTTGGAAATTTAGGTTAACGTCAAATCCGAAAGATAAAAAATACTTTAAAGAATATACAAAAAGGCTAAGAACTATAATAAAGAAAACTCAAAAGTCACAAAACAACTATTATATCAATTCAGCTACAAATAAAGCCAAAGCAATATGGAACATAGTTAATAACTATAAAACGGTAACTCCTAAAGAGGATATTAATAAAATTAAAGTAAAGGACAAAATAATTACGATGCCGGAAGAAATAGCTGAATCTTTTAATAATTATTTTATAGATGGCATAAAACCTACAACAAAGACAAATGGTACCGATCCAAAAACACTGACATATAATAATTGCAATTCAATGTTCATGAAAACCGACAAATCCATATGAAGTTGACCTAATAATAAAAAGACTAAATAGCACAAACAGTACAGGGTACGACAACATACACACTAAAATAATTAAACGTGTTTCGCATATTATAGCTCCAGTACTCAGCACCATTATAAATTTGTGTCTGGAATACGGAATATTTCCCTCAAAACTAAAAATAAGCATCGTAAACCCATTATTTAAAAAGGAAGATAGAGAAGACATGAAATTTTATAGGCCAATAGCTCTAATACCAATTATTGCTAAAATTTTTGAAAGAGTAATATATAACAATTTATATAACTATTTTGAATCAAAACGAGCGACGCACTTTTTAATTTTTTAAAGAAAGTAATGACAGGACTGGACAATAAACAACATATAACGGCAGTATTTATGGATATGTCAAAAGCATTTGACCACGTAGACCATAATATCCTCTTAAATAAACTAGAACAATACGGAGTCAGAGGGACTGCATTAAATCTTATAAAATCATACCTGAAAGATAGGGTGCAAATAACTCAAATAACAAGAATATCGAATGAAACAAAATATGAAAAAACGTTTCAGTCCAAGCCTAAAGCAGTTAAGTATGGGGTGCCTCAAGGAAGTATTCTTGGGCCACTTTTAGTCATAATATATATTAATGACATCCCAAAAGCCATAAACCATGACATGATATTATTTGCAGATGACAGTACGGCTATTTTCACTGACGAGGATCAAGATGAATACGAAATTAAAGTTAATAATTCCCTAGAATCTATCATAAATTGGTTAAATGTAAACAAAAGAACCTCAACATAAATTACGAAGGTAAAACTGTTAAGGAAGTAAAGACCACCAAATTTCTTGGCATACATATTGACTCTGGACTAAACTGGAAAATTCAGGTTGACCATGTTTGCAAAAAACTAAATCAATTTTCATATGCCCGCTATATGTTAAGAAAAGTTTCAAGCGAGAGTACTTTATTAAGTGTTTACCATGCATATGTAGGCTCTATACTAAAATATGGTATTTTATTCTGGGGTAATTCAACGAACAGAGAGTGTGCTCTAAAAGCACAAAAAAAGTGCATTAGAAGCATATGCGGACTTAGACAAACCGATTCATGTAGACCAGCTTTCAAAAGGTTGAAAATCTTAACTCTACCTTCACTATACATATTTGAAGCGGCAATGATGATAAAAAACGATATAAATAACTATGAAACGTTGAGAAGTGCGAGGCACAAAACTGAACTTAGAGGTATTAAATGTAGAACAGTTAAATTTAAATCAAGTGTATTTGGTATAGGAACTAAAATCTATAATAAACTCCCGAACTATATTAAGAATATAGCATCAACAAATATGTTTAGATTAAAGCTTAAAGAATTTCTCATATATAGAACATATTATTCAGTTAACGAATTTCTGAATGACCATAATACTGAATAAAATTATTTTGACTTATTGATTGTTAATTATATGACCGTAAAATTTATATTTCATAATTAATGTAGTATGAAATTGACTAAAACTTGACATGTTACACTTATTTAATTTTTTTACTTATTTAATGTAAACTGCATGACCGTAATAATTATCTCTATTAATAAATGTAAGATGACGTCGGCTAAAAATTGACATTTTAAATAAAATAACGAATGTTAAAAGGTGGTTCCAACCAATGCAATGGACAATAACCGCCAAAAATTAAGAATCTGTTTTATTATTAATTATTTTTAACATAGCCGATAACATTGAGTAACGAACAGACAAATATTGTACACCCTATGGGTATGTCTCAGTGACACTATCAAGCTTATTATAAGAACTGTATTTTCACCTGTGACAAACAATAAATAAATGAATGAATATGAATATGACACTCCCCATAAAACCACAAACATTTTTTCTTATAAATCTAAACTAAATTCCTATCGTCGCTAATACAAATAATAATAAAGACAAATATTCTCGATATGATCATAGATTTTAAAAATGAAATAGGTTATCTAATATATAAAATTCTCGTGTCACAGTTTTCGTTGCCATAGTCCTCCGAAACGGCTTGACCGATTTTGATGAAATTTTTTGTGCTTATCCGGTATCTATGAGAATCGGCCAACATCTATTTTTCATCCCCCTAAATGTTAGGGGTAGTCCACCCCTAATTTATTTTTTATTTTTTAGACAAAATTTTTAATTTCTATTTTTTATGATACAACATACAAAAATACATACAATCCTCATTTTTCACTCTTCTACGATCAACCCTTATTTTTTAAATGGCAAAACAACGTTTGCCGGGTCAGCTAGTATATCTATAAAATTAATTTATTACCTATGGTTATACTTGACATTCAGTAAGATTAGAGACACAAAATATTAAAGACAGATGTTCCCGATTGGACCACAGATTTGGACCATAAACAAAAGAATATCTATGCATGTGTGTATTAAATACACGGTAGTGAATAGTAGTGTGTGTAACGTGTTATTTATTGAAAATAATGTATTTTTACGCATAATTTAAAAAAATATTAGCATTCGTCAATTCTTCTCTGTATAAACTATAAGTGTGCGAAATTTCATACTCTTCCGTCCGCCCAATTTCCGTAAAAAGGGATCCAAAGTTTTCGCTTCACGTATTAATATATAGATATTTTTAAATATTAGAATATAAAATAAAGACATTTAAAAATATAAAAAAATGTAGCCCACCGGTATCGGGAACATGGTCCAAGCTACCGGCGGTCAGGGCTCCAGAGAGAGGAACCTCCTGACAATGCGAGCCGTGTCCAGAAGTACGGCTTTCTGAATCAAGGCCTTGATCCAACTGCTTAACGAGAGCCTCTGCGGGTGTTGGTCGAGGCTCTTGGCTATCAACCCATTGGCTGTGACGACTATCGCAACTATGATCGCTGAGTCCACATCCCACATGTGGACAATCTCGCGAACCAATTCAAGATACTTGATTTTTTTTATCTTTCTCGGCTTTCACGAGGTTCTCGTCATGTGGAACCGTTATGTCAACAATCATTGTGCGCCTTTCTAGTCGATCCACCACCACTATATCAGGCTTATTTGCAACAACAGTACTGTCAGTGAAGATGGATTGATCCCAGTACAATTTGATATGGCCATTTTCAAGAACTGGGTCGGGCACATACCTGTAGTACGGCACTTCTGATTCTATAAGGCAGTATTTCAGAGCAAGTTACTGGTGGATAATCCTGGCTACAAGATTGTGTCTATGCAAATACTCTTCGTTAGCTAGACGAGAACACCCGGAGATATGTGTCTAATTAATTCCCCCGAACGGTAGCATGCCCGACACATGACCACCGTGCCGTCTTTCACAATAAATCTCCGGTAATTGTTAGTCATCATAACTTCGTTCATAATTGCACAAACAAAACCTTTGGACGCTAGAAAATCTACGTCGGGACCGTGTAAGGCCCGGAAAAAGCGTCCGTGGAGCTTCTTACTTTGCCATACCTCCATGCGGTCATTAGTGTCAAGTACTACAGGCTTACGCCAGTTCTCGTTAGCCAAGGAGAGCGGGGCGAGACCCTTGTCCACCGCGACTACATCTCTATGCATCCCCACCTTGGCTTCCAGGAAATATTCCCTGAGACTGCATATCTCGCGATTGTGGAGAGTCTTAGCGTTTAAAAAGCCTTGACCTCCACACTTTCGCGGGATATACAGCCTCATTACCGATGACCGTGGGTGATGCATTCGATATGCAGTCATATTTAGGGCGTCGAGTTCGGTCTGAGTCCATTTGAGTATGCCGAAAGAGTACATCAAAACCGGCATAACCCAACCGTTGAAGGCGCGCACCTTGTTTCCGCCTGATAGAAGACTATTAAATACTTTCTTCAGGCAGCCAAAGAAGCGCTCCTTCAACGATTGCTTCATGTCAGTAACATTGATTCCCAAAGCTTCCGACATACCCAAATACTTATAGGTTTCGGATGTGGAGAGGGCTCGAAAGTTTATGGAATCGGATTCCATAATCTCCCCTCGCTTTACATGCATGACTGCACTTTTGTCTTCACCAAATTCCATCCTGATGGCACTACTGAAGGTTTCAGTTACCTTCAGTAGTTCCATCAGTTGCAAATTGTTGTGGGCAGAGTTTAAAGGTCATCCATGTACAGGAGGTGAGATATAACCTGATCACCTCTTCTCAACCGATAGCCTATACTTAAATCCTCAAGCAGTGTTTGCTCAGAGGATATATCAATTTTATTATTATAGGTTTTAACACCCTTCATTCGCTAGGATTGCATTGTTTTATATCGTCTATGAACATCGTTTCTGCTGATTCATTCAGTGCACAGATCCCTTTCTTTTCTATTATATTTAAATTTAGTGGTAAAAAGCCAACATTTCTTTTATTATAATTATTAGAAGCACAGTTGTAGTTGGTACAGGTTCTTATGACTTCTGCGCTATAAAGTATCTCCAACAGAACGTTTTCCACTATGAATGAAACGTTGCATTCACAACTTACTTGTATCTTTGAACCTACGGGTTCTGTTTCGAAATGCATAGGTTCGTTAGTATTACTGACAAGTGCTTTAATAAATCTGAAGAACAGTCATGATCCTGGTTACTATTTTTTTTTGTATTTCTTATACACAATGGCTATTGCTTGAGACACTGAGTCAGAGGTACAAGTATTTGTTGGAAATATATTGTCATTTGATTTAATAATATTTCCATTTAATATAATTGGCACCTTTAGATTTCGTTGCATTCTAATTGATTTCTTTATTACCTTTACCCCGCCAATGTTCTATAAGTGTTGGATTTAAAAAAAATATGGATTATCTGCCTGAATACTCTCCTTTCTTGGTTTTTATCTCGAAAAGATGCTTTTTTGGTACTTAAGGTTCACTTTGTATTTGTTGGAAATATATTGTCATTTGATTTAATAATATTTCCATTTAATATAATTGGCACCTTTAGATTTCGTTGCATTCTAATTGATTTCTTTATTACCTTTACCCCGCCAATGTTCTATAAGTGTTGGATTTAAAAAAAATATGGATTATCTGCCTGAATACTCTCCTTTCTTGGTTTTTATCTCGAAAAGATGCTTTTTTGGTACTTAAGGTTCACTTTTAGGATCACATTGTAAATAACTCATTGCAAGTTTAGTTTCGCCAGTTATGAAAACTATGATGCTGCAAAATAAAATCATCTATTCGTAGTCGATGTGACTTTGTTGTTAAAAACTTTTAAAATAATTTTCTACATTGGAAAATGTAGGAGTATCTACATATTTGAGTATCATAGATTTTCATAATAAAGTTAAACCATAGCGGAAGTTGGCTGATATATCGTAGTAAAATGTCGACTAGTGAAGGCATGTAATATTATACAAATTTTCCGTATTTCTCAAATTTATAAGGTTTTCTGTACTTATATGATCAATCAACCATTTTACTCTACTATCCCTTATATTTTCATGAATTTCTTGGTTTTCTTTTTCTAATTCACTGTTATTATTCTGAAAACTGATGATGACCTCAGTCGTGCTTTTTTACTTCTCAAAACTTTGCCGTGAACAGATCCAATATATTTTGATAACCAAAATGTTACAATGTCTTTAACGGTGCTGTAGACCGAGGACAGGGACGTAAGCTTACACTAGAAATTTTGCGGACGCCGGGCCCATCAAAACGAATAAATAGTGTGGATTGCAGCCACGAGCGGTCGTCCAATGCCATATTTAAAATGGATGTTAGTGTGCTTTTAATCATTTGATCAACATTTTCTAAAAGGTACCTCCATAAAGAAAAAGAGCAGAGATAATACATGATATTTCAGCCGAAACGCAGTATCTGATAAGGGTGAATGCCGAATGTAAATTAATTTTAGAAAATCTATCCGAAATATCGTTAAAACGTTGAATTTGTTAATCAATGAAAGGTGAAAAACTATCTTCAACAATTGGGGAACCTCGGAGGTGCAGAGAACTTTTTACCAAAAGTTTGATGTCTGGGGCAACTGAATTGAATTTCTGTATAGTCTGTCGGTATTGTCACAAAGGTATATTTCTTATTTTGAGGGATTGAGGTCAAAGACGATGGATTGGAACTGCTGCTTTAGGAATTGAAAGTCTTTTAGAACAGTGTTTACGTCACCTTTTAGTGTTCCATCATCTAAATACCACACTTTAAATTTTGAATTTAATTGTTGAATTATGGCATGGATAGCCATAGCCAAACTGAAAATACTGGCCCGAGAGGATGACCTTGTTAGCATCAGACTGCCGATTCTATTACGTTGTCTTTATATAATAATTTTGATGGGTGTCTATACAACCATTCAGCCAAGCGTTCTTAGCGCCTTTGGATCCAAAACCGAGCTGTAGGGGTTGGAACTTGTTGGTAAATTTTTCGCCATACAATTTGCAGCATATTTTGGCTGCCGTACGCCTGTAGGTGCACCCAACGGCAATGAGTCAAATGCCGCCGTCCCTCTTGCGCAGGGCGGTTAGGTTGGCCCCGTACAAGACATCGACGACGGCATTACTTACACCGCCGTTGAGCTTCAAAGTTGATTAGAGCCACAAGCTCCAGATTCACCAGCTTTCCCGGAGTCTGAACTCAATAAATCTTTTAAATGCTGAGGTTCCGCTGGCGGCCTCGATGGACTGACTTAGTCCATCGAGGCCGCCAGCGGAACCACTTCGGAAGGAGCTCACGGCTGCCATCAGCTGAGGGATAGTAACATTAAAGGGAATCTGAGTTGAATCAGGGTCGGGAGGGAGAGTAGGGTCGGGAGGGAAAGGAGGGTCAGGAAAGGTGACACCATCCGCAGGCGCTGGATGTTTACTTTCCAGGGCTTAAAGAGTTTCTGGAGAGAAGGGCGCCACCACATCGCTACTGAACAGCAGCCTGGCGGCTCCCCTGATGTCACCGTCACTTATTTTGGATTCTACATAATGAACATATGCCTCTTCGTGAAGGCTTATTGAAAACTGGTAATTTTTAATCTAAAATAGGGGTCGAATTGTTGCAGTATCTTTAATTTGGTTTGGTTTTGCAGTATCTTTTATTTCTTTTAGTTGACATGCAGTATCCGATAGGGCAAGGTGAAGAGTTGCTCCCAGGCGCTATAATAAGAGTTCTTTTGGGTCGCAAGGCGGAGACATCGCCCCAAACTTAGAGCAACAGACCGCCTTGCACCACGGGGAATTCTCTTCAAAATAAATGTAGATTTTTTTTTAAATTGGTAGTGTTTTTCAAAGGGGTCCGATTGAACTGGAGTTGTGGCTGGGGGGCACAAGGATGCACTATGAGCTTTGTGAACCTTGCTATAGTGTATTTGTAGACCCCGAGTACCCTCACCTGAGTATCAAGCGTTAAGGCAAGTTGACTGGCACTGATTCCATTGCTACAGGTGGCATTTAACATGAGCATATACTTAACTAAAACTAAAATATCAATTCACAACAAAACAAAAACATTAAAATGAAACTTAAATTGATAAAACACTATAAAGTAATAGAAATGTTCCGTCGGACACTTCACTGTGTGACAGTTTGACAGCTGCGCCGCAGACACGCGGGCCTAGGGCGCCGCAGCGCGCGGCGCCATGCGTGCTGGGCGCCATGCGTGCTGGGCGTAGCACTTGTGCCTTAATGATTGTTGCCTGGCAGCTTCAAAAGCGTAGCGCTGCGTCGTTTAACAGGCGTCGGGTATACTTAAGACATGGAATTAGGAAGTGCTATATTTTAAACTCAAAGCATTATTTCAATTAAACCATTTAGACGCCCTTTTGAACTGTCAAAAATTCAGAAAGTTGAAAGAATGTCTTGAGGTTTGGTTATTGATTATTTATTTTCGGTTATTTAGTAAGATTCCTGGTAAAGGTTTGACAGCTGTGCCGCAGACATGCGGGCCTAGGGCGCCGCAGCGCGCGGCGCCATGCGTGCTGGGCGTAGCACTTGTGCCTTAATGATTGTTGCCTGGCAGCTTCAAAAGCGTAGCGCTGCGTCGTTTAACAGGCGTCGGGTATACTTAAGACATGGAATTAGGAAGTGCTATATTTTAAACTCAAAGCATTATTTCAATTAAACCATTTAGACGCCCTTTTGAACTGTCAAAAATTCAGAAAGTTGAAAGAATGTCTTGAGGTTTGGTTACTGATTATTTATTTTCGGTTATTTAGTAAGATTCCTGGTAAAGGTTTGTTTAAAAATTAGAAACTCTTATAAACATGGGGTAAAATGATTTTAACTATTTAAAAAGTAAAAAACTGAAAAACTTGAACGTTCTGTTGACAGCAACCGACAAAATATCAAATTAATATCATCTCTCCGACACTGGTATAGCAACATGTCTAATAGAACAATGCCGGAGAAAGGGACAGCCTTCCCGTAATCATCGCCAGTACTGTGTTGGGGCTAACTCGCACCCTGTGCAACCAAGAATTCATTCGTAATTACTAGATAACTACATATTTTATGCAGGTACTTTATTTATTCCAAATCATGCATGGTAAGATCCTATAAACATCCATATCGTATTCGATATCTGGTTCATTGAATTATTGATATAGTTTTAAAGCATCAAGCCGGAAACAGAATCCTTCTCAAGATATCCATAGCCCGGGGCTTTGTGGGACTGGACCGAAATGATCATGGCCGACTGCGGTCCTATTGGTATTAAATGTGCTTAATTCAAGAGAAACTCAAACAGAATTAGTAGTTGCTTGGTTGAATCTGAGTTGAGACAACCATACAAGGACTCGAGAACATTTTTCCATTTCATGAATTAATTAAGAGAACAACACACGGAGGCTTTCGCTCATGCCGTAGATCATTTTTTCATTCCATTTTGCTGGAGTGTCATCATCTGTAAAATTCTAAATCTTTAATTAATAATTTTTTTTTGGCATTTGGAGGTTCGCTGGCCGAATTGTTGTCAGTTTTCTAGGATTCAAAACATTTATCATTTTTCTGTTTCAAGAATTAGTTAAGATAACGCCACACATAAAGGGTGTTTTTTTTTTTTTTTTTTTTTTTTTTTTTTTTTTTTTTTTTTCAGGATGGGAAATCATCAAATGACTTCTCCCGCTCTGGGCGGAGCGGGAGGGTGTGTCAGACTTTTACTGACTAAAACCCACCCGTGTTCCATCAGTTGCCCATGTGCCAGGGTCACGGTATCTCTTTCGAACAATCACGCGACCCCGGCAGGCACATAAAGGGTGTAAAACAAACATTTAAACATACTGATTGTGTTTCTTTCCATTCAGTGAACTCGCTAATAAAATAATTCGATCAATTTTTCATTCTCTTTTGCCACAGTCTGTAAAACTATGCAAACTCGATTCTCGATTTAATTTTTACGTTTTGAATTAGGTCTTTGAGGTTCGCTGGACTATATAATTTGTCACCTATAAGCCACGGTATGGTGTCATTAACTTATTGATCAATTGTTGAAAATAGTTCATTCTGTGTAATAAAGTAACTGGGGAACCTAAACAGAAGTGTGCTTGAATTGGAGTCTCACTCCTGATACAAAACATACTTTTTATAAAATTGAAAATAGTGTCATTCCTGTTATTCTAGGTACGCAACCAGACCTACAAAAAGGATTCATACATTCTGTATACTATATAAACACTAACTGATGTGTTCTCAATAACAAGTTAAAGCAACTATTTAGATTCGAATACGGATGGTTGTTCCTATGGCGAAGCTTGTTATAGGAGTTTGGAATAAATTTAGCTAGTGAATTGTATGACTGGACTATTTTCTAAGTAATTGTGAGTGTAGTAGCATTTTCGTCTTAAAAGAGTTTAAAATAGGTCTTTACCTATGAAAATGCCGTTTTGTATGAAAAAAATTAAACTAATATTTTTCATGTATTTTTTATTTGTATTAACCGAAATAATCACCCATGTAATCAATGCATCTTTGCCAACGCAGTGGCCGTTTATTGATGCACTTCTTAAAAAAATCAGCTGGACGGGAGGCAACAAATTCTTCAAAGGCATTTTGTACTGCCTCTCGGGTATTGATTTTTTTTCCCGCCAAGAAGTTATCCAAATTCTGGAAAAGTAGTAAGTAGTCTGTAGGCGCAAGGTCTGGTGAGTAGGGCGGATGATGGAGAGCTTCCAACCCCAGTTCTTGCAACTTGGAGACCGTCTGCTGTGCAGTATGAGGTCGCGCGTTGTCGTGCAGGAGCAGCGGAGACGAGTGATTGACCAATGCTGGTTGGAGATGTGCCAGATTCTCCATCATTGAGTTCAGTTCTTCACAGTACACATCTGCAGTAATGCTCACCCCGTTTGGTAAGAAGCTGTGATGAATCACACCAGCGCTAGAACACCAAAGAGTGACTATCACTTTTCTAGGGGTAAGTTTTCGTTTAGGGCATTGTTTAGGTGCTGAACCAGGATCCAACCAACTTGCTGAGCGCTTGCGGTTATCAAACAGAATCCATTTTTCATCGCAGGTAACAATGCGGTTCAAAATTCCTTCATTTGTGTGTCTGTTGAGCAGTGCAAGGCACGTCTCGACGCGTACTTCGCGCTGGCGATCATTGAGTTCGTGGTGCACCCATTTGTTAAGCTTTTTTATCTTGCCAATTTGACGCGAATGGACCAATATTGTTTTAACGCTAACGTTGAAAGCTGCTGCTAATTCAGCTGTAGATTGTGTATCATCAGCTTCCACAATCGCCTTTAATTCGTCATTGTCGACCAAAGTCTTCGGACGACCGCGAGGTTCATTTTTCAGGTCGAAATTTCCAGAACGGAAGCGAGCAAACCAATAACAGGTGGTGCGTTGGTTTGTAGTGTTAGCTCCGTGAACGTCGTTGATGTTGCGTGCCGCTTGTGCCGCGTTGCTGCCACGACGGTACTCATATTCCATAATTACTCGAATTTTTAACGTATCCATGATGACGAAAAAGATTGAAATGCGATGAAAATGTAACACTAATCAAGAAACAAATGACTACTTTTGGAAAAAGAATTCCATGTTTTTAAAATAAAATTAATTTGAAATTAGAATTCTTAGACAAACAAAAATTATTTTGATTTGAAATGGCCAGTACTGCAGAACGGCAATTTCATAGGTAAAGACCTAGCTTTTGAAATCAATACAAATGACAGCTCGGTCAATTCGAAGCTAATTTTCAATCGATATTTCAGCTATACTAATTACACTGGGAATAGCCGCCTAATAGCAGCAAAGATCCGACAAATTGGCGGTGCAATCTCACTGCGGTTCGGGCTTGGCTAATTTCCTCCAATTTCTACTTAGCTCTGGTTAAATATTCAAATTACTTGGCCACACTAACACACGTTGTCTGCTTCTGCCATAACTTGACGAGAATATGAGCTGTAATTAAACTACCTCGTGGAAGTTAGTTGTACATTTTTATAGTGACTGTGGGTTGTTCCTGAAAATATTAAGTAACCTACCTCGTCTGTTTTATGGGGTTTTCAAGAAGGAATGGTCCTTTTAATGTTGTGTTTCGGTCGAGGTTTACAATTTAGTTGTCAACACTGGAGATTCTTTTGCATATATCATATATTTCCTGAGGTATTTGAAAATTTGTAAATTAAAAAAAAACCCATACTTGACAATTTTAATTACATGTTGTCCAAACAAAACTGGACTTTCAATTAGAACACAGAGTAGATAAGTTTTCTCTCTGGTAAAAATTAAACTTTTCTTTAAAAGGAAAACGGAATAGTGCTGCAAGAAGAAACTTAATTAATTTTGCACTCTAATCGGTGGTCATTCGTTATTGTCTTGCAGTTAAGAAATCTGTTTGTGATGTTACTGCAAAAAACGTTGTTCCGCTGATCTGACGTTAATTTATCTTTTAAAGACTATGGACGATCAAGTTTTCGGTTATTTTTGACTGTTGTTACAAGACCTTCTACTGAGTTTTACGGTATGATCAAGAGGAGATAGACGTAATTTTATTTCTTCTTCAATTTTTCAAGTCGCAGGGTCATCAATATTCAACATTCTGCGCTCCTTGATTTTGCCGAAACTGACGCACGAGGGCCCGTCCTTCACGAAAGTCTGCCTAACGCCACAGATGACCTGCATCATCATCTTCCTGCCCTAGTCCTGTCCTAGTTATTAGGTGTCGGCGAAACACGTTAACTTTTTTATTCTCCCCTGTCAACTGTCACGGTATCAGTCATCACTCTCTTTTCTTTCATATCTATTTACTATCCTCTTTTTTCTTTTTCTTGGGACGGTTTTATTATAAATGATTTTATTCCTGTAAGCAGGTTAGTACAAACACTTTTAGAGTCATTAATATTTTTTGAGCTAGATAAGGTTGGCGTTTCTTATCTGACCTCTTTAGGAAGAAAGGCCGAATCAAACTCAGAAGTCACAATCTCTTTTAAAGTCCAGACATAATCTTGTTCACATTATGTAAAGACCATGTAGATAGCTGTCTGAAATGGTCTTTAGAGGAAAGAACCACACAGATTGAGTGGACCTGTTTTGTCAGTGCACGCATTTGTCACTAATCATGCAGCTCAACTCAGAACTCAGGAAACTCAACGATTCGACGAACAATACCAAAGAAAGGACAGTTTTAACGTATCAATTAATGTTTCTACTACTGGGAAACAGGCCTCTTCTCGGTGAGCGTGAGTGGGCTGTAATCCACCACGCGGGCCCATTGTGAGTTTGTAGATATCCCATGTCTTTGAATTTTTAGTTCTAGAATATGCCGATTTCCTCGCGATGTTTTCTTTCACCATTTTGAGAGCAGTAGTGATGAAATAATTTGCAAAACGTAAAGCACCTACCTAGGTTTAAACCTACGAACTGCAATTCGTAAGTCGCGGTTGTTACCACTGAAACACCACTGCTCTCAGTTATATATATTATTTTAACATAATTATGATTAAATAAGAATAGTGGTGAATTAAAACGGTGTAATTGTATTTAAAAAAAATCACAATGTTAAGCAACGTAAAGTATTCATGATAATGATGAACTTTTCAAAAATTCTTGGAAGCTTCTCAGGCCGGGTACGTTGCCTTTTATGTAGAACTCTTGTTTTGAAAGGCGCTCAAACCACGCGGTCAAGTCGGGATACCTAGAAAATATATAATATATATATATATATGATGTTGTATAATTCAGAGGAAAACATCTGGAAAAATTATGTAACTTTGTGAAATTATGTAACACTAGCTTCTGCCCGCGACTTCATCCGCGTTAAATTTCTTGTTCCCTCGACCCTTCCCGTCGCGTCGAATCGCCTACCCGTGCGATTTTCCCTGTTTTTGCAACATTTTTCATTACTGCTCCGCTCTTCTTAGTTATAGCGTGATGTTATATAGCCTATAGCCTTTCTCGATAAATAGGCTACCCAATAAAAAAAGTTTTTTTCAATTCGGACCAGTAGTTTCTGAGATTAGCGCGTTCAATCAAAAAACAAACAAACAAACTCTTCAGCTTTATAATATTATAGTATAGAAAGTATAGATTCAGGTTTATTTTTAATCATTTGTTGTTCGGTGTTTTAAATAATTGTTTGGTGTGAGGAATTGTTTGGTTTTAATTTTACTTACAAAGCCTGATCAATCGGTAAAATCTCGTTCAAAGAGCTGATATTAGCAACACAACAAATATCAGCCAGTGTAATGGAATCTCCAGCCAACCAGGGTCCAGTGAAGAATTTTTCAATAAATTCATAGCCCGTCGTTATTCTGTCCAAGTTTTCTTGTCTGAACACTTTCTCGCCTTGATACAGAATGGGGACCTGAAAGTAAGCAAATATGTACTGATAAAGAACAGTAAATTTAATCTAACTAATTAACAAATAAAAATAACAGAATAATATCCTAACTTAACTGAAACTATAATAATAATAATAATAGACCCGCAGGGCAGCATGTGGCGTGCTGTTGGGCAGTAGCGACCCCATGGACCCTATCTCCCGGGAGAATTCTTGTTCCTCATCTCTGGCTTGCCTTTATTGGCCGGCTGGAGTGAACACTCAAGAGGTTCAGAGCTCCCACCTCATTCTTGCCTTTATTGGCTGGCTTGAGTGGAGATTCGCAAGAGCAAACGTGCTCGGGGAAAGGAAATATTCCAGTAAGTACTCGTAGGGACTTGACCATCTTCCGGGCTCTGGGATAGTTATGAAAGCCGTGGAATACCTCTCCACTTCTCAAGCACCTCAGGAAGTGTTGCCCCCTTGTCGCTGCGTCACTATGTGCCAGCGGTGGTTTCCGGGGGCCCATTATTGAGTGTGCAAGTCACCCCCTGCCATTTAATCCGTGTATTTAGAAAACATTGATGCGGCAGGGGCCATAGGCCTTCCATAGTTCTTGGTAACCAGTCCATTTTAGCCATCCATATACATAGACCAACATCTTAGTTTCCATATCCTGCAATAGTCCAACGCCAAACGGAGGTTGTCCTTGGATGCACTTGCACAGTGTATACAGGGATAATCGTCGGTTGGTGCCTCACTCCATCTAAATTGTCTAAGGGGCCTCTGCGAGTTGGCTTCGGCCCCTCGTACGCCTTCCAAAAGACCGGGATCCCAGAATCCCGAGATTATGTTAACATATATAAAATAATAATAATAATAAAGCCTTTTATTCAGATTTACATAATACAAAACAAAATGAGTGAAAAATTAATGTAACAAATTAAACTTAATCGTAAATCTGTTTGCCAGTCGGCATAAGCCTCCTCCAACCTTTTCCATTATAATTCCTCTTGAGCCACTTTGTTCCATTTATTGCCTTCTCTGGGGTACCATTTTCGAAATGTTTTTTTTTTTTACTTCACGTTCTTGTGTGTATGCTCTTGAATCGCTTTGTTTAGATCAAGGTAAAAGCTGTTTATTGTTTCTAGGTTCGATTGTTTTGTAGGCGAATATACCTGAACAATAGACCAGGGATCCTTGTATCCTGGTAGTTTCAAATTCATTATGACGACGTTCTCTTAGATTCCTACAAATCCTTCCACACAGTTTGCTATGTGTTTTTATATGACGAATCCTACTCCACGGCAGCCTGGTGTCTCTCTTATATGGTAAAACAGGTAATCTGGATGAGAGGTAATGTTTTCGCACATTCTTCTTGCTTCCCTCAAACCTATGATTTCTCATTTGATTTCTTTTAATGCACTAACTGGTTCAGATAAACTTTCTTCATTTTACATTGAGAGCTGCGATGTAAATTTTAGTATTTTTTTGTTTATAAGTATAATGTTTGTTTGTTTGTTGTCCTTTATTGTTGGAGGGTTTTGGTCTCTTTCCCCCACGATGACCAGTCGGCTTGGGGGAGATTGGTGTTGTTTTGTTTATTTATTGTCAGTTTCTACGGCTGGTTTGGGTTTCCGTTTGCCGCTTCTTTGTAGCTATTGTTTTTTGGTATAAATATTACAGAGACAGTTGGATCTAGATCGCATCATATCGAAAGCGTTAACCCTGTCACATTTAATAGAGGTTAGAGTCTGTTGTTTTTTCGGGTTGCTATTATTCGCTGAGGGTGAAGCTGATGTTTCACGTTTTCGTTTCTCTTGACTGGTGTTGTTTTCTTTTATTATAAGTTTATCGTACTTAAGATATGCTATTTTGCCCTTTTTCCTCTCTTCTACTAACTCTGTTTGTAGTATTTTTCTCTTCTCCAACACTTCCCTCGAGTAATCCTCGGTGACATATAGTTTTTTCAGGTTCTTCTTGTTTTTAATGATTTCGTTCTTTTTCCAATTGCTTATAAATGAACAAAGTACCGGTCTTGGCTTATCACTGTCTTTGTTGTTTTTTCCAATACTATGTATTTTGATGAATTCGAAGTCTTCTATATTTATGTTCAGGTCATGTCTAAAATTTTCTTTTAATTTCTGCATTAGTTCAGAATTGGATATTTCATTTTCCTCTAAGCCAAACACTATAATGTTATTATTTTTCTCTCTTTTTTGTAGGTATTCTATCTCACCAAAAACATAAATGTAAAATGAGAGCCAAGTTCAATATATGCCTTGTTTGTTGCCTTCAACGACAAAAGAAGTGAGATCTAAATGGGTGCCAAGTTTAATGGTCAGTCCTGAAATTTATTTATAACTACATAAAATATAATTTATTCTTATAACTTAGGATAATATATTGTAGCCAAAAGTCTGACTTGGCTAGTTCTCATACACGAATTATTATGTTCGATGGGTAGTTTCTACCATCAAGCCAAATTTTCGGAATAAGAACCGGCAAGTTACAGGTTTAGAACTTGCGAAGGCTATAATATAATTCCTATATGAAAACTAGCCAAGTCAGACGTTTAGCTACAATATATTAACCTAAGTTATAAGAAGAAATTATATTTTATATAGTTATATAAAATTCTCGTGTCACAGTTTTCGTTGCCATACTTCTCCGAAACGGCTTGACCGATTTTGATGAAATTTTTTGTGCTTATCCGGTATCTATGAGAATCGGCCAACATTTATTTTTCATCCCTCTAAATGTTAGGAGTAGTCCACCCCTAAATTTATTTTTTTATTTTTTAGACAAAATTTTTAATTTCTATTTTTTTATGATACAACATACAAAAATACATACAATCCTCAATTTTCACCCTTCTACAATCAACCCTTATTTTTTAATAGCTATTTTAGTAATTTAATCATTTTTCCTTTATTTATATGGCAAAACAACGTTTGCCGGGTCAGCTAGTATAGTTATAAATAAATTTCAGGACTGACTATTAAACTTGGCACCCATTTAGATCTCACTTCTTTTGTCGTTGAAGTCAACAACCAAGGCATATATTGAACTTGGCTCTCATTTTACATTTATGTTTTTGGTGGGATATCATTACTTTTTGTACATAAATTATTAGTAGGTACTTATTTATACCAAATTTATAACAAAATTAATACCAAATGGTTTTTGTTATAAGTTTTCCTAATAGAATCAATTAAGTGAAAGATAAAAATTTACCAGTTTCTGATTTATTCCTTTGTATTCACCTAATTACCTATCTGCATGCCAAATTTGAACTTTCTAGGTCATCTGGAACTGGGTTAGAGTTTTGATCTATAGGTCAGTCAGTGATAAAAATGACGATTTTTGGATTTTAATATCTAAATGACCGTTTGAGATGTGTTTATGAAATTTAGAGCACTTATGTATTTCACAAGCCACATTTTATGAGCTAACTTTGAAACGTTTATGTCAAATAGTTTTTGAGTTATGAGGGGGTCAAAAGTGGCTCCAAATGGTTCGTGTAATATTACACACGGTGCTGCTCGCCAGTTCTGTTACTTGAACTTGGCTTGACACGCTACAGCGTGTCTAGATCTGCTTTTTTAATTTTTCTACTTTGATTTTTAGGTTTTTGTTTTCTTCTACTAAAGGAATCAGTCTCTCATCCATCTTGTTCATAATATTAGTTGTTATAGAATCCCTCAATTCGGCGTTTTGATTTTGCATCTCGATCTTCATTTTCTCAAAAAATATTTGAAAGTGACCTTCCATCGTGTCAAAAAAATTGCTTACGTATATAGGAACTTAATGGTAGTTTTTTTTTTGTTGGCAACACTGGCTTTAGTGTCAATTTTGTTGACGTTTGTTGATAAGTTGAATGTCTGTCACTGTCAGATGTCAAAGAATGATAATTTGTTTTCTAACCTCAAAACAATGTTGATCGTGTGGTTTCAATTCTTTGGTGAAATCCAATAATCTCATAAAACTATTTACTTATAAACACTCTTCAGTGGTTCTTCTTCGATTTCGAAGCGAATTCGATGTCCATAAATAGCTAGAACTATTTTCAATCGCTATATTTATGCTGGAGGTTATCACTACGGTGTTGACAGTTCGAGAGGCGGAAACGGAAAAAACTGAAACTATACACGAGCTAAGATAAAGCGTCGAAAAATTTATCCACATCGCTGTTGACTGGTAATGTACCCAAGAGACTTGTAGCATTACCGCGTTGCATAGCAATGCTTCTGCCTCTGGCCAAGTTGAAAACCAGCTCTTGGGTCACGGGACGCGTCAAGCAACCATTTCAAGATTTCGTTAAAGAGGTCATGAGCATTTAGATCCCACGTGCCGAGAGTTTCAACCCCAAACGGCTCGAAAATATAATTACTAATAAGGAGCAAAAGTAATGAGCCCTGGTGTAATAGTTGATTTTGGCTTGGAGAAACAAAGATGTGGGGCCATTAATGGTGGCCATAACTATCGCCTCTCCGTCGGCCCTTTCTTGGAGTTTATTGCCAGCGGGTGGTGGGCGAGCGGTTTTTAATTTTATTGGCACCAGGGATCTCCAGTTTAAACATAACATAACATAACATAAATAAACATTTATTTCTCTTCCACAAAGGCTCCTTAAAATTACGAAGAAATAACATCAGTATAAATCCTTTGTGGGAGACTGGTATCTGCATTAGGAAAAACCTGTCACACAGATTACCAGCCCCCCCCCCCAAACAGTGACAGTTTGACTGTTCTGGTAACAGCATACTTAAACCGGTTGCCCGTTAGCAAAAATCACTGAGCTGGAATTGGGATTTGCTCTCAGGATGAGCTCTTCGTAAGTCAGGCCTTACTTTTACGCTTCCGGTTGCATCATTAGTACAACAGCTGCTGACCGAAGTGTACGGACCCTGTCACTTTCGTTCTTGGCCTTTTTTCGGGTCGCTTTTTTGCCTTCTTAGCCCTTTTTCTTAGCTCCGACTGTCTCCACCTGACCTTCGCTAAAATTGGGCACGGCGGAGCTCTTCTGAGTCGGGACTTGTCTTGAAATACCCAGGGTACTCGTGGCTAGGTTAACAGGCGCCTTCTTTGCCTTATTCTTGCCCTTACCCTTTAAAGATTCCGAAGCTGATAGAGATATCGACATAGGCTGGATCGTCTGGCTAGGCCGCGTTCCCGTATTTGACACTGAGGTTTTTGCCGCAGTAGTTGTTGCCTGAGCATTGGGAGCAATATATGCACAGCAATGGGAGGTCACAGCTGCTTTCCCTCATAGACGCTGTATCGGGCACTTCGGCTCGCTATCTCCTGCCGGAGTCACACTCCAGCCACTTATCCTTTTGCCGCGCTTCAAAACTTAAGATTAGGTGGTTTGTTAACTTAGAGGTATCCTTCCTCTGGGCCAAGCAGTTAAGCTAAACCCCGGACGGTGGCATCATACATAACTGTGTTCGCTGTCTGGGCAACATGACCTAGCGAACCTGCCGAAAGTCCTCCCCTCCAAGGACTCCTCTTGAGGAGAAACACTGACCGCATTGATGCTTCCTACTGCATGCATAGCTCGCGGAGCCCCAATATCATTCAGACACGCAAGCCCCACCATAACTACAACATGGACATACCACTGTGGAAAGGGGGGTACCCCAGTATTTCCTTCTGGAATTTGGCGTACGAGATGGCCGCATCGTATAGGTCTGGATAATGCGCATGGGTAAGCTCAAGGTGGGAATTGGGGTCCCTTACTCGGCTGTACGCAAGGCAGATCGAGTGCCTGGACTAGCACTGCTGGGATTTCTAGGGCTCTACAGTGGGACTTGATGAAGGTGTTCATATACTGGACCGCGATAAGCGAAGAGAACTCCCATTCCATGTAGATGTGTGATAAAGCTGCCCCCTCCGCACCATGTTTGGATATTGCTGGTGTTCTATCAACAATCTTCCTACTAAGGGAGTCCCTCCCGGTTAAGGCTCCTTGAAAAATTGTTGCTAGCGCTATTATGGTGGACCATGAAGAGTCCTGCACCGTATCGGTGCTCGCTTGGGATGCTATTGCCACCTTCCATCTTTTGAGAAAGCGGCTTTATTTTGCCCCGTTATGGGCTTAGCCATCGTCATGAGACTTGTTACGGTGAGAGCCAACAATCCCTAATCCACCTCCTCTGGGGATTATTTTGATTTCTGGAGTTATTGCGTTAATTTTGGAAGTTTAAGATGTCTGTCAGTACTTTCCACTAAGTCTAGTTCACATTTCGAAAGGTTGAGATTAAGGCTAATGGAATGAAGTTCATTTTTACTAAGAATTTTAGGTAATTTATAACTGTATCTACATTGCCTGCCATGGTTCCATCGTAGAGATACCAAACATTAAATTTGGAATTTCGGTGTCAAATAATAGGGTGAATGGCTTAACTAAGAAATCGCTGGCCCGAAGGGGTCACCGTTGGCAGCCACCTGCAGATTCCCTTAGGTTGTCCTGATATAGTAATTTAGATGGGTGTCTGTAACATTGCCAAAGGAAACTGGAGATTTGTGGTATTTCTTTTTTAGTTTCGCTAGGAAGTTGTCCTTATTAACAAAATTGAGGGTATTATTTATGTCAACCTTCAGGAACTTGACATAAAGAATGCCGAAGGATGATTTCTCTTTTGCCAGAATTAAGGTGGTGGTAGGTTGACAAAGCGTGTACGGCAACCTCGCAGCCCCCTTTGGAGCCATAACCCTAGCTGCAGGGGCTGAAATTTGTTCCGAAACCACCTCACCATATATTTACAGCAAATCTTGGCTGCCTTACGGCAATAGTTCCCACGGCAGTGAGACGAATGCCGCCGTCTTTCTTACGCAAGACACATAGATTGACCTCGTACAGAACGTCAATGACGGCCTCGTTCATCTTGCCAGAGAACGTTAAGAAGAGCCGTGCGCTCAACAGACAATGTCTTTTAGGTGCTGAGGACTCGGAGCCGCTCCGGAAGGAACAGATGTCTGTGACTAACTCTTGACCTATAATGGTGAGGGAATGATTATCCGGATCACCGGTTGCGGGAATAGAACAGACCAACCGCTAGGGCAGAGCGTTTGCTCTCCAGAGCTGCAAGCGTTTCTGGAGAACACGGTGCCACTAAATCAATACTGAATAGAATCCTGGCTGCTGCGCTAATGAATTGAATCACTGTGTACCCATTGATGTTGTAAATGTTATTGATCTGCTTCTTCGGGCATGGTTTTCACCTCCTCCGTTGTTAGAATTTGGGAGGTCTTTTCTTTATTCATAGGTACTGTAGCGAGACGGTTAAAAAAAACACCAATTCACACCACAATTATAATTTCGATAAAAAATAATAAAAATACACCAGTAATATAAAAAATAAAAAAAAAATCAAGTATATGGTTAACTGCAGATTGAGATTATAATAATATTTGGTTTTTTTTTTAAAAAAGAGGGACGAGTCAAACTTAGTGGTTAACCAGATATTACGGAAATTATCTTCACGCACGACCTATCCCCAATACGATTGCAATCGATTAAAAAATAGGCCTATGCACGTCGATTTATAGGATCCTTTTTATAACGAACACTAAGTTAAACCGTGAAATACACGTTACATCAGGATGCGTAAAATAGAAAATGATTAATAGATATTTTACTACAGTAAAATAGGAAAATAGGTAATGTTATAAAGGTTCTTTATAACCAGCCGGGTGCAATAATCCCTAAGGACACCGTCAGTGCTGCGTATAGCGACAGCAGTAAGTTGCCGTCTATGAAGGCGTCAGGCTCTGCGTTAGGTGGCAAATGTCCGCAACACGTCGCGGACCTGAAATTAATCCGACGGCTGGTAGCCCGTCGGGGAGAAGCCGAAATTCGGCTTGTATGGTCGTCGTCTAAAGACAAATAAACAGAACGATCAGACCAAGGTTACAAGCAGAATCTTCGATATAGCTAGCGAGAATCGCCGGTAGAACAGATTAGAATAAGTAAAGGGAAAAGAACAGACGTAATACGTACCAGTTGTACGGAAGAGTTGGACACAGAACTTTATCGCTTTGAGCGGATAGCACTTTTTAAAGGTATCACTCGATAAATATACGGAGGCTTAGTTATAGGAAATTTAAGCGTAGAAGTACCGAAAATAATAAATGATCAGATCCGTTCGGATTCAATCTGCAGTTTTTGGCGTTAGATTTTACAGGATCGAAATTTGAAGTAGAACAAAAAATATAAAGGCCAGTGTTTCTAAAAAAGGTTGATTAAGAAACCAAAAAGTTTCGTCCGCAGCGGATTTACGCTGCAGTACCAAAACCTTTGCAGAACTAATGCTCATCACAAACACCAAAATATGTCTACAAAGCTTGATGTTTGCCGAACCAGTCCACTTGCACTGAAACGTTCGTGGTCCAACTTCTCGATGGTAACAGCGAATGTTGGAAAATGCGGCTTCTTGACTGACTGATAGATCCTGACTGCGTCAGCTTTCGTTTGATCAGAACTTATCTGCAACGATAAGTCATCTTCAAAATCCAGATCGTAATCACCTGGATTGGCACAGGTCCCTGAGAGGTTAATTTCTGGATCACCATCCGGCTTTTGATCAGATTCAACTTCGAATTCACCATTATCTTCTTCGATATCTTTACTTGGTCCTGGTTTTAGCCAATTAACTGCGCCAGATGCTGCCTTTAAGATCTTTGATGAAGCGTCTCCCATGTTGCTTTCTCCTGTCTGGTCGTCAACGGAGATGCTTACCACTTTTTTGATGTGTTCAACATACCCACCTGATACACGTTTAAATATGCTATTGAGTTCTTTTCCATTTTCGTTATTACAGTTAACAATGTTGAAATTATGTAAATGTTAATGACACCTTCCGCTAACGTAGATTCTACTAAATGGGATAAACCCCTAGAAGAGTTATATCTCTGTGTCGATAATTTTGAATACAAATTATGAGCCGAAATATTATAGTTTTCTTTGACTTGTGCAGTTAATGTTTTTTTGGGTTGCTAAATTCTTTTGTAAATGTAGAACTCTGTAAGGGAAGGTGCGCAGCTGCTGTGCCCAAGCACGTTGCGATTTCTCCCGCGCGGCTAGACAAACACAATCGGATAAGTGTGGTGCCGCAAAAGGTCTAGCCTTGCGGGGAACTCGCTTCAAAACAGATAGATTTTGAATTTTGAAAGGTTTATCCAAGACAATGTGCACATTCAGACCCCGCTATATTGACTAGTATCTGGCAAGTAGAGTAGTATGCAATGATTACTGATTACAGATTATATAGCTGGTAGCTGTTTTGCCTATATCTGCGTCTAAAGTAGCGTTTATTCGTCATTTAATTTAATTGTTTACGTCTTCAAAACATGCTACTCAGCCCTAGATTTTTTTTGTGAATGAATAATAGTGTTAAATCATGCTTTCATGTTTATTTTGTATCTGTTTCCATGTCTTGCAATAGTGCTACACCAAACTAAGGGTTGTCCATGGGTGCGCACATACACAGTGTATAAGGGATAATAATTGTGAGCTGTTGCCTCATTTCGTCAAACGTCTAACGGGCCTCTGCGAGTTAGCTTTGGCCACTCGTACGCCTTCAAATGGTTCGGGACCTCAGGGTCCCGAAAAATATGTCAAAGATGAAAATGTTGTTATTAATTGTTTTCTTATCCAGTTTTCTTTACCAGTTCTTAATGCTAATGCTGAGTAGCATTTCCATTACCTACTTACTTCAAAAATTTTCACGAACAACGTACGCCAATCCATGCTGCCTCCGTGAATTCTCCCATCGCATAAATCTAACTAAGAAACTAAAAAGAGCAGAAGCGCTCCGAGACAAACTTACCATAGCCGCTTTAACAGCAGCAAACAATACGGTGTTATCAAAATGTAGTCCCAGGTCTACCACGGCTCGCTTCTTTGGATCTTTCGGGTAGAGTGCATCGTCTTTACCGTACTGGTTTACCAAGTAAGTGGTAATGACATGACTGAAAAATAAACAGACATTTATGGAATTTATATATTTTATTTAACATTAAGAAGATGCATAAGCATCCACAGGGTGAGTCTATGAAAACTGTAGCCTTATCCCACAAGAAAATTTTAGGTATAAATAATCGTTGCTGATCAATGCGTTATTAACATCTGGAGTGCTTTTATGGATTACTTATTTATTTTGTAATAACGGATTAGTTGTTAAATGTTTCATTTTATTGATTGAAATCACAAAAGTTCATTTTTTGGTATTATGTGTTGAACTTTTTTTTATTTCTACACTAAATAAAAGCCATCGTATCGAACACAGCATCGATTTCGATTAAATTTCCATTTAGAATAATACAATGCTGCGAAGTATGTTTAAGATTTTCTAAGTAGTTTATTTTCAACACTAGCTTCTGCCCGCGACTTCGTCCGCGGTAAATTTCTTGTTCCCCCGACCCTTTCCGTCGCGTCGAATCGCCTATCCATGCGATTTTCCCCGTTTTTGCAACATTTTTCATTACTGCTCCGCTCCTCTTAGTTGTAGCGTGATGTTATATAGCCTTCCTCGATAAATAGGCTACCCAACACAAAAAGATTTTTTTTTTCAATTCGGACCAGTACTTCCTGAGATGAGCGCAAATCAATCAATCAAACAAACTCTTCAGCTTTATAATATTATAGTATAGATATTACTAAAATGTCCCTAGATTGTGTAAATATGCAGAAAATCAAAATCAAAACTCATTTATTCAAACTAGGCTGAGAGCACTTAATGAACGTCAAAATTACAAAAGACAGTCCCCTTATACAACCGCCCTACATCACTTCCTAGTACTTTAAATAATTTTGGTACCCATAAAGTTGTAAATTCAACAATATTTATTAACTGCACATCAAACAACTAATATCAGTTATTGTTAAAACATAAGTACTTAAAATTCATTTTCTGATAGTTGGAAATCGCGTAAGGACGTTTTTTGCATCGATTATTATATGTTAATGTCAGCCAAAGGTATTTTTTCTCACCTGTCCCAAATTACAAAGTCGTCATCTTTCAATGTTGGTATAGTATGCTGCGGATTCATCTGAAAGTATAATTATTTCCTTTATTCAACTATACATACTTATAAATTATTTTTTTAAATATTAGAATATAAAAGTTAAGAAAAAGCCCACCGTTATCAGGAACAGGACCCAATCTACCGGCGGGCAGCCGAGCCAACAATGTGAGCCGTATCCAGACCAGAAGTACCGGTAGAGCCTCCTCAGGCGTTGGTCGAGGCTCTTAGCTATCAAACCATTGGCTGTTATGACTACCGGCACAATGATTGCTTAGTTCCACATCCCACATGTCAACAAGCTCGGGAGCCAAGTCAATAAACTTGATTTGTTTATCTTTATGGGCTTTCACGAGGTTACCGTCATGCGAGACCGTTATGGCAACAATCAATGTGCACCGCTCTAGTCAATCCACCACCACTAAATCAGGCTAATTCGCAACAACAGTTCTGTCGGTAATGGTGAATCGATCCCAGGATAGTGTGATATACCCATTTTCAAGAACTGGGTCGGGCATATACCTGTAGTACGGCACTTAGTCCACAAGGACAACCTTGTGGACTAAGTGCCGAAATACAAATTTCAGAGCAAGTTGCTGGTGGATAATCCTGGCTATAAGATTGTGTCTATGCAAGTACTCTCGTTATCTAGACGAGAACACCCGGAGATAATGTGTCTAATTGATTCCCCCGGGACGGTATACTGTTCACTACATAATAAACCTCATTGGTTTTTTGTCATCCCCATGACTGATATACGCAACCACCTGCTCTTTCTGAACAACGTTTTCGGGGAAATTCGACGACGAGGTCTAAGTGCGACAGCCGTAGCTGGGCATTAACTCGTTAATCCGTTAATCGTTAATTAACGAAGTTAACATTTTGATTAGCGGGTTAACTTTAATATGCAGAAGTCCGTTAATCGTTAATTCAATGCCTACTATTTACCGCACAGCTACGCGGCGCGGCGCGAAAAACAGGTTCAGACCAGGGATGTTATGGAGCTCCGTAACCGTAACCGAAACTATCGGATATACGATATAAAAAATTTTCCGTACCCGTAACCGAATCCGAAATAAAAGTTTCGGATAATATCGGATTTGTTATTACATTTTTATTTTAGGTGGATTAGATAACACTCAATATATATTTATAATCATTTTTATTTTAAATAGCTGTAATAATTACTCACGGACTGATTTTAATTCCTACCAAATGGTGACATATAAATAAAACCATTTTATTAGATATTTATATGAGGTCTTTACCTATGAAATTGCCGTTCTGCAGTATTCCCAGTGTAATTAGTATAGCTGAAATATCGATTGAAAATTAGCTTCAAATAGACCGAGCTGTCATTTGTGTTGATTTCAAAAGCTAGGTCTTTACCTATGAAATTGCCGTTCTGCAGTACTGGCCATTTCAAATCAAAATAATTTTTGTTTGTCTAAGAATTCTAATTTCAAATTAATTTTATTTTAAAAACATGGAATTCTTTTTCCAAAATTAGTAATTTGTTTATTGATTAGTGTTACATTTTCATCGCATTTCAATCTTTTTCGTCATCATGGATACGTTAAAAATTTGAGTAATTATGGAATATGAGTACCGTCGTGGCAGCGACGCGGCACAAGCCGCACGCAACATCAACGACGTTTACGGAGCTAACACTACAAACCAACGCACCACCTGTTATTGGTTTGCTCGCTTCCGTTCTGGAAATTTCGACCTGAAAAATGAACCTCGCGGTCGTCCGAAGACTTTGGTCGACAATGACGAATTAAAGGCGATTGTGGAAGCTGATAATACACAATCTACGGCTGAATTAGCAACAGCTTTCGACGTTAGCGCCAAAACAATATTGGTCCATTTGCGTCAAATTGCCAAGGTAAAAAAGCTTGACAAATGGGTGCCTCACGAACTCAATGATCGCCAGCGCGAAGTACGCGTCGAGACGTGCCTTGCTCTGCTCAACAGACACACAAATGAAGGAATTTTGAACCGCATTGTTACCTGCGACGAAAAATGTATTCTGTTTGATAACCGCAAGCGCTCAGCAAGTTGGTTGGATCCTGGTCCAGCACCTAAACAATGCCCTAAATGAAAACTTACCCCTAGAAAAGTGATGGTCACTGTTTGGTGGTCTAGCGCCAGTGTGATTCATCACAGCTTCTTACCAAATGGGGGGGTGAGCATTACTGCAGATGTGTACTGTGAAGAACTGAACTCAATGATGGAGAAGCTGGCACATCTCCAACCAGCATTGGTCAATCGCTTGTCTCCGCTGCTCCTGCACGACAACGCGCGACCTCATACCGTACAGCAGACGGTCTCCAAGTTGCAAGAACTGGGGTTGGAAGCTCTCCGTCATCCACCCTACTCACCAGACCTTCCGCCTACAGACTACCTACTACTTTTTCCAGAATTTGGATAACTTCTTGGCGGAAAAAATAATCAATACCCGAGAGGCAGTACAAAATGCCTTTGAAGTATTTGTTGCCTCCCGTCCAGCTGATTTTTTTAAGAAGGGCATCAATAAACTGCCACTGCGTTGGCAAAGATGCATTGATTGCATGGGTGATTATTTCAATTAATACAAATAAAAAATACATGAAAAAAATTCGTTTAATTTTTGGTAAAGGTAAAGACATATTATTTTACTTTTGAAATTCCTTAAAAGTTTAATATCCGTAACCGATATTATCCGAAACTAACGAATAATCCGAAATAATTTCATATCCGTATCCATATCCGGTATAATAATCATTCCTACAACCGTATCCAATCCGTATCCGAAATGTCATATCCATAACATCCCTAGTTCAGACAAGTATGAAACGACAAGTGCCGTTTTTTTTATTTTTATTTATCCATTACGTAGCGCCGCACTGTGGATCGAAATTCGCCTCTAGAAGACTTAGAGATTTCAATTTGCGAGTGCCGGATTTTTTGCCGGATATCACTTCTATTCTGCACAAAAACGAAGGAATTATAATTTTTTTACGAAAAATTGGTATGAAGCTAGTATGAAAAACTTAATTATCTCGTAAACAGCCAGGAAAACCGTAATATCCTCACAGGTGGTTATAGTACTAATAATTTATGATTTTTTGACATTGTCATTTAACGGTTATCGCTGCTGATTTTTTTTTTAAATCGTCAAAATATTTTTATTTATTTTTACATATGCAACGGTTCCTTTTAGTGTTTAAGTTGAGGAACACAGACTTTTAACAACACGTAACATAAGATAGCATCACCCCTATATTCCCAAAGGAGTAGTCAGAGGTTTATAGTACATCCACACTTAGACAACTATGTTTAAGCTAGATATTTATCGTTATTAAAGTTTTAAAACTTTACATACAATCAAAATACCAAATAACAAATGGTTTAGTCTTCTAGTGAGTCTGAAAATAAGTGATTTATTGTTAATGATTTCTGATAAGTAAGCTAATTTGTTGATTAGTTGTGTTGAGTTCTAAGAAATGTTTTTGACGATTATAAATTTTCATTAGCACATCTTCTAAAACTCTAATGAGGGTAGTTAACTAATTATCGATGTTTTGCAATAAAAGCGCTAACATTTTGCTTTATAATTTAGATTGTTCACAACTGTGTAACTGCTAACACCAAATTTTTGCTCTGCGACTATAACATCTTAAAGACTATAACATCGGGAAGGTGCTAAGGATATTTATCCATCCTACTATACAGTGCAACAAACTAAGCTTGATTGCTACCCTCCGAAGCAATCAGTGTCAGTTACGGATTCCTCGGCTAGGATAACACTTCAAGCTTTACTTGACATCACGGTGACGAGGATCCCAAAACCATGCTCAATTTTGTATTGTCGTCCAGTTCAGTTTACTTTTGTAAAGGAGAGCGAAGCAGTTGTCATTGGTCTCAAAAGACAAATAGTATGACTCATCAACTAATGATGACAATGATCAACGCCAAAGTCTGCACGTACCTTTCTGAGGCCAAATCAAATGCATCGTGCTACCTGTGCTTAGCAAAACCTACGGAAATGAACGGCTTAGATGTTGTAACATCAAAGACTGTGTGTGCTGACATATACAAATTTGGCTTGTCATCCCTACACGCACGCATAAATTGTATGGAATATCTGTTACATATTGCGTACAGGCTCGATTTCAAACGGTGGGCAGCGAGAAGTAATTAGGACAAAGAAATGTTGCAGAACAGAAAACAATGTATTCAAAATAAATTCAAAGATCAGCTCAATCTGTTGATTGATATTGTGAAACAAGGCTCGGGAACCAATGACGGGAATACCGCAAGAAAGTTTTTCGAGTTTCCCAATAAAACTGCAGCTATTACCGGGTTGGACGAAGATCTTATTAAAAGATTTGCTGTGATTTTGCAAGCGATAACATTTGGCGAGAAGATCGACGTAATAAGATTTAAAGATTTTGCTCGCAAAACAGCAGACAAGTACGGGGAATTGTACTACTGGTACTACATGTCGTCAACCGTACATAAAATGAATACACGGGGCTGACATAATCGAGAAAAATGATATTGTGCCGATTGGGACTCTCTCGGAAGAAGCCTCAGAGTCTCGAAATAAAGATTTTAGGAGGTTCTGGGAACATCATTCGTGGAAAAGAAGCAGACAAGATTCTAATCAAGATATCTTAAATATGCTTGTTGTTTCTTCGAATCCTTTCCTAAGTGCACAAAGGTCTAAGTTAGATGCCAAGAGAAAGCAGAGATTTTTTGCTGAAACTCTAGACTTAATTCAGTTTCAGGAAAGTGAGTTCGAGTTTTTAGATATATCTAATCTGGATTCTGACTCAGAATTGGAGTCCGACAATGACAAAGAAAAGGAAAATGAATAATATTTGTTTTTCTTTTCTATTTTTTTAATATTTATCTCGTTTTATATATTCTTAATATTTGGGTCAGTCAATTCTTCATAATTAACAATGATAAAATCAGCAGTGATAACCGTTATATGACTGTCGAAAAATCATAAATAATTGTACTATAACCATCTGTGAGGATATTACGGTTTTCTTGGCTGTTTACGAGATAATTAACTTTTTCATACTAGCTTCATGCAAATTTTTCGTAAAAAAAATATAATTCCTTCGTTTTGTGCAGAATTAACTCAGGTGTTATTTTTGAATAAAGTAATAACTAATAGAAGCGATATCCGGCAAAAAATCCGGCACTCGCAAATTGAAATCCCTAAGTCTTCTAGAGGCGATTTTCGATCCACAGTGCGCCGTTGCTTAGAGTGACGAGTTTTGTTTGTTGTTATTATAAATGACTG
Organism: Aporophyla lueneburgensis; assembly: GCA_932294355.1. Taxonomy (NCBI): domain Eukaryota; kingdom Metazoa; phylum Arthropoda; class Insecta; order Lepidoptera; family Noctuidae; genus Aporophyla; species Aporophyla lueneburgensis. The sequence continues at coordinate 6,998,816 of OW028758.1, read as the reverse complement.
TCAGTGATCATTTGCGTTTTGATAAAGAAGTGTAATTTAGTTAGGTAGAAAAAGTATACTGTGCAGTATAGGTAGTAATTAAAACCACATCATGGAAGACATGGAATCGGATTCCAGCGGTCCTGATAAGAATCCATGGCCACATTTGACTGAGTATGTGGAATTTATATCCAGATCAGGCCAGCAAATACTTTGTGCGTGTATGCGATGCTTGCCGAAAGAAACCAAAAAAAGATTGAATCACACATTTGAATTATACAAGTATTTTGTTTTGTTCCTAACCTGTTAACTTCCAGAACCTAAACCAACAGGTTTTAATAGTTCACTAACGCAACGACATAAAAAAGCAATTTTACACATATTAACGGATTAACGTTAATTTGCGTTAATTCTTCCGAAATGTAACGCTTTAACGTTTAACTAACTTTTTTGTAGCGGATTAACGATTAACTAAGTTAACTATTTGATTAACCGTGCCCAGCTATGGTGTTATGGTAATGCAGAAAAGACCCTAAGTGAACCTGGCCGGGGCCAATGTTGTGATGTCAGGCTTATTACAAAGATGCTTGCTCGAGATTTACTAAAAGAAAGGAGGTTTTTACGTTTTTGACTGAATGCCACTGCACCTGTCTGGAAACTGCTTTAATAAAAAATAACTTTTATTTTGACAATTATTTGATAGATAGAAGAATGCTGATATCTTCCTGAGTGGAAAATAAGGCGTATGCTATCCATACTAATATTATTGTATGTAGCATGTTCGCGTGTGTCCAATGCCCAGAATCTTTATATTCTATCCCCAAACGGAAAGACATATAATATCGTCTACAGTAGCGTATTAAAATAACATTCTGTTCCGAGTTAAAGCGAGCGAAGCCGCGGGCGAAAGCTAGTGTATTATAAAAGTTTGATCCTGCAGATGGATTGTTATTTATAACCATAAATCTTCCTTTTTAGTTTACTTTTAGTGCGGTATAAAACGTAGAGCTGTTTCTTTTTAAAGGACTTGTTAAATACTTTTTTAAAGTAGCGTAAAGAAGCCAAAAAGCGATACAAGATATAATTATGAAAGTGACGGTACTTTATTTCAAACATTAAATCTCTCCTTTACGGAACAGTTGTATTCGGTGAATATAACAACTTGTAGACAAAATTACAAGGACATTTGAAATCCTTTCACAAAATAGGTAAACTTTTCATTAGATAAATCATCATTTAGAGACTTACAATAAAAACAATTAAGTTTATTTAATAACATACCTTCAAAAATTCATCCGTGTAGTGATCACGTTTGATTAAGTTCATGTTTACATATTCAACGTCAGGTATGTTTAAAATTTCGAGAACCATAAAGACTGACCGACATGGTGCACTGGTGTCTTTCTTGTATAATTTCAGTCCCATTTTAGTCTGAAAATTTGATTAAAAATTTACTGAAAAGGCTCCGACACACACACGGCGACAATTAAACGCAGGTCTAGGCAGTTTTCGTGAAATATTGTGGTTAACTTTAACACTAAAATGTTCTTAACGCTATATCAATTACAAACCAGTCATCTGTTGCTTTGCAAAACAGGATCGAAAAAAATTGATGCAATGGATAACTGAGCCACATTAAAAACAAAAGAATTTTCCTAATCTTGAACTTTTTTTACGAGAATACTGATTAATAATTTGCCTTGTCTTCCTTTTACCACAGAATCAGCAGTAACGCAGTAATATTTTAAAGAATAATTTAGTGTAGATGTCTAGCACAGATGCCAGCACATCAAGCTATTTTTCGCTATTGCATTAGGTTCAATGTTGATTGATAGAATTTGTCAGTTTTGGGTAGCTTGATGTGCTGGCGTATATACAAATAGCCTTATTAATTTTATTACTTACAGTAAATGGTAAGTACAATTATATAAGCACGAATTGTTGGAAAAGAAACTTACATATTGTATTTGTCCACAATAGCGTAAACAAGACTGGCTCCAAAACCGATTGCAAGTCACTGTTATACCGGTAAACTTATCAACGCAAAGGTCGGAGACTGATCGTCTTGTTTATCAAGTTACGAGTAGTATTACGCAAGACCCGATTAACAAGTTATCTAATCACCCAAATAAAATACTTATCTAAAAATAATACTTTCATTCCTATATTAGTATAAGTATTTTATTTGGGTGATTTTATTACTCAAAAATATGTCCGCTTTACATTTTAAAATTAGGCAGGTTATACGTTTAATGCTATCATACTGTTTAAATATTTTTTCAAAAAAACATAAAGGAGAAGGGTCCAAGCGGCCAGCCAGAGCTTCTAGAGAGGAACCTCTTGAGTATGCTTGCCGTGTCCAGGAGTTACTGCTTTCTGAATCATGTCCTTGAGTTACCTGCGCAATGAAAGCATCTTGAGGTGTTATTCGAGGTTCTCCGCTATTAGGCCATTTACTAAAATTTACCGATACAATGATTGCAAATTTCATGTCCCGCATGTCGATAACCTCGTGTGCTAAGTCAAGGTTTTGTTTTTTTTTATCTTCCTCAGCATATACCCGTTATGAGGGATATTAACAATCATTGCACGAAACTCTCGTTAATCTACATATAACCACAATATCAGGCTTATTGACTACATTAGACTTGACAGGATAAATCCCAATAGGATGTTGCGTGACCCCTCTCAAGGACTGGGTCAGCATCTACCTATTGTATGGTACTTTGGACTCGACAAGGTTATTGCTGGCAAATTGCTGGTGGAATCCTAGCCACGTGTCTGTGCAAGTACTCCCCGTTTTAGCAATATGATAACCTCCGGAAACAATATGTAGGGTTTATTCACCGGGAAGGTGGCATGCCCGACAGATGTCAACTGTACCCTCCTTTTTTTTTTTTTTTTTTTTTCAGTATGGGAAATCATCAAATGACTTCTCCCGCTCTGGGCGGAGCGGGAGGGCGTGTCAGACTTTTACTGACTAAAACCCACCCGTGTTCCATCAGTTGCCCATGTGCCAGGGTCACGGTATCTCTTTCGAACAATCACGCGACCCCGGCAGGCATCGGTCCTAGTAGACCCCTACACCGCTGCTGACATCTCTTTGAGGCGCGCGTGGAACACTGCGCGCCGTCGACCCGAGCCTGGTCCTTACCGGGCGGCGAGCTACCCATTGCTCGCCACCCGCAAGCTCGCGTCTACGGTGGCCGGGAGTCCGCTATTGACTCCCGACGCCCGGGGCGTCTCCTCCTGCGGCGGCTAGGGACGTGAGGGCGCAGAGACTGCCACTCCCTCACGCGCCCCGCCTCCTCCTTCGCGAGCATTACTGCTTCGCAGAAGGAGGTGACGGCTTCCCATTCCCTCTCGCTCCGTACCATGGCTCGCACCAGGGCCGGACGCGAGAGATCGCCGCCGCCGATCGCCTCCACGAGGACACGGCGGTGCTCCGCCCAGGCAGGGCACACCTCCACCGTATGCTCCACCGTGTCCTCCAGATGATCCTCGCAATGGAAACACCCGGACGTATCCTCCCGCTTTATCCTGAACAGGAACCCACCGAAGCACCCATGCCCGGTGAGAACCTGCGTCAGGCGGAAGGTGAGGACGCCGTGACGCCTCTCTATCCATTCCTCAAAGAGGGGACTTACCGCCGCAATTGTGGCGTGCCCAGCACTGGGTTGCGACAATCGTACCCGCCATGTCGCCATGAGATCACACCGGAGCTCTGTCCGCCGTGCCGCGATTTGTCGCGGCAGCGGAGTTAACTGTACCCTCCTTATAAATATTATTGTTATGGATCGGACTATTTTGGGTATTAAAATTGTGGCTCTGGTTAAGAATGCAACACGTCTGCCAGATCTCAGACAAGAGTAATTAATGGGCTGCACTTATGGCCCATTGGATTCCGCTTAGTGGCAAACGACATCGTGGGAGGCCCAGATTGAGCAGGATATTTTATGAAGAATAACAATATAATCTATTATAAATATATGTCGCAGGTTTTTAATAAAATTAGGTTTTTGATCAAAAATCTAGGTTTTTGGTGATAAACCGGAAGATGACACATTTTAAACTCAATTTTTTCATAAACCTATAACAATCCAGATTTTTGATCAAAAACCTGAACTAGTTTGGGTTTATGATCAATCTACACCCTAATTGCGAAACGCACAATTTATCGGAATCTGAATGGGATTGAAGATTATTTCTAAACCATTGCGTCATTTGTTCGAATAAATTGTGGCTCAGCAATGTAAATAACGCAATGAATGTTGTTTAACTATGAATATTAAACCAATTCCTACCGATAAAAAGTTCCGCAATTAACCCTCTGATATACATTTCCGTTGACAGGGACTTAGGGACTTCCCTGCGTTTGTTTCGCCTGCGCTCGCGCTCGCCCTGCTACTCCCCGCTTCTAACACAACTCAGACGGGCAACCCGCATTCATTTTTGCGACAAATAATTACGTAAAATACAATTATGTGAATAAATCTCATTAATATTGTGCTAGTGCTTACTACAAATGGCATCTACAGGAAACCAAGTGGATTAGCAATTTGTAAGTAAAGAAGATTTTGGAAGAGCGTTTACTACTTTGTTTGAAGGCCAAAAAAATAAAGACAAACTATTGTGGACACAGAAGAGAATAGAATAAGCTATTAAAAATATTGAAATATAAAACTTTAACAAAAAATAGGCGGTTTAATTTTTTGTTATATAGTTTTTTTTGAGGCTTCAATGTACTAATAATACTTGACAAGGTATACCCTATCCAATAAAAAAAATATATCAAAATCGGACTACTCAGTATAAAGTTATGCGTGGTTATACATTATAATCAGTGAATGAACAATCAATCATCCCCTGTTTTCCGATCGTTCCGGGTACGATTTTGTTTTACAAAATATGGGACCATTTTCGGAGTATACCCTTTCCAATAGTAGAAGAATTATCACAATCGGACCACTATGTAAAAAGTTATGCGTGGTCGTACATTAAAAAAAATATACGCGTCAAATTGAGAACCTCCTCCGTTTTTTTTCGTCGGTTGAAAACCAAGCAAACCAGTGATTTTGACAAGAACTTTATCATAAACCCAAACTAGTTCAGGTTTTTGATCAAAAATCTGGATTGTTACAGGTTTGTGATGAAATTGAGTTTAAAATGCGTCATATTCCGGTTTTTCATCAAAAGCCTAGGTTTTTGATAAAAAGCCTAGGTTTTTGATCAAAAACCTAATTTTATGAAAAAACTGCGACATATATATTTGGTATTTGACATCTACTCATTTTTATACCTACAATTCTAAATTGTACTCTTTAATATTGTGGTTGTCATGGCAATAATGACATTTGGTTTAAATAGTGTAACATGTATTATCTATGAAATACTATTTTTTGTGTAGATTATTTTATACTTTTATAACTTTGTGAATGTGAGAATGAGAACGTTGTAGGCCTTGTAGACTGTAGACAATTTTCTATTTTATTCAGTACCTAGTACTTGTCGACAGGCCTGCACCCTGAGCCTGCACTGTCCTCTCATACCTATTAACACTGTAATTTGAAACAATTGTAAAAAATCAATTATTTTTAACAGAGTAACCATGGAGTTTCTTGCCGGCTCTTCTCCATAGGAATCTACAATTTGGAACCGTGCACCTAGCTTCTGACGTTTCATAAGTGCCCATGTAGGTTTATGCGAAATAAAAATATTTAGATTGATTGATTGGTAAAATGCACTGAACGTCAAATTTATGCGATATTTACATTGGCTTTTTGAACATGTATTCGTCAATATAAGTATTGACGAATACATGTTCAAAAAACCAATGTAAATTAACTTTTTAATTTTAACTGGGACATAGGCCTCCTCTCGTTGAGAAGGAGTGGACTGTAATCTACCATGTGCCCCGTGTCCAGGGCCCAGTGCGAGTTCGTACACGTCACATGACATCGATTTTTTGTTTTTAGGAAATGTCGGTTTTCTCACGATTTTTTTATTCACCGGTTTTGAGAGACAAAAAAAACAATTATACAAAAATACAATTACAATACAACTATTTACAAAAAGTAAAGCGCCTGCCTGGGTTCAAACCGTAGGGCCTCGTGGGTTTCTTTTTTTTACAACTTGTGGGGCCAATGCCACTGGGCCATCACTGGTTTGCACAATAGGTTTTATTCTTCGATTCTCCTCAATCAATCAATAAAATACAAAAATAGTGACTAAGAAAACAATATCGTAAATATCATCATGATTTAATTTTATCTTACAAAAAAAACTTCAAGCATCCTACCACTATTTAAAAACTAATTTAAGCGTGTGACCGTCAAATAACACAGCGAATGCAATAAAAGCTAAATCTAAAAATTAAATTGTAAAGACATGGAAAAACAAAGCGTTTTTAAAGTAAATCTTTAAATATAAATGTTAAAATTAAAGAACTATGTAACAATCTTCAAAGACCAACAAACATACAATATCTCTATTTATTATTGCATTGTGCAAACTACTGCATCTTTTAGATGACATTACTAGTCTATTGTGGTCTAGCCCAACTTCAGTTTGACAAGGCCCTGGAATTGTTCCAGACCAGGTTCGTTCCCTTTCTTGTAGAACTCTTGCTGTGTGCAGCGTTCCAGCCAATCTGTGAGATTCGGGTATCTGAAAAAGGTTGATTTTGATTAATAAATCGTCTTTGAAAGAAAATTTCGTTTATTGGCATTGATAAATGATAAATGATAAATGATTTTATTTCTGTAAGTAGGTTTGTACAAACACTTTTACATATCAATTATATTTTTTTTAACTAGATGAGTTCGGCGTTTCCTAACTGACTACTCTGAGAAGAAAGGCCGAAACAAACTCAGAGGTCACAGTCTCTTTTAAAGTCCAGACATAATCTTGTTCACATCATGTGAAGATCATGTAGATTGGTGACTGAAATGGTCTTTTGAAGAAAGAACCACACAGATTGAGTGGACCTGTCCAGTCAGTGCAAGCATTTGTCACTAATCGTTTAGCTCAACTCGGAAGATAAGGAGCCCAACGCTTTGACGAACAGTACCAAAGAAAGGACATTTGGGTAGGCCACATAAATTACTCAAGCTGCCAGATCATAATTACTAAGAACGAAAGAAAACAAAATTAAAAAAAGACCCACATAGTCTTCACATTCACAATAATTAAAAAATACGATACTTTACAAAGTAAATATTCATGTCATTGTATATATAAAAAATTATCAATGTCAATGTGTATATAAAAAAAAAAAGAAACGGATATAATTTTGTTGGTCAGATCATTTGATGACCATGTAGATCGGTGTCTGAAATGGTCTTTTGAAGAAAGAACCACACAGATTGAGTGGACCTGTCCAGTCAGTGCAAGCATTTGTCACTAATCGTTTAGCTCAACTCGGAAAATAAGGAGCCCAACGCTTTGACGAACAGTACCAAAGAAAGGACATTTGGGTAGGCCACATAAATTACTCAAACTGCCAGATCGTGATTACTGAGAACGAAAGAAAAAAATAAAATAAATAAAGACCCACATAGTCTTCACATTCACAATAATTAAAACAATACGATACTTTACAAAGTAAATAATCATGTCATTGTATATATAAAAATTATCAATGTCAATGTGTATATAAAAAAAAAAGAAACGGATATAATTTTGTTGGTCAGATCATTTGATGACCATGTAGATCGGTGTCTGGAATGGTCTTTTGATGAAAGAACCACACAGATATTGCCACTAACTACTCAAACTGCCAGACCATAGTCAAAAGTGAAACAGTGACCCACATAGTCCTCAAATTCTCAATAATCAAAGTAATATTCATACAATTAATATTCATGTCATGTGAAATAATAAAAAAAAAAAATAAAAATAAGAGTAAAAAATAGCAAAATAATAATAATAAAACAACAGTCAGTGTAGATTTATTGGAGCAGTTCAATCCCAGGCCGTTTTATCCTCAATATAGTCTTTAACAGTATAATAGGCTTTCTGACATAATTTACGCTTTATAAAAGATTTGAATTTATTTAGGCTTAGTTCTTGAATGAGGCTAGGAAGTTTATTATAAAAACGAATACATTGGCATCTAAACGAGCCACCTATTTTCTTGAGCCTGGTCTTAGGAACAACAAATTTTTGTTTGTTTCTAGTATTGACATTATGGATATCACTGTATCTTTTAAAGAGATTAATATTTTTATGTGCATACAGCAGATTTTCATAAATGTACTGAGAAGGCACAGTCATTATATTAATCTCTTTATATTTGTCTCTGAGGGAGTATCTGGGACTTAATTTATAAATCGAACGAATTGCCCTTTTTTGTAAAACAAAAATTGTCTGAATATCGGCGGCATTTCCCCACAGCAGAATACCGTACGACATCACGCTATGAAAATAACTAAAGTAAACTAAACGGGCTGTCTCTAAATCAGTTAAATCACGAATTTTTCTAACAGCGTATGCTGCAGAGCTAAGTTTTTTTGACAATTTATCTATATGGGGGCCCCATTGAAGCTTGGCATCCAGAGTTATGCCTAAGAATACTGTGGTATCTTCGGGTTTCAACACTTCACCCTTTATGAGGACACTAGTTTCTACTTGTCTAACATGAGGTATCGTAAACTTAATACATTTGGTTTTTTTCTCGTTAAGAAGTAGGTTATTAACATTAAACCAGTTAACTACATTAGCAAGGGCTCTATTTACATTGTCAGTAACCAACTGCTGACGTTTGAGTTTGAATAAAAGTGAAGTGTCGTCTGCAAACAACACTATATCATGTTTATCCTTTATGAGGTTAGGCAAGTCATTTATATAAATAAGAAATAAAAATGGGCCTAAAATTGAGCCCTGAGGGACCCCCATTCTAACTTTAGATCCAGGTGATCTTTTTCCGTTGACGTCAACTCTCTGAATCCTATCACTTAGGTATGAAGTAAGAAGATCCAGAGAGGCGTTCCGGATTCCGTAGTGGTGAAGTTTCCTGATCAAGGTTTCATGAAGAACACAATCGAATGCCTTGGACAAATCGCAAAAAATACCCAAAGCATCGCATTTGTCCTCCCACGCATTATATATATGACCTAAAAGTTCAACTCCGGCATCGGTAGTTGAACGACCCTTTGTGAAACCAAACTGTTTGTTGTGTAATAAGTTATGTTTATTAAAAAATCGTTGCAATTGATTTAGAATAAGTTTTTCAAAAATTTTACTGAAGGTAGGTAGCACTGAAATTGGTCTATAGTTAGTAGGGTCTGATGTGCTACCCGATTTAAACAACGGTATTATTTTACTGTTTTTCATAAGATCAGGAAACTCGCCACGGTCAATACAATTATTAAAAATAACAGCTAAAGTTGGTGCTACAATGTTTATGATCGACTTAGCAGTATCCACAGAATTACCCCATAAATCGGCGGTCTTTTTTACATTCAAAGAGTGAAAAGTTTTAACGATATCGTTACAAGTTACATATTGGAAATGAAATTCACTATCACAAACAGTAACGTTTTCTTTAAGTAGAGACTCTGCAGCAGTGGGTGATGAGTTCAAAGATTTGGTAGTAGATACTGGAATCTCTGCAAAGAAATTTTCAAAGGCCGCGGCGACTTGAGAATCTGATTTAATTATATTATCCTCAATAGCTAGACTGTAGTCACTACTTCGGTTGCATGACCTTCCTGTTTCGTTATTAATGATAGTCCAAGTCGTTTTAATTACATTACTGCTATTTTTAATTTTTAAACTCAAATAACGTGACTTGGCTATGCTACAAACTTTTTTAAATAATTTAGAATAATTTTTGACATACAAATTAAATTCAGCAGTGTTTATACAAGTCCGTTCATCATATAATTCATAAAGTCGTTTTCTACTTTTATGTATACCAGTGGTGGCCCAATCACTAAACGAAGCGTTAATACTAACCGAAAAAGTCTTTGGAATAAATATGTTATCAAATTGTGTGCAATACATTTTAAAAAAATCATTATATTGTCCATTAGGGTCATCATTTGGCAACACAAGTGGTAGATTATTCGAAAGTTTAGTTCTAAACATTTCCAAGCGATTAACAGTTTTTGGGTTAACAGTGATATCTTTTTTAGTTTTTTTTATGTTTACATTTGGAATAGTGATCAATTGACCACAATGATCTGAGTCTAATAAATTAATCATTTCTTTATGGATTGCTTTAACATCTGTATAAATGTTATCTAAGCATGTGGCACTAGTGGGAGTTATTCTAGTTGGCTCTAAGAATTGGTTGGCAAGATTGTATGACTGAAACAAACTTATAATTTTAGTACTTAACCCAGAAGTTTCTAACAAGTTAACATTAAAATCACCGCAAGTGATGATAAACTTATTTGAATTAGAAATTTTGTGCAACACTTCATCCATTACCTTTTCAAAACAATCATACAATCCTGAAGGAGGTCTGTACACACTTAATACAATGAACTGCTCCAATTCAATACAGGCTATTTCAATTGTCCGCTCGACAGAGAGGCTCACAATATCCTTACGGTCTTTAAATTTGAGCTGGTTATTTACTAAAATTAGTGAGCCACCATGTATAGCTTTTTCTCTGCTGAACGAACTACCAACCTGGTGGTTACTAAAATTGAATATGAACTGGTGGCTTTTAAGCCAATGTTCTGTTATACAAAGAATATCTATATTGTTACAGTTCAGGAAAAATTCTACTTCTAAATCTTTGTTCAAAAACCCTTGAATATTTTGATGCACCAGGTTGATACGATTTAATTCTTTTACATTGTTGCTAGAGGTTGCCTCTATTGTCTTAATTTCTAATTTAAATGGAAATCAATATCTACAAGTGCTGTCAAATTATTGGCAGTACAGTTTAAAATGTCATTGCATTGCTCAAAAGAAGCAAGTTGTTTAGCCAAATTCTTGGCTGTAATAGAAAAAAAGTATGCTAGCGATGCTGCTATCTGTCTTCTATGATAGTTTGAGAGATAGTACATAGCATTATTATGCCTATCTTTTGTTAAATATAAATTATTACTAACATAATTGCTGGTATCCAATAAGTGAAATAAATTATTATGAAATGTCAAATTATGCAATGTCATATTAATTTCAAATCTTAACCTATTTTCTTCCTGTGGCAAACTGTTACTGTAAGGGAATGTAAACAATACAATTTTTCTCAACTTAAGATTACACAATGTTCCATAATATTGTAGCAATTCTCCTTTCTCCAAATTTCCCCTATTACCCATAAATATTATTAATGTGGTGTCCTGGTGAAAATTACATTTAATAATTTTTTTCATAATATGAAATAGTGAACAACCAGGCATGCAATTATTTATTATGGAGTGCCCCGGATATTCATCTGCCAACAAGTAACCTAACTCCTTTCCAATCTCATCACAAAATAATACTATATCATTTTTTACAATTTGTTCACATGGTTTAATGGGACAACTAATAGTAGGAGATGTTAAATCAACACAGAGCTGTGGTAAGGTGGTATTGCGTGTTGTCAATGAATGTTCCGGTGTAGGTACATTGGATGGTGTTTGACACTGCTCACAGTTGTTTTGTTTTGAGTTTACCAGCACATTCATTGCCAACACATATTCCCTCATGAGGTCTTCTGAGGTATTATATTTAATGGTCATTGAACTAAGTTTCTCCTGTAAATAGTCTAGTTCAGATTGCAAGAATTCTGTGTCAATTTTGTACTTCCTAGTACTTTGTTCCAAATTATAAGAATACATATCCAATTGTTTTAGTAAATTTAGCCTTTCTCTATTAAGTTTAACATTTTTAATAAAGAACTTATGTTTTTTAACCAGCTTTTTTGTTTTAACAATGTATTTATTGATTTTTATGTATTTTTTAAGTTTATTAGTACTGGTGACTACCCTCAATGAGTTACATGACTTTGAATTATTATGATCTGTCAAATCTATAGTGTAGGAGGGATTAATGGTCGAAACCATTGAGGGGGCAACAGGCATCAACTCATCGAACAGACTCTGATTCAGCGAGGCGGTGATATTTGAGTTTATAGTCTGAAGTTCCGAAATTTGACTTTGTGCCTCATGTAGCTGTTGTTGTAATAAATGCTTATGACTAAGAGCTTGTTCATACTCTATGCTACATGTAACAATCTTCAAAGACCAACAAACATACAATATCTCTATTTATTATTGCATTGTGCAAACTACTGCATCTTTTAGATGACATTACTAGTCTATTGTGGTCTAGCCCAACTTCAGTTTGACAAGGCCCTGGAATTGTTCCAGACCAGGTTCGTTCCCTTTCTTGTAGAACTCTTGCTGTGTGCAGCGTTCCAGCCAATCTGTGAGATTCGGGTATCTGAAAAAGGTTGATTTTGATTAATAAATCGTCTTTGAAAGAAAATTTCGTTTATTGGCATTGATAAATGATAAATGATAAATGATTTTATTTCTGTAAGTAGGTTTGTACAAACACTTTTACATATCAATTATATTTTTTTTAACTAGATGAGTTCGGCGTTTCCTAACTGACTACTCTGAGAAGAAAGGCCGAAACAAACTCAGAGGTCACAGTCTCTTTTAAAGTCCAGACATAATCTTGTTCACATCATGTGAAGATCATGTAGATTGGTGACTGAAATGGTCTTTTGAAGAAAGAACCACACAGATTGAGTGGACCTGTCCAGTCAGTGCAAGCATTTGTCACTAATCGTTTAGCTCAACTCGGAAGATAAGGAGCCCAACGCTTTGACGAACAGTACCAAAGAAAGGACATTTGGGTAGGCCACATAAATTACTCAAGCTGCCAGATCATAATTACTAAGAACGAAAGAAAACAAAATTAAAAAAAGACCCACATAGTCTTCACATTCACAATAATTAAAAAATACGATACTTTACAAAGTAAATATTCATGTCATTGTATATATAAAAAATTATCAATGTCAATGTGTATATAAAAAAAAAAAGAAACGGATATAATTTTGTTGGTCAGATCATTTGATGACCATGTAGATCGGTGTCTGAAATGGTCTTTTGAAGAAAGAACCACACAGATTGAGTGGACCTGTCCAGTCAGTGCAAGCATTTGTCACTAATCGTTTAGCTCAACTCGGAAAATAAGGAGCCCAACGCTTTGACGAACAGTACCAAAGAAAGGACATTTGGGTAGGCCACATAAATTACTCAAACTGCCAGATCGTGATTACTGAGAACGAAAGAAAAAAATAAAATAAATAAAGACCCACATAGTCTTCACATTCACAATAATTAAAACAATACGATACTTTACAAAGTAAATAATCATGTCATTGTATATATAAAAATTATCAATGTCAATGTGTATATAAAAAAAAAAGAAACGGATATAATTTTGTTGGTCAGATCATTTGATGACCATGTAGATCGGTGTCTGGAATGGTCTTTTGATGAAAGAACCACACAGATATTGCCACTAACTACTCAAACTGCCAGACCATAGTCAAAAGTGAAACAGTGACCCACATAGTCCTCAAATTCTCAATAATCAAAGTAATATTCATACAATTAATATTCATGTCATGTGAAATAATAAAAAAAATAAATAAAAATAAGAGTAAAAAATAGCAAAATAATAATAATAAAACAACAGTCAGTGTAGATTTATTGGAGCAGTTCAATCCCAGGCCGTTTTATCCTCAATATAGTCTTTAACAGTATAATAGGCTTTCTGACATAATTTACGCTTTATAAAAGATTTGAATTTATTTAGGCTTAGTTCTTGAATGAGGCTAGGAAGTTTATTATAAAAACGAATACATTGGCATCTAAACGAGCCACCTATTTTCTTGAGCCTGGTCTTAGGAACAACAAATTTTTGTTTGTTTCTAGTATTGACATTATGGATATCACTGTATCTTTTAAAGAGATTAATATTTTTATGTGCATACAGCAGATTTTCATAAATGTACTGAGAAGGCACAGTCATTATATTAATCTCTTTATATTTGTCTCTGAGGGAGTATCTGGGACTTAATTTATAAATCGAACGAATTGCCCTTTTTTGTAAAACAAAAATTGTCTGAATATCGGCGGCATTTCCCCACAGCAGAATACCGTACGACATCACGCTATGAAAATAACTAAAGTAAACTAAACGGGCTGTCTCTAAATCAGTTAAATCACGAATTTTTCTAACAGCGTATGCTGCAGAGCTAAGTTTTTTTGACAATTTATCTATATGGGGGCCCCATTGAAGCTTGGCATCCAGAGTTATGCCTAAGAATACTGTGGTATCTTCGGGTTTCAACACTTCACCCTTTATGAGGACACTAGTTTCTACTTGTCTAACATGAGGTATCGTAAACTTAATACATTTGGTTTTTTTCTCGTTAAGAAGTAGGTTATTAACATTAAACCAGTTAACTACATTAGCAAGGGCTCTATTTACATTGTCAGTAACCAACTGCTGACGTTTGAGTTTGAATAAAAGTGAAGTGTCGTCTGCAAACAACACTATATCATGTTTATCCTTTATGAGGTTAGGCAAGTCATTTATATAAATAAGAAATAAAAATGGGCCTAAAATTGAGCCCTGAGGGACCCCCATTCTAACTTTAGATCCAGGTGATCTTTTTCCGTTGACGTCAACTCTCTGAATCCTATCACTTAGGTATGAAGTAAGAAGATCCAGAGAGGCGTTCCGGATTCCGTAGTGGTGAAGTTTCCTGATCAAGGTTTCATGAAGAACACAATCGAATGCCTTGGACAAATCGCAAAAAATACCCAAAGCATCGCATTTGTCCTCCCACGCATTATATATATGACCTAAAAGTTCAACTCCGGCATCGGTAGTTGAACGACCCTTTGTGAAACCAAACTGTTTGTTGTGTAATAAGTTATGTTTATTAAAAAATCGTTGCAATTGATTTAGAATAAGTTTTTCAAAAATTTTACTGAAGGTAGGTAGCACTGAAATTGGTCTATAGTTAGTAGGGTCTGATGTGCTACCCGATTTAAACAACGGTATTATTTTACTGTTTTTCATAAGATCAGGAAACTCGCCACGGTCAATACAATTATTAAAAATAACAGCTAAAGTTGGTGCTACAATGTTTATGATCGACTTAGCAGTATCCACAGAATTACCCCATAAATCGGCGGTCTTTTTTACATTCAAAGAGTGAAAAGTTTTAACGATATCGTTACAAGTTACATATTGGAAATGAAATTCACTATCACAAACAGTAACGTTTTCTTTAAGTAGAGACTCTGCAGCAGTGGGTGATGAGTTCAAAGATTTGGTAGTAGATACTGGAATCTCTGCAAAGAAATTTTCAAAGGCCGCGGCGACTTGAGAATCTGATTTAATTATATTATCCTCAATAGCTAGACTGTAGTCACTACTTCGGTTGCATGACCTTCCTGTTTCGTTATTAATGATAGTCCAAGTCGTTTTAATTACATTACTGCTATTTTTAATTTTTAAACTCAAATAACGTGACTTGGCTATGCTACAAACTTTTTTAAATAATTTAGAATAATTTTTGACATACAAATTAAATTCAGCAGTGTTTATACAAGTCCGTTCATCATATAATTCATAAAGTCGTTTTCTACTTTTATGTATACCAGTGGTGGCCCAATCACTAAACGAAGCGTTAATACTAACCGAAAAAGTCTTTGGAATAAATATGTTATCAAATTGTGTGCAATACATTTTAAAAAAATCATTATATTGTCCATTAGGGTCATCATTTGGCAACACAAGTGGTAGATTATTCGAAAGTTTAGTTCTAAACATTTCCAAGCGATTAACAGTTTTTGGGTTAACAGTGATATCTTTTTTAGTTTTTTTTATGTTTACATTTGGAATAGTGATCAATTGACCACAATGATCTGAGTCTAATAAATTAATCATTTCTTTATGGATTGCTTTAACATCTGTATAAATGTTATCTAAGCATGTGGCACTAGTGGGAGTTATTCTAGTTGGCTCTAAGAATTGGTTGGCAAGATTGTATGACTGAAACAAACTTATAATTTTAGTACTTAACCCAGAAGTTTCTAACAAGTTAACATTAAAATCACCGCAAGTGATGATAAACTTATTTGAATTAGAAATTTTGTGCAACACTTCATCCATTACCTTTTCAAAACAATCATACAATCCTGAAGGAGGTCTGTACACACTTAATACAATGAACTGCTCCAATTCAATACAGGCTATTTCAATTGTCCGCTCGACAGAGAGGCTCACAATATCCTTACGGTCTTTAAATTTGAGCTGGTTATTTACTAAAATTAGTGAGCCACCATGTATAGCTTTTTCTCTGCTGAACGAACTACCAACCTGGTGGTTACTAAAATTGAATATGAACTGGTGGCTTTTAAGCCAATGTTCTGTTATACAAAGAATATCTATATTGTTACAGTTCAGGAAAAATTCTACTTCTAAATCTTTGTTCAAAAACCCTTGAATATTTTGATGCACCAGGTTGATACGATTTAATTCTTTTACATTGTTGCTAGAGGTTGCCTCTATTGTCTTAATTTCTAATTTAAATGGAAATCAATATCTACAAGTGCTGTCAAATTATTGGCAGTACAGTTTAAAATGTCATTGCATTGCTCAAAAGAAGCAAGTTGTTTAGCCAAATTCTTGGCTGTAATAGAAAAAAAGTATGCTAGCGATGCTGCTATCTGTCTTCTATGATAGTTTGAGAGATAGTACATAGCATTATTATGCCTATCTTTTGTTAAATATAAATTATTACTAACATAATTGCTGGTATCCAATAAGTGAAATAAATTATTATGAAATGTCAAATTATGCAATGTCATATTAATTTCAAATCTTAACCTATTTTCTTCCTGTGGCAAACTGTTACTGTAAGGGAATGTAAACAATACAATTTTTCTCAACTTAAGATTACACAATGTTCCATAATATTGTAGCAATTCTCCTTTCTCCAAATTTCCCCTATTACCCATAAATATTATTAATGTGGTGTCCTGGTGAAAATTACATTTAATAATTTTTTTCATAATATGAAATAGTGAACAACCAGGCATGCAATTATTTATTATGGAGTGCCCCGGATATTCATCTGCCAACAAGTAACCTAACTCCTTTCCAATCTCATCACAAAATAATACTATATCATTTTTTACAATTTGTTTACATGGTTTAATGGGACAACTAATAGTAGGAGATGTTAAATCAACACAGAGCTGTGGTAAGGTGGTATTGCGTGTTGTCAATGAATGTTCCGGTGTAGGTACATTGGATGGTGTTTGACACTGCTCACAGTTGTTTTGTTTTGAGTTTACCAGCACATTCATTGCCAACACATATTCCCTCATGAGGTCTTCTGAGGTATTATATTTAATGGTCATTGAACTAAGTTTCTCCTGTAAATAGTCTAGTTCAGATTGCAAGAATTCTGTGTCAATTTTGTACTTCCTAGTACTTTGTTCCAAATTATAAGAATACATATCCAATTGTTTTAGTAAATTTAGCCTTTCTCTATTAAGTTTAACATTTTTAATAAAGAACTTATGTTTTTTAACCAGCTTTTTTGTTTTAACAATGTATTTATTGATTTTTATGTATTTTTTAAGTTTATTAGTACTGGTGACTACCCTCAATGAGTTACATGACTTTGAATTATTATGATCTGTCAAATCTATAGTGTAGGAGGGATTAATGGTCGAAACCATTGAGGGGGCAACAGGCATCAACTCATCGAACAGACTCTGATTCAGCGAGGCGGTGATATTTGAGTTTATAGTCTGAAGTTCCGAAATTTGACTTTGTGCCTCATGTAGCTGTTGTTGTAATAAATGCTTATGACTAAGAGCTTGTTCATACTCTATGCTACACTGGCTGAATCCGTCCACAACAAGCTGAAGCCTGTCGCGTTCTTCGATGGCATCAGTGTATTGATTATATATCTGAGCCATTTCTATTTTTAACTTCCTATTATTATCATGGGCATCGAAGAGCACCTTCTCATTGTCATCCATTTCCTTATTCAGTTGGTCACAGAGCTCCTTTGACGCCTGTAATTCGCTCAAAGCCTGTTTGAGTTTGGACTCTTCCAGGCGAGCACGGGCGCTGCGAGTCATAATCATGATTATAAAGAGAAGGAAGCGACAAGAAAATGAAAGAGAGAAGATAATGGTGCCAGTAGTCTACGCGAAGATTAGGTTATGTGAAAAATGAAATTTAGATATAAAGAAGGAGTTCTGTCACCAAACCAAAGTAAGGTTATGTTTACGTGCAAAGGTCACTGGCATTAGTAGCCGTATTAAAAGTGAACAATGGAATAGTTGGTAAAAACGCAAACAAACTAATAACACGTAAAATACAAAGTATTGTACCTGATATCAAGATGACAACGCAAAAGTTCCTTTGTGCCGGCAAGTACAACTGTCACCGATTCACTATGAAATATTTAAGTACTTATTTTGCACTTGGTATGTGAATCTAATACAAAATACACTTTATTATTCTATTAACTTGATGAGTTATTGGAAAGAGGCTATAAAAACAATGAAATATAATAATTAACATTAAAATTACGAGGACAAATTTAAATCAGCTGATAGCTGTAGTGTTGCCACAGGAAAAATATCATTTTTAAAATAAAACCTTTGATTTGGATCAGGTTTGGTTTTAAAAATCCATACTAATATTATAAATGTGAATTATATCATTTTTAAAATAAAACCTTTGATTTGGATCAGGTTTGGTTTTAAAAATCCATACTAATATTATAAGTGTGAATGTAAGTTTTTTTGTTACGCTGTCACGCGAAGACTACTTAACCGAACATCATGAAACTTTTTATGAAAAAAAAAAAAACTATATTTGTTCTTTTTTTTAATGCCAGCGAAGCTGCGGGCAAAAGTTAGTTGATTATATTGTAATAATCTAGTTAAAATTTTTAGCAAATTAAAACAAAACCAATTTTAGTTGACAGACGTCTTTTTACACGCTTTATATTAGCTTCACTTAATAATAATAATAATAATTGGCTTTTTGCTAGTGACTATAGAGCTACACGACCAAAACCAGCCGTACCAGCCTGGCAGTGCAGAATTGAGCGCCGTATTAGTGGGGCCAGAGCGCTCATCGGCAAACTAATCTGCTTCAGGGAGGGCAATACGCTAACTACGCTGACATACGTCACAAACTTCACTGGGTGTTTCGAATTTTGAGACGTATGTCAACGTCTCAAAATTTGAAACACCCTAAAAAATAGAAAATAAATAATAGTTTAAAGAAACTAAAAAAACACGCTTCCATAGAAAACCAAACTAAAAAGTAGAAAATAATGGGAAAAAAGCGTGGGGTGATCAATAAAAAATACCTTAAAAAGCACCCCACGCTTTTTTGCCATTATTTTCTACTTTTTAGTTTGGTTTTCTATGGAAGCGTGTTTTTTTAGTTTCTTTAAACTATTTTAGTTTTAATTTTGTGCAATATTTACATGTAATATAGGCTAATAGACATGAAATAATATTAATGTCATGTAAATGTACATAAAACAGAAATAAAATAATCAGAAAGTAAAAAAATAACTCGTTCACATCACTGTCGATTGGGAAGAAGAGTGCCCAAAATTCTGGCAGCATTGCCACATTATGGCAATGCTAATTTTGTTAATCAATGAGTAATGACGAACTCAAAGGCGGGTTTTGATTTTAACAGGCTGTGTATTAGCATCATCTCGCACTTACAGATTTTCATCCACCGGCACAAGCACATTCATAGTGCTCAGAGTGGAAACACAGCAAATATCTGCCAATGTTAGTTCATCACCAGCAAGCCACGCCGATGATAAAAACTTCTCCGTGAACTCATATGCAGTCTTAATTTTCGCCAGGTTTTCTGGCCTGAACGATTTCTCTCCCCAGTAAAATACTGGTTCCTGAAAAAAATACATTTTCTGATGAGTTATACAAGAATTTACCGTCAGCAACTTAGTCACACAAACATATAATTCTGGGTATGCTTAGATGCACCTACAGCATTTTAGTGGCCAAACTAACAAAAAGTATCTATTAACTTTCGGGCGTCAATATGATTCAAAATTAGAAAACAGGTGGTAATTGGTTCAATAACAATTTCCACCTGTTTTCTAATTTGAAAAATTTTAAAAACTAGTCAAAACTGTGCTTTTAAACTTGACTCATTAAAATGTAGTCGAAATCTAAAAAAAAATATTCGGTTTTTGCAAATCATTTTGAAATTGTCGTCTTCTTCTTCGTCGTTACCTTAATGCTGACCGCGTGATGTGGTCTTTTTCAGTGTGGGTGAACCCCTCGGTACATGCTGCTCCAAGAAACTTCTTCTCATCTCGTCTTAAGTAATGCTACAGTGGAGTTTGACAAGTACTCAACTTCAAATTTTCAAACCGGTTGTGATCAATTAATAAAAGGGTTACAATCTGCTGATTGAAATCAAGCGAAATAAGATGTATGATCTAATTTAAGTATGTTATATGTAAAAAAAAATACAAAAAGTACTCACAACGGCACCACGCAAAGCCGGAAACAGTATCCCACTGTCAAAATGAAGGCGTTGATCAATGATCGCTTTCTTCTTTGGATCGGCTGGATAAAGAGAATCATTCTCTCCATATTGGGTCACCAAGTATGTAACAATCGCGTGGCTGAAATGAGTAAGTTTATCTTTAAGTATAGTGCATGAACATTGGAATTAGATGACTCTGAATATATTTGTATAAAAACTGTTTTTAGGACAAATTATTACAAGAGTACCCATTTTCATACAGCTTTCTTTTTTATGTAATCTTGGTGTGTGTGTTCTCTAATATGTGATTAAGTCATATAAAACTTCATTTTGAATAAATTGATGATATTGAAATATTTAGTTACGAATAATTCAACTAACAAAATATTAGTCAGTAAACACCTGTCAAATGTAAGTGTAAGACTCGCGCACTAAGTGTTCGTTACCACTTCTTCAGACCCCGCGCTCTACGAGTTCCTAAGCACTCTTTACATGAAATTTCTCAATTATCAGCCTATAATAATTGAGTAATTTTGTGTAAAGAGCCCCGGCGCCCAGCGACTGTTTGGGTTCGAACTCACGACCTAATTTAATTATTATTTCTAATTTTATGTTTCTCTTCTACTATTACACACGTTGTCTACGGCTCTTTTTATCTTCTCTCCTATCGCAGGTATGTTGGAAGAGATGTGTGTAGAAATAAGCATTACATTTGTACATATTTTTGTGGTTCTTTCTTGCTGTATGATTTATTTGTGTGCATAAATGGTTAAATAAATAAATAATGTACAAGGTTTTACACAAATCATTCCGACACCCACGTGGGACTCCACTATTTATAACATACTTCCTTCCTTATCGTTCGTAATTTGGATATAGCAAATGAAAGTGGAGATTTTTTTTAAGTTGTTCCAAAATACTATTTCGGTTTAGGTACTTTTGAGTTGTGAAAGGAGGTGGTCAGTCAGAGAGATGAAGCAAGTTTAGAAAGTAGCACTTCTTCTTTAGCGAAAATTATCATCGTGCCAATTATGGAGATAAGTGAAGTCTTTATTTATTCCAATCCACCTGTGTAACGCTTCACGTAAATGTCGATATGTACGTACTAATACTAAAACAATAATGACTATTTTAAATTGACTTAGAGATGTTCAAATATGACATACTGTCAGGTATAGATTCGTTGACACAAGACGTATAATTAGATAATTAGCATCTGATCATAGTGTAGTCACTATGATCAGATGCTAATTATTTAATTATCGACATAGATAATAATTAATAAAAATAAAAATGAAATGCAGTTCGTATTGCGAACGACGGGACCGGCATTTTTTTTGTGTTTGTCCTTTTTTCTAATAAGATTTTTGAAATTTAGACAGGAAAGCGTCTGTCGAGTCATCTTGGGTTTTGTCAGAGATCCAGCTATTATCTTATCAATTGGCCTGTCAATAAAAAATACTTAAGGGTCCCATAATGATGTTCTTCCCATTTCAACTAAATAGGTACTAAATAACACTTACCAGTGAAGTCTTTTAACGTCTTACCTGTCCCAAATGTAGAAATCGTCATCTTTCAGCAACGGTACAGTATGTTGGGGATTTATCTGTAAATAAAAAGTTTATTTTGTAAAAATCGTTATTAAATGTTTTTATCGTTTCTTTTCATAAGTGTTCGCCATCTTTGAGTTGCTTTTTTGTATCAATATGTCATATTGAGTTTCTTTTTTGTAACAATCAATCATATCGCAGTCCACTGCTGGACATAGGCCTCTCGTGTGGTGACAAGGCGCTTCCCTACAAACCCATTCGTTCCACCTGCTGAAAATCCCGCAACTGGACACGAATTGCCTTGCCTTTCATGAGTAAAGAAAACCTGTACAGGTGGAGATTCATAGGCGACTCAGCCCTGGAGTGTAAATGTGGAGCTGTCCCACAAACGATGAGGCACTTGATATCTTGTCCAGCATGTCCTGTTGTTTGCACGCCACAGGAGTTGATGGACGCTACTGAAAATGCTAAACTCGTAGCCAAATTCTGGGCTAACTCTATTTAGATTGCTATCGATACGCTAAGAAGAAGATAGGCCTCTCCCATGCTGCGCCACAAAACTCTGTCCTCTACCTCCCCCGCATCCAGTCTGTCCCAGCCACCTTTTTGAGGTCGTCTGTTCATCTAACTGGCTGGCATCTCACACTACGCTTTCTAATACGCAGTGGCCATTTCCGGACTCATCTGCTCCATCGGCAGTCGGTCCTTCGACAAACATGTCCAGCCCACTGCCACTTCACTGCTTACTCTGCAAGCTATGTCAGTAACTCCAGTTCTTTTCCGGATAACTTCGTAACTATCCAACTGTTAGAAACCGGTCTCGGTCACTGTTTTTAAAAAAGGAAACACTTTTTGCTGTAAGGAACTAACACAGTTTATTTAACTTTTACAATAATAATCGCAAGTGCAGCTCACGAGTGCACGGGATGGAAGGATGGAAGACGACTGACTGGATGAGTAGGATGGGTGTATGAGGAGTCGAGGGGTGCTGTGTCAGCACTCTGACAGGAATGCAGCATAAGCTGCCAGGTAAGCCAGAAAGGAGGGTACATTGGATAGGTATAACAGCCCCCCGATTAAGAGGAAACTTACGGGTGGAAAGGTAAGTTGACGATGGAAAGAAGGAAGCTCCAGGTCTAGGGAAGATTTCCAGGTTTTCAGGTCATTCGGTGTCGGGAAAGAGGTATGTCTTCGGGATCAGGAGATGACATTTCTATGGGATTATCTGGTTTGGGTTTACATCTAGAAGTTTTAAATGTTTTAAAGTAACAATACAATTTATACGATATGGCTATAACTATAACTAAACTTATTATAATAGTAGCATAAGAATAGAAATTACCGTAAAGGACAATATAGGTTTTTCAATGACTTCATCGAGATTTTTTTTAATTTGGTCAGTTATTTTATTATAATTTGACAAAAGTGAGCCTAGATTATTAACGTTTTTTAAGTTAACATAGGGAACTTTAATATTGTCTTTTAGGTAGTAGTTGGACTACAACAAGTATCATTGATTATTTCAAAGTGTAATATTATTGGTTTTGTTTTAATTACAATGCTATGTTGAGGTATCAACTTATTATCTCTACAATAGGCAATGCAATGTTCTGGTATAGTTAATATTCCAGTACCATGGATGGAAAGCTCAGATAAGTCTTGATTATTACATTCTATTGTGAGTTTAGAATTTTGGCTTATTACATATATCCATTGGTTTCTATGTAATTTGTGAAAAGTTTCAAAATTACCGTTTACGAATTTAGTATTACAAGTATGTGGAACAGAAGTCAGAGCTTTAGAAATAATCTCACTTTCACATATGGGAGCGGCAGATGTAGAAAACACACTAGGAGTTTCACAAATATAATATTGCATATTTATGATTTTACAGGAGCTAAGTGAATCTAATTTACAATAAGATGACTTATCTTTAGTTATGCCTATATATTTTGTGGATGGTATTATCGTTGAACATAGTGTACTATTTACGTCATTGAGTACAATAGGGTAAGGTATAGTGTTATATAAACTTTGTGTTTACTAAAGGTATTTGTAACACAAATATTATTTTGTTGTTTGCATAATAGCTGGATACATCAGATATATTTTCTAAAATGTGGATATTATCTAAGATTAGAGGTACAGGTAATTGCTTAGAACTAGGTAGGAATCTATAATTATCAACAAGGTCTGCAAAAAGTTGCTTAGGAGTAATAATAGATGGATATAATATATTGGACTTACTAAACATAATAGCATTAATAATATCTTCTAACTTAAATGATAATGTTAACATAGTACTTTCTAAGATATCTGACAACAATCCTGATATCTTAGATCTCATAAGTAGCTTATCTACTACTAACGTAATGTTAATTACATCTTGGTTCAGGGTATCGATAGCATGGTTTAAACTGGCTTCATTTGCACTAATTTGGTAAATTATTTCTTTAAGGGATGATAACGTAGATTTTGTAACTATCATGCTATCTTTCATCAAGATTGCTAACTTAGTTTGATCGTTTTCTAAGGTTTTAATGGCATCGCTATATTTTATAGCGTCATCTTCATCCATATTGCCAAACAGCTGTTTGATAACGGAACCGATTCCAGCAAACCAAGCTGCTCTTTTATTAGATTTAGATATAAGATGAGATATAGAGTCGAAGTCTCTTGTTATATCATAGTAACGGGATGACAATGGTTGAAACAGATAATGACATTCGCTTTCATAATATGCATTACTTTGTTTACATAAATAAAGTTCCTAGAATGTCTCTTATGTTATCTAGATGTGGTTGGATAAAAGATATGTCTATAGGAATAATAATATCTAATGTATCATCAGTACTTTTTAGAGAACCAATAGGGTCGAAGTATATGCCTGCGTTGTCAGATGCTGGCTGGATATATCTTTGACTGTTTGATGCCAGGGATGGATAAATGTAACCAATTCTGGAATGGAAAGTGATTGTAAATTACTAAACTATAATTATATAGTATATTATATGCTGTTGCAAGTATGTAGTTTCATCTCGTCAAAATGATGTTTGACGTGACGTCTATTTATTAGGAGTGATGCAGTGTTATTACCGTGTATTTTTACTATTTTGTACGGGCCTTTCCATATTGGTGAAAGAGCCTTCCGGAGCCTTAGATGAAAGAAAGAAAGAAAGAAAGCATTTATTTGTCAGAATATTGTACAAAGTTATGTGGATTATTACGCTCAAAATATTCTGCCGTTTCCGGCGTACAAATATGGTTTTGAAATTATGGGTCATCATTACATTCAAATTTAGTTATTAATCATTAAAATTATATGTCATCATTACATTAAGATTTAGTTATTAATCAATAGAATTATTTAAATTACGAAACATTTTTTTTAGTGTAAAAGATATTAATTAAATGTCAAAAGTGCATGAAGGGAGATAAAATATGATTTTTACAGAATAATGCCAAATCTTTAGGTAAACTTTTCATTCATAAAATCTTCAGTCGAGTAATAAAATTTGCTTAAGAGAAAGTTAAATAATTTACATTTAATTGTTCTGAGGCTGAGAGTTTTAAAGCCATCAGGTAATTTGTTATAAACAGTAATGGACATGCAGTACACATTATTAGAAAATAATTTAATTCTACGCCTAGGAACATGAAGCATACGCACTTTGCGGCTGGGTCTGGGTACAACATCATTATATAAATCAAATTCATGTCTGTTTCGGTGTATAAAGATACAGATTTCAAAATATATAGTGCTGGAATTGGCAGTATTTTAAGTTTCTTAAATAATGGAACACAACTGTCCAGTGGGTGCGCTCCGCAAATTGAGCGTATGCATTTTTTCTGAGCTCGAAAAACTCTTGTAAGTTCAACTGAATTACCCCATATTATAATGCCATAGCGCAGAATTGATGACACATAGCCATGGTATGCACATATTGCCGCGTTAACACTAGCCACACGTGTTAGTCTATATAAAACAAATACAAATCGTATCTATCCTCTTACATAGATCGTCAATATGAGACTTCCAGTTACAGTTTTTGTCAATTATTATACCCAAGAATTTTACGTAATCGACCTCTTCAATTGTCTCATTTCCATATTGTATTTTAAGTCGTGGACGCGTACTGATATATGTCTGGAATTGTATCATTTTTGTTTTTTTAATGTTAATATGTAAGTTATTGTGTTCTAGCCATGTAATAATTTTATTTAATGTCATGTTTATTTCATTTTGGTACTCAATAATGTCGTCATTTTCTTTTATAATACTAAGGGTCGTATCATCCGCATATAGGATACATTTGTGGGTAGTTACACTTGGCAAGTCGTTAGCATATAGCAGAAATAAAAGCGGACCTATTATGGTCCCTTGGGGAACACCGCAGTTATTTTCACGATACTCTGACCTATATGTGAGCTTTTGATTTCCTGTTTGTCCCGAAATCTCAACACATTGCTGTCGATGTGTAAGGTAGCTTTCGAGCTATTTCAAAGCATTACCCCTTATGCCATATCGTTCTAATTTATGATTTTTCAGAACAGTTTTTCGATTAAGGTGATAAGGTCGAGGTTTGCTTGTTGGTGTTTTGAATGAAACTACGTGTAGTTTGTATAAAGATCTATTGGACACTGCTCATGAACTAATGACTGAGTAACTTGAAGGTGTAAGTGCATAGATAGCTACATACATACAGTTTTTAACCGAACATACCGCCCACCAAAAGGGCTTAAAGGCCTTTTCTTACATAAGGAAAACATCACGCTACTTTTCATTACAATGTGACAATGACAAGTAATTACATGCAACTTGAATAGGTACAAATTAAGTTTTTTTTTTTATGATTACTTATACACTTAATCTATATAGATCAAGGTAATAACTGTTGTCGGAGAATAGGATGTTGATTCATATGATAGCATGAGCTGGGCTATGGTTGGATGTTCCTGAAATTTTGGACAGAGTTAAATTAGAATTTGTCCGGATGATGAATCCATTGATCCTCTCTATCCGGAATGGATCCAAATGTCAGATTAAGCAATTTGATTTTGTCGGCTCTATTGGTCAGGTTATTGAAATCTTCCACAAATGAAGGACACATGAGGATTTTGGAAAGTAGAAGAGTTAAGTCCTGGTTTAGAATATTTATGAGTCCTTTTTTGGATATCTTTAGACCTAGAAGTGAGACAAGAGGGTTGGCCCTAGCGGATAAAGGGAATGCAGTGATATCCCCATTAATTCCGAAGGTGACTTTCAAGAACTCAGACTGAAAGGTGGAATGAGGGACAACAGTAATTCTCCCTGGCACAAAGGTCTGATGAGAACTTACGGAATCAACGGTAGGGGATGCTGTAGATGTAGAAGCTTTTCGAGGACATGGACGAGACATCTCTAGAGTCTTGGACTCCAACTTCTCTGAGAATTCAGCCATTCCTCGGGTAATACTATTTATCTGGCGAGTGAGATCCTCCTGGAAAGTTCTGTCCATTTCAGATTGCTTCTTTAAGGAATTGGTGTGTAACTTAAACTGATCAACCAAAGTTCCCAGAGTTCCAACGGTGGAGCTGAGGGCTTTCGCGTGCTGCAGTTGATATATTGTATTCATACCAGAGAGGGTATGAAGTAAAACATTATAACCGTGTAAACAGGCATCTTCTATTTTGTTTTTAACTATTACCCAGTCAAGTGAAGCCATTCGTGTGAACATTCTAAACTCATTGATTAATAGTGTTCTGTCTGTCATATTGATGTTACTGGCCTCCCTTACTCCTTGCAATAGGAATTCTGACATGGGGTCATCCTCCTCTCTGATGGCGCTTGCCAGTTGGTTGAAGGGAGCTATCTCATGACAATTTAGAGGGTTGCATGGAGAGATACTGGTGTCCAGGACCGGGTCATAACCTTGCGCATAATCATCGAAGCTTCTTACCGCCGTGTTAAGAGGATTGGCGCTGGGAGGGTCAATAGTCTTCAATTGATTCAAGACGTTCTGACCGGATTGTCCTTGGAGAGAGGGATGGGGGGGTTGTCCAGTCAAGATTGGGGAGATATCATCAATGTCAGGCATATCATCGATATCATATGTCTCATCATTCGGAATTATCTGCTTCTGTTGTTGATTCATTGCTTCAAATATCAATAACGCCCCAATCACAACTAAAAACACCCCGACCGGATGAGGGACCAGATTATTAAGAGGATGTTGTGGATTATAAGTAAAGGAGGGAGAATGGAAAGAAAGACTTTTTAAATGATACGAATTTATCCGAATTATGATTAGGAATGTTATAATTAATTGCAAATTTGACCACATGAGACTTACCTGACTATCATGTTACTAATTGACTTCATTTTAATTTATGTTTTGTTGACATTATTTTGTTTGTGTATTCATATTTTAACTTATACAATAATTTGCATGCCGTAAGGTAGACTGTAGCCGATCTAATTAATTCATGCACAACATCTTATACCTGTACCTACATTCATAGCAAATAAAGTACTGATTCTGATTCTGATTTTGTGTGTGTTCTATCTATAGCTTTAGTTCGGCAGTATTTAAGTCTGTTTTGGAGAACACGAACATAATCGGGATAAGTTACGCCTGCGGTATCTTCATAGATAGAATCTGGTATATATGGTTTATTTCCAAATACGAGTTCGTAAGGAGAGAAATGAGTGGTTGAATGGATGGCGGAGTTAAAGGCAAGCATAGCTGTATATACAAAGCGGGGCCAATTATTTTGCTCTTCATTTACATAGGATTTTAAGTATTCCTTTAAGGTGGAATGACTCCTTTCAAGAGCGCCTTGAGTCTAAGGATGATAAGGGGTACTCCACAACTGTTTGATTTTTAACATCTTACAGGTTTGTTTAAACAGCTCAGCTGTCAAATTAGTCCCTTGGTCTGTTAAAATTGTTTTAGGTATTCCAAATAACGTGATAAAATGAACTAAACATTCGCATGATTCCTCAGCTGTGGTACTGCTGATTGGATAGGCGCTTGAAAATTTAGTAAGGTCATCTTGAAGGGTCAATATAAACCTAAACCTATCGTTACCAGCTTCCGGTAGTGGACCTACAATGTCTAACACCACACGTTCAAAAGGGCGAGTGGAAAGAGATGTAATCTGCATGGGAGCACGATTAACTTTCCTAAGGGCTTTATTAGTTTGACATTGCGGACATTTTCTCACATAATTTTGTATGTCTGATCGCATGTTTTTCCAGTAATACTTTTCCTGGATGCGGTTTAGCATTCTAACGGAATCTAAATGACCGGCAATGGGTATGTCATGATTTTCTTTCATAATTTTAGGGATTTCGCTTAATGACGGATAAATAATAGCATTTTTGTAAATATGTTCATTTATTTCCGAATTGTGGAACAAATATAATACAATATTGTAAACCTTTAGGTATTGGTGACTATCAAAAGGATTACTAAAGTCTGAGATGGCTATCTCGGGATTGTTTTGATCTGCAAGGGTAACTACTAGCTCATTTCTTACAGATTTGAGACTTTTATAGATATCTTCATAAGTGCAGGTGTCAAAATGATTGACTTTAGTAAAGAGGAAATAATACGTTTTATTTTCAGTTTCGTATTTGAGGAAAGTATATAAGGTTATTTCTAGTAAGGAAAATTCATTCAAATTAGGAATATTAGATATAACTTCTTGAACATATGGGACGGATTCATCCATATCTATAGATGTAGGAATGATAATATATTTTTTATCTATTTTAGATAAACTTTCATTATGTTCTATAATAGTTACATAAGAATTGAAATCTTTAGAGGTAGCTTTAAGGAAATCTGAGTAATTACCATCTAGGGTACCAGGACTATTCGGACTTGAGTTATCGATTGGTACTGTTGGATTTAAGTGATCAGCAGAGGATGGTGTATTTTGGTTAGTTAAGTTATCTAGGTCGTCGAGATTACCTAGCTCTGGTAAGCTAGTGGGTGGAGCAAGTGGATCTATGAGATCTTCAAGCTGAACTAGATCGTCTGAATCTATCGTCTTGTAGGAATCAGGTGAGTTAACATTTTGCCTTGAAGTGCTAGGCAGGGGATCTATGGCATTAACAGGTTTAGTTGGAGGATAACGTGATAATGCATCAGCAGCATTATTTAATTTTCCTTTCTGGTAAACTATTTCATACTCATATTCCTCCAGCTTTAATCTCCACCTTTGGAGTTTACTACTGGGGTCAGAGTGGTTAAAGAGCCAACGCAAGGGGTGATGGTCAGTAACAATCAGAAATTTCCTACCATATAGATATGGGCGGAATGTTTTACAACCGAAAAGAATCGCAAGTACCTAGTTCCTTTTTCGTTGTGCTATAGTTGCATTCACTTTTATTGAGTGTACGGGATGCATAGGCGATTGGTTTATCTTTTCCTATTTCGCCTTGAGGAAGGATAGCGCTGATTGCATAATTTGATGCATCACAAGTTAAAATGAATGGTTTGGAAAAGTCAGGATATATCAATAGTGGTGCTGTCATAAGTTTGTTTTTTAGGATTTCAAAGACTAATTGATGTTCATTTGACCATACGGATTCTACATTCTTTTTTAGTAGATTTGTTAAGGGTTTTGCGATACTAGATAAGTCAGGAATGAATCTGCGGTAGTAGGAAACAAATCCAAGGAATGACTTAACGTCCTTGGGAGTTTTGGGTACAGGGAAATCCAATATTGCACTTACTTTCCCAGGTTTTACACCTTTGTCAGTAATGATATGGCCTAGGTATGAAACTTCCTTTCTCAGGAATTGTGAACTTGTCGGGTTGTAATTTAAGTTTGAATTGACGGAGTCTACCAAACACATTTGTTAGGTTATTAATGTGAGAGGCAAGGTCATAAGAATATACAACAATATCGTCGAGATAAACAAAGCATTGTATGCCTTAGAGCCCAGATAAGGCTGAGTTCATTAACCTCTGAAAGGTTGACGGAGCGTTTTTCAATCCAAATGGCATACGTGTGAACTCGTAATGTCCTGTTGGGACAGAAAATGCTGTTTTTGGAGAGTCTTCAGCAGACATGTTAATTTGATGAAATCCGGATGCTAGATCTAACGTGCTGTAATATTTACTCTTGCCTAGCTGGTCTAGTATCTCTGCTATATTTGGAATAGGATAGGAATCATCAATGGTTACATCGTTAAGCTTGCGGTAGTCGATTACCACACGCCATTTCTTTTGACCGGATGCGTCGAGTTTTTTCGGCACTACCCAAATTGGTGAAGACCATGGAGACATAGAAGGTTTTATGATACCTTGCCGTAACATTTTATCGATTTGGGAGTCAACCTCTTTCTTATGGCATTCAGGGAATCGGTATGTCTTTACATGGATTGGTTCATCCGAGGTTGTTTTAATTTTATGTTCTACCGCATGGGTAGAGGTTAGCTGATCATCAGGTAAGTGGAAGATGTCAGAGAATTGGGAACAGACTGAGTATAGTGCTTCAGTTTCTTCTGAATTAAGGTGGGATACGCGAAGTTCTTTTAGGACTTCTTCTGCGCGTTCAAAAGTATGCGATTCGGCTGTGGTACCTATAAATATTGAAGCTTGTAATTGGAAAGGTTCTAAACGCAATTGAAGGTCAGAATTTATCTTTACAGGTGCTTCTAAGGTGTTTAAAATTGAAATATTAACACGGTTATTTGTTTTTACTTTAACCATACAGTTGGCTATTAGTAGGTTCCTGGATATGTGTTGATCGATTACTAATCCTTCTCCGATCTCTGGATTTGCGACTGTGCATTCAATGATGGCTTCGCTACGCGCTGGTATTGTATAGACGGGTTCATTAAAATACATTTGAAAGTTAATGTCTTTTAAATATAACATAACTTCTTCATAATTAATTTGGCCATTCATGGAATTAAATAAATCGTTGCCAAAATGCCATCATAGGGTATGGTTAAGCCATCTATTAGGTTGAATACATGAGTTAACTGTTTACAGTCATTGTGGGTTTCATCGTGAGTACTTATTATGAACTTGTCCTAACATGGTTAGGGGACTATCGGTGGTTGAATCGATACCTTTGATCTTGAACTTGACCGATTTATTAATTACAGGCATATCGTCGATGACTGATATTTTTATAATGCTTATGGATGCACCAGTATCAACGAGGAGTAAAAGATTTTTAGAAGACACAGGAGATTTTAATTGCATATAAGGTAAATATTTGTTAGATATATTTTGTGTGAATTCGTATATGGTTTTGTTAGTGTTTTCTTTATTTTCAGGATTTAGGATGCAGTCTACAGTTTGGGGCTGGCTACCCTGTTGCTTGACAACATTCGATTTGAAGGATTTATTAGAATCTACGATTTGGGGCTGGTTACCCTGTTGCTTGATTCCAATTGATTTTAAGGATTTATTAGAATCTACGATTTGGGGCTGGTTATCCTGTTGCTTGATTCCAATTGATTTAAGGATTTATTAGAATCTACGGTTTGAGGCTGGTTACTGGTTACCCTGTTGCTTGATCCTAATTGATTTTAAGGATTTATTAGAATCTACGGTTTGGGGCTGGTAACCCTGTTGCTTGATCCTAATTGAATGACCTCGAGTTTTGGGCTTATATTTACCATGTCCATGGGTCATTGAGTCGATATTGGTGTCGTCTTTTGTGGTTACAGTTTGTCCCATGCGACACCTATTCGGGACATTATTTAGTTTAAATTATGGTTATCGACAGTATCATAACCTTCAGTTTCGGTTAAGGTGTTAATTTGTGGTTTGAAGGACGTGCCTGGTTGGACATTGGAATTGAAATTAGAGGGTTTATTTACATTTTGGAATTTTTTATTATTATATTCGCGGAGTTTGCAGTTTTCCAAAATATGTCCAGCCTTTTTGCAATATCGGCAGAACGGGTCTTTTGAAACTGGTTGGTTGGTAGAAGAAGGCTTTTGGTTATGATTAAGGTTGCCGGTTCTATTTGGCCTAGTGTTAACGTCATTACCACGTA
Organism: Aporophyla lueneburgensis; assembly: GCA_932294355.1. Taxonomy (NCBI): domain Eukaryota; kingdom Metazoa; phylum Arthropoda; class Insecta; order Lepidoptera; family Noctuidae; genus Aporophyla; species Aporophyla lueneburgensis. The sequence goes on along the minus strand of OW028758.1, from coordinate 6,965,727 downwards.
ACGTTTTCGCGACCAAATTCTGTTTAAATGAGTACTGTTGTAGCTTCTCTTCTGATAGAGCATAATTGATTGCATCATTAAGGTTTTTAGGGTCCCTACATCGATACGAGGAGTGAGGCCCATAGTAAAAGTGTGGAGAGCTAAGTCCTCCATAGCGACTACCCTACCAGAAATTTCGCTTTTCTTGTGATTAGTAACGGTGATTTCTATGAGAAGTTGGGATAGGCAGGTTTCAACCCTAAGTGAAAATTGGCTAACATTTTCCTGGGCACCTTGTTTACAAACTTGAAGTTCGATTAGAAGATGAGCGTAATGTTTTCGCTCTCCGAATTGGTTTTGTAGGAAATCCCTGAGTGAGGGCCATGTATCAAATGTTTTAATTGAACACGCTATTTCGGCTCTACCATCTAGCTGGCTGATGATGTATTTAAAAACGATGTCTTGTTGATTTGAAGAAGCTAGGGAAATTGCATTCTCGCAATTATTTATGAAAGCGCTAAGTTTTTCGCGGCTACCATCAAAAGGTTTTATGAATTTTAGGATTACGTTTAAAGTTAAGCCTTCTCTAGGTTCGTCTTTGACGTTCTTGGAACTTTGAGATATATTAAATATAAAATAATATAATTGTAACAAGCAAACCCTGGAAATAGAATTAGTATAGCTTATAAGTCCACACAGCAAATCTCGTCAAACTGTTCTTATCGTTGTCCACCGGAACTGCGTCGGATCACTGTCTAGACAGGACAATCTGTTGTCTTGTTACAATGTTGCGGCTATGAGATAAGCCGTCGGAGGTAAGTTTGATGGAACTTTTTGGTTAAACACTTGTGGATTATAGGAAAATATCACAAAACTCACAGGAGCATCAGACATGCGTTCTTCATGCTTGTGCTGGAACTGGAACTGGAGCTGGAGTTCTGGATACTGGAACCGGGGTTGACCTTGAGCCAGGTCGGTGCTGGGTTTGGAGACGGGAGACGCTGCCTGCGTCACTGCTCTTTGCCACTTACTGCACAGTGGATCGGCTATGAGGTTCACCGGTGTGGTGTACGGGATACACCTGGATGATTTGAGTCGCTTCTTGGAACTTGTGCACTCACTGCACTTCACTGCTTTTCACTGATTTTCCGAGGAGTCCAAGGATTTTTTTAATCCCTTTTACGCTGCCACCAATGTTAGAAACCGGTCTCGGTCACTATTTTTAAAAAAGGAAACACTTTTTGCTGTAAGGAACTAACACAGTTTATTTAACTTTTACAATAATAATCGCAAGTGCAGCTCACGAGTGCACGGGATGAAGGATGGAAGACGACTGACTGGATGAGTAGGATGGGTGTATGAGGAGTCGAGGGGTGCTGTGTCAGCACTCTGACAGGAATGCAGCATAAGCTGCCAGGTAAGCCAGAAAGGGTACATTGGATAGGTATAACACTACGTAACTTTTTTGTATATTAATTTGTTTTTTGTTTTAAAATTGAATCAGATGTAAAAAAAAATATATATAATTAATGATATTTTGTTTTTTACATTGATTCAGTTTATGATTTCCATATCCGTTATTTATACACAACACCATACCTGCATTTCAAGAATGAGTAGGCAGAAGTGTTAGGTTTACAGTTGACTAAACAAAAATTCTTCTAATGAAAAGCGCAGCGTACCTTTAAATATTCTTCCTTTAAGTGTTCTCCTTCCAACAAATTGACATCCACATACTCTACATCAGGAATGTTAAGAGTCTCAATAGCCATGAACACAGACCTCACTGGGGGACTTGCGTCTATTTTGTAAACTGTCAGCACCATTTTGAATTATTTCTGAAACAAATATTTAATCTCTATTATGTTATGTATAAATAAATGACGAATTTCGTGATGTGTATGAATGAGTCTCAATCTTATGCACGAGGATATTAGACTCAACCCATTGAGGTTTCAAATCTGGGCAAGTCCCAATGTAAGGTTTACAAGAGTTTATATTGTACTTTACTGACATTGTTCAAAGAATGAAATCGTGAGGAAACCTACATTATTATTTGACTCATAATAAATCAATATAAGTCTGAAATCGGTAACCCCACTTGCTGGCGTGGAGATAAATACTCGTGCCTTCCTTTATAAGAAGAGACCTTTTCCCTGCAGTGAGTGTGACAATAATAGGCTGGTATTAATAAATATAAGAAATTCACTGTTGTTTTCTATGGTGTGCATCTCATTCAAAAGACGATATATATAAGTCCAACAATATCACAGCAATCAGTGTTTTAGGAGTCACGCTTAACATGTCATGTATAATGAAAATCTACTGCGTAGGAGTAGCAATACTAGTCTGTAGAATATGTTGCAAATAATTGAAGCTAAACCAACAATATAAAACGAATAATTTAACATTCTCTAAATATTAACCAATTTAAGTTTTGACAGTTCTTTAGATTGACGTAAGGCTCAGTCGCAAAATGACCACTTCCCAAAATGACAACAGGTAGCAAAATGTCCTTTTCTCAGAATGTCCCTTTCGCAAAATGTCCCCTTACTCAAACATGCATTAATTCCTTTCATCAGTAAAAAAACTGCTCAAAACCCAGTAGGTGTACAACACAGAGGGGTACTGTAGTAATGGTTAATCAATAAAATGGGTAGGTGCATGCACATTTACTAAAATAAATAATAGAAATCGAAATTTCTCAGATTAACTGTCTCTCAAAACATCAATTAAAAAAAAAAAAAAAATATGTCTGTCTACCTGTCTGCAGCATTGTAGTTCCTATATGAACGTGAAAAGATGAAATGGCCGTTTCGGCAAAATCGTAATACGATACGAGTCAAAACATCTCAAGGCTCTGGTTAGGTTCAATTTGATGAAAGACCTGATTTAGAAGGCAGTACTCCTCGATACAATTCCCATCGTGAGGAGGAGGTCTCTGTCTTTGGAACACTAGCCACAGGTAGCTTGGACCCAGCTCCAGATACCAGCGGACCACTATATTTTACAATTGTGTTCTACATGAAATTATATAAACGAAAATCATATACATATATTAAAACCGGCCAATTGCGAGTCGGACTCGCGCAGCGAGGGTTCCGTACAAACCTGTAGATATTCTCGGTTTAAAAATAAATGTTTTTTTTTTTAATTTTTATATTTCAGTTGATTGAATGTAAGGTAAATTGCGGTTTACGGTTTAGGACGTTTTAAAAAAAAAACTACTCACTCGATCTCATTCAAACCAATTTTTGGTGGTAGTTTACATGGTAATGTACGTCATATATTTTTTTTAGTATTATCATTCTCTTATTTTAGAAGTTACGGGGGGGGACACACATTTTACCACTTTGGAAGTGTCTCTCGCGCAAACTATTCAGTTTAGAAAAAAATGATATTAGAAACCTCATTACCATTTTTGAAGACCTATTCATAGATACCACACGTATAGGTATGATGAAAATTTTTTTTTTTGACTTGGTAAGTAGATGTATTCTGTGAACCGCATTAAGACTATGTATGGGGAACCCCAAAATTTATTGTTTTTTTTTTCTATTTTAGTGTGAAAATCTTAATGCGGTTTACAGAATACATCTACTTAACAAGTTTCAACAGCATAGCTCTTATAGTTTCGGAAAAAAGTGGCTGTGACATACGGACGGACGGACAGACAGACAGACAGACATGACGAATCTAAAAGGGTTCCGTTTTTTGCCATTTGGCAACGGAACCCTAAAAAACATCAGTTTAAGTTAAACTCAAATAAAAACATAAAAAATTAAATGAATGATAAGATAAGATAAGATAATCATTTATTTGCCCAAACATGAGTACAAGACATACAACACAAATTGTCAGCATGCAAGAGATGTTAATAGCGGATGTAAATACAGATCATCACGTTTGCCGTAAACAATGGCATGCAAATATTTAAACAGTAATTTAAAATGTAAGTAAGAGTCAATTTTTTTTTAATGTCATAATAATTAGCGAACATTAAAAACAAAGACAAAACGAAACGAAACGACAAAAAAAAGAAACGAAAAAAAACAAACGTAAGACAAAAAAAGACAGGCTTTTCTTTTTAGGGATTGCTATTGTATTTTTTTAAATGTTTTTTTTTATATTGTTTTTCTAATATTTAAAAACATAATTAATAAGTGTATAGCGAAATAAAGGAAATAATAATCTTGATTCATTTTGAAACTTCATATGATTATTTAAGTTTAAGATAAATTATCCACATATTATATTGAAACTATTGCTGATATAACTTTTGTAATTATTACCTACAGTTACCAAAAAATCAAGTTGAATTGATGTTTCCGTAACCGCCCTGTAATAATTAGAAAATAAATTTATATTACGTATTCAAATCATTTATTTTTTAAGTCTTTATTTGGGTTTAATTTAAACTGATGTTTTTTTTTTTTGTTAAAATTGATGTTTTGAGAGACAGTAAATCTGAGAAACTTCGATTTTTATTATTTATTTTAGTAAATGTGCATGCGGTAGGTGCATGCATTTTATTGATTAACCATTACCACAGTACCCCTCTGTGTTGTACACCTACTGGCTCTTGAGCAGTTTTTTTACTGATGAAAGGAATTAATGCATGTTTGAGGAAGGGGACATTTTGCGAAAGGGACATTTTGCGCAAGGAACATTTTGTGAAAGGGACATTTTGCGAAAGGGATATTCTGAAAAAGGGATATTTTGCTACCTGTAGTAATTTTGGGAAGTGGTCATTTTGCGACTGAGCGTGACGTAATATGCGAGATTGCGATAAAAAGTAATTTGGTTTTTGTGACCACAGATGATGATAACAATTAACTTTTCCGCGTTATGTTTAAAGTTGCAAGTCACTAAATAGATACTAATGAGAAAAACTAATCGCGTGAAACTAAAAATAACTAAGTAGGTACATGCAAAATAAAGCGTATATTTATAAAGAGATGCAACGGATGTTAACAGCTATTGTTAGAAGTTTCAATAGAGATAAGAGGACGGATGCATAGTCGTTTTCAATCAAATGAGCTCTGAACTACAGGAAGTTTGAGCTCTCCGATCTAAACACAAGAACAGTTTAATATAACATCCGGATTGACAAGGAAATTGAACATCACAGAACCCAACGATACATAGAATTATTTGTCGCAAGAAATATTTTTAAGCATGTTAAAATGTCAAGGGCTATGTATTTTTAAGTATTGGACCTCTCTTGACTCATTTGATTAATTTTATAAATTCATGGCACACGCTTAATAAGTTTCCGACCGCACTTCATTTGAATAGAAATACATTATAAAATGAAAAAATATATATAATAATAAATATAAAAAATAATATGGTTATATTTGACATCCAGTAACACTATAGACAAATAATATTAAAGACAATTATTCTCGATATAATCATAGATTTTAAAAATGAAATAGGTTATATATCTATAAAATTAATTTATTACCTATGGTTATACCTGACATTCAGTAAGACTATAGATAGACACAAAATATTAAAGACAGATGTTCTCGATTGGACCACAGATTTGGACCATAAATAAAATAATTTCTATGAATGTGTGCATTAAATACACGGTAATGAATAGTAGTGTGTGTAACGTGTTATTTATTGAAAATAATGTATTTTTTAACACCCTTGCTCGTAAAGCTGATGTAATTCCACCGGTTTTAAATATGTAAAGCGGGTCATAAAAAATGCGTGTGTTACCAAAGCAAATAGTTAAGTTATAGTCCATACAAATTCCATAACAGTATTATTTGCCATTTCAAATATAGAACTGATCGCCGCCGCATGACTTCAGCTAGTGAGCAGCGCGCTGTTGCTATTCAAATTTCGAACTAATCGCCGCGCGGCGCCAGTCAGTAGGCAGCGCTAGCGCGCTGTTAAAATGGCGGGAAAGCAACAGTGTGTATTCACAGATTGAGTTTATTTAAAATTAAAAAAAAAACCAGTTTATTCGGTAATTTAACTTGGTTGCATGCTCTAGCGTCTTTGCCAACATTTTCACGCCGCCACTGCAGAAAATAATCCTCCCGCCATTTTTCTCAAATTTTCTTATCTTTGTACTTGTATTGTGAATATCTAAAAATGACAACTTTCAATAATGAAGATGAGCAATATATTACTCCAACTCCACCGGATATACTAACAGAAGCGCGAACCGCTTGCGACAGCTTGCTGCCGTCAATATCCAAGGACAGATACATAACCATGTATGAAAATTTCTTGAAGTGGAAAATGTTTTTTTTTTTTCTGTTTCCTCGCAAATGTGTTAAAAAACGTCGTACGATATACGTGCGTATTGGTTATAACGTCGTACGATATACGTGCGTATTGGTTATAACATGCTCGGCTTACTTACGCCCTCGCCTTCGGCTCGGGCTGAAATTCCGCCTCGCATGTTATAACCATCATAACGCACTAATATCGTAATGTACTATTTACACATAATTTTAAAACTATAAGTGTGTGAAATTTTCGTAAAAAAGGGATCCAAAGTTTTCGCTTCACGTATTAATATATAGATAACTATGCGTGTGCTATGAATTAAAAAACAATGTAAACACATTGTTTTTTATTTGTAGATATGTATGTTAGATGGAAGGTATTTATGATATGGGTCTTTGTAGCCCGAAAAAAATTGATTTGGTTTGATTTGATAACAAAAAACTAAGAAAAGTAATTTCCATAATAATAAGTTACAGGAAAAAGAAGAAATGAATAAACTACCTTTGTTCCAAATGTTTTCCGAGCACTGGTCAGTGGTCACTCACGCGGACTAATCGTATCAGACTGGCCGTCGAAGTGCCAAACATTGAGGCCGTTGCAACCGGCTCGTATGAGGCGTAGTTAGGGTACACAGATATGAGTCGAAAAGTTTTTTTGATACGGCAGTTTATTACTTATAATTATGTTAGCCTAACCTAAGATCTGTTTATAAATACAGGGTCATATTAAATTTGCTAGCAATATTTTACCCATGTGGTGGGAATCGATAGCGAAAGAAAAAGACAGACAAAATAAAAGTTTGTCATCAATCGTCGGACGAAGGTCAATCGCACGGGCATCAAACTCCGAAAATACTGAACTGATTTTTGTCATACTTCGTATTTGTAATTTGGTCCATAGTTTATATCTCGAACATTGACCTCTATATTTGTAAATTAAATGTTTTTTTTTTATAGGATTAATGTGTGTATTCGTTGGTAAGTTCTATTAATTCCTAATAGATGGCTATGTAAGTTCGATACAACTCTCCAACATCTAGGTAGCGTAGACATCTCCTAGATGGGTTTATAAAACAAAGTCGGATCCCGGTTTTGAAGGCTTAGATCTTCTAAACTACTCAACGGATTTTACTGTAGTTTTCATCAATAGAGAGGAAGGTTTTTAAGTGTGATAAACTGGCGAAGCTGCTGGAAAACGTTAGTAATTTTATGGCTGTTTAGTATTTTAAGGACTGACTTTCATAAAATCTTATTATATTCAAATTGTCCATTCACAGCCCTGTTTTTGTTATAGATTATCAAAATAACAACATGTGTACTACTAGCTTTATTAAGTGCGATATGGCAATGCTCATGTTTACTCTGTGGTAATGTAGAATGACTTGTTCCTTTTTAATTAAATGCCAGTCTTGTCACAACTACTACTGTGTTTCAATAGTTTTCACTTGAGCTAGGATCATTTTCACTCATATTATTCGTTTTATTTACTTCTTTTCGGACGCTATAATTGTTGTTACGACAGAGCCACGAGCATCATTTAGAACTACTGTCTACAACCTGACGTTACATTTCACGCTATTTTACATAACGGTTAATCGTTGACCCGCTGCATTGATAAATGCAAAACCTTTTCGCAGTACCGCGTGTTAAAGTTCAGTCATTTTGTAAAGCCGCTAGACGTCATTAAATTCTTTTACATACGGAGCGGTTATGTATAACAAATAGCGGTGTTGTAAAACAGTGGATTAGCAATCTGAGACATACACATAATGTCGGAAGTCGATAGCGGACTCCCGGCCACCGTACGCAGCGCGCACCGCGCGAGCTTGCGGGTGGCAAGCGATGGGTAACTCGCCGCCCGGTAAGGACCAAACACGGGTCGACGGCGCGTAGTGTGCCACGCGCGCCTCAAAGAGATGTGGACCGATGCCCGCCGGGGTCGCGTGATTGTTCGAAAGAGATACCGTGACCCTGGCACTTGGGCAACTGATGGAACACGGGTGGGTTTTAGTCAGTAAAAGTCTGACACGCCCTCCCGCTCCGCCCAGAGCGGGAGAAGTCATTTGATGATTTCCCATCCAGAAAAAAAAAAAAAGACATACACACATGTCATCGCTGTAACAACTTCTTCGGCATTAACATTAGACAAAATAAGAAAAAATATCAAGTTTCCTTCAATTCTCACTATTATTATTTAAAAAAAAAATGTCAATGGTATACACGGTACAACAGAGATTTTTTGAATTTGTATCTTTGTTTTTTATTTGTATCTATGTTTTTATTTGTTAACATTCGATTATTTAACTACAAATCACACTAGATTAAGTGCATCGATTTTGTCTATTAACAGCTAGCTATTTTGTGTGGATAACGTTGTTAGTAGGGTATATATGCTACTCCTCCTGCTGTTTTGTTTGTCGTCCCTTATAAAATAAAATAAAATAGAATAACTTTAAAACGATTAAAACCGCAATAAAAAAATAATATTGCAAAACATATTCTGCAATGAAATTTCCGATTCTTAAAAAATAAAGATTTGTACGAATTTACCGTATCCATTAAAGTGACTTTGTACGTCTCTTTATTCCGAGCATACGCATACGCCACGCCATACTGCATACATTATCATCAGTTCACGTCAGTTCTGACAGTAATCGCCAATGCAAGGCTAAATGACTAGTAACAACGCCATCAAAAGAATCGCCTTCGTGAATAATTGAGTGAATGGAAAAGCGATACAACCTTCCATAATAACTTGGCTGTGTTTAGGGTTCCGTACCTAAACCACTTTTTTTTCTAGGCGGAAATGGCTGTCATGTCAGACTTTTGCTGACTATAACAATTAAATTATTTTATTTTTATTATGTTGGAGTGGTTTACAGCTAACAAAACAAAATTAGTATTGAAGTAAGTCATTATTTACAAGACTACACAGATAGCAGTAGACAAATGTTGTAAGAGTTATAAAATATGTTAGTGATTAACTAAGCTTAAAATTAACTATTCATTTATTTAAAATTAACTAAGCATAAAATTAGACTATTAATGTGGGATCAATCTGAATAGATACTTCATAAAATAAAACAAAATATCGTCGGCCTAATTTCTTAACCTGCTAAGTCCATTTTGACATAGTTTACAGGACAAAGAAAAATCTGAATAATATCTCTATTAATTTAGCAATCAAAATTCTGAAAATCCCGTTGGTTTCTATAATTTTTCTTGATATTTTAACAATATATGTAGCAGCATAACTTATACACATTTTATAAAATTTACAAAAACAATTATTTAGCAGTTTGTCGAGGTGAAGTTTCATTTAGCTTGAGGACTTAGCAGTTTTTTATTTAAATTGAGTATGGTGTATAGATTAATGAATTGTGAAGTAAAACAAATTCAATCAGTACCTAATCAAAATATTTATTATAAAAAATTAAACAATCAGTCTTCTTTAATAGGGAAGTGTTAAAATATCTAAGATAGACTCTTTTTCATAAACAATCTGTAATAGTTTTAATATACGTTATTTTATGTTGGTTTTGTGGTATTACGTACAACACTTAATACTACAAAACCAACATATAATGACAGGATACTCCTAAGTATTTTGTTATAATTAATGACAGCCATTTAAAATTGTTTTACTACTATAAAATAGATATCACAATCAATTAATATTAACAATAATATAAAACAGAAACAATTTTCCAAAAATCTTAAATTAACAATATTTAGAAATCAGTCTGAAACTTTGGTAAAATGTAAAGTTGTAATTAACTTAAATTCTACTTATTCGTTCTTCTTATTCTACTCATGAGGCAAGTCGTCATAATATTTATGATAATCAGAAGGAAGGGTTTTTTTTATTTGCTGCAAGTCTTCAAATTTTCGTGCAGTAATTTTACGTCGGTTCTGGTACAATTGAGATAATTCAGTGATCACGCAAGGATTACATTGCAGAGATCGCCTTTGTGGTAAACATTGCCATTCATCCTTAAGGCAAGTTTTATAAAGAATTGATCCATTGCTTTCGTAACGTAGTGCACGAATGTCAGTCACCTTAAGGTCTCCTTTGGATTTTCCTGGACGAATACTTTTATAAAACTGAATTTTGTCGAATTTTTTGAAATAAGTGTGGTCTAAGTATGTTACAGAGTAGGGTACTGGGCATTTACGAGCATGCTTAGCAATAGATATGTATTCAGCGGGCACATTTATGATTTTGTTCTTTAGGTGACGTTCTATAGTGGAATGCATTGAATCGGCTTCCATTTGGGTATGACCCACCTCTAAAATTTTTTGTTCAATAGCTATATTTTTATGCCTCATGACAATATTCAAAAGCGCGTTAGATAAAATACAATTTCTATTCTGGTAAGTGCAACCGTCACTGTAAATTATAATTGTTTTTTTCCCATCTTCAGCATTAACTTCAGGACATATTATTTTGTTTTCTAAAAAGTCAACCCAAATGGAGGCAAATTCTTCAGCATTAAGTCCACCTTCTACCTCATTCCATATAAAACAGAAGCCATCTTTATTTTTTATATTAAAAAAGCAAAGGTTGTGAACTTGCAGCTTCGTTTTATAGTATAGCGTACTAACATTTGATTTTGGTGCCATTAGTACAGCCTGTAAGTCCACTGTGAAAACGTAATTTTCTCCCTTCTTATCCCGATCTTTTTCTTCTCTTGCTTGTTTACTTCTCTCAATATGTTCTTTGTATTCTTCTTCTTTAACTGTTCCTACTTTATAACAGGCGCATTTCTCGCATTGATCCTTTTTCGGCTTAAATAAGGCCAAATTTTTGTCTTCAAATAAATTCGAAAACAAACTTATCGAGAGAGCTTTTATATTTCGCTCTTTGCACCAATCGTTAACGTAGTAGAGGCTTTCTTTAGAATTCCATTCTGGCAATAAATATAACTTCTGTGACGTCGCTCGACAATAATGAGATTCCATTACAGGAAGAGACTCCAGAAACTGAATAAGTGATTGCTTCGGGTTCGAAGCAGATTCAGATAATTGTGTGGGACGTCTCAGTATACTAGGAGGCCGCATTGAAAACTCCTGCTTCCAATTTTGAACTGTCCATCTTCCTAAATCCAAAGTGTTCAAAAACATCTTTCGACATACTTTAACACTTTGATCATTTACTTTTACATGATAAACAAATGTGTTAGCCCTCTTGGTTGTCCCTTCGGTATTTCGATTTCGTGGCCGGATAATCGGAATAGTTGTTACCCATTCGTTAACCGCATTTGGCATTTATCTGCAATAAATTGGATGTGATGGACGAGCAAAGTCTTGCCCGTATTTGTGTCACTGCATTTTCGGAAAGTGAAATTTTGAACGCCAAAAACTTGTTGTTTGATTCTATTCCGACAACAAAGCGCAAGAAGATAAGAAAAAGACAGGGGAAAACATTACGTGACATAGATGACATTGTCTGCCTGTTAAAAGAAACAGATCCCGAAGAAATCCCTATCTTTGTCGCCCGGGATTTACAAAAACTACCCCCGGTTTTGTTTGACCATGTAGATGTGACGAGACTTCTCAAGGATCTGTTGCTGATGCGAAGCGAGATAGATCGTATTTCTGAGGAGTATGCGACAGTGAATCAGGTTAAGGAGCTGTCAGTAGAACTGGAAGCACTAAAGAATGCGTCTATAGTTAACAATGTCTGTAGAAACATTAACTTGAGACGGGGTGCCTGTGCATTATCGAGCTTTGAGCATGAGAGTGGACCAATGGGTTTATCTCCCGTATGTGTTCCATCTTATAAGTCTGCAGAAAAACAGCCTACGACAACACCTTTAAAAGAGCAGTCTAACATTTCGTCGGAAGTGGGTAGCGCGATAAAAACACCGCGCGTAGTTATGAACGGAGTGACGCCAGCTAGGGCGAAGCTATCAGCTGATCGCGCGCCGTCTAATGCGAAGCTGAGTCACACAACATTACCGACTTCTGCCGTAAACAGTGCGCAATATCCTGAGCGACCAACCAGTGAACAGTTACAGGTCGAGAGCAAAAAGAGTTTTTCTGTTGTTGTACAGAGTGGAGTGTCTAATCCAAGGTCTAAAACTCAAGTGTCTCACGAGGAATGGACCCTAGTTCAGAAAAAGAGACACAGATTGAGAAACCGCTTTGTAGGAAATACAGGGAAGGCTATTATTGATTCGGACAATAATTTCAAGGCAGCGAGTATTAACATTCCGATCTATGTTTACAATGTGTCTAAAGAAACATCTGAAAGTGATATAAAATCTTATCTGCTGAAGAAAACAAACTTAGACATAAAATTAGAGAAAATGAATATGAAAACAAACAAGGACTATAATGGATACATTGTTTTTGTGCCTAAACACAAATTTGAAATGTTTATGTCAGATGACTTTTGGCCCGACGGGGTACTATATCGCCGTTTTGTTGATTTTAGTCGCAACGCGGACAGGCCTTCCTACCGGGAGATAAATGGAGTATTATCGTCAGTAAATGGATAGTACAATTAAGCTTGTTACGTTCAACTGCAAGAGTGTCACTAGGTCGGTGGAATGTGTGAAGGGTCTCTGTCAGACGGCGGACATTGTGGCACTACAGGAGACGTGGCTTTTGCCCCACGACGTACAGTTCCTGGGCAGCATTGATGACGCATTTTCCTTTACTGGAAAGTCTGCTGTTGATACATCCGCAGGAGTGCTTAGAGGAAGGCCGTATGGCGGAGTCGCGTTGTTGTGGAGGAAGGCAGTGTTTCCAACGGTGTCTGTGATCGCGTGTATTAGTGTGCGTCTCACTGCAATAAAGGTAGTACTTCAAGACCGGTCTATGCTTGTGATATCAGTGTATATGCCTACTGATTCGGTCGAAAATCTGACTGAGTTTACAGAGTGCCTCAGTGAGTTAAATGCGATTATTGAGAGTAATGATGTGGAATCTGTGTACATTCTCGGAGACTTCAACGCGCACCCGGGTGAGTTGTTCGCTAATGAATTGTTAAACTTTTGCACGGAACAATCGTGGTCGTGTCTAGACATTGAATGGCTGCCCCGCGATAGTTATACGTTTGTAAGTGACGCGCACGGGTGCCAGCGATGGCTCGATCACTGTATAGTGACAGGTGCGGCGCGGCGCACAGTCGTGAATGTGTGCGTACTGTACGATACATACTGGTCTGATCACTATCCGTTAATGATTGAATGTAATGTGAATAATATTAAACCTAAAGTTACGACCAGCCCATTAACTTACAATTATATAAAATGGGGACTTAGGGACAATAATCAAATACAGGATTATACTAATTACTGTAATTTAAGATTTAAGCAGATTGATTTCCCATCTGAGTTTTGTAATTGCGCAGATGGATTGTGTAGTGATCAGAACCATAAAATGATAATAAATAGAATGTATAATAATATTGTAAATATTTTGACTGAAGCCGCTAAGAGAAGCTGCAGTGCACCTAAGTGTAACAATTTTAGGTATGTTACGGGGTGGAACAGGCATGTTAGTGATGCTCACCGGAGGGCCAGGCTTTGTTTTCAGACCTGGGTATCTTATGGACGTCCTAGATCTGGCCATGATTACAATAATATGTGTGAGACTAGGAAAATATTTAAGGAAAAGTTAAAATACTGCCAAAATAATGAATACCAGATTAAGATGGACATCATTGCGGAACATCATGCAAATAAGAGCTTTGGTGATTTTTGGAAAAATACCCATAAACTGAATCCAAGGTCGGGCTCTCCGGTGAGTGTTGGTGGTGCGCATGAGCCGCGCGACATAGCCTGCGCCTTTCAGCGGCACTTTAGTGTAGTGTCACCGCTCGGGCCCGCGTCGCAGGTGCTCACGGCTGATGATCGCCCTGGGCATGTTAACATTCGATTCTCCGCCAAGAATGTGGCCCAAATTATAAAGAAGATGGTGAGAGGGAAGTCCCCAGGCCACGATAGTCTTAGCATCGAGCACCTGAAGTACGCGGGTGTACACCTGCCAAGAGTCCTTGCACTGTTATTTAACTTGTGTGTTAGTCATAGTTATTTACCCGATGATTTAATGCACACAGTCGTAGTGCCAATTGTTAAGGACAGGACGGGTGACTCATCGGATCTGTCTAATTACAGACCAATCTCACTTGCGACTGTCATAGCCAAGGTGCTGGATAGTTTGCTTGACCAACAGTTGGAGAAGCACCTCCACTTGCATGACGCTCAGTTTGGTTTCAGACCCGGTTTGTCAACTGAGAGTGCTATCCTCTGTCTCAAGCAAACTGTCCAGTACTATACGGACAGAAACACACCAGTATACGCATGCTTCTTAGATCTTTCGAAGGTTTTTGATCTGGTGTGTTATGACAAGCTGTGGCAGAAGCTACAATGTGACACAGATGTGCCACATGAGATAGTGACTTTGCTCCGGTACTGGTACAGTAAGCAGCAGAATACTGTTAGATGGGCGGGTGCGCGGTCGGACGTGTATGGGTTGGATTGCGGAGTGAGACAAGGGGGTTTATCCTCACCTCGCCTCTTTAACCTGTACATGAACCGGCTGATCGGTGAGCTCAGCAACACTAATATTGGATGTTCCATAGACGGAGTATGTATGAACAACATTAGTTACGCGGATGATATGGTTTTGCTGAGCCCATCGATCGGTGCATTACGCAAACTTTTACGCATTTGTGAGTCATACACGGAGGCCCATGGGCTCAGGTACAATGCCAAAAAGAGTGAATTTATAATCTTCAAAGCCGGTACCAAATGTTACTCATCCGTACCTCCTGTCACTCTTTGCGGCATTCCTTTAAAAAGGGTGCAACATTTCAAGTACTTGGGCCACTGGGTCTCCGACGACTTGTGTGACAACCTGGACATCGAGAGGGAGCGCAGGGCGCTGTCTGTCCGGTGTAATATGTTGGCTCGCAGGTTTGCGCGATGTACAGCACCTGTGAAGGTGACCTTATTTAAGGCATATTGCCAGTCATTTTACACGTGCAGCCTGTGGACCAACTTTACGCAGCGGGCGTACAGCGCACTGCGCGTGCAGTACAACAACGCCTTCAGGATACTGTTGGGGCTTCCGCGGTTCTGCAGTGCTTCGACCATGTTTGCGGAGGCTCGGACCGATGATTTTTTCGCGATCATAAGGAAGAGGAGCGCTTCACTTCTAAATCGCCTGCGAAGCAGCTCAAACAGTCTCCTGAGGGTGTTGTCCGAGCGGTGGGACCTGTCCCTTATACAGAGGTGGATGCAGCTTCATCTTAGCGCTTCTCCTCGTATTATTTGACATGCGTTTGTAAATTTATTGTGTATGTCTAATTTTATAATTGATTGTTTTTAATGTGTGTTATTTTATTTTAATTTATATTTCTAATTTCAATTAATTTAATTGTAATTTTTATGTGTAAATGTAATTTTATTTATTGGTGATCTTTTTTAATGTTATGTGTTTTATTGAATTGGATTTTTGTAATTTTAATGGATTTATAACGTATAATTATGGACTATGTCTGAAATAAATGAATTAATAATAATAATAATAAAATAAAGTTAACTAGGGTCTTTTTTTCGCCCCAAGTAAGACTCCAAAATCGATTAAAAATGCTTCTTCTTACATCTTCATCTACTGTTTCACATTTTAAAGTACTGTACTTCCCAATTTTACAGGAGCATCTTGATTTAATGGAACGTGCTTCTTTAGTTTTATTGTAATTCCAACAGTCTTGTTTTTTCTCTCTCCCAAAATATGTTTTACCTTCTTGTCTTCTTTGTTTATTCTTTTCACTAACCCATTCTTTTTTCTTAATCTTTTTAATTTTAGCAAGCGAATCTGAGTCAGAATCAGAATAAGGCACAAGCTTTTTCTCTGTATCACTACCATCCGATATCGGTGGATTAGGTAGAACATGTGTGTTTTCAATATGAGGTATAATTTCTATAGGATTGGTACTTGGTTCATAAGATATTGTTTTACCTAATGTTTGAATGGCATGCGTATCGGAACTGTTTATGATATCTGATATCAAAATTGGTGTTGCTTGTGATTCTATTTCAATTTGTGATGGTACTATAATCAAATTCTCGTCTGTGATGAAAGTATTGTGAGCGTCATAAACCGTCGACAAAATTGTATCGTCTGAAGGCACGTCATTGAATGTAGTATTGGGAAATGTTATGTCAGGACAAATTGTATTATCTACATTTTCTGTAATAAAACTACTTGGTAGATCAAGATCAGTCAGTGAAGTTATGTTGATATCGTCATTTATCTCATAATAAGTTTTGTTAGTAACTAAATCTGACTGTCCTGGTATAAACTCTCTTGATTCTGAACATTGTACCTGAATGTCTTCTAAAACGTGTATAACTTTATTTGGATTATAATCTGACTTTGGAGCTACATTTTCAGATCTATCCTGTAAGTTACAAGCCCCAGAAACCAAAGCCATAATTTTTTTTCCCCGATGCATTCTGAAAATAACGAAAAAAAAGATTTAATTTAATCAAATTAAAGAACAAGAAGAATAAAAATATGACAAAATAAATGGAATTTAACATTTATACAGACCTAAAAACAGATCTTAACTTAACTGTTTATTTGTACATACATACTTTGTTTTATAATTTATTTAATGAGTAACATCTTCGAAATTATCTTTAATTAAGCAATTAATTAATAAAAAATATTAAGTTGATAGACTGCTAAATCCGTGTTCAAATACGATAATATAGTAAGTAAACCTGCTAAGTCCCTAATGTTTAGGTAAGGAGTTAAATGTGATTAAAAACATTTGATTTAGGCACTAAACGAAAAAAAAACTTACAAATAAAACAATATAAACTTACCTATTTTATAATTAGTTGTTTACATCCTTAAATATTTAATTAAAACACGACAAATTTTGACGCGTTGCAAACGGCACGTGGGTCTGGGACCGTTGTCAGTACAAAACTGAGGTCCCAACAGGATTTAGCAGGTTTGCGTTGTGGAGATTGACTGGTGGTCAGAAAGCAGTTTTTCGGGCATAGCATTAAACACCTTTTTTGGCTAATATCGTAGTTATTCCTTAAACGATACGGTAGATATTAGATTGAACTTTTCAACTGGTATAAAAAGTAAATTTTGCCAAACAATGGACTTAGCAGGTTAACGAATTAGGCCGACGATATTTTGTTTAAGAGCATGTTTATCGAATAATACCGACATTAGATTATATTTACGACGATCGTCTTTATTTTCTCCTAAAATTTCATCCAATAATGCAGGTGTCTCCTCAACCTCTTTTCAAGGTTGTGCGGCAATTTGCACATCTTAATAGCTCGATCAGCCCTTGCCAGCAATGATGTTAAAGATTTTATGATGTATGATCCTGAGAGTAGTAATACATCTATTAAATAAATATTTACTAAACAAATATGGTTGGTTTGAGGTGGCACGGGAAAATAAATAGTTCCTGGAAGGACTTTGGGAAGGCCTTTACCAACCAGTGAGACAGCATATGCAAAAAAAACAATTGGTGCAGTGGTGCTTGAATGTACCAAACCTAGTTGCAGGTTTCACTCCTGCATTGTATACGTAATAAATATTTGTTGTCCTGCAGATATTTGATCTAGAGTGGGTGCATGTATGATTGTTTGAAACTGCACCCACGAGCCACAGCATGGGTATGTTATTGAAGAAACAAAACGCAGAAGCCTTCTCCAAGGTGATAATAGTATTTCAATTAATAATAATAACAATCACTTGATGAGAACGTGCACGATGTGGCAATATGACACACATGACGTACATTTGGAGTGCTTGCTGTAGCCATGGCATCCGTTCAACATGTACAGATCAGATCGTGACCTTGAACCTTGAAAAATATTTGCAATTACTATGGTAAACCACCACTGTAGGGGACGAATGGGATGTGATCAGCACCCTTACTCGCCCTGGGACTTCTCCCACGTTTTTGACGTGCTTCCCTACTTACCTACTGCGCTGGTAAAACACGTCACCACGCACCCCTTTTTTTTTTTTTTCAGGATGGGAAATCATCAAATGACTTCTCCCGCTCTGGGCGGAGCGGGAGGGCGTGTCAGACTTTTACTGACTAAAACCCACCCGTGTTCCATCAGTTGCCCATGTGCCAGGGTCACGGTATCTCTTTCGAACAATCACGCGACCCCGGCAGGCATCGGTCCTAGTAGACCCCTACACTGCTGCTGACATCTCTTTGAGGCGCGCGTGGAACACTGCGCGCCGTCGACCCGAGCTTGGTCCTTACCGGGCGGCGAGCTACCCATTGCTCGCCACCCGCAAGCTCGCGCCTACGGTGGCCGGGAGTCCGCAATCGACTCCCGACGCCCGGGGCGTCTCCTCCTGCGGCGGCTAGGGACGTGAGGGCGCAGAGACTGCCACTCCCTCACGCGCCCCGCCTCCTCCTTCGCGAGCATTACTGCTTCGCAGAAGGAGGTGACGGCTTCCCATTCCTTCTCGTTCCGTACCATGGCTCGCACCAGGGCCGGACGCGAGAGGTCGCCGCCGCCAATCACCTCCACGAGGACATGGCGGTGCTCCGCCCAGGCAGGGCACACCTCCACCGTATGCTCCACCGTGTCCTCCAGACGATCCTCACAATGGAAACACCCGGGCGTATCCTCCCGCTTTATCCTGAACAGGAAACCACCGAAGCACCCATGCCCGGTGAGAACCTGCGTCAGGCGGAAGGTGAGGACGCCGTGACGCCTCTCTATCCACTCCCCAAAGAGGGGACTTACCGCCGCAATTGTGGCGTGCCCAGCACTGGGTTGCGACAATCGTACCCGCCATGTCGCCATGAGATCACACCGGAGCTCTGTCCGCCGTGCCGCGATTTGTCGCGGCAGCGGAGTTTCGCCCCGGCATTTCGCCTCCTCGCGCCACTCCCACATGTGCGCGAGGACCTTTGCCTCCAGATCCCATGGCGGCACTCCGGCAAGGAGGCTCGCCGCCTCGCACGAGACCGTGCGGTATCCCCGGATTAACCGGATGGCCATGACCCTCTGGGCCGCAAACAACCGGCGCGCTGGGCGCAGCCTCAGTGAGGGCGCCCACACCGGTGCCCCGTAGAGGGCCATGGACCGCACGATCCCCGTGTAGAGCCTCCGGCGGGAGGCGTTTGGACCCCCCAGATTGGGCAGGAGCCGCTTTAATGCAGCCCCAGCCCGCTCCAGTCTGGGAGCCAAACGTCGGAAATGCTCAACGAAGTTCCACCGGCTGTCGAGGACAAGTCCCAGGTACTTCATCGTCGACTCAACGCCGATGTGAACCCCTCCTACCGTAAGTTGGGAACCCGCAGGTGGCGCGTTCCGAGGACCATGAAAACCCATGGTCTCGGACTTTTGCAATGCCACCTCGAGGCCCAATTGCCGGATCCTATCGACGATTGTCGCAACCCCGCGTGTCATCAGTTCGGCTGCCGCCTCGTACGACCTCCCCTGCGCAAGGACCAGCGTGTCGTCAGCGTAGCAAACTACGCTGACGCCGCTAGGGAGGTCGGCGCGCAGCACCCAGTCGTAACCGATGTCCCACAGATGCGGCCCCAGGACCGATCCCTGTGGGACACCGCACGACATCTCTCGCCGGTTCCAGTCTCCCTGGTGACCGGGGTAGATGACGGCTCTATCCGTCAACTAAGCCTCGACCACGCGACAGAGGTAGGTCGGCATCCGGTGATACCGGAGTGCCTCCCTAATGCAACTCCAGGGCAGGGTATTAAAGGCGTTGGCGATGTCTAGAGACACCGCAAAGACGACCCCACCCCGGGCCACTGCGTCCCCCGTCGTGAGGGCTTGCACGCGCATGATGGCGTCCACCGTAGAGCGCCCCTTGCGGAAACCGAACTGGCTGTCCGCCAAATCCGGCCCCTCCCGCACCAGCCACCCAACGAGGCGGTCTGCAATTACTCTTTCAAAGAGCTTGCCCACCTCGTCGAGCAGCACGAGGGGCCGGCACCCCTGAATGCGCACCCCTGAATGCGTAATAATGGTACGGTCGATCAAGACCTCGGGAGACTGAACGTTTAGACTGTACTCTGATAGAAACGAAATAAAACACTTTTCTTCTAGTACTTTTGGTCCATAGACTTCGGCTTGTTCTTCGTTGTGCCTCTTCAACGGCTGAGCTGCGACTAAATGGGCCCGTTTTTTTTTTTTTTATTATTTTTATTGTGGGGCATCTCGTAGTTAATCCTGAAAATATTGTGACTACTTAAACGGATTGTGGCCCGGCGAGTTCTAAAAAGTTACCATTTTAGGCCTCCAGCCGGGGCTTATTATACTTAAAGACTACAGCGAAAGCTCTAAGGGTTACCCCGAGGGGGGTACGAACCTCGGCTTAGGCAATCGCTGGTAGGGGAGCAGCAAGGGACTGGCTGGATCTGGGTTAAATTATTTTGGGACTAATTTAAAGCTAACGGCGCAGCATCGCGGGCTGGCTCTTGCAATGGTCGGGAGGGACTGTTAAGTCGGGGTCGCGACGACGGACCTCGGTGGCGAGGTCGGTACGGTTTGTGTTTGTGTGCTGGTCTAGCTGTACTGGTCTCTTTTCGACTCTCCTGGAGGAGAGTAGTGGGATCATCAGGATCGGTAAGAACGTGCCGCGAGCGGCGAACTTTGCTAATACGGGAGGGGGTGTAAGTAGCTGCCGCCACAACCAGAGGGTTGCGGTGGGCTACGGCCCTATTGAAGAAACGCTTCGAAGCGCGTTTTATGAATTGATGGATAGTCGGGAGTTTCATATCTAAATGAAGATTGATATTGCAAACAAACCAAGGCGAGCCTGTGGCTTGACGGAGAAAACGGTTCTGGAGAGTCTGCATCCTATGGATGAATCGGGGCTTAGCATGTGCCCAGACTGGGCTTGCGTATGTCATAATCGGCCTGATACAAGCGGTGTACAGCCGCTTCTTACACAGAAGAGACAATTTACTCCGCTTGTTCAGGACGCAATGGAGCCTACCGAGAGCGAAAGCGGCTCGCGAGCGAGCCTGCTTTATGTGCTCAGAAAAGGTGAGGTGTTCGTCGAGGATGACACCTAGATATTTGGCTTGCTTCGCCCAAGGGATCTGCTTGCCGAACATTGAGATGGGTCGGGGAGGGGGGTGATTACGTCGCAGTCGGGTGTAAAAGACCGCCTGACTTTTATCGGGATTGACCTCGATTCGCCACTTCCTGAACCATTCGCCGAGCTCGTCGACTGCGGTTTGGAGGTAGCGAACCAGCGCTGTGTCACTAAATCCCGAGAAGAAGATGGCAGTGTCGTCTGCGAACAGAGCTAACCTTGCCTTCTTACTTCTGGGGATATCGCTAGTGAACAGCGTGAAAATGAGGGGGGCTAGTACAGAGCCTTGAGGGACTCCTGCACGGATCGGGTGAGGGGAGGAAAGTGCCCCTTCGATGCGATAGCGAAAGGTACGGTTCGCAAGAAAGTCTCGTAAGATGAGCACGAGACGGTCTGGCACTCCGAGTTGGTACAGCTTATATAATAAGCCGTTGTGCCAGACTTTGTCGAACGCTTTCGCTATATCGAAGTATACAGCGCCCGTGAACATACCACGCTGAAACCCAGCATTGATATGTTCGACGATACGATGTACCTGATGGACACACGAGTGTTGGGTTCGAAAACCAAACTGCTCGTTGGGGATGAGGCCCTTGGTTTCGGCATAATCTCTGAGTCGCTTATAAATAAGTCTCTCATAGATTTTGCCGAGAACTTTGAGCAAACTCATGGGGCGGTAACTCGTGGGCTCGGTTTTGGGCTTACTGGGCTTAGGGATGCCAATGACGGTGGCTTCCTTCCACGCTTGGGGGAAAATATTATTACTCAAGGCACCATTGAAGATGGTACACATGAGCATAATCAGGTGAGCGGGGAACAGCTTGATCACTCTGTTGGTGATGCCGTCTGATCCGGGGGCTTTACGAGATTTCAGACCCTTGATGATCTCGTGCACCTCGTCAGGTGTGACAGGGGGCAGGGGATCATCAGGGTCTTCAACGGGCGGGAGTGAGGCTTCGACTTCCGCGTTTACCTTATTGACAAACGCTTGGTCTACTGGCTGCGAACTGGGTGTGCATTGGGCTTCGAGGCTATCGGCTAGGCATTCAGCCCTGTCGATATCCTCGAAAGCAATGGTCGCATCGGGGCGGGTCAGGGGGGGCATAGTGGAAAACTCAGAGGATTTCAGTTTCCTCTGGAGTTCCCAGAATGCGAGATGAGTCGGCTCTAGTTCGCTCACCATCTTGTCCCAGTTAGCGTCACGCAGCTCAGTCACACGTGTCCTTACAGCACGCTGTAAGTAACGCATGTGAGCTTTGTTAGCATCACAGGGAAAGATGCTGTAGGCACGAACGGCCACGTTCTTCTCCGTCAGCAGATCACGTACATCGTCGGGGAGTTTCCATTTACGATCACCCGTATCTGGAACCTCCCGTGAACGTTCGTTCACGATCGATTGTACGTGTTCCGTGAGAGAGTCGATCGCGGCCGTTGTGTCGGCGACAGAGTCGAACTGATCTGGGATAGAGTCTAAGTGATGTGACGTGTTAGATTGTAAGCGTTCGCTTACTTTCTTCCAGTCAGTGATCACTTTAGTGGCGGGGGGTTGAGAGGGGTCGCGAATACCTAATCGGGGGGCCAGGTTAATGACTACTGGTCGATGATCAGAGTCGAGTTCGTGAATAGCCTCTATAGAATCCAACCTTAAGTTGATATTCTTAAGGAGTGCTATGTCAAGAACGTCGGGTAGCTGATCGGTATCGAAGGGGAAGTGAGTGGGAGTCATCGGGGCGATGACATCAAAGTTCATGGTAGAACAGAGGTTGAAAAGTTGCCTACCTCTAGTCGAGGTCCTGGTGCTATTCCAGGCGGGATGTTTGGCGTTGAGGTCGCCCGCTATGATAACGGAGTCACTCATGCCGAAGAGTTCGGAAAGGTCGTTAGCGAGGAGTTGAGGGTCCTCTGACTCATGTTGGGGAGGAAGGTAAGCCGTCACAATAGTGATCGGCTGGTGACCTGTCAGTGCTAACCGACAGGCCGAAACTTCTAATCGGGAGAGTTGGGGGGGATCCATAGGTATGCAGTACAGGGACTTCCTATAGTATATGAGGGTGCCGCCTCTGTGACAACGTGACCTGTCATTGCGAACTAAACGATAGTTTGCAATTTTCGGGTCGCGATGATGAGGCTTTAGGAACGACTCTTGTATGAGTAAGATGTCTACGTGATGGTCGCGGAGGAACGTGGCGATCTCATCACGTTGGCCGTGAATGCCGTTGGCATTAAAGAAGCCTAGCTTTAGGGAACGGGGTTTAAGTCTAGTTAATATTCCTCGACTATCCATAATAGGGGCGTTGGGAGTTCATAACGTGGAGTGCTTGCGTGATCTCTGGATACGCAGCATGTATGGATTGAATACGGAACAGGTTGCCGCCGGCGGCAACTTGTTCCTGGGCCATCTGTTGGGCACGCGGGGAGAGGAACGTGCTATAGGTGTTGAAGGTCCCGGCAATGACGTTAAACGCATTGAGGGGAGCCTGACCTTTCCTCTGTACTGGGGTTGGTCCTGCCATAGGGGCAGTGGGAGGGGCCGCGGCGCGGGCGGGGGGTGCGGTCGCGGGAAAACCGGGGGGCGTAAGGGGCGCGGGGGCGCGGGTACGCGGGTCCATTAAAGGAGGGATGGGGGCGGGCTTTGGCCTGGAGGAGGCCAGTGCGGGGAACTCCTTCTGGGAACTCAAAAGAGGCCATTGGGAGGGACGTTGAGGGGCCAATCTCGCGGGGAGTTTGGCCGAGGGGGATTCCCTTTTCTGGCGAGCGTCGAAACGTTGCGCCAATTTAGGGGACGATGACTTGGGGGCTTTCGGGCAGCCCCGGTAGTTTGCCGGATAACCGGACTCTTTACAGAGCACACAACTGGGTGGCTCGGTGCAGAGAGTGCGGTCTTTAGGCCGGGTACAGTCGGCTGTACCATGTTCTCCCAGGCACTTGACGCACCTGGGAGTGGCGTAACAGTTGTACGCTGAGTGCCCGTAAAGTTGGCATCTATGGCACTGGCCAATGATGCCCGACTTACGGGGTGACCCTCCGTGGGAGGGCACACCACCAGGACCATATCAAAGGCAATGCCTTTCCTGGATCTGTGCATCCTATGGACCTCTGTGACAGGCACGTTCTGCCTTTCGAGGTCTGCTTTGATATCGCTGGTGGCGATTTCGCAGGGGATCCTGCGGATCACCACCCTGGTCAGACGCTCCTCGGGCAAGGAATACGTGTGGAATGACACGTTCCTTGCTGAGAGGAGCCTGGTCAGCTCGCGATAATCGGTCGAGGTCGGTACCGATACCTTAATGCCCTGCTGGGTGGCACGGGCACTGGCATAGTTGACCCTCTGGTCAACGCACCATTTGGACACCTCCGTCCACTTGGCCTTGTCCTGTATAAATACAGGGGGCGGTGGAGGGAGTTTTGGCGGTGGTTGAGCCAGAGTTTGCGGTCGGGGCGCTACCGTTAGCGCGGGGCACGGCAACCTTCGCGGAGGTTGAAGGCGAGGGACGGGAGGGGGACGCGGTGGCGGCGGTCGCCGGCGGCGTGGGGGGGATGGACGAGGTCGCGGTGGCGGGGGTCGCCTGCGTATCGGGGAGGGGGTCGGACGCGTTGGCGGAGGTCGCCTGCGGGGTGGGGGTGCGGGACGGAGGAGCGGAGTCCTCAGCCGCTGTGTGGGAGACTAACTCATACGCCTCCGTGTCCGAGGACGAGGAGGGGCTTGAGTCAGCCTGGGGAGCGGTTGAGGCGGTATCGGGGTGATCTTCCGTGTCCATGGACACCGGAAGATTGTCTACTGGGGCGATGGGGGAGGGGACAGCCGGAGTCTCAAGTGCGTCGCTGAAAACAGCGACTAACTTGTTGGCTCTGGCTTTCCTCTCCCTGTTCGCCTTCCAACGTTTTTTGAACGAGATGATGAACTCCCGGTCATCATCCACGAGTTCGAAGAAAGCCTCAGAGAGGGCTTGCCTCTCCTCAGGAGATATGGGTTTAGCCATGTTTCCCGGGGAGAAAAACTAAGGGGTGAGGGGGGCCTAATCACTCATGAGAGTGATCCTGATCAAAAACCCTACTCCTACGTAGCCTAATCCCCGGTGGGTTGCCGGGGGTGAGTGTTACACTCCCTGTCGGGTATAGACAGGGAGGTGAACCTGGTGAGCCCTAAGTGTCCCCCGTCGCCAATCTTATTGTGTCAATCGAACGGGTTCCTAACCGGTCATGCGATGGGTACTGAAGGTACCCGACCAGTCTAGTGCGGGGGGTATAGATATACCCGCGGCACTAGTACGCGGCTGTGGAGGGAAGACTGTCACCGGGGCTGACGAGGGAAGCCCCCAAGGCCAGCGATCCGGGACCCGTCCAACTTTCGTCTAGCCCTGAAGGGGATAGACGGGTGCGTTGGGTCTGCACCCACTCGGCTTCGTTGGCACCGTTAAGGTATCCACCGAGTGACCACGAAACTGTGGATTTGTCCTGAAGGGGCCACAACACAACACACGTTTTTGACGATTCTGACGAATCAGAAATACCACTGTCTTGCGAACAAGACAGTACGATTTAGACTGAATCTGACGAAAGAAACAAGAAGTCCGAATTTTACGATTTAAATAAATTTAAATCGCAAAATAGCGGAGAGTAGTCGGGGCGACTACGCAGCGTGGCGCACGGAGCACAACTGACGGGCGAACGAGCGGCGAGCGGTGGAGGGGATACGCGCAGCGGAGCGGCAGCGTAACGACCTTCCAGGGCGGGCGTCGAGCGTAGAATGTTGATAAAAAAATGGGCCCGGCCGATCGTGCGTATTTTATAGTCGACGGGGCTGCTTCCCATTACCTTATAGACGACCGTGATTTTTAAGCCCATTTCACTGTTAGTTTTCACCAAGCCGAAATCTTTGAACCCTTTTA
Source organism: Aporophyla lueneburgensis (assembly GCA_932294355.1). Lineage (NCBI taxonomy): Eukaryota > Metazoa > Arthropoda > Insecta > Lepidoptera > Noctuidae > Aporophyla > Aporophyla lueneburgensis. The sequence continues at coordinate 6,939,518 of OW028758.1, read as the reverse complement.
TTTTTAATTAATTATGACATAACCCCTTACAATCTATATATTTTTACATTTGTTATGTGGTCCCTTCTTATATAAAAACACAATATTACATGTACATAGCTACAATAAAAACTTTCTAGAACAAAAACTTACAAGGTTTAACTTTAGACAATTGCCACTATCTTTAATTTACAATATCTCCGAATCCTGTGGTCCGATTTTGATAATTCAAACGTAAAAAGTAGTTTTACATCGAATTCTATCGTTTACAATAAAAATAACAACAATCGGACCATAAACAAAAAACCTCATTTTCAAGATACGTAATTATAGAACATCATCCTTACGAAATTTTTGTACATTTCCTTAGAAGATTCACTCAAATTGAAGTTAATTAGATTCTAATAAGAAGACTAAGCATGAAATCTATAAACTAAAGCTAATTAGAATCTAAAATATAAACTTATAAACAAAACCTTTCAAAATTATCAAATTCTTACTACAAAATTATTCCTTATATTTACAAGTCATTATCAAGGCGCTCTCTGCGCTACTTGCACCTACTTGCCAAGAGGGGGTCTAATTTTTGACAATTTTACTAACTTTTGAAATCTTTACTAATTTAAAAATGCTTTCTAACTTACAAAATCATTGTCAGGGTGCACTCCGATACTACTTGCGCCTAGATGCTTAGATGTCGTCGCCGACAACCACCAATAGTCATCATTATATAATCCACTTACTAAGCTGCTACTGCCGGGACACAGGTTGACTCTCTGGACCAGTGCAGTGATGGCTCAATATGTTTGCAAACAAGAGAAAAACTTTGTGAAAAAAAAAAGTGGCAAAAAACCTTTAATACAGATCCTAAGACACCGACTTCCGAAATTAAAGTTATTTTTCACTTTGTTTTTTTTAAGGAAGTTGGTTGTTTTTTTTTACGTTTTTATTTTTAACTTTTAGCTATGGTATCCACTCCGCACTAATTCCTATACAAGTACTGGCCAGGTGAAATTTTCTCATGAATGCCATTGTCATTGGACCAAAATTGGAATTGGAAATGGGATCACACAGGAAGCACCAGCTTTCCAGCTTTCAATGTAATTTAAAATTTAATCAATGTGCTATGTGTTTAATGTATAATTAATATTTGCACGCTTGCTCGCAGGCAGAATACAATTACTCTTAGGTTATAAGATCTCACCTTCACTAAAAATGTATTTCTTGCAAATAAACATTTGATTTGATTTGATTTAATTTTCAAATAAAAAAAATTATCATCAAAATCGGTTCACCCAGTCGAAAGTTCTGAGGCAACAAACATTAAATAAAAAGTCTAATTGAGAACCTCCTCCTTTTTTGAACTTGGTTAAAAAAATAGGTTTACTTACCAACGTAGAGCAGTCCAGAGCTGTATACAAGGATGCATTTGCCCATTTTTTAATATCATGAAACCAGAAGCTGATCCGGAGTACGGCGTCGAGTCGACGATGAAGTACCTGGGACTTGTCCTCGACAGCCGGTGGAACTTCGTTGAGCATTTCCGACGTTTGGCTCCCAGACTGGAGCGGGCTGGGGCTGCATTAAAGCGGCTCCTGCCCAATCTGGGGGGTCCAAACGCCTCCTGCCGGAGGCTCTACACGGGGATCGTGCGGTCCATGGCCCTCTACGGGGCACCAGTGTGGGCACCCTCATTGAGGTTGCGCCCAGCGCGCCGGTTGTTTGCGGCCCAGAGGGTCATGGCCATCCGGTTAATCCGGGGATACCGCACGGTCTCGTGCGAGGCGGCGAGCCTCCTTGCCGGAGTGCCGCCATGGGATCTGGAGGCAAAGGTCCTCGCGCACATGTGGGAGTGGCGCGAGGAGGCGAAACGCCGGGGCGAAACTCCGCTGCCGCGACAAATCGCGGCACGGCGGACAGAGCTCCGGTGTGATCTCATGGCAACATGGCGGGTACGATTGTCGCAACCCAGTGCTGGGCACGCCACAATTGCGGCGGTAAGTCCCCTCTTTGAGGAGTGGATAGAGAGGCGTCACGGCGTCCTCACCTTCCGCCTGACGCAGGTTCTCACCGGGCATGGGTGCTTCGGTGGGTTCCTGTTCAGGATAAAGCGGGAGGATACGTCCGGGTGTTTCCATTGCGAGGATCGTCTGGAGGACACGGTGGAGCATACGGTGGAGGTGTGCCCTGCCTGGGCGGAGCACCGCCGTGTCCTCGTGGAGGCGATCGGCGGCGGCGACCTCTCGCGTCCGGCCCTGGTGCGAGCCATGGTACGGAGCGAGAGGGAATGGGAAGCCGTCACCTCCTTCTGCGAAGCAGTAATGCTCGTGAAGGAGGAGGCGGGGCGCGTGAGGGAGTGGCAGTCTCTGCGCCCTCACGCCCCTAGCCGCCGCAGGAGGAGACGCCCCGGGCGTCGGGAGTCGATTGCGGACTCCCGGCCACCGTAGGCGCGAGCTTGCGGGTGGCGAGCAATGGGTAGCTCGCCGCCCGGTAAGGACCAGGCTCGGGTCGACGGCGCGCAGTGTTCCACGCGCGCCTCAAAGAGATGTCAGCAGCAGTGTAGGGGTCTACTAGAACCGATGCCTGCCGGGGTCGCGTGATTGTTCGAAAGAGATACCGTGACCCTGGCACATAGGCAACTGATGGAACACGGGTGGGTTTTAGTCAGTAAAAGTCTGACACGCACTCCCGCTCCGCCCAGAGCGGGAGAAGTCATTTGATGATTTCCCATCCTGAAAAAAAAAAAAAAAAAAAAAAAAAAAAAAAAAAATCCGGAGTAAACACAAAAATATGATTTTTTTAATTTATGTAGGTAGAATTTGTAAGACACTTTTACACCAACCACAGCCAGAGGTCAATATTTCAAAGACAAATCACAGTCATTGCTCACGTCAAGTTATTAGATAAAATTGGAACGGAATACCTAGAAAATTTAATATAACACAAACGAATACACAAAACCTACGCTGACCGAGTACAGACAGAACTGACAAAATAAAGTACTGTCATTAGTGTCAAATGTCAAAGTATCTTCTATTTATCGATTGCCAAATTTGCTTGTTTCAAACAGCGCTATCAATCGCTTTATTATGTTTGTATCTAAAAACCGTATTCATAGATATAGCGCTGAGAATGCTGAGTATTGGAAACACCGGGCACACGATACCGCCGAGCTCAAAAACTGACTGTATGAGCTATAATAAATAACCCTTTGCCTATTAAACGTATGTGGTCCCTATTTTGAAAGGACATTGTAAAAAATGGCCTATATACATTTTCACATTGGGACCACAAATGTGCTGTGTTTCGGCGCTTTAGAAAAAAAAATGTACAGTGATACGGAACCCTTCGCGTTTCGCTGTTTTTAACGATAAATATTTTAAACGACTTTAATATTGATGCCGTTCGGTCTGCTATCGATTACTTAATTTTTATTGCGGTAATACCTAGACGCTAGGCTGCTACGTGCACGGTATTTACTCGACTAAGAGTAATTAATTTCTTCATTAAAATAATTACAACACGTGGGAAAGGGCTTGTGAGAAAGTATCAGATGTTTTAGAGGGTCGCAAGAAGTAATTGCAGTTTTTATAATAATTATTGCGTCGATATTTTACTCATAGGTGGCAATAAATTGAAAGAAACAAATATTCGTTTATTGGTATTATTTCATTAAAACAACTCTTAAAACTAAAAAAAAACATCTAATTGCTTTCTTAGGAGCTTTGCTATATTTGGAGAAATAAAACATGGATGCTTTCGTAAATCCCATTATAAAAGCCTCAATGTTTCCTCTTCTTTTCTTCTTTATTCCATTTCAATTGTGATATGATTGTGAAGATGAACTGCAATCACCAATGTAAGATTAAATCATGACAAATCTCCCTAGAATTAGATTGCATCTCAATGAATGAGAAACAAACAATTTGATATCAGCATTTCGCCTCATATGAATGAGAAAATAACAGTCAGAGATAATGGTGTAAATGTGAAACTGCTGATAAAGTTGCTGCGACTGTTGATAACAGTTTGGTGCGTTTTAGGTACTCATAAAATAACAAATAATAATTTGAATAAATGTCTTCCTTCCTCTCAATGAGTAACATGCATCAGAAAACTATGGTCATAATAGAGGTATGGTACTGCCCATCGTACTGAAGAACTTTCTCATGGGGATAAATTAAAAATTAAATTAAAATCCATTTATTTCAAATGACTTGATCCATACAGTCAAAAAAACTCATCCATACAGTTAAAATCGTTATCGAAAAAACACTCTGCAGTTTTGTGTGGGACACACCTGTCTGATAAACGTTGTAAAATATTTATATAATTCTCTCTCGGAGCCAGATACAGGATACCGCTGTTGAGGTACCATGTCAACGAGAGCACTGTTTTTCGGCTCTATTGGGTACAGAGACGAGTAATTGTTCCCGCACTTGTCCACCAAGTTTGTTATTATTGCGTGGCTTAAAATAATACACATTACTTTCCGTCTTGTCTTACAGTTTTGAGAAGTTGACTTTATTATGTCCATGACTTTGTCTATCTCCCCGTGTTTTGATGATTTTTTAAAAATTTAAAACAAATATCTCCCATATTACTGGAGATGGGAGATATTTAACGTACGGGGTGAATTTATCTACACAAATAAATAAAATTGGAGTATCTGTTATGCCCGGTTTCTGAAGTTTCAAGATAAACTCTCAACAACTATTCATTCAATAAAGTTATGCAAAGATAAACGTCGGCTATCTGTCACTGCGTTTCTGAATACAAAACAAACCATTCAATAACTATGAAACTGTCAACTAGTTTTTTAGATGCCGCTGTCTGTTTATGAGATTGCATCTAAAATTGATTTTTATTATTGAAATGGTCTTTAAAACTAGTTTAATAAACAATGTATTTTTTTTTTCAACTTAATGTTATTTTAGATAAAATATGTAAAGTCGTTATTAACACGCTTTTATTAGGTCGACCTGTATGTAACTAACTATGTAATGGAATCTAAGGTAACTAATTTAACCATCTTCCAAGGATTGTAGCGTCATGAAAATTGGCAGCTGTATGTAGTTCTGATGACAATACAATAATATGGTACTGTCAAACTGATCTGATGATGGAGCCGGAAGATATGAACTGGAACTTCATGATGGAACATCGTATCATAGCTGTGTTTGGACTTGTTAGAAAAGTCTTGTAATGAACTTTGACCACGATTAGGTTTCAAGGTCTGATGATGAAGCCGGAAGATAGGCACTGGCGATCCATGATGGAATATCGTATCATTACCGTGTTTGGACTTGTTAGAAAGGTCTTGTAATGAACTTTGACCACGATTACGTTTTTGGTTATTACGTGCATTTATAAATGAGTGTTTTTCTAGTGTTTTTAAACTATAAATTTATTTATTTTATATTTATGGGTAAAACCTTTTTTTCTATTGTCAGTACTCAGTTCATTGGTTATGATTCCTGATATTAATATTTTACTTCACTGTCGGTTACATGTCGGCTGATGGGAAAATCTATATCCGAAAAAAAGAAGGTGAAAAGCCAATTTGTATTCAGTCTGAAAAATGTTTTCTCGATATATTGCATGCTCAAGAGTAATAATTTTGCTGTAATAATGTTTAGTTTTATAGTTTTGTTTTTATTGTATTTTTCACTCATTAATTTTAAATTCGATAGTTACAAGCAGAATAGGCTGTATGCCCTCTTCCAACGCATCAATAATACAACACACACATCACCTCACAAACACACAACACACCCGGTTACAACTCCTCTTTTAAACAATGTAATGTTAGTAGACTGGAAAAGCTGTATTATTCTTTTTCTCAGATGTCAAATAGACTGTAATCATTTAAAATTTTCAAATGTAATGCTTAATATGGTGCTTTCATTAATAAATAAAAATGAATGATATTCATGAAATCATGAATCATCTGGATTCGTACGGGCCGAACGAATTTTATAACTGCCCACCAGACAAATGCTTTGCACTATTAGGTAATCACAAAGCATTCATTAATTTATTACATTTTAATATACGTAGCATTAATAAAAATTTTACTAACGTCCTAGTATTATTATCTACATTACAAATTAGGTGTGACGTTATAATTTTCTCAGAGTGTTGGTTAAGTAAAACTTTGTCTATTCCGCAACTTGAAGGATATTCGGTTTATTTTACAAATAAAACTATTAACCAGAATGATGGCTTAGTGATCTATTTATGCTCGGATCTGCAACATAATGTCATGGAGCCACAATTTATGGAAGCAAACTGTCTTGTTTGCAAACTTAATTCCGATACAGTCATTGTAGCAGTGTACCGGCCACCACCCTTTAGACATATAGACAAATTTTTAAATAGCCTAAATAACCTATTAGTTTCGGTGTCTACATATAGCAACATCATTTTGGTGGGAGACATAAACATAAATATAAACCCAAATAATAATGATCCACATTACAATGACTATATGAATTTGACTGCATCTCATGGACTGCTACCGGCGTACACAGCTGCCACTAGGGAAAACAACTGTTTGAATCATACTATGATAAAAGTAAAAAGCTCAATAGTCGCATTTATATTGGATACTCACATTACTGACCACGCACCGGTATTAGTATGCTTGAAAAATAACCAGAATCCACAAAAAACGTCTCAAATTAGTCACCAAAATCGATCATGATAATGTGGCCAAAGAAATATCCAATACGGATTTCAGTCCTGTCATATTAAAGAATGATCCGAATGAAGCTACTGATCTTCTCATAAATATACTCACCTCCATTATACAAAAACATACTAAAATCAGTATTATGCCCTCTCGGATGCAAATAATTAAGCCCTGGATCACACAGGGGCTACTCAGATGCATTCGGAACAGGGATAATTTGCATAGGAAACATAAAAAATCACCAGAAATAACACTTTGAAAATCACATACGTCCGTTATCGTAATTTCTGTAACAAATTATTAAACCGACTAAAAAGGAATTATGAGAAAAATGAATTTATAAAAGCAAAAAATAATCCCAAAGCGACCTGGAAGGTAATCAATGACAGTCTAAATAAACAAGTTTCTAGACCTCCCCCCACAGACCTGCTGACCCTTGCTGGTCTTGATGAAAAATCCTCAATAAATGAGGTCAATAATTTCTTCGCAAGTGTTGGAAAAAATCTTGCGGACAGACATATAAATAAAAACGATAAACATGTTCCATTTCTCCGGGATGATGCTCAGCCGAACTCTCTCGCGCTTCTTACCACAGATTTCGACGAAGTTGAGAGAATCATAATGAGTCTTCGTACTGATTCTGCTGCAGGATGGGATGGCATTTCAACCAAAATGATAAAGATGAGCCGCCACTTCCTCGTGCCCTATCACACCTAAATGTAACTTATGTTTCTCAAAGGGAGTATTTCCGAGGTCCTTAAAGAAAGCGATAGTGCATCCTATTCACAAGGGTGGAGACAGAGGCAGTGTCAATAATTACAGACCAATATCGGTTCTTCCAGCGCTGTCAAAGATTTTGGAAAAAGCCCTTAACAGTCGTCTAGTCAACTTCATGGAAACACATGGTATTTTGTCAGCTAATCAATACGGCTTTCGCAGAAACAAATCCTGTGAGGACGCTGTTGCTGCCTTTGTTGATAATGCTGTAAAGGTACTTGATATAAGGTCTAAATGCCTAGGTGCTTTCTTAGATTTATCTAAAGCATTTGACACTGTCTCTGTCCCTATCCTGTTGTCTAAATTAGACAGAATTGGAGTGAGGGGTCCAACGCTAGCTATCTTTGAGAGCTATCTCTATGAAAGGACTCAATGAGTCAAAATTGGCTCATACGTCAGTGATGAACACTTATTGTCATTTGGAGTTCCCCAAGGCTCAATTTTGGGACCTACCTTTTTCTTGATATACATAAACAGCCTCTGTAACTTATCCATTCCATACTGTAGCATATATACATATGCGAACGATACAGCTTTGCTCGTTCATGGTCTGGACTGGAGAGAAGTCCAGCAGCGAGCGGAGTTTGCGCTGGGCATCGTTATGTCATGGTTAGGAGATAATGGCCTTACATTAAATATCGATAAAACAAAATAGATTCAGTTTTCAATTAAATCTTGTACACGACCGGATGACTCATTTGTTATTAGAGCCCACACATTTAACGAACAGTTAGGCCAATGCCTCTGCCCTCCCCTGGTCAGATCAACACAAGTCAGGTACCTCGGTATCATGATAGACAACTTGATGTCATGGAAGGTGCAAATTGATGGCATGACAGGCAGAGTGAGAAAACTCATAGCGATTTTCAAAACTCTGTGCCAAAGTGCTGACTTAAGTACACTTCGAATGGTATATTTCTCACTCTGTCAATCAGTGCTCTCATTTGGGATAACGACTTGGGGAGGTGCTCCAAAAACGTATATACTAAAGCTGGAAAGAGCGCAACGAGCTGTTCTTAAAGTCATGACTTTCAAAAATTTCCGCTATAGCACCACACAATTGTACCAAGACTGCAAAGTTATGACCGTTAGACAGCTCTTTGTATTTAATACCATCTTGCGCAGACATGGTTCTGTCAAGCAAAATACTGGTCGTCTGGCAAATACTAGGTCAAAATATGTCTGTCCTATAGAACGTTACAGAACTAAATTGGCTGAAAGACACTTTCGAGTATTAGGTAGTCGAATTTATAATGCAATTAACAAACAATGCAATATTTATGGTTTAAATAAATTCGATTGTAAAAAGAAAATTAATCAATGGATTATGACTCTTACTTACGAGGAGACAGAAAAGTTACTAGGAAAGCTTTTTTAATAGTTCCTCTTATTCATACAACTCAAACAAATGCCACACACACACACATCCACACACCTCATACACACACACCACGCAGACACACATAATACATACACATACTAAACTTACACCGAGAGAGGCTATTACTTTATTTTTAATACTTCTATATTTTGTTTTTGTTTTTTAAGTTTTTTATTATTCATCATTCAACAGTATGTTTTTTGTTTCTTTATTTTATTAACTTTAACTTTATTCTCTTTTGTACTTAACGATATGTACTTATACATAATCAATATAACTCCGCACTAGTTTGTATAAATTGGAAAGCGTATTTATAGAGAGAGCCCTGGCATCCATAACACAAGTTTAATCTTAGCTTGGGTGCCAGTGGAGATACTTAGTGATTTATGCAATTTGAAAACAGTTGTGTTATAGTATTATCCTATCGCCTGTATGTTAATTGTGAAATTGGAAATAAATAATTTATTATTTATTATTATGTCTTTCGAATCGTTTGCGCTTAATCCATTCTTTTATATAATAATAACATAATGGAATCTGGAAAACGTAGTAAACATTTTACTGAAAGAGACAAGATGCTTCTTATCGAAGTGCATATTTAACTTGAAATATAAATGTAGACCCAAGTTCGTATGTTTATTTTGATTTGTGTCCCCATTATACGTACCTACATTATTGTACAATATGACAATTTTCCAGTTTGAAATATTTATAAAAACGAAAGTTAGCAACCTAAAATATTGCTCCAACAATAACCGACGCGACGGGCAAGGTTTCCTTCAGAGGAAAGGGGTTGATCAACAGAGTCTATTACGATTTCTTGTTCAGAAGCAGAAATAAGTGTTAGTTATCAGTGAATCATTTTGCTTTAAAGTTATACCTATAATGTAACACAACTGTTGCAACAATTACAGATAATGTGTGATCTAATTTTTACCGTAACTTTAGAGAGGCATTGAAATCTTCTTTTCCCCACACCAAATGTTCTTTCAACTGTGTTTCTGGTCTTTATTTGTGCTTCATTGTAACGTTTTACCGCATTTGTAGCTGGATTTAAGAATAATGTCATCATGAACTTTCTACAAGGATAAGCACTGTCTCCCATGAGGTGACCATCTATCTCATTATTATCGAGTCGCGCTCGTAGGAATGAGTTATGATACACGGTACTGTCATGCAACGAGCATCTATATCACGAATGTATAACTTTGCATCATTTACAACTTGTACATTAATAGAAAAGGAACTGTTGGGGTTTATATCCAGAATTATTTTGAATAAAAAGCTTCCGATGATTTAATAGTTGTATTCCGTACATAGACAAGATGACGAAGAAAAAATAACAAAGTGTACAACGTGGTAGGTACTTATAAAATAAATTCTTAAAAACTAAATGTTCATGCAATAAGCCGTATTTGTGCATTATTGCTCAACAAACTTGATTAAGCGTTTGATTTAAAGCGAGTTGATATAGTTTGAAATGAAACGTCAAATAAAGTTATGGAACCGATAAACGCCACACATTGGTCAGATAAAATAACCTAAGTTTAAACGGAGTTTATCTTAAATTGCGGTATTCGGAAACGCAAATTGTCAAGTTATCGAACCAATAGCGCTAATGAACAGATAAACTACCGATAAGAGTACCTCAGAAACCGGGCATTAGTCGTGTTTACATCCATATACACTTAGTAAAAAGCGGTTATTCTAATATTACAAAGTGTGTAGGGATGTATACACGGTTCATATACCAAAACAACATTTTTTACCATTTTTGTCTGTCTGTCTGTTTGTTCCAGCTAATCTCTGAAATCATCATCATCATCATTTCAGCCGTAATACGTCCACTGCTGGACATGACCTCCCCCAATTTGGGAGGCTTTGCCATAATCGCCACGCTTGGCAGACGGATTGGCGATCGCAGTATGGTGGTAAAATGCATAGAGAACGCTGCTGCCCATTCTCTAGTAAGTCCCATAGTCACCTCTTACGACACCCACGGGAAGAAATGGGGAAATCTCTGAAATGGCTGGGCCGATTTCGACGGTACTTTCACTGGCAAATAGCTGATATAACAAGGAGTAACTTAGGCTACCTTAATTTTAGAAAAATAAAATGGAATCTCACGAAAAAAAACATACGAAAAATTTTTTGTTAAAAATACCACGCGGGCGAAGTCGCGGGTAACTACCTATATAACCTGGATTAATGCATTCTTAATACATTAACAGCGGTAGTACGTCCTTTTGCGATAATTTCCGACATCCACACGGGCGAAGCCGTGAACTAAAGCTAGTATTTAATCAAAGTAATGGTACTAAAGTTTGGCAGTAAAAAAAATACCAAAAGGGAGAATAGCAAACTTTGATTAAGTTTTTGTTCATCCATCTAGAGCATTTTTTTCAGGTCACCATTGCCCTAGTTTTTAGTTTATTCTGAAAAAAAAAATATATCGTCATCATCAGCTAGGGTCGTTGTGGTTAACACGAATATACGTAAAACATTCAATCAATTCACTTAACTTTACTCAGCAGATTCTATGTTGTTTCATTGTTTAGCAAAGGTCTCTCCCATATTTTTACACTTTTCTTTTTGTTGTGCCTTCTTTTGATAGCTTTATGATTATTTTTTCACCTATCCTATTCTTGGAAATGAAGAATTATCATATTATTAGGTTTCGTTGCGGCTCAACAGAACTCGCTTGTCGGTGCTGTGGGCAACGGTAAAAGTATGTCAGAATAAGCTACAAAATGATTACTTTTTTATATCAAGCATTTCTCATACGAATATTTTTTTAAATATCACTGTTTTAATGTACCTAAAACTGTCTCTCTATCTATAGGTTTTCTATTCTGGATTGGTTTTCAGTTGTTCCAGCTAATATTTAATTAATTATGGAACATTACTAATCCCATCCACTTAGATGGGATTAGTAATGTTCCATCTACCTAGATAATATTTAATATTTTAATGATGGGGAAGACAAGGTTTATTTTATTACCATTGCATGCCATCTACAGCATTAAACCTGAACTAGAGATTCGAGCCCACATCGGCCAAAACTAAAACATGAAGCAATTGTTCTACTGGGATTGACATCTAGCGGTGAATAACCGAACTAAACAGTTCATTTATGTATCAACGAAGTTTTGTTACTTGCGGATAGGTGTCAGTAAAATCGAATGGGAGAGAATAGCCTTTTACTATTCCCCGAAAGATGTCATCTTCAGTCTTAATTTTCTTCTGATACAAAAGAAATGAGGGAAACGATTTTAAATATATGGTTTTAATTGTAAAAAATATTGAGTGGTATTGTTTAATTGTGAAATAGTAATATTAAATTAATGTTAGTGACTGATTTACTTTAACACTTTTTACATTGATAAAGGGGCTCTTTGTTATATAATGACAGTCACACGGATCGATCGCAAGGTAAAGCTATATTTGCCGCGGTCAGTTCGTGGATGGATGACCATCCGTGCGTCGGAAAACAAGTTATGCCGTTTGTCCCGGCTGTCATTTGTAGATCTTTGACAGGCTTTCCGGCCATTCAGAAGCCTAAAAAGTCTGACCAAGGGGTATCATGGTCCTGTCAGAGTTGTGAGGTTTGTTTGAAAGAGCGTGGCCCTGGCATATAAGCAACTGAAAGTACACGGTTAGGTTTTAGTCAGTAAAAGTCTGACACGGCTCTCCCGCTCCGCATCTACAAAAAAAGGGAAGGGCGGGCAGTAAAGAAAGATCGTTTTACGCACACACATTTAATCACAAGCAAAAATATGTTTGCTTCATACAGAAATTATCTTTTTTTTATATTTCATAAACCCAAATATTCCTCAGTGGCAAATAAAAACCAAACAAAACTGTTTGACAAACTTTCAGAACAGAGAAAACTACTTAGAAAATTAAGATAAGTATTTAAGGTACTTATCCTATTTTTTCTAAGAAGTGGCCGATGCCAATTTTGCTATTTTCGAGCTGAATTCTTGCGAATAAACTGCAATCGTCATTTTCAATGCTCGTTTTGCGGCGTTTAGGCGATGACCCTTTTTAAATCTTTCTTAACGGTCACAATTGAATGAAATTAATGATGACTCTTGATGTGTAAATGTGCAGTTTTTGTAAAAGATGTTATTAATGTTCGTATTGATGCCGTGATTCCAAACTCCTGTACTATTGTTAGTGCGGTGGCGCAGTCCATACACACACCAGATCCCATAGTAGTACTCATTCATCTAGTATTTTTGTAAGTAATTTACAAAGCTTAGGTCGTTCTCGTTTGATGAAATCTCATTTTTATAATATAATCCCTGTCATCTTTTATGAGATATTTACGAGGTATAGCCAGTTTTCCACATAATATTGTTTAGTTAGCTATAAGTCTAAAGCGAATTTACGAAAAAGGGCGTTATAAAAATGGTAATGCCAACCATGAATTTCCACATCCATTTTTGACAATAAAAGCAACTGCCTTTTAAAAATCAATGATGACTATCTTGGGTTAACAATCTGGAACCTGGGCTCTAAATAAATTAAATAGGATCGTATACGCTTTTTTTTTTGGATGGGAAATCATCAAATGACTTCTCCCTCTCTGGGCGGAGCGGGAGGGCATGTCTGACTTTTACTGACTAAAACCCTCGTATACGCCTCTGTTGTTTTGTGTGCCATCTTGGGTTAACAATCTGGAACCTGGGCTCTAAATAAATTAAATAGGATCGTATACGCTTTTTTTTTTGGATGGGAAATCATCAAATGACTTCTCCCTCTCTGGGCGGAGCGGGAGGGCATGTCTGACTTTTACTGACTAAAACCCTCGTATACGCCTCTGTTGTTTTGTGTGCCATAAAGGCAAAAACAAATGGCACTATGTTGGTACTATTACAGTAGCAGCCTATATCTGCTTGAATGACGTATATCTGTCCAAAAGATTTTGCACAAGCTTTATTATTATTATCATTTATTTCACTTACTTTAACTTGGGAACAGGGTCCAAGCTACCAGCGGTCAGGGCTTCAGAGAGAGGCACCTCTTAACAATGCGAGCCGTGTCCAGAAGTATCGCTTTCTGGATCAAGCCATTGATCCAGCTGCCCAACGAGAACCTCCTCAGTTGTTGGTCTAGGCTCTTGGCTATCAAGCCATTGGCCGTTACAAGTATTGGCACAATGATCGCTGAGTCCACATTATTTCCTTTTTCACAAAATACAACATACTAATTACATTTCCCTTCGCCCGAGATCGCGACCGAGAGTGGACGTGTGTCAAAATTTTAAATACAATATTAATTTAGCATCCCTTCCGTATATGGGATTGTCACCTCTATGTGAATATTAAGAGCGGACAAGTTCGCGTAGTGTGGCAGATTACCAAGCGGACAGGGTATTCTAACCGCGCCCCCCGCCTTCACCTCCGCGAGAACGAAACAGTCTCCATAATTGCCGTCCCGCTCGCACGACGACTGCGCGCACTGTGACTTGTGAGTCATATCAAGCCGCTACGTTCTACACTGCTTCAAGAGAGTTACGCGCACACGCCGACCGCACGCTATAAGGTATTACGAGCTTAGATAAACACTAACAACATGAGGCGTACGCCACCTCCATCACCAGCCACGGCCATAGCTAGTGACTCTGAGACTCTTCTTGTGAAAAACCCAACTATCTCACTAACTGGATCTGCCCCAAACCTTAGTACCACTGATGCAAATGTCACATCACGCTATAAACGCAAACGCGAAGATGAAATGGTCGATTTTATGCAAGAGATACGGGACTTGTTACAATCGTCTACCGCTCAATCTGATAATAAATTTAAATCACTTCAAGAATCAATGGCCGAAATAATAGCACAGAATTCGGAAATGAAAAAATCCCTAGATTTCGTCACGAATCAGTACGATGATATGAAAATAAAAATAGATACTATCGAAAGAGAGCGGAACATCGATCATGCCTATATCAATCAGCTCGAAGATAAAGTTGAGAATTTGGAGCGTATCTTATGCCTCACAAAAATAGAGATGCGAAATATCCCCAAGAAAGAAGGGGAAAACAAACTGGATTTGCAGCGTATAATATCTGATACAGCTAAAGTTCTAGATATTCCTCTCGAACAACGAGATATTAAGGATATATTCCGCATAAATAAGAAAGGCGGTGGTGTGCCATCTATAATAGTTGACTTTGTCTCAGTAACTACAAAGGAAGATATTCTGCAGAAATTGCGTAATTTCAATCGCAATAACGCCCAAGCGAAGCTTAATACATCCCACATTAATATACCAGGCGAAAAAAAACCTATTTATCTATCAGAGAGCTTGACTTTGAAGGCGCAACGGCTATTCTATCTAGCGAGGAAATTTGCAAATGAGAACGGCATCAAATTTTGCTGGACGTCTTTTGGAAAAGTATTCATCCGACAAAAGGAAGGGGACCCACATATTCTTATAAAAAACGAAGCAGATCTAAAACCCAAATTATCACAATGACTGGCCAGGCAGTTTGCAAGTCCCACGTTCTATCTGCTTTTTGTTTTGCTATTTATTTATCTGCAATTGCTCTCATATTGTAACACACTAACACAGAAACCATTACCATGCGCAATCACACACACTCAATCAAAACCTTTCAACACATGTGGCAATTTTGAACACAAAACACAATTACAGATCATAACTATAACAAACATAATTCCTTACATACATACACTTTGTTTTCTGGTGAATATCACTAACATAAAATCTGAAGTTCACATTTTCATCATATCTATCATAGAAATACCCCTATCTAGAAACAATAAAGAAATAGATAATACAGACACTAATATCACAACACAGATAGATAGTTTTACAATGGCATCTTCTCATCTCTGTGATGCGGACGCCTGTAATGACATCATGAAAACCTCCAAAGCGTCTCTAAAAATAATAACCCAAAACATACGCAGTATCTACAAAAACTTCGATGGTTTCCAGGCTCAGTTAGCTAGGCTATCGTGTGAATTCGACATCATAATCCTGACAGAGTGTTGGCTAAACGATGACAAACCTATACCTACTCTGGAAAATTATTTGACATTCTCCAGCAAAAAATGTCAAAATCAAAACGATGGCATTACAATTTATGTCAAAAGCAATCTCCAATGCACGGTGGAAGAACCTGACCCAATAGGGGCTAATTTTCTACTGTTAAAAATTGCTTCCGACACTTCTATTCTAGCTTCCTATAGGTCCCCATCTACATATTGTACTGATAGCTTCCTTAACTCTCTGGAGACTATCTTAAGCAAATTAAAAGCGAACAATATAATTCTTATAGGGGATATCAATATTGACATAAAGCCGAATAGTACAGATAGAAATAGATCCACCTATCTAAATCTTACTGCAGAAATGGGCCTTTTGCCGGGACATACCTATCCTACAAGACTGCATAACTGCCTCGATCACGTAATGATTAGTACCAATACTTACGCAACGGTCCTCTCAAAACAAGAATCATATAAAAAAATATACTACAAAAATAAATTATGAGGGCGCTGTAGAACAATTAAAAACCACCGATTTTTCTTTTATTACACACAATTGCGATGCAAATATAGCTGCTACACGGTTTGTCGAATGTCTAATGTCCACGGTATCACAGCACTCAAAAGTAACAAAAATCTCAAATCGTAAAGTAGTCCTGAAACCCTGGATCACACCTGGTCTCTTACGGTGTATTCGACACAGGGATGACCTCCATCGAAAATTCCTAGCAGACCCAAAAAACAAAATTATTATTATTCATTTATTCATTTTCTAACATATTAATTATATTTTTAAATATTTTAACAAAAGTCTAAAAAAAAAAACATTTAAAAATATAAAAAATAGGGACCCATCGGCATCGGGAACAGGGTCCAAGCTGCCGGTGGTCAGGGCTCTAGAGAGAGGAACCTCCTGGCTATGCGTGCCGTGTCCAGGAGTACTGCCTTCTGAATCAAGCCCTTGATCCAGCCGTGTAATGAGAGCCTCCTGAGGTGTTGGTCGAGGCTCTTCGCTATTAGGCCATTTACTGTAACGATTATCGGTACAATGATTGCAGAGTCCACCTCCCACATGTCGACAACCTCGTGCGCTAAGTCAAGATACTTGATTTTTTTTATCTTGCTCAGCTTTCACGAGATTCTCGTCATGAGGGATAGCGATATCAACAATCATTGCACGACGCTCTCGTCGATCTATCACCACAATATCAGGCTTATTGGCTACAATAGTCCTGTCTGTGATGATAGATTGATCCCAGTACAATGTGGCGTGACCATTCTCGAGAACTGGGTCGGGCACATACCTGTAGTATGGTACTTCAGATTCCACAAGGTTGTATTGCAAAGCAAGTTGCTGGTGGATGATCCTAGCTACTAGATTGTGTCTGTGCAAGTACTCGCCGTTAGCAAGACGAGAACAACCGGAAACAATATGTCGAATGGATTCACCGGGACGGTGGCATGCCCGACAGATGTCAACCGTACCGTCCTTAACAATGTATTTCCGATAATTATTCGTCATGATAACTTCATCCATAATCGCACAGACAAAACCTTCGGTTTCCCCAAAGAGGTCTCCAAAACGCAGCCAGGATACGGACGCCAGAAAGTCTACATCAGGCCCATGGAGAGCCCGGAAAAAGCGACCGTGAAGCTCTTTGCTTTGCCATACTTCCTTACGATCCTTAGTATCTAATACTGCAGGTTTGCGCCAGTTCTCGTTCGCCAAGGAGAGCGGGGTGAGGCCCTTGTCCACTGCAACCACATCTCGGTGCATCCCCACGTCAGTTTGAAGGAAATATTCCCTGAGACTGCAGATCTCGCGGTTGTGGAGGGTTTTAGCGTTTAAGAAACCTCGACCCCCACACTTCCGCGGGATGTACAGTCTCATCACTGATGACCGTGGGTGATGCATCCGATCTGCCGTCAGCAATGTACGGACCTTCCTATCCAGAGCGTCTAGTTCCGTTTGAGTCCATTTGAGTATGCCGAAAGAATACATCAAAACCGGCATGACCCAATCGTTGAAGGCACGCACCCTGTTGCCGCCTGATAAAAGACTATTAAATACTTTTTTCAGGCGGCCAAAGAAGCGTTCCCTCAGCGATTGTTTCATGTCGGCAGCATTGATGCCTAATGCTTCCGACATACCCAAATATTTGTAGGTTTTGGTTGAGAAGAGGGATCTAAGGTGTATAGAATCCGTAAGTTCGGTTCCCACGGATTCTACAATCCCCCCACGCTTTACATGCATGACTGCACATTTGTCCACACCAAATTCCATCCTGATGGCACTACTGAACGTTTCTGTTACCTTCAGTAGCTCCATCAGTTGCAAGTTGTTGGGGGCAAAGAGTTTCAGATCATCCATGTAAAGGAGGTGTGATATCACCTGACCACCTCTTCTCAATCGATAGCCTAGACCTGAATCCTCCAGCAGTGTGCTAAGAGGATTCAAGGCTAAGCAAAACCAAAGCGGACTCAAACTGTCGCCCTGAAATATTCCTCGCTCAATCCTGATCGGTTCATTGATCTGCTGGATTTGTGGACATCCTGGATAGAGAAGAACCGTCCTCCACTGCCTCATACACGACATCAAGAAGGTGCGTAGAGTTGCATCTATTTTGTACAATTCCAGCACCCTCACGAGCCATGTATGTGGCACGGAGTCATAGGCCTTCTTATAATCTATCCAACATGTCGACAAATCCTTACGAGATCTACGAACCTGTTGGCTTATGGCCATGTCTATAAGGAGCAGCTCCTTAGTACCACGGGACCCATTCTTACATCCATTCTGAGACACCGACATGATAGCATTGCTTTCAACATGGTGCGATATTTTTGCTCTAAGAATGGATGTAAGAACTTTATAGACCGTCGGTAAACAAGTTATTGGTCTATAATTTTTAGGTTCCGCAATACTACCCGATTTATGAAGAAGGTGGGTAACTCCTGTCGTAAAAAACAGTGGTAGCGACCCAGTCTCTAAAGATGACTGGAATTGTGAGGCTAAGCAGGCATGTGACCTTTGTAGCCATTTGATCCAAAAATTGTGCAGTCCGTCCGGTCCTGGCGATTTCCAGTTAGGCAACGGACGGACTGCATGGGCCACATCCAGAGGGCTGATGGTAATAGCCTCCATGTTCGGTATCGACTCACATGCCTGCTCAACAACACGCATCCAGGGTCCTTCAGTGTGACTTGATGGGCACCGACCAAATGCTTCGCCAAAAAACACTCATGTCGTTATTATTTGGTAGACACGCGTCAGTCACACCTTGAGTTGGGTTGGGCCATTCCCAGGCTCTGTACACCCACCTTTCATCGGTCTGGAACATGCGATTCTGAGTGAACCGGTCCACTCTTCGCTTATACCGACGGATACGGTTTGCCCATGCATAAACTTTCTGCTTCAGGAAGTCGATGCGCTCTGTGACACGGGATACATATTCTCGGGGACTAATACTAGTTCCCGAGAACGCCCGCTTCACAAAGCGCATCACTCTTGGGCGTGTATTGCCCTCCCTGAAGCAGATGAGCTTCGCGATGAGTACCCTGGTCTCTTTAATACGACGCTCAATCCTGCATTGCCAGGCTGGTGCGACAGGTTTTGGTCGTACAGCTCGATCAATGTTTGGGAATTTGACTCGAGCTATACGACAAGCCGCAACAGCCGTGCAATACAAGATTGAGTGTGTATCGCAAAGGTCTGCACTGCTGTCAATAAAATTTGGCAGCAGCGCATCCAGGGCGCACACCAGTGCTCTGTTTTTTTATTCATTGGGCAAACGTGGTAGCCGTGGTCTAAGGTCTGGTGATATGAACCGGTACTCACGGATCGCATCCTCCAGAATGCTCCTTATGTCCACATTGCACACGATATCTGCAGAAATAGCCCTGGCTTCCTCCTCCTCATCATGCTGGTTTGCCTGCAGCAGAATATGGGCAGGCGCATGCATGACATTCTGGGATGGGGGAGGATTACTAGCAGGACTATTCTGCATTTCCAAGCGCAGCCGATTAAGTGTAGCGTCATCCAATCTATGATTGTGTTGAATGACGCGCACCTGATCCGACAATCGTTGGGCCTTATTATTATTATTGTTAACCTCTTACTCAGGAACTTGAGGATTAATCACGAAAGTTCAGCTCTAAAAACTTACAGAGACTCTAAAGAAACATGGAATATAATAAAATCCATAACTAACCAAAACAGGAATCAAACATCAGCTGAAAAACTCCTACCAGCCTCGGATGATTCACATGCGCCTAATACCATAGGCATAGAGCAAGTAAACCATTACTTTTCGAATATCGGAAAGCAATTGGCAGACAGAATTATTACAAATCAAAACCCCTCACTTTCCCTACACAAAATTGAAACACCCCCTGCGCGTCAATCAATGGTCCTACTTTCTCCAGACGAGGCCGAAGTAGAGACAGTCATTAACAACTTAAAAACCGATAGTGCCACAGGGTGGGACTCTATTCCAGCGAAATTCCTCAAACTGGGTAAAGAAGTACTAGTTCCACCTCTTACAAAGCTCATAGAACTCTGTTTTGAGCAAAGAGTCTTTCCCCGAATCTTTAAGAAATCGTTGGTCACACCCGTTCACAAGGGTGGGAACCAAGACGATGTTAAAAACTACAGACCTATCTCAGTGTTACCAGCACTATCGAAAATATTAGAGAAATTGTTAAATCGTAGACTCATGAAATATCTAGAGCACAACAAAATAATATCAGACACACAATTTGGTTTTAGGTCTGGAAAAAGCACCATAGACGTAGTCAACCAACTTGCTGATTACGTAACTGAAAAAGTTGATTCAAAGCAAAAATGTCTTGGTGTTTTCCTAGACCTAGCCAAGGCGTTTGACACTGTCTGTATTCCTACCCTTGTGAACAAGCTAGAACATGCTGGAATCCGGGGAAGGGCTCTTAGTATATTTACAGACTTTCTTAATGGTCGGACACAAAAAGTTAAGATTGGAGAAGTAATTAGTAATGAAGCTAGAGTAGACTACGGTGTGTCCCAGGGTAGCTGCCTGTCTCCGAGCCTCTTCTTGCTCTATGTGAACGACCTATGCCAACAGTCTCTTACTAACGGTAGAATTTTTAGCTATGCAGACGATACCGTACTATTTTACGGTGAGAGTTGGGAAGCGGCTCGGAAAACTGCAGAGATAGGCTAACGTAAAATAATCACCTGGCTAGATGCTAACTTACTAACTCTGAATATCTCGAAAACCGCATTTCTGCAATTTACCTTCGCCAAAACTAAACCTGCAGTAATAAACCTCAAAGCGCACTCTTGTGATGACCCCGTAAACCCTGGTCCATGCTCATGTCTTCCAATTACGCAACAAAAGTCAATAAGGTACCTGGGTGTGATTCTGGATGAAGGGCTTAGCTGGCGCCCACATATTGAGTTGACGGCCTCCCGGGTAAGGAAACTTATATGGGCCTTTAAGAGACTTCGACGTGTGTGTGACTTTGAGCTGCTCCGTGCGGTTTATCTAGCACTAGCACAGTCAATCATAGGCTACTGTATCACGGCATGGGGAGGTGCCTGTAAAACTTACATGATACACCTCGAGAGAGCCCAAAGATCTCTGCTAAAAGTCATGACCTTCAAACAGTACCGGTTCCCTACAAAAACCCTATATGAAAACTGTCAAGTACTTACAGTACGACAACTATACATACTCAATCTCACAATAAAACAACATGAAATTACACCAATAAATCATGCAATAAAACACAAAAGAACCATAGTAAATGTATGTCGTGCAGTCAAATGTAACACCGCCTCTGCTCGACGGCAACGCCTGTACCTGGCGATTTATATTTATAATAAATTAAATAGAATCCTTAACCTCAACCCGCTTACAAAAAAAGAAACTAAGATGAAACTAACCACATGGCTTTAAATCACTGGATTACTCACAGACGGAAAACATAATTAAAGAACAATAACCTTATAGTAATGTAGACAAACACAGTCTCATATAACACAAAGCACAACCACTTATCGAAGCACTCACAGAATTACACACGCACATACACACACACGCACACATACATACACACACACATACATACACACACACACACACACACACATACACACACACACACACACACACACACATACAGAAAACACATACACAAAAACACGCCATACCACGGAAGAGCAAGCATGTATTAAATTCTATTTTTTTATATTTTTAATCATTATTATTTTTTTTATTATTCTTTGATTGTATAGATTATTATTATTCTTTGATTGTATAGATTATTAATTGCTCCACAAACGGGTGAAGACACTGACTCCTGTAACACAGGTACCACCTAGCTCAGGAGTCAGGGCTTCATTTGATGTTGTCAAACCTTTTTATATCAATAAAGCATTTTTATTTTTATTTTATTTTTATTTCTAAATATTAAAAAAATATATATGAAAACAGTAAAAAATATAAAAAATAGTAGCCCACCGATATCGAGAACGGGGTCCAAGCTACCAGTGGTCAGGGCTGCTGAGAGAGGAATCTCCTATAATTCACGCCGTATCCAGAATTAGGGCTTTCTGTATCAGGCCCTTGATCCAGCTGCCTAACGAGAGCCGCCTGAGATGTTGATCGAGGCTCTTGCCATAAAGACTATCGGCACAATGATCGCTGTATCCACATCCCATATGTCGACAACCTCGCGAACCAGCAGGATTAGCATGACGCTTTCTATTTCTACGAAGACGTTTCTTCATTTTTAACATCTAATCGTAGAAATCCTTCTAAAATATCATTTAGCCTTAAAAAAAAATGCCTTATAAATCACACTGCCAACTGTCAGGTGCCTAAAGTAGGGTAAACAATTTGATTTTGTAATCCCCATGCTTAGGACAGTAGAAAACCCTTTTACTCGACGGCCATAAGGTATATATGGTTATTTACAAAATCACGGTTTTATCTTATAAAGCGTGTTTTTTTTTTTTTTTTTTTATTAAGTAGGAACAACAAACAGTTACATTATGCAATATTACATAGAGGAAAACACAAGTTACATAAATAATAATGTTACCCACAGCGCTGTTCACAGATTACCAATAATAATTAAAACTTTAAACTCACTAGGAGGTGAACACACAATGCTTTAAAGCTACATACCTGCATCTGTTTCAGTTGTCTTTTATACGCTACGAGCTCTTTACGTAGCTTCTCAATGACTTCATACACAGAGTTTATCGGTTCTGACAAAGCCGCTACATTGCCTGTAAATATAAATTGTTGATATTATACGCAAGTTTCGTTTACCGGTAGTTTGGAGTCCTGGGAAGTCGACAAACTGAGTTGAGCTGCACGATGAATGATAAATGCGTGCACTGACTGGACAGGTCCACTCAATCTGTGTGGTTCTTTCCTCCAAAGACCATTTCAGTCACCACTCTTCATAGTCTTCACATGATGTGACCAAGATTATGTTTGGACTTTAAAGGAGACGGTGACCTCGTGAGTTTGTTTCGGCCTTATTTCTCAGAGTAGTCAGTTAGGAAAAGCCAACCTCATCTAGTTTTAAAATATAATGCAACTCAGTCTATCTGTCGGTCACAGCTGCATATGTCAAGAACTATTAATGATAGCTGAAGAAGAAAAAAAAAAGTAAGTCAAATAAGGAGTCCAAAAGGAAATACTTGTTAGTTTTTTTTTTTGAATTTTGAAAAAGAGTGGGTTCGATTTTATTTGGGCGCCAAACTGTTACGTATCTGCTTATCCTGTTAGAATGAAATGGATAAAGGCAGATCTATTATGATTTATTAAATGAAAATTAAAGTTGGGATGTGCAGCTAATATAAAAGACCCTACCTGGCACGCACTCTTTGTTTTATGGTCCTGTCAGGCACGTAGTTGACCTTCGATGATCGGAAGTGGAGGTCCCAGGTGAATCTTTAGCTGGATCCCCTGGGTTTGATGTTTTTCTTATCGACTCCAAGAGTAGACCGGCTTCAAGAGTAGACTGGCTTCAGGATGGACTGACTTCAGAATGGACTGACTTCAGAGTGGAGTAGCTTCAAGAGTGCACTGGATTCAAGAGTAGACTGGCTTCAGAGAGTAGTCGCTTCAAGAGTAGACTGGCTTCCAGAGTAGTGGCTTCAAGAGTAGACTGGCTTCCAGAGTGTATGCTTCAAGAGTAGACTGACTTCCAGAGTGTATGCTTCAAGAGTAGACTGACTTCCAGAGTGTACCTTCAGCAGTTCGGACGCCCGTTTTTATATCCAAGTCGTCTTCCCTTTCCAAAAATTTTTCAAAATATTAGTTTTCTTGTAGCCATCATCTCATCTGACAAGTGTAGTCGGCCAGGACATATCCATGAGTGCGTGTAGCTGGCCACATGAGTGTGTAAAGAATTTTATAAATATTATTTTAAGTTAAGTTATTTAGTAAACAATCGTAATAATTAATAAAATCAAATAGCTAGACATATTGATAAAAATAATTTAAATTATATAAACCAAAAAGTAGCCATTCATAGACTAAGCAGAAAAGTAACTGACAGTTGACAATTTGGCTTGTCACAACATGAAAATTTGGGTTAATATTTTATTTCAGCTATTTTTAAGTTAATAAATCGTATTTAGATCGATTTGCTGAGTGTAGACATATAAACAAATATGTAAAAATAAGTAAAGCATGAACAGTGTAAACATAGAAACAAATAAAAAGGACGATAAATAGGTATTAGGAATCATGAATTAAAGTGTAAGTATAGCATGAACACTATAGCCTCTAAAAACACCCGATACAAAAGGTACGACCGTGTCTTAATTTCGAAGAGTATTTTTACTTCTCTTTATAGTCAAAAAGAACCTTTATTTTTTGTAGAAATGAGTCTTAATGTGTGACGTCATTTACGGATGGCCCCAAATCACTGTTGCACAGTTTTTCGCCCAAATTGAAAAGATTAGAATTGTCCAAATAGAACGCGATTGTGCGATCATTCAAATCGATATTCCGACAAATATCGATTTGATTAAAGCTTTTATAAGATGCAGTCTTTACTTTACTCTTAATAAAATAGAATGCATGCGACGGAGCTGACACACACATAATCTTTTTACCGTTCCACTGGTGGGCAAAGACCTCGCCCAAGTATTTTTTCGAACTCTTTTCCCGCACTACCTCGTAATTTCACAGAAGCTAGTCATTACATGTTAATTCTTATGACTGTGTACTATCGGCAAAACTTAAGCATGCTCACTTAGAAAATAGTCCTGCGGAAGCGCAGATAGTGACAAACCACGCCCCTTCCTTGCTCCACCCAATTAGAGAGAATACATATTTGTGTGAGTGCAGTAAGTGCGTGCGGCAAAAAATATCAACAAACATTAGCCAGTGCCAATTTGCATCTCGCTAATTGTTCACGCTTCCTGTTTTCATCACAGTTTTATTTTACGACCTGGTTTTTCTATCGGACTGATTGCCTGCCCAACTGTGACCTTAGCTTTGTATACCGGGCTGTGATTGTGGAACTCTTTTTGTCCCTTGCTCGTATCCTGGACTATACACAGTACGTGATTAAAAACTTAAAAAAATCAATTAATTACTAACGATTAAAAATTGTTACAATTTCAAAAATATCACGTGACTATGAACGCGCTACACACAATAGTTGTGACGTCATAATGTTTAGTTACTTCATCGGGCAGCTAAACATTATGACGTCACACGCGCTCGTGTTTATTCGGGTGTTTTCGGTACCGGATTCAAAAGCAAATTTTTATTTTGAAATAACTTTTGAACTATTGCGAATATAAAAAATTAAAAAATATTTTTGCTATAAAATTTATATATTATCTTTCCTTTTGTCACAAAAAAAAATTGATCAAAAACCTAATTGTTACTTTTTTAGGGTTCCGTACCTTGTAAGCAAAAACGGAACCCTTATAGGACCACTTTGTTGTCAGTCCGTCCACCTGTCAAGACCCTTTTTCTCAGGAACGTGTGGAGGTATCAAGCTGAAATTTATATCAAATACTCAAATCTACTGTCCCTTGGAGCTGTGAAAAAACCAAACTTTTAAGCTAATGCAATCAAAAGATATAGCCGTTTATGCCGCAAATTTTCGAAACTCGCAAGGGAATCAAAACCTAAAGGGTGCTTCCAGTCGATCTAGAATTTGGTACGAAGCAACGTCTTATAGCACAGATAAAGTAAAAATTGCGAAAACCCTAACGGCTGCGGTACGGAACCCTCGGTGCGTGAGTCCGACTCGCACTTGACCGGTTTTTTTACAGAGAACCACAGTGCGCCGTTGGGTGTGTAGAAATGAAGAAGGAGAAGATCTAACTCAGCGCGTTCGTGCACCTCGACTCACTAGTACTTAGTTGTTTACATATTATCTTAGTACGAAATATAAATGTTTGTGGCAGGTTGAGACTTATTTGACGGCGCATCCGTCAACGTCAGACATCAGGTTGACTTTTAGCTGTCAAAGTCAGCCTAGCGAAGCGTCATTGTCGACGGTTGTGAGGGCGGCCATCTTGAAACACTGTTGTACGAGACGGCGCCTGCACACCACGCTTGTGACGAATCGCTTTGCATCTGAGTGATAGTTTAATCTAGTGTTGTAATTACGTCGGTATCGTGTTGCTTAGACTGTACATTGGTAATTTGGCTGTGTATTTCGATTATTAAACCTTGTGCTGATTAAACAACTGTGATTGTAACAAGGGCTTGTGATTTATCTGCTCACGCCCACCTGCCTACCTACCTACCCAATACATCACACAAGATGAGTTCTGATGAAGGCCCTCCTGCCCCTTCATCAGAAGTGGGATTGGATGGGGCTAGAATTGAGCAAGAAACACCAAAATCGGATGCAGAAAAATTGCTGAATAACATGGAAATGCTTTTATCTCGTGTTCTCGCAGCCCAGCCAACGCCAACTGTGAGTACTAACCAGGCTACACATTTCTTACCGTTTAATCCAGACGAATCAGACTGTGACCTAGACGGTTGGTGCAATATTACCGAAGCGATCGTTCATAATAAGCGATTAGAAGGAATAGACTTGCTCATGGCTCTTACTACCTCTTTAAAAGGACGAGCGGCTGCCTGTATCACTAAGCTAAACTTAGACGAAATGTCCTGGAGTGTTGTCAAACACACATTCTTAGCTAACTTTTCAAAACCAAAGCTTTTTCAGGATTATTTCGATGAAATATTGCGATTCCAATTACGAGCTAAGGAGACAGTTTCAGAAGCTGCTCTTCGTTTATGTAACTTAATCGAACGAATACCTAAGACTGTGATGCCTGAAGAAGTGGTGACTGGATTCGTTATTTCTGTGCTTTGTCAGAAGGACAGCCTGGTAAGACGCGAATTGATTGCGCACAATATCACAACTCGCACTCAATTGTTCCGAATCCTGGGAGGCGTATCTCTTAAGCGGCGTTCAGACGGTGTCGAAGCTAACGAACCTGAGGCGAAGCGTTCTCGTGCTACCGAAAGGTTCACTGGCAGATGTAACTTTTGCGGAATATCGGGACATCGTTTTGCGGAATGCCGAAAACGTCGTGACGCGCTGGGATCAGTCGAGCCTCGAGACACTCCGAGTGCTTCCCGTCCGTCGGAGAGGACGACCGATGTAACGTGCTACACTTGTGGCCAAAAAGGTCATGTGACAACTAACTGTCCCGATAAAAGGAACGGTGGTAAAGCTGCGGCCAAGGAAGTCCACCATTGTGAACACCGTCCTTCAAGGGGTATCTTGACAACATCTTCCGGTGAGTCTGTACCTTTTCTATTTGACAGCGGATCGTCCTGTTCTCTTGTGAAAGAAAGTTATCGTGGTAAACTCTTGGGTACTTTGTGTAAAAGTCTCGTCTATCTGAGCGGCATTGGAGGCGATGATATTCAGTGTACGACTCAAATTCAGGCCGATGTTAAAATTGGTGATCGCTTGATCTGAGCCTATAATTATTGGTAGAGATATCTTTGATCAGGGGTTAAGTGTAGAAATTGATAATGATAATCTTGTTATATACTCTAAACAACAATCTAATCTTTGTGTCGCGACATCAGATCTCCTAGACTTTTCAAAAATTGACACGGATTTGCAGGAACGGGATAAAGACATATTGATTTCCATATTGAGCAAATACGCGAATAACTTTATCGAGGGTAGGTATACCTACGAAGCGTGTGAAGACGGGTGTATGTGAAATTAAATTAGTAGATCCACATAAAGTTGTGCTGCGATGTCCCCATAAAAGAGCACCTATAGAGAAACAAATAATTAGGGAACAGGTTCAAAAACTATTAGACGCAGGAGTGATTCGAGAGAGTACGTCCCCATTTGCTAGCCCTATCGTTCTTGTGAAAAAGAAAGATAATTCCGATAGACTTTGTGTAGATTTTAGGGAGTTGAATTCAAATACCATACCGGAACATTATCCCTTACCTCAAATCGAGGAACAAATCGACCAGCTTACGGG
The DNA here is from genome assembly GCA_932294355.1 of Aporophyla lueneburgensis. Lineage (NCBI taxonomy): Eukaryota > Metazoa > Arthropoda > Insecta > Lepidoptera > Noctuidae > Aporophyla > Aporophyla lueneburgensis. The sequence continues at coordinate 6,911,166 of OW028758.1, read as the reverse complement.
TGCTAATTACTTCTCTTCATTGGACATGGCTTCTGGCTTCCACAAGATTCCTATCCACCCTGAGTCAGTAGAGAAGACAGCTTTCGTGACAAACGAAGGGCAATACGAGTATCTCGCCATGCCGTTTGGTTTGCGAAATGCTCCTTCAGTCTTTCAGAGATGTATCACAAAGGCTCTTAGTCATTTACAAGATAAACCACTTATCTATATGGATGACGTGTTATGTCATTCTGCTAACATCTCCGAAGGACTGAAGCGCCTTGACCTTGTTTTAGGTGCGTTATCAGAAGCCGGGTTTGCGTTCAATACAAAGAAATGTAAATTTATGAAACAACGAATTGACTACCTAGGATATTCTGTACAATCCGGTGAGATTAGGCCCAATTCACGAAAGATTCAAGCATTGGCAGATGCCCCAGAACCTAAATCGGCTACTAATGTTCGCCAATTTCTCGGTCTAGCCTCCTACTTTCGGAAATTTATTCCTGAGTTCACACGAATAGTCGGTCCCTTATATCCTCTTACAAAACTTAAAGGACGAATTACCTGGACTATCGAACATGAAGAGATACGGCGCAAAATTATAGGCATTCTCACGTCCGAACCCGTGCTAACTATATTCAACCCAGAACTTCCGGTGGAGCTACATACCGATGCTAGCTCAGAAGGATATGGAGCAATCCTTCTGCAAAAGAAAAATAATCTTCCGCACGTTGTAGAGTATTATAGCCGCCGTACAGCAGACGCGGAATCTCGTTATCATTCATACGAGTTAGAAACTTTAGCGGTCGTCAGAGCTGTAGAGCATTTTTGCCATTATTTATATGGTAGGCGATTTGTTGTAGTTACCGACTGCAATTCACTCAAGGCGTCGAAATCGAAGAAAGACCTAACACCCCGCGTTTACCGATGGTGGGCTTATTTACAAGCTTACGATTTCGATATTATATACCGCGAAGGAAGTAAAATGGAACATGCTGACTACCTGTCCCGAAATCCACTGTCAGATTCTGCTGTTCCTATCAGTCCTGTAAAGCCTAAGCCTAAAACTGTTAATTATGTTGAACTACATCAGGGCTGGCTGTCAGTTGAACAGAAACGTGACGCAGAAATTCAGGATCTTATCGCAAAACATAATAACAATAGCTTTCCCGAAACAGTAGGTCAAACATATGATGTTAGAGATGGCATACTCTACAGGAAGATTTCTCGTAACAAAGCGGTTTCATGGCTACCCGTAGTTCCACTGTCTCTTATTTGGACACTAATTAGTCACGTCCACAACGAATTACAACATTTAGGCAGGGACAAAACTCTAGACAAGCTGTATGAAAGTATTGGTTTCCCGATATGTCTAAATGTGTACGGAAATTTATAGATTCGTGTATCATTTGTAAGGCATCGAAAGGTCCATCGGGTGCTCAGCCTGTTCAGCTTCATTCGATTCCAAAAGTATCCGTGCCTTGGCACACGATTCACATCGATTTTTCGGGGAAGCTGAGCGGGAAGAGTGACCGAAAGGAGTATTGCTCGGTAATAATCGATGCCTTTACCAAATACGTTTTACTCGAACATACTTTGTCAGTCGATTCCAAGAGTGCAATATATGCCGTACAAAAAGCGGTGTGTCTTTTTGGAGCCCCGAAAAGAATCATCGCAGATCAGGGCCGTTGCTACATTAGCTCAGATTTTAAGAGCTTTTGTCAAGAGCATAAAATAGACCTCCATTTCATCGCGACTGGTACGAGTAGGGCAAACGGCCAAGTTGAACGAGTGATGCGTACTCTAAAGAGCCTCCTTACTATCATTGAAAACGACCCTAACAAAGCATGGCGTGATGAATTAGGTAACATCAAACTTGCTCTCAATAGTTCTAAATCAACCTTTACCAAATACTCACCGTCAGAACTAATGTTTGGAATTCGTTCTAATTCTTTAGGTATGTCTAAGTTGAACGCCGATAATATAGATCATGAGGTTCGCTTAGATTTAGATTCGTTAAGAACTGATGGATCAGCTAACATTTGCAAAGCTGCTATATCTGATACCCTTCGGTTCAATCGTGGTCGGGCCACAATAAGACCTTTCTCTAAAGGAGACTTCGTTTTTATTAAAAATTGTGAACGGAATAAAACAAAATTGGATAGGAAGTTTCGAGGTCCATATGTTATAGTAGAAGTACTTGAAAACGATCGCTACGAACTTAAAAGTTTAGGTGGTTCTCAGAGAACTTATAAATACTCTCACGAGAATTTGCGCGCAGTACCCCAGGGACATATCGGTTTGATCGAAATGGCTACTATTCTTTTAAATTGTGAAGAGGCCGAGACGGCGTCGGAAGATGAAGAAAGTATAACTAATTGAAATCATGACAATGATAACTACGCCTTGACCGTATGCTCAAACACTGTTTCTGCCGATTCGAGGACGCTCACAGCAGGCTCAGACACTCTCAGTACATGCTCAGGTCCTGAGACTTGGGAAATATTGCATAAAACTGAAATTCACACAGAACAAGACGATTCATAGTCGTAGGTAAGTGGAGCGACCTGTAAGAATCTCTTTCCTGCGAAATAGTCAGACGAAATATGTCGTCCGAGTCAGTATCAGATTGACTTGTCTCTGTGCTTTTGTTCTATGAGACGAAATATGTCGTCCGAGTCAGAGCCCTTTAAGTTGACTGACTTGGTCTGGATGTGTTGCAGATTATGGTAAGACGAATATTGTCGTCCGGTTCACATCCACCAAGGGATTGACTTGTCTAATAGTACCAATTGTGAACAGTTAACCTACATGCTGTTTAGTGACGAGGCTGTGTCATCCGGCTTAATTGTTGCGAGACACTCGCCTTAAGTTTTAAGTACCATAGCGCATTGTGATAATTGTAATAAGTCGTCCGTCAGGATGTCGAACGGACTATGTACGGTACGGAGCAATATGCTGGCCCGTAGGTTCGCTCGATGTACCACGGAAGTAAAGTTGACACTTTTTAGGGCATATTGTCAATCTTTTTACTCGAGCGGCCTGTGGGTCCTGTATACGCAACGAGCCTACAACGTCCTGCGTATTCAGTATAATAATGCCTTCAGAATGATGTTGGGGTTGCCGCGGTACTGTAGTGCGTCGCAAATGTTCGCAAATGCGCGCGTTGACGGTTTCCACGCTATAGTTCGCAAGAAAGTGGCGTCATTATTTCAAAGACTGCGCGGTAGCACCAACAGCATTTTGCAAATGATTGCATCACGTCATGACTGTCCCACTGAGTGGGAATAGACAGGCACACTGGGTGGGAATAGTTACTGGAAAACTATAATTACTTATTCTAGTTTTATTAAATTATGTATGTACTAACATAGATGTTAAGAAAATTGTTACTAATACTTTTATGGATTCTGTCCGAAATAAATGAATAATAATAATAATATGTACGATTGCAACTCATTGTTTCAGAAAATCGCCCGAGGACGGTCGAGTGTCAGTCCGGCCGTGACGGTGCATCCGTCAACGTCAGACATCAGGTTGACTTTTAGCTGTCAAAGTCAGCCTAGCGAAGCGTCATTTTCGATGGTTGTGAGGGCGGCCATCTTTACACACTGTTATTCGAGACGGCGCCTGCACACCACGCTTGTGACGAATCGCTTTGCATCCGAGTGATAGTTTAATCTAGTGTAGTAATTACGTCGGTATCGTGTTGCTTAGACTGTACATTGGTAATTTGGCTGTGTATTTCGATTATTAAACCCTGTGCTGATTAAACAACTGTGATTGTAACAAGGACTTGTGATTTATCTGCTCACGCCCACCTGCCTACCTACCTACCCAATACATCACACAAGATGAGTTCTGATGAAGGCCCTCCTGCCCCTTCATATTAAATAATACCAATAACACATTTTCTAAATCAAACATAATATATTATAATGAGTACGAAATAACTTCTTGTCAACAATGATTTATAAAAGACATCACGCGGGCCATATATGATATGTTTGAAACCGAAACGACAATTAGAATTTGTGACCATTGAAAAAACATTTCACAAAACGAGGGAAACAGCTTACTAATGTGCGCCCCTGCACACTAGGGTCAGTGTTCACTTCTACACATCATTGCATTACGACGAACACAACAAAAATTCGCTTCCTATTGGTCAACACGCATGTTACGGTGTTCGAGTCGAGAGCCGTGCTATGCGATTATCGCCTTAAAGGTGAGCATGCGGAAGTTTGGTCGATAGTACATGCATGACAGTTACACTAATATTATAAAAATAATGAAAAAGAAAACAATTTTAAAGAAAAGAAAGTAAAAAATTAAAATGAAAATAAAAAAATACAAAACTAGTCTAAAAGTTTAAGTGTCTCATATAAAAGACTACGAAACCTTTTCAAAGACAATGTAAATATGAACGCGCGCTGTGTGTGTTGAACGCAAAACTGTGAATAGAAGGATAAAGCTTTCTTCTCCTATTTTCGTCATTATAATTTAGATAAGGCATTAACAAGGTTAAGGCCAATATGTCATGTCTATGCATACTGTAACATTTTTTTGTTCCAAAATGCAGTACTACGACACTTTTAGTAAAAATGTTGTAGTTGTCTTTGTATACATGACTTAATAACAGTAAAAATTGAGAATCATACAGAAAAAATAATAATTTCACATTATTATTTTTTCTGTATGATTCTCAATTTTATCTTATGTATGTAAACAAAGAATTCCGAGTCCAATCATGTCGAAGAGTGAATTTCATAAAACTGTAGTTGACTCTTTCTACTTTGCTGCCCGTCGTACTGTCTACTGGAAACGTATGTTTACTCTTTCGTAGACGAGACCGTGCTACGCCTGTAAAAAGTCATTGTGCGTTGCTCTAATCGATCTATTACCACTATGTCCGGCTTATTGGCTACAATAGTCCTGTCAGTGATGATAGGTGATTCCATTTTCGAGAACTGAGTCGGGCACATATCTATACTGCGATAATTCTAATTCCGCAAGACTGTATTTCAGAGCAAGCTGCTGGTGGATAATCCTGGATACAAGAATGTGTCTATGCAAGTAGTCTTTGTTAGCCAGACGAGAACAGCCAGAAATAATGTGTCGGATTGATTCACCCGGACGGTGGCATGCCCGACAGATGTAAACTGTGCCATCCTTCACAATATATTTCCGGTAGTTGCTTGTCATCATAACTTCGTCAATAATCGCAAAACCAAAACCTTCGGTTTATCCAAATAGATCTCCGAAACGTAACAAGGATACTTATTTATTTATTCATTGCATTCCATATTGTAAAAAGGTGTTACAAAAGGCTTAAAGCTAAGTACAAAATATGGACCCTGTAAGGGCACAACAAAACTACAATAATAAAATATAAAAAATCGAGTTATTTAAATTAATATAAATTGAAATAAAATTAGGATAAAATAAGGAAATTAATTACAATCATGTCAAGTTAAGAGGTCTACATTGGGTCCATGTAAAATCCGGTAAAAGTGCCCGTGAAGCTCCTTGCTTTGCGTCCCCACGTCGGCTTCTAGGAAGTATTCCATGAGACTGTATATCTCACGGTTGTGCAGGGTGCATTCAACAAACCTCTACATCCGTGCACTTCCGCGGTATATACTGTCTCATCACCGATAACCGTGAGTGATGCATTCGATTAGTGGTCAGCAGTATGCAAACCCGTCTATCCAGGGCGTCAAATTCCATCTGAGTCCATTTGAGTATGCTGAAAGAGTACATCAAAACTGGCATAACCCAACCGTTGAAGGCCTTGTTGTGCCTGATAAAATGTAAAGGTGGTGAAATATAACCTGACCACCTCTCCTTATCCGATAGCCTGTACCTGAATCGAAGAGTCAAGGCTAAGCAGACACAAAGTGGACTCAAACTATCGCCCTGAAATATGCCTCGCTCGATCCTTATCAGCTCGTTATTCCTTTGGATATTTCAACATTCTGGATAGATAAGGACTGTCCTCCAAACCCCCATACATAAAATTAGGAAGGTGCGCTGAGGAGCAGCTCCTTAGTACCGCGGGACCCGTTCCTACTGGATGTATCCAGTTGAGATACCCAGTTGTTGTCACTATGATTGTAAATTTTTGCTCTCAAAATGGATGTAAAAACTTTATTGACCGTCGGCAAACACGTGATCAGCCTATAATTTTTGAGTTCCGAGGTGCTACCTGATTTATGGAGCAGGTGGATAACTCCTGTCGTTGGGAATTGGGGTAACGAACTAAACTCCAAAGCAGTCTGGTACTGAGCCCCCAAGAGACCGTGCAATCTTTTGAACCATTTGATCCAGATGTTGTGCAGCCCGTCCGGCCCTGGAGACTTCCAGGATGGTAACTGCCCCCATTTCTGGTATTTGACCGCACCCTCACTCAGATCTCCCTAGTCCAGTCACCTTCGGTGGGACTGACAGGCACCGACTACATACTGCGCCAAAAAGAAGGTGGTGAAGGTGCGTGTCAGCCACGCCTTGGACCGGTTACTTCCAAGCCCTATAAACCTACCTTTCATTATTCTGGAAGGTGCGGTTCTGAGTATATCGTCAACTCGCCTCTTACACCTACGAATACGGTTTGCGTATGCATTCTGCTTCAAGAAGTCTATGCGCTGTGATATGGGACATATAGTTCTGAGGGCTGATATTAGTCCCTAAGAACGCCCGCCTCACAAAACGCATAATTTTAAGGCGAGTGTTGCCCTCTCTGAAGCAGATTAGTTTGCCGATGAGAGGGCTCTGGCCTCACTAATACGCTCTATGCTCAATTCTGCATTGCCAAGCTGATACGTCTGGTTTCGATCGTGAAGCTCTAGAGTCATTTGTGAACTTAACTTGAGCTTCATGACATGCTGCTACAGCCACGAAGTACTGAATCGAATGAGTATATCGGTGATGTCTTCACATTCATCAAAACAGTTTGACATCTGCGAATCCAAAGCTGCCACCAGCCTATTTTTATTATGCATGGGCAAACGAGGTAAGCGTGGCCTAAGTTCGGGTGACATGGACCGATATTCTCGAATAGCACCCTCCAAAGCACTCCTCAATTCATCACTGCACTGGGTACTTACGTTTGTAGCCCTGTCATCACGTCCTTTGTCAGCATAACTTGTATTAGGCTGCGGTGATACCCCAGCAGTCTGCGTCGTGGGGGCGATAAAATGGCGACTCCACATTTCATTTCGCAAGCGATTAAGAACAGTGCCATCCAACATACGATTACGTTCGCTAACCCGCACCTGATCCCACAGTCGTTGTGTCGAACGTTGACAGCTGGCACCTGTAAAAGTTACAGCATCCAAACATATAATATATCTTAGCGCATGACATTCTCATTGATGGATCTTGTCCATCTCATGAACACTGAGCCTGGAGCTGGGACTATCTGAGGCCAGTGGGTTTCGAGGTAACTACCGTGGCCGGTGTCGTCACAGCGCCCACAGTGGGGTTGGGTACCAGCGGCGGCGAGTCGGAGCAGAGTAAGGAGTTCGAAGGTAGTGGGCGTGCATTTCGTGCCGCTGATCTTCTCAACATTTCGTCGGTTCATTCATTTCGTTTTTTTTTATATTGTATTCATAGTGGTTCGGAGGTAACATCTGTCATGTCCCCTCCGAATGGGCAGTTTTCGATCAGCGTGTAACGGTCTTGGTGTTGAAATTTTTATTATTATTCCATTTTTACAAAACACATGCTACTATTTTTATATTTTTGGATATTTTTACATCCAAAAATATAAAAATAGTGGCCCATCAGCAACAGGAACCGGCATTTTTACAAAAATCATACAGAAACATTTAATAATACTATTATTCCTTTATTTGTTTTTATACATATATATTTAATATTTAAATATTTTTACAAAAAAAAAAAGAATAAAAAACATTAAAAAATATAAAAAATAGTGGTCCACTGGTATCGGGAGCAGGGTCCAAGCTACCGGTGGTTAGGGCTCCAGAGACAGGACTCCTCACGATGCGAGCCGTATCAAGAAGTACTGCCTTCTGAATCAGGCTCTTGATCCAACCACCTAACGATAGCCTCGATAGATGTTGGTCGAGGGTCTCGGCTATCAGCCCATTGGCTGATACGACGATCGGCACAATGACTACCGAGTCAACATTCCACATGTCAACAACCTCGTGTGCTAAGTCGAGATATTTAATCTCTTTCTCCTTCTGAGCTTTCACGAGGTTGCCATCATGCGGAATGGTAACATCGACTATCATTGTGCGGCGCGCTAACCGATCTATCACCACTATATCAGGCTTATTGGTGACAATAGTCCTGTCAGTAATGATACACCGATCCCAGTACAACGTGACATGGTCATTTTCGAGAACTGGGTCGGGCACATACTTGTAATACGGTGCGTCAAAATCCACTAGTTTGTATTGCAAATCAAGTTTCTGGTGAATAATCCTGGCTACTTGGTTATGCCTGTGCAAGTATTCGCCGTTAGCCAGACGAGATCAACCAGAGATAATATAATATATCTGATGGACTCACCCGGATGGTGACATGCCCAACACACGTCAACCGTCTTTACTATTAGGTATTACTAACATTAAGTCAACAGCGTATTGGCCAATTCCAGAATATTTCTTATTCACCTAAATTATACAATTTTACCTTACTAGCACTTAGCCTATCTACCAGTATAAGTGTATGAGCTCCTCGAAATAGAATAACCTTTCTGAAAAAATCATAACGTTATCCGGCCGCCCATGTCATCCTATATCACAAGCCCCTGAATAAAATATCTCAGACTAAGTTATTTTATATTAGAGTCAATTTTCTATTTGGTTTAATGTTAAGTCACCTGGGTAATACTCTTCTAGAAAAGAATTTCGCATTTAGCAAGATAAAAAACAAAACAAATTTAGCGGTTTCTGAGAGATGGGCGATTTAAATGAATGGAGCCTTTCAATATAATGGTACTAGCTTTTGCCAGCGGCTTCGCCCGCGTGGTGGTCGGAAATGGAATAAAAAGTAGCCTATGTCTTTTCTCAGGCTCTAAACTATCTGTGTACCAACTTTCATTTAAATCAGTTCAGTAGTTTTAGCAGGAACGCGAGACAGATAGACAGAGAGACGGACAGACTTACTTTTTCCTTTAATAATATTAGTGTGGATAGTGTGGATTAGTGTGGATATATTAAACGTATTAAGAACGTGAAGGGCTTGTGGCTAAGTTAAAACAGCCGCACGGGTCGATCGTTCAGGTTAAGCAGCGCTTGATCTTTACATACCAAGACCCTTCCGTGCCTCGGAAAGCACGTTAAGCTGTTGGTCCCGGCTGTCTTTCGTAGATCTTAGGCCGAAAGTCTGACAACCAGTTTTACCAAGGGGTATCGTATTACCCAGTTGGCTGTGGAGGTCAGAGGCAGTTGCTCCTGCTCCTGCCTGTTGCTGGTTAGACTAGAAGCCGACCCCAATATGGGAAAAGGCTAGGCAGATGATGATATTAAACTTTTTAAAGGCAAGTAATATTTTTGTTTTTATTTTTTTTTTTAACGCTTTAATGATGAAATCACCCTTTGTAACAATCTCTGTTCAGTGTTAAGTCATAAGTTTGCCCTTTTATCTCGCTCGCTTCTTATTGGATACCCTAGATAGCGTAGAACCGTCTTTCAATACTCCATAAAACATGACAAACTGGGCTGAGTTTCATACAATACCGGGACCCTTATGAGCCATGTGTGAATGTGTGATATTGTGGGTCCAAATCCATTGGCTTTATTAATATTCTATCCAATCCAAGAGCGGTATATCTATGAGGAGCAGCTCCAAACTACCTCGGAACCCGCTTCAACATTTTCAAGGACAGACATGATATGTTTTCCACGACATAGAATAGTTTCTAGACTGAGCTCTTTCAATTCGAGTTTACTATTATAGTTAGTTTATGGCAAAACTATTTATGGTGCGGCTTCGCTCGCGTGAAGGTCAAAAAGATCGTGGAGTTTTTTTAACGTTTTACCGGGATAAAAAGTATTCTGTTAGCCTATAGAATATTTTTTATCCCGCTAAAACGTTAAATCTGAATGATAAACTATCTGTTTGTCAAATTTGCTCCGAATCTGTTGAGCAGTTTTTGCATGATTGAGTAACAAACATCCAAACTTTAACTTTAATAATAATATAGTAGTAAGAAGGATAGTAGGATTAACTATTAAGTTATGGAATACTTGACGATGAAAAGTACTGATTGTTGCTTTTGATGAAGGAATATAAATACTAAAACCTTAATTTTTAACATTCAGACTGATACATTTCACCTCATTTAGCTCTCTTGAAATAATTTATTTTGTGAGACGTTGTTAATTTGTGCGGCATTCAATGAGTTGGGTGTGGTTCCAGTGACAAAAAAAATGGTTCAAGGGCGTTTATTACGTTGGGCACTTCTTCTGCCTATGTCCCATATTGAAAGGTTAGTTTTGATACCTTAATAGACGATGCTCATTAGACGATGTGTTTAGTTGTCAGTTTTGCCTGTTAGTCGTATGTAAATGATTAATAACTAGCTTTATTGATTGTAACATAAATTTATATCTCTCTTATAATAAATAACTGACTCAAATTGACATGTAGCATAAGGGTACACTACATAAATACGAAAATCTTTATTCCGACAGTCACAAATACGAATTTAAAAATACCGATTTTCATAATTCCGAATGATTCAAAATTCCGAATATAACAACTCCGACTTATCATCACTCCTATTTTTATAATTCCTAAATGTCAATATTCCTAACGTTTATAATTACTATTCTTAATATACCGAATTTCAATTGATCGAATAACAAAAAGTCCGACTTAATGATAATTCGAAACATCAAAAATACGAATTCCGATTATTAAAATACCGATTAATACAATTCCGAAATAAAAACGCCTTGTAAAACCAAATAGCAAGACAAATAAACACAATATAATTGTTCGTCAGAGAGAAGTATAATATTATGTTTAGTATGATGAGGTAGAATTAAAAAACATGCAAGCAAGCATGCAGCATGCAAGCAGGCATGCAGCGTGCAAGCAGACATGCAGCATGCAAGCAAACATGCAACATGCAAGCAGGCATGCAACATGCAAGCAGGCATGCAGCATGCAAGCAGGCAAGCAGCAAGCAAGCAGGCATGCAGCAACCAAGCAAGGATGCAGCAAGCATTGTTTCTGTCACGGCTCCGGCGCTGCGGGGTTTGGGCGGCCCCACGCGTGCTTATCGTCGCAGATGGCCTTAACGCTCACCACCGCAGCTTCGGCTTGCTGCCCGGCTGCGCCGGCCAGCCTCAGCCGCGGCGGCGGGCCTTCAAACCACCTGCTCCTCAGCTCGCGGGCCGCCCCACTCCTCCGCGCCTACGCGGTTTTAAATTACACTCTAGGGGTAGGGCAGACAAGACTGCGTGAAGTCGGTTTTGCAGCGATTCGTTTCTGTCACAAAATTTTGTAGCGCAACATGTTGACTTTTAGTTTATTCGGAGTATTGAAAATCGGAATGCCGTTTTTCGGACCGAGATCCCTTCGAGCATTTGATTCTTCGAACGTATGAAAATCGGAAAAGTAACAAATCGCATTGATGACTTTCGGTAAAATAAATTTCGTGATTTTTAATAATAGACATTCTTAGGTATTATGAAATTCGGACTTTTGAAAATCGGAACATCGAAATTCGGAATAAAATATTTCGGAGTATTTGGGTGTTCCCGTAGCATAAGTTATTCATAATGTATCTGACTATTTTGACGGATTTGGCTGATCATCTATACTTCTATACATAATCATCACCATTTTAGCCTAAAGACGTCCACTGCTGGACATAAGCCTTCCCAATTTGGGGGGGTTTACCATAATCGCTACGCTTGGCAAACGCTTTGGCGATCGCGTTATCGTGGTAGAATGCATAGAGAACGCTGCTGCCCATTATCTTGTAAGGCCCGGGAACCGATTACTTTTCCGAATTATGTTTGTTCGAATTTCATTTCACCGAAAACTATTGACCGACGTCTTTTTTGCTATATGCATTATTTGATATATTTTCAGATGATCGAAATATCATGTGTCATAAGTATTATTTTACCGAACTATGTTTCGCCGATTTACAAAATAACTTTTTGCTATTGGCCGAAGCCTCTTTTGAACATTTTTCATTTGCCAAATGATTTATTTGCCATATTTTGTACATGAATAATAAAACCACATTTTAGGGAATATTATTTGGTCATAAATATATAGCCGGTTACTTGGTAGCGTTTTCAGTACGAAATTAAAATATACATAGTTTCATAAAAAGTCAATGTACTCTACTACAAAATTTAGTGAGAAACGAATTGCTGTAAAACCGACTTTACGTAGTCTTGTCTGCCCTACCCCTAGAGTGTAATTTAAGCCCGCGTAGGCGCGGAGGGGTAGGGCGGCCCGCGAGCTGAGGAGCAGGTCGCTGGCTGGCAAGGCGAAGCTGCGGTGGTGAGCGTTAAAACCATCTGCGACGATAGGCTCGCGTGGGGCCGCCCAAACCCCGTAGCGCCGGAGCCGTGACAGAAACAATGCTTGCTGCATGTTGCATGCCTGATTGCATGATGCTTGCTTATCCGCACACTGCATGCTTGCTTCTTCGCACACTGCATGCTTACTCGCATGCTGCATGCCTGCTTGCATGCTGCATGCCTGCTTGCATGCTGTTTGCCTGCTTGCATGCTGCATGCCTGCTTGCATGCTGCATGCCTGCTTGCATGCTGCATGCCTGCTTGCATGCTGCATGCCTGCTTGCATGCTGCATGCCTGCTTGCATGCTGCATGCCTGCTTGCATGCTGCATGCCTGCTTGCATGCTGCATGCCTGCTTGCATACTGCATGCCTGCTTGCATGCTACATGCTTGAAGCAAGCATCCTTGTTTGCATGTTTCTTACTGGGACTCACTTTTGTTCATAATCAACTGTTTCTCTGTATTTAGTGCCACTACATTTAAATAACTAATTAATTAAATAAAAGAGTAGGTTAATCTGAACAGTGGTATAATGAATGTTTGGAAACATAATACTTCGAACAAATGTTATTTCGGCCAAGTGTAACTTTGGTAAAAACTTTTTCGACCAAATAAAACGTCGGAGTAACGAAAAAAGTCGAAATGATAATAGGTTAACTGATACAGTGGCAGACGTGACTTCGATGAAGTAAAAAAAAAAGAAACGATAATAGTTGAAAAGTTTTAGGTGAAATGAAAATCGGTCAAATATTTTTCGAACTTATGATAGGTAACCGTAAGGCCCTTATCACATATACTTTAAATTACATTGCGCTTACTTTCTTCAAGGTAATATTAAATAGTAATGAATATAAGATGCAGGTTGCAAACCCATGTAAGATTTGTAACCTGCGTCGTATTTATGGCAAAAGTCCTGACCAAGTTCAGTTTCTGGTTAATGTCCTTAATGAACAGTTTCTGGTTAATGTCCTTAATGAACAGTTTCTGGTTAATGTTCTTAATGAACACGAAACTATTACCAACACTGAACTATTAATTAACAACAACAACAAACTACTATTACCCGTGAGTCTACTATAAAGCTATTCTTCGATTTTCCCACTTCCGGTCAGAAATCGTTTTGAAATCGAGATCTTTTTGATTTCAATTTCCTCCTTTTGTATGGGGCATTTTTAAAAAGAGAAATATTCATATTTTCTTCGTTTATTTAAAGAAAACGTGGTCCCTAAGTAATTTATTTGTAAGCTAATTCGAAATTCGCTCAAGTGATCGATTGTGAGAGTTGTTTTTCTACTCGCCTGAACGAGATAAGGTTGCCTTTTGCTGACAACCTTTACATTACCTAGATCGGTTCGGCGATGAAAGGTTTTGTTATTCTGACAATATATCAAATGTCACATGTCGTATTGACTTGATCTAGAATTCTGAATCGGTAGCGCAAACATCATTCTGAAATATGTTTAGTGAATCTGTAAAATATTCGTTTCTGTGATAAACTAAAATTGTTATTCGCCGCGCGAAATCCGTCACTCGATTTTCTGTTTATGTGAATAAAGTCAAGGACAGTAGAATATTATAGTAATACTTTTTGAATTCTAATGCGTTGTTTTTGAGCACGTAATATTGTATACATTTTAAAAAGTGTCATACCATCAATATTTGGACGATATCTATGAATTATTATGTTCGATGGCTAGTTTCTACCAGCAAGCCAAATTTTCGGAATAATAAAATAAGAACCGACAAGTAACAGGCTTAGAACTTGCGAAGTCTATAATATAATTCGTATATGAAAACTAGCCAAGTCAGATCTTAAGCTACAATATATTATACTAAGTTATAAGAAGAATATATTTTATGTAGTTATACAATAAATTTCAGGACTGACCATTGAACTTGGCACCCATTTAGATCTCACTTCTTTTGTCGTTGACGCTATAAATAAATTTCAGGACTGACCATTGAACTTGGCACCCATTTAGATCTCACTTTTTTTGTCGTTGAAGTCAACAACCAAGGCATGTATCATAACTAGCTTTTGCCCGCGACTTTGTCCACGTTAAATTTCGTGCTCCCCCAACCCTTCCCGTCGCGTCGAATCGCCTACCCGTGCGATTTTCCCCGTTTTTGCAACATTTTTCATTACTGCTCAGCTCCTCTTGATTGTAGCGTGATGTTATATAACCTATAGCCTTTTCCGATAAATAGAATAACCAACACAAAAAGATTTTTTAATTCGGACCAGTAGTTCCTGAGATTAGCGCGTTCAATCAAACAAACAAACTCTTCAGCTTTATAATATTATTATAGTATAGATAAGTTCCTGAGATTAGCGCGTTCACTCAAACAAACAAACTCTTCAGCTTTATAATATTATTATAGTATAGATATATTGAACTTGGCTCTCATTTCACATTTATGTTTTTGATGGGATATTACTTTTTGTACGTAAATTATTAGTAGGTACTTATTTATATATACCAAATGGTTTTTGTTACAAGTGTTCCTAATAGAATCAATTAAGTGGAAAATTATAATAAAATGATAAAAATTTACCAGTTTCTGATTTATTCCTTTGTATTCACCTAATTACCTATCTGCATGCCAAATTTCAACTTTCTAGGTCACCTAGAACTGGGTTAGAGTTTTGATCTATAGGTCAGTCAGTGATAAAGATGACGATTTTTGGACGTTAAAATCTAAATAACCGTTTGAGATGTGTTTATGAAATTTGGAGCACATATGTATCTCGCAAGTTTCACTATATGAGCCAAATTTCACAAGTTTATGTGAAACAGTTTTTGATTTTTGAGTTATAAAGGGGTCAAAAGTGGCTCCAAATGGTTCGTGTAATATTACATACACACGGTGCTGCTCGCCAGTTCTATTACTTGAACTTGACTTGACATGGTACCGCGTGTCTAGGATATTTCTATTTTACTTTTTAATGCTCCAAGTATAAATGCCTATGTTAAAAGTACATAATTAGAAAAATATCTTATTATTTTTATTGAATTATTACAAAAAGTATGAATTCTCAACCTTATTTCTTGCCCAACAGATGAAATGCAGCTGCCACTAATGCCACACCAAAAATTATAATAATAGGGCGTAGAGTGTGTAGAGAGAAATTTAATTAATCCGGCAAGCAGATATCGACTAGGAAATTGCTCATTAAAAGTTCCATGGAAATTGCATTATGATGGCGTATTGTGAGAAACCTTATCTGGAATAGGTGTTCACGATGATGAGAAATTGATTGATAAACTTACTATGTGGATCGAGTAGTATATACTGATGATGACTCTCATCTTACTATGAAAGGCAGTAATAACGTAAATGTTCTGGTCTAAGAAGTTTAGTTAAATATTATTAATAAAATTTATGAATATTATTAATAAAATTTATGATCTGGATATTTTTTGGATCAGTCACAGTATAGTTTAAAAACTGTCTCGTCTAGTCGTCATCGTGTTTTCAAGTAGATGATATTCAGCTACATATGCAGTAAGAAAAATATGACAGCTGACCAATAAAGCGACAGCTAGTTTAGTTAATTTGCTTATTTACACAGTAAAATGTTTTATGCGTTTTTCTGTGAGGTTTGGCAGCCCACGTAGATTCAGTTTTCATTTTACAAAAGAAGGCAATCCGCGCAATCTATAAAATGGGGCTTCGCGAGTCTCTTAGAAACAAATTTATAGAAATTGATATACTGACTCTACTTCTAGGAAGGAGCAGGTAGATATAAAGTCAGTGTTGACCTTCTCCATAAGATTGGTGACATCTCAGTTTAAGGTATTCCAAGTTTGGGAGAAATGTTTCATAGATTCACGATCCATGACTTCTTGTTTCCTTCCCCTGAAGCTATAAGGATTAGATCAGTTGCAGTATTTAATATGTCGGGTAGGGCGGCCTTTGCGTTTAAAATTTTAAATTGCCGCCTGGTATGTAATGAGACATCCCTTATGCCCGGTTTCTGAAGTTCCAAGATAAACTCTCAACAACTATTCATTCAATAAAGTTATGTATAAAGGCTCCTACATACAGTGCCGGCGGCAGGGCCGCCGGGCAAGCCACCGTGCACCCGGTGGCATTCAAAGCTACCGGGGGCGGCTTTTATTGCCGCCGGCACTGTGTGTAGTAGCCTTAAGATAAACGTCGGTTAACTGTCACTGCGTTTCTGAATACAAAACAAACCATTCTATAACTATGAAACTGTCAACTAGTTTTTTAGATGCCGCAAGATGGGTCTGTTTATGAGATTGCATCTAAAATTGATTTTTATTATTTAGATGGTCTTTAAAACTAGCTTAATATCTAAACAATTTTTTTTTCAAGGATAAATAACTGGCTTAATATTAAGTCATTATTTTATATTTATGGGTAAAATATTTTTTTCTATTGTCAGTACTCAGTTCATTGTTTATGATTCCTGATATTAATTTTACTTCGTTGTCGGTTACATGTCTTTCGAATAAATAATAACATAATGGAATCTGGAAAACGTAGTAAACATTTTACTGAAAGAGACACGATGCTTCTTATCGAAGTGCACATTTAACTCGAAATATAAATGTAGGTATAGCCAAGTTCATATGTTTTTTTTTTTATTTGTGTCCCCATTGTACGTTAATAGTTGTACCTACAATATGACAATTTTCCAGTTTGAAAAGAGAAAGTAAGCAACCTAAAATATTGCTTCAACAATAGCCGACGGACATGGTTTGCTTCAGAGGAAAGGGGTTGATCAACAGAGTCTATTACGATTTCTTGTTCAGAAGCGGAATCAATTATTATCAGTGAATCATTTTGCGTTAGAGCTATATTATGTAACACAACTGTTGCATCAATTACAAGTAATGTGTGATCTAATTTTGACCGTAATTTTAGAGAGGCATTGAAATCTCCTTTTCCACACACCAAATGTTCTTTCAACTGTTTTTCTGGTCTTTATTTGTGCTTCATTGTAACGTTTTACCGCATTTGTAGCTGGATTTAAGAATAATAGTTTCATTATGAACTTTCTACAAAGATAAGCACTGTCTCCCATGAGGTGACCATCTATCTCATTATTATCGAGTCGCGCTTGTAGGAATGAGTTATGATACACGGTACTGTCATGCAACGAGCATCCATATCACGAATGTATAACTTTGCATCACATAGGTACAATGTACACATTAATATAAAAGAAACTGTTGGGGTTTATATCCAGAATTATTTTGAATTAAAAGCTTCCGATGATTTAATAGTTGTATTCCGTGCAAAGACAAGATGAAGAAGAAAAAAATAACATTTTTGTGCATTATTGCTCAACAAACTTGATTAGGCGTTTGATTAAAAGCGAGTTGACATACCTAGTTTGAAATAAAACGTCAAATAAAGTTATGGAACCGATAAACGCCACACATTGGTCAGATAAAATAACCTCAGTTTAAACGGAGTTTATCTTACATTGCGGTGTTCGGAAACGCAAACTGTCAAGTTATCGAACCAATAGCGCTAATGAACAGATAAATTACTGATACGAGTACCTCAGAAACCGGGCATTAGTCGTCCGTAACAGTGCTCTGAACCCATCAGCAGTCCATGTGGCCAGTACATTGGTAATCTCTCCTGCATCATCACCCACTCGAACTATTAAAAATATTACATTGCCCGATGACCTTGTTGATTTGACCTCAGTACTAGCTTTTGTAAGTTTGGGGTCATCTACAAAAACAAAACGCAAACAAACTGAAGATAAAGCAAGAAGAAATATGTGTAGCTGAGGTATCCACATTTTTGCCTATTCGTATTTTATTCTCTCTCTGAGAGTATAAAATAAGCAAAAACGTTGTAAATATATTTTAATCGTCTAGGATTAGGAATTAATATTTATTTTGAAAGAAAATGATGCACTTAGCCGGCTGATGCTGCTTTCAATAGTTATTTTGTGTGATTATGACCAGTAAGTGCGTATCGATTCTCAGCAACTGAATTAGGATCACTTAACTTTCAAGATTTCGATTACAGAATATAACAAAATAGCTTTTCCTAACTACAATGCACTCGGTGTGCGATCAAAATATAAATGAAACCGCTGTTTGTATTTTCTTTTAATGTTGGTCTCTTCCATAGAAAACGTTGCTTATATTCATAAGTACTTTGTTCTATAACTGTTTTTCCAGGTATTTTGTTTACACTTTATACACAAAATGAAATTAAATGTGCTATTTGTGATGAAATTCGGCAGTTAATTTGATTGTGTGTTTCTCATTATTTAGTAATAATGTTGGATGTCTGATGATGACTGGTATAATAAATAAAACATATGTCAAGCTTACTTCTATGATTGGTTCAAAAACAAACTATTTTTTATTCATATTTAGAAACTTATTTTTTCTTTTTCTACGAAATATTTATATTTGTACTATTTACAATATGATTTAATTCAGAAATCATTTAAAACGTGGACTTTGGTAAAAGTAACACACGTATGGTCCACCCGTCACAGGTTTTTTTTTAAAGGTATCTCGTACTTAACCTATTGAGGACCCGTCACAGGAGCCATCAAACCATTGATATATCGCATCATTCGCGTCACGAGTATGAGTCACAAGACTAACGGCGTGATTCACGCTAAGTTTCGGGTTTGTATTAATTATTTAAAAATGTTAAAAGAAATAAGAAAAAGTAAACAAAACGAATTATTAAATAAGCCAGTACGTATTTTTTGGTACGGAACATTACAATTTAGGTTAAAGAAGGACCTGTTTACTACCAGATTTTTCTAAAACTTGGGAAAGTTTATTTAAATTCTACACAATACAAAGTATTTGTATTGAGCTTAAGTATGACATACGTATATTTTTCATATGCAACTCGCATGCAGGGATTCGTCAAAAAAATTCTTTGAACATATTTTTTTGGATTCGAACGATTTAATCCCCTTCTTGGGTCATGTCTAGTGTCTGCAGACAATTCGATGTTTCTTCTTTTCTGCAAGATCCGCTCATCGAATGGATTAGCAAGTTGTCCCCAATAGTTCTTCAGTTCTCCAAGGACCATGAAGTTTGATGAGTGTAGATTTTCTGGTTCTTGCAAGCCCTGGATCTCCTTATCAATGCAAGGCGCTGCCCTTCGTTGCTGGCGTATGGAGCTCTTCACAGAATTTTTCGATCTTTTTCTTGGAAAAATCTTATCTGTTCTTTCTTAGAATTTCAATTGCCACTGAGTGATCGCACATTTCATATCAAAGAGACATGTCGAATGGTTGATTTTCTGATTTTCATATTAAACTGTCTAAGTTTGAATCTCTACTGGGATCAAGAAAATCTAGACAGAAGAAGTGAAAGTAAACGGAGATAAGTCTCCGGGCTAACCAAGTGAGGAATATTCCAAACTATTTTTTTTTCTTTCATTTTAACGTCCCGAAGCCATGATGGATATTGAAGTAGGTCTCTTAGTTTATTTTCCTAAATACTTTGAATATTATACGAGAGAAATAACTCGATAAGTTGGTCAAAATCGTCACTACTCGTACGAGTTGTTTTATAGGTATAATAATTAAATATACAATATCTGGATGACCGAGCTTTGCTCGGTATTTTTTGGTAAATTGTGTTTAAAATAATAAGTTTATGCTCAAGTTGATTATCGAAAAGTTGGTCATTGAAAACACGAATAAAACGACATTTTCTAAAAATGAATCCCAGCTAGATCGATTTTTCGCCCCCGAAACCCCCTGTATACTAAATTTCATGAAAATCATTGGAACTGTTTCCGAGATTCAGATTATATATACATACATATATACAAGAATTGCTCGTTTAAAGGTATAAGATAAATAAGCAAACTTGTGACATACATAACGGAATATCATGCCTGAACAAGATTTTGAAACGCTAGGCCTGAGGTGGGAATCGAACCCAGGACAGGAGCTCCGACTACAAGTTACGTTATATTCGCTCATCCTACTAATACTTTAACATCCACCGGGTCTTGGTGAATCTTTTCTAAGAGCTAGCTTTCATAGTGCCACGTTTGGTAACATGTGACCCTAAAATGTGCCTGAGTGTCGTTATTATGTGTGTGTATGTAATGAATAGATACACACACATAATAACGACACTCACACTGCCGCACTAGCGATAAGAGCAGTAAGTATGTTTTGCGTAGTTTTGAGTAATTGGCGCGCAAAGTTTTTGTTACAATTTTGTTTTTCCGGACTTCTTTTTTTAAGTTATATTAATTGTGATGGTTGAAACGTGTAGCCCAAATAAAGCGCTTTTATATTCTTCACTCAATAAAATTGTATATATATTAGAATAGTTTTAAATGACGAAAATCCTTTTATATCTAGTGTTAGTTGAAGCAAGTGAAATATCAATTGCTTAGAATAATAGCAGTAAGTAGTAAGTTACTGCTGTTATTATAAGTAACTCATAATAGGTTTATATTATAGCTTAGAAATAAAAACAAAGTGTTAGATTAAAAACGTTTATGTTTATTAATATTTCTTTACTTACGTATTATTATTATATTAAATAACGAGGTTTCACTAGTTTCACTATCTGAGAACAATAAAATTTTAAGAAAATAAACTATTATACAAATTTAAATCAGTCTTTCTTACTTTGAAAGTCTTATAAAATAATTATATTTTTTTTTGAGCTCCATTCTACTCTCGTATATTATTATAATACAAAAAACTTTAAAAAATATATAAACATTGGCAAGTTAGCCATATTTCAAAGTAACAAACAAAAAAATCAGCCTTTCTACGTTTACAATTTGAGATCAAACTAAGTTAAAATACTAGAATAAAAAAAATCAAACATAATGTAAGAAATAAAATAACAGAACCTTTTTTTGGGGTGTCATGATATAACAAAACACATAAAACTATC
This sequence comes from Aporophyla lueneburgensis, assembly GCA_932294355.1. Taxonomy (NCBI): domain Eukaryota; kingdom Metazoa; phylum Arthropoda; class Insecta; order Lepidoptera; family Noctuidae; genus Aporophyla; species Aporophyla lueneburgensis. The sequence goes on along the minus strand of OW028758.1, from coordinate 6,889,766 downwards.
TAGCAAAACTTAATCTATATCACTGACTTTATCTGAAACCGGTAAATTTAACCAAAACCCCTTTCTGTTATCTGGCATTAATTCTAACAGTTTCTTTAAAATCTCAGTCTTCGTATATTCTGGAATCCCTCTGGGTGTCAATTTTGAACTGAATTCAGGAAATGTTCTTGATTTCAGATACTTCAACTGTAAAAAGTTTAAACTTTGTACTTGTTCGTCAGCATGGTTAGTTTTGTATTGCAGTGTGAACTCGCCTCGATTTGCGACTAAAACCATAATATCTTTAAGGTACACTCTAGGTTGTACTTTCCTCATTTTATGTTGCGAAGATAGGTCGATATAATTGTAAAAATTATCGACTTCCATTATTTTTACAATGGTTTTTCTTGAGTTCGCTTGCTGCACTGCATCAACGAAGTCGTTAAAATCATAGACCTTATTTTTTCTTTGTAAAGCCTGTTCCACCTGATGGTGAAAGCTGTCTGCGGACATAAAAGTATGACCAGGTTCAAAATACTTCAAGGTGATTGTTTTCGCATTTATTTCATTGCTGTTAATAATATACACCAGATAACTCAAAATAGCCCAGTTTTTATTTTGTGCAGAACAATTATCCATCCATAATACGATATTATCAGCATCACGTTTATGTAAAAGAAATGCATTTAGTGTCGAGATAATATCTTCCTGTTTTCTTCCAGTTATACTCTCGTTCCAGACGGCTGCAAAAGGCACGTTATCTTTTTTAGATCTTCCTAAAGGTACAAAGCTTTCGTTGAAGGCAATGACTCGTGGACAAAATATTGCGCACTTAAATTGCTCCATTCGCGGTATCATTATTACTTTTTGTAAATCTACGGAGTAGTAGATGGAACCTGTTGCCTTTTCAGCTTCCTTAACATCATTTTTGTACGCCTTACGGGACTGTGTATATCTGGATTTATGGATTGCAAAACTGGTGCAGAGCTCACAATCCATGTTTTGTAATTCATGATTTTTATGGAATTCGAATTGGGCACATACTTCGCATTCCTCATTTCCTAAATGTGCAAAAGAAATATTCATTTCTTCCCGAACGACTTTCCTAAATACCTCGAAGGAAACTACTTGTTCTGGAAAAGCATTACAAAAGTTTTGATGCATTAAAGTAATGGTTATGTCGCTTGGTAAATACAATCGAAGGGGATGTTCACGTCTGTAATGTGAGTTAAGAGGATTGTATGTATTAATAATATGTGTTTTTATAAGGTCTTTGTCGTATTTACTCTTTCTCTCATACTTTCCTTTCTGGTAACTTTGTTTATCTATAGGTCTTTGTAATGCTAACATCAGCCTCTTGTCATTTTTAGGATTATATCCTAATGTTGTTAAAAAGAATGTTTTACACACCTCGACTTTAGTTTTTTCTTCATAAAAGTAATAAAAATACGATACATTACGCTTAGGTTGTTCGGTAGTAGTATTAGTTTTTCTGCATGCAACTTCTTTGGTATCTACCAGCGATTTTATATAATAACCTTTCTTTTCCCAACTTAAAGAAACGTATTCATCATTAATCTGTTTTCTGCGAGTTTCGCATATTTTTTCTGTGCATTTTTTTTCTGCATGTTGTTGTACACGGATCTTTTAGTGCAGTTTTTCAGTTTCCTCTTTCGACTTTTTCTCTCTCCTTTCTTCTAATGGTTCTTCGATTCGCCTTCTTTTTCTTAGCTGCCCTTTTTTTGTCAATCCTTTGTCTACCTGATTTATTTCGTCTCGTATTTTTGAAGTGTTACGTTTCTTCTGTATCTTATTTTTATCGCGATGTACTTTATTACTTTTGCTTTTGTTTGTAAGCATTAAAGAAGAAGAATGGTTCTGACAGTCATTGTAAGTATCTTCTGCTATGAAATGTGCATAACAAAGAAAACATAAGCATTTTGAGCAGGCACTAAACACTTCTTCGTTACACTGGACATACTCACATCTAGATATGTATTTGTTCATATTTTCCTTGTCAGGTGTATTTTTCTGAACTGGGTAGTTTGTTTGTGTTTCTGATGTAACATTGTTATCGTCGTGCTGGTGGCTAGTGGGTAGTGATTCTGTATTAAGTAAGTTTATGTAATTTATACTATTTTCTTTGTCCCCTATATTTCCTGGCAAATCACAAAATGTCGTAATTTCAGTTGAATAAGGATAATGTTTTTCACATGAAGAGAAGTTTATTTGATAGAGAAAGTGTTCTGAGCACAGGAGACACAAACATTTGTCACAGGTACTAAATACTTTCAATTTACATTGTTCAAACTCACAATGCTGATGAGGATTTGGTTTTGGAAGAAGTGTGACAGTCACATTCATATTATCTTGTGTGTTATCGCCTATTACTACTGTATCGTCAGATAGCGTGCTGTTCAAATCATCTTCCGGTACATAGTCTTTGTCCCTTTCATCATCAGACTCGGCAAATGGGTCTTGCGGTAAGTCAGACAAACTAATTTCCTGTTCAATAGATAAATTTAACTCTTCATTACAGTATAAATCATCGATATTTAAAGAATTGCAGCTATTCAAAGCATTATCGATTGGAACGTTCACCAGCTGTCGGCGTCCTGCAGATTTATTTGTTTGCGTTAATGACATCCGATACATAGGATCTAGTCCAGTCAAATTAGTCCTTAAAATAGAAGTAAGGTTACAATAATTCCCATAGAGCTAAAAATTGGTTTGAACGTTCAGAATACTATTATAAACGAATTGTGAAAAGTCCCCATCAATCCCCCTTGTGCAATTTTTTTTATTGATGGTGAATGTTTGCAAAAATGGGTTTTTCGCGTTTTCCAGCTATACGGTGAGTTTTACAGCAAAAATAGTTCAGACAAAAATTGTAGATCATCCGATTTTCTACAAAAAATGTATCTACACTTTTTTTCATAACTATTACCATTTCCGTGATATAGCGGTTGAAAGAATTGAAAAAAATATTTTATTCTTAATATGCACGTTAATGGACTTTTATATACATTTTTGAACCGTTATATGAGTAAACATATGAGTCCCTATATCTTATACACACAAATTATAAAATTCTTAGAATATAAATGAACGTCAAAAATTCCGCCCCCATTTTCATTTAGTCGCATGGCCTTGAGTAACATCTGTCTTCCATTCAATTGTCAGCGTGGCGATGCTAGTATACCTGCTCCGTTTCAAAGGTCTCATACTCAACAAAATACTGTTAGTCGTAAGCATTCCTTCGTAGTGACAACTCGTGGCTATCGCTTATATTTTGTAACGAAGTTTGTGCATTTTACTGCTTAAAAAAAAAAATGTCGCCGTTCTGCTTTATTTGTAGTCAACTTTTGACTGAAAGTGGAGTTGTTACTGTTGATCACGGCATGAAAGCATTAATTGATGCAAGTATTAAAAGAGGTGATGATTTTTCGGAGTACCTGAAAGACCAGGCATCTGTAAAAATTCATGTGCAGTGTCGAAAAAATTATACTCGAAAAAGTAGCATTGATGCCGTGAAAAGACGGTGCCAAGAAGAAGAAGCTTGAAGAAATATCCTCTTGTAAAACGTTGGTAAACATCAGGATCCATACAGTTTTTTGATTGTAGCATATCTTGTAGATATAAGTGTGCAGATTTAGCATAAGAGAAATGTCCCGACGCGTGAAAGTAAGGAAGCATTTCTTTAACGCTGTCCAAATGAGCTTGCCAATCTCCCGTACGTTCAGCTCTTATAAACTCCTTTGCAATCGACACCATATCAAAATATTGAATCCATAATTTTGCGGTAGGTCCTCGTTTTTCATATTATTTTAGTTTTTCATTAAACTGATTCAGTAATGCTCCAGATGTTTGATTATCATGTTTAACATCATTATATGAAATAATATTATCTATTACATTTTTCGCAGTTATCATCAGATTTTCATCAATGGCGTATCAATATCAAGTTCTTTAAATATTATTATTGTTAAAGCTAACTGAAGTAATGTATGAGCTCGAATAGCTCTCGCGTATGCATGACCGTTGAGCATTTTATCTAATGACCCAGGTGCATAAATCAGAGAAAGTATTTCTTGTATGCCGCTTCCTTGCATGATGTAACCAATCGCTCCAAGAAATGACATAATTAAATGAAATCGTCCGAGCCTGATTATGATTTTCGATAATTCAGACCCTTCAGGTGCAGCTAAGACGATTTCTCGAGCTTTTGCATACAGAGGCTGATCAAAAGTAACAATGCATACATCATGACCATAACGTTTTGCATTTTCTGAAGCACAAAGTAAAGTGGTGTATATAGTATTGTAATTACTAGCTGGTTGAGGAATAAATGGAAAAAATGAAATTTTTGATGTTGAAAAATTCATAATATTACTTGTAAGCGCCAAGCACACTACCTCATAGGTGGTGTGGAAACGTGTGCATATTACGAATAAAATATTTTTTTCAATTCTTTCAACCGCTATATCACGGAAATGGCAATACTTATGAAAAAAGTGTAGAAACATTTTTTGTAGAGAATCAGATGATCTACAATTTTTGTTTGAACTATTTTTGCTGTAAAACTCACCGTTTAGCTGGAAAACGTGAAAAACCCATTTTTGCAAACTTTCACCATCAATAAAAAAAATTGCACAAGGGGGATTGATGGGGACTTTTCACAATTCGTTTATAATAGTATTCTGAACATTCATACCAATTTTTAGCTCTATGGGAATTATTGTAACCTTCAAAGTCTTATTTGACTGGACTAATCACTGTTGTTTTTATGTTGTATTTTGTCAAACCCGATTTCCATATCTTGTAAGTTGTACACTTGTGCAGCAATTTTATAATTATTTTGGTATTCATGCTTAAAATCAAAAATTTCCTTATGATCATTATAGTCATACCAACGGGTAAAAATTTGGTCGATGTCTGTCGTATTTTTTGCTGTTTTGCGGATGATTTTATCTTTTCTAGTAGCCATAATCTGAAAAAAGAAATTAAATTAAAGCGCATGGACTGTTACGTAGTATTTGATTGATTAAATCAAGGCCATAGAAACATTGCTTTCAATGGCCCCCCATAGAAAGCAATGTTAGAATCTATGCTACTTTAAGGAAGCTTTAAGCTTTGAACTAAAAATATAAGTAGATGGGAAGTTAAATTAAAGCTTGCAAAAAAAGTTGTCATGGGACACTTCAATATCGTCACTGCTTATTTATACCAACTACCTTATTAACTACGTCTATGTTAAATCATAGATTACAATATAGGCTCACGCGTTTACTTAAATCACACTTTTGTTATTATCTACTTACGTGGGTTATGGCGCCAAACAACACGGAGCGTGTTGCGACCACGGGACTGCACAACCTCCTTGCGCGCGATCGCGGACGACACTGATATAATTTCACTGAGTAACACCGCGCCCGCGCCTCTCCCCCTAGCACACCATTTGAGTATCAAAATAGTAGGCAAAATAGCTCTTAAATTAAAATCATTCTTGCATTATATCAGCGGCAATGGTATGTCGAATTAAAAAGCTGATACTTAAAGTAAATTGAACTCTCAAATTCAATAATATATTTTTTCTTATTTTAGTCACAGTTTAATATAATTATGATTATTACTGCTTACAGTGTAAGTGATCAAGACCGAATGTGAAGTAGACCTTGCTTAATATAACCACAGAATGATGAGTTACTGCAGATATTCTAAGTATTCAAAGAAGAATAAAAAAACATACATTACATAATATATCCACAGTATGTTTAGTTACTGCCGATATTCTAATCAATTAAGACCTAATTAAAAACAAACTCTACTTATTATATCCACAGTATATTTAGTTACTGCTGATCTCCTAAGTCATTAAGGCAAAATAAAAAACATGCTTTACTTATTATATCGACAGTATACACAGTTACTGCACATAATTTAAGTAAAAGTAAAACCTAAATGATAGAGCTTTACTTACTAATCCGGGGTAACTATACTTACTGTTGTTATGTTAAGGAAGATTTGTCATTTATTGGACTTACTGCCTTTATCCTAAACGAAATTTACTGCTTCCCGATAAGCTATTAAAACAGGTGTCAGCACATCTGGTAGGGCTCATTGCGCTGATTCGGGATCAATTTTTAACTCATTTTATCAAAAATTTCACTTACTGCTAATATCGCTAGCGCGGCAGCACACGTGCCCTTCGCTGCCAGAAATGATCAACGAGAGTGACCTCCGCCAATGACTTGTGACTTATGCTCGAAGCATCCGCCTGGATTTATTTGGCTTTCAGTTCCGGTTTCACATCAGCAAAGAGTTCAATCTTTGCTGATTTTAAACCCGAAAATTCAAAACAAGACTAGACGTATGATAACGCTAGTTTCGTTAACAAATTGTATTTACACCGTGCGAATGTCAACACGCCCGGTTTAATTATTTCGAATTCAATTGAATTCGAGATAATTATACCAAAATGTTGTTTACCATAAATGACGATGTAAATAATTATTTACATCGTCATCTACTAGCTTGAATAATGAATGACCAATAGATCGAATTCTAATTTTCCTGTAAAAACTACTATGATTGTATTGTTAGATCCAGTTATTGATTTCATCTCTATATTTGATGAAACAGTTCTCCTAACGTATACTTCCCATCCCTTGATCGGGTATACTATACTATAAATGTTTTACTCCACTGGAATATTTATTTTTTGTAATTTTTATTAACTTGACTGAATAATTAGCTTACCATAACATTTACTACCAATAACGGTATCTCTTCAAGATACAAAATCTATTCGAAGCAATTTTACCATTAAACTCGTTTCCCACATCTGGAATCAGGTGCCAATAAATAACACAGTAATTTCCACCTGACAAGTTTGTTACTCGGTAGAAAAGTTTGTATTTGGCAAACGTTATTTTATTTGTAGCTCAGTTCACATTATATTGTTCTTCTTTCAAGAATTCTGTTTATTGAATACTGTTTTGAAATGGAATAACTACGCTGCATTTTCACGCGAATAACTCCGAACACCGTGTTTTTATTCCTATATATATCTCCTGACCCGATACGGGATTTTTGCTTTGAATACTACTACTCATCATTTCAGCCAAAAGACGTTCACTGCGGAAAATAGACCTCCCCCAATTTGGGAAAGTTTGCCATAATCGCCACCGGTTTGGTGATCGCATTATAGTAGTAATAAAATGCATAGAGAATGCTGCTGCTCATTCTATAGTGAGTCCCTTACTCGCCTCTTACGACACCCACAGGAAGCAATGGGATAGTACTATTTTTCACGTCCGGTACCATACGGAACACCGGCACCGCACGGAGCTACTACTAATTTGTGTATTTTTGTAAAACGTATCAGCAATCCCGCCCGTGTAGAGAACACAGCTTCCCCATTCCACAACTAAATATTGAATGGTTAAAAATGGTTTGTTGATATGAGTGGTGTTCAATACGGGTACTTACCCGTCCACTTAGATATTTTAAATATTAATAAAAGAACAGTAAGTCTCGTTTAACATTTACATACATATCGCTTGTTTTATAAGCCACGTCTGATGTGAAATTCCATTGGCACGACGTCTGACAAAATTACTTATATAAAATTAAAGTCATCATTTCAGCCGAAAGACGTCCACTGCTGGACATAAGCCTTCCCCAAGCACCGCCACTTCGACCTGTTCTGTGCCTCCAACATCCAACGCATTCCTGCGGCCTTCACCAGGTCATCGGTCCATCTTGTGGGAGGCCTTCCAACGCTCCGTCTTCCAGTACGCGGTCGCCACTCCAGAACCTTTCGGCCCCATCGGCCATCTGTTCTGCGAGCAATGTGCCCTGCCCACTGCCACTTAAGTTTGGCTATTCTTCGGGCTATGTCGGTAACCTTGGTTCTCCTACGGATCTCTTTATTTCTGATTCGATCGCGTAGGGAAACTCCAAGCATAGCCCTCTCCATTGCTCTTTGGGTGACTTTGAGCTTTCTTATGAGGCCCATTGTGAGCGACCACGTCTCAGTGCCATATGTCATCACTGGCAACACACACTGGTCAAAGACTTTGTCTTGAGACACTGCGGTTAGTGGGACGAGAGGATATTGCGTAGCTTCCCGAACGCTGCCCAGCCGAGTCGGATTCGACGATTGACCTCTTTCTCGAAGTTGGACCTGGACAGTCTGTCCTAGGTACACATATTCGTCCACAACTTCAAGTGTAGCTCCTCCGATCTTCATTGGAGTGGGTATCACACGAGCATTGGACATGACCTTTGTCTTGTCCATGTTCATTATATGACCCACTCTTTCGGAAGCTCTACTGTGGTCATCGAGCATTGTACTGAGGTCCTCCATAGTCTCAGCCTTGACTACTATATCGTCGGCAAATCGAAGGTGAGTGATGTACTCGCCATTGATGACGATGCCAGTCCCTTTCCAGTTCAAAACCTTGAAGACATCCTCCAGTGCAGCGGTGAACAGTTTTGGAGAGATTACGTCTCCCTGTCTCACCCCTCGCTGCAGAAGCATAGGTTTCGAGGCTTTGTCCTGGAGCCAGACTGACATGGTGGCGTTTTCGTACAAACACTTCAGCACCTCGATGTACCGATAGTCAATCTGGCACCGTTGAAGAGACTGCAATACAGCGCAGGTCTCGATCGAATCGAAGGCTTTTTCGTAGTCCACAAACGCTAAGCAAAGAGGCAGGTTATACTCTTCGGTCTTCTGTATAACCTGCCGCAGCGTATGTATGTGCTCTACGGTGCTAAAGCCTTTACGGAATCTGGCGGCAAAATTAAAGTAAATAAATTAAAAAGGTCGTACCTGCAGCTAAAGTATCTACTGTACGTACGTGCAGTTTGAACATAGGCAAATCACAAACAAGTTAAACAGCCCTACCACACCAATAAATATGTCACAAAGAACACAGAAAAGAATGACACCAACACAAACACATATTTGATTGATTAGTTTTAAGCTGCATTTGTTTCTTATATCGTGTTCCAGTTGACGACCATTTCTTACGGTACATAGTTTTCTTTGCAGTCGATTTCTGTTGATAAGAAACCGTTACAATAAAAAAAAAACATTTCCTTGAAAAGCGCTGTGAAGCATTTTCGAATAGATGGTCATGGTCACTACTGTCTCAGCCTGACACAAGAACATTTTTTTTATTAATCCGCATATTTCAATCTAAAAGAATAATAGGAGCCCACAATTTTGAGCACCCTATTATTCAAACTGTTTAACTTGTTTTAAGTACCGATGCGGTTTCCCATATTAGGGCAACTTTCCCAAAATTTATCCCAACTAGTATTTTAGAACGCTAATGACCTTTAGCAGGGGACAATTTGGACCAAGTTTTGAAGTGGGGACACATAAAACGTCTTAATTTTGCAAAGTTGAATTAGAACGACATTAATGAATGTCAGTTAAAATTAATAACAAAGACTGACATGAAATTCAGAACACAAATAAACTTTTTATCGTTGAAAACATAGTAAAAGTATTTAATCTTTTAAGCAGCTGATTATTCAACAACTATTAAAAAAACCGCAATAGAAAAATAAGCTGTTTAATGTCATTTGCGTTTAAGTTTTTTCCTAATATAAATCGCTAATTTTCTACTTAAAAAAGTGTTTATCTAAGTGAAAAACCGTGGCAAAAAGTGCCAAGAACCCCCAATGTCTTTAAAGTTGCCAAAATAGGATAATCTTCATCATCATCATTTCAGCCGAAAGACGCCCACTGCTGGACATACTGCTGGATATCGGCCTCCCCCAATTAGGGGAGGCAGTTACCAGACCACGCTTGACCAGACGGGTTAACTATCGCAACGTATGGTGGAAAATGCATAGAAAACGCTGCTGCCCATTCTCTAGCAAGTCCCTTAGTCGCCTCTTACGCACCCACGGGAAGAAATGAGATTGTGCTATTCTTTACGTCCGGCACCACTCGGAACACGGAAAATGATAATTCTACGGTCTTTATGAATAACAGCCGATTTCTGATTTGAGAAAACTAGCAAATCTCAACTGAGTATTCTCAAATCCTTAAGTATGCTTTTAAGTATTTTGCATTTCACAAGTCAAAATTGAATTTTGTCAAACCATAATCAACTGATTATTTACTTTTTAAGTTTTTTGATCAAACCTAACACGTTCCAATTCACGTTCAAAAACCGGTACTTTTCAAAAACTCATATTTTTTAATTTTATTATTATATTTTTTTTTAAATGTTAAATAACTTAATTTCAACAAACTACAACAAACTTATGTGAATAGAGTTTCTAATGCATATATTTAAGAAAATTAATGTTTGACGTGTTTGTCTGAATCGAATCGTGAATGTCAAACTGTCAGTATATAAACGCAAGTTTTATTCGAATTCTGTTCGTATTTTTACATAAACTACAAATAAAGTGTTCCAATTAGATCGGATAAAGAAAAGAAAAAGAGATCGTCTAACTATACTATAGTGGAGAAAGAAAATATTCTTTAAATAATATCAAAGTAAGTACAAAGCATCATCAGCATATACCGTTCCCACTGCTGGGACAGAGGCCTCCTCTCGGTGAGAGGGGGTCATAATCTACCACGCGGGCCCAGTGCAGTTTGGTAGATGTCACATATCTTCGAATTCTTGGATCTAGAACATGAAGATTTCCTCACGATTTTATCCTTCATAGTTTTTAGAGCAGTGGTGGTGATAGTGCCTGCCTGGATTGCAACCCACGACCTACAACTCGTAAATCAAGGTTTACTTGCAGCAGTGGTGACCCAACGGTATCGCCACTGGTCCGCCACTGTTGCAAGTAACACAATAACCTGTAATGTTTACCATAATATAATTTTACCTTTCACCACATTAGTAATTTAGATGTCTGTGATTTATTGCTTCAGATACCACTTCGCCAAAAACCCCAAAATGTGAGTGCAAAAGGACAAGGGCATACCTACTATATACAGAAGAAACAGGAAGCCTGGAACTCCACTCCGAGTACAAAAGCATTTGCATGTCTGGGCCTAGACATGAAACAATGCTAAAATATTTTATAATTAATAATAGGTCTTTACCTATCGTTTTGTATGAAAAAAATCATTTTTTTCATGTATTTTTATTTGTATTAATCGAAATAATCACCCATGCAATCAATGCATCTTTGCCAACGCAGTGGCAGTTTATCGATGCCCTTGTTAATATAATCAGCTGGACGGGAGGCAACAAATTCTTCAAAGGCATTTTGCCTCTCGGGTATTGAATTTTTTTCCCGCCAAGAAGTTATCCAAATTCTGGAAAAAGTAGTAGTCTGTAGGCGCAAGGTCTGGTGAGTAGGGCGGATGACTGAGAGCTTCCAACCCCAGTTCTTGCAACTTGGAGACCGTCTGCTGTGCAGTATGAGGTCGCGCGTTGTCGTGCAGGAGCAGCGGAGACGAGCGATTGACCAATGCTGGTTGGAGATGTGCCAGCTTCTCCATCATTGAGTTCAGTTCTTCACATCTGCAGTAATGCTCACCCCGTTTGGTAAGAAGCTGTGATGAATCACACCGGCGCTAGACCACCAAACAGTGACCATCACTTTTCTAGGGGTAAGTTTTCGTTTAGGGCATTGTTTAGGTGCTGAACCAGGATCCAACCAACTTGCTGAGCGCTTGCGGTTATCAAACAGAATCCATTTTTCATCGCAGGTAACAATACGGTTCAAAATTCCTTCATTTGTGTGTCTGTTGAGCAGTGCAAGGCACGTCTCGACGCGTACTTCGCGCTGGCGATCATTGAGTTCGTGGGGCACCCATTTGTCAAGCTTTTTTACCTTGCCAATTTGCCGCAAATGGACCAATATTGTTTTGACGCTAATGTCGAAAGCTGCTGCTAATTCAGCCGTAGATTGTGTATCATCAGCTTCCACAATCGCCTTTAATTCGTCATTGCCGACCAAAGTCTTCGGACGACCGCGAGGTTCATTTTTCAGGTCGAAATTTCCAGAACGGAAGCGAGCAAACCAATAACAGGTGGTGCGTTGGTTTGTAGTGTTAGCTCCTTAAATGTCGTTGATGTTGCGTGCCGCTTGTGCCGCGTTGCTGCCACGACGGTACTAATATTCCATAATTACTCGAATTTTTTACGTATCCATGATGACGAAAAAGATTGAAATGCGATGAAAATGTAACACTAATCAATAAACGAATGACTACTTTTGGAAAAAGAATTCCATGTTTTTAAAATAAAATTAATTTGAAATGAGATTTCTTAGACAAACAAAAATTATTTTGATTTGAAATGGCCAGTACTGCAGAACGGCAATTTCATAGGTAAAGACCTAATATAATTAAAGCGTCGCGCAAGAAAATATTCGGCAAATATTATGTAAATACCTACCTATCTGTGATTTTATATGTAAGTGATAAAACTAGGAGTAATTAAAAATATTCCATTGCCTACATATTTTTATTTTACTGCATATTTATTGGTTAGACTGGAAGCCGACCCCAACATAGTTAAGAAAAGGCTAGGCAGATGATGATATACACTTTTATTCGAGTAAAATAATTTTGTACTATGGGTGTTCTGACAGCAAAATAACACCCTTTTTTCTTAGTATTAATGGACTAGTCTCAATCTCAACATTGCTGCCCACATAATTTGACTCATCAAGACATTCAGAAGTCCTTTCTTTCTTGATTGTTTGGAGGGACAGGCAAGTTGTCTGTACCTTCAGAGGGTCGATTTTCTGGCATCAGGCGATCAGTGTCAAAAGACGGTGCATAATCTAATTCGTCTTTAAATACGTTTGAACCATAGGGCCAAATGCCAGCTTTTTTAAATGCGTTGCATATATTGATAGGTGTTGCTGCCAACGGGGAAGCGTATTTTACTATCCCTGGTATTTCATAAATAATTCTTTAATTTAAGTCCATCCTTGATGACTGCATCAGCAGCCCTTTGTAAAAGATCCTGAGATGTAGTTCCCCTTTGAGTTTTTCGCTTGTATGTCCTCATTCTGTCAAAGACAATAAATGCAGTATTAAGCATTACCTCAAAAAGTATTTTCTTTGTTTCATATGTGCTCGCGTAAACATATACAATATTGAAATAATAAAGATTGCTTAGGGGTTGGTTGTGCCGTGGCACATGCAGCCCCACATGAATGGCACATTTTACCCCGCTTAAGAGAGTGCGATATTTTGTCTCACATTTAAAAATCACTCTGCTCAAAGCATTAAAATGACACTGCATAGCAAACTAGGATAAATAACGATTATTTAACTAAAACTCTCATATTAAAAGCACAAAAAATGCAAGCTTGTGACCAAAAAGTATCTATACGAAAATATTTACTTACGTGGTGCTAGAGGACCCTCACATGCACTGCCACTCGGTCCGCGTCGCTGACACAACTAAAATGGCAGCCGCGTATGCCCGACTGTTAGGCATTACGCGACACAATACGATCGTACATCTATCTCTTTCTGTTTTCGAGATATTCGCGTCGGCACAATTTACCCCCGGCACTTTCAGCCCCGCTCTCCTCTACATGTTCATCATATTCCACGATGTAAGGTAAGTCATCGTTTAATAGTAGCCGGCTTTTCCTTAATTTGTATTGATTAGAGAATAGGCATGTTTTAGCTTCCAAATTGGTTTTTGTCATTTTTCTGTACTCATAGTTGGATCAAGTCCATTTCTGTAACTACTCTTACCATATATATAAAGCTCGGTATATCTTACTTGATTTCTCTTCTGCCCGAACATGGAGCGACCCATAGTTCCTTTCATTGTAGACAAAGATTTAGGCACATTATTATTCTTCGTTTTAAAATAAAGTTATCGCTTTTAAAATTTTCTGTTATAAATGTAATTTTATATTATTTACCGACGCGGCAGTGCGTGGCCAACTGTCAATCGTAATGGCAGGTATCTTGCGCGGGTGCCATCTTTTTTTCATTCGGCTTCTAGAATATGCCAGATATGCGCGCAAATTGTGAAGAAAACGATACAGTGCGTTCTGAAAAGCACTTGCGTTATATCCTCTCTACCGTTTTTTTTTTTTTTCTTTTAACCTGGTTCTAGCCCCATGGATGTTTTAATAAACTATGTAACACATGAGCAACACAGAGTAACAATATCGATAAGAAAAAAGTAAGTTTGACAAGAACAGACAGACCCTGAGATGAGCTAGGAGAGGTGAGCTTTTTCCACCACCTCTTTACTTTATTTTTTAGTGTTCAAGAAGCTTTTTCATTATAGATATTTCATTTAAGTTAAAAAAAATATAAGATATTTCTCGAACGCACTCACAAGAGAATCTGAGTCCAGATAATACTTAAATTGTAATATACAAAGTATAGTAATTAACTCTGAACAGGAACTGCTGTTATTGATTTTACATAGGCTGCACAACAGTATCGGGAATGGAATATTTCCACTGTTCCTGTCATATTAAAATCTTTTTAATTGAAAACTCCTTGGTTTTAAAAATCGAATACCATTTATTTATTTAAAAAAAGATTCTCGGTCTTGTCACAAGGTTTTGTCAAACTTGTTTAGTCGTTGAGAAAATGGAATTGACCCGAGAAAATTCAAGAGCGATGATTTATTATGACTTTCGAAGTGGTTTAACACAAAAACAGTGTGTTGACCGGATGATTTCTGCATTTGGTGATGAAGCCCCATTCAAAACCACAATTTATCGCTGGTTTGCTGAATTTCAACGTGGACGCGTCAAGCTCAGTGATGATCCCCGTCAAGGTCGTCCAATAACTACAGCCACTCAAGAAAACGTTGATGCTGTGCGTAAGCTGATTGAGGAAGATCGACATGTGACATACCGCAAAATTCAAGCAGCTTTAGACATTGGCGTGAGTCAAATACAAATAATCTCAAATAATCTTGCAAGAACAATTAGGTGTAAAAAAGTTGTTTTCCCGATGGATACCGCATTCGCTCTGTGAAGAGCAAAAAGCGGCTCGCGTTACTTGGTGCGTCAGAACTCTCGAAAGATTCCACGCAGGGTCCTCAAATGCTGTATACAACATCGTATCAGGTGACGAATCCTGGATATACGCGTACAAACCCGAAACAAAAAACCAGTCACGAGTTTGGGTGTTCGAAAATGAGTTAAAGCCAACAAAAATTGTTCGTTCATGGAGTGTTGCAAAAAAAATGGTGGCCACGTTTGTCTCCAAAACCGGCCATGTTGCGACTATTCCTCTTGAGGGACAAAGAACGGTTAATGCAGAATGGTATGCTAGCATTTTTTTGCCACAGGTCGTTTCTGAACTCCGTAAAGAGAACCGCAACCGCCGCATCATCCTCCATCACGACAATGCGAGTTCTCACACCGCGCACAGAACAAAAGAGTTTTAAGAGCAAGAAAACATAGAATTATTAGACCATCCGCCCAGACCTAAGCCCTAATGATTTCTATACTTTCCCGAAAATAAAGAATAAATTGCGTGGTCAGAGATTTTCATCACCTGAAGAAGCTGTGGACGCCTACAAAACGGCAATTTTGGAGACCCCAACTTCCGAATGGAATGGTTGCTTCAATGATTGGTTCCATCGTATGGAAAAATGTGTCAAATTTTGCGGAGATTACTTCGAAAAGCAATGAATACATTTTTAAATAGTAATGTTGTGTCACTTCCTTGATTCCCGAAATTTTCAGTGCCGTCTATAAACTGAGCAGGTCACTATCTGCCTACCGACCTAACCAAGCGAATGTGCGTATCCCGAGCACTTGACCGTGCTACTCGAACATATTGTGTGTCTGAATGAATGACAGAGTGATGGATCAGCATTTGTCTGATTATAATTGGGTTCCGTGTGTAATTTACAGGGATGGGACGAATCGAGTGTTGGGGTGACTAACCAATATCAAGCTATGCAATGTATTAGCGTTTATGTTTGCGAACAGTCGCCGTCCCAACACATAAATAGCCCACAACCAATTTTAGTGGTGGTCGTATAGAGGCAAATTATTAATCATTTTTTTAAGTGATCCTCTTAGCTTTTGAAACAAATAGACACTCTTTAGGGGAAATTTACGTTAAAAAAGACACTGGGCACTCAACTATAAAACTTATAGTTAAGTATTTATATTTAATTATAACTTTGTTGTCCAATATTCCTCTTACAAGGAGAAGTGTCATTCTAGTCTCATGCAATTCTCTTTTATACCTCACTAGCTTCTGCCCACGAGTTCGTCTGCGTAAATGTCGGTTATCGCGGACGCAGACAAAGTCACGGAATAATAAAGCCTATGTCCTTTCTCAGACTCTAAACTATCTGTGTAACAAATTTCATTTAAATCGGTTCAGTAGTTTTAGCGAGAAAGCGAGACAGACAGACAAGAGTTACTTTTGCATTTATAATCCACACTATCCACACTTCCACACTAATATTATAAATGCGAAAGTAACTCTGTCTGTCGGTCTGTCTGTCTGTCTGTCTGTCTGTCTCGCTTTCCTGCTAAAACTACTGAACCGATTTAAATGAAATTTGGTACACAGATAGTTTAGAGCCTGAGATAGGACATAGGCTACTTTTTATCCCGGTAGTATGTTCCCGCGGGATAATTTCCGACCTCCACGCGGGCGAAGCCGCTGGCAAAAGCTAGTATTATATATAGTGTGGATAGTGTGGATTATACGCTCATGGGCTTTTTTTTTCTCATATCATCGCCTCCTCCTTCGCTGCCTTTGCGTCGATGAGTTTGCGATCTTCAGCAGGCGGGCTAGGCGAGGGTGGTCTTCCACCAGTCCCTGATCTTCTATACGCAAACTCCACCTGTTCAGTTTATTTTTCACGTTCCAACATTGGTTGTGGAGTTGCGTCCTATTTTATTAGTTAGCGCTTATCAGGGTCGAAAGTAAAAATGTCCATAGACATGAGATACATTGAAATGAAGTAGCATCAAACAGAAAACAACTAAACATGGAACATCACAATAAACCGCCAAAACACATGCCAAGTAACCTTTTTGCTGCATTCGTGTTTAAGGATGCATGTTTTTAACACGGTTTTATAAGTTTCATACGTAAGTTACTATGTGTTTATGTAACGGAAATTTTGAAGATGATTTTGACCCCTTTCAAAACGTCGGATTAACTCGAAATTTGGAATATACATCAAGAAACAATGACAATAAAATAATTTTATAAATTTGTGCCATCACCCTTGCCGGGGTTACCAGGATAGCAAAAAAACCTACCTCTGAAAACTACGCTGACATACGTCACAAAATTCGAAACACCCTAAAAAATTTAAATTACATCACACAGTTTAAAAAACTAAAAAACACTCTTTCATTTTTGAGGTGTTTTTTAATTGATATCAAGTACCCCACGCTTTTTCCACTATTTTCTACTTTTTAGTTTGGTTTTCTATGGAAGCGTGTTTTGTTTTTTTGTTTTTTTTTTTTTCAATTATGTTGGCCTGGTCAACCACCAGCATATTTACAGCCCTTACTAATAAATGTATTTGCATGCATAAGCACGAATATTTATTGCGGTCGTAAGATTATGACATCCATATAACGGCTCAGGATTGCCTATTTAGGAAATGTAATTGTGCAAAAAAGTGCGCTTTAAAAACAGCACACTAGAAACTGGCAATTTACCGTGTGCTGTCACACGGTAAATTGCCAGTTTTCAGTGTGCTGTTTGCGGCCTGCTGCCTTGAATTCTTGTGTCATTAGAAGATGACCGCTGCACTACCAAAGGTGCAGCGCTCTGCCAGAGTTAATACAGCCACTTAAACGAAAAAAGAGCTGTAAACTATAAAATGTCTTGTTCGCGTCTTAAAATATTTAAGTAGAAGAGTCACAAAAATCTGTATTTTTTTCAAATATCTCGCTTCATATGGTTTCAATGATATTGACATATAAAAAAATGTAGAATAGAATTTTCTACAGTTGTCTATGTACGCTTAAACAGCACCTTTCTTGGCATAATGCAATATTCACCGAGGGTCCCAGTAAATAATATGACGTGTATACTTAATATCACAAAACAAACTAACGCATTAGCAGTAACAATCTGTTCTCACCCTGCAAATTAATATTGAGTAAGCATTCTATTTTCTAGAGAAGAACGTCAGTTTTATACATACAACTTATACTAATCGTTTATTTCGAAATAGACTGAAACGTATCAAATTGTCAAGTACTGTTGTTACTACGAATGAAAGAGCAGAAAAAAGGAACGGAGTTGCATTTAAATTGTCCAAAGGGTAACTTGCTACTAAGCAAAAGAAGACTAACGCTTTTAACAGGCTTTGTGTGTAAATATAACGTATGTTCATTTGTTTTCCTCATAACTCCTCAACTACTCGTCATATTGTGTGAGTATGGGTAGCTCGCCACCCGGTAAAGACAAGGCTCGGGTTGACGGCGCGTTGTGTTCCACGCGCGCCTCAAAGAGATGACAGCATTATTGAAGGGGTCCGCTAGGACCGATGCCTGCCAGGGTTTTGAAAGAAATCCGCGAATTTCTTTCGAAAGAGTAACCGTAGTCCTGGCATAGGCAACTGAAGGAACACGGCGGTTGGGTTTTGTTCAGTAAAAACCTAACACGCCCTTGCGCTCCACCCAGAGCGGGAGACGTCATTTGAAGATTTCCCATACAAAAAAAAAAGGATTGGTGAAGCGGGAGCAAGCTACGTATGGCTTTTGTCACTGAGAAACAGGTTGTCCTGATATCAACACCCACAAAATTCATTGTCTACCCCTCTGACGTCAGTGTAGGGGTCTACTAGGACCGATGCCTGCCGGGGTCGCGTGATTGTTCGAAAGAGATACCGTGACCCTGGCACATGGGCAACTGATGGAACACGGGTGGGTTTTAGTCAGTAAAAGTCTGACACGCCCTCCCGCTCCGCCCAGAGCGGGAGAAGTCATTTGATGATTTCCCACCCAGAAAAAAAAAATCGCTCTGACGTTGATAATTATTACAAAGAATACTTGAACTTGTTCTTAATCAAACTGGAATATACGCGATACTGGCTCGTGAACACTATAACCTGTTAGAATGTTTGCCTCGAAGATCTTTTAAATGACATAACTTGAGCCGGGTTCCGTTAGCATTAGCATCAGCAGTGTTATGTTCCGAAAGAGCATAATTGGGACCTTCGTCTGGATAATATGCGGAAGTCCGCTTGCTATTAGCGATTTCAAAAACTCTTTGCGAGTAATTTATGGCATTATCTTGCTCGACAAAATTGTTAATTTATGTGTATATTACTTCGCTCCCGTCAATTTGCTAGAGAATACTGGGTTGATCGCTGCAGTTTGATCATTTTATTACGTTTCAAAATGGCCCGTTCACACACCCAAAAGTGCTCTAGGCACGGTATTGGCCTGGTGTCCGACAAACCCTGTGATAAGTCTATCTGGCTGCTGGTCTCCAGTGAGGACCTTCATCAATTTTTAGAAGAACATTAAAATTCTTGAGCACGTAAATTCTCGCCAAGCTGCGCTTGCATCTTACACCCATGTGTACGCAGTTTATAAACTTAAGACCATACAGTCGACATTTTAGCTAAGCATTCACCTCGTCAGACACCACCCATTATGTCTTGGCTCCTGCGAATGTCTTGTCTGTGTTCTGTGTACAACTTTCACCGTTTTTCTATTATTAACTATTATCGCCATAGTGCATAAATCACAAAAGGCTAAAGCGCAATTCCTTAGCATGCGCCACTTGTCACTATCGCGTTGCACCCCACAAACAAGTCGACGGTCCCAATTAACAATGTCGGTTATGCATTTTTACCAATATTCACTTTTCAACCGACGAAAAAAAATGGAGGAGGTTATCAATTCGACGCGTATATTTTTTTTTTTTATTTTTTTTTATGTATGACCACGCATAACTTTTTACATAGTGGTCCGATTGTGACAAATCTTCTTCTATTAGAAAGGGTATACTTCCAGGGTGGTCCCATATCAATTTGGAAAACAAAATCGAACCCTAAGGGTCGGAAAACAGGGGATGATTGATTGTTCACTCACTGATTGTAATGTATAAACATGCATAACTTTATACAGAGTAGTCCGATTTTGATAATGCTTTTTGTGTTGGATAGGGTATACCTTGTCAAGTATTATTAGTACATTAAAGCCACAAAAAAAATATAAAATAAAAACTTTTTAACAAAAAATTAAACCGCCGAAAACCTGAAAAGCATAAAATAATACTTAAACCTTAAAATTTTGAGTCGGCGCTGAAAATCAATGAACAAGGATCACTCAAAGCGCCGACTCATAATTTTAAGGTTTAAGTATTATTTTATGCTTTTCAGTTTTTCGGTGGTTTAATTTTTTGTTAAAAAGTTATTTTACATAAATAGAATCACAATAAAAAGATCTATCGTACGTATTTTTTTTTTTGTTGAAAATCATGATATTTAGCCAGTTTTTAAGATAATATTGTCGGTTGTCCGCGCAACAGTGTTAGTAGTAAAACAAACTTTGAACTGCTCTACTGAACAGTAGTCTTTTTGCATAACCGACATTGTTAATAGGGACGGTCGAAATGTTTCGTTACTCTCTAAATCGATGAGAAACATGGCGTGCGTTGATTTTCAAACACGTTGAGGCGCATAAAATAATATTTGTATTATTACATTTATATTAAAGCGTTTATTGCCCTTGTAATTAAGAGAGACACTTGACCTCGGTTCCCGAAGCCTAATTTTATTTTTGTTATTCAAAGTAAAAAAACCGTAACGGCATATGAGAATTAATTGTGCAAACATTTGTGTAAGGAACACTTAAAAAGACGGATCCTTGTTATGGAAATGGGTTAAATTAAATAGGTAATACCCTTTTTTGTCCCTCGAAGGTCTCCAGTATACTCATAATTTTGTCACATTTATAATTCATCAATGATTTACTTTGCATAAATAAACCCCTTCTTCACATAAGACAAACTACAGGATCCCTGCATACTTCTTTTGCTTCGTGGTTGTTCAACACACGACAGGTGTCAAGGCCAATAAATTGTTAATTTGGGATACGTAACCAAACTTAAACTATATTAGAGAACTTTGCTCATTCTTAGCTAACACAAATACTGCCTAATTCACCGCGGTACAATTATACAACAAACTTTGGGGAGTAAAAAGATGCCGCTGTTCACTTTCAAACAAACTGAAGTGCTTTTAAATTGCTTGGGTTCGAACTTTTCGAGCGTCGAGAAGAAAAATGTGATTCAAAGCAGACTCCATAGAGCGACGAGCATACTGCACTTTACTGAAATACCTTGCAGCTAGAGAATATGATTCTTCGATTTATCAGATTCAAAATTATATTTTTTATATTGGCTTGGTTTGACATAAAAACAATGACGACAACATTTACGGCACTACGTGACTACTATCAACAGTCTCCTCACCGTTATGACAGCACTTAACTGCGGAACATGTACATATTTTCACTCTTAATAAAACGCTGCGACTCTCCACGTTACAGTATTTTAACGGTTTATTTATTTAACCTTTTATGTACACATATAAACAGACAAGTAGAAAGGAACACAAAATACAAAGGTAATGCTTATTTCTATAGAAATCTCTTTCAGCATAAGTCAACTAGCAAACCGGTATACATACATTAAAAAAAATAGAACTCTGCTTAGTGAATAAAGAAATGAAGTAAATTCTGTTTACTTAAAATTATGTGTGAACATTCGCAATATAAAAAAAAGACTAAAATAAAACTCACCAAGTAAAGGCAGCCCTACACCACTCAACTATCAGGAGAACCTTGTGGACAGTTTTTGTAGCGAAGTTTTCCAATACCGATCGGCTGCTTCCCAAGAGATTCAATTTATAAAAGTTTTTGACGACACTGGATCATATTGTGTTTTCTTTTTTGGAACTAGCATTTGCGTTTGTTAGTCGTAATTTATCCTACGCAAACGTACTACCGACCGTGATAAAAGTATTATATATATTAATCCAGGTTATATCTACTATCCGTGTGCCATTTTTCATCCAAATCTGCTAAGCTGTTTTTGCATGACTGTATTTTTTACTTCACTAAGAAGGGTCCGATTACGGCGAGGAATAAATAATGTAGCACTATATCGGTATAATAGCGTATATTATATCCCAAGAACACAATAGGTCTACAAATAGGTTCACACGAAACAAAATAAAATTCTGATCTCTTATACTTTTCGCGGTAACGAAACCATAGCGCGATCTAATTCGACGCCAACGCCATCTATCGAGCGCGGTGACAACTCTTGACAAAAATATAATATTAGATCACGCTATGATTTCGTTCCAAACCCCAACATACCGCCCACCAAGGACATATTGACAAAATGTCCTTAATTACCGCCCACCGTGACAAACGTCCGGCTTATATCAAGCCTGACCATGACCGGAAACCTTTAAATAAAGGTTTGCGTCCTTGGTAGTAGGTTTTAACACAATATAGGGTTTATCAGAACAAATATCATGCCCTTGGTTTTACATTATAACAAACAAAGAAAATAATAAATAAAACAAATCTTAAGTACAACAAATTTTAAACTTGACCTTAACTTAACTGATTACTGGCAAATAGGTAACACACACAATTTAGAAGTAGGTCTCTTAAAGACTGAAGCCTGTGTGCGTATGGTTACGACCCGAGTAATTCCGTCAGGACCCGGATGCGTCTGTTCAACCTTACCCAATAACCACTTGCCTGGAGGCAAACCGTCTTCTTTTACTAACACGACCTCCCCAACTGATGGTTCTGGATTTTTATTGGCCCATTTATGGCGTTGCAGGAATTGATTTAAATAATCCTGCGACCAACGACGCCAAAAATCCTGCGTCATCCTCTGATGAAGCTGCCAGCGTTTTAAGGTACTCACATTGGACCTTTCGTAATTTGAATCTGGTGCTAAAACGGGTGGTTCTCCGATCAAGAAATGCCCTGGCGTTAAAATGACACACTTATCTTGATCCTCGACATACGATAAAGGCCTGGAGTTGAGGCAAGCCTCAATTTGAGCCAGAACTGTTGCCATCTCTTCGTACGTCAGTGTAGAATTCCCAATAACCCTTTTAAGGTGGTACTTGGTCGATTTTATTCCTGCCTCCCATAGGCCACCAAAATTAGGTGCGTGGGGCGGGATAAAGTGCCAATCTGTGCCGTTATTAGCGAGGTACTCTGCTAGTTCCGGATTGAGGTTGGACTTCTCATCGTTAAATAAGTAGAGTAACTCGCGTGACGCTCCCACAAAGTTTGTCCCATTGTCGCTATGTAAGTCACTGCATCGACCACGTCTTGCCACGAATCTTTTGAAAGCTGTCAGGAAACCTCTAGTACTTAGTTCACTGACCGCCTCTAAGTGTACTGCTCTAGTGACCATGCATATAAACAATGCTATATAGCCTTTATAGGACCTATTACCTCGACCTTTCGATACCCGAATGTTAATAGGGCCAGCGTAATCTACTCCACTATATAGAAATGGTTTACTAGGTGTAACACGTGCCGAAGGCAGTTGCCCCATTAACTGCGTTCTAACTTTAGACGAATATCGAATGCATTTAATACATCCTTTAACATGTTTTTTAACCAATTGCTTGACACCAATAATCCAATATTTGGAACGCAAGTATGTCACCATAAGTTGCGGACCACCATGCATCGTCTTTTCGTGAGCATCTGCCACGAATAGAACTGTCAGAAAAGACTGCTTTGGTAACAATATAGGATGAACTCTATTATAACTTAATTGAGACATCTCAAGTCGCCCTCCAACTCTTATGATTCCCTTTGAATCCACGAAAGCATTTAAAGACCTTAAATTACCGGACCTTTTTCCTACTTTACCACTCTTTAAATCCTCCATTTCCTCGGTAAATTCTTGTTGACATTTTTTGATACATGTTTCTAGAGCAACTTCAAGTTCTAATTTGGATAAATGTCGTGTATTATGTCTGATTGTTACTGATTTCCTTAGATTTAAAAATCGCCGACAATAAGCAACAACTCGGACTAATCGGGATAATGACGAAAACTCAAACAAACCTTCACGTTCCAAAGAAGTCGTGTGAACTTTCACTTCTTCTAAGTGTGTGATAAGGTGTTTGGGTCTTTTATACTCTACCACCAGCTGTCTTAGATAATCCGGCCCATTCCACCATAAAGCCGTAGATTCAAGATCAGCTGGGGAAACTCCGCGAGACGCACAATCTGCGGGGTTATGTTTCGTTGATACGTGAGACCAATATTTCGTATCTAACAGACTTAAAATCTCAGAAACTCGATTTGCGACGAACGTTTTCCAGCGACTTGGGTGTCCGTTGAGCCAAGCTAGCACCACCTCACTATCGGTCCATGCATGCCAATTGTCACGTGGTATGTTCAATACTTCTCCTACTTCCACCATTAATTTAGCAAGGAGAGCAGCACCACAAAGTTCTAATCGTGGAATAGACACTTGTCTAACGGGCGCTACTTTCGTTTTCGACGTGACTAATGAAATGTGAATTTCCCCTTTGTGATCCACTACTCTCAGGTATATGACTGCCGAATACGCTAATTTCGAAGCGTCGGAAAACCCGTGCAATTCAGCCTTCAAATTGGTACTTTCCTGTTGCAACCATCGTGGGATTTTAATATTCACCAAATTGGCCAAACTATGATGGTAAGTAATCCATTCTTGTACTAAGTTTTTTGGAATTTCTTGGTCCCACTCTAATCCCGCTAACCATAATTTCTGAATAAATATTTTGGCTAAAACAATGCTTGGTGCCAACCAACCCAAAGGGTCAAATAGACGTGATATCTCGGAGATAATTTTTCTTTTCGTTACAGGTGCAGTCAACGGTTGGAGTTCTACAGAATACTGAAAGAAGTCTTTGTTCGAGTTCCAGGTAAGTCCTAAAATCTTCGTAACATCATCTATTTTTATCCTTAATTCTTCCTCTGTAGTTTCTTTCCCATCCCTTATTTTATTCAGTAATTGCTGACTATTACTCCTCCATTTTTGTAATGGAAACCCTCTCTTGTCTAACACTTTGCTTAATTCCGTGTAAATATTAAAACAGCTTTTTATATTTTCAGATCCTGTCATCACGTCGTCCATGTAGAAATCGTTTAGAATAATCTTGGCTATTTCGGGCTGATCTGAGCACTCATCGTACGCCACCTGTTGAAGTGACCGTACTGCCAGATATGGTGCCGACGCCGTGCCGAATGTTACCGTTTCTAATTGATACACTTCTGTTTCCTTTTCAGGACTTTCTCTCCAGAGGATCCTTTGTAGTACTGAGTCTGCTTTGTGAACTAACACCTGCCGATACATTTTTATTATGTCAGCTACAAGACATATTCGGTGCGTTCTCCATCGCATAATCGTATGCCGAAGTTCCGCCTGCAATCTAGGACCAACTAACATACAGTCATTAAGTGAAGCTCCCTTTGATCCCTTACAGGAGGCATCAAATACGACGCGAACCTTAGACGTTACTTTATCCTCCCGGACAACAGCATGGTGTGGTAAATAAATAGCTTTCGGATTATTCTTGTCATTTTCTAAAACCTTTTTCATGTGATTTAGCTGTAAGTATTCCTGGATAACCTTCGAATAATCTTCCTTGAATTTACTGTTTTTCTTGAATTTACTTTCTAACGACTTTAATCTTCTTTCAGCAATAACTTTCGATTCACCAACCTTGTCGACCGGGTCCCCCTCGCGCAATGGTAGCCTTACTATATACCGGCCACCTTTGTCGCGTTCTGTTGTATCTGCGTATAATTTTTCGCAGTTGTTTTCATCCTCCGTTAGCGTTTTCTTTCTCGATGGTTCTGCCTCTAACTCCCAAAATTTTCGAAGCAACTCATCGGGATCAAGACTTAAATGCATCACGGTAATATGTGCGGGATAATTTGAGTGATCCAACTCAAAGGTACCCGACAATATCCACCCTAACGTGGTATTTTGTGCCAAGTAAGTTCCGCTTACGTTTCGTTTGATTCCTTCTTGGATGACTTGGCTGTAAATTTCCGCACCTAACAAAACATCAATTTTATTAGGCCTATCGTATTTTGGGTCAGCCAAATCATCATCGGCCAAGTCAACCCATTCTACCCTAGTTACTTTCGTAGCTGGGAGAAGGGCAGTGACCGACTTCAAGACGAAAGCATCGACTGTTATCTTGACCGTGGGATCTATTCTAGATCTCATTTTAAGGGTTACAGTGGACTTGGCAGTCGCACTTTTTTCCCCACCTACCCCAATCACTGTTTGTCGCGATGGAGTTTTATTTAAACCCAAATATTGTACCACGGATTCTGTAACGAAAGAACCCTGTGATCCTTGGTCCAGCAAAGCCCTAACTATTCGATACGAGCCGTCTTTAGATTTCGCCTCGATCAAAGCAGTAGTTAATAAGACGGTTTTCCGACCGCCTCCTGTGGATAAACAGGAAACCAGTGGCTTGCTCGACCCCTCCGCTTGCGCGGCCCTTTCAACGTTACTAGTTTTATTATCCTCCTTCATCAACGATGAGGTTTCCTCGTGAGCCCTATTACTACCTTCGCCCATATCAGACCCAGAAACACCTGTTGGGTGTAACAAAGAATGGTGGCGGCGTTTACACACCTGGCACTTGAGAGTGTTTTTACAATGTTTAGCAGAGTGATTATTGTATAAGCAAACAAAGCACAAATTATGTTCCTGAGCAAAACTACGCCGAGCGTCATTAGACTCCTTTCCAAACTTAGGACAGGACGTAATTTTATGATCGGCTGACGAGCAAAACGCACATGCAACCGACTTTTTTACTACGTGAAACGACTGAGTCCCTTTTTGGTTTGAATGTCTATCTTTGTTATCGACCTTATCTAAATTTTCTAGACCTCTAAACCGATTATTTAAATATTCCGAAAACTGTTTAAAGGTAGGTAATTCATCGCTTGCGTCTGAAGCCGCATTAAGTTCCCACGCTTTCCTGGTCTCTTTATCTAACTTTCCACTAATTATGTGTATCACAATCAGATCCCAGGAAGACACATCTACCCCTAAATTACTAATTGACTCTAAGCATTCAACAGTAGTCGTAATAAGTCGCTTTATTTCCAATGCCGATTCAAACGATAATGTCTTTTGACTTAACAATCTTTTCATTATACTATTTGCCAGAAACCTTTTATTGTTGTACATTTTTTCTAACTTAGACCAAGCAATTTTATAGTTGTCTGATGTAACATTAATATTTCGTAACAACTGTTCAGCTTCCCCTGTTAAATGACCCTTTAAATAAAATAAGCGTTGTGCATCATCCAAAGATTTGTTTTCATGCACCAAACCCACAAATAAATCTTTGAATGTTTGCCACTCCGAATACTTTCCCGAAAAAGAGGGAATTTTTATTTCAGGCAACCTTACTCTACTGAGGTTCCCTTCTGTTTTAGAGCAAGAATTAGAATCTGTACGCGAATCAGTAAACTTTCTTTCGGATAATATTTCTTTTAAATCACTTTTAAAATCCACATAAAATTCTTCAACTTCATCATAAAGATTATTTTTAACATAGCTCGAATTAGCCAATTCAGGCTTTTTTATCGTGCTTAATATTTCCTTATGATTAGAAGTAAATGCGTTCCATAATTGTTCCAAATTTTCAAGTCGTGTCTCTAAATATGAAGTAGTTAAACGGTCTTTAGGAGCTTTCTTAAAATTGGATCTGGCCTTAATCATTTTAGAACTAACATCTTCCTGCATACTACAGAACGACTCCATTTTGCAACAATTATGGCACAACTTTTATCAACACAATCAAAACACAAGTCACAAAAATTTGATTTGTTTTATGTTTAAAGTTATCCAACAAATCCCAAAATTTTACAAGTGTTTGGAACAACTTTTATTTGGTTCTAAAATCGGGCATGGATTCCCCGTCAGAACCGCTTTTCACATAAAACAATTACAAGTCCTAAGCTAATAAAAACCATTAAAGTTAATGTTAAATTTAAAGTCCAAATTACGCGCACTTTTTGAGATTCTTGATTGATGTAAACACTAAACTTCCTGATCTAAGTTATAATTCAAATGTACTCACGATTTTTTCTTTTCACTCACTGACACTTTCTTGTTGTACTGCACCCGAGCCACAGCCGGCACGCGTGCTGTACTGCACCACGAGCCGCAAGCGCCTTCTTCGCAGCGCGCAGCACTGCACCATACAAGTGGCGCCCTCTATTCGACGAAATCCTCCCTCGCGACGATCCTCCGACTGCTGGGTACCAGGTTGGCTGCGTCCACGCTCCACCTGGCTGCTCCCGGCTCCAATCGGTTCCTCCTCCAACTCCTGGACACCTCACCTGGTGCCCGTTGAAGGGGCTGATCTGGACAGCGATCCACTGCCCAGTAACGACGCGAAGGGTGGTGATACACTACCACCTCTGGAAACCACCACACACACTCCCGACCACTCCGGTTCGAAGGACCATGTATTTTTTACTTCACTAAGAAGGGTCCGATTACGGCGAGGAATAAATAATGTAGCACTATATCGGTATAATAGCGTATATTATATCCCAAGAACACAATAGGTCTACAAATAGGTTCACACGAAACAAAATAAAATTCTGATCTCTTATACTTTTCGCGGTAACGAAACCATAGCGCGATCTAATTCGACGCCAACGCCATCTATCGAGCGCGGTGACAACTCTTGACAAAAATATAATATTAGATCACGCTATGATTTCGTTCCAAACCCCAACAATGACAGAGTAACAAACAAACAGACATACCGACTCTCATAATATGATCTAATATAAACATTAAAATGTCGTCTCTAATAGTCTGGATTTTGTAAAATCTATAATAGATTACTAGAATGTACGTTAAAATAAGTAAGTATATGTATGAAGGAAAATTTTGCTAGCCTATAATTATGTATGAACACAATTTATATATCTTAACCATCGCTAGGATTTCTAAAAAGAAAACATTTGAAACCTAATGATATTGCCAATTCTTGAGTGTCATTCGGAAATGCCACTTCTGTTGGATGAGCCGTAATATTCTTCAGATTTTACTAATTTTCTCAGCAACTTTAACTCTATTGTTTGCGTGGTAAGGTTTGAAATTCTTTGGTTCCAAGTACAAGGGTTAAATGCGACTATTAGAAGCTCGGCCTTCGAACAAGAGGTGCTTTTGAGTGCGGAGTCAGCGCCACTGAGTATCTTATGCAGTACATTAACTTCATTCTATATTATGAATTTGTGATGGTTCTGAGATAAGAACCTAAGTTGAAACGATGAGATTTTATTAATAGAAAAATAAAACGTGTATGAGGTGTTAAAAAAGAAACCAAACCCAACACAAAGAAGCACAACTAAAGAATAACAAATACCATGAAATTCAATAAAACCAAGATGCTAATTTGCATACAAAAGAATACAAATAATATATAGAATGTGACAAAATATTTCAAATCAAATAACGAATACACAAAGTGCGGTGTGCGTCTGAATGTTGCAACAAATGGGAGTCCAGTTCAGAATATGTCAAGCAAATATACCGCTGATACTCTGCTGGACCCTCCCTCCAGTGAAATAATTCGCCACCGAAAGAGATAGCTGGATACCTGATATTAACCCCCTCCCCCCTGATAATCTGAGTTAGAGCCCTCAAATGATACGTGTTGGAACCCTCGTATGATAAAAAAGTTGAATACATAAGTACTTCATAATCTAACCGTCATTCTTACCCACATATTAATAATTGCGGAGTAAAATTACACAAATTCTGATTTACAATTTATATTTAGAAAAATCAAGTTGAGCATAATTTTAATTTGGATTTATTTATTTCCAGATTTATACACAAAGATGCAAATATTTACTGAATAAAAGCACATTGACTTTCTGTAAAATACCTTACTACGTCATTCAGACAAAAAGCCTAGTCAAGAAATTGCGCTGAGAACAAGGCTAGCAAATCCGGAGCTGCATATTCACCACCCCTCCATAATACTACCGACTGAAAACGGAACCTAAAAAGTTAATTAGTATGTAAGTACTGTTTATAAGTAAGCACAATACGCGCTGGTTCATGAGTGATCTGTTTGCCTGTGATGGCGTCGCGTATATGAGCGATTCCACCGCGGTCGGGTATTATAACAAGTTCGTTTAGTATCTGCTCGAACCAAAATTACATTTCCATGCATAAATACGCAAACTCACGACGCAATAACTCTGACAGCGTATGGACGTACATTTTAATGCATAAGGAGCAATGAAGCACCAAAATGGGTCCGCAAAGGAATGACAACATTGAATACAATCGTTTCAGCGATAAACTGTGCACAGAGATCTACTCAAAAGAATTTTTACTAAACCACCTAAAAATTTTTGAAAATATCAGAGCCGACGTATCTGCAATTTAAAACAATATTAACATAATGGTTTTATCGATTTTGTAATTATTTCATTAATTTATTATCTATTAATTATTATTATAAAAAATAAAGACTATTTCAATTTTACATTCAATCAGCTTTAATTTTTATACGTTAAACTGTCTTTACACTAAGTAATTAAAAAGAGAACCGTAAATCACATAAACATGTAAATCCGTTCCCTACTTATAAAGAACACCGCAGTCAGTTTTTTGCCTTATTGCGTACTTTCGGTATATACTTCTAGGTACTTTATATTTATAAATTTCTTATTTTAATGGTTATGTGCAGATATTAGTTTTTTAAAGTTCATTAATCTCAAGACAACACACTTTCACACTCATGTATGCCACAATATAATATTTTTTGTACTTTCTTAATTTATTATTACGGACCCATATTTCCCTATGTATTTATTATTTTAGCGTATGGCACTCGTGGGTTGCAGCTGAAAATCAGCGTCAGGTGGCACACCTTTTTTTTCTGGATGGGAAATCATCAAATGACTTCTCCCGCTCTGGGCGGAGCGGGAGGGCGTGTCAGACTTTTACTGACTAAAACCCACCCGTGTTCCATCAGTTGCCCATGTGCCGGGGCCACGGTATCTCTTTCGAGCAATCACGCAACCCCAGCAGGCATCGGTCCTAGCAGACCCCTTCAGCGCTGCTGACATCAGCTCTTTGAGGCGCGCGTGGAACACTACGTGCCGTCGACCCAAGCCTGGTCCTTATCGGGCAGCAAGCTTCCCATTACTCGCCACCCGCAAGCTCGCGCCTACGGTGGCCGGGAGTCCGCTATCGACTCCCAGGTGGCACACCTTGTGTTGTCATTTGACATTATGCTGAGCTGAGGCCCTTTTGGCATTATTATCATTGTTTTTGCATTATTTTGTTTTTAGTTTTAAGGTTTTACTTTAAAATGATATAATGCCAATAAGCGCAATTTTCTTTCCTTCTAGATGTCTCTGATTTTAATCAGTTCGATTCCTCCGCCTTGTTAACGGGCTTTGCAGACTGCGAGACACAATAGGTGGTACACGTAAAGGTTTTCGGGGACGGAGATTGACAACATCATTTCATGCGTGATTTTTTATGGGTTCATCGCTAGTTGACATCCCTGAAGAGCTATGAAGCCACGTAATCAACATCGTCACGGGCATTGTACGATTTTATCGAACGGTAATTTGTACGTTACAATCTTGTCTGCGTGTGGTAATGTGAGCTCGTCATCCATGTCACTCTGCCACGCTGCCAATGATGCGGTAACGTGTACAAAGTGTAAAGTAAGTAGTAGAATCATTTTCCCCGGCAGAACGTTTGTCCTGCCAGGGTTGCATAATTGTTCGAAAGAGTTACCGTGGAACTGGCATAGGCAACTGAAGGAACACGGGCGGGTTTAGTCAGTAAAAGTCTGACACGCCCTTCCGCCCCACCCAGAGCGGGAGACGTCATTTTATGATTTCCCACGCACAAACAAAAAGGCAGAACATCTTTAATATGGGGAGATAAAGAACATTTTATTGGTCCCTTGCGTATTCGATAAAAATCTTTTACATTTTAATAAACACTGAGCAAAATCTTTACTTAAACCAACAAAATAGCAACCATTGGCAGAAAATATTACCGACGGTTTCCCGCGCCGTGAAATACCTAATACGCTTGAGTGCATATCTGTCAGAAGAAAGATCACTTGTTCCAGGTGTATTGTGATGGAAATATCGCAGGAAATAAAAAGATTGTTGTAATTTTTGAAAAACTATATTGTTGCATGTAGAAGGACAATGACAGGAGGAGGAAGAAAAAAAAAACTTATATGTCAACTTTAACAGATTGGCATAGTTTACCAAGGAGATTAAACCTCCAACACTGGCCCTTAAACATGACAATCTAGCACTGGCCCTTAAGTATATAATTATTTCAATACAATGTTACAATACAAACCTACAGTTTATGTTTATTTAACAAATGTAGAAAGTCCTAAAGAATTTAAAAATTTACAGTGTTTTTCTTTAGGCAGAGACTTTGTTAATACATCTGCGATCATTTCTGAAGTATTCAAATATTTCAACTCTAAAGCATTATTCTTTAATACATCACGAATAAAATGATGCCGCACATCAATATGCTTAGTGCGACTATGATACATAGAGTTAACACTCAGTTTATGTGCAGATTGATTACCACAGGCCCACAAAATAAAAAAAGTACCCTGCGCGAAAGACCAGACCACCTGTACTTTATGTTTTCGGGGTCGCTGAGTCCGAATATGGTTCCAGAATAGTGAAGTTGGTTCGCGTTTTTTCAAAAATCAGCAAAAATGCTGAAAATTTAAGTTTTTCGTATAACATGGTTTATGGTGCTTTTAAGGTATTTTTTTATTGATATCAGGCACCCCACGTTTTTTTCCATTATTTTATACTTTTTAGTTTGGTTTTCTATGGAAGCGTGTTTTTAAAATATTATTTATTTTCTACTTTTTAGGATGTTTCGAATTTTGAGACGTATGTCAGCGTAGTTTGTGACGTATTTCAGCGTAGTTATCGAAGACAGTTTTTTTGCTGTCCTGGTAGCCCTGGCAAGGATAATGGCACAAATGTATGAAATTATAGCATTGTCATTGGTCCTCGATAAGACTACAGAGTTTAAATGAAATCTGGTCGTTAAAAGTGGGTCAAAATCGCGCTATAAGGAGTCGGTTACAAACAAACATACAAGTGAAGCTAATATAAAGCGTGTAATATGAATTCAGCAGATCTAGAAACATATATTCTGAATGGTTTTATCCACAACAACTGATACTTTTGCATTTTCAACGATCGTTTACTGTGTAATGACTAATATCCGATATTTTCAGCATTTTTCCTCTATGATGAGAAAATATGAAATCAGTTGGTGATTCTAACTTTAAGTAAAGACTCTATTGATTCAGCGAGACATTTTTTGTATAATTTATTTCATTGCACATTGGATTTTCGCGTTTTTTTTAACAACTTAAACCATATTATAAGAAAAACTTAAATTTTCAGCATTATTGCTGATTTCTGAAAAAACGCGAACCAACTTCACTATTCTGGCACCATATTCGGACTGAGCGACCCCGAAAACATAAAGTACAGCTGGTCTGGTCTTTCGCGCAGGGTACTTTTTTTATTTTGTGGGCCTGTGTTATCATTATACAGTGTTAAACAACATTGTTTACCCAGAAGCTCAAAGAATAAGTTACGTATAAAGAGAGCTTCTTTTCAGCTTCGGTGCTAGAAAGGGCAACTGTCCGTGGTTTCCTACTTTCCCAGGAAACAGTACATTCTCCTACTTTAAACACAAACCCAGTGTAGGATCGGCGATCCATTTCACACGAAGCCCAGTCAGCATCAACATAGCCGCTGATGTCTAGACTGCCACTTTTAAAAGTAAGACAATAATCTACAGTACCTTTCAAGTATCGGAGAACACGCTTAGCTGCTTTCCAATGAAGTTGGCCATAACACTCATTGAATTGACTCAGTTTGCACACCACGTGAGCTATGTCCGATCTGCAACACACTGCAACATACATTAAACATCCAATTAGATTTCTGTATTCTAATTTTTCTTCCTTTTTATCAGCCTTCGACAGTTTTAGTCCAACTTCCATTGGTGTTTGAGCTGGCTTGCAGTCAGTTATGTTAAAACGGGCTAAAACATATTTTATGTAGTTAGACAGATCAAGACGTATAATCTTTACATCTGGATAAACGCATTCCCAAAATATGACTGGCTGGCCCTAAGTCTTTTATGTCGAATTCTTCCATTAGTTGTTTCTTGGCATCAACTCTAATCTGCGAGTTTCTTGTCGAGAATAATAAAATATCATCAACATACAAGCCAATAATGACTAATTCTTCAGCATTTGACTTGAAATATACACAGGGTTCTGACGACAATCTTCTAAAATTCATCTTCTTTTGTAAGACATCGTTGATTTTATCATTCCATGACTTAGAAGCCTGCTTAAGGCCATATATAGCATTGTTTAGTTTGTAAACTTTGTGTTCACTGCCTTTGACAATATAACCTTCTGGCTGCTCTAAGAAAATATTCTCACGTAAATCACCGTTTAAGAAAGCTGTCTTCACATCCATGTGTTCAATTTCCATTTATTTTTCAACTGCTATAGCTAGTAATAAACGTATTGTAGAGTGCCTTATTACTGGTGAGAAGGTATCTTCATAATCAACGCCAAAACGTTGTGTGTATCCCTTCGCTACCAAACGAGCTTTATACTTTAACATTTCGCCACTCAGGCCTCTCTTTTTCTTAACAACTCACTTGCTTTTAATAGGTTTCGAGTTTGCTGGTAGATCAGTTAATGTCCAACACTTATTATAAATAAAAGATTGGTACTCATCTTCCATT
The DNA here is from genome assembly GCA_932294355.1 of Aporophyla lueneburgensis. NCBI lineage: Eukaryota > Metazoa > Arthropoda > Insecta > Lepidoptera > Noctuidae > Aporophyla > Aporophyla lueneburgensis. Next base: position 6,854,953 of record OW028758.1, on the reverse strand, counting down.
GCATCCCTCCAGTGAACAGATTCAGAACCATTCAAAGCCTCACTCACAGTCTCAGGTTCATCTAGACTGGTGCCTGCACTTGCCATAAATGTTATTTCCTGAACATCAGCATCGTCATACATTGACGTATCTTCAGACGACGACTGATCTGGAATGTAAGTTTCATCGGAGCCATTTGTTTGTTCTAAACTACTATCTGTATCACTGATGCTAATAATACTGTCTCTTTGGTTTGTTCCTGCCCCATTTTCTGATGAGAAAAGATTTTCAGACTGTCCCATTTCAACTTCAGAACTCGCAACTTCAGTCTGGGAATTATTTGTCATCACTTAAATCTCCTCATTTGAATCAGAATTATTAGCCTGTTTTTTAATGTAAAACTTATTCTCAATAAATGCAACATTCTTAGATTTTACGCATTTATTAGGAAACTCAGGGTCAATTAATCTATATCCTTTACTTGTATCTCAATAGCCAACAAAGATATAACCTTTACATTTTGAATCTAAGTTAGTACGATTCTCGGTTAAGGCATAGGCCATCGTGCGGTCCATGGCCTCGTGCGGTCCATGGCCCTCTACGGGGCACCGGTGTGGGCGCCCTCACTGAGGCTGCGCCCAGCGCGCCGGTTGTTTGCGGCCCAGAGGGTCATGGCCATCCGGTTAATTCGGGGATACCGCACGGTCTCTTGCGAGGCGGCGAGCCTCCTTGCCGGAGTGCCGCCATGGGATCTGGAGGCAAAGGTCCTCGCGCACATGTGGGAGTGGCGCGAGGAGGCGAAACGCCGGGGCGAAAATCCGCTGCCGCGACAAATCGCGGCAAGGCGGACAGAGCTCCGGTGTGATCTCATGGCGACATGGCGGGTACGATTGTCGCAACCCAGTGCTGGGCACGCCACAATTGCGGCGGTAAGTCTCCTCTTTGAGGAGTGGATAGAGAGGCGTCACGGCGTCCTCACCTTCCGCCTGACGCAGGTTCTCACCGGGCATGGGTGCTTCGGTGGGTTCCTGTTCAGGATAAAGCGGGAGGATACGTCCGGGTGTTTCCATTGCGAGGATCGTCTGGAGGACACGGTGGAGCATACGGTGGAGGTGTGCCCTGCCTGGGCGGAGCACCGCCGTGTCCTCGTGGAGGCGATCGGCGGCGGCGACCTCTCGCGTCCGGCCCTGGTGCGAGCCATGGTACGGAGCGAGAGGGAATGGGAAGCCGTCACCTCCTTCTGCGAAGCAGTAATGCTCGCGAAGGAGGAGGCGGGGCGCATGAGGGAGTGGCAGTCTCTGCGCCCTCACGTCCCTAGCCGCCGCAGGAGGAGACGCCCCGGGCGTCGGGAGTCAATAGCGGACTCCCGGCCACCGTAGGCGCGAGCTTGCGGGTGGCGAGCAATGGGTAGCTCGCCGCCCGGTAAGGACCAAGCTCGGGTCGACGGCGCGCAGTGTTCCACGCGCGCCTCAAAGAGATGTCAGCAGCAGTATAGGGGTCTACTAGGACCGATGCCTGCCGGGGTCGCGTGATTGTTCGAAGGAGATACCGTGACCCTGGCACATGGGCAACTGATGGAACACGGGTGGGTTTTAGTCAGTAAAAGTCTGACACGCCCTCCCGCTCCGCCCAGAGCGGGAGAAGTCATTTGATGAATACCCACCCTGAAAAAAAAAAAAAAAAAAGGCATAGGCCATACAACCAAATATACGTAAATGGCTTAGATCTACCTTTTGTTTACACCATTTTTCTTCAGGTGTCATCCCCATGACTGCTTTGGTAGGACATCTGTTTTTCAAATACACCGCAGTATTTACAGCTTCTGCCCAGTATCTCTTCTCCAAGTTAGCATCCTGCAGCATGCTCCGAGCCGCCTCTACGATAGTCCGGTTTGCTCGTTCAGCAACGCCATTTTGCTGTGGCGTATGCGGGATCGTTGTCTGGTGGATGATGCCATTTGCTTTGAGAAAACTCTGGAAATGAGAATTTCAGATTCACCTCCGTTATCACTTCTTAATACTTTTATTTTAAGGTCAGTCTGGTTTTCAACTAGCGCTTTAAAATGTTTGAAGCGTTCAAAAACTTCCGATTTATTCTTAAGGAAATATACAACCGTTTTCCTACTAAAATCATCTATAAACTTTAAAAAGTATCTGCTGCTACTGAAAGACTTCACTGGCATAGGACCACATAAAATCTGTATGAACAATTCCTAAAAGTTCATTAGATCTATTTAGTGACTTTTTAGGAAAAGGTAATTTATTAAGTTTTCCTTTGACACAGCCCACACATGATTTAAAATCAGAATTATTAAAATCAACACCAGTTACCATACCTTTCTTCAGTAAATGCATACTCCTTAAGTTCAGATGCCCAAGTCTTCTGTGCCACTTTTCCTGTGATACCTCACTGCGTCCAGACTGAAGACTTGACTGGCAGTCACTTTGTATAGACTTCTGTACTGTTACCTGAGCCACGGTGATGATTTGACCATCGTTCGAAGTTGGAGCTTGCACATCGGCTTGCTTCACCTTCTGGTTGTCCTCTGTGGAAATTAAACAGTTACCACATCCTACCACCGAATCTTTAACAGGCTCTACAGTATCAAGCTGATATACACCATTTACATGTTTAGCTGAAGCAACTAATATTTTGTTATCATATATATTACAACTTTTATCATCAAAAATGACTTTATAACCTTTCCTTGTAAGGGCACTCACTGACAATAAATTCGTGGCCAAGTTTGGTACATAATATACATCACTTACAGTCTTTAAGCAGTTCTTTAGTTGCACTTGAACTTTGCCGCGACCAGAGGTATATAATTTTTCACCATTTGCCACTTTTACTTCTGTCACAAAACCCTTGTCAAATTCAGTCATGATTTTACTGTCATGACACATATGACTACTGGCTCCAGAGTCTATCAACCATATGTCGTGTCGCACACAAGCCGAGAACGCTATTAGCAGTGCCTTATCAGAAGTATCATTTGTCTTCTTTGCAACCGGGCCTTGCTTCTTACAGTCCTTTGAGAAATGTCCTGGCTTCTTACATTTAAAACATTTAAATGTTTTCTTGCGCGCTACTAACGCCGACGAGCCCACGTCATCTTTGTCGTCACGTCGCTGTTTTTCCTGCATAAGTTTCGCCTTTACTATTTCACTTGATAGTGTAATATTTGAATTTTCAAGTACCATGATGAGCGGGTCATAATCTGCAGATAAACCACTCAGCAGCAAGACAGCTACAAAATCGTCATCGAGAGCTGCTCCAATATCGCTTAGCTGTTGACTGAGGTCACAAACCTTTGTAGAATATGCTTCCATACTTTCACATTCGCTTAGTTTTGTAGGGAACAAAAGTCTAAGCAAGCTAAGCCGTCACGATAGCCCCTTGTCCTCATAAGCCTTTTCCAAATTTAACCATGCAACTCGTGCCGACGCCGCATTTCGAACATGCATAAAAACTGACCACTGAACAGATAAGCAGATTTTAGCTAAAGCTTTCATCGACCTCTTTTCATAATTCGAGTCTGATGCATCTGGCTCACCTTTCAAAATGACGTCCAAAAGATCTTCATGAATCAGTAACATTTTCATCTGAAATTTCCTATTAGTGTAGTTTTCGATACCTCGTAATTTTTTTACAGGAATTGTTGCTGAAGACGAAGTCATTTCGCCGTTTGCACACGTTGATCGACCGAGCAAGTTTTACAATCCAAAAACAAAATCTTTTATTTTCCGGCAATTATCAAAATATTACTTTTCTTGTAAATATTAGAATTGATACGAAGCCCTGGGCCCATAACCTGATGGAAATATCCCAGGAAATAAAAAGATTGTTGTAGATTTTGAAAAACTATATTGTTGCATGTAGAAAGACAATGACAGGAGGAGGAAGAAAAAAAACTTATATGTCAACTTTAACAGATTGGCATAGTTTACCAAGTAGATTAAACCTCCAACATATTGCGCGTGTAGTGAAACACATAAGCGAACAAATGTATGATTTGATTAGTTTCACGCCTCTGCCCTTTCGGTTTTGTACAATGGCTCGTGAAAACTGGAATACTTACGCAAAGTGACCGTACATGTAAAAGGCTGGTGCTAACAATGACACGATCAGCCAGTGTGTCGGCACATCGTGAACATTTTTAATAAAAGAGAAAATTTGATAAGAAAATAACGCGCTTTCTTAGAAAACCGAACTACAAAGTAGATAATAATTGAAAAAAAAAACCGTGGGATGCTAGATATTAATTAAAAATACCTCAAAATGTATAGCATCCCACGCTTTTTATAATTATTTTCTACTTATTTTTTTTCAACTATTATTTATTTTACCATTTTTTCGGTTAGCTATAAAATAATGTGTTTTAATTTATTATTTTCTATTCCTGGTCCTAGCCAGGATAAAATCACAAATACCAAATTATTGAAATAAAATCAAAAGTCGTTTATTTAAATAGGGCTAGGCCGATACTTTTCGAAAGTCAAAATTACATAAAACAGTCCCCCAAAACGCCCGCCCTTCACCACTTCCTAGTGCTTTAGCTGGGAAGGAACAGCGCAACAAACTCCCCAGCAGCACAGCTGTATTGTATTGTCATCAATCTTTGATGCGTGTGCAAAGATTCATACTAAATCCAAGTTTTAAAAGGGGTGAAAACGACGTTCAAAGATTCCGTTACATGCATAAAGTACATGAGTTATTATTTTACTACTAAGCTAATAAAAACATATTACTCGGGTACCTACAAAAGCTTGTTTTTTCGTTTTTTTTTTTTTGCTATCCTGGTAATCCTGGCTAGGATAATGGCAAAAATATATAAAATTATTATATTGTCATCGGTCCTAGATAAGTGTGCAAAGTTATAAAAAATAATCCCACGTTTTGAAGGGGGTGTAAATCTCGTTCAAAGATTCTGTAACATAAATACATTACAAGGTAATAAAAGCGTGTCAAAAATACAGTTTTGGATGTAAAAACAATCAAAGTTAACTAAAGTTTTGCTTTTCAGGTGTTCAAAAACGTATAAATGTGAGTTAAGTGAGTGCCAAACGATTTCATACTTAAAACTCGTATTTGTTAGCACAATACTGTCGGCGATAAACTTATCCACCTAAAAAATGTTTTGTTCAGAGTGTGCCACCCAAACATTTGTGATAACTATAAAGAACCATGTCCCAAACTGGGCCCCTGGTGTACACGAATGGTTTTTATTGCAGTGTGTAGTACTAGCCGAGTAAAACAAGAATATAGATATTTTAACGTATGAACGTGTGTGCGAAGTAAGATGTAGTTGATTAAAACTCGCCAGAAACTGAGTCTTCATCGGAGCTGTCAAACATTACAAAATCGTTTTCTATCTCTTCGCTTGGTCGCTTGGGACATTTTTCTTGGTGTTTTGCATAACCTAGGTAGCAAATGACTTTTAGAATGTGTACATGGCATCCAACTGTTCGGGCACCAATTCACTTTTTTAATTATCAGATTCTGCTTCCTGATATCGTAGAAACCTAACTTAGCATTTGTGACAAACACGATCATCATTCGATATAATGACGTTTTCTTTGTAATGTTATTTCATTTTGGAACTATGTATGAAAAGGCTTTTTCACTGTCTGGGCTCCCTGATAATGGATGGTGTCGCAATAGTTTTCTCCACCGTGTGAGAGCGGCGTCACAAGAACAACATTGAATGTTTTCATACAAGCCAGTAATCTTAGCTAGCTCCCTCAGGTATATCCGCCGCTCGCATATCTTCCACTCCAGGATGGACTCTAGAGGCATTTAAATCGCATCCTTGAATTCTTTTCATAACGGCATAACACGCGCCTAGACTCTTAGCCAAACAAAAAACATATATTGTCTGTTACCACCGTCAACCACCAGGAGGTGCTTTGGACGCAAGAAGACACATTCAAATATAAATTTCAAAATTAAACTCATAATAGTCATAATGTAACTTGTATTAGAGTATAACTTTAAATTTCATGTTAAGGTCCCTTGCACATATAATGAGAGATAGAAACCTTCATATTATTAATGTACACATCATACTCTACCAACTAGCATGCATGACCATATTGTACAAGTGGGGCCCAAATACCTTAGAATTTGGGACAAGCTTCTTTGTTACTTACTCACTGGTGACAGATGTAAACAACCTTCATGGCAAATAAAAGAGTTGTAATATAATAAACGTAAAAGTTTATTGGTTTGTTCGATTTTTGTGTTTACTACATAAGGATTTTGGTAGGTTTATGAGCTTGAAAGAAAGAAAATAAATTTATTTGACCCAGATGAACGCAAGTATAACATACATAAGTAGCCTACAATGTTTCCACTGCTGGGACAGGCCTCCTTTCTATGAGAGAAAGTGAGCCATAATCTACCACGCGAGTCCAGTGCAGTGTGGGTTGGTTAAGACATATTTCACACAATGAAAATAAAGAAAAAAGAAATCTAGTATTTTGTACCTCACAGCTGCGTTAAATGGGCTCCGTTCACTAATGCCTCTTTTAGTGAAACCTTATGTGCCACTATTTGGCCTACCCATACACCATAATATATTAAAGATAAAAATAATATTATTGCTCGTAAGACTTTAATATTTTGTTAGTCTGAACAATTTTTGACCACAAAAAAGAGTTACGAGTAGTTTCTAGCTATTACCCCTTTCTTCGTTTTATTGATTACTAGCTTTTGCCAGCGGCTTCGCCCGCGTGGAGGTCGGAAATTATCCCGCGGGAATATACTACCGGGATAAAAAGTAGTCCTATGTCCTTTCTCAGGCTCTAAACTATCTGTGTACCAAATTTCATTTAAATCGGTTCAGTAGTTTTAGCAGGAAAGCGAGACAGACAGACAGACAGACAGACAGAGTTACTTTTGCATTTATAATATTAGTATAGTATGGATATGGATTCAGGTTTCATTATGTTCGTTTACTACCGTCAAAAGCATAAAAATGACAGAAGCATCCTCTACACTACCTTCCAGAGACGCGCGATTTGTTAGAAAGAGTTACCTGGCATAGGTATCTGAAGGAACACGGGTGGGTTTTAGTGACTAAAAGTCTGACACACCCTCGGGAGACGTCATTTGATGATTTCCTACCCACAAAAAAAACCTCTACATTACATTTTTTATCGCACTTTCAGCCATCTTGTCATTGGTTTTGTCAGCCTGTTGTATGTATATTACGAGTTGAACGCAACACGGATATGCTCTTACGACTAGTATTATCAAAATGCGATTTCTGTTATGTAACAGTGTGGTTTAAACTTTTATAATTGTTTTTTTAGGAATTCGATATCTGCTAACATCTGCGCTAACGATAATATGTTGGACTGATGATATTTGGAGTTTGTTTCCCTTGACATTTCACTTATTATTGTTTTTATATTTTCATTGACCAAAGAGAAGATTCCCATACTTGGTCATGCGCATTTTATTAGACAGTGCCTGTAAATGCATAAAGGTTGAGCCTGGAGACTTAATTTATGCCCCGCCTTAGGGCCATAGGCTCGCCCCTCGTTACATGAGATCTAAATAAAACTGTCAAAATGTGGTTCTGCCATAAGTAGACCATCGCATAACCCTTCGGGGCCTGCCGGGGTCGCGTGATTGTTCGAAAGAGATACCGTGACCCTGGCACATGGGCAACTGATGGAACACGGGTGGGTTTTAGTCAGTAAAAGTCTGACACGCCCTCCCGCTCCGCCCAGAGCAGGAGAAGTCATTTGATGATTTCCTATCCTGAAAAAAAAAAACCCTTCGGGAATACAGACATGGTGTTGTGCAATATAAGGGTATGAAAAACAAACTATTAAATAATATGAAAATAAGTGCGACCAACTAATAAATGACATGCCAAATATGAAGTACTTTTATGAAGGGGCTCTAGGTAAATTCACACTTTTCATTTTACGTAAGCGACTGGTAATCGCTTAAACGTGTCCAATAAAACATGTATTATGAGATTATAGCCATCCTATTAGGTTTTAATATCAATTTTGGTGGTGTATTCGTTTCGTTTGATGTTGTATTAAAAATGTGTATGATCATTCTTTTTACGATAAGACCTTATGCGTACTGCACGAAAGTGTATGTCAATATCGACACTTACTTATAACGGATGATTCATGTAACATTGGTACGTTTTCAAAAAAAATATGATCCTCGTTTTTTTTTTGGTTTCTTTATATTGATGTAAAGAACCTTATTCCTTACATTTTTTTTTTTTTTGTAAGATTATTTCTTTCAAATTTTAGCCGCTAATTGCGGTTAACATTCATTTTGCAGTTTCAACTAGTACATGGATAGTTGTCTGACAGATTTGAAAGAGGGTGAATGTGGATTTACAATGAGTGAGTTGCTTGTCTAATGCCTTCTGTACGCAGGTGATCAACGTCGACATCGTCTGCTGGCATCGTCAACAGAACAGTTGCAAGAGGAGGTTAATGTAATGGATGAAGCGTTTAAGATGAAGGAGACGAATATAAAAGTGAATAAGATTACGGTCATTGTGTTTGAAAACGAAGGAAATGTATCGGTGTGTGATGTGAAAATAAACGGTAAGAGTGTGGGGTAAGTTAGTGAAAAGATTGATAAAGATATGGAAATAAGAATTAAAACGGGAATAAAGTAAATGGTGTGATACATGCGATTGTGACCAACCAGTTTATGTACGATAAGGCTCTACTGGCTGTCCACAATGGTATGCTGGTACCTACGCTTATGAATGGAAGTGAATGTTGGGCGTAGCAAAAGAAGCATGAATACTGTGGAAATGTATTCCATGCGAAGCATATGTGGTGTACCTATGAATTATAGGCTGGGGAATGATGTGATAAGACAAGAATGCGACTTAAAAGAAGATTGTAGTGAAAAAAATGTAAAGAAAAAATCATCTAAGCATACGCTTAGATGATTTGCATCATGTTGAGAAGATGACTGAAGAACGGCTTACAAAATGTATTTACAAGGCAGATGTGAGTGAAAAAGGGCCTAAGACGACATATAGTGACCTTATTGGTGATGTTCATCAAAAAGGTCAGGTGCGTAGTACTTGCAACCAGCGTGTGTGTATGACCAGATGTATAAACCTAAACGAGGCAAAAGAAGTATGTAAGGATCGTAGAAGGTGGCGTCCCGTAGTTTCTACCGTTCACCCCCCACTGGAATAACGCCTGAGTTTATATATGTATGTATGTACTTAGAACCATTCCTTACATTTATTGTTTTGAGATTATTTCTTTCAAATGTGGCCAACATTTGAAAGAAATAATCTGCGGTTAACATACATTTTTCAGTTCCAGCTATGATGAGTACAATTCGAATGGTTTTCGGCGAGTAAAGGCTCGTTGAGACTAGCGCAACCGTCGTATCGCGCTAGTCTCAACGAGCCTTTACACGAGGAATGTTGGCTTCCAATTCATTAATTATATACCTGGCTCATACCTGTAGAATTTGGACTTTCCATAACCCCAAACGAATACATCTAGAGATGTGATATCACACGATCTACCCGGCCAATTAACCGGTTCGAAGCGAAAAATGTAATGTGCACCAAATTGTTCTCACAACAATGCCACGATTTCACGGACTGTATGACACGTAGCGCCGTCTTGTTGGACTCAAATGACCTGAAGATTACGGGCTTGAAGTCACTCAAAGGGCAACGGAGAGGGCTATGCTTGGAGTTTCCCTACGCGATCGAATCAAAAATTAGGAAATCCGTAGGAGAACCAAGGTAACCGATATAGTCCGAAGAATTGCCAAACTTAAGTGGCAGTGGGCAGGGCACATTGCTCGCAGAACATATGGCCGATGGGGTTGGAAGGTTCTGGAGTGTCGACCGCGTACTGAAAGACGTAGCTTTAGAATTCTTAAAAAAATCGAGGAAAAAATGGTACTTTTCGCAGATAACAGTATGGCTATAATAAAATGCACTAATCCAAACAATTATTGATGTTGGCACAGAATTGACTATTTTTGCCATTTCTCGATCGCCCTCAGTGTACAAAATTAGTAATTTTTATCAATACTCCATCCATGGCAATTATAGGGGACATGAATATTGATATTAGAATCGGTACGGAAGACGAACGTGCCAGTGAATTTCTTGACATTGTTGGATATTACGGTTTCTATCCTGGGCATCAATATCCGACACGTGAAAACTCTTGTCTTGACCATGCATTCATAAAAACAAAAAATACTGCAAAAGTACTGTATGCCAGTCTTCTCTCACCGATCATAACACAGTACTAATAGAAATAAGTAAAAAATCAGCTAGTCAAAAATCTATCTCTGGGCAAACTAGATATAAGCTTAAGTTGTAATACCCTAACATACTTCATGAAATAGAAAATACTGATTGGAAACCTATTTTAAACTGTGATGATCTGAATGCAGCAGTGAATATATTAACAGATAATTTACAGCACGTCTTAAATCGACACACCAAAAAAGAAATTATTCACAATTCTAAAACTATAAGAAGGCCCTGGTTAACAAAAAAATCTACTAAAATGTATACGTAAAAGAGACACACTTCACCTGGAAACTAAAAACGACGAAAATAAAGAGAACTATACTCTGCAACAACAATATAAAAAGTACAGAAACCACTGTAATAATATTATAAAACATCTCAAAAATGCCTGTGATAAAAACCTCCTCGACAGTTCTAAAACGGATAGTAAAAAAACCTGGGCAGCAATAAAAACAATATGTAACCTCAAACATAAAACCACAAACAGTGCATGTTTACTCAGCGCAAATCCAGATCCGGAAGTCTCGCTGAATATGGCCAATTCTTTTTTTGCTGACGTAGGAATACAACTCGCTGAGCAGTCCTTGACTCAACTCAAAACAACAGAGTTAGTAGAACTGGCAAATTTAGCATTAACCCTGGACAACTCTTATCTTTCTCTATTTCAATCCTTTTTCATGACTCCAACTGACGAAACAGAAGTTGGCTCTATCATAGCAAACCTCAAAAATGACTCCGCTCCAGGCTGGGATGGTATCCCGAATCGTGTTTTTAAACTAGCTCAACAGTGCCTAGCCTGTCCCATCTCTTACATTTGTAATCTGAGCATTTCGTCAGGAAAAGTTCCAGCTTAGTTGAAAACAGCAAATATTTGCCCGATCTACAAAGCCTGTAATTTGATGGGATTGATGCATCTCCAGCATCAATCCCATCAAATCACAGGCCTATTTCATTTCTAACGTCCCTGTCCAAAATTTTGGAGAAGCTGGTGAACAAAAGACTATTAGCGTACTTAGAGAAGAACCAATACCTTTTGGCCAACCAGTACGGATTTCGCAATGGCAGGTCAACTGAGGACGCAGTCTTTAAGTTGGTAGATCATGTTATTGACAGCCTTGACAGTGCCAAAAAGTGTGTCGGAGTCTTTATTGACCTTGCCAAAGTTTTTGATACCGTCTCGAGACCAAAACTGATCAAGAAGATGGAACGTTTGGGTATCAGGGGCATTGCTTTGGAATGGTTTACCTCCTATCTTTCTGAACGTAAATGGAAAGTTTGTCTGGGCGATTTCCAGAGTACCTCTGCGAGCATAGGATGTGGGGTGCCCCAAGGTAGTGTACTTGGCCCCACCTTGTTTCTCTAATACGTTAATGGCCTCTGCTCACTCAATTTGGCCAACCCGCAAATATTTGCTTATGCTGACGACACAGCATTCATTTTCCATGGTGACTCTTGGAAGGAAACCTATGGTACCGCAGAAGCTGGAATAAAGACGGTGATCAGCTGGCTGCATCATAATCTACTCACCCTTAATATATAAAAAAAACTCAGTAAGTAAAAAAACAACTCCTCCTAAACAACTCGTACTCAAATCCCATCAATGCAGCTATAGTCTAGGGGATAGCTGCAGCTGCCCTGGCTTTGAGCAAGTTGAGTATCAAGTACCTCGGTGTAAGCATAGACAAACATCTGACATGGACAAAGCAGATACAATCGGTTGCTTCGCGTGTAAGGAAGCTTGTGTACATATTTAAAAGTCTTCGTTCTATAGCTGAAAAGGATACTCTCAAGATGACTTACCTGGCTTTATGTCAATCTGTGCTTGGCTATTGTCGTAAGGGATTACCACACACGTAGAAAACCCAAATAGAACAGAGTCTTCTGCAAACTTAAATTCGGTAATAAGGCCTTCTCTTTTATTGGACCATACCTGTATGAAAAGGTTAACAAAAAGCTCAACATCTACTCCTCGACGAAGTTTGGGTGCAAAAAACAGGTTCATGAGTGCTTTCAACTGTTAAAGTATTCATCTTCAAAAACACTTGCTCATATCTTCCAAACAGTCACATCATACATACACATCACACACACACTTATCACATACACACACTCTTCACATACAACACTCTTCAAATACACACACTCTTCACATACATACACCCTTCACATACATACACCCTTCACATACACACACCCTTCACATACACACATTTTCCATCCACACTAACACTCATCACATACTCGTACATATGCTCATCACATGCACATATCATTTTGGTTACCTTTTAGTCTGTATTTTTAATGAAACTGACTAAACCGTTGCTTTTGTTTACCAAAATTCATATTTTATGTCGAAACAAAAAAAGATTGGATCCTGCGACACAGGGTATCCTAGTGCGAGATCCAGTGTCACGTCTAAATGCTGTAAAACGTTTATGAACCAAGAAATATATTACTATATTACTATTACTTATTATTTAAATGAAATCAATAACTCTCTAATTACATAAAATCTTACTTAAAATTAATTTGACAAAAACAGAAATTATAAAATGCTGAAATGTGCATAGAGTACTTAGGATTCTTTTCAAATGGCAGGAAATTCAGCTACGAGTATCTACGTACCTGCACCGCTGTAGGTATTATTGAACAAGAGGTGAAACCGATCAGATTAAATTATTTGTCACTTCAAATCGAATTTAAGTTTACATTAGGCGAGTTTTATTGGAAAAGTTTATAGCCGACACTAATCTTAGCTTTCACGATTCACCGGGTGATAATTGAGAGTGTGTGTCATAAAAAATATTATTGGGATTAAAAACAGGTTTTATTGCCCTACTGAAACTATATAAAAATGTATTTTAGATTGATTAAATAAAATGTATTCGTATGTGTGGAATAGATCGACGAAGTACTCTCTGATTTTACATAAATAAAAATTCTAGATTTTGCTTGTAAGATGCTAGTCTATAATTATATATTTTGCAGTCAAAATTCTTAACCAGTCAAAAGTACTATTGACTAGCAAAATCATTCAAAAGTAGTTTTGACTGAACAGGTTGGTCAAAAGTGGTTTTGACCGAAAATTATTGGTCAGTAGTACTTTTGACTGCAAATTTGCCGTTAAAAGTACTTTTACCCAATGGAGCTAGTTAAAAGTACTTTTGACTGCAATGAAGCGTCAGTCAAAACTCTTAAAAAGTCTGAACCCCGGTCAACGGAGCCCCGCTTAGCGGGGCTCCTATTTCTGAGTGGTTTAAAAAAAATAACCAAATACTCACTTAATAGTGCTTTACTAAATACTCGCTTAATAGTGCTTTTATGACGAAGAGCGTCAGTCAAAAGTACTTTTAACTGCAATGAAGCGTCAGTCAAAAGCACTATTATTAAGCGAGCTCGTGACTTAGGGCACCCCGACTCAAACAGGTTAGGTTAGAAGGGGATGGCGGGGTCTGAAAAACCCCGCCATCCCCTTCGTGGTTATTTTTTTTTAAACCACTCAGAAATAGGAGCCCCGCACTTTGACCAGGGTTCCGTTTTTTAAGAGTTTTGACTGATTCAACCAGTCAAAACCACTTTTGATGGAATCACTTAGTCAAAAGTACTTTTAACTAGCTCCATTGGGCAAAAGTACTAAAAGTACTACTGTTATTTTAGTCAAAAGTATTATTGACTAAAGCATACGGTCAAAAGTACTTTTGACTGATTTTGCTAGTCAATAGTACTTTTGACTGGTTAAGAGTTTTGACTGCAACATATACACTGCTCAAGCGTTCGATGATTGGTTTGTACTCTCGTGATGATGAAATATCGGGGATCAAGAATTAAACAGCCCGTGTTGAGTGTAGTAAAATCACTGATTTATTTAACTTAGCTAGTTCGCTAAAACGATCACACGAATGCAAACGCTCATGTAGCTTAACCTACTTAATGTTACGAAATGTGCGGGTTCAATTTCGACCTTAGTTAAACGCATTATTCCTTATATAACAAACTAGCTGACCCAGCGAACTTCGTACCGCCTCAGAATCAATAAAACCCATGTTAGGTGAGCTCCTACCAAGTTATGCCAGCCTGATACTTCGACATAAATAAAGCGTTAGCGTATATAAAAAGTTTTCTTGCTATCACATACCCATGGTAGGTGAGCTCCTACCAAGTTATGACAATCTGATACTTCGAAGACATATCAATAAGGAACTTTATTGGATGATTTTTTACACCTTGGGTCTGAAAAAATATCTTACGGACCTCTATTTTTTTTAAAATAAAATATAGCTTATGTTACTTGCGGATAATGTAGCTTTCTAATGGTGAAAGAATTTTTAAAATCGGTCCAGTGGTTATTGAGTTCATCCATTACAAACAAACAAAAATACAAATTTTTCCTCTTTATAATATTAGTACAGATTTAAAGGTTTTTATTGCATAAATTTAAACAATAAGTAGTCTGTATTTTTGCCGAGAATAAGCAAAACACAATCGCAGTGATACGGCATACTAACTAAGAGATCATCCAAATTCGGATGGCCGCAACAGGAGATAAAGATTTCGCGTGGGTACGGCATCCATATTTTGCAGAAGTCTTCTTTGAAGCATATTCTATGTGTGATAAATGGCTTCAAGTCTAGTGATAGAGTAGGCCATGGTAGGACGTCGACATTAGCTGCAGCAAATGTGTTTGCAACGACTCTGCAAAGCAGAGATGAAGCACAAAATTAAGTCCACAAAAAAATGCCAACATCTGGTAATAAACGGGAAATCAAGGATACATTTACTTTTTATTCTGTATTTCCAATATCAGTATAAAATTTATAAACTGTACATACTTAAAAGCATCGGCCATCGGCAAATAATTTACGTAAACGTGGCGTATAAAACGATCACCCGCTGGCTGTAACTGTCATTTGCAGTACGACGCCATCGTTGGGGGGTTTCAAGTTATAAGAATGGCATTTTAATTAAAGGAGTTAAATTATTCAACTTAACATATTTTTTAAACTAGTAGGATGGGGTAAATGTAAGATCTGGCTAAAATTTGAACAAATTATTCAGAAAATGTTCCTGTTAAATGTAATGGCATCAAAGGAAATGTTAAATATTCAATTTAACATTTCCCTTTGATATCTTCGTGTAAACAAACTTGTTAGTAATTAGATTAACAAGTATATTTTCCTGTTACATTTTATTACACAAAAAGCCTCAACAAAGCTCCCTGAATATAATTCAAATAGCTTTTATAATATTATCAAATTTTACAAGAATCACGCACATTTCGTCTTTTTAACCGTCTTTCATCTTTTTATTCCATCCAGGGCCTGGAACTGGTCCCCTGGTACAGGTTTTTTCAGTACTTGTGAACTGTTTGTAGACGGGAACCGGGTGGGGGTCCCTTATAAGTACCGGTACCAATAACAAGTACTCCTCGCGTAGGTCGCGAGAAAAATTGTATGATTGGCAACCAAGTTATTTTTCTAATGCCTATCGTTTTTACTTTTCAACCGACGAAAAAAAACGGAAGAGGTTCTCAATTCGACGCGTATATTTTTATTTTTTTATTTTTGACCACGCATAACTTTTTACATAGTGGTCCGATTGTGACAATTCTTCTTCTATTGGAAAGGGTATACTCCCAGCCTGCCGGGGTCGCGTGATTGTTCGAAAGAGATACCGTGACCCTGGCACATGGGCAACTGATGGAACACGGGTGGGTTTTAGTCAGTAAAAGTCTGACACGCCCTCCCGCTCCGCCCGGAGCGGGAGAAGTCATTTGATGATTTCCCATCCTGAAAAAAAAAAAAGTGTACACTCCCAAGGTGGTGGTCCCATATAAATTTGGAAAACAAAATCGAACCCTAAGGGTTGGAAAACAGGGGATGATTGATTGTTCACTCACTGATTGTAACGTATAAACACGCATAAATACGTACAGAGTAGTCCGATTTTGATAATTATTTTATTGTTGGAAAGGGTATACCTTGCCAAGTATTATTAGTACGTTAAAGCCACAAAAAGTCATAAAATAAAAACTTTTTAACAAAAAATTAAACCGCCGAAAAACTGAAAAGCATAAAATAATAAACCTTAAAATTTTGAGTCGGCGCTGAAAAATCAATGAACAAGGATCACTCAAAGCGCCGACTCATAATTTTAAGGTTTATTATTTTATGCTTTTCAGTTTTTCGGCGGTTTAATTTATTGATAAAAAGTTTTTATAACTGTTTTCTCATTCTAACTTACGGAAATATTTCTTTGGTACCGGTACAATGCCGTGATCATTCCCACAATATTATTTAACTTTCATTAAACGAAGGCAGCGTTTCTAAAACAGGATGATTTCTGATATATATTATTAAATGGGATTATATGAATTTAGCGGGTTTTGTTGATAAATTAAACCCTATTACCTAGTTCCAGTTATGAGGTTTTTACAAGTTAATATTAATAGTCCAGAGCCCTATCAATTTTGGATACCCGAATTATGGAGGAATTCTTAACAGTGTGTGGCAGGGCATTATTTCTTTAAAAAAAACTGGTTATTTAACACGTAATAATAATATTATTACGTGTTTATTTAACACGTAATAATATTATTATTACGTGTTAAATAACCAGTTTTTTTATTCATTTTGAGGTTATGTTGGAAATTGGTACATACAAAAGCTGTAAATATTTCATTTTAACATATAATTCTCTAAAACTTTCTCTTTTTCCGATAAGAGGTGCAGTTTAGCCGGAAAACGTAAAAATCATTATTCAGCCTCAAAACAGCTATTTTCCGCTACCATAATTTCCAGGATTTATACCAAGTTGTCTGCTTATTTTTACAAATAAATTTTACAAAATTTTCCGACCTACCACCATGCTAAGAAAATTTTATTTTCTAATAATGTAGATATTCATTTTGCTGAATAACGATTGCTGGAAGTAAGTTTGGTTTGAGAATGAGTCGAATAGGATATACTGGATAATGTTGGATTAATTACATCGACTAATTTTAACCTTCCTTACAAAATAAGTTAATATTTTTGTTTTGAACTTTTCTAGAGATTTGATAGTTGGAAAACGTGGCGCACTCAACAGCATTAGCAATGACACTAATTATTTCATTAATGCTTAATAACCAGGTTAGTACATAATTATGTACCTAATCGTTGTAAAACCCTATCAGTGCTTATAAATTGTTTTAATTGATCAGACTTTAGTATCATAATCTTGTGATTCTATTAAAAGCTGCATTATTATTATTATAACTTTGTTAGGTAGGTAACAGTTACTGAGTCATTTATTCATGTAATCACATTAAAAGTTAGATAGGTTTATAATTGCATTGTGGATGTAAAATAGTTAGGTTTTGTACTGATTTTGTTATTGTTAAAACGTTTGATATTAATTTAATATTTCAGTCATTAGTAGGTACAAAGTAATGAACATTAAAGTTAGCAGTTAGTTCTTATTTTCATATGTATATAGGTATTAGCAGGCAGCTATCGTTAGGATATTAGACGCTGTTAAAATTTAAATTGTATACATTCCAGGTTAACTACACCAGCTTACGCAATGCCAGAGGATTAGGAGCTCATTAGAAAAAGAGCGAGTTACAAGGGAAGGGTAACAGTATTCCAGAATTATTTGAATTCATGAAAACCTTCTATAAGTTCTTCTGAGGTAAGCGAGTTGCAATTACGTTTAAATAGACTTGAGACATTGTATAGCCAATATGATGAGGTGCAATTAGCACTGGAGTGTAGCACTGATAATTTGGATAGTCAATTGTTAGAACGTAACGAATTTGAGTTTCTTTATTATAAAACCCTCTCTGAAGCTCAGAAAGTGATCGATGATTATAAGAAAAGGGATCCAACTGTTAGTGAGGTAGGTTCACGTTCTAATAATCACAGTTTTGTCAAATTACCGACTATTCAGTTACCGAAATTCAGCGGTTCTTACATAAATTGGTTGGAATTCCACGATACATTTGTCAGTCTTATTCACTCTAATGACGACATAAACGACATAAATAAATTTCATTATTTGAGGTTGGCTGATTAGTGATGACACTAGAAGGTTCAGCTGCAGTGGTGATTAACTCGATTCAGTTTTCTGCCGCTAATTATTGTGACCGGTTTGACAATAAGCATCTGTTGATTCAACACCATGTTTCAGCGTTATATAACATTGAAACGATCAGTAAGGAGTCGTCTGTGAATTTAAAAGCTTTAATCGATCACATTAATAAAAACCTACGTGCCTTGGAATCACTCGGCGAACCTATTAATCACTGGGATACTTTACTGATTCACATTATAAGATACAAGTTAGACAATAAAACTTACCGTGAATGGGAAGAGGATAAGGGTCGCCTTGATAAGGACTATAAAATTACGTTAACTGTATTCCTCAAATTCATTAAGAACTAGCTTTTGCCAGCGGCTTCGCCCGCGTGGAGGTCGGAATATATCCCGCGGGAACGTACCACCGGGATAAGTAAGTAAGTAAGTAAGTAATCATTTATTTAACAAAAACACTTAGCCTAGGTAACATCAGTATTATCTCGGTCATAGATAAGTATGGCTATAGCATATGAATAAGACCCCTGTCCTTCAAACTAGGAGAGTCCTGTATCTTGAAGGACAGTGTTATTTAGGTAGATTGACACATTTTTACAAAAATATATATAATTGCATAATAATTCTGATGAATATTTTTACTAAAAGGCTTATGAGTTAATAGTAAGGTGTGTGTGTGTGTGTGTGTGTGTGGGGGGGGGGGGGGTTTGTGGGTGCGTGCGTGCGTGCGTGCGTGCATGCGTGCGTGAGTGAAATATGTTGGTGCATTAGTTGTTAGGTAGTAGAATGGATGAGTTCCTCTGTATCAGGGTAACTTAGGTATAAGAGGAACTTTAACAATTTGCGTTTGAGTTCAAAGGAGTTAAGACTACTTATTGTTAATTTGATTTCTAGCTTGTTATATAATCTGGAGCTTAAGATGAAATATTGATGGGTAGCAAATGTGGTCCTGTAGCGATCCACCTGACATACTCGAGCGGATCTACGTCGATTATGGGGTAATTGTTTTGGTGGTACGGAAGCATGTTTGCGAAGGGTAGATCGGAAAACAAAGAGTTGTCTGACGGTCAACAACTTGCAGTCCTGATATAACTGTTCTGTCGGGTATCTAAATGGTTTGCGTAGCATTACCTTCAGAACAGCTCTTTGAGCCCTCTCCAGTGGTAACAGTGATGTTTTTGTGGCTCCCCCCCAGGCAGTCAGACAGTAAGTCAATATTGACTGGCACAAGGAGTAGTAGACCATTTTTAGTGTGTCGGGGTCTGCTGAATTTCTAAGTAGTTTAAAAATATATATTATCTTGCGAACTCTAGATGTAAGTGATGCAATGTGTTTGTGCCAATTTAGATTCTCATCTATTACTACTCCGAGATATTTAATATGTGATCCTTTACTCAATTGGGAACAGTTACAGTCAGGCTTTAAGTGGCAACTGTGATATTTAATATTAAAATCCTGTGGAGGCTGACTCTTCTTACTTATAGAAAAGGGTACGTATTTCGTTTTTTCGACATTAAGGGTAAGAAGATTAGTAGCAAGCCAGTTTGATACCGTGATAAGACAGTTCTCAGCGTGACGTTTCGTTTCATCCCAATCTGAGCCGTGCACGATCAGCGCTGTGTCATCAGCATAGGTAAAAACATTACAATTTGTGAACTTTTGTGTACATAACTGGTTAATATATATTAGAAAGAATGTTGGTCCCAACGATAAAATATCGATATACGATAATATATATGATAAAAAGTAGCCTATGTCCTTTCTCAGGCTCTAAACTATCTGTGTACCAAAGGAGACGGGCATTTCTGGGCCAAATTGTAATAAGTAGAGATATGGTTTAAAAAAAAGGTTATATTTTTCTATTGGATTAATCTGAGAAATTAACTCAATTTACAATCTGGAAAATGAGAAATCAGAAAATGAAGTTAAGGTTACGAAGTAAATGGTATACAGATTAAATTATAATCGACTAACGTGACAGGGTGTATACTATTTAAGAAAATGCCTTCACTAGATGATTAATTGAATTAAAATAATCAAATGTATTAGAATTAACGTATTGAACAGCTAAAACCGATTGAATATCCCCTCACCCACGTTTACCAATCGATTATTGTATTTTTAGTCTGTGCTAACTTTGACATGATAATATGATTGACATGACACTAGGCATGGGCGTTTTTGGTTTTGAGCGCTAACTGATATTTATCCGATTTCAGATTTCAAAATCGATTTCAAAATCCGTTTATAGAAATCTGATATCCATAGCGCCAAGCCTCGCTCCAAGAAACCTTGAACCATAAACCAAAATACATCAACGTATAATCTGGAAATTGAAATACAGTAAAGATTATATTGATCGCATTATAATATCCGTTAGATTTCCGAATGCCGAAATCTAAATCACAAAATTCACGCTATCTTTTTTACTCCGCTAAGTTACGTTTAGTTAGAAAGAGAGAAAGCGAATTTCTAACAAAATCCAGTTTGCGTCTGGATTTCGTTTGGTAATAAGATCCAGTGATTTTACTGTCGATTCGTTTGGTGGTAGATCGTTAGCGTTTGGTTCGGCTTGGTAGATTTTTGAAATCCAATCTTCAAGTTTTAGAAATCGATACGAATCGATTTTTGTATGAAATCAGATTTTGAATTCGTTTTTGATATATCGGACCATGCCTACATAACACGTCAGTGTCATGTAAGCATGGTCAACTCACTTGTTTCGTATCGTTTGCGTTGCGTATACGTTTTGAGTGTGTTTCCTCTCATAGTTTTATTGATATTTTCCTCGACCCCTGCTTTCATTCTACGGACTTCTGATCTACCTCGTTGTACACCCTTTGCTTTGCTACCATACCGGACACTGAGAACCCTGCTTAAACGTTTGACTTGGACTTGTTATTTTGGATTTCACGAACGGCCTACCGATTGAGAATTGAAACCATGGATCATTGCGTAAATTGTGGCATAGCGACTAATCGCTGTAATGCAATAGGTCGTCGAGCTTTAGATGACGAAATGATTTTAGCAGTGATTCGTCAACGGCGTGCACTACAATCTGTAAGTACTTACTCACTTCCTATTTATTAGTTCACCAACGTCTACCACGCTAGCTTGCAGTCTTTACAGCGTTTTCTTTCACCATTATACTACCAAAATAATAAACTATACATAGGTAAACATTTAAAAGGCCTATAAAGATACATTACGTTGAACTAAGTTACTACTGAACTGAGATTTTTTTAAAGTGATCATGTAATCTGTTACTAAACACTTTACATCTTTCAGGTAAACTCCAGTGGCCATGTTTGCCAAGCTTGCTGGATCTTGGCTCAAAGACCACCTCTTGGTGAACCTAGACAGCTTGGCCACCGTATTGTTTGTCTGCGATGTGGATGTATGGATACCAATCACACTTCAAAAATCAGGTTTTAAGTGTAGATTGTTACATAATCTCACTTTTCGTTAATCTATTTTAACTCTGTTCTCAGATTGCCAAAATCTACAAAATTTTCAGTGATTGTTTTATAATATAGTACCTATCTATTAACACCACTTTGATCTTTTTACATCCATGCCCAAAATTGTATGGAAGCGTATCCGTCTCCTTTCATTTAAATCGGTTCAGTCGTTTTAGCAGGAAAGCGAGACAGACAGACAGACAGACCGACAGACTGAGTTCCTTTTGCATTTATAATATTAAGTATAAAGTATGGATCGGGCTGAATTAATTGAAACATTAGAAATGTCAAGTTCAACAATTGATAAACATTCAAACACAAGTAAACATTCTATGGTTGACACTGGTCATACAGGATTCCAATAAAAAAATAGACAAGAATTACCAGGTGAATAATAGTTCTTCTAAATCTAAGAGTTGTGTTAAATGTAACGGTGAGCACAAATTAAGCAACTGTCCTCAATTTTTGGCGTTGAGTAATGAATCATGGTTACAATTGTTACCAGAGTATAAGATTTGTTTTAATTGTTTATCTTCAGGACATTACGCTAATACCTGTAAACAGGCAAGTTGCAAAATATGTCGGCGCAAGCATCACACTTTGGTGCATGTCGCAGATCATTCGAAGAAGTCAGACTTGGCTCTTACTTCCGCTAATAGTGATGATGCAACCAGTGCCCCTGCTCCGTCAGTTTCCAGTGCAGGTTTATCTCTTTCTGCGAGTGTTGAACGTGGTGACGTATTGCTATACACGGCATTAATTAAGATTATAGGTAAAAACGGTCAGCAACATGTTACTCGTGCTGTGCTTGATAGTGGCAGCACATATGTCTCATGACTGAAAGACTGTACCACCAACTAGGTTTAACCACCAATACTGTGAACAACTCCATATTAGGTATAAATAATTCATCTTCATACATCAATAAAATGTGTCCTCTCACTATTAAATCTTTAAACGATAACTTTTCCATTAAAATCAATTGTTTTGTTCTACCTTCAATTACCGATAATATTCCGAGTAGACATGTAGACTTATTAAAATAAAATTGAAAATACCATCTGTAGTGTATCTATTCCATAGATATGTAAACACTATCTCATGCACACAAGCGGATGCAACTGCTGTCACTAATGTCATCTGTCAGACAGTAGCAATGGCGAGAAACAGAGGCGGATAAGCAGGTTTGCACTAGACATGCGCAAAACAGTGCCTTTTAAAGTAATGTCATATGGCATGACATTTTGTCCCAAGTAATGTTTCATTACACCATGACTCCAAACATGACGCGAGATGACGCACCACGCGCGATGGTTTTTGTAATGAAATGCCGCGTTGTAAAAGATATACATCATTACATGAGATATTGCATTACCTATATTGTGATGTGATGTGACATGGGTCAAACGCAATGCGCCCTCGGTTTGCCGGAACGTACATTTTATTTTGTTTCATATTCATATAGTCGATTTTCTTTCATATTTAGCCCCCAATTACCAATATAAGGAATTATTGAATTAAAACGATAGACATGAATTGCAATAGAGATTATTGACCATGACTCGAACTGTCATAGTGTCATACAGTTCGAGTCATGATTTGAAACATCACGTAGGCAGTCCGCGGTTTCAATAAAACGTAAACCTTATTTCAATGACAATACGGTTCTAGATAATAGTTCACTTATCTCACAGCCAACCGACTGGAGCATGTTCCTTCTCGCTTGCACACACAGCAAAGATTACAGAGATATTACGAACACCGAACAGCGCGCCGCAGCCCGCGCGTCATGTTTTAGTGTCATGTGCCATGGTTGATTGAGTCGAGTCATGTGTAATGCTACAGTACGCAGCCGAGATATATGACGCGCAATGCATCACTCGCATTACTTACACAAGTCTAGTTTGCACGGTCGCGCTTGATGTGGTGATGAGCCAGTGAAGTGATATTATTCAACTTAAATACGGAATCAACAGGATTCTACAAATGGCGACGAGGATAAAGGTCAGAAAAAATAAAAAAAAAATTGAAAAAATCTGACCACAGGTACGTGTGCGGCTGACCAAGTCAATTTAAAAAACACAGGTTTCTTCTGATGCCTACCTCACAATGTAAGTTGTTAATTTTTGCATCTAGTGACAAAGTATTTCCAGCAGAATTGAAGATTCTGCCAGTGTTTATGTTAATAAAATCATGATTGAAGGAGAATCAGAGATCTCATAAATTCTATGTAGTAATACAACAATATGACTAGTACACCTAATATAAATTGTATGAAATAATCCAAAACACAGTCATTAAGTTAATATGAGTGCTAACAGACTACTTGAAAACAGAACGGTAATGTTTTAATTCACTCTTGCATTATTGTTTATTGTGCTGTTATCAGTGGGCTGGGACATAGTAAAAACATTTTATCTATATTCCTACCTTGTGATTTACAGGAATGAAATGTACAGCTGTAACAGTTATAATTCCTTTAACTCTGACTGTGGTATGTAATGTAAACTTATTTATTAAAATAAGAATACTTAATTATTTACTTACCGGAAACAGAATAGGTATGCATAAGTTAATGATATTGGACATAATGTTAGCTGCAGTACAAGCTGTGATTTGGATCAGGTATAGCTGCACTTGCAAAAAAAAAAAATTGGACAACTCACTGAAAAAAAAAAAAAAAACTAAGAGAAGAGGAATTAGGTACCAAAGAAAGTCTCATGGTGTAGAGCTGTGACACAGAGGATATGTCACTTTATATTGTGTCCTGCACACACCAAGTATTAATGGACACAACTGATAAGCGATAGATAACTCTTAAAGTGTAGCTGACTTTACGGTAAGTATTATAATTCAGATTAAGTCAACAGATTAAGGAAAAGGCTAAGGATTTGTATTTGTTACCATAGTCAAATACTAGTAGTAACAAATTAAAATAATATGTTTGTACTATGATATAAAATGTGTGCAAAGTGGACATATTTAAAGTCAATAACAACAAACTGCTGTTTAATGACTGATGTATGACAGCCATTGCAATAATTAATTAGCATAACATAATATCTTATGATGAATATCTATGTTAGTTGTTAAATCAATTATGTTTCAGCAAGAATCTAATATAATAAGACCAAGGAAGAAATTCCATTTTATGATAGAGTACCTTTATCATCTAAATATGGCAGTACCTATTCAAAAATAATTACATAAATGTTAGTGTGAAGATTTTCATAATCTTAATAATCTTTACATAGCACAAAACAGGGTTGCTTCCCATGTTAGTGTGCTTGTATCTCTTGAACTGCTCAATGGATTTTGTTGCGGTTTGCATCAAAAGATAGAGTGATTCAAGAGGACGGTAAGTATGTGTAATATGCAGGCGAAGCCGCTGGAAAAGCTAGAATCTAATATTTGTGGTCTAGTGGTTGCAAGCGCTACTGCTGACCTGGGGAGTCCTGGGTTTGATACCCGGGTGGCTCAAGTTTAGTGGAATTTTCTCCTTCAGAAAAAAGAGGGTGACGTCGGCCATAGTCTGGCATTGTACATAGTTCATGGCTGTGGACCCGCTCCCTGTACATTGATGTGGGCAGGACTGGCTGAGGTTAGTTTATTCTACAATTCTTTTATATCTCTATCTGGCCGTCCGGTGAGCATAGGCATGATGTTGAATAATGGTATTATAATTTTAGCATAATAATAAGTGGTCACTGTAAGGTATAGTTACAACTGTTACAGTGGGTAAAAATGTTGATTCCTTTATTATGAGATCAGCACTATCTTTTGTACTGTTTGTCACATTAGGACTCAGCATCTATTGTTGGAAGATTGCTTACTGAACTAATCTCAATGTCTTAGTCACTATCCATAGTTAAAATTGTGAGGTAACATTTCATATTATGACTTCTGTTTTTAGACATATGTATTTACAATGGCACAGTTGATATACCTATTAGGTAAGTTGGTTACAGTACCTGGATAATGATGTGATTATGAAATGTGATTTTTGATTAATAAATCAGTTTCTAAGTAAATCACAATAAATAAATAACTTGATTATTTTACACAAACAATTTATAAGCAAAAAAGCCTTTTGGCTGAGTAAAGTTCTTGAACTACCCACTGAAAATGCTGTGAAGTGAGTAAGTAAGTATCTAATATTGAAGTTGTAAAGAGTAACGATACTACTAAATTTACTTCAATCCTAAAATGCCTTTGCATTTCTTTATATTATTATTTTTTATTTGCATTGACTCATTATCTCTTCTATATCAGTCAAAGATTTTTATTGTGAGACAGTGGTTACTGAGTTGTTATTGAGATATTTTGGTATGCGTTTGCACTGCTACACCATGTAAGGCATACAATGGTTTGAAATATGAATATCAATTATTGTTCTATTAGACATTATTTTTAGTTCAAAATAAACTGAAAGAAAGGAAGAATGAATCGTTACTTTATCACAAGAGTACTGCTGCATGTAAACATTATTACCAAGTCATTCTTTGTGCTGGACAAAGTTGTTATTACAAAGTTATTTTATATAGTACCTAACTAGTTTATAAAAACAAAGGGGAAGGTTTCTAGTACTTTTGGTTATAATGAACTGAGTAATTTAGAAGTTTCTGTATTAATATTTGGATTCAGAATCTCAGATAAATAGCAAGTTAAGGACACGTAAGTAACTTAATGTTGGACCTTCAAGATTAAGGTCAAATTCAATTGCGACTGTTGGGACCTTAAGTTATGCTAGTCATCAGAGAGCTCAAGAAAGAAAATAAAAGTAGTCTGTGTCACTGTTGCCGGATACGGTGACGAAGAGCATAAGTATTTAGCTGGCCGTTCACCAACCGGTTTACCTGTAAACCTTATTAATAAAATGCGTTTTTAATTCCAGCGTAGTCAAGAGGTTAGACTGATATCATCTTCAAGGGAATAGTTGGTTATGTAGAAATACATGTAAATTAATTGAATTTGATTATTCAACTAGATACGGTTGGTAATTGAAAATGGAAAGAGAGAAAGAAAAATATTTATACCTACACTGTAAAAATGCAACAAGAATTACAAGTAAAAGAATAGAATATAATGAAAACGCACAAATTTACTCTGTACGGTGTGGATTTTAAGCTGTGTTAAGAAAAAACAAAACATTATTGTTGTTGCAGAACAAGTTATTTGAAGTCAGTGTTTTGTGTGATTCAATATCAACTACATAACTACAACCTTTGGTTTATTGCGACGGAAACAGTTCACTCACCGTGATAACAATATAATATTTCATTTCAGCGCAGCAGTGGTGGTGGTCTAGCCCGACTAAGGTCGTGGGTTCGAAACCAGGCAGGCATTTTGTGTATTTTCACTCATCACCACCGTTCATCAACGGTGAAGGAAAACACTGTGAGGAAACCGGCATGTCGGAGAACCAACACTTCGAAGACGTGTGGCATCTACACCAGCACGCACTGTTTTCGCGTGGTAGATGGGCTTCCATTAAATTGGATGCAACAACCACAACGGTGAAGGAAAACACTGTGAGGAAACCGGCATGTCGGAGAACCAACACTTCGAAGACATGTGACATCTACACCAGCATGCACTGTTTACGCATGGTAGATAGGCATCCATTAAATTGGACGCAAAGGGCATCCATTAAATTGGACGCAATGGGCATCCATTAAATTGGACGCAATGGGCATCCATTAAATTGGACGCAACGGGCATCCATTAAATTGGACGCGATGGGCATCCATTAAATTGGACGCGATGGGCATCCATTAAATTGGACGCAAAGGGCATCCATTAAATTGGACGCGATGGGCATCCATTAAATTAGACGCGATGGGCATCCATTAAATTGGACGCAATGGGCATCCATTAAATTGGACGCGATGGGCATCCATTAAATTGGACGCATTTGACATCCATTAAATTGGACGTAGCAAAATGGTGAAGGAAAACATCATGAAGAAACCAGATGTAACACTCCATTAAACTGGATGTATCAAAAGGTGAAGGAAAACATCGTGAGGAAACCATTACGTAACACTCCATTAAACTGGATGTATCAAAAGGTGAAGGAAACCATATGTGACAACTCCATTAAACTGTATGTATCAAAAGGTGATGGAAAACATCGTGAGGAAACCAAATGTAACACTCCATGTATTAGGATGTATCAAAGCCATAGAGTTATAATGGATAGAGAAGCTATCGTAAGCAAAATTCTTGCTCCATTTTAGAAAGAATTAAAACTAAAGTTCGCTGCAGCGTTAAAACATTAGTTACGTCGTCTAAGCAAACTATTAAAACATTCAGCGTTAGATCGCTTACAGAGTACAGTTCAGTCGAACAGAGCGAGAGTTCCGATCGCGAAATCTAGTGCGTAGTACATAATTATAATTATATCGATGATCAAAGCGGTTAAGGAAAGTATCGTCGGGGGCCGTCGTGGCCTGGAGCAGATACTTCGCAGACATGGGCATCCACCGGGCCGTACTGTTCCCGCGTGATGGCTTACAACCCGTAAAGTTATTTCACTTAAACATGATTTCATGTTCCTCGCGGATAATACGTTTATAATAATACCTTAAGGGGGATGTTATAGGCTGATAATATTTCCATGGGTCTTTTTATGTGGGCACGTGCCTGTTTTAATTACTAAGATGGCTTTGTCACCTCCTAGAATGATTATCAAATATATATTGAAGGAGAAACACAAAACTTTTAATATATACATTATTGAATGTGGCAGCAGCATCAGCATATGAAAAAACCTTCGGGAAAAATGATCTAAAACAAACAAAAGCATTCGTAAAGTACTAATAACACAAAGTTAAACCATCAGTTAAACGTAAATTGAAACCATTATAGAATAACAAATCATAGAAATGTAAGGTAAACGTTTGAGTTGCGAAAAATTTTGAAAATCTAAAAAATCTTTTAAATGAAAGGGAATCGGATATAGGAAGAGAATAGTTAAAGATTTGGGAGTCACGCAAGTGATACGACTTAGGTAGAAAGGAATGGATTGAATCCTATTCCACACCAAGCAGATCAGGCCAATGAAAGGGTTGTGAATGTTAGGAGCAAGGACACTGGACAAAAGATGAGATTAAATTAGAAGTCCTTGTCCAACAAGTCAATGAGACAAAATGATCAGGCTTGAGTTGTGAGGGGTGAATTCAGTTAAAAAATAATTGGTATTCGATTGCATAAATGTATAGTTAAGATGAACATGTTTATCATTTTGATTTTACATAATTATCTGATGACGTGTTTGAATCGAACAAATAAAATTAAAATAAGAAAGGGATGTAGTGTATCTATTCTATAGATATGTAAACACTATCTCATGCACACAAGCGGATGCAACTGCTGTCACTAATGTCATCTGTCAGACAGTAGCAATGGCGGGAAACAGAGGCGGATAAGCAGGTTTGCACGGTCGCGCTTGATGTGGTGATGAAGCCAGTGAAGCCAGTGAAGTGATATTATTCAACTTAAATACGGAATCAACAGGTTTCTACACCATCTAATATTTGTCTGGCTGACCTTAACTTTTACTCACCAGCCCCTATTGATATGCTGCTCGGTGCTGACATCTTTTGGGACTTACTGGGATCCCAAAAAATTAACCCATTACCGCCCTCTGTACCCGCGTGTGTACAACTATTTGATGCGGCATTGCGTTTTGTTTATTGGTGGTACTACGATACTGATTAGTTATTTTTAGTCTGTGTACTTGTAGTTGTCTATGGAATACAGAAAAAATTGTGTGCCGGGAAAATAAATGTCACTTTGGTAACTTTGTTTTATGAGTTGTGAGACAAGTTGGTAAGGTAAGATATTTTTTAATTTTTTGACTAAAATAATTATAAATTCACGATTGTTTTTACTTGTTTTGTGTAAGAAGGCTTTATAGTGACATACAATATTGATGGAAAAACAATTTGTTGGCTAAAAGTACAATTAACATAATTTTTTTGTGCCGTACCTGTTTGTGTACAATGGGCGGTTGTGTAAATTATTTTTTTATTTAACAGGTTTATTCAAAGACACTACAATGACTGACCGTCGCATCTTTACGAGTCAAAATAACTATGCGAGACTTGAAGAAGCTCTCGAATCTATAGTTGCTGATGACAATGATGATGCACAGTACGACGTCTTTATATTGCCGCCAGATCCAGCTATTGTAAGTGATGAAGAAGAAGGTAACGAAGATGACTTGGCTTCTACAACTTTCCCGAGAGACATACCGGGTACAATTGAGGTAGTTCCATTGCATCCTGATCATGATCTTTCTGACTGGGATGATAGTGATGATGAGGCATTTTCCACTTACTCACGACCTGCAAAGCGAGCTAGAAAGCAAGATTCTAACGAACCCGTATGGAGAAAAACTTTACCTATATACAGCATGATCCATGACGTAACTGATATAATTCAGCGACGACAAGAAGTCCTCGTTGAATCTTTGAAAGACTGCAGCCCTGTGATGTTATTAGAGAAGTTATTTGATGATAATGTTATAAGTTTGATAGTGGAAAATAGCATGAAGTATGCTGGGCAACATAATAGACACAGTTTTGAAATTGATAAGCCCGAATTGAGAACATTTCTGGCGATTATAAGTTTTACTGGATATCACGAACTGCCTTCCGAACGTGCCTATTGGAGTTTGGATGAAGATCTCGGCATTCCGTTGATCGCCAATTGTATGTCACGCAATAGGTTTTTGGACATCAAACGAAACCTACATTTTGTCGGCAATTCCCTAGCGGAAGGTTCAAATGATAAAATGTTCAAAATGAAACCGCTTTGCGATCTCATACAAAAAAAGTCTTGCCAATGGGGAGTATTTCACGAAAACTTATCCATAGATGAATCTATGATAAAATACTTTGGCCGTCATCCCGCCAAGCAATACATAATGGGAAAACCTGTAAGATTTGGCTATCGAAATTGAGCTGCAACAAGTTCAGATGGCTACTGCTACACTTTCGACATATATTGCGGAAAATCTTCAGAAGAGTCTACAGACCCGCTGGGCTCGAGAGTGGTAAAATCTCTATTAGCAAAGATACCTATAGTCCCAAAAGAACACATCGTGTACTTTGACAATTTTTTTACCAATTATCAGTTACTCCATGACTTGCGACTCTTAGAGTACAGAGCCACAGGAACAGTACGAGAAAATAGAACAAAAAGATGTCCTGTGACTGATGTCAAAACAATGAAAAAGAAACCAAGAGCGGAGTACGACTATCGTTTCGATACCAAAAACGAAATAATAATCGTGCGCTGGAAAGACAACAACGTGGTCACGATGGGATCAAATTTTGACGCTGTAAGTCCACCACTAGGAAAGGTAAAAAAAAAAGGTGGTGTAATATACAAAAAAAAAGTTGGATGTGAATATTCCAAGATTGTTTGTTAATTATAACAGAGGAATGGGTGGAGTAGACCAGATGGATCAGTCGATTAGTCTTTATCGAGTAGCCATAAAAGGAAAAAAATGGTGGTGGGTAATCTTTACCTACCTTTTAGATATGGCGATTGCAAATGCATGGCGCCTACATGTCTTGATCAGCAAAACTACTGGTGCACCCTACATGGATCAATTGCTATTCAGACGTACGATTGTTAGAGCATACCTTCGCCCAACTAAGACGAAAAGTCGTCCTACGCATCCACGATAACTGGCCTTGTGCAGAAAAATAACGGACACAACCCACAACGCATCGAAAACCCATTACGATGTGTAATTTGCCACAACCGCGTTCGTTGGCGCTGTGAGATATGTGCCAAAACACTATGTGTGGAACGACCATGCTTTGGACAATTTCATGCCTGATTCGCCCACTGTACCCGGCCGAGTACACCCTTTTTTTTTTTTTTTTTTCAGGATGGGAAATCATCAAATGACTTCTCCCGCTCTGGGCGGAGCGGGAGGGCGTGTCAGACTTTTACTGACTAAAACCCACCCGTGTTCCATCAGTTGCCCATGTGCCAGGGTCACGGTATCTCTTTCGAACAATCACGCGACCCCGGCAGTCACGCGACCCCGGCAGACCGAGTACACCCTTACAGTTCCTAAACAAAATAAAAAAAAAAAAAAAAAATTGTACCTTATTTTTAGTCTATATTCATGCAATAAATAACGAGTTGTTACAATTTTCTCGTGTAGTTTCATTTTGGGCGGTTAGGAGATGGACAACCTATTCTTTGCGAAACTAGACTAGGATGGCTGGTTTCAGGCCCAACTAAAATTAGTTATGCTTTAACACTATTACAAAAGGTAAAATGTAATTTTACAAAGATAATATCTGACGATAATGATGAATTAAATAAAACCATTGATCATCAACTCACCAGATTTTGGCAATTAGAAGAGGTCTGTACTACATCAGTGTATTCGCAAGAAAAAAATTATGTGAGGAACATTTTATAAACAATACTACACGTTTGGAGAACGGGCAATTTTGTGTACGAATTCCACTGAAATGTTCCCCGGATACGTTAGGGGAATCCTTTTCAAGGGCTAAACATTGTTTCTCTTCTTTAGAGCGTAGGTTCAAAAGCCAGCCTCAACTGTTTAAGATGTATAAAGAGTTCATGGCAGAGTACGAAAGTCTAGGTCATTTGTCGAAATGTAAAAATGTTGAACATTCTGCTCATTACCTCCCACATCACGGAGTTTTGCGTGACAGTAGTATCACCACTAAATTAAGGGTGTTTCTTAATGCCAGCAGCGCCACTACTACAGGCACTTCTTTCAATAGTATACAGATAGTACAGGATGATCTTTTATCATTATTATTACGTTTTAGACAACATAAATATATTATTGCTGCCGACGTGGAGAAAATGTACCGGCAGATAATGGTTCATCCAAATAACAGACATCTCCAACAAATCGTCTGACGTGATGACCCATTAATTCAGTTACAAACGTACCAGCTCAATACCGTGACGTACGGCACAGCCAGCGCTCCGTTCCTTGCAACGAGGTGTCTTAAACAGTTAGGTTTAGAATGTTTTGATAAAAGGGCTGCTGAGGTTATTCTACGCGACTTCTATGTCGACAATTTACTAACAGGAGGAGATGATCTCGATGAAGTAAGAGCCTTGCGTCGTAAAGTAACTTCTACTTTTGCTTCAGCTAGCATGAACCTAAGAAAGTGGAAGTCCAATAATATGCACTTGGTGAATGGTTCTGACTGTCCCCAATCTTCACTTGACTAGAATATTGGCGGATCTGAGTCTACCAAAATCTTAGGTCTGGGTTGGCATTCATAACCTGATCAACTCTGTTTTCCCATTAGTCAACCAATTATTTGTAGCGATACAAAACGTGATATGCTTTCAATTATATCATAAAATTTTGATCCATTGGGACTTCTTGCTCCATGCATTATAGTGATGAAGATGTTACTTCAAAAACTATGGTTACACAAACTGTCATGAGATGAACCGCTATCGCTGGACATTAGGAAAGTTTGGAATGAACTAGTAATGAATTTACCAAAATTAAATGAAATTTGTGTTCCACGTTGTGTTTTAATTGATTTAGTGCAACTTTTAGAGCTTCACGTTTTCACCGATGCGTCTGAACGAGCATACGGAGCATGCTTATATGTTCGTAGTGTCAATAATGAACATCAAGTGTTGGTACGTTTATTATTGGCAAAGAGTAGTGTTGCCCCTCTGAAACCATCCACCATTCCCAGACTTGAGCTTTTCGGTGCTCTGGTTGGAGTTCGAATTTATTGAAAAGGTGATCGCATCATTACGCTTAAATACTAGGCCGCGTACATTCTTTTGGACAGACTCCACTGTCGTACTAGGATGGCTAAAAATGTTACCAAATAGGCTGCAGCCTTTCGTTCGCAACAGAGTTGCTGAAATCTTAGAGAAGACTGGCAACTGCGAGTGGAGACATGTCCCAACCGATCAAAACCCGGCTGATTATGTCTCTCGAGGAGTAGACGTTAATTTATTACCCTCTTTAGACGATTGGTGGTCTGATCCAGGTTTTTTAAAGAATGAAGATTTACACAATCTATTGATGAATCATTGCCGGAAATGAAATCAAATGTCTCATTACATGGTACTGTTAGCGAGAATGTGGCCAATGAATTTCTCAACTTTGACCGATTTTCCAGTTTTTTAAGGCTGCAGCGCTCAGTAGCATACCTTTTACGGTTTATTGCTGAATGTAAAAAACTACCTATTCCTGGTCCCATCAGTAATGATGAACTAAAAAATTCTTTAATTTTGATTATTCGAATATGCCAAACCGAGTCTTTTAGTGAATATAAGTTGTTACTTCATAATAAACAATTACCAAAGAAAAGTTCTTTACTGAAATTTAACGATTTTCTGGACGACCATAAGATCATGCGTGTTAGAGGTCGATTACAAAACTCAGATTTACCTTATGATAAAAAATGTCCAATTCTTTTACAATCTAGCCATCACTTTACAAAATTATTATTTGAGTATGAACATAAACGATTGTTTCACGCTGGGCCCCAGTTGCTCTTAGCTTCTATACGGGATACATACTGGCCCATACGAGGTCGCAATCTAGCCAGGTTGTGCTACCGTAGGTGTGTACGTTGCTGTTGTCTCAAAAGTCAAACTACCTCTTCCTCCTTCCTTTTTCCCTTTTAAAAATATTGGCTTGGATTACGCGGGTCCAATACAGTCTGCAGTTCGACAGGGTCGTAGCTGTAAATTGGTAAAAGTATACATCGCAATTTTTGTTTGTTTCACGACAAAATCAATATACCTTGAATTAGTTGGTGATTTAACCAGCAATACTTTTATCATGGCGTTAAAGAGATTCATCTCGCGTAGGGGTAAACCGGTAAACATATTTTCCGATAATGGCACCTCGTTTGTTGGTGCATACAATGACCTATCAAAATTTCTTAAAGCTAATTGCGACTCGTTGTCTGAGGAGATGGCTAAAGAAGGAATTAATTTTAATTTCATCCCTGCATACTCTCCTCATTTTGCTGGCCTTGCGGAGGCTGGTGTCAAGTCAACAAAGCATCATTTAGTCAGGGTGCTGGGCCTTTGTAACTTAACTTATGAGGAGCTTTATGCTACGCTGGTGCAAATATAAGCTATTTTGAACTCTAGACCATTGACTCTACTATCATCAGATCCTGAAGACTTGGCACCATTGACACTCGGACATTTTTTGATCGGACGTCCTTTGACATCTTTGCCGACACCTGATTACTATGACCACTCCACCAGTTCCTTGTCTCGATTTCAACGCATTGAACAACTCCGACAACATTTTTGGAACAGATGGAGCAAGGAGTACATATCGGAGCTCCAACTCAGGACAAAATGGCGCACATGTAAAGGCTCTCTGAAGCTGGACTCCCTCGCACTTCTAAAGGAAGACAACACGCCGCCTCTGAAGTGGAAAATGGGTCGGATTGTCGCTACCTATCCAGGTCCCGAAGTCGTGATAAGAGTTACAGATATCAAAACCTCCAGTGGCCTGCTCCGCAGATCATTTAGCAAGATTTGTCCGCTGCCCATCTACCCTGAGTCTGACTATTCCGGTTGAAAGACAGGCTTTCAACGCCCGGGGGTATGTTTGCGCGGAACGCTTACTGAATGTAGGATAGCACAAGATCTAGGCTCCGTGTGTTTTGGCTATTTACTTTATTTTATTTACGACTGTTTTTATTTTTTTTTATACATGCCATTGTACTGAACAATCAAGACGCTTTTATAACATCTCCCGCTAAAAGACCTGATGAAATCCCGTACACAGGGTGTTGTGGCGTAACATGGGAGAGGCCTATGCCTAGCAGTGGACTGCGATAGGCTGAGTTGATTGATTGATTGAGTGGTTAAACTACACTGATGAAAATGAGCGCAAAGAAACTAAACAAGTATTATTTCAAGTCAGTAAAAAGTGAACTTTCAGCGGCACTAAATTCAAACAACGTTATGTTAATCACATTAGCCACGCCAAGGGAATGACGAAGGCCCAATATCCATTACGGCTCTTAGCGAAGTTTTAACAACCAATTTGCTAAACCCATGTCAAGTTCGCGAAATTACCAATTAAACTGTTTATCGCAACGAGAATTTTAATAGGCAAAGTTGTGGAAAAATATTCTGTCTAAGCTGTGTAAGAAGTTTTATCATAGGTCGAAGAATCCAACATCACAAACTTTTAGGTTATGTTGGTAAATAAACGATTTTTTTATGAGGGATACTTTTTTTGTGCAAATTTTACATATGTTCTATAGGATAACGGTTAAAAAAGAATATAAAAATATGTACAAGTATATAAAAACACAGATAAAAGAATCATAGGGCATCAAAAAATTCGTCCGCATCGCTGTCAAGTGAGAAAGTGCCTAAAAGGCTGGCAGCATTGCCACGTTGTATGACGATACCAAGATCAGTGGTAGCCCAGTGGTATCAGCCCTGACTTACGAGTTGTAGGTCGTGGGATCGAACCCAGGTAAGCGCTTTACTTGTGTAAATAATTTCATCACCACTGCTCTAAAAACGGTGAAGGAAAACATCGTGAGGAAATCAGCATGTCCTAGAATCAAAAAATCAAAGACGTGACATCTACCAGCCCGTGTGGTAGATTACGGCCCAATCCGTCTCACCGAGAGGAGGCCTGTGTCCCAGCAGTGGGAACAATATAAGCTGATTATGATGGCGGCTGATTCTTTAGCCAAAAAATAGGGCGAACCTCTGGTCACGTAAAGAGTCAACCAACCGCTTGGCTATGTCTCGAAAAACCAGGTGGGCACTCGAATCCTATGGCGCTAGTGTTTCAACCCCAAGCGGCTCAGATATATGAGGTATTCCACTAAAAGCACTGATTTGAACAGCACTTGCCCGAACCCCACTTAAGCACTTCCACTAACAGCACTGAAACAAAATTCTGTAACGTACGGTTCGGTGGAACAATTTATCTATATTGTATTATGTGTTCGAACGCCACTTACGTTAAATATTTTTTTGGGGATGGGATGTATTTTTCCCAAGGCATTATCGAACAACACATCGTTACAAATTGGCAGACACTAAGACTTGTATTATGTATCTATCTATTTACTAGTGGCCGCCCAGTGGTCGACATTCGACCATAATTAATTTAAGTTATAAGTTTGAACATTATTAGGTAAGGTTCTATTGTCAAAGACTATATTTGCAGAATTCTATAATTACAGATTCAATACCAAGATTAATGTTAATTTGCTATTTTTCTTACAAATTATATGAATGTCTTCTATATGTCACGGGACTGAAACGCAATCATGCTTTAGGTATGTAATTACATAGTTGTGATGAAATCACAAAAAAAAAAAAATATGAAACTTAAATATGTCGAGAAATTCATTAAAATATTAACACTATTCGAATTTTCATCAATGTTACAATGTGGCCGCGAATTCCTTCTTCTTCGTCTCTCACTCAGACTTGTTAACGTACTATGTCGAGACGTAGTAAAAATTGAAATGAAATAGCTGAAATATAAAAGAAAAGATTAATTTTGGGTACCACAATAGTAAAAACATGAGACACACTAGAGACTTTCATTTCAATTTTCACGTATAAAATAGTAATCTATGGTTTACACACTTCAAATCATAGATAAGAAAAAGTACTATCTTCAAAGTACAATAGTGTAGTACAAACGTACCGAAAGCTCGGCACGTTTGTATGCCATTTTTGTTTCTCTGCTAACACTTAAGCGCGGCTGACTATAATCCACAGACGAACGGATACTTTCTTAAACAAATTTAATACGATTATTTGTGAAAATAATTAATTAAACTACTAATAAGTCTATATGCATATTCATTAAAACTAAATACAAAAATAATATGGTTATATTTGACATTCAGTAGCACTATAGACAAATAATATTAAAGACAAATATTCTCGATATAATCATAGATTTTAAAAATGAAATAGGTTATATATCCATAAAATTAATTTATTAAGTACCTAAGGTTATACTTGACATTCAGTAAAACTATAGACACAAAATATTAAATACTGATATTCTCGATTGGACCACAGATTTCAATAATAAACTTTCGTAAAAAAGGGGTGCATAGTTTTCCCTTCACGTGTAGAAAGGTTGTTCATATGTGCAGGGATAGGCAGGTGGTCCTCGTTAATGGTGGACGGATAGTAATAATAAATGCACCAATAGATTAAGAATACTTTTTATAAACGTAATGTTCCGTGTTTCTTGATGGCCGGCTAGAATAAAAAGGTGACTCGCGCACGCCGACCGCTAGCCGAGTGACGTTTTCTTCGACAGACTTTAATCTCAACTGACAGCCACGAATGGTTGCCAGCATCATCATTAATGGCACCTCTATGCCTCGCCGATATATAGTATATTATTTTAATATATTATGTATTTCTACAAATTTTTGTAAATTAATTTATTACCCATAATTATGTTTGACATTCAGTAAGGTTATAGACAAATTATACCAAAAACAAATACAGACTCGATTTGACCATAGAATTCCAAATAAACAAAATAATATCTATGCATGTGTGTATTAAATACACGGTAATGAATAGTAGTATGTGTAACGTGTTATTTATTGAAAATAACGTATGTTACGCATAATTCTTAAAAAATATTAGCATTCGTCACTTCTTCTCTGTATGAACTATAAGTGTGCGAAATTTCATACTCCTTCGTCCGCCCAATTTTCGTAAAAAAGGATCCAAAGTTTTCGATTCACGTATTAATATATAGATGACAGCCAAAAATTGTCCAAGTCATTTTTTTTTCTTTCTCCAGTCACTGATGTCTGACATCAGAAATTAAAATCTATTTTAGTATTATCATATTCCATCACTGTTAACACAGAAATAAAAAAGGTACAAAATCTAAAAAAATATTTTACTGAGCGCGTTGTGTTGTATTAATTGTAATAACTTTTCGAATATATTTTACACAATTTAATGAAAACCTACCTAACAGCAACATATGCATCATTCATAGTATAACAGGACTCGTTTCCCGACTAGTTTGACAATTTTAGGTTTGTGTTGACGCGACAGACTGATGAAACACGGTCAACGTGTTCAGTTTGGAGAACTATACAAAAACTGAAACCGTCGTCCGATTCACAGTTATTTTACCTCTGATTTTGCATTACCGTCCACTCGCTCGTTTTACCATTCATTTCTCAGTGGGCTGTTACGTTTCGAAATCTACAATTTTGCCTGTGGTTTTATGGGCTTTTTACACAAGATCTGTGTCTGATGACAGATCTCTAACAATTTTGCCATGTTGTTAGAAATCTGTTGCTAGGCAACCTGTAAGAGATTTTTAAAGATTACGCATCAGCAAATTCTGCGTCGTAACTTCAGTCATCGCCAGCTATGTATTTATACGCTGAGTAACTGCTTTAGAGTTCGTACACGAAATTTTGTAGATTTCACGGATTTGCGTGATTTTATAGACGAGTTTTTGAAAATAATACAGTATTATTCCAAATTTCATCAGATTAATGAGCTATTTCTTATTTTTATCATTAGACTTTGATTTACTGACCTCAAACAGGTGGTGACTGTTCTGTAAATTTTATGAGAATGCTGTTATGTCAATGGACAACCTACTTACATTTTCATTTAACAACAACAATAACAACGAATTCAAACTAAAAATGTCAACATAATATTTCTAAAGATATGCAGCATGAAGTTAGTAATATCAGTTGTATGCTTATGTAAATAAAGCGAATTTGAATTTATCATTACCGTCATCATGATAATTAACGTATTCTGTACTATAATGGATTTCATTTCATACAGTGGCCAATAGTTATGGATCCATTTTTAAACTCCTGTATTATCATTTCAATAACATAATTTCTTTGTGCAGCTAATTGTGACTTCGATTTTTGTGTTTTTTGTCTGTAATCTTTATAATAGTTGCAATTGTATTTATGCTAAGTTTATGCCACTGTTTTTTTATTGCTCTGCTCAGCGTTGCATATTGAGTTTCCGGATAGTTGTTAGTCTTGTTAGTCATCCTGTAACAAGACCATTTATCCAACCACAATTTGTGTCCGATCCACAGTGCGATCATATAGTCGTTAAATTTCGTCACGTTATCCTCTACTCAAGAGATACAGTCATGCATCATCTATGGTTTCGAGTGGAAGAAGGGGAAGGACAGAGCAGAAACCCACGTTATTTCTGAGAATTCTATTGTCGTTGAGGCCTAGTTCCTTCGCTTTCTTTTTAAATGCCTTTTTGTAGTGAAAGAAGCATCCTTTGACACTTGCATTTGGAAATACAGCAAGAAAGCCTCTGACGGCGGCGGCTTCTTCAAAATCACTTGTGAAATGTTCTAATTGCATGGCTGGAATTGCGGATTTTAGCAACTGGTACAGTATTTTATATGTATTCTTTTTCTTGTCAAGCAGCAGAGCATACGCTAATGGTTTTACGAAGTCATCAATGTCCCCGTGAGTGCTGTAAATTTGTATAAATGGCTTCGGAACTTACTTGAACGTCCCGTCACAGGAAACACGGCGAGTTTTGGATAGTTCTTCTCTGCTTTTATCCATCGCAAATAAAAGAATTTGTGATCTTCTATCTCTGAAATCCGCCTATAAGAAGTCCAAATATTTTTTTTTTGGAACCTTTAAATAAATAAAAGAAGATGTAAGTAAGTTGTCCATTTACGTATACAATTGAAAGTTACTCACTTGAACATCTTCTGGATATTTAGCAAATAATCGATCTACTCCGTGGGCTTTTTTTTTCTCTGCGTATGTAGTCCTGATTTTATTTTATCAAAACTTGGGTAATTTTTAGTCATGTGCAGACCCTGATCTCTTAAATTGTGAAATATATTTTCATAAATTGTTGGAATTGGGGCGTCGATAGGGAATACTTCATGTTTAAGCTTTACTTAAGCTTCTTTTGTATCACTATTTATGATTTTTGTTGGGCACGTGGGGTCGGTTAACTCCCTTAACACGGCTGTGACAAGCACCGCCAGAAAGAGTTACTGTTTTT
The DNA here is from genome assembly GCA_932294355.1 of Aporophyla lueneburgensis. NCBI lineage: Eukaryota > Metazoa > Arthropoda > Insecta > Lepidoptera > Noctuidae > Aporophyla > Aporophyla lueneburgensis. Next base: position 6,814,088 of record OW028758.1, on the reverse strand, counting down.
GTACACCCTACATTTTCTACATTCCTTCTTTTTATAGTTCAGAGTTACGGCTCCTTGCATTTCATGGCTGGAATTGCGGATTTTAGCAATTGAAACAGTATTTTATACGTACCTTTTTCTTATCAAGCAGCAGAGCATACGCTAATTAATGGCTTTACGAAGCCATCAATGTCTCCGTGAATGCTGTACATTTGTAGAAATGGCTTCAGAACCGAAAATATGGTGAATTTTGGATAGTTCTTCCCTGCTTTTATCCGTCGCAAATAAAATAATTCCTGATCTTCCGTGTCTGAAATCCACCAATATGAAGTCCAAATATTTTTTGGAACCTAGAAAAAAATAAATGAAAATGTAAGTAGGTTGCCCATTTACATAACTTTTGCGAGGAAGTGTTGAATTTGTATTGAAGGTTACTTACTTGAAAATCTTGGATATTTAGCAAATAATCGATCTACTCCTTGGGCTTTGTTTCTCTGCTTATAAAGTCCTGATTTTGTATCATCAAAACCTGGGTGATTTTTAGTCATGCGCAGACCCTGATCATATGCAATAATAGGTCTTTACCTATGAAAATGCCGTTTTGTATGACAAAATATTAAACGAATTTTTTTCATGTATTTTTATTTGTATTAATCGAAATAATCACCCATGCAATTAATGCATCTTTGCCAACGCAGTGGCAGTTTATTGATGCCCTTCTTAAAAAATCAGCTGGACAGGAGGCAACAAATTCTTCAAAGGCATTTTGTACTGCCTCTCGGGTATTGAATTTTTTTCCCGCCAAGAAGTTATCCAAATTCTGGAAAAAGTAGTAGTCTGTAGGCGCAAGGTCTGGTGAGTAGGGTGGATGACGGAGAGCTTCCAACCCCAGTTCTTGCAACTTGGAGACCGTCTGCTGTGCAGTATGAGGTCACGCGTTGTCGTGCAGGAGCAGCGGAGACGAGCGATTGACCAATGCTGGTTGGAGATGTGCCAGCTTCTCCATCATTGAGTTCAGTTCTTCACAGTACACATCTGCAGTAATGCTCACCCCGTTTGGTAAGAAGCTGTGATGAATCACACTGGCGCTAGACCACCAAACAGTGACCATCACTTTTCTAGGGGTAAGTTCTCGTTTAGGGCATTGTTTAGGTGCTGAACCAGGATCCAACCAACTTGTTGAGCGCTTGTGGTTATCAAACAGAATCCATTTTTCATCGCAGGTAAGAATGCGGTTCAAAATTCCTTCATTTGTGTGTCTGTTGAGCAGTGCAAGGCACGTCTCGACGCGTACTTCGCGCTGGCGATCATTGAGTTCGTAGGGTACCCATTTGTCAAGCTTTTTTACCTTGCCAATTTGACACAAATGGACCAATATTGTTTTGACGCTAACGTGGAAAGCTGCTGCTAATTCAGCCGTAGATTGTGTATCATCAGCTTCCACAATCGTCTTAAATTCGTCATTGTGGACCAAAGTCTTCGGACGACCGCGAGGTTCATTTTTCAGGTCGAAATTTCCAGAACGGAAGCGAGCAAACCAATAACAGGTGGTGCGTTGGTTTGTAGTGTTAGCTCCTTAAATGTCGTTGATGTTGCGTGCCGCTTGTGCCGCGTTGCTGCCACGACGGTACTCATATTCCATAATTACTCGAATTTTTAACGTATCCATGATGACGAAAAAGATTGAAATGCGATGAAAATATAACACTAATCAATAAACAAATGACTACTTTTGGAAAAATAATTCCATGTTTTTAAAATTTTGATTTGAATTGGCCAGTACTGCAGAACGGCAATTTCATAGGTAAAGACCTAATATATTTTTGGAAATACTTAATATTGGGGCATCGGTGGTGGTTTCTTAATATTTAAGCTTGTCTAAGCTTCTTTTATATCACCGTTTATAATTATTGCTGGGCACGTGTGTTTGGTCAACTTAATTATTTCTTCTTTTTATCCATCGTCAAGAACCCTTTACACGGCTGTGACAAGCACTGCCAGAAAGAGTGACCGTTTTTGTACACCCTATATTTTCTATATTCCTTTTTTTATAATTCAGAATTACGGCTCCTTGCATGCCATGGCTAAAATTGCGGATTTTAGCAACTGGAACAGTATTTTATACGTACCCTTTTCTTATCAAGCAGCAGAGCATACGCTAATTAATGGCTTTTCGAAGCCATCAATGTCCCCGTGAATGCTGTACATTTGTAGAAATGGCTTCATAACCGAAAATATGGTGAATTTTGGATAGTTCTTCCCTGCTTTTATCCGTCGCAAATAAAATAATTCCTGATCTTCTCGTCTCTGAAATACGCCAATAAGAAGTCCAAATATTTTTATTGGAACCTAGAAATAAATAAATGAAAATGTAAGTAGGTTGTCCATTTACGTATACATTATTTTTGCGACGGAGGGTTGAATTTGTATTGAAAATTACTCACTTGAACATCTTCTGGATATTTAGCAAATAATCGATCTACTCCGTGGGCTTTGTTTCTCTGCTTATGTAGTCCTGATTTTATTTCACCAAAACTTGGGTAATTTTTAGTCATGTGCAGACCCTGATCTCTTAAATTGTGAAATATTTTTTTAATTGTTGGAATTGGGGCACCGGTGGTGATTACTTCATGTTTAAGCTTTTCTTAAGCTTCTTTTATATCATATCATACCAACACACCAACACCGAGAACCGTAGTAACGAAATGAATATGATAAGCCATAATCAAATTCTCAGCATTAAGGCATATACGAGAGTATTTTGTCGAGCAATTTATTTAATTTATCGTTATTATGAATTGTACAAGCAAAAGCTCAAATTAAAAAGCTGTTCAATGTTTTGCAAATTTCCTGTAAATGCTTGACAGGGAGTCCGAAGCAAGGCTCCCAGCAAGTGAGCATTAATCTGTAAAGTCCCTTCCTATGACCTATATTACGTTTACTCTTCGTTGAAGTGTCGTGTGATTTGTAGGTCACTTCTCCTCCGATAAACACAATGTCTGCTCAGCTCAGGTCTATAAAATGTGAATCCAATTATTAGCTAATTTCTTAGCAATATTAAGTTGCAACAAAGCGTCGTGGAGCGTGTTTATTGTTCGTTTTGTGATAAGGAGACACATTAGAACAGCTCGATGTACTGTCACGAGTAAATTTTCACCTTAACACTTTTGACACGTTTTTTTTGCGTTTTCTATGACGATGTCATCGGCAAAACGAATTCAGAGAGATGTACTCGACGCACGACGTTCACATTGAAGCCCTGTTTCGTCCAGTCCAGCGTCATAAAGACGGCCTCCAACTCATTGGTAAACAGTTTCAGTATCACATCTCGTGTCCCATTTAAAAAAGTAAGCGAAGTGATGAGGGTCCATCAATTGATTAAAATGTATGTTCGAAGTATAAACTCCTTTTTTGGCGTCAGTGTGCTCACAGCGTTATTTAAATATCATCGAAATAGTTTCTTCTATAGCGATTGCTTTATAAATTTTTCATCTTTTAATGAGATAGGTCGGTTAAATCCAATTGTACAACCCACAATAAATTTGAAATTTTGTCCATTTTAAATATTTCGTGTTTAGTCATAACTTAGATTATATTGACTAATTCTTTAATGTTACTATTTCCTAGTAACGGTCACTTCCAATATTTCAGAAGTAACCTAGAATTCTGATTAAAAAAAAAATTGCTTTAAGTCACCGTCTACTAATCTTACGGTATTTTGAAAAATGACGGACTACATTTTCGGAGTATTTAGGAAGACAACAGCGAGTAATTGTCACAAAAAAAATAAACCACCTCACGCCAGCTAGTTCCCAAAAAAAGTTAGTATTACTACTAACTTATTTTGGGAACTAGCTACGACGGGGCCATTTCAACAGTTGTCTTCCCCATTCACCCAGACAACATTAAATTGATTTGAATCCAACGTTTAACAAATTGCATAATATTCAACCGTATTCAAAAAACCTTCCATGCACAATTGCCGAATTGATATGTTTGTCTTATTCTGAACAAATAATAAATTCGTCCCATCAACTAATAACTAACCAGGTGCGGTTTATACAATAATAGCTTTTGCCCGCGACTTCGTCCGCGTGGACTTTGGTTATATCGTAGCGTAACGTAGCGTAGGCGAGCGCTAAGAAAGGAAGTAGAATTGCACGGACGAAATCGCGGCCAAAAGCTAGTAAACTACAAAACTTTTTAATACACCACATTTTTTGCTAATCTATTACTGTGTGCCAAAATTATCAGACTACTGGGCGAGCTTACGCGGGAGCGAGCTACATAGAATTGCCCGTGTGAAAAACAGTTTTCTCTCAAATCTATAACCGCAAATTTTAATGTCTGCCCTTGTGATTTGTTTATGGTCATTGCAAAGCAGACTTTGAGGGGAAACTGTATTCGTTTGAATTCAAAGGGAAGATCATTCGGGATCAAGGAAATTCTTGGTACAAATAGGTACAGATTCCCCTTGCGCATATCCAGTTATAATTGTGACTTCCACTACATTGCGATGTAGGTAACGCTTTTACTTTTAGTCTGGTTCCGTTGCACAGTTGAGGAGGTTTTAAATTTTACAACAACATAACAGGAGTGCCCAAGCGCAGAATAAGCTTACGATACGGAAGACCCGATGGTTTCAGTGAAATAAAAAATTCGACAGGGTAGTTAATTGCGTCATCTGTGTTGACCATAAAGTCTATTGACGTGTACACCATTTCTTACCCCGCAAAAGACGTTAATAGTATATCGCTAATTGCCGCTGCTTGGTCGTTTTTCGGGATTAGTATGGCACGTTCACACAACCATTCCATTGGTTTATCGTGGATATGAGCAATATCTGGGTACATTTTGGATATGAACTCCTGTAACGTAAATACTAGTGTGCACAAATTATCAGGGATGGTTATCATTCCGTCATTTATCGGGTAATCACCGTTGCCGATTTCAAGTAGGAGATTTGCAAATCCACCAGCAGACTCTTTTTCTTCTAAGTGTACCTGCATATTTTTCTAGAGCTTGAGGATATTAATTACAGGCCACAAACTGGATCCCTTGAGACACGCCTTAACTTCATCTGCTCTAGTTCCTTTTGGCACTACTGGTAGAGACTGCCCAAAATCTCCAGCCAGCGAAATCGTTACACTACCCATTAACTCTGCCGGGGTCGCGTGATTCTGCCGGGGTCGCGTGATTGTTCGAAAGAGATACCGTGACCCTGGCACATGGGCAACTGAAGGAACACGGGTGGGTTTTAGTCAGTAAAAGTCTGACATGCCCTCCCGCTCCGCCCAGAGTGGGAGAAGTCATTTGATGATATCCCATCAAAAAAAAAACCCCATTAACTTCTTATGAGTTCTGTTTCTCTACGCCTCTTTAAAGAACTTGAAGTTCAATATGAAATAGGTTATTAAATTGAAAAAAAAAATTGGTTTGGTTGTTTATCTTCATTGCTTTTTAATTTTTAAATTATTATTTTTTTGGTCAGGTGTAATTTTGTGCAATTTTTTTGTAAATCTTCTTGTCTATTTTGTTTTATGTTTTTGTGCAATTTTTGTGAAATAGTTGTTGTTTTCGTAATCAGCCAAAAATAAACCATAAAAACGATACCCATGTTGATTTTCAGAATTTGTCGCCCCTTTTCCACCTTTTAGGGGTTGAATTCTGAAAGAGCCTGAAACACTTGTTTACTCATTTATTGAAAGGAGTACTCCTGTGAAGTTTCGAATGAAATAGTTTAGCTGATCTTGTTTCCCCATGAAAACTTTCAAGCCCTTTTTCACCCCCTTATGGGCTGAATTTTAAAAAACCCTATGACATGTAATTGTTTATTTCTAATCGTTAACCTAAAAACAAAGTTTCAGGCTTCTAGCTCTAAAAATGACGGACTTCCATACAAAATTTTAATTCAATTTATTTTTATTCGGGGGGCGAATTTTCAAAAATAAATTCTTAGCGGATGCCTACGTTATTACAACTATATATGTATATATGCCACATTTCAGCGAAATCCGTTCAGTAGTTTCGGCTGTGCGTTGATAGCTGAGTCTGACTGACTCAGCTATCCAGGTTTGCCGGAAAGTGGGTGGCGGTGCTTGGGGGAGGCCTTGGTCCAGCAGTGGACGTCTTTCGGCTGAAATGATGATGATTATGACCAGAAAGTAGGTCTTGAACTTGTTTTGAGAGAATTATCACAGACGGTAAGAGTTGGTGTTTCTTTACATTTTTTTGAAGATGCGGTACCGCGACGATTGGTTCGAGGTGGCGCGGGACAAGAGTTCCTGGAAGAAATTGGAGGCCTTTGCCCAGCAGTGGGACAGTATAGGCTAAACATAAAAAAAATATACATGAGTTGTTTTATGAACTCATTAGGCTTTTACTTTCGTGGCCTAAAGCGCAATTAAAAATATTAAAATAAAATAATCTATACTTATTACTTATTTACTTAATTATAAAGCTGAAGAGTTTGTTTGTTTGTTTGATTGAAGGCGCTAATCTCAGGAGCTACTGGTCCGAATTGAACAATTCTTTTTGTGCTGGGTAGCCTATTTATTGGGGGAGGCTATAGGTTACATAACATCACGCTATAACTAAGAGGACCGGAGCAGTAATGAAAAATGTTCCAACAACGGGGAAAATCGCACGGGTAGGCGATTCGACGCGACGGGAAGGGTCGGGGGAACACGAAATTTAACGCGGACGAAGTTGCGGGCAGAAGCTAGTACTAAAATAATTTGATGTGTCAAACTGTCAACTGTCCGGACTAATGCATGCCAGGGTTGCGGATTTGTTTGACAGAGTTATCTTGGCCCTGGCAAAGGAAACTGAAGGAACACGGGTGGGTTTTAGTTAGAAGAAGTCTGACACGCCCTTCCGCTCCACTCAGAGCGGGAGACGTCATTTGATGATTTCACACCAAAAAAAAGGTGGCACCTATTGACCATAATACAATAAAATTACTCTTGAAATGTCATTACATTCATCTATATTAGTAAGTACATAAATGTCATATCGTATGCCGTGTGATTGTGTGTGTTGCGCGTGTCTCGTTCCTTAATATTATCATAAGCATCATAATTTCAGCCATAAGGCGTCCACTGCTGGGCATAAGCGTCTCCCAATTTGGAAGGGTTTGTCGTAATCACTACGCTTGGCAGGCGGGTTGGTGATCGCAGTATGATGGTAAAATGCTTAGAGAACGCTGCTGCTCATTCCCTAGCAAGTAAGTTCCTTAATCTGTTTTGATTCATAAAATATTTACTCCACTTCTAAGTTGAATACGACAATCATAAGTGCACAAATTCAAACAAACGGATTTATTCGGTTTCCAATAGTATTCAGACCGCAAACGTACGTGCCGAAGAATGAACGCGTTTGTCTGATTAAGCTTTTGGTGATTCAGGCGTGAATTTTGAAACCATTCAGAGCCATCCAATTTAGAATAGTGGACGACTAGTTTGTGTTCAGAATTCTGTTTGAGCTCGTAGTTGTGTTTTCTAATTCGTATTTGTTCTGATTTAAAATCCTTTAGTAGGAAACACGTTTTAAAGCGTATCTGGATTGATTAGAAAAGGGTTTTTCATTCTCATTAATGGATTGTGTCCATCTCATGCGCTGAACACTTCCGCTGAGAGCTGGGACCCTATGAGGGGCTGATGGGCCTTGAGGTCCACTGCCGACGGCCAGCATCTTCCCCGTCGGCGAGCAGGTGGTGGCGTCATGGGCGGAGAGAAATACTCGTCGCTCTAGCAACTACCGCGGCCGGTGTCGTCACAACACCGGCAGTGGGTACAGGCGGCGGCGAGGCGGAGCCGAGCGATAAGTCCGGAGGTGGCGGGCGTGCTCGACATGCCGCTGATCGTATTAACATTTATCTTCACATTCCTAGGTATTTCATTTCATAGTGATTTTTTTTATCGGAAGTGATTTCTGTCATATCACTTCCGATTGGGCAGTTTTAACATGAGTTTTTTTACATAATGGTAAAATATCGTGTCATTTAATAATTCAAGAAGGTTTTGTGGTATAGGATTTATTTTCTATTGCAGAGGTTTTGAAAAATTGCGTCAAATATAATGTCTTTGTTCAAATTAGCAATACGATCTGTCGATACTGTGTTGCCAGCGTTTTGTTTATGTATTATTAATGCAACGTTTATGCAACTATTAATTATGTACCATCTTATACCTACATTGTTGGCAAATAAATATGAATCTGAATCTGAAAACGTTGATTTGAAAGCAGCTGAGGTAATTTCGCGAATGGGAAAATAATTCCTGATTTTTTGTTTACGAATATTGTTCTTAAACAGCGTTTCTTATTACCGCAACACTCGCTATTCATAGCTAATAAGAGAATTGATCGTTTTTATCAAATATAAACCTTATGAAAACAAAAAAAAATAAAAGAGTTACCATGGACTTTCTTACTAGCTGTTACATGGGAATCAACAAATTGGAACCGTGCACCTACCGTGTCCATATAAGTTTATGTGAAATTAAATCATTTCAGGATTTTAATTTTTCATAAATACTTGAACATTAAGGAATCGCAAATCCCAATTGGAAACCGTGTCCGTCAATAGAGCTCAGGTAACAAATAACAAGATTGAGTAACGAGCCGGATGAGCATAGGATGACCGGAGGCGACGGATGCGGTGCCGGTCGTTCGAAACTGTACAGAGAGACTTGTAATGTACTTTTAATATGAGCCAATGATTTACTTATGTGCAACATCATTGATATCGGCTAATATGTTGCTTATTTTGCCTTGTGGGCGGGTCAATTATGACTGAAAGGCGCTTCTGTTATGAGAAAACTACAATATTATCATTGTCGCAGGGAGTCGAATCTGGAGTCAATAGCGGACTCCCGGCCACCGTAGGCGCGAGCTTGCGGGTGGCGAGCAATGGGTAGCTTGCCGCCCGATAAGGACCAAGCTCGGGTCGACGGCGCGCAGTGTTCCACGCGCGCCTCAAAGAGATGTCAGCAGCAGTGTAGGGGTCTACTAGGACCGATGCCTGCCGGGGTCGCGTGATTGTTCGAAAGAGATACCGTGACCCTGGCACATGGGCAACTGATGGAACACGGGTGGGTTTTAGTCAGTAAAAGTCTGACACGCCCTCCCGCTCCGCCCAGAGCGGGAGAAGTCATTTGATGATTTCCCATCCTGAAAAAAAAAAAAAGGGAGTCGAATCTCTCTCAGAAACTTAGATATGAAATTATAAGTTGTAACAAATGCTGACACGCTTATGGCAACTCGCCGTGAAGTTGAGTACGTACTGTAAATTCTAATACGTAATGTTCATGTTAGAATATCGACTGAAACGTAGGCCAGTAACTGAATAATTTTATCTGAAATCAACTTTTCCAAGGTTTTGGAAAAATATTTCTGGAATGAGTCCTTCCTGTAGCGATATTTTAGATTCGGTGGATTGGAGTCTCTGAATCGGTCTTAAAGTTTTCTGGCCTGAATAATCGCGTATTTGAGCATTGCGTTTTTTTGTCAGGTATCATCTGCTTAGCCTTTCCCAACTATGTTGGGGTCTTTTCCAGTCTAACAACATACGTCTGAATACCAGTATTTTACATAGAGCGACTGCCTATCTGACCTATCCACAATCCAGCTATTGGGATTATCCAGACTTTCGGGCTTCTGACGACCCGTAACGATCAAACGTCAAAAATCTATCAAAAAGAGTCGTGTTCGACGCCAAGCCAAGGCCTCACCATAGGATTTAATGGAGTAGGTGGAAGCGTGATGATGGGCCTTGGGACAAGAGTGGCGAGTGAACTGTCCGCCGTGCGCGAAGCCGATCAATACAACATTCAAAAGACTCACCTGGTTGAAGAACACCTGCTCTGGAGCCTACCTGGATTTATGCATGCAAATGAGTGCACATTGTATTGTGTAGTGACGCTGTAAGTGGGCATTCCAGGATACCAGCCACTGCAATACGCCAGATGTTTTCACCAGCACGCGGCTTCAAATCACTTAGTCTCAAACTATTTCAAACAAAAGATATATCCAAACTAAAACCCATTCTATTTCGTCAAAAGGGGTTATTTACAATCAAACTTGATATTATGCAACCGTTATCTTAGATATAAAGAAATAAAGGATATCACTGCTTGCTCTGTTGATCGCTTATGTGAGGTAGCATGTGCAGAGGTTGAGGGCCATAATTTCTTATGTATTTATAGGCCACCAGCCTCAAACTTGTCATCATTTTTGATCATCATGGAAGAAATATTAGGTAAACGTTTTGAAGAGAATAAATTAGTTTTCGCTTGTGGTGATCTAAATATTGATCTACTAGTTAATTCACCCGAAAAATGCAAGCTTATCTCATTGTTTAAATCATTCAACTTAAAATGTATATTTAATGAACCAACAAGAATAACACCGACCTCGGCTTCATGCATAGACAATGTATTTACCAATTGCAAAATAAAAGTCATCCTTAATTAGTGGCGTTAGGTCGGACCATACTGGTCAGCTTGTATCGTTTGATTTAGACACAAAGTTGCATTTAGATAAAACCATTGAACTGCGACCCCTTACTCAAAATAAATTGAAAATGTTTAATAATAATGTTCTTAGGAATCTCTCAACAGAAAGTTTTGATTCACAAGACCCCAATATTAATTACGGTACTTTGTTTTCTACGGTATGCCAAGAATTCAATAAAGCATGTCCTGTGAAAAAAGTTACAATCAATATTAATCAAAATTTTGTGAATGGGCTACTACTGGCATTAGAAAAAGCAGAGATACTTTATATAATTTATATCACGAAAAATCATTGACTCCTGATCAAGCCCTTCATAATTATGTAAGAAAATATTCTAAGGTTTTCAAAAGAGTCTGCGCTCAAGCTACATCTAAATTAATAAGTAACAAAATTAGTACTTTCAACAATAAAATAAAAGCTGTGTGGCAGGTAATTAATAAAGAAACTGGAAACACAAAACAGCGAGATCAGAATGAATTGTCTCTAAAAATTCATAATGAAACCATTTCAGATAAGTTAAAAGTTGCTGAGACACTAGAAAATTTCTTTACCAATATTCCAATAGAAGTTACAAAATCTCTTCTCTCTTCATCTATATTAGCTGAATCTCTTCTTAAAGAAAACTTCAGTAAGGACATTCATAATTTTGAATTCAAACCCATTTCTATTGCCACGATTAAAAAATGATTTAAAAGTCTTAACATAAAAAACACAGAAGACTTATGGGGGATTTCGGTTAAGGTTCTTGAAAATATCATTGACACAATTGCTCCTGTCCTGACAGGCATATTTAATCAATGTTTAGACAGCGGTACGTTTCCTAATTTAATGAAACATAGTAAAGTAGTACCAATTTTCAAATCGGGTAGTAAGACTGATCCTTCTAATTATAGACCCATATCTGTGCTACCAGCATTGAGCAAAATTTATGAAAAAATCATGTTGGACCAGATGTTAGCTCATTTCAACTCTAATGGGATTTTACATAGTCGGCAGTTTGGTTTCACGAAAGGTAGGTTGACGACTGACGCGGGAGTACAACTCATCAGTCACATTTTGGAATCCTGGGAAAAGTCCCAGGATGCAATTGGCATCTTCTGTGACCTCTCAAAAGCGTTCGGCTGCGTTGACCACAAAACTCTGATCTGTAAATTACACCATTACGGAATTCGTGGACAAGCTGCTGATCTTGTTCTTTCCTATTTATCAAACAGGCAGCAAAAAGTAAATGTTAACGGGGTGACGTCCTCGGGGTCTCTTATTAAGATGGGCGTGCCCCAAGGTTCAATTCTTGGCCCTTTCTATGACCTTCCTTACATGATGGCTAACTTTTCGGATATAATTTTATTCGCTGATGATACTTCTCTTATTTTTAAAATAGATAGAAAAGATACGGATGTCTAGCTGTTCTTTCAAAATGGTTTGCAGCTAAAAATCTCTTACTTAATGCAAGCAAAACTAAATGTATTAAATTCTCATTACCAAATGTACCCCAAGTAGATCTAAATTTAAAACTTGACGGCAATAAACTAGATGTTATTTCGGAAACTAAATTTCTAGGAATTACGTTAGATTCAAAGTTGCAATGGGGTGCCCACATTACAGCAATTTCAGGTAGATTAAGTTCAGCTGCATATGCAGTAAGAAAAATAAGGCAGTTGACCGATATAGCTACAGCTAGATTAGTGTACTTTGCTTAATTCCACAGTATTATGTCTTATGGCGTTCTGCTGTGGGGTTCGGCAGCTGACGTAGATTCAGTTTTTATTTTACAAAAGAGGGCAATCCGCGCAATCTATAAAATGAAGCCTCACGAGTCTCTTAGAATCAAATTTACAGAAATTGATATACTGACTCTACCTTCTCTTTATATTTTAGAATGTATCTTGTATGTTCGCAAAAACTTAGGCCTCTTCAAACTAAGAAGCGATTTCCATAATATAAATACTCGTAGTAAAAATGAAATTGTGATACCTAAATTTAGATTAACCAAAACTAGTAAATCATTTCTTATAAACAGTATCCGCTTCTATAACAAGTTGCCAAAGTCGGTTACTGAACTTAGCTACGGAAAGTTCAAATCACACATTAAGCGTGTCCTTATCAAAAATGCATATTATAAGATAAAAGACTACGTTCAAGACAAGGAAGTTTGGCAATAACTCCGTCTGCACATGTGGCTTCCCTGGTAGCTCATTACAGGATGACCATGTAAATGTCTATTAACTGCTCTCAAATGACGATGTACATTATTTAAGTTTTTTTTTTTTACATTCTTCTTTGACATACTCTATTCATAATTTGACATTATATACTTACAATTCTAATTTGACCTCTTTATTATTGGTTGTCATAACAACAATGACATTTGGTTTAAATAGGTTATTATGTTTTATTTATGTAATACTATCATTTAAGTAAATTCTTTTATATTTTGTGAATGTGAGAATGTTGTAGGTCTTGTAGACTGTAGACAATTTTCTATTTTTAACCCCCGACGCAAAAAGAGGGGTGTTATAAGTTTGACGTGTCTGTCTGTTTGTCTGTGGCATCATAGCTCCCGAACGGATGATGCGATTTCAATAAAAAAAAATATGTATTAAAGGTGACTTATCTGCGAGTGTTCTTAGACATGTTTGATGAAAATCGGTTGAGCCTTTTAAAAGTTGTGGGGGGGAAAGTGGGGAAGAGTAACCGAATGTCAGCAAATATACTCGAGTGGGGTCTCAAATGAAAGCGCACTGAAAGTGAATATTGATGAATTGATCGAAAGTGTTCTTAGCTTCGTTTGATTCTACATTATATTAAGTATATACCTATAAAAAGTACAAAATAAAAAATTAAATTAAAAATTTAAAAAACCCCCGACACAAAAACCTAATTTCCCTTTAAAAAGTAAAAAATAATAAAAAATAACTCAATCTTAAAGTACCTAAGAATGTATTAATAGTTCAAAAAAAAAGTCGCGTTGAGGGACCGCTTCGCGAGTGTAGACGTCGTTGACTGCTTAGTTAGGTAATAAGACTATTGGTAATTAAATTGTTAGGTTTGAAGCCGCGTTGGGGGACCGCTTCGCGAGTGTAGACGTCGTTGACTGCTTAGTTAGGTAATAAAACGATTGGTAATTAAATTGTTACGTTTGAAGCGGTCCCCCAACGCGGCGTATTTTTTTTGAACTATTAATACATTCTTAGGTACTTTAAGATTGAGTTTTTTTTTTTTTAAGTACCTGGTTGGTTGGTGGTTTTAGTAGTACTTGTTGACAGTCCTACACTGTTCTCGCATACCTATTAAAACTGTTGTTTGAAAACATTGTAAAACACAATTATTTTTAAAAGAGTAACCGTGGAGTTTCTTGCCGGCTCTTCTCCATAGGAATCAACAATTTGGAACCGTGCACCTAGCTTCTAACGTTTCATAAGTGCCCTTTGCAGGCTTATGTGAAATAAAAATATTTTGATTTGATTGATTTGATTTGAAAAAACAATTGGATCACGACAAATTGTCCACAAACGGATCGATTCCAAGGGATTAATTTACAACAGGGTCGCACAAGCAAATTCTGCCGACATTTTCAAAAACCAAACCAAAAAGAAAGTCAAACTGACAAGTGACAGATGTCACTCCGTTTCACGTCATGATGCGTTCATAGAGTAACCAATTCAAACGGGACGGAACAAGTCAGGACGCGCGGAAAACTACGTTTTTTAAATACAAATATCTGGATGACCGATAAAATAATAAGTTTATGTTCAAGTTGATTATCGATAAAGTTGATAATTGAAAACACGAATAAAATTACATTTTATAAAAATGAATCCTAGCTAGATCGATTTATCGCCCCCGAAACCCCCTGTATACTAAGAAAATCGTTGGAGCCGTTTCGGAGATTCAGATTATACATATATAAGGTGTATCTATTCATACACGAAATATTTTAAGAGGTTCACCTGTAGGTGGTAAAGAAGCTACAGCAACGAAAACAAAAATTTTCTAAATGTATTTTTTCAAAATTTAATATTTATACATTATTTGATTGAAAAAGAACCATTAGAATGTGTTGATCAGTATATCTACTTCGGAAAACAAATTGGCTTCAAAACTAATAACAACGACCTAGAAGTAGAACGAAGATGCAAAATAACCTGGAATAAATTCTGGACACATAAAGAAATATTAAAAAGTAACATGCCGATAGTAATTAAAAAGAAAATTATGGATTCGTGTATTCTTCCCTGCTTAACATACGCCTGCCAGTCATGGAAATTCACGAGAAAAATAAAAAAAAACAAAATAACTAGTTGCCAGCAGGGACCGGACAACCCCGCTTAAGGGTTAAGCCTTTCGAAAGGGTAACCCTTACATGGGGGAACACATATCGCAGTGTTACCCCTTGTTCGAGTTACATGCCTAAAACCCAACGAAATGGTTAACCCCTTTATTATGGTAACCCCGTGAAGGGGTTAACCCCTTCAATGAGTTAAGCCTTTGAAGAGGTTACCTTCACGAAAAGATTTTTTTCGGGTTACCCTGAATTACCCAATAAACTTGACCTGCAAGTATGTGGGCGGATACTTGCACCCAAACGGTGCCTCATTGCTTTTCTATTTTTATTTAGTTATTACGAATTTGACAACAAGTGACGACAGATAAGCGAGCTAATACTAGCGAGCGAGATACTGATGATGATGTTCCATTTCGAGAATATAGTCAGGCGCTTCTTACAGAAAATCAAGTTCGATTATAAGCACAGGCGGCATGATGGATAATCGTTAAGAATGAATAGGATAAAACTGAGTAAGTATAGCATGTTGGGTTCGATGCAAACTATATGGCGGTTGTGAAGAAAAGCGCCGCCCGATACGACGCCGTGCAACATGCGGCGCAGTTCCAAATTTTAGGTATATACCTAAAATTGGCCTTATGGCCGACGCAATTATGTATAACTTAACATCACGCTTTGTTCCCCCGAAGGGTTGGGCAGAGGTGTACCTATTAGGGCTTTCATCCCGGGAATCTCGGTCGCGAGAATTTCGAGTCTCTTTGGTATTTTCGAGACTCGAGACTAATAAATTTGGTCTCGGTAATAACGAGACTTTCGAGACCTTAGTCTCATAATTAACATAACATTATTTAATAATCTATTAAACCAACAGTGTAGCTTAGAGTTTAATATAATCTGTGGAGATTGAATATCCTTGTTCAAGAATGACACGTATTTTAATAATTATCTACATACTACGAGTTTTTTGTGTGTCTAAAGTGCGAAGTAATGAACTTAAATTAATCATTTATTGTGATACGAAATGGTCCCGTTAAGTGGAAAAAAACCGATTTCCTAAAATAAAGATATGCGTTCAACGCAGAATGGAGTTCACTGAATCATAGTAATACTGCAATAAAAGCTATCTCAAATTCACTTGATATCAAGACCTTAGAAGCTCTGAGTGAGCGAACTGCTATTTTTTAATCGTTTCGATGTCTTTCACCAAGGGGTCTGTCAGACTCTCATTTACTAAAACCACATAGTGTTTGGCTGCATTAGCCAGGGTACTGGAGTGCTTATGCATTTCATCACGCTCCCCCGCCCAGGTATTAGCATGCGTGCCTTTCTCTAGAAAAAATGCGGTCGTATGTGGTCGATGTTGGTGACGGGATCCGTGTGAATTCATGCGTGTTTGTGCGCCACCGTCTCGGGTCGTTCACTGTTTAGACAACAATCTCCCCAAGTCTGTTGCTGGTAGGCCTCCCGCTAAGGCGGCCGGAGATCGTTCCTCGCGCTTCGGCGCCCGGTGACTCTACTACGGATTGGAAGGGAGGTTGTATCCTCCCTCTCCCTTTCCGCCACCTCCATCGTGACCATCACTTGCTCGCAGAAGGAGGCGACGGCGTCCAACGTGCTCTCTCTCACTTCAAACCTAGGGCTGGACCCTGTTTTTGGACATGGTGCAGCCCATGGTTGGAAGAGACTGCGCGTATGTGAGAGTATCCGTAGCATAAACCCCTGTGACGAGGCCACGGCACTGCGCTGTCCAAGCAGGCAGCTCCTCAAGGGTGTACCAGACCGTGGCGTCAGA
Source organism: Aporophyla lueneburgensis (assembly GCA_932294355.1). Taxonomy (NCBI): domain Eukaryota; kingdom Metazoa; phylum Arthropoda; class Insecta; order Lepidoptera; family Noctuidae; genus Aporophyla; species Aporophyla lueneburgensis. The sequence goes on along the minus strand of OW028758.1, from coordinate 6,797,517 downwards.
CAGTTGAAATGTTGGGAACCGTGTGTCGGTTCCCGGCCTATGCGGCACAGGTACTTAACGAAGTACCGATGTCTGGACAATACCAGTATAAGTCGAAAAGTAAGGTCGCCATGCCGTCACACGTCATTTCAACCACTCCCTCACAACGGGTATTACCGCCGCTAAAGTGGCATCCCCTCCACTGGGTTGCGCAAGGCGCTGTTCCCACTCCACTGGAGTAGAGTCTGGCGGAGCTCAGACCTGTACATCTTGACATGACGAAGTATCAGGTGCTCACCCTGGTGCTAGCACGTCCCGGCACTATAATGACAGAACTGCCAACACCTAGCTCCTGACGTTTCATAAGTGCCCCAGTAGGTTTATGTGAAATAAAAGATTAAAATGTTATTATTTTGCTATTCTTTTAACTGCGGATACTTCACTAAATATCTGTCAATCCAAATAGACGACACAGTTTTTGGCTAGTACTACGGCTGAAGTCAAGTTCGTCTCACCATCTTCGTCTCAGCCTGTCACGATAGCGTCGTGCGTTTAGTGGGTCCCAATCGGTGGTTCTCTAAGCCCGTTTGTCCGGTTGCCTGACATGACCGGCCGAGTCCTAACCTAATAAAGCTCAGGGGCTTTCTAAGTTGTGACTATAGGTATGTTTAATAACGTGTTTGAAAACTACGTACGTACTTCCTTGTTTCGACTGAAAATAAGATATTTTATAAATATGAAACCTACTTTTGAAATAGTCTCGAAAGTCTCGTTTTTCCCGTGATTTTCGAGACCCCACCGAGTCTCGATTTTTTTTCCCGGGACTTAAAAATGTAGCGAGAGTGAAAGCCCTAGTACCTATAGTACACCCACATTCACATTTCGCCTGTTATATCTAAGTCCCATGTAATAGGGGGCGAGCCTATTGTCTTTAACCGGGCACAAATCCAGACTCTGGGCTGCTACTGAGAAATTCCGGATGGAAAAACCCAATAAGACTTTGCCCGACCTGGGAATCGAACCCAGGACCTCATGCTCAGTAGTAGCGCCTGCTACCACTGGAGTCTAGACCAACGAAGCAGCTATGTATATATTAATTAAATTATTGGAAATTATGTATATATTAGGTAAAAATACACTTATACGCTATAAACAGTGATATTCACACTGTTAACACTAGAAATAAGGACAAACTACGTGTTCCCTTTCATCAGCTTCATAAGGTGCATAACTCATTTGTTGGGCTTGGTATAACATTTTGCATCAAGCTACCACCTTCTTTACTAGAATTACCTTTTAATGCGTTTAAAGCTCAAGTAAAATCCAACCTTTGTCTAAAGGCGTACTATTCCATCAACGATTATTTAAATGACAAGAATAGTTGGTCACCGTGATTAACTCAAGACAATGTTTATGTTCTTTCTCCAGTATTAGCGTAGTGATAGATATGAGCGCCGATGGCCAATCTTGCGGCGGCGGTGTGCCGATTTTTTTAAGTCGGTGGTGGCAGCGTCGGCGGCGTGACCTTAATTTAACTACCATAATTGAAATAAAAATAAATATATAGGTACGTATAATCAAGATTTTCGTTTTCGAAAAAGCTTTAGCACCATAGACCACATCCATATTGTTCGGCAAATTGTACAGAAGACCGAGGAGTACAATCAGCCGCTGAGTATGGCATTTGTGGGCTACGAGAAAGCCTTCGACTCCATCGAAATTTGGGCAGTTTTGGCCTCTCTGCAAAGATGTCGAATTGACTGGAGATACGTCGAGGTAATGAGGTGCTTGTATGACGCTGCAACGATGACTGTCCAGATCCAGGATACGAAAACCAGCCCATTCCAACTGCTCAGGGGGGTGAGACAGGGGGATGTGATATCCCCGAAACTGTTCATCAATGCACTGGAGGACGTATTTAAGACGCTGGACTGGACTGGACAGGGAATTAATGTGAACGGCGAGTACATCTCACCTTCGTTTTGCAGACGATATCGTCATAATGGCAGAGAGGCTGGAACAGTTTGATCAGATGCTGCATAGCCTAAATGGAACCTCACGGCGGGTAGGCCTCGCCATGAACGTGGGCAAGACGAAAGTCATGTACAATCGCATGTCTTGCGGAGTCCAATACGCATCGAAGGGTCGCTTCTCGAGGTTGGGATGGAGTATGTCTACCTTGAGCAAGTCATACAGCTTGGTAGACACAACTTCGAGAAAGAAGCCGACAGGAGGATCCAGTTGGGTTGGGCAGCGTTTGAAAGAAAAAAGAAGAAAGAAAATACGTTTATTTGCGGTAAATATGACGCAAAAAAAAAAATTGAAACACTACAAAAATATAAAAAACCGATACCGCAATGTTTGAAGACCAAGGTCTTCAACTATCCACTATTCATATTCAACTATCCATAACTATGGAGGACCTCAGTACAATGCTCAGTGACCTCAATAGAGCTTCCGAAAGAGTGGGTTTTGGAATGAACATGTACAAGACAAACATCAAGTCAAATGCTCATGTAATACCCACTCTAATAAAGATCGGATTGATGGAGACGATCCTGCCATTATTGGTCTTCAGTTTCGTCAGCTGGTTCTGCCCAATGCCTTTCAAAGATCTTGGAGCCTTTATTACGCTCTATTGCGTCCTAGATCCGATCTGTGTTATAGCGGCAAAGGTCGCTTTTCAAGGATTTAAAGATCTGTCTATTGAGCTGCCGGTACTCGAGTGCAGCGTCTGAAGACTGCAGGATCATTTCGCGCCTCTATTCCATGAGTTGTAATGATCCAAGTGTTCCTTTTTTCTATTAGTATAGCGGTCTTGAAGAACTTAGAGCCTACCGGATGAACAGTTTCCACGAACTCATCGTTATAATCGTCCACGGAGCTCACTAGGCACTCAAAACGATTCTGGAGTTCGAGCTGAAAGCTCGCGGGATTTTGAAGTTGGGTCGGTGCTGGACGGAACGTTGACTTCATCAGCCGAGATCTTTCCAGATTGATATTGATATCCAATGTGCCTCTTACCATGCGGTAATCATTCCCGGTTTTCACCACGTTGATCACATCATTGAATAATTGCTACTTCGTCGACAAAATGAAGTCTATCTCATTTTTTTTTTGCTGATGGTGCTACGTGATGCGCTTTGCCAGGTCCACTTTCTATGCTCACGTTTTCTGAAGGTGGAATTCGTCATAAAGAGACCTTCCTTCTCTATAAAACTAGCTAGTAGGTGACCCCAGTGATTCCGATGTCCAACTTCAAATTGCCCCACCCGCAGCTCATCTTCGTCTCGTTTGCCCAGTTTCGCGTTGAAGTCCCACATAACAACGGTGAAGTGAGTTTTGTAACCATGCATGGCTCTTAAACTATCCTCATACATGGTCTCCACCTCGTCTTCGGGGTGTATACCTGTATGACCTTCAGCGAATACCTTGCTTGATATTCTGAGTACAAGGAACGCCAGCCTGGTCGACACACTCGATTTTCACGACGTTGCTCACAAGGGACTTATGGACGATAAACTCGACACCAACTTGGGACCGCTGGTCGCCCTTCCGGAAATAGAGCAGGTTTCCAGAATTTAGGATTATCGAGTCTTCCCCCTGTCTTCGGACTTCAGATAACCCTACTATACCCCATCGTAATCTGCTCAAATCTTCCTCGAGTTCGGCGATCTTCTCGTCGGTCCGGAGTGTACGCGTGTTGTATGTTGCCAGGTCCAGTTGTCGGTGACTGTGGTTGCCGGATCTCTTCCGGGGATTGTTAGCACCCCTTGCCTCACCGTGGCCTTGACCGCTACCATAGCCAAGGGTAGGTGGGCTACCGGGCACTAAGGGCCGTTTTTTGTTTGTGCTTGTAAATATTTGGGAGAGGGTTTCCCATAAGCGCTACGCTTGGCAAGCGGGTTGGTCATCGCAGTATGGTATTAATAAAATGAGAAAGCTGCCGCCCATTCTCTAGTTAGTCCCTTAGCCACCTCTTACGACACCCACGGGAAGAAATGGGATGATGCTATTCTTTACGTCCGGCACCACAAGGTACATACCTCCACACGGTTGTCACCTGAATATTTACTGAATTCTTTGCTATATTATAATTGGGAACCGCCGAAAAAACTGAAAAGCAAAAAATAATAAACCTTAAATTTTTGAGTCAGCGCTTTGAGTGATCTTTGTTCATTGATTTTTCAGCGCCGACTCAAAATTTTAAGGTTTATTATTTTTTGCTTTTCAGTTTTTTCGGCGGTTTCATTTTTTGTTAAATAGTTTTATTTTATAATTTTTGGTGGCTTTAATTTACTAATAATACTTGGCAAGGTTACCCTATCCAATAAAAAAAAAAGTTATCAAAATCGAACGACTCTGTATAAAGTTATGGGTGGTTATCGTTACAATCAGTGAGAAAGAAGAATTATCACAATCGGACCACTCTGTAAAAAGTCATGCGCGGTCATACATAAAAATATATATATATATATACGCGTCGAATTAAGAACCTCCTCCGTTTTATTCGTCGGTTGAAAAACACCGCTAAATTGCATTTAATAACTTTCGTAGCTCCGTCAGCGTTCCATCAGTTCCGAATTAAATGTCGAATTGAGAATTAACAAGTATAAACACGAAAAAAGAAATATTACCTACAATGTTTAGCATGTGCGACAAGCAAAATTGAAGTGTAAAATCATATGGATAATAATTATTATTCCATGTTAGTAAGTTTCTCGGTTCATGCAACAATGGCGCCGCCGGGCGGTAAGATGTCACGTGCGGTCGTGGTTATACAAATTTAAAACTAATGCCGATTCCAAAGAGTACATATTAATGTCTTTGGTTGGAATGGCTTACCTTGTGTTACAGTGTTACAGGGTATTAAAAGGGTAACCTGTTCGCAAGGTGTTACATGCACCCGTTCGAGGGTGTAACACGAAGCAAGGGGTTTCTTTTTTTAGCGCTTAAAAAAACCCCTTCAAAAACCCTTTCAACGAGTATCCGGCCGGTCCCTGGTTGCCAGAGAAGCATGGAGTGTAGCATGCTAAAAATAAAAAAGATACACAAAGTCCGCCATACAAAAATTAGAAATTTCGCAAAAACTATTGATGCTCTGAGCTATGCGCAAAAGTTGAGAGCAGCGTCAGGCGGGCCATTCATGGAATTTGGAGTAAAGGTTTTATGCAAAACATCTCAAGCAGTTTTAAAATAATAATAATTACGAAAATTCAAAAACGCTTAGATAAAAATTTTCTTTTTGCTTCTAAAGCTTCTTTACCACCTACAGGAGTACCTCTTAAAATATTTCTTGTATGAATAGATACACCTTCTCGTTGAAAGGTATAAGATAAAACCACACTGACAGGTTATGATAGGTGTCGAATCACTAGTGATAGGTCGCCGTGGCGTTGCATACCAACCTGCAGAGAGTGGACGTATACCCTAAGGTAAGGCTTTTTATAGTTAATCAAAGAAATTAAAAATACAACCAGGACTAGACTCGAAAACAGGCTGGTTTCCGAGCTGATATAGTATTTTGAGTTGTCCGTAGTTACTTGAGAAGTGAACCCCAAACAATCTTAACAAGTCACAAATAATAATAACAATGAAAAAAAATAAGAAAACACGACCTTTCCCCTTTGTCATGCCTGCTTTTTTATATCTACCGAACAAACGATGACCCTCGAAAGGGTGTAAACGAGGGAAAAAGTGTTCTTTTTTTATTAACAAGGAAACATTTTATGTTACTACCAAAGTACAAGTAAGTTCAAGTGGCCTCCGTTACTATATCTCACAGGAACAGGTAAGGTAATGGCACAGGTACATGGTGGTGAGGTGGTGTAGGTGTACAGGTAAGGTATAGGTACATTTGTTACGCGTATTCTACTAATATGTCTGAGAATCTCTCTGATTATGTTGGAGGTAACATAAGACTACATCAACTATAATTATTTATGTGTACTTACATACAATATGTTGATTTGCATCCTCGTCAAATTTCAGGTGGTTGTCATAAAATACATAAATAATCAATTGAAAGTACAGTACCGGGCAATAACTAATAAGCGCTGCTTTTTTTTGTTGTTGAAATTTAACAGTATTTCAGAATTAAACCCTTAATCCAATACAAATGAAACAGAATAACCCGACTACCCAGTCTACGCACGCAGCGACAAGCAGCTGTGTGCGTGAATTTCGACGTCATACTCGTCGACTCGACCGAGAAATGACCTTAGCGATTGGTAGCAAAAATTTTACCTAATTTTATTTCAAAAATCACCTACATTATTATCATAAATTTCGTTTGATAATTAACTCATTTTAAGCATCAATATAATACGGAATCTTACTAATGACAGTAATACTAGACGCCATAAAAAGTTCACTGACCTGCTGTCAGCTGATTCGTAGTGATTTTGTTTTTATTTGTGGATTAAATTGGTTAATTTGAAATTTTCCTTCCTACTTAACGGGCTTAGGACCGTCAATGATACCTACCCCGATCTACCTACTAAGTAAAATGTTTTTTAAAGATTTGCTAGTTAAATGTAAGTAAGTGGTGATACTTTCGACTTTTAGGTATTATTGGCGTAGTTAAAAATTTGAAATCAACTTATTTACACAAATAAAATTGATTAAACTAACAACGTATTCACAAAATGTACAAATAAATAAATTACCTACTATGTAAGCCGCAGGTATTGTTCAAAGTTGCCACCATCCACACTCTTGGCACAATCGAGCACGGCGTAGCTGGTTTTCCTTCAGCTTACGTAAAACTAACACATTCATTTTTATTGTGTCGAAAGCACTAATGATCCTTGCACGTAATTCTGTTACACTTGTCACTTCCTCCGTGTAAACTAAACTGTTAGCGTCTCCCCACAAATAAAAGTCTAGATGCGTCAGGTCCGGAGAACGCGGGGTTCAGGCCACAGGTCCTCCGCGACCAATCCAGTGGTCACCAAACTTTTCGGTCAAGTACTCGCGTATTTGCCGACCATAGTGAGGGGGTGCACCGTCCTGCTGGTAGAAGAGGTTGCGATGTAGTGCCAGAGGAATATCTTCCAACATCTCCTCGACAACGTGACGCAACAGCTCCAGATATGTTGCACTGTTGAGGTGCCCATCGATGAAGTATGGTCCAAGCACGTGTTCCGTGTCTATTATGCCAGCCCACACATTCAGTCCAAACCGCATTTGGAACGCATGCCGTTTGGTTACGTGCGGGTTATGGTCGCGGTGAGCCCACCAATGTTCGTTATGAACATTGTAGACGCCAACTCGAGTAAATAAGCACTCGTCCGTCCACAGGATGTTGGCGTCTTGGTGTTCCAGCAACCAGCGACAAAATTTAATCCGCACGGCATTATCAGCTGGGTGAATGTCTTGTGCCTTGCTGTAGTGGAACGGGTGCTGCAGTTCACGCTTCAGTAGGCGCCACACTGTGGTGTGGTGCACTCCAAAGCGTCGACCAGCCTCCCACGTGCTTGCCCGTGGTTCTCGCTGGAAGTATTCCAGGATGTCTTCCTGCAAGGCGACAGGCAGGCCTACGCTGCCACGAGCTTGAGCATGCCGGGGAACTTCGAACTGCCGATAATCCCGCAGTCTCTGTGTTGCAGCCAGCATGACGCTCTGTGATGGGGGTGCTCGATCGGGAAACATTTCCGTGAACATCCGGATGGCTCCACGGAGGACAGCCTCCGTGGAGCCATCCGGATGTTCACGGAAATGTTTCTCCACTGATGGCATACATTCGGCGGACCATTTCCACCAACTCGACGTTGGAGTAATTGTCCGTCATCTTGCAGATCGAATGAAATCTCAACAATGCACGTACCGCGACGCGGAATTCGCAAAGCGCACGCGTGCACGCTGCGGCGACATCAAACACACTGTTGATTTGGGGGCGGGAGGCCGCCCGCGGCCCCCCACCCGCCTTTGCCCGCGTGGCAAGGCGCATGCGCAGGGGACTGCCCGCGCCGTGGTTGGTTGGGGTGAGATTGATTACCTACGAATTTATCAATGATCGTTGCGTATGCGTTGTGTATGAATGTGTGCATTTGTTTGTGTGTGCAAGCGTGGTTATAGGGCTAGTGACAGACGTGACGCCTTTAAATACGGCTGGTTCACACTTACGGATTTCAGTAAAAATGAAAAAAAAAATACCTACCCATTTTATTGTTGATTTGGGTCGAGAATCATTAGCATAATTACGTGCTTGAATTTGACTAGGATGCAAATCAACATATTGTATTTCAGTAGGTAAGTACGAGTACAATTTAATACCTTGAGATGAATGTTTAAATACGTTTATTGAAAGGTAAAGTATTACAATGTCAAATCAGGATCATAGAGAAAAAGGACACTAGCGCCATAAACAAAAATGGAACTAGGTACTTAAATGTTTCGTTTAGGGAGGGAACTAATAAGTATCTATGTTTATTATTTCAACAGTACGCATAGCGTAAATAACGAAAAACGTGGAAGCTCTGAAACCAAACGCATGAGACAATGCCAAAGTGTCTAAATACGAAATGTTAAAAAATACCAAAATTATATGGTTGTACTCTTATGACGCTAGTTTTATTTCCTTTATTAAGTTAAACAAACATAATAAATTATAATTTTTAAATATTAGAATCTAAAAAATTTAAAAACATTCAAAGGTTGCTCTTGTGATACAGGAATTCCTAGTACAAGAGCTAGGGGTACAATGATTTCTTTAACCTGAAGTGAAAAACAAATAAACAAATGTTTCATCATTCAAAATTATAAAACATAGTAGCCCACCGGTATCGGAAGCAGGGTCCAAGCTACTGGTGGTCAAGGCCGCTGAGAGAGGAACCTCTTAACTATACGCGCCGTGTCCAGAATTACTGCGTTCTGGATCAAGCCTCCTGAGATGTTGGTCGAAACTCTTGGCTGTTATGCCATTTGCCGTCACGACTATCGGCACAATGACTGCTGTATTCATATCCCACATGTCGACAACCTCGCGAGCCAGGTCAAGATACTTGATCTGGTTATCTTTTTTTTAGCTTTCACGAAGTTCTCGTCATGCGGAACCGCAATATCAATAATCATTGTATAAGTATGTGGCACCGAGTCATAGGCTTTCTGATAATCTATCCAACAGGCCGACTATTTTTTACGGGATCTACAAATCTATTGGCTTATGGCCATGTCTATAAAGAGCAGCTCCTTAGTACTGCGGGACCCATTCTTACATCCATTCTGAGGCACACACATAATTAAGTTACTATCAATACTGTGGGCAATTAGTGCTCTAAGAATGAGTAAGAACTTCATAGACCGTCGGTAAACATGTCATTGGTCTATAGTTTTAGGTTCCGCAGTACTACCCGATTTATGTAGCAAGTGGTTAATTCCTGTCATAAAGAACAGTTGTAGCGACCCATTCTCAAAATATAACTGTAATAGCGGGACTAAGCAGGTGTGTGACCTTCGTAGCCTTTTTATCCAGAAATTGTGCAATCCGTCCGGTCCTAGAGATTTCCAGTTAGGCAACGGACGGACTGCACGGGCCACATCCAGAGGACTGATTGTAATGGCCTCCATGTTTGCTATTGAATCACACGCCCGCTCAACACACGCATCCAATCACCTTCAATTTGACTGACGGGCACCGATCAAATGCTCCGCTAAAAAGCAATCATGTCATCATTACACGATGGACGCCCGTCCGTCACACCCTGAGTGGAAATGGGTCTGCCGGGGTAGCGTGATTGTTCGAAAGAGATACCGTGACCCTGGCACATGGGCAACTGAATGAACACGGGTGGGTTTTAGTCAGTAAAAGTCTGACATGCCCTCCCGCTCCACCCAAAGCGGGAGAAGTCATTTGATGATTTCCCATAAAAAAAAAGTGGAAATGGGTCGCTCCCAAGATCTGAATACCCACTTCTCACCGTTCTGGAACATACGATTCTGAGTGTACCGATCCGCTCTTCGCCTATACCGACGAATTTCAAGAAGTCGATGCGCTCTGTGACACGGGATACATGTTCTTGGGGACTAAATACTAGTTCGTGCGTGTATTGCCCTCCCTGTGACAGATAAGTATCTCGATGAGTACCCTTGCCTCATTAAAACGACGCTCAATCCTGCACTACCAGACTGGTGCGACCAGCGCTGGGGCTCTGTCTCGCATAGAGTCGCAGTATTATGCTGAGCGATGGCCGTTTTGCGTGGATTTGACGCATATTTTCCCCAGCTATTTTTTTATATTTTTGTTGTGTTCAGTTTGTTTTTGCGTCTTATTTACCGCAAATAAACGTATTTTCTTTCTTTTTCTTTTCTTTCGTGTAGCTCGGTCAGTGTTAAGAAATTTGACACCGAGCTATACGACAAGCCGCGACAGCCGTGACATACAACATTGAGTGTGTATCGCAAAGGTATGCATTGCTTTCAATGAAATTTGGTAACAGCGCATCCAGGACACACACCAGTGATCTTTTTTCTTAACCCCCGACGCAAAAAGAGGGGTGTTATAAGTTTGACATGTCTGTCTGTGTGTCTGTCTGTCTGTCTGTGGCATCATAGCTCCCGAACGGATGAAGCGATTTCAATAAAAAAAAAAAATATTAAAGGTGACTTATGTGCGAGTGTTCTTAGATATGTTTTTATGAAAAACGGTTGAGCCGTTTACAAATTGTGGGGGGAAAGTGTGGAAGTGTAACCGAATGTCAGCAAATATACTTGAGTGGGGTCTCAAATGAAAGCACACTGAAAGAGAATATTGATGAATCAATCGAGAGTGTTCTTAGCTTCGTTTGATTCTACATTATATTAAGTATGTACTTATAAAAAGTATAAAATAAAAAAATAAATTGACGCTGACACACGCTGACGACACGCTGGTCCTTGCGCAGGGGAGGTCGTACGAGGCGGCGGCCGACATAATGACACGCGGGGTTGCGATAATCGTCGATAGGATCCGGCAATTGGGACTCGAGGTGGCCTTGCACAAGTCCGAGGCCATGGGTTTTCATGGTCCTCGGAACGCGCCACCTGCGGGTTCCCAACTCACGGTAGGAGGGGTTCACATCGGCGTCGAGTCGACGATGAAGTACTTGGGACTTGTCCTCCACAGCCGGTGGAACTTCGTCGAACATTTCCGACGTTTGGCTCCCAGACTGGAGCGGGCTGGGGCTGCCTTAAAGCGGCTCCTGCCCAATCTGGGGGGTCCAAACGCCTGCTGCCGGAGGCTCTACACGGGGGTCGTGCGGTCCATGGCCCTCTACGGGGCACCGGTGTGGGCGCCCTCATTGAGGCTGCGCCCAGCGCACCGGTTGATTGCGGCCCAGAGGGTCATGGCTATCCGGTTAATCCGAGGATACCGCACGATCTCGTGCGAGGCGGCGAGCCTCCTTGCCGGAGTGCCGCCATGGGATCTGGAGGCAAAGGTCCTCGCGCACATGTGGGAGTGGCGCGAGGAGGCTAAACGTCCGGGCGAAACTCCGCTGCCGCGACAAATCGCGGCTCGGCGGACAGAGCTCCGGTGTGATCTCATGGCGACATGGCGGGTACGATTGTCGCAACCCAGCGCAGGGCACGCCACAATTGCGGCGGTAAGTCCCCTCTTTGAGGAGTGGATAGAGAGGTGCCACGGCGTCCTCACCTTCCGCCTGACGCAGGTTCTCACCGGGCATGGGTGCTTCGGTGGGTTCCTGTTCAGGATAAAGCGGGAGGATACGCCCGGGTGTTTCCATTGCGAGGATCGTCTGGAGGACACGGTGGAGCATACGGTGGAGGTGTGCCCTGCCTGGGCAGAGCACCGCCGTGCCCTCGTGGAGGCGATCGGCGGCGGCGACCTCTCGCGTCCGGCCCTGGTGCGAGCCATGGTACGGAGCGAGAGGGAATGGGAAGCCGTCACCTCCTTCTGCGAAGCAGTAATGCTCGCGAAGGAGGAGGCGGGGCGCGTGAGGGAGTGGCAGTCACTGCGCCCTCACGTCCCTAGCCGCCGCAGGAGGAGACGCCCCGGGCGTCGGGAGTCGATTGCGGACTCCCGGCCACCGTAGGCGCGAGCTTGCGGGCGGCGAGCAATGGGTAGCTCGCTGCCCGATAAGGACCAGGCTCGGGTCGACGGCGCGTAGTGTTCCACGCCCGCCTCAAAGAGATGTCAGCAGCAGTGAAGGGGTCTATTAGGACCGATGCCTGCCGGGGTCGCATGATTGTTCGAAAGAGATACCGTGACCCTGGCACATGGGCAACTGATGGAACACGGGTGGGTTTTAGTCAGTAAAAGTCTGACACGCCCTCCCGCTCCGCCCAGAGCGGGAGAAGTCATTTGATGATTTCCCATCCTGAAAAAAAAAAAAATGCATGTCGAATGTTCAATATGGTGTGCAAGGATGTTGAGCTTGACCTATTCTCAAACAGTGTCCAGAAATTAAAAAAAAATGTTAAATAACCTTTTCTTTGGAGTGTAAATTTGTTGTGTAATTGATTTAATTTTTGTTAGTTCCCTTTATTTGTCCCTGTTTCACTCTCACGCAGTTTGTACCGTCTTGAAGATTTTATACATAAGGTATATAAGTGGAAACTTGTAATTGACTTTTTTCTAGACTTTTAATTATTTGAATGTATTAGCTGTAAGTTTTCTTAAAATTAATAAAATAAAATAAAATAAAATGACCCAACCGTTAAAGGCACGCACTTTGTTTCCGCCTGAAAGAAGACTAATTAATACCTTCTTCAGGCGACCAAAGAAGCGATCCTTCAACGACTGCTTCATGTCAGCATCGTCGATGCCTAACACTTTCGACATATCCAAATACTTATAGCTTTCGGATAAGTAAAGGGATCTGAGGTGTATGGAATCCGAAAGTTGGGTTCCTTCGGATTCCATAACCTCACCTCGCTTTACATGCATGACTGCACATTTGTCCACACCAAACTCCATCCTGATGGCGGTACTAAAAGTTTCAGTTACCTTCTGTAGCTCCCAGTTACAGTTTGTTTGGGGCAAACAGTTTTAGGTCATCCATGTAGAGGAGGTGAGATATAACCTGACCACCTCTCCTCAGCCGATAGCTTAGACCTGAATCCTCCAGCAGTGTGCTTAGAGGATTCAGGGCAAAGCAAAACCAAAGTGGACTCAAACTGTCGCCCTGAAATATTCCCCGCTTAATCCATACAGGCTCATCATTTCGCTGGATCTGTGGACATCCCGGATAGCGAAGGACTGTCCTCCATTGCCCCATGCACCAATAATTTCAGCACCCTCCAGGCACCAAGTCGTAGGCCTTCTTATAGTCTATCCAGTATGTCGACAGATCCTTGCAGGATCGACGAACCTGTTAGCTTATGGCCATGTTGATGAGGAGTAGCTCCTTAGTACCACGGGACCCATTCCTACATCCATTTCGAGACGCAGACATAATGTAGTATCAACGTGTGAACTAATTTTCGCTCTCAAAATGGATGTAAGAAGTATATAAACCGTCGACAAACATGTGATCGGTCTATAATTCTTAGGTTCCACGGTACTACCTGACTTATAGAGAAGGTGGGTAATGCCTGTTGTTAGAAACTGCGGTAGCGACTCAGACTCTAAGGATGACTGGAAATGAGATGCCAGGCGACTGTGTGAACTGGTGAGCCATTTTAACCAGAAGTTGTGCAGTCCGTCCGGTCCCGGTGATTTCCAATTCAGTAACGAACGGACTGCTCTGGCTACATTTCTGTTGGCATAATTTGAACCGACTCCATTTCTGGTATTGTGTCACACACTCGCTAGACATCTTGCATCCAGCCAGCCTCAACGTGACAGATGGGCACTGACCAAATGCTGCACCAGAATGCACTCGTGGTAGCATCATCCGGGCAGCACACGTCCATCACATTTTGTTCGGATCGCTCCCAAGCTCGATATACCCACCTCTCATCGCTCTGGAACATACGATTCTGCTTGTATCGGTCAATCCACCGCTTATACCGCCGAATACGGCTTGCCCATGCACAGACTTTCTGCTTCAGGAAGACGATGCGCTCTGTAACACGGGACATATATTCTGGAGGACTGATTCCAGTCCCCGAGAATGCCCGGCTTACAAAGCGCATCACTCGTGGTCGTGTATTGCCATCCCTGAAGCAGTAAAGTTTGCCGATGAGTACCCTAACCCCATCGATACGACGCACACTGGGGCCCTTTCATATAAACTAATGCTCAAAAGTCCAAATATAAATAAAAATGCTATAAAATGTTTATTTTAATTGAAATATTAGGCGGAAATTAATATTTATAAAATGCAACATTGTTTCGAAATCCGAAGCATCAGAAACATTAGAAAAGGTTAGTAATTCTTCTTAAAAAATATCTGTAACTTCAGGATCAAACAGTCTTCTTTTAACTACTTTGGAAGGTCTTAAATTTGTTTTGACAGGGTCAGAAGAAATAAGTAGACGATGAAATATATCTTCAAAGTTATGGAACTCCATTTAGAGACTAAAGAAATTTGTTTAATGTTGGTGCTGGTTACAGCTTCTTTTTGTGTAATCATTAAACGATTAACTGTGTGGTCCAATAGAGATTGCAGTGGAACCTCACTTTCAACCTCAGTGGTTTTTATTCCGTCAGGCAGACATTGTTTTTTTCGCAGTACGGATACTTTTGTAGGAAGGAAATACATCTTTGGCGTAATTTCTTATAATATTATGACGAAATTCTGCAGTTTTTCTGCGTTTTGATTGGTCAATAAATTTATCAAAAGATTTCGTTGGCCGTACCCCCTGCAGGCTTCTGATATAGTTTGAACTGGGAAACATTCTCCAACCAATTTTTTTCAGCTTCAAAAAACCTGGTTTTGTGTCTACCACATCTATCCCACTTATATGTAAAAGACTTCTTAAAATTTCGCAATGATAATTTTAGTTCACTTTTCTTAGAATCCGGACAGTTGGTATGATGTTTGAGGTAGGTTTGTAGGTCCATGAACTTCTTTTCCACAGATTTAAGCTACTTTGGAATATAATCTCACATAATTTTGCATTTTTCAAGGTGAAGTATGATGATGAACTTTCTTCTGAAATTTAATGAAAATAAAGTTGTCTACAACAAAAAAAATATCAAAATTAGGTGCGACAGACATGACTTATAACTGTTTTCTTCAAAATGTATCTTATTTATTGAAATTAATTGCTAGGGACTAAATACTTTGGTTTTATAGTAACATCATAACGCCTAACAAAAATTTGTGCGCAAGAAAAATTTTATTATCTTAAAAATGCGCAAAGTTCTATTGCTAATCTCTTCAGTTCATTACTAATCAACACCTCGTAGATATTGTTAAAAATATTTCAAAAATAGAACTTTGCGCAAAAAGGAAAAAATAAAAGATGTTTGATTCAGTACATAAAAAACCATACTATCACATATAATTAGTCATTAATCCAAAAGTACTCATAATTAAAGTTCATAAAAACAACAATAGAATAACCATACCTTGCCTAGTTGCAGCTATGATGCACTTCAATTAAATATGACGATTACTTGCAGAAATAAATGTTTAAATATTCACTACAAACTCACGAACGTTATCGGGTAATTAATGATGTGGGTATAAAGTAAACTTTGAGCTGATGCACTGGATAGCAGATAGCAGTTACTGATTCAGTATTTGTAGAAATGATGTGATACATTCTTAAGTCTACCCTTACATAGGTATTTTTTTGAAATACCCTAATTTTGAAAATCGAGTTTTGAGCACTACGTTGTATGAACGGGTCCCAGTGTGCGACGCTCAATCCTGCATTGCCAGGCTGGTACGGTTGGCATTGGTCGAGTAGCTCCGTCACAGCTTGGGAACTTGACGTTAGCTAAACGACATGCCGCAACAGCTGCGCAATACAGGATCGAGTGTGTATCGACGAGATTCTCGCTACTCTCGAATAAATTCTTAAGCTGCGAGTCCAAGGCACACACCAGCGCCCTATTTTTCTTGTGCATAGGCAACCGTGGTAGTCGGGGTCAAAGTTCGGTTGCGGTTGACCTATACTCGTGAAGCGCATCCTCCAGAGCGCTCCTCTGGCTACTTACTGTGGCAACCATATCATCTTCTTCAACATGATGGGACCGCGGCGAAATTGCATTAATCGATGACCCTTGTGCCGCGGTTTGTGTCGGAGTCGAGACGATATAGTTGCTCAGTACTTCTGAGCGCAGCCGTTCAAGTGCAGTATCGCCCAACCTGTGATTTTGTTGGATAACCCGCACTTGATCCGACAGTCGTTGGGCCGAGACGTTGACGGTTGGTTCTAGTTCCTGGAACAGAGACAGCATCCTATCACGATACGCAGTGCGGTTAGTTCCCCCCTCTGTAGACCCGTAATATGCGCGCATGACGTTCTCGTTCATAGACTGATTCCATCTCATGCGCTGCACACAACCACCGGCCACCGCCGGTGTCACAGCACTCTCGATGGCGCTGGGTTCCGGCGGCAGTGAGGCGGAGCTGAGCGACGAGCCCGCCAGGTGGTGGGCGTGCGTTCCGTGCAGCTGACCGTGACAACATTTACTCACATTCCAACAAGTCATCATTTCATGGTTTTTTCAGATTTAGAAATTGTTGTTCGGAGGTGACATCTGTCATGTCAGCCCCGACTCGGCAGTTTTTAGTTGTATTTGTTACATTTTTGCTGTTTATAGATTCTTTTTAATTATTTTATTATTTGTTATTGGATTAGGTTGACTTTTAAACTGAAAACTTTTATAGAAATGGGGTCAAAATTATTTTTACTATTTAACTATTGTAGCAGATTGAATTGAGTGACGTTGAGTTGACCCGGTGCTGCGAGTTTTTTATTATTAACAAATATAATCTAATATAAACTTAATCAGTAGGCTCAATTTAAATCAATTTCAGGATTTATTTTGTTATTATTATTTATTATGTACAAAAAACCTGTATACACTCAACAAAATAATTGTCGCGACACCACACTGTTCAATGCGAAATAGAAAGACGAAACGAAAATAACTGGCTTGCTTTCTATGAGAGAGAGAGAGAGAGAGAGAGAGACAAACGGAGAAACACGCGCACGCCGCACGGCTTACAACTATAGCAAAAAGTGTCGTTACAACTTTTGGTCTTAATTTTTTCAGTCTAGCCCCCTTTCGCAACGCGCGGTAAGGAACTTCGAAAAAATAATTTGATTTGGTACTCACGGATTGCATCCTCCAGAACGTTAAGGTTCAAAATATCCAATATTTGAGAATGTGGTAAATTTTGTTCAATAACTCTTCAAAGCGCTTTTTTAATTCTTATGTCAAACAATAAATTCAAAATACTGAAAGAATCAAAATATGTTGATCGGAAATACAAAAGGTATTTAATAAAATTACAAAACCAAGATCTCACCTTACAACAATTTTTGAAAATATAAAAAAATATTTAAGACTTAGCTTGGATAAAAAGTAAAACGTAATTTATTATAGTCTTAGAGAACAGTAGTGGAATATATTATATTTCTTACAAATGATTTAAATTAACAAAAAGCACAAAGGTATGTAATCAGTACATAAGAATAATATTTCACGATCAAACTGACACTATAACGTCACTAAGATACGTCCGTTCCGTCCGAAAGCCAAGTAGAAAAGAGACCGCTGACAACGCGCCATGCGCTTTAATAATCTCTCACTCGGACCGGGTAGGTTGGAAAGGGGAATATCTAAGACGGCCGTTCCTAACAGCGCGACGTCCTCGACCGCAGCATCATTCCCATCATTCGCATCAGATCCATCTCTCACAACCTGGTTGTCATCAGTATTTTGGTCATCATCATTATCTGGGAACATGAGTAATTAAATTACATGACCACTATGGTTTGAAGCTTATTCAATCTGAAGTAGTTCCAGTTAGAATTAACGAATTAAAACAGTGTTCCAGGCGCAAGCGTGCACTCAAGCGCTAGCAACAAAGGCAAACAACAGTAATTTTTAAAGTTGAAACAGTTTCAAACCCAAGAGATTCAATGCATCGCTAATGATAATCCGGATTTCCATCACTCATCACACATTGTTATTGACAGAGGCCCAAACATTCGCTTGTCGTTTTCACGAATGCATAGTAGAGGCCCAAAGGTTATGCTTACTATGAATTGGTGACACATCGCGTCATTGAAACAGAGGCCCAAAGGTTCTGCATGTCTCTACCATGACCGCGTCATTGAAACAGAGGCCCAAAAGTTTTGCATGTTTCCACCATAACCGCGTCATTGAGACAGAGGCCCAAAAGTTCTGCATGTCTCCGCCATGACCGCGTCATTGAGACAGAGGCCAAAAAGTTCTGCATGTCTCCGCCACTCGCACTCTCAAAGAAAGCTGAACAAGTATCCAGCGTCCACTCGCCACGCCATAACAACATATCGTACGCTTAGTATTACAGTGACCGAATCCAAAAAAACACTTTTTTGGCAAATCGCAAAAATCGATTTTGCAACTACGACTTGCGCTGTTTAATTTGCTATAAATATGACATTACATAGATTGTTCAATTTAAGTTTAATTTTTCTAATAGTGTAGACATTAAAGTTTTAGGTGAAAGTGAAATTTTTGTTATATGTTATTTAGTTTCAATTATACAGCCTTTTAAAATTGTTTTTGTAGTTTTAGGTCTTTTTAACACTTAGAAATGGTAAATTTGCCAAAAAGTATTTAGACCTAATTTATTTTAAGTCTTTCTAATAGTAAAAACATATACAACTTGACTTTACGTCTTAGGTTTAAGTCTATTTATCACTAAAATAATTATGTTATTTTTGATTTCGGTCTTTTTTTAATGATGTTAAGTCATTCTAATACTATAAAAATATACTAATTACGTTGTGCATTTTATTTAGGGTTCATTTATTAATAAAAAATAAAACGATATTTTGGGTTCAGTCTTTTTAATTAATATAAAATAGCAAAATAAAAATTATAATTAGTCTTATTTCTTATGAAATCCTAGTAGACAGGTACAAGATAGATTCTAAACTTACACTTCTACTTATCTTAATCGTAGCTGCATGTATAGGAACTAAAAGAAAGATAGAGAAAGTTACTATAGTACTTATAGTAACTAGAGGTTTATAAAAATAACTAGTAAATAAAATGATTAACAAAACAAAAATAGAACTTCAAAAGTTATTATCAATCAGCCATTTTGTTCTCATTACAATCTCAGTAAATAAGCTAAAAAATTAACATCATCAAAACAGATTTTGAATCCGTTAACTAAAATAGTATAGAATCATAAAAATTTGAATAATAATTTGGTATTAAATTTTTTGCAATTAACTCGCGCAAGTCTTTCTTTTTGTTCTCGCTCAACACTTGTTTGCCTGTATAAGCCTTTACTAGTGTTAATTGCTCTAAAGGTAACATTTTTGTTCGTCTATTTCGAATACATACTTCATAATAATCCTGCTGGTTGTATGTTTCTTTAATAAAAAAAGAAAATGGGCTCTTCTTTGTTACTTTAATCATTTTAATATTATTCCAAATTATTCCAAACTACGTTGTTTCCATCTTTGGTTTTATTAAAATTATAACCCCAATCTTCCTGTATATTTTAAAATCAAATAAGTCATTAAAAGTACACTCATTGACTACAAATTTGCAACCGTATTTACGTGAATTTTTTATTATGGAAATATACTGATTTGGAGAATATAATATAATAAGTCCTGCTTTCAATTTTTTTTTAATTTCTTTTTCTATTAAACTGTGTATATTGTCAGCCTCATTCTGTGTGTGGCCTTTGATTAAAAATTTGTGAGTTATTGAATTAATATTTAAATGTGTCACTGCGTACAGATATACTGTAACGATAAATTTGTTTTTATTTTGCCCTCCGCAATTATCCGAATACAATATTAGATGAATACCTTCTTCATTAGTATTTCTGGATTCTGAGAGAATTTCGCTATTTTGTACCGGTTCATTAGGCACAGTATTTGCCTGCAAACAAAAATGATTACAATTAAGTGAAAACGCCAGGGAATTTCAGGGAATTGAAGTACCTTCAATTTTCTTATTACTTACCTGGGCGTGTTCTTGGTAATGAGGACTGCCTTTATTATCAATTAAATCAAGAATTTTCCTTGATCGTGCAGAAGCCATTCTAGAAAGTAAAATCATAAATAAAATCATTTATTTTTTCTACTATTTTAATTTGAATAAGACTTATTACTGAATACGGACACATTGTCAATTTTGACCACAAAAATATGCATTATTTTTGATAAAGCACAGACCCATTACTTTATGTGACCATGAGCAAGTTATCAATATTAGTATTAAACAGACGTAACACTAAACTATGACTGTAGCAAAAACTAATTTGACAACATTTTTACTATTAAACTGACTTAAATATTAATGTGATCACAAACTGTTATTGTTTTTTAGTTTTAAATAGACCTAAAACCGAATACGCCGGTTGAATGTAACAACATTTTAGAATTAAAAAGGCTCATTAAGGAAAGAGTCAAAATAATACAAAAAATATACATAAAACTTACCTTTAATTTCACAATAAAAACGCCTTAAACACTAATAGGTCACTTTAAAATTAAATGCACAAACGGTTTATGTTGTAACGGTTGAACGAACACTGAATGAGTCTGTGTTATGTCAATCAACGTCACAAAAGTCGCGAAAATGAAAGAGACAGCAAAGATTTTAAGAGTAGGAAAACACAACGTATTGAAGAGTTTCTTAGAGCTATTTCATAGATGGCGTTGTTGTAGTCACGCCAGGTGCATTAACTCATTTTACGTAAATTTTGAGTTCGGTCACTATAATATTAAGCGTGCGATATGTTCGGCGACGGCTTGTGTCTTCTTACCATAAGACTCAGCTAGTAACTCTAGCTCATAATGGTGGTGTGACAGCGCTCGGACCACCTTATACGGGCCACGCATGCCGGAATCTAGTTTCCCAGTAGTCTGAACAACTTTGCTTACAAACACGAAGTCACCAACTGCAAACGTACGTGGTCGCCTCCAATCTTCATTTACATAAGCATCCTGATAATGCTGATTGGCTGTGAAAAGCTCAGTAGCTCGTCTTCTTAGAGTTAACAAGGCTCCTCTATTGGGATGCGAGTTTTTGAGTACAACGTCTCGCACCAAGGATCTGATGACGGAAGTAGCCGCGTCTATACCCACCAGCAGCTGTAGTGGTGAAGTCTGAGTAGTGGCTTGCCAGCAGATGTTGAGGGTGAACTGCACCTTCCAGGGCACGTCGGACCATTGCGAGCCTTTATTGCCAACCTCGATCCGCAGCACGCTAAGAACAGTTCGACAGTATCTTTCCACTTGACCGTTTTCGCGATGCATACCCGGCGTAATAAAGTGTATCCCAACTCTTACCACGGTCACACACTATCACTGATGGGGTACCAAATAGTGATACTGCGTTAGAAAATACACGCTATAACTAATCAGCATCTACCATCCACTATATAAGGAGTAAAGTAAACAATACTTGGAAAAGGTATCAATCACAATTAAAACGTATTTAAAACCATTTGATTCTGGTAGCGGTCCAAGTACATCGGTATGTACAACAGAAAAAGGGATTTTTGGCTTATTCCAGGACTGGATTGGCTCAGAATGAGCCTTAGGCACCCATTTATGTACCAAACATATAAGGCAATGACTTATATATTCCTCACGAACTGCCCTAGGACCTGGAAACCAAAAATGTCGTAAAATCAGGTCAGTAGTTCTGTCAGTACCAATATCTTGGAAAACCCTCAACAGACTGAGCCTATGACATATTCGGGATGAAACAACAAAGTCGCGGTTCTATCTTAAAATGAAAACAAAAAAAGATATAAAGTATTTTTTGTTTTACCTAGGTTATGTAAAACTATGTTTAATGTTTGTTTCAATTTCTAATTATAGTTATTTATTTATTAAAACTTTATGCACAAGTAAAACTACTGTACAAAGGCGGACTTAATGCCTGAGGCATTTTCTACCAGTCAACCTTAGGGTGATGCAGAGAAAAACATGGCAGGTGCAACTTACGGGATAGATAACTCGAAAAGGAAGAATACTAAAAACATATATACAAATAGATACAAATAACGAAAAAAAAAAAAAACTTTGTCTAGAGATATAACGATAGGTGGAGAAGAAACCGAATCCAGCAAATCACCGCTGGTATGATTCTGCCAACTTCTTGTGAATATGCTCACGTGCTTTCACTTTAAATGATAACCGACTGGTTGCCATCCTGATGTTCAGAGGGAGCGCATTCCAAAGAAAGACCGCTTGGACAAAGAAAGAAGAGTAAATGAAACCAGAGCGGTGAGAAGGACATCGTAGAAGACGATTGTTGGTGGACCGAAGATTTTTATTATGCGCAGAGCATAAGTATTGAACCTGGGAAGTCAGGTAAGAAGGAGACGTAGGTTTGTCAAGAATAGAAAACAACATTGATAGAGCCCTCAACTCTCTGCGCTGACGAATGGGTAACCAATTTAAAAGCAACCGGTGGGCGGACACGTGATCATACTTACGAAGATTGAAAACGAATCGAATGCAGTTATTCAGAAGGCGGTCAAGTTTATTGAGGAGATCTGCATTCAGGTCATAGTAACACACATCTCCATAGTCAATTATGGGAAAGATTAGGGACTGTACAAGCAATGCCTTTATGTGTGATGGAAGAACGTTTTTCAACTGATAGAGCGACCGCAACGTACAGGTGACTTTTTTACTTACAGTTGCAACCTGCTTTCGCCAGTCAAGACAAGTGTCGACATGTAAACCAAGATCCTTGACATCGGGGCTAAACGGGATGATGGAGTTGTCGAATATTACGGGAGGCACCATTAAACCATTCAACTTCCTCACACTGTGAAGGCTCCCTACAATGATAGCCTGACACTTGGTAGGGTTAACCGCCACTCCAAACCGATCAGACCAGTTCTTAACCACGCTTAAATCCCGGTTTAGCTCCTCAATCGCATCGGAGATGTTGTCAACACTTGCCTGACAGTAAAGCTGCAAGTCGTCGGCATAAAGATGATACGCAGTCCGAAGCTGGGTGGTGATGAGGTTAATAAAAAAAAAGAATAAAATAGGAGATAAAATACCGCCTTGAGGGACGCCAGCTGCAAGATCACGCCAACTCGACCTAGAGTCTCCAGCACGAACAGACTGCTGGCGCCCCTGAGGCAAACCATTCCAATACCTCCGGAGAGACCATGAAATAGGAAAGGATGGATAATAGGACTTCGTGACTGACGGTATTAAAAGCGTTGGAGAAGTCAATTAACACTAAGACTGTAACTTTAGTGGCTTCCATTCCCCGCCTTATATCGTCAGTCACTTTAAGGAGAGCTGAAACGGTACTGTGCCCAGGCCTGAAACCGGATTGAAATTGACTGATGAGGGAGTTGCGGTGAATAAAATGGGAGAATTGTTTATGGACACTGGCGTCGAGCACTTTAGATAAAAAAGGAAGGATGGAAATTGGGCGGAAGTGACTAGGAAGGGAGGGATTGGGTATCTTAGGAAGGGGACGAACAAGAGCTTGACGCCACAAGGAAGGGAAAACACCGGTGTAAAGGGAAAAGTTTATGATGTGGGAGATTGCAGGAAGGAGTTGATCAAGAGCCGATACAATCATATGGCTGCTGATACCATCGCAACCCACGGCTTTGGATTTAATTGAAAGGATAGTCTTTTTGATCTCTCCTGGGTCGACTGGGGTGAAGATAAAGGGGTTAATATTGGGACGCGTCGTCAGACCAGCAAGGTAGTCGAGTGTTTGACATTTGGTTAGACCATCTAGAGTTGGAACAGTCGAGAAATGGCGATT
Organism: Aporophyla lueneburgensis; assembly: GCA_932294355.1. Lineage (NCBI taxonomy): Eukaryota > Metazoa > Arthropoda > Insecta > Lepidoptera > Noctuidae > Aporophyla > Aporophyla lueneburgensis. The sequence goes on along the minus strand of OW028758.1, from coordinate 6,773,702 downwards.
TAGATCGTCCAAACCAATTGTGTGAGGAAGGTCCGAATGTCGCGATTTTCCGATGCCTAAAGTTCCAAGGAATTTCCAAATATCGGCAGGCGAAGAAGAAGTGATATTATTTAAGATGTGTCGGCGTTTAGCGTTACGTATCATCTGGTTACACCGATTCCTAGAAGCCTTAAAGAAGGCCCAATTGTCCTCCGAGCGATCTTTTTTGAATTTTCGAAACGCCCGGTCCCTCCGTCGCATTGCCATCCGAACTCCTATGTTCATCCAAGGTGCAGGCAAACGCTTTAACTTAATTTTCTTTACGGGAGCATGGACGTCATATAGTTTGACCACCGTATCGTTGAAAAATCTGACTTTTTCGTCAACTGTACCAGCCGCTTCAAGCGGTGACCAGTCAATATTGGACGCATCTTGTTGAAGCTTTTCGGTATTCATACATGCAAAGGCACGCCGGTACTGGAAAGAAGGTTTAGGTTTAGGAGGTTTAAGGACATAAGATAGGAAAATAAGGTCGTGATGGGAAAAGCCAGGAGCATCATGTTGCCCATGTGAGGAAACTAGGGAAGGATTAGAGGTGAGGATCAGGTCAAGCCAAGTGTCATCACCAACTATGTTATGATGAGTGGGTTGGAGAGGTAAAACATGCAGACTGGCTGACTCTATTAGATGCAGGAGTTTAAGGGACCGAGGGGAATTGTGGGCAAGGAGGTTGGTATTCAAATCCCCCATAACAATGTGATGTGCATACTGCGAACCCAAAGATTCAAGAACCGATTCGAATTCAGTGAAGTAATCGATGGTAGGGGGGCAATAGATGACGCCAAGGACAGGTTTAGCTCCTTTGACGCAAACCTCTAAGAAAAGAAACTCTGCGGAATCATTGGGAGAAGAAGAAGCTAGGATTTTAAATGGAAAATTATCACGCAGGTAAATAGCTACGCCACCCCCCCTCCTACCGATACGGTCATTCCGAAGAAGAACGAAACCGGGGAGCGAGTAAGTGGCTGAAGGCAGGTCAGGTTTGAGCCAAGTCTCTGAAATCAGGACGGCGTGAACGTTGTTGTCGGTAAACGTGTCACGCAGTTCGTTGTAGTGACTGGGAATACTCTGAGCATTGAGGTGGCATACATTAAATAGTCGGCTAGAATTCTGGCTGAAATGTTGACGTAAAACAACACCTAAGGTGTCGGTGAGAGAGATAAAACTGTCTTCGCTGGAAGAGGCACTAGATTCGTTGGCAGAATAAAAGGATTCGTTATCTGATGTCATAAATATTAGTAAAAATAAATATAAATAAATATATATTATATAACGCTAAAGAACACTATAAATGACTGGCACGACGTTTGCATCTCTGCACCACCCGCCAGCTCACAAAATCATCTTAATCTAAACACTGGTTAAACTACATAAAAGCGCACATAAACTAGTTTAACTGACATGCGGAACAAAATAGGAAAGCAACATAAAAAAAATAAAATTAATTTAAAAATAAGCCAATTAAAAAACATATGAAAAAGTCGTGAACGTATCCGATTAAAAAATGGCTTATGGTATAATCTGTGGAGATTTTATGTTTTGCATTTGACATTGACATTTGACGTATAAACACAAAATAAATTTAAAACATGAGTTGTTGAGGGTAAAATACTATCATTGGTGCCGATTCTGTTGTACACGAACTAAACTAACTAAACTATCTCTAAAATTCCTTACTTTTGACTATGAGAATTGTAACGCTATTCTGCAAGGAAAAATCTCTAAATTTAAAAATTATTTTGACACGACTAAAATCGAATTTGACAATCGCGACTCAGCGTGGTATTTTTTTTTCTTTTGGTTTCGCAACGTTGTACTTGTGTGTGCATTGCGTAGAATGATTTTTTTGAGAGACGAAGGCGCGTGCTTGGGGGGCAGCCTCATCGTGTTTTATATGGAATTTTTCACTTTTGTTTGAAAAATATAAAAAAAATATTACCCACGTGTTGAGATTTAAATGTGCCGAGGTATACTAAGGGGGCCGAAAATTTCATTATTTTTGCGATAGGACACGCCATTTTCAAGATATAAGCAAAAAGAAAATAAAAAATACAGAACTGTTTTTGCACGTGAAGGCGAGGCGTTGTTGAGAATTTTAGTTCATGACCACTAGTTTTATTCCACACCTTTTTAATCGCGATTAAAAATAGTCAGATTTAGTTAAAATAAATTATTATAGTCAAAATTTTTGGTGAAAACCGGCAAACTCAGAATAGCAAAATTGACATTTTCACTAAACTAATAACTCAGTGCAATCTTAGTGCTGTCAAACTAAAATATAGTTAAGTTGTATCACTTTAGTCTATTTCAGAATAGGAAATCGTCGTTTGACAGGATTAAACCAAATTTTAGTGATTTTTAGTTTAGTTTAGAGAATTTTGTGACTACAGAATCGGCACCATTCTCTGAAGTGTTCAACTAAATTGATTTATATTTTGAGGAAGTTACTTAACTAAAGATTATATAAATGGAATGTCTAAAAATCAATCTAATAGGAAAAGCATAAAAATATCTCACTACTGGTAAGTAATTCCATAATAACAATAACATGCAATTATTTCCTAGAGAAGTATAAACAACATGATACCATTATTAATCGCTTCTGTTTTGCAGGTTGTCTCCAGTGGCTTTTGGATCATGAATCTTTGGATACTTCACGAGCAGAGGATTTAGCTCATCCATTGAGGACACTTTATGCTTACTTCCATCAAAGGCTTTCAGCACTATAACACCGTCCTGAGTCCAACATGATCGCATTCCGAAATGAAGACGAGCCTTTCCAAAGATGGATTGCCTGACTCTTGTCAAGAACTCCTTTACTGAGATGGATGTCCCCTTCAACCGTGTCTTAGCTTTCCAGACTACCGATTTGTCATCGTAGCTGGAAAACCTCACCAGTATGGGCCTGTCACGTTCTTTATTGGCAGCGCCAAGTCTATGACAGACCTTTATGGAGGATGCTGAGAAGCTCTTGAGGGCCAGCTTATTATTGAAAACATCCAGGACGACTGTAGTGCTGTCTTCACCATCAACTTCCGCAACACCTTGCAAAATTAGTGCTTTTCGTCTGTGTCTCGTCTCCAATCCATCAACCAACTTAGCACATTCGCTGATCTGAGTCCGTAGCAACCCAAGCATGCTAAAAATAAGCTCCCTGAAAGCTCGAAACTCCTCAGCCACCCGTGCCACTGTATCCTTGGCAGGTCCGGCACACTGAATTTGAGCTTCCAGTGCTTCCATTTTACGTGTGAAGATCTCTTCAAGACTCTTTTGTGCAGACAATATATCGGCAAGTTGGGACATGGTGATCCACTAGTGTCAAAGTGAATGTGTAGTGACTATTCAGATGATGAGCTGGCAGGTGGTGTAATTATAATATTTTAGTCACATAAATGTGTCACAAACGTGAGTACCCGTTTAAAAGAGGTTATACACTTATCTTTTTTAATCAAAATTTTGGCAAATAACTGTGTAGTTCTAATTTAAATATAAATTCAAAATCAGAGACACGTCTATCTTTTTTTTACACCTACCCGCGAAAAAAAGTTATTATGATGTTGATTGTGGTCTGCTCTGGTCTTAATTTACTTTTAAATAAAACAAAGTAACGCATTACATATTTTTTTATGTCTTACATTGTTTATACAATACTATGTTTAACATTTGTTCCAATTTATAATTAGGAAAGTTATGATGTTGATTATTGTACTGGGGGGCGATTCCACTAATTTGCAAAGTTACACGTTCAGTTGTGTTTTCACAACAGTTAGATTTCGATCGCAGGTCGATAATGTCCTATAAAGTCATTCTACTATTTGTAAGGCACAAGGGAAACTAAACTTACGCCGAATCAAAACTGAATCGTTACGGGAACATACGAGTGGGCTTCCTGTGTTACCAACATGCCAAATAGTATGTTTTATTATTACCACAAAGAAAAAAGTTGAAACTAAAAATGTCACTAAACACGAATAAGTGGCAATAAAAGATTTTCTAATTTAAAAAGATATCTTGAGTTCTTGACCATATTTATAGTTTTGTACTGATATTTTATTGTTACAAAAATACAACATATTATATTAATATTTCGTTTATTTCATTATACATACATATAAATTATATTTTTAAATATTAAAATAACAAAAATCATAAAAACATTCAAAAATATAAAAAATAGTAGCCCACCGGTATCGGGAATAGGGTCCAAGCTACCGGTGGTCAGGGCTGCTGAGAGAGGAACCTCCTCACTATACGTGCCGTGTCCAGTAATACCGCCTTCTGGATCAAGCCCTTGATCCAGCTGCCTAACGAGAGCCTCTTTAGGTGTTGGTCGAGGCTCTTGGCTCGTCACGACTATCGGCACAATGACTGCTGTGTCCACATCCCACATCTCGATAACCTCGCGAGCCAGATCAAGATATATCTGCTTATCTTGTTCAGCTTTCACGAGGTTCTCGTCATGCGGGACTGCTACATCAATAATCATTGTGCGACGCTCTGATCGATCTATCACCACTATGTCCGGCTTATTAGCAACAATAGTCCTATCAGTGATGATAGATCGATCCCAATACAATGTGATATTGCCATTTTGGAGAACTGGGTCGGGCACATACTTATAGTACGGTACTTCTGATTCCACAAGACTGTATTTCAGAGCAAGTTGCTGGTGGATAATCCTGGCTACAAGGTTGTGCCTATGCAAGTAGTCTCCGTTAGCCAGACGAGAACAGCCAGAAATAATGTGTCGGATTGATTCCCCCGGACGGTGGCATGCCCGACAGATGTCAACCGTGCCATCCTTCACAATATATGTCCGGTAGTTGTTCGTCATCATAACTTCGTCCATAATTGCAAAGACAAAACCTTCGGTTTCTCCAAATAGATTTCCGAATCGTAACGAGGATACGGACGCTAAGAAGTCTACATCGGGTCCATGTAGGACCCGGTAAAAGCGTCCGTGAAGCTCCTTGCTTTGCCATACCTCCCTGCGGTCATCCGTATCTAATACTTTAGGTTTGCGCCAGTTCTTGTTAGCCAAGGAGAGCGGGGTGAGACTCTTGTCCACTGAGACCACATCTCGGTGCATCCCCACGTCGGCTTCTAGGAAGTATTCCCTGAGACTGCATATCTCACGGTTGTGCAGGGTCTTAGCATTCAAGAAACCTCGACCTCCGCACTTCCGTGGGATATACAGTCTCATCACCGATGACCTTGGGTGATGCATTCGATTTGCGGTCAACAGTGTGCGGACCCGTCTATCCAGGGCATCAAGTTCTGTCTGAGTCCATTTGAGTATGCCGAAAGAGTACATCAAAACCGGCATGACCCAACCGTTGAAGGCGCGCACCTTGTTTCCGCCTGATAAAAGACTTTTTAATACTTTATTCAGGCGGCCAAAGAAGCGCTCCCTCAACGATCGTTTCATGTCGGCAGTGTTGATGCCTAACGCTTCCGACATACCCAAATACTTGTATGTTTCGATTGAGGAGAGGGATCTTAGGTGTATGGGATCCGAGAGTTGGGTTCCCACGGATTCCACAATCTCCCCTCGCTTTACATGCATGACCGCACATTTGTCCACACCAAATTCCATCCTGATGGCGCTACTGAAGGTTTCAGTTACTTTCAGTAGCTCCATCAGTTGCAAATTGTTGGGGGCAAAAAGTTTTAGGTCATCCATGTAAAGGAGGTGAGATATAACCTGACCACCTCTCCTCAATCGATAGCCTATACCTGAATCCTCCAGCAGTGTGCTAAGAGGATTCATGGCTAGGCAGAACCAAAGTGGACTCAAACTGTCACCCTGGAATATACCTCGCTCGATCCTTATCGGTTCGCTGTTCCTCTGGATATGTCGACATCCTGGATAGCGAAGGACTGTTCTCCACTGCCCCATACATGACATCAAGAAGGTGCACAACGTTGTATGTACTTTGTACAACTCCAGCACCCTCTTGAGCCAGGTATGTGGCACCGAGTCATAGGCCTTCTTATAGTCTATCCAGCATGTCGACAGATCCCTTCTGGAACGACGAACCTGTTGACTAATGGTCATATCAATAAGGAGCAGCTCCTTAGTACCGCGGGACCCGTTCCTACATCCATTTTGAGAGACAGACAAGATCGAGTTTGTGTCAATATGATTGTAAATTTTAGCTCTCAAAATGGATGTAAGTACTTTATAAACCGTCGGTAGACAATTAATTATTATTATATTAATTATTATTATTATATTCCACTTATATAGTATATAGATAGTTGTGTCTGCTTAGCTTGGGATTACCCAAGCTAAGCAGAGCTTGTGTTATGGGTACTAGACAACTGATAAACATACTTATATATTTAGAAATACATACATATTATAGATAAATTACACCCAGACACAGAACAAATGATCGTGCTCATCACACAAACATTGGCCTGGGTGGGAATCGAACCCACGACCTCCGGCATTGCAGTCAGGGTCACTAACCACTAGACCAATGGGAAAATATTAACATATTAACTTAATATAAAAATATAAAATATTAAATTAATAAATAACAAAAACTCAGAAGAACGTTTCGTTCTACGTCCCTAACTAGCTAAAGCTGTGAAATCAAACCTTTCGGTTATGTTAAAGACTCGAAGGGAACTTCTATTAATCGTATTTTACCTAAAAAATCATTTATTGAAGCGTTTTTAAAGATGTTATGGTTTTTTTCGTATATATGTACCCAATTACAGTTCGAGGTAGTAATCAAATCTGTTTTGATTAAAAAAAAAAAAAAAACTATTGACGGTGCAGGTAATCCCGTTTTTAAGTTCACTTACTCTCGCATAAAGTGGTTTAAAAATCATCGTGAAACAGATTGAAGTTTTTGGTGGCTTGTCAGTTTGGCTAGTGATGTTACTACTACTAGTTATAATTCGTCAGGCACTGATTTTCTCAATTTAATTCATGTTGAATCTAAAGTAGGTACCTCCCTTTAGGGAGGTTTCTAGTAGCTTCGTTAGTTAAAAACGAGACATTAAATAATAACTTAAAAGAAAATAATCATAGCAAAATTCAAAATGCGGCATCTGATTAATATTGGGGCTACAATCGACTCTTGCTGTTCGGGGAGCATTTTCTCCTTCTCACATTCCACTGTCAATCTGATAAATAATGACGATACGATGACAAATTACATGTTATCAACTGACTAATACTTACAGAATAATGCAATACATAATCACTCTTATTTAAAACATCCGTGATTCAGTACATCACATTATTTTGACAGTTTGTTACACGATATTATTAATATTGATTTATGAATTGGTGTAGTTGAAGACTCCGTGATACTTTTCGAAACACGACTACATCGAGTGACAACGCGTGAGAAAATCTATACTTATCGATACCGGAAATTTCAATTGTCGTAAAGGACATTTTGCCGAAAATGAGTTATATATATATTTGAAATCAGCGTCGCAAGCTCTATCGATTGGTATATTTAAAAAAATTCTATCTTTAAAAAAAAGCCCCTTACGACCTGGCTTTCCAACAGCTCTAGCGCGATTTTTTATACTATTTGGGATGTATCGTAAAAATAATTTTCAATAGGGGAGCGTAAAGTCATGTTTTAATTATTTAAGAGGTCGTAATCCACATTTTTGCATTAAACTTTTTATACGACATTCATAACCACATAATAAAGATATAGTCTTAACCCTTACGACCAAATCTATGCTTTGTTTTAACTTACGTAATTAGGGCGTAAAGGACGTTTGCAATGTGTCTGGTATACATACCTTTATGTAATATTAACGTATGGAACCTCCACGCGTGAGAACAAAAAGTTTTAAGTTTTTTTTTGTATGGGTGAAAACACTTAAAGTTAATTTATTTGAAACTGAATGGAACTGAAGGGCTGATGCTCACAAGAGGTATTGTACCATACACGGCGATCAAGGTTACATCAAATTCATATACCTTTCAGTGCCGATTCGCGCGTAACAAATTGTTTGAATTTTCGATACGTGATTTTTCAAATCTTTGACATGGTCAAACGAAGTTGAGCATCGATTTACTTGTACTGTCGTTAGTTAATAGCCTATTAATGACTTTTTTAATGAGAATAATTAAATGCGATATTGATCAAATACTTTTTTTTTACAAAATTGCATAATCAGTCATAATCACGCTGAATAACAAGTGACTAAAAACTGATGTTACTAAGTCCCTCATTTGTTAATCACCGTGACTATGGCTGAGTTATAATGACACGCCCTTCCGCTCCGCCCAGAGCGGGAGACGTCATTTCATGATTTTCCAAACACAAAAAAAGACCTCTAACTTATTAATTTCCGTAGGAGTTGCTTTACATATATCACAAGTCGGAGATGAGGTATTTGATAGATGGGAAGTGATTCTGCCATCAGTCATGGTCGTAAGCATCGAGTGCTTAACAGAATGGCCTCCCATAATAGAAGGCTGCAGGTCTTCAATCTCGTTTCCAATCGTAGCCTGTTCTTCAACTGTGTTCAACCTGTTTTCGTTTGAAAACTTAAAATATAATGGTCTGCAGAACATTGTGAAAGATGGCTCTGGATTCTCCCATATCACTTCTTCGCCACAAACTAAGCGCAGGGGCTCAAACGAACACATAAAAATGCTAGAATCGTCATCCTCTGCCAAAGTTTGCTTATACAAACTTTGCCCTGAAGCACCATCAAAACCCCACTTGAATATAAGTATACATTCTTTGCCATGCAGTGAAGATTCTACACGAAAAAATATTCCAAGTCTAGCCACAGTTTTATTCAAAATAGCATGAAGTTTTACTTTAACCCCTCTTTCCGTGACTTCTATGGCATCTTTTCGCGGATAGCAGTTCTTCTTCGCTTCAAGGATAGCTGTATAAGAAGGATACAATGGTATTCCTTCTTCTTTTGCACAATATATTAAAGTTATATACTGCCACTTCGAAAGCTTCCATGAGGTCAAAATACCTAAGGCTTTATCAGCAGAATATATGGGCATAGTTTTCTATGCCTTTAACAATTCCTTTATCTTTGTAGCTTCTTCGGGATGCTCCGAGACTAGTTTAATTATATCTGCTACATTCTTATTTTGTGCTTTTAAACCAGTTGCATGAGCACGACTTTCAGTTCTGTACGTTAGGAGCTCTTCCACTCTTCTGTAGCGGGCTTAGCTTCACAAATGGTTTTCTTGGACTCACAACTGATGTTGATGTTCCAACTGCACGTTTCCGGTCCACAGGATGTTGATGCACCCTCATTTATAGCGAAGTCAGAACTGGAACATGGTTGCTGTTCTACTAACACCATAGAAGGGGTTATCTTTTCCCTCACGACCTCAGGCCATTTTATGTTCTTTTGCAGCTATGTCTCATACTTTTTGATGAATGTACGTCTCGTGCGATTACGCGAGATCCATTTGTTCCTCAACGAGCACACATAAGTCTGACAGAATTGTTTCAATTCGTTCTTTTCATTTTTGACAAAACAACTTTATTCGCAAAAACTTCAAATAACATTTGAGGTTGTTAAAAAAACTGGTGTTTGCCACAAACAGGAAAATGTCCAAATTGGTAACAAAACCTTCCATCACAACACAATAAAATTATAAATATAACGTAATAGCGCAAAACATTTTGTTTAAATTTTGAATTCCTATAAGAATAATATTTTTACTACTTTTTTACTAAATATTTGAATAATAAATAAAAAATATTTTAATTCACTTGTTTTTACTACATATTGTAGGTATTTCTATTCAAAACTTTAGGTTTTTTGTTCCTTTTACCCCCTTAGTATCCGGTTTAATTGACCTGTACTATCCAATGATAATCAAGATTAGTCCTTTACGACACATCTGACTTTATCATAACCAATTTTTCGTGGCTGTAAAATACTTCAGTTAATTTTTTTTGGGCTGTAAAGGACTCTCATTTTCGTCAATAATTATGTTTGGTTTATTGTATTAATTTTTATGGATAGAACACGAAAAAATGGTGAGGGTTTCTTTTGACATCATGAATATAGTACTTTGTTTGAAAAAGATATAAGTCAAAAACAATATTTTTTTTTGTTTTTTGGCTCTACTGAAAACTCGTGTTTTGTCCTTTACGACAATTGAAATTTCCGGTATCGTTATAATAAAACTGTAGAGAGATCAATTCTGTACATTGAAAATATATTCAAAATGAATATTGGAGGATGAATAGTAATCGATACTGATGCCAAAAATGCAATCAGTAAATTTTTTGTCTGTCTGTCTGTCTGTCCGTCTGTCTGTATGTGCACGCATAGGTCAAAAACGACTGAAGGGATTTTAACCAAACTTGGTACGATTGTAGTCCTTACTCCTGGGCAGGTTATAGGCTATATAACATAACGCTAAGACACATAGGAGCCGAGCAGTGACGATAAATTTGAAGCAAGTCGGATGAAAATGTGCTTTCGAGCTAAAACAAATCACCTGGATTAACGAATAGGCTACTTTTTATCCCGGTAGTACGTTCACGCGGGATATTTTCCGACCTCAACGCGGGCGAAGCCGCTGGCAAAAGCTAGTAAATAAATAAAATGATCTCGAGCCTTTAGTTACTCTAGTAACGTGTTAAACAAAATCAAATCGCATCACTGTCTGACATAGCTGAATGACAACTGTGAACTGACAGCAATACTATTTACTTTAGTTCAAAGAGTTTTAATTGCTTTAATTATTACTCTTATTCCTCTTAACATACATATATAAGCAGCTTATAATGTTCCCACTGCTGGGATACAGGCCTCCTCTCTTTGAGAGGGAGTAGTTAATCCGTTTCTTTCTAATTGCACGAAATTGATATTTCAGTTTTCATGTGTGTACTTGAAGGATTATAATGAAAATGGAATCTTGAAGATGGTACACAGCATGTAATTCAAAATAATGTGCTTTTAACTGTTTAGTAAGATTTCAACACAATGTGTGAAGATGTTGCCCGAGACTGTTCTAGATTAGAAGTAACTTATGAATGTTTCCCTTTCTTCTGTCCAACCATCTAGATGCAGTTTGAAGAAAGTGTGTATTGATGATGCAAGAAAGAATTTAAACTGTTTATTCAATATTGAAATCTGGATACAGGAATATTTACATTCCATGGCAATCTGCAAAACAAACACATACTGTACCTGTTGACTCTGCGGGGAAAAACATTGTTTTGCATTTTTTTGCACACCAATGAGAAAAATAATAATATTAGTTAGCCCCTTCTAACATAAATACAATTATATACTTTTCAGGAACATTAACTTAGGTACATCCAAATATCAAATTCTGACTCAAGAGTTGCTCGTGGTCAATACTGTTGCAATAGTTTGGAAGGCAGACATTCTGCTGACTGTTAGCTGTTGAGCATGCAATATTAATATATTATCTATTTCTATCTGGCACACGATATCAACATGAGTGGTGAAACGACCCTACTATTTTAGATGAAATACTAAGTAGTCAGACGTTAAAATTGATAAAAAAATAAAAATGCTTTGTTCCATTATTTGTTTTTTGATTTCATGAACCATTCCAATACTCAATAGATACTTTATTGCATTCCACAATGTATATGCTTAGGTGGTAAACATTGGATTTAGTTACAATCAAAAGAAATATAGTAGGTAGAGTAGGACTTATAATCTAACTTATTCTAAAATCAAAATAATTAAAAAACATGCTTTGGGTATTCTAACTGCGTTTCAGGGATTTATCACTTAAATGTTTGCTAATACTGATATAACATTTACTTATTAATAGATTTTTTAATTTGTTAGTGAATAGATGGAGTTTATTTCCATTACTATTTGATTCGGATAAATCGACTGCCCCTACGTATAATAACGAAACTGAAAACTGATACTTCACAGGAGAGCGCTTTGAAGTTTATTTTGCGTACATAATTGACATTTAAAGAGCTAACTGTAATTAATTTGAGATATATTACATATTTGTAATGATAAACAAATATACTATACCCTTGCATCAAATTTATTCATAGTTTCTGAGAAATGCTAGATTCAATACTTTATTACGTTCATCAAAAAGTAAGAATTATCGAAACTGCCTAATTCGATACTATACTTTGTTTTTTTTTTAACAAATTGTATCGAAAGTGACTCTTTCGGTGTTTTACATCGGAGTTTATAATCGAAAAACATTGAAAGTGTCATTTTCGATACAATACGTGGAAGTATTTTTTATGTTTCAATACTGTACTTATAGATTATGACCTAATAGCATGATTATAAATAATCATATTACTGAAAACTAAAAAAATAATTAGAAATAAAAACAAAGATGAAAATTGTAATAAGGTTTAATCATGATAGAATATCAATTAAGAGTACAATCACAGACAAAGTTACATTGGGCATAATGAGATCAAATTAAACTTGTATTAATTCTTAATTCTACAATGTCAATGAAATTAATTATTTTACCTTAATATAAACATAAAATCACTTGGATAGATCAAAAATAAACTTATCATTGTTCCATGAAAAAAAAAAAACTGCCGAACATTTTGACAATAATTCAAAATAACAACATAAAATCTTCTTTGAAGTAATTATAGTAACAAAAAACAACATAAACTTCTTATGCATTTATAAAACAAACATAAGTAAATAAAGTATTATCATCATAATTATTATCTCACTAGTATTCTTATTTTTTTTTATCTTTTTCCGTTAATCTAACGAAATATAAATCACATTTTAAACGATATAAATACAGGCTGCAATTAAATTCATGGGCATCGTTTTAAGAGGTCATTGTACTTATCATTATGAACAACTTTTACTATGGGACCAAAAGCTGAAATCGCGAAAAAAATATTTGCTGTTCCATACATTTTGACGAATTATGCGAACATAAATGTAGGGAACATCTGATTTTTTTCTCCATTTCAGATTTTGTCCCATAGTAAAAGTTGTTCTTAATGATGACTAGGTACAATGACCCCTTAAAAGGATGCCCATGAATTTAATTGCATCCTGTATATATTTAACAATTAATCTGAATCATCGGAGTTTTCTCCAGATGGGATAGTACTGTATTTTAAATTTTTAAAATATCTATGGTATTCTTTAGGTATGGCTGAAGTGTTACATAAATGAATTAAATCCTTATATTTGGCTTCAAGTATTGGCAGTAGTTGAGTATACAATTTTTTTAGTTCAACATTTTCCCTCCTTCTTCCACGACTTCTTGTTTCTATTTTGGTGTTTAAACATGAAGCATTATCTTTAAGGTTGTATTTAAAATATAAACAGTTTGGATCTTCCTTACTCACACAGATTTCTTTAATACTATTCCACTTAACATTTTCATTTTTCATATCTTTTTTCCATCTTCGATCATCCAATAAGCCTTTAAAATCAAAAAAGTCGTCTTGAGCCATTTCCACTACATTGTATGGGGTTCCGTTAGTTTTACACCAACGTACTAAGGCAAACCACTGATCAGGGGTGTATATCATTTTACCTTTAGAATCTCGTTCGATAAGAGCGTGGACGCTGTCGCCCTCGTTCTGTGTATGCCCTGCTTCCAAAAAGCGATGAGTAATATCTATCTTATATTCTTTGGCCAGGTACATGTATAGAGAATATACTATCCGATTGCGGTTTTGGCCCGCGCAATTATCAGACCAAAACAGAAATTTTTTGGCACCTTGCTCCAACTTCCTTTTAACAAATTGAAGTAAGCAACTGCTTACTTCATTCGCTCCTCTCTTGCCTGTACACTCGGTCCACATAAAGCAAGTTCCTTCTTTTTTTCCAATGTCAAATACAGTAAAGTTGTACAGAGATAGCTTCCTTTTATAATAAAATAACCCTACGTCACCATGAGGACAATTCAAAATTTTTTGGAAATCAAATGTAGCACATAGTATTTCCGACGAATTTTGTGCAAGAACTTTATCGCTACTTTTAAATTCTCTAGCAATCGACTTATTCTCTATATGTATATTATAAGCCTTAATTTGTTCTTCAGTTGGAGCGTTTTCATTAGAAAAACTGTGACATTTATCGCACAAATCCTTTTTTGGTACGAAGAATGCTATATTCATGTTTTCATTAATTATGTCGGTATACTGGCGTAAAGTTTGCGCTGTATTATTATAAAGATGAAGGTTTTCCCATTCATTATACAAGGAAAACATTTTTTTCATTGATAAATTGTTATCTAAATAATGCTTGCTAGTATTTTTCCGTGTGTAATGGGATTCAACTGGTTGAAAAGAAGCAACATGGTCACAGACACTTTTTATCATATTGGAATCTATCTTGATTACATGGTTCGGATGTTTTCCTCTATTATCTGGCAAAGTGATACCTTCTTGATTTAATTTTTGGTGAGCTGTGCGTACAAATTGATCCGTAACAGACAAAGTATTCAAAAAAGCTTTAAGACAAACACGTTTATGTTCGCAAGGTTGGTTTTGAGTTGCGGCAGGAGTAGGTAAGAAATATTGAGTAGTAAACTGCCTTCTAGATGTACATTCAGTAGTAAAACGGCGCTTGTTTAGCTTTTTAGTGAATTTATTAATAAATTCCCATTGTTTGGAATGGTCAGCCAATTGCCAAAAGCTTGAATGAATTTTTTGACGGGTCATTTCATTAAAATGCTCATAGCATTTTAACTTACAAGTGGCTGTACAGACCGGTCCCATCACTTTCTTATGACGTACTTTTCCATTCCTGCTAACATATTGTTGACCGGTGTTTACTGCAGCTTTTCTTTTAACGTCTATCCAGTTTTCTTTGCATCTTTTTCTTTTTTTTCCAGGATTAACTTTAAATGTAGATTTCCTTTTTGTTTTTGTAACAGCTGATGGAGACTCACATTCTGCTACCGTCATAAGTGGAGAATCACATTCCGATATGGTGATAAGTGACGCAATACTCGGTATGGCCGCACTAGGAGAAACAATGTTAGTATCTAAATCTTCTTCATTTGGAACAGGCATTTGCTGATCAGGTGTAGAAGCAGGCAATGATGTATTGTTCGGTGAATCAAAATCTACACACGGAGATGGAACTGGAGTAGTTTCCGAACTATCGAGTATAAACGTGATATCATCATGGTCATCATGATTCGAAATTTGAATTAATTTGTTTGGTGATTCCAGCAAATTATCCACATTGCAACATAAATCTTCTGGCTTCAAATTTCTATCTGAGGATAGCTCATCGTCAATCATCCCTTCTAATGCTTTCCAATCTGAATCATTAAAAGTGCATTCTTTAGGCAGTGGTGATCCTGAAATGAAAAAAATAACATTAATTTAACATATTGAAATAAGTAAGTTTTTTTAATAACATATATCGAAATAAAACAACAAAATAAAATGTATTCCCAATGAAACTATCGTAAATGGTATTTTCGATAGGGTTACTCATATACCCGCGTATAATAACGAATGTGCCAGATTTGATTATGCAAATAAATATAATACCAGCGAATAATATCGAAACAGTCACTTTCGATACCCCAACAAAAAATGTTATCGATGTACAAAATCGAATCTGGGACTTTCGATAGTATACTGCGCGTGCGTGATTATTTACTTCTATAAAGCATTTTTTTAATGTAAGCTCAACAAATCACCTATTTTACAGGGGCAGATAATGAAATAAATAAAAATGCGTAGCATGCGCTTAAATAACTATAACAATGAAGATACAAACTTACCATTTCGTTCGTGTTGCTCAGCAACATCGTTTGTATTGAGTAGTCTTAATATTCGTGAAGATCGTGTATTTTCTTTAATTAACCTACTCATGATGATAATATCTAACTAATAAAACAACATTATACGTGGCACACACGGCGACAGCCCCACAACGATTCAAAACGATGAGTGCGGCGAGGTGCTCTGGCGCGGGGCACGGGGAGCGGTGTATAGCAACGGAAGCGGTAATTTCGTCCCGCTCGCACGCTTCGTGCCCCCGCGTATAGTCCCGGAATTCAACATTCGATCGTTTACGCGGGATCGTTTCTTAAGTATCGATATTGTACTAGTTAAAAAATATGAAAATAGGCATTTAATTGCATAGTCCCTTTTCTGTGTGAAAATATACTGAAAATGGAATGTGTTACAGCAATAAAAAAAAAACCTTAATTTTCAATTTCGATAGTGTACATAGGGACAGTCGAAATTATTGTATACATTTATTGACATTACTAGAGGGCTTGTTGAATGTTTTTTTAGATGGGATGTAGGTAGGTTTAGTTGTGGTTTGTATCAGAATGTGTGTATTGTTTGTATGTCTTCTCGTTTATTGTAAAATTCTTGGTGTTTATGTGCAAATTTGCATATTTCGAGTATAGGGACTGAGTTAAAATATTTAGCTTTATAAAATGGGGTTTCCAGCTATTTATCTGTTGTATATTTACTATGATATGGACAAATTTCTTTTGAACAGTAGACAGTGTTGGTGCATCTGTACTGTTTCCGCACATTACTATGCCGTAACTAAGCCTTGCATATACATAGGCGTAATATGTTACAAGGGCAGTCTGTAAATTTGTGTTTTTTTTTTTAACTACCAAATACCTGATATTCCATTATACCTATCTGTACTAATATTATAAAGCTGTAGAGTTGGTTTATTTGGTTGAACGCGATAATCTCAGGAACAACTGGTCCGAATTGAACATTTTTTTTTGTATTGCGTAGCCTATTTTTTGAGGAAGGCTATAAGCTATACAACATCACGCTACGATCAAAAGGAGCGAAGCAGCAGCGAAAAATTGACGAAAACTGACAGGCAATGCGGTGCAACGAGAAGGGTCAGAGGGCCAAAAATTTGACGCGGATGAAGTCGTGGACAGAAGCTAGTTTATTACTAAAACTCAAGAAATTAAAAGTTTTGACACTGCATTTACATTGCGGCTGGCCTATCAGTGTTTGGTACGAACCAGGTACATAAAAAACCGGTGCATCCAAGACTGAGAAATAGAGAATATCACGTAGTAACACACTGTAACTGTGTTACATTTTTCCGTATCAATACCGTAAGAACGATGATTGACGGGCATGTGTGGTCACTAATCTCGTCAATTAAAGCTCTTATGAGGTCTCTGGAGAATTGGTATGTCGTAACGCACTGACGATCCGTAAGGGGCAAAGCATTATTGCATACTCTTGACCCAAAATTTCTTCCTCTTATCTTTCTAACGTCACCCACATGGGCAAGTTCAACGAAATCTGTGTAAAACATTATATTTTTAGGAAAAAAAACGAAAGCAATCCTAGATCGATGCGATAAAAGTTGCATTTTACTGACTTATGTTCAACCGCTAATTTTGACAGATGAACTGCCGAAATTCAGCTTTGATTCGATTAAAACGAGTGTCAAAATAATAGCAGAATGTGACTAAGCGTCACGCTCATGTACCTTGTTAGCAGAATAGATTTTTACATTGTTTCGATCGATCGTTGGCGTCCACTGACACGTAGCCGCAGTTGGATCGTTGGTCATTAGTAGAATGAGAAAACCCTTAAAAGTCGTGATACAGTCGCGGTGCTATTGCGATTTTTGCACAAATTTGTTAGTAGAATCGGCCCCCTGGTCTTAATTTCTTACTTATAAATAAAACATATTTTGTTTCTTTCAGTATTTTGTATTTATTGTTTGACGTAAGTATTAAAAAACCGGCCAAGTGCGAGTCGGACTCGCGCACCGAGGGTTCCGTACAAATCTGTAGGTATTTTCGGTTTAAAAATATATATATTTTTTAATTTTTATATTTCAGTTCATTGAATGTAAGGTAAATTGCGGTGGTAGTTTACATGGTAATGTACATCATATATTTTTTTTAGTTTTGTCATTCTCTTATTTTAGAAGTTACGGGGGGGGGGGACACACATTTTAGCACTTTGGAAGTGTCTCTCGCGCAAACTATTCAGTTTAGAAAAAAATGATAATAGAAACCTCATTACCATTTTTGAAGACCTATTCATAGATACCCCACACGTATGGGTTTGATGAAAAAAAACATTTTTGAGTTTCAGTTCTATGTATGGGGAACCCCAAAATTTATTGTTTTTTTTCTATTTTAGTGTGAAAATCTTAATGCGGTTCACAGAATACACCTACTTACCAAGTTTCAACAGCATAGCTCTTATAGTTTCGGAATAAAATGGCTGTGACATACGGACGGACAGACAGACAGACAACAGACATGACGAATCTATAAGGGTTCCGTTTTTTGCCATTTGGCAACGGAACCCTAAAAAGCGCTTTGATGAGTTATTGAACAAAATTTACCACATTCTCAAATATTGGGCATTTTGGGAATTGGACGTTTTGAGAATTGACGTTTTGAGAATTGGACATTTTAAGAATTGGACATTTTGGGCATTGGACGTTTTGTGAATTGGATATTTTGAAAAAATAAAAATTTTTCACGTGACGTTGACAGATGGCGAAAAATTTTATATTATTATTACATTATAAATTTACCAGCTTGTGCCAGCGGCTTCGCCAACGTTATTTGCCATCAGAGTGAAACTGATTTACCAGCTGTGCAAACTACCATGCTGGTTCTACCTTCTACCATCGGTCCCTTCATTGATTGTGGAGGATGAGTTGATTAAATATGGTATGGAAAAATATTATGTACCTATTTCGTCTATCTGGTCAAAGATCAAATAATAAAAAGGAAATAACCCACCATAAAACCCACTCCACCCTCCAATAAAAAAAACACACGCCCTAAAACCAAACTAAAAATTTGAAAATAATGGATGTTTTTCAATAAGTACATAATGTAATCAGAGAACCTATATCCCGGTATCTGCACTAGTATATCCACTCCCTTTAATAATTAAATCGTAGTGAGTTGATAATTAAATATAGTATGGAAAAATATCATCTACCTATTTCGTCTATCTGGTCAAAGATCAAAAAATAAAAAGGAAATAAACCACCATAAAACCCACTCCACCCTCCAATAAAAAAACACATGCCCTAAGACCAAACTAAAAATTAGAAAATAATGGATGTTTTTCAATAAGTACATAATTTAATCAGAGAACCTATATCCCGGTATCTGCACTAGTATATCCACTCCCTTTAATAATTAAATCGTAGCTGATTTTTTTTGTTAAATAATTGCCCACCTTCTATCCACAAACTGGAAAACCATGTTTCATAAATATTTAATCAACTCTTTATGAGAAAATTTGCTTGATAAACGGTTCTACTGCGGAATTAACAATTCATCGAGTAAATTGGTTTGAGGTGTATGGTAGTGTTATATGGGTTCCGTAGGTGCTTTGTTCTCGTTCTATATTCTTTCAGCCTTTATCAAATCATCAACGTCATTATCATTTCATCCGAAATACGCAGCGTTCTCAATGTAATTTTCCATCATACTGCGATCGCCAACCCGCCTGCCAAGCGTGGCAATTATGGCAAACCAAGTCGAGGGAGGCGTATATCCAGCAGTGGAGGTCTTTTGGCTGAAATGATGATGATGATGGTATGAATGACATCTTAGACCAACGTCTTTTCTATTTTGTGGGTGGGAAATCATCAAATGACGTCTCCCTCTGGGCGGAGCGGGAGGGCGTGTCAGACTTTACTGACTAAAATCCACCCGTGTTTCTTCAGTTGCCCATATGCCAGGGCCACGGTAACTCTTTCGAACAGATCTCGCAAACCTAGCAAGAATAATGGCATAACGTGCTTTTCGAGATATGGGAGGTTAATTGGACTTTTAATGTATATCGTTATTCCCTACAATATAAATAGGATTCACTTAAATCGAAGCGTCTTGTTTTTCTTATGCATTCTAGGATAATGGCCCTAATATCATATGTTTTCGTTAAAAGTTAGGTGGTTTGTTAGTTCTTCTAATGAATTTACTTTGTTAAGATAGATACGTACTTTAAAACATTTTTAGCTGAAATTCTTTTTTTAAGTTTTACTAAAACACTGAGTGGTGTGTCTAGATTTTAATGGACTTACCATTACTGCTTTCGTTAATATATTCTCATTGTCAGAGAAATAATGCATTTTTCATATCTATTTTCTTTTTTAATGTTAAACCAAGTTAAGTATGAACCAAACAAGAATAATTATGGAGTACGTAATGCAATGCATGACGATCTTACTTGGTAAAAGAGATTTTAAAAAATGGCCTATGAATCAACACGTATGAAACTTTTAAAATAATAACTTTTTTAATTTACATTTATATGAATAGACTGATCACTTCATAATATCGAAAACATTTTGACACTTCGGTCTTATTCGGTTTCAATTTGACATTTGCAATTTGGCATATTTTAGCTGGAATGAGGTTTGTATTTACAAATAGAATAAAGCGACTGAAAGCGCTGTTTGGAACAAGCAAAACTGATAGTCGCTGAATTGACAGATGCCACTTTGACATTTGATGCTAATGACAGTCCGCTATTTGGTCACTTTTGACTGTGCTCGATCTAATTTCGTTGTGTGTATTCGACATACCTATTCCGATTTTATCTAAAAACTTGGCATGAATAAAGGACTGTGATATCTTCTTAAATAGATCTATGACTGTGATTGACGGATGCGTATGGTGTCTTGATATTTAGTATACATACTTTACAAAGCATGGAATTGATAGTGTTTCTGTGTTTTGTGTTTACTGCGGATCAGTTTCTGGTTCCAGGGTAACGGAAGATGAGCAAAGTCATTATTGTTTACAAAATGGACTGCTCCTCTAAGTAAAAGCTCTCCATTTATCGACTGATTCCATTCTTAAAACAAAGATGCCGAATGTTTTAAAACAAATTGTATCATCCTGCACTGGTTCATTGTGGTGGGTTTTAAGCCCAATCACTTTCAGAGAATAAGTCTGTATACCAGCAGTGAGAGCATTAGTAGGTTAATGATGACTATTGGTCATAGTCATAGTCATTTATTCATAAACAAGTACCTTGTATCTGAATTTACATACATAATTTCACAATTGGTGGTGGTAAGTGTGATCAAGAACGACACAAGCAACGACAGCGCGAGCGTCGTATATAACGTCCCGACATCAAGTATCAGGCAGTTACACCCTGTTCCTCATATCTCCAAAACAGTATACCACTGCTGTCCTGCCTGACCTTTTCGAGTAAAAAACCTCAATTTATGTATTTACTAGCTTTTGCCAGCGGCTTCGCCCGCATGGAGGTCGGAAAATATCCCGTGGAAGCGTACTACCAGGATAAAAAGTAACCTATGTGTTAATCCAGATTATAAACTAACTGTTTTCCAAATTTAATCCAAATCCGTTCAGTAGTTTTTGCATGAAAGAGTAACAAACATCCACACATCCATACATACAAACTTTCGCATTTATAATATTAGTAGGACGTATAGTATTCGTAGCAACAAGTAAGTACGTACTCCTTAATCATACTAATACGAAACAGTCCATAGCCCTAAACTAGTAATAAATACAAATAAATAGTGTTGGGATTTTATCCGGATAAATACTCAAAATGGATAAATACTCGATAAATATCCGTTTTTACTGAGTATTTATCCAAAACAGCGGATAAATACTATTTTAAGTTTTCGTAACGTAAATTTTGTCATTTTACTAACAAAAGGATTAAAATTAACGAAAAACAGACAATGCAGATTGGTATCGTACCTTATTAATCATTTTAACAATTACAAAATGCTGATATTGACAATAATTTCACTCAATCATGAATACAATTCGTCAATAACTGTCAAAGTTAGATAAAATTATACATTTAATTTTGTACATTTTTTTTCTTTCACATACATACATGAACTCGTGCCTTTCTCCCATGGGGGTAGGCAGAAACTATGTAACCCTCAAATGCATTGTGATGGAAATTTCCATGAACCAATTCAATGTAATTTTTTCGTTATCATTCCAGTCATTTTTTGTTTTTGTAATTAGAAAAAAGTGGTTTATTATCTCACTACAGATTTTGTTCTCAGTAGGTTTGTTCTGATGACATAAAGATGTAAATTTCCACCAAAACATTACAAAAAAGTAAATTTAATTTGGTTAAAAAGTAAAAATCATGCATTTAAGGGTTAAGTAACGCTTAAATCATTGTAATAATAAAAAACTTGAGAGGTGTCAAGGGTCACGTTCCTTTCCAGGATTCACTATTGTTTTTATTATTTATTATGTACAAAAAACCTGTATACACTCAACAAAAATATTCTCCCGAGATGGGAGGAAGAGATGGAGAGAGAGAGATATCTCTCTCTGTCTCTTCCTCTCTCTCTATCTCCCTCCCTCTCTCTCTCCCTCTCCCTCTCCCTCTCTCCTTTCTCTCCCTCTTCCACTCTCTCTCTCTCCCCCTCCCTCTCTCTCTCTCCGTTCCAAAAACTTCGTTCTAAAACAAAATATATACAGTCAAATTGAGAAACCTCCTCCTTTTTTTAAGTCGGTTAAAAAGTGTCGTTACAACTTTTTCTCTTAATTCCGTCTAGCCCCTTTCGCAACGCGCCATAAGGAACTTCGTTCCCAAAAAACTACCTCGTGAAAGATAAAGAAATCGAGTATCCTGACTTGGCTTGCGAGGTTGTCGACAATGTGGATTCAGCGATCAATGTAAAGTTTTGAGAGCAGTGCGTACCCACGACCTACAAGTCGTAAGTCGGGGCTGATACCACCGGGCCACCATTGCTATCGCCAATATGAAAGCGTGTCAGACTTGTACTGACTAAAACCCAACCGTGTTCCGTCAGTTGCCTATGCCAGGGCCACAATACCTCTTTCAAACAGATCCGCAACCCTGGCAGGCATCGGTGCTCGCGGACCCCTTCAATATGTGCCGACATCTCTTTGAGGCACGCGTGGAATCGATGAATGCTGGCAGCACGCACGAAAATCGCCTGCACCGAGAGTGCAAGCGAGAGCGCGAAACAAGCAATAGAGAGGCACGATCAGCCTAAGTGTTCGACTTGTGACGCATCTATCTCTCTTCCACTCCATCGGCCGATGCGTCGTATAGAAGAGACTTAGATGCTATCACGTAAAATTATCGTCCGTAAGCCGACTTTACAGACAACCAATTGTTTTTATTATATTTTATCATATCTGCATGTTTATAAATTTTTGAAACTACCGCATTTCAGGACGCCATGAGCCAGCAAATTAATAGTGTGTGCTGCGCAGTTTAAAGCCTCAACACCTTTTAACTAGTTGAAAAGTCCTTTGCATGTTTATAGCGTTGGCAAACAACAACAACGAACTTGTCTTCGCCGCATTTTTCTTGATTTTTAGAAGCTCTTCACAAAGAGGTTCAATTATGTAGCAATTCTCTACACTCTCAACAAAGAAAGATTCTAAAATTGTGTCTAAAGAGCATGCTCTATTAGAGACGTTTGGCCTCCTGACTCAATTACAGTCCTGACAATTAACATTACAACTAAATAATATAATAACGTAGTATTTTGAAAAGCCTTAATAACAATAAAACCAATTTACATTATAAAATAATCATCCGAAGCGCAAAAAAGATATTTATCCATCATTTTGAGTATTTATCCGATAAAAATGAGTATTTATCCGTTTCGGATAAAAAGTCGAGTATTTATCCTCTGAGTATTTATCCCCTGCCCATCACTACAAATAAATGATAGTATAAAGAAGAAATGGTCCTAAATACCTAATACAATGGAATGAAACGCTTAAAGATATGTATTTTCACGAATAAACGCTAAGTTGTTTCCATATATTTCTATTGGTCTAATTATCGTCTCAAAATCCGAAAGTGTTTATTTAGTTACAATAGAATATGTGCATTATTCAAAACACAGGAAGTAAATTCTCTTCTCTGTAGGTTTTTAGGAGAACAATGTGTGGACGCCGAACAATGTCCTTTCATCAGATTATTCACTTTTACCGAATTTGGAATCCTAAATTCATAACCAAAATCATCTTCTTTTTTATCGTTTCAACAACGAGTACTTCTACTTACTACGTTTTTTTTATGGCTTGAATTATTTAGCTACCAAAAATTCTAAGCTTTTCACAATTTAACTAAATAATTAATAATAATCACCTAAATGAGGTTGGTGGTGGCGGTAGAACGATTGCAACAGCGAGATTCGTAAGCGGAAAAATAATTGTGGTTTTTAAGACGGAACCCAGAAAGAGAGCTACTTTCTGAACATATAAAACAGTGCAATTTACGGCGGGGGAAATAATTAAATGAAATTGAACACAATAACCGATTCAATAATTGGAGAAATGAAACACTTGAAAAATCAAAGAGCAGTTCTGCTTTAACCTTTTGAATGTTCACACAATAAAAGTAATAATGCTTCTGCAAAAAGTAATTACATACACCAAACAGTTGGAAGACCCAAACAATCCTTTGTTGGGGCCTACTTTGAAAGGATTGTATTTATTTGGTCTCTGGCAAACTGGGAGCAAATTTAGGACCACTGCTTACAATTTAATACATTTCTCTACGTTACTTTTTGTTATAAGCCAATTTGTTGACCTTTATTTTGTTAGATATGATATTAACAAAGTTCTAAACAACATCTCACTGACTATTCTCAGCTTTATTTGCGTCGCAAAATGTTGGTCTTACGTTATTTGGCAAGGCGAGTGGAGGAAGCTTGTTCAAAATATTTCTGAGGAAGAACTAATACAAATTAAGAGGGAGGACCCGGTAATAAGAAAGCACATGAAGGACTACACTAAGTATACAAGGATAATAACATACATGTTTTGGGTGATGGTATTCATAACTAATTTCCTTTTATTAGTTACGCCATTCATAAAATACGTATCATCGCAATCTTACCGTGAGGAGATAAGAACTGGTGTTGAACCATTACCCCAAATTTTATGTTCTTGGTTTCCGTTTGATAACACCAAAATGCCTGGATATTTAGGAAGCATTTTCGTTCATGTAATGATGAGCAGCCAAGGTTCTGGTGTAATAGCCGCTTACGATATGAACGCTGTTGCTATCATGTCTTATCTAAAAGGACAGATGATAATTCTGAGATCGAAATGTGACAGCCTTTTTGAAAAAGTAACTTCGACAGAAGATGTTCTAGATAGGATCAAAGAGTGTCATAGACATCATAACGCCTTAATTAAGTAAGTACCTTCATAAGTTTTTATGGTAACTTTTAGTACTTTCGGCGTTGATAAGGTATCGTTAAAGCTAAGTTGTGACTTAAGTTTCACAAACTGGGCCAGTCATTCAAAACATCGTAGGTCGCAAATAATGGTACAGTTTTGATTTTATGATCTAACGCGTTTTTGTATCTACGGTGACTGGCCTAAAAATATCAAGGTCGTCGTCTTAAAATGACCAATAAATAAGAAAGACCCCGATATAATGATTTTGGAAGTTTTTCATTGAGATCACACACGGTGTAGAATATAACATCGTCAGGAAACATGCACTGAAGCAAACACACAAGCAAATAAGCGTGACGTGCTGATGTCTTTCCTGCACAGGCTTTTCCATGCAGTGGTTGGCAATACAAATAATAGGCCGGTATATTAATATTAACATAACAGATTTACGCCTATAATATTCGAATGGCAGAGGAGTAAAATTTTACCAGTTATTTTGTATGTCCCATGTTATGGCGGCGAGCCTGTTGCCATCAACTGGGCACAATCTAGACACCAGCCTGCTACTGAAAAATCCCTCATCATCATAATCAGCGTAAAATGTTCCCATTGCTGGAACTGAGGCCTCATCTCGGTAAGAGAGCGGGCCGTTATCCACAACGCAGGCCTAGTGCAGGTTCTGCCAGGGTCACGAGATTTGTTCGAAAGAGTTACTGTGGCCTTGGCATATAGGCAACTGAAGGAACACGGGTGGGGTTTAGTCAGTAAAACTTTGACACGCCCTCCCGCTCCACCCAGAGCGGGAGACGTCATTTGATTATTTCCCATCCACAAAAAAAGGCCTAGTGCAGGTTGATAGATGTCACATGTCGTGTAATTCTCGGATCTAGCAACATCTCGAAACTCGCAGTGGTTACCACTGGGCCACTACTGATTTACAAAAAAGAAAAAGAGATGTTATAATTTCCATGAGAAATTACGCAGGGACATACCAAACAACACGTTGGACAACCGATCATTCTCCAGCCGATCTATTCTGTTAAAATCTCACCTTGAGAACTTAGGTGAAGTAATTTAAAAGTGAACTGTCATTCCAAGTCATGCATTGACAGTAATCACAGCTCACTTTAAGCTCACATCACCCAAGTTATTACGGTGAGATTTGTACAGAACAGCACTACTGTTGAGCAATGAGGTTTGGGTTTGATTTACAGGTATACTACTAGATTAATGAGACATGTACATAATATTAAACCAATGTTATTTACAGGCACTACTCAATTTTCAACTCACTGCTATCGCCAACCATGTTTATTTATGTACTGATGTGCTCCATAATAATTTGCGGCAGCGTGCTGCAATTTGGTTCGGTACGTCATTTTTATTACTTTCGACTCATTTATTAAATCCCAAAACATCAGCGGTAGGGTTCCATGCAATACCTAGGGCTCGGATGCTGTTATTAGATTCGCCAAGATCAATTTCCAATGGCTGAGCGGCTCTGAGTTCCTCAGCGACAAGGTTTAGTGCCCCCGGCTCATTGGAAATCCATCCTCGCATCTCAAAGCAAGCTGCATTGTGCACGGTCACAATATCTGCCGCTAACTGGGCTGCTTTGTCAACGCCATCTTGTGAGTCGATGAAGTCGTCCATATAATGACTGAACAAAATAGCGTCCTCGGCTCTTGGATGTGTATGTGCGTGCTCTTGAGCATTTTTGTTTTTTTTATAAACTGTGCTATAAAGGGGCTACAGCAAGCACCGAAAATGACAGATGTCATCCTTAACTCTTTATGACATGTGATTTATCAGGTCTCCACCGAAGAGCGTCTCTGTCCTGCTCTTTAACCCGAATCTGAGGAAACATCTCTTTGATATCCGCGGTTATTCCGATGCGCCCGTCCCGGAAACGAAATAGAACCTTAAGAAGCGGCTGGAGTAGGTCAGGACCGGAGAACAGTAAAGAATTCAGGCTGACTCCTTCATTCCTGGCTGCTGCATCATGAACTACCCTGACTTTTTGCTTTTGGGGGTGGTACACACCAAAATGTGGTAGATAAAGACAAAAGCTGCCAGATTTGTTTCAACGTAAGCCGTCAGGTTTGTTACCACAGTGTGTGTAGTATGTATCTGGACCACATTCCTCTGCATAACCCTTCATGATCATGTTGTCTATGAACGCATTGTATGCTTTAGCAAACTCGGACTCTTTAGCCATACGTCGTTCTAAACTTAAAAAACGTGACATCGCCTGTGGGTAGCTGTCTGAAACACGCTGTATATCGTCGCGCCACGGCATGCCTACTTCAAACCGACCAGTAGGCAATCGTTTTGAAGTCGCTTCCGAAATGTTGACTGCGCGCTGGTCTTGTTTACTATGCAGAGTTTCCGTTTTAGTAATACCTTTAGAGTCGAGTTTATACTGTTCCTTAATCAATGATTCTAAATTGTCATCATTGTTTGTATCCATGTGCGTATGTTTAACGAACTCTATCAACTTCGTTTTGCTAGAAGCAACGCCGTATAAAGTCCAGCCCAAAGCTGTCAAACAGGCAACGGGCTCGTTCCTTCTACCAACTCGAACTTCGCGGTTGATTGACAAATGCCAGTGTTCAGCTCCAATGAGGATAGTTGGAGTTGCGTCGTCATATGTCAGCACGTCAACCAGATCGGACAAATGTGAAAAAGACTCGATCGTTTCACGTTTGACCGACTGCGGGCGCAAACACAAAGACTCCATTGATCGAGCATTTTTTACTAAAAATGTTTCCTGTGTGTGTTTACTTTTAATGAGGAAGTCTACATATGATATTGTGGTATTTCGCTTGAGACCACCTATGCCGTTATGGTCTGTTGTGGCCCGGTTGCCCCTATCAGTTTGGCGATGCTGGAATCTATGATGGTCGCGGTGCTCCCGTCGTCAAGGAGCCCGTACACGTTGCAGGTTCCAGCAGGGCCCGAGACTGTAACTGGTATTATTTTTAAATAAGCACGAGGGCGGAGAGCTAAAATAGTATTCGGTTTTCGTACACCTGTCGAGGTTGTAGACACAATCACTTTTTCACCGGTCAGTTCAGCAGCATTTGACGTAGGGTGTGTATTATGTTCAACAGTTATCGGGTGTGAAACGGTATCTGTGGCTTGCTCGTTAATTGTATTGACGAGCGGCGGCGATGGCTGGCGGTGAAGAAGCGCGTTATGCCGTAAAGGGCAGCCATCAACGCCACACGGATTCACTTTGCACGTTTTCCACATGTGTGAACTAGCCCTTAAGCACCTATAGCAAACCTTCGCTTCACGCAACCACTGCCATCTATCGTCGATGGACAAAGATTTAAAATGTGTACACTCCTTTATGTTATGATCTTTTTTGCAAAATACACACTCTTTATTGTAGACCCGGCTTTAGGAGTATTTTTTGACTTCATAACAGTATTGTGAACATTTTCACGTTTTAATGGTTTGTCGAAAGAAATATTGGGTTGCAGTTGTGTCGCACTAAACTCGGGTGACATACCAAAACGAATGTGTTGATCTAACTCACGCTTTAAAAAGTCGAACAGAATTTCGAGTTTCGGGCGTCCTTCCCCCCTAGCCAAGTCACAAACGTTTACGTAGAAAACGATAAGTTGGTAGCCATGTTGAAATGCCTGAGTCGGCCGCTCGTTCTACAATGTTTTTAGAAAAACGACACCTTATTACAAAGGATTTAGCGTTGAACATTGTAGAAACGATAAAAAATCATTCTATCATTTTGAACGATGTGAATTTGGCTACGAATTTTCTGTTCGTTTGTTCTAACCACGTGACTTAACGTTGAGCGACTAGCGTTAACGATTGCAGATTAACAACTTGGCTAGGGGTGCTGTAGTGTCCTGTGTCGCAAAATCTGTCCACCGAATTTTCATAGTGGGGTTAAGTTTCCCAAGAACAGCGTGAAACTACTCAGGTGAACTCAAATATTCTAAGTGGTTCAATAACTTTATTGTGGATATCGAATTACGTACCCGATTAGAAAGGATTCCGAGTTCTTTGAGATTGTTACCTAGACGTGGAAGGTTTTTCAACGAATTAACCTCCTTGTAAACGATGAGCTCGGGGCGCGCGAAGTTATCTTCGAGAGCGCGCATGACTTCCTCTGGGTCACACGTCGACATCAACAGCGCCGCCACAGCCTCACGCGCGGGCCCACGCAGCGCAATGTCAAGTCGGTTTACATTATCTGACGGAGAAAAATTACCTTTTGTAACATTTTAGGTACGTTTTGAACTGTAGCCAATGCAAAGTATTGCCGTAGAACTGAGGCAATTCCAGTTTCTTTACACCAGAGACAGAGGCGAGAGCCTTTGCGGCGGCCGCGGTGTCAGCTACAGCTTGCAAAAGTGTGGCAGGTTGGTCAAGCTCCGTGGAAATGAGCGGGGGCGTACACAGCCAACCGCCTCGGATGCTTTAGTGACATTTCGTAAGAGTTGTGTTTGTCTAATGAGATGGTTAATAGGGAGTGCAGTTGTCCGCGTGATCATCGGTGGGTGTACCAAGTGACCGGGGGGTGTGCCAGGAGAACCTTGAGCATATCCTACTGCAGTGACGTCTCTATCAACACCGCTGTCAAGATTGTGATTTTCTATCCATTTTTTAGTTCTGTCTACGCTCACCCGTGTAGAACTCCGATGGCTCGCGCGGCTTCCTGTGCTTGTAGCGTTGGCATCGATAGCTGCCAGCTCGGCTTGCAGCTCGCACTCCTCGACCTGGTGCTGTAACGCGGCGAGTTCACGTTCGCGTTCGTGCTCACGTTTGGCGAGTACCTGCTCGCGGTCACGCTCGTGGGCGGCGAGCTCCTGCTCGCGCTCCAGGCGGCGACGTAGGACGAGCGCTTCTGCCGCTGCTTTTTGTGCTCTCACAGTTGCCGACGAATGTGATGAGCGGCTTTGCGCGGTGTGTTCACTGCGTACGCTTTTGGTCGGCAAACCGGAGCTATGAGGCTGAGGAATAACTGGGTCGGGTGCGGGATTGGCCGACATAATTTTGCCTTTCCAACGGGTGATCATACTTAGCTACGTGGATGAAAACTAATGGAAAGAAATGAAAGTAGTAAGTGGGTGACTATGTTGTGATGAAAAATAGGCACTGAAAATTAATCAAAGGACCAATGAAAAACATGGGGGTGTGGGCTGTTATCCGAAAGTGAAATATTTACCTTGGAAATGAATGTATTTATTATTTAATTAATAGAAAGAAAATCACACTGCCTAGTACATTATAACTCAATGACAGAAAATAAGACGAGCAAAAAAAAAGAAAAACAATTTAAATTTGAAACAATAAAGAAAAAGTATAAAAAACCAAAGAGTCCGCAACAAGTAGTCTATGGTTAAAGATTAAATAATCATTAAAATAAAATACTAATCTGCAACAGTTACAAAATATAATAAGAACAATATCTTCATTTTCAGAAAGACGCTACCGCTTCACAAAAACTGTGGGTCTTTCAGTACACTTCAGGTTTAGTTTCACAACTCTTTTTGTACTGTTGGCATAGCAACGAAGTAACACTTCAGGTAACTAACTTATCTTTTCTGAACACGGAAAACCTCTTAACAATTTGGTGCCAATCTTTCAACGTTGGGCAATTTTTTTTTTCAGTGAAAATGAATTTTAAAAAATTAAATCCGTAATTTATTCCACCTGAAGCTTTTGAAATCTTCAGATAACTGTCTAAGTAGGGACCAATTTGAAATAGGTGACTGATTTTTCAAGTCATCATCATCATCATCTCAGCCCAGAATCACCAACTGCTGGATATAGACCTCCTCCTCTTTCCGCTATACATCTAGGTTCCGTGCGTCTCATATCCACGCGTTTCTAGCGATCCTGACGATATCGTCAACCCAACGCGCTTTTGGACAGTTTTTGTTTCTGTGGCTTAATCTTGGCCACTATTCGGTCACTGCATTACTCCGTTTTCAAGTAATAATTATCAACGTCGAGCAAAATTGCATTTTTTTTTTGCAATTTTTTCTATTTACAGAGTAACCAACTCGACAGAGGAATTTACAACAGTGACTGGTGGCGGAGTGATGTGCGTATACGCAAACAACTGCTCCTGTTGGCTGGAAAGTTAAATTACTCGTTCATATTGGACGCTGGACCTTACACTACGCTGTCTGTTTCTACTTTTATTGAAGTATGTATGTTTAAAATTGCAGTAACTTTTAAATTACACAAGATGATCTATCGAAATAAAAGGATTTAATTTTATTTAAAACATGCTTTGAATGATCATGCTAGTCCGAGTGTTTTACGTGATAGTTCCGAAAGTATACCTAACCAAGTATGGCGCATTAATGCCTGGTTTCCAAAATTAAATTGCTTCAGCAGGTTTCCTGATTCAAAAACTCAGTGACTTTTTACCCTTTATTTTGTCATGGGATCCGCATGCGTCTCTAGAGCTTTGGTTTCTTAACAAAGCGGAAAACGGACACAAATAACGGCTGTCCAAACAGTGTTACTGTGTACAGTGTAAACGTTTTTGACACCTTAATGTTACTACTACTAGTAGATATGACAGATTTTCATGACGGTTGCTATAATATGCCGTCATATTATAGCAACCGTCATGAAAATCTGTCATGTCAATTGCCTTATTAGAAAACTATAGCTTTAAAGTATAGCGAAGATGCTGGTCTTTTTGTTGAACAACCTACTTATTTGCTTCATTGTTTTGATAAATCACTTACGTATTTTATTCATTGCAGATCATGAAAGGCTCCTACAGTTTCTTTACGCTATTTTCGCAGATTCAAGAGGGTTAATTAATAAGATTTTCACCAAGCAACGCAATATTTCATATCGTTTTCTTAACACAATTAGTTTTCTGTACACAAATACTGATTAATATATACATTTGCTTGTTTACAAGTGCGGTGAACAACGCTGCTTTTGGTTGAGTTTCATAATTAATTTGTATTTGTTATATTCAAATTTGATCTTCAGAAAATATCGGTTAACATAATTTTGGTTGGTATGATTGTATCGTATTTGGTACAAATTGTATTTCAGAGAAAGCAAAACATACCTACCTACGTAGTCTGTTAGATCAAAGTTAATCAAATCAAAATATTTTAATTTCACATAAGCCTACAAGGGCACGAATAAACCCGTGTTCCATTTTAAGTAACATTACATTTTTGGAAAGCATTATTGTCTTAATTAAAGTATTATATTGATTTCTTTGTTTATTTTGAGACCTGTGAGATTTAATATCAAACAGATAAAAACCTTTTTTTTTAAGCTCAAACAAAGAACGTATTTGTTCTCTTTTTGACAAGGGATTTAACAACCAAGGTGTTTATCAGAGTGCTTTCGAGATTATTAATATCAAACCCCCGTCAAAGCTTCAAACATCTACTCGCGGGTATCTCGAAAAAAATCCTACGGGAATGTACCAACGAGATAAAAGTACCATAAGAGCCCTTTAAGTTAATCCATGTTATAAAATACCTTTGTACCAAAGTAGACAGATATTTTGTTCGTATTAGTCCTGAGAAAAATTGTGGGGCTATAAAGAAAAGTGAACTCCTAGTATTTAAGGACCAGGGCAAAAATCAGGTGACTGTACCTACAGGCTACAGTCACCTTAGCGGGTACCCCCTGAAACAGAGTCGTACAGTTCAAGTATCTGGGCTACTGGGTTTGCGAGGACATAAAGGATAAGGTGGATGAGGAGAGAGCACGTAGGGCGTTGGCTATCCGCTGTAATATGTTCGCCGCAGGTTCGCGCGTAGCATTAATCAATTGAAAGTGACTCTTTTTAATTCTTACTGCCAATTATTTTACACGGGCAGCCTGTGGGTTAATTACACTTTTGGGTTATAAAACACCTTTCTCGTTCCACAACACACAACGCGTTTAGGGTACTGCTGGGGCTACCACGATTCTGTAGTGCTTCGGCTTTGTTCGCAGAAGCACATACGGGTGGGTTGCATGCTCTTATAAGGAATCAATGTGCTGCAGCGTAAATCTGCTACGGGCGAAACTTTTTGGTTTTTAAACAAACTTTTTTAGAAAAACTGGCCACTATATTTTTTTGTTCGAATTCAAATTTCGATCCTGTAAAAATCTAACGTCAAAATTTTTTCTTGTCAGCTCTCAGCACAGAGTTCTATTTTTAAAGCGGGAATAGAGGTCTGCTGGTTTTGGAACTAATCCTAACATACGTATATACAAAAAAAAAACACAAAAAGTACATTGTGACCACTGGGGATCGATCCTGCTATCACTTATTTGGTCGCTTCTATGTTGCGTCCCTACCGTTCTAGCTATCGAAGCTTATAGTAAGCCAACGAAATAGGTGTATTAGTACTAGGGAATAGGAATTTGCGCCATCTTGCGTCAGATAATTAAACTATGTAACTACGCATTGAAAATACCGCCATCTTCAGCAAGGCTTAAAAGACATTCTTTGATATAATAACACTAAATTAAAAAGCTAGTTAAATGTATGGATGAGCCTTTTTGTTTCCAACCTAATTTTGCATACTAATATTTGTACGGTTACTTGTTTGCCAGTACTAAGATTGGCAACCCTGACTCTCAGACTGCAGATTGAAGCCGAACGTGTCACATCAATTTTTTTTATTTTCGGAACCTCTACGCTTATATTTTCAGTATTAACCCTAAATGTTATAACTAAGCGTACGTGTATTTATCAGGTGCTACTTTTAAAAAGTGCTATCCGCTCAAAGCGAGAAGTTCTGTGTGCAACTGACGACGACCATACAAGCCGAATTTTGGCTTTTCCCCGACGGGCTACCGACAACAGCGCACAATAATGTGAGGTCTACGACGTGTTGAGTCGCCGTCGTCGTCAACATCGTTGCGGAAATTTGACACCCGTCGCAGAGCCTGAAGTCCTCGTAGATAGCGAGTTACTGCGTTACTATACACGGCACCAACGGCATCCTTCTAGAACGTCACATCCGGCTAGTTAAAAAGGACCTTTTACATTACTTGTTCTCCTATTTTATCGTAGTAGATTAACTATTAATTATTCTCTAGTTTATCACTTAATTGCTTAGTTTATTTATTAATTAATGCTGATATAACGTATATTTCACGGTTTAACTTAGTGTATGTTACAAAAAAGGAACATTTAATCGACGTGCATAGGCCTATAATTTAACCGATTGCAATCGTTTTGGGGATAGGACTTGTACGAAGATAATTTTGCTTATACCCGTTTAACCACTAAGTTTCACTCGCCTTTTTTAAATCAACCTTTTTTTTAATCTGCAGCCTATTTATTTATTTATTTATTCATTTATTTGCGTAAAACATGGTATAAAGAGGTCATATAGTAAAAAAGTAGAGCAGACATGTTTTGCCAAGATTAAACATAGCATGCAAATATTCAAAATTATAATTGTAGGAACAATTTTCCAACCATAATTGGACGTAGTTATGCAAAAAGGATCCAATCCACATTCAGTTAATTTTGAATTATTGACGTTTTAAGTTCAAGAGGTATTTTTTTAAATTACTTTTAAAAAAAATTGTCTGTTGAATATTAACATGTTTTTTATTAGTAATGGTATATTAACATATTCTGGTACAAATACTAGTTAAGAACTAGAAAGTTTAAATAGTTTATACTGAGAAAAAAAAATAAGAAGCGCCATACTCTTTTTTTTTTCAGGATGGGAATTCATCAAATGACTTCTCCCGCTCTGGGCGGAGCGGGAGGGCATGTCAGACTTTTACTGACTAAAACCCACCCGTGTTCCATCAGTTGCTCATGTGCCAGGGTCACGGTATCTCTTTCGAACAATCACGCGACCCCGGCAGGCATCGGTCCTAGTAGACCCCTACACTGCTGCTGACATCTCTTTGAGGCGCGCGTGGAACACTGCGCGCCGTCGACCCGAGCTTGGTCCTTACCGGGCGGCGAGCTACCCATTGCTCGCCACCCGCAAGCTCGCGCCTACGGTGGCCGGGAGTCCGCTATTGACTCCCGACGCCCGGGGCGTCTCCTCCTGCGGCGGCTAGGGACGTGAGGGCGCAGAGACTGCCACTCCTTCACGCGCCCCGCCTCCTCCTTCGCGAGCATTACTGCTTCGCAGAAGGAGGTGACGGCTTCCCATTCCCTCTCGCTCTGTACCATGGCTCGCACCAGGGCCGGACGCGAGAGGTCGCCGCCGCCGATCGCCTCCATGAGGACACGGCGGTGCTCCGCCCAGGCAGGGCACACCTCCACCGTATGCTCCACCATACCCTTGGTTTAACTTGGTTGTAAAAATTAAAGTACACGAAAAATAAAGCTATTTTTAGCTAGGTCGTTTTTACTGACTCGTAGTATGTATAATTTGGATCAGTTTGGTGCACTTAACTCATTTTTGACCAAGTTGTGGATTGGATCCTTTTTGCATAACTACGTCCAATTATTATTATAATATTACAACAACACTATTTTCGCTCTAGGAATTGCTTTATACTGTAGAAGTTGTTATCATTTAGCCATACATACAATTTATTCTTAAAAGCATATCTCGAGTTTAATATTTTCAGATCAATAGGTAATTTGTTATAGATTCGTACACACATAGTTAAGCAGCTTTTATTGTACTTAGCAAGCCCGGGAGCATTATTAAGCATGAGCCTGTGAGGATCTCGTCGGCTTCGAGGATTTACATCATTAGCTATTTTAAATAATTCCTTATGTTTCCATACAAACATGCATATTTCATTAATGTACAAACAAGGTAGCGGTAACAAGCCAAGTTTCTTAAATATTGGCTGACATGATTCCTCAGGATGAAGTCCGTGTAATGCCCTAATGCATTTTTTTTGAGCGACAAATGTTCTATTCTGGTCGGTACTGTTACCCCATATTATAAGTCCATAACGCAATATAGATTCCACATATGCATGGTAAGCTAATATAGCTGTTTTTAGATTAGTACTTTTTTTTACTTGTCTAAGAGCATACACAAATTTGTTTATCTTGCTTGAAACACTGTCTACATGCACTTTCCAATGTAGATCTTCATCAATAGTTACTCCCAGGAACTTGGTATTTGTTACTGGTTTAATTTTGGGTATATTTAATTTGAGGTTAAATTTATGATTATTGGATTTATTAAATTGTATATAAACTGATTTGTCAAGGTTTATTTTCAAGTTATTTACATAAAGCCAGTGAATTAAAATGTCAATTGTATTGTTAATGTCAGTTTCGTGGTCAGAAATTGTATTATTTTTTTTACTGGATGTCACAATAATAGAGATGTCATCAGCAAACAATATGCACTTATGTTTCGTTATTTTAATGATGTCATTTAAATATATCAAGAATAAGATCGGCCCTAGTATGCTTCCCTGTGTGACACCAAACTTATTACATCTATATTTCGACGAGTGTTGTGTTACTTCTTTATTTTCATTAATATTTGTTATGGTAACGCATTGTTGCCTGTTCTCTAGGTATGATTTTATCCACTGTAAGGTAGGCCCTCTAATCCCGATTGCTTCTAGCTTTTGCAGTAGTAGATCGTCTGATACTAGGTCGAAGGCTTTCGATAAATCAAAGAATAATCCTGTGGTTAGGTTGTTGTCATTGACGTTAGTTAATATAACATTTATGAGGGCATAGATTGCTAATGTTGTAGACTTCCCCTTTTGAAAACCATACTGTTCTTTTTTTATAATATTTGAACTTTTTACAGTCACAAGTACAGCCTACCATATAGGCACTTGTTTTTTCTATACTACTATTGTTTTTTAATTTTTTTTTATTTGTTAAAATTATATGTTGGATTTTTAAAGTGATGAATTGGTGTTTTTCTTTTCCAATACGCTACAGTGCGTCACCGCTGCGTCGTGTTAGGTCCAGTAGCAATAGTATAATAAGCGTGTTCGCGGAGGGGTGGGACTCTGCACTGCTGCTCCACTGGATACGTTGACATCTGCACTGTGAGCAACGATAATCCGATAATCGTAACAGTAAATGGCTTAATTGCAAAGACCGACCGACTCTACCAGTATCTGATTAATTATAGGAGATAGGTTGCGTCGCTGATGAGCCCTAACGGTGAAGTGTCCTGTCGGTGTAGTGTCTGTCGGGGTATAGTCGTACACTCACTTTAGATCTTGCTACGGTTCTTTTCTTAAAGTTTATTTTATTTTATTTATGCATCTTAAACGTTTGTAGCTGCTGGGAACCTTCCTCTAATCTAGATTTAATTGGATTTAAATTTTCAAATTACATAATAAGGACGATCGAGTGCCTAACTGTTAATGACTGAGTAACATCGCTAGAGTCTGACCAGCAACCAAAACTACAATCATGTTGATTTTTTAACCACTTTCCGCGCATGCTTTCGCTGTCCAGGCGTTCATAGCATAAGTCAAACGCGGCACTTCGGAGTCAACCAGAGATGTTGCTAAAATTTTCCTACATCAATTTCCTATTTTTCTTTTTAGTTCATCACGAATGTACTATGGAAGGAGCTGATATTATTTATAGTTAATTATGCTGTATTTATTTGGTACTACGTTTAACACTGTATAAACGCGTATTTCAAAAGTATTAATTATTATTTCATTCATTTTAACTTAAGGTATTGTAAAATAACATCTCAATTGGTATAGCCACATTGATAACCTGATAGCCTGCACGCGAAAACTCATATCAATCTTCAAAAAACTTCGCTGTTCAGCAGACACAGACACACTTAAATTGGTGTATGTTTCACTTTGCCAATCTCTCCTCTTATATTGCTTGCCAGCATGGGGTGGCACTTGCAAATCACACTTTTTAAAATTAGAAAGGGCCCAGAGGGCTGTTCTCAAAGTTATGTTTTGCAAGCCCTTCAGATACTCTACAATGGAACTATATAGGGATAGCAAAGTATTGTCAGTGAGAAGACTATATGTGTTACAGTGTATACTAAGAAGACATCGAATGCCATTACAAATAAGTACCAAACGTCGTGCAGATATTGTTATCCCACCAGTAAGACATAAGACCGCTTTCGCAAAACGTCAATTTACCTTCCTCAGTTATAGTTTATATAACCAAATTAATAAATTTCTCCAGGTGCACAAATTGAATTACCATCAATGTAAAAATACGGTGAAGGTGTGGCTTATGGAACTGTCTTATGATGAAACAGAAAAATTGCTTCTCACCCAGTCCTGAGTGACTTGAGACGCATATATACGCCACATATCCTCTCACACATACACACACACACACGCACGCACACACACACACACACACACACACACAAATTTCTCTTCTCCTATTTTATATCTTATATCCTATGCTTTTGTAATTTAGTAATATGTAACCATAACCATGTAAGAAATCTATTGTTGTATCGTACGTAGTTTATGCTAGCATAAGTTTTTGGAATCACTGACTCCCAAGTCACAGGCAATAAAACTAGTTTGGGAGCCAGTAGATAAATTAGTTTCACATCTCTGTACCAACTTATTGTACAATTGATTTGTCACCATACTATAGATAATGAAGCATTTTCTATTTTCTTTTTCTATTTTTTTCTAAAATTGTCGGCATCAGTGATGGCTGAGTGATAGCGCCGTCATTCTCTCGATTCGATGGTATGGAATCCATAGTGCAGGTGTACAATAAGACAAGATGATACAGCAAATCAGTTCGTATTTCATTTCACTTAAGAATAATTATCACATGCAAAATCATTAGTAGTAGTATTGCTACTAACGGTATTTTCTAAATTCAGGAAGTCTGCATTCGTTGGATTTCTTCACAAAACTGCCTCATCTTCCATTCACTTCCCCTCACTTGACTCCGTCCACGTGCTGCCCCTTCCAACGAGCGCGTCACGGCGTTTACCGTCACAATGATACTACAATAATTAAGCGAGAGACTTATCGTGCAACTTGTATAATCTACGACATTATACATATACAACAAGATTTTTTGCCCGCAGCTACATGATTTTGTCTCGGTATTACAAACAATTAGTCAAAAAATAAAATATAAAAAATGGCAGATTTAAAAGCAAGAACAACCAAACTGGAAAGCGATTCCGAAAAGTAGTAGGTATCACAGCGCGAACGGCTGACAGCGAGTGGATGACCGACGCAAGCGACGCGCTGACGTTGACCCTAAAGTTGATTAATATCTACTCCGGAGGAGATAACACAACACAATACTTCCCTATGTTATTCTAATTTACCCTTTATTTTTTTTTTGTGGGTAGAAAGTCATCAAATGACGTCTCCCGCTCTGGGGTGGAGCAGAAGGGTATGTCAGACTATTACTGACTAAAAGCCACCCATGTTCTTTCAGTTGCCCACATGCCAGGGCCACGGTAACTCTTTCGAACAGATCTTGCAACCCTGGTAGACATCGGCCCTAGCAAATCCCTTCAGTACCACTGACATCTCTTTGAGGCGCGCGTGTAACACAACGCGCCGTTGACCCGAGCCTGGGCCTTACCGGGCAGCGAGCTACTCAATCCTCGTTGTCCACAAGCTCTCGCCTACGGTGGCCGGGAGTCTGCAATGGACTCCCGACGCCCGAGGCGTCTCCTCCTGCGTCGGCTAGGGGCATGAAGGCGCAAAGACTGCCTCTCCCTCACGCACCCCACCTCCTACTTCGCGAGCGTTACTGCTTCACAGAAGGAGGTGACGGCTTCCCATGCCCTCTCGCTCCGTACCATGGCTCGCACCAGGGCCAGACGCGAGAGGTCGCTGCCGTCAATCGCCTCCACGAAGACACGGCGGTGCTCCACCTAGGCAGGGTACACCTCCACCATATGCTCCACCGTGTCCTCCAGGCGACCCATGCACTGAAAACACCCGGGTATTTCCTCCCGCTTTATCCTGAACTCTAATACACCCTTAATTATTTTACGGGCTTAAGACCATCATAAATACTTTTTACCTATAGCCTACAACTTACTGAACACGAAACTGAAAAATGATTTAATAACATACATGTTTTTTTTTTTTAATTTAATTCTACCCTAACTCTAATCAATACTGCTACTGAGGACAAATAAAACAACAACAACAACAATTTAATAAATCGTTCTGCCGCGGGAAAAGAACTATTAAAATGAGCTCATTTTTTTTTCTTAGAACTGTTAAAACATTTTTTATTTCGATTTAATACGATGAATAGACGGTTGTAATAGGTAACAGTGGCCCCAAGAAAAACTATCTTCTTTCATGAAATTTCGTTCAAACATTTTTGTGCCAATTGCTCGAAACGTACATACAGAAACAGAAATACAAACGGAAACAGAATATTCTAAAAACTATTTGTTACGGTATCAGCCTCATAGCAATAACTTTTTCAAGAATATTCAAGGTTTTGACTTTATTTTACTATTTAAGTATAAATACTGGGAATACGTAGCTGTGTACGAAGTTAAAGTAAAGAAAATATTTTTCTGGCAGCTATTCAATCAAACTTGATGCCTCAAACCCACAATTACCCTGCCACATTCGCAACAGCAGTTCAATTTTAGAGAGCGAAATTGCCAGTTGTCAAACTGTAAAAAGATTGGCCATAATAAACAGCGTAGTATGCTTTATTTCATACGTTAAGCAACGATTTGTTTGACATCTGCCCGCCCATGCCACGTAAGTTATCGAGACGTGTGTGGTTGTTTGTTCGTCATAAAAGTGTTTGTTAACCTAATCAAAAATAGTAAAAGGTGAACATAAATTAAGAATTTGTTTATGTTACTGTAATAGTTATAATGGGCTCAACGTGCAAGAAATCTTTGAAATTGCGTATTTGCAATATCAATGGATAACGTACAAGGAAATAGCGAATTTGCATTGTCAATGGATAACGAAGTTTATCATTGCAAAAACTATTCCTAAATAAATAGCGAAAATAGCGGATTTACAATGTCAATGGATAAAGAAGTTTATCATTGCAAAAACTATCCCAATCGTTTTATTGACGATCACGGATATCAAAACAATTCCATATATGATACTTGCCTTCAGGTAAAATTTAAAACAAAACCAAAATTAACCAACATAAATTTTTCGACGAAGCATCCAGAAACGAACTAAAAGTAATAATTTAGCTACAACTCCATTACCGAATAGAAACGGAATTGTAGCCCTTAACGACATACAAACAGTGAGGATTTTTACACAAAAGACTTGATTAAAACCAGCCTAGAATCCGCATTCAAAGGTTCATTCTGTAGTTTTCGTGATAAAAAGTGCTGCAAATTATGTAGGTCGCTATAGGTACTCTATCAACTCGGAAAATATGGAGGTCAGTGTGGAATCTGTTTATTAGTTTAATGGAAAAAGTTAAAATGTCATCATATTTTGTACGTTTTTGGGACTAATTCAAAAATTGAAATGAAATTCAAATGCGGGATATCAAAATTATAACGTTATGCAGAATATCATTCTTAATTGGAGAAGCTCGCGCTCACAAGTTTATAACGTCAGTTCTGCAACTGAGCCACAGTTGTAGCATATTCCAACAATATTATCTAATATTAATATCAATTTTGATTTGATTTGAATATTATCTCAAATTAATTGAATACAAGTCATGCCGGCGGAATAACTTAGTAGTGCTAACATGAATAAATAAAGAATTCGCTTGTACCAAGGAAAACAACATCACGAAAAATTCACATTTCATTTCTGTCACCCATTCAAACCACTTGTTTGTTAGTTCACTAAAATGGTTTTTAAATTTCTTAATTGTTTGGAAGACCCAAATAATCCACTATTAGGGCCAACTGTTTTCGCCCTTCGATATGGCGGTTTGTGGCAAAAAAATCGAGTAAAAAGCTTTTTCTATAATTTGGTCCATTTTGCTGCATTCCTTTTTGTAGTATCCCAATATATAGAACTTTGGGTTATCAGGAACAACCTAGAAATGGCATTGAGAAACCTGTCCTTAACTATGCTGAGCACCGTTTGTGTTATCAAAGCTTGCAATTTAGTATCTAATCAAAATTCTTGGAAAGAAATCATTGAATATATAACTGAAACTGAAAACTCGCAACTGTCAAAAAAAGACAAGACTGTTAACAATATCATATACAAATATGTAAAATATGCTAGAAGAGTCACATATTTATATTGGTGTTTAGTAGCTGCCACTGTTTTTACTGTCATCCTGGCACCTTTCCTCATTTACTGGACATCACCTAC
Source organism: Aporophyla lueneburgensis (assembly GCA_932294355.1). NCBI lineage: Eukaryota > Metazoa > Arthropoda > Insecta > Lepidoptera > Noctuidae > Aporophyla > Aporophyla lueneburgensis. The sequence goes on along the minus strand of OW028758.1, from coordinate 6,731,362 downwards.
CTTACGAGAAAGTATAAGGAACGGAACCACACCATACCCAGAGATAATGAGCTCTTGGATTCCTTTTGACAGAACCAGAGGCTACGGTTTCTGGGTTGCTACTTTTAACCAGATATTTGCTTGTTTTTACGGAGGTATAGTCGTGGCTAACTTTGACTCTACTGCTGTAGTAATAATGACGTTTTTTGCTGGACAACTGAAAGTACTATCTGTGAATTGCGAAAATCTGTTTGGCGATGGTAATGAACTAGTTGATTATGATGAAGCCGTCAAGAGGATTAAAGAGTGCCATTTGCATCGTTTCTACATCATGAAGTTAGTATTATCTTTAGTTACTTTATATTTCAACTGTCAGGTGGTTAAATTTAACCCGTTTACGCGTTATATCACCAAATTTATGATTATCACTGTGCATATCGCGTGTTTGTAAATGCCAAAATTTGCATGCGTGTTTACCTACTACTTCTAATTTAATTTAAAGAAGTAGCTATGTACGTATGTTTCTTTAAGCTATTAAACACATTATCAGTTTTAAGGTAAAGAAGAAAATGTGTTCTGCTTATTCGTGAGTAGTAAAAAGGATTTATACAGACAACACATGCAGCGCAACTTCAAGATTTGATTGATCCTCTACAGAGACGTCTATCAACTGTTTATTATCTACTTGCTCATGTGTTGCGTTGAAAAAGCATACGTAGAGATAGTTTTCACAAATTTTCCGCCCCCAAGCATTTTTAATACAACCTCATATAAGTGTTGGCATGAAGAAACATTTGTAATCATGCATGCATAACGTATCCGTATCCTTTCTTATTTTTTAGATTTTCGTCAGAATTCAACTCTTTGCTATCTCCCGTCATGTTTTGGTATGTCGTCATCTGTTCTCTTATGATTTGTGCCAGTGCTGTTCAGTTAACAACGGTAAGACCTATTGAATTAACATTACTACTTCTAGAACATCTATCGTGTTATTTCTTGTATCTCCTATTTTATTGCATGTTTTTTGAAAATAATTTTGCATATCGAGCAGGTAAATCTTTTTCCTATTCCATATTGCTAGAATGCTGATACAATTAACAGTTATAAAGTAAAAACATCAATCAGTTAAAAACATACATTACAGATTTTTTGTAGTTTCGGTTTAACTATAAAAGGATGTAGTGTTGCTACCTGTTACGATGACAGATAGCGTTCTGCAGTTCCTTCCTACCCCCACGGAAAGAAGGCGTGTTTGTAAGTCAAGTATTTGCAGAATCAATCGTGTGGAAACAGAACGGCTTAGTGGAATAATTTTTAATATCACCTTTTAGACGGTAGAAACAAAATGGAATTGTGCAAACAGTTTTATTAATAGCGCTGAGTGTCATATCAAACAAAATTTGACTTTTTGTTCACACTCAACTTTTTCTACTAAAAAAAAATGTAGTTCATTTGGGGTGACGACGCGGACGTTATGAAAAATTGCCAGTTCCCCAGCCTTTCGTATATTGGGTAGCACCGTTACAAAAAATTGACAATTTTTTTGACGTTTTATTTGTTTAGATTTTTTGGTGTTACTGCTGCATTTTGATTAAAGGGTGTCTGCCAAATCAAAAAATTATGTATGTGCACGTTGGAAACCAAACCTAAAACCTTGCTTGAGGTCTTCATGAGCAGGAGGCGTGATCAACGCGTCGTCTGCAAGCTGAGGCGCGGCACGGCGGCGACACAAGTCGACCCGATGACAAGAAATCTTCGAGTAATATTTAACACGGGGCAATGCGACTTCTTTTCAACCGACGAAAAAAAACGGAGGAGGTTCTCAATTCGACGCGTATATTTTTTTTTTTTTTTTTTTATGTATGATCACGCATAACTTTTTACGTAGTGGTCCGATTGTAACAATTCTTCTTCTATTGGAAAGGGTATACTTCCAAGGTGGTCCCATATAAATTTGGAAAACAAAATCGAACCCTAAGGGTTGGAAAACAGGGGATGATTGATTGTTCACTCACTGATTGTAACGTATAAACACGCATAACTTGTTACATAGTGGTCCGATTGTGACAATTCTTCTTCTATTGGAAAGGGTATACTCCCAAGGGGGTCTCATATAAATTTGGAAAACAAAATCAAACCCTAAAGGTTGGAAAACAGGGGATGATTGATTGTTCACTCACTGACACTCACAACTTTTTACATAGTGGTCCGATTGTGACAATTCTTCTTCTATTGGAAAGGGTATACTCCCAAGGTGGTCCCATATAAATTTGGAAAACAAAATCGAACCCTAAGGGTTGGAAAACAGGGGATGATTGATTGTTCACTCACTGATTGTAACGTATAAACACGCATAACTTTGTACAGAGTAGTCCGATTTTGATAATTCTTTTATTGTTGGATAGGGTATACCTTGCCAAGTATTATTAGTACATTAAAGCCACAAAAAATCATAAAATAAAAACTTTTTAACAAAAAATTAAACCGCCGAAAAACTGAAAAGCATAAAATAATAAACCTTAAAATTTTGAGTCGGCGCTGAAAAATCAATGAACAAGGAACACTCAAAGCGCGCCGACTCATAATTTTAAGGTTTATTATTTTATGCTTTTCAGTTTTTCGGCGGTTTAATTTTTTGTTAAAAAGTTTTTAAAAGTACATTCTAACTCCTCTAGTGAATCAGTGAGAAATGACTCCTGTGTCTTCATACACGCTCAGATAAGCTATTTCTTCTTCCAATGTGTTGCCTGCCAATGCAAAATTGATCTCTTTACTAACTAGAAAAAAATCACTGCCCTGCTTTTATTGCTTCTAAATAAATAAATATCTGGATGACCGAGCTGCTCGGTATTTTTTGGTAAATTGTGTTTAAAATAATATGTTTATGTTCAAGTTAACTATCGATAAAGTTGGTAATCGAAAACACGAATAAAACGACATTTTATAAAAATGAATCCTAGCTAGATCGATTTATCGCCCCCGAAACCCCCTGTATACTAAATTTTATGAAAATCGTTGGAGCCGTTTCCGAGATTCAGATTATATATATATGTAGGAGGGTGGATGACCGAAATAATATGCTTTTACTTCGTAAATCTTCTTTTAATTATTAAATAAACTTAAAAAACATTGGAGTCGTCTTTCCTCCGTAAAACTAGCTCGTCATTCTCCCTTCTCGCTCACACACATACTCTCTCATTCATTCATCGCTGCGTTCATACTCTTTACTTTATTTTAAATTAAGCTGCGTTCCGAATTAACATCCTACAACTCGGCCATTCTGCTTTCAGTCTGCCCTCAGACTGACTCTAGTACACTTAAAATAACTGAGCTGAATAAAGTTTACACACTAAGTTTCTTTAACAATCTATAGGTAAGGTTTAGAACTAAACTAACAACACATATTCCTAAATAAAAATAAACTTAACATTGTACTACTCCTTACTTATAATTGTAATATACTCAAACAGCCATTCACTCCTTTAACAATACTCCAGAACATAAGTATTATCTAGTACAATCTAAAATCTTACTTACTACTTATATGTTTAGGTACATTATTTGTTACACAGAATTACTATTATGGTTAGTTACAAGGTAGGTATTTTATTTCTTTGTTTATTAAATTACAGATTGCTTAGGCATATTATTAAGTTACACTTCCTTCACTTTAACTTTACACAGAATTGCAGACATTATGCTGTTTATTAGTACTCATTTTCATCTTACAACAAAATAAAATAAAAGATACCATTTACTTAGTTTGCTAGTTACAATACAACAACCTATCAACATTACACATCCTATTAAACACAATAGCATGGAAAGTCAGGTATGTTCAACGGTAGGTATGAAATATTAAGTGTTATTTTCTTATATTATGAATGAAATAAATTGAAAGGTTAATACGATATCTTTGAATTAAGGCCATCTTTTCATAAAATCCACACCTGTAGTGGTGTGTTTTGGTCCCTCCTTACTATTATCCAATTTTCTTACTTCATACCTATCTTTTCCTAAATCTTTTACTACTTTATAGGGTCCAAAGAACTTTTGTTTTAATTTCAATGCATTCCCAAATTGAGTTCTTTGTATTGCTATGATATCCCCTACTTTATATTTCTGTCCTTCCTTTCTTTTACTATTAAAACTTCTTTTGTTTTCTTCTTGAATTTTTAATATCTGGGCTTTTGCTTCTTTCCTTAAATCATCTCTTTTGTCTATGAATTTTCTTCTATTTTCTTCTTCTAAATACTCTAAAATTTTCATGTCTTCTTTAAGCTTAATTTTAGTCCCTGTTAATAATTCAAAAGGTGATGTCTGGATGGATCTTTGATATTAACTATTTATTACCCTTTGAACTTTACTGACATGTTTGTACCACAATGCAGGTTCTTCAATGCACATCTTCGTCAATACAGAGATAATGATTCGATTCATTCTTTCAGCTTGACCATTTCCACGAGGTATTCCTGTTGTTATTGTAATATGCTCTATCTCCTCTTCCTGACAATAATCTTCAAATTCTTTTCCTGTGAATGCTGTTCCTCTGTCGGTCACTATACGTCTGGGGTTTCCATAATCCTTCTGATGTAATTTTAATTTATCAACTGTTTCCTTTGCTGTAATAGTTTTAACTGGGTATATCCATACAAACTTTGTATATCCATCTATGACAGTTAAGATATAGTTATACATCTTCTTGGTAGCATCCAAAGGTCCTAAATGATCACAATGAAGTGTGTCTAATGGCAATTCTCCTTTTGGTATTGGGTTTAAAAATCCTTCTTTCTTTCCCGTATTCCTGCTAGCTAGTAGACAGGGCACACATGTAGATATTACCTTTTCAATTTTACTGTCTAACTTGGAAATGAAATAACCTTGTTCTATTATGTCTCTTATTTTCTTTTTTCCAAAATGTCCTATACTATGGGCTCTTCTTATAATTTCAAGATCCATTACTTCTGGAACAACCAATTTCTTTTCTTCACCTTTATAGATAACTTCGTTTTCAAGCACATAGTCTTCATACTTATTTTCCTTTAGAACTTCTTTAATTGCCTTCAATCCTGCATCTTCTTCTTGAGCATTCTGTATGCGAAAATGGAGTTCATTTTGAATAACAAATATATTGCGGCTTAAAGCGTCGACATGTTGCATCTTCTGACCAGGTCTGTGCATAATAGTATAGTTAAAATCTTGCAGGTACATAATCCATCGTGCTACTTTAGCTGAAACATCTGTTTTTGTTAAAGTCTTCTGGAAAGCTTGACAATCAGTGATTTTGGTAAATGGAATTCCTATAAGGTATCTACGAAACTTCTTCACACCTTCTATCACGATGCTTCCAGTTCATAACTGCACCACTTTTGCTGAGTTTCACCAGTCTTTCTGCTCATGTAATGAACAGGGTGCATGCTACCATCTGTAGAATCCTTTTGCATCAGTACTGCAGCATATCCATACTTGCAGGCATCTGTATGTAGTTCCGTCTTTAACTGTGGATCAAATATCTTTAAAACAGGTTCACAACATAGAAATTGTTTTAATTTCAAAAATGCAATTCTTTGATCTTCTCCAAAATAAAATTCTTTCTTCTTTAACAGGTCACCTAGCGGTCGCGCTACCATAGCATAATTTGGAACAAATTTCCGAAAGTATGAGGTTAATCCAATGAAGCTTTGAATTTCTTTAAGATTTTTAGGCACAGGAAACTTTTGCACTGCTTCCGTTTTCTCCTTTGAAGGCTGCACTGTTCCATTGCATACCACATGACCAAGGTATTCTACTGATCTTTGTAGTAACTGTGTCTTCTTCCAGTTTATCTCAAGACCATACTCTGCAGCTACCTTCAGTACCTCTTGAAGTCTTTGAACTGCCTGGTGTTCGTCTTCAGCCAGGATAATTAGGTCATCAATAAAAATGAGTAGAACTCCTCTTCTTACAAAGTCGGTGAAAATAATGTTGATATATCTGGTAAAGAATTTGGGACAAATTGATAAACCAAAAGGTGCTCGTAGGAATTCAAACTGACCTTCTGGGTTGCTGGTCACAAACGCAGTATATTTTATTGAGTCCTCATCTACTGGTAAGTGGAAAAACCCGTTTTTAAAATCTAAAGTGCTAAACACCCTAGCTGTACACAATTTATCTATATGATCATTAATTACCGGCAAGGGGTACTCGTCTTTCACCATCTTCTGGTTTATCTTTCTGTAGTCCACGCAGATTCTCGTATTCCATCTTTCTTCTTCACCAAAACGAGGGGACTGGCATATTCCGAATAGCTAGGACGTATGATGCCATTAGCTAACCACTCTTCTATTTGATGTTTTACAATCTCTTCCTCTTGCAACGCTAGACGCCGTGGACGCTGTACTACCAATGTCATCTTTCAATACTATTTTTAATTTGATTGGTGCTTCTTTAATCTTGACGGGTTTATAATTATCTACTATATTTTGAACTTGAATGGGTATATCATTTTCATCAACGCAACTGGAAAGTAAACACTGTAAATATGAACTATCATAGGACTGAGGCCTTATTTCAATGATACCTTTGTTAATCATAATAATAGTATTAACCAGGAAAGTTTGCCCAAGAATAACTGCATATGGAATGACACCTTTAGGCACTACGTGAAAACAAACATCATAACAATGACAATCTATTATCAAATTAATTTTAAACTTACCCATTGAAAACACCTTACTTGAACCAAGACCAGTTAACAACATCGTTTCAGCTTCACATTTAACTGATAGCATCGCGTACACATCGTGAGATATTAAATTTAGGTCGCTGCCCGTATCTATTAAACATTCTAATGTGATACCGCTTATAGTAACACTTTTAACCGATTTATTCACTGCACTTTTATTGTTTACATTCAGAACACTGTGGTTATTATTTTGACATTGACAACTACTTTCTTTCCCGTTTGACATTAGCATGCCATCTCGTTCACTCTCCGTTCCGTTCTCCGTTGATTGATTCTGAGCGAACATGGAACGTGCCTTGAAGTTAGCTCCGCCTCCGCTGCTTCCGCCATCATTCCGACTCGACGATGGTTCGCCTTTCCCTTTTCCGCTTCCGCTGGCGCCTTCTTTACATTCGGTACCAATATGGCCGAATTGGTTACATTTAAAGCACTTGGTACCTTTTTGGCATGAACTCGCTAAATGACCTCTTTCCCCGCACTTGAAACACCGATACACTTTATCACTTGCGTTTTCTTTGACGTTAGTGTCGTCTGCTTTAGCTTGCTTTGAGGATTCGCGACACTCGCGCTGCTTATCCGCCGTACCGCGTGTATTCCCTCGTTTCAACATTTTCTGCTTCATAGCTTCATATTGTGCCAACTTTTCCTTCAGAATCGCATATGTTGTAACACCATACAGACCAATTTTATTCTGCTCGTAATCGGCAATCCCGTCTATTATATATTGGATGGAAACGTAATCAGCGAACTTAGCTCTTTTGCCGAGTTCCTTCATGGTCAGCATGTATTGGTAATAGCTCTCATTGTTACGTTTTTTACGAGCCGCCATGATTTCATGCATTTGCTTGGTATTTACCGAATCTGGAAATTCTTTTAACAGGGCGTTCCTCAAATCTTCGTATGTTCTGAATGGTTTTTCTGTTCGTAACCATAACTCAGCAGTTCTGGTAAGCGATCTTCTGGCTATGATGAGTTTTTGTTGAGCCGTCCACCCGAAGATTTCGGCATTGTCTTCGATGTCTTGTGACCACTTCGAAGACGAGTAGGTCATGTCTTCACCATTGAATTTGATTATGGTGTCTACCATACCATATTGTAAGGGTTGAATTTTTGCTTCCATGGTATCGTCTTTTTCCATGATATCTTCGTAAAAACTAATTATTTTTTCACCGGGGCGCGAGCACGTTTTTTCGTAATGGCCGCCGTCGTTGTGCCGGCGTTTTTTTTTTCTTCGTGACTTCTTCGTATTATTACACCTTTATTATTACGGTCTATCCCGGACGAGGCTGTAGGAGGGTGGATGACCGAAATAATATGCTTTTACTTCGTAAATCTTCTTTAATTATTAAATAAACTTAAAAAACATTGGAGTCGTCTTTCCTCCGTAAAACTAGCTCGTCATTCTCCCTTCTCGCTCACACACATACTCTCTCATTCATTCATCGCTGCGTTCATACTCTTTACTTTATTTTAAATTAAGCTGCGTTCCGAATTAACATCCTACATATATATATACAAGAATTGCTCGTTTAAAGATATAAGATAAGATAAAGCTGCGTATAGCTGCAAAAACAGTTCCAGGAAGAAAATCTTGCCTGCCTGCCAGTCGTTATCAATAGAATTTCTGCTACCAGAGTAGTTGAAATGCCTTGTAAGCCTTGTTCAGTGATCTTGGTGATAGGGGGACATGTGCCATGGCTCGATTTTTAAAGTCTTTCACCACGTAGAATATAGAGCTATGCAGTCATAGGTCCCCAGGCTTTGAAATATAGTATACTAGCTTTTTGCCCGCGGCTTCGCTCGCGTTAAATTCGGGGTAACACGGTTCCCCTTTCCTGATTTAGAACACAGAAGAGAACTCGCAACAGAATGTTATTTTAATACGCTACTGTAGACGATATTATATGTCTTTCCATTTGGGGATAGAATTTAAAGATTCCTGGGCATTGGACACACGCGAACATGCTACATACAATTTTCCATGGGCAAAGCACAGCTTTTCTAAGTTCACCCCAGCCACCTTAAAAAGATAAAAAAACCGGCCAAGTGCGAGTCGGACTCGCGCACCGAGGGTTCCGTACAAACCTGTTGGTATTCTCGGTTTATGCATAAGGTTTATGGTTATGAAAATGAATGTTTTTTTTTTATTTCAGCTGATTGAATGAATGGTAAATTGCGGTTTACGATTTATGACGTTTTAAAAAAAAAAACTACTTGCTCGATCTCGTTCAAACCAATTTTCCGCGGTAGTTTGTATGGTAATTTACATCATATATTTTTTTAAGTTTTATCATTCTCTTATTTTAGAAGTTACGGGGCGGGGACACACATTTTACCATTTTGGAAGCGTCTCTCGCGCAAACTATTCAGTTTAGAAAAAAATGATATTAAAAACCTCAATACCATTTTTAAAGACCTATTCATAGATACCCCACACGTATGGGTTTGATGAAAAAAAAAATTTTGAGTTTCAGTTCTATGTATGGGGAACCCCAAAATTTATTGTTTTTTTTTCTATTTTAGTGTAAAAATCTTGATGCGGTTTACAGAATACATCTACTTACCAAGTTTCAACAGCGTAGCTCTTATAGTTTCGGAGAAAAGTGGCTGTGACATACGGACGGACAGACAGACAGACAGACAGACAGACATGATGAATCTATAAGGGTTCCGTCTTTTGCCATTTGGTAACGGAACCCTAAAAAGTAGCCTATGTCACTCTCCATCCCTTCAACTATCTCCACTTAAAAAATCACGTCAATTCGTCGCTTCGTTTTGCCGTGAAAGACGGACAAACAGACACACACATTTTCCCATTTATAATATTATAGTATGGATGACCTGCGTTCAGGAAGAAAGGATATACCTTCGAGCAGATCGTGGTAAGCTCCAGATCCTTACTAATATTATAAACGTGAAAGTTTGTATGTATGGATGTTTGTTACTCTTTCACGCAAAAACTACAGAACGGATTTGGATGAAATGATATAACCTGGATTCACACATAGGGTACTTCTTATCCCGGTACTACGTTCCAGCGGGATAATTTCAGACCTCCACGTGGGTGAAGCCGCTTGTAAAAGCTAGTAAACCATATATCCTAACCGGAAAGTTTTTATAATTTCCATCCTGTTCTACAATAAGCATATTATTATCGCCTTAAATTATTGAATTAAATGTGGCGAACAAAATTATTGTTTTTTTTTTCCAAAAATGTGCTATGGAATAAAACTAAAATTTTAAGTACAAACTTTGAATACATCGTTTTTAGATAGGTACATCGTGGTACAAAAAAGAATTCAACAGCATAGTAGTACAAGCTATCGCCCTCCTGCCCTGTTTTCCCCTCTCATTCTGCTGAATATAGGAAGCAAACTGAACGGTCAAACGTAAGACTAGGCCTGTGGCGACATGGCACTTCCCTACCAAAGCCATTCGTTCCACCTACTGAAAATCTCGCGACTGAACACGAGTTACCTTTTGGCTTTCCCGGAAGTCTTTAAATAGACTCCGGACTCAAAAACCTGTTCAGGTGGAGATTCACAGATGACTCCGCCCTGGAGTGTTAATGTGGTTGTGACCCACAAACAATGCGGCACTTGATATCTTCTCCAGCGTGTCCTGTTGTTTGCACGCTACACGAGTTGATGGACGCTACTGAAAATGCTAACCTCGTAGCCAAATTCTGAGGTAACTCTATTTAGATTGCTATCGACACGCTAAGAAGAAGAGCTGAGAGGTGAGGTATTTTGCATTTTCGTTCACGTCGCTTCCTTTCCTGGGATTGTTATTGTCAGTCTTCACTTTTTGATTGATTGATGGTCGTGAATGATCTTTCTTTTTTCGATGATGGAAATCTTGACAATGAGGCTCTCGTTTTCGAAACACAGGCACGTTAGCGTGCCCAAACGGTAGAAATCTGCGTCTCCGCATTCAACACTAAGAAGTAGAGAGCTTCCTCATAAGTCTGGATGGCAGTAACACTTGAATGGGCAGAACTTTTAAATAAAATCTCAAAAGCTGATCAAGGGTGCCAGTCCCTGCCAGGGTCGCGAGATTGTTCGAAAGAGATACCGTGACCCTGGCGTATGGGCAAATGAAGGAACACGGGTGGGTTTTAGTCAGTAAAAGTCTGACACGCCCTCCCGCTCCACCCAGAGCAGACCAGAGAAGTCATTTGATGATTTCCTATCCAAAAAAAAGGGTGTCAGTCCTGCTTGATTGTCTATCAAGAAGTTATAGCTAAGATAGGTTAGGCCTCATAATCATTATTTAAATTAACTATAGTGATGTCTAAAAAATTATATAAATCATCTAGCTGTTGTTAAATACATATTATTGTAGTAAAGGAAACTAGAGTAAACGCAATTGCTTTCAATTTTCTAGTCTGCTATTTCTGTCAGATCCAACAAGAAGTATAAAACCTCCTATGTACGTTTATTTCGATAATAATAAAGAAATACATTTTTTTTGTTTTACTTGTACACATAAACATAAGTGACACCTCATGTTTCATACATGAGATGTCACTACACAAGTAAATAAATATTTTATGATATACTAGCTTTTGCCAGCGACTTCGCCCGCGTGGTAGTCGGGATAAAAAGTAGCCTATGTGTTAATCCAGGTTAATTTTGCGAGGATAAGAGCCCGAAAGCGCATTTTCATCCGACTTGCTTCAAATTTATCATCACTGCTCGGCTCCTATGTATCTTAGCGTTATGTTATATAGCCTATAACCTGCCCAGGAATATGGACTACAATCGTACCAAGTTTGATTAAAATCCCTTCAGTAGTTTTTGACCCAAGCGTGCACATACAGACAGACGGACAGACAGACAGACAAAAAATTTACTGATTACATTTTTGGCATCAGTATCGATCACCATCATCCTCCAATATTAATTTTGAATGTATTTTCAATGTACAGAATTGACCTCTCTACAGTTTTATTATAAGTATAGATATAGATTATTATGCTTAAATGCTTAAATGTCTCACAAACAGTTTATTCGAGACAGCATATTTCTGTACATAATTGAAAACTGCAATAAGCCATTGCCCCTAAAATACAGTCCACACATATTAGCCCGATTTAACAGAGACCCTTTTGTTTTTATGTAGTTTTTATTTTATACATTTAGCATAGTCAGCCTATAATGTTCCCACTGTTGGGACACAAGCCTCCTCTAGGTAAGTGGGACTGTGCAGTAAACCACCACGTGGCCCCAGTGTGGTTTGGTAGACTTCACGTTTTTTTGAATTATTTTTGGTTTTAATGTCGGTTTCCTTACGATGTTTTCCTTCACCATTTTGAGAGCAGTGGTGAAGAAATTAAATGCACAAGGTCCAACACTACTCTAAGTTTTCATTTTTACATGTAAATAAAGCTACCTAAAGTGTCCGATTCGGGACTTCGAAATATATTACGCCGAACAATGCAATATTGAATGTTTGCAATACTGAAAAATGTAATGACGAAAGAAACCTTCAATAACGAATCACAGAGCTACGAAAGCACGTTGAAACGAAAAACTTCATACTGTCATCATGACATTATTGCAAACATTCGACGCTGCATTATTCGGCGAAACATATTATTTATTAGTTTTATGTAGATAAAACTTGTCTGTTTTTCAATTTTCAGGAAGGCACGGGCAATATGCAACGAATCTGGATCGCTGAATATCTCGTGGCACTCATAGCGCAACTATTCTTATATTGCTGGCATAGCAACAATGTTTTGTATTTGGTTAGTGAACATATCGATCTAATATTTTGCTACATAGTAAAAAGGTACGTGGCAGAATGCAGAAATATTAGGCAACTAATGGGTGTAAATGCTTTCGGTTTCAATTGTAAGCGTGGTAAAATGGGCACGCCACAATTGCGGCGGTAAGTCCCCTCTTTGAGGAGTGGATAGAGAGGCGTCACGGCGCCCTCACCTTCCGCCTGACGCAGGTTCTCACCGGGCATGGGTGCTTCGGTGGGTTCCTGTTCAGGATAAAGCGGGAGGATACGTCCGGGTGTTTCCATTGCGAGGACCGCCTAGAGGACACGGTGGAGCATACGGTGGAGGTGTGCCCTGCCTGGGCGGAGCACCGCCGTGCCCTCGTGGAGGCGATCGGCGGCGGCGACCTCTCGCGTCCGGCCCTGGTGCGAGCCATGGTACGAAGCGAGAGGGAATGGGAAGCCGTCACCTCCTTCTGCGAAGCAGTAATGCTCGCGAAGGAGGAGGCGGGGCGCGTGAGGGAGTGGCAGTCTCTGCGCCCTCACGTCCCTAGCCGCCGCAGGAGGAGACGCCCCGGGCGTCGGGAGTCAATAGCGGACTCCCGGCCACCGTAGGCGCGAGCTTGCGGGTGGCGAGCAATGGGTAGCTCGCCGCCCGGTAAGGACCAAGCTCGGGTCGACGGCGCGCAGTGTTCCACGCGCGCCTCAAAGAGATGTCAGCAGCAGTGTAGGGGTCTACTAGGACCGATGCCTGCCGGGGTCGCGTGATTGTTCGAAGGAGATACCGTGACCCTGGCACATGGGCAACTGATGGAACACGGGTGGGTTTTAGTCAGTAAAAGTCTGACACGCCCTCCCGCTCTGCCCAGAGCGGGAGAAGTCATTTGATGATTTCCCACCCTGAAAAAAAAAAAAAAAAAAAAAAAAAAGCGTGGTAAAAAGAACTTTTAATAGTGCACTTAACATAATATATATACGGCTAGTAACATAAGAAATCGGTAGAACACATTAGCATAATGTGAAATCCAGATCGACAGAAGGCGATAGGAATTTACAAAGCTAATTTGAATGCATGTTGACTGTTTTTGACTACGTACTTTTTAGGAACGCTTATTGTGTTGTTCCCTACGATACGTACTGACGAAAAAAGAAAAAAAGGAAAGAACATGAAAAGGATTATTAACTTAGGTAAATAAAAAGAAATTAAAACAAATATGATAATAATAATTTTATAATATATCTAATTGTTATGATAAAAAAATAGAGATTCTAATAGGCAGTTAGCGATTGCTTCCACGACGTTTTCAACGCACTCTAAAATTTGAATTTGATGTAGTTCCTACGTCGAGTTGTTGAATTCCAAACTAAGAAACATATCATGACGACTAACATACGAGCAATCACCTTAATGCACGATCGCAATCTTTTAAGTTATGTCTGGATGTTATACTCGAGTCAAAGTGATTTCTCTTGGAGTCAGTTATTTTGAAGCCATGGAGGGAATACCTTTGTTTAAAGAATTCAAAATCTGTTAAAGTTTAAGAGAATTATCAACAAATTAAGCAATTACGCTTTGTGTTCCGTATGATATCGGAGGTTAAGAAAAACACCATCCCATTACTTACCGTGGGTGTCGTAAAGGCGACTAAGGGACTTATAGAGAATGGGCAGCGTTCTCTATGCGTTTTACCACCATACTTCGATCGCCAACCCGCCTGCCAAGTGAGGCAAACCACCCCCCTTTGTGGGAGGCTTATGTCCAACAGTGGATGCTTTCGGCTGAAATAATGATGATGAAGCAATTACGTTAAACAAATTAAAATCATCTTTCTATTTCTGTGCATCAGTTGAAGTTGAAAAAGATAGATGATTTTTTGAATTATTTTAGGTTTTATATGTATAAATTTGATTCGAAAATCACGTTACTTTTTACAGAGCAATCAAATCGACGTCAGTGTGTACGGCAGCACGTGGTGGTCTCAAAACGTGCGTATACGCAGGAGCCTGCTCCTGCTGGGCGGACAACTCCGCAGCTCTATTAAGTTTACTGCTGGGCCATTCACTAAGCTGAATATGGCTACATTTGTTACTGCAAGTTATTTTCATAATTTTATCCAAATTATAAATTAAAGATACTTTTTGTGCATGACCGCGTTGTTCTTCTAAACTACATAGTGAATTAATATGTGATTTTCATCATTGATGAATTTATTCCAGAAAATTCTAATACTCCTTTATAGTGGGTATAATAATAAAGCGAAGTGTATGGGCAGGTCGCTTGTAATGGACAAGCAAAGCTATGATCTAATTTGAATAGACGGAACGGTGAAAAAATCATTGCTGGATTGCCAACATTTTCATAAGACACATCAGTTGACCCCGCTTGAACATCTTGCTCATATGCGGCTGTACGTGATTTCACTATAGCATGAGATTATATTGCTCACAGATCTCCTGAATTCGTTAGAAAAAGTACCTAACAGGATAAATAATTGTCCCCATTATCTTCAAGATATGAAACGGTTAAAGGTGATCAGCTTCGCCTAGTTTAACAATAATGATTCTATTAAGATTCTGTAGGTATTCAGTTTCTAGCATCAGGTTAAATGTAAGCTAATAATTGTAAAATTCTCATAAACCGAATAGCGATCGATAAGTACTTTTTGTTCTATTTAATATCATTTTGACAAAGGTCGCTGAATTCTTTTTCAAATGCGCTTGCTTTAACGCAGTTCGTTTGTTAAATCCTTTTGATACCGTAAAAAGATAAAGTATGTAGCATTATAAAGTACAAAAGAAGTACTTCCATTCTTTGCGAGTAGGTAGAATGAACACCTGCAGTAAGTATTCATCAATTTGAATAGAATTGGCAGCTGCAGGACAATTTTAAAGTTACCTTAAGAATATACTGAAAGGGATTTTATCAACAAAACTCAGTTTTTGATTTTCGTCTAGGTTCAAATCCTCTTTCAGGTCTTTAAATCCTTCATAGACATCTTTTTAGTGAGAACATTTTCGTTAGCAAGTATGACTTGTCAGTCTGACCGGATGCAGCTGAGTCAGTGCAGACCAGTATTTTACATCCGCCTATCTGATCTCCACCTATCTGATCTCCACAACCCATCATAAATAAATATTCATAATTCAATTTCAATAATTCATAATCATCTATAAAAGCAATTTATTTACTAACAGTGTGAATAATTTTTATTTCGCAGATACTGAAAGGATCCTACAGTTACTACACACTTTGCCAAGAAAGAGGATTAAGCTCCTAAAAAGGAAGAAGAAACGCACTAAGACAAACGCAAATTCAACTTTTTTTAAATTTAAGAATAATAGTTATTTCTTTTAACTCGCTTGTTTAATGTTCTACCAAGCACCACAATGTTTATTATATTGCTGATGTTATTAAAAATCTCTCTCACACACACACAACTTCCCGTTTAATTGCCGCTATATCCCAACATCTATAAGCATTCATTTCATTAGAATACTTGAAGCTTGTGTTTCATGAAAACAATATGTTTATAATACTATTTTTGTTAATACGATATTTCTAAATGTAAAACGATACGGTCGTAGGTTATTTTTCGATTTATCCCCTGTTGATTAGCTAGTTTTGTGTGTTTTGTTTTTAGTTTTATGCAAGCAAAGTTTCACGTGTTTACCGGTTAAGGTTTTTTCATAAAAAATGACAACTACTACCCGAAATCGGGTGTACTACGCCAAATCGAATGCCAAATAATCGAATATCAATTGATCGAACACTATAAATCGAATGTCTAAATATTCGAACGTTCATAATATCGAATGGTTACTAAATCGAACATTCAATATATCGCACGCTCAATACATCGAGTGTTCAAAATATCGAATGTTTGTTTGATCGAGCGGTCAACGCATCGCATATTCATTATATCGAAATATCAATTTACTGAATACTTTAAGTACAAAAAAAAACACTCAAATTTACCATTAATTCACATTTTCCTTTTTTATTATTATCTTTTACACTAGCCGTGCCCGCATATTTGCCCACGTGGTGTTCGGAAATTATTACACAGGGATATCGTGGGTTATAACGGGTACGATTGTTGCAACCCAGTACTGGGGACAGTTCTCTTTCTCTCGGGGTAAGTTCCCTCTTTGAGGAGTGGCTAGAGAGGCGCCACGGCAACCTCACCTTCCACCTTACGCATGTCCTCAGCGGGCTTAGGGAGGTTTTGGCTTAGGGAGGTTCCTGTTCAGGGATAAGGCGGGAGGAAACGCCTGGGTGTTTTCACTGCGTGGATCGCCCGGAGGACGCGGTGGAGCATACGGTGGAGGTCTGCCCTGCTTGGGTGGAGCACCACCGTATCCTCGTGGAGGCGATCGGCGGCGGTGATCTCTTGCGTCAAGCCCTGGTTCAGGCCATGGTATGGAGCAAGAGGGCATGGGAATTCGTCACCCCTTTCTACGAAGCAGTTATACTCGCGAAAGAGGAGGTGGAGTGCGTGAGGGAGAGGCAATCTCTGCACCCACATGCGCAAATCTGAGGATCTGAATAGTTTCTCCGTGCAATTACAATTCACAAAAAACTTTTAAATGTACCTATAAAAGATAATAATTAAAAAGTAAAATGTGTTTAACACGCTTTTATTAGGTCGACCTGTATGTAACTAACTATGTAATGGAACCTAAGGTAACTAATTTAACTATCTTCCAAGGATCGTAGCGTCATGAAAATTGGCAGCGGTATGTAGTTCTGATGACAATACAATAATATGGTACTGTCGAACTGATCTGATGATGGAGCCGGAAGATATGAACTGGAACTTCATGATGAAACATCGTATCATAGCTGTGTTTGGACTTGTTAGAAAATTCTTGTAATGAATTTTGACCACGATTAAGTTTTTTATTTTTACGTGCATTTATAAAAGCGTCTTTTTCTAGTGTTTTTTTTAAACTATAAGTACAAAAACCAATAAATAAATTTAAAGTATCCAATAAATTGATATTTCGATATAATGAATATGCGATGCGTTGACCGCTCGATCAAAGAAACATTAAATATTTTGAACACTCGATGTTTTGAGCGTGCGATATATTGAATGTTCGATTTAGTAACCATTCGATATTATGAACGTCCGAGTATTTAAACATTCGATTTACAGTGTTCGGTCAATTGATATTCGATTATTTGGCATTCGATTTGGCGTAGTACACCCCAAGAAATCAGGTATAGGTTGTGACAAACAAACTTGCGATTAATTGCGGCCTAAGATGGAATGGGCAGAATGCCATAACTAATAATCCTAAACAGAATCCTACCAAACAAAACACACGCTCATTTGTGTTATAAAACACGTGCTACCAATTCACACTTATATATTGGAACCGTTTCACACGTGGGCACGTGATGTGTCGCGTCCAGAACTAACCGGGGTTTGTTTTTCTGATAATGGTAGGCAGATAACCTATATTTAGGTACATCAAAATGATCTCTTATTAGATCGGATTGCATTTCCGAGGCATTTATTTTCGCAAATGAGTGCGTGTACAACTAATATGGGCCTCACATCGATGAGACTCGGTTTCAGTGACCAGGAATTTTAAAAACATAGCTTTTTAAATTAACTACAGTTGTATACCATTTCACATGAAGCAGATCTCATGCCAATCTCCAAAATTAAATAAATAAAAAATAGGAGAAATTTTAATTTCCATGTAACCACAATTTTACTAAGCTGTTAATCTGATACCTCGGCATTTTCGCTCCGCTTTTTTGGCTCTCGTTCACACCAAAATCTTCCTAAATAGGCATGAAAAATTAAATAATTCAGTCCCGCGACAGACCGACGATTTATTAATCAAAACGGCAGGCCAAGTCCCCGGAGGTTGAAAAATGTAGGGTTAATTATTTTGTTAAAAACGTGAAGATAGCTTTGTAGATTTATTTTTATTGGTTGGTTGCTACAGACTAAGTTTTTCATTTTGTATATGATTTTCTAAAAAGTTTCTTTCCAACTCCCTCAGATAGAACAATTACACTGGTTAACACTAGTTTCGGTGCCGAGCAACTGTATTTTTTTTATAGACTTAGGACCGTGTACTAATTACATTCATACTAAAAATTTTGACTTCCTACGTGTAGTTTTCTAGATATGACTTTTACAGAAAAAAAAAAACAAATCTACAACGAAAAACAGCATTTATTAATTTGTAATTTTCATAAAAACTTTATTTTACACGAATTTCGTGAATTAGTTGTATTGAGACAATCACGTTGCATACCCCAGCAGTAGTCAGCCGTCAAATGCCGATCCTAACGGCCTTGGTACCTCTCCTCTATCGTTTTTAGGTCCTGGTGAAACCATTTCCCCTGTTATCGCTATAGAATCCAAGATTCTCTGGAAATTGATCAAGACGCCTCTGGCAGTAGTGCACTTTGATGAACATATTACATCCTAAGTTCTTGGAGTTTCCTACAAGGGGAAAAATACTATTTTCCGAATGAAAAAAAAGGTAGCAGGACTTGCTACCTTGTAGGATAGAACGTCACTTTTGTATCTATCGCCAACAAGTTTTTTCTTTTAATCTGGAAGCCAATACTTCCACAGATTCTTTAGGTAGCTCAAGAATCCTTATCAAATCATTCAATTCTTCTTGAGTTAGAGGTTTTGGTCCTGTAGACGCTATGTCTTCGAAATCACTGTTGCTACTCACTTTATTAAAGATTTTGTCGAATGATGGTTCAGGGGTAGGACAAAATGTTGGAACAGGTACTTCCTTTGAATGCGGCAAAGGTCTTCTAGCCGATTTTAAGTCTTGGTAAACCATTTTTATTACGTTAACACCACGCATATCAACACAGCAGAAGTAAAAATTATCGATGTGATTTTTTTGTTCTTTTCATTGCATAAGCACTCCGAATGTCATAGGTACGACTTCTTTTACTACTGACCCACTGTCTCAAGTGTCCACAGCCTATTTTACAGACAATTTGAGGTATCCACCCACGGCTTGTATTCATCCACAATTTTTGAATTCAAGTTAGAAAAATAAGACCCATCAAAAACATAAATGTGAAATGAGAGCCAAGTTCAATATTATGATATATGCCTTGGTTGTTGACTTCAACGACTAAAGAAGTGAGATCTAAATGGGTGCCAAGTGCAATGGTCTGTCCTGAAATTTATTTGTAAGTACATAAAATATCATTTCTTCTTATAACTTAGGATAATATATTGTAGCCTAAGGTCTGACTTGGCTAGTTCTCATATACGAATTATTATGTTCGATGGCTAGTTTCTACCAGCAAGCCAAATTTTCGGAATAATAAAATAAGAACCGAAGGCTATAATATAATTCGTATATGAAAACTAGCCAAGTCAGACTTTAGGCTACAATATGTTATCCTAAATTATAAGAAGAAATGATATTTTATGTAGTTACAAATAAATCTCAGGACTGACCATTGCACTTGGCACCCATTTAGATCTCACTTCTTTAGTCGTTGAAGTCAACAACCAAGGCATATATCATAATATTGAACTTGGCTCTCATTTCACATTTATGTTTTTGATGGGATATCATTACTTTTTGTACATAAATTATTAGTAGGTACTTATTTATAGCAAATTTATAACATAATTAATACCAAATGGTTTTTGTAATAAATGTTCCTAATAGAATCAATTAAGTGGAAAATTATAAAAATTTGCCAGTTTCTGATTTATTCCTTGGTATTCACTTAATTACCTATCTATATGCCAAATTTGAACTTTCTAGATCATCTGGAACTGGGTTAGAGTTTTGATCTATAGGTCAGTCAGTGATAAAAATGACGATTTTTGGACGTTATTATCTAAATAACCGTTTGAGATGTGTTTATGAAATTTGGAGCACATATGTATCTTGCAAGTCTCACTATATGAACCAAATTTGACACGTTTATATGAAACAGTTTTTGAGTTATGAGGTGGTCAAAAGTGGCTCCAAATGGTTCGTGTAATATTACACACGGTGCTGCTCGCCAGTTCTGTTACTTGAACTTGGCTTGACACGCTACCGCGTGTCTAGATCTTTTATGAAATCTTTCATAGGTTTTCTATACTTTTAAACTGTGTATGTAACAATACACATATGGTTCATTGAGACAACATTTTTTGCGATGAAGACATAATATTAAAATCAATTTATTTATAGAAATGTACCGAGAAGTTAGCAAACCGAGCGCATGACAGTACTGATTACAGCCAATATACAAAACTGAAGGTAAATCCAAAACTACACGTAGAAAAATAAAATAAAAATTTGTTTTTAGTGTTACCAATGGCTACTTAATAAAATCCACTATCACTAACTCTGCACCAAAAAAAATATTTTTTGTTGACCTGTGTTGTCCTTCTTCTTTATATATTCTTTAAAAACTGAGAAACGACGACGAAAAAATGCATGGGCACGGTTTGTGTACTAAATCGTTTTTCTGCCTCAAAAAGCAGGAGGTTCTTAATTCGGCTGCACGTGTTTTTTTTTGCATGTATGTTCCTCCATATGTACGGCATTTGTGGATGTTTCTTTTTGAAAACTCATATTTAGTGACGAACACTGGGAAATTCTCGAAAATACATCTAGCTCTAAATGGACGGATATAAATGGAATAATCACATACCAACATACGTATGAAACTATAAAAGTGTGTTAAAAAAGCGAGTATTATGTGTGTAAAGAGGAGCTGAATTTTATTTTATTAGCATGCGTCTATTGTCACATTTTTTCCTATAAATAATATAAATTAACATATTAATGGATTAACTAATAGAGTATTATTTACAAAGAGTATTTATATGGTTCGCCGCATACATAAATAATGGATTATTCAGATCCCATAAATTTTTAAATGGGTGGTAAATTGTTGCAAAATTACAAATCACCCCTTGATATATAAATAAACGAAAGGACAGGTGCGTAGTACGTCGCAACGATTCCAACTAAATAGTCTCCCGACTCTTGCTCAACTAAGTGCCAGCCCGTGCCGTAGCTGAGCCTGTAGCTTTAAATTCGTCCCTAAATATTAACCATTCAAATCCAGCCCGTCTCATGCTGCCCTATATCAGCGATGCCCTAACCCGAAGTCCGTACCCCACAGAGGATGCCCTTTTTTTGGATGGGAAATCATCAAATGACTTCTCCCGCTCTGGGCGGCGCGGGAGGGCATGTCAGACTTTTACTGACTAAAACCCACCCGTGTTCCTTCAGTTGCCCATATGCCAGGGCCATGGCAACGTGCGATCCATGGCCCTCTACGGGGCACCGGTGTGGGCGCCCTCATTGAGGCTGCGCCCAACGCACCGGTTGAGTGCGGCCCAGAGGGTCATGGCCATCCGGTTAATCTGGGGATACCACACGGTCTCCTGCGAGGTGGCGAGCCTCCTTGCTGGAGTGCCGCCATGGGATCTGGAGGCAAAGGTCCTCGCCCACATGTATCTGGGGATACCACACGGTCTCCTGCGAGGCGGCGAGCCTCCTTGCTGGAGTGCCGCCATGGGATCTGGAGGCAAAGGTCCTCGCCCACATGTGGGAGTGGCGCGAGGAGGCGAAACGCGCGCGATTTGTCGCGGCAGCGGAGTTTTGACTCCGCTGCCGCGACAAATCACGGCATGGCGGACAGAGCTCCGGTGTGATCTCATGGTGACATGGCGGGTACGTGTTGCAACCCAGTGCTGGGCACGCCACAATTGCGGCGGTAAGTCCCCTCTTTAAGGAGTGGATAGAGAGGCGCCACGGCGTCCTCACCTTCCACCTGACGCAGGTTCTCACCGGGCATGGGTGCTTCGGTGGGTTCCTGTTCAGGATAAAGCGGGAGGATACGCCCGGGTGCTCCCATTGTGAGGATCGTCTAGAGGACACGGTGGAGCATACGGTGGAAGTTTGCTCTGCCTGGGCGGAGCACCGCGGTGTCCTCGTGGAGGCGATCGGCGGTGGTGACCTCTCGCGTCCGGCCCTGGTGCGAGCCATGGTACGGAGCGAGAGGGAATGGGAAGCCGTCACCTCCTTCTGCGAAGCAGTAATGCTCGCGAAGGAGGAGGCGGGGCGCGTGAGGGAGTGGCAGTCTCTGCGCCCTCACGTCCCTAGCCGCCGCAGGAGGAGACGCCCCGGGCGTTGGGAGTCCATAGCGGACTCCCGGCCACCGTAGGCGCGAGCTTGCGGGTAAGGACCAAGCTCGGGTCGACGGCGCGTAGTGTTCCACGCGCGCCACAAAGAGATGTCAGCAAAACTGAAGGGATCTGCTAGGACCGATGCCTGCCGGGGTTGCGTGATTGTTCGAAAGAGATACCGTGACCCTGGCACATGGGCAACTGAAGGAACTCGGTTGGGTTTTAGTCAGTAAAAGTCTGACATGCCCTCCCGCTCCGCCCACAGCGGGAGAAGTCATTTGATGATTTCCCATCCAAAAAAAAAAGGGCCATGGCAACTCTTTCGAACGAATCTCGCAACCCTAGCAGGCTGGAGATACCTTTGAACTTAAAACTAAGCGACTACTCGCTAAGGGGATGCCCTTAGCGAGTAGTCGCTTAGAATTTATATAGCCCTGGCTGGAGGCTTTAATTAATTAAAGAATTCGCTAGCAAACCTGATTAAGTAGTAACGACCTCTCAAGTTCAACTACGATATGTCATTTTAAAAAATGCGCACACACATAAACGAAGGAAAATGAGTATTTAACAATCGTAGCAGGTGCTGCTCTGTAGTTTCTGGCTACCTACATAAGAAGGCGTAAATTGCTGTTTCCAAAGTAAATAACTTCGTTCTGCACACAAATTGCGCAGTACACTTTACTACTAACAATTTCAGTGGTTTCGAAGGATATTTATAATTTATTGCTTCATAAATATTTGAGAAATAAAACTACTCAACAACGTAAATAACGCAATAAGTGTTTTTGAACTGTCAACATGGAAGCCACTCAGATAATAAAGTTACTGAAACAGTCTGTTATTATTTTTTGCACTCGTTTGCTGTAGTTACTCCACAGTTTTTAATCCTGGTAATGACTGGCCGTTAAGCATTGTGTGATTTCCCATTATAGCTTTTCAAATGAAAGCCGAGATTAAAAGGCTTCCGGTTAAAGCAGTCATAGTTGTTTTTCATTTGTATGACTATGTTTCTGTTACGGTTATGATTTAAAATTAAAATAAATTGGTCGATTTTCAGTCACACTAATTTATACCAAGAAACGATAGTTTATTCTGAAAAAATATGTTTCTTAATCTACGAAAAACAAACGTGAAAATGTATAGACAGCAGGATGAGAGAAAATGTGTTCCGGGTTTTGGCTTTTGGGTACAGAACCCTAAAAACTAAACGAACGCTTCACAAAATCTCAATTTGGGTACGAAACTTCTCCGTAGTATGAAAGTTGGATTCCGACAATGTGAAGTGTTAATTTAGTAACTTTTAATGAATGTCTCTTCAGAGCTGCGGTCTAGACTTTGTTGATTGTGCTTTGGAATGCTTGAATTTTTTATTTCAGCTTTGCAGTGTTTTTGTCATATGGATAATTCATCATTATCTTCTAGTAGGTCGTATACGACGCAAATATACCCTATAGGATGTCGATTATTTATCCGATCGTATAAATATCTACTTTTTCTAAGCTTCAGCCACTTGATTCTGCTGTTAATTCACAATTTTCTTTCAAATTTTAAAACTATTAAATTATACTATTAATAGTTATAAGCACTGCTGCCACTTTGTGCGAAATTAGGAATCAATCGTATTGAACCTATTTTGATCTAGTTTTCTTGTACAGATCAAACTATAAAATTTATCTGCGTAGTTCACACCTGTTCTTAAATTTCGCTCTCAGGTGGTCACAGATCGATTTCTTTTTTTTTTTGTAGGGCATCTCGTAGTTAACCTGAAAGATTTTTACTACTTAAACGGATTGTGGCCCGGCGAGTTCTAAAAAGTTACCTTTTTATGCCTCCAGCCGGGGCTTATTATACTTAAAAACTAAAGCAAAAGCTCTAAGGGTTACCCCGAGGGGGGTACGAACCTCGGCTTAGGTAATCACTGGTAGGGGGACAGCAAGGGACTGGCTGGATCTGGGTTAAATTATTTACGGGCTAATTTAAAGCTAAAGGCGCAGCATCGCGGGCTGGTTCTTGCAAGGGTCGGGGTCGCGACGACGGACCTCTGTGGCGAGGTCGGTACGGTTTGTGTATGTGTGTTTTTCTAGCTACTGGTCTCTTTTCGACTCTCCTGGAGGAGAGTAGTGGGATCGTCAGGATCGGATAGAACGTGCCGCGAACGGCGGACTTTATTGATGTGGGAGGGGGTGTAAGGGGCTGCCGCACAGTGTTTTATGAAGACCATTTTTCGGACATTGCTTTTTTATATAAAAATCTGATAGTTTATGTTATTTCAATGCAATATTTCGTATCCCCATTTCACTAGTATGTTTAGTTTTTGAGATATTTTTTTTTGAAAATCGTCTTTTTTTCAACCGGATATTTAGAAATAAAATCATATCTCTGAAACTAAATATGATACGCAATTGTGACCTTAGAAACATCGATGGCGTTTTTTATGTTGCATATTTTAGAGTAAAAATAAAACTCAGAACTTCGTTAGATTTAGACTTATACGAGGTTTTTCGTTTTTCGTTTTTATTTTTTTTCTCGGTAATTCCACCGTATTTGGAAAAGTTATTTATACTAAAATTATGCCCTTCATCTTCCCTACATACCACAAAAATAACACATCCTAATTGCGTGGAATCTAGAAACCACAACATTTTTAAGCTTGATCCGTATTCTACGTCGTTAGGGTTGTCACGCGATCATATTATATTACTTCATATCCGGATCTGAAGTTATCTCTATATTTAAACCAAAGTTATCCACACAATCAGAAGAATCGCCAAACTTAACGGGCAGTGGGCAGGGCACATTTACATTTTAATGTCATTTTAGATTTTCAGAACTACCTCTAATAGAACAATTTAGGGGTTTTTAAAGATTATATTATGGAGGAATCTTATTTCTTAGGTTAATAAACTTAAAATTTAGCACAAATTCTTATCAAAATAAAAATTGTCATTGATGCCAATTCTGCTGTACACCGAACTAAACTATCTCTAAAATTCCTTACTTTTGGCTATGAGAATTGTAACTAGGGCGTGCAATCTCTGAGGGTTCTTAATTCCGGAACTGAGATCCGATACTGGAGAACTAATTCCGGAATTCCGGAACTGGTATCTTTTTTCTTTTTAGATTTTTTTCTTTCTTTTTCTTTTTAATTGTTTCAGTGTCTCTTCTCTATCTAGGAAAATAAACAAAAATTGTTTCAAATCAAACAAAATTTATAATAAATCAGTCTTTGAATCATTTTGAGTTACAAATTAAATATATTTGGTCATCATTTTTCCTTATTACTCTATTAGACATTTTCACAATAATAAAGTCAACAAGGTTTATAGAAAATAAAATAATGTAATTAAACAGTAACAAAAACATAAAAAATGTACTCTAAATAGTCTCCTTCCTGTCTAAAAATATTATTACGACAAAATATCATAATGGAAGGTGGTGGTGGTGGTGGTTCTGGAGTGGCGACCGCGTACCGGAAGACGTAGAGTTGGAAATCCTCCAACAAGGTGGACCGATGACCTTGTGAAGGCCGCAGGAATCCGCTGGATGCGGGAAGCACAAAACCGGTCGAAGTGGCGGAGCTTGGGGGAGGCCTATGTCCAGCAGTGGACGTCTTTCGGCTGAAATGATGATGATGATGATCATAATGGAAGGACTGGAAGGAGTTAAAAAAATATCCTTACATCGCATGCGCTGCGAAAACTATGGATAATGGAACAAAATAATGTACTACGGCTTTTCAGAATACATCATTATCTATAAAAAGTGTCGCGACAGCTCACAGCATATGTCTAACTGTTACAGTTATGTAACACGTAAGGACATCACTTCAGAACGACTGCACCTATTTGGCTTTTTTTGGTAGTGTTCGTATTGTCAGGACAAGGTCTGTTGTAAAGAAAATTGAAAGAAATCGAAAAAGAAATTGCACCCAGGCAAAGCTGGGGAGGGCAGCTAGTTATATATAAATATCGGAATTCCGGAATTACTCCCGTCAATTCCGGAACTGAAAAATCAATAAAATTGATCCGGAATTCCGGAGTTACGGAATTGTAACGCTGTTCTGCAAGAAAAATCTCTAAATTAAAAAAATATTTTGACATGATTAAAATCGAATTTGACAATCGCGACTCAACGTGGAATTTTTTTTTCTTTTGGTTACGCAACGTGGTACTTGTGTGCGCTACGCAATGAATTTTTTGAGAGACGAAGGCGTGCACAAGGGGGCAGCCTGCACCCTAATTGCGAAACGTACAATTTATCAGAATCTGAATGGGATTGAAGATTATTTCTAAACCATTGCGTCATTCATTCGAATTAATTGTGGCTCAGTAACGTAAATAACGCAATGAATGTTGTTTAACTATGAATATTAAACCAATTCCTACCGATAAAAAGTTCCGCAATTACCCCTCTGGATGTGTTTTATATGGAATTTTTCACTTTTAGTTTGAAAATTTAAAAAAAATATTACCCACGTGTTGAGATTTATATTTGTGTGAGTTACAAAGGGGGTCGAAAATTTCATTATTTTTGCGATAGGACACGCCATTTTCGAGATATAAGCAAAAGAAAAGGAAAACAAAAAATACAGTTCTGTCTTTGCACGTGAAGGCGAGGCGTTGCGTTAGTGTGAATTTTAGTTCATGACCACTAATTTTATTCCATACCTTTTTGATCGCGATTAAAAGTAGTCAGATTTAGAAAAAATAAATTATTATAGTCAAAATTTTTGGTGAAAACTAAACTAATAATTCAGCGCAATCTTAGTGTTGCCAAACTAAAATATAGTTAAGTTGTGTCACTTTAGTCTATTTCAGAATAGGAAATCCTCGTTCGACAGGGATAAACCAAAATTAAGTGATTTTTAGTTTAGTTTAGAGAATTTTGTGACAACAGAATCGGCCCGTTATTCGTTTTTTCTAAACTACCGTCAAAATACAGTTTTAAAGGGTGTTAAAGTTTTTATGAAAACATGCGCGAACGAAACTGGCAAAGTGCTAGTTTCAGTTTAAATAACTTATCCCAATACTACGGAATTATCGAGAACAAAATAAATAAAAACTAAAAACCTTTTATAAGTCTGGATATAACAAAGTTCCTTGGTTTAATAGTCGAAATTTTAATAACCAATACGTCCCATTAAATAAAAATTGAGTCATCAAAATTCAGATTCGAAAGTGACAACCCTAGCAAAAACAGTTAATTTGGAATAACTTCTAGATTCCACGCAATTAGGATGTGTTATTTTTGTGGTATGTAGGGAAGATGAAGGGCATAATTTTAATATAAATAACTTTTCCAAATACGATGGAATTACCGAGAAAAAAAATAAAAACGAAAAACGAAAAACCTCTGATCACCCTGAATCTAACGAAGTTCCGAGGTTTATTTGTACTCTAAAATATGCAACCTAAAAAACGCCATCGATGTTTCTAAGGTCACAATTGCGTATCATATTTAGTTTCAGAGATATTATTTTTTTTCTAAATACCCGGTTGAAAAAAAGACGATTTTCAAAAAATTATATCTCAAAAACTAAACATACTACTGTAATGGGGATACGAAATATTGCATTGAAGTAACTTAAACTATCAGTTTTTTATATAAAAAAGCAATGTCCGAAAAATCGTCTTCATAAAACACTGTGTGCCGTGACAACCAGAGGGTTGCGGTGGGATACGGCTTTATCGAAGAAACGCTTCGAAGCGCGTTTAATGAACTGATGGATAGTCGGGAGTTTCATATCTAAATGGAGGTTGATATTCCGAACAAACCAAGGCGAGCCTGTGGCTTGACGGAGAAAACGGTTCTGGAGAGTCTGCATCCTATGGATGAATCGGGGCTTAGCATGTGCAAAGACTGGGCTTGCATATATCATAATGGGCCTGATACAAGCGGTGTTAAGACGCTTCTTACACTGAAGAGACATTTTACTTCGCTTGTTCATGACGCAGTGGAGCCTACCGAGAGCAAAAGCGGCCCGCGAGCGGGCCTGCTTTATGTGCTCAGAAAAGGTGAGGTGTTCGTCGAGGATGACACCTAGATATTTGGCTTGCTTCGCCCAAGGGATCTGCTTGCCGAACATTGAGATGGGTCGGGGAGGGGGGTGATTACGTCGCGGCCGGGTGTAAAAGACCGCCTGACTTTTATCGGGGTAGACTTCGATCCGCCACTTCCTGAACCATTCGCCGAGCTCGTCGACTGCGGTTTGGAGGTAGCAAACCAGCGCTGTGTCACTAAATCCCCAGAAGACAGATCGATTTCAAATCTGGTTCCTATTTATATAGGTAAACCTGAAGTCTATAAGTGTGGGATCTTGTACATGATTGAGAGTGATCTAGGAGGCCTCCAATATTAGCACTAGATCACTATTTGTTTATTGCTGCAACCTGGCAGAAATTATACGAGGAAGAATTGAAACAATTTGTATTCAAGCAATGGGCATGCACAATATGCGGTATGGTGCAATAACTGCTGCTAAACCACTTATGCCCGGTTTCTGAAGTTTCAAGATAAACTCTCAACAACTATTCATTCAATAAAGTTATGCATAAGATAAACGTCGGCTAACTGTCACTGCGTTTCTGAATACAAAACAAACCATTCAATAACTATGAAACTGTCAACTAGTTTTTTAGATGCCGCTAGATGGGTCTGTTTATGAGACTGCATCTAAAATTGATTTTTATTATTGAAATGGTCTTTAAAACTAGTTTAATAAACAATGTATTTTTTTTTCAAGGGTAAATAACTGGCTTAATATTATTTTAGTTAAAATATGTAAAGTTGTTATTTTATATTTATGGGTAAAACCTTTTTTTCTATTGTCATGTCAGTACTCAGTTCATTGTTTATGATTCCTGATATTAATATTTTACTTCGCTGTCGGTTACGTCTTTCGAATCGTTTGCGCTTAATCCATTCTTTTATATAATAATAACATAATGGAATCTGGAAAACGTAGTAAACATTTTACTGAAAGAGACAAGATGCTTCTTATCGAAGTGTATATTTAAATTGAAATATAAATGTAGAGCCAAGTTCATATGCTTATTTTTATTTGTATCCCCATTATACGTACATAATTGTAGAATATGACAATTTTCCAGTTTGAAATATTTATAAAAATGAAAGTTAGCAACCTAAAATATTGCTCCAACAATAACCGACGGGCATGGTTTCCTTCAGAGGAAAGGGGTTGATCAACAGAGTCTATTACGATTTCTTGTTCAGAAGCAGAATCAAGTGTTAGTTATCAGTGAATAATTTTGCTATAGAGTACCTTTAATGTAACACAACTGTTGCAACAATTACAGCTAATGTGTGATCTAATTTTTACCGTAATTTTAGAGAGGCATTGAAATCTTCTTTTCCACACACCAAATGTTCTTTCAACTGTGTTTCTGGTCTTTATTTGTGCTTCATTGTAACGTTTTACCGAATTTGTAGCTGGATTTCAGAATAGTGTCATCATGAACTTTCTACAAGGATAAGCACTGTCTTCCATGAGGTGACCATCTATCTCATTATTATCGAGTCGCGCTCGTAGGAATGAGTTATGATACACGGTACTGTCATGCAACGAGCGTCTATATCACGAATGTATAACTTTGCAACACATACAACTTGTACATTAATAGAAAAGAAACTGTTGGGGTTTATATCCAGAATTATTTTGAATAAAAAGCTTCCGATGATTTAATAGTTGTATTCCGTGCAAAGACAAGATGAAGAATAAAAAAATAACATCAAGTGTACAACGTGGTAGGTACTTATAAAATAAATTCTTAAAAACTAAATATTCATGCAATGAGCCGTATTTGTGCATTATTGCTCAACAAACTTGATTAGGCGTTTGATTAAAAGCGAGTTGATATAGTTTGAAATGAAACGTTAAATAAAGTTATGGAACCGATAAACGCCACACATTGGTCAGATAAAATAACCTAAGTTTAAACGGAGTTTGTCTTACATTGCGGTGTTCGGAAACACAAATTGTCAAGTTATCGAACCAATAGCGCTAATGAACAGATAAACTACCGATAAGAGTACCTCAGAAACCGGGCATAAGTTTTCTATTCCGGCAACGACTCGGTTTATGTTACACTTTTTACGCGGGACGCTTACAGATTTATGTACCAATGATTTTTATTTATTAATAGTAGGTACATTTAAAGCACACAATAGATTACTACAGGATTCTCATTGGTTTTTGGATAGCCATATTAGTAGGGCGCGAGAAAATGTAATGGCATATTGTACTGTCAAACGAATCAAATTGCTTGCCGCCTTCATGACACCTTTTTTATTTGAATTAGGTCGTAGGTTCAAACCCCCAGGCAGGCAATTTACTTTCTTCAAATTATTTCATCACCACTACTCTTAAAATTATAATCATGAAAAATTGAATTTAAAGTGTCTTTAACATTATTTTTTGCCATGTTGTGTTAATGAATTAGGCTGGGTATTATGGTCTCTGGAGCATCCACAACAGGCTTCTTATGTTAAAAATGTTTTCTTTATCACCAAACTTAATTTTAATAAGAAAACAGATATCATCAATCATAAACTATTTCCAAACGTATACAAAATTGTATATTGTCTGTAAATGACGTCCTATATAGAGTGATGATAAAATAAGATGGCGAAATGGATGGCTAAATAGCCAACGATCAACAAACGCCTTGTGTGGCTATAGTAATTTATCTTTTGTATTTATAATGCGAGGTAAGTACCAAGGGGTATCATATTACCCATTAACTGGGTTGTGGAGGTCAGATAGGCAATCGCTCCATGTAAATTACTGGTAATTAACTTCATCCGGTTAGACTGAAAGCCAACCCCAATATAGTTGAGAAAAGGCTAGGCAGATGATGACAATTTGAGGTAAGTATAGGACTAATAGCAAAGAAAGACGAGCTCGAAGAACACATGAATGAAAATTAAAATGAAACGTCAGAAAATTTTAAGGTACCTACTCTAGGTGCAGATAACACCAATCTGGCATGAAAAAACAGCCATTTGCGACACTAATGAATAATACTTGGTACCTACTCTAGGTGCAGATAACACCAATCTGGCATGAAAAAACAGCCATTTGCGACACTAATGAATAATACTTATGTACACATGAAACTTTAAAAGATTTTTTGTGGCCTTATTGTTCCCACGTATTAATCTTGATCAAATAAGTCATCAGGGCGGAGGGGTCTGTCAGACTCTTACTGACTAAAACCACCCCGGTGTTCCGTCCCACACCTATGTCGGGGACCACGGGAACCAATATGTCTTCCGCGATCCCCGACCGGTGCCGGCCCACCTTTGCAGGCCTCCTCACGTTGGGGGGGAGTGAGGTGTTAGACCTCCCCTATACATCACAGAGAGGCGCGCGTGGAACACTACGCGCCACCATCTCGGGTCCTAAGGAATAGGGGGCGATGGATGTCCCCGGATCCGTCGCCCCTAGACCCATTCAGGGGGGATGGAAGAGGGCGTTGTCCGCCCTCTGCCGACGCCCGGTGCGCCTGCTGCGGGCTGGGTGAGCGGAAGATATCTCCGGCTCCCTTTTCGCAGTCTCCTTCTGCGACACAACTGATTCGCAGAAGGATACCACCGCGTCCCAAGACTCCTCGCTGCCGCCCATCAACACGACTACGGCAGGCAGCGACAGGTCACTGCCTACTCCTGACCAGCGACGCCCTAAACCAAGTTCGAACCACACAGGGAGCGCCCGCGCCCCTAGTGAGTAGTCAGTCTATTTTATTGAGGTAGCCACTGGCCAGTCTGGTTAAGCCAACGACAATCTCATAGATTAACTTCCGAGATGTCATTCCCAAAAAAATAAATAAACTGTAATTACAGCACACCAATGACTGTTATATGAACTGGTTAGTGTAGTTTTGTACGGCACCCTAATTTTGCGAGCCCGACTACGCGGGTTCTTTATCTCTACCTACCTCTTCAACTACGTTTATAAATAACCCACAAAATCTACTTTGTCAGTCAATATCAATTCATCTTGGTTGCCACATCAAGGCTATCAACGAAAACTCTCGATAAAGTAGCCACGCAGTAAAATTAACTGAACCGCTTATTGGTGATTCTCTTCCTGCTTATCGTTGCTGGTTTACTAATCTTAGTTACTTCGTAATAGTCATTTCTACGAAGGTAAGTCTTTTGAATGACTCAGAACACTGCGGATGTGTGGGATCCATTTGAAACCTGATGAAGTATGTTTCCGACATAAAATATATTTAGGAAATAGGTATAGTAAATGAAATACTGATTATTATATGTAAAATAATGAAATACGTTCAAACAATTTCTTTACCGAATTGATGTCTCTAAAAGAAATGATAAAATCAGGAAATAAAATTACACAAACACTTTGAAATGAAATCAGGCTACTTCAAGTGCTTCCATAAGTAAATATTTCTTAAGAGATGTTCTCGCAGGCGTGAAAATAAATCGAATTTTTGTACGCCACCTCCCTTGGCACTAAAATTTTTTGAAAGTTTCATCAAAAATTATTTCATAAATTTTTCGGGTTCGAAGAAGTCTTTCCAGAGAATCCTCTTTCGGCGTTTTCTATTAAATAACTTGCGGATATTTAAGCTTTAATATATTTATAAAAACAAGCAAGAGCTATGCAGTACCAAAAACTTTAGAGTAAAAGAGTATTCAACCCTCGAGTACTCAACGCTGACCATAAGAGAATCTTGGAAAACTTTCGAAAAAAAATCCCGATTTTGTTTAAAACTGTGCAAAAGTTTCCTCTTAATTACTCATCGGGAATGGAATTCACTGAACCGATGAACCGGCAATTCCTTTCTTCAGTTAAGTTTACTTAGTCGTCATTAAATGTCATAGTATATCTTTCGCTTTTACTTCGCTCTTAGTGTCAGATTCAATTGTGACCAATTTCAGAGAACTCAGCATAGTAACTAATTGGATTGGCCCTTCATTCCCGTTATTTCCTCAGTGCGGGCGCATTGATCGAATTAAACTCGTTCGAGCAATGAAAATCTCAGAAAGAAAAGTTACTTCATCATTCTGCATACCTAGCCCCTTGTTATTATGAGAAATTTCTAGTGAAAGTACTTATTTGACTTGCAGAGGTATCCGCAGCGACACCATAATTTCATCGCGGATGTAGTTAATTGGATAAACAAACAATATTTTTTCGGTCTTTCCCCATATCTTTCATTGGATCTAGCGTGCCATACATTCCCAACATTCTCGTTGTAAGTATGTCTGAGCGGAACCTCCAGCCTCCAGAAACTTCCAACTCGTTAAATTATCTTCAACATTCGGTCTCTCAAAACAACTGACGAATTGGCAAAATAGAAGATGTTATTTTTACACTTTACCAATGTTAAAACTGATTCAAAAAAACTTTGTTGAAATTCGGACACACCCAGAAGCTATCGTTCAATGAAATTTCAATTGCTCATAAAACTGACGGACGTACGAATCTACATTAAATCTGTCGATACACATAAAACAGCTCGTAAGCAAATGAAATGGCTATAATTCCTGAAATTGGCCGTTAATCTACGGACAGGATAGTTATTCTAATGGCAATAACTTTTAGTTAGTTTTGTATGTATCGTATGAGTAATAGGTATAACCTTACTCCAACCTATTTAATTTGACGAGTAGTAGTTTTGCAATCATTTATTACAAAGCATAAACGAATCCAGAAGATTGTGAGATAAACCATTATTTTCTTCTTAGCGTTTCGATGGCATTTTGAAAAGACTCGGCGACAAATAAATTGATTACGTGTTTGACGCCATCAGTTCCTGTAACGTGCAGATTAGAAGACACGCAGGACACGATGTTTTAATGTCCAGCAACATGATAATGATGAAATCATCATCATCATGTTTACTTTACGCTGTTGTTAACTTTTACGATGATATCATCATCATCATGTTTTCATCAGCTTTTCAGCCGAAAGACGTCCAATGCTGGACATAGGCCTCCATCAAACTTTTCATCGTCATTTATTCATTGGCGGATATATTTTTGCATATGAAAAAATCTATAAGATCCGGTATTTTCTGGTGGTCAGTGGGCCAGTACGTTGGTTTACCTGTGCTCATGACTTCGGAATGTGTATCTTTAACTGCACTTAAGAGCTGCCTTCCCTTAGTTGTAGTAAGTCTTGATCCCCAATGCGTATGTTTAGCATTAAAATCCCCGCCTAGGATAAATCTCTGGCCTAATAGTTCAAAGAGATGTAAATATCTCTCTTTTCTTATCATGTGCCGTGGAGGACAGTATACGGCTGCAATGGACACGTGACAATATTTGGTTTTAACTGAAACTGCCACGGATTGAATGTCTTGTTCTTCATATTTGGGTCATACACAAAACGGGTTATAAAAATATTCGAAATAAAAAGTCGTTGATTTTTTTTCAAATCGAGTCTAATTTATTAGGTAAGGTTAGGTATCATACAAGTAATTAGAAATTAATCAAAAACCAGATCGTTATTTAGATTTCAGCAAGTTATTTAACTTTAATTTGTTTTTACGTCCACAGAAAAGACCCTTTCCACAGAAGAGAGGTTAATCACCCTCATACTGATATTTACTTGCCATTTAAATAATTAAGAAAAGTTATTTAGCCAATTATAGGAACTTTGGAAAATACAAATAAAAAACATCTTACCAACAACCTTTTTTTTGATAATACAATATTAGTAATAAAATGTAATTTTTCAAGGATGTAAATATTGAAATTATACCTAATATTTTGATTATTTTTCATTTTAGCCTCTTATCTTGATCAATTAACAAAAAAGTAACATAAAAATAAGTTTTCAAAAAATGTTTTCAGCACTATCATCATTTAGGTTTTTTAGGTGGTGTAACAGAGTCACCAGAATAGTTAATGTCACAGAGAATCCTCTTTGGCGGAGTACACGGTTGACTAGTCACATTGTTTAAAAGTTCTGGAGAAGGTGTTAACATTAATGGCGAAGAGTTCTTGGTCCAGTGATAGTTGAGACAGATGCTGTTCTATGAGAAGAACTTACTGATGAATCTTCTACAGGATCTGAGACACATTCAATATGAATTTGTCCTATTTCAAAATGAGGACAACGAACTTGAATGGCGCATGAAATACAGCTTAATCTCCCTGGCGTGCAGTAAATTAGGTTCAGTAGCGTTCCATACAACTTGGTGGATTTGGAAGGTACCTTTAAATGGACGACATTTATTTGCATCCGCTATTCTCTGTATTTCAGGAACATGGGTATCATCAACAGGAACAATTTCGATACCTTTACAGTTGTCTTTCAAACAACTGACAAAACTGTCAATATTTGTAATATCTCTTTCATGGGCAACGATATTGTCACACGTCCGTTTTACACAGCCACCAACACCATCAGGTGCCCCTTTACCGTAACCAGCTTCACCAAAATGCCACACGATCGTCTCTGCATTGGAGATTTTACTCACATAGTTTACAATTAAATGGAGCATAGTCTTGTTCCGATATTGCGTTATAGGCCCATCGCTTAGAATATATAATTCCTTCAAATGTGGCGAGATAACTTAATTTTTTTCAAATATTGGTGTCAGATGTGCGCAAATAAGAACGGGATCGTGTCTTAAATTTTCAGATACCGAACAGAAAGACGTAGTTTTTACTACGTTTTGTGGCGGTTCTGAATTAACAGATAGTAGACGCACGTATGTAATGAAAGCTGCGATTTCGATCCTCGAAAATGGGCTGATTGCATTTCAGATCCGTACTTGCAAGAATAGTTTTCTGAAAAGTCTATATGTAGTAACCCCTCAGATGGCGGAAGACTTTGTTTTATGAATTTTATAGCGTTATACTGATTAGTGATGTTGGCAAGATGCTGCATGAATATAGGTTGGATTTTATTTAAAATATTCACAAGCAATTGATGCGATGTTTTTACGCTTTCTTTCACAGTTTTCTTGCAAATCTTCTCATTGCCTTTAATTATTACAGTACAATTCTTAGATACACGTCTTAGCTTGGCTTTTTCACGTCACATTTTTTGCATCTGTCGCTGCTGTCTTGGTATAAAATCTTTAATTGTCTTCAATAACCCATTTTGTTTCTTTAGATTAAATCTTTCGCGTTCTTTTCTACGTCTTTCTTCTATGGCAGCATCTAATTTAGCTCTAGCTCTTCGCATGCTAAATTTTTTCTGTTCACGACTACGTATTTTCTTCTCTTCGTCAGTTAATTGGGTTCTAGACCTACTGGATCGAGGCATTGTACTTGAAACAAACCCAACCATGCTAAGCACCCCCCATATTGCAAAAAAAATTCAAGCTCCTTTTTCGGGTGCCGATACCAATAAAGCAGTATTTAAATCATGCTATCAGCCTGCCCGTTTGTTTGACCAACACTGTGGCTTTGTTAGCATAGAAAACCATTAAAATGTTATTTTTTGTGGACATGCATCTTTCCTGTGGACTCGAATGTTCACAGGAAAGATGTCCACAGGAGAGATATTTCAAATTAAAATCAAAGCAGCCATTTTATTTTTAAGGTTAGAAAAAGAACAAAAGAAAGGACAATGCTCATGGATGTATGGAATCCCGTACCATGTTGCATCAAAATCAAACTTTGTTTTTTATATACGACATTGATCATATTAACTCCTACAAAAGTTTTTTTTTTTTCAAAAATAAACCCGGGTTTCAGAGTTATTTAGTAAAATAAAAATAACCTTAAAACTAGGTCTGTTTTGTTCGATGCAGCCAACGACTTGTTTTATATATCTACTTAGACACGTTATACATGGACGAATATTATTGTTCTAAAAACATCGTAATCCACGTATATAAGTTAGGAAGAATTACGAGTTATAGCAACGTCTAGCCCCGCCACAGGGTTCGTGACTGAAACTCGTTTTTTTCTTTAATACGTTGAGTCTCACAGTTACCTGCTGGATACAAGTCACTATCTGCTTAAGCAGTCTTCCCGGTGAAGACCGGTGGCCACCAGCCAGGCACATGTGACACTCGGTGATTTGACCGACCCTTATATTATCAACACTGTGAGCCGGTAACGTGGGTATAATTCTTGCCAAACTTCTTGGCCGCCCTGAAGTTGGCTACAATGGCTGCGCAGTCGTAAATCTTATAAAAAAACAGCAGCCTATAATGTTCCCACTGTTGGGACACAGGCCTCCTCTTAGTGAGAGGGAGCCGTAATCCACCACGCGGGCCCAGTGCTAGTTGGTAGATGTGACATGGCTTCAATTTTTTGGTTCTAAGACGTGCCGGTTTACTCATGATGTTTTTGTTCACCGTTTTGCGAGCTGTGGTGATCACATAATTTACACAAAGTATAGCGCCTGTTTGGGTTTGAAGTCACGACGTACTACTCGTAAGTCGCGGCCGCTACCACTGGGCCGCCGCTACCACTGGGCCACCACTACTCACCAATACCAATAATACATTATCATAAATAAGGGTGACCAGTCAGACTGATAGGTAAGTGATAGAAAAATTAAATAAACAAGTTCATTTGGGTTTTTAATAGGGATCAAAGTCAAAAATATTTATTTAACAAAACTGTTACATAAATCATTCATCATACTCCTGAAAAAAAACCATCTAAATCCGTTGCTGGCGAAGTTATGTCATTATACCGTCCCCAGCTCAAATACTATACTATCGTCATTCCATGAGCACAGCAGCCCACTGTTCGCTTACCGACGAGGCGACTGCAGCAATAACCTAATATGGTTTCTAATGTGTTGGCCACAGCAACATCTCTGCTAATCAATAAATACATGCGATAAGTACGACTGTAGGTAGATATGTCTCGAATTAATCCTACCTCTTAAGAGGTAATTATTTAGCCCTAAAATCAAAGGTACATCATCATCAGTAGAATTATTTACCTCAACTGAATGAATACCAGCCCGACGAATGTGTTCCCCATAATAATTCTAGCCTGTTTGAGTTGGTAGGTCTCAAGAGCTAACCGTTTTAAATATGTTGTTGTCAATCATAGTAAGCCATCTAAATGTGAATTATGGCTTAGGAATATTGAGATCTCCACATGGTCCAGCATCTGGCACACCTGAGCGATTGCAGTTGTGCACATCACGACGTTGAACTTCTCTTGTAGCTGACCTCCAGCAAGCAGCACATACTCTTTCCAATCTTGATATCTAGGTATAAAAATAACATGATTATACATGTAATACAAAACATTTCACAATGGGTTATAGACTTGATAAAAGTATTACTGTAATGTGATGTAACTAGGAATACATGATAATGATCAGGCAGTAATTGTGTCAAAATAGATAATAATTAGGTTTCATTTTTATGTTGCAACATAAATAAAAATATTTACCAAAAGGAGCGGAATACTTCTAACTAAAATGTTTCTCTCTTGTCGATCTTGTCTTACAGGATATGGTCTAGTTACACGTAGAACAGAATTGCTACAAGAACAACATAATTTTCCATGACCAAAAGCAGGCAAAGATAAACTTCCTTCACTGATTGTGTTTGCTCGATATTGAAGCAGTCTAAAACACTCTGTACAAAGCACACATCTGGAGGCCAACCACCAGCTCTTAAAACAGTCTTATTATAATCTTACTTCGACTTTTCGTACCATAACGTCCTTAAAATAAGGTTATTATAAGGTTATAATAATGTTGTTTTCGTAGCGGTTTTGATGACGTCACCTCTAAAACTTCATTCAATTCGTACCACGACGTGACTTTTGACAGCCAGCAAGATTGTTTTTATGTCAAATTTAGCAATAATAAAAAAGTTCCTCGGACTCCACGGAAGTATTCTTGTTTTGCAATTTAATATAAAAAGAAACATTTTCGTGTCATATAAAGTAAGTAAAATGTATTTATTTACGTATACTTGCCAATTGAATTGTGTATCAAGAGATCTTAGTACATGGGTAATAAATTTCTTGGTTGATTTTAGATGGCGAATGCATACGAAATATTTGAGTTTTTGGAAGCTGATAACGCAGAAGCCAATTGTACAAGGAAGCGGGGTCGGATGCAGCTTCGTAAGGAATGCGACCCCTTCAATTTAGATGAAGCGGAGTTTGTTAAGCGATACAGACTCACAAAGGATCTAGCACATAATCTGTGCGACGAGTTGAGGCCACTGATGAAGAACCCTGTGAGATCTACAGACTTGTCTGTAGAGACGAAGGTACCCTTATTTCTATCGCGAATAACACTAAAGCCATAGTGCATATGAACCATTTTTCACTGTCATGTACATATACATACTAAGTTATATTACTTTTGTGTAGGTGTTAATTGCATTATCATTTTATGCAACTGGCTCATACCAACGTCCAGTAGGCAGTAATGAGGGTCATTTTGTGGCTCAGCAGACTGTTTCTTCTGTCATCGCACAGGTTACTGCATGTCTTAACTCACTGCAGATGAGACGGAAATACATAAAATTTCCAGTCAATGATCAAGAGCGCAATGGGATTAAAATGAAGTATGTATATTTTTTTTATTACAATATTATGTTTAGTCCTCGTTTATCTGCAGAATACCTACTTTGCAAAATGATAATAATAATAATAATCAAGGGGTTCACCCCGCTCTCCTTGGCTAACGAGAACTGGCGCAAACCTAAAGTATTAGATACTAATGACCGCAGGGAGGTATGGCAAAGCAAGGAGCTCCACGGACGCTTTTACCGGGTCCTACATGGACCCGATGTAGACCTCTTAGCGTCCGTATCCTGGTTACGATTCGGAGATCTATTTGGAGAAACCGAAGGTTTTGTCTTTGCAATTATGGACGAAGTTATGATGACAAACAACTACCGGAAATATATTGTGAAGGATGGCACGGTTGACATCTGTCGGGCATGCCACCGTCCGGGGGAGTCAATCCGACACATTATTTCTGGTTGTTCTCGTCTGGCTAACGGAGACTACTTGCATAGACACAACCTTGTAGCCAGGATTATCCACCAGCAACTTGCTCTGAAATACAGTCTTGTGGAATCAGAAGTACCGTACTATAAGTATGTGCCCGACCCAGTTCTCCAAAATGGAAATATCACATTGTATTGGGATCGATCTATCATCACTGATAGGACTATTGTCGCTAATAAGCCGGACATAGTGGTGATAGATCGATCAGAGCGTCGCACAATGATTGTTGATATAGCAGTCCCGCATGACGAGAACCTCGTGAAAGCCGAACAAGATAAGCAGATCAAATATCTTGACTTGGCTCGCGAGGTTGTCGAGATGTGGGATGTGGATACAGCAGTCATTGTGCCGATAGTCGTGACGGCCAATGGCATAATAGCCAAGAGCCTCGACCAACACCTAAAGAGGCTCTCGTTAGGCAGCTGGATCAAGCGCTTGATCCAGAAGGTGGTATTACTGGACACGGCACGTATAGTGAGAAGGTTCCTCTCTCAGCGGCCCTGACCACCGGTAGCTTGGATCCTATTCCCGATACCGGTGGGCTACTATTTTTTATATTTTTAAATGTTTTTATGATTTTTGTTATTTTAATATTTAAAAATGTAATTTATATGTTGTAAAAATTTAAATAAAGGAAATAATAATCATCATCATCATTTCAGCCGTATGACGTCCACTGCTGGACATAGGCCTCCCCCATTTTGGGGGGGTTTGCCATAATCGCCACGCTTGGCAGGCGGGTTGGCAATCGCAGTATGGTGGTATAATGCATAAAGAACGCTGCTGCCCATTCTCTAATAAGATAAAATGATAAATGATAATAATACTATTGTATAATTGTGACATGTCTTGATGATCTTTTATTACTAATTGGACTGTGACATGTTTATTCTACTTACATACAATTTAAACTTACATAAATAAAGATTTTATTCTGTTAATTATAATATTTCTAAAGATTTGCATGCCATGATGTTTGGCAAACATGTATTAAGCACAACTACTTTGTTTGTATTTTGTCATCCAACATATACATATATGCATCTACGTGTGTGTGTATGTATTCATATGTTTTTTTTTAAATAAATTTTATTATTAATACATAATAAACAATATGCAAAATGAGATACAATTGATGTTTAAACTCACTTTTATCCAGCAGTGGACTATGATAGGCTGATAGTTAAATATCATCATTATCAATGGTAGTTTTAAACTGTAATTTTTTTTGTTTATTAGATATTAAAGTATTAGGTAAATATATTTGTAAAAAAATAAATCATTGCAGATTTTAAATTCACATATCTTTTGCAGATTTTACAATAAATTTCGGATTCCTGGGGTTCTAGGTTGTATAGATTGTACCCAAGTAGCTATAGTACGCCCAGTACTACATGAGGAGCGCTACTTCTGTCGCAAGCATTACCATTCCTTGAATGTTCAATTGGTAAGTGTTCATTTAGTATCCAGTAGAAAGTAAGGCAATTAAGTATAGAAAATAAGTAAAAGTAAAAAAAAAACAAATAACTTTAGACAAAAATATAGAAACTTCTTTAATCACTTATCATTTTCAGATTTGTGATGCAGACATGCAAATAATAGGTGTAGATGCAAGTCATGGTGGTGCAACTCATGATTCTTTTATATGGGCTGTTCATCCACTAAAAGCTCACTTGGAAGATCTTAGCAACACAGAAGATACTTGGTTTCTTGGTATGTATTACATCCTTTTTGTTAAAAATAATTATACTGTTTTGTATTTAAATTCAACTTTCAACTTTGCTGAATAATAATTTAAATTAACTTCGTTATCTACAGGAGATTCTGGATACCCTTTGAGAAAGAGCATGATGACGCCAATACTGGATGCAGCACCTGACTCACCAGATGCACACTATACAGATTTACATGTCCATGCAAGAAATATTATAGAGCGCACTATTGGACTTCTCAAAGCACGTTTTCGTTGCTTACTTGTTCACCGAGTCTTGCACTACTCACCAGAAGTAGCTGGCTCTATTATAAATGCTTGTGTAATATTACACAACATTTGCAATAGGGCTAACATATCTGTGCAACAATTAAACAATGTAGATATGATTCGGGAAGCCCAATTACAACCACAAAATGCGAACGAACAGCCACGTAGTAACAATATCGCTCTACAGCAGGGTTTGGCTACTCGTGCAACTCTTGTTCAGCGGCTGTGGGAAAGGCGGCATTTAAGATCCTGAAACAAAATGTACACTATTTTATTATCATTTTACAATTTTTACCTCTTTTTTACTGCTATTTTTATAA
Source organism: Aporophyla lueneburgensis (assembly GCA_932294355.1). Classification (NCBI taxonomy): domain Eukaryota; kingdom Metazoa; phylum Arthropoda; class Insecta; order Lepidoptera; family Noctuidae; genus Aporophyla; species Aporophyla lueneburgensis. The sequence continues at coordinate 6,688,531 of OW028758.1, read as the reverse complement.
TGTTGTTTAATGAAACTTTATTGTTGTTTTAATATTTTTATACTGCCATAATAGACCTAATAAAACCATTTTTTTTCTATCTTATAGATAATTCTAATGTATGTGTGTATGTCATTGAACTCCTCCTAAACGGCTGGACCGATTTGAATGATTTTTTTTTATGCATTTGGGTGGTACCCTGGATGGTTTAGATTCACTATTGGACCCAGTAGGTGGCGCTGCCATCGAGTTCTAGGAAACAGGACAACATCTGTACGGTCAGCTAGTTATTTTATAAATCAAATCTCACATGGTTGGACTTTTGGATAGCACTTTATGGGGGATTTAAAGACAGTGAACATATTCAATAGTTCTGTACCTTTCAATCCTCATTGCTGTATGTCCAATTGCTGTTGTTGATTGCACCAGCTTCTCCATCGCTTCGGCAATCCTCACAGCAGCCTCAGCGTGCATTTGTGTGGAACGGACAAGCGCACGTCTTGCAACCTCCTGTGACATTGGTGCCTCGCGTCTTCGGCGACGCTGTCGCGGGGAACGGGCTACAGATGAAGTGGCATGACGCAGGGTAGGGGTTCTGCTGGGGGAGTGAGCTAGTGGATCTTCCAGGGGTTCCAGAGGAGGGTTTTGAGGCAGTGGTTCTAAGATGGGCTCTGAAGGTATATTTTGGGTAACAATAGGGACTGTGGGATCAAGGATAGAATGCACATATTGTAAAATGGATTCTGAAGTAGAGGAATCATGCACATCCACATCTGTTGATGCAGCACCGATTTCTGGAGGCTGCAAAAAGATAACATAAGAGTTATGTGCTTAATATTATAATAATAAATTATGTTTAACTACTTATGTTTTCTTACTAGTTCCACTCGAACACCTGGTAAACCCTGGCCAATATCTTCTCCCAGTATTTGAAGAAACTTTTCTTCTATTTCAGTCAAGGGCTTCTCAGTGGAAGGCCCTCCCCCAGTCTGCACATGAGAAGCTCGTAGCACTGCAACCCGCTTTTTAAGCTTGGCCTTATAATCTACCCAGTACTGAAAATATTGTTTAATTTAATATTGATATGTTACACACAATTTAAATAAAAAAAATAAAAAGTTTGCGGTAGTTACTTTAGTCCAGCCTGTCCAATCTTTATGAGCACCATCACCTTGCGAGTTCAACATTTCCGCAATGCCTTGCCATTTCCTTCTCGAGTACTCCTTGGCTTGCAGAGAGCGATTGTGGGCAGTAGCTATAGATCTATTGGAATTTAAAAATTCCCATAGTATCTCTAGCTGCCGCCAGGAAACGCGATTAACTCTTCGGCTGCAAAATTAATAACAAAACACTAATCACTGAGTCTGAAGACATATAGTTTACAACATTATAGAAAAGTATTTCCTTGTTTTAAACTTATTCACTGAGTTACCGTGTTTAAACTTACCTTGATTCCATGTTGATTTTATAGGCAACTGGCTTCTAAAATGCTGGCGACACACAGATCTTATGCGATTAAGATAAAATAAGTTCAACTACTTAGAAAACCACTTATAAAATTACGTCAAGTTTCAAATTTCGTTCGCACTACACAGCTGATAAGAACACAATTTGTTCCGATTCCTATCATATCAGAACCTAGCCACAGCGTTTTAAAATTTTGAAATGATTTTTTCTCAGTTTTCAAAGTATAACCTTATAATATTCGTATTAATTTCATGAAAATTACTCTTAACAATTAGATTTATATACAAAGTAATCTTTTTAAGTAAAAAATAATAATAGTTTGCTTCGAGAGCGTACTTCATAGTAGGGATTCGGACCGACGTGTGAAAGGGACAGCGCTATACAGTTCAAATAGCGTTGTTTCTTTTCTATTATAGCAGGCCATAGACAAATCTTTGAAATAGTTCGTTCTTTCCCAGCACTTAGCAGGAATATAGTAATATTGAACGATGAAGGTCATGGTACGAATATGAGTAATGTTATTATAATCTTGAAACAAAACGTTCTTGAAATAAGATTGTTTTGTAAAAGATGGTGGTTGGCCTCCTGTCTTCTGTAACATATTCAAAGAAATTACACCTACAAGTAATCAAGAGTAAAGCGTTTTTTGGCCACAAACAGGTTCGTTTTTTTTTTGTTATTTATTTGTTGGATATTTCCTGTGCGAGTCCAAAAATGTTTTCATTCATTCTATAAAAATAATGTTTTCGTAAGCTGGTACATTCATTAAAAGATTAGTCAGGAAATAGGTGCCTGACATTCATAAGTACCTATATATTCAAAGAGTAAACTAAGATCTGCTTACCTGAGTAGAAGTTATCCAAGACTGTAACAAGTTAATCATTGGAGTAGACGCTTGTATGTGTGTAGGTTTCTGGGTATCAAAAATGAACTATTGATACATCGCTGGTTTTGCCGGGTGATTGACGATGTCAATTGGTCGACCGACTCGACATATTTGCACAATGAAATACTCCCAATAAAGTTCACAAAATACAAACAAGTTCTACTTTTCAAAACAATTCAATAATTATTCAATCTCAACTCTCAAAAACATAGACGGTACTCGCTACTCGCTAGCGCAAACCACAGACTATAGAGTACATGCGCAAAATGTCAGATGCACAGATAAAAAATCCATTCTGTTGCATTCTACATCTTTTTTACCAGTTGGTAACGGCTAATTAACCATAATAAAACCAGATAAAATAATGATAATCTTTTAAATAGATATTCTATTCTAGTTTTTTTTTAAATTAATATAGAATCAGCAGAGTATTATTTTTACAGTAAACATGGCACTTTCAAGGTTATGTTAATCATTTATCACGTGAAGTGAAACGGAACGTCATTTATAGGAAGTAAAACAATATCCATACTTTTAAACTTAAAAATAAATTCCCTGTTCAAAAACTAAATCCCCGAAGTGTAACGTCGTAAAAATATATGAAACTAATTACTCCAAAATTTTGGTCTTGATGCGTGAGACTTTTTGGTACCACTTTTGATCATTCTTCTTTGAAAATACTCCTCAAAAGGCACATCGGCGCAATATTTACAAAAATATAAAATAATAACTTACCAAATTATAACCCAAGCAGGAAAGACGGACTGAACTCTGACAAAAACACTTAATTTTATTTTAAAACTTGGTAAATTAGAAAATAACACGTAGGTGTACTGACAAGGACTCCAACAAATGGCTGATATCCAGTTTTGTCACTTTAAAAAATATTCGATACATGGTAGCTTTACTAGAAATTAAAATTTGTTTGATTTTTAGGTCCACCAAAGAGACCTAAATCCGTATAACAGCATGTTTATTGGAAATAAAAAAAAATTCTTGTGCAATTATTAACAACTTTTTAATAATAATCATTATATATATGACGTAAATGCGACAATGATGTTTTGATAAACATGTACAACCCACTGACCCAAAATAAATAACTACATCTATCCAAACACTCATACCCCTGACCCAAAATAAATAACTACATCTATCCAAACACTCATACCCCGAATCTGAACAGTCCACACGAAGAGACTTTTAAAACATTTTGATTTTTTTTTTAAATAAAGAAATATCATTTCGTACCTTGAAATATTATGAGTAAACAGAAAAGTAACAATGATTTAACTAAAAAATAAAAGTCTTCAGTTACTGTCGTAAATTTTTAAGTTATTTTATCCGAACACCCATATGTGTATGACCCATTTACACTGCACGTAGTGACTAATGTTGTCTTTGATTATAACCGCGCTACCTTTCCTGGCAGAGTTGTCAGGGTGGAGCGAATTATATACCACGTATCCTCTAAATTTGACAAAAGATTGTTTAGTGAAGTGTGTTTCAGAGACCAAACACACGTCTATATTTTCTGTGTCTAGGACTGCCTGCAACTCATTTTGATGTTTGAGGAGCCCATTAGAGTTCCACGCCATTATTTTAAGGGTGTTATTCATTTTTTATTATTTAAAACAGCTGTGTTAGTGCCGAATTCTAATTTTTCTAATCTCTTGTCAAATGAGGTAATATGGTTAAAGAAATTTATTTTCTCAATAAGAAATTACAAATATTTCACTTACTTGAGAACAATTTGAAAATAACTTAAAACGACTGCTACGATTATGTACTTGATGTACTTTTGTAAAGTGTATTTGTGTGTGAACAGATTTGTGTAAAATTTTTCTTATAAGTATGCTAGTGCAATATGCATGGAGTTGTTTTATGTTCATGAGTTTCGTTTCTCTGTAAATTTTAATTGTAGGTGTAAGGTAATCGTAATGGAATAGTAATTTTATCATTTTATTTTGAGCGATCTGTAGGTCCGTTAGGTTCGTTTTTGGCGCGTGGCCCCATATTTCAATTAGATACATCAGATGCGGCTTTACTAATGAGTTGTAAATGGTCTGGCGCACTCGATGAGGAAGACAATGAACTACATTGCGCAATGAGCCCAAAAGTGAAGAAAGCTTCGATCTGATGTGATCAATTTGTATTTTCCACTTTAGCTGATAGTCTACTCTTAGTCCAAGATATTTTTCGTACTGTTTTTGCTGTATTAATACTTGATTATGATTGATTATTTTTGGGTTTAAAGATGACATAACTAGTCTTAGAAGCATATATTGTCAGTAGGTTTTATTGGAACCAAATAGATAACATATTTAAATCTTGCTGCGCTTGGTCAATAATGTCGTCAATTAAAGTCCCATAGTAAAAAAGACAGGTATCGTCAGCATAAAGGGAAACGTGTCCGTGTAATGAAATTTCATGTATTGAGTTGATGTAGATGAGGAATAATAGGGGTCCGAGAACCAATCCCTGGGGCACACCGAAAGAGCCCGTGCTGTGTGGTTTACTTTGATATTCTCCGACTTTTACTATTTGATATCTATTTTTTAGGTATGACTGAATAAGTTTGAATGCCACCCCTGAAACGCCTATGTTGCTCAGTTTTTGGAGTAATATTGAGTGACTGACGGTGTCGAACGCTTTTTTTAGATCGATAAAAAGGCCTAGTGCTATCTTTTTTTGGTCAATATTAGTTTGTGTTGCTGTGATTAGGTCTGCTGTGGCTGATAAAGTGTTCGACAAAGAGCGAAACCCATACTGTCTTTTGTAGAGAAAGTTAATAGAAGTGAGGTATTTGTTTAATCGCGAATAAACGACTTTTTCAAAAATTTTGGAAATGACAGGAAGGACTGAGATAGGCCGGTAATTGTTCGGGTCAGTTTTGGTGCCAGATTTGTGGATAGGGGTAACTTTAGCAATTTTCAGAGCATCTGGAAACGTTCCCTCTGTTAGGTGTTCATTAATACATTTTGTTAGCTTGTCGGATATCAGGGTTCTTAAGCATTTAATTACTTTTGTGGTAATGCCATCAATCCCTACAATAATACACATTAAGATCTGATTGATCTTATTGTCTAGATTCAAAGGCTGGGATCTTTGTTTTATTGCTTGCGCATATGAACCAGTGTTGGTTACTGGCATGGGTTTTGCAGTTGACTGGACACTTGCTTTCTGTGCCTGTTTGTCAAAATCTCGTAAGGGAAGAGATTGTTGGGTAGTTGGTACTACAGGTTTCTTTTTGATATTTTTATTTTTCAATATTTGCATCTGTTTAGCTACTTCACATCCTCTATAGTTGGCAGGGTGGGGTAGGCCACAGTGAACACATTTTGGCTTCTCTTGTGGAGATTTAGTACAGTTGGCAGTAAGATGCTTGCCAGTGCATTTTACACAACTTGCATTATTACCAAAATTCAAAATGTCTTCTCAACCGTTAATTTATCCGGTTAGACTAGAAGCCATTTTTTTTTTTTTTTGATATCGAGGTGGAAATCCTCATGGATGTCCTCCGCCCTGGGGTGGGCGGAGGGGTCTATCAGACTCCTACTGACTAAAACCACCCCGGTGTTCCGTCCCACACCTACGTCGGGGACCACGGGAACTAATGCGTCTTCCGCGATCCCCGACTTGTGCTAGCCCGCCTCTGCGGGCCTCCTCACGTTAGGGGGGAGTGAGATGCTAAACTTCCCCCCGTACATCACAGAGGCGCGCGTGGAACACAACGCGCCGCCATCCCGGGTCCTAAGAAATAGGGTGCGATGGATGTCCCCAGATCCATTGCCCCTGGACCCATTTAGGGGGGCCGGAAGCGGGCGTTATCCGCCCTCCGCCGACGCCCGGTGCGCCTGCTGCGGGCCGGGTGAGTGGAAGAGATCTCCCGCTCCCTTTCCGCAGCCTCCTTCTGCGACACGACTGTTTCGCAGAAGGTTACCACCGCGTCCCAGGACTCCTCGCTGCCGACCATTGACTCGACCACAGCCGGCAGCGACAGGTCACTGCCTACTCCTGAGATGAGGGCACGGCGCGGCTCCTCCCAAGCGGGGCGGCTACTCCCAAGCGGTAGACTAGAAGCCAGCCCCAACATTTATTTAGGAAAAGGCTAGGTAGATTTGATGAAGGATTGCTATTAATTAGCATAGAACAAGGAGCTAATTGGCGAACTTTGAAATATTCATTTGATACGTGATTTTTAAACTAATGCAATAGGGTGGAAGACAAAATCAAGAACAATCACTTAGGCACATAGTAACTGAACAATTTTTGCGAAAATCTTTTTGTCCCCTCATTTTTAGAGTGGGCTTGACGGGCGGGCGGATTATATTCATGTAATGGCATCCCCACAGATAGTCCTTAAAAGAGAAATGAGATATTTACTGTTTGATATAAGTCCTGTGTATAATATAATAAGAATAGTTACGATGTTATAATTAATTATGGAAAAGTAAAATGTATTTAATCATCAACAAATTATAGAAACACACAACAACAAACATAACACAAAAAACAACACAACAACAATTACAACACAATAGTTACAATTATATTTTCCATTATTTTTCTTTCCTATCAAGAGGTAGGAAAGAAAATTGTTATGGGTTATGATGTGTTTTTGTTGGTATGATTTTTTAGCTCTATTTATTGTCTCATTAGTATATTCATTGGTTATTATCTACATTCAACCTCATTATGATCTTTGTCAGCCTTGTTGGAACAAAGCCACAAGGCAAGTAAGTGAGCCTAGTGCCGAGTACGTATTTACTTAAGGTCTCCTCCCGTTCGTGACATGGATTGTTACTGACAAGAAATTAATCATAAGAGTATTTATAGGTAAATCATAAGCTAAATGTTATTGAAATGAATCATGCCCGACTCGTTACTAAAAGTAATGTAACGATTTGACGTAACTATTTGACGTAACTATTTGACGTCATACAAGAAATAAAAACGAGTAATCTTCATTTAAAAACAAATGATTCATTATCAGCCTATAATATTCCCACTGCTGAGACACAGGCCACCTCTCGGTGAGAGGGAGTGGGCCATAATCCACCACGCGGACCCAGTGCGGGTTGGTAGATGTCACATACCTTCGAATTTTTGGTTCTAAGACATGCCGGTTTCCTCACGATGTTTTCCGTCACCGAGTTTTGAGAGCGGTGGCGATGAAATAATTAAAAACAAAGTAAAGCGCCTGCTTGGGTTCGAATTCACAACGCGGCCGTTACCAATGGGTCACTACTGCTCTAATAACAAATGATTATTTATTACAAATTCAGACTGCCATGTAAATGAAAAATATATACTGGAGATAGCTTAATCTTACTCGATTTAATTTCTATCATGGTCTGGCAGTTTGAGTAATTTATGCGGCCTACACAAATGTTCTTTCTTTGGTATTGTTTGTCAAATCATTGAGCTCTTTAAATTCTGAGCTGAGCTGCATGATTACTGATAAATGCGTGCACTGATTGGACAGGTCCACTCAATCTGTGTGGTTCTTTACTTACAAGATCATTTCAGACACAATCCACATGCGGCTTCACATGATCTAACCAAGATTATGTCTGGATTTTAAGAGAGACTACCTGTGACCTCTGATTTTGTTTCGGCCTTTTTTCTCAACGTAGTCCGATAGACTAAATCATAAATAGGACATATCAATTTGAACCTTGCCACTATGTCATTCAGATGCATACATTAGGAGCTATAATAGATTAATTAATTACGAGTATTACAGTAATAACATCTTGACGACATAACAACCCTCCTTCAAGACAGTCGTAAACTCACTAGCACTCTCAAGACACACCGTCATCGTAAGGCCACTATCCCACTAGGCGTTTTACGAGCGTCGGCGTCTCTCGAACGTCTGCGCAGCGTCAACGTCGCGCAGACGCGACGTTGACGTGGCGTCGTCGCGTGACAAGCATTAACGTCCGCTGAACACGACGTCAATGTCGTGTCTGCGCAACGTTAACGTCGCGTTTGTTGGCAACAGGTGCAATCACTCCGTCCTGCTCTGTCCGTGTGGGTATGGGCGGGGGCTACGGCCGGCGGCCATTTGCACGTTGACGCGACGTTGACGTCGCGTTCAGCGGACGTTAATGCTTGTCACGCGACGACGTGACGTCAACGTCGCGTCTGCGCAACGTTGACACTGCGCAGACGTTCGAGAGATGCCGACGCTCGTAAAACGCCTAGTGGGATAGCGGCCTAACAGACCGCCGCACAGTGTCTCGAGTAGAACAAGCTAGGTGGACAAAATTATTTTTCACTATTTTTCTATAGCACTGTGTTAATTGGTTAATATAATGAGTATTTGGATAATTATCTCAAAATTTAAGAGTGGTTTTATATTAAATACAAAAAAAAATCTTTAATAATTATTAATAATAATTTAGCATCAAATTACAATATTTCATAAGAATAAATTAAAATAAAATTTAAAATTCACAAAAAAAGAAAACGTACAAAAATGAACAAAAAAACGAAAAATATAAAAAAATAAAAATCATGTAAGAACTTTGTTACAACTAATTTAATAACAATTTAATAAAAAAGTTAGTCCGATTCCTCAGAAGAGTCCTCTATGAGATAATCATCATTAATTACCGTCTAAGGCCTAGCCCATGGTACAGTTTCTGTCACAACAATGGGCTCCTCTGGGGGATAACAAGCTTGTTTTGACTTAACCAAGCTATAGTATGATGGCCACACATTATGTCCCGCCTTCATAGACCACTTCCTTGTCTGCTTATATGAGTGTGTTGTTGACTTAGAGTCGGCGTAGTAAGCTAATGTCTCATTGTAACTCAATTATCTCGACTCCACGGGCTTGGTATTTCTAAATGTAATTATATTTTCAGGACTTTCACTAATGTCTCTAATCACATTGGCAGCGTTTCGTTGCCCACTAGAACGCACAGCTACCTCTGCAGCTGTAATCAATTCACCGACACTTCGCGAATGCACAAGATCTTCAACCCTACGTTTCTTCTTCTTAAATGACAAGTTCTCAAAATCTTTTTGAGGCTTCCTGGCTGGACTTACATCTTGAAATGATGTAGAAGGTCCTGGCTGGGTAGTGCATACACAAAATTGTATGTCCTTTGCATTTAACTAACTTTCATTTGTAGTTAATAATCGCTCCTTTCACTTCCCTGCGCACAACCATTTGGCAGCAATTTTGTTCGATAAACTTGCTATTTTTATCTTAATTTGTCTCTGGCAATCTTCAGTAATATTGCCAAAATCAAATTTTTGTGAAAAAAATTAAAAAAGAAGCAAGTTTCTTTCGTCTTTCGTGTGCCTTAGCCACTCTTCAAATAACTCTTTTCTTGAAACGGAGTGAACCAAGTCTGAAAAAAATTAAAAAAAAAATGTTCTACTCCAGTGTGCTACTTAAAATAAACTACACTATAAAGAAGAAGGTTGCTTCTATAATATATAAAAAAAATTGCCCAGAAACAAGCGGGAACATGCTTTTCCTGAATGTTTGAAGTTATGAAACAATGAAAAAATATACCTTATTTTGAAAATATTTCAAAAAATTCTATCTCCGTAATGTAGACGAAATATAAATTATATCATGTGAAAGAATATAGTACTCACCCTTGGAAATAAAATCCATTACAAAAATCTTCCACAAAATCACAAGAAGTCACTAAAACGTATTAACCAAACTGTCGCGAAAATGCAACTGATTAATAAAATAATTTGCACTTACCCTCATTACCTGACTTTGAACCCTATGACTCATCAGTTTGGAATGTTAGATCAAAACAAAAATTGTAATCATGTGTGTCCGCGCACCGCACTGATGTTTAGATGTCTTAGCGCGTCACAAGCAAGCGATCTGCACCGCGACCATTCATTCGTCCTCACGTTCTTTCACACATTCATTCGATCTCCATTCTTAAAACACACATCATGTCGTTAGCTTGTGAAACCATACATTGTAAAGAAATTAGATTAAACGCATATTAAATTGGAGTCAGATTATTATTCATCGAACCCTGGGTCGAAACATGGTGACCACGACGTGATCAAGCCAAAATCAAGAAGATTCTGCGCAGCTATCGGCATATTTCAAATTGAATCGTCATAACCGAAAGCGGACTTTGTACTCGACGCACAGTGATTTGAAATACGTTGCCCAGCCGTTGAATTTCATCTTCTACTTGGATATCTTTGAAGAATCAACTTTAAAAATAGATTGGTTTCTTTACTCTGAGGAGAAACCGCTGGAAAATCTAGATATTGTGGACAGTCTACTTAATAGTGCCAAGGAGATACGATTGGAGCCAAAACCCATCGCCAGGAGATCATTCCAGAGACAGCTTGTAGCCCAGCCGGTCAGCTATATTGTGTACTTGGAGCGCCGCAGCCACGGAATCTAGCCAGGGAAGTGATCCATCCTTTATTTCCACTATTATTTTCCCAAATTTCCTGTCCTCTGTTTGCCTGAACATTGTGCACATTTCCTTCATTGGTTAAATTTTATTGCGAATAGCAAGTATTTTACACAAGCTAAATAGCTATTCATCATTAAAATAAAACTTAAAATCATTAATAAGTCGCACGCCGTGCAGCTCATTGGTTTTACAGCCACGTGCGCATGCGCATACTGCCAGTCCAAAGGTTAATCGGTCATATTTCAAAAAATCTAAACCGTTTTATTACTTTTAAGTTATTCATGTTTATTTAATTACACATTCCAGTGCATTTTGTGTGAGTGAAGCGCGTCCTTGAGAAACGGACCAGCTGCCGCTCGATGCCCATTGTTTCGTTCGGCGCGTTATCTATCGCCAGCCGATCCATCAGCTGATTAGTACCGTTACCTGTGATTGTAACTTTGAATCATCGGCGCCTGCGCTGGATTGCAATTAAGTATTATTTAATTATCTTTGTGTGTTCAATTGTGTATTGCTGAATTTTAACTAATTATGTCGCATACAAGTACGCGAGATTTACGTTCTAAATCACCTGTTGATAGTGTAAAACTTCAAGTTCCTGCTGCTAGCTATTCAAAATATGATTTAAAAGATTTGATTACAAAGCGCAGTTCAGTCAAAGGTCGCGTAACTAAATTCAATCATTTCTTGAAAGAATTAACTTCATTAGAAAACCCTACTGACGCTGAAGTGCAAACTTTAGTAAATAGGTTCGAAAGGTTTCGTGAATTATTTATTTATTTTGAAGATCTGCAATCAGACATAGAATTACTGAACTCCTCTGAGTTAGAAAATGAACTCGACATTAGAGACGCCATAGAAGGTGATTTTAGTTCGCTGATTGCAAAGGCTAAACTATTCATAGATGCTAATCTTCCGAAACCAAGTAGTAGTCCTGGTTCTTCTCATTCTTCTAAATGCTGCAGTAATAAACCTATGGGTTTTAAATTACCTTTGATTAAAATAGCGAAGTTTGATGGTAATTTCTTTAACTGGATGGAATTCCGTGATACATTTGTTTCTTTAATTCACAGCAATGACATGATTGAACCTATACACAAGTTTCATTACTTGAGCTCTTACCTTGAGGGAGAGGCATCCAATGTCATCAGCAACTTGCCTGTTTGTTCTGCAAATTATGAAGATGCCTGGAATCTCCTCTGTGAGAGATACAACAATGTTAAGCAGCTGAAAAAGAATCATTTTAATTCATTCTGTAATTTTCCACCTACCTCTCGAGATTCTGCAAAGTCTCTGCGATTTTTGATAGACCATGTCTCTAAGGGCTTACGTGCCTTGAAGAATCTGGGTGAGCCTACAGAGTGGTGGGGCGGTCTAGTTGTCCATTTGGCCTCGGCGAAGCTTGATAGCAGTACTATGTTCAAGTGGGAGGAATATATGAACACAATAGAAACTTCCCCCACGTTACAGGAATTCTTTCAATTTCTCAAGAATCGAGCTAATATTTTAGAGGCTGTTCAAAGTAATAAGTCTAGTTTGAAAGGTGAAACTAATTCTTCTTCTTCTCGTAAAGTTGATAAGTCTCACACTAAGTCTTTTGCAATTTCAGCTGATGCCGATGTATCCTCTGACGCGTGTATCCTGTGCAAAGGTAGTCATCGTTTATACGATTGTGCGTCTTTCTTGGCCAAGTCACCAGCAGATCGAGCCTCGGAGGTGATGCGATTGAAGCTGTGCCTAAATTGCTTGCGTAAGGGACACTCATCACGCCAATGCAGGTTAGGTCCATGTTCTACTTGTAATAGAAGACACAATACCTTGTTGCATCGGGAAACGTCTCAGCCTGTGAACACATCAAATGTGCACACGTCTGCATCCTCGACTGAATGTGCAGTCGAGCAAATTTCAAGTGTTGCTACTGATGACGTAGTTAGCATGTCGGTCAAAGCCGACCATAGTGTATTGCTTTTAACAGCTCTGGTTGAAGTTTTTAATCCAGTGACGAATCAATACACAACAATTCGAGCTCTGCTAGACAGCGGGAGTCAGTCGTCTTTAATCACTGATAGTTTGATAAATAAACTTCAGCTGACTCCTCAGCCAATCCAGGTCGATATTGTAGGTATAGGAAACATATCTACTTCTCAATCACTACAGAGGTGTGTAGTGCAAATTAAATCAAAACACAATGATTTTAAAGCAAATGTGTCTTGTTTGGTATTGCCTCAGTTGACAGGTAATTTACCTAAGAAAACATTTGATATTTCGCAAATCAACTTACCGCCTAATATTAAATTAGCCGATCCCACATTTAACAAATCTGCTAAGGTTGATATGTTGATAGGTGTCGATTTGTTTTGGTCGATTGTAGAAGGCGAGCAAATATTTCTCGGTCCCAACCAACCTATCATGCGTAAGTCGAAATTAGGTTGGATCTTGGCAGGCCCACTGTTCGTTCGAGATATTTGTAAGTCGCGAAACAAATCTATAAATTGTAATCATGTTGCTGTCGATAGTACAGATAATTGTATGTCAAATGAATCATTAGAAAAAAGGTTAGCCAAGTTCTGGGAGTTCGAACAAATTCCTCAGGCAAGCAATTTTGAGACTGAGGAAGAGATTGCATGTGAGAATCATTTTGTTTCCAATACTACCCGAAATTATGAAGGCAGGTTTATGGTTAAGTTGCCCCTTCATACGGAACCCAACTGCAGTGGCGTGCGGTCCATATAGGCAAAAAGACACTGCAGACCCTAGACTTAGATCTAGACTAGTTACTAATATTTCAATAATAAAGAAAATATGCTAAGTAATAAAATTATTCAAAAAGTTTAAACGCCTAATATAAATGAGAAGCAACGTTCATACGGTTCTATTAATGTACTCGCGACGCAAGCAGGCAGCGATCGAAAGTGTCTTCTTTTCATTCATAAATGTACGCATGTAGTAGTAATTTCTTCTACATTTTCGTGTCTGCACATTTCACACAGAAGCGAGCTAATAAAGCGAACTCCTGCGGCAGGCTATCCAATCGCGGGCTTCCCTGCGCCAGGGTAACCAATCACGGGCGGGACGCCCATGGGTGGTTATTGGCGCGCTGTGAGTATTATGCGATCAAGTTGAATATTACGTAGCCTCAAGCAAATTCCTATTCGCAATGATACAATTTTATTTGTCAACGTTTTAGTTGTCAAAATTTAGAAATCGTTTGTTTACGAAAGGATCCATATTGATTTCTTAGTGGAGCGCGCAGTTTTATGTTTTTATTTTGACTGAGTTTTGTTGTGATTAATTCATTTACAAACGTTAATATTTAGGTCGATTTGTTGCTTATTTCAACTAGTTTTTTTTTAACTGTGTTAGTTTTTCGATTTACTTAAGTACTACGCTTCTTGTTAGTTTTTTTTTTCAAAATGGTGTGTGTTGAAAATGTGTGTTTGTTAAAAAGTGTATCTAAAGGGAAGTGTACGAGAATTAACCCAGCAAAGAGGTAATGCAACTCGTAAGTTTCATAGTAATAATTAAGAAACATAAAACCGGCTGTGTTTTTGTTTACACACATTTAAATTATTTTGTTTTCCTTGCTAGTTTAGTAGTTCGAATACAGTGTGGAATTGTTCGGGATTTGCAGATTTATATGATTTCTATCCCGCGGCTTGCTCAAACATAAATACATTTGGTAATATTCGTATTGAGAGAAGTGTTACGAAGAAGTTTTACGTTTAGCGAAGTTTATTGTTACTATCCAAGCAAGCAGCGCATCGACAGAACGTTCATTTTCATTAAAACGTATTCTCACGTACCTATTTAAGAAACACACAAAGTCAACAACGAGTACAACATCTTTCTGTGCTTTCGACGGAAAAAGAATTATCATCATCAGGAAATCGCCATTTCAACCTTTTAAACCACCTAGTGAATTTTTCTTCACTAACTTGAGCAATTACGAGACACGTTTTTTTTTTTTTTAATTGCCTACCCGGTCATAAAACCCTGTGCACGCCACTGCCCAACTGTTAACAATATTAGTGACTTACCTGAGATAAAATCAAATGTATGTACAAATAATGATAACGATACAAATAGATTGATCAATTTCGGTAATTATTCTAAGTTTTCTAGATTACAACGTTCTTTTGCTTATGTACTTCGATTCATACATAATTATAAAAAATCGAATAATAAAATTACGGGTATTTTACAGCCTGATAAACTTAAAGCATCGTTAGAAGGGCTTGTGCGTCTTGCTCAAGAGGAACTTTATAGTTCAGAATTGAAAATGCTTCTTTCTCAAAGGACAATAAGTCCTAAAAATCCATTGTTAGCTTTAAGTCCTTTCGTAGATAGTAAAAATATAATGAGAGTTGGAGGCCGTCTAAATTATTCTTCTTACTCATTTGACAAACGTCATCCAATGTTGTTGCATGCTAAGCATAAACTTGTGAAATTGTTGTTTCAGCATGAGCACTTACGTCTTCTCCATGCTGGTCCACAGCTACTTCTTGCATCCATTCATGAATTCATCTGGCCTCTTGCTGGCAGAGATCTCGCACGAACCACTGCGAGACAGTGCATTGTTTGTAGGAAGGCTAGCGGGAAAACGTTAACTCCCATGATGGGTTCCTTACCGGAACAGCGTGTGAATCCCGACTTCCCATTTGCTAGCACTGGTGTCGACTTTGCTGGACCATTTTTGATAACAGATAGGAAGGGGAGAGGATGTAAAATTACAAAATGTTATCTTTGCATTTTTGTTTGTTTGCGATATAAATGTTTACATCTCGAGGCTGTGAGTGAGCTTTCGAAGGATGCTTTTGTACTTTCTTTGCGACATTTTATCTCTCGAAGAGGAAAACCTGCGGAAATATTCTGCGACAATGGTCGCAATTTCGTTGCTGCAGACAAGGAAATTCGGGACTTATTCTCAAGGCATGCTGATGATATTGCAGGCTTTGCTTCGGGTGAGGGTATCAAGTTTAAATTTCAACCAGCGTATGCGCCCCATTTCGGTGGCCTATGGGAGGCTGGCGTGAAATCTGCCAAGTTTCACTTGAAGAGGGTTTTAGGTAATGCACATTTGACATTTGAGGAATTAGCCACTTTGTTCAGTCAAATCGAGGCTATCCTTAACAGCCGCCCTTTATCCTCCTGTCCTGATGATCCTCAGTCCTTAACCCCGGGTCACTTCTTGATTGGACGACCACTAACTTCGATGCCGTCCCCTAATATGGAAAACCAAAATTTCAACAGATTGGACTGTTTTCAGCGACTGGAACAGCTGCGACAAGGTTTTTGGAGACGCTGGCAGCTAGAGTATTTAGCTGAGCTGCAACAGAGGTAGAAATGGAGAGTTCCCACTCGACCACTACAAGCTGGCGATTTGGTATTGCTTAAAGAAGAAAATGCTCCACCCATGTCTTGGAAATTAGGCCGTATTCAATCTCTGTTCCCAGGCAAAGACGGAGTGACTCGAGTTGCCGAAGTCAAGACAACTTCCGGCACTTACCGCAGAGGTGTGAAGTACCTATGTCCCCTGCTGGATGCTACAGAGGATGCTTCATTAGAGTCAGGTGCATCCAAGGCCCCGGAGGATGTCCGCGCACCGCACTGATGTTTAGATGTCTTAGCGCGTCACAAGCAAGCGAACTGCACCGCGACCATTCATTCGTCCTCACGTTCTTACACACATTCATTCGATCTCCATTCTTAAAACACACATCATGTCGTTAGCTTGTGAAACCATACATTGTAAAGAAATTACCAACTTGAAATTTTACAGAGATGTTGTTGAAGGGTTAAACTTTCGACCGATGTGAGTTTTTTTTTTAAATACATTTTTCGAGGCAATCCAACCTCAAATTGTAACTCAATTTTCACTAAAAAAAAAAGTTATTTAGTAAAAACGAATAGCACCATTTGGAAGAACATCTTAAAATCTATCGAATTATGTATTCCAATTTTTTTTTAGCTATTTCCCAATGCTTGTGAGCGAGTTGAACAGAACGTGTTTTATGCAAAAAAAAACCGGCCAAGTGCGAGTCGGACTCGCGCACCGAGGGTTCCGTACAAACCTGTAGGTATTTTCGGTTTAAAAATATATATATTTTTTAATTTTTATATTTCAGTTGATTGAATGTAAGGTAAATTCTGGTTTACGATTTATGACGTTTTAAAAAAAAACTACTCATTCGATCTTGTTCAAACCAATTTTCGTTGGTAGTTTACATGATAATGTACATCATATATTTTTTTTAGTTTTGTCATTCTCTTATTTTAGAAGTTACGGGGGGGGGGACACACATTTTACCACTTTGGAAGTGTCTCTCGCGCAAACTATTCAGTTTAGAAAAAAATGATAATAGAAACCTCATTACCATTTTTGAAGACCTATTCATAGATACCCCACACGTATGGGTTTGATGAAAAAAAACATTTTTGAGTTTCAGTTCTATGTATGGGGAACCCCAAAATGTATTGTTTTTTTTCTATTTTAGTGTGAAAATCTTAATGCGGTTCACAGAATACACCTACTTACCAAGTTTCAACAGCATAGCTCTTATAGTT
The DNA here is from genome assembly GCA_932294355.1 of Aporophyla lueneburgensis. NCBI lineage: Eukaryota > Metazoa > Arthropoda > Insecta > Lepidoptera > Noctuidae > Aporophyla > Aporophyla lueneburgensis. The sequence goes on along the minus strand of OW028758.1, from coordinate 6,671,209 downwards.
TCGGAATAAAATGGCTGTGACATACGGACGGACAGACAGACAGACAGACAGACAGACAGACATGACGAATCTATAAGGGTTCCGTTTTTTGCCATTTGGCAACGGAACCCTAAAAAGCCGCTGCCAGCGCCGAGTGGCCCGCTTGGCTTGGACGCTCCCAAATCTACTTTGTCAGTCAATATCAATTCTTCTTGATTGCCGCATCAAGGCTATCAACGAAAACTCTCGATAAAGTAGCCACGCAGTAAAATTAATTGAACCGCTTTTTGTTATCTGCGGTGATTGTCTTCCTGCTTATCGTTGCTGATTTACTAATCTTAGTTACTTCGTAATAGTCATTTCTACGAAGGTAAGAATTTTGAATGACTCAGAACACTGCGGATGGTTAAATAGGTGATAAATCCATTTGAAGCCTGATGAAGTAAGTTTCCGACATAAAATATATTTAGGAAATAGGTATAGTAAATGAAATACTGATTATTATATGTAAAATAATGAAATACGTTCAAACAATTTCTTTACCGAATTGATGTCTCTAAAAGAAATGATAAAATCAGTAAATAAAATTACACAAACACTTACTTTGATATGAAATCAGGTTACTTCAAGTGCCTCCATTAGTAAATATTTCTTAAGAGATGTTCTCGCAGGCGTTAAAATAAATCGAATTCTTGTACGCCACCTCCCTTGGCACTAAATTTTTTTTTAAATTTTCATCAAAAATTATTTCATAATTTTTTCGGGTTCGAAGAAGTCTTTCCAGAGAATCCTCTTTCGGCGTTTGCTATTAAATAACTTGCGGATATTTATGCTTTAATATATTTATAAAAACAAGCAAGAGCTATGTACAATAGTACCAAAAATTTCAGAGTAAAAGAGGATTCAACCCTCGAGTATTCAACGCTAACCATAAGAGAATCTTGGAAAACTTTCGAACAAAAATCCCGATTTTGTTAAACAACTGTGCAAAAGTTTTCTCTTAATTACTCATCGGGATCAGAATTCACTGAACCGATGAACCGGCAATTCCTTTCGTCACTTAAGTTTACTTAGTCTTCATTAAATGTCATAGTATGTCTTTCGCTTTTCGCATAGTATGTCTGTCTACTTCGCTCTTAGTGTCAAATTCAATTGTGACCAATTTGAGAGAACTCAGCATAGTAGCTAATTGAATTGGCCCTTTAATTCCCGTGGCTTCCTCAGTACACCCCGCATTGATGAAATTAAACTCGTTCGAGCAATGAAAATCTTAGAAAGAAAAGTTACTTCATCATTCTGCGTACCTAGTCCTCGATATTATTAGACATTTCTAGTGTAGGTACTTATTTGACTTGCAGAGGTATCCGCAGCTGTACTGTCCTTTTATAGTGTTGTAAATAGTTAATTGGATAAACAAGCAAAATTTTTCGGACTTTCCCCATATCTGTCTTTGGATCTAGCGTGCCATGCATTTTCAATTTTCTCGTTGTAAATATATCTGAAGGAGCCTCCAAAAACCTCCAGCTTGTAAAATTTTTTGCAACATTCAGTCTCTCAAAATAACTGACGAAATAGAAGATGTAATTTTTACACTTTACAATGTTAAAATTGGTTCAAAATACTTTGTCAAAATTCGGACACACCCAGAAGCTATCCATACAATAAAATTTCAATTACTCATAAAACTGATGGACGTACGAATCTACATTAAATCTGTCGATACTCATAAAATAGCTCGTAAGCAAATGAAATGGCTATAATTCCTGAAATTGGCCGTTAATCTACAGATAGGATAGTTATTCTAATGGCAATAACTTTTAGTTAGTTTTAAATGTATCGTATGAGTAATTGAACCTTACTCCGACCAATTTAATTTGAAGAGTAGTAGTTTAGCAATCATTTGTTATAAAACATAAACGAATCCAGAAGATTGTGAGATAAACCATTATTTTCTTCTTAGCGTTTCGATGGCAATTTAAAAAGACTCGGCGACAAATTAATTGATTACGTGTTTGACGCCATCAGGGGGCCGATTCTACTAACAAAATTGTGCAAAAATTGCAATAGCACCGCGACTGGATCACAACTTTTAAGGGTTTTCTCATTCTGCTAATGGACAACGATCCAACTGCGGCTACGTTTTAGTGGACGCCAACGATCGATCGAAACAATGTAAAAATCTATTCTGCTAACAAAGTCGTACATGAGCGTGACGTTTAGTCACATTCTGCTATTATTTTGACACTCGTTCTAATCGAATCAAAGCTGAATTTCGGCATTTCATCTGTCAAAATTAGCGGTTGAACATAAGTCAGTAAAATGCAACTTTTACCGCATCAATCTAGGATTGCTTTAGTTTTTTTTCCTAAAAATATAATGTTTATACGGATTTCATTGAACTTGCCCATGTGGGTGACGTTGGAAAGATAAGAGGAAGAAATTTTGCGTCAAGAATATGCAGTAATGCTTTGGCCCTTACGGATCGTCAGTACGTTATGACATACCAATTCTCCAGAGACCTCATAAGAGCTTCGATTGACGAGATCAGTGACCACACATGCCCTTCAATCTTCGTTTTTACGGTATTGATACGGAAAAGGTAACATAGTTACAGTGTGTTACTACGTGAAACACTATTGACTCAATCTTGGACCGCAACTTGCACCGGCTTTTTATGTACCTGCTTCGTACCAAACACTGATAGGCCAGCCGCAATGTATATGCAGTGTCAAAACTTTTAATTTCTTGAGTTTTAGTAATAAACTAGCTACTGTCCACAACTTCATCAGCGTCTAATTTTGCTCCTTTGAACCTTCCCATCGCACCGCATTGCCTGTCAGTTTTCGTCCATTTTTTGTTGCTGCTCCGCTCTTTTTTATTGTAACGTAATGTTATATAGCCTATAGCCTTCCTCAATAAATAGGCTACCCAATACAAAAAGAATTGTTTGATTCGGACCAGTCGTTCCTGAGATTACTGCGTTCAACCAAATAAACCAACTCTACAGCTTTATAATATTAGTATAGATATAATGGAATATCAGGTATTTGGTAGTTAAAAAAAACACAAATTTACAGACTGCTCTTGTAACATAGTACGCCTATGTATTTGCAAGGCTAAGTTACGGCATAATAATGAGGGGAAACAGTACAGATGCACCAACACTGTTTACTGTTTAAAAGATATTTTTCCAAATCATAATAAATATACAACAGATAAATAGCTGCAAACCCTATTTTATTAAGCTAAATATTTTAACTCAGTCACTATACTCGAAATATGCAAATTTGCACATAAACACCAAGAATTTTACAATAAACGACAAGACATACAAACAAGACACACATTCTGATACAAAACATGACTAAACCTACCTACATCCCATCTAAAAAAACATTCAACAAGCCCTCTGGTAATGTCAATAAATGTATACAAGAATTTAAGTACCCGAATCAATTATTAATGAAAATAAACTCCATCTTCTCACTAACAATTTAAAAAATCTATTAATAAGTAAATGTTATATCAGTATTAGCAAACATTTCAGTGATAAATCCCTGAAACGTAGTTAAAATACCCAAAGCATGTTTTTTATTTATTTTGATTTTAGAATAAGTTAGATTATAAGTCCTATTCTATGTACTATATTTCTTTTGATGTGCCCGACAGGGTCCCACGATTGTAACTAAATGCAATGTTTACCACATAAGCATATACATTGTAGAATGCAATAAAGTATTGAGTATTGGAATGGTTCATCAAATCAAAACACAAATAATGGAACAAAGCATTTTTATTACTATATAAATTTTAACGTCAGACCACTTGAGAAGTAGATACTTAGTATTTCATCTAAAATAGTAGGGTCGTTTCACCACTCATGTTGATACCGTGTGCTAGATAGAAATACATAATATATTAATATTGCATGCTCAACATTGTAAGTGCACAACAGCCAACAGTCAGCAGAATGTCTGCCTGTATCGACCACAAGCAACTCTTGAGTCAGAAGTTGATATTTGGGTGTACCTAAGTTAATGTTCCTGAAAAATATATATTGTATTTATGTTAGAAGGGGCTAACTAATATTATGATTTTTCTCATTGGTGTGCAAAAAAAATGCAAAATTATGTCTTTCCCCGCAGAGTCAACAGGTACAGTATGTGTTTTGCAGATTGCCATGGAATGTAAATATCCCTGTATCCAGATTTCCATATTGAATAAACAGTTTAAATTCTTTCTTGCATCATCAATACACACTTTCCTCAAACTGCATCTAGATGGTTTTACTGAAGAAATTGAAACTTTCTTAAGTTATTTCAAATCTGGAACAGTCTCGGGCAACATCTTCACACATTGTGTTGAAATCTTACTGAACAGTTAATAGCACATTATATTGTATTAAATGCTGTACCATCTTCAAGATTCCATTTTCATTATAATCCTTCAAGTACACACATGAAAACTGAAATATCAATTTCGTGCAATTAGAAAGAAACGGATTAACTACCCTCTCATAGAGAGGAGGCCTGTATCCCAGCAGTGGGAACATTATAAGCTGCTTATATATGTATGTTAAGAGGAATAAGAGTATTAACTAAAGCAATTAAAACTCTGTGAACTAAATTAAATGTGTTGTTGTTAGTTGACAGTTGACACTTGTCATTCAGCTATGTCAGATAGTGATGCGATTCGATTTTGTTTAACTCGTTACTCAAGTTACTAAAGGCTCGAGATCATTTTATTTATTTATTTTCTCAGGCGTTGTCAGTCGATGTAGTCTTGTTTAGATAAGTATCACGGAGTCTTCAACTACATCAATTCATAATTCAATATTACTAATATCGTGTAACTGTCAAAATAATGTGATGTACTGAATCAGGGATGTTATATAAAAGAGTGATTATGTTTTGCATTATTCTCTAAGTATTAGTCAGTTGATAACGTGTAATTTGTCATCGTATCGTCATTATTTATCAGATTGACAGTGGAATGTGAGAAAGAGAAAATGCTCCCCGCACATCAAGAGTCGATTGTAGCCCCAACATCGATCGGATGCCACATTTTGAATTTTGCTATGATTATTTTCTTTTAAGTTATTATTTAATGTCTCGTTTTTAACTAACAAAGCTGCTAGAAACCTCCCTAAAGGGAGGTACCTACTCTCGATTCAAGTTGAATTAAATTGAGAAAATCAGTGCCTGACGAATACTAGTAATAGCAACATCACTAGCTAAACTGACAAGCCACCAAAAACTTCAATCCGTTTCACGATGATTTTTAAACCACTTTAAGCGAGAGTAAGCGAACTTAAAAACGGGATTAAACACCTACACCGTCAATAGTATTTTTTTTTAAATCAAAACAGATTTGGTTTCTACCTCGAACTGTAATTAGGTACATATATACTAAAAAAAATCATAACATCGTTAAAAACGGTTCAATAAATGATTTTTTTAGGTAAAATACGATTAATAGAAGTTCCCTTCGAGTCTTTAACATAACCGAAAGGTTTAATTTCACAGCTTTAGCTAGTTAGGGACGTAGAACGAAACGTTCTTCTGAGTTTTTGTTATATAATAAATTAAAATGTTGTATTTTTGTAACAACAAAATATCAGTACAAAACTATAATTATGGTCAAGATATCTTTTTATATTAGAAAATCCTTTATTGCCACTTATTCGTGTTTAGTGACATTTTTAGATTCAACTTTTTCCTTTGTGGTAACAATAAAACATACTATTTGGCATGTTGGTAACACAGGAAGCCCACTCGTATGTTCCCGTAACAATTCGGTTGCGATACGGCGTAAGTTTAGTTTCCCTTGTGCTTAACAAATAGTAGAATGACTTTACAGGACATTACCGACCTGCGATCGAAATCTAACCCTTGTGAAAACACAATTGAACGTGTAACTTTGCAAATTAGTGGAATCGCCCCCCAGTTCTTGTAGCATGCAGATTAGAGGACAACACAGGGCACGATGTTTTAACTCATAGTCATTTCATCACCATCATCAGCTTTTCAGCCGTAAGACATCCACAGCTGGACATAGGCCTCCCTCGAACTTTGCATCACCATTTATTCATTAACAATGGATCTGTACCTGAATTTACAAAAAATAAATTATACACAAAACAATAAGGAAAAACTTTGATATGCAAAATCAATTTAAATTACGTATATCGTAAAATAATCGTAAATAGTAATAATCAGATAGCATCTACAAATTTTCAATGGCGTAAATACAGTTGTGCACTAGGAATTGTTTTTATTTTGAAGGCATGATATTGATTGATTATTTTCTTTTAAGTTATTATTTAATGTCTCGTTTTTAACTAACAAAGCTGCTAGAAACCTCCCTAAAGGGAGGTACCTACTCTCGATTCAAGTTGAATTAAATTGAGAAAATCAGTGCCTGACGAATACTAGTAATAGCACGTAGTTGTGCACTAGGAATTGTTTTTATTTTGAAGGCATGATATTAATTGTATTTATTTTATTTTTAATGAACTGTGTCGCATTTTTTGTGGAACACCACCACATTTACACTCTAAAGCGGAGTCGTGAATGTCTCTGTCTTTATAATATTGTACACCACAATTCATAAGTTGTACCTATCAGTAAACAAAGACAGTAAAAAGCCAAATCAACCTTTAATTCAATAGCACAACAACAAAGAACCCTATTAACTTTCCATTGTCAGTTAACTAAATAATTTCCCAATACATCTTCGAAGGAAACTGATTAAATCTAATGGAATGTGGCTTTACTTGGCACGTTTACAGGTTATAACTCCTAACTCCTGGCTCAGCTATCGTAATGGAAATCTGGAATCTGTCTTTGAATAGCTAAGATGTGTATGTGTTCTTTACCCTTTAAACTGTGATGAGACAAACAAATGAACCAATAGGTAAATAATTTCTTTACTTCTATTGTACCTCAAGAAGAACAACTAGATAACTCTTATTTTCTTAGTGACGCTTGTGTTAAAATTACAAATTATTTAGTTCTAAAGAAGTTACGATTTCATTATTACATTTTACAGGATTTAACACAGCTAACTATTTACACTAGGTACTAAATTAAATGACAAAACCACTAAGGCATCGAAGTACTCGTACGTATCGCTGTCATCCGGAAACGTGCCCAGAAGACTGGCAGCATTGCCACGTCGAATGGCAATGCTAATTCTTTGGCCAAAAGAACGACCCAGCCCTCTGGAAAATGAGCCGCTACATTACACGCGCGGATAACCATAAGTTAGTTTGTGCTGATTATGACGTCATCAACACGACGCGGTCGTTGCGTCACTTCAGATTTCCGGTCTATTATTTCCCTGGATGGTAGTTGGAGGTAGTGATGCAGCATCCTTTCTACTTTTTGAAATAAAATTTAACAAATAGGTAGATATTTTACCGCAACATAATCATCCAATTCCACTCAAACTGAATTTAAATTATTCCTATATTTATCTCTTTCAACCATTCCCTATGTTTATGAAATAACTTAAATAGTACACCCATCTCTCAAGGGGTTGACTAAATACTTCAAAAAAGAATCAATAGCTTCTGCATAATGATCTTACTTTTACTGTCAAGCGTGGAGATTATGGCAAAGCCCCCCAAATTGGTCTAGGCCTATGTCCAGCAGTGGACGTATTACGGCTGAAATGATGATGTAACTGAGTGGAGTAACGGAGACGAAATGAATTTGAACATGCATTAAAGTATGTAAATGTTATCTATTAATAACTATGTATTGTATTTTGATTATTTAGTAACATAATTTAACGCATACCAACGCTAAAAAAAAAACAAAATTACATACCGATACCATTATACTTCGAAAAATAAATTTTCAAAGTTACTTTATGTAAAGCGGGACAAGGTTTTTCTGTATGAAATTACTTCGGCCACAGTATTAAAATTTTAAATTATGAAAAATCTACTTACTTATCGACAGTTTTAATAAAACAAATGGTAGTTCAATAGTTTTAGAATTAGGGTAAACTGAAATTTACTGAAATTTAACTAGCAAATAAAAATAAGCAAGCTGGACGCGGAGAGCGTAGCAAAAGTACAATTTTTTTGAATAATACCCATATAAGTCCTGTGTTTAATATAATTCTTGATAGGAAAAAAATATTATAGTTACGATGTGTTTTTTGTTGGGATGAAATTTTCATTCAGGTCTGGAGCAGATATTACATTCATTGGTGCATATTCTACGTATCTACAATCAACCTCATTATGATCTTTGTCAGCCTTGTTGGAACAAAGCCACAAGGCAAGTAAGTGAACCTACTGCCGAGTACGTATTTATCTGAGGTCCCGATCGTGACATGGATTCTTTTTAACAAAGAAATTAATAATAAGAGTATTTATTGGTAATTTTGTTGAGATAAATTATGCCCAACTCGTCACTAAAAGTAACGAAACGATTCGACGTAACTATTTGGCGTCATACAAGAAATAAAAACGAGTAATCATCATTTGAAAACAAATAATTATTTATTACAATTATTACAAATTCAGACTGCCATGCAAATGAAAAAATATATACCGGTGATACCTTAATCTAACTCGATTTAATTTCTACGACTCCTCATTTAATTTCTATTATGGTCTGGTAGTTCAAGTAATTTATGCGGCTTACACAAATGTTCTTTCTTTGGTATTGTTCGTCAAATCATTGAGCTCTTTAAGTTCTGAGCTGAGCTGCATGAATACTGATAAATGCGTGCACTAGTTGGACTGTGTGGTTCTTTCCTTAAAAGACCATTTCAGACACAATCCACATGGTTTTCACATGATCTGAACGAGTTTTTTTTTTTTTCAGGATGGCAAAGCATCAAATGACTTCTCCCGCTATGGGTGGAGCGGGAGGGCGTGTCAGACTTTTACTGACTAAAACCCATCCGTGTTCCATCAGTTGCCCATGTGCCAGGGTCACGGTATCTCTTTCGAACAATCACGCGACCCCGGCAGGTCTGACCAAGATTATGTCTGGACTTTAAAAAAGACTACCTGTGGCCTCTGAGTTTGTTTCGGCCTTTTTTCTCAAAGTAGTGCGATAGTAAACGTTGACCACATAATATGATTAACATGTAAAAGTGTTTGTACAAACCTACTTACAGAAATGAAATCATTTATCTTTTAATAGTCTGAAAAGTGTGTTCTCACTTTCCAGCAAACGCTTACTCGTGCATAAATCAATAAACTGTGACAGTACAACAGCTACAACTACAAGCGGGTTTTACGCAAAAATAAAGTTACATTACTATTAACAATTTAAAAATTCGTAAGGCCGACTATGAAGCAATAAACAAGCATTTGAAGGATAAGGACTGGGAAGAGTGTCTGGGATGTTATAGTAGTGTTGACGAAATGGTGGAAGTTTTTACAGCGTTATTGGATCAGCTATCAATACTTTTGTACCTATCATCCGGAAGCAAAGTAGTAGTGTTCCAGTATGGTTTGATAAGAAACTTCTTAATCTATTAAAAGAAAAAAACAAACTTCGTATTAGATATAAAAAGTACAAGAATCCCCTTGACATGCTATCACTCAGATTAATCTCTAAACGATGTGATAATTACGCTAAAAACTGTTACAATAGTTACATTGAGAGTACAGAAGAATCTATTGCCAGATGTCCTAAAATTTTTTGGTCATATGTCAAGAACAAACGTGGTGGGAAAGTTCATACCCAGCATCAATGAATAATGGCCCGATTACATCTTGGAATGGAGAAAGAATATGTGAGCTATTTGCTTTAAATTATAGCAGCATTTATAAAGAAGAAACAACAGCACCTGCAGGTCAAAACTATGTAGCCTCCCAACACCTAGAAGCAGTAGCCACACAGTCAGACAGTATAGCTTCTGTGGAGATCAAATATGAAGATGTTGAAAAAAACTAAAAAGCCTCGATATTGCTAAGGGGGCAGGCCCAGATGATATACCGCCACTGTTTATTGCCAGATGTGCATCTAGCTTGGCTTTTCCTTTGGCGAAGATTTATAGGGCCTCAGTCCGATCTGGCCAATTCCCTAAAGAGTGGAAACAGGCGAAAGTAGTACCTATCTACAAGAGTGGAGACCCTTGTGACGTAAAAAACTATAGACCAACATCCATCCTTTCGATCTTTGGTAAAATATTGGAGTCGTTGATTTGTCCACATATTCAACGCTATTTTTCCAAGTTCTTAAGTGACCATCAGCACGGCTTTGTAAAGAAAAGATCCACAAGTACCAATCTGGTGTCCTTTGTTGAAGCCTCATGCAAAGCCATGGATAAAGGTATACAGGTTGACGCTGTTTATACGGATTTTAGCAAGGCGTTTGATAAGGTCTCACATAAACTGCTTGTTAAAAAACTAGCTACGTACGGCGTCACCGGTAGTCTTTTAAAGTGGTTTGATTCTTATCTGGCTGGTCGGGAGTTTTATGTGGTTGTCAATGGGTTTCGGTCAGGTAGGTATGCAATTGCCTCGGGTGTACCGCAAGGTTCCCATCTGGGCCCAGTATTATTCATCATATTTATAAATGACGTAACATCGTGTTTTCGCAATACTAGCATATTTCTTTTTGCAGACGACCTGAAAATTTCAAGACCAATTAGGTCTCAACAGGACGTATACCTAATGCAGGAAGATATCGACCGATTATCTACATGGTGTTATCATAATAAAATCTCGTTGAATAGTTCGAAATGTAGCCACATAAAATTTACCAGAAAAGTAAATACAGTGAATTCGGTGTACAAAATAAACGGAGTGAACTTATGTGAGGTAGATATAGTTCGAGATCTGGGAGTTATCTTGGACTCTAAACTCACATTTATACCACATATCGAGAACATAATCAGTCGATCACAACGTATGCTTGGATTTGTCATTCGTAATGGAAAGGTATTTCAACGCCCACATACTAAGTTAGCTCTATACAATAGCCTTATAAGAAGCATCCTGGAATACTGCAGTGTGATATGGAGGCCTCACTACGCAACCCACTCGCTGCGGATAGAACGAGTCCAAAAAAGGTTTATCCGATACCTAGGGTACTCAAAGGGAAGGCAATTCAAATATCTCTCCTACCTTGATAAACTAGGCTGCTACAAAATGAGTAACCTGGAAACTCGAAGGGAGCTCTTGGATTTGAGATTCGTACATAAACTGCTCAATAACACCATTGACTGCCCACAATTGGTATGTAGGTTCAATCTCAGAGTACCCCGTAGACCACCTCGCAAACCTATAACACCCTTAGTTCCACCTCTTCGCCGTACAGTATCTGGTGCTAATTCGCCTATACCCCGCATTTGCAAACTCATAAACGAACGCAGCGACTTGGTTGACGTCCACGCTGACTCAATATCGACGTTTGTCAGACGTAATTAGTAATGGTTTTTTTTTTAAACATAAATATCTAGAATTTAAGTACTTTAAGTGTTTAAAATTTAAGTTATAATTACAAAGAGCATTTTGCATGCGGTGTTTGCCTGTAATTGGACAGGCCTGGACAGGCCTGTTGGTCTAGTGGTTAGTGACCCTGACTGCTATGCCGGAGGTCGTGGGTTCGATTCCCACCCAGGACAAATGTTTGTGTGATGAGCACGATCATTTGTTTTGTGTCTGGGTGTAATTTATCTATAATATGTATGTATTTAGAAATATATAATTATGTTTATCAGTTGTCTAGTACCCATAACACAAGCTCTGCTTAGCTTGGGACTAGATGGCGTTGTGTGATAGTTGTGGAATATTATTTTTATTAATTGGTTATGCAGTTAGATTTAAGACACTATTACTTATATGTTCCTACCTGTATAATATCTGTAACAACTGTTGGTGAACCTTAATTAAATAAATAAATAAAACAAAATGACGGTTTCTCACCCACCCTCTAATTCATAACATAGTTTATATCCTAACCTACTGTTCATATCCTACCTATTGTTCATAACCTATTTATGTACTAGTATACCTCTTTTATTTATAATTCGTAATGATATATTTTTTATCATCATTCCTCTCAACCAAAGCAGCTGCCATCTAATGTCTTCACTACCATTGGATCACTGGTAGAGAATGCCTAAGGCATTAAGCCCGCCTTTGTACCTTTTTGTATGCGAAAAGTTTAAACAAATAAATATCACATGTATTATGTTTCGTCCCGTTGTTTACTCTATGCGCCTAACGGAACGCGCCCGAACGGAGTGACATCTCACTTGTCAGTTTTGACTTTGACACTTGACACTTCTCTTGGGTTTTGGCTTGAACAAGGGAAATCGTCGCCGTGTTGAGTTTCGCGACCTTTTGTAAATTAATCCTTTTAAACCGATCCGTTTGTGACAATTAGTCGTGATCCAATTGCTTTGATTGTAAATAACCCCCCTTTGACGTAATAATACGGGTTATCTTTTGTTGAAACTGAAGTTACTTTGAAGTGAAAGTGACCTTATTGGAAACCGCATGCTGTGATTGCCTCCAGCCTCATTGTTGCGGCCTGTATCCTGGAAAACCCATTTACAACGTCACTACGTGATACATATACACTCACTTACATACATAAATCCAGGTAGGCCCCAGAAGCAGGTGTTCGTCTACCACAGGTGAGTTATTGGAATTATATTGTCTGCTTCGCGTACGGCGGACTAGTTCGTTCTGTTACATCCCTATTTTATACTAGTAAACGCTGACACTAACGCCAAGTCAGCACCGGCATTCCTGGGACTTGATTTGCAACGGGCCTCTAGCCAGTTCGGGTTTGGCACTCAATTAGTTGGGACGTTTACCGGGTTTTCCCAAAATATATTGTAATTAATCTTAGAAGGTAAAATAAACCTTTTTTTAAAAGATTCCGGAAGTTTCCTTTCTAACATTTGGTGGTAGCGGTGGGATAAGGCATCCCCAGTGTCCTAATAATAAACGGTAAATACGTCGGCGGAAATAAAAGTTGGTGTATCTGTGATCCTAAAAGTGCCTAGTGATTGTGTCGCCTAACAAACATCTCAACCCGAACTCATCACATCGAAGGTCGACACTATTCGACCTGGTCCAAAGCTGCATATCGCCACTCCGGGTCCACTGCGTCATAAGTGGTATTAAGCAGTTGGGTAGCACTTGCGCACCCAACCCATATTGTATCCAGCGCCGACCCTACGGCAACCTTCGGCTTCTTATCCATACGTCTAAGGTAGACGTAATCCAGCATGAAAAACTCCTACAAGCTGTTCCTGTAAGTCCAAATTACTCTATTCAGTGAATTTTCAGTGAAATTCGTGTGTGTTGTGTGTAAAGTTCGCGTATATAGCGTCATAATCGTGTGTTAACTTAAAATAAGATTAGTTTTAAAGCATCTATAATTAGACTCAAGGTAACTTTGTTAAGAGGCCTACGCTTCGATCTCAGTCGTCCTTATCAGTTGTGCATAACTCTCACATCCGAGCAGAGTCAACGTAATTCTCAGAAGTAGATAACGTTTTATAAGTCCATATCGGTACCATAACGCCACATAAATATGTCGAAATCTGAATTTAGATTCAGATTTCGACATATTTATGTGGCGTTAGAGACGTTAAAGAATTTAAGAGTTAAGAGTTAAGAGACGTTAAAGAATTGAAAGGTGATGAGGAAATTCCACTAAGTGTTGTGTTAAAATTTATTAAACCATTTAACGGTGATAGGGATAAGCTAACAGCTTTCCTAAGGAACTGCGATAGCGCAATATCCTTGGCGTCTCCTCAACAGGAAGACGTCGTCTTTAAATATGTATTAAGTCAATTAGAAGGCAAGGCAGAAACTGCGTGCTCTATTAAAGATTTCGAAACATGGCCATCACTTAAGGAATTTCTAAAAAACCAGTTTGGTGAACGTAAACATTATGCTCACCTGCTCACCGACTTACAAGACTGTAGGCAAGGAAACCAGGAATCCGTTAGTCAATTTTCTTTGAGAGTAGAAACCTGTCTGCCGAAACTTCTTACAGAAGTAACAGTCTCAAATTCGAGAAAAACCGAACTCCCGGGCAGATTAGCCGCGATGGAAGACCTAGCTCTTCATACATTCATATTAGGATTATCTCCAAGAATAGCGAATATTGTAAGATGTAGAGATTATAAGAGCTTAAATGATGCCATTAATGCTGCGATATCCGAAGACACACCTCAAGCAAAAGTATTTATTAAAAGCTACACCAACCGATCCAATACTTCTTCCAATGATTCCCCCTTCTGCAGATACTGTAAAAAAACAGGACACATCCTTGAAAATTGTAAATTGCGTGATTTCAATAACAAAAGATTTTCAAATGGTTCTCAGCCATTTACTCCATCTAAACCTTCTCGTGTAAACTTCACAGATAGCCCTGAGGAGGAGGGTAAAGACGAAGTAGATAAATTCGTTGATTTAAACTAAATTATGTCCCGTTTAAGTATCGCACGGGGCAAACTCCTTTTAATCCAGTCGATACTACACCTATCACTATTAAGACCAATGGACAGGGTAACCAGCCCCAAACTCACGGCCTTTCTGAAATCAGGACTACGCCGCAGGGTAACCAGCCCCACAAGGAAAGTCTGAACCCTTCTAATAGTAGGACTACGCCGCAGGGTAACCAGCCCCACAAGGAAAGTCTGAACCCTTCTAATAGTAGGACTACGCCGCAGGATAACCAGCCCCACAAGGAAAATCTGAACCCTTCTAATAGTAGGACTACACTGCAGGGTAACCAGCCCCATAAGGAAAGTCTGAACCTACAAACTAGTTCCAAACCTGAAAAAGAACTTAAAATATATGAAATCCTTACCGGGAAAAGATACTTACCTTTTATTATACTACAGACATCTGTGAACAAAAATCCACTTACTCTCTTGATAGATTCTGGAGCGACACTCTGCGTCCTGAAAAAGAAAAGTATAACAAATACCATAAAATTAGAAGATAGTGTCGTTACAATCAAAGGAATAGATTCTAAAAACGAAACTATGAAGAGTGTAGGAAGCTTTAATTTACAACTACAGTTCAATAAAGAATTTACTATAACCCATCCTTTCCAAATATTTGAGGATATAAGCCTACCTTATGATGGCATAATAGGCAGCGACCTGTTCACACTATATTAGTGTCGCATTAATTATCAAACAGATTCTTTAGAAATAAACAATCATAACATTACATTATCCTTTGATGAACCATCATATGTCATTGAACCTCGTACCGAAACGCTAATAGAGTGTTCAGTAAAAAACCCTGAATTAAAAGAGGGAATCGTATTGAATCAACATATTTCCGATTCCCTTCTTATATCAAATTGCCTTCTTAAAGTAAAAGACAATAATAGAATTAATGTGACAATTGTCAATGTATCCGAAAAACCAGTTCATTTAAACGCCAATCTTATGCTTACTTTAAGTCCATTTGACCCTACTCAATGTAATATAATACAACACTACAGATTGGTTAATAGTCTTGAAAGGTCCCTACAATTATCCTAATTACTACGAACATCTCATTTAAATCAGGAAGAATTACACCATCTTAATGATATATGTGATCAGTAGTCTGACATATTTCATTTACCAGGAGACCAATTAACATGTACGGATGTAATCCAACATGAAATAAAAACAAATTCCTCACAGCCAATCAACGTAAAATCGTATCGTTTTCCCGAAATACACAAGGAAGAGGTTAAGTCACAAATAACCAAAATGTTAAATCAGCAAATTATTAAACCCTCAAAATCCCCGTGGTCATCTCCTATCTGGATAGTGCCTAAAAAAGATGACTCCACAGGGCAAAAGAGGTGGAGAATAGTAATCGACTATAGGAAACTGAATGATATCACGATTGGTGAAAATTATCCAATTCCTCAAATCAATGAAATCTTAGACCAATTAGGTCAAAGTAAATATTTCACGACTTTAGACCTAGCTTCCGGTTTTCACCTAATACAAATGTCTCCAGAAGACGCACCTAAAACAGCATTCAGTGTGCCCCAAGGACATTTCGAATTCAAACGAATGCCGTTTGGTTTAAAAAATGCACCCACAACTTTTCAGAGAACAATGAACACTGTCTTATCCGGACTACAAGGTGTACATTGCTTCGTGTATTTGGATGATATCGTCATATACTCGCATGATTTATCTTCACATATTAAAAAACTTATCCTTGTCTTCGAAAAATTGAGGAAATTCCGCCTAAAGCTTCAGCCAGACAAATGTGAGTTCTTACGAAAAGAAGTCGCCTACTTAGGCCACATAATAAGCAGTGAAGGCGTTAGACCTAACCCTGATAAAATAAAATCTGTTGTAAATTATCCCGTGCCAAAATGTACTAAAGATATAAAATCATTTTTAGGTTTAGCATCATATTATCGAAGATTTATACCAGAATTCTCAAAATACGCTAAGTCCCTTACTACCCTTCTGAAAAAAGATACTCCTTTTAACTGGACCAATAGCCAACAATTATCATTTGAACAATTGAAAAAAAAATTAGTAACTGCACCAGTCCTTATTTACCCCGATTTTACTAAACCTTTTATTTTAACTTGCGACGCGTCCAATTATGCCATTTCGGCTATATTATCCCAGGGTATAATTGGTAAAGACCAACCAATCGCCTTTTCGTCAAGGACACTTAATAAAGCAGAATGTAATTATAGTGTAACGGAAAAAGAATGTTTGGCTATTGTGTATGGAACTAAAACATTCCGTCCCTACCTTTTCGGCCGTCAGTTTAAAATATTAACAGATCATAAACCCCTAAATTGGCTTTTTAACTGCAAGGACCCTGGATCCAGACTAGTCCGTTGGCGCCTTAAATTAGAGGAATATAATTATGAGATTCAATACAGAAAAGGTAAGACAAATACCAACGCTGATGCTCTTTCGCGGTATCCAATAAATCCTTTACGAAGCATAGAGCAAATTCAGACGAATAATACACTACCTAATAACCATCCAAATACTAATCCCGAAAATGTATCTACTAACCCTGACCAAATACTTACCGATGATGCCCCTCGTTCGCAGTCCTCGCCGCAATCAAATCCTGAAAGCCTAAACTTACCTGATTATTTTGTCCTCCCTGAAAACCTGGAACTCCCTGATGATTTTGATATACCTACCCCACAATCTAGTGATGTCATTAACGATGGTAGTACTTATTCTAAGTGCCTAAAACAATAAATAACAGATTAGTGACATTTGATACTAACATTCTTGAACATAATGAAAATCTTTTAAAGACAAAATCAAAACATATTGTGATACCTACCTCAATTGACTTCGACGAGTCGAACCGCTATGTATCTGAAATTATCGGTAATATGACTGAAAGTAAAGAATTCCTTGCACTAGAGAGAACTTTATACTCATTCTTGACATCTGAAAAAGAGAATACTTATTATTTATTAGTCATTAAAGTGTATCATTATGACACAACTACTTATGAAGACATTTTTAAAAGCCTGAAAAACCTAAAGAACTACCTTTTATCTGAAAATATAAATGAGTTCAGTATCACGGATTTCAGAAATCCTTTTGATAGCCATAGTTTTATAAAGATACATAATATAATCACGTACCTATTTCATAACACAAACATAACCATTCATATTTATAAAAATATTATAATGTATCCGACTATGAGCGAAATTGCCAAAATTATGCGTGAAAATCATGACATCCCTATTTCGGGTCACTTAGGCTCTAACAGAATGTTAAAAAGAATTCAAGAAAAATATTACTGGCGAAATATGCGCAGTGACATTGAAAATTATGTTCGTAAGTGTGTCCCTTGTCAAGCCAATAAAGCGCTACGCCAAACTAACCGTGCACCGATGCAGATTACAACAACATCGACGCAACCGTTTGAATGCGTTGCACTAGACATTGTGGGTCCCTTGCCTGAAGTTGGTAATGTTAAATTGAATTTATTCTAACATTACAAGATGACCTGACTAAATATTCAGCTGCTTATCCTATCTCTAATGCTACCGCAGAGGAAACCTCTAAATGTCTAATTCATTTCATCGCCCAATTCGGTATTCCAAAAACAATCCTAACCGATCAAGGCACAAATTTTACAGCCGAACTATTCAAGCAAACTTGCAACTTTTTAAAGATTCAACAGCTCTGGTCTACCCCTTATCACCCACAAACACAGGGAGCTCTTGAAAGGAGCCACTCAACATTAAAAGAATACCTTAAATCTTTTGTGGATGAAAACCAAACTAATTGGCCTAGATATGTTTACACAGCCATGCTCACTTATAATACGACAGTTCATAGTACTACAAATTTCACCCCTTATGAGCTAGTATTCGGTCATAAAGCACTTATACCCTCATCTATTTACGACTCTGCCTTAGAATCCACATATAATAATTACGTTAGGATTTTACAACAACGTTTACGAATTTCCAGGGAAAAAGCTATAGAAAACATACTGAAATCAAAAATAACTTCCAAAACTTATTATGATAAACATACCAAACCAGTAAAGTATAAAGCAGGTGATATGGTATACGTTAAAAATCATTTAAGACTCCGTAAAGCTTTATCACCCATATGGAAAGGTCCCTATAAAGTAATTAGAATAAATGGAAATAACACACTTACCTTATCGATAAACCGTCGGCATGTAAAACATCACTATGATGAAGTTAAACTTGCTGAAACGAATGATTAGTTTTATTATGTTATATTTAGTTATATAGATTAGTTTTATAACGTAGAATATTATTTCAGGATCGCCTCGGCGTGTATTTCAGTTATTTCAGCCGACGTAATAGAGCCGATTAAAGAAAGCACTGGAATCTATTTTGACCCTGTGGAAACCTTGAAAACTTCTAATAATCATCTCCATATATTAGTTCCGATTGATATTGGGTATATACAACCTCATATAGAAAATATTAGGATCACTTTAGGAACTGCTAGACTTATTTGCCAAGAGAACGAATTAAGTGTCTCAAAATGCCATAACTTTTTACAACCTTTAACATCTCGCCTTGATAATATTCTAAAAGATTATAGTGCTATATCTCACCTTATTCCCGATAGAGATAAGAGATCTGCGTGGCTTGCTGGTATCGGTTCCCTTTTTAAACAAGTAATTGGCACAATGGATGAAGACGACTCAATCAAGTATAGTGCCGCTATTCTACACTTAGAAAATAACGATAAGAAACTTTCACATCTCCTGAAAGATAATATTTTGATAACTAATACAGCATTAAAGAATTATAATGAAACACCTAGAATAATCCAAACCAATGAAGCTCGATTAGGCAATGCTATTGAAAATCTATCAGCCGTATTAAACAATGTATCTAATACACCTTATATAGAATCTAAATTGAATGAAATCTATAATGAATTGTTTTCTAGTTTACTTACTTTATCGTTTAGACTTGATGATTTTATTAATGCCATAATGTTTACTAAAAGTCACTCCATACATCCCTCTATCTTAACTCCAAAACAATTATATGAAGAGCTGATACATAGTGTTAAGGATTTAAATAAGAATAGTGAACTACCAATTACTTTAAGTTTAGATAGTATCCATAGTTCCATACGCTAATTGATTTATCTCAATTATCGTGTTATTTCATCAATAGTAAAGTAGTGTTTGTCATTAAGATTCCCTTAGTATATAAGTCAGAATACGTTTTATATAAACCTATCTCTGTACCTATCCCACATGATGTGAACCAGCCTCATTCCTATGCTATGATTATACCTCATTGTCATCATATAGCTATAAGTAAAGATAAATTAACATATGTTTGCCTTCAAGAATTAAATAAATGTATCAAAACTATTAATCAAATTTATGTATGTAATAACCCCGATGTATATTCAGTTCAAGATATGCCAACCTGTGAAACGGAAATTTTATGTAAAATTATAAATAAATTACCTCAACAATGTAAAACCAAATTAGTTTACGGAAATATAGATATTTGGGAAGAATTGAAAAACAATAAGTGGTTATTTGTCAAGTCAGAACCAGCCAAACTTACCCTTGAATGTAATTCTCAGTTAACAGAGTACAAACTATTAGGTACTGGTATAATCAGTATAGAGCAAGAATGTAAAGCTTATTGTAAAACAGAGAACTCTCACCTAAACCTTACTTTATTATAATTATTAAACCCATAATTTCTGATTTTAATCTTATCAGCGATCCTTGTTGCGACAGAGATAAGGTCATGTTACTTAAATCAAAACTAAAACCTTTGAAACTAAATGACTTACACCTTGAAAAACTTGTAACTGATTCAAATGACCAATTAATGTCAAACATTCATAAGATTATTAATGAACCTAGTCCGTTCATAAAATACGAATCCCATTATCCTGTTATTACCTATTGTATAATTGTATTTCTTTTAATTTTTATATTATATAAAATGTGTAAAAAATTCGGTAAATATCCAACTTTCAAAACTAAAATAGAATCTAATAATACAACTGATGAAGTCCAGGAATTAGAAGAAATTTCAGTCCCATAACTCCGCATTTTTCCCTGAAACTTAGTATCAAAATATAAGTTTCATCTTGTTGGGGGGGTTGTTACATCCCTATTTTGTACTAGTAAACGCTGACACTAACGCCAAGTCAGCACCGGCATTCCTGGGACTTGATTTGCAACGGGCCTCTAGCCAGTTCGGGTTTGGCACTCAATTAGTTGGGACGTTTACCGGGTTTTCCCAAAATATATTGTAATTAATCTTAGAAAGTAAAATAAACCTTTTTTAAAAAGATTCCGGAAGTTTCCCTTCTAACAGTTCGCCACTTCTTGCTCCAGGGCCCACGATTATCACGCTTCCACCTACTCGATCAAAATCCTATGGCTAGGGCTCTGGCCTGGCAGCGAACATTTTGGCAGCAGAGCGTGGTTAGGACATATAACCAACAAATTGGGAATTTACAGTAGGCTAATTACTTGGCAGTCTCGATAAGGAAATAGTAATTCACTGTAAATATTTGTTAACTATTATTGCTTGTTTATTTGAAATAATTAGTTTAAATTTTGTTGAGACGAGTAACTCATGTTGCCGGGGTCAACCGGGTTTGCATATGCTAACAGAGTTGGTTAGATTGGGCTATGTTATAACCTCTTGTTGTTGTATTTGACCTCTGTGTTGTCTTGAATGTCAGGAAGACATTAAAATATTGAGTTTTGTGCCATTGACATGGTTGTTTGTGAAAATTAATATTTGAGATTGGCATTTTGAGCATTAACATTGTTTTAAATTGGAATAAAGGTTTATTATTGTTGTACCATTGACACAGTGGTTTGTGAACTTAACATTTGGAATTGGATTTGAATTTGAATTTTTGAATTGAATATGAAATAGAATTTTGAACGTTGACATTGTTTGAATTGAAATAAAAGTTTATTTTTGTTATGTTTGGGATTGAAACCAATTGTTTGCTTGTATTTATTTTGTAATTGATTGATTGAACTTTGTTATTTAACATTATTTTGTTTGGTTTACCAAATTCTTTTGTTTGTGCAATGACATACAAATGGAAATATTGCAGTGCCGGACACCTGTCCAGGTCAAGCCGGAGACCTCGGTTGTTTCAGGTCCCAGACTATTGAGTAGATTGCCTACTTTGGAAATGCCACACTTTGACGGTCGCTTGGACCACTGGTTAGGTTTCCAAAACCTGTTTGAAAGTTTAGTTGATGCACGCTCGGACCTCAGACCCGCCCAAAAGTTGGCCTATTTGTTGTCTGTCCTAGACGGTGAGGCCCGAGCATTGGTACAGCATCTGTCGTTGACTGACTCAGCCTACCCTACCACTTTGGAACTACTCACCCGGCGGTACCAAAATAAACGTTGTTTGGCTGACGTTCATATTAAATTGATTTTGGGGTTACCCACAGTGTCTCGAGTAGAACAAGCTAGGTGGACAAAATTATTTTTCACCATTTTTCTATAGCACTGTGTTAATTGGTTAATATAATGAGTATTTGGATAATTATCTCAAAATTTAAGAGTGGTTTTATATTAAATACAAAAAAAAATCTTTAATAATTATTAATAATAATTTAGCATCAAATTACAATATTTCATAAGAATAAATTAAAATAAAAGTTAAAATTCACAAAAAAAGAAAACGTACAAAAATGAACAAAAAAACGAAAAATAAAAATTATGTAAGAACTTTGTTACACACTAAATTTATTTACAACTAATTTAATAACAATTTAATAAAAAAGTTAGTCCGATTCCTCAGAAGAGTCCTCTATGAGATAATCATCATTAATTACCGTCTAAGGCCTAGCCCATATGGCGACATGGCGGGTACGATTGTCGCAACCCAGTGCTGGGCACGCCACAATTGCGGCGGTAAGTCCCCTCTTTGAGGAGTGGATAGAGAGGCGCCACGGCGTCCTCACCTTCCGCCTGACGCAGGTTCTCACCGGGCATGGGTGCTTCGGTGGGTTCCTGTTCAGGATAAAGCGGGAGGATACGTCCGGGTGTTTCCATTGCGAGGATCGTCTGAAGGACACGGTGGAGCATACGGTGGAGGTGTGCCCTGCCTGGGCGGAGCACCGCCGTGTCCTCGTGGAGGCGATCGGCGGTGGCGACCTCTCGCGTCCGGCCCTGGTGCGAGCCATGGTACGGAGCGAGAGGGAATGGGAAGCCGTCACCTCCTTCTGCGAAGCAGTAATGCTCGCGAAGGAGGAGGCGGGGCGCGTGAGGGAGTGGCAGTCTCTGCGCCCTCACGCCCCTAGTCACCGCAGGAGGAGACGCCCCGGGCGTCGGGAGTCGATTGCGGACTCCCAGCCACCGTAGGCACGAGCTTGCGGGTGGCGAGCAATGGGTAGCTCACCGCCCGGTAAGGACCAGGCTCGGGTCGACGGCGCGCAGTGTTCCACGCGCGCCTCAAAGAGATGTCAGCAGCAGTGTAGGGGTCTACTAGGACCGATGCCTGCCGGGGTCGCGTGATTGTTCGAAAGAGATACCGTGACCCTGGCACATGGGCAGCTGATGGAACACGGGTGGGTTTTAGTCAGTAAAAGTCTGACACGCCCTCCCGCTCCGCCCAGAGCGGGAGAAGTCATTTGATGATTTCCCATACTGATAAAAAAAAAAAAAAAAAAGGCCTAGCCCATGGTGCAGTTTTTGTCACAACAATGTGCTCCTCTGGGGGATAACAAGCTTGTTTTGACTAAACCAAGCTATAGTATGATGGCCACACATTATGTCCCGCCTTCATAGACCACTTCCTTGTCTGCTTATATGAGTATGTTGTTGACTTAGAGTTGGCGTAGTAAGCTAATGTCTCATTGTAACTCAATTATCTCGACTCCACGGGCTTGGTATTTCTAAATGTAATTATATTTTCTGGACTTTCACTAATGTCTCTAATCACATTGGCAGCGTTTCGTTGCCCACTAGAACGCACAGCTACCTCTGCAGCTGTAATCAATTCACCGACACTTCGCGAATGCACAAGATCTTCAACCCTACGTTTCTTCTTCTTAAATGACAAGTTCTCAAAATCTTTTTGAGGCCTCCCGGCTGAACTTACATCTTGAAATGATGTAGAAGGTCTTGGCTGGGTAGTGCATACACAAAATTGTATGTCCTTTGCATTTAACTAACTTTCATTTGTAGTTAATAATCGCTCCTTTCACTTCCCTGCGCACAACCATTTGGCAGCAATTTTGTTCGATAAACTTGCTATTTTTAAAGAAGCTATTTGCTTGCTATTTTTTTCTTGAAGATTTTGGCAATCTTCAGTAATATTGCCAAAATCTAATTTTTGTGAAAAAAATTAAAAAAGAAGCAAGTTTCTTTCGTCTTTCGTGTGCCTTAGCCACTCTTCAAATAACTCTTTTCTTGAAACGGAGTGAACCAAGTCAGAAAAAATTTTTTAAAAAAATGATCTACTCCAGTGTGCTACTTAAAATAAACTACACTATAAAGAAGAAGGTTGCTTCTACAACATTAATTTTTGTTTATGCGAAACCCGAAACACGGGTCTAGTATTTTTATGTAAAGAATCTATGAAAAAAATTTCAAAACTGTATCATTAATAATACCTTGACCTTGATAAGTTACCTGGTTGTCCACGCAAAAACATATGCAGATCACCACAAACAGCTAGTGTACGTACCATCTCCGTAATGGACGTTTGAATACGAGAAAGACATGATAATTATCAAATCGAAACAAAACACTAAGGCCCGCGACTTGGAAGCGTAATTAAATATTTTTGGTACAAAATATAACATGGTGTAAAAATTATTGGAATCGATTCAGTTACTGATTCTGAACAAACTATATTCAGGTTTCGCATATACTAAAAATAATCTTGTATAATATATAAAAAAAATTGCCCAGAAACAAGCGGGAACATGCTTTTCCTGAATGTTTGAAGTTATGAAACAATGAAAAAATATACCTTATTTTGAAAATATTTCAAAAAATTCTATCTCCATAATATAGACGAAATATAAATTATATCATGTGAAAGAATATAGTACTCACCCTTGGAAATAAAATCCATTACAAAAATCTTCCACAAAATCACAAGAAGTCACTAAAACGTATTAACCAATCTGTCGCGAAAATGCAACTGGTTAATAAAATAATTTGCACTTACCCTCATTACCTGACTTTGAACCCATCAGTTTGTAAGTATATGACTCATCAGTTTGGAATGTTAGATCAAAACAAAAATTGGAATCGTATGTTTTGGGGTGTCCTTATCATTAGTTAATTATCATTTCCCGGAAAACGTGTCATGTATTTTGTCCACCTAGCTTGTTCTACGCGAAATACTGTGTTACCGGTCATTACGCGTGTCGCGCGCGCGCATCCACCGACGTTGCACGCGTGTCCTTACGCGGTAGGTACTGTGCGCGTTTCGCTACAATGGCGAGTACGATACAATGTGTGTCTTGTAAAATTGTGATCGATGAACTATTGTCATACGTGCAAAACAAAGTATCATTGGTTGATGAAGCGAGCTTAGTTCGAATACTATCGTCTGCTTTTACTAGCGACGAAATTGAAAAATCAAAAACGTTACTCTTTGAATTGGTTCCCAGTGACTTGCTAAAAACGGTGCGTAAAGGAAAGGGCAAAGAAAATCGAGTGTTGAACGACATAATTAGTGTAATTAAAGTGACTGATCCTACCCGATTACCGATATTTGTGGCGCGAGACCTGTCCAAGTTACCACCCATAACTTTTGAACATCTGGACGTTTCGAAACTTCTTAAGGACCTCTTGGTAATACAGACTGTTATGCAAGAAGTTAAGTCTTCATACGTAACACAACACCAGCTGGAAGACCTGCGAAAAGAAATTCAAAACACTCAACCGTCGTTTTCCAATGTGAACGTTGAACGGGTCGTTCTTTCCCGTCGTGCTGAGGACTCGTCAAATGAGTCACACCTTAATGAGAGTGAGATGCTGTTATCGACTAATGAGGATAATAATGTTAGTGAAAAAACTAGTGTTAACAAACGTTGTGTCGACGGTAGCAGTGAATCGATGCACCAAAAACCTGATCGTTGTGTTTCAAATAATAAACCTAGCGAAATTGGCCGCGGTGCGGGTAGGGCTGCAGAGTGGCGGCGAGAGGTCAATGATCGCTCACCTCTCACTGATAACGAGCCGACCGATCAGTTGTGTAATGCGCCGCTAAAACAAACTTATGCGACCGCTTTAAAAGACAACGATGGGTTTACGATGGTACAGTACAGGAAGCAAAAGTCTAAGAATCGTCTTTTGGGCAAGATGGGTTCAGTTGTAGTCGCATCTGAAGAAAAGTTTAAAGCCGCTGATAGACTAGTACCGATGTTCATAACAAACGTAGATAAGAACGCCGTTGATTCGGATATAGTTACTTATATTAAGAATAAAACGGGCGAAACGGTCAAGCTGGAAAAAATATCAATTAGGAGACAATGCGAACATGATGCCTACAAATTCTTTGTTTCGCAGTCTAGATTACCTGTGTTTCTCGACGACAAACTATGGCCACAAGGTTAGGTTAGGTTATCTTTCGTCGTTTTGTGCATTTTAAGCCAAAGCGGATGAGTGACGTCACTGCTGACGGAACCGGCGCAGCAACCCAGCGTTAATGGATACACAGGTACATAAGTTAGTTTCTTTCAATTGTAAGAATGTGAAGAGATCCATGCAATGTATACGTAATTTATGTCAAGTGTCAGACATAATAGCGTTACAGGAAACGTGGCTATTGCCGGAGGAAATCTCGTTCTTAAACACAGTAACGAGTTTAACTGTACCGGAGTATCTGCAGTAGACACGTCGACGGGTATGCTACGTGGAAGGCCACACGGAGGGGTGGCCCTATTGTGGAGATGGAGCATATTTCACGACGTTAGTGTTATACAGTGTGACAACCCACGGCTATGTGCAATTAAAGTAGTGCTAAATAACAAATCACTACTGGTGTTCAGTGTTTACATGCCCACGGATTCATATACTAACTTGTCGTGTTTTACAGACATTCTAAGTTCGATAAGTGCGATAGTTGAAAACTCTAATGTAAGTTACGTTTATATTCTCGGCGATTATAATGCGCATCCATCGGAGTTGTTTTTCGATGAATTGTTAGAATTTTGTAAGGACCAAGAGTGGACATGTGTTGATACTGAGATCTTAGGGTTGTGTACAGACACACACACATTTCTCAGTGAGTCACATGGCTCCAAGCGCTGGCTTGATCATTGTGTAGTGACTAAGTCAGCTGTACAGTCTGTTATTAATGCTTATGTTTTATATGATGTGTTGTGGTCGGACCATTTTCCGCTTGTAATAGAATGTAATCTAAATGTGATAACGCCAATGCGTTCCGACATTAATGTACCACAAAACAAAGTTGTATGGGGTGAGAGGAATTTGGAACAAATACGCGTGTACATGAAAGAATGTAATGACAGACTGAAATTAATTGATTTTCCATCAGAATTACATTTTTGTTGTGATAACACCTGTAACATTGGTAGCCACAGTAAAGTTATTGACACACTGTACGGTGATATTGTTCAGGCCTTGTGTGGGGCTGCGGTTGTTGGCAGAGAAACAAGTAGGCCTTTGTCGAGAAGAAAAGTGATAGGCTGGAATAAACACGTGGCGGGTGCGCACAGGGAGGCCCGGAATAAATTCATGCTATGGGTTTGGTTTGACAAACCTGCTTCCGGTAATATCTATGACCAAATGTGTGAGGCTAGGAAAGTCTTTAAGTCGCGTTTGAAATGGTGTCAGGACAGACAAGACCAAATTAAGATGGACATTCTAACCTCACACCATTCAAAACGCGATTTCCGTGGTTTTTGGGAAAAACACCAATAAATTGCAAAGCAAGCCGAGTCTCCCTGTGTGCGTCGGCGGCGTAAGTGAACCTAAGGAGATTTCCAACCTTTTTAAGGAACACTTTATTGTGAAGTCTCCACTAGGAACTTCTCAGTCGGTGCTGAATGTTGAGCCTGGCAAGGAACTGGGACTAAAGTGCAGGTCGAAAGAGATTGGGAAAATAATAACATCCATGTCACGTGGCAAATCTCCTGGCCACGACGGGCTCAGCATTGAGCACCTCAAATATGCTGGTCCCCATCTACCCAGAGTTCTGGCCATGTTGTATAGTTTTTGTGTGTCGCATGGTTATATGCCTGGGGAGATGATACGGACTGTGGTAGTGCCCATACCGAAAAATAAATCTGGTGATCTTACTGACAGAAATAACTATAGGCCTATCTCATTAGCAACTGTTATATCTAAGTTGTTTGACAGTGTGCTTAATAGACAGTTAAATAAGTATATAACACCTCATGATAACCAGTTCGGGTTCAGACCTGGACTATCAACGGAAAGCGCTGTGTTGTCCTTTAAGCATGCTGTCACATACTACACTGACCGCAGCACTCCCATATACGCCTGCTTCCTGGACCTGTCCAAAGCATTTGACCTGGTTTCTTATGATATCCTGTGGGATAAACTCAAAGAAGCTCATGTTCCACCTATAATAATCAACATCTTTAATTATTGGCATAGAAACCAGGTCAACAATGTGCGATGGGCAGGGGCTTTGTCTGATCCGTATGGGTTGGAGTGCGGGGTGAGACAGGGGGGTTTGAGCTCACCAACGCTATTTAACCTATATGTCGACGGGTTGATTGGCAGGCTCAGCAGCGTCAAGGTCGGTTGCCATATAGATGGGGTCTGCGTAAATAATATCAGCTACGTAGACGACATGGTTCTGCTGAGTGCGTCAATCTGTGGCCTCAGAAAACTTGTGGCAATTTGTGAGGAGTATGCCGAGTCACATGGTTTAATTTACAATTATAAGAAGAGTGAGGTCATGGTCTTTGGGTCTAGGGGTAGGTATCCTGCTTACGTACCACCAGTTTACCTTAATGGTATGCCATTAGAGAGGGCATACAAGTTTAAATATCTTGGCCACATACTTACCCCTGACCTCAGGGACGATGACGATATTGATCGGGCGCGGAGGGCCTTGTCGGTTAGAGCAAACATGCTGGCTCGCAGGTTTGCTCGTTGTTCAGTGAACGTTAAAATTACTCTTTTCAGAGCGCACTGCACTACGTTTTACACGAGCAGCTTGTGGGCTAGATATACTCAAAAATCGTACAATGCCCTCCGCGTGCAATACAACAACGCATTCAGGGTGCTGTTGAGGCTGCCCCGCTACTGCAGCGCATCAGGGATGTTCGCAGACGCACATGTGGATTGTTTCTTTGCCACGATGCGTAAGCGCTGTGCGTCCCTGGTGCGTCGGGTGTGGGGCAGCAACAACAGTATCCTGTCTCTAATCTCGAGCAGGCTAGACTGTCCGTACGTGAATCGCTGCTGCGCCATTTCCCATGGAATGGTACAGCCGCGGTGACGCGTCGGACAGTGCTGCCGCTATGTATATAAGGTTGTATTATTAAGTTACTTTTAGCTACTAACATAGGATAAGTATACTAACAATTGAGTCATTGTTACTTGAAATAAATTTGAATATATATTACTAGTTTGTCAGAATTGCGTACTGACCTGTTGAACCCGTTGGTGGCAGCGACCAACGCTTTAAAGCAATTGGAGTTGCCGGTGGACCATTGGTCTTACCTTTTGGTACATGTGGTGCTGCAACGGCTTCCTGCTGATTTGAGGGCTCGTTTCGAGCAAAAGTATGGTGGGGATAGTGTCACACATCTCCCCCCATTTGGTGACCTCGTCCAATTTTTGGAGGATGAGTGTCGGTTTGTGGACAACTCTGGCGTTGCCACTGAGTCATGCCAGCCGTCTTCCCGGCCACGAGACCAGGGACGGACTGGGGCTCGCGGGCCTGTTGATGGTCGCCCCACCGCTCGTTTTGCTGGCACCCAGAGTCGTCCTGGTTGTGAGTTTTGTAGGGACACGGGGCATGGCATGGCAACTTGCGCGGCCTTTTTGAAATTGCACGTGAGTGCCCGCCGCCGAATTGCCAATGCACGCCGCCTGTGCTTCTCTTGTTTGGGGGCTCACTTCCATCGGGACTGCCCCAACCCCCGCCCTTGTAGAATTTGTAGGGGGTCCCATTTGGACATATTGTGCGCTAACGCGAACCACGCTGGCAGACCAGCCTCTGATGAAGGTTTGCGTACGGAGGAGTACCATGGAGTTGGTCACCGGGCTTCTGCCTCGCCGGTTCAGAACCGGCGAGAGGCCCGCAATTTTGAGCGCCGCACTCCACCCCCCGCGCAAGTTGATCGGGAGCCGCGCGACCGCCATTTGGTCTCCCCGCGTAAAGGCAATTACGCACTTGTTGCTAGGCAGCGCTGGCCAGACCAGCACCGCCTTCCCTCCCCTCCATTGGCGGAACGTCCCCGTTTGGAGTCACGCCCCCCGCCATTCAGGCGTCCGGTGGGATGTGCCCTTCCAGCGATGGCGCGTGGCTCGGGACACCGCGCGGACGAGGAGTTTGGCCTCCATCCTCGTCGCGAGGGACTTGAGCCTGGGTGCGGAGCCTGGGTGTGGGCCGATCGGTCGCCGCCCAGGCATTGTTAGGACATTGGCGCCTGCCCCGCTAAGGTACCCCTCAGATCGACACGGTTTTGTTGCCAACGGCATCGGTCAGGTCTGGGGGCCCACGGGGGACTCTGTTGTGGTCCGTGCCATTTTGGACACGGGAGCCCAGGGTTGCCTTTTGTCTATTGTTTTGTTGTTTTGTTTGTATTGTTTTGGGCAAAATTGTTTTCTTCAGCGCCTTTGGACTGCGGGGCTTGGCTGGGACGAGCCAATTCGGGAAACCCTGTTGGAAGATTGCCTCCAATTTGTATCCGCACTCCCCGCAGTCAACGAGGTCGTGTTACCCCGCGCTATCCTCCCCCCTGGGAGCTACACTGCTACCCTTGTTTGTGATGCGTCTTCGCACGGTTATGCAGCTGTTGTTTGTCTGCGCACCGTCTGCGCAACAGGCCAGGTGAATTTGTCATTGGTCTTGGCCAAGAGCAAGGTGGCCCCCCTCCGGACGGCACTGACCATCCCTAAGTTGAATTGTCAGGGGCGGCGCGTCTTGTGCGTCTATTGAACCACGTTGCTCACACTTTGGGTGGAACTGTGGACATTCGGGTTTCTTACGCCTGGACGGACAGTCAAATTGTTTTGTGTTGATTGAAGACGTCCGTCCACTCTTTGGAGGTCTTTGTTGCGTACCGAGTGTCCCAGATTCAAAATTTTGAAACGCCTTTGATTTGGAGGCTGTCGGGTCCTTTGCCCGGGCTCAAGGTGCTCGCTGTTGGAACGAAGGACCCTGATTTTTTGTTGAGTCGATACAGCTCCTCGAAAAATTGTTAAATTGCTGGTGACTGATCGTCACATTAAGAACTCGCATGCCGGTTGCAATGCGCTGTTGGCCATTCTGCAGCGAGAGTTTTGGATATTGTCGGGAGCCGTTGGTAATTTGAACCCCTTTTGGACGACACGGGTCTTTTGTTGTTTGGTTGTTGACGGTTGAGGCACTCTAGCCTTCCTTATGGGGCCCGTCACCCCCTTTTGTTGCCTAAGGAGGGCCATTTGGTTAAATTGTTGTTGTTGTTGTTTGGTTATTTTGTTGTTTGTTACTGTTTTGATCCGCCAGCCTGCCCCCATTGGGGGGGTATTTTTGAGGCCGCGGTGAAAGCGGCACAGGGACTCTGGCGCAGATTGTTGGGAGACACCGTTCTCACCTTTAAGGAGTTCGCTACGGTATTTTGCCGCTTTGAAGCTGTATTGAACTCGCGTCCATTGTGCCCGCTGTCTTCGGACCCGAACGACTTGGAGGCCCTGACCCCGGGCCATTTTTTTGATTTGACAGCCACTTGTCGCCCTGCCGGAGCACCCTTTTGTCGATGTGAGCCAAAATTGGCTATCGCGGTTTCAGTTGGTACAGCAGCTCACTCAGAGTTTTTGGAAGCGTTGGAACTTGGAGTATTTGCACATCCTCCAGCAGCGCGTCAAGTGGACTGATAAAACGCAACCTTGTCAAGATTGCCAAGTGATTAGCGGACGGGAAGGCCCGTCCGGGGGGGGTAGATGTTTCGTCCCGTTGTTTACTCTATGCGCCTAACGGAACGCGTCCGAACGGAGTGACATCTCACTTGTCAGTTTTGACTTTGACACTTGACACTTCTCT
This sequence comes from Aporophyla lueneburgensis, assembly GCA_932294355.1. Lineage (NCBI taxonomy): Eukaryota > Metazoa > Arthropoda > Insecta > Lepidoptera > Noctuidae > Aporophyla > Aporophyla lueneburgensis. Next base: position 6,639,547 of record OW028758.1, on the reverse strand, counting down.
TGGGTTTTGGCTTGAACAAGGGAAATCGTCGCCGTGTTGAGTTTTGCGACCTTTTGTAAATTAATCCTTTTAAATCGATCCGTTTGTGACAATTAGTCGTGATCCAATTGCTTTGATTGTAAATAACCCCCCTTTGACGTAATAATACGGGTTATCTTTTGTTGAAACTGAAGTACTTTGAAGTGAAAGTGACCTTATTGGAAACCGCATGCTGTGATTGCCTCCAGCCTCATTGTTGCGGCCTGTATCCTGGAAAACCCATTTACAACGTCACTACATGATACATATACACTCACTTACATACATAAATCCAGGTAGGCCCCAGAAGCAGGTGTTCGTCTACCACAGGTGAGTTATTTGAATTATATTGTCTGCTCCGCGTACGGCGGACTAGTTCGTTCGCCACTTCTTGCTCCAGGGCCCACGATTATCACGCTTCCACCTACTCGATCAAAATCCTATGGCTAGGGCTCTGGCCTGGCAGCGAACATATTATGTTAAATAGTCATCATTACAGCGTTAGTGTACAGCCTTTCAATTTGTAGTAAACAGGCAGTTTGACTAATTAATTCTTCTTTCATCCAAGGCCACTAGAAGAAGAAAGAAAGAAAAAAAGAAAGAAAGAAATCTTATAAATTTTTACGTTTGGATGGTTGTTACTCATGTAAAAATGGTTGAACGGATTTAGATGAAGCTAAGCAAACATATAGTTTATAACCTGATTTGATACATGGTATTGTAGTGACCTACATATTAGGAGCATACGAGTAGCCGGGACGGAGCCCGGCCGCGCACTGAGGTGCAGACCACGGACTCGTGGTATTTTACGTGCGCGCGCGCCGGCGCATCACAGCACCAACGTCATACCAGCCTCGGAAGTAAAAGCATACTGAGACGTAGCCCCAGTGCCAATAATATTTATAGTGTGCGTACAGACGGCGCTATACGTCACACGCGTGCTAGAGTGAGATGGGTGCGCGGTCATTTTGGACTTTTACATTTTTGAGTTTTGGTACCTAGCGCTCTCCGATTGGTTGCCTGATATTTTGCATATAGTAGCACAGCTACAAATTGTGAGACCCAAAATTGTATGTAAGGCAGACTATCATCTCAATAAACATTCTCTCAAGTATTCCCTACATTTGAGTTTTACTTACTTAGATAAAACCCTAAATTGGTGACCCGACGTAAGACCGCAAAATAATCATGGCGACGTCAAGTGAACAACCTCCAAAACTATCTCTAAGCCAAGAAGACGTCGAAACGATCTCAGTCAAGGCGCGCTTGCCCCAGTTTTGGCGAGACAAACCCAGACTCTGGTTCGCTCAATTTGAGACTATGCTCATCAACCAGAAGCTCGGCGATGAAAACAAATTCGGCCTCGCCGTCGCGCAATTGGAGAAAATAGACGTGGAACAGATCAGTGACATAATTATGTCAGCGCCTAACACGGGATGATACGAAGATCTGAAGAAAAGACTCATATCGGTGTATGAAGAATCCGAGAGCAAACAACTTCAGAAACTCCTAAATGAAGTCGAACTAGGAGACCAGCGTCCATCACAGCTTCTTCGTCGAATGCGAGATCTAGGACGAAATATGATACCTGACGACACCCTACGCATGTTATGGATGAGTCATTTACCATCATCAACGCGAGCAGTACTTTCGGTCAGCGAGGAATCAAAGTTGGATGCACTGGCAGCGATGGCAGATAAAATGGACGAGCAGACGAAGGAAGTGAATTCCGTATGTTCCTGTACCCACGCCAGCAAGAAAACCGAACAACCATCAACGTCAGCGGATTTAAAAATAATCGAAATGATCGAATCACTGTCGAAAGAGGTCGCTGCGTTGAAAATGGACCGATCCCGAAGCCAGTACCGCCGACCTCGTTACCAAGGTTCACAGCGATCACGATCACGTTCCAAATCAATGAAACGAACCTCAATCTGCTATTTCCATAGAAAATTTGGAAGAGAAGCCTACAGATGTCGCAGTCCGTGTAATTTTGACAGCAAGAACAAACCAGCGGAAAACTAGAAGCTGCTTCAGCTGCGACGGGAGCCGAAGTGAACGAGATATCGAAGTACCGTCTATTTATTAAAGATTTATCATCGCTGCCGTGCAGACCCTAAAACGCAGTAACAGGTTTTTTGTCATTTTTTTGTTAAATGTTGAACCTTAATGCACACGGTATAAGGAACATGAAGATCTAATCAGGTTTTTGTTAGGATGCTTTAAACGGTTAAAAAATCAAATTTGTGAAAGCAGTAACTTAACTTTGCATGTCTAAATATATTAGAATACCAACTAAAATACAGTTATAGCAGTTACGTCTACCACGATCCGTCACTTTACCAAGTTAAACGCAGTAAATATCTATATTACCACAAAAAATCTGTATTTTTCACCCAAAAAAATATTGAGAAATATAAATTAAAACGCAGTAAGTAGTTTTTGTACCAGCACTGTTAATACTGCATGTTAGATCACTAGTTTATTTCACATGAACTACAGATTAAAATGCAGCAAAGTAGTCAAATGTGGTATTTTATTTAGTGTCATTCAAGTAAGTTTATATCGTGAAAACCAACTAAAGTGCAGCATAATCAAAACTTCTTTCTTTTACTTTTATCGTAATATGATTTTTAAGTGTGAAGATACTATTTAAATTGCAGTATGTTGATTATTTACTGCAGTATAGTCGGTACTTTTCAAAAGATGAAAATAACTTAAATGCTAATTAAAACGCAGTATGACACTCTGTTACTGCATTATAATTGGTAACTTGAACGATTTTACTAATTTTACTTCAGTACAGGTCATATTTTACTGCGTTCTAGTAATTTTCAATATTTCTTTCGCCAGGCTTGGACACGAGGAGAGTGAATCGTGCGAAAAATTCAATATTCATAATCCTGACCATACTAAAAACGGCTAGTCCGTTTTTAGTATGGTCCGGATTATGAATATTGAAATTTCGGAATTTATCGGAATTGTTATTAGTAGTGACATAGCCGGTTCAAAAATTATATTAAAGTATTTCGAGCCGGGACATACTTTTATGTCTGCCGACTCGTTCCACCACAACGTAGAACAATCTTTAAACAAAAAGAAAAAGGTTTACGATTTCGACGATTTTTGCCATGCTGTTGAGATTGCTAATTCCGCTATAGTGGAATAAAAGGTAGTCGTAAATAGAGGAAGCTACTGCCTATATTAAAAAATTATAAAATAAAAACTTTTTAACAAAAAATTAAACCGCCGAAAAAACTGAAAAGCAAAAAATAATAAACCTTTAAATTATGAGTCGGCGCTGAAAAATCAATGAACAAAGATCACTCAAAGCACTGAATCATAATTTTAAGGTTTATTATTTTTTGCTTTTCAGTTTTTTTGGCGGTTTAATTTTTTGTTAAAAAGTTTTTATTTTAAATTTTTTTGTAACTTATAATACTTGGCAAGGAATACCCTATCGAACAAAAAAGAATTATCAAAATCGGACTACTCTATATAAAGTTATGCGTTTTTATACTCGTACATTACAATCAGTGAGTAAACAATCAATCAACCCCTATTTTCCGACCTTTAGGGTTCGATTTTGTTTTTAAAATTTATATGGGACCATTTTAGGAGTATATTCTTTCCAATAGAAGAAGAATTGTTACAATCGGACCACTATGTAAAAAGTTATGCGTGGTCATACATAAAAAAAATATATATATACGCGTCGAATTGTGAACCTCCTCCGTTTTTAACAATACAGTCAATTTGCTTGCTTAAAATAAAAAATAACTTCCCAGACCTGATAAAAGATGCACCCCCAAAGGTACCACTACACCAGGAAGCTAAATATAATAAAAATCTTGGGGCCATTGATGCCAGAATGGCATTCTGGAGAATGTTACCTTTATCGGCTGTAGAAACCGAAGATGCACCAAAAGCAAATGCTTCTAGCATTTGCTTTTGATGATGATACCGAATCATAGGTAATTTGATTATGCATGTCATATAAAAATGTGCCGAGCGTTAAGCATTTATGTTTTTTTAAATACATTCGTTTTTTTTTTTTGTTTTATCGTTAACCAACTTTTGTTTTTGGTAATGAAACCGATTAAATGATACTCGTATCATTACCATATTTTATTATTTTTATATTTATGCATGCCATATAGAGATGTATCGAATGTTGAGCATTTATGGTATTTTAGATACGTTTGATATTTTTTGTGATTTATTTTTAGTTATATATAAATGTGCCATTTAATTGAAATATCTCATGTTTCTTGCGAAACCAAAAAGCTTTATACCATTTAATTTTTATCGAAATGTATTTATAACCGCTTGTGTTTAAAGCACCTTAAATTTAAGTTACAATTACCTTATAATATTATAAAATAAACGACAATTTTATAAATACATAAATGTATTTTTTTTTTTTTGATGAAATTGTTATATACTACATGTGCAATTAGTTCAAGACACAAATTAAAATGCAGTAAAGAAAGTCTTATGCTGCAAATTAGTCTGAAAAGTAGCAAAAAAATCAAAGTTTTTGTGGTATCGAGTATTTTTACGGCATTTTAATCTGAATATGTGTAACTTTTTGCGTGCAGTAACTGCTAAGATTTTATAAAACCCGGTTTTAATTAAAATCTAATAAACTAAATTAACATTTGTTTTTGTAAATACCATCTTTGTTGTCACTTAGTCCTCATAGTAATAAAAATATGCACCATACACATTAATAATATTAAAAAAAACAGTGTTAAAAAGTTTTTCGCGATTTTCTCGAAACCGCTTTTTTCCTCATACTGCACTTTAGGGCCTGCACGGCAGATCGGGATATAACAGAAAAACAAAGGCAGAAGCCAACAAGTCATCTGTATGCCGCCAACGGCTCATCAATACCGTCCTACGGTGAACGATCCATGGTGCTAAATATCGGACTGCGCCGACCATTTCGATGGAACTTCGTGATTGCAGAAGTCAAGCGACCAATACTAGGCGCCGACTTCCTTCACAAACATAAACTTACAGTTGACATACATGGGAGACGACTCATCGACAAACAAACAACCTTGTCCATAACCGGCTACGTTACACCAATATCGGATCACAGCATCAATACCGTAGACGAACAGCAGCCATACCATGACTTGCTTGCATTGTATCCGGACATAACTCGACCAAACCTAAAGTTTTGTCACAGCGAAGTGGAACATCATATCAAAACATCGGGCCCGCCATTATACGCAAAAGCAAGACCACTACCACCACACAAGTACCAAGCAGCAAAGGAAGAGTTCGAGGCAATGATCGAGCAAGGGATTTGCAGACCGTCAAACAGCCCGTGGGCCAGCCCGCTTCACCTTGTACTTAAAAAGGATGGAAAATACCGAGCGTGCGGAGATTATCGCCGACTCAACGCAATAACCGTTCCAGATCGGTATCCTATACCGAGACTTCACGATTTCACGTACAATTTATTAGGCAAGAAATTCTTCTCCATAATTGATTTAAAAAAGGCGTATTATCAAGTCAGAAATCGTGAAGAAGATATAGCTAAGACGGCCGTGATAACACCATTCGGCCTATTTGAATTTACAAGGATGTGCTTCGGCCTACGAAACGCTGGGCAAACCTTCCAGCGACACATCGACCACGTGTTACGAGGACTACCCGTTTTCCCTTTTGTCGACGATATTCTGGTGGCATCGGAAACAGAAGAAGAGCACAGAAGAGACCTTGAGGAAGTGTTCAAGAGGCTGCATGAAAATGACTTGCAATTGAATGTCACAAAATGCATTTTTGGGCAGTCAACACTTGATTTCTTAGGCTATACAATATCGGCCGAAGGAATCAAGCCAACAGATGAAAAAACAAAGGCTATTACATCATATCCCATACCAGAAACTATCCAGCAACTGCGACGTTTCCTGGGAATGATGAACTTTTATAGAGGAAACATCCCTCACGCCGCTGACCACCAAAAAGAGCTCAACATGTATCTCCACGACTCCAAGAAAAATGAGAGAACCAAAATACAATGGAGCGACATAGCAATACAGGCATTTAATAAGTGCAAAGAAGACATCAAAGACGCCGTCCTTTTGTCATATCCATCATCAAGTTCACCCTTTGCTTTGATGACGGATGCATCCGAGTCCTGCGCAGGAGCAGTACTTCAACAAAAAATCAAAGGAAATTGGAAACCGATCGGATTTTACTCGAAGAAATTCAACGACGCCCAAAAGAAATATAGCACCTATGACCGAGAGCTACTATCCATTTACATGGCTGTTCGATACTTTCGTCGGATTACAGAAGGCCGTGACGTCACTGTGTTCACGGACCACAAGCCACTCGTCAATGCGCTGAACGCAAACAGCAAGAACGAAACACCGCGACGCGCGAGATATTTGGAATATATTAGCCAATTCATTACGGCTATACGACACATATCCGGTAAAGATAACGTAGTCGCGGACGCGTTATCTAGAGTTGAAACAATCACTTGCCCGACGCCAATCAACTACGGCGAGTTAGCTAAATCACAAGCACAGGACACCGAGCTAACACAGATGGTGAAGAGCGGTCGCTGTGTTTTCAAGTGTATTAAGCTACCAGGATGCTCGACAAAAATCAGCTGTGAGTTGTCAACGGGACAACCTCGCCCATACTTGCCCGCTGCGTTCAGGAAACAAGCATTTCAAGCAATTCATGAACTCAATCACCCCGGCGTTAGAGCGACAAAGCGACTAATCACAACACGGTACATCTGGCCCTCAATGAAGAAAGATGTCACGGATTGGTCAAGAGCATGCGACCAGTGTCAACGAGTCAAAGTTCATCGCCACACCAAAGCACCGATATCGAGTTACACACACGTTGACAGATTGGCACATCTGCATATTGACATTGTTGGCCCACTACCAATATCAAACAACTGTCGATACTTGCTGACGATGATAGACAGAGCAACCAAGTGGCCAGAAGCACACCCCATCGAAGAAATAACTGCCGAAAAAGTGGCAAATGTATGTACGAGAACTGGATAGCTAGATTCGGTTGCCCGGCAACGATAACAACAGACCGCGGCACGCAGTTCGAATCCGAACTATTCAACAAACTAATGCAGCGCATGGGTATTCAACGAAATCGTACCACAGCATGTCACCCTCAAGCCAACGGACTTATCGAGCGCTGGCACCGTACGCTGAAGACATCACTAACTGCAAAACTAAATTCAACCAGCTGGACTTACGAACTGCCCACAGTATTGCTGGGTCTACGTGCTGCATTCAAGGCCGACATAGGAACAAGCACAGCTGAACTTCTGTACGGGCAAACATTACGATTGCCAGGGGAATTTTACGGAGAACCACCGATCACCACCAAGTTCAACCACACGCCATCACATTTCTTAAGCCATCTTAGTGAAGCTCTGAAAAAGGCTCAGATACAGCGTGTAAGCAACACAAATCAGGCGGTGTTCGTGCACGGCGATTTAAACAAATGCACACACGTATATATTCGCAATGACGCAGCCCGCAAGCCATTGACACCGACGTACAGCGGTCCGCATAAAGTGATCGAACGTAACAAGAAATACTTCAATGTGCAGTTGGCAAACAGAATCGTAAACATATCGATAGACAGATTGAAGCCAGCCTACTTCCTAAATACAGAGGAGAGAAAAGAAGACAGATCAACTTACGCTCACATTACAAGATCAGGCAGAACATCAAAACCACCTGTGCGCTTCGCTGGCGGGGAGTGATGTAGTGACCTACATATTAGGAGCATACGAGTAGCCGGGACGGAGCCCGGCCGCGCACTGAGGTGCAGACCACGGACTCGTGGTATTTTACGTGCGCGCGCGCCGGCTCATCACAGCACCAACGTCATACCAGCCTCGGAAGTAAAAGCATACTGAGACGTAGCCCCAGTGCCAATAATATTTATAGTGTGCGTACAGACGGCGCTATACGTCACACGCGTGCTAGAGTGAGATGGGTGCGCGGTCATTTTGGACTTTTACATTTTTGAGTTTTGGTACCTAGCGCTCTCCGATTGGTTGCCTGATATTTTGCATATAGTAGCACAGCTACAAATTGTGAGACCCAAAATTGTATGTAAGGCAGACTATCATCTCAATAAACATTCTCTCAAGTATTCCCTACATTTGAGTTTTACTTACTTAGATAAAACCCTAAAGTATACTTATTGTTCCGATAATACGTTCCTGAGGGACGGGGAAATTCCGACGTTCATGCAGGCTAAGACACTGGCAAAAGCTGATTGAAAATATTCAAGAAAGTGTCTGCCTATCTAAACCTACGTCAGACAAGCGGCGAATAAAACCTTCAGTATGTCCTCTAAAATTTCCAACATGTATGAATATACATTTTGTTCTACAATATTCTGTTACCCAAACTTTTCCACCCATGACATTGTGACAACCTATTCAATTCAACCTAATACTCACATTACCCCTATTAATATTTATAAGTAATCTTATTATGATTTCTTGAGCAACAAATGTAATATTTAGTTCTGGGTAAACAGAAACGCGTTGTGTTCGACGGTAACATCCATAATATTAACCAGAAACCCAAACGAAAGAAACAAGTTAGCAACAAAAATCTTTCAAGTGCTAGTTGAACTCGCGTGGAGAGGGTTCAGTACGACACTTAACACCTGAATAATTAGTTGAGAGATTTACCGTTTTTGTAATTTTAAGACCATATACTTGTTTTATATTCTCAGTAATCCAGTAATCAACGATTGTTGTAGTTTTCAACTTTTAATCTGGGTATTTTTATATACAAAGGGTAAACTGACCCCCCATAGTTATTCGAAATACATTTGTTTACGTCACACGTCACAGACATATCACAGAAAGTGATGTGTACCAAGTTTCAACTTAATCGGTCCAGTAGATCCGGAACAAACTGGCTGTGACAGAAGACGATAAACATAGACATACAGTTGTCTAAAAATTACTGATATGATCTGATATGTCATTTCTGGTATGTGTATCTTTGTGTGTAAAGGTGATACACAAAGTGCCGGCAGGTTAGCCTGGGTTAGATCAGTTGGTGCATCTTATGGAGTTTTATGGTGGTATGATCCAGGTACATAAATACTAACTGTACTCAGCACCTTTTCGGAATAAAAGATTTATAATTAGTGGTTATTTAGGTATATCATGAGAGTTTCATTTTCATTCGTCAAAGGAGTATAGGTATATATACATAGTAGAGTATAATATAGTAGTAATCTTATAAACCCCTCCACAATATTGAATGATAGTGTTTCTCTAGAACTAATTAAATAAAACAGACCACTTTTTTAATATTATTACTTTCCTTGAAATTAGTTCTTATGCTATCGTGGTAGGTACATAGTAATGTACGACTCTAGCTCATGGATTAAGTCACGACACACACTTTTATTTAACCTATATAAAACAAAAACCTCGAGGATTTGCTTTGATTAAATACTAGTAACGTAATTCTGTTCGAAACATATAAGTCTGTATCGAAAACCAGAATGTTAAATCAATTCATATTTATCTACACCCACGTAGTATACTCCTACTCACAAACTTCCCCAACACACGTAACAATTACAAAACTGTTCAATGCAAATATTTCCACGATAGTATTATAACACATCCATACCATAGTAATACCTAAATACAAACATAGGGCAAAATACACTTCTAATATAATTAAATCATGTAGCCTACATTTACGGTCGTCACCAAAACTAAATAACCTGCATTTAAATAAGTGCAATAACATTATACATAACATTTGATCAATTTAATGAGGATACTACTGATACTATTATATGCCTTTGGCGTGAGCAATAAGGATTGTTCATTGCAATTTCAAACTGTTACTAGCCTTTCTATTTACGTTAGACATACAAACTCATATTATTATTCTAACTGAGTGCAGGACCAACGTTAACATGCCACATCCGAATATTAACGAATGTAATATGTATTGGAATAAAAATACCATAAATTAAAATTATGGTGTCGTTGTGTACGAATGCAAAGAACTTAGGGGGTCCTCAATTTCGTGATTTTCTCGAAAGCAACTGTCTAGTCATCACTATATTACTGTTGAAGATGTTTCATTTTCTGCTACATACAGCCAAGTTTTAAAAACAATAATATTTCTCAACTCATTCAAGCAAGTCCTTAGTAAAGTAACAACTCAGAACATTATATTAACGAGTGATGTAAACATAGACACTCTGACTAATTACGCCTCAGGTTTAGTTCAGAATTATCTCAACCTAATTGCTATATATGGTTTGAAGACCGTAGTCACTAGGCTTACTAGAATCAGTACATGCATAGACCATTTTATGGTTAAATGCTACAAATCATGGAACAGGACAGTTGTTCTTGAACAGCAGCTTACTGACCACATACCGATGATACTATTTATTTGTTATTTATTAACAATGCCAGAGGCCAAAAAGATATCGTTTCTTTGTACATCTAGCATGTATAAATAAATTGATGTAACTTGAAGGACACTTGGAAAATAGTTAAAAAAGTGTGTTATATGAAACAATGTTTCTTCCAAGGCGTTTTTTTGTACACTGTCACTTAATACCGTTAACTCCTACTTTACATCAATAGGAGGTATTCTGGCAAGCGATATTTTAAAACAAAAAGGTACAGACGCCAGCACATCAAGATACCCGAAACTGTCAAATTCTCCCAATCAACCTTGAACCTAATTGTACTTTGTGTTAAGGTTGATGTTTGCTTAGCAGGAATTTGGTAATTTAAAATGCGTGTTTGCTTTAAGACGGTTTAATTGCGACTAACGGTGGTGGGGGCATACATACTGTAATAAACACTTAACGATCACCTAATATAGACATAACATACCGCCCACCAAAAGGACGTAGTTCTTTTATTAATCTAACATATTATTAATTTAACTTTAACATTCTACTCTAACTTACTAACTTAAATTTAACATTTCACTCAAACTTCTTAAATCAACTTTAACATTTTACTCAAACTTAATAACTTTAACATTAACATTTTACTCAGTAGCAATGGGTAAAGGGCATAACTTTGAACAACATCTCTTCACTACACTGTTGCCACTTTTTATGCTGTAGACTCTGGTAATCCCATCTTCTCCAGGATGCTTGTTTACGACACGACCCAGAGAAAATTTGCCAGGCGGTAATCCATCGGTTTTTATTAAAACAACATCGCCAACCTTGAACTCTTCCGTTTTCTTTAACCAAATGGGACGTTGTTGCAATCGTGTTAGATATTCATGTTGCCAACGACGCCAGAAGTCGCCAAGCAATTTTTGAGTGTATTGCCACCGGGATAAGGAATGAATCGTTGTATCTTTGAAATCAGGTGACGGTACAACGATAGGAGCTTCGCCGATTAGAAAGTGCCCTGGTGTTAGTACTTCTATGCAGTCTGGGTCCTTATCATCGATAGGACACAGTGGCCTAGAATTGAGACAAGCCTCAATTTGGCACAGCACCGTGGTCATTTCTTCATAGGTGAGATTAGTGGTGAGCACGCGTTTCAAATGGTGTTTTACAGACTTTACACCTGCTTCCCACAAGCCTCCAAAGTTCGGTGAGTATGCTGGTATGTAATGCCATTGCGTTCCTTCCAGTGCCAATGTGTTTGATATTTCACCTTCAAATACGAGATTTGCTTCTTTCCATGCGGCCATCAGTTCTTTGTTGGCACCAACAAAATTGCGGCCCTGGTCGCTCCATATATCGCTACATTTTCCTCTTCTGGAAACAAACCGCTTGAATGCAGCGATAAAGGCTTCGGACGTTAAATCGCTAACAAGCTCAAGGTGCATCGCTTTGGTGGACATACATATGAATACACAGATGTATGCCTTTTGTGTTCTGATGCCTCTTCCTTTGGACATGCTTATTAGAAATGGGCCTGCAAAATCAACTCCGGTGTGTATGAAAGCTCGAGCAGGAGTTACTCTCGCTTTAGGCAGGTCACCCATCATCTGTGTCCTTGATCGCGCTCTGAGTCTAGCACATACTAGACACTTGTGTATGCAGGATTTTATAAGTGCCTTACCTCGTATCACCCAATACTTAGAGCTTATGTAACTTAACATAAGTTGAACGCCGCCATGCAATGTGTGAGCATGTGCATCAGCGATAATCAAAGGCACCAAATCGTTTTTGTTTCCTAGTATAATAGGATGTTTAACCTGCTCATCCAAGTTCGCATTCCGAAGTCGACCGCCCACCCTGAGGATACCATCTCCATCAAGGTAAGGATTCAAGGTTTTAATTTTACTTTCTCCTTTTACAGCTTTATTTAATTTTAGTCTTTCTATATCATCTTTAAATTCTTCTTGTTGTACTAATTCTATGCATTTCAATAAAGACTTTTCTAATTCCTTTGTAGTCAATCCCTTTTCCGTGCTTCTTTTAAAATTTAAAAATCTTCGACAATAAGTTATTACTTGTATCAACTCCCTTAGATTATTGAATTCTTTAAATTGTAACTTTATACTTTCTTCAGGTTCTATTTTCAAATTTGCTTGTATCTTATCCTTTTTCTTTTCTAATTCAGTAGATGTGTTTTCTTGTTTTAATCTTATTTCTGTTTCAGAGAGCCAAGCTGGACCCTTCCACCACAAATCGGACTTTTTCAGATCAACTAGCAACATGCCCCGAGACCCAATGTCTGCAGGATTATCTTCAGATGAGACATGAAACCAACGGTTGTTGTTTACATTTTCAGCTATCTCTACAACTCGGTTAGCTACAAATGTTTTCCATCTGTGGGGATCGCCAGATAACCATGCAAGGACAATTGTTGAATCTGTCCATGCATAGATGTTTGATGTAGGTATTCGCATAGCGTGTTCTATTTGCTTAAGCAACTTCGACAACAACAGCGCTCCACATAGCTCCAACCGTGGTAAGGAAACAGTTCGTAGCGGTGCCACTCTGGTCTTTGCCGCTAGCAGCTTTGTTGACACAAGGCCATCTTGCATTTTTATTCGGACATAAGCCACAGCTGCGTATGCTCGCGTGGAGGCGTCGCTGAAGCCATGGACTTCAATCTTTTCTACATCCTTACTTAATGTGCCAAGCCATCGATCAATATATACTTCTTTTACTTCTTCAAAGTCTTCACGAAGAGTCAACCACTCTTCCATCAGTTGTTGGCTTATTTTATCGTCCCAGCCAACCTTTTCCAGCCATAGTTTTTGGATAAGCATTTTGGCCAAGATTAAACTTGGAGCGATCCATCCCAGCGGATCGAACAGTTTTTGCATGTCCGATAAGATTGTTCTTTTTGTGACATTATCTGATATCAGCGGTAAGTTGAGTTTATATTGAAATTGATCTGTTCCTAGATTCCAGATCAATCCTAGGGCTTGCACAGTTCCATCTAGTTTTATATCCAGGTGTACTCGAGTGGTTCTCTTATTCGCATCTATAGCTTGCATAAACTCAGTAGAATTGGAAGACCATTTTGATAATACGAAGCCACCATTTTGTAGTATATTAGAAACTTCTTGAGCTGTCTTTATGGCTTTCTCTGCCGTATCATCACCAGAGATCAAATCATCCATATAGAATTCAGCTTTGATAATGCGTACAGCCTTTGGGTGATTTTGGCCTTCATCTTCAGCCACTTGATGAAGAGTTCTTACTGCTAGATGAGGTGCTGACGCTGTACCAAACGTGACACGAAGCATCCGATATTCTTTGATCGGATCTGACTCTTCCTCTCTCCACAAAAGGCGTTGATATGTATCGGCGTCTTGTTTATGTAGAAGGACTTGCAGGTACATTTTTTGTATATCACTTGCATAGCAGACGCGATATAATCTAGATCTCATAACAATATCTCTAAGGTCATCTTGTAGTTGAGGACCTACAAGCAGCTCATCGTTAAGAGAGACGTGATTCGAGCCTTTAGCTGACGCATCAAACACGATGCGTGTCTTCGAGGTTTCCTTTTCGACGCGGACAACGGCGTGATGAGGTAAGTACACCGCTTTGTTTTTCTTAGTTTCATTTTCAGGTATTTCTTCCATGTAATTGGATTTTATATACTCTTGCATGGCCTTTTGGTAGTCTTCCTTTAGCGTAGTTGCTTTTCTAAATCTTCTTTCTAACTGTAGTAATCTATTTCTTGCTATTTCTTTTGTGTTTCCGTAAGGCGATAAGGGATTATCGGTTTTAAAAGGTAGCCTTACTATATATCTTCCTTCGTTTGTTCTTGCATGAGTGTTTTCATATATAGCTTCACATAGCTTTTCTTCTCTTGTTAACTTTCTTTTCTTTTCAGTATCAATTTCCCAACGGGATTTTAACAGGTTCTCTACTTCTATTTGCTGATGAAGGACCAGAAAAGATTCTTCTTGTAAATTGGTGTTGACTTCTCCAAATAAGATCCATCCCAGGTTTGTTTCTTGGGCACACGGAGAACCGGGAGGACCCTTGATTAGTTGTTGTTGCACGATTTGTGCATACTCTTTAACGCCTAGAAGCAAGTCAATAGGACCCGGTTTGTGATAGTCCGGGTCAGCCAGGTTGAGTCCTTCTAGGTGTGGCCAATGTGTGACAGTAACAGCTTTGGAGGGGATTTTCGTGGTCAACTGTTTGCTCATGACGTATGCTTGTATGTTGATCTCGAAGCTTGGATTCCATCGAGATCCAACCCTTAGTTGCACCACGTGATCGACGTTGGTTCTTGTAGATCCCACCCCAATGATATTTCCTCTTGCTGTATGCCTGGTTAGTTTGAGCAATTGTGTCGCCTTCTCGCTGATGAAGGACGCCTGCGAACCTTGGTCCACTAGCGCACGTAGAACAACAGTGTGATTATGCTCGTTCCTTGATAAAACTGTTGCCGTGGCCAGTAGTGCTATACTTATGCTTTGTTTGGCACTGTGATGCGACGCGATCGTAGTGTTGACTATTTCCTCCTTCTCTTCTACACTGTGTTGTGATGCTTTCGGTTGTTTAGAGTCCTCAGTTTGTCCCGATGAAGCAGAGTCCTTATTTCGGTGTAGTAGAGTATGATGACGTCGATGGCATATGCGACAGGTCATTTGCAATTTACATTGATATGCGGAATGGCCTGGTACCAAACAATTAAAGCAAAGTTTGTTTGACTTAACGTATTCAGATCTCTCAGCAGGTTGCAGTTTGGTGAAATCCTTACAATGGCATAGAGTGTGTTTTTCCTTACATAACACGCATGTTCTATCTGCCGATGACAGTGACGTGGTGGTTGTAGCAGTAACAAGATGTGAACGTTCTTTTATAGGTTTTTCACGGGTACCCGATGTTGACATTATAAGTTCTAATGTACGGTATCTTGATTGCAGAAAATCCTTCAAATCATTCCAGGTAGGTAATTTATCTTCTTCATTTGTGCAAGCAGTTTGTTCCCACTCTTTATGAGACTCAGGGTCCATTTTCTGTATCACAAGAAAAATAATTATAGGATCCCATGAGCTCGTAATTATATTCAAATTTTGTAAGTTGTTCAAACAATCCGTTGTGACGTCTAATAAATTCTTTATTTGGTTTGCAGACTGCGTGCTTATTTTCTTTTGATTAAATAATTTCTTTAACACTGAATTGATAATCAATCTTTTATTTCCATACCTTGATTTGAGAACACTCCATGCTTGTTTATAATTACTTTGTGTAATTTGAATAGGCTTCAATAATGTCTCGGCCTCCCCGGTAACACTACTCTTCAGATAGTGCAACTTCTGAACATCACTGATCGCCGTGTTTTCATGTACTAATGAAATAAATAGGTCTTGAAATGTAGGCCAATCTTCATAATTCCCACTAAAACTCGGTAGTTGTATCCTCGGCAGCCTAACGAGTTGATCATTATTCGTACTTGTAAACGAGTTGTTTTTCGATGATGTGGATGACGCGGACGCTGTATTTATCGTCAACAAAAGGTCTTGTAAATCGGCTAATAACACAAGATATAAGTCTTCGTATATAAAGAAATCTTCGTTAACAAAGTATTGTAATGATTGTTTCTGTTCTTTCGGTGTTATTTTCACTAATTGTTGATGAGTTTCCCTGAACGTCGTCCAATATTCTTCTATACATTTGATTCTTGCCTCAACGTAACCTTTTGTCAACCTGGTTTTAGGACATTTCTTCAAATTCACTTGAGTTTTTTGTAATAATGCAGCTGTATCTTCTAACACATTCATTAACTCCACAGTAGTACTCATCGCACCTTTTTTTTTTGCTAATGTTCACTAATCACCTTTGGAATGCGGCTGGCTATTGTTCGCGCCGGCCGCCCGGTACCTGACTTATCTTCGATAACTTGTTTTTTCCGTTAATTAATCCGGCTCGAAGGACCACTATGTACTTTGTGTTAAGGTTGATGTTTGCTTAGCAGGAATTTGGTAATTTAAAATGCGTGTTTGCTTTAAGACGGTTTAATTGCGACTAACGGTGGTGGGGGCATACATACTGTAATAAACACTTAACGATCACCTAATATAGACATAACACTAATACTTTAGCAATAAAGTTGAAAATCTATTAAAGAAATTTGACAGATTGTAGTAGCTCAATGTGCTGGCGTCTGTACATCTAAACATGTTTTAGTACAAAAAGTGGTAGTGCCAAACTCCCAAAGGGACTCAATGTCGTTCACTCTAACAGAAACTTACGAAGTGTGAGGAGTTATTTCGGAAAACTGAGTTCCGAAAAACTCTTCTCACTTCATAAGTTTCACATAGTGCACCAAAGCACTCCTCAATTCCTCATTGCACTGGGTATTACGTTTGTAGCCCTGTCATCACACCCCTCTTCAGCAAAACTTGTGTAGATTGCGATAGTACTAGCAACAGTCCACAGCAGGGGGCGATGACATGACTACTCTGTATTTAATTTCGTAGGCGATCAAGTATAGTGACATCCAAAATATGATTCCAATGGATGGCCCGCACCTGATCCGACAGTCGTTGTGCCGAAACGTGATCGTTCGCTCAAGCACCTGAAAAAAAAGAGAGCATCCGAACACAGGACGCGGTCAGATTGTTTCCTCTAGTGTAGCCCCATAGTATGAGCGTATGACGTTTTCATTGATGAATCGTGTCCATATCATGTGCTGCATACTTCCGCTGGGAGCTGGTGGCCGGTGGGCCTCAAAATCTTAAACCGTCCGGCAACCGGTGCGGCGTCCTCCCTGTCGACGAGTGGGTGGTGGTGTCGTGGGCGGAGAGAAGTACTCGTCGGTCGAGCTCGACGCAACTACTGTGGCTGGGGTTGTCACAGCACCCGCAGTGGGGCTGGGTACCGGCGGCGGCGAGGCGGAGTTGAGCGAGGAGTCCGGAGGTAGTGGGCGTGCATTTCGTGCGGCTGATCTTGTCAACTTGTCATATTTTTCTTGAGTTCATTGTTATTCGGAGGTGATATAAGTGTCCGCCGCCACCTCATATTCAGCTATTTTTATTAAATTTATTCCATTTTTGATTTTCTGGGATAATCTGTGACTTACGACTCTTGTTAAACTTGTCAAAATTATTTTCACTATTGAAAATGAAAAAAATTGAAAAACATGATGTTCAGTCGACACAAGGCTGCCAGCCATATTATAGTATTATTTTTAAATGCATTAATAGAGGCATTTGCATTAAGATCAAAGTCCAAGCTGCTGGTTGTCAGGACTCTAGAAAGAGGAATCTCCTGACTATGCGTGCCGTATCCGGAAATACAGCTTTCTGAATCAAACCCTTGATCCAGCCGCGCGAAGAGAGCCTTCTGAGGTATTGGTCGAGATTCTTTGCTATTAGGCCATTTATTGTAACGATTATATTATCGACCGGTTCAATGATTGTCTCTGGATTCTGCAATCATTGCCGTCCACTTCTTATTATTTTTATTACAAAGCTTTGTGTAAAAAGCCACACTTCGTCGGCGATATAAAATGGTTCTAACGTTGCAGGTCGGGCAAATTTTGTTTGAGCCCGGTGGTTAAGCCCTGGGCCGTCGGGCGTCGATGTGTAGACACCGTAATGGTTTTTTTTTATCGATATCACCTTTCCTTGAAAATTATGATAAAGTTTTGTGCCTTGAAAACACAGCCCTTATGATCAAATTACGTCTCCCACTCTGGGTAGAGCGGGAGAGGTGGGCGTGTCAGACTTTCACTGAGTAAAACCCACCCTTGCCTTTATGCCAGGGTCAAGGTAACTCTTTCGAACAATTCTCGCAACCCTGGCAGGTATCGATCCTAGCGGACCACTTCAATAATACTGACATCTCTTTGAGGCGCGCGTGGACCACAACGGGCCTGGCGGCGAGCTACCCATTGCTCGCTACCCGCACAAGCCCGCGCCTACGCCAAATTTTCGAACAAATTAGCGCTCGTCTATATGTCGTTATGGTATGGTTGTGGTGTGATTGTGTTAGATGTGGTGGGATCCGTAAAGTTGAAAATCTCGAAATATTTAAATCTTTAGACGTTCATAATAGGATTAATTACTTAAAATTCATTTATGACGCTAATTTGAATAAAACGGTGTTATTAATTTACTCAAAGCGCACCTGTCTGCAATTACCTCTTAAATTATGAAACAGAATACTTAAATTAAGTGTGATTGGTGTCTTTTTTAGCTCCCTCTAAGGTGCTATATTTGGGTTTTGTGAAATGAAATCAAAAATAAAATTTATTTTCCAAGAGTTGTAGTACATTACAGATGGTCGCGTTATTTTACAGTATCTAATACAAGTGTTCAGATTTAGCTCACAATAGGACTTTCATGGGCTAATTTAGTCAGTCAGTCTGGTCAAAACAATTGCATTTGAGCAATGTGGTGTAAAGTAAATGTATGACCAAAGTTCTCGGCACTTTGTTCACTTGAAATAACTTGCAGCTTGCATTCGGAGCTATACAAGACTTTAATTTGTGTGAGTTGATTATAACATAGATCCTAGATTCCGTTGCGTACTTACGAAAGTGTAATTGAAATGAAATAGTAGTTCATTTTGTAAATAGGATATAGAAATCATCTTTACGTCAGATTACTTATGTATAAAAAGCAGTGAGAGCAGTGGTGGCCCAGTGGTAACGGCCGTGACTTACGAGTGTAGGTCGTGAGTTCAAACCCAAGCAGGCGCATTACTTTGTGTAAATTACTTCATCGCCACTGCTCTCAAAACGGTGAAGAAAAATATCGTGAGGAAACCGGCATGTCTTAGAACCAAAAATTCGAAGACATATGACATCTACCAACCCGCACTGGGCCCGCGTGGTGGATTATGGTCCACTCCCTCTCACCGACAGGAGGCCTGTGTCCCAGCAGTGGGAACATTATAGGCTGATGATGATGATGTATAAAAATGAAGCTAGATAGTATCAACATTTCCAATCTGATTGAAATGGCCCCTGACAAGAAATGGCAAAACAAACTCAAGGGTAACTCAAATCGAAAGAGATACCATGAAAAGCCAGTAAAAGTCTGACACGCCCTCCCGCTCCACCCAAGAGCGGGCGAAATCATTTGATGATTTCCCACACACAAAAAAAAAAAAAGTGTCGTCTCTTTTAAAATCAAGACATATTCATGGTCAGATCATGTGAAGATAATGGTGCCGAAAAAATCCATTTCGATTTGAGTGGATCAGTCCAATGAGACAATACCCAAGTTATGTTCAACGAACACGTAACTCCGGGACCGATTGCTGTCAATGGCGGTGCCCTCAAGGTTGTTCGAGAATACGTTTACCTCGGGCAAACTCTGCAGTTTGGTAAGAACAACCTTGAGAAGGAAGCTAACAGAAGAATTCAGCTGGGTTGGGGAGCGTTTGGGAAGCTTCGTCGAGTCTTCTCGTTGCGTATTCCGCAGAGCCTAAAGACGAAAGTCTTCAATCAGTGCGTCCTGCCTGTTATGCCCTACGGAACCGAAACGTGGACACTCACAATACGGCTGGTCCATAAATTTAAAGTTGCTCAGCGAGCTATGGAACGAGCTATGCTTGGAGTATCTCTGAGGGACAGAATCCGGAATGAAGTGATCTGGCAGAGAACCAAAGTTATCGACATAGCTCACAGAATTAGCAAGCTGAAGTGGCAATGGGCCAGCCACATTAGCCGTAGAACCGATGACCGTTGGGGGGGTAGACGTGTTCTTGAGTGGAGACCGCGAATCGGCAAATGTAAGGTAGGACACCCTCAGGCTAGGTGGAGCGACGATCTTCGCAGGGTGGCTGGTAACAGCTTGATGAGAGTTGCCGAGAATCGGGCTGAATGGCGTGCAATTGGAGAGGCCTATGTCCAGCAGTGGACATAGGCCTAGGTCCAGCAGTGGACATAGGCCTAGGTCCAGCAGTGGACTGCTATAGGCTGATGATGATGATGAGTCCAATGAGTGCATTTGTCAGTAATGGTTTAGTTCAACTAAGCACTTGAAGAGTTTTACTCTATTAATGACATCATCTTCGTATTAGTGGTTCAGCAGCATCAATACCACCAGGATTGTGCTGGAATAGAGCAATTCGTTGTGGACATGGTATAACAGCGGCTATACTGATATATATCATCTTCTATTTTCAGAAGAAAGCCAAAAATATTATTCGTAAAAATATTTTTATACCCTCCTTCTGTTTGCGCCTCTTTTTGTGGATTTTTAAGGGATGGCGAGTTGTGTTCTACGCTCGCCTCAAAGAGAAGTCAGCAAGTAATGAAGGAGTTCGCTTTGGCCGATGCCTGCTGGGGTCACGGATTTGTTCGAAAGAGTTACCGTGACCCTGGCACAGGCAACTAAAGGAACACAGGTGGGTTTTAGTCAGCAAATGTCTGGACACGTCCTCCCACTCCACCCGGAGCGAGAGACGTCATTTAATTATTGCCTACCCAGAAAAAAAAAGCCACCATGCAACCACTGATGCGACACTCTGCTAGTAATCAATCCGAGTCTTATCTGACCTCTTCTATAATTCAAGTAACTTCGTAACAAAACAAAACTAGACTGCGCCCTCATATTTATTACTTCGTATTTCATGTTGCTTTGAAAGATAATTAACAAGGATAATTGAACGCACTAAGTTGGACACTAACAACGTATAGTTACTGTAGTCGATTAACGATTCTTTTAAATATTAACGCTATTCCACAACCATTTACTATTTTGGTCACAATTAATAGAGTAACTGAAATTATTGGTCATTTGAACGCCGCCGTGTTGTAATTGGCAGGAAAAATATATTAAAAAAAAAAATTAAAGAAAAAATATTATGCAATTTAATGTCAAGCGAAACAATAATTTTAATTAACATTTCCTATTAAATTATTATCTCTAGTGTTACTGAAAATGATGGGTTGTGAAATTGTAATGAAAATTACAGAATACTGGGTGTAAGTCGTACCTAACGCGCAAGGGATAAACCAAGAAATTGGAACACCAGCGCTACGAATTTATTTTTTTAAATGTCACAGCATCATGCCGATATAGGAGCCTTTTGGCCTCGTACAGGACTTTGTTTTTATTTATTTTTACTGTCTAGAAATATTGTAATTCTTAGTTTTTATGATTGATTGTGTGTGTTTAGTTTAGTATGTGATCTTTCTATGCGAGTCACACAGGTCCTAGAATGAGATAAATTGTATACAGTGATGGGCGTAACTAGTTACTTTTGTAATCTTATTAATAATTGAATTACATAGGGGAGAGGGGGGTAGATTTGAACGGTTTTTACAAAATATTGTGCGACATTGACAAAGGGCAGTTTATCCTATATTTTTCTGACTGTGTGACTTTTTAAGGGATTCAGCTATATAAAGGTAAGATAATTTTTCACATACAAAGCATAAGAACTGAATAAATCGTATTTAAAAAAAAAAGTGTTTTGTTCAAATCTGCCTCCCTACTGGGGGCAGAATTACAACTTGGGGCACTTTTGAAACAGCTAAATAAAATCAAAACCATGACACTTGAAACGAAATGTTAAGAATCTAGACTTTCAAGCAAATGTTTTATAAATATTTTTCAAAATATTTTAGTCTTATAAACAGTAAAAGAAAAGTTATAATAATAGTTCTAAATTATGTGTGGGGCAGCTTTGAACTTATCGTATAAAGTAATGGGGCAGTTTAGAATAAAAAATTATGTGGCAGTTACCAATGGCTCCAATGTTTATTAATCACATAAGTAATTTTTCTTACATTATTACTAATTAAAAATCTTAATAAAATAACAAAACATCAATCATCCCTTCCTATTCATCAAGTCTACATAAGTCATATTCTGGCCCTTAGTTTAGGGACATTCTGTGAGATCAATTACCATTTTTACTTATTATAAAGTTACACTTATTTTAATAAAGTTAAAAACATTCTCAGTAACATAAACAAAAAGTTATGTTCTTAACAAACTGAAAACTAAAATAATAGTCATTTCCGAAGAATAGATCTTCCAATACAAAACACAAATAAATCTCAAACAAAAAACAATCAACTTCTGGTAATGAACTATAACATCCACTCAAGGAACCACCAATACAATGTTTATTAGTTTGATGGATTATTAAGATTGAAGCTTAACCTAATTTAAATGGTGTGAAATCAAATTTAAAAGTAAAGAAATCTGCAGTTCGTGATGTTCCAGCAGCAGAAACTGGCGCAGGTAACTTTGCAACAATGTCTAAAATTGAAACGGACCATTCGTCAACTTTATCTGGGAAAAAAAAAATTGCCCATATTTTCGCTTCAAATACAAAACTGTGAATAAACTTCCTTCTTTATTTATTATTTTAGCCACAAAATGCAAATATAGGATAAACTGCCCTTTGTCAATGTCGCACAATATTTTGTAAAAACCGTTCAAATCTACCCCCCTCTCCCCTATGTAATTCAATTATTAATAAGATTACAAAAGTAACTAGTTACGCCCATCACTGTATACAATTTATCTCATTCTAGGACCTGTGTGACTCGCATAGAAAGATCACATACTAAACTAAACACACACAATCAATCATAAAAACTAAGAATTACAATATTTCTAGACAGTAAAAATAAATAAAAACAAAGTCCTGTACGAGGCCAAAAGGCTCCTATATCGGCATGATGCTGTGACATTTAAAAAAATAAATTCGTAGCGCTGGTGTTCCAATTTCTTGGTTTATCCCTTGCGCGTTAGGTACGACTTACACCCAGTATTCTGTAATTTTCATTACAATTTCACAACCCATCATTTTCAGTAACACTAGAGATAATAATTTAATAGGAAATGTTAATTAAAATTATTGTTTCGCTTGACATTAAATTGCATAATATTTTTTCTTTAATTTTTTTTTTTAATATATTTTTCCTGCCAATTACAACACGGCGGCGTTCAAATGACCAATAATTTCAGTTACTCTATTAATTGTGACCAAAATAGTAAATGGTTGTGGAATAGCGTTAATATTTAAAAGAATCGTTAATCGACTACAGTAACTATACGTTGTTAGTGTCCAACTTAGTGCGTTCAATTATCCTTGTTAATTATCTTTCAAAGCAACATGAAATACGAAGTAATAAATATGAGGGCGCAGTAAGTGGCGCCGTCTAGTTTTGTTTTGTTACGAAGTTACTTGAATTATAGAAGAGGTCAGATAAGACTCGGATTGATTACTAGCAGAGTGTCGCATCAGTGGTTGCATGGTGGCTTATTTTTTTCTGGGTAGGCAATAATTAAATGACGTCTCCCGCTCCGGGTGGAGTGGGAGGACGTGTCCAGACATTTGCTGACTAAAACCCACCTGTGTTCCTTTAGTTGCCTGTGCCAGGGTCACGGTAACTCTTTCGAACAAATCCGTGACCCCGGCAGGCATCGGCCAAAGCGAACCCCTTCATTACTTGCTGACTTCTCTTTGAGGCGAGCGTAGAACACAACTCGCCATCCCTTAAAAATCCACAAAAAGAGGCGCAAACAGAAGGAGGGTATAAATAAAAATATTTTTACGAATAATATTTTTGGCTTTCTTCTGAAAACAGAAGATGATATATATCAGTATAGCCGCTGTTATACCATGTCCACAACGAATTGCTCTATTCCAGCACAATCCTGGTGGTATTGATGCTGCTGAGCCACTAATACGAAGATGATGTCATTAATAGAGTAAAACTCTTCAAGTGCTAAGTTGAACTAAACCATTACTGACAAATGCACTCATTGGACTCATCATCATCATCAGCCTATAGCAGTCCACTGCTGGACATAGGCCTCTCCAATTGCACGCCATTCAGCCCGATTCTCGGCAACCCTCATCCAGCTGTTACCAGCCACCCTGCGAAGATCGTCGCTCCACCTAGCCTGAGGGTGTCCTACCTTACGTTTGCCGAATCGCGGTCTCCACTCAAGAACACGTCTACCCCCCCAACGGTCATCGGTTCTACGGCTAATGTGGCTGGCCCATTGCCACTTCAGCTTGCTAATTCTGTGAGCTATGTCGATAACTTTGGTTCTCTGCCAGATCACTTCATTCCGGATTCTGTCCCTCAGAGATACTCCAAGCATAGCTCGTTCCATAGCTCGCTGAGCAACTTTAAATTTATGGACCAGCCGTATTGTGAGTGTCCACGTTTCGGTTCCGTAGGGCATAACAGGCAGGACGCACTGATTGAAGACTTTCGTCTTTAGGCTCTGCGGAATACGCAACGAGAAGACTCGACGAAGCTTCCCAAACGCTCCCCAACCCAGCTGAATTCTTCTGTTAGCTTCCTTCTCAAGGTTGTTCTTACCAAACTGCAGAGTTTGCCCGAGGTAAACGTATTCTCGAACAACCTTGAGGGCACCGCCATTGACAGCAATCGGTCCCGGAGTTACGTGTTCGTTGAACATAACTTGGGTATTGTCTCATTGGACTGATCCACTCAAATCGAAATGGATTTTTTCGGCACCATTATTCCCACCCTCATTATTTCGGCACCATACTTCACAGGCCTTATATAGTCCTTCAGACTGTATTGCGGCCATGGTGGCCAATCTAAACAGAGGCTTACCATCGGCGCGGGCGATATTATAGTGCACAGCTGTGTGCGTATATACCTCCGTGTCTGCGCCCCTGTGTCATTAAAAAACGCAGACTGAAGGAAGAGTAAGTACCCCTGCACTCTTTCTTTACTCCCATAGTCCGATGGAATGACCTTCCGACACGACCAAGCTCATGAGTAGGACCAACAGCTTCATCATCATTTTATTTACTGGGCGTTAGCCAACGGCTTAACGTGCCCTAACTAGCCCGGTGGTCTCGTGGTCACAAGCGTGACTACTGACCGTGAGGTCTGGAGTTGGATTCGCTGGTCGGGCAAAGTTTTGTCGGGTTTCTTTCCATTAGGAATTTCTTAGTAACAGCCTGGAGTTTGGAGTTTTTCATTAGCGGTGTGATACTCCCGTGTCTCGGACAGACCTTATCCACAACATACAAACACAAACACAATTAAATAAAGCCACACATCACACAATAAAAATATGCAGAAGAAAAAGTATTTTATGCTGTTCTTATAAAGGCTATTTAGGCCTACCCAAAGAACATGCCAGCCTTGACTAGCTTCCTTAGCTAGTGTGGAGATACACTACCTACCACAATATTATGTTATTTCCGAACCTGCATGTTCGGAAATAACATAATATTGTGGTAGGTTACTGTTCCGTCCCGTTTGACTTGTTTAATCTGTGCGTCTAACGGAGCGTACCGAACGGAGTGACATCTGTCACTTGTCAGTTTGATTTTGACACTTGACACTTCTCTTTGGTTTGATCTTGAAAAAGATGGTGGGTCCTTTTGGCGTCCCGACCCCGTTTTGTTAAAGTAATCCGTTTGAACTGGTCGTTTTTGTGGACAATCTGTCGTGAAAGACTATGGATACGATTCTGGATTGGATTGCTTTCATTTGTCTAACTAGGGGTCTAGGGGGGGAGTCTCCTAACGCTACTTGCATCTTTATTGTTAGTACTATAAGGTTCAAAGTTACTCAGAGGGTCACGGTTTGAGTAATTGGTGAATAATATGATAATCTCGAATTTCTGTTTCTAACTACCCAAATTGTCTTGCAGTAGAATATTAGATATCTTTCATAGAAAACAGGGTTGTAATTTTTTTCTTGGATAAAAGCTAAGTTAATCTTCTAAGGTTCATTTTTATTTGCATGATAAGGGTTTTTTGAAACCCCAAAAGTATGACAACCAATCTTACCAAGGAGTATCGTGTTATTCAGTGACTGGTTTGTGGAGGTCAGATAGACCGTTGCTCAATGTAAAATCCTGGTTTCAGCTTCATCCAGTCCAAAATAGTGGGGAAAAAGGTTAAATCCTTAGTTTCTGTGAGTTTCAATACACAAACATAACAAATGATAGACTTGCGTTTAAACACATTTTCTGGAACGAATTTTCATACGAATTACCTTGTGATGTCAAACAGATATGCAGATATAGCTACTTCATTCTTGTCTGAAGCTAGAACATATTTCGAGAAACAGTCAAGACTAACTGTTCGACGCCAGGCCAAAGCCCCGGCCATAGGATTTCAATTATTATGTGGAAGCGTGACAATCGTGGGGTCCTGGAGCCAAGAGTGGCTGCGAACTGTCCGCCGTGCGCGGAGCTGATCAATACAATATTCAAAGGACTCACCTGGTTGAAGAACCCCTGCTCTGGAGCCTACCTGGATTTATGCATGTAAATGAGTGTATATTGTATTGTGTAGTGACGCTGTCAGTAATCCAGGACAGACAACAAGGGGCTCCAAGAGGCTCTGCTACCAAGGCATGCGGTCCCGATCACTATCACTTAACCTCAAACTATTTCAACCAAAGTTCAAACTAAAACCCGTTCTATTTCGTCAAAAGGGTTATTACACACAAAACAATTGGGTCACGACAGATTGTCCACAAAAACGACCAGTTCAAACGGATTACTTTAACAAAACGGGGTCGGGACGCCAAAAAGACCCACCATCTTTTTCAAGATCAAACCAAAGAGAAGTGTCAAGTGTCAAAATCAAACTGACAAGTGACAGATGTCACTCCGTTCGGTACGCTCCGTTAGACGCACAGATTAAACAAGTCAAACGGGACGGAACAGCAACCTACCACAATATTATGTTATTTCCGAACATGCAGGTTCGGAAATAACATAATATTGTGGTAGGTAGTGTATCTCCACACTAGCTAAGGAAGCTAGTCAAGGCTGGCATGTTCTTTGGGTAGGCCTAAATAGCCTTTATAAGAACAGCATAAAATACTTTTTCTTCTGCATATTTTTATTGTGTGATGTGTGGCTTTATTTAATTGTGTTTGTGTTTGTATGTTGTGCATAAGGTCTATCCGAGACACGGGAGTATCACACCGCTAATGAAACTCCAAACTCCAGGCTGTTACTAAGAAATTCCTAATGGAAAGAAACCCGACAAAACTTTGCCCGACCAGCGAATCCAACTCCAGACCTCACGGTCAGTAGTCACGCTTGTGACCACGAGACCACCGGGCTAGTTAGGGCACGTTAAGCCGTTGGCTAACGCCCAGTAAATAAAATGATGATGAAGCTGTTGGTCCTACTCATGAGCTTGGTCGTGTCGGAAGGTCATTCCATCGGACTATGGGAGTAAAGAAAGAGTGCAGGGGTACTTACTCTTCCTTCAGTCTGCGTTTTTTAATGACACAGGGGCGCAGACACGGAGGTATATACGCACACAGCTGTGCACTATAATATCGCCCGCGCCGATGGTAAGCCTCTGTTTAGATTGGCCACCATGGCCGCAATACAGTCTGAAGGACTATATAAGGCCTGTGAAGTGAATGTGTATGATATATTCAATAAAACAACTCAAATAATTCTCACTCATTATATTTGCTATAACGTTTAAGAAACATTTACGTTCTCATTTAACTGTCTACAATTATAAATATACCTTTCTAAGATCACAACATAGTTATAAGTAAGACGTTATTTACAATAAATAAAAAATTAAGTACATAGTATTTACAAACTAGTCTCATCACTTGTAATAAATAGAATGTCCTAAGTAGTGTTCAATGGACTGTGAAAGGAGCAGGAGCATTGAGCATTTGAAATGTGTACTTTAAGCATCTTGTACAAATATTTTTATCTCACTAAGCACGTTCTATTTGTGTTAACAATATGGTCACAAATACGCTGTGAATATGTACGTAAAGACACATGAGCACATAAGACACAAAAACCCCCCACTTTCAACCGAGAGCTCATGCTTTCTTGCTTACACACAAATTGACAGCGTGTTGGTATACTTGGTAACCACAAATAAAGCGCGCGTCGCTTCGTGAGACAAAAACAATAACGTATGTGAGCTTTTTTGTGCTTTACTATTTCAGAAGATTTCCTATTAAAATACTAATAAGAGTAGATAAGTGCTTACCCCGATTATTTCTTGCAGAATTTTTAATTTATCAAATATTTTTTAATAAATGCATAGCAGTGTTGATCCCAGGTAAACAAAAATTAAAAAAAAAACGATTTTATCAGATTTCGCTGTACTGATGGATATACGTGGTATATTTAAAGGTACTGCATAATTTTCCCACAAACTTGGCTGATTCAATAGACAAACAATAGAGCTTATTATCTATGTGAGTGCGGCGTATAAACTAAATTCAAAATTATGTTATTCGGAACTGGAATTAAACGTTGCGTGATAAAACGCCCGCAAGGCGGAAATAACTAAATTTGAAACTAATTTCAATATAGAATTTTTCATTAAAATCAGTTAATACGCGAATATGGAATCACGTCAGAAAGGAGATCGGCGATTCCTGGCCCCGACAGACAAAGTGTTAGACCATTCGAAAAAATATTTAAATAGTTATAAACCTTACTTTAATTTATCATTTCCTAAAAAAACGTAGGAAAAAGGAATAAAAAAAATAAAAAAGTCAATTGATGTATTCCTCTCGTTGCAGTTGTCTGATGTTGCCATATCATGCTATTTTTAAATAAACATGTTTTTCCCGTTAAAAGATTTGTATTTCAATGTTCGATTTATATTTCTTTTCACCTAAAAAAGTTTTTTATGAGTTTATTGCGAAACAATGATTAAAGATAGAGTATTTTTTGTTGTCGTTATGTTATTTTAATGATTTTATAGAAAAATCGAAAATCACTAAAAATCACTAAAACTCATAACCTAATAAAAGAGTGGGAACAAATGATAATGGGATTTATTGACTACGGTCTGACACAAAGTTTTTTTTTTTAAGTTTCATATCCAATTTTATTTCGAAAAACTAATTACACAGAGCTATAGACTAATATCACCCCTTGAAAACCCAAATTATTTCATTTTTGTTTATTGAGGCCTAATTTCTTAGGACTGTTTGCCGATCTCCTTTATTAGTCTCTGTGGTAGTTTTAGCGAGATTAAATCCAGGCCGATGTTGGTTTAGGGGGTTTGTTTTTAAGCCAGATTTTCCGATCCCCGGTGTAAACTGTAAAACCATTATGTATATATTTTTTTATAGAAGAGAATTTCGAAAAAAATACAACTATCGTTTCCTACGCTGCGGGTTTTAATAAATTAGAAAATTTAGCACACTTAAGCAACAGTCCGGAAAAAGACATGCCTACCATGTGATTAGAATTGCTCAACGTGTTCTGTAAAAAATACTGAATCGGAACATTTTCACAAGTCAAGATTCTTCTTAAAAGTACCACACGCTTGGCAGGATAGAGTTTGAAACTCATCGGGAATGTAAGTTAAAATTTGAACTCTTTAAAGCCAAGATACATTTAAAGTATCATGCAGGGGCGATTCACTCATGCATTTATCACCTATCCCCTCTCATCAAGAGTAGGCGTGTGTCCCAGCAGTGGGAACATTAAAGGCTGATTTTGCTGCTTTTATGTTGCATGCACATTCATCGCCGAAATAATTATTCTAACACTGTGTTCGAAATCGAAGGTTACTACTGCCTAAACTATTAAAACACCAAATTACTTATTATTCACATTAAACATTTATATTATTTTTAAGTTTAGTTCATTTTGTAACATTTTTTAACACCCTTGCTCGTTAAGCTGATGTAATTCCACTGGTTTTAAATATGTAAAGTGGGTCATAAAAAACGCGTGTGTTACCAAAGCAAATAGTTAAGTTATAGTCCATACAAATTCCATAACAGAATTATTTGCCATTTCAAATATGGAACTGATCGCCGCCGCACGACTCCAGCTAGTGAGCAGCGCGCTGTTGCTATTCAAATTTCGAACTAATCGCCGCACGGCGCCAGTCAGTAGGCAGCTCTAGCGCGCTGTTAAAATGGCGGGAAAGCAACAGTGTGCATTCACAGATTGAGTTTATTTAAAATAATGTTTTTTTTTCTGTTTCCTCGCAAATGTGTTAAAAAACGTCGTACGCTCGGCTCAATTACGCCCTCGCCTTCGGCTCGGGCTGAAATTCCGCCTCGCATGTTATAACAATCATAACGCACTAATATCGTAATGTACTATTGAAGTATACAGGTTGATAGCTACATGAGGACACAAAATGCAGTGGGAAAGACAATATTTCTTAAAATGGTAAGTGCAACAGTAATCACAACTTCAAGAAATAACTTTTTTTAGTTATTTATGTTACTACATTTGAACAAACAGTTATAAGTTTACAAGTAAATAATATAATTTAAATAACTAAACTTTTGAGTTATAAACCCTGCTTCAACTGTATTGTATAACATTAAATATTATCTGAACTGAAACAATTTGCTACAACCTACAGTTGCATCTGTTTCTATCTATTTTCGAAAAGTGAGTCGAGAACAATATTAAACTGTATCTTCGAAATTTAGTATACATTTACAGTAAATAGGATTTTATTTTCTTGTGAATAGAGGTATTTTTGTACTAGAAAAGGTTAATATGGGTCTAAACGATCACCTCTTGAAGCGTCCTAATGAATTGAGACGGATGGTTGCGAGAATACAATCCATTAGAGACTCATTCATTAACGCATTCGTACGATATGTACTAAATGTAAGTATGCAGATAGTACTTGAACGAGCAAGTGAGAGCAAAAACTACAACATCCACTTTAATGACTGAAAAACACGGAAGCAATAATTTTACGCACAACTTGTTCACACTAAAAAATGTAAAGTTTTCTTACGTCCATTCTAAGTTCACAGAAAATCTACACAAGTGAATCGTTTGGTTTATCAGCTTTAGACAATAATGGGACACTACTGTAATCCTTTAACCGTTCGGCGCCTTTCTTGGTACCGTTATCAAATGAACTCGCTGTGGGTAACTTGGAAATCCAATTGTTATTACCTATTTTGTTCGTCTTGCAGTTGGCGATTGAGTTTGTAGTCTGACAGTCTTTCAACTTGACTCTAGGCTGACTGGAATTAACTGAATTGTGATTCAACGAATTGACATTCAGTGATATTGAGTTTGAAACGCTTTGCTTGTCTAAATCGTCTCCATTATCAGTAACGCCATTTGTTACTGGTTCTGTTGGATCAGATTGCTGTCTCTGAATACTGAGGTTTTGTAGTAAAGGTTGAGCTTCTTTCTCTAATTTGTTCATATCTGTTTTTTGCAGGAATATTCCAGATCCTCTCCTACTTGATGATCGAGAACTTTGGTCCAATCGTTGTCTAAATGGAGTCAAGTGTGATAGTGACCCACTTTCTGTTGACAGTGTTTGAGTTTTGATTAACAACGGTTTTTCTTTTGGCGCGTTAGGATCTATTTTTTCGCTTAGCAACCAATACGTGACTAGAGTTCCTTTACCCTGAAACAAAAAGAAAATTTTAATAAAGTGGATTTACCTTGTCTCCCCTGACTCTCATATAGGCCC
The DNA here is from genome assembly GCA_932294355.1 of Aporophyla lueneburgensis. Taxonomy (NCBI): domain Eukaryota; kingdom Metazoa; phylum Arthropoda; class Insecta; order Lepidoptera; family Noctuidae; genus Aporophyla; species Aporophyla lueneburgensis. The sequence continues at coordinate 6,607,663 of OW028758.1, read as the reverse complement.
ACTTGTATGATTTAGTTCGATTATATAAATGAACTAGCTTTTGCCCGCGGCTTCGCCCGCGTGGATGTCGGAGATTAACGCAGGTATTTTTGTAAACAAAACAGAATTTGTCTAAAATAAAAGTAGCCTAAGTTACTCCTTGTTACATCAGCTACCTACCAATAAAAGTCCCGTCAAAATCGGTCCAGCCATTCCAGAGATAAGCCGGAACAAACAGACAGACAGACTAACAGACAGATAGACAGACAGACAAAACTTGTAAAAAATGTTGTTTTGGTATATGTACCGTGTATGCATCCATATACACTTAGTAAAAAGCGGTTATTTAAATATTAAAAACAGACACTAGAATTTTATTTATTTGTATGATGTATGTATAGATGTATAGATGTCGAGAAGAGTCTCGAAAAAACTCGACAATTAAAATTTTAACTCTCATTACGCATTACACCGCTTAATCTCGACGAAAATCATAATATCGACGAAAATCAAAAAAAATAACAATGTACTGTTCTTGTTCGTTCGACCAGCAACGAATCAATCCACACTAATCCACACTAATATTATAAATGCAAAAGTAACTCTGTCGGTCTGTCTGTCTGTCTCGCTTTCCTGCTAAAACTACTGAACCGATTTAAATGAAATTTGGTACACAGATAGTTTAGAGCCTGAGAAAGGACATAGGCTACTTTTTGTCCCGGTAGTATGTTCCCGCAGGATAATTTCCGACCTCCACGCTGGCGAAGCCGCTGGCAAAAGCAAGTGAACAATAAACGGAATTGTATAACCATCTCACTCACTATATTACGATACGTAATACTTTCTTTTCTCTGAATTTTATAACATGACAATTCATTTTAATTGTATTGTATGTGGTTTCGATGGAGATTTCATTTATTGATTGACGAAAACGGGGCCATTTAAAATAAATGTCACGAGAACTTACGAGGTTATTCTTTTCATGCTCTTTTTGGGCTTTAGATTGTTTTTATTTGTAACAACTTAAAATATCCCAACATTCTATGAATAATGTCACAAATAATCTATACACTAATAAACAAGCTGAAGAGTTTATTTGGACGCGCTAATTTCTAGAACGGATTAGGAAATAACTTTTTTTTGCATTTGGTGGCCCAATAGATAACAAGTCTGAGAAAACGCTTAGCGCAACCGAGGTAAAAGCGTGGTCGGGCGATGGAAGCAATGCGGTGAGCTGAAACTTGACGCGAACATAGTTGTGGCTAAAAGCTAGTATTATTATGAACGAAAATTTATTCCAACCCAATTCTAATTAACATACTCGAACGAAACGAATTTGGCGTATTCCCTAGAGCTCTATTTATTGCTAAATATTTGACAAGACCAGAGCGAGGACCGCCATAATTCAATAAAAGGTACAAGGTGGAAAAGAGCCTTTAGATTAGTCATAGTATTACCTTCATAGCAACTTCTCCTCTGCACTGCAAGTTGAAGGTCCCGTAAAGGTCTAACAGTGCCTTTGTATCAGGAGACACGTGAATCTTGAGAGCTTCTCCATTGGACTCCATTCTCGAGGCTGTGTTGACGGTGTCACCGAAGAGACAGTAGCGAGGCATCTTGAGACCTACCACGCCAGCCACACAAGGACCTGATGGAAAACAAAAAATAAACAGTTCTTAAAAAAAGAAATTGGCAGGGTTAACTAAATACAGTATAACTCGTATAATATACTCGTATAATAGATCATAGTGACTTGACATATTCGAAAAAATCCTATTAAAAACTAATCTATACTATCTATACTGTATATATTATATATTTATATATTATTAATATTATAAAGCTGAAGAGTTTGTTTATTTGTTTGTTTGATTGAACGCGCTAATCTCAGGAATTACTGGTCCGAATTGAAAAATTATTTTTGTGTTGGGTAGCCTATTTATCGAGGGAGGCTATAGGTTATATAACATCACGCTACAACTAAGAGGAGCGGAGCAGTAATGAAAAATATTGCAAAAACGGGGAAAATTTATTCCTTTTGAGAGTTTCCGATGCGTGCGCTGCGTAATCGGTTAAAGTAACGCAAAAATCATGTATGACGGAATTGTTCCTTTTAAAAAGCTATAACTCAAAAGGAGTGAGCAGCAACGAAAAATGGGCGAAAACTAGCAGGCAAATCGATGCGACGGGAAGGGTCAGGGGAGCAAAAATTTGACGCGGACGAAGTCGCGGGCAGAAGCTAGTATACTATAATATTATAAAACAGAAGAGTTTGTTTGTTTGATTGAACGCGGTAATCTCAGGAACTACTGGTCCGAATTGTTTTTTTTTTTTGTGTTGGGTAGCCTATTTATCGAGAAAGGCTACAGGCTATATAATATTATGCTACAATGAAGAGAAGCGGAGCAGTAATGAAAAATATTGCAAAAACGGAGAAAATCGCACGGGTATGCGATTCGACGCGACGGGAAGGGTCGGGGAAACAAGAAATTTAACGCGGACGAAGTCGCGGTAAAAAGCTAGTAAATAATAATTGCCGAAAGAGGACGCCCTAGAAAACATAATAGTGAGTGACCTTATTGGTGATGTTGTTCAGAAGGGTCAGGTGCGTAGTATTGGTAACCGGCGTGCAGACCAGATGTATGAACTTAATCGAGGCAAAAGGAATATGTAAGGATCGTAGCAGGTGGTGTTCTGTAGTTTCTGCCTACCCACATGGGAAAAAGCGTGAGGTAATGTATATATGTATAAAATAATTATTCATTATTGTTTACAAGGGTGGGCCGTTCTTGACAAAAATGAAGTAGCGTTTAATTAGAAACATAAGCCAAATACAAAGAGCGTCCTTCATTTTAATATCTAAATAACAAGCTCCTTTTGCATTTGCATGATGGCAAAGTAATTAGGATGCCTAAAAAAATAACATTTTCCGTACCCACAAAAGAGCTAGCTCATATTTTATTTACATTTCGAGTACGTTTCGCCACAGCTCATTACTTTGAAAAGGAATGAACGTGGCACTGTGTTTTCGTACAAATTTTTCCGTGAGTCGCGGCCCGGATTTTTTTAACCTTTTCATTTCGACGCTCCACTGATTGTTGGATTGTTGACTTTATTTTGGGGCAGTAGGTAATTTTTTGGGCCCACAAATTTGGTACTGCTGAAATTCATGAGATTTACGAGAGACTGGGTGTGACCACAGAATCAGTTATGTTTTCCTTTTTCAGAGCAATTCACAGTATTCCTTGAACATAGAATTGAGACCTAATTCTACCAAACTTTTATACCTAGAATTATTTCTATCCTAAGAATATTTGCTGACGGATTCAAAGTAATAATTTTCTGCACTCTATAGTTTGTTGAGTCAAAAAAATTGTAATTACTTTTACTCCAACTATGTTGACATATACACGGTGCAGGTAGTTTTCATCTTTGGATTTCTACTTTTTTCTTAACAGTCAAGAGAGCAACAATCAAGAGAAGAAAAAAGATGGTTCTTCATAAATATTCGTGGAAAATTATGAAGATCTGAAAAGTCCCGAGTGGTCCTAGTCTATGTTTATGGAGCTGTTTATAAGGTTTTTTTTAGAACGTTTTATGAATAGTTATTCTGTGTGCGTATGTTAATGAATTCTTCCTTTTTCAGACATTAAACACACATTAATAAATAGCGAGGGTCTTTAGGTGGTTTAGATTGGCAATGGGATGGCGCTGTTCGGCTAGAACAAATGCTAGCGGGCTAGTTTCTTATAAATATTTTGTTGCTACAAACAATAAGAAAGAACAAAGAGAAGTGGCTAGGCAATCAGAAAGTGGCTTCATTATTTATTCTTTATATAATTGTGAAGACTTGGCAATGGTTCCAGCCGCTTTGAAATCAACGTTTTGTAAGTTTTTTATTCGAAATATATTATTGCGTCTTTATGGGTTATTGTTAAAATAAAATGAGAAAAATAAAATATGATATCTATATTAAAAATAAGTATTTGATGTTTGTTGAGACTACAAGAGAAAAATACATATGAAAATATTAACAAAACCCTTAATGAAAATATCGAAGTAAGTAAATATCATTTTATTTTTCTTTTTTTAATACACAATAGGAAAAAGTTGATTATCCACGCCTTTATGTAAAGAGAGATTAATGCGTTCAGCTTTGAAAATGTTTCGCCTAAAATTATTTGAGAATGTTGAGACTAATTAGTTTATCTCCTTAGTGACAGCTATCCGACTTGTGACAAATGATTTTGATAAAGACGAACATCTATGGATTCACTGTAACATTATGAATCTTAGACTTGACTTACAGAATGGCGTAAAATAACAATGAATAAACAATAGTTTAAAAATATTAAAAATACATTCTATCATAGAAAAACAAACTAAAAATTAGAAAACTATGGTAAAAAAGTGCGGGGTTCTTTTTGAGGTATTTAAATTGATATGAAGCACCCCACGCTTGTTTTGAAACGATTACTTTTTTTTTTCTGGTTCGGCTAGCTACAATGGTATACATTTATAAAATTATTGTATTTTCAAGCAATTAAAACAAATATTAGTGAAATAAATATTTTTTTTTAGTTTAATTTATTCAAGTTTGTTACATTTTATTCGTTAATGAAAGAACTTACCAGAATGCAGCCCAATCCTGAGCTTCAACTGATCTTGCGGCCGATGTCTGATGCGGAATCTGCTCACCGCATCCCGGAGAGCCAGGGACATCCGAGCTACTTCACAAGCATGCCGTGTACTATTGCGTTCTGGGAGACCAGACACTACCATGTAAGCGTCGCCTATGGTTTCCACCTGTCCAATGAGAAGGTAATATAAATAGGTTAAAAATTATTGTCGATATTTTATTTATTTCGGTCACCTATTTACAGTACTCCATCTTTGAAAGTAAACCATTGATATAAATAAAGCTTTCCCCAAACAGGCGCGACTAATTTCACGTTGTGATTCAAAGGCGTGTGCACACACGGTCCGATCGACACATGACCGGCACAAAAGCAGACACGAAGCAATCACTACATATATGTATTTTCCCGTTCGAAATTTTGTATGTTACAGCTTTTATTCATCTTGTGGCCCAATCGTGAAACTCAGTTCGGCTTCTGTCTTCACTGAATTGTCATGTTGCAGTTTATTTTATCCCTCGGTTTGGCTTTGAAACACACTGTGCACCTACATCCGGCTAAGCCAAGCGGTGTTTTTCCGAACAAAAATATTTGATTTTACCGCCTGGCTGTACGCCAATTAATGTCGATCCGAGCTAGTGTGTAGCATGACCAATTCCATTTTGAGTTGCATTGCATGTGTATGCACAGGCACTCGAGACTTTTTTTTGGATGGGAAATCATAAAATGACTTCTCCCGCTCTGGGCGGAGCGGGAGGGCGTGTCAGACTTTTACTGACTAAAACCCACCCGTGTTCTTTCAGTTTACCAGGGCCATGGTATATGCCAGGGCCACGGTATCTCGTTTAAACAATCTCGCGACCCTGGCAGGCTTCGGTCGCGACTTCACGTAGCGATTGATGTCGCAAAGTCGTGTCGTGAAATCACAGATGGGAAAGCTTTCGACATCATTAATTTTGTAGCTAAACAAAAAAGAGCCATACTGCAGTGTTTTACGTTGTGGCATATAATCATGAGAATAAATGTAAATTGAAAAGAAAACCCACCTTATAGACATCATAATTCTCGACAATAGAATCGAAGCAAGTGTACAGGTCATTAAGTAGGTCGACCACTTGCATTGGCGTGGAGGATGCTGATAACGCGGTGAAGCCCACGATGTCTGAGAAGTAGATCGTCACCTGCTCGAAGATCTCGGCGACCACTGATTGGCCATTGATCAGCTGAGAGGCTACGGACCTAGGTTTCAAGAAAACATTACTGCATTAGGGATATTGGTAAAGGAGCAAAAAAGCTAGCTAGATTATCTGTTAAGGTGGATAAAAAAAAAACAAAAACAAAATGCTATAGATTTTAATTACCTAATCTTAGAAGTAGCAAATGTGACGTCATATTGAATGGAATCAGAAATTTATTAATCAAACGGTTTTTATTGGAATCACGATATGACATCTCTTGCGGGGTGGCTAAGCTCGGCCACTTATACTATTAGAAAGATAAGACAATTAATAGATATAGAAACAGCGCTATTTTAACTACTCTCACAACATTGTCGTATGACATTTTACTGTAGGGTCGAGTTGCTCACATTGAATTCATCTTTATTTTGTAAAAGAGAGCTGTCAAAGCCATGTACAATCTGTTCAAATATGATTATACCAGTATTTTTCCATAGAATATGTAACCAAGCAATACAGATTTAGAATATAGATGATGAGAATATAGATGTGTGTATTTAAAATGTGTGTTCTTGAAAAATGTGTTTTTGGAATGTGTGTACATGGATTTGTTCTGAAATAAATGTAATTGATTGATTGAATAATTTTTTCATATTGTGTCAATGTGTACCTAAAATTACGCACCCAATGCGAATAGGCTTGGTTGGCTACACATTGCTACAATTTTAAGAAATATGCAATATTATGCAACATTATGGTTTTCCGATTGTAGACAATCAAAAACTATACGTACACAAAATAAATAATGTCATGAAACTTTCCAATTATTTAATTTTTTTAAATCTAAATTAGCGACAATTCCACAGAGACAATTTTTTTTTTTCAATCTTGACTATGAATCATAATCAGCCTATAATATTCCCACTGCTGGGATACAGGCCTCTTCTTTTTTAGAGGATGTGGGGGTAATCCACGACACGGGCCCAGTGCGGGTTGGTAGATGTCACATATTTTCGAATTTTTATTTCTAGGACATGTCGCTATCCTCACGATGTTTTCCTTGGCCGTTTTGAGAGCAGTGGTGATGAACTTATTAACACAAAATAAAGCGCTTGCCTGGGCTCAAACCAACGACTTACAACTTGTAAGTAAGGGCCACCACTGCTCACTGACTGACTTGACTATGAATTCTTTGAATGAAATATACACAGTTTATTCTGTCACGATTCAGGTATTTTTTCTAAAACCAATTTTCCAAGGCTTTGAAGAGTATATTTTTAGGTCAAATTGCGAGAATTTTCCCAAAGACTTGATCAAAGTAACCATAACTTTTGTGTTCTTCTTAATTATTAAGAAGAACAATGATTAAGTTTAAAAGAGAAGTCTTTGATACTACAAACATTGTCTAATTATGTGCCCACCACCTGCTGATAGGAAAGTTCGGAATATTTTATCTTAAAATCGTGGAATGATTTTCTATTTTCGTTACTTATTGATTACATTACTTACTTGGGTAAAAGCTGATACAGTAACTCTTCACATTTCTTCTTTTCCTCTAAATAATCTTGAGTTCTTTCACTAACTAATGATTCCAAATTATTCGCATACTGCTCCATACGGGAAAGCAAATTATCTAATATATTGCTACTTTCTTGAGTTCTGTGGGAAAAAGAGAGATAATATTAACAAAAATACATTTTAAAATTTTGTTAAAAACAGGTTATGTTTTGATTAGAAAGCAAATTGTTTCAAAACAAATATGCTTAAACAGAAGCCGCGGTAAAATAAAAATGAAAGCGTTCTCTATTGAATTTAATTAATTCTCGTGAACGTATTAAGCACTCTCAGTTTAATATGTAATATATCATACAATGTAACTATTACATCATGATATCGTTTAACTTGAAAAACAATCAGCAGATATCAGTTACAAATTGACGATAATATTCAGGTAATATGAGAAATAAATCATAGTATCGAATACTGATCTCTCTTATAAGCCAACCAATACAAACGAAAACAAAAAAACAAAGCTTAAGAAAAAATAGCAGTACATCTACACCAGAAGATGAAGATATATGTACATAATATATTACTTGTTGAGGCGCCGGATCGCTCCCTTCAAATGAGCAAAGACAGGTCTTTCCAGAGGGTCTTCGGCCCAGCATCTCCGCATCAGCTCGGTGGCATCGTCAACCTCACAGGATCGGTGGTGAGAAGTATTTGGGCGAAGTCCACTTGATATCACCGTCTCGATTATTTCTACAAATGGAAATGTTGGTCATAATAATAAACTTTAAAAAAGCAAGAACAGAATACCTACAAACTAAAAGCATTTTCCCAACTGTGTTGCGGTTGGCTTCCCGTCTAACCAGATAGATACAGCTGAATAGCAGTATCTTTCATGACTCTGCTGACTTTCTGACCTCAACAGCCCAATAACTCGGTAATACAATACCCTTTAGTAAGACTGGTGGTCATTTTCGGGTTTCTGATGACTCGTTACGACTACCAGTGATCCATGAATGACAACCGGCATCAACGGCTCAACGTGCTTTCCGAGGCACTATATGTAAAGATGGTGAACTATACACGGACCAACGTTGGCAAGCGTAGCAACTGATCGATTGACCCATGCTGCTGTTATTACACAAGTCCTGTATAAATTATCCTGTATAAATTAACAAGCCACACTGGTCTTCGTGATAATGTTACGGTGAACTTTGTCATCTCTATCATTATTTTAACACTGAGGAAAGAGGATGCGTAACATGGATAGCTGGTCGATGAATTTTTTACCGTTTTAAAAGGTCATGAAATGATATAAATCTCTGTCATGACACCGTGGAAACCGTGCCTAAAGGGGTAAATGATAAAATAAATTAATGTTGGAAGCTTTCCACAGTATTAGCCTATTCATGGAAACTCTCGCTCTTTCAATTTCGTTACACGTTATAAACGGATTTGCAGCTATTTATATCACCTCGTCTGCAAATTGAATACGTAATGTCTCTTACGTTATTCAGTTACCGAAATAATACATTACTGTCAAATATTTTTTGCGTGCGACCAAATTACCTAATAAAGTAAAATTGTACATTGGTACCACGGATTTCCACGTGCATGTGTTATTTCAAAATGTGCTACTGATAATTCCATTACATTATTGAGTAATACTAAATGGTACTATTATGTCATTTCCAGGAATATATATGTAGGAAGATTTATGAATGTATTAATATGTAACCAGTAATTTTATTCTCAATACTTCTTCTTATTATAAAGTCATATTCTCATTATCCTTTGAGCACTGAATAAACTCAGCTCTATGGAAATTATGGTGTTCGAGTTGTAATCATAGCACATGGCCCAAGAAATAACCCTGTCTTTTAACAAGACAGCCCATTTTTTATGAACCTCTTACTCCATTTCTCCCTTCAGCTTAAAATGAAGGAAATAAAAACCCTCATAACATAACATCATAACATCACGCCTTGTTTCCCCGAAGGGTTAGGCAGAGGTGTACCCATAGTACACCCACATTTCGCCTGTTATGTTTAAGTCCCATATGTAATAGGGGGCGAGCCTATTGCCATCCACCGGGCACCAATCCAGACTCCGGGCTGCTACAGAGAAATTCCAGATGGAAAAACCTAATAACACTATGCCCGACCTGGGAATCGAACCCAGGACCTCATGCTCAGCAGTAGCGCTTGCTACCACTAGACCAACGACCTCATAACATTTGACGGATAAAAACATTTTAGCGATTTGATTTGTTGTGTGTCTAAAGCGGAATCCCATTACGATTAATATGAGATAACCTGGTATAAATCACGGAAATTATTTACGCTTCTCAGGTCCGCCCTGTCTGGAATGGAAATAAAAGGTATGGGATGTGCCGAAAAGAATGTGAAATATTTCTTAATATTATTTTTTACTTCTTTAGGCTCTGTGGGATCTAAAATAATGATCTTTTCTTCCAATTTCTATGGCTTATTACAAAAGAAAATTTCAAGTATTCAGGAAGATCGCACCAATATTACTCTATGGCTATAGCATCATCATCATTTCAGCCGAAAAACGTCCACTGCTGGACATAGGCCTCCCCCAAACTCCGCCACTTTGCCCGGTTTTATTTCCCGCATACAGATTCCTGCTGTTTTCACAAGGTCATCGGTCCACCTTGTTAGAGGCCTTCCAACTCTACGTCTTCCAGTACACGGAATAGCTGGAGAATTGCTGAACTGAAGTGGCAGTGGGCAGGGCACATTGCTTGGAGAACAGATCGCCGATGGCCGAAAGGTTCTGGAGTGGCGACCGTATACCGGAAGACGTAGAGTTGGAAGGCTTATACCGTGTTACAATATTACTAATGAGTAATAAATCGATGATGCGATGCAACGCTGGTTTGGCTGCAATCTCCATTTTTGAAGTTCAAATGTGAAATGCTTTTGAAATCCGATATTGTATTCAGATTGCAGATGCTTTTGATAACTCACTAGTTGGTAAAGTGGGTATTTGAATAGAAATTATGTTTTCAAATATCGACTTACCTTTCGGAGCCATTTCAATGCCAGGACCTAGCCAAAACGCTCCCTGTCTATTGACAATCTCATGCATAACAATGCCAAAGGAATAGACGTCTCCTTTTTGCGTCCCTTCTGGTGGAGGTTCTGCTGTGCGAAGCAACTCTGGTGCCGTCCAAAGAAGCCCTAAGAGAGAAAAAAAAAAGTGTTTAGATTGCTTGATTGTCCTTATAAACGATATTGCGCCAACCTTTAGTATTTTATGTCGGCACGTTGCGTCGCGGTTGCTATGAAAATGTACTGATGTGGTTTCTTTGAGGCGCTCACTGCAGATTAAAAATACTCAGTCCCGTTTAGGTTGACGCCAGACTTAAATAAAAGCTTCTAATAGGATAGGATAGCGCAGTCTAAAATTCTGCTGACGCCCCGCCTTTTGGGTGTACGGAGTAGAATTAAAAAACGGTATTGCAAAAACTGCAACTGTCAGTGTTGACAAAAGGCAAACAAAATAGCACTTTATAGAAAGAAAGAAGACTTGAAGAATTCTCTAAGACTAGGAGCTCCTTGTTTTTCTCCTCATCGCTGCCACTGTGGCGAAGTTGTCAACAGTCTAGGACACCACGGCCTGTCTTGTAGCCGAAGTGCGGGTCGCTTAGCGCGGCACGCAAACATTAACGACATCATCCGACGAGCTCTTGTCACCGTCGGCGTTCCAGCTGTATTAGAACCCAATGGTTTGGCACGCGACGATGGCAAGAGACCGGACGGTATGTCTTTGTTTCCTTGGAAGGTGGGAAGGCCTTTAGTGTGGGATGCAACGTGTGTCGATACTCTTGCGCCATCCCATCTTCCTAGCCCGGCTTGCTGCGCTGGCGCTGTCGCTGTGGCTGCGGAAAACCTCAAGCGGCGAAAGTATAGCAACCTTATTGGTAATTATATTTTCGAGCCGTTTGGGGTTGAAACCCTCGGGCCGTGGGGTCAGAGTGCCTCATGGCCTCTTTAAAGAAATATCTAAACGGCTGGTTGAAACTTCTCGTGACCCAAGGGCTGGTTTTTATTTTGGCCAACGGCTAAGCATTGCTATACAGCGTGGTAATGCCGCCAGTCTCTTGGGTACGTTACCGGTCGACAGCGATGAGGATGAATTTTTCGATGCTTTATTTTAGTTTGTGTATATATAGTTTTGGTTAAGTTAATATACAGGGTGATTGGAAGATGGGTGCAAAGCTTTAAGGTGAAGATAGTATAGACAATTTAGAACCATTTAAGCCATGGTTGTCTAAGACAAAGTCTTACCAAATTTTTAAGTTTTTTTTTTCGGAAATTCTCAAAATTTAATGTAAACTGCATAATTATGGCCAAATTGAATGATAAATGAATTATTTTTTTATTTATTTAATTAAAGTAATGTGTAAGCAACCAAGCAAAACATGTTTTAGGCTTCTGTGTCATTAGACATTTTTTTTACAGATATTTAAAGCTCGGCAAAAATAAAAAAATTGTACAATACGTCTTTTAAAACTTATTTTAAAAAAAAACGGAGGGTGCTTTTTTTGTTCAAACCTTTTTGAAGACATGCGTAATAATCGCTCTTTCTTTTGAGGTATCATTTATGTGGATATCTTACAAATTATTGAAATTAGGACCTACAAACCAATTCGAGGAAGAAATTTTAAATTTTAGGCAGTCTAACAAAACACAAAATTTTTGCTTAAAAGAATACTTTATGTGCTCGAAATGATAACATTGTTCAATTCTAAGAATTTTTGGCACATGCAGGAACCAATTGAGGGGAACCCATTGAGGGGATTCTCTAAACAATGGCCACCGAGCGCGGTGCGACGGCATTTCCAGGTAGAACGCCCAATGAATAGCAAAAAGCGATAAGAGTTGGTTTTTACAGCAAAATGGTCTTAGTTACTGAGGCAACAAAGTCGTTTTTCTTTAGTCAGGGTCAGTCGGTCTGTGATGAAGCCGTTACATCTTTTACTTATTAGTCAAACTACTGCCCTTGTGAGTGGACGTTGTCGTGTTGATTCACAATTTACCGTGTTCAGTTGTAGCCCTTTGCGTTCCTGCACGTTTTGTTTGCGTTAGTTTTGAACTTTTTTGTTTCACCGTGTCCAGTCGTAGCCTCGCGCTCCTGCACGTGTTGATTTTTGACTTAATTGTGTTGAGTTGACATTTAGTGCGCTCCTACGCCATTTTTCTTAATTGTTAAGTGACTATGGCTACTTTTTCCAATCAAGAATATGCGGATATCGTACTTATGTATGGTAGAGCAGACGGCAATGGATCTTTGGCGCGACGGATGTATGAAGAGTGCTATCCAAATCGCAGGATACCGAATGTCCGAGTGTTTTACAACACGTTTCGTCGTCTTGCCCAAGATGGGTTTCACCGCATGGAACCTGGAGTCAACCCGGGCAGACACGAAACTGCCGTCGACGAAGACATTTTAGCAGCATTTCAAGCGGATCCTACTACCAGTACTAGAGCAGTAGCTCGAAATTTAAACATTTCTCAATGGAAGGTGTGGCATACAATGCACCAAAATGATAAGTATCCGTTCCATGGCAGGAATGTGCAAGGTCTAGTAGAGCAAGATCCTCAAAGAAGAATTCAGTTCTGCCGTTTCCTCCTCAACAGAGACATCGAAGATGCGTGGTTTCTGAAATCAATCTTGTGGACGGATGAAAGTAAATTTTCAAGGGAAGGTATTACAAACTTTCACAGCATCCATGAATGGGCCGACGCAGACAACAATCCACATTTTAAGAAGCAGGTGTAATTTCAGATGAAATTCTCTGTGAATGTATGGGCTGGAATAAGTGGCAGAACATTGATTGGGCCCTACTTTTTGCCTGATCCATTGAATGGCGAAAATTATTTGCAATTTCTGCAAATTGATTTACCACTGCTGGTAAAGGAAACAGGTGTCCCGATCTTCGAAAGAGACCGAACAGTCATCTTTCAGCAAGACGGCTGTCCAGCGCATTGGACTTTAAATGTAAGGGAACACCTCAACAATTGCTTTCCTGATAGCTGGATTGGCAGGGATGGACCCATCCCTTGGCCCGCTCGCTCCCCAGATCTGACCCCGTTGGACTTTTTCGTGTGGGGCCGGGCCAAGGAACTGGTGTATAACAACATAGAAATAAACACTAGAGAAGAATTGATACAAAGAATAAATTCAGCGTTTGAGACAATGAAGCAGGAGATGATGTTGAAAATAACGACTACAGAAGTTAGAAGACGGGGCCGTGCTTGTATTAGGAATCACGGCCGTCATTTTGAACACGAAAAATAAATATTTTTTATTCAAATGTTGTTTTAATTAGTCTGCCTAAAATAAAAAATTTCTCCCTCAAATTGGTTTGTAGGCCCTAATTTCAATAATTTGTAAGATATCCGCATAAATGATACCTCAAAAGAAAGCGCGATTATCAAGCATGTCTTCAAAAAGGTTTAAATAAAAAAAGCACCCTCCGTTTTTTTTTATAATAAGGTTTAAAAGACGTATTGTACATTTTTTTTTCTGAGCTTTAAATGTCTGTAAAAAAAATGTCTAATGACACAGAAGCCTAAAACATGTTTTGCTTGATTGCTTACACATTACTTTAATTAAATAAATAAAAAATGAATTCATTTATCATTCAATTTGGCCATAATTATGCAGTTTACATTAAATTTTGAGAATTTCCGAAAAAAAACTAAAAAATTTGGTTAAAAATATTTGGTAAGACTTCGTCTAAGACAACCATGGCTTAAATGGTTCTAAATTGTCTGTACTATCTTCGCCTTAAAGCTTTGCACCCATCTTCCAATCACCCTGTATTGTATTATGTTGTTATTTATACTATAATAATAAAAATGTATGTGACAAAAAAAAAAACTAACTAGGTTTATGTTAATTTAAATAAAAAAAAACTTTGAATACTATGGCAAGCAAAATTTTTACGATGGTGATTGTACCATTGCTGTTAGTAAGTTTAAAAAAGAGGTTTGTTATTACTCTGATGCAAAAATAATCTTAAATTATTTTTGAAATTTCCATCATTAAAAGCAACAATAAGTTAAGTGTTGCTATAAATCGGGATTAATGTGGGTGTAAATGGTATTGAATGTTGATTTTCTCTCCAAAGAGAAAGTCACGACGAAGTCAATTACAAAGTGGAAATGAAATTAAAACTTGCCAAAGTTGGATTACTTAGCGAGGCGGTTGATATAATTTTACTCCAAGTCAAACAATCTGAGTGGCGACTAATTGACTTAAGAATAGTACCTACAATTAAACATGTGTCTCACATATGACTAAGATCTGGCGGGCTAGCAGCACTATTGTTAAATCTGTGGTTTCGTAACTGCTTCATACATAGTTTCACTGAATATTAGTTAGCTCCCAGCTTAAAGGAACATAGACTTTGCAAACGTTCCCTACGTTTGCAAAGTCTATGTTAGTTATCGTATTATTACAAACTAAGATTTGAACATTGTTTTTTTTGTTTTTGTAATTAATACAAACTTAAAATAGGTAAATAATATAAGAAGCAGATTGTTTACTTCGTTTAGTGTGTTTATGAGCTGACAGATGTCTAAATTTTAATTTAAAATTTGCCTTCTTGGAATATAAATGTAATGTTGTGTTTATGTTAAATATCCTAAATATGGTACTCACGTGTCCAATAGCTGTGCGCCCTAGAGTCTTTTTCTGCAGTCCTTAATCCGTGAAGTCCAAAGTCCGTGATCTTCAGCACGAATCGGGAGTCCACCACACAGTTGCTGGATTTCAGAGAACCATGGGACCGAATATCCGAGCCATGAAGGTAATGCATGCCCTAAATAATATATAAATCATTTAAAAAAAACTCAAATAGGTACTTTGTTGTCATATACAAAAGCACTTGAGTTGAGACTGGTGGATTCTAATTTCCCGAATATACGCACTATTGACCAGGGAAATTCAAAAGGAACAGAATTTGTATAAAATGAACGACCCAGTAAGTAAAACCGAGTTGAGACAGTGGGTTCTCATTTCCAGAATATACGCACTATCGACCAGGGAAATTCAAAAGGAACAAAATTTTTATAAACTGAACAACCAACGTAAGTAAAACCGTAGTGGTGGAGCAACAAGTCATAAATGGTACATAAAAACGTACCATTTAGAACAATGTCAGGAATTTGATTATGTGAAAAGAGCATAGCTATAAAGCCAGCTTTGAGTTGTGAATTGTAATAAATTTTAATTACATTAGTTAAGCCACCACAAATATTTAAATCCGATGCTAAACTTTGAAATACATGATGTAATTGATTGATTCACAAATAGTAAACATGTGGTTTTACCCAAATGTTGATTCTCAATAAAGATTTGTAATGTTTGTGGTTAGAAATACGGCTAGAGCTTTTGCTTTTAAATTACTGGTCGTGATAGGTACAGAAGCAAATTTTCCGATAAAGTCTTGTCCGATAAATAGCGACACGCTCTTTCGGGGTATAATACTGTTATCGGTTAACAAGTGGGTGAACAACCGAACACTTCTACCTCGGATGGCCTATCCCATCGGGTTTTCTTTTGTTGGGGGAAAACAGGCATATTAAAGTAAAATTGATGTTTTCAACTAAATATTTAGTATTTTGCTAACGGAGGCTTAAAAATAAACAACGTATAATGGGAATTGTGAATGCGAGGGGTTTGTGACCAAGTTAGTAGTTCCTTAAGCCATTGGTCCCGGCTGCCTTTCGTAGATCTAAGACGGTCGTTACGGATCGTCAGAAGCCCAAAAGTCTGACAACCAGTCTTACCAAAGGGTATCGTGTTACCCAGTAACTGGGTTGTGGTGATCAGATAGGCAGTCGCTCCATATAAAATACTGGTACTCAGCTGCATCCGGTTAGACTGGAAGCTGACCCCAAAATAGTTGGGAAAAGGCTAGGCAGATGATGTGTAATGTGAATTTGAAATGCAAATTGAAAATATTTTACCATTGCTTGGGGAATCCATAAAACTTACATGGAAGACGAAAACTTATATTCGATTTGGCAAATAGAATTGGCTGTTTCAGCAATTTAAAAGAAAAATGTATCTTCACTAAATCATAATGGAAAAAGACCGAAAGTAAAATTCTCAGAGCCTTGGGAATAAATTGTGGATCAATAAATAAATGCGTAAGTAACGCTGAAGGGTAATGTTTTGGGAAAGAAAAAATAAAGAGAAAATGGTTGTAATTTTTTATCGTCTGACACCTGAACCTTTTAACCCTTTCCTCAATATGCCCAATACTTTAGGAATAGAATATCGACCCAACTGTAATTGATTACGGATGTGTATGGGACAGCTGTTTCTGGGCCATCGAAACTTCATTAAACCTTTTCTTGCTTTTAGACGGACTAAAGAACCTTGACTATTGGAGAAATAATAGTTAGTATTCCGATACTACAATTTTATGTCACTGTTAAGTTTAAAAAAGTCAAGATTTTTTAGTTAATCCAACTCACCTTTACAATATCGTGCATCAGGCTGACTTTGAACATCCAGTCCAGCTTAATAGACTCATTCTCCAAGATATCCTGCAAGGATCCTTTAGGACAATACTCCGTCAAAAGACAGCAATATGGCGGATCTACACAAGCTCCATAGAATCTTGCTAAATGATCATGTTCTAGATCTTTCATCTTCTTCAGTTCAAGAAGAAGCGGTCTGGTGAGATCTATGCGCTGTTTATCCACTTTTTTTATTGCAACTCGACAGCCTTTATACAATCCACATGGTGCATATACTTGTCTGTCACCAGGTAAGGATGTGGCTTCGTCCGAGAACGTAGTCTGAAAGAGAATAAAACCATATTATTTTTATATTTATCTATCATGCGCCGATGTGCTTTCAGCCAAGGCCAAAGTAGCTTTATGTTTTCGGAAATATAGTAAACAAGTTGTAGACAGTTCTTAATTTATGTCCAGTTCGTCCATCCCAAAACAGATAACTTTCGTTAGCTGCTTATTTGACCACTCACAAGATCTTTTAACGTCCACTAAGAGTTCATAGAATATTAATATTCTTGAACAAGGATGAAGTTGGAACCCATGAACCCATCTCTAAATACTTGACATTTATAACTTTGCCAACTTTGCTTGCCACAAACTGAAAGTCAATCATGAATCAATTTGAGACTTTTCTGTAGTTTTTATTCAGAAGTGAAATAAGTTTTAAAAATAGATTGAGGTTTTGAAGAGAAAAATCAATACTCGAGTGAGTTTATTTCGTGGATTCTTTTTAGACGTATTGTCTTCGTTATACAAAGATGCTCGTAGAAGACTCGAGAAAATATTTGATGGTTTCTTATAACATATTTTAATTTCAACTCTGTCTGTGGTAGCTATTCATATTAGGGGCGGTGTTTTGGGGCAAAAAAGTTATTATAGGATTTAAAATATAATTCTTTTTCTTACTCAATACTCAATATCTTTATTGCTTTACCATAATGTGAACTTAGGTGGTAACTATATAATCTAGATCATTATGGACCCTGTAGGACACAGTTAAAGAATAGGAATACATCGTAATAATGATAACCGTTGTTCCTAAATAAATTGATAAATGAGTTCCTAACAATCAATGTAACAAATGTATCAATCCATAGGGTTGATACATTTCCAAGAGAGCAGGAAATAATAAAAGCAATTTATGGTTTACAAAGAATAGATCTAATGAATTGGAAACAAAAACCGATAATTGTTATAATAATCGGAAAAGTTACGGCCAAGCAAATTGGCGGAGTTTCTATAGGATTGGATTCTGAATCCGTATTTATTGGACAATACAAATAAAATTCCATCAATTATTCATTAGTATTAAGCCGCTTTCTTAGGACATTTATTTATCTTAATATCAATCAACTAGGTGCCGTATTAGCTAGAAATTCTGATAAATTAATTATATTTCATATCAATAAATCGTTTTTACTGCTGTCTTTGGGGAAGTAAGTAATTTTGCCGACTTATTATTTGAGAAATCGAATCAAAAGAAAACTGCTGCATAGGGAAATGTTATTAAAAAGCTAACTTAACTCGAAATTTCATGAAACTAGGACCTACTTAATATCATTTTCCTCAGCAGTCGGGTAAAAAAGAGCAGCAACTGTTGTCTTACGATAAACAGTTACATCTAATCGTTTTTATATTGTATATAACCGTATATTATTAAATCACATAAAATGGCACACTTCTGTATAAAATCAATATCCATTTATTTTCTTTCACAATAACACAGGCGGAAAATTTTCTTTTACATCAGCACAAAATCACAAAGTAATCCGGCAAGAGTCACTGCATACAAATTCATGAGCAGACGGAAAGTATCAAAACATGTCACGCCTAGTTTGAAGATTACCAATGAATTGTCGATCTGTATCTACCCTCAACCCGAAAGATCTCAGGGGAGGAGGATAAATAAGTTGGTTCCAGTGCCTTGTATATTTAGACTCTTTTTAGAATGTAATTTTGCCGTAGCGGATTTACATAGGGATTTATTTGCGTCACTTTGATTTGTTTTGAAAGTTTTATGACTGTTTTATATCTTTGATTTAGTCTACTTTGAAAATAGAATATATGTAAATTGTACGAAACTATCACAACAAATGTTAAATTGAATAACGACTAAATTTATAAGAAGTCTTAAAAAAAGCAACTTAAAATGGCCGGAATAGAATCGGTGACTTTTATGACGTTTAATAATCGAATGTCCTAGTCCACACTCACCCCAGTACTGTATCTTCGCGCCAGAGAGTGTAGACTCCCGCGCAATCTTCCGCCGGGTTGCAGCACGTCACTCCAACTGACTCTCCATGTCATCATAGCTATCTCTGCTTCCAACTTGTAATGCCTTAAAGAAAGAAAAATGGAGAAACACAAAGGCTTTATGACTCTCTTAAGAGATACTTTGTGCACGTATTTCCATTCATTGTTTGGACGTGGACGTTTAGGAGAATATCGTCAAGTTAGAAATAATAAAACCACACATTTAAACCACTTTTCATAATTTGATACTACACTTTTGTACAATAACTTTGTTTACACGAAATCTGAATTAAAAAACTTTCAAGAAATGTTACAGATTAGCTTGAAACATCGATTTCAGTAATAAGGAAGCTCTCGCTACTGGTTTGTTGGGTTTGTGGAGTTGTACGCAAGAATCTCACAGTCAGAAATTCTTTAAAGTTCAACAGAAAACTCCATCAAACTGTGTGGTGTCAGAGTCAGAATCTTGTTCCTAATCTTTAACTTTCGACGTTAAAAGACTAAGTAATAGCAAACTGTTTAAAGGATTCTGGTTAACCCATTTCGTAATGGAAAATAAATAAAAATATCACAGTATAAGAAAACTGCTACTTGGAGGAAAAAGGATCGCAGAATCAATTTAATGAGAGCTAGAGTAAAGGAAGTAACGGCAGCGATTGCTATTTTTAGTTGAAAATTACCTTTGATATCGAGGTCTCGATCTTGTAAAACAATTTAAAATTTTCTTTAAAAAAATACGAAGTTTGAAGTCAGTCATCTATAATGCAAAAGAAATAGTCATCCGTACGTGACGCATATAACCATACTGTCCTTCTTTTTATTTGACATTTATTGTAGCTACGCACGAGGACATATCAAGGTATAGATTTCCAGTATAAGTGGACTTGTCATAATACGTAAAGTCTATATACAATGCTAAGTCAGCTAAAATTGGTAATGTAAAGCTTGATATGTCGTCGTACATACTATGAAGATGTAATCAGTACTTCGCTCACTCGGAAAAAAACGGGAACATTTTCACATCGTAAGAATGGCAAATTTTTTGGTATAACGCGGAAAAGCTTTGATAAATACCTATAAATGAACACGGAGAGAACTGCCAACACGACGACTACGGAACTCAGGATTATACTTAATATCGCATACACTGGTAACGCTGAAACAAATATGTTTTGTTATTATGGTGGACATTCGAAATATTTAAGATTACATTATGATTCACGAATTAGCTTAAAATTATGATGATTTCATGAATCAGTCATTCAATAGGGCAATTTGTAAGTAGAGAGAAAGATTTTTGATCATTTTATTAATATGATTCACTAAATACATATTTTTTAAGGTCGCAATTCATATTTTGATCAACATAAATACTGACGTGGACCTGACAACAGCAAAAAAAAACTTATGAAAATTTGAACTTACTCACGCTTTCTTCTGAACTAGATATTGCCATATTAAGATGGATAAAATACTTATTAATAGGGGGTTTTTTATGGGTGGGAAATCTTCAAATGACGTCTCCCGCTCTGGGTGGAGCGGAAGGGCGTGCCAGGCTTTTACTGACTAAAAACCACCCGTGTTCCTTCAGTTGCCTATGCCAGGGTCACGGTAACTCTTTCGATCAATTCTCGCGACTCTGGCAGGTACTAGCGGTGGTGACGCATAGCTCTGTCTTCTCCTTTGCAAATTACTGGTCACAAGGTTGTTTGGTTTAAAAAACGACATAGGAACCAATGACTATGTAA
This sequence comes from Aporophyla lueneburgensis, assembly GCA_932294355.1. Lineage (NCBI taxonomy): Eukaryota > Metazoa > Arthropoda > Insecta > Lepidoptera > Noctuidae > Aporophyla > Aporophyla lueneburgensis. The sequence continues at coordinate 6,586,793 of OW028758.1, read as the reverse complement.
TCAGGTTCAATAGACCTTTGTAAAGTACGACCTCGTATATCATAAAAACCACTAGACTGTCGCTGAAGAAATTCTTTCAAGAATTTATTGTATCGTTTCTCCCTAAAGTGAATTATCGTAATAAATCTGATAAAAGTTAATTTCACGCCAAAATAAACACGACTGCTAGATCCGATAATTTAATGTGCCTGAAATGTATTTTCCTTTATATTACGCTTGCCGGCTCTTGTCTACAGTAATGACATTTGGGAACATGGAAAATTTGTTTTTAGTGAAATTAGAGTGCCTGCTTTGGTATTAATACTAAATTAACACGTTAAACGTAATAGCGGACAACATATATGCCTCACTTGTTTAGTAAAAGGAGCCAAGTTAAAAAGTCTTGTCCCGACATTAAATGTCATATTTCTAAGTCATATTTTTTACTAAAACTAAATACAATCTATTAGTCTGCAGGGCCATGGTCGTCGCAACAAATACACATTAGCTTCATATCTATGCCCGACGGCTCAGTACAGATGCATAAAATCACCTCTGACTCGCGGTCATATATTGTCCCCCGTGGCCCCAACGGAGCTATTGTATGTCGAACACATGGTGTCCCTATGGCCCAATCAGAAAGACTGAAAAATTGAAACAGCATTCAACGTGTTAAAACAAAACATATTTTCACGTCACAAACACATTTTTGCTCTGAAACCATCCGTAAATTTCGTGCGCAACATGTTCAATTGCTGGGTAACAGTTTTAATTTACTGTGCAATACAATGTATGCTCTTTCAGAACACGTAGAGATAATGCGACTTTACAAGTTGCCAAGCCATTCCTACTAAACGAATTAAATATTCATGTTTCGTTCAACCACCCCCTGACAAGTTCCAATTTGCCATGTGGCAAGTAATGTCTTACAAATTCTGTTGTCGTTTTAAAATATCATTGTCTCTAATGTTTTATAATTATTTATAATAATGTTTTCCTATCCAGATATTGTTCAAAGCTAATTTATTATATGGGCAATAACAATATTTTGCAAACCTATTATAACTTTTTTAAGTGTTGGTATTTAAGAATGAATATAACCAGACATTTAAAAATGTGAGACGAATTGGTGGCACGAATTGAGAGTACACTTATAGACGGCCTATTAGTTTAGCCTTTTATTAATCAATGTTTTATTTAACACTGCTCCTACTGTCGCAGATTATGATAAGGGACACCGGCTTCTTCATTGTCTATTATTTTATACTAATGGACATTTAATATCGCCACCAAAGTCTTTTCACGACCAATAGCCTCCGCAAGTGTTGGCGACTTGCCAACATACATCAAAGAGCGGTCGTTTACACACAACTCATGCATCAAATCATAATCTGATGTAATGAACGTGACAAAATCCATAATAACGATCTGTTTAGTTATTTACTGATGTTCTGCGAAATAATTTATGGCAATATCAATACCTATACTAATATAACCAGGTCTGAAAATTCTTTCGCTGCTAGAAACTTATACTACTGCTGAGTGCCATAGGATATGTTTTGTGTTAAAACGAGAAACTTCACGTCAAAAAAGTTGTGGGCAGACGCTAGTTACTTTTAATACCTATTGGTAAGATAACCTATATCGCCAGGACGGAAACTCAAGCCAAAGTTTGTTTTAGTTACAAATAATTTAATAATCCGCTCATGGCCACCATCTGATTCACATTGTAGTGCCTACCGATCACTTGAAGGAGGTAAATTTTACATGCATAAGAAGCTTTCACGTTTTTTTTTTTTTGTGGGTGGGTAATTATCAAACGATGTCTCCCGCTCTTGGGTGGAGCGGAAGGGCGTGAAAGACTTTTACTGACTAAAACCCACCCGTGTTCCTTCAGTTGCCCATGTGCCAGGGTCACAGTATCTCTTTCGAACAAATCTCGCGAACCTGGCAGGCATCGGTCCTAGCAGACTTTTTCAGTTCTGCTGACATCTCTTTGAGGCGTGCGTGGAACACTACGCGCCGTCGACGTCTCTTGCGGGCCGCCCGCAAGTCCGCGCCTACGGTGACCGGGAGTCCGCGATCGACTCCCGACATCCGTCTCATCCTGCGGCGGTTAGGGACGTGAGGGTGCAGAGACTGCGACTCCCTCACGCGCCGCGTCCCGTCTCCTCCTTCGCGAGCTTTACTGCTTTGCGGAAGGAGGTGACGGCTTCCCATGCCCTCTCGCTCCGTACCATGGCTCGCACCAGGGCCGGACGCGAGAGGTCGCTGCCGCCGATCGCCTCCACGAGAGCTTTGACGTCTTGCGTAATAATTAGGCAATTAGGTGCAGTGAGTTATTGTTGATTTATGAAATATTTATTTAAAGAAAAAAACGATAACTTTTGCGGGATCCCAAGGAATCCCGCTAGATTGAGGTCAATTCAGCAAAAGTCCCGATAGATGGAAAACAGTGCTGGATTGCATCCCTATTCATAATGCTAGAGCAGCGTTTTCGAGACGTCTACTAACACCAAGCTTATTTACGTAAAACCTAAAATGCTTCACCCGCGGAGGACGGAAATCCCACGGGAACGCACTACTGGGATAAAGTTTTCGTATGCCAAATTTCAACAAAATCTATTCAGCTGGTGTGTCACGTAAACAAACATTTCGACACGAGTTAGTTTTGCATCTGTAATAATATCCTCCTGAGGCCCGGGACGTATTTAAGAATATTTAATTGATAGAAGTTATACATATAAACAACAAATAAAAAAAAAATCTACCCCAACCCCTTTTAGTGTAAGGGAACCCTCCCTTACACTAAAAGGGGTTGGGGTAGATTTTTTTTTTTTGGATTCATCACCAATGATACCTTGGGTTCAAAACTGGTATTAAAACAAATTATTTTAGAAGGAAAATTTAATCAATGAAAAATTTTAAAAATAACAATACAAAATGTACGTATAATATTATTTAATTAAAATAAAACAACACCAAATCACTAATTAAAATAAATATTTACCTTTACGTAAAGTCGACATGTTGGTAACGGCAAAATGTTCGATTTTAAACTGACTGCAATCAATGTAATTTGACAGCTTGAGAAATGGTGAGTGACTAGAAATATAAAGGACTAGCTTTTGTCAGCGGCTTCGCCCGCGTGGAGGTCGGAAATTATCCCGCGGGAACATACTACTGGGATAAAAAGTAGTCTATTTCCTTTCTCAGGCTCTTAAACTATCTGTGTACCAAATTTCATTTAAATTGGTTCAGTAGTTTTAGCAGGAAAGCGAGACAGACAGATAGACAGACAGACAGAGTTACTTTTGCATTTATAATATTAGTGTGGATATCTATGCTAACCATTGTACAAAAAAGCTTATATGAGTTCCGATAGACGCCGTGGAAATAAATTTTTAACTAAATGTATCACTGATGATACCAGGGGTCTCAGGAGGATATACGAACGATATTCCGACTACAGGCAAGTCCAGCGACAGAACATTGGTCGGTGTATTACTAATTACGTTTCCACTCGGGTAGTCAATTCAGGCAAGCAGAAAGATAATATTGGCATGAAATGCAATGTTATGAACACATTAGACAGTGTAATTAAACCTTAAAAGATGATGTTTGTGTTTATTATACCTATGGTCAGAAAAACACGGGATGGAAAGATTGATAAAGATGTGGAAAGGAGAGTAAATGCAGGAAATTAAATGATGTTTGGTCTATATGCCATTGTGACCAACCAGTGGATGTTTGAAAAGGTTTGACTGGTTGTCCACAATGGTGCGCTGGTGCCTTGGCTTATGTATGAAAGTCAACGTTGGGTGTGGCAAAAAAAGCATGAAAGTAGAATAAATACTGTGGAAATGCGTTAGTTGCGAAGCATGTGTGGTGAGAATGTGATTGATAGGCTAAGAAATCATGTGATAAGACAACGGTGCGGTTTAAAAGATGTAGGTACCTAGTGACAAAAATTGAAACGAGTATGCTTAGATGGTTTGGTCATGTTGAGAGGATGAGTGAAGGGCGGCTGACAAACGATATTTACAAGGCAGATGTGACTGAACACGCCTATGAGAACATATAGTGACCATGTTGGTGATGTTATTCAGAACGGTCAAGGTGCGTAGTACTGGCAACCGGCGTGCGTGTAAGACCAGATGTATGAACATAAATGAAACAAAACCAGAATGTAAGGATCGTACTAGGTGGCGTTCTGTAGTTTACTCTGTCATGAGAAAAAGGAATGAGTTTTGTGTGTGTTTCTACGTATATATGGTTAGATATCTTTATTTCTCACTTGTTTATTTTTGTCACTGGAAAAAGTTAGCTGTATTACGGGTTGTGAAACCCCTTTAACGAAGCCGAGAGTCACTTGTTCTTCCCCAAATTAAGTTTTAATATCTGGTTGACCGCTTTACTCGGTATTTTTTGGTAAATTGTGTTTAAAATAATAAGTTTCTGTTCAAGTTGATTATCGATAAAATTGGTCATTGAAAACACGAATAAAACGACATTTTATAAAAATGAATCTTAGCTAGATCGATTTATCGCCCCTGAAACCCCCTGTATACTAAATTTCATGAAAATTGTTGGAGCCGTTTCCTAGATTCAGATTATATATATAGATATATATATACAAGAATTGCTCGTTTAAAGGTATAAGTTTTTGTATGATACTGAAGGTTTAATTTGTTTTTGATGTTTCGTTTACGAAACGAGTTCTAAATTTATTGCTTAACTTAAAGTACTCCCAGGATCCTTGTATCGTCACATGCACCCACCCATAAGCACGTGTTGCACGTACATATTCTACGTGTGCTGCCGTGCACTACCGTAAACATCGATTTTTCACGCCAAAACCCAGTACACAAAATAAAAAGCATAGTAAATAGCAAGAACCCTTTTTTATGGGAGATCATCAAATGACTTCTCCCGCTCTGGATGGAGCGGAAGGGCGTGTCAAACTTTTACTAAGACCCATCCGTATTATTTCAGTTTCCTATGCCAGGGCCACGGTAACTCTTTCGAACAAGGTTTTTTTTTTTTTTGACTAAAACCCACCCGTGTTCCATCTGTTGCCCATGTGCCAGGGTCACGGTATCTCTTTCGCGACCTGGCATTGCAATCGTCCCCTAGCCCTACTTGAATGAACACATCATTAGAAGCAACACGTGCTAAAAATCCTAAATAAATAAATAAATAAACTCCAGCAGAAACAGTATTTATTATTGACTGTTTATCTATACTAATATTATAAAGCTGAAGAGTTTGTTTGTTTGTTTGATTGATTGAACGCGCTAATCTCAGGAACTACTGGTCCGAATTGAAAAAATCTATTTATCGAGGAAGGCTATAGGCTATATAACATCACGCTACAACTAAGAGGAGCAGAGCAGTAATGAAGTATGTTGCAAAAAACGGGGAAAATCGCACGGGTAGGTGATTCGACGCGACGGGAAGGGTCGGGGAAACAAGAAATTTAACGCGAACGAAGTCGCGGGCAGAAGCTAGCATAGGTTATATAAGAAAACCATTTTTCGTTATAATTTGAGCGCAGTTTCCAAGAAGGTCGGTGTTATAACCGAAGAAAACCTTCATGAATGAAGGTAAATCTAATCTACACAGCGAGCATTTGCGAGTCATGGGCATATCATTCAGCTATGATGTTAAGACCAATGTTGAGTGGTTATCTTGAATCGATCATAACAAAGTATATATTTTTTCAATATAAAGGATTTCTAAGTACTATCTTTTTAAATGCGTCAATATCAGTTCTATCTTAAAAAAATAAAAAAATGAGTAGCGGAGTAAATTGCAGACGGTTTACTGAAAGACCTAATAACATTGTTAAGAAATAAATCGCCTGCCAATGTGGCCTCAGATTTCGCAGAAATGGTTAAGATAAGGTCCGTTGCCATCAGTTGTGGGTGCGAAACGATTTTTTATAGGCAACCCTCGCTAGATCGTTCGCAGTAGCATTGAAAATTCTGAAGAAAAGGATTTCAGTTTGAACAAACGTATTAATTTAAGCAATCGTGGGTAGAGTCGTACCTTATTCGAAAGTAAAAAAAAAAAAAACACTTCATAATGAAAAACAACTTTACTTTAGGAATTCGTTGTTTTTAGATCTGCATTTGAGTTTTTTACCATAGACTTCCGAAATTAAAGTTATTTTTCACTTTGTAATGCTTTTTTGGTAGTCCGATGTTTTTTTTTTACAACAAAGTTTTTAATTTCCGTTTTGGTTATTGGATTTACCCCGCACTCTAGTTTATATATCATACCATCATCATGTGTATTAAATTAGGTAAATACAATGTGAAATTCACATATTTTTCATTACATAAATTCTTAAAAAATTAATAATAGTAGATCAGTGAATTAATACATGTTACGAAACGGTGTGACTTATTATCACCCCTGAAGTTTAATTAAAAGTACGTACTTTTCGAGTAGCGAGAAAGTACATTGAAGTGGTAGATAAGAACCTTAGTGGCTTTAGTCGGAGGGTAAACAACACCTCATTTAAAGTGCCTCTTTTGTAATTAAGAGGGAAAATAAGATAACGAGTGAGCTAAAGTAAAAATTTAGACATTTGCTACCTACTGTAAAAGACTCATCTTCTAAGAAAACAGTCTCAAATACTATTAGGGTTATCAAAACAAATAGTGGTCAATTTTGTATGCGCAGGTATAAAATAAGGTAAATCATGCACTGCCGAGAATGCTGGTACTTTTATTTTTTCTAATCTATACATCTTTTGTGAGAAGAAATATTTTTCACTAAAACGATCATACTACATACTAAAATAGTTTTTCTTAATTTGCAATCAACATTGATTGAAATTAGGTCCGTCTTGCACTGCCAAGAGTGTAGGAATTAAGTGTCTCTTTTTCCTATACTTTAATAATACCCACGCGTATCGCTCGATCAGCTTATGCTACGCTTGCCGCAGTTGGTTCGTGAATGGGTGACCATTTTTGTACACAAAGACCCCTCGGAAAGCACGTTAACCGTTCCGTTCCGACTTCAATTGTAGATCTTTGACACACGTTTCGTGTCGTCTGAAGCCCGAAAGTCTGACAACCAGGGGGTATCGTATTACCCAGTAACTGGGTTGTGGAGGTCACATAGGCAGTCGCTCCATATAAAATACTGTTATTCAAATGCATCCGGATAGACTGGCAGCTGACACCACCATAGTTGGGAAAAGGCTAGGCAGACGATGATGACTTACTGATCTTTTGTAAGAAGAAATATCTTTAACCAAAACGATCATACTACTTCTTAAAATCATTTTTGTCTATCGCAACAAACATTGATTAAAATTAGGCCTTATTAATCCTATTTTGACCTCGAATTAGACATAGCATTAAGTAAACTTAGCCGGGGATTAACCCGCATAGACTCAACATATTTGCCATCAAACTTATTGCAAAGCAAATAACCATCTGACACTTTGTCATGTTTATATTTTTATCTCTTATTTATCTTGTGAATTGGCATTATTTGGTCAAACAAGGTTATTTTTGGTAACATAATGAATCATGTTGACCTGAACAAATACAGTGAGTCATTGAATTGACATATGGGTGATATTGTATTTTTTAATAAGATTTACACTAGATACTGTGTCAATAAAAATATTTGTTGAAATAATTTGAAGGTACTTTACAGGTCGTCTACACTAGCACTAAAATATTGATTTATTTAAAATGATGATGTTTTTTTTAATTATCATTGTCATCATCACTAGATGACGAAGCAGCTGCTGTTCCTATACAGTTACAGTTATAGACAAAGCGATTGTAAAGTAAAATACATATTATACTTTTTCTTGGTCTCGAAAACACACTACAGTAAAAACCCGAGTATATATTTGAGTTAGTCGTTATCGTATACTGTATAGGTTCAATTATAAAGCTGAAGAGTTTCTTTAATTTATTGTCTGTTTTTGTGTTTTCAACCGACGAAAAAAAACGGAGGAGGTTATCAATTCGACGCGTATATTTTTTTTTTTTATGTATGACCACTCATAACTTTTTACATAGTGGTCCGATTGCGACAATTCTTCTTCTATTGGAAAGGGTATACTTCCAAGGTGGTCCCATATAAATTTGGAAAACAAAATCGAACCCTAAGGGTCGGAAAACAGGGGATGATTGATTGTTCACTCACTGATTGTAATGTATAAACACGCATAACTTTATACAGAGTAGTCCGATTTTGATAATTCTTTTTGTGTTGGATAGGGTATACTTTGTCAAGTATTATTAGTAAATTAAAGCCACGAAAAAATATAAAATAAAAACTTTTTAACAAAAAATTAAACCGCCGAGAAACTGAAAAGCATAAAATAATAAACCTTAAAATTTTGAGTCGGCGCTGAAAAATCAATGAACAAGGATCACTCAAAGCGCCGACTCATAATTTTAAGGTTTATTATTTTATGCTTTTCAGTTTTTCGGCGGTTTAATTTTTTGTTAAAAAGTTTTTAACACGCCATATTCTGGTACTACCATTTTTCCACTGTATAGCTCAACTCTTGAAGAAAGCTGCAGAATATTTAACATCACACTAGCGTGTAAAGGAGCCAAGAAAAAAAATACTATTGACGGTAGTAGGTCAAGGAACTAGAAATTTCACTCGATTGAAGTCGCGGGTAGAAGCTAGTTAGCTATATTGTTTTCCATGGTACACATAGCACTTATATAGACTCATCATCATCATCATCATCAGCCTATAGCAGTCCACTGCTGGACATAGGCCTCCCCAATTGCACGCCATTCAGCTCGATTTTCGGCAACTCTCATCCAGCTGCTACCAGCCACCCTGCGAAGATCGTCGCTCCACCTAGCCTGAGGGCGTCCTACCTTACGTTTACCAATTCGCGGTCTCCACTCAAGAACACGTCTATCCCAACGGTCATCGGTTCTATGGCTAATGTGGCCCGCCCATTGCCACTTCAGCTTGCTAATTCTGTGAGCTATGTCGATAACTTTGGTTCTCTGTCGGATCACCTCTTTCCGGATTCTGTCCCTCAGAGATACTCCAAGCATAGCTCGTTCCATAGCTCGCTGAGCAACTTTGAATTTTTGGGCCAGCCGTACCGTCAGTGTCCACATTTCGGCTCCGTAGGTCATAACAGGCAGGACGCACTGATTGAACTGATTGACTTATATAGACTGTTCTACACAAATTGATTACTGTGGTAGACGTATCATTACGAGGTAACAAATTTGTAAGTACTTACAATTATCCGGACAGAGCGATCCATCAAAGCCACACTCGGGAGTATCTGGGGGAGGACTGGTCCTTCCACCAGCCCAATGGATAGGCCGATCTTCTATGAACTGGAGAGATGAATTGGCCGGAACGTATGTAGCTACCACCTGTGGGAATAAAATTTTCGGCTTACAATTTTGTGCAGACGAAAATCAGCTTAATTAAATAGTTTATTCTGTAGAGGGTATCAGAACAAGTTTTACATGGAATTTCAAAATAAAGGTAACTAGATGAAGGTAACATTTTCTATCTTACTACCCCTTAGAAGAAATGGCGTAGCAAACTCAGGGTCAAAGTTTTTTTTTTTCAAGCCCAGACGTAATCTTGGTCGAATCATCTGGCTTTATTACGATGTCAAAGATATTTCATATATTTTTGGATTCTGTCATATTTTCTGTGTTTTAAGATCAACTGCATACAATACAATTATGTAAGAAGTTTCTCTTGTTAATATAAAATAGCAACATAGTTCAAATCTTCTGACATCTCGCCACGAAATATATTTAAATTCTAGAACTTGTAGGTAATCTTCTACAATTACAGAAAATTATATTTGCTTGATATCCATAAAATCTACGTCGCGTCGTCTCAAACTTTACAAATATCATGTTCAACCTTTTCAAAGTTTATAACAAGTTTTTTGAAAGTTGAAACTAGACAGAATATTCAGGAGCAAGAAAAAAGGTTTGTAATAAAAAAGAATCGCGGGTGCCTCGAATTTTTCCCATAAAAGTAAATTGAACTTTATGTGCGAATCCAATATCCTTATTTGTGCGCATGAAATAACTTTGAATGATCCGAAAAACAATATGGAAAAGATTTTTCGAACTGATTTCCAACTGAGTTTGAGTTTTATGTATTTTTTGGAACGAAATTCTTTAACAAAACGAAAAAGCGTTATGCCGCCCTCTACATGCGATATTTTATTTTATAAAATAGAGAGAGAACGAAACAAAAAGAGAGATTTCATGGTTTTCGAGTGCTGAAGCCAAAATGTAAATTCAAGATGGTGGGTGTGAAAATATTTAAATGTGTCACTATGGGTTTCGTTTACAAAGTTTTTGAGGGTACTATTAGCAACAGGGAGGTTAAATTGGAAATCCAAGATAACGGTTGCAAAAACTTTTATTTTTGTCATGGGTGTTGTTTTCGTGGTTTTTGTGGGTACTAAAGCCGATACTGAGATAAAAATCCAAGAGCTTCTAAAAACTTTTACCTAGAGGGCCCTGTACTTAAAACACGTAGATATACAGAGGAAGAGAAAGTGTGAATTTAACACTTTTTCTTCGTCTACGTCTTTCCATTAAATAAGAGTGTAGGAACAGGAACGAAGTTTCGTTCCTGACGGGAATCTCCCAAGCCAACATGGTTTTTTTTTTCTTAGGAATTGTGACGCAACTAGCTTTTGATTATTACAACTGTTTAAGTAGAATCATATGGTTTTGAAAGGGCTGATTTTTCCAGATATCTTTACTCGAGAAATATTTCTGCCAGACGACAATTTAATTAATAACGCCGTTTGCCACACTTATTCATTACATAATTGTATTTCCTTTTAATTGTGATTGTACGCCGTTTGGTTTGGACAGCCGCTGACATCCATCCCAGCTGTTTTATTCGTGGTATTTGCCATACTCCCAATACATGTAAAATTGACGATTTACAGCTTTGTTTGTGTACCAGTAGCGTCCATTTTCACCAACATATTCATGGCTTTGAAACGTTTATTCTAGTTTTGGGTGCGGAAAAAAAATGTATAATTATGTTTTATTTTTTAGATGTTTTGTTTTGCTCGGGGCTTTTAAAATGTTTACTTGTAACTTTATCGTGTTTTAATATCAATACCCGCCGTCCACAGAGTTTCACTAGCTAATTTAATTTGATCATGTATACTGTGTTGTAATTAAATATACATAATTTGTAATGTTACAATTTGTGATATAAACGTAACCCAACATAGTTCGCAGAAGACGTGTGCGAAGTAAGGTAGCTGCCACTAGCACTCGGCACATTGTTATTCAAAGGGAAGGGCTGTCTTGGCACTTCTTAAAATTTCAAAGCCTTTTGATACAAAGTAATTTTGCACGAGAAACTTTTTAGTCTGTGAAATTGGTAGCGCTTTTTAGGTAATTTCTACATCGTGCGAATTGAGGCTATCTGAATATAAAAGAATATTCTCAGTTCAAAAATGTTAGCCGTCACTTTTAGCCACACTAAGTATAATGTGGAAATTAATAAAGTAGTAGGTATTAGTTGTACGTCGCCTACACAGCGTGGCGATTATGGCAAACCCCCCCCCAAATTAGGGGAGGCCTATGTCCAACAGTGGACGTCTTTCAGCTGAAATGATGATGATATGACTATGTTATCTGAATGCTACATACATATATCTGTATGGTCAGTCTAAATTTGAAAGGAGAAGATAGAGAATAAGACGAGCAAGGTGAAGTAATAAGCTAAGAACGGTAATTTTTATTTATTCATTAATTGAAAGAAGTTAAAGGTAGTTTCATTACGGCCTATACCCCCCCCCCCCCCCCCTACATTTCTGTTATAAGAGAATGTTCAGTGAATTTGTGTTGTTTTATATCTTCAATTTTATTGACTTCGTCTTAAGTCCTAATTTACCTACGTATTCCTTTTTCCGACATTGGTCAACTATCACTTAGTGTTGTCATGTTCAACGTCTACCATTCTCCATTTTAACATTCTGAACAATGTTGTCAGTCGTTCAACCTCACTTTCCATATTATAACAATAGACTTTAGGTACTTTCACATAAAGAATTCATCAATTTGATCTCTCATAGTCACACACATTTAGTAGATGAGAAACCTGGTGATACCTTCTCTTCACACGATCGGTCCAACTCAAAGGCTTGCTGGCAGACTAGATTCTTAAATAACACAGGCACATCAAATATTATTCTCATTCTCATTCTCATTGCAAGTCATATTAGGGCACTACAACCAAGTCTCCAGGACATACTCAATGGGCTACTCCAGGTATTTATAAAAGTAGAGCGAGACTATACGAGTTATATGGTTTAAAAAAATATATATTTGATATTCCTTTTTTAGAGTATGTCAGAAGTTATTCAAAGTTATTTAAAAAAATCTGTGCTTTCGGTAAATCTAAATTTTTAAGCGATACCATAAAAAAATCCAGTAATAAAATAAAAACCACTTGGAAAATTATTAACAATGAAACGGGTAAATCGGTTAAACAGGAAAAACAACTAGAGATTATGATTAACAACAATTTGGTTAATAAAGCTGCCGACGTAGCTGAGGCATTTAATGAGTTTTTTGCCAACATACCTATAACTACGACATGCTCCTTAAATTTGTCCCCGTCTAAAACTGAAAACCTTTTGCATAGTAGTGTGCCCAAATGTAGGCGCTTATTTAGTTTCGAACATGTAACACCTCGTAACGTGGTTAACATTTTTAAGACACTTAAGTCAAAAAACACTGGAGATTACTGGGGCATCTCCATTAAGCTGTTAAGTAATATAACAGACATCGTAGCCCCCTATCTAGCTGTAACTTTTAATAAATGTGTTGATTCAGGATCTTTTCCTGACCTTATGAAGAGTAGTAAAGTCATACCATTATTTAAAACAGGTAATAAAAATAAGGTTGGCAATTTTAGGTCCATTTCTATCTTACCTGCATTTAGTAAAATATTTGAAAAGTTAATACTCAAGCAGTTACTAAGACATTTTAATTTAAATAGCCTCCTTCATAATGAGCAATATGGCTTTACAAAAGGTCTTTCGACAACAGATGCGGGTGTTGCTCTGCTAAAACATATTAATACGCATGGGAGAACTCGCAAAATGCTATCGGAGTTTTCTGTGATCTCTCCAAAGCTTTTGATTGCGTTCACCATGACACACTTTTGCGTAAACTACGTCATTACGGTGTTCAAAACGAAGCTCTCAGTGTCATAAGTTCTTATTTGCAAAATAAGCACCAATGTGTAGATATCAATGGTGTAAAATCTTCCGGGCTACTAGTTCAGTTAGGTGTACCTCAAGGCTCAATACTGGGTCCTCTCTTATTCTTTGTGTATATAAATGACTTACCATTCTATTTACAGAATATCTGTGACATTGTACTATTTGCTGATGATACCTCACTTATCTTTAAAGTAGACAGGAATAGAAAAGAATTTGACGACGTGAATAATGCGCTCTCAATGGCCACGGATTGGTTTACTACAAATAACCTAGTTTTTAATGCTAAGAAAACGAAATGTATAAAGTTCGCCTTACCGAATGTTAGGAACCTGGGACCCAATGTCGTTTTAAATAATGAGGTGCTTGAAACTGTTAACTCGGCAGTCTTTCTGGGCATAACAGTAGACGCCAAACTTCAGTGGGGATCACATATATCAAGCCTAGCGGGAAGGCTCAGTTCGGCCGCCTACGCCGTAAGGAAAGTTAGACAGTGCACGGACGTTGATACAGCACGATTGGTCTATTTTAGTTATTTTCATAGCATAATGTCCTACGGCATTCTGCTGTGGGGCAAAGCCGCGGACATTCAAAATATTTTTGTTCTTCAAAAACGAGCTGTTCGAGCGATTTACCAACTAGGTGCTAGAGTTTCTCTGAGAGATTTGTTTAAAGATATTGGTATTCTTACGGTGGCATCACAATTCATCTTCGCCAACATCTTATATATTAGGCAAAATATACACTTGTACACTAAAAACAGTGATTTTCATAATATTAATACTAGAAATAAGGACAAACTACGAGCCCCCTTTCACCGGCTTCATAAGGTTCATAATTCTTTTGTTGGTCTTGGTATTACCTTTTATAACAAGCTTCCCTCTGCTTTGTTAGATTTGCAGTTTAATGAGTTTAAAGCTAAAGTAAAATCCAACCTTTGTTCAAAGGCATACTATTCTATCAACGACTACTTAAACGATAAGAATAGCTGGTCGCTGTGATTAACTCAAGACAATGTTTATGTTCTTTCAATCCAGAATTAGCTTTCCTACCGACAGTTTATATGGGTAGTTCATATAATTGTTTTTTATATTTTATTTCACTGATTTTGTTAATTTATCTTAATTTTCTTTTAATTTCATTTATTGTGGACATAATCTACTCATTACAATGATTTTAAATGAAGTTGTATTACAACATGTAGTTAGCTAGCGACCTCGTCAGCTGTTCATAATATTCTTGTCTGACCAACCGGCAGCAAGTTCGTCATGCTCCCTTAGATGTCACTGCTTGCGGTAGCGTCGGGGGTCGGGTTACCACCTTCCCTCAAATATGGCGAGGGGGGTAATGGCTGACCTTTGCGTTATGCTCGTGAACGGGTGCTGCTTGTGGTGACTGGTCGTCTTGCTGACCATGGTTTTAGTTATTGTTACTTGTATTAACTGTTTTTTTTATTTTGGTCCGGAGGTCCTAGTTTAACTATTGTAACTTCAACTTAGCTGTATGTATCAATTTGCATCGTTGAATATGTAAGCGGGCACGCCCTTTATGCCTGGAGGCTTTATTTACGTTTTAAGTTCTGTTTACGATTTTGTTTTATTATTTATTTCAGCTGAGTTTAGTTTTCAGTGTTTTGTTGGTGGTATATTGGCGTGTGCTAGCTGACATATGGTGAATAATGTATGTTTCGTTTTATAATATTAATTACTTACACAATATTGTATAGAATCAAGTTCTTCTAACTTAACAGACAGCTGTGCTGCTGGGGAGTTTGTTCCGCCACTTCTTCTTCCCAGCTAAAGCACTAGGAAGTGTCGAAGGGCGGGCGTTTTGGGGGGACTGTCTTTTGTAACTTTGACGTTCAAAAAGTGCTGACTCTCAGCCTAATTTGAATAAATGACTTTTGATTTTGATTGATACTATGAAATTTATTTTTGGTCCCTCTTGTATAGACAGACATTTCAGATACACTCAATTTTGTTTAGATCCAAAACCTTCTTCACTCCAGTGTCGTTTGAAATCAGTTCAATTGCTGGTGATATATCCTTAATGAGAGTCCTTGTGGTGTTAGGTTGGTCTGTTGACAGTCGCTTTCTGATAGTATCACTAAAGAAACCATTTACAGGCCTAGGTTTGGTCATGATAGGGGCAGTTTTATCTCATCAAATTACGAAATCATCAAATTACGTCAAATGACGTCACCAGCTCTTCTCTTCTCTCATCACCCGTGTTCTTTCAGTTGCTTATATGCCAGGGCATGGTAGCTTTTTCGAATAAATCTCGCGACCTTGGTCTATGACTACCCTAGAATCATGGTTGGAAGACACAAAAGATGTAAATAGCAAAAGTACAAAAGACAACAGTAGTGCTGAGCTCATGTTCATTGATCCTAAAAATCGTAGATGGTGACATTCAGCAATACTATCAAATTATATACTCGACAACGTGTGAAACGATACTGTAAACCATATCATAATCATAATTCCAGCCGAAAGACGTCCACTGCTGAACATAGGCCTCCCAATGAGAGATGGAAGACTATGGGTCTTCCATCTCTCATTGCCTAATCTAACTAGCCAGTATTGTCACACTGCATGACAGAGGTCTCGCTCATACATGAGGTGATTATGATTTTTGTCGTAATTGCCTCTTGTATAAGGCTGGCACTTTGGGGGTTATATTACCGCCCGTGCCCGTGTTCCAAATGAATGCACTATGTGTCATAAATGGTTAAGGCTTCCAGGCATAAAATCGGGACAAACAAACTTAATACTATGTATAAAAGTTGTAAACAAAACAGATATTAAACCAATTTTTATGACACAATTTAAGTAGGTGTTTTTGGTATCATCGTGTTTTACTACATGTAATTCCAGAAAACATAAAACCATTCTTACGTCTAGAAAAAGTGTTTTCGTTCCCTTGAACCTATTCCCAAGGGTTCACTGAAACTATTTTCTTGACAAATGTATTTTTGTATGTCTCGGGCAAAATATTGCAAGAGAGCAAGTTGAGCTGTCGACACAGCCGGACGTGTCTGCGCGCGCGCAACAGATGTGGTCCGACCCGCCTGAGTTCGAAATCAAACCGTGTTATTGTGTGTGCCTAGTTCTGTGTAGTAATTTAAAATCGGGTGGCATAATACAACTTGTAACATGATTAACGCAAGACCTCATACACTCGAATTAGAGTTTTGAGTTCATTAGAGTATTGAGTAAAAAAAATCGTGTGAACACTAGCATTGTTTTGTGCATTTAAATTTCAGTCCTATTGCCTTGAGATAGGATTGAATTCTTTTGGGGTCAATAAGTGCACTTGCGTCTATTCAGTTACACATTGTATAAAACAAGGAAGCAAAGGTGTCATTTGTGCGCCCAGCTCTCAGCAGAGCCTGCCTGCCAGCGGAAACCTGACGAACCCGGTGAGCCCGTTCCTAACATTTCAGGGATTTGTTTACTAAACTGCGCATGACCGCCGCTTTGTTTTGCCGCGCTTGGGGACCTATCATCGTCATCACATCACACCAGGAAGCGTTGTGTGAATGATTGTGTTCACACTAACTACAATAGGCTGAATAACCCTATTCACGTTATAATTCTGGAACAAAATACGATACCGATTAAGACGCCGCACCAAAAGATTCTATTTTTGTAACACAGTAATGAATTCTTAATATTCCTAAAAGCTTGCTAAGAGGCCACAGCCCCTACAAATGAACACATGGGCGGCAGCTTAATAAAAAAAAGGGTACCCAATTCGGACTCTCTCTGTTTCAAGTTAAATGCACATTTTGCTATACAGATAAACAAAAGAAACCAAAAAAAAGGTCATCCCATAAATTGACTCACTACAAGTGTGCTTCAGCCCCCAACTTGCACGTGTCTTTAGTGGCCACATAGACAAAGCGTTTATAATGGTTATATTAGGCACTTCTAAATAATATACAGAAATTTCTCCCCAACAGCATTCTTTCCCAGGAATAAAGGATAACAGAATACAAAGCCGCGCAATATAATGAAGAAATCTGGGGTGGCGAATATATCATAATCGCCGCGTCCGAATTCTACCTCGTAAATGTGCATGTACATATGCAAAACAGAAACACACAGGTGCATTCACCTACTAGCGAACAAGCTCCCGCTAACAAACATGTACTGTTCATGAACCAACACTATGACAACTGGGTCCCGACAAACGACAAACAATACAACAACAACCGGAATAACCTAACGCAAGGTTCAACTAGATTGAAAGCACTGCATCATACCAAAACATTAGGTAACAGGCACAACACATGAGAAGACCAAAACCCATGAAACCCCAAACTCAAACGAGCAACCCCCAATTAGTTAAATCATTCACACCGTGTGGACAATAAGAACAAACACTACTTACTTATCAAACGTAATCGCGGACGACACGGGATACGCAATAATGAGAAAGTCGAAGTCTACGCAATTAAGTTAACTTGCACAGAAAACCAGCTAAAAAAAAAACGAATTGACGCGGCACTGCCACGTACAGGAATTCAAGCCAACCTACAACAAACAGGGATGAACTTAGGAACATTCAGCTACACTACACATACCACGATTGGCATCACTCCGAACCGGTAGGTAACACGCACCAGGATCTTGCAATATTATTATGAACGTATTCCCAAATAGAATTGGTTAATAGAACAAGTAAATTAGTTACAGTTAGTAATACAAGGATACTAGGTCAACTATTGGCATGGAAAAAGACTAGCCAACTCCTCTGCACTTATTCAACTCCCACTTCAACAGTTGTTCCCCGAAAGCAACCAGACCCTTCACAGTCTCATTAAACTTGATTAGACAAAAAGTACGCTAATAATACTCGGAAACTTCAACGTCCATATTGGTCGACAAGATACTCTAACCAAAAGAAAACGCAAAGGATCCAACAAAACCTTCAGCATAAGTTTCCCAACTACAAGGCGAACTATTAAAGGATAAAGCCTACAGAGAAAAACTTCAAACAGAAACGACAAAAGGTTGATCATCCATTAGAATAATATGGTCAAGAGGCACTCAAAAATCGCAATTGGAATATATCATCATGCCACAGGCAACAGAAAAACTCGTCCACGTTGACGAGACGTGACTATAAGATCAAACAGAATTGTAAACAAAAACGAAAAAAAAAACCAAACACAAAACGAAGGCAACAACAATGGATGCTAAGTATTTCAATCATAAACAATGCAACTATACCGCTCTCAATCGAAAACATATCAAAATAAAATATCAAGATCGCATATAAAAAATAAAAAACAACTAGCAAACATAGGTATCATCCCAACGAATGAAAACACCGAAATAACATGGAACAACATAACGAAGGTATTATAAGCCGCTGCCCAGGAAACTCTCGAGTCTTAAGCCAATTTACTCAAGGGACCATCGAATAGCTCTCGCTAACCTACAAAAGGCCAAAGCTGGCAACTGGATAACCCAATAGGCATAATCGCGTACAAGAATGCCAGACAATACTGCAAAAGGTTAAAAATCAGCACAAAAATAGGCAGAGCGTACTTTTGCATAGCCAACAAAACCGATAACCGAAGCATAATAGACCGACGGTAAAGGAAATAATGGAAATCATCAATTGGGACTGCAACATTTCACCTTTGTTGAGCTAGAAGGACTAGAATGCATCCAATACCAAATTAAAACCTCGCTAAATAATGTAAGCCTCCGAATAAACGAAACAAGGATGAAAATTCTAATTGGAAAGGGGGTCTCTAATTAGAATTTATATTTTCGTTTCGTTAGGACTACCACAGGATTTGCTACCTGGCACACATTTTCAGACCACACCCTGTACTGCATTGCTGCTTGTAACACAAGCAGCAATGCAGCACAGGGCCAAACCTAAGAAGGTCGGATGACCTATTTACACATGGAATGACAACCTAAAACAGGACATGAAATACTTCGACAAGGAACTCCAGTTTTGAAGGGACACGGCTGGAGACAGAAATATGATCAAGAAAGCGGCTAGTGATATCTACAAAAAACCAGAAACTGATAGCAGCGAAAACGCAGAAGACGACCCAGAAAACAACAACACGGAACATAGCGAACCCTTGACTTAGAAAAGAGCCAGCAAACAGTTAACCCCAAAACATGCATCGGTGAAGCTCGACCTGGATCAACATGCCGGCGACGACGTGAAAAGATGCCCTCCTATAGACAAATATCACCCTTCTCTCCACTAGTCCAATGCTTACTTAAGGCTGCATAGTCGGTAGGCTCGTAATCCTTTCCTATCCTATGGGCACGTCTTCCCTACCATTACAGCGCCCCCCGGTCTACTTCTTGATATGCAATGGCCTATGTAGCACCATGAAACATGAGGCTTCAAAGGCTAGTGCAAATCTTGGGGTTCATTCGATTAATCGAGTCTGGTCAAGCCACGCTGGGATCGGTGCAATTCATTCATTCATTTCATTCATTCATTTCATTTCATTTCATTCTCGGGCAAAATATTGCAAACAAACCTAACCTGAGTAAATAAAACCATTTATTAATGTCTCACGAACAGTCAATAACAATTTCAGTGACGTCATTAACCTGGGATTTTTTGTGTCTTTGTTCTGATTAAAATGGAAAAAGTACTGAAAAGAAGCAATTAAATATTTAATTAAAATTCGAAATTTTTTGTAGTGTTCTTTTTCCACAGTTTCTAGCCATTAGAATGGAAGAGCCATATTTAGAAAAACCAGCCAAGTGCGAGCCGGACTCGCACTCGACAGATTCCGTATTACCGTACAATATTTTAACACCACATTTATTTTAAAAACACGTTTCTTGTATGGGGACCAGGGACCCTAAAATTCTGTGTATCTATTCATCATCATCATCATCATCACGTCAGCCGTAAGACGTCCACTGCTGGACTTAGGCCTCCCCCAATTTGGGGGCTTTGCCATAATCGCCACGCTTGGCAGGCGGGTGGCGGTGGCGGGTGTATCTATTACTGTTCATGATATATAGCCCGCTGACAGACAGAAAGACGGACAGCGGAGGCTTACTAATAGGATTCCGTTTTAAGCACACGGAACCCTAAAAAGGTAATCATCATAAATGGATACTTTCACGATGTGATGTAATATATGCGGAGTTTAGTGCTCTGCGATCGAACCTAAAAGTAAGCACCCAAGAAGCCTATAGACTGTTCTGCAAGAATACTGAAAATAATCTATGTATGAATCCACGACAGTTCTGGCAGCATGTCTCTAGCCTCAGATCAAAGGGTGGTTTCGAACCATTTGTTGTACACAATGGAAAGATTAGTTCTGGTGTTGAAGCGGCCGAGACATTCGCCCACTACTTTGCTAGCGTCTTTCTGTCTGACACACCCAGGTTGGACCCATCACACCTAACTGTGAGTAATGAGAGAGAGAATATACCTCTTCCTTTTCTAACCCTACAGGATATAAATAAGGGCATAGCCAGACTCAAATCGTGTAGCTCCATTGGTCCTGATAATGTTCCTGCCTTTATACTTAAGGGCTGCCAAGATATCTTGGCAGCTCCTCTCTGTCATATTTATAACTTGGCCCTCCAGTCCGGTATACCCTGTTCAGTGGAAAATCTCGCGAGTCATCCCTATCCCTAAAACGAGTGACAAAAAATCTGTAGAAGAGCACAGACCCATCG
This sequence comes from Aporophyla lueneburgensis, assembly GCA_932294355.1. NCBI lineage: Eukaryota > Metazoa > Arthropoda > Insecta > Lepidoptera > Noctuidae > Aporophyla > Aporophyla lueneburgensis. Next base: position 6,565,880 of record OW028758.1, on the reverse strand, counting down.
CTATCCTGCCTACCGTTGCCAAGACTTTTGAGCACATACTCCATGCACTTATCTAAAAGAGGATTAATGTCCTACTTGCGGATGCCCAGCACGGTTTTCGACCAGGTCGCTCCGTTAACACAAACCTACTGATCCATACAGATTATGTATCTAGCGGTATAGACAGTGGTGGGCAGGTCGATGCCCTCTATTTTGACTTTCGGAAAGCGTTCGATAAAGTCGACAACGATATACTCCTGTCAAAGTTAGGGGCCATGGGATTCTCGTCCAGTTATCTTAACTTTTTCTCTGACTACCCCCGTAGCTCGAGCCCGTAGACCGATCCCGTAGATCGCAAACAATTCGTCAGACATGGCTACTTCGAATCCAAACCTTATTATACTCGCTCTGGCGTGAGTCAGGGATCCGTGTTGGGGCCGCTTTTATTCCTAATCATGATCAATGACCTTGTCAATAAGGTTAAGTTTGCAAAATGCCTGCTATATGCAGACGACCTTAAACTAGTCGCTCACATCAGAACGGACGAGGATTGCAAACTCCTGCAAAGAGACATTGACGCAATCTATGAGTGGAGCATCGAAAATAAGCTGTTCTTTAACACGGGTAAGTGCTACGTCATGACATTTGGTCGTGGATTACGACCAATCCATTTTGTCAACAGCATAGGTGGCGAAGAAATAACTCGAGTCACGAACGTAAAGGACCTGAGAGTGACTTTCGACCGTTGTCTGACTTTCAGAGATCACATTTCCGCGCTTGCGAGAGAATCCTTCAGACGCTTAGGATTTGTGTTGCGAAATGCTCGTGATTTTCACAACCCACATTTGATTAAATTACTGTACACCACTCTAGTTCGCAGTAAACTGGAGACTAGTAGTTGTGTCTGGCATCACTATACCGTGGCTCAAACACTTATGCTCGAGAAAGTGCAGAAAACTTTTCTGAGGTATTATTTTAAAAGAATTTTCAATTTCTACCCTTACATGTACCCCACTAACTATCTCCTAGGGACTTTGGGTTTCAACTCGTTGGAGGTAAGAAGAGGCCTTGATCAGCTCACGGTAGCTTGTAAGACCCTTAACGGTCGTGTCGACTGCCCTGAGCTCCATGGCCTTTTCTGTCGACTATTTGTGCCCGACAAATACATCGGCCACCGCCTAAGTCGCCGACACAATCTGTTCGCGCAACTGCCTTGCAGAACGGTCTCCAGAGCTGAATCGCCTGTATGTCGTACATTGAGGATGCTCAATGCCCTCCTGACGGTCAACCCTGAATGTGATGTGTTTGCGGACGAATGGAGTAGAATTATGTGCGTATGTCTGATGTTCTGTGAGAAACAGTATGCCAGGGTGTCCACTGTTCCATGTTAGTAAGTAGATTTTTAATTGTATAATTTTGTTTTCTTTATGTTTCTATGTTAATTAATGTAATTGGTATTGTAACGTGTTAATTAACTATAAATAAATAAATAAATAAATAAATCATATCCGCATATGGCCCGAATTGCTTTTTTATGGACCGCTTATGTTTCTGTAGTTCACCATAGAATACAGAATGAAACAAAATTGTTTACGTATGTGTGACAATATTTAAGAAATATATAACAGAGCATGTTTTAATTGCCGTAAATATTTGTTCGCTAAAAGTTCTTTTGTGAAAACTATTGTAACTGAAAGGCCGCGACAAAATGCCAAGAGGGTCCTAAAATGGCACAATAACAATAAATTTATCCACGACAAAAAAAAATGCAATAATCTTTTACTGTCTCCTATATCTGAAGCCTCTAGAAAAACGACCTTCAGACCTTTAAAAAGGTCTTTGAAAATTATGTGCTCGCTACTTGACAAAGACAAACTGGCATAAACGATGAAGGTACAAATGGGTGCGCTTGGAACGTCTTCACGCAAATTTTCGATTAATCTTGCAACGAATATCGCAGCATTTTAGCGAATTTAGTTTCAGATGAGGGTTTACTAGATGTTTTTTTTTCCTTTTATTCTTTTTAGTCGGCTGCTAAAGGGGTGATCATAGCGTGAAAAAACAAGCTACCAAATGGAAAAAGTGTTTTCTTAATTCACATGATGGGGTTGCCCCAATACTGCAGCGCATCAGGGATGTTTGTTAAAGCTCACGTGGACTACACGGTCACACCATTGGCAGTGACGACTATCGGCACAATGATCGCTGAGTCTACATCCCACATGTCGACAACCTCGCGAGCTAAGTCAAGATACTTGATCTGTTTATCTTTCTCAGCTTACACTCGGACGCTAGTATATCTACATCGGGTTCATGTAGGGCCCGGAAAAAGCGTCCGTGGAGCTCCTTACTCATATTACAGGTTTACGCCAGTTCTCGTTAGCCATGGAGAGCGGGGTGAGGCCTTTGTCAACCGCCACCATATCTCGATGCATCCCCACGTCGGTTTCTAGGAACTATTCCCTGAGACTGTATATCTCGCGATTGTGGAGAGTCTTAGCGTTTAAAAAGCCTCGACCTCCACACTTTCGCGGTATATACAGCCTCGTTACCGATGACCGTGGGTGATGCATTCGATATGCAGTCAGTAGCGTACGGACCTTCCTATCCAGGGCGTCGAGTTCGGTTTGAGTCCATTTGAGTATGCCGAAAGAGTATATCAAAACCGGCATGACCCAACCGTTGAAGGCGCGCACCTTGTTTCCGCCTGATAGAAGACTATTAAATACTTTCTTCAGGCGGCCAAAGAAGCGCTCCTTCAACGATTGCTTCATGTCAGTAACAAGTTTTATTATATTATTATGGATAAATAAATACGGTTATAATGCAGAACGACAGGAACGTATCAAAACTATTCAGAAAATGTGGTTTTATCGATCTCCAACCTGCTATCCGACTTTTTCAAGTACACAATGAATGCTGTTTCCCAACCATTTTTAACCTGTCTCAATATCCTCTACAAAGACGCTTAGAAACGGAAAATTCTTTTGTTCCAAGAAAATGCTGACGTGCCTACATGTTGGCAATAGAGCCATAAATTAAAGAGTTTTATTGGAAGCCCACGTTTATAAAGTAGTAACACACAACGTCTGTTCTCTCTCAAGTCGGGAATTCGTAAAATATTATGTAATATAATTTAGGGAACATTAAATTACTAATGTATCAGGTTTCAGTTTTATAGTCGAACAAAATAAATAGAAAATATTAATGAACTGAAAAAATTTTAATTTTTTTTTTATTTCTGTCGAATTCACATCAAACAAGATATACACATTCGTAAAACGTCTCCAAAATACATGTCAAATCAGGTTTCAGTTTTATAGTCGAACAAAATAAATAGAAAATATTAATGAACTGAAATAATTTTTAATATCTTTTTTATTTCTGTCGATTTCACATCAAACAAGATATACACTTTCGTAAAACGTCTCCAAAATACATTTCAATTAATAGTGTAATTAATAAAACAAAGTTATTAAACTACTAGCTTCTTCCCGCAACTTCGACCGCGTCAAATTTTTGCTCCCCTGACGCTTCCCGTCGCATCGAATTGCCTGCAAGTTTTCGTCCATTTCTCGTTGCTGCTCCGCTTCTTTTGATCAAAGCGTGATGTTATATAGCCTTCCCCAATAAATAGGCTACCCAACACAAAAATATACTCTAACACAATTTTTCAATTTGGATTCCTGCGTTCCAAACAAACAAACTCTTCAGCTTTAATAGTAGAGATTAGTATAACGGCGCGTGATGATTTAGGCGATTTATTGTAACACTTTTTAAAAGTTGTAATCATTATTTTTACTCTATGGTTGAGAATTTATTTCGTTAGTGGTAATTTTAATTTAGAGCGGGTAACACCGAATGGGGTTGTGAGTGTCATGGCGGCGGAAGCGATCACTTTTTGATGCGATCGCTACGCGGTGCACACGCATAAATCCATTAGCTCTGAACTTCAGTTGAACAATTAATGTGATTTTATTTAAATCAGTGTTTATCTTTGCAATCGTTACTTTTAACGTTAAGTTTTATTGTAGTTATTTTAATTTAATTAAGTGAGTTATTTTGCGAGTATTATTTTTAAAACGCCTGCAAGTACACGACCGCTATGGAGGACGAACAGGGGATGGTTCAGCAGCGACATGTGGTGTCTCAGCCGCTCGAACATCCGTCATCAGAAGTGGTGAATGGAACGGTGCAGGAAACAGCCTACAGGTCAGTGTTGATTTACTATCAAGTGAAAATAATCGTTGGAAATTGTTATTCGAAATGCAGCAAAGCCAAATGATGGAATTGATTCGTGCGATTAAAGAACCTAGTTCAGAAGGCAATAAACTAGCCTTACCTGAATTTAATCCCGAGTCTCGAGATAGCGATGCTCGAGCTTGGTGCAATACCGTCGATTTGTGCATGGAAGAAAAACAAATTTCTAGTAGTAGGCTGATTATTACAATGAGTAAATCCTTAAGGGGTCAGCAGCTTCTTAGCTGTCTCAGAATACTTCTCCTGAAATAACGTGGCCTCAATTGAAAGACCTATTTCTTGCTCGATACGATTGTGTGGAAACTCCTGCTGCTATGCTATTTAGGCTATTAATTGAAAGTCCTAAGGAAGGAGAATGTTTGTCTGTTTATGCAAATCGATTTCTGAACACATTACTGAGTCAATGGAACAACTGTTCCACTGAAAAGATAGCAATAGCTGTAACTATGGCACATGCAACGAAAATTGAATGCAATTACAGCGATTGGCTTTCACTACGGAAGTTGATACTCGAGTCAGATTACAACAGGAATTGATGGCTTTTACGTATCGCTAAAGAGGACTTCCAATGCAAGACAAATTAAATGCACCTGGTGATGCCAAGAAACCAAAGTTGGACCAGTCAAGGCGTTGCTACAACTGTGGCAAACAGAGCCATATGGCAATGAATGCTTGACTAAAATCTCTCGTGATTCTTCTGCTAATACTACATCTCAGTTTTCAGGAAACAGTGAATCGCAACCGGCCAAAGACAGCGTTCCAAAAAAAGCTTCGCTGCCGGTGACCTGTTTCTTCTGTGGCGAGCCGGGTCATATCGCCACAAGCTGTCCAAAGAAGGAGACTGACTCCAGCAACAGCCGAGTTGAGAAACGTGTGGATATTTGTACCATTAAGCCAGCTACAGACCTACTTTACGCCGAATCTGGTGAGTCATTTTCGTTTTGTTTTGACTCTGATGCTGAGTGCTAGTAATTGTATGAAGTATTTAGATGACGTCATTATCTCCTCTCGTAGTGTAGATGAGGGTATTGGTCTCTTGCATCAGGTCTTGAAAGCACTTACAACGGTTTCAACTAACAAAAAATGTGCTTTTATCAAAACTGAAGTAGATTTTTTAGGGTATCACGTAGCCGCTGGCGAAATTAGACCGAATCCACGAAAAATTAAAGCTTTGACGGAACTTGAACCTCTCAAAACGGTTACTCAACTACGACAGTTTATAGGCTTAGCTTCGTACGTTAGACAATTTTTACCATGTTTCTCTCAAAAGACCGCCCACTTTATAGATTAAAGTCAGGGAAAGGCAAAATACAGTGGACACCAGCTTATGAAATAATTAGAAAAGAAATAATTGATACACTGACTAATAAACCCGTTCTAACTATTTTTGATCCCAACCAGCCGATAAAGTTGCATACTGATGCCAGCGCTGAAGGTTATGGTGCTATACTAATGCAAAAGTTTGATGGTAAATTACATGTTATCGAATATTATAGTCGCCGAACCTCCAGCGCTGAGTCAAGATATCACTCATAAGAACTAGAGACGCTCGCAGTAGTGAATAGCATAAAACATTTTCGCCATTACTTGCAAGGACGTAAGTTCCTAGTAGTGACTGATTGCAATGCAGTCAAGGCATCTAAATCTAAAGTAGACCCCTTATGTCCACAGATAGTGGTGTTTTCTTCAATCTTTTGAATTTGATATTGAGTATCGCCAGGGTAAAAATATGGGGCATATAGACTTTCTATCACGAAACCCTCTACCAGAAACCCCAAAATTAGCTAATACAAAAAAAGAGCAGAAAAAAGTCCATTTGACGAAAATATCAGATAACTGGTTACAAGCAGAGCAACGAAAAGATGAGGAGATTAATTCCATTATTTCAAAACTTAGGTTTAGTGAACTTACTGACGAGATGGTTAAAACTTATGAAATAAGGAGTGAGTGAGGAGTGTTATATCAAAAGATAGAGCGTAATAAGGGTGTGTGGTTACCAGTGGTGCTGAAGGCTTTTCAATAGGTTATTATTAATCATGTTCATGAGAGTGTAATGCATTTAGGGTGGGAGAAAACCCTAGAAAAGACCTTCTGTCATTACTGGTTTCCTAATATGAATAAGTACGTTAGAAAGTTTGTAGGTAACTGCATCACATGTAAGGTGTCTAAGTCACATTCGGGCAAGGTTCAAGCCAAGTTCCATCCAATTCCTAAAGTTACGATTCCATGGCATACCATTCATATGGATGCCACGGGTAAACTAAGCGGTAAACGATATACCAAAGAGTATGTTTTTGTTTCTATCGATGTTATTACAAAATACGTTCTGTTGCATCATACTATGAACATTGACGCTCACAGTGCAATAAAAGCTTTGAAATCAAGTGTGTCCCTCTTTGGTGCACCTACGCGTGTAATAGCAGACCAGGGTAGGTGTTTTGCGGGGAAAGAGTTTAGGGAAATTTGTATAACCCACAATATTAGTTTACATTTGATAGCCACGGGTTCCAGTCGTGCTAACGGGCAAGTAGAGCAAGTTATGTCCTCTTTAAAGAACATGGTAACCGCAGTCGAAACAGGAAACCTTAAGCAGCATTGCCTGAAGTCCAACTTGCCATCAATTGCACCATGAATCGTACAACTAAAGCAAGTCCTCTAGAACTTTTGATAGGGAAGGTTGCTAGACCCCTTCAGTTAATGACCCTTGATACAGACTAAACAGACATTGAACTCATAGAACAAGCAGCTCCGGCAATAGAGGCAAGTCGTTATATAGAGAAAGCTAGGATTGATAAAAAAAAAGCTAAAGTAAATAATTTCAAGGTAGTTTATTATGTTCTGCTAGAAAATCATGAACGCAATAAAACAAAGTTAGAGCCAAAGTATAAAGAGCCTTATCAAGTGGCTGAGCTGCTTGATGGAGACAGATATTTGCTTAAAACGTTGAACTCTAATCGGACGTATAAGTATGCACATGACCGTATACGGCCTATGCCCGATTGCTATGTTCCGTTGGAGTTGAATGTTGGGCTGGAAACGCCAATTAACACCATAGAGTCAGAATGTTCCGTTAACGGCGCAGTCGCTGGTGAGTAATTCATTTGATGTTTCGTAGCCTGTGTAGCACTTGGAGCCTGTGTGGCACTTGACGCCTGTGTGGCATTTGGAGCCTGTGTGGCACTTGACGAGCCTGTGTGGCACTTGACTAGCCTGTGTGGCACTTGACGAGCCTGTGTGGCACTTGACTAGCCTGTGTGGCGCTTGACTAGCCTGTGTGGCGCTTGACTAGCCTGTGTGGCGCTTGACTAGCCTGTGTGGCGCTTGACTAGCCTGTGTGGCGCTTGACTAGCCTGTGTGGCGTTTGACTAGCCTGTGTGGCGCTTGACTAGCCTGTGTGACGCTTGACTAGCCTGTGTGGCTTGAGTAGCCTGTGTGGCACTAGTTGACCTTTGTGGCGTAAGACTTGTATGTACTGTTTTTGAAGTATTCCAAAACTGTTAAGCAGTTCATGATTTACAGTGTAATGTTGCCAAAATCAATTTTATTGATTCGTCAGGGAGACCGAACGGAGTAAAGCATAAAGCACTATGTCTACTGTTCACAGATGAGAACCATACACACGAGGACGTGTGATAATGCAGGACGGCCGTAACGGCGCGTGATGATTTAGGCGATTTATTGTAACACTTTAAGTTGTAATCATTATTTTTACTCTATGGTTGAGAATTTATTTCGTTAGTGGTAATTTTAATTTAGAGCGGGTAACACCGAATGGGGTTGTGAGTGTCATGGCGGCGGAAGCGATCACTTTTTGATGCGATCGCTACGCGGTGCACACGCATAAATCCATTGGCTCTGAACTTCAGTTGAACAATTAATGTGATTTTATTTAAATCATTGTTTATCTTTGCAATCGTTACTTTTTAACGTTAAGTTTTATTGTAGTTATTTTAATTAAATTAAGTGAGTTATTTTGTGAGTATTATTTTTAAAACGCCTGCAAGTACACGCCCGCTATGGAGGACGAACAGGGGATGGTTCAGCAGCGACACGTGGTGTCTCAGCCGCTCGAACATCCGTCAAGTATATTAATTAGTATAGATTCATTAGAACAGTTGCAAGACATGGTGACTGTAATGGATGAGGTGAATATAAATGTGAATAAGACGAAGGTCATGGTGTTTTGAAAGAGATGAATAATAAATCAGGGTGTGATGCGAAAGTAAATGATAAGAGTGTGAAGCAAGTGATTTCCTATCCTATTTGGGGAGTTTACAAGTGATGGAAGGATTGATAAATGTGGAAAGAAGAGTAAAGGCGGGAAATAAAGTAAACAGTGCGATACATGCGATTGTGACCAACCAATTAACGTCCGAAAAGCCTCGACTTGTTGTTCACAATGGTGTGCTGGTGCCTACGCTTATAATATGGAAAGCAGAATTAATGCTATGGAAATGCGTTCCTTGCGAAGCATGTGTGGTGTGACTATGAATGATAGGCTGAGGAATGATGTGATAAGACAACGGTGTGGTTTAAAAGAAAATGTAGTGATAAAAATTGAAAAAGTATGCTAGTGTCTCGCTACCGGCGGTATGACCAATTGTAAGAACTTAAACGAGGCAAAAGGAGTATTTAAGGATCGTAGCAGGTGGCGTTCAGTAGTTTCTGCCTACCCCCGTGGAAAAAAGGCGTGAGTTTACATAAACTCACGCACTCAGTTTAGATTTGAACGGTTAACATACATATGTTAACCGTTCAAATCTAAACTTCTAAAGATTTGACCGGCGGACCCTAAAAACATCACGAAAATATTATCTCCGAAAAATGCACACCCTCAAACATAAAATATCGCTGAGCTTTGAAGATATGGCGCTTCAGTTTCATCTATTCCTCATTAACATTATCTATGACGGCGCCGCCATTTTTCGCCTTATCATACTATGTACTAAACCGTAGGTTGATCAATTTTGGGACTATTAAGTTCAGCCAAGGCTTTGTTGCGAGTAGGAGATGAAGAGTAATTAGCAAATAGGTATGTACGGGCCAAAATATAGATATTTGTTTAAAAGTACTTTGTATGCACTTCTATTTCAGTTTGAATAAATATCAGATTTTCAGAGGACGATTAATCCCGCTAACAAGCGTTAGGTTTCAAATAAAAGATAGAGACAAAAATCATCACTGAGTAAATAGTCATCGAATAAAAAAGGCATATCATCTCGATACGAACTGTATGCGGGCTCAACATTAAAAACACATATTATATACTACTTACACAAACCTTGACTTCTCCTAAATTTTCTCTAAAAACAAACCGGAGCGATTTTACCCAAGGTTGGTGAGGCCAACCAGTACTTAGCATTCAACACACCCGCCTACACCAAATGACGTAAAGATCTAAAGAACCCTGGCAAAGAATCTAGATCTCCGTTAATCAGATATGTCTGCCCTACGATCGTAGAAACAAGTCAGATGTGCAAGGTTTTTGTTCAAGTCAAATATGCTTGGGCAGTACTCACAATAATGCTATGTGTGATACGGAGTACAGAACTGATTTTCATCGATAGCCGGCGTCGGTGTCTCATGGTTAGACCAATTCCATATAGTGGATTCTTGGAATAAACACATGACAGACCTCACTGTCATGTTAGATTCTTTGACTTGAGACCGATCCACTCAATGCATGCCTGATCTGTTTCGGCATTGGACTATGCTAGAACTACCGGTTTGCAATGACTAAACTTCAAAACGTTTCTTTTTGAAGTAATTTTGATAACAATAATGATGAACAACAAAGACAAATGTGTTGTCTTCTCCTATTTGTTCATGATTCACACGCTTAGTGATTTTGTCCATAGAAAACAGTTTTTACATCATTAATTTCATGAAGCATATCACCTTTCTTTCAACGATCTTAGCTTTCTTATTAGGTTTCTTATTTGCTCCGCCGTCAGGCAGAAAATTCGTTATGTTTTCGGTAAAGCTCTTTTTATTTTTTCTTTGCTTACGATTCGCTGGCTTTTGCCTTAAGCCACTTGTTCAAGATTGATTTTTGGGGACTGAATTATGTGATGTTGAAATACTTTTTGTTTGTAGTAAAAACATCCCCGTGTGATCTAATTAGGGTAATGGCTACTTATGCTTTGTGCCCAAAGAGTCGCACATGCGATGCCGTACCTACGGACAAAATATAAATGGTGCAGAGTCTGGGTATTTGCGATCCCAAACATGTACTATGTATATGGGCCCTAATTGAGGTTGCTTTACGTGTGATTTAGTCTGTACACAACCTTACTAGAAAAGATAAATTTGGGAAAAGTTATATCTATTTATTTTTGTAGAATACCTGATATTAATCGTTCTTTATTGTCATCTTAACGAGTTCATAATTGTAGATGATTAGGTATTGTTTCATCCTTTTTATATTTCACTTGATCAATACATTGAACCAAATCCTCAAACTAATAAATATTCCTTTACATAGACGTTGTGTTATACAATTTTATTCCTACACTTGTTATTCTCTCTAACTTTAACGAGAACACTTGTCAATAGCAGAATTTCAGCTCAAACATGGCCCAAGTTGGAATGAACGAATTTCGTCCGACGTTTTCGATTTGACGGAAATGATATAATATTTTAGGGAAAGCTCTTGCGGAATCAAAATGAGTGTGGAAAAGAAGTTTTAAATGTTGGGAAGCAGAACGTAGTCTTTTAATATTAAGATGGCCACCATGTAGGTGTAGAATACTAGTACAGAAACTCAAGCCATTTTCCCATGGAGTAGATTTTTCATGTCCCAGCATTTTTTGCACTTCTTATTTATTGCCTTCTACTTGTTTTGAATATATCAGACACATTTATTGCTTGAGGGTGTGAGCTGTCAATATTTTGCTTAACCCTAAATTTACGGCCAAACGTAGGTATAACTAAACGCTCTCTATGGCCCAAATAAAGCCAGTGTTTATCCCTTGTGATGGAGGTCGAGCCTACTGCCAATTACCGAAAATGTCGGTTTATTTATAGGAAAAAGCTGACAGAATAATAAAACAACGTGGAGTTGGAAAATCTGCAGCCTGACAGAGAACCGGGTTATTCCTAGTAGAGTACACTCATCATTTAAAACTGATATTGTCTCCTGTACAACTGTCGAACTTAGTTTGCGTCAAAGTAAGCTCGTATGAAATCGAATACTTTGAAATGAAGAATATTTTAATTGCTTCAATTAAATCGGGGTTACGTTCGTTAAACACACCTCTCTGTTGTAATGTATTGAATAAATAAATAAAATATATCGTTAAACTGTCTGATGAAACGTGTCGATGAATTTATGTTCCATTAAACAAAAGTCATTGAATTTCCTCATAACATTTTAATAATTGATACAATCAATGTTGTAGCCCTACAATTTGGGGGAGGCCTAAGTCCAGCAGTGGACGTCTTACGGCTGAAATAATGATGATGAATGTTGTATAATAAAATTATGACACTGAAACACCGATCACATTATGTTCACCAATAAGCTTCAGGCCTGAATAACACAACCTTCCTAATTAACTTTTGTAATGATTGATCGTGACATCATACAACCAAACCTTATTGACATCTACAATATTGAACATTGCCGTAATCAACGTAATATTTATTTTATCATACGTTCGGGAGGCTATTAGAGACCACGGTTTGCCATTATTAGAAGACAGAATGAGACTTATGGCCATATATTTTATTTCGTGTGAGTTATCTCACTCTAAATAAGATTATTTTTTGCTGAAACGATAATCTCTGAGACAAAATTATGTTTTTTCATATTTAAAGGGTGGCCTGTAACGCGAGGTCAAAAGAAATTTTTAGAAGCCTCTCTCCAAGGTCATGCCAAAACACCCCTATTTATGTTAAGTGACTATTTATAGTTAGGAGCTCGATGGTTTTTAATATTTTTGGAAAATTCTCACTTAACTTCCGAGTTTTTGAAAGAAATAAAAATGTGTTTATTGGCATTTTATCATTACAATAAAACTAAGAAAAATAAAAACATTTTTGTTTTTTTCCTAAAATTGTGGTCTAAGATCGATAAAATTAGTAAAAATAAAGTAACTAAAACTGAGGGAAAATAATTGCTCAACTAGATTCATTCTAGATTTTTAGTCTTAAAAAAAAACGAAAAGACGTAGATGTGTTTTAGAACAGAATTTTAGAATGTATTATCAAAATAAAAACATTTTTCCAAAAATTCGATTAAAAGAGAAAAAACAGGCAAGTGAGGGAGGCATTTGCCAATATAACCGTCTCGGTCCTCAACTATAAATAACTGCTGAACATACTATGAGTACATGGGTGTGTGTTTCTGGACGCTTTTCAAGGAGAGAGGCTTTTGAAAATTTTTTTTGGACGTCGGTTCATAGGCCATCCTGATTATAAATGGCAAGAGTGCCGTCTCCGAGTGGTATTTTATCGCCCAATTTAAATCAGAAAAGCCATTTTTGTTGGATGTATTATTTAGAACTTAGAAACAATTCCTTAACCCCCAACGGGGTTGTGACAAAACTCTCGATATAACTGGTTGGTGATTATAGCTGGTTTAACCAATTTGATTAACTTTGACACGATTGAGTGATCACTTTTATGTTTTACCTACTAATTTTTATTGCTTTATACTAATTGAAAGGCAAAGCAAATCACAGCTTTAGTCAAACTAATATATAGGGTAACAGGGACTTCAACACACAACCAGTTTCCATGAATGCAGTACATAATTCTGAAATCCCCGGTATTGAAATTTTTCGTCGGTTAAATATATTAAAAAAACAGCTGTTTCCGACAAAAGTGCAAAACCTACGCAGTCAAAAGATATGGGGCAGAAAAAAGGGACTCGTCCCTGCATCGCACGGATTTTACGATCTTACAAAACCTAGAGATTTCTCTAATTCAGTAATTACGTAACTTCAGTATTCATAAAGTACACACAAACCATAAAAAAGGTAAAATCCGAATCAAAACTTACTATGCAGTTTAAAAGCACGACCAGGTCACACAGGCAGACCTAATAAGCGACTTTAATTAATAATAATTGTCTAGAAGAGATTGTGGTTTAACTTGTGACTGCAAGATTATTCATCATAATTATTCTCAAAAGTTAAAGCCATATACGTTACTTTGTTTGCATACAAACGTACTTTTAGTTTTACATCTGAGAGCCTCGTGATTTCGCTCGTAACTTTCAGAATTAAGCACATCTGTCTTTCTTTACGGCTCCTTTGAAATAATGCGAAATTGGATTAAATTCAACGCTTTGGAACTGTTCTTTTAATTCCGCCTTGCTTTTTCGTGTTATTTATTACATCAGTCTTTCAGGAATTTCAATGGAAAATAAACCTTACGGCTAGCTTACCCACGCAGATATATATGCAGTAAATATTAAGATAACAATAGACTACCTTATAATTTCGGCAGAATAGAAACTTGCTTTAAAATCAAACCGTAGTAGCTTTGAACATAATCTGCTTAGTAACTGCAAAATCTGGGTTTGTGATGACAAGGGAGATACTGGTAGCTTTTAACGAACCAATAATCCATTTTCGTTTACAAAGCCGAATCTGGATGAAAAGTGGTTCATTTTACGATCACAGTATAATCAGACATCCTAAATTTTCCACGATCTTACATAGAATTGATTTCAAGTGTAACAATTGAAGAATTTTCCAAAATATTCACTCGTTGGAAATTCGTCAGTTTCCAAAAGTGCATTAATATATCTACCTGTTTAGGGATCGTTTCAAATATTCATGCAAAATCTGTGCACTCTATCGCTCTCTTTGAGATCATACGTATTTATCTAGATTATCCAGCGCAAAGATATTTTCTGGTTAGCGGTTTCAGTGAGGCGTGAATTTGAATAAACTTGAATATATTTTTATACCGTAACATTTTTCATGGACTCTGGGTTTTTCTTCAAAAGAACGTGACAAAACTTGTATTTTTAGTAGCCGTATAGAATCGCAAAAAGAGCAATATGGCTGTCCTTTTCTTGATGAGAAGATAACTTCGCTTTACAAAAATTAAAAATAAGTGTATTACTTACTACACTTAAAGAAGAATAGCAGTTTTGGTCTCACTTAATTTCAGAAATGATCATGACTGAAACAGACAGCTGGCTTTGCAACAGTTACAGGGCTTTAATTTGCTTATTTTGTTAAGCTGCACAAAGAAAAAACATAAATTTTATTCATCATCATCATTTCAGGCGAAAGAAGTCCACTGCTGGACATATGCCAAAGCATTTTGGGGGGAGTTGCCTTAATTGCCACGATTGGCAAGTGGATTGGCGATCGCAGTATGGTGGTAAAATACATAGAACGCTGCTGGGTAGCTGAGTTTCTCCTGGGGACGGTTTTTTGGAACAGCTCTTTATATGTCCCTCGACTGCGATAGAAAAATTGGTTCAGCATGTTTATATTTTTTTAGATAATTTTTTTAAATTCACTTTTTGACTTCTTTTGTTTCATCGTTTTTTATGTTGCTAGTGACGTTTAAACATGTGACGTGGCCCAAAGTCACTCGATTTCGCCGGCTGCTTGTTTTCCCGAATTTCTTCTTTGGTTAATTGTCATGGGGTCTGATAACCGGATCTACCAGCTCTTTTAACAACGTTTTCTGGCGAAACTCAGTGTTAAAAAATACGCTGTGATTACCTTGTACCTTAATTTGACCGATATCCATCTTTCGATCGAGACCATTTGTCCGAATATACGTGAACGTGACGCAACGTGTAGTGTTAGTGCGACCCAAATTATATGTATTTCAGTCATTCTTCTTTATGCGTAGGTTCTACCCAGTATAATAAGTACTCACCAACCACGCACAGTTGGCCAATAAACAAGTATGTGAGTAATAAATATTTTTGTTTAGGTAGAGTTGTGGACAGTTTCGTCGCACGACGGATGCGACACGCACCAATGAACGTCACGATCGACTGGCGATAAATCTTCGTAACGCCTGATATTCTGGTACGATTAAGTGGTTTCGTATGTTCGTGGGTGCCTTATTATAATGTATAAGCAAAGTAGAATGTATATTTTATTCTATAAGGCAAAGCGGACCGTGTTATCTTTTAGTCTGAACTAATATATTACCATAAAGAGCACATATGCATTAGATTTGTTTTATGCTTGTTTGTAACCCTTTCACGCTTGCACGTCTAAACGGATTTGGATGAAATTTCGCACATGGGTAGACCATGATCTGAGTTAGGATATAGAAAATATTTCTATCCCGATATTCCCACGGAGTCAAGACTTCCACAGGTGAAATCGCGGGCCGCAACTAGTAATTTATAAACACACTCCTACAGCCACCCCTACTTCATACGGTTTTTACGACTTTACAAAATATCGAGATATCTTTAATAAGTTCAATATTTTTTTACTAAACATTTGTACAAAATTCTTATTAAAACTAAGTAGCAGTAAATTTTTTCCGAGACCTAAACGTGAATTTGTGAAAAGACTAAAGTTACTCTTAGGGATTTTTTACCCGAAAGATCGGAGTAAGGGAACAGGGGCAAAGTCGTTTGGTACAGCATTTTAATCGGTTTTTATACATCTATCAAAACTACTATCTATTCCTCTCTTCAGGATTAGTAACTATAGAAGGTTGCAATACAAAAGACCCCACTTTCCTTAATTTCTTTTGGAAGATACTGCTGACGAGGGGAGGTTTAACAGGGTGCGTGCCTACTACGAGTTATTTTACACTCAAAGAATTCGTACTCGTACATTATAATAGGACAAAAGATATGTCGACAGTCTCGTTATTCGGAATTTGATATAACTATAGTTGGATCTAGGCTTTTTTAGAAGCTTGCGAATATGGGTATTTTTCTTTATGAGTTTTTTAGAACGAAAAACTAATATCCTTTTATCATGAACTGTGTTTCTATCTTTGAAAAAATATAAGATTCCATTCTTTCACGATTTTATTATTTTGAAATTATCTTTTTGGCTCGTACAGGGCTTTGTGATTTATTTTCATTTTCATATATGTACTTTTGTGTTTGAAATGAAGTTTTGTATCGCACGTTATACCTACTCTGCACACATGGCGAATGATTTTTTAAGTAAAAATGTGTAAAACTTTGACCGTTACGACACTTATGTCACGTAACAAAAGTATCTTGACATGTTACGTTACACGGACGTTCCACTTATTTTTTGGTTTAGCTCTCTTTCGTCAAACGTGCAAAAAGCGAAAGAATCTTACTGCCTCAAGCTGTCTCAAGACGCCTGTTGATTTTTCAAGATTCTATGATTGTCTTTCGTTTATTTTGTGATCTTCTGTTCAAGTCCCATTAAATACAAATTTTCTCTTTCTTTTTTAAAAATATATTAATATAGAGTTCCCCTCTATTTCCGCTAACCACAACCCAAACCCGACTTAAGTTTATTTAAACGAAAATCCCTTTTAAAACTACACGGGATTTCAATAACCCTAACAAAACTGTTTAAAATTAACCTGTAACGCTGAGCTGACTTAACGGAAGCGGCCCACAAAAGGTTCAACCCTAGAGGTTTATTTATCTCTACGAGTTCTTTGACAAGGGAAAGTTATTTTTGACGAACCCTGATTTGAGTTTGGGTTTCGAAAATCGAAAATTTTTGTTGCTTTTTTTATTGTTGTATGTTGAAATACGTTCGTAGTTTATCAAGAGGATTTTTTAAACATGGAAATGTAGAGATGCGACCACAGTTTATCGAGATATTTTAATGTATTGAGCATTGGCTGTAATGACGGCCTGCATGCGTTCAGTAACTTTTAAATATCGTGCTACCCTCGTGAATCATATTCTCATACAACCTGACACTAACCTGCAAATTACAAAAACTTAGGATATTTTGAATTTCACGGGTTACTCTAAAACTTCCTATATAGTCTAAATGGAATAGCTAAACATAAACAACTTAACAATAAATATTTTTTAAACAGTTTATTAAATTAACATATATTAATTTCGGGGTCACTTTTACTGAGTGACCAAGTTGCATAATCATACTATTACTCTCATTGATATAAATCAAAAATCGATTAATTAATTAATAACCGTACAAAATAATTGGCGCTGTTAGAGTAACACTTTTAATGATAATAATACCTGGTTGACCGAGCTTTGGTTGGTAATTTGTGGTAAATTGTGTTTAAAATAATAAGTTTATGTTCAAGTTGATTATCGATAAAGTTGGTAATTGAAAACACGAACAAAACGACATTTTATAAAAATGAATCCTAGCTAGATCGATTTATCGCCCCCGAAACCCCCTGTATACTAAATTTCATGAAAATCGTTGGAGCCGTTTCCGAGATTCAGAATATATATATATACAAGAATTGCTCGTTTAAAGGTATAAGATAAGATAAGTGTAATAAAAAAGAGAAAAATATTTAAAAAAAACACAGCTTATTATTCGAATTCAATAGATACATTGTCGGTTTTAGCAATATTTGACAATTTGACCATAATATAATACCTTTTCTTGGTTAGGATATCATCTAATGTCGTCTCCCGCTCTGACCAGAGCTTTTCAAACTTTTACTGAATAAAACCAACCCGTGTTCCTTCAGTTGCCTGTATCAAGCCCACGGTAACTATCGAACTAATCCGCGACCCCGGCAGTCATCCTAGCAGACCCCTACATTTTATATCTTGAAAACTCTCATATAACAACCCTGAATCTCATAAAACTATTATCATTTCTATTAGTTTTACTACGTAGTCATATTTAACAAGTCTAGCCAGGCGAGAAAAGGTAATTTGAATGCAAATTTTAATAAAACCTTTATGAAATGAAGTTATCTGGCGGTAAAATTTAAATGCATACATAATACTAAAGTTATTAGCAACCAAAGCGCATGACGGAGTTAAAGTCTTGAACTTTCTCCGGTATTTGATATGCAAGTCACATACTCTCATACCAACTCGTGTCGTTATGGGTCTAGAATGAAACGGCCGTATCTCAACTTTAGGGTGTTGACCGACTGATAGCTTCAACGTGACTTTTCCATGTGTGGTTATTTTCGAGAGTGAATAGTAAATACATTTTGAATTGAAAATAAATGAGTATTTCTAATCTTTCGGTACCTAATTAAGGTAAATTGTTGGTCAGCATTAATATTAATGATACATATAATATGAAAGTCAATGATTTTTATTTAAATATTCTGTGCAATCCTTAAAACAGCATTGAAAACACTACACTAATTAAGGGAACCCCCAACGAAGAAGCAACTAGCTATCAACGATTTCACTCACTTCAGAAGCGTAAAAAGATAGTAGGTCCCGTTTAAGTAAAAGAAATCGTTTTTTAATAGTAGTTCGCTGATTTTTCACACCGCCGCCGGCGAGTACTCGTTTTTTGCAGCAACAAGAGCTATATAAGAGAGTACACGCAGAACAACGCTCGCTAGGTGGGCAAAACACTTTTCAAGAGACTCACGCTTGGTACATACGCATCATTATTTCATTCATAAGACGTCCACTCCTGGACACAAGCTGGGGAGGCTTTGCCATAATTGCCACGCTTTGAGGCGGGATGGCGATCGCAGTTTGATGATAATATACAACGCTTTTGCCAATTCTCTAGTAAGTGCCGTCTTCGCCTCTTACGACACCCACGGGAAGAAATGGTATGGTGCTTTTCTTTACCTCCAGCACCACACGGAGCAGACACATACTCATACATACATACATATATGCATGTCAGCGACTAATCGCTCGTCTCCGTTATACACGTTGTTTATTGCTTGGCAACTAGTTTTTTTGTTGCTAACTCTACTCGCTTCTCAAAATCAAAAGTAATTTATTCAAAGAAGGCTGAGGATCAGCACTTTTCGAACGTTTAAATTACATGAAATAGTCCCTCAAAACGCCCACCCTTCAATAGTTCAAACTGCTTTAGCTGGGAATAAGAAGTGCAACAGATTCCCCAGCAGTACAGCTGTCTGTCCTGTCAGAAAAATTTGATTCTGTACAATGGTAAGTAGAATCTCATTAATCGCGTGGTGAGTTAAAACTTAAATACACAGGTGCAGGTGTTGATTTATTTTTATGAATATATGAAAGCATTTTTGTGTTTATATCCAAGCCACTTTTTCTTTTGTTGTATGGTTCGCCGAATAATTCTTGATATTATTGCTGATGAGTTATATTCCAATAATTATCCAACAATAATCTGGATTTTTTAATTATAATTGTTTCAGTACAAGAACATATGAAATACCAAACATAATAGTTGTTTTCTCAAGAAATGCAGACACCACAAATATAAGTTTTTGCAACATACACTGCAAAATTAAATTTCTCCAAGGAATAAAGAGGTTAAATAAACAGAAGTTTTTCTGAGTAAAAGCAGAATTTCATCTTTTCTGCATTTGCAGTTTCTCGGAACTTATTTTCAAATTAATGAACTATTGAGCTCTAGATGTGTTATTGTTAATAAATGTTTGAAATATAACGTACTGATAAAATCACAACAAACATTCATTATATGTGTTGTGTTACAAACGTCTAACCAACAAATCTATTTTAAAGGGGAAAATAAATCTGTACTGACCTGAAACTTGCTGGTCACTGGATTCATGTCCAGAAGAGAGTACGAGGCCACACGGTCGCCATTGGAATCGATGATCACTTCTCCAGTGATACCTGCGAAAATAATAAAATAAGTAAAACACATTTATTCAGAAGGCATGTTTAAAATGTGGCATCGAAGAGCACCAATTTGGATCACACCAAAATCAACTATAGAATAACTTAGATTAAGTTATTCCACGAACAGCACCTATCCAAAATGTATGTCTTGCTATTCACAGTCGAATCTAAAACTAATAAAATTACAGTTTTGTTGGAAAGCGGGTCTTATGATAAATTTTTAATCTGAACAGTATACTCAAATTTAATAACACAATAATTGGTATTTAGGTCTAGAAGGTTGACGCCGGTGAACGATTCCACGCTCGACCTCCGCAGCGAACGGACGTGTTGTTCTCGCGCTCGCCGCTGCGCCGCCCGCGCCCCCCACCACTCCGCCGCTGTGAAAGTTCAGTTCAGTGTTGTGTCTGCTGCGCAACGCTCCGCATCGTAGTCGCTCCGGCTACCCAATTGGCGATCGAAAATTTATTTTCGATCGTGAATTGTCTCAAACTGTCTTTTTCAAGACAAATTGTTTCTTTATTCGGATACGTCTAAAACGTAGTGGCCCCTTCTGGGCAAATCCACAGTTTCGTGGTCCTCGGTGGAAACCTCACGGTGTCAACGAAACCGAGTGGGTGCTGACCCAACGCACCCGCCTATCCCCTTCAGGGCTAGGCGAAAGTTTGGACGGGTCCCGGATCGCTGGCCTTGGGGGCTTCCCTCGTCAGTCCCGGTGACAGTTTTGCTTCCACAGCCGCGTACTAGTGCCGCGGGTATTTCTATACCCCCCGCACTAGACTGGTCAGGGTATCTCTATACCCATCCGCACTGACCGGTTAGGGCCCCGTCGCACAATAAGATTGGCGACGGTACACACAGATTAGGGCTCACGCAGTAGGTCACACCTCCCTGTCTATACCCGACAGGGAGTGCTACTCACCCCCGGGCACACCCACCCGGGGTTTAGGGCTTGTTAGGTTGTTAGGCGCTCCGATGAGCGAAAAGGGTCCCCTCTTTTCCCAACCATGTTGGGCTCGAAGGTCGCCGAATGGAGCTCAAAAGAGCGAGAAACTTTTTTCTCGCTCTGCGAGCTTTTCATGGACGACCCCGAGTTCAAGGGGTTGTTCAAGCGCTTGTCTAAGCGCGCTCTGGTTACCCAAGCGCAGACCATCGCCGCTGACGCTACTTCGACTCCCGAGACTAGCGTCGCTACATTTAGTGACGCCCTAGAGTCTCCCCCCGTGCCCAGCTCTCAGGTGCCCATATCGATGGACACCGAAGAGGTCTCCTCTGGCGAGGAGGAAAACCGAGCAGCAGACTCGGTCTCCTCCCCCTCGTCTGACGAGGAACATTTCACGCTCGTTTCCCATGGCAAGGGAAACAAGCGTAAAAAGACAAACTCTAGCGCCGCCCCGGCCGCTAAGTTCGCCGCAATCGAGGAGTCATCCCCTCCCTCGCGTGCCCCCACCCCGCAGGCTAACGCCGCGTCCATCCCCACCCCTAAAGCGTCAACCTCCGCAAAGGTTGTCGCTCCCCGCGACATTGCCCCCACCCCTCCGGTCAACAAGACCGTTAAAAAGATCCCTCCCCCGCCCCCTGTATTCGTACAGGACAAGGCGAAGTAGACCGAGATCTCAAAGTGGTGTGTTGACCAGAGGGTCAACTTCACTAATGCCCGCTCAACCCAGCAGGGCATTAAAGTCCAGACCCCAACGTCACGAGATTTTCGT
Source organism: Aporophyla lueneburgensis (assembly GCA_932294355.1). Lineage (NCBI taxonomy): Eukaryota > Metazoa > Arthropoda > Insecta > Lepidoptera > Noctuidae > Aporophyla > Aporophyla lueneburgensis. The sequence goes on along the minus strand of OW028758.1, from coordinate 6,544,229 downwards.
GACCTGACAAAACTCCTCAGTGCACGTAATGTGTCGTACCACACATACGCCCTGCCTGAGGAGCGTCAAATCCGGGTGGTGATCCGACGGATCCCCGTTGAGATCGCCACGGATGATATCAAGGCCGACCTCGAGGCACAAAACGTGCCCGTAGATGAGGTCCATCGAATGCACCGGGCCAGAAATGGCCCAGCATACGACTTGGTTTTAGTGGTATGCCCTCCCACTGAGGGTCATCACCCTATATTCCGCATCAAGGCTGTCTGCAGCCTCACGGGCATTCGTATTGAGAAGCCCCGTAAAACTGGCAACATTGGTCAATGCCATAGGTGCCAGCTTTACGGGCACACTCAGCACCACTGCTTTGCAACCCCCAGGTGCGTCAAGTGCTTGGGGAACCACGGAACAGTGGATTGCCCGCGTCCCAAAGACCGAGCCCTCTGCACAGAGCCACCCAGCTGTGTTCTCTGTGGAGAGGCCGGCCACCCCGCCAACTACCGGGGCTGCCCCAAGGCCCCGAAGTCTTCCTCCTCCAAACTGGCGAAGCGCGCCAACGCTCGCCAGCTAAGAGAAGCCCCCTCGTCCAAACTTCCAGAGAGGTTGAGTCCCCAGAGACCCAGCCCCTGGAATCACTGGAACCAAGGGAACCACATGCAGGCTTTCCCTGCATTAGGTCCTCCCAAGCCCTCCCCCGCTGGAATCCCCGCGTTAACGGACCCGCGTCCTAACGCCCCAGCCCGCCCCCCTGCGCCCCCCGCAAAGCCCGTTAAGCCCATGGCCACTCCCGCTGCCAAAGCCGCACCCCCTGCTCCCCGTCCCGTAGTACCCACTTCAGGAACAACGGTGAGCCCCCTTGATGCTTTCAATATCATCTCGGGTACGTTCACAACGTTCTTTTCCCCCAGAGCCCAACGTATGGCCCAGGAGCTAGTCGACGCAGCACGCGCCGGCAACCTGCTCCAAATCCAGGCCATCTATAACGCGTATCCGGAGATTACGCAGGCCCTTGTCTCCCTCTCTACTCAAGCCCCCCATTATGGATAGTCGAGTATTAGCGAGAACCAAACCCCGATCCCTAAAGTTAGGTTTTTTCAATGCCAACGGCATACTCAATCAACGTGATGAGATCGCCACTTTCCTCCGCGACCATCAATTAGACATTCTACTCATCCAAGAGTCCTTCCTTAAACCGAATCATCGCGACCCGAAAATTGCCAACTATCGCTTAGTTCGCAATGACAGGACGCGCTGCCACAAAGGCGGCACCCTCATTTATTATAGGAAGTCCCTGTACTGCATCCCCATGGACCCTCCCCCCCTCTCCCGGTTAGAAGTTTCGATCTGTCATTTAGGAATGACAGGTCATCAGCCGATCACCTTGGTATCGGCCTATCTTGCCCCTCAGTCCTCGACGGAGAACTACCAACTCCTCACGGACGATCTCGATCTACTTCTTGGCTTGAGCGAGTCCGTTATAATAGCGGGCGATCTCAACGCCAAACACCCAGCCTGGAACAGTTCCAGGACCTCGACCAGAGGACGACACCTGTTCAACCTCTGTTCCACCCTCCACTTTGACGTCATCGCCCCGATGACCCCTACCCATTTCCCCCATGATCCCACCCACGTCGCAGACGTCCTCGATATAGCTCTTCTTAAGAATATCAGCCTTAGGCTGGATTCTATAGAAGCTATACCCGAGCTCGACTCCGACCATAGGCCGGTAGTCATGCACCTGGCCTCCCGCTTAGGTTCCCACGATCCCACCCAACCCCCCGCTACTAAAGTGATCACGGACTGGAGGAAAGTCAGCGAAAAGCTGAAAGCCACCACGTCCCCTCACTTAGATTCCATCCCGGATCACTTCGATTCGATCGCTGACACAACGGCCGCGATCGACTCATTCACAGAGCACGTACAATCGGTCTTGAACGAATGTTCAAGGGAAGTTCCAGAGTTGGGAGACCAACGCTGGAAACTTCCGGACGATGTACGGGCTCTGCTGAATGAGAAGAACGCGGCCGTTCGTGCCTACAGCAACTTTCCCTGCGACGCGAACAGGGCTCACTTGCGTCACTTACAGCGTGCTGTAAGGACACGTATTGAGGAGCTACGTTCCGCCGGTTGGGAAAAGATGCTGGGCGATTTAGAACCGACCCACCAGGCATTCTGGGAGCTTCAGAGGAAACTCAAATCCAAAGAAGTCACCACAATGCCCCCCCTGATCCGCCCCGATGCGACACTTGCATTCGAGGATGCCGACAAGGCCGAGTGCCTAGCCGACAGCCTCGAGGCACAATGCTCGCCTAGCTCACTGCCAGTAGACCCAGATCACCTCGCTGAGGTCGACGCTGAGGTCGAGCGCAGAGCCTCACTCCCGCCCGTTGAGGACCCAGATGAGCCCTTGCCCCCCGTCACACCTGACGAGGTGCACGAGCTCATCAAAGGTCTCAAACCCCGCAAGGCCCCCGGATCAGACGGTATCACCAATAGGGTGTTCCAGCTGTTCCCCGCGCACTTGATCATGCTCATGTGTACCATCTTCAATGGTGCCCTGAGCAATAACATTTTCCCACAGGCTTGGAAGGAAGCCACAGTCATTGGCATCCCAAAGCCCGGCAAACCGAAGGCGGAGCCCTCGAGCTACCGTCCCATCAGTTTGCTCAATGTACTCGGCAAGATCTATGAGAGGCTTATTTATAAGCGTCTCAGAGATTACGCCGAGACAAAGGGCCTCATCCCCAACGAGCAGTTTGGTTTTCGAACCCAACACTCGTGTGTCCATCAAGTGCACCGTATCGTCGAACATATCAGCGTTGGTTTTCAACGCGGTATGTTCACGGGTGCAGTTTTCTTCGACATAGCGAAAGCGTTCGACAAGGTCTGGCACAACGGCTTGCTATACAAGCTGTACCAACTCGGAGTGCCAGACCGTCTCGTGCTCATCCTACGAGACTTTCTATCGAACCGCACCTTTCGCTATCGCATCGAAGGGGCACTGTCCTCCCCCCATCCTATCCGAGCAGGAGTCCCTCAGGGCTCTGTCTTGTCCCCTCTCATTTTTACGCTATTTACTAGCGATATCCCCAGAAGTTTAAAGGCTCAGTTGGCTCTGTTCGCAGATGACACGGCCATTTACTTCACGGGGCGCAGTCAAGACGCCTTGATTCGCTACCTCCAGGCCGCAGTCGACGACCTCGCCGACTGGTTCAGGAAGTGGCGAATCGAGGTCAACCCCGACAAGAGTCAGGCGGTTCTCTTTACGAAACCGCGACTCAAACCCCGCCCCCCGACCCCCCTATCCATGTTCGGCAAGCAGATCCCTTGGGAGAAGCGAGCCAAATATCTAGGCGTGATCTTAGATCAGCATCTCTCCTTCTCTGAGCACATAAAGAAGGTCCGCTCGCGGGCCGCTTTCGCTCTCGGTAGGTTACACCCCGTTCTCAATCCAAAGAGCAAAATGTCACTTCGGTGCAAAAAGCTCATATATACCGCGTGCATAAGGCCAATCATGACCTATGCTTGTGCAGTCTTTGCACACGCGAAACCCCACCACGTCCATAGGATGCAGACCCTCCAAAACCGTTTTCTCCGCAACGCCACAGGTTCGCCTTGGTACGTTCGGAATGCTAATCTCCATCTCGACCTTAAACTCCCGACTATCCACCAATTCATGAAACGCATCTCCAAGCGTTTCTTCGATAGGGCCGCAACCCACCGCAACCCTCTGGTTGTCGCGGCAGCCAACTACATCCCCTCCCGCATTAGCAAGACCCGCCGTCCGCGGCATATTTTAACCGACCCTGATGACCCCATTACCCTCCTCCAGGAGAGCAATAGGGCCACCAGCACCTTACTTAGACCGAAACGTCCGTCATACCGACCTCGCCGCCGAGGTCCGTCGTCGCGACACTCTCGACTAGCTAATAGTCCCCCCCGACCCTTGCATGAGCCAGCCCGCGTCGCTGAGCCTCTAGTTAACGACCCCCCCGATCCAGCCAATCCCTTGCTGATCCCCCCACCAGTGACTCCCTAAGCCGAGGTCCGAACCCCACAGGGGGTGCCCTTAGGTCTTAGTCGCTTAGTTTGTAAGCCCCTGGCTGGAGGCCTTAGATTCGCGTCTAGAGTCATCCGCAGGGAAAGCCCGTTTAAGTAGTGAAAGCCTTCGGGCTAACTACGAGATGTCAGTGCCAAAAAAAAAAAAAAAAACGCCGGTGAACACCCTTATCTCTTTGACTCATCCACTCGGATGCAGATATTTTTGGAAATAATATGTTTGTTACATTTATTATTTCTTCGTTATTATTAATTGTTAATGTGTTCAACAGGGTGCTGTGGCGCGACATGGGAGAGGCCTAATGTCCAGCAGTGGACTGCGATAGGCTGAGTTGATTGAATGTGTTCAACATCACCTAAAAAGGTCCGTTTTATACATTTATATTTCCTGTATTTTCGTTTTTCATAGTAAAATATGAACGCACATTCAAAAGTAACTTACCATACACTTCTCCTGGAGGTTTTGCAAATAAATTTTCAACACAATAATTTTTGTTGCTACAATTGTAGAGACCTGATTTAATATTGTCAACAATCAATTGGTGTTCTTGATTTAAAACCCATCCAAGGCTTCTTTAATATCTATCATGTTTACCGTTTGAAAAATTACTTATTTCCCTGCACATTAGCTATAATTTTCCTTTATTTCGATAATAGCTTCTGCCCGCGACTTCGTCCGCGTTAAATTTCTTGTTCCCCCGACCCTTCCCGTCGCGTCGAATCGCCTACCCGTGCGATTTTCCCCGTTTTTGCAACATTTTTCATTACTGCTCCACTTCTCTTAGTTGTAGCGTGATGTTATATAGCCTACAGCCTTCCTCGATAAATAGGCTACCCAACACAAAAAGAATTTTTCAATTCCAACCAGTAGTTCCTGGGATTAGCGCGTTCAATCAAACAAACAAACTCTTCAGCTTTATAATATTATAGTATAGATGTAATTCTGTACACTTATTAACAAGCTATGATTACACTAGTTTACATGAGTTTTGTCCATGATATGGAATATATATGGTTTCGTTACTTTGGGTATCTACAACTCAGAATAAATATTTAAAAACATCCAGCACGTCAGTTTTTTTAAATATTTTTACTAAGAAGGTTTTTACAGAAAACTACATCTAAATAAACAATTGACAGTTAGAAATGGGTAATTTTTGCTCTTTTGTTATAAATATTTTCATCTGTATCTCTCACAACAGCCCAACAATAGTCACCTAGCATATTTTGGTCCCAAAAACCTTGATAATTTTGCTCAAATGATTTTAAATCTTGGTTAAATCGCTCACCGTGGCACAGTGGAACGAATGTATGGGAGCGGTTGGACGTAGACATGTCCGAAAAATAAGAGTAAAATTATGACAAACTAATGATGCCATCTTATTCGATTACTTAATGCCTTCATAAATTGTGGTGATGAATTTCTTCATAACTCCCATATTTCGGGAGTAATTTGAGAAAATGTGAAATTTTACTATGAAAATGAGTGTATCGAGCTCTCTCCCTCCTGATTCCGGGCTTGTTTCAAGTAGCGGTCTCTAATATCGTAATGCTATTACTAAGAGCTATATTTAATACTAAGACACATAGTGCGCCAAATGTGCACTTTCTGGGATAAAAGGAAATGAAAATTTAAAAAAAAAAACGTTTTTTCCCCATTTGTATTTACTTTAAACCGCAGACAGACTTATTAAGAGGTCTATAAATATATTATATATATACAGAAATATATATTAACAAAAATATTCACAAGAACTGATGAGAGTATGACTTTTAAGTAAGTTGATAATAAATTACCTAGTTTCATTAAAAGTACAATAAATAATTAAGATGTAAGCTCTAATTTACTAAGTTACACATTTTAAAACAATAACATCATTTAATTATCTTCGTCATCATCATCATCATCAATTAATTCAAATTCAGAATCGATGTCCGCTAAATCATTTATGTTAACAAATTCGATATCACTTTTCTCAGAATCCGTAAGCTCATAAAATTCCTTAAAAGAAGATTTTTTTACAAACTTATTTCCTTTTGGACGGATACTTGTAACAAGTGGATCAGAAGACAGTAAAAGATTGTGCATAATATCTTCATTGCATGAGATACTGCTATGCTTTCGAGAATGCCCCTCTCTATATTTTCTAAAATCTTTATTTCTAGCCTCAGATGCCTCTTCGGATAGAAAACCAATGGGCACAATTGACATGTTCTGAACTATGTCTGGCCCATGCATTAAAATTTTATGAAGTGAAGAAGGCATATAATACCATGGGTATAACTCCACGTAAAGCTTAGCAGTATCAAAGCAGAACTCTCGGAATTTAGTTACGTTGATCTTCTCTCCTGATGAAATACACTGCAAGATCACACAGATTTTTCTTAAAAGCATAGCATCTATTCCGGTCAGTTCAGCAGATTTAGTGTAGTTTTCAAAAAATCTCCTTGCCGAGTTGCCATTGTTGGTGGATCCACTGCCTTGTTTCACAACATCGAGAAGTAAGCCCGTTTCTCTTCTTACAGCCTCTTGAACTCTTTTCTTCCTGTCATCAACTTGCCTTTTTGCTATATCACCCCTTACTTGCCATGATTTTATGTCTAATTTGTAGGAAATGTGTAATAAGCATTCCATTGAGCGAATCCAAGCGTGAAGGGTGCTTAAGCTATATTTATACATGTCCTCGTTTGCGTGTTTATCTTTGATTAACTCTAAATTATTCATTTCTTTAGGACAAGCCTTGCATATGTCACACACTGAAGCTGCTGTATTGGATATAATGGAATGAATTTTACCATCAATCATTGTCAACAGCAGTTGGTGTTTGACACTAATTCCATCAGTGATGGTGGATGGAGTTAAGGCTTCAATCTCTGCTTCGATTTCAGCCATCTCTCTCTGCACATTTTCTTTGGTTTCCTTTATAAACTTAAACAATATTGGCCGGCAAAATGAAGTGGAAGATGGTCGCTCGTTTTCCCAAATTGTTACACCTTTTGAGACGAGCCGCAGTGGTACAAGACTAATCATAAAATTACTAGCAAGATCGATTTGCTCATCTTCACTCGTCCTTTGATGATAAATGCTTTGGCTAGATGATCCGTCAAAACCCCATTTGCTGGTCAATACGAGCTGTTGATTGGGATCAACAGGGGTTTCTAACGACCTAATAAGTCTTCTTGAGGTTAAATCCATCAAGGCTTGTAATTTGATTTTTGCAGAGCTCTCTGTAACTGTGAGATCTTCTTTGGCCGGATAGCACTTAATTTTTTCTTTAACCAACATGTAGTAACTCGGGTATTGAAGAGCTCCTTCTTGAGTGTTGAAATCCCGAAGAGTGTTATAGCGCCATTTCGATAAGTTCATCGATACATAAAGAGCCAATGCCTTCAAAGGGGATATTTCCCGTACCTGAATTGATTTACCTTCAATGAAGGCTTTGATTTTTGAGGCCTCTTCTGGATTCTCCGTCAAGTATTTCATAACATAAGCTGTATCGCTTTGTCCTGCCTTTTGAAGCGCCCTTTCGGCCGAAAACATAATTTCAGCGCTGCTACTGCTGCATGAAAGACTATCTTCAGTGCGTCTTCTTTTTTGCCGGTTACTAAGGTCCTCAAAAGATTTACGAGGACTAGGATGTGTACAAGTTGAAGCATCAGATTTAGCAGGAGAAATTATGGGCTCGATGACGTCACTTATATTTTCTGTAGAAGGTTCCATATTTTCATTCTGTAATTCCGGCCATTGAATTGCAGCCTGTAGCCAAATCTCATGTTTCTTCCGAAACTTATCTGTGCTTCTTCCAGACTGTGTCCATTTTGCATAAATGCGGTAGCAAAATCGACGACACCAGTCTTTTAAACTTGTTTCAGCACTTTCACATAACTGAACACAACTGTTATCTTTTAAAACACTGAACAAATAGTTAAAGTCGCGTAAATCTTTATGTGCGCGTGCGCATAAAGCAACGTGAATATCAAGATTTGTATTAAAATTTGGAAAATACATTGCGAGATTAGCTTGGATACAACGAGGTGTAAATCAACACTGATTTTAAAGTTACTAATAGTGACCTATTTATATAAAATCCAGGTATCCCAGGTATCCTTTGTTAAATATTGCAAGGTAATTAGTTATTGTGATAATTAGTAAATGATGCATGCTAAATTAGTGTATTAAGAGCCATTTAGTAATTAAATAATAGCAATGTTCTTATCAGTAATCATTAGTGCATCAGTTTTATATGTAAACCTTAAGTCCCTAATTATATATCCTAATTAGCTTATATCTTCTCTAATTGGCTGCTCAGAAATGTTATTGTAATAAGGTAAACCTTTAGAAAAACGGTTTTAATCAACAAAATAAACAAAAAATAAAAAAATTGTGTTATAAAATAAACATCACTCTTTATCCCAGAAAGTGCACATTTGGCGCACTATGTGTCTTAGTATTAAATATAGCTCTTAGTATTAGCATTATGATATTAGAGACCGCTACTTGAAACAAGCCCGGAATCAGGAGGGAGAGAGCTCGATACACTCATTTTCATAGTAAAATTTCACATTTTCTCAAATTACTCCCGAAATATGGGAGTTATGAAGAAATTCATCACCACAAGTTATGAAGGCATTAAGTAATCGAATAAGATGGCATCATTAGTTTGGCATAATTTTACTCTTTTTTTTCGGACATGTCTACGTCCAACCGCTCCCATACATTCGTTCCACTGTGCGTGGGCATCACTCACACTACCAAGATTTTCTGGAATAAAATCTAAGTGGGAATGCAAAAAAGGAGTTTTAGTGATATATTTACACCCATACGCTCAAAATTTTACATTAGTTTTTCAACAATCTCTTTGTAATTATCACTTTTTTATTGCCAAAAATTTTTTAACGACACTTTTCATAGAGTTTCAGGCTGCTTTTTCTACCTGGTTTAAGAGGCTCTCGAATTTTGTATCGTCCAATATTCTCCAGATTTGAGGACCCAGAAATATTCCTTCCTTTAATTTAGTCGCAGAAAGATTCGTAAATACAGGGCAGAGGTACTGAAATGCAGACTTAGACTTATCCAAAGCTTCGGTTAAATTTTTCATCAAACCCAACTTAATGTGAAGCGGTGGTAATATTTATTTTTTTTGGTCAACTAAACATGTATTTTTTACGTTCATCTTACCTGGAACATATTCATATTTTATACTATCTTTGTTTTTGAGTTGAAATCAAGAGTTTTTGTTAAACAAAGTTAACAATCGATTACGTGGTTAGTTGGCTCTCTCCATATCATTGGTTTACCAAATTTTGATGATCTATTTTTACCTCAATACCAAGAGCTGAGGACCAATCTGTAATTAGTGCAAATCACATGAGGAACCTAATTTTTATATTGATTTGGCACCGAAAATCTGTTATAGAAAACCCGCGAATAAACGGAACAATTTTCCCACAAACATAACAAAATCGATTTGGATGTAGTCTACACACTCTAGATGGCATTTTTATATAAAAATAAGAATTTCGAATCATACAGTTGTTTACAAAATATCATGATAAACGTATTTAAACAATTGCGGGTGGGTAAAAACAAAGATCTCTATATCTCAGAATTATGACGTGCTAGGAAAAATAAAAAAATATGTTTTTAATTACCATCCATAGCCTACATAAATAATACATGTTTCATGTCATGGACAATTTTTTTTTTTTGTAAACTAGTTTTATTATTACGATTATGTTATCAAGCTATGACAATAAGTTAGGTAGTTCTTACCCACTATTGCATTTTATCGACATATATTATTTGATTTATAAATGTTTCTGTTATAAATTATTTGTTTACAGTTCTACGAACAAAACCTCACAAAACTTTGGAAAGGTGGTATTGCAGTTGTTTCAGGAGTGATTGGAATTGGTGCTCTTTGTGGAATGCCACACTGGCATCGATTCTGTTTGCTAGTGGTTAAAAATTTAATGAATACAACTTTGCTACAACAAAGGATGATGCTTATTTTGCTTATTTTTTTTAGTTACCCTTCTCCAATAGTCATGTTTGTTGCTTGTCAGATTACACAGTGTTGGATAGCTCTTTTTAAACGGAATAGAAGTTACTATGGTTAATTCCAAATCCTTGTCGGTTCAAAGATATACTCTACCAAACATGTCTGTTTTGCTATACAACTTTTTATATATTTGAGCATTCAACTCTTTTTTTAGCTCATCGACATCATACGCTACACAATAAATGATCATGGGTTCACTTCTGCCCCCTCCCCGTTTTCCGTCTAACGGTACATCGTGGGTTTCTATCAGTAAGTTGTGTCGTCAAATAAAGCTTGCAGCAATTCAGTTTCAATTTCCAAAAGTACAACGAAATTGCATCAGTTGGCAATATAAAATTAAAATCTGAGAATTACTTAACGATTTCTAGCTGACTGTACCATTTTCCAAAATCTGTGAATGCAGTTCGCTATTATTCAAAAAGTTGAAGAGTGCCTCCTCAGATTTTTTTCTGTAGCTATAACGGTAAAAGTAGCTTAACTTACTGCCTTGTCTCAACTTCCACACTGTATTACTCAGGTCGGACAAGAAATCAAGACAACGGTCATTGGATTTTTTTTACTGAATAGTAATATCTTTCAAATATTATATCATTTATTCCGATTGGAGTGGGTACCAGCTTCTAAAGATTTCTTGGAATAATCCTTTTAATAACATAAATATAATAGGGAAAACTTTATTACAAATTTAAAGTTCAAGTTAATACAGTTTCACATTGCAATGCAAAGTTTTCAAGTAAGAAAAGTCTAATTGTTAAGTTTTACCTCCTTTCAAACTGCCATTCCATTCATTGCTAAACTTCGCACTGTAGTTCTAAAGTTACGCCACAAAACTTTCCTTCAGGAAGACAATATCGTTACGCTTGTAATTTTCTGTGGCTTAACCTTTCGTTTGCCGTAAACGCGGATCCACGCGAGACACAATGGTTTTTTAATTGTGTCTGTAATTACGGCATACGATGGGTTAAAGGTGATGCCTCTACGTTTATTAGTATAGTTTTACGACGACATTATAGGACTTTGATTCTAATATGATACTGAGTTTTTACTATCAACAATATGACTTTTGTTTACCGTATTGCGAATGATAAGTTCGCAAACAGTAAACAAGAAATTAAATAATATGAAAATGTCAAAACCATTACCTTGAAATTTCCTGTTCCACATTTTTCTTATGACCGCAGCGCCGTCCAAAGGTCCCCTGGGGTTTTCAGCGTCGCGTAGCGTATCATTCAAAGCGAGCGCGTAGAGGAGCACCGCGTCGTAGAAGGCTGCTACGAACGTAGACACTACCTCGCCTTTGCCGAACGTGTAGTTGTATTTCGTAGCAGCTAAGTCTTTTACCTGTAGATGTTGTTAACGGTGGTATTGAACTTAACATTCAAAGTAACAAGTTATTTAAAAACTTCAACGTGTTTATTGAGTCAAGACTTGCTGGGTCTGCCGGTAAGTTTGTTTTTAATTTATACATCAATAAAGTGGAGGAGGTCGGTAAAATTTTAGTAATCGGACTAATAAAGAAAGTCCACTTTTGCGCTAGTAATATCAACAGAACATAATTTGCTTCGGTGAGTTTACTGTGCTTATTTTCAAAATATTATTGACGTGAAAGTATTTATATAAACATACTTAGGGACATAATTATCAATTATCACATGATTTAAAATGCATTCAACCGTGCCGTTTGCTCCACTTTTAAATCTATTTATTTAATACTGAGAATTTTACTTTACCTGATCAGAAAAATCAAGATACTCCTTCTTTTCTGGAGCCGGGCTGGTTACCGTGAGCACAGCACTGTATGCTCTCCTCGCTTTTTCATTCCGCTCATCAGTGTCACCTTCCACCTTCCAAGGTTCCTTTGATGATGCTGATGCAAGGCTGTGAAGAAAATTTCATAAATTTTACGAATACTTTATGTAAGTACTGTTTTATTTAGATAGGATAAAGCAGATATCAGACGCTTCACCTTTTGTATCTTTCATTTAAAATGAAATATCTGAACACGAAATGTTTAAAAGTGAAAAACGAACTCATTCGTTATCGATCGAATGGTGTTGCATTTTGCCATACTTGACACGCCAAATAGATGATCGAAAAATAAAATGAAATGAACGGTATAATGAACGAAAAAAAAACTGAAATGAACATTAACTTAATTGAACCGTTTCTTGATATCAGCTTTATGATTGAGCGGCTCGAACAAATCTCGTAGATATGTGCAAGAATAAAAAAAAACATCAGGAGCAGTACTCAATAGTTAGTAAGGTGAGTTATGAATCACTTAAGTTTCTTTCTAGTTGCTACATGTGAGAAGGGTCTTAGAGTTTAAGTTAAGTGTCACATAACAGACCGTACATTTCCGATTCAGGGCAGTAAATAAGTTTGTTGTTAGGAAAACTTGTTGTTTGTTACTTCGTTCTTAGAAATTACAGACACAAATTGTGGTACTAGATAACATCTTGACGTATGGTGTTGTGAGCGTGATCAATAGCTAAAGTTGAATGACCAGCCTTTCTATTAAGTGCCAGGCATGATAATGACTCTTAGATGTTTGCGAAAACAAACAGGAGAAATAATATGGCTCTAGCCACTACATTACTTCGATTGTTAAAACTGAAACATCCTCTGCGGACTTGTAACAAACATATTTTTCAAAATAACATTTATTAGTATAGTTACAAAATATATACAGACTCGCACACTTGGCCAGCTTTCTTAAATCTATAGTTGAAGATTCCTAATACCACACTCTTTTCCCAATATGAAACCAGAATGTAATACTTACTTGGAAAACAGTTCGATATTAAAGAACACGTATTCGCCAGACGACACCATATTGAGATCGTCGGCTGCCAGCATTATTTCTCTCACAGTACTGGGGTTTGCGCACACTACAACAACTGTAACAAACAATATTGTTTAGGATATCATGGCAACAAGAAGTATCATAAGTTTTATTTTTGTGGTTGTTTATAAATAAAAAAGTTAAAATAAAAAATTAAACCCCAACCAAAACAAAAGTTGAAGGTAATATTTTGATCAAAGGATCGTCGTGTCGAAAAGGCTAAACCATTTTTTTCTTTTAATTTAAAAAAAAAAACACTACTAGAAAGTTTTCTTTTAAATTAAAAAAAACCGCACTCAAATCGGATTACCCATTAAAGAGATACGGTGTCACAGACAGACACACATAAAGGTCAAACTTATAGCACCGCTCTTTTTGCGTCGGGGGTTAAAAATAAATAAGTCCTCTTGCTCTCGAACTGAAACTCTGTTAGTTTGGGAAATACCTAACTATTTATTGAATTCCATATTTTTCTAAAGGTAAAAGTTGACGAGTTTGACGACTACAGACAGGATTAGCTCAAGACAGAGAGGCTAAAAAAGATAACTGTACATAACATTTTTAATTTATTTGCAGAATCCTCATAAACAGCTCAAAATACTGACCTTTACACAGCTGGTCGGCAAACCTCAGTACATAGGATGGAATAATTTATAAACGTTTACTTTACAGTCATTAAATTAAACTTTGGATTCACGCATCAGCGCACAACCTTTCATCTCTGACCAAAATATATTTTTACAACTATAAATATTTGAAGACTTTCAAAGAAACCGAATGTGAAATATTGGCTCACAAACGTTCCCATATCGTTAAACGTTTTTATTGCATTCATACTACGAATACACATGTACTAAGACTATTTCTACTATTTCTACTCTTTTTAAATAAAATTCGTAAGATCTTTTTTGAATCACAAATTATAATATAACTAAGAACCTACTTGCTATTTTAGACATGCATATTTTTTATCACGACACTTTTGAAAAGTTCTGTAACTTAATTTTTAAGTTGGGTGTTTGAGCCCATATTATGCCTTATATAAGATGGCTGCTCACATAACACCTGTTTACGAGAGCTGAATACAACTCCCAAAATTGGAAAAAATCATACGTCAATAAATTCTAATTTACAAAATTGCAATTGAATTATCATGCAAATAATTATATATCTTTAAAGCTAAACAATTTTGCGTACACCGACTTAACTATTTTGCTTAGTTGATCGTCCACACAAGTCCTCAGTGTGAATGCCAATGCATAACTCCTAGACGCAATAACAATTTTATTGGCATGTTCTTGGCATTGCTAGCTTATTAAACTGCCAGACATATTTCAGCGCGAGCAGAAAATTGTCGGATTACATTATATTTTACCTCGATCGACATTAAGTGACATATTTCTGCATTATTTCAGTTTACCTCACCAAGCTGTCCCACCAGTGGGACAAGTTGAGTGTTCACAAATATACCTTGTCTCGTTTAAGTAGTTTTATATTTGGTTCTACATTTTTTTTTTCATCTAACCATTGTCACCAGGCTCTTACTATATTTTTCCCTTCTACTAAAGTCATCCTTGTAAACCATATTTTTTAAGCATCGCATATTTTGAGTCATTTTAGGTCTTTTTTCAGAAAACCATTGTCACCAAGTCCATACTTAATTTATCTTTTCTTCTAAAGTCATCCTTTCTAACCCATTTTTATAAAATCATTTGCTTCTTGTTACTCTATTTAAATTGCTAACAGAGAGGGATCATAAAAGGGTCGAATACATTAGACTTGATAATGTTCCGCACAGACTTTAGCGAATGAAATAAAATTTTACATAAGTTGATTTCCCGGAGCTCCGATCCTCACCGCAACGCAAGAGTCTTTTCCGCATGCAACGGCATTTCTGACATCGTTACAAAATATAAGATATTATAAATTGTGTAATGCAGAGACAGTTGCCATTTTATTGCCTTCCTTTTTTGATGATGCAGTATGTGAAGTTAATATAATTCTTTAGCATCTTTTTATATTTCTTTGTTTAGTGAGCAGTGATCACGAGCAAGCTCAGTTTTCTCTTCTTGTTCACGATTTAGTCTCACAGCATCTTCATTCCAGTATTCTTTCCATCTTCAACAGTAATATTCAATGGTGTTTATGAAACTAGTTGTCACTTACCTTGCCAAAAGTATTTAAATGAATGGATTGCCTACATCTAAATTATCCAGAAAATTTATGTCACTTCACACGTATTCACTCTTTGATCTAAATTAAGTATCTACTCGTAAATGACTGTTCTACAAACCAAGCATATAGTAGTAATCTAAGCTTAAGCTTCGCTTGCCCAATGTGTTTTTTGATGTTGTATTTGAGAGTTTAGTAAAAGAAAACGCACGTAATAACCGCACGCGCCGATCACGTTTAACCATCTTTACATACCAAAATCCGTGTTTTCAGTGCCTCGGAAAACACACTTGCCATATTTACATACCAAAATCCGTGTTTTCAGTGCCTCGGAAAACACATTTGCCATAGATCCCGGCAAGCGTTGTCATTAATTTTTGACAGTCCATACTAAGGGGTGCCATATTACTCAGTTACGGGGTTGTGGGCGTCAGATAGGCAGACGCTCCAAGTAAAATACTCGTATCCAGCTGTAACCAGTTAGACTGGAAACCAACCCCAAGAGAGTTTGGAACAGGCTTTGTTGATGTTACTGTATATGACGCAGAACCACGGAAATTTAAAGAGACACAAATCAAACTCCATGGATATTGCATAACAAAGATTTGTCGTATGTGTGAGAGAACATTTAAAATTCAAATGATTTCATATCAAGTTCGCGTGTCAATGCATTGGCGATGCAAATACGGGAAACAAGTGGCATGAATAAATGAATGTCGGTCCAAATAAGGAGAAATGTGATGCGTGGTATATCCGTGTTATCTTGAAACAAGTTCTTCTTGATGAATTTGCAGTGACATTGGAACGAACTCGTTATTTATTCATTTAATTGCAAATTGTTCTATTATTTTATTAACATAATCATATGTTAATCAAATGCATTCTACGACCAATCAATATCATAGCGTATAATGCACGTTAAGCCATTGATTGGTTGTAGAATTATAATAATTTTGGTTGAAAGTGAAAATTGTTTCCCATTCCCAATGGTTCTGATTATCTTCAGGGATATCTATGGCAAAAAATGGGGTTTACAAAGCAAAATCAACCTATAATTTTCCTATTTCTAGGCCTCCTCTCTTCGAGTGGGCTACACAGGGTCAAGTTAAATTAGCAATACTTTACTCTGTCTAAAAAAAATAGACCATTTTTTTTTCATTGTTCCAATTTTGTTCAAAATTTTAAATGACATTGACATTAAGGCAAACAAACGACTTTTATGTTTCGGTCTTTGAAAATCCGTAAAAAAATCGTGAAAACTTTGTTTTTGGTCCTTTAGTTTTCACATCAATATCCACACGTGGGTAGAATATGGCAGCTTATTTAATTTCATCCCGTATATAGGGATGAGAGGTTTACATGCCTGAATAAAAATGAAAATGCTCACTGTTATTTAAAAGAAAAATTAAAGTACTTTTGCTCCTCATTTCTGATGAAAACGAAGTAGCGGCAACCGGGCGGAATTTATGCGTCGTTTGATTTCTATTAAACACAGATCCCACAAATCCGAGGAATTTCCAAAAAGCGGAGATGTTTGCTTTCCCATAATTCGTTCGAATAAACAGTTGAGTTCCCTCTGCTAGACTAAGCCCATTTGCGATTGTGGTGGTGTGCCCTTGTTTCGAAACTGACTGTGCAGTTCTGAACTTATCTGCGGGTGGTGGTAGACGAGTAGAAGTTGATCTATTAGAAACAGAAAACAGGCGAGTTGCAGTGGCAGAGCAACTATTATAACACGGGCAAGCATCGTATCCGCAACTCAGTTGACCTTCATATATTGTAGTAGGTCACAACCGCATGCGGGCGCAGAGATAGAAATCACACCGTGACTGTCAAGAGCGCGAATTAAATTTTATAGTGCTGATAGGTTAACTTATATTTTATAAATAACTACAAATGATAATTGCTTGATACCGCACATTTACGGTGCTTGGCAACCGTTATATCTATATGTATAAAATTCAAAGTCCTGACTGACTGAGTGATATATCAACGCACAACCTAAACCGCTGGCCCTAGAGACATGAAATTTGGAGAGTGTGTTCTTTGTGAAGAGTAGGTATCCACTAAGAAAGGATTTTTTTAGAAATTCCATACCTAAGAGGGTTTAACGCGGATGAAGTCACGGGCAGAACCTCGTCAGATTATATAGCATACACCGTATGAGCAACTCCATCGACCTTTATTCATTGTAGGAGGTCGCAATCGCGGGCAAAAGAGGTTTAAACCTTTTATTTACAGAACAACTGCAGACGATAATTACTTAGCACCTTGCATTTTTTACAGTGCTTGGCAACCAATATAATCTGAGCATCTACCGTATGAGCAACTCAATCGAGCAATATACATCGTAGGATGTTGCAACCGCGGGCGCAGAGGTACAATCGCATCTAACTATTGTTAGTTTAACAACAGCAAACGATGATTCCTGAGCAACATATCAAATTGCTATGATAATGAACGTTATTTTTACCGGTTGCCCATAAATGTATCCAGAATATGATACCTAACAAAATTGTTCTGTTATTTCACAAAACTTAGAGGGCTTAGGGATTGAACTCAGTAGGTAAGAGGATTACATAACGAGCTACCAAATGCAAATTATTTCTGGAACGGGAATGTGTTAGAGGATTATTTTTGGAAATTATTTGTTTTCCAATATTTAAATTATATTCTATAGTTAAGTACTTAATAATAGGTACTATGAATAGCGAAATTTTGCATTGCAAAATTATTTTTTTAGGGCATGCCTGGCTGTCACAATAACAGGTGTATAATAAATTAAAATCAAATACCTGACTTGACCATAGTCACATTTTACTGCAATAAAGTTTATGTTATAAACGGTTCGGGGAAGTATTCGTTCTGTTGCAATAAATTGTTCACTAGATAGGGTAGTTTTGTATAGAATTTGGTGTATTATATTGATGCAAGTCATTCAAGTTATGTGATCGGAATTAAAGTTGTTTTTAATCAAAGGTAAATTTCACTCTCGGTTCTTTCTAAGTACTCTGGAGCTATATCTAATACTCGACTTTCTTTGCAGACTTATGACAGAACTTTATTAAATATGACACCTACTTTTAAAACTACCACAGAAGAAAGCAAACAATCATGTTACATAAAAAATACAACCCATAATCTGTTGGTCAAAATTTTATTTCTCCATTACTCAAAATTCAAAGCCGGATTAGTCTCAAAATCTCTTCAATACTTACTTCTCGTGTTTAAAGACAACTTTAGTAGCAGTTCCTTTATCTTTGTTGTGGTTGTGTTAGTCTCGTCAAAGGGAAGCGCGGACGCTAGGGCCGAACCCTTGTTTTTCTTGTTTAGGACTGTGAATACAGCGCTTAATGTAAGAAAACAAGGGCTGTTGCCTTTCCCCGTGGCAGGCTCGTAGTTGTGGTACAGCATTCCCATGCGTTGCCATTTGAATTCCTGAAACAATATGAAACGAATGTATGTCCTTTTCAGTGCAAAAACGACTCATTTTTTTGTGTTTGGAAAAATGTTTGCATATTTTTCTATCTGAGATTTTTAAATAAATTTATTATAACAAAACGTTAGGTTTAAAAAAAGAACACAGGTTTATACAGTGCAGTGAAGCACGAAAAATTGGTTTCAAAAATTTTAACAAAATTAAAAAGAAATAAAAACAAAAGACAGATCACGGAAAGGCATTTTATTTTTCACATCTAGATAAAAAGATCGTCTATAATAATAAAATAAAACAATGCAAAAATACACACAAATACAGCTTTAACGGAACAGACAATAAACAGAAGACACAAACCCAATAGGTACAAAAAAAAACGGAAACGAACTCAATTAATATTATTTAAGAACTCAGATTGTTATAAGATAATTCGAAATGCAGGTACGATCTATTTATACGAGTATGTTTAAAAACACATACTTATTTTAGTATAACATTATAATGTTTTGAAAATAAACCCACAAAAGCATGCTACAGTCTCGAAAAAAAAATAAGTTTTTTTAAGCCAGACTAATTTTTACTGTTTGTAGTCCAATTTAAATGAAGAGTTATGGACCAACAAAATTCAGCAATTTTTTAAAACAGATCAATACCACTCTATAAGTAAGAATTGACGCGAGTCACGATAAAACGAAATATTCATTCAATAGTCATAGTACTTAGACAGTTTCTTAAATGAATTTAAAGATTTATAATTCTGTAAACTTGTTATGCTTGTGGATCTTATAGGTAATTTTGACCAGAATATAACTAAAAACTGACTTGCAAATTGCAAAATAAATGATTAGTACTTATAAATTCTGCGGGCCTATAAATACGATAAATGATTTTATTTCTGCGAGTACAAACACTTTTACACGTCAATCATATTTTCAAACTAGACGAGGTCAACGTTTCCTCTCTGACTACTCTGATAAGAAAGGACACAAAAAAAAATCAGAGTTCATAGTCTCTTAAAGTCCAGACATAATCTTGGACAGAACATGTGAAGACCATGTATTTGGATGTTTAAAATGGTATTTTGAGGAAAGAAACACACAGATGGCTATGGCTGACACTTACATATAATGAAACGAGCCTGTGTTACAAACTCGTCTGACACCTACCCCTTTATCTCATGTGATACTTTAGAAAACAGGAGTTTATTTATGTACAAACTTTGCTCATTATTAAGTAAGAATCTAATAACTGTTTGGTATGAAAATGTAGGTTATTGTTGTTGTAGGTGGTAATGTTTCTTTTTTAAGCAAATTATAGTTGTTGTGTCAAAACCTTTTGATTATTTTTTTTTATCTTTTTCTTTATATCAATCTACTTTGCATCATTAAAACTTATTAATTTTAAAGGTTTTTGACAGTTAAAAAGGTAAAATGGAACTTTAATAAGATCATCTCGTTTTTTTCCGTCTGCCACTGTGGATTTTGTAGTGATCCATGTAATGCAGGAATTCGTATTATGTATACTGTTGTTGGATCTTGATCGCGCATATAGATCAACAGTCAATGAATAAAAAATATTTATATTTAAATTGATAAAGGGGTCCCTCCCTAACATTTGTTTATTAAATATATTTAAAGTGTTTCCCGGATTACGTTTGGTACTTAATTCAAGTTTTACGAGCCAGAACCGTTCTTGGCTAGATCTTTTATCAAATCATTTCTTGCAAGCAAGTGGATCTTTAGACGCTTTTTTATAACATTTAAATTCCTATTGATAAACAGTTAATACTCTTACTTAAACATGCCATTTATAAATATGAGTAGAACAAAATAATAGTTTCTAATACTCAAAAATAAAGCCCAAGATCGCTCTTAATTTTACGGTCTACAAAGTTCAATATTAGGTCAGGGATAGCAATAAAAGTCGGCGTCAAATCACGTAAAAAACCCTTTGTTATGGATGATACGCTTTGATGGAAAAGTATTATTGGGAGATAGGGTAGTCAAATTATTTCGGATCATTCTTTCGTATTGATCTGCTAAAATTTGTTTTCTTCTCACGCCCTTGTTTATATGTCAAACGTTGGGCAAATATAGCTGTAGAATGTTCCTGCTTGATGTTTCAAGCATCATACTAGAGCCGGCGTTATCGTGTATTTTATCCCTTTCTGTCTTTACTTCTTATTTATTTTATTTTTCCTTCTTTTTATTACAGATGTAAGGCAACAGCTAGCGAGAAATACTTTGGTTCAATAAAGTTACATGGACTTCATACTTCTAGGGTAAAGAATAAAATGTAAATAAATTTATTTTCCATTACAAAGGATTAAATAACATTTAATGCTCGCGATATCCATCAAATATAATTGTACACATTTTAATGTATGCGTGACTATCTTATATATTATTTGTTGTTCTGAATAAGCTTACTATCTTTGCAGTCGCATTCTATTACGAGTGGGCAGATTTCCAAATGATTTCAACACAAAGTGCATCTGGACCACACAAAGTGCATTAATAATGTGTCGGGAGTTGGCTCTAAAGTTTACATTAATAGAACCAAGAGCAGTGCTTCTGTCAACAAGTTCTAAAGAGGATATTTGATTGGAAGATGATTCAGTTTGCTTTTATATCTATGTCTATTTAAACCGGCAGCGGGCTGATGTATATGAGAGTTCATATTATTTCCGTCTGACTTGCCCCTCTCGTACATTAGTACCACCAAATTGTGTTGCCACTACAACTAGTGGCAAATTCAATTCGTAACGAACGACATACTGTGTCGCTCATTACGATGGTCCTGGAACTCGTTTGTGGAATTGTATTGCGAAAATTTTTACTAGCACATTTCAGCAAATAGTTTTATGTGCTGGAGTTAATGTCATAATATGATATGAATGTGTCATTATTTTGCAAAAAGAGTCATAATTTCTTTGTGACTTGACACTTATATTGTAGACGGAGAGAATTAGTTGACATTGTACTGGAACGATACACATAGCTTGAGCAACTACAAAGATTTTGAAACACGGATTTCCGGGCCGTGTGATCACCCACTCTAGCAACTTGAATTGACCGATCAGATCGCTAAATCTGACGGTTTCTGACTTCTTCTTTTGAAATCTTGCGTATGCGATAGCAAATCACACAACTTGCAAGTCCTTAAAGCTAACGTTGCAGAAGAAATTATCAATTTGGAGCCAGATGTTTTGCAAGCATCAATTGAGTATCACCTGCCGTAAAACGATCACAAATATGCATCAACTAAGAAGGAATTTGACCACTTTAATTTTTTCAACTTAACATCGTTAATTTTATACCCTAAAATAAACTTTTCGTGAAAACAGAGACAATATTCACTCATAAATAAAGTTTCCATGAAAGCAGAGCTCTTTTTTCAACAAACTGCCCCCAATTTACATTATGACAGTACTTTTGCCCTACCTTGTATAAATCCAAGCATGTAAATATCCACCACTGTTGTACCACTGTTTGTCTCAGCATCACCCAAAGGTGATATGCGATGTAGTCAGACTTACTCATTTAGGATGGGACTTGAATTTTTATGAGGTTTGCAAATCCTAACTTACTATTCAAGACGCAAATTACGATAATGTAATTCAAATTGTATTTTATTTACTACTTCCTTCTTTTAAGAGTTCTTACGTAGCCTGTTGATTTATTTCTTTCTCAGAGAATATTTACGACTAAAACATTTTTGGTGTACTTAATTAATTATTTAGAATGATAAATTATTTAATTCTGCTTTTATCTGTCTAGAGTAACTTCTTTCGTTTTCCAAAATAAAAGCGTAACTTAATACACCTCGTTGTATTCCTGAATCTTTAGAAAAAAAATAAAGAGCTAAGACAAGTAACAATCGCTTTTAAAAAGTTGCGCATTATGAACTTACTTTCAACAGGGTTGACATGAGCTTTTTCGGTAACTTAAACATTTTTGGACTTTTTAACCATCGTTATCACTGATAGAATGTCACTTTGTCTATGCCTTAAGGTACTTTTACAGACATACACCTAGGTACCTACTCGAATCAATTTAGACCGTAACTTAAAAACAAGCAAAGCACAAACATTGACAAGACGGTCTCGAAAAAGCGAAATAAAATAACGCAAACGAAAAATAAAACATCACATATAAAAGAGAACGTAAATATTTTTACATTTACAACACTGATACAGAATTCCCATGGATTTACCTCAAAAACTTTGCGGATTGCGACTCCAGCTTGTGTGTAGCTTCCCATCATTCTGGTTAACGTGCCGTAACTTGGTTGCTTATACCCAAAAGCTTCTGCCTGAGCTCCAGCAGTCAGGACTGGGATGCCCCAAGGTCCTGCATACCTCGCCACTGGAGCTATCACGTACTCACAACCAGGTCCGATAAACGCATCTGAAACGCATATTTTAATTGACAATCTTGGATTTGGTAGTAACAATTTTGCAAATAGTTCAAAGCTATTTTAGTATGAATAAATCAATTGATAACCAAAACATCACATCAATAAACTTAGTAACTGATTATTGAGCCTTTCCGAAATCACAAGATCATGATAGATTAGAAGATACTTATCTTAAAAATAAATAAATGCTTACCAGCAGCTTCATGGACGTAGAATTCAAAAGCAGCTAAAGGTCCTTCTACAGATGAACACCTTGTGTCTCTGTAGTCCACTAATATAGTCCAACCTGGTAGAGGCCCATCAGAACCAGTAACAGCTGGAATTGCCATCTCAATGATGGGTAATACTTTTCCGAGCGAGAATATTTGATTCGCATCAGCGGGTAACAGAACACCAAGTTTTATAATTTTTTCCTTGAACAAGTGTCGTTCTGGCCGCAAGTTAAATTGAATATTTTTCACAAAATAAGGATGGGAAGCGAGATCATGTGGATGACCCACAGCTCGCGAGTCATCTTGAATGTAATTACCCATTTGAAAAAAACTTGGAAAGTCAGTTGCATTCGGTACATCGTCTTTATCCTTAAAGTAATCATAATACTTAATAAATTCTTGAGCTTCTGGGCCGTATTTATCTGGTTTGGCATCATCAGTCTGTCGTTTAGCTGACGCTCTACCTTTCCGTAGATTCTTTCCGTAACTATTGTAGCCATCATGCTTATGTCCATGCCAGTGTTTCGGCAACTCTCTAATTGTTTCTCGTTCATAGAGACCTCTTTTTCGATCATTATTATTTACATCACTAATACTAACATCACACGAGATTATCACATTTATAACACATACATAAAATATGAGGAATGACGTCAACGTGGGCACTTTAAATCTCGGTGTTTTAAGCGCGTGTGTTTCAGCATTGTCCAAAGATATATTAAGTTCTCCAAGAGTTTCAACTGTGTCTTCATTTGTATTTTTGTTTCGTCTCTTCCGGTTATTTGCTCGGTTAGCAAAAGGTTTCTTTTTACACCTTAATGTCCGTGTGCTCGGGAGTATCGTGTGAACGATCTCCTCTAACATTTTATTTTAAAATTTTATCATTTTACTAGATTATTTTATGCACTGCAGTGTGGTCCTGATTGTCAATTGATTGATATTTATTCATATTGAATGCGATGATCGATAGTAACAACTTATTTCAAAATATTTCGCTGATTTAAAACAATATATAAAAGGTTAACTGTCTGCATAGTTATAGATGAATGTTTGCCGTAAAAAATATTGAAGGTAGTAATTTAATCTGAGATCTTTGACTCCGTACGTGGGCGTTTTTCGTTGGATCAAAGATTTATCATTCATTTAGTATTCATATATCGCCAGACATCTTGAATTATATTCATTAGCCAAAACTAATAAATAGGATTTAAGAAATTGTCGTTAATTATGAAATCATGACAGTGTCCAGTAGGTACAAAGAGGCATTTGGAATATTTAAAGCTATAAAACATCTTTATAATTCTACCACGTCAACTACTGAACACCAATGTCGTATTATGTATATGCATACATAAACTTACGTCTTTTTCCCATGGGGGTAGGCAGAAACTAAGGAATGCCACCTGCTACGATCCTTATACATTATTAGGTTCGTACATCTCGTTAGGTTCATACATCTGGTCTTACACACACGCCGGTTGCCAGTACTACGCACCTGATCTTTCTGAAGAACATCACCAATTAGTTCACAATAAGTTTTCCTTAGGCATCCCCTCCCAGCGTTTTCAATAATATCTGCCTTGTAAATACCTTTTGTAAGCCATCCTTCATTCATTCTCTCAACATGACCAAACCATTTAAGCATACTCTTTTAAATTGTTGTCACTACGCCTTCTTTTAATCCGCACCGTTGTCTTATCACATCATTCCTCAGCCTATCATTCATAGTAACACCACACATGCTTTGCAAGGAACGTATTTCCACAGCATTAATTTTGCTTTCATGCTTCCTTTGCCATACCCAACATTCATTTCCATACACAAGTGTTCGAAGGAAAGAAATAAAATTCAGTACACTAAAGTGTGTAGAATTTTACTTACTTCCAAAAGGAACTTGAGTTAATACTCATAGTATCACCCTTATCCGTTGCAGGCAGCGACCTGGTATAAAAGTTTTTTTTTAGACAGTAGAACATCGTTCCTTTATTGTTCTGCTATATAATCTGACACTTTAATTGAATTCTGAATCCTCAGTTCAGTTAGGTCTCATCTCACGCAAAGTTTTTAAATAATTTAATATGTTACGCTTATAATATAATACTTCTTAAAATATTCACAAAGCAAGTAGTGACAGCTGTTGTGAACCACGAGGTGAAGCAGACATTGTATTGTAATTGAACGGGAATTAACATACCAATTGAATTTAAAGAAACTTCTATACTTAGTTATATAAAATAATTACAACCGTACAATACGGCCGATGAATCATGGCCCGTCTGAAAATAGGTTGTCTAAACATTCTTCGTATATTACACACACTTGCTACTTGTGAAAATTAACTATTGTTGGAAGTCGGTGCCTTTGGATCTATGTTTGTTTTTTGACATCGGCTTTCGAAATTTTTACTTGAAGTACTTTTTTTGTTTGGATGTCGTTTTTTTTTTGTGAAAAATCTGTTATTAAAAAAAAATGTAAATGGTATTAGCCAACCCAACGAAACTTTCAAAAGTACGAATTGCGTTGTAGAAAAGGTGAGGATGTGAAAACGTATGTTAAAAATGATTAATTACTGAGTGAATAATTATCGTGAACTGTCTAGACAGTTAATAGGCATTTTGTATATAAAATCAGTCAGTGTATTGAGTAACCAGTTTGTTGTAAAAAATATGAACATTCTCAGGATTTTGGCCATGTTTATTTCATTCAACCAGTTGTTTTTTATTTAGTGTGTACGAGTATAATGCGCGTGTATCATCATCATATTATCAAATTTAACTATATAACCAGACGCGTTTTGTCATGGAAAATGCGTGATGAACGGTTCTAAAAGCTTGCAATGCTCAGACACAATGCATGTCCGTGGCGTGCGTGTGCACTTGCCGGCTGTAATGTATGGAACTGTCAAGGAAGATAGGAGACTGGTAAGCGCATACGCCACGCGCACGTATTTTTTCTGCTCTAACTTTAAGAAGTGCCTTAATCTAGAAGGATCCTCTCGTTCTATTATGAAAAATTTAAGGTCTTCGTAAGTGCTATAAATTATCGCCAGTGTCTATTTAAACAATGCTCTTAGTTTACATTCCGAGAGCAAATCTTCGGACAAATTATACTAAAGTTTGCAGACGTGCTTAAAATATTAAGACAGCATGTCAGAAGAAACATTAAATTACTTGGCAAGATTGGTCTTCACTCCTAAATGTAATTTTAACTCCTTGAATTACATTCTGATCAGAATATATTTTAGGATGTTGTACTGTGACATCTATGTGAGAACACGTAAAAAATCTGCAATGCAAATTTTGTTATTTTGAGATGGTTGAAAATGTAGTGCAATATTGTGCTAATTTTAGTTTTTTACAAACTATTTTGTTATATTCTTTGTAATTTTGCTTCCATAAATTTTTATTCGACACTGACATTCGAATTTGACATTAGTTAAAATGTTTATGAGGTCGACAACAACCATTAATTTTGATGTTGGAGATAATTCTTTCGAATGATTATCGCAGCTATTAAAACATAAAATGCCTCAAATAATATTTCACTCAGTAAAATATAAGTAAGTAGGTATTCCTATTTAAATATTGTTCTAAAACCCAATGCGGATTAAGCAGGTTTCCTATATATATAAACTGTTTAAACCGCGTTGGAATTTTACACACCTATCATAAAATTAAATTATTTTAAGAAAAGAGCGGTTTGTGGTTTAACCTTACATAAAGTTTAAAAACCTTAAATATATTTTATACGTCTATAAAACATAGGATTTTACTTAAATGCCTCAATAATATAGTCAAACTAAATCGCTAGAATCGTTTTTCTCATTCTGCATAGAACCTTAGCCGTTCGTCTACATCAACATTATTATAAAAAGTAAAGATTATAGGTGTGTCAGATTGTTTATTGGAAGTAACCTCTGGAACTTCCAGAAGGATTTGAAAAAAATAAAATTGCAATTGTTTGCCAATTCTTGAGGACGGTTATATAAATACCTTTTTATTATACAGGGTGATTGGAAGATGGGTGCAAAGCTTTAAGGCGAAGATAGTACAGACAATTTAGAACCATTTAAGCCATAGTTGTCTTAGACGAAGTCTTACCAAATATTTTTAACCAAATGTTTAAGTTTTTTTTCGGAAATTCTCAAAATTTAATGTAAACTGCATAATTATGGCCAAATTGAATGATAAATTAATTCATTTTTTATTTATTTAATTAAAGTAATGTGTAAGCAATCAAGCAAAACATGTTTTAGGCTTCTGTGTCATTAGACATTTTTTTTACAGACATTTAAAGCTCAGAAAAAATAAAAAAATTGTACAATACGTCTTTTAAACCTTATTAAAAAAAAACAGAGGGTGCTTTTTTTCTTCGAAACTTTTTGAAGACATGCTTGATAATCGTTCTTTCTTTTGAGGTATCATTTATGCAGATATCTTACAAATTATTGAAATTAGGGCCTACAAACCAATTTGAGGGAGATTTTTTTTTATTTTAGGCAGACTAATTAAAACAACATTTGAATTAAAATTATTTATTTTTCATGTTCAAAATGACGGCCGTGATTCCTAATACAAGCACGGCCCCGTCTTCTAACTTCTGTAGTCGTTATTTTCAACATCATCTCCTGCTTCATTGTCTCAAACGCTGAATTTATTCTTTGTATCAATTCTTCTCTAGTGTTTATTTCTATGTTGTTATACACGAGTTCCTTGGCCCAGCCCAACACGAAAAAGTCCAACGGGGTCAGATCTGGGGAGCGAGCGGGCCAAGGGATGGGTCCATCCCTGCCGATCCAGCTATCAGGAAAGCAATTGTTGAGGAGTTCCCTTACATTTAAAGTCCAATGCGTCACAGACGTCAGACAGATGTCTTGCTGAAAGATGACTGTTCGGTCTCTTTCGAAGATCGGGACACCTGATTCCTCTACCAGCAGTGGTAAATCAATTTGCAGAAATTGCAAATAATTTTCGCCATTCAATGGATCAGGCAAAAAGTGGGGCCCAATCTATGTTCTGCCAATTATTCCAGCCCATACATTCACAGAGAATTTCATCTGAAATGACACCTGCTTCTTAAAATGTGGATTGTTGTCTGCGTCGGCCCATTCATGGATGTTGTGAAAGTTTGTAATACCTTCCCTTGAAAATTTACTTTCATCCGTCCACAAGATTGATTTCAGAAACCACGCATCTTCGATGTCTCTGTTGAGGAGGAAACGGCAGAACTGAATTCTTCTTTGAGGATCTTGCTCTACTAGACCTTGCACACTCCTGCCATGGAACGGATACTTATCATTTTGGTGCATTGTATGCCACACCTTCCATTGAGAAATGCTTAAATTTCGAGCTACTGCTCTAGTACTGGTAATAGGATCCGCTTGAAATGCTGCTAAAATGTCTTCGTCGACGGCAGTTTCGTGTCTGCCCGGGTTGACTCCAGGTTCCACGCGGTGAAACCCATCTTGGGCAAGACGACGAAACGTGTTGTAAAACACTCGGACATTCGGTATCCTGCGAGATAGCGCTCTTGATACATCCGTCGCGCCAAAGATCCATTGCCGTCTGCTCTACCGTACATAAATACGATATCCGTATATTCTTGATTGGAAAAAGTAGCCATAGTCACTTAACAATTAAGAAAAACGGCGTAGGAGCGCACTAAATGTCAACTCAACACGATTAAGTCAAAAATCAACACGTGCAGGAGCGCGAGGCTACGACTGGACACGGTGAAACAAAAAAGTTCAAAACTAACGCAAACAACACGTGCAGGAACGCAAAGGGCTACAACTGAACACAGTAAATTGTGAATCAACACGACAACGTCCACTCACAAGGGCAGTAGTTTGACTAATAAGTAAAAGATGTAACGGCTTCATCACAGACCGACTGACCCTGACTAAAGAAAAACGACTTTGTTGCCTCAGTAACTAAGACCATTTTGCTGTAAAAACCAACTCTTATCGCTTTCTGCTATTCATTGGGCGTTCTACTTGGAAATGCCGTCGCACCGCGCTCGGTGGCTATTGTTTAGAGAATCCCCTCAATGGGTTCCCCTCAATTGGTTCCTGCATGTGCCAAAAATTCTTAGAATTGAACAATGTTGTTATTTCGAGCACATAAAGTATTCTTTTAAGCAAAAATTTTGTGTTTTGTTAGACTGCCTAAAATTTAAAATTTCTCCCTCGAATTGGTTTGTAGGTCCTAATTTCAATAATTTGTAAGATATCCACATAAATGATACCTCAAAAAGAAGAGCAATTATTAAGCATGTCTTCAAAAAGGTTTGAACAAAAAAAGCACCCTCCGTTTTTTTTTTAAATAAGTTTTAAAAGACGTATTGTAGATTTTTTTTATTTTTCTGAGCTTTAGATATCTGTAAAAAAAATGTCTAATGACACAGAAGCCTAGAACATGTTTTGCTTGGTTGCTTACACATTATTTTAATTAAATAAATAAAAAATTAATTCATTTATCATTCAATTTGGCCATAATTATGCAGTTTACATTAAATTTTGAGAATTTCCGAAAAAAAACTTAAAAATTTGGTTAAAAAAATTTGGTAAGACTTCGTCTAAGACAACCATGGCTTAAATGGTTTTAAATTGTCTATACTATCTTCACCTTAAAGCTTTGCACCCATCTTCCAATCACCCTGTATTTCGCCACGACCCTCAGGAGCCGAGTAAAATTAAAGTTGGAAAGAGTGCTAAGTGTAATCGTTTACACTTAGCAATCTTTCAAACTTTCATTAATTACGTCATCGTAATAGCACGAGTAGGCGACGGGTTACGATGCGACGGATCGGGGCCAAAATTTCATTTGAACGAAATCGCGGGAAGAAAAGTGCGGTTTAAAATAACAGGCTTCTGTCTACTAATAAAGTTCAGTTCATATTTTTTGGAAGAATTCTAGAAAATATGTAAGTTATAAATGATGGAGGAAAATTGACAATGCTAGGCACAAACGAACGAAGCAAGGTTATTTAGGTAGATATATTGTCATCATAATCATCATCATCCTTGCGTTATCCCGGTTTAGGAACCCGGGGTCCTCTTTCCTGCTTTTAAATTTCCACTTCGAACGGTATTGTGCATCCCTTATGGTGAGTTTGTATCTTACGTAATTTTCCACGCAAACACAGAACAGTTGTTAACAGAAACTGGCTGTTTTTCATAGATGGAACTATTCGATCATTGTTTGATTTGTAATTACTTAATTCAATGGAATCCAGTAAATCGATTACGTATTATGTTGTAAGCCTTGAAAAACGAGCTAAAAAGTAAAGAAAATAAGTTGTTATTATGTTTACTTTACTGTAATAAAAATGAGGAACCATTCATAACAAATTGGTGTTATATCCCCTACAGCTCCATCAAGTGATACAACAAGCAACTACTTAACTTCTTATTGACCCCTGGATCTCATTAAGTCTAATTAATAGAACTTCTGCGTCATTTATTATGGTCACAGTGAAAGTGTGCAACTCTCTACCAGTATCTGTTTACACATTCCACATTTAATTTAACCCGCCTGCCTTGAAGCTAGAGTGAACAGGAAGCGTCTGGGAATGCTCATTCCATAATACACCCTTTTTTTGTGGGTGGTGATTCATCAAATGACGTCTCCCGCTCTGAGTGGAGCGGAAGGGCGTGTCAGACATTTACTGACTAAAACCCACCCGTGTTCCTTCAGTTGCCCATGTGCCAGGGTCACGGTATCTCTTTCGAACAAATCTCGCGACCCTGGTAGGCATCTGTCCTAGCGGACCCCATTGTACACCGTCATCCAAAGTTTTCCATCATCGGAAAGCGGGGTTAGGCCCATTCAGCATTTTTTTTTATACTTTCTGGAGAAAGTCGATATTCGTTTTTCATTTCTAGGTAAGCTTCGATTTTGACCACATATTTTACACATTGTTTTTTTTTTCGTTTCAGAGGACCAAACCACCCCACAGGTTTTGGTCCCAAAATCGCTACTTGAAAAAATGATAGTTATGCATCGAATTCTAGCCACACTAGAGATTGAAGACATATTTGGAAAAGGTTAGACGTGTTATATATAAGTTGCTCGCAATTGGTGTTCTATGTGTACATATTTATTATGTACATATCGAATACCGCTTACGTTCAAAGGCAAAGTTCTCCTAACTTGTTAGCGCATTTGCGTCCCTAAAGATCAGAATCAACTCACCGCAAATAAACGTTTAGTGAGACTTTGTGCAGGATTTTATTAAATAGGAAATCGTTTAAGAGTTCTGTACCCAAAGGGTGTGAACGGGACGTATTACTATGATTTCGTTGTCCGTCCGACCGTCCATCCGTCTACCTGTCCACCTGTCCGTCCGTCGTCTGTCACCGGGCGGTATCTTATGAACCATAATAGGTATACAGTGGAAAATTTCACTGGTTTCTAATGCCACTATAACAGCAAATAATAATATAAAGAAGATCTACAAGGAAGAGTTTTCTAAACATATCTAGTGTTACATATTGTACGGGGGTACAAAGTCCTTGCGGTGCGAATTTGATTCATACTTGTCCGGTTTTTTATGTCACTTACTAGTAATCCGAACAGATTACGAAATTAAACAAACTATGAAAAATAATATAATTATCATCGGTTCCCTAGGTTTACTACTTCTCTTTAAATAGATAGATTAACAAAAACTATTCAAAATCCACATTAGTGATGTGCTGTGTATTTCTATCAAAACTATAAGACTCATGAACTCAGTCGTAAGTCAAAGTTATTGGGAATTATAAACATGATTGATCACCGAGCGAACTCAAAAAACATTTTCGGTTAGTTGAATTTAATTCAGATTCGAAATAATAAGATCACCCGTAAGCAAGTAATACATTGAAATTTAATTCAACATTTTTTTCTAGCACGTTGGTTTTACATAAATATCTCATCAGTCTTAGTATATTTTAAAATGAAGCTGAATGAGAGTGCATGAAGCTATCTTACATCATTCTGTCTATATATTTTAAAGCGAAAGGTCACTCATTCATACATTCATTCATTCACTGATTAAGATGAAATTTGCGCAGAGGTAGATTATGAATAGGAGACGTCAATTAAGAAAGGATAAATCTGATAAAAAAATGTTTTTTACGTATCTCAACGTTTTTGATAATTCTACCCAACGAAGAACTGAAATAGGGGTTAAATTCTTTGAGGAAAGTTCTTCATTTTCCCGTGAAATAATTTCCAACATCCACGTGGGCGGCGCCGCGAGCAAAAGCTAGTGTTTAATGAAAGGTTAAGACAAGACGTGTTACGTTATATCTGAACTCCAAAGGTTACGAATCTTATGAAACAATTTCATAACCTCACAAAAAATATAGCAGATTTCGAAGTGAAATATAGAAAAGCAATTTTTGTATGCAAATTGCTCGGTACCCTAAGAAAAACATTGGTGTGAAGTTTTACTACACGAGTTTCTTTTTTATATTTATCTGTCCTATATCTGCCTATGCAAATAGAATCAGAAAGCGTTAGATAAAAGTTATAAAAAGCTGATTTTATTTGGGCCCTCGTTTTCTATCTGAAAATTTCACTTAGTACTTTTCTGTGAAATATTGGATTAAGTTACTTTTTCGAGGTTTAAATAAGTACCATCTTAGCTTTTAACCTATTTATTTTCTTTTTGTCTCATAATTTTGAATACAAGTATTTCTGTGATAAATTAACCTAGTTTTCTTTATTTCTCTAAAGTCCGGCGAGAAATTTGGTACCATAACGCGGTGCGGTGCATCAAAGTAGCGTCCACGCGTACCCAAAGCTCGCTTACTGGGTAATATATTTACCACGGTGCTTAATCTGCCTAGCCTTTACCCAACAATTTTGGGTCGGCTTCCATCCTAACCATATGCAGTTTTTTTTGTGAGTGGGAAGTGAAATCATCAAATGACCTCTCCCGCTCTGAGTGGAGCGGGAGGGCGGGTCAGATTTTTACTGACTAAAACCCACCCATGTTCCTTCAGTTGCCTATAAGCCAGGGCCACGGTTACTCTTTCAAACGAATCTCGCGACCCTGGCAGAACCATATGCACCTGAATGGCTATATTTTACATGAAGCGTCTGTATATCTGAGCTACATAACTACATTTCTGAGTAAGACTAGTCAGACTATCTGTCAGAGTTTTCTGACTTATCCGTAACAACTGCCAAAGATTTACAGATGTCAGCTGGGATCAAAAGCTTCATGTGTTTACAGAGGAACGGAGGGGTCTTGATATATATAGATGGATGGGTCATCCAACCACGAAGTGCAGAAAGCGTAGCTTCACTTTTGATCGCCCTGTGAGGCTGTTATCTTTTATCCACAAGTTATAAATAAAAATAAAATGTTTTATTGCATCTACAAACATTGCAATTCACTACATGGTATAAACCAATATGCTTCCCTCTGTCTGTTCCTAATGTATGCTTAGATCTTTAAAACTACGCAACCGATTTTGATGCGGTTTTTTAATAGATAGAGTGATTCAAGAGGAAGGTTAATAGGTATAATACGCGAGCAAAGCCGCTGACAAAAGCTAGTGTAACATAAATTGAGGCAGCCCCACAAGTTGCTGTTTTGATTTTTGCCACGAAGCTATTCGCATAATATTATAGTGACGATATGATAGAAGATGGAACACTTTGTCTAAGTATCACAATTATGCATAAAGAGTTACCATGTTCTGACTTCTGACATTTTACCGAAACTATCTGCATTGTTTATCTTTAATTGCCTTCATCAGTGGTAACAAGACAAAGGGCTCCTCAGTTCTAATGAATAATTTATAAACGACTGTATATGTTGGTTGTTATTGTTTATCCAATTAAACTAAGCTGCTACACAAATTAAAGTAAAACATTATCATATACTATACATAAACATGTTTTCGTAACATATTGTAGATTCGTATAGGTACATTCAGCTGGTAAAGTTTTGAATGTTTGGTTAATCGGCTGATGATATAGTCAATGAACTAGATATAATTAGATCCCTAAGCCGGCCATATTATAAATACAATTTTTAAATAGAGCATCATGTAGTCCACAATAATGAAATTAATCCAATCGGAACAACCGATAAATCTTTTTGGAGCCGGACATAAATAATAGCATCATCCCATCTCTTCCCAACGGTGTAGTAAAAGGCGACTAAGTAACTTACTAGAGAACGGGCAGCAACGGTCTCTATGCATTTTATCACCATACTGCGATCGCGAACCCACGTGCCAAACGTGGCGATTATGGCACACCCTCCGAAATTAGGGGAGTCCTATGTCCAACAGTGGACGTCTTACGGCTGAAATGATAACGATGATGATGAATGAAATGAATATTGTTTTTTTATTTGTTCGAAAATTACCCGACATCTTCTACGATTTATTGGCAACCCTATTTCAGCTTGATGCTTACAATTTATTTATTTGGGAAAACAAACAGTTACACAAAAGTTCCTTAATTAATAATCCTTAATATATGAAGTTAATAGTGTATGTGTAACTCACAACGTTATCCACATGTTACCTGTTCAAACCTGCCGTGCTTATGATAATTACAGTAAGTCACATTTTTGACGATATTGAGTTATGTATATATTCGGAATATCGAGACTGAGATCTACATTTCTGTATATTTAAAATGTGAGAATGTCGCAATTGGTGAAATGGTGGTGGAAAAACTCTACTACCTACTGATCTGGCTTGTTATTTTTTACCATGATTAAACTCCATTATTAGTCCAATGACGTGCTCAATAATATTAATAAAAGTAATAACCCAATTATAAATAAATATTTTCTAAATATATTGGCACATAAAAATCATTACATTCCGTTAAAGAAGCCGACTTTTGATGGCATTCCATCTAATAAGCCATTCAATCATTGCATTGTCTTTCCTCAAATGTCATCTTCATTCATAATTTGTTGTCATGCCGATAGTGACAGCTTTCTAATATAGTACTTGTATGAAGTGAAATTTACATATTCATATGTGTATTTGGAAATAAATTTTTTATCGCTTTGATTATTTTAAATTCTTGACATAATATTTTACCATTATATGATTGCTTTTACGCTTCAACATATTTGATGGCAACTATTGACTTAGTGGCACTGTGGTAAATTCAGCGTAAACAGGTACAATTCCTTTAAAGAAGCCGTCTCCTTGATTAGCAACCTTATGTCAGGTTGATGCATTCGAATTTCAAAATGGAATTCTTCTCGGGCTCAAGCAGGTTTAGGACTTTCGGAATATTTTAATATTTATTAGTCTTTCCAAGAAACATGTCATGTACAGCAATAATCATTGATCATATACAGCGGGGTCATTGCGTAACACCTTAACAAATCAATGCCTTTCATTTTGATTCATTGCGTTTATCTACTTTGTTGACCAGAGGAATATTATTCAAACATGAAACAATGGCTAAGGAATGTCTTTCAAAATCTTTTATATTGAACGAAAGTGTGTTACGTAGTGTCATTTGAAGAAACCGTTGCCATAATGGTTCGCCAACCATCTTCTGCCTGGGGGTCTAAAAAGGCCACATTAAGCATTTCTGCTAAAACTAATTCATATTGTGAATTCCCAGCAATACCTTAGCAATTCCTCTAACTTTCGTAAAATGGTGACAAATATTAGCGATATCTTATTCAATTCAATTCATATCCGAATCACATTTGGTGTAAATGTTGCAGCATGAAAAAAATAAAGACCGTAATTTTACCGGTAAATATTTCTTTGAAGATTTAATAAATACAAGTGATTATTTCTAACTGTTGAAATGTTATTTAATTACAGTATGCATAAAAAATATAAAAATGTCACAAATAAGCCCTAAAGGGAAACTAGAAACAACAAAAACTTTATAAGCTGGCAACGAATACATAAAAGTTTTCCCTTCAGATATGTCATAATTAGTCTGTGGTCTTAATAATCTGTGGTTATGTCAACATTCAACAATAAACATCAACAAAATTAAATTTAATTATTTCATGCAAATTGGGTAATTTTTAATACAGAGTAAGTAAATACTTGTTTATCTTATATCAATATTTAATTGTATCACTGTTCAAAGGTATTTAATTGGACGTAATAATTTATAGGCAAGGAATGAAAATTCTGCTCGTC
The DNA here is from genome assembly GCA_932294355.1 of Aporophyla lueneburgensis. NCBI lineage: Eukaryota > Metazoa > Arthropoda > Insecta > Lepidoptera > Noctuidae > Aporophyla > Aporophyla lueneburgensis. Next base: position 6,507,886 of record OW028758.1, on the reverse strand, counting down.
TTTCTGCATTCATAGTGGAAGTTCTGTCGTTGTTAAACTCTTCGTCAAGATCACTGCAGCGTCTACTTCTGACCAGACTCGTGTGCCAGCACCAAGCTCTACCCCTGCCGTTGCTACAACAGCGGCTTTGACTCTTCGAACTCGGCAATCAAGATACCTCAGTGAGTGGAGTTTTATAACCATACAGCTATTTTTATTGAGACTAAGACTTATGATGACGATTGAAAATGATTATGATGTTATTTACATATATAACGTTTTTATGTGCCCTCTGGCTCGACATAAAATTGAGTACCTACTATCGTTAACATTCATGAAATATATAACGAAATACAAAGAGGAAAATAAACTAAATTTTACCATTTAACTAAACACTAACTAAACACAAAGAGCTATTGGGCTCCAAGTCTACTATTGTTGTCAACCTGTCATCACTGTTGGTCTTAGGTTGTCTTAAACAATAATATTATTATTTTCAATTTCATTTTATTTCATAGGTATGTTAATTATTGACTGATGATTTGACTTTCTTAAAAACCACACATTTTCTTTTTTAGCCTGGTGAAGTTGTTCCATGCAGTCATCGTTTGCCTCTCCGCAGCTCCGTGACTACCATCAACACATAAAATGTTCATAGAAAAATAAACTGATGTACTATAGTGTTTATGTTAGTTTCATTATTTGATTATTGCTAGATTTTTATACAGTACATGAGAATTGTAAATTTATTAAAATATTTGAACTTTGTGTATTGTTTTATTCAAATAATAGGTATAAAGGTAAAATGTATGTCCTATTTTATAGGTACACACTACCTAATGAAATTGGAGTGAAAGTACAGTAATATAAGGCCTATGTCCCACGTAGGTTGTAGATTTTTATTAGGGTTCCGTAACCAAAGAGTAACCAGGACGGGACCCTATAACTAAGCCTCCGCTGTCCATTGGTCCGTTCATATGTCTGTCTGAGCGGGCTGTATGATGTGGAAAATAAATATACCTATATATTTCCTCTGGAAATGTTTATTACTTACCGGGTGCAAATCACAAAAATAAGCTAGGTGTGAGTAGTGTGTACTTTTGAATAAGTATTTTTTTGAACTGGGCACTGAAGTGTAATGAGTTACTGGTAATCTACAGCTATCACACTGTTTTATACACTAACTTTGTGTTTCATATAGTGTACGCCCTTGGTAACCTATGGTATGATCCAGATGCTTTAGTACTAAGCGGATCTACTCAGTGCCTGAAATCTATACTTATAATATTATAAAGCTGAAGAGTTTGTTTGTTTGATTGAACGCTAATCTCAGAAACTAATGGTCGGAATTGAAAAATTATTTTTGTGTTGGGTAGCCCATTTATTGAGTAAGGCTATATAACATCACGCTACGATCAAAAGGAGCGGAGCAGTAAACGAATAATGGACAAAAACTGGCAGGCAATTCGATGCGACGGGAAGGGGAGCGAAAATTTGACCCGGGCGGAAGCTAGTATGATTATAAGATTGAAGTCATTTGTAACATTCACAAGAGTAGATGGTAATGTCCATTTAGAACTGCTTCATTAAAACTGACTACTTCATTACTGTTCTTGAAGGTAGGTTGTATGTTTATTTCATGTAAGTTTGATCGTTTTTAATACAGAGTAAGTCAATACTTGTTCATCTTAAATCAATATTTAAATTTTATCGTTGTATATACATATGTTTTGTTGTGTATATGGTGTGCGCCCATATTAGCCTGTGGTATGATCCAGATGCTTATGTACTAATTGGATCTGTTCAGTGCCTAAAATATGAATAGAAGGTTGTGGTCATTTGTAACATTCACAACACTAGAACTAGAACAACACTTTTGTACTGGAAGACGTAGAGTTGGAAGGCCTTCAACAAGGTGGACCGATGACCTTGTGAAGGGCGCAGGAATCCGCTGGATGCGGGAAGCACAAAACCGGTTAAAGTGACGGAGCTTGGGGGAGGCCTATGTCCAGCAGTGGACGTCTTTCGGCTGAAATGATGATGATGATGACAACACTAGATGGTAGTGTCTATTTGGAACTACCATAAAACTGACTAAGTACTTCATTACTATTCTTGAAGGTAGGTAGTACTCATGCCAGCGCGGCAGTACATATGTACGGCTCCAGCTCATGGACCTTATCACGACATATATTTTGCCTATATAACCCAAAAAACCTGGAGGACCCACATTTGAAACGCTATGTCCATTTTTCGAAGTGCCACAATTCGTTGATGCCTTAAAATGGACTACATATCACGAGCGTGCTCAAGAAAATTTTCTTAAGGCCTAAATTTGCCATTATTACTATATTTTTTCACAAAATCCCAAATATGATTCGTAAAATGATCCTCTTCACTAACTTCTTATGATTCTGCTATTTGACATTAAACTTCACTATAGCAATTCATATTAAGTGTACCATTTTACGAATCTCCATACAAAACTGTCAAATAGATGAATTGTGTTAAACGAATTGTACGCAGAACATATTATGAATTGTCAGTTTGTGACCATTTTACGGATTATAATATGATTCATAATATTTTCCTCTTATGATTCTACCAAAGTGGCCTTTTTAGACCCCCTGATCTTCCCCGAGATAATATTATTTTTGGAACTATATTTGTTAACATTTTGGTGATATACTACATCCCCGTGAATGCAACATAACTGGTAGTTATGTTATACCAAAATAACGAAAGTGCTTGCTGCAGCGACTATTATTAAAAATTGAAAAGGAATGCTTTTGATATTTCATTGCAAATATTTTCCTGGAAATTCTAAAGGCTCGTGCAACGAAATAGTCGAATATGTATAAAAAAATCGTTATATTAGACACACCATTTTTAACCCACGACGTATAAAGAGATGATTTCTAAGTCGAAAACTCACATGTCTTGATCAAAAATCGCTGCATGAAATACATTTATTATTACTGAGCCGGTGCTCGGAAGTAAATCATTATAGAATTAATCTTATAAATCGGTCTTAGCTATAAAGGTATTACCTTGTCGAACGAGTTAATAAATCGTAGCTTAGACATGACTAAAAATAGATCTCGTTGAACCTGTCCTTCATTTACTTCCGATGTCGGGCAAAACTGATATAGGCATCGACTCGCGTGCAACATTTCATATAACTGTATCTAAAGACAACATCAATAATGTAGAATACAATTTAAACGCCGTAAAATTATTTGAGGATATTTTTTTAGAGCGCCTCGCAAGGATCAGGGTTTCCTTTGGAAATTAGCTTGTTAGATGGTGAAAATCCAATACCTATTGCAAAATTCTTCCAAAACCCGACAGTGAGTGTTATAGAGAGGCTGAGGCACTATCTAATACTGCTCCAATGATTGTACAGACGCAAGCACCACACAGATGTCAATCAATCTTGAACCTAATACTTCAAAGATAAAGTTGAAAATCTATTAAAGAAATTTGACAGATTGTAGTAACTTGATGTGCTGGCGTCTGTAACTATAAGTTTAATTTTTTTTATATATAAACTTCTCGCTCACAGTCAGGTACAAAGGCGTGCTCAGCCTCAGGCATTCTTCGCCAGTCAATCAAGGGTGAACAGATATGATGGCAGGCGCGTATCTATTTCGTCTATTGTTCAAGAATATATTTTCGCGAAAGCAGTAACGTAAGTTGCTTACTCAACTAACTCTGAGGCTTCAGTCAAGGAAGTTAATATGCTGATCCTCTGAACTTGTGCATAGGTTTGAGCTGCTGGGTTACTGAGTTTAATTAAATAAACTTAAAGCAACATGGAGGTAGAGTACATGGTCGAACTTAATGCCTAAAGCATTCTCTACCGTAATGCCATCTATGCAAATATTATACAACTCCAATATTAATATTATAAAGAAGTACCTAAAATTTGTACTAACAGACGGATATTCATTTTAAAAAAAATGCCCAATTATTGAGGAAGGGATGCCTTCTTTCCGCAAGCAACGCGGCGGATCGAGGCAAAAATATCGTGCGGACGAAGTTGCGGGTCAATTGCTACTTTAAAATAAAATTTACTTAAACTTTGATCTTTCTTATAAAAGTTCTGCAGTCCCTTTCAAAGTAATAATTCCGTTAAACCGTACAACAGGCATTTTCTAAAGATTCCTTCAAGATCAACAACTTTGTAGGGGTCTACTAGGACCGATGCCTGCCGGGGTCGCGTGATTGTTCGAAAGAGATACCGTGACCCTGGCACATGGGCAACTGATGGAACACGGGTGGGTTTTAGTCAGTAAAAGTCTGACACGCCCTCCCGCTCCGCCCAGAGCGGGAGAAGTCATTTGATGATTTCCCATCCTGAAAAAAAAAAAAAAAAAAAAAAAAGATCAACAACTTAGAAGAACATTATAATAATATAAATATTGAAGCGCTCATTGTTATAACAATTCAATTAATATGATCAATCATAAGGTATCATTAATTAAAGAGGAATTATAACGTTAATAGACCATTAGGGTAAATTCAATTAATATAATAAGTCATTATTAATTAGCAATTTAATAGATGAATTATTACGTTATTAGAATGTAAGGGAATTGCGTAGATTAATTTTTTTCGAAGAAAGTATTTCAAAAACAAGGGCATGGGCATGCTCGTTCCATCTTAGATCTCATCCGTGGTTCTCCACCACGAGAGATCGAGGTCATGAACATGCCCATTCCGCAAAACAAGAAAGTCGCAAGTCCGGGTGAAGTTAACATACATATATAAACTTACGTCTTTTTCCGGCGGTAGGAAGAAACTACATAACGCCATCTGCTACGATCAATACAAAATTTGAAATGAGTATGCTTAGATAGTTTGGTCATGTTGAAAGAACGAACGAAGGGCGGCTAACAAAAAGTATTTACAAGGCAGATGTGACTGGGCACGCCGGATGGGGACGCCCTAGGAGAATATGTAGTAAACTTATTGGTGATTTTCTTCAGAAAGGTTGGATACGTAATACTGGTAAACGGCGTGCGTGTGTCATCAGATGTATGAACAAAAATTAAGCAAAAAGGGTATGAAATAAGTTATTCTCCAATTATTGTGTCATTGTTTATTTTAAAATAGGAGCACTGTTTACTCATAAAATTAAATATAAAGCGGTTCTACGAAGTAACGAATAATTAAAAAAAAGACAGTTTTTCGTACCACTTGCTCAAAAAAGTGACATTCTATGCCACAAAAAGCTAACATAACAAATGTCATTTTTAATCTGTTAAAAACAGGGGAAGAAAATTGTACTGAATTTCATTCATCCTCTAGGGGGAGAATGTGATTTAAATTTGGAATAGTTACCAAAATTTATACTGAACTACATCTGTGTTTACACCATTGAGTTTGTTTATAAAGCATTATACATCTTTTTGAAAAAGGAAGGAATACGAATTTATTATGCCGTTATGATTATAAAATAAAATTACGAAAACCGACGAGGCCGTATGAGCTTGATGCCTTTGCTTTTCCGACAGAAAAATATTAGTCTAGGAATTTGTCACGTTTTTGTTTTCTTCAAATACATAAACGTTAATTGGAGCAATGTTTCGAATGTTAACTTTTACTTTTAATTGTCATTATTTTTAATAAATGCTTATCTCATATTATTATTGTGTTAATTCTTTCGCAAATGGTACGAAAAGTAGAGTATTTTCCTCGGTGATAAAGCTGTCTTAGTCTTGGGTGAACTTAAATCCCTCGCTACACTCAGGACTTGTCTTAAATCCCTCGCTTCGCTTGTGATTTAAGTTTTTAACACCCTCGCTAAGCTCGGAAGTAAACCTCGAGTCCTTCGTTACGCTCGCGATTTAAATCGTCACCCGCGACAGAAGACACTGCTTTATCCCCTTGGTTAATAATCTACTATTCCTTCCCCTTTTTGATTTTTTACATATTACGGTATAGTTACATTCAGAAAATTACGTTTATTAAAAATTCTTGAGGATAACTAAAATGGAGAAATCCGATACACCAAACAAATATTTTAGCCTATTCCTCTAATTAAATTATTTGAAGTTTATAAATGATAGGAGCTTAGGATGAAGATCATCATTTAAGATATTTCAATTCATTAATAACGTTATGGTATGCCAATTAAGAAGTTGAAAAGCATTCAAGTATCTATACTATATTTACTATATAATATATAATATTACTATATTACTATATATAATATATTAATCTATACTAATATTATAAAGCTGAAGAGTTTGTTTGTTTGTTTGTTTGTTTGATTGAACGCGCTGATCTCAGGAACTACTGGTTCGAATTGAAAAATTCTTCTTGTGTTGGATAGCCTATTGATTGAGGGAGGCTATAGGCTATATAACATCACGCTACAACTAAGAGGAGCGGATCAGTAATGAAAAATGTTGCAAAAACGGGGAAAATTTATTCCTTTTGAGAGTTTCCGTTGCGTGCGCTGCGTAAACGGTTAAAGTAACTCAAAAATCATGTATGACGGAATTGTTCCTTTGAAAAAGTTCTAAAAAAAAGTCCGCGAGAGCATATGTCTATATATTTATAAAGGTTGACTCACTATAACTCAAAAGGAGCGAGCAGCAACACTAGCAGGCAAATCGATGCGACGGGAAGGGTCAGGGGAGCAAAAATTTGACGCGGACGAAGTCGCGGGCAGAAGCTAGTATATATATATATATATATAATATTATAAAGCTGAAGAGTTTGTTTGTTTGTTTGATTGAACGCGCTAATCTTAGGAACTACTGGTCCGAATTGAAAAAATCTTTTTGTGTTGGGTAGCCTATTTATTGAGGAAGGCTATAGGCTATATAACATCACGCTACAACTAAGAGGAGCGGAGCAGTAATGAAAAATGTTGCAAAAATGGGGAAAATCGGACGGATAGGCGATTCGACGCGACGGGAAGGGTCGGGGGAACAAGAATTTTTAGAATTTTTCGCGGACGAAGTCGCGGGCAGAAGCTAGTGTAAAATATTTAGGTTCAAAATATCATGTTCTTATGGGAAGTTATCGCGGTAAGAATTTAGAACAGATGTTAACAGAAAACGAAATGAAAAATATATTTACAACAAAATAAACAGCCCTTAGGGAGTCTCGACAAACATATAACTCAAGGACCCACAGAAATAGTAGCACAATAAAAGTTCTACATATATTGTTCCTATCAAAAAAAATAAAAAATCATGAATCCACGTTCCCTTTTTATAGACGAAACCGGAGGTTATTTGCTAGTTCTGCTCTCGGAAACAATTCTGAAGACAATGTAAGATAAATGGTGTGAGAGGACTCGGAAAAGGCCGCTAACTTACAGTATGAATCAAGTTATAGCGCGCTTTATATGGTCATTTTCGCCATTTTCCCTGTTGCTTTCACAACTATCTAAAGGTTATTTATGTTGTTGTTTGTGGATGCCAATTTTTACACAACAATTTTTATATTTGTTATGAAAACTTGAAAAGGGATATCATTTTCTCCTCTGTAATAATATAAATTTATTAGATCACTAACTATAAATATTTACACTAAGAACCTACTAAATTAAATGACTAACTAAGTAAAGATAGAAATAAATATATAAAGGACACTTAGGCATTTTTATGAGATTACTTATTAAATCGTTCGATTTCTTTGTTTTTACTTTTGGATAGACAGGACTTTTGGGGACACAATACAGATAAATAAGAATATTGTTATAACCTCCACGCTGTAATCAAAATGAGCTGGCAGCAAACTCTATTCTGCTGAAAAACGTGATGCTACCTCGTCTCATTCATACGTAATATCGCGTCTGTCAATGGTATTTTTCCTTAGCTTTGGCGAACACAAGAGGAATACAGATTTGTTCGTAATAACGTAAGATCTGTTCTTGTGTTAGAGAATAGGTTCGACGTGTCAAAGGAAAACTAAATTGAATTTGCATCGTTTAAGTACATTTCAAAGAGGCTAGGATAAAAATAAAGTATAGTAAGTGCGTAAGGTGTTTGTTGTTTATTTTTCTTGTGTGTGGAAAATACACTTTCTGGTTCTTAAAGATAACCGATGACCGATGAAAACTAGCAACATAAATATGTAAGCTTAGGTACTACCGCACCTATATTTATGCAAAAACACTTTTACTTTTTGTTATCATATCTGGACATAGACCTCCTCCATTTTTTCAGGTTCGCCATAATCGCCACGCGGGTTGGCGATCGCAGTATGGTGGTAACATGCATAGAGAACGCTGCTACCCATTGTCTAGTAAGTCCCTTAGTCGACTTTTACGACACCCACGGGAAGAAATGGGATAGTGCTGTTCTTTACGTCCGGTGCCACACTTTTACTTATTATGTAAAAATATCTGTTTTTTTTTTTTGGTAAATTGTGTTTAAAATAATGGTCATTGAAAACACGAATAAAACGACATTTTATAAAAACGAATCCTAGCTAGTTCGATTTATCGCCCCCGAAATCCCCTGTATACTAAATTTCATGAAAATCGTTGGAGCCGTTTCCGAGATTCAGATTATATATTATATACATATATACAAGAATTGCTCGTTTAAAGGTATAAGAAGAAAGTCGAGTACCATTTCTATCTAGATACCAAATGTTGTTTTCGAATAAACACACCAAACATCATTACATTTATCATAAAAAAAACTGTTCCATACAAACTTTTAAAGTATGCCATAATTATCATTCAGCTTAAATAACAAAGTAATCAACAAACGGAGAACGTAAAAAAACCGTCTTAAATGGCTACAATCGACCGCCAAATGACTCAAGAGCGGCCATGACTCCACACACCTCGAAATCTAAAAATAGCTGACGACTTTGAATCTTGGATATTTTCGTAACAAGTTTTTGGTCAACAATTTACATTTAATATAAGATCAGTGTCCATTTACGCATATTTTATGTACGCGTTCGATAAGCGTTCGCGAGCATTCTTTTCCCGCTGGCTTTCCCGTTTATTTTTGGGTATGATATCTTGCAGGTTAACGTTTGAGGTTGTCGGCTAACCGGGCTTCCCTGTCGCTGCCTTAATAAATTAAGGCCTCCAGCCAGGGCTTAGAAACTTAAAACTAGAGCGACTACTCGCAAAGGGCACCCCTTGTAGGGTACGGATCTCGGCTTAGCGCATCGCTGGTAGAGGGAAGCTAGGGACGGGTTGGATCGGAATGGCTATTATTAAGGGACGAATTTAAAGCAAGGGTGGGGGGCAGAATTGCTTTTCAGTCCATACGATATCGTTTTAATGCGTGTGTAATATACAAATGTTAACATTACATTTATAGCTAAGGAGTTAGCCCCAGGGTAGCCCGCAAATTCAATTTCTCTTACGTTTTATTACAATTTGTAGTTCAGTATCAGTGGTATATAAGTTTATTTAATCCTACTGTATAACTATTTCATGATAAAGTCAATGGAATTAAAAACAGCTTGTATTTATAACTTTTATGATTATAATTCTGTAAATACCTTCGTGTTACTATCACGAATGATAAATTTTAATGAACATACAATCTGATATTAAACAAATACAAGTGGATTGAGACAGTTTTTTAATACTTTGTGGCTAAAAAATGCTGTAGTCTCATTCGACCTGTCTTATCCCATCCAAACCTTTTGTTTTAAGCCCAATCTAGAACTTTTCAGTATACTGGCGCCCTAAAGAAATCCTATTATCTGACATCTGCAAAAATCCTAAAAAATACTAGTCAACGCGTAAATCAAACGCTCGCTTTACGACATATTAGATTTACGTTCAGCTAGTTTTTTTTCAAGCTTTAATATATTAATAGCAATCCGTCTGGCATAGTCTTATAAAAAAACTGTAATTGAATTAATTTCAAACAGACATGTTATGTCATTTAAAAGTCAAGAAATAAGTCTGTTTATAACTATACGCTTTGTCATTTAGCCGTAATAAGCAGTACTGGTAGGCCTCACGCAAACGCGCGATGCGAACGTAACTTAAATTTAAACGATTTTTTATTAGAAATATTCGTTACGCACATTCGTTTTCCTTTTCGAGTTGCAAAAAAAATTCTAATAAGTAATTCATCATCATCATCATTTCAGCCGAAAGACGTCCACTGCTGGATATAGGCCTTCCACAATTTGGGGGGATTTGCCGCAATCGCCACGCTTGACAGGCGGGTTGACGATCGCAGTATGGTGATAAAATGCATAGAGGACACTGCTACCTGCGTGTTTCTAGCAAGTCCCTTAGTCGCCTCTAATGACACCTACGGCAAGAAATGGGATGGTGCTATTCTTTACGTTCGGCACCACACGGAACTCTCTAAATCATGGAAATACAAAACAAGATAAGTAGTAACACGGTTATATTAGATCTCATCATGTAGTGGTGCTATTAGCTTATTTAGTCACACCATGTACACTCAAAATCTCTCTCTCTCTCTCTCTCTCACACACACACACACACACGCACACGCACACACACACATACTTAGACAAACCATCACACTCACACACACATACAATCACACCCACGCATTTGTACAATAGATCGTATTTTCTTTCTTACTTTTTTTTTCTCTTTTGTTATTTGTATACATATTTATAATGCAAGGGAAGAGCGGAGCCTTCAACTACAGGTATTTCTATGCCTAAATGGAGACTCCTCGATATGCAATGTAAGCTAAAATGATATGTAATAAACTTATTTTATTTATTTATCATCAGGGGCTTTTGGCAAAGTAAAAAGAATCGCACTGGTCGATCAATCAGCTGGTTCGGGTGACCATCTTTACATACCAAGACCACTCCATCGCTCAAAAAGCACGTTAAGCTGTTGGTGTCGACTGTCATTTGTGGGATCTTCGACAGTCATTACGGGTCATCAAAACCCAAAAGTCTGTTATACATCCAATCATAACAAGGGATATCGTATTTCCCAGTAACTGGATTATCGAGGTCAGATAGGCAGTCGCTCCATGTATTAATACGGTTATACAGCTGCATTCGGTTAGACTGGAAGCCGACCCTAACATAATTGGGAAACGGCTAGCACATGATGTTTAGATTTCTCTCATCGGTCATTCGTAATTCCGAAGTTAGACGGTGATTGCCGAAACGTATACTATTTCTGAAAAATCTGTAAGAGAGAGAGAGAGAAATCTGTCTCTATTTTCGTTAAAAAAATCATTCAAATTTAATATGATCACTTCGCGCATTCGTGCTAGGCCCACCATAAATCAATATCACAGTTACTCAGCATAAAGGTTTTTATTTATTCCTTTGTTGATGGGATGTCTTTAATGGGCTCTTGATCCACATTTGTTTTTTTTTTTACTTATCTATAGAATTGTGTAACTACACTTTCGTAGTATCAGCGATGAAAAGATATGGAGCAGTAATTTTGCTGTATTGTGTTTAGAATAAATTAAAAATTGGCATTGATACTACTAAATTATTATACTTATTTTGTGTTATAAGCCATCAATATTCCACTGCTGGGGTAAAGTCCAGCTTATCCCGCCATCTCCATCTAGGCCTGCCGCGATCTCTTTTGCCATTAAGCGGGACCCACTGAGTCGTAAGTTTGACCATCTAATCGTCTGACATACGGCACATGTGCCCAGCTCAATTCCGTTTAAGCGTGGCAGCTTTCCGAGTGACATCTCATTTAAGTAATGGAACGAATTATTGTATTCATAACTCGTTCCACAGGTTTAATAATGTGAGAATGGAAGTAATACACACTTAAATTTATTTACTTAATTGGCAACATCCTCCAATAAATAAAAAAAATACAACATAGTTTTACCATTACTCGAGTCACCCAGAGGTCGATTTTCGACCATAATTTACTTTAGAAAATGTATTTTTTTATGTTATAATTATATTAATTTTCAGGTCTCCTCCTCCATATTGTGCCAACTGTATCACATTTCAGACTCCTCCGTCCGCGTAGTTTTCGCAAAAAGGGGTACAAAGTTTTAGCTTCTCGTATTAATATGTAGATTGACTGCCACGTTCTCGTGGTCGCAAGCGCGACTGTTGACCATGGGATCTGGGTTCAGTTTTCAGGTCGGACAAAGTGTTATTGGGTTTTTGCATTAGGAATCTTTTAGTAGCAGCCCGGAGTTTGCAAGTTGGCGGTGTGAGACGCTCATGCCTCGGAAAGCACGTTAAGCCGTTGGACCTGTGCCTGATCTCTCTGCCGTCGTGTTGGATTGCCGTCCCATCAGACTATGAGAGTGAGGGAAAAAAGAGAGCCCCTGTGTCTTCGCACAGACTTGTGCACTACAAGATCTCCCGCGCCGGTGGCTAGTCTCCGTTGAAATTGATCGCAATGGCCGAAATACGGTCTGGAAGACGTATATTTGATACTATAGTATATAACATATTATATTATATACCATAATAGCAAATATACGTTTCAATATCGCACCTTAGTTAAAATCTAAAAGGTGTACACAGGGGCCTTTGTACCTTGAGTTGGAAAAGAGCTTTTCTTGGAGAATGTCGGGTAATTCTTGAAGGCTGTTTATTTAAAAAATCAAATTACAAGTTGAATCCGAGCCCTTCGTATCTGCATTTTAATTACTTTATCCTCAATACCTTATAATTTTCTCATTAAGGTTGTATTTTACAAAGAATGGTTCTTCTTTACCGTAATGGTAATTTGCTTTACACTCTTTGCATTTTAAATTAATCCTGCCTTTTGGAAGTTCGGGAAATAACAAACTTTTTAACATAAACTGTAGTGACGTATTGCTGCCGTGTGGTGCCGGACATAAAGAATAGTCTCATCCAATTTCTTCACATGGATGTCGTATAAGGCGGCTAAAAGACTTTACTAGAGAATGGACAGCAGCGTTCTCTATGCATTTTACCACCATATTGCGATCGCCAACCCGCCTGCAAAGCGTGGCGATTATTGCAAGCCCACCCAAATTGGGGAAGGCCTATGGCCAGCAGAGCCTGTGTCTTTCGGCTGAAATGATTTATTATAACCAAATTAGATCAAAAATGTACACATAACTTACACCATCTTCACAGAACCTCAGATCAGATATTATAAAAAATATCCTTTCTTGTTCAATACATTATTTTCACTAAAGTCTCAATATAAAGTAATATAGAGTTATAGCATGTATAGATTACAACTTAGAACAACTGGGTCAAGGCGCCAATAACGTACAAAGTCCGGTGGACTTAGTGCGAAATAGCTCCAGCATCCCTATCTATTGATGCGACTGTTAACGACTCTACTTAACGGTATGTGGGTAGTTTCAACATAAATGTGCTATAAAAACATTTTCTGAACTTCCAGATGATTCGTGTAGTAGCAGCGAAGACCGTGATTTGAGATTTATTAACCTAAACCAAAAGTTGGTTTATACACTGGCCTGAAGGGGTTCTTTTTGTTGGTTGGGAAAATGGCAATTAATAATTAAGATATTTAAGAATTCACTCTATAAATCGTACACTTTAGAAACATGATAACATCTAGTGTCAAAAAATAAAAATAAAAAACAAAATAATAAAAAAAAACAAAATTCAACCTTCGTACCGTTTTTGTGGGTGGGTAATCATCAAATGACGTCTACGGCTCTGGGTGGAGCAGAAGGGCGTGTCAGACTTTTACTGACTAAAACCCACCCGTATTCCTTCAATTGCCTGTGCCAGGGCCACGGTATCTCTTTCGAACAAATCCGCAACCCTGTCAGGCATCGGTCCTCGCGAACTCCTTTATGGCCAGAGGGTGAGCATTGCCATATGATGTGGAATTACCTGGCTTAGGTACATTTACCAGTCGACAACGATGCAGATATTTTTTCTGACGTTATAATTAAGTTTGTGATTAGTTTTATTAAAGTAAGGATAAATAATTTTGTCATTTTTATTCATTAATTTGTTATTCATTGTTATTTATATATAATGTCGTCGTTTTAACTTGGAACGTTTACTCACGTATCATTAAAAAAAATAACCCCCGACAGAAGCTGGGGTATTAATCAATGCAGAAATACACATTTATAGCTACGATGCCACATACTTTCGATCCTATAACGTTAACTTATGTCTCATTTTAAATAATTTTTAACCCCCGACGGGAGCTGGTGTATTAATTAATGTAAAAATACACATTGTAAGCTACTATGCCACCTACAGAAAAGCAGATATCGCCACCCCCGGAGAACAAAATGATAACCGTCATTACCATAGTTTTAGTGTTATGTCATATTTGAGGTCTACGGTGCCTAATACATCTACACAATTTTTTTCGTGAATGTCCTGCCTGTATTTAAAAAGTTATAAAATATTGCAATAATATTCATCATCAATTTTCTACCCGAAAAATAATGTATCATAGTATTGGTAAAAAAGTTTCTTCATAAAATATATGCCAAATACTTTTACAATAGGATTCTCGGAAAATAAATAGATAAAATAAATTGTTAACGCTATTACCATTTTGTTCTCGTAATAATACATTTAGGCTCGGTGACTAACATGTCCTTAGTAAAAAGTACTGAGAAAAGTAAACACGGAAACATCTTGCCATTCTTTTCGGTCATAGGTGCATAGGTGCATTAGAGAGTGATAGCACGATAATTCATTGCGTGCGGCGCTCGGCACGTGGCAATGTTTGTTTACCTACTCGACCTTCTCTAGTGCACTTGTAACCGTCATTGCGTGAGCGTAATTTCTTTTTAGCTGCGGTTGTTTCTATTATTTTTGTGTAAATTCAGTGTTTTTTTAAAGTGAAAAGTGGTAAACCTAATTGCAATAATAAAATGAATAAACGGAATCCTCGTTTAGACGTTATTATGAGTATGGTGTCTAAAATAAGTGACGATTCCAAACATCTTACTAATGATGGTGAGTACCGACTGTGCCTTTTACACAGTATCATTGTCTTTTAATTAGTGATAGGTAGATAGAATGGCCATAGAATCTTATTTAAGTAAGTAGGTACTCGATCTGTGACCCGATGTTGATAGCTGCAAATTCGACACACCTACCTACCTAGATACCAACTTGCTTATTTTTAAATAGGTACCTACTTCGAGTGAAACAGTTGATCTTCCTTGGAACCTACCTAATGCTCATTACCTACAATGAAGTTTCTTTGCGTTAACTAATCTATATGCATGTCAATTTGTCATCACTGTTTGTTATTATCTAGGTATTAATTCAATGTCATTAAATCGTATCGTTTAAATGTTTTAGATCACAACCCACCCCAAAATGGTACTACAGATCAAGACAAAATAACGAAACATGAATATAATTTACGCGGTAAGTGTTAAATATTATTTTATGTTTTTGGTAGGTAGGTAAGTAGTAATTTTTGCCTGTATTTAAAATAATTATACTAAAAATAAACTCCTGCCTCGATGGTCGAGTGGCCGCAAGCGCGGGTCCTAACCTCGAGGTCCTGGGTTCGATTCCCGGGTCGGGCAAAGTGTTATTGGGTTTTTCCATTAAGTTGGAACTTCTCAGTAGCAGCACGGAGTCTGGATTTGTGCCCGGTAGATGACAATAGGCTCGCCCCCTATTACATGGGACTTAAAACATAACTGGCGAAACGTGGGTGTATTACACACCTCTGCCTAACCCTTCGGGGAATACAGGTGTGATTGTTATGTCATGTTATGGTTATGTTAAAATAAACAAAAAGCTATCGTATTATGGGTACCTACCTACCTCATTTTTTTCTAGCTTAACCTAGCTTCTTATATTTTTTGCTTTTTTATTTAATGTAAGTATAAAAAAGCAAAAAATATAAGAAGCTAGGTTCACCAAACTAATCTATATTTCTATATTAATATTATAAAGCAAAATAGTTTGGTTGGTTGAACGTGGTAATCTCAGGAACCACTGGTTTGAGTTGAAAAAATATTTTTGTGTTAGATAGTTACTTAGTTCATTTATTGAGGAAGGCTATATCTATATTATATAATATTATAAAGAGGTAATATTTTTGTTTGTAAGTTTGTATGTAAGGGCTAATCTCAGAAACTACTGGTTCGAATTAAAAACTCTTTTGTTCTGGTCTGCAGAATTAACAAAGAAAACGTACTACAATCCAAATGATAAACAAGGGAATGAAGACTTCTCTCCGAGTTCATCCGGTGAATATCTGCCAAGTCCAGAGAGACTCCAAATTCTAAGACAGCGGAGTCAAAGCTCATTAAGTTTTGGAGGAGATTCGGACTATTTAACATCAGCTGCTAATAATATTACAAAATCACCATCGAGCATATCAAACATATCTTCCATTTTTAATGAAGTAGATTTTGTAGCATCACCTTTGATAGTGTATGAAAATAGACCATTGTCAGATACAAAAAAAATGCTCGGTAATGAAAATATTAATAGAAAAACTTTATCAAGACGTAGTTTAAACTTTTCTGCTATCGCTGAGGAAGACAATAATATGGTCGACGCATCTTCCAGTTTTGCAAGCATTATCTACCCAGGGGAAGTTGAACAGAAAGACTTAAATATTTCTATGGGCAGTGAACTTACTGTAAATAAGGAAAATTTTATTTCTATTACTTTTGAATTAGAAGAGACTTTGCAACCATGTGACTCTTCCAACGGTAAATTGACTGAGTGCACCTTAGTTAGTTACCAAAATGTGCCATCAAGCTCAAAAGATTTCGATTTGACAAATGTTTCTCAGTCAGAGGTAGAGGTTAACCATTCAGCAATTAATTATAATATTATTAGTTTTAATGAAGATGATTACCAAAGAAATAACATAGACAGTTCCGGTGAAGTGATAACTCAAGCTGAAACTGCTGCTGCAAGCTTAGAACAGGTATTGTGTGCTACTAACGCGAAAAAATTGACAAGAAAACGGGTTCGAAATGAAAGAGAAAAACAAGACAATAAGAGTAAAAGGTTAAAGAATTCAGGAGAAGCTTACGTAGGTTGCAGGTCAAAGAAAGAGTTTAAGAAAAAAACGATAAAGGCTGAATGCAAGTGTCAAAAAAAATGTGGAGACAAGATCAACCAACAGCAAAGAGAAACTATAATGCAGCAATACTATCAACTCGCTGATCATGAGTTACAATGGCAATTCATCGCTAAGCATATAATAGCTGAAGACATAAAAAAAGTGACAATAAACCGAAAGAACAACCGCACTCAGACTATTAAATACTATTTTTATTTAGACACAGAAAAAGTGCAAGTATGTAAAACATTCTTCATTAATACTCTATCTATATCACATCAAACAGTTTATACAGCCTTAGAAAAGGTAAAATCTGATAAAGGTTTGAGTGACAATAGAGGTTGTCATGATAATAGACCTCGCAAAATGTCACTTGAAACCGAAGACAATATTAAAGAGCACATTCAATTATTTCCTACTGTCGAGAGTCATTATACTCGGAAGAAATCGGCCAGACAATATCTGTCCGAATTACTTAATATATCTAAAATGTACCGGTTGTACGAGGCTTGGTATACTGAAGGGCACTATTCTTGCCGCATGGCATCTAAAAGACAGTACGAAACTATTTTTAACACCAGATTTAATTACTCCTTTCATCGCCCCAAAAAAGACCAATGTGGTCAATGTGCACTTTACCGACAAGCTGATCCTCGTACAGAAGAAACTCTGCGAGAGAAATTTAACCAGCACCAGAAGAATAAAGAACGCGTGCGTCAAATAAAAAACGAAGAAAAACAATCAGCTGACCTTTCAGATACAACTGTTGCAATCTTTGATTTAGAGAAGGTGTTGAATATTCCTCAATCTCAAGTGGGAATATTTCACTATAAGAGGAAATACCCTGTGTATAACTTCACAATATTTGACAGTACTCGACTGAAAGGTTACTGCTATGTTTGGCACTACGCAATCGCAAAAAGAGGAGCAATAGGAATTGGTAGCTGTTTATGGCAATTTCTCATGGGTGAAGCAGGAAGAGGTATCAAAAACATCTCATTTTACTCTGACAGTTGCGGAGGTCAAAATAAAAATAGATTTATTTTTGCATTCTATATTTTTGCCGCTCAGAAACTGAAAATCAATATCACACACCGATTTTTCGAAACGGGGCATGGTCAAAGCGAAGGTGACTCAATGCACTCTAATATAGAACGAGAGCTAAAACATCAAGTTGTTTATACACCTGAACAGATTTACGCAATTATTTTGAATGCAAAAGTTAATGGTGAGAAGGAAATGACACAAAATGAGTTTAAAGACATAAAAGAATTAATCAAGAATAAGAACTGGGCCAAAGATGAAGAGGGACATAAAGTAGCATGGTCTAAAATAATGGAAGTAAGTGTCTTGCATTCACAGCCTACAGTTCTACGTTTCAAGTATGATTATGATGCAGATTATTCTCGGTTGAATGTCGAACCGCTTCCAAGAATTGCGCCAAGAAACAAGCGGGGTAAACATAATGCTTCAACCTCTCTTACAGAGATACAATTATTGAAACCAGCTTACAACAAACCCCTTTCAATAAGTAAGGCTTTACACGGCGACCTTATGAGTCTCTGTAGGGCAGAAGCAATCTCTAGCTACTACCATGCCTTTTATAACTCCCTCACATTTGCTAATTGCTCTGAAGAACTTAATCATGAGGATTCCGATGAAGTTCACGAAGACTGATTTTTTTCTTATGGTTTTTTTCTATACTTATTAATTAAAATAATAGTTTATTAGAATAACGTTGTTTCATTTTAAACCCTAGAATAAAAGTTTAAGTTTCTGTTACCTAATTATGCAAATTGAAAAATAACTAGAATAAAATTGCAAATGATCTTGTTTTCCATTAATCTGGCATCCATTTTTCAATGAATATTATTGTAATGTAATATTGCAATATTCATAGGTTCTGGTAATTGCCGCGATTAAAATTGTAAGTTTATATTAATAAACTAAAACAGTACAAGAATTTTAGTATCTTTTTAAATTCGAAATATCTTTAGTTCAAATAACCTTAGTAAAACTTCTTTAAAAGCATTATAAAGCATAAAAAATTAGCTACCATTGTCCTATTTTTCGTTTCTCTACACAAATTAGTTGGCAAGATATAGTCGAAAATCAGTTTTTTATTTTTCCTGAAAAGTAGTGATTTTGCTATTACCATTTTATTCTCCGGGGGTGGCGATATGAGTCTCTCTCGCCTCATCGTAGCTCCCAAACGAGCTGAAACTATATTTTTTCATAAAAATATGGCGAGATGATCTGGAGGCGTACCGTGGGGTTAAGGGGTGATTTGAGGTGATGTGGGGAGAAAGTACCCGGAAGGATATAGGGGCGGCCTTTGCTCAGCATTGAACAGTATACTAGCGTATCGTATACAAGCGTTTTTTTTTTACTTGGCGTGCGTATACGCCAAGTAAAAAAAAAAGTTGAAAGTTTATCTTATCTCATTTTTCGATTCATCTGATTTAGATATTTAACTCGATCCATCCTGTTCCTTACTGCCCTTCCACAACAGCGCGTTATGCCGAGGACCCCATAGGGGTGCCCTTAGCGTGTACTCGTATAGTTTTGTAGCCCTGACTGGAGGCTTTAATTAATTGAAGCACCTACAGGCAGCCGACAATTTTCTAGGTTGACCTACGACCTTATCTATCTATACTATCTTCTATACTATATACTATATAATATTATATATACTATATAATATTATAAAGCTGAAGAGTTTGTTTGTTTGTTTGATTGAACGCGCTAATCTCAAGAGCTACTGGTCCGAATTGAAAAATTCTTTTTGTGTTGGGTAGCCTATTTATCGAGGGAGGCTATAGGTTATGTAACATCACGCTACAACTAAGAGGAGCGGAGCAGTAATGAAAAATTTTGCAAAAACGGGGAAAATATATTCCTTTTGAGAGTTTCCGTTCCGTGCGCTGCGTAAACGGTTAAAGTAACGCAAAAATCATGTATGACAGAATTATTCCTTTTAAAAAGTTCTAAAAAAAGTCCGCGAGAGCATATGTCTATCATTTAAGGTTGACTCACTATAACTCAAAAGGAGCGAGCAGCAACGAAAAATGGACGAAAACTAGCAGGCAAATCGATGCGACGGGAAGGGTCAGGGGAGCGAAAATTTGACGCGGATGAAGTCGCGGGCAGAAGCTAGTAATTAAATAAACGGTTCAGATCTGGCAAAATTGAAGTTTTAATTGAAGATTTTAATTACCTTTTAGATTGAATCATTTCTATGGAGCACAGTAGTTCATGGTAATCGGATGTATGACACATTGCAAGAAGTAGGCAAAACAAAGACATCAAACAATGCAGAATATTCAATAGGCAACCATCTAAGGAATTGACCACAACTATAGACTTATACAACAGCGAAACATAATTAGTAAACAATGTGCGCAATGGGTTAAATGTGAATATTATAACAGCGTCCTTAGATCCTTACATATCTTTTGCTTCCTCCATAATCAAACATCTTTTCATACCAACAGTTGCGAGTACGCACCAGATGTTAATGTAGGTATGATAATTAATCTATTTCCATGGCTAGAACACTTAATAGGTCATTGAATATTCTCATACAACCCATACCGCACCTCGGATATTAATCAGTGACACTAAGCGTGCGTTAGTTCCTACCTACCTCATTTGGGAGGAGTAATTACAGTCAGTGAGTGTCACTTATACACAGTGACTTCCGGACCTTCGGGAATAAAGCCTCGTCAGAGACGCAAAAAAAAATTTGCTAGCGTACATCTTGTTTGAACGTGTTAACTAGAGTTCAAACAAGAATGGATTTTATTTTTGGCTGAATACGAAATTCGGCCTGATTTGCGTTTTCGGACGACAGCCGAAAACAGGTTGAAATTACATAACGCCAATTGCTAGGACTCTCGCTATACATGCTCTTTTTGCTTTGTTCAACCGTTGATGTGAGAAATAGTAACAAATGAACATACAAAAAATCGAATATGTATTTTCTCTTCATAATATTACATAGTTTACATATATGTGTTATTCACTTTATTAGTTTCTTTGAAATGAGCTTTATCCTCGTGCTTAATTCAAGTAAATGTACATAATAAATAAAAGGTTAACAAGAAAGGCCGTCTATTTAAATCCATAGCGACGTGGTATTGAAAATTTCCTGTTGCAACATTGAAACAATAACTTGGAGATACAACTACTTGAGAACATAAATAATGAATAGAAAATGTACGCCTACGATAAATAAAAAATTACACACAAGAAATCACGCTTGTATTCCCAGAATTCGAGAAATATGGCGAAAAAATGGAGAGGCAGCCAGCAGTGGATGATTTTGGGCTGAGATGTTGATATTGATTCCCCGAAAAATTGGGCAGATGTATATTGCCACCCACATTTTGTTAGCTATTTTTTAGTCTCATGTATTGGGGTTGGGTCTATTGCCATTATCCGGGCATAAATCCAGACTCTGGACTGCTATGGACAAAAATCCTAATGGAAAAAACCAATAACCTTTTTCCTGGGCCGACCTAGAAATGGAACCCAGGACTTCTTGCTCAGCAGTCGCGTGTCGTTCGCGTTAACTAGAACAACGACGCTGTCAATAAAAATAAAAATAAACTTTATTTGCCTCTTAAAAACAACCTAGCACAATTTTAATAAGTATCACATAGCAGTACAGGTAGGTAAAATTCTTGTAATAGATTAATATTTAATGATTTTTCACTATCTCAATTTTATTTGAGTCAGCACAGCATGCGATTCTCATACATTCCCCGTCATCAACTATTATTTCAGTTTTAACATCGTTACTAGTGAAAAGGTCTTTAAAAATACTTCGCCTTGTGTTTTCCAACAGTGTAACAGTATTTTTACTAACTAACAATGCAACAGACTGTATAACTGTTCGGTAAATTTTGTGCACTTTGCAACGAAATCGACGAGTCTCGCGAATCCATTAGTGGCTTTACACAGCTTTTACAAATTGATGTACGAAACTTTTTTACAAATTGACAGAAAAACATCGTAAGGAAACTTGGACTTTCGTAACTTTAATATTATCAGTACGAAAATGAGTTTGTTTGTTACGTTTTCGCCCTAAAACGGCAGTATGGAATTTGGCACACGGGTAGACCGTGACCTGGGTACGAATTTCTAAAGATACGTTTAATGCCGGTAGTGTGTTTTCATGGGATACTTTCCGAACTCCATGCGGCGAAGCCGTGAGCAAAAACTAGTAGTTAATAAGTCAGAAATCGCTAACCCGTCTTGTAGAAGCATGGTGCCTTTTCTGAATGGGAAGAAACCTCTGCCTTTCAGTGGGACAATAATAGACTGGTGTTATTTGAATCCCGCATTTGGCCCGCGTGGTGGATTATGGCCCACTCCCTCACACCGAGAGGAGGCCTGTGTCCCAGCAGTGGGAACATCATAGGCTGATGATGATGATGATGATGATGTTATTTGAATACAAAGGAGTTTTTCAATAGAGGCAAGTTTTAAATTTATTTTAGTATTTACTTATTTAAGGATCGCCAACAAATGTTACATTCAACAATTACACAGATTAGATTACAGCAATATAACATATACTAAATGCACATTCAATTATAGGCAACCACAGCTTGCAATTATATTCATTTAGTATGTTATACATGTATGTATGTTCAAATTTAAGGATTATCTACAGAACCTGGCACGTATTTTCTTATCTCATTCTTTTTCGATATAGTTGGCAACCACGCATATTCTTAATATTGAACTTGGCCCATTTTCACACTTATGTTTTTGGTGGGATAGTGACTTGTAAGTTAGAGTTAGCTCCTGCTTTGTAAAGTTTATTAATAGATATTTAAATGAACTGTTGTAACGAGCGGGTAAAACCTAACAATACCCACTACGTCATTCTAATTTTGGAATTAAGCTCGTAATATACGGACAAAAACCTGTTAACTCTTTCCCAATAGTGTTAAATTATCATTTAAACTAACTTTTTGCATCAATACTTTAAAACCGTTTGACAGTACCAGACTTATTATAAACAAAGCTGCACGTCATCAAATGAAATTCCCCTTAACAAAGATCTTTATTGTGAGTCCACTAAATTATAAAAAGAACACAAATTTAATTGTGGTGGTAATAGAAATAATTATAATAAGCACCTATTTTATAGTACATTTTTATTAATCCTTAAGTTATGGATTAATAAAAAAAAGGAAAACCATTTTTTTTAAAAAAAGGTTGCTTTTCTTTTTGAATTAGTATATTATATTATTGTATTATATCGTACTCAAGTAAACTCATTTAAATCTCATTATTTATTAGTAAGAAACACATGTAAATAAAGAGACGAAACAAAACCGCAGACTATATAATCTGCTCACATAGTCAAACTATCACAAAAGTCGTTTAGCGGTCTTGCAAATTAAACTGAAGCTGATGGGGGTCAACAATTAATTATAGTTGAACCCTTCCTAATTGACGGGGTAATATCGACTTTGGATGTTTCAACATCTGACCTAGTTAGAAGATGATGCCTTATCTTGTATGTGGTTCATATTCCACGACGGAGGAATTCACCCCTTCATTGAATAATGTGTTATTTTTTTCAAACTTGACCTATTTGTTTGCTAAGACTGCTTAATAGGAATTGCTTGTGGCTACCTTAATAAATTAAGGCCTCCAGCCAGGGCTTAAAAACTTAAAACTAGAACGACTACTCGTTATAGGCACCCCCTGTGGGGTACGGATCTCGGCTTAGGGCATCGTTGATAGAGGGCAGCAAGGGACGGGCTGGATCGGAATGACCAAATTTTATTATGTTATGAATGGATAGATCAAGCACGGAGCGTTATCTTAAACCCGGGTGCCAGATACATCGACGCGAAAACCGTAACCATGAATTCAGCATGTGAATCTGGACCCATGAGTATAGAAATTTTTCCACGTTCAAAATGTATGGAACGGCAACATTTTTTTTGACCATGGAACATTTCAACTCAACAGTAGGGTTCCTTGTCATGAACTGAATCCATGACAACAAGTTACGCTTAGGTAAGGCACATTTTAAAGTCACAAAAATAATCATTTCATTTAAAAAACTCAATACTTTTAACATTACCAGCAGTTAAATGTGGACCTTCTCTTTTAACTTATTAAAGACCATCTCCAGTTTGGATAAGTGTGTGCTGAGAAAAGCCACTTAGTATATCTAAGTAAACCAGAAAATGTTCCGAATTAAATGCCTAGGGATGCGATTTCAACCAACGTACATTCAAATAATATCAAATTCTACGAACAGACACCTTGGTATAGACGTTGAAAATTACAAAGATGTCACTGACTCTTGGAGATTTCATCAGGATGTTGAACTTTAAGGTTTCTATTTGATCATCTACTAGATAATGTCTCAAGTAGTCTGGGAAAGTTCTGACTAGCTTTGAATGGTAAATTAATTTAGTAGTTTGCCTTTACCTAAGTAACATTTTTATTATTTGTTTAAATAATTATTTAAAAAAAAATGCAGTCTTCTAGTTGTGAATACAGAATGATAAACAAAATTGCAACCCATTTGCGTACCACAATTTCAATCACAACCTGAAAGACTTTGATAGACATTGCTTATCCATTGCTTCATTAATCAATCTGCCCAGCTTTTTCCCAACTATGTCGGTGTCGATTTCCAGTCTAACCAGATCTGCCTATCTGACCTCCATAACTCAGTAACTGGGTTAGACGATACCCCTTGGTAGGACTGTATGTCAGACTTTCGGCGACGACGTGTACATGTGTATGAAAAATTACTTTAAAAAGCGTAAATGATGCAATGAATATAGTTGAAACGTTAAAATGAAAGATTGCCAGTGTAATTGCACCCCTCATTACTCCAATGTTATTACGCAGCTGCAAATATTGAACACTACACAATATAACAATAACACCTCTTTTTTGAACCTCAGGCAATTCCTGGGAGCGTCCAAGCCAAGCGGGCCACTCGGCGCTGGCAGCGGGTTTTTTGCATAAAACACGTTCTGTTCAACTCGCTCACAAGCTTTGGCAAATTGGTAAAAAAAAAATTGATATAGATAATTCGATAGATTTTAAGCTGTTCTTTCGAATGGTGCTATTTGTTTTTACCAAAATAATTTTCTTTTTAGTGAAAATTGAGTTTCAATTTGAGGTTAGATTGCCTCGAAAATTTTTTTTTTTTTAATTTTTTTTCTCACATTGTTAGAAAGTTTAACCCTCCAATAACATATCTGTAAAATTTCAAGTTAGGAAGGGCAACGGTTTGCAAATGACAAGCAAATCAAGTGTTTCATGCAAAAAAGCCGCTGCCAGCGCCGAGTGGCCCGCTTGGCTTGGACGCTCCCTCCTATTTTGTGGGTCCTCATAATACAAACAGCCAAGTAAATATATTAAACTGTCCGAAAAAGCCAGTAAGATAAAAGAGGCTCATTTATTTTAAACACAGTGCACCATTAGAAGCGCAAAAAAGTTTTTAGAGGTGCATTAATTTAGAAAAATGCCTATCTTTAGGAGTTGAGTAAGTTTTAAGAAATCTTCTCTCAAAGCGTTGAAGGAAAATGGTCTGTCTTTGAAACAAAATTCAAAGACATGTGACACTTACTAATTAAAAAGTTAAAGTAAGTTAAAAAGAGCCTCAAATATTTAAAAAGTCTTTGAAATAAAATTCAAAGACATGTGACACTTACTAATTAAAAAGTTAAAGTAAGTTAAAAAGAGCCTCAAATATTTAAAAAGCGTCTGTCAGTTGAAGGTCAATAGGATTTTAAAGGGTTTGTTAAATATTTCCCATATTTTTTTAATGCATTCTGCCTGCCTTTATAAACTTTTAAACCCTATTCAAACAGAAAATGTTTGTCCCACAACCATCACGAATACACGCTAAAATATGAAAATATTTAAGTAATCCGCACTAGGTGGGCGTGGTGGATTACGGCCCACTCCCTCTCACCGAGAAGAAGCCTGTGACCCAGCAGTGGAAAGTTATAGGCAGATTATGCTTTAAGTTTTAAAAAGATCAGCCAAATGTTTCCTTTTCACGATAACTCCACTGGTCAATTTATAGAGTGGGTACCGTCTTAAATAATTATCATCATCATCATCATTTCATCTAGGCCTCCCCCAAAGGGGGGTGTTTGTCATAATCGCCACGCTTGGCAGGCGTTTGGTTGGTGATAGCAGTATGGTGGTAAAATGCATAGAGAACGCTGATACACATTCTCTAGTGAGTCCCTTAATCGCCTTTTTCTACACCATGGGAAGAAATGGGGTAGTACTATTCTTTACGTCCGACAACACACAAAACTGTGTTAAATACTTAAAACAAAAACAAAGTCTGTATTACATAAGTACGTAGAGAATCTAAAATATATTGCTCCACTGTATACGCGTTGTTTCAAAAGCTTTACTTGGTGAATGCTTTCTGCAAAGAACTTTAACAAAAGCTTAGCTTGTGGTCGTATGTAGGTAAGCCTGTTACCGTTCCTCTACTGTTTATAGTATACTAGCATCTACCCGCGGCTTCGCCCACCTGGATGTCGAAAATTGTCCCACAGAAACGTACTACTGGGATAAAAGTACCCTATGTGTTAATCCATGTAAACAATGTCTTATCAGACAGCTTGCTTTGTCTTATCCGACCCAGGGAATAAAAAGTTTCATAGATAATTCAACTCTCCGTTTTATCCTCTCAGGGATGGAATTTAAAAAACCCTTTCTTAGTGGATACCTACTCTTCACAAAGAACACCCGAATTTGATGTCTCTAGGACCAGCAGTTTAGGCTGTACGTTGATATATCAGTCAGTCAGTCACTCACTCAGGACTTTGAATTTTATAAATATAGACTTTACAGTTCCATTTATTAGTAAGTACATTTAAAAACGAAAATGAAATGATTTTAAAATATCAATATATCAATTACCTTCGAATCCTATAATATTTATTGGAAGGGTAAAAAGAAACATTTTAGATATTTATAATAAATAGTTAATTTAAAAAATATACCAAATAATTAATTACTTCTTTTCTTTGCATAAAAATGGAATTATTGTCTTATTATTTATTTTCGTTCTAGTATATATTTATTCGAAAGATGGTCACAAAAAATAACAAATTAGTACCCACTTTACAAAAAAATAAAGAAGGGTAGACCATTTAAAAGATGGAGTGAGGACATCGCACAAATTGCCGGAAAATTATGGCCCAGACTGGCCAAGGATAGAGCCATATGGAGAAATATGGAGGAGGATTTCATCGCTAAAGTTGGCCCTTACACCTATCAATACTAATCTTATTTTAAATACAAAACTAACATTATTGAAAATATATATAAATACATTCACGAAAATTAAGATAATATAAGAAAGTGTAAGGGACGTGTAAGGGATTAAATAAAGCTAATAAATAAATCAATTTCTCATCGTAACAATGCCCTACGTAACACAACGCCACGCCATGCCTCACCACGCCACGCCATGTGTACTCATCCGATATTTCGAAACCATTAAGATCGTGTAAAGTTTATCCGAATGATTTGATACGATCGCAAGTAGAATGGCGCCATGGTATCGTGTCAATCCACACTTCCACACTAATAATATTATATTATAAATGCAAAAGAAACTTTGATCATATAACAAAATATGTTCACTATTTTATATCATTGATTCCATCTATGAATGGAGCACTACGAAAAACCTATTTTAAATACAAGCAAGTGCTACGTCATGACATTTGGTAGACGATTGCGACCAATTCATTACGACTATAGTTTTCATCATCTTCATTAGCAGCAGCCTTTAATGTTCCCACTGCTGGGACACAGGCCTCTTCTCGGTGAGAGGGAATGAGCCATAATCCACCACACAGTTTATTTTTGGTGGTAATGTTATTTCTCAGGTCACGCTTGAAAGACTTCTTCGCAAGAATAGAAACGTGATCTCTAAATGTCAGACAGCAATTTAAGAACGATTTCGTACTGTTTTATGTGTGGCAACCAGTCATCCTGGCGTTTACGTCCATTTAGTTGGGGTGCCCTTTTTTATGTGAGTTATCATCAAATGACGTCTCCCGCTCTGGGCGCAGCGGAAGGGCGTGTCAGACTTTTACTAACTAAAACCCACCCGTGTTCCTGCAGTTGCTCATATGCCAGGGCAACGGTAAGTCTTCGAAAAAATGTCGCGACCCTAGCAGGTACTCAATGTAACTCTTGCCCAGGTGAGAAATCCTCAACTGGTGGAAATCCTCCAAAAAACACTGTCTCACCACAGCTGTTATCTTTCTTTTGATTATTCGGTCGAGGTGCCCTTCGTTAGTTACTGCGATCAGCTGTGAGAAAAGCACAGAAAGTTAAAAAGAGCCTCAAATATTTAAAAAGCGTCTATCATTTGAAGGTCAATAGGATTTTAAAAGGTTTGTTAAATATTTCCCATATTTTTTTAATAAATTCTGCCTGCCTTTATAAACTTTTAAACCCTATTCAAACAGATAATGTTTGTCCCACAACCATCACGAATACACGCTAAAATATGATAATATTTAAGTATACAAAACATGACGCAAGATTGATAGTTCTACCCTGAAGGGCTAATATCTATACTATATAATATAATATAATATATAATTATAATTATAATTATTAATTATAATATATAATATTATAAAGCTGAAGAGTTTGTTTGATTGAACGCTCTAATCTCAGGAACAACTGGTCCGAATTGAAAAATTCTTTTTGTGTTGGGTAGCCTATTTATCGAGGGAGGCTATAGGTTATATAACATCACGCTACAACTAAGAGGAGCGGACCAGTAATGAAAAATCTTGCAAAAACGGGGAAAATTTATTCCTTTTGAGAGTTTCCGTTGCGTGCGCTGCGTAAACGGTTAAAGTAACGCAAAAATCATGTATGACGGAATTGTTTCTTTTAAAAAGTTCTAAAAAAAAGTCCGCGAGAGCATATGTCTATCTTTTAAGGTTGAGTCACTATAACTCAAAAGGAGCGAGCAACGAAAAGTGGACGAAAACTAGAAGGCAAATCGATGCGACGGGAAGGATCAGGGGAGCAAAAATTTGACGCGGACGAAGTCGCGGGCAGAAGCTAGTAATCAATATGGCAACATGCCGTTACCTAATACTCGTACCAGATGGTACAGCAGCTGGCGAAACCAAACTTTTGAGCCCTTATATTGTAATAGAATAATGTTTTGGTTATATAGTAAGTTTGGGTCTAGCGAATGGTTATGGTTTCAGGATGATTGATGAATATATTAAAGGATATATAGCTGATAAGCACCTATCTACACACTTATTTAAAAAAAAAAACAAAACACTACACAATAATTTGAACTTTATATGACATTATCTATGTGAGTAGTGGCATTATCTATGCGAAAGCTTAAGTGAATGGTTGTACTTATGGCTGTTGATAAGATCTCAAAACCGATATCAACCATTTCAATGTTTGTTCATTTTTTCGTTTCATTCAACATTTGTCACTCAAAAGTGGAACAAAATTAATTAAAAGTCAAAATTTAATTCTGTAGTGAAACGATCCAACGATGTTGGATTTCTACAACCGGCATAATTCACTCGCCTACAGAAAGATCGAAAAATTAACGTTACACAATCAGCCTATATTGTTCCCACGGCAGTGGCACAGGCCGTGTCTTGGCGAGAGGGAGTGAGCTCTAATCTACCCAGTGCGGGTTGGTTGGAAAAAAAACGTTAAATCCTATTTAATTTTGTCGATGTCGTGTGAACGTGGAATGAACCTTCCTGAACTCGAGTGACGCAACTGATATAACGTTTCCAAAGAGCATTTATTATTTGTAATTTTGATTAAATTCAGTGTAAATAATCATCATTATAATAACATCACGCCTGTTATCATCGAAAGGCTAGGCAGAGGTGTATCTTGGTACACCCACATTTTGCCAATTGAACTTGGATAATATGTAACATCTAAAAGCCGAAGTGCGATTACACGTACATAGTTCTAGCCAAATAGAAGAAAGTGCGGTGGCCAGCAGTAGTTGGTTGTCACGGATTTGTTCGAAAGAGTAACCGTGGCCCTGGCATAGGCAACTGAAGGAACACGGGTCGGTTTTAGTCAGTAAAAGTCTGACACGCCCTTCCGCTCCACCCAGAGCGGGAGACGTCATTTGATAATTTCCCACACATAAAAAAGTAGTTGGTTAAACGTATGTGTTCACGGCTAATACCGTTGTCGACGGAACCTCCCTACACGGGATCCTACTTCTGAATAGTTAAAAAAATATAATCACGAAGACAATGGCAGCGTCATAGTTCGGTCGCTTTTCTTAACACGCTTTTTTTTATTCACTTCAAACATAAGTATGAATGAACGAACGAACGAACGACCGAACGTACGAACGTACGTGTGTATGTGCCTATATAACGAAAACTTTGATCATGATTTTGACCCCCTTCGAGACGTCGGACTAACTCAAAATTAATGGCATACTTATCAAGGACAGATGACAATACAATAATTTTAGAAATTTTCTCTTTTTAGCTACAACATATAGATGCCCCAACGTTATTATTCTACGCAAGAATTTACTCTTTCATAGAGGTACAAAGAAAACCTAAAACAGGACATGAAATACTTCGACAAGGATATCCAGTTTTGGAGGGACACGGCTGGAGACAGAATAAGATCAAGAAAGCGGCTAGTGATATCTACAAAAAACCAGAAACTGATATCAGCGAGAACTCAGAAGACGACCAAGAAAACAACAACACGGAACATAGCGAAGCCTCGACATAGAAAAGAGCTATGCAAACGGTTAACCCCACCAAAAGATGCATCGGTGAAGCTCGACCTGGATCAACATGCCGGCGACGACGTGAAAAGATGCCCTCCTATAGACAAATATCACCCTTCTCTCCACTAGTCCAATGCTTACTTAAGGCTGCATAGTGGGTAGGCTCGTAATCCTTTCCTATCCTATTGGCACGTGTTCCCTACCATTACAGCGCCCCCCGGTCTACTTCTTGATATGCAATGGCCTATGTAGCACCATGAATCATGACGTTTCAGGGGCTCTCTCTCGACTCTCACTCGATTAATCGAATGAACCCCGAGATTTGCACTAGCAAATCTCGGGGTTCATTCGATTAATCGAGTCTGGTCAAACCACGCTGGGATCGGTGCAATTAATTTCATTTCATTTCATTTCATAGAGGTACAAGGAAAACAAATACTCGTTATGACTATCGTTACTGTTGCCACTAATTGTCGAATCATTATTTTCGTCTCGGGTTCACCGACCATTGGCGACTTGCCAAACAGAGAGTTCGTTTACTGATGGAAGAATATCAAGAATGGTGACGAAACAATAGTTATTTGTTCACTGAAAATGTATTTACAATCATTTGTCATAACAAAATTTATACCTACAAGTCATCTTTTGTTATGATATAGATCTTCTTAAATAGGATATGTTTCACTAATGTAGTTACTAACACTTCTGATAAATTTGCAACAATAACTCTATAACAATCATCTCTAACATCATCCTTAACTAATAAATGTATATTATATCTCTCTTCGTGTCTGTCCATGAGACCACTTTTTTCTTACAAACTTCGCAATGGGTTTTCAACATAATTTTCAGAACGTGCTTTAATGAATTTATGTGTATAATGCATAACTATTAAACTTACATACAATATAGAAACAGGCAGTTCCCCAGTAATCCTCCAACTACAAAAGTGAGTTACGAGGTAACAACATTACGAACAGCTAATATAAATGCAGTTAGTTGTCACACATTGGCAAAACATCTCACGTCTAGCGAGACCGTACGATCAATCTAATTTTAATATGATATACACTAACGTTTCGAGGAACGAATACTAAACCAACAAACCGTTCGTTCACAACGGAATTTATACAATTAATACCTGATATTATTTTTATCTGAAACTAAAATAACCAAAGCAAATTAGACACGCTGATTGGCTTATCATGAGTTGCGATTTAAATGTATTAGCACCTATTTTACTAGCTTTTGCCCGCGGCTTCACCCGCGTGGATTTCGGAAATGAACGCAGGTATTTTTATAAAATAAAATATTTTTTCTAAAATAAAAGTAACCAAGTTACTCTTTTTTACATCAGCTACCTGCCAATAAATGTCCCGTTAAAGTCGGTCCTGCCATTTCACACATTAGCCGGAACAAACAGACAGACAAACAGACAAAAAAATGTTTTTTTGATGTAAGTACTGTATATACTTTCATATGCATTTGTGGAAAAGCTGTTAATTTGAAATTTCAAACAGACACTACAATTTTATTTATTTGTATAGATGTGAGAGCAGTGGTGGCCCACTGTAACGGCCGCGACATACGAGTAGTCATGATCCTGGGTTTGAAACCAATGATATACTTTCGGGTTCCCTCTATCTGGCAGAAACTTGATGCTCCGAATTTTATTTGGCATAACACACTTGGCATAATCTTATTTAAACGAATATTTGTAAGGCAGAAAAAATGTTTAGCATAATCATTGTTTGGCCGAATGTTTATATGCTCGACTTTACGCTGGCATACTTTTAAGATGGCAGAATTTTATTTCGCATAATTAGCTTTGGCAGACTTAAAATTCCGCATAATTTCGTTTAGCATAACATTTATTTAGAGCAATGATTATTTGGCATAATTTCACTTGGCATACTATGAAGATGGCAGAATTTCATATGGAATAATTTTGTTAGGCATATTTTCATTTCTATTAAATTGCATTTTACCCTTAACCGGTCAATTACCGTAATTACAGACAATTGGAAACGATTGTTTACATACCAAATGTGTTATATCAGGGACTTAGAGGTTAAATAAAATGAAATAGTGTCTCAAAAAGTCAGTATATGTTGTGCTACAAAAATTATTGACAGAAACGAATCGCTGCAGAACCGACTCCACGTAGTCTTGTCTGCCCTACCCCTAGAGTGTAATTTAAGCCCGCGTAGGCGCGGAGTGGCGAGGCGGCCCGCGAGCTGAGGAGCAGGTGGCTTGAGACCACCGTGGCTTCGGCTTGCTGGCCGGCTTCGCCGGCCAGCCTCAGCCGTGGCGGCGACCGTCAAAACCATCTGCGACGGTGAGCTCGCGTGGGACCGCCGGAGCCCCGCAGCGCCGAAGCCGTGACAGAAACCATGCATGCTGCATGTTGCATGCTTGCCTGCATGCTGTAAGATTGCTTGCATGCTGCATGCTTGCTTTCATGCTTGCTTGCTGCTTGCTTGCTTGCATGCTGCATGCTTGGTTGCTTGCATGCTGTATTATTGCTTGCATGCTGCATGCTTGTTTGCATGATGCATGCTTGTTTGCATGCTGCATGCTTCTTCGATATGAAATGTATGCCAAAAGATGATTCTAAGTTTAAAGTTTCTGAGATATGATAGTTCTGCCTTTTAATAACTATCGATATGAAATTATGCCAAGAGACGATTCTGACTGCGAACTTTCTGCGATATGATGGTTCTACTTTTTAATTATTATGGAATAAAATGTATGCCCAAAGATGATTCTGACTTATAAAATTATGCGTTGTGAATGTATGATGAGTGTATGCCAAACGATTTTCTGCGAAATGAAGTTTATGCCATCCGCTGTTATGCAAAATAATATTATACTTTCATATGCATTTGTGAAAAATCTGTTAATTTGAAATTACAAACAGACACTACAATTTTATTTATTTGTATAGATGTGAGAGCTACGGTGGCCCACTGTAACGGCCGCGACTTACGAGTAGTCATGACCTTGGGTTTCAAACCAAGCAGACATTTACTTTGAGTAAATTCGGTGTTCCTAATACGGTGAAGGAAAACATTGGAAGGAAACCGGCATGTCCGAGAACCAAAAAATCGAAGACAAGTGACATTCGCCAATCCGCACTGGACCCGCATGGTAGCTTACGGCTCAGTCACTCTTAAAGAGAGGAGATCTGTATCCCAGCAGTGCAAAAATTATAGACTGATTATAAATATTTTTTGTTCACAATTAAAACTTTGAAGAGGTCTATCTAAAAATAGATTACCTCTCTCAATAAAAAGGGTCTAATCCCTTCCTTTTAATACTTAATAAAATGATGTATAAAATACCCAAACCTTTTGATGAGCGCCCAGACTATAAATACAATATGTACGCACTCAAACTGCTTTTTGGAAACACTGGCTCATGATAATCCTAAACCGCATTGAAATCGTGAAATTGTGACCGACTGCGACGAGATGTGGCGTTTTATATCCCGTCGCTGTGGAGGGTTAATAAAATGACTTTTACGGTTTCCAGAATTGTATGAAACATTATTTGCACTTATTTACTGTTCGTAAACCTACATATAGCGCGTCTTTTCAATTTGTCTTGCTATTATTAGCAGTCTATCTAGACTGACCAAGAAAAGTACAAAAAAGCTTATTTTTACAGAAAATTCTATTGTCAATATTTCCGAGAGGCCTTCTTCTATTAACAATTTCTCGCTTCACGCTGATAAAGTAACTGAGCGTAGTGAATATGGCTCTTTATCTTTACCACTGAATTTCAGCTGATCTTTTATGGCATGGAAAAATTAAATGACATAAGAAAAGTCTTCTAACGAAGTGGGGCACGACTGCGTTTAACAGTCTTCTGGGATACATTCCAGGGGTTTCCCTATATTTTATGACCCAGATAGAGCTAGTGTTTGATTTTTATACGCTGTGAAAGTAAATTTAAAAGAAAATGGGTCCTCTTTTATTCAACGATTTTCTTTGATGAAATGTTTTTGTTAAGTTTTAATTAAATTATTCATGAAGTATATTCGTAACGAGACTTTTATTTTTTCTGCGTGCGCGGTGTCTTTGAGGGTGTTCTTACCTTTTTAAGTGCTTTTTGAGTGTTATTACTCAATAATGCAAAAAAGGTTCACTTATTATAGTAGGTATTTTACGTTTTCTTTATACTTAGGGCCGATTTTTCAATCCTCAGATAAACAGACGGATAGGGTTTATTCAATAGATAGTAAAAATCAATCGTCAAATAGGCTTTATTGGTCGAATAATTCCCTTAACGGAGGAATAAATCTATTTGGCTCTTTGACGGCCAGATAACCGCTTGTTCCATTGATAAACGACGTTGGCGTTACCAAACTTGAGGTTAGTTTTCGTTTTTAAAAAGTGTACTTAATGAAAATGGATGTTTGCGATAATATTAGCGAAATAGCAATTGAGGATGAAGCCATAATTAGTAAATATAAGTATATGAATGAAAATAAAAAAAGAATATGAGAGAAAAGAAAGAATTTCAAGACCGAGTGTCGAACACTTTAAAGTGTGGGATTCATCTTTGCTTTCCATGATTATTTTAATACAATTAAACATTACGGAAATACAAATAAAAATACCACACAAACAAAAAAACAACGTCTCAACGTAAAAAAGGGACATCTGGCTGCCGCACATTGTTTTTTATAACATTGACAGTAAACAATGAAATAGCCCGTCCCGTTCTAACATTCGTTTATTTTGTATATTTGTTTCACCTCCCTGAAGTTAGCGTATTCACAGATATGATATTCGGTCAGGTAGTTATTCCTAAATAAAATAACGATTGAAAAACTGACAACGACTTATCCGAGGAACAAAGAGTCTAATAACTTTATTCTTTAGGTAGCTATTGGTTCTTTTATCTGAGGATTGAAAAATCGGCCCTTAGACCTTTAAGCATAATATCGATTATTTGGGTTTTTTCTTCGACAGAATTGATAAGTTTGATTAAATATTCAACATTTATTCCCTAATAGTAGGCACAAAAAATATATTCTATGAAAGATATTGTGTCTGTCTAAGTTAATGAGGTTTTAACTCTACAATGAAAACTTTAGGTTTTAGTAAACGGTTCATGATTTTTGGACTATCAAGAAATTGACACTAAAATACACAGATGCGATATTATTAGTTCAGAAATACACAAGACACACTACGTGATGTTACCATGATTAAGCCGCCGTAAAACCAGTGTTACAGTACAATATCTTTGTGCTGTATCTACAATCTACATCGCAATCTTATGTTCTTTATCGCACGTTCAATATCTATTAAATGTTTCTACTATCTGTTATCATCACGTAGTCGTTAGTATATAAGTTGCACCTTTGGATAATTATAACCGGACTATACTACATCTTTGGTCTCATTTATACCTAACCATATACTGCCAAGAAGTTTGGCAAATTGGTGACCCCGACGAACGAATACGCAGCAAGAAACATGGCGCAACCACCGTGCAAGGCGAACATAAATCAGCAAGGAACACTTGAAGTAGCTGCTGGCACCTCGGTTTTATCCCGCATTCCGGAATTTTGGAAAGACCAACCCAGATTATGGTTCACGCAACTAGAAGCCATATTAGCACCACAGAAGCAAGGGGACGAATACAAATACTGTACGGTAATAGCAAAGTTATCCAAGGAAGAAATACTACAGGTTAGTGACCTAATCACTTCGCCACCGACTACAGATAAATACAAAAACATCAAGGAACGTTTAATTGATTGTTACGAAGAAACAGAACAGCGGCAGTTTCAAAAATTAATATCAGAGACAGAACTCGGTGATCAAAAACCTTCGCAGTTATTACGTCAAATGCGGGTCCTCGGGAGAGGAAAAATCAGTGACGAAACAATTAAACTACTATGGTTCAGGCTTTTACCAACATCAGTTACTACGGTTCTAGCAGTTACGGAAGACATGGAAATTGACAAACTGAGCCTAATTGCAGACAAAATAATAATGAATTCAAAAGTAACCGAAATATCAGCTGTTAGCAACGACACTTCAAACGACAACAATACAGCATGCATTTTAACCCAGCTAGCAAAATTACAGATAGATATTGACGCAATTCAGCAAGGTCGATATGGCTATCGACCCAACACGCACAATCATTTCAAGGAACGTCAACAATTCCCGATTATGAGGCCGAGAACAAACTATAGAGGGGCTAATCGATTTTGTTACTACCACGGAAGATTCGGAAAATATGCAAGGAACTGCATTAAGCCATGCGGTTGGAAACCAATGACTTACGTTCGGAACCAGGGAAACGAATAAGAGCACAGACAACGGCGAAACTCTGTGCAATCCACCCATCCAATCGCCTCACCATTACCGACCGAAAAAGTGGTATGAAGTTTTTGATTGACACGGGCGCAAATATCTCAGTCATTAGCAAGCAACAGAGATATTCAATTTTACAAAATGAACAATACACACTATACGCTGCAAATGGGACTAAAATTAGGACTTACGGCGAGAAGACGCTTACCTTGAATTTAGGACTACAACGATGTTATAAATGGAATTTTATAATCGCCGATGTTACACAACCAATAATTGGAGCAGATTTTCTAGAGCACTATAAACTATTAGTCGACATAGCTGGTCGCAAACTTATCGACAAAGTTACAGAGCTGACAACGCATGTAACTTCAGAGAAAGCGGCACAACAAACAATTCGTACTATCGCAGTGGGAACGAATCCACGTATTACGCAACTTTTAAACAAGTACGAAGACATCACGAAAGAGTCCTCTCTACGCAATGCGCCCAAACATAAGATTGAACACCACATTATCACTATAGGACCACCCGTCGCAGCTCGGGCAAGACCATTACCTCCAGAAAAATACGACATAGCCAAAAAGGAATTTCAAAGTATGATAGAACTCGGAATTTGCCGACCGTCAGATAGCCCATGGGCAAGCCCATTGCATATGGTAAAAAAGAAAAATGGCGAATGGAGACCGTGCGGAGACTATCGAATGCTCAATAGCACGACAGTACCGGACAAATACCCACTACCAAGATTAACTGACTTTACATACATATTAGAAAATAAGAAGATACTTAGCAAGATAGATATACGCAAAGCATACCACTGTATTCCTGTTAAGGATATAGAGAAAACAGCCATCATCACACCTTTCGGACTTTTTGAGTACTTAAGAATGCCTTTCGGATTACGCAATGCGGCACAAACATTTCAACGATTCATGGATTCCTTATTTAGAGATTTAAATTTCGTATTTATATATGTAGACGACTGTCTCATCGCATCGGACAGCGAAGATTTGCATTATCAGCATTTAGAAACGGTTTTCAAACGTTTACACGAGAATGGAATAACCATTAATCTCGAAAAATGCGAATTTCACAGAAGGGAAATAGATTTCTTAGGTTATCATATAACGAGCCAAGGAATACAACCTACCGAGGAAAATTACAAAGCAATCATGGAATTTCCCAAACCGAAGACGATTCAAGAGTTAAGAAGATTTTTGGGCATGGTCAATTTCTACAGAAGTAATATTCCACGCGCAGCGGAAAATCAAAGAGTTTTAAACGAATTTCTACATGGTTCAAAAAAGAACGATAATTCACCTGTTCCTTGGACAACGGAAGCAGACCAAGCTTACGAAAAATGCAAGGAAAGCTTGAAAAACGCGGTATTAACAGCGCATCCTTCCCGCAACGCATCACTAGCGCTCATGACCGACGCTAGTGCTACTTGCGTTGGTGGAGTTTTACAACAAAAATCCGGACGCAATTGGGAACCATTAGGTTTTTTTTCACAAAAATTGAGCGAAACTCAACAAAAATATTCTACGTTTGACAGGGAGCTGTTGGGAATTTACATGGCCGTCAAACATTTTCACAGATTAATCGAGGGAAGAGAATTTACAATATTTACGGATCACCGACCTTTGACATACGCATTCTCCCAAAAACCATCATCAAACGATACACCGCGACGGGTCCGGCAGTTAGATTTCATTTCACAGTACAGTACCAACATCCAACACATAAACGGACGTGACAATATTACCGCCGATGCCTTATCTCGAATAGAGGAAATATACGTGCCATCACCTATCGATTACGCTGAATTGGAAAAATGTCAATCAACAGATAATGAACTTAGTAAATTACGTGACAGTAAAAGATTAAAATTCGAGAACATTGCGCTTCCGGGTTCCACAATAAACATCACCTGCGACACGTCTACTGGAAAAAGCCGCCCCTACTTACCAAAGCATTTTCGCAAACAAATTTTCGATACCATTCATGGTATGAGCCATCCAGGAAAGAGGACTACGAGAAAAATGATAACCCAAAGGTATTTATGGCCGTATATGAACAAAGATATCAACAATTGGTGTAGATCATGTTTAGCCTGCCAAAAATCAAAAATACAACGACATACGATATCACCTCCTGGTGCATTTATGACAGCGCAACGTTTTGAGCATTTACATATTGACATCGTCGGGCCACTTCCGATTTCACAGGGGAAGAGATATTTAATCACAATCATAGATCGTTGTACGTCATGGCCCGAAATATTTCCGGTAGAAGATATAACTGCAGAGACAGTAGCCAAGACGCTTTTCGAAGGATGGATTACTCGTTTTGGATGTCCATTGCGCATTACTACGGATCAAGGCCGACAGTTTGAATCAAGAATATTTGAGTCACTCTCTCGATTTTTGGGAATACATAAAATTAGGACAACACCTTATCATCCGCAATCCAATGGAATGATAGAGAGATTTCATAGAACTTTAAAGGTAGCGTTAATGACAAGAGGATCCAACGAAAATTGGTTAAAAGAAATCCCAACAGTTTTACTCGGGTTGCGGAGTAGCTTGCGAGAAGACACAGGTTATAGTTCAGCAGAGATGACATATGGAGCGCCAATACGACTCCCTGGAGGGTTTTTTGAGTCATCAGCAGCACAGTTATCAACGTACGAAGAATTTGTAAAACAAATTCAAAAGGACATCACGCAAATGACGTCAATTCCGAAAAGAAAAAACCATAACCAAGCTATATTTGTGCAACCCGAACTCAAAGAATGCTCACACGTATTTGTTCGGTGCGATAGAATGAAGAAAGCCCTGACGCCGCCGTATGAAGGACCCTACCCAGTAATTAGTAGAACAGATAAAACATTTTGCATTAGAATTAGGGATAAGGAGGCAGTGATATCAATTGATAGATTGAAACCAGCTTTCATGATCAATGACGAATCGAACTACGTGCCAGATTCAAAGAATTGCGACAGACATTCACACACGTACACTACACGATCGGGACGTAAGGTAAAGCCAGTGGTACGTCTATAAAAATCGCTGATAGAAGCAGGTTATTCGTATATGTATTAACATAGATCTTAACATATACCATTAATTCACAACTACTCGTAACAACAAGACATCTAAAATGGGAAATCAAAGTTCTAAGGACCAGATAACATACAATACGGACAGTTGCCTCAATCAAAACGAAGCGGACAAACTCCGTAACCTGATCCAGGAGGACTTACGGTGGACAAGA
This sequence comes from Aporophyla lueneburgensis, assembly GCA_932294355.1. Taxonomy (NCBI): domain Eukaryota; kingdom Metazoa; phylum Arthropoda; class Insecta; order Lepidoptera; family Noctuidae; genus Aporophyla; species Aporophyla lueneburgensis. The sequence continues at coordinate 6,467,529 of OW028758.1, read as the reverse complement.
AATGTTGCGATGGGACAGATTATTTTAACAATCGGTGCGATCCTAATTTATGGCATAGTGAAAGCACTGGACAGAAGAATGAAGAGTTTAACGGAGAAAAATAATAAACACTCGTGCAACAGCTAAGTCAAAGTTGCAGACGTCAGCAAATCACACCACAACAGGCGTCATCAAATTCCACCGCGTACAATAGCATTATTATTTATATTCATCAGCAAATAACTAGTAAGGTCTAGGTCAAATTTATATTGTAAACACTATTACCATAATATTTACTTTTTTTCTTTTAAAGGGGGGTGTACTGTTACAGTACAATATCTTTGTGCTGTATCTACAATCTACATCGCAATCTTATGTTCTTTATCGCACGTTCAATATCTATTAAATGTTTCTACTATCTGTTATCATCACGTAGTCGTTAGTATATAAGTTGCACCTTTGGATAATTATAACCAGACTATACTACATCTTTGGTCTCATTTATACCTAACCATATACTGCCAAGAAGTTTGGCAAAACCAGCAACAAATGCGTTAAAAGAGTCTACAGAACCGTGCAGGAAAACATCGTGATGAAACCAGCACGACTTATTAGATGAAACCAATTCAAAAACATCGACTAACCCGTCTTAAGCTGGGCCCGCGTCGTATTCTGTACCATGTAGCCCCCATTCTGTAGGTATTTCTCTTTCTTGCCAGAGTTGCGAGATTTGTTCGAAAGAGTTACCGTGACCCTAGTATATAGGCAACTGAAGAAACACGGGTTGGTTTTAGTCAATAAAAGTTTGACACGCCTGTTCCCGTTCCGCCCAGAGCGGGAAACGTCATTTAATGATTTTAAACCCCGTTTGGACCCTCGGGTCCTATGGGTCGATGCGTGAAGCGTGATGTTAATAGCCTATAAACCTTCCTCAAGAATTGGGTTTTATAATAATTTTTCAAATCCAACAGAGATTGAAACGTTCAGACAGACAAAATGCGGTAGGTTGGGGCTATGTTTTATATTATGTTGTTATACTGTGGTACTCTAATACAGTTTACACGAAAACGTGCTTACAACTGTACCCAAACGTTCCAATGTATATAAATGCACATACACCGGTATTAAAATATAACAATTTACCTTTCAAACGAACCCATACGGTATTTTTCCTACCCGAAAATGTAAATAAAAGACATAACATAACATTTTTACGCAAGAGAGCTTAAAACTTGCGTGCTTTCCATTCGCAAGACGCGCATTTTATTTTTATATCGCAAAATCAATTTAGCACTTGTCAAGCAAGTTTTTTGGTTCTTTGTTTTCTTGGTTTTTAGAGTTCTGTTAACATTCTCAACAGGATCTTTAACATGTGCTACCTAAATTATGAAATGTATGCATCACATACTCCAAATGCTTCTTATGTTACCAATTTTCTTTTTTTTTTTGAGTTTTTATAATTGTTCAGACACTAAAAAATTCATAGTAGTATCAATTGTGTGTGTTAACATGTGATATGATGTAGTAAAGGGAATAACAGAAACAGACAGTGAAACAAAAAACGTAGTTTATTTCTTATCTACGTCGTGATGATCTGTGGTCATTAATTTTACTGTGTGCTGTTATCTTTAACTAAAGAAAAGCTAAAGGCAGACAATAATACATACATATAAGTGGTTCTATAGAGCTGAGTTTCCAAATTTCACTGTTATGTTAAATTCAACACCTGGAACCTTTGGTTTCAAACCAATTCAAACTTGGCTGGTTTGATTTAGAACACATTCTATTTTTAGAGTGCAATGGAAAAACCGGCCAATCCGTTTCGTACAATCCGAATAAGCTTGTTCGTTTTTATTGCGAATGCGATGGTCGAAGTTCCGACGCAACATACGCGCCCACATTTATTTTTAAAATGTTTGCAGTCAAATTAGTTTCATCGCTGAAAACTCACGGCTCGCATCAGGCTTCAAATCGTTAAACCAGTGCGTTCCTACAGTGTCCGAGCAATGCAATTTGATTGAATATTACAGCAGGATTCGAAAGAGTGACTATGCCTACTGTAAAAGGTTTTTAACAGTTCTGGATACTGGAGGCTTCATGATATTGCTAAAAGCAGTAAGCAGGCATTAGGACGCAATTGCTTATCTTTCGTAATCATCACTAAGTTGCATTTTACGACATAGGTACGCGATATCATTTCCGAAACGAAAAATAAGCCATCCCTTCCTAAAATGCTGAATTGTTTGGTCTAAAAGAGTAAAACGAGCAGTAACAAAAATTATACTTTAAATGCGAAAAATACAAAGCTAAAACAGGTCATTCTGTAGTATCTGTTTATTTGAAAACTTCTCTAAACCGCCATTGTCCTTTGTCACCAGTCTCGTCGTCAAGTTGCACCCACGTAAACTAATAAATCTTGGCGTTAAAAGGGTTTATTCTGCAGCCTCAGGGTTAAGTCGTGAGACCGTCGCCGTAGACTTGGTAAAGTTTAATAAAAATACACTAAGGGAAGCGACTTGAGGTTTTTTGTTAGGTGCTCGTGCTATTGTCATGTAAGACGCTTTATTCTCCTGTTATCTTTTTATAAGTTTTTGTGAAGAAGGCATTGTGAATTGCTTCATCATCATAATCAGCCTAAGGGGAAATGGGCCGAAACCCACCGACACAGTGCGGGTTGCTAGATGGCACATGTGTTCGAAAATTTTGGTTCTAGGATATACCAGTTTCCTCACGATGTTTTCCTTCACCATTTTGAGAGCAGTAACCCACGACTTGCGAGTCACACGACTCGCAAGTCGTGGCCGACCACTGGGCTACAACTACTCTATTGTGATTTTTATTTTTGCAGATTATTTCAATTATGTTAACAATTGTTCATGGCCTTTGTATTGAGAATAGGTTATCACTGCTAGCAAAAACTGAATGTTATCACCGCTATGATAAGTTGAGGTTCAGTTTCACGTAAATAAATTCTCTAATCAACTGGGTGGGAGATGGTTTCAAGATTTCGGCATGTCCAAGAACCAAAAAAAATTTAAGACAGGTGACATTTACCAACCCAAGCCATAGTGGGCTCACATGGTAGATTACAGCCCACCCCCCACTCACCGAGAGGCCTTTGTCCAAGCACTGGGAATAATAAAGGCCGATTATTTATAATGAAAGAATACGTTTAAACAGTGATAATAATTATGTTCTCTTTATGATTAAAAAATTAAGAAACTTTAAGCGCGTGGCCAAAATCTGAATGACGGCCTCCGCCATTTTGTTTTTCAATAAATTCCAGAAAGAGCAATATAGCGACAGCTACAGGTTCGGAAAACCTCAATCGGTGCAAATATTCCAATCTAATTGGAACTTATAAATGTTCGACCCTTTTCAAGTAGAGGCTCTAGGGCCATGGGGTTCAAGTGCCCACTTAGTTTTCCAAGACATTGCCAAGCGGTTCATCGAAATTTCACGTGACCAGAGGGTTGGCCTATTTTGTGGCCAAAAAACGAGGCTTGCTATACAATGTGGCAGACAATGTTGACAGTCTTTTGAGCAATATTCTCGCAACGATGCGAATGTTTTTTTTTTTTTTTTGATACCTTGTGATGCTTTTCTTTTTTATATACGTGTATATATAATTATTTGAAGATTTCGTTTTTAAATTACCTATGTGAATATTTTAATTAAAAGATTTAGGTTTCGTACCTGAAAACAATTTCACAAATGCTTAACAATAGCACCTCTTTGTCAAAATCATTCGGGCACCAGTTAGTTCTTGAAGCATTGCAAAGTGCAATTTAATACCTGCAAATAAGTCCGGGACCATTCGGAGAAAAAGAAGCTTTGAAATTAATGCACAACAAATTCAATGGCTTTAAAAAAAAGATAGAATTGATGGATAGATGTTGCTGAACTGTACCTGATGTAATCTGTTACACGTTTCTTCGACATTCGCTGTAAGTGATAAATTTGCCCTTTGTCACCAGAAATCTTCAATCTTGCTTTCCGCATTTTTTCCAGTGATAGTGACAGTGACAATGACATCACCAATCTAGTTGAAATATTCATGATGTCCACTCTCTGCATGAAAACATACATTTCCATCAATGTCTATTTTAACATTTTTAGCCGACCACGGCAATGCAAAAAGAAGTATTGTGATTTTGACACGAATGTATGTATACTATGTATTTTCATCTGTTCCCTCATCAGTTCTTAACTACTTATCATAATTTGATAAATGAAGTTCGTTGGAAGCGTCTTGATTGTCCCCTACAGGCTATGTGACGTCACACTAAACCAGAAAAACAAATTTACGTTCCCCGTTCCAAAATGTTCTTTTTGTCAGTTTTGAAATGTCAAGACGAATGATGTTATAAAATATTGTGTGTGTCAGCTTCAATGCACGACTGAAGTTTGCTCCTTACGAACGATTATAAAATATATAGATTTGTAAGCATAACATAACGCATAAATAACGTAACGTAACGGAGAAAGGTTATTTTACTCGCCATCAATTTTTATCATCATTTTTTCAGCCGAAAGACGTCCACTGCTGGACATAGGCCTCTCCCAAGCACCGCCACCTCGACCTGTTCTGTGCCTCCCGCATCCAACGCATTCCTGCGGCCTTCACCAGGTCATCGGTCCATCTTGTGGGAGGCCTTCCAACGCTACGTCTTCCAGTACGCGGTCGCCACTCCAGAACCTTCCAACCCCATCGGCCATCTGTTCTGCGAGCAATGTGCCCTGCCCACTACCACTTAAGTTTGGCAATTCTTCGGGCTATGTCGGTAACCTTGGTTTTCCTACGGATCTCATCATTTCTGATTCGATCACGTAGGGAAACTCCAAGCATAGCCCTCTCCATTGCTCTTTGGGTGACTTTGAGCCTTCTTATGAGGCCCATTGTGAGCGACCACGTCTCAGTACCATATGTCATCACTGGCAACACACACTGGTCGAAGACTTTTGTCTTGAGACACCGCGGTAATTGGGACGAGAATATACCGCGTAGCTTCCCGAACGCTGCCCAGCCGAGTCGGATTCGACGATTGACCTCTTTCTCGAAGTTGGACCTACCTAACTGGACAGTCTGTCCTAGGTACACATATTCGTCCACAACTTCGAGTGTAGCGCTTCCGATCTTCATTGGAATGGGTATCACATGAGCATTGGACATGACCTTTGTCTTGTCCATGTTCATCCTAAGACCCACTCTTTCGGAAGCTCTACTGAGGTCATCGAGCATTGTACTGAGGTCCTCCATAGTCTCAGCCATGACTACTATATCGTCGGCAAATCGAAGGTGAGTGATGTACTCGCCATTGATGTTGATGCCAGCCCCTTTCCAGTCCAGAACCTTGAAGACATCCTCCAGTGCAGCGGTGAACAGTTTCGGAGAGATGACGTCTCCCTGTCTCACCCCTCGCTGCAGGAGGATAGGTTTCGAGGCTCTGTCCTGGAGCCGGACTGACATAGTGGCGTTTTCATACAAACACTTCAGCACTTCGATGTACCGATAGTCAATCTGGCACCGTTGGAGAGACTGCAGTACAGCCCAGGTTTCGATCAAATCGAAGGCTTTTTCGTAGTCCACAAACGCTAAGCAGGAGGCTCTTCGGTCTTCTGTATAACCTGCCGCAGCGTATGTATGTGGTCCACGGTGCTAAAGCCTTTACGAAATCCGGCTTGTTCGGGAGGCTGGAAGTCGTCAAACCTGCGCGCGAGACGGTTCGTGATGACCCTTGAAAACAGCTTGTAGACATGGCTCAGAAGTGAGATGGGCCTATAATTCTTAAGTAGGGTGTTGTCACCCTTCTTAAAGAAAAGTACCACCACACCTCTGTTCCATGCCTGTGGCGTTTTGCCCTCGAGTATGACGGAATCAAATAGCTTCTGAAGGGCCTTTAGAACGGGTTTTCCGCCGGCCTTCAGGAGCTCGGCCGTAATTCCGTCATCACCCGGCGCCTTGTTATTTTTAGCTGCTTCAGAGCCATCCTAATCTCATACAAGCTGACGTCCGGGATATCTTCAGTGTAGTGTCGAGTCAATCTAGCTCTCGGGTCTTTAGCCAGATTCATAACGGGGTTTCTGGTGGACGTGTATAACTGTCCATAAAACTTCTCGATCTCTCTTAACAGCTCAGGTTTGGCGGACACGACTCTGCCGTCGTCGGTCTTCAGTTTGGCAAACTGACTCTGCCCAATAGACAGATCTCTTGCAAATACTTTGGAGCCCTTGTTCCGCTCTATTGCGTCTCTAATACGTTCCGTATTAAAGAGGCGAAGGTCGCGTTTCAAGGACTTAGAGATCTGTCTATTTAGCTGCCGGTACTCGAGTGCAGCTTCTGAAGACTGCAGGATCACTTCGCGCCTCTGTTCCATGAGCTGTAATGTTGGATCTGAGAGTTTCTTTTTACTATTAGTACGGCGGGTCTTGAAGAACTGAGACCCGACCGTATGGACAGTTTCCACAAACCCATCGTTATAATCGTCCACGGAGCTCCCTAGGCACTCAAAACGGTTCTGGAGTTCGAGCTGAAAGCTCTCGGGGTTCTGAAGTTGGATCGGTGCTGGACGGAGCGTTGACTTCATCAGCGGAGATTTTTCCAGCTTGATATTGATATTCAATGTGCCTCTTACCATGCGGTGATCACTCCCGGTATTCACCGCGTTGATCACAGAGACATCATTGAATATGTGCATTTTCGTCGACATAATGAAGTCAATCTCATTTTTAGTTTCACCGTCTGGACTCTGCCAGGTCCACTTCCTGTGCTCGCGTTTTCTGAAGAAGGAATTCATCATAAAGAGGCCTTCCTTCTCCATAAAACTAGCCAGTAGGTGACCCCGGTGATTCCGACGTCCAACTCCAAATTGCCCCACTCGCAGCTCATCATCGCTTCGCTTGCCCAGTTTCGCGTTGAAGTCCCCCATGACAACGGTGAAGTGAGATTTGGTACCATGCATGGCTCTGGAAATATCCTCATACATGGTCTCCACCTCATCGTCGGGGTGTGTCGAGGTCGGGGCGTACACCTGTATGACCTTCAGCGAATACCTTGCGGATATTCTGAGTATAAGGAACGCCACCCTGGTCGACACACTCTCGATCTTCACAACGTTGCTCACAAGGGACTTATGGACGATAAACCCGACACCACCTTGGGACTGCTGGTCGCCCTCCCGGAAATAGAGCAGGTTTCCAGAATTTAGGATTATCGAGTCCTCCCCCTGTCTTCGGACTTCAGATAACCCTACTATGCCCCATCGTAACCTGCTCAATTCTTCCTCAAGTTCAGTGATCTTCTCGTCGGTCCGGAGTGTGCGCGTGTTGTACGTTGCCAGGTCCAGTTTTCAGTGATTGTGGTAGCCGGATCTCTTCCGGGGATTGTTAGCACCCCTTGCCTCACCGTGGCCTTGACCGCTACCATAGTCAAGGGTAGGTGGGCCGCCGGGCACTAGGGGCCGTTTTTTATTTGTGCTTGTCATTAATTGGGGGGGGGGGTTGCCATAATCGCCACGCTTGGCAGGCGGGTTGGCGATCGCAGTATGGTGGTAAAATACATGGAGAACGCTGCTACCCATTCTCTAGTTAGTCCCTTAGTCGCCTCTTACGACACCCACGGGAGGAAATGGGGTGGTGCTATTCTTTACGTCCGGCACCACACGAGACAATTTTTATACTCTGGCCTTATAATTATGAATATTGATTCTTAAGGAGTAAACTCCAAAAATCTCAAAAAAAAAAGATATAAAATACTTACACGAGTGTTCGTACGTACGGGTATATCTTAGAAACACGACGTCATACAAACACGAACAATACTCCGAAGTAAAAGTATTTTCAACAAATTTCTGGACCATACAGTATAATACGATGACGTTGCCCAAGGAGTATTCTAAAGCTTAGCTTGCGTATATCTCAATACCGGACCAACCTAGTTGCATCTGGGCGGATAAAAATTGTGAAGTCAATATTGTATATGAAAATGCAAAGCTGGTATAAGATTTTGCTTAGCAAAAAGATAGATAGCTTTATGAAAACAGTGTTGCTGTGTTCTGGCTTAAAATTGCCGGTAGAAATAGGAAAAAAATTTAACTTCGTTTTTAGAAACGGTGGTAAGCTGATCATGGTTTATCAAATTTCCACCACAACAGTTCCTACTTTAGAAGACTGTTTCTTTTAGTTTTTTGTAGACCACTGAGAATCTACTTTTATCCTACAAAGTCGTTCTTCGGAGATTAAATAATCCCTTATACGTGTGAGCATATTTTTATTTATGTGTGGGAGATCATCAAATGACTTCTCCCACTCTGGGCGAAGCGAGCGGGCGTATATCACACTTTTACAGACTAAAACCCACCCGTGTTCCTTCAGTTGCCTGTCCCAGGGCCACGCTAACTCTTTCGAATAAACCCACTCCTTGGCAGGCATCGGACCTAGAGGACCTCTTCAATACTGCTGAAATCTCTTTCAAACGTGTGCATCTGATAACACGTTATACAATAAATTGTAAACCTAGTAGGTAGATTTTTCGACACCAATTGAATCAGTACATCGGTTACCAAATTTTTACCACGAGAAAGGCCTATCAACGCTGTCATGCCTAATAGCGTCATCCATTCATTATTTCTGGAAGCTATTTTAGCAACGTCACTAGTGTGGGTATATAAATCACTACTTGGTAAATAGTGACGGGGATAATCCATCATGCATAACGCGTGAAATAACTCTCTCTACCAACACGCTTTTACACACGTAACACCATTACTCGACTACTGTATTTTCCTGTGTTTATGGATATGCTATTACTGTTTGCTACTGAAGATTTTATGTCTGAGACGAACTTTTCACCCGAACGTCACCAACTGAGTAAAGACTTGTAATAAAACCCGATATTACTATGCTTGACTTCGAAGATAAACCTTAAAGAAGAAAAGTCAATATTTTAAACAGAAAACGTAAATCTACTCACCAATTTGTATGTTACATATGTCAATATTTACCGTGGAACTTTGCAACGGATCAAAATTATTGCAATTCATTTAAAAGTTCGAGAATATATTGGTATTCCATTCATAATTCCAATTCTTCCATTCTTCCATCAACATAATTTTTCGAGCAGCTTTACAATTAATTAAACTGAATGGCAATTATTTGCACGTTCTCGGAGCGGAAGAATAATATGAATATAATTTGCACCTGTTTTTATGTATTTTGTGTTACCTTTCTCATATCACAAGGATTTATATATTGCCTATTTTAACTATTCCAAAAAAAATGTTATTATTCATTCTTAAGATATATGATCTTCAAACACACGTCACTTTGTCGTTTAAACATTTTGTGGTTTTCTTAATTATGATATATAATAACCATTCCCAATTCGCCATATACCACTCGAAATGCTCGTACCTACTCATTATAGATAATTGTAACTTCAAAATAGACTACATTAACTGCAATTATGGTCAACATTTGAAAGAAATAATCGTTAAAAAATAAATACTATTAATATTTTATAAATATTTTTTTTTTTACTATTTGAAAAACGCACCTCGAAATTAATCACCCATTAGTAGCATAAAAAATAACCTGTCATTAAAAATATCTTATTTCTAACCTTTTCGAGTTATATATAATATCAAAAGCAATTGTGTCCCCAACCCTTAGTCGACTACAAGGCTCATTTCACACAACGGTACAATTCAATACAAGGGGTAAGTATCTGATATTGACACGTTTAATCTGACGTAATGTCTCGAAATCAAACATGGCTGCGTACAAAGGCAGCCGTACCGACTGGTTGCCTAACACGGCATTGTTTGTTACTAATGTCACCGTAGACAAGGGTCTTGATCAATAGATGGGCTAGCAATATTTGATGGGTAGCTTTTGAAATAAACAGGGATATATCTATGTTAATAATCTGTATTAAGTGGATGCGATAAGTTATCCCGTGTTCATTCCGATCCAGCCGTCCCTTGCTGCTCTCTACCAGCAATGCCCTAATCCGAGGTCCTTACCCCATGGATGCCTTAATTTATTAAAGTAACCACAGGTAAGTCCTCTTAAGCAGCCCTCTGGTTGCGTGAAGAGTCGACCAGTTGCAGTTGATTAAAATATGATTCGGGACCATAACAAATATGGGTTTACAAAATTATAATAATGAGGATCAGCAATAAAACCCTCTTAGTTCATAATATAATCCCAGTTAATCATGAAAGAGTACTTCAATGGAATTTAGAGTTCAAGTATAGGACATATCATTTTAAGTATGTATTAACTGAAACACAAAATCAATCTATTCATCAATACAACCAACGACTATTTCATGATATAGTTATTCAATGGGATTATATGAACTTGTTTGTATTGATGTATCTAATAATTTTAATTTTGTAAATGCGTGCTTGTTAGCAATCGCGAATCATTATTTTGTTCAACATACAATCTGAGACAGACCTGGAAATCGTAAATAAGATAAGAAAATTAAGTACCAAACTGATACCGAAAGGTCCTTTAGAAATTACTCGTAAAGCAGACGAAATAAAGGTCTTCTGTAACTTTTTTAACTAGTACAACCAAGGGCCACGAGGCGTATATCTGAAACCAACACGTGAAAACTTCTATAAAGGTCACAAATCAAATATAGCCACACAAAGGATATTGTCAGTTCTTGTCACTATAGACGGGTCTATTTCAAGAGCCCTCAACTGTTCGATACCGTATAGATATAAGAGTCATTGTTTAATAGCCGAGTCTAGAAAGGATGCTAGAACAAATATTGTATTTCGAAACGAGATACAATTGTAATGGTAAAATGGTTGCAAAGCTTATTAACAGAAAATAAAAAAGTAACATTTAATTTTGGCTTATTAGTTTACTTGCCCTGGCTAATCAGGTGAATTAACAATTTTAAATAATATAATTATTTTCTGCAGCTGGCTTACTTGCATGTCGTTAAATTATTTGTTGGCAAACCTACAACTCCAAAAAATTGTATTAGACAATTGGCACGTCATGAATTTTATGCTATATAGAAACGCCTAGAGAAACTAATATATTTTTTGAGTGTGTCGATTCGGATGAGTAAATTTGTATGAATCGAATATGCCTTAATTTTGCTTGAACCATTGCTATATTCGCATGGAAATATGTCAGCTCCCAGTTGAAATTGATTCATATTGATGGCAATGGTAGATCATGGAATAATTATTTGTCACATATTTACAGAGAAAACTATGCACTACAAATATTATTTTTTTCTATTTACTTTTATCTAAACGATACATCAAATGGTTCTTATGCACCAAAACTACAACTTTTTAGAACACTAGCTTCTGCCCGCGACTTCAGCCACGTTAAATTTCTTGTTCCCTCGACCCTTCCCGTCGCATCGAATCGCCTACCCGTGCGATATTCCCCGTTTTTGCAACATTTTTCATTACTTCTCCGCTCCTCTTAGTGATAGTGTGATGTTATATAGCCTATAGCCTTTCTCGATAAATAGGCTACCCAATACAAAAAGAATTTTTCAATTCGGACCAGTAGTTCCTGAGATTAGCGCGTTCAATCAAACAAACAAACGAACTCTTCAGCTTTATAATATTAAGTATAGATTTTATAGAAATCTAATGTTCCTAGCTTACAAAATTATTTACCTCAGATTTCAGTTCCAAGTAAGTCAGTTTGGCAAAGCTTGCTTAACCCCAAGGGTCATGGGTTCAGCGATAATAAGCTCTAACAGAAAACAAAGCGAAGATAATTAAGGTAAATATGGTAGTTTGTTTTCAAACTTAATTAGTGTTAAGTTGAACCTCGGTGTTATAGTTTTACAGGTGAATTAAGAAATAAGTGCAGAGTTTCGTGTAGAGGCCAAACATTATTGTTTTAGGTATAAGACACATGTTTAATACAACTAATTGACAATTTGTCACATCCATCTTAAATATTTCATCCACATATTGGAAACAAATACGAAGTTGATAATTTTTCCATGCTCCAACACTCATTATCATCATTTCAGCCGTAAGGCATCCACTGCGTCATAGGCATCCCCAATTTGGGGGAATTTACCATAATCGCCACGCTTGGCAGGCGGATTGGCGATCGCAGTATGGTTGTAAAATGCATAGAGAACGCTGCTGCCCATTCTCTACTAAGTCCTTTAATTGCCTCTTACGACACCCACGGAAAGAAATGAGATGGGTGTTATTCTTTACGTCCAGCATCACACGAAACACGCGTCAACAATGCAGCACTGCGCTCAGAATAATTATTCATCATCTGATATGAATTAATATATGTGTAATATTTATATAAATATATTCCGTGTAATGTTAGTCATGTATACGTATAATTGTAACTAGTATGTAAATTAATAGTTCGTTTTAATGGCCGTATATTTTAAATCGATCCATTAAATCTTTCAATTTGAATGGATTATGCATATTCATTAATATGGAGCGATAACTAATACTTAATGTTATTTATTGATATATTGTTACACAGCTACTGACACGTTAGTGCCCATTTAAAATGTAATTATTTCGAAATGTATCACTCGGTGAATGCTAATTTGGACTGAACAATGCGTGCTGCTGTATTTCACCAGTCCGTTTGATGACTACAGTCAATATATGCGTGTAATGTAGGTTCATTTATCAGTCCTATTGAGTCATTTTATAATTCGAAACTCCCAGTCATGAACTGTTTTGATGTCTGAATTACTTACTTGCTTTTGTATTGAAATCAGTTCCAACGTTCCAAATTCTATCAAATTAGGGTCAGGGATGGGAACGATGACATATTGATTGACTTCAGCTGTCGAACATTAGGCTGCAATATGTTGGGATACAAGGACAAATGGCTATACTGATCTCCAATTTCCTATAACAGGGTCCCAATGGAAAAATGAACGCTATTTTTAAACCCAGAATGTTATTTTGAAAAAACTTCGATACTAGAGAGAATCCATAAATTATGTGTGTGTCTGTGTGAACATTGTCTGGTAAATAGGTAAATTTGAAGACTTACTAAACTTAATTTGAATATCTATGCTGTAACAAACAAAGGCTACAAACAAAATAACCTTAAGAATAACTAACACAAGTTAATGAAAGTATTCATTTGTATTCATAAACAAAAAACAAATGGATGAAAACATTCATTTGTATTCTTAAGAAAAAACACAAATAGATGAAAGAATTAATTTGTATTTTTATTAAAAAAAAAATTACCTACCAATAATTCACTTTTTCTAAATTTGGTACGAGCTACAAAGGATGACAAAACAAACATCTACCTATGACGAAGAAACTGTCAATGTAATACTGACACACAAACAAAATTACCTACTTGTATCATAACAAAGAAGGGCTTGGTCTCCTTCCGTTTACAAATTTGGTCCTTTTGTACGGGAAACTTGATTGTATTACCTTGTATACAATATATACCTAGTACTTTTAGTTAGCTGTTGTTTCCTTTCCTCATTTTCCTGAAGGAAGTAAACGTCGGGGTACTAGTGAAAGAACCTTTGTCAGTGATGAAGTTAAAGGTTTTAAAATCATGTACTTTAATATTTTATCATCATCTGCCTAGCCTTTTCGCAACTATGTTGAGTTTTCTTTTTGTTTGTGTGGATGGGGAATCATCAAAATGACGTCTCCCGCTCTTGGGCGGAGCGGGAGGGCGTGTAAACTTTTACTGACTAAAACCCACCCGTGTGCCTTCAGTTGCCCATGTGCCAAGGCCACGGTATCTCTTTCGAACAAATCTCGCGACTCTGGCAGAACTATGTTAGGTTGGCTTTTAGTTTAACTGGTTGCAATTGATTACCAGTATTTTACATGTTACAATGGCTTAACTGACTCCACATCTCAGTTACTGGGTGGACCCGGCGTGGTTGTGATGTTATTACTTAGCGACAAGCTCCTATAAGATCATATACTTTATATTTATTATTCTATCGTTAATAGATGCCTAGCCTCGTTGGTGGTCGCTTCTACTGAGCATGAGGTTCTGGCTTCATTTCCCAAGTTGGTTAAGTTACGTATAATCAACAAACCACAGAAATCAAATTCGCGTTTCATCATTATATTTAGAGGTATTTTAAAGAGTACTAACAATTTTGATTCTTTCCAAAAATCAGTATATATGCTTATTTCACTTGAAACCGAACATAATGATCGTCCATCCGTGCCAATATTAACTTCCTTGTTGACAACTGTCACGCGAGTTTCCGTTCGCATTAATTGCGACAAGTTACAGGATATCACTGGGAAATGAGCACCAATTCACCCAATTTACGTACAAATTAAAATGGTTTCAGCCTATGAACAGAAAATTTTGGCTGCGTCGAAACAAATAGTAATAATTCGACTAAGCTTTATTATTATTTTTAATAGGTTTAAGTGCTTGCATACATGCCTAAGACCAAACTCATGACAAACAGCATCAAAAGAAGAATACACATTGGGGTTGAGGAGATTGCATATGTCCAAGACTATATCTATCTGGGCCATATAGTCTCCTTTCAGGCGCGGCAAGACAAAGAAGCTGGCCAGCACTAACAAAAGATAGAATTCCGTCAAAAAGGGAGACTTTTGTCTTACAGTGGGACAATACAGGCTAGTTAGATTAGATAAGATTAGTGCTCGCAGGTAGACGCAGTAGAGATACAATCAGGTTTGGATCAGCTAGGAACTGGCCTAAACACAACACAAATTACGACATCAATTTGCGATAAATGAAAGAACAACAAAACCTTCTGCTAGGATTTAAATGCGTCATGTTATGACGATAAATTAAACTTTGTTTGCCCATAAATAACAGAGGAAATTTTATAGATCTAAAATAAATGGCGCGTCGGCAGTTCCCCTATAACAATTTTCATAAACAAACAATTCGCGGGCAACTCTTCGGCAAGTTATTATTCTACCGCCGTTCAACAGAAACATTTTCGTCTTTTATATTCTTGTTTTGATGGACAGCTATAATTAGCCCTAAGGAAAATTCGAGGCCGTTTCCTTTTGGAATATTGCTTTAGGAAGGTCGCACGCTTGCGACTGCGGGCTGGTACTTCGAGCAGAGTATGTAGATTTTGAGATATGTTCGTCGTGCGTGCGTGCGTCGTGTGATGTATCACAGTGTCTAGGTCATATCAAAGTTTATACATGTGCGCATTACTGTGAGATTGTTTGCGTAGTTGGTTATGATTGCGATTCAGATAAATAATTATGTAGATTGTCCATTTATTTACAAAGTCAAAGTAAATTTATTTGCCAAAACATGTGTACCTACACATACAAAAATTACAACGTGCATGCAGGATAACATAAAAGAAAATATAAGTTCAGACATGTTTGCCACATATTATGGCTTGCAAATATTAATTATAATCAGATTGTTAATCATTTAGGTAGTCCAGTCAATATTTACCTTGAATTTAGCAAACTGTAAGAAATTATGAATGTCAACAATAAAAATCAAAATAAAAAATAATAAAAAATCTATGTCAAAATACATGGTTCTGTCAGAAATTCATTAATATTATAATACCCTTTCTTGGCTAGAAATGACTTTAGTTGTTTTTTCAATTGTAAATTATTAAGCTCCCTCCAAATCTTCGGTAATTTATTATAAATTATGGGAGCCATGCAAAAAACACTTTTGCGCATAAGTGCAGTCCTACTACTATGCACAACATGATGATTGTTTCCCCTCCTTGTCAAATGTACTTGTATCTGCATACTAGGTACCTACTTTTATAATTACGTAAATAATATCTTGGAACTTGAGGTGAAACCATTTTACCAATCAGAAGGCTGACGATGTTTTGACCAAAGAATCAGCATTGCCATATAAGGTGGCAAGTTTTGACGCCTTGTGATTTTTTGCCCCCTTTTTTTAAACACCATGATACATATAAAAACAACAACAACATGGTTGGTACAACAACACAGCACGAACAATGGAAACAATGAACGTGGTACAATTTGGTTTTAACATTTTAAAATGTTTAAACCAAATTTGAAATTGCGAAAATATCTCTCGTAGGTAACAATTGCAGTCGTTAGTCTTGTCGGTTTTTGTAATGTTATTTAATACTATACAAAATAATAATTTGATAAATGATTGATGATTAATTGAACGTGTTAAAATTGATAGTCCTACTAAATAATGCATCGTTAGGACTAATTGAAATCCAATCCAACTGAATATGCATGCGGACTCATCTTTCATGGTTTTCATAATAAAGGCGGTTTTTGTTCGTTTGTATAATGTTCGAAGAGTTTTTTCACAGCCTATTTGAATTAAATTAGCTTTGATTAGTAATAATGCTGAGACTAGACCCAAAATATACCGATATTTTAATATTTGGTTTTAGGTAAATGACAATAAACTATAATTGAATT
Source organism: Aporophyla lueneburgensis (assembly GCA_932294355.1). Classification (NCBI taxonomy): domain Eukaryota; kingdom Metazoa; phylum Arthropoda; class Insecta; order Lepidoptera; family Noctuidae; genus Aporophyla; species Aporophyla lueneburgensis. The sequence continues at coordinate 6,451,135 of OW028758.1, read as the reverse complement.
CGAAGAGAATTGTGGCTAAGTAACAGAAGTCGATCGATAAAAAAATTAAGGCATTCGTCGAATTCAGAACCTCTCTCCCTTTTTTTACGTCGACACAGAGTCTTCTGGCCAAAAGTCGCAACAATGTGCCTACCTTAAAGAAATTAAAGACAAATATTGAACGACAAAGTATTATGTTTTCTTATTTCAGGGACTGAAATTATTTATCGAGATTTGGCATCATTTTCGGTACAATTGGTACCTAAGCTACGTTGTGGGACTCAATTTTGTATTGTGTTTTCTTGGCCTTTTGTAATTTTCCGGTTCACATTTTGATTGGGTTTGGAATTTTAGCAAAACAGTACATATAGTAGTATAGACACATGGTAGTATGAAATGAAACTCGGAATGCGATGATATAACAATTATGAATAGTTTATTACTACTGTCATAATTAGCATATAATGATCCCACTGTTGGGACACTAGCCGTGAAAATGAGTGAGAGAAATAGGCCGGTGGCCGAAATTCACCATACGGCACCGTTGCGGGTTGCCCAGTCTTCAAATTTTTGGTTCTTGGAAATACTGGTTTTCTCACATTTTCCTTCACCGATTCGAGAGCAGTGGTGATTAAATACACATAGTAAAGCGCCTGGTTTCGAATTAACGACCTGTAATTCATAAGTCGGGGCCGATACCATTGTATAGATATTCAGTTTTCATAAACTGCCATACTTGATGAGCGGAGTTACACTAAATGTAACAAGACCCTTCACCGTCATCTATGCATTTTGTAAAACAATTTTGTACACAAATAATTGTTATTTTTGTGTAAATGCGCTGTTTACGGTTGTGCAGTGTGTTCGGGGCTCGTGGCTAAGTAATAGGAGCGACAGAGGTCGATTGATCAGGTTAAATTAAATTAAATTAAAATTCATTTATTACAGATAACAGGGATCCATATTAGGTTAGTATTACAAAAACAACTTATATTCTAGTGTTAGTAGTAGTTAAAGGTAGGTATAAAATAAAATAAAATACAATGATGCACACTCCACGCAGAGAACGAGCAGGCAAGAAAACATGTTTCCTACCTGATCAACCTCCGGATAAAATGCCGAATATTTGGAGTATAGCTCTCCGCCACAGCTCTCAGGATATAGTTGAGCTACGCCTGCCGCGGTTGGTCTGAGGATGAGTAACCAACTTTAAATACCAAGATCGATCGGAAAGCATGTTCAACCCTTGATCCCATCCGTCATTCGTGGTTCATTGATAAACGTTACGGGTCTTCAGAAGCCTGAAAGTCTGGCATCCAGTCTTATCAAGGGGTATTGTATACTAATACAGTAACTGGGTTGTGGAGGTCAAAAAGGCAGTCGTTCCATGTAATATTTAGTATTTAGCTACATCTGGTTAGACGAAGCGAACATAGTTGGGAAAAAGCTAGGCATATGATGTCGGCTGTGCACAATGTCACATACGCAAAGAATTGTACGTTTATTTAAAACCAGTTTTCTAAAAAAAAAGTTTGAAAAGTTGGAACTCTGACCTTCAATAACTCGGTAGCCAGAAGGTTCCCAATTATGGTCCAGTACAAAAATAAATCTCATAATAACGATAAGAACAACCGACTCTTCGCTTCGTTAAGGGTGCTTTTACAAAAGAGCATTGTCTCTCAACTACATACTGAGACAAATTGACTGCGTAGTACCAGCATTTTATTGAATGTGCCTCCCTGCAGTACTGTTGTAGCTTTGCCCTAAGATATTCGTAGCCTTGAGGAAATATCTACGAACTTGGAAGGGCCGCATATACGAGGCATAGTGACATCATAAGGAAACTGTAAGAAAACCTACGCAATAATATTCTAGTGTCTAGGACATACTTCCTTCCATTCCGGTGGGAATGGAAGGAAGGAACCCCACCGCCAGAGGGACAATTCTAGAAGTTTTAAGGACATTCAAGGTCTGAACTCGGTCCCAATTTTTCAAAAATACTTCGTTTCCATACATTTAGACAAGTGATTGTTGCTAAGAAGTGACTACGACTACATTTTGAACGTTTTTAATTACGAGAATTGTCTTTCTGGATTCAAGATACAATATAGGACATCGTTTAAAACCAGATAAATACACCAATAGCTCAACTTTTATCATTATGTTTACTGCAGCGATCTAGTTATTTTAACTCCATTAAAGCACGTTAGAAGATACGCGATTAATAAAATTTGATAATATGCCGATTAGGTCCACGGGTTTATTTACTAAATGTAAGTAGAAACAGGTGTCGTGTTATCGTTTCTGCCTGTCCTGGTGAAAAGGCGTGAGTTTATTTAGTTTTGTGTGTGTAAATAGTTTAACTACATAATTTATATAGAGAATAGGGTTTGATGGTCCATTTAGGCTGTGCGTACAGACTGAAAGACTACTTGTAGGCTGTCGCTTCATGAAAACAAAGATGGCACCCACTTATTTACAACAAAACAGTCTGGAAACTGACATGTATGTATATCAAAAGACAAAACTACTTAGTCTAAAATATACTGTGATCACTGTGTTGACTCTGGTGTGCGCACGGCCTTAGTTATTTTGACACACTGACAGTTTTCCTGTTTGTCTAAGTTCGAGTTACAATTGGAGTGCTCAAGGACTTTGATGGAGAAAAGCCTCTGTCAATTATAAATTATATTATAACTAGCTTTTGCAGCGGCTTCGCCCGCGTGGAGGAAATTATCCCACGGAATATACTACCGGGATAAAAATGTACCCTATGTGTTGCGTCCTGAAATAGTTTCTCTATGCGCACGCTACGCGTAACGGAATGACATCTCACTTGACAATTTGACGTTGACACTTGACAGCTCTGTTAATTTTGCCGCTAAAAGAGGTCGGTCGCCGTGTTGAGTTCCGCGACGCGTTTGTTGAAATTAATCCCTTTAAATCGATCCGTTTGTGACAATTAGTCGTGATCCAATTGTATTAATTAACCGGTCGTTTTGTGGACAATCTGTCATGACCCGATGGTTGAGTGTGACGCTATTGTGAACGAGTGATGAGAAGACCGCATGCTGTGATTGTCTCCAGCCGGGTTGAAGCGGAATCTAACCTGAAGAATACTCATAACGTCACGACACGATACACATACACTCACTTACATACATATCTCCAGGTTGCCAGAGCAGTGTCCTTCAACCAACAGGTAAGTGTTTGATTTGATTGTTTGGCTCCGCGCACGGCGGACAGTACGCTAGCCACTCTTGTCTCTAGAGCCCCACGATTATAACTCTTCCACTGCGCACTCGAGATCGTATTGGGAGGCCTAGCCTGGCAGCGTACATTTTGGTATGCAGAGGCGTGGTTTTAACCTACAAAACCACCAAATTGGTAATTTTACAGTAGGCTAATTACTTGGCAGTCTCTATAAGGGAAGTAGTAATTCGCTGTAAATATTTGTTAATGGTAATTAATTGGTATTTGAAATAATTTGTAAATTTGTTGAGTTGAGTAACTCATATTGACGGGTAACCTGATGTTGCCAAGGTCAGCCGGGCTAATAAAGTGGATTGGATTGGGCTGTGGTGCAGCCCCTTGTTGTAGCCCCTTTTTGTGTCTGATCTGTGTTGTATTGAATGTCAGGAAGACATTAAAATATTGAGTTTGTACCATTGATATGGTTATTTGTGAAAATTAATATTTGAAAAATTATTGGCATTTTTGAGTATTACCATTGTTTTGAGTTGGAATAAAGGTTCATTATTGTTGTACCATTAACAAAGTGGTTTGTGAACTTAACTTTTGGAATTGGATAGAATTTGAATATTTGAATTGAATATCATATTGACAGTTTTGAACGTTGACATTGGTTTGAATTAAAATAAAACTTTATTTTTGTTAATTAAATTAGAACCAGTTATTTATTGTTTGAACTTTGTTACTTAATTATTTTGTTTGGTATATTGAATTGTATTGTTTGTGCAATGGCATACAAAGCGGTGAGAGAGGCAATCAGTGGATTGACCACACAGCTGCGGTGGTTCGCTTCAGCTGCAGCGACCGCTGAGCGCCAGGATCTTGAGGGGATCACTCTTGCTCGGTTCGAGCAGTTGAACTTGAGACTCGGCAACGTTGATGCTCTGCTCACCCGCTACAACCAGTACATTTGTGAAGTGGATTTGGAAGTGCTGGATCAGTCAGCACGTGACAAGGTCCTTGCTGACTACGACCAGATCTTGGACCTGGGGGATGTCATTGGTCAACGTGCTCGGGAAATATTGGAGAGCCGGACACCTGTCCAGGTCAAACCGGAGACCTCGGTTGTTTCAGGTCCCGGACTATTGAGTAGACTGCCTACTTTGGAACTGCCACATTTTGACGGTCGTCTGGACCACTGGTTAAGTTTCCAAAACCTGTTTGAAAGTTTGGTTGATGCACGCTCGGACCTCAGACCCGCCCAAAAGTTGGCCTATTTGTTGTCTGTCCTGGAAGGTGAGGCCCGAGTCTTGGTGCAGCATCTGTCTTTGACTGACTCAGCCTACCCTACCGCTGTGGAACTACTCACCCGGCGGTACCAAAATAAACGTTGTTTGGCTGACGTTCATATTGGATTGATTTTGGGGTTACCGGTCATTACTAGTTTGTCAGCATTGCGTACTGACCTGTTGAACCCGTTGGTGGCAGCGACCAACGCTTTAAAGCAATTGGACTTTCCGGTGGACCATTGGTCTTACCTTTTGGTGCACGTTGTGCTGCAACGGCTTCCTGCCGATTTGAGGGCTCGTTTCGAGCAAAAATATGGTGGGGATAGTGTCACACATCTCCCCCCATTTGATGACCTCGTCCAATTTTTGGAGGATGAGTGTCGGTTTGTGGACAACTCTGGCGTTGCCACTGAGTCATGCCAGCCGTCTTCCCGGCCACGAGACCAGGGACGGACTAGGGCTCGCGGGCCTGTTGATGGTCGCCCCGCCGCTCGTTTTGCTGGCACCCAGAGTCGTCCTGGTTGTGAGTTTTGTAGGGACACGGGGCATGGCATGACAACTTGCGCGGCCTTTTTGAAATTGCACGTGAGTGCCCGCCGCCGAATTGCCAATGCACGCCGCATGTGCTTCTCTTGTTTGGGGGCTCACTTCCATCGGGACTGCCCCAACCCCCGCCCTTGTAGAATTTGTGGGGGGTCCCATTTGGACATATTGTGCGCTAACGCGAACCACGCTGGCAGACCAGCCTCTGATGAAGGTTCGCGTACGGGGGGGTACCATGGAGTTGGTCACCGGGCTTCTGCCTCGCCGGTTCAGAACCGGGGAGAGGCCCGCAATTTTGAGCGCCGCACTCCACCCCCCGCGCAAGTTGATCGGGAGCCGCGCGACAGCCATTTGGTCTCCCCGCGTAAAGGCGATTACGCAATTGTTGCTAGGCACCGCTGGCCAGACCAGCACCGCCTTCCCTCCCCTCCATTGGCGGAACGTCCCCGGTTGGAGTCACGCCCCCCGCCATTCGGGCATCCGGTGGGATATGCCCTTCCAGCGATGGCGCGTGGCTCGGGACACCGCGCGGACGAGGAGTTTGAACTCCATCCTCGTCGGGAAAGACTTGGGTCTGGGTGTGGCGATCGGTCGCCGCCCAGACATTGTTAGGACATTGGCGCCTGCCCCGCTAAGGTACCCCTCAGATCGACACGGTTTTGTTGCCAACGGCATCGGTCGGGTCTGGGGGCCCACGGGGAACTCTGTTGTGGTCCGTGTCATTTTGGACATGGGAGCCCAGGGTTGCCTTTTGTCTATTGTTTTGTTGTTTTTTTGTATTGTTTTGGGCAAAATTGTTTTCTTGAGCGCCTTTTGACTGCGGGACTTGGCTGGGACGAGCCAATTCGGGAAACCCTGTTGGAAGATTGGCTCCAATTTGTATCCGCACTCCCAGTAGTCAACGAGGTCGTGTTACCCCGCGCTATCCTCCCCCCTGGGAGCTACACTGCTACCCTTGTTTGTGATGCGTCTTCGCACGGTTATGCAGCTGTTGTTTGTCTGCGCACCGTCTGCGCGACAGGCCAGGTGAATTTGTCACTGGTCTTGGTCAAGAGCAAGGTGGCCCCCCTCCGGACGGCACTGACCATCCCAAAGTTAGAATTGTCAGGGGCGGCGCTTCTTGTGCGTCTATTGAACCACGTTGCTCACACTTTGGGTGGAACTGTAGACATTCGGTTTTCTTACGCCTGGACGGACAGTCAAATTGTTTTGTGTTGGTTGAAGACGTCCGTCCACTCTTTGGAGGTCTTTGTTGCGTACCGAGTGTCCCAGATTCAAAATTTTGATACGCCTTTGATTTGGAGGCCCTTGCCTGGAGATTTGAACCCAGGTGCCGTGGCCTCACGTAGGTGCATGGCACCCCGCCTGTTTGCTTACCCCCTATGGTGGGGACCAGACTGGCTGACTCATCCCGAGGATGATTGGCCTCGATCGCCAGTCTTGATGTCGGGTCCTTTGCCCGGGCTCAAGGTGCTCGTTGTTGGAACAAAGGACCCTGAGTTTGTTGAGTCGATTTGGCTCCCTCGACAAATTGTTGAATTGTTGTTTTTTGTTGTTGAATTGTTGGTGACTGATCGTCACATTAAGAACTCGCATGCCGGTTGCAATGCGAAGTTGGCCATTCTGCAGCGAGAGTTTTGGATATTGTTGGGAGCCGTTATTAAGTTGAACCCCTTTTTGGACGATACGGGTCTTTGTTGTTTGGTTGTTGACGGTTGAGGCACTTAGCCTTCCTTATGGGGCCCGTCACCCCCTTTTGTTGCCTAAGGAGGGCCATTTGGTTGTTGTTGTTGTTTGGTTGTTATTGTTGTTTGGTTGTTTTTGTTGTTTGTTGTTGTTTGACCCGCCAGCCTGCCCCCATTGGGGGGGTATTTTGAGGCCGCGGTGAAAGCGGCACAGGGACTCTGGCGCAGATTGTTGGGGGACACCGTTCTCACCTTTAAGGAGTTAGCTACGGTATATTTCCGTTTTGAAGCTGTATTGAACTCGCGTCCATTGTGCCCGCTGTCTACGGACCTGAACGTCTTGGAGGCCCTGACCCCGGGCCATTTTTTGATTTGACAGCCACTTGTCGCCCTGCCGGAGCACCCTTTTGTCGATGTGAGCCAAAATTGGCTATCGCGGTTTCAGTTGGTGCAGCAGCTCGCTCAGAGTTTTGGAAGCGTTTGAGCTTGGAGTATTTGCACATCCTCCGGCAGCACGTCAGGTGGACTGATAAAACGCAACCTTGTCGGGATTGCCAAGTGATTAGCGGACGGGAAGGCCCGTCCGGGGGGGGGTAGATGTTGCGTCCTGAAATAGTTTCTCTATGCGCACGCAACGCGTAACGGAATGACATCTCACTTGACAATTTGACGTTGACACTTGACAGCTCTGTTAATTTTGCCGCTAAAAGAGGTCGGTCGCCGTGTTGAGTTCCGCGACGCGTTTGTTGAAATTAATCCCTTTAAATCGATCCGTTTGTGACAATTAGTCGTGATCCAATTGTATTAATTAACCGGTCGTTTTGTGGACAATCTGTCATGACCCGATGGTTGAGTGTGACGCTATTGTGAACGAGTGATTAGAAGACCGCATGCTGTGATTGTCTCCAGCCGGGTTGAAGCGGAATCTAACCTGAAGAATACTCATAACGTCACGACACGATACACATACACTCACTTACATACATATCTCCAGGTTGGCACCAGAGCAGTGTCCTTCAACCAACAGGTAAGTGTTTGATTTGATTGTTTGGCTCCGCGCACGGCGGACAGTACGCTAGCCACTCTTGTCTCTAGAGCCCCACGATTATAACTCTTCCACTGCGCACTCGAGATCGTATTGGGAGGCCTAGCCTGGCAGCGTACACTATGTGTTAATCCAGGTCATAAACTATATGTGTGCCATCGTTCATTATCGCAAATATAAAAGTTTCAGAAACAATATAAAGTAGGTAAAGTAAGATTGCTTTAATTTTCGAAAATACACGGAATTTATGGTTTTGGAAATTCTAGAATTTGATCGAGAGTAGCTGTATAGCAACTATAATAAATAGGTATAAATAATATGTTATGAAGTGACTAGCTAACATTACGCCAGTATTCTCCGAAGGATAATTTAGAGGGAATTTTCCACATTTTCAGCGGAAAACCCAGGCTAACACTATCCGAACAAGGATCGCACCCAAGGTCACCCGGCAGGTCGGCAGGTGTAAGCGCAACATGTTGGACTTACGAGCGTATATTATACTAGCTTTTTCCCGCTACCTCGCCCGCGTGGTTGTCAATTTTTTTTTTGCGTTAGTTTTCAACCATATGCCTAAATAATTAATTAAATGATGTTTGCTTTGAAAATTAAGGACTTTCCACGCAACTTCATCCCCATTTTCAGCTCTTCGGGAGTAGAATTTTCAAAAACGCTGATATACGCGAAACAGAAAACTGACGGAGTTTCAAATACTAACTTCCACCCCAAAATATAAACTCCCGATAAAGGGTTCCAAGAGTTTCCTTAAATCCGTTCTTAGCTGATGTCTCCTACTTATAATCAACCTCTATGCCAAATTTCATCTTCCTAGGTCTAATAGTTTTTGAATTTTGCAATTAATCAGTGAGTGAGTATGAAGGAGTGACCTTTCGTTTTTATATTATTGTATATAATAGCGTACAATAGTTGCATTTAGCGTCGAAAAAATTACAGCTTAACAATAAAATGATTCTACACATTTATATTTATTTTTGGAACAAGCACAGTACACTATTCTGAAGAGAACCTTGTCCTCTACACCAAACGCGAGACAAGTAAACGACCTTGCATTATCTAATTAACACTGAACAAACACACCTGTTTTAATGATATTGCTGCAAATAGTTTGGATTTCTGCCCACCTCGTTAAACAAGAGGTTCGTTAACATAATAATAAAGAAGACTGTTGTTGGTTTATCAGAAGACTGTTGTTGGTTTATCTAACATCGGAAAAGAACACGGCTTAGAAAATGCCAGAATTGAGAGTCTTGGTAAATTCTTTACCGTTGTCGGTTAACTACTACATTTATGTTTGTCATTTTTTAAAAGAACAACCATACTTTATTCGATTTAAGGACCGATTCTGGCGATATAGAATCGATATTCATATGAACATTAAATGAGTAGTGCCTTTTAGGATAAATTAATCAAAGACATAATCTTCTGAGAGCTATATTTATTGCTACTGCTCAAATTAACCTTATTTCTAAGGTCACTCTTAATTCCAAAACCAACGAAAGGTTACTATGAAGTATTTTAGATCATCGTACTACATATTTTGCGAGAATTCATAGCAACAAAAATAGAATGATAAATTGGGTGTGACTAAATGAGCGTGGTCAAGGTCATGAGTTAAAATTATTATAATTTTACAAAATTACACGCATTACTAAAATTACAGTGCATGCATACAATTAACATTGTCCCGCCGAAATAAAATGCTTATCGTACACACGGTTGTAGTGTCTTAGGATCTGTATTTAAGTGTTTTTTGCCACCGACTTCCGAAATTTAAGATATTTTTCACTTTGTAGTGTTTTTAAGGAAGTCAGTTGTTATTTTTTTTAAGTTTTTATTTTTAACTTTTTAGTTATTCGTCCATTTGTCATATAATACATTTCCAGTTTTCGTACTTCACATTGTATAGGCTTTTCGTACGATAAGATGTCAGCTTATACTGGAAATTTATAGCTTGAATTGTGGCCGTGCGTACTTATTGACTGAGGTCCTCTATCTTAGGTATTATTAGTAACGAATAGATAACTGCGATTGATCTAATTACTCATGCATAACCACATAAATATTGCTACTGAATTTGACCTACATATCAGTAACGGAAGGAGCAAGGATAAGAGATAAGACCAGAAACGACCTCGACATTTAAAGTACTTATTCATACAATGGAACGCATGTCAGTGGTACCTTAAACCAGGATAAACTGGCTTCTTCATCATCACCACAGTTAAGCAGAGGACATAAGCTTCCTCCAAACATCGAACGGGTGGCCTTGTGGGCCTGCCAACGATACGTCTTTCAGTACTAATCGCCACTCCAGAAGTTTTCGGCCCCATCGGCCATCTGTTCTACGAGCAATGTGCTCTACCCACTGCCACTTGAGTTTGACAATACTAAGGCCTGAGTGGGTTATTCTACGAATCTGTTCATTTCTGAATCGATCGCGTAAGGAAACTCCACGCATAGCCCTCTCCATTGGCCTTTGGGTGACTTTCAGCGTTATGAGCGGTCTTCTTATTCCACAGAAACTCTGTACTACGCCAGCCCATCCTTGCGGACGACTGCACTGCCAAAGGATGCTGTGGAGCATAGGCCAGGCACAAAATCAAACGTGTACTAGGTCAAATTAAATTTCCTACGATGCCAAGATATTTTTACGTCCAAGCGAACGTGAACTTAGTGGCAACAAATGGACCCTAGTATGTAAATAATAATTTAATGAAGCACTGACTGGGTCAGGTCCACTCAAATATGTGTGGTTCTTTCCTCAAAACACCATTCCAGACAATGTACATGGTCTTCATATAATATGACTAAGAATATGTCTAAACTTCGAGAGACTTACCTCTGAGTTAGTTTCGGCCTTTCTTCTCATAGTAGTCGGATTAAAAACACCTTATATAGGTTTTTTAAATATGATTGACGTGTAAAAGAAAAACGTTTTTACAAACCTACTACTTGAAATAAATAATTTATAATTGTGCACATGCTATATCCGCATTTGCGATTAAACTCACGCACATGCAATAAAAACTTCTGATATTACTAGGATTGCAATTAAAATTCAAGGACAGACTGGTTTGGGAAATTGTCACTCAAATTGTCATTCAGAATAGTTTGAAGGTGTCTATTCTTAGAGTTCTATTTGAATATTGAAATGATAAATCTTTTTGTAACAAGTTACTATGAATTAAAATTTAATTCAGCTAAAAAGGCGATTAAGTGGTTTATAATGATATCAGTCCATCTGCATAGGTTTTTGTCAACTATATGGAGTTGGCTTCCAGTCTTACAAAAATGGAGAAAAGCCTATATAACAGTTATTGGATAACACGATAACCTTTTTTTTTTTTTTTTTTTTTTTTTTTCAGGATGGGAAATCATCAAATGACTTCTCCCGCTCTGGGCGGAGCGGGAGGGCGTGTCAGACTTTTACTGACTAAAACCCACCCGTGTTCCATCAGTTGCCCATGTGCCAGGGTCACGGTATCTCTTTCGAACAATCACGCGACCCCGGCAGACACGATAACCCTTTGTTAAAAATGGTTGTTAGACTTTTCCGTTTTTGAACGACCGTCAAAAGACTGAGTGTAACGACTATTACATTTTTCATTTCTTCCTGTGGGTGTCGTAAAAGGCAACAAAGGGACTTACTAGAGAATGGGCAGCAGCGTTCTCTATGTATTTTACCACCATACTGCGATCGCCAACCCTCCTGCCAAGCGTGGCGATTATTGCAAACCCCACCAAATTGGGGGAAGCCTATGTTCAACAGTGGACGTCTTAAGGCTGACATTATGATGAAGATGGTGTTCGAGTATACTGTCTAACATTTACTAATAGCAGACGGGCTTAAAATAATAACCGCACCAAACAATACATTAAACTGCCTAGACCATTTCTTGAAGGTTGGGATTAGCATTTAAATTTTGTTGTTATTAATTTATACTTTAATATCGACGCGTCCCATAAGATGTTTGTGCATTTTTTAAATTAACTGGGTATGTCAAATAATTACCTAGAAAATACTTTGTAGAGTTATCTATCTACCTACCTGAAGGAGTTCTTCTTGAATTCTAGTCTTAAAAATAAGCACTATATCGATGGCCGCACAAGTAATTTTAAATTGATGTTAGCAAAAGACATTGCCTATTTTGTTAGGAGATATGGGCCCCTAGAAAAAAAACGCGGGCAACGGTGGTTTTAACTTGGTTTTGAAGAACAACAATTACCTTTTTAGATCCTGAAATCAATTTTCAGTTTCTCACCCTAGTTTCAGAGAAATGTAATTTTTAAAGATGATGAAATTGAGATTCCACTTATAAACAATTTGAATGATGTATTGATTTGACAGATTAATCTTTCTACTCTCCTCGCGTTCCGAGTTACGCAAAATCGATGTATGTAAGCGCGCCAAACAACCCTTCCGTAGAGCGTGGCGATTTCTTGACGCGCTAAAAGCGATGTTATTGTGATTCGGAACGCGGGGTAGGTGTGGCCATGTTAAATATTTTGTTGATCGATTCACCAAATCGATTTGATAAAAGTCGATTTTTAACAATTGTGGTGTGACCGTTTTGTGGTAACTTTTGTTAGTGTTGGTATTTTGCTGTTTGTGCAACAGTTGTAAACAGTTTCTCTTTTTAAAAAACAAGCTCTTGCTTTCTATTTACATAATCAAAGAGATACTTTTGCATATGATTTATATCATTTACTAAAAGTGAACAACAATTTCAAATCGAAACGTCAATTGAGATATCATCAAACGTTCATTTTTAAACGATCTAGCCAGTTTTAGTTGGCCATATCATGAAATGCAACTAATTCATGAAATGGCTAGTCACATCATATAGTAATCAATTCTACGATCTGACCACGACATATGTATATATCCTCAGATTACAATTCCTACGTGTTGTAGTTTATTTACTACCTATTTCTATTTTTTTTTATTTTAGCCCGCCCGCTGCTTATTTTAATGCGCGATTTGAATATACGTCTAATCAGTTACATGAGATCTAGATTATGACCGGAGACAAGCTATTGTAAACATCTCCGGTACTTTTAGTCGGCGGAATAGTAACATATCGATATTTTTAATCGATTAATACCATTTAATTGACATAATCTGTGGTCTATCTTGACAAAATTCAGGTTAAGTTTTAGTGGCAGAACTACCTTTGATTCAATAAAATAATTATTAGTTACGGTTTTTAATGCTAGGGTGAAAGAGATGTTGATAAAATAAAATTGGACTTATAAAATTACGACTTAATTTTTGAGAAGTAAATAGTCTCTGCCCGGCACTGAAAATAAGGGGCCCATCGGCGGGCAATGTCTTTTCTGCCATCAACCTCAGACCATATAATTAACATATCTATTAGGAAACTAGAATACATACGTCTATAAATAAATGAAACCACACCCATCAATACCGAAGCTATTTAAAAAAACCAGTTCAGAGGCGTCTATCAATATCCATTGCCGAACCGTTGCCGGCACGTACGCACTTGACAACATAAAAAATATGCATTCCTTGTCATTTTGTACCGACAAATGCGGCTAAAAATAACCCAAAGTAACAGTTAACTGGAATAATTTAAGAGACAATCGCGATTCGAATGTATAAGAAGGCAAAACTTTTGCTTTTCAAATTTTAAGCGTAATAAATATGCGCATACGAATTGTAGAATGACGTAATAACTGGTAATAAGTCAGGAAATTCGTACCTCCGTTTGACTCGCGTAGTATTGAATTGGTGAATATTGGTGTACGTTTGTGGCTAAATAATAATAATAGTCGCATGAAGTCAATGGAAGGTTAAGCTACGCCTGCCGCGGTTGGAACGTGGATGGGTGACCAACTAATACGTTCGAGACTCCTCCGAGCCTTGGAAAGCAATTTAAGCCGTTGGTCCAATCTGTTATTCACAAATCTTTGACAATCCTTACGGGTAGTCAAATGCCCAAGTCTCCCAACCAGTCTTACAAAGGGTTCTCGTGCTACCCGGCAGAAACTAGGTTATGGAAGTCAAGTATGCAGTCTCTTTTACTGGTATTCAGTTGCATGCGGGTATTTGGAAGCCGACCCCAACATAGTTCAGAAGCTCGTAAGTCTCGGCTGTTACCTCTACTTAGTTACATATGTTCACTTTGAAATAAGAGGTACTATATAAACATACAAACAATAAAAAAATAATTAAGAAATCACAAAAACTTATTACAGCAATAACATTCTGTTGATAATAATTTTATTTATTTATTTATTCACACTAATAAGTACAACCGTATATTTTGTTACAATAAATCCTTAACTTAGAAGTTAAGGATTTATTGTATTGCTCTTAGCATGTAACTGTTTTTGTCCCTAATAAATAAAAAGTAAAAAAACAGCTTACAGTAAGTATTCCAAGACAATGTTATACACACGAATTAATTATCTGTATATTATAAAATATACTTAAACATAAAACTTAACAATAGACCTACAACTAAAAAAAAATACAATATTTTTTTAAATTTGTATGACTTCTTCATTGCACCTTTGTGCTCTTGATACAAATTTCAGCAGGCTATTGAACACATCTTCCGACGGCATGTTATTTATAACTCGTGCGGTTTATTATTTATAATAAATTATAATAATGTCTATTACCACCGTTCTATCTCTGTAGCAGATAAAATCAGTATATTGGCGTTAATTAATTATAATTGATCATTAAAAGTTTGGTCTTAATGAGTAATAAATATATCATTAATTATGAATTAATCCGACACCCAGTAATTAAAAACATACACATTTGTGTCACTATTGAATAATCTTCTGTACACAAGTTGTCAAATAAAATAAGCGTGTCACTACAATGACATAAATCGCATCTCTCTTACCCGCAACATCGTTAGTCGAGTTACGGAAAATTTTATTCACTTGCAAACTGAGGTGGTAAAACGAAGCGAAATTTATTTCATTCTGACGTCTCGTCTCTAGAAATTAAAAGTCCAGCGAGAGCGGTAATATTGTGATTTTGTAATTTAATCTGCATTTACATTTAAAATCTTCAATGTAATTTCTTCAACGGCGACAAAATGCACGGTTTTATTACGTTACGATTAATAATTGTCGTAAATTGGTGTATATTTTCAGACCAAAGCACAAAACGTCAAAGTATAAAACGTTATCAATGCTCTATCGAATACCGTTAGGGTTTTGAAATGTATACTATATTATATACTTATTACTATTTGTTAAAATATTATAAAGATGAAAAGTTTGCTTGGTTGAACGAGCTAATCTCAGGAACTACTAGTTCGAATTGAAAAAAATATTTAAGCATTGGATCTTCATTAATCGAGGACGCTCATAAGGTGTATAACATCACGCTAGGGCCCTTTGGAGCCGAGCAAAATTAAAAAGTTATGAATACGAAGTGCTCGCACGGTCAGGCGATTCCCAACTCACCACGTCGTATCGCCGCCGACGAAGTCGCGGGCAGACACTAGTTACCCATAATACAAAAAAACCGGCCAAGTGCGAGTCGGACTCGCGCACCGAGGGTTCCGCACAAACCTGTAGGTATCCTCGGTTTATGCATAAGGTTTATGTTTATGAAATTAAATGTTTTTTTTTTAATTTTTCTATTTAAGTTGATTGAATGAAAGGTAAATTGCGGTTTACGATTTATGAAGTATTAAAAAAACTACTTACTGGATCTCGTTCAAACCAATTTTCGGTGGAAGTTTATATGGTTATGTACATCATATATTTTTATTAGTTTTATCATTCACTTATTATAGAAGTTACGGTGGGGGGGGGGGGGGGACAGATTTTACCACTTTGGAAGTGTCTCTCGCGCAAACTATTCAGTTTAGAGAAAAATGATATTAGAAACCTCAATACCATTTTTGAAGACCTATTCATAAATACCCCATACGTATGGGTTTGATGAAAAATTATTTTTTGAGTTTCAGTTCTAAGTTTGGGGAACCCCAAAATTTAATGTTTTTTTTTCTATTTTAGTGTAAAAATCTTAATGCGGTTCACACAATACATCTACTTACCAAGTTTCAACAGTATAGCTCTTATAGTTTCGGAGAAAAGTGGCTGTGACATACGGACGGACAGACAGACAGACAGACAGACAGACAGACAGACAGATAGACAGACAGACGGACAGACAGACAGACATGACGAATCTATAAGGGTTCTGTTTTTGCCATTTGGCAACGGAACTCTAAAAACGGTGTGAATGATAATAAGGTTAGGAAGGAGTTGACTACCGAGATGACGACTAATAGGAAGAAAAAGTAATGTTGCGCCGACCGATAAATTGAGTTAAGGCCAGGAGAAAGATTACCAGCCTATTAGTATTTTGGTACTTACTAGAGAATGGGCAACAGCGTTTTCTAAGCATTTTACCACCATAATACGATTGCCAACCCACCTGCCAAGCGTGGCGATTATGGCAAATCCGTCCCAAATAATAAACCGATCAATGTACGTCATTCGGCTGAAACGACGAAGTATTTTGGTATTGTGTACAAGTGAATATTAATCTACCTTTAACACTAATGAGGTGTCATATCGTAAGTAAAACAGGTAGGGGTGTGAAACTTAATCCCCTGTCAAACCCAGTAGTCACTCAATAATGTCGTGGATATGTCGAAAACTGAGAAATCTATGGCATGATTGGCACCTTATTATCTGTTACTAGTGATCGCCCACTGGTCGAAAATCGACCGTATTTCATTGGAATAGAAATACATTAGTACCTAAATGAAAAAAACATATATAATTATAAATATTAAAAAAATATGGTTATATTTGACATTTAGTAAAGGGATCCAGAGAGTTTGACATTCAGTGAGACCAAGGAACTTAAATCCCTAAAGACAAATAATATTAAAAACAAATATTCTCGATATGATCATAGATTTTAAAAATGAAATAGGTTATATATCTATAAAAATATTTTTTACCTATGGTTATACTTGACATTCAGTAATAGTTAGGGAGCAGGTGACCAAAATTTCGATATGATCAGCACACAAGGCAGACGTTATTAATAGTGATAATTATACCCTAAGAAACATCAATGACCTCGTCTGCCACCATGGTGGCGCTGCGTTGTAAATCTACAACGTTTCAATAATGTTTTAAAAAAAGGTGTGCAGCAATATAGGACCTTAATTGATTGGACTAAATCGATTCGTAATGATTTGAGCTGCAATCCACCTCACGTGAAACGTGTCCAAATCATATACCGAAATGCTCGCCAGCTCCCTAACTATAAGACTATAGACACAAAATACAGACAGATATTGTCATTTGGACCATAAACAAAAGAATATCTATGCATGTGTGTATTAAATACACGGTAATGAATAGTAGTGTGTGTAACGTGTTATTTATTGAAAATAATATATTTTTACGCATAATTTAAAAAAAATAGTAGCATTCGTCACTTCTTCTCTGTATAAACTATAAGTGTGCGAAATTTCATACTTCTCCGTCCGCCCAATTTTCGTAAAAAGGGATCCAAAGTTTTCGCTTCACGTATTAATATATAGATACGTAATCAACGATACGATAGCTCAATTATATTAATACTTTAATACCACATTAATTGTGGATATCTATTTACTTAATTGTAGGATAGAGAGGTTGTGAGTAATTAAAACTCTTGGGTATGAAACATTATATTTACAAGTTTTCTCATTCTTCAACTTAAAATCCACATTGTTCAAACAAATAAAAAAATAACAATATAAACATTTAAATTAGGTACCCGCTTAATAAAGGCTCTACGTAGCCGCGAAGAGATCCTATCTGCTAGTCTTCAGAATTCTGTTGCAGCTGCCACGCATTCTGTAGATCAGGGATACCGTTTTTTTGTGGATGACGGCATGAAAGCTATCAGTGCGATACAGCGATAACATCCCCAATGCACTACAGAAGGAAGGCAGCCCCAACATCATCCTGAAGATGTTCTTATACTGGATGTGCAGGGCATCCAGCGATCTTTTGGTGTGACTGACCCACAGATTTCCCTACGTCTGATTTTTCTATGTCTGTATCATTTTGTTTTGGACAACTAAGTCCAATATACACGGTAAATAATACAGTGTTTCTTTGACTTTGTTTTAAAATCTCCTATAATATTCCCGAAAAATTCCCTAACGTCATCATTCTATTTATGTGTAAGAAAATGTAATTTCCATAATCTTATTCAAATTGTATCTCACGAGCTAAATAAAAATACGTGACAGCAAATTCCACAAAGGAAATAATCCCAATATTATGCCTATTCAATATGTTAGATAAAAGAAAAAATATTATTATAAAAAGGTAGGGTTGCTTCTCACAATTTTCCGGGGCTTCTCATAAATGCGACTACGAAACGTAATAAATGAAAAGTTCTCGTTTTTATGTATTGTAACATCGACTTGATCTAATCCTAGCGAACGTCGAGTCGGATAATTCTTTTGTTGGGTATCCGAGAGCGATTTGTCTGTTGATTACTTTTATTTGAAGAAATGAGATGAATGGGAAAATATAACGAACATTCCGTAACTTGATTTATCACAACGGTATTTTTTGTTTACGAGAGAAATATCTAATAAAATCAACGTTTGCTGGTTTTTTTTAAATCAAACAACAGTATTACAAAAGAGTTATATTTTCTTTGTCATGTATCTACACAGTCAACTCTTATAAGATTAGGTACGGTAACAATAAGTGAAATATTCACAAGGACAATTTCCCTAAATATTCATATAATTCCGGCAGATACATACAAGGAAAACATCGTGAATACTTCTTAAAAGGTTTAGGTATTCAATTCGTTGACTACACAGATGCCAAGAATCATAATAGATGTACATATCTACCGGGATTATATCTATTCGGTAAAGATGGGAAGTCACCTTTATAGGTTTTATCTGTTTCGATCCCATATCAGATAACCGAAAGTGTACTTTAGCTACAATTGTATTGAACGGATGTTCGAATGAGATCCAAAATTAAAATATATGCCTTTTGAAATATTCGTAGTTTGTCTCACTTTGAGAGCAGGGTTGCCCCAGCGGTAACGTAGGTAGTAGGTCCGAACCGAAATTATTTCATCACCACTGCTCTCAAAACGGTGAAGAAAAACAACGTGCGGAAACCGGCATATCGTAGAATAACAAATTAAAAGACGGATGTGTCATTTACCCGTGGTGGACCCACTCCTTCTCACTGAGAGGAGGCCTGTTTCGCAACAGTGGGAACGTTATAAGCCGATTAATCCATGTCTCACTTTTTGGTTCAATGAAATATACCTATTATTTTTTTCTATAACTCATAGGTATATTACGTAAGTATGGGAATGTATGTAATGGAACACTTCCTTTTAAGTAAAAACCTGAGCAACAATATAGAACGATAAGAGCCTCATCAATCGCAGGTGAAAATCCCAAAAGAAACGATTTAAGTAGTTTCCTGATTGATTGATCTGTGCGGAGTAAGAAAATATTCCAAGCATTATTATCGAAACAATGAAGCGAGATTAAACCTTGAGAATTCAGGGGAAGAAAATGTTTAGTGGAAAGTGGAAAAGGAATCTGACAAAATATTAAACAGTGAAATCATATAATTTTGGGATGTCTCCTTTATTTAATTACAATTATATCTATCAGTAATGGTAAATTAAATTATAACCCAAGAAGACGGTAAAATTCGTTCTTAAATATATTTGAAACACAATTTTCCGAATTGAAACATTTGATTAATATTAATAATGATCTCAGAACACTTAAACCGAAGTTACAATTATTTGATCCTTATATCTAAGGGACTTACTAGAGAATGGGCAGCAGGGTTCTCTTTGCAGTTTACCACCATACTGTGATCGCCAACCCGCTTGCCAAGCGTGGCGATTATAAGAAAACCCCCAAATTGGGGGAGACCTATGTCCAGTAGTGGACGTATTTCGGCTGAAATGATGATCCTGCCGTAATGTTGACCACGTGACTGAATTCTGGTCGAAGCTTTGATAAGCACTATTTAAATCCACACTAATATTATAAATGTAAAAGTACCTCTGTCTGCCTGTCTGTCTCGCTTTCCTTCTAAAACTACTGAACCGATTAAAATGAAATTTGGTACACAGATAGTTTAGAGCTTGAGAAAGGACATAGGCTACTTTTTATCCCGGTAGTACGTTCCCGCGGGATATTTTCCGACCTCCACGCGGGCGAAGCCGCTGGCAAAAGCTACTAAAAAATAAGTATACAACAATAAATTACACACATTTAAATCAAGTATGTAAAGTACGCAATTAACATCTGTAATATCCGAACTCAATTGGCACATTAAATTCTGATGGCTTATCAGTAGATTTACAAGTCATACCATGCGGATATTACGGATTATATCCGAACATAAAATCGAGAGACCCGCCCATTACATTTGATGACATATCCGTAATCGAATCTGTAAGCGATATATCACATCCCTTACTCTATATACGTACATAATATAAAAGGTTTGTACCCAGACGCTTATGTGTTGAAAATTAGTGAAATAGAAAAGGGAATGTGTAAAGGGGAAAATAAAATCTCTGAAAAAATACCTTCTTAGTAGTAAATTTTAACACGTTTTTATTAGCATAATTATGTTAATATGTGCCTATGTAACGGAACACTTTGAACATGATTGTGACCCCCTTGAAAACATCGAATTAACTCGAAATTTGGCATACTTATTAAAAATTAATCTTATACAATAATTTTATAAATGTGTGCCATTATCTCTCACCGGGGTTACCAGGATAGCAAAAAAACTGTCTTCGAAAACTACGCTGACATACGTCACAAAAAAATATGCGAAAACTACGCTGACATACGTCACAAAATTCGAAACATCCTAAAAAATAGAAAATAAATAAAAATCAAAATTTTTATAAGTACCTTACTTTCATAAATGAGAATATCATAGTAGAGGTCAGATAGGCAGTCGCTCTATGTTAAAGACTGTATTCAGCTGCATCTGGTTGGACTGAAAGCTGACCCCAACATGGTTGGGCTAGGTAGATGATGACCTGCATTGAGGAAAATGCGTTTTCAAAAAATCTTTCTTTTAAAAAGTCCTCCAAATACCTAAATTAGAATGAATTATCTTTGTTTAAAAGGTTTTGCCCTCGTCTTGTTCAACATTTGACCAAATTTTGGCCGTATTTATATATAATGAAAACAAAAAGTTATGTTGTGTAACATGTCAAAGTAAACCGCAAAATAGAAGCCACCCTGTGTGGAATACCTACAACATGTCTTGTCCAGAGTCGAGTTTCCTTTGCTTTTGTTTTACGCTTTTGTACAATGGAAATGTCAACTACATACAGCGACTTATAAATAGGTTGTCAGTAGTGTACACACATTTACCAAATCACGATTTTACCTTTTTTAGGGCTATAAAGGTTTTTGTACCTTACAGTGTTCAATTTGCAAAAACAGAATCAGCGCACTAAAAGCTGTTGTAGTTAAGTTCTGCTCAAGCTGAGACGATTTCTGGACACGATGTTTGCGTGTCAAAATGACGCGTCTTTTCATGTTTTATCTATTTGGTACCCAAATGAGGAAACGTGTTTTTTGAAGGTGAAGTTTTGCTTTGCAATTGTAAAAACAAAAAGCCGCAGCAAAAGAAAAAATCCAAATTCAAGCTTAAAATTTCGAACTCTCAACTCGATTGCCATTGCGACCCTACAGCGCATCCTTTTTAGGGTTCCGTAGCCAAATGGCAAAAAACGGAACCCTTATGGATTCGTCGTCTGTCTGTCTGTCCGTCCGCATGTCACAGCCACTTTTTTCCGAAACTATAAGAACTATGCTGTTGAAACTTAGTAAGTAGATATATTTCTGTGAACTGCATTAAGATCGAAGACTTGCACTTGACCTTTTTTTATTTTTGTAGGACATCTCGTAGTTAACCTGAAACAGTTTTTACTACTTAAACGGATGGTGGCCCGGCGAGTTCTAAAAAGTTATCTCCAGCCGGGGCTTATTATTCTTAAAACTAAACCGAAAGCGCTAAGGGTTACCCCGAGGGGGTACGAACCTCGGCTTAGGCAATCACTGGTGGGGGGACAGCAAGGGACTGGCTGGATCTGGGTTAAAATGATTTAGGGGCTAATTTAAAGCTACAGGCGCAGCATCGCGGGCTGGCTCTTGCAAGGGTCGGGAGGAACTATTAAGTCGGGGTCGCGACGACGAACCTCGGCGGCGAGGTCGGTACGGTTTGTGTATGTGTG
Organism: Aporophyla lueneburgensis; assembly: GCA_932294355.1. Lineage (NCBI taxonomy): Eukaryota > Metazoa > Arthropoda > Insecta > Lepidoptera > Noctuidae > Aporophyla > Aporophyla lueneburgensis. The sequence goes on along the minus strand of OW028758.1, from coordinate 6,429,106 downwards.
CTTTTCTCATTGTACTGGTCTCTTTTCGACTGTCCTGGAGGAGAGTAGTGGGATCGTCAGGATCGGATAGAACGTGCCGCGGACGGCGGACTTTACTGATACGGGAGGGGGTGTAATTGGCTGCCGCGACAACCAGAGAGTTGCGGTGGGATGCGGCCCTATCGAAGAAACGCTTCGAAGCGCGTTTCATAAACTGATGGATAGTCGGGAGCTTGAGATCTAAGTGGAGATTGATATTCCGAACAAACCAAGGCGCGCCTGTGGCTTGACGGGGAAAACGGTTCTGAAGGGTCTGCATCCTATGGATGAATCGGGGTTTAGCGTGTGCAAAGACTGCGCTTGCATATGTCATGATGAGCCTGATACAAGCGGTGTAAATGCGCTTCTTACACTGAAGCGACATTTTACTCCGCTTGTTCAGGACGCAATGGAGCCTACCGAGAGCGAAAGCGGCCCGCGAGCGGGCCTGCTTTATGTGCTCAGAAAAGGTGAGGTGCTCATCGAGGATGACACCTAGATATTTGGCTTGCTTCCCCCAAGGGATCTGCCTACCGAACATAGAGATGGGCCTATGGGGGAGGGGGGGGGGTGATTTCGTCGCGGTCGGGTGTAAAAGACTGCCTGACTTTTATCGTGATTTACTTCTATTCGCCACTTCCTGAACTATTCGCCGAGCTCGTCGACTGCGGTTTGGAGGTAGCGAACCAGCGCTTTGTCACCGTATCCCAAGAAGTAGATGGCAGTGTCGTCTGCGAACAGAGCTAACTGTGCCTTTCTACTTCTGGGGATATCGCTAGTGAACAGCGTGAAAATGAGGGGAGCTAGTACAGAGCCTTGAGGGACTCCTGTACGGATCGGGTGAGGAGAGGATTGCACTTGACCGGTTTTCTTATTATTTTTATAGCTAGCTACATAGATATTTCATGTAAAATACTAATATTTAGCTGCGTCCGGTGAGCCTGAAAGCCGTTCCAACATAGTTCCGACTATGGTAGGCTAGGCCAATGCCGACCACAACATAGTTGGGAAAAGGCTAGGCAGATGATGATGAGGAAATCAAAAGAAAACGCTTACATATATGCGACTATCTGAGCCAATTCGATGGTACAATCGGTGCGAGCGAAAAATACAGCGTGGGGTTAGGTTAGCAGACGCAGAAACAGACCTTTATCCTTGCATAGGTGATTGATTCACATTGATAGATGAATAGTGCATTTCACTACCGCAACTCTTTGCAATTCGATTTCGTAACTGCATTTTTCTGCATCTGTATATTAACGGCGTGAACTGAATCAAGTTATTTATTTAGCCATATTATTATACATATATATTAATCTCGCAACTGAAATCGAGCTGTCCCGAGTATCAGTTATAAGAAATAATAAATATTTAATTTTGACTTAATTAATTAATGGAATCCGGTAAATCAACGCTTCGACGGAAAAAGATCGCGATGTATGTATGACTGCAATTAAATAAAATTACAGGGAATCCAGAAATTTCTCGATGATCACAAAATAATTTACGTAACTACGAAATTCATTGAAAATGAAAATGATTTTCTCGATTACAACAATACCATACCGTACTAAGAGCTTCCTTTTATTAGTACGCAATAGTCATAACTCGAAAGGGCTTCCAATAATCATAAAACCTTTTGGAATTAGACACGTAGTACCTTGAATGGAAGAATAAAATGGAATGTTGCGGTCAATAATTAATATGGAGCTATTCGGTTTTATTAGTAAAAGAGCTTATTCTGAAAGTGCTCACCCAGGAAAGTATCACTATCATGCTTATCTTGCCACCAAGCAGCATTGTTGTGTTCTGCTTATAACTGTATGGGGTGGCTTTATATTCGCCCACGTCTCAAATTCATTACCTTTTATTCTCTAAGCACAAGCAATTAATTACATAGAGATTTAATTCCAGTGTTATCAGTTTTTTGGACTTTAAATTCTCAGAATGTAAATTAGTTGTTTTAGGATTTCGTGGCTAAATAATTACCCAGATGACAGTTGAGTTTGACAGTTGTTACGAGTAGTCTTAAGCCCGAAATTCGTACAACTAGTCTTCAAAGGGGTGTCATATTACCCAGTAACTGGGTTGTGGAGGTGAGATGGGCAGTCGTTTCATATAAAATACTGGTATTCAGCTGATCCGGCATCCATATAAAATAGTCAGTAGGCCGTTTGCCCATTAACTCCACCCCGATCTTTGCTCAAACCAGCCCACGCCACCGAACCTGTAGCCTTAAATTCAGCCCTAAGTAATAATAATTTCTATCCAACCCCTCCCTTGCTGCCCTTTCACAGCGATAAGCTGCCAACAACAGTGACAATATTTTTTTTTTTTTCGGAATGATGTAGTAGATGTCAATAAAAAAAAACCTATTAAGTATCCTACTTAGTACATAATAAAGCAATACGTATCATCTTTTAACAAGTTATCTTTTCCTTTTCCTTAAGAATCGTTTGTCTTGCCACTAGGAATAATAGACATTTACAAGTCAGAAATAACGAGTGATCTCTCGGCCGTTGCTTGCTTACATTACAATTGCTAAATTCAGAATGAGATGCCCCATTACTACACAAAGAGCAAGCAGTATTTGGAATTTTGTGGACAATTTGTTTATTTATGTAGACACTCATTTAAATACGATACTCAGTATTATTTTGCGTATTTTATAAAAACCTTTGTGTTCTTAGGTTTTTTTATCATAAAGGTCTATATAGGAACCTATCGTTTTTTTACGTTGGTAATCAAAATCAAAAGTCATTTATTCAAACTAGGCTGAGAGTCAGAACTTTTTGAACGTCAAAGTTACATAAGACAGTTCTTCAAAACGCCGGCTCGTCACCACTTTCTAGTACTTTAGCTGGGAAGAAGAAGTGGCGCAACAAACTCCCCAGTAGCACAGCTGTCTGTTAAGTTAGAAGAACTTGTTTCTATACAATAACATGGAAGTAATTATGACAATTCTAAAGCTACAAATTGAGCCTGTCAAAGATATGAACATATAATTTAATATATTATACTATTTGACAACTCTAATACACCACCGTCAAAGATAGCAGTAGTGTTAACCCGTGGTAGGTACAACCTAATACCGTGTTTTTGTTTTTTGGGTAACAAAATGACATCTCCCGCTGTAGGCGGAGCGGGAGGGCGTGTCAGACTTTTACTGACTAAAACCCACCCATTTTCCTTCAGTTGCTTATGCCAGGGCCACGGTAACTTGTACGAACCGCATCCTTAGCAAGAACCCTGTACCCCTAGAAAAGTAAGGCTAGATTTAGTGATATACTAACGCAGTAGGTCGCGTTCCATCGGTCACGTGTCACCACGTCGCTGATGATAATTAGATGCGTATAGTGTAGCACCGACCGTTGTCTGCGTTTGCACGGACTTAAAATTATCGCGATTTTCAACTTTCGATGCTAAGCAGTGCGAGGCAAATTCAGTTCCCGAAAAAAAATCACCGCAGAAAAAACACGCCCGTGCGAACCGGCCAAGCTCTAAACCCAGCTATTTACTGGACAAAAATATTGTAGTAGGCACATCATTTCCTGGTTAGCATTAAGTTAAACAATATATCTGACTACTATAAACATCAGTAGAAACATGAGCTCTCATGCATTTTTCATTCAATACATTTATACGTTGGCCATCGTCGACTTCTCGGACTGTTCAACCTTACGTTGACCCTTACTTTTATACCAGTCATAGTACAGAAATAACTTGTACATTGTACCTTTATTTATTTATCTACGTATTTAATTTATTCATTGTTGAGAATTGTATATTTACAGTTTGGATTTATGGTATAGAACTTTAACTTTTTTTTTTGTGCATGGACAATGGATATCCCCATGGTATTTCCTTTATTTAATTGCACTCTAGTCCTTTTTACCTAATATACACATATCAATACACTTTCTGCATACATCAAACTTAACTAGTATGAAATAGATTTCTGTGCGTTACAAAAACAGAAATTATAAATGCTAATAACAAGACGTTTAACCTTCAGAGCTAAAAATAACTTATATTATACACCAGATGTGTCGACTAACTACTTCTTTCTTACCTAATATACTTAAACGAACAATACCCGTATGAATATACAATAATAGACATGTTTTTAACCGACGAAAAAAACGGAGGAGGTTATCAATTCGAAGCGTATATATTTTTTTTTGTTTTTTTTTTTTTATGTATGACAACGCATAAGTTTTTAAATAGTAGTCCGATTGTAATAATTCTTTTTTATTGGAAAGGGTATCTTCGAAGATGAACCCATATAAATTTGGAAAACAAAATTGAACCCTAAGGGTCGGAAAACAGGGGCCGATTGATTGTTCACTCACTGATTGCAATGTATAACCACGCATAACTTTATACAGAGTAGTCCAATTTTGATAATTCTTTTTTCATTATACATTATGCCTTACCAAGTATTATTAGTTCATTTAAAGCCACATTTTTTTTTTAATAAAAACTTTTTTACAAAAAATTAAACCGCCGAAAAAACTGAAAAGCAAGACTTTTTTCGGCGGTTTATTTTTTTGTTAAAAAGTTTTTCTAATTAAAGTCATTCAGTTACCACATTTACCAAGAGGTATCGTGTTACCTAGTGACTGGGCTGTGGAGTGGAGGTCAGATAGACAGCCGCTCCATGTAAAATACTGGTATTGAGCTGCATACGGTTAAACTGCAAGTCGACCCCGATATTGTTGAGTAAAGGTTAAACAGATTGAATTAGCCAATTAGTTAAGTTTTGAATAATTAAATACATATTATATTATGATGATGTTCTAAAACATTATTTCAAGTTTTAAAATGTCTTGGCGTGCCACGCTTTGCCACGAATTCGAAAGGATATTTTCAAAATATCATCATAATATTTATTAAATTTTTGATGTCCTATTGATTGCACAATCCGTTTTATTTTCTTATTTAAATACGGATAGGTAAGATACTATTTACTTATATGAATGACATTTTGCACAATAGTCTACTTGAACGATAAAGTATGGAAACGAAACCATAGAATATCAGTCGAAGTTAGAATCTAATAAATGGATGTGCTGTAACAAAAACTTAAATACAGACTTCCTTGACAGTTATTAAGATAAATATAGTCAAAAACATAAATGTAGTAATTATCATCTGCAAATGAGTCAAAATAATCTACATTTTGTTTAATATCTAAACATAGATTGTATCTATTCTTAAAATTTTGTTACAATTATGCATTTTATGTATAACTCGTTTGCAATGGTCTTTTAAATATAGTTAGGTAGTCTTGCGTGTTATATGATTTAAAATAATAACGTAATAATATTTTAGTTAAAACAAAGATATAAAAGCACATTACATCTCAGAAAAATGTATAGGAATTTAAAAAGGGGCTTATTAGTCGATTTGCAAGAATTTACCCGCCCAAAATAGTCGAATCGACACTTTTAAATAATATATGATTTTGTATAGGTAACTTGCACAACGTTATTTAATTATTGCAGCTCCAGAAAATCGTATTAGTCAATTGGCACATTTCGAATGATATGCACTTTATTGCATAATATTCAAAACATGCTAGTAGCCTATAATACGAATTTCTGGATTTGACGATTACACATATATAAATTAACTTCATGCGTGTCCTCTACAGGAAAAAAATAATATTTAAAAGAGTCGATTCGCCAGATTCATGCGAATAAATTCGTCCAAATCGACTAATTAAGCCAAAAATATTCATCGAGTTAAAAACCTTAACTAAAACGATTTTCGATGTATTATTAAATAGAGGAACAATTATGAAGCCAGTTTTATTAAATCTATTTAAAAATTAATTTACAAAACAGATCATAAAGAAAATTCAATGTTTTTATCGATCCTCGTAAATGCTATGTAGATGCTCAATCAAATATCTATTTTGGTACTAAACAACGACTCTATGACATCATTCATCTATTTCTGTTACATCTTGCTTATCATTCTGCTAATTATAGCTAGAGATTTAAACAAGAAACGCCTTCATAACCACAAAAGCAATAAGGAAGTGAATACAGACATGTGAGCTGTTTATAAGAATATTGTTGTAATTGCAGAAACATATTAGGAGATAATGTTATAGGATAAGCGGCCGCACACATTTACTCGTATGTAAATATATACTTGAAGGTGACAAGGTTAAAAAGAAAACAATAATTAGGTAGGTACAACGATTTATACACACTTAGGTGCAACACTGAAGGAGTCCGCTAGGACTGATGCCTGCCAGGGCCGCGAGATTTATTCAAAAGTTTAGTAAAAGTCTGAGACGCCCTCCCGCTCCGCCCAGAGCGGGGGACGTCATGTGATCATTTCCCTCCCAAAAACAAAAAACGGTGCCGAATCTTTTATTCCACACCTAAACTAAAATAATAGTACTATTACAGTAACCGCGAAAGAAAAAGGCAACTGATGCTTTAGATTTGTCAAACTAAATTACCTCCAGATTGCCTTGAATTTGGCGTAAGTATGATAAATTTAGTTCGTCGAAGAGGCACCGACGAAAATATTAGTTCATCTAAATTAGACAGCTTTTATTTATTTTCGTCTCTTTCTTGTTTCATTAGAAGGAAAAAGGTAGCAATAGCCGTATTGGCGTACAACAGAATCATCGTCAATGTTATACAGAAATAGTTTCTACACCAAAGTACGATTACATATTTGTTAGTACTTTTTCTTTCACAGGCTTTCCAAGTAATTGCTAGTACTTAGTACTAATAATTATATTATGGGATATAAACAAAAATAGACCTTCTCCCAATTGTATAAGATTCAATACCACAATTCTGTAATAGCTCTCAACGCAGTACTACAAAACCCTGCAAGAGGGCCGTGTATGAGAGATTACCGCCTACTTTCTCTCATAGAGAGGCCTGAGTCCCAGTGCGAGCATTATAGCCTTATTATTAGTGAGAGTACAATAACAACATCAAACTATAATGAGCCATAAGTATAACGTTATAAGCCTCAAAATGAATGAGGAACAATTGATTATGAAAATTTATTATTGGAAACCACGTCCATAATATGGGATACTAAAATGCGTTTTAGTATAGAAAAGCCATAATTTTCCCGGAACTAAGGTAGATAAGTAAGGCAGTAAATTAACCCATTAACGCCGAGGTGATCAGAATTTTTACTAACTTTGCAATGTGTTTATTTATCATGTTATCGGACCAAAAAAATAATGCAATACCTCTATTCCGACGCAAAATTTGATACTCTTTCAGAATCTGAGCTCAAAATGTCGATTAGATACTGAGAAAAAAAATACGGCCGATTAAAACGTGAAAAACGTGAACATTTTCAACAAAAAAAATTTTCGCATTTTTTTTTCACCTTGATACCGCAAAGGTATCTTAACTTTTTACTATGATCAGAGGTGATCATGGCACTCGAACATTAAGAGGATTTTTTTTTTCAGAAAATTTCGTCGACGCATTTTTTCAAAATGGCGGCGAGAATGAAAAATCTTAATCTATCGTTTTCTTAAAAACTATAAACTTTAGAACAAAAAATTTGAAGAAAAATTTCTTTAAATTAGTCGAAGAACACTCAATTTTTGTTAATTTTTTTTCTCGGTATCTACATTTTGAGCTCAGATTCTGAAAGAGCATCAAATTTCGCGTAGGAATAGAGATATTGCATTATTTGTTTGGTCCGATAACACACTAAATAAACACGTTGCAAAGTTAGTAAAAATTCTGATCACCTCGGCGTTAATGGGTTAACAATATTCTTCGCATTGTATTTAGTCACAACAGAAATAATATTATAAAATCATTGTTCACCACAACAGTCATTAGATAATGTATTGTCTTGTAAAGGATCTTGTGACAAAGATGATTCGTAACGGCCTCCGTGAATAATAAGTTATAAGTCATCGAATGTTGATGATATTAACTACCAGTCATCGTTTGTATCGTCCATATAAATCATCAATTTATTACAAAGATGATCTTATAGACAATTCATTAAACAATGAGCCCTAAAACGGACCATATTTTAAGGATTAAGGATGGGACTAAAAAGTAATGGTATCTATAAAGGGAGTCCAAAATATGGACGTGACCTCAAAATTGAGTCAATTACAATTTTATTATGGTTCGCTATAAATGTATTTAAAATATTGTAAGTACCTATGTGCTTTGCATTTTAAAAATGTATACCTAATTAGGTACGGTAATAAATTTACCAACATACCGCTCAGAGTATTAGGTGTTAGAATACCAAATGTTCTGTTAAAATCTCTTTAGTTAATGTCGCCTGGTGTAAAATATCATTAAATTATAATTTATTTTATATATGATAAATAATTCAACGTTTTCAAAAGCTTTTTATATCGTTAATCGTACAATATGCAGTCTACCGGGAATCACATATTGAATGCATTGTTTAGGCATTGAACTTTCAGTTTGTATGCGTGGAATGAATTCCGCAAATTCACAATAATACCGTACATATAAGGTGTATCTATTCATACGCGAAATATTTTAAGGGGTACACCTGTAGGTGGCAAAGAAGCTATAGAAGCAAAAAGAAAATTTTTATCTAAGCGTTTTTGAATTTTCGTAATTATTATAATTTTAAAACTACTTGAGACGATTTGCATAAAACCTTTACTCCAAATTCTATGAATGACCCGCCTGACGCAGCGAGGGCGACGACCAGACGGCACGATCATGGCCGAGGTGTCTCGGGCCGTAAAAAATAAGAAGGAGCCAGTATTTCTTATGTGCGTCAAAAAATTTATATTAAATTTAAAAAAAACCCTTAGAAAATTTTTTTTTCGTTGCTATAGCTTCTTTACCACCTACAGGTGTACCTCTTAAAATATTTCGTGTATGAATAGATACTCCTTATATATAGATACCGTATGATGCATTTAGTATAATTGAAAATAATTTGAGTTTATGCACAGATTTATCATAATATTGACTAGGCGCAGCAACTTATTTTTTTTTTTTTGGATTGTCGTCTTGCAGGTCAACCTATGAGGTTGTCAGCTGCTTAACCGGACTTTACTGTGGCAACCTTAATAAATTAAGGCCTACAGCCAGGACTTAATAAACTTAAAACTAGAGCGACTACTCGCTAAGGACACCCACTGTGGGTATGGACCTCGGCTTGTGGCATCGCAGGTAGAGGGCATCAAAGAACTGGCTGGATCAGAATGAGCGATTTCATTCACCTTGCTCGGTCATCAATAAAAGACTGACTAACGTAGTAGCAGCTGACACGTAAATGCTTCTGAAATACCCAAATATATTAGCACAAGCACATGTCTGGTGTATTTTACATTATTAGTCGTAGTTATCTAGACAAAGAAGTGTAACCTTCAAAGTTATTAACTTAACCAAGGACATGGATACATTGACATGTATTTCTACGAGTATGTACAGAAAACGGGTTTATTAAACTTTCCACAAACACCTATTCATCATCATCATGACCATTTCAGCCTAAAGACGTCTGCTACTGGAGTTAGGCATCTCCCAAGCACCGCCACTATGACCGGTTCTGTAGATGTTAGAACATTCAGTGGATTTCTGCGGCCTTAACAAGGTTATTGATCCACCTTGTGGAGGTCTTCCAACGCAATGTCTTCCAGTACGTGGAAGGCTTTTGGGATAATTTCATTCAATTCTACGTAATGATGTATTTCTTTCAGGACAGCTTGACTAGTCAAGTTAAAGAATGACACTGACATGACAACCTCGCAAAAATAATGATTACTAAATATCGGTAAAAGTCATAATAAAAACCGGGGTATAACCATGAAAACGGTGAAACGCAAATTAAAAATTCCAAATTTCCCAGTTTTGAAGAGGAATTTATGAATAAATAGTTTCATATTTTACGTTTAAACCCACCCATGAACGCGACGCATGAAATTGAATTTATACTGAAAAAAAATATTTTAAAATCGTATAAATTTTGCGTTATTTAAAATCTCATTTAAGCGAATGGTATGTGCAAATATTAAATTATGATGCTTAGTTTAGAAACCTTTTCAATAGCCATCTATTATAAATTGTTAGAGTGTCCGTTCAGTGGTATACTCGTGAATAGGTAACGTAGGTACACACAGAATAATCTTTTTCGAATTTATACTAATTATAAAAGTAAGGATTTTTCTTACAATGGTTAATCATCACTACACATAATGGACGGTATAAATACCGCATTCGCATACCAATATGTTATCACTTGTCAACAATTGTAATAAGTATTCCAAACATCACAATTGTAATCAATGTTTCGTAACCACGAACACAACGAGAAAATCAATCAAATAGTATAGGGATGTATAGCTGTACTTTGAATTCAACAACTATTTGAAACGAAGTTGTATCGAAATTGTTGTTAAGATATTAAACGGTTAGGCGGAAATTTCTAATCGTCTTCAATCTTAGTACTATGTATGGCCCTGGTGCGAGCCATGGTACGGAGCGAGAGGGAATGGGAAGCCGTCACCTCCTTCTGCGAAGCAGTAATGCTCGCGAAGGAGGAGGTGGGGCGCGTGAGGGAGTGGCAGTCTCTGCGCCCTCACGTCCCTAGCCGCCGCAGGAGGAGACGCCCCGGGCGTCGGGAGTCAATAGCGGACTCCCGGCCACCGTAGGCGCGAGCTTGCGGGTGGCGAGCAATGGGTAGCTCGCCGCCCGGTAAGGACCAAGCTCGGGTCGACGGCGCGCAGTGTTCCACGCGCGCCTCAAAGAGATGTCAGCAGCAGTGTAGGGGTCTACTAGGACCGATGCCTGCCGGGGTCGCGTGATTGTTCGAAAGAGATACCGTGACCCTAGCACATGGGCAACTGATGGAACACGGGTGGGTTTTAGTCAGTAAAAGTCTGACACGCCCTCCCGCTCCGCCCAGAGCGGGAGAAGTCATTTGATGATTTCCCATCCTGAAAAAATAAAATGTATGGTTCTTCTCTTAATAGCCTTAATATGTTTAACTCGCAGTAAGCATGCAAACTTATTTAAATCTTGATTCAATGAGTAGAACAGTCATAGTAGCAGATTTAGTTTTGGAAAAATAATCGGAATCTTGCCACCAAATTAATGTATAACTGTTGTTTGCCTGTTAAAATGAAACTTATTGCGATTTCGAGTCATCATCATCATTATCTGAGACAAGGCCCGGAATCACCCACTGCTGGGTATATGCCTAAATCTCGGTTCCGTGCGTCTCTCATTCATGTGTTTTCCGTGATCTTGACGATTCCGACTATATTTTACAAAAGCCGTAGTTTGTTTTCCGTCCACTTGATATCTTCTGGTTTAATTTGGTTCATTCCCCAATATAAATATAATTACATTTCCTAAACGCGCGGAGGCGAAGGGCTGTTTCCCGGCAAACACACAAAGATCTTTACCCCTTGAAATTATACCAAATTAGGCTCGAGTCCTGGATTTAATTACGTGAAACAGATAAACATCTAAAACGCAATTAAGATCTCTCGATGTTTTGGTAAACAGAGCTGTATAATGAAATCAAAGTACAGGTTCAAAAACAAGTTTTACTTTCATGGCAGTAAAGGATAAAATAGAAAACAACTTCACAAACAATATCCAAACAAGATTTAGTCGCGGTTTTATTGGGAACGGGTTTATAGCAACACTAACAAGATTTTATTTTGTACAATAGGAACCTACATGAAAACATAATAGAGTCTTTTGTGCAAAGCATGCATGAAGTGGCAGGAAATCGTCGTGTGATTTTTAAATGCACAAAAGTTAAGCAAATTAGAACAGAAACCCTATAGTAACCCAAATCTTATAAAAATGTTCTAAACATACTAGGAGATCTAAATCAGCTCTAGCAGCGTCTAAAGGAGGTGAGCTGGGTGGAATGACCGACGACGCCCGCCATGGCCCACATAAAATGATCCACTTAAAGGACTAAGTACAAAAACCAATCCTGGTATCATAGCTAATAGATCGTTTATTATCAACCAAGGGACCAATACTTCAGTACCTGAATGTCGTAGTAAAACTAAAGCAATTCTAGAACGTACATAAATCACGTATACCTACTATAAACCCTAGAATATGTCACACACACTAAGACCGTTCAATTTCCGGGACTGCAAAGCAATAATTGGTAATACCTGGAACCGCACTGTGGCGAACCTCCATCTAAGATTTTGCTCAGAGTTCGGTTATAAGGTAGGTATAGATTGTAATCAATAGAAAATTGGAAAATATTTACCTATGTTTACTTTAAAGTTCTTTAAAAAAAATAGGAATCTATTGTTGTTGTTTTGGAGATCAAGATATTGTTAAACTATTTCACTTCTAGAAATAACAAACTAGAGAAAATATTTACAATGCATATATGAAAACAATGGTATATCATAGCTTCTGAAAACATCTTTATATTATTATCATAGATCATACCCACAGTTATCATAAAAAGGACCTTCCCAAATACAATAAAACTCGACCCCGAAAATCTTCCGCTAGTAGCATAATCGGGCTGCCATAAGTAATAAATGCACATATTAAAAAAAAACGACCTTCCATAATGCTCCTTTGATACCGAACGAAACGACGAAGGCGAACCGAGTAAACACGACGTTTGGAACTTTTCTGAATAGTAGTAACGAGTAGATAAGGATTTCGGTCTTCACTTAAAAGAATTTATGAGTATTTTCGGTAGTCGCGATTCAAGAGGATTTTTCAAAGTAAGTATTGCTTGGGATCTACGTGTAGTTTAATGGCCAAAACATGTTTTATAATCATACACAACTTTAAATCGGGTATTGATAGTCTAATAATCAAAACTACAATTTCAGTATGAGAAACCAGTCAAATTCTGGAAGTTTCATTCCTTCTTGGAACAATATATTTTATCTGAGTCCAGATTATGGTAATACGAGTGCACTATATTAGTTTTATGACTCATAAAGAAGACCATTCCCAGTAATAGCAGTTTTAATTACCCTAATCAAAATTGCAATTACTGCGAATTTTCTACTAATAGCCGCTTAAGACAAGAAATAGTTACAGTTTGATACAATTTAGCTCGGAGAAAGAAAGATCCGAATAACGTTCATTATATGTATTGTTACTAGATACGTATAGTATTCCAAGTTCTGTGTGATTGAACCTATCTTTTTGCGAGAGTTTTCGGTAAACGTGATCTAATTAAGACTGAGAAATCTAGTCAGCTGTAGGGATCTAATCAACTGGATAAGAAATAATAAAATAATATCGTAATTCTTTTATACGATTGCCTTTTGACCAAGTTCAACAATATTCGTTCATTCAGTGCCAAAAACTGCTCACCATGCACTCATTTTTCACACGACTTGTCCCTTTATTTGGTTGGTCCGTCTAAAATTAGGATACTCTTCAGAACTCACTGACTGGATGATTTGATTATCACACTTTTTTGCATACTCTAGTAGGTATGGTAAAGTAAGGACTCCGTTTGAAATTTGTGAATAATCATGCCAAGTGTCTGCCTCGAGAGGTTCTTGGGCTGAGGCATTGTAGGTATAATTAATGCGCTTGATAGCTAGGTAGAGTTGCAAAGGACTCGAGTCTTCGAGTCCTAATTTTAAAGACTCGACTCAATTATGCAAGACTCAGTGTGTTCAAAAGGCTTGGAGTCTACAGATAAGCACTCGAGAGTTAAAAAGGACTCAAGTCCTAAAATGGACTCGAGTCTTAAAAAGGCCTCGAGTCTTAAAAATGACTTGAGTCTTAAAATGAACCCGAGTCTTAAAGAAAAACTCGCAGCATGAACATGAAACTTGTACCTCATCTTTCAAAAAGACTCGAAAGAAGGCAATAAATTCAAATTAGTGTTTATGATGTAACTTTGCGTACAAAAAAATCTGACGAGTTATTCGAGTTTTTTCGAATGATGAGCTACAAGACTCGAGTTCATTTTAAGACACGAGTCGTTTTTAAGACTCGAGTCCTTTTTTAAAACTCTAGGCTTGACTCTAGACTCCGAGCCTTTTGAGCACACTGAGTCTTGCATAATTGAGTCGAGTCTTTAAAATTACGACTCGAGGACTCGAGTCCTTTGCAACACTATAGCCAGGTCAATCTGGTCTGTTTATGGCTTTTCTTGAACTTATCCAGATAAATCGATTTTGGCAAATCACATGCTTGGAACGCCTCTCGCAGTCCACTACTGGACATAGACCTCTCACAGGCTACGCTACAATATTCTCTGCCCTCCGTCTTCCGCATGAAGGCTGTTCCAGCCACCTGATTCAGGTCGTCACTCCATTTATCTGAGGTCCATTGACCCAGGATTTGTCTGCTCCACCGGCCATCGGTCCTCCAACAAACATGGCCACTCATCGGCCACTTTAACTTGCTTATTTTACTAACTATGTCAGTATCGTACAACTCATGTATCTACTCAATTCTTACATGCGGCCGGAGTGTAATATCTCCCTATTATTTCACTTCCACGTTTCCCTAAATGTGCCTTGTGCGTATCAGAACGTGCGATGCCTCATCCAAACAAGGTTTTAGAGTCTGTCATAATTCAAACATACACTTATTTCCGTTTGCAAATACTTGCTTCTTAGCCAACATCAAAGCGTTGTATTTTATATCTAAACATCAAAAAACCTTTCATGTTTTGCAAGCAGTTACCGGTAACTCTTTAGATTCTTCCGGTATTTCCTTCAGGTATTACTAAAACGCTTTGATTGGAAAACATAAGGATGTGGTTTTGGAATTAATGGAAATCGTGGCCATTATCAAATTACTTTTTGAAAAACTTGCTGACAAAAACCTTTCACCATGTTATAAGGCAGTAAAGTGAAATAACGAACAGTCTGATAGTATGAAAAACATAACAATAGTTCAGTAGATGTTAATATCATCCTATAATAAATTATCGTCTGGAAATCTTTTTTCATAAAAAGTCTAAAACAGAATTCAACCAATGTAGGTTAACATAAGGATGCTAACAAAATAGAAAATCACAAAATTGGGTCTCTAAATTTTTTCTTAAATCATCAATACCATAACACTGCACACTGGTGTAGGACTATACAATCATGTAAAAGAACGTCCTTGTAAAGTACACGAGTTTCTAGAACATTCGTTCAGAAAAATGCTTGAAGACACTCTATCCTGTGCTAAAAACTGCTTTAACCATAAAATGCTGCAACTGTGTTTGATAATGGTGCACTCACTTTGTTTCAATGTATCTTTTTAAATGCGCCATTTTAATGTTTTAGAGTCGAGATCCACCCGGGACAATCATATAGTTGTCAGGAAAGAAATCGAGGCATCAATTATATATTATGTACTTAAGTTATGATGACACACATGCATTTACAACTCTTAATATACATTTTTACTGTTATGTTGTGTAGAAATGGATTTTGTGTAGTGTGTAACTTACAATTTATTTGACTAAACTTCTTAGTAAGGTCTCATTTTACCAAAGTCAGATAAACTTATCCGTGGAGTAAAATTGACGTCTGGCATTTCTATTACCTATAGAAAAACTGTAGAAAATTCATTTATTCTCAGGATTAGACTTATTCCATATTTTTATTTAAAGCCATTGTACGTCGGAGGAGCTTATTTGAAGTGTCTTCTATTTCTAGGTAGATAATCTCTAAACTTTCATCTTACAACAATTAGCAAATATTGGTGGAGATAAATCCGTCCTCAATATGATTCAAAACCTCGTTAAAGCCGGATTTAATCACCGAGTGGTTTCCAATAATTCCTGTTGAGATGGAACGTCGATAATCACTGTGATTGAAGGGAAGATTGTGGTTCGATACAAACCACCGTGACTATACATAGATATATAATCTCACACTTCGATAAGTAATTCTACAAATTCCTTGATATATTATTAGACACACTAGTCATCACAGACGTCATTATCATCATTATCATTTCAGCCGTAAGACGTCTACTGCTAGACAAAGGTGTCCACCTATTCGGGGAGCTTTGCCGTAATCACTACGCTTGGCAGGCGGGATGGCGATCGCAGTATGATGGTTGAATGCATAGAAAACGCTGCTGCCCATTCTCTAGTAAGTCCCGTAGTCGCCTTTTACGACACTCAGGGGAAGATATGGGGTGATTCTATTCTTTACGTCCGGCACCACACGTATCCCAGACATGAAATCAATAAAATGCAATTTTTATTTGTCACCATTAAAAGCAGTGATCTGGACTTACTGTAAGCCAGTTTGAAAGTTTATAAATGCAAAAATACTGGTGTTTAGACGCTTTAATAAACTAATGTTAGTATAGTCGAAAGCCAAGTTTCAATCTTCATAGATATCCAATAAATCTCTTAGGGGCGGAATAGCATCGGAAATCACTGTGATCGGGTAAGCGAACGTTTTAATAATGGTTGGAACACTGCACCGGTATGAAACGGGCGAGCGTTGTCTTCGAGCGTTTGAAAAGGGTAGTTACTAGCACCAGTTAGACGAGTTTGGGCTCCGATAAAGCAAAGTCCACAAGACAGATAGGCCGTTATTGCTTTCTGTTTAGCAATAAGAGCCTAGTAGGTGGTGAAATACATGTAAGAACTGCTTCAATAGGATACAATTTTGGCGAAACTACGCCTGGACGTAGTTCGAGTGCAGTAGTTTAGGACGCCCATTCAGGTTGGTGAAGTCAAAGTCCTCATATTGAAACGCCTGGTCCACGTTGAATCAATATAGCTACGGAACTCTATGATTAATTATAAACAAAGTATAATGTCAATATATCTGAGTTAGTCATTTACCATGTTTCTATGTACCTACGCCAGGTTGGTTGAGGAAAACCGTTCAAGGAGAAAATTACTCTAATGTACATAGCGCTTGAAAATGATCCACCTTCGATGTTCTTAAGCCTTAAACAATAGGTATTGTTTTACAATTTCTAATTGGGGTCTACCAGCCTTCAGAAAGGAATGAATGCCCGACGCTGGATGTAATGACGATAATTATTCACAAAGCTCACTTTTGTGCCACAAACGTATTGCTGAGAGAATGTAATATTTCAAACGATTTTGATTCTATATAAATATTGAAGAAAGGTACTAATATCGTCTTCAAATTTAATATTAAATTAAAAGAAGACGTATGTGCCTTACCTAAAATTAATCAACTTTCTATGCATCAATCATGCAATCATTAATTTTATTTTGGACATAGACTAAGAGCGCATATACCGGACTAAGATCGACTAGCTGAATAAATTACACAGGATAATATACTTTCTGGAGCAGTGGTGGCCCAGCCTTACTAGTTTTATATCTTGGGTTCTTAGAACCCAAGATATAAAACTAGTAAGGCTATAAATAAATAAATTCTTCACCACTGCTCTTAAAACGATGAAGGAAACATCGTGAACAAACTAATTCAAAGACGTGTCATCTACCAACCCGCACTGGGTTTGCGTGGCAGATTGTATATAGACCACTCCCTGTCGAAGAAAGAAGGCCTGTATCAGCAATAGGAATATTATAGTCTGTTTAGGTTAACCTACTTGCAGATATGTACAATAGGCAGTCGAGTAGTGTGCAAGCAAATGAACGCAGTCACTGTTAAATATAATCAATCTTTTGCATTATGATTCAGCGTATGACTGCACCTCTTTACATCGTTACTCTATTTTTGCGGTGAGGGTTGAGTTGAATCAGGTTTTGGCGCCTTCTTTGAGGATAGTTTTATTCATCTTGGCTATCATCTACTTAATAAAAATTTTAAATTTATTCGTTTGCTATCAAACAAAGCACCGCCTAACCGGTTGGGTCTAACAAAAGTGAGCTAACGAAGGTATATGCTTTAAATGATATGATCACCTATGATTGTGACCTATATTATGTATACATTTTCATTAATATCTTTCCAAATAACTTAATAAACAAACTTTGTATGTCCATCAGTGTTCTTTCATAAATAAATTAATAGATTTGTATAGAAAAATGAATTAGAGAGAGATGAAAAGGACATTTTTAATTCTGAACATTTTGAACCCGGGCGAAGCTTCAGGCAACTCCTATTTCATACAGATAGATAAGAAAATTATGCTAAATATTGTGTGTTCTAGAGTCGGTTATTTGTACTCAGCTGATGACAACAGACTCACCACCCTTATTGCATGAGGCTTAAATATAACTGGCATAATGTGGGGTACCTTTGTTGATTTTTTGAATCTTAATTACGTTGAGATAAGATATAAAGCTGGGCAATTTGACCTTCTACCTATCATTTATAGTAATGATAGTACTCAACAACAGTACGTAAGCGAAAGATTTGCAGCAATTTGGCACACTACGTGAAATCTGCGGTGACAAATGAAAGGAATATAGCTACTCAAGTAGTTTTGGCTCACACCTTATGTGCGTTTAGTCACATTCACATCTAGAATGTCGTTTGTATTATTTTGGATGATATAGAGCAGCAGTGGCGAAAGCACCATATAACACGATTCCTATCGGCTTGCCTTCGGGGATTCGCATTGGTAACTCTATCACTATTAAAAATACAATAGTATGTAAATAGTGGCTACTATTATCAATAAATATAGTTACACTACGGGTATTTAATTCACCATAACATCAAACAAAAAAAAAGTTTATTTATAGCTTTGTATTACAACAAAAGAGAAATGTTCTAAATTAACCCGGCGCCAAAACGTCATAATCGGGAACTAAAAATTCATACAACAGCGATCCCGTAATGATGTCACTTTAGGTCACGTGGCACCGCTTGATATGTACGAGAGCAAGCCGCTGTACAACGGGTTATGACAGAGACAGGTATAGAAAAATGCGTCAGCGAGAACGAGATAGAGGAATATTGCATATTTTATTAGGTTTTCAGCTGTTCAATTTAATTGTATTTAATTCATTACATTCCTATATTAATTTTAGAATGATAATAAGTATTCTTTATTGATGAGTCAGTAAGTTAAAGCCGATTTCGCTTCGGCTTCTCTTTTAGAAAAAATTACACCTCGCCGCTGTAGAGCAGTATGTGATTTAGCAAACAGTTTCATAATATTATTACAAGAATCTTTTGCATGTATAATCTGTATTCTAAAATCTGAGATGATAAAAGAGTCTGTAGCTTTTTGTTGGCACATACGTAAACATAGTCTGTAGCCTGTATTGTACATACCTATTGTAAATTTGGTTTTGTATTGTTTTGTCTGCATACTTCATAATATTTTGTCGTTCATAGCATCAATAAATTATCAAATTTTTCATAATTTTAACATGCCTTGATCAAAATTATTTAAGGGCCTTTAACTTTTCAAATTAAAATTCTTTGAGAACTTTCATCGAATTTATTAAAATATTTCACTGCTATGTTTTCAAAATAATGAACATCTTATTCAATATTCAACTTCTTATATTAATTTGTTACCATCAAAACGGTTCGATAAATTTATTCCATATTTATGAAATTGTTTTACCTTTTGAAACTTAAGATGTTTTTATTGCTACTAGTTTTTATATTTCAATGAAACATGGCAATCATTCAATCTGCCTTTTTCCAACTATACTGGGGTCGGAATACCAATATTTTGTATGGAGATACTGCCCATTTGACCTCCAGAACCCAGTTACGACTAGTAATCGCTGAGCAAAACCAGCGCTGGGGCTCTGTCTCACATAGAGTCGCAGTATTATGCTGAGCGATGGCCGTTTTGCTTGGATTTGATGCATATTTTCCCCAGCTATTTTTTATAACTTTGAGACGTTCAGTTTTTCTTTGCGTCATATTTACCGCAAATAAACATGTTTTCTTTCTTCTCTGACTGCCTGTGATGACTGCCAAAAATGTCCAAATAACAGCCGGGACCAGGTGTAGTAGTAGTATGTAGAACGAATGAACCGTGTTATTTACAATATACATAATTCAATATAGCTTGTTAAACAACCTCTCAAAATAATCAAATTTTGTTAAAAGCATCTCCTATGTTAACGTTTAATTAAATATAACTAACAACTTGATATGAATATTAATTTTTCGGCAGAATTTTCCATGGTCTAAACCGAACAGTATACTTCTCCAAATTGACCGTGTAATCATTTGACGTCCAAACAAATGAATAATTTAAGCCCGAAAATGATATCTCCTTTCAGGCATGAAATCGGATATTGCTTATATCTATGTCGTATATTACGTATTGTCGACCGTACGGCTATTTACATTTGAACTGCGAAAACCGCCCGTTTTCCCATGAAAGAAAGGCGCTACCCCTGTCAAATTGTTTCCATGTACCTGCAATTGACTGTACCTACCCGTAAATATTACGTTCATATTATTTATGCCGTACCTCACCGCGGTTGTGGTCTGACCCGTGACCCAAAGACCGGAAAATGGCCAGGATAATAACATTAAACAACACAAGCAATTTGTAAAGTTAACTGTTCTAAGAATAGTTTGCCTGGTTTTTTAGTTTAGAAATTCTCTCTAACATTATTTTATAAAACGTTTCCACTGCTGGACTAGAGGACTACTCTCTATGAGAGAGTGGGTCATAATCCACCGCTCTCGATTGGTGGTGGATTAATACATGAATTCGAATTTCTGGTTCTGACGGATACGCCGTTTTCCTTAAAATGTTTTCCTTCACCGTTTTGAGAGTGTGATGTAGTAAATTACACGAAGTACTTACATGTAATTTGGCCACTAAATTATCGAGGAATGCTATGTAAGGCTAGGAGTCTTAGGAGCTGAGCAAAAAAAACAAATAAGAAATATTCGCACAGGCAGGTGATTCGATGCGATGGGGTGAGTCGGGGAGCAAGAAATGTGACGCGGATGAAGTCGCGGGTTGAAGCTACATAATATCCAATACTTCTGTCATTTATTTATATTTTGATCCCACTCATAGTTATGCCAGACAGTCTGGCTAATGTTCAGTCTTTGAACAGAGTTAGTCACGAGAGTCAGGGCACGCTTATTGCATACACTGAATCGTGATCGTCGATCAATTTGGCAACAGAGCACAACATGAATGAACTGTCTGTGGTTGCCAGAACACCAATAGAAATTGTGGACGGTTGAGTACCTTTGTGTCATTCTTTAGGAATCTACATACCTACATACATACATAAAATCACACCTTTATCCTATACTTAAAAAATTGATAAAACACAGATAAGCATAGACAATGTATACTTTAGTTGCTTGCATTTTATCAGTCAAACCAAAAATAGTTTACCGGCACCGCCAGCCATTTTGTGTTCAAACGTTTACTTTAGTTTAGACAAACAATCTGATTGATCGTTTGTAATCTTACATCTTTTATAGATGCCACGCCTCTAATCCCCGAAAGGTCTTTTAGTACACCCTCATTTTTTAGAAACAAATTCAACGAAATTGATAAACGAACTCTGCCTTCTCTTTATGTCTTAGAAAGTATTTTTATCGTTTATGTATATATTTATTCATATTTTTTACACACTGACGTATTTTTCTGTTTATTTGACCTACAATCCTAATTTCAACTCTTTATTAGTTGTTGTCATGGCAATGATGTTATTTGGTTTTTATATTTTATTTAACTAATATTTATGTAGATTTTTAATACATGGTGAATGTGAGAAAGTTGTAGACCTTCTATACTGTAGATTTGTAAAACATTTTCTATTTTTTTAAGTACGTGGACCTTATTGACAGGCTACACTGTCTTCCCGTACCTATTAACACTGTTATTTGAAAAGATTGTGAAGCCAATAATTTAGAGTGACGTTCCATAAGTGCCCATTTAGGTTTATGTGTAATAAAATACTTTGACTTTTTGCCAGTTATGTTACAAGTCCCATTTAATAGGGGGCGATCCTATTGCTATCAATCGGGCATAATTTAGACTCCGGGCTGCTACTAAGCCATTCTTAAGCAAAAGACAACCCCAATAACACTTTGCCCGACCTGGGAATCACACCTGGGACCTTATGATTAGCAGTAGTGTTTGAGACCACTAGAGGGACAACACCAACGAGGCAGTGATTTACTTTATAATGAGTTCCTGCAAAACTACAATATTTATGGCATGTAAAAGCTATAATTTCGTCATACCTAAGTTTCATTCCTCTGGCTAGTTAACATCAATAATTCTATAGTTTCTTGTATCCTTACAAATAATCCGGCTCGAAGAACCATGTTCCATAGGATATTCAGGTAGATTTATAATGAAATTAAAACAGTACCATAATCTTGTGAAATAAAAAAGTTTTCGTACTTTCAGTATGCATTAATGAAGAAATTTTTGAAAAGTCAATATTTGTAATAGTTAAATTGGCAATGTACAAATACACAACGTATCATTAGGAAAATGCTGAAGAATATAGATAATCCTGCAGAATAATTTTAGATTTTTTATAATTAATTGCATACATAATCATTTTGTCGCAGAAGTGTTACATTACATAGCAAATACATTAAAAAAGTCAAACAAAAAAGATCTGTCATTGAGGACAGTAAATATGTGTGCAACACGTGATATCTTTGAGAAGCGGAGGCGATGGTCATAGTTTGAACTGTTTGTGTGATGGCAAATTAAGTTCTACAAAGCACATCGCTCCAAAAACGATTACCAGAGTTCGTGGGCGGTAACATAACTTATTTAATATACGTTTAGTTTTTCGGTTCTTAGGCTACGATCCATACATACTCCTTTTGCCTCGTTCACGTTAAGAGATCTGGTCATTCAATATTTTGTATTTATCTGCTCGTATTGATGATGTAAGATTGTAATCTGTCAAAATATTGTGATCGCAAAATACTGCTTACAATTAAACGTATTACTTTCCGTTAGAATAAAATATCATCAAGTGAAATCGACTAATTGTGAAATGGCATGCGACGAAACGCATCTCGCTAGTTAGATTGTAGTGTAACGGTTTTTACAATTTGACGCTGAAATATATACACATAAACTACATAACCTAACGCCTTTTTCCCATGACTGCGGAGACTATGGAACGCCATCTGTTACGATCCTCACAATCTTGTCAAACACGCACGGCGTTCGAATACTACGCACCTGATGTTTCTGAACAGCATCACCAATAAGGTCACTAAACCTCCTAGGGCGTCCCTTCCAGGCGTTTCCACTTACGTAGACGTAAGTGTACATTGTGGTCATTTTATATTATACATCCCCTCTCCCTGGTTACTTGCATAGCAAAAATCGTTGCTAACTTAACTATACTAGAACGAACACGCAACCTTGACTCACTTGAAAAGTCAGACATATCACATGAATAAAATTAACTAAAACTATTTATAAATAAAATGAGTTATTATAATCAACGAAACAAGTTTTGGCGCTAACCAATTAATAAAGTGGGTTCAAAACGATATCACCAACGATAAAACTAAATAAAGAATTGCTAATGACTAAAACTGTTTAATAAACTTAAATTGTTTACATGGTTCAATTCACATTATATGTAGTAACAATGGTGAAAGTTCCGTCAAAATCTTTTCGAACCCAAGCAGGCATTTTACTTTGTGTAAATTATTTCATCACCACTGCTCTCAAAACGGTAAAGGAAAACATCGTGAGGAAACTGGCATGTCTTATAACCAAAAATTCGAAGACATGTGACATCTACCAACACGCACTGGGCCCGCGTGGTGGATTATGGCCCACTCCCTCTCACCGAGAGGAGGCATGTGTCCCAGCAGTGAGAGCTGCTGATGATTACTTAGATGCTTTCAAATGCTTTCGGTAAAAAGCTGTTATGTTGGCATTAGAAATAGACACTTCAATTTTAATTAATACTAGCTTCTGCCAGCGACTTTGTTCGCATGTAATTTTGGACCCCGACCCATCGCGTCGTATTCTACCATCCGCTCGCGCTATCATCTCGTTTATACTGAGCGTTATTTCCGACTTTTTTTCATAGTGCTTCAAGTGTCGTAGCGAGGCTTCAAATAGCCTGGCCTATTAGTCCAGTGGTTAGTGACCCTGGCTGCTAAGAGTGAGGTCGTGGGTTCGATTCCCACCCAGGACAAATTTTTGTGTGATGAGCACAATAATTTGCTCTGTGTCTGGGTGTAATTTATCTATACTATATTAATATTATAAAGCTGAAGAGTTTGTTTGTTTGATTGAACGCGCTAATCTTAGGAACTACTGGTCCGAATTGAAAAATTATTTTTGTGTTGGGTAGCCTATTTATCGAGAAAGGTTATAAGCTATATAACATCACGCTACAATCAAGCGAAGCGGAGCAGTAATGAAAAACGTTGCAAAAACGGGGAAAATCGCACGGGTAGGCGATTCGACGCAACAGGAAGGATCGAGGGAACAAGAAATTTTACGCGGACGAAGTCGCGGGCAGAAGCTAGTCTATAATATGTGTGTATTTAGAAATATATAAGTATGTTTATCAGTTGTCTGGTTGCCATAGTACAGGCTCTGCTTAGTTTGGGATTAGATAACGTTGTGTTGGTTGTCCTGAGATATTATAGATATATTATAGCCTGTAACCTTCCTCAAGAATTGGACTATCTAATGCAAAAATATTTATTGAAATCCGACCGGCAGTTCTAGAAATTACTTCCTACAAGCAAATTCACAAACTTACAAACTCTACCTCTATTTAATTAGTGTAATATTAATTGTATGTGGACGTATATACTAATAACTCGCACCTTATTTTATGACTAAAAACGTGTGAACTGAGCTTCTTAGTTTGTTCCAAAGAGTTTTGAAGTGAAAACTTCTTTAGCGGTGTTGTGCACTTTTTTTGTAAGGGTAAAAAAAATTAAACTCGCGTCAGGACACGTGACCTGATCGTAAATTCGTAAGACGAACGGAGAGTGATTTTTCGGAGAGATAAACTTTTTAATGTATTATAAATTGTCATGTTTGTGTACGATAGCGCAATAAATAAATATTGTATTCTACCACATAAATGACAGTACAGTATAAAACTGATAATTAAAGCAATTTGTGCAAAATTATTCCCTAACCATTCCAAAATATCAAAAATGCACAACGTTAATATTCAAGTTCTCACTTCTGCCGGCACTCCCGGAGTGCAACCCGTCGTTTTTTTTTTTTATCTTTAGCTAGTATAAAACAAAGTCGCATTTTGTGTTTTTACGCTTAGATCTTTTAGACTTTGCAACGGATTTCAAAGCGGTTTTCATCAATAGACAGAGTGATTCAATATAATAATACTGTTAAAGTATAATCGACTAATGCACAATCACACAACTCCATCATCCCAAACTACCCCTTCGTTCATGTATCCGTTTCCTTCGGGATTCGATCAATCCTTTTGACAAATCACTCGTTTTAACAAAACCTACCTACCAACACTTTCAACAATTCTGTGTGTGTTAAGTGGCTAATTAGGGACGTCCTTGGACTGTGTATGGTAGTGGTGCCACCGAAAAGCCGTCGACGGTGAAGACGAGTGATTACATTTTCCCACACACCCAGTTTTCCAAGTGATTGTGCATGACTAAAGGGTCGCCTCTGGCCACAGTTCCATCGAAGGGTTCTATTCATCACTAACCATAACAATTACTAAGTAATAATACATATATAATACGCAGGTAAAGCTGCTGGCAAAAGTTAGTTTATAAAATGTCTCAAATAGACAAACAATTTGGTATAAAATTTCAAAGAATCTAAATGAACCGAACAACTATTTATATTGGTGTTGTTCTTCAGAAAGGTCAGGTGCGATAGGACTCGCGACCTTTTTTACATAAACTTACATGAGCACAAGACTTATGAAACGTCAGCTGTGTGCAGGGTTCCAATTTGTTGCTTCCTATGGAGAAAAGCCGGCAAAAAAACTCCATAAAATTAATTAAATCATAAGATTGTGGGTAATGAATAAACTCAAAAACTCCCTGACCGATTTGAAAAATTTATGAAATCAGAGATTTCTCAGTGAGCCTGAAGTTTTGATATGTTCCCGGTTAATAGCAATAAGCTCGCCTCTTACTACATAGGACTTAAACTTATCTCGTGAAATGTGCGCTTACTAGGTACACCTCTGTCTAAGCCTATGGGAATTACAGACGTGATGTTGTGTTATGTTGTGAAATTAGTGACATGAAATGACATACAATTATAGGGCGACTCTTTGTATGGTGACAGTCCCATGGGTCACGCAGGCGAGCGACTGACGCACCCGACGGCGAAGCACAAAAAAGTTTCCTATAATTTCATATCACTAACTTCATAATATAATTAAAGCTTACCAGACCCGTACGGTCCATCACCACGGTACGTGGGCGAATCTAATAAAAATAGAAGGCTAGACACTGAGCTGATGATTGCTGCAAGGTTAAAGGTTAATGAACTCAATGGTCGATCACCTATCAAATGTTCTTAACAGGTAAACACTTTCAAGAATTGAACACTGCCTCAACAAAAGCTCGAAACATGACAGATAATTCTGGCTAAGTGATTTGAACTTCTGAACGTTATCCTAAAAGAAACAGAATAGACCATCACGTTTGTAAGACTCTGCAGTAATAATTTCACTGCAGCACATTTTTATAAGTAACTATAATGAGAAGAATCCTCTAAAAAATCAGCACTGGTCTTTAGATCTCTATATATTTCAGACAAAAAATAATGAAGGCACATAACAACCATTAGTTTAGAACGACAAAGCTCATAAAAAATAGTCTAAAAATAAAATACTAGTTCAATAAAATTAACAAAACATCCATTAAAATTTGTGTTTTTAAACAAGGCGAAATATGCAGGTAACTGGCTACAATAATATAATTATCTATGCAAAGCAAAACAGGTTTTTTGACTCCAAATAATGTTATGTATTCGTACATTAGATGGAGTCAAAAACCTGTATTTATAACGAACAATATTAGGTACAAGTGTACAACGGACTTAAATGTGTTACAGTGCAGCGCACACTGGAAGGTTTTAATTAAAAATGTACATTTGAAAATAGATTGGAGAGATACAAAATTCCTAAATAATAAGCAATTTTATGGATAGTCCGAGTGAATACTACTAAGCGATAAAGAGGGAGAGAAACCTGCATTTTCGTCAAGACTAAAATAGTCTTATGTTAATTTAATACTATTAATATATGGCCAAAGATAATTAGAAATAAACCAATTTGGTTTACATACATTAGTTTTACAATACTACAAGTAACTATTTATACTAGGTATTAAATTAAATTACTAACGATATCAATATCACATTATTTATGTACACATTTGTTACATTTTTTTTTTGTATGATGCATATTTACTTAATTTATAAATGCATTCGCACATTACGTTGCAGTATTGATATAAAACTGATTCACATCCATCACTTTACACTTCAGTTCTTGTTGAAAACCAGCGTCAGGCACTAGTAGTTTATGTTATTTATGCTAAACTGGGCCTTTTTAGCGCAGCCGTGAGGCATATTTTAGTGCTCGTTTCTGACATTGCACCTTAGATATACTTTTTTATTTTATTTTTATTGTACTTTTCGGATACTTATTGTATGCCTTTTAGTCTGTGTTAAATATATGTAATTTCTTTGTTTAAATTTTATTTTTAAAATATTTATTAAAATGTTAAAAAGCCTCCACATTAGACCGACGCACAATTAGCACGCTGCTGAAAATATGTTGATATACTTAATATAGCCAAAGTAAGACTGTTTTCGTTCTAAGTAAACTAATTCAGCGTAATTTGTCTAACAAATAAGTACCTATTAGTAACTGTGCGTTGTTTGACATAAGTTATCTTTTTGCGTGAGATACGAAGTTGGATACGTGCCATAGTTAGGGATCAAACTGTTTTAGTACCTGCTATTTAGCCAATGAAAAATCACTGGCATTTAGGAAGATTTCTATCACAGAGAAATTAAATATTAAATTAATCTACACATATTATAAAGTAGCCTTTCGTGTCTTTCTGTGTGACCGCGATGTTCTTCTAAGCTGCGCAACAGATTTTGATGCTATTTTTGCCATCATTTAGAGCATTTATTCCGAAACGTTTATGTGTAGGATTTATTAAAATTAAACATTTATTTGATACATCTAGTATCAAATAAATGAAGCAGTTGCTAGTGCATTGTAGGGGTCTTCGTAGGGGTGATTATTTCACTGTTTCAAATATTAAACTAGCTTGATAAAACGTTACTTGCCCGCAAGTAAATCTGAACGTTCCTCCAGAAACAATAAGTGGAAAGTAGAATACTTAAAACAGCAATTCCAATCAAATGTGCCAGTATTGCACCAGCTACATGTAGTACCAAGTAATCAACGGGTACAAAGACTTTGGCATTCGATCAATTCGCTCGAACGTCAATCGTCCACATCAAAAGTTTTAAATTAACTGTGAGAGTTTTGAAATCAAGGGATGCACATGACACACCTAGACAATTTTGTTCAAAAGACGGCTTACAAGGCAGATGTGAGTGAAAACATTGGGAGGGGACGCCCTAGGAGGACATATAGTGACCTTATTGGTGATATTCTTCAGAAAGGTCAGGTGCGTAGTACTCGTAACCGGCGTGTGTGTATGACCAGGTCCCCTAGCCAAGTTGATAATCTGCAATCGTTAACGCTAGTCGCTTAACGTTAAGTCACGTGGTTAAAACAAACGAATAGAAAATTCGTAGCCAAATTCACATCGTTCAAAATGATAGAATGATTTTTTATCGTTTCTAAAATGTTCAACGCTAAATCCTTTGTTATAATGTGTCGTTTTTCTAAAGACATTGTAGAACGAGCGGCCGACTCAGGCGCGTCAACATGGCTACCAACTTATCGTTTTCTACAATTGCTGACATCGAGGCGTTACCGATTGGAGAACGGAATTCGACACGAAACGGTTGTGACTTGGCTAGGGGGGCAGATGTATGAACGTTAACAGACAAAAGGAGAATGTGAGGATTTTAGCATTATATGGCGTTCCGTAGTTTCTACCTACCCCCATGGGAAAAAGGCGCGGGTTTATGTATGTATAATTTTGTAGAATCAATAGTTTTTGAGAATTTATCTTAGCATCTGAGAATCAAAACTAGTCCACGGTTGAAATGTATTTAAAGCCTCAGCCGCGGCATACAATAAAATGTTCGCAACAATTGGTTAATGGTGTTGCTTGAAGTTATGGTATACAACCACCAATTAAATTGTACCGTGTAAATCAGACTTAATAATGTTATCAAAAAATTGGTAGGACACGACTTTATCTACATATATTATCCTCGTCTATTTATGAGTTCTGCCACCTTACGGATACCGCACGTAGTGTCGACACCATCTCATCATCGCGATATAGATATTCACTAAAGTAGCGAAGTTTTTCACTCCCGGAACGTTGGATGCTTCATTTTTATTACATCCCGGAGCCTGAAGATATGGAAAACTAGGTAAGTATTGAAAGGGCTTTTTGAAGCAAGCGATTTGTCTTTTTGTGGATAACCTATGTAAATATTTTCTTAGAATATAAAACTACGATTGATGATTTGTGTTGTTTTTGGTTACGGTGTGATTGTTTGTTTGACATTGAAATGTTATCTGCTTTAATTTAAATTTATTACGTATAAAGAGAACTGTGTATCGTTTTAATATGTCTATTGCGACTGACGTGTGAAGGAAGACGAGTCTAGTTACATACTTATCTACTTTATCTATTTCTACATTTATTAAAAATAACAGTACCACCTTTCTGTTACTTCGATTTGAACGTTAAATGTATATTCTTAATTATTTCACAATAAATAAAAAGTACCATAATCTACTTACTATTTACATTTAAAATTTAGCCCTACACTCTGCAGTTTATAGTTATTTCTTTAATGAATTCAAACTATATTACACAACAACTACCGTATTATATTTTGCCGTAATATTTCTAATGCTACAGTAAATGAAGTATAGCTGCCACAAAAGAGTTTTATTTTTAGCGTAATTGCGTTACGCACTCACTAGCTTTCAAAGAACGTAACTCATCAAAATAGCTCTCATTCTGAATGAACAATTTTCATCACGTTGTCTATTCGAGTTCACTGTGACCTGTTCAGCGCGTAATTTAGAATTGTATATAGTACGAAACATGGTAGAATTATAAGGATCAGTTGAATCATCATAAATTCACGTACAATTATGATACGCAGCACCAACGGATAGATAGGTAGGTGAGGATGTAGATGTGTATGTAGCTTAGACTCTCCTAGTAGAATATGAACTCGTTAAATAACGGGTGTAAGGGACAGCCCTCCACAAACTGATGGGGTGGATTCAGTATATCATACTAAGATGACCAGTAAAATAAATTATTTCAGGACCGTTATGGGAATCCAATAAACCTGATTTGTTTTATTTTCTCACACGCAATGTATCTCGGATCAATTCGAAAAGCCGCCTTTGTGCAATCGCCGACGAAGAGTTTGATGAACTCTGTAGTTAGACGGGAAGTGAACAGCTGATTTTACGCGTCGTTCGTTAGATTATTTCAACATCCATTGCTGCTTTTTTGATTTTAGTCGTATTGTTTACAAAAATGGAGTGCTGCTTTCAGAGAATGTAATTTTACATTGAAATAAAACTGAAAAAGCTGAAAAGAAGTAATTTTTTTTAAAATCTGGAGAAAAATTCCGGTGGAATATGATTCAAAATAAGGAGCTGAATGCACTCTGTCAGTTTGTGGAGGGCTGTCCCTTACACCCGGTATAATGGGGTTGGCTTCCAGCGTAACCGGGTGCAACTGAATACCAGTATTTTACGTGGAGCGACAGGTTTGGTTGGGGCAGGACGGTTAGAACCATTCCATTTCTACCGTGGATGTCGTAAAAGGCTACTAAGGGACTCGCTGGAGAATGGGCAGCAGCGTTTTCTATGTATTTTACCACAATACTGGTTTCGCCAACCCGCCAGCCAAGCAATTATGGCATCCCCCAAATTGGGGGAGGCTTATGTCCAGCAGTGAACGTCTTATGGCTAAAATGATGATGATGATGACATGGAGCATCTGCCAATCTGACCACCACAACCCAGTTACTGGGTAAAACGAAACTCCTTGGTAAGACTGTTTGTCAGACTTTCTGACTTCCGACGACCCGTACCGACTCTCATAGATCTATGGCTGACTGCCGGGTCCAACGGCATAACGAGCTTTCCGAGGCTGAGGGGCATTGGTATATTAAGATGGTCGACCAGTCACGTAACAACCGTGGCAAGCGTAACTAAGTCTGATCAATCAACCCATGTTATAAATTAGCCATTAGACCCTCAGAATTTAGATATTTTTGGAACGTAAATATTTTTATTCATAATAAGAAGAATGTACAATTATGCAGGGCGTAAGTTGACACACCAACCACCACGCAGGAAAATTTTGCAACTGCTTCAGTATTTTATCTAACTATTCGAATTCAAGAACAAGACAAATATTTTCGAAGGGACACTTTGCTGGCTTTGCGTTCAGATGAGTTGCAGATAAATATTAAAAGTAAAGAAAATATAATACGATATGTCTCGTACAAATGTTAAGAAGGATTAATGATTCATATCTAGCCGCTGAACTTACTGCTGCAGTCGGATTAGCGGGATAATTTTGTCACTAACATACATTGCGTCATTTAAGTTGTTGACCAGACGACTATTGCGAATATATGAAGCAATGGAATGGATAAGCAATATGAAAATGATTCAGATTCGATGTGTTGCCCAATTAGGGTGCTGGTAAAACTGGAAACTAAACATAGAATAAGGAAAAAGATTTGTGTGATACTGTCAGAAAAATATTGCTAACGTTAAATGCAGTAAATCTCATAAAAATTAATCCCTATTTCCCTTGGTCACGCCATCACGCGTGAACGGCTGGACCGATTTCACTTTTTTTGTTTTTGTTGTGTTTGTTATTGTCAGGAAAAGGTTCGTATGAAAGAAAAAATTTAAAAAATTGCGCGGAAAATTAGAAAATGTAAGAACACTTATTTAAGAATACAAAGTCACCTAACATGGGTGTTTGATAGCTAAAAAACGCTTTATGTCTTCGAAGTACCAGGTTGGCATAACTTGGTCTAACATGGGTATATGGTACTTGGTGCTCTTTGCTTTGTATTGGTGGGATCTGATAAGTTAACACAAAATTTATTGATTCTGAGGCGGTACGAAGTTCGCTGGGTCAGCTAGTTTTATATATTTTTAAACAGACCTTTCTTTAGAAATGACGTTACTGCTGCTATTCGAGATAGAAAGTTTTTTTTTAACGAAAATCTTTTAGCTTACGTCCAAAATAAATAAGTTACTAACTATAGACACAAAACAAAAAAACATTTTTTTCATATTTTGAGTGATGTGTTCTAATAACCACGGATTTATTCTGATATCATTTATTGTAAATAAACATTCCTACAAGTATCTTTTGGCGCTCAAATGGCGACAGGCGGATGCTGCGCGCTGTTGGGAAATATTTGTGTTTTTTAGTAAGTAGTCAATTTTGTTTAAGAAACAATCAACCCTCTTTCAAAAGAAAACACTACAAAGAGAAAAATTACTTTAAGTTCGGAAGTCGATGTGTTTGGTTTTGTATTTTCGATTTTATGCCACCGAAGAATATAAAAAGACGGCGCCGTTATAGTTCCAATTTTGTAAATAACGTATGAGATTATTCATATTTATAGGAGAATGTCTGATTAATTACTTTTGACTGAACACTGGTTGAAAGAATATGAAATAGTGTTTATGAATGATGATTTTTTTACTGTGCAAAGTGCATTTGTGAGAAAAAGTGCTATACGCTGTGGATCATTAGTTCTTGTTTCAAACAAGTTGAAATGTAAACAACGTTTAGATTTAGTTAATCTTTCCATCGAGCGCACTATTGAGTTGTCTTGTGTTGAACTAGAGCGTTACGTCATAATATGCGTTTATCGTCCACCCTCTGGGGATTTTATTCGTTTCGAGTCGGTCATGGAGGACTCACTCAACAAATTAAAATCAATTAATAAATGTATAATTTTATGTGGAGATTTTAATATTAATATTTTAGATGTTACTCCATTAAGTATTAGACTGCTCAATCTGTTTAAGTCATTTAATTTAATAAACTTGTTTTTCGAACCTACTAGGATCACGGCATCGTCTTCGACTTGTCTTGATAATATATTTAGTGATTGTGATGCCAATAATAAGTTAGTGTTAAGTGACTTAACGTCTGACCACTGTGGATTATTAGCCAGCTTCCCTTTGCCATTACTAAAAAAGCCGCATAAAATAGAATGTAGGCCCTATACAGTTAGTCGTTGCAACAAATTTAAAAATAATATTGCTCATAGGATTACACCATCTATAGTAGAACACGAGAATCCTAATGAAATCTATGGAGCCCTTTTTGATATTGTGCAAAAAGAATACCAATCTACTTTCAAGACCAAAACTATTGACATTAATAGCACCTCTGTTAGCTTCAACCAATGGGCTACTCCAGGTATTTATAAAAGTAGAGCGAGACTATACGAGTTATATGGTTTAAAAAAATATATATTTGATACTCCTTTTCTAGAGTATATCAGAAATTATTCAAAGTTATTTAAAAAAATCTGTGCTTTCGCTAAATCTAAATTTTTAAGCGATCAAATTAAAAATTCAAACAATAAAATAAAAACCACTTGGAAAATCATTAACAATGAAACGGGTAAATCGGTTAAACAGGAAAAACAACTAGAGATTATGATTAACAACAAATTGGTTAATAAAGCTGCCGATGTCGCTGAGGCATTTAAATTTAATGAGTTTTTTGCCAACATACCTATAACTACGACTAGCTCCTTAAATTCGTCCCCGTCTAAAGCTGAAAACCTTTTGCATAATAGTGTGCCCAGATGTAGTCGCTTATTTAGTTTCGAACATGTAACGCCTCGTGACGTGGTTAATATTTTTAATACACTTAAGTCAAAAAACACTAGATATTACTGGGGCATCTCCATTAAACTGTTAAGTAATATAATAGACATCGTAGCCCCCTATCTAGCTGTAACTTTTAATAAATGTGTTGATTCGGGATCTTTTCCTGACCTCATGAAGAGTAGTAAAGTCATACCATTATTTAAAACAGGTAATAAAAATAACGTTGGCAATTTTAGGCCCATTTCTATCTTACCTGCATTTAGTAAAATATTTGAAAAGTTAATACTCAAGCAGTTGCTAAGACATTTTAATTTAAATAGCCTCCTTCATAATGAGCAATATGGCTTTACAAAAGGTCGTTCGACAACAGATGCGGGTGTTGCTCTGCTGAAACATATTTTCAACGCATGGGAGAACTCGCAAAATGCTATCGGAGTTTTCTGTGATCTCTCCAAAGCTTTTGATTGCGTTCACCATGACACACTTTTGCGTAAACTACGTCATTACGGTGTTCAAAACGAAGCTCTCAATGTCATAAGTTCTTATTTACAAAATAGGCACCAATGTGTAGATGTCAATGGTGTAAAATCTTCCGGGCTACTAGTTCAGTTAGGTGTACCTCAAGGCTCAATACTGGGTCCATTCTTATTCTTAGTGTACATTAATGACTTACCATTATATTTAAAGAATATCTGTGACATTGTACTATTTGCTGATGACACCTCACTTATCTTTAAAGTAGACAGGAATAGAAAAGATTTTGACGACGTGAACAGTGCGCTCTCAATGGCTACGGATTAGTTTACCACAAATAACCTAGTTCTTAATGCTAAGAAAACGAAATGTATAAAGTTCACCTTACCGAATGTTAGGAATCTGGGACCCAATGTCGTTTTAAATAATCAGGTGCTTGATACTGTACACTCGGCAGTTTTTCTGGGCATAACAGTAGACGCCAAACTTCAGTGGGGATCACATATATCAAGCCTAGCGGGAAGGCTCAGTTCGGCCGCCTACGCCGTAAGGAAAGTTAGACAGTACACGGACGTTGATACAGCTCGATTAGTCTATTTTAGTTATTTTCATAGCATAATGTCCTACGGCATTCTGCTGTGGGGCAAAGCCGCGGACATTCAAAATATTTTTGTTCTTCAAAAACGAGCTGTTCGAGCGATTTACCAACTAGGTGCTAGAGTTTCTCTGAGAGATTTATTTAAAGATATTGGTATTCTTACGGTGGCATCACAATTCATCTTCGCCAACATCTTATATATTAGGCAAAACATACACTTGTACACTAAAAACAGTGATATTCATAACATTAATACTAGAAATAAGGACGAACTACGTGCTCCTTTTCACCGGCTTCATAAGGTTCATAATTCTTTTGTTGGTCTTGGTATTACCTTTTATAACAAGCTGCCCTCTGCTTTGCTAGATTTGCAGTTTAATGAGTTTAAAACTAAAGTAAAATCCAACCTTTGTTCAAAGGCATACTATTCTATCAACGACTACTTAAACGATAAGAATAGTTGGTCGCTGTGATTAACTCAAGACAATGTTTATGTTCTTTCAATCCAGAATTAGCTTTCCTACTGACAGTTTATATGGGTAGTTCATATAATTGTTTTTTATTTATTTTTTTATTTAACAGATTTTGTTAATTTATTTATTTATTTTCTTTTAATTTCATTTATTGTGGACAAAATCTACTCATTACAATGATTTTAAATGAGTTGTATTGCAACATGTAGTTAGCTAGCGACCTCGTCAGCTGTTCATAATATTCTAGCCTGACCAACCGGCAGCAAGTTCGTCATGCTCCCTTAGATGTCACTGCTTGCGGTAGCGTCGGGGGTCGGGTTACCACCTTCCCTCAAATATGGCGAGGGGGGTAATGGCTGACCTTTGCGTTATGCTCGTGAACGGGTGCTGCTTGTGGTGACTGGTCGACTTGCTGACCATGGTTTTTGTTATTGTTATTTGTATTAACTGTTATTTTATTTTTACTCCGGAGGTCCTAGTTTAACTATTGTAACTTCAACTTAGCTATATGCATCAATGTATGTATATGTATCATTTTGCGTCGTTGAATATGTAGGCGGGCACGCCCTTTATGCCTGGAGGCTTTATTTAAGTTTTACGTTCTGTTTACGATTTTGTTTTATTATTTATTTCAGCTTGAGTTTACTTTTCAATGTTTTGTTCGTATATTGGCGTGTGCTAGCTGACATATGGCAAATAATGTATGTGTTGTTTTGTTTTATAATATTTATTACTTACACGATATTGTATAGAATCAAGTTCTTCTAACTTAACAGACAGCTGTGCTGCTGGGGAGTTTGTTCCGCCACTTCTTCTTCCCAGCTAAAGCACTAGGAAGTGTCGAAGGGCGGGCGTTTTGGGGGGACTGTCTTTTGTAACTTTGACGTTCAAAAAGTGCTGACTCTCAGCCTAGTTTGAATAAATGACTTTTGATTTTACTGATCCCGCATTGATTTGTACAATAAATTACCAACGAGAATGTCAGATGTCAGATGATTATGACATTGACATATTGTAACATTCCATTTCAACAATATTTTTTAAACTTAAATTAATATATTTGTGAAAAGAAACACCTAATTTAAAATGTATATGTATTTGCATTTCTTTAATTGATATTTCAGAGTTAGATGTATTTAATGTAAATGGTTTATCTCGTGACTTAAAATACTACTTCTCTAATAACGATTCTAAAGAAAATAGAATACCGACTCGTTAATGGTTTTACCGTGTGATGCCGGACGTAAAGAATAACACCACCCCATTTCTTCCCGTGGGTGTCGTAAAAGGCGACTAAGGGACTTAATAGAGAATTGGCAGCAGCGCTCTCTATGCATTTTAACACCATACTGCGATCGCCAATCCACCAGCCAAGCGTGGCGATTATGGCAAAGCCCCCCAAAATTGGGGGAGGTCTAAGTCCAGCAGGGGACGTCTTACGGCTGTAATGATGATGGTTTTACATAATCAAGACAAAGGGTTCAAGAGTTTTTTTCATTAGTGCTAAGGAAATTTTATAGCCTTTTTGGCATACTCCTAATCAAGTTATCAATAAAATCTTCAGAGGCTGCATTTTCCATTCTTCCTGGAATGCGTTTTAATTTCTCTCAAAATAGCAGGGACAGGATTTATTTTCTTCATTTTTCTTCCCAAGCTTATCCCGTATGTGCTCTATGGATTATCAGTCAAGCAAGCATGCTGACCCTGTACTTAGCATTGATTTCATCGTCTTGAAGGTATTCGACAAATACTACCGCAGTATGAGCGCGTGCATTATCATATTGTATCAGGCGTATATTAATAGTTGAATGTTGACTGTTTACACCGCCAGTGAGCACTCGTTTGTCGTAGCAACAAGAGCTATAAAAGAGAGTAAGCGATAATTCTGTTAAAAAATGACACTGAGCACGTAACAACAGTCATTTTGACACTGGGAATACCGATCAACTCAGCTATCCCAGTGTCAAAATAACTGTTGTTGTTTTTGGATTTTTTTGTGGGTGGGAAATCATCAAAATACGACTCCCGCTCAAGGTGGAGCGAAAGGGCGTGTCAGACATTTACTGATTAAAACCCACCCGTGTTCATTCAGTTGCCCATATGGCAGGGCCACGGTAACTCTTTCGAATAGATCTCGCGACCCTGGCAGGTTGTTATTGGCATGTGTCAATGATCCTGACGATTGAGTCTGCGGCCGAATATAGTTACATTATTCATTTCGAACGTATAATGTAAACGTAAATCGTTGGAATCTTTTATTATGTTGCGTAAAGTTTAAATAAATATAAAGATATCTATGGCAAGTCGGCAACGTGTGTTTAATACTCCCGTTACCTTCTTTTTAGTCACTAGACCAGTAAAATGAGACTGTTATTTAAAAATCTTTGATTTATGTGACTAAAATTATAATATATGTTGATATTACTCGCAAAAAAATAATAATGAAAATTATGAAGATAAGTATATAAGTACTAACATTTTAAATATGAGTTCAAACATCGCCTGTTCCTGTTTTTTTAGCGGTTGCCGTTTTATTTTTTGTGTGTCTAATATGTATCCAGTAGCTATTATTATAATGAGACAAATCTAACAAGAGATTTATGGTTAACTAACTTGTACGAGGAAACTAATGTTTTTTATTTAACAAAAACTGAGATGTGTTCGCTCACAATGGGACTCATAAGAAGGCTGAAAGTCACCCAAAGGGCAATGTAGATGGAGCTTGGAGTTATCCTACGCGATTGAATAAAAAATGAAGAGATCCGTAGGAGAACCAAGGTAACCGACATAGCCTGAAAAGTTGCCAAACTTAAGTGGCAGTAGCAGGGCAAATTGCTCGCAGAACACATGGCTGATGGGTTCTGGAGTGGCGACCGCCTACTGGAAGACGTAGCGTTGGAAGGCCTCCCACAAGATGGACCGATAACCTGGTGAAGGACGCAGGAATCCACTGGATGCTAGAAGCACAGAACCGGTCAAAGTGACGGTGATTGGGGGAGGCCTATGTCCAGCAGTGGACATCTTTCGGCTGAAATGATGATGATGGTTATGAAAACGAATATTTTTGCATTTAGTTAAAATAATGTTTATCATACCTATAAATTCTCAACACTTACAGCTAGATGAATTTACGCAGCGTATTTATCCTTATGAGTTTTCACCACCCACAGTAAAGGTTGCCTAGTTAAGTTAAAAGTTATTAAAAACATAACCGCTATTTTCTAATTCCTTTCTTTTTTAAGTCAAATCTTAATACCTTCATCATAGTATTTTCGTAGTAGAGCAGTGGTGGCCCAGTGGTAACGGCCGCGACCTACAAGTAGTAGGTCGTGAGTTCGAACCCAAGCAGGCACTTTTTGTAAATTATTTCATCACCACTGCTCTCAAAACGGTGACTGAAAACATCGTGAGGAAACCGGCATGTCTTAGAACCAAAAATTCGAAGACATGTGACATCTACCATCCCGCATTGGGCCTGCGTGGTGGATTACGGCCCACTCCCTCTCACCGAGAGCAGGCCTGTGTCCCAGCAGTGGGAACATTATAGGCTGATGATGAACTCGTAGGAAGAAAATGTTTTTTTTTAGTTTACAAAAAGTAATATATTATATAAGTATTATTACTTGGAATATTTATCATACCCATAAATTATAATTTAACTGTAACTATTGATAATTATCAATAGTTACAGTTAGTTAAGTTAAAGGTAATCAAAAACATGACCGCAATTTTCTAATTCCTTTAATTTTAACTGAAATCATAATTCCTTCGTCATAGTATTTTAAAAATACGAATAAATTCTGATTTCTTTATCAGAACTCGTAAAAGGAGAATGCTATTCGTTTCTGACCGAGGCAATCATCATCAAATATACTTTATAAGGTGGTTTACTGATAAAAATCCATTTGAATCTCATATTTGTTGCCATTATGGAAGGAGAAAAGTAAAATAGTGTGTCGGAATACAGACTATTCTCGATATATTGATACACGAAACTAAATTAGTTATTAAAAATCATTAGCGCAGATGAATACTTTATGAATAAAATGATCATTCTACTCAGGAATTTATATTAACTTATTATTTCGGTATTCGTTTTAAGTTAATTGCAGTGCATTTCTGGGTGCAAAATGAAGTCTGCTTGTCTATTTTCGGAAACCTATAGGTATTCAATCTTATGCTCGATAAAAATATCATGAGAGTAAGGTAATTTACAGATTTACCAAATGACTCAAATGTTACGATTTTAATCAGAAAGCCGATTCTCGTCAATTCTCTAATCAAAAGCGTTCAGTCGCATCTCGACGATAATCAAATGTCAAAAATATATTTAAACTCGAGGTATTTTTTGACAGGTTGAGACCAGTGGTCTCGAACGTCATAGAGCGAGATCGTTAGAATTGCCAGTTAAAAACGGTATATTTGTACCCAAAATCGGTAAATGACATTTCCATGTGTACTGTGAAATCGTAGAATATTGGTTATATTTCGGTATTTCGGTAGAACAGAGCCAG
The DNA here is from genome assembly GCA_932294355.1 of Aporophyla lueneburgensis. NCBI lineage: Eukaryota > Metazoa > Arthropoda > Insecta > Lepidoptera > Noctuidae > Aporophyla > Aporophyla lueneburgensis. Next base: position 6,389,165 of record OW028758.1, on the reverse strand, counting down.
TGGTCTCGAACCTACCTAAAAATCGGTAGGTTCGAGAACACTGGTTGAGACTAAGATCGGACTGTGGTCGTCCTTAAAATTACGAAAAATGCCTCTCTGGACGTGAACTTGGACAAGTCTAAAAAGCTAAATATTTTTATGCCATTTTGTGTCAAAGACACGTTAAGAGACAAAATCAGTACATAGGTTAAGCTAATGGGAATATCAGTAAGCCGTATCAGCTAACAGCTTACTATATATAAATAGTTTCCAATGCTAAAATATTACTGTTTTAACGAGTTTTTTACACCACGATGCTTATTACACACTTAGAAAACCAAATCGAAAACTTGCTACGTAAAGATGAATTATCGTTTCAAAGTCATCGTTTGTTTGATGAGAAGGCACCTAAATTGTGATATTGTGTACTGGTTCAAAAACCCAGTTAAACTTAAAATTAGTAAAATTGCAAGTGCTCTTAAATTTTTTCCGAAAAATTTAAACTAGAATATTGTTATTTTAGGAGAAACGTTTTAGTTAGCACGTAATTTAAACTTATAATGCACGCTTGTATTTTATTAAATATCGATCTGATGATCTGTTGTTGTTTTTGATTTGTTTCTGTGATTTCAGTATCGAACAAAGCAAAACCACTTCTTCTTACCTCATTTTTCATATTATTTCCATCAACATACCACAAACTCCCCACTGCGTACTCTACCACTTTATGCCTTCAATACATAGCCACTCATAGTCAGCAGTTACACCTTAAATCTAGTAAATTACAGAACTACTAGCCTACCTGCACAACACCCCTAATACTTCCTTATCTTTAAATACAAACTACTTGTATGTGCCCTAACATTTATATATGGGTCCAATATCTACAACCCACTCACAAGACACCTGTGTAAGAAAATACTTGAGACTGTGACATGACATAACCGAAAATCTACTTTCTATCCCCATATAGTCACCGCATTCCGCCGATGTTTATCTCTACCGCAGATACATACTAATATGGCACTCAACAAACAGTTTAACACACCAACTTCTCCATCACCCATACACTCACGCTCTCATATCCACACACTTATAAAAAACCTAAAAAAATACATTTTAAAGAGACTTGACACTATGTTTTTATTTGGGGTTAACCCCATGACTAGAGATTATTGTTCTATGTTACTTTTACATATGAATATTGTGTTGGGGAATAAATAAATAATACTAATTATTAATTTGATTTCATCGGATCGTCTTGAACCGTTAAATGTCAAAAGAACAAACATATCTATCAAATCGGAGGGAGATCGACGTTTATTAATATTATCATCTTTCTCCTAGCAAAATTCACCTTTATGCATGACAATCATAATATCTCTGTGGAACACTTTTCCGTGAACCATTTTCCGCCATTTTGTTCCACTCGTATGGGCGGCGTTGCCGTCTCTTTCAATAAGATCGGCTCCTGTTCAAATCATGTCGTTTCCTATACATCATACTATTTGTTTTTCTGATACGTGATAGACGGATCAAAACTTTTTCAGTAATACTCTAAAGGTCAACCTTTGACAAGTCTTATATCAGAGAAAACATTTTATGTTTGTATATCCTAAAACACTTCTTTTCTATGGACACCATCACTTCTTTAGATATAACAATCAGCTGTTTTGTCAAATTGTTGATGATAGAAATATTTACTATCATACTTATTTCGATACACTATGTTTTCATACTTTTCATCTTCCGTCTTATAAGGTTTTTCTTTAAAAGTGGAAATTTTGCTGAATATTTTAATACAATATTTCGTTGTTGGTATTATTTATATCTTTAATCGTACTTGTTATAACACTATTTTAATCTTAAAGTTAAATAAATAAATACTTATAAAAGGTTTCCAGAAATCCTATAAATGTGAGTAAATAACACGTACCCAACTAAATAAAAAATAAAGAACACAATTACCTATAATGTTCTAAACTTCAAGAAGGTGAAGAAGTTTTTACAAAACAGTTCAGCAACCTTTTTTCCTCCAATAAAATTAATTAGAATTTTTCTCAATATTTTACACCATCAAATTTTCATTACAGCTGACTACTCAAGTACTCTTCAACCATAATAAAAGCGTGTTAAAAACGAATTCCTACAGCTAATTTTATTCAAACGTATTGAATAAAGTATAGTTAATTAAAACAAGTAACATCGAATATCTCGATTAAACAGAATGATAATATAATAGTAAACTGTCTGGTGCAGAAACAAGGTTAAAACTGTATAATTATAATATGAATAAGTATTATTGCATTCAGAATAACGAAACTCAATACGACGACAAATATGAATAAAATGACTAATTTAGTCATACTATTGAATTTGGAAATGATCTAAACTGCATGTCTACTAGTTTGATGCACAAAATGCGTTTTTTTTTTTTCTTGACAAATATACTGCCAGTTTTAATGCATCAGACAATGTGACACATGCAGCAAATGAGTGTTTTTCTTTTAATAACAAATTACGGGAAAAGGCAATTTTAAAATGTTAAAAATATATCCTCGTAGACAGCCGTAGGTCCTTAAACCGCTTTCCTGTGCCTATTTTTTAATATTTCGGCTTAACTCTTATCATATTTATAACTCATAGTAACTATGATCAGTTGTAACACTTGCCTTATTCTAAAATTCATTTCAAGTATGGTGAATACGTGAATTCTAATTTAAAAGTTGTACGACATGACCTTACCCGCGAAGGTAAAAACAATTTGCTTTTTTATTTAGACGAAAAACACGTTTTAAGCTGTATTTAGGAACAGCAGTTCGCAAGTATTAACGTTTTCAGACATTGTAAATTTTAATTCTTTTGTATGTGAATTTGCATAATCCGCGTCGTCAAAACAAGCCACGTACGTTTGTACAGCTGAATCCAACAAACCAGCAAACAGATAACCGATCATCGCATTCAATATAACAATAATAATTTAAGAACAAAATAATATTTTTGATTAATCACTTTTTAAAACCAGTTCAACTTAGTCGATCACAAACTCACTAATTTAATTTTTCACTTCACTATTAACTTCACTTTCTATCACTAAGGTCGATAATTCCAGAATTATCGGAACACTGAATTCGATTTTCAAATTGGAGCGCGCGAAATACGTTAGTGATTTTCCCGCGCAAACAAGATGGCGACGTGTACGCCCCCCACAGCGGTGCAGAGCAGACTGGCTAAGTAAAGGTGACGCTACACATGATCAGATCACGTTGCTGGGTTATATATTTTTGCTACGAATGTAACCTTAACGCGACCGGTTTCAAAGCCCGTTAATATAATAACTGCCAAAAATAACACAGAAAACAAGTTGTTTCCATAATTTTGTGGAACAGGTATTATTTCGCTGCGCTTGTGGACGTGACGTGGTTTAGAGTACCGCATTTTTTTTTTAATTCGACTTTTCCTGTTCAGTTCTCATCAATGTGCTTATTGAATGAATTTGTAGTAATGTTAACATTTTTGGTAAATATCGCTAAAATTAACAAAAAATATATTATACATACAGTTTTAAAATTATCATTAATCTTGTAACTCAGTAGCTTAAAGGAAAATACTATATTGTATTTCATTTTTACTGTTTTCATATTAGTTTCGTGGGCAATATTATTTCACGGTCAGAGGGAGGGATGGTTGCGTCACGCGAATGCTCCCGGGGAAGATCGGCACTCACTGGACGTCTGAGGAAAAACGTCGAGGTAGACCATTGCGAAGGTGGTGTGATAATGTTTGCAAGGCCAACATGACCCAAAAACGTACAAACGGGTTTGAAGGAAAAAGGGGTAGGCGTTTGCCCAAAAGTGGGACTATTATTATTATGTCATTGGGACACGTGGGTTTATTATTATTGACAAACTGATTTTTATTATTAGGTATGTCATTTATTTATTTTCATCCTTAGTAGTTTTTTTTTTTCTTTAAAATAAAAGATTAAGTAATACGAGAGTGAATGAAATACGAATAGTCAGATGTGAGTGGAAACGCCAGAAAGGATGCCCTAGGAGGACATAATTACTTTATTTGTGATATTTTTTAGAAAGGTGTGTAAAATTATATGAAAAAAAAAACAACTATCTAGTGGTCTGCCGATGTCCAACCTAACATAGATGTTAATATTTTTATAATTATAAATGAGGGTAGGCATGCAGAGACATGTCGTTCTACGTACAATACTGATATTTAGCTGTACGACTCCACCATAGTTGAGAAAAGGCTCGGCTGATGGTGATGTCGCCACAATTATGACAATAGAGGCAATTGGAGGTGAAATTATCGTAATTTTAAAAACTTTAACAGTCTGATCTCAGTGTCAATCTGTCCAAAATACCTAGAGTTTTCATACATTTTTGACGTTTGAGTGTCGCCGAAATGACACTGACACGACTAGATTTTGAACATTTTTAATTACAATAATTGACCTTCAGGTTTCCAAAACTGTTTAAGTAGTTCGGATACCATTGTCATGATTATATAACTGAACTTTAATTATAGGTTATTAGTTTCTATGGGCACGGCATGATAAATGCTTAGTCAAATCTCCCTTTTTTCAAAAGACTATTAACAAAAATATGGTATCGAACAATCTGAAAAACTGGATTACACTGATTAGCATGTACCAACATTAAGGGCGCACCGAGGCATTTGCGAAATAATTGCGTTCGTTTCCATCCCCTCTCATGATAATCCCATGGTACATCGTTATTACTAAACCCTTAGTTACGATATTTAAGAATTCACTCTATAAATCATCCACTTTAGAATCACGATATTTTTTTTAGTTTCCTCGACAAAAAAACCAAAATAATCTAAAAAAGACCATTACACCTGAATTTCATGGGAAGTCATCAGTTTTTAATGATACCAATATTACATGGTATTCTATAACGTTCATTATGCATTATTAAAATGTGTAATTTTTTTTTTAATAGTATGAAATTAATACCTAAATTACTGCGCGCATCACCCAAGTTAGCTAGAGTTTCAATTAGCGTGTAAAGCTGCGCCCTTTTTTTTATCAAATGACTTCTCCCGCTCTGGGCGGAGTGGGAGGGCGTGTCAGACTTTTACTGACTAAAACCCACCCGTGTTCCATCAGTTGCCCATGTGCCAGGGTCACGGTATCTCTTTCGAACAATCACGCGACCCCGGCAGGCATCGGTCCTAGTAGACCCCTACACTGCTGCTGACATCTCTTTGAGGCGCGCGTGGAACACTGCGCGCCGTCGACCCGAGCTTGGTCCTTACCGGGCGGCGAGCTACCCATTGCTCGCCACCTGCAAGCTCGCGCCTACGGTGGCCGGGAGTCCGCTATGGACTCCCGACGCCCGGGGCGTCTCCTCCTGCGGCGGCTTGGGATGTGAGGGCGCAGAGACTGCCACTCCCTCACGCGCCCTGCCTCCTCCTTCGCGAGCATTACTGCTTCGCAGAAGGAGGTGACGGCTTCCCATTCCCTCTCGCTCCGTACCATGGCTCGCACCAGGGCCGGACGCGAGAGGTCGCCGCCGCCGATCGCCTCCACGAGGACACGGCGGTGCCCCGCCCAGGCAGGGCACACCTCCACCGTATGCTCCGCCGTGTCCTCCAGACGATTCTCGCAATGGAAACACCCGGACGTATCCTCCCGCTTTATCCTGAACAGGAACCCACCGAAGCACCCATGCCCGGTGAGAGCCCGCGTCAGGCGGAAGGTGAGGACGCCGTGGCGCCTCTCTATCCACTCCTCAAAAAGGGGACTTACCGCCGCAATTGTGGCATGACCAAAAGCTGCGCCCTTAAAGATGCATCTTTAAAAAACTTTTTACCAAAAAATTAAACCGCCGAAAAAACTGAAAAGCAAAAAATAATAAACCTTAAAATTCTGAGTCGGCGCTTTGAGTGATCTTTGTTCATTGATTTTTCAGCGCCGACTCAAAATTTTAAGGTTTATTATTTTTTGCTTTTCAGTTTTTTCGGCGGTTTAATTTTTTGGTAAAAAGTATTTATTTTATAATTTTTTGTAGCTTTAATGTACTTATAATACTTGGCAAAGTATACCCTATCTAATAAAAAAAGAATTATCAAAATCGGACTACTCTGTAAAAAGTTATGCGTGGTTATACATTACAATCAGTGAGTGAACAATCAATCATCCCCTGTTTTCCGACCCTTAGGGTTCGATTTTGTTTTCCAAATTTATATGGGACCACCTTGGGAGTATACCCTTTCTAATAGAAGAAGAATTATCGTAATCGGACCACTATATAAAAAGTTATGCGTGGTCATACATAAAAAAAAAAAAATATACGCGTCGAATTGATAACCTCCTCCGTTTTTTTTCGTCGGTTGAAAAATCTCAGTTTTATCAACAAAAAAAACGTTTAGTCATCTGAGTTTATGACGTGTATCTGTATATTTACCCTTAATGGTAGTCATATGTAAAGTGTTACTTAATATTTAAAAAAAAAAAACAAATTTACGTTCAGTAACAAATTCTACTTATTCCAAAAAAACATAAAATCCATTATAATTGAAATGATAGTTAAAAAGGTCTTACCACTTAATAAAAAGTATCAAATAAATTGCAAAAAAAGTCTTTGTAAATACGAAATCAAAGAAACATTGAATATTCTTGGAAAGGTTTTTAGTTTTTTTGGGGAGAAACAAACACAAATAGTAATCTTACTGTTTGTCATGTCAATCAGGATAAGACCTTATTTCCATGGCTAGTGAAGCGAGTAATAGACTTTTAGGGAGAAGAGCAGGCATTACTCGTATCTTATAGTTTCCAATGTAGGCTATGGCTTTATATTGTAGTTACACAAAATTGTATCAATCCTATTATAATTTTTTGTATAAGTGGTCATTTTGCTGCCCTCGTCAGACATAAAAGAGTCCATGAATTTAAAACAATCATATAGTAAGTGTTATACCAAACTGTACTGAATATTAGCTGGATGGGCATTTTCTGTTGTGCAAATCAACATGCATAAACTCACGCCTTTTCGCCATGGTGGTAGGCTGAAACTATAGAACGTCACCTGCTACGATCCCAACATACTCTTTTTGATCTTTTAATAATAATAATAATATAATAATAAAACATTTATTTTCAGGTTACATGACCCATAGATATATACCTTACAAACTAAAATACATAGATAATATACAAAAACTTGTGTTAATAATAGTACCTTAAACTATGTTAGTAACACTTCACTTCACTAGCTTGTCCGTGAGCTGTCCTGTGGCACTTGTCCGCGGAAGCGACGGAACACCACGTCCTGAGGCCAAAAGTCTTCGTCCATGACGATGGGCAGATAACAATCCGGTACACGCACCACAAACGCCTTGAAGTTGACGTTGCGGTGTGACTCCAGTAACTGCACCCTCGGCATGTACTTCGTCTTCTGGCGTACGTACTCTACGATGTCTTCGGCCTTAGTGGTGTAGTGCAGGCGAGAAATGTACACCGGAGTGTTCGGCTTTGCAGCGCGCAAGTTGACATCAGACTTCGCAGTAGCTTTCCCGCAGCGGTTCTTGTTCGCTCGCGAACGGCGCTTCCTCCTTTGCACCGTCACGAAACCCTCATCATCTTTTTTTTGTTTTTTTTCATGGTGGGAAATCATCACTTCTCCCGCTCTGGGCGGAGCGGGAGGGCGTGTCAGACTTTTACTGACTAAAACCCACCCGTGTTCCTTCAGTTGCCCATGTGCCAGGTTCACGGTATCTCTTTCGAACAATCACGCGACCCCGGCAGGCATCGGTCCTAGAAGACCCCTTCAGCACTGCTGACATCTCTTTGAGGCGCGCGTAGAACACTACGCGCCGTCGACCCGAGCTTTGTCCTTACCGGGCGGCGAGCTACCCATTGCTCGCCACCTGCAAGCTCGCGCCTACGGTGGCCGGGAGTCCGCTATGGACTCCCGACGCCCGGGGCGTCTCCTCCTGCGGCGGCTATGGACGTGAGGGCGCAGAGACTGCCACTCCCTCACGCGCCCCGCCTCCTCCTTCGCGAGCATTACTGCTTCGCAGAAGGAGGTGACGGCTTCCCATTCCCTCTCGCTCCGTACCATGGCTCGCACCAGGGCCGGACGCGAGAGGTCGCCGCCGCCGATCGCCTCCACGAGGACACGGCGGTGCTCCGCCCAGGCAGGGCACACCTCCACCGTATGCTCCACCGTGTCCTCCAGACGATCCTCGCAATGGAAACACCCGGACGTATCCTCCCGCTTTATCCTTAACAGGAACCCACCGAAGCACCCATGCTCGGTGAGAACTTGCGTCAGGCGGAAGGTGAGGATGCCGTGACGCCTCTCTATCCACTCCTCAAAGAGGGGACTTACCGCCGCAATTGTGGCGTGCCCAGCACTGGGTTGCGACAATCGTACCCGCCATATCGCCATGAGATCACACCGGAGCTCTGTCCGCCGTGCCGCGAACCCTCATCATCAGGCTTAGGCTTAGTTGGAACGCCTGGAGCACTCCCAATGACGCTCGCAAAATCCTTTTGTGAGGGTTTCGTCAAGGCTGGAGTCACTAGTAGCGGGACGGGGCGTGGGGCTCGGGCGGCGCTGCGTGGAGGAGCCGCGCTGACGGTCGCGGGGCTGCGAGGCACGCAGGCAGGGCGTTCTGCAAGCTCAGCAAATGACGGATGCGCTGGCGACGAAACTGCTGACGCGGAATTTGACGGCTATACGTCGAGGCCGGCTCCGCGACACATGTTTACGTTTGGCGCATCGACTGTTGACCTAGATACCGCCACACTATTTCGCAACTCGTTAAATTCTTTGCGCAAATCGGTGACGGTGTTCTGGGATGCCTCTAATTTCGCTAGAACATCCGCGAGGCGGGCCTTCAGAAAGACAATGTCCTTCAGAAGGCTCGTTACATCGACGTGGTCGAAAGTGACAGGAGGAACTTGGAACGGTCTCCTTGAACAGCGTGATAATATCTTGCAGGCTTCTCTTAGTCCCGTCACGCCGGCGGGGACACCATCTGGTCGCGCTTGTTTAGCACGTTGAACAACAACAGCTTGGCAGTGGCTATGTCCTCCTCGCTGAAGTTCGTGGCGCAGATTTGGACAGCGGACACCTCGTCCATCACATCCAGCTTCTGCTGCAGGAACGCCAGCAGCTCGTTCGCCACTAGTGCAATACTCATGGCGAAAAAATTACGAGCGACAGCTTGCGCCGCGCTAGTCGATACACTAAATATGCAAACACGGCTGCATTGGAACGCGGCACAGGCAAGACTTTTCGTTTTAGTTTATACATGTGGTCCTACACGCATACCGGCTACCAGTACTACGCACCTAACTTTTCTGAAGAACATCACCAATAAGGTCACTATATTTTATCCTAGGGCGTCATTTCTGCGTGTCCAGTCCCATCTGGCTTGTAAATACGTTTTATTAGCCGCCCTTCATTCATCCTCTCAACATGATCAAACCATCTAAGCATACTCTTTTCAATTTTCGTTACTACATCTTCGTCGAAAAGTATTACATTAACTCAATTACTATTTAATTTCAAGTAAAGTCGATTATATTGTACGGAACTCTGAGAGAGTTGCATTCCAAACAAAAGGTCAATTTAAACGTAACCAATATAAAAGAACAGGTATCTCCTGTATTTTTGACATTGCAACATAAAATCGACTCTTAAACGTAACGTGGTCTGAGCTCGAAGTTTTAAGGGTTTCGAAGTTATTTTTGGATATTTTATTATTGTGTTTGTAAGAAGTTACGTAAACTCACTCCCAGTAAAGGCTCATTGCCCTAAGCTTTATGGAGAATACGATTTACGTCGAATGTGTCGTCGTTGTGTGTGGTGGCCTGTTAGTCTAGTGGTTAGTGACCCTGACTTCAAAGACTGAGGTCGTGGGTTCGATTTCCACCTAGGACCAATCTTTGTGTGATGAGCATAATCATTTGTTCTGTGTCTGGGTGTAATTTATCTATAATATGTATGTATTTAGAAATATATAAGTATGTTTATCAGTTGTCTGATTACCATAGTACAGGCTCTGCCTAGTTTGGGATCATATAACGGTGTGTTGATGTCCTAAGATACTTATTATTTTTTTTTTATTTTATTTAATCGTTCGTAAGTTTGTGGAAAGTATTTTTAAAATCGTCGATAAAGTAAATATTTTGATGAAAATACATTTGTTAAAACCCTATGATAATTTGTTTTTAATTTTTTTTTTTGTTTTTTTTTTCTTGTATTTTAATTTATATAAACCAATTTTTTTTCTTGAATATTGTGACACCATATTGTTTTTTGAAATTAGATTATGTTATATATTCCCAAGAGTCGTTGTTGGAACGTCGTAGCTATTGTCTCTAATTAGTTTTGACGTATTCCCTAAGGCCTTAGCTAGACGAGAAAGAGAAGAATAAAAATAATCTTGAAGACAAGCAACATTCCCCAGGGCTAAACAATTTTTGGTTGGTGGACCACGGACTATATACGTCAAAAAATATTGTGAAATAAGATTCACAAAATATTCTCTATATATCTGTATAACTAATATACAGTAAAATAATGCCATAATAACTCAGTTAAGACTATTCAAGACCAAGCAGAATATTTGTAAACCTAATGATTATTTTTACTGTTACCTTTGAGCTTATCTGTGAACAGCTTTGTGGGCTATAATTTTGTCTATCAGTTCTTTTACATTTCCTGTATATTCCTTCTCTATCTTCCTCTATATTTTAGCTATTTGTTGTTCCTTTTGTCTATACAAATAAATAAAGTTAAAATGTATGTTTGTAATTTGATATTAACAGCTTCTCACAAAATGCGAATATACGGTAGGTACTTACACCAAAAAAGTTTTTTTTTTTAATTTTTATCTGTCTGACTGTCTTTTTGTTCCGGCTAATCTCTGATGCGGCTGGATCGATTTTGACGGAACTTTCATTGACAGATAGCTCATGTTATAAGGAGTAACATAGGCTTTTCGTCTGGATAGCACGTCCCCATGTGATAATTTCCTAATGACGCGGGTGAAACCGGGGGCACAGCTAAATAAAATAAAATACAAAACATATCAGCCGTTCGGAAATTAAACATTAAGTGGTCCCCGTCTGTTTTTGGTGCGAAGTGCTTGTCGAGGCTTCTGTGTACCGTCTCTTAGAACGTATATCCGTTTCGGATAAATGTTTGCGCATCAGTCTGAATGTTTTTTCCTGTAATGGCTCCTATCACAGGCCAATCTAGTGACATCTATGTGAACTAGGAACTTGCCAAAATTGACTACACATAGGACAAGAAAGAAATAATGATTGTTTATGGAATTTACTCCTAAAGAATCGATTTTCATAAAGCCCGGGGTATAAAAATTTATGGGGAGAAAAATCAAACTTTCTCCGTTACGTTATGTTATGTTGACTAATCTAATATTTTATAATCGTCCGTAAGGAGTAAATTCCAGCCGTGCGTCGGAGCTCACACATTTGTCAAGAGAAAGAAAAAACGACACCAGCACGCGTAGCATGACCACTATAGAAAGAACTTTGTCTATTCTTGGTAGAATAGAGATAGAACTGTCATGCTACTCCAGCATAAAACGGTACAAATCTTTCTACAATCTTTAATTCTGTCTTTAATCTTTCTACAATCTGTAATTTTGTCTATTCTTCCATCGACAAAACCCATTTCTACGGTGGTCATGCTACGCGTGCAGAAAAGTCATTGTATTCAGATCGAAACGCACAATATCAGATTACGTATTTCTGCATGTGTTCCAAGTCTTCGAGAAATACGATTATTGCATGGAATTTTCCTTTAATATTTTTATAAGAATCACCGAATGCGAGCACAGAAGGAAAATGGAACGCACACGTGCACAGTAAAATATAACGAGAATGTCCTGAAAATTGTAAGGGAAATGGTAATGGGCACATGTGTCGAGTTAAGGTGCGTACTATGGGCGGCATACATTTACACACGGTAGCTACGCACGTGTCTTTCTTAAATTTTATTCGTTTCAAGTTTGACTTGCATATCTATTTTTAACCGAAGAAAAAAAAAACGGAGGAGGATCTCAATTCAACGCGTATATTTGTTTTACCACGCATAATTTTCTTCTTTTATTGGAAAGGGTATATTCCGGAGGTGGTGGTACTATGTCAATTTGGAAAGAAAATTCCAACCCTAAGGGTAGGAAAACAGGGGATGATTGATTGTTCACTCATTAATTGTAATGCATAACTTCTTACAGAATGGTCCGATTTTGCAAACATGTAATACTTAGTAGGTTTATAATTTTTTGCTTTTCAGTTTTTTCGGCGGTTTAATTTCTTTGGTGGACTTACTTGAGTCTCTGAAATGTGATAATAGATGTTGATCTGATGGATTCTTTAGAAACCTAAGGGGCCCTATAAGATAAGCCAATCTGCCCTCCCTTTGTTTGCGCTGCAATGTCCGTTAATTTATATTATATTTATTTATCAACAGATATTTTCATATTCTTTACTTCTTTGACATAAACTGCTCATGATTTGATATTTATTATATATCTATAATTCTAATTTAAACTATTAGTGGCCAGAATATCAATTCATATATTACTATGATAATCTTGTCATTTTGTTTCAATTGGGTTTTCTTTTTATTATTTTATTTATAGATTGTTTTATATTTTGTGAATGTGAGAAAGTTGTAGGTGTTGTAGATTAACGTAACGTAGGTTTGTAGACCACTTTTTATTTAACTAAGTAGGTTCCTGGTACATGTTGGCACATGGGATGCCTTTGCCAATTCGATAAATTAGTTTATTATAATTCAGTAGTATCAATGTATTTTTATAATTACTATTAGAGTTGTCATACTTATATAGTCATATTACTAGAAGATATATAAATATTATCATGTCGAAGAACTGCCATTAAAATAGTCACTGATACATTAATAAAATTTCTGTATTAATACTAAATACTATTAGCACATTAATTTAAGCTTGTAATTGACTAAATTTGCATTTATTTGTAGACATATAGAATAACTTACGGTCCGATTTTTTTTTCTGATTTAAGAACAAATGAAAAATACGAAGGTCAGATTTAATAACCACAGATGTCGAGCTATAGACAAATATGGTACAGTCAGTGCCCTGTATAACCTGACCCCACCTTTTTTTTATTTTTTTCAGGATGGGAAATCATCAAATGACTTCTCCCGCTCTGGGCGGAGCGGGAGGGCGTGTCAGACTTTTACTGACTAAAACCCACTCGTGTTCCATCAGTTGCCCATGTGCCAGGGTCACGGTATCTCTTTCGAACAATCACGCGACCCCGGCAGGCATCGGTCCTAGTAGACCCCTACACTGCTGCTGACATCTCTTTGAGGCGCGCGTGGAACACTGCGCGCCGTCGACCCGAGCTTGGTCCTTACCGGGCGGCGAGCTACCCATTGCTCGCCACCCGCAAGCTCGCGCCTACGGTGGCCAGGAGTCCGCAATCGACTCCCGACGCCCGGAGCGTCTCCTCCTGCGGCGGCTAGGGACGTGAGGGCGCAGAGACTGCCACTCCCTCACGCGCCCCGCCTCCTCTTTCGCGAGCATTACTGCTTCGCAGAAGGAGGTGACGGCTTCCCATTCCCTCTCGCTCCGTACCATGGCTCGCACCAGGGCCGGACGCGAGAGGTCGCCGCCGCCGATCGCCTCCACGAGGACACGGTGGTGCTCCGCCCAGGCAGGGCATACCTCCACCGTATGCTCCACCGTGTCCTCCGGACGATCCTCGCAATGGAAACACCCGGACGTATCCTCCCGCTTTATCCTGAACAGGAACCCACCGAAGCACCCATGCCCGGTGAGAACCTGTGTCAGGCGGAAGGTGAGGACGCCATGGCGCCTCTCTATCCACTCCTCAAAGAGGGGACTTACCGCCGCAATTGTGGCGTGCCCAGCACTGGGTTGCGACAATCGTACCCGCCATGTCGCCATGAGATCACACCGGAGCTCTGTCCGCCGTGCCGCGATTTGTCGCGGCAGCGGAGTTTCGCCTCCTCGCGCCACTCCCACATGTGCGCGAGGACCTTTGCCTCCAGATCCCATGGCGGCACTCCGGCAAGGAGGCTCGCCGCCTCGCACGAGATCGTGCGGTATCCTCGGAACCTGACCCCACCTACACAGTAGAAATGAGGAAGAGGGGTTAGGTAATGCAGGGCACTGACTGTACATAATTTACGCTGATAGTTGACTAAATTTGCATTTACTGTTAGACACATAAAATAACAATATCTGGATGACCGAGCTTTGCTCGGTATTTTTTGTTAAATTGTGTTTAAAATAAAAAGTTTATGTACAAGTTGATTATCGATAAAGTTGATCATTGAAAACACGAATAAAACGACATTTTATAAAAATGAATCCTAGCTAGATCGATTTATCGCCCCCGAAACCCCCTGTATACTAAATTTCATGAAAATCGTTGGAGCCGTTTCCGAGATTCAGATTATATATATATACATATATACAAGAATTGCTTGTTTAAAGGTATAAGATAAGATACTGTTTGAATATATTTTTCAGGCAAGTATGAATGGAAACGAGATCAGGTTTGAAAATCAGATTTAATAATTATAGATTGACGAATATGAAAAATCGCGACGAATTTCTGAGAACAGAATTTTGAGAACTTATAGAAGATTCAGGGGTTAAACCTGGATGTGACTCGAACAGCCCAGGGAAGTATGGCACAAGGGACTCCTCCCTTAACTATACTGAGCAGTGAGTCGAACAACGCTACCAATAGTGACAATGGCGATGAATTTCATTTATGTTTTACTAACGACTACAGGCGCGCGTTTATGGCTCAGGTGCCTAAGATGCATTACTGAAAATACCGAAGAGCTAGCATGGTGTCAAATAACTTGAGATTATGCCGCGTTTTTCTACTCAATCGGACCTTACCCTTAAGACTTTTTTTTTTCATAAATAAAACATCAGTATTAAGGACGTGAAAAGTTTAGAATTTTCCAGTGGGCAGCGGTAAAAAGGATTCGGTTTGTTTTCGTATTATTTCACTAATGAGTTAAAAGTATACAACTTACACAGTGTGACCGACACGGTGAATTCAGGATACTATTGTAAACCTCGTAGCGTAGATATTTTTTGTTAGTAATCAGAACAAAAATCTTCTGTTTCGTAGAAAAGTGCAACACTTCCCTACACGGTCAAAATTTACGGACCAGCAAATATTTTTAATTATCCTACGAGTTATTTCAACGCGGGCAGGTTTAGAGTCATGTAACGATTCTAAAGTAATAAGTGGCACGTCGATATCCCTGACACCCTGTATTATATTCAGTTGCAGAAAGAAAGATCGACATAATCTATATATAAAAGAAAGTCGTGTTAGTTACACTATTTATAACTCAAGAACGGCTGAACCGATTTGGCTGAAAATTGGTGGGGAGGTAGCTTAGAACCAGGAAACGGACATAGGATACTTTTTATCCCGTTCGACTGCGTTCCCGTGTGACGTGACATAAAACGTCAAAGCGAATACAAGTCACTATAAAACGTGGTATGACAAAAACGTTGCCTTCGAAGTACCAGGTGGTCATAACTTGGTATGAGCTTATCAAACAGCAGTGTCAGCCAGAAAACGTTTTATGCCTTCGAAGTACCAGGTGTTCATAACTTGGTATGAGCTTATCAAACAGCAGTGTCAGCCAGAAAACGTTTTATGCATTCGAAGTACCAGGTGTTCATAACTTGGTATGAGCTTATCAAACAGCAGTGTCAGCCAGAAAACGTTTTATGCCTTCGAAGTACCAGGTGTTCATAACTTGGTATGAGCTTATCAAACAGCAGTGTCAGCCAGAAAACGTTTTATGCCTTCGAAGTACCAGGTGTTCATAACTTGGTATGAGCTTATCAAACAGCAGTGTCAGCCAGAAAACGTTTTATGCCTTCGAAGTACCAGGTGTTCATAACTTGGTATGAGCTTATCAAACAGCAGTGTCAGCCAGAAAACGTTTTATGCCTTCGAAGTACCAGGTGGTTATACTTTCTGCCAGGGTTGCGAGATTTGTTCGAAAGAGTTACCGTGGCCCTGGCAAAGCCAACTGAAGGAACACGGGTGGGTTTCCTATACTATTATAATAATATTATAAAGAGGAAAGATTTGATTGTTTGTTTGTATTGAATAGGCTCCAAAACTACTGGTACGAATTGAAAAATTATTTTTATTTGGGTAGCCTATTTACTGAGGAAAGCTATCTAACATCACGCTACAATCAAAAGGAGCGGAGCAACGACGAAAAATGGACGAAAACTGGCAGGCAATTCGATGCGACGGGAAGGGTCACGGGAGCAAAAATTTGACGCAGACGAAGTCGCGGGCAGAAGCTAGTGAGAAATAACAAAACAACGAACCTAAAACTCACCATCACATGATCACTCACTCACACTAATTTAATTAATAGCGTTTTCTTTTAGTTTTGTAATTTTTTATTTACAAAAGTAAATAAAAAATTACAAAACTAAAACATTTCGACTGTAAAAACTGTCGAAATGTTTTAGTTTTGTTTAATTTTTATTTTTATCTTTAGCTTCTTAGTACATATTTAGCTTTTATAACAAAACATTATTTTAAAATAAATGTTTAAATGGTTAACCGCCCATATTGGTGCTTAAGATACAGGCTGACCTAATTTGGGGCCAATGTAAAATCTATGTAAATTTGTTTAGCAATAAAGTTTTATTTATTTAAAACCAACAAATTTACTTACTTATTTACGCAGTTTGACATTATTCTGGAGTAGACCGACTCAATAACTGACAATATTGTAATATCAAAAGTTCATTGCTCTTTGCGCAAACGCTTCATTCTCTAAAGAAATATGCCAACCATTGTTGTTGTAGATCTAAAAATAGAACAAAAAGAGTTATTTTCCGTGATTGAGGTTACATTTGAATTAAACAAGTTCTCGGTTTATTTAATTGAAATGGATTTATTTTAGGTTTTTCGTACTCTGAACGTTGCTCTACTAGGTTAGTACCCACAACTTACACGTGTAGCGTTGTGCTAATAATTTAAACTGTTTAAAGTAATTAATCGCCCTTTGGGTGACCTTCAGCCTTCTAATAAGGCCCATTGTGAGCGACCATGTTTCAGTTCCATAGGTCATCACTGGCAACACACACTGGTCAAAGACTTTCGTCTTGAGACACTGCAGTATGTGGGATGAACAGTAGCCCGAAGAATTGCTAAACTGAAGTGGCAGTGGGCAGGGCACATTGCTCGCAGAACAGATGACCGATGGGGCCGAAAGGTTCTGTAGTGGCGGCCACGTACTGGGAGACGTAGACTTAGAAGGCCTCCAGCAAGGTGAACCGATGACCTTGTGAAGGTCGCAGGAATCCACTGGATGCGGGAAGCACAAAACCAGTCGGAAGTGGCGGAGCTTGGGGGAGGCCTATGTCCAGCAGTGGACGTCTTTCGGCTGATATGATGATATGATGATGATGATGAAAGTAATTATTAGATATGTTGCGGCATCAACGTCATCATCAAAATCCTGCATCGTCTACAACGTCCCGAAATCAATCATCGGGCAGTTGCCTAGCAGATTTTTCATTAAAAACTAGAGATTCACCTCCAACAAACCATGCGAACCATGGGCGAATGGTTAGGGTTGACTTCGGTTAGCAAACAGTTTTTCTATTTGTAAGTTTAATATCAATGTGTCAATCACTACTGTAACAGGTATGAATACACATATGTGTATGAATACACGTATGTGTATGATAGTGAAAATCGTATCAAAATCGTTGCGTTTATAAAAACAACGCCATCACACGTAAAGACAACAAGGATTAAAAAAATTTGCTCGAATCTTCATTACGATCTCCATTTTTTTTACAACTGTAGGTACCTCTGTAATGACTTTTCTATTAGACCACTAAGTCAACCCTCCACAAATTACTCGCTTTTTCAATGCCAGGAACATAAGCACCGAAAAATTTATACTACTGCAATCTGGCAAATTTCTTTATTTGATTTTCAACTTTATCGCTAAAGCATTAGGTTAAAGGTTGATTGGGAGAATTTGACAGTTTCGGGTACCTTGATGTGCTGGCGTCTGTACCTCTCCTTGTCCAATCATTCATATTATTTAACTGTGTCCTGAACCCCTACCCTTTTTTTTTTTTGTTTTTTTTTTTTTTCAGGATGGCAAATCATCAAATGACTTCTCCCGCTCTGGGCGGAGCGGGAGGGCGTGTCAGCCCCTACCCTTAAAAAGCCAAGAAAATATCCAATTCTCAAGAAACCCTGATTTTACTTGTGTAACTCCTACCACGCCTCGAAAATATCCAATTCTCAAGAAACCCTGATTTTACTTCAAAAAAGAACCCCTCGTTACGCCAAAAAGGATTTGCACAGAAATAAAATTCCTTCCCAAAGCCGCTATTTTTGGAACTTCATTAGACCAAGTTTTTTTATTAATTACTGTAGCTACGCGTATTTTTGAAAGGAAACAAGGAATTAGAAACTAATTTTCTTGCGTCGCTTTCGTAAATATAACTTTGTTATGTAAAAGTGTCGTAAATGGAAAAGTACACCTAAAACTATATTTCGTGAGGAAATAAAACAAATATCGTTCGTACAAAAATTTAAAAACGAATTGTAAAAAACTAAAAACACGCTTTTGTAGAAAACCAAAGTAAAAAGTAGAAATAATGGAAAAAAAGCGTAGATTGCTTCTTGAGGTATTTTTTAATCGATATCAAGCACCCCACGCTTTCAAACTATTATTTATTTTCTTTTTTATAGTTTGGCTAGCTACAACATCGAGTGTATCGTTTTTTTTTCGCTATTCTGTGGATCCTGGCCAGAATAATGGTACAAATTTATGAAATTACTGTATTATCTTCGGTCTTTGATAAGTTTGCGAAGTTTCAAATTAATCCGACGTTTTAAAGGGCGTGAAAATCACATTCACATATTCCGTTACATACATATACAAACATATACATATATATATTAATAAAAGCGTATTAAAAAAACAGAAAATATCGTGAGGAAACCGGCATGTCTTAGAACCAAAAATTCGAAGATATGTGACATCTACCAACCCGCACTGGGCCCGCGTGGTGGATTATGGCCCACACCCTCTCACCGAGAGGAGGCCTGTGTCCCAGCAGTGGGAACATTATAGGCTGATGATGGATGGAAAAAAACAGAATCAGATATTCAGCGCCCAAGCGATTATAACTTCTGAAAACATAATCATGAACTTCAAAAGAACATTTCGTCACAATCCATAAAAGGAGTATGACACATAAAATATGTCGTTACGGACGCCACAGCAAAGTATACGATGTGAAGAGAGGCATATAAAAGAAAAATATATTTGACTTGCTAGTCAGTTGCTTATGGTTTCATATTAGTTCGAATTATACCTGGCAGTTGAGTTTTTCCCCATGTTAGAAATAATGAAGACGTACAGTTATATGTTGATCTACGTATACCTCTATTTGTATTGTTACTTACACATGTTGCCTTTCCCGAGGACGTCGAGTAGAAAACGCCTGGAGCAATAAGACTCAAGACTACATTGCGGTTTCGATAAAATCGTAACATATAGTTTTAATAAGATTATTGTACTCATAAATGAATTTGATATTTTGTTTTTGTTTTCGGCCAGTTTTACAAATACATTTCATTAAACTTTCATTAAAAAACTTAGAATATTGTTTTTGTTTTGTATAGGAGTAGCTTCTGCCCTCGATTTCGTCCGCGTTATGTTTATTGCTCCGCCAACCCATCCCGTCGCTTAGAATGACCTGCCCGTGCCTGGTCTTCGTTTTTGCTACATTTTTCATGCTGCTCCGCTCCTATTAGTGGTAACTTGATGTTATGTAGCCTATAGCCTTTCTCAGTAAATGGGCTACCAAACACAAACAGATATTTTTCAATTCCAATTAGTACTTCCTGAGATTAGCGCGTTCAACCAAACAAAGTACTAATATTATAAAGCTGAAGAGCTTTATAATATTAGTATAGATTCGTTTGAGCCTTTGAGAGGCAACAAAGTACCTATATGGAAAACGTCCCACGCATCGATTCAAGACGAACAAAATCACCAAGATAAATCTACCAATGTGAACTTGTGGAAACGTGCAGACTATTAAAATCATATATGGGGCGTGCAATCTAGTTAACAATGGCCGCAGTTTCCAATAACGCAGCCAATGTCGCTTCATGATCGAAATTATATGTACACCGCTTGTTACTATACTAATATCATATCATAAGAATATTTATGGAATGCTGGTATTTATTTAAACTTCTCACACACAAAAAGGAACAAAGGCGGAATTAATGCCTTAGTCAACAAAGAACAACGAACGATTAAAATTGCTCGTCTTAAATGCGATGGGGCTGATTTATTTTTTCTTAATTTATTTATAGGGGCTTTTACGCATAGCTTATGTTAGTCCCATTGTATCCTAAACAATGCTACTTTCATAAAATCTTGGCCATGAATTTGAACAAAATATTTGCATCGTCGCCATTTGGTTGGAAAAGAATTATATGGAAACATGGCATATCAGTTCTGTTGAAATTCAAGGATCTCACTAAATTATTTCTTCTGGACTCATATTGACACATTCCGTCACAAAATTTTGTAGGTCCTCGACAACTTAACATTCGAATTTAATTCTGGAATATATAAATCAACTGGCTTGTAGCTAAGTTATAACAGCCGCACGGATCATTCGATCAGGTTAAGCTACGCTTAGCGAAGTTGGTCTATGGATGGGTGATTTTTACATACCAAGACCCCTCCGTGCCTATGGTATGAATGTCCCGGCTGTCATTCATAGATTGTTAGACTGGCCTGTTAGTCTAGTGGTTAGTGACCCTGACTGCTAAGGCTGAGATCGTGGGTTCGATTCCCACCCAGGACAAATCTTTGTGTGATGAGCACAATCATTTGTGCTGTGTCTGAGTGTAATTTATTTATAATATATATGTATTTAGAAATATTTAAGTATATTTATCAGTTGTCTGGTTGCCATAGTACAGGCTCTGCCTAGTTTGGGATCAGATAACGGTGTATTGGTTGTCCTAAGATATTATTATTGGCAGTCGTTACGGGTCGTCAGAAGCTGGAAAATCTGAAAAACCAGTCATACAAAAGGGTATTATATTAAGTTACTGAGTAATGGAGACCAGCAGTTCAGCTGCATTTGGTTTGACTGAAGCCGTTTCCAACATAGTTGAGAAAAAGCCTAGGCAGACTGAATAATCAACTGTTCCATTTACATTGATTTTAAATGCATCATTGGAAAATAATTCTTACGTAGTTTAGTGCCGATGAAATCTACACTTTTGGAAAAGTTTTCAATCAATACATATTGAAAGCTGCAGCAGGTATTTATTATATACACCAGTGATTCTTAGATGGGTGATATCTTTAGAACCAAGGGCAGGTCCTGATCTCCTCACTTCATAATTTTTATCATACTAGCTTTTGCCAGCGGCTTCGCCCGCGTGGCGGTCGGAAATTATCTCGCGGGAACGTACTACCGAGATAAAAAGTAATCCAGGTTATATATCTGTGTGCCAAATTTCATAAAAATCCGATCAGTAGTTTTTGTGTGAAAGAGAAACAAACATAGGTACTTACAAACTTTCACATTTATAATTTTAAGTAGGATTTCTGCTTCAAGATATCAAGCATGTCAAATAAGTCACTCACAGAGTTCTTAATAATCTTAAAGATATGATAATTTCATCGACCGAACATCATAAAAAGTAAATCTAGATCCACAGAAAGAGGACCTTGCTCAGAAAATATATCCTCCTTTCAGGACGACGAAGTCTATCTACAGTCAGCATTAACATTAGCATCATTAACGTATTTTATTTCCTCTGAGATTAGCCAGATAAGCATTTCTCTTACGGATCAGCTGTCTCATGATAATTCGAGCATCAAAGCCCTGATATACCAAAGCTGCTTTTAGCAGCTTCAGTAATTTGTCTCTTGGGTTAATGACATTGTTGAACTCATATCTAGTCAAGACGGTCATTATCAACATCTTCTCGAAAAACTTGAGAGCACGGAACAACTCTCATGACATTAGAAGGACCTATTTGATACATTTTATGTTATTGTACGCAACCGTACTCATATACACAAAGATTCTACATATTGTGCCTAAGGACCTCTACCTTTGTGGTTCTAAAGTGTCCGTACTTAACCCTTGGGCCTGACCACAAGCACAAGACATTGTTACGTAGACCTTACCATTGAAAATGTTCTAACTGCGTATGTTTTTGACAAATAATACATTTTGTAGTAGTTTTACTTTAGTAAATATTTGAAACTATATTCCATATGGTTAAATGAATTTAAATTCTTGTGAAGGAGAGAGACTACTTAAAACAAGTAGGGCAACTAAACAAAATAAAGTTGTCGTGTTTCATGGAAATGCTTTAAAAATGAATTGAATCAATGAAATCAGCTGTATAACATTAATTACACACAAACAATACGATTAATAATACACTGAAAGAAAATAATTCTTTGCATTATTGATCATGTGATTATGATTGTGTTTTATTTAGTACTTCTACCTTTTTTTGTGGATGGGAAATCATCAAATGACGTCTCCCGCTCTGGGTGGAGCGGAAGGGCGTGTCATACTTTTACTGACCAAAACCCACTTTTGTTCCTTCAGTTGCCTATTTTAGGGCCGTGGTAATTCTTTCGAACAATTCCGCAACCCTGGCAGGTTGTACTTCTACCTGAGAAAGTTAAATTTCAGCTAGAGGAAACATACCATTCAACGCTATACCTAATCTTAACCTACTAATTTTATTAGAAAAATGTGATAGAAAGGTCACTTACTTTTAAATGGTACATGTCTGCAGTAATGAAAAAGTTAAGCAAATGCTCATTTCCAACCTTGGTCGGATTAGTGTCATCGTGGGAACCTTTTACTGTTAGTTTACATGCCTTATGGAGCAGTAACCGCTACAATAAACCGTAGAGAATAGTGTTCTACATCTCTTCGGTATAGCACATTACTACTTTGTACTTGATATTTTGTGAAAAATGTCGCTAAAAGTGAAAATGTTTTTGGTTTTAAGTAAGTTTTCAAATTTTTTGTAAATTTTTATTTTTAAGGCGTTTTTCACGTGTGGCTGGTACTTCGTAATAAATTTAAAAAATGTAAGTAGTATTTTATTCGAATTAAAATAATTTACAAATACTTTACAAAAAAATCGACCAAGTGCGAGTCGGACTCGCGCACAGAGGGTTCCGTACAAACTCGTAGGTATCCTCAGTTTATACATAAGGTTTATGTTTATGAAATTAAATGTTATTTTTTTTTAATTTTATATTTGAGTTGATTGAATGAAAGGTAAATTGCCGTTTACGATTTATGACGTATTAAAAAAAAATGACTTACTGGATCTCGTTCAAACCAATTTTCGGTGGAAGTTTACATGGTTATGAACATCATACATTTTTTTTAGTTTTATCATTCTCTTATTGTGTCTCTCGCGCAAACTGTTCAGTTTAGAAAAAAATGATATTTTAAACCTCAATACCATTTTTGAAGACCTATTCATAGATACCCCACACATGTGGGTTTGATGAAAAAAAAATAATAATTTTGAGTTTCAGTTCTAAGTATGGGGAACCCCAAATTTTTTTTTTCTCTATTTTAGTATAAAAATCTTAATGCGGTTCACAGAATACATCTACTTACTAAGTTTCAACAGCATAGCTCTTATAGTTTCGGAGAAAAGTGGCTGTGACAGACAGACATGAAGGATCTATAAGGGTTCCGTTTTTTGCCATTTGGCAACGGAACCCTAAAAAGACGCTGTAAGCCTACTCGAAATTTAAGTCACCATTAACATTAATATATTCTATATCTCATTTCAATATAAAATTAAACTGTAACTTACTGCTGAATTATTTTTCTTGAAAAACCATTTTCTTTTAAGAACTTTACTTAACCTTTACTGTTCCATAGATAATTAGATTTTCGTCTAGATAGTGAGTTAATGTCTTTACGTCAGCCTAGACAAGATTTATCAATAAAGGTGGAACTCCAAGCATTCGCTCAGTAATTGGATTTTTCCCAAGCGACCTTTCAATATTAGCACTGTGCGCTTTAAAAAAAAACATTGTTTGATCAGAGCTGTATCGTACAGTTAACAAAAATATAATGCCTCGTCAGCCACATATGGCTGACATTTTCCAAATCAATCGAGCCGTGTCAGCCATATACATGTGGCTCTCGGCATAACCTTGTTTCCAAAGTGCGATTTTTCGTCGTCAGCCACGTTTTACATGTTAAGTTGAATGTAGTATGGCTGACAAGGCCTGGTAAATTATAACCACTATTTTTTATTTATTTATTTCACTATCCTATTATGTTAAATTTCACGAAAATGGTGTAATGAGACATTCCGTGTAGGGGTCTACTAGGACCGATACCTGCCGGGGTCGCGTGATTGTTCGAAAGAGATACCGTGACCCTGGCACATGGGCAACTGATGGAACACGGGTGGGTTTTAGTCAGTAAAAGTCTGACACGCCCTCCCGCTCCGCCCAGAGCGGGAGAAGTCATTTGGTGATTTCCCATCCTAAAAAAAAAAATGAGACATTCCGCACATTACATCGAAGAATTTTACAAAAAAAATACAGTTAATTAATTTGTTAGTACAGTATTACATGTGTTACGTCGTTTATTTTTTCGTTAATGATCACAACGTATGGGGTTCCTAAATAAATCTACAAAAGACGACAGACCCTGTATTTTTCGTGGTCCTGAAAACGACCCGGATATTGGAGACAACTTCAAATCCGTGAAATAAAAACTGCTTTTGGTTTAAATATTTCATTTAATTTATTCTTATACGTTTTTCTTTGTAACTATAAGGACGAATACGTATTTTAAATTACGTAGGGAGTTCTCAACCCAGAATAATCACCATACTACCATAACATTTTATTTTATTAAATGGATATAAGGGAGTAATAATGTATTAAAAACGTAGGTACGTAATTATTACATGAAAACATGAGCAACTATTCAGTTCTACGGTTTGTTTTTACCAACTATGGCTAACGTGCAATATAATAAAAAGAATATTGGCAAAACTCCAAATTCAGCAACTTAATAAAAAAAACATAGTAAAACCCTGTAACTGTTTCATATAATGTACCTACATACTTTCATTCAAGAATGCTACTGAAATTAAGCGATACCAGAACAACCATTCTTGTTTACCTCAAAAATCATTAAACAAAGCATTTATTATGCACATTTTAACTATGCAGCTGAATTTCAGCGCGTTGTTACTATGGAAACAATAGCGCTTTCACACTGAAAAACAGGTATTTTCACAAGGTCTTCTTTGGTAAGCATTTAAATATTATTCTTTTCGCGAGACGTGCCTTTGCCTACATCTGGCACATCCTGCTGACTAGGTCACATATTTACCACGGTATAAGATATTTCTGCGGTCTTCATGAGTCCATTTTTTGGGAGGCCTTCCAACGCTACATCTTCCACTACGCATTCGCCACTCCAAACGTAAAGCATTATTTCAAGGAAACCAATTACAGACACTTGAATTTTCAAGAGGTGCGTTGGTCATAAAGATGAAGCTATTCACGGACTACAAAGCGTAGTAGATACTTATATAGAAGAACGGACACGAAACTCCACGGACACTAAATCAAAATATTGTTACTCCAGAACCTCTCGGCCCCATCGGCCAAATGTTCTACGACCAATATGCCTTGCCTACATCCACTATATGTAATAAGCATAGAAGTGGCTGAACTTGCGGGAGGCCTGTGTCCAGCAATGGACGTCGTTTGACTAAAGTGATGATCAGCTATTCTGCTATAACATGAGCTTTTGCCTAGCCATAATAGGTATATGAGCAAGCACCTTTCCACCTTCAACTTACCCCTTGGTTGACAACAATAAATTACTGTACATATTTAACACCTTTTATTTGTACAGCAGGAATTGTTCAAGTGTATTTATACACTTCCACCACATTACTAATATGAGTTTCAACGCAACGTTAACTACAGTTACTTAATATAAATACATACTGTAAAACAAAATCTCTTTTCATGTAGGTCTAGTTAGACCACTTAGAGGTCATAGAACACATCTACAGAATAGTATTCTTTGTATAAAACTCCCTACTGAAAAGCACACTAATCGAAATCGTAACGTAAACGATGCGCTTGGGGACAAGCTTTATTTTGTGGGTGGTAAATCATCAAATGACTTCTCCCGCTCTAGGGTGGAGCGGCGCCTGCTACGTTCCTCTATTGTTTCGAGCAATTTAAATAACCCCGTTCTGTCAAAAGCTGTACCTTCAAAAGGCATTGTCTGTTGAAAATCACAGTGGAAATTAAAGGTCACATGAAAAAGCAAGCCTCCATTTCAATGTATACCTACATGAAGTTGTTGTAACAGTGAATGGTTCAGTTTTACAGCGGCTCGTATCTGGGGCATTTCACGCACTCCCAGCGGTTTACGACAGCTCTTCCCCGTTCATATTTCCCTGGTATTGTATTCTAGCCTTTTCGCTTTTTATTACATCGTTGCCATCAAAGATGACTGTATTAAGTCATAAATTCTTTTGATTCCTTTCGTTCTTTGAGTTTATTTTTGGTGTGGAATGTTTTTGCAGTTATAAATAATGGCTGAAATCTGGGATGATACTACCTACAGCTTCAAGTTAGAATTATTATAAAGGCCAAAAGAATCAAAAAGCTTACCATATAACAAATAATTGACTGGAATATGTTAAAAACAACACAAAAGAATCTAAAAGATCTGACAATCTACAGATATTATGTATCTGGTAAACGAAATCGAAACGGATTGGTATCGTACATCCCAGCAGCCTAAATAAAGCCCATCACAGACGTAGCTGTAATATAGATAGACTAGCTTCTACCCGCGGCTTCGCCCGCGTGGATGTTGAAAAATATCCCACAGGTGCGTTCTACCGGGATTAAAAGTACACTATGTGTTAATCCAGGTAAACAATGTCTTATCGCACTGCTTGCTTTAAAGACAAAGAAAGCAGTGCGATAAGACATTGTTTACCTGGATCCACCGACCCAGACCGACCCAGAGAATAAAAAGTTTCACAGAAAATTCAACCCCCCATTTCACGCTTTGAGGGATAGAATTTCAAAAAACCCTTTCTAAGTGGAAACCTACTCTTCACAAAGAACACAACCTCATTTCATGTCTCTAGGACCAGCGGTTTATGCTGTGCGTTGATATATCAGTCAGTCAGTCAGCCACTCAGGACTTTTAATTTTATTATATAGACGTATTAATATTATGACATATTTTCAATCTTATCTTTGAATTACCCGTGAGTGCACACGCAGTTATTAACATTGGCGTCAGCGATGGCTGAGCGATAGCGCCGCGCCGTCATCCTCTCGATACGGTGGTACGGAATCCAAAGTGCAGGTTTACAATAAAACAGTCGTGTTTTATAAAAATACAGCAAATAAGTTAATATTTCACTTCAGAATAAATGTATCAGTACAATACTAATTACGTTCTAAGTTCGGGCAAACGGACAGTTTCGCGTAGAAATGGAAGTCGGCATTCGTAGTCGTCTGCGTGTACAATTTATCTTGGTACAATAATAACACAGCCACACAAAAAAGAAAAAAATTCTGACCTGGAGGTCTCACTATGTGTACTATATGTTTTTGGGTTCGCTGAATCCGAATCTGGGGTCAGTTTTATTCCAGCACATCTGGGTTCGGCCATAACCTCAAAATATACCCTCAAATTTGCTAAATTTGGTTAAACTGCTAACCGTATGGCTTTAAAACCTTATAATCCTCTATTACAGTAGCTCGATGACCTCTTGCTTAAATAACTACATAACCCATAGTCCCATAACCCCCGTCCCATCGAGTTACTGTATTATGGGATTATGAGGTTTTAGAGCCATAGGGTTAGCAATTCAACCAAATATAGCAAATTCGAGGGTATATTTTGAGGTTATGGCTGAACCCAGACGTGCTGGAATGGAAATGACCCCGGATTTAGATTCAGCGACCCCAAAAACACATAGTACATATTTTCAGGCCCCCACGTCAGAAACTTCGTTTTTGGGTTTAAGGGTTATGTTGGTAAGGGGTTATAAGGTTATGTAGTTATGGGACTATGGGTTATGTAGTTATTTAAGCAAGAGGTCATCGAGCTACTGTAATATAGGATTATAAGGTTTTAAAGCCATACGGTTCGCAGTTTAACCAAATTTAGCAAATTTGAGGGTATATTTTGAGGTTATGGCCAAACTCAGATATACTGGAATAAAACTGACCCCAGATTCGGATTCAGCGACCCCAAAAACATATAGTACACATAGTGCGACCTCCAGGTCAGATTTTTTTTTTGTGTGGCTGTGTAATTAATCAATTGACAGACTAATATCGCTCGAAGTAGTCATTAATGCACTCTGCAAGCGGCATTTTGTTTTTGTTTTATGTAATTGCCAATGCCGTAACGAAGATTGATTCATATTTCTGTTGGACCCTGACATAAACAAGCAATGAATAATAAATACTGTAAAACTTTTTTGACTTGAATACGGGGCTTTTAGCTTATTATACGTGAGCATTTTTTATATACTTTTATTTAATATTTCATAATGTGCGTTTTGTTTGTAAGTAAGTATTTTTTTTGTGACATAATTGATTACAGAGACTTGTTTGAAGCCTCTGACTCCTGAACTAGGTGTACCTACCTATGTCAAGAGCCAGCACCCTCTCCCATAATATTTGTCTTAGACAATAATGTCAATATAGGGATTGACAAATTTATGTGCTACTAGAAACATTATTTTCAAATTCAGGTAAAAACGAAGGTAATATAATAAAAGAACAGAAATGAAAAAAAAAAATGAATAAAAGAAAAAAACCTCAAAAATAAATTACTGTAACGTGCTGTGTGTGTTTGTGTTTGTGGGAGATGAGTACGTGTACGTGTGTTTATGTATGTGTTCTTTAGTAGAATGAGATAAATTATTCTCTACATCCTCATAATCAAGACTAAAAAGCCAGTTCTTAACTTTAAGTCAGTTGTTTACTTTGTTTGGGCAGAATAAGCAATTTTTCTTTCTTTTGTTTCTCAACTTTTTCATAATCCAAGACATATCCATAGTATATTATGGTATAGCGTGTTGCTAACACGCTATTATATCATGGTCTCTGTGTGTGGCAGCTTGCTTAAATATATATTATCTGAGACAGCCTTAATTGGGTAACACACTTCAGTGACAGTGGATTACATCTTGACATCTTAACAACGTATATTGCGTGGAGTTGCTTTCAAGAGCAGAGATATTAAAATATACAGCGCATTGAAAATTGTTGGTTTGTCAAAATAAAGCCGTAATAAATTGTCATTAGGAGCGTGTTTTTCAATGAACGAATGATAAAAAATATAAAGCGTGTAAAAAATATGACTATCGAATTTCGTTCAAAAGTTTAAATGACACTGTGACTTGTAAATAAAGGTAAACAACGACTCATAAGTTATAGTTTATGGAAATTCGTAAAAATATTTAAGTTCTACCTAGAAAACAGCTGCGCCCGGCCGATCCAGTTCGCTGATCGATTACGGGAATTGACCTTCGCTCATCAAAAGTTAAAAAAAAAACTTTTGTTTTATTAGTTTAATACATAGATAACCAACACGTGGGTAAAGCGTTGCCCGATCATTTAATTTTTGCCTGTATCACTCACTTCCACTAACTTTATGGTAAGATTTTTACGGAATACATCGGCCGGTGTAGATAAAACACAGATTTATCTTGTAAGGTAAGTAACTAATGACCCATTTTCAGTAACACAACGGCTAACAGAATTTCATTAGACGTAAGACACATTTACGCCCGCACTTAAGAAATAATGAGGCTCCGTCTTAGTACTACTTAAGGGTGGTCAGGATATTATCTCACTAACTAGACATGAGACACTTATGTATATTACTATACCTATATACTTAAGGAAGAAGAGTTTCCTTACGTGACCGAATTAGAAATAAAGAAATCTGCAAGCAAACTTAGGTAACCGACATGGCCCGAAGAATTGTCAAACTTAAGTAGCAGTGCGCAGGGCAGCGTACATATTTCCATTCTGTATAAGGCTAGAACACAAGGGTGTGAAACTAGTCCCGTATAGATTGGAAATCACTTTTTAATCGAGGTCTTCCAATCTATACAAGAGTAGTACGCAAATACTCGTGTATACTTTGTAGTGGCCAAAGTAATTAAATTGTTCCATAATATACAGTGCTAGTCCGCATGGAAACTAATCCTGTATAGACGAGCGGCCGGCGAGTGCCAGAAATGACATGGTTTGGAGAGGTTAGGTTAGGTTAAGACTGTGACCTCCTATGGAAACGCCTTGATTCTGTTGACGAGCCCTGTCAGCGAAGTGTCCTGTCGAGCGTTGCTACTTCTCCTTCATTTTATTCGTCAACCCCACACCTCTTACGGCCTTTAAATCGATGTCGATACACGAAAATTCGAAAGTTAGGTTAGAATATTTAAAAATATTTTTCATAAAGAGGGGGGGGGGGGTGGTTGAAACTTTTCCTTCACAGGAGAGGCTCTACACCTACACCTCCCCCTCCCTGCCCCCCTACCACCCCTTGAATCGAACCCGGCAATCAGAAGTCCTACCAAATTCCAATGGTGGCATTATGGCCTTGCATAAATTGGAAAGATGCACGTGCGCGTCTACGTTACAAACTACAGTATATACAAGTAGTAAAAATTGCTTTACAAAGTATACGCGAACAGATTCCTATGGATGTATTTTGGCCATGTACAGAATAGAAATACGCGGCAGTGCACATTGCTCGCAGAACAGATGGCCGATAGAGCTGGAAGGTTCTGAAGTGGCTACCACGTACTGGAAGACGTCGCATTGGAAGGCCTTCCACAAGATGAACCAGCTGGTGAAGGCCGTAGGAAACCACTGGATGCGGGAAGCAAAGAACCGGTCAAAGTGGCGGCGGTTCTTAGGGAGGCCTATGTCCAGCAGTGGACGTCTTTTGGCTGAAATGATGATGATAATATAGATATATTACTTGACAAATTGCCCCACAACGTCAATCTGGCATGTATATAATAGCCATTTCATTCTACTGCCAAAGAAACATAGTCGCGATTTGAATACTACAAGTACGGGCAATTTAAGTTGGTAGTGATAAAAAATCTATTTCACGACTTTAAATATTAACCCACTCTGGAGATAAAGTTTTCATTCCAATACTCAATTTTTTATTGAATTATATGTATTTTTTTATATAGGTACTGTATTATAACAATAATGTAGGTAATTATTTCGAAATTTTTAGAAGTATTTTGATTATTATGTTAATATTATGTGTTTTTTTTTTTTTGGTGGGACATCTCGTCATTAACCTGTAAAAGTTCTGACTACTTAAACGGATTTTTGCCCGGCGATTCCTAAAACGTTAACTTTTTAGGCCTCCAGCCGGGACTCATTATACTTAAAAACTAAAGCGAAAGACCTAAGGGCTACCCCAAGGGCGGTACGAACCTCGGCTTAGGCAATCACTGGTAGGGGGGGGGGGGGGGTAGGAAGGGACAGGCTGGATCTGCGTTAAAATTATTTAGGGACTAATTTAAAACTGAGGCGAAGCATCGCAGGCTGGCTCTTGTAAGGGTCGGGAGAGACTATTAAGTCGGGGTCGCGACGATGGACCTCGGCGGCGAGGTCGATACGATTTGTGTTTGTGTATTTTGCTCACTGTACTTGTTTCCTTTCGACTCTCCTGGAGGAGTGTAGTGGGTTCACCGGGATCGAGGAGTAAGTGCCGCGGACGGCGGACAGTGCTAATTTGGGAGGGAGTGTACTTAGCTGCCGCGGCAGCCAGAGGATTGCAGTGGGTTGCGGCTCTCTCGAAGGAACACTTCGAACTGCGTTTCATAAGCAGATGGATAGTCGGGATCTTTAGATCTAGGTGGAGGTTAATATTCCGAACGAACCAAGGCGCACCTGTGGCTTGACAGAGAAATCGATTTTGGAGAGTCTGCAACCTATGGATATAGCGGGGTTTTGCGTGTGCAAAGATTTAATATTATGTATTCTTATTTTCCTATTTATATTTGATTTTCTATTCTTTCAGTTTTGAGCTATTAAAGTCCCTTGGATAACCACGGATCTGAATCATATTTCACCATGTTTCTAAGGATTGTGTTTCATCAGTCCGTGCGGACGCTGGTTTAGCTTATCTACGCTATCAGTTGACAGATGTCTGGATTAAGCCGGTCATGTTAAGCTCTAGCAGATCTGTCCGGCTAAATACTTACACTTGTGCCATTATGCAACCAATCAGGGCAGCTGTGACCTTTATTTCCTCATTATTATAAATCAAGCAAAATATAAAAACTGTAGGTATTTAATTAGAGATTAATATGATAAATCTATATAGATTTTTTTTTTCCTTTTCATATCTAGATTGGAATCTATGAAAAGTATAAAATTAAGTCATTTTTAAAGAATGTATGCCCTTGTGTCTAGCAACCAATCAAGACAGATGTGACCTTTTTTCCTCAATATAATAATTCAAGGAAAATATAAAAACTGTAGGTATTAAAGTGATTAATACAAGAAATCTACACTGTTTTTTTGATATCTTCATTTTAGTAATTACTAACTTTTGATAAATACTAGAAAATGGCAGAAGCGTTCTCTATGCATTTTACCACCATACTGCATATAATGATGACTAATATGTAATTATCTCTATAGCACCATGACAAATAATTTTTCAATGGCTAGTGCAAATTTGGGGTTCATTTGATTAATTGAGTCTGGCCATTCATTCCTCACGAATGATTGAAATGCTTCTACCCCAGCTACTAATAGAACTGGGTTCTATATCTATAAATTGTATAAATAAATTTAAGCCGGTCATATAAACAGACGCGAAAGTCTGTTTATATGACCGGCTTATTCTTCTATACTTCGCAAAAAAATTTTGATTCTGTTTCAATATTGTTTAGTGGTTTATATTAAAATACATTCAAATTAAATTAAACCAACATATAATAAAAAAAAATCAATGTTTTTTCGAGTCGTAAAAACCGCGTGAAGCAAGAGTAGATCGACAAAAACAAAAACAAGGGCAATGATTATTTACTAAAAACTGTCAACCAAATTGTGTATTAAATAAAAAATCCTGAATTTGTCAACGTCAAACAAATATTTCCACAGTCAATTTCCACGCGGGAAATAAGCCATCAAATCAAAAAAGGTGATTAATTCGCCCCTCAAAACGTTTCGACACCTCATATCATTAGGAAAATTGACACGACACCCGAAATTAGCGCTGTCAGAGGGGACAAAGTGAGGGCTAATAAAGGCTCTAATTAATGACAAGGGCAACGAATCCCTTTTTACTTTCGCAATGTCCTTCAGTAATGACATTAGGCTGTGATGATATGGTGGGTAGGTAAAAGGTTTTTTGTTTATTTTGGGTTACTTGTAGGTGTTAGACATATCTACCTGCCGAGTAAGGTTGCGTACCTAGTTCTATTCGGTTCTCAGTTACTTCAAGTGGATGAGTAGATTTAAACGAAGTAAAATATTACTCTACATTTTGTAAGATTTCAGAATATTTGATATTCATAGATTTTTTAGGAAAACATTATATGGGTACATCGATGCTTACCTATACTAATATTATAAATGCAAAAGTAACTCTGTCTGTCTGTTACGCTTTCACGACTTAACCACTGAACAGATTTTTATGAAATTTGGTACGGGGTAAGTTTGAACCCAAAGAAAGGACTTAAGCTACTTTTTTGAAATTTATACGGACGAAGTCGCGGGCAAAAGTTAGTATAATTAATTAGTATAATTATATTAAAGTTAGTATAATTATAAATAACTCATAATTTTCGTAATTTTACGAACGTTCACAGTCTGATCTCTTCTGTCAAAATATCCCGAATTTCCATATATTTTTGACAAGTTTTTAACATTTGATTGACGCCGAGATGAGACTGCGACTAGATTTTGAACGTTTTTAATTACGATAAAAGACCTCAAAATGTTTAGGAACATGTATTTATTTACTTTTTTAAAAGAAATCGGAATACGTGATTAATGAAACAATTGTCCGTATTTATGCAAAATGGAACCACACGATAAAACTTTTTTTGAAGAAATTAGTGGTATAAATTCTTATACAAAAAAAAACACATGATTTTTCCCTTGGAAACAAGATATACTAAAAGCAGAATGGAACCAACAGTAACAATAAATATCTAGACACGCGGTAGCGTGTCAAGCCAAGTTCAAGTAACAGAACTGGCGAGCAGCACCGTGTGTAATATTACACGAACCAATTGGAGCCACTTTTGACCCCCTCATAACTCAAAAACTATTTCACATAAACGTGTAAAATTTGGCTCATATAGTGAAACTTGTGAGATACATATATGCTCCAAATTTTATAAACACATCTCAAACGGTTATTTAGATATTAACGTCCAAAAATCATAATTTTTATCACTGACTGACCTATAGATCAAAACTCTAACCCAGTTCCAGATGACCTAGAAAGTTCAAATTTGGCATGCAGATAGGTAATTAGCTGAATACGAAGGAATAAATCAGAAAATGGTAATTTTTTATCATTTTATTATAATTTTTCACTTAATTGATTCTATTAGGGACACTTACAACAAAAACCATTTGGTATTAATTTTGTTATAAATAAGTACTTACTAATGATGTATGTACAAAAAGTAATGATATCCCATCAAAAACATAAATGTAAAATGAGAGCCAAGTTCAATATTATGATATATGCCTTGGTTGTTGACTTAAACGACAAAAGAAGTGATATTTACATGGGTGCCAAGTTCAATGGTCAGTTCTGAAATTTATTTATAAGTACATAAAATATCATTTCTTCTTATAACTTAGGATAATATATTGTAGCCTAAGGTCTGACTTGGCTAGTTTTCATATACGAATGATATTATACCCTTCACAAGTTCTAAACCTGTTACTTGTCGGTTCTTATTTTATTATTCCGAAAATTTGGCTTGCTGGTAGAAACTAGCCATCGAACATAACAATTCGTACATGAGAACTAGCCAAGTCAGACCTTAGGCTACAATATATTATCCTAAGTTATAAGAAGAAATGATATTTTATGTACTTATAAATAAATTTCAGAACTGACCATTGAACTTGGCACCCATGTAAATATCACTTCTTTTGTCGTTTAAGTCAACAACCAAGGCATATATCATAATATTGAACTTGGCTCTCATTTTACATTTATGTTTTTGATGGGATTACATATAAAGCAAAACCGAACAACAGCACAACGGGACTCGATTGTTCAAACAAATAAACGATATTACTACTATGTAATTTTATACAAACTTGGTACCATTACACATTACACATATTTGTATTATTAACAACTAGCTTCTGCCCGCGACTTCGTCCGCGTCAAATTTTTGCTCCCCTGACCCTTCCCGTCGCATCGATTTGTCTGCTAGTGTTGCTGCTCGCTCCTTTTGAGTTATAGTGATTCAACCTTAAAAGATAGACATATGCTCTCGCGGACTTTTTTTTAGAACTTTTTAAAAGAAACAATTCCGTCATACATGTTTTTTGTGTTACTTTAACCGTTTACGCAGCGCACGCAACGGAAACTCTCAAAAGGAATAAATTTTCCCCGTTTTTGAAACATTTTTCATTACTGCTCTGCTCCTCTTAGTTGTAGCGTAATGTTATATAGCCTATAGCCTCCCTCGATAAATAGGCTACCCAACAGAAAAAGAATTTTTCAATTCGGACCAGTAGTTCCTGAGATCAGCGCGTTCAATCAAACAAACAAACAAACAAACAAACAAACTCTTCAGCTTTATAATATTAGTATAGATTATTTTTAATACCGCCAATGGAACCAAGTTACATGGTCTCGTTGATATCAGTAAATCCCTGGGTTGTGGTTCTTTTTTTTGTATGAGAAAACCTATCAATTAGTAAATGTTAAAAGGAACCACATGCACATTTTCTTAATTATCTAGGTGATCAGAGCAAATTTATATACGCATAGCATACTTAAATAAGTAATTTATCAATAAATTTAAATAAAATAAATAGTAATTATACTTCATCTAACAGAGCTGCACATGTTTTTGTAAATCCTTTGATATCTCAAAAGTGCGTTTTTGCTGGATGGTTCCTTTTTGCATAAATACGGACAATTCGTAACCCACTAACCACATAACACTGAATTAATTACAGCTACAAATATTTGATCCAACCATGACCAAATAGCGGTTCCATGGCAAACATTCGGGTATGTCAAAGTTATAATTAAAGACAAACATACAAGGATATTAAGTCTCCATTAATATGTGTTGAATAAACCCCTATATGTGTCGAAGGGGAGCTGAATTTTGGATACGGCCCCAAGGGGTTGTACCTACGAACGAGGTTAAATAAACTACAGAGCGCTTCAACTAAGTATTTTTAATTTTGCAAGCCCATTGATAAAATGGTGTAGTCTCGTGTCGAGCCGGACGTAAAGTATAGCATCACCCCATTTCTTCACGGGTGGGTGTCATAAAAGGCGATTAAGGGAGTTACTAGAGAATGCACAGCAGTGTTCTCTATGCATTTTATCACCATACTACGATCACCAACTCGCCTGCCAAGAGTAGCGATTATGGCAAAGCCCTCACAATTGGGGGAGGTCTATGTCCAGCAGTGGACATCTTACGGCTAAAATGATGATTGGTAAAATATGACTAAACCTGCCAATTGCATACCATACTTTTCTAATTCAATGCTTCAGGTGTATGAAAAAAAAAATCTGCTCGTTTACCAACATTACGCAATTAATGTTGTCAAAATGAAATTCATTGGAATTGTTTGTGTGTTACGCAAATGCCCCGTTGTATTTTCTAATAACACCACCATGTTGCATTGATTGAAGTTAAGCAGTAAGATTTTAAAATATTATTTACCTAGTTATCATCATCTGTCTAGCCTTTTCTCATCGATGTTGGATTTCGGCTTCTAGTCTAACCGGATGCAGCTGAATATCAGTAATTTACATGAAACGACTGCCTATCTGACCTCCAAAACCCAGTTACTGGATATAACCTAATATTCATTAATATAAACAAAAACGAAACTAGATTCTTACCTATTGTACCTCATTTTAGATCCCATAAAAATTACATCTATGTTTTAACGCCACGAATCAGCCTCGGAAAGTCTTTTCCTTTCAAAGAAAAAATATAAATGCTGAAGCAACTTTCCTTTACGTACTTGCCCTCTACTGCTGTATTCATACTTATAGATTGCCCATTAAAATCCAGAGGCTGTATAATATTTCATATGCAATTTGCTGCTGCCGTGAGTGTTAGCAGTTCTGGATTCGATACACATTATGATTGTACATATTACGGGCTAGCCTGGATTTTAAATTGGTTATAATTAAACTCATGCCTTTTCTCCATGAGGGTAGGCAGAAACTACGGAACGCCACCTGCTACGATCATTACATAGTCCTTTTGCTTGCCTTAGGTAGATACGATCATACATCTGGTCAAACACGCACGCCGGTTGCTAGTACTACGCACCTGACCTTTCACAAAGAACATCACCAGGTCACACCACACCATCATCCGGTCAGGTAAGGTAATGTCCTCCTAGGACATCTCCACCCGGGTTTTCCACTGACATCTGCCTTGTTGTAAGCTGTCCTTCATTCTTCCTCTCAACATCATCAAACTGTTCTAAAATCATTATTGATTTAATTCATCAAAAATAAAATCTCGTAAACCAAAATATTCTACAGGTAATCTAAAAAGATACAATCTTATTTATTATGTGTACATAAAAGGCGGTCACGGTCAATGTACCTTCAGGATTTAATGAAGCATAGAACGGCCGGGCGATCTAGGGTTACAATAGAAACCCGACAATGTATGACGAACATGACGGAGCTATGGGCAAACAATAGCATTTTGGGGTTAAGCCAAGTATTATAGGGTTTGTATAAAGATTTTTTAAGCTAGAATACTTTTTATTGATATTGCGAGTCAACTGAAAAGGTTGGCTATTTTTTCAGGATTTTTATGACAGGCTGCTTGCATAAAGATATGGGTTTTCTGGTCTCGATTTGTCGGTATAAGTCTATATTGATAGGTTCAGATAAATCCACAATTGCAAGGGATGAAATGAGTACCGACGACATTCAACCTGTGTCTCTATATACATATATACATAAAGTATGTGACTATTTTAACCACATAGATTAATACCGATCCTTTCTGACTTGTCCATACTGGGATTCTGTATATTTATGGGAGCAGCCTTAGTCATTGTATCAGTTTAAGCATAATCAGTCTATTTTGTCCCCACTGTTGGGACATCAACCTTCTTTCATCAAGATGGAGTGAGGCAGTAATCTACCACGCAAGCCTAGATACGGGTAGCCAGATATATGTCATATACAGACAGTATGACTGGGTACGTATTTCATTGACTTGAATGTACCCTGGCAGCTGAGAGTTTGTCATGTTCATTCATGTTTTGCTGGTGGTGGCGTGTGTGTTGGATCATAAATTTCTCTTCAAAATGGTGCTGATCCATACGTCATGTTCGTGAACGAATCATTAGGGACTGGTCACCTCATAGCCAATTTTAATTTCTGAATTATTATTTTATTTTGGTTTTAATTGCGGACGCTTTTAATGTGCTCGTATTTTTACATCATTGTTACATTGATAATTTCAACATAAATTATGTAATTAAATTTGACAAAAATATTTGATTGAAAAGAGAGTCTATGTAGTTCTTCGCCTATTTTTCTCCATAGGAAAATACCTACTACGCGGAATGGGCAACATAAGCTTCATTTTTCTAACTCATCGCTAAAGTGATTAATTACTTTTCCAAAAGTGCAAACCTCTACGCTCAAAATGCAAGTTAAAAAGCTTCAACTTTCCCTACCTCCACTTGAAACCATTAGAAGTCCATTAGTAACACAAACGTGCAAAACGTATAAAAAAACCTCCTTTTCGATGTTGGAAAAACGATCATAAAAAGGAATAAGTGAAAGAATATGTTTTAAGTGCACTCAATTTGGCACTCGCTTGGAATTATAAATTTTGCGGCCACACGCCCATAACTCATTCCGAATACAGGAACTTAAGCTTTTCATATAGCCTGTAATAAATTTCCAAAAAATGTCACTTCGACCGAAAAAGAGAACAAAATTTGTGCGTATGTGTGATTTTACACATAATATTTGACCATAGTAGGTACCTATGTGATTTGCCATTGAGACTGATAACAAAAATATACCTTAACATAACAATTCTTATTTAAATAACATGACGCATTGTTACCCAAAGGGTTGGGTAGAGATGAACCTATTGTACCCACATTTCGCCAGTTACGTTTAAGTTCCATGGTAATAGGGAGAGAAGCTATTGTACATATTGTAGCGAGACGGTTAAAGAAAAACACCAAATTCACACCACTTTTATAATTTCAACGAAAAATGAAGTAAAAAAAAATACAGCAGTAATATAAAAAAAATATAAAAAACAAGTATATGGTAGACTGCAGATGGGAGCTGAGCGTTTCACATCAATATTCTTATTTTCGGAACTCCCAAGTTTAAATTAACAATTTTAACCCTATAATTATATTTCTAAACCTACGTGTGTCCTATCTGGTGCTACTTTTAAAATTGTTCATATTGATAAAGTTCTTTGTGCAACTCTTCCATTTAACTGACGACGACCATACAAGCCGAATTTCGGCTTTTCCCCCCGACGGGCTATCAGCCGTCGGATTAAACTGAGGTCAGCGGCGTGTTGCGGACGTTTGCCACCGACGCAGAGCCCGACGCCCACATAGACGGTTGCTTGCTGCCGTCGCTGCACGCAGCACCGACTGTCCTTCTGGATTGTTTCGCCCGGCTGGTTATAAGGAACCTTTAAACTTACCTGTCTTTTTTCTATTTTCCTGTAATAGATTATCTAGATAATTTTCTATTTTTTACGCATCCCGATGTAACGTGCATTTCACGATTCAACTAGGTGTTCGTTATAAAAAAAGAAACCTATAAATCGACGTGCATAGGCCTGTTTTTTTAATCGATTGCAATCGTATTGGGGATAGGTCGTGCGCGAAGATAATTTCCGTTAAATCTAATTAACCACTAAGTTTGACTCATCCCTCTTTTTAAACAAAACCAAATATTTTTATAGCCACATCTGCAGTCAACCAATTACTTGTTTTTTATATTTTTTTTATATTACTGCTGTTTTTTTTTACTTCATGTTTCGTTGAAATTATAAAAGTTGTGTGAATATGGTGTTTTTCTTTAACCGTCTCGCTACAATATCCACACTTCGATTTTCTCCTGAGAAATCTCAGATAGAAAAACTCAATAATACTTTGGAAATCCCAGACAGCAAAACTCAAGAACATTTTACCCGACCTAAGAATAAATCATGCTCAGTATTAGCGCTTGCAACTACCCAACCAACGAAGTACTCGAGAATATTTCTTATATTACTAAAAAGGGTATTATACTAGACAAGCCCTTGTTTCAGCCTTCGATCGTAAGAACTGTCTGATGAGGACTGATGATGGAATTATAGGGTTCATTTAAAAGAAAAATGCTTAAAGTTAAGAGTATACAGGATAAGTTTTTATCCAGTGCGTAAATTATACTTCGGGTCTCAACCGAAGACGATTACAAATTTACTTGCAGCAGTACATGAGAAGGTGCTGTCTTTGCACACTTTTAGATACTCATAGCTTAATTTTAAAAAAAATTAAGCAACAATACCATGACGTAGCGTCCTGTCTCGCTCCCACCACCGGCACGCGGCGCTGTCGCTCCCGCTCTTTATTCATTACGTGTTTTCGTGTTGTCGGAGTCACACTATTTAAAATAACTGTTTTTTAGTTTAATATAGGAATATCAAAGTTTGATTTGAAATGGGAAAAAGAAAGCATTCGTGATCTAAAGACAGTGAGGATTATTATCGTAGTATGCGGAAAAAGGTTAAAAAACTCGAACGTAAATTGCAAAAATACAGACGAAGTAGTTCGTCATCTTCGGAACGTTCTTATTTTGAAAGTTTATCTGGCTATAAAGGTAAAAATGATGGTGAATCTTTGGACGAACAAGGTATGTACTTACAAATTTACCTGATTATTAATAATATGTCCTATTACTTAGACTGTGTTTCAATTTACTTTCCTTCAACACATTTTAATAAGATTTTTTTCGGTCTACCCTCATTTAATAACTTATTATAAAAAGTATAATTTATTGTAACGTTATTATTACCTATGGCCTGTATTGCCCAAAGGGCAGGCAGAACTGTGTAGTAGCCTAGTAGCTACCTACTCAGATTCATGATGAAAACAGATTCAGTAGCGATGCTTGCGATAACCAGACCAACGAGGCATCCATGATTACAAAATCATTATTATTTTTGTTGGTTTATGCTTATTAATATACCTTAACCCATCTCCACGTATATCGTGTTGAAGATAAGACCTTATTCAAAACGTTAATCGTTTTTAAGTTGCGAAACAATTGAATATTTCCTCCACGTAAATCGTGTAGAGGACGTTACAAATCTCCACGTATATCGTGTTGAGGTATCACAAATTTATCTAACCTCCATGTGAATCATGTTGAGATCCTAATTGTCTTGCTCCGCGTAAATCGCGTTGAGTTTAGAAGGCATTTAAATCCTATGACAATGCTCATTTACAGGTGAAGAAATCCTAAACGAGGAAGTAAATTTGAGAGAATTGGATATACAGGATGCACCGGCAGTCTCGGAACCAATCGTACCATCTACTGCTGAGGAAACGATAACTTTAGTGCCCACGGAGCCAGAGGAAACTGAAGAGGTACTTGATCCTGAAATTTTAATGTTGCTTGGTGAAGATCCATCTACCCAGAAGGAACATGGGGCGGATTTACATAAAGATATTGCTGCTAGATAGGCACATGTTTTAAGTAATGGGTTATCTAAAGAAATCAAATTGGAATTGATGAAACAATACTTACCTGCAGAAAACTATAGTAGTATGAATGCACCGAAACTTAACCTAGAAATTGAGGCGGCTTTGTCAGCCCTTAGTATTAAAAAAGATCTTTTTAGCCAATACAAGCAGAATCAAATATCGAGCTGCTTAACAGCTATAGGTGTAATCCTTAATTGGGCTTTGTCAGCTTCTAAAGACACATTACCACAAACACAAGACATTATAAAACCATTAAGTGACGCTGGACGACTCCTGTGTGACTGTCATTACAGAGAGTCACAGTCGAGGCGATATGCCGTCATTAACAATTTGAATAAAGAGACTCGAGAAATCGTGAAGAACACAAAGATCGATCAATACTTATTCGGTTCCAACCTTTCTGAACATCTCAAATCAGCAAAAGCAATTTCTAAATCTGGTCTGGAAATGAAGACTACACAGCGCGCTCCGTATAAGCCTCCGACAACACAGTACCCAAGGGGGGCTTTAAACGCGAGGGGGGTTCCGCGAGCAGCAGCCGGCCAGCCGCGTCGGAACCCCGCCCCACGGAGGCCAGCAGCAGCACCGCGGGATCGCCGCCCAGACTCGTACCGCCAGAACCGGACCAGCTCGGCGCGCCAGAGGACCAGGAAGCGCTGACATCATTAGCCAAGGTAGCAGTTGCAGGTAGATTGCAATATTTTTATCATAACTGGTGTCGTGTAACCACTGATCCTATAGTTTTATCTTGGATACGAGGCTACAGTATACCGTTTCAGCAAGAACCTATACAAACTATTCCTCCCGGAAATTCCCAAAAATCGATGTCGGAATGCAAGATTATTGATAATTGTATCACAGGATTATTAAAATCAAAGTTTATAACAACTTGTGAGCCCTGCGAGGGACAATTTATATCACCTATATTTACGTTACCAAAAGCTAACGGCGAACATCGCTTTATTATGAACCTTAAAAATCTAAATAAATTCATTCAACTTGAACATTTTAAAATGGAAGATTACAGAACAGCATTAAGGTTGTTAGATAAAAATAATTTTATGGCAACTTTAGATTTAAAGGACGCCTATTTTTTAATCCCTTTAAATAATAATGATAAGAAGAAATTACGTTTTGAATGGAAATCACAAATATACCAATTTAACGTTCTTCCCTTTGGTCTATGTACTGCCCCGTTTGTATTTACCAAACTGTTAAAACCTGTTTTACAGTATCTCCGATGTCGAGGTTTGATGTCAGTTAATTTTTTAGATGATTTTCTTTGTATTGGACAATCATATGATGAATGTGTCTACAATATTAACAAGACACAGAATGTTTTACAATCTTTAGGGTTTGTAATAAACTTTAATAAAAGTCAAGTAACGCCAAGGACAGAATGTAAATTTTTAGGATTTATTTTCAATACCGTAAATATGACTATTTATCTTCCTGAAGAAAAGAAACATCGTATCTTAAACAAAACTATCGAATTTTTCAATTTAAATAAATGTTCAATCAGGTACTTTGCTGAATTCATAGGCTTACTGACTTCTGCTTGCCCTGCCGTCAGTTATGGATGGATTTATACAAAATTGTTTGAAAGGGAAAATTTTCTAGCACTGGGTAACTCTGATGACTATAACAGGATAATGACACTACCAAATTCATTGAAACAGGACTTCCATTGGTGGAGAAATAATATTAAAAACTCATTATGTCCTATTCGTAATAATGATTATTCTCTCGAAATATACAGCGATGCATCAACCACTGGTTGGGGTATAGCTTGCGGTAATAGAAGGTCACACGGGAATTGGACAGAATCAGAACTTAGTATGCACATTAATATTTTAGAACTGAAGGCCGCATTTTATGGTTTAAAAATATTCGCTTCTAAGCTTCGAAATTGCAATATACTGTTGAGAATCGATAACACAACGGCGATCAGCTACATAAATCGAATGGGGGGTATACAACATACACATTTAAATGAAATAGCCCGGAATATTTGGCAGTGGTGTGAACCTAAGAACATTCATGTATTTGCTTCATATATTCAATCTTCGGATAATATTATTGCTGATAGGGAATCACGAAAAATTAATGTGGACACGGAATGGGAGCTAGATGAGTATGCATTCTCGGAAATCACAAATAAACTGGGCGTACCCAATTTTGATCTTTTTGCTAGTTCACAAAATTACAAATGTCTAAAA
The DNA here is from genome assembly GCA_932294355.1 of Aporophyla lueneburgensis. Classification (NCBI taxonomy): domain Eukaryota; kingdom Metazoa; phylum Arthropoda; class Insecta; order Lepidoptera; family Noctuidae; genus Aporophyla; species Aporophyla lueneburgensis. Next base: position 6,344,788 of record OW028758.1, on the reverse strand, counting down.
TATGCCTCATGGAAGCTCGATCCCCATCCTGAAATAGTTGATGCCTTCACCTTCAACTGGAAAAACCTTTCCTTCTATGGTTTTCCCCCGTTCAGCATGATAACCAAAGTTTTGCAAAAGATAATTAGAGATAAGGCAGAGGGTATACTAATTGTACCCTATTGGCGTTCACAACCTTGGTATCCACTATGGACCAAATTAATAATATCAGAAAAAATATTTTTTGGACCTGATCAAGATTTGTTTTATTGTATTCTCCTTTCAGAACACACCATCCACTACATGCAGACCTTATCCTAGTGGCAGCGAGATTATCAGGCAATCGATGATAACTCGAGGTGTTCCGGAGAAATCTTTGGGTATCGTTATGGCTTCATTTGCACCAAAAACCTTAAATCAATATAACTGTACCCTTAAATCTTGGGTAACTTATTGCCAAAACAATAATTATGACATTTTTAAGGCCACTAGTACTCAAGTGATTTCCCCATTTAACAGTAAAATTTAACGAACGGGCTAGTTATAATACGATAAATACACACAGGTCTGCCCTGTCAATTATTTTAGGTACAGAAATCACATTAAATAGTTGTGTAAATAGGTTCCTGAAGGGTGTATACAGGTTACGACCTCCAAATCCTAAGTATACAGCTACTTGGGACACTAATAAAGTGTTGAGCTATGTGTCCAGTTGGTATCCTTATACGGACATAACACTTGCATGTTTGTCAAGAAAAACAATTGCTTTGTTAGCAATAGCTTCTGCGCAAAGAATGCAGACACTAAGTTTAATAAAATTAAAAAAATATTAGTACAGAAGATGATATGATTGTAATTAAAATATCTGACTTAATTAAAACCTCGAGACCTGGGACCTTCCAACCCCTAATCAGGTTACCCTTTATTCGTGAAAATTTATCCATATGTCCAGCTACCGTTTTACAAGCTTATATTGATAAAACTTCATCCTTACGTCACAATCAATTAGACGATCACCTGTTCATTAGCTTTCGAAAACCTCATAAAAAGGTATGTTCGCAGACACTAGCTCACTGGGTCAAAAAAGTTTTAGAGGATAGCGGCATTGACATATCGACATTCGGAGCCCACAGTACTCGACACGCCTCCACGTCAGCTGCCCATAGGCTGGGTGTAAACCTGGAAGTGGTACGGAAGGCCGCAGGTTGGAGTAATACTTCTAATGTCTTCTTAAAGTACTATAACAGAGATATTATTAAGCCTGTTAACAACGATTTCGCTAATGCTATATTTAATGATCTTTAATTATATTGAGACAACATATTATCTTAACATCACGCCTGTGGTTCTCCAAAGGGCTTGGCAGAAGTGTACCTATAGTACACTCACATTTTATTAGTTATGTTTAAGGGTCATGTAATAGAGCGCAAGCCTACTACCATTCAACTGGAGATAAATTCAGAAACAGAATGTTAAAGTTTAAAGAATAATCATGTACACCTACCGAATTGACTAATTTGGTTAAGATTAGGATAGATGTAACTGGATGTGGCAAACAATAAAAGTCTTATTAATAAGTAGAATATTTAGATAGTTAATTATTGTTAAACCTGAATGATTAGTAAAAGGAATTATAGTATTACAATGTTTGCTTTCCGTTTTTTGTCATGATACTTACTCTAAACATCTGCAAGTAAATTTGTAATCGTCTTCGTTTGAGACCCGAAGTATAATTAAGAATCAAACGAACTTACCTTGTAAAGTTTGATTCCAATTATGCGAGGGTCTCAACCGAAGACGATTACAATCCCATATAGACAAAAAAGAAAAGTTAAAAATATGAGCTATATAATATTTCTCTAAAATTAATTAATAAAGAGCGGGAGCGACAGCGCCGCGTGCCGGTGGTGGGAGCGAGACAGGACGCTACGTCATGGTATTGTTGCTTAATTTTTTTTTAAATTAAGCTATGAGTATCTAAAAGTGTGCAAAGACAGCACCTTCTCATGTACTGCTGCAAGTAAATTTGTAATCGTCTTCGGTTGAGACCCTCGCATAATTGGAATCAAACTTTACAAGGTAAGTTCGTTTGATTCTTAATTATAACCATGATTCAGCATATCATTCTAGACCCCCTTGCGCAGAAATTTTTCGTAGATTTTACAAAAAAAAAATTAGTTGTTTCATAGAAAAATGCAATACCTACGGGGACAAAATGTATGGAACAGCTAATTGTTTTTGTATAGCCGTCGAACATTTTCTACGCTGGGGGGTCTAGAATAATATGCTGAATTCATGGTCACAGTTTGCGCACTGAATAAAAACTGATCCTGTATAAAAGCACGCAGTAGATTGATACCCAAAGTAAATTACACATCAACTACTCACATCTGAAAGCAGCCTACACAAACCGATATCTTTCTGTAATCCCAAAAGATAATAGAAATACATTTTTCTATTAAACGCAGATAAATAAGAAGTTTTTTGACAAAGAAATGAGACTATTACCGAAACTTGAAGACAAACAATCTTGGTTCTGAAAGAAAGGCAATTTTTGCCAAACATAGTATATTTATTGGCTATTCCATCTGGCGATAGAGAATTAATATATTGTAAATCTGTTTGTTTGTACCTAACTTTTATCTTTATATACTCTTCGTTTTTGTTTTACGGTCCAGTAGATTCGGACCGGGTCAACTTATATGGCTTTTTAGTTGATTCAGTACTTGTTTGACACGAATTTTATGCAATAAAAGTTATAACATTAGTTTGATTTCCACCTAATATCTAGTAAGGTTTTTTTCTTAGCAATATGGCATAAAATTCACAATGTGCCAATTGCCCAATACTTACAATTGTCGATTCCCCGTCAAATAAATTTATTTCGTGCGAATCGCTTAAAATAGTATTTTATTTAATAGTATCGATTCATCCGCTTTGGGCGAGGAAATTCATACGAACAGACTATCAAGCCACTGAAACAATTATGTATGATCAGTTTCTGCACTTGGGTGATATTCTATTGAATTATTATCAAAATCAAACAACTGTACTGCAATCACTACAATAAATGTTACATTTGTGTGATGTACAAATGTAATGTAAAGGATAATAATTAAAAAAGCGTGGGTTGTTCTTAAGGTATTTTTTAATTGATATCAAGCACCCTATGCTTTTTCCATTATTTTCTCCTTTTAGTTTGGTTTTCTATGAAAGCGTGTTCTTTAAACTATTATTTATTTTCAATTTTTTAGTTCGGATAGCTATAAAAGCGGGCATTCGTTTTATTTTATTTTTTAATCTGGCTTGGATAATGTGCAAAAATATAGGAAATTATTGGATTGTCATCGGTCCGTGATAAGTGTGCAAAGTTTCAAATTAATCCGATTGTTTAAAGGGGGTGAAAATCACTTTCAAAGATTCCGTTACATAGATACATGGATACATACATCAAACCAAGCTTATAAAAGCGTGTTAATATAATATGTTCCAAAATTAAGTATATCTGAATAACCATCTAAAGGAGGGTCTAGACAAGTATGAACCCAAAATGATAAACAACGCTCAGTGTGAATTTCAAACTACATCGAGAGTCGACAGCTTGCCCCCCAACCCCCGCCACCAACTTAGTGACATAATGACGTCCGGCCCGGGTTGAGATCAATCCTATTAGCAACGTGTCTTACTTTTTATTACGTTCTTTTGGAAGTGAAACCTTTTTAGATGCTTTGTGTGCTTTTGATAGGGAACAACAATAAAGACGTGTCTTTTGGCCAGCAGTGATAGCATATATGAGGCCATGAGAACCAAAGTGTCCTAACTACTAAAACGTTTTCGATAGGAAAAACAGAAGCCCTGATTTCAAATAATTGTAACTTTAGAAAATAAATATACTTTTTTTTTCAGGATGGGAAATCATCAAATGACTTCTCCCGCTCTGGGCGGAGCGGGAGGGCGTGTCAGACTTTTACTGACTAAAACCCACCCGTGTTCCATCAGTTGCCCATGTGCCAGGGTCACGGTATCTCTTTCGAACAATCACGCGACCCTGGCAGAAATAAATATACTTTAATATTCTTTTGATCTTTTAGGAATCCTGTTAACCCCAGGCACCGTTATTATTATTTAAATTTTTAGATAGGCCACTCTGGCTCTCATGGCATTTTTTTTTCTGGATGGGAAATCATCAAATGACTTCTCCCGCTCTGGGCGGAGCGGGAGGGTGTGTCAGACTTTTACTGACTACAACCCACCCGTGTTCCTTCAGTTACCCATATGCCAGGGTCAGGCTCTCATGGCCTCATATATTTTAATAAATAATCAATTACTTTAATTTAGAAATAATAACATTTTATTTTTTGATACTTAATACAATTACTTATGTGTCAAAACACCGTTATATCATAGTCTTAACGTGTATCAGTCCCCTTGATTGCCTACGTTTTTATTACATACGGGTAAAGCACAACCCTGTTTTAAATATTTACTTCATAAACTTCTTACTTTGTCATGAATAAGGTGTCCAAGAACCGAGTTGTGAATAAGATTAGCAATTTTTAATTAAAGTTCCGGCAGACATGATGTTGCCTTTGAACGAATAGCTTTGTTGTTAATTTCTTAGCTGATGAAGACCGAGGCATTTTTATGGCCCTTACAAGATCTGCAAGATTCTGTCTTCACTTTAAAAGAGAGTGACCCGTTGTATTGGTTTCAACATTTCATTTTGACTGGCCTGTTAGTCTAGTGGTTAGTGACTCTGACTGCTAAGACTGAGGTCGTGGGTTCGATACCCACCCAGGACTAATCCTTGTGTGATGAGCTCAATCATTTGTTCTGTGTCTGGGTGTAATTTATCTATAATATTTATGTACGCTGCCAGGCTAGACTAGACCCCTACCATAGGATTTCAATTGAGTAGGTGGAAGCGTGATGGTGGGGTCCAGGAGACAAGAAGTGGCGAGCGAAACTAGTCCGCCGTACGCGGAGCAGACAATATATAGTACAATTCAAAGCAAGACGCAATACAAATAACAAATGACTCACCTAAAATACAACAAAACAACTTACCTGGTGGTTGAAGGACACTGCTTCTGGGGTTACCTGGAGTTATGTATGTAAGTGAGTGTATATGTATCGTGTCGTGACGTTATGAGTATTCTCCTGGTAACAATCCGCTTGCAATAAGGCTGGAGGCAATCACAGCATGCGGTCTTCAAATCACTCATTCCCAATAGCGTCACTTTGCTTAACCTTCAAACTATTTCAACAAGATATGTCCAAAACCCGTGTTATCACGTCAAATTAGGGGTTAATTACAATCACTACAATTGGGTCATGACAGATTGTCCACAAAACGACCGGGGTAAGGGATAACTTTCCAAAAGATCGCGAGATACAACCGGCGACGTGTTCCTTTCAAGAACTTCAGTTTTAACAAACGTAACCCGTATATTTTCAAATTGGGGTTATTTAACAATCAAAACAATAGGATCACGACTAATTATCCAACAAAACGATCGGTTTTAAGGGATTAATTTCAACAAAAGGGGTCGAGACGCCAAGAGGACCCGCCAAATCCCAGAGCGTGTGTCAAGTGTCAAAATCAAACTGTCAAGTGACAGATGTCACTCCGTTCGGGCGGCGCGTTCCGAAACTACTTTAAACGGGACTCAACAATTTGTATGTTTTTGGAATTTATAAGTATGTTTATCAGTTACCATAGTACAGGCTCTGCCTAGTTTGGGATCAGATAACGTTGTGTTGGTTGTCCTAAGATATCTATATATATAAAAATGAATCCCTATTTCCCTTGGTCACGCCATCACGCATGAACGGCTGGACTAATTTCACTTTTTCTTTTTTTGTTGTGTTTGTTATTGTCAGGAGAAGGTTCTTATGAATGAAAAAAAAAATAAAAATTGCGCGGAAAATTAAAAAAATTAAGAACACTTATACCCTAAATAACCTAACCTAACTTGGGTGTTTGATAGGTAGAAAACGCTTTATGTCTTCGAAATACCAGGTTGGCATAACTTGGTAGGAGCTCAACTAACATGGGCTTTATGTCTTCGAAGTACCAGGTTGGCATAACTTGGTAGGAGCTCACCTAACATGGGTGTGTGGTAGCTAGAAAACGCTTTATGTCTTGGAAGTACTAAGTTGGCATAATTTGGTAGGAGCTCACCTATCATGGGTGTATGGTAGCTAGAAAACGCTTTATGCCTTTAAAGTACCAGTTTGTCAGAACTTGGTCTAACATGGGTATATGGTACTTTGTGCTCTTTGCTTTGTGTTGGTGGGATCTGATAAGTCAACATAACAGTTATTGATTCTGAGGTGGTACGAAGTTCGCTGGGTCAGCTAGTTATATTATATTAAGATATTATATTATATTTCTTCTTAGGTACTCCTGAAAAGAAATGGTGAAACAAACTCATGGGTCATTTTGAGTAGAGATGTCAGCAGACAATGAAAGGGTCCGCTAGGGCCGATGCCTGCCAGGGTCGCGGATTTGTTTGAAAGAGTTACCGTGGCCCTGGCACAGGCAACTCAAGGAACACGGTTGGGTTTTAGTCAGTAAAAGTCTGACACGCTCTGCCACACCGCCCAGAGCAGAGCACGTCTTTGAATTTGATGATTTCCCACCCAAAAAAAAAGTAATTTTGTGACAAGCTTATTTTTTTACAGGACGTGTAAAAGTCATTCCAATATACCTTTTTGAAGAATATATAGTCCTCCAGACCGTATTTCGGCCACGGCGACCAATCTCACGGGAGATATTAAATTGCTCAAGTGTGTGCGCAGACACAGAAGCACGTACTCTTCCATCACTCTCATAGTCCGACGAGACGGCAATCCGACACGACTTGAGACAGATCAGGCGTAGGACCAACTGCTTAACGTGCTTTCTTAGGCACGGGGCAAACTTCGGGCTGCTACTAAGAAATTCCTAACGGAAAAACCCATTACCTCTTTGCACGACCCAGGAATCGAACCCAGGACCCCATGCTCTGCAGTCCCGCTTGCGACTACGAGACCAACGGGGCAGTTTAACCCCCTTTGACCTCCCTTGACCTTGTTGGCCTTTTTGAAGAATAGCTAGTGTAGGTAGGTATTAGATAACTCAAAGGGTGCTGATCCTTCGGACATGATTTCTACTCGGCTTTTACGTGACCTACGGTAAGGGATAGAAGCCAATTATGTATTCTGTGCCAAGAGCTTCAAGATCTGTTGAGAGGGAGCATTAATTAATATTGTCAGGTCGGGGAACCCTCGTCAAGGATGCAGTGGCATGCAATCACATGTCCCCGGACCGCTCGCTAAAGTGATCTATGAAATTCAATTACGTTTGTACACTATGGAACATTTACTTGCAATGTCATGTTATATTTTATTGAACTAGTAGTACATTTATGTAGATTCTTTTATATTTTGTGAATGTGAGAACGTTGTAAGCCTTGTAGACTGTAGACCATTTTCAGTTTTATAAAGTACCTTTACTTGTTGAAAGGCCTACACTGTCCTCACATACCTAATATCACTGTAATTTGAAATCATTGTTCTTGCCGGCTCTTCTCAATAGAAATCAACAAATTGGAACCGTGCACCTAGCTTCTGACGTTGCATAAGTGCCCATGTAGAATAGAATATGTTGATTTTGAATGTCGCGTGATTCCATAATCAGGCTCTTAGATTTTTATCTTACAACAAAATATGATACCTACATATAAGGTGTATCTATTCATACACGAAATATTTTAAGAAGTATACCTGTAGGTGGTAAAGAAACTATAGCAACGAAAAAAAAATTTCGAAGGGTTTTTTTAAATTTAATATTTATAAATTATTTGACACACATAAGAAATACTGGCTCCTTCTTATTTTTTACGGCCCGAAACACCGCGGCCATGCTCGTGCCGTCCGGTCGTCGCCCTCGCAGCGTCAGGCAGACCATTCATTCATTGGAGTAAAGGTTCTATGCAAAACGTCTCAAGTAGTTTTAAAATCTTGTATATTAATACGTGAAGCGAAAACTTTGGATCCCTTTTTACGAAAATTGGGCGGACGGAGGAGTATGAAATTTCGCACACTTATAGTTTTTACAGAGAAGAAGTGACGAATGCTAATTTTTTTTTTTAATTATGCGTTAAAATACATTATTTTTAATAAATAACACGTTACACACACTTCTGTTCATTACCGTGTATCTAATACACACATGCATAGATATTCTTTTGTTTATGGTCCCAATCTGTCTTTATTATTTTGTGCAGTGTTACCAACACCCAGAAATATTTACCCCTAAAGCTTAAGTTAAAAACTCCTAAAATTGCCACAATTACTAAAAAAATCCACTAAAAAATTATAATGAAAATAACCAACGACTGTTCAGTAATCATAGACCGGCACACAGTAGTAATATTTGTCTATATTTATTACGCGACACTCTGCATTCTTAGTATCGAGGAACCGTACTAGAAGTCGCAAATACTTTTATTGTAATCAAAAACACAATGAGAAATATAAGATGGCAAAAAATCCCTAAGAATACCCCTAAAAATGGAACGCCCCTAAAAAATCTCAATCCTCTTATTTACCCCCTAAATTTGGGAAAACCCCTAAGTTGGTAAGCCTGATTTTGTGTCGGTGTGTATAGTTTTATTGAATATCAAGTATAACCATAGGTAATAAATTAATTTTATAGATATTTAACCTATTTCATTTTTAAATCTATGATCATATCGAGAATATTTGTCTTTAATATTATTTGTATTAACGACGATAGGAATTTAGTTTAGATTTTTATGAAATATTTTTGTGGTTTTATGGGGAGTGTCAAGTATGGCATTAGTAAGTTTCCCATACAAAACTTAGTGTCGCGTGCAAACTGTAGAGGTTGTATGCCTCACGATTGTACAGGCTGGTCATAGATTGTACAGGCTGGTTATAATTATGACATTTGGAACCGTCATAATTAATTTAAAATAATAGGGAAAATTCTATAAAAACAGAAAAAAAATCTGTGATCTTTCATTCCATATTGTTCCATATCCAGCAGTTAAGAAGTATTAAGAAAATAAAAAAGAGAGTCCTGAAGAAGTATTCTTTACTCATTACACCTACGTCCTGCCGTGCGATTCTGTAACCATCTCACCGGGTGAAGTGAGCGTGGAGTGAGCTATCAATGTCATTCCACCTGATGCTAGGGATGACCAACTATCATATTTACAATCATAATCGAGATTTAGATACCTAATATTCTTATGCTAATTCTATTGATTATTTTTATAAGGATTTCAAAGCTAGCATAGTGTCTAAACAATACTACTCTTTCGGGAAGTTTTTCAAGTGAAATAGCGAAACCGAAATTCAGACAATCGCATGTTTGTTTTTTTTTCTATTTTTTCCTCGACTAGCCCTTTATTGCCTGACGCACAAGTGTGACACGCACGAACAATTAATGAACATAGTAAGACATATGTACATGTATAAGATAGCTACAACAGAAAATGCGAATCAACATTGTCAGTTATTATGAACCCACTGTAAACTGATTAAAATTAAATACGTAAATGGAATCACATGGCCTAATCACGATGTGTCTTCAATCACATGGGCTAATCACGATGTGTCTTGGAGAAGCGATTGTAGATCGACTCGAGTAAAGATTGTGCAACGTTCTTCAGCGTTGTTACTAACCCAAATCTATTAAAAAAAGATGAACGAAACTGGCCGTGCCTGACTGACAGACCATAGAATTCAATCTCACACATACTATGTGGGAACCAACATCTAGGCACTGTCATATTCACATTGACATTTGTTTTTTTTTTTAAGTTGGTATCGTCACGTATGCGCACTAAGAACATTAGGAAAATGCAATACCAACGTCCAAAATGTGCCGACTAACATTTTATTGTAGACTAGCTTCTGCCCGCGACTTGGTCCGCGTTAAATTTCTTGTACCCCGACCCTTCCCGTCGCGTCGAATCGCCTACCCGTGCGATTTTCCCCGTTTTTGCAACATTTTTCATTTCTGCTCCGCTCCTCTTGGTTGTAGCGTGATGTTATATAGCCTATAGCCTATAGCTTTCCTCGATAAATAGGCTACTCAACACAAAAAGAATTTTTTATTTCGGACCTGCAGTTCCTGAGATCAGCGCGTTCAATCAAACAAACAAACATACAAACAAACAAACTCTTCAGCTTTATAATATTAATAAGTATAGATAAACATATACCTACTTACTTACTTATGTCGTTATTATCAATAAAAAGAATATTCATCAAATGGTCACCATCTTGAAAATATTATGTTAAAATTCAACAGTTCAAAACGGTCACCCGCGTGCTCGCGAGGTGAAGTGATGTTACTATGACAACGGCATTGCGAGGATCGCGTGATCAAGCTGCGCATGCGCGCTAGACGCTGTCATCAATAGGTATCAACTTTTTTTTGTTTGCCTTGTGCAGACGCCATTTCGTATTCGGTTTAGAGAATAATTAGTAGGTACGCAAGGATTTATTTCAATTCTTGTAGATATGTACCTATCTAAATACAACAGTTTTTATACAGGTATAATGTCAGTTTAGTACCTACACTTTGATGTCAACAATTAATCCGCTTTTTTTAAACTATGTGTACCCACTTACTGCTCATTTAACCTTTGTCGCGTGGTGACACCTGCACGCTAAGAATATGCAATACCATGAAGTACCGTACAGCTACCCACTATAAAGAATCTTCTCGTAGTCTGAGCATTGATTGGTAAGGTAACGATGATGAGAGATAAAATATGATGTGCATGTGTACTTAAACACTCATCATCATTAGCCATAATTCTCATCAAACTCATTGTCTATAATAATAGAATATTCATCAAATCATCATCTTGATACCTACTAGGTAGGTATGTCAAAATTCAACGCTTCAAATGACTATCGCATACATAGCGCGCCTCTGCGCGTGTTCACTTCACCGAGAATACATGCGATGATGCGACGAGAATTGCGTGAAGTGCTCACGCCGCGCAAGCGCACTAGGTCACTAGTTCATCAATGTCATACATTTTTTTTTATCTTTTATTTTTGTTTTGATGACCATGTGCCTGTACATATTTAGAGTTCAGACAAAATGATTAGGTACTCATTTATTTCAATGTTTGTAGGTAACCTATTTGGTTGCAAACAATAAAAAAGAATATTCATCGAATCGTCATCATCTTGATAATAATGTCAAAATTCAATAGTTCAAAACGGTCACCCGCGTGCTCGTGAGGTGAAGTGATGTTACCATGACAACGAAATTGCGAGCATCGCGTGATCAAGCCGCGCATGCGCGCTAGACGCTGTCGTCAATAGGTATCAACTTTTTTTTTATCACCTTGTGCAGAAGCCATTTCGTAATCGGATTGAGAATAATTAGTACGCAATTATTCGAAACATTCATATAGATGCATGTATACCTACCTACTTAATAATCGTATTATTAATAAAAGAATATTCATCAAATCATCATCATCTTGATACCTACCTACTAGGTATGTCAAAAATCAACGTTTCAAATGAAACTCGCGTAGCGCGCCCGCGTGAGTTCACTCCACCTTGACTAAATGTGACGAGAATCGCGTGGAGTGTTCACGTCGAGCAAGCAGTTACTCATTCGGTGTGGTTGCTATGGCAACAACACCGTGTGAGTAACGGTTTCGGGTGAAGTGAGGTGACCGACACTGTCATTGTCAAGATAGCTTTTTTTTTAATTTCAGCCTTTCAAGTCATTGCTACAGGCAATGACGTATTCGCAGTTAGCCAATGAAGTATATTTTAATGTCAATTTCAGCCATTGTTGAACATTTCAAAATGATAAATTACTAGCTTTTGCCAGCGGCTTCGCCCGCGTGGAGGTCGGAAATTATCCCGCGGGAATATACTACCGGGATAAAAAGTAGCCTATGTCCATTCTCAGGCTCTAAACTATCTGTGTACCAAATTTCATTTAAATCGGTTCAGTAGTTTTAGTAGGAAAGCGAGACAGGCAGACAGACAGACAGTTACTTTTGCATTTATAATATTATTAGTGTAGAAGTGTAGATGTTTTCAACAAATTAATATTAGGTACTTACTTGAGAGGTGTGAGATCGACCATTCGGTGAATCGAGAGGCTTGTAGCTAAATAAAAACAGCCGCACAGTCCGATCGATCCGGCTAAGCTACACTTGCCTCGGTCGGTCCGTCTATGGGGACCATCTTTACATACCAAGACCTCGCTGACCTCGAAGGTCGGAACTCTGACAACCAGTCTTACCAAGGGGGTAACATATTACCAAATAACTGGGTTGTCGGAGTCGGATTGGCAGTCATTGCATGTAAAATACCCGTGCATTCAGCTGCAACCGGTTAAGACTGGAAGCCGACCCCAACACAGTTGGACAAAGGCAGGCAGATGATGAGGTGAGATCGAGCAACTTCATTAAATTGTGCAAAGCAAGTATTTAGTGATTGGTGATGTGTTCGTTAACATTATTTACATAATATATGTAAATAGCATACCTAAAGGTTTTTTTAAACAGCTATCATCTAGATTCTGGATACACACTTCAAGATACAAACCTTATAACAACAATACACAAAATATTTAGGCTTATCAATAATCTAGTTATGGGTGCTGTTGAGACACAAATTGCTTATCTCCCTTGCTAACAAGATTTCAACATTATTCATGTATTGATTTTCGTTTATTTTTGTACTATAAGGTACACCTCTGCCCAACCCTTCGAGAAAACAAGGCGTGATTTTATGTTTGTTTTTTATTTTATTTCATAAATGTGTAAATAAACATTGTATGTAAGTACAATTATTATTTTAAGCCGATAGAACTATGTATGTTTTGGTTGCTATAGCCTAATTTAATCTGTTTTCATATACATATACCGTTTTACACAATGCGTCTATGTTTCTCATCCCAATTGCAGATGTGCTGCAAGAAATTTCTTATGTTTTAAGCAGATCCTTTGTGCTTTCCTATCTTTGTGTATTTTATTTTATTAAGTGTAAAGTTTGTTCATAAATAAATAAGATTTATAACACAAACACAAAAAATTTGCTAATACATTTTTAGGGTTCCGTTGCCAAATGGCAAAAAACGGAACCCTTATAGATTCGTCATGTCTGTCTGTCTGTCTGTCCGTCCGTATGTCACAGCCATTTTATTCCGAAACTATAAGAGCTATGCTGTTAAAACTTGGTAAGTAGGTGTATTCTGTGAACCGCATTAAGATTTTTACACTAAAATAGAAAAAAAACAATAAATTTTGGGGTTCCCCATACATAGAACTGAAACTCAAAAATGTTTTTTTTCATCAAACCCATACGTGTGGGGTATCTATGAATAGGTCTTCAAAAATGGTATTGACACTTCCAAAGTGGTAAAATGTGTGTCCCCCCCCCCCGTAACTTCTAAAATAAGAAAATGACAAAACTAAAAAAAATATATGATGTACATTACCATGAAAACTACCAACGAAAATTGGTTTGAACGAGATCGAGTGAGTAGTTTTTTTTTAAAACGTCATATATCGTAAACCGCAATTTACCTTGCATTCAATCAACGGAAATATAAAAATTAAAAAATATATATATTTTTAAACCGAAAATACCTACAGGTTTGTACGGAACCCTCGGTGCGCGAGTCCGACTCGCACTTGGCCGGTTTTTTTCTACTGAGCTTGCTGTTTCTCGACCTTCAACTTCTTGATTCTTCAATCTCGATTATGATTGTAAATGTTATGTTTGGTCAATCCCTAGCAGCACTGGTATGACACTGACAGCTCACTCCACGCACCTTTTCACGGTGAGATTTTTACAGAATCGACATGCTGGTCCTGGCCATCACCATCCCGCCAGCAAACCCTCTCCACAGTAGTACAGCAGTACAGCGTCAACAATTTATCTATAGTGTTACTGAATGTCAAATATAACCATATTATTTTTTTATATTTATTATTATCTATATTTTTTCATTTAAAAATTTATTTCTATTCAAATGAAGTACGGTCGAATTTCGATCAATGGGCGATCACTAGTTATAATAATTACGGAAATTCAAAAACGTTTAGATAAAAAAAAATCTTTTTGCTTCTATAGCTTCTTTACCACCTACAGGTGTAACCTTTAAAATATTTTGTGTATGAATAGATACACCTTATATAAGTACTGTCGGTCAAACGTTAGGCAGTTTTGTATGCAGGTTTTTGAACAAAAAACATTTTACAAAAATAACTTTGTAGTGTTTTTAAGGAAGTCGGTTGTTTTTTGTTTTGTGTAAAATGTTTTTATTTTTAACTTTTTAGTTACGGCATGTACCCCGCACTAATCCCTATACCACTACTGGCCAGGTGAAATTTAAGACTTATATGGTTTTCCCATGGATGCCATTGTCAGAACTCAACCAAATATGGGACCAGACGTAAAGCACCAGCTTTCAAATAAAGAAAAGAATCAGCCGAAAGTTATGAGGTAACAAACATAAAAAATAGTGTCGAATTAAGAACCTCCTCCTTTTTTGAAGTCGATTAAAAAGTAAGAATACAGTACCTATGTGGCATATTTGGTTAACCACAAATTAGGCGTTGCCGTCGCTTGAGTCTTGTGGCTTAATAAAATATAAAATCCTTAGTCTAGTTTTTGCAGACGATCTTATCTTTAACTACTACGACCGACGAGAAAGAAAGTGGCTAGCTGAAAGAGAGAGTCTGGATACGGAAGGCGGAGGACAGGGTATTGTGGCTCAACATGGTAGGGGCCTATGTCCAGCAGTGGACTGCGATAAGCTAATTTTATTGATTAGATTATATTTAACTGATTGTTCGTAGTTAGGAATATTGTCCTTCATATCCAGCCGCATCTGGCTAGATTGTGTAACGTTCACGTAAGAGATGTGCATTTTTCTTTATACTCCTCTGCCTGTTTTGGTAAACACCATTTGCGTCATATAGGAATATACAAAATAACATAGAATAACATTCAATCAGTATTCCGTGAAGGGTTAGGTAGTGATGTATATCACCCACATTTTGCCATTTATGTTCAAGTCCCATGTAAAAAGGGGCGTAGGCTGGCGAGCCTACGCCCCTTTTTACATCCAACAACAAATCACAAAAACAAATTCAGACTATGGCTGCTACTGACTGCCAGGGTCGCGGAATTGTTCGAAAGAGTTACCGCGCCCTGGCTTAGGCAATGAAAGAACACGAGTGGGTTTTAGTCAGTAAAAGTCAGACACGCCATTCCGCTCCATCCAGAACGGGAGACGTCATTTCATGATTTCCCAACAACAACAAAAAAACTGCTACTGAGAAATTCCAGATGGAACAACACAATGTTCTTCAAATTATGGTGAAAATGTAACCGACACATATGTATATAAGACTTTTTGTATTATCTTACAAGCAGATTCAAGTGTTTATATCCTATTTTTTGTTTAATGACGGTCTCGAGATCAACGTTCTGTAGGTCATTCGAAAGGATTGTATCAATATATATTTATAGTTTTATTTATATTTTTCCTCAAATATCAAATTCTTTTGTTGCAAATTATATTTGTTGGTTGTTTCTTTAAATAAATTTGGATAGACAGTCTTTACTATAAACAACATGTAAGTTTCAGATAGAAATATAAAACTGTATTTTTAAGAAATTTAAAATGGCTGTATAAGTGAGCACTTCGAGTTTTACATAGATTTCGGGTTTGAAATCTCTCGGTCTTTATTATTGGTTGTCATGGCAATAATGAAATTTGGTTTAAATAGGTAATTACCTGGTCTATATTTTATTTATGAAATACTATCATTGTAGATTCTTATATATTTTGTGAAAGTGAGAACGTTGCAGGCCTTGTAGACTGTAGACAATTTTCTATTTTATTAAGTACCTGGTACTTGTTAACAGTCCTACACTGTACTCCCATACCCATTAACAATGTAATTAGAAAACATCATAAAAGCCAATTATTTTTAAAAGAGTAACCGTGGAGTTTTTTGCCGGCTTTTCTCCATAGGAATCAGCTATTTGGAAGCGTGCACCTTAGCTTCTAACGTAGGTTTATGTGAAATTTTTTTTTTTTTATTTGATTTATTTTGAAAGTGTCGTGCCGAGTCTTACTCAGTCTTTATTATAAATGTTGCAGCCATCTGGTTAAATTAGCCAGCTAATTGAACGCATAGGCCGTTCATTAAACGAACTATAATACAGTTACATGTTAAGAAGACATTCAACAGACTACAGAAATAAGACAACAAAATTATCACATTTTCAAAATGTGAAAAAAACATTGTCATGCAATATACAATATGTATAATAAAACTGTAAATATGTACAGCAGAAGTGGTAGAGACCACACTCTCAAAATCGAATCGTCTCAAGTCAAAATGTAATGTAAGTGGGTAAGTGAGTTGCGATGAGCAAGTTCGTTCCAAAAAGTCATTAGGTACATTCTGTTATGCTTGGATAATTTTTTGACACGTTTCACAAAACACTTGTGGTGGCAAAGTAAAAACAGCCCCACGGGTTGATCTTTCACGTTAAGCTACGCTTGCTGTGGTGGGTTTCGTGGATAGGTGACTATCTTTACATACCAAGACCCCTCCGTGCCTCGGAAAGGACATTATCTCCTCCGTCTGGAGTCGATAGCGGACCGGCCACCGTAGGCGCGAGCTTGCGGGTGGCGAGCAATGGGTAGCTCGCCGCCCGGTAAGGACCAGGCTCGGGTCGACGGCGCGTAGTGTTCCACGCGCGCCTCAAAAAGATGTCAGCAATACTGAAGGGGTCTGCTAGGACCGATGTCTGCCAAGATCACGAGATTCGTTCGAAAGAGTCACCTTGGTCCTGGCATATGGGCAACTGAGGGCGTGTCATTTGATGACTTCCCATCCAAAAAAAAAGACCCCTCCGTGCCTCGGAAAAGACATTAACTCCTTCGTCTTGGCTGTCGTTTGTGGATCTTTGACAGTCTTTAGACTGCGGGTCGTCAGAAGCCCGGAGGTCAGAAAACCAGTCTTATCATGGGGTACCTATTGTATTATTTAGTAACTGGGTTGTTTAGGTCAGCTTGGGAATCACTTTAAATGAAATACTGGTATTTAGCTACATCTGGTTAGAGTTTACAAACGACAACGCAGATAATATTTCACAAAACACTGAACAGATATCTTACAATTCCTAACAACTATCATTATTTATCAATTCCCGTTTTTCCCTAACCCCAAAATGGAAGTTACGGCCAATATGACATTCTGTACTTATAGGGCCAACAAAAAAGGGTCCCTTGTGATAATAAGGGCCCTTCATAGTTTTTGTTGCTTGAGTAACAGCTGTGAAAGATTTATGTTTCATGAAACGGCGACCTCAAGACAAAAGACTTTCGTTGTTTATGTTATAAGGGTGTTTCGCATCGTTCGTGCAAAAACGTTAAAAATTTCTAAATTTCAAATTATTGTCGAATTACTTTCTTTTTTTGTTCAATATAATTAATTTACAGGTACTACTTCTATCTTTTCTGGGTTATACTTTCCTCCTATGGATATCAACGAAATTATTATCATATCAAAAATCGGAATTTGACGGTAATGAGAACGTTAGCGAAGGTAAATATTTTAAGACGTTAAATGAAGGCACAGAGCTGCGACGGGTATGAAGATAAACGGAAGGCAATGATACAACACACTGTTTCACAAATATGTATTTTATTGCTCTAAAATTCAATGAACTAAATAGCTGTAATTAAATTAAACTTACTTCGTGATAGGTACTTAATTATCAACACATAATATAGGCCATTTCTCCTTGCCTTTCTAATAATTTTACACATTTCTACGTACATTTATAGTATCTTTGGAAAAATGAGATCAAAATCAAAAAACTTTCAACAAAAACAAAAATGTAATTAATAGTAAGCCTACTAATAATTTAAACAAGAATAATTATTGGGTAAGTATTTAAAATCAAAAAACAACACATTTTTCATTCATCTTTCATATTAGAAAATATTTGTATCATCATCGTCATCGATGTCACTCCAAAAGTTAAGTGTTTTTTTCTTCTTGTTTTCACATATTTCGTCTTTATTTTCTTTGTCGACATCTTCATTATCATTCTTACACATAATGAATTTCTCAAAATCTGTTTGATAAGTTTTATTCTCTGTTTTCATTTTGACCAGATTCTCCTTATTAATATAAAACTTTCTATTTACCCAGTCAGTAACATTAATATCCGATAGTATTTTGACTTTCGGTGAGGACGGTTTGGTTAAAGATTTATCTTCGAAGCTGATCGATGAGTCAGAACGAATATTTGCAAAATCTGTATCGTTTAATTCTTGGATAAGTTCTGGTGTTGTATTCTCATCGAGAAAACTTTGGAATTGGTTAGTATTGACGACTTCAAAAGAAGGAACGTCGTAATGTCCAATATGTTTGCCGTGACTGCATATCTCTTTATTGCCACACCGAAAACAACTTAATTTCCTCAGACTAATTTCAGAGCACCCATAAGACCAAACTGCTTGATGCACCATCATTGTACCTTTGGCTGGTTTTAGAACGGTAGGAAAACTTCTTGCTGCAATGTCATTCCTTGTCACAATGCGAATTTCTATCTTCACGCTAGGTCTAAGGCAGGCTAAAAATGTTTTTAATGAATCCACGTCACCACCAAAACGGACTACTTGATCTGCTGTTCGTTTGAGAACAGCGCCAACTCCGTCTGGCGCCCCTTTGCCATGTCCCGCTTCTAAGTAGTTCCAGCTCACAGATTTTAGTTGTGGAAAATCACGATACAGTTGGCTAATCATATAAAAAATATAGCGATTTCTATATTGACTTGTTGGGCTATCAGATATGAAATGAATTGTGTCAATTTGGGAAGAAATCTCCGAAATATACCCAATGGTCGGTAATAAATGTGCCCAGACAGCCGCAGCATCATGTTGGGTACATTCACTTACAGTACAAAAGCTATATTGCTTTTGAATTCCAACTTCTGGGTCAATCAAATATATGACACATGTGTGCAGTGACAATTGCATTCTACTACCACCAAAATGAAAACTCTGAATTTCTTCGTTATATTTAACGCAGTAATTTTCGCTGAAGTCAACGTGAACCACAACCTCTTGTGGTGTAAGATTATTTTTAAGTTCTTTAATGTTTTTATGCTGAGACAAAATATTAGTGCAGTGTTTCATATAGCCCCCAAGAGAGTTTTCCAATTGAAGAATAATGTTTCGTGGAAAATCAAATAATGTTTCTTTTTTTGTAACTAATTTGGTTTTCTCTTGTTCTTTTACATAGTATTTTTCAGAGCAACTACACCACTGATAGTATTTAATTTTTTTGTCATTCTGGAATTCGGCGTAATCTAAATTTTTCAATTGACATTTTTCACAAGATCGATTCAAACACTTTTCATCATTAACGTTGCAACATAAGCTTTCTAAAATACCTGTCCCGTTAGATTCTTTTAGTATTTTATGTGCATTGAGGCATTTTATCAACAAATCTATATTAATATGAATTTTGCAAGCACAGGTATTTCTGCTGGACTCTTTTGGGTATAAAACCCAAAACGGGCGATATTTACAAAAAGTTTGATACGTTACCTTGACATTCGAATTCTGCGTAAACTTTTTGTAAAGATTGGTCAATGTGTCCGTTAAGTATCTTTTTTGCTTTCTTATTTTATTTTTAGTAATGTATTCTTTTTTATCTGCAGCAATTCTAGTCACTTCATCATCGTCAAAAAACTCTAAAATTAGTTGCTCTGTGAAGTTTTCATTTTTAACGGTTTTATTTTCTTTTTTGTCTCTCACTGTAAATATTTTTGTTTGTGTCAATAGCTTATATTTTTTGAATTCACCCTTTTCTGACATAACCAGATTAGAAAACTCTGGCTTGTCTTTTTTCCTCAAGCACTTATAGCCTTCCCCAACACTTTTTGCAAGAATTTCACCAAATATTAGTTTCTTTTTAATTTCTTCACGATTTTCTATGTTCACGTTTTCAACCAAATGTTCAATTTTTTGTTCAGCCGATGCAATCACATTTTTTTTCTTATTTTTCATTATTCTGTACAGCATTTTTCTAACGGCTTCATTCTGTTTCTTCGTCTTTTCAATTTCTTGTTTCAAATTACCTATTTCTTTTTTATGTCGATAGCGAAGCTTTCTTAGAAGAACTTCCTTTTTTAGACACTGTTGGCAAAAATTGCTATTACCCGAACCCGAACAATTTATAGATGAACTAGGCATGGGGCTAATAGCTGGTCGAGTGAGAGGATCGTGTTCAGCTGGGAGTACTTCAGTGTCACTATTTGGTGGAGAATTATCCAGTAATAACTGCTGAATAGCCTTTTGTTTCTTTTTTCTTTCATAATGACGTTTCGCATTAACTCTCCATTTTTTTCTCTGAACTCTCAATTGTCTAGGTGTCATATCTTCCGCACTACTTATTTTTCTCTGTTCTTTTCTTTTCAGATACCTTGCTCTTTCTTTTGCTTTCAGTTCTGCATATTTTTCGGGATCTTTCTTAATTTCCGCATACTTTTTTTGTTTTTGTAATCTATCACGCTCTCGTTTCTGCTCCAATGTTTGTTTAGTTTTCTTTGGCATTTTTCCTGTAAAGACAAGTATAATGTTAAACCTCATGCAACCTCATCCTTACTAATTGAGCATTATGAAAAGTTTAATGGCTCACAAGTTAACTTTTAGAAACTTCAAATAACAAAGTAACAGATGTTAATTATTTATTAGAATTATTAATTAAACTAACAATACTATTGTGAAAAGAAAAATACTACGGGTGCGACAAGAGCCCGCGACTACACCGAAGTACAAACATAATATATTCAAAAGGTTCACACAAGATAAAATAAAAGTTAATTGAGATTAAACATTTTCTAATTGCCATCGTTTTGACCTCATTACCATCGATCCAAAAAAACGAAGGTAAACGAAGGCAGTGAGGAAGAACGTAATGAGATTTGAATCCTTTATTCGAGTTTTTCCTAAATAATGAAAAACTACGAACCTCATGAACATTCTCAACTACGAAGGTAATTATTAGAAATCATAATTAACTACAAAGTAAACAAAATCATAAATACTCACTTTGTAGTACGGACGATAGGAAAGAGAACAATTCCAGAATAATCACCACCCGCACAACTTCACACGAAAATATTTTTGTACCACGGCCAAGCATCTAACTGCTACGACGTCTGATAGGTGACTGAGACGTGCGCGGGGCGCAACATGGCGTCTCAGAAGCATTAACGGTCATAGGGTGACTGTAATTTTGATTTTCTTTCAAACCGAAGGTAATCAGAAGAAATATATGTTAAATGTTTAATAAAATAAAACCATATTATGTTGTGGGTCATCGTTATTTATTTAAGGTGTAAACGTTATGCTTTTTAATGTAGTTTTTTGAAATGGCTACTTTGTTTTTATTTAATATTGATATTTATGGTTAAAATACGAATTTATCTAGGAGAATAGTAAATGGACACCGAAGGAAATGAGAATAATTAAAGTTTTTTATGTATAATTAATTAACTATGTTATGTGGATGTATAAATAATACATGCAGATATGTATAAGTTTATTATGTTTGATTCCCTTTAAAAATAATGAAGATATTCAAGGAACAAGTATTTTTTTTTTAACTGGACATGTAATATGCACGAAAAATGCGAAACACCCATAAAGGGAATATAGCCTCTAGTGTACTTAGAAAATACGAAAACATGTTGGTATAGCTATGGGTATTAAAAATTTATTAGACCAGGCTATATTCAAGAAACCATGCAAGATAAAGAATAGTACAAGTATTTTTTTAAGTGAATGTTTGCTGTATGCCTTTTTAGGTCCAAAATGGTACCCTTTAGCCATTAGGAAACTACAAAGATAGGTTTCAGCGATAAGACAGCCATCCAAAATAATATTGGTAATGCGAAAGTATGTCTGTCTGTAAGTTCTGCAACCTTTTCGCACGAATTTTCTCGCCGGATAGGGGCGAATTGACACTTTAAATATTTTCTGTAGGCGATTCGCATGAAGTTAATTTATTAATGGGTGAATGGAGAACTCCAGCAATTTGTTTAAGGCAAATGGCACATTTTGACTTTTATGCAACAGTTATAAAAAGTATTTTTCTTTCTAGGTAATAGCAGAAAAAATCGGACTAATTTGACTATTTTATTGCATAACAATAAAAACATGCCAAGAGCCTTATAAAAATGTATGGGATTGTCGATTCACCCACAGATAAACTTTGTGTGAATCGACTAACAAAAGCCACCTTTCCACGCCTTGACGGCTGAATGGAATTTGGTGAAATATGGCATACGGGTAGACCATGACACCTGGGTACTTTTAAACGGGTAGGAAGTCTCCGTGGAATAATTTCCAACTTTCAAGTGTACGAAGCCGCGGGCAAACGCTAGTAGCACCTATGTATAGCTTTGGTAGTCTCTATTTGCCAAACCAAAAAACCAAATAAACATCCCAGTTAGGGTCGGTTCACATCTGACGGAAGATGCGTCAGCGTATCATCGGTCGCGTCTATTCGGTCAAATAGTGTATTTTCATATCTGACGGAAGATGCGTCGGGCGTAAGTTTGCATTTCCGTAATAAATCGTTCTGTATCTAACATTTTCAATGCAAGAAAACTTCGAACGGTCAGTACACAAATATCTCCGCAGATGTTACGTCTAGTCTGAATGCATCAGTCAATATACGCGTGGCACGACGGTGCTGCCCTTTACGTCGGCCGAAAATGCGTTGACGGAAACGGATGCTGTACGCTCGACGCACTAACGCATCATCGGTTAAGTGTGAAAGGTTCAATGTTTTCTCATATAATTGTCTGTTCTGGCGTTACGCGACCGATGATACGCGACGCATCTTCCGTCAGATGTGAACCGACCTAAGGGTCGGTAGGTCTTACATGATATTTCATGTACATTGTGTAATGTTTTCGGGAATCAAGTTCTATATCATACACATCATTCATCATTTCAGTGAAAAGACGTCCACAGCAGGACATAGACCTCTCCAAAAGGGGTGTTTGCCATAATCGCCACGCTTGGCAGGCGGGTTGGCGATCGCAGTATGGTGGTAAAATACATAGAAAAAGCAGCTGCCCATTGTCTAGTAAGTATCTTAGTCGCCCTTTACAACTGCAGGAAGAAATGGGATAGTACAGACGCCAACACATCAAGCTACTACAATCTGTCAGATTTCTTTGATAGATTTTCGACTTTATTTCTAGAGCATTAGGTTCAAGGTTCATTGGGAAAAATTGACAGTTTCGGGTAGCTTGACCTGGTGGTGTCTGTACAATTCTTTACCGATAACTCACTGAATAAGTTTCACTCACACTCCTTTTCTGTTTTCAGAAGTTTCGCGAATTTATCTACAATAAATTCCATCAGTAAATAAATTCCCAAAACTTCTGAATATAGAATAGGATCGTGAGTATTAAGTGCCTGTCAGAACCTGCTGAATCTTTAAACAGCCTAAAAACTGACATTTACGTAACAAGCCTGAAGCTTGACGTTTGATCAAATGGTTTTCCTATTATATTCCTTTGAGAAATATCCCTTTAATGTATTAATACCAATGATAATACCTGACCGGTTGGCAGTATGACTGACTTCAACATTAATTGAAAATGTTGTTTTATTTGAGGGACTTGTGGCTAAGTACTAAGAACCGCGCGGGTCGATCAATCAGGTTAAGCTACGCTTGCCGCACTAGGTCCGTCGATGGGTGACCATCTTTACATACCAAGAGTCCAAGACCCCTCCGTGCTTCAGAAAGCACGTAAAGCCGTTGGTCCCGTCTGTCAATCCTGAATCTTTGACAGTC
Organism: Aporophyla lueneburgensis; assembly: GCA_932294355.1. Lineage (NCBI taxonomy): Eukaryota > Metazoa > Arthropoda > Insecta > Lepidoptera > Noctuidae > Aporophyla > Aporophyla lueneburgensis. Next base: position 6,320,885 of record OW028758.1, on the reverse strand, counting down.
TGTTGAGTCTTTACGTGGTGGTATGTGGTGTACGTCAGTACGTGTAGCCTTGTGTAGGGAGTATGATTGAAAGTCACTGCAATTAGTTACATGAGGATTTATTGGTTCAGAGCAGTGGTGGCCCAGTGGTAACGGCCGCGACCTACGAGTAGTAGGTTGTGAGTTCAAACACAAGCAGGCGCATTACTTTGTGTAAATTATTTCATCGCCACTGCTCTCAAAACGGCAAAGGAAAACATCGTGAAGAAACCGGCATGTCTCAGAACCAAAAATTCGAAGACATGTGACATCTACCAACCCGCACTGGGCCCGCGTGGTGGATTATGGCCTACTCCCTCTCACCGAGAGGAGGCCTGTGTCCCAACAGTGGGAACATTATAGGCTGATGACGAGTTATTGGTTCAGTTCACATGTTCGCACCACCACTGTGCGTAAAGGACTGGCGCTCGCGCACGTCATGATCCCGCTTGTCTGACCGCTGACTATACACTTTTGTCGCGTAAGCATGTGTGGCGTGAGGCTGGAGGCACCACATTATTACCCCATTTAAAAAAAAAATGTTGGTAATACAAAAATTATTATCTATCCGAACATACAAGTTTCACTGCTTTTGATACATCATTCATGCTATTTAAACCATGACTTAATCGTCGCCAGAGTGCTCAAGTAAGGAATAGACAAAGCGTCAGCACATTGTTCGCTCGTTACTTGATCGCTCTACCTACTTATTGTGTACGTCATACGATAACAAAGTGTTATGAAACTGATTCTTAAAATTAAATGTTTATAGCCGATACATTGTGTTACTTATTTTAATACAATTGCCTGTCTTGTGGGGCTGAGCTATGTGAGACTGAAATATTTATCGCTATGTATAACTATAGCTATCTTAACTGATGACTGACTAATGACTGACCTGTTAGTCTAGTGGTTAGTGACCCTGACTGCTAAGACTGAGGTCGTGGGTTCGATTCCCACCCAGGACAAATCTTTGTGTGATGAGCACAATCATTTGTTCTGTGTCTGGGTGTAATTTATCTATAATATGTATGTATTTAGAAATATATAAGTATGTTTATCAGTTGTCTGGTTACCATAGTACAGGCTCTGCCTAGTTTGGGATCAGATAACGGTGTGTTGGTTGTCCTAAGATATTATTATTATTAACTAACTTTACAATATTTTTCCGAAGATTCACCTTGGACACAATTACACAAAAAATATAAACTTGACATTACTAGAAGTGTATACTCAGTAATGCACTGAGACAGGTTGTGCGTCCGGCTGTGCTGCTGTTCTAGCTAGCTGAACACCGCGTCCTTGCCTTATACTCGAAACTGCTTGGTCGATCACCTTGCCATGCACTTTTCTTCCAAAATATCGGCAGAAAATAAATAAACATGTTGCACTGACTAAAATCACTATGACGATGGTTATTAAGCTGTAATATTCCAATTTCCTCTCTAACTCAGCTTGGGCGTGATTGCCTGCTCCATTTTGCGCGATAATTACTTCAGCGTTCTGAGACTGTTGTGAGCCCATGTTTGTGAAAATAGACATATGCTACTCGGAACACAAAATGGGTCTGAATGATACCCGACGGAGTGTATCTTATTTTGTTTACATTTCTTTCGTTAATAAATAATAATCTCTACTATTATATTAATATTATAAAGCTGAAGAGTTTGTTTGTTTGTTTGTTTGATTGAACGCGCTAATCTCAGGAACTACTGGTCCGAATTGAAAAATTCTTTTTGTGTTGAGTAGCCTATTTATCGAGGGAGGTTATAAGCTATATAACATCACGCTACAACTAAGAGGAGTGGCGCAGTAATGAAAAATGTTGCAAAAACGGGGAAAATTTATTCCTTTTGAGAGTTTCCGTTGCGTGCGCTGCGTAAACGGTTAAAGTGACGCAAAAATCATGTATGACGGAATTGTTCCTTATAAAAAGTTCTAAAAAAAATCCGCGAGAGCATATGTCTATCTTTTAAGGTTGACTCACTATAACTCAAAGAAGCGAGCAGCAACGAAAAATGGACGAAAACTAGCAGGCAAATCGATGCGACAGGAAGGGTTGGGGGAGCAAAAATTTGACGCGGAGGAAGTCGCGGGCAGAAGCTAGTAGTTAATATTGCTTAAATCTAGGTTTTGTTGAATCGCACGGGTAGCTTGACTGTCCTGCCACTACGTGTGGTATAAGTTACAACCTTACTGCCTATGCTACATCTATTGATGCTATCTTATCAAGTCGTTACGGGTCGTTAGAAACCCGAAACACTAACAACCAGTCTTACCAAGGGGTATCGTGTTACCCAAGTACTGGGTTGTGAAGGTCAGATAGGCAGTCACTCCATGTAAAATACTGGTATTTAGCTGCAACCAGTTAAACCAGAAGCCGACCCCAACATGGTTGGGAAAATGCTAGACAGATAATAATGATTGTTTTATTTGCCTTCACTTTTTTCAGATCTTTCACTCTTTTGCTCTTAACAAGCTTGAAGAATTACAGGACATGCTCGATTCTCTACGCCAAATTTATTTATGTTCCTTCTAAAAGGAAATGTCTTATAATTACATTCCAGTAACATTTCCCGCGGAAATTGAAATAACAAGGCATTAATTCTTCGCATATTTTTCTTTCATCCCTATTATAAGAAAAATCAATCATAACTTATTTTGCATATCAAGTTAAGAAATGTAATATAACAAAATTTATCGTAGGCAAGGACGTTTTCGTATTATTAGCATTGTTATAGCGGACACAGGTGCGTTTCGACAGCGTAATCGCTTAAAGCTACGTAAAACCGAGCTAATAATACGAAAACTCGTAGAACCGTAGATCGTTACTAATTTCGTAGTCCTAGATTGTAAGTTGTTTCGTTTTATTTATAAAAATATTAAACAAAAGTAGTCTAAAATGCCTATAAAATGTTTTTGAAGGAACCTTTTTTTATTATGATTGAAATTTCCATTCATAAAATCTTTAATATTTACATAATATCATAACATAAGAGACTTAAAATGTTATTCATAATATAACATGTATATAAAAAGTGGTAATAGAATCAAAGTGCATTGAAAAATTCGTCCGCATCGCTTTGACAGGCCTGTTGGTCTAGTGGTTACTGACCCTGCCTGCTATGCCGGAGGTCGTGGGTTCGATTCCCACCCAGGACAAATGTTTGTGTGATGAGCACGATCATTTGTTCTGTGTCTGGGTGTAGTTTATCTATAATATGTATGTATTTAGAAATATATAAGTATGTTTATCAGTTGTCTAGTACCCATAACACAAGTTCTGCTTAGCTTGGGACTAGATGGCGTTGTGTGACAGTTGTGGAATATTATTATTATTATCGCTATCAACAAGTGCCCAAAAAGGCTGGCAGGCAGCATTGCCACGTTGTATGGCGATGGTGATTTTTTGGCCAAAATATAGGCCAGCCCTCTCAAAATAGGTCACGTAAAGATTCATAGATGTTAATTATATCAATGTTGAGTTCATTATTCCGAATGTTTTCAAGGAAAGCCTTAAAAGGTCAAATTCAGAATGCGTAATGATTTCAAAATACAAAAATGATTTTAAATTGCAATACTAATAAATCGCAAATTTATTTATGTTTTACGCATTTTCCTAAAACGAACTTTTGCATTAAGTTCTGCAGACTCAAAAGGCTGGTTCTCGCTGAAACTTTATTATTCTCATGTAATAAAATCAATAGTTACTTTTATTACGTACTTCTTTTTTCTCTTCAATTCTCATAAAAACTTATACCCTAGATAAGTACATTCTCGTTTCAGACGCCTACTACGAGTTTTATCCAAAAATAGAACTTCAACAATCTTTGGTTCTTCTCAGTACCTAGACTTTTCTCATAAAAACTTTATTGGATAGCTTATCATAAATTACACTTTGTGAACCAAAACCGTGTTAAAATAATTTTGTGCAGAAAACTCAATCATCAAACGTGCAGAAAGAAAAAAAATCGTGATAGTTTTCTTTAAGGCTGTGTTTTTAACAATATAAATATGTGAATGAATAATTCTTCATGTTTAATAACTCATTAGTGCAGATGTTAGTTCACCGTATGAACTTTAATTTATAAAACCAAAAAATATATAGGATCACAATGCAAAACCCAACACTTAAACCCCAAAATGGTGTTAATAACCCCTCATCCGTTACCCAAAACTCAACTCACTCGCAAAAGTGTTTCCTACTATCTGAACCAACATTTCTTCGAAAGATTGTTGGGCCATCATTTCCCAGCCAAAGACTTCAATGCCTTCAGCCAGCAGGAAGTTATGGATAGTGGCAGCAAGCAAATATCCGCCTGAATCGCCCACAAAAACTTCGTAAGCCGGAGTATCGTAAATTAACGCTGTGCGACCCCATTCGAATCTGTGGGTAACCGTAATAAGTTTAGAAAGTTGTTAGTGACATCTATTGCTGAGTAGCGGAACGAAAAATATTCGTCTGGGGTTTGTAACGTTGGTAACAGCGCCATCTCTATCATACGTGAACTGCTCAGTTCAATCTGTCAGCGACGCGGCGCTTTACTTACCCGTAAACTCAATAGATGGCAGGAGATTTTTAAATTCTAAACTTACTTGTGTATTTGTAGCCGAGGTAAAACTTCAAGTTCTCTGTGTAATTCAGGCCAGCGTCGGATGTGGTGTCCCATGGAGTATAAATGATTTCTTCCTTTTTCAGGAAATTGGCGAAGGATTTCATCATGAGATGGCACGTCGACTTGCCGGCGACGTGCAACTGTGACTCGGGCTCGTTGATGAGCAGCAGTTGCTTCCATTCGAAGCTAGATGGCGTGGAAATAAAAACGTGTTAGCAAGCCAAAGTGTGGAAAACGTGCTCAGAAACATCACAAATATCAAAAAACATTCAAATAATTCTTATACAATATTTCCGATTTTATACAGGGTGGCACGGACATGGGCTCACATCCTGTTTTCATAGATTCTTGACAACCAAGGAAAAATCTGCGCTTGAAGGTCAATTATGAGCTGATTTTATGGTACCTAACAGTTTGCACGCCGATGTCCGTGTGTCCTGCAATCAGAGTTACTGAAAAAGTCACAAGAACTCGCATTTTAGGAATGAAGTTCTTTAGCTCATGTTTAACTCTGTCAGTGTTGGGCAGGTTGGACTCCATCACTAAAATGTTAAATTGATTAGTCAAACTAAAAGTTTAGTTTAGCTATACCGAAACTTTTATAACGTAACAAAGGTGTCGTAACGGTCAAAATGATACCTATATATTTTTTTAGAAACTAGTTCTCATTCGCCAAATGATCATAGTACGGTGATGTCAAAATTTGATTTTGATTTTACGATTAAAAACTAAAATTGACGTAATTAGTTTTTTTTTTGTGGTTGGGAAATACTCAAATGACGTCTCCCGCTTTGGGCGATGCGGGAAACGTGACAGACAGATTTTTACTGACTAAAACACACACGTGTTCCATCAGTTGCCTATATGCCAGGGCCTCTCGCGACCCTGGCAAATTAGTTTCAACTTACGAATGAATTGGTTTTAGTCGTGTAAAAATTTTAATTCATCGATCGAATTAACTTTCCGATTACTTATTAGATTGAAATAGTAAATTCACGAAAAATGCAAATAAAATATTTTCTCAACCATACAGTGTGCAAACATGTACGCAATTAAGTATTTAATTAATCTGTTGCTTTCTCTATGTTGGTAGAAGTTTTTTTTCTGTTGTGCCTTAATAGATGATTTACCCTGTAACATTTTTAAATGCCGAATATAACTTTTTTCATTATGCCTTTATTCTTTTAAAATGATATCTGAACTTTAAAGTTGGGAGGCGCTCCCATTGTGACCTTTATTATGCGGTGCGGTAATCTAATTGATATTTCAGTTTTTCTACTGATATTGAAATAAAATGTGTATCTACGCTTCTTTTAAACTGTTTTGCCTATTTGAATCTAAACTTCTAATAAAATTCATGAACGATTTGCTAATAATTGTCAAATGGGCCACAGTCATGTAAAATTATTCAGTAGGTAACTACAATGTTGTTTGACCATCGTTTTAATGAAAATGGAATATGGCGCCAGCGATAATTCCCCAAATTTTTCGTTATGGGTGTCTTTTTCATGGTTTTTAAGGGTGCTAAAGCTGATCATCATTATTTTAGCCATAATACGTCCACTGCTGGACATGACCAGGCTGCTGATAGTAGGGTCCAAATGATAATCTAAGATTATGGAAAAGTCTCATGACGGTCAAAATGTAATTCCTTTTTCGAACTGGCTCTCAATAGCCGAGTGCACAAAACCGAAGGAAACTTCGTTCCAACCAGGTGTTCCACGACAGCTCTCGATTTTGTATTCTAGTGTTAACTTGTAGGAATATTTACCCCGTACAATTTAATATTTGTCTACAAACAATAGGTAGGCACTGATACGAAGCGACTACGTCGGCCTTCCTAAACCCGCGGGAATTTGGTAAGAAAGGGCCTATTTGCTTCAGACCAAGGGAGAACCTTTTTAGCTTAGTCAGAGATAGGCACTTACGCCTACCTATACACGAAGCTTACATTTCACTGGGGACTATGACCGCCTGATTATGTAAAAGGAAATATAAGAGTTGAGTAACTACGGTGAACTACTTTTTAGGAAGAAAAATGGGTCAAAGTTTGTATGTGGTACTGTCAAAAATAAGAGTTTTTAAAGAGCAATGAATTGTTTTTAAAATGTTCACCAACTGTAATACTGGAATAATGTATGCCTTTCTTTCTGTAATGAAGAGCTAAACCTAAGAGTTTAAAATAATAACTTTTCATAACATCATTATCATCATCACTTCAGGCGAAAGAGGTCCACTGCAGGAAATAGCCCTCCCCTACACACCGTCAATTTGATCGGTACATTTTTGGGGGGCTTTCCTGTAAACGCCACGCTTGGAAGGTAATGGAATGTAATTTATATGGTGTACATAATAAAGAATATTTTATCTATCTAGTTATCTTTGTAAGGGCTTTTGTTCATATAGCTCAATGAAAAAATAAGTATAAAAAAGTGGAGAGGTTATACATGCTCCGCAAGTGGCATGTCAAATCTTGGCTATTTAGCCTGGTTGTCTTTTTGCTCCCGATAATTACTAGATTCCGCATATCATTTAATAGTATGACATTGTGCCGTTTTTGAAAATAGAATATTGGATAGGTAACCTACTTACGTTTTTTAACTTATAATTATCATTGCTATAGCCTGTAGCAATATATGTAATGTTATACACGCTCTGCAAGTGGCATGTCAAAATTATGATATTCTCCCAAGTTTTCTTCGTCGTTTGTCTCTTATTAACACACGGCGTAAAAAGAGAGGTGTTATAAGCTTAACCGCTGTGTGTGCGTCTGTCTTTGGCACGTGTCTGGTTTTTTTTATTTAAAAGTAGGCTTTCTAGTCTTGTTGTTAGACATGTTTTATCAAAACCCGTTGAGCCGTTTAGACACTACGATCTATTGATCAAAATATTACCTACGACTCCTTATTAAACTTAAAGGAACAACTTATTAAACTTATACGAATATGTTTTTTTTACTTTTTAGAGGTTTTTATATTGGTTAATTTTCCATCAACGATAATAACAACATGGCGTTCTACTTCCACATGTTATCTAATAGTGTCATTGTGGCGTTTTTGAAGATCGAATAATAATATAATAATAAAAGTTTATTTATTTCTCTCACAATGGTTTGCAGCATTTAACAGTTTCGAGTATAAATAATTCACATTGTGAGAGCTGGTGCCTGAAGTAGGTTTAAGAAAAACCTGTATTGCAGGTCACCAGACCCCATTTTGTGGCATGATAAAATAGACAAGTAGGTATGATGTTTTTCTTACTAAACTATTCCTGGGTATAAATACAATTTAAACCAAAGAATAAATCAATAACTAACTAAACCAAGTGAACAATTAAAACAAAAATTATGAAAAAGAACAGACAATAAAATAGAAAATAAAATAACACAACTGAAGCAGTCAAAGTTGTGAACATTATGGTTTTTGAAGATGGAATGTTGGTTAGGTTACCTATGTACCTATTTAACGTACAAAAATCATCATCTGCCTCGCCTTTTCCCAACTATGTTATGGTCGGATTCCAGTCTGATCAGATGCAGCTGAGTACCAGTATTTTACATGGACCGACTGCCTAACTGCCCAACACAGTGGGTAATACGATACCCCTTGGTAAAACTGGCTGTCAGACTTTCGGGCTTCTGACGACCCGTAACGACGTTCTAAGTTCTACGAAAGACAGACGGGACCAACGTGTTTTTACTTACAATACCATCGCAATTATAACAATACATGGGAAGCCTTGATTAACAAACAATAAATTCAGGAACATTCATTGTACTGAACAAGTCAACAGGAGTACATTTCATACGTTAGTACGTACTTTGATAAATAAATATATGTAGGTAGATAAATCTGATAAAAGCTGAAAGCCCATACGTTTATTATTTTCGGACATTTGAGTGACAACTTGTAGATAAGTTAATGAATACATTTCTATTCATAGAAGGGAAAATGGTTGTGTTTTGTTAGCAAGTTACTTTGGTATTCGATTACATAGGCAGATAGGCTTACTTGGCCTACCTATTGTTATTTAAAATACAATAAGCGTATAGCGTAGAGCTTCCGTGTAGTGCCGGACATTAATGAATAGCACCATGCCATTCCCTTCCGTGACGTGGGCGTTGTAAAAGACAACTAAGGGACTTACTAGAGAATGGGCAGCAGCGTTCTCTATGCATTTTATCACCATAGTGTGATCGCCAACTCGCACGCGTTGCAATTATAGCAAACCCCCCCCCCCCCCCCCCAAAATGGCCGTCCTCAGAACCGGTCGAAATGGTGGTGCCTTGGAGAGATCTATGTCCAGCAGTGCAGTGTATAGTGGACATCTTTCAACTGAAATTATGATGAAGGATATAGAATATTCGCATTCAAAACAGACATGAAGGGCCTGATTGCTTGTTATTTGTGACAGTATGATTCTTTTGGCAAAGCAAATAAAAATGAAGTCAAATCAATGGAAACTATTTGAAACTTCGATGTTGTATCGAGTTTTTTTGGAGAGAAAACTGTAAATCAGTTTTCTCTCCAAAAAAACTCAGACCTATTTGGGTTATGAACAGTCTCATGTTACCAGTAATTTTAATTGGTGATTTAATTCTATCAAGCCTTCATTTTACACCACAACAATTCCTAATTAAATCTTCTCCGTATTTGATCGTTTCTAGTTATTTGACAATGTGAGTACTTCAATTTGAAGCCCGCGATTTATCTTATCTAAAAATCGTGTTGGACAGACGCCAAACAGTAGTATGTCATCATCATCATCACCTCCCTAGCCTTTTCCCAACTATGTTGGAGTTGGCTTCCAGTCTAACCAGATGCAGCTGAATACCAGTATTTTACATGGACCGACTGCTTATCTGACCTTCACAACCCTACGATACCCCTTGGTGTACTGGTTGGACTGGTTGTCAGAATTTCGGGCTTCTGACGACTAGTAATAACTATCAAAGATCTAGAAATGACAGTCAGGACCAACGTGCTTTCCGAGACACAGAAGGGTATGTAAAGATGATCACCCATCCACGAACCAACCACGCTAAGAGTAACTTTACATAATCGATTGATCTGTGTGGCTGTTATTACTTAGAAGCCCCTCAAAACAAAAATATGAATTATTTATATTTTTAAATGTTTTTTCATTCATTTTTCTAATATTTTTAAATATAATTGATATGTGTATAAATTGAAATAATAAAGGAAATAATAATATGAATTATATATTTTTTTACAGTTTATTTGGTTAGGTAGTTACATTAAAGGCGTTAGTTACGTAAGGCGGAAGGTGAGGATGTCGTGGCAATTGTGGTGTGCCCAATCCAACGGCATTGAACCTGATCAGATTGAATTAGCTTAGAACTTTAACGTTAACAGATTCTAAGCTAATCTAATTTTGTACTTGACATATACACACGTAACATCACATAAAGAGAAGAGAACATAATACATTTTGTAAATTGTGTTTAAGTTTCATGTAATAGGGGACGAGCTTACTTGTTTAACGAGCGACTTATTGGCATCAATAAAATAATTTATTTCAAATTTCGAATTTATTTCAAAACTAGCTTTTGCCAGTGAATTCGCTCGTGTATAAACTTTCCCCTGGGAATAACTCTGTATATTAATGAAAACCGCATTAAAATCCGTTGCGAAGTTTAAGGATCAGAAATGCGGGAACCAACTTTATTTTATATTATATAATAAAGACAGGAACATATTAGGCACTTTTGAACACTTGTTACCGTCGGGTGTTAAAAATTGAATTGGTTGCCGTCGCCCCTTCCAAAAGGTCAAACCGGGCACAAATCCAGAAATGAAAAAATCCAGATACTAAGAAATTCCAGATAGAAAACTCAATAACACTTTGCCCGACCTGGGAATAAAAGGTAGGTCTAGTTCATAATGTTCAGCAATACCGCTGACCGCGTACTGCAGTAGTACCTACCGCCAACTAACGATGGGATCCAGTTGTGTAGCACAGTCAGATAAATTAATTGGTTTTTCACACTGGCACACTACGTGAATTTGCTGTCTTTAAGTGTGTGTAACCACTCCATTTGACTCCTTAAGAAAGATAGTTGTAATTTCTATGCCCATAGGTATGCTGAAGAACTGGCCCGCCAGTTATACACAACTTTAAAGGAAGATCGGCCAAGAGTACATTCCTCTTTTGCAGGCAATCTTTTGTATTACTAGGGTCAGATCTTTACTCTGGCCAAGCCCCCCAAATCGGGGAAGGTATCCAGCAGTGAACGTCATTCAGCTGAAATTATATATCTACTCTACATTTTACACCCTCAATCCACATCCACACTAATATATATATTATATATCCATACTATCTACATCTACACTTCTACACTATATAATATTATAAATGCAAAAGTAACTCTGTCTGTCTGTCGGTCTGTCTGTCTGTCTGTCTCGCTTTCCTGCTAAAACTACTGAACCGATTTAAATGAAATTTGGTACAGAGATAGTTTCGAGCGTGAGAAAGGACATAGGCTACTTTTTATCCCGGTAGTATGTTCCCGCGGGATAATTTCCGACCTCCACGCGGGCGAAGCCGCTGGCAAAAGCTAGTAGAATATACTCCAAATTATACTCCCCTTAACGTACAAAAACTGTATAAATGCTATATTTTTAAACGGTTGCACCTCAAAAATTATGACGGAAAACTTTTTGTGCACATTTATAGTAGTAATACCCGACATACTGCAAATACACCCCCATACACGCCCCACCCTTGAGACACTCACACCCATCAATTCAGCCGTTAGTCGTTCACTCCTGGACATGGGCCTCCCCAAACTTGGGAGGGTTTTGCCACAATCGCCACGCTTGGCAGGCGGGTTGGCGATCACAGTATGGTGGTAAAATGCATAGATAAGGCTACTGCCCATTCTCTAGTAAGTCCCGTAGTCGCTTCTTCCGACACCCACGGGAAGAATTGGGATGGTGCTATTTTTACGTCCGGCACCACACTCACACCCAACAGCACCAAATCCTCTTGTCATCATAATAATAACTTTAGTTAACTTCTCATTACATTATCAACATTTTTTTTTTGTGTTTCGTATTAAATATAGGTAGTACTTTCCCAAATAAATATAAAAGTTTGCCTTACTTGGGAAGAGACTGGCGACACAGGGAATCCTGCTGTGAGGTGCAAGGCATTTGTAAAAATCTAGCATCAAAGGCTTATAATTTTGTAATATATCACTATTTTTCTATATATTGTCCTGTGTTTTTCTTTTCTACTTGTGTAAAATTTATTTATTATTATTCAAATTTACGGACAATCCACGATTAGTATCTTAACAAAAGCCACTGAGTAATTTTTATTCAAAACACAACGAAAGCAATAACTTATTTAACTCAGTGAATCTTAAAAGTATTACTCCTTATTCAAAACACGAACATTGCAAATGAATAGCAAAATTAAAATAATACTCTATAGGAACGAGGATTAAAGTCAATAGAGCGAGAGGCAAGAAGCTACTTATAGAACTTAGTTATACGGGAACAGTGAACATCAATGTAAAAGACATTGTTCAATGAATAAAGTCTTCATTTCAAATGTTGCCTTATTTATTTGTTCATTCATAAAGGAAAATAAACCAAGAAATACTCGTACCCACGGCTACATATCAGGTTATAATTTCCAGTATAAACTGATCTCTCATTATATGGGATTTTCGTATAAAGAGAGGTCAGCTTAAACTGGAAAAGTACAGCTTAACGTAAACACGGCTACAGAGCCGTGTGTACGCCAAAAATTCAAAGCATTTATATGAATTAAACCAGTAACAGGCACTTTTGAATTCTGTGCCCCTCAAAATACGTTGAGCCATTGGTTCCGATTTTCGTTCGTAAATCTTTATCAATTGTTACAGGTAGACAGAAGCCCGAAAGTCTGGCAACCCGTTCTACCGGGAAGTATCGTATTACCCAGTAACTGTGTTGTGGGTTTCTGATAGGTAAGTAAATAAATAAATAAATAAACATGTATAAAAAATTTAATTATGGTTAACACCCCGACTCGGATAGGTTAGGTTAGAAGGCTAAGGCGGGAGCGAAGCGGAGCGGAGCTCCCGCCTTAGCCTTCGTGGTTATTTTTTAAACCACCCAGAAATAGGAGCCCCGCAAAGCGGGGCTCCGTCGACCTATCTTAGCGCAGGTGGTAATCAGTTACTAGTTATTATGTTTAATATCTACTTAGGTTACTATTCATCTTAGACCAAATAAGTTTTATATGTTTTGAGTGGTATGTCAAACGATGTTATATTTAATGTATGTTATGCTTATAATAATTAGTTATTTTAAAATTATATCAATCCTTCATTATATTAACTAATCGCTATATTAAATAAAATTATAGGTTCCGTTGTTATATGTTGTTAATATTAGAGAATTTGTTGTTATATCATCTATTACTTCGTTGTAAGGGTTATCAACTATTTACGATACAACTTTTCCTGAAAGAAGCATTCCAACCCCATCCCATCTTTATGGTCCGCCATTATAACAACTCATGCATCACTTTATTTAACTGCCGACCAAACGGACGGAATTTGTACTCCTAAATGGCCCATGTTCAAACACCATCAGTAGAAATGGGTGTATATAATGGTCTGCCATTTTCTCAGCTTAAAATACCACTTAGCCACAAAAGTTACGAGATACGTTTAACTTTTAGTCAACATTTACGCACCTCGTTGAGTAAGACTGAGGCCCTTGACATAAGCGGTAGCGAAGAGTATAGCGGTTAATTGAGGTATATGATCCAGTTTTCAATTAAAACGAAAAGCATTTCATACATAAAACATAAACTCATGCTTTTTCCCGATGGGGGTAGGTAGAAACTAAATAGCGCTGCGATATGTTCCTAACATACTCCTTCTGCCTCGTTTAAGTTCATACATCTGGTCATACACGCACGCCGGTTACCAGTACTACGCACCTGACCCTTCTGAAGAACATCACGAATAAGGTCTCTATATGTTCTCCTACGGCATCCCCTACCGACGTGACCACTCACATCTGCCTTGTAAATATCTTTTGTTAGCCGCCCTTCAACTTCCAACATGACCAAACCATCTAAGCATACTTTTTCGATTTTTGTCACAAAATCTTCATCGAAAAGTATAACATCTCAATTACTATTATTTGGTTCTATAGGAGTAATTTTATTTAAATTATTTCTTTGATAACTCGAACAATGGGTGAAAGTCCTAACAAACTTAGGTCTTTTACCCACAAAATGCAGAGGAATGCATTGGAGAGCAGTGGTGGCCCAATGGTTACGGCCGCGACTTACGAGTAGTAGGTCGCGAGTTCAAACCCAAGCAGGCGCATTCATCATCATCATCATCTCAGCCGAAAGACGTCCACTGCTGTTCATAGGCCTCCCCCAAGCTCCGCCACTTCGACCGATTTTGTGCTTTCCGCATCCAGCGGATTCTTTGTGTAAATTATTTCATCGCCACTGCGCTCAAACCGGTGAAGGAAAACATCGTGAGGACACCGGCATGTCTTAGAACCAAAAATTCGAAGACATGTGACATCTACCAACCCGCACTGGGCCCACGTGGTGGATTATGGCCCACTCCCTCTCACCGAGAGGAGACCTGTGTCCCAGCAGTGAGAACATTATAAGCTGATGATGATGATGATGACCCACAAAATAACGATCAAGGTCTTTTGGAGATTTCTTAAAATTGGCCAATCCTGTAAGAACGATTTCTGCGGTCTTCTAAATCCAGTAATATTCTACCCAGTCGTGTTTTTTTTTAATTCTTTTTGGTGGCAATATATTGTCATTGATCTAGCAAGTATCCAACAATAGAAGATTATCTACCAAAAAGGCAATCTTCTTTTAGTAACTTAAGTAATAGTGTAAAAAGCTGCGCTCGGTGCTATGGTGACCTAACACTACTTTTTCGTATTGATAAGGTAATGGTTTATTTGGTTAAAGTTTAAGTCTTCAGTTAAAGTGGAAACAGTTATATTAAATCACTATAAAGAGTTACAAAGTAAAATGGTAAACTATATAACTACTTATTGGTAATGGTTAAATGGTAATGGTAATGGTTTTGAGTGCGTGGTGTCTCTAAAGAGATCTGATCGCGAACTGGTTCGATATTGTGGGATTCGAGCGAATGTGCATACTTGCGATCGATGCAATTATGTATTTTCGCTGAGTGTTCGATTAACTCGAACATATTCCCGAGACGAGAAGAAGTGCAGGATGAAGCTAACTCTACGATATTATAGTGTATATAATAACATTTAAATACATTAAGCTTAAATAAAAACACATTTGTTTAGAATAATCTTAACTTGTCTAACAACATTGAAACTAAAATTAAATCATAATGCATGCAAAATAAAAGCAAAATAATGGTATAATGGTCTACATAAATAATAATAATTGTTAATAAAGAAAACATAAAGTTAAACTTTCGAGTCCTCTACAGAAAAGGCGACATTGGGATGGGCTGAGTCCTTGTGTTTGTCCCGTTTCACTGCACTGTAACTTGCACCAGGCCAGCGCTTGGCACAACTGTATAAACTGAACTCGATTTCACTTTTATTATTTAGATCTTTCGCGCTAAGCATTTCACTAAAATTGTCTTTCTTGGTTGGTTTCGGTGTCGGTGGAGCCGCTGCTAACTGCTGCTCATGGCGACTCTCACTGCGACGCCGTGGTTTTGGCGGGGTCACCGCCGCCTCGTGCCGGCAGGATCCCTCGCCAGGCTGCTCGGGCTTGCGGCACAGGCCACATCGCCCAGTTTTCCACATCCAGACTGCTGCCGCGCATAAAACGATCGACAGTAATACGTAGCAAATTACGTACTGGTGGATATCATGGGGCGATATCTCTTCTATCTCCGGATCGCTTTTTTTTAGTTTTTCTATCTTTTCCCCGAGACTATCCATTGATATGGTAAGGTTTCCGTCATCAATTTGCTTTTCGTCAGGGATTTTTATGTTAACCAAGTGGTTGATTTGATCGAATTCAGACATGTAAATGGTTGGTGAAATGTTGACTTGGTTGGATTGATGATGAATCGAATATAACGAGAAGTCCTTGCCTTTAATGATGCACTCTTGACCTACGCCAATAACCCCGGCTTGGCTCAGCTGACGAACTGTTACTTGATCGCCGCATATTATTCTTATTGTGTAGGTGTCACAACAAAAGTATAAGTGCTGAGAAGTCAAATGTAATTCGATCCATGCATTAGTGCAGTTTGATTTTTTAACTGTACATGTTTTTGTTGCCGGGTCTTTGTCGCAAAAACTTTCCTCGTTTTTTAGGTCTAGAATTGGTTTCAGCAGCTGACACATATAAGTAGGTCCATGGTGTAGACATTCTGTAAGTTCGTGGGTGGACATAATAAAGTAGGAATCTTTCTTTAGGTTGACTGCAACGTATTCTGAGACTGGTATTATTTTGGTCATACGGGTGTTTGTTTGGTGCGGTATAGGCACTATCTTATACAATTGGAAGCTTTCTCTGGATACAAGTGGGAAAGTAACTTCAATAATAACATATTTTTGCGTCGCTCTGGCCTTGACTTTCAGTAGTTTGTAAAGATACTGAAGATCTGTATCTATATTTGTGATTGGTAGTGTGAGATCTTTCGGCATCTGACCGTATATGGTTTGGAGCTCACGTTTAAGCTGCGTTGGTGGCAGTAAATGTATATTAATTTGACCGTGGAAGATGTCTGTTATTGCATCGAGCAACGTGTCTTGAAGTCGCTTTAAACCTTGTAGTAAGCCGTTCCCGGACATCACTAACATTGTGAATTCATTGGCGTATGAAATATTTTGAATGTTACGTTGGAGAACGCTCTCGTTTTCTTGCAAATCCATTAGCTTTTTACTAATCAATTTGTGCTGTTTGTTTACAGTGGTTTCCATTCTTTTCATAAGGTTGAACTTAGCTTCAATTACGGAAGTTTGGTTTTTCCATAAATTGGAAAGGTGTTTCTCATTGCGATGTATGGTCTCAATGTCCATTTCGTACTGGTTTGCAAAACGTGAGTCCAACACTCCGAATAAGTCATTCGCTAGGTAACCGACACCGTCGATTAAGCCTCGTCGGTGCCGACCCGTCTGTCCCGCACGTCGCTGTCTAGTGTGAACATCAAAATGCTGTGATAGCAAAATTTCATTGTAGTATTCTAGTTCCTGGTAATCGTGGCGGGCTTGCTCGACGATTGAATTACAATGAGATTGTGTTTTAATAGTAGCGCATAATTGATCTTGATAATTAGCTATTTTATTGTATGTTTTTATGCCTGTCCAATAAGGTTCCATGTCGTAGTACATGACTAATGTCCATTTGTCCCTGATTAGTTGCACTTTTGATACAGGGTCAAAATAAAGCGTCTGGTTGCTGGGAAATGGTTTTACTTTGACTGAACCGTAAGTTGGGAAAATTAGCATGAGTAAACTTAGTAAAACGGTTACTACAGTTGCTATCTTTGACCTTGGCTTTCTTTTCCTTTCTGGTAATATGGTAGGTGGTTTTATAGGTGGTTTTGGTTCTGTTACGTTATTTTGATTAACAGGCAAAACTGAGAGTTTCACGATAGGGCGTTTCATGACCCCATTTTTGGTTTTTAATGAAACTGCTCTGGTTAGACCGTCGTTTCCTGGGTGCGTGTCGATCACACGTCCAAGGGCCCATTTTCCTGGAGGTAGATTCTCATCATGAATCACCACTAAATCTCCAATAACGATGTTTTTCTGTGGTTCCATCCATTTATTGCGAGACGAGAGTTGTACCAAGTACTCAGTTTTCCATCGTTTCCAAAGATCCTGAAATAATTTATTGGTTAGGTGCCATCTAGTTCTAGCATCTTGCTCAGTTTCTATAATGGTTGTTCCTGGTCTTCCTGATAAGAAATGAGCTGGTGTGAGGAAGTTTATATATTATCATCGGCATCCTCAGATATCGCACAAAGTGGTCGAGAGTTCAGGCACACTTCAAGTTTCGCTAATAATGTGGTATAATCCTCGAAGGTTAGTCTATGCTGACCAATGACCCTTTTGAGATGGTGTTTTAGACTGCGTACTGCTCGCTCCCATAGTCCACCGGCGTTAGGCCAGCTAGGTACGTTAAAGTGCCATTCTATGCCCATTTCAGAGATCTCTGTTAAAAAATTCTCACTGAATATGTTCTGAAGCTGGTTAAACTCTTCCTGAATCAATCTGTTCGCACCCACGAAGTTAGTACCATTGTCACTGTAAATGTGTCGTGGTGCTCCTTTTCTAGCTGCCATTCTTGATAGAGCTGCCAAAAAGGCGCAGCTGCTCATATCTGACACAATTTCTAGGTGAACAGCTTTCGTAACCATACATACGAAAACTGCTATGTACCCTTTAGTGGTTTTGATGCCACGTCCTTTGTTAGCCTTGACCTCGACGAATCCTGTGTAATCTACGCCGCAGTGATAAAACGCGTGTTCTGGATTCACCCTTGGTTCTGGTAAATCTCCCATGAGCTGGTGTTGCCTTATGGGATTATGTTTCCGGCATATGACACATTTTCTCACATACTTCTTAGTTGCCATATATCCACCGATTATCCAAAACTGCTGTCGAAGGTTTGCTAACATTAGACGCGCTCCGCCATGGAAAGTCAACTTATGAGCTTGGTCTATGAGTAGTGTGGTTAGCAGATGATCGTGTGGTAATATGATAGGATGTTTCATCTCGAGGCTCATGTGGGTATTTTCCAATCTGCCGCCTACTCGTAAGATTCCATGTTCATCTATGGTTGGATTCAATTTCAAAATCTTACTTTTGGAGTGCACTCTTCCGTGTTTATTTAAATAATCTAGGTCGTTTGCAAATTCTGCCTGCTGAATGGTTTTGATTATCACCTGTTTTGCGTGACGAAGCTCGTGTAATTCTAGGTATTGTCGTCGAGCTAGTTTATGCAAGGTAGGCAATCTCAGTATCCATGCTAAAATACGTATGATTTTTATTATGCAGCTATACTTGTTAATTAGGTGATTGACAATTTCGTTAATTAGCGATTCTTGCGTTTGTGCAATGACTATCGCATTGCTTTGTTTTAAAATAGACGGTTTTGTTTCTAAACTCATCTCATAAATGGTTTCACTATTTTCTTGGTTCGTGTGCGTTGGTAGCCACGACGGCCCTTGCCACCATAACTTGTGGTCTTTGAGTTGCCTGACAGTCAAACCACGGCTTGCACAGTCAGCTGGATAGTCTGTCGTCTTGACATATTGCCAATGTTTTGATGGTATAATTTTGGTGATTGTCGTTACACGATTGGCTACAAATGGTTTCCATCGGGCTGGATCTCCTTGTATCCAACCTAGTACTGAAGTTGAATCAGTCCAACAGTAGACGTCAGTAGGGTAATCCGCTAAGCAATTCTGAACTTTTTGCATTAGCTGAGCTAACAGCTGAGCGCCCATTAACTCTAGTCTTGGTATGGATAAGACTTTGCTGAGTGGCGCCAATCTGGATTTCCCTGCAACTAATGTGATGGTTGTCTCTTCTTTCTTTACTACCTTACAGTATATCACACACGCATATGCCTTGTTTGAGGCGTCACAAAATCCTAACAACTCTATTCTTTGTTTTTCTTCCATTCCTAGCCATCTGTTGACATTCATATTTTTAATGTCTGTAAATTCTTGTTTCAATTTAGTCCACTCGGAGTTCATTTTCTCTGGTAGGCGGTCATCCCACTGTAGCTTGGACAGCCAGACATTTTGAAACAATAGTTTCATGGTAGTACTCAGGGGGGTTAACCACCCTAATGGATCAAATAGCTTGGAAATGTCCGAAAGTAGAGCTCTCTTGGTAATAGCTGCAGGCGATTCTGGTTCTATTTTCGAGTTGAAAGAAAAATTATCCATTTGTGGGTTCCAACAGAGACCCAATGTTTTGGTAGAGTCATTTTGCTTGAACTCGTACGTTGACTGGTCACATTGCTCTCTCTCTAAATTGGTTAATAGCTCTGGTTTGTTTGAGGTCCATTTTCTAAGATTAAATCCTCCCAATCGACACAATTCTATGAGATCGGATTTTAACTTATTTGCTGATTCAATGGTATGACGCCCCCCGCAAAAATCATCCATATAAAAGCTGCCTTCTAATTCTTTTGCAGCGTCAGGGAATTTCTGCCTTTCATCAGACGCCAATTGTTTCATGCACATCATCGCTAGGAATCCTGCTGGTTTGGTTCCGTACGTGAGCGTGACGAGTTGAAACGATTGTATTGGTTGGTCGTTTGATTCTCGCCACAGTACTTTTTGATAAGCCTGATCTTCTTGGTGCACTCGGATCATTCTGTACATCTTCTCAATATCGGATGTATATACAAATTGATATTGCCTCCATTTCAGAATAAGCTCTTGTAGGTCCTTTTGTTTATTTGGGCCCCTGTACATGACGTCGCTTAGACTGTACCCTGTTGATGACTTAGCTGAGGCGTTAAAAACTACCCTTAGCTTGGTGGTGGTAGATTCAGCCCGAATGACTGCATGGTGTGGTAAGTAACACTCGGGTGCCTGGTTAACTTTACACGGTATCATATGGTTTAACGATAAATATTCGTCCATGAATTTTTGGTAATCCGTTTTCATGTTGCTGTTCTTCTCCAATTTTTTCTCTAAGTTTCTAAATTGAGCTAGTGCTTGTGGTTTGGTTACCCCCAACTTCTCCTTATGTTCCGGCTTAAATGGTAGTCGGACTTCGTACCTTCCGTCCTCAAGCCTCTTAGTGGTTTGCATAAAAAACTGTAAACAACTGTGGTCATCGTTTGACATCTCTATCTTCTGGCTAATGTCTTCGTTCTCCCAATATTTGAGTAGGTCCTCTGTATTGTTTAGAACAACATTGCACTGGTAATGTGGTTTCATGGACCCACACAGCAGCCATCCCAGTTGCGTCTGTTGAGCTATTGGTTGTTCGTCTTTATTTCCTCGCAAAATACCTCCCAACATTATTTTGCTATAAACGTCTGCTCCTAGAAGCATGTCCACGGGTCTGCTTATATGAAATTCTGGATCAGCCAATTGTAATCCTTGGATATGATCCCACGAGTTTGGTTTATTAAATGTGTTGTTAGGTAGACGTTTGATCAAGTTGTTCATAATAACAACTTGTGCCTCGCAAGCAAAATCGCTATTTACTGACTGTATTGTTATCTGTAACATTCCTTTTGTATTGTTTTGTTTTTCACCAACACCAAAAATTTGACCTTTAAAATAGGTTCTCTTTAATCCTAATATTTGGGCCGCGTTTTCATTGATCAATGACAGTTGAGAACCCTGGTCAATCAAAGCTCTCATCTTGTGTTGGATTCCATCAGCTCCCTTTACTTTTACGATCGCTGTAGCTAAAAGTATTTCAGACATATCATCCCAAGACACGTGAGATGACCTAGATGTGCTCTTTTTGGTTGCGACATTGTTGGCGTTTTCTTCTGTTGACGCTGCTGGACTTTGACTTGCCAATGCTTCGTGAAGCAAAGTGTTATGCGCAGCTAAACACTTACGACAACGCTTTTTCGATTGACATGGTTTCTTGTTATGACTGCATAGACAATTTTTACAATAATTTAATTGCTCAATTTTGTTCAATTTCTGCTGGTGCGTCATTTGCAAAAAATCAGGGCAACGCCACAATCCGTGTTCTGTATTGCACAATACGCAGGTTGTTGATTGTGACACATGATATGAATTATTCATGTTCGATTTTGAATGCTCTTTATTTCCAGATTGATGATTATTTTGGTGAAAACTTTTCTTCTGGTTTTGGTTGTAATTTTTATGTGGTTGCTGCTGTATCGTTCTTTGGCTGGCTGGTTCTTGCTTACGACGGGACGCTTCTAATGCTGTAAATTTCATCTCTAAGAACATCAGGAACTCATGTAGATCGGGTAGCTCTCTTGGGTTCTTGACCGACTCTATGTATTCGGTGAAGGTCTCGTTATCAAGCTTTTGCGCCAGTAGGTGCACTAAAAGCAGATCCCAAGTTGCTATATCCACTCCGAGATTCTGAATAGCGTAAAGCGTCTCCTTGGTTAGGTCATGCAGCTTCTTAATCATGGCCATCGATTGCTGTTGCATGTTGGGGAGACCAAGTAGAATGTTAATATGGGACGTAAAAATCAATTTCTTATTACCATATCTATGTTGTAAAATCTCCCAACATACTCGATAATTGTCAGAGCTTATCTGTAAATGGTGAATCAGACGCTCTGCCTCCCCAGTCACCTTACTTTTTAGGAACTGCATTTT
This sequence comes from Aporophyla lueneburgensis, assembly GCA_932294355.1. Classification (NCBI taxonomy): domain Eukaryota; kingdom Metazoa; phylum Arthropoda; class Insecta; order Lepidoptera; family Noctuidae; genus Aporophyla; species Aporophyla lueneburgensis. The sequence continues at coordinate 6,298,949 of OW028758.1, read as the reverse complement.
TTGCGCATTAGACATTGACGGGTTCCTATCGATGGCTTCGCTGAACAAGTCTTTGAACGGGATCCATTGGTTGTAAGTCCCATTGAACACGGGGATGTCCATCTTTGGAGCTGACTTCTCACGGTGCCTTACCGCCCACATCTTTTGGTTGATGTCATTTGTCAACTCACTGAACATTTCCTCGTGCTTGCAGAATTCCGCTTGGTAAGTTAAATCGTCGCCTCCATCCTCACCTTCAGTTTCCCAATGAAGTTTGTCAATCTCGCCCCATCGGCTTTCCAGTGATTTGAGACCATTCTCGAATTGCCATTGATTCTCAAACGTATCCAATTTGATGTTACATACGGTTCTCATAAACGCCTTGAAGTTTATGTTCTGCTTTTTCACTAACTCATTCAGCTTGCTGGACCCTCTCCCTGCATAAGGCAAATTGTCTCGCTGCGAGGACTGCTCACAGTAAGATGACGTACCCAGACGTGGCTGCGTTGCCTCAACCTCCGGCTTGCGATAGTCAGCACTTAGGTATTGTTCAGCTCGGCTACCTGGTAGTGTTTTTAACTCCTCCGCTCCTGATCTACGGGGACTTCCTGCTTGATGCTGCGTTGTGGTTAACTGCCCAAGAGTTTTATCAATAATTTCCTTACTTTTCAAATAAACTTCCTGGGCTGTATCGAAACAACCTTTTTTGAAATAAATGTGCTCAAGTTCCTCAAGCTCACAAATCTTCCTATGATTGTCTTGGTAATCGCGCCAGTATGCTTCTAACATGCTAGCCTTGCGCTTGTAATTATCGATGGTCTTCCTTTCGGATCCATCCTTCTTTAAATTGGTTAAAAATTTGGTCAAGATTTCGTAGAGCTCCGTTTGGCTCATGAACAAGGAATCAGTATCCATATTTGAAGTTGAAATTGGTTAGTATATATAAATGGTTTGATCTGACCTTATTTGCTCCAACCGTCAAATTGCAGCGAAGTTCTGGTTTGCGGGGCACTGTTTCACTGGTATTCACTGGTAACTAAATGCTCGAAGGACCATGTAAAAAGCTGCGCTCGGTGCTATGGTGACCTAACACTACTTTTTCGTATTGATAAGGTAATGGTTTATTTGGTTAAAGTTTAAGTCTTCAGTTAAAGTGGAAACAGTTATATTAAATCACTATAAAGAGTTACAAAGTAAAATGGTAAACTATATAACTACTTATTGGTAATGGTTAAATGGTAATGGTAATGGTTTTGAGTGCGTGGTGTCTCTAAAGAGATCTGATCGCGAACTGGTTCGATATTGTGGGATTCGAGCGAATGTGCATACTTGCGATCGATGCAATTATGTATTTTCGCTGAGTGTTCGATTAACTCGACCAAATAGTAACTGGCAATGCCATTTCTACGGATCCCGGTAAAATATTGAAATATCAAATAGATTCCGCGACAGTAACTTCAACCGAATTCAATATCGCTATAGATCCTACTTAATTCATGCCATGTTTTTAGACAATTTGCCCCAAAATATAAGCAGAAAGAGTATATGTTCCAAACAGCTTATCTTTGTACGGAAATCATAAAGAGCAAAGAAAATGCCGAGTTACGACGCAATATACTTAGGTATAGGCTTAGCAAAGGGCTTATTTTGGCCAATCTCACGAGTTTTATCCCTTATTTTGTCAGTGGTAAATACCTCAGCGGTCGATACGCTGGTAAGACAAAGGTCACGCACTGTAAGGTCTACAAGAAATCTCAGCCTTGAAGGTATAGTTTCTTCTTCTAAGCGTGTCGACAGCTATCTAAATAGAGTTAGCCCAGAATTTGGCTACGAGCAAAAGGGAGCCTCCCCGAGCCATTATACATCCGGCGTACCCTGGGCAGTCCGCGAATTTCCACGTTGACTGGCTAATCCTTTCACTACGACGGCAATCCAAAGTCCACCTATAAAGCTGGCTTTGTGCGTAGTCTCGATTAACATCGAAGGGTTCTCACAAGGTAAAGCAGAAATTCTTTCCGATATTTATCGCAAAACTCAATGCGACATTCTTTGCGTCCAAGAGATCCATCGAGATGAAACCCAAAGCCGGCCCCTGAACTAACGCTTATCGCCGACATCTGCCATCCAAAACACGGTAACGCAGTGTTTGCTGCTCGCCCGTAAGCATACTATCTACCAAGTGCTCAAGGTATAGTTTAATATGCAAGAACGGCAATCCATGAAGCGCCATGGTAGTACGCAAAATTGTAATTTTGCAGGTCAGTTTTCGGCTGTATTATGAACGAAATATGATTCACTGCCATAACACGTAGGTATGTATTTACTAGATTATAATCATGCTTATGGGTCCGAGTAACGGTTGAAGAGTTGTTGAACCGGGAAGTAATTAAACAAGGATTATACCATTTTAAAAGTTCTAAAGAACAGCACCCTAATTGCGGAACATACTTTCAGTCAGAATCCGAATAGTTTTTAAGTTTATTTCTGATCCACTGCGTCGGCTCAACAACGTAAATAATTGATTTGATTTCGATTTCTACTGATAGTAAGTTGCGCAATTACCCCTCTGTTTGGACCATCTATACTTCTGTAGCCCGAAGGTTTTCAAGTATTTAATATCAGTTTTATCTTTTTGACTTTAACCTCCCTCACAAAAAGGTTCCAGATATGGCCCAATAAAACAAAGCACAATGACGAGGAGTATGAGCTAACCTTGAAGTCGTTGAACGTCTTTTTACATCCGTTATATTCGTCGTGTTAGAGAGTGTCAGAAATAAATTAACCCTTACACTTACAGCCCATAATATACCCGCACCAAAGCATTCAAACAAGTGCTTACTTACCTTTAACATGAGTACTAATATCTAGGCAAACTTCAGGCTCCAAGGACAGAAGAACTTTTTTGCAAAAGTAAACACATTTTTCTTATGTAACCTTTCAAATACGTACCCATAGGACATACAATGTCGAAAGATCGTATTAAAGGAATGAATATGAAGGCCTCAACTATAACCCCTTTTTCAACGTCATCACTAAATAAAAAATAAAAAAAAAACGTATGTGATGGGGTATAATAGAAAGAGAGGGTGAAAAAGTCACAATGGAGTGCATTACGCTTTATCTTGACGTGACGATTTCTACCATTGAACTCCTATTCCAAGTAGATATGAAACTTTGTTCCAATAATATATCTGTGTTATGATCACAGACATATTTACTTTTATCCTCTTCTTTACAGTGTTATCCATTTAGAACGAACTGAACAAACGTTGAAAAAGACTCCGTGCAGATGAGACCTTCTTCTTGAGACTTCGAATTATTATCTATATATCGATGCCTTAGTTCACATTTGCACTAACAACAAAATTTTCAATTTTCACTTTTTTAACGCCAAACACTAAATTTTATACATTACAATATTGAGATATTATGATGGAGTTTAAGGATTAGTCTTATGAATAGATGAATATTTGTTTTGTTATTTTACTTTGTTTTTGTACTGTTCTTGTCTAAACTTTAAAATACTTTAAAGCTCTCTCCTCAAAATTGTCAATTTTGTAGTTAGTGCAATTGTGAATATGTACTAAGTAAAGTAAAAAGTATGGTACTCACTGTCTCATCAAATCAATGATAAAGAAAGCCAAGTCTTGGAAGCCCAGAGGTCCAGCTCGAACCAGCATATAGAATTCGTCTTTGCAGGTTTGTTTCGACTTGACGAAGTCAAAGGTGAACCCACCAGTGGTTACCAGAGGAGTACCGGTCCCTCCGAGGAATTTGGCAATCCTGGCAACGGAAGCTGTGGACAAAAAAAAAGGTTATGTTAAAAAAGCAACTACACTAATAGAAATAGTTGTCAAGTGTTTTCAATGACTTGAAAAATTGGACAAAAATTGCCCACACAAAGATTTCCGACCTCGGAAGAGGTATCGCAAAAAACCTTAAGTCATGGTATATTTTAATTATAAATATTTTTTGTCCGGTAATACAGTAAGCAAACATAGGTTAGCATCAAGTTGAGACGACACGAGTACCTTAATAATTACCCACAGCTAGTTGCAGTATATTATTTGCCAGTGAACCCCAATCTAGACAGTTAGTCTGCATCTTGGGGCTCAGAATATGAATTCCGGAGTGGAAACTAGAGAGGTGATTTCAGGTATAGTTTGAGCGTATGTGTAAAGTGTGTGTGGTGTGTTGTTATGTTCTGTACACTAATCCGAAGACCTACATCCACACAAAGCCAGCCGAACTGCTCTTAAGATTATCTTACACAATACGTGAATGTTTTAACACCCCAGCCGCTTTAATGTATCGCTGCGCAGCTGATCCTACTTCGACGGATTAAAATACATGTTGAGTTTATAATGTGATTCAAATTAAATAGGTTGATGAGAATTATAATTTTTATTTTTAACAATAACCAACTTATCACTATTTTTTATATTTTTAAATGTTTTTTTTTTTTAGATTTTTGTTAAAATATTTAAAAATATAATTAATATGTTAGAAAATGAATAAATGATAATAATACCAACTTATATATCATGACCAACAGAGAGCCAAGACAAAATGGTGAAAGACCCTTGTTTCTAACTTAATAAATAGACTGACATGACCTGATTATTTTTAATAGATTTTTTTTTAAATTCGCATTATTGTATGGGTCGTCATCTCCCTAGCCTTTTTCCAAATACATACATATGTTCGTTGAGGTCGGCTTCTAGTCTAACCGGATGCAGCTGTAACCCAGTATTTATTTACCTAATTTTCTGACCTCCACAACCCAGTTACTCGGTAACACGCTACCTATTGGGAAGACTGGTTGTCAGACTTTTGGGATTCTGTTTTTTTTTTTTGCTAGCCTGCACTCGTGGGCTTCTAATTACTTATAATAAATGTCAAAGATCCATATATCATAACGACAGCCTAGACCTACGGCGTAACGTGCTTGCCGAGGCACGGAAGGGCAGGGAAGGGACCAACTGCTGCCAGCGTAGCTTTGCCTGAACAACCGATTTTTTTTTGGTTTGTGAGTCGTGTTGAAAGCCATTATATACATACGAACCGCTTTGAAAACGATTGCCTCTTTTAGGCTTTCTGGCTTGCACTAATCATCAACTAGCTTAAAAGTTCACGAAAAGTAAAATTCCCTGAAATCTCAAACTCCAAACACAGTCCGCTGAAATAGATAATTAGCTCACTTCCATATAAGTTAAAGTGATATACTCGTACTTTGTCTACATCGAATTTTAAGTAGCAAAGAAAGGAAAATGTTTGAAGAATCAAACAGGAATATAAGCAATTCAATAGTTTACCTCCATATTTCCGTCTCAAAGGATCGAGAAGGTACACTTATATACGAATTACAATATAAAATATGAATAAAAGGAACTCTTAAAAGTTACTGAAGCGACTGAGTCGTAGTTCGTAACTTAACGTAAGGAGCAAAAAGGTTTTTGGACGATTTTCCTTGAAAATATATGTTTTTTCATGTTCTTTGTGAATATACGTTGTATTGCTTCCAATATTTCTTAATGTTTTTTTCCAATTTATGACGTGAAGAATTCTATTGGGGGTCAATGTGATAATTTTAATAGAAAGACAACTTTCACGGGCAGAAATGAACCCACAAACAATAGAATAGCCAAAATAAAGTGAAAACTCAAAGAAAACTGAAATTTATGCTAGGAATAACAAAGACTACTTGTAACATTATCATCATTTCAGCATTTTTTTTTTCAGGATGGGAAATCATCAAGTGACTTCTCCCGCTCTGGGCGGAGCGGGAGGGCGTGTCAGACTTTTACTGACTAAAACCCACCCGTGTTCCATCAGTTGCCCATGTGCCAGGGTCACGGTATCTCTTTCGAACAATCACGCGACCCCGGCAGATCATTTCAGCATTAAGACGTCCATTGCTGAACATAGGTCTTCCCCAAAGGGGAAGGAAAGGGAGTTTGTCATAATCGCTACGCTTGACAGGCGGGTTGGCGATCGCGATATGGTGGTAAAATGCATAGAGGACGCTGCTGCCATTCTCTAGTAAGTTTTTTAGTCGCGTTCTACGACACCCACGAGAAGAAATAGGATGGGCTATTCTTTAGATCCAGCCACAAATGCAATTTGTAACATAATATAACAAATATGATGAAATTATTTTCTTGCAAACATTAATTTTTACAGACCGTAATTAATTTAAAATCAACTCGACAATCGTCAACAAAGTATAATATTTTCACTCAGTGCCGTGGCTTTGAAATTTATTTTGTGTCGGACCTGTAAAAGAAAAAAAAACTGACCAAGGCATAAAATCCTTGAAAAATCATTATTAGTAGGTACTTCTACTAACAAATTATTTTTACAGGGTTAAGCAACGTGCGTTAAATGTCAATACAATCTTTCTGAGTAATTTAAATCTAACCTTTTATAAACGAAAATACAGGTCACTGTGATGCCTTTATAGCCTCATTGGTATTCCTTTTTATTATTATAATTTTATTAATTTCACAAATTTTTAAATTTAAACCTTAGATAAATTTAAAAGTTGTTATACATTATGTTCTTTTCGATACAGATTGGTCCTTGGCCGCTCTGTACATGGAACGTGGAAACAGAGCAGGGAGGCCTTCACACAGCAGAGAGACATTAATGGCTAAAAATAAATAAAGATAAATGTTCTTTCTCTTATAGGTTTCAGGATTTTTATTTTATATTATTTTTTGCTTTCCAGTGCGTGTATCAAGTAAAACATTTTTCTTTCAAAATGAAAGTAAAACTATGAACGGGGTTGCATCTCGGTAACTCCTTTAATTGAAATATATTCACGTCAGTGAGAACAGCCGGGTTTCGAAATCACGAATACTCACGAATACAATTTAATTTATGTATGCGTTTTCATATATTTTATTTATGCCTATATAACCAGATGTATGAACGTAAAGGAAGCTAAAAGAGGCCGTATGAATCGTAGCAGTTGGCATTTTGTTGTTTCTGCCAACCCCCATGTGGCGAAGGCGTGACTTTTATGTATGTGCGTTGTAATTTCATTTACGTAAAGAGACGTCTCAAAACTTTATTTTGATCTAATAAAAATAACTTCCGAATTTTACTAGGCATGTTCTTATTTTCAGTAACAGAAATACGTAAATATTTTTATCTTTTTATTGAATTGGTTTCTACGCAATCAAAATCAGATATTTTTTATTAAGTTGTTTAGACTTTTCCATTTATATTTTTTTTTTATTGGTACGTATTTTGATATATTTTGTAACAACTGAACAAATTTGAATATAGTCTGTATATGGAACGCATTCAAAGAGGCTGTATAGAATTACCTTTTAAAAGCGTCCTGGCCACATGGTTGTCACTGTAATGTCATTTAGGGTGATTTGAATTTGTTTCTTTGATTTTGATGTCACACGTTCAAGAAATGTGATAAAACGTTTGTGAAAAGTTTAATGGATTCTGTGTTGTTTTTTGACAAAATATTCCTAAATCAGGACAGTTATTCGTTGTTATTTTGCTGTGGTTGTTTTGCGGTCGTAACTTATATCTATAGGACGGTAGTGATATAGCTCATACAGGAAGTTTTCAAAAATACAAAAAATAAAAACTTTCTAATGATCATTGATGTGAAAATACAAAATTTTAATGATGTCTCGGAAATAGTTATTAAAATTACCATTCATTCGGCTTTCACATTCATTCGATGCTTTGCCTTGAACCAAAAATTTCATAAAGCTTTCGCTCTTACTACCTGTGGAAACATCCTCAACTTTTGCTACTAGCAATTCTCTCCATGAACCTCAAAGTATCTCCAAGTCCAATAAATCAATCGTATTTCATACATTACCAGGTGTACAAAGGGTTTCGTTTATAACCTTGAAATGCCGTCCGAATTCAAAGTCTGCTTAAGTAAAGACAAATAGCAGGAGATAGCGAAGGAAACAATTAGGCGGCCGTCCAAACAAACTTTTAGCGGCACATGCTACCAAATCCTTAGAGGCTGTACGTGGATCAAGGTTAGTTATAAGGCGGGGGCCCTTCAACCAGCGAGGTGAAAATGAATCGTGGAATAGAGAGGTGTTGTTCATAGATATTGAGAAAGAAATTTGTATTGGGTTGGGGAAAAAGTCTTTTCGCATTATAGTATGTATGAACTTGTAATAAAATCTCTTTGGCTATACTATTTGTATCTGGCTGGTTTTGGTATCATTGAAAGTTTAAATTTTAAAGAACATAATTCCAAATTCAAATTAGGAAAATGTGTGATTTTCATTTGTTTTTCGTACCGTCAAGATGAGTGAATCTAATGAAGAAATTCGATACATTTTAAAATTTTACTACAAAAAAGGTAAAAATGCAACGCAAGCCGCGAAAAAAAATTGCGATGTTTATGGACCTAGTGTAGTGTCTGTGAGAGTAGCACAAATTTGGTTTAAGCGTTTTCAATCCGGAAATTTTGATGTCAAAGATGCACGTCGCTCTAGTCGCCCTATTACGGATAAAATGGATGCCATTTTTGAAAAAGTGGAGCAAGATCGGCATACCAATAGTTACAACGTAGCTGAAGAACTGGAAATTGACCACAAAACAGTTTTGGCGCATTTGAAAAAACTGGGTACACAAAAAAGCTCGACATTTGGGTACCTCACGAGCTCACTGAAAGAAACCTAATGAACCGTGTACTCATTTGTGATTCTTTATTACGACGTATTGAAACCGAACCATTTTGGAAGAAGCTGATAACTGGTGATGAAAAGTGGATCACATATGACAAGAACCTGCGAAAAAGGTCATGGTCAAAGGCCGGTCAGGCTTCACAGACTGTGGCGAAACCCGGGTTAACTCGCAACAAGGTGATGCTGTGTGTGTGGTGGGATTGGAAGGGCATTATTCATTATAAGCTGTTACCACCAGGCAGGACCATCGATTCTGAACTCTACTGCGAACAACTGATGAGATTAAAGCAAGAAGTTGAGAGAAAGCGGCCGGAATTAATCAACAGAAGGGGTGTGGTTTTTCATCATGATAACGCTAGACTTCACACATCTTTAGCCACCTAACAAAAATTAAGAGAGTTTGGCTGGGAGGTATTAATGCATCCGCCGTATAGTCCTGACCTTGCACCTTCAGATTTTCACCTGTTTCGGTCTCTTCAGAATTCTTTAGGCAGTGTCAGGCGAACATCACGAGAGGACTGCCAAAACCACTTGTCGCGGTATTTTGACTAGAAGTCCCAAAATTTCTATAGCAATGGGATCATGTCCCTACCTACAAGATGGCAAAAAGTTATCGAACAAAATGGTACCTACATACTTTAGTTAAATGTAAATAAACTTTATTAAAAAATGTTTTGAATTTTCTTAAAAAATGCGAAGAAACTTTTTCCCCAACCTATTACATCAATTTTTGGCGAATCTATTGGCTACTATGGTAGCCGAAATTGCATACACCTTCAACTTACTCTTAATCGGTTGCAACACTTCAGTTTGTCAACGCATTAATAAGACTTCGTTGGATTAATTTTAGTGGAATTTTGTGTCTCTTTTGTTGTTTCATCGGATGTAATTCAATTACATATGCTACAGAGTCTCGTGTTTGGTGGGTTGCTTAACATATAGAAAGAACAGACGTTGTTTTAAAATGGCGTGGTCATGTAGGTGAATCAGATCGTGATCGTGTGATCGTGATTCTGTGATCGTGTGATCGTCAGAATTGTTTCATGTCATGAGTTTGTTTGGTATTTCAACCATTATGATTGCCAATGGGACAATTGAACAGAAGCTGCTTGGAAAAACAACAATACAAAACAGTCACCATCATGATCATCATTTCAGCCAAAAGATGTCCATTGCTGGAACAAGCCTCACCCAAAGGGACGTCTGCCGTAATCGCCACGCTTGGCAGGCGGGTTGGTGATCGCAGTATAGTAGTAAAACCCATTAGGAACACTGCAGCCCATTCTCTAGTAAGTCCCTTAGTGGCCTTCTACGACACTCACAGGAAGAAATGGGATGGTGTTATTCTTTACATCCGGCATTGCACTGATTGAAAACCGATGGATTATTTTTAATGGAATTTTAGTGTCGCTTCGGATGTAATCTATACAAATAAATAAAATTGGAGTGTCTGTTTGTAATATTAAAATAACCACTTTTTACTAAGTGTATATGGATGTATACACGGTACATATACCAAAACAACATTTTTTACAATTTTTGTCGGTCTGTCTGCCTGTCTGTTTGTTCCGGCTAATCTCTGAAATGGCTGGACCAATTTTGACGGGACTTTCACTGGCAGATAGCTGATGTAACAAGGAGTAACTTAGGCTACTTTTATTTTAGAAAACATCTTTTATTTTAGAAAAATACCTGCGTTAATTTCCGACATCCACGCGGGCGAAGCCGCGGGCAAAAGTTAGTCTATACTAAATTATAAAGCTGAAGAGTTTTTGTTTAATTGAACGCGCTAATCTCAGGAACTACAAGTCGGAATTGAAAAATTCTTATTGTGTTGGGTAGCCCATTTATTGAGGAAGGTTATATAACATCACGCTACAGTTAAAAGGAGCGGAGAAGCAAACGAAAACTGGACGAAAACTGGCAGGCAATTCGATGCGATAGGAAGGGGAGCGAAAATTTGACGCGGACGAAGTCGCGGGCAGAAGCTAGTTCAATTATAACAGGGTCTCATGTACAATGTGATGGTCACCTTATAGATAGAATAGACGTTATTTTACCATGTGAATTACTGAAATCAGAATGATTGCTTGTTTGATTGATTTACGTGTCCTTAACGATTGCCATGTTTGACTAGCGAACTCTTGGTGAGACGATTGAACAGAAGCTGCTAGGAAAACAACAATACAAACAGCACTTTTACAGAATGTAGGTACAAACATTTTGATGGCCCAACCACAATCGTTTTAGGCAGGTCATCCGGAGGGATTAGTTAGGACGCTAATATTCTTAGTAGCGGATCTGCCGATCGGCACCCGTCTGCAAATTGTAGCTCATATAATAAACCGAATCCTTTAGTGGCCTGCGGGTTGCTGTTTGTCACTATATTGTCTCTGTAAATATTACAGGTTGGAAAGGAGACTTGATTTAGTTCATAAAGGGAAATACGAGTTTCATGAACTCCAATCTTACTAGTACTGCTATCTTCGGCTTTTATATCATTGACTGGATAGTTATTGATAGTTCTACTCGTAAATGAAATTAAATTAGTCGAACATTGAAACGTAGTTAATATTTTTTTTTTTGGTTATTCTAAGTCTGTCCTCAGCAAAAGACTCACAAACTGTAAATATAAAAAAAAAATAAGAATGCAAGATGAGAAAACTGAAACCATATCCATACTAATATTATAAATGCGAAAGTAACTCTCTCTGTCTGTCTGTCTCGCTTTCCTGCTAAAACTACTGAACCGATTTAAATGAAATTTGGTACACATATAGTTTAGAGCCTGAGAAAGGACATAGGCTACTTTTTATCCCGGTAGTATGTTCCCGCGGGATAATTTCCGAACACCACGCGGGCGAAGCCGCTGGCAAAAGCTAGTAATATTATAAATGCAAAAGTAAACTCTGTCTGTCTGTCTCGCTTTCCTGCTAAAACTACTGAACCGATTTAAATGAAATTCGGTACACAGATAGTTTAGAGCCTGAGAAAGGACATAGGCTACTTTTATTCCGATAGTATGGTCCCGCGGGATAATTTCTGACCTCCACGCGGGCGAAGCCGCTGGCAAAAGCTAGTTTAATATAAATGCTACTAGGCCCCGAGCGTGTACTTAAATAGAAAAAAAAAGATACGAGGATATTCAGAATCATCGGCTGAATTCATGGTTATAGTCTACGCGTCAATGTTCCTGCCGTCTTTTTAGAATGTTAAAAATCGACCTCAATATTTTCGATGATGTCAATTTATATAAAATGTCTTTTTTTTTCCACATTAATGGACTTTTTTGTGGGTGGAGCGGAAGGGTGTGTCAGACTGTTACTGACTAAAACCCGCCCGTGTTCCTTCAGTTGCCCATATGCCAAGGCCACGGGATATCTTTCGAACAAATCTTGCGATCCTGGCAGGCATCATATAAACATGCTAGCTTTTTACAAAGAGGGCTTGTTCCGATTGAATCCTACAATGATACACCATTTGTGAGATTCGTTAGAAATATAAATAAAATTAATATTTAATTCCGAATTATGCCTTCATAGCATTCCCATAGGAGCGAACAGGGGCTGGTTGGCACTAAACCGATCCCAGTACGCTCCTAAGGGAATGCGTGAAACGATAGATGGAAATAAAAATGAAGCAAGAATGAAGAACAAACAAAAATTTGTTGTTCCTAAGACCAGGCTCAAGAAAATAGGTGGCTCGTTTAGATGCCAATGTATTCGTTTTTATAATAAACTTCCTAGCCTCATTCAAGAACTAAGCCTAAATAAATTCAAATCTTTTATAAAGCGTAAATTATGTCAAAAAGCCTATTATACTGTTAAAGACTATATTGAGGATAAAACGGCCTGGGATTGAACTGCTCCAATAAATCTACACTGACTGTTGTTTTATTATTATTATTTTGCTATTTTTTACTCTTATTTTTATTTATTTTTTTTATTATTCCACATGACATGAATATTAATTGTATGAATATTACTTTGATTATTGAGAATTTGAGGACTATGTGGGTCACTGTTTCACTTTTGACTATGGTCTGGCAGTTTGAGTAGTTAGTGGCAATATCTGTGTGGTTCTTTCATCAAAAGAACATTCCAGACACCGATCTACATGGTCATCAAATGATCTGACCAACAAAATTATATCCGTTTCTTTTTTTTTATATACACATTGACATTGATAATTTTTATATATACAATGACATGATTATTTACTTTGTAAAGTATCGTATTGTTTTAATTATTGTGAATGTGAAGACTATGTGGGTCTTTTTTTATTTTATTTTTTTCTTTCGTTCTCAGTAATCACGATCTGGCAGTTTGAGTAATTTATGTGGCCTACCCAAATGTCCTTTCTTTGGTACTGTTCGTCAAAGCGTTGGGCTCCTTATTTTCCGAGTTGAGCTAAACGATTAGTGACAAATGCTTGCACTGACTGGACAGGTCCACTCAATCTGTGTGGTTCTTTCTTCAAAAGACCATTTCCGACACCGATCTACATGGTCATCAAATGATCTGACCAACAAAATCATATCCGTTTCTTTTTTTTTATATACACATTGACATTGATAATTTTTTATATATACAATGACATGAATATTTACTTTGTAAAGTATCGTATTTTTTAATTATTGTGAATGTGAAGACTATGTGGGTCTTTTTTTAATTTTGTTTTCTTTCGTTCTTAGTAATTATGATCTGGCAGCTTGAGTAATTTATGTGGCCTACCCAAATGTCCTTTCTTTGGTACTGTTCGTCAAAGCGTTGGGCTCCTTATCTTCCGAGTTGAGCTAAACGATTAGTGACAAATGCTTGCACTGACTGGACAGGTCCACTCAATCTGTGTGGTTCTTTCTTCAAAAGACCATTTCAGTCACCAATCTACATGATCTTCACATGATGTGAACAAGATTATGTCTGGACTTTAAAAGAGACTGTGACCTCTGAGTTTGTTTCGGCCTTTCTTCTCAGAGTAGTCAGTTAGGAAACGCCGAACTCATCTAGTTAAAAAAAATATAATTGACATGTAAAAGTGTTTGTACAAACCTACTTACAGAAATAAAATCATTTATCATTTTATCATTTATCATTTAAGAGAACGGTATATTTTCAGAATTATGGTTATTTTAATTACTTTTTATGGTTGTTTTTCTTTACAATAATTAAAGCATTACGTTTTTGTATTTTAAAGTCTTGGTCATCAATTCATTATAAAAATTAAAATCCTTGTTTAATTTAATGTTTTAAAACCACCATGAGTTTCTGCCAAACTGTACTTTTGGAATAGTGCTAAAAAAATACATAAAAAATACATGACTTATCCGAAGACTTATGAGAATTTTATAAAACTTGGAGTCCTGAGAAAGTGGCGACTCTTGCGAACAAAGGTATAAAAACAAACAAGTAAATTAAAGAAAAGTAAACACCGTATCTTTTATGAAATACATTATTAAAATTTCGAGACTTAAATTCTAACAGTTATTGTTTAGTCTTTTAATTGCTTATTCACATACATAATTACGCAAACCATCTCTGGGTAGAGAATTTTCAACTCTTTTGTTATCTTGAAAGGTTTTATACAACTTAAAAAATCATCAAAGGCGTTCAAAATTGTTTTTCTTTGATGTTTATATGTAGGTATGCCAATAGGAGGAGGGGAGCGACGTGGGGTCGGAGTCCGACGCCGCGTCGAGTGCGAAGGGCTCGCGTGCGAGTCCGGAGCGAGGAGAGGTGGGCGCTACGGGAAGGAACCGGGAGTTCTTCCAGAAGCGCCCCAAATCAGGGGAAGGCCGAGTTCGGCCCGCAGGAAAATATCTCGCCGGGGTGGGACTCAAGACAGAGGCATGGGCAGAGGGCTCACCACCCAGGGGGTGGATGAGCCGAGCCGAGCAGGCCCAGCCGAGCCAGCCCAGGGCGAGGACATGCTCGTCACTGAAGGACATTGTTCTGGAGGGACCAACAACAGCAGGGCCCTCTCAGAGTCCTCTGGTGGCGAGCCGGATGCTACCAGTGGGTCCAATATGGAAATTTCTGCCAATTTGGACGGGTTCGCGCAGCTCCTACTTGCGGAACTCAAAAATGTGTCCTTGAAGAGGCTCCAGGCTTCCAAAGACAAGGCCATATCAGAAGCCATGGCCACCATTCTGGAGGCAGCAAGGCCCCTCTGTTCCGGGCCTGCGTCGGATGGGCTGGCGGAATTGCGGGCGGAGGTCGCCCGCTTGACCGCCACTGTGGAGCTCCTCCAAAAGGAGAATGCCGAGCTCCGGGCGAATCATGCCGGGCCCCAAGGAGCAGGCCCCCGAGTGGTGGCGAAGGGGGGAGCGCAGCATGGGCAGGGCGGACCCCTGTCTGCCGAGGACCAGGGTCTCGCCTTGGTGCGACAGGAGCTTGCTGCCATCAGCAGTAGGTTCTCTGCTCTGGAGGTGATTGTTCTGCGCCCCCCGCTTGCGGCAAGCCGGCCTGCTTCGGGCCAGCCAAAGGCGGCCCCAGGTCAGCCGAAGGCACCCGCGGGCCAATCGAAGGTGGCCCCAGGCTCAGGGCAGCCAAAGGTGGCCTCGGGCCAACCGAAGGCGGCTTCGTATTCCGCCGTCGCGGCTGTTCCGGCCATAGGGTCAGGACAGCCAAAAGGCCGGCCCAAAAAGGCACCCGCGAGGGCCCCTACACAGGTGGTGAGAGAGCGGCCAGTGCCGCCCCCAACTGCTGGATCTCCCCCTGCCACCACCGAATGGCAAGTGGTCGGGGAGAAAAAGAAGGCGGGCAAAGCCAAAAGGAAGGCCCGAAATAAGAAGAGGCAGCAGCGGCGCAAGAAGAGCAGCGTCGCGGCTAGGCTTCGCGCCCCGAAGTCCGCAGCTGCAGTGATCACACTACAGCCGGAGGCGGAAAAGAAGGGCGTGACCTATCGCGACCTGCTCTCCAAGGCTAAGGCGGCAGTGGACCTCCAGGAGATCGGCATCTCGAACGGTCTCCGGGTGAAGGTCACTTTGACTGGAGCCCGGATGCTGGAGGTCCCTGGTGCGTCCAGTGGCCCGGCTGCTGACGCTCTGGCTGATAAGCTAAGGGCGTCCTTAGACGCGGACGAGGCCCGAGTGTCCAGGCCCACCAAGTGCGCTGACATGCGCATCCTGGGCCTGGACGACTGCGTGACGGAGGCGGAAGTGGTAGCCGCCATTGTTAGGACGGGGGGTGCTCTGCCGATCAAGTGAGGGCAGGCACCATCCGTCCTGACAGCACGGGAATGAGGACCGTAACGGTCAGCTGCCCCGTGTCGGCGGCTCACAAAATCACCACGGAGGGCAGAAGGCTCCTGGTGGGCTGGGTTTCGGCGCAGGTCAAACTGCTGGAGCCCAGACCTCTGAGGTGCTTCCGGTGCCAGACAGGCCACCACGTATTCGTGAAGTGTACCTCAGAGGTGGACCGCAGCGGTCATTGCTTCCGTTGCGGTCAGCCCGGTCACAAGGCCGGCTCTTGCAATGCCACGCCGCACTGCTACGCATGTGCGGCGGCTGGCAAGCCGGCCGAACACCGGGCTGGGAGTAAGGCCTGCGCCTCATCCGCCAAGGACAGGGGCAAGGGCAAGCCCTCCGCCGCCGCCATCACCGCTGTCGCCGCTGCCGCCTCGACTACTGTCGTGGCCGGCACCACCACGGCAGGGCCCTCACAGGGGACTCAGGAGGGGGCTGAAATGGAGTGTCAATAATAGGTACTCCATTACGCCTCCTCCAAGCGAATATCAACCACTGCGCCTCCGCTCAGGATCTGTTACTCCAGAGCATGGCGCAGTGGTCGATTAACATCGGTGTGGTCGCTGAGCCGTACTTTGTCCCGCCCAGGGATGACTGGGTGGAGGACCTGAGCAGCTCAGTGACCCTCATTTCGTCGGCCGCCGCCGGAACCCCGACCCTCGAGGCTGTCAAGAGGAGACGGGGTTGCGTAGCAGCACGGTTCGGGGAGATTGTATTGGTGGGAGTATACTTCTCCCCGAGCCGAACTCTCGCCGAGTTCCACAACTCCCTTGCGGAGTTGAGAGTCGTCGTCGTCGGATTCCGTCCCCTCCCCGTGCTCGTACTCGGGGACTTCAACGCCAAGAATTTGGCTTGGGGTTCCCGGTATATGGACACACGAGGCAGGATGGTGGAGGACTGGGCTCTGGAGACAGGCCTGGTCGTCCTAAATCGGGGTTCTGTACCTACGTGTGTACGGATGCGGGGCGACTCAGTGGTGGACATCTCGTTCGCCAGCCCCGCTCTGTCGCCGCAGGTCATTGATTGGCGCGTCATGGAGGGGGTGGAGACATATTCCGACCACCGGTACATCCGGTTTGACGTCTCCGCCCAGACCTCGAGCGCGCCGATCCGGCAGACCCCGAGTGGTCCGCGGTGGGCGCTGAAGAAGCTGTACCGGGAGCTTCTCCTGGAAGCCTCGATCGTGCAGGCCTGGGTGTCACCACCGGACAGGCGTGTTGACATCAACGACGAGGCCGAGTGGTTCCGGGAGGCCATGTCCGAGATCTGCGACATGGCTATGCCCCGAGTCCAGCCAGGACGGGCTTCGCGCCAGGTGTACTGGTGGTCGCCGCAGCTGACAACGTTGCGCGAAGCATGCGTTGCGGCGCGACGCCGGTACACCAGGCACCGCAGGCTCCGTATCCGCCCACCGGATACGGAAGCCATTCAGGCGGAGCTATATGAGGGGTACAGAGCGGCGAAGACCGCCCTCCAAGAGGAGATCCTGCGGGCCAGGGGACTGGCTCGAAAGGAGTCGCTGAAGACTCTGAACAGGGACCCATGGGGACGGCCCTACAAGGCCGTCCGGGAGAAACTCCGCCCATGGGCTCCCCCGCTGACTCAGAGTCTCCGGCCCCAACTCGTGGAGGGCGTGGTTAGCGCTCTGTTCCCTTCGCGAGGGGAACATACTCCCCCACCCATGGCTCCGCCTCCTGCGGTGCCCGATGCGGACCACATAACTGACGATGACGACGGTGCTCCAGAAGTGACCGAGGTAGAGATGAGGGTGGCGGTACGAAGGCTTAATGCCAAGAATACCGCCCCAGGACCCGACGGCTTGCCTGGAAAAGCCTGGGTCCTGGCCTTGGAGGCTCTCGGGCCTCGACTAGGGGGGCTCCTTAGCGCATGCTAGGAGAGGGGCCAGTTCCCACTTCGTTGGAAGACGGGGAAACTGGTCCTCATTAAGAAGCCTGGGCGCCCAGCGGACTCTCCGTCCGCTTACCGGCCCATCGTGCTGCTCGACGAAGTGGGCAAGCTCTTTGAAAGAGTGATTGCAAACCGCCTCGTCGGGTGGCTGGTGCGGGAGCGGCCGGACTTGTCGGACGGCCAGTACGGCTTCCGCAAGGGGCGCTCTACGCCATCATGCGCATGCGAGCCCTCAGCGTAGTTTGCTACGCTGACGACACATTGGTCCTTGCGCAGGGGAGGTCGTACGAGGCGGCGGCCGAAATTATGACACGCGGGGTTGCGACAATCGTCGATAGGATCCGGCAATTGGGACTCGAGGTGGCATTGCACAAGTCCGAGGCCATGGGTTTTCATGGTCCTCGGAACGCGCCACCTGCGGGTTCCCAACTCACGGTAGGAGGGGTTCACATCGGCGTCGAGTCGACGATGAAGTACCTGGGACTTGTCCTCGACAGCCGGTGGAACTTCGTTGAGCATTTCCGACGTTTGGCTCCCAGACTGGAGCGCGCTGGGGCTGCATTAAAGCGGCTCCTGCCCAATCTGGGGGGTCCAAACGCCTCCTGCCGGAGGCTCTACACAGGGGTCGTGCGGTCTATGGCCCTCTACGGGGCACCGGTGTGGGCGCCCTCATTGAGGCTGCGCCCAGCGCGCCGGTTGAGTGCAGCCCAGAGGGTCATGGCCATCCGGCTAATCCGAGGATACCGCACGATCTCGTGCGAGGCGGCGAGCCTGCTTGCCGGAGTGCCGCCATGGGATCTGGAGGCAAAGGTCCTCGCGCACATATGGGAGTGGTGCGAGGAGGCTAAAAGCCGGGGTGAAACTCCGCTGCCGCGACAAATCGCGGCTCGGCGGACAGAGCTCCGGTGTGATCTCATGGCGACATGGCGGGTACGATTGTCGCAACCCAGCGCAGGGCACGCCACAATTGCGGCGGTGAGTCCCCTCTTTGAGGAGTGGATAGAGAGGCGCCACGGCGTCCTCACCTTCCGCCTGACGCAGGTTCTCACCGGGCATGGGTGCTTCGGTGGGTTCCTGTTCAGGATAAAGCGGGAGGATACGTCCGGGTGTTTCCATTGCGAGGATCGTCTGGAGGACATGGTGGAGCATATGGTGGAGGTGTGCCCTGCCTGGGCGGAGCACCGCCGTGTCCTCGTGGAGGCGATCGGCGGCGGCGACCTCTCGCGTCCGGCCCTGGTGCGAGCCATGGTACGGAGCGAGAGGGAATGGGAAGCCGTCACCTCCTTCTGCGAAGCAGTAATGCTCGCGAAGGAGGATGCGGGGCGCGTGAGGGAGTGGCAGTCATTGCGCCCTCACGTCCCTAGCCGCCGCAAGAGGAGACGCCTCGGGCGCCGGGAGTCGATAGCGGACTCCCGGCCACCGTAGGCGCGAGCTTGCGGGTGGCGAGCAATGGGTAGCTTGCCGCCCGGTAAGGACCAAGCTCGGGTCGACGGCGCGCAGTGTTTCACGCGCGCCTCAAAGAGATGTCAGCAGCAGTGTAGGGGTCTACTAGGACCGATGCCTGCCAGGGTCGCGTGATTGTCCGAAAGAGATACCGTGACCCTGGCACATGGGCAACTGATGGAACACGGGTGGGTTTTAGTCAGTAAAAGTCTGACACGCCCTCCCGCTCCGCCCAGAGCGGGAGAAGTCATTTGATGATTTCCCATCCTGAAAAAAAAAAAATATATGTAGGTATGCGTGAATTCCAAGCTTCTACGGCCTTATTTGATAGAAAAGAAAAATATGTTTCCATTCTTGTTTAAAATGACCTTATAGTTGAAATATTATTTGCTAAACAATTGGACTTAATTTTGTTAAGTAAACTTAACCACAACTCTAATATCTGTTTTTATTTTAACTATTCGGATAAAAAAATCTGAAAAATAAGACTGCGCGGTGAATTGGAATGTCAAATTAGCTTCTGAAAAGCTTTTTGAAATAAACTATTTCTTATTAAGTGTTACTTGGCGGCGAATTATCACAAGCGGTAGTAATGCTTATAGTTAGGTACCTACTTAGAATAATTGTTTTCAAATGTTATAAAAGCCATCCTGTGGCTACAATGTTCTTCGTTTTTTTGCGAAAGGCATGAAGTCAAAGAATATTTTCTTGTTTGTTTCTTTATTTTATATCTTATTAAATGCCGGTTGAAATCTAACTTACCAGTTAATAGAATTTACGCCTTTTGTCCTCCCTATCTAAACTAAAGCATAATAAAGCCGAATAGTTTGTTTGAACGCGCCTTTAAAACTGGATTTGAAAAATTATTTTAGCATTGAATAGCTCAGTTCTTGAGGAATGCCATGATACATCCGCCTACTCCAAAAAATTCAATCTAACAGTAGTAAGCGATCTTCCAGCAAAGTTTCGGATAAAATAGTTTTTTAGGGTTCCGTTGCCAAATGGCAAAAAACGGAACCCTTATAAATTCGTCATGTCTGTCTGTCTGTCTGTCTGTCTGTCTGTCTGTCTGTCTGTCTGTCTGTCTGTCTGTCTGTCTGTCTGTCTGTCCGTCCGTCCGTATGTCACAGCGACTTTTCTCCGAAACTATAAGAGCTAAGCTGTTGAAACTTGGTAAGTAGATGTATTCTGTAAACCACAATAAGATTTTCACACTAAAATAGAAAAAAAAACAATAAATTTTAGGGTTCCCCATACTTCGAACTGAAACTCAATTTTTTTTTTTTCATCGTACCCATCCGTGTGGGGTATCTATGAATAGGTCTTCAAAAATGGTATTGAGGTTTCTAATATCATTTTTTTTTCTAAACTGAATATTTTGCGCGAGAGACACTTCCAAAGTGGTAAAATGAGTGCCCCCCCCCCCCCGTAACTTCTAAAATAAGAGAATGATAAAACTAAAAAAAATATATGATGTACATAACCATGTAAACTTCCACCGAAAATTAGTTTTAACGAGATCTAGTAAGTAGTTTTTTTTTTAATACGTCATAAATCGTAAACAGCAATTTACCTTGCATTCAATCAACTCAAATATAAAAATTAAAAAAAAAACACTTAATTTCATAAACATAAACCTTATGCATAAACCGAGAATAACTACAGGTTTGTACGGAACCCTCGGTGCGCGAGTCCGACTCGCACTTGGCCGGTTTTTGTTTCATACTTTTTAGAGAGTGTTTTTCACAACTTTTTATTACTTTTTGTATTAGCTATGCGTGACCCAAATATTTTTTTTTTTCAAGTACAAATTCTTCACTTTAGGAATTTGTCCTAGAATTGTTGTAGATTCATTTTGTGGCCTCGAGTTGTAACTCGGGTCGTAAGAGCTATGTGAACGTGATTCAGCATAGCATATGTAAGCTGTCACGCCCTTTATGCCAAGAGGCTTTTATTTTGGTACTTACATTTACATTATACAAATATTTTTTGCTTTTGCTTGAATAGATTTCATTTTATTTCTTGGAAAAAATAAAAAATAAAAAAATAATAATAATAATAATGATACAAACACACATATATAATAGATATAGCAGTCCCAAACACCAATAATATACAGAAAACCATCACCGAAAAAATTAGGAAATATACAGAACTTCAAGAAGAAATTACCAAAGTCTGGAAAATGAACAGAGTTACCATAGTCCCAATAGTAATATCAACGACTGGTATCATCCCAAAACAACTATTTATCAGTTTAAAAGTAATTAATATCTCCAAATATGTTTATCTTACACTGCAGAAAGCAGCTATATTAAACACATGTCGTATAGTCCGGAAATTCTTACAATTAGATTTAGACAATAACTTCAATGCAGTATAAAACACTTAAACTATTGAAACTTAAATCTCACCTTGGTCTACACCCGTGAGATTTAAAAAGAAAAACCAGGTTCGATGAACCTGAGAAAATAAACTTTGAAAACAAAAATAATAATAATAAAATTTCTGAAATATGGCAAAACATGTAATTTAATGTTACCTACTTACAATTGTATAGAATCAAGTTCTTATAACTTAACAGACAGCTGTGCTGCTGGGGAGTTTGTGCCGCCACTTCTTCTTCCCAGCTAAAGCACTAGGAAGTGTCGAAGGGCGGGCGTTTTGGGGGGACTGTCTTTTGTACCTTTGACGTTCTAAAAGTGCTGACTCTCAGCCTAGTTTGATTAAATGACATTGGATTTTGATTTTGAAAAAAAAAATTTTTTGAGTCACCCTCGTATGTCTTACGTAATGTAGCGAGTTTTTCAGTTAATTCTTGATAGCTATTTAGATAACGTGATTACTCCTTTTATTTCAAGGTGTTATCCTAATTTCATCCAGCTTCGAAGCTATTCTAATAATCACTACTGTTGACATTGTCCATTCATTTTGTCGCCTTTGCACCTAATTCCCCGTATTCGCCACACCGCACAGTGGAACGAATGTATGGGAGCGGTTGTACGTAGACATGTCCGAAAAATAAGAGTAAAATTATGACAAACTAATGATGGCATCTTATTCGATTACTTAATGCCTTCATAAATTGTGGTGATGAATTTCTTCATAACTCCCATATTTCGGGAGTAATTTGAGAAAATGTGAAATTTTACTATGAAAATGAGTGTATCGAGCTCTCTCCCTCCTGATTCCGGGCTTGTTTCAAGTAGCGGTCTCTAATATCGTAATGCTATTACTAAGAGCTATATTTAATACTAAGACACATAGTGCGCCAAATGTGCACTTTCTGGGATAAAAGGAAATGAAAATTTAAAAAAAAAAACGTTTTTTCCCCATTTGTATTTACTTTAAACCGCAGACAGACTTATTAAGAGGTCTATAAATATATTATATATATACAGAAATATATATTAACAAAAATATTCACAAGAACTGATGAGAGTATGACTTTTAAGTAAGTTGATAATAAATTACCTAGTTTCATTAAAAGTACAATAAATAATTAAGATGTAAGCTCTAATTTACTAAGTTACACATTTTAAAACAATAACATCATTTAATTATCTTCGTCATCATCATCATCATCAATTAATTCAAATTCAGAATCGATGTCCGCTAAATCATTTATGTTAACAAATTCGATATCACTTTTCTCAGAATCCGTAAGCTCATAAAATTCCTTAAAAGAAGATTTTTTTACAAACTTATTTCCTTTTGGACGGATACTTGTAACAAGTGGATCAGAAGACAGTAAAAGATTGTGCATAATATCTTCATTGCATGAGATACTGCTATGCTTTCGAGAATGCCCCTCTCTATATTTTCTAAAATCTTTATTTCTAGCCTCAGATGCCTCTTCGGATAGAAAACCAATGGGCACAATTGACATGTTCTGAACTATGTCTGGCCCATGCATTAAAATTTTATGAAGTGAAGAAGGCATATAATACCATGGGTATAACTCCACGTAAAGCTTAGCAGTATCAAAGCAGAACTCTCGGAATTTAGTTACGTTGATCTTCTCTCCTGATGAAATACACTGCAAGATCACACAGATTTTTCTTAAAAGCATAGCATCTATTCCGGTCAGTTCAGCAGATTTAGTGTAGTTTTCAAAAAATCTCCTTGCCGAGTTGCCATTGTTGGTGGATCCACTGCCTTGTTTCACAACATCGAGAAGTAAGCCCGTTTCTCTTCTTACAGCCTCTTGAACTCTTTTCTTCCTGTCATCAACTTGCCTTTTTGCTATATCACCCCTTACTTGCCATGATTTTATGTCTAATTTGTAGGAAATGTGTAATAAGCATTCCATTGAGCGAATCCAAGCGTGAAGGGTGCTTAAGCTATATTTATACATGTCCTCGTTTGCGTGTTTATCTTTGATTAACTCTAAATTATTCATTTCTTTAGGACAAGCCTTGCATATGTCACACACTGAAGCTGCTGTATTGGATATAATGGAATGAATTTTACCATCAATCATTGTCAACAGCAGTTGGTGTTTGACACTAATTCCATCAGTGATGGTGGATGGAGTTAAGGCTTCAATCTCTGCTTCGATTTCAGCCATCTCTCTCTGCACATTTTCTTTGGTTTCCTTTATAAACTTAAACAATATTGGCCGGCAAAATGAAGTGGAAGATGGTCGCTCGTTTTCCCAAATTGTTACACCTTTTGAGACGAGCCGCAGTGGTACAAGACTAATCATAAAATTACTAGCAAGATCGATTTGCTCATCTTCACTCGTCCTTTGATGATAAATGCTTTGGCTAGATGATCCGTCAAAACCCCATTTGCTGGTCAATACGAGCTGTTGATTGGGATCAACAGGGGTTTCTAACGACCTAATAAGTCTTCTTGAGGTTAAATCCATCAAGGCTTGTAATTTGATTTTTGCAGAGCTCTCTGTAACTGTGAGATCTTCTTTGGCCGGATAGCACTTAATTTTTTCTTTAACCAACATGTAGTAACTCGGGTATTGAAGAGCTCCTTCTTGAGTGTTGAAATCCCGAAGAGTGTTATAGCGCCATTTCGATAAGTTCATCGATACATAAAGAGCCAATGCCTTCAAAGGGGATATTTCCCGTACCTGAATTGATTTACCTTCAATGAAGGCTTTGATTTTTGAGGCCTCTTCTGGATTCTCCGTCAAGTATTTCATAACATAAGCTGTATCGCTTTGTCCTGCCTTTTGAAGCGCCCTTTCGGCCGAAAACATAATTTCAGCGCTGCTACTGCTGCATGAAAGACTATCTTCAGTGCGTCTTCTTTTTTGCCGGTTACTAAGGTCCTCAAAAGATTTACGAGGACTAGGATGTGTACAAGTTGAAGCATCAGATTTAGCAGGAGAAATTATGGGCTCGATGACGTCACTTATATTTTCTGTAGAAGGTTCCATATTTTCATTCTGTAATTCCGGCCATTGAATTGCAGCCTGTAGCCAAATCTCATGTTTCTTCCGAAACTTATCTGTGCTTCTTCCAGACTGTGTCCATTTTGCATAAATGCGGTAGCAAAATCGACGACACCAGTCTTTTAAACTTGTTTCAGCACTTTCACATAACTGAACACAACTGTTATCTTTTAAAACACTGAACAAATAGTTAAAGTCGCGTAAATCTTTATGTGCGCGTGCGCATAAAGCAACGTGAATATCAAGATTTGTATTAAAATTTGGAAAATACATTGCGAGATTAGCTTGGATACAACGAGGTGTAAATCAACACTGATTTTAAAGTTACTAATAGTGACCTATTTATATAAAATCCAGGTATCCCAGGTATCCTTTGTTAAATATTGCAAGGTAATTAGTTATTGTGATAATTAGTAAATGATGCATGCTAAATTAGTGTATTAAGAGCCATTTAGTAATTAAATAATAGCAATGTTCTTATCAGTAATCATTAGTGCATCAGTTTTATATGTAAACCTTAAGTCCCTAATTATATATCCTAATTAGCTTATATCTTCTCTAATTGGCTGCTCAGAAATGTTATTGTAATAAGGTAAACCTTTAGAAAAACGGTTTTAATCAACAAAATAAACAAAAAATAAAAAAAATTGTGTTATAAAATAAACATCACTCTTTATCCCAGAAAGTGCACATTTGGCGCACTATGTGTCTTAGTATTAAATATAGCTCTTAGTATTAGCATTATGATATTAGAGACCGCTACTTGAAACAAGCCCGGAATCAGGAGGGAGAGAGCTCGATACACTCATTTTCATAGTAAAATTTCACATTTTCTCAAATTACTCCCGAAATATGGGAGTTATGAAGAAATTCATCACCACAAGTTATGAAGGCATTAAGTAATCGAATAAGATGGCATCATTAGTTTGGCATAATTTTACTCTTTTTTTTCGGACATGTCTACGTCCAACCGCTCCCATACATTCGTTCCACTGTGCACCGCCGCAGTTTGCACAGTGTACTAACTTCTGCCCGCCTTTGTCTGCGATAAATTTCTTGTTTTAACGTAGCAATACTGCATCTTTCCACTAGTGTAATAATTTTGGAACCGGCTCGTAACACCCTGTTAGTAGGAATCTCTTTGATTTTGACATTTCAATATCATTTACTGCTTTATGTACGTTGTTGAGCAGACAAAGCTTTCGAACATAGGAAGCAATAGATTTAAGCCTTTGAAATTATTCCGATTCTGATGATTAATGTGTTACGCAACTGGGGCGCTGATTAGTGGTTGCGAAGATTACTCACTACATACAAACTCACAATTTTTTTCTTTATAATATAGGATGTATATGTGGTAATGAAATAATTTATACGACTCTACGAGCTATATCTCGTAAGTGGTGGCTGTTTCTACTACTAAGCCCTACCCAATAATAGCACCAACTACTAAATAGTTCTCACAAGACTTGTGTTACTATTATATCGAACAACCTTTCGATAATGTTTATAGCTGACATAAGAAGTATTTATATCGCATTCTGGATAATTAGAAGTGATCTAATTTCCAATAATTTACCACAACTAATTAACAAGGCTTTATGTACGCAGGTAATAGGTTTTCAAGGAGAATATTAGAAGAGCCCTTATTGGGTAACTGATTATGATTAAATTGCGATGTTATTAATATTTTGATGAACGATCTTAAGTATCACACTGTATGTAGGTAATTTTTGTTGGCATTTCTTTTAAGGCTGCGGAGATTGAATGCGTGCTGAGCATTTTTTTTTTGTAGAATAACCCCTCGCATGTTTTAAGCAACCGAATTTGTACCAATGTACGGCATACGTAGTCGTGGTTATAAACAAATTTAAAACGATTTCTAAACCAAGGACTTTGGTTAAAGACAGTTTATTTAAAAATTATAGGTCCTACAAAATCCGATCCAGCCCGTCCCTTGCTACAGTCTACGAGCGATGCCCTAAGCCGACGACGTCCGTACACCACAGGGGGTGCCCTGAGCAAGTAGTCGCTCTAGTTTAAGTTTTTAACCCCTCAACCACAACCTCATGAGTTCCACTCGAGGTGGCATTCCCAAAAAAAAGCATTTAATATATCCTAAATCGAGCAGTAATTGTTGTGTAGATCACTCCGTGTTCTCTGTTTAAAAAACCATTTTAGACCAATATTAAACCTTTAGATATGGTTTTAAACCAGAAATACGGTTTAAAATAAATCGTTTAAAATCCGTTCTGCATCTTTAGTTGGACCTCATATAATTTGAATCTTGATAATGTAATTTATCGCTAAGGACCAAATTCTCACCGTACTGAAGGACAAGGACCCACAGAAATAATAAGGACGAAAATGCTGACGCAAGCAAGTCTCTCTCACGTCATTCATTGATTCAAGTTTTGTGAAGAGTCAGCCAGTTATTCTCATAGATTGGAGCAATTTGAAACTTCTGCGATAAATCTTTTGTGAGGATATTGCACGCTCAGCATACAATATCCACACAAACCGTTCTTTGAGATGGTATTATGTATCCGATGGAACAGGGAGATTTATTTTCAAAGGTAAAGGCATTTTCTGCTTAACATTTTTGACGTAGAAAGGTTTAGAATCTGGAGTCAAATTTTGTGAGATACAATATATACATATACGCCTGTAATTCTTTTAGGGGTAGTAAAGGCAACTTATGGAACACGGATGGGTTTTAGTCAGTAAAAGTCTGACACGCCCTTCCACTCCACTCAGAGCGGGATGCATCATTTCATGATTTCCAATCTAAAAAAGGGGGGGTAATTAGGCATTTAATGATTCTCCATACGACAAGCCGTTCTAAGCATAGCATGTTTGACGCAGATATGTTGTTTGTTTGTCAGGAGCAGTGGTGGCCCAGTGGTAATGACCGCGACTTACGAGTAGTAGGTTGCGAGTTCGAACCCAAGCATCGTGAGGAAACCGGCATGTCTTAGAACCAAAAATTCTAAGACATGTGACATCTACCACCCCGCACTGGGCCCGCGTGTTGGATTATGGCCCACTCCCTCTCACCGAGAGGAGGCCTGTGTCCCTCCATTGCGAGGATCGTCTGGAGGACACGGTGGAGCATACGGTGGAGGTGTGCCCTGCCTGGGCGGGGCACCGCCGTGTCCTCGTGGAGGCGATTGGCGGCGGCGACCTCTCGCGTCCGGCCCTGGTGCGAGCCATGGTACGGAGCGAGAGGGAATGGGAAGCCGTCACCTCCTTCTGCGAAGCAGTAATGCTCGCGAAGGAGGAGGCGGGGCGCGTGAGGGAGTGGCAGCCTCTGCGCCCTCACGTCCCTAGCCGCCGCAGGAGGAGACGCCCCGGGCGTCGGGAGTCAATAGCGGACTCCCGGCCACCGTAGGCGCGAGCTTGCGGGTGGCGAGCAATGGGTAGCTCGCCGCCCGGTAAGGACCAAGCTCGGGTCGACGGCGCGCAGTGTTCCACGCGCGCCTCAAAGAGATGTCAGCAGCAGTGTAGGGGTCTACTAGGACCGATGCCTGCCGGGGTCGCGTGATTGTTCGAAAGAGATACCGTGACCCTGGCACATGGGCAACTGATGGAACACGGGTGGGTTTTAGTCGGTAAAAGTCTGACACGCCCTCCCGCTCCGCCCAGAGCGGGAGAAGTCATTTTATGATTTCCCATCCTGAAAAAAAAAAAAAAAGGCCTGTGTCCCAACAGTGGGAACGTTATAGGCTGCTGATGTGATGATGTGATGATGTTGTTTGCCTGGAGTTTAATTTTTGTAAAACTATCTTAGTCTATCATCGTCCTGACGAAAAAAAAAATCTCTCAATTTTTTTAAAATTAACAATATAGGCACTAAAGCTTCCTTCACACTCCTGTTTAGATTGTCAATTAATAGAATATAAAGCTTCCTATTTAATTATTTCCTACATATAGTACGGGCGATGCGCGAAGGTATTCCGCGAAATTAAACTTATATTTTAAGCAATTTGCAGTTCAGCTTGAGTCGGCAAGTTGTATCTTGATTCAAACTTGATTGGCGACAGTTACGGAACGTAAGCAAATTGGAATTTTGCGGGCTATCCTAACGATTTCGCTTAAAGTATAAATCAAATCATACTTAATGCTGCCTAGGTAGATGTACCGCTCAATGTTAAAGGAACAAACTTTTTCTACTAGGTAGCCTACTATAAATAACATCCACATTTTCTTCAAATTGATGATTAAAACTGCTTCGCCTATTCAAGTTTTTCCTTCATCATAATATTGAAGAATGATTTGATATGGTTAATTGATTTTAAAGTCTTGGATTCCAGGGGTGAAACTATTTGTTGTCAACCATACGACATAACTTTAAATATAATTTCTCATTTATGATTGCTGCCACAATACGGTAATCTATGATATATTATTCAATGTATTAATGAAATAGGTTGACTTATGCGCTCGTTTACACGCACCATATCGTAGCGACAAAATGTGGGCAAGCAGTAGTTATGTATGGTTAATGTCGCTGCGACTTCTTACAGTTGCATTGTGGTTGAGTTATAACTATTACTTATGTGGTTACGTTGTGGCTAGTTTTTGCAGGCAAATCGTTGTTTTTGCGATGTGGCTGGACGCTACTACGGTCTAGCTGGTGGTTGAGTTGTGGTGCGACGTGGTTTTTATGTGACCCGTGTAAATAAAATATTAATTTTCGGGTACCTATAATTTAGACGGTCACCAAAAATATTTTTAAGACTCTAAGCCTAGGCACCAAATAAAATAAACAACTCAAAAAAAAATCAATTGACTTTATTAAAAGGGCCGTAAAGTATATGTATTATGATCCAAAATAAATGAAATAACATCAGAAAAATCGCAAATGTTGCACAAATATTATTTTTGGTTCCTAAAATGGATCAACGGTCACCAAATTCTATCCAACTCAAAGATTAATATTACTACCAAAAATCTTACTCCAAAATAGTAAGACGTCATCCAAAATACATTATTTGATCCCAGACTACTTTTATGTAAGACTAAAATTACAATTGCTTCCCTTTATTTCTTAACCCCACACTCCGCACTATTTATTTTTTAGAATACGGTTTATGTTGGCATAATGATCTTGAAGGCTAATTTATTTTGGCATAATTTTAATTCGTATAATGTCACTAGGTATAATGACTATTAGCATAATCGTATTTAGGCATACTTTTAAAATTCAATTTTTAACCCTAAATTAAAGTTAAAGTATTGTCTTATAAATTCAATATGTTCTACTACAAAATTTAGTGGCAGAAACGAATCGCAGCAAAACCGACTGCACATAGTCTTGTCTGCCCTACCCCTAGAGTGTAATTTAAAACCGCGAGGGACCGCCGGAGACCCGCAGCGCCGGAGCCGTGACAGAAACCATGCCTGCTGCATGTTGCATGCTTGCTGCACGCTTGTTTGCATGCTGCATGCCTGCTGGATGTATGCTTGCATGCTGCATGCCTGCTGGATGCATGCTTGCATGCTGCATGCCTGCTGGATGCATGCTTGCATGATGCAGGCCTGCTGCATGCTTGCTTGCCTGCTGCATGTTTGGGAACCCCAGTATATTTAGTGAATTTCATATAACAATAAATAATCGACGTACGTTTGGGAACCCCAGTATATTAATTGGTATTTGGGAAATATTCTAGCGATCGTTAGCTTTTTTAGCCTAGCAAAAATTACCAAATTAGAATTCATGGTATTACATAATTGGTAACATCTAAGTAGTGACAATATATAATATTTAGTCTAAAGTGTATTTTAAAGGCGTTCATTTATTTTTATGGCAGTCAATAATACGAAAAAATGGATTCATTTCATATTATTTTAGGAAACGTTATTTGGTGACCATTTATCCATTTTGGTAACCGTTTAGATTTTTTTTGGTAGTAAAATAGGTACTTTTTTGGGCGGTGTTTTAACACAAGCCTAAATAATTTTCATACAAATTAGTGCCAATCCACGTGTTATCATTGTGATCAGGCCCTAAAAGCTCTATCTGGATATATCGTTGACCACTTCCACCACTCATCGGACTCAATTGTTCGGTTAAATACCTAGGTACTGGCAAGACCTAATTAGGAAAAAAATATTCCATCTATATCCCACAATTATGTATAACTATTTGTTCTCTATTATTATTTTGGTCAAAGTAATCATACGCTTCACTAACGCGTTCCTATTAAGATTTTATGTTTGTCAAAATAGAAAACTTAATTTAATAAACGTGTACGCACAGCCACGGGTCAAGCCATAATTTCCAGGATAAACTGACTTCTCAGTGTACGAAAAGCCTATACAATGCACCTCGCATTGTATACAGCTAAACTGGAAATGTATAGTTTGAAGTGTATCCGTGTGTATCTAGTAGTCCTAAAAGGTTCCAGTAGTATGAAAATTGCGAATTTACATCGTTATCGAATAAATAGAAATCCTCGATACAAAATATTTAAAAGCATCGCCAGATCTTGAAAACCAACGTAGCGGATTTTCTTTATTATTTATGACTAGCTTTTGCCCGCGGCTTCGCCCGCGTGGATGTCGGAAATTAACGCAGGTATTTTTCTAAAATAAAAGTTTTTTCTAAAATAAAAGTAGCCTAAGTTACTCCTTATTACATCAGCTACCTGCCAATAAAAGTCCTTTCAAAATCGGTCCAGCCATTTCAGAGATTAGCCGGAACAAACAAACAGACAGATAAAAGTAAAAAAAATGTTTTTTTGGTGTAAGTACTGTATTTACTTTCATATGCATTTAGTGAAAAGCTGTTAATTTGAAATTACAAACAGACACTTCAGTTTTACTTATTTGTATGTATAAGTATGTATTGTATGTATAGATGAAGTTCATAATGGGCGCATCTGAGTTGTGGCTAGGGATTGCAATTGCTGGATCCAGCATACAGCAATCCAGCTGGATCCAGCGCCTTTTTAAACATGCTGGATCCAGCATACATCTTGATCCAGCGATGCGGATCCGAATTTCTATTGTTTAGTTTTGAGTTGCCGCCATTTTCGAATCGGCGCGGCAACGTTGCCGTTCTGTCACCATAGCACGTGCCGCATGAAAGGCAACGCCGCCCGCCCCCTTTCCCCCTTACCAACTGTACCGCTTATGTTTGTTTATTTTATAAATCAAAGACAGTTGATGAGTTGAATAACTGCTCTCGTCTCGATAGAAAGTGTCTTTGTGTCACTAAAGTGCATATGAAGTGCGTGTTGGTTGTTGTTTGAGAGACTGAATGGTAAGTAAAGTAAAATGTTTATTTTTAATTTTAGTATTAATGTTGATTTGATTCATGTCTCTTACTTTCTCGAAGAAGGAAAAGGAAGACACGTTTCGTGAGGTTCGTCAACACATCGCGAAATCTTTTTGTTTTTGTTTTCTTATTTAAACCGATCTTATTTTATGAAGTAGGTACATATCCTACAGTGGACTATTTAGTTATTTAGAACTTTGTGTGTGTGTGTATGTGTGTGAGTATTGTTGCTATTAAACCAGATTGCTAAAATGCGCAATTTTGATTGGAAAAAAGCTGTGCCATGTGTATAAAGATAGGTTTTTCCAGTTCAAAAACGCGTTCAAACTATTAGTCCTCCCGTAACCACGGTGCGGTGCTTGCAATAGCGCCAAAATATCGGAAATAAACAAAAGGAAGTTTGAACGCAATTTGAAACCCGAAATACCTACAAAATGTGTAATAGTAATCGCGACAGTTTAAATAAAATATTACCTTATTGGTTTTGTTAAGTTATTGCATCGCGATAGTTGTATTTATTTATCTTTAGGCATACTTATACTTATCTTATACTTCCCCGATCTTTTCTTCATTACAGATTTAACGCTGTTTTTCGGACAGTTTAAAATGTGGACCAAGAATTCTAGCGACGGTAAAAAAAGTTTGTGAGACTTTTTCGTAAAGTTGGATAGTCGAAGTGCCAAGTGCTCGCTATGCCTAAAAACATTGCTTATTAGCAACCGCTCCACTACAGGGTTAAAAGGGCATTTACAAAAAGTACACTGTATCAGTGTCATAAGTAATGTCAGTGGCAACAAAGCTAGTTCACCCAACAAAGATTTGGATAATGCAGATTCACAAGCTTCCACTGATGCTATACCAACTACTTGAATTTATCAATGGTTTATGAGTATTTAATGACCTTAAACCGACCAGTGTAGAGGCCGAAAGGGCATTCTCAGCAGCCGGCTACATTTATGCAGTTCTGTGCGAAGCAGGTTGGGAGATAAGACTATAGATAAAATTTGTTTTCTAAGGCCTTACTTTCAGAGAATTCAAAAACAGAAGTAGTCTCTTATCGTCAGACTTTAAACTGCTTAATTATTAAGGATTAACGAGCGGAGAGAAGATTATTTCAAAGCTTTTTTTGTTTGATACAAAAATACTATTGAAAATTAAAATAGTGTTATTGTTACGGTCCTTTTTTAAAAGAATGTTAATTAAGTTAATTTTAAAAGAATTTGTGAGACTGATTGCTACTAATTAGCCGTCCTATCATTAAACATAAGCGTAATTAATAAGATAGTGCTTACTTAGAAACATTATCTTAAATGTTATATGAATATAAGGTTATATGTTTGTTATTTAATTTTATGTTGATTATTTTGATCTCAAATTATTAAAAAACTAAAGCAAATTAATATAAGAAATGAGTGGAAGATTTCAAAGATTATCGTAAGAAGTACAAATTAATAAAAAAAGTCTTAAAATGTCGTCTTTTTATTTTCGTTCCACGTTTTGCTGGATCCGCGCTGGATCCAGCTGGATTCAGGTCAATTCAGCAAAAATTCCGCTGGATTGAAAACGCCGCTGGATTGCAATCCCTAGTTGTGGCGGACAAGAGACAATACTCATGTTTACCAGTAGCGCCTGCTACCGCTAGACCAACGAGGCAATCTGTGTTTGACAGATTTTGTTTTCAATTTTGTATTTTCATCATAGACAAATAGCCACTCGTGATTATTAAAGACTCTTTTAAAGAATACTCTTCGTTGTTAAATGGTTTAGTCCTAGATGCATTGGAACGAAGTTTATATTAGACATTCTCGGGCGATATTTAATTCTAAACCTCTACGAAACGTGTCAAATACAATTTACAGTCTTTATTTCCCCAGTTCTAAGTTTAGATACCTAGAATTAATGTTTCGTTGGTGACGGTGTGTTTCTGTTATCATGAATAAAGAATAATTAATTTACAAACAATATTGGTGCCCTTAATATATTTTGCCTGTTTAGTGATGATATTTGTTCTATTGTAGTTTACATTTTTAAATTAAATGAAAATACAAAAATAGTGGCCCATCGGCATCGGGAGCAGGGTCAAAGTTGCCAGTAGTCAGGACTCTAGAGAGACGAACTTCCTGACTATTCATATCGTGTCCAGGAGTATTGCTTTCTCAATCAAGCACTTGACCCAGCCGCGCAATGAGAACCTCCTGAGGTGTTGGTCGAGACTCTTTACTATTAGGTCATTGGTTGTAACGATTATTATTGGTACAATGTATGCAGAGTCTTCGTCCCACATATCGACTACCTGGTGTGCTAAGTCAAGATACTTGGTTTTTTATCTTGCTCAGCTTTCATGAGATTCTCGTCATAAGGGACAGCGATATCAACAATCATTGCAAGACGCTCTCGTCGATCTATCACCACAATGGCAATTCCGGAGATGGTGGGCATACCTGTTGTCTTGCTCTGGCTCTGATCTGCATAATTTAGTTACTGTGTTTAAGATCCATTCTTCTGGAGGTTTTCATTTGTTTTTTGATACTATTCAATCTTGACTGGAATTTTATATTTAATAAATGTAAAAAAAATTGAGCGTAAATTTTCGATGTGGCATTGACAGATGCCAGAGACATATTTCATTTGCAAAAGTTGCGAAACAAGTCCAAAAAAAAAAGAAAACTCTTCAGTCCTTATCATTAAAGGCCGTCGCGGTAGAATCTCGCTTCGTTCTGAAGGGTTTCTTTCAGCATTTGGCAATGTTAAAATCTAAACGTGAATTAAAATAAGGTTGTCCCAGCGTAAGTTACCCGAAGACAGATGATCTCCATATAAAAGCGCGCTGGAGATGGCATATATAAATGGTAGTTACACATTAAGTGCAATGTTACCGACATTGTGTACGACCCGAGCATCTCAGACAAATTGAGTTTTAACGGAGTTGCTTATTTAGGGATTAAAAAGGTTTTTTTTTCTGGAAATGTCGCTCTTGTGTAATCTGGCACAACTCTTTCGTTTGGTCCAGAGCTATGTCATTATCAGGGTGCGACAAGTTGTTGAATTGTTGGTGACTGCTCGTCACATTAAGAAATCGCATGCCGGTTGCAATGCGCTGTTGGCCATTCTGCAGCGAGAGTTTTGGAAATTGTCGGGAGCCGTTAGTAAGTTGAACCCCTTTTTGGACGATACGGGTCTTTTGCGTTTGGGGGACGGTTGAGGCACTCTAGCCTTCCTTATGGGGCCCGTGACCCCCTTTTGTTGCCTAAGGAGGGCCATTTGGTTAAATTGTTGTTGTTGTTTGTTGTTGCTGTGTTGTTGTTGTTTGGTTGTTGTTGTTGTTTGTTATTGTTTTGACCCGCCAGCCTGCCCCCATTGGGGGGGTATTTTTGAGGCCGCGGTGAAAGCGGCAAAGGGACTCTGGCGCAGATTGTTGGGAGACACCGTTCTCACCTTTGAGGAGTTAGCTACGGTAATTTGCCGCATTGAAGCTGTATTGAATTCGCGTCCATTGTGCCCGCTGTCTTCGGACCCGAACGACTTGGAGGCCCTAACCCTGGGCCATTTTTTGATCGGACAGCCACTTGTCGCCCTGCCCGAGTACCCTTTTGTCGATGTGAGCCAAAATCAGCTATCGCGGTTTCAGTTGGTGCAGCAGCTTGCTCAGAGTTTTGGAAGCGTTGGAGCTTGGAGTATTTGCACATCCTCCAGCAGCGCGTCAAGTGGACTGATAAAACGCATCCGCCCAAAATTGGAGACCTCGTCCTGATTAAGGATGCCAACCTTAAGCCTTTGTATTGGCGCCGGGGGCGCATTCTCAATTTGTTGGCTAGTACCGACGGGGTTCCTCGTTTTGCAGAGGTTTTGGTGGACGGATCGGTCGTGAAGAGAGCGGTCGCAACCTTGTCAAAATTGCCAATTGATTAGCGGATGGGAAGGTCTGTCCGGGAGGGGGGTAGATGTTTCGTCCCGTTTGAATTGTTTACTCTGTGCGCCTACGTTTCTAGACGTGTAGCAGAGTGAGAACTGTCACTTGTCAGTTTGACTTTGACACTTTGGTTTGGTCTTTGAAAAATGAAGGATCGTCGTTTTGCTTTGCGACCTTTTGTGTTTAATTAATCCTTTTGAATCGATCCGTTTGTGGACAATTTGTCGTGATCCAATTGTTTGTTTGTAAATAACCCCTTTTGACGAAATAGAACGGGTTTTATTTTGGTATGTGAGTGAAATAGTTTGATGTGATGGTGACCATTGGGACCGCGTGCTGTGAAAACCACTAGCGTATTGTAGCGGTCAGGTATCCTGGAATACTTAACAGCTTCACTACACAATACAATATACACTCATTTACATACATAAATCCAGGTAGGCTCCAGAACCGGTTTCTTCGACCAGGTGAGTCTTTTGAATATTTGTATTAATCAGCTCCCCGCACGCCGGACAGTTCGCTGAGCCACTCTTGTTCCAGGGCCCTACTACATGCTTCCACTGCGCTAATGAAATCCTATGGTCGGGGCCTTGGCCTGGCGTTGAACAATATATGTTACCGGAAATGTATGAAATCTAGGAATTGTATACATTACCTAGGAAATTTATACAATTCCGAAGCTATTTAGGAAATCTATAAACTATTGTATTAAAAATTATTTAATACATACATATCCTGGGAAATGTATACATTTCGTAGGAATTGTATATAATTCCAATATCGTATAAGGAAATGTATAAAAAGCGCCATAATAAATTGTTTTCGAATCTTTTTCCAAGCTAGGCGACGGAGCCCCGCTACGCGGGGCTCCTACTTCTGCGTGGTTTATAAAAAAATAACCATGAAGGTACCTAACTAACCTAACCTATCCAAGTCGGGGTGCCTTAAAGTCCCGATTGCATCCAGTTTCTCCTAATATAACTACCGTTACACACCCAATGTCGATGGCAAATGATGTTATGGCATATGATATTAGGGCAAATAAAGTTCGGGCAAACAGCGGTATACCGTTTTACATTTCCGATTGCTATTTAGGAAATGTATAGATTTACTAGGAAATGTGTCTAATAAAATCAACCGACGAAAAAAAACGGAGGAGGTTCTCAATTCGCGCGTATTTTTTTTTTTTTTTTACGTATGACCACGCATAACTTTTTACATAGTGACCCGATTGTGACAATTCTTCTTCTATTGGAAAGAGTATACACCCAAGGTGGTCCCATATAAATTTGGAAAACAAAATCGAACCCTAAGGGTCGGAAAACAGGGGATGATTGATTGTTCACTCACTGATTGTAATGTTTTTTTTTAGTAGGACATCTCGTAGTTAATCTGAAAATATTCTTTCTACTTAAACGGATTGTGGCCCGGCGAGTTCTAAAAAGTTACCTTTTTAGGCCTCCAGCCGGTGATTGTAATGTATAAACACGCATAACTTTATACAGAGTAGTCCGATTTTGATAATTCTTTTTGTTTTGGATAGGGTATACCTGGCCAAGTATTATTAGTACATTAAAGCCACAAAAAAATATAAAATAAAAACTTTTTAACAAAAAATTAAACCGCCGAAAAACTGAAAAGCATAAAATCATAAACCTTGAAATTTTGAGTCGGCGCTGAAAAATCAATGAACAAGGATCACTCAAAGCGCCGACTCATAATTTTAAGGTTTAATTTTTTGTTAAAAAGTTTTTTATTTCACACATTTCCGGGCGATTTTAGGAATTACATACATTTCCTGGGAATTGTATACAATGACGGATTACATACATTTCCGTTAACATATATATTTAGTGATATTTATTTTAGAAGTATTTATGTATGTTTGTATGTATGTATATTTTTATTTTGTATGTTTATATTTAAATTATAGTATTCTTTTTCTTCTACAGGTGAGTCTTGTACACGTTGTCTATATCTCTTTGTATATTCTCTCCTATTGCAGGTATGCTGGAAGAGATTTCAATAGAAATAAGCATTACCTTTGTACATATTTTTCTGTTCCTTTCTTTTTGTCTATTTATATGTGTGTATAAATGGTTAAATAAATAAATAAAATAAATAAATAAGATAATCAAACTTATTTTGTGCTACAATATTACCTACAATTAATAAAAAATATTTTTCAATGTTCTATTTCACCTGAGATAATATCAAACAATTCTTGGTGGACTATATCAGACAGTAATATCAAGGATGAAGGTATCACACAAACATAACCTAACTCAAATATTTAACTCAAATTAACACTCAGCAGAACTACTAGAAACTACACGCTTGACAAAGCCACTTAATATTCCACAATAATCACACAACGCCATCTAGTCCCAAGCTAAGCAGAGCTTGTGTTATGGGTACTAGACAACTGATAAACATACTTATATATTTCTAAATACATACATATTATAGATAAATTACACCCAGACACAGAACAAATGATCGTGCTCATCACACAAACATTTGTCCTAGGTGGGAACCGAACCCACGACCTCCGGCATAGCAGTCAGGGTCACTAACCACTAGACCAACAGGCCTGTCAAACTTATGCGACCGTCAAGGGATTTAACTGAAATAGGATACCATTCGCATTTGAAGTTTCTAGAAACGTGATCTCTAAGCTTGTGGATAATACTCGTTTCTGAGTTGTTAATAGTAGCAATTGAAATATCCATAGGAACCTACACATTGCTGACGCGTTAAAATGAATAAAGACGCCATTCGTTCTGGAATTTTCGAGAAACGTGATCTCAAAGCTAATGGATAATACTAATTTCTGTATAGTTGGGAGGAATATAGTCCGTGTGGTGCCGGACGTAGAGTCCATGTAGTGCCAGGCGTAAACAGTAACATCACTCCATTTATTCCCGTGGGTGTCGTAAAAGGCGACTAATGGACTTACAAGAGCATGGGCAGCACAGTCCCTATGCATTTTACTACCATACTGCGATTGCTAACCTCTTTGCCAAGCGTGGCAAATATGGTAAAACAGTGGATGTCTTACGGCTGAAATGATAATGATGAATCGGAATATCCATAGGAACCTATTCGAGGCTGATGTATTTTAATGAACACATATGCTAATCCCGCAAAATTATATGATAATTCTATACTTTGCTACCTAAATGAAATTAAAATGATAATTTTTTTTAAATATTTGTCCCCAAGAAAGGGACAGAGGATAGTCTATACATATTATAAATTATCACATTTTTGCATGTTTGTCTTTTTTTTGAATGGGAAATCATCAGCTATGTCTTCTCCCACTCTGGGCAGAGCGGGAGGTCGTGTCAGACTTTTACCGACTTAAACCCACCCGTGTTCCTTCAGTTACCCATATGCCAGGGCCACGGTATCTCTTTCGAACAAATCTGCTGACATCTCTTTGAGGCGCACGTGGAACAATACGCGCCGTCGACACTAGTCCGCAATAGACTCCCGACGCCCGGGGCGTCTCCTCCGGCGGCGGCTAGGGACGTGAGGGCGCAGAGACTGCCACTCCCTCACGCGCCCCGCCTCCTCCTTCGCGATGTTTGTCTGCGTTATCGGTGACCCTGGCACATGGGCAACTGAAGGAACACGGGTGGGTTTTAGTCAGTAAAAGTCTGACATGCCCGTTCCACTCCACCCAGAGTGGGAGAAGTCATTTGATGATTTCCAATCCAAAAAAAAAACCGTGTTGTTCTTCTTAACTACGCAAAGAATAAGTACAATAACCTAGGCGGTCAAAATGTATAGAAGAGTATATTTTATTTCTAATAATAGTCAACAAATTTTAACGCCACTACATTCAAAATGATGTCCTGAATTCATGGTTTAATAATAATAAACTTTACAATATAATAAAGTAATCTCTATATTTTGTCCAGTCGTACAAGCTATGCGAACCAAGGGCGGGTCCCTAGTTAATAGAATAAACAAAACTTTGAACCTTGAGGGGCCTACAACTTATTTATGCGAACGTGACGGCACATTGGATTCGGGGCCAATATTGGACACCAGTATTTTACAATACTGGTAAGCCTTTAGATTAAGCCTTTGATATGCCCAGTAAATACAAAATAATGGGTTTGTTTAAGTAAAAGGTACAAATTATGTTGGGAATAATAATTATGGAGCGTCGCCCAACCACTGAAAATAAAGTGAATTGTAATTTTCTTTTGACATTTTGTTCCGCCTATGGTTTACGTGCCAGACATAATTGTCTGGGCACAAAGTCAAAATTATCACATAATTCTCACGGTTTTGCATTTATGCTTTGAAGAGGCAATTACATTTCTTAATTCTTTTGGAGACAAAACATATGCTAGTTTTTTTTTATATTTTTTCGTAGTAAACCCTTGAACATAGTGATTCAGTTTTACTATTAAAGTTTTTTGAATGTAATCATCATCATTCTACTGCCCAGTATGATGCGTAGAGCAATAATCACTACCATTGCCGATGACTACCTTAACCCCTCCCGACCATATCCGGCTCGAAGTACCATGAACAAAATTTTAGGAGCCGGTGTTATTTTCGCATCAACCTATGATGCGGAAAATCGATTTAACAAAGTCTTCACAGCTTCCCACACAAAAATAAAGAAGAAATAAATTGAAATACAAAAGAAATTATAAAGCCTTTTAACGAGGTTAGTTTATTTATTTGTTTTTGTTTTGTTTAAATTGGATTTCGGCGTTAAGTTTCGAGAATTAAAAAAAAATCTTGTCAAAAAGTGCCCACCATGCAGTTATTATTTACATATAAATAGTCCAATCTCAAAGGTGACTAACTATCAACACAGGAGATATTATAGTGCACAAGTGTGTGCGCAGACACAGGGGCACCCACTCTCATAGTCCGATGGGACGGCAATGCGACACGACCTGAGAGAGGTCAGGCGCAGGATCATTGACTTGACGTGCTTTTCGAGGCATGGGGTGTCACACTACCAACTTACAAATTCCGGGCTGTTACTAAAAAAATTTTAATGGAAAAACCCAATAACAGTTTCCTCAACCTAGGAATCGAACCCAGGACCCCAAGCTCAGCAGTCGCGCTTGCAACACGAGACCAACGTTAAATCACATTATGCCAAGGACGGCACAATTCCAAATCCGTCGCAATCTCAATCTCATTAGTTTAACTTAATGTCGTCACCGGATCCATCCCGTTTGAAGTTACCGTCATATTACTTTTAAGATTGCAGCGCGACACGTTTTCTTTTATGGTATTTTGTTGTAACATAAGTAGAGGTTGCAATTTATTGCTACTTGTAGGAATAAAAATTTCGTATTGTGAGTGAAATAATTTTTTTTTATAAAATTCGGCAGTTTTATTTATTTATTTAAACTACTCGCACACAAAAAGGTCCAAAGGCAGACTTAATGCCTTAAGCATTCTCTACCAGTCAACCAAGGGTGGTGAAGAGATTAAATAACAGGTGCTTTGGTTGAGAGGAACAGTGATTGAAATATTATTAAAACTACAATAATCAAATTGAATTATAAATAACTAGCTTTTGCCAGCGGCTTCGCCCGCGTGGAGGTCGGAAATTATCCCGCGGGAACATACTACCGGGATAAAAAGTAGCCTATGTCCTTTCTCAGGCTCTAAACTATCTGTGTACCAAATTTCATTTAAATCGGTTCAGTAGTTTTAGCAGGAAAGCGAGACAGACAGACAGACAGAGTTACTTTTGCATTTATAATATTAGTTTAGATAGTTTAGATAAGGGAACAGTAGTATACAAATAGACCAAAACTAATAATGCACATACACAAATACATATTTACATTATTTACACTTTTAGCAGCACCCTTTAAGAATTCAAATTATTATAAGTCCAAAATAAAAAAATAAAAACACAATCACTTTTCTCTATCAGACCTGTTTCCTGTCAGTTTGTTTTTATTCCTACAAAACAAGCTAATCATAATAATTTCAATAATAATGTCTTGTAAATTAAAGTAATAATAAAACTTCTAATTTATTATGAGCAGAATTAATGGCACGTTTAAGGCCGTCATTTTATCAATGAAACTTTACGCGATCATCACATCTAAGCCGTATTCAAGAGCTTTCAGTGTCATTAATATTGTGAATTACTGACACCACTGACTTCTGACTTAACTTCTCTAACGTGGTTTAGATATTATATTGATCGCGTTTAGTTCCATTAGACGCTACTGATGAAATTGGTCTTTAGACGTAAGATGTTTGATCTATGATCTGATTTGACTGTCACTACTCGTTTAAACTTTATTTTATTTGGTTTGTTAAATATTTTTTTTTATTTGATTTCGCAGATTGTCGGGTGTACTAATAATATTTGGTCAAACATGTTCAGATTTTAATATTTTGATCTAACAAAAGTATCAATCATTATTTTGTCACTTTGAGATCATAACACAGTTTACTTAACATAATTTAAGTAACGATATTAATAAATCTATGTATTTTACCTACATAGCAACATAATACATACATAAGTACATAAACTCACGCAGACATACTCCTTACATAGTCCTTTTGCCTCGTTTAAGTTCATACATCTGGTCATACACACACGCCGGTTGCCAGTACTACGCACCTGACCCTTTCGAAGAACAAAAACAAGCTATGCAATAATAATAAAAAAAAGGAATGCCTAAATTATGAATATACGTTGTTGCAAATATCTACAGATTTCTATATATTTACATCGTTAGTAAAGTTTAAAGTAATTATGCTGATGATTCGCCCGCGTTTCTTTTTTTCATGCCATGGTTTTTTTCACTCCCAGTTAATTAAAAAGCTTGTCTCGCACCTGCGTCCTGTTTGCGTAACACAGTTTCGATTACAAACCGAAAAGTTTGAAAGACATTCCTAATCCATCATAATTTGCCTAACCTTCGTCCTCTGTAGATATTTGTTGACCGTTCTGAGATGCCTATTGATAGCAAAATTAAATGTGATGTTAAACTTTTGTGACTTTATAATAACTAGTGATCGCCCATTGGTCGAAATTCGACCGTACTTCTTTGAACAGAAATATATTATTCAATGAAAAAAACATATATAATAATAAATATAAAAAAATATGTTTATATTTGACATTCAGTAACACTATAGATAAATAATATTAAAAACAAATATTCTCGATATGATCATAGATTTAAAAAATGAAATAGGTTATTATATCTATAAAATTAATTTATTACCTATGGTTATACTTGACATTCAGTAATAGTTAGGGAGCTGGCGAGCAAAATTTCGATATGATCAGCACACAAGGCAGACGTTATTAATAGTGATAATTATACCCTAAGAAACATCAAGGACCTCGTCTGCCACCATGGTGGCGCTGCGTTGTAAATTTACAGCGTTTCAACAATGTTTAAAAAAAAAGGTGTGCTATATTATGCGCTCACGTCTGCCTCTGGGGCTGATGATCACAGTCATCCTAGAAACACAAAGAATCGAAAAGGCAGACAACCAGGGCTCTGATTTTTGTAGTATTCATTTTTTACATTTATTTTTATGATAAAAAAAAACTGTATATGAAGTGCACACTTGGCAGATTTGAATTGTTCGATTAAAAACAATGAGAAGAACCACGGAAAAATAGTCTGCCAACATGTTACCTCTGCGTTGTCTATTGACAGTGCTCCAAAAATGTAAAAAAGGTGTGCTATATTATGCGCACACGTTTACCTCTTGGACTGATGTTTGAATTCCTTATGAAAACCAAGAAAATCGATGAGACAGACGTTCAGGCCTCTGATATTCCAAAGGACCATTAGATTTTTTTTTCAACCCGACGCTCGTGCCAAACCAAGCAGGTATATAATATCCCCATAGTTCCTTTCGTGGTGTTTCTCTTTTATTTGGGAATATGAGTGAGAACGGTATAACTCAGTTCCGACCTTTTCCGTATTGTGAAACTAAATGTATAGAGCGTATATCTATATACAGCCTCCCCTTTTATTTCGCACGCTTTTCCTCTCTCTCGCTCTCAGGCACTTTCACACGTCTTGGTTCAAAATCTACGTATTTTACACAAATGTGATTAAAAAAAAGTTAAAGACCTAGTTCCTATCCAGATCCTAATCCTATTCAGATTACAATGTAGCAAGCAATTAAAAAAAAAACTCTGTTTAAAGTTCCGAGCGCATTTCGTTTCTGGTTGGCATTGAGAAAAAATATCATTGCATAGATTTCAGCTCCAGAAGTTTAATCGTAACCGTGAGTTTAGAGGATAATATTAAACAAAATTATAAGAATAAAACTATAAATAATAACAATAATCCCATGAAATACCCGCTGTCCCTTGATTCCGTAAATTACAAACAGTTATACAGCTGAAAATCAGTGAGCAAAGAGTCTGCCACATGTTTTTTTCGAATCCACAGAGTCATAGTGAATCGAATGGGCGCAATGAGAACCGCGTGCAAATAACTTAGTAGAGCTTTTTTTAATATTTTTACAACTCCGTCCCATGATAATGCAAAGTCCTGAATGTCTGCCTCTTCGATTTTCTTCGTTTCCAAGATGATTGTGACCATGAACTCCAGAGGCATACATGCGCAAATGATTTAATACCCCGATTTTTTAAGCAACTTCAATCCGCTGTAACGCGAAAACGCAGCGACATAGGACCTTAATTGATTGGACCAAATCGATTCGTAATGATTTAAACTGCAATCCACCTCGACGTGAAACGTGTGCAAATCATATACCGAAATGCTCGCCAGCTCCCTAACTATAAGACTATAGACAAAATAAAGACAGATATTGTCAATTGGACCATAAACAAAAGAATATCTATGCATGTCTGTATTAAATACACGGTAATGAATAGTAGTGTGTGTAACGTGTTATTTATTGAAAATAATATATGTTTACGCATAATTTCAGAAAAATATTAGCATTCGTCACTTCTTCTCTGTATGAACTATAAGTGTGCGAAATTTCATACTACTCCGTCAGCCCAATTTTCGTAAAAAGGGATCCAAAGTTTTCGCTTCACGTATT
Source organism: Aporophyla lueneburgensis (assembly GCA_932294355.1). Taxonomy (NCBI): domain Eukaryota; kingdom Metazoa; phylum Arthropoda; class Insecta; order Lepidoptera; family Noctuidae; genus Aporophyla; species Aporophyla lueneburgensis. The sequence continues at coordinate 6,254,033 of OW028758.1, read as the reverse complement.
AATATATAGATAAATATCTTAAGACAACCAACACACCGTTATCTGATCCCAAATTAGGCAGAGCCTGTACTATGGCAACCAGACAACTGATAAACATACTTATATATTTCTAGACACAAAACAAATAATTGAGCTCATCACACAAAGATTTGGTCCTGGGTGGGAATCGAACCCACAACCTCAGTCTTAGCAGTCAGGGTCACTAACCACTAGACTAACAGGCCAGTCAATTATATCAAGTACATTTATTCGTTTGCCCTTTTCCTTCCCAACTTTGGTTGGGTCGGGTTCCAGTCTAAGCGAATTCAGCTGAATTTTACTTGCAGCGACTGCCTATCTGACCTCCATAACCCAGTCACTAACACGATAACACGATACCCCGTGATGAGACTGGTAGTCAGACTTTCAGGCTTCTGACGACCACAAAGGTCCACCAATGACAGCCGGTATCAACCATTTTTTAAACTAGATTGACGACTAAAAGAGTTGAGAAACACTACTACTTACGGAAATCAAATCATTTCAAAATCAAAACCCCAAGTCATTTATTACAAACTAGGCTGAGAGTCCGCACTTTCGATTGCGGACTCCCGGCCACCGTAGGCGCGAGCTTGCGGGCAGCGAGCAATGGGTAGCTCGCCGCCCGGTAAGCACCAAGCTCGGGTCGACGGCGCGTAGTGTTCCACGCGCGCCTCAAAGAGATGTCAGCAGCAGTGGAGGGGTCTACTAGGACCGATGCCTGCCGGGGTCGCGTGATTGTTCGAAAGAGATACCGTGACCCTGGCACATGTCCAAACGCCTCCTGCCGGAGGCTCTACACGGGGGTCGTGCGGTCAATGGCCCTCTACGGGGCACCGGTGTGGGCGCCCTCGTTGAGGCTGCGCCCAGGGCGCCGGTTGAGTGCGGCCCAGAGGGTCATGGCCATCCGATTTATTCCGAGGATACCGCACGATCTCGTGCGAGGCAGCGAGCCTCCTTGCCGGAGTGCCGCCATGGGATCTGGAGGCAAAGGTCCTCGCGCACATGTGGGAGTGGCGCGAGGAGGCGAAACGCCGGGGCGAAACTCCGCTGGCGCGACAAATCGCGGCACGGCGGACAGAGCTCCGGTGTGATCTCATGGCGACATGGCGGGTACGATTGTCGCAACCCAGTGCTGGGCACGCCACAATTGCGGCGGTAAGTTCCCTCTTTGAGGAGTGGATAGAGAGGCGCCACGGCGTCCTCACCTTCCGCCTGACGCAGGTTCTCACCGGGCATGGGTGCTTCGGTGGGTTCCTGTTCAGGATAAAGCGGGAGGATACGTCCGGGTGTTTCCATTGCGAGGATCGTTTGGAGGACACGGTGGAGCATACGGTGGAGGTGTGCCCAGCCTGGGCGGGGCACCGCCGTGTCCTCGTGGAGGCGATCGGCGGTGGCGACCTCTCGCGTCCGGCCCTGGTGCGAGCCATGGTACGGAGCGAGAGGGAATGGGAAGCCGTCACCTCCTTCTGCGAAGCAGTAATGCTCGCGAAGGAGGAGGTGGGGCGCGTGAGGGAGTGGTAGTCTCTGCGCCCTCACGTCCCTAGCCGCCGCAGGAGGAGACGCCCCGGGCGTCGGGAGTCGATTGCGGACTCCCGGCCACCGTAGGCGCGAGCTTGCGGGTGGCGAGCAATGGGTAGCTCGCCGCCCGGTAAGGACCAAGCTCGGGTCGACGGCGCGCGGTGTTCCACGTGCGCCTCAAAGAGATGTCAGCAGCAGTGTAGGGGTCTACTAGGACCGATGCCTGCCGGGGTCGCGTGATTGTTCGAAAGAGATACCGTGACCCTGGCACATGGGCAACTGATGGAACACGGGTGGGTTTTAGTCAGTAAAAGTCTGACACGCCCTCCCGCTCCGCCCAGAGCGGGAGAAGTCATTTGATGATTTCCCATCCTGAAAAAAAAAAAAACCCTGGCACATGGGCAACTGATGGAACACGGGTGGGTTTTAGTCACTAAAAGTCTGACACGCCCTCCCGCTCCGCCCAGAGCGGGAGAAGTCATTTGATGATTTCCCGTCCTGAAAAAAAAAAGAGTCCTCACTTTTTGAACGTCAAAATTACATAAGACAGTCCCCAAAACGCCCGCCCTTCACTTTTGACGCGTCACCGCACTTTACGAGACACGGGTGTTGGTATGTAAAGATGGTCGCCCATTCATGGATCAACCGTGGCAAGCGTTGCTTACCTTTGCATATGTGATACGGAACTACTCCACAGATTTTTTAGCTAAAATTGTGAATAATGTAAAAATGATAATCTTGAAAATAATCAAGTCGACTCAGCACAGGGTGATACGTCATAATGATTGCTGGAACGTCGAGTAAATAATTTCGAGTCGGAAACAAGGCCAGGCGGGGTTTATTGCTCATTTACATTTAATTTTTATGTACCGACGTGACACCGTTGGGAATGTAGGGAGACTCCGAATTAAGCTTGATTGTGCTCTTAATTTGTTCTGACATTTCCTAAATATGTTGGTGTTTGTATTCTTCAAAGAATTCTTGTGTTTTGGTAACATCACAAAGACTGTTATGCAACCTCCCCAATGCTTTAACGGTACAAAAAGATTTGGTTAATTCCACCTCGACTATATCACAAAAGGGTTTATATTGTTTATTTTTAACACATATTTTAAATGTAAAAAAAAAAAAAAAATAATTAAGAAAATATGGATGTCGCTACCTTTCACGATCCATCTGATGAAATTCATGGTCACCCCAACAGTCGTTCTAGATAAATTCGCGACAACTCAATAATTTTCTTATTGACTAGGAGACTCATAATTAAGTCAGAAATGTTTTATATTAAATATTCGGGTTTTCAGCCGTAAATACAGGTCTTAAAAATCTGTTTACGTTTAAACTTCAAGATTTCGTTTACGTTTTGTCTTGAAGATTCCGTTTACGTTTCATGTTTATTGGGCATTTTAGTAATGATAAATGATCATGATAGAGGTCACAGTCTCTTTTAAAGTCCAGACATAATCTTGGTCAGGTCATGTGAAGACCATGTGAATTGGTGTCTGAAATGGTCTTTTGGAAAGAACCACATACATTGAGTGGCCCCGTCCAGACACCCATTTGTCACTAATCGTGCAGCCCAACTCAGAACTTAAGGAGCTAAACGATTTCAATAAATAGCAAAGAAAGGACATTTGTTTAGGCCGCTTAAATTACTCAAACTGCCATTCCATGATTAAAATTAAATGAGAAAAAAAACACCCACTTGTTTTCACATTCACAACGAATAAAACAGTACCGTAGTAGCCTCGGCTTATTTTAATTCCTGAATTGTTATTTTATTTTTGTTTGATTGCAGACGCTTTTAATGTGCACGTATTTTTACATCTTTCTCACATTGATAATTTCAACAAATGATGTACCTAATCAGCTTTTTGTAACAACATTATTGGTTGAAAAGAGTGTCCATGGAGTACATATTATAACTGTAATTTGAAACCATTTGTTCGACGCCAGGCCAAGGCCCTGGCCATAGGATTTACAATAGCGCAGTGGGAGCTGGTGGTGGGGCCCTGGAGCAAGAGTGGCGTAGCGAACTGTCCGCCGTGCGCGGAGCTGATTAATACAATATTCAAAAGACTCACCTGGTTGAAGAAAACTGCTTCTGGAGCCTACCTGGATTTATGTATGTAAATAAGTGTATATTGTATTGTGTAGTGACTCTGTCAGTAATCCAGGATACAATCCACCGCTCCAATACGCCCTGCTACCAAAGCATGCGGTCAATGGGTCACTATAACCTCAAATTATTTCAATCAAACAAACTGAATCCGTATTAATTCGTCAAAAGGGGTTGGTTACACAAACAAACAATTGGATCACGACAAATTGTCCACAAAACGATCGGTTCAAACGGATTACTTTACAAAAGGGATTAATTCAACAACACGGGTCGCACAAGCCAATAGGACCGCCATTTTTTTCAAAGACCAAACCAAAAGTGTCAAAGTCAAACTGACGATGACAGTTCTCACTCTGTTACACGTCTAGAAACGTAGGCGCACAGATAAAACAAGTCAAACGGGACGGAACACCATTATAATATACAATTATTTAAAAAAAAAATAACCATGGTATTTCTCACCGGCTTTTCTCCATAGGAATCAACAAATTGGAACCATACACCTAGCTTTTGACTTTTCATAAGTGCCCATGTAGGCTTATGTGAAATAAAATATTTCGATTTTTTGATTCTGAATCAAAGAGAGAGCATGAGATAGTATGACAAAATAAACAAAGATTTTTTAAATGTTAAACAAATTCATAGAAACATCAAAATAATGTCATTTTTTGTCTGCCGGGGTCGCGTGATTGTTCGAAAGAGATACCGTGACCCTGGCACATGGGCAACTGATGGAACACGGGTGGGTTTTAGTCAGTAAAAGTCTGACACGCCCTCCCGCTCCGCCCAGAGCGGGAGAAGTCATTTGATGATTTCCCATCCTGAAAAAAAAAAAAAAAAAAAAAAAATGTCATTTTTGTCAAGGACCGATAGGTGTGAAAATGGGTGCTTCTTCGAAGTTTATGATTCACATTTTTCTTTGATGTGCTGAATGTTAATAATATTTCATTTCTCCTCACGGTTACATGTTTTTTAACCGACGACAAAAACGGAGGAGGTTCTCAATTCGACGCGTATATTTTTTTTTTTTTTTTTTTTTATGTATGACTACGCATAACTTTTTACATAGTGGTCCGATTGTGATAATTCTTTTTTTTATTGCATAGGGTATGCTTTGCCAAGTATTATTAGTACATTAATGCCACAAAAAAATATATAAAATAAAAACTTTTTAACAAAAAAATAATCCGCCGAAAAAACTGAAAAACAAACAATAATAAACCTTAAAATTTTGAGTCGGCGCTGAAAAATCAATGAACGAAGATCACTCAAAGCGCCGCCGACTCATAATTTTAAGGTTTATTATTTTTCGCTTTTCAGTTTTTTCGGCGGTTTAATTTTTGTGTCAAACGATATTTTAAGGCTTTTAATTGACGGATTTTCGAATGCGTTAAACATTGTATTTATCATGATAACAGAAAAGTGCCCTCAGTGTTGAAATAGATAGATGAATAATGTATGTACGTATCTATGGTACAGTACTGAATAAGAAACTGCGTTTGAATCATCATCATCAGCCAATAGCAGTCCACTGCTGGACAGAAGCCTCTCCAATTACACGCCATTCAGCTCATCATCATCATCATCATCATCATTTCAGCCGAAAGACATCCACTGCTGGACATAGGCCTCCCCCAAGCACCGCCACTTCGATCTGTTCTGTGCCTCCCGCATCCAACGCATTCCTGCGGCCTTCACCAGGTCATCGGTCCATCTTGTGGGAGGCCTTCCAATGCTCCATCTTCCAGTACGCGGTCGCCACTCCAGAACCTTCCGGCCCCAGCGGCCATCCGTTCGCGAGCAATGTGCCCTACCCACTGCCACTTAAGTTTGGCAATTCTTCGGGCTATGTCGGTAACCTTGGTTCTCCTACGGATCTCTTCATTTCTGATTCGATCGCGTAGGGAAACTCCAAGCATAGCCCTCTCCATTGCTCTTTGGGTGACTTTGAGCCTTCTTATGAGGCCAATTGTGAGCGACAACGTCTCGGTGCCATATGTCATCACTGGCAACACACACTGGTCAAAGACTTTTGTCTTGAGACACTGCGGTAAGTGGGACGAGAAGATATTGCGTAGCTTCCCGAACGCTGCCCATTCATCATCGATCGATCCATTCAGCTCGATTGTCGGCAACTCTCATCCAGCTGCTAGCCAGCCACTCTGCGAAGATCTTCGCTCTACGTAATCTGAGGCGTCATTCCTTACGTTTGTCGATTCGCGGTCTCCACTCAAGAATACTTCTACCCCAACGATCATCGGTTCCTACGGCTAATGTGACCGGCTCATTGCCACTTCAACTTGCATGAGCAATGTCGATAATTGATCCTAATCTTATGATGAGACGTGACAATTTTTCATCTTTTCATGTTGAGTACATTACATCACGCGGCCTAAAAAATGATAAAACCATTTTTGCACAGGCAACACACTCAACTTATAAATGGCAACACCACGCGGGAACTTTTCGGGTAATGTAATTTATCACTTAGATTTATTGTGTGATCGTCCTGACAGATGAGGCATAGTCAAAATGAATTTTATGCGGCCCCGTACAGATTGGAAGAATTTATTGAGTTTGGGTAAATAAATTACGCCTATTTTAGCTGCTATGGTTTTGATCAATTTTTCATTTTATTTTCCTTTTAGTTCCAATGCTTGAGAGGATGATGACGGACAGATGATTTTAATTCTGTAAGTAGGTTTTGTACAAACACTTTTAAATGTCAATCATTTTTGTAACTAGATGTGGTTAGCTTTTCCTATACGACGACTCTGTGAAGAAAGGGCTAAATTCACTCAGAGGTCACAGTATCTAATTCCAGACATAATATTGATCAGATTATGTAGATTGGTGTCTTAAGTTGTCTATTGAAGAACCGTATGAGAGTAGCATCAGCATATAAGCCACACACACACACTAAATGAACTTCCTCGCTATAAAGAGATTTGAATTTTAACGCCAATGTGGACGGTTAATAGGATTTTTTCTTGTTAAGTTAACCAACCTTTTAATGGATGTTGATTTAGGCCCAAAATGTATTATGGTAAACAACTTTGGTATAATTAAAGCTTGTCTAAAGTAACCCAATTAAAAGTAAAATGATATTTTCTTTTTGTTTTTACTACCAAGTGTACAATCTACACAAAAACAACTTTTCGTGCAATCCTAGCAAATTAATTCCGTAGGGTTGTCCGTAAAAGGTTTCAGGCCTAAAAATAAGTAAATATTTACTAAGTCCCACAAAAAGGTTTGAGCGGAATTCCATTCAGAGAGTGTTCTTCTACCGACAATGTATGACTCACACTTGACTTTTACACCGTTTGCACACTTTGAACGTATTTTTGTATTTGAATCTCGAACCTTGAGTTTAAAGCAAATAACTTTAAGGATATTCATCAAAATTGCGTTCTAAATAGTAGTAATAGTAGTAGTAGTAATAGTAGTCTTGGAAAAGGAGTGAAAGTGGATTCAATTTTATAAAAACTGAATTGGCTGAAATTGCCCTGAAGATAGTTTCCTCTATCTGACTGCTTAAATACATCTTGTCTTGTTTAATAGCTATTTTTTTATGAAGAAAAACTTAGTACCCTATGTATCTATACATACTGTAGCGAAACGGCTAAAGAAAACACCAATTCACACCACTTTTATAATTTTGAAAATAAAAATACAACAATACTCGTAATATAAAAAATAAAAAAACAAGTATATGGTTAACTGCAGATTTGAGAAATATATGGTTTTTTTAAAAGAGGGACGAGTCAAACTTAGTGGTTAACCAGATATAACGGAAATTATCTTCGCGCACGACCTATCCCCAATACGATTGCAATCGATTAAAATATAGGCCCATGCACGTCGATTTATAGGTTCCTTTTTGGAACGTATACTAAGTTAAACCGTGAAATACACGGTACATCAGGATGCGTAATTAGGAATCAAAATAGAAAATGATTAAATACGAAAATAGGTAATGTAAAAAGGTTCTTTATAACCAGCCGGCTGCAATAATCCAGAAGGACACCGTCAGTACAGCGTATAGCGACGGCAGTAAGTTGCCGTCTATGAAGGCGTCAGGCTCTGTGACAGGTGACAAATATCCGCAACGAGAATGATGATCCAACACGTCGCTGACCTCACATTAACCCGACGGCTGGTAGCCCGTCGGGGCGAAGCCGAAATTCGGCTTGTATGGTCGTCGTCAGTTGTACGGAAGGGGTGTTTCACTAATAGAAGCTTCTTCTGCCATGTTTTATAACTCAAAAGAAAAATCAGGGATAAATGACAAGTCTGCTGAACCTAGCTGGAAAGCGTTAGATACCGGGTAGTAAGATCGATAGGGAAATAGGACGACAAATAAACGACGAAGGAAACAGCTGGGCTAAGAATAAAAAAAGGAAATAGACACTAACTGCAGCGTAAATTCGCTGTGGACGAAACTTTTTGGTTTCTAAATCAACCTTTTTTTAGAAACACTGGCCTTTAAATTTTTTGTTCTATTTCAAATTTCGATCCTGTAAAATCTTACGCCAAAATTTTTTCTTGTCAACCAGCAGACTGCAGATGGGAGCCGAACGTTTCACATCATTATTTTTATTTTCGGAACCCCTAAGTTTAAATTATCAATTTTAGCCCTAAAATTTTATAACTAAACCTACGTGTGTCTATCTGTGCTACTTTTAAAATTGCTCATATCGATAAAGTTCTGTGTGCAACTCTTCCATTCAACTGGTACGTATTACGTCTTTTCTTTTCCCTTTACTATTCTAATCTGCACCCCTAGCCAAATTGATAATCTGCAATCGTTAACGCTATTCGCTCAACGTTAAGTCACGTGGTTAGAACAAACGAATAGAAAATTCGTAGCCAAGTTCACATCGTTCAAAATGATAGAATGATTTTTATCGTTTCTACAATGTTCAACGCTACATGCTTTGTTATAATGTGTCGTTTTTCTAAAGATATTGTAGAACGAGCGGCCGACTGAGGCGCATCAACATGGCTACCAACTTATCGTTTTCTACAATTGCTGACACCGAGGCGTTACCGATTGGAGAATGGAATTCGACACGAAACGTTTGTAACATGGCTAGGGGGGCTGTTCTACCAGCGATTCTCGCTAGCTATATCGAAGATTCTGCTTGTAACCTTGGTCTGATCGTTCTGTTTATTTGTCTTTAGACGACGACCATACAAGCCGAATTTCGGCTTTTCCCCCCGACGGGCTATCAGCCGTCGGATTAAACTGAGGTCAGCGGCGTGTTGCGGACGTTTGCCACCGACGCAGAGCCAGACGCCCTCATAGACGGCTGCTTGCTGCCATCGCTGCACGCAGCACTGACAGTGTCCTTCTGGATAGTTACGCCCGGCTGGTTATAAGGAACCTCTTAACATTACCTATTTTTTCTATTTTTCTGTAATAGATTATTATCTATTAATAATTTTATATTTTACGCATCCTGATGTAACGTGTATTTCACGGTTTAACTTAGTGTACGTTACAAAAAGGACCCTATAAATCGACGTGCATAGGCCTATATTTTAATCGATTGCAATCTTATTGGGGATAGGTCGTTCGCGAAGATAATTTCCGTTATATCTGGTTAACCACTAAGTTTGACTCGTCCCTCTTTTTAAAAAAACCAAATATTTCTCAAATCTGCAGTTAACCATATACTTGTTTTTTTTTATTTTTTATATTACGAGTATTGTTGTATTTTTATTATCTTTTTGTCAAAATTATAAAAGTGTTGTGAATTGGTGTTTTCTTTAACCGTCCCGCTACAATACATACAAATGAATAAAATTTAAGTTTAATGTCTAAATATCAGCTTTTTACTAAATGCATATGAAAGTATATACAGTAAAAATTGACAAAGAGACCACAAAAATTACAAATTGTTTTTCCGATATTGCAAGCAACAATGTGTAAATTTTTTGTCTGTCTGTTTATTTCAGGTCATCTCTGAAACTTCTGGACCAATTTTGATGCTAGTTTCACTGCCAGATAGTAGGTGCTATTTAGGGAGTAATTTAGGCGAACTTTTATTTTAGAAAAAAAAAAATCCACAACCACGCGGACGAAGCCGCTGGCAGAAGCGAGATAAACAATATTATTAAATATCTACTTCTAGTACCTTTTATCAATATTTTTTTCTTATAATTCCTATCCGTTCATTAAGTAATTGAATGTTGTAAAATAAATTATTTCTCTTTACTGTACTTTTGCTATTTTGATTTAAATAGAAAATGTTTCAAGTTATTTTATTTATATCGTCCATGTGCTTGAGACCTAACAAAATGTACATTTTTTTTTTCAATTATGGAGGTATAATGAATGTATTTTTTTAATATTTTTTTTTGATACGTAAAGTCTACAAACAGGGGCATCTTAGATCATCATCATCGTTCATTCTTTTACCAAATCACATCGTATAATTAAATTAAAATACATTGATTTTTGACGGATGTCGTCTAACTATCTAATCTAACGACACTCAAACACATAAATGGTTTCTTTCTATACATATGTTTCAAATACACACATACTTTAATACAATAACATAGCAAGTTAGCGTGAGAACTTGTTAATCTTGCTGTTTCGTTCTTGCTATGTTTATGGTTTATTCCTTGAGACTAAGGTTTTCAGCCAATAGATAACTTTTACTCAATTCAATGTTATGTTTGTTTCAATAAAATAAAAATAACAGATAATCTCCAGATGACACAGTCAAGTAATATCATTCACATGTTTTTTTTTTTGCAAAATTATGCTTTCTGAAGTACTGCAAATGTTTGCTTTATTAATTAGTTTTTCAACATTTTGGAGCACACGGGAAGCGCCTATGAAAAAGAACAAATCCACAATAATTTATACGTGGCTAAAACCTTAAATACAAACCTTAAGACACCGACTGCCGAAATTAAAGTTATTTTTCACTTTTTAGTGTTGTTAAGTAATTTTTTTTTTTCTTAAAAAAGTTTTTATTTTGAAAGGTCAATGCCTATTCCTGGCCCAACCCGAACACGTTTCGAAGGATAATTAAAAAATATATTTTTTTAAAACAGGAATTATCCGTTTAACTTCTATCTCTAACTAAGTCGCCGTCATTATAAGCAATAAATAAGTAATTTAACGTATTATTATCACTGAGAGTTTGACTGTCAGGCAAGGTTTAGGGTTGCTAGTATATTGTCAATTTAATTTCGAGTCGTATATTGAATACGTCTAATCGATTACGGATTAATTTATAATTATAAAAATCAATCCGTGTGCTCAAAGGCGTGCATTGTAATCACACGGCACGCCGTCATAATCATGACGGCCATTTTAGTTTCTGTGAACGTAACTAACTAACTCCAGTTTAAGAAAAAACAATTATGTTCATAAACATCTCAAACCAGATATCTTATAGTCCAAACATACATAAACATGGAATGGTAATATCATTGTATTGTTTATGGCTTTGCTGTAATTAGATAAAATTAAATTGTTCAAGACCAATAATCGATTCACGTAATCGATTATATTTTAAAATATGGCAGCATTATTCTATGACAGATGATGAAGTTGACATTTGACACCCAGTAAACAAATAGTTAAAGATATAAAATATAGTTTGTGTTCTTTTGTGAGGTTTTTTATGACAATGGACTCCGATCAATATCACCAGAATGACAATCCTTGCACGAACTTGGATCGTGGCTCCACTTTGAATGACGACCCTAGTGTGAATGTGAAAACTGCTGGCTGCATATGACGACCCTCGCATGCATTTGGACTGCGGGAGTCCCGCTTTTACTAATGATTAATTCGGCGCGAATTCGGACCTGAGTAACTATGCTGTCCCGAACACGTCGCGTGGATTAACCGGCGCAAGCAAGGTTCGCTGTGCGAATTGAATAATGGATATGAGGCTCTTACGCTCTCATCAACTCACAAATATATATTGTATAGCAATGGGTTCTTCCACAACAGGTAAGTATTATATTACTCACCTACATTAAACAATACCTTTAGAAAACTATGATAATAACAATAGCCAGTCCTAATGCAAGCTTATAGTGATTTAACTTCACTACACAATATAAAACAAAGTCACTTCCCTCTGTCTGTCCTTATGTTTAGATCTTTAAAACTACGCAATGAATTTTAATGCAGTTTTTTTTAATAGACAGCGTGATTCAAGAGAAATGTTTATACGTATAATAGGCGGGTGAAGCTGCTGGCAAAAGCTAGTATTAAATAAGTAAAAAAAGATATTTTTAAATACCTAAAAACTTTTACTTTATTGAGAAAGTAACCAAATCTTACAGCTCATCATCATCTGCCTAGCCTTTTCCCAATTATGTTGGGGTCGGCTTCCAGTCTAACCGGATGCAGCTGAATACCAGTATTTTACATGGAGTGACTGCCTATCTGACCTCCACAACCCAGTTACTAGGTAATACAATACCTCTTGATAAGACTGATCTGAATGAAAGTCTGACAGACTTTCGGGGTTCTGACGACCCGTAACGACTGTCTAAGATCTACAAAAGACAGCCGGGACCAACGGCTTAACATGCTTTCTGAGGCACGGAAGGGTCTTGGTTTGTAAAGATGGTCATATACACGTATATGTACTGACGTGACATCAGCATTATTTCATTACATAGCGTTTGTATTGTTGGGGGTTGTTGTTTGGGACAAATGATAAGTATTGATTGATTAATAAATAAAATATATGGTGCGGTGCAAAAGTAAATAAATATTTGTAAAGGTAAACATTACAAAATGATATATATGTATATTTAATTTAATATTTAATAATGTAATAATATAATAATTTAATTAATTACTTAATAGCTACTTAATGCTTGTGTGTGCATCTATGAATGAACATATGTATGTGTGATGTATGTGTAGTGTGGGGTGTGGTGTATTTGTGTGTATGTGTATGTATGGGTTTGGGTGTATGAATGGGGTTGTGTGACTTTATTTTATTATTTTATACTTTCTAGAAGTTTTTCAGTATTTCCATAATTTTGGGAGAGAAGGAAGTCATTTATGGTAAGTTTTAGTTTACTTATTGGTAAGTGATGTAGCTGAGTATTGTTACTTATTTTATTATATAGGTATGGACCCATATAGCACGGTTGTCTTCTGAAGAATTCTGTTTTACATGGTTTCAGGTCAAATACTAGGTCGTTTCTGCGTTTGTTTTTCAGTCTTACCGGGTCATACGTTGAGCCTTTGTGGCTTATAAGCAGAACTCTCCTGATATAAAATTGTCGAACCGTTAATACCATACAATCCTTATATAGCTGCTCCGTTGGATACTGGAAGTTCCTTTTGTGCATTACTTTGAGAACTGCTCGCTGGGATCTTTCTAGGTTTAATATATGGGTTTTGTGTGTACTCCCCCAGACTGTTTAAACTTAGAAGGTGACTATTATTCAAAAGTTAAAATGAGTAAGTAACTTTGAAATGAACAATGACTGTGTTAATACCATTCAAAAGTCATTGTAAGTGTATAAAATAAGTCAGAGCTTGTGAAACAATTAAAAATTATAAAAAATTAAAAACTGTTTTATTTCCAAATGGCGACTTATTTTCTGAACTGATAAGTACTAGAAGGTGCTCATAACACCTTACACTATCATTCCTTACACTATTTGTAAGTGTTCACTGTGGGCCACGGTTGTTCTAGTATGTGGGCATTGTCCTTTTTAGTTATGATATCTACCCCGCACTAATTCCAAACAAACAATGTGTAGCGACTGTGTCTCACGTACTCATCCCTTGCATAGCTAAATATTTTTCTATTGTAATTATTTTAGAAAGTTTAATTTTGTGTTTTCCCACGTTCCCACATCTGCAAAGCAATTTAAGTAATAGGTACTATTGTACTCTATAATTCTTTATAGTTATAGGTAATATTGCCTTTCGGAATTCCTTATGTTTATTTAAGGTTCATTGTTCTGTTAGTTTTAGTTATCGTTTATTGTACCCATTTGTATTTATATTTCCTTTGTCTTATTATACACTCGAGAGCAATGAATCCGGGTCACTTAAAGAATCCTAAAAATCTCGGAAACTAAAAATGCTAGGTTAATGCAATAAATTGTATTTAATAGACAATGTAATACTCCTTAAATGAAGGTATTAAAACTTCTTAGTTATTGTAAAGTTATATCATAAAAAAATCAAATTTGAAAAAGGGCCACTTTCGAAGATGGAACTACGAAATTACAGCATTTGGTTTTGCTTTTGTTTGTAATCTGTCATTTATGTGGGTACATAAACCATGTTGATAGTGCTCTATATTCATTATTCAAGCTGAAATTATGTCGCTTACGCCTGAAGAATGCACCAGAATACTTACAATGCTGGAAACCGGCCGGAGTCAGCGCGATACAGCCTGGACTGTCGGTGTGTCGCTGTCAACAGTACAAAGAGTTCTCCGACGTTACGAAGAAACTGGTTCTAACCTACGCAGACCAGGAACGGGCAGAACCAGGTGTACCACAGCACGAGAAGACCGATACTTGGTGAACACCATGCTTCGAAATCGCTTTCTCACAGGAACTGAACTCACAAATCAGTTTCGACGCCTCGGAGGAAGTAACCCAAGTGCATGGACAGTAAGACGTCGGCTTGCTGAATCTAACTTAAAACCCCTTAGACCTGCAAACGGCCCTAAACTGGAGCGTGGGCATCGTATTTCAAGACTAAGATATGCCCAGAGCCACGTAAATTGGAGTATTGAAGATTGGTCAAAAGTTATGTTCTCCGACGAATGAAAATTTATGCTCTACAAGCACGATGGAAGACACAGAGTGTATCGAAGACCAGGGGAAAGATTCAAGCAAGCATGCATCGAAGAAAAAGTAGCCTACGGTGGTGGGTCTGTACTTGTGTGGGCCGGAATTTCTTCTGAAAGTCGCACAGAGCTGGTGATCATAGAAAACGGCTCTTTAACTAGCGTAAGATATGTGGAAGAAATCCTCAATGATCACGTTGGTCCATTTATGGTCAATTTAGGTGAGGATGCTATATTTATGCATGACAATGCCCGACCTCATACAGGTAGGATTGTGAATGACTACCTTCAAGAGATGAACATTACTCGTATGGAGTGGCCAGCGCGCAGCCCGGATATCAACCCGATCGAGCATGCTTGGGACGAGCTAGGCAGATGCGTAAAACAACGAAACCCTCCCCCAATCACGCTTCGTGAGCTCAAAATTGCTCTCACAGAGGAATGGGAGAATATTCCCCAAAATCGTATAAGGAACTTGGTGTACAGCATGCCAAACCGCGTAAACGCAGTAATGGAAGCACGAAGAGGCAATACGAAGTATTAAAATTCAAGAAAATCGTAATAAAGTTCAAAAATTTCATGTTTCCTATTTTTGTTTTAAGGAGAGATCAGCAGTTTTTTTCTTTATGTAATTTTGTGTTAATAAAATGTATGGTGACTCATATTTTTTTTACTTTCGTTTAAGGAGTATTACATTGTCTATTAAATACAATTTTTTGCATTAACCTATCATTTTTAGTTTCCGAGATTTTTAACATTCTTTAAGTGACCCGGATTCATTGCTCTCGAGTGTACTTTTACGTAACAATCGTTTTGCCGCATCCTTTGTTTACAAAACTGCAGGTGTAGGAAGGATGTTCCGAGCTTTGGACGAGGCAGGCAGTCTGTCTCTAACTACGATCGTGCGAGGTCCTTTTTCTGACCCCGATCATTACTCGCCAAAGCTCGCCGTGATCTTGTCTGTCTAGTTGTAACTTTTCATATAGCCTTATCTAATTTTTACATTTTAAGACCAAGTGTAACGGCTAGCTTTAGTTACTTGGTATTTTAATAAATTTAAGCGTTACAACTTAATTTTGTATTACTTGTTCAGTCAGTCGCGAACCCGCACAGTGGTGACCCCGACGTGATTAAAACAATCATATAGCGTGAGTTCGTGACAGTGCGTAAAAAGTTTCGTGAGTGTTAAATCAAATTACGCGTTAAAATGGAGAACGGTAATGGGTCGTACTGTAAGCTGTCGACATTCACACCAGACGGCCCAGATTTATGGTTCGTAATAGCAGAAAGGTCAATGGCCGAGTCTGGGGTGACAAACCCTGCAAACAAGTTAACATGCTGTTTACGCAGCATAGACAATTGTGTATTAAAAGACATACGAGACCTTGTGCTGGAACAAACACCTGACGGGCGGGACGAATATGAATATTTTAAAGAGAGAATCATCCAACGCTTCACCGACTCGAAAAACGTGAGAATTACAAAGCTTCTCCAAGATCAAGAGATGGGTGATCGAACGCCTTCTCAATATTTGCGTCACTTCAAGCATCGGCGTGGAAATTCAATCACTGAAGACGCGCTGCGCGTAGTATGGGTCAAAGGTTTACCCAAGCAAATGAGAGTTATAGTGGCCACTCAAGAGGACGTACCGCTCGAGAAAGCCGCAGAACTTGCGGATACAATATTAGAAACGCAACGAATGCCAGAGTGTAGCGGCAGCTCAGTCATTGTAGCCGTTAACGTTGAGCGTCAGCCTAATGATATGTTAGCAGAAATGCTGGTGAAAACCATGACCATGTTGGGAGAGATAATGCAGACCGATCGTAGATACCCTAGACAAAGGTCGCGGTCACGCTCCAGCTACAGACCACGTGGCATGTCACCATCGCAGCAGAGCCGCGATAGTCAGGGCTTGTGTTGGTATCATTTAAAATTCGGCGCGCAGGCTCATAAGTGTATACAGCCGTGCGCATACAATCGAAACCAGTCGCAGCCGGGAAACGGCAGCAGGAGTCATTAGCGGCGGATGACGCGCACTCCCAGCTCACCTCACGTCGCATTTTCGTGTACGACTGTGTATCCAAAGCACAATTCCTGGTAGACACTGGAGCAGAGCTATGTGTCTTTCCTCACCGGTTAGTGCATCCTTTAAGAGAACATACCGAGTACGAGCTTGTGGCGGCTAACGGCACCCCCATCAAAACTTATGGTACTATAACTCTCACGTTAAATTTGGGCCTACGTAGAGATTT
This sequence comes from Aporophyla lueneburgensis, assembly GCA_932294355.1. Taxonomy (NCBI): domain Eukaryota; kingdom Metazoa; phylum Arthropoda; class Insecta; order Lepidoptera; family Noctuidae; genus Aporophyla; species Aporophyla lueneburgensis. The sequence continues at coordinate 6,237,312 of OW028758.1, read as the reverse complement.
TACTTGGGTATTCATAGTTGCCAACGTAAGCAAGCCAATACTAGGTATCGACTTCCTAGAACACTACAACCTTATGGTCGATACCAAAGCCAAGCGACTCATTGATGGTACAACTACATTATCTGTTAACGGACAGGTGGCTGGCCATCAAGAGATATCCATAAAAACAATAACGGGTTCATCGCCATATCACCAGTTGCTCTCAAAATACCCAGATATCACACGCCCTGATAGTACTGCCCAAGTGAAACATAATACCAAACATCATATCATTGTTACTCCCGGACCACCCGTCGCGCAGAAACCCAGACGTCTTGCTCCGGATCGATACAGCGCTTCGAAAAAAGAGTTCGACGCGATGCTGAAGCTAGGCATCGCTCGGCCTTCGCAAAGCCCCTGGGCATCACCTTTACATATGGTGCCTAAGAAGGACGACGGATGGAGACCATGTGGCGACTATCGCGCACTCAACGCCAGAACGGAACCGGACCAATACCCAGTGCGTCATATCCAAGACTTTGCACAGTGCCTTAGTGACAAAAAAGTGTTTTCGACTTTAGATTTAGTGCGTGCGTTCAATAAAATTCTGATCGCGGAAGAAGACATTCCCAAAACCGCGATTACTACGCCGTTTGGGCTTTATGAGTTTACATACATGACGTTTGGTTTACGTAATGCAGCCCAAACCTTCCAGCGGTTTATGGACGAAGTGTTACGTGATCTAGACTTTTGTTATTGCTATATTGATGACATTTTAATCGCCTCGCGTAGTGAAAAAGAGCATTTTGAACACTTAGAGATAGTATTCAATAGATTAAGGCTTTATGGCGTGGTCGTAAACCCGTCTAACTGTGTGTTTGGTCAATCAACAATTAAGTTTCTCGGCTAACTTGTGTCAGCCGATGGTACGTGCCCGCTCCCTGAAAAGGTCGAAGCGATCCGTACTTACCCAATTCCAGCCACAGCAAAACAGCTGCGTCAGTTCCGGGGTATGTTAAACTTTTATAGAAGGTTCATACCTAATGCAGCCGGTAGTCAAGCTATGTTATGTGAACTTTTACGAGGCAACCTTAAAGGCAAAACACCAATCGCTTGGACCGACGAAGCCAAAGATGCTTTTGAAAATTGTAAGCTCAGTTTAGCTCAAGCCGCGTTGTTACCTCATCCGCGTTCAGACTCAGACTTAGCCGTTTTTACTGACGCGTCTGACTTCACAATAGACGCCGCGCTACAACAAAGAATAGGTAATGATTGGCAACCTATCGCCTTCTTTTCCAAGAAATTGTCACCTGCTGAACAAAAGTACTCAGCGTATGATCGCGAACTCCTCGCTATTTATGCTGCAGTAAAACATTTTAGACATCATGTTGAAGCGCGTAATTTTATTATTTTTACTGACCATAAACCAATTACATTTGCTTTTAGAAAGAAAGATCAACAAAATACTCCTAGACAGTTTCGTTATTTGGACTTCATTAGCCAATTTACAACCGATATTCGCCACGTTAAAGGTACAGACAATGTACCAGCTGACGTCCTATCGCGGATCGAAACACTCGATTCATGTATAAGGGTCATTCTACATTTAGGGCAAAAAAATAAAAAAATAATAAAACATTGATTTTCGTATGTTTATTAAATTTACCGTGTTTAGTGACATAAATAATCAACAAAATAATTAGTAACAGAGGTCATTTATGTTTTAATTACGAGAAAATCGAACAAAAGTAAAAAAAACATGATAACAGATGTGACGCGATACGTAACCGAAATGATGATAATCTGAATAATTTAGGTTTACAAATAACCAAGAATTTGTTATTAACGATAATAGTAAACCTGAATTGTTATCAATTAAAACAAAATATAATTATTCTTTAAAGCAAACAAAAAGACACAGAAAAAAAAATCTTAAACTAAGTTCACAGAAGTGACGTCTTCATCGTCACGTTCTATTAACAAATAACTTGCTAATTTGAGATCCATTAATTAATAAGTATAACGGACTACTTGCACTGACTAACGGAATAATTATTAATCAGGTACAACTTTTTAACACTTATAATTATTATTATTATTATAATCAGACTCAGCTCTCACTTTCATGATTTTAAAATATTATGTCTTCATCAGACGAATCAGATGCGAAAATATTAAAACGAATTGATTTTGTAAAGTCGGAAGCTTCATTAAACACCTGATCTATTGACTGTTTCTTCTTAATTTCTTCATGTGTAATCTCTTCAGATGAAGATTTGAAATAGAAGTTACGGCTTCGTTTTGTTGGAATTGAAACCGTAACCGAATCTTCGTCGTCAGTATCTACGCGGCGTGCGGGAGATTCATTTTCAGTATGTGAAAAAAGTCCCGATGGACCGGGTTCTTCGGATATTTCTTGATCAGATTGTGGTTGTGATGGGGGATCAGTAAAGATTTGATTGTACTCTGTATTAATCACACCCATTTCATAATGAGAACAAATTTGATCTGGGCGACATTCGACGCAGCTAAGTTTTCGCGCATGCAAAAAACCGGGGCTGTCTTTATTCCACGTCACTTGATGGATACTAAGAGTGCCTTTAAATGCTGGTGTTAAGCTTTTTACCAATAAATTTTCAATAGTGATAACATTGTTTTCGTCTATAGGTATAATTTGTACACCATTACTATTTTCTTCCAGACACTGAATAAGTTGTTGGAAGTTTGCTACATCCTTACCTCTAGCTACAGATTGGTCTGCCGTACGTTTTACTGTTGCACCAATACCGTCCGGCGATCCTTTGCCATGGCCAGCTTCATTATAATGCCAGATTAAGTTTTGAACATTTAAATATACAGCAAGAAAATTAGCCATTAGAAAAAACATAGATTTATTACGATACTGGGAAGAAGGTCCATCACTTACAAAGTGCATTGTCTTTAAGTTCGGATGTAAGGTTTTAATAATATTTAAAATTGGAATTAAATGATTACATATGAAAACTGGATCATGTCTTAGGTTTTCAGAAATAGTACAAAACGGAGTGATTGTCGAATCATTGTCTTCAAAGTGGTATAATACTGCAGTATGGAGGGATATTTGAGGCTTAGATGCCCCAAAATGGACGGCTTGTACTTCTTCAGCATATTTGCAAATATAATTTTCTGCAAAATCTATGTGCAGTACTGCTGTTTCTGGATCAACCCTTCTCTTTGCATGATTTATAGCTTGGTATTGATGGTAGACGTTGTTTAAATGGATCATGAATACCGGTAGCTTTATCAGCAAGTGATCAACCAAATCTGTTTTTGAACTCAAAACCTTTTCTTTGATGGTTTTTTGACATAATTTTTCTGCTCCTTTAATAGTCACTGGAATTTTTTTGGTAATCCACCTAAAGTACGTTATTGGATTATTATTGTTATTGGAATTGAAATGAACTTCCTTGTCTTTGCAGTCGTTACATTTTCTAAGCAAACATTCTTCTTTTAATTGTCCTTCACAACATATTGTCTTCACAAGAGCTACAGGGGTATTTTCATTAATTACGTTAGCAGTTTTTAATGCCATAGTAATTAGTTCCATGTTTGTGTGATGAATACATAGACATGTGTCACGCTGTTTTGCGTTAGGAGAAATTATCCAAAAAGGGCGATAGCGACAGAATAAGGAATAAGAAATTTTACGGTTTATTGTAGATTTGAATTTTGCATATAAATTGAGCAGTGAATCGTTTAGCAAACGTATTTGCTTTTTAATTTTTTTTCTTGTAATTGTTTCTTTGGTTCCTGCTGTCAATCTGCTACATTCATCATTTTCTAAAAACTCTTTAATCTGTTGCTTCACCTTATTTACTCTAAGCATTTTTTTACATGAGTTGGACGAAATTTTAACTGTTTGTCGTTCAATAGCTCTGTTATAACGCATTTTATACTTTTTTACTCTATTTTCTAATAGACGCAATTTTTCTTTTAGTAGATTGTTCTCCAGCTTTAGATACCTTCTATTCCTTATAGCTATTTTCCTACCAGATTCGGCTCTTAATCTAGATGTGGACGTAACGGGACTGCTGGGTGGAGTTTCATTCTCAATAAAATTTTCAGTCTGTTGATGAATGCGTCGCAATGCTTTTTTATTGTCTCTATATCTTTTAGCCCTTTCTTTCCACTGATTCCTTATTATTCTCCGAGTACGTGGAGTAAACTGATTAATAGTTTTTACCTGTCCATCTTCTTTTTTCCGTTGGTACCTTTCTCTGTCTTTCCTTCTTCTCTCTTCTAGTTGTTCTTCTGTTAACTTCTGTCGATGTCGTCTCATTGCCATTTTCACTTGCTCCCTACGTTTTTGAAGTTTTTTTACCTCTGACCTGCTGTCCTTTTTGGGTGGTTGGCGTGTACGCGGTGCCATGATATAGCTAAAATAAAAATAAAATATTATGAACTTAAATGCTTCAGAGTGGCGTATTATTTAATCTACGTTCATAATATTACATTATTTAAGTATCCTGGTCAATTTTGTTTTTAATTTAGCTATAAATTACAATAAAACTAATATCTCGTCACTGATTTTACATCACATCTGTTATCATACAGATAACAGGTGTGATGATCACAGAAATGACGAACATTAATATTTGGGGCCATATTTTTTTGTTGTTCATGTTTAGACTTGTTTCTGCACTCAATCACAACACTGACATGATAATACATAGAGGCTGAGCAGCTTTATGATTTTATTAATGTGTCTTACCTTAATACAGCTTAAACAGATGTGATGTGTGAACTTTTACACGACGAAAACACCAATCAAAACTGTTTTTCACAAAAAACAAAGACGAACTTTTCCTAATTTGAAGCCGGCATGCGAATGACAGTTATGTGGTGTTGCAATATAATAAAAATTAACCAAACTAAACGAATATTGCTAGATATTTCTTTCTGATTTCCACTAGATGACAGAAGTGACGATGATTTTGTAACAAAAGTAGAATCAAGAGCTGTGACGAATATACTTTACTGGATTTAATTTGCTTTACGGGACAGAAAAAGAACAATATTTGAAAGCTGCTTAGGGATAAATAAGTCATTTTCGTCCATTAATTGTATTTTTTTAGTACGTCCGAAGTCAGCAGTGTGTAAATTACACAGATAACAGAACGTGACAGAAGCCATTTAAAATAAGTTTTTTGACAATTATTTAATAATGTATTACATAATGTGATATAGCCAATTATACTTGAGATAGATATCCATCAAAATAGCTAGAAATGAAACTCTGAATTCCATTCCATTAATTAATATACTCAATGCACACTTTTTTGGCTGTAGATGACCCATAAATTGGACAGAGTTGGCAGTTTCGCAAAGCAGTGACATATCTTTGCAATCATTACTAAAAAATAATAATTCTTCCTTAAAGCTGAAGCAGATAAACCTACCTGGTACATCTGAACCTATTTATTGCGACGTTAGTACACCAAACGTTCGCCCTTTTATTACCGAATGTTTTCGCAGAGCAGCCTTTGACTCTGTACATAAACTATCACATCCGGGTGCTAGATCTACAACGAAGCTAGTGTCGAAGCGATTTGTGTGGCCTTCTATGAACAAAGATTGTAAACAATGGTGATACCCTAGCACGCTGACAAAACTTTAGCACGCTGACAATCAATGCATGCCCTAGGCATGCATTGATTGTCAGCGTGCTAAAGTTTCACGACATGTCCATTCAGTACCAGGAAATTTTGCACTTCCGTCAGCTAGGTTTGAGCATATCCACTTAGACTTAATTGTAATGCCGTATGCAGATGGATGCAGATACTGTCTAACTTGTGTCGACCGTTTTTCGCGCTGGCCTGAAGCCATATCTCTAGAAAACCAAGAAGCTGAAACCGTTGCTCGTGCATTTTACACTCACTGGATATCACGCTTCTGCGTTCCCTTACGTGTTACTACAGATCAAGGCAGACAGTTTGAATCGCACCTATTTAGGAATCTCAATACCCTATTAGGAACCAAACATCTTCGTACTACTGCGTACCACCCATCTGCCAATGGAATTGTAGAACGTCTGCACAGGCAACTCAAAGCCGCAATAAAATGTCACTTACCAACTGATAATTGGGTACGCATCTTACCAACAGTAATGTTAGGTATTAGGTCAGCCTGGAAGGAAGATTCTCAAGCTATCCCAGCTGAAATGTTATACGGTCAAGGTATTAGACTGCCGGGTGAGTTTTTAGCACCTTCTGTAAATAGTAGTATCTTAGTGGTGCCAGACTTTGCTCAAGAACTTCGATCTAAATTCAATTCTTTAAAACCAGTAAATGGCTCTGCACATGGTGATAGAAAGAGCTTCATTTTCAAAGACTTGGTAACAGCCAGTCATGTCTTCTTGCGCAATGACACTGTTAAAGCTCCTTTAGTACAGCCTTACGATGGGCCTTACCAAGTCATCACAAGGAATGACAAAACATTTGTCATTCGAATTAGGAACCGTGACGTAACAGTCACAATTGATAGGTTAAAACCGGCTCATATACTGTCAGAAAATCAATTTGCGGCTAGCGAGAATATCACAACTTATATTGTGAATCAAAATGATCACCAAACCACTGCTTCCGATCAGCTACTAAGGGCCGATAGTAACACACAACAACAGCGACAGCATATTCCACGCCGTTCTGGTAGGCAAGTTAAATTTCCTGATTACTATCAGGCAAGCTTTTCGTGATCTGTATCACTGGTAGGGGGGTACTGTAGCGACTGTGTCTCACGTATTCATCCCTTGCATAGCTAAATATTTTTCTATTGTAATTATTTTAGAAAGTTTAATTTTGTGTTTTCCCACGTTCCCACATCTGCAAAGCAATTTAAGTAATAGGTACTATTGTACTCTATAATTCTTTATAGTTATAGGTAATATTGCCTTTTGGAATTCTTTATGTTTATTTAAGGTTCATTGTTTTGTTAGTTTTAGTTATCGTTTATTGTACCCATTTGTATTTATATTTCCTTTGTCTTATTATACTTTTACGTAACAATCGTTTTGCCGCATCCTTTGTTTACAAAACTGCAGGTGTGGGAAGGATGTTCCGAGCTTTGGACGAAGCAGGCAGTCTGTCTCTAACTACGATCGTGCGAGGTCCTTTTTCTGACCCCGATCATTACTCGCCAAAGCTCGCCATGATCTTGTCTGTCTAGTTGTAACTTTTCATATAGCCTTATCTAATTTTTACATTTTAAGACCAAGTGTAACGGCTAGCTTTAGTTACTTGGTATTTTAATAAATTTAAGCGTTACAACTTAATTTTGTATTACTTGTTCACTCAGTCGCGAACCCGCACAAATGTACATTTATGCGATAGCAGAAATTGCGGTTGATTTGCTGTCATTTTTTAAAGAGTTCCGGTGTCTTGTCTCCGAAACTCATCATCAGATCTATATGAGATTTAAATGGGACTGGGACCATTTCTTAATAAACCCCTTTCGAACAAAAAAACAATTTTGCAAATCCGTCTATTTATGACGAATTTATGGCCGAACATACATAAAAAAAATTATCTGAAAAGAGAACCTCCTCCTTTTTGAAGTCGGTTGAAAAGCTGGAGACGTCAATCATTTACGATTTTAATACCCTAACGACCGGTAAGCGCTAATTATTAGTCCCCGGGCGGCCACGCGTTAAGTTTCAGGATAATTAACCTTAATGTACCCGATAGTATCAAAAGCTTCGTCGGATTATTTAAGTTACTCTCGGTAACTTTGTTAACTAAATTCTTGAAACATTCAGCGGTTTGAAAGCCTTAATTACAGTTATTTTTAGGACAAAAACAAACCTTTAATGAAAATAGAGTTGTTTTTGATAACGGTACCGTATTTTTAAACAAGTTTTCTTTAGTAGGAAATATCTCCTAATACAGTTGTAACTTTAGTGAGGAAAAATCTCCATAATACGGTTTAACATCAACTGTTCACACCATTATAAGAGCCAGGATACACGTACCACTACCTCACTGAGACGACAACACCTGCATAGGCGCTAATTTTTATGAAAACTAATCATTTCTTCACACGGACGACATTTAGCCGCCAGCTAAAGAACGGCCAAACGTAAGTGGCAATGGGCAGGGCACATTGCTTGCATTGGAAGGTTCTGGAATGGCGTCCGCGTACTGGAAGACGTAGCGTTGGAAGGCCTCCCTCAAGATGGCCCGATAATCTGGTGAAGACCGCAGGAATTCGCTGGATGCGAGAGGTATGGAATCGGTTGAGGTGGCGGTACTTGGGGAGGCCTATGTCCAGCAGTGAACGTGTTTCGGCTGAAGTGATGAATATGATGATGATATTTAGCTGGAAAATCCAAATCAACTGTGTTGGCGATACCAAGCATATTAATTCCACGCCACAGCCACAGTGCAGCCACCAGAGTGACCGCGTATGAACGGCCTGCCACGCTGCTAACAGAATGTTGCATCAATCATTTGATGCACTTACCACAAACCAACTGCACGAAGTTGCAGCAAGACATCACACGTACGAGGCATGCCTTTTAAGTTTTGTCGTTTGAAGAAAAAAACACAACTAGAACCTTATAGTACTTTTTATTGTTTTTCAAAGTATTCACCACGTAGCTTAATACACTTTTCCTTTCACTCAAACCAGTTATTATAACATTTATTCCACTCTAAAATGGGGGTGTTCAATATGGCTGACTTGAAAGCGTCGACTGCTTCTTCACCGGACTGGAACCTTTGACCACGGAGACTTTTCTTAATTTCAGGAAATGTAAAGAAATCGTTAGGGCTTAGGTTAGGACTGTATGGAGGATCGTCAAGAATTTCTACTTTTCCTTGCTTCAAATACTCAATCGTTTGGCGAGCGCTGTGTGAGCTTGCGTTGTCGTGGTGCAGGATGGTGCGTCGCTTTAAGTTAGATTTTCGAAGTTCGACGATGACTTGTGGTAAACAAACTGTGGTATACCACTCTGCGTTAACCGTTCTACGATCTTCAAGTGCAATAGTCGCAACATGGCCGGTTTTTCCAACGAACGTGGCCTCCATCTTCTTTGAAGTGCTTCGAGAACGAACAACTTTAGTCGGCTTTGGCTCGTCTTGAAAGACCCAGATTGTAGATTGTTGTTTGGAATCAGGATCGTAGGCATAGATCCAAGATTCGTCACCACTGATGATGTCATAGACGTGATTTGACTCTCCTTGGTTGAACCTTTGCAGAGTTTTCTTATACCATCTGACGCGGGCCGCCTTGTGATCGTCGGTAAGCAGATGCGGTATCCAACGGCTAACTAGCTTTCTCACACTAAGCGCTTCATGCAAGATCTTATTAATGGTTGTCCCTGAGATGCCTAATAGAGCCTCTATCTCTCGATATGTCACATGACGATCTTCGAGAATTAGTTGTCTCACAGCAATGATGTTATCTTCAGTGAAGGCGGATTTTGGGCGTCCTTTGCGAGATTTGTCACTAACACTAGTATGTCCACGCTGGAATTCTAAATACCAGCGTTCGACAGTCCGCAGATACGGGACTTCATCACTGAACACAGATGTTAGCTCTTCAAAACACTGAAGCCGTGTCAGGCCTCTTCTAAAGTTGTAGAAAAAGTTGTCGACGCTGTGACTAAACAATAGTATTAATCCTAATACTTTCAACTGTTTTGAGATTCAAAATTTAAACACATTCTAATATAGAACAGTTCCAAATTCAAAATTGCCGGGAAATATGGAAACGACAGAACTTAAAAGGCATGCCCAGTACCCGCTGCTTGCCCACATTTTGGCTAAGATTTAGTGTGGTTCTGATACATGTGCACGAGCCCGTAGTAAGTATTGTCACTATCTATTTTATTAACCGACTTCAAAAAAAGGAGGAGGTTTCTCAATTCGACCGTATATACTTTTTTTTTTTTTTTTTTTTATGTGTGTTCACCGATAACTTCGTCGTTTATGAACCGATTTTGATGTATCTTTTTTGTTGGAAAGGAGATATCCCAAGGGTGGTTCCATGATAAGAAAACCAGGATCTGATGATGGCATCTCAGAGAAGTCGAAGGGAACCTTCGAAAATCGTAGTGGTGACTAGTGTGTTTTTTATTTCTTTCATTTATTATCTTAAGGCATTACTATTTAATGAAGGTCTGAAGTTGCTCTGTTGCTGTTGTCGAGGGAACTCTTCATTGACTAACAGCAATTACCCGGTGTTTGGACTTAATTCATTTCTATTGATGAGAACTTTGCACCTATATGTGCTATAAGTGCCATTACAGGTCTGATGATGGAGACCATAGACAGTTGAGGGAAATCCTTAACGATTTACAGCAGTTCCCTATTGTTGGTCTTACTTTATACGGTTCAAAGTGCCAATTTTATCACTACCATTTAATTAAGGTCCGGAGTTGATCTGATGATGGAGCCGAAAGACAATCGAGGGACCTCCTCAACGATTTACAGCAATTACCTAGTGTTTGAACTTAATTCATTTCTATTGATGAGAAAGCTCCCATAAGGCTTATAAGTACCATTACAGGTCTGATAATGGAGACCATAGATAGACAGTCAAGGGAATTCCTCAACGATTTACAGCAGTTGTAAAGTATTAAATTTCACCTGGCCATTAGTGGTATAGGAATTAGTGCAGGGTAGATACTGCAGCGTAAATTCGCTGCGGACGAAACTTTTTGGTTTCTAAATCAACCTTTTTTTTAGAAACACTGGCCTTTAAATTTTTTGTTCTATTTCAAATTTCGATCCTGTAAAATCTTACGCCAAAATTTTTTCTTGTCAACTAGCAGACTGCAGATGGGAGCCGAACGTTTCACATCATTATTTTTATTTTCGGAACCCCTAAGTTTAAATTATCAATTTTAGCCCTAAAATTTTATAACTAAACCTACGTGTGTCTATCTGTGCTACTTTTAAAATTGCTCATATCGATAAAGTTCTGTGTGCAACTCTTCCATTCAACTGGTACGTATTACGTCTTTTCTTTTCCCTTTACTATTCTAATCTGCACCCCTAGCCAAATTGATAATCTGCAATCGTTAACGCTATTCGCTCAACGTTAAGTCACGTGGTTAGAACAAACGAATAGAAAATTCGTAGCCAAGTTCACATCGTTCAAAATGATAGAATGATTTTTATCGTTTCTACAATGTTCAACGCTACATGCTTTGTTATAATGTGTCGTTTTTCTAAAGATATTGTAGAACGAGCGGCCGACTGAGGTGTATCAACATGGCTACCAACTTATCGTTTTCTACAATTGCTGACACCGAGGCGTTACCGATTGGAGAATGGAATTTGACACGAAACGTTTGTAACATGGCTAGGGGGGCTGTTCTACCAGCGATTCTCGCTAGCTATATCGAAGATTCTGCTTGTAACCTTGGTCTGATCGTTCTGTTTATTTGTCTTTAGACGACGACCATACAAGCCGAATTTCGGCTTTTCCCCCCGACGGGCTATCAGCCGTCGGATTAAACTGAGGTCAGCGGCGTGTTGCGGACGTTTGCCACCGACGCAGAGCCAGACGCCCTCATAGACGGCTGCTCGCTGCCGTCGCTGCACGCAGCACTGACAGTGTCCTTCTGGATAGTTACGCCCGGCTGGTTATAAGGAACCTTTTAACATTACCTATTTTTTCAATTTTTCTGTAATAGATTATTATCTATTAATAATTTTATATTTTACGCATCCTGATGTAACGTGTATTTCACGATTCAACTAGGTGTTCATTATAAAAAAAGGAACCTATAAATCGACGTGCATAGGCCTATTTTTTTAATCGATTGCAATCGTATTGGGGATAGGTCGTGCGCGAAGATAATTTCCGTTATATCTGATTAACCACTAAGTTTGACTCGTCCCTCTTTTTAAACAAAAACCAAATATTTTATAGCCACATCTGCAGTTTACCATATTTGTTTTTTTATATTTTTTTATATTACTGCTGTATTTTTATTACTTCTTGTTTTGTCGAAATTATAAAAGTGGTGTGAATATGGTGTTTTTCTTTAACCGTCTCGCTAAAATACCATAGCTAAAAAGTAAAAAATAATAAACTTTTTTACAAAAAAAAAAAACCGACTTCCTCAAAAACACTAGAAAGTGAAAAATAACTTGGAAGTCTCAAAAAAAAAGTCGCAAAAAACTCAAATACAGATTCCTAAGACACCGATTTCAGAAATTAAAGTTATTTTTCACTTTCTAGTGTTTTTGAGGAAGTCGGTTTTTTTTTGTAAAAAAGTTATTTTAACTAAAACGTGCCGGCTTGAAGGTTCATTTAGTGGTTCACGTGCCGGATATCCGTATCCGTATCCACGGATATACGAGGGAGAAGAAAGATCCGTATCTTTTGCAAGGCTTTTTACCTTATTTATTTTAAATACATAGGTCAAATTCTATAAATAGTTGATTAAATAGCAATGAAAAACTATGAAATTCCATTTAGAATATTTTTTATTTCTTAAAATCATTTATTTGGCACCTTTATATTGCAAACATTTATCATAGTGAGTTATCATACCAATAGTACATAGCTCAAAGGTACTATAATAAATCAACTATCAAACTATCGTTTTAACGTCACGCGCATCGACACCGATTGAGTAAGAAAGTTAACATCCGTATCCGTATCCGCGGATCTTGATACGAAATATCCGTATTCGGATCCTTAACCGCAGATATACATTTTTAAGGATCTGGCATATCACTAGTTCATTCTAAGGTTTTTCGTTAAAATTCACTTTGAAACTGGAACGTGAGTCCGACGGCTCAATATGTCATAACCAGTAGCATCGCTTACCAACTAATAAGTCAAACAAGGCGTTCGATATGAGGTTACATCGATAAGTTACAGCTCGTGCTTGAAGTTCAATATTCTGGCTTAGAACTTAAGTGTAATATAAGTTGGCTAACCAATCTTGAAGACCTTATAAGTGCGTGTGTGGAAGATCGTTATTTACGGTTTTATTAGGAATTTCATTTTTCTGCCATATCCTAATTTATTGGGAGTCGGCGCAATATGTCTTTTTCTTCCACATTTCTCTATTAGCCGTCATTTCAGTAGTCACCCCCTTTCTATCCATATCATAATTCACACAGTCCATCCATCGTTTCTTTGGTCTACTCTTATAGCCGTCGACATTCATACTCAATACTTTCCTCACGACATTTTCGTTATTCCTCCGTATCACGTGGCCATACCATGACATTGGTGCCACTTTCAGACTTCCTTGTATGTACTCATTTCTTATTCTATATACAGGGTGATTGGAAGATGGGTGCAAAGCTTTAAGGCGAAGATAGTACAGACAATTTAGAACCATTTAAGCCATGGTTGTCTTAGACGAAGTCTTACCAAATATTTTAACCAAATTTTTAAGTTTTTTTTCGGAAATTCTCAAAATTTAATGTAAACTGCATAATTATGGCCAAATTGAATGATAAATGAATTCATTTTTTATTTATTTAATTAAAGTAATGTGTAAGCAATCAAGCAAAAGATGTTTTAGGCTTCTGTGTCATTAGACATTTTTTTTACAGACATTTAAAGCTCAGAAAAAATAATAAAATTGTACAATACGTCTTTTAAACCTTATTAAAAAAAAACGGAGGGTGCTTTTTTGTTCAAACCTTTTTGAAGACATGCTTGATAATCGTTCTTTCTTTTGAAGTATCATTTATGCGGATATCTTACAAATTATTGAAATTAGGGCCTACAAACCAATTTGAGGGAGATTTTTTTTATTTTAGGCAGACTAATTAAAACAACATTTGAATTAAAATTATTTATTTTTCATGTTCAAAATGACGGCCGTGATTCCTAATACAAGCACGGCCCCGTCTTCTAACTTCTATAGTCATTATTTTCAACATCATCTCCTGCTTCATTGTCTCAAACGCTGAATTATTCTTTGTATCAATTCTTCTCTAGTGTTTATTTCTATGTTGTTATACACCAGTTCCTTGGCCCGGCCCCACACGAAAAAGTCCAACGGGGTCAGATCTGGGGAGTGAGCGGGCCAAGGGATGGGTCCATCCCTGCCGATCCAGCTATCAGGAAAGCAATTGTTGAGGTGTTCCCTTACATTTAAAGTCCAATGCGCTGGACAGCCGTCTTGCTGAAAGATGACTGTTCGGTCTCATTCGAAGATCGGGACACCTGATTCCTCTACCAGCAGTGGTAAATCAATTTGCAGAAATTGCAAATAATTTTCGCCATTCAATGGATCAGGCAAAAAGTGGGGCCCAATCAATGTTCTGCCAATTATTCCAGCCCATACATTCACAGAGAATTTCATCTGAAATGACACCTGCTTCTTAAAATGTGGATTGTTGTCTGCGTCGGCCCATTCATGGATGTTGTGAAAGTTTGTAATACCTTCCCTTGAAAATTTACTTTCATCCGTCCACAAGATTGATTTCAGAAACCACGCATCTTCGATGTCTCTGTTGAGGAGGAAACGGCAGAACTGAATTCTTCTTTGAGGATCTTGCTCTACTAGACCTTGCACACTCCTGCCATGGAACGGATACTTATCATTTTGGTGCATTGTATGCCACACCTTCCATTGAGAAATGTTTAAATTTCGAGCTACTGCTCTAGTACTGGTAGTAGGATCCGCTTGAAATGCTGCTAAAATGTCTTCGTCGACGGCAGTTTCGTGTCTGCCCGGGTTGACTCCAGGTTCCACGCGGTGAAACCCATCTTGGGCAAGACGACGAAACGTGTTGTAAAACACTCGGACATTCGGTATCCTGCGATTCGGATAGCGCTCTTGATACATCCGTCGCGCCAAAGATCCATTGCCATCTGCTCTACCGTACATAAATACGATATCCGCATATTCTTGATTGGAAAAAGTAGCCATAGTCACTTAACAATTAAGAAAAACGGCGTAGGAGCGCACTAAATGTCAACTCAACACAATTAAGTCAAAAATCAACACGTGCAGGAGCGCGAGGCTACGACTGGACACGGTGAAACAAAAAAGTTCAAAACTAACGCAAACAACACGTGCAGGAACGCAAAGGGCTACAACTGAACACGGTAAATTGTGAATCAACACGACAACGTCCACTCACAAGGGCAGTAGTTTGACTAATAAGTAAAAGATGTAACGGCTTCATCACAGACCGACTGACCCTGACTAAAGAAAAACGACTTTTTTGCCTCAGTAACTAAGACCATTTTGCTGTAAAAACCAACTCTTATCGCTTTTTGCTATTCATTGGGCGTTCTACCTGGAAATGCCGTCGCACCGCGCTCGGTGGCCATTAATTAGAGAATCCCCTCAATGGGTTCCCCTCAATTGGTTCCTGCATGTGCCAAAAATTCTTAGAATTGAACAATGTTATCATTTCGAGCACATAAAGTATTCTTTTAAGCAAAAATTTTGTGTTTTGTTAGACTGCCTAAAATTTAAAATTTCTCCCTCGAATTGGTTTGTAGGTCCTAATTTCAATAATTTGTAAGATATCCGCATAAATGATACCTCAAAAGAAAGAACGATTATCAAGCATGTCTTCAAAAAGGTTTGAACAAAAAAGCACCCCCCGTTTTTTTTTTTAAATAAGGTTTAAAAGACGTATTGTACAATTTTTTTATTTTTTCTGAGCTTTAAATATCTGTAAAAAAAAATGTCTAATGACACAGAAGCCTAAAAACATGTTTTGCTTGGTTGCTTACACATTATTTTAATTAAATAAATAAAAAAATTATTCATTTATCATTCAATTTGGCCATAATTATGCAGTTTACATTAAATTTTGAGAATTTCCGAAAAAAAACTTAAAAATTTCGTAAGACTTCGTCTAAGACAACCATGGCTTAAATGGTTCTAAATTGTCTATACTATCTTCCCCTTAAAGCTTTGCACCCATCTTCCAATCACCCTGTATATTGTAACACCACATCCCTCTTAACATTATCATGCACAGCTGCATGCAATTGCCTTTCATTCACTAGTAGGAACTTAATAAAACTTTTTTTCGACTGTTAAAGTTAATTCACTTTTAACCCGGCCTTTACATGGATTACCTATAAGGAGACTCTTTGTAATAATATCATGATATGTCACTTAGTCGAAAAAATACCCTTCTTTAAGTTCTTGTAACAATTCAATATTAAAGATTTCAATATTTTCAATTCTGTATGTAATTACATTTAAATCAATGTAAATAAATCACTGACTCATTTTGTTTTCAAAAGCAATTCCTTTCAAAAGTCTTCGGCCATACAAAATTAATGTCTTGTGATCCTTGATTTACGATCTAACAATTTAAAGACCAAATCAGTTGTCGTCAGCTAAAAAAGACGCAAGCACAAAAAAATCGTTTAGAATGTATAGCGCAATTGCACTTATTTGAGGGTATTTTTTAGAGTACGATAATAACGCTCAATTATATGGCGATGACTGTGCTATGTTCAACCGTTTATAAATATAATGGTATCAAAATACACTTAATGTTTAAATAATGCAATATTGCGTAATTGACTCAGGTATCCCAGAGAAATATAGCTTTAGTTTTAATATGGACTCATAAAGAGTTGAAAGAAACTGGCTGTAATTTGTTATTCACATATGCACTACATTAGATACAAGTTTTTACGTACTATAACATTGTTTCCAAGCCCCTGACTGAACCAATAAAAGCTTACTAGCCACACATTAGATAATTTGTGCGAAACAACACGCGAAACGCCAGAAACAAGAAAACTCCATTTTTATTTCCGTCACTAAGAGCAATTTTTATGCCAGTTACGGAGTTATGTCCATAATAAACGCCATTATTAAACTACGGGATACCTCAGGGACGTAGCCTATTTCTACTTATATTTTTACTAGCTTTTCCAGCAGCTTCGCCCGTGTATTATACATCTGAGCCCCCTTGAATCACTGTCAATTGATGAAAACCACAGTAAAATCCGCTGAGTGGTATAAAATATCTAAGCATACAAACACAGGAACCGACTTTTTTGTATACTAGACTAGATTTTGTCTGTGGCTTTTCCTGCGTATTATACATATAAACCTTCCTCTTCAAATACTTTATCTATTGCTGAAAACTGCATTAAAATCCGTTTAGAAGTATAAAAGATCTCAGTGATACTATGTAAAGAAGATTATTTTGAAATCGGGATCCACGCCATCTAGTGGATGTCTACGCAACCTAGATGTCAAATGATATGATTTATTTGGGTTTTATACAGCTAACCAATGAAAAACCACATTGTCCTATTAAAAAAAAAAACATTTAATTTGCAAATATTGAAATAAATAATTGAGATAAAAATTATCCTATTTTTTAAGTTGGACCAAACTACAAATATTTACGAAGTTTGATAACAATTAGTTCAGTATTTTCGTTTATTGTTTTCAAGTTTATCCCTAACATACATTGTGGCACGAGTCTTTTATATATATATAAAAATTTATACAGGAAATACAATGTGACTTGTTCGCACTTTTTGTGGACGATTCGGGCTCAAGGGATTTGTTGAAACAAAAGTTGGTTGTGAACTTGTTTCGTGACTGTAATTCTTGGCCATTTTTCCAATGTTTGACGTGTAAAGCAATCTATGTATGCCTCTGCTAACTGGGACACATATGTTTACAGTTTCTGAACTCGCTGACTTGAGTTACACTTTAGTACCAAAATGATTGAGAAAAAAAAACTTAAAAAAAAAGAACAACCGACTTGCAATAAAAACGCTACAAAGGGCAAAAATAACTAATTTTGGAAGTCGGTACCTTTGGATCTGTATTCTAGTTATTTTTTAATGGATAGTTTATGAGTTCAATTCAGGGGTGGTCCCTTGAAGCATAACCTAAACATTAAAAAAAAAATTTTAATCGGTCCACAGTTGGTGGAGAAATCAGTGAACATACTTAAAAAATATATATACAACTAGCTGACCGTACAAACGTTGTCCTGTTTCCTAGAACTCGATAGTAGCGCCACCTACCGGGTCCAATAGTGAATCTAAACCATCCAGGGTGCCACCTAAACGCATACAAAAAAAAAACGTTCAAATCGGTCCAGCCGTTTAGGAGGAGTTCAGTGACATACACACGTACAGTAGAATTATATTTATAAAGATGGAACACAAAACCTCGTCTTCTTTTGAAGGCGGTTAAAAATTATACTTACGATCTTCAATAAGGGTTCGAACAATAGGTAGTTACGCTGTGAAAGCCCGTGAAATTCATATTTTCTTCCGTTTTTTTTGCAATTTGCCATTCAGTGTCGGGTTGTATGGTGATTGAGGTTTCTAATATCATTTTTTTCTAAACTGAATAGTTTGCGCGAGAGACACTTTCAAAGTGGTAAAATGTGTCCCCCCCCCCCCCCCCCCGTAACTTCTAAAGTAAGAGAATGATAAAACTAAAAAAATATATATGATGTACATAACCATGTAAACTTCCACCGAAAATTGATTTGAACGAGATCTAGTAAGTAGTTTTTTTTTTTAATACGTCATAAATCGTAAATCGCAAATTACCTTTCATTCAATCAAGTCAAATATAAAATTTAAAAAAAAAACATTTCATTTCATAAACATAAACCTTATGCATAAACCGAGAATACCTACAGGTTTGTACGGAACCCTCGGTGCGCGAGTTCGACTCGCACTTGGCGGTTTTTTTTTGTCTTATGTCACTTGCAATTTCACATTTTACCGAAAATTTGTTTCTTTAAAACCAGTCGGCGATTAAAAGAAATATATTGATTGGTGAACCAATCAGATTTAAATCACCTGAGCGACCTCTAAAACAAGATGACTCAGCAGAACGTGTAAACACAACGATTTCAAATCGATTTCGAAACACAAAACCATCATGAGCTTAATTAATACTAGACTAAACATTCAAACTACTAAATTTAAACATTTCAAATTCTAAATAGGAATACCGTTACTTCAACACGCCAATAATTTTTAGCTTACCTATACCAAAAAAAAAAAAACTACAGATTTTACTGTTGCTAATACGCATTATTTTTAGTTTAATAATGCGTTCCGGGTGTTGATGGGGCTGTTTCGCTTCTGTAGCGCGTCGGGGATGTTTGCTGAAGCTCGTATCGATTGCTTCTACGCTACGGTGCGAAAAAGATGCACCTCCCTGGTGCGCCGGGTGCGGGCCAGCCCCAACATTATACTGCGGTGTATTGCGAGCAGACTGGACTGCGTCTATGTGAATCGCTGCTGCAAGCTGTCCACTTCGGTGTTGAGTTTGTAGCAGTGATTCGCTTTTAACTATAAGGTTAAGTGTGTAGGATCAGTTTACTAACATAGCTGATAAGAGATATTGTTACTAACACATTTGAGTCATTTGTTACTTTTATTTTAAATATAAATAAGAAAATAAATAAATAATATCCATACGTCATGTTTTTGAACTGGTACCGTCAGTAAGGACTGGTCATATCTTAGCTCCCACGGCTTATTTTAACTTCTGAATTTTTATTTTATTTTTCTTTTAATTACAGACGCTTTTTACATGCACATCTTTTGACATCGTTCTCACATTGAAAATATCAACCAGCACGTTGTAAAAAAAAAAATATGTCCCTTCTTGCCCGTTATTCTCCAGAGGTACCTACTATGCTTTGTAATGGGAAACTAGCTTTATCTTTCTGACACACCGCCCCTTGACAATTCAAAAGAGTCTGTAATTGGTTTATTTGATAGCACGTACGCTCGAAGTTGTAGATGAATATTTGTACCTAGGACAGACTGTCCAGTTAGGTAAGTCCAACTTCGTGAAAGAGGTCAATCGTCGAATCCGACTCGGCTGTGCAGCGTTCGGGAAGCTACGCAATATCTTCTCGTTCCACATACCGTAGTGTCTCAAGACGAAAGTCTTTGACTGAAAGTCACCCAAAGGGCTATGGAGAGGGCTATGTTTGGAGTTTCCCTACGCGATGGGTGGACGCTGTATGCCGGAAACACATAACCGGTCGAAGTGGCGGAGCTTGGGGGAGGCCTATGTCCAGCAGTGGACGTGTTTCGGCTGATATAATGATGATGATGACACGTACCAAATCGCCTGAGATATTTTACCTTTTGAAATTATGAAAACCTGCTCGAACCGTATGTGACTCGATCATTTAAATAATTCCTCTTGTACTAAACTTTCTTCGGTCTCTAATTTCTTTCTCGATTACAGCACAAATGTTGACCTTACGTACTTAAAAACCTTTTCAGAAAAAATATTGCCGAGTTTTAGTAGTCTGTCGGGGTCTCGCGAAACGTCGATTCATCGTTCTGCTTTGATATTCTACCCGATTCATGTTCTGATCCGAAATGAAAGTCTTTTTCAGCCTGAAAATTGTCTTAGTCTTGTTTTAGTAGTAGATCGAATGTTTCGGCCGAATGTTATTTTTGATACCCATTATATTGTGCATTAATCGTACTATCCTACGATATCATTTTATAGTTGTGAACGTTTTAATGTTTGGATGTTTTTGACTCAATTTCGCAAAAACGGCTGAATGGATTTGGCACAAAGATAGATTATAACCTGGATATTAATCCAGGACACTTTTATTTTGATAGTACATACGTTCTCTTGTGTCAATTTTAAGTCTTCATGCGGGCGACGCCGCTGGCAAAAGCAAGTAATTAAATTATCTACTTGATCTTGGTCTTGGTACTTGGTTGGCTACTGGGTCGATATTTCCTAAATTCTATCGTGTTTTTTTTAGAGCGTATTGGAACTGTATACGACCAGTGCGACTTTTGATTGCGGTTCTGCCTGTTTAAATAAGACAGGGGTTCTACAGTTAAAGTGATTTTTTGAACTCTGATAATGACGGTCTTCTTGTGGCTACTGGGTCAATATTTCCTAGGCTTAGAATCACCTGTATTATTTTGGAGACATATTTAGACCTGGTAGATTTTACCTCTTTTGCCTTTTGTTCGGTCCTCTTCATAAAACGTTATTCACGTCTTTACCATTTTACAATTTGCCTCAATGGTTCTTATTGTTTGCTCGGGAATCTTAAAATTTCCGACGGACATACCGAACATTGCATATGACCTGAAAGATAATCATTATATCTTCACCAGTTCTTATTCTAAAACAAAACTTATTTGTTTCCGTGTATAATTTTGGCATTATAAACGACAGTAGATTTTTTTTTCTGAGTTTGTTCGAAACAGTAACCGTGGCCTTTTTTTTTTTTTTTTTCAGGATGGGAAATCATCAAATGACTTCTCCCGCTCTGGGCGGAGCGGGAGGGCGTGTCAGACTTTTACTGACTAAAACCCACCCGTGTTCCATCAGTTGCCCATGTGCCAGGGTCACGGTATCTCTTTCGAACAATCACGCGACCCCGGCAGGCATGCCCTGACATATAGGCAACTGACATGCCTTCCCGCTCCGCCCAGAGAGACGTCATTTGATGATTTCCTTTTTGCTGTTGCTTATCGGAATTTGAATAATGCTAGTACGTCATAACCACGAAAATGAATTGAGCCAATGGACCATTAGACTTCTTACTACATCTGTTTCACGTTCTGGCGCAAGAGTAGATGAATATGCTAATGAACCCGCAGTGTCATATATTTTGAGTCTCTCTTGATGGTATGTTACGTTTTAGAAAAGATTAACAGACTTTTTTATTTATACCTTATTCATCTTGTACTTAGCTAATTCCGCTCCTAAATCCCTTTTATTTCATCTTAACGGTATTTCACAAACCTTCGTCTCAGATACTCAACAGCCTTTTAAGGGAAGGGATATTTATTTTCCACACTATGTGACTTTGTCAACCTCCAGTAGTATATCAGGGTCCCACGAATCGTCCCATCTTTCTGTTTTTTTGTTCCACTTGATTTATGTTCCAATCGAAATGAAAAACCTTTTTAGCTTGACCACTGTGATAATCTGGTTTTGGTAGTAGGTGGAGCGTGTCGGCCGAACATTCTTTTTTATACCCATAACAAGGTGCATTAATAATTTTGTCATTTATTTATATTCAAAGGCTTCACACTACCTTTTCTTCTAAAACATTATCTTTAACTTTATTTCAAAGTCTATCTTGACTACATAGGATCATGATTGCACTTCTGTCTGTTGGTAGATAGGAATTCTTGCTGCGTTTTTGAATCTTGAAAATGACGGTCCCTGAATTGATTGCACTTCTGCCTGTTGTTAAATAAGAGAAGAGTTCTTAATTAAAAAGGCGTTTTTGAACCCTGAAAATGACGGTCTGTTGTAGTTACTGGGTCAATGTTTCCTAATCTTTTTTTCAGAAGCAGCTGTGCCATTTAAGACACAAATGACTGTCTTCATGTGGCTACTAGGTCAGTGTTTCCTAATCTTTTACTAAGAAGCATCTGTGCCATTTAAGACACAAATGACTGTTTTCATGTGGCTACTGGGTAGTGTTTCCTAATCTTTTTGTAATTAGTTTAATAAATAAATAATATAAATGTAATTTTTGTACTTGTAGTTACTGGGTCAATGTTTCCAAAGTTTTGTTGTGATTCTTTTAGAGCGTATTGGAACTGCATAATATCACGATACAATTGATTACACTTCTCTATTGTTAGATAAGACAAGAGGTTTTGGTGCGTTTTTTGAACCATGATAGTGACGGTCTACTGGCGGCTACTGGGGTCAGTGGTTCCTAAGCTTTTGTCATATTTTTTTAGAGCGTATTGTAGAATAAGTTCATAGATACAATTGATTGCACTTCTGCTTGTTGTTAAATAAGAGAGGAGATCTTTAGTAAAAGTGCGTTTTTTGAGCCCTCAAAATGACTGGTTGCTTGTGGGTACTGGGTCAATGCTTCCTAAACTTTTGTTGTGATTGTTTTAAAGCATATTGGAACTGCAACAATTGATTGCACTTCTGCTTGTTGTTAAGTAAGAGAGAAGTTTTAAGTTAAAGTGCGTTTTTGTTTCTCGGTCTGTTGTAGTTACTGGGTCAATGTTTCCTAATCTTTTTTTTCTGAAGCAGCTGTGCCATTTAAGACACAAATGACTGTCTTCATGTGGCTACTAGGTCAGTGTTTCCTAATCTTTTACTAAGAAGCATCTGTGCCATTTAAGACCCAAATGACTGTTTTCATGTGGCTACTGGGTAGTGTTTCCTAATCTTTTTGTAATTAGCACCTGTGCCATTTAAGACAAATGACTGTCTTCATGTGGCTACTGGGTCAGTGTTTCCTAATCTTTTTGTAAGAATCTGTGCCATTTAAGACACAAATGTAAACGTGATATGAGTTAACATAGAACGTTTTTGGGAAATGTCACAGCTATGAGATAGATACGAATTTTATACGTTGAAATTTCACGCCTAGGCTGTTTCGTTTTATGTTCATACATGAATAATCGAAGTTTTTATTTTTAAACTAGCTACTGCCCGCGGCTTCGCACTGGTGGATATTGGAAATTATCTCACGAGAAGTGCTCCCAAAACAAAAAGTAGCCTATGTTACTTCTTATAATATCAACTATAATAAATATTATAAAGCTGGAGAGTTTGTTTGTTTGGTAGAACGCGCTAATCTCAAGAACTACTAGTCTGAATTGAAAAATTATTTTGTGTTGGATAGCCTATCTATTGAGGAAGGCTATAGGCTATATAACAAAAGATATAATTAATAATATTAAAAATAATAACCTTTAAATTGTACACTTCAAATAGTATAACAAAATGTAATCGAATATATGTAAGTGACGCAGAACGCTAAGCACAATTAGTTGTCATTCATCGTATCTACACACATTCGAGAACGTTATTCGTATTGCTGTTTGCAACGACAAGTGATTGACACCATGGCGTCCCCAAATTTCTCTCTTTGTGTTCTGATAAGATATCGTTCACGTTTTGGATTCTCATGAGTGAGTTTTACGCACTTCATCGGTGCCCCCGTTTGCGGAAGTCGCTGTTGTTTCGGTTTCTGCCGCTGCCCCTTTCCCGAGTATTAAATGTCGGGCAACTGATGGACTCTCAGAAGTCGCTTGTGCCCACTTCATCGGAGCCCCCGGTTTCATTCGTCGCTTCGAGTTCCACCGTTGCCTCCTTTCCCAAAGTGTTAAGTGCCGTGCAAATGATAGACTCTCAGAAGCCGCTTGTTTGCACACATCGGAGCCCTCAATTTCGTGCGTCGCTTCGCGTGCCGCTGCTGCATCATCTCCCGAATTATTATGTGTCGTGCATAATTTGAACTCTCATGGCCAACTCTCGCTAACTGTGTACTTCTTCGGAGCTCCCGGCTTCGTACGTCACTTGGTGTGCCGCCACTGCCACATCCCCCGATGTGTTGAGTGTTGGATTCTAGTGTGCTTGCACGCACTGCATCATGGAATAAAACAACCTGTTGTGCCGCTTGTGCTCAGACGCTCCCTGTCTCCCGTTCCCGGTGAGTGGAATTCGGTCAGTGGGTCCGTTCAGTGGAATATCCACAGCACTTTGTTGTTGCAATTTTGTGGGTATCCCTACTTTATCTAATAACGGACAAAGGTGCAAACATCATCCTATGCAGTCAAAATACGCTCCGACGATGGTGTAAAGGTTCACTTTTGGGCACGCCACAATTGCGGTAAGTCCCCTCTTTGAGGAGAGGAAAGAGATGCACCACGACATCCTCACTTTTCGCCTGACGCAGGTTCTTACCGGACATGGGTGCTTCGGGGAGTTCCTGTTCAGGATAAAGCGGGAGGAAACGCCCGGGTGTTTTCATTGCTAGGATCGTCTGGAGGACACGGTGGAGCATACGGTGGAGGTATGCCCTGCCTGGGCAGAGCACCGCCGTGTCCTCGTGGAGGCGATTGGCGGCGGCGACCTCTCGCGTCCGGCCCTGGTGCGAACCATGGTACGGAGCGAGAGGGCATGGGAAGCCGTCACCTCCTTCTGTGAAGCAGTAATACTCGCGAAAAAGGAGGCAGGGTGCGTGAGGTAGTGGCAGTCTCTGCGCCCTCACGTCCCTAGCCGCCGCAGGAGGAGACGCCCCGGACGTCGGGAGCCGATCGCAGACTCTCGGCCACTGCAGGCGCGGGCTTGCGGGCGGCAAGCAATGGGTAGCTCGCCGCCCGGTAAGGACCAGGCCCGTTGTCGACGGCGCGTAGTGTTTCACGCGCCTCTCAAAGAGATGTCAGTAGAACTGAAAGGTCTGGTAGGACCGATGCCTGCAAGGGTCACGAGATTCGTTCGAAAGAGTTACCGTGGCCCTGGCATATGGGCAACTGAAGGAACACGGGTGGGTTTTGGTCAGTAAAAGTCTGACAGGCCCCCCCCCCCTCCCGCTCCACCCAAAGCGGGAGAAGTCATTTGATGATTTCCCACCCAAAAAAAAAGGTTCACTTTAACATGGTATTTGGTAAGAAAATATGTATGTGAGTTCATCAATCAAATGTCTCTCAACGTACATTCAGTCGCTAATTTATTAAAACTTTGTTCTTATAAACTTTAAACCGCTCGAAATATACGTAGTTAAAGTAAATTCGGAGCAAATTTACTTAGCTACATCAAATTTACTTTTACTAAGCTGAGTAAATTTCCTGTGTATGTTTGTGACAGCGCGTAAGGTGCAGAGTGACTGAAATTACCGACTCAGCATGTGGGCAGGTGGCAGAATTGGCAACAGTCACAGTTTTTAGGGTTCCGTTGCCAAATGGCAAAAACGGAACCCTTATAGATTCGTCATGCCTGTCTGTCTGTCTGTCTGTCCGTCCGTATGTCACAGCCACTTGTTTCCGAAACTATAAGAGCTATGCTGTTGAAACTTGGTAAGTAGATGTATTCTGTGAACCGCAATAAGATTTTCACACTAAATTAGAAAAAAAAACAATACATTTTGGGGTTCCCCATACATAGAACTGAAACTCAAAAACTTTTTTTTCATCAAACCCATACGTGTGGGGTATCTATGAATAGGTCTTCAAAAATGGTAATGAGGTTTCCAATATCATTTTTTTTTCTAAACTGAATAGTTTGTGCGAGAGACACTTCCAAAGTGGTAAAATGTGTCCCCCCCCCCCCTGTAACTTCTAAAATAAGAGAATGATAAAACTAAAAAAAATATATGATGTACATTACCATGTAAACTACCACCGAAAATTGGTTTGAACGAGATCGAGTGAGTAGTTTTTTTTAAAACGTCATAAATCGTAAACCGCAATTTACCTTACATTCAATCAACTGAAATATAAAAATTAAAAAAAAAAACATTTATTTTTAAACCGAGAATACCTATAGGTTTGTACGGAACCCTCGGCGCGCGAGTCCTGTCATGTCCTCATTTGCTGTAACTGTGTACGTGGAATTGCTTTGTTTAACTACATGGATGTGAACAATGCAAGGGTTGGGCAAAGATGTGTACATAGTCCTACAGACCGTATTTCGGCCATAGCGGCTCATCTAAACAGAGACTAGTCGCGGGAGATATTATAGTGCACATGTGAGTGCGCAGACGCAGGAGCACTCACTCGTCACTCACTCTCATAATCCGATGGGACGGCACTCCGACACGACCGGAGCGAGATCAGGACCAACGGCTTAACGTGCTATCCGAGGCACGGGGTATCAAAAATGTACCCATTATAGGTGTACCCACATTTTACCAGATATGTTAGTCACATGTAATAGATGGCGAGCCCATTGCCATCAATCGAGCACACATCCAAATTTCAGGCTTCTACTGAACGGAAATTTCTAATGCAAACCCCAATAATACTGTTCGATCTAGAAATCAACTAGGACCTCATTCTCAGCAGTAGTACTTGCAAACACTAGACCAATATACACTGGCGTTCAAAATTTAGTAGCACACTTTTAAAAATTGCACTTTCTCCTTACCTGTCCTTGGCTCTGACCTATGTATATGACTAATGTGAAATAAAACCGTTTTATAGCAAATTCCATCACTTTACTTTGACATTTTAGTTTATTATACATTGGTACCGATTCCCTTGTTCACAAACTAAACTAAATTTAAGTTCAGTGCATCTTTTTCTTTATATTGCATTAAGAAGAGGACAAAAGAAAAATTTTAGTTTAGTCCTGTCAAATTAATCAGCGCCTGTCACTACTCCATACAAGTATAGACGTGATTAAAAACTTGCCTACTAAAATTACGTCAATTTACGTTAAGCGCTGATTAATTTGACAGGACTAAACTAACATTTATCTTCTGTCCTTTCCATAATGAAATAGAAAGAAAAAGATGCACTGAACTTAAATTTAGTTTAGTTTGTGAATAAGAGAATCGGCACCATTATTAACATTTCTAACTTAAAGTTAAAAACGAAAATTTGTAAATTTTAACTAAATGGCAAAAAAACTCAAATATCTTTTATAAGTATGTTTTACACCTTGTTTACATTTTATTAACTTGTATTGCTTCTTCGTTCTCTGATTACAGTTTCGAGTAAGTTTATTTAATATATACGGAAAACGAGGTTTAGGTGGCGATGTTGAGGAATACTTTCCCATTCTTCTATCAGTGAGGATGATAGGAAGAAGTATGTGACTTCAGACCAGCCTCCCGAGCTCTTCCCAGGCGTACACGTTAATTGTTTACATTCCATAAAGAAAAGCCTTTAAATAATTAGTAGAAGCTTATAATTTAATCGATAAAATCTGTCTCCCACAGTTTAGATACCTTTCAAAGAGTATTTTATTTTGTGACGCATTCGGTAACTGAATAATTAACCATTTCCATACATTGAATTTCAAGAGGATGGTTCTTTTGTTTTGAACAAACAAACCGATTGACAAATTGTTCCCATTGTACCTGTTCTAATTCATATTCTAGAGGAGCCTTCAGTTCATTGTGATTTTCAGTGACCCTCTCTCGATTGTATTTATTTAAATAATAATATTATCAACATAAATTAAGTGGTTTTCCAACTTAATTTATGTTGTTGTTGCGTGGACTGTATTTGATGGTTAAAACAACCACGACACAAAAATAATGTCTGAGAAGGTAATTTCGACAGATAACCGTATAAGTGCAGAAAAAACCAGACTAGTGCGTGCAATTTGCAATAGAACCCTAAAACCCAACTTAAACCATTGGCTAACAATAAACACAAACACAATGATACACCTAAATAAAACTCGCTTTTTCATCCTATGGACAGAAGAGTTGTCGAAATCGGAGTTGACGTATTCCCGGAGGGCGCAAAATATAGAGCGCAGTAGAAAAGATTAACCTGGTAACCTGAAACCTCAGCATTTTTTGGCAAATAACGTTAAGAGTATAAAAATATAGGGCAGTAAATGAAAAGAAAATAAAAATCACCGTGAACAACAAAAGACGAGTCCCCGAGAAATCCCCGTTTTTATTGCACGTGAAAGTGAGCGGCCGTCTTTGCGCGCTTACGACCTTTTTACAATTTCCACTCATTTTTGTACGAATGAAATCTCAGAAGAGGGCTTAAAACCTACATATGTATGCTGTGAAAGAAGGACAAACGACTTTTTCCCAGAAAAATACACACTGATTGAAACACTAGCAGAAAAAGGTTACTTGATTTTTTTACCCGAAAAATCTGTGTTTAAAATATTTTCCTCTTTTGGTTTCGCCACAATTGGGTCATAGACACGTATCTAAAAAACTCAGAAGTTGAATCACATAAAATCTAATCACTTTTTAAAAATATCTTCCCGCTTCTGGGGCTGATGCCTAGTCTCTGTGAGAGGGCGTGAGCCATAATCCACCAAGCGGCCCCAGTGTGGGTAATACTTTATAAACCCATGACTCAGGTGGGTACTTGTCATCCCTTCCATGTCATGATTAACCGAGGCCACTGGGGTATCTTTTTTGACAGGCATCTGAGTCCACATTTTTTAAGTATTAGGGAAAATAAATTACATGTCCGACTCTCTCGGATTTTTGCATCCCTTGGGAACTGTTGAATGATACGCTGGTACCTCGGAATGGACGTAAAATGTTAAAACAGTATTTTTATCGCAAGAATTTCTTGCTCTGTTGGTTTTGCTTTAGTATTTTTATCACTCCTTAGAGAATTTGCAGGCAAAATATGGAAGAAAGTGGCGTTTTCGAAACTGACATTACGCAAATTCATGGTACAGCCTTGAGCTGTCAAATAAAGTTTTGGTTATGAGAACATCATTTTTCTTCTAGTTTTTAAACTTATAGCCCAAATCTTTGTGCAAGTATTTTTCTGTTCAATTCTCTTTAATATCTTCGTAAAAATCCTCAGCTGTAGGTAGGTAGATATTGTATGTTCGTGAATCTTGCGAACAATGTAAAGTTTTTGTTGAAACAAAATATAGGTGTTATGATGATGTTAAACCTAGGAACAGACGAGATCGACACAAACTAGTGTTAAATGATTTACCTAGATTATCTAAATATAATAAGAGCTGCTTGCCATGTGTGTGCGGATTTTAACAAAATACCAAGGCATTTCAAAACATTAAATACAAGATTATTTAAAATTAAGTTGGTCTACAAATGGTCACTTGAATGTAGTTTTTATAGTTTAAAAGATTTTTTTAATAAATAATGTTGATGGTTGATGACTTCAACTAACTTTATAATTTTGCATGCTATGTTTTTATTCTAGCTAAACATGTTTGTACCACATAAAGTATTTAGGAAGAAAGATGACTTTACAAAATATATTACTTAAACTTAATGATATAGTAGCCTGTGATAAATGAGGTTTTGCTGGTATTGTTCATCGAAGAGATATAATCTCAATCGAAATGTGAAACAAAAATCAAACCTACTCTTGAAGGTTTCAGAAATATTATTATAAAGAAAAATATCCCCTGAACGTGATGAGACTTGTTTTCGATTGTGATCAATCTTCTGAGATGCCACAACGAAGACTCGTTCCCAAATAACATATTACTTAGTGCACGTTCATACTTTTACGTTACAGGAATAATAAGATCATATATCAAAATTTAGAGATGATGACGGAATTATAATATTGAAAACAGATACGTAAAATATATGGATTTTATAAAAGCCGGAGTATTTTAAATGACAAAAGATTGATTTGCGACGGATCTACTAATTTATAAATAGAGAAATGTGGGGATGGAGAGATTGAGAGACATTGTGGGGTTTTAACAGAGTTTCCTTTATCTGTCCAAAAGCTTTCAATGGAGAGACCATTGCAACGTTTGTAAATTACTGAACCTGAACCTAGTATGGATTTTATCTAGCCTCTTCTTATTTAAATAATCCTGCTTTAATTCATGGCACAGGCCGGAAGGCGGGGGATAGGGTGTTGTGGCGCAACATGGGGGAAGCATTGTTCAGCAGTGGACAACAATAGGCTGAGTTGATTGATTGATTGTGCCATTATAAGTTTTTCGTTATATTCTAAAACATTGATATGTTTAAGATACATAGCAGTGAGAGTGTATACGATTCAACATAGTCTCTCCTAACAACCTTTGATGCCCAAAAAAATATTCTTGAACTTTCCTGGATTTCAAAAATAAGTTTGTGTTATCTTCAAATAGAAGAAGAAAGATAGACGAACAGAAGATGTGATCAAGGTGGGTCATATGAATCATATATAGACTTTCTTTGAAGGTATAACTTTTGTATTTCAGCCATATACCATAATATAACATGCTCCTATTGGGGCCTTTTGCAAGTCAAGTGTTACCTCTGCCAGAAATATTGACAAGCTGTCACATAAAGGTGTAAGAACACAAGAGTTGGTTTACTCTATAACAAGTAATCTTCATATCTCTTTAATAATAATTGGTGTAAAGACCAGCTAGGCATCGCAATGCGGGTGACGTGCAATGAGTAGCTCGCCGCCCGGTAAAGACCAGGGGGCTTACTCATTAACCTAATTTTAATGCAAATCTAAAGCCAATACGATTCCAATGTTAATTTTGCAAACACGTGATTCGGTACTCTTGAAAACAATAGTGTCAACATTGGAACAACAACAACGCCCGATCGAATTCCACTTAGTTCTCCAAAATGGACACCCAATTTAAACACATTTTGGCGCTAGCGTCGAACTCAAAAATACGAAACGTCAAAATTCTAATGTCAATAGATCGGAATTAAAATCAATAGTAAGCACCCAGACCCGGGTCGACGACGGCGCGATGTGTTCCTCGCGCACTTCAAAGAGATTTCAACACAATTGAAGGCATGTGCTAGGGACGATGCCTGCTAGGGTCGCGGATTTGTTGGAAATAGGCACAGGCAACTAAAGGACACTGAATATGGGTGGGTTTTAGTCAGTAAAAGTCTGACACGCCGCTCCGCCCAGAACGGGAGAAGTCATTTGATGTTTTTCCACCCAGGAAAAAAGGTATTGAAATGTTTCAAAGCGTTCTTGGTCATGAAGAGCAAAAGGTTTTTTCGAACGATAATGGCTTTATTGGGTTGTCTATTTCCTCAAAGACAACTAGATTTAGTCTTGGAAGCTTTCAAGATAATATTATTACTGATACACTCGCAATCGTATACCCAAGGATGGGTTGATCTTCCTGTCATCTTGGCAGGTCTGAACCAAAAAACGCCCCTGTTTTTGCCCTAATTGGTATTGGAAGGGCGCAGATATTGTATTTTTGTCCACAAAATATGTCAAAATTTACTTTTTGTCTGTGATATCGTCGTCTCCCACAACATATAGATATGGACAACAACTGAAAAAATATCGTAGTTTTTTTTCTGCAAGCCACGTTATTTATCCATTCAAAGTAAGTATTTCTGACATGAATTCGTCTGAAAGACTATAGTTTTCATTCTTCTAAAACGAACTCATAAATACGCTAAGGTAATAAATAATAAGCACAGTCATCATCATCAGCTTATAACAGTCTGCTGCTAGACATACATAGGTCTCTCCAATATCACGCCATTAAGTTCGATTCTCCGCAACTTTCATCCAGCTGCTACCAGCTAAATAAGTACAATAAAATGATTTATTTGTGCACATAGAAAAATATACATCAGTACACAAGGATTAGGGAAATATTCTACAGTAGATAGGGCAAACTGATGCCCCCTAAACTAGACCAAAAGCCTGTGTTTTCGGAGCCAAAGTTCATTCAGGCATACAACTGGTATTAACTGTTATGCAATTTCAGATACACAAACATACATTAAACTAACAATGCTTTAATTTAAATACAGTATTAGTTCTATTAAGAGACAGTTGTAATAAGATTCTCGGCTTCATCATACGTTAACTTCTGCAATATGTATATGTTGAATTTTATCTTCAGGAGATAACAATTGGCATAAGTTTATGTCTTATTAATGTATTATGTCGAGAGGTAGTCGCCGCTTGTCTTCGGCTGGCAAACGTAGAACGGCATTGAACTATATTGCGTGAAAGACTCAATATAGTCCAATGCCGTTCTAAGTTTGCTTATCTTAGCATGATCTATATATAATGTAGAGTGATTCCGCAGTACAGTGTGGAGCACAAGCAGCTTTCTTACAGTCAATACAAGTCCCTGCGCTTTAAGTGCATGACTTTCAAGATCGCGGTTTGAGCTCTTTCAATCCGCTTCAAACCGAAAATAATTATTAATTAATTTTTTTTTTTTTTTTTTGTTATTTTTAATTATTATTATCTGGTAAACTATTAATACTAGATCAGTACCAGCAAAGTGCCTTAGTTCCTTAACAACTGCCATGTCGGACTATGTGTCCGACACTTTTTGTTCCATTCAGGCCTTTTCGGACTATATGACCGACAACACATACAAAATCAGAACATGTCGTTGCTACCTAGCGGCCATGTTTTTGGAATAAATAATCTGTTTAAAGTGAAATAACACAAAGTACATTTTTTGACGTTTTCTGATTTTAGCCGTAAACGTGTTAAATATAAAAAATCATTTTCTGATCCTTAATTTTCGATCATCGCTAGTAAAGTTAATTATCGATGTGGACTTCGAAATATTTTATGTCCAGGGCCTGCAGTCTCGACATAGAAAGCGACACTATCGCAAACTACCGATCGTTAAATAAAACCGAAAAAAATCGCTTGCCGTAACGATGACAGCGACAAAATGGAAGTCTCGACATCTGAGATACGGACCAAAGTCATACATTATACTTGAAAAAAACGATGACAGTTAGCGCAAAACGCATTCATAGTTCGGTTTAGTAGCAATGGTACGATATTTGGTAGTCTCGACACTCAAAGTTATTGATTGACATCGACATTTCGATGAACTTTACCGTATTTTGTTAATGTTTACGAGTATGTGTTGCGTCCATTTTTGAAAGCCCGCAAAGTGATTCGTTAGCAACGCAAACTATATGTTTTGGTGTTTGCAAGTGTTTATTAACAAAAATGGCGTACTCGAAGGTGTGACTGTACTAATGAGGCTTTAAGGCCATCTATTTATGGGTTCCGGCAAAACTAGTTACGAACGAGCGTCGCCAACAACCATCGTATTAGAGGGAGCCAAATACATTTAGTATCTTTTTGAAGGGAGCCGATCGTCGTTTTTATATTTAATAAATAACACACAACCGCAAATCATGTTTCCAACTTTATTAAATCTCCATTAAGTATCACCACAGACAATCATCTCCTAATTAGACACGTTCGTTTAAGCTAGAATTTCTACGAGACGTTGCATTCTTATCCACAGGACATTTCCACCGCATTCTGCAGTTTAATAAAATAGCTCGACGTTATTAATCTACACATATAATATTTAATGATTGATGATGATAATGATGATGATATAAATAATACACAACGGAAAATAATGTTTTCAACTTTATTAAATCTCTATTAAGTTTCAACAGTTCATCACACACAATCATCTAACTACACACGTTATTTTAATCTAAACACTTTACATGGCACATATTGCATTCCTATCAGTATAACATTACCACACTTTAATAAAGTAGCTTGACAAAAATAATTTAAATATACATAAATATCCAAAAAACTGATATCATGCACTATTACTAAAGGATAGCCGTGAGAGACATGACATAAATTACAGTAGTCAAACCGCAGGAAAACTGAATTAATAAACAGTATTTATCACTTTGTATACAAAAAACATACAACAGCAAATCATGTTTCCAATTTTATTAAATCTCCACTAATTATCAACAGTTATGCTCTCTCTATTCAATTAAGTTTCAACAATTCGTCACACACATTAAGTTTCCTGTTGAAACTTAACAGAGTTGTTCGACTTCATCAAACACAATAATATAATAACACACATTCTTTTATACACTTTTTATGCACATATTGCATTCCTATCAGTATAACATTACCACACTTTAATAAAGTAGCTTGACAAAAATAATTTAAATATACATAAATATCCAAAAAACTGATATCATGCACTATTACTAAAGGATAGCCGTGAGAGACATGACATAAATTACAGTAGTCAAACCGCAGGAAAACTGAATTAATAAACAGTATTTATCACTTTGTATACAAAAAACATACAACAGCAAATCATGTTTCCAATTTTATTAAATCTCCACTAATTATCAACAGTTATGCTCTCTCTATTCAATTAAGTTTCAACAATTCGTCACACACATTAAGTTTCCTGTTGAAACTTAACAGAGTTGTTCGACTTCATCAAACACAATAATATAATAACACACATTCTTTTATACACTTTTTATGCACATGTTGCATTCATAACTGCATAACATTTCCACACTTTAATAAAGTAGCTTGACAATAATAATTTAACTAAAAACATCCAAAAAACTGAAATTATTTTATTAATACACTGTTATTTTATAATTTAAGCATTGCAATCTTAAGTCTAAGCTCCTTACTACTTACAAAAGAGCAACATATGCACTACATTATGCACAGACTATAGTAGTTAATACATAAAAATAAAAATCTGGCGACAATATGGGTGGCTTTTCATGTTTTGGTACTTCTTTGTCTCCCTAGAAGTAGCCATACTTGTAGCTAACCAACAATATTTTCTACCTCAAATGTAACCCATGTAGTTAACGTTGGATCTCAAACTAATTGTGAATAAACATCGGTGCCCAAGAAACATTTTCTTTGTTTGTTTTGCACCTGATGTTCTAAACTTCTAAATAATATACCTAAGAAAATTTACCATTAAAAACAATAGCTAAAATAATTAAACAGAACTTGTTAGTATTTTGCACAAGATTTCTTAACCAACAAGAATTATTAAAATTTTGTTTTTGTAATTGAAATGTACTAAATTTGCTTACTTAAATAGGTAGAAAGTACATAGATTCCTCACAACTGTTACAACTGATTGCAAGTTGTACATTCTTTGCAATAAAATATATCTATTCTATTGAAAGATACATAAATAACACATAACCGCATATCATGTTTTCAACTTTATTAAATGTCCATTAGCAGAATCATCTAAGTTTACACTTTCTTATAATTTATATACTGTGTACATGAGGCATGGTGCACACCTATTGAAAAATCTTTATCAATTGTTTACAGACTTTACAGCAGACAATGACTTAGGTACTACAAATGATGCATCTCCAAGCATAATTCAAGCTGTGGACCCGTAGTTTCACGCTGCCTTAGCCCTCCGACAGCCTTGATATGGCTATGAGACGGCAAATCTCACGCAAATGAAAATCCTTTGGATTTGTTCATATCTGTACATTTACAGAATTACAGTAGAGGTGTTAACCGAGCTCTTAAGTAAACATTAACCATTTCTTCGAATACACAACCTCACGAATCTCTGCAGTGTCCCAAGTGTCTGTACGCAGCTATAATATGATTTAATAAGAAACTACATGAAGTGGAGTCGGCGCATGACTCAAAATGAGTTAGCTGAGTAATAATATGCTGTAACCTTGGCTATTAATGAAAAATTATCATGTTAAATACCACATAATTTGCTATATCAACAAAAAGACATTTTCCATAATGATCTGACACTTGACAACTTTGGCATTATTTATGTTGTTTAACTGTAATTTTTTTTATTGACATAAATACGGGGCTTTTGGCTACGTTGCATTTTGTTACATTTTTATCTTGTAATGTGCGTTTTGTTTGTGCAGAATAAACAATTTTTCTTGCTTTCTTTTTTACAATGTTGTAAGGAGGCAGATTATATTTTTAATAAATTGCTAGCTGACCCGGTAGTAATAATAGATTCTACAAATTTTTCACTCATTCTTTTGATACAATCAAATTCATTGACTTAAAATCATTTCATGGAAAACAAAAACCGCAAAAATTCAAAGTGATAAGTAGGTAAAGTATCGGAATGTTGAAATTAAGCACACACAGACATACTCTTTTTGAATTAACATTTTATTTATCTCATCTTAGTTTGTAATCAAATCAAAATATTTTTAATTTACATAAACCTACAGGGCACTTATGAAACGTCAGAAGCTAGGTGCATGTTTCCAAATTGTTGATTTCTATGAAGAAGAACCGGCAAGAAACTCCACGGTTATTCTTTTAAAAATAATTGGTGTTTACAATGGTTTCAAATTACAGTTCTAGGGCAGCACTGCGCCCCACAGTGCGTCGCTTGACTCCTGATATTGGCGCTAAGTTTGGTCGCCCGAAACGGTGGCGCCAACACAGTGTTAATATCGAAGGATATCATTACCTTGATTAAGTCTAATCATGTTTTTAAACTATTCACCATCATCATTTCTGCCGAAAGTCGTCTAGTGCTAGGTTCTGTGCATGTACAGGAGGTGTTGTCATTATCACCATGCTTGGCAGGCGGGTTGGCTATCGCAGTATGGTGGTAAGATTCATAGAGAACGCTGTGGTCACTTTCTAGCAAGTCCCATAGTCGCCTTTTACGACACCCACGGAAAGAAATAGGATGATGTTATTCTTTACGTCCGGCCGGTTTAGTTTATCTAGCTACAAAAGTTCTTTTTATCTATCCTGTTGATCCTGGCACAAATTTTTGAAATTAATAAAAAAAAAAACACGAATTATTGAAATAGTACGGTTATGTCGTGAAAATTACTTACACCACCATCTTTTAGGAATTCCTAGAACTAAACAATAAATACAAACTATTTTCGTATAATAAAGATGTTTTTTCCAAATATAAAGAACAGTAATAATTGAGATAAAAACTATCCTATCTTTTAAGTTGGACCAAATTATAAATAATTAGAAGTTTGTTATGAATCTGTTCAGTAGTTTCGGATTTTACCCGTAACAAACATGATGGCCCGAGATTTATTAAATGTTTATCAGTCCTTCTAAATTTCTTTAATAAACAGTTTCCAAGATAGGGTTTAAAAAGTCACTATACAATTAGTAGTAAAAAAAAATATTTTTTACCAATCAGTGGTCTCCATTTTTTTCCAGAATTCAAGGATTTGTACTTAACGGCTAATAATTGAAGTCGAACTATAAATAGTAGTCTTCGGTAGTGTCTCGGCATCGTTTTGTACGATGTTGCGCGGTATCTCCGATGTAGAGACTTGCTTTTGTCGTATGCATCGGTACGGCAAGCGAGTGTTTTCGGTATTATCTAGTGATCCGAATTTTCGATGACATAGTGGCGGCCGTAAGAATTTCTCCTTGAATTCAGGGAAAATTGAAGAACATTTATTAATAAAGAATAATATTTTTCTAGAAAATTGTGCAGTAAAATTGGAAATTATATCTTGCAAATACTCGTTTTTTTATTGAATCTACTAAGTAGCAATAACTGTTTTACAGGATTAAAATAACTTGTTATAAATCTAAGGTCATTACAATCTGCATCCTTGCAACACTATAAAACGAATGCCAAACTTGTGAAGTCATGTCTATTTGTTTTCATTGATTTTTTTGTCAAGTGTAGTTTACACATATTTTCATAGATAGCCAAGGTTACAGCATATTATCACATATTATTACTCGGCTAACCCATTTTGAGTCAAGCGGCGACTTCACTTCATATAGTTTCTTATTTAATCATATTATAGCTGTGTACAGACACTTGGGACACTGCAGAGATTCGTGTGGTTGTTGTATTCGAAGAAATGGTTAATGTTTACTTAAGAGCTCGGTTAACACCTCTACTGTTAATTTGTAAATGTACAGATATGAACAAGTCCAAAGGATTTTCATTTGCGTGAGATTTGCCGTCTCATAGCCATATCAAGGCTGTCGGAGGGCGAAGGCAGCGTGAAACTACGGGTCCACAGCTTGAATTATGTTTGGAGATGCATCATTTGTGGTACCTGAGTCATTGTCTGCTGTAAGGAGGGCACAACATGGAAGAAAACAGTTTGAACTAAGTGAATAGTGAAAGTGTAAACAATTGATAAAGATTTTTCAATAGGTGTGCACCATGCCTCATGTAAACAGTATCTAAATAGAGTGTGTAAACTTAGATGATTCTGCTAATGGACATTTAATAAAGTTGAAAACATGATTTGCGGTTATGTGTTATTTATGTATCTTTCAATAGAATAGATATATTTTATTGCAAAGAATGTACAAATTGCAATCAGTTGTTACAGTTGTGAGGAATCTATGTACTTTCTACCTATTTAAGTAAGCAAATTTAGAACATTTAAATTACAAAAACAAAATTTTAATAATTCTTGTCGGTTAAGAAATCTTGTACAAAATACTAACAAGTTCTGTCTAATTATTTTAGCTGTTGTTTTTAATAGTATGTCTTTCAATTTTCTTAGGTATTTTATTTAGAAGTTTAGAACATCAGGTGCAAAACAAACAAAGAAAATGTTTCTTGGGCACCGATGTTTATTCACAATTAGTTTGAGATCCAACGTTAACTACATGGGTTACATTTGAGGTAGATTATATTGTTGGTTAGCTACAAGTATGGCTACTTCTAGGGAGACAAAGAAGTACCAAAACATGAAAAGCCACCCATATTGTCGCCAGATTTTTATTGTTATGTATTAACTACTTTATAGTCTGCGCATAATGTAGTGCATATGTTGCTCTTTTGTAAGTAGTAAGGAGCTTAGACTTAAGATTGCAATGCTTAAATTATAAAATAACAGTGTATTAATAAAATAATTTCAGTTTTTTGGATATTTTTAGTTAAATTATTATTGTCAAGCTACTTTATTAAAGTGTGGAAATGTTATGTGGTTATGAATGCAACATGTGCCATGTAAAGTGTTTAGATTAAAATAATGTGTGTAATCAGATGATTGTGTGATGAACTGTTGATAATTAATGAAGATTTAATAAAGTTGAAAACATGATTTGCCGTTGTATGTTATTTATATACGAAGTGATGGATACTTTTTATTTATTCAGTTTTCGTACAGTTTGACTGTTGTAATGAACTACAGAATGCATTAGTAATGTCAAATGAATAGGAATGTAACATATGTAAGCAGCATCTAGATTATAAGAATGTGTGTAATTAGGAGATCATTGTGTGAGATGATGATGATACATGGAGATTTAATAAATTTGATTTGAAACATGATTCGTGGTTGTTTTTTATTTATTTATAAACAGCGATCGTACGATTCGATCCCTTCAAAAGATATAAGGCTCCTTCTAATGCGGTGTTTGTTGGCAAAGCTCGTTTGCACGTAGATTGTCCGGAACCCATAAATAGGTAGACTTAAAAGCCTCATCAGTACAGACACTCAGACACACTTTTGAGAACCCCCATTCCTCATAATTTTTGTTTATAATTACTTTCAAACACCTAAAAAACTAGTTTAAGAAAACAAAAATGGCTGCAAAAACGACTCGTAAACATCAACAGAGCTCAGTTGCGACAGACCAACGACAGTTGATAACTTTGAGTGTCGAGACTACCAAATATCGTTCCATTCCGATCTTCGGAACTTTGTAACGTTTTCGTTTGTTAAAATGGTCGCTATCTATGTCGAGACTGCAGGCCCAGGTGAAAGTCCACCGTTACTCTTTTAAAATCGTCATTTGCCCAGCCTTTTCCCTATTCATTTTGGGGTTTGCTTTATGATATAGTTGCATGGTCTAACATTTCAGCGGATCGAGTCAAATTTCTGCCCTGTTTGACCTAAGCTAGAAAATATATCCTATCCTACCAATATTATAAATATGACTGTTGTGAGGATGTATGGATGTATGTTTGTTACTCTTTCATGCATAAACTACTGAATGGATTTAGATGTAATTTGACAAACAGATATTTTATAACTTGGATTTTTTCCCGGTAGTACGTTCCCGCGGGATATTTTCGACATCCACGTGGGCGAAGCCGCTGGCAAAACCTAGTATAAATATATAAGTGACAAACTGTACTTAAACTAGAGAAGTATATGAATTCTGATTCTGATGTTTGCGCGGTGTTGCTATTCTAAAAAAATTGAATAGCTATTAAAATAAGTGATATCGTAATTTCGTGTGCATTATTATCTCTACAATTTATATGTTTAAAATAAAAGTTTAATTTTCACTGATTTTCGCTGACTTTCAGTGTTACAATGGTAAAACCGTCAATTTCATTAAGAAGACTTATAGAATGTTACTCATACATACCTGAAGAGTGAAGCCTAAACTGCACCTTTTCCATTAAATATTTCAAACTCAAACTCAAAGCATTTATTTCAAATAAACCAATTAAAGGCACTTTTGAATTGTCTAGTGGCGGTGAGAAAAATGAAGCTAGTTGTCCATCCCATAGCGTAGGTATCTATGGAGCAGAACGGGCAAGAAACTTCATGGACAATTGTTTAACCAATTATTTTGTTACAAAAAGTTGTATACATCATTTGTTAAAATTATCAATGTGAGAACGACGTAAAAAATCATTTTACAAAAAAACAACCGACTTCCTTAAAAAAACACTACAAAGTCAAAATCAAAATCAATCAAAATCAAAAGTCATTTATTCAAACTAGGCTGAGAGTCAGCACTTTTTGAACGTCAAAGTTACAAAAGACAGTCCCCCCAAAACGCCCGCCCTTCGACACTTCCTAGTGCTTTAGCTGGGAAGAAGAAGTGGCGGAACAAACTCCCCAGCAGCACAGCTGTCTGTTAGTTAGAAGAACTTGATTCTATACAATTGTAAGGAGGTAACATTATGAGACACAAAACATTAAATTAAATGATTTGCCATCTGTCAGCTAGCCAACCCAATAATCCAGGAAATAAAATGAAATCTATACTCAAGCAAAAGCAAAAAATATTTTTATCATGTAAATAAAGGTACCAAAATAAAAGCCTCCTGGCATAAGGGCGTGACAGCTTACATATGCAATGCTGAATCACGTTCACATAGCTGTTACGACCCGAGTTACAACTCGAGGCCTCAAAATGATAAACTAGAACCATCGGCGTAAAAACAAATAAACAGGTAGGTAATTAACAACAATACCAACATCAAGGTCAGCAAGACGACCAGTCACCACAAGCAGCACCCGTTCACGAGCATAACGCAAAGATCAGCCATTACCCCCCTCGCCTTATTTGAGGGAAGGGGGTAACCCGACCCCTGACGCTACCGCAAGCATTGACATCTAAGGGAGCATGACGAACTTGCTGCCGGTTGCTCAGGCAAGAATTGAATGACAACTTGTCGAGGTCGCTAGCTAATCATTTTATGCAATACTAATCATTATAATATGTCAAAGCATAGAACATGTCAAAACCAATAAATACACAAAAAAAAATGACTAACACAGTAAAAAAAATATATAATAAAAATTATATTACAGCTATATAACCTATCACTAGGTACGCTAGTACTGGAGAAAGAACACAAACATTGTCTTGAGTTAATCACAGCGACCAACTAGTTTTGTCATTTAAATAGTCGTTGTTGGAATAATATGCCTTTAGACAAAGGTTGGATTTTACTTGAGCTTTAAACGCATAAAAATAACTTTAATTTCGAAAGTCGGTGTCTTAGGCTCTGTATTTAAGGTTTTTGCCACCGACTTCCGAAATTAAAGTTATTTTTGACTTTGTAGTGTTTTTCTTAAGGAAGTCGGTTGTTTTTTTTTTTTTGTAAAAAGTTTTTATTTTTTAACTTTTTAGTTCTGGTAGATACTCCGCACTAATCTAATCGCGTTATTCGTTCATATGTCTGGCAACAGAGGCCGCGGCGGAAATTACCACAGGTTGGCAGGTCTCCAGGGAGGCTTCCTGCTCCGACCACGGATGGATCCGCTTCGACATCCAGGCCTCTGTCCCGCCAGCAGCCCCGCGCCGCAAACCGCGGAACACAGATCGTGGTACCTACACACGCACCCTAGAATCCAGACTTGTGACATCATGCGATCCGACGCTATTTGCGGACACTACACAGATTGAGGTACAAGTAGAATACCTCACTAAATCAATAATAGACAGCTACCAAACTGCCTGCCCAGAGACGACTCCTCGTAGTACACCGGGCAAACAGCCCTGGTGGGGTGCTGATCTGGAGCGAAAACGCGGGAAGGTAAGGAAAGCTCTGAATAGAGCCATGAATACATGTGCGGATGAGGACTGGGATGAGTACTACGCAGCCAAATCCTGCTACAAAAAATGCATCAGGTTCAGGAGCACCTCGGGATGGCGAAAATACACTGGTAGCATTGAGTCCTGCCAGGAAGCAAACAGGGTAAGGAAAATACTGGCACAACAAACCACAACTGGGCCTACCACCCTTCGAAAACCAGACAACACACTCACATCCTCGCCAGAAGAAACGCGACGCGTCCTTATTGAAACACACTTCCCTGGATGTATTTTCTCGCAAGTAATCGACTGGCAAGAAGCAAATCAAACACCATCAGATAATGACTGGTCTTATGCTAGCAAGGTGATCACGTTGGAGAAACTCCAATGGGCCATCCGGAGCTTCCATCCGTTTAAGGTCGCCGGACCAGATGGGGTGTTCCCCGCCCTACTACAGTGGGGTGGAACCCTCATCGCA
Source organism: Aporophyla lueneburgensis (assembly GCA_932294355.1). Classification (NCBI taxonomy): domain Eukaryota; kingdom Metazoa; phylum Arthropoda; class Insecta; order Lepidoptera; family Noctuidae; genus Aporophyla; species Aporophyla lueneburgensis. Next base: position 6,194,495 of record OW028758.1, on the reverse strand, counting down.
GTAAGACTGATGCCTTTAATGAGAGCGTGCCTGGCCTTTAGATACGTTCCCAAAGGATGGAGGGAAGTGAAAGTAATATTCATCCCTAAACCAGGTAAGGGCGACTACACAAACGCCAAATCACACAGACCAATCAGCCTGACTTCTTTCCTGCTAAAAACCCTGGAAAGGCTGTGCAACAGGGAGCTGAGGGACGGCGCTCTGAAAACCCTACCGCTGCACGGTAACCAACACGCTTACAGCTCAGGTAAATCCACCGAATCGGCACTTCATCTGGTAGTTAGCCAGATAGAGGAAGCGATTCACCAGAAAGGGACCTGCCTGGGTACCTTCATAGACATCGAAGGAGCCTTCGACAAAACAAATTTCTCCAGCATCAGCAGCGCCCTCTCCAGACATGGAGTTGAACAGGTACTCATAGACTGGATCACAAACATGCTAAGCAAGCGCGTGGTTTGCCTAGAGGATGAGCAGCAACTGGCCATGATTGCCAGAGGCTGCCCCCAGGGAGGGATACTGTCACCCCTTCTATGGAATTTGGTGATTAACGAGTTAATCGCCAGACTCAATGCCAATCACTACTACACAATAGGTTATGCGGACGACCTCGCCATCCTTGTCTCAGGGAAGGTGACGAGCACGATCTTTAACCTCACCCAACAAGCACTACGTATCGTAGAGAGATGGTGCAGTGAATATGACCTCTCAGTGAACCCTACTAAAACGGAGCTAGTCATGTTCACCCATAAACGAGCTTTAGGCCCCTTCCGCCTACCGAAATTGTTCAATACAGAACTTCAGCTGGCCAACGAAGTCAAGTACCTCGGGGTCATTCTTGACAGTAAGTTAAACTGGAGTAGTCATTTAGACAGCAAACTAAACAGGGCCTGCATCACATTCTGGCAATGCAGGAAAATGATAGGTAAGAAGTGGGGCCTATCCCCCAAAATCATACTTTGGCTGTACACCGCAGTGATCCGACCCATGATCACCTACGGGGCCGTGGTCTGGTGGCCCCGCACCAAGCTTATTACAGCCTGCAACAAACTGCAACGCATGCAAAGACTAGCCTGCATGGCGGTCACGGGCTGCATGAGGACTACTCCGACTGCAGCCATGGACGCCATGCTGGGACTACCACCGCTCCACCTGTTCATACAGCAGGAAGCCACGATGGCGGCAGCGCGTCTGGACGCAACCAACTTCTTGAGAAAGAGAGACACACAACACACCGCGCTACTTAAGGAACTCAACAATGAGTTCCCCATCACCAAGGCTATAAATGACCGGGTACCCAAACAGTTCATTTTTGATAAAAAATACAGAATCCAGCTTCATGAAGATCGCCGGTGTGAGGGTCTGCGCCCCACTGAGCTGCGCATCTTCACGGACGGATCAAAAACAGACAGTGGCACAGGTGCTGGGGTTTTCTCGCAGGACTTCAACATACATATAGCCACACCATTAGGAGTCCACAATACAGTGTTCCAGGCGGAATGCATTGGGATCACTCTTGCCGCCTCAGCCATTATGGACAGGGCAGTTAAAGACCACTCGATCCGCATACTCTCAGACAGTATGGCTGTTCTGCAAGCGCTGGACAGTCACTCGATTGACTCTGGGCTAATATACGAGTGCCACCAGCGCCTCAACCAGGTGGGTAGCCCCAATAATATAACTATTCAATGGATAAAAGGACACAGCGGTTCCCTAGGTAACGATGCCGCCGATGAACTGGCCAGAAGGGGATCGAGCATGACACCGGTGGGACCAGAACCCATCGCGCCACTCCCCTTTGGGTTCCTACGCTCTCTGGTAAGAAAACGTACCAGGGATCTACACTGTAAGCTATGGGTGGACCAAAGTGAGTGCAGGCAGGTCAAGGAAGCACTTCCCACCATCGATGCCCGCCTCACTAAACAGGTCCTCCGGTTAGACAAACGACAGCTGCGTATGGTTACGGCAGCAATAACTGGCCATGGGTCGTTTAATAAACATCTATTTGTCATAGGAGTTACAGACAGTCCGCTGTGCAGGGCCTGCATTGAGGACGACGAGACAGCAGCGCACGTGCTTCTAAACTGCCCGGCGATCGCCACATACACGGCCAAGTACTTCGGTAACCCAGGTACCCTACGTGAGATAGTCAGCAACATCAAGGCGTTGCTGGCCTTTCTCGAGGAGCTGGGGTGGATCGAATAACCGATTTCCCACCCGTACGCAAAATACGCGCTCAGACGTGGAGTTGCTGACACCAGCCCGTTCTACCTATTACCTATTACCTATCGTTCATTTGTCGCGGAAATACATAATGCAAAGGACAATGCCAGAAACTCTATAGTGCTTTGACCCATAAAATAAAAGTTGGTTACAAGCATGAAAAATGTAGTATTCTATTGCTGCTTTATTAGAGATATCTAAATTATGTCTAAATGCCTTTAGAACTTGCTGTGCCTGTTTAAATCTACAATGCTTATTATTTAGGATTTTTCACTGCGGTCAAATCCGAGCAATAAATACCGTAGTATTTACATACCTGTTACAACAATTTCCATGTTGCAACAACATATCTTAGCATCCTGTCGACGCACCAATGACCATTTTTGCACCTCGACATCGTTACCCAACTCGAAAATTGTTCAAAATGGAAGCAATAATCAGAATCCGTGGCAAATAGTAAAAAGTTGGCGAATAGGCGAGATCGAGTCCGTGTACAAGAGCAAAAGTCGTCGGGATAATGTTACAGTAATAATATTGATCACATTGAGATAAGGGAGCGTAAAATACAAACTGCAATGCAACGGCAAACAAAACAGAGCTAATGTCAAAAAGTCAAAGAATGACTTTTTGTAGGGGTGGGCGTTACGACAACGAACCGTTTCCGAAGACTGTTTTATGTTTTGCAACGATGAAACCGTTTTTACGCCCTGGGACCAAACAGTCTTCATTGCGCCAACCAGTCTTCGAATTACTAGATGCGATTATTTATTTTACAGTTAAGAAAATACGGTCGAGAACCCATTGATTCAACTATCACACTCGTCGCGTCGTCGTCCTTAGTCCGTTCCAAAGAGCGTTTTATGTTCTGCGACGATTACGACGATGAAACTGTTTTTACGTCTTGGATCCAAATAGTTTTCGTTACACAAACCAGTCTCCGAATTACTTGATGCGATTTTTTTATTTTACTGCTAAGAAAATACGGTCGAGAACGCATTGATTCAAATCGTCGCGACGTCGTCCTTAGCGTACCGCGTTCGTTCACAAAACAGTCCTTACAGTAAAAAGTGAACTTTTTGTCAGTGGTATAGAGTCTTTATTTTATTACTACTTCTCTATACTGTCGTTCATGATAGGACGGTCAAACCTGTGTAAGCTTATAAGCTTATAAGCTTTTGCACTTAACGGCTATAGCCGTTAAGTGCAAAATCGCCCGGTATATTGAATTGGGATAATAGGTAAATGAATATCCTGGAATTCGAGCCAGTGAGCACGTCATATAGATCTTGTTTGTTTAAAATTTTTAGTCAGTTGTGTAATTGGGCATTTATAAGTAGTTGTAACTTTGCAGGAACTGCAAATATTTCACGTGACGAAAACGCAATTCTATTCCATATTCGATAAGTTTCGTCTTTTACAAAAGGGTCGTCGTCGCAACAATTGGTTTGAAGGCGGGTCTTCAAACCATTTGCGACGACAACCGTTTTCTGCAATCGTTTTCTTCGTCGGAAAAACGGTTGCGTTTCGTTCATCAAAAATTCGACAACGACCCACCACTAACATTTTGACATTGCCATTAGCTCGTCAATGACGTTTCATTACACCTTAACCTACTAGTGCTCAAATGCGAAACATTTTTCATAATAATATTATATAGGTAATCACAAAGATTATTTTCATTAACTGTGTGTAATTTAACCAAATACATATTAAAATCCATATAAAGTTAATTAATAGATATAATTTTTAAAATTAAATAACTGTTTTTGTTCCGCGTGTGTGCGTACTAAGTAACGCAGATGGTCGCGATTAAAACAGGAAATACGTCTTGGGTTTTTAAATTCCTTTTTATCGCTATCTTATTATCCGCAAGTGTAACAGAATAATAGTTAAGCAACAAAGGGTCATAATTTCTTGTGATATTTTTGATTAAGTTACATTTCCGGTACGGAGGTGAAGGGTGGGGCAGGATCTGGCATTGTCATTTATGACTTATATGGTTTTCACATGGACTCCATAGGCCAAATGGAACCAAATTAAAATGGGACCATTCGGAAAGCACCAGCTTTAAAATAAAAAAAGAAACATCAAAATCGGTTCACCCAGTCAAAAGTTATCAGTTAACAAACATTAAAAAAAAAATACAGTCGAATTGATAACCTCCTCCTTTTTTTGAAGTCGGTTAAAAATACGTGCACACAAAGCGTCCGCAAATAAACAAAAATAAAATAACAATTCTGGAATTAAAATAAGCTGTGGCAGCTGAGAAATGACTAGTCCGTACTGATGGCGCCCGTTCAGGTCCCACCTTGAAAGTGAATGATAGTAGGATGGGCGTGCCTTATGGCGGGTCAACCTAAAGTGGCCGGCCGCCACAAACTTATATCTGAACTGTTTATAGAGAATAGGAAAACCAGCGGCCAAAAGTTGAACTAATGACAGAAAATGTCTCGAAATAAAAAAACATTACTAACTTAGCATAGCCTTGCTGTAAGCACTATTCCTGTCACTGTTGCACATCTGTTAAACTACAATAAAAGGTAAAGACGGAAACATCTTAGAAAAAAGTACGTGAAAGTAGCATTCATTTAGTCGGTCCATGAAATTTTTGCACATAGCGTGCGATGGAGTAGACAAATAATACAAATATTTAATTATAAGCTATAAAACTATCTTACAGCAAGAAATTACCTTTTTTATCTATACGTAATATTATAAATGCGAAACTAACTCTGTCTGTCTGTTTCGCTTTCACGACTAAACCTTATTCGTTACCCATTAACCCTATTTATTCCACGACTTCACCTGCGTCCGCGTAGCGTAAGATTTACGCAGACGAAGTCGCGGGAAAAAGCTAGCTAATATTTATGTACGGATGTTGGGTTATACGAGATTGATTAACTCAAAATAATTAAAAATATATAATAAAGAATTTAAGTATTTATTAATTACTAGATCGCCCATTGGTCGAAATTCGACTGTGCTTCATTTGAATAGAAATAGATTATTAAGTGAAAAAAAATATATAATAATAAATTTAAAAAACTAGCTTTTGCGCGCGGCTTCGCTCGCGTTAAATTCGGGGTAACACGGATCCCTTTTCCTGATTTAAAACAAAGAAGAGAACTCGGAAGAGAATGTTATTTTAATACGCTACTGTAGACAATATAATATGTCTTTCCATTTGGGTATAGAATATAAAGATTCTAGGCATTGGACACACGCGAATATGCTACATACAATTGTCCATGGGAATAGCACAGCTATTCTAAGTCCACCCCAGACACCTAAAAAAGTAAAAAAAAAATAGCCTATGTCACTCTTCATCCCTTCAACTATCTCCACTTAAAAAATCACGTCAATCCGTCGCTCTGTTTTGCCGTGAAAGACGGACAAACAGACACACACACTTTCCCATTTATAATATTAATGTGGATAATATGGTTAAATTTGACATTCAGTAACACTATAGACAGATAAAATTTAAGACAAATATTCTCGATATGATCATAGATTTTAAAAATGAAATAGGTTATATATCAATAAAATTAATTTATTACCTATGGTTATACTTGACATTCAGTAAGACTATAGACCACAGATTTGGACCATAAACAAAAGAATATCTATGCATGTATGTATTATTAAATACAAGGTAATGAATAGTAGTGTGTGTAACGTGTTATTTATCGAAAATAATGTATTTTTACGCATAATTTTAAAAAAATACGCAATATTTTACATAGTCTTCGTCCATTACGTAATACTAGTTATGAGTATTTTTTTCACCTTATTTTACAAGTCATTTATATTTCATTTATTATTTTGCAATGTGTATGATAAATGTCAAAATTACTTGACTTATACATACATATTTTAGTAATTACGTGTGACTGCGGTTAGAAAACCAAAACCGATATTATTGCCGATATTTTGTAACTATAATAATAATAATAATAATAATACCATATCTGAGAAAATAAGTAAATATGCTGACCTTAAAGAAGAAGTTAAAAGAATCTGGAGACAAGACAAAGTATATGTTATCCCTATAGTTCTCTCCACGACAGGCGTTATCCCCAACCATCTTCTCCGTAGCCTAAAATTAATAGATTTAGAAGAATCAGTTTATATTATTCTACAGAAAGCTGCTATATTAAACACCTGCAGAATAGTAAGGAAGTTCATGCAGTTAGAAGAAGAAAACACACCCTCATCGTAAATACACACCACACGCTGCATTTACTTGGCATTGGCCCGTAAATGCAGTAGACACCAGCCTGAGAGCTGAGAAAAAGAACACTCCCAAAAATAATAATAATATTCCACAACTATCACACAACGCCATCTAGTCCCAAGCTAAGCAGAGCTTGTGTTATGGGTACTAGACAACTGATAAACATACTTATATATTTCTAAATACATACATATTATAGATAAATTACACCCAGACACAGAACAAATGATCATGCTCATCACACAAACATTTGTCCTGGGTGGGAATCGAACCCACGACCTCCGGCATAGCAGTCAGGGACACTAACCACTAGACCAACAGGCCTGCCAAACTATGTATAGATTATACCTTTTTATTTGGGTGTTTTACCCGACTGCAGAGGGCAATGTGTTTATCAGCCTATTAACTCGTATATATGTTTGTTCTTTTATTAACTTTATTTTTCATTACAGTTATTTTGGGTTTAGGGGTAATTCAGAGATGGAGTACACAAATAATTTGCTAAACAGTCTTCATAAGATTATAGAAGTATGTTTAGTGTTATTCAAAACAGAGTAAAACACCATTATTTTGATCATCCATAAAATTTTGTAGGAATGAAAAATTATAAATAGCCAATATGTTTTCAGAAAGCACTCTTGTAGACCTTTGATTAGATATCAATTAGATATCTAGAAGCAGTAGTGGCTCAGTGGCAACGGCTACTACTTACGAGTTCGAACCCGAGCAGGCGCTTTATTCTGTGTAAATTATTTCAACACCATTGCTCTCAAAACTGTGAAAGAACACATCGTGAGTAAACCGGCATGCCTTAGAACCAAAAAATCGAAGACATGTGACATCTACCAACCCGCACTGGGCCCTCGTGGTGGATTATGTCCCACTCTCTCTCACTGAGAGGAGGCCTGTGTCCCAGCAGTGGGAACGTTATAGGCTGCTAATGATTAGGTATCAAACACGGTACATATAGGGTTCGAAAAAGCTAGGCCCAGCTTCAGGCCACTTGCCTGATAAGGATGGCTTCGTGAAGGTAGAGAGGAAGAAGAGGAAGAAGCTTCGTACTCGGAACCAGTGTAGGACCGCGCTAGCAGGACTCAATATGCTGCTGCGTCCAGCTACTCTAACGACGCAGCTCTATGTGTCCCGTCTACATTACACCACGAAGGTTGAGGAGATCGTGGAGTTTGTACGTGTTAAGTCCAACTAGACCTGCCAATGAATTTTTTTTAAACTACATAGATAAGTTCGGCGTTTGACACAGCCTGTTTAAATCATTACTCTTCTTTGGGCTGCTGTCAAGTAAAACCACACCTTTTTTACAATTCTAATGCTACTCCATTCATTCGTTGTGCTCTTGCATTTGAAGTGACAGTACTTGACATATAGATATATTGTTGACATACTTCAAACCTAAAAACAAATTATATATTTTATTTTATTTCTAAGTGAATGATTATTATAAGTTTTTGGGATAAAACAGACTTTCGTCTCTAGAAAATAAGGTGTTTACTCAATATTATTTTACAAAGTGAGAATAGATTGTTGATGTAACGCTTAAGTGAAGGTGGTGAATTCGATTTACTGTTATCATCATCTTATTGGTATTTAATTCTTGCAAAATGAATAAATTAATTGCCCTGTGCAGGCACTCCTAACCTTGAAGGTACTGTTCAGTTTTGGTTTATGGTTCTTCCCATTTTCATACATAATTTAGGTCGTCTATAAATGGTAATAGAAAAAGAATGTTATATTGTTCACAGTCACAAAAATAAACACATATACAGTCGAAATACAAAGTTATTTGGAAAGCCAACACTTATTATATTAAATAATTACAGCAAAATGCTTAACTACTACCTTTTTCTGTGAACACAAATATTTAAAAAACGTAATTTTGATCGCACCGATTTGTAAAAAAGTGACATAGGCTCGTCGTCGATGAGCCCTACTGGGCGACTGATTTAAGAATGAACGAGAGTGATGACACTACTTATGATAGGCAAAAGAAGAGATGGCGATAATGTGTGTGCGCTTGGAATAAAATAACGTATGTGCCAAAACGAATCGCCGTTTTTTATGAATGAAAAGTATTATTAAAATGAAAACTGTTTTACAAAAACTTAGATACAATTATAATCAATGTTTTAAAGTAAACTATGTTTAATCATACAAACGCATCGCGCCTTGAGGCTAAAAAAATTATAAACATAGATAGAACTTTGCGATTTTTTTGTATCGAGAAAATTTCATCGTATCGTGTATTCCTTGTTCAGGATACTAGACCATATAGTCAAAAAACATACACTAAAAGATTAAGTACGGATGTCATACGGTAAGAAAGGTACGCTAAAAAGAAAAAGCACGTTTTTCTCATTACGTCACCTTCACGAACATGACGTATGGATCAGCAACATTTAGTTCAATCATTTTAAAGGAATCTTATTGATCCAACACACACGCCACCACCAGCACGACATTTGACAGTAAAACTCGCTCTGTTCATTCAAAATCTTTAACACTAGATTTACCAGACCAGTCATTTTGACTGGTCGTGCAATTTCAATTCAAAATTCCCATTACATATAACATTTGCTGTCCGAAATGATGTTATAACTTTTGTAGCTATAAGTAGAGAATACATTTTGTGAATTTAATGTTACTTTATATATATTAGTAACAAATATATTTTTTATACGTTTGCACGACCAGTCATAATGACTGGTCTGGTAAATCTAGTGTTAACAAAACATCTACTTTGTAAGCAGTGATTTATTTAAATGTTTGATGCTACCCACAGGTGCTAAGTGGCCGAAGTAATTATTATAAGTGCTGTTCCAGGTTCGCCGTTGATTAATAGACACTTTTATAACATCACAGACACAAAGGGGTTCATCCCATTATCACAGAAGTTGCTCAGTATTACGTTTATGAGTTTTAAGCGACATATGGAGGTGTAGATTTGTTACATCCGTAATTATGGTCCTAGCTATACATAATTTAATTATTCGGCTCTGGATAGTATTCACTCCGAAACAAAGCGCAGTTAGCAAAGTACGTGAAACACGCCACTGTCAAAGCCGAAAAGCCAGAACTAATCTGTATTTACGTATTTCACAGAAATACAATTTGGTATAGGTTGACTGTCGATAATACTAATATTTTGATAAACTCTGGCTGTATTTTTTATAATTTCCTTAGGTATCATTTTACAATGTGCCACTGTAACGTGTAGGACTATTTAAAATAAAAATAAAAAATCTCACCAACACTTACAACAACAAGGCCGTCTGCGAAGCAGTAATGCTCGCGAAGGAGGAGGCGGGGCGCGTGAGGGAGTGGCAGTCTCTGCGCCCTCACGTCCCTAGCCGCCGCAGGAGGAGACGCCCCGGGCGTCGGGAGTCGATTGCGGACTCCCGGCCACCGTAGGCGCGAGCTTGCGGGTGGCGAGCAATGGGTAGCTCGCCGCCCGGTAAGGACCAAGCTCGGGTCGACGGCGCGCAGTGTTCCACGCGCGCCTCAAAGAGATGTCAGCAGCAGTGTAGGGGTCTACTAGGACCGATGCCTGCCGGGGTCGCGTGATTGTTCGAAAGAGATACCGTGACCCTAGCACATGGGCAACTGATGGAACACGGGTGGGTTTTAGTCAGTAAAAGTCTGACACGCCCTCCCGCTCCGCCCAGAGCGGGAGAAGTCATTTGATGATTTCCCATCCTGAAAAAAAAAAAAAAAAAAAGGCCGTCACTTGGTAATTTATTGTTCCGTGGAAGTAGGCGCACTATGTACTGCCCTGGCTTATCGCGTAGCTGGAGCGACGCGACGCCGAGGAGTTGACCCCGAGGTGAAAGTGGCCGCAGGGACGATGGTAAGGTGCCGACAGGTCAGGTGGGTGCCGCCTGGTGATGTGTGCGCAGGTCTCGAAGGTTCGGTAGGGTATAATTCAGGACAAAAGGTTGGCTATAAAATCATCATCACTCTCCTTCCCTTATCTCAATTTATTTGTGGTCGGCGCAAAATGTCTTTTTCTTCCACACTTCTCTATTAGTCGTCATCTCAGTGGTCATCAACTTTCTATCAATATCAAAATTCACACAGTTGATGTTTATAAAATAACTTATAATATTTGATATTCCTCTGCAACTTTCCTTGCTGTGCAAAACTGAGTAGACGTTATAGAGTTCAATAATATTTTTAAGAGAGCGAAATGCGAATAACTAAAAGTGCGAATAAATGTACAGACGCCAACACATCAAGCTACTACAATCTGTCAGATTTCTTTGATAGATTTTCGACTTTATTTCTAGAGCATTAGGTTCAAGGTTCATTGGGAAAAAATGACAGTTTCGGGTAGCTTGACCTGGTGGCGTCTGTACCTATTATGTATTTTTTTACAAAGTCCACTTATGGTGAAAAATAACGGAACGAGTGGGTAGAAAAAAACATGGGCCTGATAGATTCAGGAAAATTTCAAATCTTTATGTGAGTTACGGATTGAATCCTGGCTTATCGGGCCCCGTTTTAAGAGGGTTCTTGAGATTACGGAAGTTTGTAGTACGAACCGTGCGACGTATCTAGTAAAACTTATTACTTTTACTTTACGACGAAATAAAATGTTAAATTTCAACCAAAATTAGATCAAAATTTGAATACTTATAAGTTACTAAAGAAAAAGTATCAGCCAAGTTAATGTCGAAATAATGTGGTTATATGTCATAAGTCAAATAAATAAAAAAATATAAAACTGAAGAGTTTGTTTGTTTGTTTGAACGCGGTAATCTCAGGAACTACTGGTCCGAATTGAAAAAATATTTTTGTGTTCGCTAGCCTATTTATTAAGAACGGCTATAGGCTATAATAACATCACGCTACAATCAAAAGGAGCGAAGCCGCAACGAAAAATTGACGAAAACTGGCAGGCAATTCGATGCGACGGAAAAGGTCAGGGCAGCAAAAATTTGACGCGGACAAAGTCGCGGTCAGAAGCTAGTATGTCAAATAAAATTTACCTAACGTCGTACAAAAAAATAACAACGAATTTCTAAGCTTACAATTTTTGGTGGGAATGATGAAAGGATGAAATATTATTTTGGTACAAAAATTTCGTGTGTCGGGTGAAAATGTAGGTCTTCCTAACGTGGCCCCAGCTCGTAGTAATCTGATTCTCGCCGTAATAGACTTAGTGACGAGGCAGAGGCATGCAGTTTGTAACGTGGATTTCACGTTCTATATTTCCATATGTTGTAAATTCAGTTTGGAGATTTATATACCTAATACTGGGCATAATCTTTCCTAGCCTAGTACACGGCGTTTTTAGGGCTCGGTACTAAACGAAGAAAGCCTTATCCTTTTGCCAAGTAGGTCTGGACCGACGGACTGGACGGTCATTTTTTAGGGTTCCGTTGCCAAATGGCAAAAAACGGAACCCTTATAGATTCGTCATGTCTGTCTGTCTGTCTGTCTGTCTGTCTGTCTGTCTGTCCGTCCGTATGTCACAGCCACTTTTTTCCGAAACTATAAGAGCTATGCTGTTGAAACTTGGTAAGTAGATGTATTCTGTGAACCGCATTAAGATTTTCACACTAAAATAGAAAAAAAACAATAAATTTTGGGGTTCCCCATACATAGAACTGAAACTCAAAAATGTTTTTTTTCATCAAACCCATACGTGTGTATCTATGAATAGGTCTTCAAAAATGGTAATGAGGTTTCTATTATCATTTTTTTCTAAACTGAATAGTTTGCGCGAGAGACACTTCCAAAGTGGTAAAATGTGTGTCCCCCCCCCCCCCCGTAACTTCTAAAATAAGAGAATGATAAAACTAAAAAAAATATATGATGTACATTACCATGTAAACTACCAACGAAAATTGGTTTGAACGAGATCGAGTGAATAGTTTTTTTTTAAAACGTCATATATCGTAAACCGCAATTTACCTTACATTCAATCAACTGAAATATAAAAATTAAAAAAAATATATATTTTTAAACCGAGAATACCTACAGATTTGTACGGAACCCTCGGTGCGCGAGTCCGACTCGCACTTGGCCGGTTTTTTTGTAGGTGGGAAATCATCAAATGACGTCTCTCGCTTTGGGTGAAGCGGATGGGCATGTCAGACTTTAACTAACCCGTGTTCCTTTAGTTGCCCATATGCCAAGGCCACGGTGTCTCTTTCGAACAAATCTCGCGACCCTGGGACTGGACGGTCTTAGAGTTACACCGCGGATAGACGTCCGTCGTGTAACTCAGAGACACTTTGTATTAAAAGCTTTTATTTGGCATGAATAAAATACATAGTAATCACGCCTACTAACTTGTTAAATAAAACCCTGTTTTTTATTTTCATATCGTATTTCGTTGGATCCCGAAATTATAATGATTTGAAGCCTGTGCTATTTAAGTCAATAGTTGGTGAAAATACAATGAAAGACAAACTTACTTTTGCGCGCGATAAAAGCAATACCTACACTACATACGTAAATATTCATCCTAACAAAGGAACCTTGTTTGTTGGGAATCAAGGGGCAGACTGAAGACCCGTAACAGATTTCTTAAGCTGACCATCCCAATATAAGACGGTAGCTGTAGAGCGGCACGATTGAATCAGTGGCTTCTCAATCATGACCTTCTAGCTGACGATGTTCACCCTATAGAAAGGCTGGCATACCTCAAAATCTCTTCATGTACTAAGAAGTCATGTGGACGCTGCCGGAACAACATATTCAGTTTTGTGTACCCCGATGAGCCGAAGTGTGACTGTTGAGCCACATCGCAAGCTATGCCATGGTGCATACTTTGCCATGTGGCTCTTACCCTTCTCTGTGCACTAACACCGTCGAAGTGGCCAAATTCTGGTCGAAGCTAATTCAGAATCAACATTTGGAATCATCTATACGACGAAAAAGAAAAACTGTGTGACAAGAACCGGTCTTTTTTACACACCTTCGACGTGCTTATACAAGATTGAGTACCTACTGTAGTAAGTATGCCACTCATAACTTAATTCCCAACATACACATAGTAAATCAAACTAAACATTATGATCAAATATTTTTCTCATAAATAGAGAAAGAAAATTATGAACCATCAAATTAATGACTTCTGTAAATTATGAAAATCTTAATACTGGCAGCGTCGTAAATCTTTCAGTGTTTCATTATCTAAACAAACGCTTTCGAAGAATTTTAAATATTAACTCGCATTACTCATTATATTTTGGGCGAACTGTTGAACATTGTTGTCTATTATAACATCTTTAAGGACTCGTAAATTTAAAATCTGTATTTTGCTAGTAATTTACATGTGTTTAGCATACTGCATTTTGTTGAGAAATGACTCGTTCTTGCACTGATGCGATACACGGCTTAATTTTATACTTGTTATGCCTTTTTCCAGTGGCTTCGCCCGCGTAAGTATTATGCTTATGAACCGTCCTCTTGAATCACTGTGTCTATTGATGAAAAGCGCATTAAAATCCGTTGCGTCGTTTAAAAGATCTATGCGTACAAACGTGGGAACCGAATTTGTTATATAGTATGTAAAGAAGATTATCTAGAAATCGCAACCCAGATGTCAAACCATACGTTAAATTAAGTTACATCGCCACCTATTAGAAATTCATAGATCTAACCAATGAATAAACTCTATTGTCGTATAATAAACATTTGTTTTGCAAATTTAGAGGACACTAATTGAGATAAAAACTATCCAGACTAAATTACAATTGGTTACGAAATTTAATCAAAATCGATTCAGTAGTTACGGAGTTTACCCTTAACATACATTGTGACACGTAATTTTTATATATTATACATAAGATTTGTTTGGTCTTAATGTGATCATTATAATTATTGTGACCTGCACTAACATAAAGTAATAGATAAATCTTGTAAAACTTTTTTTTTTGCAAGTCAGCTTTCACTGTGCCACAACTGAGCAAAGGCCTTTCTCTAAATTCTTCCAGGGATTCCTTTGTAGAGCCTCCTCGATTCAACCCTTTCGGTACGCATCTAGGTTTTCAATATCCTTTTTTGATTTTTTATTTTCATCTGTCAAATACTAAGAATTTGAGCTACTTTGTATTAAAGTGCGTTTTGATAATATTTATTCAACAATGAGTCCGTTTTATGCAGAATAATCATATTTTTTTCTCTCTTCTGATATTATAATGATTAAATTATTGTATAGTGACCGTACAGTCGGCTTAAAACCGAATCAATCCTGCTGACAATATCTATACAAAAAAAAATACAGTATAACATTTTTATCCTCTGGAATGTTCCTTCTTTTGATTAAAAATATACGTTATTATATTCATGACCAAATCTTTTATTCTGTTCCTTTCATTTACACGAAAATCACAAATTTCATTTGAGATAACACTTATTTACTTTTAAATAGGTATGCCCATTTCTCATACAATCTGTATCAGTCTGGCACTTTAATATTCTTTACGTTTAAAAAGAAAAATAAGAGTTTCGCCGAGAGATAGCGAAAACAAGATGAGAATCAAATAAAAACTTTAATTAGGTGAAGTGGAAAGTCTCTTGTAGGTTGTAGGCTAGTATCTTAATCAAAACAAGGGAAGAAGGAGAAAAAATAACTGTAATGAAGACGAAAGTTCCTAAGCGTGTTAATAAAGTGTAGGTTACGTAAACTCATGAGATTGAGCGCTTACAGGAGCTTTAAGTAAAAGACAGCTCAGAGCCGCGATTTGCATATCACAGCGGCTCTCTCAAATTCCGTGTGTTACTCGGAGTAACTTCAATTTTATGAATATTTATCAGCCGATATTCGCAAAAGTTGATTCCAAGTGATGACGTCGTTTGTTTTGGAACTGATCCTAATTCACTTTTTTCTTATAGTAATTTCTAATCATTTCGTCGTTTCTCGTAAAATATTCCGTCATATTATTTTATTATACGTATTTTACTTCGGTCGTAGTTAGACAAAAGTAATTAAAAAAAAGTGGGTCTCAAACGATTACATTTTCAAAATTTGAAATGAAACAGCCCCAGTAAGTAATTAATAATACTTGTGATGGGGTTATCTCACTTCTTCCCACCATGTTGAACAAAATTGAAACTATATAAAATAAAAAACAAAAAAAATAAAAATATAAAAATTTAATCCAGATCTTCAATGTTTCCATTTCTTACCGTGGGTGTCGTTATAGGCGACTAAGGGACTAGAGAATGGGCAGCTGCGTTCTCTATGCATTTGACCACCATACTGCGATCACCAGCCGCCTGCGTGGCGATTATAGCAAATCTCCTCAATTTGGGGAGGCCTATGTCCAGCAATGGACGTCTTTTGACTAAAATGATGATGATGTTAATGATCTGCAATCAATTCTTCTCAATTTCGTATAAAATTTTAGTAAAAACACTCACCCAATGCGAAATCGCAGGACGGTCCAAAAAACACATGAGCGCAGTCGTTGTAAGCATCTATCGCTGATATCACCGCGTAGGCTGCATCACAGTCTGTGACGTCATACTTCATCCATTCCACCTTCAGCCAGGGCGGGAACGCGTTTCGGATGATCGGGTCTTGCATTGCAAGGTCCAGTGCGGGCCCCACCTGAGGAGGATACATTACTTTTTTAGGGAGCAAGGCCAAGGTTTATGAAATCATTGGTGACATGGGCATAAATTAATGTCCTAGTTAAAAGGGATGTGATACCGTAGTCCATATTTTTTTTTAGATTGAGACGTTTATTACTTATTTAATTAATTAACTGTAGTTAAATAAGTTTAAAGTCCAGTAAGTGTGTTGTTCCACCTATTACCATTACATAATATATACGTTTTCAAACTTTCGAGTCGTGTGTCTTTAAGTTTCCAATATCTAGTCTATATATATAAAAATGTTATGTTGGTTTGTATACG
The DNA here is from genome assembly GCA_932294355.1 of Aporophyla lueneburgensis. Classification (NCBI taxonomy): domain Eukaryota; kingdom Metazoa; phylum Arthropoda; class Insecta; order Lepidoptera; family Noctuidae; genus Aporophyla; species Aporophyla lueneburgensis. The sequence continues at coordinate 6,178,150 of OW028758.1, read as the reverse complement.
CTTCAAAAACTCAAAAGTTCTGCACCGATCGAGCTGAAATTTTAGCATGATATATAATCCGCATCAAGGATTGTTTTTATCTATTTTTTGCATCTGTCACATATCCGCGACCGCGAAAAAACAGTTTTTTTAACGATCGGCTGTGTACCAGTAACTGCGCCATCTGCCGGAAGCGAGGAAAACACTCGCTGACAACCGCAATGGTAATGGCGCAGACACATGAGAAACAATATTCGTTCCCAATTACATTGTTTATTTACAAAAAAAAAATTGCATCTGATTCTGATTATTATACAATCTGAATTAAATATTCAATAAATCGAGGAACTTAATGTATTCTTTGTTTTGATTCTCATTTCTCAACCGTTCAATCACAATGTGCCACAGCGAAGCGTGGCAGGGTACAGCAAGTTTATTATAATTTATATCCTTCATAATCAGTATCTTGTGTCCTACCTCCCCACAATGTTGGGACACAGGCCTCCTCTCCCATGCTTGAAATCTGACGACGTCAAACATCATGGGTACTTTCATTATATAGCCAATACCACAAGTCTCATTCTTTTAAAGGTCTCCTCATGCGAATACATGTAACTCATGCATATCCATCCAAATGAAAGGATCAAATTAATACAAGTAAATGAAATTAATGAAATGTATTCACGGAGAATAACACAGATCTTGCACGGTTTGTTGAAATACTGGTGATTTAACTTCGTCGGTGCAAACTTGCATTTGTCCTGCGTTCATGTTCAAAGTAGCTCATAGAAATTCTCAAGTATTTTCGCAATTGGGACACAGTTTACGGCAGAAATATCGTTTATTTCTGTATATTATCTTATGCGCATTGAGATACGGGTTAGAATGGAATAAATTCCTTTGAATACATCGTTCTACCGCATCCCCTGGGATAAGTAACTGCACTCAGCATTGCATATACGGACAAATAATAAGCAGGAGATTTGTTTTAAGTTTATTTTCTGCTTGTTTGTCACTAACCCACACGGCTTTACTTTATCTGTACAAGAATGAACAGGAGTTATTAAACCTGCTAATATTTTGAAGAACGTATGTTAATCATTCTGTCTTTCGAACATAGTTGAAAAACGGTTTTCTAGAAGAGCAGTGGCCGGACGTTGAGTCCGTCCGAATGACGTCACTTTTAAAAGATGTCCTGGAGAGCACTCTACAGCTGACACCGTTTTTTTTTTATTGGAAGCTCCCTGGTCAACTGCCCTCAATAAATTAAAGCCTTCGACCAGGGCATACAATTGTTGGCTATGGACCTGACAGCAAGAGATGCACTGGATCGAAATTATTATTATTTTGGATCGAATTTAATATTCCAGGTGCAACGGTGCAGGCAGGCTCCAACAAGAGTCGGGGCAGACAAGGATCGAGACATTCGGCGAACTTCGGCAGCGAGGATGGAGGGACGGCGATATGTGTCTGTGCGTTGGATTGCCTGTAGCTGGGTTGCAGCGTCGTTGGGAATGGATAGAAAATGCCACAGTCTGCGAATCCTACTAATGCACGTAAAGTCAAACCCCGTTACCATCATTTTCATGATAGCCACTGCGGCCGTAGTGTGGCGGCCATCGATGTTTTAGAAAGCTGAAGCTTTCAACTATGCACGGGATTACCCAGATATTATGTAGCTGGCAACTGAAAGTATTTAATACTAGCTTTTGCCTGCAACTTCGTTCGCGTAAATGTCGGTTATCGTGGACGCGGAAGCAGACAAAGTCGCGGAATAAAAAGTAGCCTTTGTCCTTTCTTGGGGTCCAAACTTACTGCGTGCCAAATTTTATTAAAATCTGTTCAGTAATTTAGTCGTGAGAGCATAACATACAGTCAGAGTTACTTTTGTAGTTTAAGTACCTATAGGTGTACGTAAGGGTTTTCTTCACCTTTAGGTCTTATAGGTTCCCTTAGGTTCTTGTCACGTTACGTCACTGAGGAACGAATACAATACTAGTAAAGCCTCGATACGACAGGGTCGCTAGGGTCGTAGGAATGTCACGTTCCGTACAGTAGTACGTGACGATCCACACTAAATCCCTTCGGCTTTACTGAATTGACATATTGGTATTTTTTTTTTACTCCAAACGCAGCATTGAGATTCTAGATATCAACACAGTATTAACGAGTGCGTTACGCCAGCGGAATGTTGTCGCTTTTCAGGATTTCTTCTTGACAGATAATTAGTACCCCATCACGTGTAAATGTGCCCGAAATTTAGAATTTGTGCGTCCAGCCGATCCAAAGATATTCACGAAAAACAGATTCCTCTGGAGTAACGTTACCCCAGTGGCATGTTTTTAACCAGTGGTCGTAGCTGAGTACAAACTAGCTACTTAGATAGATCAAATTTGTGCCTGATTAGGCACAAATTTCATCTATCTATCTAATTTAATTTTTTGGGCACGATTGTGCCCAAAAAATGAAATTTGTGCGTCTTGAGGTTTCAGAGTTATGCAAAATGCCGCTGGAGTAGCGTTTAGCGAATTGCTGTACCTCACAAACGGCGTGACATACAACTACGATTATTTTTTACTACGGTAGGTCTTAATTTGTGCTTATGCTGTGCAATTTTATTTTTCTATAATCGACACCGTTGGAAAATAAGAAATTGTTTTTCAAAAACCCTAAAATCGACTACGATACTCCAGTGGCATCTTGAATAACTCTGAAACCTCAAGACGCACAAATTTCATTTTTTGGGCACAATGAGGCACAAATTTGATCTATCTAAGTAGCTAGTTAGTACTCAGCTACGACCACCGGTTAAAAAACATGCCACTAGGGTAATGTTACTCCAGCTGAATCTGTTTTTCGTGAATATCTTTGGATCGGCTGGACGCACAAATTCTAAATTTCGGGCACATTTACACGAGATGGGGTACTAATTCTCTGTCAAGAAGAAATCCTGAAAAGCGACAGTATTCCGCTGGCGTAACGCACACGGTATTAACTATTTTAATTGCGTACGTTAATTTGTATGCGTCGTATTATAAAAGACTTACTTACAGGTAGAATAAATTACACGCGGAATTTTGAGATATGTCACAATTTAAATGAAGTTAAATAAGAACAAAAAATTTCAAAATTCATTAAAATAATAATCTTTTTATGTAATGCTATTGTATTGCAACATCGCCCTAAATAGATAGTGAGGCGCCATGACATTATCGATAAACATTTTATCGACTTCAACTAATCGAATTGATGAAAAGATTTCATGTTTTACGTGTTACTAATAATAGAATGTGAAATATGTTATCAATTTTATCGAATTTACTCCGGCCTTATCTAAAAACGTATAGTGCGTACTTCTATTTCCATTAGCTATAAATAGACATTGGTACCGATTCCCTTGTTCACAAACTAAACTAAATTTAAGTTCAGTGCATCTCTTTCTTTGTATTTCATTAAGAAGAGGACAAAAGATAAATTTTAGAATTTTGTAAATCCATCTATATATGACGGAGTTATGGCCGAACATACATAAAAAAAAAAATAAACATCCGAATTGATAACCTCCTCCTTATTGACGTCGGTTAAAAAAGTAAACATGTAATTACTATTTTATACTCACAGCAGACAAACAGGCATCGAAGGTCGTATTCTTCGGTAGTAGTAACGCCGCCCGTATCTTGCAGGTACCACTATCATCGCACACTTTGTCACAATCCCGAAGTCTCGGCTTTTCACCGCGACAGTTCTGGGAAACTCCTACACTCACTAAACCAAGGAATATAAATACACTCCACCACATTTTGGCTTTAACGACAAACTCTAAAATGTGGCACATCCATATTTTATTAAAAATTGAATCAAAATGATAATTGAGTTACTTTTAAAATTGGAATTTTAGATTTAAAATTAACGGTTACATAGTTCGAATTTTGAACACGGGTTTTTATATCGATAACACGGTCACTTCACATGATTGCTGACATCCTTTCCTTTTTCACAACACTTGCACTAAATCTGAAACAAGAGAAGTTATCATGAGAAAAAGTTCAATGTAATGAAAGGAAAGGAAGTAAAAGTAAAGAAAACTATTATCAAGAACGCTTGTTAAAAAGTTTTTATCGCCCAAGCAAAACTATGCTCCTTGGCCTTCTAAACAAAAATAACTTCTGTTTTAGATTCAGTAAATTCTAAGCAGAAAACTGTTGTTATATTGTCTGAGCAACTTATTAATGTTTAATCAGGCTCTAACATTAACAAAAACTTTTTCTTGTTAATTCAACGGAGGTGTTATTCAACCAAATAATTCTATGTATCTTTCTATTGAATTAGTTTTCCCAAACTTCTTCTGAAATAATATAGGAAACATATATTTATGTAGGATCTTATTGTCAAAAATATGTTAGAAAATGTGACGTGTTTCTGAACGGATTGATTGTGATGAATTTATGACTGAAGATTTTTTTTATGTGTGTGGGAAATTATCAAATGCTCTCTCGCAGTGGGCGAAGCGGGAGGGCGTGTCAGACTTTTACTGTCTAAAACCCACCCGTGTTCCTTCAGTTGCCTCTATGCCAAGGCCACGGTATCTCTTTCGAACAAATCTCGCCACCCTAAACTAAGATGGAGGTTGCTAATTTTGATTTTACGGAGCTAAAAAAAGCGTAACATACTCGTATAATATAAAGAAGAAGAATTCAAAAATCAACAAACGTTTTTCATTCAGCCCTTTCCTACATTTATGTACGACACACGATATTACCAAGAGAGCTATGAATTTGGCAGCAATATAAGCATAAGCAGTACCTATATATTCATAGCTTATTCATTTTTAGATTTCTTCTGATCAATCGCATTTTTTTGTAGGTAGAAAATCATCACATGACCTCTCCTGCTTTCGGCGGAACGGGAGGACGTGTCAGAATTTTACTGACTAAAACCTACCCGTGTTCCTTTAGTTGCCTGTATGCCAGAGCCACGGTAACTCTTTCGAACAAATCTCGCGACCCTGGCAAGTTTTGATCAATAGCTAGATTTTTTATAAACCAGTAGACACGTAGGTAAAAATCTTTGAATACCTATTAGTGATTCTATCTATAGGAAGTCTTCCCAGACCGAGTTTCCGAAAAAAAATCAACAATCGAATTAATTTGTAAAACGGAATTAAGACAAAGTCTTCGATTTAAGACTCGTCTTTGTCTATCAATCCCTTGAACCCCATCAATCGTAATTAATTATTCTTAAATCAAACTTATTTGAATTTCGAATCTCTCCGTAATTTGTTCACTTTTGTACTGAGGTTGAAGCTCTCTGAAGTTCGTTCATTCATTTACGCCAAAATGGTACCTCAGAAAGTTCAGGGTTTCAATTCTTGCCTATTCGATATTTGATGCGATACTTGGAGCCCGATTCTCGTTTCTTGCAACATTAGAGTGATATGATAAACATCTAGTCACGGGAATAACGCATTTGTGACAGTTGAAATTTGGCAAATAATGTTCTCACCCCTTTATATTTTGTGATAAAATCTAAACAGCATCAGGCACTAGGTATAGTTAGAGTAGTCTACACTCAACAGTGCTGCCATCACACTATCGAACTTTCAGTTTCGAACCCAATTTACATAAAGAATAAAAAGTCTACAAGAAAGCCCATCATCTTTTAACTAAAGTAAGATCTCACTATGTTCTCAGTGTACCTATTTGCACTTTATTCATTTTTTACCGATATAAAAAGTAAAAAAAACGCATCTCATCATTATCTTCAGCCGCATGAGGTCCACTGCTGGACATAGGCCTCCCCCAATTTGGGAAGGTTTGCCATAATCGCCATGTTTGGCAAACGGGTTGGCGATCGCAGTATGGTGGTAAAATTCATTAAGAACGCCGCTGCCCATTCTCTAGTAAGTCCCTTAGTCGCCTCGTACGACACCCACGGTAAGAAATGGGATGGTGCTATTCTTTACGTCCGGCATCACACGGTACCGTACCGTACTGGTTTATAATCAACGGTAAAAAACGCATCTATTTTGCATAAAATCATACGCTCACTTCATCCATACTTCCATACTATATATCCATACTAATATTATAAATGCAAAAGTAACTCTGTCTGTCGGTCTGTCTGTCGGTCTGTCTGTCTGTCTCGCTTTCCTGCTAAAACTACTGAACCGATTTAAATGAAATTTGGTACACAGATAGTTTAGAGCCTGAGAAAGGACATAGGCTACTTTTTATCCCGGTAGTATGTTCCCGCGGGATAATTTCCGACCTCCACGCGGGCGAAGCCGCTGGCAAAAGCTAGTGAATAATAAAATTGTTTAAGCTTTCTCAATCTTTCATATTGCATGGTTATAGTAAGACTAGAACTTAATTGAAATCGTTATTATGCATGCTAACTCGTAATTTGTTCTTTGAATAAAGCATAAGACTATTGATAATAATAATAGTTGCCTTGGCTTTCCTGAAAGCCTTTAAATAGGCTCCGGACTCAAGTAGGCCGAAGTAAAGAGAACCTATACAAGTAGAAATTCATACATGTGGAATTTCGCCCTGGAGTGCAAATGTGGTGCTGTCCCACAAACAATGCACCACTTAATATTTTGTCCAGCATGTCTTGCTGTTTGCACGCTACAGGAGTTGATGGATGCCTCTTAAAGTGCTAAGCTCGTAGCCAAATTCTGGGCTGACTATATTTAGATTGCTATCGACACGCTAAGAAGAGAAGAATGAGAATAAATGGACACTTGCTACATTTCTTAAGAAAATCAAATTAACATGCACATACATTTATTACGCTTAATGAAAATGAAATACATTAATACCAGTTAAGGTATAAATTCTTGTAGCAGAGTACTGACTCCGCGGTGAAGTGTTTCTAGCAAAGAGATGTATAAAATAACTGAAAATAGGTACTTGTAGGGAAGATTAGATATTTATCCTGTCATATTAACCGTAATAATAAAACCCCATGTTTTGTTTAAAGAAATTTATTTCTTAGGTAAGTGTTATTAAATCATAGTTATGTAAACACTAAAATAATGTTCTATTTATATTGAAACATATCTGACATAATAGAAAGGACATTAAAAGTTTTTTATCACACCGTTGACTGTTCTGTTTCTAATAAAACATATGTAATAAAACACTTGCTTGGCGTCATTTTTTCAAATAAAAATGTTACTTAAATTATATGAAACATGAAGACCCATGCAACTTTTTGACACTGTAACTGTTCTGAGTAAAAGAGGCTTCAACTGTTCAAATACCTATCGATTAAATTCTAAAATTACAAACAAGAAAGTTCGTGTGTGAGCTACGAAATAAAAATATCCAAAATATTTAGGGTAGGTTTTGTATGAAAACGAAAGTGATGGTGCGGTTACCAACATGTACGATGATGAATTATGACATTCTTGTCATGTGTAAATAAAACATAGCTTCGAAAAACTAACCACAAAACCATCGTATATTTTTCTCCGCTGAATAAAACATATTTTACGATTGCGAAAAGATTCTTCAAGCAGTAACACTTGGCAAAAATCAACTTACTGAAAAAGAAGACGATAAAATACAAAGCTAAACAAAAATTCCCTTTTTCCAATGAAACGCTTCTGAGAACTAAAATGCGAACCTTTTTCCTTCATATCAATCTCGAAGTTCATTTATCTTTCTTTTCATAGATAAATGTCCATAAGGTCGTAAGTGAAACCACTCGGGTCAAAAAATATTGCGTAAATAAATTCGAAAAATGTTTTCTTTTTAACCGACTTCAAAAAAAGGAGGAGGTTATCAATTCGATTGTATGTTTTTTTATATTTTTGTTTATGTTTGTAACCTCATAACTTTTGACTGGGTGAACCGATTTTGATAATTCTTTTTTTATTTGAAAGCTGGTGCTTTCCCGTCCCATTTTAATTTGGTTCCATTCGGACAATGGGGTCCATGTGAAAACCATATAAGTCTTAAATTTGCATTAAGTATTTGCGCGACAAATGAACGAATAACGCGATTAGATTAGTGCGGAGTATCTACCATAACTAAAAAGTTGACAATCGGACTACTATGTAAAAAGTTATGCGTTGTCATACATAAAAGGAAGGAAGTCGGTTGTTTTTCTTTTGTTTAAAGTTTTTTCATTGTAGCTACTACAATGTATAATACAGTTATTTTTTTTTATAAATGGCTTTGTTTTGATGTAGTTGTTTAAGGCAAACCCTTGTTTTAAAATCACTAGCGAAATGTAAAACCACTCAATACACTTTTATAAAACTAATACAATCACCTGAATGCATTTGAAGCTTTGCAAAAAAGACGTGATGTAAATTGCGGTCAGTTCAATTTGTTTTGAAACAAATATGTATATCTACTGAACAACGAAGAATGAATTTCACGCCGCATTCGGAACATTTCAAACCGGAAAACTAATACACAGTATGCCAACGAATTTATATGCTCGTAAGAAATATATACATATTTTATAAGCTTGGTATGTACGTATGTATGTATGTCAAGTAATCTTTGAACTTGATTTTCACCTCCTTCAAAACGTCGGATTAATTTGAAACTTTGTACACCTATGAAGTTCCGATGACAATACAATAATTTCATAAATTTGTTTGCCGTCATTGCGACCAGAGGGGTAATTGCGGAACTTTTTATCGGTAGGAATTGGTTTAATATTCATAGTTAAACAAACAACATTCATTGCGTTATTTACGTTGCTGAGCCGACAATTTATTCGAACAAATGACGCAATGGTTTAGAAATAATCTTCAATCCCATTCAGATTCTGATAAATTGTGCGTTTCGCAATTAGGGTGCTGGATTACCAAAATAGCAAAACAGATAAAACAGCCTTTTGTGACTAGTTACAAAAGACTGTTTTTTATTTTGCTATTTTGGATCTAAAAATTGTCTGTTGTTCTGTGAGAGAAAGTATGTAAGGGATTTTAGGTAATTGTTTAACTTTATATAATTATTGTCAACCTTTTATGTGTTTCTATGTTAATTAATTTAGTTAGTGTTGTATCGTTTTAATTAACTGTAAATAAAAAATAGATAATAGATTCAAAACGAAAAAAACACACTTTAATCGGAAACTAATCTAAAAAGTAGAAAATAATTTCCAAAAAACAATAGATATCAAGCATCCCACGTTTTTAACATTAAAATGATTTCATTTTTTGAGATTGGTTTTATTTTAACGCGTCTTTCACTGTTAGTTTTTTTTCTTTGTTGGAAAAAAAATCATTTAGATCCACAGTTACCGCGGTTGTAACTGACCTATCTATCACGGCCTTGTGAATTCTGTGAACGTAACCGCTGTGATCGTGTAACATTTGTTTAATTCTATTGATGTTAACTTCTGTTTGCCGGCCAGTCTAAGGAGGCGTGAAATAAAAGTCTTTCGTGATTTATTCCTTCAATCAACGCCAAACCATATGTATAACACAAAGCAGTTAAATGATATTACAAATGTTAAAGTAAAAACTATGTTGTACGTTATTTATGTCTACATTTCCTTTATCTATACATCTATACAAATAAATAATATGTCTGTTTGTAATTTCGTATTAACAGCTTTTCACTAAATGCATGTGAAGGCATCTACGGTGCTCACATCAAAAAAATTTTTTTTTTAATTTTTGTCTCTCTGTCTTTCTGTTTGTTCCTGCTAATCTCTGAAATGCCTCGACCGATTTTATCTATACAAATCCACACTATATATATATATACAATGTGTTGATTTGCATCCTAGTCAAATTCAAGGACGTAATTATGCTAATGATTCTCGACCCAAATCAACAATAAAATGGATAGGTTTTTTTTTCTTGTTTACTGAAATCCGTAAGTGTGAACCAGCCGTATTTAAAGGCGGCGCGTCTGTTACTAGCCTATAACCGTGCTTTCACACACAAACAAATGCACACATTCATACACAACGCATACGCAACGATCATTGATAAATTCGTAGGTAATCAATCTCACCCCAACCAACCACGGCGCGGGCGGTCCCCCGCGCATGCGCCTTGCCACGCTCCTGCGGGCCCCCGCCCCCGAACCAACAGTGTGTTTGATGTCGCCGCAGCGTACGTGCGCTTTGCGAATTCCGTTTTTCGGTACGTGCATTGTTGAGACGTCATTCGATACAAAGTGCAAGATGACGGACAATTACTCCAACGTCGAGTTGGTGGAAATGGTCCGCCTGTATGCCATCTGTGGAGACAGCCTACGTGGAGCCATCCGGATGTTCACGGAAATGTTTCCCAATCGAGAACCCCCATCACAGAGCGTCAAGCTGGCTGCAACACAGAGACTGTGGGATTATCGGCAGTTTGACGTTCCCCGGCATGCTCAAGCTCGCGGCAGCGTAGGCCTGCCTGTCGCTTTGCAGGAAGACATCCTGGAATACTTCCAGCGAGAACCACGGGCAAGCACGCGGGAGGCTGGTCGGCGTTTTGGAGTGCACCGCACCACAGAGTGGCGCCTACTGAAGCGTGAACTGCAGCACCCGTTCCACTACCGCAAGGCACAAGACATTCACCCAGCTGATAATGCCGTGCGGATTACATTTTGTCGCTGGTTGCTGGAACACCAAGACGCCAACATCCTGTGGACGGACGAGTGTTTATTTACTCGAGTTGGCGTCTACAATGTTCATCGAACATTGGTGGGCTCACCGCGACCATAACCCGCACGTTACCAAACGGCATGCGTTCCAAATGCGGTTTGGACTGAATGTCTGGGCTGGCATAATAGGGGAACACGTGCTTGGACCATACTTCATCGATGGGCACCTCAACAGTGCAACATATCTGGAGCTGTTGCGTCACGTTGTCGAGGAGATGTTGGAAGATATTCCTCTGGCACTACATCGCAACCTCTTCTACCAGCAGGACGGTGCACCCCGTCACTATGGTCGGCAAGTACGCGAGTACTTGACCGAAAAGTTTGGTGACCACTGGATCGGTCGCAGAGGACCTGTGGCCTGGCCCTCGCGTTCTCCGGACCTGGCGCCTCTAGACTTTTATTTGTGGGGAGACGCTAAAAGGTTAGTTTACACGGAGGAAGTGACAAGTGTAACAGAATTACGTGCAAAGATCATTAGTGCTTACGACACAATAAAAACGAATGTGTTAGTTTTACGTAAGCTGAAGGAAAACCAGCTACGTCGTGCTCGATTGTGCCAACAGTGTGATGGTGGCAACTTTGAACAATACCTCCGGGTTACATAGTAGGTAATTTATTTATTTGTACATTTTGTAAATACGTTGTTAGCTTAATCAATTTATTTGTGTAAATAAGGTGATTTCAAATTTTTAACTACGCCAATAATACCTAAAAGTCGAAAGTATCACCACTTACTTACATTTAACTAGCAAATCTTTAAAAACATTTTACTTAGAGACGTTTTCGGGAATTGCGTAGGTAAGCATTGCTGAAGATCAAATGAAGACATGAGTGGATGAAGGGGATATGTCGCAAAATTCTAATTTCGAGAAAATTGAGTTCAAAGTTTCGCATAAACATTTTAGGATATTTCAAAACGCCTTACATTTATCCAAGGGTATCTAGCGGCGCCAACCGTTTAATATTTTTAAGGTTTAAAATTGTTTGTATGCACATAACACCATCATTCATGCATAGAACAGCGAACATCTGAAAATGCGACATATCCCCTTCATCCACTCATGTCTTCAAATGCATAAGCTCGAAAAGTTGAATAGCGCTTTTCTTCATCTTTGTCCTTTCTTTTTTCTGCATAAGCGTTTTCGGCTCGTGATTGATGCTCACTCAGCTCCTCTATAAAGTATGTATTTTCCTCTCCTTCTGTTAACGCTATCTGAGTATTCAAAAGATCGCATGTGTGGCAAGTATCTTTAGTCGTTTTTTTTTAATGATAAGTTTAAATCGTGAAAATACTGGGAATACAATTTAAGTGAAACTGAGCAACTATCTCTATATAAACGATACATAGCAGCTATAGAAAGTTCCGATGATAAATATTTTTTATTTGTTCTATTTCTGCAATAATGACTTTCGTAGTTTGGGAATGATAAGATGTGATCTTTGGCAGATTTTAAATCATCAACAATTCTTTTATTTTGAGATGGCTGTTGTCCTCTTGTATCAGCTGGAATGATTCCGGTTGCGGAGTTGTTATCACACGCGCAACGGATAGAAAATGTAATAGATGATAGATTTATTTGTCACAAAATACACACACAATGTCGATGCTGTAATAACTGGACAACTTGATTTATGCTATTAAAAACGTTAAGTAGGTTGTTAGAATAAATGAACATCTCGTGTTGTTCGTTTAAAAGTTGGCAGATTTATAATGTCATGTTGAGTTGTGTAAATAATTACAATTTGTATGTTTTAATATCTCAAGATGTCACATCGTACCCTTTAGTAAGACGTTATTTAAAAATTCACATGTTTGCTATGTGCGGTAAAACAGATCCATCGACTTAGTCATTAATTCACCCTATGAATAAAACAATCCTAATGCCTATTATGCATTAAAAAAATATATATGTAAGTCGACTTATCAACCTATTCACGCCTGGTACGGATTTCTCGGTCGCGCACGAGTATGACGTCGAAATTCGCGCACACAGCTGCTTGTCGCTGCGTGCGTAGACTGCGTAGTCGGGTGATTCTGTTTAATTTGTATTGAATTAAGGGTTTAATTCTGAAATACTGTTAAATTTCAACAACAAAAAAAAGCAGTGCTTATTAGTTATTGCCCGGTACTGTACTTTCAATAGATTATTTATGACTTTTATGACAACCACCTGAAATTTGACGAGGATGCAAAACAACAGCTTGTATATTATACATATATATATATATATATATATATATATATATATATATATCGGAGAAGGATTGTTCTCGTTGATATGGTCATTAGTAGTTGCCGGCTTAGTGGGCGTCATTAGGGTAAAATGCGAGCACAAAACACAATGATCACTGTTTCACACTGTTTTAACAATATTTTAACACTACACACTATTGCGAAATAAAATTAACAGTTATGACTGAGCAGCGGGTTCAGGGCACCGATCTTACTTCAATGTTATAATTTTACACTCAACGATCCAACTCGATCAGTCGCTATCAGTTTTAAATTGTGTGACCAAAAAACCATCAACCTCCCTTGCAAATCAAGATGGCGCCTCGACCCCGCTCGAGGCCCGCGCTCTGCTCTGATTGGTCGTCATGTAAATAACAATATTCATGAATTTTATTAAATTAGTAAGGTTTTTAAATTACAGGAAAATTTAAGTAATCAAGTAAAATAAATTAGGATTTTAAAAAGTAATTAAAATGTAAACAAATAATATTGTGCATTATTCATGCAAACAACAATCAACTCGACTCATGACTTCCTCCGACATATATATTATCCACATCCACACTAATATTATAAATGCAAAAGTAACTCTGTCTGTCGGTCTGTCTGTCTGTCTGTCTCGCTTTCCTACTAAAACTACTGAACCGATTTAAATGAAATTTGGTACAGAGATAGTTTAGAGCCTGAGAAAGGACAAAGGCCACTTTTTATCCCGGTAGTATGTTCCCGTGGGATAATCCCCGACCTCCACGCGGGCGAAGCCGCTGGCGAAAGCTAGTAAATAATATGTCTTTTTGTAATTTCATATTAACAGCTTTTCACTAAATGAAAGTATATACGGTGCTCACATCAAAAAATATTTTTATAAATTTTTGTCTCTCTGTCTTTCTGTTTGTTGCTGCTAATCTCTGAAACAACTTTACCGATTTTAGACAATGTTATAAAGAGTGACATATTGTTTGTCCCGTTACCACATCCGTTTTCACATCCACGCGGGCGAAGCAGCTAGTTTTTAATAAAAAACGCTAAAAGATATTTATTGTAGAGTATCAGACGCTAGTTACTTCGTATGAAGTAAAAATTTTATGCGAAAATGTTACCTTGATATTCTACAATTGTATTGTATTACTCAATGCCTTACCTTGTTGCAAAACACTTAACTTGACACTTAACTACACTCGTCAGTGTTACGGGGAAGTCCGCAGCAGTAACTTTGCGCATACTGCACAAACTACCACTGCAATGTTGACTTTTCACATAGTATTTGTGGATAAGCTACTAAACTAAACATCATCAACTAAAAACCCTAAGTAGTCTCTAAAAAACCAAATAAACTCTTAGTACCCCTTCACGGAAGGTCATCAGCTTTTTAATAATAAAAAAGTTTTGTGTAACGTATATAAGGTGTATCTATTCATACACGAAATATTTTAAGAGGTACACCTGTGGTGGTAAAGAAGCAACAGCAACGAAAAAAAATATTTATAATGATTTCTTTTTTCAAAATGTAATATTTATAAATTATTTGACGCACTTAAGAAATACTGGCTCCTCCTTATTTTTTACGGCCCGAGACACCGTGGCCATGCTCGTGCCGTCCGGTCGCCGCCCTCGCAGCGTCAGGCGAGCCATTCATAGAATTTGGAGTAAAGGTTTTATGCAAAACGTCTCAAGCAGTTTTAAAATTATAATAATTACGAAAATTAAAAAACGTTTACATAAAAAATTTCTTTTTGCTTCTATAGCTTATTTACGACCTACAGGTGTACCTCTTAAAATATTTCGTGTATGAATAGATACACCTTATATACAATATTTAAAAATGTTTATATATTTAATTATCTATATATTAATACGTGAAGCGAAAACTTTGGATCCCTTTTTACGAAAATTGGGTGGACGGCGGAGTATGAAATTTCGCACACTTGTACTTTATACAGAGAAGAAGTGACGAATGCTAATATTTTTTTTAAATTATGCGTAAATATACATATTTTCAATAAATAACACGTTACACACACTACTATTCATTACCGTGCATTTAATACACACATGCATGATGCAGTGATATTCTTTTGTTTATGGTCCAAATCTGTGGTTTTATGGGGAGTGTCAAGTATGGCATTAGTAAGTTTCCCATACAAAACTTAGTGTCGTGTGCAAACTGTAGAGGTTGTATGCCTCACGATTGTACAGGCTGGTTATAATTATGACATTTTGAACTGCCATAATTGATTAAAAATAATAGGAAAAATTCTATAAACCAGAGCTTTCTGTGATAATTATTTCCATATCCAGCAGTTAAGAAGTATTAAGAAAATAAAGAAGAGAGTCCTGAAGAAGTATTCTTTACTCATTACACCTACTGCCTGGTCCTAGCCATCACCATCCCGCCAGCGAACCCTCTCCACAGTAGTACATCGTCAACAATTTGTCTGCAGTGTTACTGAATGTCAAATATAACCATACCTATTATTTTTTTATATTTATTATTATATATTTTTTTTTTTTGTATTTAATAATTTATTTCTATGCAAATGAAGTACGGTCGAATTTCGACCAATGAACGATCACTAGTTATTAAATAAATACACATTTTAAAAATTTGGTGGCGATGGAAAACTTAACGCGAACCCCTATTCTAGCCACAGCTGCTACGCTTCAGTTAGCGCCAGAAATACGGTGTGCTCTTAACATCAACATTACCTGCCAGGGTCGCGAGATTTGTTCGAAAGAGATACCGTGGCCCTGGCATATAGGTAACTGAAGGAACACGGGTGAGTTTTAGTCAGTAAAATTCTGACACGCTCTCCCGCTCCGCCCTAGAGCGGTAGACGTCATTTGATCATTTCCCATCCACAAAAAAAAACATGAACATTAGTACACTTAATAGCTTCAAAATAGTTTCTGTAAGCAGTGGTGGCCCAGTGGTATTACTTACGAATTGTAGGTGGAGGTCGTGGGTTTGAACCTAGACAAGCGCTTTACAATTACCACTGCTCTCAAAACGGTGAAGACGCCATCTCGGCATGTCTTGGAGCCATACATTCGAAGACATGTGAAACCTACCAACGATTCGAGAATTACAGCCCAAACCCTACCAAAAAGAGGAGGCCTATGTCCCAGCAGTGGGAAGTTTATAGGCTGATTATAATATTATAACTTTTTGTAATGTTCTATCACAAAATAGATCATCAAATCTAAACTGGTCTCGCACGCAGCAGAGCAACGGGTTTCTGTTCTTTTTTTACTACAGTCAATTACTATACTATAATTATCAGTAATAATCAGTAATAAACGGAATCGGTTGTCATGGTCACGTGATATGGAGGAATGAGGAAAATGTCGCGAGGAAAGTATTGAGTACTAGCTTTTGCCAGCGGCTTCGCCCGCGTGGAGGTCGGAAAATATCCCGCGGGAACGTACTACCGGGATAAAAAGTAGCCTATGTCCTTTCTCAGGCTCTAAACTATCGGTGTATCAAATTTCATTTCAATCGTTTCAGTAGTTTTTGCAGGAAAGCGACACCGACAGACAGAGTTACTTTTGCATTTATAATATTATATAAAATATAAATATATAAAATATAAATAAATTAAATAAGTGTGGATGTGGATGAATGTCGATGGCTATAAGAGTAGAGGGAGATCAAAGAAACGATGGATGGACTGTGTGAATTATGATATGGATAGAAAGGGGGTGACTACTGAGATGACGACTAATAGAGAAGTGTGGAAGACAAATACATGTTGCGCCGACCCCAAATAAATTGGGTTGAGGGCAAGAAAATGATATTGATGACTTATGAATGCTTATTTTAGAGATGGTATGTCCAATACCACCTCTAAAGTAAGAATTCCTAACTTGGTTCGCAATGGCTTTGTTCAGGAATACCAGAATTGAATTTATCACCGTAAACAATGTACATTTCGAAACACGAAATGCGTCGAAATCGACAAGAATAAAGCAATACTGTTTGCATAATGTTATTTGCATGTCAACATTTCCCATTGTATTTTGGAACTGTGTTCACAGTCAATATGGATTGTATTAAAAGCTGTCCTTAGAATAACTATCGAATAAAACTAGATTTTGTATACAGTATAAATAATTATAATATAAATGTGATACAGCTTTATTATTGATTTTTATTTTGAATGATCACTTGACTGACATGATCCAAAAAACCGGCCAAGAGAAAGTACATAGAAAGAACAACTACATAATATTATGCACTAAGTATATAAAACGGCCGCTGGTCCGGGGTAATGTGTAATAAATGCAATTAAGGCGACAATTATTTGCTTTTCTCCCAAAACCCAGAGGTTGGATTTATGCCCGGTTGATGGCAGCAGGCTCGTCCCCTATTACACGGCACTCATAAATAACTGGCAAATGTGATGTGTTAATGTGTTGGTGTACTTTAGGTACACCTCTGGCCTACCCTTCAGGGAAACAAGGCGTGATGTTATGTTGTTACAGTTGCATTTGAACGTCTAATATGACCTCATTGTTCCCAGTGTTATTTTTTTCTGAATTTCTTTGAATGAAATGAAATTTTTATATCTGTACCTACTACGTAGATTTTATAAGAGACTTTTACAAGTCAACATTTTTTGCTCAATATTTTAAAAACTAGATGGCGCCGTCATTTCCTATCTGACTGTTCCCCGAGAAGAAACGCTGAAACAAACTAAGAGGTCATGGTCTTCCATTCTCCTTTATATTCAGCGTTCGATTTTAAGTAATTCATCTTATTAATTCATTTAGAATGTAAACCAACATAAACTATAGCTGTTCTATGCTTTTCGCCAAAAACGCGAATAATATTTGGATTTTTTTTTTAACCAACAATTGGCTGTAACTTGTGCTTGTATATGTAGTTATCCCATTTGGTACACTCCCGTCCTCCCAAAATAAACTGTGAGGGTAAAAATGGAAGGGTTTGCTCTTGATGGGTCAATTCTTTTTTTCAGTAACTGTAGCACTCTATATGCGAATGATGTGGGACGGTTGAGGGATGTGTTCAATGAGAAAAAGGTAAAATGTCTAAATAAGATGCGTTCGATTTACGACTCGGTGCTTGCGTATATGTTCGGGCGAATAAGTATAAAGGCTCGTGCAGACTAGCGCGACGCGACGTCGCGCGTGATTCGGCGATTTATATCCATAGAACAATTTCTATGACCGTGTCGCGGCGGGACAGGTCGCCCCTGTGTAAAGTATCGCGCGTTTTCAGAGAAATTGTTCTACGGATATAAATCGCCGAATCGCGTGCGATCGTCGCGTCGCGCTAGTCTGCACGAGCCTTCACTATGATCGAACTTCACGTACCTACAGGAAAATTCGTTTAATCTTGAATTATTCGATCTACAAATTTGATGTCTGATAGGTAGGTACGCTATCATCCTTTCAAAATAAATAAATAATTTTATTTCGCTCTCAGAGTACAACAAAAAACTTAACAATGAATTTATAATAACGTTTGATGGTTGTACAGCAGCACATAGTATATGATCTACCAACTCCCAAACTAAGTCAAACTTATATTTTGGAAGTTGGTGGTTCTCAAAATCCAGGAGTTACATCCACAACCTTGTAGCCTCCTAACCTTTAAATAAATTATGAAGTAAAACTGGTAGGTTAGCGGTTAATGGTGTTGTTAGTGAGACTCCTTTCTCAGGTTTTGTTTGTGTGTTTCAGTATGTAGGTATGTTTCACTTTTTACTTTTTATCCTATTAGTAAAATTAGCCCATTATTAATGTTGGGGATTTCTTGATTTATAGCACTGATTGCAACGTATGTACTACCTAGTAGTACAGGTTCCATTTTTTAAGGTGGGAACCAGAAGAGCAATTCCATTTTAATTCATAATATAAAAGCATAATATTGAATATCCGCGTTAAGCAGTGGTCGGCCATTTCCGAGTACCAGTACAGTTAAATTTTATAACATCATTTATCATTTCAAGGAATTTTGAAATTGTTAGTAACTCTATTTCATTATCAATATCGTTCATTGAATTAATGTATTTACACTACTATTGTTTTTGTTTTAACCCATACAGACTATTGCTTATTTTCCAGTAATATTCTGCAACAACACGTTTTTTTGCCGACCCATAACATAATTGGACACCTGAAACCTATTCACCGAGGTATATCAGTAGGGCTTGCGGGTGGCGAACAATGGGTAGCTCGCCGCCCGGTAAGGACCAGGCCCGTGTCGACAGCGCGTAGTGTTCCACGCGCGCCTCAAAGAGATGTCAGCAGCAGTGAAGGAGTCTACTAGGACCGATGCCTGCCAGGGTCGCGAGATTGTTCAAGCGAGATACCGTAACCCTGGCATATGGGTAACTGAAGGAACACGGGTGGGTTGTAGTCAGTAAAAGTCTGACACACCCTCCCGCTCCGCCCAGAGCGGGAGAAGTCATTTGATGATTTCCCATCCAGAAAAAAAAAGGTGTATTAGTAGCCCCAGTGATTTTCGCCATTTATGTTTTAACAAGCTGTTGCCCGTGACTTCGTCTGCGGTCCAGAATGAAAATAAGCCTCCTTACTCAGGTCATGGTGTGGGACAAACTTCATCCAAATCCGCTTAGCGGTTTAAACGTGATAGCAAACAAATTTCTCTTATAATATTAGTTAGAACAGGGGAATTTCAATAGCGAGCCTATTGCAAATCCAGACGAAATTGCCGGTAAATAATTCATTTTCGATTACAGGAATGGACCCAAAAACCATCCCAAGCAAAGTAGTGCTTGAGTTACTTGTCGGGTCCATCCCCAATAAATCGAAAAAAGGGAAAAGATGGGTAATGGTTGCGCAGAAAGATATAATATAATCGAAGAAAAATCGGTGTAGCTCATTTGACAATGCTTAATAGAGGAAGAAGGAAGAAATTACATTTATTTAGCACAGACTAGAGGCACACGGAAAAGTAGGGTTCATGGACATTTAAATTCCAAATTT
This sequence comes from Aporophyla lueneburgensis, assembly GCA_932294355.1. Taxonomy (NCBI): domain Eukaryota; kingdom Metazoa; phylum Arthropoda; class Insecta; order Lepidoptera; family Noctuidae; genus Aporophyla; species Aporophyla lueneburgensis. The sequence goes on along the minus strand of OW028758.1, from coordinate 6,158,338 downwards.
ACTACCTACAGTAGATTTGTATATCCATCAATCTTGTGTTCACAACTACCTTTAGGTGGAAACAGTAAACGAAACAGTGGACACTATATATCTGAAACATCGGTGTGAACGCAGGCTTAGGGGCTGACTGACATTTTAGCCCTTTGGCGTCTCCTAGACCCATGAGGATTACCCCACATAAAACAAAAGGTATACTTATTGATCCAGCGGCTGCAAAGTCACTTTTAAATTGTGTCACAAAGTGTCTTCATCACTATATTATGTCTTCCTTTATTCTTTTTTTTTCTCTTTGTATATTGGCACTTTATACCTACTTCGCTAATTTGTGTTCAATTATTATTTCATCGTGCTTTGTATGGTATGTCTTTTGTGTGCACCAAAAAACGATTTACCTATCTACTTGTAAAATATTATTTCCGAGTATGGTCTAGCGCGCGGCGTGAAAGGATACATTTTCATCAAACGTATTACTTACTTTTTCAAATAGATCAAAAGAGTCAGGCTACCAGATTCTTAGTTTCATTGATGTTGCGACTCCAAAATAGAATATAAAAATGTCAAACGCATACGTTTACCTGTCCACCTAATATTACATAATGGTCAACTTGTTACTGAAAAGCAACCCAATTCTATATTTTAGCTATAAACTTTCTCCAAATAAATTTCAAATTCAAATTTGTGATTTTTTCCAAAAACTCAATTGCATAAGAGTCGCTGCGGACATGCTAGAACGAGTCAATTCCGACCCAACATTCAGAAACGCATAGTTACTGGTGATGAGACGTGGGTGGTGATAAAATAAATTTGAATAAATAACATTTTGTGTATTAATCTTTTCCTGGTACTTTCTTGACAGAGTAGTAATTCTACACTAAAAACTGAATCATTCATCAGAACTAAAACTTATTACAAATAAACACAACACTTTATCGGTACCGATAAGTAGAAGAAAAACTGCGATAAAGCGTTTATTTCTGTCTTTGATTTAGCGATAAAATACCCAACAAACAATAATAACGTATCAGTCACCTGCCATATGTGACATGTTGATAAGGAACAAGTATTTCCACGATATTTCCCTGAAGTTAAGAAACAGCGTTGAGCAAGATTGTGAGTCGATACAAAGAAGTGTTGTTATTTTCTGTATGTCATCGTCATCGTCATTTCATTTTAACACCAATATGGGGAGGTTTTCCATAATCGCCACGCTTGGTAAGCGGGTTGGCGATCGCAGTATGATGGTAAAATATTATAAAGAACGCTGCTGTCAAGTAAGTCCCTTAGTTTTTACGACACCCATAGGAAGAAATGGGATTGTATGTATGTTGTGTTAGACTACAAGTATTCTGACAATTTACAGTGGGACCATCGTATTGTTAAATAGCAGACTATGTGTGCATTATGATTAACCCATGGCATAGGTTTCAGCATTATGCTAACCAAAATGGCCAGGCATATTAATATATCCATTTATTAGACCAAAAACGCCAAAGATGTGCCATCGTCGTCGGTTTTTAAACAGGTAAACAAAACTGTTAGTTTTGAAATAACAACTCCACTTCAACTTAGTATTTAATTATCAATGAAACTTCTGTAAGAAGCTCTGCAGAATAAAATGGGTTTGAAAACTTCCACTTTTCTGCCTAATGTAATTCATTAAAATAATCTCGAAGATGGCTTAGTTGAACACCTAAAACTAAACTTGATATTTCAGCGAAACTTTAAAATTAGATCTAGACTTACTAATGAAAAAGGACTTAAAAGTAATTTAGTTAAATTAACGTCGACACCGTTATCTAGGAATCCGACAGGAATCCGCTGGATGCGGGAAGCACAAAACCGATCGAACTTGTGGAGCTTGCTTGGGCCTATGTCCAGCAGTGGACGTCTTTCGGCTGAAATGATGATGATGAGCGTCGACACCGTTGCGCTATACCGAAGACTAATTTGAAAAAAAAATGATAAAGATACCACTAGTTTTATTTTAATAGCGTCTAACAAAAACTACTGCCATCTCCCCCGGACTTACCCTATTTATGGTGTGTCTATTCATACACGAAATATTTTAAGAGGTACACCTGTAGGTGGTAAAGAAGCTATAGGAACGAACAAAAAGTTTTTTAAATGTATTTTTTTTTTTTCAAAATTTAATATTTATAAATAATTTGACGCACATGAGAAATACTACTGGCTCCTTCATATTTTTTACGGCCCGAGACACCGCGGCCATGCTCGTGCCGTCCAGTCACCACCTCGCAGCGTCAGGCGGGCCATTCATAGAATTTGGAGTAAAGGTTTTATGCAAAACGTCTCAAGCAGTTTTAAAATTATAATAATTACGAAAATTCAAAAACGCTTAGATAAAAAAAAAAATTTTGCTTCTATAGCTTCTTTACCACTTACAGGTGTACCTCTTAAAATATTTCGTGTATGAATAGATACACCTTATATATATTATTATATTCATCATCATCATTTCAGCCGAATGAAGTCCACTGCTGGACATAGGCCTCTCCCAATTTGGGGGAGTTTGCCATAATCGCCACGCTTGGCAGGCGGGTTGGCGATCGCAGTACGGTGGTAAAATGCATAGAGTACACTGCTGCCCATTCTCTCGTAAGTCCCTCAGTCGCCTCGTACGACACCCACGTGAAGAAATAGGACCACGACATATTTTTATTTTATCTTGGTATTCTTCTCGTAAGAGACTATTGATTGTCTCTTCCTTTCTTTCGTCCACTGAGATGTTATGAGTGAGGAGATTTAACTCCAACGATAGAAAATCCGGTGTCGAATGCAAATCGGGCGGAGTCCGTGAAGATTCGACCAACCACGTGGCGATGTCTCGGAAAACCAAGTGGGTACTCCATCCACCCCATGGCCCTAGTGTTTCAACCCCAAAAAAGCTCTAATAACTAACTCCCAATAAGATTGGAATATTTTCACCGTTTGAGGACTTTATATTTCCGCCGATAATAGTCTCTATATCGCGAGCTTTTGCCAGACTTGCCAGACAAAATCTGTCAAAAACTCACATTATCAAAATTTTAAATTATGATCAAAATCAGAATCTTTATTTGTAAACACAGGTAAGTTACACAGTGTGTAAGATGTTACAACATGCATGACTGCCTCGTCTAGTGGTAGCAAGCGCTACTGCTGAGCATGAGGTCGTGGGTTCGATTCCCAGGTCGGGCAAAGTGTTATTGGGTTTTTCCATCTGGAATTTCACAGTAGCAGCCCGGAGTCTGGATTTATGCCCGGTTGATGGCAATAGGCTCGCCCCCTATTACATGGGACTCAAAACATAACAGGCGAAATGTGGGTTTACTATAGGTACACCTCTGCCTAACCCTTCGGGGAAACAAGGCGTGATGTTATGTTTATGTTAGGTGCACACCTAGTTGATGGACAAAGTTTCTATAGCCGTTTTGTATGTTCTGTTTATACAAGCCATTTATTCCGAAGGGTTAAGACATTCAAATTCAATTACAGAGCAAATCTGTCAGCTTAACGTCCTGGAAGTTAGTAGAAGATAATTTTAATCGTTCTAAAGCTAATGTGTTTTAAAATATTTGGAAACCGTTAAATAATTACCAGTAATTTTGTTCCCTATTCTAAGCCGGAGTTATTGGAGAGTATCGAAAATAGAATCATCGTTACGAATTCATGTACCTTTGTTTGTTCTTGACAAAACAAAAAAACAAAAAGGATGTGCATAAGTACACCGAGCAGAAACACAACAAAAGGGATTATACACACACTAGCTTCTGCCCGCGACTTCGTCCGCGTTAAATTTCTTGTTCCCCCGACCCTTCCCGTCGCATCGAATCGCCTACCCGTGCGATTGTCCCCGTTTTTGCAACATTTTTCATTACTGCTCCGCTCCGCTTAGTTATAGCGTGATGTTATACAGCCTATAGCCTTCCTCAATAAATAGGCTACCCAACACAAAAATATTTATTCAATTTGGATTAGTAGTTCCTTAGATTAGCGCGTTCAAACAAACTTTTCAGCTTTATAATATTATATAGTATAGATAAATTAACGTCTTCCCATAGGGTAAGCAGAAAAACAGAACGCCATCTGCCAAGATCCTTACACATTTCTTTTGCTACGTTTACGTTCACACATCCGGTCATACACGCACGCCGATGCGAGTATTAGGTATGTGACTTTTCTGAAGAACTCTCCGGGGGAAACGCTGGGCCCAGCGTTTTCACTTCACATTTTTATATTTTTTTATAATATGCTAGCTTATGCCAGCGGCTTCGCCCGCGTGGAGGTCGGAAATTATCCCGCGGGAACATACTACCGGGATAAAAAGTAGCCTATGTCCCTTCTCAGGCTTTAAAATATCTGTGTACCAAATTTCATTTAAATCGGTTCAGTAGTTTTAGCAGGAAAGCGAGACAGAGAGACAGACAGAGTTACTTTTGCATTTATAATATTAGTGTGGATTTCAAAACGAGATTGGAAACAGTACAAACGTAAATTAAAAATAGAAAAGAATGCTCGATAAAGAATCCATATTCCGCCACAACAGAAACGAAATGTCAACTTCAGCGGAAACTCTTCAGTAAGCCCCGAAAAGATAAATCGGAAACACATTACTACGAAAAAAGGCATCTCGCTCCAAAGAAAATACTTGGTTCGTTAGAAGAAAAAAAACCGGCCAAGTGCGAGTCGGACTCGCGCACCAAGGGTTCCGTACAAACGTGTAGGTATTCTTGGTTTATGCATAAGGTTAATATTTATGAAAATAAATGTTTTTTTTTTTTAATTTTTATATTTCGTTTGATTGAATGAAAGGTAAATTGCGGTTTACGATTTATGCCGTTTTAAAAAAAACTACTTACTCGATCTCGTTCAAACCAATTTTCAGTGGTAGTTTACATGGTAATGTACATCATATATTTTTTTTTAGTTTTATCATTCTCTTATTTTAGAAGTTACGGGGGGGGGACACATTTTTCCACTTTGGAAGTGTCTCTCGCGTAAACTATTCAGTTTATAAAAAAATGATAATAGAAATCTCAATACCATTTTTGAAGACCTATTCATAGATACCCCACACGTATGAGTTTGATGAAAAAAAAAAATTTGAGTTTCAGTTCTATGTATGGGGAACCCCAAAATTTATTGTTTTTTTTTTTCATTTTAGTATGAAAATCTTAATGCGGTTCACAGAATACATCTATTTACCAAGTTTCAACAGCGTAGCTCCTCTAGTTTCGGAGAAAACTGGCTGTGACATACGGACGGACAGACAGACAGACAGACAGACTTGACGAATCTATAAGGGTTCCGTTTTTTGCCATTTGGCAACGGAACCCGAAAAAGGTAATTTGAAGAATATTGAAATAATGCTCAGAAACAAACAATGGAGGTGATCAAATATGTAATGAGAAGGGAACCGTTCGTAAAATTGGAATTTCGTTTTTGCCGTACGAAATGTCTCTCAAACTCGTTTCAATTAAAAGTCCGTTATTTTTTCCGTCTCAAAATATAAAATTTATTCGTTAGGTTTGAATGTTGATTACTAGAGAATGGCCATCAGCGTGCTCTATGGATTGTTACGTCACCATAAGGCGATCGGCAACCCGCCTTCCAAGCGTGGCGATAACGGTAAAGCGCCCCAAAGTGTGGGAGGCCTATGTCCAGCAGTGGACGTCTTGCGCCTGAAATGTTGATAATGAATGTTGTTTAAAATGCTCATTCACGAAAACGCTCTTCTCGAACAGTTCATGATATCTACGAAACCTATACATATAAGTACATCTCGCTTTCTGGTTTTTACTGTTTTATGAATCCATCCCAATTTCCCGCAACTCAATTTCTGTTAAAAGCTGTGTTTCGGAAGTTTTATGATGCTATTCATTTTTCGTACGAAGTGATTTTCGGGCTATTGCATATTCCGAACTTTCAGAACTGTATTAGACGGGGAAAAAAAAATGGATCTACCGCGAATTGTTCACGTGCCCGGAATTTCTAAATTAAATTGGTTTGCGTTTGGCACATCTCTGAAATACTTTTTTGCAATCAGAGCTGCCATAGTCCACCACGATAAACTTGTCGGATTATTTTGAGGTTAATCTTTCGATTAGAAACTAGAATAGATATGTACGTGTTTAGAGATTTCTAGATAGTTTTAATCACAAAACGTGTTGATAACAAGAACCCTACCTGTATTTGTAGATTGATTTGGTCAGTGATCAATTTCCGTAGCAACAATGTATACTAATATACTAGCTTTTGCCCGCGGCTTCGCCCGCGTGGATGTCGGAAATTAACGCAGGTATTTTCCTAAAATAAAATATTTTTTCTAAAATAAAAGTAGGTAGCCTAAGTTAATATTATCTAGTGATCGCCCATTGCTCGAAATTCGACCGTACTTCATTTGAATAAAATACATTATTAAATTAAAAAAAAATCTATACCTACTTATAATAAAACTGTAGTGAGGTCAATTCTGTACATTGAAAATATATTCAAAATTAATATTGGAGGATGAATGGTGATCGATACTGATGCCAAAAATGCAATCAGTAAATTTTTTGTCTGTCTGTCTGTATGTGCACGCATGGGTCAAAAGTTACTGAAGGGATTTTAACCAAACTTAGTACGATTGTGGTCCATACTCCTAGGCAGGTTATAGGCTATATAACATAACGCTAAAACACATAGGAGCCGAGCTGTGACGATAAATTTGAAGCAAGTCGAATGAAAATGCGCTTTTGAGCTAAAAACAATTAACCAAGATTAACACATAGGCTACTTTTTATCCCGGTAGTATGTTCACGTGGGATATATTCCGACCCCCACGCGGGCGAAGCCGCTGGCAAAAGCTAGTAAAAAATAATATGGTTATATTTGACATTCAGTAACACTATAGGCAAATCGTGACGCTGTACTACTGTGGAGAGGGTTGGCTGGCGGGATGGTGATGGCCAGGACCAGGACGTAGGTGTAATGAGTAAAGAATACTTCTTCAGGACTCTCTTCTTTATTTTCTTAATACTTCTTAACTGCTGGATATGAAATGAATTATCACAGTTTGCTCTGTTTTTATAGAAATTTCCCTATTATTTTTAATTAATTATGACAGTTCAAAATGTCAGCCTGTACAATCTATGACCAGCCTATACAATCGTGAGGCATACAACCTCTACACTTTGCACACGACACTAAGTTTTGTATGGGAAACTTACTAATGCCATACTTGACACTCCCCATAAAACCACAAAAAATATTTCTTTTAAATCTAAACTAAATTCCTACCGTTGCTAATACAAATAATATTAAAGACAAATATTCTCGATATGATCATAGATTTTAAAAATGAAATAGGTTATTTATCTATAAAATTCATTTATTAGGTACCTATGGTTATAATTGACATTCAGTAAGACTATAAACACAAAATCAGGCTTACCAACTTAGGGGTTCCCCAAATTTAGGGGGTAAATAAGAGGATTGGGATTTTTTAGGGCGTTCCATTTTTAGGGGTATTCTTAGGGATTTTTTGCCATCTTACATTTCTCATTGTGTTTTTGATTACAATAAAAGTATTAGCGACTTCTAGTACGGTTCCTCGATACTAAGAATGCAGAGTGAATGATTAACAAATGTCGCGTAATAAATATGGACAAATATTACTACTGTGTGCCGGTCTATGATTACTGAACATTCGTTGGTTATTTTCATCATATTTTTTTAGGGGAATTTTTTAGTAATTGTGGTAATTGTAGGGGTTTTTAACTTAAGCTTTAGGGGTAAATATTTGTGGGTGTTGGTAACACTGCACGAAATATTAAAGACAGATTTGGACCATAGACAAAAGAATATCTATGCATGTGTGTATTAGATACACGGTAATGAATAGTAGTGTGTGTAACGTGTTATTTATTGAAAATAATGTATTTTAACGCATAATTTAAAAAAATATTAGCATCCCTCACTTCTTCTCTGTATAAACTATAAGTGTTCCGTCCCGTTTAAATTGGTTACTCCGTGAACGCACCATGACGTGAAACGGACTGACATCTGTCATTGTCAGTTTGACACTTGTTCCTTTTAGTTTGGATCTTGGAAAGCGTTGGATAGATTTTTGCTCCGCGACCGTGGTTAATATATTAATCCTTTTAAATCGATCCGTTTGCGGCAATTTGTCGTGATCCAATTGTTTTGTGCGTAATCAACCCCATTGCTAAAGAATAATACGGGTTTAGTTTGAACTTTAGTTGGAAACTTTGAGGTTAATGTGTTAGTGATTAGAACCGCATGTTGGAGAAAATCTCTGGCGGATTGCAGCGGCTTGGTGTCCTGGAAAACCCATTTACAACGTCACTACACAATACAATATACACTCACTTACATAAATAAATCCAGGTAGGCTCCAGAGCAGGTGTTCTTCCACCACATGAGGTGAGTCTTTTGATTATATTGTACTGATAAGCTCCGCGCACGGCGGACAAGTTCGCTACGCCACTCTTGACCCAGGGCCCACGATTATCACGCTTCCACATAATAATTAAAATCCTATGGTGAGCCCTTGGCTTGATTAGCGAAGCCAGCATGTCTTAGAACCAAAAAAATCGAAGACATGTGACATCTACCAACCCGCACTAGGCCTGCGTGCTGGATTATAGCCCACTCCCTCTCACTGAGAGGAGGCATGTGTCCCAGCAGTGGGAGCATTATAAGCTACTGATGATGAAGCAATGAATTAGCATTCAAAACTAGCTTCTGCCCGCGACTTCGTCCGCGTTAAATTTCTTGTTCCCCCGACCCTTCCCGTCGCGTCGAATCGCCTACCCGTGCGAATTTCTCCGTTTTTGCAACATTTTCATTACTGCTCAGCTCCCCTTAGTTGTAGCGTAATGTTATATAGCTTATAGCCTTTCTCGATAAATAGGCTGCCCAACACAAAAATAATTTTTCAATTCGGACCAGTAGTTCCTGAGATTAGCGCGTTCAATCAAACAAACAAACAAACTCTTCAGCTTTATAATATTAGTATAGATGATTCAGATTTTGATTCTAGTGTTTTTCCAAGTAGAATGCTGTCTTTCTTATCCAGCTGCTGCCAAATATTTTGCGAAGATCAACGGTCAGCCTTGAAATACGTCCTACACCGGTTTATTAAAACGAGAACGGTTAGCCCAACGGTTATCAGTTTTACGCGTAATTTTACCGGCTCATTGCTCCATAATGGCATTGAAACGAGTCCGAACATGGCATTCAGGGTATATCAAAACCGGTTCACCCTTGTTTGATAGAACAACGTTTAAGAAAATCATCACTTTGTATAATATCGTTTGACAGAATTTTCAGTTCATCGAATATTTATTTGCTATAACAAAATTTGCGCTAATGATAAAAAAAAGGTATAATGTTCATTTGATGTAATGTTCAGATGGTATAACCATGTATTTTATCGAATATTCAATTGGTGTAATGTAATGCAGAAAAAAAAAACATTGTAAATATTTGAAAAAATATTTATTTTGAACAAGAAAACAGTTAAACTAATCTTAAATTACTTGTAGTATCATAAAAAGTCAATATATTGTGCTACAAAATTTAGTGAGAAACGAATCGCTGTAAAACCGACTTTACGTAGTCTTGTCTGCCCTACCCCTAGAGTGTAATTTAAGCCCGTGCAGGCGCAGAGGGGTAGGGCGGCCCGTGAGCTGAGGAGCAAGTGGTCTGAAGGCCCGCCGCCGCAGCTGAGGCTGGCCGGCTTTCCGGCCAGCAAGCCGAAGCTGCGGTGGTGAGCATTAAAACCATCTGCGACGATAAGCTCGCGTGGGGCCGCCCAAACCCCGCAGCGCCGGAGCCGTGACAGAAACAATGCTTGCTGCATGTTGCATGCCTGCTTGCATGTTGCATGCGTGCTCGCATGTTACATGCTTGTTTGCACGCTGCATGCTTGCTTGCTGCTTTGAATTTTTTTGAATTAATTTATTAATTAATTGAATTTTCAAATGCACTAATTAAAGAGCAGGCTCTTTAATTAGTGCATTTGAAAATTCGGCGAAATGAAATTAGTTCAAATGAAATTAGTTCAAATAAATAATTACGCTAAATAAAAATTTACCAATGAATTATTCGGTCAAATGAATAATTCTTCGAAATGACTTTATTGCAACTAAAATTCGATTTAGTAATATTATATCAAACGTTGTTCTATCAAACAAGGGTGAACCATCAAAACCTTCCCTGATAGTTAACTACATCTGGGACACCGCGGTTATTAGTGGCCTTTTAAGAGAGTGTTATAGTAATTAGTTTCCGTGCAAGAAAGAGATAGTTATATACAATGCAAATAGCACCATCCCTTATTCGCAGTCAAATACGAATGGTTTTACAACTTCCCTATACGTCCACAACTCGGGAATCTATATCGCTGACTTCTCGCTACTTCTACTTTAACCGATGTAAAGGTAAAGGATGTACGATTTTTTGTCGATTTCGCTGATTTACTTTATTTGACTAACGTACTTTTACAGTTCAAATACCGCTATTCAACAAGCTTTAATGCATAAGGTGAATTATCGTTTCAGTTAATATTTACTAGCTTTTGCCAGCGGCTTTGCCCGCGTATCTATACTTACTAATATTATAAAGCTGAAGAGTTTGTTTGTTTGTTTAGTTGAACGCGCTAATTTCAGGAACTACTGGTCTGAATTGAAAAAATCTTATGTTGGGTAGCATATTTATTGAGTAAGGCTATAAGTTATATAACATCACGCTACTATCAAAACGAGCGGAGCAGCAACAGAAAAATGGTCAAAAACTGGCAAGCATTCTATGCGACGGGAAGGATCAGGGGAGCAAAAATTAGAAGCGGACGAAGTCGCGGGCAGAAGCTAGTTATAAATTTAAACCTTCCTCTTAAATCACTCTATCTACTGATGAAAACCGCATTAAAATCTGTTTTGTAGTTTAAGAAACTTAAGCCTACAAAAACGGGAAGCGACTTAATTTTATACTATGTAAGGATAGTGCATTATACATTTTAGGAATACAGTATTTTAACTGTAACATCACGTCTATGAAATCATTGAAATGGGAAATAATCGTATACAGCCTTAATGTCGCCGCGCCGTCTATATTTGTTCTGTATTGTGTAATTTTATCATTTCTAACGTGAGAAAGAAATGTATGTGCACTTCTTTCTAAACAGTTTATGAACGTGGATGGCCACGATAATATCGTCCCGTTACAAATAATAAAAGCCCAAATTACACCACTGATAATCATTATTACATACTAGCTTCTGTCCGCGACTTCGTCCGCGTAAAATGTTTGCTCCCCTGACCCTTCCCGTCGCATCGAATTGCCTGCCAGTTTCCGTCAATTTTTTTGTTGCTGCTCCGCTCCTTTAGATTGCAGCGCGATGTTATATAATCTATAGCTTTTCTCAATAAATAGGCTGCCCAACACAAAAATAATTTTTCAATTCGGACCAGTAGTTCCTGAGATTACCGCGTTCAACCAAACAAACAAACAAGCTTTATAATATTAGTATAGAAGATTGTTCTCAAAAACGCATCTGTCTTCCCTACAAGGGATATAAACTTGGCATTGATGCATTATGCTGTGATTCTTTTAAACAATCAATCAGGATGCTGCCAACTGGGATTCAATTAAAACTATCGCCATGCATCAATCTTGAAAGCCATAACTGTCAGACGGAACGTAGCAAAATCAGCGATCGCAGTACGGTGGTAAAATGCATCGAGAAGGCTGCTGCCCATTCTTTAGGAAGTCCCTTAGTCGGCTTACGACACTCACAAGAAGAAATGGGATGGTGCTATTCTTTACGTCCAGCACCACGTAGACCACTGGCCTTACTTCAACACAACTGTCAAAAAAGTGGTGTATGTAGGATACAACTCTTCCTACCACTTCAGGGAATTCACTATATAAGGTGTATCTATCCATACACGAAATATTTTAAGAGGTACACTTGAAGGTGGTAAAGAACCTATAGAAGCAAAAAGATTTTTTTTATCTAAGCGTTTTTGAATTTTCGTAATTATTATAATTTTAAAACTGCTTGAGACGTTTTGCATACAACCTTTACTCCAAATTCTATGAATGGCCCTCCTGACGCTGCGAGGGCGGCGACCGGACGGCACGAGCATGGACGCGGTGTCTCGGGCCGTAAAAATAAGAGGAGCCAGTATTTTTTATGTGCGTCAAATAATTTATAAATATTAAATTTTGAAAAATATAATACATTTAGAAAAAAAAATATTACCTACCTACCTACAGGTGTACCTCTTAAAATATTTCGTGTATGAATAGATACACCTTATATACTTCCCCTACAGGCCTGATATTATCTTAGACCATGCCATGAATAAATACATCCGCCATTAACGCAGAAGATATACGAGCGGTAAAGTATTCATTTGTTTGTTTATTTAGTCAATATGTTACATTTATGGGCTTTTAACCCGCGAATCACAACACTGTTATAATGATTTATTCCATTTTGTCCCCATTCTTGTTTGATTTTATTTTACGTATCGTCGTTGCGACTTTAAGACCTCTTATGTGTTAAATTCACTTTATGTGAAAATCGATATAATATTAATAATAATAATAATATTCCACAACTATCACACAACGCCATCTAGTCCCAAGCTAAGCAGAGCTTGTGTTATGGGTACTAGACAGCTGATAAACATACTTATATATTTCTAAATACATACATATTATAGATAAATTACACCCAGACACAGAACAAATGATCGTGCTCATCACACAAACATTTGTCCTGGGTGGGAATCGAACCCACGACCTCCGGCATAGCAGTCAGGGTCACTAACCACTAGACCAACAGGCCTGTCAAATATAAACCGTATGTCTAATATAAACCGTCTATTGAAAAAATATGTATAATGAAACAAAAAATATAGGTTAAATATAGGCTTTTTGTTTTGCTACTTTTAGTTGAAATTAAAAGTAGTATGATAGTAAAAAAAGAAAAACAGCTTCAAAAAAGTGATTTTGCCAAAAGTAACACAAAAGAGGTCGAACGAAGTCGCAACGACGGTATGGAAAATTGAGGTTCCTCGGCTTTTGTTCTGGGTGGGAAATTATCAAATGACTTTACCGACTAAAGCCCACCCGTGTTCCTTCAGTTACCCGTGCCAGGGTCACGGTAACTCTTTCGAACAAATCTCGCGACCCTGGCAAATTCTGGTATGTCCTAGAACCCAAAAATGGAAGACATGTGACATCTACCAACCCGCACTGGGCCCGTGTGGTAAATTACGGCCCATTCTCTCTCACCGAGAGGAGGCTTACATTCCAGTCAGTAAAAGTCTGAACCGCCCTCCCGCTCCGCCCAGAGCGGAAAAAGTCATTTGATGATATCCCACCAACAAACAACAGGATATACCGGGTTCCTCACGATGTTTTTCTTCACCGTGTCGAGAGCAGTGGTGATGAAATTATTTACACAAAGTAAAGCGCGTGTCAGAATTCGATACCACTAGGCCACCACTGCGCTCTGCTCATTGTTAGTGGCCTGCCAATCCGGAATAGAGTCGCAGTAAGAGAACGTAGGTAAGGATAGCCATTTTACACATGTGCGTCAGTGTTGTACCTTCTACAACACTGACGCACATGTGTAAAATGGCTATCCAGCTGCTATATTCACGTGATAATTGATTTAATTGAAAATTCTCATGGTTAATATTCGAAAGAGTTACCGTGGCCCTGGCATATAGGCAACTGAAGGAACACGGGTAGGTTTTAGTCAGTAAAAGTCGGACACGTCCTCTCGCTCCGCCCAGAGCGGGTAACGTCATTTGATGATTTCCTAACCAGGAAAAAAAAACAATCCTATGCTAGAACTACTACTAGCAGAATTTCGTAATTTCCTCAAAATACAAGACTTTTCAATAGGGACACGGTATATTTTTAATCGAATTAAAAAAAAGGAGGAGGTTATCAATTCGACTGTATTTTTTTTATGTTTTTTACCTCATAACTTTTGACTGGGTGAAGCGATTTTGATGATTCTTTTTTATTTGAAAGCTGGTGCTTTCCGAATGGTCCCATTTCCGAATGGTTCCATTCGGACAATGGAATCCATGTGAAAACCATATAAGTCTTAAATTTGCATTAAGTATTTGCGCGACAAATGAACGAATAACGCGATTAGATTATTGCGGGGTATCTACCATAACTAAAAAGTAAAAAATAAAAACTTTTAATAAAAAAAAAAAACCGACTTCCTTAAAAAAAACGCTACAAAGTCAAAAATAACTTTAATTTCGGAAGTCGGTGGCAAAAACCTTAAATACAGATCCTTAGACACCGACTTTCGAAATTAAAGTTATTTTTGACTTTAATGAATTGAATTAAAGTCATATTTGAATACGGTTGCTTCTCATGGTATGCTACCAGGTCACCTTTTCCCTACCCGTAAACATAATTGTCTGGATCACGCAATCATTAAATCAAACTAGTGATCGCCCATTGGTCGAAATTCGACCGTACTTCATTAGAATAGAAATACATTATTATTTAAAAAAAAAAACATATATAATAATAAATATTTAAAAAAATATGGTTATATTTGACATTCAGTAACACTATAGACAAATAATATTAAAAACAAATATTCTCGATATGATCATAGATTTTAAAAATTAAATAGGTTATATAATCTATCTTTAAAATTAATTTATTACCTATGGTTATACTTGACATTCAGTAATAGTTAGGGAACTGGCGAGCAAAATTTCGATATGATCAGCACACAAGGCAGACGTTATTAATAGTGATAATTATACCCTAAGAAACATCAAGGACCTCGTCTGCCACCATGGTGGCCCTGTGTTGTAAATTTACAGCGTTTCAACTATGTTAAAAAAAAAGGTGTGCTATATTATGCGCACGCGTCTGCCTCTGGGGCTGATGATCACAGTCATCCTGGAAACAGAAAGAATCGAAAAGGCAGATATCCAGGGCTCTGACTTTTGTAGTATTCACTTTTTACATTTATTTTTATGATAAAAAAAAACTCTATATGAAGTGCACACTTGGCAGATTTGAATTGTTCGATTAAAAACAATGAGAAGAACCACGGAAAAATAGTGTGCCAACATGTTGCCTCTGCGTTGTCTATTGACAGTGCTCCAAAAATGTAAAAAAAGGTGTGCTATATTATGCGCACACGTCTACTTCTTGGACTGATGTTTGAATTCCTTATGAAAACCAAGAAAATCGATGAGGCAGACGTTCAGGCCTCTGATATTCCAAAGGCAGACCGTTTGCTTTTTTTTTCAACTCGACGTTCGCGCCAAACCAAGCCAAGGTATAAAATATCCTCATAGTTCCTTTCGTGGTGTCTCTCTTTTATTTGGGAATATGAGTGAGAACGGTATAACTCAGTTCCGACCTTTGCCGTATTGTGAAACTAAATGTATAGAGCGCATATCTATATACAGCCTCCCCTTTTATTTTGCACGCTTTTCCTCTCTCTCGCTCTCAGGCACTTTCACACGTCATGGTTCAAAATCTACGTATTTTACACAAATAAAAAGTGATTAAAAAAAGTTAAAGACTGTTCCTATCCAGATCCTAATCCTAATCAGATTACAATCAAGCATGCAATTTAAAAAAATACTTTCTAATTAAAGTTCCAAGCGCATTTCGTTTCTGGTTGGCATTGAGAAAAAATTTGATTGCATAGATTTCAGCTTCAGAAGTTAAATCGTTACCGTGAGTTTAGAGGATAATATTAAACAAAATTATAAGAATAAAACTATAAATAATAACAATAATCCCACATAATACCCGCTGTCCCTTGATTCCGTGAATTTCAAAAAGTAATACAGCTGAAAATCAGTGAGCAAAGAGTCTCCCACATGTTTTTTCGAATCCACAGACTCATAGTGAATCGAATGGGCGCAATGAGAACTGCGTGCAAATGACTTAGTAGAGCTTTTTTTTTTTAACATTTTTACAACACCGTCCCATGATAATGCAGAGTCCTGAATGTCTGCCTCTTCGATTTTCTTCGTTTCCAAGATGATTGTGACCATGAACTCTAGAGGCAAATGATTTAATACCCCGATTTTTTAAGCAACCTCAATCTGCTGTAACGCGAAAACGCAGCAACATAGGACCTTAATTGATTGGACCAAATCGATTCGTAATGATTTAAACTGCAATCCACCTCGACGTGAAACGTGTGCAAATCATACACCGAAATGCTCGCCAGCTCCCTAACTATAAGACTATAGACACAAAATAAAGACAGATATTGACGGTTGGACCATAAACAAAATAATATCTATGCATGTGTGTATTAAATACACGGTAATGAATAGTAGTGTGTGTAACGTGTTATTTATTGAAAATAATATATTTTTACGCATAATTTAAAAAAAATATTACCATTCGTCACTTCTTCTCTGTATAAACTATAAGTGTGCGAAATTTCATACTCCTCCGTTGGCCCAATTTTCGTAAAAAGGGATACAAAGTTTTCGCTTCACGTATTAATATATAGATAAACCTTCAATCGTACTTTTTCTCGACTCATATATAACAGATCATGCCCCAGTAATAGTTTTTTGCAAACTTAACAATAAAACTCCTAAATTTAACAACTCATGCAGCCGTGTTGATATTGACGCTTGTGTGTCAATGCTAGAAGGTACTGATTTTTCACTTGTAACTGACTGCAAAAATGATGCCAACCACGCTACAGATGTTCTGATTAATATAATCTCTACGGTAGTTGAAAAAAATACGAGTGTCCGTGTTATTCCCAGTAGGAAAAGAATTATTAAACCGTGGATTACACCAGGGCTTTTGAAATGCATACGAAATCGTGACAATCTTTATCGTAAAACAAAACGATATCCGGAAAATCACATTCATAAATTAACCTACACACGTTATAGAAATTTTTGCAACAATTTACTGAAAACGCTGAAACGCCAGTACGAAAAATCTGAATTCCTGAAACACCGTAAAAATCCAAAAGCCACATGGAATCTTATTAAAACTATATCTAACTTAAAAAGTAACAAGACTTCTCCCAATGAACTTCTGTCTCTTCATCCCGATCCTAGTCTTTCACTCAATCACGTCAATGACTTCTTCGCAAATGTGGGAAAAACTCTGGCATCCAAAATTACACGTGTTCCTTGTAAGTCCCAGTCGGAAAGTGGTAATGGGGCACCACATGACTCAATGGCTATTTTTGGTACAGATAACGACGAAATCGAAAGAATTATTCTGGCTCTCGTCTGCCTCGTTGATTTAGTGGTTGCAAGCGCTACTGCTGAGCATGAGGTCCTGAGTTCGATTCCCAGGTCGGGCAAAGTTTTTATTGGGTTTTTACATCTGGAATTTCTCAGTAGCAGCCTGGAGTCTGGAGTTGTGCCCGGTTGATGGCAATGGGCTCGCCCCCTATTACATGGGACTTAAACATAACAGGCGAAATGTGGGTGTACTGTAGGTACACCTCTGCCTAACCCTTCGGGGAAACAAGGCGTGATGTTTTATGTTATGTTATTCTGGCTCTGAAACTCAATACCGCAGTAGGTTGGGACGGTATATCTGCTAATCTAATTAGCGCTGCTAGAAATACTCTAATTCCAATTATCTGCCATGTCTACAATCTCGTTTTTTGAAACCGGGGTATTTCCCACTGTATTCAAGAGGGCTATTGTGCACCCTATTTATAAAAGTGGGGACAGGGCCAGTGTCAGTAACTATAGACCTATCTCGGTGCTCACTGTTCTTTCCAAGATTCTTGAAAAATTTTTAAATAATAGACTTCTCAGTTATTTAAACAATAACAACATTATTGCCGAAAACCAATACGGATTTCGGTCCGGGAAAAGCACAGAAGATGCTGTGCTGGAATTAACTGGAGCTATCGCAAATAATTTTAATCATAAGCTTAAAACAATAGCTATTTTTCTAGACCTCTCGAAAGCATTTGACACTGTCTCTGTCCCTCTTTTGCTTGAGAGATTGTTTCAGATTGGGGTAAGGGCGTTGCCCCTGGAAATTTTTAAAAGTTATCTTTGAAACCGCTCACAGATTGTAAAAATCGGTAACCAAATGAGTGAAGAACAGTTTCTCACCTACGGAGTTCCTCAGGGCAGTGTCCTGGGGCCCACTCTCTTCCTTATTTATATAAATAGACTCTGTAGATTGTCCCTAACAAATTGCAAAATCATAACATACGCTGATGACACAGTATTACTAGTTCATGGAAGTGACTGGGCAGATGTGCGCTTTTATACAGAATCTGCCTTGCGGGATATTATGAATTGGTTAAATAACAATTTGCTCACCCTGAATTTAGAAAAAACAAAATTCATAACCTTTGCACCACGGCTTATATCACAACCAGATTCCTCCTTCACACTAACTGCTCACAAATGTTTCTTGAATACAAGTGCAACCTGCAACTGTGCTACAATTACGCGTACTAATGAAACTAAATATTTAGGGGTCATTATAGATAGCACACTGACCTGGACCAAGCAGATTGAGTTATTGGTTTCACGTGTCAGAAAATTAATATTTGTGTTTAAAAACCTTAGAACCTCGGCAGATTTTCACACGTTAAAAACTGTGTATTATGCACTAGCACATTCCGTAATAACTTACTGCATTACCGCGTGGGGATGCTCTGGTAAATGCCTTCTACTACGTCTGGAAAGAGCACAAAGAGCCGTTCTAAAAGTCAAGGCACATAAACCTATTCGGTTCCTCACGCACGACTTGTATGCTCTTTGCAAAGTTCCTTCTGTGAGACAAGCATTTCTTTTAAGCATATTATTACGCAAGCATACTGATATTGAATATGTCCCTAATCTCAATACTCAGAAACGGAGAGCTAACAGAATATGTCAGACCGATAGAGTTAATCTAGTGATTGCGAGAAGACAATATAACTATTTGAGTCCATAGATAACACTATAACAAAATCAATGAGAAATTCATTATCTATTCAGTTTCGTTACGAGAGTGTAAACTGAAAATTGAAAAATGGGTGCAAAACCTGACCTATGAGGAAACAGAAAGCCTCATACAAACTTAAATTATCATATCACATTATTCGCATACACACACACACACACACACACAACAAAATCATACACCCACTTACTAATACCACAACTATTATTAATAAATGTTTAGTTCTAGTTTTATTATATAAATATGTATGTCTAGTTTCTTATAAGTTCAATCAAAATTGTTATTATGGAACTCAGTTGTCTTTCGCTCCTGGGGTGGGCGCTAATATCTGCGACACAGTTACTAAACTAACGCAGTATTAACGATCACAAAATTGTATTGTTTTTTTGTTCCAATAAATACTTATACTATTATACTTTGTAGCGTTTTTTTTTTTAAGGAAGGTGGTTGTTTTTTTTTTTATTAAAAGTTTTTTTATAATAGATTCTTTATATTTTTAAAGGATTACTTTTCTGCCAGGGTCGCCGATTTTTCGAAAGAGATACCGTGGCCCTGGCACAGGCAAATGAAGGAACACGGGTGGGTTTTAGTCAGGAAAAGTCTGACACGCCCTCCCGCTCCAGCTCGAGTGGAAGACGTCATTTGATGATTTCCCACCAAAAAAAAACAAGCCTGAATACGAGAGGACCAATATTCCATTACTTTTTTTCATTATTACATCTCTATCTCATTGATAACCCGTCGTCACTTTTAGTACCCGTTAAGGTATATACCGGTGATTTCACATAAGCCCCATAAAAATAATCACATGATTTTGAACTAACAATATATCTTGTCCTCGAATCTGGAGATCAAAAACCCGTTCTGTTTCGTTTCCAGTAGATTAATTAACAGTTTTTCTGGCAATATGGCAGATGGCGCCGTCCTGTTGAAGATATCTATCAGATCTCTGCTTGCTAAATGCCAAACATTTCATTTTAAAAAAATCTATGAAATTCACACCCACTAGTAGCCGCGTACTAAAATTATAAATTTTACTCCAAAATTTACATATTTTAATTATTTGTACCAGTTACGCTTTATAACTATGAGGAGTACATTTACTGTTGAACTTTATATCCAATTAAAAGCATTAACTTAGTAGAGTTCCCATTATCTACTTTCGTTTTATTTAATACAATAAACCGCTACCGCAACCAATTCCAGTGCTTATTTACGAATATTAAATTTCTATGTTTGCAAACTGTCCTTTAAAACCTAGTTCATTAAATCTTATGGAACTCAGGTAAAAAGTTTATAGTTAAAGAAATTTATTTTTGTCAATAAGAAATTACAAATATTTCACTTACTTGTGAACAATTTGAAATCAACTTAAAATATTAACAAACTTTGACAGTTAAACTATGCACATATTGTTTTTCATTATATCAAACTATTTAAGTACAGACGCCAGCAGGTCAAGCCACCCAATATGTCAAATTTTACCAATCGAAAATTAACCTTCCACTATAAATTGTGATATAAGGTTGAAAATCTATTAAAGAAATTTGACAGATTGGGGTAGCTTGACCTGCTGGCGTCTGTACATAAATAAAAATTACACAAATGTTTAATGTCGTGCACAAATTACATTAGTTTGCTAATCGAGTCTTTATTAATAAAACAAATCATGACACCCACATAACATAACATCATGCATTGGTTCCCCGAAGCGTTAGGCAGTGGTGTATTTCTATAGTACAACCACTTTTCGCCAGTTATAATTAAGTCCCGTGTAATCGAGGTCGAGCCTATTGCCATCAACCGGGCACAAATCCAGACTCCGGGCTGCTATTGAGAAATTCCATATAGAAAAACCTAATTACATTTTGCTCGACCTGGGATTTAACCCAGGACTTCATGCTCCCTGAAAATGTTGCGAGATTTATTTAACACGTTGAGTGCCGATCACGCGATATAGAGTGATTCGTCGGCTCTACATAATATGGCCGATCATGCGATATCGCGTGCTTGCTACTAACAATTTTGTATGCGCTCTAAATCTGTGGCCATATGGGATTGACCATCAATCTGTGTTTGGCACTCAACGTGTTAAAAAGTTACCGTGGACCTGACTGGCAACTGAAGGAACACGGTTGGGTTTTATTCAGTTACAGTCTGACATGCCCTCCCGCTCCGACTATAGCGGGAGACGTCATTTGACGATTTCCCAACCATAAAAAAAATACTTCAGGCTCAGCAGTAGCGCTTGCTACCATAGCCAACGAACCAGATCATGATGCTACCCACAGCTTACATTCCAGTATATTTTTTCCAAACAATCTCTTACTAAAATTAAACTTTTGATAGGCACTGAATGAAGGAGAATTAATCTAAGTAGGTAAATATGTAACATCTACATATAATAGAAAGCTAGGTAGCTAATAGTTCCTTTTGTAAAATAATCAGATTAGCAAAATTAGAATTTGATAAAGAAACATATTTTCTTAGTCTCGATCACGGTACCAAAATCCAAGGCCGAATGGCAATTGAATTCGCAAGAAACGTCTTTTGTTCTTTTTCTGATTGGACATCAGCAAATCGCCAATATTCATACCTAAATCTATTTTTAACGAGAAGTCCTTGAATCGCACGAACGTCAAATACAGAATGATCAAAGCAAATTTTGGCGTACGTGCCGACATTGTAAGAGTGGGTACTGACGGATCTCGAGGATAACGGTGTACACAAATATTATTGTAATTGTATTATGTAATATTAGCTATTGTTGTAGTAAACAGAATAGAATTTTACATACACACATTAAATACATACAATTCTAATTTGAAGTCTTTATTATTGGTTGTCATGGCAACAATGACATTTGGTTTAAATAGGTTATTATATTTTATTTATGAAATACTATCGTATGAGTAGATTCTTTTATATTTTGAGAATGTGAGAACGTTGTAGGCCTTGTAAACTGTAGACAATTTTGTATTTTATTAAGTACCTGATACTTGTTGACAGTCCTACACTGTTCTCCGATACCTATTAATTTGCAACCTTTGTAAAAGCCAATTTTTTTTTTTTTAAAGAGTAACCCTGGAGTTTCTTGCCGGCTCTTCTCCATAGGAATAGACAATTTGGAACCGTGCACCTAGCTTTTGACTTTTCATAAGTCAAAAGCTAGATGCACGTTGTTGTTGGATTCTTGGATTTATTGTTACATAGATACTAGATATAACACACATACCTATTTTTATTTATTGCAAACACTTTTTAATCCAGTCAAAATGATTATTTATTCACACATAAACATATGTATATACTCATATTTTGAATATTCGAATATATATTTGAATATTTATATATAACACATTATATATTACATTACACATTTATATATTTAAATAATCAAGTTATCAATTAAACAATCATCATCGAACAAGAATGTTTCCAAATGTCATATTATCTTCACCGTAGTATACATTGTATAAACATTGCAGGTACTTACATAATTTCACTCCTCAAGTACCGCTTTTCACAACATCAAAAATAATTTATTCCCGTATTGATTGTATCTGCTCGATGTCCGTGGGGCACTGCAGGGATCCAGCAGAATATCAGGTCAGTGGGTAGCCTTAGGGGCGGATTCAGCGTCAGGTATATTTGCCTGACACATGCTGAGCTGGACTCCCATTTGGTGCAACTTTGAGACGCACACCGCACTTTCGTACTCAACCGCACATTATTTACATTTCATTTTTAATTTGTGTCACAAAGTGTCATCATTACTGTCTTCCTTTCTTTTTTTTCTCTCTTTGTATATTGGTATTTTGTACCTACTTTGTTAATTTGTTACCACACTCAATTATTATTTCATCGTGATTTGTATGTTGTGTTGCGTCTTTTGTGTGCATCAAATAAACGTTTTATCTATCTATCTATCTATCTATAAGTGCCCTTGTAGGTTTTTGTGAAATAAAAATATTTTGATTAATTCATTGATTGAATGGCTATAATATACGTAGACACGAAGGAAAATGGAACATTTCAAAATGACAGCATATTGCAACTTCGTTCAAAGTATAACGATGAATGATAATAATCTTTCCTCCTCGAAGAACAGCTGTTATGGTTTAAAGGGACTATGAGCGAAAGGAAAGGGGTGGTTGTTGTGTTTTTCATCGTTCACTCCTTTTAATAACTATTGAAATGAAATGACATGTTTATTACTGTACGTAGATTTGGTCAATGTTTTAAAAACTAGATGGTGCCGGCATTGTCTAGCTAAATGTTCCCTATGAGAAATGCCGGTACAAACTCAGAGGTCATAGTCTCTTTTAAAGTCCTAACATTATATTATTTGAAGTTTATGTGAGTCTAACAATGCAGGGCCATGTCTGGAAGAGACTTTTGAAGAAAGAGCCTTTGCAACTTTGAGATTACCTGTCCCGTTAGACGGCATGTATGTATCAGTCAGTCATCGTGTAGCTCAACCTTATTTTAGAGAGCTCAAGTAAACCATCAAGAAAAAGCTTGATAATAATGTTTTAGTAGGATCTGCAAATAGAATATCGTTTTATAATTACAGTGACTATGAAAACATAACATTTCTTAAGAGCCCTCTCACAAAATTTGAATGCTCGAGTTTAGGTAAAAGACGGCAATCTTATGTATGTGTGCGTAGCTATCCATACATGCACAATACAAACAGTGTAACGCGAGTGTCGAGCCGGTCTAAACAATCTTGAACCGTTAGAATTATAATGCGGTATTTAGAGATTTATGAAAATACTTACTTTTATTTAGTCAGTCTAATAAATATTTCTAGACTAATAAAAAATTACAAATACCGGATGACATTTTTTGCCGTCTCGACCTTCATACAGTGTGTTGTGTAACTATAATAGAAGGCAGGAAGGCCTTCAGATTCATCGCAGGTGACTAAAAGAGCGCGGGACGCGGGCTGACGGGGATGCGAGTGCGGCTTGTGCGCCTACGAAAGATCAATTTGGCCGCCTATCGGCTGGCTTCAAAGGTTAGGACCGCGCTACAAAATCATTGATATATGCCGCGCATTGAGTAGGGTGCCTATGATTTGAGTTTCGATAGATTTTAATTGATTTTATTTTTTATTTTTTCCAAATTTCTGTTTTTGTTGTTCTAGTATGAAAATGTTACTTTAAATGTAGTAGTATTTATTGCTAGATCAATTTTATTACATGTTATTCAAAAATAAAAATAATTAAAATTTCTATGCCAAAGGCTTCTACTCCGTTCACCTATTACACCCATTTTTTTTCAAGACGTTAAAAAAAGTCACCCGGTATATGCTATGTAAAGTATACAATAAAAAAAAAACAAACAATTACATATTGGTGCCGATTCTGTTGTACACCGAACTAAACTATCTCTAAAATTCCTTACTTTTAGCTATGAGAATTGTTACGCTATTCTGCAAGAAATAATCTCTAAATTCAAAATTTATTTTGACACGACTAAAATCAAATTTGGCAATTGCGACTCAACGTGGTATTATTTTTTCTTTTGGCTTCGCAACTTGGTACTTGTGTGCGTTACGCAATGAACTTGTTGAGAGACGACGGCGCGCGCAAGGGGGCAGCCTGGACGTGTTTTATATGGAACTAGCTTTTGCCAGCGACTTCGTAGCGTAACGTAGCGTAAGCGAGCGCGTGAGAAAGGAAGTAGAATTGCACGGACGAAGTCACGGCCAAAAGCTAGTAAACTACAAAACTTCTTTGTACACCACATTTTTTGCTAATCTATTACTGTATGCCAAAATTATCAGACTACTGGGAGAGCTTACGCGAGAGCAAGCTACATAGAATTGCCCGTGTGAAAAACAGTTTTCTCTCAAGTCTATTTACCCACAAATTTTAATGTCTGCCCTTGTGATTCTGGTCATTGTAAAGCACTTTGAGGGGAAACTGTATTCGTTTGAATTCAGAGGGAAGATCATTCAGGATCAATACAAAATAGGTTAGTATTTCTCACCTTAGTATTTCTTTTGGTTTTGCCATTTAATTAATTTGAAAAAAAAATGGTTTGGTTGTTTGTTTTCATTGTTTTTTAAATTATGTTATTTTTGTTCAGGTGTAATTTTGTGCAATTTTTTGTATAAATCTTCTTGTCCATTTTGTTTTATGTTTTTGTGCAATTTTTGTGAAATAGTTGTTGTTTTCATAATCAGCCACCCAATAAATCATAAAAACGATACCCATGTTGATTTTCAGAATTTGTCACCCCTTTTCTACCTTTTAGGGGTTGAATTCTGAAAGAGTCTTACACACATGTTTACTCATTTATTGATAGGAATACTCCTGTGAAGTTTCGAATAAAATAGTTTAACTGATCTTGTTTCCCCATACAAACTTTCAAACCCTTTTTCACCCCCTTAGGGGTTGAATTTTTAAAAACCCTAGGACACAATTGTTTATTTCTATTTGTTAACCTATAAACAAACTTTCAGGCTTGTAGCTCTAAAAATGACGGACTTCCATACAACATTTTAACCCCTTTTTCACTCCCTTAGGGGGCGATTTTTCAAAAATCCTTGCTTAGTGGATGCCTACGTCATTACAACTATCTGTATGCCAAATTTCAGCGAAATCCGTTCAGTGGTTTCGGCTGTGCGTTGATGGATGAGTCAGTCAGGTTTGCTTTTTATATTTAGATTTTTCATTTTTTGTTTGAATTCTATAAAAAAAATATTACCCACGTGTTTAGATTTAAATGTGTGGAGTTTTATAAAAGGGGTCGAAAATTTCATTATTTTTGCGATAGGACACGCCATTTTCGAGATATAAGCAAAAGAAAGAAAAAAAATACAGTACTGTTTTTGCACGTGAGGCGAGGCCAAAGAGTACTATAAGATGGCGAGGCGTTGGTGTGAACTTTTGTTCTTGACCACTAGTTTTATTCCACACCTTTTTAATCGCGACTAAAAATAGTCAGATTTAGTTAAAATAAATTATTTTAGTCAACATTTTTCTACAATCTATTAAAATAATGCTTTACTTGATAATAAACGAAACTCTTATCTTATACAAAAAAATAAAATGCGAAGAGTAGCAAAATGTTGTAGTCGTAGTATATTTTTGCGTTCACGATACGAATACCCGAAAACTGAGACGCGGGAAAAAGTGGCACAGGTCCTGCCTCATTTGGCGTTTGCGCCGTACTAAACGCTGCCCGCTTGTGCATCGTAATTTATTCTAATTTAGAGTGATTTCAAAAACTATATTATGTCTAATTAAATAAACGGATTTAAATAAAACTTGAGAATACGATTTGTTATAGAGCATACTTTATACTGACATGATTTTTTTAACGTAATTATGCTTATTCAAACCAAAAAAACGCGATAAAATTGCGAATAAATCGTAAAAATTGCCATAAGACTTATTTTTTTTACTAATTAATGTTATTAAAAATCAATATTCTTGTACTAAATGTAACAACTAGATTATATGTCTGATGTTTTGTGTATTTTTTAACTCAAATTTCTACATATTAATGATAGAAATAGGAGTCTGAAATTGACCCTGCGCTGATTTTTAAGAAAACTAGTTGTGGGAGATTAATTACTACAAACTAAAAAAATAAGTTTTTGTTAATGTGCTACTAAAAGTAACAAGCCAAAAGATTGATCTATTTTTTACATGTATTAGTCAATGCCAGAGTATTCATAATGATGAGATGAGAGGTAAATAAGGCGACTAAAATCTTAGATATTCGCGCAAAAATGTAAAATGGCTCTTAATACCTTTACGCTTTCTGGATGGCACAGATGGGTTTTTTGATTAACCGGGCAACAATAGAATTAGCATGTTTCCGACACTTTAAAGCGTTTAATAATTGTTTCAATAGTATTTGTATTATACAATTGGAAGAGCTTCCAACCATCGCGGAATTTGGAACTCTATCAATATGGGCAGATGCTTAAAATTAAGTCATTCGCCCATCGATCTGAAACGAGGTTCACCGTTTCAAATCGACGGGCAAATGACTTAATAGGCAGATTATGTAGCAACGAAAAGCTGAGAGAAATGATAAATTTGAGTGGTCTTTGTTTGTAACAACAGCCTTCTGAAAGTCTTTATGTTTAGCATTTAATGTTTCGACTGATATCTGCCCACAGATTGACTACATGAATATGTGGCTTCACGTAGAAACAAACACACATGTAAGAATTGATCTTAGATTATCATAACGTTAATAGTTATAGAAAAAATACAAACAACCCACACATACATAAACTCACGCTTTTTTCGAAGTAAAAGGAGTATATAAGGCCTCTTTTCTATAGGACTACGCCATCTTCCATGAGAAAATAGGCCCTGCAAATATTCCTTTTGATACCAATTAAGGATATTGTGGGTTCTCATAATTGCCCAATAATTACTAAGTCTCATTTCATGCTATGTAATAAAGCCTTACAGACAGACTATAATCAGTAGTGTGTTATAAAAATAGCATCCATTACTGGGCTCTTATTATACGCCCACTTTATCAACTAGGCTTCAACGAATTGCTTAGAAAGGCGAGAAAAGTTCTCACATGGTAAAATTGGACTTGATATGAGAGATCCATGGCAAAGGACGTGTCCAGTGTACATGACACGATTGCCTGAGAAAGACATTCAACGTTCAGAAAATATTGTTTTATAACCTTAATTGATAAATATATATTAATAAATATTGTATTAATTGATAAACTGAAACCATAGCATGGTTTCATTTTATCAATAAATAGGTTTTAGAAGTAAGTTACTTGCCAATACTGATCGAAATATGATCATACTCCTAGGATTTTAGTATGTTTTTTTTTTACTTTAACGCTATCTATAAGTGAACACAGGTACTAACTATTGGCACTCCTGTCTAAGATCCGTGTATTTTCTTGACCATATCGGAATTTGCAGTTTTTTGCCTTTATTTTTTGGTGGGTAATCATCAAATGATGTCTCCCGCTCTTGGTGGAGCAGAATGGCGTGTCAGACTTTTACTAACTGAAACCCACCTGTGTTCCTTCAGTTGCTTATGCCAGGGCCACTGTAACTCCTTCGAACAATTCCGCGACCCTGGGCAGATTTTTGCCTAACATTATTTTATTGTAAGAATTACGAAGCATTTATTCTTCACTAGCTTTTGCACTAGACTTCATCCGCTTAAATGTCAGTTATCGCAGACGAAGTCGCGGAATAAACAGTACCTACCCTGTTTCTTTTCTTGGGGTTCAAACTTACCCCGTACCAAATTTCATCAAAATCGGTACAGTGGTTTTTTTTTTTTTTTTTTTTTTTCAGTATGTGAAATCATCAAATGACTTCTCCCGCTCTGGGCGGAGCGGGAGGGCGTGTCAGACTTTTACTGTCTAAAACCCACCCGTGTTCCATCAGTTGCCCATGTGCCAGGGTCACGGTATCTCTTTCGAACAATCACGCGACCCCGGCAGTTCGGTACAGTGGTTAAGTCGTGAAAGCGTAACAGACAGACAGAGTTACTTTCGCATTTTATAATATTATAGTATAGTTTGTGTACTAAAATACCATCTTTATATCCATATATTTTGCTATCTTTCTTCAGTCCCCATGTTTGTTTACCTACAACTCTTTGTACAGTCGGCCAAGAAAGTGGTGTACCACCCTAAGGTTGAATATCGCTTGCAGATTCATAGGTGATAAAGATTAGTTTCGCTTACAGATCGATCTGACAACTTCTATTGCTGTCTTTATCTGATTATTGATAACGACTATTACTGTTTGTAACGTGACAGCTGTTCTTAGTTTGAACTTGATGGAACCAATGACGTCGTAAAATCAACGGCGGGGGGCTGTAGATTTTGATGACAAAATTGTATCTACAAATTCAGAATTGTAATCAACAAGTTACATAAAATTGTAAAGGCACAAGGCGAATCCACAAACCTACAATTTCTGTAAACTTGTAATTACAATATCAATAAAAAACAAGCTAAAAATAGATTTATCCTTTTATTAAATTTCTACAATCAATTTTAAAATACTTATAACAAACAAAAACATAGCATATATAGTAATATTTAGAAGATATTGATTTTTTTTTTAAATTAGAAACGGGTGTAACCGCCGTTGGCCTCTATAACCTCTAAAAGACGAGACCTCATTGAACCAACAAGCCGTGAGCAAATATCGGTTCCCCGCATTTCCTCCCAAATATAATTACAGTGACTAATAAGAGCTTGTTTGGTTCTTTCATTTTGATGCGACCATCGTTGGACCATAAGGCCCCAAAGATTTTCTATCGGGTTGAGGTCCGGCGATCTTGAGGACCACTGAATTACCCTTACGTCAGTGTGTGAACGAAACCAGGCTCTTACGATCCTCGCATTATGAATTGAACAATTATCTTGAACAAAATCAAATTGTGGCACTTCGTTCTCCGGGTAAACATTACGGACTGTCGGTAGCATTGCATTCTGAAGCACGTCGATATAATTTACAGCCGTCGTCGCTCGAGGAGGTAGAGAACACAATTCTCCTACACCATCCGCACTCATCCAGCCCCAAATATTTACGGAAATTCGACCTGATTCTCTATTTGGGATTACATGATCATCTTTATACCGTGTTGAATTATATCGCCAAAGGTGAAGACGTCCATGCTGACTGGATTTAAACGTTTTTTCATCACAAAACACTGTATTAGACCAATCAAACTCTAAGTGCTCTCTGGCGAAGTTCAGACGAGCAAGTCTGTGAGCATCCGTCAAATATATTTTCTTGGCGTAATGCCTGTGGTGCAACCCCATGTAATGTAGATGATTCCTTATTGTTTGGGCACTCACATCGAACATCTCCGCAAAATGTTTTGTGGGCTTAAAACCATTGATTTCATATTCCCGTCTCATGAATTCTCTATCGTTATTGGAGAGTGCAGGCCGGCGACCACTTCTTCTGTGATCCAACAAACTTCCCTCCTCTCCTTCACGACGAATCCAAAAGCGGACAGAACGCCTCGATATATTCAAATTCCGGGATATCGCACTGATACTGCTTCCCTCATTAAATTGGGCAATTATTTGTGCTCTTTCGGCAATGGTCAAGTTGGCAGGCATTGAGATGATTTTATATGCAGTTGATTGAAAAATAACACGGAAAATATATCGATTTTTTGCATATATTTGACAAAATGTCAATTGTCAGTTTTCTTTTTCAAATGGAATTCGGTTGTCTATTTAAATAGTTTTTATTACTTTTGTTTGGAAACATTTCAATTGCTTTGTAAAAACTAATGTCCTTTTCATTTATACTAAAGGTTAAAATGTCATGTACTTATATGTGACATATGACGTATGAATACTAAATACATAGGTTTACGTCATGATAATGTTGTCTCTTTCAGTAATATCTTTTTATAACGAACCTTGTTGTAATTTTCGATGACCGGGAAACTAAATCAAAACTGGTACACCACTTTCTTGGCTGACCGTACTTACCAACCCGCACTGGGCCACGTAGTTAATTACGGCCTACTCTCTCTCACCGAGAGGAGGCCTGTATCCCAGCAGTGGGAACGGTATAGGCTGATTATGTGTTTGTTCTTACTGAATTAGGACTTAATAAAATAAAATTGAGTATTTATTGCGAAATAAATACGAAATGTAAGCACAATTGTAAGCAAACCCGATAATAACTTATTGTCAATACACAATAGCTTAACAGCTGAAAGATCCGTATATTATCCGTATATTAGTTCATAGTAACAAAAAAGATTTAATTTAGAAAAACGTTAATTGGGTTATATTTAAGGGTTGTTTGAATTTATAACAAGAATTTGTATATTTTGGAAATGATGGTCGTACGCGAAATATGTGAGAACGCTGTCAAGTCTTATTTTATTAATACCTTCATTATAGGAGGTGTGTATTAAAACAAGAATCACGTTTTACGTGGTACACACAAATGTTTAAGTGCTTAATCTTGGCGACTTTGACACGTAATAACGTTATTACATACATTCCTTTGATCTAAAATAAACGGCTTATATTATATTTATTATATTACCTATTAATTAAACGGCTTATATTATATTATTATTTATTATTTACACTTTACAAGGGAATTAGCACTTCGTTTTAAAC
Source organism: Aporophyla lueneburgensis (assembly GCA_932294355.1). Classification (NCBI taxonomy): domain Eukaryota; kingdom Metazoa; phylum Arthropoda; class Insecta; order Lepidoptera; family Noctuidae; genus Aporophyla; species Aporophyla lueneburgensis. Next base: position 6,127,228 of record OW028758.1, on the reverse strand, counting down.
AAGGTAATGCGGTAGCAATTTTTAAGTATATTTTGTGTTGTAGAATTTGTTTGCGCAGTTAAACATTTTAATTTATTCATAGTAGGCGACCTATGTTTTTTCTGGGTAGGAAATCATCAAATGACTTCTCCGGCAGGTCGTGGCAGACTTTTAGTGACTAAAACCCACCGGTGTTCCATCAGTTTCCTGTGCCAGAGCTACAATAACTCTTTTGAACAATTCCGCGACCCTGGCAGGCATCGGTCCTAACGTACCCTTTCAATGTTTGCTGACATCTCTTTGAGGCGCGCGTGAATCACTATGCGCCGTCGACCCGAACCTGGGGGCTTACTGTTCAACCATATTTTAATTCCAGTCTAATGCCAATACGATTCCAATGTTAATTTTGCATACACGTGATTCTGTACCCTTGAAAACAATAGTGTCAACATTGGAACAACAACAACGCCCGATCTTGTTTCCACTTAGTTCTCCAAAATGGACACCCAATTTAAACACATTTTGGCGCTAGCATCGAACTCAAGAATACGAAACGTCAGAATTCCAATGTCAATCGATCGGAATTAAAATCAATAGGAAGCACCCTCCTTACCGGGCGGCAAGCTACCCATTCCTGGCCACTGCACTTATTGAATGTTTAAAATCAAAATCAAAAGTCATTTATTCAAACAAGGCTGAGAGTCAGCACTTTTTGAACGACAAAGTTACACAAGACAGTCCCCCCAAAACGCCCGCCCTTCGACACTTCCTAGTGCTTTAGCTGGGAAGAAGAAGTGGCGGAACAAACTCCCCAGCAGCACAGCTGTCTGGTAAGTTAGAAGAACTTGATTCTATACAATATTGTGTAAGTAATTAATATTATAAAACAAAACATACATTATTCACCATATTATATCAGCTAGCACACGCCAATATACCACCAACAAAACATTGAAAACTAAACTCAAGCTGAAATAAATAATAAAACAAAATCCTAAACAAGCCTCCAGGCATAAAGGGCGTGCCCGCTTACGTATTCAACGATGCAAAATGATACATATACATACATTGATACATAATATTTAAATTACAAAAGACATTCCACCAAAACGCCTGCCCTTCATCACCTTCTACTGCTTTAGCTGGGAAGAAGAAGTGGTGCAACAAACTCCCCAGCAGCACAGCTGTCCGTTAAGTTAGGTGAACTTGATTCTATGTTACAAAAATATGTAATCAATTAATATTACGAAATCTTTGAATCATATCGATATCGTTCCTATATCGTTAAGCCTATCCTAAAACGCCTAATTAGGGATTTGTTTACACAAAATGTTAATCGCTATGTGTACATTGCCTCTTTGTAACCTTCAAAGTATGGCTCAACAACACTCCAACTCCCATTAAGGTCCCATTAGTCTTCTATTTCGTTCCATTTCCAATGTACCGTACTGACACAAAATAAATAGACAGGTGCAGAAGGTCAGCTCAGAACAACAACAGAAAAAAGGCGGGCTCACACATAGACGCGTCCGTACTGAGAACTCAAACTGACTCAAAAAAATACCTTAAAAAGCACCCCACGCTTTTTTCCCATTATTTTCTACTTTTTAGTTTGGTTTTCTATGGAAGCGTGTTTTTTAGTTTTTTGAACTATTATTTATTTTACATTTTTAGGGTGTTTCGAATTTTGAGACGTATGGCAGCGTAGTTTTAGAAGACAGTTTTTTGCTGTCCTGGTAACCCTGGCAAGGATAATGGCACAAATTTATGAAATTATTGCATTGTCATCGGTCTTTGACAGGTGTGCAAAGTTTGAATGAAATCTGGTCGTTTAAAGTGGGTCAAAATCGCGCTATAAGGATTCGGTTACAAACAAACATACAAACATACAAACAAACATACAAGTGAAGCTAATATAAAAATATCATAATCAACCTATAGCGTACCCATGGCTGGAACACACCTCCCTGTAAGAGGGAGTGGGCCGTAATCCACTGTCACTCACCGTAATACACACACATATTTTTTTAAGTCAAGATTCGAGTTACAATATTGAAATGACTGGTCACGCGGTGCAGATTTTCTCGTTCTTTGTTATAAATGCCAATATTTTCTTTAAATAGACAACTTATTTTTTTTTAGTTTATATTTTCAGATGTTTGTTAGTCAATCACGCAATAACGACTGAACGGATTTAGATGGCACACCAATCAAAGGTATAAACTATCTGTGTATAACCTGGATTAACCTTTTTTTTTAGTTTATGTATTTTTTGGTGTATTTTTTTGTGTGCCTTTTGAGTTTGTGCTAAATAAATGTATTTTCGTACCACTTTCTCAAAAAAGTGACATTCTATTCCACAAATAGCTAACATAACAATAGTCATTTTTAATCTGTTAAAAACAGGGAAAGAAAATTGTACTGAGTTTCATTCATCCTCTAGGGGGAGAATGTGATTTAAATTTAAATCGCGAGCGTAACGAAGGACTCGAGGTTTACTCCCGAGCGTACCTAGCGAGGGTGTTAAAAACTTAAATCACGAGCGAAGCGAGGGATTCAAGACGAATCCTGAGTGTAGCGAGGGATTTAAGTTCACCCAAGACTAAGACAGCTTTATCACCGAGGAAAATACTCTACTTTTCGTACCATTTGCGAAAAAATTAACACAATAATAATATGAGATAAGCATTGAGGTAAGTATTCCATACTTACCGAAATTTATACTGAACTACATCTGTGTTAAGACCATTGAGTTTGTATATAAAGCATTATACATCTTTTTGAAAAATGAATACGCATTTATTATGCAGTTATGATTATTAAATAAAATTACGAAAACCGTCGAGGCCGTATGAGCTTGATGCCTTTGCTTTTCCGACAAAAAAATATTAGTCTAGGAATTTGCCGCGTTTTTGTTTTCTTCAAATACATAAACGATAATTGGACCAATGTTTCGAATGTTAACTTTTACTTTTAATTGTCATTATTTTTAATAAACGCTTATCTCATATTATTATTGTGTTAATTTTTTCGCAAATGGTACGAAAAGTAGAGTATTTTCCTCGGTGATAAAGCTGTCTTATTCTTGGGTGAACTTCAATCCCTCGCTACACTCAGGATTCGTCTTAAATCCCTCGCTTCGCTCGTGATTTAAGTTTTTAACACCCTCGCTAGGTACGCTCGGGAGTAAACCTCGAGTCCTTCGTTACGCTCGCGATTTAAATCGTCACCCGCGACAGAAGACACTGCTTTATCCCCTTGGTTAATAATCTACTATTTCTTTCTTTCTTTTTCTTTCATATTTTTATCCGGGTAAAACATCCCGGTGGGTCAATTTCCGACAACCGCGCGGGCAAAGCCTCTGGAAAAAGTTTGTATTTTGTTATACGGCCGCTGGTGTCTCTGTCGCATGACCTTGCATGGATTTCGTCGGGTACAGTTTCACTGCCAACCTTTGACACAATAATTGCTTTACAGGATAATCTACTTTCTGTTTGATCTTCCCCCTCCTAAGAGCTGCTTCCTTTCTCAGGTAAATTATAAATAAATCTACTAACAAAATGTTATTTTTCAGCAGACAAATCTCAACAAACTTACTATCGATGTGGAAATAAAGATTTCATAAACAATTTGGCACTCTATTCCGTAATAACGATATAGAGATTTTTGTAGAAAATTTTAATAACCGTTGTACGTATTATTCTGTTCCTTTTTTATTGTCTGTTTATATATTGTACATATGTGCTAAAATGATTGAATAAATAATCATTAATAAAGTATTTTTGGCGCGCTAACAACCCTCTAACTAATCTCTGGTTGTGAAACAATTCATTAAAAATGTTTTTATTGCATCCACAAACATTGCTTTTATAACATAAACCGAGGCATCCCTAGTAAGTTACCGAAGTACTTGTAATGGGGCTGTCTCGCTACTTCCCTTACAAATCTAACACAACAATGTTGGGACTAAACTAAAGTTAAAAAAAAAATCGGTCACATTATCTTCATAGCATTTTTATTCCCCCATTCTACCCTTAACCGTACCCTTTTCGGGTACTTTACATGGTAATAACAGGCAACAACACTTGACCTTGTACTGTGGAGGTTAGGCACAAATTGTTATGTCGCGACAGCCCTTTGAAAAGCTAATTGCTGCATTCATTACATCACATACAGTATTCTTACTCTTTGATCATGAGGCTTTTCATACAATTTTGTAAAGGAAAATAAGTGGAGAAAGTATTTTTAACTCGCTGTAGCTTAAAGATGAAAATAAATCTGAAAAGACATCGTGATGAAGAACCATTAAGATCCCTAAATATTAAAGTTAATAAGCTTTTAGAAGACACAACCCGACATCTTTTAAGACTTCGAAGAATAACCTTGTGGGTAGTTTTAGAAAGGTCCTTGATAAGTTTAATTAATAGTTGTAATTTCATTGCCATGGTTATGAGGTTTAAAATGTCTCTCAGGTTAGTGGTTTGTTTTGGGTAAATATTCTTATCATACTAGGTCCTATAATTTATACTTCAATTACACTCAGTAAAATATATTTTGAACCTTATTATGCTCCGATAGCTACCGGCTTTCGTATGAGAGTCAAAGTTTATATAACGATCAAAGGTTACAATCTATTTTCATTCAGTAACTTTTTTTGTATCCTGTCAAATTCTTTACAAGATTTGTGCAAACTCTTTGGTTGGCACTCTGCGCATCAGATATTTGATCCGTTACCCGTCCAGTGCAGTGTACCGTGTGGTGCCGGACGTAAAGAATCACACAACCCCATTTCTTCCCGTGGGTGTCGTAAAAGGCGACTAAGGGACTTACTAGAGAATGGGCAGCAGCGTTCTCTATGCATTTAACCACCATACTGCGATCGCCAACCCGCCTGCCAAGCGTGGCGATTATGGCAAACCCCCCCAAATTGGGGGAGGCCTAAGTCCAGTAGTGGACGTCTTATGGCTGAAATGATGATGACCCGTCCAGCATCAGTTTGTTCCGTGTGATGCCGGACGTAAAAAATAGCAGCATTCCATTTCCCATTTTCTTCCCGTGGGTGTCGTAAGTGTGACTAACACCAACACTACCAACCTGCCTTCCAAGCGTAGCGATTAAGGCAAATCCCCCAAATCAGGGGAGGCCTATGTCCAACAGTGGACTTCCAACTAACGGTCATGCATTGTTTTAAAAATAAGCCTCTAAACTTTTCTAAACGTTCTAAATTCTTTGAGGTTATTTTTAATCAGAATATCAGAAATAGCAATAAACCATCTAGATCTTTTGTTTAAAGGAAATAAAATTATAATCACGTTAAAATGAGGGTCATAGGGCCTTTGTGGGGCGAATGCGGAACAAACGCAGTTGTATCACTCACGTCGACCTTCAAAATTCCAAGTTTCATCATCAGAACTTTTCTTTAAAACAATGCACGGAATAAATGCGGTTGTAATATAATAGATAGAATTTCATTCAATTAAATTTTAATAAGTTTTAATTTTTAATGGCTATGGATTAAATGATTGCAAAGTATTTTATAATTTAGTGTATTTGTATATTGAGACTTGGTGCCTTCGTAAAAATGGTTGAATTATGTGAGGTAGGTTCGCTGCCCTTACATGACATATGGATTCGTTACCATGGTCAGTGATTCAAATAAGAAACTTAATCACCTTTGACAATTAGAGAGATAGGCACTTGGGCCGTTAACACTTATATCTGCTGATAGCAGTCAGTGACTTGATAATTTTAACCAGCAAATACAGACTATGCCTATTTTTCACTACAAAAACAGTCACACAGTCTTACTATCTACTCAACAATGAAATTAACAGACACCTAATAATATTTATTAGAAACTTATAACAGTTGTGTAGTACGTACGGAACGTGTGACGTAAAAAATAAGACCACCCCATGTCTACCCGTGGTTGTCGTAGAAGGCGACTAAGGGACTTACTAGAGAATGGGCAGCAAAGTTCTCTATGCATTTTACCACCACACTGCGATCGGCAACCCATTTACCAAGCGTGGCGATTGAAGCAAACTCCGTTTGAGGTAGGCCTATGTCTAGCTAAGGACGTCTTATGGCTAAATAATGATGATGATGACAGTAGCTGGATAATCAAAATTTGAGCCTAAATAGCTTCCATGTATTTCACGCTAGAATCATGAAGCGAAAGCGGAAGGAATGCATATCGATCTTCGTTCATAAACTGCTTATCACAATGTATTAGGTTCATTAGGTTATCTTTGTGTATAATTTAGTAACCTGCGGTTCATTAGGTTATCTTTATATATACTATGTTAAATGTTTGATCCCTATACGTTTCTGCTATTCTGGGTGGTGCATCATCAGACGGTTATCTATTCGCGCAAAATTTTCAATCTACCAAAACTGGATCCATTGTGAAAATATCATTGTCATTTGCAATCAGGGATTTTATATAATTGCACAGAACCATATAGCATGATAGTCACGTGGCAGATTGTATATGTATATCACAATACGAAGTGATATTTTAATCTGAACGTTAATTTCGCCACTGATTGTAAGTCTTCGGTAGTATAGTGGTAAGTATCCCCGCCTGTCACGCGGGAGACCGGGGTTCGATTCCCCGCCGGAGAGATTCTTTTTTCGCATGTTTCTCAAAATTATTTTATCTGGTTCGCATGCAAATCGGCGTTCTACTGGGTTTTTTTAATTAACACTCGCAGTGCACGAACTAGATAGTCGAACTAAGTAGGGCACAAAATAACGAACAGAACTGACTTTTCGTTGTTTCTTTTCATAGGTACTATCAACCTAGGATTGGTTGAGAGTATAGTATTAGTTGGAAGTTACAGGATGTAAATTTCCTACCAATATTAAAACGCGAAGGTGAAAAACGGTTTTGTCCTTGCAGATTGATTTGAAAACTCATTGCACCAACGTGGATACATAAATATATCTTACTTATTTCAGGATCCAACTTTTGTTTTAGATACCTACTGTATTTTGTAACCCCTTTATGACGAGAGTTTGAAGGTAAAAATCAGTGATAAAAAGAGTTCTTAAAAAAACAATGAAACTCATTTAAACTTTTAGTATAAAGAAGTAGAAGTTACGGTTTGTTGACGCGTGTATGTTCCATATGACATCATAACCATAAGGATGAGACAATATACCTTTTCTGGTACTTTCGACACTCGTTTGCTTCGTAGAAGATGGCCCAGCTTCATTCAAAAGGGAAAGATGATAAAATGAAATTTTGTCGATAAACGATAAATTATGTATTTTTGTCTTTTGCAGTAACAAGGCGTAACGCTTATGAGGTATTCCATGGAATTTATAAGTAATTACCTAATGTTTTACGTGTGATTAGTGAGGGTACGTGCAGTAATAAACTAGCTTTGGAGCAAGACGGTTGTGTTTCATTCGTATCGACGGACCATTTGGCGACGAGTATGGGATTGGATTTACTTTCAAACATGCAAAATAATCACAAGAAAGGCTACTCGGAGCAGTTTTAGATTTAATTAACTTTTATTTAGAAAATATATCAATACGTTTGGGCATATGTGTACGTCGTATTTTCTGGTTTTCAGAGTGTACACACAATACTGTCATCCCTTCTGTTGCCTATCAAAAGTAATATCATCACTCTCGTTCGTTTATAAATCAGCCGCGCGGTGGGCGCATCGACGATGAATCTTTTTTATTGTTTTGCGAATCGTCAATATCACTGTGTCGTGATTTGAATAATATATGTGTGACACATAAAGTTCCTGCCAGGGTCACGAGATTTATTCGAAAGAGATACCGTGGCCCTGGCATATGGGCAACTGAAGGAACACGGGTGGGTTTTAGTCAGTAAAAGTCTGACACGCCCTTCCGCTCCACCCTAGAGCGCGAGAAGTCATTTGATGATTTCCCACCCATAAAAAAACACATAAAGTTAGAAGTTCAGCAAGTTCAAATTATTTATTTAATACGATTAGTTATGCTCCTTTAATAGTTCATAACGTCTTTTGAAAAATACATTATTTTCTAAAATGGGATGCATAAGAAAATTAAAACTGGTAACGTTTGGAGGATCTGGACAAGCCATTTAATTAACTAATTTTACAAAAATTTAATATGAATAGATGTTAATAATAGTGAGTTAGAATCACCACCTTTACTAAAAGCTAACCAGCAACAATCCATGCTCGCCTTGCACAGTAATATTGGATAAGATTTCCATTTTCTAGCGTAAGATTACAAAAGAGATGTATAAGGTCAATGTTAGGTCTAAAAACAACAGAAAGCTGTCTTCCCTATTTTAAATCTTTAAAAAAAAATAACCTTTCCGTACTTATACATTTGGGAAACAGCTTTGCTCGTAAAAAAATAATCTACAATTATTTAAAAAACTGTCGGAGGTCAGAAGAAATCCAATACGGACTCAATATTTAAACCAGGTATGACATGTGAAATGAAAAACCGCACTAATGCAGAAAAGTATTTTTGGCGCTGTCCCCGCGTATTTATAATACAGTAGATACCTAATGTAATAAAATATAATGCAACCCAATCTTCGCCGGTGGCTTTCAGTCCACTTGTTTAGTCCGTTCATACAAGTCCATTCAAGACTTCGATATAGGTCCACTGCTCTAAGCAAATTTATATTTTATGAAGCTGAATTGAAAGGATTTATTAGTACACGTTGGTTTTCAATTCCAAACATTTTATTTTCAACTAGCTTTTACCAGCGGCTTCGCCCGCGTAATAAATGTATAATCCTTCCTCTTGAATCACTCTATCTATTAAAAAAACCGCATCAAAATCCGTTGCGTAGTTTTAAACATCTAAGCATATATAGGGACAGACACGGGGAAGCGACTTTGTTTTATACTATGTAGTGATTTAATTTGACACCCTTCGATGGTACTCACGTAGGAGCCGTGTTTCAAGGTGACCTAAAATTTGTCATCAGCTACAAACGGATGGTGCAGGGTGGCTTTTGTGTATTGCAAAGAAAGATAAACGGAAGATACTGGCTCGTTCCCACTAATATAATGCAGAGATGATTGCTTAACAACCCGAGGCTTGTTACAAACCATGTACACAAAATGTATGAAGTCGATGACCACAATGATTTAATGCTGGCATACTATACTTGCGACCATTACAGCCTAAAGTGGTATGAGAAAGTACAATTGTACATCTTATGAAGGTTTATTTATTCACTTCAACGAATTTAAACCAAACGTAGGTAAAACTCTTTGTGTCTCCTAATTTGCCGTGCCTGACAGTGTCCATATTGAACTATTATTTGTTATACCATCTAGAATACAATAATGAAATGAGTATTACCTCCTTTTAGTAGTAAGCTCGTTTTAAGGTTATTAAATTATGTACACTGTTTTAAAATTTCCTTTTTTAAAATTTCTGGCCGTTTCTCACAGATGGACACAGTAAACAAGCTAAGAGACGCCGACCAAACCTAAGGTTGCAAAGGACTCGAGTCTTCGAGTCTTAATTTTAGAGACTCGGCTCAATTATGCACGACTCAGTGTGCTCAAAAGGCTCGGAGACTAGAGTCAAGCCGAGCCCGAGTCATTCTAAAAAAGGACTCAAGTCTTAAAAAGGACTCGAGTCTTAAAATGAACTCGAGTCTTAAAGAAAAACTCGTAACATGAAGATGAGACTTGTAGTTCATTATTCGAAAAAACTCTAATAACTCGTCAGATTTTTTTGTATTATAACCACTCATTTGAACTTATCACCTTCTATTCGAGTCTTTTCGAATGATGAGCTGAGATGAGATGAGCAAGTCTCGTCTTCATTTTAGACTCGAGTCCTTTTAAGACTCGAATCCTTTTAAAACTCGAGTCCCTTTTAAGACTCGAGTGCTTGACTCTAGACTTGGAGCCTTTCGAGGACACTGAGTCTTGCATAATTGAGTCGAGTCTTAAAAATTACGACTCGAGGACTCGAGTCCTTTGCAACACTAACCAAACCTGGTAGGTTACTAGTTGTTTGTTTTGTCGCAGTTACTTGTCTCTTTAATGAGATTTTTGGGATCCAAAATAAGAATTATTAAGTAAAAGTTCATCAAAACGTGCTTTAGAGGATTAAATTACATTTTAGGGAAAAAAGGAATCATTTGAGGTTCGATAAATACATGCCATTTTTAACCCCCAACGCAAAAAGAGTGATGTTATAAATTTTCCCGCTATAATTATGTGTCTATCTATGACACTGTAGCTCTTAAACTGGTGAACCGATTTGTGTACGGATTTTTATTTAAAAGTAGGCTTTCTAGCGGCGGTTTTTAGACATGTTTTATCGAAATCGGTTCAACCGTTTCGACACAACGATCTTTGGATCAAATAAGTCGGGAGTCGATAGCGGACTCCCGGCCACCGTAGGCGCGAGCTTGCGGGCGGCGAGCAATGGGTAGCTCGCTGCCCGGTAAGGACCAGGCTCGGGTCGACGGCGCGTAGTGACCTATGCCTGCCGGGGTCGCGTGATTGTTCGAAAGAGATACCGTGACCCTGGCACATGGGCAACTGATGGAACACGGGTGGGTTTTAGTCAGTAAAAGTCTGACACGCCCTCCCGCTCCGCCCAGAGCGGGAGAAGTCATTTGATGATTTCCCATCCTGAAAAAAAAAAAAAAAACCGTTTCGACACAACGATCTTTGGATCAAATAAGTAAGTACATACATATACATATTTTTTTTTACTTTTAAGAGGGTTTTCGTTTTGGTTTTTAAATATTAAATTTAACTTTTGTAATACGAAATTGCCGATTTTCGTATTCATTATCCGTATTGCCGCCACAAGCAAAGAAAAACAAAGTTTAATAAATACATTGCATTAAGCTCTATCTTTTACGAGGCACCGTAAATATTCCCTTTGAGAACGGAATAATCTCTTACACGTGTCGTGTGCTCACATAAGTGTCACTTATTCTTGATTTATTCGTTTGAATATTACATTATATATACATTACATTGCTTCCATGATCCCGGATCTTGTAAAATAAACAAAAAGAACCCTGAAAAGGTCGCGAGTTTAGGTGAGTTTAGGATACATTAGAAAGTTTGGCAATAAATTACCAAACTAAAACGTTCATTCCATACTAACGTATTCCTATATTCTTCTTGGTAATTATACCGGTCCAAATATTTTTAACCCTATCTATTCCTACCATGTCCTTATTCTAAACGGTATCTAAATGTTCTGATCTATGTTGTTCCTTATTCTAAATAAAAATGAAAAACGCATCAAAATCCGTTTCGTAGCTAAGAAGATACTGCCTACGATGGCCGGGAGTCCATAGTGGACTCCCGGCCATCGTAGTCGCGGGCACAGGCCACTGATGGAACACGGGTAGGTTTCAGTAAAAGTCTGACACAGACAAAGTCTGACAATTGACGTCTCCCGCTCAGTCTAGAGTGGGAGACGTCAATTGAATTCCCACCCCAAAAAAAAGCTATGCATTGTAACTCGTGACTTATGTTGTACTTAATTCGAAAGTCATGAATAATTTTATAGCAATTCTTGTATAGAAAACATTAACATCAAGATGTTCTTTTTTTAGCGTGTTGATAGCAATCAATAAACAAATAGCCCAGAATTAGCACCACATTTACACTACAGGGCGTGTTCTTCTGCTAGGATCACGGATTTGTTTGAAAGATTTACCGTGGCCTTGGCACAGGCAATTGAAGGAATACGGGTGGGTTTTAGTTATTAAAAGTCTGACATGCCCTTCCGCTCCACCCAGACCCGGAGACGTCATGTGACGATTTCCCACGCACAAAAAAAATTGCGGAGTATTCTGTGAATCTCAACTTGTCCGAAATCTATTTAAAGACTTTCAGATAAGCCAAGACCATTTCTGCCGGGGTCGCGTGATTGTTCGAAAGAGATACCGTGACCCTGGCACATGGGCAACTGATGGAACACGGGTGGGTTTTAGTCAGTAAAATTCAGACACGCCCTCCCGCTCCGCCCAGAGCGGGAGAAGTCATTTGATGATTTCCCATCCTGAAAAAAAAAAAAAGCCAAGGCAAATCATATCCAGGTTCTCAGCAGAAGGAACGAACGGGTTTGGTAGGTACTCATACGTACTATATCAGCACAGCTGTAGCCCTTCTTAAGACCATACGTCAACACTAAAGGACAATGGTACCGATTCCCTTGTTCACAAACTAAACTAAATTTAAGTTCAGTGCATCTCTTTCTTTGTATTTCATTAAGAAGAGGACAAAAGATAAATTTCAGATTAGTCCTGTCAAATTAATCAGCGCTTGACGTAAATTGACGTAATTTTAGTAGGCAAGTTTTTAATCTCGTCTAAACTTGTATGGAGTAGTGACAGGCGCTGATTAATTTGACAGGACTAAACTAAAATTTATCTTCTGTCCTTTCCATAATGAAATAGAAAGAAAAAGATGCACTGAACTTAAATTTAGTTTAGTTTGTGAACAAGGGAATCGGTACCACTATCAGGTTTACAGTTTGTTCATTATTATAACAACAAAATATTGAGATAGAAAAAGAAAATTAAAATGTATGACAGATAAACTTACAGTAAACAAACAATATACAACACAGTAGTACAGTAGGTATTTCACGCAGTTACTTGTTAGAGAATTTAACTAAAAACTGAAAATGGAAGTTGCTTCCTCCAACTTAAACATTATTACTTTTACTAGCGATCCGCCCCTGTTACGCACGGGTGAACATGCAACATGTCGACATCGAGAATTCTGTGTTCTATGTTAAATAAAAATATTTAAACGTTTAAGCGGAGCGGCAGTCACACCATGTAAAATTGTAAAATACTGGTATTCAGTAGCATCCGGGTAGACTGGAACCTGACCCCGACATAGTTTAAAAAAGGCTAGGCAGATGATGATAAGACATAAATTATATTTTCTAAAAAAAAAATTGTTGAGTCTAAAACTGCTCCGACTTTTTTTGTTGTTCGATATGTTTAAAATAAACTCCATGTAATAACTCATAAGCGTTACGCCTTTATAGGTACTCCAGACGACAAAAATTACAGCAGCATCCGGTTAGAATGAAAGCTAACCCCAACAGAGCTGGGAAAACGCTAAGCAGATGATGATGATGGGATATAAATTCAACTTTTGGAATAAATGCTCTCTAATGACGGTGAAAACCGCATCAACATCGATTATGTAGTCCAGAAGATCGAAACGGTCATACATACCGACACGATGAAAGTGTTGCATATATTACCCGTTACATGCACTAAAAATCCGTGTCTCCAAAATGAACTAATGTTTAATTACTTTTAACCCTCGAAATTCCTACTTCATTATTATTTTTGAAAAAATATATACCTATTGAAATTTGTTCTTGGTACTAACCAGATTGAATGAGGGATTTCGACGAAATGCCTCACTCGTGTGCTATTTAAATGTCCGCGTAAACGCTGAGTGTGGTATATCCAAAATTCCCATTTTTTGGGTTCCGTTGCCAAATGGCAAAAAACGGAACCCTTATAGATTCGTCATGTATGTCTGTCTGTCTGTCTGTCTGTCCGTCCGTATGTCACAGCCACTTTTCTCCGCAACTATAAGAGCTATGCTGTTGAAACTTGGTAAGTAGATGTATTCTGTGAACCGCATTAATATTTTCACACTAAAATAGAAAAAAAACAATAAATTTTGGGGTTCCCCATACTTAGAACTGAAACTCAAAAATTTTTTTTTCGTCAAACCCATACGTGTGGGGTATCTATGAATAGGTCTTTAAAAATGGTATTGAGGTTTTTAATATCATTTTTTCTAAACTGAATAGTTTGCGCGAGAGACACTTCCAAAGTGGTAAAATGTGTGTCCCCCCCCCCCCGTAACTTCTAAAATAAGAGAATGATAAATCTAAAAAAAATATATGATGTACATAGCCATATAAACTTCCACCAAAAATTAGTTTGAACGAGATCCAGTAAGTAGTTTTTTTAATACGTCATCAATCGTAAACCGCAATTTACCTTTAATTCAATCAACTAAAATATTAAAATTAAAAAAAAAAAAAAATATTTCATAAACATAAACCTTATGCATAAACCGAGGATACCTTCAGGTTCGTACGGAACCCTCGGTGCGCGAGTCCGACTCGCACTTGGCTGGTTTTTAACTTAGCTTTTGTTTACTTGCAGCACCACATATGCCAGTCACTGTATTCACAAAAAAAGCGTTACTGACTTTTTTGGATATAGTTAGGATAGATACCAATTGTGTTAAACCAAGTTTGCAGCTCCAAATAACTTGTGCTCACTGCGATGTGGTCGTAAAACTCCAAAACAAACTTTCGTACTACTTACAGATTACCTAACGACATCGCAAAGAATCGGTACAGTGCAATTTTTGTACTACTCCATAAAAAGCGCACTTTAGCCCACGAGTGATTTTCTAGCCTTTCTGGGAAAACAAATATAAACCTTCTTTATACAGTATAAAACGAACTGTGATTCCCTTTTTTAATACACATGTACATATTATTAATATGATATAATATTATTTTGGAACATGAACAAAAAATGATAAGTTCATAAAAAGAAAATATGTTACATGAATGTTTTAATAATTTTGGTCTATTTTATCCATTTATTCTTACATATCTATCTTCGTGGAATTATACATATTATGGACACCCACCTGTTTTACCCATTGTCTTTATTTTCATTCCTGAAAATGGTGTTGCGGAGAAATCACTACACCAAAACTGATTTAATAGGTTTAAGTCTTAAATAGTGATTATGTGAACCAGCCTTTATTCGTAGTCTGATAATTAATTCACTTAAAAATTTGTACTTCTAAATCTAAATAAAATAAGTAATTTAAGTTTGAGAATATCTGTTAGTGAGATTTTGAAAGCTTAACTTAAAATATTAAGTAGAACTTTCATAATTTTAGTCGGTGCTTTTATCTATGAATATTTAACAGAAATTGGAATGACCTGTTGTTCACATTTTTCATTCAATTTTAAACATTATGAGTAGCTACATTTCTTTATTTTTAATACTACTTGAAGCGAAGTCTCGCCGACTTCAGTTTAAATGACAATGAATTATATAAAATGAGAGAAATTAAATAGTCTGTGAATATCGGTGGTCACAAGCCACCGTTAGATATTTGATTAATAAGTTTACGGGCACAACAAGACAAAAGGGATTGTGTATAGTGTAATATTGCGGGCCAGACCAAGGGGTCAAAAAATCTAAGGCGCATCGACCACGACGCTACTCAAAAAGTAACGCGTTACAATCTCACATCACCAGTGAAGCAGCCTGAATGTTAGAGCATTACCTATCGACACTATTAACAATAATAAGCCGTTTTTCCATGGCCCTTAATTTCACATTTCAAATGTTGTTAGTAGTTATAGATGTGCTTAAGCTTTAGCTAGTGTTACATTACAGTTAATTCATTGGCCGTGAGCGCGATTCACAAGTCGATCCTACAACACTTTCAGAGTTAACCCACACAGGTATATCGCCACACATAAAAACTACGTGTAATACAGAAGCAAATCTATATTATTATATTGTATTGGGCAGATAAGATATGGTCGTTACACTTCTACGATATCTAAGAGCCGTGATCGATACCAGCATGAGAGGATGGATAAAACTATTAGTGGGTTGTAATAATATTTGAGAATCGTTGCCAAGAGCGACCGTGTATTTGTTGAGGATAAGAGCCTTTAGGCTTTTTCTGTGATTAAGGATTAAGCAGGATAGATATCTACATTGATATTCTGAACTGAGAACGTGTCCAACTCTGCTTTAGCTTTACATAAGGCGACTTGAAATAAATTTTGCGGTGACGGTATGACGCAGAGAAAGCACACAAACACAAAAAAGAACAAGATGGGGGAAAATCTATATCTATATATACTTATAATAAAACTGTAGAGAGGTCAATTCTGTACATTGAAAATATATTCAAAATTAATATTGGAAGATTAATGGTGATCGATACTGATGCCAAAAATGCAATCAGTAAATTTTTTGTCTGTCTGTATGTGCACGCATGGGTCAAAAACTACTGAAGGGATTTTAACCAAACTTGGTACGATTGTAGTCTATACTCCTGGGCAGGTTATAGGCTATATAACATAACACTAAGACACATAGGAGCCGAGCAGTGACGATAAATCCGACCTCCACGCGGGCGAAGCCGCTGGCAAAAGCTAGTATGTAAAATATAGCCCACGAAACTGTAAATGACTTCAATATTAAAGTAAAGTTTGACAAGTTCTAAATAACTACAAGCTCTCAAATTAGAAATCGGGTGTTAGTTAGTCTAATTCGGTCGGGGGTTTTAAATGATGTGACTACAATAAGCAATTTTTTTTTTTTTTTTTTCATTCACGTTCTATGATTCTTGTTCTTTATTCAATACGTTTTTATCTAAAAGATCATTTATACTTTTGACATGAACATCGAAGCAGGTATATAATATACAAGGGTTACAACTGCTGTTCTAAGATTTGCAAATGAAGTTCCTAAAACTAGTCGAAATTATTAGTCCACTGCTGGACATAGGCCTCCGTCAAAGGGCGAGGAGTTTGCCATAATCACCACGCTTGGCAGGCAGGTTGGCGATCGCAGTATGGTGGTAAAATGCATAGAGGACGCTGCTACCCATTCTCTAGTAAGTCCCTTAGTTGCGTTTTTCGACTCCCACGGGAAGAAATGGGATGGTGGTATTCTTTACGTCTGGCCCCACATGGGACCGTAGTTGAAATTCTGATCACAAATTCATAAAGGAATTCATATTCGGAAACCGCAAACATGCGGGGGTGTCTTATGACTGATAGTTCAAAGCCAATTTCGCTTTCCATGTCATAATATTTACGCCACACGTCCGCAAATTTTCTCAGGGAAATGTCTGGATTTCAGAAATGTGCGCTTCAGAGAAGAAACTCGATCAGAAAATATTTCCCTTCCGCCCTTTAAGATCGTTCATGAATAATGTGAAATCTGAATTTCCCAAAGGGATAGGGATGTTACGAAGGAATAGGGATCGCCAGGGCTATTAATTAATTTAGTCAAAACCGAAAAGTTACGGAAGAAGTCTAAGAGGAATAATAAACTTTAAATGAACCCTAAAATTTTACCGTCACTTATTTTCGTAATACTTTCGAAAAAGTTACGTAATTTGATAATTTGTAGTCAATGAAACTTCTTCATAATTAATCAGATTTTACGAAGGGTTCGTTTACATTATTTTAAGGTTATAATAAATCATTTAATTCAGGCAACAAAGACCCATAACTTAAATACCTTAGAGACTAACATACATAATTATAAAGAAAAACACAAAAACACTACACTTGGGAGCGTGGTTTCGGTTGTGCTTCGCTGTAACGCCTGTACACAACTCCTGCCGGCCAGAAATCTGAGCTAAGGAAGACAGCCTTCTGAATCGCGGGAACCTGGAGGATGTAGGACTTTCCAACAGCGACAGCTTCAACAACTTTCGTTCGTCGGCACCCATTTGACCAAGGCTCCTCTCGATGATGTATTGGAGGAACTTTTCTTCTGACGTCTGGGAGTCTTATCATCACCGTCATTACAGCCGAAAGACGTCCACTGCTGGACATAGGCCTCCCCCAAGCTCCGCCATTTCAACCGGTTTTGTGCTTCCCGCATCCAGCGGATTCTTGCGGCTTTCACAAGCATATTGCTCGCAGAACAGATGGTCTGGGGGTCTAACCAGCTATAGAAGCATGGTGGGTAGGTACAGCAGCGCTGACATCCTCACTTGCGGGGGCGGTACCGCGTTATGTCTTAACCTCAAATAGATACTTATTTACAAACGTAATTTATATTTTTCTTTGTCGGTGTATAACTATTTAGTAAACCTACATACATACAACTGCAACACAAGTGTTATAATTAATAGAAGATATTTATAAGTAGAGTATATATAAGGTGTATCTATTCATACACGAAATATTTTAAGAGGTACACCTGTAGGTGGTAAGGATACTAAAGCAACGAAAAAAATAATTTCTAAATGTATTTTTTTCAAAATTTAATATTTATAAATTATTTGACGCACATAAGAAATACTGGCTCCGTCTTATTTTTACGGCCCGAAACACCGCGGCCATGCTAGTGCCGTCAAGTCGCCGCCCTCGCAGCGTCAGGCGGGCCATTCATAGAATTTGGAGTAAAGGTTTTATGCAAAATGTCTCAAGCAGTTTTAAAATTATAATAATTACAAAAATTCAAAAAACGCTTAGATAAAAAATTTCTTTTTGCTTCTATAGCTTCTTTATCACCTACAGGTGTACCTCTTAAAATATTTCGTGTATGAATAGATACACCTTATATTTATAGCCTTGACCGATTTTCATTCTACAATTAGAATGACACATCAGCTCGGGACTTACCGTCATTGTACGCATTGTTAAGGGTGTTCAGCAGATAGATGAAGTACAAAGCAATTCAGAAATAATATGTATTTTAATATGATTTGTATATGTAGTATTCCATTAATGTTTTATCAAGCCACAATGTTTTTGTTCACCTTCAGATTCCATTTCAGAATTTAGGTATTCTGTTACAAGGGTCGTAGTAGCCAAAAAGGACCAAACCTTTTCTATTTATGCAAAGTTGAGTAAAATTTTGTAACTTTCTTGTTTTTGTACCTAACTGTATTTCTATGAATAGTCTTCGTTTGCTTTTGATCCTTATATATTTAGTACTAGCTTTTGCCAGCGGCTTCGCCCGCGTGGAGGTCGGAAATTATCCCGCGGGAACATACTACCGGGATAAAGAGTAGCCTATGTCCTTTCTCAGGCTCTTAACTATCTGTGTGCCATTTCATTTAAATCGGTTCAGTAGTTTTAGCAGGAAAGCGAGACAGACAGACAGACAGAAAGACAGACAGACAGAGTTACTTTTGCATTTATAATATTAGTATAGAAGATAGATGTATCGATTTTTGTATCTGTTATTTAGGACATGCATAATTATATCTGTGTCTCTATTTTAGTACATTGTATATTATTATTTGCACCAAAGTCACCCCCATTCAATGTCCAGGTGAATCACTGTCTGTTTCTGTTCTTTTTTTTGCTATGGATTTTTATATAGATAAATGACTTTGTAAACATTTTCTTTTTTCAAATTTAGCTCGCTTTTGAATTGTTATAGACGGTAAATTGTGCTCTTAAACGGTTAAAAAACTTATTTACTTGTTCGATGTTATATTTATTAAAATTCGGTAGGTGACATAAAAACTAATAAATAAAAATAGCCTTTAATTCCTCTGACCTCCATACACAATTTCTTATGAACTGATAATTTTTCCTATAACTAATTTTAAATTAGTTATAGGTGATATATCAACAGGCAATATATGGTCTAGTATAAATATTAATATAAAATTTAAAACATTTTTTTTCCTATCTCTTACTTAAAACATTTTGTTTCAATCATACAAACGACAATCAAATCACCGTGGAATCCACATTGGCTAATTTCTTACAGGTCTAAACAAAAAATATTGACATACACTTTCCATTTAAGAACCATAAAGACTTCTTAGTTTGCTTTCTTTTTGCTGAACCGGGCCAATTTGGCGCGGCCGTAAGTCACACGTTCGTGCAAAATTCCTTACACTATTTATTTGAATATGCTTCTTTTGAGTATAATTATGTTGTGTGCCTTTTCGGGATCATTATCATTTCAGCTGAAAGACGTCTACTGCTCGACATAAGTCTCCGCCATTATGGGGGGGGGGGGGAGTTTGCCATAACCGCCACGCTTGGCTGGCGATCGCAGTATGGTGGTAAAATGCATAGAGAACGCTGCTGCCCATTCTCTAGTAAGTCCATTAGTCGCCTCTTACGACACCCACAGGAAGAAATGGAAAGGTACTATTCTTTACGTTCGACACCACACGGAATATAAAGCGTGCCTTTAGTCTGTGTAGAATAAACTTATTTCCTTTTTTTTTCTTTCAGTACACACGTCGATACTCTACCGACACTCGCAGTTTTCCTCAGAAGTCTTAGATAGTGTAAGTATAAGTGCATTTACGATTATCTTAAGTGGGCTGGCGTTGACAATGTCCTCAGTATAGCGCCTTGCTCTTAAGAATGTTGCTCTCATTGTATAGAATAATAACAATGACTCTGTTTGTATTTTAAGCGGGTACTTACGTGTGTTAAGAGCATCTGCTAAATACAACTGCTAAGAGTAGGATCCTTAGATTGTTCAAACGAGATACCGTGGCCCTGGCATATGGGTAACTGAAGGAACACGGGTGGGTTTTAGTCAGTAAAAGCCTGACACGCCCTCCCCGCTCCGCCCAGAGCGAGAGAAGTCATTTGACGATTTCCCATCCAAAAAAAAAGCGTAGTATTCTTCCTCGGTTCAGAAAAGTTTTACAAGGTTATTCCTTCGACAATTCTCAGAAGCTGTCCGTTATATTATCAGTTATACAATGGGATCGCTTTCTCTTACGTAGGGCTGATTAAATAAGGGTGTATTTCTACCTCTTACACCCCACCTCGTCTATTACACCTGTATCTAAACTTTTCGTAACTTATGAAAATAAGAAGATACGTTTATCTCTGTCTAGACTTGAACAACATAAATTTATAAAACAAAGATTATACGAAATACCTTTCTTTTTTAACCAGGCCCTGAAAACAAGTAAATTTCTTTAGTAAACGAGTCTCACAGCATTTATATTTTATTTTTCCGCTTCTATTAGTTGTTTTCTCTAGAAACATTGCTAGATGTGTTTAATTTCCAATTTATGTTCCGGACAAAGTTTTCAGAATCTAACGACTGTATATTATTATACAAAATGATTCATTTGCTATAAACCCAGTTTATAGAACGTGTGATCTACTTTGAAACCCAGGCAAAATCAGTGCAGTCCGAGATGAGAGGTAAACTACAATGCAAGGATCCATAGTCCAAGAAAGCGGAAGACACTCAGAAATGGAAACAGATAACCAGAAACACTGATACAATAATATTTTTTAATAAGTGACAACAAAACATTTATGATGCTGTCATCGTAAATGTTTTGCTGCGGTGGGATTTCAAATATTTTCAGTTATTTTTAAATATATTATTGATTTTTTGGCCATACTTTTTCAATGACCTTTAAGTAAACAATTATGTTATACGTAAATAGTTATGTAAAATGCAGAATAAAAACCTAATCAATTTGAAAATACCAAATAAGTTTAGTTTTTATCTACTGATATGTTGTCACATTTCAATATTTTAATCAGTCTTATACCACTGTGATGAGAAAAAGCTTTATTTCAAGCACATAAAAAAAATTGACACACGGATTTAACCCTCGCGTACCAAAGTTTTCCCAACGGACGATAACATCCGACCCCTGAAAATAGAAAATCCATTTCAGTTTACAATAAAATAGATAAGTACAGTTATACAAGTAACTCTGATTCTGATCCAGCCCGTCCTTTGCTGTCTTACCAGCGATGCCCTAAGCCGAGGTCTGTACCCCACAGGGGGGCTACTCTTAGCGAGTAGTCGCTCTAGTTTTAAGTTTTTTGCCCTCGCTAGAGACCTTAATTCATTAAGGTAGCCACAGGCAGCCGGCAACCTCAAAGGTTGACCTGTGGGAACAGCTGGGAATGTTATTAACAGAGAAATATTGAATTATTGCCTGTACAACAATTGTCAGACATATCATTTGCATCATCATTCATCATCATCATTTCAGCCGTGAGACGTCCACTGCTGGACTTAGGCCTCCCCCAATTCGGAGGGCTTTGCCATAATCGCCACGCTTGGCAGGCGGGTTGGCGATCGCAGTAAGGTGGTAAAATGCATAGAGAACGCTGCTGCTCATTCTCTAGTAAGTCCTTTAGTCGCCTTTTACGACACCCACGGGAAGAAATGGGATGGTGTTATTCTTTACGTCCGGCACCACACGGTACCGTATCATTTGCATATGGACCTCAAAATTCTATTTAGTATATGGTTTAAGTTGACGTCGCTAACGTGTTGACGTATAATCCCGGTCTAAGGCTATGTCGATTTGAGTGAAGCGAGTAAACGGAAAAAAGAGCAAACTAGTAATGCGGCTTAGTGTCCCGGAGTATACCCCGAAAATTAAGTGTATAATCAGCCTATATTGTTCCCACTTCTGGGACACAGGCGCCCCGTCTCTCAGAGAGAGTGGGCTGTAATCCACCACGCGTACCCAGTGCTGGTAGGTAGATGTCACATGTCTTCGATACTTTGGTTCTAGGGCATGCCGGTTTCTTCACCATATTTTTAACCGACGAAAAAAAAGGAGGAGGTTCTCAATTCAACGCGTATATTTTTTTTTTTTTTATTTTGTTTGTTTTTTTATGTATGACCACGCATAACTTTTTACATAGTAGTCCGATTGTGATAATTCTTTTTTTATTGAAAAGGGTATACTCCGAAAGTGGTTCCATATAAATTTGGAAAACAAAATCGAACGCTAAGGATCGAAAAATAGGGGATGTTTGATTGTTCACTCACTTACTGTAATGTTTAACTACGCATAACTTTATACAGAGTAGTCCTATTTTGATAATTCTTTTTTTATTGGGTAGGACATACATTGCAAAGTATTATTAGTACATTAAAGCCACAAAAAAATTATAAAATAAAATCTTTTTAACAAAAAATTAAACCGCCGAAAAAACTGAAAAGCAAAAAATAATAAACTTTAAAATTTTGAATCGGCGCTGAAAAATCAAAGAATAAACATCACTCAAAGCGGCGACTCATAATTTTAAGGTTTATTATTATTTGCTTTGCAGTTTTTTCGGCGGTTTAATTTTTTGTTAAAAAGTTTTCCTTCACCGTTTTGAGAGCAGTGGTGATGAAATAATTTACACAAATACTATTATGAAATATGTTATTTCTGTGTATAGATATCGCATATGTCAATCATATACCCAAAGATAAATATGTACCAGAGCATTTTGGCTGTGTAAACAAACAGCCAGTTGTGAAAAACATTTTCGGACTGTTTTCGTCGCTCTTCTATTTTATCAGTTCCCTTTGTCGGAGGTGCTCAATCGTAGTAAAAAATTTGGCTTTTCTATATTGTTTATCAAAAAACCAGTATTTATTACGATCTACTAAAATCTGTTTTCAAGTATTACCTAACTCCGCCTGTCGCAATAGCAGCAAAACTTTGTTGACAGTTTATTGTCAGGACACCTAATTAATCATTCAGTGTAGGTGATTTTATCAGTTTTGAGGAAGAAGGAGTGGCTAAATTAATTATTGATTTAACTATCTAAACAGTACTATTTCCAAAGCTTAAATAAGTATCTAATCTTAATAGATAATGATGCATTTTTTTAAATTAAATTATTGTACACGTGACTACACATCAAGCTATGCATTACCAGTTTAAACTGACCTCTCAATATAGCGAAATCCCATACAATATGAGATCAGTTTATACTGGAAATCATAGCTTGATGTCTAGCCGTGGGTACATGAGTTTGGAAAAGACAATATAACGAGTTTTTGTTGTTTTAAAGAGCCCTCGATCACTTAAATTCTTCTTCAGATCTTGACAAAAAAATATATTGTACCAATTTGTTTTTAGATTAGGCAGGGAAATTAAAGAAAACTTTAGTCGTTTTGAAGTTAGTTTTAAAAATAAAGTACTTTTTACCCCGAACGGCGCGGCGGTTTCATCCCAAAATAAATATTGTTTTTCATGAATTTTTAATGTGGGCACCTTTCGTCTGTTTTGACTCAAATTAATAAAAAGGAAAACATTAATCAAGCCTTTTATTTTTTAACCTCGTCTGGTGTTGATTAAGGTAAAGGGTAACGCTTTTTCAGTATTTTTTTTTACGCATCTCATTAGGGTAAGCTCTTTGTTGTGGTACATATTCTTAAATCTTGTGCTAATTCTCGTATTTTTAAGAACGTTCACTGAGAAAACTGACAATCATAAAAGAGGTGAATTCAGCTTAAATTATGATGAATTCACTCAAAGGACGGAGCATAGTGATTCACCAAAAAGAACGATGATAATACTGATGTTGATGATAACAGTATTTAAGATGATGTGTCACCATGGATTTAGTTTTAGTTACCTACTATTTTTCGATGCCTTCCTCATATATCCAGTTATATCCTATTAGTTTTCCTACAATTTTTCGGTGACTTCCTCACATATTCAGTTATGTCATACAATTTTTCCAAATATTTTTCGGTGCCTTCCTTATATATCCAGTTATATCCTATTATTTTTCCTACTATTTTTCGGTGACTTCCTCACATATTCAGTTATATCATACAATTTTTCCTACTATTTTTCGGTGCCTTCCTCATATATCCAGTTATATCCTATTATTTTTCCTACTATTTTTCGGTGACTTCCTCACATATTCAGTTATGTCATACAATTTTTCCTACTATTTTTCGGTGCCTTCCTCATATATCCAGTTATATCCTATTATTTTTCCTACTATTTTTCGGTAACCTCCTCGTATTTTAGGTTAGGTCCTCTTACTTTTCCTACTATTTCCTCATATCTCTGGTTATAGCCTATTATCTTACGGAGGTCGCCCTCAATAGGAGGATTGTGTTTTTTAATAAACCAATTAATATCTCTATAATACACCAGTGATTAGTTGTAGTTCTACTCATTCTCCATCAGTAGGACTACAACTAAATACTGGTGGATTACACAGAAATTGTTTGGATTATTAGAAATCACAATCCTCCTATAATTGAGGGCGCCACTGGACTTACATGATCCCCTTATTTTTAAGTATCCAATATTGGTTCTTTCCTTTTAAATATTATTAGGTGTGAGCTCAACATTAAAAAAAACTGAAGAACCCTAAACTTGAACCTTAAAAAAATGGAGAGTAAGTAAAAAAAATAGAAAAAAGTACCTTGGCAAGAATGGTAAGAAGGTGAAAAGGGATGTATGTATAAATTAAACAGAAAATTGAATGGTATTTTTATTTCCATAGTATGAATGAATAATTATTATATACTCTAAACATTTATATTCAGTATAAAAGAAGACTGTTTTGTTTAGAAACATCCTCGCCTTAATGATTACAGTATCTATTTGTCGGTCATTATAAAGAATCATTATATACATTATGTTCAATAATTCTAGTTTTTACAAATTAAAATAAAGGTTGAGACGAGTAGAAATTTAATTTACAAAAAATAACAAACTTTACATTAATGTACCTATAACTAAAACATTTTTGCCCTTAAGGTGATTGCTTCAGGGTAGCCGTTTTTTGCAATTTGCAGGCCAGTGCTAGGTTGTATGTTAATTAAATGTTGCACGCGGGTGTAAGTACATAAGTTGTACTACATACGTCTTACACCCGCGTCTAACATTTCAATCAAAACCTAGCACTGGCCTGCAAATTGCAAAAAACGTAAGAAAATTTGAATTTCGCGGGCTACCCTGACGCTTTCACCTTAAAGCTGCATACAATAAATTGGTTATATTATTATAGTAAATATCTATTTTCAAGTAAAGTGCTACTATAAACACTCCGATGAGACTAATCTATCCCTCATACAAATACTTTACTTTAAAATCTATTACTAAAGGTGAACGCACACTTTTCAGAGCCGAAGGAGGCGAAAGAATCGAATTTTAGAATTACTTGTATGAAATCCTATGGAACCTCGCACACTTACCGAATCGGACGAATAAGGTCGTACGATTCGGTGCGGATAAGTGTGCGAAGTTACATTGGACTTCATTTAAGTAATTCTAAAATTTGATTCCTTCGCCTCCTTCGGCTCTGATAAGTGTGCGTTCACCTTAAACCAGCTATTGGTGCTGGCTCATACCATTACTTTATGCGGACACCGTTATCGGGCCGTCTTTATAGGATATCCTAAAGGGATATCCGATAAATACCGTAACTAAGGGTAGATTACTAGTTGAGCGCACTCTGCTATAAAAAAATAACTGCCCTTGGACTCTGCAGTGCCTCAAACTAGCAACGCCGCGTACGGTATAAGTACATAATTAATAATTATGTAAACGTTTCAAAAAAAATTGATATTACTGGATTCAAAATAAAAACACCTTAAAAATGAGCAAACGAGTTAACTCGTTTGCGCATTTTCAAGGTATTATAGCAGCGACCGTAAGCCGTTAGAATACCTACAGAATTTTGAAATTTTTACTCTAGGTACCATCTACTTGTAATATATGACGTGTTACCTCGCATTAGAGTGAGCGTGTTAGGACACGGAGAAACGGCATTTTGGCAAGGAAAGCACAGATAATCATTACCACGTTTAACTTCATAAGAATTGTAATGAGAATTAAATTCAATACTTTCAAACATACAGCAACGGAAAAAAACCTCTTCAGTATCTGTCACCAAAATTGCATCAATTTGGCCAAAAGTGGGTAAGAATTGTTCATCATCTATATCTACAGTAACAATAGAGTTCCGCTGCCATATAACACCAGCTATTGTAGCGGAAGTAACCGAATATTTGAGGACAACGCCAGTGCCGAGAGAAAACTTGACAGTGTCTCCTGAATTTAATGCAGATTTTTTTCCTAGTATTTTTGTTGTAGGTATTGTATTTTTCACAAACAAGTCATTGAGCATAAGTTGACATTTTATTGCTAGAGTCTTGCAAACATTGACTCGATTAAAAGATGATCTAGCCACTAACTTAGATACCCTGTGCTTGGCTTCAAAACGCATAGCCCACATGTTACGTACGGGGCCGAACTTCATTAGCATGGTAGGATAATGAGTCAGAAAATGAAACTTTGGCTGCAGGGGTGATTTTGTTAGCTCCGTGTACAATTGATTAAATTCTGCTATTATAACCCGGAGTTGAATATTGGTGTCACTGAAGACCCTATGACTTAATAACCTGTCGGTGATTTGCCGCAACATAATGTATAATTTCCATACTTTATTTTCTAAAGGAATGTAAAACCCGGCTATTAGGCTGAAGTATCTAATAAGGGTAAGCATTTCTGATGCTGAAGTTTTCAATTTTACTTTCGAACCTTGGACAACTAAACAATTACTTGGTTTTGAATTCCTATCTGGTCCATAATCAAATGAAATTATTCTTTGTTGCAATACTGAGATCTTTAAAAGACCTTCGGCAAGGAAGTGGTTTATGACAAAGGTCATTACATAACGAGCTACACCTTCTAATATATCATGCATTGGGTCTACTGCTACATTTTGAAATAAATCAAATCCTGTCACCTTAAGCCAACAGCATGATTCTTTAATGCCCGTGTTAGGTGTATCGTTTTCTTGCAATTGAGCGTGGTATGAAGTCATATTTCTAAGCAAGTTACTGTTTTCATATAGAGCAGTTTGCAAACCTTTCTTGTCAATGTTACAGATTCTGCAACACTTGTTAGCTGAAAAACTTTCAGTAAACCCGAGAATTGAATTCAGGCCTAAATTATCGCCAGTTATAGCAACAACCTTCAATTTTACGGTTCCTTTAAAAAACTTATTTTCTATAAAAATTCCTTTGTTTTGCAAGTAATTCAATTCCTCAATAACAGGGTCAAAAATAGCTTTGTTTCCATATTTAGTTTTGTCAGCAGAATGGCAAATAGCTAACAGCAAAATGTTATTCAACAATGAAAATAAATGTGGTGGGAGTGCTGGCAAGGAAACGTATACACCACCAAGCTTATGCACCCCAGCGTGGCTCCCCAAAGGATTTCCAATTTCAAAATCATCATAGTATACTACTAAAGGAAGAATAATGTCCGACGCCTGCGGTGTACACATTGCCAGCCATACAGATCCCTGCATTACAATTTCTAGACACATTGGCCTCATCGGATTTTCTTCACGGATTATTAAATTACCCCTTAGGTGGTTCAAATAATCCGTTACATCTTTCCAAATAGTGTCAATGGAAAAAAAAATCTTCAAAACCTGGCGAAGTTGAATTACTTGCATTGTACGTGGCTTGGTGTGTAATGTTAAAGTGTTACTCCTTTGTGAAATGTCAGGACAATAACCAACGATTACTTCATGTGGTGGTATAAAAGAACCTAATAAATTCAATTCTCGGAATCTCAAATATTCTGAACGAAACGGAAAAAAGATGCCCTTCAAAGCTGTGTTGAACTTATGAAGTCGTTTATTAATTTCGCTTCCAGACATGCTTTCCTCATCAGCTAGCACAGGGCCGAATACGGACATTGAAGACGGTGCGATATTGTCAAGAAGGGTTTGCAAATGACTAACCATAGCTTGTACAGACGATCGAGATACAGAGGGATTTACATAGAGCGTTGAAATAAATTTCAAAACTTCTTTATGAATAATACTATCAGCATTATCAAGGACTTCCGGTTCACTATCAGCTTCAATGTATATGTGCTCAGTTGCTACTTTGGTAGTCTCTGTTTCACACATAGGAACTACGCAAGCCTCGTTTGAGGTGGATGGCAAATAACGAGTGTTTACTTTATTCAAATGTTTTAAGTTAACATGTTTTCTAAATTGTCTAACGTCCGTGAAATACCGGTAGCATGCGTCTTCACCACATTTATAAACTCCAGTAATATCAATTTTTTCACATTCTTTCCTTATGTGGGTAATAAGTGAAGAAAACGTGGGAAAAGTCCTTTTACAACTGTGACACTTCATCTTAATTTAAATTGTGACTCCGAGAGTAACTAATATCTCCTTCACAGATTGTGACATACGATCGTACGATGTTTTGACTTTGTAAAAGGGCGTTTTTCAAAAAAGATGTACATTTGCTAATTTGAGGTGTCCCTATACTTTAGCTATTTTTTATAATTTTTGTATGCACCGCACTGAAATAAACTGCATATTTATTAAATAGTATCATATTTAAGTTTTAAAATTGACTATAATATGCAACCCAAATATCAGGGATATTAAAATATCATAAAACTAACGACAAAAAAAGTGTAAAATATTCATGTCCCACATGTATGTTTGGAACTTTCAAGTCTCAGGTAAGAATATATAAATTAAATGGCGTCACTGTTTTAGGGTCTATATACGTAACTTGAACTCATAAATACAATTTAGAGCCCTTTCTTTCGAATATGGGCTTAAAATAGCTCATAATACAATTTTATTGTTGTCCCAAGAATACGACAGAACCGGAATTCCGGCAATAGTCACGGTAAATTTTTCATACTCCCCCCTAATATTACCCTTAAATATGGTTGTTTTTCATTTCTGGTAACATTTATCTTGTCTGTGGTATAACCGCCATTTTGATGCAAACATCAGTATCCACAAAATCTGTGACTAAAGTGGGCGCGCTACGGTGGTGCTGAATTGGAGTTCCAGATAGTAACAGGATTTTATGAGGTATGTAGCAGTTTATCAGGTTATTTGCCGTAACACAATTACATTTTGGTTTATAAATTTTTGTAAAACAACCCGAAAATAGTTATAAAATGGACACAACAGGTTGTATGATTTTTTAAAGTTTTGTTGTTATGAATTCGTCACATCCGGTTCGTAACGTATTGTATAACCGGATTCATTTTGTGACGAACTGGAACGATTAGGCTGGGGATACACTTGGATGAATGGTATTAAAATAATCCTTCTAACATTATAAATATTTAATCTGAATCTTATAATAATATACTTAACTGAATTATTTTCTTTGCATCAATTTAATTTTGATTGGTTAGTCGTGAGAGCAATTGTTATTTGGAATGGATATAAGTAATATTTAAAAATAAGTAAAAAAAATGTAAAAGTTGTGTTTAAAATATGTAACTCTGTACCTCAAGATAAAGTTAAAACTGGTTTTGGTAATAACCTGTTTTTACTTTATATTATTAAAAAAAAAAAAAACTATTACAATTAAAATGTTCAACCAAATATTACTGTGTAAACTTAGCTTATTTTTTTCCTTTTAGTCACTTAGAATTCCAGATAGTCACTGTCCCATATTTTTACCGAGACAAAAATGAATCCTACTTAAGAAGTAATTAGTTATTTGATAATATTTAAGTAATTGTAGTTAACCCTGAGTTTGCTTTTTAAATTATTTGTAATCTCATTCAATTTCATTTTAGGTAAATGGTAGAAATGTAATGTTTTAGTGGTCAAAAATTCCAACTGTGACGATCTCGAAAGAAAAATGATTGCTAAGCGATGATTATAGTGATTTATTTATGTTAAGATATTTTTATTTAAAGTTATGAAGGTAATTTAATACATAATAAAAGCAAATTGACAGAACAACTCATATTTTTCATTTTATTTACATTTTTCCTTTGTGACGAACCGGAGTACGTTCTTGTGAACTGTTCCATAAAAATTAAGATTATCGCGTTGTTTTTCATAATACTAATGTATTTTTTATTTGTAACATATTTATGAATATATTTTATCAAATGAGATAAAAATTAACTGTAAAACTTCTAAAACACAAAAACCTGTTCCGGTTCGTCACGTGTACATCTGTTTTGAAAAACGCCCAAAAACCAATTTGGATAATAAGCCAAATGTTATAGCTTTCAGTAGGATATTTAGCCGCAGTAGCATGAAATATTTTAAAAGTCACATCAACAGCCTCAGTTAGTGTTGTGAACTTGTAAAACGTATTGTCACATACTGTGAAGGAGACACCTGACTGGCGGCACCAAATTATAAATGGTTGGAGGCTAATACCTAGGTTTTGAAGCTTTTGGCGACGCTCCTCAATTACCACTTGCACGTCTGCGTCATCATCCACGATGGTCACAAATCCATCCAATATCTCCGCTCGTGAAGCTTGCCAGTCTTTTCTAGATCGACGGGCAGGAGGAATATTAAAGAGACAGCCGAGTAGCAATATCGCTGCTATTAATTTTGTCTCCGGTTGTTCATCTGGAAAGAAAATAATAATAGTATATTTGACACAACACATCATCATTAACTGAGCAAATAGGGAAAAGTATCAGAACAAAATAAAATCTATCTATATAAGTAAAAATGAATTGCCGAAATGTGTGTCCGCCCGCCCGTTACTTCTGAACGACTGCACCATGTTAGATAATTTTTAAATTCTTTTTTGTCTATATATTTTATAACGGGTTCACCGACCCAGGGAGGTCGAGCACCTAGAACTATATAACAGAATCATTTCCTTACCGTCACAAATTGCCAATGTATCAGCTATTTTTCGACGAAGAAACGAGTCCTTTGTGGTGTTAAGCTTCTGCTGAGCAGCTTTTAGTATGTTTTCCGATGAAGCATCCAAGGCGTCGAGGCCCCCGGATTTATCAGGGAACAGTGCTTCGTAGTCATGAGTCAGGAGTCGCCATCCATCACTTGACTTCAGGATAGGATACTTATTGAAGTACTCCTGTAATGTCCCTTCCTCGTAGTACAAGTACCGGAGGCGAGCTCGCACCGTCTCCCGCCACAGGGCACTGACCTCCTGCCACGGACCAGCTGAAGGACTTGACAGCTGCTCTAATGCTGACGCTACGTCCTCCACTTCACCTGCACACAAAAATTAAAACGATTAATAATTAGTACAATGACAATAACGGTTCTTAGATTCAGATATTTTGTAATTTGTAACGAAAATTTATACTAATTCAGATATTTTTCTCAATAATTTTGTTCTTGATAATTTAATTCAATCTGAAAACATAAAATTTCTTGAAAAGGAGTTACCTTCTTTAAGTCCGGTCAGGTCGATTCCAGCGAGTGGAGGGGTGTCTAGCCTAGGACTGGACTTGGAGCGAGAACGTGACTTGGGCTTTTCAATAAGGCCCAACGAAACTAAATGCTGCCGTCGAGCCCTTCTGGCGGTGACTAACCAGCCAGAGATATTGCGCTTAGCCTGGTAAGCATCAGCCGGCAGGTACGGCGCGTAGTATAGGGGTGGTGACTCCTCTTTAAATAATCTGCCAATGTCGTAGGATAGAGCAAGCAGCTGCGAATCTGTCAGAAGTACCGGGTTTTCGGCCGTAATGAGCTTCTCCATAAGCAGCTTGCATAAACGCCCACGCACGTTTGAGGGTAAGGTGCCCGTTTTCTGCCCAATTGCTATTATTTGTTTTCCCTCGACTGATGAATTCAGTATGGTATTCACCTGAAACACAAATAGTATAAGTATGGCATTACAAACTAAATATGCAAGGTAAAAGTTAAAAAAAAATGTCACTAAAATGTTGAAAATACAGGTTCAATACCTACCTTCCATTCAGTATAATGATCAGTTGGAGTCGGTGCCAGTCTAGGCATCATGCATTTAGTTGTTAGTTATAGCTGTCACCAACTCCAAATATATTACTGATCTTTGTGACATATAGTATAGCTCCTAAACGGCCGTCCGTACACACATACAGGACAGGACAGGTACAGACGTTAAACTTATCTGTTTATGCCGGGGGTTAACAATATTGAATGTCAATTTAAATTCCTTATCAAAAGTACAGGATAATAGGCAATAACTTACTAAATTGCTCCCGGTGGACTCTTGTCTAACTGCTTCACCCACTGACGACGACGAGTCCAGTGGTATCACCAGTATGTCACCATCCTAAAATAATATTTACTTTGAGACAATGTTATAATAGTACATGTAACAAAAAGGTGTGATAATATGAGTATGTACGGTCAATTAACCTCAATAATCGTTGAAATAATCACTAAATGTGTCCGAGTGCGACCGTTAACTAACAGGCTATAGCTAGCCCTAGCCGGAGATAACTCAAGGGAAGTGTTATATTTTTTTACTAGTAATCGGTTCAGCATTGCAGGTGTGAACGGTCCTGCCCTCGTCCCTTGATCCGGCCCTGATAAAAACTAATCGATCAAGATCAGGACTGATCCTGGTCTCAAAGAATGTCTATACCAAATTTTGCATCGGTTCAGTGTCTTAGGTATGAAAATGTGAAAAGGTCCTGCCCCAGCCGACAGATAGACAGACAAACTTACTTTCGCATTTATAATATTAGTATGGATGTAATTACAAATTAATACATATTGCTCTTGAACCAAAAAACAGTAAGTACGAGTACTTTTCTACAATTTTGCAGAACTTACCAAATTTTCCTGGTTAAGTCCTGCTTCGCAGTCTTGGTTGAGGATTGAGCTTTGCAGTCCTTCACACGGTGGCAGAGGCTCTAAGTTACAAGGTAGACTAGTTAACAAGTCATTCCTCAGGACCTCTTCAAAGAGTGATGAATTGTAGGAGTTATCCTGAAATTTAACAAGAAATTTAAAAAGGTAATAATAATGTACTTAGTTGGTAAACTAACAAGACTGATGAAAAGTTATGATTTTATTCCACTTTTTAAATAAATACTGCACCGGTTAAATTGTTAGGTATCTTAAGAAGACTTTAAAATAATAAAAGTTAATAAGTAGGTACCTACCTACCTACATGCAAGTAGGAGAATGTGCATTTAAGCGACGCAGGGCATGTGTAAGCAAAAAGTTTAAAACAAAATTTACTTTTTTGAAATACAATTTAACATGAAAACAAACCATATCTTTTGGTTGGTCGCTTTTTAACATGGCCAGAGCTGCTTCAAACCGGAGTCTGTCCCCTATTTGAGGGAACATACTATGTATGTCTTGTTTACTAAGCATCTGCATTGTTGCGATATCAATTCTTTCAGCTGAAAAAAAAGGTAAATTTAACAGCGCCCTGATTGCAGCTGTGAAATGCACTACGTCGCATCGACTTTATAAAATGTAGGTTGGTGGAGCTCGTCTAAGCTGAAATGACGCGCCCCACTACTTAAATTTGTATACGTACACTACGGTAAATGCGGTAGTGGGGCGCGTCATTTTAGTTTAGACGCACTCTACCTATTTGTTTTTTTTTGGGTTGCAGTTGCACATCGAATCTAGTGTATAATATAAATATGAACGTATATCTAGGTAGGTGGGTAGGTACCATACGACAAGACTATTCTTGGTTGGAGTGTACAGCGGCCAAAAAAGTGTTATTTTCGCAAATCGTTTATTTTCTCGATTCTATAGTATGTAACACCTAGAAAGGCTAAAAGTGTCTGGGTGTTTTTTGTCTCCGACCAACCGTTTGTCGTAAAAACGATGTCGAAGGGATCCATAGGTAAGGTTATGTTAGAACTGTGACCTTGAAATTGGCCGCGAAATTTTTTTAAGTATATTTTCATAGTGCCTCTAAGACGACACTCTGACCCTATTCTTGCTAGAAATTAGAATGTGTGAATGTAATGTGTGAGCTCATGCTAGCAACTTACTAGGTAGGTTTGTCAACTTACTTTCAAAACGATCGATGTAGCGTTCCAAATTCCACTTCTTCAAAAGATCACGCGTAGCCATATCCATTTTTGCACTGATCAAACACGTTCACTGGCACTAATGGAATTGTTATTGCTATTAATTAAACGAGTCGTGAGTCGTGACTTGCCGGCTGTAGCGGTGAAATACAAATGGCCGACCGAAATGGCGCGGCGGCGGAATGAAGTGAGAGAGGGAGACCTCATTATATAATGCCGTCACCTTAAATTTGTAGGACATCATTCAAATGCTACTCATAAATGGGTCTCTGTAATAATAATTTAGTAGGATACACATAAAATAATATGACTATATTATTGAACTTTGATGCTTACTCTAAAAATATGAGATTATTTAATCGTATTATCATAGGATTCACATAAAATAATATGACTGTAATATTAAAAAATGATGCTTACTTTAAAAATATAAGTTTAAAGCATTATAATTTAATATAGTACATTAGGGGGAGGTCATCGTATTTTTAGAGATACTTCTTCATATTAAACTATGAAATCTATTTATATTACGGTGACTGTCATTGTGTTTTTTAATTAGAATCTTATTTATAATTATCATACTAATTTATGGGACAGTGGACCATTTTCTATTACATTGTGTTATTATTTGAAGAAGACAATGTTATTTCATAATTACAAATTTTTACGATGACAAGTATCATAATATTGCATTATTTACCCAAAAAATTCGATTCCATCTTAACACATTTCAGTTCTAGCGTAATATTTACTTATTATCAACATATTATAAGACAACGCATCTATTTTAAACCAACGTCACGATATTTTAAGATTATGCCAAAATGACATTTTTCTCAGTGTTCATAGTCTGACCTGAGTCTCAATCTGTCAAAAGTGACTCGACTTTCCATACATTTTTGGCAAGTTTTTAACATTTGATTGTAGCTGAGTGAGATTATGAGTAGATATCTAACTTTTTTTTTAAACAACTGGTTCTTTAATGCTTATTTCCAAAGTTTTGGAGGGTGGTTTAATTAAGAATTAAATATCCATTTTTTTATTAAGGTACATATTTTATATTAAGATTTGGGTCCTAAACTTGTGTCAAATCAGTATGCAAGCAAAGTTTACAGACATGAATAAAAATAAAAATATTTCCCCGAAAAGGTAAGTGAAACAAGAAAAGTTAATTGCCTCAAACGCAGTAAAGTATGACGAACTTAGAGCCGAGAAAGGAAAATATTTTGTCCCTCCAAGAAAAGCGATTTATTAGATTCCTGTATACGAGAAGGACAGCACTTGTGAAGTCTCCTCCTCTTTGAAAGGGAAACCTTAATACATATATTAGCCGTTTCCAATTTTCAGTAGCTGCACAGTAAAGGCACATTCTATGTATTATGGAATTATTTTATGTTTTTTTTTTTCTTGTTCTCTGGTAACTTTAAACATGGTGCACGAATTTTAACATCGTGAACGTCTTTTTTACATCGTTCTCACATCAAAATATAATTTAAAAGAGTCTTCTTGTCCGGTCTTCTCTACCGGTGCCTACTAAGCTTTGGAATTGGCAACTAGCTTCGTATTTTTGGCTAACAACGTGACGGCGACAGTGACCTTGGCAATGCAAAAGTGCCTGTAAATGAGGTTTAATTGAAATAAATGCTTTGGGTAAATTAAAGGTCCCATAAACAAATAAATATAACACAATTTCCCCCTTACAACAAAAATAATAATATAGGTCCGATACTAAAAGCCAAATAATTAATACAAATTACAGTATTTTCGGACTAAACATATAAATTCTGAACCACACCGACTTTATTTGTATAGTAAGATTAATAACCATCATAAATATTAATAATACTCAGTGTAAATCAATGGAGCTAAATATATCGCGATCTGTGGCCAAAGAACGGACCTTGACTCTCCTAAA
Organism: Aporophyla lueneburgensis; assembly: GCA_932294355.1. NCBI lineage: Eukaryota > Metazoa > Arthropoda > Insecta > Lepidoptera > Noctuidae > Aporophyla > Aporophyla lueneburgensis. Next base: position 6,091,048 of record OW028758.1, on the reverse strand, counting down.
ATAAGCCACGGTTCATAATTATTTACCTTATATCTCTTCTAGGCTTTTACTATGTTACTTTAATACCTTGGGTTCTGAACCTGTTTTTAACCTCCGACGATAAAAGAGGGATGCCAAGTGGCGATGATGCGAAGAGGCTGTTTAGGTTCATGGCCCAGATATGACCAACGTGTATTTAGGGTACGATGGGACTGACATACGCATTGCGATTATAAATGTCCAAAAATAAAAAAGGGATATTATAAGTTTGACCGCTATGTGTGTCTGTCTGTGGCACCGTAGGTCTTAATCCGGTGAACCGACTTGGGTCCGGTTTTATTTTTAATTAAAATAAGGTTTTCAATTATTAGGCAAGATAAGTTAGAATTTCACGACCAAGATACTAAGACAAAATCATGCGACCCGCCTCTTCAGCTGGAATACCTTAACAGGTTTTAAATCCTACGTTCGGCTTTGAACAAAGTATTAGGTATGGACAAAGACATTTTTATATGCCTAAAAATATTGAAATATGTATAAATGACATCACGACTGACTGTTGTCCCATAAGACTTAATGACAAACATTTTCAGTGATAAAGTCGGACGTATGTCTTGCGACACCCGTCGCTTGACACGTCGGGCGACATCAACAACACCGTCTTTAGAATACTCACGATCTTTTTCGTCGTTTTCTAAGTTGCCAGACATGTCATGTAAACTGTCCCAACGTCGCTCGATTTCGCCCAACATATCTACCAATTTATTATCATTTTGTTGTAATTTTTTCTGACTGTTGTCCCATAAGACTTAATGACAAACATTTTCAGTGATAAAGTCGGACGTATGTCTTGCGACACCCGTCGCTTGACACGTCGGGCGACATCAACAACACCGTCTTTAGAATACTCACGATCTTTTTCGTCGTTTTCTAAGTTGCCAGACATGTCATGTAAACTGTCCCAACGTCGCTCGATTTCGCCCAACATATCTACCAATTTATTATCATTTTGTTGTAATTTTTTCTGACTGTTGTCCCATAAGACTTAATGACAAACATTTTCAGTGATAAAGTCGGACGTATGTCTTGCGACACCCGTCGCTTGACACGTCGGGCGACATCAACAACACCGTCTTTAGAATACTCACGATCTTTTTCGTCGTTTTCTAAGTTGCCAGACATGTCATGTAAACTGTCCCAACGTCGCTCGATTTCGCCCAACATATCTACCAATTTATTATCATTTTGTTGTAATTTTTTCTGACTGTTGTCCCATAAGACTTAATGACAAACATTTTCAGTGATAAAGTCGGACGTATGTCTTGCGACACCCGTCGCTTGACACGTCGGGCGACATCAACAACACCGTCTTTAGAAACTCACGATCTTTTTCGTCGTTTTCTAAGTTGCCAGACATGTCATGTAAACTGTCCCAACGTCGCTCGATTTCGCCCAACATATCTACCAATTTATTATCATGTTTTTGTAATTTTCTCAAATTATCTATCAAGGAACAGGTATCGTGGAATGCTTAAAACTTCATAGCCTGTACGGCTGTGTACGATACACGACGCAATGCGATAGTGCAATGGTTTGTGGTTACGGTGCAATAAACCATCTTGCATAGTACAGACGCCAACACATCAAGCTACTACAATCTGTCAGATTTCTTTGATAGATTTTCGACTTTATTTCTAGAGCATTAGGTTCAAGGTTTATTGGGAAAAAGTTTTAAATATATCATTATCATCATCAGCCTATAGTAGTCCACTGCTGGACATAGGCCTCTTCAATTGCACGCCATTCAGCCGCATATGTCATTATACATGACGTTAATGTTAGCAGTATCAAAAAAAAAATTGTCAATCATCACGTTTGGCTGCTTGCTTTGCATAGAAGTTTATGAAGTATCATAGAACTTCACGCTCTTTTAGATGTCCAATGTGTAGACAGCACAATATATAGAGAGCTACTACTAGTGACATTTTTTCCTTCAATAGCCCTTATATACTGTTTACTGCATATTATATACTTTGGTTTATTGTCATGGGATCTGTATAAAAGGAGCCACATTTTTTTTCTGGTGGAAAATCATCAATTGACGTCACGCACTCTAGGTGGAGCGGGAGGGCGTGTCAGACTTTTAATAACTAAAAGTCACCCGTGTTCCTTCAGTTGCCGGAGCCACCTGCTTTTTAAACAAAGTTTTCGGCGAAACTCAATGTTACCCAAAAAATATGCTGTGAATACCTTGTATCTTAATTTGACCGAGATCATCATTGAGAGAATTTGTACGAATGTACGCGATGTCTAAGTGCGACACCCAAATTACAAGGATTCCTACCATTGAGTCACGAAACAGAATGCTCTTTATCATACATAAAAAAGAGAGTAATATTTCGTGATTAGAAAATAGAAGACTTGTAAGTTAACATCGTGGTCGATGATGAAACACTGAACAAAAAAATGATTGCTCTATCTCGGTATTTTCTTCGGGAAAGTCAGAAGAACATCCTTGAATGTATCATAATGAGCCTTCTTTTACGTAGCCAATCATATGAACGTGTCTAACATACTAAGTACTGAAGCCACAAAATAAACAAAAATATACACTCAACAAATATCTTTCGCGCAAATAAAATTATTACCCCAATAAAACTCTCTGAAATCCTGGTGGAAAACATTGAGCCATACGTATTATGATAATCAGGTTTAGTGAAGTAAAGCAATATTCATGAATAAATAACACAATTTGTCAGATACAGAGGAACATATTGATAGAAAAGCACGTAAAAATGTTTATTTTGTGCCAGGCAATAAAATCCCAATGAATCTACTCTGCACATAAGGAGCACTTTACGTAATATTTCTTTCATTTTAAAACAGAAAATGTTCCGTGTAGTACCGGACGTAAAAAATTTGCAACACCCCATTTCTTCCCGTGGGTGTCGTAAAAGACGACTAAGGGACCTACTAGAAAACGGGCAGCAGCTTTCGCTATGCGTTTTAACAATATACTACGATCGCCAAATTAAGACAGAAATAAACTTGGTAGCACTGTGTTACTAGTCCAACATTATACAAGGTGCGGTATGGTCAGGAATGCGGAAAATGTCGTCAGAAAAGTTTTGAGTATGAATGTCGATGGCTATAGTAGGAGAGGGAGACCACAGAAACGATGGATGAACTGTGTGAATGATGATATGGATAGAAAGGGAGTGACTACCGAGATGTCGACTTATAGAGAAGCCAGGGAGAAAAGGAATAAGTGCAGGAAAATAATGAATAATGAAGTATGAATGAAAAAATGGGGCATAACTTGAATAAAAACGTGTGTACGAGCCATAAAGTACCACTTACTACTTCAGTCTAACTGGAAATCTATACTAATATTATAAAGCTGAAGAGTTTGTTTGGTTGAACACGTTAATCTCAGGAACTGCTAATCCGAATTGAAAAATTCTTCTTGTGTTGGGTAGCCTATTTATTCAGAAAGGTTATAGGTTATATAACATCACGCTATTATCAAAAAAAGCGGAGCAGCAACGAAAAATGGTTGAAAATTAGCAGGCAATTCGATACAACGGGAAGGGTCAGGGGAAAAATTTGACGCGGACGAAGTCGCGGGCAAAAGCTAGTAATACATATGTTCATTCAAGCCGTTTGGGGTTGAAACTCTAGAGCCATAGGGTATCTGTGCCCACATCGTGTTTCGAGACACTGGCAATTTTTTGGTCAAAGAATTAGCATTGCCATACCAAATGGCAATGCTGCCAACCTTTCGGGGACTATTCCTATCGACAACAATGCAGTCGAATTTTTTGATGCCCAATGATTCTTTTCTTTTTAGGTACTTGCACAGGCTATTTAAGACGGAGCTTTGAAATTATGTATATATTTCAAAAAGATAATATTATAATTATGGAAACAAAAGTTTGAGAATGCCTATTACTATGAATGTGGATATTCCTTTTTGTTGTGGACTGTGGAGGCTAGTAAATGACTTTGTATTGTTAGCAGTAAGCCACCCAAACACAATACATAAAAATATTTCTTAATGATGAGAATATCTTTTGTATACAAAAGATCCCTAGACTATACATTAAAATGTTTGATGCCGTATTGTGATAATTTCGCGCTACAAAAATTCAAGGGTTGCCTGAAAAATAACCGTAATCCCATTCTGGGAACACAAAGTCGAGCTTAATTGCAGGATTAGGAGATATCAGCGGAGTTTTGTGCTTATCTAAATTTGAATCGTGGGGATTCCTCGTTATCCGAATAGGTACAGACTTTTCGATTGTGTAACGTAATGTAATGGAGCGTTCAGCTTCATAATTTTATCTAAATACACGTTGTTATGTCCTTTTTATTTTACCGCATACTTACTTATTATTTTGGTTTGTTTTTGTTGTTTTAATTTTGCCGCATACCAACTTATTATCTGGCTTCAGCGACTACTGATTGGTGCCAGCTCTGAGTGAAATGTTTCACACATTTTCTGTGCATTTATTTGTTTTCTATGAGAGCAAATCATCTTCTTGCAACGATAAATCATCTGGTGATAATATCAGTATCGTAGGACCATAAACGGGCCAGGTATAATTATAAATAAATAATATAATATAGGACTTAGCACTCATTCCAATCCAGCCCTTCCCTTGCTGCCCTCTACCAGCGATGCCCTAAGCCGAAGGCCGTACCCCACAACGGGTGCCCTTAGCGAGTATTCGCTCTAGTTTTATGTTTTTAAGCCCTGGCTGGAGGTCTTAATTTATTAAGGTATACACAGGCAAGTCCACTTAAACAGCTGACAGCTTCATAGTTTGACATGCGAGATGTCAATCCCAAAAAAAAAATACTTATCACACAGACAGCAACTCTAAATAAATAAATAAAATTCGTTTAATTCAGGTAACATAACCCATACTTGACAACAACATAAAAATGATCAAAATTATAAATACAAAAGATTTTAAATTCACACATAAATTAATTCAAAAGATAAAAATATCAACAAACAAATTAAATAAATTAAATTCAAAATTCATAACCTAGTGGACCCATTTTTTAAAATTAAAATTAAATTAAAATTCAATCTAAGACATAATATTTCAGTTATAAATATTTTAAGCATTTCATAACCAATTTTATATCGATAAATGAATAAGAAAGAGCAGAAACATTTTTATTGCACCTGTTAAACGTGTCTTCCAGTTTACTTTTCTTTGAATAAAAACTCTAAAGCCGCCAGTATAGAGTTGGTAATACAATAACTTCTGAAAAGTCAAAGCGCAACACAGTGCAACAGTTTTTAGTGTTTTTCCTCTTCCCTTTGTTGGCTCTTCTATAGCCACTCATCTAATAATCCATTCAGCCTACCTCAATTTCATATTGTTGTTTCATGTTTTACAGTTCCAGGTGACGAAAAATTTAACTGATATCACATTTACGATCAATGTACCTTAAATCTCGTAATAATTATTATTTTATGGATCTATATATGATACTAGCTTCTTCCTGCGACTTCGTCCGCGTCAAATTTTTGCTCCCCTGACCCTTCCCGTCGCATCGATTTGCCTGCTAGTTTTCGTCCATTTTTCGTTGCTGCTCGCTCCTTTTGAGTTATAGTGAGTCAACCTTAAAAGATAGACATATGCTCCCGCGGACTTTTTTTTAGAACTTTTTAAAAGGAACAATGCATACATGATTTTTGCGTTACTTTAACCGTTTACGCAACGCAACGGAAACTCTGAAAAGGAATAAATTTTCCCCGTTTTTGCAACATTTTTCATTACTGCTCTGCTCCTCTTAGTTATAGCGTGATGTTATATAACCTATAGCCTCCCTCAATAAATAGGCTACCCAATACAAAAAAAAAAAATTGATTAGCGCGTTCAATCAAACAAACAAACAAACAAACTCTTCAGCTTTATAATATTATATAATAGTATAGATTTGAGGCTAATTCTTACTTAGAGAGTGATGATTCTTTTAATCAAAATGCTGAAAATACATATTTCTTATGTTTGCGAATCAAATTTTGATCAACCGGATACTGACCGGTAAATCGCAATATACATAAACGACATTGGAATTACACGGGCTACCGTATTGCGTCCTTCTTAATAAAGCTACCGTATGACTTCTAAAAAAAAAAACATTACTTCGTACGAGTTCTTCGTAGCAAGCTTAAATTCATCCGACGATTTTAAATACAGTTCAATCAGATTATTCAACGCAAGAAGAATAATTGTTGGACAAACTGGTGAGATGTCAAGTTGACATCTTGAAATGTGTTACTTAATTGAGTGATTGCGTAAGTGCTTTAACCTGAACAGGGCTATTTATACTTGCATCAGATACTTTTGAAACAAACTATACTTTTGATTTATATCGGATTATACTTCTTTAGAGCTATCTAAAGAGTCTCTCTCTCACACACTTTTGTCAGGCAGGTCCTATTACTTTTATATAAAAATTTACGTGGCAATTTAAAAATCCTGGATTTCAAGTTAATTTTGTTACTCAAACCGCGAGTTGTTTTATTTAATTACCTAGCGGTCGGAATGCAAATTGCTATAAATCTAACGTTGGATTTTGATCTTTATTTTGTGTAGTCTAGAGCCGAATTTATTTATGATTCCCAAATTGGCTTGGCAGTAAAACTAGCTATCGGAAAATTTTGTTCGAGTTTCGAATTTTGAACAAATTTAAATATCCAATGCACGTGTTTTCGTTCGGAGGATATGTGCAGATATTTTGTGTGCTTTATTCATTTTTCCTGGCAAACTGCGCCTAGTTGCCGCCATAGGGTTTTTTTTTATAAATCATTTATTACTTTAAGTTACTGTTGATATAACATTATATAAGGCCGCCAGCAACAGTCACAATAACCCCCGTACTAGTTAGGTTAGTTAGGGTACCCGAAACTGACAAATTCTGTCAATCAACCTTGAAACGAATGCTGTAGTGATAAAGTTGAAAATCTATTAAAGAAATTTGACTGACTGTAGTAACTGGATGTGCTAGCGTCTGTACTGTAAAGGTTGTCTGCAAAACACGACTGACCGTAAAGGCTGGCGATAAAATGACTTTAATCAATCACATTCGAACAGTCAAGCTAATTTAAAAATAGAATAGCAGAAAAAATAATAGGCGATAGATTCGGTTGACAAGCAAAGGAGAAGATTAAAATCTCTCGAAGCTTGCTTTTATAATGAATAATATTGTTTCTATTCGAAAATCAAAGGCAGTGAGATTTAACTATTTCGGCGTTGTAACTTGTAAGTACATAACCAAAGCATTTTTCGTTTTCTTTAAAGATTTTTAAATTACCTCTTTGATCATATAATTAAACGATTTACGGCGAACAAAATTTCGACCAATCTTTTTACCTTTATAGTGTGCGCAATTGCTTAGCTATGTGTAATATGAGTGTTTTTGCCAGAGTCAAAATTCAAAGCATTTATTTAAAATAGACACATAAAAAGCACCTTTGAAAGTCATTTACATTAATATAGAATTGATTCAATTTGCCCCTTTCAAAAGGTAGCTTCGTATGGGAATAGAATGGACAAGAAACTCCACCGTTACTCTAATGTGTAAATGTGAATAATGTTCCACCTGTAATAAAATTACCATACCACAAGAGGTAACAGTATTAAAAATGAAACAATGAGGAATAAAATAAATAACTACAAATTATATACACACATTATATAGATACCTGATGCTCAAATTTACATAATGTAAGGTTAAAGTAAGTATACAATTTGCCTAGAAATTAACAAGTAAATGTCGGGTCAGGTTAAGAAAACATTTTTTTTTTCAATTTCCTTACCTAATCAGCAATGGGGTTAGGATTTCGGGTCATTTTCAGAATAATCGATTAAATTGTATGTTTTTTTATGGCATCAATTTTCCTACATTCTGTGATAATGAAAATATTTCTTCATAATCTGATCGGACATATTGTTCTTATATGATATATAGGCTTTCCCCTCTCCTATTCCTTACAATAAAAAGTACGTATTTAAGTGTCAAATCAAAGTTTAACATTTACTATACGTAAGTAAACAAATATGTAAGTAATCTAAATTTCACTTTAACAATAAAAATAATGAGTACCTATAGTAAAAATTAAAAACATTTCTAATACGTGTCGTACAATCAGTGGCCTGCATTTCCTAAACCCACCTACACAGAAGAAATGAGGCAGAGGGGTCAAGTAATACAGGGCACTGACTGTACTTTGAACTTACTTTTACATACATATATGTTTACATATAGCAAATTGCAGTGTAATATGAACAGTAATTATAAAATCATAAAATAAGGAATGTAATCATTTACTTCTCCTAATTAATGATTTACGAAATAATAAAAAAATGCCGTCATTATGTAAAAATCACTATAACATTCCTAAACAGGGCCATACAGTAATTATTCCTTTCTTAACTTGCTTTTGGTGGAAATCGGTTGTCATGAAGGAAAGTTTTGAGTATAAATGTTGATGACTGTAAGAGTAATAATAATAATAATATTATTATTATTACTTGAATACTACTATACATGAATCCTCTTAGCACACTGCTGGAGGATTCAGGAGAGGTGGTCAGGTTATATCTCACCTCCTCTACATGGATGACCTAAAACTCTTTGCCCACAACAATCTGCAACTGATGGAGCTACTGAAAGTAACTCAAACCTTCAGTAGCGCCATCAGGATGGAATTTGGTGTGGACAAATGTGCAGTCCTGCATGTGAAGCGAGGGGAGATTGTGGAATCCGTGGGAACCCAACTCACGGATTCCATACACCTAAGATCCCTCTCCTCAATCGAAACATACAAGTCTTTGGGTATGTCGGAAGCGTTAGGCATCGACACTGCTGACATGAAACAATCGTTGAGGGAGCGCTTCTTTGGCCGCCTGAATAAAGTTCTAAATAGTCTTTTATCAGGTGGAAACAAGGTGCGCGCCTTCAACGGTTGGGTTATGCCAGTTTTGATGTACTCTTTCGGCATACTCAAATGGACTCAGTCGGAGCTGGACGCCCTGGATAGACGGGTCCGCACACTGCTGACCGTAAATCGGATGCATCACCCACGGTCCTCGGTGATGAGACTGTATATCCCGCGGAAGTGCGGAGGTCGAGGTTTTTTAAATGCCAAGACCCTGCACACCCGTGAGATATGCAGTTTCAGGGATTACTTCCTTGAAGCCGATGTGGAGATGCACCGAGATATGGTCTCAGTGGACAAGGGCTTCACCCCGCTCTCCTTGGCTAACGAGAACTGGCGCAAACCTAAAGTATTAGATACTAATGACCGCAGGGAGGTATGGCAAAGCAAGAATCTCCACGGACGCTTTTACCGGGTCCTACATGGACCCGATGTAAACCTCTTAGCGTCCGTATCCTGGTTACGATTCGGAGATCTATTTGGAGAAACCGAAGGTTTTGTCTTTGCAATTATGGACGAAGTTATGATGACAAACAACTACCGGAAGTATATTGTGAGGGATGGCACGGTTGACATCTGTCGGGCATGCCACCGTCCGGGGGAGTCAATCCGACACATTATTTCTGGCTGTTCCCGTCTGGCTAACGGAGACTACTTGCATAGACACAACCTTGTAGCCAGGATTATCCACCAGCAACTTGCTCTGAAATACAGTCTTGTGGAATCAGAAGTACCGTACTATAAGTATGTGCCCGACCCAGTTCTCCAAAATGGAAATATCACATTGTATTGGGATCGATCTATCATCACTGATAGGACTATTGTTGCTAATAAGCCGGACATAGTGGTGATAGATCGATCGGAGCGTCGCACAATGATTGATGATATAGCAGTCCCGCATGACGAGAACCTCGTGAAAGCTGAACAAGATAAGCAGATCAAATATCTTGACTTGGCTCGCGAGGTTGTCGAGATGTGGGATGTGGACACAGCAGTCATTGTGCCGATAGTCGTGACGGCCAATGGCATAATAGCCAAGAGCCTCGAGCAACACCTAAAGAGGCTCTCGTTAGGCAGCTGGATTAAGCGCTTGATCCAGAAGGCGGTATTACTGGACACGGCACGTATAGTGAGAAGGTGCGGTGCGGTGAGAAGGTCCTCTCTCAGCGGCTCTGACCACCGGTGGCTTGGATCCTATTCCCGATACCGGTGGGCTACTATTTTTTATATTTTTAAATGTTTTTATAATTTTTATTATTTTAATATTTAAAAATGTAATTTATATGTTGTAAAAATTTAAATAAAGGAAATAATATTATAATAGTATAAGCCTTCATTCAAAACAATAATTGACCCTTAATCTAACTACTTTGGCGAATCGGTGATACCGACAACCCGGTCTGTTCGCCCAACTTTGGCAAAGGCCTCCTCCATCTCTTTCTACTCTGATGTACTCTGATCTTTGCGCTCTCCTAGTCAAAGTTTTCCTTGCTATGGACCTTTATTTCGTCGTCCCATCTTCGAAACTATCTTCCTCGATTTCTTTTCCTATTACTTGGGTACCAAAGTAAAATGATTTTGTTCCACTTTTCAATTTTTTATTGCTGTAAGAGTAGAGGAAAACCAAATAAACGACCGATGGAATGTTTGAATGACAATACATGTTATGCCAACCCCAATTAACAGAGGCAGGAGAACGATGAATATTAAACAAAAACAAAATATTTTATATGAATACCTATCTGCGGTATCCGCAAACAAATATCAAAGACTGTATGTGGAATTAACATTCACGTAATACTCCCATGTTAGTACCAACGTATCATTAATATTAATATTTGCCTTCATACAGGCGTTACTTGTGGATTTAATGTTAAGACGGATCAAATATTTTGATGTTGTAAATGTATGGCCAATTATATCTGCGTATTTGTCAAAATGAATTTCTCTGTATAGCTTGTGGCTAAGTTATATCAGCCGCACGGGTTGGATGTTCAGGTTAAGCTACGCTTACCGAGGTTGGTCGTGGATGGGTGACCATCTTTACACACCAAGACCCTTCCGTGCCTGGGATAGCACGTTAAGCCGTTGATCCCGGCTGTCTTTCGTATGTTAGACAGTCGTTACGGGTCGTCAGAAGTCCGAATGTCTGACAACCAGTCTTACCAAGGGGTACATCGCATTAGCCAGTTACTGGGTTATGGAGGTCAGATAGGCAGTCGCTCTATGTAGAATACTGGTACTCAGCTGCATTTGGTTAGACTGGAAGCTGACCCAACATAGTTGGGAATAGGCTTGGCAGATGATGAGTCCCCGACACCGTATTCCGGACATGGCGGCCAATCTCAACGGAGACTAGCCATCGGCGCGGGATATTAAAGTGCACAAGTGTTTGCGCAGACACAGGGGCACTCACTCTTCCCTCACTCTCATATTCCGATGGGACGGCAATCAGACACGACCAGAGAGAGATCAGGCGTAGGACCAACGGCTTAACGTCCTTTCCAAGGCACGGAGATATCACACCGCCAACTTTCAAACTCCGGGCTGTTACTAAGAAATTCCTAATGGAATAACCCAACTTTTGCCCGACCCGGGAATCAACGACAGGGCAGTAAAATGAAAATCAGGGATGTTAGGGAGCTCCGTAACCGTAACCGAAACTATCGGATATCCGATATAAAAATTTATCCGTAACCGTAACCGAATCCGAAATAAAAGTTTCGGATAATATCGGATTTGTTATTGCATTTTTATTTTAGGTAGATTAGATAACATTTAATATATATTTATAATTATTTTTATTTTAAATAGCTGCAATAATTACTCACAGACTGATTGTAATTCCTACCAAATGGTGACGTATAAATAAAACCATATTATTAGCTATTTGTATTTTACTTTTGAAATTCCTTAAAAATTTAATATCCGTAACCGAAATTATGCGAAACTAACGGATAATCCGGAATAATTTAATATCCGTATCCGGTATAATATTATATATATTCGAGCCGTTATTTCTCTGTAATAACGGCTCGAATTCAGAATATGTGCCCAGTTGACGGCAATAGGCTCGCTCTCTGATAAATAGAACTTAAATAACTGATGAAATGTTGGTGTACTATAAGTACACCTCTGCCTGATGCTTCAGGGAATAAAGGTGTGATGTTATATTATGTTGCCAAAACAAACAACAATCATTTCAGACCTACTTTTATCAGACCGATGAAGTACATATTTTAATATCAAGATAACATATCAGAGCTTGGCTTTAAAAAAACTACTCCATAACTTATTCCTTCTTCGGACCTTTGACCTCTAGCCAAGTGATGGATTAAACTCCCTACACTTTGTCGCAGAAGCTGGGCGTCGCATAAAACGGACATTTATCAACTTCAACGATTTCTCACTTGAAAGGTTACATAAGCAAACAAATACCTAATTAGGAATTTAAAGCGTTATGTTGATTCAAGCTCGTAATGTTAGCATTTATAAATTAAAATTTATGCCGACCGTACTTACCGACATTGAACATGAATGGGTATTTATTACCCAATAAGTATTTGGCAAATATTACCAATTGATTACAAATTATTGTTGAATAAACATAACAGGATTATTGAATATTAGCTTTTGCCAGTGGCATCGCCCGCGTGGAGGTCGAAAAAAATTCCGCGTGAACGTACTACCGGGATAAAAAATATCGTCACTGCTCGGCTCCTATGTGTCTTAGCGTTATGTTATATAGCCTATAACTTGCCCAGGAATATGGACTACAATCGTACCAAGTTTGGTTACAATCCCTTCAGTAGTTTTTGACCCATGCGTGCACATACAGACAGACAGACAAAAAATTTACTGATTGCATTTTTGGCATCAGTATCGATCACCATTTATCCTCCAATATTAATTTTGAATATATTTTCAATGTACAGAATTTACCAACCTACAGTTTTATTATAAGTATAGATATAGATGTTATGGGCTATTCCATTACATACATACATAAACTCACGCCTTTTTCTCTTACGACTAGGCAGAAACTACAGAACACCATCACCTATTACGATCCTCACATACTCCTTATGCCTCGTTTAGGTTCATACTAGGGATGTTATGGATATGAAATTTCGGATATGGATTGGTTACGGATGTAGGAATGATTATTATACCGGATACGGATACGGATACGGATACGAAATTATTTCGGATTAACCGTTAGTTTCGGATAATTTCGGTTACGGATTTTAAACATTTAAGGAATTTCAAAAGTAAAATACAAATAGCTAATTAAATGGTTTTATTTATATGTCACCATTTGGTAGGAATTACAATCAGTCTGTGAGTAATTATTACAGCTATTTAAAATAAAAATGATTATAAATATATAGGTATTGAGTGTTATCTAATTTACCGAAAATAAAAATGTAAAAACAAATCCGATATTATCCGAAACTTTTATTTCAGATTCGGTTACGGTTACGGATAAATTTTTATATCGGATATCCGATAGTTACGGTTACGGAGCTCCCTAACATCCCTGGTTCATACATCTGGTCATACACGGGCGCCGCGCGCCAGTTGCGAGTACTACGCACCTGACCTTTCTAAAGAACATCACCAATAAGGTTCACTATATGTCCACCTAGGGCGTCTCTTCCTGGCGTTTCCACTCACATCTGCCTTGTGAATACCTTTTTTAGGCCGTCATTCATTTATCCTCTCAACAAATGTCGCTACATAATTATTAATAATGAAAGAAATAACCGGGTTTTGGCATATTAACTACAGCAATTAAATGTAAGTCGGTAAATTAGCTACCTGATGGACAGTCAATGTTCGCTGCACAAAAATGTTTTGACAATTTACGTGAAATTCGTCCATATTACTAGGTATATCTCGTCAGTAATCTGATTACCTAGCGGGACATCATATTGTGTGATAAGTGGCATAACAAAATACTACGATAACCGTGTAGTGAAGTCGTTACGGCATTGTGACCCCTAAAGTGTATCGCCACATGAGTAAGTAAAGCAACAGAGACCTAACTTCACACAATCTTTATCAGGAGCAATTATTTATTTATTTCAGAATACCTTCCATATGTATTAATAACAGTGAAAACTTATAAACTAGTGTTAAAAGTTATTCTGAGCTCTATGAGGCACGCCGATCCTGAGGAATGTCTACTTGACAGCGTGCTTGACAGTAACTACCACTCCTAAGATTGGAGAGTCCCACCTATCAGCCAACGCTCTAAGAATGGTGTTGGGGCTGGCGCGAACACGGCGTAGCAGAAATGCGCATGATTACCGAAAACTATCAACGTCCGCATATATAATGCTAGACTACAGCATAGGTAAAGACCATTATCATAATAAAATAAATTTCTTTATTGCCATAAAAAACAGGTTACAAAAAAATATGAATCCCTGGAGCTTCACTGAGTGAACGTAACTTGTTCCATTCATCATCTGCTTAGCCTATTCCCAACTATATTGGGGTCGGCTTTAAGTCTAAACGGATGCAGCTGAATACCAGTATTTTATATGGAGCCATTGCTTATCTGACCTCCACAACCCGGTTACTGGGTAAACGATAGATACTCTTTGATAAGACTGTTTGTCTGACTTTCAGGCTTCGACCAGCAACGACTGTCAAAGATCTAAAATGACAGCTGAAACCATTCGATTAACGTGCTTTCTGAGACATAGAAGGGTATCGGTATGTAATGGATGGTCACCCATCCATGGACAGACCTCGACAAGAGTTGCTGAACCTTGAAAATCAAATATTAAAATTAATTCTTGTCGATGTAGTCATTTTTTTGCCGAAGATTTTGGGACATACGGGAATCACTCAGGGCACATTTACGATGTTTTTGATTTAAAAGTGGTTACCTCACAAGCTAGATCTCCATTCAATATCTACTCTAGTAATTCTGTAGAAGTGAGCGTAGTACAAACATTTCTCCGATAACGTTTATAACTTTATGTAAAACATTATGGTGTTTTATAATCGAATGAAAACTGACCGACGGCCACCTGGTGCAAAGGTTCCAGCTATAGGTACATAGAGGTCTACAATAAATACCCAAATATTTTCTAACGTTGACGCTGTTGCAGTGACTTACTGACTAAGAATCGACTTCACCCGAATTATCGCACCCAAAACGGGCGAATCCCCGTTATTTACGGTTTAAGACATTTATTTCTCAAAAAGAATACAATACACTTAATATGAGATATACAAGGTAATCTTAAAACTAAATATAAGAATTACTTATGAGGAAGGTAGGTTCACGTAAATAAGTAAGTTAATTATTAGACACACAATTTTTAGTGTTATGGGTAAATGGAAAAAGTAGGTCAACAATTACATATCGATTCTTGAAGGCAAGTCAATAGGAATTACTTATTAAACTATTTACATATATGTACTGTAATGTTTTGGAAATACAGAGAAGGTATTCTAGTTTTCTTTATTCGTAGGAAATTAGTAAATAATAAGAATTGGTGATGATGTTAATTAAATTGCTGTGGTGGATTAAATTCAATACCTAGAAAAATCTTTTAAGATGTGATGTTTTATGGTTCGTCTGTATAAAGTGGAGGACTGTATCTCTTTAATGTCATTAGGTAGCTTATTACACAACTCTGCTCCTTCGTATAGTATATTTTTCCTTCCGTAATTCGTACGTGGTGGTCTTCAGCAAATGTTTTTTTTTCCGTCGGGTACTACGTTTTTGTGTTTGCCCTTTTGTCGTAAATGTTATTTTTTAGTGTATATTTTTATTTAATAGCTTATGAACCAGAATGCATGTGTTATATTTATAAATCTGTGATAGTATCATTAATTTAGTTTCTTTATAATTTTTTACTGTCGGAGTTAGATAGTCGTAATGGAATAACAGTTTTATTATTTTGTTTTGACATGTTTCGATAGGTTTTAAATGTGTTTTAGCTGCAGTGCCCCATACTTCTATTAGGTATTCTAGGTGTGGTTTTACCATAGAATTGTAAATGATATACCTAACAGATGTCGGCAGGCAGCGGACGATCCCTCAAAGCGCGCCCATGACAGAGGATAGTTTAGATCTTAATTTATCTAGATGTGTCTGCCACGTCAGATGCTTGTCTAGATGGAGACCAAGATACTTTTCTGAAGAGACTTGATATATTGGTTCGTTATTAACGTATAGATTTCAGTTGTTTGCGACTTTTTTGTTCCTAGCACTAAAAATAATATAGTTTGTTTTAGATGTATTAACAGTAAGCAAATTATCTTGGAACCATCTAGTGTCTAAATCTTGCTGTGTTTGTTTGATGACCTCTTCAATATTGTTTCCAAATAAAAATAGGCTTGTGTCATCAGCATAAAGTATTATGTCACCTGTCAGATTTATGTTATGCATGTCAAGCACGTATAATATGAACAGCAGAGGACCAAGAATGGATCCCTGCGGTTTTAGTATTTCACTAGTAATAACATTCATTCGATATTCTCCTATGGAGTATGAAGAAAAACATAATTTTATTCTTAACTATATTGCACAAAATTCAAACGTGCCAATTGCTTATAAGTATTTCTGGTGTTCTCGATTCGCTCACAAGTTAATTAATTTCAAGCGAATCGCCTACAAAAAAGAATATATTATTTTAAAGCGTCGTGTTTCGAGTGAGTAAATACGTGCTACTAAAAAGCCGTTGTAAGTTACTTGTGACTTTTATTTTAAGGCTTCTTCAGAAAGGCACAACGCGATTTTTGCGTGATCGCGTAACAAACATCAATACTCACAAACTTTCACATAATGATATTAGTAGGATAAGGGATACATAACATTTTTTCTGAAAATAAATCAGTAAACGTCCAAACAACTTCGAAAACAACATTTGAAGTCTGACAGATAAATCTGTACAATATTACTGGCAAACTAACTGACCCGGAAAGTTCGAAGAGCGTACATAAAGAATTCATACGTCATTGACATTGGACCCGGGCAATAATCGTGATTTCGGGTAACTTAGTTTAGCTAAAGTAGAAAATTGAAGGACAAACTTAGGAATATTTTACGTGACATTCGATCACTGGTCAACAGTGGTCGTACCACACGAACTCTGATGGGTGATACTGCTCGCCGCCCGGTAAGGACCAGGCTCGGGTCGACGGCGCGGAGTGTTCCACGCGCGCCTCAAAGAGATGTCAGCAGCAGTGAAGGGGTCTGCTAGGATCGAGGTCGCGTGATTGTTCGAAAGAGATACTGTGGCCCCGGCACATGGGCAACTTAAGGAACACGGGTGGGTTTTAGTCAGTAAAAGTCTGACACGCCCTCCCGCTCCGCCCAGAGCGGGAGAAGTCATTTGATGATTACCCATGCAGAAAAAAAAATGGATGATCCTGTTTTGACTATCTACCCTCATTACGAAAACACACTTACTTCGTTTCAATCACCCTCAGTTTTCTTGTGATGAGGTCAAGTTCATTTTCAGTATTGTAGCGATAAACACATTTATGTACGGCTGTAACAAGCGTGCTATATACATATATCTGTTTTCGTTTAAATGTGCTAATGTTTTAAAGTTCATATTGTTAACTTAAGAGCATTGGTGGCCCAGTGGTATCGGCTCCGAATTACTAGTCGAGAGTTAGTTAAGGTCATGGGTTCCCAAGCACAGCCGCTATACTGTGTGTAAATAATTTCATCACCACTGCTCTCAAAATGGTGAAGGAAAACATCGTGAGGAAACCGACCTGCCCTTGAACCAAACATTCGAAGAGATGTGACATCTACCAACCCGCACTGGGCCCGCGTGGTTGATTACGGCCCACTCACTTTCACAGAGAGGAGGCCAGTATGGGAACGGTATAGGCTGATAATGTATGCTGTTATTTGAGTATTAGGAATCTATTATTTCGCGGAATTGTTCGAAAGAGTTACCGTGGCCCTGGCATAGGTAAAATTTTGAGTCGGCGCTGAAAAATCAATGAATAAAGATCACTCAAAGCGCCGACTCATAATTTTAAGGTTTATTATTTTTTGCTTTTCAGTTTTTTGGGCGGTTTAATTTTTTGTTAAAAAGTTTTTTTTAGTATGTAAAGATGCTAAATTATTTCATTCCTTTACTTATTAATTAAATTATATAATTATTTCAACAAATAAACTAATCAATATGTGGATGACCGAGCTTGCTCGGTATTTTTCGGAAAATTGTTTTGAATAAAACGATATTTTCTAAAGATGAATCCTAGCTAGATCGATTTATCGCCCCCGAAACCACCTGTTTACTAAATTTCATGAAAATCGTTGGAGCCGTTTCCGAGATTCAGATTATATAAATACATATATACAAGAATTGCTCGTTTAAAGAAATAAGATACTTGCCCACTTTGAGAGCAGTGGTGGCTCAGTGATAACGGCCGCGACTTACTGTTCTAGGTTGTGGGTTTGAACCCTTACTTTGGGTAAATTATTTCATCAGCACTGCTTTCAAAACGATGAAGGGAAACATCGTGAGGAAACTGGCATGTCCTTGAACTAAAAATTCCAAGACATGTGTCTACCACCCCGCACTAGGTCCGCGTGGTGGATTATAGCCCACACCCTCGCACCGAGAGGAGGCCTATGTCCCAGCAGAAGAACAGCCTTATTTAAAGTTTGATAAACCTGAATTCGGTTGTGAATAAAATTTCATCTGAAAATACTACGCACTATTCGGTCAAACCTACGAGAATAGTATATTCTGGGAAAAAATCAGCTAAGTTGGGCTGACTGACCAGCCACCAGGGTGCGTCGATTGCGCACCCTGGTGATTTATTTAATTATTATTTATTTAAACAATTTTGTTTTTATTTTTATTTATATGTAGAAAAACGTACGAGAATAGCATATACTAGGAAAAAATCAGTTTTTAGAGGTTTTAACTATTTAACCGCACAAATCCAAAATTGGGCTTCGAAATGGACAAAACATGCGTATAAAGGACAAGTGAAAGCAAATCTTTATGAATTCTGAGAGTTGTTAAAAATAACTAACAGAGAAGGTCACCTAGAAATAAATTGAAACAGAAAAATGTTTTTTTTTTTTTCAATCAAATCTTCATCAGAATCTCTTTCAATTTATTTTTGTACAAATATTTTCCAGAAAAATATGGTTGCTTGGAAAAACTTTGAACAAAAAATACGTAAGATCAAAATAAGGAAAAGCGTGTTACAATATAATCAAATCACTAAATCTATTTGTTAAAACTTTTTGACAAAAAATTAAACCGCCGAAAAAACTGAAAAGCATAAAATAATAAACCTTTAAATTATGAGTCGGCGCTTTGAGTGATCGTTGTTCATTGATTTTTCAGCGCCGACTCAAAATTTTAAGGTTTATTATTTTATGCTTTTCAGTTTTTTCGGCGGTTTAATTTTTTGTCAAAAAGTTTTATTTTATAATTTTTTGTGACTTTAATGTACTGATAATACTTGGCAAGGTATACCCTATCCAACAAAAAGAGAATTATAAAAATCGGACTACTCTGTATAAAGTTATGCGTGGTTATACAATACAATCAGTGAGTGAACAATCAATCATCCCCTGTTTTCCGACCCTTAGGGTTCGATTTTGTTTTCCAAAAGACATTGCCTGCCGATGGGCCCCTTATTTTCAGTGCCGGGCAGAGACTATTTACTTCTCAAAAATTAAGTCGTAATTTTATAAGTCCAATTTAATTTTATCAACATCTCTTTCACCCTAGCATTAAAAACCGTAACTAATAATTATTTTATTGAATCAAAGGTAGTTCTGCCATTAAAACTTAACCTGAATGTTGTCAAGATAGACCACAGATTATGTCAATTAAATGGTAGTAATCGATTGAAAATATCGATATATTACTATTCCGCCGACTAAAAGTACCGGAGATGTTTAATGTTGAATAGCTTTTCTCCGGTCATAATCTAGGTCTCATGTAAATGATTGGACGTATATTCAAATCGTGGATTAAAATAGGCAGCGGGTGGGTTAAAATAAAAAGAAAATAGAAATAGGTAGTAAATAAACTAAACACGAAGGAATTGTAATGTGAGTATATATACATATATCGTGGTCAGATCGCAGAATTGATTACTTTGTGATGTGACTAGCCATTTCATGAATTAGTTGCATTTCATGATATGGCCAACTAAAACTGGCTAGATCGTTTAAAAAATAACGTTTGATTATATCTCAACTGACGTTTCGATTTGAAATTGTTATTCACTTTTAGTAAATAATACAAATCATATGCAAAAGTATCTCTTTAATTATGTAAATAGAAAGCAAGAGCTTGTTTTTTTACAAAGAGAAACTGTTTACAACTGTTGCACAAACAGCAAAATATCAACACCAACAAAAGTTACCACAAAACGGTCACACCACAATTGTTAAAAATCGACTTTTATCAAATCGATTTGGTAAATCGATCAACAAAATATTTAACATGGCCACACCTACCCCGCGTTCCGAATCACAATAACATCGCTGTTAGCGCGTCAAGAAATCGCCACGCTCTATGGAAGGGTTGTTTCGTGCGCTTACATACATCGATTTTGCGTAACTCGTAACGCGAGGAGAGTAGAAAGATTAATCTGTCAAATCAATACATCATTCAAATTGTTTATAAGTGGAATCTCAATTTCATCATCTTTAAAAATTACATTTCGCTGAAACTAGGGTGAAAAACTGAAAATTGATTTCAGGATCTAAAAAGGTAATTGTTGTTCTTCAAAACCAAGTTAAAACCACCGTTGCCCGCGTTTTTTTTCGAGGGGCCCATATCTCCTAACAAAATGGGCAATGTCTTTTATATGGGACCACCTTGGAAGTATACTCTTTCCAACAAAAAAAGAATTATTACAATCGGACGACTATGTAAAAAGTTATGCGTGGTCATACATAAAAAAAAAACTAAAAAAATATACGCGTCGAATTGAGAACCTCCTCCGTTTTTTTTCGTCGGTTGAAAAATAATAGCAACCACCGATAGTGACTATACTGTATTTAGATATGAACTGTATCTAAGATGTCAATATCACAATCATGACAGTGACGGGCGTGGAAAAATACTTGTCAAATTGTTTTACGTTCATGTTTACCGATTGCCAATCTATACTAATCTATACTTTTTTTAATATTAAAAAGCTGAAGAGTTTGTTTGTTAGTTTGTTTGATTGAACGCGGTAATCTTAGGAACTACTGGTCCGAATTGATTTTGTTTTGTGTTAGGTAGCCTATTTATTAAGAAAGGCTATAGGTTATATAACATCACGCTACAATCAAAAGACGCGCAGCAGCTACAAAAAATGGACGAAAACTGGTAGGCAATTCAATGCGACGGGAAGGGTTTTTTTTTTTCAGTATGGCAAATCATCAAATTATTTGTCCCGCTCTGAGCGGAGTGGGAGGGCGTGTCAGACTTTTACTGACTAAAACCCACCCGTGTTCCATCAGTTGCCCATGTGCCAGGGTCACGGTATCTCTTTCGAACAATCACGCGACCCCGGCAGAAACACGGGAAGGGTCACGAGAGCAAAAATTTAACGCGGACGAAGTCGCGGGCACAAGCTAGTTTGGAATAAACATGTAGGGGCATCTATACCGCCACATAGAAACGAAACTTGAACGTGACGTCACGCCAATCCTACATCGCGCAATCACAGTTTACCGCGCAACTAGTATTATGCAACGTCCAGGTATCAATCGTCGGGCAATCGTACGTCGTACCTCGTAATTCTTATAATAACAATTAGCATTTATTTATATTTTTTACTGTACATCCTAATAATGTTATTATAGTGCTGCCAACACTTGACGTAAAACAACTTTTGTCATTGTCAAAATGTTTGACTTCTCACTTTTCCCGCATTTCATCACGAGCGACGAAATGTTTCCGTGTTTTTTCGAGTTTTGTGTTGATTATTGCGGTGTTTCTGGACTCTGATTTTACTGCCACCTATGACTACCTTGGCTGTTGAAACTGAACCTGAACCTGTATTACTCGCTGACTCGGCTCGCCTAACCGAACATTATGAACTTACCTACTTGTTGACCTGGTTTTTCTCCCACGGATATTTGAACCCTTTTTTTGGATGGGAAATCATCACATGACTTCTGCCGCTCTGGGCGGAGCGGGAGGGCGTAAAACCCACCCGTGTTCCTGCAGTTGCCTATGTGCCAGGGTCACGGTATCTCTTTCGAACAACCTTACGACCCTGGCAGGCATCGGTCCTAGTAGACCCCTTCAGTGCATATTAGAACCCTTAGTCTACTAACCATGATTCGCTGCATTAATTGTGGAGTAAATGCCTTTTGGATGCGATGATACTCGTTAGAAACTAGGACTGAATAAAATTCAGCAACTGATTAAGTGGGCAAATTTAAAGAACTATAACTTTTGTTGGTGTACTTTTAATGGAAAACTAATTATACAGTCAAATTCTATAATAATTTTCCTTTTTTATGAAATATTGATCATCTTTGTCGGTTCTGGCCGAGTCTTGTAGGAAACCTTGGCATTCTCCTTTACCCCCAAGTGTGAAGTGGTGCAGAGTTATGGTAAATAAATAAATGCAACAGCTTCTAAAGAATGGGATATATTATCTTACGACACACAGAAGGCGAAGTCAAGAGCACAGAAAGTGAAAACGGCTGACATTGCACATCACTCAAAAACTGACTTATACAGGATAAGTTTTTAACCAGTGCGCAAATTTTAACAAATTAAACTTAAACGGGTGATAATAACCATGCATTTTTTTTCATATATCTTAGTACTAGCTTCTGCCCGCGACTTCGTCCGCGTTAAATTTCTTGTTCCCCCGACCCTTCCCGTCGCATCGAAACGCCTACCCGTGCGATTTTCCCCGTTTTTGCAACATTTTTCATTACTGCTCAGCTCCTCTTAGTTATAGCGTGATGTTATATAGCCTATAGCCTTTCTCGATAAATAGGCTACTCAACACAAAAATAATTTTTCAATTCAGACCAGTAGTTCCTGAGATTAGCGCGTTCAATCAAACAAACAAACAAACTCTTCAGCTTTATAATATTATAGTATATTATAGTATAGATAAAAAAATTAAGTTATCGTTAACGAAAGCTGTTTATTTTGGAACTGGTTTTTATGGTAACTTGCGCGCGGTGGCGGCGAAGGTGAACGACTGAGCACAGCTACAAGCAGGTATTTACCAGCTGTTCGATCGGTTAAAATTCTAAGAAGTTTAAAGTACCTACGCCGGCGCGGCGGCGAAGGTGAACGACAAAGCGTAGCTACGCGTAGGTACTCTGCTGGTAGATATATAGATATCAGCTGTTCGGCCGGTCAAAATTCTAAGCAGTTCGAAGTACCTACGGTACCTACAGTTACTGACCTATTCCTATTGTCGATATCATATTAGGTACGAAATATGTAGGGTGTTCACAGTTTACCGATTTAAGGTCGGATAGAAATTAAAAAAAAAAGTATTGAAAAAATAGTTGAAATGTGTTTTATTACTGATACTGAACCAACAAAAAAAAATTGTGCACTGGTTAAAAAAAATCCTGTATATTTTACTTTTAACTGACATATACTGGCATCTTACTTTTTATTGTGGTCTATAAAAAGGTTATATAAAATATTTTCGAAGTAGCTATGCTACAAGTGTAGAAAATAATATCAGAAAAAAAAATATTAAAACAAAAACAAAAACTTAAACTGACGAAATAAGAAACTGAAAAGCAACAATAAACCTTTAATTCTAACTAAGCTCCTAAATTAATGAAAATTACAAATTTTGAGTCGGCCCCAAACAAACAAGTAAAAGCGCCAAGTAAGATAAAGGCAGCTTGATTGATCTGCAGCAATTCTTTTATGTTCATATAAACCGGCCACCATTTTGTAACAAACATTTAGCCCGAAAAACTGCTAAGCGCCCTCTTGTACAAAGTGGTTCTGGAAGGTTTATGGAAGGTATTGTTAGCTCTTCTTCTGAAGAGCTAACAATAGAGCTAATGGCACCAGGATGAGTTAAACGCTTGTATCTTTCATTATTTCAGCCGAAGGACTCCACTGGTAGACATAGGCCTCCCCCAAATTGGAAGGATTTGCCATAATCGCCAAGGTTGACAGGTGGGTTGGCGATCGCGGTATGGTGTCTCTTAATCGCCGCTTACGACACACATGGAGAGAAATAGGATGGTATTATTATTTACGTTCGGCAACAAACGGAACGACCTATACAAGATTATTTTTAGTATATGCGAAACCTGAATATAGTTTGTTCAGAATCAGTAACTGAATCGATTCCAATAATTTTTACACCATGTTATATTTTGTACCAAAAATATTTAATTACGCTTCCAAGTCGCGGGCCTTAGTGTTTTGTTTCGATTTTAAAATTATCATGTCTTTCTCGTACTCAAACGTCCATTACACGGAGATGGTACGTACACTAGCTGTTTGTGGTGATCTGCATATGTTTTTGCGTGGACAACCAGGTAACTTATCAAGCTTATAACTTTGTGATTATTAATGATACAGTTTTGAAATTTTTTTCATAGATTCTTTACATAAAAATACTAGACCCGTGTTTCGGGTTTCGCATAAACAAAAATTAATGTTGTATATGTACTCGTAACTTTACAGGTAGTGTAATTATTAAGATCTTCAAATTAGTTGACTTGATTACTGATAAATGCATACACTGACTGAACAGGGCCATCTGTGTAGTTCTTTCCTTAATAGACCATTTCAGACAGCTATCTACTCGTAGATGATATTCATGTGATCTGACAAAGATTTTATTTGAACTTTGTTTTGCTCTTTCCTCTTAGCTCATCTAATGTTTAAAATATCATTGATGTGTATTTTTTTTGTACAAAACTGCTTCATCATCATCATCATTTCAGCCAAAACGGCCACTGCTGGACATAGGGCTCTCCCAATTGCGGATTGGCGATCGCAGTATGGTGGTAAAATGCATACAGAACGCTGCTGCCCATTCTCTAGTAAGTCCCTTAGTCGCCCCTTACGACGCCCAGGGTATAAAACAGGATAGTGCTATTCTTTACATCTTTTTGTCATACTTTCTTATCCTGGCATCCGCTTATGAGCTAAACTGACTCTTAGTTCTTTTTCTGCATTCTAAATTCGTATTGGCATATAGTATGTTTCACAATTTTATGCCACTATCATTTAATTACTAAAAAAAATATGCCACAAAAGATGTATCTCTTCAGGGTAAATACTTTGGGACCACAGGTACCTGTTACCAAGTACCATTTGCACTTAGCAACCTTTACTTACGGAACCCTAAATAAAAACCATTTCAGAATAGAACGTGAGGGGTTCTTAACGATCCATTCACCAGCAAATAGTCTCAAAGAATTTTTATGATGCTCTTCATAAAAATTCCCGAGTAAAACTTGATGAAATTATAGTTTTAAGAAGTAATGCCTTTCATTTTAATGAAATATTACAGACATTTTAGTCTCTTAAATGTATTTTTTCAAATTGTAATTTACGTTATTTTTGATTGAGCTAATTAATTTACTTAACCCTTTTTAACCGACTTCAAAAAGGAGGAGGTTATCAATTCGGATGTTTATATATATTCTTTTATGTATGTTCGGCCATAACTCTGTCATATATAAACGGATTTGCAAAATTCTTTTTTTGTTCAAAAGAGGTTTATTCCGAAATGGTTCCATATAAGTTTCATATAGATCTGATGATGACTTCCGGAGACAGACACCGGAACTCTTTAAAAAATGACAGCAAATCAACCGCGATTTCTGCTATCGCATAAATATGCATTGTTTGTTTGGAATTAGTGCGGGGTAGATACTATAACTAAAAATTTTAAAATAAAAACTTTTTTACAAAAAAAAAAAAAACAACCGACTTCCTTAAAAACACTTCAAAGTGTTTTTAAAAAGACTTAAAATTTTTTGAAATACCAAATCGACTAATTTAACAAAGAGCGACTTTTTAAGTTCATACTGTTTCGTCGCATAAATATCAGATCATCATCATCATTTCAGCCAAAACACGTCCACTGCTGGACATAGACCTCCCACAAAAGGAGGGGTTTTGCCATAAATATCACAGTTAAGGTGAAATTCGGAAGGCGACTGCAACTGCAAACCGCAGCGACAACGCCGCGCAATCGCAATGCTAGACCGCAACGACACAACTGGATTCTATGTCACTCTATGAAAACGCTTCCGTAGATGGTGACATTGCTAACTGTTACCGCTGCAGTTTGCAGTTAAGTATAAGTATTTATTGGAAAAAAGACACATTACAATTTTGTGTTCGTTAATACTGCGTTGGTTTAGTAACGGCGTCGCTTATAGGTATTAGCGCCCACTCCAGGAGCGGATGACAACTGCACCTCTAGCCAAGTTGATAATCTGCAATCGTTAACGCTAGTCGAAAACTAATCAAATGTATGGGAATGAAATCATCTCAACGTTAAATCACGTGGTTAGAACAAACGAAAAGAAAATTCGTAGCCAAGTTCACATCGTTCAAAATAATAGAATGAATTGTTATCGTTTCTACAATGTCCAACGCTACAACCTTTGTTATAATGTCGTTTTTCTAAAAGTTTTGTAGAACGAGCGGCCGACTCAGGTGCCTCAACATGGCTATCAACTTATCGTTTTCTACAATTGCTGACACCGAGGCGTTACCGATTGGAGAACGGAATTCGACACGAAACGGTCGTTACTTGGCTAGGGGGGCTGAGTTCTATAATATCAATTTTGATTAAACTTATAGACACTAAACATACATATTTAAGTAATAAAACTATAACTAAACATTGAGTAAAAGTTGCAGCTGCCTTCGGAAGAACGCCTTTAGAAAGAAACCAGTTGTATTTTGTTTATTATTTATTGATATAGCGGCAATACAAATACACACTCTGTGAAAATTTCAACTGTCGACCTATTACACCGTATACATGCGATACAGCCACACACACAGCGATTAATCGCTGCAAATGCCTACTCGCCGCGCCGCGAGTATTCGTTGTATGTGACAGTCTATTCGCTACGAATAAATTCATTCGCCGCAAGCTAAATTCGCCGCGAGTTGAATTGAGCATGTTCAATTTTACTCTCGGCGAATGCGCATTCGCCGAGAGTATTCGCTGTGTGTGACAGGGTACTCACTGCGTATAGTCAGTCATTCCGAGCAGACGACTTTTTGAATTTGCGCACCAACAGACTGTCGAAATTCACGTGTAGAACTCGCTGTGTGTGACAGGCAGGCAGCGAATTGTCGCCGCGATCATTATTTGCAGCGAATGCACTCACAGCGAGTATTCGCTGTGTGTGACCGAGGCTTTAGTTATAGGGTTCTGTTGTCATCCATTGGGGACAGAACCCTACAAATTATATAGCATAAGCATGGCATAATCAGTTTATAATTTTCCCACAGCTGAGGCAGAGGCTGCCTCCCCGTAAGAGGGAGTGGGCCGTAGGGAGCGCGGTTTGGTAGATATCACATGTCTTCTAATTTTTGGTTCCATGACATGCCGGTTTCCGCCCGATGTTTCCTTCACCGTGAAAATTGATGTATAGTATGTACCATGCTAATACGTTTCAAATAATTATGGCGTGTCAAATTATTAGCATATTCTCTTATTCGTGTGAATTGGATCGATTAATTTTGCCATTATAACTGTGCCCTAGGAGAGAGAACATAAGTAATAACACTATGCGCGCGGCCAAAATATCCAAAATAAAATCTTTCTTTTTAAAAATATTTCTTCATTATTACCTAGCATACCTACTAAAACTTAACTTCAACAGCTATAAGTTTTAGGATATCTGCATATCAATAGATTTACAGAACCATGAAACCGACCCCATATCGTTGTGTAAACCATTATGAGAAACTTTCCAGTTCATTTAAAGATATCTTAAGCGTGAAGGCAAACAATGTCGCCCCGTAAACATTTCTTAGCCTTGGCCTATTAACTTTGTAAACGTGATGTATTGCCGCCTTAGCCGACATTATGCTTTTAACATCGGCGATGTGCTACTTCATACGTACCAAAAGTCTTTTTTTAGTAACACCAAAAGACTAGCGTATTTAGAAGTAAGATTTATTTTTCCTTTTTCCCATTCCTTTTCTTTTTTTCCCTTTGCCTTTCCTTTTTCCTTTCCCTTGCCTTTTTCCCTTTCTTTTTTCTTTCCTGTAACCTTTTTTTTGATCCTACTTATTCTGTGACTTCTTTAAGGAAGGAAGGATAGGAAGGAAGGAAGGAAGGATATAAGGAATGTTGGAGAGGCTATCTGCAGGGCTATTGCGTATAAGATAGCCCAAAGCTTTTGCCAAGGGTTTTTTCAGCGTTTCTATGTCTTTCTCTCTTTGAGAAAGAAATAGGAACTCTGGAAAAACCGTAGATGTACAGACGCCACCAGGTCAAGCTACCCGAAACTGTCAATTTTTCCCAATGAACCTTGAACGTAATGCTCTAGAAATAAAGTCGAAAATCTATCAAAGAAATCTGACAGATTGTAGTAGCTTGATGTGTTGGCGTCTGTACTAATAGCATACAGTTAAATTGGTGAAATTGGTCCTAAATCGCTGACAGATTGTACAAAAAGATGCATATCTGCTTAGACCCGGAACAAGGTAATTTACTAACGGCTTAATCTGCGGCACATGTGAGACTCGTTTCGTAAACTCTATTTGGTAATTAGATTCTCAAAGACTTGGTTCATGCTTGTTTGGGTTTTCGCTTTAAATAACATGAACATTTTGAATAAACGTTATTATTTTGAACCGAATAATAGAACAGGAAGGAAGGAACTCGAAAATAAGAAATAACAGATTGTGTACGAAATTAATTTATGTGGTTTGTTGTGATAAAAATTCATTTCGGATGTTTAAAGTGTAATACTCATAATATTCATTTCACTCATCATCACATCCTCACTTCAACCGGAAACGTCCACTACTGTTCTCAAGCCTCCCTCAAAGGGAAGGTGTTGCCATATTCGCCATGCCTGCAAGCGGATTGGCGATCGTAGTAAGTTGGTAAGATACATAGAGAACGCTGCTGCCCATTCTCTAGTAAGTCTCTTAGTCGCTTTCTACGACACCCACAGGAACGAATGGGATTGTGCAATTCTTTACATTCTGCAACACACGTAACAATTATTACTACCTATTCATTTCATTTACAAAAAATATACATACAGAGGTATATTTAAAAGCTTCGCTATCTCTAATAAACTCGGCTGAAATACCTTTTTCCACCTTAGTCAGCAGATTAGAAGTTGCACACGGCTGCAATGGTTTCAACAATCTTTGCACAGCAGGCTTAGGAAGCTCTTAATGGTTTCGCGCTGAATTTCAGTCCATATTTTATTTTAAACGTAGGTAGGAAATCTTTATGTAGTCTTGTTTAGACAACTAAACAAGAAGGGCGGGCGTTTCGGGGGACTATCTTATGTACCTTTGACGTTCAAAAAATGCTGGCTCTTGGCCTAATTTGAATAAATAATTTTTTCATTTAAACAGGCAGCTGTGCAGCTGCGGAGTTTGTTAAGTCACTTCTTCGTCCCAGCTAAAGCACTAGGAAGTGGTGAAGTGCGGGCGTGCCGGGGGACTATCTTATGTAATTTTGAGTTTCGAAATAAATGCTGTCTGTTCCTCAGCCTAATTTGAAAAATGACCTTTCGATTTTGATTTTTTATTGTTCCTATCGAGGAATAAATACAGAGAAAATTTGAAAATCAATATTGTGTGCTACAATTCGTGGCCTTATTACTAAAATACGTCTGAAACCATTGGATGGACAATAACTTAGAATGCTAAAACCATCATTGCATTCACACGCCAATCAAAATTGAGCCGCACCCACATAAACGCTCCAATCCAATTTTTCCTGCTTCAAGGGTCTGAATAAGAAAATTTCTTAGAAAATCGCATTCTTGTAGGTTTTACAAAATATTGTTACATTTATATTAATTTACCAGGTAGCAAGAATACTCGATCTCGGATAGTTTATAAACTATCCAAGATCGAGTATTGTTTTGTATCTCCAAAAGAACTAACAAACAAAGAAATACATCTAGTATGGAAAAGATACTAATCCCTCAAGGAGCTTATGAAAAATGAACAGGTTAGAGTTTTACTCAAAGCTAAGAGGAAAATAATTGATTCAATTAGTTTGTTACCGACGCATGGATGCCAACCATAGAGCGTAACCAACCTTAATATACGCATACTAGAAACCTGCCTACACAGCATATAACGGAGCATACTCACCATTAAAATAAAACGAGAAACCAAACTAAAATTACTGTTGTTACTTACTGAATTAAGACACTCAAATGGAGGTGGGCAGACCATATGGTTCGGAGTGAAAAGGATAATAAGTGTTATCAAGACAATATAAAGAAAGAAATAGACCGCGTCGTAGATGAGAGAACACCGATATCTATGAAAGGAAAAGGAACGTACTACTTGCATGAGACAATGAACCATATACAGTAGGAAGCTCTAGGAAAGCTAGAGCGTCCCATTGTATATAGATAGTTCTGCACAGCCTATCCTGGAAAGTAAGACAATCAGTTACCTATGTCAAATAATTAAATGGAAACATTTTGTAATATGTTAAGTAAAAGATTGTTAAATAAAGGCTATTAATAAAATGAGGTAGCAAAACTTAAAACATTATGGTTTCGCTCTTGATAATGCGAGCGGTACAAATATTTGTTGCACTAGTCAAAGGATCTTAATTGTATACAATTCCTGCCAGCACGTTGGATATACTTGAAAATGTTTGTACAATTTATTGCCAACGAGATTACATTTTCATTTCTCGAGAAAAGTAAACGCGATGTTTTAAATAGGAACTAACAAACTGATACGCGCAAAGCTCAGAAAAGGAAACCTTGCTTTTCTTGCGTATCTTTTCGTACGTTTCGCAAAGCAAATTAAGTAATCTAAGTCTTTATTATGTTCAAGTTTAACATTAATGTTTTATAGTCAAATCTTCCAGGATAAATTCTCTTAACTATAGTGAAAACCACATCAAAATTCGTTGCGTAACTTAGAAGAACAACACACACAGACATAAATGGAAAGTATTTGATGCTATTTTATTTCATTTTATTTTTTACTATACTTTTTGGCATTAATACGAAAAGAAGAAGACACATATATTTTCTTCTTTGCGTAAGAAGAAAGTATATATATTAGGTATTTATATTTACCTATGAAATTGCCGTTCTGCAGTACTGGCCATTTCAAATCAAAATAATTTTTGTTTGTCTAAGAATTCTAATTTCAAATTAATTTTATTTTAAAAACATGGAATTCTTTTTCCATAAGTAGTCATTTGTTTATTGATTAGTGTTACATTTTCATCGCATTTCAATCTTTTTCGTCATCATAGATACGTTAAAAATTCGAGTAATTATCGAATATGAGTAAGGTACAGTCGCCAAATTTCGTCCCCGACCCTGATTTCGTCCCCATCGGTTTCTTTTTTTCTAAATAACTGTATCTAGTGTTTTTGCATCGAAACAAAAGTTAGTTGAGTCAGTGGGAATATTGATTTGTTTGGGTTATTGAAATGAAATTTTGGACAAAATTTGTTGACATCGCTTAAATCTCAACTGATTTAATTTCATTTACGTTATGGCATTTGTTTTTTGTTGAATGGAGGTTATTAACACAACTGTCAAATTCGCAATATCGTCCCCTGACGTGAGCCTTATTTCGTCCCCGGGACGATATTTATCACTTTGTCATTCGTCACTTGTGAATTTTCTGTAACTACTTGAATATTTATTTATTTTATTTTTGATGAGAAAAACTTTTTATGCCCAAGAAATAGAAATTGAATGAAAAATCATCCAGAAAGAGTCGTTACTCACTACCAATTTGGAGAAATATTTGGGAAAGCTTATGCAAAAGCATGCAAAATTGACACGGCAGTAAATGGCTTCCGTAAAACAGGAATATTTCCACTCACTGAAAACATTTTCTTTGACTCACCAAATGCTCCTCTCTCAACTGATGCAAATAGTACGAAATCTTTCAATGATGTGTCTGTCAATCTTTCATTATCTTTGGAATCCACAAGGTCAAGACAAAGAACAACACCTATGTACATTACGAGGGCCAAGCAACTCTTCATCCCCGTAAGTAGGAAAAAACGGCTAAAAATGTAAAGAAAAATACAACACAAAGCCACAAAAAGAAAACCAAACAGCATCGAATCAATCTACCTTCTGATGATTCCACGCCTGATGATGATCTAATTTTAAGTCTGTACTGGCGAAGAAGATAGTGACAGTGATGACGCTGAATGCCCAGTTTATCATAAAAGTTATTCACAAGATAAAAAAGGAGAGAAATAGATAAGATGCACTAAATGTTTCCAATGGATTGTGGACCTAATTTTTCCTGTGCAATTTGTTAGGAGAATTAAAATTACTCAAACCATACCATTGATTAGTAAAAGTCAGATCAAATGTCTATGATTACTAATATTTATGGTTAAAAATACAATTTAAGTTTACGTACTTTGTGATCTCAATATTGTCCCCGGGACGAAATTAGGTGCCAAAAAATATTTTTACAGAATTTCTACTTTTTGGGTTAAGCTATTATTGTAGAAGAAGTAATAACGTTAACGGGTTTTTGATTATTCAAAATAATAAAGGAATATTCTACCTAAACTAAAACGTTTTATATATTACTTTACTCGTGATATTTTACCAATTTTTTTTTGTTTTACAAAAAGGGGACGTTATTTGGCGACTGTACCTTACCGTCGTGGCAGCAACGCGGCACAAGCGGCACGCAACATCAACGACGTTTACGGAGCTAACACTACAAACCAACGCACCACCTGTTATTGGTTTGCTCGCTTTTGTTCTGGAAATTTCGACCTGAAAAATGAACCTCGCGGTCGTCCGAAGACTTTGGTCGACAATGACGAATTAAAGGCTATTGTGGAAGCTGATGATACACAATCTACGGCTGAATTAGCAGCAGCTTTCGACGTTAGCGTCAAAACAATATTGGTCCATTTGCGTTCAAATTGGCAAGGTAAAAAAGCTTGACAAATGGGTGCCCCACGAACTCAATGATCGCCAGCGTGAAGTACGCGTCGAGACGCGCCTTGCACTGCTCAACAGACACACAAATGAAGGAATTTTGAAACGCATTGTTACCTGCGATGAAAAATGGATTCTGTTTGATAACCGCAAGCGCTCAGCAAGTTGGTTGGATCCTGGTTCAGCACCTAAACAATGCCCTAAACGAAAACTTACCCCTAGAAAAGTGATGGTCACTGTTTGGTGGTCTAGCGCCGGTGTGATTCATCACAGCTTCTTACCAAACGGGGTGAGCATTACTGCAGATGTGTACTGTGAAGAACTGAACTCAATGATGGAGAAGCTGGCACATCTCCAACCAGCATTGGTCAATCGCTCGTCTCCGCTGCTCCTGCATGACAACGCGCGACCTCATACTGCACAGCAGACGGTCTCCAAGTTGCAAGAACTGGGGTTGGAAGCTCTCTGTCATCCGCCCAACTCACCAGACCTTGCGCCTACAGACTACTACTTTTTCCAGAATTTGGATAACTTCTTGGCGGGAAAAAAATTCAATACCCGAGAGGCAGTACAAAATGCCTTTGAAGAATTTGTTGCCTCCCGTCCAGCTGATTTTTTTAAGAAGGGCATCAATAATCTGCCACTGCGTTGGCAAAGATGCATTGATTGCATGGGTGATTATTTCGATTAATACAAATAAAAAATACATGAAAAAAATTCGTTTCATTTTTTTCATACAAAACGGCATTTTCATAGGTAAAGACCTATTATCTTCTTCTTTGCGTCTTGATGGCAAAAAGTGCAAACAACTTGGTCCAAAATTCAGCTGTGGGAACTCCGTCTACTGACGAGGTCATAAGATCATAAAATGCATAGATGACACGGCTTGCAATACAATGACTGAGTTTTGCAGATAATCGGCAATAATCTGTTCAACAAACCGGTCGAAAATAAATCATCAACATTCTTTAGGTAGGTTACTCCACAGTAATCAAAGCAAGAAATTGGACCAAGACGTAAGATTGATTTTCACCTAACAGATCTGATTTCTATCAGTGATATATCAAAGGATAGGTATCATTATTCAGCTACTTTTTATCTGTGACAAATTCCTCCCGACTACAGTCGGCAGTTGCCGGATAGTAGTATATCTAATCAATCACCCACAAAAAGCGGCCGTCTACGTCCGGCATAATGCGATCTTAGTGGTGCTCTATGTTCAGCGGTGAATGTCTAAGTGCCAATTTAACCAATGAAACCCGAAATGAAAGCGATCAGCACATCTATGTAATCTGCGTTTTAGAACTGTTAGTGTCAATATTCCACGGCAGTGATGACACTGAGAGCTCTTGAACCAAGTTCAGATATGCTAATCGCGTTCAGTTCCATTGGTGAAATTGGCACTTAGTACCTATGTACCTCTTTAACTCAGCTAATGAATACGTAAGTTCACAATAAATTGCTCAAAAGCCTGGCAGCATTACCACGTTGTATGGCAAATCTGATTAATAAATATATAATATAAACTTGCGGAATCAAATTAAGAAGTTAATCATGAAAGAAGTTCTTAATTAGGTGTTTCATCAATGATACTGAACGCAATCAGAGGGGCAATTCTTATATTTTTAAGAACGTTCGCAGACTGATCTCAGTCTCAATTTGTCATAAATACTTCGAGTTCATCATATTTTTGTCAATTTATTGACATTTGGTTCTCACCGAGATGAGATTGCGACTAGATTTGGAACGTTTTTAACTATGAGAATAGGCCTTCTGCACTTTCAAATCCCGTACAAGAGCAAACATTCCACAACAATGATGACACTGGCAGCTCTTGAACGCAGTTCAAATGTACCGATCGCGTTGAGTTTCATTCGTGAAATTCGCCCTAAAACCTGATAAATAATGTTGATGACGATAATGCTATCATCGAACATGAAGATAATGTTACTCATTCAATTGATAATATCGTGTGTAGCCTCTTACGACATTCAGTTTCAAAGATACGACTGACTATTCTTAGCTGGAAACCAGACAGCTTATAATACATTTAAGTAGTGTATCTTAAAACAATCCAGCTATATCGATAGTATCGTGCATTATCCCCGATTTATTATATTTACTTGGTGTTTTGACTTTCTTTAGATAACACAACTGATTAAACACGACTGTAAATCATTATTCTTAGTATTTATTTTATGTTGATTTGTAAAATATTAACTGCAGAGTACTTGCACGTGGATTTCATTTTTAGTACATAAATTAAGGATTTTGTGAAGTGTTCTAAAGATAGGTTTCATAATCATAGTCTTGATTGGTAAATAGGTATTTCTTAATCAAGAATTAGTAGCAGTAATTTGATACTTTATCTGAATCGTCATTCGTACTTACAATAGCTCGTCATACTTTTATAGACCTATACAAAATACTGACGCCGTTTTCCCCTGGGGGTGGGCAGTAACTTCAAAGTGCTATATGCTATGACCCCTATACTTCACTTAAGAATATGATGTTGTTATTTTAAGATATGTTAACTTCACCCCAAATACAGGCACGTCCAAGTGCAACTTTTCATCATTTATTTCGACCCCTAATATTGAGGGTTGAGGAACATAATCCGCTATTATTCGCCATTATTGTGCTCGTATTCAAATGCAGCCGTAAACACGAATCTTTTTCCTATGTCATCAAGTGGGTAGTATCATACAGACAGTTTTCTATCCTGCTTATGGCATGTTTAAAGAAAACATTCAGAAATCTGTGATAATATTTAAATTTACTCAAAACTATTTCTATCCGCATTTCTCATAAGTTCCTCTCATATAGAATTCTCTTAATGAATTTCGACTATTGAAACGTAAACAATATTAAATGTAGAAACAATTACATAAACATAAGTAAAGATTATATCAAAACAATCACAACTTACGTTTATCGAAGCAATAATCCACTTTTAACAACACACTCTCACTTTACACACCAATACACTAAACAAAACACTTAAAAATCATCCTGAGAAACATTCAATACGAAGAACTTAGTACATTATAACTTTTCGCGATGTTTTCGATTTTTCGCTAGCGCGACGCGACCTCCCTCACCGTGTGCGCAAACCGTACTGAGCTGAAATTATCGAAAACATAGGCAGAGATAACTCTTGTTACCGCAAAACATTTTAATCACAGTTCGAACAAATAGTGTAAGTACTGAATTGTGGGAAAGCCCTTCTAATAACAGTACTTCTGAATTTATCCAGATTATCTATCAGAAAAATTTGAAAGTAATTAAAAGTTCAGTACCTATTACAAGTAATGTTTGCATATTCGACTCATTAGCTTTTAGCTTGTTGGTTTTGTGGATGATGTTTTGATCGATCCGAGGTGTGCCGAAAAGGTATCCTTGGTTATGAGAGACTCGAAAGCTTATGAAGCTCGAAAAGGCTTGTAAGGAAGGACCTTAGTTATACTCTCAATGCCTATTGACTCGAATAAATCTTTATTAGTGGTTGTAATAGCAATCATTTTATTCGGTTTAAATAGGGTTTTGATTATGTAGATTCTTTTATATTTTGTGAACTTGAGAAAGTTGCAGGCCTTGTAGACCGTGGATTTGTAGACAATTTTATCATACCTTATTGTTTTTAAAAGATTAACCGTAAAGTTTCTTGCCGGGTAATCCCCATAGGAAACGACCAGTTGGAACAAATTCAAATGCTGACGATTCATAGTGCCCATGTAGATTTATGTGAAATAAAATATAAAAATATTATGCAAGTTATCTACTAGCACCATCAAATAGAAAAAATCCAGTAAAAAAAGTTTTTACGAATTAGGTAAATATTTCAATAAATTTTGGGGTTCCCTATACTTAGAACTGAAACTCAAAAAAAAATTTCGGTTACGTGTTACCATACGTGTGCCAACCAGGACATGCTTAGTAAAATCGACCAATTGGAAAAGCAGGCTCTCAAAGACAAAGATTATATTACGGTTTTAGAGAACAAAATCGAAGATATGCAAATGTCAAATCGGAAACCGAATTTCCAGTTAAAAAACGTGCCTAAGATAAGTGGAGAAACGAAAGAAGACCTGGTTGGGATGGTACTATGTCTGGCTAAAACTGTTGAATGTAAGATTGAGAAAAGTGACATCAAAGACGTTTACAGAGTGGGTAGCAAGAAGGGAGAACTAAATAGCCCCATCATTGTAGAAACGTCCTCAACACTTTTGAAAACTGAACTGCTCAAGATGTGTAAGTCTTTTAATACTAGATTCCAAAGCAAGCTTGCCGCTAAACATCTTGGATGCCGCTCGAATACGGATGCTCCCATCTTTGTGTCGGAACAGCTTACTGCGAAAGGCTCTCGTTTGCACTTTCTAGCGCGGGATCTAGTCAAGGCTAAGAAATTTAAATTTTGTTGGACAGCTTACGGCAAAGTATATTTGAAAAAAGATGAAACATCGCAAAGAATAACGGTTAAGTCTGAAGCGCAGATCCACCAGCTTATACAAGGAACCTGACTAGACCGAAAACTTGCACTACACGTATATGTTTACCCTACCATTATGCTTACTCAACACGGTCTCATATGTTTATCATTTTATTTTGTCTTGTTTCAAATTACGTTTGTGTTTACTTCCTTTGTTATAAATAATTGTACAACTACACTTACACTCACTCCTATGCATACTTTTCTATACACAACCACCGAAAACTACTCTCAAGCATACACTCTCACATACTTTGTAACCTATCAGCCAGCATATTGTTATTTTCTTACTTCACGGACATTAGAATTGCGTTGCCGAATCTATATAAAAATTGTATTCAAATATACCTCGTTGCTCACCCTCGTACCCGTCAATCTTAAATTTAATGGATAGCTCGCTTCAGACTCTAAACGAAATAGACAATTCAAATATAGCTCAGGCTTTTCAATGTGATATTGAAGACCTGTCTAAACACATACCTGTGCAAAAGAAAGACTGCAAAATATTCTGCCAAAATATACGAAGCATTTACAGTAACATAGATGATTTACTGCTGACTCTGTCTACCTTGAAGTTTGAGCCGGATATCCTAATTCTTACTGAATGTCAACTTAACTCTAATAAACCTATTCCTTATATTCCGAATTTCTCTGCGTTCCAAACTACAAATCACATAAATAAAAATGACGGAGTAGTTGTGTATGTCACTAATAATGTTGCAGTTAACGTCAGAGAAATTAAATTGAATCATACCTCAGCTTTAGAAATTAGAGTTAATGATAATAATAATATTATACTGGGGGTATATCGATCGCCATCAAATCACAATGCAGATATTTTTATTAACTCGCTCGATACTTATCTGAACTCCATAAAATCCTGCAACTGTATTACGTTAGCTGGGGATATAAATATAAATCTCACTCCAACAATTTCTGAACGGGCTCAGGAACGCAATAATAGGCAAAATTATTCTGCAATGTTAACTATGCATGGACTGCTAGCAGGACACACTTATCCTACTAGATTAAACAATTGTCTCGACCACTTCATGATAAAACTGAATAAGGAAAAATTATCTGCTCACATTGCTGTCTTAAATACATCTGTTACTGACCACTCTCTATTATTTTTAAATATATCTAAAATCAAGCTAAAAAATAAAATTCAGAAGACAAAAATAAGTACCGACTTCAATATGGCTCTTAAATCGTTATTAAACAAAAATCTTGGCGAACTCTTGTATTCTAATGACCCTGATCTGGTGGTAGAAGTATTGATTGGAAAAATTTCGGAATCTTTGCAAGAAAATACCATTACAACTTCTATACCTAAAACAAAGCGAACCATAAAACCTTGGATAACCCCCGGCATTTTAAAATGTATCAGAAATAGAAATAATATGCAAAAGAAATTAAAGAATGACCCTTATGATGATATATTAAAAATTACTTACAAAAGATATAGAAACTATTGTAATAAATTAATTAAAAAACTAAAGCGCCAGTACGAGAGCGCACAATTGGCAAACTCTACCAAAGACAGTAAAAGACTTTGGTCAAATATTAAAAACATTACGCATATGAAGCAAGCTAACGCAGACAACACTAAACTTCTTGAAGAAAAGTCATCGCCAATTGACGCGGTCAATTATGCAAATGAATACTTCGCAGGAATTGGCAAACAACTTGCAGAAAAAATCTTGCCGTACACTAGATCGGATTCTGTCGCTAACTTAGGAGCAGATAATACTCAACTGACATCACTTGTTCTCTTGGATACAGATATAGACGAAGTGCACTGTGTACTCATGAATTTAAAGTCAAGTAGTGCTCCAGGCTGGGACAACATCCCCACAATTTTTCTCAAGTTAGCTAAACACGAAATTCTCCCAATTATTGTTCATCTTGCGAACCTTTGCTTTAGTAAAGGTATTTTCCCTAAGCTCCTAAAACAATCTATAATAACGCCTGTGTACAAGAGTGGACCTAGAGATGATGTTAGTAACTTCAGACCTATATCAGTGTTACCTGCCTTATCTAAAATATTAGAGAAACTCTTAAACAAACGATTAATTGACTTCCTAAATAAATATGTAATATTGTCTGATGCACAGTATGGATTTAGACAGGGCAAATCGACTGAAGATGCAGTAACGGCTATAACATCTCTCATTACTGAAAACCTTGATCGGGGAAAGAAGTGCCTCTCAGTTTTTCTGGATTTAAAAAAGGCGTTTGATACAGTGTCCATTCCCATTCTTGTACGAAAATTGGAAAACATAGGAATAAGGGGCACACCTCTTGAATTATTTAAAAGTTATCTTTCACAACGAACGCAAAAGGTCAGAATTGGACAATATACAAGCAGGGAGTCTAATATCACCTTCGGTGTACCACAGGGAAGTGTTCTCGGGCCCACATTGTTTCTAATCTACATCAACGACCTATGTGCATTGGAGGCAGGTGGTGCTCGGGTATTTTCTTATGCCGACGACACTGCGCTGGTCTTTATCGGTGATAGTTGGGCCTCTGTGCAGAAAGATGCAGAAGTCGGTTTATCTAAAGTTGCCTCCTGGTTAAGAACTAACCTCCTTTCGCTTAATAGCCAGAAGACTATCTTCATGTGTTTTTCTTTAAGTGGTAAAACCCAGCCTGATACTAACTTCACTTTAAAAATACACCAATGTCATAATATCCAAGACGCTAACTGTGCTTGTCCGACTAT
Source organism: Aporophyla lueneburgensis (assembly GCA_932294355.1). Classification (NCBI taxonomy): domain Eukaryota; kingdom Metazoa; phylum Arthropoda; class Insecta; order Lepidoptera; family Noctuidae; genus Aporophyla; species Aporophyla lueneburgensis. Next base: position 6,050,787 of record OW028758.1, on the reverse strand, counting down.
TGAGAAGGTTGAGAAAACTAAGTATCTCGGTATTATACTTGATCAGCGACTCTCTTGGCATTATCACGTTACATTGGTTAGTGAACGTCTGAGAAAACTGATCTGGATTTTCAAAATACTAAGGCATGTTGCGTCAGCGAAGCTCGTACAACAAATATACATAGCTCTTGCCCAAAGCGTTCTAACCTATTGTATTCCTATATGGGGGGGTGCCACCAAAACGAAATTCTTAGACGTGGAAAGATCACAGCGTGCCCTTCTCAAAACGATTTACTTCAAATCGTACCGTTTTTCTACACACGAGCTTTACAAACTGTGTGACCTTTTAACTGTAAGAAAATTATATGTTCTGATGTCCACCTTAAAACGGCATAAAACAACCGTGTTTGACCCTAGTACTCTCAGAAAAAGAAGAAATCACGGGGGGGTAGCTGGGATCAGAGTTCGTACTGCGTTCGCAAGGCGGCAATACGTTGCCCAAACTACTCTTCTTTATAACACCATATGCAAAAAAATTCCAATCTACCATAAAACAAATTATGCTTTTCGTAAAACCCTGACTGCATGGCTAAAGACCCTTAACTATGAAGAAACTGAGGCACTTCTGAATCCGATTACTTAATATTTAACATAATGATAGTAAAATTATAAAATGCTTTCGTGGACTCATTATTATTATACAGTTACCTACCACATACTTCACACTAATAATATGTATTTGGTTTCCCTTTCTCTCTTACTCAATCACACACAAACATCCTCATACACACATACACGCACATGCGCGCACACGCGCGCACATACACTCACACACACACACACCCTCACACACGCACACACACACTACTCACTCGTATATAGTGTACCTTTTTAATTATTTTTTAATTTATGTAATCTTAGTTTTGTTATTGTACCAACTTTATAATAATTTTGTTGAATTAACAGGCTTTGTATGTTGTTCACATAAATATGGAAGAGGGAGGTCTTCTGCTACAGGTATCTCCATACTTAAAAGGAGGCCACTACAACTTATTTGTTAAAAACCTGTTGATTATGAAATAAATGAATGTTGAATGTTGTGTGGGGTATCTATGAATAGGTCTTCAAAAATGATATTGAGTAAGGACCAACCGAAGGTTCGGTTTCGGTTTCGGTTTCGGCTAGTTTCGGCCAAAAAATCTAGTTTCGGCCACAGTTTCGGTTTCGGCCAATAATTGGCCGAACTTTCGGCCCCGCCGAAACTAGGTGTTCGTGAATTGTCGCGCATCATTCAACTACTTTCGAGTGAGTGAACGTGATTGCCAGTTGAGTTCGCTAGCCGGTACAATCGTTATGATTTGAGGTTATGTGGTTTTTCTCGCTTACACTTTATTAGGTAAGTATTTGTTTTAACTTATGATTAATGATGATGTATTTTTATGGCATTCATTAGAGTCTTGTCCTACAGTGGAAAATAAATAGGTTGTAAGTTTTAATAGAATAGAATTCATTAGATATTTTACTTGGTTCTGTGGAGTTATTCCCTAGAACTTATACAATATGAATATATGTAGAAATTAATGTAACACTTAAAAGATGTGTGAAGATACCTGTGATGTTTGATTCGAACATTACTATATTTTTTTGAAATTATTGTTCGATTACATTTTGTACCCGTATTCAAACCGTCCCGTACATCCCATACACAACTACCTCCGGTGATTTAACTATTACCGTGAATAACCTTCAGCACTATTAATTATGTCGCCCTTTAGTACGCGATGTGCTTAGTCAATTCGGATGCGTAGTACAGTAGTACGTGAAAGTTTTCTAGTTAAACTTCATTGTTTACTTGAATTAACTTTCCTATTAATAATGACTGCCATAAGTATGTTAACCTTACCAGCTTTTATTGTATTTTCATCTGCGAGATATCTTTCAGGTTAAAAATGTCACAAAAAGAAAAGCATCCTATTTGGCAATTTTTTGAAAAAAGCATTATCATTGGGAAGTCACGAAACGAAAAAAAAACTTTACACGGAGTTAAAAAAACATTTATCAAAATTTCATGACGCGGAACACAGATAGGTCTTAAAACGACAAACAGAGGAAGATGAGTTGAAAAACGTAGCCAAATTAAAGCGATCAGGCTCGAACATTGGAACTATTGGACACTGATCGACCGAATCATGTGCAGTCAACGATCCAAGGCTTGACCTCTAAATTTAAAATTGTACAATGGCCTGATGATCATGAAATTACAAAAAGGATTGACAAAGCAATAATGGACCTAATAATTGTAGACATGGTGCCATATGCTTTAGTGGAAGGCGAAGCATAACATAAATAAAGAACTATTTTTGTTACATACTTTAATTCTTGATATTAAATATTTTTACACGTGTTAACTGTCTTATATGCGTAAAACACAAAAGATTTAACATGCTTTAAAAATTCAAATAAGTTTCGGTTTCGGCCGAAACTGGGACTAAGACCGAAGGTTCGGTTTCGGTTTCGGTTTCGGCTGAAAATCTTGTTTCGGTCGGACACTAGTAATTATGCTTTATTCAAACCAAAAAAACGCGATAAAATTGCGAATAAATCGTAAAAATTGCGATAAGACTTATTTTTTTTTACTAATTAATGTTATTAAAAATCAATATTCTTGTACTAAATGTAACAACTAGATTATATTTCTGTTGTTTTGTGTATTTTTGCTACTCAAATTTCTACATATTAATGATAGAAATAGGAGTCTGAAATTGACCCTGCGCTGATTTTTAAGAAAACTAGTTGTGGGAGATTAATTACTACAAAGTAAACAAATAAGTTTTTGTAAATGTGCTACTAAAAGTGACAAAACAAAAGATTGATCTATGTTTTACATGTATTAGTCAATGCCAGAGTATTTATAATGATGAGATGAGAGGTAAATAAGGTGACTAAAATCTTAGATATTCGCGCAAAAATGTAAAATGGCTCTTAACAGGCGGGTTGGCAATCGCAGTGTGATGTTTAAAAACATAGAGAACGCTGCTGCCCATTATCTAGTAAGCCCCTTAGTCGCCTTTTACGACACCCACCGGAAGAAATGGAGTGATGCTATAATTTTTGTTCGGCACCGCACGGATCCTGTCAGTAGATACTTACCTATAACTTAAGAACACGGCTTTTCAAAGCCATAAGGGGCCGTCCATTATTCACGTGATATTTTTTTTGGCATTTTTAACCCGCCCCCCCTCTCCCTCAATTTCACGTGTATTTTTTAGTACCTATAAAGAAACTAATTTTTTTTTATATTTATAAAGTTCACTACAAGCCACTCGATTTTGTACGCGTTTGCCGAAAAAATAAATACACGTGAAATATATCACGTGTATTTATTTATACTACTACACCCCCCCCCCCTCTTGTGATATTTCGTGATTTTTTATAGGTCAATTAATCACGTGAACCTCGAAGGCGGGAGCCCTTCGAGGTTCACGTGATTAATTGACCGCCCCTAATGTTCTGAAATATAAAATAGTTGTAACTTTTACCTGCGGATAGAATGGTTATTTCTATGACTAGTTTTATGATGCGTGACGTCGTTTCACAGTCCAGTATATGGCTCTGACTGTCAAGCATTATTTATTACTTACGATGTGTACACGCTACCGAAAAAGAAAATTTGTTTATTCTGCACAAACAAAACGCACATTACGAGAAAAAAAAAGATACGTAAAATACACACATACAACGTATCCAAAAGCCCCTATTTAAGTCAATAAAAAAAAGTTTAACAATATTGTCAACCGCTGGTTGATGTCAGGGCTAGTGACCAAAGACAATACAAACAGACGTTACGACACTGGCAATTACATTAGGGGTTTTTTTTTCTGGATTGGAAATCATCAAATGACTTCTCCCGCTCTGAGCGGAGCGGGAGGGCATGTTTTACTGACTAAAACCCACCCGTGTTCCTTCAGTTGCCCATGTGCCAGGGTCACGGCATCTCTTTCGAACAATCACGCGATCCCGGCAGGCATGGGTCCTAGCAGACCCCTTCAGCGCTGCTGACATCTCTTTGAGGCGCGCGTGGAACACTACGCGCCGTCGACCCGAGCTTGGTCCTTACCGGCCGGCGAGCTACCCATTGCTCGCCACCCGCAAGCTTGCGCCTACGGTAGCCGGGAGTCCGCTATGGACTCCCGACGCCCGGGGCGTCTCCTCCTGCGGCGGCTAGGGACGTGAGGGCGCAGAGACTGCCACTACCTCACGCGCCCCGCCTCCTACATTAGGGGTTAAAGTATGAAATCGCCGATTTGTACTAGTTTTTTCCCAGATGTACCTAATTATTTACATAATTAGCCTATATCGTTCCCACTGCTGGGACACGGGCCACCTCTCGGTGGAGTGGGCCGTAATCTACCACGCGGGCCCAATGTGGGTTGGTAGATGTTACATGTCTTCGAATTTTTTTTTGGTTCTAGGACATGCCGGTTTCCTTACGATGTTTTCCTTCACCGTTTTGAAAGCAGTGGTGTTGAAATTATTTACACAAAGTAAGGTGCCTGCCTGGGTTCGAACTCACGACCTACTGCTCGTAAGTCGAGGCTGATACCACTGGGCCACCACTGCTCTCCCTAATTATTTATTTAATCAAAATGTTTACCCTCAATAACTACACATTGCTGCCATCTAACCGAAAGTTTATATATGCTTTTGCGATAGAACTCTGCAGATCTAGATTCGAAAAACAGTATGAAAGCATTTTGTACTGCCTCTTGGGAAGAAAATTTTTACAACGTAAATTTTTCCAATTATCTACATGCAATAAATTTTCTTCTAATAATAACAATCAAAACAAAAACAAAATACCGATTGCAGAGTGTAGTAATTACTAACCAAGGGGATTTTCACTTCATTTTCAACAACAGAAATCAGAATAAAATATTCAAGAATCATTTATCGTGCCTATTAATAAAGTCAAAAGTTAAATTGGCAACAATTTTAACTTCGATAACTTCAGAAAACTCAAGATGATACTAAGAACCAATTAATTTTACAAAGAACGTTGATAAATTAACTCAACTTATTGAAGGATCCGAGAATTTCAAGCAAACAAAATTTACATACATAACATCACGCCTTGTTTCCCCGAAGGGTTGGGCAGAGGTGTACCTATAGGTGTACAAAATTTAATGATGAACTTTTATAGAAAGCAAAGACTCCGGAAACTTTGATATTTGTATATTTACAGAACGCACAGAGCGTTCTGTAAATACACAAGTATCAAAGTTTATATCGAAATTAATTGACTTTTATCATCATTTGCCTTGCCTTTGCCCAGCTATGTTGGCGTCTCCTTCAAGTCTAACCGGATACAACTGAATATCAGTATTTGAAATGGAGTTTTTTTTTTTTTTTTGGAACGGCTTCTAGTTCTTTATTGAAGGCCGTGTGTTGACGCTTTACTTCGTGTAATTTATTTCACCACCATTGCCCTCAAAACTAACCAACATATGACATCACCCAAACCGCACTGGGCCCGCGTGGTAGAATAAGGTCCACGCTCTCTCACTGAGAGGAGACCTTTTTAGGGTTCCGTTGTCAAATGACAAAAAACGGAACACTATTAGATTCGTCATGTCTGTCTGTCTGTCCGTCCGTATGTCACAGTCACTTTTTTCCGAAACTATAAGAGCTATGCTGTTGAAACTTGGTAAGTAGATGTATTCTGTGAACCGCATTAAGATTTTTACACTAAAATAGAAAAAAAATATTAAATTTTGGGGTTCCCCATACTTATAACTGAAACTCAATTTTATTTTTTTCGTTTCACCCATACGTGTTGGGTATGAATAGGTCTTTAAAAATGGTATTGAGGTTTCTATTATCATTTTTTTCTAAACTGAATAGTTTGCGCGAGAGACACTTCCAAAGTGGTAAAATGAGTGTCCCCCCCCCCCGTAACTTCTAAAATAAGGGAATGATAAAACTAAAAAAAAATATATCATGTACATAACCATGTAAACTTCCACCGAAAATTGGTTTGAATGATATCTAGTAAGTAGTTTTTTTTTTAATACGTCATAAATCGCAATTCACCTTTCATTCAATCAACTCAAATATAAAAATTTAAAAAAAATCCATTTAATTTCATAAACATAAACCTTATGCATAAACTGAGAATACCTACAGGTTTGTACGGAACCCTCGGTGCGCGAGTCCGACTCGCACTTGGCCGGTTTTTTTTTGGTGAAAAATCATCAAATGACGTCTCTGACCTCTCTGGGTGGAGCGTGAGGAGCATGTGTGGGTGTGACAGACTTTTAGTGACAAAAACCTACCCGTATTCCTTCAGTTGCCTGTGCCAGAGCCACGGTAACTGTTTCGAACGAATCCGCGACCGTGGCAGGACTGACAGGAAACCCGTTTCACAGCAGTGGTAACGTAATAGGCTAGTTATGCAAGGTCTTATCGAAATGAAGATAGATACGTACTTGTAACGTGATTCTAATCAAGAGATAATAGAACGCAAATTATCAGTATTTACTCTCAATAAAATTCTGATAGCAAGAAAGGTTAACGTACTTGAAGAAAAACAACATCACGCTATAATGACGAAAATGCTTCATCATCATCATTACAGCCAAAAGACGTCCACTGCTGGACATAGGCATCCCCCAATTTGGGGGGCTCTGCCATAATTGCCACGCTTGGCAGGCGGGTTGGCGATCGCAGTATGGTGGTAAAATACATAGAGAACACTGTTGCCCATTCCCTAGTAAGTCCATTAGTAGTCTCTTACGATACGACACCCACGGAAATGGGATAGTGCTATTCTTTACGTCCGGCAACATACGGAAACGAACGACCACCGACGAGAAAGGCACTCATATATTTATTTTACTCATATTTTATTTGATACCTTAGTCTAGTCAATGTGCCCCAACACAATAAAGTTGACAACACAACGGATGAACAAATTAATTAGTAATGAATTAAAACGAGTTCAATACAACAACGTATCGACACAGAGCGGTCCAGATGACCGCGTCGCGTTACGGTCTTAAAACTTTGAGCTACACGACTATCGGGAGAAATGCGGGCTCATAAACAAAACAGACACGACTGGAGCCGAGTATACCCGATACCGAGCCGAGTATACCTGATCCCGAGACGACTATACTCGATCTCAGCCGGGTATACACGATGCTGAACCGAATATACCCGATGCAGAGCCGAATATACCCGATCCAGAGCCGACTATACCTACCCGATACACAGTATCTAGCCGAGTACACCCGACCCCGAGTCGAGTATACCCAATTCAGAGCCGAATATACCCGATGCAGAGCCAAGCGTGTCTATTAGGGCACGCCACAATTGCGGCGGTAAGTCCCCTCTTTGATGAGTGGATAGAGAGGCGCCACGGCGTCCTCACCTTCCGCCTGACGCAGGTTCTCACCGGGCATGGGTGCTTCGGTGGGTTCCTGTTCAGGATAAAGCGGGAGGATACGTCCGGGTGTTTCCATTGCGAGGATCGTCTGGAGGACACGGTGGAGCATACGGTGGAGGTGTGCCCTGCCTGGGCGGAGCACCGCCGTGTCCTCGTGGAGGCGATCGGCGGCGGCGACCTCTCGCGTCCGGCCCTGGTGCGAGCCATGGTACGGAGCGAGAGGGAGTGGGAAGCCGTCACCTCCTTCTGCGAAGCAGTAATGCTCGCGAAGGAGGAGTCGGGGCGCGTGAGGGAGTGGCAGTCTCTGCGCCCTCACGTCCCTAGCCGCCGCAGGAGGAGACGCCCCGGGCGTCGGGAGTCGATTGCGGACTCCCGGCCACCATAGGCGCGAGCTTGCGGGTGGCGAGCAATGGGTAGCTCGCCGCCCGGTAAGGACCAGGCTCGGGTCGACGGCGCGCAGTGTTCCACGCGCGCCTCAAAGAGATGTCAGCAGCAGTGTAGGGGTCTACTAGGACCGATGCCTGCCGGGGTCGCGTGATTGTTCGAAAGAGATACCGTGACCCTGGCACATGGGCAACTGATGGAACACGGGTGGGTTTTAGTCAGTAAAAGTCTGACACGCCCTCCCGCTCCGCCCAGAGCGGGAGAAGTCATTTGATGATTTCCCATCCTGAAAAAAAAAAAAAAAAAAAAAAAAAGCATGTCTATTCCGTTTCATTCTCTATTCAAGAAAAGCGAAAAGTGCGCCGGAGGGATGTTTCCAAGGTGAGGCAGAAGTATATAGTACCCACGTTTTACAAGTTATATTATTAATGGTACACCCTCTAACTTATCCTTCGGGGAAAAACAGGCATGATGTTAATTTTATATGTTCAAAGTCTCATGTTATATCAGGCGAGCCTCACCTCATAAGTCAGCTTCCAGTCTAACCGAATGCAGCTGAATACCATTTTATGTAGAGCGACTGCCTGTTCGAGCTCCACAACATAGTTATATGGTCCTAACTAGAGTTGAAATTAACATCTAAAATACATGTATCTTTCAAACGTCTTTATTTTTCAATGAAATAGAAAGAAGAAAGAAATACGTTTATGTAGCACAGACTCCTAAAGGCACAAAATTTAATACACCAAAAAATTGATTTATAAAAAAAATATTTAAAATGAAAAACAATAAGGGGTATGAAGTGCGATGTCAAAAACTAGCATTTAAGTGTGCCTCACGGCTGCGCCAAAAATGTCGGATAACTAGTACTTGACGCTGGTTTTCAACTGGACCTGAAGTGTGAGCGGACGGATGTAAATCAACTTTATACAAATGTTACGGGCAACGTGATTAACTGGGCATTATTAATAAAGACCGGCCATTATTGATAATGCCCAAGAGCGTCGAGCAAAGTGATTAATTTCTCACTTTGACCGGCCATTATTAATAATACCCGACGGCCCGTGGTCCATGTAATAAGTCAGTGTTTGAGATGGCTTGAATTTATCACTTGGACCGGGCAGTATGAATAATTCCCTTCTTGTAGCCGGGCAATGTGAGAAATTGGACCACAGCCGCTGGATGCAATCGGGACTTTAAGGCACCCCGACTCGGATAGATTAGGTTAGAAGGGGATGGCGGGGTCGTTTGAGCGAGCGAAGCGACCGAACAGACCCCGCCATCCACTTCGTGATTATTTTTTTATAAACCACCCAGAAGTAAGAGCCCCGCGTAGCGGGGCTCCGTCGCCCAAGCCCACCCTCGACCATACTGCCATTTATTATGGCGCTTAAATATCATGTGTAATGATTATTATGGCGTTTAAATATTATGTCTAATCATTATTATGGCAATTAAAAATATGAAAAACAATACGTATGGCATTCGTATCTTATGGTATCTAAGTTTCGGGCAATTATAAGTATTTCATATGTCTTTTAGGGCAAACAAAACATTCTGGCAAATGAAATTCGGGTAAATGAAATTCGGGAATATGATGATTATGGTATATGATTTTCGGGTAAACAATAGGCAACCAAGAAATTCATACTACAGTTCACCTATTTTATTACATTGCCCAAGATAGGGTGGGCATTATTCATAATGGCCGGGAAAAGTGATTAATTATGCTGTTTTAATCACATTGCCCAATTGAGTCGGGCATTATGAATACAGACCGGCCATTATTAATAGTGCCCGGACTTATCAAATTGCCCGTAACACAAATACTGCAATGTGGCTAATGTATGCATACTTAAATAAAATAAATTGTTAGTGAAATGTTGATATTGATATAAAAACAGAAACTTCCTTGCGGGTCTTCGGTTGAATCTTTCGCAAGTTTAAAATTTTCTACATCATTTGTACAACATAAAATTTTATGGTGTATTTTTTGTATTAATATATCAGACTGCGAGAAATTGGTCTTTGATTGGGAGAACACACACCAAAGATTGTAACCGTTTGTCGATAGATCGATTGAACAAATTAATATGTATTTGTAAAGTCTAATCTGAAAATTGTCCATTCGAATAAAAACGAACCTACATTTCATGAAACGGATGAAGTTAACGACGAAGCCAGTGATAGTGACATTGATTTTTTTTTTCAATAATTTACACCAACTCTGTTTATTTTGTGTCAACCGAGATATTGATTCGATTAAGTAAGATTTTTTCCCTTTGATTGTTAGGTATGAAAAATACACAATCAGGAGTGAGTTTTATACGTGTATGATTATATTTTACAGACGACAAAATGTATATTTGGCAATTTTCAACGTTACTCCTAACGCGATAGCTATAGATATATGGGGCGAGCCAATTGCCATTAAAGGCTCCCGCAGACAAGCGCGACGAGACCAACTTTAATTTACAATTACTATGAAATCGTTATAGAAATTGATTTATCAAAGTTGCGTCGTGCCAATGCTCTCATAGAGGCCTCATACCAAGCTTCGTGCTTTTACTAAGAATTTCTTAAAATAAACGAAAAAACCTTTTCCCGACCCGAAATTACACTCATCGGGCGGTGCCTCATCCTAAGCAGTCAAATAATCAATACACCCCAGAGTTCTCCGAAGAATACACCAAGTCATAATTCCCGCATTAAAGCTCAAAATGTAACATCAACAATTTCCATCCAACAACACAAACAAAACATTTGATGACTTCGAAAGTTATAGAAACTGTACGAATCGATTAACTTTACAATAAAGTATGATGGATAGACCTGAGTTGACTTAATTAAGAACCCGAAAATTGCAAACAGAAACAAAATTAAATAAATAGAAAACATTTTCAGAACTTCACGAAACCTTTTCCAATGAAATGAATCTCCTAAACTATATATAGTCCTGCAGACCGTATTTCAGCTATGGCAGTGATCTTATACGAAGACTGCCATCGGCGCAGGATATTATAGTGCACAAATGTGTGACACACATAGGGGCACTCACTGTGAAGGAGGCGGAGTGCGTGAGGGAGAGGCAATCTATGCGCCTTTATGCCCCTAGCCGCCGCAGAAGGAGACGCCCCGGGCGTCGGGAGTCGATTGCAGACTTCCGGCCACAGTAGGCGCGGGCTTGCGGGCCGCGAACAATGGGTAGCTCGCCCGTTAAGGACCAGGCTCGGGTCGACGGCACGTTGTGTTCCACGCGCGCCTCAAGGAGATGTCAGCGAAAATTGAATGGGTCCACTGGGACCGATACCTGCCAGGGTCGCGGAATTGTTCGAAAGAGTTACCATGGCCCTGGCATAGGCAACTGAAGGAACACAGGTGGGTTAGTCAGTAAAAGTCTGACACGCCTAACACAATGACGATCCGATGATATCCTACCCACAAAAAAGGGGCACTCACTGTTCCCTCACTCACATAGTCCGATGGGACGTCAATCCGACACGACCAGAGAGAGATCAGATGGAGGACCAACGGCTTAACAGGCTCTCCGAGACACGGGGTTATCACACCGCCAACTTCCACTCTCCAGACTGTTACAAAAAAAATCTTAATGGAAAAACCCGATATATCAGGGCTCCTATACTATACAAAGGAAATGTAGGTAACCTGAATCTTTGACCGAACAAGGAAAATTAGGATCTCTCTGTATAATAGGCCTTTACCTATGAAAATGCCGTTTTGTATGAAAAAAATTAAACGAATTTTTTTCATGTATTTTTTATTTGTATCAATCGAAATAATCACCCATGCAATCAATGCATCTTTGCCAACGCAGTGGCAGTTTATTGATGCCTCTTAAAAAAATCAGCTGGACAGGAGGCAACAAATTCTTCAAAGGCATTTTGTACTGCCTCTCGGGTATTGATTTTTTTTCCCGCCAAGAAGTTATCCAAATTCTGGAAAAAGTAGTAGTCTGAAGGCGCAAGGTCTGGTGAGTAGGGTGGATGACGGAGAGCTTCCAACCCCAGTTCTTGCAACTTGGAGACCGTCTGCTGTGCAGTATGAGGTCGCGCGTTGTCGTGCAGGAGCAGCGGAGACGAGTGATTGACCAATGCTGGTTGGAGATGTACCAGCTTCTCCATCATTGAGTTCAGTTCTTCACAGTACACATCTGCAGTAATGCTCACCCCATTTGGTAAGAAGCTGTGATGAATCACACCGGCGCTAGACCACCAAACAGTGACCATCACTTTCCTAGGGGTAAGTTTTCGTTTAGGGCATTGTTTAGGTGCTGAACCAGGATCCAACCAACTTGCTGATCGCTTGCGGTTATCAAACAGAATCCATTTTTCATCGCAGGTAACAATGTGGTTCAAAATTCCTTCATTTGTGTGTCTGTTGAGCAGTGCAAGGCACGTCTCGACGCGTACTTCGCGCTGGCGATCATTGAGTTCGTGGGGCACCCATTTGTCAAACTTTTTTACCTTGCCAATTTGACGCAAATGGACCAATATTTTTTGACGCTAACGTCGAAAGCTGCTGCTAATTCAGCCGTAGATTGTGTATCATCAGCTTCCACAATCGCCTTTAATTCGTCATTGTCGACCAAAGTCTTCGGACGACCGCGAGGTTAATTTTTCAGGTCGAAATTTCCAGAACAGAAGCGAGCAAACCAATAACAGGTGATGCGTTGGTTTGTAGTGTTAGCTCTGTAAACGTCGTTGATGTTGCGTGCCGCTTGTGCCGCGTTGCTGCGACGACGGTACTCATATTCCATAATTACTCGAATTTTTAACGTATCCATGATGACGAAAAAGATTGAAATGCGATGAAAATGTAACACTAATCAATAAACAAATGACTACTTTTGGAAAAAAAAATCCATGTTTTTAAAATAAAATTAATTTGAAATTAGAATTCTTAGACATAAATTATTTCGATTTGAAATGGCCAGTACTGTAGAACGGCAATTTCATAGGTAAAGACCTAATATTATCGCTTATGAAAGAAATACATGGAGGTTGTTACAGCTGCTTGTTTTCCCACAAAACTTATGGGAGGTAAGTATGAATGGGGAAACTTGTATGAGATGTATGCGTAGCTAGTAGATGTTATGACGTGTGAGGAGACGATCGATATGTAACTAATGAGTTATGATTGATGTTAAGGATAATATTCGTATAATACCGAATAAATTATCAGCTTACATCAATGTCTAGAGCAAACAATTAGATATTAAAATCGATTTAAGTGATCTGTTTAGCTATTGATAATTTAGCTTGACTGAAGCATAGTCTATCTGATCTGGTCCAAACGCGCATACTAAAATACTTCGGACACGTCTCGAGGCGTGACGGTGACTCTTTAAAGCGTCTTGTCATGCTACGCGACGCGAATCTACCCTAGATTGGAGGGCACTAAACCACGTGGACGGTCACCCATGAGATGGACTGACAAAATAAAATCCGCAGTGGGCGATCCATTATATAAGTGCACCCGCAATTTCTAAAATCGGATTAGATGACGAGAAATCGGGAGGCGAATCACATCAGCCCCTAGACAAGAAATTTCATCAATCAATCAATCAAATCAATTTATTTCGGGCTACATACCATAAATACCTTACAGACTAACATACATACAAATAAAAACAATGTAAAACTATTGTACACGAAGTGACGGCGTCGTGTTGCGCTGCGTGGTGTCGCGTAGCCTTCCGCGGAATCGCCGATACACGACACCCTTCGGCCAAAACTCTGCCTTGAGGTAGGTCTCGACTTGAAGAGTTGGAACTCGCACCACGAATGACTTGAAATTCGCGTTGTGGCGCGGTTCCAACTTCTCGACCCTCAAAGTCCAGTTCGTCTACACGACGACCACGACCGCTCCGACAAGAGTGTTACGAAGAAGAAGAAGCATAGCAGTTGACATGAGTGGGACAAAGGAAGTTATATTGGTACACTTCGGCCTAACGCTTTGGGGAATACAAGCATGATGTTTTGTTACGTTTCTTACAGACATAGAGCATTGCATTGAAATATCAAAATCAAAATATTTTTATTTACATGGGACTTATGAAACGTCAGGAATAAAAAAATTGGAATTTTTTTATTCCTATGGAGAAGAGCCGAGAAGAAACTCCAAGGTTATTCTTTGAAAAATAATTGCTTTTAACAATGGTTTCAAATTACAGTGTTAATAGGTATGGGAGGACAGTGTAGGACTGTCAACAAGTACTAAGCACCTACTTAATTAAATAGAAGATTTTCTGTAGTCTACAAAGCCTACAACGTTCTCACATTCACAAAGTATAAAATAATCTACTTAAATTATAGTATTTCATAAATAGATATAATAAACCAAATGTCAGATCATAGATCTAAATGTCCAACTTTTCCAGAAATGAAGCAGTTTGCAGAAATATGTAATAATAAATATGATACACTTACGAGCACGTATACTGCACTACCCTTGTTAGATACGTGTCAGGCACGTACCGAAATACCTTTATTAAAATGTATGAACCTCTAAGCCAAAGCCGATAATGTTCTACAAGTCTTTTACTCAAACCGTAACAAAATGAAGAAGTATTCTAAAATAAATTTCTCAAATGGCCTGGTTTATTTTTTTTTTATATTTAATGAGGAAAATTTAATGAAGTAAGTTTTGGGTATGAATGATGATGGTTATAAAATTAGGAGAAAACCAAAGAAACGAAGGATGGACTATTTGAATGATAACATGATGAACTGCAACTGAAGTGTACAATCAGCCTATAATGTTCCCACAGCTGGGACACAGGCCTCCTCCCCGTCAGAGGGACCGCAGGGTCCGCAGTCTACCACGCGGGCTTAGCGTGGGTTGGTAGATGTCACTATGCCTGTTTCCTCCTCCTTTGAAAATAAAGCGCATATCTGCGATACCTACACCTTGTACGTCGCGGTCGTTACCACTGGGCAACCATTGAATTTACATAGCAAAAATCTTAAATTCATTCATTCATTCACTCACTGACAACTCTGCCCCGACCCTTACTCGAGCCAGCCCGCGCCGCTGAGCCTGCAGCTTTAAATTCGTCCCTAAATAATAATCGTTCCGATCCAGCCCGTCCCTTGCTGCTCTCTACCAGAGATGCCCCAAGCCGAGGTCCATGCCCCACAGGGGTTCTCTTAGCGAGTAGTTGCTTTAGTTTAAGTTTTTAAGCCCCGGCTTAAGGCCTCAATTTATTAAGTTAGCCACAGGTGGGTCCGGTTAAACAGCCGACAACCTCATAGATTGACCTACGAGATGTTACTCCCGAAAAAAAAAGGATTTGAAAAAAAGAGCTGGTATAGATTCATTCATGTAGGCTATCATATTTCTAACAAGATTTTTTCGTATGGCCTTTTACTTTTGCCTAAAAAGAATATTTAGCCGACAACCTTATAGATTGACCTGCGAGATAACATTCCCAAAAAAAAAAACCGACTGACAACGCACAACCCAAAAAGCTGGGACTAAAAGCATGAAATTTTACACAAGAGTTCCATAAATAATGAAGGTGTGCACTCAGAATGGATCTTCGTAAATTCATTCCTTAAAGAGATTAGGGGATGTGTGGGTTGAAACTCGTCATTCCCGCAGATGTTAAATTCCAGCGGGCCCAGTAATGTTGTCTTTTATTTATTACTAGCTTTTTTCAGCGACTGAGCCCGCGTTTTGTACATTTAAACCTTCCTCTCGAATCACTCTGTCTATAGATGAAAACAGTATTACAATTCATTGCGTAGTTAAATAGATCTAAGCGTACAAACGCAGGGAGCAACTTTTTTACGACTATGAAAAGATAAAGACAAGCCGTGTGCTAGTAATAAATAAGTCAAGATTACTGGGCTTATTACTCAATTTATCCGAATTTACCAGCCCGAATTAAACGAATCAACCCTTTTAAATATCGTAGATATTACCAGGTTTTGTCAACGACTTTCTCGCCTATTTTATTGACATACTAGCTTTTGCCCGCGGCTTCGCCCGCGTGAATGTCGGAAATTAACGCAGGTATTTTTCTAAAATAAAAGTCTTTTTCTAAAATAAAAGTAGCCTAAGTTACTCCTTATTACATCAGCTACATGCCGATATAAGTCCCGTCAAATCGGTCCAGCCATTTCAGAGATTAGCCGGAACAAACAGACAGACAAAAATTTTAAAAAATGTTGTTTTGGTACATGTACCATGTATACATCCATATACACTTAGTAAAAAGCAATTATTTTAATATTAAAAACAGACACTCCAATTTTATTTATTAATGTAAAGATATGTATAGTTCACTCACAGTGATCTTCAATCACTCTGTCTGTTGATGAAAACCGCATCAACATCTGCCGAGCTGTTTAAAAGATTGAAGCATACAGGTGCGGGTAGCAAGTTTGTTTTATACTATGTAGAGATTTTCTTCAGGCAACTCACACGAAGTTAATTTAGGTATGTGTGGGCGAATCGACACCTCTAGAAATACCTATCAGGCTATTGGCACATTTTGAATTTTATATGGCAGTGGTGGCCCAGTGGTAATGGCCCCGACTTACGAGTTGTAGGTCGTGGGTTTGATCCCAATCAGGCACTTTACTTTCTGTAAATTATTTCATCACCACTGCTCTCAAAACGGTGAAGGAAAACGTCGTGAGGAAACCGGCATGTCCTAGAACCAAAAATTCGAAGACATGTGACATCTACCAACACGCACTGGGCCTGCGTGGTGGATTACGGCCCACTCCGAGAGGAGGCCTGTGTCCCAGCAGTGGGAACATTATAGGCTGCTGATGATGATGATGATTTTATATTCTTTATAGAATGTACAACAAACAAATGTTTCACACAATTCAAAACGTGCCAATGGTTACGTATTTCTGGAGTAGTCGATTCGCCTAAAAATATATTAACTTCGTGCGAACCACCAATAAAAAATTATTTAAAGAATAGACTAATAAGCCCATTTACTGTAGATTTTTCCATTCAAAATAATCGCTACTATGTAATAAAATAATGAGAACAGTAGATATCAGTCCCCAGGGAATGAGCTCCTGTAAACCGACAGCAGTCGGTATCTCGCTTAATTGACAATTCTTATTATTTCGATTCGGTTGAGCGGCTTTTGTAATAGCAAATACGCACCTACTCTTGAGACTTTCATTTTTATTTTACTCTTGAAATTACCTTATTGTTCTATTTCGCTGATTTGAGTGAAATAGTTATTGCCATATACATGAATTCTTGACATGAACATTCTATTTGAACGTTGATGATATGAAAGAGCAATAAACTATATTTCTTGTATACCTATTAGAAAGAAGAATAGAAAAGAATTTAATTTATTTCTGAGTATATGATACACTAGCTTCTGCCCGCGACTTCGTCCGCGTTAAATTTCTTATGCCCCCTACCCTTCGCGTCGCGTCGATGCGCCTACCCGTGCGATTTTCCCAGTTTTTGCAACATTTTTCATTACTGCTCCGCTCCTCTTAGGCGTAGCGTGATGTTATATAGCCTATAGCCTTTCTTGATAAATAGGCTACTCAACACAAAAAGAATTTTTCAATTCGGACTAGTAGTTCCTGAGATTAGCGCGTTCAATCAAACAAATAAACTCTTCAGCTTTATAATATTATATATATAAAATATATAAATATTAAATATATAGTATAGACTCATCATCATTTCAGCCGTAGGCCTCCTCCAATTCGGAGGGCTTTGCCACGATTGGCAGGTGGATTGGCGATCGCAGTATGGTGGTAAAATGCATAAAGAACGCTGCTGCCCATTCCCTAGTAAGTCCCTTAGTTGTCTCTTACGACACCCACGGGAAGAAATGGGGTGATGTAAAACATCCGGCACCACACGGAACCACATGATACATTAAGATTTTAATATTAATAAACAGCTTCACATATAGGTACCACCGTATCCGGTGTAGAAATATTAAAATGGAAGTTAGATTTTAACACAATGTCAACATTTATGAGTACAATTTTTCAATATGAATGCAATGCCAAAATTTACTGAATAGATAATGTCAAATGCTTAAAAAATAAAAGTCACTAAACACACAAAGTTTTCATGAATGTAATGTCAAAATTTATAATTTAAAATTCGCTAACTGTATAGAAACAGTTGTCATAAAGACAGGCAAAGATTGTTTTTCTAAATTTAGTAGTGGGCAGCAACACTCTGATGCGTGGGGGTAAATTGTTAAAGATTTTATCACACTGCAACTGGAATCACCAAATTACATGCACCAAGTATTTTGATAACTTTTTCAAGCAATTTATTTGGGCTTCTGATATTAAATATTTTAGAAATGTGTTCATACAATGGAAAGTTTATTTTACATTGGTGGGTCTTCATGGGTTTGAGTAAAAACTCGCTAAAATTTTGTAAAAAAAAGATAGTTAACCTGTTGTTACGGTTAGGTATTTAATTTGAAATATTATTAAATATTTTCAGAATTTTATTAAACACAGTAACAGCAATTCAAGAAGCACGTGAATATGACTCTCCTGCAATAGAATCGTGTTAACACTACGCTCCAGCGTTTGCACGATATATAAAGTCTTTGAAGTACCCCTAATGTTGATACTCCACAATCAGAAATGCTTCATGATGACGGACGTCCATTGGACACGTAAGGGCTAACCTATATATATATATACATATATATATTAGCTATGACATCATTATGTGATGTATTAACTGCTTCATTGGTCTCGTAGTCACAAGCGACTGCTGAGCGTAGGGTCCTAGGCTCAATTCCCAGTCGGGCAAAGTGTTATTGGGAATTTTCCATTAGGAATTTCTTAGTACCAGCCCGGAGTTTGGAAGTTAGCGATGTGTCACCCCCGTGCCTCGGAAAGCACGTTAAGCCGTTGGTCCTGCGCCTGATTTCTCTCCGGTCGTGTCGGACTGCCGTCCCATTGGAGACGTGAGACATTATGAGAGTGAGGGAAGAGTGAGCGCTCCTATGTCTGCGCACAAACTTGCGTGCGCTATAATATTGGCCGCCATGGCCGAAATACGGTCTGAAAGACTATATCTGTGATGCTTCATACCGAAAATAAAGCACCGTATTGCAGTTGATATTATTTTAAACCATATTTTCACGTATTTACCTACACTACACGATCCAGCAGTGGTGGCCTAGTGGCAACAGCCGTGACTGACGAGTTGTAGTTGAGTAAACTGGAATGTTCTAGATCCAAAATTCGAAGACATGTGACATCTACCAACCCGCACTGGACTCGTGCTTTTCACCGAGAGGACGCCGCCGGTGTCCCAGCAGTGGGAACATTATAGGCTGATTATTAGGATAAATCAATGCAGACATCTGGGCTGCATAGAATGAAGTTAAGTGTGGTGGAAAGAACTGAAATCCTTTCAAATTAATGTTTAAATTTTACTGTATCTAAATGACATGTTACTAAAACGTAAAAAAATATGGAAAAAAGGGTGAGTGCTTAATATCTATTCATAAAAACTTAAAAAAATAAATTAAACCGCCGAAAAAACTGAAAAGCAAAAAATAATAAACCTTAAAATGAGTGATCCTTGTTCATTGATTTTTCAGCGCCGACTCAAAATTTGAAGGATTATTATTTTTTGCTTTTCAGTTTTTTCGGCGGTTTAATTTTGTGTTAAAAAGTTTTATTTTATCTTTTTTGCGGCTTTAATGTACTTATAATACTTGGCAAGGTATACCCTATCCAATAAAATAAGAATTATCAAAATCGGACTACTCTGTATAAAGTTATGCGTGGTTATACATTACAATCAGTGAGTAAACAATTAATCATCCCCTGTTTTCCGACCCTTAGGGTTCAATTTAGTTTTCCAAATTTATATGGGACCACCTTCGGAGTGTACCCTTTCCAATAATAGAAGAATTATCACAATGGAACCACAATGTTAAAAGTTAGGCGTGGTCATATATTAAAATATATATATGTATATACATTTATACGCGTCGAATTGATAACCTCCTCCTTTAAAAAAAAAAAATACCTTACAAAGCACCCACGCTTTTTTCCATTATTTTCTACTTTTTAGTTTGGTTTCCTATAAAAGCTTGTTTTATAAACTATTATTTTTACTATTATTTATTGTATTTTCTGTTTTTAGTTCGGCTAGCTACAAAAGCGGGTTTTTCGTTTCCAATCCTGGTAATCCTGGCCAGGATAAAGGCACAAATTAATAAATTATTGTATTGTCATCGGTACTTATCAAGGGATAAGTGTGCAAAGTTTCAAATTAATCCGATGTTTCAAAGGGGGTGAAAATCACGTTCAAAGATTCCATCACATATGTATGTAGATACATACCAGGCTAATAAAAGCGTGGTAATAAGAATATTTTCATATGATATTAGGGCTAATATCCCATTCAAAGGGGTATGGGAGCTGTCTGATTGGTCGGTATGAGATTTCCAATAAAATAAAATAAAACCAATAAAATTCTAATGAGTATCGCACAAGCACATAATGTTTTAATTAACTCAACCATATATTTATTACTTCTGACGTAGCCGCACCTTTGATCGGAATTGATTAAAGAATCAACACGAACCCAGATTTATTATTATATTATATATCGACCCAGAAGTTTATATTTAGGCACACGCGTATCGCACTCGATAAGATACTGTAGTGACTCAATTAATAAAATAAGTAAATTAATATTTCCCAAGATAACGGTTTAATATAAAACCTGATAACGTTCGAGTGTCCGATACGTTACCTTCGCGTCGTGATTTGAAACGCCATTTAATCGCAATGGTTCCAGACAGTTTCGGACAAAGTGTAGGTAGAAATCCTAAAAAGAATAGGGCCAAAATGTACAATGCGATGACCATTAATAAGACAATTTTTTTTACCACGTTAACTGCTATGTCGGACTATGTGTCCGACACTTTTTGTTCCATTCAGGCCTTGTCGGATGGAGGCGATCGGCGGCGGCGACCTCTCGCGTCCGGCCCTGGTGCGAGCCATGGTACGGAGCGAGAGAGAATGGGAAGCCGTCACCTCCTTCTGCGAAGCAGTAATGCTCGCGAAGGAGGAGGCGGGGCGCGTGAGGGAGTGGCAGTCTCTGCGCCCTCACGTCCCTAGCCGCCGCAGGAGGAGACGCTCCGGGCGTCGGGAGTCGATTGCGGACTCCCGGCCACCGTAGGCGCGAGCTTGCGGGTGGCGAGCAATGGGTAGCTCGCCGCCCGGTAAGGACCAAGCTCGGGTCGACGGCGCGCAGTGTTCCACGCGCGCCTCAAAGTGATGTCAGCAGCAGTGTAGGGGTCTACTAGGACCGATGCCTGCCGGGGTCGCGTGATTGTTCGAAAGATATACCGTGACCCTGGCACATGGGCAACTGATGGAACACGGGTGGGTTTTAGTCAGTAAAAGTCTGACACGCCCTCCCGCTCCGCCCAGAGCGGGAGAAGTCATTTGATGATTTCCCATCCTGAAAAAAATAAAAATAAAAAAAAAGGCCTTGTCGGACGATATGACCGACAACACACCAAATCTGAACATATCGTTGCTGCCTGGCGGCCATGTTTTTGGAATAAATAATGTATTTAAGGAATAAATAATATATTTAAAGTGAAATAACACTAAGTAATTTTTTTGACTTTTTCAGATTTTAGCCATGTCAGTTAACGTGTTAATTCATCATCTCCCCAGCCTTTTTTCAACTACTTTTAGGTCAGCTTCTAGTCTAACCAAATGCAGCGCATACCATTATTTTACGTTGAGCGACTGCCTATCTGACTTCCAAACCCAATTACTGGGTAAAACTTAAGATACCATGGGCTGGCTGGTTGTCAGGCTGTCGGGCTTCTGACGACCCGTAACAAACCCTTGGTAAAGCTGGTTGCCAGACAGTCGGGTTTTGCAACGGGTTGACGACCCATAACAACTGTCAGAGATTGACTGACAGCCGGCGCCGACAGCTTAACGTACTTCCGAGGCACGGAGGATCCACCAATGTACCCCGCGAAATTCAAAATTGCTGACGGTTTCTGCTACGTTTTGAATTTCGAATTCTCAGTTGATAAACCTGGTTTACGTACATATCAATATACAACATCATAGAAAACAATATCAGTAAATCCTGACACAGCAATTAGGCTTAGTTACGTCTGGAATCTACTAATTTACTATTATCTGTCGAAGCGAATACTAATCAAAGTTTCAAACAATATCTATCATGTCGGCTTATAAACTGTCACTAGAGATCTTGAGATATAGTTGTCGAACTTTAGCATGGTAATACCACTAACATTTTTGATAATTCTATTTTAGAAATGGAAATAAAGCCCATTAGTGTCCACAAAATTATATGAAGAAAAATTATTTTACTGTTTGGTCTCTACAAAGAGATAATAGTACAAAAGCTATGCTAGCCACTATTTTAATTGTAAAGCTAAAACGGAACAACTACAGTAATAACTAGCTTCTGTGCGCGGCTTCGCCCGCACGAATGTCTAAAATTATCCCACAGGAGGCAAACAGTAGCATATCTTACTCCATGAGCTATCTGGTAGTAAAACTTCCGTAAAAATCGGTCCAACCGTTTCGAAAATCAGCCGGAACAAACAGACGGACAGAAAAAAAATGAAAAGACTTTTTATAAGTACTGTATACGAAAAAAAATACATCCCAAATATTGCATTTATAACATAAATTGAGGCAGCCCCAGTAAGTAACCTAAGTACTTGTGTTCGCTACTTCCCTTACAACTCTAGCAAAACAATGTTGAGATCGTTAAAAACCAGAGATACCTGTATAAGAAGAAAGAAATAAAAGTATTTTTTTATATAGGTGCATGCATGTAGGTGCCTGGGTGATTCTGTAATATGCAATTAGTGAAAGACTGTTATTTTGATATTACATACAGCCCTTCAATTTAGTTAAAAGCAGAATAAATCAGAACAGTACAATAACCTACGGGCAATAAGCCAAAATTCACGTTATCTCTTACTCCTGAAGTATTGGAAACACGATCTTATTGGATATTTCATGGATGTCGTATAAATCCGATTACGCCTGAAGGTATGCTCTCAAATGTTAGTATGCTAATACAAATAACGAAGTCAGCTGAGAAATTTATGTAATAAAGGTAAATTGCTCCTGAGTTTAAATGGGGGATCTCTGTCATTGGACAAGAAAAATCGAACTCGATTTCATCCCAATCTTCATAGTTTTAGCTCACGTACCCACGCACATAATAAGGTCGCAAAAGTTGAAAATCCAACGCTGTGTTTTTTCGACGCGCTGAGGCTCACTCGCGCTGCACTCTGTGGGATTCTCAACGTTCGACTCAACGCAGAGTTGAAAATCCAACGCTGTGTTTTTCGACGCGCTGAGGCTCACTCGCGCTGCACTCTGTTGGATTCTCAATGTTCGGTTCAACACAGAGTTGAAAATCCAACGCTGTGTTTTTCGACGCGCTGAGGCTCACTCGCGATGCACTCTGTTGGATTCTCAATGTTTGATTCAACACAGAGTTGATAATCCAACGCTGTGTTTTTCGACGCGCTGAGGCTCACTCGCGCTGCACTCTATTGGATTCTCAATGTTTGATTCAACACAGAGTTGAAAATCCAACGCTGTGTTTTTCGACGCGCTGAGGCTCAGTCGCGCTGCACTCTGTTGGATTCTCAATGTTCGGTTTAACACAGAGTTGAAAATCCAACGCTGTGTTTTTCGACGCGCTGAGGCTCACTCGTACTGTATTCTGTTGGATTCTCAATGTTTGATTCAACACAGAGTTGATAAAACAACGCTGAGTTTTTCGACGCGCTGAGGCTCACTCGCGCTGCACTCTGTTGGATTCTCAATGTCTGATTCAACACAGAGTTGATAATCCAACGCTGTGTTTTTCGACGCGCTGAGGCTCACTCGCGCTGCACTCTGGTAGATTCTCAATGTTTGATTCAACACAGAGTTGATAATCCAACGCTGTGTTTTTCAACGCGCTGAGGCTCACTCGTGTTGCACTCTGTTGGATTCTCAATGTTTGATTCAACACAGAGTTGAAAATCCAACGCTGTGTTTTTCGACGCGCTGAGGCTCACTCGCGCTGCACTCTGTTGGATTCTCAATGTTTGATTCAACACAGAGTTGATAATCCAATGCTGTGTTTTTCGACGCGCTGAGGCTCACTCGCGCTGCACTCTGTTGGATTCTCAATGTTTGACTCAACACAGAGTTGAAAATCCAACGCTATGTTTTTGGACGCGCTGAGGCTCATTCGCGCTGCACTCTGTAGGATTCTCAATGTTCGGTTTAACACAGAGTTGAAAATCCAACGCTGTGTTTTTCGACGCGCTGAGGCTCACTCGCGCTGTATTCTGTTGGATTCTCAATGTTTGATTAAACACAGAGTTGATAAAACAACGGTGTGTTTTTCGACGCGCTGAGGCTCACTCGCGCTGCACTCTGTTGGATTCTCAATGTTTGATTCAACACAGAGTTGATAATCCAACGCTGTGTTTTTCGACGCGCTGAGGCTCACTCGCTCTGCACTCTGTTGGATTCTCAATGTTTGATTCAACACAGAGTTGATAATCCAACGCTGTGTTTTTCGACGCTCTGAGGCTCACTCGCGTTGCACTCTGTTGGATTCTCAATGTTTGATTCAACACAGAGTTGAAAATCCAACGCTGTGTTTTTCGACGCGCTGAGGCTCACTCGCGCTGCACTCTGTTGGATTCTCAATGTTTGATTCAACACAGAGTTGATAATCCAACGCTGTGTTTTTCGACGCGCTGAGGCTCACTCGCGCTGCACTCTGGTAGATTCTCAATGTTTGATTCAACACAGAGTTGATAATCCAACGCTATGTTTTTCGACGCGCTGAGGCTCACTCGCGCTGCACTCTGTTGGATTCTCAATGTTTGATTCAACACAGAGTTGAAAATCCAACGCTGTGTTTTTCGACGCGCTGAGGCTCACTCGCGCTGCACTCTGTTGGATTCTCAATGTTTGATTCAACACAGAGTTGATAAAACAACGCTGTGTTTTTCGACGCGCTGAGGCTCACTCGCGCTGCACTCTGTTGGATTCTCAATGTCTGATTCAACACAGAGTTGATAATCCAACGCTGTGTTTTTCGACGCGCTGAGGCTCACTCGCGCTGCACTCTGGTAGATTCTCAATGTTTGATTCAACACAGAGTTGATAATCCAACGCTGTGTTTTTCAACGCGCTGAGGCTCACTCGTGTTGCACTCTGTTGGATTCTCAATGTTTGATTCAACACAGAGTTGATAATCCAACGCTGTGTTTTTCGACGCGCTGAGGCTCACTCGCTCTGCACTCTGTTGGATTCTCAATGTTTGATTCAACACAGAGTTGATAATCCAACGCTGTGTTTTTCGACGCGCTGAGGCTCACTCGCGTTGCACTCTGTTGGATTCTCAATGTTTGATTCAACACAGAGTTGAAAATCCAACGCTGTGTTTTTCGACGCGCTGCACTCTGTTGGATTCTCAATGTTTGATTCAACACAGAGTTGATAATCCAATGCTGTGTTTTTCGACACGCTGAGGCTCACTCGTGCTGCACTCTGTTGGATTTTCAATGTTTGATTCAACACAGAGTTGAAAATCCAACGCTGTGTGTTTCAACGCGCTGAGGCTCACTCGCGCTGCACTCTGTTGGATTCTCAATGTTTGATTCAACACAGAGTTGAAAATCCAACGCTGTGTTTTTCGACGCACTGAGGCTCACTCGCGCTGCACTCGTTGGATTCTCAATGTTTGATTCAACACAGAGTTGAAAATCCAACGCTGTGTTTTTCGACGCGCTGAGGCTCACTCGCGCTGCACTCTGTTGGATTCTCAATGTTCGATTCAACACAGAGTTGAAAATTCAATGCGTGAAAAATCTCACTCCGATTTCATACGTATCCGTTTACGTCCGTGTCCATATCGACTTAGCGTCATAAAATAGATTTTTCGAGTCTCAGAATACCTTCAATTCTGGATATCGTGACCACTTTCGCCCAACTCTGTCAATAGCATGAACTGTCGTTGTTTCCGACAGATTTCCCATTGAATGCCACAGGTTTCAAAAAGCTTTGTAGGTAAGCGTTTTTGATCATCATAATCAGCCTATATTGTTCCCACTACTGGGACACTGGCCTCCTCTCGGTGAGAGGGAGTGGGCCGTAATCTCCACGCAGGCCCAGTGCGGGTTTGTAGATGTCACATGTCTTCGAATTTTTGGTTCTAGGGCATGCCAGTTTCCTTACGATGTTTTCCTTCATCGTTTTGAGAGCAGTGGTCAAGAAATTATTGACACAAAGTAAAGCGCCTGCCTGGGTTCAGACCCATGACCTACATACAACTCGTAAGCCAGGGCCTTACCATTTCGGTAGAGTTTAAGCGTTTTCTGCTGCTGAAGAAAAACTGGAGGGCGTAGGGTTAATTCTGTGTCCAGATTCGGATTCGGCAGCACAAAATACGTAAAGAGCATGTGGTTTAATAACAAGTACATGTTTTTTTTTTGTGGGGCTTATCATTACTGCAAAATTCATGAGTTTTTTTGCTCCTGGAGAAAAACTGGAGAGTTTAGGGTTAATTCTGTGTCCAGATTCGGATTTGGCAGCTCAAAATACGTAAAAGCCATGTGGTTTAATAACAAGTACATGTTTTTTTTTATGCGGGGCTGTGTATTTTTTGGGTACGACTGCTCAAAATTAAAAAAGTTTTAATTTACTATGAGCGCATTATTTTAGCATGATGACTTTTTTACATGTTGTTCTTTAGACGTTAACAAATATATCTATATACATATAAAAATTAAACTGCTAAAAAGATGCGCACATGTCTGAAAAAAATTGATAATGCAAAAAATGGTACAATTTTCCTAAAAAAATCCATTTGATTGATTTGTTTCGTGAGCAAAACGCAATTATTTGGACTTTTATTTTATTTAAGCGTAAAGTTAGTGTTCTGTATTTTACAAAAAAAAATGAAAAATAAAACACATTATTAAATTTTTGGTCAAATTGGGGTCAATTTCTTTAGCTTATCGATACCCCTCCTTTGGTGACATATTCATGAAGTATTATTGGAACAGACTATAGGTAAATAGACATAATAAAACATTATAAATTTTGAATTTAGATATATCCTTCCGATCTTCAGGCAACACCTTTTCCTGGAATGTTAGGGAATTGATTGGCTAACGACTGTTTCAGCTTACCAATTGCATTCAATTGTTAAATTGGAGTCATGAATCGTCTGTGGAATTTATATTTCACCAGGAGCACTTAATGGGTTTCACTTTAGCGAAACGTGCGTTTATCTTACTTGCTACTTTAGCTCGACTGCCAAGGACTAAAAATCCTTGCTTTTTTTTCACGCTATTATGAGATAGATGCATACCGGATGTATCTATGTAACGGAATATTTGAACGTGGTTTTCACTCCCTTCAAAATGTTGGATTAATTTGATACTTTGCGCACTTATCAAGGACCACTCTATCTATTAAAAAAACCCGCATCAAAATCCGTTGCGTAGTTTTAAAGATCTAAGCATACCTACATAGGGACAGACAGACCGGGAGGTGACTTGTGTTAGGTTTTTTCGTTACGGAATTTCTTGATTCGGTCGCCGCGCTCAAAGCCCGCGATAAAAGCTATGCAATAGCTTAAAACTAAAAAACACGCTTTCTATAACAATTTTTTTTTATTCTTATTTTACCGAATTGATATGGGATAGGTGGTGAAGGCCTGGTGAAGGCCCCAGGAATGCGTTGGATGCGGGAGGCACAGAACAGGTCGAAGTGGCGGTGCTTGGGGGGAGGCCTATGTCCAGCAGTGGACGTATTTCGGCTGAAATGATGATGATGATGATGATGATATGGGATAACATGAAAAGCCGCCTCGATGACGCGGTTAAAAAATCGTAGCTCAAAATTACAGAAAATTGTTGTGATTCAAACTCGATTTCCATTTCACAACTGTTATTGTCTGTAACAATTTCCTTTCGCCGGAACAAAGAACAAACCCTGAATTTCAATACTCACGTTTAATTGCATCCACGTGCCAGCCCTGAGGGAATAAACTCTCAAGTCCATGCACTTTAGTTAATAATACATCCTGTACCTTTCTATTCTCGGATTTCTTACTAGCTATTGCCAGCCGCTTCGCCCACGTAAAGGTCGGATATCCTGTGACATCATAGTACCGGGATAAAACGTATCCCACCCTGCAGCTAACGCCGCGGGTACCAGCGCGGGCGCTGGTCTGGCTGTGGCGAAAGCTACAGGCAAAACCAACAAAAACAAGTCCCAAAAGAAACAAAGGGCGTCGGCGCTGACTGGGACCAGTACCGGCCCTTCCAAAACCCAGGAGAGGACCACGGCGAAGACTAACTTCGCTGTCGGTCCAACCCACTCCAAACGAACACCGGTGCCAGATATTACTGGCACTGTGAAACACCCTCCCACATCTGCGGCTCCTCAAGCCTCCTCCCATAAGGAGGTCACCACCAACCAGGTGGTAACAGACAGCCACGAGGACGCGATTTCTCGCGTCTGGAAGGTTGTACAAAAGCGGGGCAAGGGCAAGGGTAAAAGAACTCAACAAGCCCGTTGCCCTTGTACAAACCCCTCATGCGCTCCAGCTGTCACAGCACAGCGCATGATGCGTAAGGAGCGCCGCCAGGCTCGCAGGAGGCAAGGTAAAGGGCCCCAAAACAACCAGGCCACTGCCGCTAGTTCGGTCAAACCGGGTAGCGGGCAGCTAAACTTTGCCGCTGGAAAACGGTCGCAGGCAGAGGCCGGCCTAAACCGTCCCATGACCAGCCGACCCTCATCCAGTGCGCCGGTAAAAACACAGCAACCCGGAGGGAAGGATCAGGCCGCGGCTAAGCGAGCTCTCAACGATACCATTACACCTCGTGGAGAGCATAAGCAGCCGCGTCTTGATCAATCCAAACGGGTTGCTCAAAGAAGCTACGCCCAAGCTGTCAATGCCACCCTTGACGTAGCGGTCACCTGTGACCGCACCGGGGTCATCAGCAAGGACGTATCGGACCAGGTGCTCGCTGCTATCCAGAAGCAGATTTTACTCGAGGCCTGCTCCCCCAAACAGGACACCAAGGCGCCGACTTTCAACGCAAAGCCGCTATTCGCCGGTGGTGTCCTTAAACTGTGGTGCGAGAACGACCACACTTTAGCCTGGCTAAGGAAAACAGTCTCCGATATGACTCTCCCTACTAATTTAACGTTGGTAGTCAAGAGTCAGTCGGAGATCCTAAGACGGGCACGATGTGGGTGTGGGAGCTGGGGTGGATCGTATAACCGATTTCCCACCCGTACGCAAAATACGCGCTCAGATGTGGAGTTGCGGACACTAGCCCGTTCTACCTATTACCTATTACCTATCCCCTGAGTGGTAACCACCATTGAAAAACAAATCAGTAGATGTTGGTATTATGTAGAATCAAATAACTGGTACCACGTAAGTATGATTATTTATTATTTTGCACTAAGCCTTCTGCACTGCTTTGATAGCTACTTTAATCTTTGTAAAAATATACCCTTCATACTACCTTGTTTTTATTATGCATCATCATCATCATCAGCCTACTGCAGTCCACTGCTGGACATAGGCCTCTCCGACTGCACGCCATTCAGTTTAAGGGTCGGTTCACATCTGACGGAAGATGCGTCGCGTATCATCGGTCGCGTAACGCCAGAACAGACAATTATATGAGAAAACATTCAACCTTTCACACTTAACCGATGATGCGTTAGTGCGTCGAGCGTACAGCGTCTGTTCCGTTTCCGTCAACGCATTGTCGGCCGACGTAAAGGGCGACACCGTCGTGCCACGCGTATATTGATTGATGCATTCAGACAAGACGTAACATCTGCGGAGATATTTGTGTAGGTACTAGCCGTTCGAAGATTTCTTGCATTGAAAATGTTTGATACAGAACGATTTATCACGGAAATGCAAAATTACGCCCGACGCATCTTCCGTCGGATATGAAAACACACTATTTGACCGAATAGACGCGACCGATGATACGCTGACGCATCTTCCGACAGATCTGCCGGGGTCGCGTGATTGTTCGAAAGAGATACCGTGACCCTGGCACATGGGCAACTGATGGAACACGGGTGGGTTTTAGTCAGTAAAAGTCTGACACGCCCTCCCGCTCCGCCCAGAGCGGGAGAAGTCATTTGATGATTTCCCATCCTGAAAAAAAAAAAAAAAAAAAAAAAAAAATCTTCCGACAGATGTGAACCGACCCTTATTCTCAGCAACTCTCATCCAGCTCCTACCAGCCACCCTGCGAAGATTGTCGCTCCACCTAGCCTGAGGGCGTCCTACCTTACGTTTGCCGATTCACGGTCTCCATTCAAGAACACGTCTGCCCCAACGGTCATCGGTTCTACGGCTAATATGGACGGCCCAATGCCACTTCACCTTGCTCATTCTGTGAGCTACGTGGACAACTTTGGTTCTCTACCGAATCACCTCATTCTGGATTTTACATTACATTACATAACATTCATAATCAGCCTATAACGTTCCCACTGCTGGCACACAAGCCTGGGCTAATCTACCACGCGGGCCCAATGTGGGTTGGTAGATGTCTCATGTCTTCCAATTTTTGGTTCTAGGACATGCCGGTTTCCTCACGATGTTTTCCTTCACCGTTTTAAAAGCAATGGTGATGAAATAATTCACACAAAGTAAAGCGCCTACATGGGTTCGAATCCAGGTCCTACAACTCGTAAGCCGATTCTGGATTTTATCCCGTTTTTGTTATGCTGACTGCTATAATAAGCCGTAACGCTAAACCAACTTAGAAATTAATGAAGACACACTTAATTAAAATCAGCTCATAAGGTTAGCCATAACAATGTACTGAAGAAGTCCTCCATGACGGCAATATGAAGACTTAATATGTGTGGAACATTCTCGTTACTAACATTAATGAGAGCGTTAAAGATTTAATTAACTTTATGCCAGATTGACTCTCGTTTCTTTGTTGCTTTGTGGTGAGTAGAAACCAGATACAAAGTTCGAAAGGGGTTCTTTAGATGTGACTCACAAATAAGGAAAACCATAAAAACCACACGAAGGTTATCTGCCCATAAGGAGAAAGATCGGTGAAATAATAAATAATACCATTTTAAAAACGACTTGAAGCACATATTATTTTTAAATTATTGTTCACATGTGTTCCTAAACTTTTTAACCCTACGGATGACAAAATCTATATTTTATCCAAATCTTTCACTAGAACAATAATTCAAGTTTTTTTTTTGTTTTTTTAATGCCATGTAGGTATTAAGGGCCCACCTTGAAAGTGAATGATAGTAGGATGGGCGTGGTTTATGGCGGGTCAACCTATAGTGGCCGGCCGCCACAAACTTATATCTGAACCGTTTATAGAGAATAGGAAAACCAGCGGCCAAAAGTTGAACTAATGACAGAAAATTTCTCGATATAAAAAACGTTACTAACTTAGCATAGCCTTGCTGTAAGCACTATTCCTGTCACTGTTGCACATCTGTCAAACTGCAATAGCAAGGTAGAGACGGAAACATCTTAGAAAAAAGTACGTGAAAGTAGCATTAATTTAGTCGGTCTATGAAATTTTTGCACATACCGTGCTATGGAGTAGACAAATAATACAAATATTTAATTATAAGCAATAAAACTATCTTACAGCAAGAAATTATCTTCTTTATCTATATGTAATATTATAAATACGAAACTAATTCTGTCTGTCTGTTACTCTTTCACGACTAAACCTTATTCGTTACCCATTAACCCTATTTATTCCGCGACTTCACGTGCGTCCGCGTAACGTAAGATTTACGCAAACGAAGTCGCGGGGCTAGCTAATATTTATGTACGGATGTTGGGTTATACGAGATTGATTAACTCAACATAATTAAAAATATATAATAAATAATTTAAGTATTTATTAATTACTAGTGATCGCCCATTGGTCGAAATTCGACCGTGCTTCATTTGAATAGAAATACATTTGTAGGAACGTTACATTATTCCAAAGTGCTGACACAGGAAAATGATGTAAGCGATGACTGGATGCGGGGAGTCGTACGCTAGCAAGGCATGAGGGAACACGCGCTGTAGGAGTGTCTTTTATACTGTAATGGGTCAGTGTAATTCGTGAATATATTAGTATACCTTTCGACTCGGAAGACTTTCATTTATATCCTCTGGAGTGATATGAGAACACTAAATTGGTGACCCCGACGTGATCTGCCTTGCAACCATATCGCGGCACGTATAAATTGTGTAACCACGAGGGCAGTACCGCGTGTGTAAAGTGACTGTGATTACGTAACACATATAAAATCAAGACATGGCGAATCCCGTACATCCCGTGTCTGCAGCCACGCAGCAGCAAGTTAATCATGAAATGGCCGGAATCAGTGTGAACGCGAGAATTCCCCCTTTTTGGACCGACATGCCGCGCATGTGGTTTGCGCAGTTCGAAGCCATAATAGGGTCGCAGCACCAAGGTGAGAACGTCAAATACGACTTAGTAGTGGCAAAGCTGGGCAAAGAAGAACTAAGTCAGGTTGCGGATTTGATAGATGATCCGCCAGAGCAGCAGCGATACACGACCTTGAAGAAACGATTATTAAAGGTTTTCCAAGAGAGTGCGGAAGCGCAGTTCCATAAACTCGTAAAGGAGATGGAGCTAGGACAACAGAGGCCCTCGCAATTACTGGCAAAAATGCGTGAGCTAGCCAAAAACACAGCCACGACAGGAGATACCCTGAAAAATCTATGGATGTCAAGGTTACCCGGATGGGTGCGCGCTATACTCGCAAGCTGTAATGGTGAAGCCAAATTGGATGAGCTCGCCGGAATGGCCGACAAAATCATGGACAACTTGCGCAGTGGGGAGATAACAGAGGTAAAATGCCCACCGCCGTCTGCCACAAGTGTAAGTACAGAATTACTGACCGAAATACGAGACATGTCTGCGGAACTCAAGGCGTTACGAGTAGAGGTTAACGAAATAAAAAGACGCGATAATCAGCGCAGCTATCGACCATGGAGTAGAGACAGAAGTATGAGCAGGTCTCGCTCACAATCGCGTGGTCGAAGGCGCACACCGCAGAGTGCCGACTGGTTATGCAGGTATCATTTCCGTTTTCGGGAGGCAGCCAGAAGTTGCGAACAGCCGTGTAACTGGAATGCAAACTCCAACAAGGGAAACTAAAGGTGGTGCGTTCGAGATCGATGGGAGAATGTGCCAGCTTGGAGGAAAACCATCGCCTTTGTGTCACAGACAGTAAAAACGGGGTGATTTTTTTGATAGACACTGGTGCTAATGTGTCAGTGGTTCCCGCGTCCAAATTTTGTGGTAAAAGTTACAGTAAATGCCCATATACATTATTCGCGGCAAACGGAACGGAAATAAGTACAACAGGTATCATAGTGCTAGAACTTAACTTAGGCTTAAGACGTAGTTATAAGTGGCCTTTCATAATATGTAATGTCAGTAGACCAATTATAGGCGCTGATTTCTTGAGAACACATAGATTAGTAGTAGATTTATACAACAAAAAGTTGATAGATCAAGTAACGCAATTATACGCAGTAGGGTCCATCATAACCTACACGGAACCGTCCCTTACGACTATTAGTGCGGATAATCCTTACTGTGATTTATTAAGGCAGTTTTCAGAGATAACAAGGCCGGTATCATTTAAAGATACGCCCAAGCACGCAGTTCGTCATCACATCGAGACCACGGGCCCGCCAGTCCACGCGCGCGCCAGGCCCCTACCACCGGACAAATATAAACAGGTGAGAGATGAATTTCGTGTAATGCAGGAAATGGGTATATGTCGGCCATCGAGTAGTCAATGGGCAAGCCCTTTGCATGTGGTTCCGAAAAAAGACGGACAAATCCGACCATGTGGTGATTATAGGCGATTAAATTCAATAACAAAACCCGACAGATACCCCGTGCCGAGGTTGCATGATTTCACGTACGCGTTGTCAGGGAAAGAAGTGTTCTCCAGGCTAGATATTAACAGAGCGTACCATTTCATTAAAGTAGCCCCAGAAGATGTTGAAAAGACAGCCATTATAACACCTTTTGGGCTTTTCGAGTTCCCGCGCATGACTTTCGGGTTAAGAAACGCCGCTCAGACCTTCCAAAGGTTTATGGACAATACCGTATTGCAGGGACTAGAAAATTTGACAGACGAAAAAGGAAAGGTAATCAGTTCCCTATTTTGCTACATCGATGACGTCATTATAGCGTCAGAAAACGAGCTTATACATAGGAAACATTTAAAACAGATATTCGAACGTTTGGTTACAATAGGCATCACGATTAACAGCAGTAAGTGTCAATTCGGCAAAAAAGAAATAGAATTTCTAGGGTATAAAGTTTCACAAAACGGTATCAGTCCCTTATCTGACAAGATAAAGGCTATTACAGACTATCCTAGACCGGAAACCGTGGAAAGTTTGAGAAGATTTCTAGGGATGGTAAATTTTTATAGGGCACACCTACCTAAGGCAGCCGAATATCATGCACATTTGAATAAGTTTTTACATAATTCGAAGAAAAAGGATAGGTCAGTCATAAAATGGGATAAGGACTCAGAAACGGCATTCGCGCAGTGTAAGGAGAGCCTACAAAGCGCCGTAACACTCGCACATCCGGCTACTGACGTACCACTGTCACTAATGACAGACGCATCCGATACATGCATAGGTGCCGTATTGCAACAAAGAATAAAAGGCAATTGGCAACCATTGGGATATTTTTCAAAAAAATATCAGAAACACAACAGAAATATTCAACGTACGACAGAGAATTGCTCGCTATTTATATGTCCATCATGCATTTTAGGAATCTTGTTGAAGGACGAGAGTTAACGGTATACACAGACCACAAACCATTAATACATGCATTAACAAAAATAAATTCAGAAAAAGAGACATCCCGACGTATTAGACAGTTAATATATATAAGTGAGTATACCAACAACATTCAACACATAAGCGGTAGCGAAAACGCAGTAGCGGACGCTTTATCACGTGTTGAGACTATAGTGTGCCCAAACATAGTTGATTACGAGGAATTAGCGGCGAAACAGGATGAGGATAATCATATTACCGATTTGCTAAATAGCAATGAAGGAACAGGAATACAGTTGAAACGAGTTAAGTTACCTTATGTAAACAGAAGTATATATGTTGAAACATCAACAAACAATATCAGACCATATGTACCAGAAAGCTTCAGAAAAACAGTATTTGAATCGATACACAATATAAGCCATCCAGGTACTAGGGTAACAGTAAAAATGGTAACTTCTAGATTTTTTTGGCCTGGAATTAATAAAGATACTAGAACGTGGACAAAAAGTTGTATAAAGTGCCAAAAAACTAAAGTGAATCGACATGTGATTTCAGGTTTGGGCGCGTTTACACCGAGCGGGAGGTTTGAACACATACACGTGGACATCGTAGGGCCTCTACCTACGACGCAAAGAGGTAACAAATGTTGAAAAATTGCGAGAAACAGTTCATAGCTTAAGGCCCAAGCCAAGAGCAGATACCGATTCACGAAAATTATTCGTATATAAGGATTTAGGGTCATGCTCTCACGTATTTATAAGGAACGATAAGATTAGAAAACCTTTAACACCAACTTATGATGGCCCCTACCGCGTTATAAGTAGAAATACGAAAGTTTTTAAAGTACAGTTAAGTAATAGAGAGTTATGTGTCTCAATAGATCGGTTAAAGCCTGCCTACGTCTTAAAGGAATCAGCTAAGATAAATAATGAGGATCTAGATAGTAACATAGGTAGATACAGTATCGTACCAAAATTGGTTGATGACGAACAGAACAACTTGAATGCAAATAGCAACAAGTTAATGGCTCGCACCACACGTAGTGGGCGGGTGGTTAAGCCGACTGTGCGGTTCAATTTATAATTAAACAGCAAGATACAGAAAATACACATATATAAGTGCGACTAATATGGATTACATTACAATAAAATTGATTTTCATTCCCTTCGGATACAGACAGTACTAGTGAATGGCCATTTTTATAAACATGGGCAATCCACAATCAAAGAACGAGCAAGTTATAGTGAGATAACGCTGCTAGAACGGAAATGGAGAGAAAAATTGAAATATACGGTATACTTGTTTTCGTGCTAATCGCAATAGTTTCAAGTGTATGTCTCTATGTGTTTCTGAAAAAGTGTGGCAGACACGTGCATGGAAAATTTGTTGATCACCTCGTGTCTCAACTCGAAGAAGGTCGCGTGGGGACGGATAGACAGGCGACCGCCCAGACTACGCCAGTTGCAACAACGGTAGCGCTAACAATGTATTAGTTATAGTTACATATTAGTTATAGTTATGTGACAGTAGATAGTAAGAATAAAGTAAGTTGATTATATCATTTCAAACGTTTACTAGAACAACGAATGAGCAACTGTAATAATCATAAACACGTTAATGTATTCATTTCATAAATACAAATATAAGTATCTACTATAATAATTCAGTACATAAAAGAGTGTAAACCTATAACTAGTGAAGTATTATGTAGGTCGACAAACTAATAACATTGTATCACATAACTCACAGAAAGCCAGTGTCAGCACATTCAGTAGCAACAGCGTGCATTGGCGTAACATTATCGACATACTGTATGTAAAGTAATGATAGGGTAACCATAACTTAAGACCTTTATGAAATTGTTTGTTTTTAGTTTAAGATATTTTGGTAAAAAAAAAAAATTTTAAGAGGGGGAGTATTGTAGGAACGTTACATTATTCCAAAGTGCTGACACAGGAAAATGATGTAAGCGATGACTGGATGCGGGGAGTCGTACGCTAGCAAGGCATGAGGGAACACGCGCTGTAGGAGTGTCTTTTATACTGTAATGGGTCAGTGTAATTCGTGAATATATTAGTATACCTTTCGACTCGGAAGACTTTCATTTATATCCTCTGGAGTGATATGAGAACACTAAACATTATTAAGTGAAAAAATATATATACAATAATAAATATAAAAAAATAATATGGTTAAATTTGACATTCAGTAACACTATAGACAGATAATATTACAGACAAATATTCTCGATATGATCATAGATTGAAAAAATGAAATAGGTTATATATCTAGAAAATTAATTTACTACCTATATTTCGATGGGTCCTATGTATAAGGGCCAATGTGTAAATTGACAACTTTTCAATAGAGGCTCTCAAAGTTTCGATTTGATATATTTTTTACATGCGTCTACTGATGTTTGTAAAACTTTGCATAGTTACTATGACACATATGTTCGTTATTCTAGCTATATAGATTTATTTGAATATATGTTAGTTTTTTAATTAGTGTAGTTATGCCTATATACGTGATATTTTTAATTTTAATAATACTGAAAAAAACTAGTAAAAAGGTCGAAGTGTCACTTTGGACCATTTACTTGGCATATGCTAACTTTGAAAAATACGTGTATTTTAGAGTTTTGAGTAATCCATATTTATAAAAAATATTTAAAATAAATAAATAATTTAAACTATAATTATTTTATGTCATAATTCACATTGACACTTATACGTTATCTTACTTGGTGACGTTAATATACTTTTAACCTTCAGTTAGGTCACAAAAATAAAAAGAAATAAAACAATTTAACTTCTTTTTGTTTTTCTAAAGAACTATCAGACTTTTGTAATGGAAAAGGAATCAAATAATCAATACAACTACTACTACTTTTTTCTTTTTTTCATTTCTCATGCTCTAAGACTCTTTATGTTTAATAAGTTTTATTAAAAGATAATAATTATATTTTTTTTAAATAATAACTACCTAACTTAAGTTACCAACCTAGGTCTAATGTGATTTCGGGAGGTTTTTAACATTCCCCGACATTGCATTGGATCTAAGTTGGTAGTCAAAGTTTAAAATAATGTTTTTTTTTAATAACATAAATAATAAACATTTTCAAAAATAAAACACAGTTACTCATTGTCATCATTATCATGGCAGATTAAATTATCATTAGATGCTAACAAATTTTCGTAATACTCATGATAAACTGGTGGAATAATATTTTTGCGGCATAAATCAATTAATTATTTTTTTTGGATGGATGTATTTGTACCAACTGATTGTAACATAGTCCTAAGGGTATTTCCGTAGATCTATCAGCCGTTTGACTTCTTGTTCTAACAGAAAGATCAGAAATGGTAATGTAGTTTTCGAAAGCATCTTCAGATAGATGCAATTTGTAAAACAAAATGTATGGTTCATGTTTACTGATACGAATTTGTTTGATTTTAGACCAAGGTACTTTTTGTCCCTCTGAATTTTTAGTCCAGTGAAAACAAGCTCTCGCTTGCATCTTTTTGAAGTCGAAAACCATATTTTGAGATACATCTATAACATAAGGAGCTCCTTTTACTTTAGCCTATCTAATACTTAACTATAAGTTACGTAAAAATCAATGTTATTAAAATACGACAATACTGTAAAACAATTGAATACTTACAACTCGGTGTGTGTATTTTCGTCGTTTTTATAACCTAGTTCATCACTCGAGTCACTATTATTTACATTACCAATTGCTAAATTGACTAAATTTCGACTTCTACTAAACTTAGAATGATATTTGGACGTCATGTTTCACTTACAAGGAGAGGTCACACTGTGTGGGTCACCGATATGGCTGATCCTTCGCCTATGTAAAGAGATTCACTAGTGTAGTAAACTCCTAAAGCCCTAAGGTGCAACACTCGGAAATAAATTAGAAATTATTTCCCAAAGTTGAGTTGAGTTTTTGGGACTTATACTAATGGGCTGACCATTAGTATGAGTCCCAAAAACTCAAACTTATCAAAGTTATCTTGGCGAAGTAAGCAGCATATTTATTTTTGTCTCTTTTCATAAAAAATACTCATTCGCTACCAGTATACGGGTTATAAAATAATATTCTTACAGACCTACGCTTTTTAATAGTAAAAATCAAAAAATCAAAAGTCATTTATTCAAACTAGGCTGAGAGTCAGCACTTTTTGAACGTCAAAGTTACAAAAGACAATCCCCCCAAAACGCCCGCCCTTCGACACTTCCTAGTGCTTTAGCTGGGAAGAAGAAGTGGCGGAACAAACTCCCCAGCAGCACAGCTGTCTGTTAAGTTAGAAGAACTTGATTCTATACAATTGTAAGGAGGTAACATTACGAGACACAAAGTATTAAATTAAATGATTTGCCTTATGTCAGCTAGCCAACACAATATTCCAAGAAATAAACTGAAATCTATACTCAAGCAAAAGCAAAAAATATTGTTATAAGGTAAATAAAAGTACCAAAATAAAAGCCTCCTGGCATAAAGGGCGTGACAGCTTACATATGCAATGCTGAATCACGTTCACATAGCTGTTACGACCCGAGTTACAAGTCAAGGCCACAAAATGACAAACTAGGACCATCGGCGTAAAAACTAATAAACAGGTAGGTAATTAACAACAATACCAACATCAAGGTCAGCAAGACGACCAGTCATCACAAGCAGCACCCGTTCACGAGCATAACGCAAAGATCAGCCATTACCCCAAAAAAAAAAATGCAAAAGACATTTGGAGATAGGACAGTTATTTTTATTAATTATTTTATCCAGGTGTACAGTTTCTTGGATGATAATTATTATAAAAACATACCTATAAAGCATAAATTTTAACTGGCATCTGCTACAAAATATGATTGCAGGATTTGAGAAAGCAGCGTTGGTGTATCACAATGTCAAGGCTTTAGGAATTTACTACACTAGTGAACCTCTTTATATAGGCGGAGGATCAGCCAAATCGGTGATCCACACAGTGTGACCTCTCCTTGTTAGTTACATCTATAATAACTAATTATAATATTATAAAAAATAGCTTATTATCATAGAGCGACATCGTTCCGTTTGTCGAAAAAGTGCTCAACTAACTGATTGGCTGTTGACGTAAACAAAGACGCGGGATGTCCCCGCGTACAAGTCTCGAATAACCGTTTGGCCTTTATACGTTTAAAATTGTGCCACATAAGCCTTTTTACTGCAGTGAAAAATTGTATTTCCACCTATAAATGTGTATTTTTTTAATGCACGTTATTAACCTTAGTAAAAGGAAGCATTTTACGCAAAAAACCGAAAATACTCAAATTGTTGCATTGGCCCTTATACGTAGGACCCATCGATTTATACTTGACAATAATACAAACAAATAAGATCTTTATATTTTACCTATATTAACAAATAAATAAACTGAACTGAACTGACATTCATTAAGACTATAGACCACAGATTTGGACCATAAACAAAAGAATATCTATGCATGTGTGTATTATTAAATATACGGTAATGAATAGTAGTGTGTGTAACGTGTTATTTATTGAAAATAATGTATTTTTACGCACAATTTAAAAAAAAAATATTAGCATTCGTCACTTCTTCTCTGTATAAACTATACGCCTGCGAAATTTTATACTCCTCCGTCCGCCCAATTTTCGTTAAAAGGGATCCAAAGTTTTCGCTTCTCGTATTAATATATAGATTTACAACATGTAATTAAAAATAACGAATTAATCTTCTAGAGCTCTATAAATAAAATATATGATGGTGTTTAAGAGATTAATAAACTTCAATTTCGTTTCACCGATCACTATACATTTATTTGGTAAATGACAATAACAATACTTACTTACTTTACTTTACTTCGTCCATTACGTAATACTAGTTATGTTTTTTTTTTTCACCTTATTTTACAAGTCATTTATATTTCCTTCAAGGTCAATTACGTATGGCAATGTGTATGATAAATGTCAAAATTACTTGACGTATACATATATATTTTAGTAATTACGTGTGACTGCGGTTAGAAAACCAAAACCGATATTATTGCCGATATTTTGTAACTATGCCTAGATTATATCTTTTTATTTGGGTGTTTTACCCGACTGCTGAGAGCAATGTGTTTATCAGCCTATTAACTCGTATTTATGTTTGTTCTTTTATTAACTTTATTTTTCATTACATTTACTTTGGGGTTAGGGGTAATTCAGAGATGGAGTACACAATTAATTTGCTAAACAGTCTTCATAAGATTATAGAAATATGTTTAGTGTTATTCAAAACAGAGTAAAACACCATTGTTTTGATCTTCCATAAAATCTTGTAGGAATGAAAAATTATAAATAGCCAATATGTTTTCAGAAAGCACTCTTGTAGACCTTTGATTAGATATCAATTAGATATCGAGAAGCAGTGGTGGCTCAGTGGCAACGGCTACTACTTACAAGTTCGAACCCGAGCAGGCGTTTTACTCTGTGTAAATCATTTCAACACCACTGCTCTCAAAACTGTGAAGGAAAACATCGTGAGTAAACCGGCATGTCTTACAACCAAAAAATCGAAGACATGTGACATCTACCAACCCGCACTGGGCCCTCGTGGTGGATTATGTCCCACTCTCTCTCACCGAGAGGAGGCCTGTGTCCCAGCAGTGGGAACGTTATAGGCTGCTAATGATTAGGTATCAAACACGGTACATATAGGGTTCGAAACAGCTAGGCCCGGCTTCAGGGCACGTGCCTGACAAGAATGGCTTCGTGAAGGTAGAGAGGAAGAACAGGAAGAAGCTTCGTAGTCGGAACCAGTGTGGGACCGCGCTAGCAGGACTCAATATGCTGCTGCGTCCAGCTACACTAACGACGCAGGTCTATGTGTCCCGTCTACATTACACCACGAAGGTTGAGGAGATCGTGGAGTTTGTACGTGTTAAGTCCAACTGGACCTTGAGGTCGAGAAGTTGGAACCGTGCCACAACACGAACTTCAAGTCATTCGTGGTCCAAGTTCGAACTCATCAAATCGAGACCTTCCTCAAGGAAGAGTTTTGGCCGAAGGGTGTCGTGTATCGGCGATTCCACGGAAGGCTACGCGATACTACGCAGCGCAACACGTCGCCGTCACTTCGTGTACAATAGTTATGTTTACGTGGTTTTTTTGTATGTATGATACTCTGTATGGTATTATGATTTGGGTCTTTGTAGCCCGAAATAAACTGATTTGATTGATTGATTGATACATAAAATTAAAATTTATATTTTCAATAAAACTTCACATCTGCTATAAATGATAAATGATTTTATTTCTGTAAGTAGGTTTCTACAAACACTTTTACATGCCAATGATATTTTTTTAAACTAGTTCGGCGTTTGAGACAGACTGTTTAAATCATTACCCTTCTTTGGGCTGCTGTCAAGTAAAACCTCACCTTTTTTACAATTCTAATGCTACTCCATTCATTCGTTGTGCTCTTGCATTTGAAGTGACAGTACTTGACATATAGATATATTGTTGACATACTTCAAACCTAAAAACAAATTAAATATTTTATTTTATTTCTAAATGAATGATTATTATAAGTTTTTGGGATAAAACAGACGTTCTTCTTTAGAAAATAAGGTGTTTACTCAATATTACTTTACAAAAGGAGAAAAGATTGTTGCTGTAATGCTTTAGTGAAGGTGGTGAATTCGATTCACTGTTATGATCATCTTATTGGTATTTCATTCTTGCAAAATGAATAAATTAATTGCCCTGTGCAGGCACTTCTAACCTTGAAGGTACTGTTCAGTTTTGGTTTATGGTTCTTCCCATTTTCATACATAATTTATGTCGTCTCTAAATGGTAATAGAAAAAGAATTTTATATTGTTCACAGTCACAAAAAAAGACAAATATACAGTCGAAATACAAAGTTATTTGGAAAGCCAACACTTATTATATTAAATGATTACAGCAAAATGCTTAACTACTACCTTTTTCTGTGAACACAAATATTTCAAAAACGTAATTTTGATCGCACCGATTTGTAAAAAAGTGACATAGGTTCGACGTCGATGAGCCCTACTGGGCGACTGATTTATGAACGAACGAGAGTGATGACACTACTTATGATAGGCAAAAGAAGAGATGGCGATAATGTGTGTGCTCTTGGAATAAAATAACGTATGTGCCAAAACGAATCGCCGTTTTTTATGAATGAAAAGTATTATTAAAACGAAAACTGTTTTACAAAAACTTAGGTACAATTATAATCAATGTTTTAAAGTAAACTATGTTTAATAATTCATACGCATCGCGCCTTGAGGCTAAAAAAATCATAATCATAGATTGAACTTCGCGATTTTTTTGTATCGAGAAAATTTCATCGTATCGTGTTTTCCTTTTACAGGATACTAGATCATATAGTCAAAAAACATACACTAAAAGATTAAGTACAGATGCCATACGGTAAGAAAGGTACGCTAAAAAGAAAAAGCACGTTTATCTCGCTACGTCACCTTAAGGGTTCTAAACGGTAGTAAGGGCCTTCAGTTTAAGCCACGTTTATAAATAATCCCTTGAGTGGTAACCACCATTGAAAAACAAATCAGTAGATGTTGGTATTATGTAAAATCAAATAACTGGTACCACGTAAGTATGATTTATTTATTATTTTGCACTAAGCCTTCTGCACTGCTTTGATAGCTACCTTAATCAGGATGGCATCCAACCGATTGACCTTCAAATTCAAAGTTCGCGAGCATATTCGCAAGAAGTTGGCAGTATCATCACAACGGTAATATTTCGTCATTGTTTGTCCCGTTTGTTTTAGTAAATTCAATTATGTATGTATATTTATTTATGTATTTATGTATACATATAGTTAGGCATATATTTTATGGTTATAATTTAAATATGTTAAGCGTTCATATTTATATATCCTTTTAATCATTGCACCTACCACTGTATGTCTCTGCACCACCAAAGGTTGACTGGTAGAAAATGCCTATAGCATTAAGTCCGCCTCTGTACATTAATGTGCTTGAAGTATTAAATAAATAATAAATCTTTGTAAAAATATACCCTTCATACTACCTTGTTTTTATTACGCATCATCATCATCATCAGCCTACTGCAGTCCACTGCTGGACATAAGCCTCTCCGACTGCACGCCATTCAGTTTTATTCTCAGCAAGTCTCATTCAGCTCCTACCAGCCACCCCGCGAA
Source organism: Aporophyla lueneburgensis (assembly GCA_932294355.1). Classification (NCBI taxonomy): domain Eukaryota; kingdom Metazoa; phylum Arthropoda; class Insecta; order Lepidoptera; family Noctuidae; genus Aporophyla; species Aporophyla lueneburgensis. The sequence goes on along the minus strand of OW028758.1, from coordinate 6,006,848 downwards.
GATCGTCGCTCCACCTAGCCTGAGGGCGTCCTACCTTACCTTTGCCGATTCACGGTCTCCATTCGAAAACACGTCTGCCCCAACGGTCATCGGTTCTACGGCTAATATGGACGGCCCAATGCCACTTCACCTTGCTCATTCTGTGAGCTACGTCGACAACTTTGGTTCTCTACCGAATCACCTCATTCTGGATTTTACATTACATTACATAACATTCATAATCAGCCTATAACGTTCCCACTGCTGGGACACAGGTCTGGGCTGTTATCTACTGCGCTGGCCCAGTACGAGACACATGTCTTCGAGGTTTTGTGGTCCTAGGACATGCTGGTTTCCTCACGATGGTTTTCCTTCACCGTTTTAAAAGCAATGGTGATGAAATAATTCACACAAATTAAATCGCCTGCATGGGTTCGAATCCAGGTCCTACAACTCGTTAGCCGATTCTGGACTTTATCCCGTTTTTATTATGCTGACTGCTATAATAAGCCGTAACGCTTAACCAACTTAGACAATAATGAAGACACACTTAATTAAAACCAGGTCAAAAGGTTAGCCATAACAATGTACTGCGGAAGTTCTTCTAGACGGCAATATGAAGACTTAATATGTGTGGAACATTCTCGTTATCAACATTAATGAGGGCATTAAGGATTTAATTAACTTTATGCTGAATTTACTCTTGTTTCTTTGTGGTGAGTGGAAACCAGAATCAAGGTTGAAAAGGGAAACCTCTCCAGTTCTTTTGATGTGAGTAACAAACTCCTCCAAATTGGGGGATGCATTTGTCCAACAGTGGACGTCCTTCAGCTGAAATGATGATGATCTTGAACAAACCAGGAAAACCATAGACACCACAAGAAGATTATTTCCTCATCAGGAGCCAGATTGGTGAAATAATGATGATATCTACCATTTTGAAATCTTTAAGCACATAACTATTATCTATTTTGTATACTTTTGAAGTGAAAACTTCTTTAGCGGCGTTGTGCACTTTTTTTGTAATGGGTAACACGTGACCTGATTGAAAATTCGTAAGACGGACGGAGAGTGATTTTTCTGAGAGATAAACTTTTCAATGTAATATAAATTGTCATGTTTGTGTACGATAGCGCAATAAATAAATATTGTATTCTACCACATAAATGATAGTACTTTTATACTGATAATTAAAGCAATTCGTGCAAAATTATTCCCTAACCATTCCAAAATATCAAAAATGCACAACGTTAATATTCAAGTTTTCACTTCTGCCGGCACTCCCGGAGTGCAACCCGACGTTTTTTGTTTTAATCCCACGTCCGTGGGATCCAAAATCAATATTTTATCCAAATCTTTCACTAGAACATTAATTCAAGTTGTTTTTTTTTTTTACAGCCGTGTATTTGCAGTTATACTATTTGTTAATGCAAATGCATAATTATAACTTGGAAATCTGATTACCAGCTTTTTATTAGAAATTAACAGTCACGTTGTGCACGTTGCGTGTGAAAATTATTGTAAGTGAAGTTCCGATGCGCGTCGCTAGTGTCGCGACGCGTCCAACCAACCGCCGCTCTCGCTTCCTCGCTAAATGGCGTCTTGCGCGTTGACACGGAGCGCGTTTGCTAGATGGCATTGTGTTTAATCGATGATTGTAGACACAATTACTTATATTCATAACAGCTTAGTTAACGTAAATTACTAAAACAATAAAAACCGGTGAATTAGTGGTCGCGGTGTACAAGAATGTATAACAAGGAAACCAAAAACCTAGATAACAAGTATAAAGCTATGCAATAGCTTAATAAAAAATAATAACACTGGTCAACAAGGTTTTTCCCCAATAATAATGAGTTGTAATATCAAGAAGTACGAAGCAACTACCCATCAACCATATAAGTTTCACAGCTGGATTAGCTCGAATTTTTGAGATAATATGCTCATGGTGTGCACGCTGAAACTTTTATTCGCCACAAATATGTTCTTGCTTGTTCAATGGACTATCTCCTAATGAGTGTGATATACAGAAACAAACTAACAGAGCAGTTTTATTAAACGTGTTTATTGTTACATGTGTAGCTAATAAAGGGTTTGAATTGTGTATTAATTGAAATTAACCTGTTTTAATTGAATTTTTTATATCTATATATTAATACGTGAAGCGAAAACTTTGGATCCCTTTTTACGAAAATTGGGCGGACGGAGGAGTATGAAATTTCGCATACTTATAGTTTATACAGAGAAGAAGTGACGAATGCTAATATTTGTTTAAATTATGCCTAAATATACATTATTTTCAATAAATAACACGTTACACACACTACTGTTCATTACCGTGTATTTAATACACACATGCATAGATATTCTTTTGTTTATGGTCCAAATCTGTGGTCCAATCGAGAACATCTGTCATTATTATTTTATGTCTATAGTCTTAGGGGGCGTCCATTAATTACGTGAGGCATTTTTGAGAATTTTTCGACCTCCCCCTTCCCCCTTGGTGAGATATCGTAAGATTTTCCTCAACTCCCTCCCCTCCCCTAATCTCACGCGAGATTCTTCAAAACTTCTATTTGGGCTGTAAACGTGTTGGATTATTGAGAATTTTCTTAGACCAAGAATAATTTCTTAACTCAAAAGTTTATTCTCTTCACTCAAGAAAATAATTTTCTTCAAAATGGTATTCTTGGTTCAAGATTTTGGCTCTTGAGTCAAGTTATTTTTTTAATCAGTGTACTATTGTTTCAGATTTGGCCATATTTTATTGTAGAAATAATTTTTCACGCAATTTTACAACGTTTTCTGCGAGATAAATAATTAAGTACGTGATATTTGTCAAGACCTCCCCCTCCCCCCTAAGTGAGATTTGGAAAGATTTAGATTGATCCCCTCCCCCCTTGAACACCTCACGTAATTAATGGACGCCCCCTTACTGAATGTCAAGTATAACCATAGGTAATAAATTAATTTTATAGATATATAACCTATTTCATTTTTAAAATCTATGATCATATCGAGAATATTTGTCTTTAATATTATTTGTATTAGCGACGATAGGAATTTAGTTTAGATTTATAAGAAATATTTTTTGTGGTTTTATGGAGAGTGTCAAGTATGGCTTTAGTATGTTTCCCATACAAAACTTAGTGTCGTGTGCAAACTGTAGAGGTTGTATGCCTCACGATTGTACAGGCTGGTTATAATTATGACATTTTGAACTGTCATAAGTAATTAAAAATAATTGGGAGAATTCTATAAAAACAGAGCAAATTTCTGTGATAATTAATTTCATATCCAGCAGTTAAGAAGTATTAAGAAAATAAAGAAGAGAGTCCTGAAGAAGTATTCTTTACTCATTACACCTACGTCCTGGTCCTGGCCATCACAATCCGCCAGCGAACCTCTCCACAGTAGTACAGCGTCAACAATTTGTCTATAGTGTTACTGTCAAATATAATGTACCATTGTAACATTTAATAATGTATTTCTATTCAATTGAAGTACGGTCGAATTTCGACCAATGGGCGATCACTAGTTTACTTTAATTTATGCCAATTTTTATCGAAGTATTTCATGAATATAATGCCTCGTAGTTGTTTAAATAATCCGATTAATAATTGTAATGTGTGCGGTAATATTACTACGTAAGGGAAGCATGAAAAATTAACTCAGCGAATTTGATGAGCGTACAAACTATACTTTGACTAGGCAGTTAAAAATCAAGGTAAACCATGGGTTCCATACGTGATATGCTTAAGTTGTAGTAAGAATTTGAGGGACTGGCTGTCAGACCGTCGATCAAGCTTATCTTTTGCAACACCAATACGGTGGAAAAAATAAACAAAAATAACATCTTCAAGATTCTTATTTTTGCGTAAATAAAATTACAAGGCTATTTCAATATCTTACAGAAAAGTTCCCAAAACTTTCAAATGTAAAATTAAAGAAAGGGTTTTTATTGGACCTCAAATACAGGAGTTGATTAAGGACAATACATTTAATAGTAAATTAAATAAAAAAGAAAGTAAGGCTTGGAAATTTTTGGTACAAGTTTTTCCTAATTTCCTCGGAAATGTCAGAGCTGAAGACTATAAAAAATCTGTGAAAGATATGATTGAAGCCTTGCACGGCTGTAAAATTACCCCCAATATGTATTATATTTTGGAGTCACATTTAGATGTTTACCTCAAAATATGGGAGACGTTAGCGATGAGCATGATGAGCGTTTCCTACAGGAAATAGCCGACATGGAACGGCGATATCAAGAAAAGTGGAGTCCTGATATGCTGGCAGATTATTGTTGGACGTTAAGAAGAGAAGCTGTAGATCTCAATTATGAAAGAAAAAGTAGTTCCACTGTACACTTTTAAAATTATTGAAATTATTAATGAACTAGCTTTTGCCAGCGGCTTCGCCCGCGTGGAGGTCGGAAAATATCCCGCGTGAACGTACTACCGGGATAAAAAATAGCCTATTTGTTAATCCAGGTTAATTTTTTTTAGCTCGAAAGCGCATTTTCTTCCGACTTACTTCAAATTTATCGTCACTGCTCGGCTCCTATGTGTCTTAGCGTTATGTTATATAGCCTATAACCTGCCCAGGATAATGGACTACAATCGTACCAAGTTTGGTTAAAATCCCTTCAGTATTTTTTGACCCATGCGTGCACATACAGACAGACAGACAGACAAAAAATTTACTGATTGCATTTTTGGCATCAGTATCGATCACCATTCATCCTCCAATATTAATTTTGAATATATTTTCAATGTACAGAATTGACCTCTCTACAGTTTTATTATAAGTATAGATATATTTTTTTTAACTGGGTGGTAGGTAAGTCTTTTCATTGATATCCACAAATTTATTTCATGGGCTTACAAAAGTTGCTTTTTTGTTGACCAGTGTAATTAATTAATAATTTGTTTGATCCAAATTGAAATAATCTTTCATATGGTGTATTAAAATTTATAGGAATTCAATATTTTAACTGTAAAATCAAGTCTATAAAATTATGTAAATCAGAAAAATCAGATTTTTTTTGTATACGGGGAAAATTTCAGACAAACCACTATTTACAGTGCTAGGTAGAGTAGTTGGGTACAAATGAATGAAAACGCAGAAATGTTCGTTAAAAAATATAATTTAATAATAAAAACTAAATCAACAATGGCAATTCAGTTAATATGGAAATAATTTTATACTAGGGTGCCATATCTTTTCAAGATATTAGCTTTAATTACATATTTATAAGTTTTAAGTTGTGATTCCAATAGCGTAAGCGTCTTTGAATGTTTGTGAAATGTGCATACGGGCAAGAGCGAGCGTGACTTTTTTTCGTGTGATTATTTTGCCGCAGTATTACAACGTCTTGGTGGTAAATTGTGGCGACATTTTTCTCGTGTATGTGGCGCACTACCCTAAGGTAAAATGCAACGTAAAGGTTTCTAAAAACCTATACGTTGCATTTTTGCGACAAAATAATCGCGCGATTAAAAGTCGTAATGCGCGCTCGCCTATGCAATATAAGTGTCGTATTTTTTCAAAAGACGCTTTCGCTTTTCGAGCCACATCTTTTCTTGTATTATAAAGTACAAACATTATACCGTATGGTGACAATTTTAGTCTAATTTTAGAATGAAACACACTATGGCACATTATTTGTCCGAATTATATATTAATTAGTAAAATATTATTTTGAACCAGCATTCTGCACTGAATGAACAACAAATGTTGGATGGAATTTTAAATCTCTTTTTTTTGCAATGGTGCAAAAAACTGCACTGCGCTGGCTTGGTGTTTTTTTTTGGTGGATGCATTTATTGCCTCTCATATTTTTAAATGATTAATGTAGATCGAACGTCGAGACAAAAATTTTACATCGAGAAAAAAAAAGTTAACAGTTTCTTAGACTTGAACAATTTGTAGTGAAAAATACATATATGTCAATGATTTTTTTTTCTGTTTTTCATCGGTCTTTTTTACTTTTTCAGTTTCCTTTACTCAGGTAATCCGAATTTAAATATCAACTCCGTACCAACATTGTAATTTTGATTTGATTCCAAACAATAAAATCGTGTGTTCCATGAAAAGGTATAATTTGGAGTTTAAATTCGATTTACAAACCTGAAAAATACAACAATGTAGGAAAATTTTATAGCTGTAACATGAATGAATGAAATGGATACCTTAACCAAAATAGAAATTGCACCAGCAATTTAACTGAACAGAAATCCTCGAAAATTTATAGTGTTATTATTTATATACTAATAGATCAATATTCACAGCGGGCCCTATGGGAATACCAGCGTTGCAGTAGTTGTTTTTTTTACAAATATCGCAGCATTATGCTGTGATAGGGGTTTTTTTTTTATTTTTGCTATTTGTTATATCTTTCACTATTTTGTTATTAGTAACTTAATAGTTTTAATATTTTTCTAATTGCTTGTATTTCTTGTGCGTATTTTGAAACGTAAAAATTTAAAATATCGAACAGCAATATAACTAACTGAAGTACCAGAAAAACCAGTGAATCAATTTAAAAATGTTTTGGGCTGCGTCAAACTGAATATTTTAACGTGTGTTAGGTAAAAAAAAGAGACAATATAAGAGCGATATAGGATTTTCTTTTAGATTATTTTTAGGACCCTTTTCAACCGCAATTAATTCCCCTGGCATGATCATTCCCTTCTGCCTATCCCCAATATAACACACCCTTTAGTTTTTGTACCCTGTACATAAATACATACTTCAATCTACGAAAATAAATTTAAAAACTTATCTTACTTGGTTATATTTATATTTAAAGCATTTACATTTATATAAACCTATGTTAGTTTACTAAAATCTCTTTACTATATACACATGAAAATAGGAAAGTTTTGAACAGAAACTTGAAAATCGTTTCAAGATAAAACATGTTTTTTATTCGTCGACGTCAACTTTATGAAAAAAGTTTACATTACTGGTGGGCAACGGTATTATCTAGCCAGCTCAGAAATATATATATGAGAGTCATAAGTAAGCCTAGTCTCCAGTTTGGCATATTTGTATTAGCACGTGGTCTTATGACCTATGCGGTTTAAAGTCACCAAAAAACCAAGGTTGGTTTACTTTTCTAGAGCACGTGGTCAAATGATCAAATTGAGCTATACCTATGTGAAGTCACTAAAGAACTAAGGTCGGGTCACTGTCCTAGAGCACGTGGTCAAATAATCACATTGGCCAGTAGCTATGCGGTTTAAAGTCACCAAAAAAACGATGGTCAAGTTATTGTCTTAGAGCAAGTGGTCAAATGATCGAATTGAGCAGTGGCTATACGGTTTAAAATCACCAAAACTAAGGTTAGGCTACTTCCTTAGAACGCGAAACAATATTTATTACTTTACCCGTCAATCGATCGTATAAGCTGATTGCATGGTAGAGCTCAACGGCTTTCACGGTCACATTATTATTGTGGTTTCAAGTACATTTTTTAATGAACAATCGCTGGGTCCTACGACATTTATCGGAGTTAAATAGAAACTCTACAGTGAAGGATCTATCCATTTCTTCATAAATACACTATAGTCTGTGCCAGATGTGAAAAAAATAAAAGTCGTTGACACCCGCCTTCCAATGTATTCAAATATTTCAAAACGATACGAAAAAAATGTAAAGAAAGTGTCGCTAGCAAGGTCAAAACGGTAATTTGAATACATTGGTAGGCAGGTGTCAACGACTTTTATTTTCTTCACATCTGGCACAGACTATAGAATAACGAAAAGGTTAAGCACTTTTCAAATACAAGTCTTTTTCCGTAGCGAGCACATGCCACATTTTCGAACTGGCATTTGCATTCAAAATGGTTACAGTACGTTATAGAAAGAATAGTCTCATGTGCAGTACGAGTAAAATTGACCTGAAGGTGCTCAGCCATTTCATTGTTCAACTTCACCTGTTTAAATAGATCTTTAAAACATCTATCCTCTTTATTTGTGTTTATAAACAAATCCAATAGTCGTATTTCGTATCTCCTCAACAAAATCCAGGGTTAGTATGTTCTATGACACATCTCTTGCAATACTTCTTAACAGCCCTGTATCCCCTTAACGTGACCGGAGTATCCTGGATGTTCAGCTGTGTCAGTCCTCTGCAGTAGTATGCCACGGCTTCTAGACCATCGTCTCCGATTAGCTCGCAGCCCCGAAGAGCCAGCTTTTTGAGGTTCGGACAGCATCGGGCTAGGATCTGGAATGGAAAAATAGACGGTCAGTTCAAAAAGCTAATGAGAAGACCTTTGAAGAAGAAATTTGATTCAGGTCATCAAGGGTCTCAGGTTCTCACTGTTGGGACACAGGCTTCCTGCCGGTGAGAGAGAGGAGGCCATAAATCCACCACGCGGGCCCAGTGCGGCTTGATGATGTAGATGTCACATGTCTTCGAATTTTTGGTTCTAAGACATGCCAGTTTCCTCACGATGTTTTCCTTCACCGTTATGAAAGTAATGCTTATGAAATAACTAGTTTCTGCCCGCGACTTCGTCCGCGTCAAATTTGTGCTCTCCTGACCTTTCCCGTCGCATCGAATTGCCTGCCATTTTTCGTAAATTTTTCATTGCTGCTCCGCTCCTTTTGATCATAGCGTGATGTTATACAGCCTGTAGCCCTTCTCCATAAATAGGCTAACCAATACAAAAATAATTTTTCAATTCGGACCAGCAGTTATTGAGATTACAGCGTTCAACCAAACAAACAAACAAACTCTTCAGCTTTATAATATTAGTATAGATATACACGGAAAATGCCTGATTGGGTTCGAACCCACGACCTCAAACTCGTAAGGCACGGCCTTTTCTACTGGGCCACCACTGCTCTCAGGATACGGATGCATTACAGCATTGCAGGGTTTCGTAAGCACCTAAGTATCGTGATCTAACAATTTCAGCACTTTTTAACTCATTCGGGGCACCTCTGATTAACGATATTCAATAAGAATTCTTGGCTTCACGTTCTTGGTGTCCGAAACTTTAGTATCATGTGCTCATTCCTTCTCTTCAGAAAATAATGGCATTTCAATCATTACATCATTTATCCGACAGAACTGCTGGTCATAGGCCTGCCTCAAGCACCACCACTACGACCGGTTCTGTGCTTCTTGTGTTGGAAGTCCTAACACAAGGTGGATCGATGACCTGGTGAAGGCCTAAAGGAAAACGCTAAATGCTGTTTAGTGGGACAAAATTATTCACCTGTAATCCGGGCTCGGAGACATCAGTAGCCCCAAGATCAAGCGCCCTTAGCCTGGAACAGCCCCTGGCTATGGCTTCCACTCCATCATCTCCAAGCGCCCCACACCCTCGGGCGTTCAGGTAGCGCAGCTTGTAACACCTCCGCGCCAGGGTTCGGACGCCCGAGTCTGAGACCTGAGAAGGTAAAAATGGTCAGTATGAATTTTATTATAACTAACTTTTGTCCGCAGCTTCACCCGCTTAGACGTCGAAAGTTATACCATGGAAACGTACTTCGAACGCCACCAATGATCCTGGTCTACCCTATGTACCAAATTTTATAGAAATCCGTCCAGCCATTAAGCCGCAGACAGGTAACGAAATACTGACAAATAGAGTTTAACTCTGTCTGCGCTCTCAGGATCGATGATGATCTTGTATGGATTGATACAAAGTGACAGACGCCAAATGGCTATTTAGTCCGCCCCGACCCTTGCTCGAGCCAGCCCGCGCCGCTGAGCCTGTAGGTTTAAATTCGCCCCTAAATAATAATCATTCCGATCCAGCCCGTCCCTTGCTGCCGTCTACCAGCGATGCCCTAAGCCGAGATCCGTACCCCACAGGGAGTGCCCTTAGCGAGTAGTCGCTCTAGTTTTAAGTTTATTAAGCCCTAGCTGGAAGCCTTCATTTATTAAGGTAGCCACAGGCAAGTCCGGTTAAGCAAAAAGAAATGGCTATTTAGCTGATGACAATATTAGTGTCTGATGGTCGTTAAGTATATTGTGATTAGATAATTGGCATTATTTTTAGGCACTTGTATAAATCTAACCTTAGGTGCCTATGGCGTAATCGCGTTTTCAAATAAAATTCTACTTATATTGGAGAAAGATCCAAAGACCTTACTTTCGATTTATTTTACAGTACACATAGCTTAGATTTAGAAAACGAGAGTAACATTGAAATAACGGAAAGAGACGACGATCGCCAAAGCCGAACGAGTCGTGACGTGCCATATTAACGACCATGTAATGCATCTTTATTTTTATTCAGGTTCAGATTAATCGTATCGAATGAAGATCCCAAACACGACTGAGGACAGAAAATTTACGAAGTGACGAACATACTAAGTAGGAGCCAATACGAACGCCTAGATTGCCGGCATCTGCATTTAGATTGGATTTATGATCACACTAGCGAGGTATTTCTTCATGTATGTTAACGTGTACTACGATTTTAGTTGCATGGTCTAAGCTGGTATTAAGGTGACTTTGCTTCACCTTATACAGAATCCATAAGTGAGGGTATCACATCGTTGGGCCTCTGCTAGACAGACTTCAGACTAACATTAACGACAAAAATTAAAAAAAAGGAAATAAAGAGAGTTAGGAAGCCAACCTAAATGAACTCGCGGAGCATGATTACCGTAAATTCGAGACATTTTAAAATTAATTATACATTTTTCGTACATTATATTTATTTGGTGTTAAGTCTTTATTCATTTTTATGGGGGAGACATATTATGCTTGTGGAAAAAAATAACCATAAAGCTATAGATTAGTAGTATTTTCGATTAAAACATCGTTCAAATTTACGTTACTTTTATTTACTTCACGCAGTAGTGCTGGGATCTCCGTCAGCCAGTCCCAAATACAAATCCATGGGGATTCGTATTTGGGACTGTATGTGTCCCCATGACATAACCACACCGCATTTTAGTGCTAGAGCCTCAGGTTAGTCAATCCCAAAAACGAATCCCTATGTACAGACGCCACCAGGTCAAGCTACCCGAAACTGTCAATTTTTCCCAATGAACCTTGAACCTAATGTTCTAGAGATAAAGTCGAAAATCTATCAAAGAAATCTGACAGGTTGTAGTAGCTTGATGTGTTGGCGTCTGTACGTATAGTAAACATGAATGCAAAGCTATTTTAGAAAAACAAGAATATTAATTATAAACAAAGAGTACTTTTCAAAGGACAGTGGGAATGCTAAATTAAAGAAGAACTACAAGTTTCAAATTACTGAGAAACCACGATCAAGGCACAAGGCACGAGTTTTCTTCAAGACACCTAATTAAAAGTTTGTTAGAACTTTTAAAACACGTCTTCATTGGGTTCACGCTTCTTTATTAAAGTTGTAATTGGCAAATACGAGTTTTAGTTTGGTTTCTATTAATGGGAAGCCAGACTTTTCAACCGACGAAAAAACGGATGTGCATAAATGGTTAAATTAATAATATTTTTATTTCACATAAGCCTACAAGGGCTCTTATGAAACGTCAGAAGCTAGATGTACGGTTCCAAATTGTTGATTCCAATGGAGAAGCGGCGGCAAGAAACTCCATGGTTACTGTTTTAAAAATAATTGGCTTTTACAATGTTTTCAAATTACAGTGTTAATAGGTGTGAGAGTACAGTGTAGGACTGTCAACAAGTACTACTAAAACCACCAACCAACCAGGTACTTAACAAAATAGAAAATTGTCTACAGTCTACAAGACCTACAACATTCTCACATTCACAAAATATAAAAATTATAGTATTACATAAATAAAACATAATAACCTATTTAAACCAAATGTCATTGTTGTTATGACAACCAATATTAAAGAGGTCAAATTAGAATTGTCTGTATATTATGTCAAATTATGAATAGAGTATGTCAAAGAAGAATGTAAAAAAAAAACTTAAATAATGTACATCGTCATTTGGGAGCAGTTAATACACATTTACATGGTCATCCTGTAATGAGCTACCAGAGAAGCCACATGTACAGACGGAGTTATTGCCAAACTTCCTTGTCTTGAACGTAGTCTTTTATCTTATAATATGCATTTTTGATAAGGACACGCTTAATGTGTAATTTGAACTTTCCGTAGCTAAGTTCAGTATATCGAACCCTAAGGGTAGGAAAACAGGGGATGATTGATTGTTCACTCACTGATTGTAATGTATAACCAGGCATAACTTCAAACAGAGTAGTCCGATTTAGATAATTCTTTTTGGGATAGGGTATACCTTGTCAAGTATTATAAATACATTAAAGCCACAATTGTTTTTTAATTAAAAACTTTTTAACAAAAAATTTAAAAAAAGATTTTTTTTCCAACAAAAAAAATGTATATGTGTATTAAACAATATTTTTTAATTAGCTAGCTTTATTTCTGCAGGGCTTGCTATCCGGATTTCACTACATTTGGACCTAGTTGTGACATATAGGTCCCGACAATTATTCCAGACTAGATGAGATAAGGTGAGGAGTGAATATGCCGGTGTCATACAATCAATCAATTATCTATATTTTACTCAATTACATACTGTCCTTGATTTTCTACTACCTTCTTCCATCTATCTACTAGCATATAAATGCCATTCCTGTAAAAAATTGTATCTTTTGATGCCAAAAAACTTTTAACTGCTTCTGAAACCTCTCCTTCATTTTTAAATGTTTTACCTTTTAAATTTGCGCTTAGCGACCGAAATAAATAAAAATCTGATGGTGCAATATCTGGGGAGTACGGAGGATGAGTGAGGACTTCCCACCCTAGTTCAGATATTTTAAGTTGTGTTGTCTTTGAAATATGCGGCCTCGCATTGTCGTGGTGTAATATCACACCTTTTCTATTGGCCAAATAAGGTCGCTGATTTTTTATTGATTAATTTAATGTATTTAACTGATTGCAATAATTTTCAGTGGTAATAGTTTCCTGTAGCCGTAGCAATTCAAAATACAACGGTCCTTTGTGATCCCACCAGATACATAACAGCTGTTTTATTTGGTGTGAATCTGATTTCGGCGTAGGAGGTGCAGGTTCTCCTGGTTTTAATAAAGTTTCTTTCTTGATACGTTATTGTAGACAATGTACTTTTCATCGCCTGTAACTAATCTATCCAAAAATGGTTCAGTTTTGTAACGATTAAGATATGAAGAACATACCGTTTTTCTCTCCGCCAAGTTTTTTTCCGATAGTTCCGACGGTACCCACTGGGAATATTTAAGTATACAGGGTGATTGGAAGATGGGTGCAAAACTTTAAGGTGAAGATAGTATAGACAATTTAGAACCATTTAAGCCATGGTTGTCTTAGACGAAGTCTTACCAAATTTTTTTAACCAAATTTTTAAGTTTCTTTTCGGAAATTCTCAAAATTTAATGTAAACTGCATAATTATGGCCAAATTGAATGGTAAATAAATATTTTTTTTATTTATTTAATTAAAGTAACGTGTAAGCAACCAAGCAAAACATGTTTAAGGCTTCTGTGTCATTAGACATTTTTTTTTACAGATATTTAAATCTCAGAAAAAATAAAAAAATTGTACTATACGTCTTTTAAACCTTATTTAAAAAAAAAACGGAGGGTGCTTTTTTTGTTCAAACCTTTTTGAAGACATGCTTGATAATCGCTCTTTCTTTTGAGGTATCATTTATGCGGATATCTTACAAATTATTGAAATTAGGACCTACAAACCAATTCGAGGGAGAAATTTTAAATTTTAGGCAATCTAACAAAACACAAAATTTTTGCTTAAAAGAATACTTTATGTGCTCGAAATGATAACATTGTTCAATTCTAAGAATTTTTGGCACATGCAGGAACCAATTGAGGGGAACCCATTGAGGGGATTCTCTAAACAATGGCCACCGAGCGCGGTGCGACGGCATTTCCAGGTAGAACGCCCAATTAATAGCAAAAAGCGATAAGAGTTGGTTTTTACAGCAAAATGGTCTTAGTTACTGAGGCAACAAAGTCGTTTTTCTTTAGTCAGGGTCAGTCGGTCTGTGATGAAGCCGTTACATCTTTTACTTATTAGTCAAACTACTGCCCTTGTGAGTGGACGTTGTCGTGTTGATTCACAATTTACCGTGTTCAGTTGTAGCCCTTTGCGTTCCTGCACGTGTTGTTTGCGTTAGTTTTGAACTTTTTTGTTTCACCGTGTCCAGTCGTAGCCTCGGGCTCCTGCACGTGTTGATTTTTGACTTAATTGTGTTGAGTTGACATTTAGTGCGCTTCTACGCCGTTTTTCTTAATTGTTAAGTGACTATGGCTACTTTTTCCAATCAAGAATATGCGGATATCGTATTTATGTACGATAGAGCAGACGGCAATGGATCTTTGGCGCGACGGATGTATCAAGAGCGCTATCCGAATCGCAGGATACCGAATGTCCGAGTGTTTTACAACACGTTTCGTCGTCTTGCCCAAGATGGATTTCACCGCGTGGAACCTGGAGTCAACCCGGGCAGACACGAAACTGCCGTCGACGAAGACATTTTAGCAGCATTTCAAGCGGATCCTACTACCAGTACTAGAGCAGTAGCTCGAAATTTAAACATTTCTCAATGAAAGGTGTGGCATACAATGCACCAAAATGATAAGTATCCGTTCCATGGAAGGAGTGTGCAAGGTCTAGTAGAGCAAGATCCTCAAAGAAGAATTCAGTTCTGCCGTTTCCTCTTCAACAGAGACATCGAAGATGCGTGGTTTCTGAAATCAATCTTGTGGACGGATGAAAGTAAATTTTCAAGGGAAGGTATTACAAACTTTCACAACATCCATGAATGGGCCGACGCAGACAACAATCCACATTTTAAGAAGCAGGTGTCATTTCAGATGAAATTCTCTGTGAATGTATGGGCTGGAATAATTGGCAGAACATTGATTGGGCCCCACTTTTTGCCTGATCCATTGAATGGCGAAAATTATTTGCAATTTCTGCAAATTGATTTACCACTGCTGGTAGAGGAATCAGGTGTCCCGATCTTCGAAAGAGACCGAACAGTCATCTTTCAGCAAGACGGCTGTCCAGCGCATTGGACTTTAAATGTAAGGGAACACCTCAACAATTGCTTTCCTGATAGCTGGATCGGCAGGGATGGACCCATCCCTTGGCCCGCTCGCTCCCTAGATCTGACCCCGTTGGACTTTTTCGTGTGGGACCGGGCCAAGGAACTGGCGTATAACAACATAGAAATAAACACGAGAGAAGAATTGATACAAAGAATAAATAAAGAATAAATTCAGCGTTTGAGACAATGAAGCAGGAGATGATGTTGAAAATAACGACTACAGAAGTTAGAAGACGGGGCCGTGCTTGTATTAGGAATCACGGCCGGTTCTCTATTGTGTGACCTAACTTTTTTATCCATAATCTAAAGAGCCATATTTTTTTTTGTCCTAATCATCATTTGTCCGAATGATAACTTGCCCGAACTAAATGTCACATAATATCACATGCCATACAATTGAAATCCCTAAATATAATATGCCCTAAATCTGTTTGTCATAAATATTACTATCAATAACATACAAAAGACTTAAAACTGTTTTCCATAAAAGTTATAAGTTCTAAATTCAAATTATTTATGTTTATTTATCCTAATTATATTTTTAAAACAAAGTATTACGGAGTTCATTAAGAATTTCATTATTTTATCAAATTCAACTGATACAATACATAAATAGTAAAGATACAAAAGCATTATGGTATTTATCAAGCCCTGGCATGGCGCTGCATGTATTATCACTCAATAAATACAATATCACTCAATAAAACAGGTGATTGTGAACAAGTGATTTTATTTCCCTCTAAGAAACATACAAACAAACATACACCATGCATGCAGCATGTATGCACGCAAGCAACATGCAATCGAGCATGCAAGCAAGCATGCATCATGTAGCATGCAAGCAAGCATGCAGCATGCAAGCGAGCATGCATGCAAGCAGGCAAGCAGCATGCAATCGAGCATGCAAGCAAGCATGCAGTATGCAAGCGAGCATGCATCATGCAGCAGGCATGGTTTCTGTCACGGCTCCGGCACTGCGGGGCTTAGGCGGTCCCACGCGAGCTTATCGTCGCAGACGGTTTAACGATCACCACCGCAGCTTCGTCTTGCTGGCCGGCTTGGCCGGCCAGCCTCAGCAGCGGCGGCGAGCGTTACAACCACCTGCTCCTCAGCTCGCGGGCCGCCTCGCCCCTCCGCGCCTACGCGATTTTAAATTACACTCTAGGGGTAGGGCAGACAAGACTACGTGGAGTCGGATTTACAGCGATTCGTTTCTGTCACTAAAACCTAACTTGTAGCATTTTTTTACTACTAGCTAACGATTTTATTATAAATGAACATTCGGCATAATACAATTTATATAATACAATACTTAGGACATATGACTTTATAACATGCAAAATTAGGAGATTTAATGATTATAGTTTTTGATATTATGACAGAATAGTTTTAGAAGCAAAGATAATTATGTAAAACAAAATTTCGACTTTTTGAATATTATGGTTACTGCCGTTTGTAGCTAACGTGTTATGGATAATGATTTTCGGACAAACAATTTTAGGAGAAGAAAGGGAGTACCATCACGGCCGTCATTTTGAACATGAAAAATAAATAATTTTAATTCAAATGTTGTTTTAATTAGTCTGCCTAAAATAAAAAAATTCTCCCTCAAATTGGTTTGTAGGCCCTAATTTCAATAATTTGTAAGATATCCGCATAAATGATACCTCAAAAGAAAGAGCGATTATCAAGCATGTCTTCAAAAAGGTTTGAACAAAAAAAGCACCCTCCGTTTTTTTTAAATAAGGTTTAAAAGACGTATAGTACAATTTTTTTATTTTTTCTGAGCTTTAAAAGTCTGTAAAAAAAATGTCTAATGAAACAGAAGCCTAAAACATGTTTTGCTTGATTGCTTGTACATTACTTTAATTAAAAAAATTAAAAATGAATTCATTTATCATTCAATTTGGCCATAATTATGCAGTTTACATTAAATTTTGAGAATTTCCGAAAAAAAACTAAAAAATTTGGTTAAAAATATTTGGTAAGACTTCATCTAAGACAACCATGGCTTAAATGGTTCTAAATTGTCTGTACTATCTTCGCCTTAAAGCTTTGCACCCATCTTCCAATCAGCCTGTATATCCTAACTTGTGAATATGGTCAGAAACTGTTAGCTGTGCTACGCCTAGTGTCGATGCAATATCTATGATGTAAGAAATGGATCTTCTCTTAATATCACTTCCAAAACATCGTCATCAATTAAGGATGGTCTTTCAGAACGAGGTTCATCATTAAGACTTAAATCCCCTTTTTTAATCTCTCAAATCATCTTTGACATGTACGTTCAGAGACACTGTCGAGCCCAAAAACACTACACAAATTCCTACAGGCGGCAGCAGCGTTATTGCCTTTCTGGAACTCGTACAGTATATAATGCCTTAGATGAACTTTATTGTTGACACTCATCTTAACACCGTGGCTACTCTAGAGTAAATGATAAATTATTGCGCAACACGTCTGTTTATACTACATATCGTAGAAATTGTGACGCAATATAATTCAATGTTTTGAACCCATTGCATCTAGAAATAAATAGACAAACTTGTATGTACTGCCAGAACCGACAGAACTTTCCGGTAGACCCAATACTTTGTAGTCATCATCATTTCAGCCGAAAGTCGTCCACTGCTGGACATAGGGCTCCCCCAATTTTGCCATAATCGCCACGCTTAGCAGGCGGGTTGACAATCGCAGTATGATGGTGAAATGCATAGAGAACGCTGCTGCGCAATCTCTAGTCCCTTAGTCGCCTCTTACGACGCCCACGGGAAGAAATGGGATGGTGCCATTTTTCACGTCCAGCACCACACGGAACAATAATTTGTTTGTAATATATAAATAAAATTTGATGATATATAAATAAAATTTGATAATATATAAATAAAATTTGATAATAACCACCCGGGCTTTTTGTAATAATAACGCCTTCTCTAAAAAGACACGTAACACTTGAACCTCATGAAAATAATGAATCCAAATTCGTACATGGGTCGTTCTTCTTTTTTACCGACAGTGAAACGAGTTTTTTCTGTTTTGTTGGTTTTTGAACTATCCATAATTGTGGTTTCTCTGTGGGATTAAAAAAATTGCATCTGTGTTTTCATTAGGACTCATTTAAATTTTCTTTCCGGCTAGTATTTTTTTTAATGTTTGTTTTAGAAAAAAAAGATAACACGGCATTGTAGGGAAACAGACGTATTAAATATGTTGGTTAGAAAAAATAAAAATGACGTAATATTAAAAGATAAGAGAAAAAAAAACGTTTAT
Source organism: Aporophyla lueneburgensis (assembly GCA_932294355.1). Lineage (NCBI taxonomy): Eukaryota > Metazoa > Arthropoda > Insecta > Lepidoptera > Noctuidae > Aporophyla > Aporophyla lueneburgensis. The sequence continues at coordinate 5,988,539 of OW028758.1, read as the reverse complement.
TTGAACCAAATTAAAAAACCGTAAATATCAACACTGCAACGAGATGACATAACAAGACGAAGGACAGACCATTGTCGGTAAAAAAAGTAGAACGACCCACATACATAAACCTACGCCTCCTTCCAAACAAACTACAGCAGGCCACCTGCTACCATCCGAACATTCCTTCGTTAACTACGCGACTACTACGTGTCTGACCTTTCTGAAGAACATCTATAAATACATACATACAAATAAATAACATTGTAGTGTCTGTTTGTAATTTCAAATTAACAGCTTTTCAATAAATGCATAATATGAAAGTATATACGGTACTTACATCAAAATAACATTTTTTTTTCTGTCTGTCTGTCTGTTTGTTCCGGCTGATCTTCGAAACGGCTGAACCGATTTCGACGGGAAATGCACTGGCAGATAGCTGATATTATAAGGAGTAATATAGGCTATAGTAATATATATTTTGTCTGGGTAGTTCGTGTCCGTGTGATAATTTCCGAACCTCACGCGGGTTAAGCCGCGGGCATAGCTAGACACCAATAAAGTTACTATGTGTCCTCCTAGGGCGTCCCCTTTTTGTTCTGCTTCCTTTTTATTGCATCCACCAACAATAGAACACGTCTATCGAACTATGGCTCAACTGAAAACTTGGAGACTGCAAGAATAAACGTAGAATGTATGAAGGAATATTGCAATAATTTTACATCACAATAGTCACGACCATTGCTTCTCAGACATCAGTCTAGACATAAATTAGCTTCTAGTCTCAGACATTCTCAGTGGTTCTTGCTTTAAGTGGTTTATCTTCCTAATTTGATATCAAGCTGTAAAATACCTTAATTAGTATGTAGAACCAGGTTCATCTTTCTGATATACCGACTCGTTTAAAAATTCGAAGCATTTATGTTAATGAAACTATTTACTGATCGTAAATGCTTAGAGTTTGTGTACATTGTAAAACACAGTTAAATTTTAAATTTAAATATCCCCGACCTAAATAAAAACGTCTATAAAGTACAAAAAGGATCATTGTGTCTAAACGGCAGAACCTATTTTGAAAAAACATGTCTAAAACCACCGTTGTTACACAATTATAACTTCAAAATCCAAGAGCGTTTTGGATTTTTCTACAATTCTAAGGGGTGTCCGTGATTTTAATATAGTTCAATCGAACAAATGCATTATTAAGAACACAGAAAATATATTTACAGCTCTGTTGGTTCGTAGGCGAACGATGTATGGACGCCGAACAATGTCCCTATCAAGTACAATGTCAATGTTCATATGTGCACCGAAAACTCTACAGAATATTCCCCAGTCAACGTGAAATAAGGATTCAATTCAGTCCGCCTTAATTCCTGTAAAAATGAAATTCAACAACGTTTTATTTCATTCAAATAAAACTTTTGAATCAGTAAAATATTCATGTTCCAATCTGAATTTTCCAAATATTTTTTTACAAAGGATACGTAAATCGAGCTTCAATTGTTTATGTAAAGAAGATCATTGAATATTTTACAAGACGTGTTGCTGAATTCTGACAAGCGAAGTAACTAAACCTCTTTGGCATAAAGGGAATGTGTTAGGTAAAATATGGATTTAGTTAGCCAACCTAAAATCTAAAGGATTAAGGCAGTTACTTGAAGTGACTTTGAGTAAGTGAATTAACTGCTTGTATCTCTCAGATTAGTTGCCTTTGGTGGTAGAGATAATTTAACAAGAAATTGTATGTACAACATCCAGTTTCTGAATTGAGAACTGAAGCTGAGAACTGAGAAAATGAAGTGAAAATCCCCCGTAAGGTACTAAATAATCTGCCAGGGTAGTGAGATCTGTTCGAAAGAGTTACCGTGGCTCTGGCACATGGGCAACTGAAGGAACACGGGTGGGTTTTAATCAGTAAAAATCTGACACGCCCTCCTCGCTCCGTTCTAAAGCGGGAGACAAGCTGAGAATTTGGGCCTTGTACGTACGGACGCGGGACGTCAGAATATCGCAGCGAGATTTTATCGTGCTCTGGATCTTCAAAGGAATTAAATTAACTTCGTGTGCTTACAGAAAATATATACTTGTTTTAAAGAGTCTATTCGCCCGTTTTGTTCGTAACGACTAATAAGCCGAAGTTTAGTAAATCTATTTTCAATTTTGATGCCTAACATGTCATGGCGCAGCTTGGGAGGTAACGGCATGACGCTTCCTTATGTCGTCTTTCCCCCATGTTTCACGTCTACCAAGACTCGTATGACTGCCGGGGTCGCCAGATTGTTCAAGCGAGATACCGTGACCCCGGCACACGGGCAACTGATGGAACACGGGTGGGTTTTAGTCAGTAAAAGTCTGACACGCCCTCCCCCTCTGCCCAGAGCGGGAGAAGTCATTTGATGATATCCCATCCAGAAAAAAAAAACTGTGTTCTATGTTTGTCCGTGTGGTGACGGCATAAAGAATAGTGTCACCCCATTTATTTTGTGAGTGTCGTAAGAGGCGACTAAGGGACTCACTAGAGTATGGGCAGCAGGGTTCTCTATGTATTTTTTCCACCATACTGCGATCGCCAACCCGTCTGCCAAACGAGGCGATTATGGCAACCGCCCCCCCCCCTCCCCCCCCGCCGAATTGGGTGAGGCTTATGTCCAGCACTGGACGTCTTTCTGCTGAATTGATGATGATGATTCTCACCTGTGTACACTTAGCAACAGAAAGGTATCGTAGCGCCGGCCCTAGCTTCGCCAGCTCGTACAAGCCGAAGTCCGTGACACCGGTACAGTCGGACACACTGAGCTCTTTGAGCGCGCAGTACGATGGGATCCACCGCACTCCTGCATCTGGAACAAATATTAAAATATCATTAGTTTCTAAACAGGTGGATATAAGGAGTAAAGACAGGATATCAAACAAAGGATGTCTCTAAGCCTCTGGGTTTTATCGAGAAGGAAGTAAATGCCGAATTCTACCAAGGTTAAGAATAATAATTTTGCAAGGCCATTTTTTTTCTGGGTGGTAATACATCAAATGACTTCTCCCCTTCTGGACGGAGCGGGAGGGCATGGCAGAATTTTACTGACTAAAACCCACCCGTTCCCCATCAGTTGCCAGTGCCAGCGGCCAGGGTAACTCTTTCGAACAAACGCGACCCTGGGAGGCATGCTCGACCATGATTGAATCCAGTACCTCAAGAAGAAGGCAAATTCTCATAATCAAAAACGGTCAAACTCTAGTCATAGTCTGACCTTGGCGAAAATCAAATGTTTAAAAAAACTTGTCAAAAATGTAGAGAAATTAGTTGTTTTTTTGACAGATTGACACAGAGATCAGACTGTGAATTGCGGAAGAAATATTGGTTCCCGTGGTCCTTGACGTAGGTGTGGGACGGAACACCGGGGTGGTTTTAGTCAGTAAGAGTCTGACAGACCCTTATTGACTAAAAGAAAGACAGCCATAAGGATTTCCACCTCGAGATCAAAAAAATAGAAGAAATCAGACTGTGAACGGGAATTGCACCTCTAATGCTTTTTTATTACTTTCGAAAGTGCTGGTTATCAGCTTCAATAAATGAGTAATTTGATTCATACATTTATGAAAATGATTGAGTGTAAAAGGATGATAAAGCGAAACCTTTTCAAAGCGTTGCCGCGCTGCTATTTAAATTCATGCGATACCGTAGTACGAAGCAATTGTTCATTATATTTTTTTATCGACATACGTAATATTAACTCACGAATTCTTTCCATGGGGGTAGACAGAAAATAAGGGTGCCACCTCCTACGATCCTTACATATTCTTTGCATAAGTTTTTTTTTGTCACCATCTTCATTATTTCAGCCGAAAGACGACCACTGCTCGACATAGGCTTGGCAGGCGTGTTGGCGATCGCAGTATGGTGGTAAAAGGCATAGAGAATGCTGCTGCCCATTCTCTAGTAAGTCCCTTAGTCGCCTTCTACGACACCCATGGGAAGAAATAATGCAATTCTTTACGTCCCGCTAAAAACACGCGACATTTGTTTTTCATGTATTCTGCTACAATATAGATTAGTTGCTCTAATAAGGTAACGTCTGCCTAAAACTGTGTGTCATTTTACATTACGATATTTCCCCCGGAATAAACCTAAGGAAATTCTCTTATCAATCTAAATACGTAGATTGACAAGCAAGTTCAACATGATGAACATGACTTAATTAATGAACTACCATGTTAAACAGGACCCTTACTAATTGTATTAAATTACTCAACCCAAATCTCCTTACCCTATCCTACCTTCAGAGCAATGAGGCGATAAGCCTTTATATTTGATTATTCTAAGACGAATTGAATTTGCTCTAGAGCTCTAATATAAAGAGGAACACGCCTTACCTGGAATTTAGCGTCAGATGTTGAACATAACATAACATCACGCCGTGTACCCCTATAGATTGAGTAGATGTGTACCTATAGTACAGACGCCACCAGGTCAAGCTACCCGAAACTGTAAATTTTTCCCAATGAACCTTGAACCTAATGCTCTAGAAATAAAGTCGAAAATCTATCAAAGAAATCTGACAGATTGTAGTAGCTTGATGTGTTGGCGTCTGTACCTATTTTTTTGGTGGAAAATCATCAATCGACGTGTCCCGCTCAGGACGTAGCGGGAGAGCGTGTCAGAATTTTACTGACTAAAACTTTTTTAATCCTACCTGTGTTCCTTCAGTTGCCTACGCCAGCAGGCGTAGCATGACCAATTCTATCTCTATTCTACCAAGAATAGACAAAGTTCTTTCTATTCAATCCGACATCTCTTCGGCCCGAGCACGGGGCGACCCGTAGACTCAGGTTTCTATGAAGACAAAGACAAATTCTTTCCATAGCAAGAGAGTGATAACTAATGTAATTAAGGTGGATCCGCTAAGGACTTTTCATTAAATAGTTATACAGTGGGATTAAACGACCTTAGAGTATTGTATTGATGGTTATAATTAATATAATCCTGTAAAAAAAAATGTACCCCCAACTGAAACTCCAACTCAAAAGTAGAGAAAAATTAGTCGCCATGCTCGTCATCGTAGAATTTAGTCGACTGAAAAATAGAAATATTTCCTCTCTTCAGTTTAAAAATTGCCGTGCCATTTTGTCTATTCTTCCGTCGACGAAACTCGTTTCTATGGTGGTCATGCTACGCGTGAAGGACCACAGTAACTCTTTCAAAAAAATCCGCGACCCTAGCACTACCTATAGTACCTACACCCACATTTCGCCAGTTATGCGTATGTCCCATGTAATAAGAGGCGAGTCTATTGCCATCAACTGGGCAGCTACTGATAAATTCCAGATAGAAACCAATGAACACTTTACCCGACCTGGGAATCAAACCCAGAACCTCATGGTACCAGCGCTTGCGACCACTAGACCAAACAGAGTAAGGTTTTATTCACAGAATAGGCATGTTCTGTGAATAAAACCCTACTACGTTTGATATCTGATACCAAATTATCCAGTTACCTTAAAATAAAGCGAGGCGTGCCACAAAATACTCTCGAAATTAACAAAAATGATTTTAGTATTAGTAATGTTTCGGATATCCGTATCCACGGATATTATTCGAGAAGAAAGATCTGTATCCGTATCCGTTACTTTTCAGGCGGATCTTTTATGGATCGTCTACCTTATTAATTTTCAATACATATATGAAATCCTATATATTGGTGATTAAGTATCAATGAAGAACTATTAAATTCCTTTCACATTATTTTTATTTATTAAAAACTGTTTTCAAAAAAAATAACAACCGACTTCCTTAAAAAACATTACAAAGTTAAAAATAACTAATTTCGGAAGTCGGTGTCTTAGGATCTGTATTTAAGTTTTTTGCCAGATTTTATTTTTAACTTTTTATTTATGCTTATGGTATTGAACCCCGCATTAATCTAACCGCGTTATTCGTCCATTTGTCGCGTACATACTTAATGCAAATTTAAGAGTTATATGGTTTCGTCATGGATACCATTGTCAGAATTGAACCAAATTGAAATGGGACCACACGGGAAGCACCAGCTTTTAAATTAAAAAAAAGAATTATTAAAATTGGTTAACCCACTCAAAAGTTTTGAGGTAATAAATATTTTTTTAAAATACAGTCGAATTGAGAAACTCCTCCTTTTTTTGAAGTCGGTTAAAAATCAAATATTTAATGACTAAACTATAAACGAAAAACAAAGAAAGACGCGCGCAATGTTAATCGAAACATGTCCTGTCAAGTGGCATCATCAACATAGTATAAGTCGACATCGACTGAGTAAGAAAGTTAAGATCCGTATTCGTATCCACGGATTTTGACATCAAGTATCCACGGATATACATTTTTAACGATCCGGGTACATCACTAGTTAGAATAAAACATAAATTCTAACAATCCCTTTCTAAACGAATTCCTTCAGATCCCTTGCTGTCTACCAAGTGAACAAGATAATTACTCGAGTTTTATTAGTAAGTAAGTTGTTTGTTAAACAGTACAGTGTACCCCTATATTTAAATTGTCTAAATAAGGTGTACCTTCGTCTAACGCAGATTTTGCTTCGGGCCACTAAAGTTTTGTAACCAAAAATTATATTATTTTAATTAGTTGAGTTAAGCAATTTTATAACGATATCAAATTAACTCTGGAGCCCATTAAAATAATATCATTTTAAGCAGCTGTGAGCTAGTTCTTGTGGTACCGGATATAAAGAATAGCACCATTCTATTTCCTCTCGTGGGTAAGGGACTTACTAGAGACCATGACCTCTGAGTTTGTTTCGGCATTTCTTCTCAGGGAACTGTCAGCTAGGAAATGCCGGCGCCATCTAGTTTTTAAAATATTTACAAACAAAATACTGACGTGTGAAAGTGTATTATAAGATCTATTTACATAAATAAACAATATCTGGATGAACGAGCTTTGCTGGGTATTTTTTGGTAAATTATGTTTAAAATAATAAGTTTATGTTCAAGATGATTATCGATAAATTTGGTCAATAAGAACACGAATAAAACGGCATTTTATAAAAATGAATCCTAGCTAGATCAATTTATCGCCCCCAAAACCCCCTTTATACTAAATTTCATGAAAATCGTTGGAGCCGTTTTCGAGATACAGATTATATATACAAGAATTGCTCGTTTAAAGATATAAGATTTAATTTTATTTCATTATTTCAACAGCTTCCAACAAATCTCTATGCGCACATGCAAATATTTCTTTTGTATTAAATATATTGGTTTATCAGATGCGATACCCAACTTAAGAATCGCAATTAAAACCTTTTAGATGCTGTGGCCCTATTTCAACTGAAGACAATAAAAAACAAAAGAATAACATAAGCAGCACAATAATAGCGATTTGTTAGAGAAAATATTCCGCTGGAGATTTAAATAGAGCAAAAAAAAAACGGAACACTAGTAAGTACATCGCAAACAAACCCAACAACATCTATATTCAACGAACAAGAAATGTTGTGTGAAAATCTAGTACAAGCAATTACTGGCTTTCGAAAAACTGAACGAACAAGCTAGACCAGTCGCGACTAGAGGGCGACCGATCTAATAGAGACGTTCCTCGCGGATTATGGCGATTAGATTGATGTTTTTCTGAATAATAATGCGATTACTGTCCGCTGCTGACCGTATAATTTATCAGAGATAACGGGAACACTTACGTAGTTGTGATTATATTTTAGATCAAACGGTATTGACTGGGTTGTTCGCAGAAGCATTCAATAAATTGATTGCTAGAAAGAAGTCCCTTTGCCTTAAAAGACGAACTGTTAAAATGATGCATATATTTTTTTTTACATATGGAAGGAAGGAAGATTTTAAGATAAAGGTATGGTAAGAAACCTATAGATGAGAGTTTCGCAACTACAGGGGACAATGAACACTGCCAGGGTCGCGAGATTTGTTCGAAAGATTTACTGTGGCTCTGGCATATAGGGAACTGAAGGCACACGGGTGGGTTTTAGTCAGTAAAAGTCTGACACGCCCTCCCACTCCACCCAGACCGGGAGACATCAATTGATGATTTCCCACCAAAAAAAGGGGACAATGGACGCAGAACACTTTAAGGTATAAAAGAAAAGAGTCTAGAACACTTAAGCGTGAAAAGGACAAATGGTGCCGTCACGCTAAATAAGGATAAATTAAAGTCTAATTGTAAAAAAAGGTTTGTTTAACTACAAAATCATGTTGAACCATTATTTAGACTAATCCAGTGTTTCGTTTCACATTTAACAGACATTGAGAAAGTTGACATAACCAATTATAATATTGATAGAAAATACCATATCGTATATGATTTCTAGGTTGTAACCTTGTTTCCTCAATTACCTTGTAAATTACTAGGCGCTAAACTGACGCAAACACTGTGCTTAGTTTAGATAAATATGACATAAAACACAGGAAAGGAGGCATCAAGAATGCGAAGAAAAATTATGTTATCTTGGAAGTGAAAACTGGATATATAAATCGACATGCAGACGTAACTGAAGAAAGAAACTTAGAACATGCCTGAGATTTTGCAGTGAAACAGGATTTTCTTTGCTGTATTCCTGTGCCAGTAAAAAAAGGGGTTGAATGAGAAAAAAATCGTCATCATCATCAGCCATAAGAGACATAAGCCTCCTCCAATTTAGGGGGTTTGCCATCATCGCCACGCTTGGCAGGCGGGTTGGCGATCGCAGTATGGTGGTAAAATGCATAGAGAATGCTGCTGGTCATTTTCTAGTAAGTCTCTTCGTCGCCTTTTACTACACTCACGGGAAGAAATAGATATCTTATTTAGGCTATTCTCTACGTTCGGTACCACAGGGGATGAGAGCGACCGCGGAGATAAATGACAAAGTCGTTAAGGCAAAGTATGACTGTGATTTAATATAATTGAGACTAATTTACAGACAATGCCAACGCCAATTGGCAGAAGATGGGGACATGAAAGAAAGAGTATTCTTCAGAGTACAGTAAGTAGGCTATTTCTTTTTAGGGTTCCGTTGCCAAATGGCAAAAAACGTAACCCTTACAGATTCGTCATGTCTGTCTGTCTGTCTGTCCGTGTATGTCACAGTCACTTTTCAACGAAACTATAAAAGCTATGTTGTTGAAACCTGGTAAGTAGATGTATTCTGTGAACCGCATTAAGATTTTCACACTAAAATAGAAAAAAAAACAATAAATTTTGGGGTTCCCCATACTTAGAACAGAAACTCAAAAATTTTTTTTTCATCAAACCTATACTTGTGGGGTATTTATGAATAGGTCTTCAAAAATGGTATTGAGGTTTCTAATACCATTTTTTTCTAAACTGAATAGTTTGCGCGAGAGACACTTTCAAAGTGGTAAAACGTGTGTGTCCCCCCGTAACTTCTAAAATAAGAGAATGATAAAACTAAAAAAAATATATGATGTACATAACCATATAAACTTCCACCGAAAATTGGTTTGAACGAGATCCAGTAAGTAGGGGAAGTACAGTAGGGCCTCGTTAATCCGGAGAGGCAAAAACAAGACCCTTTCCGGATTATCGAGGCGTCCGGATTATAGTATGCCATATTAAATGTTAATAAAACACATGTTTAACCTTAGTTTCTTTAATCAATTTTTAAATTATAGCATACAGTCAAAATGTACATGTTCAAAATTACATACAAACAACTATGTAAGGAAATCAGCAAGTTAAAATAAAACATTAGTTAATTCTTCTTGAAAAAGTCTGTAATACTCTTCTGTTTATAATTTTCGCACTTCATTTCGAAAGCCCGGTCTCTAAGTCGACGGAGAAACATAACTTCGTGGCTATCAAATTCGTTATCTTCAGCCCATTTTAAAGCTGTGTTTAAAGCTCCTACTGCCTCTGAATTACCAACTTTTGTGATTTTTAGAATTTCAACGCTATTGTCCTCATCTTCCTCATCGTCCTCACACATAGCCGCTCGCACAATCTCCTCATCAGTTAACACTTCATATCTTTGTAACTCGCTTTCGGCACCACCAGCAGCCCATTCTTGAGCTTCTGCCTCACTTATTTGAGGATCATTGGGTCCCCTCAACCTGTTAAAAAGCTGGGCTAAAGGAACATCATCTTCTGGTTCGTCATTATCAGTGAGAAATTCAGGGTGCAAATTCTTCCATGATTTGTTAATTAGCGATGTCTTAACATTGGCCCAGCAATTAGCCAAAAGAAAAACTGTGTCCTTTAAAGTTATCGATTTTAATGAGTCCATGAGGTTTTCAGAACATAATGCAAGACAGTTAACCAAAAGTGATTTGCGGTAATTTAACTTCACATTTTGTATAACGTTCTGATCCATTGGTTGTATACACGCCGTGGTGTTAGGTGGCAGGAACATTGCAAAAATGTGGCCGTCTTCAGAGACAAGTTCATCTGCTGATGGATGCCCAGGACAATTATCCAACAATAACAGTGCCTGAGGAGGCAAATTAACAGACAAAAGATGGCGGCGGACCGCGGGAACGAATTCCGTTTTAAACCACTCAAGAAACAAGTCTTTCGTAACCCAAGCATTTTTTTGTGCACGATAACAAACAGGAAGACGTGTTGATTTAAATGCTCGTGGGTTTTTTGATTTGCCGACAACAAGCAATTGAAGTTTATGAGTTCCAGCCGCATTTGCACAAGGCATGAATGTCACTCTCATCTTCATCATTTTCCTTCCGGAAGCCGACTGCTCATTGCCAGAGGCTAATGTATGATCTGGCAATAATCGCCAGTACAAACCAGATTCGTCAGCATTGTAAACCTGTTCCGCTGTTAATTTTTTCTCTCTAATAACTTTCTGTAACTCTAGTTGGAATGGTCCGATAGCGGCTTCATCATTTGACAGTTTTTCACCGGCCATTTTTAAACGTCTTATTCCGTGGCGTTTTTTAAATTTGTCTAACCATCCCCGGCTTGCATTAAATCCGATATTGGAGTTTGTAATCTGGCGATGAAAAATTCGAGCTTTCTCACAAATCATATCACCACTTACAGGAACATGCAATCGCCTTTGTTGCAAAAACCACGTAAACAAAGCATCTTCTAAAACAGGATTTTCCGATTTCTTTAGTGTTTTTCGTACACCGGGACCACGTTCTGTTAGGCTAACAAACTTCAAGAGTTTGTCTTTGTTTTTCTTTATGTCACCTACAGTTGACCTGCCTATACCAAACTTCCGAGCAATGACAGGGTAGCTGTCACCCTTATCTAACATTTCTATAATCCGTAATTTGTCTTTTATTGTTAATGTCGAATGTTTACGTGGCGGCGCCATGATGTTAGCGAGCGCACTTAATTGACACTACGTATTACACGAAAGGCGATAAACAAAAGACTGACGGCGCATTGGCTCATGACAGCCCCCGCACCTACACGCCGCCGGGCCTCCCCCGCGTATCCCATTGCCCGGCCGGATTACAGCGATCACCGAACAAGCGAGAGTCCGGATTACCGAGGCCCTACTGTACGTCCAAAATGACATATGGTTTTGTTTTTTAATCATATATTTTTAATTAACATAGTTACAATCACTGTTTAATTTGATTGATCATCTTTGGTTCATAAGTTTTAACCTACGTAAACTCGTAATTGAATAGGAACCATTTTTTTTTAAATTAAAATTAATCGAAGCCTCTAAGGAAATTCATTTTGTCCATATAGTACGGACAAAATGACATACATAATAAATACGAAAATTATGAAGTACATATTTCACAAAATAGGGAATATGAGCCCAAAGAGGATAACTGTTGCACCGTAGCCAGCAGTCGTTGGGTTTGGAACGGGAAAAGACGCCGTTATAAGAAAAGCATGCGCAGTCATCATCATCACCCTCGAAATCTTCTACATTTGAGTCCTCAGCGTAATAAGTCTTATGTACGAGTGTTCACCTTTTTTCTGACTGCTTTTTAGGATCATTATCGTAGTTCGATTCAACATTGAAAACATCATCGTTGAATAAAGGTATGTCGTTTTGCCCCGAATGTAAGTATGTCATTCGTGAGATAGTCAGCAACATCAAGGCGTTGCTGGCCTTTCTCGAGGAGCTGGGGTGGATCGAATAACCGATTTCCCACCCGTACGCAAAATACGCGCTCAGACGTGGAGTTGCGGACACCAGCCCGTTCTACCTATTACCTATTAAGTATGTCATTTTGCCCCACAGGTTATCTAAACACTAATTAAGTCATAATTACTATAAACACGAGATTTATAAATAAATACTTTGTAATAATGCAGCGTAATGCTACACTTTTTAGGGTTCCGTTGCCAAATGGCAAAAAACGGAACCCTTATAGATTCGTCATGTCTGTCTGTCTGTCTGTCTGTCTGTCTGTCTGTCTGTCTGTCCGTCCGTCCGTATGTCACAGCCACTTTTCTCCAAAACTACAAGAGCTATGCTGTTGAAACTTGGTAAGTAGATGTATTCTGTGAACCGCATTAAGATTTTTATACAAAAATAGAAAAAAATAATAAATCGTGGGGTTCCCCATACATAGAACTGAAACTCAAAAATGGTTTTTTTCATCTAACCCATACGTGTGGGGTATCTATGAATAGGTCTTCAAAAATGGTATTGAGGTTTCTATTATCATTTTTTTCTAAACTGAATAGTTTGCGCGAGAGACACTTCCAAACTGGTAAAATGTGTCCCCCCCCCCCCCGTAACTTCTAAAATAAGAGAATGATAAAACTAAAAAAAATGTATGATGTACATTACCATGTAAACTACCACCGAAAATTGGTTTGAACGAAATCCAGTAAGTCGTTTTTTTTTAAAACGTCATAAATCGTAAACCGCAATTTACCTTTCATTTAATCAACAGAAATATAAAAATTAAAAAAAAAACATTTATTTTCATAAACATGAACCTTCTGCATAAACCGAGAATACCTACAGGTTTGTACGGAACCCTTTGCGCGCGAGTCCGACTCGCACTTGGCCGATTTTTGAATTTACTACAAAAGATATAATAGAAACCACGAGAAACTGATCAAAAACGGGGCGAAATCAATAAAAATAAAAAACTTTTATGCACACAAAACGCATACCTGCAAATTACTTTGGTGTGACCAAGTCAATGGCGGTATAAACTTAACAGGTATGCCACCATGGCCGGCGTCACATAATGATATGACAACTGCAGGATTATAGCCCGCCAATTTCGAAAAAAGCCCGATGTGTCATTTTGTCCGTATATGTCATTTTGGACGTACTTCCCCTAGTTTTTTTTTAATACGTCATAAATCGTAAACCGCAATTTACCTTTATTTCAATCAACTCAAATATAAAAATTTAAGAAAAAAAAAACATTTAATGTCATAAACATAAACTTTATGCATAAACCGAGGATACCTACAGGTTTGTACGGAACCCTCAGTGCGCGAGTCCGACTCGCACTTGGCCGGTTTTTTACTCGACTATGGTGAAGCATAAAGGAGGGTTATGATTTTGACCTGTATGTATTTATATGTATGTTGTTGTGTATGTTTATCTGTTCCCTCGTAACTTCAAAACTGCAATTTGACAAATAAGGTATCGTTAGAAGCATCTTGATCGTCCGCTGGTTATGAGCAATATGTCACATTTAATAGAATATGGCGCCCTCTAGAGGACAAAGTGACCACGTAAATAATACATTAGAAAGTAGTAAGTAGTCATAGCCTTTAGGGCAAAGTGACATACGACCACGGCTTTCAGATGAGAATATTTTCTTATTTCATTGTTTTTAAAGCGTGATTTTTCAGTTTTACTTTTTTAACTTACTTTTTACCATAATGTTTCAAGATTTTCACCAAAACTTTATGTAGAATAAGAACGGTTTTATTTATTTAATCCGGTATCCGATAATATTCATTAAATTCATGGACTATGTTGTGTGGACTGAGGGATCACCCTCAGTTTAGTCTTGAATGCTTTGTGATATGTTATTTAGTAATTACACAGGCCGACAAAATTTAACAAAAGTCCATACCCAGAGACCAGACCTAACATACCCGAAGGATTTTGATGCGCTGAATCCGAATCCGTGCTCAGAATTGCTCCTGTATGTCTGGTTTTTGAGATATCCTAACCTAAAAGAGCTAAAAACGCGTTTTTTGTAGTTTTTGAGGTTACATCACAGAAGAAAAACATAATTATCAAAAAAACGTTGTATGTCAATTGAAAGTACCATCTTGCCCCTTTTAAACCTATTTAGATTTTATCAAATATCTTTTCTAAATATCGTTGAAGTTTTGTTATTTTAAGCGCTTTTTTTAACTTTCATTATAAAATAAACTATTAAGCGCTTTATGCGCTTTGTGCTTTTTTTTTTGTTTTATTATCTGTGCGACTAACGGAATGCGCGTGTAACGAAGTGACATCTGACATGACAGTTTTGACGTTTGACACTTTCTCTTGGAATTTGGTGGAAAAAACAGGGAACACGTCGCAGCTTGAATTTCGCGATCTTTTGGAAAGTTATCCCTTACCCCGGTCGTTTTGTGGACAATCTGTCATGACCCAGTTGAGGGGAATGTAGCTAACCCCTAATTTGGCGTAATAACGGGTTTTGGACATATTTTGGAGAAATAGTTTGAAGGTCATTCAAGTGACGCTATTGGGGAACGAGTGATTTGAAGACCGCATGCTGTGATTGCCTCAAGCCTAAGTTGAAGCGGAATCTTGCCAGAAGAATACTCGTAACGTCACCACACAATACAGATACACTCACTTACATACACAGATCCAGGTAACCGGTAAAGCAGGTGGTCGTCGCCCATCAGGTGAGTTCCTTTGTTCGTTTTATTGTAGTTAAGTTACTTGCAATTGTTCTCTTTTGTTGTATGGTAAGTGTTTGATTTGATTGTCTGCTCCGCGTACGGCGGACATTACGCTAGCCACTCTTGTCTCTAGAGCCCCACGGTTATCACACTTCCACTGCGCATTTAAAACCGTATTGTGGGCCTAGTCTGGCAACGTACATTTTGGTAGCAAGAGCGTGGCTATAAGACATATAACCACAAATTGGTAATTTACAGTAGGCTAATTACTTGGCAGTCTCTATAAGGGAAGTAGTAATTCGCTGTAAATGTTTGTTAACGGTAATTAATTGTTTGTTTGAAATAATTTGTAAATTTGTTGAGTTGAGTAACTCATATTGCCGGGGTCAACCAGGGTTGCATATGCTAGTAGAGTTGAATGAATTGGGCTATGTTACAACCCCTTGTTTGTGTTTGACCTCTGTGTTGCATTGAATGTCAGGAAGACATTAAAATATTGAGTTTTGTACCATTGATATGGTTGTTTGTGAAGGTTAATATTTGAAATTGGCATTTTTGAGTGTATTACCATTGTTTTGAATTGGAATAAAGGTTCATTATTGTTGTACCACACAGTGGTTTGTGAACTTAATATTTGGAATTGGATTTGAATTTGAAATTTGGAATTGAATGTGAAATAGAATTGTTGAACGTTGATATTGATTTTGAATTAAAATAAAAGTTTATTGTTGAATTGAATTGAAACCAATTTAATGTTACTTCTTGAGTTGCTGATTAGTCAGTTTTGGTATTTGATTATTTAATTTTGGTTTATTTGAATTGTATTGTTTGTGCAATGGCACACAAAGCGGTCAGAGAGGCAATCAGTGGATTGACCACACAGCTACGGTGGTTCGCTTCAGCTGCAGCAACCGCTGAGCGCCCGGATCTTGAAGCGGTCACTCTGGCTCGGTTCGAGCAGTTGAACGTGAGACTCGGCAACGTTGATGCTCTGCTTACCCGCTACAACGAGTACATTTGTGATGTGGCTCTGGAAGTGCTGGATCAGGCAGCACGTGACAAGGTCCTTGCTGACTACGACCAGATCTTGGACCTGGGGGATGTCATTGGTCAACGTGCTCGGGAAATATTGGGGAGCCGGACACCTGTCCAGGTCAAACCGGAGACCTCGGTTGTTTCAGGTCCCGGACTATTGAGTAGACTGCCTACTTTGGAACTGCCACATTTTGACGGTCGTCTGGACCACTGGTTAAGTTTCCAAAACCTGTTTGAAAGTTTGGTTGATGCACGCTCGGACCTCAGACCCGCCCAAAAGTTGGCCTATTTGTTGTCCGTCCTGGAAGGTGAGGCCCGAGCCTTGGTGCAGCATCTGTCTTTGACTGACTCAGCCTACCCTACCGCTGTGGAACTACTCACCCGGCGGTACCAAAATAAACGTTGTTTGGCTGACGTTCATATTGGATTGATTTTGGGGTTACCGGTCATTACTAGTTTGTCAGCATTGCGTACTGACCTGTTGAACCCGTTGGTGGCAGCGACCAACGCTTTAAAGCAATTGGACTTGCCGGTGGACCAATGGTCTTACCTTTTGGTGCACGTTGTGCTGCAACGGCTTCCTGCCGATTTGAGGGCTCGTTTCGAGCAAAAGTATGGTGGGGATAGTGTCACACATCTCCCCCCATTTGATGACCTCGTCCAATTTTTGGAGGATGAGTGTCGGTTTGTGGACAACTCTGGCGTTGCCACTGAGTCATGCCAGCCGTCTTCCCGGCCACGAGACCAGGGACGGACTAGGGCTCGCGGGCCTGTTGATGGTCGCCCCGCCGCTCGTTTTGCTGGCACCCAGAGTCGTCCTGGTTGTGAGTTTTGTAGGGACACGGGGCATGGCATGGCAACTTGCGCGGCCTTTTTGAAGTTGCACGTGAGTGCCCGCCGCCGAATTGCCAATGCACGCCGCCTGTGCTTCTCTTGTTTGGGGGCTCACTTCCATCGGGACTGCCCCAATCCCCGCCCTTGTAGAATTTGTGGGGGGTCCCATTTGGACATTTTGTGCGCTAACGCGAACCACGCTGGCAGACCAGCCTCTGATGAAGGTTCGCGCACGGGGGGGTACCATGGAGTTGGTCACCGGGCTTCTGGCTCGCCGGTTCAGAACCGGGGAGAGGCCCGCAATTTTGAGCGCCGCACTCCACCCCCCGCGCAAGTTGATCGGGAGCCGCGCGACCGCCATTTGGTCTCCCCGCGTAAAGGCGATTACGCAGTTGTTGCTAGGCAGCGCTGGCCAGACCAGCACCGCCTTCCCTCCCCTCCTTTGGCGGAACGTCCCCGGTTGGAGTCACGCCCCCCGCCATTCAGGCATCCGGTGGGATATGCCCTTCCAGCGAAGGCGCGTGGCTCGGGACACCGCGCGTACGAGGCATTTGAACTCCATCCTCGTCGGGAAAGATTTGGGCCTGGGTGCGGCGATCGGTCGCCGCCCAGGTTTTGTTAGGACATTGGCGCCTGCCCCGCTAAGGTACCCCTCAGATCGACACGGTTTTGTTGCCAACGGCATTGGTCGGGTCTGGGGGCCCACGGGGGACTCTGTTGTGGTCCGTGTCATTTTGGACATGGGAGCCCAGGGTTGCCTTTTGTCTATTGTTTTGTTGTTTGTTTGTATTGTTTTGGGCAAAATTGTTTTCTTGAGCGCCTTTGGACTGCGGGACTTGGCTGGGACGAGCCAATTCGGGAAACCCTGTTGGAAGATTGGCTCCAATTTGTATCCGCACTCCCTGCAGTCAACGAGGTCGTGTTACCCCGCGCTATCCTCCCCCCTGGGAGCTACACTGCTACCCTTGTTGTGATGCGTCTTCGCACGGTTATGCAGTTATTGTTTGTCTGCGCACCGTCTGCGCAACAGGCCAGGTGAATTTGTCACTGGTCTTGGCCAAGACCAAGGTGGCCCCCCTCCGGACGGCACTGACCATCCCTAAGTTGAATTGTCAGGGGCGGCGCTTCTTGTGCGTCTATTGAACCACGTTGCTCACACTTTGGGTGGAACTGTGGACATTCGGGCTTCTTACGCCTGGACGGACAGTCAAATTGTTTTGTGTTGGTTGAAGACGTCCGTCCACTCTTTGGAGGTCTTTGTTGCGTACCGAGTGTCCCAGATTCAAAATTTTGATACGCCTTTGATTTGGAGGCACGTGCCTGGAGATTTGAACCCAGGCGCCCTGGCCTCACGTGGGTGCATAGCACCCCGCTTGATTGCTCACCCCCTATGGTGGGGACCAGACTGGCTGACTCATCCCGAGGATGATTGGCCTCGATTGCCAGTCTTGATGTCGGGTCCTTTGCCCGGGCTCAAGGTGCTCGTTGTTGGAACAAAGGACCCTGAGTTTGTTGAGTCGATTTGGCTCCCTCGACAAATTGTTGAATTGTTGTTTTTTGTTGTTGAATTGTTGGTGACTGATCGTCACATTAAGAACTCGCATGCCGGTTGCAATGCGCTGTTGGCCATTCTGCAGCGAGAGTTTTGGATATTGTCGGGAGCCGTTAGTAAGTTGAACTCCTTTTGGTCGATACGGGTCTTTTGTTGTTTGGTTGTTGACGGTTGAGGCACTTAGCCTTCCTTATGGGGCCCGTCACCCCTTTTGTTGCCTAAGGAGGGCCATTTGGTTGTTGTTGTTGTTGTTGTTATTGTTGTTTGGTTGTTTTGTTGTTTGTTATTGTTTTGACCCTCCAGCCTGCCCCCATTGGGGGGGTATTTTGAGGCCGTGGTGAAGGCGGTTAGGGACTCTGGCGCAGATTGTTGGGAGACACCGTTCTCACCTTTAAGGAGTTAGCTACGGTATTTTGCCGCTTTGAAGCTGTATTGAACTCGCGTCCATTGTGCCCGCTGTCTACGGACCCGAACGTCTTGGAGGCCCTGACCCCGGGCCATTTTTTGATTTGACAGCCACTTGTCGCCCTGCCGGAGCACCCTTTTGTCGATGTGAGCCAAAATTGGCTATCGCGGTTTCAGTTGGTGCAGCAGCTCGCTCAGAGTTTTGGAAGCGTTGGAGCTTGGAGTATTTGCACATCCTCCAGCAGCGCGTCAGGTGGACTGATAAAACGCAACCTTGTCGGGATTGCCAAGTGATTAGCGGACGGGAAGGCCCGTCCGGGGGGGGTAGATGTTGCGTACCGTTTATTATCTGTGCGACTAACGGAATGCGCGTGTAACGAAGTGACATCTGACATGACAGTTTTGACGTTTGACACTTTCTCTTGGAATTTGGTGGAAAAAACAGGGAACACGTCGCAGCTTGAATTTCGCGATCTTTTGGAAAGTTCTCCCTTACCCCGGTCGTTTTGTGGACAATCTGTCATGACCCAGTTGAGGGGAATGTAGCTAACCCCTAATTTGGCGTAATAACGGGTTTTGGACATATTTTGGAGAAATAGTTTGAAGGTCATTCAAGTGACGCTATTGGGGAACGAGTGATTTGAAGACCGCATGCTGTGATTGCCTCAAGCCTAAGTTGAAGCGGAATCTTGCCAGAAGAATACTCGTAACGTCACCACACAATACAGATACACTCACTTACATACACAGATCCAGGTAACCGGTAAAGCAGGTGGTCGTCGCCCATCAGGTGAGTTCCTTTGTTCGTTTTATTGTAGTTAAGTTACTTGCAATTGTTCTCTTTTGTTGTATGGTAAGTGTTTGATTTGATTGTCTGCTCCGCGTACGGCGGACATTACGCTAGCCACTCTTGTCTCTAGAGCCCCACGGTTATCACACTTCCACTGCGCATTTAAAACCGTATTGTGGGCCTAGTCTGGCAACGTACAGGCATCATAAAAAAGACTTGATTTATTTATTTGCTGTCCTGGTGGACTATCACGAAAATATTTGTGTTAGATGTCTTATGTAAGTTGTTTATGTTTTTTTCTTATCAAAAAGCACTTTAAGGTTAAGTTAGGTAAGTAATATGAAGTTCCGTCAAAGTAGGTCCTCATTTGCACCTAACAAAAGATATTTTTAATAAAAAAAACACGTGATTCGAGTGACTATACATTTTACTTGTAAAAATAAAATTCATTTTGTAAAAAAAAGTTTTCTGAATATTCACAAAAACTAAATTATGAAGAGACTGACCTTCTGCTACATATAGCACAATGATTACGATAGCATTAACTTGATTGTTACTTACAAAACTCACCAACTCATTTTCTCGTGGACTACACGCACTCACACACACCCTCACACCCCTTCTCTCAATTCACACACTCACATTTCATTCCACACACTGATAGGTCACGTATTCATACTCTACATATTATAATAAAATGTGTTAAATGACACTACTGTTAAAAGTCTTCTCAAAATAAATGTTAATGGCTACGATAAATGTAAAGTTTTCCAAGGAGATTGCCGGTGATAGCCGAAATACAGGTTTTGCCTAATTCGACTACAGATGCTTTACTTGGTTGTACTTAAAACGAATGTAATTTTTATTTATAAAAAAACGTTAAAGTTTTCTAAAAAAAAAATTGAGAACAAGGTTGGAAATAGTCTAAAATACTTTATTACTTTTCTTTAGATATCTATAGACGTCGCGTCGGTAACGCTGTCTCGAAATTGGAGCGCCTTTTTATGAAACCTTAAAGGCTCGTACAGACTAGCGTGACGCGACGGTTGCGCGCGATTCGGCAATTTATATCCGTAGAACAATTTCTATGACCGTGTTGCGGCGCGACAGGCCCCTTTGTGAAGTGTCGCGCGTTTTCATAGAAATTGTTCTATGGATATAAATCGCCGACCGTCGCGCTTGTCTGCACTAGCCTTAAAACGATCAGTTCTAAATTATATCATAGTTATCAAACGAAATGTTTTATCAGTTTCCATTTTGTTTATTCATTGTAGCGGTTATTGGAAAAACCAATGTTCAGCCATGACACAACAAGAATTTATGAACTGATAATATTGACCAACTTATCAGCGCCACCAAGAAACGCACACGTAAGTTTTTTTAAAGTATTTGTTGTTTACCTATTTATATGAAAGTACACACTAAAAGTTCCGTGTGTTGTCGGACGTAAATAATACCATCGCTCTATTTCTTCCCGTAGGTGTCTAGAAGGCGACTAAGGGACTCACTAAGAAATGGGCAGAAGCGTTTTCTATGCATTTTACCACCATACTGCGATCGCCAACCCGCCCGTCTTTCGACTGAAGTGATTATGAATAATGAGTGCACACTAAAACGACGTTTTCATGTACGTAAAAATATCGGAAAATATAAAATATCGTCGGTATTTGATCGTGCGCTGGAATTTCAACTCTCAGTGTTGAACCGAACGTCGAGAATCCAACAGAGTGGATACCAATGTGTCAAAAAAAAACACTTATCGTGAACTATTCGATTTTCAACTCTCGGCTCTAAGCAGTGCATTGCAGATTCAATGCGCGATAACATCCAGCCGTGATATTTTATCCTCGTAAGGCCCACGCTAGGTTTTCCATGATGAGCTAAAACATCTAACGTACAATACAATGAACAATATTGTCTAACATGGTTCTGCCCTAAGCACATTCAACTAGTTTTACTTTAGGAACAACTTAACTTTCTGGGTACTCTTATTTAGAAAGGAATTTAATATAACTACTTTTAAGTTGATATTTCGTGTTTATTTAAAAATACATTGGGCGTTTAGGAGATTTTGTTTTTAAGTCTGGATCGGAATGCTGCATGTCACTTTGTTCAATACGTTGTACGTTGGGCCTTACGAGGTTAAAACATCAGCGCGAGAGCGGACTCATATTTCACAGAGGTAGACTTAAAGACATTGGCATTTTCAGCCAATAGATTTTTACGTGATGCAGTTGTTGACTAAAAGAGTAAAGAATATAAATTTTGATGGCTGGAGAGGAAGCGGATCGAAAATAGATGAATTCTGTGAGGGATGATCTAAAAGCCAAAGGGAGCGAATGATAGTGTATCTGCTGACAGGGAAGAATAGAAGAAGAAAACGGATTACATGGACCCCAGGTAACTTGAGACAAGGGGAACAAGCTGATGATGACAAAAATGCAGTTGACGCAGAGACGAAAGAATATAGATTTGAAGGTATGAGGAACAGTGCGTAAAGTTCACTCATACTCCGTAGAAAAGAGAGGATCCTCCGACTGTCTTGCCTGGTGGGCAACTGCCCGACAATTGATGTCGGGACGTTCTATAGTTGCTAGTTGCCAGTAAATTCTGCTTGCGCGATGCAGGATTTTGGATGACGTCAGTCTGATGCGAAGTTTCCATGTGGTGGTGTAGGTGCCGCTACAAAGCCATCATGATCATCATCATCACTTCAGCCGTAAGACTTCCACTGCTAGACATAGATCTCCTCCAATTTGGGAGGCTTGAAATAATCACCACGCTTGGCAAGCGGGTTGGTGATCGCAGCATGGTTATAAAATATAGAGAACGCTGCTGCCCATTCTCTAGTGCCTCTCTCCTCTTAGTGGCCTCTTACGACAGACACAGGAAGAAATGGGATGGTGTTATTATTTACGTCCGGCACAAACTACATAGTCATAACACAAGATAAGTAACACAGGGTACCTTTTCTTTACATCATATCAATAGATTGCTCACCTGTGACTAGAGTACATCTCCTAAGGTACAAATACTGCAGAGAGGGGCAGGTGTGGAGTAACGCGCAGAGCCCGGCGTCCGTCACAGACCCGCAGTCCGTCAGGTCTATGTACTCCACGGGGGGCCGGCGGGTCGCCAGCCGCGTTTCCAACCAGGCCCAGTCCGGCCAGTCCACGTTTGGACAACCTGGGAACAAAATATATTTTATTGCCATCATCATCATCATTTCAGCCGAAAGACGTCCACTGCTGGACATAGGCCTCCCCCAAGCTCCGCCACTTCGACCGGTTTTGTGCTTCCCGCATCCAGCGGATTCCTGCGGCCTTCACAAGGTCATCGGTCAACCTTGTGGCCATGCAGGAGGTCGTTCTATACATTTTGACCGCGTAGGTTTTGATTTTTTCTATAAAACAGCATATTTTTTTTAGAATCGACTTTATATTTCTACGCTAGGGTCCTTGCCAGCGTCGCTAGGTTTATTCGGAAGAGTTACCGTGGCCCTGGCATAGGCAACTGAAGGAACACGGGTGGGTTTTAGTCAGTAAAAGTCGGACACGCCCTCCCGCTCCGCCCAGAGCGGGTGACGTCACTTGATGATTTACCACCCACAAAAAAGGGGGTCTAGGGTTATATGCAGAATTCATGGTGTCAATTAGCATGTCGATGTCTATGGGACCCTGTGGTACCTTCTAGATTTTGAAGTAGAATTGCTAGACGAAAAAAAAAGACAGAAAGTCATAATAAAGAAATACATTCTATGCTACATTTGCGCACGAGTATCATAGACTTAACACACTTTGCATAAAACTGTAATTTACTATTCTCCTTAATGATAATTAACGTAAATGTAGATCACTATTTACTCTCAAAGGAAGGAGTCTCCTAACTTCATAGTTTGCGAGCAATATTTCAAAACTTGCTACAAGATTGTATGTTCGCAACTTCGCCGAGTAGGCTTCAGAAGTTGCTTTAGAGAAGCGTAATAAATATCGATACAGCTGCATACCCCAATTTCCCAAGGGATTAGAGCGAAGCGGTTGAAACTTGGTAAGTAGGTGTATTCTGTGAACCGCATTAAGATTTTTACACTAAAATAGAAAAAAAACAATAAATTTTGGGGTTCCCCATACATAGAACTGAAACTCAAAAATGTTTTTTTTCATCAAACCCATACGTGTGGGGTATCTATGAATAGGTCTTCAAAAATGGTAATGAGGTTTCTATTATCATTTTTTTCTAAACTGAATAGTTTGCGCGAGAGACACTTCCAAAGTGGTAAAATGTGTGTCGTCCCCCCCCCCCGTAACTTCTAAAATAAGAGAATGACAAAACTAAAAAAAATATATGATGTACATTACCATGTAAACTACCAACGAAAATTGGTTTGAACGAGATCGAGTGAGTAGTTTTTTTTTAAAACGTCATAAATCGTAAACCGCAATTTACCTTACATTCAATCAACTCAAATATAAAAATTAAAAAATTTATATATTTTTAAACCGAAAATACCTACAGGTTTGTACGGAACCCTCGGTGCGCGAGTCCGACTCGCACTTGGCCGGTTTTTTTTTTAGTTTTAATGTTCTTATTTAGTGTTTGTACTTCCTGTGCGCGTCTCAAATAAAATATTTTTCTTTCCTTCTCCAATTATTAGATATTTAAACGCGAAATTCTACTTTTAAATCACCTAAAATGGGAAGCGTAAGTTAACCGCGAGATTGACGCGCGGGATGCAATTTTCAGGTCATTCTTGGTTGAATCGATATAATTATCTTTGATATAATATAAATAATAATCAGCCTGTATTGTGCCACTGCAGGGCAAAGGCTTCCCCTTCCTTTTTCCACTCAACTCTATCCTGAGCCAATAAGGACCAATCCCTCATGTAGGCGTCGAGTTCGTCCCGCCATCTACGCCTGGGTCTTCCGCGTAAGACAAAATATCCCTCCAAAGGTAATATGGCCAAGGATCGATATAAAATTGCGCCCATCTCAGATATTCAAATTTAGAGACCATTATTTATTCATTGCTTAGACAATCTGCCAAGTTTGGCTCTACGGCATAACGACAAGGTCCTTCAGATCAATCGTTCATAAACAAGATTTATATTTGTAGTTGACACTGTTTCACTGTTCACTCTAGTAATACTTTAGGGAAGGTTAAGTTAGGTTATTTATAGAGGTCTAGTTAAGCGTACAATCTGTTATCTGTATCTACTACTTATCTTTGTGTAAAAAATGTCACCGCCAGGTGAAGTAAACTGTCAAAATTGTTAATCCCTTTTTTTTGGTTCGGAAATCATCAAATGACGTCTTCCGCTCTGGGTGGAGCGGAAGGGCGTGTCAGATTGTACTGACTAAAACCCACCCGTTTTTTTTGGATGGGAAGTCTTCAAATGACTTCTCCCGCTCTGGGCGGAGCGAGAGGGCGTGTCAGACTTTTACTGACTAAAACCCACCCGTGTTCCATCAGTTACCCATATAACAGGACCACGGTATCTCGTTTGAACAATCTCGCGACCCTGGCAGGAGAACCCACCCGTGTTCGTTCAGTTGCCTATATGCCAGGGCCACGGTAACTCTTCCGAACAAATCTTGCGACCCTGGCAGGAAAAGTGTTAATCCCTAACGTTAGTGAGGTATTATAATTGCGTTACACAGCCAGCATCATCTGTCTAGCCTCCAGTCAGTTAGCTTCCAGTCTAACCACATGCAGCTGAATACCAGTATTTTACATGGAGCGACTGCCTGCCTGACCTCCACAACCCAGTTACTGGGTAATACGATACTCCTTGGTAAAACTGGTTATCAGACTTTCGGGCTTCTGACGACCCGTAACGACTGTCAAATATACACAAATGAATTACGTAACACAAGAAATAGTTTTACCAGTTCAACTACATTCATTGCTTTATTTACGTAATTGAGCAGACAAATGTTTCGAATATATGAAGCAATGTATTAGCAACATCCTTAAAAATTATTTCGATCCTGGTTGGTATTGTGTTACACAATTTTCATGGTGAGATATTATATATTAGAATATACCGGCTGGTATCATGAAATACCTGCCAGTTACGCGCGATTTATTCGAAAGAGTTACCGTGACCCTGGCATATGGGCAACTGAAGGAATACAGGTAGGTTTTAGTCAGTAGAAGCAGAGCGGAAGACGTCATATGATGATTTACCATCCACAAAAAAAAAATATCATGAAATAAATGTGATTATAGTAACCTGTAAGGTCTATATGCCTCAGATCCGTTAGGTCGGTGATGAGAGGCGCCATGGCTCTGGCATCCATACTGCTGGAGCCTGTCACAGCCAGGTGCGTCAGGTTTCTGAACGTAGCCACCAGCAGCTGGGCACTTGCTACTGTTACCTGTTGGAAAAGACTAAGATTAAAAATATATCATCTCAAAGGGATCAACATCATTTCAGCCAGAAGACGTCAACTGCTGCACATTGACCTCACCAATTTGGAGCGGTTTGCCATCGCCACGCTTGGCAGGCGGGTTGACAATCGCAGTATGTTGGTAAAATGCATAGAGAACGCTGCTGCCCGTTCTCTAGTAAGTCATTTAGTCGCCTTCTATGACACCCACGGGAAGAATTGGGATGGTGCTATTCTTTACGTCCGGTATCACACTGAACAATAACTCTATGCAACTCCGAAAAACTGCTCAAAACTTTTGATTGACAAAAGGCGATCTGAGATGAGAGTAACTCCAGTTCTTTTCCGGATAATTTCAATTCTGATTTTATCCTTCAAAGAAACTCCGAGCATAGCCCGCTCCATAGCACGCTGAGCGACCTTGAATTTGTGGACCAGCCCAACTGCGACAAAATGCCGTACAACAAAACTTACAAGCATTTCCTCTATGACTCAAAGCTGTGGGACTGCATCACCCAAAGTAATCGTCAAATCATACTATGTTTTCGAAACAAAGTATAAGAGATATAGTCAGTGCACCCTGGTACTTAAGAAACAGCGACCTTCACCGGGACATCGAAATGGATGCCGTAAACATAGTCATATAAAAATATGCTAAATATAAGAAGCTCATGAATACAGACTTCATCATCACGTGAATGTCAAGGCGATCCAACTCCTTGACAACACTGAATTAGTGCGAAGACTAAAAAGGGTAACACCCTTTGGGTTCGTTTAGTGCAGTGTAAGTGAACTTAAACTATAATGAAATTGCTAACTTTTATAAAGATGTTATTGAACGATTTCTTAGTTTTATAGTTACTTAGCAGTTTAAGTTATATTTAAATTATTTATTAGCTAATAAGCTAGATTGCAATGTGGATAAAGTACCATCAGTTGTGACAGTTCCTCCAATAAAAAAAAATGTCCTTAATGTTGTGGCGCGTTGTTCACTAACTCGGAAACATGAGGATTACAGAAATGCATATTTTGTTCTGGTATACCTGCACCCCTAGCCAAGTTGATAATCTGCAATCGTTAACGCCTATAGCGTTAACGATTGCAGCATACGCTCAACGTTAAGTCACGTGGTTAGAACAAACGAATAGAAAATTTTTAGCCAAGTTCACGTCGTTCAAAATGATAGAATGATTTTTATCGTTTCTACAATATTCAACGCTACAGCATGTGTTATAAAGGTTATTTTTCTAAAGACATTGTAGAACGAGCGGCCGACTCAGACGCATGGCTACCAACTTATCGTTTTCTACAATTGCTGACACCGAGGCGTTACCGATTGGAGAGCGGAATTCGACACGAAACGGTTGTAACTTGGCTAGGGGGGCTGTACATTATAGATAAGTAAACGTTTACAGGCAGTATGCAATATCGTCGGACATATACGCCCAAATAATGTTTCGGCACGTCGACTAGTAGGCTAGCAATAAACCCAAAGCCCAAACAGTACTAACTGGGTCCGATCATGAGTGACTTCTCCTTTGACTGCTCCGGTCAGATAGCACAAAGGAATAGTCCAATAATAGCACAGCTGACATACAACCTGTGTGAATATGAGTAAGTTTGACTACCACCGGACAAACTCTAATCTCGGTAACCTGCTGATATTTAATACAGTATAAGAAATGTATTCCAGCGTTCATCATCATCAGCCTATAATGTTCCCACTGCTGGGACACAGGCCTCCTCTCGGTGAGAGGGAGTGGGCCATAATCCACCACGCGGGTCCAGTGCGGGTTGGTAGATGTCACATGTCTTCAAATTTTTGGTTCTAAGGGTTCATACGCACTATGCGGGTAGCCGCAATGCGGCTGCCCGCATAGTGCGTATGAGCGCTTAGACATGCCGGTTTCCTCACGATGTTTTCCTTCACCGTTTTGAAAGCAGTGGCGATGAAATAATTTACCTAAATTAATGCGCCTGCTTGGGTTTAAACTCACGACTTTACTACTCGTAAGTCGCAAGCGTTACTCTACGAGAATTCTTCAGTAAACTGTTTTGCTAAATCCACAAAAATTTGCATACGAGCCTGGCTCTAGGTTTTGCAGAATTGAACCTTTTACTTCACTTCATATAAATTATGTTACAGTGAGAAAGCAGTGTTGGCCTCGTGGAAACGACCGCGACTTACGAGTTAAAGGTCGTGGAACCCTGATAAGTGATTTACTTGAGTAAATTTTATCATCACCATTGCTGTCAAAACGGCGAAGGAATGGCATGTCCTAGAACGAATAATTCGAAGACATGTGACATCTACCAACCCACTCTGCGGAACGAGTACAGCCTATGAGATAGGCTTATTCACGCATTGTATCACGGTTAAGCTCCCAAAGTGTGATAAAAATGTATGACTCAAGCATACCACAGTAGGTTGTGCTCGCCCTCCTGTACGACCCACTCCTTCTCACAGAGAGAACGCCTGTGTCCATGCAATGGGAATATTATAAGCTGATTATGTATGTATGTTTATATTTCAATACTAGCTTTTGCCCGCGGATTCACCCGCGTGGATGTCGGAAATTAACGCAGGTATTTTTCTAAAATGAAATATTTTTTCTAAAATAAAAGTAGCCTAAGTTACTCCTCGTTACATCAGCTATCTGCTAGTGAAAGTCAAAATCGGTCCAGCTATATCAGAGATTAGCTGGAACAAACAGACAGACAGAGAGAATTTAAAAAAAAATGTTGTTTTGGTATATGTACCGTGTATACATCCATATACACTCAGTAAAGAGCAGTTATTTTAATATTGCAAACAGACACTCCAATTTTATTTATTTGTCTAGATTTATATTTTTCCGTGCTTAACCGGATACAACAAGACCAAAAAAATCTTACAGCACAGTTCTTCGACCGCCATTCCCTGACGGAGCTGACGCAAGGTCCTGCCCTCGCTCCTGCACACCTGGCAGCGATCTCCAAAGGTCCCGCTGCTCTGACCTTCTTCCAAGCTTCGGGCCTCGTGATCAGTCGCGTGGTCAACCTCGCCCATCGTCGACACACTCGAGACATGCGGCAGAGGTCTGAAACCTGGAACCATAAATGTTATCAGTTAATGTAGAATTTTTTACAAGCTTTAATTTAACTTGTAATGTATGTTACTATGTTTGTTTGGGTGGAATTTTGCAACTCAATTTTGAAGCAGATTTCTTAAACCGATTGAACTGAAATTTTGTAACGTTTAGTTTGGAAGACAATGCATGGTTATTTCTCTGTAGTACAATTTTCGCTGTTCAATTAAGACATTGAGGTGAACGCAAAGGCCGTGTTTAGAAGTTGTTTTCGTCTTGTTTGTTTACAAGCCCATAATAATAATTATTTTTATTTTCTCTCACAGTTTTGAAACAAGTGTTGTGAGAGCTGGTGCCTGAGGTAGGTTAAGGAAAAACTCCGTGTTTACAGGTGACCAGGTGCCCGCAAATTGAATCCTTTTTACACGACTATAGCGAGCTCAAAGGATGGTTACGATTTTAACTGGCTATGTATGGATGTCAATCTGTTCCCTAATAACTGTTAAACTTCTCGTCGTGTTTTGACAAACGAGGTATAATTTGAAGCGTCATGTTGTTTCACGGGTTATAGACTATAATTATGACGTCACGCAAATCCAAATAAAAGTACTACAACCATGTTTCACTAACACTAAAAACCCACCTAAAATGTCGTTTATGTAGACTAGTTATCAAATCATTGGTATCGATTCTCATTACCTACCTGCCCTCAATGATCCCTAACCCCAAAGTGATTGAAATAAAAAGTAAGTTAGAAAAATAAATCAAACAGATTACGTGTGTCTCCATGTGTTTATACCTTTAAGTTGGCGTTTTGTCGTAGATGGGTATTCGGATTAAACTACTCCGTGGCAACCTGTCTGCTAGCAAATTGTTCTTGATAAGGACTTGAGCTAAAGAGGATGTATGTGAGACGGTACTCCCTTTCTTCTCCTAAAATTGTTTGTCCGAAAATCATTATCCATAACACGTTAGCTATAAACGGCAGTAACCATAATATTAAAAAAAAACCGGCCAAGTGCGAGTCGGACTCGCGCACCGAGGGTTCCGTACAAACCTGTAGGTATTCTCGGTTTAAAAATATATATTTTTTTTAATTTTTATATTTCAGTGGATTGAATGTAAGGTAAATTGCGGTTTACGATTTATGACGTTTTAAAAAAAAACTACTCACTCGATCTCGTTCAAACCAATTTTCGGTGGTAGTTTACATGGTAATGTACATCATATATTTTTTTAAGTTTTATCATTCTCTTATTTTAGAAGTTACGGGGGGGGACACACATTTTACCACTTTGGAAGTGTCTCTCGCGCAAACTATTCAGTTTAGAAAAAAATGATAATAGAAACCTCATTACCAATTTTGAAGACCTATTCATAGATACCCCACACGTATGGGTTTGATGAAAAAAAACATTTTTGAGTTTCAGTTCTATGTATGGGGAACCCCAAAATTTATTGTTTTTTTTTTTATTTTAGTGTGAAAATCTTAATGCGGTTGACAGAATACATCTACTTACCAAGTTTCAACAGCATAGCTCTTATAGTTTCGGAATAAAATGGCTGTGACATACGGACGGACAGACAGACAGACAGACAGACAGACAGACAGACAGACAGACAGACATGACGAATCTATAAGGGTTCCGTTTTTTGCCATTTGGCAACGGAACCCTAAAAAGTCTAAATTTTGTTTTACATAATTAACTTTGCTTCTAAAACTATTCTGTCATAATATCAAATACTATAATCATTAAATCTCCTAATTTTGCATGTCAGAAAGTCATATGTCCTAAGTATTGTATTATATAAAGTGTATTATGCCGAATGTTCATTTATAATAAAATCGTTAGTAGTAAAAAAAATCTACAAGTTAGGTTTTAGTGACAGAAACGAATCGCTGTAAATCCGACTCCACGTAGTCTTGTCTGCCCTACCCCTAGAGTGTAATTTAAAATCGCGTAGGCGCGGAGGGGCGAGGCGGCCCGCGAGCTGAGGAGCAGGTGGTTGTAACGCTCGCCGCCGCTGCTGAGGCTGGCCGTTCGCCGGCCAGCAAGACGAAGCTGCGGTGATGATCGTTAAACCGTCTGCGACGATAAGCTCGCGTGGGACCGCCTAAGTTCCGCAGTGCTGGAGCCGTGACAGAAACCATACCTGCTGCATGATGCATGCTCGCTTGCATACTGCATGCTTGCTTGCATGCTGCTTGCTTGCTTGCATGCATGCTCGCTTGCATGCTGCATGCTTGCTTGCATGCTACATGATGCATGCTTGCTTGCATGCTCGATTGCATGTTGCTTGCTTGCATGTATGCTGCATGCATGGTGTATGCTTGTTTGCATGTTTCTTAGAGGGAAATAAAATCACATGTTCACAATCACCTGTTTTATTGAGTGATATAATTACTGAGTGATACTGATAATACATGCAGCGCTATAACAGGCCTTGATAAATACCATAACGCTTTTGTATCTTTACAATTTATGTATTGTATCAGTTGCATTTGATAAAATAATTAAATTCTTAATGAACTCCGTAATACAAATTTGTTTTAAAAATATAATTAGGATAAATAACCATAAAATAATTTGAATTTAGAACTTATAACTTTTATGGAAAACAGTTTGAAGTCTTTTGTATATTATTGATAGTAATATTTATGACAAACGGATTTAAGGCATATTGTATTTAGGGATTTCAATTTTAAAGCATGTGATATTATGCGACATTTAGTTCGGGCAAGTTATCATTCGGACAAATGATGATTAGGAGAAAAAAAATAATGCCCCTTTAGATTATGGATAAAAAAGTTAGGTCACACAATAGAGAACCATGTTAGACTCTTCAGAAAAGAACAGGTAACAATATACTTTTTCACCAACCTCAAGGTAAGACAAAATCTTCAACCACAGCGCATCATTGAGGGTATTATCCCTTCTTCTCCTCGGGGGGCCGCAGTCAGCAAGGGTGTGGTACCCCTGGTCGAGACTGAGCTCGCTGAGGTCTGCGGCGAGGGACAGCGCGGGCTCGGGGGGAGGGGGCGGGCGCCGCCGCGCGCCCCCACACACACCCGGCCCTGAACAACTCCCGCTTGACATGACGAGACCCTGGAAAGAAGGTATTGGGAAATTAATATTTGGCAGTTTTAGTGTTAGTTGTAGCTAAGGTACGGTAATTTCAATTAATGAGTACTTTAGTTTTTTTGGACATTACTTGTATCGTTGAAGAGAAAACATCGTAAGGATACCTGTACTTATGATGGCGGAAGTGTTTAAAAGAGTTACCGTGCCCCTGGCATAGGCAACTGAAGGAACACGGGTGGGTTTTAGTCAGTAAAAGTCTGACATGCCCTTCCGCTCTACCTAGAGTGGGAGACTTCATTTAATGATTTCCCACCCATAAAAAAATGGCTACTATAACTTTGTCTGCAATCGGTAACCCGCCTTAAGGAAGCGTGGTAATCAATGCTCCTGTATTCTTTGAGTGAAAAGAGGCTCTTTGCGGTACAGTGGGACAATGATTATGACTGGTATAAAAAGTTAATTCCACGTTAATTTATTTCCGTTAGATGGTCTCAAGAGAAATGAGAAGTTTACTAATTAGTTAGTAAAATTATGTCCAATACATGTTTGAATTTCATTTTTGTGCCAAAGTAATAACAGCCACTCGGTTTAATCGACCAGTTTGAGCTACGCTTACCGCGGTTGGTCGATGGAACTTTAGTTACCAATACCCCTCCGTGTCTCGGAAAGCACGTTAAGCCGTTGGTCCTACCAGTAATTCTAGGATCTTTGACAATCGTTTCGGGTCGCCAAAAGTCTGACAACCAGTCTTACCAAAAGGTATCGTGTTACTCAGTAACTGGGTTGGGGAGGTCAGATAGTCAGATAGCTATATCTTGTCAGACTGGAAGCTGACATCAACATAGTTGTGAAAGGTCAAGGCTTGATGCCATATTTAATTTAGAAATATTCATTTTCGTGAATGTCTACAATTATTTTAATCGATGCAAGAACGAACCACAGGCGGTAGAGTTTTAGATAGTTGCAGAAATCATTACGTCAAGTGTGAAAATATGAATTAATTTAATTGCAAACATTAACGAAGTTGTTTCTACTTAGAATGTTAATCTTAACAAATTGTTACGATAAATCGTTTGCGATGACAAGTATCTATAAATGTTAATTATGGAGATTACGGTACAGACCTACTCTTACGTTAAATGTCGGACCAAATTATCTCAATCTTGAGACATTTTATTGAGTAGCGAAGTAAAGGATTAACCTAATTTGAGACGTCAGTTTTGCGTTCGTAATATGAGTTGCAAGATGTCACAGTAGATAAATACAACACACAGGATTTGTTTATGCAATGACAGCCTGAAAAGTCTTAGCCCACAAACAAATTCTTATCGCAAACTGGATTCTGATTTTCTTAGCGCCGATAATTTCTTTTTTGACGTACTAAAATCGACTCTGTTGGATTCTTAATGTTCGGCTCAACACCTTATGGCATAGAATCAAGTTCTTCTAACTTAACAGATAGCGGTGCTGCTGGGGAGTTTGTTGCGCCACTTCTTCTTACCATCTAAAGCACTAGAAAGTGGTGAAGGGCGGGCATTTTGACAGTCCCCGTCCTATGTAATGTCTACATACTCTCCTTCTCTCCTATCGCCGATATGCTGGAAGAGATTTCTATAGAAATAAGCATCACCTCTGTACCATTTTTTTGCTCTATTCTTTTGTGTGTTTATAAATGTGTGTATAAAATGGTTAAATAAACAAATAAGTAATTTTGACGGTCAAAAAGTGCTGACCCTCAGCCTAGTTTGAATATATCGATGCCTTAGTTCACAATTGCACTAACTACAAAATTTTCAATTTTCACTTTTTTAATGCCAAACACTAAATATACATTACAATATTGAGATATTATGATGGAGTCTTATGAATAGATGCATTTTTGTTTTTTTTTATTTTACTTTGTTTTTGTACTGTTCTTGTCTAAACTTTAAAGCTCTCTCCTCAAAATTTTCAATTTTGTAGTTAGTGCAATTGTGAACCAAGGCATCGATATATTCAAACTAGGCTGAGGGTCAGCACTTTTTGACCGTCAAAATTAAGGCATCGATATGACTTTTGATATTGATTGACCGTCAATTCCGTGGGCTGGCAATTCTAGTAGGGCATGCATACTGTGCACGGTGGAAAGGAATAACTTTCAAACGTAAGATACGCATAAACGAACATTATAAAAGATTTGACTTCTTACAACACACACAACTTACGCACTATTGCAGTTCTATAGTCTGCTAGCTGCGCCACACTTTGAACTTTTGCAGCCTTTACCAACATATTGGATTCTGATCAAATCAAATCAAAAGTCATTTATTCAAATAAGTCTGAGGATCAGCACTATTCAAACGTCAAAATTACATAAGACAGTACCACAAAACGACCGCCACTTCCTAGTGTTTTAGCTGGTAAGAAAAAGTGGCAACAAACTCCCCAGCAGCACAGCTATTCTGTCTAGTTAGAAGATCTTGATTACATATTAAGAGACACAAAACATTAAATTAAATCATTTGTCATATGTCAGCTAGCCAACCCAATATACCAACATTAAAATAAAAACTTCTACTCAAGCCAAAAAAAAAAGAATTGTATTTGTTATATTCCCAATAACAGATTATTAAAAAAATGCAGCTACTTTCCGTATTTGTTGACTGTCATATAACATTACCGGACAATCTTTAGCACAGAAAACTCCCACCAAAAATAAGATATAAATCAAAAGACACTATTGAATCTCAAACACACAATGAACATAAATATAAAATTCCGTGTACTGTCTGAACAAACAATTTACAACGTGCAAACACATTAGCATACAAAAAGACATTAAGTATAGGTGTTAATTACTATTTGTGAAGCTGTCAATTGTATAATTAATACACAAATTATCATTTTATTCACACTTGTGGGGGTTTTATTGCGAATTGTACGCGTTCATAAAGGGAACACATAGGTGTAGTATGTGCTAAATGCATTTTAAAACATTTGGTTTTGTGATTGATGGCTTACCTGTAAGGGCGTTATCGCACTATAATATCTAATAATAATATAATGTTATCTTAGGACAACCAATACACCGTTATCTGATCCCAAACTAGGCAGAGCCTGTACTATGATAACCAGACAACTGATAAATATACTCATATATTTCTAAATACATACATATTATAGATAAATTACACCCAGACACAGAACAAATGATTGTGCTTATCACACAAAGATTTGTCCTGGGTGGGAATCGAACCCACAACCGCAGTCTCAGCAGTCAGGTTCACTAATCAAATACAAAAAAGTACGTTCGTATAGTAATCGGCTGAAACACTTTAAAATGGTTTCGCTGGACAATCGCCGACGCATCAATGACGCAATGTTTGTGTGCAAAGTAATG
Organism: Aporophyla lueneburgensis; assembly: GCA_932294355.1. Classification (NCBI taxonomy): domain Eukaryota; kingdom Metazoa; phylum Arthropoda; class Insecta; order Lepidoptera; family Noctuidae; genus Aporophyla; species Aporophyla lueneburgensis. The sequence goes on along the minus strand of OW028758.1, from coordinate 5,953,240 downwards.
CACCATAAAATTGATTGCCCACAAATACTGCACACCTTTAATTTCCATGCTCCCTCAAGAATTCCCCGCAGTGCAATAACGCCACTCTGCCCACCGCAGAGAAAAACGGTCCTAGGCGCTAATTCCCCATATGCGACGTTATGCAAAGTTGTTAATAGCTGCAGCGATCAAATAGATTTACACTTTGAAAGTTTGGGTAAATTGAGAACCAATTTTTTCAAGTATCTTCCACAGTAGATCAGCTTTTCATTATCTCTCTTGAATGGTTTATTTTCATCATCATTCATAAATAAAGTTACATTAGAATGTTACAATATCATTATAATTATTAATTATTTAGATTTTAAGGTAGGTAATTAGAAACTAGTTTAAGTTTTATTATTTTCTGTAACACTTTTTTTATGCTTGCGGAGTTTGCCTGTAAGTGATTGTTGCACTGTTGTTATAAATTCTTGCATGTTTAGTTTGAAATAAAAACCTGTGTAAACAATTGTTGGTAAACCAAAATAAAAAAAAAATAAAAAAAAAAATCACTAGACTATGGCCCAGTAACAGCTATGGTTGCACTGCCAAAAAATTATGGTTGATTGCGCAATCGATCGGATACCTACCATATGGCAGTGTATATTTGGCACTGAACTGAAGGGAATTGGCAGCACAACCATTTATTCGCCACTATGATATCCTCATCGTCATCATTTCAGCATAGGCCTCTCCCAATTTGGGAAGAATTGCCATAATCGCTTGGCAGGCGGGTTGGCAATCGCAGTATGGTGGTAAAATGCATAGAGAACGCTGCTGCCCATTCTCTAGTAAACCCCTTAGTTGCCTTTTATGACACCCACGGAAAGAAATGGGATGGTGCTATACTTTACGTCTGGCACCTCAAGGAACAATGATATCCTAGTGAGATATAACCTTAAAGATTCAAAATAGTTTTTTCCTAGCCGTTCGATGGATGATATTTGCTGAAACGACTATTTACATAGTTTTAAAACTAACATAGATTATTAAAATATTTAACCGAATAAGCCCAATTTCAGGTTATGATAGAAGTCAAACGAACAAAAGCTGAAGCAAAACAAGGGTTAACATTCTCGTTAATTACCAGAAAATGGAAGCAACTTTATAGCACCATTTTCGCGAACGCTTTTGACAGCATACAGAAACATCCGTAAGCACATATCAAAGAGCATTGTAACTAAAACAGTACTTTATAAATAAGAGGGTAACCTACAATATTCGTTAACATGTATCTTCATCGCTTTACAGGCCGACTTTGATGTACGCCACACATTACATACTGGTTCCAGATGCCATAGAATAGATCACAGAAGGGCCACAACCTTTTTTTTTGTGGTTTTGAATTTATCAAACGACGTCTCCCGCTCTGGGTGGAGCGAAAGGGCGTGTCAGACTTTTACTGACTAAAACCCACCCGTGTTCCTTCAGTTGCCTGTACCAGGGCCACGGTAACTCTTTCGAACAAATTCGCAACTCTGGCAGGAAGGGCCATAACCTGCAGGTACTATTCAGAATCCACACTATCCACACTAATATCATAAATGCAAAAGTAACTGTGTCTGTCTGTCTCGCTTTCCTGCTAAAACTACTGAACCGATTTAAATGAAATTTGGTACACAGATAGTTTAGAGCCTGAGAAAGGACATAGGCTACTATTTATTCCGTGACTTTGTCTGCGTCCGCGATCACCGACATTTACGCAGACGAACGCATTTTAACAAATAAATTGATATTATCGAAATATCGAAAATATCTACGTTAGAGTCTTACAAAGTTACAAGGTAGAGGTTCTCTCTCTAATGTTTTTTTAACCGACATCATCATGATCTGCCTAGCCTTTTTCCAACTTTATTGGGGACACTTTCCACTCTAACCGGGTGCAACTGAGTACCTACCAGTATTTAACACGGACCGACTGCCTATCTGACCTCCACAACCCAGTTACTGGGTAAAACGATACCTCTTTGATGTCAGACTTTCGGGCATGTGACGATCCGTAACAACTGTCAATAATCCACAAGTGACAGCCGGGACCAACGGCTTAACGTACTTTCCGAGGCACGGAGGGGTCTTGGTATGTAAAGATGAAGAAATGCAGCCACAACCTCAGAGGTATTTTATCTAGGAATGGTACTTCTGTACTTTCTGATCGTAGTTCCACAGTACTTGCCGACCTTATTTCACAATTAAACGTGTATCTTTACAATGGAGGTATAAATCAAACGAGTTTGTCATCTGTGCCACTCATGCACATTTATGAGCAATGCTTATTACGATTGAACTTGCTATTGGTTAGCCGACTTAATTTTAAATTGTCAGTACTATCATTGGCTGTTTTAATAGCATTTCGCCCTTAAGGCAGATCGAATATAAATGGGTAATAAGACGAATCTTCGAAGTAGTTATATTCCTATCTGCATGTCATATTTTTATGATGATGAATATTTCAATTAAATTTAAAAATAATCATGAAATAGTGTTCTTAAATTCCTTTTAAGAGTTCCGTAAATGGATAAATGGAACCCGTTACCACCATATCTGTCTGTCCGTCCGGGGGTCAAGTCACACAGCAATTTTACTCGGTGACTCCATCATTACAGCCGAAAGACGTCCACTGGTGGACATAGGGCTCAATTTGTGGGGTTAGCTATATTCGCCACGCTTGGCAGGCGGGTTGACGATCGCAGTATAGTGGTAAATTGCATAGAGAACGCTGCTACCCATTCTCTAGAAAGTCTCTTAGTCGCCTCTTGCGACACCCACGGCAAGAAATACTATGGTGTTATTCTTTACGTCTTGCACCTCATGGATCAAATAGAGTTCTACTACTAATGAATTAGTGGATTCACTGTACACATACATATGCATGTAACAAGACAATATAAAGAGATTATTCTAAGAAGATGCTTAAAGTTCGACCTAATTGGATTAAGCGCCCTGAATGTTTTAAATGAGACCTGAAACACATTCATCGACTGAAGGATTAATACAGGGATCATTATTTGTACCTAAGTCAACTTTTTTTATTTCCTTAGTCATTAGCTCAACTGTCTATATAATTAACTGCCCCATTGGTCTCTTAAAGACAAATGTAACACACTTGGTGTTGTATATTTTTGTTCTAAACTTTTTTTCTTTCTTATATTTTCACTGGACACTATAAACACGTAAATTAAAAATTAAATTATATCTTACTAGCTTTTGCCCGCGGTTTCGCTCGCGTTAAATTCAGGTTAACACGGTTCCCCTTTCCTGATTTAGAAAACAGAATAGAACTCGGAACAGAATGTTATTTTAATACGCTACTGTAGACGATAATATATGTCTTTCTATTCGGGGATAGAATGTAAAGATTCTGGGCATTGGACACACGCGAATATGCTACATACAGTTGTCCATGGGAAAAGCACGGCTGTTCAAAGTTCACCCCAGACACTTAAAAAAGAAAAGAAAAAAAAATTCCTCTGTCACTCTCCATCCCTTTAACTATCTCCACTTAAAAATCACGTCAATTCGTCACTCCGTTTTGCCGGGAAAGACGGACACACACTTTCCCATTTATAATATTAGTATGGATTTCCATATTTTATTATTTTTAGAATTTCCATACAGCATTATTTTGTCCATCCATAATGGATATAACGGAAACATTCGAAGTATTTAGCCTCATTCTTAACAAATAAACCGCCATCGCGCATCGCGTCAAAAGTGTCACGTGAAGAACAACATATTTAAAATTCTAACTGTACAGGCCCTGTAGAGATGGCTGACCGCTGATCAGCAGCTTCGCACTTTGGAGACGGAGTAGGGCTGCCAGTTGATTTATGATGGTTTTCTATACTAACCAAATAAATAAAATTGAAGTGTCTGTTTATAATTTCAAATTAACAGCTTTTGGCTGAATGCATATGAAAGTAAAAGTTTTTTTATGTAAGTATAACATCAAAAAAACAATTGTCTGTCTGTTGTCTGTCTGTTTATTCCGGCTAATCTCTGAAACAGCTATACCAATTTTAACGGGACTTTCACTGGCAGATAGCTAATGTTATAAGGAGTAACATAGGCTACTTTTAGTCCCGGTACCGCGTCCATTTTCACATACACGCGGGCGAAGCCGCGGGCACAGCTAGTCTATACATCTATACCTATACATGTATACAAATAAATAAAACTGGAGTGTCTGTTTTTAATATTAAGATAACCACTTTTTACTAAGTGTATATTGATGTATACACGGTACATATAGCAAAACAACATTTTTTACAATTTTTGTCTGTCTGTCTGTCTGTTTGTTCCGGCTAATCACTGAAATGGCTGGACCGATTTTGACGGGACTTTCACTGGCAGATAGCTGATGTAACAAGGAGTAACTTAGGCTACTTTTAAACCAACTTCAAAAAAAGGAGGAGGTTATCAATTCGACTGTATTTTATTTTAGACAAATTCTTTTATTTCAGAAAAATACCTGCTAATTTCCGACATCCACGCGGGCGAAGCCGCGGGCAAAAGCTCGTATTTTATAAACTAAGGGGTTTTTGGATAACTAATAATACCCGCTCAAGTCGTTCGATGAGGTAAAGCTACGCTTGCTGCGGTTGGTCCGTGGAGGAGTGGGGCCTTCTACCTGGATTAAAAGTACCCCCTTTTTTGGATGGGAAATAATCAAATGACTGCTCCCGCTCTTGGGAGGGCGTGTCAGACTTTTACTGACTAAAACCCACCCATGTTCCTTCAGTTGCCTGTGCCCGGACCACGGTACCTCATTCAAACAAATCCGCTACCCTGACAGGCAACGGCCCTAACAGACCCCTCCAATTGTGCTGAGACCCGGGACTAGTTCATACCGGGCGGCGAGCTGGATGGGTGGGACCTACTACCAGGATTAAAAGTACCACTAGAGGAATAATTCCGTAATACATTATTTCTTATAGGTAATTCAATTGGTTTACGCGGCGCACGCTATTAAAGCTTCGGACCGGCAAGATTATATACGACATCTTTATCAAACACTAGCTTCTGCCCGCGACTTCGTCCGCGTCAAATTTTGACTCCCGTGACCCTTCCCGTCGCATCGAATTGCCTGCCAGTTTTCGTCCATTTTTCGTTGCTGCTCCGCTCCCTGTAATCGTAGCGTAATGTTATATAGCCTATAGCCTTCCTCAATAAATAGGCTACCCAACACAAAAAAAATTTTCATTAAGAAAGAAGATATCTTCAACAATCGTCGCCATATTTCAGCCAATTTACATAAAACTTTTAATGAATTGTACACCAATACCTTTTTTTTGTGGATGGGATATCATCAAATGACGTCTCCCGCTCTGGGCAGAGTGGAAGGGCATGTCAGACTTTTACTGACTAAAACCCACCCGTGTTCCTTCAGGTGCCTATATGCCAGGGCCACCAATACCCGTCCATAACGATCACTCCTTCCATTGGTGAAAATCGTATGAAAATCCGTTCGGGAGTTTTTAAGTTTTGAGACAGTTTTTTTTAGACATATTAATGTAAACTGGATTATCAGTTCCCTGAAGGCCAATTTCCGTATTTACAACTTACAAAATCTTGTCACAATCTCATCTCAACGATAATCACGTCAAAAACTTGCCAAAAAGTTACAGAACTTCCGAGTTATTTTTGATATTAGAAAGTGAAACATTCTTAAAAATACGGGAATCACCCCTCTTTTCTACAGTAATGTATCTTTACAAGTTACATACCCCGTATCCACGGTTCATTTTCTAAGAAATTACAAAGTGTCACAACGTTAGAAGTTTATTACTGTAACTGTAGACCCTAGGAAGATGGCTAACCGCTCATCAGACGCTCATACGGCTTGTCGCATCGTGGAGATATAGGGTGTTCAAGAAGTGACATTTAGATGTAGTACATAAATGTTGACCACCATGAATCTATTTAAACAACATTTATCACATAGTATATCATCATACCTGCGGGTCGAACACGGCCTCTGTGATAAGATTGAGTCACGTATTTTATCACGGTTTTTACTCCAAAACTGTGATAAAAATGTGTGACTCAAGTCTATCACAGAGGCCGTTCTTGCCCCGCTGTAATCCTAGAAGGATGAGGCAGAGGTGGACCTATAAGTACACCCAGATTGCACTAGTTATGTTTAAGTCCCTTTCGATTAGGGCTAGCCTTTTGGCCATCCATCGGGTACAAAACCAGACTCCGAGCTACTACTGAGGAAGTACTGGTAGAAAACCTACCAACACTTGCACTGCTTGCCCAGCAGTTGCACTTACGACTACTAGACGAATGAAGCAGTCTTTAGGTGATAAAGAGTTGTGGAGAAGCAACACTTTCATGGGCAAATCGCTAAATGTAGATAATAATGGCAAACCTTGAACACGAACCATCATTCTTCTGCCGTTAACTGAATTTATTTGGGGGCGACGCAACTTGTCACATTCTTCCACATTTCTCTATTAGTCGTCATCTCAGTAGTCACCCCCTTTCTATCCATATCATCATTCACACAGTCCATCCATCATTTCCAGCTATAAGAATAGCTATATATTCATACTAAAAACGAATTACTATGAATGTATAGTTAATCAGTCTAATTAGTTTTACCGTTTTAATTATCCAGCAATGATGATTTATCACTGTTCCCTTTCTATCCATATCATTATTCACACAATCCATACATCGTTTCTTTGGTTTCCCCCTACTCTTGCAGTCGACATTCATACTCAAAACATCCCTCACGACATTTTCCGCATTCTTCCGTATCACGTGTATATACCATGACAACCGATTACCGCACAACTTTTCAACTTTCCAGCTATTGGTGCCACTTTCAAACTTCCTCTAATGCACTCATTTCTTATTCTATCCATTCGTGTAACACCACACATCCCTCGTTAGATTGTCATCTCAGCTGCATGCCTTCTGTTGCCAGTATTCTTATTTAAACTAAAACTTGTTTGAAAAAATTGTAATATGTGTTTTTTCCAACTCACTAGAGATGGGTCTCTCCCAATTTGGAGGGGGTGGCCATAATCGCCAGGCTGGTTGGCGATCATGGTGGTAATATGCATAGAGAACTCTGCTGCCCGTTCTCTAGAAAATCCATGAGTCGTCTCTTACGACACCCACTGGAAATGGTAAAAGGGGTGGTGCTTCTTTACGTCTGGCACCACACAGAACGTGCCTGAGTCTTAAATATTACGTTTGTAAAAAAAAATCTATGCAAAATGAAATCTTCTGTACATATCTCTCAGACAACCCTACCAGTCTTTCCCCGCTCTCAGTCCATTAACATACACAAACACTATTTGCTTAGCCGTGGTGTTATTTCAATACACATTGACTGCACTTGAGAAGTACTTTCAATAATTATGTTTACTTTGCGGGGCGAGGTGAGCACTAAGCGACTATTACGCTACTGGGCATTTCTTATTTAGAAAGATTTGCGTAAGAACATGTTTTTGTACAGAATATTATGTCATGATGAACAAGAAATAACGTTAGTCTAAGATATCCATGAAGGATTACAGGCTCTCACATAGTCCTAATTTCTACAAGTTTGATTTTGAACCTAAAAAATGAATTAGAGGATGAGAGATAGAACTAAAAAAAAGAAAATACATTTATTTAGCACAGTTTAAAAAGCACACAAAAGTTAGTTATACAGAAGGAAAGAGTAAAATATTAATAAAAATAAAAATAAATGTAAGATGTGATGTCAAAAACTGGTATTAGGTATAGTGTGCCCCACGGCTGCGGAGTAAAATATGGGTGACCTCTCTTATCAAAATCCATCGTGACCTCTAATGGATTGGTCATGATATCCTATGAAGATCCGCTAAGAACCCATTGACCTGATTTGGAGAGGATTTGGGCTTTGATTTGTAATAGAGGGGTAATTGCGGAACTTTTTATCGGTAGGAATTGGTTTAATATTCATAGTTAAACAACATTCATTGCGTTATTTACGTTGCTGAGCCGACAGTTTATTCGAACAAATGACGCAATGGTTTAGAAATAATCTTCAATCCCATTCAGATTCTGATAAATTGTGTGTTTCGCAATTAGGGTGCAGGATGGATTTCTTCACATCTAGGTCCCATTGATTAAAAGATCATCCTCATTCTCCTACCCTTATCCCGTTTAATTGGGGTCGGCGCTACATATCTTTTTCTTCCACTCTTTGAGTCACCCCCTATCTTCTATGTTTCGTGCATAAAGCGCTTAACAGTTTATTTTATAATGAAAGTTAAAAAAAGTGCTTAAAATAACAAAACTTCAACTTTGCCAAGTTTGATGTTTTTTTTTTTATATGACTTGCTATTTTTTTTTTTTGTTTACTATTTTAGAATGGATGATGGTCGATAGCTAAACTTCACATAAACACAATAACATGACGTCAATAAATACTTTGAATTTTCATGACTGATGAGTGAAAAATGTTCTAAACTTTACCCTCCTCCTTTATAAAAAAAAAATAGAAGTGAAAATTCTTGAGCCTATTAAATTATTTAGCTTAATCTACGCATTTAAATAAAATATACCTATTTATAATCTTCAAAGTTGTACCTTTCCTAACGAGATAGCTTAAAAACAAGTAATTATTATGTTTCACGAAACGCTGCGGGCGGCTGGCCTGTTTAGACTTACTCTTGTCAGCAAACACCTCAAAAATTTGCTCTAGAAATAAATTTAATTTACAAGAAAATATTTATTTGTTAACTAGCTGTGCCCGCGGCTTTGGCTGCGTGGCTATCTGAAATTATCCCAAAGAAACGTGCTACCGCGAGAAACAGTTTTTTTTTTTTTTTTGGAATGTCATCTCGCAGAGTAATCTATGAGGTTGTCGGCTACGTAACCAGACTTGCTTGTGGCAACCTTAATAAATTAAGACCTCAAGGCAGGACTTAAATCTTAAAACTAGAGCAACTACTCGCTAAGGGCATCCTCTGTGGGGTATGGTATGGACCTCGGCTTAATGCACCGCTGCTAGAAAAAATACCTTATGTCACTCCTTATAACATCAGCTATCTGCAAATAAAGTTCCGTGTAATTCGGTCCAGCCGTTTTGGAGAGTAATCGGAATACACAGAAACGTTAAAAAATATTTTGCTGCTGTTTAAAATTGTTGTACCGTATATATGTACTTACATATACATATAAAAGTTAAAACCTACCTTATTTTGACGTTACAAACAGACACATCAATTTCATTTATTTGTCTAGGTAAATTGTATTTATTTAACTCTCCACTCAAAAATATGAGAGCGATTTACCTTTGTAGAATTTAAGGTAAATGTAAATACTTTTATGTCTATCGACCTAAATAAGAAAATTAAATAATATTTTTTCTTTAAGCTTTAGCCAATATATTCTTCAACCCCTTATTCATGAAACCTTTTTTTGTATCTTAACTACAATAACGTTTTAAGCTTTTAATTCCATACAAATATTGCCAATCTTCATCATTTCAGCCGAATAACGTCCACGTGGACACAGGCCTCCGTCAAAGGGAAGGGTCCCTTTGACGGAGGCCTATGTGTGTTGGTGGAGGCTCTTCCCTGTATGAGCAACTTCAAAAAGACTTATCATCATCATTTCAGGCCGAAAAACGTCCTCTACTGGACATAGGCCTCCGTCAAAGGGACCGCCATAATCCCCACGCTCGGCAGGCGGTACGGCGATCGCAGTATGGTGATAAAATGCATAGAGAACGCTGCTCCTCATTCTCTAGTAAGTCCCTTAGTCGCCTATTACGACACCCACGGGAAGAAATGGGGTGGTGCTATTCTTTACGTCCGGCACCACACGGAACCAATCTTAGAACTAATAAATTAGAACATTAATGTTTAATTAATTTTATTCAACCAATTTATTAATAAGATTCAATACTAATTGGACAAAAAATATTATCTTATATATATAATATCATCAATACCAATATTATAAAGCTGAAGAGTTCGTTTGTTTGTTTGGTTGAACGCGCTAATCTCAGGAAATACTGGTCCGAATTGAAAAATATTTTTGTACCTATTTATTGAGGAAGGCTGTATAACATCACGCTACGGTCAAAAGGAGCGGAGCGGCAATGAAAAATCGATGAAAACTGGCAGGCAATTCGATGAGACGGGAAGGGTCAGGGGAACAAAAATTTGACGCAGACGAAGTCGCGGGCAGAAGCTGGTATATTATACAATATACGAGTTCATAACAATTCTATAGCTTTTTATTTATTTATTTATTTATTTAAACTTCTCGCACACAAAAAGGTACAAAGGCGGACTTAATGCCTTAGGCATTCTCTACCAGTCAACCAAGGGTGGTGAAGAGATTAGATGGCAGGTGCTTTGGTTGAGAGGAACAATGATTTAAATACTATTAAAAATAAATCCCATATTGAATTACAAATAACATGGGAATACTAGTACATAAATAGATTATAAACATATAATACACATACATATTAACTAATATATATACTTATAATATATATATATACATATATACACAAATTAAACAGAGATGTTGAGATGACTCTACACTATTTGTTTCGAAAATAACTCTGCAATTTCCGCTTAAATGCATACCGACTGGTGGCCGTCCTGATATCCAGAGGGAGCGCATTCCAAAGAAGAATAGACTGAATATGAAAGGACGAATGAACAAAATCAGAGGTATGAGAAGGACAGAGCAGGAGAAGATTGTTAGAAGAACGCAGATTTTTAACATGAGAAGAACATAGATATTGAAAGTGAGACACAAGATAAGAAGGAGGAGTGGGAGAGTTGAGAAGGGAGAAAAGCGTGGTCAAAGCGCGCAAACTTCTTCTTTGGCGAATGGACATCCATTTGAGCTCAGACCTATAGCTCGACACGTGGTCATATTTTCTTAAGTTGAATATGAACCGTATACAGTTGTTGAGAAGTCTGTCGAGCTTTTCCAGAAAAACCGCATTTAAGTCAAAGTAGCACACGTCACCATAGTCGATCATAGGGAAAATCAAAGTCTGCACAAGCATGGCTTTCGTCTTAGCAGGTAAAAAGCTTCTCAGACGATACAGGGAGCGCAGAGTACCATTGACCCTTTGGCTAACACTAGAGACCTGGCGCTGCCAGCTAAGTGTCGTGTCTAGATGCAAACCGAGATCCTTCACAGTAGGGGTAATGGGTATGACGGTACCATTAAAAATGAGAGGAGGAAGAGAATCAACCGTCACCCTACCCATCATACGCGAGCTTCCAATTACGATGGCCTGACACTTAGAGGGGTTGACTGACACTCCAAAACTATCAGACCACTTTTTTATTGAATCCAGATCTCGGTTTAAATCTGCTATAGCGTCCGACAAACCTTCCACCCGCCCAGACGTATACAGTTGAAGATCATCAGCATAAAGATGATACGAACACCGAAGACAATGAGTGATAAAATTAATGAAGATGGAGAATAATAATGGAGAAAGAATACCGCCTTGTGGAACACCAGCATCCAGATAACGCCAACTCGATGAACTCTCATCAACGCGAACCGACTGCTGACGTCCCCGAAGATAAGAAGAGAACCATTCCAGAGCCTCGGACGAAACCATAAGATGGGAGAGGATAGAGAGGAGAATATCGTGACTGACGGCATTAAAGGCATTGGAGAAATCAATTAATACCAAAACGGTAACCTTGGTATCCTCCATTGCTTCTCTAATGTCACCAGTCACTTTAAGGAGGGCGGAGGTTGTACTGTGCCCAGGTCTGAATCCCGACTGGAAGGAGCTAACAAGGTTGTTCCGATGAACAAACCCCGAAAACTGCTTGTGAACGCAGGCCTCGAGCACTTTAGACAGGAATGGGAGAATGGAAATGGGTCGAAAGTGACTGGGTAGGGAGGGATTCGAGATTTTCGGCAGTGGGCGGACATAGGCCATACGCCATGGGGATGGGAATTGTCCGGAATCAAGCGAAAAATTGATAATGTGGGTAATCGGATGGAGAAGGCTGTCAAGGATCCAAACGACCATACTACGACTGATACCATCATAGCCCACAGCCTTGGATTTTATAGAAAGGATAATCTTTTTAATTTCGTCCAAGGTGACCGGAGAGAAGTGAAATGGTTCTATAATGGGACTAGCTAGGCCAGTAATGAAACCCACCGTCTGGGATAAGATTTGGGAATCCAAAGGACAAGTGGTTGTGAAGTGACGGTTGATATCATCAAGGCCAATAGTATTGGGAAAATCCACATGCCGTGGTCTGCCGATACCAAGAGTACCAAGGAACTTCCAGATATCAGCAGGTGAAGAAGAAGATATGTTCTCGAGAATATGGCGGCGTTTAGCGTTGCGTATCATCTGATTACACCGATTCCTAGCAGCTTTGAAAAACTTGTGATTTTCTTCACTGCGATCTTTTTTAAATTTACGGAAGGCCCGATCCCTGCGCCTCATCGCCATTCGAACTCCTGTCGTCATCCAAGGAGCGGGAGGACGCCGAAGTTTAACCTTTTTAATAGGAGCGTGTTTGTCGTAGAGGGCAAGGACCGACCGATCGAAAATGCACAGTTTCTCGTCCACATCTGTCGCCGCTGCCAGGAGTTCCCAACTGAGCTCTGACGCATCTTGTCGCAGCTTCTCAACGTCCATGCGCGCAAAACACCGCATGTGCAGAACTTTGGGAACAGGTTTAGGTGGTTTTAGGACATAAGACAGGAAAATGAGGTCATGATGGGAAAATCCAGGAGCAGGACACTGGCCATGAGAGGAAACAAGGGACGGTGCGGACGTGAGGATTAAATCAAGCCAAGTGTCATTGCCTGCGACATTAAAATGGGTAGGTTGCAGTGAAAGAATATGAAGACTAGCGGATTCAATGATGTGTAGGAGTTTACGGGATCGAGGAGAGTGGTGGGACAAGTCAGTGTTGAAATCGCCCATGATGACGCTATGTGCATACTCTGACCCTACGGATTCCAGCGCCAATTCGAGGTTGGAAAAATAGTCAACGGCAGGTGGACAATAGACAACACCAAGTAGCGTCTTGACGCCTTTGATATACACCTCCAAAAAGAGGTACTCAGCGGAGGCATGGTATTGTGAGGGAGATGTAGAAATAATTTTGAAAGGGAAATCGCTACGGAGATAGATTGCCACTCCACCCCCTCCCTTTCCAATTCTATCATTGCGGATAAGAGTGAAACCTGGGAGGGAGTAGGTAGCGGAGAGAAGATGAGGTTTGAGCCAACTCTCAGAAACTAGAACGGCATGGGTGTTGGCGTCGGTAAAGGTATCCAAAAGATCATTGTAGTGACTTGGGACACTTTGCGCGTTAATATGGCACACATTAAGTAAATGACCTCTCTGTTGGCCGAAAGTCCGACGCACAAAGTCACCAAGTGTATCAGTCAGAGAATTGAAACTAGAATTAGCGGATGAGCTAGAGGAATTAATGGCAGTGTAAAAAGACTCATCATCAGATAACATAAATTACAAATATAAATAATATAAATATAAAAAAACTACTAAATATGCAAATAAACTACAGCTTAGTGTTTTCGCTTTAGGTGCAACACCAATATCTGTGCACCACCCACCAGCAGCACTGGCACTGTAGTACGAACATGAATCCTTCGGCGCGTGTCCACAATCGGTACTGAGGCATTTAATATTTCATTAGTAATAAATTTATTCAAGCGCCAAAAGACCCCTGCAGCACTGTACAATAGTAGTAATTAAAAAAACAAGAATGAATATCAATTTGAAAGAGGAATCAGCATCACATGATTACAAAAAATTGTGAACAAGCAAAGAACAAAACGAAACATGACAAAGTTACATGAGTAGAAACGGAACGCGATTTCCGAAAACGGGACGTCAAAACTCAGGTAATGTAACATTGACATTTGACAGATGACAGTGACAAGTAATGATGATACAATTATTTTACGAACACAAACATAATGAAATTATAAAATTTAAGTGACTTTGAGGTAAAAATATCAAATAGCAAGCAGGTAGACGAGTAATATAAGTATAATAATTACCTGAATTGACGTCCCAATCACAAAAAAACCGAAAAGTTTGATAAACACCGGTCAGTTGTAAACACTTATATTTTACGCACTCCACTCTCAGGCTTGCCTCCAGTTCCAGCAGATGATTCCCCAGTCTTCTTCGGATACTTAGCCATCAAGGGATTGAGTTCCTCTAAAGAACAAATCTTGTGCCGTGTTCCATCGGGGGCTCTAATGATAATAACCCCGTCCTGAGTCCAGCAAGCCGGCATCCCGAAGTGAACGCGCGCTCTGCTGAATACAGTTTGCCTGGTCCTGGTCAAGAACTCCTTGATGGTGACTGTGGAGCCCTTTAATGCAGACTTTGCTTTCCAAACACTGGATTTCAGATCAACACTAGTGAACCTTACCAGTATTGGTCTGCTAGTTGTTGGACCTTTGCTGGATGTTCCAAGTCTGTGACACACTTTAATGGAAGATGCTGTGATGTCAGGCAGTGCAAGTTTGTTCTTTAGAACATCCAATACAAGAGCCTTGCAATCCTCTTTGTCTGCTTCAGCAAACCCAGTGAAGATGAGGGCTTTCCGACGAGATCTGGTCTCCAATCCATCAACCATTCTAGAACACTCCATGATCTGCTTCCTGAGAAGTCCCAACACACCAAACATAAGTTCACGAAATGAGCGGAACTCTTCAGCAATCTTTGCTACAGTGTCCTTTGCCGGACCAGCACATTGAATTTGTGCCTCAAGGTCGCCCATCTTCTTAAGGAAGCACTCTTCTAGGCTCTTCTGGGCCGATTGGATATCATCCAGTTGAGATGACATAGTGAAGTGTGCAGAACTTGCAGTGACTATGAAGTACCAGTGAGAAGCTGGCAGGTGGTGTAGTATTAAAAGCTTATGTTACATGGATTGTTTCACCAATGTAAGTGCTGCTTATTTGGCAGTTTATGTACTAAATACTAATGTCGAAAGCTAGTAAAATACTTAATATTAATTTTAATTAAAATAGAATTACAACGTTGTGTCTTAACTTCTTTTACACCTACCCCCGAGGGGTAGGTGTAAAAGAAGGTATGTAACTGTATCGTTTTAAATTTATTAAAATTAATTAATTAATGTTTTGGAGATCAGTTACACATATTTAGGCAAGATGGCAGGGACATTTACTCGTAAAACTATAAACATGGATTCACTAAATGATTTTGGACACCGTGCGTGGAATTCATTTGAACAGTTTGCGCGTCCAAGTCCCTGCAGAATTAGCTCAATATGATGAAAAACGTTCTTATTTATACTCAAACTACCTTTGGCCAGCGGCTTCGTCCGCGTACTGTACATACCGGGTGACTTTTTTTAACGTCTTGAAAAAAAAAATGGGTGTAATAGGTGAACGGAGTAGAAGCCTTTGGCATAGAAATTTTAATTATTTTTATTTTTGAATAACATGTAATAAAATTGATCTAGCAATAAATACTACTACATTTAAAGTAACATTTTCATACTAGAACAACAAAAATAGAAATTTGGAAAAAATAAAATAAAAATATCAATTAAAATCTATCGAAACTCATATCATAGGCACCCTACTCAATGCGCGGCATATATCAATGATTTTGTAGCGCGGTCCTACCCTTTGAAGCCAGCCGATAGGTGGCCAAATTGATCTTTCGTAGGCGCACAAGCCGCACTCGCATCCCCGTCAGCCCGCGTCCCGCGCTCTTTTAGTCACCTGCGATGAATCTGAAGGCCTTCCTGCCTTCTATTCGAGTTACACAACACACTGTATGAAGGTTGAGACGGTAAAAAATGTCATCCGGTATAAACCTTTCTCTTGAACCATTCTGTCTATTGATGAAAACCGCAATAAAATCTGTTGCGTAGTTTAAAAGATATAAACATACAGAGACGGGAAGTTACTAAAATAAAATCGCTTCCCGCGTCTGCACGTTTACATCTTTTCATACTACTTGCTTTTTTCAGTAGCTTCGCTCGCGTTAAAAATGACAGTGCCCAAAGAAAAAAAATTTTTTTTTTCATAGAAGTATCCTATGTTACTTCTAATACCTCCAAGAATATATGTACAAAGTGTCATGATGATAGGTTAAGTAGTTTTCGCGTAAAAGCGTAACAAACAAACTTACATTCACATTTTAATATAAAAGAAAGTCGTGTTAGTTACACTATTTATAACTCAAGAACGGCTGAACCGATATGGCTGAAAATTAGTGGGGATTTAGCTTAGAACCAGGAGACGAAGAAAGGATACTTTTTATCCCGTTCGACCGCGTTCCCGTGTGACGTGACATAAAACGTCTAAGAGAATACAAGTTACTATAAAACGTGGTATGACAAAAACGTTGCGTTCGAAGTACCAGGTGGTCATAACTTGGTATGAGCTTATCTAACAGCAGTGTCAGCCAGAAAACGTTTCATGCTTTCGAAGTACCAGGTTATCATAACTGGGTAGGAGCTAACCAAACATATGAGTGTCAGCTAGAAAACGTTTACCAGATCACCATCGCGTACCAGGTTGTCAAACTCGGTAGGTTTATTACAACATTTATTGTATCTGAGGCGATACGAAGGTCGCTGGGTCAGCTAGTTTATAATATTAGTATAGATGTAGAGATACGGCGCGTGATTACAGTTGCGACAATCTTATGAAATTTAGATAATGTTTATGTCCTTTATCGTTTTGTGATGTTTATCAAGCTGATGATCCTAATGTAGCGTACGATAATTTTTTGGAAGTATTCCAGCTGTTTTATGATTTATGTTTCCCCTTGATCAACAAAAAAATTAAGTTAAAAAGGAATCCGAAATGGTTAACACCCGGTATAAAACGCTGTAGCAAAAATAAACGACAACTTCTTTGGCAACTACGAGCAAAACCTAATAGTTATAACTTGGCTAAATTTAAAAATTACTCACGAAGACTTAATAAAATAATAAAACTGACACAAAAAGCAAAAATAACCATAAGATATTGACATCAACAAATAAATCAAAAGATACATGGAAGATCATAAATTAAAATAAACATTGCCCTCCCTTTGAACAGATAACAGAAATACAGAATAACGGGGTAACAATAACAAATCCCAGTGACATCGCGAACGCATTTAACGATCACTTTGTGAATCAAGCAGAATTGCTTTCGAAAGGCTCAAAATCAGCGACCTATGAGACCCCAAATGTATGCTGTGAATCAATATTCTTGGCCCCGACTACACCTAATGAAGTATATCGAATAATACAGGATCTAAAAAATAAAAGTAGCGTAGGGTATGATGATATTTCAACAAAAGTATTGAAATTTGTTTCCGATGTGATATCTGGCCCTATTTGTCACATAATTAATGGTAGTATCTGCTCTGGAATCTATCCTGATAAACTTAAACCTACTATAATTAAACCCTTATTTTAAAAAAATGACAAAACTGATATTAATAACTACAGACCCATTGCCCTAATACCAGTAATATCAAAAATATTTGAGAAGGCTATTTATCACCGTATGAATTCCTTTTTCACGAAACACAACATCTTGGTGAAGGAACAGAAGGGTTTCAGAAAAAACAAATCCATAAATTTGGCTATCTATGATTTTCTTAATGTTATAATGACAGGTATTAATGAAAGGATTCCTATTAGCGCTATATTTATGGACATGACGAAAGCCTTTGATCTAGTTGATCTTAATATACTACTTCAGAAACTTAATGCATACGGAATAAGGGGTAATGCACTTTCTCTTAAACAATCTTATTTAGACAATAGAACGCAGTATACGGAAATTAGACAGATTTCTAAAAAGGATAAAAAAGAAGTTAAATATATATCAGGAAAACGTAAAATCTCTTTTGGCGTACCACAGGGTAGCGTATTGGGTCCGCCGTTGTTTTTAGCTTACATAAATGACTTTCCAAAACATGTCGCTTTTCCAATGGTTCTTTTTGCTGATGACAGCACGATAATTGTAAAAAATAATAAAACTAGTAATTATGCATGTGATATCAAAGACGGATTGCAACAATCAATAAGCTGGCTTGAGAATAATAATCTAAAATCAAATTTAAATAAAACTAAAATTATGCAGTTTCGACAAAGATTGACCACTCCTGACCTAAATATAACGTTTCACAATAATAAAATTGAAGAAGTAGAGGATATCAAATTTCTAGGCTTGACAATTGACTCTAAACTGACTTGGAAACAACATGCATCAAGTCTTATAACGAAATTAAGTAGGTTCGCCTTTGCTCTATACAAACTTAAGAAAATGGTTAATCAGGCAGCTGTTGTAGGCGCTTATTATGGCTATGTAGATTCCATATTACGATACGGAGTAATTTTTTGGGCAAATTCCTGCGAAAAAAATAACGTTTTTAAAGCACAGAAGAGGTGCATTAGATCGATGTGTTAAACCAACGGAAAGTTGTAAACCGAATTTCAAATCTCTAAAATTACTAACGTTACCTTGCCTTTACATATACGGGTCATTCTACCGAGTACTAAAAATCTGTTATTTTTTAATATTTATAGAAAAAATAGGGATATTAAAAGATTTTATGGCCAAATAACTTATTAATTGTACCTTCTTTTTAGAAACAAAACAATTTATAACATTATTTGTTAATAAATTCCAGAAAAAATGTTTTATAGTTGTCGAAATCATACTCCGTGAGCTGTTATGTGACCATGGCCAGTCACATAAACCAAAATTAAATTAAATGCAGCAGTATTTATCAAATAAATGTATTAAAATTGGTTTATAAACATTCCAATTCATTATAGAATGCACGAATATATTTTTTAAATGTTTTATTTTCTGATTTGTAGCCATTATACCACTGTTATGAAAATAGTCATCAATTCCGTGAACCACTTTTTCGGTATTAAAAAATCCCAAAACTACCAAACTATTTATTTTATTAACTAGCAACACTGCTAGAACTGTCAAATCAGTCGTGTGCGATTAACATACAAGGAGTGTGGTTTGTTCGAATTATAATTGTGAAAAACAAAGTATTCTACGGATTTCGGTCAGTTTGTATCATCAATTCGGTTAACAGAGATTCTTGGTGAGTAATTATGTATTTCTTTTTCAAATAATGCACATAATTTACAGCATGGAGACTAATATTGGTTGAGGTTATAAATTGCAAAGTAACTTGTTTAACGTCTATTTGCAATAAGTTTTGGTACGGTTCGTCAATCCTGTGATCATCAATTCCGTGAACTTAGTGTTCACGGAATTCACTGTCTTCCACGGAAATGACGTTAAAGCTTGAATTTGCAATAATTAAGTATTGAGATGTTCATAAAAAGCTACTATGAGCTGTTTTAACTGTCTGCTTGCACCACATTATATTCAAAACCTTATTATTTCCTTAGAATCGATAATGTTCACGGAATTGATATAATTCACGGTAATGACGTGTCATTGTTTCGTATCTTGTGTGCACCTGATTTGTATCTTATTTGCTTAGGTTTGTGGATTGTTATTGCTATGGGTGATACTTAGTTTTTATTTTTTTGCATGTCGGGACGAGAAAAAATGGCAAATCCTAGAAAAGAAATGACGATCGCGGAAAAGAAAGCTAGATGAAGAGAGCAAATAAAATTCAGTATGTGACGACACCGAGAAAAGCTAAAATAAAATCCTGCGGCCTTGGAAGAGGTACGTAAAAAAGACAGGGAAAGATACCACAAGAAGAAAGAAAAAGGTTTAATTAAGACCATAAGGGATCCACACCCTAGAAAAAAAGACAAATAAGAAAATACTGGAAAGAGAATTCTAAAAAATATAGGACAAAAAAGGCTATGCAAAAAAGAGTTGAAGTCATGCTAACCGAAAATATACCACCATCGAGTCCTACTTCTTCACTCAGGGGGCTTAGAAGAAATGTAGCTACAAGAAATAGGAATATTTTACGTTCTGAAAATAGAATCCTCAAGGAAAAGCTTCATCAACTCGAAAATGTCATATCTAAGTACAAAATGAGATTTAGAAGACTGAAGCCCAGACCAAGCCTACAAAATACGGAAAATGAAAAGTATTTAGAATTTGCTAGAGCAAAAGAAGTGATAAAATATTTTTTAGAACAAGACGAATTTAGCAGACTCACATCCGGAAAGAAGGAAACCATCACGCGTAAAAAACAAAAGATGCAAATTCGTTTGTTGAATGATATTAAGCATAACCTATACAAACAGTTTAAAGAAAAAACTAAAATAAGGATTAGTTACAGTTTCTTTTGTAAATATCGGCCAATTTGGATAATTTCGACTTCAGTTAAAAATAGAGATACATGTCTTTGTGCAACTCATGCTAACAATAATTTTTTAGATTAAAACTCTTCATTCAGGGAAGTTCTTCAAGCTAGGTGACTTAGTTGTTTGACATGCTCTCCGACCACCACTTGTGTTCATTTTAACTTGGGGAAAATAGCACTCACCGACAAATTCATTTCAAGTAATACTGAAAATGAGACACCTACACCGTCATGCTCTAAATTAAGTGTTGATCATATTTATTCTGATAGTTCCGACGAAATTAGGGCTGCGAACAAGGAAAATAAATATTATGCCGACTGAGATTGCACTTGATGCTCGAAAAGCAATGTGGTCATTGTACAATGACTCCAGCAGTGATTCTGAAAATATTTTTGATTGAAATCACAGAAATGACAGTTATCGTTTTGTCATTTCGGTGATCAAAGATTTTATTTTTATTTTTAAGCATTTCATATGGTATTTTTTTGTTTTGATTTATTAATGCGACTTCTAATAATAGGCCAATAATGTTAATTGCCTAAAATTTAATGTATCTGATTAGGTGGCTGTTTTAGTATCACTTTCAACATTTCTGTGAACACATGAGTCAATTCGGTGATCATATTTTTCTTATTTTTCTGAAATTTACATATTAAACAGAATTTGTTATTTGTATCTTTCACTCCATATCGTTTTTTATAATATTTTCTAATAAAAGATCATTAAAAACCTTAAAAACCCCGATTTTTATTTTTGCCATTTTAAAAATGTAACCCGTAGAATGACCCATACGAGACCGCATTGTTCGTCAAAAAAACAATGAATTATTTAAACAAGCTTCAGAGCGACGCTATAGATCGACAAGACAAAAATATCGACAGGAACTATGTCTAAAAGCCTCAAAAACCGCCATTATGCACAAAAGCATCCTCTGCATGGCTCCTAAAATATTCAATAAACTACCAAATCACATTAAAGATCTAAACTTGATACAATTGACACGGAAACTTAATATTTTTTTAATGGAAAAAACCTACTATATCATTGACGAATTCCTTTTTGGCAAAATTTTGACAGTAAACTAAATGATAATTATGTATTTATGCATGAAAATTAAATAATTTGACATTTTAATTGTATTCTAAATATTTATATTTCAAATTGGATGTATGCTTAGTATTTTTTTTTAATTTTTAATAGTAATCTCCGTTATTTTGCATATAAAATCGATTTAAATTTTTTATATTGTTAAATAGTGTATGCCCTAACGGGTAGATTTTTGAGCATACCTTACCTATAAGACCTACCTGTATCACCAAAAATCACACTAATAAATACTTTGACTTTGACTTTTGACTTTGATAACATTCTTCAGTTGCACAACTTATCTTAAAGTCGGAAATCCGATTCACAAACTTTGGGACGTCATAAATAAACTTGGCTTAATCCGTTTAAATGGTATTTTCAGTCGCCGAAAAATAAAGTTAATCCGTTTAGATGGTACGTCGTACGTTGAATAGATAATGTCTTTTGACAAATTTTCTTGACTAAAACGTTTGAAGCGGCAGACTGTGGTCTGTGGCTGTCTGCGGTTTTTCTTAAAGTAACAAAGTCAGCTAAAGTCAGTCACCCTGTATATTATAGGAATCTATACAAATAAATGAAATTGAAGTGTCTGTTTGTAATGTCAAAATAACAGCTCTTTACTAAATGCATATAAAAGTATATACGATCCTCCGCACGAGTATCGTGCTTGGTAGGCAACAGCCCAACGATTAATGTCGGGAAGACATCGAGATTTCATTATTTTATGTTAGTTTAATAGGAACACATTTTGGAGGTACTTATGAAGAACAGGGTGTAAAGTTCCGCAAAAAAGGGAGGCTCTTGCGACCAGATAGGTATCACGTCTGATAGGCAACGGTCCAACGATTAATGTTCGTCGCTTGATGTCAGTTTGATGCGTAGTTCGCATGTGGCGGTGTAGCTGCCGCTGCAGGTTATTTATAATGAAAAAAAAAAAACAACATCCAAAAATGTTTGTCTATCTGTCTGTTTGTTTGCTCTAACTGCACTCCAATACGGCCTATTTTGACAGATTTTTCACTGGGATTAGCTGTTGTTTTAAGAAAAAACACTGGCTACTCTTTCGTGGCTACGTCCCACTCCCCTCCTACAATTTCCGTAATCTGCGCGGACGAAGCCGCGGGACCAGCTAGTTTTATGACATTATTGGGACTCGTCTTACACTCGTTACCTTTTCTCTGTTAGGAAACTCGTTATTGGTTACTCATCGGTATGTCTGTAATGACAAAAGTTTTGAGCCAAAAACTTCAGTAACATTTCTGCAATATAAATTCTTAGAGGAAAGATCCTAAGATATACGATGTAATTGATAGTATTTATACCACAGTGTGCCCTAAAACGGTACTTAAGGCTATCACATTGCCCGATGACTTTGACGATTTGACCTCTGTACTAGTATTTTTTCGTTTGGTGCCATCTACCATAACAAAACACAAACGAACTGACGATTAAGCAAGAACACAGATATGTAGGTTTTTGCCTATTTTTATTCGCTCTCTGAGAGTTCTTATGTATTGTTATCCTCTACAATTAAGAATTAATATTTATTTGGAACTAAATGATGGACTTTGCCTGCTGACCTAGCTTTCAAAAATTATTTTGTGTGATGATGACCAGGTAAGTGCTTATCGATTCTCAGTAACGGATTTAGTTAGGATCACCAAACTTTTTCATGTGATGAATTACGCCAGCTAATTTAATTGACCCAAACACATTCCCATCATTGAGTGAGAAAATTGGATGTCTGATGATGACCGGTATATCTATAAAATATTGCAAGCTTACTCTATGACTGGTTCAAAAAGCAAAACGAAATTACAAACTACTTTATTTCTATGTACATAATTAATTTCTGTTCTTATTTTACGAAATATTTATATTTGTAATATTTACAATATTATTTAATTCAGAAATCATTAAAAACGTGAACTTTTAGATTTTATTTGGTGAAAATAACGCGCGCCTGGTTCACCCTTCACGGCAGCCATCAAGGCACTGATGTATCGCGTTATTCGCGTCCCGAGTATGTGTCACAAGAAAGCAACGGGTTTCTTGCGCAGTTTCGGGTTTTTATTTATTATTTAAAAATGTTAAAAGAAATAAGAAAAAGTAAACAATACAAAAGATTAAATAAATCAGTACGCATATTTTGATATAAAATTCATGTCAAACGATTCAGCCGTTTTTTTTTTTCAGGATGGAAAATCATCAAATGACTTCTCCCGCTCTGGGCGGAGCGGGAGGGCGTGTCAGACTTTTACTGACTAAAACCCACCCGTGTTCCATCAGTTGCCCATGTGCCAGGGTCACGGTATCTCTTTCGAACAATCACGCGACCCCGGCAGGCATCGGTCCTAGTAGACCCCTACACTGCTGCTGACATCTCTTTGAGGCGCGCGTGGAACACAACGCGCCGTCGACCCGAGCCTGGTCCTTATCGGGCGGCGAGCTACCCATTGCTCGCCACCCGCAAGCTCGCGCCTACGGTGGCCGGGAGTCCGCTATGGACTCCCGACACCCGGGGCGTCTCCTCCTGCGGCGGCTAGGAGCGTGAGGGCGCAGAGACTGCCACTCCCTCACGCACCCCGCCTCCTCCTTCGACGATTCAGCCGTTACAGAGACAATTTTCAATTTAGGTTGAAGGAGGACTTGTTTACTGCAAGATTTTTCTAAAATTTGGGACTAAATTTCGGACTAATTTGTCCGCTACTACTGCGTGCGCGCCTGCTGGCTGTGGTTAAATGGGAGTTGGGTCTGTGGCTTCATGCGCTACCGTCGTCGAACATAGGCACTTTGCTCGACGATAGTACTTTCCGCCTTGCTGCTTCTCTAAGACTAGGAGCTCCTTGTTGTTCTCCTCATCGCTGCCACTGTGGCGAAGTTGTCAACAGTCTAGGACACCACGGCCTGTCTTGTAGCCGAAGTGCGGGTCGCTTAGCGCGGCACGCAAACATTAACGACATCATCCGACGAGCTCTTGTCACCGTCGGCGTTCCAGCTGTATTAGAACCCAATGGCTTGGCACGCGACGATGGCAAGAGACCGGACGGTATGTCTTTGTTTCCTTGGAAGGTGGGTAGGCCTTTAGTGTGGGACGCAACGTGTGTCGATACTCTTGCGCCATCCCATCTTCCTAGCTCGGCTTGCTGCGCTGGCGCTGCCGTTGCGGCTGCGGAAAACCTCAAGCGGCGAAAGTATAGCAACTTTATTGGCAATTATATTTTCGAGCCGTTTGGGGTTGAAACCCTCGGGCCGTGGGGTCAGAGTACTCATGCCCTTTTTAAAGAAATCTCAAAGCGGTTAGTTGACACTTCTCGTGACCCAAGGACTGGTTTTTATTTTGGCCACCGGCTAAGCATTGCTATACAGCGTGGTAATGCCGCCAGTCTCTTGGGTATATTGCCGGTCGACAGCGTTGAGGATGAATTTTTCGATGCTTTATTTTAGTTTGTGTATAGTTTTGATTAAGTTAATATATAATATTGTTATTTTTATTTTAGTTAGTTAGGCTAGTTTTCTTTATGTATGTTATTGATCCATAGCTGCATCCGGTTAGACTGGAAGCTGACTCCACCATACTTGACAAAAGTTTGGTATCATCTACCAAACTTTGACTGATGACAATAAGAAACAGTAAAATTTGGGAAAGTTTATTAAAATTCTAAACAATACAAAGTATTTATCATGACCTTAAGTATGACATATATTCTTCATATGAAAATCACTCGGTAGGATTCTTCAACAAATTCGTTAAACATAGTGTTTTTTTCGGATTTCAGCAAGGTAATCCCCTAAGTTCGCTTCTCTGTGACTTAGCTTAGCTTAACCCTATCGATCAATCCGTCTGTCTGTTATTATTTAGCATTAATCTCTTTCCGGGGTTCGTACTATGAGGATAATACCAACTAGGGTCATGGTAATGTACCACATACTGAGAAATAAATAAATTGAATTGAATGGTGTTACCGTGTGCCAAATGTAATTCAAATCAGTTAAGGTTTGAAATGGTATAGTCCTCCAACACTTATTTCGGTCATGGCGGCCAGTTTCAACCGACCCTAGCCATCGGCGCGGGAGATGTTTTAGTGCACAAGTGTGTGTGCAGACACAGGAGCTTAATTTTCCCTCACTCTCGTAGTCCGTTGGCAATCCAACACGACCGGCAAGAGATTAGGCGTAGGACCAACGGCTTAACGTGCTTTCCGAGGCACGGGGGTATCACACCGCCAACTTCAAAACTCCAGGCTGTTATTAAGAAATTCTTAATGGAAAAATCCAATAACATTTTGACTGACTTGAGATTCGAACCCAGGACCGACAGTTTGAAAAGATAACAGACATACAGAGTTACTTTCGCAAAAATCATATTAAGTATGGATTGTTTTAGTGCTACAACTGTACAGGCCAGTCTCGAGACAGAACTTAATCACCAATAACAGACACAAAAAAAAGACAAATGGACAGCATTATTAACGGCTTTTAATCCACTTACAAACTGTGGGGCAATAAACAACACATCCTAACACTTTTATCATATCACTAATGCAATTATTCTATCGAGCTAGATTTATGTGACTAGGTTTGAAAATGAAATAAAATGGCACAGGTTTTGTTGGATGCTGTGTAGAATCTAGGCTAATAAACTATCCTAGCAATTACCCAGCTCATTAACAGCATTTTAGTATTAATCTTTTTGCGTAATAAAACATTATGCCTGCATTGGAATGCCTCGTTTGTGTAGTGGTCGGAAGTGCTACTCCTGTGCGGTCTCGGGTTCGATTCCCAGGTCAGGAAAAGTGTAAATAGGTTTTGTACTAGATTAATACCTCATAATTTGACGGAAGATCAAAAACGCCGTCATTTAGATTGTGCCGCTCAATGCTTGAAAAGTATGACGGAGGTGACTCGAATGCTGTATAAGACATCATCACAGGTGATAAAAGCTGGATATATTGTCCGAACGCCTTTTTATATAGGTACTCTTTTTGCCTTGTTAAGATTCATATATCTCGGTCCTGAGATTATTTATCAAAAATCAATTCCTAGTGCTCATCTTCGTTTTATAAGGAACATTAATACAACATTTTATGCGTGTAGCTAGGCCCAGTGGTTTAGGCTGCGCGTTGTCTGTCAATGATTGAATCTTCTTCTTTCGTGTCGATGGTACACGTACACTTTTTACTATATTGTTGTTGGATTTTTGGTTAATGATTGAATGAATTTAAGAGTTTTCATGGCATTTTCTACCGGTCAACCTTTGGGTGATACGAGCCGCGGCAGAAGGGGAAAACCCAAAGTGCTGGCTTGACGTCGCAGAAGATGATATACGTACCAACAGACTCACCATAGGGGAAGCAGAAGACCGTCCGAAGGGGAGGTCTAAACGTAGGAAAGCAGACCCTGGGCTCCGAAAGGATGCAACCGGGATAACGCAAAGATGATGGCAATGAACCTTTGGGTGACGCAAAAACAAACAGTGGTAGGCAACAATAAAATTTGGGGATAAAATATTTACGCATAAACCTATTAAACTATAAATATAATACATTTACTTAATTTAAGTAAAAATATCTGGCTGACCGAGCTTTGCTCGGTATTTTTTGGTAAATTGTGTTTTAAATAATAAGTTTATGTTCAAGCTGATTATCGATAAAGTTGGTCATTGAAATCACGAATAAAACGTCATTTTCTAAAAATGAATCCTAGCTAGATCGATTTATCGCCCCCGAAACCCCCTGTATACAAAATTTCATAAAAATCGTTGGAGCCGTTTCCGAGATTCAGATTATATATATATATATATATATATGCAATTCTTGTATATATATATTCTTGTATACAAGAATTGCTCGTTTAAAGATATAAGATATAACGGAACCACCTAGGACACCCACGCTTAAGAGTCGGGAATGGCAAAAATATGATTCTGTTCATCAAATTGAGCATAATTATATAATTTACAAAAAAGGCCACCAATTATAAGTTGCAATTCTCAGTGGAGTAATTTTCATTTTACAGTATTTCGATAATGCTTGTAATTTAGCCACTTGGAAGTTTCCACGTTTGCTTTTTCCTGCCTTTGGTAGTTAATTTACCAACATATGATACGATATAATTTCCTACTCGATCTTTCAATATTTCTGTGCGTCTTTTGCCCCGAATAAAATATAGAAAAGGAAAAATTTAGACAAAAACCAATAATGCTATATTAAAATTACACGAACATGTTGATGTCAGAATATGGAACAAACAAATATTTCAATGTTTGTATGTAATAACCTTGCCTAACTCACAAACAACCATTCCCTAACGAAGCGAAGACCTTCGCATATGAGTTTTACGAAATAAACTTGTGCCATTAAATATTCAAGGTACAGAAGGCTGACTCCCATAATATTTGTCAGGAGAAAATCATAATAGGGTCGTGTAAGAGTTTACACAACCCTTTTACTAGGCTATATTGGGCCACAAAAAAAGATAAATGAAAGGTGAGAACATGCAGCTGAGATGGGAATGTTAAGAGGGTGTATGATGTTACACGAATGGATAGAATAAGAAATGCGTAAATAAGATTAAGTCTGAAAGTGGCACCGATAGCTGAAAAATTGTAAGGAAATCGGCTGTAGTGGTATGGTCACGTAATACGGAGGAATGAAGAAAATGTCATGAGGAAAGATTTGAGTATGAATGTCGATGGCTATAAGAGTAGTACCAAAGAAACGATGGATGGACCGTGTGAATGATGATATGGATAGAAAGGCGGTGACTACTGAGATGACGACTAATAGAGAAGTGTGCAAGAAAAAGACATGTTGCGCCGAACCCGAATAAATTGGGATTAGGGCTGGAGAATGATCATGATATTGGAATCTTACGCAGCAAAGCTCCGGTTTCTGAGTGACGATCAGACGGAATGATACGTTTTTGGTTACCCGATTTGCCTAGTCTCCGCCCGCAAATAGCCGTCTGAAGAATAGTAATCGTCTATTTGACTTAAACTTCATTTGTGAACAGCGTTTAGAGAACCATTTCGAGAACATTGGTTCATGTTCGATTCCGCACGGAAGAGTATCGGATGATTGTAAATAGCTATGCAGATCTGGATTTTTTTTTCTAAAGCGCATAGCTACTAGCTTTAACGACTACGATAGTCTAAGCGTCATTCATTATTTCAATTAGGCTGAGTTATTTTAAATCAGCGCTGGAGAATGCCTCACAAAATTCACTCAATTTTTTCATTCTGGTGTCACAGACAGTCGTAAATTGAATGAAGCTAGGGTAGGCACAATGCAGGCACAGTGGACCCACTGTGCCTGCATTGTACCTGACTCCTATGAAACCTCATGGATATAGGCCATGGCCTGTCTAGCGACAGAGTGACAGCAGCTCATGCGCTTCTAAACTGCCCGCTATTCGCCACGTACAGGGCAAACTCATACTCCGATGGGATGGCATTCCAACACAACAGGAGAGAGATTAGGCGCAGGACCAACAGCTTAACGTGCTTTCCGAGGCACGAGGGAGACACATTGCCAACTTCCAAACCGCAGACTGTCACTAAGAAAATCTTAATGGAAAAACCCAATAACATTTTGCCCAACCTAGGAATCGGACCCCATACTTAGCAGTCGCGCTTGCGACCACAACAGGGCCGTAATACCAAGTAGTTTTTGGCCTTCTTTGAGGAGCTGGTGTGGATCGTATAATCAATTTTCCAAACCGTGCGCTAAACACGTACATTGACGTGAGTTGCGGACACCAACCCGTCATCATCATTATCATTTCAGCCGAAAGACGTCCACTGCTGGACACAAGCTTCCCCCAAGCAACGCCACTTCAACCGATTCTGTTTTTCTTGCATCCAGCGGATTCCTGTGCTCTCCAAGCAATATGCCCTGCCCACTGGCACTTAAGTTTGGCAATTCTTCGGACTATGTAAGTAAAGTAACTGTACTTTGGTTCTCTTACGGATCTCTTCATTTCTGATTCGATCGCGTAGGGAAATTCCATTGCCCTTTCGGTGATTTTCAGTCTTCTTATAAGACCCATTGTTAGCGACCACATTTCAGTGTCATATATCATTACCGGCAACACGCACGGGTAAAACACTTGCGTCTTGAGACACTGCGTGTGACACCAGCCCGTATTACCTATATATATATCCAGTCCGATGATGAGGCTGTGATAGAAAACCTGAAAGAAGACGGCTGTAGCTCTACTCTCTTATCTTAGCATATAAGCGCCATTATGCGTAATGGTGCATACCATTACGCATAATGGCGCTTATATGGTATGTATCTTCTGCATTATAAATTGTGCTGGCGCGATGGCGCCTAGTACGCGAAGCGCCCGCCTACATATATATCGCGGAGTACCTAAAGCTTGATTCATACAATGTTGCGGAGTATACTAGTTGCGTGTGTAAAGATGTTAAAAACAATGTACCTATACAACATTTGAACAAGATCGGAAAAAATATAAAAAGAGCTAATACGTCGTTCTACGTTGATAATCTTAAAAGACAACTTGCATTCCTAGTAGCAAACTAAGACCTCGCTTATTTCAAGGAGTAAAGGAAAACAAAAACAGTATAAAAAAATAAACTTAACATGACAACTATAAAGTTTTTAAAAGGCACTATTTTAACTTCTTCTATTTTAATAATGTAGCGAATTCCTTTCAACAAATAAACTAAGATGACATTATGTAATTTTACAATGATTTCATAAACATCCATACGTAAATTCACGCCTTCGGGAAGAAGGCAGAATGATCATAAACAAAACACAGCGATTCGTGGTTTTTATTATATTGGTCTCAGTTATTATTAATAAATGCTATTATAACAAGTAATCATCTTAAAACCTTTTTTTTTTGTAAGCACTAGTTTTAATTTGTACATGTTCCTTCCTGATGTACCCCTTACAGGGTCTATATTTTTTGTACCTAATCTTTTTTATAATATAAAATGCAATACTATATGAATGCATGACTACTCCTTTTTATTGGGTTTAATTTTACGCCGCGGAAAATCATATCTATGAAGTTTCTGGAGATTGATTTTATTTTACAAACATTTCCACAAACCCCTTTTGAGATTGTACCTGCTCTAGACTTTGTGGCCGTTTAGAGCATAAGAGCTGCCGTCACTTCGTGAACGTTATGTTATGTTATGTTTTGTTATGTTTACGTGGTTTTTATTTGTATGTATGATAGTTTGTAAGGTATTTATGATTGGGTCTTTGTAGCCCGAAGTAAATTGATTTGATTTGATTTGAAAAGAGCTCCCGAACCTCCGGCAGCATATGCGTACCTAATTATTTCAAAACTCTGCATCATTTCTTCTGCCTTTATCACAATTTACTTGGGGTCGGCGCTACATGTCTTTTCTTCCAAACTTTTCTATTAGTCGTCATCTCAGTAGTCACCCACTTTTTTATCAATATCATCATTTACACAATCCATCCATCGTTTCTTTGGTCTCCTCATACAATTATATCAGAGTATACCTATTGCCAAAAACTATCGAGCATATTAGCAAAACATCACGCTCTTGACAAACTCCAGGTTTCTTTACGATGTTTACCTTCACAGTGATTCATTAGGCTGATCATATCTTAGATTCATTTAGAAAGTGCTTGAAACGGCCGGATCTATTAACTTCTGGGCTAGCACGACTAATTCCAGCATTGAAATAGTTTCCATTAATTGAGTTCTGAGCTTTATCTAAAGCAATGCGGCGCCAACATTCACCGGCCCACACTCGCCCTTGACGCACCCGCTTTATCGTGATCTTAAACTATGGCTACTTGTGATCACTTTCAATATCGCTGTTTAAGAAGGTGACCTTGATCACGTGGAGATAAGGAATATGGAACCCCATAATCCATTCCAGTTAAATCTCCCTAGATTTCAGTTTTTACCAATCTCCCTAGCCTTTTCGCAACTTTGTTAGAAGCGGCTTCCAGTCTAACTGTATGTAGATGCACAATTTTTAATGAAGCGTCTATCTAACTTTCACAACTTTGATAACACGATACACCATGGTAAGACTGGTGGTCAGACTTTTGGGCTTCTGATGAACCGTAATGTCTCCGGCAAGCGTAACTTAACCAGCAAGGCGAGCACGACCTCTGTGATAGGCTTGAGTCACGCATTTTAACACGGTTTTTGCTCCCAAAATGTGATAAAAATGTGTGACTCAATCCTATCGACCCTGGGTCGCGAGATTTGTTCGAAAGAGGTACCGTGGCCCTGGCATATAGGCATCTGAAGGAACTCGGGTGGGTTATAGTCAGTAAAAGTCTGACACGCCACCCGCTCCGCCTAGAGCGGGAGACGTCATTTGATGATTTCCCATCCACAAAAAAAGCCTATCGTAGCGAATGTAGAAATACCATGCATCAAGTAGTAATAAAAATGCAATAGACTGTTTTTCTAGGACTTAATAACGGAAAGAATATAACTTGATACGCTTGAAGTTGATCAATGTGAACGTTAGACCTAAGGTTCGACTTTTAATCCTATTCACTAACTTGACAATTAGAGGGATACCAGGTTTTGACAAAAAAAAAGATAGGGAGGTGGTGCAAGAATGAATGAAATTGAATGAACTTGAAATAATGTACTTACATGCAAACTTTGTAATTTAAATTTAATAACTTGTCTTAAAACAAGATGTGTACTATATCGATATATATGTAGTCTATGGCTGTCAGAGGAAATAAAATGACTTTAGTAAAAAAATAAGCAAAATGAAATGATTTTTATATTTAGTTTTGTTTCTATCAGAAGAAAATAAAAAAGGAAATAACTTTTATTAAAAATTATTAATTATTCTTTTAATCCACACCTAAAAATGATTTTTTAAAGTTTTATTTAATTTAAAACATTTTTATCATTCATTCTTTATGCGAAATCGTTCACTACCCCGACACTATTAGTTTTAGAATGGTATCATTATTTTGCATTGAACTGTCAAGTTAGTGAATAGGATTAAAAGTTCAACCTTACTTTAAACATCATCATCATCATCATCATCATTTTCCCGAAACACTTCTGGATATCGGCCTCTCCCAGTTTTGGGGGGTTTGCCATAATCACCACGCTTGGCAGGCGGGTTGGCGATCACAGTACGGTGGTCAAATGCATAGAGTATGTTGCTCACCAAGGTTTAAATTGGTGATAAAACTTGTATCGGATCATTCTAACGGCCATAAATATGTTAGCTAACATACAACTGCCAAACCTCTATTTAGTGAACAACGCTTGCAGTTGTCCAGGAAGCTAACGCTTTTGAGAACAGCCAGGAGTACTCAAGCATTACAAGAGGAGCAGAAGCCTATCATGGAAGCCAAAGCAGAAGCAGGATCATCAGGATATGAGCAATCAAGAGAAGCCAGCAATTTACATACCACGAAATTTCAAAGATTTTAAGAGATGAGTGGATTGTATCAACTTTGAATGCCGGACGAGCTTGACTCCTACCGAAAGAACTGCCGAGCAATAGCCAAAGACACAATTTTGTGAAAAACGGAGAGAGAAGTTTTTGCCCTGCAATGGAACAATACAGGCTAGTTACATGAGATAAGACTCCATGTCAGACTACAATTGGGAAATGAAAAACGCTTTGGAAACCTTATAAGCGCGCTGGTCACTCTCTTCATTGGGAGATTGATAGCGAGATAGGTGGAGAGGATGATGATAACGCGGCAGTTCACTCTCAGAAAGACCGATAGTGAAATACTACTCGTAAATAATAAATCTCGAAAATAAACTCGGTCACACTGGAGTAGGACGCTCTATCTATTTAAAATTAAGTCTCCCAAATTGGGGGGGGGGGCTATGACCAGCAGTGGAAGTCTTACGACTGAAATCATGATTTTTCCTAGTCGTAGTTAATATGCAAACAAGTTCTTGGTATGGCCATAAACGTAGGTATGCCAAAACAGCTGCCTACACAGTACATGTAAATTCCAAGCCTATGAATGATTTCGCTAAGTATCTAGTACTAGGCGCTTCTACCAGACAGGCAACATTGCAGCAACAATGGCATTCCATTCCCTTTCGATAAGAACGGAACCCTAAAACACGCTACCACAAATGAAACTTTGCTGCTTAACTTGACAACTATACTTTCTTTTTCTACCAATCACATCTATAAGCAATTTTATTTTTGTTGAAAACATACTTTCGATACGCGACGACATGAACATAAAAGCTTTCATTGGTAATTTAGTAAACATGTGACTTACGAACACGAGCTTATTACTTACTAGCTTTTGCCAGCGGCTTCGCCCGTATATCTATACTATATACTATAATATTATAAAGCTGAAGAGTTTGTTTGATTGAACGCGCTAATCTCAGGCACTACTAGTCTACTAGTCCGAATTGAAAAATTCTTTTGGTGTTGGGTAGCCTATTTATCGAGGAAGGTTATAGGCTATATAACATTATGCTACAATCAAGAGGAGCGGAGCAGTAATGAAAAATGTTGCAAAAACGGGGAAAATCGCACGGGTAGGCGATGCGACGCGACGGGAAGGGTCGGGGAAACAAGAAATTTAACGCGGACGAAGTCGCGGGCAGAAGCTAGTTACACATATAAACTTCACTCTTGAATCACTCGGTCAATTGAACAAAACCGCATTAAAATCAGTTGCGTAGTTTAAAAGATATATGCGTACAAACACGAAAAGCGACTTTGTTTTACACACAAAAAGAAAAAAAGATACACACACACAAATACGAAGATTCGCAATTTTACCGGTAACCAACCGCAGTCCGCACAAAGCAGTCAACACCAATCTGCCTAGTCTTTTCTAACTATGTTGAGGTCAGCTTCCAGTCGCACTGGTTGCAGCTGAATACAAATATTTTGCATGAACCGACTACCTATCTAACGTCTACAACCCAATCTGACTTATGATACTCTTTAGAAAGACTGGTTGTCAGACTTTCCGGCTTCTGAAGACCCGTAACGACTGTCAAGGATCTACGAATAACAGTCGCGACTAACGGTTTGACGTGCTTTCCGAGGCACGGAATCTCGGTATGTAAAGATCACCCATCCACAGACAAACCTCGACCTGAAGCTTAACCTGATGTGACTGTTTTTACTTACTAGATTTCCTTCCATCACTAGTTTACATTCTTTTATTTGACTAGTGTAAGCATCATGGCGTAGCGTGTCGTTAATATGGTCCTACTAGCCAAACATGTGTCGTAATAGGTACTCCAAAGATAAGCGAGCGAGCGCCATCTAGAGAATAAATCAAGAAAGCGCACGCAAGCTGGTGACGTGGTGACTGTTATCTGACGATCACATCCCTATCGCAAATTGTGTGTAATCGCGTGTTGGACAATAATTTATTTATGAGAAATGTCGGGAAGTAATGACTGGAGTTGTTTATGTTCGTAAATAACTAAATAAGTATTGATTAGCTAGTGGTCCGTTTTTTTACACGCTTTATATTAGCTTCACTTGTATGTTTGTTTGTAACCGACTCCTTATAGCGCGATTTTGACCCACTTTAAACGACTAGATTTCATTTAAACTCTGTAGACTTATCGAGGACCGATGACAATACTATAATTTCATAAATTTGTGCCATTATCCTTGCCAGGGTTACCAGGACAGCAAAAAACTGTCTTCGAAAACTACGCTGACATACGTCACAAACTACGCTAACATACGTCTCAAAATTCGAAACACCCTAAAAAATTTAAAATAAATAATAGTTAAAAAAAAACTAAAAAACACGCTTACACGTAGTTGTGAAATCATTAAATTACCTGTCCCGCTCTGGGTGGAGCGGAAGGCCGTGTCAACTTTTTACTGACTAAAACCCACCCGTGTTCCTTCCCCATGCCAGGGCCACGGTAATTCTTTCGAACAATTCGGCGCTGGCAGTAGATTGTGGTCCTGAAGTAGATATGCCTATTACGCACAAGTTTTTTAATTCTATAGATGATGAAATCTTCTTCTGCTTAGCCTTTTCCCAACTATGTTTGGGTCGGATTCCAGTGTAACCGGATACAGCTGAATATCAGTATTTTACATGGAGCGATTGCCTATCTGATCTCCACAACCCAGTTAGAGCTCTTACACACGAGCGGCATGTTGCCAACGGCAGGTAACTGCAGCCGTCGTCACGCGATGATGACGCGTTTCTTTGAAGATGGCGTGTCGCCGGTTGCCGTCGGCTGCCGTCGAGACGTGTCGACGTCTGCCGTCGAGACGCGTCGACGTCTGCCGTCAGTTGCCGTCGGCTGCCGTCAGCTACCGTCCAACGCGTCGACGGCTGCCGCCGACACGTATCGACAGTGGCAATTACCTTTGCCGTTGGCAACATGCCGCTCGTGTGTAAGAGCTCTTACTGGGTTTTTCGAATTACGATAACCTTACGTAAGACTGGTTGGTTATAGCTTTCGGGCTTCTGTCGAACCGTTACCACTGTCAAAGATCCAGAAATGACAGCCGACAGGAACGGCTTAACGTGTTTTCCGAGGCACGGAGGGGTTTTTATGTGTAAAGATGGTCACCCATCCACGAAACAACCGCGGCAAAGGTAGCTTAGCCTGATCGATCGATCCGTGCGTCTTTTATTACTTAGCCACAAGCATATATTTTTTATATGTGCTGACATAACTTCACACCTTGTTTCCCCGAAGCGCAGAGGTGTCCCTATAACACACCCATTTTTTTCCTCCCTTTTTCTCCTCATTTCGCCAGTTATGATTAAGTCCCATGTAATAGGGGGCGAGCCTATTGCCACCAACCGGGCACAAATCTGGACTCCGGGGTGCTAACGAGAAATCTCAGATAGAAACCCCAATAACACTTTGCCCGACCTGGGAATATAACCCTGAAACTCATGCTTGCAAGTAGCGCTTGCAACCACTAGCCCAACGAGGCAGTATTTCTTAATACTTGCATAACTTTCGAAGCTATAGGTAGGAGTATGATACCAATATTCATCATCATCATCATTTCAGCCATTAAACGTCCACTGTTGGACATGGGCCTCCCCCAATTCTTTTCCCAAGGTTTTGCCATAATCGCCACGCTTGGCAGGTGGCATGGCGATCGCAGTATGGTGGTAAAATACATAGGGAACGCTGCTGCCCATTCTTTTGTATGTCCCTTAATCGTCTCTTACGACACACTCGGGAAGAAATAGGAACACCAATACAACTAAAATTGCGATTAATTAACTGCTTCCCTACCCCTTCATGGGGTAGGGAAGCAGTTAATTAATCGCACGTGAAATCTATTATTATAACTATAATATAATATTATAAAGCTGAAGAGTTTGTTTGTTTGATTGAACGCGCTAATCTCAGGAACTACTGGTCCGAATTGAGAAATTATTTTTGTGTTGGGTAGCCTATTTATTGAGGGAGGCTATAGGCTATATAACATCACGCTACAACTAAGAGGAGCGGAGCAGTAATGAAAAATGTTGCAAAAACGGGGAAAATTTATTCCTTTTGAGAGTTTCCGTTGCGTGCGCTGCGTAAACGGTTAAAGTAACGCAAAAATCATGTATGACGGAATTGTTCCATTTAAAAAGTTCTAAAAAAAGTCCGCGAGAGCATATGTCTATCTTTTAAGGTTGACTCACTATAACTCAAAAGGAGCGAGCAGCAACAAAAAATGGAAGAAAACTAGCAGGCAAATCGATGCGACGGGAAGGGTCAGGGGAGCAAAAATTTGAAGCGGACGAAGTCGCGGGCAGAAGCTAGTAACTTATAAATGACCATTTTATAACCACCCTATAAATATATTAGAATATAAAAACTAGTAAAGATTTCAATGATTTTAATTTTTATCCTCAAACATGCTCACACCTCGTTCTTTGCCGACCCTGTATTTATTTATTTCAATGGCTATCTCGTATTTAAAAATGTCAATATATCTTCGTTTTAAGTGTAAATGTAGGAGGAAATGTAACACGTCAAACACGCGCGGTACTCATGTTTTCAGATATTAGAACTTTCAACTAAGTATTATAACCAACTAACAATTTGAAATAACGATAATTTATGAGTAACTAACTACGGAGTTCCGTGACATCTCTTCTCCATTACATTACTGACGATCAACTAAGTTTCTGACTAACTGTTTTGGCCTTAGACACTTCAAAACTATCTCTACTCATATCATATCTTTCTCGTCTCAAGTATTTTAAAATGCAGTCGTTAACTACTCGAAGAGAAGTTACTGATGCCTTATTTATCTATAAGTTGCTTCGAAATAAAATAGACTGTCCAAACCTACTCAGTCTCCTAAAGTTCCGTGCCCCAGCCC
Source organism: Aporophyla lueneburgensis (assembly GCA_932294355.1). Classification (NCBI taxonomy): domain Eukaryota; kingdom Metazoa; phylum Arthropoda; class Insecta; order Lepidoptera; family Noctuidae; genus Aporophyla; species Aporophyla lueneburgensis. Next base: position 5,915,533 of record OW028758.1, on the reverse strand, counting down.
GCTATCCGCCAAACCCCATAACACCATTGTACCCACCATTGCGCAGAACGGTTCTGGGTGCTAACTCACCGATTAGTCGTCTCTGTAAAAACTTGAACAGCTGCAGTGATCGCACTGACATACACCATGACAGCATCGGAAAATATTATAAAATTGTGGTTGAACACTTTACTGTCAACCAATAACCTCGCTACTGAGAGTTTATTTTAATTTTAATATTCTATTTTATCTGTATTTAATTTAATCCTATGCATTTGAATTTAATAATGAGACTTAAATTATTTATATTTGTTAATTTTATCATTCTGTTATTTGTTCAATTATTTACTAATCAATTTTTTTGTTATTGTATAATTGTTACGCATGAATTACCAAAAAATGTTGCATAATTTTAATTGTAAATATCCTTATTGTCTTTGTAATAATATGTAAAACCATAAATGGTGCACGCTGTGTTAGCCTATAATTAGTTGTTGCACTTAAGAATGTACTAATATCGAAATCTATATATTAATACGTGAAGCGAAAACTTTGGATCCCTTTTTACGAAAATTGGGCGGAAGGAGGAGTATGAAATTTCGCATACTTATAGTTTATACAGAGAAGAAGTGACGAATGATAATATTTTTTTAAAATTATGCGTAAAAATATATTATTTTCAATAAATAACACGTTACACACACTACTATTCATTACCGTGTATTTAATACACACATGCATAGATATTCTTTTGTTTATGGTCCAATTGACAATATCTGTCTGTATTTTGTGTCTATAGTCTTATAGTTAGGGAGCTGGCGAGCATTTCGACATATGATTTGCACACGTTTCACGTCGAGGTGGATTGCAGTTCAAATCATTACGAATCGATTTAGTCCAATCAATTAAGGTCCTATATTGCTGCACACCTTTTTTTTAAACATTATTGAAACGTTGTAGATTTACAACGCAGCGCCACCATGGTGGCAGACGAGGTCATTGATGTTTCTTAGGGTATAATTATCACTATTAATAACGTCTGCCTTGTGTGCTGATCATATCGAAATTTTGGTCGCCGGCTCCCTAACTATTACTGAATGTCAAGTATAACCATAGGTAAAAAAATATTTTTATAGATATATAACCTATTTCATTTTTAAAATTTATGATCATATCGAGAATATTTGTTTTTAGTATTAAATTCTGAATGTCAAATTCTCTGGATCCCTTTACTGAATGTCAAATATAACCATATTTTTTTAATATTTATAATTATATATGTTTTTTTCATTTACTAATGTATTTCAATTCCAATGAAATACGGACGAATTTCGACCAGTGGGCGATCACTAGTTATATTTAATGTATTGTGTTAACAATTGTTGGCTAACCTAAATAAATAAATAAATAAAAAAAACTACCATAATTTTAATATATACTTCTATACTTAATATTATAAAGCTGAAGAGTTAGTTTGTTTGGTTGAACGCGCTAATGTATGGAACTACAGGTTCGAATTGAAAAAAAAATTAAAAGAAAAAGAAATTTAAATTAATTGTGATTAAATCTAAATATTATAAAGCTAAGAGTTTCTTTGGTTGAACGTACTAATCTCAAGTCCGTTTCCACCGCGCGGCCAACTCTTAAAATTTGATGAAATTTTGCCTGGAATTAGTTGTAATTTGTTACAATACACACCTCTTTTCCTCAATTTGTTACAAAAAAAACTAAGACGCTACGACCAAAAACAGTTGGCCGCTAGAACCGCCACTTGCCGTAGTGATCGCCCGTGATTACACAGAAACTAAATAATGCAGATAGGCGAATGATACATCAAAAGAAAGGTCTTAATTTGTTGTATTTGTTACAAAAATAAAAATCACAAAACTTAAATATACAAAAAGTTATGCTATATTTCGTTTTCAGGTTAAGTGTAGGTAGTGTATCTCACCATAAAATCAAATTAATAGAAGCTAAAGTATATGGACAATTAGTTGCTAATTTTTTGCAGCAAATAAACACGAAAAATACTAGAAAATAGTTCAATATTTTTTTTTCAGTCGATTTTAGTTGACCGCGCGGACGGCATTATGCCTAAAATACAATGGCGTTTATTTCGTTATTAATAGTAGGTTCAAGCTTAGTTCTAGTACTAATCGACAGGTAACGTAGCCTAGTTTGGATAAATGTGGCGAATATAACTACAGGCTTTATATTTTAGGAGATATTCACAAAAATATATTAGTATGAAACTGTATTAGAATAGAGTGACCATACATTTTCATAATAAAGTGAGGCTGAATCGCCATTATTGGAATGTTCGGTAGTCTTATCTTAATTTTTAGGGTGAAACTCTTTAAGACATGCTATACATAGCATACTTTATAAAAGTCAAATTCACAAATCGATAGAAATTTCTTTATTCAAAATCAGCATATAGGCAAAAATCAAGCAATATAAGTCAACAAAATATTTTTTTTTCTAATCTACCATAACATTTATAAATTAACTGAAACTAATGTAAGACACAGAATGTAGACACATTTTCTTACAGGTACTTATTTCAATTTTAGAATAATTTAAAAAATATAGTAATTTTATTTACGCCACAATTATCCAAACAAGGTTTTTTTTCTGGATGGGAAATCATCAAATGACTTCTCCCGCTCTGGGCGGAGCGGGAGGGCGTGTCAGACTTTTACTGACTAAAACCCACCCGTGTTCCTTCAGTTGCCCATGTGCCGGAGCCACGTTATCTCTTTCGAACAATCACGTGAGCCCGGCAAACAAGGTTACGTTACATATCGATTAGTACTAGAACTAAGCTTGTATATTACTTGATTTTTGCCTGTATGCTGATTTTGAATAAATACATTTTTATCGATTTGTGAATTTGACTTTTATAAAGTATGCTATGTATAGCATGTCTTAAAGAGTTTCACCCTAAAAAATTAAGATAAGACTACCGAACATTCCAATAATGGCGATTCAGCCTCACTTTATTACGAAAATGTATGGTCACTCTATTCTAATACAGTTTCATACTAATATATTTTTGTGAATATCTCCTAAAATATAAAGCCTGTAGTTATATTCGCCACATTTATCCAAACTAGGCTACGTTACCTGTCGATTAGTACTAGAACTAAGCTTGAACCTACTATTAATAACGAAATAAACGCCATTGTATTTTAGGCATATTGCCGTCCGCGCGGCCAACTAAAATCGACTGTAAAAAAGATATTGAACCTATTTTTTAGTATTTTTCGTGTTTGTGTGCTGCAACAAATTAGCAACTAATTGTCCATACACATTAGCCTCTATTAATTTGATTTTATGGTGAGATACGTACCTACACTTAACCTGAAAACTAAATGTAGCATAACTTTTTGTATATTTAAGTTTTGATGATTTTTGTTTTGTAACAAATACAAAAAATTAAGACCTTTCTTTTGATGTATCATTCGCCTATCTGCATTATTTAGTTTCTGTGTAATCACGGGCGATCACTACGGCAAGTGGCGGTTCTAGCGGCCAACTGTTTTTGGTCGTAGCGTCTTAGTTTTTTTTGTAACAAATTCAGGAAAAGAGGTGTGTATTGTAACAAATTACAACTAATTCCAGGCAAAATTTCATCAAATTTTAAGAGTTGGCCGCGCGGTGGAAACGGACATCTAATCTCAGGAACATCGTTAAGTGTTGGATAGTCCATTTATCGAGCAAGGACTATAATAATATAACGCTAGGACCCTTAGGAGCCGAGCAAAAAGAAAAATGTCACCAATAAGAAGACCTCGCATGGGCAGACGATTCGATGCGACGGGATGGGTCAGTGGAGCAAGAAATTTAACACGAACGAAGTCGCGGACAGAATCTAGTAAATTATAATAAAAAAAATGGCATCATAACAAAGGAGCGCTCTAAAACAAAACACGTTTTCACGCGTATATAAAATCCACTTTCCATTCAAATATTATAGAAACACATAACGTACTTGACAGCTAATGTATCCATATAATTGTAGATGTATTAATACTGGTGTAATTTACTAAATCATCATAAATACCAGTGCGGTACTAAAGGCTCAATAGGTGTATAGATCACCAACCCACGTTTTGTAATTCGAGTGGGACTGCACTCCACCTAAAGCTAAGCGGGAATCAGCGATAAAATAAAGCATACATGCAAAAACAATTCAAATGGCAGTAGATCAAAGAAGAAGAAAAAAAAAGTAGGAAAGAAATTTGTAGGTTAAAAAAAGGATTTGTTGTTTCAGAGAATAATACGGTCAAAATGTACCGACTAAGATTTTATTTTTTATCATAATCATTTCAGCCGAAAGACGCTGGACATAGGCTGGATGGATGGATGTGTGGGGAACGATATGCAAGAGAATATAGTGAACGATTGCGTCACGGCTGACAGGGGAGGATGGAAGGAGAAAACGTGTTGTGCTGACTCGAAGTAACATGGTACAAGGGTGGGCAGAGGATGAGTCAATTTAGATTTACCAAAGTTATTAAAATATAGAGCCATGCTTCATGACTACCGAAAAAAATCCTCTCGTTTCTTTTTATTACCTGTAAGCAAAGAAAACAAAAAGTTAGTTGAGCATATATGCAAAACACAGGGTAGCTTAGGAATAAACGAAAAAGCCAAAAATAACACAGATATTGATATTGCAATACAAAAGTAGCGCTTAACAAAAACAACTTCAAGTCAAATACATATACTATATTTACACGTTATTGTAGTAAAATATTGCCGATACTATGGAATCCTGAGACGATAAAAAAAACTACTTCATTTTTTATTATATTTCCTAAGAAATTATAGAAAATATTGTAAAGCATTTTCTGAATAAAATCTTTATGTGTAAAAGAAGATTTTCTTTTCTTTTATTGTCTGGGTTATACTCCAGAGGCGAAGTCGGGACTAAGCCTGTGTAACTAAACCAAGATGAGGATTTTTGTTATGATTACAACATTTGCCACAAAATTCTTCTCGCATTTTTATCTAATTAACTTCTAAGCCACATGGCCCTTTGGGACGAATTTGGCTATATAAAGGAGAATACGCTAAGTCTGTAAAAGAAGTAGCCGTCGAAATTAAAACTTTATATTTTGTGTTTTGCAATTTGCAGGTCAGTTTGAATGTCGATAAAAATATGATTCGAAACAATAACATGTATGTTATTTATGAATTCAAATCATGAATACTATCAGTTTATACAATGCGGTTTATACATATTTTATTAATCTTTATTCAATGGTATTATATGAACTTAGAAGTGCCAATAGATTTATTGATGATTACAATTCTGTAAACACTTACTTGTTATTGTAATAAATCATATTTTGTTCAACATATAGCCTGACACTGAGCTGCAATTCACAAAATTCGTAAAAAAAAAATATATTCCGCGAGCTATCCTGGCGTTTCCCCCGTATTCAATTTTAATTTACTAAGACAATATCCTGATAGGCACTATCAACTAAATAAATTAAAAAAAATAGTAACAAGAACGAAAAAGTAGAAAATAATGGAAAAAGGCGTGGGGTGCTTCTTGAGGTATTTTTGATTGATATCAAGCACCCCATGTTTTTTAATATTATTTTTTTACCTTTTAGTTTAGACTTAAAAGTGTTTTTTATAACCTGTTCACAGAAATAAATTATTTATCATTCATATACGTAGGAGTTGGCTTTCTGGAGAATGCAGTTTTTAATTAGAACAAAAAAAAACGCTAACACGTATAATTATTCGTTGACACCTCAATCATCCCTAGCTTAGTTTTTTCCCAATGTTGGGCTCAGTCTAACCGGATTCAGCTAAATACCAGTATTTTAAATGGAGCAACTGCCTATCAGACCTCCACAACCCAGTTACTGGGTAATACGATATCCCATTGTAAGACTCAGACATGACTTGTCAGACCTTGATACCTCAATGATGAATTAAAGTACCTAAACTTATATCCACATTTCCTGGCCTAAAAGACTAAAATTTGTAAAAGTGTAATAAAAAAAGTGTAATGAAAGGCTATAAACTATGTACATAACCATAAGTTTTGAAGTATTTAAGTCTCCAGACTTATATAACAAGAAGTTGAGTCATGATGAGGATTATTCATAATCACTAATTAGTAATAATTACCGTAACTAAAACGAGTTTCATTTAATTAGTTCGGGAAGTCATTTATTTGTTTTGATCATACATTAATTCTGATTCCTACGATCTATTTTTAATCAAGATGTGATTTCTTTACATAATGTGTATAACGAGCGAAGACTTTGCATATGTGTCATTTAAATCGTATCTGATTGATTACATTAATAATTATATTAAATGTTAAAGTCTCTACAAAATAGTATTTTGAAATATCGGCGTTTGATTTACGGATCTGTACCCAATAAGGCTTTTTTTCTTCATCCCTACTATATATACTTACTTATAATATCTAAACTAATATTATAAAGAGGAAAGATTTGATTTATTGTATGTATGTTTGTAATGTATAAACTCGAAAACTACTGAACCGATTTTAAAAATTCTTACACCTATAGAAAGCTATATTATTCTGAAGTAGACTACTTATATTTTATTTTTATAAAAAGAAGAGTTCTTTACAAAAATTACAATAATGTAACCCAAGGTATCAAAAATTGCCTATAAGTTATTATTTGGCGTACGCTGCTAAAACTATTGATGATACATAAAATATTGTACTAGATGTTTATAGTACTCATCATTACCCCCAAAAAAGTTCGCGAGGCTATATTATGTCTAAATATTATAGCTAAGTCAGAATAACCGTTTTTATAACATGTCTAAAAATCACCGCTACAAAGCCTACTTTTAAATAAAAAAATCGCACCCAAATCGGTTCACCCGTTTAAGAGCTACAGTGCCACAGACAGATCACACATAGCGCTCAAACTCACAACAGCCCACTTTTTGTGTCGGAGGTTAAGGAAATCAATAAGGCCAAACAGAAGCACAACAATACCTTTCTCCGAGTAAACCACTCCAAAGCAGAAATAACAAAACAATAATTACATAATTCGTAATTAACATAAATTGCAAATGCCATGTATGTAATATTACGACAGAGCATTGTGCAAGCACCAAACAATTATTAACTGTAATAAAGTTCTAAAATTATTCTAGCTTTGAAAGATGTATTGTTCCAGCTAGAAGGCTGGGGCGACGAACCGGCGCCTAGCTTCGGCAATGAGGTGGGGCCATTGAGCTAACGATCGACGAAGGTACGAAATATGGCTGACTGATGTGATACTAAAATTGTGGTGCCAGATATAAAGAATAGCATCACCCCATTTTTTCCCGTGGGTGTCGTATAAGGCGACTAAGTGGCTCTCTAGAGAATGGGCAGCAGTGTTCTCTTTGCATTTTACCACCATACTGCGATCGCTAACCCGCCTGCCGAACGTGGCGATTATGTCGAACCCCGCCTTGGGGGAAGCTTATGACCAGCGGCGGAAGTCAACGCGGGCGTCGCCAATCATTGGCATCTAGGCGTGCAATATATTATAAAACAAAAGAAACAACCCGACTGACTAGTAATTAAACTTAGACATACATATATGGGTATATGAGGTACTTAAAATTGTAAAACGGTATATAACCCGCAATGGTCTGTGATCCTGAGTTAATTGGTGATTGATGAGGTGCAATTTCATGCCAATCTAAGATGCAAAAACTACTTCAACAGATTACAGCAATACTTCGTATACTTCTAGTTTTCGTATTATTGTCTACTAAGACCATGACTTGGTTTAAGTAAGAGGTAAGACTAAAAGCGGCTCTGAAATGGAAGTGGACAGGGAGGCTCTTGACCCGACGTAGTGATGGCAGGTGGAGCAGAGCCATAACGGAATAGTTGCCGAGAAACGGAAGAAACAGCATTGGCAGACCAATTATCAATTTTATTAAAGAGTAACCTTGCCGGCTCTTCTCCATAGGTAAAGACTAGTTGGAAACGTGCCTCTGACATTTCACGAGTGTCTATGTAGGTCTGTCTAAAAAATATATTTCGATTTTGATTTTATAATATTGAATGGCCTAGTGGACGACCTACAGAAGAGAGAGATCACAGAGAAAGAAGACCTGGGTGGGACTCGCACGGACCAGGGAAGCATGGTATAAAAGGGAGGTCTGAAATCAGTAGTGGGTCGAAAAAGACTGCCAATAATGATGATGAAGACCATGATAATGCTAGAATGGTGGTGACTACTGCAATGACTACTAATAGAGAAGTAGGTACGGAAGAAGAAGACATGTTTCGCCCACCTTAAATAATACGTATATGATGATCATTTAGACAAAGATTATTTCTACTAAGACCATCATGAAACAAATAATAGGCTATTTACGTTGCCATTTTTTCTAATCTAAATAAACCGTTACCTATGCGCCTTGTCTATCATAAAGAGTCAATTAATGGAAATAGTAAAGTTAATCCCATCAAAAACATAAATGTGAAATGAGAGCCAAGTTCAATATTATGATATATATGCCTTGATTGTTGACTTCGACGACAAAAGAAGTGAGATCTAAATGGGTGCCAATTTCAGTGGTCAGTCCTGAAATTTATGTATATCTACATAAAATATTATTTCTTCTTATAACTTAGGATAATATATTGTAGCTAAAGGTTTGACTTGGCTAGTTCTCATATACGAATTATTATGTTCGATGCCTAGTTTCTACCAGCAAGCCAAATTTTCGGAATAATAAAATGAGAACCGACAAGTAACAGGTTCAGAACTTGCGAAGGCTATAATATAATTCGTATATGAAAACTAGCCAAGTCAAACCTTTGGCTACAATATATTATCCTAAGTTATAAGAAGAAATAATATTTTATGTAGTTATACAAAAATTTCAGGACTGACCACTGAACTTGGCACCCATTTAGATCTCACTTCTTTTGTCGTCGAAGTCAACAATCAAGGCATATATATCATAATATTGAACTTGGCTCTCATTTCACATTTATGTTTTTGATGGGATATCATTACTTTTTGTACATAAATTATTAGTAGGTACTTATTTTTAACAAATTAATAACAAAATCAATACCAAATGGTTTTTGTTATAATTGTTCCTAATAAAATCAATTAAGTGAAGAATTATAATAAAATGATAAAAATTTACCAGTTTCTGATTTATTCCTTTGTATTCACCTAATTATCTATCTGCATGCCAAATTTGAACTTTCTAGGTCATCTGGAACTTGGTTAGAGTTTTGATCTATAGGTCAGTCAGTGATAAAAATGACGATTTTTGGACGTTAATATCTAAATACCCATTTAAGATGTGCTTATAAAATTTGGAGCACTTATGTATCTCGCAAGTCTCACTATATTTGCCAAATTTGACAAGTTTATGTGAAATAGTTTTTGAGTTATGAGGGGGTCAAAAGTGGCTCCAAATGGTTCGTGTAATATTACACACGGTGCTGCTCGCCAGTTCTGTTACTTGAACTTGGCTTGACACGCTACCGCGTGTCTAAATAGTACTCGTAAAGATAGACATAATGGCATGTAATTAGTCAGTGCGAGCGTAGGATATCGTTAAATACATAAATACACAGTATTTACGGCACAAACTGATTAAATGGCTTAGAATTTATTTAATTTAACAATTAATTTTAAGTGTCTGTTATTGAGTGTCCTAATATGCTACCCTGAGGGACACTGCTAGGTCCATGAAAAATAATGAATTTGTGAACAGTTACAAGTCGGTTGCTTAATTCATTTTTCCGGAGGTGTAAAGCTATTAAAAGGTCCAAATTACCTTTTTTTACTAGCTAACACTATCCCATTGCTGAGCAAAAGCCTTACCCAAATCCCTATTACCTAACAAGGTAACAATTGATTACCTTAAGTCTAGATGGGCTTATCTCGTTCAGTACAAATCTCAAAAAGACAACGGTTTTGAAGTTTAAAATTTTTTCTTAGTGTCTTTAACTAAGATATACAATGCTGGTACGGCCTAATATTGCACTGGCGCCTACCATAATATATCAACGAGTGGGAGTCGAACATCAGACCTCTCAATCAATTGCTCGACGCCAGTAGTAAATACGCACAATTGTTTTATTTAACCAATACAATTTTCCATACCCTAATTATTTCCAACAGCATTCCCAAATTATTGTCCGAACTGAGACAATAACTTACACCAGCATAGCAAACTGCCAACATTCTCTCCCACTACAATCCATAAATAGTACTTTACATCGACCATCTGTCTTTCCACAAATTCTAGACATCTTTATGGCCCCAATTGCCAGTCGTTCAGTTCTATACATCAGTGCAAGTATTCGCTGCATTCTTACAAAATCACTATGATTTATGTATAGTAAGAGTAAGCTTTTTTTTTTAATGGGAAATCTTCAAATGACTTCTCCCGCTCTACGCGGAGCGGGAGGGCGAGTCAGACTTTTACTAACCAAAACCCACCCGTGTTCCTTCAGTTGCCCATGTGCCGGGGCCACGGTATCTCTTTCGAACAATCACGCGACCCCGGCAGGGACGTGAAACCCTTAAACTTGTTTTTGGAGTTACATCTCCATAAAATATATTAGCAAAAACAACTAAATATTATGATGACGAAGAAACGAATGATTGTAAAACACTTTTACAACATAATTTATTACAGGCATATTAAGTAACAAGCATTTTCCATTAATCATATAAGCAATACTGACGACATCGCACTTTGAATACCAACTGCACCTCACTACATAACTTAAACCTGAATCATAGACAGACATTCTAACGTCAGAACAATCTGTCAGATTAGTGCCTACGGTGTCACCGTAGGCATTAATCTGACAGATTGACACTGACAAAACAATTTCGCCACCAATAACAAAGCTTGTATTCATTTCTTGCTGTTCGGTTATATTGCTATACTATGTTGTCAATTGTTCAAATTATAACATACTGCGATCGTGAACCTGCCTGCCAAGCGTGGCGATTATGTCAAACCCCACCTTAAAGGGAGGCTTACGTCCAGCAGTGGACATCTTTTGGCTGAAATGATGATGTTTTTCTCATTCAGCCCCTTTTCGACTGGCACAGGAATGAAGTAAAGAAAATCCTGTTTCACTGCTAAAAGTCAGGAATGTTTAAGTTTGTATCTTCAGTCATGTCTTAGATATCATAATGCGGTCTTTTGTCTACACGGGCATTAGTATCAGTACGCCACGAAAATAAATGGCTAGGACGGTTGTTTGTTTTGTAAACTGACGAATGCCGTCCATCCTTCAATGCATTAAAACCATCGCCATACATTAGTGCAGTAGCAAATTGTAGACAAACGTGCAATGCTGATGCTTTATCTGATTATTCCGGTCCATCTAGCAATATATCGGCCATTGTAAGACCTACTCTCTTATTCATCCAAATATTTTAATTTTGAAGCGAAGAGATCAAGTCTATGTCATTTGGGCACGCCACAATTGCGGCGGTAAGTCCCCTCTTTGAGGAGTGGATAGAGAGGCGTCACGGCGTCCTCACCTTCCGCCTGACGCAGGTTCTCACCGGGCATGGGTGCTTCGGTGGGTTCCTGTTCAGGATAAAGCGGGAGGATACGTCCGGGTGTTTCCATTGCGAGGATCGTCTGGAGGACACGGTGGAGCATACGGTGGAGGTGTGCCCTGCCTGGGCGGAGCACCGCCGTGTCCTCGTGGAGGCGATCGGCAGCGGCGACCTCTCGCGTCCGGCCCTGGTGCGAGCCATGGTACGGAGCGAGAGGGAATGGGAAGCCGTCACCTCCTTCTGCGAGGCAGTAATGCTCGTGAAGGAGGAGGCGGGGCGGGTGAGGGAGTGGCAGTCTCTGAGGGCGCCTCACGTCCCTAGCCGCCGCAGAAGGCGACGCCCCGGGCGTCGGGAGTCCATAGCGGACTCCCGGCCACCGTAGGCGCGAGCTTGCGGGTGGCGAGCAATGGGTAGCTCGCCGCCCGGTAAGGACCAAGCTCGGGTCGACGGCGCGCAGTGTTCCACGCGCGCCTCAAAGAGATGTCAGCAGCAGTGTAGGGGTCTACTAGGACCGATGCCTGCCGGGGTCGCGTGGTTGTTCGAAAGAGATACCGTGACCCTGGCACATGGGCAACTGATGGAACACGGGTGGGTTTTAGTCAGTAAAAGTCTGACACGCCCTCCCGCTCCGCCCAGAGCGGGAGAAGTCATTTGATGATTTCCCATCCTGAAAAAAAAAAGTCTATGTCATTTGTAAAATCAATGATGATTTTTTGTTCTTGTTCAAATAAATATGATTATTCTTCTTTTGGTTCGAGGGCAAACGTAAAAATATTACGTAACTCTATATGACTATACTCATCTACCACTCAAGTTATCAGATTAAGGTTCCATTAAATTAAAAAACCCCCTACAAAAACAAAAACCTGTAAAAGGTAAAAAAAAAACGCAAATATTTTGTTCTAAGGATCGTCGTGTCGAATCGGTTGAACCGATTTTGATAAATCATCTCTACCGCTAGAACTTACTTTAGTAGTAAGTAAGTACTTTAATAGAAAGTAGTTTTAAATTTGAAAAACCGCAACCAAATCGGTTCACCCGTTTAAGAGCCATGGTGCCACAGACAGACACTCTCGACACATGGCCGTCAAACTTATAACACCCCTCTTCTTGCGTCTAGGGTCAAAAACACAAAACTTCTATATGAAAAAGCCACCATATCATATCTAATTCCAATGTAAAACATTGTAAGCTTGAACCTAAGCGACATGACATTCTTGCCCCAATTACGTTCCAGCTCACTCGCGGTCGGTTTGCGGTCGATTTGATATATACTTAAACCTGAGATTCGCAGGGCATTCGCCGGTTTATTTATGGCGAAGGCATTCAAGGTATGTCGCTAATGGACATAAACCTGATACCGTTTAGCGTTCGTATCAATTTGATGGCTGAGTTATTTGCAATTTGTTGGTGTTACAGGAAATCGGACAAATTGAGGGGTTATTAATATTTCATTCTCTTTAGGTCTATCGTGTTTCTGGAGTAGCGAAGACGTAGAGTTGAAAAGCTTCCCACAAGGAAGACCGATGACTTTGTGAAGGTAACGAAATTAGGTCTGTACCTATGAAATTGCCGTTCTGCAGTACTGGCCATTTCAAATCAAAATAATTTTTGTTTGTCTAAGAATTCTAAATTCAAATTAATTTTATTTTAAAAACATGGAATTATTTTTCCAAAAGTAGTCATTTGTTTATTGATTAGTGTTACATTTTCATCGCATTTCAATCTTTTTCGTCATCATGGATACGTTAAAAATTCAAGTAATTAGGGAATATGAGTACCGTCGTGGCAGCAACGCGGGACAAGCGGCACGCAACATCAACGACGTTTACGGAGCTAACACTACAAACCAACGCACCACCTGTTATTGGTTTGCTCGCTTCCGTTCTGGAAATTTCGACCTGAAAAATGAACCTCGCGGTCGTCCGAAGACTTTGGTCGACAATGACGAATTAAAGGCGATTGAGGAAGCTGATGATACACAATCTACGGCTGAATTAGCAGCAGCTTTCGACGTTAGCGTCAAAACAATATTGGTCCATTTGCGTCAAATTGGCAAGGTAAAAAAGCTTGACAAATGGGTGCCCCACGAACTCAATGATCGCCAGCGCGAAGTACGCGTCGAGACGTGCCTTGCACTGCTCAACAGACACACAAATGAAGGAATTTTGAACCGCATTGTTACCTGCGATGAAAAATGGATTCTGTTTGATAACCGCAAGCGCTCAGCAAGTTGGTTGGATCCTGGTTCAGCACCTAAACAATGCCCTAAACGAAAACTTACCCCTAGAAAAGTGATGGTCACTGTTTGGTGGTCTAGCGCCGGTGTGATTCATCACAGCTTCTTACCAAACGGGGTGAGCATTACTGCAGATGTGTACTGTGAAGAACTGAACTCAATGATGGAGAAGCTGGCACATCTCCAACCAGCATTGGTCAATCGCTCGTCTCCGCTGCTCCTGCACGACAACGCGCGACCTCATACTGCACAGCAGACGGTCTCCAAGTTGCAAGAACTGGGGTTGGAAGCTCCCCGTCATCCACCCTACTCACCAGACCTTGTGATTACAGACTACTACTTTTTCCAGAATTTGGATAACTTCTTGGCGAGAAAAAAATTCAATACCCGAGAGGCAGTACAAAATGCCTTTGAAGAATTTGTTGCCTCCCGTCCAGCTGATTTTTTTAAGCAGGGCATCAATAAACTGCCACTGCGTTGGCAAAGATGGGTACACTACATAAATACGAATAACTTTATTCCGACTGTCACAAATACGAATTTCAAAATACCGATTTTCACAATTCCGAATTATTCAAAATTCCGAATATAACAACTCCGACTTATCATTACTCCAATTTTTATAAATCCTAAATTTCAATATTCCTAACGTTTATAATTACTATTCTCAAAATACCGAGTTTCAGTAGATCGAATAACAAAAAGTCCGACTTAATGATAATTCGAAACATCAAAAATACGAATTCCGATTATTAAAATACCGATGAACAAAATTCCGAAATAAAAACGCTTTGCAAGACAAATAAACACATAATTGCTCGACAGATAGAAGTATAATATTATGTTTAGTATGAGGAGGTAGAATTAAAAAAACATGCAAGCAAGCATGCAGCATGCAAGCAGGCATGCATCGTGCAAGCAGACATGCAGCATGCAAGCAAGCCCGCAACATGCAAGCAGGCATGCAGCATGCAACCAGGCAAGCAGCAAGCAAGCAGGCATGCAGCAAGCATTGTTTCTGTCACGGCTCCGGCGCTGCGGGGTTTGGGCGGCCCCACGCGTCCTTATCGTCGCAGATGGTTTTAACGCTCACCACCGCAGCTTCGGCTTGCTGGCCGGCTGGGCCGGCCAGCCTCAGCCGCGGCGGCGGGCCTTCAAACCACCTGCTCCTCAGCTCGCGGGCCGCCCCACCCCTCCGCGCCTACGCGATTTTAAATTACACTCTAGGGGTAGGGCAGGCAAGACTACGTGAAGTCGGTTTTGCAGCGATTCGTTTCTGTCACTAAATTTTGTAGCACAACATGTTGACTTTTAGTTTATTCGGAGTATTGAAAATCGGAATGTGGTTTTTCGGATCGAGAACCATTCGAGCATTTGATTCTTCGAACGTATGAAAATCGGAAAACTAACAAATCGCATTTATGACTTTCGGTAAAATAAATTTCGTGATTTTTAATAAGACATTTTAATTCTTAGGTATTATGAAATTCGGAATATCGAAATTCGGAATAAAATATTTCGGAATATTTGGGTGTTCCCGGCAAAGATGCATTGATTGCATGGGTGATTATTTCGATTAATACAAACTAGTGATCGCCCATTGGTCGAAATTCGACCGTACTTCATTTGAATAGAAATACATTATTAAATGAAAAAATATAGATAATAATAAATATAAAAAAAATAATATGGTTATATTTGTAACACTATAGACAAATTGTTGACGCTGTACTACTGTGGAGAGGGTTCGCTGGCGGGATGGTGATGGCCAGGACCAGGACGTAGGTGTAATGAGTAAAGAATACTTCTTCAGGACTCTCTTTTTTTATTTTCTTAATACTTCTTAACTGCTGGACATGGAATGAATTATCACAGAAATTAATTGTTCTGTTTTTATAGAATTTTCCCTATTATTTTTAATTAATTATGACAGTTCAAAATGTCATAATTATAACCAGCCTGTACAATCTATGACCAGCCTGTACAATCGTGAGGCATTTAACCTCTACAGTTTGCACACGACACTAAGTTTTGTATGGGAAACTTACTAATGCCATACTTGACACTCCCCATAAAACCACAAAAAATATTTCTTATAAATCTAAACTAAATTCCTATCGTCGCTAATACAAATAATATTAAAGACAAATATTCTCGACATCATCATAGATTTTTAAAATGAAATAGGTTATATATCTATAAAATTAATTTATTACCTATGGTTATACTTGACATTCAGTATGACTAAAGACACAAAATCAGGCTTACCAACTTAGGGGTTTTCCCAAATTTAGGGGGTAAATAAGAGGAATGAGATTTTTTAGGGGCGTTCCATTTTTAGGGGTATTCTTAGGGATTTTTTGCCATCTTACATTTCTCATTGTGTTTTTGATTACAATAAAAGTATTAGCGACTTCTAGTACGGTTCCTCGATACTAAGAATGCAGAGTGAATGATTAACAAATGTCGCGTAATAAATATAGACAAATATTACTACTGTGTGCCGGTCTATGATTACTGAACATTCGTTGGTTATTTTCATTATAATTTTCTAGCGGATTTTTTTAGTAATTGTGGCAATTTTAGGGGTTTTTAACTTAAGCTTTAGGGGTAAATATTTCTGGGTGTTGGTAACACTGCACAAAATAATAAAGACAGATTTGGACCATAAACAAAAGAATATCTATGCATGTGTGTATTAGATACACGGTAATGAACAGTAGTGTGTGTAACGTGTTATTTATTGAAAATAATGTATTTTAACGCATAATTAAAAAAAAATATTAGCATTCGTCACTTCTTCTCTGTATAAACTATAAGTGTGCGAAATTTCATACTCCTCCGTCCGCCCATTTTTCGTAAAAAGGGATCCAAAGTTTTCGCTTCACGTATTAATATATAGAAAGATAAAAAATACATGAAAACAATTCGTTTAATTTTTTTCATACAAAACGACATTTTCATAGGTAAAGACCTATTATAAGGAACTCGCTGGATGCGGGAAGCACAATACCGGTCCAAGTGGCGGAGCTTGGGGGAGGCCTATGTCCAGCAGTGGACGTCTTTCGGCTGAGATGATGATGATGACGATGATGAGTCTATCGTAACATTTAACCTCTAAGTCCCTGAGATACCACTTTTGGTATAGACACAATGGTTTTTAGGGTTCCGTTGCCAAATAGCAAAAAACGGAACCCTTATAGATTCGTCATGTCTGTCTGTCTGTCCGTCCGTCCGTATGTCACAGCCACTTTTCTCCGAAACTATAAGAGGTACGCTGTTGAGACTTGGTAAGTAGATGTATTCTGTGAACCGCATCAAGATTTTTACACTAAAATAGAAAAAAAAATTTGGGTTTCCCCATACTTAGAACTGAAACTCAAAATTTTTTTTTTTCATCAAACCCATACGTGTAGGGTATCTATGAATAGGTCTTCAAAAATGGTATTGAGGTTTCTAATATCATTTTTTTTCTAAACTGAAAAGTTTGCGCGAGAGACGCTTCCAAAGTGGTAAAATGTGTGTCCCCCCCCCCCCGTAACTTCTAAAATAAGAGAATGATAAAACTCAAAAAAATATATGACGTACATAACCATGTAAACTTCCACCGAAAATTGGTTTGAACGAGATGTAGTCAGTAGTTTTTTTTTTTAATACGTCATAAATCGAAAACCGCAATTTACCTTTCATTCAGTCAACTCAAATATAAAAAAAAAAACATTTAATTTCATAAGCATAAACCTTATACATAAACCGAGGATACCTACAGGTTTGTAAGGAACCCTCGGCGCGCGAGTCCGACTCGCACTTGGCCGGTTTTTTAATTGTGTCTGCTATTAACGGCATTCAACGGGTTAATCATTTCTATGGCCTTATCTTCTTTTATTGGCAGTTTAACAATCCGTATGCATTCATTTTTTTTTTGTCTGTAGAAAATCATCAAATGACGTCTCCTGCTCTGGGTGGAGGAAGGAGGCGTGTCAGACTTTTACTGAATAAAACCCACCCGTGTTCCTTCAGTTGCCTATATGCCAGAGCCACGGTATCTCTTTCGAACAAATCTCCCGACCCTGGCATATCCGTATGCATTAAGTGAGCATCTAGGGTCATAAGATCGGTGCAACAAAGCGTCTTTCGTTGGATCAACACAAAACACACACCATTGCAGGTTTTCGTTAAACAAAAGCTGTTGTTGGCACAAAGTGTTAAATATATAACCTTATAAGAAAATTGTCTGGTAAACAATAACTTGATACTTTTCTCTTCCATAATAGTAAGACAGCGCTATCTATCAAAGCCTTCAAAACGATATCTCGCCAATTTACAGAAAATGCGAAAGACAAGGAAACAGTTAATTCTCGTTCACCTATTAAAATGAGTTACTGCACAAACTATAAAACTTTAATGGATGCTTTCACAAAGGGACATTGAGTGCAATATAAATTACTGGACGCTTCATACTAAAACTGCCTGTGTTAATTAGGTTCCTCTCTGTCACATCTTTTCTCACGGCAAGGTAATGCACGCTCTCAGAAATTATAGTAATGTTTCTGTGTACTGCAATTGGAGTTCCTTTTTAACCGACTTCAAAAAAAGGAGGAGGTTATCAATTCGACTGTATTTTTTTTTTTTTTTATGTTTGTTACCTCATAACTTTTGACTGGGTGAACCGATTTTGATGATTCTTTTTTTATTTGAAAGCTGGTGCTTCCCGAATGGTCCCATTTTACAATGGAATTGGACAATGGGGTCCATGTGAAAACCATATAAGTCTTAAATTTGCATTACGTATTTCCGCGACAAATGAACGAATAACGCGATTAGATTAGTGCGGAGTATCTACCACAACTAGAAAGTTAAAAAATAAAATCTTTTTACAAAAAAAAACAACCGACTTCCTTAAAAAAAAAACACTACAAAGTTAAAAATAACTTTAATTTCGGAAGTCGGTGGCAAAAACCTTAAATACAGAGCCTAAGACACCGACTTTCGAAATTAAAGTTATTTTTGATTTTGTAGTGTTTTTTTTTAAGGAAGTCGGTTGTTTTTTTTTAAACCAACTGCGACTGCAGCAATATATTTGAAGAAATATTACTATCAACGATTTGACTTTTTTTATTGTATTTTTATCTTCCATCTTATATTGCGCACGTAGTTCCTGTGTATAGTTCGGTTTTAATATAGAAGATTCATCATCAGCAGACTATAATGTTCCCACTGCTGGGACACAGGCCTCCTCTTGGTGAGAGGGAAGAGGCCATAATTCACCACGCGGGCCAGTTGCGGTTTCTTTACGATGTTTTCCTTCACCATTTTGAGAGCAGTGATGATGACATAATTTACACAAAGAAAAGCACCTACTTGGGTTCGAACTCACGACCTACTTACTACTCGTAAGTCGCGACTGTTACCACTGGGCCACCACTGTTCTTATTAAATTAATTTATAGAAGATTAATTTTAATTATTTCTAATTATTTAACACTCTAGTAGAGGTATCTTATTTATTTTATTTTGTTTTCGTATGATGACCTGCTTTATTTTTTAAGCTATCTGTTCCTACATAAATGATAATATCTGGTTGACCGAGCTTTGCTCGGTATTTTTTGGTAAATTGTGTTTAAAATAATAAGTTTATGTTCAAGTTGATTATCGATAAAGTTGGTAACTGAAAACACGAATAAAACGTCATTTAAAAAAAATGAAACCTAGCTAGATCGATTTATCGCCCCCGAAACCCCCTGTAGGGGAGGTAGGGGAGGGACGGGCAGTCGGGAGACACGGGCACCCCCCTTTTATTCTGATCCGGTCAAAGATTTTATTTTTTTCCTAATTTGTTAGTTTACTTTACCGCCTGGCAACACTGTTCATCCATAGACTATCTGTCATTTCTGTCAGTTGTTAAACACAGACACGTTTGAAGGTTATGCGCTCGTAAAAGTGAATATTTGGTTGTGGTTTCGGATCGTAATAAAGAGAAAACTAAGGAAAGGTATGTTTATTTTTTAATATATATCTATTGTTTATGTCCTAACTTATGAATCAAACTGAAATTCACGCTTAAATACCTAAATTTAAAAAAATACCGGTAACTTATGTTAAAAATGTATACAGAGGGAGAAATGGGCATTCTGATGTGAGGGAGGTTTGGGCATGCCCAATGCTCCCTCATATATGTTGAGTATAGGAGGATTTAAAAAATTCTAATTACATGCTTTAATTAAACTATTTGAATTATGTATTTTTAATTACAGAAAGATGCCGTTCAAATTCAAAAAGAAAGGTTTGCGACGGGAAATTCCTAAAGATTTGATATTACGAGCCATAGATGAGGTATCAAAAGGATCAAAAATAAAAACAACAGCTGATAAATATCAAATTCCTAGATCAAATTTGCAACGGTACCTTAAACAAGATTCTATAAAGGATTCTTCGCACAGATTTATAACCTCACAATTTTTCACCGATGAACAAGAACAAAAATTGTCAAATTACATGATAGTTTGTTCTAAACATAATTATGGATTGACAAAGATACAAGCACGTAAATTGGCCTATGATTATGCTGTAGCCATAAAGAAAACTAATATTCCTGATAATTGGATCAAGAAAAAAATCGCATCAAAGGACTGGATAAGGGGATTTCTAAATAGGCAATCTCACTTATCAATACGGACACCAGAAGCTACATCGTTGTCACGTGCAACAAGTTTTAACAAAACAAACGTAGATAATTTTTTCGAAAATTTAAAAACGGTCTTTCAGCGACATCAGTTTGGTCCCGAAGCTATATATAATATAGATGAAACAGGATTGACGACTGTTCAGCGTACACAAAAAGTAATTGCTTCAAAAGGTTCAAAACAAGTTGGACAAGCAACATCTGCAGAGAGAGGCTCACTTGTCACAATGTGCTGTGGAATCAATGCAATTGGAAATTCAATACCTCCGTACTTCATATTCCCAAGAGTACATTTCAAGCACTACATGCTTCATGATGCCCCCATTGGGTCAGATGGCTCAACACATCCGTCTGGATGGATGACATCTTCAAATTTTATTAAATATATGCATCATTTTGCGAAACATGCAAAACCGACGCCTGAAAATCCAGTGTTGTTGCTCCTCGATAATCATGAGAGCCATATTTCTGTGGAAGTCTTAGACTTTTGTAAAGAAGTTGGTATTGTTCTGGTGACCTTTCCCCCACACTGTAGCCACAAGCTACAGCCACTTGACTTAACAGTGTATGGACCACTAAAAAATTACTACAATAAAGCTTTAACAGACTGGATGGTCAGCAATGCTGGAAAAACTGTTACAATCTATGATATCCCCAAACTAGCAGCCGTTGCTATACCTCTAGCTTTCAAACCACAAAACATACAAAAAGGATTTGAAAAACCTGGGATATGGCCTTTAAACTCAAATATATTCTCAGATGAAGATTTTCTTTGCTCTTCTGTCACTGATCGCGATGCACCCGTAACTGATGAAGCGTTATCGTCCAGATATGACCCTATAATCCAGCCAACTTCAACTCAAGTCCTTCCACAACAGCCTGAAATAGAAAATCAAATTGAAGCAGATCCTGTTAATTTAAATAACATTGCTGTCGCTGATTCTTCCTCGTCATTTGCTACAGATCAATTAACAACTGAAGTTGCTGAAGTTGTGACCCCTGAAATAGTGAGACCATACCCAAAGGCTTGCCCAAGAAAACTGATGAAAACTGTAAGGAAGAAAGGGAAAACAAGGATATTGACAGACACACCTGAAAAAAGGCTGATAGAATTAGCAGAACAAGAAAGACAAACCAAGAATAAGGCTAAAAGAGAGAGGCAGGAAAAAAAGGTTCTTAAAAATACAGAGAAGAAACAGATTCCTAAACTTCCACCAGAACTAACATCGAATAGAGTAAAGAAAAAGCAAATGAGCAGTAGTGATAGTGATGTAGAAAATGTTTTACTCGCTGACAGTTCTGAGGGATCATTTGTTGAAGAAACGTCAGAAGAAGAGTTAGATGAAGATGATGTGATAATGATTGACAGAAATTTTCAAATGAATGATTTTGTGCTCGTTAAATTTAATACAAAAAAGACTGTTGTTCACTATGTCGGCCGAATCGAAGACATTAGTCATACCATGGCTACAATAAAATTTATGAGGCTGAGTAAGTTAAGAAACACATTTTTTTTTCCTGAAGTAGATGACATCGCTAGTGTCCCACTAGACGACATCAAAACAAAATTGCCAGGACCAAAGACATGCAATAAAACCAAACGTGGTAGCTCTAAATACACATTTGATAAACCTTTATGGGTTATACCTAATCTTAGATAAGATACTATTTAAGATGTTTTTTATTTGTTGTTAACTTTTATTTTTAATATATAAAGTGTTTTATAGGCCATGCCCAAGCCTCCCACAGGGTGTGACCAAACCTCCCTACCACAGGGAGCATTGGGCACTTTTGACTTTATTTCTGAAATTATCTCGTATGTTGAGACTGATTATAATTTTAAGAAAGTTCTTTCTAAGATATGTAACCAAATGTATGGTGCAATAAGAATTGGCAATAAATGTTGATTATCTATAAAATCTGATTTTTTATGCATTAAATTGTGAAAAAGTGCCCATCCCTCCCCTACCTCCCCTATACTAAATTTCATGAAAATCGTTGGAGCCGTTTCCAAGATTCAGATTATATATATATATACAAGAATTGCTCGTTTAAAGGTATAAGATAAGATTATATTCTATGAATGTACTATCCCAATAATATGCCAGCTTGATATAATAACATAACCAAACGATCAACACTCTTCGAGAAATGAAAAACGCTTTGTCTTTTTTTCTCTTTATTTTAAAGTCAAGAACTCTTAATATCTCAAGGCCATCTCGCAACAAAAAGCATTAAAAAACATGCACAAAATTTCCATGTATTTCTTTGCGTGCATCATGCTACGGGCAACGCATCTATAAGACATTTTATATGAAAAGGTGCGCCGATCAGGAATGTCAACCCATCAATCGGGTATTGTGCTATTTTTTCATTTTGACAGCACTTGAATTTATAAAGAAATACGTCGATGATCAAGGCCGTTCTTAGGTACAGCTCATTGACCTTTAGTTTTTTGTGAACTGAATAAGTACATCTTTATTAAGAGTAACCCGTTGCCTATAAATGGGTTAACTGTGAATTTATTATTGCTTATGCACTGTTGACCATTAAATGGAACGTTTTAAGAATAACTTTATAATTATAGTTTAGTTATAAGACCTTCGTTCCGTCTGGTATCGGACGTAAAGTATAGGACCATCGTATTTTTCCCGTAGGTTTCGTAACAGACAACTAATGGAGAAACTTTAGAATAGGCAGCAGCTGCATACTGCTAACGCCAACCCGCTTGCCAACGTGGCGATTATGGCTAACCTCTCCAAAATGTCCAGCAGTGAATGTCTGGAGGCTGAAATGATGATGATGATGGTGATGAGAAACTTTTTTTTGGATAGGAAATCATCAAATGGCTTATCCCGCTCTGGGCGGAACGGGAGGGCATGTCAAACTGTTACTGACTAAAACCCACCCGTGTTCCTTCAGTTGCCCATTTGCCAGGGTCACGGTATCTCTTTCGAACAATCTCGCGACCCTGGCAGATGATGAGAACTTCAAACGATTTTAAAAGAACCGCTACGTTCTTGTTCCTTCATAAATTCATAGTTAAGTCTCATTTGGAGTACGTGGTTCTTAGAAAAGACCATCTTCAATCATCAAGAAAACGAACTACTGTTAGCGAAAATACTTACCACGTTTTAAAATTGATGCAAAATTGATTTATTTCTACAAAAACAGCCAACGGCTGGTTAAAAACTCAACTTTCATTTCAATTCTTCATTTTAGCTTTTGTGGAAAAGACACCCCAATTTTGGTAATATTACATAGGTACTTCCCACCAACCGAACGACCATCAAATCTGGACCACGGAACGCTGGAGATAGTGTCCGTATGGATTGAGGAGCCATGTCTCATATTTAAACTGGGGTACTACAAATATTCAGTAGATAATAAATTAGGTATTTTGTAAGCCCGATCCTGGTATTTGTAGTAAAATCCATAAAAAGCTACGGGACGTTTTATGTGGCTCATTTACACGGCACGTTTTATGTACCCAGACGCGTCTGGATTGAGAAGCCACAATTGAAAACTTATCACTCAAAAACTAGCCAATGAATGTTTCTGAAAGTATAGTAAGCAAAAACAAATGAAGACAATGTTAAAATAAAAAATATAGAAGAGAGATGTGTATTTCCCTCGACCACCTGAAGCAAAATTCGACGCCCATAAAAAGTGATTCTCCGATCATAAAATATTAGTAAGTGTCAACCGATACATTTTTATTCGATATTCACTGCATGGCAATTATAATCAATTTGAATGCAAATGTCTCTCGCCAGGACACTGGGCCAACTAGTTTCTCTGTTGCATATTTTACTCTTGCTTGTTTGCTCTTTATAATTGAATTTAGGATGGAGAGATAAACGTTTATAATAAACTAGCTTCTGCCCGTGACTTCGTCCGCGTCATATTTTTGCTCCCCTGATCCTTCCCGTCGCATCGAATTGCCTGCCAGTTTTCGTCCAGTTTTCGTTGCTGCTCAACTCTTTTTGACCGTAGCGTGATGTTATAGGTAGCCTATAGCCTTCATCAATAAATAGGCTACCCAACACAAAAAGAATTTTCCAAACAAACAAACAAACTCTTCAGCTTTGTAATATTAATAAGTACAGATAATTACGAAAAAACTTTTTAACAAAAAATTAAACCGCCGAAAAAACTGAAAAGCAAAAAATAATAAACATTAAAATTTTGAGTCGGCGCTTTGAGTGATCTTTGTTCATTGATTTTTCAGCGCCGACTCAAAATTTTAATGTTTATTATTTTTTGCTTTTCAGTTTTTGCGGCGGTTTAATTTTTTGTTAAAAAGTTTTTATTTTAGAATTTTTTGTGACTTTAATGTACTTATAATACTTGGCAAGGTATACCTTATCCAATAAAAAAAGAATTATCAAAATCGGACTACTCTGTATAAAGTTATGCGTGGTTATACATTACAATCAGTGAGTGAACAATCAATCATCCCCTGTTTTCCGACCCTTAGGGTTCGATTTTGTTTTCCAAATTTATATGGGACCACCTTGGGAGTATATCCTTTCCAATAGAAGAAGAATTATCACAATCGGACCACTATATAAAAAGTTATGCGTGGACACACATAAAAAAATAATAATAATAATATACGCGTCGAATTGATAACCTCCTCCGGTTTTTTCGTCGGTTGAAAACTGGATGAATTCTTTAAAGATGTGAAAAGTCGAATAAATAAAGTATTGTTTTCGATTCCTGTCGTATTCAACGTTGTTGGTTAACTGCCCCGTTGGTCTCGTGGTCGTAAGCGTGACTGCTGAGCGTGGGGTCCTGGGTTTGATTCCCAGGTCGGGCAAGGTGTTATTGGGTTTTTCCAGTAGGAATTTCTTAGTTACAGTCCGGAGTTTTGAAGTTGGCGGTGTGTTACCCCCGTAACTCGGTAAGCACGTTAAGCCGTTGGTCCTACGCCTGATCGCTCTCCGGTCGTGTCGGATTGCAGTCCCATCGGACTATGAGAGAGGGAAGAGTGACTGCCCCTGTGTCTGTGCACACATTTGTGCTCTATAATATCTCCCGTGCCGATGAATAGTCTCCGTTGAGATTGGCCGCCATGGCCGAAATACGGTCTGGAAAACTATATGTTGGTTAAAATACACACAGTTTTCATGGTCACTACTAGTACTTCCCGATGCAACACTATTACAAAATACCAAATATAAAGAGTTGAGCTGCCGTGTTACGCCTGTCAGATGTGCAAAATTTTAATAGAACAATTTTATAGAAAATATGTATGAAAGGATGGTTTATTAAAGGAAATAAATATAGCATCGTCGAAAACAAAATATTCGATTTATAAACAAAAAAAAACAATTATTAATAGTCTTTATCTTTACATAGTATAAAACAAAGTCGCATTTCGCGTTTGTATGCTTAGATCTTATAAATGACGCAACGGATATCATTTGGTTTTTATCAATAGACAGAGTGATTCCAGAGGAAGGTTTAAATGTATAATACGCGGGCGAAGCCGCTGGTAAAAGCTGGTTTAAAAATATAACGAAGACAGTTGTACTTTTTCATTATCAGAGTGGCTGGCCATGATAGATGGGTAAACAAAATAAAGGTCAAAGAACAAAGGCACAAACGTCTTTCATAGCGCTACAGTTCGATAATCCCAAAAATATCACGATATTGGAGGCAGATGTAATCAGATTTTGAAACAAAAACGCTATGACTTCAACATAGCAAAGGCAACCTTTCGCCACCGTGTGTCGACATCGACACAAAATACCCTTCCGTCAACTCTAACGTCCAACTTGTTCAAACTTCAGAAAAAAAATCAAATGTCAACTGACAGGTGACAGCCGTCAACCCAGTATTGCCACTTCCTATATTGACCTCACCCAAGCGTATGCACGGCGACACATCAAGCTATACATTTGCAGTGTACGCTGACATATCATTGTACGAAAAGCCTATATAAAGTGTTAAAAAATTAACTGCAAGAATTTCGTCCACTTACTCGACATCGAAAAACGAACACATAATTTTTTTTCAATTTTTTTTTGAGCATGTTAGTATTTTCACATAAATAAAACAATTTATTCAAATATTTTTTTGTGCGCTGTACGTAGGGCTGCGCTTGCGGCCATCGTACCGCGCGCGAGCGACTCGCTAGCGGTTCCCCCGCCGCCCGCTACTCTTCCCGCAGCTCTCGCTACCCTTTCCCGATCCGTTTAGTCGTCCGATATCCGTCGCGCGATACGGGTGTGATTCCCTGTGTCATTTACGGCAAATACGTGCGTTCGCGCAGTTTCGCGAATACTTTTAATAACCTCTTGAGACCGTGGGTACACACATGTGCACCTATAATTTATTCAAGCTACAACTAGTAGCGACATCTTTTGACAGCTTTTAGTACTTTAATAAGTTATTATAGATTCCAGAGTTTCGAATATAAGTCAATAGATGGCGTCGTGGAGAAAGTTTGTCGAATAATTTTTTCATTCGAATTTGTCGGTTGTAATTTTTGTCACGCGACATCTACTTGCAATGTTTGAATTTCGTTAAAAAATCAAATTATTCTGTTTAGTTCAATATATTTGTTGATTTGTGTTACTAAATTATTGTACTAACGTGTGAAAGGTAAGTTTTTCATCTGTTTGATTTTTTTATTGTGTTATTGTCGTCTCGTTTTAATGGTACACGTATGTGTACCTCAGGACTAAAGATTACTTTTGTGACATAGGTATATGATTCTTTTTCAGCTTGAATATGGACGACCGAGTTATTGAGGATATCCTGAACAACAGTGATTTTGACTTTTCTGGAGACGATGATGATGATGAAGAGTACTTGCCTCCAGATGTCTTAAGAGGTCTTCAGGACCATGAAGAAGCGGAAAATTGAGGAGAAAGCGAAGTTGAAGAAATATCTGAAGAAGTGAGACAAGACGACGAAAATATTGAAGAAGTAAGTCAAAGTACATCACGATTATTGTGGCGGAAGAACGTAATGCCTTGCCGTGGGCCTGATATTGCAGATGACGTGTTAATTTCACAGGGGAGTTCAGACATGAATGTCTTGTACTGTTTTTTTGAGTATTTGGGGCTAGACTTTTGGGAATTACTAGCAGAACAGAGCAACCTGTATTCAGCTCAGAAAAGAGATCTAAAGTCAATAGATACAAATGCTATTGAAATGATCCACTTTGCCGGCGTGCAACTGATGATGGGCTCCCTCAAATATCCCCAAGGAAAGCTCTACTGGTGTCAAGATCTTTGTGTACCTATAATTAGGGATACAATCAGTCGTGATCGTTTTTTTGAGCTTAGGAACTATCTGCACTTAGTTGACGTCAGCCAGCCAAATCCTAATGACAAGCAGTGGAAAATCAGACCTTTGATAGACCGCATTCTAAAAAATGTCATAGTTTGCCTCGCTCGAAACATATGTCAATTGACGAGCAAATGATACCATTTTCCGGACGATGAGAATTCCGCCAATACGTGCCAGCTAAGCCGAATCCACTGGGCCTGAAGAACTTCGTGCTGGCTGCCCGAGATGGGTTGGTATTGGATTTTGAAATTTATGTTGGCAAGGATACATTACCTGCAGATACCATGAAAAATCTAGGACTAGGAGCGGGTATCGTGGAAAAACTTTGCCGCACGATTACCGGTAGCTGTGTTTTGTATACAGATAGATTTTTTACTAGTCTGAAACTGGCAGAACATTTACTGGAAAAAAATTGCGGTATTTTTCTAACTGGAACTGCAATGTCAAATAGGATTGGGCCAGTAGCAAAGAAACTGAAGAATGACAAGGCATTAGAAAGAGGAGAGTGGGATGAAAGAGTAAGAAGTGATGAGAATGTGTGTGTCGTAAAATGGATGGATACAAAGGCCGTGACAATGTTGTCTACTTGTTCAGGGAGCGCTTCTGCAGATACCTGCAAACAGTGGTGTAAAAAAGAAAAGAAGAAAATAGACGTAGCCCGGCCAGCAGCAATCAGAAATTACAACACCTGTATGGGTGGAATAGACTTGTGCGACAGACTAATCGCTTACTACCGGAGTGCAATGCGAACAAGAAAGTGGACTACAAGAACTTTTTCCCATTTTATTGATTTGGTTGTCGTCAATTGCTGGATAATGTTCACCCGCTGTTGCGCCGAAGAAAATGTCCAACGCAAGGAAAAGTTAGGCTTACTACAATACCGACTGAATCTAGCCAAAGCGATGATGAAGTTTAGCGGCGGAAGGGTTGAACCCAACTTCTTGGCTCTTGGTTCCAAATCTCGTCCCAGTGCCAGCCCTTCGATAAGATCCAGCTCGACTTCTACAAGCGATATATGTGAACCGCCCACAAAAAAACACCGGCAAGTTGTACCCCAACCACAACCTGAAATTAGGCTTGACAATGTGGGTCACCTGCCGCGATTTGTGGACAGCAAGTTCGCTTCAAAATGTCGACATCCAACGTGCTCCTCACGCTGCCGCACCATGTGTGTCAAATGCAATGTGTACCTATGTGTGCTCAAAAATAATTGTTTTGAAAGCTACCACAATTACAAGAGCCTTGGCCCACGCTGAAACCTAAGGTACACATATGTGCACCAACTTTTTTATTAATTATATTAATTTAAAAAAAACTAAAAAAAATTGTGTGTCTTATTTATACCCCTATAACTACAATAAACCACAAAAAACATTATTATCATATTTGGTTCAAGTTCAGGTCTTAAGAGGATAATGCCGTTAACGTATTCCAATCGAGAGTACTTAGATATGGTAGTGTGCTACATTATGACTGGTGAAAGTTTAGCTGCGGCACGTAACCGTTACCGTGAACTGTATGGTGAGCAACGACGAGTGCCTGCTGTCCAAACAATCCTAGGAGTCTACCAGCGCTTAGTCAGCTTCGTCCTCATCAAGCAATAGTAGGCCACGACTCTCAGGTGACATTGAAGATTGAGTGCTGGAATACTTCAACGACTGTGTATGGACATAGTGGCAACAACATTCAAAACGTGGACGAATTAAAAACTCGTATAATAAGTGCATTTGATTTAATTAAAAGTGACAGAGACACATTAATCGCAGTGCAAGGAAACGTAATACGTCGTGCTAACTTATGCATTACACTGTCGTGTGTACGTAGGCACCTTTATATTATTAGTTCATATACGTGTCTTACAGTATAAAACAAGTAACATTATTTTAATAAAGGCAGTATTTACTCATCATTCGCCTTGGTATCATTTCGCTCCAATTCCCAACATCACATGGCGACCGTGACGAAATAGTCCCCTGGACTTTGTTTACAATTCCTATGACCGTATAAGGATACCGTTCCACGATGAACCGCAAGTGTAGTCGCAAACAAGTCTTTGTGAGAAACAGTGTGAACAGTGTTATTTGTGTTTATTGTCATGGGGAAAAATCAGAGTAAGGAAGAAGTTATTATAGCTCAAACAGCTTCTGGCGGTAATAACAACGCAGATTTGGAGCAGTTAAAGTACCATACCAGTACAACGAATGTGGTTTTGTTGGTGATTTTGTCGCTGCTGTTGCTGGGATTCCTGTACTTTATGTTCAGGGTTTACAAGAACTGTCACACCAAGTGGATGACTAATGAAATAAATCGACACGCATTGCGAAGGTCAATTTCATACTTTCGGCGAGACCCAAAAATAAATGTGGGAATGGAGAATGTATAGCAGAAAACTTCAAAAGGATGAAACGATTTGAAAAGACATGGACAAACACACGAAACATATACATAAATAAATTAGTATACATGAGTATGACCATGAATAAGGAGACAACTGCATGCTAATACCTACTGCCACCAAGCACCAGAAGGAAAATAAAATAGTGAAGTGGTAACATTAAATTAAAGTGAGTGACTACCTATTACCCAACCGTGAAAGTGCCAACAATTTAAAGCCATTAGTCCGGTGCGACAGGATCCAAAGGTGGACTTTAGACATTACTCATCAACCCTAAGTAGAGAAATCTCGTGAACACCATATATACACTCTTGTATTAAACATCTTATTATACGCCTAGATATTATTACTAAATATCCCTAATTGAAATGTACCAGTATTGTGTATGTATGAAAACAGCTGTACCTAATAAGTAAGAAAATATACTAAAAAGACGCCTCAGGTTTGTAAAGGCTTCTATATTTGATAATTATGCCATATGGCTCAAGAGCTATCAGATTTACTTGTAAAGATAAAAGAATTAAGAACATATTTAGTGAAGATAGGTGCCACGAGGCGAATAGGTAAAACAATTGAAGTAAAGGTACGAGAAGCTAACCACTTGTATGAAGAATATCAAAATATTTTAGGAAAATTAGAAGCAATTAAAGGCAGCATTAAGGAACAAGAATACTTGTTAATAAAAAAGAATTGTGAACAATTTAATATAATTCATAAGGAAATATTAAGCTTGTGTTCTGTGAAAACTGAGGAAAGCCAAAAAATGGCCAAGTTTGATTTAAAGATAGCAATGAATTTATTGCCTCTTTCAGCCGACGATGAATCCAGTATTAATCGTCTTATAGATGGTATTGAATATTACAGCTCAGAGCTCGACGGCGACTCCCAGAAAAGGTTAGTAATCTTTGTTTTGAAAAATAGATTAACTCGAGCCGCGAAATTGAAATTATCCCCTGATTATTCCAGCACTGATGCACTTATTAATGATATGAAAATTCAGCTGTTACCGAAAAAATCCGCGACCGCCATTCAACGCAAACTGCAATGTTTCAGACAGGAAAATCTGTCAATTGATGAGTTTGGTAATAAAATTACAGAAATGTTCGTCGACCTGACCATTTCTCAGTCGGAAGGTAAGGACCACGCATACAAGGTTTTACGTCCACTGAACGAAAAACTCGCTATAAAATGTTTCGCAGATGGATTGAGAAATCGTAGACTCAGTACAGTTATAACAGCAAGGAACTATACCTCGTTAAAAGATGCCGTTCAAGCAGCTTTAGATGAAGAAATGACACGACCCATCGAATCAGAAGTTTTGTATTTCAATCGCAATAACTATCAAAATAACAATTACAGGGGTTTCGGGAATCGTCGAGCCAATATGAGGGCCAGAGATACGTCACAAGTAGCTGCAGAAGAGCAAAACAGCGAGAACTTCGGTTACCAGCAGGGCACCGGGCGCGGTTGGCGAGGTCAGCGGAACTCAGCGCGCGGTGCAAGGCGGTCATCCTTCAGGAACAGAGGTAGATCTAGTTATAGTCGCCAAGCACAATTACATACTTTGACAAACTCAGACACGACTTCTTTACAGGCAACCGAAGCTTCTTTGCAAACAGCCGAATCTTCTTTGCCATCCCACGAAAATAATGAGTTTTTTCGTGACTAAAAGAGCAATTCTTTTTACAAATAATAATTCTAGTACCCTTTATTTAAATGGTCGCAATGGTTATCCATATAATTGGTTAATTGACACCGGTGCCTCCATATCGGCAATAAAATATAAACATGTAATGGAGCAAAACATTCCAATCCATAAACAGAACATCGACGTATTTGGAATGGGGGGCAAAGTCCAATCAATTGGATATGTTTATCTAGCATTGAGTTCTAGAAATCAGATACTGAAACATAAATTCTATGTTTTTAATTCCTTGCCTTGTAAGACCAGTGGCATAATAGGGCATGACTTCTTAAACAAATACAAATCAATTCTAAACCTGGGTAACAATACTTTGTTGCTATGGAATAACAATGTTGAAATTTCTTTTCCATTACGTTTTCCACGCAAAAATATAACCATACCCGCGAGGTGTGAATCAATACATTTTATTAGTGCTCAGCCGAGGTATGCATTTGAAGAAATTGTTATTTGTGCATCAGAACTGCAAAACGGAGTTTTTATAGCTAGCACATTAGTAAAACCCAAAAACGGAATGCTTCCGATCCGAGTCCTTAATACAACGGATAATGATTTAACCATAGAAGAAATTAATCACGAAGCACGAAGTTGTCCACAAATGAACGTGCAACTTCTGCAGCTGTTTTTGTGAAAACGGTGAACACTTCCAGCACCTTTTGTAAATAAGGTAAAAATTAAGACCATTTGTAAATAATTTTTAAATTATTGTAAATAGGTTGATTCAAATTGTTTAAACATACCAGGTTATTGAGCTAACTTAATTTAAACAGTTAAAATATGCTATTTGTAAGTAGTTCGATAATTTGCCAGTCCAAAGTCTGTGAAATGAGATGGGAAAATTAGAATCAGCTGTTTACGAATTTGCGCCGTCGATTCGTGTCGCAGGGGTGAATGACTCACGCGTGCGGCGAGGCGGCCGCGGTGTCGTAGGCCGCCGGCGCCTTGCGCCGCATGCGCAAGGCGCCGGCGGCCTACGACACCTACGTGTACAGTGCGCATATTCAATAATTTTGTGCGAAGTGAAAATATTGCAAATCTCTGAAACGGGTTGTTATTTTGAAATCTTTTTTCGCCAATATTTTTTATTTGTAATACTAAACAAGTTCTTACTTTTCTTGCAGTTAATTTTTTAACACTTTATATAATGCGAGATCAGCTAAAACTGGAAATGTATAGCTTGACCTGTAGCCGCGTGTACTACTTGACATTTCCGTTTACTAATAACACTGGTCAACAAAAACCAACTTTTGTAAGCCCATGAAATAAGTTGAACTGATTTTAAAAGAGCATTAAAAAGCATTCACAGTGATACTATTTTTACGTCTTGGTTGGCTCGGGTTTTTTGTGGATATCAATATAAAGACTTAGCACCCAGTAAAAAAAATATTTACATGAATAAATTTTAATAATTTCAAAAGTGTACAGTTGAACTACTTTTTCTTTTATTATTGAGATCTACAGCTTCTTTTCTTAACGTCCAACTATAATCTGCTAGCAAAGTAAGACTCCACTTTCTTTGATATCGCCGTTCCACGCCCGCTATTTCCTAGTGGAAACGCTCACCATGCTCATCGCTAACGACTCCCATATTTTGAGGTAAAAAATCTAAATGTGAGTTCAAAATATGTATTTAGAGGGACATTTTACAGCCAATAGCATGCAAGGCTTCAATCATATCTTTCAGAAGTTTTTTTATAGTTTTGAGCTCTCACATTTCTGATGAAATTAGTAAAAACTTGTATCATAAATTTCCAAGCCTTAGTCTCTTTTTTATTTAATTGACTATTAAATGTATTGTCCTTAATCAACCCTCGTATGTGAGGTCCAATAAAAATCCCTACCTATAATTTTGCATCTGAATATTTTTGTAAACTTTTCTTTTCGTTTTTGAAAAGCATCTCTTTCGCGGTTAAGAAAAATAGGAGTTAATTTTTCATTCTTCTCTTTCTTAGTAAAATTACAGTACACGTAACAGTAATTGTCTGGATTACTTAAACAACAACGAGGCATTACATTGATGAAATACTTTGATACAAATCGATATAAATGAAAACAAATATACAAAATTCAATTAAAACAGGTAAAATTCACTTAATACACAATTCTGACCATTTGTTAGCTACAGATATAACAATATACATGTTCAATCAAAGTGCTCTGTTAGTTTGTATTTGTATATCACACTCATTAGGAGATAGTCCATTCCACAAGCAAGAACATGTTGGTGGTCGCGCACAGCGAATACAAATTTCAACGTGCACACCATGAGCATAATCTCAAAAATTCGAGCTAAGCCAGCTGCGAAACGTATATGGTTGATGAGTAGTTGCTGCGTACTTCATGATATTACAAGTCATTATCATTGGGCAAAAACCTTGTTGACCAGTGTAATTTAGATGCCGTTAAAATAAAGTTGGCGGATCAGTGTTGGTGCTGCATTCTTTGTTTGACATCTCGCAGGTCAACCTATAAGATTACCGGCTGCTTAGCCGGATATGCCTGTGGCTATCTTAATAAATTAAAGCCTCCAGCCAAGACTGGTGCTGCGATAAATACGTATCAATTTAATATCAAAATTAATGTGTTGTTGGCGACGCACCAAGCCAACAGCCGAGCCGGTCTGAATTGATGATACAGTCTCGTTTCGTAACTATTTTGATCTTCACACATTGTCTCGTTTTTAATTATTATGATTTTTTAAGGTACAGTCAGCTGCAAGGGTTGCAAGGAATCTTCGTAATTCCGGTAGTACCTACGTTTCCGTGAAATATTTTCCGACATGTACGCGAGCGAAGCCACGGGCGAAAGCTATAACATACTACACAAACCGATGCAATAAACTCTCATACAATAATCATTCTTAAACCCTCACACACCCATCTTTAAATCCGAACCAATCGTCTAGAATTAAGTCGAGAATAACATATTCTCCAGCAATAAGATTCTCATGTATAGAAATTGACGCAATAAAAGTGTATGGCCGGAATAATGTTTTTATTTTAATAGACCACGAAGTAATACTAAGGCGGATTTGCATGCAACACTGTTTTTATATGGGGCCTGTTATGAAGTAATGTGCTGACCACATCATATGCAACATGCCTGTAAAGATTATAGACTTATAGCCTATCAGACCGTAAAGTGTTAAGACTGTAGAAATGTCACTTCAAGTAGTTTTATGTCTTTCTTAGTACTTGTTTTTTATTGCTCTGCTGTTTTATTATTTAGAGGTGGTTATGATCTATAACTTACTTGAATAATAAAGTAGCAGAGAATTTTAGTATTGAGATGTATGGAAGCGATTCATTCATTTATTTCGACGGTTAAAAGGTAAAAACGGGCATAAGCGACATTTTGGTCGATAATGACTTATGAATTCCATCCTACTTAAACTTTTCTGCTTTTTCGAATGCGCTTACTCCCATGGCTTAAAAAAGTTATGTCAATTGTTCTACAATTTTAAACTTTAAACCGCTCTCCTGAACAATTTGGTTTTTGTCGCATATACCCTATTACCTTTTAACCGTCGATATGTACAACATCTTATCTCACCTGCACCGTAATTGCGTAACAAACTATTAATCAGATTCTGAATAATTTTGACGGTTAGCTAAGGCGGCCCCTAAACGATCAATTAAATTGTGCAATATTACGAATTGTGCAATATTATTGACCGTATAGGGTTAATATTGAAGATTGTGCAATGATTGAATGAAAGTTTGAGCATGTTTAATTTTTATTGCACCATATTTTTCCATTGCATCGTGTAGGGTCAGTATTGCGCAATATTTTTAGTATGTATTTTGTGTTGAACGAGGAGTACATGGGAATTTCTGGCGGGAAATCAGACGCGTCGCTTGGGTTTTTGTTATATTTTCCAAAAACCGAACTGTGATGAATTTTAAGGCAGAAAGTGGTGTAGTTTTGTGTTGTAAACTGTATTAATACTATTCTCAGATTTAACACGAAAACATTGTGCAGTTCGTGTTATTGTAGGTCTAGGGGCCGCCTTATCCATTCGGCGGCCCCTAGACCTACAATAACATTGTACAATACATTTTATTGTACAATAAGATTGAGAGGCGCTTTGAATCCAAACGATCAATTATATTGCACAATAATACGAACCGCGCAATGTTTCGTGATCAGTCGGAGAATAGTATTAATACAGTTTACAACACAAAACTACACCACTTTCTGCCGTAAAATTCATCACAATTCAGTTTTTGGAAAATTTTACCAAAAACCCAAGCGACGCGTCTGATTTCCTGCCAGAAATTTCTGTGTACAGTCACGAGCAATAATATATATACATTGTCACATTTTCTAAAATATCTTAACTTCTACCATTCAAAAAATATGTGTACGATATTTTTTTCTAAATTACCTAACCATCAAACTGTGTCAAAACTGGGTATACATTAGTTTCACAATAATATAAACGAAACAAAATCAGTAAAAAGTTTACACTTCCAATGTAATTTTTAAGTATCCATGACAGTTTCTATAACATATACATATACAATTGTATACGTGTTATAGGAACTGTCATGGATACATTAAAATGAGATTGAAAGTGAATACCTACTTTTTCCTGTTTTTGTTAAGTTTATTACAGTAATAACTACAGTTTTATAAATAAATAGGGGTTGGTGACTGCAATAAAACAAGGACTTACAAAATCAGTGTTTTCATATGTAGAAATACGATATGGCACGTTGTTATTGTTGATTTTATATCGATTTCAATAATAATCACAATAATACAGGAAATACATATTTATCCAGCTGTACTGCACGACAACAAAAAACAACCGTAATGCGCGCCTATCCCTTCTGTATGATTTGCAATGTTGCCGTAGGAATCTAATAGCCCGCCGGCCTCGTCACCATCGGGGGGCGGTCCGGCCGATGCTAGACGACTGGCTTCGGAGAAGGCACGGCTCCCTGTCATTTAGGGCGACGTAAGTGCTCTCGGGGCACGGTTGCTTCGGGTAGGCAGGGAGTCAGACGCTCGGTGTCATCACTGCGTCCATTGTCGGGAAGACACGGTCACGGTAATTATATCTATACAGTAGTCTATCTTCATACAAACGCTCGGAACGCAAGTCATACCTACGCGCCTCGAGTCTGGTACACTCCGAGTACATTCGCAGTCGCGTACGCACCGCTTTGACAAACGGATGGCGGGCGGTGTGATTGATGGTTTTGTTTGTAAGCAGTTAGCGTGTGATTTATGAATATTTGATAATAATCAGTGCAAGATGATTACCATGGTAGTATTATTTTTTTAAATTACTTGAAAACTCCGAAAGGAAAGACTAGATTTTTTATATACATACCTACTAGTACGAAATTTGTTTATTTTTTTAATACTTTTCCACCAAGTAAAATACCTGGATTATTGAATAAGTAAGTGGATAGGGTGAAAAAAGTGACACACGAGTGACCTACCTACGCTCGTAGTAGTAGCAGGTCCTGGGGTACCCAATCTTTTGATGTGAATCGATCCTTTGGATCGAAAATCATTGAATCGATAGACGATCTAGATCGCAGGATTTGAATCGGCCCAGCAAAGATCACATCGTAATTAAAAATCAATAAAAGTTGACATAATTTACATCTTCCACCCTTGTCACTTTTAATTAAAAACGGTCCAAACATTTGATTTTTTAAATAAAAATATAATATTTACAATCAAAGAAACGCAAGTAGGTAGATGAAGTTAAAATACTTGATGCGGGCAGCCCTCCCGCGTCTATCGCTTGTTTACGTACCGCACGTGCTGTAGGTAATTATTTCTACGATAAGGCCGAGTCAAAATACTGTGTAGTATATCTATACTGTGACACGGTGTTCAAACGCTTGCAGAATGCGCAGCTTGGGAGGAGCCGCGTCGAACCCTTGTTTCGCAAGTAGGAAACGATCTGTCGCTGCTGGCTGTGATCCGTTCTATGGTTGGTGGCGCAGCGTCGTGGGATGCGATGATCTCCTTCAGCGAAAATGTCATGCCGCAGAAGGAGGCAGCGGAAAGGGAGAGGCCGATTTCGAGTGCTCTCCCAACCCACAGCAGGCGCAGGTGCACCGCACGCCTGGTGCACCTGCTAAAAATACATGTATTTAGGGGGGCCGGTAGAGGACATTATCGGTAGACGTCCTCTACCGGCCCCCCTAAATGGGTCCAGGGACGGCGGACTCAGGGTCGTCCGCCGCCCCCTATCATATATGACCCGAGGTGGTGGCGCGTAAGGGTAGCTACACACATAAGCGGATCGGCATAGTCGGTGCGGCAGTATTTGTCGAACAACAAAACCGACCCGAAGAAATTACTGCACTTGTTCGGCTTGTGCCAATCGGGTAGTTCATTCGGGTCAACAAATCATTCGATTCGGCAGTACTTGTGGAACGAAAAAGCCGACCCGTAGCAACTACTACAGACGTTCGGCTCCAATCGGTCTTCATTCGGTCGTCGCGCGTCAGCCAACTAGGACATTCAGTAGATCAACACACGCGCAATGGGTGGTCGGAAACTAACAACACGTCGTATTAGTCCCACATTTTTAGCTTAACTAAAATTTGCCGAGCGGTTTGTGATTCCCGAATATTCATCTACATTTATATTCGATTTTACCTCCCGGCTGTGCCGATTAATGCCGGCTCGCTTATGTGTAGCTACCCTAATGTACCACGCGCGCTCCTCTTAGACGTCGCGGGGGGAGTCAAACACCTCACTCCCCCTGCTTGACCAGACGTGGCCCGCAGTGGCGGGCCGGCACCAGCCGAGGGCTGCGTTGAAGAATGCTTAAGCGTCCCCGTAGCCCCCGGTGCAAGTGTGCGAGGGAACACGGGGTGGTTTTAGTCAGTAGAAGTCTGAGAGACCCCTCCGTCCGCCCCAGGGCAGAGGACATCCATGAGGATTTCCACCACGATAGCAAAAAAAAAAGTAAAAAGAATCTAATAGCACTATATTTTAAGGACGGTACACGGAAATAAAAACAGTGGACGGACGAGTCGATACCACTCACTGATGGCTACTTTTACCTTACTATGACACAATATCTATAACGCAATGATAAAAAATTTAAAAATAAATAATACAATAAGATCCTATAACTATTTATGTACTCTGGTTTTGTCAATTAGGTAAAATCACAATTTGGGTTCCTTTTGAACCCGAATTGCGACTTATTTCCGAGCTCAAGGTGCTTGAAACTGCTGCTTTGTAATTGTTTACATAATTTCGAAACTGTACTGTAAACATGTTTTTGAAATTTCCTTGCGTTCATAATTACGTAACTAAAAGTTACTATTATTTTTTGGTAATCTATTGTTGACGAAAATTTGATAAAAATGAGTAGTTCATTTTGACACAATTTAACGTTTACATAATTTTTGGACACAGTTAGCATACTTATTTTTGCGATTTAATGTTGCTACATGAATTTGAATTTTAAGGGCGTTTCTATGTTATTGCTCGTGACTGTACTCCTCATTCAAGACAAAATCATACTAAAAAATATTGCGCAATACTGACCCTACACGATACAATGGAAAAATATGGTGCAATAAAAATTAAACATGCTCAAACTTTCATTCAATCATTGCGCAATCTTCAATATTATCCCTATACGGTCAATAATATGGCACAATTCGTAATATTGCACAATTTAATTGATCGTTTAGGGGCCGCCCACATGTTCGAAAAAAGAATCTCCCTAGCAACGTAAACAATGCCAAGAATGTTGTAGAACTATCAAAATGAATGCGAAGCGTACTGATAATGTATTAAGCAATTACCCATCTGTACCTAAATTCATAGCAAGTAAAGTACTGATTCTGATTCGATGTTTAACGTTCGAAAAGTGGCGTCTCTTAGGCTAGATTTTTTTTGGAATCACATCTCGCAGATCAACCTATGAGGTTGTCGGTTGCTTAACCGAACTTGCCTGTGGCTACCTTAATAAATTAAGGTCTCCAGCCAGGGCTTTAAAACTTAAAACTAGAGCGACTACTAGCTAAAGGCACCCCCTGTGGGTTACGGACCTCAGGTTAGGGCATCGCTGGTAAACGGCAGCAAGGGACGGGCTGGATCTGAACGATCTGTCTAGTTTGAATAGTTTCCTTTTTATTGATTCACTCGAGTCCGCCAAACACCAAACACCAATTATTTATTTTTTAAATTCGTATGAAATAATGAAAACAAAACTAAAAAAAAAAGTTATTTAGAAATCAGTCATGAGCATATTACTTTAAAAAACCAGGCAAAAAGACAAAAAAGCATATAGAAAGACCAAATTTTTAGAGCTCTGAGGCCGATAGCATTTTTGTTATAAATTGCCAAATAAAGTGTGCAAGATGATAAAATAATTCCCATCACAAGTTATCGCAAATGCACTCTAAAAGCCTTTTAACAGGAAAATAAAAACGATGCTGCTCGGTCAAGACATAAAATAGAGTTTATCAAATGCTTATGAAACCAAAAGTGCTCGTGGTTTAATGGTTACCTGTCTACCGCATCTGTAAGGCTAAGTAACGTTTTCAAACTCAGAAGTAGGATTGGTGAGTCATATTGATATCCTTCGGAGTTTTTTCTTTGAAGCATACCAATCCGGTCTCGATTTTCATACAAATCCGAATACCTATGTAATGAGGTTATGACACTTCGCAAGCAATCGCAATTACGAGATTCTGTCAACCAATCAGCTCTACAAATAAAATATCGTACCTAGATATTAACTGAACATAAAAACTAACTTCAAAAGATAAAAAATCGTGTGACAAAATTCTTTTGCTATCTTTTTGAAAGTCCACTTTTTCGCAGACGAGTTTTTTTGAAAATTTTTAATTTTTCAGTTTTTTTGGTTGATAAATATTTTGACGTTACGCTATAAGATCAAAGC
This sequence comes from Aporophyla lueneburgensis, assembly GCA_932294355.1. Lineage (NCBI taxonomy): Eukaryota > Metazoa > Arthropoda > Insecta > Lepidoptera > Noctuidae > Aporophyla > Aporophyla lueneburgensis. The sequence goes on along the minus strand of OW028758.1, from coordinate 5,874,763 downwards.
AATTATATGAGCAGTTAATTATGAGTTTTGAAAATTTACCCGTAACGACTGTCGAAGATCTTGAGGAAAGTCTTTAAGAGACTTTCCTTGAGATCTTCCTTCCATTCCTTAGTTACATATACAGGTAAATTTTATAACCAGTGCGCAATTTTTTTCTGGTGGTTCAGTATCAGTAATAGAACACCATCAGCTATTTTTTCAATACTTTTTTTTAAATTTTTATCCGACCTTAAATCAGTAAACTGTGGACACCCTACATATTTCATAATATGATATCGACAATAGGAATAGGTCAGTAACCGCGCGCCGGCGCAGGTACTTCAAACTTCTTAGAATTTTCACCGATCGAACTCGTAGGTACTTGTACCTACGCTCGGTCGTTCAGCTTCGCCGCCGCGTAATTACTTCGAACTTCTTAGAATTTTGACCGATCGAACTGGTAGGTACTTGTAGCTACGCTCGGTCGTTCACCTTCGACGCTACGCCGGCGCCGCGCGTAAATTACCATAAAACCAGTTTCAAAATAAACATCTTTCGTTAACGATTACTTAATTTTTTTGTACTAAGATATATCAAAATAAAAATTGCATGGTTATTATAACTCGTTTAAGTTTAATTTGTTAAAATTTGCGCACTGGTGAAAAACTTATCCTGTATAGGCTGATATACACCTTATCCTCGTTGCATAACGCAGTCGTGTAAAAATACCTCAATGAAAGCGCCTTTCCACAAATAGTCACTATGAAAGTAGTCAGTAGTGATTAGTTTCAATTTTATAGTCAACGAAGAGTAATAAAGTACAACTTTCTAGTACTAACTTATAAGTTGGTTCTTGAAACTTTGGAGTACTATATAGCTAACAAGATACTGTAATTACTTTCTGAATCTATACTTAATATTATAAAGCTGAAGAGTTTGTTTGTTGTTTGGTTGAACGCATTAATCTCAGGAACTACTAGTCCGAATTCCAAAATTCTTTTTGTGTTGGATAGCCTATTTATCGAGGAAGGTTATAGGCTATATAGCATCACGCTACAATTAAGAAAAGCGGAGCAGTAATGAATAATGTTGCAAAAATGGGGAAAGTCGCACGGGATTCGACGCGACGGAAAGGGTCGAGGGTACAAGAAATTTAACGCGGACGACGTCGCAGGCAGAAGCTAGTCTAAGATATAATGATGATCAGGGATATAGAAACTAGATCTGAGTTGAACGGAAATGCTTGAACAGAAAGTCACGAGCTATCGCTAGTTGATAAGTACTTAAAATAGATGGAATATCGTTTACCTAGCCGTTTCAAAGTAAAATACGTTAGTAGATATAGACACCGTTACAATTTTTTCTCCATTTAACAATTGATGACAGTGAAAAGTTGGTTCAAAAACACTTTTCTATAGTAAAAGAAAATGATTTCCAGGCTAAATCGATTATTATTTAACATTGTTCGGTCTCAGTATCGACAGTATATTATTATGAAATTGAGTTTTCATTAACCACACGAAAGGAAAAGCAACCTAAAAACGATAAATTATAAATGATTTTATATCTGTAAGTAGGTTTGTACAAACACTTTTACATGTCAATGATATTTTTTTTAAACTAGATGAGTTCGGCGTTTCGTAACTGACCACTCTGAGAAGAAAGGCCGAAAAAAACTCAGAGGTTACAGTCTCTTTTCAGACATAATCTTGGTCACATCATGTGAAGACCCTGTAGATTGGTGACTGAAATGGTCTTTTGAGGAAAGAGCCTCACAGAATGAGTGGACCTTTCCAGTCAGTGCAAACATTTGTCACAGTGATAGCACCTACACAACAGCAAAACTCACACAAACATTCACAGTCAAGATGAGAACACCGTCAATATATTACCTGACACAATCTCCCATAGTCCTGTTGAAATGGGCTAAAAGTACTAATTGACACGCATTCGCTAAAGAATGCTTCGAATAGCATACCTTCGAATGTCGAGGCTGGGCCGCATAGGTCATTTGCATGGCATTTGTCGCGCCAACTACGCTGTTAAAACAAATTACCGTAATTGACTGTACTTTACGTCTTAAAGACCGAGAAAATGTCGGAACGAGAACTTCTGAATGTGGTTTTTGCATTTTTTTGTTTGTGAAAGGATAGGCTCTAGCTTCGGCAATCATTTACACGACATTTTTTTTTGTTGCCGTGTAAATCCTATTTTACACGCTTTATTAATATAAAGCGTGTAAAATAGGATTTAAGCTAATGCTTCACTTGTATGTTTGTATGTTAGTATGTTTGTATATTAGTATGTTTGTATGGTTATTTGTAACCGACTCCTTATAGCGCGATTTTGACCTATTTTAAACGACCAGATTTCATTCAAACTTTGCACACCTGTCAAAGACCGATGACAATGCAATAATTTCACAAAGTGCCATTATCCTTGCCAGGGTTACCAGGACAGCAAAAAAGCTGTCTTCTAAAACTACGCTGACATACGTCACAAACTACGCTGACATACGTCTCAAAATTCGAAACACCCTAAAAAATAGAAAATAAATAATAGCTTAAAAAAAATAAAAAAACACGCTTCCATAGAAAACCAAACTAAAAAGTAGAAAATAATGGAAAACAGCGTGGGGTGGCTGAACGGGATATGTTTAAGAATTACCTCTGTTCATTCCATGAGGTAGAAGAATTAGTTGGTAAATGATAAATGATTTTATTTCTGTAAGTAGGTTTGTACAAACACTTTGACACGTCAATCATATTTTTTTAAAGTATAAGATGAGGTCGGCGTTTCGGGTCTGACTACTCTGAGAAGAAAAGTCGAAACAAACGCAGATGTCAGTGTTTTTGAAGTTCAGACATTATTTTGGTGACATCATGTGAATACTATGTGGATTGGTGTCTAAAATGGTCTTTTGAGAAAAAAACCACACAAATTAAGTGGACTTGTCCAGTCAGTGCACGAATTTGTCACTAGTCGTGCAAGTTAAGAAGCTCGATGATTCAACGAACAATACCAAAGAAAGGACGCGGTATTTTACCTCTGTACGTCTAAAGCAGGGATGTTGCGAATATCCGCATCCGCATCCGCAAATGCGGAGCATCCGCATTGATTTGGACATCTGCATCCGCATCCGCATCCGTAATAATCATTGCGGATGTTCATGCGGATGCAGATGTTGCACAGGTCACGACAAGAATGAAAATAGACGTAGCCGGACTGGCGCGTGCCGTAGGCATGTGATCATTGTCCAATAGGAGCGAAGATTTCGCTCGGTGACAAGACCCGACGCGTTTATTATCGTGGTGTATCATTTGTTTTTGGTTAGTAAATCAGTCGTATGGTGTTGTTTAGTTGCGCTTATCGTATGAACATTTAAGTTTTCGAGTGTATTGTAAAATTGTGAATATACACAGCATTGTGCTCTTAAATGGTGGAGCGTAATCGAGAAGAATTTAAACTATTGTCACCAATAGCACGTAGATTTTTATCGACACCACCAGCCAGTGTTCCTAGCAAACAATTGTTTAGTAGTGCAGGTTTAATTTATGACCCTCTGCGTAACAGACTAGACCCCGAAAAGGCGGCAATTTTACTATTGATTAAATATAATGCTCTAATTTTCAACTTTAATTACTAAATATTTGATTAAAATATTAATAACTACTCTCTTATTATTTTATTTCTCCACTCACATAGTTTCTTATAATAAGTCTTAAGATCCGCGGATGTGAGCCTTCAAATATCCGCATCCGCATCCGCGTCCGCGGATGTGAAAAAATCGGCATCCGCAACATCCCTGGTCTAAAGCATTCTCATCCAAACAAGAGGAAATCGCCCGGATTCTCATATCATCTGATATTGCTCCGATAAACTTGAGCTCACTGGGAGGTTTGTGTTATGAGCCGCTAAGACATTAACAATGCAAACAGCGCGTCCTGACGAAAGTTCTTGTGGTTTGACCCTGACGGTCCAAACATTCATGTATTACTAAGTGAATTCAAAAAGTTTATCAACAAAATTATTATCATATTATACATACATAGACTCACGCCTTTTTCCCATGGGGGTAGGTAGAAACTGCAGAATGCCACCTGCTACGATCGTTACATACTCATTTTGCCTCATTCACAATTTCACTGTTAATTTATTTTATTAAAGTATGCATACATTCGCTACGTTGCAGTATTTGTACAAAATTTATGTCCGTCCGCTCACACTTCAGGTCCAGTTGAAAATCAGCGTCAGGCACTAGTTGTCTGGCATTTTTGCTGAACTGAACCTTTTTAGCGCAGCCTTGGCACACTTAAACGCTAGTTTCTAACATCGCACTTTAAACTTTTTATGAATTTTCTTTTTAATTTTTTATTAATTTATGTATTTTTTGTTGTATTATTTTGTGTGCCTTTGAGTTTGTGCTAAATAAATGTATTTTCTTTCTTTCTTTCTGTCGTTTAAACTCATACACCTCGTCATACCGGCACGCCTGTTACCAGTACTACGCACCTGACCCTTCAGAAGAACATCACCAATAAGGTCGCTATATGTTCTCCTAGGGCGTCCCCTTCAACACAACGATTATACATATTTTATAGAAAATTGTGATTCATCAACCGAATAATGAGTTCCAGTCATATTACAGGATGTAAAATGGTATGTATGGACTGTTGTCACATTAAGAAAAGTCTACTACTTAGACTTTGGGAAGGATATGGTGGGGTACTCAACTATTTGCAGGGATCTATCAGATACCAAGAATACGCGACCAAAACTTACGGCTTAGTATTTCTATCCGGATCCGGCTTCCAGTCTAACCGGATGCAGCTGAATACCAATATTTTACATGGAGCCACCATGTAAAATATCTGCCTATCTGACCTCCACAAAACAAAACCCAGCTACTGAGTAGTACGATATACGGTATACTTTCGGATTCCTGACAACCCATAACAACAGTCAAAGCTACACGAATAAATAAAAAATAAATAAATTATTTATTGGCATAAAAATGTGTACAAACAAAGTGAAGCCCTGACTCCTGCGCTAGGTAAAAACACCTGTGTTACAGGAGGCAGTGTCTTCTCCCAATCAGTAGGTTCGGAATTTTATACAATATACATTGTTTATATTTAGTTTAAGATTAACAAAAAATATAATTAAAATAGCAAAATAATAGTTACATTCATTATTAAAATAAGTTAAAATTATGATTAAAATCCGTTAAAATAGTTATTATGTATATTATTATGTATTTAACATGACAAAAAAAGCGAAGGAAAAATTATGATACCAATTGATTGATTATAGGTATTGTCAACATGACGGAACCAACGGCTTTCGAAGACACGGAGGGGTTTTGGTATCTAAAGATCTGTTGTAATCTGATCGATCGATCGTGCGAATGTTATTATTTGGACACAAGCCCATTTTTTTTACATATATGATATTATAATACTGTAGCTCAAGCGTCTACCAGTAGTCGCCTTTTTGGCATAGGCATCCCCGAATTCCCTCAAGTGATTCCTATCTCTGGCATCAGTCAGACATCCTGGTTCTCCCTTCTCCCAAAATATTTTCATAGTTAAGGCCACATCATACTGATCAACACTGGAACATATAGCAATCGCCTGGAATAAGATCTCCTCCAGTATGACATCCTATAAGGAATATGCATGTAGGTAGGCAGGTATTTGTATATTCGCCGATTCCAATCCACCAGCCCGAGATAATCTCGATATGTAAATCCGAAACTCGTGTTTATCGCAAATAAACTTATTTTCTTTCTTTCTCCTTCAGTTGATTCACATTTATAATATTCACAAGTGACTCGGATAGACATATTGTAAAATATGAGGTAGCGAATAATCTCTGCACATAAAATTGCCTCTTAAGGGCCCACCTTGAATGTGAATGATAGTAGAATGGGCGTGGTTTATGGCGGGTCAACCTAAAGTGGCCGGCCGCCACAAACTTATATCTGAACCGTTTATAGGGAATAGGAAAACCAGCGGCCAAATGTTGAACTAATGACAGAAAATTTCTCGATATAAAAAACGTTACTAACTTAGCATAGCCTTGCTGTAAGCACTATTCCTGTCACTGTTGCACATCTGTCAAACTGCAATAGCAAGGTAGAGACGGAAACATCTTAGAAAAAAGTACGTTTAGTCGGTCTATGAAATTTTTGCACAAAGCGTGCGATGGAGTAGACAAATAATACAAATATTTAATTATAAGCAATAAAACTATCTTACAGCAAGAAATTATCTTCTTTATCTATATGTAATATTATAAATACGAAACTAATTCTGTCTGTCTGTTACTCTTTCACGACTAAACCTTATTCGTTACCCATTAACCCTATTTATTCCGCGACTTCACGTGCGTCCGCGTAACGTAAGATTTACGCAAACGAAGTCGCGTAAAAAAGCCAGCTAATATTTATGTACGGATGTTGGGTTATACGAGATTGATTAACTCAACATAATTAAAAATATATAATAAACAATTTAAGTATTTATTAATTACTAGTGATCGCCCATTGGTCGAAATTCGACCGTCCTTCATTTGAATAGAAATACATTATTAAGTGAAAATATATATATATACAATAATAAATATAAAAAAATAATATGGTTAAATTTGACATTCAGTAACACTATAGACAGATAATATTACAGACAAATATTCTCGATATGATCATAGATTGAAAAAATGAAATAGGTTATATATCTATAAAATTAATTTATTACCTATATTTATACTTGACAATAATACAAACAAATAATATCTTTATATTTTACCTATATTAACAAATAAATAAACTGAACTGAACTGACATTCAGTAAGACTATAGACCACAGATTTGGACCATAAACAAAAGAATATCTATGCATGTGTGTATTATTAAATATACGGTAATGAATAGTAGTGTGTGTAACGTGTTATTTATTGAAAATAATGTATTTTTACGCACAATTTAAAAAAAAAATATTAGCATTCGTCACTTCTTCTCTGTATAAACTATACGTCTGCGAAATTTCATACTCCGCCCGTCCGCCCAATTTTCGTAAAAAGGGATCCAAAGTTTTCGCTTCACGTATTAATATATAGATTTACAACATGAAATTAAAAATAACGTATTCATCTTCTTGAGCTCTATAAATAAAATATGTGATGGTGTTTAAGAGATTAATAAACTTCAATTTCGTTTCACCGATCACTATACATTTATTTGGTAAATGACAATTAAAATATTTTACATAGACTTCGTCCATTACGTAATACTAGTTATGATTTTTTTTTTCACCTTATTTTACAAGTCATTTATATTTCCTTCAAGGTCAATTACGTATGGCAATGTGTATGTTAATGTCAAAATTACTTGACGTATATATACATATATTTTAGTAATTACGTGTGACTGCGGTTAGAAAACCAAAACCGATATTATTGCCGATATTTTGTAACTATGTCTAGATTATATCTTTTTATTTGGGTGTTTTACCCGACTGCTGAGAGTAATGTGTTTATCAGCCTATTAACTCGTATGTATGTTTGTTCTTTTATTAACTTTATTTTTCATTACATTTACTTTGGGGTTAGGAGTAATTCAGAGATGGAGTACACAAATAATTTGCTAAACAGTCTTCATAAGATTATAGAAGTATGTTTAGTGTTATTCAAAACAGAGTAAAACACCATTGTTTTGATCATCCAATTATTTGATTTTGATTAAAATCTTGTAGGAATGAAAAATTATAAATAGCCAATATGTTTTCAGAAAGCACTCTTGTAGACCTTTGATTAGATATCAATTAGATATCGAGAAGCAGTGGTGGCTCAGTGGCAACGGCTACTACTTACGAGTTCGAACCCGAGCAGGCGCTTTACTCTGTGTAAATTATTTCAACACCACTGCTCTCAAAACTGTGAAAGAAAACATCGTGAGTAAACTGGCATGTCTTAGAACCAAAAAATTGAAGACATGTGACATCTACCAACACGCATTGGGCCCTCGTGGTGGATTATGTCCCACTCTCTCTCACCGAGAGGAGGCCTGTGTCCCAGCAGTGGGAACGTTATAGGCTCCTAATGATTAGGTATCAAACACGGTACATATAGGGTTCGAAACACCTAGGCCTGGCGTCAGGCCACGTGCCTGACATGGATGGCTTCGTGAAGGTAGAGAGAAGCTTCGTAGTCAGAACCAGTGTGAGACCGCGCTAGCAGGACTCAATATGCTGCTGCGTCCAGCTACACTAACGACGCAGCTCTATGTGTCCCGTCTACATTACACCACGAAGGTTAAGGAGATCGTGGAGTTTGTACGTGTTAAGTCCAACTGGACCTTAAGGGTCGAGAAGTTGGAACCGTGCCACAACACGAACTTCAAGTCATTCGTGGTGCGAGTTCCAACTCATCAAATCGAGACTTTCCTCAAGGAAGAGTTTTGGCCGAAGGGTGTCGTGTATCGGCGATTCCGCGGAAAGCTACGCGATACTACACAGCGCAACACGTCGCCGTCACTTCGTGTACAATAATTATGTTTACGTGGTTTTTATTTGTATGTATGATAGTCTGTATGGTTTTATGATTTGGGTCTTTGTAGCCCGAAATAAACTGATTTGATTGATATATGAAATTTAAATTTATATTTTCAATAAAACTTCACATCTGCTATAAATGATAAATGATTTTATTTCTGTAAGTAGGTTTGTACAAACACTTTTACATACCAATGTTATGTTAAAAACATACTAGTTCGGCGTTTGACACAGCCTGTTTAAATAATTACCCTTCTTTGGCCTGCTGTCAAGTAAAACCTCACCTTTTTTACAATTCTAATGCTACTCCATTCATTCGTCGTGCTCTTGCATTTGAAGTGACAGTACTTGACATATAGATATATTGTTGACATAATTCAAACCTAAAAACTAATTATATATTTTATTTTATTTCTAAATGAATGATTATTATAAGTTATTGGGATAAAACAGACGTTCTTCTCTAGAAAATAAGGTGTTTACTCAATATTATTTTACAAAGTGAGAATAGATTGTTGCTGTAATGTTTTAATGAAGGTGGTGAATTCGATTTATTGTTATCATCATCTTATTGGTATTTCATTCTTGCAAAATGAATAAATGAATTGCCCTGTGCAGGCACTCCTAACCTTGAAGGTACTGTTCAGTTTTGGTTTATGGTTCTTCCCATTTTCATACATAATTTAGGTCGTCTCTAAATGGTAATAGAGAAAGAATGTTATATTGTTCACAGTTACAAAAATAGACACATATACAGACGAAATACAAAGTTATTTGGAAAGCCAACACTTATTATATTAAATAATTACAGCAAAATGCTTGACTACTACCTTTTTCTGTGAACACATATATTTAAAAAACTTAATTTTGATCGCACCGATTTGTAAAAAAGTGACATAGGTTTGTCTTCGATGAGCCCTACTGGGCGACTGATTTATGAACGAACGAGAGTGATGACACTATTTATGATAGGCAAAAGAAGAGATGGCGATAATGTGTGTGCGCTTGGAATAAAATAACGTATGTGCCAAACCGAATCGCCGTTTTTTATGAATGAAAAGTATTATTAAAATGAAAACTGTTTTACAAAAACTTAGATAGAATTATAATCAATGTTTTAAAGTAAACTATGTTTAATAATACATACGCATCGCACCTTGAGGCTAAAAAAATCATAATCATAGATAGAACTTTGCGATTTTTTTGTATCGAGAAAATTTCATCGTATCGTGTATTCCTTTTACAGGATACTAGATCATATAGTCAAAAAACATACACTAAAAGATTAAGTACGGAAGTCATACGGTAAGAAAGGTACGCTAAAAAGAAAAAGCACGTTTATCTCGCTACGTCACCTTAAGGAACGGACCAGGCGCCCATTGCTAAGCCTTTGGCACGTGCTAAAGGAAATAAAGCAATTTCCTCAAAACCCCAGCTCCACGAAACTGTGGTTTGGAAAAGGCGCAAAATGGCTTCATTTACGAACCATTTTAGAAATCTTACTACAGTCCTTGAGGTTGCAAAGCTATGTAGCTGATCCTATTTACTGTTGTTGTACACAGACTGCTATAAATATGATGAATCGTAAAGATTCAGCCTACAACGCCTGGAACTGGGTGTTTGGGCAGAAAATACGGGCGATTGCGACCCCATATACTTAACTTACGGACCTAAGATTAGTCCAGAACTTGGAATGAAAGACAACACTAGATATCGTCTCTCCCGATTTGTTATAGCCCGTCTGAAAAATTTATATTGTTACTTGTTTTTACGGAGCAACTACTTTCGGACGGCTCCGTATCTTTGTTGACGGACTTAGACAGTCGACCCTTTTTTTCATCTGGGTGGGAAATCATCAAATTACTTCGTCCGCTCTGGGTGAAACGGAAGGGCGTGTCAGACTTTTACCGACGAAAATACCGACAAAATACAAGGGCGGCCCGTGTTCCTTCAGTTGCCTGTGCCAGGGCTACGGTAACTCTTTCGAACAAATCCGCGACCCTCGCAGAGAGTTCGACCCTCAGACCGCGAATTGTACCTTTTTCATTCAGAAACTTTAAGCATAAAATAAAAATACAACACATACTTTTTCTAACCTACTATTTAACTCGCTCCCGCTCCATATCAGGTTTTGCACCTAAATGTGCCTCCATTACACGGTCCTTATTGTTAATAATAACATTCAAAGGACGCAAATAAACATGGTGCATACACAAAAAAGGAAAAATCGTGATCCTCCTTAATCGCCTGCGACTGCGGCGACTAAAATGGCGCTCAACGACTTAATTATGTTGGGAATCCGATTGTTCTGAAATATGTGGAGTAGCTAGTAGTTTTTATTGTGACGGAATAAGGTTAAATATTTGTACGGCTGTTGAATAGATAAGTAGTTCAAGTTTAAACTATGAGTAGAGAAGATTATCTGATGATGAGAAGAAGAATCAAGTTGAAGATGAAGGTAGGGTCTTTTGGGGCATTGTCACAGACTACTTTGTATAAAAACAAACAAGGCTAAATTCGCAACCTATTGTATCACCACCCCCCGCTGTTTTAATTCATAATGATGACTTGTCTTGTACATTAGTGTTCAAGAAAAAAATGTCAGAACGGTTTTTAAAATGTATTAAGGAATTTATGGAACATAAAAATTCAAGGTAGCTATTATTAACAACATATTTATATTTAATAGTAATTATTGCATGGTAATAGTATTTAATAAATGAGAATGTATGTTTATTCTAGTTCCTAGAACCTAGTTTAAAAGATCTCGTCTTTACCAAAAAAAAAATATATTTCTAGGAAATAAACTTTTTATTAGATTAATAAATTTTTTATATTGATTTCATACTTACAAAATGCATGTATCAAATCTCGTATTGTAATGAAATGATCGATACAACTACGTCAGATGGTAATTTCCTGTTTTAACTTATTTCTACGCATAGAACTTTTATACATTCAGCCAAGCTGAATACCAAAGCCTACAATTTATGTACGAGTAAGTTTATAATGTTGTTACAATGTTGGCACGTTTTTCATACTTTCCCAGACAAAAATGTTAATAAAATCAAGAAAAACTTAGTTCGCTCATTTTGAATTTGTACAACAAATGTATTATTGATAGGCGTAGGGAGTTTGATAAAAAATATAACACAGCATTTATAGTAAGACATGTTACAATGTTGATTTAACAATATTCCTCTTTTTATTAATTCTTAGTTTGTGCAAAGGCTTAGAGGATTCTAGAATTCAGAATGCTATGAATATTTTATTACAGAAGTAATATTGCGCTTATGAAATGCGTTGGTGGGTAGTTAACCAACTGTGAGCACCAAAGGATTATACCACGTGTTAAAGATCAACTTATGAAATACTTGGTTTTGCCCACGTCTTCACCTGCGTGGATGTCGGAAAAAATCCCACAGGAAGGTTTCACCGGGATCAATGTACCTTATGTGACAAGAATAGGTTAAAAACTATCTGTGTGCCAAACATCAAAATCCGTTTCCTCCAAAGCGGTTTCTGCGCCAATCCGGATGCAAACAAACGGACAAAATATCCAAAAACTACTTTCGCCATTCGCTTATTTCTCACACCTCGTAGCAAATAGTTTTTCAAAAAAATTCAATGTACAGTTTTGACTTAGTATTTTATTTTATGTGTAGATATTTTTAGTATAGAAAATATAAAAAATATTAACAACCTATAAAAAATACGCCTACAATTCTCTAACTCTAGGGATTAGGTAGATAGAAGCAATTCGGGTTTACACTTACCTACTGTAAGCCGATGACAGCTTAGTCATCAAGTCATGAAAAAGGTATAGAGCCGATTAAGCTTATTCTAGAATTCACCGTACAAACATCTAATGAGCTACAAATGCAAAATACTAAACAAAGGAATGACTGACATAATATAATTTTAACAACAAAACCAGTACCAGTACCAGTACCGAATCTTTTTATAATGCAAAGGCTTATTTTTATTTATTTATTTATTTTGGATCTCCAACAAAAGATGTACACAATACATTGACACGTAAACAAAGGGTAACATGAGGTTTTAAGTCGGTGTACTCCTTCACTTATAAGAGACCACAGCATGCACAATAGAGTTTACAACTAAGCTAACAAAGTTAAAATATTAATTAAATGTAAAATTTGGTAACAGTTTATAAATTATTTTAATTAAGAATATATTTAGACCCCATTCGTATTCATATTTCCGGGAATATGGTTTTGTCCAAAAACCCAATAATTTCCTTTAGTAGAATATCGATTCAATACAAATACCATAATGTATGAGCGGTATTAAAGCATCATTTTAGCGGCTCGTATGTACTTCAATCGATAATTCTCCTGAGGCGCAACCGGAGCAAAATATCGCGCAAAAATATAATTTTAATATTGGCAAGTTTTATCGTCGCCAGAAGCAATAGGCAGGGTTTAGTGTACCCCACCTTAATGCTCGCTTATTACTAGCCATTCGGTCTTCTGTCTTTTTCTCGCGAGTGGTGGTTGTACGGCTCTGTCTCTGTCGCACAGGCTTTATTAAATGCTTGGTTTTTGTTAATGTTTTATGGCTAGTATCATTAAATTTCGCCGGTCTTCAAGAGACCACCCTATCTGGTGAGAAAAATACAATGCCGAGATGATTTTAAAATTATAAGTGCGATTTCCAAGCGTGGGACTCCAGGTTTATTTCCTAATCGTAAAAGTGATATAGCCAATCCATCGGTGTAACAAAAAAACAATAAACGATGTCTTTTGTATCGAATAAGTCATAGCCCGCTGGTTTTAACTGTTTTACTGTGCCCAGGAAATAGACTTGACTTGGGGGCCCGCTAGTACACCCCGCGCATACACATAACATCACGCCTTGTTTCCCCGAAGGGATGGGCAGAGGCGTACCTATAATATACCCACATTTAAGTTTAAGTCGCATGTAAATGAAGGCGAGCCTATTGCCATCAACCGGGTACAAATCCAGACTCCGGGCTGCTACTGAAGAAATTCCAGATAGAAAAAGTAAATAACACTTTGCCCGACCTGAGAATCGAACTACGGCCTAGACCTTATGCTCAGCAGTAGCGCTTACAACCACTAGACCAACAAGGCAGTAACCCAAAACCATACAAATGTATTTTTTTATATACGTTCCTTCCTACATTTAGAAAGGAATATACTAAGCAAATATAATTATACATTCGAAGAGTTTTCCACACATCTATTTCCCTAACTTTGTTATATTTGCTCACACAAACCTTTCGTAACATTTTATCCTCGGTTTTATTTATTTGCTGTGACTGTTTGTATTTTGCAAACAAGTAAATACTTTAGCAAGAGTTTATTAACTCAGAAGATCTTTGCACGAAAAGAAAGAAAGAAAAATGTTTATGTTTCTTTAGTTCTTTCTTTAATTTGAATTTTCCTTAAATACATAGTATTGTGATTGATGAAGCAGTAGCAACGTACATGAAGCAGTAACAGCTTCAGCGATCTAGTTGGCGTACATTTTACTCATTTGGCAAGTTCCACAGAACAACCGTTACCAGTGTGAAGATTTATTTCGTGTATTTTTTAATATTATTTTTGCACTCTTCTATATTATGTCATAGACTGATTTTAATCTTAATTTTTTTTTTGTTTCTTAAGGCGCTGTACCTAGTCAAAATAGGCTTCACAAAACAGTTTTTTAGCCAAATGTATACATTTTAGAGCAGCAAAAAAAATAAATGTTAATCTTGATCATATTTGTGGGTGGACCATTGTGTTCAAAACACGTTTTCAGTAAATTTTCTCGATAGAAAAAAATCATAAAATAACCATTAAAATTGAATTTCAAACAATTGTAACTGTATTACATATGAACAAATCGTGATAAAATTAATAACATTGGTGTAATATATAATATTAAGGGGAGCTATTATTTTTATTTATCGATTAAAATAAGATATTTATACGGATTGATTTAGAAATAACTCTAAAGAGTCGAACGAAACATTGCGCCATCGCGGCGTCTTTTTGTTCTCTTTCATTTCTAAGCAAAGCGACAGTGACCACTGAGGCGCGCTGCTAGATGGACCTGTGTCATTTTGTTCCGCTCTCGTGATTGACATTATAAAAAATGGGCAACAAAAAAATATACGGAGTGCAATGAAGAGATCATATTCGAAGCAACAAAAACACATGATGGAAGGTGTAAAGTAAGTACATACCTTTTTGTGCACACATTATTTTGTTTGTATAGTTTTATCTATAGATGCGTAATTTTGACCGCTTTTGTAATAGTACGATTGGTCTAGTGGTCTCGTGCATTGGGAAAATTGTCCGCAACAGCTTCTTATCTCGGGTTCAATTCCCAGAAAAACTTTGTATTGTTGATTATTCTTATTTAAAATAATCATTTTTTTAATGATTATTTAATTGTTATTAATTTTCTTTTTTGAAATTTTCAGTAATTATTATTTTTGTTGTTTTTCTTATTTTTTAAACAATTGCAATTCCTTTTATTTTTCATTATAGTAAAAAGAATCGGTCGGCGAGCAAGCAAATGAACCATCGGAGAAAGCTTTTACATGGTGTTACAGAATATTTTAGTAACTAGTAATGCGAAAAGAGGTCATCATACAACAACTTTTACTATGGCTCAAACACTGAAATCGCGAAACAAAATCAGCTGTCCAAAGAAAAAGGTCATTCACCCGTGACAAAATGACCATAGTTTGTTGATTGGCGCCACAGTAAAAGTTGTTCACAATAATGACTGAAATTATCCCTTTTCGTATTTCTACACTCTTCTGTAAGGCCTTGTAAATATTTGTAAATTATCAACTTTAGTAGGTACCTATGTATAACATAACACAACCACTTCTTTACATAAATTGAAATTGGCAGTATGAGCTTCAAAATGGTAAAGTCTAAAAATGGCTATATTTCTAAATGCCAAATGCAAATTACTCAAAATGCACATTGGTAGTTAGTAGGAAAAATGACAAGACACGATATCAAAATAATCATGTAAGTATAGGGCACGCCACAATTTGTGGCGGTAAGTCCCCTCTTTGAGGAGTGGATAGAGAGGCAGGCGCCACGGCGTCCTCACCTTCCGCTGACGCAGGTTCTCACCGGGCATAGGTGCTTCGGTAGGTTCCTGTTCAGGATAAAGCGGGCGGAAACGCCCGGGTGTTTCCATTGTGAGGATGATCTGGAGGACACGGTGGAGCATACGGTGGAGGTGTGCCCTGCCTGGGCGGAGCACCGCCGTGTCCTCGTGGAGGCGATCGGCGGCGGCGACCTCTCGCGTCCGGCCCTGGTGCGAGCCATGGTACGGAGCGAGTGGGCATGGGAAGCCGTTACCTCCTTCTGCGAAGCAGTAATGCTCGCAAAGGAGGAGGCGTGGCGCGTGAGGGAGTGGCAGTCTCTGCGCCCTCACGTCCCTAGCCACCGCAAGAGGAGACGCCCCGGGCGTCGGGAGTCGATTGCGGACTCCCGGTCACCGTAGGCGCGAGCTTGCGGGCGGCGAGCAATGGGTAGCTCGCCGCCCGGTAAGGACCGAGCTCGGGTCGACGGCGCGTAGTGTTCCACGCGCGCCTCAAAGAGATGTCAGCACCAGTGAAGGGGTCTACTAGGACCGATGCCTGCCGGGGTCACGTGATTTTTCGAAAGAGATACCGTGGCCCTGGCACATGGGCAACTGAAAGAACACGGGTGGGTTTTAGTCAGTAAAAGTCTGACACGCCCTTCCGCTCCACCCAGAGCGGGAGACGTCATATGATGATGTCCCATCCAAAAAAAAAAAAGCCATGTTATTTACGAATTAATTATTATTCGTCTGATGAATCTGTTATATTATTTCTCGATAACCTTTTCTATAAAATATCTATTATTGATTAATTATTAAAAAATAAGAAAATAAAAATATGTACCTACATATTTTAAAAACAAGAACTCGAAAATAAATATAGGTACATATTTCAAAAATAAGAAAATAAAAATATATATGCGACTATTGAGATTCGAACTCGGTTACCGCGGAAGCATGGTATGAAGCCGGACGCTGGCGCGCTAGGCCAATCGTGCATCGTACTTGGGTATTGAAATTACGCGGGAAAAATGGACGTCACGCATCGGTGAGATTTGCGCGGCGCACCCCGCAGTAGGCGGGGCTACTTGACAACCGCTTCATCTGCTTCACCCCCTCAAATACAGAAAATTTGTCTATTCACCGCGCCTTAATATGTTTCTTATGTACCTACTTCAATTTTAATTTTATAGCATTGTGCAAATTTGTATCATAGTTCTTACTATTACGGGGCATGCGGTGCTAACCTATAATAAACTGTAATACTAACCTTAGTTAATAGAAAATAATGTTTAGATTATATGAGTATATACAGTTGTTGGTTGGCCAAAAATAAATAAATAAATATAATGTCATTTTGTAAGCCTTTATGTTACTTTTGATTGAACTTTGAAAGGCTACATATTATTCATTTTTTTCTAAGATACTACTGCTTATTCAACATTGCGACATTGCATTTGGATTGCTGTTTGATTTTCAACTTTTGGCACTAATCTGAGCGTGTAAAACTTTTTAACAAAAAATTAAACCGCCGAAAAACCTGAAAAGCAAAAAATAATAAATCTTAAAATTAAGAGTCGACACTTTGAGTGATCTTTGTTCATTGATTTTTCAGCGCCGACTCAAAATTTTAAGATTTACTATTTTTTGCTTTTCAGTTTTTTCGGCGGTTTAATTTTTTGTTAAAAAGTTTTTATTTTTTTTGTGGATTTAATGTACTTATAGTACTTGGCAAGGTATACCCTATCCAATAAAAAAAGAATTATCAAAATCGGACTACTCTGTATAAAGTTATGCGTGGTTATACATTACAATCAGTGAGTGAACAATCAATCATCCCCTGTTTTCCGACCCTTAGGGTTCGATTTTGTTTTCCAAATGTATATGGGACCACCTTGGGAGTATACCCTTTCCAATAGAAGAAGAATTATCACAATCGGACCACTATGTAAAAAGTTATGCGTGGTAATACATAAAAAAAAAATACGCGTCGAATTGATAGCCTCCTCCGTTTTTTTTCGTCGGTTGAAAATCCAACGGCGCGCTTTTATTTAGGCATTAATGTAGGTGTACAGTTGTACACTAGTTATACATATCTCTTCATTTTGTTTTATTTTTAAATTAATTCATTTCGATTCATTTTAAATATTGTAAACTAAATAAGTAAATAAAAATGTTACCGAAAATAGGCTTTTATACAGGATGTCTGTCATTTATTTTTAAGAATTTGAAAGCTCGTCAAATATTTTTTTCTTATCTATGCTAAGAATTTATGTTTTAATTAGAATAATCATAAATTAGAGAATGCAATAAAAGTTATTTGGTGCAAATACCACAACAAACTAAAAAATACGTCGTTTTAAAGACGATGATTTAGGTACAAAAAGAAATCGTATCTCGATTACAGTGACACTTAGAACTAACGGACTATGGGTGAAAGGCTAAGGCTACATTACACCACGACGCGACCTGAGACACATGAGCGATTAAAACAAATAAATGAATGCTCACGTATATGGCTACACCGTACATCAAATATTACTAGCGATCTTTGATTTCTTTAAGCGATCGGAACAACATTACTGTAAGCACGGCAACGGCTACATCAACATATCAGCGAAATCGAAGCGATTTTTTTAGGAAATTTCTCACTTGCACGACTGGTTCAATAGTGCTACTAAATATGCGTGTGGCTACATTATGCGTATAGTAAACCGCGATGGATGATTGCTAATTCGCTGTGTAGCATGTGTACTGTAGCCACGTCATCGCCGAATATACGCCGGATTTTCGCTTATAATGTAGCCATACCGTGTTTATCTCGTTTCGCTATTCCAGTCGCATCGCAAATCGCTACCTACTGTAGCCTCAGCAAAAGACAGGACATGACCCACCAATCGCCCAAAAAAATATGTCGGTTTATGCGCCAAACACGTTGTATATATGCAATTTAATTTTGCAAGGAAATAAATACGTTGAACCCTAAGAACGTTTCCGATGGTCGCAGGCGCCTGTAACATTATCTTTATAGGTATAAATATACAGGTGTCACTAGTATAGTGAAAATTTACTAACAGTTAACTGGCCATAGTAAAGTTATGCTCAGCGATGTGCCAGGCCGTGCCTGTGCACTAATTAGATCAGCTCTAATCGTCCCGTTAAGGATTAACTGAACCGCAATATAAATTCATAACATGGATTGGTACATATTGGATCTTATATAGGAAATATACGGACAGCTTCCTGAAATGTTTTTAAAAAGCGATTAATTGCGTAGTGAAGAAACACGATTTTCAGCCGAAACCGACACTGTAACCGAATTATCCGTTCCTCATTTAGTTTCAGTCGAAATCAAAGATTATTAAATGAAGAAAAGTTTGCAAAATTGACATTATTTTGTATGACCCGTAGGTTAATTACAAATAATTTAACTAAGGGCTGATTTTGCCAATACCAGATTTCTTTAAAAAAAAATAATATTCCTAACTTAACTAAGGGCCGCGGCAGATATGTTTTTATTAGCTTCTGCGATTTATTAATTTTTCAGATGTTCGATTCGACTCTAAACGCATGCATAATTTTAGTATCAGCAACCAGCGATGTAATCGCTTTTCAGAAGCTAGATATAGCTAGCAACAACGCTTTATTTCTCCTCCAAAGAAAACGTAATTTTCCACGCAAACGGAACGACTAGCCAAAACGCGATGTAGCTTCGAAGTATTCGCTGAAACGTGTGATTATGCCACTGACCGTACGCCAAGCGATGCATGCATTTGCCTTTAACTTGTATCAATCTTCCAGAATACGAAAAATGCAAACGCTAATACTAAAACAAAAATTAATGCTATGAACCACAAATTACTTCTATTTTTAAATAAACATTAATTTTTTTAGGTCTTGAGCAAAAACAGACAGCGTAGTCTTAGTAGTGAGGTCCCTCATTACTAAGACTATACTATCTGTCAGTCATTCGTATTTTATCAAAACCGACAGTTCAATCAGTTTCGATCCGGCAGAAGATTCTGCCAAGTGCCACTCTATTGGCCGGAACCCAAACTGCGGCCGAAACCTGATGTTTTGGCCGAAACCGAACCTTGGGTGGGACACTAATTTAGAACCTCAACGAGTTTTATGAACTACTTTTGCTGTTCCACCTTTGGAACAACCCACATGGGAGAAGAAATATGACTTCCTAAAACCCCTCATTCATAGTTACCAAAATAATATCGAAGCAACATAATTTTGTATTGTTTCCAAAACATATTGGTGTAACAATGTTGAGAAACTTTCTTCCTAAATTACAATTCCGCCGATGTCCTTTATTTTGTTCAATCTTCCATCTCTCCAATTGTTAAATTTCAAATAAATAACCCTTTCATCCTAAACTAGGAAGCCATCATACAATTACAATGTTGAGCCACAGCACCAATAAGGCAGTGAGACAACGGGCTACCGTGCCACATGCTAGTAAATTAACCAGAATGGTACCAGTTGACCCACGGGTCGCTTTCCTACAAACGGACCGCTTGACTAATGTCCGCGTAGTCTGCGTCATTGCGGACGTGTATCTGTGTAGGATGGGCTGAAGAGTAGACTACTATAACAGCTATTTACAAACGAAATATATTGAGATGGGGTCTACAAATTATTCAAACGCAACTCGTAATTCATGATTTTAGTGTTGGCTCGGGGACCTATTGAGAAGTACTTGTTTTTTCTTGATAGAAAACTAAATACTTATATTTAGATATTGGTGTCATTTTGAAGGGTATATTATGTACTATTATAATAAAAATAATTTTGCCTAGTAACTATTATACTTTTCTTGTAAAACACGAAATAATAAATAAATACGATATTTTTTTGAAATCCCCTACTTTATTTTCTAATTAGAATTCAATATCTTATTAGCTTTTTGTTTGATTAATTTAGTTTTTTTCAATTAGAATTCAATATCTTATTAGCTTTCCGTGAGTATTTCTTATTAGAATATAGCTATAGTAGTTTTTCAGTCGTAATCGTTTTTGTGCAGAAAATTTCGCAATGTCGTAAAAAAGAAAGTGAAATTTGATGCCCGGACAGTTGGGGAGATAATCGCCGCGCGGGTTGGACAGTTGAACGCATACAACAATAATTAGTTCACAGCAATCGGTTATTCTAAAATACTATATTATGGGGGTTTGGAGCAATGGTATCGGCCGTGACTACGAGTCTTTGACTCGTAGGTTCGAAGCCAGACAGGTACTTCACTTTGTGTAAATAATTTCATCACCACTGCTCTCAAAACGGTGAAGGAAAACTTCGTGAGGAAACGGGCATGTCCTAGAACCAATAATTCGAAGACATGTGACATCTACCAACCCGCACTAGGCCCGCGTCGTGGATTACTGTCAGTATCCCAGCAGTGGGCAAATTATAAGCTGATTTTACTTTAGGTAGTTGATGGGTTTGCAACGCGAAACTCCTTATTAGCGAACCTTTTAATGACAAACCTTGTCTTTTACAGAAGTAAAGAAATATTAAACTATCCTTAGCTGAACACAGGCTATTTTATAGCTACCATTAGCACTATGATTAGTCTTAGGAGATTCTGCTCAACAAATTATTCTATGAGTGGTATTGCAGTTTTATGATATTCATTGACAATGGAACAGAAAACCAAATCCCGTTATTAAAAACAATTGAAATCTAGTCGCAATTTCATTTCAGCAACAATCAATCAAATCAAATCAAATTTGATTTGATTGATTGTTGCTGAAATGAAATAATCTAATCAATTTTGGATTAATAGATCCATAGGTGTTAGTAATAACAAACTTAGCCTTATATTAGTAGTTAAAATTTATTAAATTAATTTAAGCATGCGCTGACTGAGCGCCCTTTGCATGAACACTCATCCACTGCTTCAACAGTGGAGAATCCCACCTGTTCGCCAACGTGTCCAGGATGCCGTTTGCGGTGCCCCGCACGCGTCTCAGCAGCGAAGCGCTTCGCTTACGAATGATAGACAGATTAGTCTTGTTATCTTAATTGGCCCTCTGTGCAATATGCAGTTGCTTTTCCCGTCATAATAAATTAGACCAAGAGCTGGTCTATGATATGACTGAAACCACACGATTTAGATTGTTAACAAGTTAAACAAAGTTGCTTACAATACTGATTGTTAGAATTAGACAACACCTTTGGCAGTAACATGGAACCTTAGTTTGTAAATTACCAGAACTGGTGCATGTAGCACTGGTGACAAGTTGACAGTCATTCGCCTATTTAACAAGCATGTTTATAAAACTTGTGGAAGGTTGTTATCTAGGTCCTGAGTACGACAACAGATTTACCTCCATGTTTTAGGGTATGGACTTTAGCAAGTAGCATTAGAGCGGGGCCTTATATCTATTTGTATTTTCTGTTCCGTATGGTGCCGGACGTAATGAATAGCTCCGTGTCATTACTTCCCGTGGGTGTCGTAAAAGGCGACTAAGGGACTTACTAGGGAATGGGCAGCAGCGTTCTCTATGCATTCTATCATCATAATATGATCGCCAACTCGTCTGCCAGGCGGCATGGAAATCATTCGAGAAAAAATCCGACTCGACTGGGCAGCGTCCGGAAAGCTACGCAATATCTTCTCGTCTCACAAACCACAGTGTCTCAAGGCGAAAGTCTTTGATCAGTACGTGTCGTCAGTGACGATCTTTGGCACTTAAATGTGGTCGCTCACGATATGCCTTACTAAATGACCCTATGATTAAAAAGTCACCCAAAGGGCAAGGGAGGTATCTATGCTTGTCCAGTTGTCCTATGTCCAGCAGTGGGCATCTTTCAGCTGAAACGATGATGATGAATGATGACGCACAGGCATTTATTCCGTAGATATAATCATATGGTTAGCAAAATAATAATAATTTGGTTATTTTTTAAATCACATGTAACAAAATAATTCATTTATTTTATTCTGTTCTATTCGGGAAACAGTAAAAAACAAATAATATAAAACTATTTGCGCCTGTGTGATAAAAACATTTATTTGCCAGAGTCTGAATTAACCCGCTGCCTTACAGCGGGTTAACAGAACTCTTTACAGCTCCCTGAAATCTTATTTGGTTGGTAAAGTAAATATCAAAGAGACGACCAAACAAGATTCGGTGGACGCCCGAACGGTAGTGTAATTTCATCTCCAGGGTTTTGAGGCGTTATTTGAAAATTGTACCCGAATAGAATTTCCTATCGCGACGTATATACGTATTGCATGAGTTCAAGTTTTCCATTGGACCGCAACTAAAATAATCTTATCTGCGTTTTGATTCCAGAAATTTAACCTGCCATATTCGACTCTATCCCAACCATCGTATTTGTTGTTTTTAGTCCACATGCAGCGAAATAACATAAAATTATAATCTTTACTTATCTCAAAATTTATCATAATACCTTACGTCATAATACCTTCTTATAGGCTAGTAACTAAGACAAAACTATACCTGGCGATAAAAATCTACCATAAAATTGAAATGTCCACTTTATGTGCAAACTTGGGTCATAGAACATAGTACAGTAAAAGACAGGTTAAGAGACCAGTGATCAAACTTAAATAATAAAAACTTTTTCTTTAAGACTATTTTAAAATGAGCGATGACGTAAAGCGATTTCATTCTAAAATATCAATAGCTTAATTAAACTTTATTGGGTCATTTTAAATGTGTTTCGATTTTTCTGACCCCTACAATATACTGGAAGCATCTGCGGTGACCCAACGAAGGTCAGGGCCTTAACCCTTTTCAGGTCAGCACAGGTGCTAGCCACTTAATCAACGTAAAAATAATGATTGCGTGGCCACAAATTGTGTCCGGCAGTGTATCAACGAGTTCCTTCACCTATCCAGTTCCGTAAAAGCAATAGAGTGGACATTTTTATACGTCCGCTCTGTGATTTATAACTTGTTTTTAGGGTTCCGAGGTTTAGAGAACCGAAATTGCTTACATTTTAATATATTATTTCTCTCTAGATGACGTAATACGTAATACGTGGTCACTGATTCCTAGTCTAGGACCTACCTAGGATAGAAATGCAGTGACAAAGTTATTGCCAGAAAACCTATTTGTCATTTTAGGTTTAATAAATTTAAATGGGATGAATCATATAGACCCGATGATTGCTAGAACTGCGCATTGCGGACAGTAAAAGTTAAGAAAGGTATTTATTTGAAATCTACCTGATTTAATATCTAGAATCTTCGCCGACGCAAGCCTAGGAAACGCAGGTGTGACAATCTGGACTCGTGCTTGCCAGTTTGGTCAGAGATGGCAAAAAAAGATGGGAAAACAAAGAAAACTGGAAACAAATGGGGGACGTTTTCGCCCAACAGTCGATCATTATCATCATCATCAGATCAGCATCCTATAATGTTTCCACTGCTAACAGACCACAGTCGGTCAATGAGGGTTAATGTATACTAACATTATAAAGCTGAAGAGTTTGTTTGTTTGTATGTTTGTTTGTTTGGCTGAACGCGCTAATCTCAGGAATGACTGGTCCGAATTGAAAAAATATTTTTGTGTTGAGTAGCTCATTTATTGAGGAAGCCTATATAGCATCAGGCTACAGTCAAAAAGAGCAGAGCAGCAGTGAAAAATGGACGAAAACTGGCAGGCAATTCGATGCGACGGGAAGGGTCAGGGAGTAAAAATTTGACGCGGTCGAAGTCGCGGGCAGAAGCTAATTTTAAATAAGCAAAGATTTTCCTAAGGCTGATAAAACTGAGACAAATAATTGAAAGCAATAAATAATAAAAAGAAAACGGATCTGAAGTGTCTCTATACATTAGACAAAACACTTACAATATCATGTACATCGAGTAACTGAACTAGAAAATTGACGGTGACAACTGACATTTTCGATAAGTCCTTCGCAAATTGGCAGTGATTATTTTACGACAAGCTGTATTAGTGACACCGGAACCTGTTCACTGTTCCATGAATATTACTGGTTTAATGCTAATAACTTATGATCGTGTAATTAAGTTAACTTCATAATATGCATTCACTTTTTCGCTTAATTAAATTTCATCATCATTACAGCCAAAAGAATATTGGCGATCACAGTATGGCGGTAAAATGCATGGAGAACGCTGCTGCCCATTCTCTAGTAGGTCCCTTAGTGCCTCTTACGACACCCACGGGAGGAAATGGGAAATCCATTAATCTATTCAATCGATATTGCGCACAATCTTTCCGAATTTTTGACACACAATGATAAAAAAAACATTATAAAATAAAAAACTTTTTTACAAAAAAAAACAACCGACTTCCTTAAAAACACTACAAAGTGAAAAATAACTTTAATTTCGGCAGTCGGTGTCTTAGGATTTGTATTTAAGGTTTTTGCCACCGACTTCCGAAATTAAAGTTATTTTTCACTTTGTAGTGTTTTTAAGGAAGTCGGTTGTTTTTTTTTGTAAAAAAGTTTTTATTTTTAAATTTTTAGTTTTGGCACTAATTCCAAACAAACAATGCATATTAATGCGATAGCAGAAATCGCGGTTGATTTCCCGTCATTTTTTAAAGAGTTCCGGTGTCTGTCTCCGGAACTCATCATCAGATCTACATGAAATTTATATGGGACCATTTCGAAATAAACTCCTTTCGAACAAAAAAAGAATTTTGCAAATCCGTTTATATATGACGGAGTTATGGCCGAACATACATAAAAAAATAAAAAAAAATATAAACATCTGAATTGATAACCTCCTCCTTTTTGAAGTCGGTTAAAAATAAAAATGTTCTTTTTTATGTGACAGATTTATACTTACATTTAGGGCTGCCAACCGTAGTCTAAGACCGTAGGTGCTTGTGGCTAAGTCATAACAACCGCACGGTTTGATCGTTCAGGTTAAGCTACGCTTGCCGCGGTTGGGTGACCACCTTTACATACTAAACCCTTCCGTGCCTCAGAAAGCACGTTAAGCCGTTGGTCCCGGCTGTCTTTCGTAGATCTTAGACAGTCGATACGGGTCGTCAGAAGCCCAAGAGTCTAACAACCAGTCTTACCAAAGGGGTATCGTATTACCCAGTAACTGGGTTGTGGAAGTCAGATAGGCAGTCGCTCCATGTAAAATACTGGTACTCAGCTGCATCTGGTTAGACTGGAAGCCAACCCAGCATAGTTGGGAAAAAGGTTAGGCAGATGATGAACCGTAGTCTGAGACTGTACTTCTTCTATTTCGAATAGGCATACTTTATATTCAACAAAAGCACACACAGGAGGGAATGAGATGATGCTATTATTTACGTCCGACCACACGGAACATTTAATTTTCACTTGACCATTTTACGGATTGTTAGTAGGTACCTAACTAAATAACAATTCCAATAAACGGCAATCCGTAGAAAGGCTTTTAAAACATGTAAGTATCTGATACTTGTCACCATGTCCGCAATTAAAAGTAGTAAATGTCAAACATTCAGTCATTTAAAACATTATTAAACGTTAACGGAACCCAGTTGATTGTCCCGCCTCGCTCTTGGCGGTCGTTAAAATTCGCGTTTTCTGGTTGACACGGTCACCAATCCCACGGTACAAGTACCAGGAAACTGTTTGCTGTTTTACTTGGCTTACTGTTTAATTTTGCTTTATTTACACACGTTTTCTTATTCAGTAGAAATACAGTAAAACCACTGTTAAAGTGACACTATAGTTACGAAGTTTGTGAGAACAAAACAAAAGAAAAATGCGTATACTTTTTTCATATGAAAGACTTCTAAAAATATACTACAAAGTGAAAAATAAGTTTAATTTCTGAAGTCGGGGTCTTTGCATCTGTATTGCAGTTTTTTATCGACTTATAGTTATTTTGCATTTTATAGTGTTCTTTTGACGTCGGCTGTTTTTTTTTCTCTTGGAAAAAAGTATTTATTTTCCTCTTTTTAACTATGATAAAGTTTTGCGTATGAATGTCGATGGCTGTAAGAGTAGAGGGAGACCAAACAAGCGATGGATGGACTGTGTGAATTATGATATGGATAGAAAAGGGTGTGACTACTGAGACGACGACTAATAGAGAAGTGTGGAAGAAAATGACATGTTGTGCCGACCACAAATAAATTGGGATAACGGCATAAAAGATGGTGACTTTTTAGTTATGATATCTACTGTGCACTAATTCGTACACTACTACTAGCCAGGTTAATAGCAGTAACATAAAGTATTAGAACATCAACACCTAAAAAAGTGGATTAAATACGTATTATCGAAGCTAACGCAAAAACTACCCATGCAAAGTCGTCGTCGTCGTCGTTGTCGTCGTCGTTGTCGTCGTCGTTGTCGTCGTCGTCATCGTCGTTGTCGTCGTCGGTGTCGTTGTCGTTGTTTTAAAAAAACTAAAACGAATAAATCCGCTGTGTTTCTACATACAATTTGATTCAGTAATAGACCCACAATTACCGGAGATATTGCGGATATACAAACAAAAACAAATGGTTTGAACAGTAGTAGGCCTATCAAATCGCAGATTTGGAGCGCGGCGGTGCAAGGAAACGACCCATAAAGCTCAAAAAAAGAGGCACTCAACTCACTCTCTAACTCCACAACTAAATATCAGAAACTTATGGATCCTGATATCTAACAGAAAATGATATTTTTTAATAAAAAAAAATCGTTTAAGTTAATAACCGCTTTGGTCAGGTTTTTTTGTTTGGGATGGAAAATCATCAAATGACTTCTCCCGAACTGGGCGGAGCGGAAAGGGCATGTCAGACTTTTACTGACTAAAATCCACCCGTGTTCCTTCAGTTGCCCATATGCCAGGGCCACGGTAACTCTTTCGAACGAATCTCGCAACCCTGGCAGGCATCGGTCCTAGCAGACCCCTTCAGTATTGCTGACATCTCTTTGAGGCGCGCGTGGAACACTACGCGCCGTCGACCCGAGGCTGGTCCTTACCGGGCGGCGAGCTACCCATTGCTCGCCGCCCGCAAGCTCACGCCTACGGTGGCCGGGAGTCCGCTTTCGACAGTCAGGTTGCCCTAGCTATTTTACTGCGACCAAATTTGAGAAAACGCCAGAAGGTAAAAAAGAGGGATGTTTAAAAACCGTGAACAATTAGATGCTGAGAACATAGTGACTAGGGATTGCAAAATCCGGATTATTTTCAAATCCGGATTTACAAAGTATAATCGCACACAAATCCGGACTACCCGGATTTTCGAAGTTTTTTAATTTGGTTTAAAAAAAAATAAGTATATGTGTAAACTATACAAAGACACTCAAGGGAGTGTGCACATTTCGACGTTATAGAGAGTTGTCGTTAAATGGAGAGAAGAAAATACTGTATTACAAAAATTAAAAAAAAACAGAGCCATCCTTCTGAAGCTTTGAAAGAAAGTAAACCAAGTTCCTCAGCAAACTTCTCCGCCTTAGCTTTCACGATCGGCCCCGACACAGGCATATTATGCTGGCGCTGTCGGTGAAACCATGATAGTATAGCTTGATCTAAATCTTCGTATTTAGGTTTCTTATTTGGAAGATTTTCCATCCTTTCCATCTTTTCCATATGGTGGACACGGTAGAGCGACTAAATCCAAAGCGTCCGCCAACATCACTTATCTTCTCTCCCGCCTCTATTGCGCGTATCAGTAAAACTTTTTCGTCAATACACACTGATTTTCTCTTACTTGCCATATTTACAGTTAGAAAGTTTGTGAGCAACTTGGAATATGATAATGTATAGAAAATAATCCATGACTCCTAGTTACAACACACGTGCAAGCAATTCCAATTTGTAAACAAAAGAACGGATTTCTTAGAAAGTTCGGTATGTATGATGCCGAAACTAAACAGGGCCTGCATCACATTCTGGCAATGCAGGAAAATGATAGGTAAGAAGTGGGGCCCATCCCCCAAAATCATACTTTGGCTGTACACCGCAGTGATCCGACCCATGATCACCTACGGGGCCGTGGTCTGGTGGCCCCGCACCAAGCTTATTACAGCCTGCAACAAACTGCAACGCATGCATAAACTAGCCTGCATGGCGGTCACGGGTTGCATGAGGACTACTCCAACTGCAGCCATGGACGCTATGCTGGAACTACCACCGCTCCACCTGTTCATACAGCAGGAAGCCACGATGGCGGCAGCGCGTCTGGATGCAACTAACCTTTGAAGAAAGAGACACACAGCACATCGCGCTGCTTAAGGAACTCAACAATAAGTTCCCCATCACTAAGGCTATAAATGACTGGGTACCCAAACAGTTCTTTTTTGATAAAAAATACAGAATCGAGCTTCACGAAGATCGCCGATGTGAAGGTTTGCGCCCCACTGAGCTGCGCATCTTCACAGAGGGATCAAAAACAGACATTGGCACAGGTGCTGGAGTCTTCTCACAGGTTTCAACATACATATAGCCATACCGTTGGGAGTCCACAACACAGTGTTCCAGGCTGAATGCATTGGGATCACTTTTGCTGCTTCAGCCATCATGGCCAGGGCAGTTAAAGACCACTCGATCCGCATACTCTCAGAGAGTATGGCTGTTTTGCAAGCGCTGGACAGCCACTCGATTGAACTCTGGGCTAATATACGAGTGCCACCAGCGACTAAACCAGGCGGGTAGCCTCAATAATATAACCATTCAATGGATAAAAGGACACAGCGGTTCGCTAAGTAACGATGCCGCCGATAAACTAGCCAGAGGGGGGTTGAGCGTGACACCGGTGGGACCAGAACTCATCGCGCCACTTTGGGTTCCTACGCGCTCTGGTAAGAAAACGTACCAGGGATCTACACTGTGAGCTATGGGTGGACCAAAGTGAGTGCAGGCAGGCCAAGGAAGCACTTCCTACAATCGATGCCCGCCTCACAAAACAGGTCCTCCGGTTAGACAAACGACAGCTGCGTATGGTTATAGCAGCAATAACTGGCCATGGGTCGTTTAATAAACATCTATTTGTCATAGGAGTTACAGACAGTCCGCTGTGCAGGGCCTGCATTGAGGATGACGAGACAGCAGCGCACGTGCTTCTAAACTGCCCGGCGATCGCCACATACAGGGCCAAGTACTTCGGTAACCCAGGTACCCTACGTGAGATAGTCAGCAACATCAAGGCGTTGCTGGCCTTTCTCGAGGACCTGGGGTGGATCGAATAACCGATTCCCACCCGTACGCAAAATACGCGCTCAAACGTGGAGTTGCGGACACCAGCCCGTTCTACCTATTACCTATGTATGATGCCGACAGTCGAGCTTATTACGGGCTAGGATAATAAAGCGACAAAAGAAACGTACACAGCTGCGCAGTTTTTACTAATTTTGGCAACTTATAAAGTACTTTTTATTATTTAATTGTTGTCGTTACTGAAAGTGGGTGTAATGCTATACAGAGTGTAGCATTGTATGGAAGACAAGCTAAACCAATTACAGTGCAGTGATTTCGACGCTTTAGTGAGTTTGTAGTTAATCGAGTGACGTTACATGGAGTTTACACTGTTTTTAGATTTGTCACGTAGTCTACGTTGAAATATAATTAAGTTGGTAGTTGAAGACACATTCTCTATTTTATAGATTTACAAAGAAACGCTTTATTGAAATTCGAAAAAACCGAATTTTAATATTAAAATTCGAATTTATATGAGGATGGAAAATCCGGATTTTTCAGTTATTTTAGAATTTCGAAGTATCCGGACTGCAATCTCTAATAGTGACCTTATTGATGATGTTCTTCAGAAGGGTCAGGTGCGTAGTACTGGTGACCCCTTGCGTGTATGACCAGATGTATGTACTTAAACGAGGCAAAAAGCGTATGTAAGGGTCGTAGCAGGTGGCGTTCTGTAGTTTCTGCCTACCCTCATGGGACATAGGCGTGGATTTATATATGTGACCTCTGAGTTTGTTTCGCTCTTTCTTCTCAGAGTAGTCAGATAGGAAACACCGACCTCGTCTAGTTTTAAAAATATGATTGACGTGTAAAAATATTTGTAAAAACCTACTCACATAAATAAAATAATTTATCAGTCATTGGAACAAAACAATATACATAAAATTCTATCTTATTTAACTTACAGAATCTCTTGAAACACAAACACTCGCAATGCACGTAGCCGTTTACAAGCTCTATAGTTATTTATATTTCCCCCATTTACCGCAATGAAGTAATTATATACTCCGGCAATAATTTTCAGGCCCCCATTAAGTTATGATAGGGCTATATTCGAACACCATTACATAATATAATAAATCTCAAACGGAATCTTGTATGAGTCTTGTATGATAAATTAACGACGAATGCATGCCTTGCCCAGCTTGGATTAGCATGGCAAACGACATGGGATCTATAGAAAGATTTTATAAGTACTTGAATATATAATTTTATATACCGACTTATCGTTGTATAAGTACGTAAACTAAATTCTTGTGTGACTGAAATAAATGGTTGAATATTAGTCTGCAGTGTTTCTAGTAGTGTGCCAGATATCCGTATCCGTACCCGCGGATATCCGGCGGAGAAGAAAGATCCGCATCCATTACTTTTTTGGCGGATCTTTCACGGATCTTTTACCTTATTATACCTGGATGAAAAGAATTTCATCTAGGTATAATAAGAAACATAGAGGTGATTAGGTAGCAATGAGAAACTATTAAATTCCTTTCATATTATTTTTTTAAGTCAAATATTTAGTGACTAAATATACAAAACAAAAGAAATACCCGCGCTATGCAAGTCGCAACATGAACTACCAATCAAAGCGTCAAGTGGCGTCAACTATCGTTATAAAATCAAGCGCATCGACACCATATCCGTACCTGCGGATATTTACAACAAATATCCATATTTGAATCCGTATCCGCGGTTATACATTTTTAACGAATTTAATTTAGAGACAGACCCTAGTTTACATCAAGCTCAAAGCATTTATTTCAATCAAACCATTTACAGGCACTTTTGAACTGTCAACTTTTCTCTCACTCACTTTTCAATGAGTCGGTCAGTCAGTCAAATGAAGCTAGTTGCCCGTACCAATGATTAAAGTTGAATTTATAATTAAATTAGCTTTTGCCCGCGACTCCGTCCGCGTCAAATATCTTGCTCCTCGGACCCACCCCGTCACATGGAATCATTTGCCCGCGCTCCCAAAGATCCAAGCGTGATTTTATATAGCTTATAGCCTTCCTCAATAAATGGGCTATCCAGCACTAAAATTATTTTTCAATTCGAACTAGTCGTTTCTGAGATTAGCGCGTTCAACCAAACAAACTCTTCAGCTTTATAATTTAAAAGTGTAAATTATAAGATATGAGACGCGATGATGTAAAAAGACGCGTTAGAAGCGTCCAGAGTACAGTAACTAGAAAATAAAAACTACCTAAAGCATATACGAGTATTATACCGAGTCAAGCATATAACACTTTTACGACAAATTGAAACTAAGGCCTATTCCTGCAATTCTCTTTTCTGTCTAATCAGTCTGGATTTGTGACCAGTTAATGGGCAATACAGTCAAGTAGCCCCGCTTACATAGGAGTTGTGACTTAGTGACATAACTAGTGAAATTGAGGTACCAATATTATAAACCTTGACTTGGCATGAGGTCCTAGGTGCGATTCCCTTGTCGGACAAAGTGTTTTCTATTATGGAAACAGGGAACTTAAACATAACTGGCGTAATGTGGATAATATTGTACTATAGGTATATCATTTCCAAATTATGCCGTGAAACACAATGGTGCCGATTCCCTTATTCACAAACTAAACTAAATTTAAGTTCAGTGCATCTTTTTCTTTCTATTTCATTAAGGAAAGGACAGAAGATAAATTTTTGTTTAGTCCTGTCAAATTAATCAGCGCTTGACGTAATTTTAGTAGGCAAGTTTTTAATCACGTCTAAACTTGTATGGAGTAGTGACAGGCGCTGATTAATTTGACAGGACTAAACTAAATTTTTTCTTTTGTCCTCTTCTTAATGAAATACAAAGAAAAAGATGCACTGAACTTAAATTTAGTTTAGTTTGTGAACAAGGGAATCGGTACCAATGTCCTGCAACCCTAAAAATATGCCTACGTAAGAAAGCCAAAACTCATAAAAACGGCGTCATACAAAAACATACTCGATCCTGTGCTATACGTAGGAGATATTGTAAGACTTCCTACATACACCAAGCTGTATGTCAATTAGTGCAATAATAATTTCCTGCCATAGAAAGTAATAAAGTTAGCTATTATCAAGATGGGAACCGGGTAATATAGTCGGTACACTTTCTCTGTGTATCTTGCTATATTTATTCCATGTGGATTTT
The DNA here is from genome assembly GCA_932294355.1 of Aporophyla lueneburgensis. Taxonomy (NCBI): domain Eukaryota; kingdom Metazoa; phylum Arthropoda; class Insecta; order Lepidoptera; family Noctuidae; genus Aporophyla; species Aporophyla lueneburgensis. Next base: position 5,841,867 of record OW028758.1, on the reverse strand, counting down.
TAACCATACTAGGTACTTTAGCATCATAGCTTATGATCAGAAGCTGAATAATCGGACGCATATTTATGAAACAATATTTTCGCTATGAAAGTGTAGAAGCGGGCTCTTATTTTATGTCCCTTGCTGCCCTCTACCAGCGATACCCAGGTGCCTTTAGCGTGAAGTCGCTCTAGATTTAAGTTTTTTAAGCCCTGGCTGGAGGCCTTAATTTGTTAAGGTAGCCACGGGCAAGAACGCTTAAGCAGCCAACAACCTCATAGGTCGACCAGCGAGATGTCACTACAAAAAAAAACATTGGTATATTTGACATTCAGCTGTCTGTGCGAACAAAAACTAGCTTTTCCTGAGAATGACAACTAACTATATGCCGCGGCCCCAAAGTGTATGGTCATGTGAAACTGCTGATCGTAAACCATAGACCATGAATATTTTACACAGACTCGCAAATATTATAGGTACGCTGTTTATAAGTAGACAGAGTTTGTTGGTCGTTGTAGAGTTTAGATTTGTTGCCTGGTTGATGGCCATATGCTCGATCTCCATTATAAGCGACAACCAGGGTGAAACCAGGCGTGATGTAATGATAATGACAGCTTTTTTTTGTAAATTCTTTACTAAATTAGGGACTTTTATTAACCAACTATTTGTTACAATTTCTTTTATTGAAAAGAGTGTCCATGGAGTTCCTTGCCCGTTCTTCTCCATCGGTACCTACGCTTTGGAATGGGCAACTGTGCTTAGACTTTTAATCCTATTCAGTATTGACAGTTCGAAGAAAAGTAATGATACCATACTAAAACGAATAGTGTTGAGGTAGTGAACGATGTTGCGTAAAGAACGAATGTCAAAATGGTTTAATTTAAATAAAACTTTAAAAATTCTGTTTTAAGATGTGGAATATAAGAACAATTAATAGTTTTTAGTAACAGTTATTTCCTTTTTATATTTTTTTCTAATGGAAACAAAATTGAATATAAAAATCATGTAATTTTACTTATTTTTTACTTTAGTCATTTTATTACCCCTGGCAACCATAGACGATGCATATATCTTAGTATATATCGTGTTTTAAAACAGTTTATTAAATTTAAAATAAACATTTGCATGTAAGTACATATTAGTTCATTCAATTTCAATAATTCTTACACTACCTCACTATCTTTCATGTTTAACTGTCAAGTTACTGAAAAGGATTGAAAGTCCAACCTCAGCTTGATTTTTCTGACTCACCGCCACTTGACAATTAAAAAGTGCCTGTAATTGGTTTATTTGGAAAAAACGTTTTGAGTTCGAGTTTATTACCGTAATACGTATGTCAGTCCTATTGTACCCTAAAAACACACTGCTTTCGATTACATTTGAGTCATGAACCTAAACCGGAATTTGATGAGAGCTTGTTGGAATAACTACCACCAATGTTCTAAGCATTTTCTTCAAAAATTAATGACTGAAATCAGCTACACTCATCTAAAGAAATCGTTACTTTTCCTACTGAGAAGAAAACTTCGACTCTAAAAAATCTTTTACTGGAGGTAAAGAAACTTTAAGTCAGTGCGAATGAAGTTTGAAGTTTCTATTTGAACGTGAGTTTGAATACAGATTGACTTGCCTGATTTCGGTTTCAGATGCAGAATAGATTATTCAGAAAATGGAAAACTCGAGAGAACTTTTACGACTGTGGTAACCCCCAGCGAAAACAGAGGAATGTTATAAGTTTAACGTGTGGTTTGTATGTCTGTCTGTGGCATCGTAGCTCCCAAACGGGTGACCGATTTTGATACCTTTTAGGATTCCTTACCAAAATAATAAAAAGGAACCCTTATGGTGCGTCTCACTTTGTCTGTCATAGCTGGATATCTCGAAAACGACTAATTTGGAATCGTTTTAGAAGTTGTTTGCCCATCTATTTTGCAAATAAGAAAAAAGTAATAAGATGTATTTTTTTGCAACAGAGCTAATCGGTGGTCTAAAAAATTCGAAGTTTTATTTATTTATTTATTTTAATTACATTTATAACACCATAACAGCTTACCAAGGTGATGTTATAAGCAAGACAAACAAACAAGTGGGGCTACTAGAGTATATGGGTGTGTTTATCTATACTATATCTATATACCTACTTATAATAAAACTGTAGAGAGGTCAATTCTGTACATTGAAAATACATTCAAAATTAATACTGGAGGATGAATGGTGATCGATACTGATGCCAAAAATGCAATTAGTAAATTTTTTGTCTGTCTGTCTGTCTGTCCGTATGTCTGTATGTGCACGCTTGGGTCAAAAACTACTGAAGGGATTTTAACCAAACTAGGTATGATTGTAGTCTATATTCCTGGGCAGGTTATAGGCTATATAACATAACGCTAAGATACATAGGAACCGAGCAGTGACGATAAATTTGAAGCCAGTCGGATGAAAATGCGCTTTCGAGCCCTTATCCTCGCAAAATTAACCTGGATTAACACATAGGCTACATTTTATCCCGGTAATACGTTCACGCGAGATATTTTCCGACTTCCATGCGGGTGAAGCCGCTGGCAGAAGCTAGTATATAATAATATTATAAAGCTGAAGAGTTTGTTTGTTTGTTTGTTTGTTTGATTGAACGCGCTAATCTCAGGCACTACTGGTCCGAATTAATAAATTCTTTTTGTGTTAGGTAGCCTATTTATCGAGGGAGGCTATAGGCTATATAACATCACGCTACAAATAAGAGGAGCGGAGCAGTAATGAAAAATGTTGCAAAAACGGGGAAAATGTATTCCTTTTGAGAGTTTCCGTTGCGTGCGCTGCGTAAACGGTTAAAGTAACGCAAAAATCATGTATGACGGAAATGTTCCTTTTAAAAAGTCCTAAAAAAAAGTCCGCGAGAGCATATGTCTATCTTTTAAGGTTGACTCACTATAACTCAAAAGGTGCGAGCAGCAACGAAAAATGGACGAAAACTAGCAGGCAAATCGATGCGACGGGAAGGGTCAGGGGAGCAAAAAATTGACGCGGACGAAGTCGCGGGCAGAAGCTAGTCTATCATATTTATAAAAGAGCGCTAGTTTAGGACATAATTTACACCAAAACTCTTTGCATCAAAACATGACTATGTTTGCATAAATTGCAAATGGAATTTAGCTGGACTGTACAACTTCATATCCTATTCTATTGAGACTAAATATTTTACTGCTTGTAAGTGTGTTTGAGGTTAACCGTTTCATGTGTTGGTTAACAGGCAAGTTTTCAACTATGTATATGAAAATGTATTTGGAAAGCCGTTTATACGAAAGCTATTCACTTACTGGTCCAAGAAAATCTATAGGTACCTACTACGAGGTAATTGCGAAAAATACTAACAGTAAAAAGAATTTAATTTTGACAGTCTAAAACATACATTGCGTTATTTACGTTGCTAAGCAGACACATGTCACGAACATATGAGGCAAAGGTTAAAGCAATAATATCCTTCAAAATAATTCATAAACTGGTGGGACATGAAGTTGAAATCTTGAAATGTGTTACTAATTCACGTAAGAATGTAACCTGAACAGGAGTCGTCTATACTTTTATCAAGTATAGCTTCTGCTCGCGACTTCGTCCGCGTCAAATTTTTGCTATCCTGACCCTTCCCGTCGCATCAAATTGCTTGCCAGCTTTATCCATTTTTCGTTAGTGTTCCGTTCCTTTTGATCGTAGCGTGATGTTATATTAGCCTATAACCTTCCTCAATAAATACGCTACCCAACACAAAAATATTTTTCAATTTAGACCAGTAGTTTTTGAGATTACCGCGTTCAATCAAACAAAAAAACACACAAACTCTTCAGCTTTATAATATTAGTATAGATTATTAGAACAGACATACCATACATGCCATATTGTGTCGTGTATAGCAAAAGTTAATTTCTTCCTAAAGTCGAATCCACCGAAGAACAGACAAATGTGCTACAAATTCGCTTTAGATGATTGCGTATACATACATGTATCCTGAACGGGTTTGGTTTACACTTCATAAAACATTTTTGAACCAGAATAAACGTTGTGCCGAATTCGTACCTTGAAACAAACCCTTCGGTGCTGTCTCCAGGAGCTTTAATAACGTGAATTTCGACTTAACACGTTCCCTGTCCCAATACAAAAATGCAAAATTGACCGACAAGTCCAATTGGATTTTTTTAATAATTTGTTTTTTTTATAGTCATAGGGTAGCCCTAGCAATAATATAATTTAAAAAAAAACGGCTGTAGGCTTTACTTACCTGAACCACATACGGATCATGAGCGTAGGGAGACATTTTTGCTTCTGCACGTTCATGAAACACATGTGGTTCAGAGAACTTTTTTTAGATTTTCAAAAGTATTTGTATGTGTAAATACGTTATTATTATTATTTATGTATTTTCACGACATTTACGAACTTTGAACATAATATTCCATAGAAAATCTATTTCCATAGACCCGTCAGTGTCAATTATTTTACGTCACTGTCATATAACATTGTTTGAAGGTTTTAATTCAAAATTCAAATTCAACATTTTATTCAATTTTGTTTTCATGTGATATTTTTGTTGAAAATGCCACGCATTTTATCAACTGAGGAATTGCGACGTGTACTGGAAGAAAGTGACTTTGAATTGAGTGATGATGACACGGATTCGAACGGCGGCAATAGCGATGTTCATGACGAGCCCGATTCTGATATTTCGGATCAAGAACCGAGTATTTTTGCTGTTGACGATGTCGATGAACCTGATTTTGATCCAGGTGAGATTTCCCGTTCAAACATTGTAACCGATGACTTTGCTAGAAAATCGCCAGCTGGGAATTCATCCGACATCGTCATAAACTTACCTCGGCCAGAAACGAGCAGAAGGTGGACTGTTGGTGAGATTATGCGGCTTACTCCGCAAGAAATTAATGATATAGATAGAGAAAATGGCTGGAGTCAGGAAATACGACCACTATCACGTCAACCTTATAACAGCAGCCCAACACTTCATATTCAAGGCGAACAATCTGTTGTATCTATTTATCGACGTATATTGACCAATGAAGTGTTAGATCTTATGGTCACTCAAACAAATCTGTACGCTTCTCAACTGAAACAGAACGTCAACATGTCAGTTCATAGCCGCATGACACGGTGGACAGACGTTACACGCGAAGAAATGATGAAATTTATTGCCTTGTACATGTTGATGGGTATTGTGAAATTTTCGACGTTTGAATCATATTGGAAACTAGACGCGATTCACTATCATCCATTATTTCACAACGTAAACATGTCGTATAATCGCTTCTCATCAATATTACGTTGCTGGCACTTTGTTGATAATGAAGCTCCGAGGGATCGAAACGAACGTCTGTACAAAATAAAACCACTTTTGGACCTTGTTATCAACAACTGGAAGAGCTTACTAACACCTGATGAATGTATCGTCATTGACGAGTCGATGATGCCGTTTAGAGGAAGGATATCTTTCCGTCAATACAACCCATCAAAAGCTCACAAATACGGCTTGAAAATCTATAAACTCTGCACAGAAGAGGGTTTTGTCTGGAACTATGATATTTACATAGGTCGCGACCCCGAGATTGCTGATTTGGATAAGCCAGGGAGTGTCGCAGTTCAGTTATGTGATGGTCTTCTAGAAGCTGGACGGATAATTGTGTGTGACAACTATTACAATACCGTAGGATTAGCAAAATATTTACAGCAGCGTAAAACAGACTTATGCGGCACTCTACGGGTAAATAGAAAAGAACTCCCATGGGCAATAAGATCGAAAAAAATGGGCCCTAAAAAAGGTGAAGTAATTGCCCGTCAGAAGGACAATATAACAGTAATGAAATGGAAAGACAAACGCGAAGTTGTAATGATTTCTACATGCCATGACGCTAGTATGCAAATGTCTTCGGGATATCAACCAAAATTGAAGCCGAAAGCCGTGCACTATTACAATGAGCGAAAAAAGGGCATAGATGTATCTGACCAGCTTTCAAGTTATTATGACCCTAAAAGAAAGTCACTGGCATGGTATAAAAAGATCGCTTTAGATGTTTTGATTTGTGCATCAGTAACAAACGCTACGCTTTTGTATCAGAAACTACATCCAACTACTAATAGAAAATTACGCAAAACCGTACTACAGACGCAGCAAGAAATTATTAGGAAGTTCTTGCAATTGAACAATGCATCCGATGCGAGTGAAAATACATTGACTAATAGTCCAAGACCGTCTACTAGCTCGATCGCAAGTCAGCACTTTCTGACTAAAATTCCGCGGAAAGAGGACAAAAAAATTGTCCGAAAACGATGCCATGGATGCTACGAAGACTTGCGAAAAGAAGGTACAAACTGGAAAATTGCAGCAAAAAGAGTAAAACGAGTGGATACTGAGTGTTTGCAATGCAAACAAACGTTTTGTTTAGCATGTCCAGTGGAATTATTCGCTTTAGAAGTTGTATATGTCTCCTGACGCACATATGGCTCAGGAGCGTATTAGTGCTTTTCAAGCGCACGTTTTCTGAACCATATGTGGCTCAGTGGATAGTGAACGTGTTAAGCACATAGACGTCGCTTAATCCCAAGAAAATAATTGAAGGAAAATAAAACAGTTTCATGAATACTGACCTCTTTTGTTAGAGCTGAGTAGCATCTCAACTGTCTTGTAATTGGGTGGGTCCTATTCAAACTTCAAAATGTATAAAACCCTTCCTTTAACGCTTCAGCGTCTAAGTTCCAGACACCTCGACGGTAGGATTGAGGCTACAATTTCAAGGTATTGTTGTAACGTTATAAAGCAATCTAGCAAATACATACATAAACTTGAGTAAATTAATTATAACGTTGTTAGTTATCCAAATAAATGCTTAAAACAGAAACGGTTCTAGTTTCAGAATCTATTTTGATAACTAATTGGGTGTTTTAGTCATAACTGGAGATCGGATATTCAGATCCATATTCACCTAAAGTTGAAATGTTGGCTAATATGGAATGCGCGTTTTTACCGTGTTTTGTGTGTTGTTTTAACTAACACATACCACCCTACACACATATGTATTTACATCTGGGGTTAAACATTAATTTTAAATAAATATGATCCAAGAAACCCGGCTTTAATAAAAAATATGAAGCCGCTTTCGTGCTTTCACAGCTAAATAGTGACATTAGGTACATATGCATCCGAATATCCGATCACTGGTCATAACTCTTGCCAATAAATAAATGGAAATAATTCTTAGCGCACTCATACTGTAGCGGCATCTACACCATCTAATGCGAACTACGTATCATACTGACGTCATGCAAAGTCCTGCATAGCACAAGTAGAGTTAACTGCGCAACTAGCATTTGCAACGTCTCGATATCAGTTGTCGGGTACTTGTCCACCAGACATGACTACCGTCTATTCAGAGGATCCACTTTGATCTACTGAGGTTAAGTTAACTTTACACCCTCCTGGTACCTCCAAAATACTACGAATGAAAACTCAGGAGGCAGGTTTGTCACCTGCCTCCTGACTTTTCAATGGGTTCCAGTACTATTTCCTGAAGCTTTTTACTACTATTTTATGAAAAAGTTCTTCAATCAAATTTAATGAAGTTAGAGTGTTGTATTGGTGACTTAAATCATTATAATCAAGTAAAGCTATATGTATTTGTTACGGTCAATACCAAGCTTTATGATGACCTTCTCATTTGGATGTCTGTAGTCAACAATGACCTGAAGCAAGCCCAAGTGAATGCCCCGACGATCCAGAACCGAAACATCTAGCGAAGAATGACGAGGAGAGCCGACCCAAACGAAATGGGATAAGGCTAACCAATGAGAGAGAGAGAGAGAGAGAGAGAGAAAATACCAAGCTGTATGATGATTAAAATGCGATTTGCGACTATCGAATGATAAAGTCAGTCAGTGGAATTAAAATGAACTAAGACACTTATATTGATGATTTTAATGATGATAATTATATAAAGCCTGTATTTGTTACGGTCGTAAATAATATTTTGAACAACATACAAACTTGCGCTAACGTGCATATTGCAAAAATCGACGTTAGTAAATGTGAATTTAGCGAGTCACCCTAGGTCCTTTCACCTTAAGTAAAATTTATAGACACCTATAGCTTGAGACTCATTAGACAACGCTAATATCCCAAAATGTTCACGAAAGGATTGCAATAGACTCAGATGATTGATTGCTTGCACGATCGTCTACAATCGCGTAAATTGAATAAGCCTGCAAAACAAAACCACTTGGTCCATTCAAAATGACAATATCAAGTAAATTACAAACGAAAGGTCAGCGATGACTCAGCTGCAAGTAGTATGAAAGGGCATTGACTAACTTGTATGGGACTTTGGCCACTTATGAACAAACAGTTCAGCTAATAATATATGATTGATTTAATAGTTCATATCAGTAAGAAGGCCAATATAAACCTAGTTTTGTATCAAGATTTATATTTAGATCTTTTTTAACATTTTATTGAAATTGGTTATGCATGAAATAAAACTTGCTATAGATGTGCCAGGCTCATCATAAATACAAGGTTCAGGGTCCATGGAAGTGCCGGGGTCGTCATTTAGAAACAGCCAAAGTAATTGCAATAAAACTTACAAAAACAACACTCACGATGCAAAAAAAACAAAGCGAATGATAACTGTCATTTCGACAACTAACACAACATTTTTAAAGCATTGTGTTGCCAAATAAAAAAAAGATAATTGTATCGATACATATGGAATCGATTATTGTTTTATAAGTTCTTCACGTATAATGCACTCTTCAGTTTATCATTTTTATGTCTTTAATCATTTATATCGTATATTAGTATTTTTTTTAATAATATGATTAAATAAAAACGGCGTTAAATACATTGGAGAGATTACCCTACACTTTAAATCGATTTGAATTTATTGTTAATGCAGTTTTTGTTCGGCAACACAAGTCAAATTCAAAGCCAGACTTGCTCAAATCATATTAACACCAAACAAAAAGATTTTTTTACAGTGCATATTCACACAAAGTTATTAGCATCAGATATTTACTAAAATAGAATTAAAATTATAGGTAAATTACATGTTTGTGTAGCAGCGTGTTCAAAAATGGCCAACTCTGGACAATTCCCTTTATCAACTTTAGATTATCTCATTAGAGAAACCTACACACGCTATCGTCCTACGAAGCCTTGCGAAATCTTTGATGAGAACGCTGTTTCATTAGGCTAGAAATGAAGACTGACCTACTTGTGTTTAATTGATGTCTTGTTTAGGTATCTCATTCTTGTATTTATTTATCCTGCTACTGGAACGCAATACACTAACTTCACTAAGAGTTACTTCATTCAATTCCTGCTTACCATTCATCCACTTCTCCATAGTTCCATAAATCCATTCTATTATTACTCCCTTTTGATGATTCTGTTTTATTAAATTGGAATGCACTCTCATTTAATTGAAAAATATTTGAATCGGATATTATTTCAGTCTCACCTCACCAGATTTGGTTGAGTAATAACTCCAAAACCCATACACCCCAACTACTTCTGGGCAGACCAAATGTGATTGGGTCATTTGATATTTTTATTTTCTATACTTTACTAGGTATTTATACCACAAATAAACTTGTTATAAAAAATACAAGTACAATTAATGGCGGTTGCTGTCGTTTTTTTTAAATTCTTTTTTCAAAGTCGATAAATCTTCTAAAGATTTATTAAAATCTTTTAGGACAGTTGGATTAACCTTTACAATCTCAAAAGACATTATTTATTGAGGTAAATGTGATGTGATTAAACTATGATGAAGTCTATAGCCAATTTACACGACATAACACCTATGACCTTTTCTACAGTTTCTATTTGCATAAAACAACAGTAAAATAAATTTCACCTTAAACCTTTCTTTTTCTCTAAGATCGCACGGAACTTAACCTCAATACAGTTTCCCACAACATCTAATAAATAACGATATTAAAAAGCGCATTACCATTCTCGAATCTTACGTCATCCATTTATCTATCGAGTGGATGTCGATATTTGACAGTATTTACTTAAGCCGTCGTAAAATATTGAATTACGTCGTTACGACGTATGGCTTTTATGATCAGCCTGTATAATAAGATAATGCTGGTTCGTGTTATTTTTATGTTATTACCTACTTGTCACGTTTTAACATTTTTTTTTATTGGAATTTTTTGGCTTAATAGTGTATTTAGGGTTGTCAACCCGAATAATAATATCGTTTTCTGCTATATTAGGGACCAAAATACTGTATAAAATAAAGTTGAGCGAAACGACAATATTTTTATTTCAATATGAAACATTTTTTAACATACAGACAAGGTGCACCCCAGGACCACTGCACCCTGCACTGCCATCAATAACGCCCTGGAAGTGGCGAAGTTTTGACGATATCTATTATTTTATTTTATAATTTAATCTTATATGTAATATTTTTGAATTTAATAATGTAATCGAAGAATTTAATCACCTTGTAATATAAATGTTGTGCATGCCTATAAGTCATGTATTTACACAGGACTAAAATTCGACATCACATTATGTTAATATCACTGTAAATATGTCGTTGGTGTGCCTTGCTTAATAAATAAATAAATAAAGTTTTGGACTAACAAAATTTCATAAGAGTCGTGCCAGCGTAAGAAGAACGAACGAAGAAGAAGAATTCAAAACGGCGAAATAGGGCCCAATAGGGCCTAGTTTCCATTTTTTTAATGGTTAATTTAAAGTGTAATAATAGTTAACACAAAAAAACATAATTATTTTTATAAAAATCGGGTCGAAAATACTAGGTATCATCATCTAGCCTTTTCCCAACTATGTTAGGGTCGGCTTCCAGTCTAACCGGATGCAGCTGAGTACCAGTATTTTACATGGAGCGACTGCTTATCTGACCTCCACAACCCAGTTACTGGGTAGTACGATACCGCTTGGTAAGACTGGTAGTCAGACTTTCTGGCTTCTGACGACCCGTAACGACTGTCTACGATCTACGAAAGACAGCCGGGACCAACGGCTTAACGTGCTTTCTGAGGCAAGGAAGGGTCTTGGTATGTAAAGATGGTCACCCATCCGCGGACCAACCGCGGCAATCGTAGCTTAACCTGAACGATGAACCCGTGCGGCTGTTATCACTTAGCCACAACCCCTTCGAAAATACCAGGTATATTTGATATAAAAATGTTGCCATCCCTAGGTGTAAAACCGATAAGGTGTCCATGTTAGATTAGACTTTTTCTGACAGAAATTTCTTATGATACACGTAACACGTTTTATTTTAAATACCTACCTTAAATTTTAATTTAGACTCCTCTTAATTTTTTTTTTCTCACTGTTTCCTTTAAAAACCGCCTTTTCAAACATTTCACCAACCTGAACTAAAATATTTATTTATAATATTCGATTACAGAATCTATACTAATAAAATAAAGCTGAAGAGTTTGTTTGTTTGGTTGAACACGCTAATCTCAGGAACTACTGGTTCGAATTTAAAAATTCTCTTTGTGTTGGATAGCCCAATTATCGAGTGAACGCTATAGACTATACAACATCATGCTAGGACCCTTAGGAGCCGAGAAAAAAGAAAAAGAGTCACGATTATGATGACCTCACACGGGCAGGTGATTAGATACGACAGGGTGAGTCGGAAGAGCTAGAAATTTAAAGCAGACGAAGTCGCGGGCAGAAGCTAGTTATTAATAACACAAGAACAACCTAAGAAAATGATGCTAAGCCCTAATTGAATCCAGTATCTCAAGACTAATCTGTAGTGAACCACTTTACTTAACGATTAAAAAAATGTTTTTTTTTTCTGTAAATAAAGTCATTTATTAATTTAAGATAATATCAAAATGTTGTCATGGTGTATAAACCCTCTCGTTGCTGTAACGAGTCAGATTGAAGAGTGCAATAAAGAACTAATTGCATGCACTGACAGGTTTCTAGACTATCACCTATACCAAGTTAAATGGTGCAGAAGGGCCACTGAAAACAAATTAATCCTTTTGTTTGCTCTACACTGTCTCGCTGTTCGGCTAAGGCCTCCACCAAGTCCTTACAGGAACTCTTATCCCGTGCCACCTCGAACCAGCTCCCGTGGTAAGCGTCCAGGTCACCGCGCCACCTCATTCCGGCCAGGTCTTGGCGTCACACATCTTCAGGTAATTTGTGGAGACTTATCACATTTTTATAAACAAGAATTCAGCATATTCTACTAGCAGATGGCTTTATTTATGTTTGGTTAGTGACTTTCTCGCTGCACCAAGAGCGCGTGGAAGAGCTATTGGTAAATGAAAGATGTACTGGAAGGAAATCTACCACTATGTCTCAAACGGAGAATTATGGACATGTGTATTCCCCATTATCACATATGGTGCTCAAACTTGGTCTTTGACACTTCAATAGAGGCCCAAGCTCGAAGTTTCTCAGCGACCCATGGAGCGCAGTATCCTGGGTTTTCGATTTTCAGACTGTATAAGAAACACACACTGCACGCCAAAACCAAGGTCATGGACGTTACGCGGAAAGCTACTCAGCATAAGTGGGACTGGGCCGAACATGTCTGCCGGATGTCTAATGACAAATGAACTAACAGAACCACCACTTGGGTCCCACTAAACACTCGACAACATCGCGGCAAGCCGAGACGAAGATGGCGGAACGAGCTTGACTCCTACCGAAAGAACTGGGCAATGTAGGCTAGTTAGATTAGATTAGTGACTTAGTTTTTAAAGCTTAAGCGACACTACATATACTTTAATTATACTTGCCTGCAGTATAGTGAAACTTTAGCTTTCATTTACTAAACGAAGTGGATTTACTGAACCAATCTATCGTGTGTCCACAGGACCCATAGATACTTATTACCCTCTATCAATCCTAACAATTTGCATTAAAAACGGGTATCGTAATTCTTAGCTAAGAATGGCATCAATTTCCTTGATATTGAAAAGATAGGAATAGCTTGCCGCTAAACTACGCTAAACTAACATTGAGTAAAATGAAGACTGCTTTTTTCCATTCATTGGATTGGCTGTTGTTTTTTTTTATTCCTTTTTTTTCTCATAAAACCAGTAAGTTTTTCACTTAGGCGGAGAAGATTTACTTGAATTGTAAAAGATTTACTTGAATTGTAAAAGATTTACTTGAATTGTAAAAGATTTACTTGAACTGTAAAAGATTTACTTGAAATCGTGTTTTGCTGAACGTAAAGAATAGCACCATCCCATTTCATCCCGTAGATGTCGTTAGAGGCGACTAAGAGACTTACTAGAGAATGGGCAGCAGCGTTCTCTATGCATTTTACCACCATACTGCGATCGCCAATCCGCCTGCCAAGCGTGGCGATTATGGCAAACCCCCCCAAATAGGGTCTGTGTCCAGCAGTAGACGTCTTCTGGCTGAAATGATGAAATACAGCAGGTGGAAGTACCAACACATCTTTTGATCGTCTTTCTTTTGTCTTTGTTGTTTAAATATTGCACTTACTATCTGGATTAATCGTCAAACTATAAAAAAATCAGTGGATCACACAACCTTAGCTAGCTTATGTATAATTTTGGTAACAGCTGCAGAAGAAGCTTAAAAATATCATATTAAAATTCCATATAAAAAATGAACTAAAAATATTAAATGTCAAACTCTCCAATAATCCATTCAGTCAAGCACGAAAATCTACGAGTTTTATGTTCAGTTTATGTTGTGTAACAAAATATACTGGCTATTTCAATAAACATAAAAATTATAATATTTTTACGACTTCCTCCTAAGCCCCATGTGGATTGATTAATCATAAAAGTCCGTTGTCCGTTGGAAGTGAAGTAACAAGACAAGTAATAGAAAATATGAGGACTTTTCAACCCTTTTGAAGTGCCATCATTTATGGATGCCTTGGAAGGTAATGGACGGCTTGTAGTCTTGAACGATGCTCAAGTACGAGTCTATCGATTTAAGTCATTCTGCAAAATCTGTTACTTTAATAGATATTAGAGAGAAGTGGTGGCCCAGTACTATCGGCTCCGACTTATGAATTTTTACATCGTGGGTTCAAACCCAAGCAGGCACTTTACTTTGTGTAAATAATTTCATTACCACTGCTCTCAAAACGGTGAAGGAAAACATCGTGAGGAGCCAACAAATTTTTTAAGCCATATGACATCTACCAACCCGCACTAGGCCTGAGTGGTAGATTACGGCCCACGCTCTCTCACTGAGAGGAGGCCCGTGTCCCACCAGTGGGAACGATATAGGCTGATTTTATTTATGTGTAATAGATTTTTATAATTGAGTATGGCTCTACTACCTATACTATCTGCATTTGGCTACTATCTGTTGCCAGATTTACCAGCTAGCATCATCGATCTTTGGACATTTTGCTTAAGATTAAAAACCAAGTCAATAATTCTTCTTTGCACTGCATCAATCCAATATAAACAACGTTAAGCTTAGGTGAATATGTAGAGGAGCAGTATATTATATTATTCAAAACTTTATTAATATGAACCGCGTACTAAAATGTTGCTTGAGAGAACCGTTTACCTAAGCGTTTTAAAGTCGGATTTTATCAGAAACTAGCTTCTGTCCGTCACTTCGTCTGCGTACAATTTCGGCCCCGGAGGCCTTGACCCACTGTGTTGCATCGTATCGCCCGCCCACGCTACTACTTCGTTCTCACTTCTCGTTGTATCTGCATTTTTTTTTCTTTTTTGTTTGGCTCGTATCGCAATGTTAAATATAACCTTCTTCACTATTTTGACTAGGCTTCTTATTCTTTGTAACACTCTTGTCGCGGTCGTGGTCCTCATGAAATTTCTTGACTAGAGTCTGTTGTGATTTGCATCACTATTTCTCGCCATCTACTCCGTTTTTGCAGGCGTTTTTGCACGACAAGGCGCTCTATAGAATAACCCACACGCCTCGAGACGTGTTCGAAGTATCCTAAGATGTGCGAGACAGATGCTTTATGATGTTAAATCGTTTTGTAGTCATCTAGATGTCGTATAAATCCTAAGGAGTCCGCAATGGGGCTAACCCATATTTGTGTCCGACTTCAAATAAGGAGGTTCCGGAACCTTCTGACCACCACCACCACTGACCAGTGAGTCTAACTGTATTTCATATCCAACAATGCGTTCACCATCTATTCTACCAACAGAACGCTTCACCCTACATTCGGCCGCTATCATTTCGCAAATCACTCCGAACCATCGTATCCATTTCGTGGGAACGCCGCGAGCGTCCGATCCCCGAGTATTGATTAGCCTCCTGATTTATCTGCTTATTGTTGGCATCTGATACACGTCACGAATATTGCAGATTAGATGGATAGATCGGGATTTGTCGTGGCTTTGTTTGCTTGTAAATAAAGGCGGTTGTTGACTTGTAGAATAGGCGAGTCATTGTGCCTACAGTCATAGACTTGTTTCTTTGTACCTACTTACCACTATTGTGTATAAATAACTATAGCGACTGGTTGCTCTTTTACTATTAGACGATACTAGTCTGAACAAGCAATTCGACTGTCGAAGTTTTTCCTACCTAGTGCCCTACCTAGGCTTACCAGATGGCCGGGAAATCCGGGAATGACCCGGAATTTTGCGTCTTCCTTGTTATTAATTATCTTTTACTGTCTCGGATTCCGGACACATACTAGTTTTTCTTATAAAGTTATAAGTTTAACTAGAGTTGCCATAATATTTAGCCTGCTGAAAATATTAACAGAACTGCAGACATATCAATTTTGGCGAGTCTTGCTAAGATTTCCCCTTTTTGCAAAACACGGGTGACTTTGGCACCAAACTCTAATAAAAATAGGCAAGTCTAATGATATTTATAAAATAAAACAGAATTTATAAATCAAAACGAGGTTCTTTTGTTGAACTGTCCCGGAAATGAAAACTCGTATCTAGCAAACCTAGCCAAGGACCTCTAAGCAGCTATTTATCAGCTATTATCCCAAAAAACAATACACCAATAAAAAAGCTTAACATAAATTACTCTACAGCCACAATTAGCCGTATTTTTCATACTGGTCTACAAATCAAACCAATTTCTAAGTAATATTCTTACAAGAAGTTACAATAGACCAGTCTTATTAACTTATCAATTACAGCTGCTGTAGACAGCTTCCTACAATTAACATAGAGGCCGCGCATGCGTTGATCATTAACTGATAGACTGCACTTTCCTTGAGAAAGTGTCTTGTTCTGTCGATGAATGAGTCTGCAGCGCTGAAGCCGCTGCCAGGAAGTTGAGAAAGCTTGGATGACAACTAAATTAATTATGAATGCAAATGTATGGCTAAATATAGGAATAGCAAAAGCTTAGTAATAGTCAGTAAGCCATCAAGTCTTACCAAGTATCGTTATACCCGGTAACTGGGTTGAGGAGGTCAGATAGGCAGCTCTATGTAAAATACTGGTATTCAGATGCATCTGGTTAGACTGGAAGTTGACCCTATGATAGTTTAGGTAAAGGCTAGGTGGATTGTTCTTATTAGATTGAATAGATTCATCAGTCGTCATTTACAATTACAACACTTCGTCCACCTAAATGTCCAGACACCGTTCATCTTATAAATTTCACTCATAAGTCATAATAAAAACATTCGCCTCGACCTTTGCTCGAGCCAGCCTGCGCCGCTGAGCCTATAGTGTTAAGTCGGGGTCGCGACGACGGACCTCGGCGGCGAGGTCGGTACGGTTAGTGTTTGTGTGCTTTTCTCACTGTACTGGTCTCTTTTCGACTCTCCTGGAGGAGAGTAGTGGGATCGTCAGGATCGGATAGAACGTGCCGCGGATGGGGGACTTTACTGATACGGGAGGGGGTGTAACTAGCTACCGCGACAACCAGAGGGTAGCGGTGGGAAGCGGCCCTATCGAAGAAACGCTTCGAAGCGCGTTTCATAAATTAATGGATAGTCGGGAGTTTGAGATCTAAGTGGAGATTGATATTCCGAACAAACCAAGGCGCGCCTGTGGCTTGACGGAGAAAACGGTTCTGGAGGGTCTGCATCCTATGGATGAAACGGGGTTTAGCATGTGCAAAGACTACGCTTGCATATGGCATGATGGATGATCAAGTGGCCTACCAAATATTTTTATGTATCCTCATATGTTCAGGACCACTAGTATAATTTTTGATACACATTGTATAAACAAATGTGTGCAAAAATAGTACACCGGCGCCGAAGGTGTTAACCAGCCGACAACCTCATAGGTTGACCTACGAGATGTCATACACAAAAAAATAATAATAAAGACATACAATTTTGGAGACGTGATTATCGGAGAGATCCAAGGGATAGTTTTCAAAACGAATCTAACTTGCTAAATGTTTATTTGCACACGGCAACCACCTAATAGATAAGCAACTAAGACTTGATTCATACTCATCAGAAAATTTTCTCACACAGCTCTAATCTAGGAGATCAGCCATAACTTGGCAAGCGAAAGGGGTCAACTAGACATGGAAATAAAATGACAGTTGATCACAAGTAATTAAACCCGTTACGTGTTACTGAGGACTTAGTACTCATAGATTAGTTAGCAGTTTGATTTCCGCCGCCATTACTCTTTGCTAACTACAGTTAAATGATTGGTGAAATGAAACACTTTTGCTTGGGGCTGCCATTTCTACAATCACGTTAATGTCTTAATGTTGTGGATTGTTTTCAGAAGGTTAGCTTTTGTGATTATTGATTAAGAACTGACCTTAATATGGAGTCACATGTGTAGACTCCTCACCATCTACCTTGCTGTTTCCCAACTACGTAGTAATGATACGCCCGATGTACCGTGTGGTGCCGGACGTAACGAATAGCATCACCCCATTTCTTCCCGTGGGTGTCGTAAAAGGCGACCAAGGGACTTACTAGAGAATGGGCAGCAACGTTCCCATAGATATCGAGCGTTCCCTATTCATTTTACCACCGAACTGCGATCGCCAGAATGGGCAGCAGCGTTCCCTATTCATTTTACCACCGAACTGCGATCGCCAACCCGCTTGCCAAGCGTGGCGATTATGGTAAAGCCTTTCAAATTGGGGGAGGCCTATGTCCAGTAGTGGAAGTCTTACGGCTGTAATGATGATGATGATGATGATGACCCCTTAGTAAGACTGGCTGTCAGACTTTCGGGCTTCTGACGACACGTAACGACTGTCAAAGATCCACAAATGGCAGCCGGGACCAACGGCTTTCCGAAGCACCAAGGGGTCTCGGTATTTAAAGATGGTCACCCATCCACGGACCGACCGCGGCAACTGTAGCTTAACCTGATCGATTGACCCGTGGGGCTGTTAAAACTTACCCACAAGCCCCTCAGTCAGACCTCTTAGGGTTTTAGAAGACGAGCTTGTAGTGATAATTCATTAGGAACCGACGATAATATGTAGTCAAATGTGGAGACTAAAGGTGCATATACGTGTACTTATGGTCAGTTGACCATTAAGGCCTCCGCAGGCGAGCACAACACGACTTTGGTAGAACAACTTCTATGAAGACTTCATGGAAATTGTTCTAACATCGCGCCGCTATTTTACCAAACAAAATTCCCTTGTTGTCCTTTGGCATTAGGCCATTTGTATAAATCTATATATATAAAAGAAAGTCGTGTTAGTTACTTCACTTATAACTCAAGAACGGCTGAACCGATTTAGCTGAAAATTGGCAGGGAGGTAGTTTAGAGCCAGGAGAAGGACATAGGATACTTTTTATCCCGTTTTTTTTTTTTTTTTTTTTTTCCCCTTTTTACGACCGCGTTCCCGTGAGACGTCACATAAAACGTCAAAGAGAATACAAGTCACTATAAAACGTGGTACTATGACAAAAACGTTGCCTTCGAAGTACCAGGTTATCATAACTTGACAGGAGCTTACCAAACAAAGGAGTGTCAGCTAGAAAACGCTTTATGCCTTCGAAGTACCAGGTCATCATAACTGGGTAGGAGCTAACCTAACATATGAGTGTCAGCTAGAAAACGCTTACCAGATCACCACCGCGTACCAGGTTGTCAAACTTGGTACGTTTATAACAACATTTATTGAATCTGAGGCGATACGAAGTTCGCTGGGTCAACTAATTATCTATACTAATATTATAAAGCTGAAGAGTTTGTTTGTTTGATTGAACGCGCTAATCTCCGAATCGAATCCGGTCCGAATTGAAAAATTCTTTTTGTGTTAGGTAGCCTATTTATCGAGGGAGGCTATAGGCTATATAACATCACGCTACACCTCAGAGGAGCGGAACAGTAATGAAAAATGTTGCAAAAACGGGGAAAATTTATTCCTTCTGAGAGTTTCCGTTGCGTGCGCTGCGTAAACGGTTAAAGTAACGCAAAAATCATGTATGACGGGATTGTTATTTTTAAAAAGTTCAAAAAAAAAGTCCCAAGAGCATATGTCTATCTTTTAAGGTTGACTCACTATAACTCAAGGAGCGAAAATGGACGAAAACTAGCAGGCAAATCGATGCGACGGGAAGGGTAAGGGGAGCAAAAATTTGACGCGGACGAAGTCGCGGGCAGAAGCTAGTTTTGCATACAATGAAAACCGCAAATGAAAGAAGCCATCCAAAAACTGCCCTTAGGTTATGACATTTTTTTTCGCGCCTCAAAGAGATATCAGCACGTACTGAAGGGGTCCGCTATCGCCGATGCCTGCTGGTCGCGGATTTGTTCGAAAGAGTTACCGTAGCCCTGGCACAGGCAATTGAAGGAACACGGGTGGGTTTTAGTCAGTAAAAGTCAGACACTCCCGCTCCGTCCAGAGTGGGAGAAGACATTTGATAAATTCCCACCCACAAAAAAAGGTTATGACGACATCACATCGTCATCATTGATCATTCTCCTCCCCTTATCTCTACTTATTTGGGGTCGGCGCAACATGTGTTTTTCTTCCACACTTCTCTATTCGTAAGTCATCTCAGTAGCCACTCCCTTCTATCCATATCATCATTTAGACAGTCTATCCATCGCATAATTTTGCTAAACGTTTCATAAAATATCTAACTACAATCAATAGCAACACAAAAGTGATTCTAACCGCGGTCGCATTACTTGCGAAATGTCAAAGCGAATTAGTTCCAGACAAGCATGTCTTTAACGTCTCAAGAATAGTGTTGTGTTTTAATTTGTTTATTAAGTTCACACGACCTTGAATTGTTTCCTCAGACTGATTTACATCGCACACTAGACTTTTTACGATGTATTTAAATATTTGAATACTATTTTGGGAGATAAGTACATAGGTAGGTAAAAATTGAGGCGTATATTAATTTGGAAGCAACAGACTGAAAAGTGCATATAATGTATAATACTTTGAATATCACTAAGAAAAAAAAGAAGAATCTTTTGTTATTTGGGGTACAAAAACAACCCATTAAAACTATCAAAATTACCATTAAAAAGAACAGGCAGGAAGCCTCTTATGCTCTAGGTTTCGTCTAATTTTGTATGTAAAATAAATTTATTACAGGCCTAACCCATATTACAAAACTTAAGATAAAATGTAATAATATTCGTATATGGAACAGTCATTTCTGGTTAAATGAATCTTACACCTTTAAACGAGCAATTCTTGTATATATATATATATAATCTGAATCTCGGTAACGGCTCCAACGATTTTCATGAAATTTAGTATAACCCCCTGTGGTTTCGGGGGCGATAAATCGATCTAGCTAGGATTCATTTTTAGAAAATGTCGTTTTATTCGCGTTTTCAATGACCAACTTTATCAATAATCAACTTGAACATAAACTTATTA
This sequence comes from Aporophyla lueneburgensis, assembly GCA_932294355.1. Taxonomy (NCBI): domain Eukaryota; kingdom Metazoa; phylum Arthropoda; class Insecta; order Lepidoptera; family Noctuidae; genus Aporophyla; species Aporophyla lueneburgensis. Next base: position 5,821,085 of record OW028758.1, on the reverse strand, counting down.
TTTTAAACACAATTTACCAAAAAATACCGAGCAAAGCTCGGTCATCCAGATATTAGCTACTTATGTCTTTTGTGAAAAATCAGGTCGTAATAAGCTAGCGAGATAAGCAATGCTCATTATTTCTCGTTTTTAAAAAGGATACCGTTCCTTGGGGTATGCCAATACTAGCATGGACTTCGTTTGTCTTTGTAAGCAAAGACTGGTACAGAAAGCATCAATAATATCGAGACACACAGACTGTTTAAAAATGCTCTAAGCCATTCATCATCATCATCATTTCAGCCGTAATACGTCCACTGCTGGACATGACCTCCCGCAATTTGGGGGGCTTTGCCATAATCGCCACGCTTGGCAGGCGGATTGGCGATCGCAGTATGGTGGTAAAATGCATAGAGAACGCTGCTGCCCATTCTCTAGTAAGTCCCTAAACCATTACGAAATTTAAATATTAACTCAAAGGCACAAGAAATATTTCAGAATGAAGACAATACATTACCACTGTCATTCTAACAAGAACTTTATCCAAATGAGATAAATTTTAAATTACTTAATTGTAGAGGTCATTTTTAACATTCTGTTCGTCCCGGTATTTTGACGCTGACTCTATTATAGTAGAGTCAGCCTGTATTACAGGACAAATTAATCATCATCTGCCTAGCCTTTTCCCAACTATGTTGGGGTCGGCTTCCAGTCTAACCGGATGCAGTAGAGTATTTTACATGGAGCGACTGCCTATCTGACCTCCACAACCCAGTTACTGGGTAATACGATACCCCTTGGTAAGACTGGTTGTCAGACTTTCGGGCTTCTGACGACCCGTAACGACTGTCTAAGATCTACGAAAGACAGCCGAGACCAACGGCTTAACGTGCTTTCCGAGGCGCGGAAGGGTCTTGGTATGTAAAGATGGTCACCCATCCTCGGACCAACCGCGGCAAGCGTAGCTTAACCTGGACGATCAACCCGTGCGGCTGTTATTACTTAGCCACAAGTCCTACCATCAATACAGAACAAATTAATAAGCCATCAAATTCATTCATTCATAATTTTCTTTTCCAGAGTAGAGTGAGATGTGCTTCCATGTCTCTGCCGCACTGTATACTTAGCTGTACTTTTAAACTAGACCACGGCAGAAACTGCATGTCCTAAATTCGATTCCCGGCTCAGTGAACTTGTAATTCGAGTTTCCTGTCGGAAAATTTACCGTCTGCAGTTTCTAATTCTGAGCGATAAATAGCGACAAGCTCGCTTCGGGACCCACAATACCGTTATTTGCTATCTGTGGGTGTACAAAAGCACACCTTTGCTAACCCTAAGATCACTGCCTCTTTACAACCACGTCATAAAGTTTAAATTTGAACGGTGGTCCCTAAAAGGAAAAACCGACTCTTCAAAGGATTTTTCAAGAGAAATCAAATTCGGGGTAAGGATTTTCTTATTCCTAATTTAATTTCTCTGGCAGCATTGGGGCCTTCCCAGAAATTAATCACCACGACCACTACCTGTTAACCACACCACAAAACCTAAAGTGCAGAAGCCAGAGCATGTGCCAGAGTATGTGCCCGTCGAAGTCACAGGGCAGATGAATTGGTTAAGGTAATACAAGACGATCTCGACGCGTATTGCAAGAGTTGGATCAAGGTGCCATGAAAAGATGCCTGGATATTTGGGGGAGGTTTTTGCCGTGGCAGTGGAATATTGTAGCCTTATAAAAAAATGAAGGTTTCAAATAAATGGATGATATGGCCTGAAAGGAGGTTAGATGGTATGTATGGAAGAAAAAGACATGCTGGCGCCGATACCGCAGATAAATTGCAATAAGGGCAGAAAATTAATGACGTTTAAAGCAAAGCTGCAAATGACAAATATTGGCAATATTATAACAGGCTCCATTTTAGATATAAATGTATCTTTCAAGCCGCGATGGTCCGTCAAGGTACGGAATAATTACTGGCTATTTTTAGCAGTATTCGAGCCTAAGTTGAGGCAGTCAAGAAAGGGATGATAAATGACTGTTTCTTGATCTTAATGTGTTCATTTTATTCCCAGATTAATATGCGAACCTATTCATGTTGTTAATTGGATTTTAATAACCAGAACCTAAGCTCTTATCGAGGTACAACTCTATCCATTAGTACTCCAAGGTATCCTGAGCTTAGTCGTTCGAAAAATAAAGTCCAAATTATAAATGCAAGATTGTGATAGTAATTGTAAGTCGGCTTAGACCAGCCATATATAGTGCAATTTATATACATTTCATATTTATATATTCAATTTGCTGTACAGTACAGGAGATCTAGTTACAGAACTATATTTTAAACGTTTAATGCACTCTTGCGCAAGTTAAGTACCAAATAAAGTGGCGTGTTAGACTAGATTTGTTCAGCAACAATAAAGCGAGATAAAGGACATTCGGTTGTGTATAGGAGATTATGTGTCTAATTTATTTGTTGGTCCAATTGGTCTTGAGGAAACAAACGCAATTGGTACTGGATTCAATTTCTAAAGACCTTCGAATGATACTCAAACATGAATGTCTATTCAAAACTGTCCGATTTCTTAATACCATATCAATACAATGTTTCAAATTAAAATCACTTCCAAAAAATCACTACAAAGTGAAAAATTACTAAAATTTTGGAAGTCGGTGTCTTTGGATCTGTATTTTAGTTTTTTGCCAGATCAGGAGATCTGTAGGAGCAGTGGTGGCCCAGTGGTAACGGCCGCGACTTACGAGTGGTCGTGAGTTCAAACCCAAGCAGGCGCTTCACTTTCTGTAAATTATTTCATCACCACTGCTCTCAAAACAGTGAAAGAAAACATCGTGAGGAAACCGGCATGCCTTAGAACCAAAAATTCGAAGACATATGACATCTGCGAACCCGCACTGGGCCCGCGTGGCCCGCTCCCTCTCACCGAGAGGAGTTCTACGTCCCAGCAGTGAGAACGTTATAGGCTGCGGATGTGAGATCTGTAGTTTATGCCTACGCCATGGGAAGAACGCGTGAGTTTTTGTATGTATGAACTGTTTTCGTTTACCGGGACCAACTTCCAATAGGAAACCAAACGTCCTGGTGTTCTAATAGGAACAAGGGTTGCTGATCTATACATCTATACAAATAAATAAAATTGGAGTGTCTGTTTGTGATATTAAGATAACCACTTTTTACTAAGTGTATATGGATGTATACACGGTACATATACAAAAACAACATTTTTTACAATCTATACTCTATACAAATAAATAAAATTGGAGTGCCTGTTTGTAATATTAAGATAACCACTTTTTACAATTTTTGTCTGTCTATCTGTCTGTTTGTTCCGGCTAATCTCTTAAATTGCAGGACCGATTTTGACGGGACTTTGACTGGCAGATAGCTGATGTTACAAGGAGTAACTTAGGCAACTTTTATTTAAAAAAAAACTTTTATTTAAAAAAAATACCTGCGTTTATTTCCGACATCCACGCGGGCGAAGCCGCGGGCAAAAGCTAGTTGTAAAATAAGATCGATCTATAGGTATATCATTTTTCATATATCGGTCTCCTATTATCTTATAGAGGACCAGTGTTGGCCCAGCAGTAGGTTTCCCGACGTAGGAGTTGTAAGTCGAACCAAGGCAGAAGCAATACTTTGTGTAATTTATTTCATCACCACAACTCTCAAAACCGTGAAAAAAAACATCGTGAGAACACCGTGTCATAGATATGGCCCACTCCCTCTCACAGAGAGCTGAGTCCCAGCAGTGGGAACGTTATAGGCTAATTTATCATCTGTTCTGCTAAATAATCTTAAATTAGAACTCCTTTTCTTCCTGCTTACTCTCTAGGTAAAACCAGAAAGCCAATTAATATACTTTACGTTAAAATATAGTAATCTCATCTCTGCGACAATTAATGTCAAAATCTTGTCAAAAATTTTGTTTTTGCCGAGACTGATATCAGAATGACTGCCTCGTTGGTCTAGTGGTAGCAAGTGCTACTGCTGAGCATGAGGTCCTGGGTTCGATTCCCAGGTTGGGCAAAAGTGTTATTGGGTTTTTCCATCTGGAATTTCTCAGTAGCAGCCCGGAGTCTGGATATGTGCCCGGTTGATGGCAATAGGCTCGCCCCCTTTTACATAGGTCTTAAACATAACTGGCAAAATGTGGGTGTACAATAAGTACACCTCTGCCCAACCCTTCGGGGAAACAAGGCGTGATGTTATGATATCAGAATGCGGTTCTGTGTGGTGCCGGACGGAAAGAATAGCGCCATCCCATTCTTCGCCTGGGTATTGTAAGAGGCGACTAAGGGACTTACTAGAATGGGCAGCAGCGTTCTCTATGCATTATACCACAATACTGCGATTGCTAACCCGCCGGTCAGCTTGGGGAGGCCTATGTCCTGCATTGAACGTCTTTCGGTGGAAATGATTATTTTGGAAAATTCGGGGACAGCGCAGCGTTGTATTTGACTGGTAAGCGTTAGTGCCGAAGAAAATAAATAAAACGGTGGACTATTTAACTTCAGTTGTTTATTTGACCAGTGTCACAGTTGGAAGGCGAGTGTTGCCAAAGATAACATAAAAACTTACATTTTAATGTTGGTGTTGCTGTGATTACTAAAATACCCCACGGGGATTGACACACACAACACAACAACGGTGGTTAGCTACAGATATAAGTCCCTCTGGAGAATCTCTTAAACTTATTTACCATTCAAAAAATTCAGATTTTAGCGTATTCTTCATAGTCATCCAGCCGCATTACAAGTGTGGGTAAATCTCTTTCTTCTCATCATTCATCATTTCAGTCGAAAGACGTCCACTGCTGGACATAGGCTTCTCCCAATTTGGGAGGGTTGGCCATAATCGCCACGCTTGGCAGGCGGGTTGGCGATCGCAGTATGGTGGTAAAATGCATAGAGAATGCTGCTGCCCAGTCTCTAGTAACTCCCTTAGTCGCCTTTTACGACGCCCACAGGAAGAAATGAAATGATGGTATTCTTTACGTCCGACACCATACGGAACTCACTCTTTCTTTTATTTCAAGTTACTTCTTGTTCATAGTTTTGTCATGTCTATAGTTTGCATATTCGTTGGAGAATTCCTAACCTGTTTCTCATTTGAAAACTAAGTATGTCATATTTCGCGTGATTGTTCGAAAGAGATACCGTGACCCTGGCACATGGGCAACTGATGGAACACGGGTGGGTTTTAGTCAGTAAAAGTCTGACACGCCCTCCCGCTCCGCCCAGAGCGGGAGAAGTCATTTGATGATTTCCCATCCAGAAAAAAAAAAAAAGTATGTCATATTGCCTTTTGACTTTAATGGAATTTGTACGTTTTGAAAGGAATAACTTCTAAATTGATTTCGAGTACAATTTTATTCAGTTTGGTAGCATCAATTTCGTTTTCAACATTTATGTAAGTAGTGAGCATGGAATTGTTGGAAAAACAGAAGCCAAATGAACACCAAAATAAGTCTTGCAATTCCTGAATGGCCGACATGTATAAAAAGATGCCCAGGGAGGTACATCAAGTTATGATAGTTTACCGATAAAGACCTTAAAGTCAACTCGAAATGTCCCTCACGCAGGTTTGAAGTTAGTAACATAACGTCGACTCTGAATCAAAGTTGTTTAGAAAGTGTATTCCTAAGTTAAATATAACTTAAGACTAAGTCATGTAAATGAGGCTTACCTATACACAGGTCCCCTTTTTCCTCACAGATTTAACGTAGAAAATGTTTTCCCACATTTTCAGCTGGAGTCAAATCCTTCCATATCCAACATGAGAGCGGGGTATCAATCACAAAACTCACAATCACTCATAGTTTCACTTAACACAAACTTAATTAAACCTCAACTTGAACCAACTTAACCGAAACTTAACACGTCGCACCCGGGATGACAATGTTCGTAGCACTATGACAACTTTCAAGTAGCACTTAACTGTTACGACACTTTTAACTTATACGGTACGGTAGAACTTTTGAAGTTAGTATTTTCGATAGTTTTTAATAAATATGTCAAAATAATTTGACGTGTGAAGTTATAAGGGGTCCCTATAAAGCGTTTGATGACCTCTAAAGTTGCTTTACAACTGAGTGTTGAATGCAAAGCGCACGGTTTCTCCAGCGCGCGCGCAGCCCGGTATGCGGGTATGTCTGTGTGTGGGTACATAGGAACACGACGACACGCACACATACAAACGCAGGCTGCACGGTTTTTGTCGATGTCCACGGGGCAAGTAACCTTAGTAGAACAGCGTTGTAGCTCGAGAATTGACGAAGGTATTTTTATGGATTTTCTCAATATGGATAATATTAGTGACACGTTTTCTGATGTGAGGATCTCTTTGTTATCAAATTCAGCGTTAAAGTTACAGTGTTACATATTATAACATACATAAATACAGTTGATAGTCTAGTTACTATGCTTAATTTAACTTTCCAAAGAAAACTGATCAATTACATTTTTGTAATAAACACCTCGCAATACCTTCATTTACGTGTTCTTTATTTATTTTGATATTTCATTATTTGTGCTATTCTAAATTCGTTAAATATCAATACAATTTTATTACAAAACCAATCATAAAAAGTTCTACATCAACGAACCAAAAGTTTCCAAGTTACAACGCTACGGTACTGCGTCAAAGTTTTTCTGAAAGCTGCTGGTCGATGTCCCGCTAGTGAGACTCGAGCTTCGTCACCCTTCTCTCTTGCACTTTGCATTAACCATACATTAGAAAGAGACAACCATTCGTCTTAGAACACGATATAATTTTGCAAAACTTGAAGCGGTCTTACTACGATAATATTGACGGTAAGAGTTACGGTCGTTTAGATGTAACCCGACTTATTTTAAAAGTGCATTTGAATACCCAGTGTCTTTAATGATGAGTTACATTTTCTTTTGGTCGCGTTGGCGATATTATTCTTGGCTAGTTTATATGGATAGCGGGCTGATTGGTTCGAATATAAGTCTATTGAACAGTTTCGATCAGTTCAAGACATTTTTTTGTTAGATAATCTAATTATGAATTGGTATGTAGATATGGTAGTCAATTGTATGTTGTGTCGTCTTTTGTCGTGGTTATTTTTACTAAAATATATTATAATAATTTATTATTGTGACAGTAAACTGATATGACCGTACCTACTTATTAAATGAATAACAAAATTTAATTATTTTTATTCATCTCCTAACATAGTGATTTGGAATGCGCTTTGCAAAATGTTCACCTTAACATTTTACTTTTTTCATAGCTTTGTATTTAACAGCAACGTCTATCTTGTCTTTGGTGAGCCAATTAAAAAGATATTCTAACAACAGGATCTAAGGTCCATAGGCACCTAAAGCCCACATCATAAGAACTTCCTTGCCAATATTCGGTCAGCTGTCCCAAACACCCGTACTATCTACCAATAAAATAATAGTTTAACAACCGACGAAAAAAACGGAGGAGGTTCTCAATTCGACGCGTATATTTTTTTTTTTTTATGTATGGCCACGCATAACTTTTTACATAGTGGTCCGATTGTGACAATTCTTCTTCTGTTGGATAGGGTATACTCCCAAGGTGGTCCCATATAAATTTGGAAAACAACCTTAAAATTATGAGTCGGCGCTTTGAGTGATCTTTGTTCATTGATTTTTCAGCGCCGACTCAAAATTTTAAGGTTTATTATTTTATGCTTTTCAGTTTTTTCGGCGGTTTAATTTTTGTTAAAAAGTTTTTATTTTATAATTTTTTGTGACTTTAATGTACCAATAATACTTGGCAAGGTATACCCTATCCAACAAAAAAAGAATTATCAAAATCGGACTACTCTGTATAAAGTTATGCGTGGTTATACATTACAATCAGCGAGTTAACAATCAATCATCCCCTGTTTTCCGACCCTTAGGGTTCGATTTTGTTTTCCAAATTTATATGGGACCACCTTGGGAGTATACCCTTTCCAATAGGAGAAGAATTGTCACAATCGGACCAGTATGTAAAAAGTTATGCGTGGTCATACATAAAAAAAAAAAAAAATATATACGCGTCGAATTGAGAACCTCCTCCGTTTTTTTTCATCGGTTGAAAAAACAAAAAAATAACATGCTTTCATAGAAAACCAAACTAAACAGTTTTTAAACTATTATTTATTTTCTATTTTTTATGGTTCTGCTGGCTGCAAAAGCGGATTCTTTCGTTTTTATTTTTTTGCCTACCTGCACCCTAATTGCGAAACGCACAATTTATCAGAATCTGAATGGGATTGAAGATTATTTCTAAACCATTGCGTCATTTGTTCGAATAAATTGTGGCTCAGCAACGTAAATAACGCAATGAATGTTGTTTAACTATGAATATTATACCAATTCCTACCGATAAAAAGTTCCGCAATTACCCCTCTGGTGATCCTGGCCAAGATAATGGCACAAATTGATGTATTGTCATCGGTCCTTAATAAGTGTGGAAAGTTTCAAATTAATCCGACATTTTGAAGGGGGTGAAAACTTCATTCAAAGATTCCGTTACATAGATACATCATCATCATCATTTCAGCCGTAAGACGTCCACTGCTGGACATAGACCTCCCCCCATTTGGGGGATTTGTCATTATCGCCACGCTTAGCAGGCGGGTTGGCGATCGCAGTATGGTGGTAAAATGCTTAGAGAACCCTGCTGCCTATTCTCTAGTAAGCCCCTTAGTCGTCTCTTACGACACCCACGAGAAGAAATGTGATGGTGCTATTCTTTACGTCCGGCACCACACGGAACACATACATACCAAGCTAATAAAAGCGTGTTCACAAAACAAAATCGTCTTCCATCCTGCGCCCACGCCGCATTGCAACTCGTCAACTAATATAATAGCCATCTTCCCAATCCGTCAGCCTACAACAACTCCCGCCAAGGTCACGAGATTGTTCAAACGAGATACCGTGGCCCTGGTAACTGAAGGAACACGGGTGGGTTTTAGTCAGTAAAAGTCTGACACGCCCTTCCGCTCCACCCAAAGCGGAAGACGTCATTTGATGATTTCCCACTCACAAAAAAAGTGCCTTTCTGGGCGGAGCGGGAGATGTCATTTGATGACTTCCCATCCAAAATATCCCATCCAAAAAAAAGCCTACAACAACTCACTAATTTGCTACCGACGATTTAAATAAAAACAACTTACGTAACTTACGACACCCGCGGGAAGAAATGGGATGGTGCTATTCTTTACGTCGGTCGGTTACGTATCATAATACCTAAGTTCCAACTATTTTCAGTATAACTAAGCTCAAAAGATCTATCGTTTAAAATATCTAATGATCGTTTCACCTATTTTTGTAATAACTGATGAACGAAATCCATAAAGGACAATTCAACTACGGTTTATTCAACTACAATTAATTAAACTAAGTTTGATTAAAATAATGGTCGATTCACCTACTGTTGATTTATTTGTGGTCTTGTGTTTGATTTACTGGTAATTTTGTATATTTCGATTGGATGATTTGCTACTACGAATTTTCGCGAAAACCCTAGGGATACTGCGAAAACACGGATAATTAGACAACGGTAAAAACATTTCTGCGAGCAACTTGGAAGTACGAATCGAAATTACGAATCATACAATTTGCCTGCGAGTAGATAATTAGACAATGATAAAAACATGTCTCGTTATTTTGAAGTGGGTAAATAGGTTAGGTTAGGTTAAAACTGCGACCAACCGCGCGCGAGCCGAGCGAGCGCAGCGAGCGGTGCCGCGGCAGCGCACTATGGAAAATATAGGTCGGTATCGGATCAAAAATCTGTAACTTCATGAATTTTTGTCGTATCGTGATGAAATTTGGCACAAATATGCAGTAAGGTTTGAAGATTCGAATGATGTGTAGTTTATAGTGTTTTCTTGTGTATCTATATATGTTTTTTTGCATAGACTGAAAGAAATGGGAAAAAAACACGAAAAAATAGTTAAAAATTTATTTCAAGTGGAATACAAGTTTATAATGACTAAAAAGATTAAACCATGGTTAATTACAACAAGCAAAGTAAACAATATATATATAATAACAATTTACTAAATTAAAAACATATTACTAATAGGTAGATACATCCTATACGTACTCTGGCTTCAGAAAATGATGTAGCTAGGTACAAATATAAGTAATAACTAAATATAAATATTATTTTTAACTTATACCACTTAAGGATCAGTAAATGTGGGTTCACTTTCAGGTGCCATGTTTAAAAGACTTAATTGCCTCTTCTTCAAGTTCTTTCACATTTCTTACGTACGGTTTTCTCAAACTTGTTATATATGGATCTGACGTGTATAAAAGCGTTTTGAAGACATCTTCATTTGTAGCAGATAGGGAACATTTTCTGGCATGATGAAGTCGTCCCTATGTTTCTGTAGTCTTTGTTGCGAGACTCTTGTACGTCTTCCGATAGCTATCCAATAGGAAGCACCGCAAAATGTTTGATAACGTTTTCTAACTCATACACGGGTATGAGTATTTTATGAACGGAGGATGGCATATAATACCAATCGTAATTACTTACTAAACATAGATTCTTGCAGTTTCTATTGCATATTCCCCAAATTTTTCAGGGTCGATCATCATTCCAGAAGAAAGAACTTGCAAGATAATTTATAGGCGTTTAATCAATGCCTCATCTACACCTGTTATTTCCGATGAGCAAGTGCTATTATAGAAGAATCTTCGTGCGGTATTGCCATCGTTCGTATTCCCGCTAACTTGCCGAGGTTTGTCGATGATTAATCCCAACTCCTCCGTATTTGAACAAGTTCTTTCTTTTCTTTTTTTAATCTCTTATTTTCCTCAGTTGAAGCAGACCAAGTCTTAAACGAAAGATTATAGGAAATATGCAATATCATTTCCATGCAGCGAATCCAGGCGTGTAAGGTGGACAATCCGTATTGATAGGCGTTTTCGTTTTCAGGTCTGGCAGTTACTTTCGATAGGTCATTCATTGGCCGTGGAGTAGCCCCACATATCGTGCATGTGGAACCACATGGAGTATCTGTAAGGACCTGAGCCACCTTTTCATCGATCATCGTTAGAAATAGTTCATGCTTCACATTTACTACAAGACCAGCTTTGTTTATAAGTGATGCTTGTGCAGCCCTAATTTGTTTTTTAATATCATCGACAACTGCCTTGGTTTTTTCTGGAGTTTCCTTACAAAACTCAATAGAAATGGGTCTGCAAAAACGGACAGATGAAGGTACTGGATTTTGTCAAACAACGGATCCCGATTGCACATCAACTAATCTGATGGGGACTAATGAAGTGATGAACAAATTGGCATCTGAAATGGTTTCCGACTCTTCTGCAAGTATTTGCTTGTACTGGCTTTGACCAGATGAACCATCACATCCCCATTTACAATAAAGGATCAATGTTCTATGTTGTTTTTGGAAAACAGAATCGATTTTTAAAATTCTAGCAGCAGTATGATCCAATAAATCTTGGATATTAATCACTTTAGCATAAGTATTCGTGATTTTGATTGTAGAAGATGGTGGATAACAAGATCTTTTTATTTTTTGTATTTTGTAGTAAGGCGGGAATATACAACACTTTCGTTCGTTGGTTAAGTTTTTCAGGTAGGTACATATATTGTGCTTTTGTTAGATCCAAATCTATAAAAGCACTCAATGCTTCCGTATCGGAAAGAATCTTCATCTGGTCTGAGTCGTTCCACTTACTTGAGATATCTAATTTATTTTGAGTGTCAGCGGTTCTTAATTCTTCGACAAGATGAGCTTCTGTGTACTCACGTAAAGCCCGTTGTCCCTGCACATAGGCGTTTTTTATATGCTCGAAGCCATATTCTTGGAGTAGAAGAGTGTTTTTCCTCTTCTTGGTAGATTCTGAGGAGTCTTCATAAGCCACGCATGCTCTTCCTCGTTGGCCAGATGTTGATGGCGTAGAATATTGTTCAGAATCCGGTAAATTTAACGAATACCTTGAGTCCAACCAAGTACAATTCTTCTGTAAAAATGTTACTTTTTTCCGAGATGCCAGGGCCCAGCGCTTCTTGAAAATAGGAAGAATGTGCCTTTGTATGTCACTAATTATAAAACACAAGTTGTTTTCAGAAACATTGAGCTTTTCCACTAAAACTTTGGATAATAATTCCATGGTCTTGCTGCCCTCGATATAGGGGATTATGAAGTCTCGTTTGGTACAGCTGAAGGATGACATTTTAACACTGCACAATCTGCAGATATAATAGGCGTAGATGAGATTTGCTTCACTTGAAGTTACACTGATGTAGATGGTTCGAATAGTTTTTGCTTCCCTTATTTTACAATATCGAATTGGTACCTACATCATTATTATCTTGTAATTTCCCACGCAAACCGAGTGAAAATTTGATAAGGTCCCTTTGTTATCACGAAATAATGAAGAAAATATCCAAAAAGTTCCATATTGTTCATGTGCATGGTGTCAGTGGTAAACCGCAAAAGATACCAATTTTCGGGTTCTGACTTTTGTCAGTTTTTTTCTCATATCTTCTAAAACCGCAAATATCTGCAGCTGATTTTTTTTGCATTCTATTTATGAATAGTTAGACTACTAGTCAACACAAAAACTAGCGCTTGGGCAAACGTGGGTAACATTGAAAACCTTCGACGAAAAAAAATATAAGTGAAAAATAAGGTATGTCACTTTTTAAGTAATTACTGAAATATTTTTCTTTACTTTTAAAATCATTAAGCTGTATCGCAAAAAGCATAAAATAACCTTTCTAAAAATGTATAATACTGCATATCTGTACCAAGTATTTTTTTTACAATATGGTATTGAAACATGTATACGCAAAGACTTGAGTTTGGTACTTCTGTCTTCTATTTATTTCTATCTATGAAGAAAATAATAATTTCGCTTATTAAGTGAAAAAAATCTAATGAATATTATAATTTGACTATTAGAGAACCTAATAAAATAGCCATATTAGCCAAATTATGATATTCGTAAAAAGCATTTTTGATATGCGCTTGTTCTACCATTTTCCATAGTGCAGCGGCCGGCGAGCGCTACTTCCAAGTTGCTCGCAGAAATGTTTTTACCATTGTCTAATTATCTGTTAAAAGAAAGTTAAGAAAACACAAAAATCGTTGAATCATATTTTATGTACATATAATTAAAAGAGATTGACATTGTAACTACCCACCACTTTAGAAATTAATCCAGCGCGCAGTATTAATAAACTGTAGGCGAGTCGTCCATTAGGTATTTCATACGTAGTTGAAATATCAAATAGCTTAAAAAAGTATTAGATTACTCGTTCGTTAGTGCAATAAATTTTAGTTTAATCAACATTATGTGAGTTAAACAGTAGTTGAGTCGATCAATATGCGTTATGAACTTATGTGAATCAATCGTAGTTATGTTGAAAATAGAACAAAATTAGATATTATAATACGTAACCTTTACGTCCGGCACCACACGCAAGGGCGGATCCAGCTTTGGTGCCAGGGGGGGGTCACATAGTCGTGGTCAACTTACAAGAAGTTATAATTTAATTTTTATAATCACACATAAAACAAAAAAGTAGGTATTTTATTAATGTATGTATAGTCTGGCAAAAACGGGTAGAAACGGCAACTAAAAGGGCATTGACCAACTTTTATGTAGTCCATTGAAATGTTACATGGGCTTTGCATTTTTTAGAGAACGCAATTTTATTTTTGGAATATGTGGGGGAGGGGGGTCAGTAGAAGCTTAACCTCAAGTTTGTGGGGTTACCGCCCTTGTCCCCCGGCCGCCATGTTAGAAAAAGGGGTGCACAAACATTTTTCGCGGTATTTCGAAAACTATGCATCTTACAAAAAAATTGTCGAGACATAATTTGTAGCAAATTGTTTTGCCTACAAATATGTGTAATAACTTTTTGCCCTAAATTTAAAATTAAAGACGTTATAAGAGAAGATAGAGAAGGTAGAGTCTGTAAGCGTGTTTTTTTTACGTGGTATCCCCAGTAGGTGGTGTCCCCCGTGGTACTCCATAGACATCTTGCTTATTAGGTAATTCTTGACATCATAATATTTTCAACTACTTATTAGCTAGCTACTCTATTCTACTTCTCTTCGATGGTCCAGGCTGTGGCTCAGAATCTAATTACAATGGTACAGACTCTACCTCATAGGTGGCGGGGAAAAGAGTTTGTGATGAATAAGTGAAGTGGTAGGTAGGAATTTAACAAAAAAAAATATGAATGTATTTACAATAAAAAAAGATCATAAAACTAAGTGAAACATTTCGTTTTGACCGGATTCTCATGAGCACTGACGAACCCGGTCAACTTTCGAGCGCTGTAACAGCGTTTTAATTAATGAAATTGAAAAAATTATAGTAAAAAAATTCTCAAAAGAGCATTTACAAGATTGGTCTGAGGTATTTTTTTTTGTAAAATGTATTAAAAAGAAGTTCTAGAGCAAAAAAGAAATTTTTATAAAAAAATTCTCACTTTTTAGCTTATAACTTCTTTAATTTTAAATTAAGGGCAAAAAGTAATGAAACATATTTGTAGGCAAAACAATTTGCTACAAATTATGTTTTGACAATTGTTTTTGTAAGACGCATAGTTTTCGAGATATCGCGAAAAATCTGTATGTACCCTTTTTTCCAAGATGGCGGCCGGGAGACAAGGGCGGCAACCCCACAAACTTGAGGTTAAGCTTCTATTGACCCCCCCACATGTCCCAAAAATAAAATTGCGTCCTCTAAGAAATGCAATATTCGGCCCTCAAATTGTAACATTTCAATGGACTAATGGGACTTTGGCCACTTATAAACAAACAGTTCAGCTAATAATATATGATTGATTTAATAGTTCTTATCAGTAAGAATGCCAATATAAACCTAGTTTTGTATCAAGATTTATATTTAAATAATTTTTAAAATTTTATTGAAATTGTTAATACTTATAATAAAACTTGCTTTAGATGTGCCAGGTTCATCATAAATGCAAGGCTGAACTTTGGTCCACGGAAGTGCCGGGGTCGTCAGGAAGGGGAGAATCGGAATCCATTTAGAAACAGCCAAAGTAATGGCAATAAAACTTACAAAAACAACACTCACGATGCAAAAAAAGAAAGTGAATGAAGATATCATTCACTTTGTTTTTTTTGCACTCGTCATTTTGATAATTAACACAACATTTTTAAAACACTTGCCAAATAAAAAAAAAGATAATTTTATATCGATACATATGGAATCGATTATTGTTTTATAAGTTCTTCAGGTATAATGCACTCTTCAATTTATCATTTTTAAGTCTTTTATCATTTATATCGTATATAGCTTTTGCCAGCGGCTTCGCCCACGTGGAGTTCGGAAATTATCCCGCGGGAACATACTACCGGGATAAAAAGTAGCCTATGTCCTTTCTCAGGCTCTAAACTATCTGTGTACAAAACTTCATTTAAATCGGTTCAGTAGTTTTAGTTAGAAAGCGAGACAGACAGACAGACAGACAGACAGACAGAGTTACTTTCGCATTTATAATATTAGTATGGAGTATGGATAATAAATAATAATATAATATAATATAATAATATATAATATAGTGTGGATTAGTATTTTTGAATAATATGATTAAATAAATCGATGCGTTCGTTCCCGAATAATGCGTTTGCCATCATACAAAATATTAATCCACATCCACACTTCCACACTAATATTATAAATGCAAAAGTAACTCTGTCTGTCTGTCTCGCTTTCCTGCTAAAACTACTGACCCGATTTAAATGTTTGGTACACAGATAGTTTAGGGCCTGGGAAAGGACATAGGCTACTTTTTATCCCGGTAGTACGTACCCGCGGGATATTTTTCGACGTCCACACGGGCGAAGCCGCTGGCAAAACCTAGTTTATAATAAATTGATTAAATATTGAAGGTATTTACATAAAATCTACATTGTGACAAAAAATATATCCTTACTTAAAACCAATACCTATGTTTAACAATTTTAAATAGTGGTGGACGGTGGACCCAGCCCAGGGGGGGGTCATGACCCCCATGACCCACCCCCTGGATCCGCCCTTGACCACACGGAACACATACATACATACCAAACTAATAAAAGCGTTTTAACAAAACAAAATCGTCCCTCCGTCCTGCGCCCGCGCCGCATTGCAACTCGTCAACTAATATAATAGCCACCGTCCCGATCCGTGGTCAGCCCACAGCAACTCAGTAATTTGTTAACCGACGATTTAAATAAAAACAACTTACGTAAGTTTATACGTATAACTTACGTAACTGTTTATTTTTTCAACAAACTTCGCATTTAACGAGATATGCTATTAGATAATAAATACATAATGAGCACTTTAATGCTAGGTTTTTTGCTTGTTTTTGTTTAAATGCAGTTATCGGGTTAGCTAGAATCACTTGCCTAAGGGGTCGGCAAGATAATAATATTATTGGACGTGCTGTTTCGCTGTAATTAAGATTTTAAAATTTCTCATACGATAGTAGTACTTAAAAATATTGATAAAAAATCCAGTTATAATTTAAATGGGCGTTCCTAGAAGAATAACAAGTCTAACGATCCGTAGTCTAAAGTTTTGAATCTTTGCTTTCGCCATATATAATTTTGAATACTCTATTGAGCATAAATGGCGAATAACCCACTGTTTTATTCACAGTTATTTCTTTATTTTAAGAAATCTTTAAATAATATCCTCAGACCTCAAAAAGTTCTTAGTCCCTCATCAGCAACATCATCGTCATCAGCCTTGCCTGTTCACAACTGTGTTGGGGTTGCCTTCCAGTGTATCCAGTTATGCAACTGAATACAGTATTTTACATGGAGCGACAGCCACTCTACCTCCACAACCCAGAAACTAGGTAATACGATACGATACTACTTTATAAGACTGGTTGTCAGGCTGTCGGGTTTTCGACGACCCGTCAAAGATCCACAAATGATAGCTGGTCTTGGTATGTAACGGTCACCCATCCACGAACCAACCGCGGCAGGTGTAGCTTAACCTAATCGATCGATTCGTGCAGCTGTGACTTAGACACAAGCCCCCCAAAATAATTCTGACAAGGAGCTCAAGATTATTCAATGATTAATTTTAAAAAAATAACGATATTTGGAAACAGCCAGAGTTATTCCACCTTTAAATAAAATGAAGCCCTCCAGACTATAAATGACGTCACGGCCGTACGGTGCACCAATGAAATTACGCGACCTGCCAGACAAGCCCAGGCGCAGTCAGGTGAGCAAAGCGGAAACGGGATTACATTCCGGATAAGAACAATTTTAATCAATGAGGTAGGCCTGAAATTGAACGAAACTGTTCATGTTCATGTATTTATAGGTTTGTATATACATACATAAAATATAATTACTAGACTCCAAACGTTTACTGCTGAACATTAATGTTTTGCGAATTCTTGTATTTTCTCGAGTAAGTTGGAAATCAATCTCACCACGCTTTACAAACAGATCGTGGTCACAATGTTATATTATAACACTTAGTCGTCATCTACAACACGATCATCATTTCAGCCAACAGACGTCCACTGCTGGACATAAGCCTGTCCCAATTTGGGGCAGAGGGTTTGCCATAATCGCCACACTTGGCAAGCGGGTTGTCAATCGCAGTATGGCGGTAAAATGCATAGAGACAGCTGGTGCCCCTTCTCTAGTAAGTCCCTTAGTCGCTTCTTACGACACCCACGGGAAGAAATGGGGTGGTGCAATTCTTTACGTCTGGCACCACACGGACATCATCTCCACGATCTCTTAATCATTTACCGACAACCACTAAAACTGGTTATTTTTTTCATAGGAGTTAGACAACTCAAAGTTCCAACTATTATAATATAAACAGTTCATCAAAAAAATCCAAAGATTGATACAAAATATAATTTTATAACCGTCCTCTCTTGATGATACTTTCGATGAATAATAATAAAATGCTGTGTGACATTCCTCAAACAGTGCCGTCTCTTTCGCACACACGTCCACCACAACGTTAGAGCGAGACGGCGGTACCGAAGGAAGCACTCCCTTATCGTTCATTCCAGGAATAACTTTCCCATAGATTGTGATGGTAGAGAGGTTATGCATTTGGAATGCAAAAAGTATGGCGCGCATATTATACGGAGTGGTCATAAGTCATAATTTGACCATAACATGTGATTGTGTGTGTGATTAGCTAAGGTGTGCTTACAATTTAAGTACCACCTCAATCATTGTAGGATGTTTGTAGATTTAGTACATGCAGTTTGCATAGCTATAAATTTACATACATGGTCAGATTATTATAATCACTACATAGTATAAAACAAAGTCGCTTCCCTCTGTCTATCCCTATGTATGGTTAGATATTTAACCCCTAAATCCCTGAGATACCACATTTGGTACAGACATAATGGTTTTTTAATTGTGTCTGTAATTACGGTAATTGACTGGTTAAAACAACGCAACGGATTTTGATGAGGTTTTTTTACAGATAGAGTGATTCAAGAGGAAGGTTTATTAAATTGACTAAGCGACATTGTGGTTCTATGTCGCTTAGTCACTTTTGCCTTTCAAGCGTCGATACGTATAATACGCGGGCGAAGCCTAAAAGCTAGCATAGTATAATAAAATTTTACTATTTATAACTTAGCTAGCGTATAGCTCTGCAGACGTGATTGGTATCATGTCATCAGTATCGATATAATAAAAAGTAAAAAGATTTGATGTTTTTTTGTGGGGTCAATGACCGTTGGTGGTTTTATTTCTTGAAGTCTGAGTTGGTTGAGAAAAGCTGTTTTCTTTTGTTTTCTCGTGTTAAGGTATGGAAAACACATCATATCTGTGAAGTTTACACAAAAAAAAAATTTTTCAAACAGATCAGACTGTCATTTCAAGTGACTTCAGTAACTGCGGTCGGCGAGAAATTATAAAATTTAATAGTTGTTTGTCGGGTCACAAAAAACCCACAAATTAGACCACAGTTTGCATAAAATAACAACGATAACTAATAACTATTGATTGAGAATATTATTCACACTATCAAGAATTCAATACATATCAATTATTCTAATCATCCACTTCTCAGTCTGAGCCACCTGACAGTCCTGCTGATCCCGTATATGAAATGGAGCATGAAGACTATCTTATATCCTATAAATATTAATGAAACATAATCCTTTACTTCGTTTGAATAAAATGACCAAGTCAATTTGTTTCATACCACTCATTTTGAAATTGTAATTTTCTGCGTACTTGCATTTTCATTGAATTCTCTAATTGTAGCATAAATATTTAAGTGGGTTTGTTATCTAATAACTTATTACAATATACAATGGAATAATTTATATTCATTTAAATTAAATACACAAAATAATTACGTTGTTACAATGATTACATAGACTGCTTTCCGAATTAGAACATATAGCTCACAGCGCTCACATCAATATTTGCGTTCCGATTTTGATATCACGATTATGACAGTTGAGAGCTGTCATTTATGTCAACCAAACGGAACGCTCGTGAACGCTCTAACAGTGCTTGCTCAACGTCAGAACCTTTAGACACCATATAAATACACAATATCTGGATGACCGAGCTTTGCTCGGTATTTTTTGATAAATTGTGTTTAAAATAATAAGTTTATGTTCAAGTTGATTTTCGATAAAGTTGGTCATTGAAAACACGAATAAAACGACATTTTATGAAAATGAATCCTAGCTAGATCGATTTATCGCCCCCGAAACCCCCTGTATACTAAATTTCATGAAAATCGTTGGAGCCGTTTCCGAGATTCAGATTATATATATATATATATATACAAGAATTGCTCGTTTAAAGGTATAAGATACAAATACATATACAAATTTCTTCTTCTTAGGTTAGTTCTTGCAATTTGCAAGTAATTTATTATTTAGTTTTGCTATTTCGTGAAATCATGACATTTGAGCTCTTCTGACTTAAGGAGTTGTATCGCTGATTCTAATTTATTTAACCAGTCAATTACCGTAATATCAGACACAATTAAAAACCATTGTGTCTATACCAAATGTGGTATCTCAGGGACTTAGAGGTTAATGTCCTGTCTGTTGTTACATATTACATAATGAGGAAAACACATCATAGTCAAATCGTACCGACTCATTAACTTGGGAAACAGAAAAACAGAAGCAGTTTCATAACGGTTATTACAGTAGAGCGTCGATTATCCGAACATCGATCAACCGAACGACCGATTATCCGAACTACTACGCCCGTCCGACTTGCGCGTGCTATCCTCCTCCCGCGCTACAATACACGCGAAATTGTCTAGAACTATTGGTTGTATGTACTCGTATGTCACTCTCAAGTAGCCGTTAGTTGATAAACTAAATTATACCTCGCGAAAGAAACTATTTTTCATTAATGATATGTCTAAACATAAGGTTTTCATTCACCTGTACATAAATATGTATGGCTGAATCAGTACAGTTCGATTATCCGAAAATAACGATTTTGCGAACAATCCTATCCCCCAATTAGTTCGGACCATCGACGCTCCACTGTACTTTAAACGCAAAATGGTCAACCAACGCGGTCCTGTAAGAAAAAACGATTTAGAAATAGTAATGTCGCGGTCGCGCCAATTCCCTATACAAAAAAAGTGTATAAATTCACTATTGTACGCCCACGACTTCCCTTATGACGATATTAACACATAAAGTGATAGGGTGTCAGCCTAGCGCCATTTATCAGCCAATTCCAGCCTATGACTGTCTTCTTTTTTCTAACAGGAGGACCCAATTACATTGCCTGGTTGCCTATTGAGGTCATTGTACGAAAAGGCTGTAAGAATATAGTAGCTAAGTACTAAAAGTCTGTAAAAAAGTACACCGTGTAAATGTTTACCGATGGATCTGAATACGTGGTTTGGTGCCACTTACAAATTGACGCTTTTTTTTGTGGGTAGGAAATCATCAAAATTATGACGTCTCCTCCCCTGGGTGGAGCGGAAGGGCGTGTCAGACTTTTACTGACTAAAACCCACCCGTGTTCCTTCAGTTGCCCATATGCCAAAGCCACGGTATCTCTTTCGAACAAATCTCGCGACCCTAGCAGACAAATTGACACTTGATTTCATTATTTGAATAATCAACATCAGTACCCTCTGGTAATAATAGGGGAATGAAGTTCATGATAGCAAATGTTCACCGCTCCCAATGAACATCGTTCGTGGTGGGAGATTCGACGCCGTGAAGAAAACTGAAATATAGTAAATAGCTTTGAAAGTATGAAGAACAGGGTGTAAAATTCACTCAATTTCCGTAGAAAAGGTAGGATCCTCCGACCAGACGGGTGTCGTGTCTGCAACTGCGCTGCTGTGAAGTTGCGCGGTAAACTCTATTTGCGTGACGCAGGATTTTGCGTGACGTCAGTTTCATGCGTAGTTCGCATGTGATGGTGTAGATGCCGCTATATAGCCACTACGCTGGATAGTGGAGCAGTGTATATATTAAGTAATCTTGCAGCTCCACCATTGATGGACAATCAGTCGTATTCACAGGCGATAAGCTCTAAAGTGAAACAGAGATACACGACTAGAGAAAAAAACACGTTACTGCAGAGTTTCTATTCTATTTAGTGCTTAATATAATCATGTTGTGTTAGGTATTAAATGCGTTTTACTAAGGTAGTAAATGTTGCCGGTGATAAACACATTAATTTCCTTGTGATTAAATTTACTGCAAAGGTGAAATGAAAGGTGCACATACTTTTACTAAAGACTCAAGAGTCGCTGCTATCGATATAATAGATATGGTTCAACCATTCGGTGTACAGTTTCACAAAAATCTTCCTAAAGGTGCACCCACACCGGAATGAACTGGTGTGGAGCAACGTTTACAATTGTTGGCGGGCAACAACGGATAACATAAAGTTATAACAAAAGCCACAAAAGTAATAGAAAGTAACTTAAATGATACTTAAAATTTTGCTATACAATCATCAATGCAACCCTCTAAGTTCATTTAATTCCATTGAAGTAAATTAACTTTTTCATGAAAAACTTATTACCTAAATGGAATTACTTAAAATTATTCAAGGCAGATTTAAGTGGGGACGCCCTAGTAAGAAATATAATTACCTTACTGGTGACATTCTTCAGAAAGGTCAGGTGCGTAGTCGCAACATAAATGAAGCAAAGAAGTACCGTAAGGATCGCAGTTGCGTATTACTGTACGATTTTCATCTCTCGGCGCTTGGCAGTGCTTTTTTATTACGACCGTGTGTATGTCGACTTACAAAAACGCCTAACCAGTAGGTAAAGCATGAGCAGTGTTGTTGACGGAAAAGTTGACAAAAAATGACATTCTGTGTAGACAGTATGATATATGTATGACGGCAGTAAAGTAGAAAGAGTCAACTGCAATTTTTACGAAATTCACTCTTTTGCAAAATTCGACTCAAAATTGTGTGTTTTGACAAAGGATTTTATTTTCCAGTTTGATTCTCATTTTTTAATGATATCAAGTGACGTATAGTAAGACCTACATATACAGGAAGAATCTTTTTTGTCTATATATAAAGGACCTAGACAAAGATCTTTAGAAACGAAACATAAAGTAACAGACTTTAGAGGATTTCTACGGTGCGATGTCAAAAATGGAGAAAAGAAATGTCACTTTCAATGTATAGAAAGAGCTGTGTCTTTTCTTCATAGAAAGAGAAAGCGCCATACTAAGCCTGCCTGTAGCTTATAGTGATCAAATAACTTTTTATATTTCTTACACCATATCTAGCAATGTACCTACGTAAATCAGGAAGGAACAAAAGATTTACCAAACAAATGTTGTGTTTATAATTTATGACATATTCGAAGTAAAATGTTGCCCATACAATGGAATATTTCGGTCGTATGAACATATATTCTGAAGACATTTATGGCCTTTCTAAAATTATTTTATATCGCTGTAAGTTTTGTTGATATCTGTTTAAGTAGCCAGTAAATATAATGTTTGTAAGAAACATTACAATACTGTCGTAGGAATCTCGTAAAAACGTAGAGGGGTCCATTTTTTCGTGCACCAACTAGGACGAGTTTCGGTTGTGGGTGTCTTTCTCTAACAAGCTGAACAAGAAAGGGACGGAAGAGATTTTAAGCGTTTTTTTTTTTGCTGGATTATTAACAATTGCGGATGTTACACCAACTTTGTTTCTCGTGTTTTGCCTAATTACTAATATCACTCGAATACATAATTATAATACCCTTTCACACCATAAATCTGAAACAAACAAAAAGAGAACCAGATTCTCTATTCGGCTTTAAATTAAAAGCCCTTAATTTTTTTCTGGGAATCAAACTCAAAGCCATTATCACATTCCGCCACTGCACCACTCGTATCTAATTTATGGACATACTCACAGCTACACAGCGAAATAACGATCCGCAATCGATAAATAACAAAAAACTCAGTCAAAATAAATCAACGTTTATCGATAATCTTCAACATCGATTGAATCGAAATGCGTATCGATAGGGAACGGTACCCGCCTGGGGCACAGAATGCTTAGTATACAGAAACTTTACTGCATATATCTTGTTCTCAGCGCTCACACACATGGGCAATGTTTGTTATTACAGAATTTTGAGTGGACGTGGATGACAGGTAAAACTGTGACCGTCAAAAATGAGATGAGAAGTCAGCTGTAAATACTGTAAATTCCTAGCATCAGACAGAATGATACCTCACTTCAAATTCACATCACAGTTTTCACGGTAAAAATTGATTAAAGGCTCGTGCAGACAAGCGCGACGCGGCGGTCGCGACGCGGCGGTCGCAACGCGACAGTCGCGCGCGATTCGGCGATTTATATCCGTAGAACAATTTCTAAGACCGTGTCGCAGTGCGACAGGTCGCCCCTGTGTGAACAGTTGCGCGCGTTTTCAGAGAAATTGTTCTACAGAAATAAATAGCCGATTCGCGCGCGACTGTCGTGGCGCGCTGGTCTGAACGAACCTTTATTTACGAATTATGTCCGTGTTATAATAACGACTGTGTAAATCGGCTTACACTTCTTCTTCTTCGTCGTTACACTCTTGACAGAGTGGTCGTGGTCGTCACATCTGGTGTGGTGGCGAGCTTCACAATCCCTCGCCATTCCTCTTGTACTGCAGCCCTTATCGTACATTCGTGAAGTGGACCATTGAGGGCAGTTTTGGCCTGATCGGTCCAACACATGGGCGACCTGCCGCGAGCTCTTGTGCCTTCAACTTTTCCCTGCACGGCAAGTCGTTCCACGGTCTTACACACGTACTTAATAATATCGTGACGAAATTTTTAGCGCACTGGATCTTCAACGTTCTACTAAGCGCTGAGAGTTAAAAATCGAACTCTGTGTTTTTTCGATGCACTGAGATGCACTCTGTTGGATTCTCAATACTCGGTTCCACACCAAGACTTTGAAAATACAGTACCCGAAGAAACCCTGCCACGATATTATTACGACCTAGTAGACGGCAACTTGACAACGCAACTGACGAAGAGAACAATCATAAGGGGCAGATTTTGAAGATGTCGACTTGCCGTGATCCCAATAAAGGCACAGCAATGAACAAGCATTTTGTGGTGAAAATGATGGGGCACGGCTACCTTTGCAAAAAAGAAAGTTCAGAAACATAAATGTTTTGATCAGTTTCTGATCAATGATTATAAATATCGTTTTTTTTTTTTTAACTTAACGTGAAATATTTAATTTCATTCCAGCGGGGTGAGCACGGTCGCAGTGATTTGAGTCACGCATTTTATCACGGTTTTTACTCCCAAACTGTGACAAAAATGTGTGACTCAGCCTATCAACAATCAAAATCAAAAGTCATTGATTCAAACTAGGCTGAGAGTCAGCACTTTTTGAACGTCAAAGTTACATAAGACCCCAAAGCGCCCGCCCTACACTTCCTAGTGCTTTTGCTGGGAGGAAGCGGCGCAACAATCTCCCCAGCAGCACAGCTGTCTGTTCTGTCTTCTCTACAGTAGGCTGTGCTCGCTTCGCAGTAAATCACATACAACAATTTTCATAGGACGTGTCCGTCCCCTTTACTCCCCGAAAAATTCTTTGCAAACAAATAGTTCAGATGTGTGCGTGCGCTTCCCCCAAATGTATGAAGTAAAGTATCTGTACCACAAATTATCTGTGGAGCCGCTGTTCATTAGCGGATGACGTCACGAGGCTCGTCCAGCCGCTCCCAATCGTTAACCTAATTAAAACATTCTCCAGGTTCGATTATCTGGCTGCACCGATACATGCATTATGTGCTTTTTATATAACCGTATGTTACAAAGAGTATGTGGAGATAAGTGAGTGAATACGTGTGTGTACTGGAGTTATTGGTAATTTATTATGGTTTTAGTGTTCTATGCTTAAATAGGTGGAACCAGGGCTTTGAATAACGTTAAAAAATTGGTATCGTTACTTTCATCGGACGATGATAACGTTATTAGTAGAGGTAGCGTTATGCCTGGTAACGATACTTGGCATACGTTTTACCGGTAAATTGACTTAACGTTATTGAAGATTTTATTGGTAAATAGTAATGTTACTATCACCTAGGGTTCGATAACGTTAACAAATGCATACGAAAAGTACCGTTAAAAAACGTTATTTTCTTTCAACTCATTATTTCGTCTACATTATTGCAGTACTGGATTGGTTAATCACGTTGGTATTCAAATCAAAAACACTTGCGCTGCGCAACGTTTTCGGAATTACACACATTATTTTACTATATTAAAATTGCAACTAGCTTGCATCCCTTATGTTGCGCGGGTTGACAACAACGCATTAAGTAACGATAAAAGTATCGATACTTCTGACGTTAATTGGTAACCAAAGTATCGTTACCCGTGTTACCGATAAAATGTTAACTTTATGAAAATAACGATACTTATAGTGTTAATTTGGTAACGTTACCAAGCCCTAGGTGGAACGCAACACACGGTACGGTCGGTATTTATCATCATCATCATTCTAGCCGAAAGACGTCCACTGCTGAGATAGCCTCCCCCAAATCGCAAGGCTTGGTAGGCGGGTTAGCGATCGCAGTATGGTGGTAAAATGCATAATGAACGCTGCTGCCCGTTTTCTAGTAAGTCCCTTAGTCGCCTCTTACGTCACCCACGGGAAGAAATGGAATGGTGCTATTCTTTATGACCGGCACCACACGAAACTTAATGTATACATATCACAGTTGGTTATTACATAATCTGATCATATCGTGTTGCTGAATCACAAACGATGGATACTTGCGTTAAAAAGTATACCCTTTCAAAGAAAAGAAGAATTTTTCAACTCGTTTTATAAATGACTGAAAGAGAGAAAGAGAGAGACAGAACGTCCTCCTTTTGTGAAGTTGAGAAAATCAAACGTCTAGGCTACGACACAAAATCGCAAAATTATATAATTTTCAAGAATATTAAGTAATGTTGGTCACGTTGAGAGGATGAATGAAGGGCGGCTGACAAAATGTATTACAAGGCAAATGTGACTGGACGCGCTGGAAGGTGACGCCCTAGGAGACTATATCTATTGGTGATGTTCTTCAGAAAGGTTAGGTGCGTAATACTGGCAGACGGCGTGCGTATATAACCTGGGGGCCGATTCTACTAACAAAATTGTGCAAAAATTGCAATAGCACCGCGACTGGATCACGACTTTTAAGGGTTTTCTCATTCTGCTAATGGACAAAGATCCAACTGCGGCTACGTTTTAGTGGACGCCAACGATCGATCGAAACAACGTAAAAATCTATTCTGCTAACAAAGTCGTACATGAGCGTGACGTTTAGTCACATTCTGCTATTATTTTGACACTCGTTCTAATCGAATCAGAGCTGAATTTCGGCATTTCATCTGTCAAAATTTGCGGTTGAACATAAGTCAGTAAAATGCAACTTTTACCGCATCAATCTAGGATTGCTTTAGTTTTTTTTCTAAAAATATAATGTTTATACAGATTTCGTTGAACTTGCCCATGTGGGTGACGTTGGAAAGATAAGAGGAAGAAATTTTGCGTCAAGAATATGCAGTAATGCTTTGGCCCTTACGGATCGTCAGTGCGTTATGACATACCAATTCTCCAGAGACCTCATAAGAGCTTTGATTGACGAGATCAGTGACCACACATGCCCTTCAATCTTCGTTTTTACGGTATTGATACGGAAAAGGTAACATAGTTACAGTGTGTTACTACGTGAAACACTATTGACTCAATCTTGGACCGCAACTTGCACCGGCTTTTTATGTACCTGCTTCGTATCAAACACTGATAGGCCAGCCGCAATGTATATGCAGTGTCAAAACTTTTAATTTCTTGAGTTTTAGTAATAAACTAGCTACTGTCCAAAACTTCATCAGCGTCTAATTTTGCTCTTCTGAACCTTCCCGTCGCACCGCATTGCCTGTCAGTTTTCGTCCATTTTTTGTTGCTGCTCCGCTCCTTTTGATTGTAGCGTAATATTATATAGCCTATAGCCTTCCTCAATAAATAGGCTACCCAATACAAAAAGAATTGTTTGATTCGGACCAGTCGTTCCTGAGATTACTGCGTTCAACCAAATAAACCAACTCTACAGCTTTATAATATTAGTATAGATATAATGGAATATCAGGTATTTGGTAGTTAAAAAAAACACAAATTTACAGACTGCTCTTGTAACATAGTACGCCTATGTATTTGCAAGGCTAAGTTACGGCATAATAATGAGGGGAAACAGTACAGATGCACCAACACTGTTTACTGTTTAAAAGATATTTTTCCAAAGTAAATTACAACAAAAAAAAAAGTAAAATTTTCATAGTAAATATACAACAGATAAATAGCTGCAAACCCTATTTTATAAAGCTAAATATTTTAACTCGGTCACTATACTCGAAATATGCAAATTTGCACATAAACACCAAGAATTTTACAATAAACGACAAGACATACAAACAAAACACACATTCTGATACAAAACATGACTAAACATACCTACATCCCATCTAAAAAAACATTCAACAAGCCCTCTGGTAATGTCAATAAATGTATACAAGAATTTAAGTACCCGAATCAATTAGTAATGAAAATAAACTCCATCTTCTCACTAACAATTTAAAAAATCTATTAATAAGTAAATGTTATATTAGTATTAGCAAACATTTCAGTGATAAATCCCTGAAACGTAGTTAAAATACCCAAAGCATGTTTTTTATTTATTTTGATTTTAGAATAAGTTAGATTATAAGTCCTATTCTATGTACTATATTTCTTTTGATGTGCCCGACAGGGTCCCACGATTGTAACTAAATCCAATGTTTACCACATAAGCATATACATGGTAGAATGCAATAAAGTATTGAGTATTGGAATGGTTCATGAAATCAAAACACAAATAATGGAACAAAGCATTTTTATTACTATATAAATTTTAACGTCAGACCACTTGAGAAGTAGATACTTAGTATTTCATCTAAAATAGTAGGGTCGTTTCACCACTCATGTTGATACCGTGTGCCAGATAGAAATACATAATATATTAATATTGCATGCTCAACATTGTAAGTGCACAACAGCCAACAGTCAGCAGAATGTCTGCCTGTATCGACCACAAGCAACTCTTGAGTCAGAAGTTGATATTTGGGTGTACCTAAGTTAATGTTCCTGAAAAATATATATTGTATTTATGTTAGAAGGGGCTAACTAATATTATTATTTTTCTCATTGGTGTGCAAAAAAATGCAAAATTATGTCTTTCCCCGCAGAGTCAACAGGTAAAGTATGTGTTTGTTTTGCAGATTGCCATGGAATGTAAATATCCCTGTATCCAGATTTCCATATTGAATAAACAGTTTAAATTCTTTCTTGCATCATCAATACACACTTTCCTCAAACTGCATCTAGATGGTTTTACTGAAGAAATTGAAACTTTCTTAAGTTATTTCAAATCTGGAACAGTCTCGGGCAACATCTTCACACATTGTGTTGAAATCTTACTGAACAGTTAACAGCACATTATTTTGTATTAAACGCTGTACCATCTTCAAGATTCCATTTTCATTATAATCCTTCAAGTACACACATGAAAACTGAAATATCAATTTCGTGCAATTAGAAAGAAACGGATTAACTACCCTCTCATAGAGAGGAGGCCTGTATCCCAGCAGTGGGAACATTATAAGCTGCTTATATATGTATGTTAAGAAGAATAAGAGTAATAACTAAAGCAATTAAAACTCTGTGAACTAAATTAAATGTGTTGTTGTCAGTTGACAGTTGACACTTGTCATTCAGCTATGTCAGAAGACTCCGTGATACTTATCTAAACAAGACTACATCGACTGACAACGAGTTAAACAAAATCGAATCGCATCACGTGATGCGATTCGATTTTGTTTAACTCGTTACTCAAGTTACTAAAGGCTCGAGATCATTTTATTTATTTATTTTCTCACGCGTTGTCAGTCGATGTAGTCTTGTTTAGATAAGTATCACGGAGTCTTCAACTACATCAATTCATAATTCAATATTACTAATATCGTGTAACTGTCAAAATAATGTGATGTACTGAATCAGGGATGTTATATATAAGAGTGATTATGTTTTGCATTATTCTCTAAATATTAGTCAGTTGATAACGTGTAATTTGTCATCGTATCGTCATTATTTATCAGATTGACAGTGGAATGTGAGAAAGAGAAAATGCTCCCCGCACATCAAGAGTCGATTGTAGCCCCAATATCGATCGGATGCTACATTTTGAATTTTGCTATGATTATTTTCTTTTAAGTTATTATTTAATGTCTCGTTTTTAACTAACAAAGCTGCTAGAAACCTCCCTAAAAGGAGGTACCTACTCTCGATTCAAGTTGAATTAAATTGAGAAAATCAGTGCCTGACGAATACTAGTAATAGCAACATCACTAGCTAAACTGACAAGCCACCAAAAACTTCAATCCGTTTCACGATGATTTTTAAACCACTCTAAGCGAGAGTAAGCGGACTTAAAAACGGGATTAGTACCTACTCTCGATTCCAGTTGAATTAAATTGAGAAAATCAGTGCCTGACGAATACTAGTAATAGCAACATCACTAGCTAAACTGACAAGCCACCAAAAACTTCAATCCGTTTCACGATGATTTTAAAACCACTCTATGCGAGAGTAAGCGAACTTAAAAACGGGATTAAACACCTACACCGTCAATAGTATTTTTTTTTTAATCAAAACAGATTTGGTTTCTACCTCGAACTGTAATTAGGTACATATATACTAAAAAAAATCATAACATCGTTAAAAACGGTTCAATAAATAATTTTTTTAGGTAAAATACGATTAATAGAAGTTCCCTTCGAGTCTTTAACATAACCGAAAGGTTTAATTTCACAGCTTTAGCTAGTTAGGGACGTAGAACGAAACGTTCTTCTGAGTTTTTGTTATATAATAAATTAAAATGTTGTATTTTTGTAACAACAAAATATCAGTACAAAACTATAATTATGGTCAAGATATCTTTTATATTAGAAAATCCTTTATTGCCACTTATTCGTGTTTAGTGACATTTTTACATTCAACTTTTTTTTTGTGGCAACAATAAAACATACTATTTGGCATGTTGGTAACACAGGAAGCCCACTCGTATGTTCCCTTAACAATTCGGTTGCGATACGGCGTAAGTTTAGTTTCCCTTGTGCTTAACAAATAGTAGAATGACTTTACAGGACATTACCGACCTGCGATCGAAATCTAACCCTTGTGAAAACACAATTGAACGTGTAACTTTGCAAATTAGTGGAATCGCCCCCCAGACGTATGAACATAAACGAAACAAATAGGGAATATAAAGATCGTAGCAGCTGACGTTGTAGTTCCTGCCTACCCACATGGGAAAAAGGCGTGAGTTTATGTACCATATGTTTAGACTCCACCACATAAAGCTACAACAATCTGTCAAATTTCTTTAATAGATTTTCAACGTTATCGCCAAAGTATTAAGCTCAAGATTGATTGGGTAAAATTCGACAGTTTCGGATAGTCTGATGTGCTGGCACGTACGTATATAAATAAAGCTTAAAATATTTGCCTATAAAAGAGTAAACACCTCTGAAAAGTCTGATAAATAATCAACATCTTTTTTGTTTGAAATTTGCATTCGTTTAAATAATTAAGGTTGTATTCTATATTTTTTATTTATTTGGGAAAAACAAACATTCTATATAGTACAGAACACATATTGCAAAAGTACGGCGTACGCTTGACCGGTTTTTTCTTTCAACTTCGGATCATTTTGTGAGTTATGAAACTCTTTAGTATTGAGTAATTGTTTTTAAGCTCTCGTTTAAAATAATTATGAGCCACAGAAAGGCATCCCATGTAATTAATATTATGTTATAATTAATTTTAAAATGTCAAAATATCGTAAGGAAACCTGGAACTTATTGGTACTACTAGCTGCTGCCCGCGGCTTTTCCCGCGTGTATGGTGGAAATTAGCCCACAGAAACATGCTACCGTGACAAAAATTAACTTGTTAACTCCTTACAATATCAGCTATCTGTCACTGAAATTCCTGTTTAAATCGGTCGAGCCGATTCGGAAATTAACACTAAGAAGAATTGGCGTGAAAAGGTAAATTTAACAGTGGAAGACATTCGATTTCATAAGTTTTAATTATTTCTGCGAAGATCTCTAAATAAAAAATAACCAGCTATCTGCCATTATATGTCCCATCAAAATCAGTCCAACCGTTTCCGAGATTAACTTTAAGAAACAGACAGACAGACGAAAGTTCAAAAAAAATATTTATGTAAAAAATATAAGTATAAAAAAATGTATGTGTCTGTTTGTAAAGTCAAAATTTCAGACATTTTAATTTTATTTATTCATATAGATAATTGGGATCATAAATTAACAAAATAGGAGCATATTGGGTATTTTATACTTGAATATAAAAATATAAATTTGCATTTACACTAAATAGCTTTTAATAGGCACCAAAAATAATTATATATCTAAACTTTCTGGTAGCACATAAAAACAGACGCGCTGTAGGTATTATTATCAAACATGTTGATTTTATCTGATTCCAAAGGTGCTCGCGCGTTCATGTCTTTTATATGCAGCGTATCAAACTAGTTCTTTAGACACAATGGGTATGTAATTTTTATTCAAATCAAGAAGTAAACTTCGATTTAGTGTAAGTATTGTTGCCTTAATGCTTAATGAAGATTCAAATAAGATGTTAACTGATAATATTTTTTTTATTTAGTAAGCGCTGTTCTGAGTTTCCGTCTACCCGTCCTATAATCACAGTTTAGTCCCCATATTAAAATTCAATAAATAATCTAGTTCAGTATAAAAGCTGATTGACTAGTTGAAAATTCCTTAAGAACAAATATGTAAAAAACATATATCTTATGTTTCAACAGTTGTCATATGTAAAAAAAAGAAACAAATGAACACAGCTAAGTGTTGCTATCACACGAAAACGCAGGCTCATGGATAAGAGAATCGTGCGGTCCATGGCCCTCTACGGGGCACCGGTGTGGGCGCCCTCATTGAGGCTGCGCCCAGCGCGCCGGTTGAGTGCAGCCCAGAGGGTCATGGCCATCCGGCTAATCCGAGGATACCGCACGATCTCGTGCGAGGCGGCGAGCCTCCTTGCCGGAGTGCCGCCATGGGATCTGGAGGCAAAGGTCCTCGCGCACATGTGGGAGCGGCGCGAGGAGGCGAAACGCCGGGGCGAAACTCCGCTGCCGCGACAAATTGCGGCACGGCGGACAGAGCTCCGATGTGATCTCATGGCGACATGGCGGGTACGATTGTCGCAACCCAGTGCTGGGCACGCCACAATTGCGGCGGTAAGTCCCCTCTTTGAGGAGTGGATAGAGAGGCGCCACGGCGTCCTCACCTTCCGCCTGACACAGGTTCTCACCGGGCATGGGTGCTTCGGTGGGTTCCTGTTCAGAATAAAGCGGGAGGATACGTCCGGGTGTTTCCATTGCGAGGATCGTCTGGAGGACACGGTGGAGCATACGGTGGAGGTGTGCCCTGCCTAGGCGGAGCACCGCCGTGTCCTCGTGGAGGCGATCGGCGGCGGCGACCTCTCGCGTCCGGCCCTGGTGCGAGCCATGGTACGGAGCGAGAGGGAATGGGAAGCCGTCACCTCCTTCTGCGAAGCAGTAATGCTCGCGAAGGAGGAGGCGGGGCGCGTGAGGGAGTGGCAGTCTCTGCGCCCTCACGTCCCTAGCCGCCGCAGGAGGAGACGCCCCGGGCGTCGGGAGTCGATTGCGGACTCCCGGCCACCGTAGGCGCGAGCTTGCGGGTGGCGAGCAATGGGTAGCTCGCCGCCGGTAAGGACCAAGCTCGGGTCGACGGCGCGCAGTGTTCCACGCGCGCCTCAAAGAGATGTCAGCAGCAGTGTAGGGGTCTATTAGGACCGATGCCTGCCGGGGTCGCGTGATTGTTCGAAAGAGATACCGTGACCCTGGCACATGGGCAACTGATGGAACACGGGTGGGTTTTAGTCAGTAAAAGTCTGACACGCCCTCCCGCTCCACCCAGAGCGAGAGAAGTCATTTGATGATTTCCCATCCTGAAAAAAAAAATGGATAAGAGAAATGGAGCGCAGTATACTAGGCGTAAAATTAACGTATCGTGTCCAAAACGCAATACTGTGCTTCAAAACAAAGATAGCTGACGTGGCTCAAAAGGATGCCCAACTTAAATGTAACTGGGCAAGACAAGTTTGCCACATGCTGGCCAAACTGTGGGCCCAAGAAGCACAGAACTGGTGCCCAGAGACAGTGAGGGGTCTGATGGCGGGACAAGCTGGATAGGTTCCATAAAAACTGTAAGGAAGACGCGCGGGCTCGCGGGAGCTGAAAGGAGTGGAGGCAGGCCTTTGTTTAGGAAGGGGACGGTGGAGGATAGTAAAAAAAAGTGATTAGAAAAAATTACCCTACTTCGCATCAGTGGAATAGAAAACCAGATTGACCTTATCAACTTTGAATGCAAATGTTAAATTAAGCGAAACAAAAGAATGTGTGTGTATCCACCCACGCCAGTCGTAAAACTCGATTGAGTCAATTCAGAATACGTTTAATGCGATGCGTGGGAGCATATCATTTGTTACCGGCGTTACTGCACTTTTGCAATATCCAATCTTAGAGTTATGTCTTCAAATGTCACTTGCCTCACGTTTACACCACAGCGCTTTGGCATTTAAATTAATGATCCACAAAAAATAATTAATGGTGGAGATTTGTAATTATGGTGTTTGAGTTACGTCATTTGGTTTGGAGTTTAGACGTTTCGGGCGATTGCTTAGCATGGAGTTTTGAGGTTTATTCGAGTTCAGATAAAGTTTTGGGATTTTTCAGGAGGAAACTTTTTACGGTAAAGCTGTATACCGGAATTCTGCTGAGTGTAGCTTCTGCATGCGACTTCGTTTGCGTGAAATCCGTAACATACGCAATATACTTCAAAATCAGCTACATTTGCCGACGATTGAGGAAGTCGTGCAGTATTTGAAAGTGAAGACCAACTGGACTCTGAGGGTCGAAAGGTTGGAATCGCGCCACAACATCAACTTTAAGTCGTTCGTAGTACGAGTTCCAACCGACCATCTACAGACCTGCTTAAGAGAGGACTTTTGGCCGAAAGGTGTCGTATATCGACGTTTCCGAGGACGGTTACGCGACACCACGCAGCGGAACACGACGCCGTCTTCATTACGTGTTTAGAGACAGTTTTAGTTTAGTTTAGTTTTATAGAATATGTATTAGTTTATAGTTATTGATTTTATATTATTTATGTATTGTTTTTATGGGCCTTAGACACACAACACACCGCGCTGCTTAAGGAACTCAACAATGAGTTCCCCATTACTAAAGCTATAATGGACCGGGTGCCTAAACAATTCATTTTTGATAAAAAATACAGAATCCAGCTGCACGAAGATCGCCGATGTGAGGGTTTGCGCCCCACTGAGCTGCGCATCTTCACGGACGGATCAAAAACAGACAGTGGCACAGGTGCTGGAGTCTTCTCGCAGGACTTCAACATACATATAGCCACACCATTAGGAGTTCACAACACAGTGTTCCAGGCGGAATGCATTGGGATCACTCTTGCCGCCTCAGCCATCATGGCCAGGGCAGTTAAAGACCACTCGATCCGCATACTCTCAGACAGTATGGCTGTTCTGCAAGCGCTGGACAGTCACTCGATTGATTCTGGGTTAATATACGAGTGCCACCAGCGCCTCAACCAGGTGGGTAGCCTCAATAATATAACCATTCAGTGGATAAAAGGACACAGCGGTTCGCTTGGTAACGATGCCGCCGATGAACTGGCCAGAAGGGGGTCGAGCATGACACCGGTGGGACCAGAACCCATCGCGCCACTCCCCTTTGGGTTTCTACGCTCTCTGGTAAGAAAACGTACCAGGGATCTACACTTTAAGCAATGGGTGGACCAAAGTGATTGCAGGCAGGCCAAGGAGGCTTTGCCTACCATCGATGCCCGACTCACAAAACAGGTCCTTCGGCTAGACAAACGACAGCTGCGTATGGTTACAGCAGCAATAACTGGCCATGGGTCGTTTAATAAACATCTATTTGTCATAGGAGCTACAGACAGTCCGCTGTGCAGGGCCTGCATTGAGGACGACGAGACAGCAGCGCACGTACTTCTAAACTGCCCGGCGATCGCCACATACAGGGCCAAGTACTTCGGTAACCCAGGTACCCTACGTGAGATAGTCAGCAACATCAAGGCGTTGCTGGCCTTTCTCGAGGAGCTGGGGTGGATCGAATAACCGATTTCCCACCCGTACGCAAAATACGCGCTCAGACGTGGAGTTGCGGAAACCAGCCCGTTCTACCTATTACCTATTACCTATTATGGGCCTTAGTAGCCTGAAATAAAGGATTGTATTGTATTTGTATAAAACTCGCTCGACCCGTAGGATCGCATCGCATCGCACGCCCGCACTCAATCGCTTAGCATTCTTTTTCGTTTCGCTCGTTTACTTAGGGTCGTAGCGTGATTTTAAATAACAAGATAACCTTCTCATGAATTAGACTATCAAATGCAAAACATTGTCTTCAAATCTAACTAATAGTTCCGGAGATTGATGCATTGAAACAAAAATCAAACAATTAATATTGTATACTAGCTTTTGCCACCGGCTTATTCGAGTCTTTCCTCTTGAATCACTCTGTCTATTGATGAAACCGCATTTCAATCTGTTGCATAGTTTAAAAGATCTACGCGTACAGACGCCTGCCGGGGTCGCGTGATTGTTCGTAAGAGACACCGTGACCCTGGCACATGAGCAACTGAAAGAACACGGGTAGGTTTTAGTCAGTAAAAGTCTGACACGCCCTCCCGCTCCGCCCAGAGCCGGAGAAGTCATTTGATGATTTCCCATCCCCAAAAAAAACCGTACAGACACAATGTTTTAGACTACGAGTGTAGGATATATAAGAGTCACTTACTTAATTATTTAGTTTAAGAGCTGCGCTAATGTAGCCCGCTCAATCCGATATCGCTATCGATTCATAGATTGTGTTCGAATTCAGTTTTATAGATTGTGTCCCACAGTCGAGTAAACGATTAAAATATCTATTTCTAAAAAAATACAATGTATTCCAAAAGTGAGAACTTAAGTGTGTAGTAGATAACTCCAGAAAGGGTTTTCTCAAAGCCATACGCAACCTTAAAATTTCTCACAAAACTTTGCTACAATTTGACTTCACGTGTGATGTGTATTTTATAACCCTCAAAATAAGGGTGACAATTAGAGTGTCCTAAACAAACAATACCTTTTTGTGTTTTACACAAAGGACCGGTAATGGAAAGCCCACCACACTTTATTAAAAATATTTTAATAATATCTCTGCTTTCCTTTTTTTGGGTGGGAAATCATAAAATGACGTCTCCCGCTGGATGTAGCTAAAGGGTGTGTCAGACTTTTACTGATTAAAACCCAC
Organism: Aporophyla lueneburgensis; assembly: GCA_932294355.1. Classification (NCBI taxonomy): domain Eukaryota; kingdom Metazoa; phylum Arthropoda; class Insecta; order Lepidoptera; family Noctuidae; genus Aporophyla; species Aporophyla lueneburgensis. The sequence continues at coordinate 5,784,097 of OW028758.1, read as the reverse complement.
CCGTGTTCCTTCAGTTGCCTATACTAGGGTCACGGTAACTCTTTCGAAAATAATCCACGACCCTGGCAGACATCGAACCTAGCGGACCCCCAGTTTTGCTGACATCTCTTTGAGGTGCGCGAAAACACAACGCGCCGTCGACCCGGGATCTCTGTTTGCCCGCAACTCTAGAAATCGTAAGACTGATAAATAGCATATACTTACAATATTATGCCTTGCCTTGTGAATCCACATGGTCTTCACACGATCTGACCAAGATTATGTCCGGACTTTAAAAGAGACTTTGACCTCTGTGTTTGTTTCGGCCTTTCTTCTTATTCTTTCTCTCTCATTTTTTTTTAGCTAGATGAGGTTGGCATTTCCTACCTGAATAAGATAGGAAATGCCGACCTCTTCTAGTTTAATAAAAAATATAATTGACGTGTAAATGTGTTTGTACACGCGGCTACAGGTCAAGCATTTCCAGTTTTAGCTGACCTCGCATTGTATAGGGTTTTCGTACAAGGAGATGTGAGCTTATACTGGAAATGTATACCTTGATATGTGGCCGTGCGTACAAACCTAGTTTCAAAAATAAAATCATTTATCATTTGCCCTTAAAACTCAATATGCACTGGCAAATTTACGGCCAAAAAACTGCAAACAAGCCCTACATCTTGTACCTTGTTTTAGACACAGTGATTTTTAACGTGCACCCGATTTTCAGCGCACTGCTAAGCGCCGAGGGCTTAAAATCCAACAGTGTAGGTATCTTTTTGAGTCGCTGGGATGCACTCAATTGGATTCTGAACACTTGACTTAACACCGAGAGTTAAAATTCGAGTGCATGTTAAAAATCGCCCGTGAGCACCTTCGCTTATACATCAACAACAGAGGACTTGCTCTTCAACCTAATTTTAATTCCAATCTAAAGACAATACGACTTCAATGTTAATTTTGCATACACGTGATTCGGTAATCTGGAAAACAATAGTGTCAACATTGGAACAACATCAACGCCCGATCTCGATTCCACTTAGTTCTCCAAAATGGCCACCCAATTTAAAGACATTTTGGTGCTAGCGTCGAAGTCAAGAACACGAAACGTCAAAATTCCAATGTCAATCGATCGGAATTAAAATGAAGAGTAAGCACCCAGAGGTAGGTCACCCTATTCCCAGCCTTTAGGTTTTACTTTCTCAATAGACACACAAAAATGTGAGTGCCGCCCGGTGTGCTTTTGTTTTATGCAATTGTTTAGTTGCATAACTGGTCGGCTTGGGCTTTAACAATGCAACAACTGAAACTATACACACGGGGAATCAATCCGGACAACACAAAGAGTTAGATACCAAGAACTCTGCTTATCCAGTTGGTAAGAAGATGTATATACCGACAATAATTCATTCAAATATATATGAATAGGTAAATTAATTGTGTTCCATAATGTTATGGAACACAATTAATTTCACACAGATTCAATTTCAATGCGTAGCTGCAATTAAGTAGTTAATGTGTAAATTTTTATAGCTAACATTAATCCAAATGGTATTGAACAAATACTTAAGCCAATTAAGTTAATTCTTGTCATTTATACACCTTATTCAGGCTGACTGTACCTAGGTTTCGCAACTTGCATGATGCTGATTTTCGGATCAACGTAATAAGTTAAATTAAGTGTAGTGGTACATTTTTCTCGCGACTTACGAGTAGGTCGTGAGTTCGCACCCAAGCAGGCGCTTTACTTTGTATAAATTATTTCACTACCACTGCTCGCAAAACGGTGAAGGAAAAACATCGTAAGGAAACCGGCATGTCTTAGAACCAAAAATTCGAAGGCATGCGACATCTACCCCGCCCGCGGCGTGGGCCCGCGTGGTGGATTATGGCCCACTCCCTCTCACCGAGAGGAGGCCTGTGTCCCAGCAGTGGGAACATTATAGGCTGCTGATGATGGTACATTTTTCAGACGAAGAATGCGGATGATTCCGCTTTGTGCCGCTGGTAGTGTGTGTAGTTGGCTGAACTATGACTTGAAAATAAGTTTTTTTTTTTTGTTAAGTAACTTGTAATTAGATGTCGATGCTTAATTATGTCTGGAGTTTCGCTAGTTTGACCTTTTATTTTAGCTAGATAACGTTCTGCAGTACAAACAAAAAGCTCCGGCTTCCAATACCCCGTATGCCCCGCCTAGCCGCGTACGGCGCCATGCAATGACCCACTGAGAGAGTTATTTATATCGCGCGGCAGATATTTCACATTGTTATGTTTACCAACAGTTACCAACGGTTCGCAGCCAACAATGGACACTACAACATTATTAAGCACATACTTATTCAATTTGCCTGATATGGCTTTAAGATCTTGTTCGAGGGTAGGCTGTTTTGTAAGAAGATTTTAATGTGGGTAAATGGTGGCTTTGATTCTCTGATTCCTTGATCTCGTAACGCAGTAAATCATATGCTACAGTTTTTAACATTTGACAGATTATTAATATGAAAATGACACATTTTCAATGACTAATTTGCCTTGCCCCTCAACAGTTGATAGCTCTCGAAATAATGACGGTTGTCTATTTGATTTAAACTGACACAATGTTCTGGTTCTACGGCTCAGTAGTCTAGTGGCCCAGAACAAACCTGAGCACAGCCCAAAAATACTTCGAAAAGGTGCAGTGGTTCTCTTGTGTAGCAAACACTAACTGCATGAGGACTACGTCCACCGCCGCCTTACAGGCAATGCTCGGGCTACCGCCCCTATACCTGATAGTGCAGGAGGAAGTGGCCCTGGCTCCCTTCAGACTCCACTTTGCAGGGAACCTAAGCAAAGACTCTACACTCGCATTAAAGCAGAAACCATGAAACGACAACCAATGATGGCAATGGAATGGATAATCGAACCTATAACCTCATGCTGCTGGTAGCGCTTGCATTATCACTAGACTAACTGCCTCTTGAACAAAAGTTCAGAAAATCTGTTCGCTCGTTCAAAACACTTAGGTAAGGTCACTCCACCTTAAGCGGCCGTACCCGAAATTTTTCGAATTTTGCTCATGTATGTGATTTTATGGACGTGTTTTTACAGCTAAAATACTGTATTACTGTAAGTTTTAATCACCATATGAAAGATCATTTCAATTCGAGGTAGCAACTGTTATGTAAATTTTGCGGCAAGAGGTTTAGAATAACACATATTTACAAATCGTTTTGACGTCTACACGCTATGTGAAAATTACAATGTATTGTGAAGGTCATATGTACAATGTAATGCATACTTCACTATTTACCATTTTCATACAAAATGTTTTTTTACTATCTCAGTAAAAATATTTAACATATTCTAATTTTTGAGAAAATAGGCATTGGTTTTGATTTCGGCTACTCAGAACTCTCGTTCATAAAATGAAAATAACAGAATTTTTTAAATAAAAATGAATATAGGTTGAATTTTTTTTTTCGCGATTCGTCAATTTTTTGGGTCAGATAGTCAAACGGTACCGAATGATAAACAATTCAGCTGAAAACAGCTTTGAAATGTTGGATGAACCTGGATGCAAAAAAAAACCTAATTCAAGATAAATCATTTTCCCGAAAAACATTATTAAAGAGAATTGGTAGTGAATAATCTTTCAATTGGTAATAAATAATTCAACATAACCTAAATGTCGCATTATAATTCTTGACAAAAATAAAAAAGGAGCACATTTATTAGATAATCCCTGAAACGATCTTTCATGTTGTACATTAACCCGTTGAATGCCGCTAATTACAGACACAATTAAAAACCATTGTGTCTATACCAAATGTGGTATCTCAGGGACTTAGAGGTTAAAATCTATGGGAATGCAGTATTTTAACTGTAAAAGCACGTCTGTAAAATCAATGAATCAGCGAAATCGACAAAATTTCGGATACGGTCTCGGTGGTTTGAGCGAGCGAACAGATTTTGTATAAGCCAAGTGCCTGTGGCGGTGTTTTATACAACCCAAACAAACCAAATCCATTCTTCTTCATTATACCCTTTGGAGTAATTTACTTAGAAACGGTAGAAGAAAAAGCAATTGATATTCTATTGGCTATTGTGTCTGCGTAGGAGTACCGTAGTATTGCTTAAGCGCTTAGCCATAATGGCCTGGTCATTTTCCAGTAATTTTCATGGTGCATTAAGAACCTTCATGAATGGTACTTACTGTACGTCCGGAAACTACGCCCTAGATAATCAGCCCTTTAACAACCTTACTGTCTGGCTTCTACCGCATAAACTATTTTATTGATTAACCTTTTGAATGTCTTAAGTTACACAGTTCGACATAAGCAATTGTCTTTCTATTGTGTCTCTAAATACGGCATTCGATGAGTTAAAACTATATGCACTAGTAAAAATACTGTACAAATTCGGAGTTAATGCCTCAGGCATTTTTATTTTTTTTTTATTTATCTCATGCTGCGTAAAAAGGTCATCATCATCATCATTTCAGCCGAAAGACTGCAGGACATAGGCTTTCCCCAATTGGGGGGGGGGGCCGTATCGCCACGCTTGGTAGGCGGGTTGGCGACCGTATTATTGTTGTAGAATGCACCGAGCGAGAACGCTGCTGGCCATTCTCTAGTAAGTCCGATAGTCGCCTCTTCTTGTCGACACCCACGGGAAAAAATAGGATGGTGCTCTTCCTTACCTCCGGCACCACACGGAAAAATATACGCCTTGATAAAACCCAATCCTTACACCCGTCGGTTTCATTAACACTAGGTTACGGCAAAATGAAATGTTTAAAGAAAAGCGCACTGTTACGGCGGAGTCTGACTTGCAACATTTGTTTGTAATGTATCATTCGAGGCGAGCTTGGTCACGAAACAGCGATACACCTATTGTCTTTACATTTTCAGCGCCGAGTCTTGAAATTCCCGAACATTCCCAATCACCCCCACATGGATTGCCACCAGGTGGCAGTCGGGTATAATATTCCCTGTTGCCACCACCACTGGGACGTATGGACCCCACTTCAAATCGCTGTGCACTGCGAAATAGATCGCCAGCACCGCTCATAACTATCCGTCTTACGGCCGCGATGAGGAAGTTAGTGGTCAAACTTTTCTAATGTGATGTTATTTGTAAATCTATACTAATATTATAAAGCTGAAGAGTTTGTTTGTTTGTTTGATTGAACGCGCTATTCTCAGGAACTTCTGGTCCGAATTGAAACAATCTTTTTGTGTTGGGTAGCCTATTTATCGAGGAAGGCTATAAGTTATATAACATCACGCTACAACCAAGAGAAGCGGAGCAGTAATGAAAAATGTTGCAAAAACGGGGAAAATCTCACGGGTAGGCGATTCGACGCGACGGCAAGGGTCGGGGGAACAAGAAATTTTACGCGGACGAAGTCGCGGGCAGAAGCTAGTTAGTGATATTATTAGGGACATTCATACATTTTTTTTTTCATCGTAGTTGCTTTTATTCTACTTATTATTTATAATAATGTTTTTTAACAATAAAATTACCTATACCATGTGGGAGTGACTGGGAATATCCGAAAATTCCAACGCCCAATAATATTTAGTGAAAATGAAAACGAGCATTAGAGCTTTTTCTAAGGTACAGTCTCATTTCTTTTCTAAAGGCGATGTGGCTATATATAATTACTTTACATTTTACAAGTAATTGCTTTTACAAGCATTTTTCATACTTAAATGGAAATTCCCTAAAGACCTCTTGTAAACGTATTATTAAGTTAATTGAAATAAACATAAACATTTTTGTAATTACTTACACACTTACAAACATTCATTTTCAAAATAACCATGCAGGGACACAAACCTCTTGCAACTCAACCATCCATAAAATTCATATAATCAGGCAACTTTACAAATATTTGAGCCAACCAGACATGAAAGAAAACCTTATAATTGCGCGTACAGCGATTAGTTACAATTAGTGGCAAATGAGTGTCTTAGAAGTGGCGCCGTGTGCGGTACGTACGACTATTAACTTTATGCTATGCAGGTTATGCTCAAAGTATGTTGTGCGGCTGCATTCTTAGTGTTCAGATAGGTTTGTGCTAAATGCAGTGCACAGGAAATGTTTGCGTTCCACGTTTCATTGGTGATCTTGAAGGCTCTTAAAACATTGAGGATGATATCGTGTTGTTTAAGCCGGTAGAAGGCCGTCAATCCCGCAACTTTGTGCAAAGAGTTCACCTTTCTATCAGGATATTTTATGGGCATCAGACCGCTGATAATTTTGATAGTATAGAAGTTGGGAAGGAAAATAAAATAAGGATGGACTGGAAAGTTCCACTCAATCTGTGTTGTTCTTTCCTCAAAAGGCCATTTCAGACACATATCTGCACAAGTCATAACATGATCTGACCAAGATACCTTAAAAGAATTTTAATAGAGAGAGAGAGTTTGAGAGTTTCTGAGTTTTTTTCAGAGTAGTCAGATAGGAAAAGCCGAGCTCATCCAGTTTTTAAAATGAATCATATTTTAACGTGTAAAAAAGTGTTTGTACAAACCTACTTACAAAAATAAAAACTTTTTACAAAAAAAAAACAACCGACTTCCTTAAAAAACACTACAAAGTCAAAAATAACTTTAATTTCGAAAGTCGGTGTCTTAGGCTTTGTATTTAAGGTTTTTGCCACCGACTTCCGAAATTAAAGTTATTTTTGACTTAGTAGTGTTTTTTTTTTTAAGGAAGTCGGTTGTTTTTTTTTTTGTAAAAAGTTTTTGTTTTTTAACTTTTTAGTTGTGGTAGATACTCCGCACTAACCTAATCGCGTTATTCGTTCATTTGTCGCGTAAATACGTAATGAAAATTTAAGACTTATATGGTTTTCACATGGACCCCATTGTCCAAATAGAACCAAATTAAAATGAGACCATTCGGAAAGCACCAGCTTTCAAATAAAAAAAGAATCATCAAAATCGGTTCACCTAGTCAAAAGTTATGAGGTAACAAACATACGGTTATTCGTTCATTTGTCGCGCAAATCGTTAATGCAAATTTAAGACTTATATGGTTTTCACATGGACTCCATTGTCCGAATGGAACCAATCTAAATTGGGACCATTCGGGAAGCACCAGCTTTCAAATAAAAAAAGAATCATCAAAATCGGTTCACCCAGTCAAAAGTTATGAGGTAACAAACAGAAAAATATAAAATAAAAAAAATACAGTCGAATTGATAACCTCCTCCTTTTTTTGAAGTCGGTTAAAAATCATTTATAATTTACAATAAGCAAACTGTGTCTACTTTTATTTAAACTAGTGGTCACCCAGTTGTTCAAATTAGGCCATAATTCATTTAAACTTAATTTATTTCTAATCCATTATAATTTAAAATTAGCTTTTTACACTCCTTCTCCAAATAAACTTTAACCGTGCCAAACTTCACATTCCTCCGTCCGCATAATTTTCGTAAAAAGAGGTACAAATCTTTTTTCTTTACGTATTATACATAGATTTCTTATTTCTAAACTCAAACTGTGTGTCCAAAGTAACTTACTCTAATTTTTTAGACACGCAGCCTGCCATATTCTTTGTATTCATTTTCAGTTCTGCAATAAAACTGGGCGTCTTATTGCACCAGTTATACCGCCATTCACAAAACAAAACAATACCGACTGGATAGCAGACACCAACATACTTCGACATACTCAAACTGAATCACAGACCCAATCGTGCATAACAAACTCGTAAAAAAGAGATAACATCTAAAATATATCTCTAGATACAAAGCGGCAATGCATTCGATCCAAATCAAATGTGTCTGCTCGCCCGTCCTAAAGGATAAAATCCTATGTCCCATATGATTGATGACCTCTAAATGCTACCTTACCACAACCATTTATCACGGCACTAAAGCAAAATACACCTTGTACGAATAGACATAGAGGAGGAGAAAAGTGCAAGGGTATCGTGGTAACGCAGTATGGGGTTGCCCAAGAATGCATTTCTTTAAATTTTGACTTGTCCTCTTCGATACAGATTTAGATAAGATGTCTTTATGTTACCGAAAGCGATCCACTTTGTTACCCACTATTTTTCACTCGGTGGTAAGTATTTAATGTGTTTTTTTTTTTCTATTCTCCATGACCCTAATCCGACATGAAAGAACATTACGAGTACATCATACTGAAAGGAGGTTGTATCAAAATATAATCAAGACACGTTGTGGAACACACGACTAAAGCTAGTCCTCGACACGAATACAGGTCCAAAAAAGCGAAGCAGACCCCTTCGCACTTGGATGTATGTAGTCAACAATGACCTGAAACAAGCCCAAGTGAATGACTCGACGACCCAGAACTGAAACATCTGGCGAAGAATGATGAGGAGAGCCGACCCCGAATGAAATGGGATAAGGTTAGGCAAAGAGAGGGTTGTGGATTACGGTCCAGTTCCTCTTCCCGAGATGAGGCCTGTGTCCCAGCAGTGTGCTGATGGGCTAATTTTATGAGTGTATATCGTACGATCGACTCAGATGTCAATTGAGGATTTTGACTATCCAGTATTGGCCTGTCGCTACGCGTTGGAAACCTACAGTGCCGCTTGGCCAAGTGTAAGTAAAATCTCAAAGCGATCGTCGCATTTCAATGACTAAGTATTACATTGTACGTCAAAATTCATACAAATGACCGCGTCGATAGTGTCTGTCACCTTTGGTTACGAAAGCGGGTAAGAGTAGGAATACCAATTTGAGACTTCAAGAGTAAGAGACTCTTTTGAAGTAAGTATAAGATTATAATGTCACAGATAGACTATCCCTGTGGAAATTAACAAAAATGCAATGTTTGCAAAAAAAATATTTTACACTTTCGATACGTTACATACAGTCAAGTTTAAAAACAAATGCAGTTTTTGTTTTCAGGGTTGAGAACGACTACAATGAAATTAGACGTGAATTCGATGCAACCTTCATAATTGCCAAAAAGAATGTAACTTGAAAGTTAAATGCTGCAAAATAAAAAACGATTGTGAAATAGTGGCCACCCGTATTAAAGTCTCAATTGAGAATAAACCATAAAACAACCCGTATTACCTCACCATTATTAAACAATAAAACTTCTGAAACCACAACAATACACCATAATATTACGATTTAATATTATAATAAAGTAGTTATTCTCTCAATACATTTACCGGGTGGTAGAGACATAGACGCACAGCCTGTTACCGTGGATTCAACAGACGACTCTGAACCCCCTACACTGAAATATTTAGTAATTAAATAATTTGCTGTGACATACCTACCTACATTTTGACTCAGTAACATCGACTGAGTAACATCGACGCACAAACTTTAAAGCCGTTTTTGTGGGTGGGATATCATCAAATCACGTCTCTCACTCTGGGTGGAGCAGAAGGGTGTGTCAGACTTTTACTGACTAAAACTCACCAGTGTTCCTTCAGTTGCCTATAGCAGGGCCACGGTAACTCTTAAGAACAAAATCCGCGACCCTGGCAGAAGAACTGGTGCCCGGAGACAATGAAGCGGGGTCGCGGCAGATCACGTAGGAGATGGCGGAACGAGCTGGATAGCTTCCGCCAAAACTGGAAGGAGAATGCACGGGCTCACGAAAGATAAAAGTGTTGGAGGCCTTTGCCGAGGAGTGGGACAGTGGAAGCTAGTAAAAAAAAAATGGTTTTGATGATGATGAATATTGTGATATTTGTTTTTGATAATATATACATACATACATAAAATGACGCCATTTCCTATGGGGTATCCTTACATACACCTTTTGCCACGTTTAAGTTCATACATCTGGTCATACACGCACGCCGGTTTCCAGTATTATGCACCTGACCCTTCTGAAGAACATCACCAATAAGGTCGTAAATTTTTGATAGTGTATTTCCTTTAATAAAGTGGCCTTAATTTCGACCATCAGATTAGCTTCAGTCACCATGACTTTTATTGGTCCACATTAAATACGTATCGAACCGGTATCAGCACGTTTGAAATTATTATGTCGCCAACAGCGTCGATCACCTCAACAAATCTCTCATAATAAACCCCTAACGAGCGGCCATTTATAAATCGCATTCACTAAAATACAGGTCGAACTTGAGGCTCAAGCCAAAACACGTCGTGTTAGCACTGGCTGGCAGTAAATAAAATATGCCACAAGAATAATAAAGGACAAAATAAAATCTAATTCTTAAGAACACTTTGCCACTATACAGATACGTTCAAAAGATTCATTCCACTATGCTTGGGTGCATGGTGTCTCGCCTATACGCAATACGCTTTTTAAACCGATTCCTCCAAAAAATTAAACCGCCGAAAAACTGAAAAGCATAAAATAATAAACCTTAAAATTATGAGTCGGCGCTTTGAGTGTTCCTTGTTCATTGATTTTTCAGCGTCGACTCAAAATTTTAAGGTTTATTATTTTATGCTTTTCAGTTTTTCGGCGGTTTAATTTTTTGTTAAAAAGTTTTTATTTTATGATTTTTTGTGGCTTTAATGTACTAATAATACTTGGCAAGGTATACCCTATCCAACAATAAAAGAATTATCAAAATCGGACTACTCTGTACAAAGTTATGCGTGTTTATACGTTACAATCAGTGAGTGAACAATCAATCATCCCCTGTTTTCCAACCCTTAGGGTTCGATTTTGTTTTCCAAATTTATATGAGACCACCTTGGGAGTATACCCTTTCCAATAGAAGAAGAATTGTCATAATCGGACCACTATGTAAAAAGTTGTGAGTGTCAGTGAGTGAACAATCAATCATCCCCTGTTTTCCAACCCTTAGGGTTCGATTTTGTTTTCCAAATTTATATGAGACCACCTTGGGAGTAAACCCTTTCCAATAGATGAAGAATTGTCACAATCGGACCACTATGTAACAAGTTATGCGTGTTTATACGTTACAATCAGTGAGTGAACAATCAATCATCCCCTGTTTTCCAACCCTTAGGGTTCGATTTTGTTTTCCAAATTTATATGGGACCACTTTGGGAGTATACCCTTTCCAATAGAAGAAGAATTGTCACAATCCGACCACTATGTAAAAAGTTATGCGTGATCATACATAAAAAAAATATAAAAAAAAAAAAAAAAATATACGCGTCGAATTGAGAACCTCCTCCGTTTTTTTTCGTCGGTTGAAAAATAGAGATTACCAGGGGGACATCGACGCGCAAACTGAACATGAATGTAGGTAGACCCCCTAGAATCAACATATCGTCGGCTATAAAAAAAATCTGCTGTTTCACAGTAAGTTGCAATAATTTATTCAACGTTGGGTTCGCAATTATGAACCAGACTGAATCTATGATTACAGGTTGTGCGTCAATGTCTCTACCGCCCTGTTTGATAACACAGGTCAACAAAAAAAAAAAATTTTTTTTGGTGCAGCGTTAACGATAATGGATTTTATTAAGTAGCCATTGATAACACTAAAAACAATTTTTTTTTTCCTACGTGTAGTTTTGGATTTACCTTCAGTTTTGTATATTGGCTGTAATCAGTACTTTCATGCGCTCGATTTGCTAACTTCTCGGTACATTTCTATAAATAAATTGATTTTAATATAATGCTTTCATCGCAAAAAAGTTGTCTCAATGAACCATATGTGTATTGTTACATATACAGTTTAAAAGTACAGAAAACCTATGAAAGATTTCATAAAACATCTTATTTTTCTAACTTTAATTCAAAAATTGTCTGTAAAATAGGCTGTGGACACTTAAGACAATGGGTCAGTAGTAAAAGAAGCCGTACCTATGACATTCGGAGTGCTTATGCAATGAAAAGAACAAAAAAATCACATCGATGATTTTTACTTCTGCTGTGTTGATATGCGTGGTGTTAATATTTAGATTCCAATAGAAATCATCTCAGCGTAGCAAAAAAAAAGCGCACGTTGGAATTACCTCAGCTTTTGGCAGTGCGTTGAAAAACCAGTGCGCGAACTAAACATCGTCCGTGCTTCCTAGCGGTATAATGTGTGATTCACTTCGAGGTATTTTTTTTTCAAAATTTTAAAATAATATAAATCATTTCCTTTTGTTCTAATTACTTATCTTTATTAAGATGCAAAAGAACAATTCCGACTACGAGCATTTCGAGTGGTGTATGGCGAAACATGCGAGAAATATTGGTACCGATTCCCTTGTTCACAAACTAAACTAAATTTAAGTTCAGTGCATCCTTTTCTTTGTATTTCATTAAGAAGAGGACAAAAGAAAATTTTTAGTTTAGTCCTGTCAAATTAATCAGCGCCTGTCACTACTCCATACAAGTTTAGACGTGATTAAAAACTTGCCTACTAAAATTACGTCAAATTACGTCAAGCGCTGATTAATTTGACAGGACTAAACTCACATTTATCTTCTGTCCTTTTCTTAATGAAATAGAAAGAAAAAGATGCACTGAACTTAAATTTAGTTTAGTTTGTGAATAAGGGAATCGGCACCATTGGCTTCCAATTTTTTAATCGCACCCAGCCCGTCCATGTACACTTTGGACGCTTAAATTTTGTGCATAATATAACAATAGTCCGTTAGCTAATGCTAAAATGCTATTGCATAGCACGATAACGGAGTAGAACTTTAGAATGGATCATGTTAACCGCAGTAATGGCAAATATTTGAAAGAAACATACTGTCAATAATAAATATAAAGAATGGTTGATTTGTATAATGATAAAGATACCTCGACAAAATTGATATTTTTTTGACTTTTGAAAACAGTACCTCTAAATGAATCATCCATTACATGCTAATAAGAGTGACACATAATACTTTCGTTTTAGCGAAATCTTAACGGGAGTAGTCCTTCTGAACCCACCTGTTCTGTGTCTTTACGATCTTGGGCCGTTTGTGTTTTACATACATTTTATTGATGTTTGTTCCAAAGCTTTGATATTTGTAAAGGTATTTCTATGGGCGGTAGTTTCTTTCTTCCCTTTCTGAACGCTTACTGGTTAAGTTTTTTGACCACTGCAGTGGTTGTCATACTCACTTTAGGTACAAGTTAGTATAAGAAAGATCTTTTTATTGTATGTACTTAGAATGGGCTTGCGTATGCTAGAAGTTTTTTGTTTAGTTTTTTTGCGAGTTTTTGCCAAGGTTTCAGAATATTTATCACATTACAATGTTAGACACTTTCTTTATGGTTTCATGCAAAACATTAATGTTTACTCAGAGTTACTTTTTCTGGATCGAAACAATCTGGCTCTGGGCCAAACCCAGACCGATTTTTAGTTAATCTTGATCGCAGTATTCACTAAGGTAGCTTGCCGCCAGGCCCGAGTCGACGGCGCGTTGTGTTCCAGGCGCGCCTCAAAGAGATGTCTGCAAATATTGAAGAGGTCGGCGAGGACCGATGCCTACCAGGGCTGCCAAGATCGCGGAATTTTTGTGGCCCTGGCACAGGCAACTGAAGGAACACGGGTCGGTTTTAGTCAATAAAAGCCTGACACGTCCTTCCGATCCACCCAGAGCGGGAGAAGTCATTTAATCATTTCCCACCCACAAAAAAAAAGGATTCACCAAGAACTCATGACAACATCACAGACAAGATACGCTACATCTCAGTGACCACAGACCTTAACTCCGTAAGCAGATACGATTTGGTAACGACTGTATTTTGAATTCCTTGTTAAATTTATATGCCCCTGAACAATAGTAGCGGTTATGATTACATAAATTGAGGGGGGACTATAAAATGTTATTATTGTCTTGAATTTCTTTTTATTACCCCACATCGGTCTAGTGGGCGCTGCGATGGTGACTTACGAGCGATAGGCATTTGTTGTGATTTTTAGATCACGCAGTAACTTTGATGAGGACTTTTACTGCTCCGTGTATTGTCACACGATGCTTCAATAAATTTCTACAGGCGGTAGGAAAATAACAAAATGTCTATGACAACGCTGGACAGGTGATTGGAAAATAACAAAATGTCTATGACAACGCTGGACAGGTTATTGGAAAATAACAAAATGACTATAACGTTGGAGAGGTGATTGTTAAATAACAAAATGTCTATGACAACACTGGACAGGTGATTGTAAAATAACAAAATGTCTATGACAACACTGGACAGGTTATTGGAAAATAACAAGATGTCTATGACAACGCTGGACAGGTGATTGGAAAATAACAAAATGTCTATGACAACGCTCGACAGGTGATTGAAAATTTACAAAATGTCTATGATAATGCTGGACAGGTGATTGGAAAATAACAAAATTTCTATAACGAAGCTGGTCGGGCGATTGAAAATTACAAAATTTCTATTTATGATTGTGATTAGTATTTTACAAACCCCGTGTAAAAACCCATGAAAAAATGACACTATCTACATTTTTTCATAAACAAAGACATAGGTAACATAATTACGATTTCAAATAAATGTGCAATGAAGTACATTTATTTCAAAATTATCCCTCCACATATTTTAAACCTACTTGCATGTGGCTTGCATTAAGCATATCTACGACTTGCAATAAGGATACAGTTTTCATAACTATTTGCATAATTTTCTTCCGTAATAAGGTGGGACTTAGATTTTATTTATTAACCTATCTTAAGGCATTTAACTGGGAAATGTTGGTGGATGCTTTACTAACTTCCCGGTTGAAATGGCTTAAGCTTAGATCTTTTAGTGGAAATGTCTGCTAGATATTGTGGCTCTAACAATTTGTTGGTATGTTGTTCACGTGGAAATATTGATGTCAAGCGGTTCTAGTAAAGATAATCATTGGCGTTGGAAAAAACTGACCACTCAAGACACTGACTTGATAACTTGTTAAAATGTTAGGAAATTCGTATACTCTCCGTTGCAATGTTTGTAAATAAGTACGTGAGCACCATGTATCTATCATAGTATTAATTAATCTCTCACTGTTTCATTTTCAATTCTTTTACCTGTTGTGATAATAGTAATTTTCTTCTAGCTGCATAGTTTTCACATACATACATAGATATAATTATTTATTGCATAGATCGTAATAATTTTGTAAAACATTTTTAAAAGAGTAACGGTCATTGATCACTATGGTAACAGTGGAGTTTCTTGCCCATTCTTTTCCATACGAATCTACCTTTTGGAAGGGGCGACTAAAATCAATTCTGTTTTAATATAACGAGTTGATATTCAAAAGTGCCTTTTATGTACCTATTTGAAATAAATGCTTTGACTTTGTCGCAGATATCCTGCGTCCTAACCAAAAGCGACGTACGCGCGAATTCGCGATTATGCGATCGTTTACCTGAATAATGACGAACGTATGCAACTTGAATGATCGCACGAGTATATAATCTTTACATAGTATAAAACAAGGTCACTTCCCGCGTTTGTACGCTTAGTTAGCTTTAAACTAGTTTTAAACTACGCAACGGATTTTAATGCGGTTTTCATCAATAGACAGTGTGGTTCAAGAGGAAGGTTTATAGGTATTTATAATTATACGGGCAAGACGGCCTGCAAAAGCTAGTTATAGATATAAAAGTGCGTGACGATTGCGTACTCGCGCGGCATTCGCTTACGATTAAGACGTTGCCATAGACCACCGTGCGGCAGGCCACTGAGAAAATGGCGATAACTGGACAAAATATCTAAAGCTACACTAAACACGTTGACGATGACATAATATGCTACGAGCTAAGAGCGGACTTTGGCAGTATCCATAGGAAACCCTAGACTAAATTACAAACGAGGATTTCCATGCGGTTATATTTTCCAAATATTTTGTCGTTTGAATCGGCGTCATGATAAAACTTTTGCAACTACACAGGTTTTAATCGTAACAGCGCTGAAACAGACTAAGTTTTGTTTTTTTGTTTGCCAAACGATTTATAAACAAGAGAATACTTAGTGCAACCATACCAACAAATACAAAACGAAACAAAAAATAAATACAACAACCATTCCACTCACATTCCTTGCCATACTTTTAATTTTAACGACCAGCCATAACTCAGTCGAGCGACTACCAATGTCCCGATCAATCGACAAGGGCCACATCCCTTCGCACATGCATTTCCCGCGCGTCGACGCCCCACCGCGCATGCGCGTCGCGCCACGCCAACTGTCACTTTGACAGCGTATAAAGCAATAAACGGGATGATAAACAACCGGGCCTGTTCAGAAAACAAACCGACCGATTGAAATAAATATGTAATCATTCATTAAGTTATTGCCGTTCGCTGGTATTGTCCGTTCGAGCCGGTTTTGTTTTGAGGCGATAACGAATAGTCCGGTTTGCATTCGAAAGCCCTTTTGTATGTAACGGAAGCGGACAAGTTCGTTTCGTGAACGCCAATATTGATTTTGAAAGTTTTGAATATATTTTTTTCTTTTGTTGTCAAATTGATGACGAGGTTCAAGCTTCCGATCAAAAGAAGTCAAAGTAATTTCAATCCAAGCTGATGCGCAGGACTGTTTGAAAAACGACGGAAACTGACTCCCTAATATAAAAGTGGCATATTTGGAGCATACAAAGGGGAGGCCTGTGCCCCAATGGTGGGAATGTTATGGCTGATTGATTATGCATCAATCAATCAACTCAGTCTATCGCAGTCCACTGCTTAACATAGGCATCTCCCATGCTGCGCCACAACACCCTGTCCTCCGCCTTCCGCATCCAGTCTGTCTTAGCTCCCTTTTTGAGATCGTCGGTCCATTTAGGGGGCGACCCACACTACGCTTGCCGATACGCGGTGTCCACTCCAGGACTCGTCTGCTCCATCGGCCAACGGTCCTTCGACAAACATGGCTAGCCCACTGCCACTTCAACCTGCTTACTCTGCAAGCTATGTCGATATGCTTTTATGCATATTTTAATCAAACTCCATACGGTTCTAAAACGCAAACATTTTCGCAGAGGAATTGTACAAAAGAAAACTGGCTATAACATTAACACATGTTCTAATTTGTGCTTGGAGTTTGCCGACGCGATCAAATCAGAAATGAAGAGATCCGTAGGAGAACCAAGGTAACCGACCGCGACGTAGCCCGAAGAATTGCCAAACTAAAGTGGCGGTGGGCAGGGCACATTGCTCGTAGAACAGATGGCCGATGGGGCCGAAAGGTTCTAGAGTGGCGAACACGCACCGGAAAACTAGAGTTGAAAGGCCTCCCACGAGGTGGACCGATGATCTTGTGAAGGTTACAGGAATCCGCGGGATGCGGAAACACAAAACCGGTCGAAGTGGCGGAGCTTGGGGGAGGCCTATGTCCAGCAGTGGACGTCTTTCGGCTGAAATGATGATGATGTTAGAACAAACGGTTCGGTTCGGTCGGTTCGGTTCAGTTCGGTTCGGTCGGCTCGGTTCGGTTCGGTGTTGGAACGGAACGGTTTTGCGGAATTAGAATTCTGAAAAACCGCCAACACCCAGAAAGAAGGTGAGATTTTGTACCAGCCAGCATAAAAAAAACAAACTTATCTACATACCTACACATTTATTAACAGTCTTAAAATCTATATTATTCTACAATGGGAACCATCTTTGCGCCCCGTCCAATCGTATGACCTCCCCGTTCAACATCGGATTTTCTACTATACTGGTGACTAGGTGCGCAAATTCTTCTGGCTTGCCGAGACGTGAGGGGAATGGTGTCATGCGCTTTAAGAATTCCAGCATCTTCTGTGGTAGATAGCCTGTAAGGGGCGTGTCGAATATACCTGAGAAAAGCAGAACAAATATTAGAACTTTCATTTTAGTTTTATTCACCTACAGTTGGCTATGAGAGTAGGGGAAGACGAAAAAAAGATGGGTGGACTGTGGGACATCATTCACAGACTTCGGTCATCTTTTCTTTGGTCTTCCCTACCGCAGGAAAGGCGTTGACTACCGAGAACGACTAATAGAGAAGTATGGAAGAAAAAGACATATTGGGCCGACCCTAAAAACATTGAGATAAGGGCAGGAGACGTTACAGTGTACGGTTCAAAGATTTGACCACATTTGAGTGACAAGGCAGTTGAAAAACTTCTACTAACTTTTGAGCACTGTATATGTATCCAATCAATCTGCCAAGACTTTTCCACTCTATGTTGGAGTCGCCTTACAGACAACCTATCTGACCTCTACAACCCAGCTACTGAGTAACACGATACCCCATGGTAAGACTGGTTGTCAGACTTTCGGGCTTCTGCCCGGGTAGTCAGAAGCCCAAAAGTCTAACGACTTTCAAAGATCTACAAATGACAGCCGGGCCGTAAAGTATAGCACCATCCTATTTCTTTTCATGGGTGTCGTAAGAGGCGACTAAGGGACTTACTAGAGAATGGGCAGCAGCGTTCTCTATGCATTTTACCACCATACTGCGATCGCCATCCCGCCTGCCAAGCGTGGCGATTATGGCAAAAATTGAGGGAGACCTATGACCAGCATTGGAAGACTTTTAGCTGATATGCTGACGATGATACTCTAAACCAGTTTCACCTTGAATGTCCCGATGAAGAATCTTAAGATTAATGCAAGAATTAAACCGATTAAAAGAGCCTTAATTCGAGAGAGATACCGTGGACCTGGCATTTGGGCAACTGAAGGAACACGGGCGGGTTTTAGTCAGTAAAAGTGTGACACGCCCTTCCGCTCCACCTTAGAGCGGGAGACGTCATTTGATGATTACCCACCCCAATTCCACCCGTGTTCTTTCAGTTGCCTATGCCAGGGCCACGGTAACTCTTTCGGACAAATCCGCGACCCTGGCAGGCATCAATTTTATTGATATCTCTTTGAGGCGCGCGTGGAACACAACGCGCCGTCGACCCGAACCGGGTCCTTAGGGGGCGGCGATCTACCCATTGCTCGCCGCCCGTTAGACCGCGCCTACAGTGGGCGGGAGTCCGCAATGGACTTCCGACGCCCGGGGCTTCCCCTATGGCGGCTAAAGGCGTGAGAGCGCAGAAATAGTTAATCGTTCTCACCTGGAGCAACAGTCATAACTCTAATTCCTTGCGAAGCCAAGTCCCTTGCAATCGGCAGCGTCATGCCGATGATCGCAGCCGTAGACGCTGCGTACGCCGCCTGTCCTATATCCCCTTCATACGCTATTGTTGATGCTGTATTCACAATCACGCCTCTCTGTCCATTGTCGTTTGGCTTGTTCTTGCCCATCAGGCCGGCTGCTAACCGTATTGTGTTGAATGTGCCTACTGTGTTTACCTGGAATTTAAGACAGGTTTTAGAAAAAAGGGTTCAGATTTATAGTAAAAAAAGTTGCGCAATACGGTTGCAGCAAGATGTTTTTAATTGCTAGAAACAAAAGACTGTAACTCAATTTTCAGTTTGTAAATCAATGAATTAGATGCAATGAGTAAGAATTCAAAATCCGCGCATTTTGAACGTCATAAGACAGTCCCCCAAACCGCCCGCCCTTCACCACTTCCTAATGCTTTAGCTGGGAAGCAGTGGCGCAACAAACTCCCCAGCAGCACAGCAATTGACAGGAAAAAAAAAACAATAGAAAAATACATTTAAAATTAAATAATACTGAATAAATAACTAAGCAGATACTTTAGAGCAGTGGTGATACAGTGGTCCTGACTTATAGGATCTTACAGGTCGTAGGTTCGAACCCATGCAGGCGCTTTACTTGTGTAAATAATTTCCTCACCACTGCTCTCAAAACGGTGAAGGAAAACATCGTAAGGAAACCGTCATGTCTTAGGCCCAAAAATACGAAGACATGTGACATCTACCAACCCGCACTGGGCCCGCATGGTGGATTATGGCCCAATCCCCGAGAGAGAAGCCCTGTGTCCCAGCAGTGGGAACATTATAGACTGATTATGCTATGCTTATGCTATCACAATTATCCAGCTTCCACCAAGTTACATTGTCCAACTCTTGATAACCAGAAATAATGCCAGGTATTTGCCAAACACACTAACAGTAGGAATGACTTTCGACAGTACAACGACATTCATTGCATAATTTACGTTGTAGAGCAGACACATTTCTCGAACATATAAAACAATGGGATAGCAATATCCTTAAAAAAAAAACGATTAATAGTGTGTTACGGAATTGTGGCTAAGTAATAACAGCCGCACAGATCGATCGATTAGGTTAAGCTGTGCTTGCCGCGGTCGGTTCGTGGATGGGTGACCAATACATCTTTACATACCAAAACCCCTCCGTGCCTCGGAAAGCACGTGAAGTCGTTGGTCCCGGCTGTCATTTGTGGATCTTTGACAGTCGTTACGGGTCGTCAGAAGCCCGAAAGTCTGACAACCAGTCTTACCAAGGGGTATCGTATTACCCAGTAACTGGGTTGTGGAGGTCAGACAGGCAGTCGCTCCATGTAAAATAGTGGTATTCAGCTGCATCCGGTTAGACTAGAAGCCGACCCCAACATCTGGTTTGCGAGAATAAGGACGTAATTCACAATTCTATCAAATTGAATAGTGTATGCCAAACGGTGATAAATCTATGATAATCTCAAAAACAGAGATGCAATGCCGATTTGAAATCAACGTTCGTTAGTGCACCGTTTCGAACTCGTTCATTGCATCTCTGTTCACGACAACATATCAAAGATTAATGATCGTTTGGCATACAGTATTCAGTTTGACAGAATTTTAAATTATGTCCTTATTCTCGCAAACCAGCGATGTTGAGGAAAGGCTAGGCAGATGGAGATGCAGTGTGTTACGGAATTACGGTGCTAATTTACCTGTGTCTGTGGGTATCGTAAAAGACATCGAGGACAACATTTTTCCGTCACATTATCTCTGCCTTAACCTTTGGGTAAAACTAGCGTGATGTTATTTTATGTAACAGGCTAATAAAATAAACTAGACTAAACTATGTTCCATAACCTGTATTACATCTAAGAAAGTTGTAGGTAAGTAAACTGCTATAATTTACGTCTAGCTAATAACTGTGGTAGACTGCAAGGATGCGCTGTAAATCTTAATAAGTACTACCTACTAAGTAATAACTTCATATATTATTGCATTGCATTCTTCTAACTGGATAGACAGCTGTGCTGCTGGGGAGTTTTTTGCGCCATTTCTTCCCAGCTAAAGCATTAGGAAGTGGTGAAGGGCGGGGGTCTTATAAAATTTTGACGTTCGAAAAGAGCTGACCCTCGGCCTAATTTGAATAAATGACTTGATTTTGATTGGATAAGATTCCTGCAAGTGTCGTTATTATGACGATTTACTTTCAATTTTAGGGGGCAGCGCCAGGATAGCTCGCAAAATTAATTTTGTTATTTTTTTTTTTTTGGAATTTGCATGTCAGAGTCAAGCTGTATGTTGAACAAAATATAGTAAAGTAAAGTAAAGTAAAGTAAATTTTATTTCTCAAATAACTTAATAATATTTCACAAAAAATAGTGTGGCAGTATACATTTCTAATAAATGGATGTAGCTACTGCAACCGAACTAGGCAAAGCCTGTATTTCGGTTTCAAGTATCCTTCCCTCGATATTTTAACAATAAAATGCCAACAGAGCAAACGGGTTGGTCGTATTTCTAAGTAATTTGGAATAACTTATAGCTAACTTAAATGATACTTTTAATATTACCTATATAGAATAATAAATAAGTGTTATATATGTGAGTGAAGTGTTTGTGAGTGTGTGAGAGTGTGTACGAGATTTAAGTGGAGTTTAAGTGATGTGAGTGCATGTGTGTGTTAGTGTGTGAGGGTAAGTGTGGATGATTGTGAGTGCTTGAACGTGGTTTTTTCTAGGATTATTTTAACTATTTAAAACCTAACACTCTTATTACTGTACAACGTTTAATAATAACTCCGTTTCTTCATAATTGAGTTGTTGCAAATATTCACTTACTACTTCTTTACATTTAGATTTAGTAAGAGAGTAGATATTTAACACACTATTAATTTTGCTATAAAGAAACGGCAACGAAATATGATTCGCGATCGTAACATGGTATGTTCCTACTTACAGAATATCGTATCACTAAAATCATCAATAGAACCCTCATTCATATAATCATATTTTTACTAACCAACATACAACCTGAAGCTGACCTGCAAATTTAATAAAAACGTGTGCGTCTCGGGACGCCCGACAGAAGTGTTAACTTAAACTAATCTAAGTTGAACTATTTAAGGTGACGTAGCGAGATAAACGTGCTTTTTCTTTTTAGCGTACCTTTCTTACCGTATGGCATCCGTACTTAATCTTTTAGTGTATGTTTTTTGACTATATGATCTAGTATCCTGTAAAAGGAAAACACGATACGATGAAATTTTCTCGATACAAAAAAATCGCAAAGTTCAATCTATGATTATGATTTTTTTAGCCTCAAGGCGCGATGCGTATGAATTATTAAACATAGTTTACTTTAAAACATTGATTATAATTGTATCTAAGTTTTTGTAAAACAGTTTTCGTTTTAATAATACTTTTCATTCATAAAAAACGGCGATTCGTTTTGGCACATACGTTATTTTATTCCAAGAGCACACACATTATCGCCATCTCTTCTTTTGCCTATCATAAGTAGTGTCATCACTCTCGTTCGTTCATAAATCAGTCGCCCAGTAGGGCTCATCGACGTCGAACCTATGTCACTTTTTTACAAATCAGTGCGATCTAAATTACGTTTTTGAAATATTTGTGTTCACAGAAAAAGGTAGTAGTTAAGCATTTTGCTGTAATCATTTAATATAATAAGTGTTGGCTTTCCAAATAACTTTGTATTTCGACTGTATATTTGTCTTTTTTTGTGACTGTGAACAATATAAAATTCTTTTTCTATTACCATTTAGAGACGACATAAATTATGTATGAAAATGGGAAGAACCATAAACCAAAACTGAACAGTACCTTCAAGGTTAGGAGTGCCTGCACAGGGCAATTAATTTATTCATTTTGCAAGAATGAAATACCAATAAGATGATCATAACAGTGAATCGAATTCACCACCTTCACTAAAGCATTACAGCAACAATATTTTCTCCTTTTGTAAAGTAATATTGAGTAAACACCTTATTTTCTAGAGAAGAACGTCTGTTTTATCCCAAAAACTTATAATAATCATTCATTTAGAAATAAAATAAAATATTTAATTTGTTTTTAGGTTTGAAGTATGTCAACAATATATCTATATGTCAAGTACTGTCACTTTAAATGCAAGAGCACAACGAATGAATGGAGTAGCATTAGAGTTGTAAAAAAGGTGAGGTTTTACTTGACAGCAGCCCAAAAAAGGGTAATGATTTAAAAAGTCTGTGTCAAACGCCGAACTAGTTTAAAAAAATATCATTGGCATGTAAAAGTGTTTGTACAAACCTACTTACAGAAATAAAATCATTTATCATTTATAGCAGATGTGAAGTTTTATTGAAAATATAAATTTTAATTTCATGTATCAATCAATCAATCAAATCAGTTTATTTCGGGCTACAAAGACCCAAATCATAATACCATACAGAGTATCATACATACAAAAACCACGTAAACATAACTATTGTATACGAAGTGACGGCGACGTGTTGCGCTGCGTAGTATCGCGTAGCCTTCCGTGGAATCGCCGATACACGACACCCTTCGGCCAAAACTCTTCCTTGAGGAAGGTCTCGATTTGATGAGTTGGAACTTGGACCACGAATGACTTGAAGTTCGTGTTGTGGCACGGTTCCAACTTCTCGACCCTCAAGGTCCAGTTGGACTTAACACGTACAAACTCCACGATCTCCTCAACCTTCGTGGTGTAATGTAGACGGGACACATAGACCTGCGTCGTTAGTGTAGCTGGACGCAGCAGCATATTGAGTCCTGCTAGCGCGGTCCCACACTGGTTCCGACTACGAAGCTTCTTCCTGTTCTTCCTCTCTACCTTCACGAAGCCATTCTTGTCAGGCACGTGCCCTGAAGCCGGGCCTAGCTGTTTCGAACCCTATATGTACCGTGTTTGATACCTAATCATTAGCAGCCTATAACGTTCCCACTGCTGGGACACAGGCCTCCTCTCGGTGAGAGAGAGTGGGACATAATCCACCACGAGGGCCCAGTGCGGGTTGGTAGATGTCACATGTCTTCGATTTTTTGGTTGTAAGACATGCCGGTTTACTCACGATGTTTTCCTTCACAGTTTTGAGAGCAGTGGTATTGAAATGATTTACACAGAGTAAAACGCCTGCTCGGGTTCGAACTTGTAAGTAGTAGCCGTTGCCACTGAGCCACCACTGCTTCTCGATATCTAATTGATATCTAATCAAAGGTCTACAAGAGTGCTTTCTGAAAACATATTGGCTATTTATAATTTTTCATTCCTACAAGATTTCATGGATGATCAAAACAATGGTGTTTTACTCTGTTTTGAATAACACTAAACGTACTTCTATAATCTTATGAAGACTGTTTAGCAAATTATTTGTGTACTCCATCTCTGAATTACCCCTAACCCCAAAATAACTGTAATGAAAAATAAAATTAATAAAAGAACAAATATACATACGAGTTAATAGGCTGATAAACACATTGCCCTCTGCACTCGGGTAAAACACCCAAATAAAAAGGTATAATCTAGACATAGTTACAAAATATCGGCAATAATATCAGTTTTGGTTTTCTAAACGCAGTCACACGTAATTACTAAAATATGTATGTATAAGTCAAGTCATTTAGACATTTATCATACACATTGCCATACGAAATTGACCTTGAAGGAAATATAAATGACTTGTAAAATAAGGTGAAAAAAATACTCATAACTAGTATTACGTAATGGACGAAGTCTATGTAAAATATTGTAATTCTCATTTACCAAATAAATGTATAGTAATCGGTGAAACGAAATTGAAGTTTATTAATCTCTTAAACACCATCATATATTTTATTTATAGACCTCTAGAAGATTAATTCGTTATTTTTAATTTCATGTTGTAAATCTATATATTATTACGTGAAGCGAAAATTTTGGAACCCTTTTTACGAAAATTGGGTGGACGGAGGAGTATGAAATTTCGCACACATATAGTTTATACAGAGAAGAAGTGACGAATGCTAATTTTTTTTTTTTAATTATGCGTAAAAATACATTATTTTCATTATTTTCAATATTAATACCATATTATTTTTTATATTCTTTTATTTCATTGTACAAACATATAAATTATATTAAAATAACAAAAATTATAAAAACATTTAAAAATATAAAAAATAGTAGTCCAAGCTACCGGCGGTCAGGGCTCCAGAGAGAGGAACCTCCTGACAATACGAGCCGTATCCAGAAGTACCGCTTTCTGAATCAAGCCCTTGATCCAGCTGCCTAACGAGAGCCTCCTTAGATGTTGGTCGAGGCTCTTGGCTATCCGTTGACTATCGGGACAATGATCGCTGAATCCACATCCCACATGTCGACAACCTCGCGAGCTAAGTCAAGATACTTGATCTGTTTATCTCTCTCAGCTTTCACGAGGTTCTCGTCATGTGGGACCGTTATGTTAACAATCATTGTGCGCCGCTCTACTCGATCCACCACCACTATATCAGGCTTATTTGCAACAATAGTCCTGTCAGTGATGATGGATCGATCCCAGTACAATGTGATATTTCTATTTTCGAGAACTGGGTCGGGCACATACCTGTAGTACGGCACCTCTGATTCCACAAGACTGTATTTCAGAGCAAGTTGCTGGTGGATAATCCTAGCTACTAGGTTGTGCCTTTGCAAGTATTCTTCGTTAGCTAGTCGAGAACACCCAGAAATTATGTGTCTAATTGATTCTCCTGCACGGTGGCATACCCGACAGATGTCAACCGTGCCATCTTTCACAATAAATCTCCGGTAGTTGTTCGTCATCATAACTTCGTCCATAATTGCACAGACAAAACCTTCGGTTTCCCCAAAGAGGTGACTGAAACGCAGCCAGGCTACGGACGCTAGTAGATCTACATCGGATCCATGTAAGGCCCAGAAATAGCGTCCGTGGAGCTCCTTACTCTGCCATACCTTCATGCGGTCATTAGTGTCGAGTATTACAGGTTTACGCCAGTTCTCGTTAGCCATGGAGAGCGAGGTGAGGCCCTTGTCAACCGCGACCACATCTCGATGCATCCCCATGTTGGTTTCTAGGAAATATTCCCTGAGGCTGCATATCTCGCGATTGTGGAGAGTCTTAACGTTTAAAAAACCTCGACATCCACACTTTCGCGGGATATACAGTCTCATTACCGATGACCGTGGGTGATGCATTCGATATGCAGTCAACAGCGTACGGACCCTCCTGTCCAGGGCGTTGAGTTCGGTTTGAGTCCATTTGAGTATGTCGACAGAGTACATCAAAACCGGCATGACCCAACCGTTGAAGGCGCGCACCTTGTTTCCACTTGATAGAAGACTATTAAAAACTTTCTTCAGGTGGCCAAAGAAGCGCTCCTTCAACGATTGCTTCATGTCAGTAACATTGATGCCCAACGCTTCCGACATACCCAAATATTTATAGGTTTTGGCTGCGGAGAGGGCTCGGAGGTTTATGGAATCCGAGAGTTGGGTTCCCACGGATTCCACAATCTCCCCTCGCTTTACATGCATGACCGCACATTTGTCCACACCAAATTCCATTCTGATGGCGCTACTGAAGATTTCAACTACTTTCAGTAGCTCCAACAGTTGAAAATTGTTGGGGGCAAAGAGTTTTAAAATCATCCATGTAAAGGAGGTGGGATATAACCTGACCACCTCTCCTCATCCGATAGCCTATGCGTGAATCCTCCAGCAGTGTGCTTAGAGGATTCAGGGCTAAGCAGAACCAAAGCGGACTCAAACTATCACCCTGAAATATGCCTCGCTCGATCCTTATCGGTTCGCTGTTCCCTTGGATATTTCAACATCCTGGATAGCGAAGGACCGTCCTCCACTGCCTCATACATGAAATCAGGAAGGTGTGATGAGATGCATCGACTTTATACAACTCCAGCACCCTCATGAGCCATGTATGTGGCACCGAGTCATAGGCCTTCTTATAGTCTATCCAACATGTCGACAGATCCTTTCGGGAACAACGAACTTGTTGGCTTATGGTCATATCAATGAGGAGCAGCTCCTTAGTACCTTATATACTTATTATTATTACCTCCTTTATATTTATTATTATATATTTTTTTTCACTTAATAATGTATTTCTATTCAAATGAAGCACGGTCGAATTTCGACCAATGGGCGATGACTAGTAATATAAATACTTAAATTTTTTATTATATATTTTTAATTATTTTGAGTTAAACAATCTCGTATTACCCAACATCGGTACATAAATATTAGCTAGCTTTTTCCCGCGACTTCGTCTGCGTAAATCTTACGTTACGCGGACGCAGGTGAAGTCGCGGAATTAATAGGGTTAATGGGTAACGAATAAGGTTTAGTCGTGAAAGCGTGACAGACAGACAGAGTTAGTTTCGCATTTATAATATTACGTATAGATAAAGAAGATAATTTATTGCTGTAAGATAGTTTTATTGCTTATAATTAAATATTTGTATTATTTGTCTACTCCATAGCACGCTATGTGCAAAAATTTCATAGACCGACTAAATTTATGCTACTTTCACGTACTTTTTTCTAAGATGTTTCCGTCTCTACCTTGCGTAGTTTGACAGATGTGCAACAGTGACAGGAATAGTGCTTACAGCAAGGCTATGCTAAATTAGTAACGGTTTTTTATTTCGAGACATTTTCTGTCATTAGTTCAACTTTTGGCCGCTGGTTTTCCTATTCTCTATAAACGGTTCAGATATAAGTTTGTGGCGGCCGGCCACTTTAGGTTGACCCGTCATAAACCACGCCCATCCTACTATCATTCACTTTGAAGGTGGGCCCTTAATATTGAAACGGTGATAGTTTTAGGTTACATATGCTCACAATCAACAGATGTCTATCCTATCGCACATTAAACTGAGTACAGAGAGGGGGAAGCGTCTGTCCGAAAAACGGCTAGCGCTGTGGGTTAAGAGTGAGAGAGAAGGAGCCTGCCTACAGCTGCCGCACGCGTGAGAGAAACGGAAGTCAGACAGACTGGCGCCGTAACGCGTTACGTACCGAAGCGATTTATCTTCCCATAAGTAGTTATCACTTCAAAAATGGAAGACAATTTGAGTTTCGTGGACTATTAGCGCATCCACCTTAGGAGGCCGTATACGAAATGTTGTCCGTTTCGCTGATTTACTTGATTTTACAGACGTGCTTTTACAGTTACAATACTGCATTCACATAAGTTTTATTGCACCATATGAAAGTTCATTTCAATTTTGATCAAATGAATCCCCCACTTTTTTACAGTATTTTAACAGTAACATCATGTCTATCAAATCACGTAAATCAGCAAAATCGGTAAACTTTATAAATTGGCGCCGTGGACGCAACTTTATAGGGCTGTACGTTTTCTGATCCATTTGTATAATATTCATCAAAAACTGTAATAGTCAACAAGTTCAAAAACGTGAAAAATAGAGATAAAGGTCCTAAAAATATAAGCGATGGCTCATTCGTTTCGGAATCACCTCTAGAGAAATGTTTTTGAAGGATTTTGGTGCAGGTACAAAATTGCAATTGTTATTAACAAAATAAGAAGAAAAAAAAAAGATATTTCGTTTTTTGTTAATAACTCGAAAAATATTAGCATTTAAGCAATTTTGAAAAAAGCTTGTTAAAGAGGAGGAAATTTTCAATAAAAAAGTCCTAACTCCCGGAACTCTATCTCCATTATTTATAATTTCAATTTGACGTTGAAAGTAGGGCTCTGCGCGGCTGTTACGGCATGCGCGCGCCGCCGCTAAAGCGAGTTCAGCAATAATTTTTTTTTTTTGTTTAACATAAAATGTGATTTTAAAAATTTGAAAAAATTCTAGTATCTTCTTAACACTTGAAAGAATCGAGCCCTGAAGTAAAAAAAGTTTAATCACCATTTTTCAAAAAGTTATTCAATTGTTTACTAAAAAAATTTTTCCCAATCTCCATTGGCATAAACAATGGGATAAAAGGTATACATAATTGGCCTATAAATTTTAAACTTCGTGGAGCCCTTTTGATATACGTACTTTATAAGATCCTGTGATAAATTTTCATAAAAGTTTAATAATCTGTTAATTATGATTTTTTATAACTATTGAAAAATTAAAAATCTAAAAAATGTTGACTAGACTATAACGAGTTCATACTTTGTCGAGTCGGAGGTTCGCGACTCTCCATCATGGCGCAACTAGTTACATCTTTGAGCTTGCCTAAATGCGACATTTAAAGTGTCAGTTCCAAAGAGTAAATTATTATGGTCAGTACGCTCGTAATCTTGACGCAACAAAAAGCCCCGGTGGACACAATGTATTGGCTCCTAGTATCTCTACTATGCTATACTTTCTGCTCTGAAGCAGAGGCGTATCTTGTGAAATTGCTAATTATTTACGTTCCATGTACAGGATTTTTATTACACGACTAGCTTTTGCCAGCGGCTTCTGGGTGGTTTAAAAAAAAAAATAACCACGAAGGCTAAGGCGCCTTAGCCTTCTAACCTAACCTATCCGAGTCGGGGTACTCTGAGTCGGGGTATTAACCATGGATGGGATTTCGTCCACGCGTGACTGAAATGGTACTAGATTTTGGCCGTGCATTTTCTTTGAAAATATCAAAACTAAAAGCTAGTCTATTTGAGTCAATTTTTTTACTGAGATAGACTAGGTATTGTTGAGTAATATGCATAAACAAAAGCTCATTGATTAGAGTCTGGCTCGTGACTAAAATAGTATAGCCTTTGTAAATACGCCACCCGTCCACGAAAGAATCGCGGCAAGCGTAGCTTAACCTCGATCGATCTGTGCAGCTGTACTTAGCCAAAAGCCCCAATAATAATCAAATATGAGGTACTCACATTTATACATCGGACAAACCAGTCCATATCACAGGACTTGTCTGTGTGGAAGTTGTACACTTGATGAGTGATTGACTGTCCCGCACAGTTCACTAGAGTGTCGAGCCGCCCAAACTTATCTCTTACTATATCCAGTGCTTTCTTTACATCTGCTTCTGATGTGACCTGCAATGAATAAAATTGGAATAGTTTGACTCTTACTTGTTTCAAAAGAAAAACCAGAATGAACCACAAAGAAAGACTGACAACTGGTTGCACACGATACTGCCGAACATGAGGTCCTGGGTTTGGTGCTACGTCTTTTTCTTCTCACACACTTCTCAGAATAATTTTGAAGAATATTACTAATCCATTGTTTCATCTGTATTTATAAAATTCAAAATCCTGAGTGATTGACTAATTGACTGACTGATATATCAACGCACATCCTAAACCGCTGGTCATAGAGACGTGAAATTTGGAGGGTGTGTTCTTTGTGAAGAGTAGGTATCCACTAAGAAAGTGTTTTTAAAAGGATGAAATTGGGGTTGAATTTTCTGTGAAACTTTTTATTCCATGGGTCGATTGACAGGTGGACAAAGTCGCTGGCAGAAGGTAGTATTCTATAAAAAAATAATTTATTAACTGCCAAACTGAAAGCCCTTTCGCCTAAGCAACTACCCCACTGTTTTTCGTGTAAGGTTTTTTAAAACTTATTACTTGCTCAAGAAGGAATCAATACCTTATCTTGAAAGGGAAAGGAAAGGGACCCTATGATTAGCATGCTGCAGCATGCTTTTAACTGCATAATTATGTCTACAGCAATTACTGTGTTCTTATTTATTGAAAGTAGGTTTATTACTTAAAAGAACTGCTGTCTCTTCAAAGGAAACTTAAATATAATGTTGGTACAGGCTTAACTCAGTTATGGCTGTATGGGTGTAAATTGGAAACGGGTGATGATAAGGGAATTCCCTTTTAATTCAACCAAATACAAATGGATGTCCCCAGCCCATACAAAAGCATTTTAATTACATTTTTTTTAATATACATTCTGTTTATAGGAATTCGATGGGAACATATTATGTATGGAGCTATGGAGTAGAAGACGAATGAGTGTTATTTAGTTTTCATAAACTCAATTTAAACCCGTAACAAGGACCATGATTATTAAGATACTGGCCGATGGGTGGCCTCAGGGGCAGAGTGTATATTCCAAATATGAATCGAAAAGAAATTAAAAATTAACAAATAAAAGTAATAAAAACTTACACAACCGGCGGCCACAGCTACGTTTTCGCCTAGTTCTTGAGCTACCTGCGTAGCTCTTGTGCCTTGCAAATCGAGAATAACCACTTTCCCGCCATTTTTCACAAATCTTTCTACTGTTGCTTTTCCTAGACCCGAAGCTCCACCAGTTACCAAACTTACCATTCCCTGCAAGAGGTTATATTTGAGGTTATGTTTACAATAACAAATTTATGAATGAAAATCACAATGGTTGGTTCTGCAACCATTAAATTTACTATTTTCAAGCTTACCTTTAACATTCTTGTTTTTTAATTGTGTATCTGGTATTTATACACAAGTTTATTGAAACTTCTGACTATTGTTTCAGCCGGACTATCTATACTGAGAATATGTCAAAGTCAAATTGTGTCAATAAAATGCGCGCATAGCGCGTTCCGTTATTCCGTGTATAGCGTATAGTCTCTGAGCCCGAACGAGTTCGTTTCTATTTAGAAAATTCTAAATGTTACTTGCATCAATAAATTGTACATGCTAGAACTGTGAGCAGTAAACTTTTCATAAATTATTCTTGCTGTGCAGCAATAGCTACTGTGCCTGCTACTTTTAGAAGAAAATGCAGATGCAGACATATTTTATATAAAAAAAAAAAATTCACTGGACCGCGCCAAAGAACTCAGACGTACATAGAAGCACAGTTCTTAAGGATTATTCGTGCCGATTCTACTGGGGACATGTCCCCACGCCACGGTTAGTTCTCGGTCTCGCTTAGTGGCGCTGACGGCAGAATCATTCTCGCGCTCACTCACTCTCGTATTCTCGCGCTCACTCACTCTCGTAGGTTCAAGCAACGAATTCAGATGCCGGCCCGCACCCCGCACCGCAGCGCGACTGCAGCGCTGCCCAAGCGGCTGTTTGGGTCGCCTTAAGTTTGTCTTCAAACCGGCCATAAGAACTGTGCTTCTATGTACGTCTGAGTTCTTTGACCGCGCTTTGGGACTTACAATGCGACAAAGTTGGGGAGTTATTCTTCTCTTGGATTGAACAATAAAATGTCCTCCAACATTTAAAACGTTTAGATTTAGTCGTATTTTAATGATGGCCGGCGCTGTTTGTTGTTTATATTCTTCGGGAAGTTTTTAACATAATTGTGCATAATAATAATCGTGTTTTAACTGCATATTTACGCTCCCAGAATTGTAAGCAGCTATGGCTAAAGTGGAGCAGCCTATATTTATACTGCCGAAGAAGCGAAATGGGAAGAAACAGAATACGATAGCCAGCCATGTAGACCACATAATTACTGTACAAGTAAATATAATATTTTGCGTTCTAATTTCAGCATTTTCATCCGTGATTTATTTCTGAATGCCTTCGGATAACGTTGCTGCAGTTTCTAGTGTACGGTTTTTGTAAAAAGGCAGTGAAATTATTGTTGTATATCATCGAGAGCGGTGTTGGTGCATAGAATTCTATTGTGATTGCTTTTACAAAATATTTTATTATGCCGGTTTTACTCTAGATGAACTTAGTCTCATCTCATCTAAGGGTACTTGATATTCGAAATGGATTATAGTGATTTAATGTATTATTTAATATGTTTGCTTTTATGTTCCTCCCATATTTTTAATTAGTAAAGTCATTAAAAAGTAGTTGTTGGTTATAAGTGAATAATAATTACATGTTGATGCATCATTTGATGATCATCTATAGCTAGTGTTATGAGTAAGAAAGTAGGTCAAGTAGTTATCATGGTACATTTTTAGGGAAGCTTGGTTTTAATTCAATATTTTTAATTTTCCAGGGAGTTGCAGATGATGCCCAAACAAAATACAAGAATGGATTGTCACCAGTTTCAGAGCATGTGAATGGTATAATCCACTCAACCATGGAAGGCTTGAAGTCCAACATGATAATAAATCTTCCAATAATCAGTGATGAGAATGATGAAGAACTGAATGATTTTATTGAAGACTCAGAATCTCAGAAGCAAAATATCCAGAAGAATGGTTATCAAGCTTTGTCTACTCTCACCAGCAGCCGAGAGATAATAGATCTGTCACCAATATATGAAAACTCATCTGATGCTTGCTCCAGTCACGGTGATCTGAGAGATGCTAATGATAGTGACATACAGAAAAGCTGCAAGATCTTGAACTCTGATCAAAATGAGAGCTCATCAGCCACTCCAATTAGTTTGTCACAAACACAATCAGAAAACAGCTTTGAAATGGGCAATCTCACTGACAGCCTCAAAAACAGTGCTAAAAGGAAAAAACGAGTCAACATTGTTGCTGGAATCACGGAGGGTGAGAATACTGACACTGAAATAACTGCTTTGCGTATTGAATCTGAAGGATCAATGTCCCCTGACTGCTCTCTGACAGATACTTCTAAGGATGGATATTTGACTATGACAGGAACCATCAAAAGAGGAAAGAAGAAGGGCCAGAATGTTGATGTTAAACTCAATATATCCAGGGAGGAGCTTGAGATTATTGAAGCAGCCATTGTAGCTGAAGAGTACAACAAGATGGACATATCCAAATGTTCTCTGTACAACGGTCCACACATTTTTCTCTTTAGCCTGATGTGCATACCGTTTGTTGCATTGATGTCAGCCTTGTACTCATTCTACATAGGCACAATGGCTTGGTACAATGTCTTCTCTCATGTCACAGAGCACTTCAGCTGCATTAAAAAGGTTTTACTGGCCCCGGTTGTGGTTTTGTCATACCCATTTTTGATAGTTCTCTTTACTATTGGCTTGGGTCTGTATGCTGGTATAGTCCAGCTTACTTTCAGTGCTGCCAATTGGTGGAAGGATGTTTGCGATTTTGAGAAGGGGTTTTACGGTTGGCTCTGCAATACATTGGGTATGTCAGAGTGTAGTCCTTATGAAGTTGTTGTTCTAATGGATGTTAAACCATAGATGAAACAGATCTTGCCAGCAACACTGCCATTTATAGGTGTTTATGATAATTTTATTTATTTTTATGCAAACTTTCAAATGAGTCTCTAACAAGAGAATGAAAGGTATTTCTATTATACTTTTATCCAAAGCTGGATAAAGAATTCTTCAAGTTCTATATAAGCCTAATTTATTTGTATGTATAAGTCCAATAACCTTTCATAAAATTATTAGAAAAATGTAAGTTTAAATGTTAGTTGTGTAAGATTTTTTCATAATCCATATTTGGAAGAGTATTAGGTAAAGATCGATTTTCGAAAAGTGATATTTATACATGGAGTGGGAACAAGTGATGGTATACCTTTTAATAATATTGATGTGTATCCAGATAGAATCGTTTTGCTCAATTTCTTCCATTGTGTCATTCCAAACTAAGCAATTAGTTCTAGTCATTTTTAACCTGTTTGGTTGCATAGTTGTTAGGAATTGTAATCGTAGATGTATTTAGAATAAAGTTTTACATATCCACTAGGAGTTACAGATGTAGTTTGTTGCAGAAGTAATGGGAAACCAAAGATCTCATATTGTAACGTGCAAGACTGGTCTGAATGCAAAATTACATAATTATGGTCCTGTTACTTCTTCGTTTTAACCTTAGCATAAGTTATATTTAATTATTATGACTGAAATATACATGTTGCTGAGCACAAATTCAATGTTTAAAGGCTTTCAAACACAATAGGTACTTATAATAGGGCTCCATATAATCAGGTTTTTAATATTATATACTTATTGCTGTATTAGGGTTAGCAGTAAAAATCAGTGTAATGCATAACAACTATTTATTGATTACTAATTATTTCAGCATTAGCTTCAGCATTACTTAACGGAATTAATATATGGTTTTACTGTTTTTTTTCTTTTGTACTTTTGTAATGCGTAATCAACAATGTATGTTGAAGACTGATGTATTCTAGTCACTATTGTGGTATCCATTTTCTATGCAATAAATATTTTACAAAACTGAACACTGTTTTAACTAAAACAATATCTACAACAATAAAAATAACAGCTCTAGTCCAAATTAATTAACTTAGTTTCATGATGTATCCCTTTGTTGACTTTGTGCACCCTTTTGTTTACTCTCTTCTTGCTTCACTTGTTTAAATTCTTCATCTATTCTTTCTTTTGCTCTCACAATTTTTGATTGTAAATAGAAGGATCCACCTTTTGCCTTATCATTAGCTTGAAAAAGATGTTCGAAGTTTTTGAGCACTTTTTCCTTTTCCAATTTATCTAAATTTAATATCTGCATTGCTTCTTCTAACGTGAGACCTGTGGAAGCATTTGCTGCCGCTCTTCGGGTGCCCTCAGGTCCACCACCAGCTCGCTTCGCTGCCTCTTGAGATGCGGCTATTTCCTGCTTTAGAGCTCTCGCAAAAGCTCTTCCCACTACTTGGGCACCAAGGACAATAATTTGAGCTATGTATTTAGCCATATTTTCGTAACTATTGATGAAATAACTACTGACATTACTAGCAAAATAAATGTCACTTCTAAATGGTCATGTCAATGATAAAAACTTAAAATTTTGAGGTTATATTGCGTTCAAGAAAATGTGGTCAGGCAAGTTCCAATTTTAAATGTTCGGACTTTGAACGCATCCATCCACTTCAGTTGATATTTTTGGAAGAGGACTGCCATACAACAAAGCATTATTCAGTTTCAACCCTAGATGCCTAGATGGCATTATAGTGAGTTTACATCGAATACGCCTAAACTGATTACAATAAGGTTGAAAATTGCTAGCGGATATGTTTGACACTGTCACAGACTCCTTTGTCACTGTCTGACACTGACACTTCTTGATTCGCGCGTTTTTTTGACATTCGTAAAGTTAACCTGTTTGTTTTTTATTGTAACGACGAGTTAGATCGTGTAACTGTGATTATAACATTATTTAGTGTGTAGTTCAGTGTATTTTGTGTATAATATTAGAATAATAAGTTTAAAAAACAATGGTGAGTAAAGGTTTGGCTACTTCTTGCAATATTTACTGATTTATTCCTCCTCAACTTTTGGGACCACTCGGCATAGCCGTTAGGTACCTACTTTGATTTCATACCAAAGTTTAAGTTACTGCTCCTAATACTTCTAGAGGCGTTAAAAATCATGGGAAATTATTAAATACCGCAAAAGAAGACACCAATCATCATTATTTTCTAATTTATTAGTAACACTCACATAGAAGTTATTTTAACCTAAGTGCCTTTGTATGTTTGTAAAGATCAGTAAAAGTCAAGCATTCCACAATTTCAACCATAGAACACTAAATAATCGATTCAAAAGA
The DNA here is from genome assembly GCA_932294355.1 of Aporophyla lueneburgensis. Taxonomy (NCBI): domain Eukaryota; kingdom Metazoa; phylum Arthropoda; class Insecta; order Lepidoptera; family Noctuidae; genus Aporophyla; species Aporophyla lueneburgensis. The sequence goes on along the minus strand of OW028758.1, from coordinate 5,747,809 downwards.
TCAGAATCTCAAGCCCATACTACAAAATCTCTTTCAAGATCTTTAATATTACTTGAAAACGAGTTTATAGCCATTTGTTTGGTTGAAACTAGTGTGAATACTTGAGTTTTGAGTGAGGTTCTCTAATACGGGTTCATTACTTTGTCAGAAAGTTATACCAGCAAATACCTAATACAGTTTGGTGTCCACAACTCCACACCAAAGCGCATATTTTGCATACAGGTGGGAAAATCAACTATGATTCATCTTAGCTCCTCGAGGAAGGCCAGCAACACCTTCGTATTAGTAACAATCTCACGGAGTGTACCAGAGTTACCAAAGTACTTTGACCTGTTTTAGGTGAACAACCACCAGTCAGTTAAGCAACGCATGAGCTGCTGTCTCGTCATCCTAAATTTGCTGTGGTTCTTTTACAGACCAATTTATAACTTTTTTTTTAAACTAGATTAGTTTGTCTTCTAAATTACTACTCTGAGAGGAGAGACAGAAACAAACTCAGAGGTCACAGTCTCAGAAATCCTGACATAATCTTGGTATAATTCTCATAAGTACTACTACATTCACTTTTGAATACATATTCTCCCACCTTTTTCTCATGAGGGTAGGCATTCTTATGATGATGATGACATTTGGGCCATAAACTTGAAGAGACTCTTTGCATCATTAGTACTGGGTTGAGAGGGACTGAATAGGGGACGTAACAATGTGGGGAGGCTATTTTTTCAGGCAGTTGCTACCAAACAATCATGCTTTGAGTGTAATACTAGGGGGTTGGCAATAAATGAAGGGGTCTGCTAAGGCCGATGCCTGCCAGGGTTGCGGATTTGTTCGAAAGAGTTACCGTGGTCCTGGCACAGGCAGCTGAAGGTATACGGGTGGGTTTATGTCAGTAAAAGTCTGATACGCACGATTGTTCTGGGCAGAGCTTCAATGGGAGAAGTAGTTTCTCAATCCAAGAAAATAAAGGGTGTTGGCAATATGCTGACAGACTTTGGTGAATGGCAGCTAAAGAAATTATTTCTGTGAAATTCTTCCATATTCTCGTATTTAAGTAATAAAAATTATAATAATGTAATCTACAGACATTAAGACCTAAGTTTGTTTGTAGGAAGTAATATCTTGAACTATCAGTGGGTTTTGAAAAAATCTTTTTGCATTTGATAGCCCAGTTATTGAGGGAAGTTATAGGTATTCAACATCACGCTATCACCCTTGTTTTTTGGATGGGATATCATCAAATGACTTCTTCCGCTCTGGGCGGAGCGGGAGGGTGTGTCAGACTTTTACTGACTAAAACCCACCCGTGTTCCATCAGTTGCCCATGGGCCAGGGTCACGGTATCTCTTTCGAACAATCACGCGACCCCGGCAGGCATCGGTCCTAGCAGACCCCTTCAGTACTGCTAACATCTCTTTGAGGCGTGCGTGGCACACTACGCGCCGTAAACACGGGCCTGATCCTTACCGGGCGACGAGCTACCCATTGCTCGCCGCCCGCAAGCCCGCGCCTACGGTGGCAGGGAGTCTGCGATCGACTCCCGACGCCCGGGGCGTCTCCTCCTACGGCTAGGGACGTGAGGGCGCAGAGACTGCCATTCCCTCACGCTCCCCGCCTCCTTCTTCGCGAGCATTACTGCTTCGCAGAAGGAGGTGACAGCTTCCCATGCCCTCTCGCTCCGTACCATGGCTCGCACCAGGGCCGGACGCGAGAGGTCGCCGCCGCCACGCTATGACCCTTAGGAGCCAAGCAACATACAAAATTGTCCGAAAAAAGCGCTAAGTGTAAACGAAGAAATTGTGCTGTGGGCGATGGGATACGATGCGACGGGTCGAGTACCAAAAGTTCAGCGAACGAAGTCGCGGGCAGAAGCTAGTACTTGATAAAGTAAATATTCATGTCATTGTGAATGACAATGGTTTTCAAAATAATAAAGAAGAGCAAGGGAAGGTCGAAAAGCGGAAAATGGTTAAATAAAAAAAAACAACAACGAGATTCCGAAATTCGGAAGGCGTTAGCAGAAGCCAAGAAGAGAATGGTGCCGATTCTGTTGTACACGAACTAAACTAACTAAACTATCTCTAAAATTCCTTACTTTTGGCTATGAGAATTGTAACGCTATTCTGCAAGGAAAAATCTCAAAATTTAAAAATTATTTTGACACGACTAAAATCGAATTTGACAATCGCGACTCAGCGTGGTATTTTTTTTTTCTTTTGGTTTCGCAACGTTGTACTTGTGTGTGCATTGCGTAGAATGAATTTTTTGAGAGACGAAGGCGCGTGCTGGAGGGGCAGCCTTAACGTGTTTTAAATATGGAATTTTTCACTTTTGTTTGAAAAATATAAAAAAAATATTACCCACGTGTTGAGATTTAAATGTGCCGGGGTGTACTAAGGGGGCCGAAAATTTCATTATTTTTGCGATAGGACACGCCATTTTCAAGATATAAGCAAAAAGAAAATAAAAAATACAGAACTGTTTTTGCACGTGAAGGCGAGGCGTTGTTGAGAATTTTAGTTCATGACCACTAGTTTTATTCCACACCTTTTTAATCGCGATTAAAAATAGTCAGATTTAGTTAAAATAAATTATTATAGTCAAAATTTTTGGTGAAAACCGGCAAACTCAGAATAGCAAAATTGACATTTTCACTAAACTAATAACTTAGTGCAATCTTAGTGCTGTCAAACTAAAATATAGTTAAGTTGTGTCACTTTAGTCTATTTCAGAATAGTAAATCGTCGTTTGACAGGATTAAACCAAATTTTAGTGATTTTTAGTTTAGTTTAGAGAATTTTGTGACAACAGAATCGGCACCAGTATTTAATAAAAATATGATTTTCAACATTAAAATCAATTCAGGAAAAATGACTCCATTATCACCGAGTATAAGTCATTTAATTGATTGATTTTATTTCCAGAGTTCCCCAGCCCCCGAGACACCACCCGATCGCGATGGAGCGCGGTCCCGTATGACGTCACCGGCGCGTGACTATGAAATGTTTGAGGATGAAGGCGCCATCCTCGGGGACAACCCCGAGGAGGAAGAGGGTGATGGAGAGGAATTGTTCAATGATAATATGGAGGCGTAAGTTTTTTAGTCAATTATTTAGATGCAATGAATAAGAACTGACAGGAGATAGATAGTACTAGAAAGCAAAAAAAACGGAATAAATAACTAAATAGTATGGGTGAACTTTGTAAACAAATAGGTAGAAAGTTACTAGGTGTTCTCATGTTGCAAAATGTTGCTCTACCAAAATTTCTTTCGAGGTGGATGCAATTTCATTATACACTGAATGTTTTTAGAAAATAAACATATTGATGTAGATTTTAATTGCTGAAAATCATTGAGCGAAAAGTTTCTCTACTCAAACCCATTTCGACGCATGATAGAAACTTAAAATTGTCGCTAATTTCATTACACATTTATAGATCCCAAAGTTCCTAATTCGAAATTTAAATAGGTTTTTCATCGGGTGCTTTTCTTTCTGGCCTATTCTAAAAACTCACTGTGACCCCCGGTGGATCTCAGAAGGTCTGCGAGTAATTTTGCTGCCGCTTAAAGATTGAAGCCGCAAACGAAAAAGAGCAAGCCTTGTTTCGCCTCGCGCCTGTGTTTTTCCTTTGTCAATTCTCAATGTTCTTTTACAGTGACTACCGCCCAATGCCGGCTCTAGATCGCTACGATGCCGAAGACTTGGACGATGATGACTATGACCCCATGTCAGTACAAGACCGCGTGGCCGCTGAGCAGGAGTTGAGGAGAAGAGATAGAGATGAGGGGCGCACCCGGAGGGATGATCGCGACTTGTTGTATGGTAAGTAAGAATGGGTTTCTACTACCATGCATCTTAGAATGCCATACTAATTTTATTAATTCTAGTATTCTCTCAAGTAATGAGAGATTACTAGAATTAATAAAAAACCGGCCAAGTGCGAGTCGGACTCGCGTACCGGAGGGTTCCGTAACAACCTGTAGGTATCCTCGGTTTATGTATAAGGTTTATGCTTATGAAATTATTATTTTTTTTAAATTTTTATATTTGAGTTGATTGAATGAAAGGTAAATTGCGGTTTACGATTTATGACGTATTAAAAAAAACTACTTCACTGGATCTCGTTCAAACCAATTTTCGGTGGAAGTTTACATGGTAATGTACATCATATATTTTTTTGAGTTTTATCATTCTCTTATTTTAGAAGTTACAGGGGGGGGGGGGGGTTTAGAAAAAAATGATATTAGAAACCTCAATACCATTTTTGAAGACCTATCCATAGATACCACACATGTATGCGTTTGATGAAAAAAAAAAAAATTGAGTTTCAGTTCCAAGTATGGTGAACCTCAAAATTTACTATTTTTTTTTCTATTTTAGTTTAAAAATCTTGATGCGGTTCACAGAATACATCTACTTACCAAGTTTCAACAGCGTAGCTCTTATAGTTTCGGAGAAAAGTGGCTGTGACATACGGACGGACAGACAGACAGACAGACGGACGGACGGACAGACAGACAGACAGACGGACGGACGGACAGACAGACAGACATGACGAATCTATAAGGGTTCCGTTTTTTCCCATTTGGCAACGGAACCCTAAAAAGTACTGATTTCCAAATAAAACACTACAATTCTTTTATTTCTGGTAGACAAAAATCGAAATTACACAACCAGTGATTCCGACTATGGTTTTATAGTTCCAACAACTTCTGAAATCTAAGTTACCCAGGCCACACTGCACTGTCAGCCAGACAATATTTTTTCTTTTTTTAGATGGAAAATCTATTGAAGAAGAAATACTACTTTTGAGAGAAAAATCGTAAGACTGAACAATTCTCTAAATTTTAAGAACATTCACATTCTGATCTTAGTTTCAATCTGACTGTGTTTAATTTTTGAAAGTTTTTAACTACGAGAATTGGTCTTCAGTTCAGTCTTAAAAAATAAAAATACTAAAAATGTGACAACTGTTTGGTATTATCCTTTATCATTTTGCCAAGTTCGATCAATTAGACAATATTTTAAAGAACTGAAATTCTTGACAAAATCTGAAATATTCCATTTCACTAACCACAGATGAATCTGACGAGGAGAGCACAGGAGCACCGCGGGCGAAGCGCCGCCGTGCTGCAGAGAAGGCTGCCATGGGGACTGAAGAACAAGTGGAGGAGGGGATCGAAAGTATCGAGAACTTGGAGGATACCAAGGGATATACCACCAAGGAGTGGGTGTCTATGTTGGGGCCCAGGACTGAGATTGCTAATAGGTTAGTAGAAAACTAACAGACGGCAAAGCACGGAAGGAATGTGTATAGAATTGAAACCAACATAATCAGCCTATATTGTATTGTTTTGAGAGTAATGGCGACGAAATTATTATCACAAAGAAACCGCCTACCTGGGTTCATTCCCAGGACCTACAACTCGTAAGTCGGGGCCAATACCATTGGGCCACTACTCTCGAGAGTTGAAATACATTAAATAAATAAAAAATAGCAAACTGCCCGACCCAGCCCTATCTCGAGCTAGGCATACAGTTAAGGCTAGCGCAGATAGTGGCGGGCCGTAACGTAACGCATTGCAAAAATACACATACATTTTTCACTTTCATACATTTTCCATGAACCAATCCACACTACAGGCAGGCTGCGAGCGTATTTTTGTGTACGGTCTTTTTGAATCTTTTTGGAACAGTTTGTTCCCACTGCTGGGACACACACGCCTCCTCTCTTTGAGAGGGAGCGGTCCGTAATCCACCACGCGGGCTCACTACGGCTTGGTGGATGTAACGATTTTTAGGTTCTAGAACATGCCAGCTTCCTCACGATTTCGTCTTTGACTGTTTTGAGAGCAGTGGTGATGAACTAATTTAAACAAAGTAAACCACTTGTCTCAGTTTGAACCTACGACCTACAACTCGTAAGTCGCGGCAATTACCACTGCTCACACCCACAGCTAATACATAAGAAACTATTTATTTATAAAACATAATCTCTAAATACCAAACTTCTTCCAGGTTCAAGAACTTCCTCCGTACATTCACGAACAGTAAAGGTCAGTTTGTGTACAAGGAGCGAATCCGTCGTATGTGTGAGCACAACCAGGCCTCGTTTCACGTGGAGTTCGATGTCCTGGCGAGGAGGGAACAGGTGTTGGCTTACTTTCTGCCCGAAGCACCCTTCCAGATGTTGCAGATCTTTGATGAGGTATGTTAAAGTGCAATCAGCAATCTCTTATGAAACTTGAGTATCCAAGATAGGAGTACTTGCATGGTATTGACGAATATTTATGCTTTGTAGTTTCAATAACCAAGTGGTAAAAGGTAAAATAATGTCGACTCGACGGTCTTTCTTTGGCCAACCTCTCGCCGAGGTTGGCCTCTGCTATTCCGCCTATAGGCATAGAAAAAGACAATAATTTGCATAAACATTTTTTAAATAATTTGTATAATAATTTGCTCAAGCAAGGGTCAAATTATTTTAAGTGGCGAAACTTCAGAGTTGTGATGGATATCAATATCTAAAGCAAATAAAGATATGAAAACCAAAAACAAAACAAAAATAAAATATTATTGTTTGAACTCGAAAGTTTTTTTTTTCTTCTTTTCGCCTATAATTACTTATTTCTTTGTTTAACGGGACCTGCGGTATGAGCTGACTGATAGAAATCGTCACATAAGGAAAAACGTTACTCTGTGGGTATTTGTCTCTGTGTCTCTATTTCTTTCCGTTGTATCTACGTGTGTGTGCGTGCGAGTATCGCATAGGGAATTTCGTTCCTGACGGAAGTCTCCCGACCGGACACGTTTTTTTTTGTTTTGTCATCTTTAGATATCGATTGGTACCAAGTTTGTGAAGTGGCACCATCTCATAGATAATAGGTAGAACGGGCTGGTGTCCGCAACTTCACGCCTGAGCGCGTATTTTGCGTAGGTACGGTAACGCCATCTCATTTAATTCGACCATGCCTAGAATCGAAACTAAGCGTATCATTCACAACGAAACTACAGAGTAATCGAGCTAATTTGAATGGGACAGAACCCTCAAACCCATTACTATGTATTAAAAAATCTCTTCAATTCCCTTACAGGTAGCCAAAGAGATAGTCCTCCAAATATTCCCGAGTTATGAGCGAGTCACCTCCGAAATCCACGTCCGAATATCCGACTTACCACTCATAGAAGAACTGAGAACATTCCGGAAGCTTCACTTGAACCAGCTCGTGAGAACTGTAGGAGTTATTACGGCGACTACAGGAGTGCTGCCTCAGCTGTCTGTGGTCAAATATGACTGTAACAGGTGCGGGTATATCCTGGGACCGTTTGTGCAGACACAGAATTCTGAGGTCAGACCGGGATCTTGTCCAGAGTGTCAGAGTGCTGGACCTTTTATGGTGAGTTTGATTTAAATTCTAAACATATCATACTGTAAAGTAAAGATGTGCCGGATATCCGTATCCGCGAAACTTGACACCAAATATCCATATTCGGATCAGTAAGTATCTGCGTATATAGATTTTTAACGATCCGGGACGTCTGTGTGTAATACTGTGAAGAGAGTTTAAAGTAAAATTGATTTGATTCCAAATTATATAAATTTTTCGTAACATAAGTTTTATGTGCATAACTGTGCATCCATACTTATACAAACCAAGTTTCCAGTTTTGTATTCATGTCATAAAGAAGAAAGAAAATACGTTTATTTGCGGTAAACATGACGCAAAAAAACACCAAACACACACAAAAAGCTGGGGGAAACATACGTCACATCCCGCAAAACGCAATCGCTCAGCAAAATGCTGCGACTATGCGAGACAGTCCCAACGCTGGTTTTCAGCGACAGCCGGCGCTAACGTGATGATGTCGACCGGTGCAGCAAACAATCAGTAAAATAAAGCTCCAAACTCTTCATAGAAACGCCTCGAAATGTTAATTTCACAATATATCATTGTTTCAGGGGGAACCCCTGAAATCTGAAATTGATATCTTATTTCAGTGTGTATAAAGTCGAATTACCATGAAATTGCGCTTTTCATTAGCACAAAATATTGTAACTTACTTTCAAAGATTTATAATGCCTCAATAGTATACAGCTGTTCTAGAACAGAATTAACCTCTAAGTCCCTGAGATACCACATTTGGTATAGACACAATCGTTTTTTAATTGTGTCTGTAATTACGGTAATTGACTGGTTAAGTATAACTTGCCATCATGATTCCTATGCGAAAAAGGGATGGTGCTATAGCCCCTTCCTATAGTCTCCCTGTAACGCTGGTAAACTTATGACTTTAATAATTCGTAATACGGTCCCTGATCACATTTTGCAATACCTAACTTTCTTTTTACTCATGCAGGTAAATATGGAACAAACAGTATACCGTAACTACCAGAAGGTAACGATCCAAGAGTCACCAGGCCGAATCCCTGCAGGCCGCATCCCTCGCAGCAAGGAGTGCATACTGTTGGCAGACCTGTGTGACCGTTGCAAGCCAGGAGATGAGGTGGACCTCACCGGGATTTATACTAACAATTATGATGGATCACTCAATACTGAACAGGTTAGTTATTTTTAAGTTATGTAAGCGTTTAGGGTGCTATACACCTATTTGGGTTAGCACATTCAATTTGGCAGTATTTATTGAACAACAGAGTCGACCCGAAGCAAGTGCTAAATATTTTCTGCTTTCATTCGGCTCGTGCCAGTCGGTAAACACTGTTCGGCTTCTGCATCTATCGTAGCTGAAACATGTTTGGTTCGACTCAGCACAATTTTTTTATTTAATCTTTTAATTCGAGCAACAAGACTCATAGTGTTAGTAACAATGTGCTTACAAACTATGTTAGTAACACACTTACAAAAACAGAAACAGATTATGACATCACTGCTGCAAGGTGAGAGGCCCAGCTGAAACCTTGCAGCAGTGGTTCATAAACTCAATATCCAGCCACAATGCGAGTTAAGTTAGCTTAGCTCGCATTGTGGCTGGAGCTTCTAATTCAACTTAGGCTGGACATAGACATCTGCCTTTAAACCTTTCTGCAATAATGAAGACTAAAATGCTACTGAGAAATTAAAAAAAAAAAAAAAAACTGCTCGGGACACCCAGCAGATATTTAACATCAAAATTGATGGTAATGGGACAATACGGCATAAGCGAGTGTCATGCCGTCTGTCGTCACGACATGCAGTTCGTCTTACCCCAAAGATACGCGTCACAATTTCACAGCAAAAACTAAAATAACATTTTACCCGACCCGCTAATCGAACTCTTAGCAGTTGCATGCCTTTACCCAGAAAAAAAAAACACTAAAAACATACTCATTTATTTCTTTTTACCTCCACCAGGGCTTCCCAGTATTCGCAACAGTAATAATAGCCAACTACATAGTGGTGAAGGACTGCAAACACATCGTGGACTCTCTGACAGATGAAGACGTCGCTACCATAATCAAGTTGTCTAAAGACCCGCGCATTGGAGAGCGGATTGTTCAGAGTATAGCGCCCTCGATATATGGACATGACTATATTAAAAGGGGCTTGGCTTTGGCATTGTTTGGCGGGGAGCCTAAGAATCCAGGTATTTAAAATTATTGTAACATAACATCACGTGTTTTTCCTTGTTTCCGTGAAGGGTTGGCCTGAGGTGTACCTATAGTACACCCAAATTTCGCCAGTTATGTTTAAGTCCCATGTAATATTTCGCCAGTTATGTTTAAGTCCCATGTAATATTTCGCCAGTTATGTATAAGTCCAATGTAACATTTCGCCAGTTATGTTTAAGTCCCATGTAACATTTCGCCAGTTATGTGTCAAGTCTCATGGAATAGGGGGTGGGCCTATTGCCATCGATCGGGCACAAATCTAGACTCCATGCTGCTACAAAGACCTGCCAGGGTCGCGGATTTTGTTTGAAAGAGTTACCGTGGCCCTGGCATATGGGCAACTAACTGAAGGAACACGGGTAGGTTTTAGTCAGTAAAAGTCTGACACGCCCTCCGCTTCCACCCAGAGCGGGAAACGTCATTTGATGATTTCCCACCCACAAAAAAAAAAGTTCATGCTCAGCAGTAGCGCGGAGACCATATGGCCAACGAGACAAAAAAATTATAACAAAATTTTGAAATTTCTCTGTGAAATTACTCCATAAGTGATGAACAGTGATCGGATATTCGCATGCATATTTACATAATGTTACTATTTACCTGTGAATGGAAGTGGCTTCATATTTTTTTATTAAAGCCGGGTTTCTTGGATCATATTTATTTAACCCTGCAGTGGTCGCGCCCCTAAAAGTCACACGAGTGGTCGCGTGGATTACATATGTAGACCATTTAAGTTACGATTTTTTTTTTAATTAAAGGCGTCATTGTTCTATTTTAGTATTAAAATATGGCAATAAAACTAATGTACAATCAAATTAAAATAAACTTAAAATCAGAATCATTCTTATAAAACTCAACAAAAACACCTCTTAAAGGAAAATATTTCATTTTTTACTACCGTGGATTACAATTGTAATCCGCGCGACCACTGTAGGGTTAAAATTAATGTTTAACCCCAGATGCAAATACATGTGTGTGTAGGGTGGTATGTCTTAGTTAAAACAACACACAAAACACGGTAAAAATGCGCATTCCAAATTAGCCAACATTTCAACTTTAGGTGAATATCCAATCTCTAGTGATGAATTATGTTCATCCAAGGGTCTGCAGTTGTGTTTTTGGCAATTCCACCACATAAAATTAGTTACGATCGAAACTTAAAAATAAAGAAAGATTCCAAGACTAGTAAAACGTTATTCAAATGATTCCAATACTTAGTACTAATTTATTCAGAATTGAATATGACAGTCAACTACAAATCTTGGCAGCGTCTTCATGCCTCAGTAACTGTAGTAAGCAGCAGTTTTCATAGTGAAAGTGTACCATTTATACAGTGGACTATGTTATGTATTGTACTTTTTGTCTTATTTTAGGTGACAAACACAAAATACGAGGTGACATCAACGTCCTCATATGCGGTGACCCGGGTACCGCTAAATCACAATTCTTGAAGTACACTGAAAAGGTTAGTAAAAGAAAATACCATTCATTCATTGGTAAAAAGTTTATTTTAATATTGACTTAGTTCTACTCTTCACATTTACCAACTTTACTACACTGAGCAACTCTAGTGTTGTCATGTAGAAAAGGGAAAGTAAACAACAACACAGGAACATGGGAACAGTCCTATGCAAAAAACATTGATGTTTATTGGAGTTGACTCCAAAAGAATCGATTTTCATATATAAGCCTGGGTTAACAACATTTATGGGAAATAGCAAAATCAAACTTTCTCCGATACGTTACGTAACGCGTTACGTCTACTAATCTATAATATTTTATAATCGTTTGTAAGGAGTTAACTCCAGTCGTGCGTCGGAGCTGACACAATTTTAACTTTTTGAAGTGAAAACTTCTTCAGCACCGTTGTGATTTGAAAGTCTATGAAACGAAAAAGCGACAGTAAAAAGAGACAGACATAAATTAATAAGATTTAACGTGAGAGAAAATGAGACAGGAAGCATTATACAGTGTTTCTTATTATTATCAATGTTATATTTTCTTATGTTTTTTATAATTTTTTTGAAGGTTTCACTTCTACCACGTGTGAATTGCACACATGTTTTTAAATTTAATCCACATACACACTATCCACACTAATATTATAAATGCGAAAGTAACTCTGTCTGTCTGTCTGTCTGTCTCGCTTTCCTGCTAAAACTACTGAACCAATTTAAATGAAATTTGGTACACAGATAGTTTAGAGCCTGAGAAAGGACATAGGCTACTTTTTATCCCGGTAGTATGTTCCCGCGGGATAATTTCCGACCTCAACGCGGGCGAAGCCGCTGGCAAAAGCTAGTAATATTATAAATGCAAAAGTAACTCTGTCTGTCTGTCTGTTTGTCTCGCTTTCCTGCGAAAACTACTGAACCGATTTAAATGAAATTTGGTTCACAGATAGTTTAGACCCTGGGAAAGGACATAGGCTACTTTTTATTCCGCGACTTCGTCTGCGTCCGCGATAACCGGACGAAGTCGCGGGCAAAAGCTAGTCAGTATTATATTTTCTTATGTTTTTAATTATTTTTCCAAAATTTTTGAAGGTTTCACTTCTACCACGTGTGAACTGCACACATGTTTTTTAAATTTAATTATTTATATTTTCACAGATCGCGCCCAGAGCCATATTCACAACGGGTCAAGGTGCCAGTGCAGTTGGTCTCACTGCTTACGTGAGGAAGAATCCTACTACCAGGTAACAAATCAACTTTATTCTGAGTTTTCCAAAAAAATTAAAATCCCTTTATGACAGGCAACTTACAGTTTAAAACTAGATCTAAAAGCATGAAGTTTTGTAACAATAGTTCTATGTAGTTATAACGAAAGTTAAAATTGACCCCCTAAAGGGGAAGAAAGTTTGTATGAAAGTTTATCATCTTTATTGCCAACTAGCTTCTGCCCGCGACTTCGTCCGCGTCAAATTTTTGCTCCCCTGACCCTTCCCGTCGCATCGATTTGCCTGCTAGTTTTCGTCCATTTTTCGTTGCTGCTCGCTTCTTTTGAGTTATAGTGAGTCAACCTTAAAAGATAGACATATGCTCTCGCGGACTTTTTTTTAGAACTTTTTAAAAGGAACAATTCCGTCATACATGATTTTCGCGTTACTTTAACGGTTTACGCAGCGCACGCAACGGAAACTCTCAAAAGGAAAAAATTTTCCCCGTTTTTGCAACATTTTTCATTACTGCTCCGCTCCTCTTAGTTGTAGCGTAATGTTATATAGCCTATAGCCTCCCTCAATAAATAGGCTACCCAACACAAAAAGAATTTTTCAATTCGGATCAGTAGTTCCTGAGATTAGCGCGTTCAATCAAACAAACAAACAAACTCTTCAGCTTTATAATATTATATATAGTATATATAGTATAGATTAGATATCCAAACCATATGCGGCTTATAAAAACTACTCTTTTTTTAAATAATTGGCTTTTACAATGGTTTCAAATTACTGTGTTTATATAGGTATATGAGGTATAAGAGGACAGTGTAGGCCTGTCAACAAGTACCAGGTACTTAATAAAATAGAAAAATATTTACAGTCTACAAGGCCTACATTATTCTCATATTCACGAAAGTATAAAAGAATCTACATGAATGATTGTAACATCAGATGCTAACTACTCCGTCTTCCACAGAGACTGGACCCTAGAAGCCGGCGCCTTAGTCCTGGCCGACCGCGGCGTGTGCCTCATCGACGAGTTCGACAAGATGAACGACGCCGACCGCACCTCCATACACGAGGCCATGGAGCAACAGTCCATATCTATATCGAAAGCCGGCATCGTCACGTCACTACACGCTAGGTAATCATAACCAACCTATGTTGTCGCGTGATTGTTCGAAAGTCGCGTGATTGTTCGAAAGAGATACCGGACCCTGGCACATGGGCAACTGAAGGAACACGGGTGGGTTTTAGTCAGTAAAAGTCTGACATGCCCTCCCGCTCCGCCCAGAGCGGGAGAAGTCATTTGATGATTTCCCATCCAAAAAAAAAAAACCTATGTTCTGCTGGGACACACGCTTCCTCTCGGTGATAAGCAGTGGGCCATAATCCACCACGCGGGCCCAGTGCGGGTTGGTAGATGTCACATGTCTTCATTTTTTTGGTGCAAGGACATGCCGGTTTCTTCAGGATGTATTCATTCACCGTTTTGAGAGCAATGGTGATGACATAATTTATTCAAAGTAAAGTGCCTGCTTGGGTTCGAACCCACGACTATCAACTCGTAAGTCGCGGCCGCTACCAGTTTTTGAGGCACGGAGGGGTCTTGGTAAGTAATTATGGTCACCCATCCACGGACGAACCTTGGCAAACGAAGCTTAACCTGATCGATCGACCAGTGCGGCTACTATTGTTTAGCCACAAGCCTCGGCTTGTATCAAATGTTGTGTGGAACACAACTGGTGGCCTGTTAGTCTAGTGGTTAGTGACTCTGACTGCTAAGACTGAGGTCGTGGGTTCGATTCCCACCCAGGACAAATGTTTGTGTGATGAGCACAATTATTTGTTCTGTCTGGGTGTAATTTATCTATAATATGTATGTATTTAGAAATATATAAATGATAAATGATAAATGATAAATGATTTTATTTCTGTAAGTAGGTTTGTACAAACACTTTTACATGTCAATATAAGTATTTTTATCAGTTGTCTGGTTACCATAGTACAGGCTCTGCCTAGTTTGGGATTAGATAACAGTGTGTTGGTTGTCCTAAGATATTTATTTATTAAATCATTTGTTTTTTTGCTTTATAAAATATCACATTTGATGATACTTTATTCACATTATAATCTAGCTTATTAGCTAATAAGTAATTTAAATATAACTTAAACTGCTAAGTAACTGTAAAGGTAGAATTCCGTGCATCGCGATCGATCGCGGCCGCGCGCGGCCTACGACTGTCGTCGATCGCTCGCGACAATAGTCAAATTATGAAAATGTATGGCACCGCTGCCGAGGCCCCAGCGTTGCCAGATGTACGAGAAATCTCGTACCTTTACGAGATTTAGCAGTCTCTGTACGAGAAACGAGAAAAAAGAAATCTCGTATACTTTTTTACGAGATTTTAACAATGTTGCTAATACAAACCAAAACATTTAAAGAAAAGTATATCATGCCACAAACTCGACTAAGCACATCACTACATTCATTACCTATCACTAAATGTATCTTTGCCGGTATTTTTACATAAGTGTATCTACACCGTTGACCGGGGAATCCCCGTTACTAAAGTTCAGATTCAAGTTTACACGTATAGTAGTTGAAGGTCTAGCGTATTTAGAATTTCACCCTAATTAATTTAACATAATGAGTAGTGACAGTGACTCTTCATCCACTCCATCTAAAAAAATAAAAAGAGAGGATGGACTGAAAAGAAAGCAGGTAACACATTTTTGTACATTCTTCGCAAACTTTTCGCGATGAGTGGTTAAGGAATCCAATATTTCGAGACTGGCTTCAGCCAGATCTTAAAAATCCCAAGAAACCGAAGTGTGAATCACCTAGAGTTATGTTTTTTCATTTGGCGGTCTAAAACTTAAGTAATATTCCTACCCCAGTCTAGCTAGTTATAGTACACAGTGTACCTAAATTAAGGTCTGAGATTTTTAAAATGTATACTTTTACGAGATTTTGTATTGAAAGTACGAGATTTTTGACAGCCCTAGTACGAGATAAAAATTTCGGCATCTGGCAACCCTGCGAGGCCCGCGACAGACGCGCGCGGCCGACGAATGTCGTGAGCCGCGCGCGGCCGTGTTTTGAAATTAGTAGATGTTGTTCGTCAGTTCCCTCCAGACGTGTATCTACCGAAGTCAAAATCATGGTCGAAGTGCTAATTGACATCCTTGAAGAAGAAGAGGAGGATAATCTCCATGCCTCATATCATATATGATTGGAGTTTGAGACACAAAATGTATTAATATTTCGTCTTCCTCGACCGAAAAGTTTTCTCCTGCGTTCCTAGACATGTTTGTGCCATGAAATCCACGATGTTACTAAGCGCTAGAACATGTTAAGACACGTACGGCCGCGCGCGGCTCACGACATTCGTCGGCCGCGCGCGTCTGTCGCGGGCCTCGGCAGCGGTGCCATACATTTTCATAATTTGACTATTGTCGCGAGCGATCGACGACAGTCGTAGGCCGCGCGCGGCCGCGATCGATCGCGATGCACGGAATTCTACCTTAACACTAAGAAATCGTCCATACAGAGGAATGAGGAAAATGTCTTGAGTAAAGATTTGAGTGTGAATGTCGATGGCTAAGATTAAAGGGAGGCCAAAGAAACAATAGATGGCCTGTGTGAATGACGTTATGGATAGAAAGGGGGTCACTAACGAGGTGACGACTAGTAGAGTAGTTTAGAAGAAAAAGACATGTTGCGACAAGCCCCAAATAAATTGGGATGAGGGCAGATGAATGATGACAAGCCGACTATACTCTTTCAGCCATCCGGCCTGTACCTAAGTTCCATACTTATTTACTCTATAAGTCAACACAGACAGACTAAAGTAAGAGAAGATAAACTAAATCTTACAAAAATAGAGTTCAAAATGACATACAAGAGCCATGTGCCATTCTACAGGCTTATTGTTTATATTCCTTGTCCCAGTAAATTATCTATTTTTATTCTCCTCCACAGGTGTTCGATAATAGCAGCCTCCAATCCAATAGGTGGTCGTTACGATGCGTCGCTAACGTTTTCTGAGAACGTGAACTTGTCTGAACCGATCCTGTCACGTTTCGATGTGCTGTGTGTTGTGAGAGACGAGGCTGATCCTATGCAAGACGCGCATCTGGCTAAGTAAGTATAAGATTTGTTCTAAAGAGTTACCGTAGCCCTGGCACAGGCAACTGATGGAGCATGGGTGGGTTTTAGTCAGTAAATGTCTGACACACTCTTCCGCTACAGCCAGAGCGGGAGAAGTCATTTGATTATTTCCCACCCGGAATGTGACCGACAGCTATTCACAACCGTTCAATATGCTTTTGTACCGAATCGAACATCAATCAATGTTATCTAAAAACTGCTGAACATGAGGTCCTGGGTTCGATTCCCAGGTCGGACTACGTATAATTGGGTTTTCTTATCTGGAATTTCTCAGTAGCAGCCTGGAGTCTGGATTTGTGCCCGGTTGATGGCAATAGGTTTGTCCCCTATTACATGAGACTTAAACAAAACTTGCGAAATGTGGGTGCCCAACCCTTCGGTGAAACAAGGCATGATGTTATATTAATGCTAATTTACTTGTCTTTTTAACCGACTTCAAAAAAAGGAGGAGGTTATCAATTCGACTGTATTTTTTTTATGTTTGTTACCTCATAACTTTTGACTGGGTGAACCGAGTTTGATGTTTTTTTTTTTATTATTTGAAAGCTCGTGCTTCCCGAATGGTTCCATTTTAATTTGGTTCCATTCGAACAATTGGATCCATGTGAAAACCATGTCTTAAATTTGCATTACGTATTTGCGCGACAAATGAACGAAAAACGTGATTAGATTACCGCGGGTATCTACCATAACTAAAAAGTAAAAAATAAAAACTTTATACAAAGAAATAACAACCGACTTCCTTAAAAAAACACTACAAAGTCAAAAATAACTTTAATTTCGGAAGTCGGTGGCAAAAATAACTCAAATACAGATCCTAAGACACCGAATTCCGAAATTAAAGTTTTTTTTTTACTTTGTAGTGTTTTTTTAAGGAAGTTGGTTGTTATTTTCTGAGAATAAATGTCTTTAAACCTAGCACATTCTTCTGACAGGTTCGTGGTATCATCTCACATACGTCACCACCCGACTCAGCGCGGCACTACACTCGAAGACAACAACGCTCCCGACCCCGACTTTGTACTACAGCAGGATCTACTGAAGAAATACATCGTTTATTCGAGGGAAAACGTGCATCCTAAGCTACAGGTATGTAATGTTATAGTATCTTACTCAAATGATATATTATTTTATTTCTGTAAGTAGGTTTGTACAAATACTATTACACGTAAAATGAAATGATAAATGAATTCCTTGATTTTACCGACGTTATTGTACAGTTAAAATACTCAATTTCTTTAAGTTTTAATACACCATATGGAAGATCATTTACAGTAACTTGGTTGTGGAAGTCGCTCCATTAAGTTGCATCCAGTTAGACTGGAAGCCGACCCCAACATAGTTTAGGAAAAGGCTAAGCAGATGAGGATGATGATGAAAGATCATTTCCATTTTGTTCAAATTAATGAGCTACCTTTTGTTGATAAATGCAGTATTTTAACGGCAAAAATTACGTCTGTAAAATCAAGTAAATCAGCGAAATTAACAAAATTTAATACACGGCCTCTTAACACTGTATTTTGAAAATAGTGTAAAAGCCAAATATTTAATAAAGAATTAATGTGAATGCTCTTCCTGGCGCTTCTCCATAGGAACCAAACAATTCGAAGTGTGCACCTAGCTTCTGACTTTCCATAAGTGCCCGAGTAGCTTTACGTGAAATAAAATACAAACATACATAAACTCACGCCTTTTCCCATGGGGGTAGGCAGGAACTAGGGAACGCCACCTGCTACGGTCCTACATACTCCTTTTGCCTCGTTTATTGGTTGCGAGTACTACGCACCTGACCTTTCTGAAGAACATCACCAATAAGGTCACCATATGTCCTCCTGAGAGCAGTTGTGGCCCAGTGGTGTGGACTTACGAGTAGTAGGTCGAAGGTTCGAACCCAAGCAGGTGCTTTACTTTGTGTACATTAATTAATCACCACTGCTCTCAAAAACGGTGAAGGAGAACACCGTGAGGAAACCGGCATCTCTTAAAAACCAAAAATTCGAAGACATGTGACATCTACCAACCCGCACTGGGCTCGCGTGGTTGATTATGGCCCACTCGCTCTCACCGAGAGGAGGCCTGTGTCCCAGCAGTGGGAACATTATAGGATGATATCCTCGTAAGGCGTGTCTTCCCAGTGTTTCCACTCACATCCGCCTTGATAAAAATAAAATATTTCGATATAATACAACATACAATTTGTTACAGAACATGGATCAAGACAAGGTAGCTAAGATGTACAGTCAGCTCCGACAAGAATCTCTCGCCACAGGCAGTCTGCCTATCACTGTCCGACATATTGAATCTGGTGAGTCTATATTGCACTGAATTTATAGATTTTTCTATGCTTTCGTATGCGTGAGCGATGAATAAACGCTAAACTGGCCCACTTCATTGGGGACCCCGCCTCAATTCCGGTTAAGCAGCCGACAACCTCATAGGATGAACTGCGAAATGTCAATTTAAAAAAAAAGATGACCCCGAGTAACCCGACGTGATTTTTGTGCTGCGTTCTAGTGTGAGAGTTTAATTGCCTACTTGCCACACAGAGTGACATTAACGCGCAAACTGTCACCATGAATTCACCACATGATCCTATACCTCTTAGAGAAGTTTTTCGTTGGTTATCAAAAAAAAAAAAAACATCTGTTCATCATAATTTTGACAGGCCTGTTGGTCTAGTGGTTAGTGACCCTGACTGCTATGCCAGAGGTCGTGGGTTCGATTCCCACCCAGGACAAATGTTTGTGTGATGAGCACGATCATTTGTTCTGTGTCTGGGTGTAGTTTATCTATAATATATATGTATTTAGAAATATATAAGTATCAGTTGTCTAGTACCCATAACATAAGCTCTGCTTAGCTTGGGACTAGATGGCGTTGTGTGATAGTTAAAAAAAAAAATCAGCCTATAATATTCCTACTGCTGGAACACAGGCTTCCTCTCGGTGAGATGGATTGGACCACAAACTACCAAGCGGGCTCAGTGCGGTTTGGTAGATATCACATATCTCCGATTTTTAAGTTCTAGGACATGCCGGTTCCCTCACGATGTTTTCCTTCGCCGTTTTGAGAGCAATGGTGATGAAATAATTTACACAAAGTAAAGCCTAGGTTCGTACCTGCCATCAATCACACAATAATAACAGATGGCTTTAAAAAAAAATGTTTTGGTCATTGTATACTTTAAACTCTTATATATTCTTATTGGGTTCTATGTCTGTGGTTCTTTTATACTCTAGTTGGGTTCTATGAGGTCTTGCCTTAAATGAAAAACGTTGTATATTTGAAAACAATGTCCTAACCTCGACTTTGTTCCCAGTAATCCGTATGAGTGAAGCCCACGCCCGAATGCACCTCCGGCCCCAAGTAGCTGAGGAAGACGTGAACATGGCCATCCGCACCATGCTGGAGAGCTTCGTGGAGACACAGAAGTACAGCGTCATGAGGGCTATGCGACAGGTAATATACATATTTATATTATCTTATGTAAAAATATCTCATTTTACCCCAGTTGTAAGTTCCTGTGGGTTTGTTTCTGATCTACACGGAAACGAAGCAGTGGGACGCCCATTAGGATTAATTTGACAAAAGAAATACGAATGAGGCGGCATCCTAAAAATACTAAATAGCCAAATAACTAGGACTAACTTAAAAAAAAAAAAAAAACAAAAAAAAAATTTAAGAGGTTTGTTTAAAAAAAAAAATACGTAATCCAGTAGATCAAAAAACTTACTTTAAAAAAGCCTTTAACATTCAGTCAAATTAGGGGTAAACGTTTTTAGTTCCTACATTTAATCTATACTATAATATTATAAAGCAGAAGAGTTTGTTTGGTTGAACGCGGTAATCTCAGTAAGTAGTGGTCCGAATTGAAAAAATCTTTTTGTGTTGGGTAGCCTAATTATTGAGGCTTTTCCCTCGCGTCAAAGTTTTGCCCCCGTGACCCTTCCCGTCGCATCTAATTGTCTGCCAGTTTTCAGTCCATTTTTCGTTGCTGCTCTGCTCCTTTTGATCGTGGCCGTTGTTATGATTGATTAATCATCCTCGTATTGTTTCACTCTCTCTCCCTCGGGTACAAGGTCTTATCTTTTATGGGTCCGACGGCAATTCGATTTTACGTCATAAAATTTACGAAAATATTAATATTGATACAACACTGTCCGTCAACCAAACAACAAACCAGTTATCCCCAAGTTTTAAAATAATACAAAGTTGCTCTCGAATCACGTGGCCTCCGTAGTTTCTGCCTACCCCAAGATTTAATAAGCTTAATATTCATATCTAAAAGCCATGTTTTCAATTCCAGACATTCCAAAAATACCTATCCTTCAAGAAGGATCACAGCGAGCTCCTCTACTACATTCTACGTCAACTCACAATGGACCAGCTAGCATACATGAGAGGCCTACACAACCATTCTCAGTCCACCATAGAGATATCTGAACGAGATCTACTAGAACGTGCAAGACAGATAAACATCGCAGACTTGAAACCGTTCTACGATAGTAGAATATTTAAGATGAACAGTTTCACATTTGATGCTAAGAGAAAGGTTATTATTCATATCTTGCCGGATGCACCTTCCAGTACTGCAGCGTCTTCGTAATTTTTTCTGTGTTGTGTTTTGTTTCCGATTTTTCGAGGATTAGTGGTACTGTGTGGATTTGGTCTTAATTTAGTCTTAGCATAATAAGCCCATACCTTTTTCACTGCTGGGTCACAGGCCTCTCGTTGGGAGACAGTGCGGGTTGGTAGATGTCGCAAGTCTTCGAAAAATTCGAAGAAACATCGTGACACTGGCCCCGCGTGGTAGATTACAGCCCAAACCCTCTCGTAGGGCAGGGCTGATTATGTATGTTGGAATAGAAATTAATCTCAAATAAACTAATGTCCATTCTGCCCAGCCTTTTTCCAACTATGTTGGGGGACGGGTTCCAGTCTAACTGGTTGCAGCTGAATATCTGTATTTTATATGAAGCGACTGCTTGTCTGACCTCCACAACCTAGTAACTGGGCAACACGATATCCCTTGGTCTGTTATACTTAACAACCCTGGGCAATACATAACATCACGCTTGTATACGCGAGCTAGGTAGAAGTATAAGTCATATAGTAAACCCACATACTTATAGGTTTAAAAAAATCTAATATTCCAAAAAAATCGATGGTTTATTAAAATGCAAAATATAGAATTTTCTACATAATATGCAATTTCTGACCTCAGAATTGAACATAGAACGTCTAACTTAACTACCGCATTTTCAACCACTCTACCAATCCACACAGCGTCATATTTACGACGATACCCACCTTTAAAAGTATCACCACATTATAAAAAGCTTTAACATTTTCTGAATACTATTCTTTTCTCTGTTGTTAGTTTATATTTAGTATAAGTTTTTATTTCTCGATTGTTCTGTGCTGGTCCCAGAAACCATGTACACACGGCTACAAACCAAGCTTTACATTTCCAGTTTTAGCTGAGCTCGCATTGTATACAGTTTTCGTACAGTGAGAAGTCAGCTTAGGTCAGCAGCATACCTAAGGTTAGCAACTCTAATAATATATTAGTTCGATCGAGTTTCTGCGAATAGACACGCTAGCACTTTCACTGCTAAGTACGTAAATTGCATAAAAATTGGCATGCCATAAAATGTGTGTCGCAAATATATAACAACCCATCTGTTGAGTCCATCGGCGTGATGGTTACGTAACGGGAATCCCATGCCGCAGCACCCGAATACGAGTTCAGTAAGCCACGCCCACAACCGGCCTGCCAGGTAGGGTTGTCGAACGCCAATTTTTTTTATTGAACACTATTCTTTCTTTATGTATTTTTGTTTGTTTTCCTAGTTATTAAAAAATCATAACTCTTACGCCAAGAGAACCTTACAGGATATCTCTAAGGTGCCTCCGCAGTTGTATCCGCGAAATTAAATTTATCAAAACATAAGAAAACTTGATTTTCGCGGGTTACGACTCGCTCAAGCGATTCGCCTCAAGTAATTATCTAAGATCAGTGAATTATTAAAACAAAAATGAACCGACGCCTTTGTTCTTATTGTTTATACCTTCAGCGATGGTTTTTACTGCAATAAAACACGTGCAGATAAGGAAAAAATTGAAACATTTGCCATCTTTTGTTTTTAAATACTTTGTTGACGCCTGTGTTCTCAAACTTTAAGCTCCATAAAAACGAACCGTTTAAATACTTTGTTGACGCCTGTTTTTTCAAACTTTAAGCTCCATAAAAACGAACCGACACCTTTGTTTTAAACCTTCAGCTTATTTTGGCAACCCTAGTAGTACGTAATAATTTGCACCCGGTAGGCGGGTGCTCGGCATGGTCACAAGACACTTATAACTATTTATATGTAGGACTCGGATGCGAGTTGTCGGCATGCGAACGAATTATCGTTCGACCCGGGAGCCGGGTGCTCGGCACTGAAAGTGCTAGCAGGCTAGCCCTTTGAAGTAGGTCAACTAATTAAGTTTTCATAGAGGCAGGCTCAAGTTATTTTGTAGCTTTCAAATTCAGTAATAGATCGATCTAGTGTAGGGTTGCCACCTTTTTTCATGCAATTAAAGTACTTTGGTTATTATAGGAAAGAAAAAAAAGTATGTGGTATAAAAATAAAGTACGATTTATTTTTCTTTGTTATTATATTTCAAAACATATTTTTTATTGCTTTTTGCAGTTTGTATCAAATTAGTATCTCTACTAAGCAATTGCACAGCATCTTTACAGTCTATATTTAAATTAAATTAAATAAGTAATTCATTTTTTATTAAATCCGAGACGTTTTGTTTCTTTCGTCTCTCCATTTGCTATTCATCACAGAAAAAACTTTTTCTGTGAATGCTGGCGTGGCGAGAATAGATAATGAAAATGAAATTGCTACATAAACAAGTTTAAAAATTCTCATCACTCTTATTAAATATTTGCTGCCATTATTGTGCAGTTGATAGTTCTGCAAAACCCTCTGGCGAAATAAAGTATTTCCGTGTACTTTATTGTTGCTATAAAGTATAAAGTACAGTTATGTGAAACTAGCTTTTGCCAGCGGCTTCGCCCGCGTGGAGGTCGGAAATTATCCCGCGGGAACATACTACTGGGATAAAAAGTAGCCTATGTCCTTTCTCAGGCTCTAAACTATCTGTGTACCAAATTTCATTTAAATCGGTTCAGTAGTTTTAGCAGGAAAGCGAGACAGACAGACAGACAGACAGACAGACCGACAGACAGACAGAGTTACTTTTGCATTTATAATATTAGTATGGATAACGTACAGACGCCAACACATCAAGCTACTACAATCTGTCAGATTTCTTTGATAGATTTTCGACTTTATTTCTAGAGCATTAGGTTCAAGGTTCATTGGGAAAAATTGACAGTTTCGGGTAGTTTGACCTGGTTGCGTCTGTACAATACTTTATTATGAAGTACGGGTGGCAACCCTAATCGAGTCATTGAGATCGGTGCATTGTGTGGCCTTGTTGTTGAAGGCTATGTAAACTTCTTGGAAATTGGCCTATTTTAGCCGCGTAGCCTGTCTGCGGGGGCCTTGAGTTGTGACGAAACTATACTTGTTGAGGGTAAATCGAAATGTTTTTGTTTTATAAAATTCGTCTTGTTAATTTTTTTATCATGGATCACTTTTTGTTCGAAGGATTTAAATTAGAATTTATTGTTATTGAATAATATTAAAAACGTAAGTGCCTTTTCCGTACAAAACCATGAGACTTATTTTGTAATAATTATATTACTATCAATGATTTCAGTTTGTAATAAATAATTATGTACTATGATCAAACATATGGTTTTATTTGTCTAACAACATTTACCTACCCACTAATCTGAGACTCGATTCACACCGAAATGGTATCGATGCGGCGAGCTGTCTCAAAATGTTCGCAGTTTTGACAACTTTATCCTCATTACATACTATTAAAAGTTAAACAAACTTACATTTAATTATGTGATGTTTGATCGTAACTAGGCGCTGCCGTTTGGTGTAATTAATTTATCTTGTACGTATTATTTCATAATAAATCAAATAATACCTACAAGATCAATTATTATATTTATTTACTAGCTGACCCAGCGAACTTCATATCGCCTCAGAATCAATAAAACCCATGTTAGGTGAGCTCCTACCAAGTTATGTCAACCTGGTACTTCGAAGACATAAAGCGTTTTCTAGCTATCACACACCTATGTTAGGTGAGCTCCTACCAAGTTATGACAACCTGGTACTTCGAAGACATATTAATAAGGAACTTTTTTGGATGATTTTTTACACCTTGCGTCCGAAAAACCCAAATATCTTACGGACCCCTATTTTTTCTAAAATAAAGTATAGCTTATGTTACTCGCAGATAATGTAGCTTTCTAATGGTGAAAGAATTTTTAAAATCGGTCCAGTGGTTTTTGAGTTTATCCATTACAAACAAACAAACAAAAATACAAACTTTTCCTCTTTATAATATTAGTATAGATTACACTTCAAAGCTACATCTCTCTACTAGGCGTTCCTGTATCACAAGGGCCAGAATATAGAATGCCCTGCAACTCATACAAAATGTGCCTGGATCACTTTTTGTTCCGTTTAACCCTCTTTATAAAAATCTATGCTTTCTGGCTTTTGTTGTAATTAAGCCGTGATAAAATCGCGCGGCAGGATACTTTGCCCGTAATTTCCGGTGTTGAATCAACCATTGACAATCCAACAGAGTGCAGTGCGAGTCAGCGCGGTGAAAAACTGTTCGTCTCTCAACTCTGCGCTAAGTGCGATGAACATCCAGTGCCCGAAAAAATCTCGCAACAATTCGTGGGATGTGAAGGTATATGGCAAGCGGCTTTGAAAGTATATTCAAGAATTGCTATACAATTGCTAATATTTGCTCCATTTCTTCAATAATTGCTACATATGATACATTCAGTGAAATATGAATATTATGATAGTGGCGATTGACCCATAATTGTGAACGCCTGCAAGATTTGAACAAGACGCTGGAGTAAAAAAATCTGTTGCTTTTCCAAATTATCAGGCACTTCTTTGTTCAAATTTTAATAAAAGCTATATTTTTTTGTGTACGTTACCCTAGCAAGAAAGTGTCTCCTAGAGGTATATGAGTAGAACGTATAATGTGTGCCTTATCTGCTGTAAATGTGCCCCCAAATAAAAAATATGTGCCCCCTGTCGTTTTGGAAAAAAACGGAAAAAACGATTCTTGCTGGGGTAACGTTTTTCTAGCAGGAAAATTCTAAACGAATGATCGGAGAGAGAAAAATTGTGAATGGCCAGAGAGCTTATATGTGTGCCAAAATGTGCCCCCAAAAATAAAATCTGTGCCCCTTCAGGTTTTCGAGATATTGCATTTCCTGCTGGAGTAACGTTTTGATGAATCTTATATCTCTAAAACCATTGCATGTGCCCCTGTAGAGTAAACATACACGAGTAGCTCTTCATGTGTGCCCCTTAGTGCCCCAATTAGAATCAAGAAAATATTTATAGTTTTCAAGTTATAGCGGTTTTATGAAAATCCGAAAAAACATCGCAGCGCCTAAATGAGACAAGGCACAAGTTCGCTGAAAACTGTATTCGGTCCTTCTTGACGCTAATAATAACCATACAAAGTTTCAAAACTGTTCATGCATGCGTTTTTGAATAATCTTGCTAAAAGTCAAAACGATGGTGTCATAACTTTGACGGCAAAATACAAGGAACCGGCTCAATCCCAGATGTGTACGTATAAACCAAAATCTTGTGCCTTTAGTCAAAAATATATGGTGAAAATATTCAGCTTGGAATGTTTCGTATTAAGTAAATATAAACAAAAAACCAAAATATGTAAACAACGGCTGGTTATCCGACCAAATTCCAATGACTACTAAAAAGCGACTGATTCATACTTGTCGATGACCTTCTTTATTGGACGTATTATACCTAAGCTGTTGTCCGTACAGTCGCGTTCAAAAGTTTTGGGGGCTAATTAAAAAATATATTAAATTCACCTTGTGACCAAATTAAATGAAACAGCTTGTTGATGTGGAAATTATTATTTTTATTCCCTTAATTTTAATTCTTAAAGTAATTATTGCATCAAATCACAGATTAAATTTCCTACCTATAAGTATTAGAAATTATTTGCACGTTGTGTAGTCATTATTATTTAAATCACAGATCAGTTTTTCATCTAACAAGTAGACCGCCAAGATCGCCGCCTCCGATTTCAATGATTTTTATATATGTTGTTATGTTTGAGTAACTGAGTAATTAGCCAAAAGGAATTCACGCAACGCTCAATAGTTTCAGAGTTGCTTCTACCGAGCAACTTAAATATAAGTTCAGTATAAAAACTCAAAAACATTTGCAACTCTATCTGCAGAGATATAAAAATTTCTTGCAATTTTGTATGTTTCTTGATGAATAAATATTCTAATTTTATAAGAAAAAAAAAATGAAAAAAAAAAAAACGTTAGCAGGAATCGAACCCTGACCATCTGCGTGCCAGCCACGTCACCCTGCCTACTAGGCTACGCACCGCTATGCAATTTCAATTTAAATGATTTTTTAATAAAATTATCATCAAATCAAACATTGCAAGTTTGAACCTTATATCTCTACAGATAGAGTTGCAACTGTTTTTGAGTTTTTATACTGAACTTATATTTAAGTCGCTCGGTAGAAGCAACTCTGAAACTATTGAGCGTTGCGTGAATTCCTTTTGGGTTATTACTCAGTTACTCAAACATAACAACATATATAAAAATCACTGAAATCGGAGGCGGACAATCTTGGCGGTCTCCTTGTAAGTCTAAAATATAATTATAAATCCCTCATAGGTACGTAATACGACATAAAAAATGGAAACACGTTGTTGAAACACAGATCATTGTGCGGTTGACTATAGGAATACACTAAATTCAACTCTCAAAACTGTAGGTACCAAGATTTATTTGGTTAAGGTGAATGCTCCAACCAACCCAAATTTTATTACGTTTTTTGCAATTTGCAAGCCAGTGGTAGGTTGTACAACCTTACTACCTCTAGGTATTCATCACACATTTCATGAACTATATTTTTTTTATACATCGGGACCAATCAAATTGATATTTGCCACGTCTTTCGTTCACACATAAATTACTGGATGTATTTTAATGAAATTTAGAAAGGAGAAGATAGCTTACCTTGGAATAGCACTTAGGCTACTATTCATAATGTACTTAATAATGTTTATGGTCATAGAAACAGCTAGTAGAATATAATCCAATTACAACTTTATTTTATTACTTATTACTTTTCTACTTCAGTGTACTCAGGCACAACACGTGTGAACCGGTTAGTGAGTAAAGTAAAGAAGGTCATCGATATGTATGAATCCGTCGCTTTTTAGTAGTCATTCAAATTTGGTCGGTTAACCAGCCGTTGCTTACATATTTTGGTTTTTTGTTTATATTTACTTAATGCGAAACATTCCAAGCTAAATATTTTCACCATATATTTTTGACTAAAGGCACAAGATTTTGGTTAACACCTACACATCTAGGATTGAGCCAGTTCCTTGTATTTTGCCGTCAAAGTTATGACACCATCGTTTTGACTTTTAGCAAGATTATTCAAAAACGCATAGATGAACAGTTTTGAAACTTTGTATGGTTATTATTAGGGTCAAGAAGGACCGAATACAGTTTTCAGCGAACTCGTGCGTTGTCTCATTTAGGCGCTGCGATGTTTTTTCGGGTTTTCGTAAAACCACGATAACTTGAAAACTATAAATATTTTCTTAAATCTAATTGGGGCACTAAGGGGCACACATTAAGAGGTACTCGTGTATGTTTATTCTACAGGGGCACATGCAATGGTTTTAGAGATATACGATTCATCAAAACATTACTCCAGCAGGAAATGCAATATCTCGAAAACCTGAAGGGGCACAGATTTTATTTTTGAGGGCACATTTTGGCACACATATAAGCTCTCTGGCCATGTACAATTTTTCTCTCTCCGATCATTCGTTTAGAATTTTCCTGCTAGAAAAACGTTACCCCAGCAAGAATCGTTTTTTCCGTTTTTTTCCAAAACGACAGGGGGCACACATTTTTTATTTGAGGGCACATTTACAGCAGATAAGGCACACATTATACGTTCTACTCATATAACTCTAGGAGACACTTTCTTGCTAGGGTAACGTACACTATTTTTTTACCTATTGTATGTACGAAGCTCAAACCATGGTGACGTCAGAATGGCTGGTCAAAAAATATTCATATTTCTCCGAATGTTACCAAATGTAGCAATTATTGAAGAAATGTTGGAAATTTAAGCAATTGGATAGCAATTCTTGAAAATACTTTCAAAGCCACTTACCATAGGCAACCAGCCAACTGACATTAACAGTTTATGTCAGTATCAGTGGCGGAGTTACCTCGCTCTGCTCAAGAAATGTATGGTTGTGCAATCTATCAGATGTCTGGTGAGATACCCACAATAAAGCTGTTTATATTTTCTCCAAAATGGTGTCACTGGGATATAAGCCTTAGGAGAAGCCTTGCCATTCAAAATTAAGAAGAGTCTTCATACAGAAGTTCCAAGGACAAAACTTGGTATCCAGGAAATTCAATTTAGATGTAAGTAAATAAAAACAAAAGAATAATCCCATTTAAATTATATTTCCTTTTATATCAAAATTCTTACATTTTTTCTATTTAAATCATGAGACTATGTAATTGAAGAGACATTTTACTATACAGTCTTAGAAAATATTACGTCTATGACATGTAAAATATGTAATTGATAATTAACTTTAATTCTACACTATATTAACACAGTAGTTTCACAAAGCACAAACACAAAATGACTAAATTTCCACTAACTTAAGTTTGTTATACAGTTTTATAGTTTAACCATATAGTATTATAATTATATCATCAACAAACTTTGGCTTCTTTTAATTAATTTACCATGCGCTTTGTTTCCTTATGTTGTCAGTGGAAATAAAGCCTAACATTAAAAGTTATCAAATCTCTACAAACTCTCAATAACTCATTCATACAATACACACATAAAATTACTTTTAGCATCTCATAGAATCATTTAAACTACAAACTTTCAACAATTTCACAGCATTAAAACTAGGAAGAGGTGCGCCAAACTCATTTAGCTCTTTTCTAACATCAAATTCTTTTTAAAAATCACTTGTTTAAGAATCTACGAAAACCAGTGTTTCATTTATAATCTGCTATTAACTATTATACAAAGGCTGAATGAGTGTGCCACAACTTACACAAATTAAAAAAATAAATAGATTAAAAACATTGTCTGCAGGTTAAAAATATCTTAAAAACAGTGTCATTTATATTAAAACCTTATTTTTAATGTCCAGCATTATGAATCAAACTGGTGATAGTTTATCCTACATTCAATTGGGTGTGTTATGGCTGGTACTAACAAGAGACCTCTTCTTAACTGAATACAAAAATAAGTGCAGTTATGACTTTCAATAATATTTGTGTTAGTAAGGTAGACGAAGAGATGTTATTTTTTTTAATAGTATCAAATTAAGTTAATATCTTATATGGAAATTTATTTTCAGAACTGCACATTCTTTTTTAATGTAGACTAAATTAAAATTTAAAAATAATATCTGTGCACTAAGACCTTATTCTTAATATTTAGTCGGCAATATGTACAGGCACTGCCCAAGGTTAGGACCACAAATTAAAAGTGCTTGTTTGTAATACCAGTCGTAACTTACCAGCAAATATCGACTATCTCTCTAACAATCCGAACAAGATTCGGAGCCGCTGCTGCTTTCGCTGTCACTCTCGGAGTCACTGCTGCTTCCACTATCTGACTCGTCCGAGCTGCCAGAATCTGAACCAGACGAACTGCCTGAGGAACTGTTGTCCGAGCAGTCAGCACAGTCTTCATTGCGCTTCTTTTTGTTTGGTATCTTGCAACTGCCATTGCTGAACAAAGTGGTTAATTAAATGAGCTGCTAAAGTTTTATTGTTTTCACTTTTTTACTGAGGGGGTAATTGAAAAATTTTACATTTTGAGAAAAAAAAAATCAAGTTTGATTCATTCTATGATGAAATAATTAAATGTTATCAAAGTAAAGCAATATCATTATCTGTTGCAATGATTATTAAAATGAGATCACTGTAACATGTTAAAACCTGTAAGAAAACTTATTGGGGGTAGAAGTAAAATCTGAACATATTTTCTAGAAAGATCTATTTCTTTTACAGAAATGCAAAGATTTCATCGTAAAATCCGAACATACCTGCATGATCCCTCTTCCCGTGACTTAAGATTCTTCTTGAAAACCTGTGTGCGTGAAGGACGCACCAAGATCTTGCGCTTGCCCGTACATTCGTAGCTCCAATGGCCATATTCAAGGCATTTCTGGCAACGGATCCCTTGGGGAAATGCCGCCGCCAACGCAGCTTGCCTAAAAAAGTAAAACAATATCAATAACAAGCAAAACCCAGAACGATAAACACATAAAACGGAGGGAAGAAATGGTTTACTTTTTCTTTTGCGCCTGATGTCTATTGTAAGTTCCCAAAGTCATGATGGAATATTCGAGTTATCTGAGCAAAAATTATATGTAGGTAGGTGAAAATCACTTTTACACAAATTGTTAGATGACTATCGTCCGCAAGTACTCCCAAAATACGAATGAATTAATAAAAAATCGCAGAAAAGAAGCATGGAAAATAAAAGATTTGTCAACTTGTCGTTGTCAAACACAGCACAGATTAAAAAGAAAATTCCATTTTGTCGATGATACGTTTTTGATATGTATCCGAACGTACTCACAGATCGTGAAACAGAATGTTTTAGGGACGGAGCACAGAGTACGTTTTTATGGGTGGAGCCTGTGTCATTTTAGAGAGATGTTTTTTAGCAAACAGGGACAATTTGCTGGTCACTGGTATTTTAGCGAGTAGGCTGGTCCTGGCTGCGGTTGGTAAGGCCAGCAGCGGCGGACGTCACAGCCTCCACATATAGCAGTCCGGTACGCAAAGACTCAAGCGCTACAGCACTCCCGGATTCTTCTCGATGCCACAAAGTAATTTAACTCTCATCGCACCCTCAATTCATTGTATCCGACCATTCCCAGTACAGAGTGGGGTACTACAACGGGTAAAACGGATATTCCCCATAAAGCTTCCTGTACAATTAGCGCGAAAAAAATAACTGAAAACTCTGCAGCAATACAATATATTTGGTCTCTTGTGGAGTCCAAATGAGTGCACTGTGTTCCAGATGGCTACTAATCCTAATGCGTCAATCAGGACCTTGAGTGCTGCAATAAGGGTGACGTCTCTGTCTGCCTCAATATGAACCCCAAGTTTATGAACTCCCTTTGCAGATCTTAGTTATATGATCCCGAAACAACAATTAAGATGTTACGGAAATCCCTAAGCCACGTACCTTTTCTTTTAATTATTTATACATAAATCAGAGTTAAGTACATACCTACTTGAGAAATGAAAATATAATATGCAAATGCTAGCAAAGTCAGACTTGTTTTAAAACCCTAAGTTCTTCCTTATACAGGATAAGTTTTTAACTAGTGCGCCAAATTTTAACGAATTAAACTTAAACGAGTTATAATCATGCAATTTTTATTTTGATATATCTTAGTACAAAAAATTAAGTTATCGTTAACGAAAGATGTTTATTTTGAAACTGGTTTTTATGGTAACATGCGCGTGGCGCCGCCGCTGCGCCGCGGCGCGCGGCGGTGAAGGTGAACGACCGAGCGTATCTACAAGTACATACCAGTTCAATCTATCAAAATTCTAAGAAGTTCGAAGTACCTACGCCGGCGCGTGGTTTCTGACCTATTCCTATTGTCGATATCATATTACGTAATATATAGGATGTCCACAGTTTACTGATTTATGGTCGGAAAAAAAGTATTGAAAAAGTAGTTGAAATGTGTACTGTTACTGATGCTGAAACACCAAAAAAAAATTGCGCACTGGGTTAAAAAAAAATCCTGTATGTAGCTTGCGAAGGGGGTCCTCAATCAGCGTCATAGCTGGAGTCAAGAGCACCTCTGGCATGATCTTAATTTTGCGTCCCTCAACCCACAACATTGGGTTTTTTCTCGGGTCTATTTGTCCCTATTTTGTTCTATATCAGTACTTTCTACCTCAATCGATAATATAGCGAGATTACTCAGCCGTTCTTGACCAAACTAGCGTTTTTTTTTTGAACGAAGTTCCTTATGGCGCGTTGCAAAAGGGGGCTAGACGGAATTGAGAGAAAAAGTTGTAACGACACTTTTAAACCGACTTAAAAAAGGAGGCGGTTTCTCAATTGGACTGTACCTATATATTTTGTTTTGGAACGTAGTTTTTGGAACCGAGAGAGAGAGAGAGAGAGAGAGAGAGAGAGAGAGAGAGAGAGAGAGAGAGAGAGAGAGCGAGAGAGAGAAAGAGAGAGATAATATTTTTGTTGAGTGTATACAGGTTTTTTGTACATAGTAAATTATAAAAAAAAACAATAATGAATCCTGGAAAGGAACTTCGTTCCATCCGGGTGACCCTTGACACCTCTCAAGTTTTTTAAATTAATTTTAATTTGGCGCAAGATTGGCGAGATACAGTCACAGCTTCAGAATTCGGGGTGATCGCCATGGGTACTGGCTGGATCACAATTATAATTATTGTGTGATAACTTGCTCAGAGCTAAGTGAGATCGAAAATCATAGCAGTCTGCCTCGAAAGGCTTCTGTTTTCTTTTAAATAGTTCATTTACTTTTATATTTATTACTTTCTCCATCTACAGAGAATAGCGTTTAAGATACAACCAGCAACCTTTTTCAGATAGATTAGATTTTTGTTTGATCGTTTAAACATATAAATGAGTTATTTGTACAAGGTGTCCAGAAAGGGTATCGGGTATTTGTAAGTTCAATGAAACAAAAATTATTTGTATGCAATAAAAAAGTTTATTGTTTATTATTAGCATATGAATTGGAGAATTATTTGGAAAAGATGATGTTATCCAAATGATGACCGTTACGTTGCTGGCACTCTTCTAAACGGAAACGAAGATTGGCGATAACACGTTGACACATAGCTATCGATATTGCTGCCATTTCTGACCTGATGTTTTGGTTTAACTGGGTTAGATTCGTCGGATTGTTTTGATAAACCTTACTTTTAAGGTATCCCCATGCAAAATAGTCAAGCGGGGTAAGGTCGGGGCTTCTGGGAGGCTAGTTGACGTTACCCCTTCGCGAAATGACTTTATTAGGGAATAATTCGTTAACAACTTCCATTGAGTCATTTGAGGTATGGCAAGTGGCCCCATCTTGCTGGAACGACGTTCTTGAGTTGAAACCTGCAAACTCCTGCAACTCTGGGACCAAAAAATTTCGCAACATATCGCAATAACGGTCACTATTCACATTAATTGCTCGGCCTCGTTGATCTTCATGAAAATAAGGACCAATTATGCCTTTAGCAGACATAGCGGCCCAAACAACGACCTTTGGGCTATGCGGGGGTCGTTCATGCTTTCGTCTCGGATTCTCCACTGCCCAGTACCGACAATTCTGCTTATTAACATGACCATTCAGGTGAAAATTTGCTTTGTCACTGAACAGTATGTTGTTAAAGTTGTTAAATCGCTGCAGCATTTCGTTCGCAAAATTCAGTCGATTAGCATAGTCCGTATCCTTCAATTCTTGAACCAATTGAATTTTATAGGCTTTTAGATGTAAGTCTTTCTTTAAAATCGAATGTAAAGACGATTTTTTGATGTTCAACGCTTGGTTTCGCTTTCGGATGGATAAAGACAGATTTTGACGAACCGACGCCTCAACTTCTTTAATTGTTTCTTCATCGCGAAGTGAACGAGGACGACCAGAGTTTTGAATTTTAACTGTCGCACCTGTATTCTCGAACATCCTGATCCATTTCCTAATGCTATCGTCACTTGGCGCGTGGCGTGTACGATATTCCGCACGATAGAGACGTTGAGCAGTCACTATTGAATCACATTACGATAATACGCTCGTACCTAAAATGCGCGATGCGTCCCCAAGTACTGTTCCATCGTGACTAAAACTCCACAAAATGGCGGACGCCACTAACCCCTCCCCGCACCCTTTAGACGCCCCGTTTCGAATATGGCGCGAAAAAAAATACCCAATACCCTTTCTGGCCACCTTGTAATAAGCAGTAAAACTTAAAAAATATGAGAACGCGTAGTACGTAATAACCGCGTTTAGTGAATTCGAAAATGTCCCATAGACCATACCCATATTTATGGGGTCCGGCCCAGGTCTAGATTATGTTTTCTTCTGACCATACATACAGAAACAGAAGTTAAATTGAATTGTTATTAAGTTATGCAGTCATGCCCATGACTAATAATAATCTCTTCTCTACATAGTATTAAAGAAAAATTTGCATGCCGATTACTATATTGGCAAAACATGTATTGTTCTAAGTTGTAATTTTACCATCTTTGTATACCGTGTTTTTTATGCAAATAAATATATGATTTATGATTTAAACGAAGTTACTTTCCTAACCACGTCTTTACGCTTAGATTTTTTAAACTACGCATTTTAGTTCAGTTTTCGTCGATAGACAGAGTGATTCAATAGAAAGGTTTATGTCTACAATACATACATAATATATGTAGTGAGAAAATAAGTTAATTTCAAAGATTTGTAATGTGAAGTCGTACTAAATAAATTTTTGTACACTTACACTGCAATCGGCTAAACATTACGAGATAGATTAAAATGAGGTAGGTACTACGTAGTTGAATATTTATATCTTGAAAGGGTCTCCAAAAATTCGGCGATGGTATTTATTTCTATCTCCCGAGGATAAATAACGAACAGGAACCATTTTAATATTTTACATATTCCAAAAAATTGGGTTATGTTCGAAGCAGTTTAAACAATACATTTTTATTCCTTAAACAGATACGTCGGTCGTCGTGCATTTAATGTAGAATAAGATTACCCTTGACAGCATAATTATTATTAGTGACTCATGCATATTGTATAAGTGCTAAAGAAACAGATTATTTCAACAGGAAGTTGATCGACCCTAACGCCGACGTTAAAAAACAAGATTTTCTATGAGTCATCAACGAGAAATCACAAGGAAAACAAAAAAGAAAACAAATAACGAACGAAACGCATTCTGTCAAGTTTGACAGAAATTACGTGGAGAATGTGTGCTGTGCAGTCTGTGGTCAAAAGTTTTTACAGTCAGCTGCGCGCATCTCGTAATTTATTTTAAGGATTTCTTAATAAATATAAATCGCCGGTTTACGGTTTGAAATGTCCAAAAATAATTCAGCTGTAAAACAATGTCGGAGTGGTATTGGCGGGTAATTGCTTTGAAAGCAGCATTTGCGTTAACTTTTATCGTTTGTCATGTTCGTGCGGATGATACTGTGCAAAAGTTACCGTTCTGCAATCCTACTATTGAAAAGGACGGTTCAGCTCTCGACGAGTAAGTTTAAGAAGATATTTTTAATTCAGTATTTACAAGTATTCCTAAAAAAATGAGTAATTTACCACAGAAAAACTTCTTGAGAGTTATATTGCCTGGGAAAATGTTTGTTTACAAAACAATTGGAGTCTTATAACTGCTGCTTATACTGAAACAGGTTTCTTACAGCAACTAGTGCGTTATTATAATGACGAAATCGGTACTATTTACTTTGTGTAATATTTACAAATACTTTTACTAAACTTTTTCAACTTTCTTGGACATGTTATGACATGCTGTGCATATTAAAATAGTTTATTCTAGAATGTGCATGGCATTGCCTGTATGAGCCTGTTTCTTAGTAGTGTTAGAAAAGCTCATTATTCATACAGAAATGTAAACATATTTCTCAAAACAATGCATAAATCCAATTACTTACTATCTTGATATCTTATCTTTATTACTTACCTTATTAT
Organism: Aporophyla lueneburgensis; assembly: GCA_932294355.1. Lineage (NCBI taxonomy): Eukaryota > Metazoa > Arthropoda > Insecta > Lepidoptera > Noctuidae > Aporophyla > Aporophyla lueneburgensis. Next base: position 5,711,405 of record OW028758.1, on the reverse strand, counting down.
AGCTGTTTTGTGATTATGTTTAACATATTTGTGTTAAAAATAAAGAACTAGCAATATTTTCACTATATAATAAGTTAAAAAGTTATTTTATGTTCATTTGTACAATCATCATCAATCATCACAACAGCAATCATAAAACCATAGGTATTTTTATAATCTATGTTTATAAGTGATGGTGGTAAATTATCTATGAATTTTGTGTAACTTGGTTAAAAAAAAAACTCTTACACATCAAAATCTCCTAACCATCTACTCTGAGAAGAAAGACAAAAGAAACTTACAACAATCTCTTTTAAACATATACACAAAATCACACCTTGTTTCCCCGAAGGGTTGGGCAGAGGTATACCTATAAACACCCACATTTCGCCAGTTATGTTTAAGTCTCAGTTAATAGGGGGTGAACCAAATGCCATCAACCGGGTACAAATCCAGACTTTTAAAGTCCAGACTGAATCTTGTTCAGATCATGTGTGTACTATACAGATTAGTGCCTGAGATGGTCTTTTAAGGAAGGAACCACACAGATTTGAGTGGACCTGTCTATATAAAAAAACCAGACTTCTATCTAGCCTCTTTATTACAGCCTGGTGATAGTTAGCACATTAGATGGAAGATTGACAGCCTTCTCAACACAGAATGGCATCAAAGCATGGGACTTGGAGACACAGCCGCTGCTCTCGTCCAATCTACACCATGTTGAGGTAATTATGCTGTTAACTTACCCTCAACTTAATATAGGGATTAATTCAAATTTTCAAAAGACCTGTTAATAATTCTGACATGTCTTGCACCTGTCATAAAAGTTGGCCAAAAATGTAGACCATTTTGTTTTATTTTCTAAAAAAGTGGGTTATTTGCCAATATAGTCTGTTAAAAAAAATCTAGGTGAAGTTAGCTGTCAAAAGTTTTAATTAGGTATTAAAACTTCCGGTAGAATGACAGCTCAGTTCAAGCTCAGATTATAATAGAATTTACTGGCAGGGATGGATAAGAAGACCTTAAACTGTCCAGTATGGTGAGCAGGGCCCTCAATACCTAATACAGGGTGTAACCATAAACAAAACTGTAACCATTTATTCAGCACATGGATCTAAATCTCCAGGCGCAGACATTTTTAATCGGTTGTAAAAAAAAAACAAGTATTTTATAGAAAAGTGGGTCAGTGGGTCATCTTAGGGGCGGGGCTATGCAGTCAAAATGAACAAAATAAAATAACATAACAGAAAAAAAAAATAACAGAAAAAAGTTTCAAGGTATCCAGAATCATGTACTGAATCTAAGGAAACAGGTGATTTACTGGTGATTTTTATATTAGTTGTGTAGCACTGATTCATTCATTGATAGCTTATCTCTTATCATAAAGTGATTGAAGTTGAATTATGCACAATTTAATATTTTATTCATTAAACTTTGCTTTTTTAAAGTGTAGTATTCTGTAAAGGTTGTGGTTGTCATTTTAGACAGTTGACCTCGAAATTGCTTTACCATCCTGACATTGAATGTTACCTACAAGTGCATGTCATTAAAAAGGTCTATTTTTGCTTTCAATATATGTACATAGTAGGTTTTTCTCACGAACTGACGCGCGCTTTATTTGTGGTTACCAAGTGCACCATCATGCTGTGACTGTGTGTAAGCGCGGAGGAGCTGTCGGTACCGTCCAAGGCAATGGCGATCTTGGAAGTGTGTGTGTGTGTTGATAGTACTTGTCTTCACGCACACATTCATAGCGTGTTTGTACACTTGGTTACCGCAAGTATAGTGCTCTTCGCTTCGTGAGATAAAATTACACTACCAATGTGGTTATTAGATAATTCAACTGTAATAAATTTAAAAATGTTAGGGATTATTTTTTTTCAAATAAAGTAAACCAATTGCGATGACGACTATTACGTTGCAGTCATTCATTTTGTTTCCCTGAAAACAAGGAAATATTCAATGAAATTCAATTGGAGTGTGTAGTTAATTCATCAAAACAATACAATGAGAAATCAAGAATATTTAAATTGGTAATTTCACACACTATAATTGTTTAGGGATGTTATGGATATGAAATTTCGGATACGGATTGGTTACGGATGTAGGAATGATTATTATACCGGATACGGTTACGGATACGAATATGAAATTATTTCGGATTATCCGTTAGTTTCGGATAATTTAGGTTACGGATATTAAACTTTGAAGGAATTTCAAAAGTAAAATACAAATAGCTAATAAAATGGTTTTATTTATATGTCACCATTTGGTAGGAATTACAATCAGTCCGTGAGTAATTATTACAGCTATTTAAAATAAAAATGATTATAAATATATATTGAGTGTTATCTTATCTACCTAAAATAAAAATGTAATAACAAATCCGGTATTATCCGAAACTTTTATTTCGGATTCGGTTACAGTTACGGATAAATTTTTATATCGGATATCCGATAGTTTCGGTTACGGTTACGGAGCTCCCTAACATCCTTGCTATTGTTCATGAATTTGGAATATTAGATAGCTAAATTAGCATTTTATGAAGGTAATTGGTTTTCCAAATCAAGTGGATTTTCTAGTTGCGAATTTCCTAATTGCTTGGATTTGGGATTTTCCCTCTATAGGGAAATATTCCATTTAAACTATTAACTTCAGGTTTTTTTTTATTACCCTTGTTCTAAATCTGAGAAAACATGCAAGCCATACAAACAGAAATCGAAGACAAACAAACAAACTCACTTTTGCATTTAAAATATTAATTAGGGTTACGTGATGTATACATAATAATTAATAGCCTACTAGCTTTTGCTTGCGGTTCCGCTAGCGCTGAGGTCGGAACTTATCCCATAGGAGCGTACTCCCGGGATGAAAAGCGCCCTATGTTCGCACATATCATCCAGGACATAAAGTATTGATGGAGCAGTGTAAGTTGAAATAAACACGGATTGCTTAGAAATATTTAGATTTAATCCGTTCCGTTTGATGGCTGAATATCAAGTGAGTTACTCAACATGCCAAATAGACAGTTGGCATAATCTAATGACTGTCACCGAATGTCAGTTGACTACAAATAATCAAATACAATGTTAATAAGTACCCTCGACATGAGGAATAACTCTATTAAATATTATTAGGCTAACAAATATAAAGTGCCAAATCTCACCCAAATCCGTGTAGTCGTTTTTGAGTGATTGAGTAACAAACATACTTCATAACTTACTTCATAAAAGATAGCTTGATCTCTGCGGCAGCTTGACAGCTGTGTGCATAGTTTAACGTCAGTAAAATCACGCCTATACACACAGCTTTGAAGACTACACACATCCACACGCACGCCCCACGAAAAAAGGGCAACTACAAACTCACACAAGGCTCGCGTGATGGATGGTCGCCCACATCCATTTACCCCTACACCCCTCCCTCATAAAACAGACCTCAGTTTTAGCAGAGAGAACGACTTGAAGAAATGCTCCATATCATCATACTACAAATCACCAATTAATCCACAGCTCACATCGGGAGGCAAGTGGGTTCGCCTGGTGCCGTCTCTAAGTGGAACCTTGTACAGCCTCAGTGGGGACACCATTGAGCCCCTGCCCTTTGACGCGGAACAACTGCTCTCGTCTTCATTTAAGTACTCCGATGACCTGGTTATAGCTGGTGAGTGATAAAAACCATCGTCATAATGTTATCTTAAAATTCCGACTTATATCCGTGTGGTGCGTGTGACACCAAGCCATTTCTTCCCGTGGGTGTCGTAAAAGGCGACTAAGGGGAGGGACTTGAGAATGGGCAGCAGCATTCTCCATGCATTTTGCCACCATACTGCGATCGCCAACCCGCCTGCCAAGCGTGGCGATTATGACATAGCCCTCGAAGTTGAGGGAGGCCTATGTCCAGCAGTGGACGTCTTATTGCTGATATAATGATGATGGTTGCAAACTGGAAATCTGGAATTATGCTTTGGTAGATCCTTACAAAAATCTACTAATTGTGGGTGTAGTGAAAGACGACGAAAGAATTCTATCGGATCTTAATATATTATTGTCAGCCAGAGTCGCAGCTTTGTTCGAAAGAGTTACCGTAGCCGTAGCACAGGCAACTGAAGGAACACGGGTGGGTTTTAGTAAGTAAAAATCTAACATGGGCTCCCGCTCCGCCCAGAGCACGAAAAGTCATTTGATGACTTCCTACAAAAAATAATGTTGTGATCTAGGGTGGATATCCTAGCAAATTCTCCTGTAGCTCATAGAAAGATAAATCAATTACCAATTTTCTTGAAGATTTAAACGCTATAGTAAAAAAACTTTTTAACAAAAAATTAAACCGTCGAAAAACTGAAAAGCAAAAAATAATAAACCTTAACATTATGAGTCGGCGCTTTGAGTGATCTTTGTTCATTGATTTTTCAGCGCCGACTCAACATTTTAAGGTTTATTATTTTTTGCTTTTCAGTTTTTGGACGGTTTAATTTTTTGTTAAAAAGTTTTTATTTTATATTTTTTTGTGGCTTGAATATACTAATAATACTTGGCAAGGTATACCCCATCCAATGAAAAAAGAATGATCAAAATCGGACTACTCTGTACAAAGTTATGCGTGGTTATACATTACAATCAGTGAGTGAACAATCAATCATCCCCTGTTTTCCGACCCTTAGGGTTCGATTTTGTTTTCCAAATTTATATGGGACCACCATGCGAGTATACCCTTTCCAATAAAAAAAGAATTATCACAATCGGACTACCATGTACAAAGTTATGCGTGATCATACATAAAAAAAAAAAAAAAATATACACGTCGAATTGATAACCTCCTCCTTTTTTTTTCGTCGGTTAATGATCTTACTTAACCACTATTTTTTACTAGCTAAAAACATACTTACCTAAAAAACCTGTAAATAGAAAGTTAATTACTAGTACTTTTGACCTTGTTTCATGATGTGACGAAATTAAGATGTTGGTTGCCTCGGTCCTTAGCCGTCCAAACAAGGCTTGATCATTATGGAAATTAGATGAAGGAGTTACTATGAAATTATCTCAATAAAATACTGCAATTACACACTACACTTTTAACGTTAAAGCAAAAATTCATCTAAAAGCGAATAGGTAAGAATAATGCTATACCTTTATTTATATTGTTAGCTTTTTCCAGCTGCTTCGCCCGCGTATTATACACTAGCTTCTGCCCGCGACTTCGCCCGCGTCCAATTTTTGCTTCCCTGACCCTTCCCGTCGCATCGAATTGCCTGCCAGTTTTCGTCCATTTTTCGTAGCTGCTCCGCTCTTTTTGATCGTAGCGTGATGTTGTATAGCCTATAGCCTTACTCAATAAATAGGCTACCCAAAACAAAAATATTTTTTCAATTCGGTTCAACCAAATAAACTCTTCAGCTTTATAATAATAGTATTATAATATAAACTTCCTCTTGAATCACTCTGTCTATTGATGAAAACCGCATTAAAATCTGTTGTACAGAAGACGAGACTTTGTTTTATACTATGTATAGATATATGTAGAAGAGTCACCACGTCCACCGGCCAAAGGCCTCAAACGAATTACCTAATCCATATCAACAATACCGCGAAAATCGTCGCCAAATCTGATTAACGTAATCAAATATATGTATATACCTAAAAGATACGTATATGTAAATAAACAAGACGTACATAGCTGGTTAGATAACGTTATTAAACAACATTGCCTTGATTACGTGTCTAGCCGTAACTGACCAATGTGGAGTCACCACGCAGTGTCATTATAGGCCGCGATGTACGCGGGCGGAGTTAACGTACTATGCGTCATAGTATTTATAGAGATTTAATTGTAGACGGGTGGGCTGCTCCTTCGATTAAAATAACATTGTTTTCTTCCTGTGGGTATCTGAAATCGTTTTGGGACTTTAAAACGTAGATAGAAATAAAAATTCTTGTTTTAGTCTACATTGATTTTTCATGAGGAGTCCGAAAGTCATAAGTCGCATTCTGCGACGCTGGGCTTATATATAACATCACGCTTATAATCCCCAAAGGGTTAAACAGAGGTATAGTACACCCACATTTCGTCAGTTATGTTTAAGGGGCGAACCTATTGCCATCAACAGGGCACAAATCCAGACTCCGATCAGGTACTGAGCAATTCCTAACGTAAAATCACAATAGCACTTTGCCCGACCTGGGAATCGAACCCAGGACCTCGTGATCAGTAGTAGCGGTAGCGACCACTAGACCAACGAGGCAGTACGAAGTAAATATGTTTGTTAAAATTTATCTAAACATGTATGATCTGTCTCCACTCTCCACCTTTAGCTAGGGCTGCTAGCTTTTCAATTTTGGTTTGATAAAGTTAAATCAAATCAAATTAAATGTTTTTTTGCTAGGAATACATTGTTTTCATAAGGTGAGATATTATATTACTAAGTGTCAGCGTGTGAGTGTTTTATTTTTGTTGTCATTGTTTCTTTTAATTAAGTTTAATTATCAAAAGCTTATGCAACTGGAATGTTGGTGGAATGGATGAAATAAAATTAAACGTTATCACGCCACGTTTGTTTTCGTCTGAACTGAAACCACGAGTGTTTTTATCATTGGTTGAGCGTGAGGCACAATTTGGCTGATTGCCAAGCACCTGGTTTAGTAAAATGTTAACCTACTGTCTATGCCAGGCGTACTTTCAATTATAGATAACTGGGATTCATATTTTACTTAACTTAAAAAAACGTGAACGCAGTTGCGTTCCCAGAAGGGGTAGGCAGTGATTTAAGTCGCCAATTGTACGGGTGAAAGTATAAAGGCGATAGTTAACGTCGTGACATAAAATTCTATAGACACTGTAAACTCCACATGGCAATACCATCGCGACGAGACTATCGCTGCGCTTCTCTCGCCCGTGAACATGAAGTCTTATGGTGGTAGGTTTATACCTCTATTTTGCCAGTTATGTTCAAGTCCTAAATAAGAGATATACGCTATTAACTGGTTACAAATCGAAACTGCGAGAGGGCTCGATCTGCCAGGGTGGCGAGATTAGTTCGAAAGAGGTACCGTGGCCCTGGCATATGGGCAACTGATGGAATATGGGTGGGGATTAGTCAGTAAAAGTCTGATACGCACTTCCGCTCCACCATAGACCGGGAGACGTCATTTGATGATTTCCCAACCACAAAAAAAGGGCTGCTTCTGAAAATTTCGTCATGGTCTAGGGACATTTTGCTCAACTTTGGAGATCAAATCTAGGACAGCAGCGCAGTAGATTTACGTGTTTTCATTATTAGTTGTAGTGGTAGAGCTTACCTTTAATTCAACGTTTATACATCGATGGCAATAAAGTAGAAACGGACATCTACATTTTGATGAAAATGCCTTTTTTACAAAATTGAGCTTTTAATCAATCCAAAAATCCAATTCATGGAGAAGGTTATTTTAATGCATCATAGATTTCATGTTAATCGGTCCATAACTCTCGAAATTACCTATGTTTTTACTAAATCTGCTCTCCTGTAAAATTGCGATTTTGTAGATGTCCGTTTTTACTTTGCTGCCATCGACATATAACAATTTTCTAAATAATAATAAAAAAGAAACGCTGTTCATTCGTTAGCGCGACACTAGAGAACGTCTCAACCGATATGGCTGTTTTTGTTTTAAAATGTTCTTAATAATTTGTTTTACTTACGTTTTTATGGAAAGAACATACCAAGACCCTTCCGTGCCTCGGAAAGCACGTTATACCGTTGGTCCCGGCTGTCTTTTGTAGAACGTAGACAGTCGTAACGGGTCCAAAGAAGCCTGAAAGTCTGACAACCAGTTTCACCAATTTATCTTATTACCCAGTAACTGGGTTGTAGAGGTCAGATAGTCAGTCGCTCCATGTAAAATTCTGGTACTCAGCTGCATCCGGTTCGACTGAAAGCCGACGCTAACATTCTTGGGAAGAGGCTAGGCAGATGATGATGTGGAAAGAAAAATTGGAAAAGGTTCTCGGATTTTTTTCAAATTCAGAGGGAACCTGAACGACTTTTTTGTGGGTATTATGTATGAACTCAAGACATTTAGAGAAGGTCTGTCGGGTATTTATAGATATAAATCATCATTATCATTTCAGCCGAAAGACATCCACTGCTAGACATATGACTCCCTAATTTTTTTGGGGGGTTTTGCCATAAACGCCACGGTTGGCAGGCGGGTTGGGGATCGCAGCATAGTGGTAAGATGTATAGAGAACGCTGCTGTCCATTGTCTAGTAAGTCGCTTAGTCGCCTTTTACGACACTCATGCGAAGAAATGGGGTATTCCTATTCTTTACGTCCTGCACCACAGGACCAGCCGGGTTATTATGGTTACACTAGCTTCTGCCCGCGACTTCGTCCGCGTCAAATTTTTGCTCCCCTGACCCTTCCCGTCGCATCGATTTGCCTGCTAGTTTTCGTCCATTTTTCGTTGCTACTCGCACCTTTTGAGTTATAGTGAGTCAACCTTAAAAGATAGACATATGCTCTCGCGGACTTTTTTTAGAACTTTTTAAAAGGAACTGGGTCATACATGATTTTTGCGTTACTTTAACCGTTTACGCAGCGCACGCAACGGAAACTCTCAAAAGGAATAAATTTTCCCCTTTTTTGCAACATTTTTCATTACTGCTCCGCTCCTCTTAGCTGTAGCGTGATTTTATATAGCCTATAGCCTCCCTCGATAAATAGGCTACCTAACACAATAATTTTTCAATTCGGACCAGTAGTTCCTGAGATTAACGCGTTCAATCAAACAAACAAACAAACTCTTCAGCTTTATAATATTATATATAGTATAGATTAGAGTTATGAGCATGACTCACTGTGGCCCTTTTTATAAAATTACAGCTTGTTACTTTCAGAATATTGTGTAGAAGCATACCGAATCCAAATACATTTCTTTCGCCTCGTCTAGATTGGTTTACTAACTCAATACACGCTTTTTGTTCCGCTTGATTAGTTTATTAAGTTATTGCGTCAAACGATGCCTTTATTTCTCCTAAACTATATTTTAGAATAATGCTGGGTAATTCCGTATAATTTTAAGAATATCTGCACTATCAGCAGCACTATCAGGGCTCGATGGGCTTCCCATCGGCAAAAATGGCGAACTTATTGAAGTTCGCCATTTTTGCCGATGGGAAGAAAAGTTTGTATTGACAAACTCTCATCACCCATTTCCAAATCCCATGCCATCCTATTTCTATTTTCTAAACTCCTCGTAGTGTAGTGCTCACCTTCGTTATCAAAAAAACTGTTTTGCAAAATTATTTGGTTTTAGACCTCGCAGTGGTCAAGTGGGTGGAGTGTGGGATTTGTGACAGTGAATGAGAGAATGCATGAATGAATTAGAAAACATAGCATTGCATTGGCAAAGCGCATCCGTTAAAAGTAGTCAGCCGATCTATTCTGTTAAAATCTCACCGTGAGAACTTAGGTGAAGTGACCTAGAAGTGAGCTGTCATTCCATCAGATGCGAGGATTGACACTAATGACAGCCGATCTATTCTGTTAAAATCTCACCGTGTTATCTTAGGTGAAGTGACCTAAAAAGTGAGCTGTCATTCCATCACATGCCTAGGGATTGCCAGTAATCACAGCTCACTTTAAGCTCACTTCACCCAAGTTCTCACGGTGAGATTTGTACAGAATAGCACTACAGCTCACTTTAAGCTCACTTCACCCAAGTTATCACGGTGAGATTTGTACAGAATAGCACTACACTCACTTTAAGCTCACTTCACCCAAGTTATCACGGTGAGATTTTTACAGAATAGCACTACAGGCATGGCGTGAGCTTCATGCTTGATGTAAAAAAAAAGAAATGAACGTCGAATAAACAAGTTATCCGACTTTTCCAGTTAAGAAAAAAAAATTTTGCTAGTTCGTGGACCAGAAAAGAAAACCGTTTTTTTATCGCCATATTCTTTAGGATTGATCGATACACATTGCTTTAATTTCAAAATCATTTTTGACGAACCGGCCGACCGATTTGAAAAACCGCTAATTTTGATTTTATTTTTATCCCTTAATTTTTTCCATTAGTGTATAAGTAAAAGGAGTAAATTATCTTCATATAATTTATTTAAACGAGCAATTCTTGTATATATGTATATATATAATCTGAATCTCGGAAACGGCTCCAACGATTTTCATGAAATTTAGTATACAGGGGGTTTTGGGGGCGATAAATCGATCTAGCTAGGATTCGTTTTTATAAAATGTCTTTTTATTCGTGTTTTCAATGACCAACTTTATCTATAATCAACTTGAACATAAACTTATTATTTTAAACACAATTTACCAAAAAATACCGAGCAAAGCTCGGTCTTCCAGATATTGATATTATAAGTATAGGAAGTACCTATAGATTAATTAACTTACGATACTCAAATATTCTCGGTAAAAACTCTTATAAATAATTAAGCCGTGATCGCCTACTACTAAACAAAGTATTTTAATTACCGCTACCACTACAGTTAAGCTGTTGTCACGCATGACCGACGAATTAGCGTTCGCAGTCTAGTAATTAGACAGGAAGTCGCTACTACCTATTGCCTATTTTCTTGACGTGAATAAATTTGTTATAGGAATTTACTCTTCACGGAAATAAGTAGGGTGGTGATAAGGTGAAAGACGGGGGTCGTTTGGTTTGCTACACACAACAAAGAAAACCTTATCTGTTATGGTTATTATTTCGTTCCATATCCACGGAACTTTTAGAAGATTTTTAGACAGGGTCAAACTAAACTAAAATGCATTGAGAACGCTCCTGTCTATTCTCTTAGTACGTTACTCAGTCGCCTCTTACGACACCCACGGGAAGAAATGGGTTGGTGCTATCCTTTACTCCGCACCAAAAGATAGATTGGCAGTAGCTCTATGTAAAATACTGGTTTTCGGCGACATCCTGTTTGACTGGAAGCCGACACCTTTAGTCGCAAAAAGGCTAAGCAGTTGATGATCTGAAAAAACTCCTTATTTCGTTTAACACCAGCACCCTAATTCCGAAACGCACTATTTATCAGAATCTGAATGGGATTGAAGATTATTTCTAAACCATTGCGTCATTTGTTCGAATAAATTGTCGGCTCAGCAACGTAAATAACGCAATGAATGTTGTTTAACTAGCAATAATTCCTAACGATAAAAAATTACGCAATTACTCCTCTGTACAGCCAAAACATAGTCCAAACTTGCCCAAGGCCCAACAAAACACTTGACATACGATACAAGAATAGCGCTCATATTTCACGGTTCCCTTTCACTACTAAACTAACCATAGATCATGTTATGTACTAAATTGCTTCAAACTGTTTGTGATTTAGCGAGTATCTCAGTAATAAAAATTATTTATACAATTTTTTTTGGGGGTTTCGGATTTAGAGACGTATGTCAGCGTAGTTTGTGACGTATGTCACCGTAGTTTTCGATGACAGTTTTTTTTGCTGTCCTGATAACCCTGGCAAGGATAATGGCACAAATTTATGAAATTATAGTATTGACATCGGTCCTCGATAAGTCTACAGAGTTTAAATGAAATCTGGTCGTGTAAAGTGGGTCAAAATCGCGCTATACGGAGTCGGTTACAAACAAACATACAAGTGAAGCTAATATAAAGCGTGTAAAAATAAAGTCATTTTATTCGACTTAGGCTGGGGATCAGCACTTTTCGAACGTCAAAATTACATAAGACAGTCCCCCAAAACGCTCGCCCTTCACCGCCTAATAAACCGTGAAACACAATGTCATCTCATTCATCCTGATTACTGTTGACGTCATCAGCAGATAACGACGATACAAAATTGTCTATTATTCGTTGGAACTACGTATTCAGATGTAGGTCACGAGATAAAACCGCAGGAAATAAGATATTTGAAGTATCTTCAAGCTGTTTACTGATTTGAGATTGATTGGAATGTCAAGTTTAATTGAGATAAAGATGGTATGAAACAGTCTTATCGTTTGGATGTATATTTAGAAATGGCGAATCATTAAACCGTTAGATAACGTGCACTTGAAAGGTCTTTCCCACTTTTTCTTTGACATGACTTTTTTTTTTGAATAGTACGATTTTAGTTTTTTGGTCTTTTGTAATTTTGTCGTTCGAAAAGTGCTGAACCTCAGCCTAATTTGAATAAATGATTTTTGATTTTAGGTTTTTAGTTTTGGCTTTGTCTTATAATTCGTTACGAATAACTCATTCATTCGATTCATTCGATTTTAAGAAATATTATACTTTCGCGATTTTTCTTTATTTTATATTACTTACGTTTTGGGATGCGCATCCGCGAGAGAGACTGATGAGAAAAAAACTAGGATAATTCTGTACAACATGTACAAAATTCTAACAAGATGTCGAAAAAAGTCATCAAAAGCAAGAACCTCTATATAAAATTATTTTTCCAAAGATTTTTGAATTAACGAACGATGATATAGCCAGGACCTAACTTCCCTAGTTCAGGGAAGTTAGGTCCTGGTTTCACTGCGTTTTTTTGGTTCCAGATTTTATCAAGCAACAGATTTAAATGTACATATGTATTTCAAAAGACATCTAAGCCGAATTACTACCAACATACCCATTTCTCCGCAGGTGCCCGCGAAACTCTCTGGCTTGGTCTGGACGCTCACACGGGCGGCGTCATCTACGAATGCGGTTCAGGAGGCTGCAGCAGTGAACAACAGACGGCTAACGCGGGCCGTGACGTCATTGTGTTGAGGAGGCACTCCAATACTGTGAGAGCGCTGGATCCCAGGACTGGCAGTGAGAAGTAAGTTTACTCTTTCCTTTATTGCATTGGACACAATTTTTAAGACCATGTTCGCTGAGACGTAACGGTATCGTGGCGGGATTTTATCGTGCACTGGATATTCGACTCCCTGTGTTGAACCGAGCATTGAGAATCCTATAGAGTGTACTCCATCAGTGCGTCGAATAAAAACACAGACAGTGCCTTCTGTATGCACGTTATCCTTTTAAAGGTCCTATTTATTTATTACTAGCTTTTGCCAGCGGCTTCGCCCGCGTGGAGGTCGGAAAATGTCCCTCGGGAACATACTACCGGTATAAAATGTACCCTATGTGTTAATCCAGGTTATAAACTAACTGTGTTCCGAATTTCGTAGGATAGATATATACTATTGAGGACCTTTTTGTAGATATTTTGAAGACCATCATCTTTGTAATACAAACTTTTGGTGTATGATCAACGTATGAGAGGATAAGAGCTCGAAAGCGCATTTTAATCCGACTTGCTTGAAATTTATCGTCACTGCTCAGCTCCTATGTGTCTTAGCGTTATGTTATATAGCCTATAACCTGCCCAGGAGTATGGACTACAATCGTACCAAGTTTAGTTAAAATCCCTTCAGTAGTTTTTGACCCATGCGTGCATGTGACAGACAGACAGACAGACAAATAATTTACTGATTGCATTTTTGGCGTCAGTATCGATCACCATTCATCCTCCAATATTAATTTTGAATGTATATTCAATGTACAGAATTGACCTCTCTACAGTTTTATTATAAGTATAGATTATTTATAAATATGAATGTTATATTTTTGGGTGGTCCCATTGCCATTTTCAGGTATGGATTTGATGATGCAATCCTGGAGAAACCTATAAAAATTGTTGCAACAACTAAAAAGTATTATACACAACCGACATACAAAAGAACAGTACCTAGTTCTTTCTTTAAAGTGCAAAATAACTTCAATTTCGGAATTCGATGTCGCATCAGTGGCGAAGGCACCATATAACACGATTCCTACCGGCTTGCCTTCGGGGATTCGCATTGGTAACTCATCACTATTAAAAATACAATAGTATGTAAATAGTGGCTACTATTGTCAATAAATATAGTTACACTACGGGTATTTAATTCACCATAACATTCAAACAACAAAAAAGATTATTAATACCTTTGTATTACAACAAAAGAGAAATGTTCTAAATTAACCCGGCGCCAAAACGTCATAATCGGGAACTAAAAATTCATACAACAGCGATCCCGTAATGATGTCACTTTAGGTCACGTGGCACCGCTTGATATGTACGAGAGCAAGCCGCTGTACAACGGGTTATGACAGAGACAGGTATAGAAAAATGCGTCAGCGAGAACGAGATAGAGGAATATTGCATATTTTATTCGTTTTCATCTGTTCAATTTAATTGTTTTTAATTAATTACATTCCTATATTAATTTTAGAATGATGGTAAGTATTCTTTATTGATGAGTCAGTAAGTTAAGGCCGACTTCGCTTCGGCTTCTCTTTTGGAAAAAATTACGCCTCGCCGCTGTGTCGCATGTTCTTTTTTTTAAAAAAAAGCATTTATAACTTGGGTAATTCTCTAAATTCGTTATTTTTGTTCATAATATCGGTCGGTAGATAGCATGACAGGGTCCCGGCCTTATCAGAGTTGCTGGATCCCAGATCCAGTTTCTCCCGCGCCACGTTTTCCGATTCTTTATCACATTATCTAAGTTCTGCAACAAACCATGCGCTATAAACCCTTTTTTCTTATAGGTGGAACTTCAGCGTTGCCGAGCATCGTGTAGCCCTCAGTAGAAGAGAATGCGCGGACGCTCCGACCGGTTCGGTGCCGTATGCTGTGGCCGTCGCGTTGCCGGAGGGAATGGTCGCTGTGAGGGATATCTCGGGAACTAATCTACTGTGGCAGCAAAAGGTAGACTAGTTTTCCTTCACCTTTCTTCTTTAGATGGGACTTTAGCCTTGCCGAGCATCGTGTAGTCCTCAGTAGAAAAAATGTGCGGACGGTCCAACCGTTGCCGTTGCATTGCCAGGAGTGGTCACTGTGAAAGACACATCGGGATCTACTCTGCTGTGGCGGTAGTACGTGAGTTGCTTAAATGAAATTTTTAAGTATTTGAAATGTCTCCTAGGACGTGTTTTTTGTTTGCTGACTTAGAGAGTTATTTGCAAATCCATTGCTTGTTTACCTAGTTAGTTGGAATCCACATGAATTTAAGGACTACCTTCTCACAAAACTTTTTTCATAAGACTCAACAACTTTTGGACCACAGAACATTCCATCTATGTATAACGACGGCGTTTGGCAAGTTTTAAGGATGTTCTATTTCAGGGACTTTGTGTTCATGGACAATTCCTTGTAGATTCTTCTTAAAAAAAAATAGTTTAAAAACACGCCTCTCCTCCCTTTAAAAAAAAATCTACGTTTTAGTTTGGTTTTCTAAGGAAGCGGTTTTTATTTTTTTTAACTATTTTTATTTTTCAGTTCCGCTAGCATCAAAAGAAAAGAGCGTTCTTTACTTTTGTATTTTTTTTTTGCTATTCTGGTAACCCTGGCAAGGATAATGGCACTTATGAAATTATTGTATTGTGATCGTTCCTCGATAAGTCTACAAAGTTTAAATGAAATCTGAGCGTTTGAAGTGAGTCAAAATTAAGTCCAAAGGACTCGGTTACAAACATATTTACATACTTACAAACAAAAATACAGGTGAAGCTAATAAAAGCGTGTTAAAATCTACTGTTTCTATGTATTGCTCAAAAATCCTGTCACATATATTTTTCACAGTTAGACGCACCAGTGGCTGGTATGTGGCGCTTAGCCGCTGGAACTCTACAGAACATTGACGTGCTGTGGGAGGCGACACAAACTCTCATTCAGGGCGGCGTCACACAACACCCATCGCTTTACATTGGAACTCATGACAGACAGGTTAGTATATCACTATTGTTAGATAGATTATTTACACCGTCTACAAAAGACAAAACATTTTTTTCTTTTTTTAGTTTTGTTGCACTTTTTCGTGACGAGTATTTAAAAATGGTTTACTTACCAGAGAACACCTACATGTGTAACTAGAAAGTGATATTTTGAAAAGGTATAGAATAGTGGTGCGGAGTTAGACGGTCAGGATCGCAATAAGCACCTGCAGGATGATTCCTCCAATTTTTAAAAATTCTTAAATTCAGAGTACTGAACAGTACTTCGAGCAAACGGCTTTGAATATCACAATAAGGTTTAAAGTGTTCCAATTGTTCCAAGCCCTGCGGCTTCCAGTAATTGGAACTGGGTGCTTACTCTTCAACCTAATTTTAATTTCAATCTAAAGCCAATTATGATTCCAATGCTAATTTGCATACACGTGATTCGGTACTCTTGAAAACAATAGTGTCAACATTGGAACAACACCAACGCCCGATCCGGATTCCACTTAGTTCTCCAAAATGGACACCCAATTTAAACACATTTTGGCGCTAGCGTCCAATGTTAATCGGTCGGAATTAAAATCAAGAGTAAGCATATAGAGTATGTAGCCGTTCTTGCCATATCTATACCTTTTTTAATGGTACCGTTTCCTCGCGTGTAGCGGGGCTCCACCGAACATATTACCAAATTCAGGTAGCCATCGTGTACCACAAATCTCATATTTGTACTAGGATCCTCATACGGTTGGCTACCTTGCCCTGTCTGACTACTCTGAGAAGAAAGGCCGAAACAAACTCAAAGGTCACAGGCTCCTTCAAATTCCAGACATAATCTTGGTAAGATCATGTGAAGATCATGTGGATTGGTGTCTGAAATGGTATTTTGAGAAAAGAACCACACAGATTGAGTGGACCTGTCTAATCTAGCTAGTGAAGTGAAGTGAAATGCTACTAACATAGTTTAAGGTACTATTATGAACACAAGTTTTTTTTTTTTAAATAATATGTATGTTAGTTTGTAAGGTATATGTCTATGCGTCTTTTTATTATTAATCAGTGCACGCATTTATCAGTAATCATGTAGTTCAACTCAGAACTTAAGGAGCTCAGCGATTTGACGAACAAAACCAAAGAAAGTACACAGATAGTTTAGAGCCTGAGAAAGCACATAGGCTACTTTTTATCCCGGTAGTACGTTCCCGCGGGATAATTTCCGATCTCCACGCGGGCGAAGCCGCTGGCAAAAGCTAGTTTCTTAATAAACGTAAAACTCAACTCAATCTAACAAATTTATAAAATCTTCTCTTGCAGCTCTACATCCAAGAAAGTCAATTCTACTCTCGTAAACTGGAAACAGCAGTGGCAGCGAAGCCGTTGCCATGGAAACTAGTAACAGCCCGACCGCAGATAGAGGCAGAGAAGGACAACGAACAGACGGCCTTGTCAGTACAAGATGCTGACCCGAATGCATTGTCTTTGATCACGTTGTATGGACAAGCTGGGAATAATTATGGTACGTATACACGGCGACTTTCCTAACTCGAAACTTTATGAATATAATTATAAAATACTCGAAGTGACAGGGCCAATTTGGTCGACTGCATAGATTTTGAATGAAAAGTATTTTTTTTTACTCTCATAACGTAAAATCGAATTCTAGAATAAACTTCAAAACGAGTTTATAGTGACATTCCTTATAAACACAATACCGAAATTTAAAAATATCTTATACATATAAAAATCTCGTGCCACGATGTTTGTTAAGGGTAAACTCTGAAACTACTGAACTGATTGTTATCAGACTTCGTAATTATTTGTAATTTGGTCCAACTTAAGAGATATGATAGTTTTTATCTTAATTATTGTCTTCTATATTTGCAAAACAAACGTTTATTATACGACAATAGTGTGTATTCATTGACTAACCAATGTGAGGCATTCCTAGAGATTCCTAATAGATGGCGGAGTAAGTTCGATACAACTCTCTCATCGTTTGACATCTAGGTTGTGTAACATC
The DNA here is from genome assembly GCA_932294355.1 of Aporophyla lueneburgensis. Lineage (NCBI taxonomy): Eukaryota > Metazoa > Arthropoda > Insecta > Lepidoptera > Noctuidae > Aporophyla > Aporophyla lueneburgensis. The sequence continues at coordinate 5,693,696 of OW028758.1, read as the reverse complement.
TACTAGATGGCGTTGGGTTTTGGGTTTCTTTCTTTCGGTTGGGTTTTTTTTTTTCCGTTGTGTAGTTTAAAAAGAACTACACAACGGATTTTAAAGCGGCTTTCATCAATAGACAAGGTGATTCAAGTGGAAGGTTTATAAGGCCAATCCGAGAAGTTAATATCACCAAGGAGTTTCCATATTTTTTTTTCTTTTAAAGTAGAACATATTCGTAGCGCGCCATTTTATAGCATTACACTGTTTCTTACTTTTTCAACTTTGATGTTTTATTGAGTAGATTCAATCCAAGGAACTTATACCCGACCCCTGGAATGTGCATTGTCAATTTGACACCATTATAAAAATAAACCTTATGTATATGGCACTAAGTTCTATTACAGACAATCACATGGCCAGAGAGAAATTCGGTCCGAGAGAGAAAGCGTTGCGAGAGCCCTGTGTCCCTTTCTTGTATTCCGGGAGCCAGCAATAGATTTTCTTGACCAATTTCCTCTCAAGCGGTAGTTAGTAAAACGCATGAGAGTAAAGAATTATAAAGCTTCGTGAACGTCAGCTGGCGCTCGGTTGGGGGGATGAACGGTTGTAGCCTCCCAAACACGAAGAAAAAAAAATACAATCACTCATTTCCTCTCAGCTAAAAATTTGTCAAATTGTAGCTAATCTAATATCTCAACGAAAAAAAATAAACAACATGGTGTATTGTACGTCAGCTGGTGTCTCGACCATGATTTTTTTTTCAGTGATTTCCTCTCAAACAAAAATCAAAAAAAAAATCGAATCAATCAATCATCATCAAAAATTTACCTGATGATAGCTTACATGTTACGGTGGATAACTATATAGGTCAGCTGGCTGTATCTTGGTGGAAAAACCGTCAGCTGATACTTTGAAAGTTATTACATACAAGTTAGGCAGAAGCATATTGTACGTCAGCTGGTGTTACGAACATGAAAAATTTATTTATATTTTTAGTGATTTCCTCTCAAACAAAAATTTACCTGATGATAGCTTATATGATACGGTGGATAAATATATAGGTCAGCTGGCTGTATCTTGGTGGAAAAACCGTCAGCTGATACTTTGAAAGTTATTACATAGGAGTTAGGCAGAAGCATCTACTGCCAATTTAATTGCATCAGCTAACTAGGTTTCCCTCGACTTATTGTTAGCTGATTTTTTTTTATTTATCGCATCAGTATATTAACAATCAGCTCACAAATTTTCATTTGGGAGGGAATGACGTATCTTTAATTATTCGACATAGCGCTTCAATATGAGAGTTGAGTTGAAATAAATATTCCATATCAATATTTTTGAAACGAAAAAGTATGTAATCAAATCATTTTAGATATATTTAAAAAAATAAATAAACAATTAGCTTAGTATTTAAATTTTTATTTAAAAATAATTTTTATTTGAGAGGAAATCACTAAAAATATAAATAAAATTGTATGTTCTTGACACCAGCTGACGTACAATACACTATGTTGTAACCAGCTGATTATTTTTTTTCGTTGAGATATTAGATGAGCTACAATTTGACAAATTTTTAGCTGAGAGGAAATGAGTAGATGCTTCTGCCTAACTTCTATGTAATAACTTTCAAAGTATCAGCTGACGGTTTTTCCACCAAGATACAGCCAGCTGACCTATATATTTATCCACCGTAACATATAAGCTATCATCAGGTAAATTTTTGTTTGAGAGGAAATCACTGAAAAAAAAAATCATGTTCGAGACACTAGCTGACGTACAATACACCATGTTGTAACCAGCTGATTATTTTTTTTCGTTGAGATATTAGATTAACTACAATTTGACAAATTTTTAGCTGAGAGGAAATGAGTGAATGTATTTTTTTCTTCTTCGTGTTTGGGAGGCTACAACCGCTCATCCCCCCAACCGAGCGCCAGCTGACATTCACGAGGCTTTATAATTCTTTACTCTGATGTGTCTCACGAATTATCTCTCGAGAGGAAATAATTAACCAAATTTGCACCTGGCTCCCGGACTATTGAAGTAGGGTGCCCATAGCGAACGAAATTATAAGATTATTTACGGGTAAATTCCATTGACGCATTTGACCAATAAAAAGTGTCCCAACCATTTTTCATAAAAACGACGTCTGTTAGATTTTTACGACAATTAATACTAAACAAAATGGTTATTTGCCCAGCGCGCCAGATATTCTAGGTTATACAATAATACTCGACAGCAGAGTTTATGCGTTGCATCGCGTTTATGTTTACTGCGTTTTACTTTAATCCATCTTTAAAGCGTAACTATTTAAAAAAAAAATCAAATTATTGGTTAATATATTTTATCCTGTTATATTCGTATCTACCTACATCATATTGCTTGGTCACCCTAATGAAAGGGACAGACGGCTCTCGCGAAGCTATCTCGCTCGGACCGCGTATTGGCAGCCTATGCGCATTCTTGATTCAATCTCAATGTTGACGTAGAGTAGGAAGGCCTCCCACAAGGTGGACCGATGACCTTGTGAAGGCCGCAGGAATCCGTTAGATGCGGGAAGCACAGAACCGGTTGAAGTGGCGGAGCTTGGCGGAGGCCTATGTTCAACAGTGGGCATATTTTAGATGAAATGATGATGTTGATAATGAATTCCAATGTATGAGGGTAGATTAAGTAGTGTATGAAACTGAACATAGCTAGATATTAGAACACTCTGCAATACTATTAAAAACTCGCTTTTAATACCCCTCATATCGCAACAATTTCATAAACTACTGTTTTGTAAGCTTGATATTTGACTACTTGAAAATATCAACTAGTTTATTAAAAATCAAAATTTACCATTAGTTTGCTGTTTTACTTTCCATTTAATGTGATTTTTACTAGCGACACTAACTAGTGAAATAATAGGTAGTGTTTTTTTTCCAAACTATAAATAAGTTGATTCTCTAGAAAAACCAATAGACGCGGCAGCGGGTCGACAAAATTTAAAGAGAAAGACTTTCACTTTTTCATAAGTCCAATGTTGCTATATCATCTGTTTCATTGTACAGGTGACCACGGCTACTTTGTCTACCTACAAGAAACCTGCGACCAATCAGTCCAAGTGACGGAGGATCACTTCGACAGTCTCCCGAACATTAGCGACGACCATACTGAACAACATCACATCCACGTGCACATCTCTTCGTTGTGGTAATGACATCTTTATTTGTATGAGATTATGGTTTAGATTCCCGGATCGGGACAGAGTGTTATTGGGTTTTATATTTGTGCCCGGTTGATGACAATAGACTCGCCCCCTTATTACATGGGACTTAAATATGACCGGGGAGAACTGGGTGTTCTCTTTACAGAGTTTTAGACTGTGTAGACAATTTTCTATTTTATGAAGTACCTGGTACTTGTAGACATTAACACTGTAATTTGAAACCATTGTAAAAGCCAATTATTTTTAAAAGAGTAACCGTGGTGGTTCTTGCCGGCTCTTCTCCATAGGAATCAACAATTTGAAACTGTGCACCTAGCTTCTGACGTTTCATAAGTGCTCATGTAGGTTTATGAGAAATATAAATATTTTGATTTGATTTGAGAGCTTTTTCTCTGCCAACCGTTCGGGGACTGATATTTATTTATCAATATCTTCTATTACAGGATTTTTTTTAACCACTGCGCAAATTTTTTTTGGTTGTTCATTATCAGTAATAGAACACATTTCAGTTATTTTTTTCAATACTTTTCACTTTTTTATCCGGCGTTAAATCAGTAAAATGCGGACACCTTACATATTTCGTAATATGATATCGAAATAGTATTAGGCCAGTAACCGCGCGCCGGCGTAGGTACTTCGAACTTCTTAGAGTTTTGACCGATCGAACAGCCGGTAGGTACTAGTAGCTACACTCGGTCGTTCGCCTTCGCCGCCGCGCCTGCGCCGCGCAAATTACCATAAAAACCAGTTTCCACAATAAACTAATGATAACTTAATTTTTTTGTACTAAGATATATCAAAATAAAAATTGCATAGTTATTATAACTCGTTTAAGTTTAATTTGTTAAAATTTATTTATTTTATCCTACAAAGTTTGTAGCCGTCTAGCGCAGCCATAAATTAAAATACTACAATTGACTCATTAGGTACTGGTGGAAGGAGGTGTTTCTGATCGCGGTGTCGTCAGCCCTGCTCATGAACCTCATGATCTGGCCGCGGTTCTTCGCGCCGAAGATCAGCGCAACATCGCCGTTGCCCAGCACTCAAGAACAGGTGAGGTCTATTCTTTTAGCTACGTAGGTTTTGGACCTGTCAAACCTTAACGGTCTTAAGGCTCAGCAGTAGGCAGTCGTTTTATGGGATTTCGATAAGTTTATGTAGCAAACTTAAAGTAATTGCCACGAAAAAATACATTTGGCTAGCTCAAGAGTTTTTTACTAGACCGTGAAAAAATTAGGTTGGGGAAAACCTTGCAGATGATTTTTAAAAAAAATATTGAAAATCACTAAAAACGTGTAAAAAGCGCTGCCGTAATTTGATAACTTAAGGCTTAAAACAAGAATTAAATTCTGTTACACGTTGTATAAATTAAATAGGTGCCTATTTAATTTATACAACGTGTAACAGAATAAACGCAAGACCTGAAAGTAGTTTGCTCAGAATCGGCTTCTGAATCGATTTCCATCATTATTTATATGTGTTAATTTTCTCCGGAAAAATCCTTTATTTAACCTAAATTAGGATCACTGTGTAAAACAAACGTAATAAAATATTTTATTTAGGGAAATTTAAGTCTTATCTCAAAGCAATAAAAGCCCATATCAATGTATGGCTGAATTTGTAGATAGCACAATAGCATCCATACACACGTAAATAATATGAATACATTTTAGATTTAAGTCAGTGTGCGAAAAACAAAATATTTAATTTAAGGAAGATTAATCCTTAATTCCTAGCAATACGTCTTACTTCACTGCACAACCGAATTTGTACTTTGTAATTCGGTCACTCATAATAATAATCATATCCATCCTTACTCACACACACACACCCCCTATTGTACGTAAGGAAATTTCAACCTTATTTTAAAGTAGTAAAGCATTTCACATTCTTTCCCTGAGAAATGACAAAATATTAGAAAATCTATGGTACGTGTTTTGCAAACGCAAAATCAATATGAAAGAGCGAGACGCAATAATTTACCGACAGCCCTTTGACGTTTGATCCCGCCGCCGCACGCGCCATTACCGACGCGCCCGACATCAAACGAAATTAGTCATCCGCCGGCAGCGACAAGTGCAACTGAATTACGTAATTTTGTTGTTGTTGCTGTTACTTGTTTACGCGCGCGATGGCTTTCCGGTATAGCAATGTCCAGTACACGGAAATGGTGAGGACACTGGCTCGTTGTCACGATAATGTGGAGTTAGCGTGTCGAGTGTTCAATGAACAACATGGTACCAGAGTGAGCGCCAGGACAATGCTAGGTGCAACTCAGCGCCTGAGGGACTCCGGAACGTTTCGTCCTAACACGGCAATGGATAGAGGGACGAATGTGCGCTCTAGTCGGTTGCAGGAAAACATTCTCGATTATTTCGATGAAAATCCAGGGAGCAGCACGAGGGAAGCAGCGCCGTTGTTTAACTGCAGCCACATGTACGTGTGGAGAACATTACGTGCTGATGGCGAACACCCCTTCCACCTACGACGTTGTCAGGAGCTGATGCCGACTGACTATTTGCCACGACTACAATTTTGTAGATGGTTGTTGGAGAACTGGCAACTAGGGATGGGATATACTTGCAAAATTCAATACCAGCGCTTCCAAGTACGAGTATGTAAAAATACCAGGGTCGAAAACCAGGTATAAAAATACTTTAAAGTATTTAGTAGCATTCGGTATAGGGTATAGTCTTTCGTACCGTTCCACAATCTTGTAGAGTTTTTTGTAGATGAAATGAAATCTTTCCTTCCTACTTCGTTAATCACAGGCTTAGGACTGTCTGCTAAGAGAATTACTTATGTATGGTATTTTGTCATGAGCTGGTTTTAGAAACTTAGTATTAGCAGGCGTAGTTAAAAGATTTCATTTAATTAATTTATGAATATGATTTTGTGTTTTTTTTTTTTATTTACGATATTATCACTTTTAGCGTAACTCGGAATGCGGCCATTGTTACAGCACTCGGATTCGGAAAGCATCGGAATATTTCGCATGGCTGCCAAGGCCACCGATGAACCCCGAACTTGCTTCTTGCAGTACCCAGAGTTGGAAATACTTGCATAGGAAATCGGTCTGTGATGATATACAAATAAGAATCATAATCGTATTTGCAAATAAAAAACTGAACTATCAAGTATTTTTCGCTGATTCGATTATGCTCCTTATTCATAAGACTACACGAATCAATTTCCTATACAAGTATTTTTAACTCGGACGCTAAAGGCGCGGCCGCGGGCAGCGAGGGACTCGCGGCGTTGGCTTCCGCGCGCGTCGCCGCCAAAATACTTTCATAGGAAATTGATTCGTGTTACCTTACGAATAAAGAGCAAAATCGTGTCAAGATAAAAATACTTGGAAGTTAAAAGTTTTTTTATTTGCAAATACGATTGTGCTCCTTATTTATATAGGTCAATCAATCAATCAATCAATCAATCAATCAATCAATCAATCAATCAATCAATCAATCAATCAATCAATCAATCAATCAATCAATCAATCAATCAATCAATCAATCAATCAATCAATCAATCAATCAATCAATCAATCAATCAATCAATCAATCAATCAATCAATCAATCAATCAATCAATCAATCAATCAATCAATCAATCAATCAATCAATCAATCAATCAATCAATCAATCAATCAATCAATCAATCAATCAATCAATCAATCAATCAATCAATCAATCAATCAATCAATCAATCAATCAATCAATCAATCAATCAATCAATCAATCAATCAATCAATCAATCAATCAATCAATCAATCAATCAATCAATCAATCAATCAATCAATCAATCAATCAATCAATCAATCAATCAATCAATCAATCAATCAATCAATCAATCAATCAATCAATCAATCAATCAATCAATCAATCAATCAATCAATCAATCAATCAATCAATCAATCAATCAATCAATCAATCAATCAATCAATCAATCAATCAATCAATCAATCAATCAATCAATCAATCAATCAATCAATCAATCAATCAATCAATCAATCAATCAATCAATCAATCAATCAATCAATCAATCAATCAATCAATCAATCAATCAATCAATCAATCAATCAATCAATCAATCAATCAATCAATCAATCAATCAATCAATCAATCAATCAATCAATCAATCAATCAATCAATCAATCAATCAATCAATCAATCAATCAATCAATCAATCAATCAATCAATCAATCAATCAATCAATCAATCAATCAATCAATCAATCAATCAATCAATCAATCAATCAATCAATCAATCAATCAATCAATCAATCAATCAATCAATCAATCAATCAATCAATCAATCAATCAATCAATCAATCAATCAATCAATCAATCAATCAATCAATCAATCAATCAATCAATCAATCAATCAATCAATCAATCAATCAATCAATCAATCAATCAATCAATCAACTTCACTAAATTCCGAAACCACCAAATATCCGTATTCGGATCCGTATCCGCGGATATACATTTTTAACGATCCGGTACATCACTAGTTGTGTGTTATACATATTTATATTTTAAATCTCCAGGTGGTCGTCCAAGTATCCTGGCCTGGAGAAAACCCGGCTCCCGTCCGTCCAAACATTCCGGAATACTCGGGACGCTACGAGAATGACTTCACGCCGCTGCGCTGCCTCGGTCGCGGCGGGTTTGGAGTGGTATTCGAAGCTAAGAACAATATCGATGACTGTTCTTATGCTGTTAAGAGGATTACGCTGCCTAGAAGGTGAGAAAAAAAGTTGTAAGACTCAGTGATTGGAATCTCAGTCAAAAGACGTCCACTGCTGGACATAGCCATGTCCCAATTAGGGGTTGCCATAATCGCCACGCGTGGCAGGCGGGTTGGTAAAATGCATAGAGAATACTGCTGCCCAGTCTCTAGTAAGTCCTTTAGTCGCTAATAACCTAACTAATTAAAATTTTCGAAGAAATCATATGTTCGCTAGGTTCTTTTTTTTTTTCAATCATATCGTGTTTGTAAGATGACTAGAAATATGTATTGATACATTTTTAAATGTTGAAATAAGTTTAAAATACAAACAAAACTTCTAAATTATCTTCTTATTTTTAGTAAATAAAAATATTTTTATAATAATTTTGAGTAAATCTCTTGTTTCCTACAAAAGTGTAGTAACTTCGCGGTCAAAATGTATAGAACAGCAATATATTTATATCGCAACGTTTTTTGCCATTTGGCAACGGAACCCTTATGGATTCGTCATGTCTGTCTGTCTGTTTGTCTGTCCGTCCGTATGTCACAGCCACTTTTTTCCGAAACTATAAGAGCTATGCTGTTGAAACTTAGTAAGTAGATGTATTCTGTGAACCGCATTAAGATTTTCACACAAAAATAGAAAAAAAAAACAATAAATTTTAGGGTTCCCCATACTCAGAACGGAAACTCAATTTTTTTTTCATCAAACCCACACGTGTGTGGTATCAATGGATAGGTCTTCAAAAATAATATTGAAGTTTGTAATATCATTTTTTTCTAAACTGAACAGTGTGCGCGAGAGACACTTCCAAAGTGATAAAATGTGTGCCCCCCCCCCCCCCCAACTTCTAAAATAAGAGAATGATAAAACTAAAAAAAATATATATGAACATTACCTTGTAAACTTCCACCGAAAATTGGTTTGAACGAGATCTAGTAAGTATTTTTTTTTTTAATAGCTCATAAATCGTAAACCGCAATTTCCCTTTCATTCATCTCAAATATAAAAATTAAAACATTTCATTTCATAAACATAAACCGTGAATATCTACAGGTTTGTACGGAACCCTCAGTGCGCGAGTCCGACTCGCACTTAGCCGGTTTTTTTTTTACTGGTTGCGTTCAATATCCCTGCCACCCTGTTAAATATCATGCGAAAACGATAAACGTTTTAATAATCGCATTTCACCGTAAATCAACTTGAACTTTATTCACCAACACTTAGTCTGCGGGTACGATACTTGCGACGGCCGGAGCGACGGCGGGGCGGGGCGGTGCGGCGCGGGGCGAAGAGATAGCGGTGTCTTGCGTGTGTACGAAACAAACTTCCGCGCAGTCGCGCTCACGTAGTATTATTATAACTCTTTTGTTTTTATGGTGTACGTTTTTACTGTCCCATATAGCCGGTTTTTATAAAATAAAAGATATTAACTCTTCATTGTCAATTTCCATATTATTACTGTAATAAAAATGCAACACTATGTACCCGCGCGAGCGGCGAAACCAAACTAGTTTGTTCTCGTCGCTCCGCGCTGCCACCGCTCTACCGCCGCCCGTGCATCGCCCATTGCCGCTCCGCCGTCGCCCGTTTCGTACACAGCGCTTAATTTTTTTATACATTTGATTACATCGCCGTCGCGCCGCCCCGCCGCACAGTGGGCTGAAACGGGCCGGTAAAGGACTTAGCATTAAAAAAAAAAAGTTTATTTTTCTGAAATTTTAAATATTGTGTTGGATTTATCTATCGATTATAAGTAATTATTTCTATGAGGGTCGTTCAGATAACTTAGTATTTTCGGAGTTATAAATATCCAAAGTAATTTTTGTATGAAGCAAAAGAAAAAAATGTGAAAATCTCGAAATTCTCAAATTTTCTCAAAGAATTGACTCTACGTATGCATAGTACGTATATTTGTCCTATTTTAGCGCCTATTCTCGGGTTGCGATTTTCTGCGATTTGGTCGCAATTTCAAATTTTGTTCTCTATTCCACACCACTTTATGTAGTGGTCTCCCCTTTAGGCCTAATCCACTAAGGACTAATAAAATAAATAAATAAATAAGTAAAAATCACAATCACTACTGGCCACTGCACTGTTTTAATTTAATCACTGTCAAAGGTATCCACATTAACGAATGCAAAATTTTCGTATTCGTCATCATCAAATGTTTCCGCTTGTTCAATTACTAATAAACTTTGTGCTTCTACTGACAAAGTTTTATGTTTTCTGCGAAGTTTGTGACGTTTCGCTGAGATGAGTGGATCAGAGCTGGTCAATAAATTATTTAAAATGTCTTCATTTGTAGTTTTTCTACTGCATTTCCTGGAATGGTGTTGGCAGTACCTACGAAAGTCTTTATTTCTAGCTTCAGCAGCTTCTTCAGATAGCTGTCCAATTGGTATTAGACCAAAACTTTCAATAATAGCTGCACCATGCATAAGAACTTTATGAACACTTGAAGGCATATAATACCAGCTATATAATTCCAAATACAGTTGCATGGTCACTTGAGCATATTCGTGAAATTTCGCTGTGTCAATGTGGTAACCTGATGAAATTGCCTCTAAAATGATTGCAAATCGCCTTATTAATTCTTCACTAACACCAGTTATCTCAGCAGTCATGTTTGGATTTGCAAAAAATCTTCTAGCAGTATTTCCGTCATTCGTGGAGCCGTGCCCTTGTTTAACAACATCAATCAGAATTCCCATTCTATTTTTAAAAGCGTCTTGTATGTCTTTCTTTCTTCTTTCCATGATGCACTTTACTGTCCATGTCTGTATCGTTAATCTGTAGGCTATATGCAGAATGCATTCCATCATTCGTATCCAGGTTTGCAATGATGACAATCCGTATTTACAGAGATCTGGATCAGTCGGTTTTGATGCAATTAAGGGCAAATTATTCATCTCTGTTGGAGTGGCTTTACAAATGTCGCATCTCTGAGATGAAGTATCACATAAAATTGATGTTGCTTTTCCGTCTATCATAGTCATTAATAAAGATTGTGAAATTTTTATTTCTCCAACTTCTGTTTTCACTAAATTTACAATCTCTTCCTCAATAGCACTTTTTTCCCGCAATATCGTTATTTTATTTTCTTTCACAAATTCGAAAAAGATTGGACGACACCAGTAAGATGAATTTGGTGAATCGTTTTGCGAGATAACTTGTTCGCCGCACACTAATTTTATTGGCACTAAACTACCCATAAATATGCTTGAATCGTCAAGTTGACTTTCTTGTTCATCGTCTGTTTGCATTTTTTGTTTGTAATTGGCTTGATTAGAAGCACCGTCAAATCCCCACTTACTGATTAGTGTAAATTCTTTACAACCACTATCTATGACGAGTGACGTCATTATTCTTGTTGTCGTTATTCTTGTTGTCGTTATATCCAATAGAGCTTGTAACTTTATTTTAGCTGAGGTTTCTGTCACTGTAATAGCATCTTTTGGTGGATAGCATTTCTGTTTCGCATGTTGCACTTGATGATAAGATGGAAATATATTACTGTCTTTTTCGTTAACACTTTTTCTTAAAGTATTGTATTGCCACTTGGTCAGCTTAGGTGATAAAAATAACCCTAAAGCCTCATCCGGAGAAAACACAGGTTTTGTTTCTTTAACAGATATGCACTTTTTAAGTTTTTTTACATCTTGGGGATTCTTTAGTAAATGTTCTAGTATTTTAGCAACCTCCTCATTCCCATCCGCTTTCAACTGCTCAAAATATGCATATTTTATTTCGTCCGAAGATAAATGAAAGTTTTCTGCACGTCTTTTTTTCTGTTTAGGCGCTAATTCACAAAAAGGTTTCCTTGGGTTTTGTTCGGTGGAGACACCGACAGAAACTTTTGAAGGTGATACATACTGAGTTGATGTACTCGGTGCTGGTTGATCTTCATTACTGCCTATTAAACACTTAATAAAGTCTGGCCATATTATGTTTTCTTGTAACCATTCACTATTTTTAGTTCTGAATATATTTTCTTTACGATAAGCGTTTTCCCATCTTCTATTTAAATTATAACAAAATTTTGCACAAAACAACTTTAAGGTCTTTTCGTGATCATCACTTAATTCGACTAAAAATTTAGACCTTATCTCACTACACAAACTGTCATTATTTTTAATACTGCCACTGTTTTTTAAAATAACGAAAAGATCAAGGTTTGTCACTAAATTTTCAAACATTTTCACAAATACAAAATAACAAATAAGTAAATAATGAATGTGTGGGAGTAGTGCGTCTATTATGGTGGGTAATAGAACACTGAAGTACGTTTGAATGCAACCGAACATTCCGTAGATAGATACCCTATCGTTGCACTAATCACGTTACGACACGTCATAACTTGTTGTTGCGCTCGCGCACTCTTATCCCTTGATTCCCGGAAATAAGTCTCAAAACAAATTACGTCATACCTACAGGTGGTGGAAAATGTCGAACATTGTTTTTTTTTTAAAGAACTAAGTAGGTATTGAGGTTTTCAGGCCGTTTAGTATACATTATTTTCAATTTCAATTTAATTGGAATAAATTGCTTAGCTAAAATAACATGACTCTTCATACAAATTTGATATGGCTATATCTCCGAAAGTACTCGTTAAATTAAATAAAGTCAAAGAATAAAAACGTTTTAAATGTATGCCTAGATACCAAAAAAATACATTTGATCTCTTAAGACCCAACCTTGTAATCCCAGCCCACTGTGCGCCGTCGCTCCGGCCGTCGCAAGTTTCGTACCCGCAGACTTAGTGGGCAAGCGTGGTGCGTACGTAACAAGTAATGGTTCCACTATGGCAAGAGCTTTTTAGCCTGCAATAAGATGTTATAATTCAAATCATCATCTTTGCACTCTACTTTCAATAAAAATCGAACAAAAGTGACTAACTCAATACTATAACCCAAAAAATGCCAAATATCTCAACTCTGTACTGCCGGCCAACTCTATTGCATCGGTTGTGATCGATTGATTAAAAACTTAACTCGTTGTGAGCTAAAACACTCTAAAGTTACAAAGGGTCGCCCTTATCGAAATCTCTATTCTCTATATATCTTAACACTAACTTCTGCCCGCGACTTTGTCCGCGTTAAATTTCTTGTTCCCCCGACCTTTCCCGTCGCGTCGAATCGCCTACCCGTGCGATTTTCCCCGTTTTTGCAACATTTTTCATTACTGCTCCGCTCCTCTTGCAGCGTGATGTTATATAGCCTATAGCCTTCCTCGATAAATAGGTTACCCAACACAAAAAGAATTTTTCAATTTGGACCAGTAGTTCCTGAGATTAGCGCGTTCAATCAAACAAACATACAAACAAAAAAACTAACTCTAGCTTTATAATATTAGTATAGAAGTATAGATACTGTAAAATGAAGTCGCATTTCGTCTTGTACGTTAGATCTTTTAAAATACGCAGCGGATTTTAATGTGGTTTTCATCAATACACAGAGTGATTCTAAAGGAAGGCTGAAGTCGCTGGCAAAAGCTAGTATTATTATCATTTTAAAAATTCTTTACAGGGAATCGAAGAGAGAGCGTGTGTTACGTGAAGTGCGGGCTCTCGCGAAGTTAGATCACGAACACATCGTGCGCTACTTCAACGCGTGGGTGGAGGAACCACCTCCGCTGTGGCAGCAACAACGAGACGCTGTGTGGATGAGGTATGTAGTATAAGAAACTTAGAACGTATACCACGTTGAAAAGCTTTCACGCCACTTGAATTTTAAACTATTTACGACCGCCGTACTCAACTGAGTACAGTTACCACCCTTTTTCCGTTTTTGTATTTTTTATTACTTCACTTATTATAAAAATTTGAAACAGTAATGTATAAATGAAATGTGATTTTATTTTATTTCTGCTTGTAGGTTTTTACAAACACTTTTACACGTCCATCATACTTTTTTAGGGTTCCGTTGCCAAATGGCAAAAAACGGAACCCTTATAGATTCGTCATGTCTGTCTGTCCGTGTCTGTCTGTCCGTCCGTATATCACAGCCACTTTTCTCCGAAACTATAAGAGCTACGCTGTTGAAACTTAGTAAGTAGATGTATTCTGTGAACCGCATCAAGATTTTTACACTAAAATAGAAAAAAAACAATAAATTTTGGGGTTCCCCATACATAGAACTGAAACTCAAAATTGTTTTTTTCATCAAACCCATACGTGTGGGGTATCTATGAATAGGTCTTCAAAAATGGTATTGAGGTTTCTAATAACATTTTTTTCTAAACTGAATAGTTTGCGCGAGAGAGCTTCCAAAGTGGTACAACGTGTGTCCCCCCCCCCCCGTAACTTCTAAAATAAGAGAATGATAAAACTTAAAAAAATATATGATGTAAATTACCATATAAACTACCACCGAAAATTGGTTTGAACGAGATCGAGCAAGTAGTTTTTTTTTTAAACGTCATAAATCGTAAACCGCAATTTACCGTTCATTCAATCAGCTGAAATATAAAAATAAAAAAAACATTTATTTTCATAACCATAAACCTTATGCATAAACCGAGAATACCTACAGGTTTGTACGGAACCCTCGGTGCGCGAGTCCGACTCGCACTTGGCCGGTTTTTATTTTTAACTAGATAACGTCATCGTTTCCTAATTGGCTACTTTGAGAAGAAAGGCCGAAACAAACTCAGATGTCACAGTCTCTTTTAAAGTCCAGACATAATCTTGGTAAGATCATGTGAAGACCATGTAGATTGGTGTCTGAAATGGTTTTTTGAGGAAAGAACCAGACAGGTTGAGTGAACCTGTGCAATCAGTGCACGCAATTGTCATTAATCATGCAGCTCAACTCAGAACTTAAAGAGCTCAACGATTCATTGAACAACACGAAAGAAAGGACATTTGTGTAATCCGCATAAATTACTCAAACTGCCAGACCATGATAAAAACTTAATGAAGAAAAGAAACCAAACAACAAAACCATAAAATACCCATTCAAAATCATTCAAACTAAGTGAGAAAGGATAAGGCTTTACCCAGCATGCGTAGCATGACCACTATAGAAAGAACTTTGTCTATACTTGGTAGAATAGAGATAGAACTGTCATGCACCGCCAGCATAAAACGGTACAAATCTTTCTACAATCTTTAATCTGCCTTTAATCTTTCTACAATCTGTAATTTTGTCTATTCTTCCGTCGACAAAACCCATTTCTACGGTGGTCATGCTACGCGTGCTGGAGTGCCTGTAAAAGCCTTCCCTCCACTCCTTCCATTTTGCTTAACATTATTTTATTTTAAAGCCACCGATTATAAATCAAAATCTTTTCAACTACATTTTTTCGTTTCCCAGGGAACTAGACGGTATCTCAGTAGCCATGACAGAAGAATTCACGGCGACTTCGCCACCGCCGGCCATCTTGCCGCGGAATGACGTCATGCTCAACCTGCACAAATGCACAGACAGCTTCGAGGCACTCGAATATGAGAAGAAACTAGGAGAACCTAGCAAGAGATTCAGGTGCTTATGCCTAACGTAATAGAGCTCTAAATAGCGTTTTAGTTGCCATGACAGTCGAAATCAAAATCGTATTTATTAATATAAATCAAAATCGACCCGACGTCGCATTGAATTCGACTAATAATAATTTTGATTATCATTATCTGTATCGATACAGATTAAAAATTAAAGTGGCTTTTCGTCGCTGACCAAGTTGTTCTTCTAAACTTCGTAAAGGATATTGTTGCTATGTGCACCATGTAGAGAATCTATTTCGGGGAGGTTTATCAGTTATTTATTTAACTATTTATATACACTTGAAATTGAAAACGTTAGCCGAATCGAAATGGAGTTTCAGTAACTGTTAAATAATCAGTATAAATTGTTCCCAAATCTAAATTCTTGAAAAATATAGTGTAATAAATTATCGTTTTAAATAGAGCAAACTATGGGTTGCCTTCAAATAAATAGACACGAATAATCCGGCGTTACAGTAAAAATACTTAATCTATAAAACTAATAAGAAAATTAAATTATCAATTGGCAACGCTTTGAGCAAGCGGTCATTTACCTCATTTTGACCGTTGCTACGAAAACAGTGTGCATGTCCATGTTGCCAAATCGCTTTCCTATGGACACGTATGTGCATCCCTTTCCATTGTTAAAATATTCTTTATAACACGTTGAATTATACATTTTAATTTGGCGCACCTTTTCCATTTCATCGTGTATAAACAGACAAAGAATGCTTACTCGCTTGGTGGTGCTTGCTTTTATGTGTTTATTATATTAATATTTAACTTACATATAATAAACATCCAAGTTTTGTCGTTAAAATAGTGCAAAGCAGGGGCGGGTCGCTAAATTTGAAATAAATACCTTTGTTCTCAGATCACTAAGCTGCAACGATTCTTTCAGCATAGTATTCGATGAGAACGCCCCCCATTCGTCAAAACCGTCTGACGTCTCCCACAACTCGCTCGCCAAGCCACCAATCAGTGACGAGCATTCCTCCCTGGCTAAGCCAATCAGCGATGACGATTCGTTCATAGTGTTCGCTCACTCTAGTGAGGGAACGGAAAGAAACTCTTCGTTTGATAAGAGATTGGAGAGAGTGAAGGAGTGTGATTATAAGACTGAGAGTTCCTGTGGGAAGAAGAAGAAGAAGGTAAGGTTTTAATGTGTTTTTTTTAATTCAATCTGGTTTTATACCATACATTCATATTTAAAACACTTATTGTATTAATGTATTAATTTTTATATATTAATTTTGTACATGTAACATGCGTTGCGGAGCTTATGTGGTATAACTGTGAATGATAGGCTGAGAAATGACGTGATAAGACAATGGTGTGGTTTGAAAGAAGATGTAGTGACAAAAACTGAAACGAGTATGCTTAGATGGTTTGGTCATGTTGAGAGGATGAATTAAGGGTGGCTAACAAAAGTTATTTACTAGGCAGATATGACTGGTAACTCCGTAAGGGGACGCCCTATATAGTGGCCTTATTGATGATGTTCTTCAAAAGGGTCAGTATTGGTAACCGGCGTGCGGCGTGTGTGACCAGATGTATGAACTTAAACGAGGCAAAACGAGTATGTAAGGATTGTAGTAGGTGGCGTTCTGTAGTTTCTGCCTACCCCCATTGGAAAAAGGTGTGAGTTTATGTATGTATTAATACTTATACAGGATAAGTTTTTATCCAGTGCGTAAATTGTAACCATGAATTCAGCATATCATCCTAGACCCCCTTGCGCAGTAACTTTTCGTCAGTTCTACAAAAAAAAAATCAGCTGTTTCATAGAAAAATGCAATACCTACGAGGTCAAAATGTATGGAACGGCTGATTTTTTTTTGTATAACCGAGGAAAATTTTCTACGCTGGGGGGTTTAGAATGATATGCTGAATTCATGGTTACAGTTTGCGCACTGGATAAAAACTGATCCTGTATTTAGGTGATCCATTTAACTAATATACTCTCCTCTCCCCACAGAAGGGCCACACGCGCCACTGGTCCCTAGACATGGTAGTACGGTCCGACCCCGCCAGCCCGCCAGGCACGGCGGGCCCGTCCAAGCAGATGTACCTGTACATACAGATGCAGCTGTGTCGCCAGGACAGTCTGCACGACTGGCTCAGAGACAACAGGTGCTGCGAGGCCAGGGCTGATAAGGTAGGATGGTACTTTATACGATTTATTCCACAGGAAGGTCATATCAAGTAGAGGGGCCAGTCGTTTTCGAGATTTAGATTTCGCCATTTTTTTTAGCAATGCGTATTTTTCAACCGACGAAAAACACGGAGGAGGTTATCAATTCGATGCGTATATTTTTTTTTTATGTATTACCACGCATAACTTTTTACATAGTAGTCCGATTGTGATAATTCTTTATTGGACAGGATATACTCCCAAGGTGGTCCCATATAAATTTGGAAAACAAAATCGAACCCTAAGGGTCGGAAAACCGCCATGGGATCTGGAGGCAAAGGTCCTCGCCCACATGTGGGAGTGGCGCGAGGAGGCGAAACGCCGGGGCGAAACTCCGCTGCCGCGACAAATCGCGGCACGGCGGACAGAGCTTCGGTGTGATCTCATGGCGACATGGCGGGTACGATTGTCGCAACCCAGTGCTGGGCACGCCACAATTGCGGCGGTAAGTCCCCTCTTTGAGGAGTGGATAGAGAGGCGTCACGGCGTCCTCACCTTCCGCTTGATGCAGGTTCTCACCGGGCATGGGTGCTTCGGTGGGTTCCTGTTCAGGATAAAGCGGGAGGATACGTCCGGGTGCTTCCATTGCGAGGATCGTCTGGAGGACACGGTGGAACACACGGTGGAGGTGTGCCCTGCCTGGGCGGAGCACCGCCGTGTCCTCGTGGAGGCGATCGGCGGCGGCGACCTCTCGCGTCCGGCCCTGGTGCGAGCCATGGTACGGATCGAGAGGGAATGGGAAGCCGTCACCTCCTTCTGCGAAGCAGTAATGCTCGCGAAGGAGGAGGCGGGGCGCGTGAGGGAGTGGCAGTCTCTGCGCCCTCACGTCCCTAGCCGCCGCAGGAGGAGACGCCCCGGGCGTCGGGAGTCCATAGCGGACTCCCGGCCACCGTAGGCGCGAGCTTGCGGGTGGCGAGCAATGGGTAGCTCGCCGCCCGGTAAGGACCAAGCTCGGGTCGACGGCGCGCAGTGTTCCACGCGCGCCTCAAAGAGATGTCAGCAGCAGTGTAGGGGTCTGCTAGGACCGATGCCTGCCGGGGTCGCGTGATTGTTCGGAAGAGATACCGTGACCCTGGCACATGGGCAACTGATGGAACACGGGTGGGTTTTAGTCAGTAAAAGTCTGACACGCCCTCCCGCTCCGCCCAGAGCGGAAGAAGTCATTTGATGATTTCCCATCCTGAAAAAAAAAGGGTCGGAAAACAGGGGATGATTTATTGTTCACTCACTGATTGTAATGTATAACCACGCACAACTTTATACAGAGTAGTTCGATTTTGAATATTCTTTTTTTATTGGATAGGGTATACCTTGCTAATTATTATAAGTACATTAAAGCCATAAAAAATTATAAAATAAAAACTTTTTAACAAAAAATTAAACCGCCGAATAAACTGAAAAGCAAAAAATAATAAACATTAAAATTATGAGTCGGCGCTTTGAGTGATCTTTGTTCATTGATTTTTCAGCGCCGCGCGGTTAAATTTTTTGTAAAAAGTTTTTTTTTTTTAAATATGTCTTCTTCCTTAGGGATCCTTGGATTTAGTCTTATGATATTATATATCTTAGTACATGTAGAAGATTCTCGCGATGCCTGTGAAGAATCTTATACATATTAAACCATACTTAATGCGCCAATTCTATTTGCAATCATGTACATCACACTTTTTAACATTTTCTTTTCGGTTTTGTACATGTTTTTGTATTTAATATAAAATGTTATGTTCGTTATGCTACCAGTTTACCTAGTCAGATTGTACCAAACCGGAGAAAATTACTTTGTTGAAAATTAATTTGTTGTGAGGCATAGGTTTGTCTGTTCATCTGTTTTCTCATAACTTCTAAACTGCTTATCATAATTTGAGAAAGGAGGTATCGTTGGAAGCGTCTTGATCGTCGTCCGGGCGGGTTTATAGACTTTATTATAGGCTATGTGACATCACTTTAAATTGGATATGGGCCACATGAAAATATAACAGCGACCACAGCTTTCCGAAGAGAATACTCTTTATTTCATACTTTTTTGAGCGTGAGTTTTCGGTGGTCGGATTTAATGTATGGTATAACTTTTTAAGTACAAGACTGCTGTAAACTTCTTTAAAAAAAAAAAAAAAACAACAACATAATCTAATCATCTTTTCCCACAGGTAAAAGTCCTATTCAGCCAGATAGTGTCAGCAGTGGAATATGTCCACTTAGCCGGCCTTATTCACCGAGACCTAAAACCCAGCAACATACTGTTCGCGCCGGACGGCCGGGTCAAAGTGGGCGACTTCGGACTCGTCACCGCCATGAGTGATACGTCCCAGGACGGAGGGGAGAAAACTGACATCGTAGATGCGCATCAGAGGCATACGTATAGAGTTGGTGAGTACGTAGATGAGTAGTTCTAACCCTGCATCATATCGTACCGTATGGTGCCGGACGTAAAGTATAGCACCACCCGATTTCTTCCTGTGGGTGTCGTAAAAGGCAACTAAGGGACTTACTAGAGAATAGGCAGCAGCGTTCTCTGTGCATTTTACCACCATACTGCGATCGCCAACCCTGCCAAGCGTGGCGATTATGGCAAATCCCTCCAAAAATTGTACCGGTTAATTGGCGGTGCAGGCCCACGTCCAGGAGTGGACGTCTTTCGGCTGAAATGATAAATCCGCCATCATTATGTATCTGAAAAAAAAAAACAAATTGGCTTATTGCTCGCAGAACAGATGGCTGATTATGCTAAAAGCTCAGTATATATGAACAGTACGGAAACTACAAACAAACTGTCGAAACAGCACACTCACATCCCCCGTTCGGAACAAAGTTCCTTCTCACGAATAATTTAAAGAAAAAGAACATTTTCGCAGCATCTTGATTTTACATTTTTAAGTAGAGGGGGACCAAGGAAACGATGGATGGACTGTGTGAATGTTGATATGTATAGAAAGGCGCTGATTACTGAGATGACTAATAGAGAAGTGTGAAGGAAAAAGACATGTTGCGCCGACCCCAAATAACCTGGGTCTTATTTACATCTATATATATAAAAGAAAGTTGTGTTAGTTACACTATTTATAACTCAAGAACGGCTGAACCGATTTGGCTAAAAATTGGTGTAGAGGTAGCTTAGAACCAGGAGACGGACATAGAATACTTTTTTTAAATCCCGTTTGACTATAAAGAGGAAAGATTTGATTGTTTGTTTGTATTGAATAGGCTCCGAAACTACTAATCAGAATTGAAAAAATCTTTTTGGGTTGGGTGGCCTATTTATTGAGGAAAGCTATATGGTACATAACATCACGCTACGATTAAAAGGAGCGAAGCAGCAACGAAAAATGGACGAAAATTGGCAGGCAATTCGATGCGACGGGAAGGTTCAGGGAAGCTAAACTTTGACGCGGACGAAGTCGCGGGCAGAAGCTAGTTTTAACTAAAAACGAAAGTAACATAGAGGAGGCATAATATTTATGAGCGCTCTTTCGTGTGACGTTTTGTGGGTGGGAAATTATCAAATGACGTCTCCCGCTCTGGGCGGAGCGCGATGGCGTGTCAGTGGGTTTTATTCAGTACTTTTACTGACTAAAACCTAACCGTGTTCCCTCAGTTACCTATAAGCCAGGGCCATGGTAACTAAGAGTGACAACCCTAGCTCTCTGATAGAGCGTAGGTAATTATATCAACAAATTGTTTTAGTTTCCATACTGTCTATATTTATACTGTGACAAAAGGTTCAAGGGTGGTGACCATGTACTGGAATACCTCCCACAAGGTGGACCTATGACCTGGTGAAGGCTGCAGGAATTCGCTGGTTGCAAAAACCACAAAACCTGGCGGTGATTGTGGGCGGCTTATGTCTAGCGGTGGATGTCATCAGCATCAGCTTATAATGTTCTCACTGTTGGGACACAGGCCTCCTCTTGGTGAGAGAGAGTGGTCTATAATCCACCACAGGGCCCAGTGCGGGTTGATAGATGTCACATGTCTTCGAATTTTTGGTTCTAACACATGCCGGTGACGTGAGCGATGGACATGTTTGGGCTGAAATGATGAAAATGGCGATGAAAACCGTGTTAATCAACCAGTTTCTTAACCGCTAGGCCATGGCGGCATTATTTCTTCAATATTTTGCAGTATAATTACCAAATATAACGTCATCCCCAGGCACCCACCTGTACATGTCCCCGGAACAACTCCTGGGTCTCCCGTACAGCTACAAGGTGGACATCTACTCGCTCGGCCTCATCCTGTTCGAGTTGCTGCAACCGTTCGGCACCGAGTCCGAACGCGTCGCCTGTTTACTGCGATTGCGACAGGCCAAATACCCGGACCAGTTCAAGTTGCATTATCCGCAAGAGGTCAGTTTAAATTATAATTATATGACTAGAGTAATGGCTGCATTGTCAGTATTACGCCCGCATTCTCTACATACACTTGGGACAACGTTTAGTTGGCACAGCATGAGATAAAAAACAAGTCGAGTGCGTGTCGGACTCGCGCATCCCGTACAAATTATTTAGAGATCTTTAACGAAAATATGAATTTTACTAAGGGACAAACTTAACGCCGAAACTGTTGTCCATACACATTGACATAGGTCGCGGTTAGTTTACCAACTGCAAATACGAATATAATCGCAAAAAAAAAAAATTGTGATGGAACTACAAATTTACGGTATTCGAATATCTTCCTTTACTTTTGCTACATGTTATTGCTTCTTGCCTTTCACGATTTTAGGTCAACGGGAAAAGTCCCCTATAGGTTTTGATTCCAATGTGAGCGTCAAAAATGCGCCATAAACTGAGCAATTAGGGCCATATCTTTTTTCTACGTTAGCTTGTGAGTTTTGATTTTGTCACAGCTTCAAGGAAGTGGGACCTGCAATATGGTTTTATTACTTTTACATACAATTCGATACCTCAACGCGATCCCGAGATAAAGGGTCTCGACACGAGCAATATAGAGATCCTATAAGGGTTCCGTTTTTTTCCTTTGAGGTACGGAACCCTAAAAATGGGTGTTAAATTATCCATTATCCTCACCATCAGTACCATTGCTATTTACACTTATAAATGACTTAAGTACGCAAAATACGCGCTTTGACGTGGAGTTACGGACTCTAGTCCGTATTACATAGTCTGCTCTTTATTTTACTTACCTAGGTTAAAAATCTTCTACAACGTGTAATACACACATCAACACGGTCTAGGGATATTTTTAACAAAGCGAATTACTATCAATGTGTTAATTATTTATATGACATGTATATATTTAAAAGATACGTTATTCAATATTCTACCATTTTATAATAATGGTTAAGGTACTTCGATTAAAATTTCAGGATTTTATGGAAAAAAATGAAGCTTAGACGGAAACCGTATATGAATTAACTTTTAATTTGTGAGTAAAAACTGAAAAAAATAGAAAAATCTTTTAATTTGTGTTTATAAACTTGAAGTTAGTAGTCTGAGAAAGCGCCCATGATGTTCATAACACATCGGCAACGATTCGGCATGCTCAGAACAAGGTTGTCAATGTCTTGCTGCGGAATATTGTCCCATGTCCTTCTGAGGTGCGCAAAAAGTTGATCTTCTGTAGCCAGATTTTCAGGAACTTCCTTCAGAGCTCTTCTTTGCAGCATATCCCACGCATGCTCAATGGGATTTAGATCTGGCAATTGAGCAGGCCAGTCTAAGGCCCTAACATTGTGTGTATGTAACCAAGCTGCTACCGTTCTCGCCGTGTGTGCCCGGGCATTGTCGTGCATGAGCAGGAAGTCTTGCCCCATTTGTGTTCTGTGGGGCAAGATTACGGGCCCCAGCACCTGTTGGACTTATCGTTCTGCCGTTATATTGCCCGGCACCCAAACGAGATCCGAGGTCCTCCAAGACGAATTCCTGCCCAAACCATAATTGTTCCTACTTGGTATGGGGAACTTCCTGAGGGTTCTGAAGACGGCTCCATCGTCCAGGAACTCGCCAAACACGCGTCCTTCGTGAATCTGGATGGAAGCCGAACCTGGATTCATCCGTGAACAGCACATTGGACCATTGCTCACGGCCCCAGTCCACGTGGTTCCGAACCCATTCTAATCGTCGTCCACGATTGCCTCTCCGTAAAGGTGGGACCCGGAGTGTTCTACGAGAGCGTAGATTGCTTTCATGCAGTCGCCTTCTTACAGTTTGGTCACTCACAAGCACTTGGTGTTCCACTCGCAGCCTTTGGACCAATTGAGTCGCCGTTGCATTGGGTTGAGCTCGCGCAGTAATTTGCAAAAATCGGTCTTGTCTGGGGGTAGTGATGCGACTTGACCCCCGGTGCCTCTCCGCTACTTCACCTGTGGCACGATAGCGTGTCCACAATCTTGAAATTACATTTTGGTGGGTCCCTATGGCCTCAGTAACATTACGCTGAACAGACCCAGCTTCCAACATTCCCACAGCTCGTAACATCTCCGCCCTCGTCAAATGTTGGCATTGCATGGCTACAATACCTGAATTTTAACTTTATCTTTCGTTTAAAAATGAAAAAAAAAACTGTAACTAAACGTAATTCGTATTGTTTTCTAAATTTCGCACAAATGAAAATTCCCTCTCCTACACATCAAGACATTTTTATGCCACCGAAACAAAAGAATTTTCAAAAATTTGAATTTGGAATTAGTCTGAGATAAATTACAAACAAATCGGTGTATAAAAGATTCCAATGATACGGCCAGTACTTTTCGAGTTATTTAATTGAGTATGAAATATCCCTAGACCGGGTTGATGTGTTTATAATTAATGAAAGACCTCATACACCCCAATTAGAGTATTTAGTTAAAAGCATAATACAAAAACCAAAACTTATTTCTTTAAAGCTATCTGTTATTATTAAGAAAATCGAATTGACCCCAGCATTACTTTCTGCATTTAAAGTTGACTCTTAAAGCCTCGAAATAAGATTGGGTTTTCTTTGGTTCAATTGGCGGTAGATATGGCAAAAAAATGACAGAAATCGATTCAATAGTCAAATAAACTTCTTTCAGGACTTGGATCATTTTGTTACAACTTTTTTTTTCTTAGGAATAGGGGTGGTTCTGTACATTCATTTTGAAGCGCATTTATGGGAGAGGATCTCATGGCACCAATAATCATTCTCAGGCATTTGGCCTGGATGCTGTCTAGCCTCTTGAGTGCTTCTCTGTTGCAGGGCTCTAAGAGAAAGCAACAGTAGTCCAACGCGCTCCTAGTCAGCGCATTATAGACCAGTTTAAGGGTATAAGGGTGAGCTCCCCACCACACCCCGGCCAAAGCCTTAAGGATCGACACAGAGCGTTCACATTTTTTGACCGTGTTGTTAATGTGGTCAATCCCAGACAATCTTGAGTCCAGCGTTACTCCCAGAAACTTCGCCTTATCCTTAACTGGAATGATTTGTCCATCAATACTTATATCTACTTGGGGAACTGAGCGCTTGCGGGTAAAAATGACCGCTGTACTCTTTGGAGCACCTAGAGATAACCCGTGATCAAGGAGCCATTGGTTTAGTGAGGATAGAGAGACATTCATTGATAGAGCGGCATCCTGGATGGAATTGCCAGTGACCAGTAAAGCAATATCGTCAGCATACTGAAGAATTTTGCAGTCATAATTTAGAGACGAGGCCAAATTCGCTGTGTAGATATTATATAACGGGGGACTCAAAACAGATCCTTGAGGTAAGCCTCTCCATACTGTTCTTTGTTCAGAGTCGACCCCAGGAATTCTTAGTTGGATGACGCGATTGGCAAAGATGTTACCAATGATACGGCAAATCCTAGCCGGAATTCTCAGCTCGTGCAACTTTTGCCTGAGAACAGGGAGGAGGACCGAATCATATGCAGCTGATATGTCCAAGAAAACTGCCACCACAGACTCATTCCTGCTGAGGGCCAGCCGGACCGCTGACGTGAGGCTACCTACACTATCAGCTGTGCCCAGACCTTTCCTGAAGCCGAACTGAGTCGCCGGAAGCAGCCTTCCACTCTCCACCAACCACTCTAAACGGTTCTTAACTAAATGTTCTAATAGTTTGATGAGTATGGACGATAAAGCGATAGGTCTATATGAGCAATGATCGTTAGGATCTTTGCCTGGTTTTAAAATCGGGATGACAACTTGAACCTTCCATTCTGAGGGAATATATCCGGAAGTAAAGCAAAAATTAGCCAAGTCCAAGTAGTATTGGTGGGTTTTTGGTCCAGCTTTGACAATAAAAGAGTACGGGAATCCATCCACCCCTGGGGCGGAGTCTTTAACATGAGATAGTATATTTTTTAGCTCTTCCAAGCTAAATGGTCTGTTCATTGGGTCACCAGTGTTGTCCACATCATCAATGCCAACACAATTGTCCTCTATACCCGGAACATATGCTGGAGCGATTTTAGAGAAAAACTGGTGCCCCAGTTCTTCTGAGAGGATTTTCGAAGAAGTAGGAGCTAAATTACTCCTAAACAGTTTTATTTTCCGCCATACCACTGAAATCGGAGTGGATGGGCTCAGCGAAGAGCAGTACCTTGACCAACCCTGTCGTTTTTTTTTCTTAAGAAATTTCCTAGACTTGGCCAATATTCGCTTGAAAGCGATGAGGTTATCCAGGTTCATATCACAGTTAACAGTCTCTTCAGCCTCATTCCTGGCCCTGACTATGTCAGTGCATTCCTTATCCCACCATGGCGGAGAAGGAATTTTGTCGGACTGGGGTTTTTTGGAAGGGAAACAGTCATCTGCTGTAGCAGAAACAGTGGAGGAAAACGAAGAAAAACATTCCTGGGGATTAACCTCGTTGACTTTTGGGAGGGAAGATACTCTTAAGTCTAAAATTTTGGAATATAAATCCCAATCTCCTGTGTCAAGTCGGTATTTTAAAAGGGGAGGGAGGACTATTGTGGGAACATGTTTCGAAGGGAATTCAATCATGATGGGGTAGTGGTCACTTCCATAAGTCATATCCAAGCGACGCCAAATGAGGAGGCTAGACATATTGGACGAACAGAATGTCAAGTCAACACAACTATTACTCTGCCCTGGTGCAGACCTGCGTGTGGCACTGCCATCGTTAATGACACAGAGATCCAGATCGTCCAATATATCCAGCAAGCCAATGCCAAAGTTATCACAAGTATCCGATCCCCAACGATAATGATGACAATTAAAATCACCCATAACAAGAATTGGACCGCTAACACTGCATAACAAGTTTCTAATTACCGAAAGATATTCGAGTTGTGGGTGCGCAATATAAAAAGAGAAAATATTTATATCCTCAGCCTTAACAGCAACAACATTTATGTTGTCACCAACAAAGGGTAGAGGAATCGGGGAAAATGATACTTTGCTATTGATGAGCAAAGCACATCCCCCATATCCATCTAGTCTGTCATTACGAACACTGCCAAAACACGGCATCCTAAAATTACTTTCAGGTAATAGCCATGTTTCAGCTATGCCGCATACTGATGGTTTATATTTATTTATTAAAAAGGAAAGATCAGGCTTCCTGGGAGTAATACTCCTCACGTTCCACTGGAGGAATGTCAGGGGATGGAATATTGTGAATGTAATTTAAGATTGAGGTCAATTTTAAGGCAACGTGGTCAGGTATTGATTGAGTAGGATTTGTCAGAACAGTCATTAACATATTTGTGATTAATTCTAAGATATTTTTCGAGCTGTCTGCTTGTCTGTACATAATTGGTTCGGTGGCTTCCGCTGGAAAGGCGCACCCATTATGGGAGGGAGAAAATGAGTAATCTCTGGTGAGAGCTTGATGAGCTTGCTTATTATAGCCTGGAGAAAGGTGGGCACGGGGCTTTGGGTTAAGGAAGACCGTTTTACGGTACGATCTTTGGGTGGGAGAGATTGGGCTTGAGGTTTGAGATTGGGGTTTATTTATTGTAACCTTGTTACGAGAGGAGTACTTTGATACATCGGCATATGATCTAGAAACAGGAGGGAAAACCCGACTTGCTTCTACATATGAGATAGATTTTTCCGCCATCAGAGCTTTGATGCTCTTCTGCCGGCCCAATTCAGGACAAGTACTGTCATTTGCGAAATGGTTACCAGTACAGGAAATGCAAAATCCTAACTCAGGGGCGGTTCCACATCCATCACCTGGATGATCACCACCACATTTGAAGCAACGTGGTTTTGATCTACACAAAGTCCGAGTGTGCCCAAACCGACAACAATGGTAACACTGGATTGTTGGGTACGTGTACTTCTCAACTGTAAGAGCTGAGTAGAAGCAATATACCCGTTTAGGTAGGATTTGTCCATCAAAAGTAAGTACAACTGTCTGCGTCGGCTTCCATTCAGCTATACCAGAAGAGGTAACCTTACGGCTCATCCTCCTGGCCTTCACAACAGCCCCACATCCTTCAGGAACCTTTATATTTTCAATGATTTCCTCTTCTGACCATTCAATAGGGATATCCCTAACAAGACCCATTCTTGTAATATTGTATTGAGGGATGGAAGCACTATAATTGTGTTGAATTAACAAATTATTCAATAAAAAACTATTTGCATCCTGATGTGACTTGAATTCAACGGACACTTTATTCCTACCTATACGTTTGACCCCATCAAGGTGTATATTATTGATGTTATTTAACATCAAAAACATACCAAACTTAACTGGTTGTAGCACAGTGCCTGAAGTCTGACCATCCTTAAGGGAAACATGGACAATATACGGCGGTTTATCTCTGGCTGTGTAAGTCAGTCTGCCAATAATATTTTTAGGTACCTTGGGTGGAATTAATGGAGTAGCAGGAGGGGACACAGCGACCCTCTTCCGATTTGAAGTATCCGTTTCCATTTTGGGGTCTGGCGTTAGTATTTGGGAGTCATGGGGAAGGGTGACAGTCAAGACAGGGGGAAGATCAAAAGATTCATCAGGGGGGTCGGGATCAGGAGGCTTTTTGGAGTTCATGATGGCGAATGGTGTTTAAAAAATAGACAATAACAAATAAAACTAACCTTATACGAATAACACAAACACTAGGAATAGTCTCGATCAAGTTTCACACAACTTAGATCCACTAGAAATCGAAAGAATTCGTAGAACTGACAAAAGCACGTGTTTAGCCTTCACCACTACCAACGCCGTCAAGCGCTACTGGGAAGGATGGAATTTTTTCTTTACTGATGCTTCAAAATTATCATCAAAAGAATGTACAGGAGTAGCGGTATACTTTCAAAATTCAAAAATTGCCCTACTTTTTCAATGTCCACCAGAAACATCAGTTTTTACAGGAGAGTGTATTGGCATTTTAGAAGCCATACACTATATCAAATCACATCAAATTAAAAAAGCAGTAATTTTTTCAGATTCCCTCAGTAGTATTCAGGCCTTAAAACAAAATCAACTTTATAGTAAAATTCACAGTAAAACCATTTTAGAAATTAAGAGCTTGTTGTTTGACTGTTCCCAAAACGGCTTGGATATCGAGATTGCCTGGATCCCTGGTCATTCGGGAATTGTTGGCAACGAGTGCGCTGATTCGTTAGCAAAGTATGCCACATCAAATCCGGCTGATCGAAAGCACTACGTAGCTCATAACTACGATTTGCGAAATGGTGCCAAACCCAAATTGTTCGACTCGTGGACAAAAAAGTGGAATGAGACCTCAAAAGTCAAGGGTATTTACTACTCATCCATACAGCCTGACATCCAGCGGAAGCCTTGGTTTTTTAAATACCCAAAATTGGCCAAACGAACTGTCTCTTCGCTTTGCAGATTGCGACTCGGACATTGTTGTAGCCCAGTGTTTCTGAATAAGATCCATGTTAGGGACAGCTCCCTCTGTGAATGCGGTCTTGCGGACGGTACTTTGGACCATATATTTTTCTCCTGCTCCTTGAATACCAAATCCTTCGACCTCTATGAAGAAATTTCCAAGTGTAACATTCCTCTCCCAACTAACTTCCATTCCCTTTTATGCCATTTCTCTCCCAAAATTATTAGAATTTTAACAACTTTTTTAAATGATAATGATTTGAAATTTTAAATGGTGCGTAATAAATATGTAAATAATATGTATTGTATGTCTTTGTGTTGTGTATCACTTTATTTATATAATAATGTAGAATATTTATGTTTTCTAACACTTGTCCTCGTCTTTTCAGCGACTAACAAAATCTGTAAACCTACCACAAAGTGCAAAGTCGACGGCTCGCCGCTGCGCTACCGTCTAAACGTGACACTGGCAGAATAGTCGACATCGGCTCAATTGCCAAAAGCTAAAAAAAAAAAAAAAAAAAACTTTTTTTTTTCTTTTTGTGGGTGGAAAATCATCAAATGACGTCTCCAGCTCTGGGCGGAGCGGGAGGGCGTGTCAGTCTTTTACTGACTAAAATCCACCGGTGTTCCTTCAGTTGCCCATATGCCAGGGCCACGGTAACTCTTTCGAACAAATCTCGCGACCCTGGCAGATTCTGTTACACCTTGCATACTTTGTACTACGATCGCTTCTTTTGGTTAATATAACTATAATTTATTGTTGGCAGACGGAAGTCCTTAAAATGATGCTGAGTGAAGACCCGTCGGAGAGGCCCACAGCGACCGGAGTGCGAGCTCGCGCGCCTCTGTTCCAACTCACCAACCCCGAGCATCACTTCACACTGCCTGCCATGGCTGCGGCATAGGAACTGCATCATCATCATCAGCAAATAATATTCCCACTGCTGGGACACAGGCCTCCTCTTGATGAGAGGTGAGAGGGCGGCCATAATGGGGGTATATGTCACATGTCTTCGAATTTTTGGTTCTAAGACTTGCCGGTTTCCTCATGATGTTTTCTTTCACCGTTTTGAGAAACGGCATTACAAGCTTATTATATACTGCCGTACATTGTTTAAAATACGGTTAAACCCATAAAGTAGTTTCAGAGATATCGGACAAAAACCTGCGAAATGATGTCTCTTCCAAACGAATAAAGATATAAAAATCTTTCTAAGAGACAAATGTCACTGGTTTATCAACGATTTTTTTTTGGGGTATGAAAACTGAAAATATCTTTCAGTCTTACAATAAAACAGATATTTGTAATTAAGCTTAGCATTTCTTCCCAGTTTAGTAATTAAATACTGCATAATAATAGGGCTAACCCTACTCTAACGGTATTATAACGTAGTAATTGCTTTAGAATTGTACTACTAAAAATTTTATTTAAAGTTATCAAAAAATACGTCATTACAATACGGCTAAGCTGCATAACTATGATATAATCAAGTAATGACTGTAAAATTAAGGTTTAGCCCCTTGGTTTATAAACAAGTTAAGGCACTTAGTGATCATTATAATCAAGTAATTGTGTAATAATATATTAAGCGGCGTCAAGTTAAACGGTATTGCTTACTTAAAACAAGGCTACTCATACTTCGCTCGCGGTTAGCCGTTTTATAGATAAGCAATGACTTACAATTATTCGAGAAAAAAAAAGAAAACAAGCAAGCAAATTAAACAAATTATTTATTAATCATTTATTTCAAACAATTTTAAATGGTTATCAATAACATAAATAATTATTTTTGACATTTGGGCTTAGTCATATTCATAATTAAATCACAATATTATCTTAATATCAAAACATTCTCTAACTTAAAACCCTGGAGTGAAAAGTGTCTTAAGATAATAAAAAAAATATAACCATCTATCTCACTAGCTGCAGTTGTCATAAAACAACCTGCTATAACAATTTTCTTCAGTCTTAAGACTATTATATAGCTTTCTAAATTTTACAATATAATCAGTCTTTAACTAAAAAATTATCACAATCATGTAATCAACTGAGTCCTCTATAAGTATAGAATTAAATCTAATAGGGGTCCCTATTAGGTTTAATATGTAATATAATTAATAATTAGTAATAAATATATAATTATTAATAATAAAGTTAAATGTTAATATAACTACTTAAATGTATATATTACTTAGTGCCATAAGACTAAATAATTATATTATATATTAAATTATTTAGTCTTATGGCACTAAGTAATATATACATTTAAGTAGTTATATTAAAATAAAAAAAGAATTGTAGGTACTTGGGTATTTAAAATGGCTTTCTTAGGTTTAGGTAGTCCTCCTTGAATTTTTGGTCGTTTCTGTGTTATTGTTTGTAGGCAATCCATTCCAAAATACCATTTTATGTTTTGGAATGATAGGCGACAATTTAGTTATTAAGTTAGATTTACGTTCCTCATCAATGCCTTTCGGCTGTGTCCGGAAGCTTATGTTGGTACGTGGATTTCTTAAGTACTTGTCATTTAAAAATTTAAAACTTGAGTATTCATCACTAAAATCATTTTTATACAACATGTCATAACTTGACCTCTTAAACGAGACTTGTGTTATATTTTTCAGATAGACTCTAGGGCATGCTTGCTGAATTCGCCGCTCAGAGACATTATTGGGTAAATTGAGAAATTCATTTGCTTGTAGCGCTTTGACAGTTACTCTGCCATTGTTTGCAGAGGCTACAGCTTCCTCAAAATCTGAAAAGTCATATATTTTACCCTTCTTTTTCATTGCAAGTTCCACTTGATGGTGGAACTGGTCGCAGCTCATGAAGGTGTGGCCGGGTTCGAAGTAGTGTAAAGTTATTGTTTCTGTACTTATAACGTCACTGTTTACTAGGTCGACTAACATGGAATAAAACAGCCAATTCTTGTTCTGTGATGTACAATTATCTAACCAGATATTAACATTCTGAACGTCTCGATGACGAAGGAAAAAACTGTAGTACGCGCTCATAATATCCTCTTGTTTTCTACCGGCTATTCCGTCGTGCCAAATTGCAGCAAGAGGTTTCGATTCCTTTGATATTTTTCCAACCGGTGCAAAGGATTGGTTAAAGAGCGTCAAACGGGGACAAAATATAACCGCTTTGAACATCTCCATTCTAGGCAGCATGATAACTTTTTCTAGATCGCCGCTAAAATAAATACTATTTTCGTTTTGCTAAATAAATAAATACTATCTTATAGCTTTGTGAGCATCATAAAGGGCTCTAGCTTTTTTGTATCGATCATGATGCTTAGCCCAAGCCAAGCAAGTGTCACAATCAGGAAAACATTGCTTACGAACATCATGGCTTGTTTCTTTAGTGTGATGTTTGTATGATTCGCACTGTTCGCACTCCTCATTCCCGAGCCGAGTGAAAGATATATTCATTGATTTTAAGTGAGATCGATATAAGTCATAACTGAGTTTTGACTCGGGATTTTTTGAACAAAAGTCTTTATACATAAAATTTATATTAATGTCATTGGGCAAATAACGCCGATTTGGTGCGTGCTCTCTACGGTAATGAGGAGCGCTGGGATTGAATGATTCAACATGTTGGTTGAGTAAATCACGATTAAACGCCGGTTTCTTGGTATGTTTACCACGTTTATCTGTATCTTTTTCAGTATCGAGACAGGTGGTAAGTATAAGATCATTGTTTCTATTGAAACCTAAAGTTGTTAAAAAAAAAATTTTACATACTTGTCTTACGGTTCCGTCATTTTTCTGCAGCGTAAAAGTTCTTTTGGGGTTTCTTTTAGGGTCAGATGTGTACTTACGCTTGGGAATGGCTACAATATAGTTTGACCTTATAAACATTCTCATTTCCCCGCGTTGCAGACTCCAATATGTTTTATTTATATTCTCACGTTCAGATTCATCAAATACAGAACTACATTTTTTTATACATTTCTCGTCACATCCAGGTTTTACAGTATATTTCAAAAGTTTTTGTTTTTTTCTTTGGATTTCTCGCTGTTTCACACTGCTATTGTACTTTTTTCGTTTCCGCACTGTTGAACCTTCTTCACCTTCATTATCACTGGTGGCTGGGTTGTCAAATGGTGGCATTGATATAATAACAGCAGCATCAGTCGACGCTCGTCTCTTTTTGAAAACAGGATCGTGAACAGCAGCTCTTTCGCCATTGTTAAATGAGTGACGTCGAGATATAACTTTATTGGGAAAGGAAGGCACACATTTTTCTTTCTCTGCTTTAGAGCTTCTCTTACCTTTTCTTTGAGATATGCATTTTATTTGGGACTTATGAGCAAGTGTTTTTTTAATATTCCTGTCCGTATCACTCTCTTCACTTGAATCGACGTAATTAGATGTAACCTCGTAGTCCTTGTCCTTAACCGAATCATCCGAATCAAAGTCACAGAAGATTGGAGACAGAGAATGTAAAGACGGCGGTATAGTTTCATCGCAGTACAGGAAACTGGAATCCGAAACTTTTGATGTACCAGGTTGAGGATTTGCATATAAATCGATGCCATTATTAGCTGAAGGACTAGAAGGATCACTTTCATTTAATGAATTTGGCATGCTTGTTAAGCCAATGATTTGTTCTTGAATACGTAATTTGGGTGGTTCGACAGGTACGACCTCTCTATTCACAATGCTCATCATGTTCTGAATTCTTTGTGGAACCCCGGAGCGTCTACAATAATGACAGACACAATTAGTTAAATACCTAATTTAAAAAAAAAATTAATTTAAAAAAAACTTATAGGTAGGTACTTTATTATTCTATATCCTCGTCGTCAACGCAATAATGCGTAAGAATAGGAAAGAAGGTAAAAAGCAAAAAAGCGCGCGAAAGCCCATGTCCGATAGGTATTCGTTTCAAACATACCGCCCCAACGCGCTGCACCTACTCATCGTTGACCCTGACTCGAGATGCGTGTGATTTCATAGCGGCTTCAGAACGATAAGAAAAAGGATTATTTCGTTCCAATCAAATATTTATAAGCTAAAGGTTATATACCTGTCACCTACCACTACGTAATTGAATGAATGTAATACTTATTTTAAGAAAATATTATAAATATCGATTATCTACATACTAATTACATAGGTTATTAAATTCACTGATGCATCTATTCTATTTAGTGAAATTATAAAAACCTTACCTTGAGTACGTATGACGCGACATGGTAAAACATTTATGGCGCGCCGCCGCTCCGCTCCACACACACACGAGCGCTCCCCGTCGTCGCTGGTAGCGAAATGGCCGAGGAAACCGGGAACGCGGGGGACCGCGGTTCAAAAATGTTTCTGGGTTTAACTAGATTTTAATCTAGCATATCTGTATAGTCGTATTTTAGTAAAGAATTTTACACTTTAATCCATCGATAAACTTTATTGAAAAAAGGCTAAATGCCTATAACTATAATGTAATGTATTATTCTATAGTAACTTTATTATAACATAGTTTTTGTTCTCAGACACACCTGTAAGTACTTGATTATAACACGGTTATGGTCGTATAGCTTAATTTAAGTGCAGCATTGTGTGATAACTGTATTATAATAAATTAATATCGCTTGGAACGATCCGTGATAATAACGTTACCATCCTTTTGCCGTGTTATAACATAAATTTGAGGAATAGCTGTTAAATAATAAAGTAAACTGTAAAAAATATGTTACTTAACGGTTCACACCCGCTCTATATCTCGGAAAGTAAAAGTCGTACAGTAATGGGACCCAGCACAAAAGATAGAGAATTTTTCAAAACGTAATGTGTGATTCAAAACTAAAAAATGGCAGTTTGAGGCTTAACCGTGTTTTAAGTAACGTACGGCAGTATAAACGTACTCACTCGGTAGTTAGGAGAGGTAATCTTGATGATGCAATATTATGTTGAAAAAGATTTAAATTTGACCCTGTATAATTAATTAGAAAGAAAATATGAAGCGTTATTGTTATGAAAAGTTTCAAAAAATTAATAATTATGAAAATGCTGTTGAAATAACCAAAAATAACCTTTAATTGTTACTCCATATGATGCAGTTTAAAGTCGCCAGTTTTGTCCATAAGTTGTTAGGCATAATGAATGGTCAAAGATACTATGAAATGCATACAAAAAAAAAATTGTGATGACATAACGTAACCATTGACATAGATTAAAATAATATCGCTGGTGCCTTTAAAACTCGTCTGTTTCGTAAAAAAAATCTTGATTTTGTGTAAACTTGTACATTTTCTGGGATTTGATATTTCATGCTTAGAACCTAGGTATTATTTTTAGGTCCTAGGAAGGTCTTACCTTTCGGCTCTTAAGACAAGATTCACAGACACCACTTTATGTTCAACTTTATGTTGTCAAGTATAGTTACCGTTTCATGCGAGTTTGAACTTTATTTTTAAGGGGAAATTAGTCATATTCGTATAAGTGAATGTCAGTAAGCGTTTCAACCGAATGTGCACTTTAATTGTATATTTATTATGTTCACATTCGTACGTAGATGCTTACTGTAGCGTTCCACACGAATGTGAACCTAATTCTTAAGCCCATAATGTTCATAGTAGTATGGGCGAATATGACGGATAATGGATTTTCTTTTCGCGAGTCTCGCCCTCAGTTTTTTTGTATCCCAGTGTATACTGCCCCTAGAAAGGCCTTGATATTTATTTATATGTTTAGAATAACTTATTTTCTCTCTACATAAGCCACTGTTAACGTATTCTAAAAGCATTTACTTTTAATTCTTTGCAGCTACTCTCACTCGCCAGTGAAATTTGAATATTGCTGTTCTTAAAAAAAAATACTTTTGTCTATGAGGCGTAGCTTTTTGTACGTTAGTGTGTCAATGTTCTAGTGATAGATCTAGTTAGTTGAATTTAATCATTTTCAATAAGATGGAATCTTCACCAAATCTACCATTAATGTTTTTTTGGCTGAACTCATTTATGACCAAGTTATGGTTTGGATCTTTTTCGCTTAATTAACTACGTCCAATTTACGTAGAATAATATTCTTTCAATAAAATGTGAATTCTCTTCCATTTTGTTTTCATATACATTAAATGTTGAATATATTCTTCAGTACTAATTGAAAATGATTGATTGTTAAGAGCAATAATTAAGTAAGTAATAATAATTAATTGTATTAATGAACGTAAGACTGGAGCTGGGTATTGTCGGAATGTTAATTAATGTATTTTATAATATAAGTTACTATTTAATATTACTATTGAGTACATACATAAAATTGTGTAAAAGAAAAATAATTAAAAACTATGCAAAAAAAAAAAATTTTTCATTGTTTTTTGAGGGTACCAACTATAGATTCTTTCGTAGTTGACTTATTTTCATGTTTTGATAAACTAACGCCGATGCGTACTGCCTTGTATTGTATACATATGTAACGCTAAGTTGTAAACAATATATTAAAGTAGAAAAAACGATTACTGTTCGTAGTCTAAAATATATTTATCAAAAAATTACTGTAAAAATTATTGCACTAACTAATGTTATTATATATTGAATACTCTAACCCCCTTATAAAAGAAAACACGGAGTAAACTACCCAGATAAACCATACATTTTTCGCATACGTTGGAATATAAACTTTCAGCGATGAGCTGAACGTGGATAATCCAACAGTATGTTTCTATTTAGACATTTCATTAAAGTCTCGCCCAGTGTTGGTGAAAACGGACAATCTTTAGGCATAACTTAACTCTGCGTTTGTTTAATAAGGGGTAAATGTTTACACTGCTGTGTTTATTAAAATTGTTTAATAATTTAGGAAGACTATAATTTAGTTTCGAACGCTTAGTTTGTGTAAAAAAAAAGATTGTGTGATTTGATCACATTCCTATTGTAATATATTAGTTAAGGTAAACAATAAATGAATGATACTGTAATATTGTGTTACTTATATAATCAACCTGAAATTCTGTTCCTATAGTAATCCACCACGCGGGCCCAGTGCGGGGATGCCACATTTTCTGCACTGTATTTTTGTGATTAAATAATATCCAAAAACTAGCGTGGACTCAAACCCACCCAAGACATATTGTGCGCTTACATCATTGCTAAGGGTCAGTTCACAGTGCAAAAATGCCAGAGTAATTTACTTGCCACTGAAAATAGTACTGTATTACCATAGTTAAGGCTATGGTTATATAGCCTAAAGTAGATAATTGTATTGTAATTATTAATATCGACACAGTCGGCTCGCGCATGTTCACGACTCGGTTCCTCGCGGTTTATTTTGCGGCGGCCAGAAAATGCTTCAGTCTGCGCTAAGATTTTTCCGTTCTATCTGAACTACGATCGCTATAGTTCTTTCGGTTTTCATTTACATTAAAATTCAAATCATTTCAAGAAAAATAAAAATCTAACCATTGGTTAAACCATAACTTATATTTAATTATAAATTAATCGTCACCAGTTAAAAATAAAACATTTCTATACATTTATATTTCGATCACATACATAATACTTCAGTTAATACTAATAATAAACTAAATGTGCTTTTAGCATAATAACATTTACTAATTATACAATTAAAAGGCTAACAACAAATAAAGATACGGCTCTTGCACCTCACTCACATAAAGTATGTGTAAGAGAGATATAAATTAATTTTGTAAACAAAAGGCATCTAATATCAAGGCATCACTGGATTTAAAAATATTTACAAATTCAGATCTTTTAAAGTTTATTATTTTTATAAAACCACAATAAAAGTACTTTTTGAACACAATTTAAAAAAATATTTCAAATATAAACAGTTACTGCACAAATACATAAATTAATTGCACGCATTTACAAATGCACTTATAAGGTTGCAGATAATGTTATGCTAAGCGAAGGCCGTGATCGATTTTCTATGATTTCTGAATCTAGAATTTTCTGTGTAATCTAGTTTCATTCGAATTGCGTAGGAGTGTACAGTTAGGGAAATTAAGTCAAATTGACACGCAACATCACTGTGTTATCGCCATTATCATTTATCATTTATTTATCATCTCGGCGACAAATAAATGTCAAAAATTTGTCAAAAATATACAGAAACTCCTGGTATTTTTGACAGATTGTGATCAAACTGTGAACGTTTTTAAAATTACGAGAATTGCCACTCTTTTATGTTTTGGTACACAGACAATCTTATTTGGCAATTTTCAAAAATCACCCTTTGCTTTACTTGAACCTCCGCCTACGCCTTGAGTGAATACAAATGTGATGTTATATATTAAGACAGACAGAATCTATATGTTATGATAAATAGTGATTAGTGAACTATGCATAACTATGTATGTTACTTTTGACCTCATTAGAAGATTTTTACATTCAGAATACCGACAATATCTTCTGTAAATCTAATAATAATATTAAGTATTGGTTTTGTACAACAATATTGAGTTTCTAACCTTTTAAATTACATATGAAACGTGTTAGTTGAAATAAATAACGAATTATACAAAAATCATCGAGATAAAACCAGATTTGATTACTTTAATGATTAGGAGGATCACTGTACAGTAATCATAAAAGGTATTGCATAAAATATTTATCAAGAATCGACGAATTCAATCTGATACAAATAGGACCTAATCTCAAATAACAGAAAAAGTTAACATACACATGAACTGAAATCCTTTTTTTAGTCGGGTTCGAAGTATCATCATCAGTCAGTTTGAATTCAGAATAAGTATACTTTCGGATAATCTGAATTTCATAAAACTATGATTGATGTATTTAATTATTTATTACATTTTATGTATTAAGGTCTTATTATTGTCTTTGCTTCCTCTCTAGTAAAATGAGGTATTCATTCAGATTAAAATAAAAATAAAATATAGTACATAATTTTACTCCTATACATTACAAAAGGACACTTCGCCTAACTCGAATTTCATACTCCAAATTTAATATATATTTTAGTATATTCAAAAATGCATCTACGTAGGGATTAAGGCGGCCAACCCTACTATATTTTCATTTCGATACAAAATGGGGAAATGCTCGCAATAGGGTAATAAAATGTGATTTTAAGTGTATTAATATTAGTTATGCCAAATAAAAAAAAACCTGTTATTAAAAGTCAGTATAAGAAATATGTCATTTTCTTGGCGCATACATTTTTTAACTTTTAAAGTCGGCAACGACATGCATAATATCAACTTTAAATTATTTTATGACAAAACAAGCATAAATACAAAAAATATTCAAGATTTTTATTACATAATTAAATGAAAATATGTGATGTGGTGAAAGCGGGTTTACTAAACCCAATTCTCCGGGGACAGACGTGATGTTTTATTAAATAATAAAATAAAAATCTTGAAGTTTCACTAATATATAACCTAAGACTTATTTAGTATTGGTCATTTTCCAGTACAATAGTATTATATTACATAAAAAAACATATAAAGCTATACGATTATCAAATATCACATTTGTAAACGAGATAATATTATTATACAAGTTATCCGACACAAATACAGGTTTTTTTTTAACCAGAGCGCAAATTTTTTTTGGTCGTTCAGTATTAGTAATAGAACACATTTCAACAATTTTTTCAATACTTTTTTTAAAATTTTTATCCGACCTTAAATCAGTAAACTGTGGACACCCTACATATTTCGATATCGACAATAGGAATAGGTCAGTAACCGCGCGCCGGCGTAGGAATGTACTTCGAACTTCTTAGAATTATGACCGATCGAACAGCTGGTAGGCACTTGTAGCTACGCTCGGTCGTTCACCTTCGCCGCCGCGCGCAAGTTACCATAAAAACCAGTTTCAAAATAAACATCTTTCGTTAACGATAACTTAATTTTTTTGTACTAAGATACATCACAATAAAAATTGCATGGTTATAGTAACTCGTTTAACCCATTTGAATACTGTAATTACAGACACAATTAAAAACCATTGTGTCTATACCAAATGTGGTATCTCAGGGACTTAGGTTAAGTTTAATTTGTTAAAATTTACGCACTGGTTAAAAACTTATCCTGTATACAGGGAAACTACGTTCCAACTGTGAACCAATGACATAATAATTGACCTGCAGTTCATTTGGCAACACTGGCCTTACTTCTGTAAACCCACGTCCCCACGGACGTAAAAAAATTGCGGCGAAATTTTTTCGAGCACTACTTAGCACCGAGTATTGAAAATAGAACACTGTTTTTTTTTCGTCGCGCAGACACTCACTCGCGCTGCTTTCTGTCGGTTCAACACCGAAGGTTGAAATTCCCGCTACGATTTTATAACGCCCTATGAACGTCGACCTCATTTCGTTGCCAGTATTTTTCCACTCTACGTCTAGATGTAGAGTTGGAAGGCCTCCCACAAGGTGGACTGATGACCTTGTGAAGGCCGCACGAATCCGCTGGACGCGGGAACCACAAAACCGGTCGAAGTGGCGGAGCTCGGGGGAGACCTATGTCCAGCAGTGGACGTCTTTCGGCTGAAATGATGATGATGATGTTTCCGCTGCTGAGCACACGGCTGCCTACATGATTTCTCAAACATGTATTTAATTTTCAACGGACGAAAGAAAACGGAGGAGGTTCTCAATTCGACGCGTATACATAACTTTTTACATAGTGGTCCGATTGTGACAATTCTTCTTCTATTGGAAAGGGTATACTCCCAAGGTGGTCCCATATAAATTTGGAAAACAAAATCGAACCCTAAGGGTCGGAAAACAGGGGATGATTTATTGTTCACTCACTGATTGTAATGTATAACCACGCATAACTTTATACAGAGTAGTCCGATTTTGATAATTCTTCTTTTGTTGGATAAGGTATACCTTGCCAAGTATGATTAGTACATTAAAGTCACAAAAAAATATAAAATAAAAACTTTTAACAAAAAATTAAACCGCCGAAAAAACTGAAAAGCATAAAATAATAAACCTTAAAATTTTGAGTCGGCGCTTTGAGTGATCTTTGTTCATTGATTTTCAGCGTCGACTCAAAATTTTAAGGTTTATTATTTTATGCTTTTCAGTTTTTTCGGCGGTTTAATTTTTTTTTTAAACTTTTTTAGTATATTGCTTCAAGAGAAAA
Source organism: Aporophyla lueneburgensis (assembly GCA_932294355.1). Taxonomy (NCBI): domain Eukaryota; kingdom Metazoa; phylum Arthropoda; class Insecta; order Lepidoptera; family Noctuidae; genus Aporophyla; species Aporophyla lueneburgensis. The sequence goes on along the minus strand of OW028758.1, from coordinate 5,652,257 downwards.
GATTTATGATTTTGCCATTGGCTTGCAGTTTGAATTTAGTCTTTGAAAGCTATAAAGCCTAGGAGCTATTTTAATTATCACAAGTGAAACTAAGAGGTCTTTAGTCGAAGACAAGCACACATTTTTTTAAACAGTTCAACTGAGCAGTGCGATTCTAAATCTAAAACAAATACTATAATAACAAAATAATTACATAATCACATCTATAAAATAAAGATCTTTTTTTTAAATATACATTTCGAAACGTCCATCTTATTTTTCTAAAAACAGATTTCAAATACGAACAATATTTCATTCCAATTTTATAAAAAAAAGTTATTAACACCTTAGTTCTAAATTCAATATTCTAAATTTAAATTCCCTGTCAACTCTTATTAAAACTATGACTCGTATTATTATTTTGTAGAAAACTTGGAGTCTTACCCTCTTTCACAATTCTTAAGGCTTGCAACACTCTTGCTGTATCCAACTCTTTTTCCGATGCCTTTTCGTTATCAAGGCAAAGCTCTGTCATTCGAGAGTTGAACTGCTCTAGAACTTTGACCCTGTAGTCTATGGACGAGGCTACGGGATTGGCTGTCAACCATAGATTTTCTAAGCAAGGAAGTTTGCATATATGCTGGACTTCTTCGACATCGGTGATGACATTGCAGCTCAAATCGAGGCTTTCCAAAGAGTATAAACGCGAGAATCCTTGCAGACTCTCCACTCTGTTTTGTGATAAGTCTATTCTGACGATGTTGCCTATCTTTGCGTGCCAGTTTTCGCAGACTGCGAAGCTGTTCATGGACAAGTTTAGTACCCTTAGGTCGTGAAGGCAGGAGATGTCGCATAACTCTCTTAGTTTGTTGGATGATAAGCTTAGATGCTGAAGCCTCGGGACCAGTCTTATCGCCCAGTCCACGTTCTGTACGTTGTTGCTCGCAAAGTTTATTAGAGACAGCTTCTTCCATTTCTGTTGACAAAATTAATAAGTTTAATTAATCTTATTATGAATCAATAGACACGATCATGTTTAAGAGGACCAATAGAGTAGAAGTATATGTATACTGTTATGTTCTACTAGCTTTTGCCAGCGGCTTCACCCGCGTGGAGGTCATAAATATCCCGCGGGAACATACTTTTGGTGTATGATCAACATATGCGAGGATAAAAGCTCGAAAGCGCATTTTCATCCGACTTGCTTCAAATTTATCGTCACTGCTCAGCTCCTATGTGTCTTAGCGTTATTTTATATAGCCTATAACCTGCTCAGGAGTATGGACTACAATCGTACTAAGTGTGTTTAAAATCCCTTCAGTAGTTTTTGACCCATGCGTGCATATACAAACAGACAGACAGACAAAAAATTTACTGATTGCATTTTTGGCATCGGTATCGATCACCATTCATCCTCCAATATTAATTTTGAATGTATATTCAATGTACAGAATTGACCTCTCTACAGTTTTATTATAAGTATAGATAGATAGGTATCTACACCTTGGCTTACCCCTTTGTGGAATACGAGTGTGATGTTATGTGTAATGTTTTACTGGAGTGATCTCGTTGCCTAAAATAACATGATAATTAGTTATCTCTTAAAACTTGACACTAATATTAAACTAGATTTAGGCCAAATGTTACGTAAGTATCAACAAATAATATTCACACTCATTTCAAATGCATTCTGATATTCATATAATCAACACATTAGTGACGTTTTTGGTAAATTTTGCATTTAAATTTAGCTCAGCATTTTCATAATCAGCCTATACCGTTCCCCTTCCCACTGCTGGGACACAGGCCTCCTCTCGGTGAGAGGGAGTGGGCCATAATCCACCACGCAGGCCCAGTGCGTGGTGGTAGATGTCACACGCCTTCGATATTTTCGTTCTAGGACATGCCGGTTACCTCACGATGTTTTCCTTCACCGATTTGAGAGCAATGGTGATGAATTTACACAAAGTAAAACGCCTACCTAGGTCCGAAGCTGTTGTTTGATTCGTTTGGTCTAAACCCATCTATTCGTACTAGGGCCTCTGATGTTTTTTTTTTACAATCAATCCGTTCCTAAACATAAGCCGTGCTGCTATCAGTCCACACTAGACATGTGATGTGCGACCTATTTGGTGCAGATAATTATAATAATTATTACGTAGTTACTGATAAACCTATTGACTCATTGTCCACGTGCGCCGAGGTCGCCCCACTATCGTAATGTTCTCGATTTGTTACATTTGTACTGGAATTTACATTCTAGTAGGTAGCAATCAGAATACAACAGTTTTAAACTCCACTTTTTAGGGGTTGAAACCACCCCTAATAACCCCTAAGTAGGCTAACCCACGTAACTCTGGGTAGAGTGAGTTTATTCGACTGCTTTTCAATCAGAACGTTACGACACACACGCAGATAGGCTAACCTACCTTAACCCTAATATAAATTATCCCCACAAACCGTTACAACCCTTATAAACCTAGGGGTGGTTTCTACCCCTAAAAAGTGGATTCCGGAAAAATAAAAAAACACGGGTTCAATATTTTTTTAGTGTTATATCGATGTGCAAAGTTTCATTCTGATCGGTGGGTGACAGTTGGGTAGGGTTAACTTACGTGTGAGAAGAGCTGGCAGCCTTTCGTTTTTACAACTAAACTGCTTATTTTTCCTTAACTTATACAATCAGTCTAATATAATTGCATAGTTAACGTGTGAAATGATGTCATAACGTATTACTCATCTATACTAATATTATAAAGCTGAAGAGTTTGTTTGTTTGTTTGTTTGATTGAACGCGCTAATCTCAGGAACTACTGGTCCGAATTGAAAAATTCTTTTTGTGTTGGGTAGCCTATTTATCGTGGGAGGCTATAGGCTATATAACATCACGCTACAACTAAGAGGAGCGGAGCAGTAATGAAAAATGTTGCAAAAACGGGGAAAATTTATTCCTTTTGAGAGTTTCCGTTGCGTGCGCTGCGTAAACGGTTAAAGTAACGCAAAAATCATGTATGACGGAATTGTTCCTTTTAAAAAGTTCTAAAAAAAAGTCCGCGAGAGCATATGTCTATCTTTTAAGGTTGACTCACTATAACTCAAAAGGAGCGAGCAGCAACGAAAAATGGACGAAAACTAGCAGGCAAATCGATGCGACGGGAAGGGTCAGGGGAGCAAAAATTTGACGCAGACGAAGTCGCGGGCAGAAGCTATCTATATAATATATAAAAATGAATCCCTATTTCCCTTGGTCACGCCATCACGCGTGAACGGCTGGACCGATTTCACTTTTTTCTTTTTTGTTGTATTTGTTATTGTCAGGAGAAGGTTCTTATGAAAAAAAAATACAACAAAAAAAAAAGTACCAATTCGAATTAAATAGTTATCGTTAACACAGGACAACGTCTGTCGGGTCAGCTAGTTAAATTATAAAATCAACAGTAAATTACTTCAGGGGCTCATGACTAAGTAATAATAGGCGTTCTTAGATATGCTTGCCGAGGTCGATCCGAGATAGGGTGACCATTTATACATCCCGGCTTTCGGGCCTCGGAAAGCACATTGAACAGAAGCCTGAAAGTCTGACAACTAGTCTTGGCAAGGGGTATCGTATTACCCAGTAACTTGATCGTGGAGGTCTTGAAATACTGGTATACAGCTGCACCCGGTTAGGGCTTGTACATAAAACTGCGATGCGACGCGATGCGAATTCGCAACGCAAAAAGTAGCGACACGAATTGCTGCGATGCGATTTCGTGTGGCAAGGCGTCTCCCTAGGTGACCATTCCTTCGACGACCGTCAACCGTACTGGACGTATTTTGAAAACTAGGTCGTGACATGGATCGTAAAAAAAAGTATGCACTTTTGTTATTGCTTGGGAGATACAGGCAAAAGAAACAAAGAAGATTTGGGGTTCATCTATTTAATACTATTATGAACGCCGACCGAAGGGAACTACACTTGAGAGCAATAAAATCGCACACCCCTTGTAATTTGGTTTATTACTGATTGTTTTCTAAAATCGAAAGATATTGAGTAAAAATCATTAGACAAAATTAAAGCATACAAGCTTAGCTTTACAAAAACATAAAATTAAAATCATTGACCTTCACGTAACTTACAAAAACCGACCGTACACCGAATTCCCCAAATTCACGCGTTTGCGTTGTCACTACTTGCACCCTTAGCCGCAGGTATAAAAAGGTCAGTTTATTGGAATTTTTATTCAGTTGCATACCGAAGGTCAACGTGATAACATCTCTACTGGAAGCATACGGATTTACTGGAAAAATATGGATACCACGCCCGCAGAAGCCGCTCAAGTTATTGCCTTGCTCGAAGCAGGCCATAACCAAAGTGAAGTTGCTCGACGGCTAAATTTGAGCCGCTACTCTGTTCGTCGTGTATACCAGAGGTTCCAAGAGACCGGTGGCTACATTCGGCGACCAGGATCTGGCCGGCGACGCACAACATCAGAGCGTGATGACCGCTTTCTTGTGACAAGGTCTTTGAGAAATCGGCAACTGAACGCGGTTCAACTGGGACAACAGCTTCGAGAAGTTCGCAATGTCAGTATAAGTCGGTGGACAGTTCGAAGAAGACTAGGTGAAGCAGGAATGACTTCACATCGCCCAGCAAATGGTCCCAAATTGACCACAGCTCACCGACAAGCCCGGCTACAATTTGCTAGGGAACATTTAAATTGGACGTATGACCAATGGCGGGCTGTTATGTTCTCTGATGAGTGCAGAATGACTTTACATGGTCATGATGGACGCTCTAGGGTCTACAGAAGGTCATCAGAGCGATTTTCACAATGCTGCATAAGCGAACGTGTGGCTTTTGGAGGTGGATCGTGTATGTTTTGGGGTAGCATAATGTTGGACACTAAAACTGACATTGTATTCATCACTACGGCGAATACCGGCCCGAGATCGAGAAGTTTGACGGCTGCACGATACGTCGAAGAAGTGCTCGAAGAACATGTGAGGCCGCTTGCGTGGCTTATGGGAGAAGATTTTCTCTTAATGCACGACAACGCCAGACCGCATGTCGCTAGAACAGTTTGCGACTACATGGAAGATGTTGGAATCACCGCGATGGAGTGGCCAGCTCGTAGTCCTGATCTCAATCCGATTGAGCATGTCTGGGATGAGCTAAAAAGAAGAGTTCGAGCAAGAAGCCCTGCTCCTACGCGCCTCCAAGAGCTTCAACTTGCCATTGAAGAGGAGTGGAACGCCATACCACAAGATTTCATGGTGAAATTAATACGGTCCATGAAAAACCGATTAAGAGCTGTAATCAAGGCTAGGGGAGGGAATACACCTTATTAAAAAACAATTTGATCAAGCATTTTGAGTTTTATTTTTATTCTTTGTTAAGCTAAATTGGGTAATTTTATCCGTATGTTGGGTTTTGTGCCCTAAAACTCCCTATGGGTACTTTTTTTACACTGTATTTGATATCATTAGAAAGGTACTGAAGTAAACATTCAAATAGTGTAAGTTTTATTTTAATATGTATTCACATTTATGAAAAAAACTGCTTTAACAACAAAAAGTCAACGTGTGCGATTTTATTGCTCTCAAGTGTATTTTCATCGAAAATATGAAGCTTTGAAAACCGACGAAAATAATGACTATTATATATTACTCTGTCATTTTTTTACATTAAATATACGTCTTGCCCACACGTTGTCTCAAAGCCGACTGAAGTGTTGTCAACAAGTGTGACGTAACATCGCAGGAATGCGCGATGCGAATCAATTCGCAATTTCTTGCGACGCGACGTGCGAGCTCGCAGGCTTTTGCACTGCGTCGTCGCATCGCAGTTTTATGTACAAGCCCTTAGACTGGGAGCCGACAAATCTTTGCTGGGAAAAAACTAGATATGATGAAATGTAAATTACTGCCGTTTTGAAGTTAGATATACATGGCGGCTTATCTTAATGAAGCCTACAATGTGCACAAGACCTAGACATGAAATGTGCTACATTATAATAAGCTTAGACGATTATAGGGCAAGACGATGTGAAGTATAAGTAAATGCAAAAATCGAATTAAACAAATGCAGTGTTTGTGTTCCCCTCCACTTGTAACCCGTCAGCCTTCATCATCATCATCATCTCAGCCCGCAATCACCCACTGCTGGGTATACGCCGCCTAAGCCTTTTTTCGCCATACATCTCGGTTCCGTGCGTCTCTCATCCATCCGGCTTAGCATGACCAATTCTATGTCTATTCTAACAAGAACAAAAAAGTTCCTTATGTATAAAAAAAATAGTCATCATACTTGACATCGTACTCTTGTCGACTGAAGAATAGAAACATCTCTTCTTTTCAGTTTTACACAATTTTTCTACGATACAATCTATCATTTTGTCTTCTCTTCCGTCGACAAATTCCGTTTCTATGGCGGTAATGCTACGCGTGCAGGCGTTTCCCGCGACCTTGACGATATCGTCAACCCAACGCGCTTTTGGACGGCCTTGGTTTCTTTGGCCTAATCTTGTTCACCATTCGGTCATTGCATTACTCCATCGACCATCTCCTCGTATTACTAAACGTCCTATCCAACTCCACTTGAGACTAGTGTTGCAAAGGACTCGAGTCCTCGAGTCGTAATTTAAAAGACTCGAGTCAATTATGCAGGACTCAGTGTGCTCAAAAGGCTCGGAGTCTAGAGTCAAGCCGAGCCCGAGTCATTTACAAGCCACTCGAGTCTTAAAAAGGACTCGAGTCTTAGAAAAGGACTCGAGTCTTAAAATGAATTCGAGTCTATGAATAACTCGTCAGATTATTTTCACTCATATTTATACCATAACCACTCATTAGAACTTATCATTCTTCTATTCGAGTTTTCGAATGATGTGCGAGTCTCATTTTCATGTTCCAAGTTTTTCTTTAAGACTCGAGTTAATTTTATGACTCGAGTCCTTTTTAAGACTCGAGTCCTCTTTAAGACTCGAGTCCTTTTTAAGACTTAAGTGCTTGACTGTAGACTTCGAGCCTATTGAGCACACTGAGTCTTGCATAATTGACTCGAGTCTTTTAAAATACGACTCGAGGACTCGAGTCCTTTGCAAAACTACTTGAGACGCATTGCCCTTCGCGTATTGTCAGCCTTTTTTTTGTCTGTGGGAAATCATCTTATGCCGTCTCCCGCTCTGGGCGAAACGGGAGGGCGTGTTAGACTTTTACTGACTAAAACCCACCCGTGTTCCTTCAGTTGCCTCTACGCTAGGGCCACGGTATCTTTTTCAAACAAATCTCGCGACCGCAGTCCGATTGCCAGCATTTAAAGTAAGATTAAACAGGCATCTTCTGCACGCGCTGGTTCTATCGTAGACCTCATCTATCGCTTTCCATCAGGCGAGGTCGAGGTCAAAAGAGGGTCGCGAACAAACGAGATCAAGAGAGGAAGGGAGGTTTGGCGATAAAAAGGGACAATAGACCGCACTTCCGTTGTAACAAAACCAATGTAACCTGGCCACTTATTCTATAGAATTTTCCGTACCTACTATGCTGGAAATGTTCAAGGTCTAGCGCAAGGATGTACCACAGACACGGTGACGTGCTTGCGGCTGACATATGTCTGGGTTTTGCAACAACAAAACTTGGGGAAGATTCTTATTGTGATATTATAGCTTGTAAGTGTGCAGTGTTGGTTGAACTGCATTGCTATTCATAATCGTTCGATACCCTTTCGGAGCGAATCTAACATCAATCAATGTTATCGTAGGACTCCTATAAACGCGGTTCAGAAATCCAAAAACCGAAAATTATGTCAGTGTTAATCAAATAGGCGACGGCCATTCTTCCGACATTTCGTGTGGTGCCGGAGCCGGACGTAAATAATAGCACCATCGCATTTCTGCCTGTGGGTGTCATAACTCATAAGAGGCGGCTAAGGGACTTACTGGAAAATTCCCTTATCTATACTAATATTATAAAGCTGAAGAGTTTGTTTGATTGAACGCGCTAATCTCAGGAACTACTGGTCTGAATTGAAAAATTATTTTTGTGCTGGGTAGCCTATTTATCGAGGAAGGCTATATTATTATAACATCACGCTACAATCAAGAGGAGCTGAGCAGTAATGAAAAATGTTGCAAAAACGGGGAAAATCACACGGGTAGGCGATTCGACGCGACGGGAAGGGTCGGGGGAACACGAAATTTAACGCGGACTAAGTCGCGGGCAAAACCTAGTTATTTATAATTCAATTTGACTATCGTAGTTTTATTAGTATTTCAATCACTGTTCCTCTCAACCAAAGCACCTGCCGTTTAATCTCTTCACCATCCTTGGTTGACTGGTAGAGAATGCCTAAGGCATTACGTCCGCCTTTGTACCTTTTTTGTGTGCGAGAAGTTTAAATAAATAAATAAAATAGGCAGCAGCGTTCTCTATGCATTTTACCACCATACTGTGATTGCCAACCCATCTGCCAAGCGTGGCGATAATGGTAAACCCTCCAAATTGGGGGAGGCAGGATGGAGGATGTCTAGCAGTGTCTTTTGGCTGAAATGATGATTCTTCCGATAGCCGTTTGTTGTCGGGGACAAGGCAGATCAGGTTATCGAGAAGTGTCATTTTCTATACAATAGCCTTTTGAACGCACAAGCATTCATACAAGCATAGCTATGCTGATTATAAAATCGATACCGGATTGAAGTTGTCTTCGATGCAAGTATCTGAAGTATCCTATGGTTGTTGTGCATACAACGCGATATACAACATGACATTGGAAAACGTACCTACTGACGACCTACAAACGTATTGATTTTGAATGAATCTTGCTTGCCGGTGAAAGATAACAAGTACTTTGTTTTTATTACAATTCGTTAGAACCGCTTATCGATACTAATCTATACCGATAACAAAGCTGAAGAGTTTGTTTATTTGTATGAACGCGGTAATCCCTGGAACTGCTACTGCCGGATTAAAAAAATATATTTTTGCTTCGGACGCTTCGGAGCCGAGCATAAAGAAAAAAGTAATAAAGAACTGTAAGCTGAAAGGAAATAATAGCTAGAGCAGGCGATGTGATGCGTAGGGATGGGTCGAAGGTACAAGAAATTTCAAGCGGGCGAAATCGTGGGCAGAATAAAAACTTTTTTTCAAAGTGAAAAATTACTTTAATTTCGGCAGTCGGTGTCTTAGGATTTGTATTTAAGGTTTTTGCCACCGACTTCCGAAATTAAAGTTATTTTTCACTTTGTAGTGTTTTTAAGGAAGTCGGTTGTTTCTTTTTTGAAAAAAAGTTTTTAACCGACTTCAAAAAGGAGGAGGTTATCAATTCGGATGTTTATATTTTTTTATTTTTTTTATGTATGTTCGGCCATAACTGCGTCATATATAAACGGATTTGCAAAATTCTTTTTTTGTTCGAAAGGGGTTTATTCCGAAATGGTCCCATATAAATTTCATGTAGATCTGATGATGAGTTCCGGAGACAGACACCGGAACTCTTTAAAAAATGACGGCAAATCAACCGCGATTTCTGCTATCGCATTAATATGCATTGTTTGTTTGGAATTAGTGCGGGGTAGATACCAAAACTAAAAATTTAAAAATAAAAACTTTTTTTCAAAGTGAAAAATAACTTTAATTTCGGCAGTCGGTGTCTTAGGATTTGTATTTAAGGTTTTTGCCACCGACTTCCGAAATTAAAGTTATTTTTCACTTTGTAGTGTATTTAAGGAAGTCGGTTGTTTCTTTTTTGAAAAAAAGTTTTTCTTTTAAATTTTTAGTTTTGGTATCTACCCCGCACTAATTCCAAACAAACAATGCATATTAATGCGATAGCAGAAATCGCGGTTGATTTGCCGTCATTTTTTAAAGAGTTCCGGTGTCTGTCTCCGGAACTCATCATCAGATCTACATGAAATTTATATGGGACCATTTCGGAATAAACCCCTTTCGAACAAAAAAGAATTTTGCAAATCCGTTTATATATGACGCAGTTATGGCCGAACATACATAAAAAAAATAAAAAAATATAAACATCCGAATTGATAACCTCCTCCTTTTTGAAGTCGGTTAAAAATAAACTCATAAATACGGTATTACGGAATATACTGTGGATCTTTGTGTCGACGCATTATGTACATCCCTGATAGGTATATTTCTAGCACTTATCTAATGCCTAGAACAATATGACGATAACTAAGACCACGTCGGCCGTGATCCACGACACGGACCCAGTGCGGGTAGGTTGTTATGTATAAAGTGTGTTGACTTATCAAAGTGAAGAACGCTCATTCAAGGCCATTTCTATTCAATTCAATTCAATTCAATTCAATCTTTATTGTGGATCATAGGTAGTTCTATGTTTATTTTGATCGCATTACCTTAACCGCCTATCTATTACTGCCATAGTATGGAATCTATACTAATATTATAAAGCTGAAGAGTTTGTTTGTTAGTTAGTTTGTTTCGTTGAACGCGGTAATCTCAGGAACTATTGGTCCGAAGTGAAAAAATCTTTTTGTTTGGGTAGCCTATTTATTGAGGAAGGCCATAGGCTACATAACATCACGCTACGATCAAAAGGAGCGGAGCAGCAAAGAAAAATGGACAAAAACTGGCAGGCAATTTGATGCGACGGGAAGGGTCAGGGGAGCCAGAATATGACGCGGACGAAGTCGCGGGCAGAAGCTAGTACTTAATAATCTGCCTAGTCTTTTCCCAACTATGTCAGTCTAACCGAATGCAGCTGAATATCTGTATTTTACATGCCCTTTGTTTAGACTGGTTGTCAGACTTTTGAGCTACCCATAGCTCACCGACGATGTACGAATGATAGCCGGCTGCCGAGACGGCTAGCGTGCTTTTAGTGGCACGAAAGAGCTTGATATTTGAAGTCGAAGGACGATCACCCATCCAAGAACTGCTAGCACACAACGTAGCTTAGACGTCGATTGACCGTTGTGAATGGTATCATTTAATCTAGAGACACCATGGTTTAATCTGCTGGACATAGGGGGCCCCCAATTTGGGTTTGCCATAATCGCCACTCTTGGCACGCGGGTTGGCGATTGAAGTATGGCGGTAAAATGCATAGAGAACGCTGCTGCCCGTTCTCTAGTAAGTCCCTTAGTCGCCTCTTACGACACCCACGGGAAGAAATAGGATGGTGATTTTATTTACGCCCGGCACTACATCTTTGATGGTTGAATACTTAAGTGAATTTTAAATGTTCTCAATATTGATTTCTTTTCCTTTGTAATATTAATGGCGCACAACGTGTTTGTTTTACGTTTTCCACGATATTTATATTGATGTCATAGAACGTTACTTTGGTATCTTATCGATTTACGAGGATTTCTATTTTAGTTACTTATCTTTTGCTAAAAATTAGGACATTATACTTTCATGAAGGACGTGTAGTACTTTGCATAGATAATCTTTGTTTTTTTCTTTTATATTTCTATACATAATAGAATATAACATCACGTCGTAATCCCCAAAGGGTTAAGCAGAGGTTTACCTTATTATAGTAAACCAAATTTCACCAATTATGTGTCAAGTCCCATGTAATAGGGAGCGAGCCTATTGCCATCAACTGGGCACAATCCAGACTCCGGGCTGCTACTGAGAAATACTTGATGGAAAAACCCAGTAACACTTTTCCCGACCTGGGAATAGAACCCAGGACCTTAGCAGTAGCGCTTGCAACCACTACACCTAAGACCATCAAAGTAGTTCGAATTCTTATACTCTTAATAATACAGGAAAAAAAATAGCAATACGTCAGGTTAGATTCATTTGGTTACCTTGAAAGTATTTTTTTTCTATGGATCTGTGGTTTCCTCCTACTAAGTACTTAGTAACAGAAAACCGTTCATCAATAAAAACCGAGTCTTCCTTATTTACAAACTTTATTCTAAAACCAATTTTCGATACTATCACAATCAAGTCCTGATTGAATTTTCAACGTTTTGCAACAACTAGACGAAACGGACTTATCAGCACCTTAATAATTCTAAAAATAGACTCTACCGTGATAAAAATAAAGTTGTTATTTACTTACAACAGTGTCAGCGATGCTGGAGGGATCCTTGTGCAGGATATCGACAAGCAGGAACTCATTTAATGACACGACACTCGCTGTTGACACTGATAGACTGACTAGAGTGTCACGGAGGCCACCTAGAGGAGACAAAAATTACAGTTTATTTTCTTATTTAATTTTCAGTTTTTAAAGAACATTTTCCCACGACAGTGAAGTTTGAGAGTGAGGTAATATGAGCCGTGAGACTTGGGGATATTGATAAACCAGTAGTAGTATCTAGTTACCGCTGCTCGGACACAGGCCTCCTCTCGGCGAGAGGGAGTGGGCCGTAATTTACCACGCACCAGTGCGTATTGGTAGATTAAGATGTCACATGTCTTCGAATTTTTGGTTCTAGAACATGTCGGTTGACTCACGATGTTTTCCTTTACCGTTTTTTGAGTAGTGGTGATAAAATTATTTACACAAAGTAAAGCGTCTGCCTGGGAAAGAATTCACGACTTAAAACTCGTAAGTCGGGGCCAATACCACTGAGCCACCATTGCTCACTGCTTGGGAATGTATCAGTTTATTATTCCATTGTTTAAAAATAATTAAGAGTTAATTCTTCGCTATAGTATATGTAAGGAGGCGACGGTAGCTGAATGACGGCTGTCAGGCGTGACTGGAACCAATCTTTGCTCACTATGCGGGGCCTCGGGAGTATTATTTATTATTGTTAAAATTTTGGTGGGCTACACGGCGAACAGTCAATTAAGTGTGCCTATACTCTTATTGGATTGTATTTGATGCAGCGAAAGGCTAACTTCACATGCATGACACGCATAAAATAACAAATAGTAAAATAGGTACACTTTCTGCTTTCAAAATTTTGACATATGTAAATCCCCACTGCATTGCATTGGAACTTTAAATTAAAGATGTATCTCGTCTTTGAACCATATTAACAAAGAAAACAGATTTATCAATATTTGATTCTATTTTAAAACCATATTGAGAGTTCCACGCATGGTTTGTTCAATGATAAGGATAACGCATACGTGACAGGTTTCTGATTATCACTCGAATTACTAGCACAACAAGAATGTTGTGGATAATACTTGTGTTTACTATAACAGTTTGTTTATATCCACAGTTGTAGATATTTGTGTTGACTTTATTATAAAGACCGTATTTTAGAACAACAAGCGTAATAACTTTGAGCACCTACTTTTACAAATAAATAAACTTGTAGTGTCTGTTAATAAATTCAAAATAAAAGGGAGTAACGAAAAAAAAAAATGAAAACAATTATATGTATACTACTGCTTAAAGAAAAATGATTTTTAAAATTTTTGTCTGCCTGGTTATTCCAGCGTTCTGTTTGTTTTGTGTGGATGACGGAAATTATCCTTTGGGATCATTTGAAGCTACTAATAAATTAAATAATAAGCAATCTTTGTCAATAATGGTTTATAAAAATTATGTGACTAAAAACTTAGTCTAAATCTCTTTTACATACAAGGAATTACTCCTGGAACCATAAAAAAGCAGTCAGTCTCACAGCCTTTAATATTATTAAAAGTATTCTTTCAATCTTTTTTTTATTGTGTTTATCTGACCATCACAAATTAAATGCGTATCAGCTACTTATCTAGTCAAATGATGACCGGAGGATGAGGCTGGGCTGGAGAGGATTATTATTGTATGTTACAATAATTATCCTCTTACCTCACACAGGCCTCCTCTCACCAAGAGGAGGCCTGCGTACATGCAGTGGGCTGCTGATAATGATACATTAATAATAATATAAATTAACACTTACCAACACTCTGTATACAAGCCATCGGCACCCCAAGTATTTTCAATTCAACCAGTGACTTAAACGGTATCAGATCAAAGTGCAGATCATTTGGCACTATGTTACTCGTACCGAGTTTCTCGTAACTTCCTTCAATGTTCAGAGACCGCAGTTGGGAGCAGAAGTCCAGGACGTGACTAAAGTCATACATCTGATCTTGCTTCTCAGTCGGCGGACATGCCATTTTTAACCGTTCACTTATTGCATGCAACTGAAATATACAGGGTTTTATAAAACGGTCATTAGAGGAAAAGAAAGTTGGTTTGTATATAAAATAGGTAAGTACTTTTGAATGGCTAATCAGTGGCATTTATGTATTGAGGATAATGGGAAATTTTATTTAACAGTGTACATAGAGAATTATTCATATTTAATTTCATAGTGAAACTTTATCACATTTCACTTCCTCTACTAATATTAGATCAACAATTACTTCAATTTATTTGTGAAAACCTGCTTTTAAAACATTGAAATTTGAACAGAATCAGATTCAAGTCAAAGTCAAAGCATTTATGTCAAATAGACACATGAAAGGCACTATTGAACGTTGACATTTAGATTATAATAGAATGGATTCTAGTTGTCCCTTCCAAACGATAGATTCGTATGGAGGAGAATCGGCAAGAAACTCCACTGACAAGACTAAATTTGAGTACTTTTAGTATTATATTTGTTGCTGCATACCTCGAGAGGTGTAAAATGATGTGATCTTTCATCCTGCAATAGCTTATCACCCTCCAGAAACAGTGTCTTTGCTAAATCTTGTAGCAAAAAGAATATATCATACAAATGGAAGTCTAGGAAGTGAGCGAACTCGGACGGCATCGTGAGCTTTAAATAGTTAAAAACATTCTTCAAGTATTCGCTAAGGCCCTCGCGTCTCTGCTCCACAAATTTGGGTGTTTTGTTCCGAATAACCTTCTTAGGCGGAAGTAGCTCTTTTGCGACACCATGGTCCGAAAGTAACTTCTCGTGTAGCTCCACAAAGTCACTGTACCGATGCGACACGTTCCAACGCACTGGCCCAACTTTAACAGTTATTTTATAATAAGTAACATTATCTTTTGTTGAAGTATCCTCCACGGTCACTGTGCTGTCCTCGCGGTGATTCACGAACGAAGACATTTCGTATATAACACACGCGATCACTAGCGCAGATGAGTCGCCGTTTATAGGAATTTAATTAAAAATTAATCACAGTATGAGCATGTCGTGAGCGCTACAGGAAAATCGCGATTTGCTTCGCCAAGTGATGAATTCATGAATGAAAATGACATTTGTTTCGTTTGACATCGCACGTCAGTTTGACTAGTGACAGCAGCGTTCCAGGTTCATGAACAGGAAAGATATGCTGGAATGTTAGCTTAGCTTAGAGGACTTTAGGGGAACGTTATTATAACGATTTATCTGGTATCAGTCTTAGAACTAACCGTACGAAGGGTTGACATATTACCCAGTTGGTTGTGAAGATAGGAAGTAACTCTGTGTTTAATACTGGTACTGGGAAATGCTAGATAGATTGATTAATTTAGCTGCATCCGGCAAGACTAGAAGTGGATGCCAACAAAGTTGGGAAATGGCCACGTTAAACGATGATGTTCATGTATTTTATGGAACTTTTACCCAATGGCGTAGAAGGAAAAGAAAAAAGATCTTTTAATTTTTTTAATCGATTGATTCATTTCAAACGGCGCTTCTCTACTAATTATCATCTGTTCCCAAATGTCAATCAGCAATTCTCTTTTGACACTGACATTTAACATACTTCTCTGTATTTATTCGGAATATTACTGTGTTGTTATAGAAATATTTAATTTTATAGAGCCAGATAAAATGATTTGATGCTATATTTACAATCTCGGATCGCTTATTTGTCATATAATCAAGGCTTGTGCTATGTGTGATTACATGTAAAATTATTTAGCGTTAAAATGTTGAGTCGTTTTTCGGACGTGCTACAAACTGCGGCGGACGTTGTAAGAGCAAAACAATTAATATTATCGGTGAATGTGCGTGTAGTGAACAAATTAATGAGATGTAATTGTTTTAGCTGGCACCTCCAGCTACGCGGTTGGAGGATTTCGAGTATCACTGGAAGATGATACTGAATTTTTACCAGAATTATGACGAGAATAACAAACTTCACGTCGAGGAGACTAGAATACCGCATCACTTGCATCAAATGTTACAGGTTTGTGACTAATTATTAATTGTATACGAAAAGTTTGATTACTAATTCAATATTTATTGAAATATATATTTCGCGTCGGCAGATGTTGAATGCCTACAACCAATTTTGGTTTTTTGAATGTTACATTTTAATTTAGAAATTGTAGTTTCAAACTTAATAAACAACCTAGTACTACATACATACCCACTAATCATATATTCACTCTATCTTACTGAAAAATATCAATCAAAGATGTCTTACAACTTTTGTACTGATAAAATCATATTAAGATTTTATTATTACAATCTCTTTGATTACGAACATTAGTTATGTCAATGATTACCTAATTATTTTGACCTGGTTTCCATAGGAATACAGCTGTAAATGGTAGTATTTAATTCCTTACATAACTTCACATATTTGAACAGTTGATAAGGAAGCTAGTTCCGTTTACATTTTAGGTATTATTCAATGTTTTATAATTATGTTATCTATAGACTGAAGTTTCCCCGTTACAAACCACAAAACAATAGTGTGGCAGGATTTTATTGTGCACTAGCTTTTCAACTCAGGTTGGAACTGAGCATTGATCATCCAATAGAGCGTGTGCGATTGCATCGAAAAAGCATACCGTTTGAAATTCAACTCACTGCACTAAGCATTAGGTTGAAGATCCAGTATACCATAAAATATATTTTTACAGCTATCAGAAGTGGACTTAGCTAGGAAACAAAAACACAATTTAATTTATCCTGTATTAAAAAATATATTTCCTTTACACAATAACATAACATCACGCCTTGTCTCCCCGAAGGGTTAGGCAGAGGTGTACCTACAGTACACCCACATTTCGCCTTTTATGTTTAAGTCCCATGTAATAGGGGGCGAGCCTATTGCCATCGACCCGGCATAAATCCAGACTCCAGGCTGTTACTGAGAAATTCCAGATGGAAAAACCCAATAAATACTTTGCCCGACCTGGGAATCGAACCCAGAACCTCATGTTCAGCAGTAGCGCTTGCTACCACTAGACCAACGAGGCAGTCTCCTTTACACAATATGAATGTAAAAATAGTAAATTTACAACAAATAAGCTGTTTAAAAATCAAATTCCATAGTTTGGTATTTTTACTCTTAGTATAGAATTGGTTTTGTATATGTACAACATACTCTATAAAATATATAAAAGCTGCTTTCATTAAGATTAGTTTTCCATCATTAGGAGGTATGGAATATACAAAACAGAGCAATAATATTACCCAATTAATTTAATAGGTCATTTATTATTTTCACAACAACACTGTAAAAAAAAAATTCAACCTGTCAGGGTGTTTCCGTTAATTGATAAAAAGTACCGATCCTATTTCCTACATAAGAGTTATTAATCTAGGTACTGATAGCAGATAACGGTTGTAACAACACAATTCAATTTGTGAAGTCTATCAGTTGTGTTAGGTAATAGAGAAACAATCAAACACTATGGCCAATGCTTATCTAAAAACCACTTTCTCTCTCTTTAACCTTCATCATTATCTATAGATATAGTTCTTTGCTCTTGTTCTCTATTTATTATATCTGTCAAATCCAGGTACCTACATAGCATTCTGAGCTGACATACTTAGTGTCATACACAGTGTCAGATATATGTACACTCATGGATGCAGAAATGGAATACGGGTAATCAAGAGAAAATGTGCCTTTAACTTCTGCACAGTTAATTATTACAGAGTCAATACTAATATGTACTACTCTACTAATTAATACTCTGAACTTGAAAGGAATCACTGAGCAGTTCGTAGGCCTGTATGTGTCAGGACCAAGTCTAAACGATCAGTGTCGCTCCATGCGTCCATATCGGACACTATACTCAATCCTAGACTCTGCCCAACACTAAACAAAGGCTCTTTGTGTCTCATTTTAAATGCAAACTCATTTAAAAACAAACCAAACTTATGAATCACAGACTGCTTGCAGTAATATCTCACCTTCTCCGTATAAATCGGACCAAAGACTTAGCAATAAGTCCGCCCTATGTAGAATTTCTACAATGAGATCTGTAATTTGTATGATGTTCATACAAAAGAATATTCTATTCTATGCAAATCCTCTACACAGTATTTCTATAACCGTCTGAAGTTGTGTGCAGAATACTAATTAGTCTTATTTACAATACAGTGAAATCATTAGCATATTGAAATGTTTGCATTAAACACAGGATATTGCCACTGATTAAATTAGTTTTGCTGAACAGCTAGATAAACATTTATTTACATAATATTTAAAAGAAACAAGTATGTAAATGCTTGGTGCATTATAAGGCCAAATTTCATCACAAATCACTAAATTAATTTAGCACTAAACAAAAAACTATTCCAATTGCCAATTGTTTAAAGATGAAGGACGTAATGTTGCTTTAAATAAGTTTTGTATTAAATGCGATCGTGATTTATGTTTATGGTCTTGCCCAAAAATTATGTTTAAAAAAGAAAATAGATTTTACTAAAATTGTCTTGTGGCAATGCTATTTGTACAGGCATTGCGGACATAGTTACTACTTATCATATGTATATTGAACGGTGTAGGAAAACACTAGAGTTCTAAAACTAAAAATTTCTAAGACGCTTGATATCCACCAAACCACGCAGACTCTGCATGGTGAACTATGGCCCACTCTGTCTGGGTCTCCGTCTGCACAGAAAAGAGAACATTATAGGTTAATAGATTAATCATCAACGCAAAGGAATGTGTTTACATAATTATCTCTTATTACCTTTGCTGACCTTAACCTTGCGACAGTAACAACATAAAGATAACAAGTAGTTGATTAAGTATAGTATTCCGTTAACAAACTGACCTAGTGGCCATATCAGTTTTCTACTTTGTTCCTTTAAAAGGCATTATAGTCTTTATAGTCCATTCATGGATGTCGGGGTTTTATGTTACTTAAATATGTAGGCTATGTGTTTTACTGATTTAAAGCAAAATTACAGTGTGTAAAATCAAAGATTCAAATTCAATAAATTTTATTTTCAATTCATAAACGGTGTCATCAAAATATTAGTTTTAAAACAAGCTAAAAAAAAAAACCGGCCAAGTGCGCGTCGGACTCGCGCACCGAGGGTTCCGTACAAACCTATAGGTATTCTCGGTTTAAAAATAAATGTTTTTTTTTTTAATTTTTATGTTTCAGTTGATTGAATGTAAGGTAAATTGCGGTTTACGATTTATGACGTTTTAAAAAAAAACTACTCACTCGATCTCGTTCAAACCAATTTTCGGTGGTAGTTTACATGGTAATGTACATCATATATTATTTTTAGTTTTATCATTCCCTTATTTTAGAAGTTACGGGGGGGGGGGGACACACATTTTACCACTTTGGAAGTGTCTCTCGCGCAAACTTTTCAGTTTAGAAAAAAATTATATTAGAAACCATTTACCATTTTTGAAGACCTATTCATAGATACCCCACACGTATGGGTTTGATGAAAAAAAAGTTTTTAAGTTTCAGTTCTATGTATGGGGAACCCCAAAATTTATTGTTTTTTTTTCTATTTTAGTGTGAACATCTTAATGCGGTTCACAGAATACATCTACTTACCAAGTTTCAACAGCATAGCTCTTATAGTTTCAAAAAAAAGTGGCTGTGACATACGGACGGACAGACAGACAGACATGACGAATCTATAAGGGTTCCGTTTTTTGCCATTTGGCAACGGAACCCTAACTAGGAAAAACACTGCGAGAATCTAGTGTCTGCTGTATTTCGAACTGGTCAGTTTTCCAATTAGTGGAACTCAATTCTTCAATATACTTATTTTTAGGGTTCCGTACCCAAAAGGTGCCAACAGGACCCTATTACTAAAGTTACGCTGTCCGTCCGTCTGTCACAGGGCTGTATCTTTTGAACCGTAATAGGCAGTTATTTGAAATTTTCACTAGACTGTGTAGTTTTATTTTATTTTTTATTTTATTTATTGAGGGATAATAAACAACTACAACATAATATATAATACGTTAGGTTAACACAATTTTAAGAGGTAATGTTGCAGTCAACTGCATTATCCGCAGATAAGACATATTTAAAGATCTGTGGTTACCACTAGACGAGCATAACCAAGATTAACAAATATTTTAAAATAAATAAATAGGTTACTATAAAGCGATAGTTGTGTATTACTATGTCGCTATTACAATAAATAAAAAAAAAATAAGTTAAGGCTATCACATTGCCCGATGACTTTGACGATTTGACCTCTGTACTAGTAAGTTTTCGTTTGGCGCCATCTACCATAACAAAACACAAACGAACTGACGATTAAGCAAGAACACAGATATGTAGGTTTTTAGGGTTCCGTTGCCAAATGGCAAAAAACGGAACCCTTATAGATTCGTCATGTCTGTCTGTCTGTCTGTCTGTCCGTCCGTCCGTATGTCACAGCCACATTTTTCCGAAACTATAAGAGCTAGGCTGTTGAAACTTGATAAGTAGATGTATTCTGTAAACCACATTAAGATTTTCACACTAAAATAGAAAAAAAAAACAATAAATTTTGGGGTTACCCATACATAGAACTGAAACTCAAAAATTTTTTTTTCATCAAACCCATACGTGTGGGATATCTATGAATAGGTCTTCAAAAATGGTATTGAGGTTTCTAACATAATTTTTTTCTAAACTGAACAGTTTGTGCGAGAGACACTTCCAAAGTGGTAAAATGTGTGTCCCCCCTCCCCGTAACTTCTAAATTAAGAGAATGATAAAACTAAAAAAATATATGATGTACATTATCATGTAAACTACCACCGAAAATTGGTTTGAACGAGGTCGAGTAAGTAGTTTTTTTTTAAAACGTCATAAATCGTAAACCGCAATTTACCTTTCATTCAATCAAGTGAAATATAAAAATTAAAAAAAAAATACATTTATTTTCATAAACATAAACCTTATGCATAAACCGAGAATACCTACAGGTTTGTTCGGAACCCTCGGTGCGCGAGTCCGACTCGGACTTGGCCGGTTTTTAGGGTTCCGTTGCCAAATGGCAAAAAACGGAACCCTTATAGATTTGTCATGTCTGTCTGTCTGTCTGTCCGTCCGTATGTCACAGCCATTTTATTCCGAAACTATAAGAGCTATGCTGTTGAAACTTGGTAAGTAGGTGTATTCTGTGAACCGCATTAAGATTTTTACACTAAAATAGAAAAAAAACAATAAATTTTGGGGTTCCCCATACATAGAACTGAAACTCAAAAATGATTTTTTTCATCAAACCCATACGTGTGGGGTATCTATGAATAGGTCTTCAAAAATGGTAATGAGGTTTCTAATATCATTTTTTTCTAAACTGAATAGTTTGCGCGAGAGACACTTCCAAAGTGGTAAAATGTGTGTCCCCTCCCCCCCGTAACTTCTAAAATAAGAGAATGACAAAACTAAAAAAAATATATGATGTACATTACCATGTAAACTACCAACGAAAATTGGTTTGAACGAGATCGAGTGAGTAGTTTTTTTTTAAAACGTCATAAATCGTAAACCGCAATTTACCTTACATTCAATCAACTGAAATATAAAAATTAAAAAATATATATATATTTTTAAACCGAAAATACCTACAGGTTTGTACGGAACTCTCGGTGCGCGAGTCCGACTCGCACTTGGCCGGTTTTTTTATTTTTGCCTATTTTTATTCGCTCTCTGAGAGTTCTTATGTATTGTTATCCTCTAGAATTAAAAATTAATATTTATTTTGAATTAAATGATGGACTTTGCCTGCTGACCTAGCTTTCAAAAATTATTTTGTGTGATGATGACCAGGTAAGTGTTTATCGATTCTCAGTGACGGAGTTAGTTAGGATCACCAAACTTTTTCATGTGATGAATTTCGCCAGTTAATTTAATTGACCCAAACACATTCCCATCATTGAGTAAGAAAATTGGATGTTTGATGATGACTGGTATATCTTTAAAATATTGCAAGCTTACTCTATGACTGGTTCAAAAAGCAAATCGAAATTACAAACTACTTTATTTCTATGTACCAGTGGCGCAGGTAACTAATAAGCCTATTCCTGTCGGCTTCCCTTACGAAATTATGACAGTCAGGAGTTCTCAGCAGTGTTTAATAATCACACTGAATGTATTTAATCTTACACCATAAAATTAAAGTATTACAAAATCCCAACCTACATAAAAAAATATTTGTCTTTATATTCCAACGAAAACAAAACATTTAAAGTGCGCGCGGCACCGCGGGTCAAGATTTTTCTGCAGTGTAACTCGCTTTCAACGCCGGCTTATGAAGTACATCAATTTCTATATAAGATCATCTCGTCATGACGTCACTTCAGGTCACGTGCCACACATTTTTTAGAGGCCTTGGCAAGCCACTAGACGTCGGGTTATTCGAACGAACTGGAGTAGCAACATCGTCCTTTCGTTGAATTTCGTAAGTGTTCGGGCTCTTCCCCCGCCCCCTTGATCCCCGCCCGCTTGACGCGACAGTACTTTTGTCATTTTAAATGTTTGTTTGACCATTGACGTCAATATAATTATAACCTTAAAACAAACCTTTTATTTTGTTAATATTTGTGGTTAATTAGCATTTATTTCGTTGTATTCATATAAGTTATTAGTGTAGTACTAGTGTAACGATAAGAATTTGATAATTGTGAGTTTGTTGTGAAATTGTGCGTTCGCAATTAGGAATTTGTGGTAAGTCCTAAGTTTTGAAAATAAGAAACACGTAAATAGGTTAGGTCATAATTCATTATTGTGTGACACTTTTCCACAAATTACAACATTATCACTAATATTATAAAGCTGAAGACTTTGTTTGTTTGTTTGATTGAACGCGCTAATCTCAGGAACTACTGGTCCGAATTGAAAAATATTTTTGTGTTGGGTAGCTTATTTATCGAGAAAGGCTATAAGCTATATAACATCACGCTGCAACCAAGAGGAGCGGAGCAGTAATGAAAAATGTTGCAAAAACGGGGAAAATCGCACGGGTAGGCGATTCGACGCGACAGGAAGGGTCGGGGGAACAAGAAATTTAACGCGGACGAAGTCGCGGGCAGAAGCTAGTGTAGTATATTTTTGACACTTCCCGTTACAGTTGCATCCGCGGAGAGGTCGTTTTCAGCTTTGAAGCGAATTCATACGTACATGCGTAATTCTCAAAAACAAGAACGATTATCTGATCTAGCCATTTTTTCTATAGAAAAACATTTATTGTTAAAAATTAAGAATCATCTCGGCTTTTATGATAATGTCTTAGCGCACTTTGTACTAAAGAATAGACGAATAGCTTTAGAGTATAAGTAGTATTATAAGTAGAATAAGTCAGTAGTCTTGTAGTTAAGTAGTTTTTTCTAGTAGACATCATACGTCAACGTCATCACACTGATCACACCACAAACGGCTTTTTTCAAAGCCACTTTTATTATACCTGCAAGACACTGTTTCAATCACCAGTGCTTACACGTATAGTAAAGGTGGACTGAAGACATCTGCTTGTAGAAGACTGAAGCCAGGAAGTCAGTCACAGATTTTAAGTAACTCGACTACGTGCGCCACGTCCGGCCTAGGTAAGCATTATTTTTGCTCCGGCTTACCTCTCTAATAAAATCACCCTTCGCCACTGCTATGTACACAATTAATTTTTGTTCTTATTTTAGGAAATATTTATATTTGTAATTTTTACAATATTATTTAATACAGAAATCATTAAAAACGTGAACTTGATTTTGTTTGGTGAAAATAACGCGCGTATAGTCCACCCTTCACGGTAGCCATCAAGGCACTAATGTATGGCGTCATTCGCGTCGCGAGTAAATGTCACAAGAAAACAACGAGTTTCTCGCGCAGTTTCGGGTTTTTATTCATTATTTAAAAATGTAAAAAGAAATAAGAAAAGTAAACAATACATATGATTAAATAAATCAGTACGCATATTTTGATATAAAATTCATGTCAAACGATTTAGCCGTTACAGAGACAATTTTCAATTTAGGTTGAAGGAGGACCTGTTTACTGCCAGATTTTTCTGAAATTTGAGAAAGTTTATTAAAATTCTAAACAATACAAAGTATTTATCAAGACCTGAAGTATGACATATATTTTTCGTATGAAAATCGCACGGTAGGATTCTTCAACAAAATTCGTTAAACATGCGGTATTTTTCGGATTACAGCAAGGTAATCCCCTTAACAATTAATAAAAAGCCACTAAGCTGAAGTGGGGCTGGGCTGGCCAGGTCTGCCGTTTGCACAATGAGGGTCAAAATAATCACTACGTAGAGCCCTGACGCCGCCGCCAGGAGGCGTCGCGGCAAACCACGTACAAAATGGCGGAACGAGCTGAAAAAACACTCATAGTGCGTAATAACCCTTTCTACCAATGTGTCCTGCCAGTAATGATCTATGATGTGCTGAGAAATGGACGCACAGTAGCACAAAAGACCATAGAACGAGCTTGACGTAACCGTAATGGTCCGAGTGTGCTTGACACCGAAATCCGTCGTCGGTCGAAAGTCTACTACGGCGAAGCGCCTTAAGTGGAGTTGGCCAGGACGTCTAGTTAGACGAGGAGATGGTCGATAGAGTAAAGCTGTGACCGAATGGTGGCCAAGATTAGGCCAAAGAAACCAGGGCCGTCCAAAATCGCGGAAAACACCTGGATGGGGAAGCACGGAAACGGGAAGTACCAGCTCAGTGGGTGATTCCGGGCTAAAATGATGAACAGTTTCATCTAATAAAAAGCTATATTTAATTGTATTCACTTTCTCTAGGCAGATATTAAAATGAATGCAATGCAACACAGTTGAATTTCACGGTATCGCGAGTTTTAACTGTACCATTGGCCTTGATATTAGTATTATCATAGTGTATGTATTTGTTGATTCAATGAAAAACGCTTTTATGGCGCTGTGGTATTGTGCATGAAGCTTTTTTTTTTTTTTGTAGAGTGTCTAGTTTTATGTTTTTAATTCCTTAGGGCGATCATTATGACAGCCCCACGTGTTTCGACTGGAGTTTGGATTTGTGGTTTATACCTGGCTGCCACTGGAAATTTCAGATGAAAAATGCAATTTACACTTTCCTAACCCGGAAATCGAACCCAGGACTTCATGCTCAGCAATAGCGCTGCGACCACTAGACATAATTCAGTCGAAAGACGTCTCCTGGCAAAAATGAAATGACTCGCACAGAGCAAACTCATTCAATTAATCACATTACAAAGGCGTAAATCATTTATTATCCAATTTGGCTAATTAGTAGAATTCAGCTATCGTTTATGGGTTGGTTGTATCAAGACGAATGGGATTTGTAACGATTTTAAAGTTACTAATTATTTATAATCATGCTCTCTTCATGCTATTTAAGTAAGTAATTTAATTATTGTTTTCTAGCTGCGCCCCGCTGTTTCACCCGCGTTAGTCTCGAGCCCGTGTGAATATCGGGATAAAAACTCCTATATCCAGGTCATGGGCGACTTTCGTGCCAAATTTTATCCAAATCTTTGTAGCCGTTTTAGCGTAAAAAACAAACATACAAAAAATCAAATCTTTTCTATTCATAACATTCGTTTAGAGCAGCCTTTCACAAAGTGGGCGATAACGCCCCCCTGCGGGCTAAGGCTGGTTTAGAGTAAATGAATTCACAAGTTGCAATTCGAAACAGTGGATTCCGTGTTTCGAATTGCAACTTGTGAATTTTAAATGTGGCTTTATAAATATACTGGCTTTTGCCCGCAGCTTCGCTCGCGTTAAAAATAACAATAAATATAGTTTTTTTTTTCATAAATGTATCCTGTGTTACTTCTAATACCATCAAAAATATGTGTACAAAGTTTCCTGATTTGCGTAACAAACAAACTTACATTCACATTTATAATATTAGTATGATCTTTGTAATCTGACACATCATTAAACAAATCAATCTCAAAAAATATTAATGATACCCATAAATATATATGTGACACCTTCTTAGCTTGTCGGTGGCAATCTGAATTGAGTCACTACGAGAATGGATGGATGGCGCCGTCCATTAAATCTTAAAGAAATTATTTTCTACAACTATTTTTTATCCTTTCAGTTAATAGTCGACGAGGAGAAAGAGCAACAAGGCGGCACAGTGGGACCATGTATGGAAGCAATAGTTCAGCGTTCTATCTGCCTCTTAGACGCGTTATGTGCGCTAGCGGCGGCTGAACGGCCGCCGGGCGCGAGAGCCCTGGCGCTTACCACTGGTACTGCGTTGCTGAGGCGGACGCGGCAGCCCTGTGTTAATAGTGCACATGTTTATAGGCCTTTGCAGGTAATATTATCTTATAGTATTTTTACTATCCAACGTAATCCGTGTGTGGTCAGACTTAAAGAATAGCACAGTTAAACTACTTCCCGTGGGTGTCGTTAAAGGCGACTAAGGGACTTACTAGAGAATGGGCAGCAGCGTTCTCTATGCATTTGACTACCATACTGCTATCCCTAACCCGCCTACCAAGTGTGACGATTATGGCCTATCCCTCCCCCATTTGAGGGACGTGTTTCGGTTGAAATGATGGTGGTGATTGATTCTAATTGTGGTTTTTCATCATCTGCTTAACTTTTTCTCAACTATGTTGTAAATTATTTCATCACCACTGCTCTCAAAACGGTGAAGGAACAACACTGTGCCCGCGTGGTGAATTTCGGCCCACTGCCTCTCACTGAGTGGCGGCCTGTGTCTCCGCAGTGGGAAAATTATCGGCTGATTATGCTAAATATTAAAAGAGTAACGGTGGAGTTTCTTGCCCATTCTGCTCCATACGAATCTACCTTTTGGAAGGGGCGACTAGACTCAATTCTATTTTAATTTAAATGTTGCTTTTGAAAAGTGCCTTTTCGTGACTATTTGAAATAAATGCGTTGAATTTGACTTTATTATTGATTGAAGTATGCACATAATTTCGTCTTAAAGTATTATATATGTCTTGTAAGTAGAACGTATACATACATCTGTTATTTTTTCCACTTCGTCTTATTGCTTGTTCGAAAAATGGGAAGCGATCACGCAACACGGAACGACGACGTCACGGAGAACGATTGGGCACAATTTAGAGCCCCTTAAATATAACAAATCTAAAATCCGTCGCTTTTTTTCGATTCTGGGACAGCGCAATGTTTTTAAAACGTTTTCTAATTTCCTAAGATTACATACCCCTGTAATAGTGAAAAGTTAGGCACAAGTGTTCCTATAGTTTACAACGCACTTAGTGTCCAAGGTATGTTTAAACGGCGAGCCATTTTCATGAACCGGAGACTAATCATCATCGTCCACAGTCCGACTTCACCTACAGCTGGGCAAGGGCTCTGTTTT
Source organism: Aporophyla lueneburgensis (assembly GCA_932294355.1). Classification (NCBI taxonomy): domain Eukaryota; kingdom Metazoa; phylum Arthropoda; class Insecta; order Lepidoptera; family Noctuidae; genus Aporophyla; species Aporophyla lueneburgensis. The sequence goes on along the minus strand of OW028758.1, from coordinate 5,624,888 downwards.
CTTGTGCCAATCCCCACGCTCCTGATCCAGCTTCATCCAAGTTATGCCTGCGATAGCAACAGTGTCGTTCGCCCATCTCGCCGCCTGACGACCGGCATCTCGTCTTCCACCATTCGTTCTCACTCCGGAAACTGCTACTGAGAAATTCTTGAAAGAAAACAAAGAATACGGTAGGGGGACCTTCGTCTTGTAATAGTTCCTTATGTGATACTCGCACGCACACATACACTCAATAGAAGGAAACCGAGAGAGATAATGGGAAAGATGCATAGAGTAGATTTCTTACGTGACGATTTCTACCTGTGAACTCCTTTTTTTAACCTGGAGAAATGCTCATGCATACTGCACTACCACGGGGAGATAGTGCAGTTATGTGGGACTCCAACCCACTAAAACTCCACGGTGTCCTCCTGTGTCGCTTGTGGCGGGAACACGGGCACACGTAATTCTTCCGCGAACCCGCCGCGGCTGTCCGTCACCGAACGCTCCTCTGGGGGATAAGCTAACCCTATTTACGGCGCGCCAGAACACACAGCACGCCGTGACCACCCCAGGGACCAATAAGCACATGGGCGCCAGACGACCCCGTGTATGGCACCTTTGGTCCTCCTGCGACGGGTCAGGACTGTGGCCCCGCCGCCTACCACTTTTCGGCCGCAAGGGATAGGGAGAGTGGCCAACGCTATACCAACACTCCTCCTCCCCTGCGGCCCCACCGCGTCCGCCATCGGACGGTGGCGACCCCGTTCAGGCCGCGGAAGGTAGGGAGAGCGGCGCACCTCAATACCGGCACTCATCTCCCACCGCGGCCTCCAAACCTCAGCCGCGATACCCCAGATACTAGGACATCGCAGCCCACCTCAGTTGCGATGTCGCCAAACGACACCGCATTGGCCGCTACATCGTCGGCTTCGAGCGGAAAAGCCTTGACGAGCGGCCCCTCCTCGGGTTCCCCTTAGCTTCACCGTGGGGTTCTAAACCACGGCTACTGAGCCCCCCCGCCTCGCTTCGTTCTTATAACCTTCGTTTTATCGTATCGTGGATGTGTTTACAAACATGAACATCTGGAACTGAATCATCTGTATGTGAGCCATACAAATATTAGTTTCGTGCGAGAATCGAAAACGTAACACGCAATAACCGTGACCTCATTTAATTACTTTATGATATTTTCGCATCGCTTTGTAGCATTTCTAGCTCACATAGTACATGAGATCTGAGTTCGATAAATAAATAACAACACACTGATTGTCCATCAGTTTTATAAAATAAAGAAAGTTCTATAAAGAAATAAAACAAGTCACTTGTAAACTATTTCGAGATATTAAGTATTTGTTTCCATTAATTATTCCGTTCCGTGTGGTGCCGGATGTAAAGAATAGCACCATCCCATTTCATGCCGCGGGTGTCGTAAGAGGCGACTAAGGGGCTTACTAGTCAATCGGCAGTAGCGTTCTCTATGCATTTTACCGCCATACTACGATCGCCAGCCCGCCTGCCAAGCGTGACGTTTAAGGCAAACCTCCCTAAATTGGGGGGAGGCATATGTCCAGCAGTGGACGTCTTACAGCTGAAATTATGAATGATGAATGTTTACGGGTATCTTAATTGACAATAAAAACAAACATTTTTGTAGACCATAAAACATAACCCACCTAATCAAAAAACAGTTTTTCAACCAGTATTATCCCACTTTTGAGCAAAGGCCCCAATCAAAGCTTTTCAATCTTCCCTGTAAGTTGCCTTCAATGTCAATTACCCATAAACGCATCTAAGTCGACACCCCAGCCATTTTCTAGGCGTCCCTCGGCGATGACAATGACCTTCAGACACCCCCTGCGCGACAACTCTGGCCAATCTATCTCTATGTCTCCTACATACATGGCCCTCTTACCCATAAGCAAACATAACATGCAAAATTCACCCTTATTTTCTAGCGCATGCTCATACAATGCAACGAAAGTCCAGCGTCCCCGACAGAGAAGGAAGAAGTGGAACTCCTGCTCACTCTCTGTGGCTTAGTGCGGCAGGAACCAGGTCTAGCAAACATATTCACGACTCCCTTCGTTGAAGACAAGTCCACGCTGCTCAGTATACCTGAAGACATACAGAAATTGATACCGATTAGGAGTAAGGTAAGAATGATGATTAATTTTGATATTTAAGCGAATGTGTATCGTATCTACAGTTATTAAGGACCATTTTGAAACGAATCTGTAACGTGCAAGACTTTAGGGGTTTTGAAAGCTTAATACCACAATACAGGCTTAAAACTTTCGTTGGGATCCTTGGAAAAAAAACCATTTTGATCGAAGTTTTCAAAATATTTCTTTTTGTGGCGCTTCGTCTCAACTACTTACTTTATCTAAACATCTATATAAATAAACAAAATTGAAGTGTTTATTTCTATCGTCAAAAAACTGCTTTTTACTAAATGCATACTATAGCAAATACGGTACCTGTAAAAATAAACGATTTTCAATTTTTTTGTCTATCTGTCTGACTGTTTGCTCCGGCTTATCTCCGAAACGCCTAAACCGATTTTGACGGGAATGCAATCGGCAGATAGCTGATGTAGTAAGGAGTAACAGAGACAACCACTTTGTCTGGGTAGCACGTTCCCGTCCGGAATCAATGCGAGTGAAGCCGCAGGCACAGCTAGTTATTCCTATACTTAAAGAAGTTTCGAAATTTTACGGTTCAACTAATAGGTAATAGGATAGTAAGCGAGGATTAAAACCATGTATGACTTTGCAGATCCAAACACCAAAGAAAAATCCTCTATTCGAGGTGGAACTACCGCCAAATCCCTTAAGGAACGTGTCTATAATAAGAACAGGGAGGGATGACACTTATAACGCCACCTCCAGTAGTTCTGCTGATGACAACGCGTCGTGTAAGAGTCACAAAACGGTCTACGATGATAATGATAAGTTCCTGCTCATTGATCTGTTGCTGTCCTATTTGAATAGCGCTGTGAGTATGTTTTTGATTTACTTATTTCATAATTCTCCCGTCCCTTATCCAATTTATTTGGGGTCGGCGCAACATGTCTTTTTCTTCCACTCTGTTAGTCGTCATCGCAGTAGTCACCGTTTTTTTTATCCATATCATAATTCACACAGTCCATCTATCGTTTCTTTGGGCTCCTTCGTTGGTATTCTACTCTTATCTTATACCTTTAAACGAGCAATTCTTGTATATATGTATATATATAATCTGAATGTCGGAAACGGCTCCAACGATTTTCATGAAATTTAGTATACAGGCGATAAATCGATCTAGCTAGGATTAATTTTTAGAAAATATCGTTTTATACGTGTTTTCAACAATCAACTTTATCGATAATAAACTTAAACATAAATTTAAGTTTTTTGTTTTATTGGATGAAAAATAACAAAATGTAATTTGTATTTAAATATAATTTCTAAAAAACACAACTTACCAAAAAAAATAAATTAAATACCGAGCAAAGCTCGGGCACCCAGGTACCAATAATAATATTTATTAATTCGAACAACATGATCCAAATTTGTTAGTAAACAGGCGCTTAAAACTATGTTAGTTCACACATAAACGTATACAATTTAAAAATCACACTCAGAATGCTGTTGTTACTCTTACGCAGTCTGTGCAGCAAAGACGCCGCTTTTCTTCATAGGATGGTCGTGAAACTGTCTGTGCGTGCCTCCATGAACATGGCGGACGCGCTGCAAAATGGAGGGAGTCTCGGCAGCATCCTGAATGCGTTATTATATTGGACCCGCAAAGCGTTGAGTGCCCTTTGCGTATACGCTGTCCACAGGCTGTTGGAGTTGAATGTCTGACAATAGGATTTGAATACTAAAATGTTCACCTCTTTTGTGCAGCGGGCAAACCTGCGGGCCAGCATATTAGCCCTGACCGTCAACGCTCTGTGTTCCCTATCCATGTCAGATTCGTCTCAAAGAGTCCGTGACTATATGCCCCAAATATTTAAAGTCATCGAAATTCATACTTAAAACTTTCCTCACGACATTTTCCTGATTCGTCCGTATCACGTGACCATACCATGACAACCCATTTCCACATTTTTTGAGTTATGACCCACACAAGGCATACGGTCTAACCATGCTTTTATATATCTTCCCCTTAAGTTTACGGAATATGGGAGACGCAAATTTCATGAAACAAATAAGGTCTTTACCTATGAAATTGCCGTTCTTGCAGTACTGGCCATTTCAAATCAAAATAATTTTTGTTTGTATAAGAATTCTAATTTAAAATTAATTTTATTTTAAAAACATGGAATTCTTTTTCCAAAAGTAGTCATTTGTTTATTGATTAGTGTTACATTTTCATCGCATTTCAATCTTTTTCGTCATCATGGATACGTTATAAATTCGAGTAATTATGGAATATGAGTACCGTCGTGGCAGCAACGCGGCACAAGCGGCACGCAACATCAACGACGTTTACGGAGCTAACACTACAAACCAACGCACCACCTGTTATTGGTTTGCTCGCTTCCGTTCTGGAAATTTCGACCTGAAAAATGAACCTCGCGGTCGTCCGAAGACTTTGGTCGACAATGACGAATTAAAGGCGATTGTGGAAGCTGATGATACACAATCTACGGCTGAATTAGCAGCAGCTTTCGACGTTAGCGTCAAAACAATATTGGTCCATTTGCGTCAAATTGGCAAGGTAAAAAAGCTCGACAAATGGGTGCCCTACGAACTCAATGATCGCCAGCGCGAAGTACGCGTCGAGACGTGCCTTGCACTGCTCAACAGACACACAAATGAAGGAATTTTGAACCGCATTGTTACCTGCGATGAAAAATGGATTCTGTTTGATAACTGCAAGCGCTCAGGAAGTTGGTTGGATCCTGGTTCAGCACCTAAACAGTGCCCTAAACGAAAACTTACCCCTAGAAAAGTGATGGTCACTGTTTGGTGGTCTAGCGCCGGTGTGATTCATCACAGCTTCTTACCAAACGGGGTGAGCATTACTGCAGATGTGTACTGTGAAGAACTGAACTCAATGATGGAGAAGCTGGCACATCTCCAACCAGCATTGGTCAATCGCTCGTCTCCGCTGCTCCTGCACGACAACGCGTGACCTCATACTGCACAGCAGACGGTCTCCAAGTTGCAAGAACTGGGGTTGGAAGCTCTCCGTCATCCGCCCTACTCACCAGACCTTGCGCCTACAGACTACTATTTTTTCCAGAATTTGGATAACTTCTTGGCGGGAAAAAAATTCAATACCCGAGAGGCAGTACAAAATGCCTTTAAAGAATTTGTTGCCTCCCGTCCAGCAGATTTTTTTAAGAAGGGCATCAATAAACTGCCACTGCGTTGGCAAAGATGCATTGATTGCATGGGGTGATTATTTCGATTAATACAAATAAAAAATACATGACAAAAATTCGTTTAATTTTTTTCATACAAAACGGCATTATTTATTTATTTATTTATATATACTTTATTGTACACCATAAAAATACATCACAAAAAACATTATAATTATTACAAAATATACAATGGGCGGCCTTATCGCTTTATGCGATCTCTTCCAGGCAACCATGGAATGGACAGTGAAAAGCGTGGACATAAAATGGGTATGTCAATGGTGTAAACACAACTAAACAGTTATTTATATCCTAAATAATATATACATAAATACATACATACTAAATATCCATATAAGACACAAAAATTAATGACGACAGTACATAGAAAATTACAGTTCGGTTAGGAGAACAAGATCACAACGACAAGTAGTGTTCCTTCACGAGTCTTTTAAAAACATGTAACGTCTGCGCGCGTTTTATTTCAACAGGCAATGCATTCCACAACCGAGCGGCTTGGACAGTAAAGGAATGGTCGAGGAAAGTTGTGGAATGCATAGGCATTTTAAGCTTCAAGTTATCTGATGACCTTAAGAATTTCGTGTGGGAGACACAAAGAAACTGAAAACGCTTCTTGAGATAGAAAAAAAAACCTGTATTGAAATTTATAGAAATGGATTCAGTAGTCAGTAATGAACATACTACATGCTTTCAAGACTTGCGTTTATTATTTTACACCTTGTTTATCTATCTTTGTTTGCAAAGCACTTGATTGTGTTAATACGCTTAGATTGAGAGTGATATAAACTGCATAAGGTTACTAAATTCGTGCAATATGAGTTTATTAAGAAAACAGTAGTTTACATCAACATTTATTGATAATTTCCAGGACAACCAAGTGGTCCTTCGAGCCTGCGAAGGTATAATGATAGTGTCTTCCCTCCCAGAGGACGACATCGCTAACTTAGTGACGAGCTGCAGCCCCGCGTGTGAGACTATCGTGGACAAGCTCGCCGCTAAGTACAAGTGTGTGCCGGCTAACGTCGTCGCCAGCGATGTGGAGCATCTCAATATTACGTGGGCGTGAGTATGTCTATTGTAGTGATAGTATGTTGTATTGTATACAAGACGACATCGCTAACTTAGTGACGCTACAGCCCCGCGTGTGAGACTATCGTGGACAAGCTCGCCGCTAAGTACAAGTGTGTGCCGGCTAACGTCGTCGCCAGCGATGTGGAGCATCTCAATATTACGTGGGCGTGAGTATGTCTATTGTAGTGATAGTATGTTGTATTGTATACAAGACGACATCGCTAACTTAGTGACGCTACAGCCCCGCGTGTGAGACTATCGTGGACAAGCTCGCCGCTAAGTACAAGTGTGTGCCGGCTAACGTCGTCGCCAGCGATGTGGAGCATCTCAATATTACGTGGGCGTGAGTATGTCTATTGTAGTGATAGTATGTTGTATTGTATACAAGACGACATCGCTAACTTAGTGACGCTACAGCCCCGCGTGTGAGACTATCGTGGACAAGCTCGCCGCTAAGTACAAGTGTGTGCCGGCTAACGTCGTCGCCAGCGATGTGGAGCATCTCAATATTACGTGGGCGTGAGTATGTCTATTGTAGTGATAGTATGTTGTATTGTATACAAGACGACATCGCTAACTTAGTGACGCTACAGCCCCGCGTGTGAGACTATCGTGGACAAGCTCGCCGCTAAGTACAAGTGTGTGCCGGCTAACGTCGTCGCCAGCGATGTGGAGCATCTCAATATTACGTGGGCGTGAGTATGTCTATTGTAGTGATAGTATGTTGTATTGTATACAAGACGACATCGCTAACTTAGTGACGCTACAGCCCCGCGTGTGAGACTATCGTGGACAAGCTCGCCGCTAAGTACAAGTGTGTGCCGGCTAACGTCGTCGCCAGCGATGTGGAGCATCTCAATATTACGTGGGCGTGAGTATGTCTATTGTAGTGATAGTATGTTGTATTGTATACAAGACGACATCGCTAACTTAGTGACGCTACAGCCCCGCGTGTGAGACTATCGTGGACAAGCTCGCCGCTAAGTACAAGTGTGTGCCGGCTAACGTCGTCGCCAGCGATGTGGAGCATCTCAATATTACGTGGGCGTGAGTATGTCTATTGTAGTGATAGTATGTTGTATTTTATACAAGACGACATCGCTAACTTAGTGACGCTACAGCCCCGCGTGTGAGACTATCGTGGACAAGCTCGCCGCTAAGTACAAGTGTGTGCCGGCTAACGTCGTCGCCAGCGATGTGGAGCATCTCAATATTACGTGGGCGTGAGTATGTCTATTGTAGTGATAGTATGTTGTATTGTATACAAGACGACATCGCTAACTTAGTGACGCTACAGCCCCGCGTGTGAGACTATCGTGGACAAGCTCGCCGCTAAGTACAAGTGTGTGCCGGCTAACGTCGTCGCCAGCGATGTGGAGCATCTCAATATTACGTGGGCGTGAGTATGTCTATTGTAGTGATAGTATGTTGTATTGTATACAAGACGACATCGCTAACTTAGTGACGCTACAGCCCCGCGTGTGAGACTATCGTGGACAAGCTCGCCGCTAAGTACAAGTGTGTGCCGGCTAACGTCGTCGCCAGCGATGTGGAGCATCTCAATATTACGTGGGCGTGAGTATGTCTATTGTAGTGATAGTATGTTGTATTGTATACAAGACGACATCGCTAACTTAGTGACGCTACAGCCCCCCGTGTGAGACTATCGTGGACAAGCTCGCCGCTAAGTACAAGTGTGTGCCGGCTAACGTCGTCGCCAGCGATGTGGAGCATCTCAATATTACGTGGGCGTGAGTATGTCTATTGTAGTGATAGTATGTTGTATTGTATACAAGACGACATCGCTAACTTAGTGACGCTACAGCCCCGCGTGTGAGACTATCGTGGACAAGCTTGCCGCTAAGTACAAGTGTGTGCCGGCTAACGTCGTCGCCAGCGATGTGGAGCATCTCAATATTACGTGGGCGTGAGTATGTCTATTGTAGTGATAGTATGTTGTATTGTATACAAGACGACATCGCTAACTTAGTGACGCTACAGCCCCGCGTGTGAGACTATCGTGGACAAGCTCGCCGCTAAGTACAAGTGTGTGCCGGCTAACGTCGTCGCCAGCGATGTGGAGCATCTCAATATTACGTGGGCGTGAGTATGTCTATTGTAGTGATAGTATGTTGTATTGTATACAAGACGACATCGCTAACTTAGTGACGCTACAGCCCCGCGTGTGAGACTATCGTGGACAAGCTTGCCGCTAAGTACAAGTGTGTGCCGGCTAACGTCGTCGCCAGCGATGTGGAGCATCTCAATATTACGTGGGCGTGAGTATGTCTATTGTAGTGATAGTATGTTGTATTGTATACAAGACGACATCGCTAACTTAGTGACGCTACAGCCCCGCGTGTGAGACTATCGTGGACAAGCTCGCCGCTAAGTACAAGTGTGTGCCGGCTAACGTCGTCGCCAGCGATGTGGAGCATCTCAATATTACGTGGGCGTGAGTATGTCTATTGTAGTGATAGTATGTTGTATTGTATACAAGACGACATCGCTAACTTAGTGACGCTACAGCCCCGCGTGTGAGACTATCGTGGACAAGCTCGCCGCTAAGTACAAGTGTGTGCCGGCTAACGTCGTCGCCAGCGATGTGGAGCATCTCAATATTACGTGGGCGTGAGTATGTCTATTGTAGTGATAGTATGTTGTATTGTATACAAGACGACATCGCTAACTTAGTGACGCTACAGCCCCGCGTGTGAGACTATCGTGGACAAGCTCGCCGCTAAGTACAAGTGTGTGCCGGCTAACGTCGTCGCCAGCGATGTGGAGCATCTCAATATTACGTGGGCGTGAGTATGTCTATTGTAGTGATAGTATGTTGTATTGTATACAAGACGACATCGCTAACTTAGTGACGCTACAGCCCCGCGTGTGAGACTATCGTGGACAAGCTCGCCGCTAAGTACAAGTGTGTGCCGGCTAACGTCGTCGCCAGCGATGTGGAGCATCTCAATATTACGTGGGCGTGAGTATGTCTATTGTAGTGATAGTATGTTGTATTGTATACAAGACGACATCGCTAACTTAGTGACGCTACAGCCCCGCGTGTGAGACTATCGTGGACAAGCTCGCCGCTAAGTACAAGTGTGTGCCGGCTAACGTCGTCGCCAGCGATGTGGAGCATCTCAATATTACGTGGGCGTGAGTATGTCTATTGTAGTGATAGTATGTTGTATTGTATACAAGACGACATCGCTAACTTAGTGACGCTACAGCCCCGCGTGTGAGACTATCGTGGACAAGCTCGCCGCTAAGTACAAGTGTGTGCCGGCTAACGTCGTCGCCAGCGATGTGGAGCATCTCAATATTACGTGGGCGTGAGTATGTCTATTGTAGTGATAGTATGTTGTATTGTATACAAGACGACATCGCTAACTTAGTGACGCTACAGCCCCGCGTGTGAGACTATCGTGGACAAGCTCGCCGCTAAGTACAAGTGTGTGCCGGCTAACGTCGTCGCCAGCGATGTGGAGCATCTCAATATTACGTGGGCGTGAGTATGTCTATTGTAGTGATAGTATGTTGTATTGTATACAAGACGACATCGCTAACTTAGTGACGCTACAGCCCCGCGTGTGAGACTATCGTGGACAAGCTCGCCGCTAAGTACAAGTGTGTGCCGGCTAACGTCGTCGCCAGCGATGTGGAGCATCTCAATATTACGTGGGCGTGAGTATGTCTATTGTAGTGATAGTATGTTGTATTGTACTATAAGACGACATCGCTAACTCTAATTAAACATTAAATTAATACCAGCTATAGTCCGCGACTTTACTCACAACATCAACGAAAAGGGAACTACTATATTACCTTAGTTTTTAATTAGGCATAGAATTCCCCCAAGCACCGCCACTTCGACCGGTTCTGTGCTTCTCGCATCCAGCGGATTCCTGCGTTTTTAATATACTTTATTTTGTTACAGATATGTTGCACATGATTTTGGTGATAAATCATACAGCAAATTCCATGGATATAAAGAATTAACTAGTTTCTTTTCTTGGCTAGACTACTGTGATACTTTAATGAAGGTGAGTGCGGAAACAATACTTCAATAAAATTATTTAAAGTACGAAAGCTCTCTATATGTAGGTAGGTAAGAAACTCCATCGACACTCTTTTATATTGTTACGTAGATCGTAAAGTTTAGAAACATCACGCTAACTCCGTCTCGGAAAGGGGCAGTGTGACGTAAATCGAAAAGTCTAGAAACATCACGCTAATTCCATCTAAGGACGGGGCAGTGTTGGAAACTTCTGGAAATGACACGCTAACGCCATCTGTTATTGAGTAGCAAGTACTACACGAAATTGTACGTAGACGCTACTGCCATCTATTGTCGAATAGTGGCATTAAACAGTTCGATGGAAGTTACTAGAAGCTTCTACACTGTGGCAGTGTCGAATGTTCGAGAATGTTCTGCTCGGGATATAAATAGCGGATTGTTGGGCCGACAAGCAGTTCGATTTCGGAAGCGAGCGAATACGATTCGAGTGATACAGTACACGCGAAACAAGTGATTCCAAGTGACGTTTCTTGTAGTTGCGATATTTGTGTTTATTTAACCTTTTGACCGCCAGAGCAAAAGCGCTTCGCCGTGCCCTCCACGCCAAGCCGACAAATTCAATGAAATAACCTTGAAAATAGTAGGGAGTCCAAAATGTTATCGATAAACATAATAATTTTCGTCTGAAATTTGTGAATAAACAGCTTATAACACAAAAAGAATATTTATTTAACCTCATCTCCTACTGTAAAAAACTTAAGACCACATTTATAGCAACTATCAATAAAAAAATCAACCTTTTGAGATTCAAAAATACATATAAAATTGCAGCAAGTTACAGCACTATTCTCTATCAGTTACGCGGCCATTGGCATGTATACATGCCAATGGCGCGGGCAACCATCCTTTTTTATAATTTCTCGCTTCTGATTAGGGATGTGTAGCTGTATATTATTATAACTTATCGAATTTATTTATTAAGTTTATATGAACTAGGTATCATTGTGGAGTGATTATTTGTGAGTATCAAAATAATAATTATTTACAAAAAAAAACAAAGAAAGTATCAATAACACAATATAGTAAAAAGACATAATTAACCTTTTTTTTTAGTCTGTAACTGTTAATTTCGGATAGATTCACAGGACTTTTGCTGTTAAACAGCCAGTATTATAGCGGGTTACCTAAGCTACCTACTACTTTAGATTTATTTTATAATAAAAAACTAATTCATAATCAGTCTTTTATTTACTTATTTTATTTTCATCATCAAAACAACTATTATCTTTAAATAAAGGGAGTTGCATTAAAACTACTACTAACTACTAAGTTACTATATGAAATCGAACCTTCGGATCAACGAAATAAAAGTTTTTCAATGTTAATAGCATTCGAATTAGAGAGAGTGCCAGAAGAGAACCGAAGCAATTAATATGCTCATATTCTTAATTTAATCAGAATTTATAGAGGGGATTCCGATTTGTCGGAAAGCATAGATTTAATTCCAGAATTTTCTTCGGGCACCGTACCATTAAATATAAAATACAAGAAAATTGATTAAATTATATTTAATCATTTTCTTGTAACGTATTATATCGATAAATTAATATGATGACCAAGTAGGCACAGGTTCTAAGACAGGCCGCGGGCCAGCAAGCCGGCAAACTTATTGGTCTTCGAGCTTCGACGCGAGTTTGCCGGCTTGCTGGCCAGCGGCCTTTATATGTAGGAAACTGTGCCTATTTGTCATCGCATTAATAATTTATCAATATTAATATAATTAATTTGTGTGATTATTTTGTTTAAGATAGGTGCCTATTTATTGATTCTTGTATTACATTTGTTGATTATTGAATATGTTAATTATTAAATTAGTTGATTATTACACGTTACCTAATTTTTTAATTTGTTGATTGTTATTTACCTATGTGAATTGTTAAATTGTTGATTAGATACGTAATAACAAGAAGGCACAGGTACGTTAGGCAGGTAGGTACTTACATAGTCCGGCGTGCCAGTTAACTTGTTATTGGTACCTACATAAGTGTTAATTATGTGTCCAAAATTATACTTTTTATATAATAAGTACTTAATACAATTTAAATATCTATGGAGTTTTTTTTTATTTAATCCTATAATGACAACTAAATCCTATTACCTATGTAACATTCTAAAGGTATAAACGCGAAATTTTGTTACCTACTCTTCCACGCGAAAACTACCGAACGGATTTTAAATTAAACTACAATAATTAATCACTAATATAGCTTAATTAAGAGAATGACAGTAGTACCTAAGTCTATATAATATTATTTAAACGCGTCGTCTTTAGATGAGTAGGTACTTACCTATATACTTACATAATACTTGTATAGATCTATATGTTTACTGTTGATTGTACTTACTACTAAAACATCTGATATTAAAGTAAAATTAACTTACCTCAAAATCATTTTCATTTACTGATTCCGATTCAGAAAACTCATCATCTTCAGTGCCTTCTAGAATACGCAATAGTTCTTCTGTACTAAATAACTCTTCACTTGCCATTTTTGCAATTATAATATTGGCAGATCGAAAAAAATATCGAAAAAATATTTTTTCAACTTCCCAGCACTTAAAAACATGGCACGCGCTTACGACGTCACGAGTCCGACATCTATTCATGTCATTGGCGCAGAAGGGATTGCAATATCGGTACTGTGCTAGGGATGCGCATGATTGGCGAAAAAGACAATATTCAAATCAACAATATCGACAATATAGAAAATATGATATTATACCAAAGAATGTAGTATTTACCTTTTTTGTCAGTGACTAAGCTTATTTATTTTTTTAATAGTTATTACAAAAATTAAGCGAATTTGAGTAATTTAGCTGAAATTTTAATGAAGTTACTTGAATATTACACCACATCACTAGTAGGCATGTATACATGCCATTGGCGCAAGAGAACATGTTTTTCAGCCATTAATTAAGTTATTTTTTATCATAAATATTTGAATAACTATTTTGCAATTTTGTTCATTGTGTACAATTATATGTAATAACTGGGGATTCAGTTCTTAAGATATATCAATAAAACACGTTAAAGTAATGATTTAATATGTTTATTTTGTATTTTTCTATGATCTGTTTCTTGGCATCTATAGATGTCGGTGGCGCACAGGGCACGCTTGCGCATGGCATCTATACATGCCATTGGCGTTCAAAAGGTTAATTAAACAGTTTGTGTGTTTTGGTAAATTGGTTTAAATTAATTTATTCCGAACCCCAGCTCGTAACATTTGGTGTCAGAAGTGGGATAAATTATGCCAGTTTTACCGAAGGAGGATACGGAAGGTATCCGTACCAGGAGTCAGCGCCAGCAGGAGGTGGATCAGAGGCGGTTTGAAGGAACTTCTAGACAGACACCTGGGGGTAATCAGCCGATGACGGAGCCAGTCTCCCAAGCGTCTGGTGTTGCTACAGCATCACCAGCCATGGATCTTTCTGCGCTAATGGCGATGCTGCAGGAGCAGGCCCGCCGACAGGAAGAACAGGCCCGCCGCCTACAGGAACAGCTGCAGCAGGACAAAGAGGAGCAAGCCCGTCGACAGGAAGAACAGACCCGCCGCCTGCAAGAGCAGCTTCAGCGTGATAAACAGGAGCAGGTTCTCCTTTTGAAAGATCTACACGCGACATTTGGCAAGGACATCAAAGCCATGAAGGAGACTGTTCAGGTACATGAAAATCGTATCTCCGAGGCCGAAGTCCAGATCGCTGATATAAGAAAAGCGGTTGGAGTTCTAAAAGCTGGAGATCGGACTATGGCTTCTATAGTTGCTGCACCTTCTGTGCGCGGGTTTAAAGTGCCACCCTTCGACGGAACATCTTCCTGGTCGGCATACAAAATTCAATTTGAAGCTGTCATGGAAGCAAATGGGTGGACAACGGGCCAAGCCATGACCGCGCTTACTTTGGCCCTTCGTGACCAGGCTTTAACTGTGTTAGAGGCTCTCGGCAAAAATGTTACCTACGAGCAGCTCGTTGAGGCGTTAGAGGCCAGATATGGTGATGCGCACCTGGAACACGTTTTTCGTGCCCAGTTGAAGGATCGTGTGCAGCGCAGTGGTGAAAACCTACAGCAGTGGGCCCTGGAAATCGAAAAGCTGGTTCGAAAGGCGTACCAGACTGCGCCCGCACTCATCGAGGGTATACTAATTCAAACCTTCATAGATGGCATACGGGACTTGGAAGTAAGGGCTGCTGTGAGACTTGGGCACCATGAAACCCTCAAGGACGCCTTGGCCCATGCGTTGGAGGTGGAGGCAGTGAGGCATGATCATCGAGCCCATCGCATCAGGGAGGTTGCGGCGTCACCTGTTCGTGACCGTGTTAGGTACAGCCCTAGATGCTACACTTGCGGAGAAAAAGGCCACCTTCGCTCAAGTTGCCCGAAGCGAAGCACAGCTAACGAAGACCAGACCCAGGAAAGAAGGGCGGCTGATGTGACCGCCCAGCAGCAGGGAAACTAATAAACGCCAGGACTGCGGGGCGGGTGCTGGCTGGTGTTAAAATAGCCCCAAGAATTTCGGTCTCACAAGCCCATGATGGGAACACCCTAGTCATAAAAGGTGAAGTGAACGGAAGACCATGTAAGCTGACATTGGATACTGGAGCTTCTCGCACGGTTGTCAGTTCCCAACTAGCGAATCGTTTTCTTGGGGACTTCTTCGGTAAGCATGACGGCGTAAATTTAGTAACAGCTACCGGTCAGCACATAACCGTCCGTGGTGAGAAGGAGGTGGAATTAAAACTGGGTAACATGATCTACCGGCATAAGGTCATAATGGCTGACATAGTAGACGACTGCATCCTAGGTTTGGACTTCATGCGACAGCACTGTTGTGAGATCGACATTAACCAAGGAGTCCTAAAATGTGGGTCAGAAGAAGTCTTCATGGAAGGTGCACCATCAGGGAAAGTGTACTGCTTGAAGAAGATTGTTCTTCCTCCCCGATCGGAAACAATAGTTCCAGTTAGTCTTCCACATAATTCTGGGCAGAAAAACCGATGTATTCTCATTGAAGGATTAGATGGAAACCTTCCATGGAAGATTGCGCGGACCTTGGTAAAGGCAATCGACGTTGCAGCCGTACGCATACTGAACCCAAGTGAAAAGGAACAAGTAATCAAGAAGGGTACGTTGATGGGTTCCTGTGGGGAAGTAGCTTGGATGCGTGAATGCCAACATCGGCCTTCTCAAAATAACGCCCAAAGTGCAAGATTTAATGTGTTAAATCTTTTGGAAGACTGTCGTAAAGATTTATCGGAAGAAGAAAGAGAGAAAGCTAGGAAGATGCTACTTCAGTATGCAGACATATTCTCTACAAATGATGCTGACATAGGGAAGACTGGTTTGGTTCAACACAGAATTAATACCGGAAATGAGTTACCAATACGACAGCGACCAAGAAGACTACCAGTGGCAAGGGAAAAGGAGGTAGATACCATGATTAAAGGAATGGTAAAGGATGGAGTTATAGAGCCTTCATCTAGTCCTTGGTGTTCTCCTGTGGTCCTGGTGAAAAAGAAAGATAAATAATAAATAAATAATAAATTTTTATTCAAAAGTAAAAGTTGGTAAATAACAGTATAAATCTTAGAATATAGTAAAGGTAGTACAAAGTATGATGCCTGTACTAGGATAAACCTGTATCACAGGCGGCATGAGTTCTTACAATTTATATTAGGTCAACTGATGTCTTAACAATATTTAACTTAAGTTTTATGAAAAGTGATATAGTTTGTTAATTTATTATGTTACAATTATAACTAAGGTTTTAATATCTAGATAATTTATACAATATTTAGGTACGGAAAATATGTAGTTATTAGTACTTAGATCACAAATATGATTAAATTTACAGTATTATTAACGAGGTTGAAAACAAAGTTGCTAGATTCGATTTATGAAGCGGGCGGCTAATAGTGCTTAGACAGCGGCAAATCGATTTAAGTAGGACAGTGCAGTGGTCAGGTATTTCGTTGAGTCAGCAACAAGCGATACGGAAGTGGGCCTTGAGTATGACTGACTAGGTGCCCTCATAATCGATGGAGTTAATGTATCTATATTCTGCTATTTTCCTAGCAGGGCAATCAGCGTCCCCCGTTTTGTGATCACTGGGCTTTTTAAAGCGAGAGCAAGTTGCGCATTTCGGGATGTCTGCTTTCTTCGTACATTCAGTCATCGAATGGCCAGCGTCACCACAGTGACCACACGTAGCGACGATCTCTCGACAAGTTTTTGCTGCATGGCCATATTGTTGGCATTTATAACACCTTGTCACCAATGTGAAGTCCCTGACAGGACAGGACGTCCAATTTATTATTATTATTATTTATTTTTAATTTATTATTTATTTATTTATTTTTTTTTAAAGATGGCAGTATGCGCTTTTGTGTAGACTATCGTCGATTGAATGACGTTACTAAGAAAGACAGCTATCCACTACCCCGGATCGACGACACACTGGACACGCTGTCAGGAATGAAGTGGTTCACCACGTTAGACCTAAAAAGTGGCTACTGGCAAGTGGAAATAGACCCTAAAGACAAGGAGAAAACTGCATTTTCTACGGGAAAGGGACTATGGCAGTTTAACGTTATGCCATTCGGATTGTGCAATGCTCCTGCAACTTTTGAAAGGCTAATGGAGTTAGTTCTCACGGGACTAATTGGAGACGCCTGCCTTGTCTATTTACATGACATCATCATCGTGGGCCGCACATTCGAAGACCACCTTCAAAATCTGGAACGTGTTCTATCAAAAATCCGAGGAGCCAATCTTAAGCTAAGTCCAAAGAAGTGCTCATTCTTCAGACAGCAAGTAAGCTTTTTGGGGCACGTGGTTTCGAAAGAAGGAGTGCAAACAGATCCTGAGAAAATTGTCGCCGTCAAGGAATGGCCAGTCCCGAAAGACAAGACGCAGGTCAGAGCATTTTTGGGTTTGTGCTCGTACTATCGACGGTTTGTCAAGAATTTTGCTGACATTGCCAAACCTCTTCACAAGCTTACTGAGGAGAAGAGACCGTTCTGTTGGGATGAGAACTGTGACATCGCATTTCGAGACTTAAAGGAACGTTTGTGTAATACCCCAATTTTGGGCTACCCTGACACAGAAAATGAATTTATAGTCGACACGGACGCAAGTAACACTGGGGTTGGCGGTGTGTTATCTCAACGGAAAGGAGATTATGAAGTTGTGATAGCTTACTTCAGCAAATCTTTATCAAAGCCAGAAAGAAATTATTGTGTCACGAGACGCGAACTTCTTGCCGTCGTAAAGACATTGCAGCATTTCAGCAAATACTTGCTTGGACGTAAATTCCACCTGCGGACTGACCATGCTGCATTAAAGTGGTTGTTGCAATTTAAGAATCCAGAAGGACAAGTGGCGAGATGGATTGAACTGCTACAAGAGTATGACTTTGCAATTGAACATCGTAGTGGGAAGTCTCACGGTAACGCGGACGCTTTATCAAGAAGACCTTGTCCTGAAGACTGCAAGCATTGTGTCAGGCAAGAAGCTAAGGAAACGGTACCTGTCAGGATGCTAAGAACGGACCTTAGTGACGAATGGAAGGAAACCCTACAGCATGCTCAGCAAAGTGACAGAGATATCAGGCCAATTCTCGAGTGGATTAAAGCTAATGCTCCCAAACCGAAATGGTGTGATGTTGCAGCGATGAGTACCACCACAAAAAGTTATTGGGCACAATGGGAGAGCTTGGTGATCCAGGATGGTGTGTTGTGCCGAAAATGGGAAAATGCTCGAGGGAATAGCTGTCACCTGCAAATGGTAGTCCCAAAAACGAAGGTACCAGATGTTCTACGGCTCTACCACAATGGTTCTTCAGGAGGTCATATGGGAGTAAGAAGGACTTTGTTAAAGATCCGAGAAAGGTTTTACTGGATCCATTGTCGAGAGGATGTGGAGGACTGGTGTCGCAGATGTACCAGTTGTGCAGCGGTAAAAGGACCACACACACGCAGCAGGGGTGCATTGAAAGTGTATAACGTGGGAGCCCCGTGGGAACGGATAGCACTAGATGTCGCTGGGCCGTTCCCTGAAAGTGAAAGTGGAAATAAATATTTCATGGTTGTTATGGATTACTTCACCAAGTGGCCGGAAGTCTTCGCCATCCCTAATCAAGAAGCTTCAACAGTCGCTGATAAATTAGTCCACGAAGTCTTCTGTCGGTTTGGGGTACCCTTGGAAATCCACAGCGATCAAGGAAGGAATTTCGAGTCTCAAGTGTTTCAGGAAACATGTCGGGTTATGGGTACTCACAAAACCAGAA
Organism: Aporophyla lueneburgensis; assembly: GCA_932294355.1. Lineage (NCBI taxonomy): Eukaryota > Metazoa > Arthropoda > Insecta > Lepidoptera > Noctuidae > Aporophyla > Aporophyla lueneburgensis. The sequence continues at coordinate 5,606,095 of OW028758.1, read as the reverse complement.
CCACTTCATACCACCCACAATCTGACGGAATGGTGGAGAGATTTAATCAGACCTTGGAAAGATATCTGGCAAAAGTTGTAGCAAGCAGACAAAAGGATTGGGACAAGCACATACAACCGTTTCTTCTGTCATACCGAAGTGCAGTTCACGAGAGTACAACTGTGACGCCAGCCTTCGCGAACTTTGGAAGGGAGTTAAGGTTACCAGCTGATCTAATAACCGGCATTCCCCCTGATTCACCACGGAGTATAACAGATTATGCAAATGATCTGCGCAACAAGATGAATGACGTATATGAGCATGTCAGAGAATCAGGCCAACAGATGTCCGAGAGAATGAAAACTCGTTATGATCGGAAGATGAACAATACTGGCTTCGACGAAGGTTCGCTAGTGTGGTTGCATAACCCAGTGCGCAGCAAAGGAAAGTCCCCTAAACTGCAGGCAAAATGGGACGGGCCGTACCGAATTGTGACCAAGATCAACGACGTCACTTACCGAATACAAAAGGGTATGCGAACTGCACCTAAAATTGTCCATGTAGATCGATTGGCACGATACTACGGGAATAATGATGCTCGGGACGAGCATGTCTAAGGAGGGGGCAGTGTTACGTAGATCGTAAAGTCTAGAAACATCACGCTAACTCCGTCTCGGAAAGGGGCAGTGTGACGTAAATCGAAAAGTCTAGAAACATCACGCTAATTCCATCTAAGGACGGGGCAGTGTTGGAAACTTCTGGAAATGACACGCTAACGCCATCTGTTATTGAGTAGCAAGTACTACACGAAATTGTACGTAGACGCTACTGCCATCTATTGTCGAATAGTGGCATTAAACAGTTCGATGGAAGTTACTAGAAGCTTCTACACTGTGGCAGTGTCGAATGTTCGAGAATGTTCTGCTCGGGATATAAATAGCGGATTGTTGGGCCGACAAGCAGTTCGATTTCGGAAGCGAGCGAATACGATTCGAGTGATACAGTACACGTGAAACAAGTGATTCCAAGTGACGTTTCTTGTAGTTGCGATATTTGTGTTTATTTAATTAAACAGTTTGTGTGTTTTGGTAAATTGGTTTAAATTAATTTATCCCGAACCCCAGCTCGTAACAATATCAACCAAATACAGATAAACTGAACTGAAGTGGTAACTAAATATGCATATTTTTTTTTTCATCATCATTCCAGCAGATTACGTCCACTGCTGGACATGGGCCTTTTCCAATTTTGGGTTTGCCATAATCGCCACGCTCGGCAGTCGGCGAAAAAAAAAATTTATACGTAATGGCGGAAATGTTAACACTTTTAAGGACTTAACATAGGTACACAACTGTCAGTCATTTTCAGGCCACACATTGCCCTGTACGTTTCTGGGCCTTAAAAACCTGTTCTCTCATACTGCAATTAAAACCCCAGGATATAATTCCAAAACGCGAAATTGACGCCACCAAACCGTGGTACGCTACCAATGTTGTAGTTGTACTGACTTTCTTAGATAGATTGAATAGTAGATATGCAGAAGTACTTAGTTTTTTACACACACCACACAGACCACCACAGACCTTAATGTACGCAGAGACGCAGTAAATATATCTTTATCTTTATCTTTATCACCTCTTCGGCTTGAGGTTTCCATGTTAATTGACTGTCTGTCAATGTTCCTAAAAATTTCACCACTTCACATTATCTAGTAAGTCCTTGAGTCGCCTTTTACGACACCTACTGGAAGAAATGGGATGTTGCTATTCTTTAGACATGGAACATTTTTTTTTTACCTCCAAAATTATAATTTCTTGGAAAACTTCTATTTTTTATTATTTTTTTTTGTTTTTAACTTACTTATTTGATGTTTGTTCCTTACCCAGGAATGCCACCCAACGATAGCGGCGCACCTCTCCCGTACGTTCCGCCAGAACTTCCTGGAAGGCGTCGCAGAGAATGGCATCACGGACCTACACCACGCCGTCATCGTCACCGCCATATTAGCTAAATGTCTCAAAGTTGTCGATTCTCCTGATCTTATAAATGGTATGTATCTGAACCACAACTATTATTTTGATAATAGTTAAGTAGATTGATTATTTTGATAATCAATCTGCTTAGCTTCTTCCAAAACATTTTGGGGGTCGGTTTCTAGTCTAACCTGATGCATCTGACCTCTACAACCCAGTTACGGGGTAATACGAGTGATAAGCGCAAAAGTTGGAGTTGACTTTATCCATTACAAACAATCAAATATTTCCTCTTTATAATATTAGTGCAAATGCTGTTTCCACTGGCTGGAATAGCGCTCAAGTGAAAGAGCCAAGATGGTTTCTAACACACGATAACATCCTAGTGTCGCAAAGGCTGAAAAGCCGCAACAGCTTTTTGAAGTGTGTCTTCTCACTTCTTGGCGAACGGTCTAAGGATAGGCCTGTAGTGACATGGTGCTTCCCTATCAAACTCATTTGATCCACCTGCTGGAAATCTCGCGTGTGGACACGAGTTGCCTTGGCTTTCCTGGAAGTCTTTAAATAAACTCCGGACCAGGTAGGCCGAAGTCTGCCAGGGTCGCGAGATTTGTTCGAAAGATTCACCCTGGCATACAGGCAACTGAAGGAACACGGGTGGGTTTTAGTCAGTAAAAGTCTGACACGGCCTCCCACTCCGCCCAGAGCGAGAGACGTCATTGGATTTTTGCCCACCTACACAAAAAAAAATTAGGCCGAAGTAAAGAAAACCTGGGGGTTCACAGATGACTCCGTCCTGGAGTGCAAAAGTGTGGTGGTGTTCCACAAACAATGCGGCAATTTATATTTTGTCCAGCGTGTCCTGTTGTTTGTACGCTACAGGAGTTGATGGACGCTACTGAAAATGCTAAGCTCTATTAAATTCTGGGCTGACTGTATTTAGACTACTATCGACACGCTAAGTAGAAGGTAATTTTTTTTTTGTTAGCCTCCACTGTCCCGCTCCTGGGCAAAGGCCTCCCTTCACTCCTTCCATCTTTCGCGAGCCCGAGCTTCCTCCTTCCAGTTTTCACGGAATCTGTCCAGCTCGTCTCGCCATCTCATACGTGGTCTGCCGCGACCCCGCCTCACTGTCCCAGGGCACCAATTCTGCGCTACGTGGGCCCACAATTTATTTATAAGAAGGTAATATTAGTATATAATTCCAGAGTTCTCGAACTGGTTGGTGGGTGACGGCGAGGTGTCGGAGTGGCCGCTACTGCACACACTCATCAACAACTGCCTCACCGACAACTACGAACTTACGCTCGAAACGTTGCGGTTTTTTGAGGTAAGATATACTAGTAAATGATGTCGCTGAAAATCTTGTTTTGAAGAAATGATGTCAATAAAAATCTTATTTCGATAAAATGATGTCACTGAAAATCTATTTTGATAAATTGATGTCACTGAAAATCTATTTTGATAAAATGATGTCACTGAAAATCTATTTTGATAAAATGATGTCACTGAAAATCTATTTTGATAAAATGATCAATCAATCAATCAACTCAGCCTATCGCAGTCCACTGCTGGACATAGGCCTCTCCCATGTTGCGCCACAACACCCTGTCCTCCGCCTTCCGCATCCAGTCTACCCCAGCCACTTTCCTAAGGTCGTCGGTCCATCTAGCTGGGGGGCGTCCTACACTACGCTTGCCGATACGCGGTCTCCACTCCAGGACTCGTCTGGTCCACCGGCCATCGGTCCTTCGACAGATATGGCCAGCCCACTGCCACTTCAGCTTGCTTACTCTGCGAGCTATGTCGGTAACTCCAGTTCTTTTCCGGATAACTTCGTTTCTGATTTTATCCTTCAAAGAGACTCCGAGCATAGCCCGCTCCATAGCGCGCTGAGCGACCTTGAATTTGTGGACCAGCCCAACTGTCAGTGTCCACGTTTCGGCACCGTATGTCATTACGGGCAGGACGCACTGGTTGAAGACCTTAGTCTTCAGACATTGCGGGATAGGTGACGAGAAGACTTGACGAAGCTTTCCAAATGCTGCCCAACCTAGCTGAATCCTCCTGTCGGCTTCCTTCTCGAAGTTGTGCCTACCAACCTGGATGACTTGGCCTAAGTAGACATACTCCTTCACAACTTCGAGAAGCGAACCCTCGATGCGGATTGGATTCGGCAAGACATGCGAGTTGAACATGACTTTCGTCTTATCCAAATTCATGCCGAGGCCAACCCGCCGGGAGGCTCCATTCAGGCTGTGCAGCATCTGGTCCAATTGTTCCAGCGTCTCTGCCATTATGACGATGTCATCGGCAAAGCGAAGGTGTGAGATGTACTCGCCGTTCACGTTGATACCCTGTCCAGTCCAGTCCAGCGTCTTGAAAACATCCTCCAATGCGTTGGTAAACAGTTTCGGGGATATAACATCCCCCTGTCTCACCCCTCTCAGCAGTTGGATGGGCTTGGTTTTTTGGTCCTGGATCTGGACAGTCATCGTGGCAGCGTCATACAAGCATCTCAACACTTCGATGTAGCGCCAGTCAATACGACATCGTTGCAGAGAAGCCAGAACTGCCCATATTTCGATGGAGTCGAAGGCTTTCTCGTAGTCCACAAATGCCATACACAGCGGCTGGTTGTACTCCTCGGTCTTCTGTACAATTTGCCGAACAGTATGGATGTGGTCTACGGTACTAAAGCCTTTTCGAAAACCGGCTTGTTCTGGCGGCTGGAACTCGTCAAGTCTCCTGGCGAGACGGTTCGTGACGACTCTCGAGAACAGCTTGTACACGTGGCTCAGAAGTGAGATGGGTCTGTAGTTCTTCAGCAAGGTTTTGTCACCTTTTTTGAAGAACAGAACCACCGCACCTCTGCTCCACGCTTCGGGCGTTGTACCCTCTTGGATGACGGAGTTAAAGAGACTCGCGAGCTCTGTCAAGACTGGAGCCCCGCCCGCTTTAAGGAGCTCTGTCGTTATTCCGTCATCGCCAGGTGCCTTGTTGTTCTTTAGCTGCTCGAGAGCCGCCCTAATCTCGCACTGGTCGACATCTGGGATGTCCTCCGTGTAGTGGCGCGTTAGTTCGGCTCGATGGTCATCCGCACTATGTTCCGCTTGTTTTGCCGTCCGCGTTGAGTATAGGTGCCCGTAAAAATCCTCGACTTCCTCGAGTATCTCGGACTTCGAAGTCACGATTCTGCCATCCCCAGTTCTAAGTTTCGTCAGATGGGACCTTCCTAGTTGCTGAGCGAACACTTTCGACCCTCGGTTCTGCTCAATCGCGACCTCAATGTCGCGGGTGTTGGAGCACCGAAGGTCGCGTCGCGTCAGCTTTCTGATCTTTAAGTTTAAGGCCCTCTTATCTGACGAAGACTGCTGCGTGGATGGCAACTCTCGTCTTTCCCTCATAAGTCCGAGAGTCTCTGAGGAAAGTTTGGACACCTTACTTTTCCGCTGTGACGGGAAAACTCTGCGGGAAACGTCGCGTAGTGCCTTGACCAACTCGTCGGCCTTCTCGTCAACGGTGCCAGTGGTTTCCAGTAGGGCGAATCGATTTTGAAGTTCCAGTTGGAACTTTTCGGACCCTAGAGCGGCTTGGAGCGGCGTAGGTCGGAGGGTAGGCCTCATCATGCGGATTCTCTCAGCTCGAAAGTTGATATTTAGACTGCCTCGGACAAGTCTGTGATCGCTTCCGGTATTAAACCTATTGATCACGGAGACATCTCTAAATATGTGCTTCTTATCCGTCATGATGACGTCTATCTCGTTCCTTGTCACGTTATCGGGGCTCTGCCAGGTCCACCTCCTATGGGGTTTCTTTTCGAAGAACGAATTCATCAAAAAGAGCCCCTGCGATTCTAAAAAGTTGACCAGCATTTGCCCCCTGTGATTTCTGCGCCCCACACCAAAGGGTCCGACTCTCGATTCGCCGCGTTCCTGTAATCCCACTTTGGCATTGAAGTCCCCCATAACAACGTTGTAGTGGGCCTTAGTCGTACAGTGCATTGCCTTGGCAATATCCTCGTACATGGCCTCGGCTGTGTCGTCAGAGCATGTCGAAGTCGGCGCATATACCTGTATCACTTTCAGGTAGTACCTGTCAGTGAGTTTTAGTACAAGGTACGCTACCCGTGTCGACACACTACTGATTTCCACAACGCTGTTAGTGAGTTCCTTGTTGACCAGAAAGCCGACACCGCCTTGGGAGAGCTGATCACCTTCGCGGAAGTAGAGTAGGTGGCCTGACTCCAGAGTTATCGTATCCTCCCCCTGTCTTCGGACTTCAGATAACCCCAGTATATGCCAGTTAATGCGCCCTAGTTCTACCTCTAGTTCGGCAAGGTGATGGTCCAGCCTCATCGAACGTCCATTATACGTAGCCAGATGTAGTCGTCGTTGGTAGCCTGCCGTAACCCGGAGATTCTTAGCACCCCCCGTCCCGCCGTTACCGTGACCGCTACCTTGACCAGGAATAGCGGGACCACCGGGAACTGGGGGCCGTTGTTTTGGCACTTTATCCATGGTGAGGTTTAATGCCCGTAGTCACCACGCTGGGCATGCGGGTTGGTGACCGCAGTGCCAATCCTTTCGCAGCGATGACGCTGCTGCCCGCCATCGCTCTGGAGGATTTCGATTGGCTTGTTGGATGGTTATACCGCCATCAGTCGGTCGCCAGCGCCTCGTCTGTCAGTGGCAGGGTGTACCGCGTGCAGGTGAGGTTGACTTTTGGAGAGTCCGGTTGTTGTGTGCTCCCCCTTACACCCCATAAAATGATGTCACTGAAAATCTATTTTGATAAAATGATGTCACTGAAAATCTATTTTGATAAAATGATGTTACTGGAAATCGTATTTTGATAAATTGATGACACTGTAAATCGTATTTTGATAAAATGATGTCACGAAAAATCTTTTTTTTTTAATGATGTCATTGGAATTTTATTTTGAAAAAATTATGTCAATGAAAATCTTATTTTGAAACAAGCTGTGTGCCTGGTAAGATTTCACACACTGACTTGCCATCGACACGACGAAGGATAAGATCAGCTCGGATCGTATCTTTCATCGCCTTAAATGGGAATGGGGGATGAATTTTGAAAAGACCTTCCTTAGCTCACTTTTGCTTTACAACGAACTCGTATGCAAAATTTCAAACTTACCCAGCGTTTTATGAGCGTGAATAAGAATAGCTACATAACCAACACATGAGGCATCTATGCGTAACTGTGTATAAAGTTTCGGGTTAAATATCCTACTAATATTATAAATGCGAAAGTTTGTGAGGATGGATGTATGTGTATGTGTATGTTTGTTACTCTTTCACACAAAAACTACCGAACGGATTTGGATGAAATTTGGAACACAGTTAGTTTATAACCTGGATTAACACATAGGCTACTTTTTATCCCGGTAGTACGTTCCCGCGGGATATATTCCGACCACCACGCGGGCGAAGCCGCTGGCAAAAGCTAGTCTTTCATAAAGTTATCAAGTGATCCAGCAGGCGTAGCATGACCAATTCTATATCTATTCTACCAAGAATAGACAAAGTTTTTTTCTATTCAATTCAACATCACTTCGGCCCGAGCACGGGGCGACCCGTAGACTAGGGTTTCTATGAAGACAAAGACAATTATTCTTTCCATAGCAAGAGAATGGTAACTAATGTAATTAAGGTGGATCCGCTAAGGCCTTTGTCATTGAATAGTCATACAGTGGGATTAAACGATCTTAGAGTATTGTATTGATGATTATAATCCTGTAAAAAAAAATGTACCCCCAACTGAAAGTCCAACTCAAAGGTAGAGAAAAATTAGTCGCCGTGCTCGACATCGTATAATTTTGTCAACTGAAGAATAGAAATATTTCCTCTCTTCAGTTTTAACATCACTTGCTTCCATCGACAAAACTCGTTTCTATGGTGTTCATGCTACGCTTGCTGGTCACGTAGTAACATTTTCTTAACTTCAGTTCTCAGGCTCTCGTTCTCAAGCTCTGTCTCTGTGAACATGCGTTCATTTAAGATTTCTAAGTATAAAATACTGTAATCTAATTTTGATACCAACTGAACGAACGACGACGACAATTGAAAGGTTTTGATGGCCAATTCAAATTCAAAATCATTTATAGTGGAGCGTCGATAATCCGAACTAATTGGGGGACAAGAGTGTTAGGAAAACCGGTGTTTTCGGATAATCTAACTGTATTTATTCAGCCATACATATTTATGTACAGGTGAATGAAAACCTTAAGTTTAGACATACCTTTAATGGCAAATAGTTTCTTTCACGCGGTAAAATTTAGTTTATCAACTAACGGCTACTTGGGAGTGACATACAAATAACAGTTCGAGAAAATTTCGCGAGTATTGTAGTGCGGGAGGAGGATGGCACGCGCGAGTCGGGCGGGCGTAGTAGTTCGGATAAGTGGTCGTTCGATTGATCGACGTTCGGATAATCGACGCTCCACTGTATTTGCAAATTGGGTAAACAAGATGCAGAAGTTTTACATAGGTACTTACACAGACAATTTTCTCTCGCAGACAATAATAGAGAAAGGCACAGAGCACAGTATACACCGCGTGGTGTTAGCGCGCGTGACGTCACGCGGGTACTTCGCGCCGCAGCCGCTGATGGAGGACGACGAGCGAGACAGACTCAACGACCTCTCTCTCGGACGAGAACGGGAGTATAACAGGTGAATAAAAGATAGTCCCTCTTTTCAAAAAACCTCATTTCCATTTGGATTAAAATTTCAAAACAGCAAATTGTTGTCGTACGTAGTAAAGATGCATTTTTTTTCTTCAATATAGTATGCTTTGGTATAAAGAAATTTTTACAGTGGTGGATAAATATACCGTACGCGTGAAAAAAAACCAATATCCTTTTGCTTGAAATAATAGTTACCACAGTCTGTATGCTTATATCTTTTAAACTACGCAACGGAGGCGACTAAGGGACTTACTAGAGAATGAGCAGCAGCGGTTTCTGTGCTTTTTAACCGACTTCAAAAAGGAGGAGGTTCGGATGTTTTTTTTATGTATGTTCGGCCATAACTCCGTCATTTATAAACGGATTTGCAAAATTCTTTTTTTGTTCGAAAGGGGTTTATTCCGAAATGGTCCCATATAAATTTCATATAGATCTGATGATGAGTTCCGGAGACAGACACCGAAACTCTTTAAAAAATGACAGCAAATCAACCGCGATTTCTGCTATCGCGTAAATATGCATTGTTTGTTTGGAATTAGTGCGGGGTAAATACCATAACTAAAAATTTAAAAATAAAAACGTTTTTACAAAAAAAACAACCGACTTCCTTAAAAACACTACAAAGTGAAAAATAACTTTAATTTCGGAAGTCGGTGGCAAAAATCTTAAATACAAATCCTAAGACACCGACTTCCGAAATTAAAGTTATTTTTCACTTTGTAGTGTTTTTAAGGAAGTCGGTTGTTTTTTTTTTGTAAAAAAGTTTTTATTATCACCAAACTGCGATCCGCAACCCGCCTGTCAAGCGTGGCGATTATAAGCGTGGAGAATTGCCCCCATTTGGGGGAAGCATTTGTCCAGCAGTGGACGTTTTAGGGCTGAAATGATGATGATGATGATGCGGGCGAAGCCTTTGGCAAAAGCTAGTTATTAATAACCCAGCTTACGACTTCATTAATTCTTCTGGCTCTTGTGATACAGGAACTCTTAGCACAAGAGCTAGAGCTACAATGATATTTGTAACGTGAACTAAAAAAACAACTTAAGAACTTTTCATTTTCCACAGGGAAGCGATGAAACAATTGCAACACGAAGACCACGTGAACGAACAGATCACGGACATACTGTCACATGAAGGGCTAGACCCGAAGCATCACGACGAGGGATCCGAGAACATACACAGAGTCATCAACAGGTCAGTACACCGCTACACTGTGACATTTCTAGTATGTTATGTTGTCTGTTGAAAATTGTATGTGTACGTCTACGTTTTCCTTTGGTCTTTTCTATTATATAAATGTGGTCCTTTTGGTATTTCTGAATATTTCCGTGGTAAATCAACTGAAAGCAACTTAGCTTATGGTTTAGGTACTATATCTTCTAGTATGTATATTAAAGAGAAGGATTAAGCCTCGAAATTTCCAATTTTCTTCGGTTTGTAATTTGCAGGTTAAAGTTGTGTGTTGAATAAAATGTAATTCGCAACCGTTACAAATATGGCTACATAATTAAAATCACCAATTCAACCCCCCAAGTTCATTTAATCCCATTTAATTAATTTATAACGAAATAGTCATTTAACGAGATATTTTCATAAGCTACCCTGGCCTTAAGTGAAAATTTATTTTCGCTCTTTTTTTACGGTTAAAGACTCTGAACCATCACGTTCGGGTTGGTGACGCTGATATATTCGGCTCTAGCCGGTCGATGTGTCTAGTCGTCATCAATTAAAACCATTAATACGTCCCTCTTAATTCATTGTCATAAACATTGTTAATTTTTAAGGAAACCAATATTGTGAAGAGATAATAAATAAATGAATTTAATTTGATTCATTTAATCGCATTAAATGACTTTTTCACGAAATAATTATAATCATTCAATGGGATTAAATGAAGTTAGCCCATTCACCTTAATTGAACAGATTTGATCCTTCTAGTCATCGCGTTGTGACTTTTAACTACATATTAAAAAGTACAAAAACTTCTATTGAACTTAATTAAGTGATTAATTTATGAAGCTATATGATTGATACATCCAAAACTAATATACCTATCCAAAATTTGCCTGAACCAAAATTTCCGAACATATACATATTCCGACAGACATTATAATATAAGCTTTAATAATTTCCCCAAAATTAAAAACAAATCACAGAATCGCTATCGGTGGTTGGTTATCGCTTTGCAATGAATAAACAGCTTTATAAACACTGAAATAAGAATTATATTGCAAAAGCTTCTCGATTTTAACCAGAGCTTAAAATTTCTAGCCGGCTAATACGTCTCAAAACGCTCATCGAAGATATTATGAATAAGGAATCACTCACACCCACCGACCATAATGCCAGTGTCTTAAATAATGATTAATTTATTATTTTTAATATTAGTTTATATTTATACTAATTTATATTTATAAATATTTAATATCCTAAGGTTAGGCTGCAAGCTATATCTAACGTAATGTAACATTACCCCTGTATTACGATAAGGGTTTGGCAGAGGTGGATATTATTCCTTCTTTTACCCCATAGTGTTAAAGTTCCATGTGATAAGCGGCGAAGCCGATTACGCATTTGATATTGAAGTATTAATTTCGTTAGTCTTTTTTATAGCAAGAATTAGGGTAACTCCGGATAGGAAGCATATTTTTTCTCATGGACCTTTTTATTGTGTGATGTTACTCACTATAATTTAAAATTGAATGATTTTAAAAGAGAAAAAGAGCCACCACTTACGAGTTGTAGGTCGGGGATTTGAACCCAAGCAGGCATTTTAGTTTTACTAAATTATTTCATCACCACTGCTCTCAAAAACATCGTGAGGAAACCGGCATGTCTTAGAATCAAAAATTCGAAGATATGTGACATCTACCAACCCGGACTGGGCCCGCGTTGTGCATTATAGGCCACTCTCTCTCACCGAGAGGAGGCCTATACATCCCAGTTGTAGGAACATTATAGGTTGTTGATGATGATAAAAAGGGAAGGTTTTTCTTGCCCATTCTTCTCCATATTCTCGGAATGGGCAACTAGCTTCATCTATCTGTTTGACTGACTCCTTCCTCCATTATAAATGTTTTGAGTTTCACTTTGAAAAGCTAGTGGTTGTAAAGCACAAAACATAAAATTTACGAACGGCGCTAATTTAGTTGAGAACAGAGTGAAGTAACTAAATCTATTGTTGTCCTGTTCTGATAGGTAGAGTGCAAAAGAGACAGAGTTATTAAGTGACGCATTCATATTTCGTCTCACAGTGAGATATGTGTCCCAGCACTGGGATAATTATAGGTTGTACCTTAGACTTCATTTAAGCTGAAACTTCTTAGGCAGCTCTTTTCTTCTTTCCTCTCTTTCTCACTTTATGTGTTAGTGAAAGATGGCAATAGTTTTCGTTTAGTTTAGTTGAAACATGGTTTGGGGCTACTAAATTTAAATTAATATTAGGTAAGATATTTCTATGGCTGTCATAATCATCTCATGTACAAACATACTTGCCATAATCTCATTTATTATAAGTTTTTTAAGTTGTAAATAGCATAAAATGTGAAAATTATTGATGCAGATTATTTAATTTAATTTATATCGCATTTACGGACAATTTCGCGTTTATTCTTATTAAGAGTGAAAATATTTCGCTCGATTGTGATAGTAGTCTTCCGATGCATAACATCGCGCCCTTTTTCCCACAAGAGTTGGGCAGACTTGTACCTATAGTATACCCAAATTTCTTCAGTTACATTGAAGTCTTTCGAAATTTGTAATAAAAACACAATGACAGCCAGCAATTATTTTTTCCTAATTAATCATTCATTAGATCGAAATAATCGAACCAGCCATATATAAGAGCCTCTTTAATTTAGGCAGTGTTGCAATTAAACATAATTCCTTAATAATAAACGCGAAATCTTCCGTTAACTTAAAAATGGTTGCTCATACTGTAAATATTAAATATGTGTATAAAATCGATGAAAATATAAAAAAGAAACATTAATTTTAATATTTTAATTGAACGACTTGTCTAAATAGTTCAAAAACATTTTGTAAAATCTTTTTTGAAAGTTTAATAAACTGTATATTATTTGTTATGATGCCATATAAAGTATAATATTATAAAATATACGTATAATTATAACGATAAATTATAATTCAAATCGTCCTTCCAAAGGAACTGAATTTAAAAATCTGGTCAATATGGAACTTTTTATAGAATTTATTAATTTGATATTTATATGGTTTATTTTTTCAAAATTTTTATAAGCACTTCGGGTAAATGAATCTAGGACCGTAGCTAGAAAAGGTATTTCAAAACTTTATCACATGGTATGCTGATTTGTTCCTATTTTTTCTCTCGTGATGTCTGTTATCTTTCGGGCTACGGTCTTGAATTCTATAGTCTTTGGTACTAAATCACTCTTACGCACAGTTCAATCAATTTTATTATTTTAAGAACTCATATTTTATAAATACACAGTTTTCAGTTACTAATTAGAACTATTCAATTTTAGTCCGTCAGAATTGTCGTTACAAATAGTTAGAAGTCCGAATGTCTGACAACCAGTCTTGCCAAGGGGTATCATGGCATCATGTTATTCGGTAACTAGATTCTAGAGGTCAGATAGGCAGTTGCCTCTTGAACAATACTGGTAGGATAGGCTAGAAGCCGACCACAAAGTAGGCAGATGGTGAGTTCGACAAACTTCTAAAAATTGATGACTACATTTAACAGTAACTTCAGAATATCTGCACATATTATATTTTGAGCTATTCCGAGAGTGATTTAGTAATAAAGCCTAAAATACAATTATGTGATACACAAAAATCTAGTAGCACGATAAGATCTGTCATTTTGTATGCTTTTCGAATTGTCTACATATCTGTATATATGAGATTAAATACGTTGAAAGTGAGTGTGTGTTTCATTGTCCCCCTTCGTTGCAGTTTCTTGCTGCTACTGCCGCGGGCCATACTGTCCGACCCTGTGGGCGCCGACTACGACCATTATATACACGATGCGCATAGGCGGTACCAGGTAAATATACGTAGGTAGATGAACAACTATGCACGAACAACATGTCTGAATTCCTCAAAAGGGTTGGGCAGAGGTGTTGCCAGTGATGTTTTAATGTAGTGTAAATGTTCAAACCCTGTTCAGGTAAAATCACTCACTAAAGGGAATTAGTAACACATTTATCTATTTTGAGAAGGTTTCACCTATGTCACAATTCTTTTATTAATAAAATTATTAATTTTTGTTAAAAAATCATAGATGAAAATTGACACTAAACTCAATGGGCAAATGAAAATGATCTTAGGGTTATTTAGAATTAGAACTCCAGGTGTAGTATTCCAAGTATTCCTGACAGGGTCGCGAGATTTGTTCGAATGAGTTACCATGGTCCTGGCATATAGGCAACTGAAGGAACACGGGTGGGTTTTAGTCAGTAAAAGTCTGACACACCCTCTCGCTCCGCCCAGAGCGGGAGACGTCATATGATGATTCAAATCAGCAAATTAAACTTAATTTCTAAGTTGCACTACAAATTGGCATCCAGAGATAATATATCTGTGAATGCCAACGTTTACATTTTTATCAAATGCTTTTGGAATAGATCATAGTATTGCAGATGTCTATAGGTGGTGGCGATCGCTTACAAATGGTAATTAGGCCGCCTGCTTGTTTATCACCCAAAATCATTGAAATGATTATAAACATCATTTCAATAAAAAGAAGTGAGTGATCATTGTTAAGTACAATCACCATTTAGAATGTACACAAAGTTATGTTGTCAAATCATATGTATTAAACCTTTGAGAGAACACCACTTTAATTTTTACTCTCTAAGTGCTTTTCCGTGTGGTGCCGGACGTAAAGAATAGCAACACCCCATTTCTTCCCGTGGGTGTCGTATAAGGCGACTAGAGAATGGGCAGCAGCGTTATCTATGCATTTTACCACCATACTGTGATCCAATCCGCCTAACGTGGCGATTATGGTAAATCTTCCACATTGGGGGAGGCTTATGTCCAGCAGTGGACGTGAAATGATGATGATGATAATGAAGTGCTTTGTCATTTTTCGAAAAAAAAAAAGAAAACCATACCAACGCCCTAAAATAATCGTTCCAGTACTGGCTAGACGCCACATCCACGTTCCGCTGGCCATCCGACCACAACTGGGTGGACACGACCGCCAGCTCCACGCACAGTTACGACAGCCGACCAGAAGCCGACATACACCTCGACGACGCCTTCGAACCTCTAAAATCCGACAGCCTAATAAAAAACGACTCAAAACACTTCTCACAAAAACTGGTCCTCAGAAGTCGAGATCTAACGTCCCAAACTTCAGACGAAGAATTTGACGAAGGACCATTTTTCAAGATGCTCTTCAAACTTCTTGCCAACATGCCTAATCAACCTTATCAAGTAAACCTACACTTAACTTCGATTATATCTCAGTTAGCTTTGCTCCCCCATCCGAATTTGCACGAGTATCTACTTAACCCAATGCTGCCGACGGCTAAGAAAACGCCGACGTTGTTCAAAATACTACAGGAGGTAGCGAAGAGGTTGACTATGGAGATACCGAGGTTAAGGAATTTTAAGAAGACTATTGAGAACACACGGCTTTGGCTCATGAGTGAGGATCCCACTTATGATGAAAAGTAAGTATAATATGAATGATACATTTTTTACTGAACACAAAACGAAAATAAATTTGATTGGTACTTGTTTATAGCCAAATTGCGGTCTTTGATGACTTACTAATTTCAAACCATTTGGTATACATGTGGGAGGAACAAGACTGATGAAAATTATGCCTGAAAATAAAGTTCACAGGATAGAACAGTCATGGCACTATCTAGGAAATCCTTGCCTAAACCACTAAACAGCCTAACACTATCTTCATTTGTTCGAAAAATTTATCTACCTAACAACGCATATAACGCAATCAATATTGTTGAAATTTCAAAATGAAATGGCATTCATGTTAGTATATTACACCTCGGCACAAAAGCTAACTTTGGGCATTAGTTTTTCCGACAAAAATAGATTAAACACAAAAATTAAACGCGAAATAACTGAATAAATCTTCTCACTAACCATTCTTGTTTGATTTCCAGTGCCGATCACAACCAGCTAGTAGAGAGTCTGATAGTCCTGGAAGAATTCTGCAAAGAGCTAGCGGCCGTAGCATTCGTCAAGTACCAACACACGTTACACATGCACAGATAAGCAGCTTTTGTGCAGGTATATCGCGAGATGTATTGGCAAAAAAGATATGTTTGTGTAGCTCTGATTGTGGAGGGTTGAAAGTTTTACTACCAAGGTTCCGAAATTATAGTTCAAATATTTGTATTAATTGGGCGATACAAAATATTACTTAATTTTCATGTAGACGTCATTTTGTAAAACCTAAATAATGGACCAGCAAATATCAACGTACAAGTGCTGCCTGTGGATCAAGAGTCAGATATAATGTTTACAGTTTAAATCTAAAATATGATAACTAAAAGGTAATATTTCTTTTATTACTTGTTATATAAATGATGTCTAAATCTTTCATCACTAACATAATTGGGACTACACATAGGTACTGCAGACCAAGTGGAGCAAGAATTTTGTGCTTGCAAGTCATATAATATGCTGTGTAATAGGTCGCTAAAGTATTACGTTATTTATATAAAATTTAGATATAGTACAAAGAGGGAATTTATGCATTTCAAGCCTAACTTAGCTGTTTCAGTTGAATTATTTTTAATTATATATTTTAATTTATTTAATAATATTTTATAAGATCAGTCAATTGCTATTAACCTATTGTGAAAGCTTTAGAATTTAAATATCGAATAGTTATGTATTTTTTAAGTTTGTTTTTGTTTGTAGACGTGTCTGTGCAAACATTTTGACTATTTTATTTGCGTTATATACAGAAGAATAATTCTATATCTAATGATATTAGGTACAATCATCATAAATTGCGGTCTTTTAAACTCCACTACAAATTTGAATGCGGTTTTCACCTTAATTGAGAATACTTATTTCGGAATGCTTATGTGGTGAAAAACATATACATCAAACTGACATAAAAATTAGAATTAGAAACGAGGTTTTATCAAATTATAAAACCGTGCCAAGCAGGGGCGAGTTGCTAGTATTATATGATCCAAGTCAGATGTTCGAATATACACGTAAGAACTTTACCAAGCATTTAAAATATGTTGGTGTTTTTCGTTTATATAGATTTATTTACATAGCAAGTTAATTTTATGTAATTTTCCTTTTTTTCGAATTGTAGGTACTCTACTTTTTAATGATATTTGCACAATTTTATGTTTTATCAATCATACTTAAATAAAATCAAATGAATTTTTTTTTAAACACACTAAATAGTAGTGATGGATCGACTATGAGTTTTGGCGATTAATCGACTAATTTAGTGACTGAAGTATTGGGTATATTTGAATGTATTTTTCTTTTCAAGACCGGTAGCATCATCTGTCTACCCTTTCCGCAACTACGTTGGGGTCGGCTTCCAGCCTAACCGGATGCAGCTGAGTCGCTGCCTATCTGACCTCCACAACCCAGTTACTGGGTAATACGATACCCCTTAGTAAGACTGGTTATCAGACTATCGGGCTTCTGACGACCCGTAACGACTGTCAAAGATAGACAAATGACTGCTGGCACCAACGGCTTAATGTGCTTTCCGAGGCACGGAGGGGTCTTGGTATGTAAAGATGGTCACCCATCCAAGAACCACAACCGCGGCATACGTAGCTTAACCTGATCGATCGATCCATGCGGCTGGTATTATAGCCATAAACCCCTCTTTTGTAGACTGGTAACGTCCTTAGATATTAGTACGAAGTTCAGTTTACTATCGACAGTTTATTGTCAACTCCACTTTATAAATTATATCGAGCAATAAGGGAAGGCAGATATTATTTATCATAATATTTATCCACGCTTAGAACTGCCCAAAACACTACATTATTAAAAACATTTGACTATTTTATTCTGATTTTCCTGTTCTTCACTCTTTGTTGTAACTAGATAATTATGTAATGATATTATATAAAGTTTAGAATGTATGTATATATTATCCACTAAGTGTGTTCGACTTGTCATGTTATTAATTCTAGTCTGAAAGGGACATAGGCCTACTCGAAACGACATTCAATCTGAAGCAACTATCCGTCTGCGGGTACGAAACTTGCGACGGCCGGAGCGATGGCGGGGCGGGCGGTGCGGCGCGGGGCGAAGAGATAGCGGTGTCTTGCGTGTGTACGAAACAAATTTCCGCACAGTCGCGCTCACGTGGTATTATTATAACTCTTTTGTTTTTATGGTGTAAGTTTTTACTGTCCCATATAGCCGGTTCTGATAAAATAAAAGATATTAACTCTTCATTGTCAATTTCCATATTACTGTGATACGCGAGCGGCGAAACCAAACTAGTTTGGTCTCGTCACTCCGCGCCGCCACCGCTCTACCGCCGCCCGTGCATCGCTCGATCGCGCCGCTCCGCCGTCGCCCGTTTCGTACACAGCGCTTAATGTTTTTAATGCATTTGATTACATCGCCGTCGCGCCGCCCCGCCCGTCGCAAGTTTCGTACCCGGAGACTCCCATCGCCAGCGATTAACGAGAAGCGAGTAGAGCTAGCATCTTAAAAGATGACGAGCGATTACAAGCTGGTATGTAAAATCTAAAATTATTTATTCAAACTTGGCTGAGAGTCAATAATTTTGACGTCCAAATGACATAGTCTTCCAGATGTATTTCAGCCTTGGCGGCCAATCTTAATAGAGACTAGCCATCGGTGCGGGAGATATTACAGTGCACGAGAGTGTGCGCAGACACAGGGGCACTCACTGTTCCCTCACTCTCATAGTCTGATGGGACGACAATCCGACACGACCGTAGAGAGATCAGGTGTAGGACCAACGGCTTAACGTGCTTTCCAAGGCATGGGGGTATCACACCGCCAACTTCCAAACTAAGAAAGAAAGAAGAAAAGAAAAGAAAGAAAGGAAGGAAGGATGAAAGAAAAGGAAGAAGAAAAAAGAAATTCCCAATGGAAAAACCCAATAACAATGCCCTACCTGGGAATCGAACCCAAGAGAGAAAATCGTTGATAACTAGTTACTTGCTTGTCGGCGGTGGGAGAGGTATTGCACACTGCCATTGTTTTGATGTTTATGAATGTTGTGTAAAAAGGGGCTTTGAGCTCGCAAACAACGGGCGTATGAAACGAGAGTAGGCTTACAGCCCGATAGTAATTATAATATTTATGTATATTATAGAATTCACCAGTGCAATATATTTTTATAAACATTCCTTAGAAAAACCAATAAATTAGTGCTTTGGTTCATATAAATATAATAAACATACCAGTTTTGTTTGCACAAATACATTATTGTTATGGCTCTTTGTTTATGTAATAAATGCCTGAATTTGCTGTTGAAATAAAATATGAAACGACATCAATATGACTTTTATTTATTTTTCTGGGTAATTCATTATTGAACATAGGATAAATAAAACACAAGTAATAAAATGCAATGGTGATTATATTTTTCTCAAATATTAAATAATAATGCGTAATAAACATTGTTATAACTATCAAACAAAAGTTGTTAAAATTATGTACAACATGGAATTGTAATTTATCCATTTATGGGAAGACTTTCTTGTTATCTCTAAACAGTTAAAAATATTATATTAAGTAGTTATTTAATTAAATATTACGGTAGGTATAAAAACAATTATTCACGAATTAACTTAGTTCTGATGAAAAGATAACTTACATCGCAGATTTGCCTAGAACATCGTTAACACCATTTTTGACCCTTTCCTAAAGATTGTCTTATAATAACGTCTTTCATTGGTTTAACAAATATCACAAAACCTTTAAGAAGAGGGCCAAAGTATTATCGAAGAATAAAAATACAAGACAGAAATATCTTCCCATAAATAATTAAATGTCTATAAAACTCACTCATTCATCTTACATTCTCACAGTTGCTTACATAAATATACATACATGTAACATTATTATTATTATTAAGTTTTCCATCTACTTGATCGTTACAAATCGTACGCTTTTCATATTTAAACTATAACTGTTACTTGTACAAATACGGAATAAGTTAGAAATTGTACTATGTTTTAATACGCCAAGTCAAGGTGACAAGGCTCGTGGCAAAAGTTACAAAGAAACAATCGTCATTTATTTAATAAAGGTACCATCGTGGACAGTGGCGGTCGACCAATTTTCAACCTTATTGTTTTTGTCATAAGGATGACAAGTGCTCCACTGCTAATGTCCACGGTTGTGATTTCTGTAATGTACGCTCAAGTCAGGGTATAAAAAATAAATTATGTTGTTGAAAATAGATCCGAGATGCGTACGTGCATTATAACGCGGGGCCACGCCCCATTCCCGGTAAGCCCCGCCCCTAAGGGCGATTACTATGCTACGCTGTGCTGAGTTTAAACAAAGCGCAGCATAGCATAACGTTGTTTAGTGACGCGCGGTTTTCTTGTATGGTGCAGGGAAAGTGTCATATTTATTCGACACAAAAAGTTAGTAATAGTAAGAAAATTGTTTCAACTTTTCTGCTCCATTAACTGATATAAATATACGTTAACAATTTAACCCAACAACAAAACGATCACAATTTGATTTAACTGTCTATCTAAGTATCAAAGTTGTTACTGCATTCATTTAGCTACAAATTTTAAAATATTTAACAAAACTGCTATTATTTAACGTTTAATAAAAAGTTATATTACAAAATTGTTTTTTACTAGAAGAATAACCCAAATTATACTGTATTCCATAAAATCTACACGTTATATTCAATAAAAAATTACCTTCAAATATAGTCATTTTTATATTTGTGTCAAAATTTGATATATTGAAAATAGCGAGATATGGCTGTATATTATATGTATGAATTGGAAAATATTAACTACATAACATGGACATTACATATAGTTGCCTTAAAGAAACTCCCATCATTTTAATGTATTTACAATTTTAAATCAAGAAACAGGTTTTGTTACTATCGAACCATTTCGAATTCTGTTATTAGACAATCAATATGTAATGAAATATTTATAATAGCAAAATGATACTACTGTCACCCAATATTGAAGTTCGCTCACCAAGCTCCCTAACTTTTTCTTATGATTTTACTTTAAAAAAATACCGTAGTTTATGGACTTGCGACATTCCAACATTGGGTAGTTTTAGTGCCGACATTTACAGATATTTCAAACAATGCCATCCTTTTCTGGTTGCAAGAAGTAGCTGCACAATCTTTAGAATGTATTGAGCAAATAAACTGAACCATAAATAATAATAATAAGACTATGGAACTTCGTGATTTTTTTAATATTTAAAAACTGAAATCCGAACTGTGCTTGCTTTCATTTATTGTCGAAAATCAAATGAACAAATTGTTTTATATAGATCCATTCTATTTTATCTGTACTAGAGAATGGGCAGCAGCGTTCTCTATGCATTTTACTGCCATACTGCGATCGCCAACCCGGCGCCAAGCGTGGCGATTATGCAAACCTTCTCAAATTGGGGAGGCCTCTATAGAGTAATGCACGACTTTCGTATGTAATACGATACCACTTGGTAAGACTGGCTGTCAGACTATGAGCATTCTGATGGCCCGTAACAACAGCCAAAGATCCACAATTGACGGCCGGGATCAACGTCTTAACGTGCTTTCTGAGGCATCGAGGGGTCACGGTACGTCAAGATTTTTCACGGACCGTGGCAAATGTAGTTTAACCTGATTGGTCGACCTGAGCGGATGTTTTTACTTAGCCATGAGCCCTTTACTTAGGTTAGATACGGTTCTCTAATAATTTAATGAATAAGATAAAAACAAATTCTTCTAGGTGTAAGTGCATTGTAAAAATATTCTGTAAAGTGGGTTCATGCGTAAGAGATAGTTATCTGATTGTATCTCAGAATATTCGACTAGTGGCCCGACGGCGCCTGAACATTAGGTATCAAATGTCACATTAAATTATTTATTTATAATTGTACCACCGTTAGAAATAGCGTTTATGGATACTCGGGGTTTGTTATAAAGGTTTACAATAATCCTGTTTAGTTTTTTAAATTTAGGGGCCGTATAGTATACAATCTCTTGAACCGTATAGACCAGTGTTAGTCACTGTCACAGTGAGAAAGGGATGGCGCTATACGTCCTGTATAGCTCCGTCTCTACTTCGTACTGGGAAAATTTTGACCGGACATTTAGCTATACGTTCCTAAAAATTGTAACAGGCACGAAGAGTTTATGCCATTATTACTTGGCATGCTTTTGATTATTTAATTCTACTATTTCTAATGTTATTGAAAAAAAAAGTGAAGTTCCCCAGTCGCCTAAATTGCCATCTAGCGGGATTCTATAACATCTTTATACAAAATAATCAGAAACTAAATCTAAGAGCTGAGCTCTCATCCCTATCGAAGTATAAATCACAAATAAAATTATACAAAAAATAAACATTTTTAGCCAAGGATTGTAGGCAATGTCGTTGATAAAAATGATGATAAAAATTAACGCGAACTACATACGATACGTCATAGTCTAACAGTATGGTAGAATGGTAGAAATGGAATTATTAAATAAAACTAGCTTGAAGGAAATAATGGAAACTATTTATAAAAGAATGTAATGAACATGTTTTAATAATTAACAAAAGAATAATAAAATACATGGGTAAAATCGCGATGTAAGGAGTCAGATGAACGAGTCTACATTTTCTCCATTTTACAGAAGAGCTAAAATTCTCTGAAAATCCTCTCCTTACCACACCTTACATTTTTAAGTTTTACCAGCTTTTATAAGAGAAAATACAATTGACTAAAGAAAAATTATCTCTCATAAAAAGCGGGTAAAGCTTGAAGACGTGAATTTTCATAGAATTTTAGCACTCCTGTAAAATTGACCAAAATGTAGATACGTTCATCTGACTCTTACACCGCGAAATATTCATCATCAATAAAAATTATTATGGCTTATAAATAAATTGACAAAATGTAGGTAGTTCTTCGTTCTATCCTTTCGGGAAACACAAGTCTTTTGTATATAGTTCGAGAAGTTATAAAGACTAAATAAAAAAAGAAGAGAAAATTAAAATAACCCTAAGAAATAAACTATTATTAGAGTAACTATGACATATCGCAAGTTGCCGCGTGTTTGATCTACCTCGAGCATTCGCTAGTTTACAATAGTTCTAATCTACGTTACATTATACATACATATACATACAATTGTGTTTATCTTTACATCTATATGTTATCAGCTTCAGTGTGGAACTTCTCACCATTTTTTGATATACGTCTGCGGGGAGAGAAAGTTGATGGTTAGATTTGCAGTTGTAAGAATAGTACCATCCAATTTCCTCCCTGTCGTAGAAGGCGACTAAGGGACTTACTAGAGAATGGGCAGCAGCGTTCTCTATGCATTTTACTACTATACTGCGATCGCCAACCCGTCTGTCGAGAGTGGCGATAATGGCAAACCCCCACTAAATTGGGTAAGGCATTTGTCCAGCAGTGGACGTCTTTCGGCTAAAATGATGATGAATGGACGGTAGTGACAGCGAGCATTCGTTTTTATCCGACTTCAAAAAGGAGGAGGTTTTACGTTCCACTGTATATTTTATTTTTTATCTAAGGTCACTGATTTCTCCACCAGCTGTGGACTGATTTCAAAATGTCTTTTTTTTTCAGAATCAGAATCAGAACTTTATTTGTAAACTAGCTTTTGCCAGCGGCTTCGCCCGCGTGGAGTTCGGAAAATATCCCGCGTGAACGTACTACCGGGATAAAAAGTAGCCTATGTGTTAATCCAGGTTATTTTTTTTAGCTCGAAAGCGCATTTTCATCCGACTTGCTTCAAATTTATCGTCACTGCTCGGCTCCTATGTGTCTTAGCGTTATGTTATATAGCCTATAACCTGCCCAGGAGTATGGACTATAATCGTACCAAGTTTGGTTAAAATCCCTTCAGTAGTTTTTGACTCATGCGTGCACATACAGACAGACGGACAGACAGACAGACAAAAAAATTACTGATTGCATTTTTGGCATCAGTATCGATCACCATTCATCCTCCAATATTAATCTTGAATATATTTTCGGGATGATATTGTAATACTTCTTGTCACTGCTATTGACCTGACCATAAGAATTAGTGCGTGGTAGATACCATAACTAAAAAGTTACAATTTAATACATTATCGCAAAACAAAAAAAGTACTTCCAAAAAACACTAAAAATTTAATTTCGGAAGTCGGTGAAAAAAAACTAAAATACAGATTCGAGGACACCGACTTCCGAAATAAGTTATTGTTCACTTGCACTTAGTGTTTTTTTGGAAAACGGGTTTTTTTTTTGCAAAAAAAAATGGGATTTTTTTTGTAAATATTCACGTGATATTCTGTTACGCAACGAACATTCGTTTGTGAAACGAATATTCGTTTGGGAGCACAGGTTTGAATGAGGCTCACCTATCTAGCGGGAGACCGTAGCCTCACCACCAGGAGAAGAAGGGCGACTTGTGCTGGAAGCGTTGTTGGAACGAGTCGAAGAAGCGAGACGACGTGGAGCCGCTCTTGGACCTGAGGGAAATGAATGTGGTGAATAAAGTAACAAGATTAAATAAATATTATGTGGGTTCAGATAGGTTAACCCAGTAGCTTCCCTGACGGAATTATGTTTGATGACCACTAGGGTGTCAATAACAGTTTTTATTATTAACAAATAAATTTTTATTAGCACGGTATGTATGGATGTAACGGAATATTTAAACGTAATTTTCACCCCCTTCAAGACGTCGGATTATTTTGAAACTGCACACTTATCAAGGACCGACAACACAATAATTTCATTTTGTGCCAGAATAAAAAAAATAATGAAATACTAAAACGGTTTTTTTTTTCTAGTCCAGTGCTGTCGTGGACAGTGCATGGATTTATTTAACCTTTTGATTATAAATGCTGGATGCTTTTCGTTCCGTATCGTGCCGGACTTAAAAATAGCACCATCCGAATTCTTGCCGTGGGTGTCGTAGAAGGCGACTAAGGACTTACTAGAGAATGGGCAGCAGCGTTCTCTATGCATATTAGCGCCATACTGCGATTGCCATCCCGCCTGTCAAGCGTGGCGATTATAGCAAACCTCTTTTGAGAGGCCTATGTCCAGCAGTGGACGTCTTTCGGCTGAGGTGATAATGACTTAAGTTTAAACCCTATCCTAGAACTGGGACAAACAGGGCATATTACTATAGAGTACCCCAACATACCTCTCTACGATGACGGCCGGCATCTGTACGAGCTGCACAGGACTCTTGTTGTCCTTGAGCGCCTGCGTGAGGTTGAGGACCTGGCCTCTCATCACGGACATCTGGCGCTCGAACAAACTCTTGTCGAAGCCCTTGTCCTGCTGTGACAATGTTCAGTTTTGTTTTGTGAACATAATTGTATGATCATGCAATCTAATGATATTGTAACAAAGAAATTATGGATACTAAATGGTTTTATAAATGGAAAATCTATTAATTTTGAAAATCCATTAATATTATAAACTACGTGTGGTGTTTGGAAATTATCACACAGGGATGTGCTACTCAGACAATAAGTAGCCTAATAGTGGCCTATATTACTCCTTATAAAATCAACAATCTGCCAGTGAAAGTCCCGCCAACATCGGTCAAGCTATTTCAGAGATTAGCCGGAACAAACAGACAAAGATTTGAAATAAAGTGTTTTTTGATATAAGTACCATAATGTATTTACATTTATTGTATCATATACATTTATTGTAAAGCTGTAAATTTGAAATTACAAACAGACATTTCAATTTTATTTATTTGTATTTTTAGATTTGAAACTTTGGATGTTTGTTACTGAATCACGCAAAAACGGTTAACCGGATGTGGATGAATATGTCGCAGGTTTTTCATAAAATTAGGTTTTTGATGATAAATCTAGGTTTTTGATGAAAAACCGGAAGATGACACATTTTAAACTCAATTTCATCATAAACCTGTAACAATCCAGATTTTTGATCAAAAACCTGAACTAGTTTGGGTTTATGATAAAGTTCTTGTCAAAATCACGGGTTTGCTTGGTTTTAAGACAAATAAATCTATTTAAATGAAATAAATAAAACAATCCATCATCATTTGCAACTTAGTAGAAAAAAAAAAAAAAAAAAAAATCAAATCAAATCAAATCAAAAAAATCAAAACAAAAAAAAAAACAAAAAATGAAATCAAATCAAATTATGAAATGAAATGTTTCAATGTCACGTACCTATATTAATCTGATTTTGATAAGCCGCGAAAATGAAATTTCGTAACTATTAAATACGACAAAACTGAGTCAAAATTAAAAAAAGAATAAAAATGGAATAAAGAAACGTTTACCACGTGCTTGCTTTTTTATAAATCTGGTAGTATGCTTGATTTATCATGACAGTTTGTTGACTTGTGACATCTAGAGTTTCATAAAACATTATCGAAAGGGAACATGGCATGCCGTTGAAAATTTAAAAATGTCAACAAAAAAAATGAAAGCAGCTTCTTCGGAAAAATTTGGAGAAATCGATAATGGTGCTACAATTTAGGCAGTATTTGATATTTGAATAAAGTTTCGAGGCAGCCTCCTCGAAACTGTACCGACAAATGAACTGAGTTTGCGTGAAATTTCTTCAAAGATGTCTTTATTTGGAGGATTTAAGAAATGCTCGTGCGAAAAATCAAAAGTGCGCTGCAAGACAAATCGATGAAAATGCAAAAAAAAATGTTTTATGCAACTCTAGATGTCACAAGTCAACAAACACGCAAGCAAGCACGTGGTAAATGTTTCTTTATTCCATTTTTATTCATTTTTTTTTTAATTTTAACTTAGTTTTGTCGTATTTAATAGTTACGAAATTTCATTTTCGCGGCTTATCAAAATCTGATTAATATAGGTACGTGACATTGAAACATTTCATTTCATAATTGGATTGAATGAGGAGAATATTGATTGGATCATGGATGTAAAATTTTGATAAATAAATATTTGTTTTCTTTCTACTAAGTTGCAAATGATGATGGATTGTTTTATTTATTTCATTTAAATAGATTTATTTGTCATAAAACCAAGCAAACCCGTGATTTTGACAAGAACTTTATCATAAACCCAAACTAGTTCAGGTTTTTGATCAAAAATCTGGATTGTTACAGGTTTATGATGAAATTGAGTTTAAAATGTGTCATCTTCCGGTTTTTCATCAAAAACCTAGATTTATCATCAAAAACCTAATTTTATGAAAAACCTGCGACAAATATATTGCCATTTAGAAAAGGGGAGGAGGGTACTATCGTTCGAATTTTCTATGAAACTACCGTTTTCACTAAAAAATTTTTACCTCTGACAGCAAGCTTATTGCATAAGAATATAAAAATCACTTTGGTTTGACAGTGATGCAAAAACAGATAAAAAACTTTGAGAGAACTGTACGGTACCCGATCGTTAATATGACACATCAAGCTTTAGAAAGAGATTTTCCCATAGAAATTACAGTCCGTTCACAGATATTTCAGACAGAACCAACCTTATTGTGACGAGAATAAAGCTCACAATGATTTTGACAGACTTGTCGGTGTAACCGTATTAGAAAGAGAATAAAGCTCACGATGATTTTGAAAGACTTGTCAGTAACAGCAACCAAATAGCATCTACTTGCCTAAAATCATTGAAACGCCAATCTCATCCTTATTACAAAGGGAATAAAGATCACCGTGATTAGTACAAAGCTGCAAAATCAGAGATAAAATAACTGTGACCTGCAGGCGTAGCATGACCAATTCTATATCTATTCTACCAAGAACCAAAAAGTTCCTTATGTATTTTAATGCTGTAAAAATGTTTCTCTCTCATCAGAAAAATAGTCATCATACTTGACATCGTACTGTTGGCGACTGAAGAATAGAAACATCTCTTCTTTTCAGTTTTACACAATTTTTCTACGATACAATCTATCATTTTGTCTTCTCTTCCGTCGACAAATCCCGTTTCTAGGCGGTCATGCTACGCGTGCTGGGACTGAAGTAACGACGCGTTCGTGTATGTGTGTTCGTGTTTGTGTATATGTGTGTTCGTGTATATATATATGTGTTCGTTTATATATATGTGTGTGTGAGTATGTGTGCACATACACACACATACTCACACACATATGTGTGTACATACACACATACACACACATACTCACTCGCACATGAACACACACACATATGTGTGTGTGTGTTTGTTCATGTGCGAGTACCTTTTAAAAACTGTTCATAATATTAATATCGAGGCAATTGAAAATTCAGGAATATTGTCCTACAAATAAAGCTAGGTATTTATTGGTAGGGCAATAATGTAGCAACTTACTTTGAATAATACGTGTAGTTCATCACACAGCTCTTGAACGAAGTTCATATCTGATAACAATGGAAGCACCAATTCTCTGGAAACATAAAAAAAAAGATTACATCAGTATTAATTTCACAGTGTAGTTCAAACAAGTTGCATATATGGCACCATCAGCGTAAGCAGTAAATAGAACGCCAATGTTTTGTGAATTCCATAAATTACTACATATTTTGGATTTGGGAGCAGTGCTATCGACCCCGACTTACAGGTTTGAACCCAGGTGCGCTTTACTTAGTGTAAATAATTTCATCACCACTACTCTCAAAACGGTGAAGGAAAACATCGTGAGGAAACCGGCATGTCTTAGAACCAAAAATTCGTAGACATGTGACATCTACCAGCCCGCAGTGGGCCCGCGTGGTAGATTTCAGCCCACTCCCTCTGTGGTTTCACGTTATTGTGATTTATTTTCTATTTTATCTTCAAATATATATTCTATTTTTAAATAAATACTGCTATGTAGTTTTCTTTAAAAAAATTCAAACGAGCTTCTAATGCATTAGAATTTAGAATATAATACATATTTCTTTTATTTTTTTAAAAAGAACGATTTATCACAAAAATAACATTTCTAGGGCTGTACTGATGATTTAGATGATTACAAATATAGTAATAATTAATCTATACTTAATATTATAAGGCTGAAGAGTTTGTTTGTTTGGTTGAATGCGGTTATCTCAGGAAATACTGGTTCGAATTGATAAATTCTTTAAGTGTTAGGTAGGCCATATTACATCACGCTACGATCAAAACGAGCGGAGCAGCAACGAAAAACTGACGAAAACTGGCAGGCAATTCGAAGCGGCGGGAAAGGTCAGGGGAGCAAAAATTTGACGGACAACGTCGCAGGAAGACATTTGATTATCATAATGAGGATCAATTCGACAAAAGGATATAGCAATTTTGAATACTACATCGATTACAATATAAATATCTGAGTCCATTTCTTTTTGAATCACTCAAATCCATCGAGAAATTACGAAGTTATTAAACTTTAAAAAAAAGGGAGTTTTAAAACGCACGCCGCGCGCGCGAAACTGCTGATGACGTCACAAGGCTCGATCGCCCGCCACGCGCCGCACTGCTTTGTTATGATTTGCGGAGTTTAATTTAATCGTTGTTTCTTTTTTATTAATGTTTTATAGATATTGGTAGATAGGAAACATGGAAGTCGGATTTACCCAAGGCCCAGTCGGACAATCTCGCGAAGATTGAATCGTTTATGGTTGAAAAGTAAAAAAAAAAAAAAATATTCCAGTGCACAGGTAGGTACCTACTACGTTTTAGAATGTTTTGATTTGGCAGGCAGGTACCTTTTTCGTGTTTCTACAATGTGTAGGCACCTCTCTACCTATTTTAAATAATATTTCTTACTAGCTTCTGCCCGCGACTTCGTCCGCGTAAAATTTCCTGCTTCCCCAACCCATCCCGTCGCATCGAATCGCCTGCCCGTGCGAGGTCTTTGTATGCGTGACGTTTTTCTTTGTGCTCGGCTCATAAGGGTCTTTGCGTGACCTTATATAATATAATAATATAGTCTATAGCCTTCCTCGATAAATGGGCTATGCAACACTAAACGTACAACTCTTCAGATTTTACTTGGGTGTGCTACGCAATGAATTTTTTGAGAGACCAAGGCGCGCGCAATGGACGTGTTTTATATGGAATTTTTCACATTTTCTTCGAAAAATAAAAAAAAATATTACCCAGGTGTTGAAATTTATATGTGAGGAGGTTACAAAGGGGGTCGAAAATTTCATTATTTTTGCGATAGGAAACGCCATTTTCGAGATATAAGCAAAAGAAAAGGAAAACAAAAATACAGTTCTGTTTTTGCGCATGAAGGCGAGGCACGTGAAGGCAAGGCGCGAGGCGCGCGCTATGGACGTGTTTTATATGGAATTTTTCACTTTTTCTTCGGAAAAAAAAAATATTACCCACGTGTTGAGATTTATATGTAAGGGGATTGCAAAGGGGGTCGAAAATTTCATTATTTTTGCGACAGGAAACGCCATTTTCGAGATATGAGCAAAAGAAAAGGAAAACAAAAATACAGTACTGTTTAAAGCACGTGAAGGCGAGGCGTTCGTAGGTGTGAATATTAGTTCATAACTACTACACTGGTCAGCAAATAAACCGAGCCACCCACTACCTAGGAACTCTGATTCGATTTTCTCAAAAAATATAAAACTTACAACTATCAAAGTTATACCTACAAAAAGTGCGTTTCATGGTGATTAAAATGACTACAAATTAATTCGAAAGTACCGTTAACTCACATTGTAATCAAGCAACAAACACAATGCTAACGATTTGCTCTGTTTTCACCAGAGTTTGAAATTAGCGTTCTTTTTCTCTACAATGAGGGTAGTCGGATATTTCTTAACATTTCTTTAGTTTTTGTCCATCGTTTGCTCAGACGCGTGTGTTTTTGCTACTTTTTTCGATTAATAATGGATACAACACCTCAGGAAGCAGCTCAAGCTGTAGCATTACTTCAAGCAGGCATTGCGCAACGTGAAGTCGCTCGAAGGCTTCGAATCAGCAGATCTTTGGTGCAACGAGTTTAAAGACAATACCTAGAGACTGGAGCATTCGATCGCCGTCCAGGTACGGGCAGACCTAGGGCTACATCAGCAGCAGATGATCGTTATATCCACCTTACTGTTCTGCGAAATCGCCACCTCAACGCAGTTCAAATCCAACAAAGTCTGCGTGACGAACGCCAAGTGGTCATAAGTTCAGATACCGTCAGAAGGAGACTTGTTGAACGGAACCTGACCCCAAAAAGAGCTGCAACAGGCCCAGCATTAACGGTAGCACACCGTCGAGCACGACTTGAATTTGCTCGAGAGCATAGGGATTGGACATTAGAGCAGTGGAGTAATGTACTCTTCACTGATGAGACCAGGGTGAGTCTACATGGAAGTGATCGACGTCAGAGAGTATATCGTCGCCCTGGAGAACGTTATTCTCAGTATTGCATCAAGGAAACTGTTGCTTATGGAGGAGGATCTGTAATGGTCTGGGGCGGCATCTTGTTAACAGCACATACAGCGTTAGTTTTCATCGAACCGACGGGCCGTACACGTGGACTGACTTCTCATCGCTACATTACTGAAATCCTCGCAGACCATGTGGTACCTTACACAGGATATATCGGACAGGATATGCAATTGATGCATGATAATGCACGGCCTCATGTTGCTCATGTGGTGACCCAGTATCTACGCGACGTCAGCATTCGTACGATGGACTGGCAAGCTCGAAGCCCGGACTTGAATCCGATAGAACACTTATGGGATGAGCTGAAACGTCGGGTTCGAGCCCGGGTACCTGCTCCAACAAGGCTTCCAGAGCTGCCAATCGCAATTGAAGAGGAGTGGAATACAATTCCTCAAGATTTTATCGTCAGGCTCGTAAGGTCGATGAATACAAGGATGCTGGCAGTTATCCGAGCAAGGGGAGGGAATACGGAATATTGATTAAAAACTTTTTTTTGACTTTATCTTTGTTTTTGGCTTTAATTTTTTTTTCACTTTATCATTACTAACGATTGTCACGACTGTAAAACGACTCTTCTTTGTAAAATCCTTAATAAACACTGAAATATTGATTAAACCCAATGAGTTTCATTTCATTTTAATCACCATGAAACGCACTTTCTGTAGGTACAACTTTGATAATTGTAGGTTTTTTAGTTTTTGAGAAAATCGAATTAGAGTGCATAGGTAGCGGGTGGCTCGGTTTATTTGCTGTCCAGTGTAGTTTTAATGCACACCTTTTTTATCGCGATTAAAAATAGATTTAGTTAAAATAAATTATTATAGTCAAAATTTTTGAAATGCAGTATAAAGTACTTTTAGTTAAGGGGACATGGGGCGTCGCTCCTCATGAAAGTACACCACTTCTTTCTATTTTTTGGGTTTTTTGGGACACAAAATAACAATTTGTCCGGTGTAGCAACACTTGTATTTTCGCATCGTGGCATGATACAATATTTTAAGAAGACATTATCCGTTTAAATGTTCTACGAGTCACGTAGGTAACTAAAGGCAGAAAGAACGTGCGCGGCGGTGCCGCGGACGCGAACGTGGAAAATGACGTCATCAACAAATTGTGCGTATTGGCGGGCGTTTTTGAAAATGCAAAATTAAAACCGCTCTAACTTCGTCATTTTTGGTCCAATTTTAATAATTCTTTCACTGAAATAATTGGTTTAGGTATGACCGTAATTCTACATATTTAACTAAAATCGTCGCTGATCCTCATTGCCTCGTAAGATTTATGTAAAAATGTTTCATTGAAAATTGCGGGATTTCGGAAGGATTTTTGAGGAACAGATTTTTTTGCGCTGTATTTTCGTAACTAACTTGTTTGGCTACTTACTTAGTCTCGTGGCTAAATGGCTGCTTAGCTTGAGGTAGCCACGCCCAGTGGTACGGGTAGGCTCGCCATGAGTCCGGGTGTTTGAACGGGAACGCTAGGCCGTTGTCTATGGCCGCTATACGGACCTCTGCTCCCGTCCACTCCTGGAATAGACAAGGCACTAATTATACTTGGATATAATAATTATAATAATCTATACTAATATTATAAAGCTGAAGAGTTTGTTTGTTTAAACGCGATAATCTCAGGAACTACTGGTCCTAATTGAAAAAATATTTTTGTGTTAGGTAGTCTATTTATCGAGGAATGCTATTAATATAACATCACGCTACAACCAAAAAGAGCTGAGCAGTAATGAAAAATGTTGCAAAAACAGGGAAAATCGCACGGGTAGGCGATTCGACGCGACGGGAAGGGTCGGGGGAATAAGAAGTTTAACGCGGATGAAGTCGCGGGCAGAAGTTAGTTATAAATAAATTACACCCAGACACAGAACAAATGATTGAACTCATCACACAAAGATTTGTCCTGGGTGAGGATCGAACCCACGGCCTCAGTCTTAGTAGTCAGGGTAACCACTAGACTAACAGGCCAGTCAAATATAACACATTCAGATGGTATTGAGTTCAGTCATGTACCTTTAGACCACGTAAGCACAAAGGTAAAAATATAGCGGTGGGGCTCTGTCTCGCATAGGGTCACAGGATTATTCAGTGAAGGACATAGGATTTTGTGACTGGAGGAGTTTTCAACGAGACTTATGTAGGTGAAACCGTGGGAGGCAGCTTTAAAATAATAATTTCATCGCAGTATTATGCTGAGCGATGGCCGTTTAGTTTTTGTTGGTGAGTCGTACTTTATCATCCAGCTGTTGTTACATTACAGACTATAACATAAAGAACAAAGCAATAGGATCCCACGGCGGGGTCCCCAAGGTCTATATCAGCTTGATAAGTCGTACTCTATCCCATCATCCAAATGTTTTTACATTACAGACTACAATATAAAGTACAAAGCAATATGAACTCACAGAGGGGTCCCCAAAGTCTATATCCACTTGACGAGTCTTATTCTATCCTGTCTTCCAGCCGTTGCAACATTATAGACTATAACATAAAGTGCAAAGAGATATGAACTCACGGAGGGGTCCCGAAGGTCTATATCGGCTTGCGGAGGCGGCTGTTGGCTCGGCGAGTCATACTTGATCAGCCAGTTGTCGTTACCGCGGTCTGTGTTGCGAATGATGTAGTCTAACACTACTAAACGCTCAAATTGTAGCTGGAATCTGAAACAAGAAACAGAATAAGATTATAGACCCATTTTTTTTGACGTGAAAAAATAATATTTACGATTAATAAGGCGAAAAAGAGAGCAGTGGTGGCCCAGTGGTAACGACCCTACGAGTTGTAGGTTCTAACCTATACATGCGATTTATTTTGTGTAAAATAATTTATTTCATCACCGTCACCTTAGGCGCTCCACCCACTGCACCGCGCCCCGTCGCGTAGCGCGGGATGGCAGACTTTACCATTGTATGCAAGTATCTCAATTTATATAGAAATTACACCTAGCACAACACACTGCCGACGCGGAAATGTGCGGGAAGGCGCCCCGTGCGTTATACGTCGCTCCGCGCACCGCGGCGGGACGCATCTTCAGTGGGTGAACCGCCTTAAAAAGGTC
This sequence comes from Aporophyla lueneburgensis, assembly GCA_932294355.1. NCBI lineage: Eukaryota > Metazoa > Arthropoda > Insecta > Lepidoptera > Noctuidae > Aporophyla > Aporophyla lueneburgensis. Next base: position 5,571,848 of record OW028758.1, on the reverse strand, counting down.
CTATGTTCAAAATTCGTAGACATGTGACTTTACCAAGCCCGCGCGATGGATTAGGGCCCATTCCTTCTCGCAGAGAGAAGGCTTGTCCAAACCCTTTGGTAAGACTGGATGTGAGGCTTTTGGTCTTCTGACGACCCGTAAAGACAGTCAAATATCCACGAATGACTTTCAGGATTTACGTGCTTTCCGAGGCACGGCGAAGTAAAAAAGTTAAGTGTAGTGTCAAGATGGATCCCCAATCTACGGACGAACCCCGGCAAGCGTAGCCTAACATTATAACTCGACCTGCGCAGCTGTTATTACTTAGCTACGACCCCTCTTCATTGTTAATTAGCTTATACGCAACACGCCCTTATCGGTGATGTTCTTCAGAAGGGTCAGGTGCGTAGTACTGGTAACCGGCGTGCGGCGTGTATGACCAGGGTGCTTACTCTCGAATATAATTCCAACAGATCGACATTAGTCAAACGTCAGTTGGTTGAGTTAAACATCAGGGATTGGCTAGACTCAGTGAGTCCAGCCAATCCCTGACGTTTGACTGAGAATTCCAATGTCGATCTATTGGAATTATTTTCGAGAGTAAGCACCCTGATGTATGAACTTAAACGAAGCAACAGTATGTATGCATCGCAGCAGAACGCGTTCTTTAGTTTCTACCTTCCTTCATGGGAAAAGGCGTGTGTTTACGTATGTAAGTATGTGAACAATATGACTCACTTCCTCATAACATGTGGCGGCGGCGGGTCCTGCTCGAACCGTCGCAGCCAGTAGTCTGCGTCCTTGTAACCCTCCACGAACAACTGGAATGAACCCGCCTGCAAACAAATACATTCCGGAGTCAGACAGTGAAATGTAATGTTATGATAAGTTAAAAGAGCATAATTATCCCTTTTTTTCCCGTTGAAACGAAATGATCGTTGTGTTTTAGTTTGAAGAACAATTTGACTGAATTTTAGCTTCGGCAGAACAGACAGAGAGGAATTTTAACTCGTTGTTGAAAGTATCTTTTGATGTGATAAGACAACGGTGCGTTTTAAAAGAAGATGTAGTGACAAAAATTTAAAAGAGTATGCTTAGATGGTTTGGTCATGTTGAGGGGACGAATGAAGAGCGGCTAACAAAAGGTATTTACAAGGCAGATGTGACTGGAATAACCGTCCGGAAGGGGATGCCCTAGGAGGAGAGAACGCCCTGAGAACATACAGTGGCCTTATTGGTGATGATCTTCAGAAGGATCAGTTGCGTAGTTCTGGTAATTTAAACGAAGCAAAAGGAGTATATGTAAGGCAGGTGGCATTCTTTAGTTTCTGCGTTTATGTATATATTCATGTATTTATGTACGTATGAATGTATTAGCCTATTTCAGCATAACAACAAACAACATGTGATCCAAACTCACTACGCTAAGCACAATTTGACAATATCTGTTTTCTTTCATTTTGGGGGCTACAAGCAGAAGACCGCCCTGCCAGACAAATATTTTTTTTAGCCCTTGTTCCGTCCATGGCCAGAACAAATCTGCAATGTCATATTTAATCTGTAAAAATTCTGACTTGGTTTTGTAAGTCGTTTTCAAGTGACCACTGAAAATCAGCGCTGTGCTGTGGGTCCCATAGCACAGCATCATGCTAAGTGGAAACCTTCTTGTCACAGTCACAGCGTGCAGCTGCCGACTATTTATGTCTGTGTTCGTAAGTAGATGTAAATCTTTTTTGATTATTTTTTCAAATGTGAAGTGTCTTTTTTTTTTTCAGGATGGGAAATCATCAAATGACTTCTCCCGCTCTGGGCGGAGCGGGAGGGCGTGTCAGACTTTTACTGACTAAAACCCATCCGTGTTCCATCAGTTGCCCATGTGCCAGGGTCACGGTATCTCTTTCGAACAATCACGCGACCCCGGCAGGATGTAACGGAACCTTTGAACGTGATTTTCATCCCCTTCAAAACGTCCGATTAATTTGAAACTTTGCATACTTCTCAAGGACCGCTGACAATACAATAATTTCATAAAATGTCATTATCTTGGCCAGGATCACCAGGACAGCAAAAAAAAATAAACGAAAAACCCGCTTTTGTAGCTAGCTGTACTAAAAAAAATATATGATATCAAGCACCCCTCGTTTTTTTATTATTATTATTTACTTTTTAGTTTGGTTTTTTAATGAAAGCGTGTTTTCAGTTTTTTAAACTATTATTTATTCTTTCTTTGTTTCGATGGTCTTACCTTAGGCGGTAGTCCCATTCTATTGAACCGCAGATTGGGGAACTGCTCGGTGATGGCGCGCTTGAGTCGCGAGCGCTCGCGGTCTATCCGCAGGTAGTTGAACGTCTCCGATACCAGCTTCACCACCTGGAGACAAAAGACATCATATTAAAGTACACAACATTTAATTTTACTTTCAGGATTAGTTAAGGCAAAGTCATCAAAATCATTTTCGGCCGGTTGACATCCACTGCTAGACACATGTCCTGTCTGGACATTTGGGAGAGTTTGCCATAATCGCCACGCTTGGCAGAAGGGTTGGCAGTCGCAGTATGGTGGTAAAATGTATAGAGAACGCTGCTGCCCATTGTCTAGTAAGTCCCTTAGTCGCCTTTTTACGACACCCACGGGAAGAAAATGATGTATTACTGACTCCTGTTATGATGGACTCATAACAGTTTCTGCCAGGGTCGCAAGATTTGTTCGAAAGAGACACCGTGGCCCTGGCACATAGGCAAGTGAAGGAACACCGGCGCGTAGTGTTCCACGCGCGCCTCAAAGAGATGTCAGCAAAACTGAAGGGGTCTGATAGGACCGATGCCTGCCAGGGTCGCGAGATTGTTCGAAAGAGATACCTTGACCCTGGCACATGGGCAACTGAAGGAACACGGGTGGGTTTTAGTCAGTAAAAGTCTGACACGCCTTCCCGCTCCGCCCAAGAGCGGGAGACGTCATTTGATGATTTCCCACACACACAAAAAAATCATATCAGTTTGGACTCGATATCCCTGCCACCCGATATAGTATTCTATGCTCTGCCGTAGTTTCAAAAGGTATACTGTGTCCTGAATTGATAAAGGGAAACAAAATGAAAACTGACTAAGAAATAACCGACTTAATGGTGCTTGGATCATTTTCACCGGCCAAAAAGAATAAGTAAACACAAACAAACCCTTGTGATGGGTATTTGAGTGTGTTGTATGAGTCAGCAAAATCACAGCAGTCAACATGAATTTGACAATCTGTAATCTAATCATTAGCATTAGCACTTTGACAGCGATTTCGTCGACTCTATTCCCAAAGCGTGGTATATCGACAATCCTTATTGGTTGTCCAGTACATAAAGTACACAAAAAAAATCCTTCCTTGTAAAGGATTGGGCTTTTTTTGTTCTGGATGGGAAATCATCAAAAGGCTTCTCCCGCTCTTCATGTCAGACTTTTACTGACTAAAACCCACCCGTGTTCCTTCAGTTGCCCATGTGCCAGGGTCACGGTATCTCTTTCAAACAATCTCGCGACCCTGGCAGAAAGGATTGGGCTAGGCTTTGATGGTTTGTCAGTACACAAACAAAGATTACAAAGACACACAAAGATTTGTCCTGGGTGGGAATCGAACCCACGACCTCAGTCTTAGCAGGCAGGGTCACTAACCACTACACTAACAGGCCGGTCAAGCAAAGTTATGTGTGTGGATGTTATTTGTTTTTCATTCCTTAAAGCTATTTAAAAAATAAAATCTTTTTTTTTTCTATAAGGTAACAGATAGTGTAATAATTTCATCAGCCGTTAGTCATGCATAGTCGTTAAACATGAGTTTTGAGGTCCGCAAACAAATATGTTGTGTGATTAGTCTTTGTAAAACCGGGTGGTAGTTTATTGGACTTTTGATCGGGAGGATGAATTTGATTTATACATAGAGATAAATTAGTGGGTGTTCAATATAAGGATTGAATTATTATCTTATTAAATACAACGCAAGATCTTGATTTGAATACAGATTAGGCTGATTGTGAAGTTAGTTTTTAGATAGATTCAAGTTATTCTTAATTAAAACCTTGTGAATATCTGCACCTTTAAATATTTGTTCCGCGTCTAGTTATAAGACAAGGTAACTACATCAAGTGTAACTTGTATTTGACCTTCCTCTGCCTAGGTTCTGCTGAGAAGGATGATTAAATAATTATTAACAGAGAAATCAATCACATTGCTGGAAAACATCGCTTTCTACTGTTACATTTATTGTTATTTAGAGTAGGTGGCATACGACCACCGCTATTCTCTGAACATCACTATGAATACGTATTAAATACATTAAAATATAATATGTGCAAGTTGTTTAAATAAACAAAATTTTGTTGTTCAAAATGGATGATAAATATTGAATAGTTTGTACACAACAATTTCAGATGAAAATATTTTCCTACTTTATAGCGCGTGATTATTTAGTAGTCGGGTTTTAGTTTTGGAAGTTATTTTTTATTATATAGAGTTTTCAGTGTAACTTTCCTTACATACGACGAGTACGACCTTGGCAAGATCTTAAGATGCCATATAAGGATCTGAAGATATCATGAGATGCCTGTATTATATTTCAAAAAAAAAAATCTTTTAAAACATTGTGTAAATCGAAAGCTACAAGTCAAGATGTTACAACCACCTGCACGAACCGATGACCGACATTTTAGTTAAACCATAAACAAGGTCATCGAAGTATAAATGAATACATAATCGTCAAGATTACATCAGGTTCATATTAAGTTCGATCGCCGGCGAGGTCAGTTGGGTGCGTGCGTACTCAATCACTTGGCGTAATATTTAAGATCATATTTAATGAAACTTAAGAGGTCGAAAAATGGGTGACGCTTGTTCATACAAATATTGTGATTTTTTAACCGACTTCAAAAAATGGAGGAGGTTCTCAATTCACCTGTAATTTTTTTATAAATAAAATCTGTCTTGAGTAGACTTTTTTATGTTAAAACGTAACATATATTTTTTTACATTAAATTTTTTCTCATTTAATGATTTTGGCAACTAAAAGAATTGTTTGTATCAAACACTTAATTTATGTAAAAAAATGACATGTCTACTATTCAGTTTGAAATTATTAGTCAACTTTAGAAAATATGAATACCTAGTAATCCACCCTAATATTATAAATGCAAAAGTAACTCTGTATGTCTGTCTGTCTCGCTTTCCTCCTAAAACTACAGAACCGATTTAAATGAAATTTGTTACACAGATAGTTTAGAGCCTGAGAAAGGACATAGGCTACTTTTTATCCCGGTAGTATGTTCCCGCGGGATAATTTCCGACCTCCACGCGGGCGAAGCCGCTGGCAAAAGCTAGTTTTTTTTAATTCTTATTTTTAAATTAATTTAATGAGACCTTATCCCAATTTATTTGTGGTCGGCGCAACATGTGTTTTTCTTCCGCATTCGTCTATTAGTCGTCATCTCAGTAGTCACCCTCTTTCATATCATCATTCACACAGTCCATCCATCGTTTCTTTTGTCTCCCGCTAATTCTTATAGCCATCGACATTCATACTAAACTTTCCTCACGACATTTTCCTCATCTCTCCGTATCACATGCCCATACCATGACAGTCGATTTCAACATAATATTTTTTTATAAGTTTTTGATTTGGTAGTAGGTACCACACGAGTTTTTTTATCAGTAGCTAACATGACCTACGGTGATGCGGTGTCATCGATCGGACACGTAGCACTTAATATTTCAAACACATTGGGTGTCAATAGCAATTTAGTTAATAAGAATTACTGCACATAAGCAGCCTATAATATTCCCACTGCTGGGACACAGGCCTCCTCTCTGAGAGGGAGTGGGGGATAATCCACCACGCGGGCCCAGTGCGGGTTGGTAGATGTCACATGTCTTCGAATTTTTGGTTCTTGGGCATGCCACCTTATCACGATGTGTTCCTTCACCGTTTTTAGAGCAGTGGTGATGAAATAATTTACAAAAAGTTAAGCGCCTCCCAGGGTTGGATGGAACCTAAGACCTACAACTCGAAAATCTCGGATTCCACTGAGCCACCACCACTCATTCATTAGGTTTTATTTATAACTAGCTTTTGTCAGCGGCTTCGCCCGCATATCTATACTAATATTAAGCTGAAGAGTTTGTTTGTTGGATTGAACGCGGTAATCTCAGGAACTACTGGTCCAAATTGAAAAAATCTTTTTGTGTTTTAGCTTATTTATCGAGGACGGCTATATAACATCACGCTACGATCAAAAGGAACGGAGCAGCAACGAAAAATGGACCAAATCTGGCAGGCAATTAGATGCGACGGGAAGGGTCAGGGAAGCAAAAATTTGACGCGGACGAAGTCGCGGGCAGAAGCTAGTTATAAATATAAACCTTCATCTTGAATCACTCTATCTATTGATGAAAACCGCATTAAAATCCGTTGCGTGGTTTAAAAGATCTAAAAACGCGGGAAGTGACTTGTTTTATTATTTTAAGTCGGTTAGCTTATTAATAGATTCCTTTTAATTATAGATCATTGAAAACTACACTAATAAATTGTGCCGTTATTGAACATTAATTTAATAATATTACTATTGTATATAAAGTGTATCTATTCATACACGAAATATTTTAAGAGGTAAAGAAGCTATAGAAAATAGAAGCAAAAAGAAAATTTTTATCTAAGCGTTTTTGAATTTTCGTAATTATTATAATTTTAAAACTGCTTGAGACGTTTTGCACAAAACCTTTACTCCAAATTCTGTGAATGGCCCGCCTGACGCTGCGAGGGCACCGGCCGGACGGCACGAGCATGGCCGCGGTGTCTCGGGCCGTAAAAAATATGAAGGAGCCAGTATTTCTTATGTGCGTCAAATAATTTGTAAATATTAAATTTTGAAAAAAAAAAAACATTGAGAAATTTTTTTCGTTGCTGTAGTTTCTTTACCACCTACAGGTGTACCTCTTAAAATATTTCGTGTATGAATAGATACACCTTATACGTCATAGTGGTATATTTATACCAGAGAAGGAATTAAAATGTAAATCGAAAATGCACTTGTACGTCAGTCAAAACATTAATAACTATTTTAAAATATTCGTGGCGATATAAATAAACATAGGTAAATAATGCAAGGAATGTTTGACGTAAAAAATATATGAAAAATTAATGTTTTGTCGTCACGTTAATTATAATATCCTCGGCTGTCTCATTGGCCTAGTGCAGAACATAAGGGTCTTTTGTTTCCAGGGTCGGGTAAAGTGTTATTAGATACTGTCAAATTTCTAATGGAGAAATCCATTAGAAATTTGACAGTAACAGCCCGGAATCTGGATTAGTGCCCGGTTGATGGCAAAAGACTCGCCCCCTATTACGTCCCTGTGAACGTCGACTTAGTACTGTTTACATGTAGCGTAAAAACGTGCTTTGCATGTGAACAAGGCTTTAAGGAAAAAAAAAAGTCTTAAAGGTGAACATGACCTATAATTGAGTTACTCTGTGAGTCACCGCCTGCTGTGTTCTTGGCAGGCACTTAAACACTCATCATTTCAATCGAAATAAGTCCACTGCTAGACATAAGCCTTCCAATTTAGGGGATTTTGCCATAATCGTGGTGATTGGCTGGCGGGTTGGCGATCCTGTAGAGCGCCAAGGGGTACTGTAGTACCCAGAACGAACATAACTAACATCTACCCTCAAAATTAATAAAAAAAAAATCTCATTTATTTCAGCTTTTTAACTGTATATTTTATTTTGGTATACAATTGTGATTTTAATTTACGAATTACGGATGTGTATGTGATCGGATTCGGATGTGATCGAATAATATTTGCGGTCGGCCGGAAAATTGCGGAAAATGAGCCTATCAAGTCGGTATGGAAGTATAATACACAGAGAACGCTGCTGCCCATTCTCTATCTAGCAAGTGCCTTTTACGACACCCACGGGAAGAACTGGGATGGTACTATTCTTTACGTCCGACAACACTCTGAAATTAAACACTGATGGAATGCAATATTGAAAGTCGGCTCTTGATGGAAATATGTAATACCTTCATTGCCATCAGCAGGGTAATTAAGTAACACATTTCCAAGTGTTTTTTTACAAACACTGTTACACGTCACAAAAAACTAGATCTTCCTATCTGACTCCTCTGAGAAGAAAGGGGGAGAAAAAACTCAGAGGTCGCAGTCTCTTTTAAAATCCAGACATAATCTTAGTAACATCATGCGAAGATCATGTAGATTTGTGTCTGAAATAGTCTTTTGAGGAAAGAACCACAGAAATCGAATGGACATATCCAGTCAGTGCACGCATTTGTCAGTAATCGCACAATGGCAATGTCATTTGAGAGTTCAACAACGTCCATTGCTTTCTTTACGTAGTTGAGCAGATGCATTTTTCAAGCATATGTAGCAATGGGTTAGCAATGTCCATCAAAATCTTTAGCATATAGTAATTAAAAGTAATTTAGATTTTTTCTGGGTGGGAAATCATCAAATGATTAGAGCGGAAGGGCGTGTCAGACTTTTACTGGCCAAAGCCCTGTTCCTTCAGTTGCCTGTGCCAGAGTCACGGTAACTCTTTCGGACAAATCCGCTACCCTGGCAGGCCAGAAGCTAGACTTAGCCCAGAGCTACACAAAACACAGCTGTTTTGTCTATCGTTGTTTAAACAGATATTGCATTACATTTCTTCAATGGGTAGTTTCTAGATCTAGACAAAACTGTGTTGTCAAGGTTTGCGCATGGTTTTAGTCTGCGAATACTAACTCATGAATACGTAATCTAGTGATCTTATTACATGGCACGGTCATTGATCGCTTCACTACCGAGTCCCAGCAACGTAAGGCTACAGACATATACCCGTATACATATACGCAAGCAGGGATTGGAAGCCGGTACGAATTTGGATTCCGGTTCTTAATTTCGATTTTCAAAAGGTTCTTCTTTACGGTACAGTTTACGTTGAGGTTCCAATATACCGGTTTCGTATCATCCAATTCAAAGGTTCCCTAAGGAAGAAGGGTTATGTTTGATGCGTGCCTGGCGTATTTTTTCTTTCAGATTGCCTCCGAAATAATGGCGAGTGCAAGACTGTACTGTACGGTATTCGTAATTAATATTCACAATAATTATTATTCTTTTTCTTCTTAGTTTGTCGATAGCAATCGTAATAGCCCAGAATTTGGCTACGAGCTTAATCGTAGTTTGAATAATATAAACTTACTGTAACACGGTATGAACTCGTTCCGAAACCTTTAGAAGAATAACCAGTAAAATAAAGGTTCTTAAACGTTCCAAGTTTTGTTCCGGTTCCGTTTCTGATAACGGTACCACTAAATACCAGTTTTTTAAGAACCGTTTCAAGCCCTGTACGTATTACAACATGTGACAATTCCTAAATTACCCTAGCCTGATGCAGTTTTTTACTAACTGATCTAAGATTAGTGTTAAGCCTTTAATTTTGCTAAACTTATCGGCCTCAATCGCGCAACATTGTTTCCCGCAAAGACGACTGCGATATTCTTTTATTTACGACGAAAGCGAAACTTTCAGGGCCAAATCTTCAGATAGCGTTTATTTGTGCATAAAAAATGACGGCTTTCGTATAGAAAATATGTCAAACCACTAATTTATTCTTCAGTTAAAAGTTACCCCGCGAAGGAAAAATCGGCAATGGTACCGATTCCCTTGTTCACAAACTAAACTAAATTTAAGTTCAGTGCATCTTTTTCTTTGTATTTCATTAGAAGAGGACAAAAGAAAAAATTTAGTTTAGTCCTGTCAAATTAATCAGCGCCTGTCACTACTCCATACAAGTTTAGACGTGATTAAAAACTTGCCTACTAAAATTACATCAATTTACGTCAAGCGCTGATTAATTTGACAGGAATAAACTAAAATTTATCTTCTGTCCTTTCCTTAATGAAATAGAAAGAAAAAGATGCACTGAACTTAAATTTAGTTTAGTTTGTGAATAAGGGAATCGGCACCATTTACGATTATTTATTAGCTTACATCTATCATTATAGGTTTCTCCCACTAATCCTAGTAGGAACTAATTTTATAAATGTGAAAGTTTGTGAGTATGTTTGTTACTCTCTCACGCAAAACTACAGAACGGATTTGGATGAAATTTCGAACACAGAAAGTTTATAACCCGTATTAACACAAAGTTTACTTTTAAATCCGGTAGTACGTTCTCGAGGGATAATTTCCGACCTCTACACTGGCGAAGCGACAAAAGCTAGTTATTAATATAAGGTGTATCTATTCATACACGAAATATTTTAAGAGGTACACCTGTAGTGGTTAAGAAGATACAGCAACGAAAAAAAAAATTTTTAATGTATTTTTTTCCAAATTTAATATTTACAAATAATTTGACACACATGAGAAATACTGGCTCCTTCTTATTTTTTACGGCCCGAGACACCGCGGCCATGATTGTGCCGTCCGGTCGCCGCCCTTGCAATGTCAGGCGGGCCATTCATAGAATTTGGAGTAATGGTTTTATGCAAAACGTCTCAAGCAGTTTTAAAATTATAATAATTACGAAAATTCAGAAACGCTTAGATAAAAAATTTCTTTTTGCTTCTATAGCTTCTTTACCACCTACAGGTGTACTTCTTAAAATATTTCGTGTATGAATAGAAACACCTTATATTTATTTGTTCAACTCACCCTGGTCTTTGGCACAATCTTGAGGCCTATCTTGGAGTCGACGAGGCTGGCGCCCGCCTCGCTAAGGTACCCCTGGTTGGGGATGAGGCACGAGCGCCCGAAGCAACACGGACAGCATAACTTGTGCATCCATTTTGTCCACTTTGGGTTGAGGCGGCCGTACGGCTCCTCGTCTTTAGGCTTGAATACGCCTATGATTTTCTGTAATAGACATTAAATTAAATGAGACACGGGAAAAACAACTGATGAACTTTAACAGAAGAGATGGACTGTATGACTGCGGGACTGGCTTTTTAAAAACATCGTTCAGAGAGAGTGAAAACCTCGTAATGAAAAATATACTGTTACTCTCTTTATTTATTTGTTGCATAGGAAACCTCGTTATGTATATTTAGAACAAACGTGCAGAGCTCGTGAGAGTAGTAAAGCAGTAGTGGCCTAGTGGTATCCGTGCCCGACTTAGGTTCGAACCCAGGAAGGCACTTTGCTTAATGTATTTGATTTCTTTACCGCTGCTCTTAAACCGGTGAAGGAAAACGTGTTAAAACCAAAATTTCGAAGACACGTGTGTCGAACACATCATCCAAAGCGCACCGCGCAATCGTGGTACATTATGTTCCATTCCCTCTTACAGAGAGGACTAGAGGAGGCCTGGTCCCAGCAGTGGGAACATTATAGGCTGCTTATGGTTATGATGACTCCTCTCCTATTAAAACATGCTGTCTTATTTTAACAGATTCTATGTTGGAACACAGACTCCGAACAGGCCTAGGCCTAGTGTGGGAGTAAGGATCAATTCGTCGTACAACATTTAAATTGTAAGATTTTGACATTGATTGTCTGCCATATTTGTATTTCTTTTCGTGAAAAATAAACGTTTTTATTATTAGCTTCAGTACTATACGTATGACTAGAATTAATGTCGTCAAGTTAAATGCTTGGCAAAACGGCTTTGTGATCGTTGAAGGGATGATACTCCTGCAATTTATGATTATAATCCTGTAATCCAAGGAGGCTTACAGGATAATCAGTTCCCTCCGCCTAAGGCTCCAAAGACAAGGAAGTGACAACCTATCAACGATTTTCTCGCTCAAGGGACGTACGAAAGATTGTAAGTTTCTTTTGTTTTTATTTACAAACAATACATAATTTTCTTATTCTTACATTTTTACTCGCCAAACTTTGCAATTTGACAGCGAGAAGCGCTTGTTAATTAAATAGGTACATTATTAAACAATTACATTTTTTTTTAACCACCGTGGTACACACTTTTTTTGTCGAACTATATGCCGCTATGGAGGAACCCATGGAAAATATATCTAAAGGATATGGGCTTGTTGGTATGCGTTTTCAATGTTAAACCATTTTATCTGTGTGATAGTAAATATATACAATGTCACGGCATATTACTGCACACCTTGTATCATGATGAATTAAGTTAAATAATAATTATGCCTACTGCTGAGCATGAGGTCCTGGGTTCGATTCCCAAGTCTGGTAAAGTGTTATTGAGTTTTTCCATCAGGAATCTCTCAGTAGCAGCCCGGAGTCTGGATTTTTGCCTGGTCGGTGGCAATAGGCTCGCCCACTGTTATATGGAACTTAAACATGATATATGGCGAGATGTAGGTACCTCTTATACACCTTTTTTTTCTGGATGGGAAATCATCAAATGACTTCTCCCGCTCTGGGCGGAGCGGGAGGGTGTGTCACACTTTTACTGACTAAAACCCACCCGTGTTCCTCCAGTTATCCATAATTATGCCGTCTCGTTTGAACAATCTCGCGAACCTGGCAGGACCTCTTATACACCTTAGGTAGGTTCTCTTACCTACACCTCTACCTAAGCCTTCGGGGAATGCAAGCGTGATGTTATACTATATGAAAAAAATATATATTATTATGTAGATGCAAAAGTCAATCTGTCTGGATTTTACAGGTAAAATAACAGCACTTTTGATGTTAATTATTTACATAAAATAATCGACGGAAAAGTGCGGTCACTGTTTCGCACAGAAGTGTACGACAATTAGACAAAAACTGAAGGGTCAATTCTCATAATTAAAAACTTTCTTAATCTAGTATCAGTCTCATCAAATCGACAATCAAACGTCGAAAACTTGGCAAAAATGTCTGGAATCTCGCGGTATTTTTGACAGATTGGGACTTACATCAGACTGAACGTTCTTAAAATAACGAGAATTGTCCCTCTGATCTACAGGAAGACCACTCATCATAATATTGTGTTAAACTATTTTAGTTACTTATCTCTAGACCTTAGGGTCCCGGTCCTATGAATAGCGTAATAGGGGGGCCCAAGCCGACTTGCAAAAGCGCCTTAGACACTTCATCATCACAATCAGTCTATAATACTCCAGAGTATTCGGAGTATTCGGAGTGGGCAGTAAATGCTGTAATCCATCGCGCGCGCTCAGTGCGGGTTGGTAGATATCATATGTTTTCGAATTTTTTATTGTAAGACATGCTGGTTTTCCCACAATGTTCCCCTTTACTGTTTTGAGAGCAGTGGTGATAAAATTACATAAACAAATTGCGTGCGTAGGGGTTCAAACCAACCGTCTACACTTAGTGGAACAATATCTGGATGACCGAGCTTTGCTCGGTATTTTTTGGAAAATTGTGTTTAAAATAATAAGTTTATGTTCAAGTTGATTATCAATAAAGTTGATAATTGAAAAATCGACATTTTATAAAAATGAATTCTAGCTCTTAGCTAGATCGATTTATCGCCCCCGAAACCCCCTGTATACTAAATTTCATGAAAATCCTTGGAGCCGTTTCCGAGATTCAGATTATATATATATATATATATCGATACCGGAAATTTCAATTGTCGTAAAGGACAAAACACGAGTTTTCAGTAGAGCCAAAAAACAAAAAAAAAAATTGTTTTTTTCTTATATCTTTTACAAATAAAGTACTATATTCATGATGTCAAAAGAAACCCTCACTAGTTTTTCGAGTTCTATCCATAAAAATTAACAAAACAAACCAAACATAATTATTGACGAAAATGAGAGTCCTTTACAGCCTAAAAAACCGGCCAAGTGCGAGTCGGACTCGCGCACAAAGGGTTCCGTACAAACCTGTAGGTATTCTCGGTTTATGCAGAAGGTTCATGTTTATGCAAATAAATGTTTTTTTTTTTTAATTTTTATATTTCTGTTGATTAAATGAAAGATAAATTGCGGTTTACGATTTATGACGTTTTAAAAAAAAACGACTTACTCGATTTCGTTCAAACCAATTTTCGGTGGTAGTTTACATGGTAATGTACATCATACATTTTTTTTAGTTTTATCATTCTCTTATTTTAGAAGTTACGGGGGGGGACACACACATTTTACCAGTTTGGAAGTGTCTCTCGCGCAAACTATTCAGTTTAGAAAAAAATGATAATAGAAACCTCAATACCATTTTTGAAGACCTATTCATAGATACCCCACACGTATGGGTTAGATGAAAAAAACCATTTTTGAGTTTCAGTTCTATGTATGGGGAACCCCACGATTTATTGTTTTTTTTCTATTTTTGTATGAAAATCTTAATGCGGTTCACAGAATACATCTACTTACCAAGTTTCAACAGCATAGCTCTTGTAGTTTTGGAGAAAAGTGGCTGTGACATACATACGGACGGACAGACAGACAGACAGACAGACAGACAGACAGACGGACAGACAGACATGACGAATCTATAAGGGTTCCGTTTTTTGCCATTTGGCAACGGAACCCTAAAAAATTAACTGAAGTACTTTACAGCCACGAAAAATTCGTTATGATAAATTCAGATGTGTCGTAAAGGACTAATCATGATCATCAAGGGATAGTACAAGCCATTTAAACCAGAGGCTAAGGGGGTAAAAGGAACAAAAATCCTAAAGTTCTGAATAGAAATACCTACAATAGGTAGTAAAACCATGTGAAATAAAAGTATTTTTATTATTTTTTATTTATTATTCAAATATTTAGTAAAAAAGTTAAAAAATATTATTCTAATAGGAAATCAACATTAAAAAAAATGTTTTGCGCTATTACGTTATTACGTTTTATTTATAATTGTGTTGTGATGGAAGATTTTCTTACCAATTTGGACATTTTCCTGTTTTTGGCAAACACCATTTGTTTTTAACAACCTCAAATGTTATTTGAAGTTTTTGCGAATATAGTTGATTTGTCAGAAAATGAAAAGAACGAATTGAAACAATTCTGTCAGACTTATATGTGCTTGTTGAGGAACAAATGGATCTCGTGTAATCGCACGATACGTACATTCATTAAAAAAGTATGAGACATGGCTGCAAGAGGACATGAAATGGCCTGAGGTCGTGAGGGAAAAGATAACCCCTTCTCTAGTGTTAGTAGAACAGCACCCATGTTCCAGTTCTGACTTCGCTATAAATGAGGGTACATCAACATGACATTGACTGGCCTGTTAGTCTATTGGTTAGTGACCCTGACTGCTTAGACTGAGGTCGTGGGTGCGATTCCCACCCAGGACAAATGTTTGTGTGATGAGCACAATCATTTGTTCTGTGTCTGGGTGTAATTTATCTATAATATGTATGTATTTAGAAATATATAAGTATGTTTATCAGTTGTCTGGTTACTATAGTACAGGCTCTGCCTAGTTTGGGATCAGATAACGTAGTGTTGATTGTCCTAAGATATTATTATTAACATCCTGTGGACCGGAAACGTGCAGTGTCGGAATATCAACATCAGTTGTGAGTCCCAGAAAACCATTTGTGAAGCTAAGCCCGCTACAGAAGAGTGGAAGAGCTCCTAACGAACAGCAATGAAAGTCTTGCTCATGCAACTGGTTTAAAAGCACAAATAAGAAAGTTGCAGATATCATTAAACTAGTCTCGGAGCATCCCGAAGAAGCTACAAATATGAAGGAATGGTTAAAGGTATAGAAAATTATGCCCATATATTCTGCTGATAAAGCTTTAGGTATTTTGACTTCATTGAAGCTTTCTAAGTGGCAATATATAACATTAAGATCTTGTGCAAAAGAAGAAGGAATACCATTGTATCCTTCTTACACAGGTATCCTTGAAGGGATGAAGAACTGCTATCCGTCAAAAGATGCCACAGAAGTCACGGAAGAGGGGTTAAAGTAAAGCGCCAAGCTATTTTGAACAAAACTGTGGCTAGACTTGGAAAATTCCTACGTGTAGAATCTGGATGGCAAAGAATTTATACTTATATGCAATTGGGGTTTTGATGGTACTTCGGGCAAAGTTTGTATAAGCAAACTATGGCAGAGGATGACGATTCTAGCATTTTTATGTGTTCGTTTGTGCCTTTGCGCTTAGTTTGTGGCGAAAAAGTGATATGGGAGAATCCAGAACCATCTTCCACAATGTTTTGCAGACCAATATATTTTAAGTTTTCAAACGAAAACAAGTTGAACATAGTTGAAGAACAGGCTACGATTGGAAACGAGATTGAAGACCTGCAGCCTTCTATTATGGGAAGCCGATATGGGAAGAACTCCTGCGGAAATGAATAAGAAAAAGGTCTTTTTTTGTGTTTGGGAAATCATCAAATGACGTCTCCCGCTCTGGGCGGAGCGGAAGGGCGTGTCATTATAACTCAGCCATAGTCACGGTGATTAACAAAAGAGGTATTTAGTAACATCAGTTTTCAGTCACTTATTAATCACCGTGATTATGACTGATTATGAAATTTTGTAAAAAATAGTATTTGATCAAAAACGTATTTAATTATTCTCATCAAAAAAGTCATTAATTGGCTATTAACTAACGATAGTACAAGTAAATCGATGGTCAACTTCGTTTGACCATGTCAAAGATTTGAAAAATCACCTATCGAAAATTCAAAAATTTGGTATGCGCGAAGCTGCACGGAAAGGTATATGAATTTGATGTCACCTTGATCGCCGTGTATGGCACAATACCCTGAGTGAGCACCAGCCCTTCAGTTCTATTCAGTTTCAAATAAATTAACATTAAGATTTTCTCCCATTCAAAAAAAAAAAAACTGGAGTTATTACGTGGAGTAACTAACCTTTTATAAAGGTATGTATACCAGACACATAGATTTTTTTTTCTGACTTTGAGTTTCTTTGAGAATGGTGCTCGTCAGACCTCTGTACGCCATCGGTAATAAGAACGAAACGAAAAATTTTATTGTGTTTTTGTTAAAATTAAGGTTGTAAAGGGCAATAAATAAAACAAACATCCTTTACGCCCTAATTACGTAAGTTAAAACAAAGCATAGATTTGGTCGTAAGGGTTTCGATTATCAAATAACATGTTTACGACCTTTTGATTTGTAATAATAATTATTGTTTATAACGTCGTATAAAAAGTTTGCAAAAATGAGGATTACGACCACTTAAATAATTAAAACATGACTTTACGCTCCCCTATTGAAAATTATTTTTGCGATACATCCCAAATAGTAAAAAAAATCGCGCTAGAGCTGTTGGAAAGCCAGGTCGTAAGGGGATTTTTTTTAAAGATAGAATTTTTTTAAATATACCAATCGATAGAGCTTGCGACGCTGATTCCAAATATATAATGTAATAACTCATTTTCGGCAAAATGTCCTTTACGACAATTGAAATTTCCGGTATCGATATATACAATAGACAAATAATGTTATACCTTTAAACGAGCAATATACAAGAATTGCTCGTTTAAAGGTATAACATTATTTGTTTTAGTACTTATCAAATACGCGGACGAAGCCTCGCGTACTAACATAAAGGGAGGGAGGTTAGTTAATGTAGAACCGGTTTTATCTTTCCGATATAAAACGTCACAATGTTGCGGTTACAACACCTTGTAACGTAATACTTATCTAAAAATCAATATTTATCAACGTTAAGCCAATGTTTGTGTGATAAAGGTTCTGTAGGTGCAACATTGTATAGTAATGCACTAGAACTATACGTATTATGTTATGAAACCAGCTAACGATGTGCTTGTGCAGCAATCTCCAAAGCCAGACGTAAACCTCGATAAGATAGGGTCAAAATTCAGCATGGGAACATAAACAAGAGTAGCGTTTGCGACCATACCATTATTATATTATTTATTATGCTGAATTCTTGGTTACAGCTTATGTAATCTCAATATGTATTTAGATCACCACTATTTACTGGAAGCACTTTATACTTTTAACAACGTAATTATTTCAAACTAAAATAATAAAGATAGGATAACAAGGGAATAACCACACTAATATTGTAAATGCAAAAGTAACTCTGTCTGTCTGTCTATGTCTCGCTTTCCTGCTAAAACTACTGAACCGATTTAAATGAAATTTGGTACATAGATAGTTTATAGCCTGAGAAAGGACATAGGCTTTTTATCCCGGTAGTATGTTCCCGCGGGATAATTTCCGACCACCACGCGGGCGAAGCCTGGCAAAAGCTAGTTTAAAATAATTATGAAGCGACTGCCTCTTACAAAGGTCTCCGTAAAAGTATAGTTTCTATTTATGATCCTAGACGCGGTTAAAATATCTGAAATTGCAATTTTTTTTATAAACAACCCACGAAAAATTTCTAAGCTGTCCAGAAATTTTCAGAATCACGAACTGAAGGGGCGCATCGTCCTTGTATGTACTTATATGAATGACATCAACCCCAGGATTGCACAAATAACGTAGGCAGGACCCGTATTACATGGGACTTAAACATGCGAAGTGCGGGTGTACTAAAGATATCTCTGCCCACCCTTCGAAGAATGTAAGCGAGATGACACATGTACACTATACAGGTCAATAACTATTAATTGGCAAAAAAATTGATAAATGCACAGAATAAACAATGACTAGCCAAAACGGGCATGGCTGAAAATCTGCCAAATAAAAAAAAGTTGAGTTTGTCTTTGTTCTCCTATTGTATCGATTCTCAGAATCTAAACTCGTTATTCATGAATTTCTAGCCAAATGCATTTTGCCGCGGATTTCCTTGAATTTCTGCCCCAGAAATTCATTTTTGTCGAATTATTTTTGACGTCACTGATTTCCTTGAACTTCTGCTTCAGAACTTCTATTTATTGTTTGACTAAACACGATGGAGCAATAAACACTCTTAAATCATAGTTGAAATGTTATTGACGTAGAGTGTTGGGTCGGACATTGAAAATACCTTCGGTGTTCAATCGGTCTTATGTAATAGAAAAAATATTTTTATTTTAACAATAGCAGTAGCTCCCTCTCACCGAGAGGAGGCCTGTGTCCCAGCAGTGGGAACATTATAGGCTGCTGATGATGATGATGATGATGATGATGATGATTAATAGCAGTAGCGGCCCAGTGGTAACCGTCGCGACTACGAGTTGTAGGTCGTACGTTCGAACCCAAACATGCGCATACATTCAAGACGCTTCGTGTAAATTATTTCTTCACCACTGCTCTCAAAACGGTTGAAAAAAAACGTGTGAAAACCGGCATGTCCTAGAACCAAAAATTCGAAGATATGAGACATCTACCAACCTGCAGTGGGCCCGCGCGGTGGATTACGGCCCACTCCCTCTAATAGATAAGAGGCTTGTGTGCATCGGGTACAATATAGGCTGAATATGCATATTTTGCAAATCTTTTTAATCTGAATATCTATGGTATTAGCAATAAATACTGAGTCACAAACCTATTTTAACCAGTCATTGTTTAACCATGTTTCATAGTCCACTATTAGCCAGCACGATATTGTTTTATTTTTATTATTTCAGGTTTTCCCACAACGTGCATGTGAGATAACTTCAAAGTATTTTACTATCAGAGGTCATATCATCATCTGACTTCTACCGTGCTGTGTAATTCATTCATATTTTTCCAGCTATGTTTAAGTCCCATGTAACAGAATGAGAGCCTATTGCTATCTTACGGCCACATTCAGACTCTAGGCTACTCTATTAAAATTTCTCATAGAAAAACTCAATAACACTCAGTTTACCAGCACCCTAATTGCGTAACATAGGATTTTATTTTTTTTGTGGGTTGGAAATCATCATATGACGCTAGCCGGGCTCTTCGTGTCCGACTTTTACTGACTAAAACCCACCCGTATTTCTTCAGTTGTCTATGCCAGGGCCACGGTAACTTTTTCGAACAAATCTCGCGGCCTTGGCAGGCTGCGTACCACACCATAACAATCTGAATCATTTTGCTCATACAGCGCACCATAAGTTCGAAAAATTTGTCTGCTGAATAACGTAAATATCGCAATGTATGTTGTTGAACGGTCAACATGACATTTTTAACACGTTTTTATAACCTTGGAGTGTATGTAAGTATGTTCGTAATGGAATATTTGAACGTGATTTCCACCCCTTTCAAAATGTCGGATTAATTTGAAATTTTGCACACTTATCACAGGATAACAAGGATAGCAAAAAAAAACGCTTTTGTAGTGGCCGAACTAAAAAAAAATGAAAATAAATAAAAGTTTAAAAAACACGCTTGGTTTTCCAAAGCATAAATTAGAAAAGAATGGAAAAAAGCGTGGGGTTCTTTTTCAGGTATTGTTAATTGAGATCAAGCACCCAACGCTTTTTCCATTATTTTCTACTGTTTTATGAAAACGTGTTTTTGAACGATTATTTACTTTTTATGTTTGAATGTATCTGTCATGCCAAAAGTGGGAGCTAAGCTTACAGCCCTCTCTTCCCCGTTTCATAACAGATTTTAATGTACGCTTCGTATCGTTCCCCGAAAACTATATTTAAGTTAACGGGTAAGTTGTTTGTTAACAAGCGTTTAATATATTACCTATTATACAGATGTATACAAAGTTGTTGTTGTTCGTGTGGAGCCGGACGTAAAGAATAGCGTCATCCTATTTCTTCCCGTGAATTTCATAAGAGGCGACTAAGGGACTTACTAGAGACTGGGCAGCAGCGTTCTCTATGCATTTTACCACCATACTGCGCTCTCCGACCCGCCTGCCAAGCGTGGCAATTATGGCAAACCCAAAGCCCCCCAAATTGAGGGAGGCCTATGTCTAGGAGTGGACATCTTTTGGGTGAAATGATGATGATAGATGATTAATGATAAACGATGTTTTAAATACGTTTAACGATAGACAAGACTATACACAATATATTTTCGGTCATCACATTTACTAAATATTACCACATTTTACATCTCTATTATTTATTCATAGGAGAACCAACAGCTGTAACATATGGATAACAATTATAAAGGAAACAAAAAGCCAATTACAGGTTCTCACGGGTAAAAACAGAAAAAGTAATAGAGATTTTATGATCACTAACAAGCACGATAGAAAAGATTATATAAATAAGGTACAATAAGCACTAAACAGTTTTAAAAAAGTCGGTGTTTAGCCGGGCGCGCGCCGAAGAGGTTTAAGTGGTAAATGGGTCAAATGAGAACTCTTTACAAAGAATATTAAAGTCCTTACTCGCTCGCACCATGTATGAGTTATGCCTGTAGTTAGAAGAGGAAAAAGGAATGGAGATAGGTGGATTAAATCTAACTGATCGCTGAGGGACGTTGAAACGAAGTTTATGCAGGAGATCCGAACAGTCAATCTCGTTAGATATAATTTTTAAAAGAAAAGTGCAATCAGCTAATCGACGACGATTTATAAGTGGCTGTAAATGAAATTTCTTGCAAAGATTTATGTAATTATCAGAATGGTATGGTATACGCAGTCGAAAACATAGAAAACCAATAAACCTTTTTTGTATGTTCTCAATACGATCGATATACACGGGTTCCATATTTGAGACGCATATTCCAGATGACTTCTCACAAAAGAACAATAGAGAATCTTTAGGGTATTTATTATCATCATCATTCTCCAGCCCTTATCCCAATTTATTTGAGCTCGACGCATTTATTTGTCTTCCATACATCTCTATTAGTCGTCATCTCAGTATTCAACCACTTTCTAACCATATCGTCATTCACACAGTACATCCATCGTTTCTTTGGTCTTCCCGTACTGTTATAGCCATCGATATTTTATATTTATTTATTTAACACTTTAAGTACATAAATGTACAGAGGCAGATCTCTACCATCACACATTTACTTAATGTAGCATCTCAAAACCAGCTATAATTCAATACTACATGAAACCACATGAGGCACTCGTCTCATATTCAAACTAGTTCCCAGATAGGCCAAGACTGGAATTCTGTGGCAATCATCGTGTCCCTCAGGCAGACGCGACACGTCGTCACAACGGCAAAAGGTCATAAGTCCATATAAGACGGTTCAGTGATTCGTCCTTCTAAGTCTTCGTGGGTACACACATTAATATGTATTAGTGAAGACTGAAAAATATGAAGTGGTTCGCGACGAAGAATGGAGTACCTATATTCTTTCTATTTAAGATGCCCAAGGGAATGCCAGAACAATGGACGGTTTTCAGTAGAAATCTGCACACACTTTTTTAGAGATAATTGACATCTTTAAGTCTGAGGTGGTACAAAACCTACCCTTTTGGGTAGTTATTTTGTGATTACTTTAATGTCTAACCCCATGCCCTGACTAACAAAAGGTTAGGTTACAACTCAGTGAGAGGAAACGCCGAGACGGGACGTCCTCGGCAGACATAGTGACCTTATTAGGATGTTCTTCAGGAAGGTCATGTGCGTAATACTCGCAACTGGCGGGACTCACGGGAAGGTGTGAGTTTATGTAAGTATGAATGAAGAAATTATAGGAACATGTTTTCTTCTCAAGTGTCATAGGTTTTACTCACGTGAAAAAGAAACTCCTGAAATTACAAAATTATGGTTTTATCAGAAACACAAGTCGCGCGTCGTTCATGTGAACGTGAATAAAGCCGTACACATGTGAATAAAATATTTTGTTATTTTTTTATATAGTCAACAAAAGACATAAGTCAGATAAGTAACCGGAGTAGTAATCGTGTTACTACACTACAACTAGAAATGGCTTACTTTTGGAGAGTTCTACAACATACATTACGTTATTTACGTTGTCGAGCAGACAAATGAACTGAAGAAGCAATGGATAAGCAATATATAAAATGAATCAGATTGTTATTGACAGTGTAATGTTACGTAATTAGGGTCTTATTTTTCAGTGTGGCTAGTCATCAAATGACGTCTCCCGCTCTGAGTGGAACGGAAGGGCGTGTCAGACTTTTACTGACTAAAACCCACCCGTGTTCCTTCAGTTGCCCATATGCCAGGGCCACGGAAGTAATTAGGGTGCAGGCAACTATTTTCTACTACTTTTAATAATCTTGTGTGTGTGTTTTTGGCACAGCTCTTATGAGGGTATCTTGTAAGTTTAAAGGTTCTATTTATACCCATTTTCAGGTAAGCCAAAGCCACACGAAAAATACTTAATTTCGTATCTTGCTTGTCCTTTTTCGTAGTGTTATTTTTTTCACCATCTTGACTTAACTCATCGGCCGCGTTCGGCGCTCTAATTGGCCCTTCACCAATCCAGGGTCTCCGTTGTCTGCACGTTACAGGAAGTGATGGTTATTACTGTTGGCACCAAAATGGTAGCCAAATTGTACGCCGGACTCCATTAAACTAAGTAAACTCTTTTGTTCACGGTATAAATAATAAGATAAATTTAGCTCACCCCTCCAGGATTCTTGACAAAGTAAGACCCGCTGGATCCCTGGTATATCCTCTCCGGGAAGATACCGTTGTCGATGGCCACCTCCGCCTGCCATACCAACTCGCTGAATTGCGGGTCATCTGAGCAAAGAACCATGGATTAATACAAGAGAAGTTTCCTATAATGAATATGCTTTTTCTACCACTGCTAAAGACGGGGACATAGGTAAAGGATATTTGGCACATGTCTCTTAAGCCTGATGTACGGTACGGTGCAATGTATTTCCCTATGGCATACCTTATGTTGAAGCAACAATGAATTTTGCAACGTCTAAATAGGGTTTAGATTAGATGATGCAAGTAGACCAGCAAGAAACTTGCACCGTATATCAGACTTTTGACTGTTTTAACCTTTCAGGAAATTATAGCAGATTTTAACTCTTTTAGCCTTTTAATATTTAATTAAGCATTAAATTATATTGCGATCTGTTTATTGTCAATAATGTTTTGACAGTCGACATGAACGATGATGAACGTGGATGGCGAGGATTCAGAAAGATATACCCTGAAACTCCAATTTTGATAACGATAAAAAAGTGTACATCAGTTGGATTTCTTTGATCGTTTCTAGGTAAAAGCGATGCGTTTCATACGTTCTGGGAATTCAGCACTCTAAAATATGAGTAAACATTGAAGATGATTTCTGATTATTTATTTATTTTAAATCTGCGTTATTCAGAACAAAATTTAAACAGAGCGCCATACATATTATTTTTAGAAAATGGACTAGGAATTGATATTTGCCACTGAAAAGAGAGATAAACTTATATTAGCATAAAACGATTTTGCAATCATTGCAATTAAAATTCCCGAGACTACTTTGTCAAGAAAACTGATAAAACCTTATATACGTACTGAATTAACCTCATATAAATGTGTTCATTATAAAAATTGTGTACTACGCGATGTTTTCCGTACTTATTGAGATTACTGCGTATCAAGTTGTGATAAGCTAATCAGCCGTGACTCGGTGACTCAAATGTTATCCTATGTATTTTTATTTTTCCCGAGTTTTGCTTGAGTCTACTTCTTTTTTCTGTACCGGATGGGATTTCCCATTGGCCAAAAATTATGAAATCCGTACAAGTTTTCATCCCCTATATAACCCTTTTTATGGGATGATTTCGCAAAACATCTTTCATTATCATCACCTATTGTGCAGAGTTTCAAATCATCTATATCTTTTAAGGCGTTTTATTACCTGGCTTCAAAGAAATAAAGCTAAACGAATTGGCCGAAAAGTGACCTTTTCGGACAAAAATTATTAGACACTATTAGGTAGGATACCTGGACAAAGAATAGTAGTAATTTCGTCGGCCAACATTAGAGTGAAAAGGTCACCTTGATTCTGACGACTACCAAATTGAGTGAAAGAGCTCTGAGGGTGAAAATAAGGGGATATCGACATCTAGCTACATGATAAAAGTTTGCAAGACTTGGTTAAATTATTGCTTGGTTTGATGACACGATTAGAGCAAAATCTGGGCTGGATATCTGCGTATTACAAAATAGTAGTACACTGCAATTTTCACACGGTATCATAGTTTCGAATAAAAATGTTTGCATACGCACATACGATACAGGAGAAATCGTAGTACGAGGCTTTAAAAAGAAAGAAATTGTGCACTCGATATCGATATTTCTAGCGGTCACTGTGGAGAAGCCCTTGTGGTTGGAAGTTGGAAGCCATGCATTGTAAGCCTTTCACTTAACAACTAAGTTAAAATGTTTCGCTAGACTTAATAATTACTTGACTTAAGACTATAATCAATACTGTATCCATTGCACAAAGTAAGTACCTCATCAGACTTGAACTGCAATATCTATATTGGTCTTAATGAGTCACATTTGTGATCAATTGTCACTTGTTTTGACCTAGTAAGTTTATTTACGCATAATTAGTTTTACTGGAGTACATTACTCATTATTGGTGGTGATACCAGAATATAAGGTTAGTCTGGCACATTCTGAACAGTCCGCAGTCAGCCAACTTGAGATTGCTTTCTGAACGGCTAATAAGCTAATAGTCTTTACCAAGGCATTAACTATTCTGGTTTGTGATAGATCTGCGAGAAGACTAAGGTTTGCACGTTTTCGATATTAATACACTCAGCGGCACGGAAACTTGGCCACATGTAAATTTCACAATATTTCGCACATAAATGTATTTTTGACACTGAATTGAGGGTAGATGCACTCAGTAAGTGTTTCTTATGCTTCTGGAACTTGAAAATGAAAACGTCACAACACCAATAACTTTAGTTATTAAATTGGGCACTTTTGCAGAAAAATGAAATTTACATCATCAATTTAAAAACACTATTGAATTAAAAAATAACCTAAATTGGTAATTTTTTCGTCTTTTCAGTATCAGGTGTTTCCTCCTCTAGCCCTTATAATGGCTTGCATTCAATCTGGCATGCTCTGAATGATGTTTCTGACATCAACTTGCGAAATGCTTTCCCAAGCAATCAGTGCTGCATTTCGAAGTTGCTGAAGAGTTACTGGTGTGTCGGAGGTGGACTTTATCTTTCTTTTGAGCGTGTCCCAGATATGCTCAATTGGGTTTAAGTCCGGACTACGAGCTGGCCACTGTAATTTTTGAATACCAACTTCTTGAAGGTATTCTTCAACGCAATGTGCAATGTGTGGGCGTGCATTATCTTGCATTAGGAGAAATTGGTCGTGCCCTATATATCCCGAATATACCAAAACATGTTTCTGGAGGACCTCCTCGATGTATCGGACTGCAGTTAGCCGGTTATCAATGATAACCAACTCCGTACGACCATCGGAACTTATTCCTCCCCAAACCATTATAGAGCCTCCATGGAAACTCACAGTTTGTGTGGTGATAATGGGAAGAAATCTCTCTCCTCTTCTTCCCCACAGTCGCTCCCGACCATCTGGAGCGCGCAATGCAATACGAGACTCATCTGTGAACAGCACTCGAACCCATTGCTCGTGGGTCCAGCTGGCATGTTCACGTGCAAATTGAAGTCTAGCTACTCGGTGATGTCTGAGCAGTTCTGGACCGCGTTCTGGTCTACGGGCTTGCAAATTCACTTCCTCCATTCGTCTTCTCACCGTACGCTCACTAACATTCACGCCCCTTGCGATTTGGAGCCGCTAGGGTATCTCAACAGCGGTCAGGTAGCGGTTTCTTAAAATTTCCAGGACAATAAATCGGTCGTCCCGGGCCGACGTGCATCTGACACCTCCACTGTCTGGTCTACGGGAATAGTGGCCAGTCTCCTGGTATCGTTTTAGCGCATACTGCATCGACAAACGTGGTACATCAAGAACCACAGCAATTCACGCTGTGTCAATCCTTGGCCGATTAATGCTACAGCCTGTGCAACCTGTGCTGGTGTTATTGGCATTTTTATTGATGTTACAGCACCTTCATTTAATCAATAACAAGCACAAAACCACAATAATTCAATAAGCTAACCGTAAACTTTTACAACACACAAATTTAAACTTGCAACTTAGTCGCTAAAGTGACACGATTCAACTAAAAATTTAAAGTTACGCCATAGTGCACTCAAACATTATGAATTACCCTCTTGAACTAAGGGTAAACATTGTTTTGACTTACTCTCATAACAAACAATCATTGGAAGCACTTAAAGTTTTTATTATTGCGAGTATTTGCGAGATAAGCGCTTGGCCAAGATTCCGTGCCGCTGAGTGTATAAAGAATTTTGCAAAACTTTTTAACAAAAAATTAAACCCCCGAAAAACTGTTTTCAGTTTTTCGGCGGTTTAATTTTTTGTTAAAAAGTTTTTATTTTATATTTTTTTGTGGGTTCAACGATCAGTTCTATATTAACCATTTTAAAATTTACAATATTCAAGGAAGAGGGGTATGGGTAGGCACGGCGGACAGAGCTCCGGCAGGATCTCATGGCGACATGGCAGGTACGATTGTCGCAACCCAGCGCTGGGCACGCCACAATTGTGGCGGTAAGTCCCCTCTTTGAGGAGTGGATAGAGAGGCGCCACGGCGTCCTCACCTTCCGCCTGACGCAGGTTCTCACCGGGCATGGGTGCTTCGGTGGGTTCCTGTTCAGGATAAAGCGGGAGGATACGCCCGGGTGGGCACGCCACAATTGCGGCGGTAAGCCCCCTCTTTGAGGAGTGGATAGAGAGGCGTCACGGCGTCCTCTATACACTATCCAACACAAAAAGAATTATCAAAATCGGACTACTCTGTATAAAGTTATGCGTGTTTATACATTACAATCAGTGAGTGAACAATCAATCATCCCCTGTTTTCCGACCCTTAGGGTTCGATTTTGTTTACCAAATTAATATGGGACCACCTTGGGAGTATACCCTTTTCAATAGAAGAAGAATTGTCACAATCGTATGTAAAAGTTATGCGTGGTCATACATAAAAAAAAAAAAAATACGCGTCGAATTGATAACCTCCTCCGTTTTTTTTCGTCGGTTGAAAAGATAAAAGATCCTTTTTGCACTTTCTTGCCCATACAAATGGACTCATATCATCTTATGCTTAGCATTTTCCCAACTCTGCTGGAATCGGCTTCCAGTCTCACCCGTTGCAGCTCCATACCATATTTTACATGGAGCGACTGCCAATTTGACTTAATTACTGGGTAATGCGATACCCCTTGGTAAGACTGGTTGTCAGTTTTTAGGCTTCTGACGACCCGTAACGTCTGTCAAAGATGTACGTATGACAGCCGGAACCAACGGCTCAACGTGCTTTCCGAGACAGGCACGGAGGGGGCTTGGTATGTATAGATGGTCACCCATCCACGGAACTACCGCGGCAAGCGTAGCTTAACCTGATCGATGGACTCGTGCGGCTAGCCACTAGTCCCACATATAAATGATCTAAGTACCCGAAACGCAATCATGCAAAAAGTATGCACGCTTCGCGGACTTTGTGTCGACTTTGTGCGCCGCAGACTTGAAAAGATAACACAAAAGGTCTGACGTCTCCGCTGCCCCAGGTAGGTATGGCTAAACCTGCTTTGCAGTCAGTGCACTCATGCATGATAAAAGAAGAAAGAACATTCAATCTTTCGTATGGATTCGTTATTATAATGGATAAGTAGTGCCTTGAAAGTCTTTGTGCTATATTTGAACCGAATTTGTTTTCTTTTAAGTGCTATTATTGATCGAAGCTTTTAAGTTTGATTTTGGAACTGATGTAGGGTTAAAATTTAATTCTTACCGGCCTGTAACTGTTCCACTTTTGTATGGATTCGTTATTATTATGGATCAGGAATACCTTGAACAGCTGTGCTACGTTTGTATTGATTTTGTTTTTTTTAGTTTGATTTTGGAACTGATGTAGGCTAAAAATTAAATTCTTACCAGCTTGTGACTGTCCTACTTTCGTATGGATTCGGACTGCATATACGCTAACATACTTGACCGATATCTAAGATAAACATAAGCTACACTAGGACCATTATTATAAATATTCATATTACATGATGATCAGCACATTCCCGATTGTCGAGAAAAACAAAGGAAGGCAACGTTATTACGTCATTCAGATACCATAATAAAAATTATAAATAAGTGCTATGAATACCTAATGGATTGTTTGACGTATCTTCATTGATAATCGCACAATCAACTTATAATATAGGGCAGGTTTTATGAACAACGGATAACTACTTCAGTTGTTATTCAGGGGGAAAGAATAAAGGGCTTAACATTATGAGAAAAACAGATAATTCATTTTAAGGTCTATCCACGCTGTTTCGGGTCAGGGCCTTCCGAGATTCGGCCTTTTCGGCTCATTGACAGTAGCGGTTTTAGGCCGTACTCCAGAAAACAGGTCCTAGATGGGCTGGAGCCCGGACATGCTGTATAAGTTCATACAAAATGACTGGAAGAAATCTTCTTGCCGTCTAAGACCGAAAGGCTCTGCCACAAATTATGCGAGGACAGACCATCACACAAAAAACAACACACATACTACATTACAACACAGACAATTCTCTAGCTTAATATATTTAAAAAAAATCCTTACTTTTGGCTAACAAACGGCGCCACTTGCCTAAGCAGCGATGTGAGAAAGAAAGTAACAAGAATAAAATTAAAAGCATCATACAATAAGTTGCTGAAAACAGTGCACCTGCAAACCAGCATAGCTATTTACAAACTTTCAACAGGCTATTGCTTCGAAAAGATGTGTCCTTTTCCTGTGTGTGTATCTGTATGTGTCCCTTTCGATAACCCACATCAGAAGTCATATATTCAAACTAGCTTCTGCCCGCGACTTCGTCCGCGTCAAATTTTTGCTCCCCTGACCCTTCCCGTCGCATCGAATTGCCTGCCAGTTTTCGACCATTTTTCGTTGCTGCGCCGCTCCTTTTGATCGTAGCGTGTTGTTATATAGCCTTTCTCAATAAATAGGCTACTCAACACAAAAATATTTTTTCAATTCGGACCATTATTTCCTGAGATTAGCTCGTTCATCCAAACAAACAATCCAAATCTTCAGCTTTATAATATTATAGTATAGATTAGACTGAGGATCAGCACTTTACGAACATCAAAATTACATAAGACAGTCTCCCGAAACGCCCGCCCTTCACCACTTCGTAGTGCTTTAGTTGGGAAGAAGAAGTGGCGCAACAAACTCCCCAGCAGCACAGCCTGATCTGCCTATTCCCCGACAGCAAACAGCTGTCGGAAGAATGGCGGTCGTCTATTAGATTAAAAATTACAAAATTTTCGGGTTTTGGATTTGTGAACAACATTTAGAGAACTCCTACGATAACATTGATTGGTGTTCGATTCGGTACGGAAGCGTGTCGGTTCTGAATAACTATGCTGCAGCCTTGCGCCAACATACAGGTATAGTATTCAATATTCAACAGATATTTATTTTGATGACTCGCTAAAAGTAGCCTCCGGGCGAGCACGGCCTCTGTGATAGGCTCGAGTGACGCATTTTATCACGGTTTTGATCCTAAAATGTGATAAAAATATGTGACACAAGTCTGTCACAGTAGGCCGTGCTTGCCCCGCTGGTTTTTGTATATGATATTGATTTGAACGTTTCGATTCACGAGCGTTATAAACCTGCTGAAATATAGCAGAATCGTTGCTCTTTACGGCTCTTTACGGGTCTCTGCTCTTTTTCTGGGTGGATCGAATAAATTGCAATTTTAAATCCACTCAGAGGATCAAATGCAAGCTCCAAAAATAAGTTTAAACTACTTTACGAAGGCTTATTTACAGGTGCCTCATTGAAAAGAATACCTATGTTTTCTTTAACCCAACACTAGATTTGGTATCTTCAGTGGTTGAATTGTATACTTCGAACGCGTCCAAATGCGTTGATTAGTATAATGTAAGTCTCCAACCAATATAATTATGTAGTTAACTCTAGTTTGGTTTACGTAATTTCCAATACATAAACTCCAACATATTAACACGATTTCAATCGGGATTGCTCTTTCAGTTTCAGGCTGAGCAGAAGTCACGTGGCTCAGATCACGTTTGTAGGCGAAATTGAGCGCGTGGAAACTATACGGGCACCCGTATGAGTACACGTGACAAAAGCTTTACATATTGGTAGATTCTCTATGAAAGCCAGTACTTTAGTGTTATTGTTTGGTAATATTGGGAATCAAACAGGCGACCCACGTGATGGTAGTGGTAGGGTAGTGGTCACCGCCATCCACCAAACCAAAGGCCTTGCAGGTGCGTTGTATTCTCAAAGACAAAGCTGTTATGTGATGTCTCTTTATTTGTTTTGTACACAAACATTTAAAATCACACACTCAAAACATAGACTTACACACGGCTTCATTTCAAGCTATACATTTCCAGTTTTTGATGACCTGGCATTCTATAGGCTTTCCGTGCAACGAGACGTCAGTTTATACTGGAAATGTATAGCTTGATACGTAGCCGTGTGGACAATGTGCGGCCTTATCGCGAACTCTGCGATTCCTTCCAAACAACCTTGTTTATTATAGGTAAATATTTACAAAAACATCAAGCGCGCTCGCACTCTGGATAATTTTTAAACGACTTTAAATCAATGAGGGGGTTCTCATTTCCGTTGGTTTTTTTTTAATCTTTGTTACCTCAGGTATTCATCATTTATAAGAAAAACTGAAAAAAAAATTTGAAAAAGTCATGGAGATTTTTTAAAATAATTTTAACTTTGGAAGCCCTGTGTCTGGCGAAATTAAAGTAATTTTTCACCTTGTAGTGTTTGTTTTGGAAGGCAATTGTTTTTATTTTATTACATTTTCTTTTTTTGTAAATCCTTTATTTCGTAGGACGTGTGCGTAGATACATTTGTCTCTACTGTTTAAATTAGCTCTTTCAAAAAATTGACCACCGATTGTTTACCGTCTGCTAAGTCATCATCATCATCATTTCAGCCGTAAGACGTCCACTGCTGGACTTAGGCCTCCCCCAATTTGGGGGGCTTTGCCATAATCGCCACGCTTGGCAGGCGGGTTGGCGATCGCAGTATGGTGGTAAAATGCATAGAGAATGCTGCTGCCCATTCTCTAGTAAGTCCCTTAGTCGCCTTTTACGACACCCACGGGAAGTAATGGGGTGGTGCTATTCTTTACGTCCGGCATCACACGGTACGTCTGCTAAGTGCGAATACGTTATTGTATACAATTCATGCATTTGAGATTTTATCAAAAGCAGATGCTATTTCCCAACTCAAATCTCACGTAATCGTGACGTGGGTCGTACTCAATGACGCATGCAAGCTCTACAATGTATCAATGTTCTATATAGCGTTAGCATTGTGAATGAATGAAATTTAACCAATGATAATAATGTATGAGGTTGTCTGACAGTGTGATAAATTTGTGGTTTTATTGCTCAAGCAGATCAAGATATGTATTGGAGACTGTGGGAATCAATTCTGGACTTAAAAGACGTGTCATACAACTTTGTATGTAGATCTTGGTACATATTTTATCACAAGGTAGGTAAAACGGGCTGGTGTCCGCAACTCCACGTCTGCTGAGCGCGTATTTTGCGTACGGTAATAATAAGGTATCGTACGCAAAATACGCGCTCAGACGTACTACAAAAAGTTCAAATTCACTATAAAAAGTCGAAGTGGAAGGGTAGTTTACCTTACCACAATAAACTACCCTTCCACTTTGACTGTGTAAGGTTGCACACTATGGTGTTTAGAATTAATTTAGATGGAAGCCACTTTGTGGAATTGGTATCAGATATCAGCTAAGTAACTTTCCATTATGCAAGGTACTAAGATACGAGAAGTGAACCTCCCGCCACCCACTTTTTTAAGCAATTCGTTTGAAGGTCAATTACACCGTGAAAAGGGTAGTCTGTCGCAAGTAAGTACAATTGCTGGTAATGGGGTGTCCAGGGTCGCGAATTAGTTCGACCGAGTTACCGTGGCCCTGGCACAGGCAACTGAAGGTACACGGGTGTGTTTTAGGCCGTAAAAGTCGGAGATGCACTCCGCCCAAAGCGGGAGAAGTCATACGATGACAGGGTGAGTTGTTTGTGGGATTCCATTTGGAATAGATGACCCACTGACCGGAATTTCTCCCTCTTACTTAGAAAACTGACAAAATGTGGGTGAAGTACACACTTCTGACTGCCTTTTCTGTGCAAATACAGGCATCATAAATAGGGTAAAAAGCTATTTTCATGAATGTTTTGCAATCAATGATTTTTCAGTAAAATGAACCTCTTATTGCATTTCATTCTTCTAGTAGCCTCAATTTAAACAGATTGTAGAAGCAACCTATATATTGCAAGTAGAAATCAACAGATAGATACAAACACTAAAGATACTAACTAGACAATCAATATCAATTTGCATGAAACCATGTTTGTTTACCTAACCGCGTCGCCAATAACTGGGGTAAGTGACACATAGATATGTGGGCGCACAATTAGCATATGTGTAGGTTTTGTGTAGAGAATTTGAATTTTTTTTCAGAAATGTTTTTGTTTGTGACAATTTTTTTAGAGGGTATCTAAATATTATTATGTGAAGCAAAAACTTTGTATGCGTGTTTAAGAAAATTATGCGGATGGAGGAGTTTGAAATTTGGTACAGTTAGTTTAAAGCAGGCAGAAAGCTATTATTTTTTATTTCAATGAATTATGGTCGAATTTCGACCATGGAATTGGACAACCACTACTTTTAATTAATTAATACTTTTAATTAATGTTGCTATTTGGTGTGCTAAAGTTTTCTGTAGAGGTAAGTATTACTGTCTCTGAGTAGGTACCTATGCTGGCCGTGATACCTAGTATCAAACTAGGCAATTTTTATTTTAATGCTAACTACTACTTAAGTACCTATTTAACAAAAACACTTAAATAATGATTAGTCACATATTTCTTTTAAAATTATAATCACCAGTTGAGTAATATCTAATTTAGGTGATTATCTGTATTTCTGCAAAATGTCGAAGTTCCAATTTATGAATAGAACTTTTTCATGATAAAAAGTGAAACTAGTTTTTTAAACATTTGTTAATTGGGTAACCATAGATAATATTAGCATAATGACAAATATGTGGCCCAACCTTGAGTAGTACACTTATACATTAATAGAGTAACCTGTTTGGTTATCAACCTACCTATGAGATTAGCATACCAAGCTAACTATCTTACTTAACTCAATTTTTTTATTTAAGGTGATTATTGCACAGTAAAAAGTCATTTGTGTTAATTGGAAAAAATATTAGTATCATTCACAAAGTTAGTTGATAGTATTTTAATCAGTGGTTTAATTGTTTAATTTTAAATACTATTGTGAAATTTGTGTGGACTTTGCACCATCATAAAGAATCATCTGCCTAGTATTCCCAACTGTAATCCAGACTAACCGAATGTTTCTGAATATCAGTATTTACTTGGAGCAACCGCCTATCTGACCTCAACAACCCAGTTATTGGGTAAGACGTTACCCCTTGGTTAGACTGGTTGTCAGACATTCATGCTTCTGAAGCAATGTCAATATTGCTAGACTGTTAATTAATTTTTTATTGACTTAAATACGGGGCTTTTGGCTACGTTGCATTTTATGTATCTTTTTTAATTTTTATTTTGTAATGTGCGTTTTGTTTGTGCAGAATAAACAATTTTTCTTTCTTTTTCTTTCTTTGATGACTGTCAAAAATCCATGAATGACAGGATCAATGGCTTAGTGTGCTTTCTGAGGCACAAAGGGGTCTTGGTATGTAAAGATGGTCACTCATCTACCCACGCATAAGTGTGAAA
This sequence comes from Aporophyla lueneburgensis, assembly GCA_932294355.1. Taxonomy (NCBI): domain Eukaryota; kingdom Metazoa; phylum Arthropoda; class Insecta; order Lepidoptera; family Noctuidae; genus Aporophyla; species Aporophyla lueneburgensis. The sequence goes on along the minus strand of OW028758.1, from coordinate 5,537,296 downwards.
GCAATCATAGCTATGTTTGGAAAGATAGTACCTACAAAGATAATTGTAGACATGTCCACATTATGACTTTTATAATGAAATGAAGGATGTTTAGACTGATTCTTATTTCAACTCAATTTAGCTTTACCATTTTAATGGTCCAATAAAACCCTACACAGGAATAATAATTATGTTTTAAATTATAGAATGAAAACATGTTTCTGTTACCAGAGCATAGCAAACAAAGTTTCACAAGATGCTATCTTCAAATTGGTTATTTATCAAAAACACAATCTTGTTAATTAATTGTTATAAAGTGCAATACAAGGAATTGTTTCGTCACAATATTTCAGTGCCACATAGCTGCCCGAAACAGATATATTTCAGCATTTAAAAACGCAATAAGCACAAAAAATAGGTTTTAACCTTGAAACAACAAACTTCTTTACTTAATTTTAACTAAAGATGTTAAAAAAATATGAGACGGTAAAGTTAAACAGTACCGTAACACCCATAACTGGTACCTGCCATATGGCTTATCAGTAATAAGTGTTACTAAACGTTTTCCACAAGCATTTATACCAAATATCCAATTACATATTACAATATTGTATTTAAAATACTCACTGCACTCAAAAGGACCTTCCATTTTTAATAAACAAAAGAAAAAACATTGGCACTGAAACTACAGCACGGCCGTTACACTTCACTGAAAATAGTCTGTGGCTATATTCATACATTTGTGTGTGTATACGTTTTAGAATTTACTACACACTGAAGTTAGTTCAATCAATAACATGGTACTCACAAAAACATGCAATTTGGTAGGTAGTAACGTTAACATGATACAAATTTCTAATCATGCGCGATAAGTGAGCTATTACAGCGTCAAGGTAAACAATACGTACTTATGAACATCTGTTATTTGCGAAAAGATTAACGACGTTCATAGAAGCCATACGACACAACAAGAGAAAACTCACAAGCGTTTTTTTTTTAACCTACTGCACTAAACATTCAGTTATCCGTGTTTTAAATCGAGCTAATAAGTCTGATATAGGTAATTAAAAAGGTAACATGAGTCAGTGCGACGCACAAGGGACAAAATTTCGTCTCACCTGGGAAATGATTGAAAGAAACTTCGAAGTCGCCGCGGCCGCCCAGCAGCGGCTGCGACTCTCGGTTCACCCCTGGCGAATCCACGTTGCCCTCGAACCCGACCTCTGGCACTAAACAAATCTCCTCCGAACTACTCGACAAAGATACCACACCGTCATCGGGCAGTGTAATTGTTGTGTTCGGTTTGTCGAAATCGAGATTCAACAGAGTCTCTTCCGTACTCATGAGTAATGTTAAACAGTGAATCTCTACCGAGCCTCATTTATTTCGTATAAATCTCTTTGTTTCACAACCATTTAACACAAACACTTTAACTTCATTCAGCGATGGTGCAAAGACTATAGACCAGAGCGATGTCAGCATTGACAGCTGAAATGACAAGCTGTAAGTCAAAGACAAGAAGTCTTTTTTTTGCAATAATGCTGTCCTAAAATATTTGTCACTAAATAGTGAATACCGGTTTTTTTTAAAGACGTGTGTTTACGTTTTATACAATGTATTATATCCAAGTTGCAACTGTTGTATGTGATCAACATTTATTTTATAAAAAATAGAAATTATTCAAAGTCCAACGTATCAAAGTTGACCTTTACAACGTAGGTCATCTGTGGCTATCTAGTAATGTGATGTCATCGGGACGACCCGCGAATTTCAAATGATTAAAGATTTAACATGAACCGTAAGCATTTTATTTACGGAACAATTAAATTAGACATGTTAAATAAATAAATACTTTTAGCTGTTAAGAAATAATGGTATATTACTAAATAAATAAATTTGAAGATCGTCCCAATCCTCTGCACCCCTTTTGCCCTACAGCAAAGAAGAGTTATGTGTTTACATAACATATGTGAACAAGATATGAGCTTAGGTATTTTATGACAATAAAATTATGATAATATATGTATGGTTTTGGATTCTTTAATATCTGGATCTAATTTTTGTAAACTCACAAACAAATTGAGAATTATATTTAATTTACACAGCTATATATCAAGTTCATTAGAAAATATGGTGTCTGTGTCTTCGAAATCTCCAAATTCACTGAATTGTTTATCTAAGAATCCATTATCTAAATAGCCTTGCTTGCCGCGAATGCCTTTCTGGCGATCATGTTTGAAGCTACCCTTATGAAAACCTGCACCAGCTTTTACTTTTGTTCCTGTTGCTTTTGCGCCAGCTCTGTTAATAGTTCCTTTGGTTTCATCATTTTCGTAGAACTCTTGGTCTTTCTTGTATTCATCTTTGTGATGCACTCGGTGGAAGCCAGTAGTCTTATTACGTCTTGCGTAAGTCCTAGTTTCTTTGCCGTTGGAGACTGCTGCCGTTGAGGCTATCGCGTCAGTTCGACCAGAACTGTCAGCATCATAATTATCACCTTGATCATGCACGCCGACGCTCTTGAAGAACGTGTTTAGATCACCAGTGCTGTGTGTACCGTGCACACCTTTCGTTGACTGGTTCTTTTTTTTAAATCCTGTTGTTTTCACGTTCTTTTTCTCGCTTTCCTTGCTCGCTTTGGCATCCTTTGAAGGATTCTTGGTCGTTTCGCCTAATAATACTTTTGAGAAGAGGTTGCTCCAACTCTGGTCTTCCTGTTCGTATCCTAAGTCTGTATTGTCGCCGTCGAAATTGTCGAACTCTAGATTGCTGACTTTGATAGGGGATGACTCAGCAAAATATACGACGGTCAATGCCGAAACGAGAAAAAATGTTTTCTTTTGCATTTCGACCTAATTTTTTCTCCACTCTTGCGCAATCGAAGTAGGTTGCGACACTGACATACATGGAGACGGCTAGGCTTATATAGCCTATTGTTTACAATCGATAGACAAGGATGTTTTTTTTCCTAAGAGATGAGTGGTCAGCGGTCACCAGTTGTTTCTAGCTTCACTCGATTAGATTCGTAATCGGTGCAACGATTTGGATCGGTCAAGGTCTCTGTCTACTTAACAGTTCACACGAATTACTTAGTACCTGCCTATTACTTTTTTCGGCTTCAATGATGTTATTTCTAGAAAATGTCTTGTTTAACTTCTCGGGAATTACCAAATTTCGACTAGAACAAACAACAACACAAGTTAATATAGTTAACTGGGTTTATCACTGCTTTTCGCTCGCAGAACAGATGGCGGGTGGGGTCATAGGAATGCGTTGGATAGGGGAAACACAGACCGGTCGGTCGAAGTGTCGGAGCTTGGGAGAGGCCCATGTGCAGCAGTGAATGTGAAATGGTCCAACCTGATTTTACTTGCTTCTTTTTCCTAGGTACTGAAAATCATAACCTTCTTTTCTCTCTTAATAAAAGCAATATCTGGATGACCGAGCTTTGCTCGGTATTTTTTGGTAAATTGTGTTTAAAATAATAAGTTTATGTTCAAGTTGACTATCGATAAAGTTGGTCATTGAAAACACGAATAAAACGACATTTTATAAAAACGAATCTTAGCTAGATCGATTTATCGCCCCCGAAACCCCCTGTATACTAAATTTCATGAAAATCGTTGGAGCCGTTTCCAGATCGTTATTTAGATTTCAGCAAGTTATTTAACTTTAATTGTTTTTACGTCCACAAAAAAGACCCCTTTCCACAGAAGAGAGGTTAATCACCCTCATATTGATATTTACTTGCCATTTAAATAATTTACAAAGTTATCTAGCCAATTATAAGAACTTTGGAAAATACAAACAAAAAACATCTTACCAACAACCTTTTTTTTGATAATATCTTTATCTTTACATATTATAAAATAAAGTCACTTCGCTGTCTGTCTGTCCCTATGTATGCTTATATCTTTAAAACTACGCAACGGATTTTGATGCAGGTTTTTTTAATAGATGGAGTGGTTCAACAGGAAGGTTTATATGTATATAACATCCATAATATAGTAAAGAAACACTGATAATTTTAGAGGTTTCTAATGTGATGTCATAAATAAACACATTTTTTTGCGCTTACTGGCTGAACCCTTCGAAATAGCTCAAAATAATGTACTACAGTATTGTACACCTTAAAAAGTTCTACAATAAAATCCGCGATCGTATATGTCTAACTCTTAGGGATAACCCATAATAACCATTTTTATCCTTTACTTTTTACGAGAAATAATGGCTTATTTATGAATGCGATTTTAAGCAATACAGCATTAATCCTTATCCAATTAAGTACCTTAAATAAATTGTGCATTTCATGTAGATCAAAATTGCCCTTTACAGCATATCATTAAAATTAATATTTTAGAAGATATCAGAGATTATGATAAAATAGCCGCAGAGCGGCTAGCGGGCCGTTCCACGTCCGGCCATCTCGCTTGGTAGCGGTCGGGTATTGCAGGATTAGTAGGATTGTAATTCATATTACTTTGGCTTCATAGTAAATGCGAATATCATGTGTGTTCAAAGTATTCAAAATAAACCTAATTGTATTATTCCAAGTAAGAGACCGTGAAATATGGCTTAGATGTTTAGATTTTTGGATGGATTTCGATTTTTGGTTATCCTGGATACTTATGATATAGGATACTTTATCCCGGTAGTACGTTCCCGGGTGATATTTTCCGACAGCTATACGGACGATGCCACTGGCCAAAGTACTATTCTTATAACTATGTTTAATTTGGTGTCTGGTAAATAATTGAGTGTCTGTATAGGTAGAATAGGAGCGTTAAGAAAAACCAGGAAGACTTATATTCAATTCAATCCAGCCCTATGTCGCAGTCTTCTTACTCTGAATACTATTAGTTTTATTTTAAGTACATTAAACACACAAGATATGTAAGGATCGTAGCAGGTGGCGTTCCGTAGTTTCTGCCTACCCCCATGGGAAAAAGGCGTAATTTTATGTATGTATAACATGGATTAATACATTCTTACCGCGGTAATACGTCCTCTTGCGATAATTTCCGACATCTACGCGGGCGAAGCCGCGGGCAAAAGCTAGTTAGTAATAAAATGTAATTTTTCAAGGATGCAAATATTGAAATTATACCAAATATTTTGATTATTTTTCATTTTAGCCTCTTATATTGATCAATTAACAAAAAAATAACATAAAAATACGTTTTCAAAAAATATTTTCAGCACTATCATCATTTAGGTTTTTTAGGTGGTGTAATAGAGTCACCAGAATAGTTAATGTCACAGAGAATCCTCTTTGGTGGAGTACACGGTTGACTAGTCACATTGTTTAAAAGTTCTGGAGAAGGTGTTAACATTAATGGCGAAGGAGTTCTTGGTCCAGTGATAGTTGAGACAGATGCTGTTCTATGAGAAGAACTTACTGATGAATCTTCTACAGGATCTGAGACACATTCAATATGAATTTGTCCTATTTCAAAATGAGGACAACGAACGTGAATGGCGCATGAAATACAGTTTAATCTCCCTGGCCTGCAGTAAATTAGGTTCAGTAGCGTTCCATACAACTTGGTGGATTTGGAAGGTACCTTTAAATGGACGACATTTATTTGCATCCGCTATTCTCTGTATTTCAGGAACATGGGTATCATCAACAGGAACAATTTCGATACCTTTACAATTGGCCTTCAAACAACTGACAAAACTGTCAATATTTGTAATATCTCTTTCATGGGCAACAATATTGTCACACGTCCGTTTTACACAGCCACCAACACCATCAGGTGCCCCTTTACCGTAACCAGCTTCACCAAAATGCCACACAATCGTCTCTGCATTGGAGATTTTACTCCCATAGTTTACAATTAAATGGAACATAGTCTTGTTCCGATATTGCGTTATAGGCCCATTGCTTAGAATATGTAATTCCTTCAAATGTGGCGAGATAATTTTATTTTTTCGATTATAGGTGTCAGATGTGCGCAAATAAGAACGGGATCGTGTCTTAAATTTTGAGATACCGAACAGAAAGACGTAGTTTTTACTACGTTTTGTGGCGGTTCTGAATTAACAGATAGTAGACACACGTGTGTAATTGCCAATATCACTAATCAGTGATATTGGCAAGATGCTGCATGAATATAGGTTGGATTTTATTTAAAATATTAACAAGCAATTGATGCGATGTTTTTACTCTTTCTTTCACAGTTTTCTTGCAAATCTTCTCATTGCCTTTAATTATTACAGCACAATTCTTAGATACACGTCTTAGCTTGGCTTTTCACGCCACATTTTTCGCACCTGTCGCTGCTGTCTCGGTGTAAAATCTTTAATTGTCTTCAATAACCCATTTTGTTTCTTTAGATGAAATCTTTCGCGTTCTTTTCTACGTATTTCTTCTATGGCAGCATCTAATTTAGCTCTAGCTCTTTGCATGCTAAGTTTTTTCTGTTCACGACCACGTATTTTCTTCTCTTCGTCAGTTAATTGGGTTCTAGACCTACTGGATCGAGGCATTGTACCTGAAACAAACCCAACCATGCTAAGCACCCCACATATTGCAAAAAAAAAAATTCAAGCTCCTTTTTCGGCTGCCGATACCAATAAAGCAGTATTTAAATCCTGCTATCTCAGCCTGCCCGTTTGTTTGACCAACATTGTGGCTTTGTTAGCATAGAAAACCATTAAAATGTTATTTTTTGTGGACATGCATCTTTCCTGTGGACTCGAATGTTCACATGAAAGATGTCCACAGGAGAGATATTTCAAACTAAAATCAAAGCAGCCATTTTATTTTTAAGGTTAGAAAAACAACAAAAGAAACTTTGAAAATACTCCCCAAAAGGCACATCGGCGCAATATTTACAAAAATATAAAATAATAACTTACCAAATTACTGAACACTGAACTCTGACAAAAACACTTAATTTTATTTTAAAACTTCGTAAATTAGAAAATCACACGCAGCTGTACTGACAAGGACTCCAACAAATGGCTGATATCCAGTTTTGTCAATTTAAAAAATATTCGATACATGGTAGCTTTACTAGAAATAAAAATTTGTTTGATTTTTAGGTCCACCAAAAAGACCTAAATCCGTATAACAGCATGTTTATTGGAAATAAAAAAATATATCTTGTGCAATTATTAACAACTTTCTAATAGTAATAATAATCATTATATATCACGTAAATGCGACAATGATGATTTGATAAACATGTACAAAATAAATAACTAAGTACATCTATCCAAACACGCATACCCCAAATCTGAACAGTCCACACGAAGAGACTTTTGAAATATTTTGGTTTTTTTTTTAAATAAAGAAATATCATTTCGTACCTTGAAATATTATGAGTAAACAGAAAAGTAACAATGATTTAACTAAAAAATAAAAGTCTTCAGTTACTGTCGTAAATTTTTAAGTTATTTTATCCGAACACCCTTATGTGTATGACCCATAAACCCCTGAATAGAACAGTGCATAAGTTAATCAGTTTCCACCACGATTTTGTGGCAGCACGTAGATATAGTAACTTTTTCAATTTAATATCTTCATTCCAACCTCAGGATTTGAACAAAAAACGTCAGCATTACCTAAACAACTTCATAACTTGACCGTTATTTTTTGCTGCCACTTCGAGTTCATTCATTCATAATAATTATAGCTGTGACCTCTGAAATTGTGCAAAAGTTTTATTTTACTCAAGTACCTATCGCTGTTGTTGTTACAATTTTAAATAAACAAAGAGAGGACTTAAATACCTACCTACCTAATTTGTTTTTAATCAGCGTCTTTGGTCTGGTGGTCATGCGTCCGCGTCCTGCCAGTCACGAATTTGTTTGAAATAGTTACCGTGACCCAAGCACAGGCAACTGAAGGAACACGGGTGTTTTCGTCAGTAAAAATTTGACACGTCCTCCCGCTCCGCCCAGAGCGGAAGACCTCATTTGATGATTGCCCACCCAGAAAAAATACAGAATCTGAATATAATTTTGAGGGACATGTCATATCCATTGCTTCATTTATGTTCGTAAAATCCATCAGCTCAACAACGTACATATAGGTATAACGCAATGAATGTTGGTGACGATGCAAATACCCTGCTTCGGGTTCGTTCGTCCGGATTTACTTTTTATTATCACTAGCTTTTGCCAGCTGCTTCGCCCGCGTGGAGGTCGGAAATTATCCAGCGGTGTAGTACGTCTACAGGGAAAAAAGTACCCTATGTGTTAATCCAGGGTATAAACTATCTGTGTGCCTAATTCTATCCAAATCCGTTCAGTAGTTTTTGCGTGAAATCCTAACAAACATCCATACTTCCTCACAAACTTTCACATTTATAATAGTAGGATATTGCATCATGTCTGTAGAGGGAAAAATCCGAATTAATAAAATCAGAATGGAATAAATCGGAATAGAAAAAAATCGGTCGAGGAAAAATTATAGTAGTTTATTGTTTTTCAAGAATAAAGGAATAAATCAAGAATAAATATTTAAAACAAACAATTGATTATTTATAACACCTAGCATCTATAGGTTTATTATATTATGCAGAAATGCTGTAACGTTCAGTTATGGTATAATAACATAACTATAACCATGGAATTTTCTACAAGAGGGTAAAAATGAAAGACTTTATACATGGTCATGTTAACCACAAGAATGTAAATAATACAAGAATGTTTTGTTTTTTCTGTAACCGTGAGTTATCACATCAGTTCATCACCCTTCTTATTCCATTATTATATTCAGCCTATAGTGTGTAATGCTAGGACACGGGCCGGTTTCTCTGTGACAGGGAAAGCACGCCTTCGTACGCGGTAACCCACCACGTGGGCCCAGTGCGGGTTAGGACGTCACACGGCTTAGAATTTTTGGTTCTAAGACATCGGTGATGTTTTCCTTCACCGTTTAATTTAACCAATTACGTCATTAACGTCATTAGTGTCATGGATATAATCAAATTAATTTTTAATTGATCCTAGTGTATCTAATATTTGATTTTCATAGTTATTACTAAAATTGACGGCGATCAAGGTAGCGACTGGATTCGATTTTTATAAATTGAGGTTATACTGGCTTTGATAGTTATTTTTATTTGAGAATCGAAGCAATGATCAGCAATTCCTGTAGTGTCTTACTGCTGCGCCTCAGGCTTCTTCTTCTTTCAGAGGGAGTGGGCCGTAATCTACCACGCGGGCCCAGTGCGGGTTGGTAGATCCCACAGGTCTTCGATTTTTTGTTTCTCTCACCGTTTTGCGAGCAGTGGTGATAAAATGATTTACACAAAGTAAAGCACCAGCTGCCTGGGTTCGCACCAACAAACTACAACTCGTATGGCAACGCTATTACCAGTGGGCCACCACTACAGTCATTCAAATTTTGCCAGTTCATCTTCAAAATCCTACCGTCCAACTCTAACACTGATTTTTATTTTTACTGACTAGGCTAGGCGTTATACTAGCTACCCTCAGTCATGTGGGTTGGTTGTGATATGCTTCAAGCATCTGCAGAGGCATGCATAATACCTAGGATTGTATTTCTGCCCAGGCTAAATGTCAAAAGTTCAAAACCTAATAATGAAATCGAATAATGACGTGGGCACGGGAGCTCGTTTTCTGTGTTTAGTTTTAAGAATGGTCAATAGCTAAAACAATAGAAAAATAATGTTTTTTCCAAGTCATTTATTCACCTGTTATAAAAAAAATATTTACAGCGTCGTCATCGATAATATCAAACATAACAAAATTAGTGAGAAAATTAAATAGTCAACAGATATTTACAATAACCGCAGGGTACGGTGACCTTATTCCTTATCATCATAGTGACTATCATCATCATCGTCATCATCATCATCATCATCAGCGAAGGCGAATTCCTTACTATGGGCACTGCCTCCCTTTTTACCGTAATCAGCTTCATCATGGTAATGGGTCTCATGGTCTTGCTCAGCAGAATGACCGGCGTCGGCATCATCAACATGACCCTTAGCGTGGAAGCCAGCCTTTCCGAAACCACCCTTGTCGATAGCTGAGGCGTGATGACCACCTTTTTTGTGTTCACCTTTTTCGGAGCCGTGGTGTCCCTTCTGGTAACCGTGCTTGTTGAAGTGTCCGCTGTTATCAGCTACGTCGTAGAAGTCATGGTCCTTCTTGAACTCGTCCTTGTTAAATACTTTGTGGTAGCCGGTGACTTCCTCTCCCTTGCTGTGGTGCTTCTTGTGTCCGTGGTCCCCTCCCTTGTAGCTCTCGCCAGCTTCGTGGTGTTTGCCGTGGACTGCGGCCTCGTCGTGGTGTCCTTTCTCGCCGCCTGCAGCTTCCTTGTGGTAGCCTTCATCGTGCTCCTTGCCATAGTGTCCAGCTTCACCCTTACCATGGTGTCCCTTAGAGTGGAAGCCCTTGCTGCCCTTCTCGCCATGAGCGGAGTGATGCTTCTCGTTGAAGTCGCTGCCTTCACCCTTAGCGAAATCGTGACCATGGTCTCCTCCATCGATGTATTCGTCAGATTCTTCGCTATCATCATCGTCATCTTCTTCAGCATCCTCAACAATTATGGGTTTGGCAGCCACGTAAGGTAGAGGTAGGGGTGCGAGATCGTAGGCCTCTAGGGCTCCAAGTTTGGGCTGTGCGAGTGGTAGGGGTGCGGCGAAGGCGTTGTGTTGCCCATGGTACGGTGCAGGAGCTCCCAGCTGGATGTAGCTGGCTGGCCCGTTGTTGTCGCTCCTGTAGATGTAACTGGTGGCTGCTGGACGCACGAAGCCCACCTGCACCGCTGCCACAGCGGTCGCAGCCAGCAGAACGTATAAAGCTGTGCTTGCCATGTTGAGATGTGTATCGTACTACAACTCGTACTGTTATAATTTGATAAGCCCGTTGCTCAATATTTATATCTAGTCTAGAGACAAAGGTCCGTGAGTGTGTTGCTACCTTTCTTGTAGCCATGTAACAAATTGCTTATCAGACGAGGTTATAGGTGACAAAGACGCTGTTAATGAAAAAATTGGCTATTGTGCAATTTGTGTGCAAGCCGACCGCACTGGTAATAGGCGTGAAATGCTTTTTTTTTAATAGAAGAATCTACGCGAACCGCTTCACTCGGTAAAAGGTAACATTGACCTACAATATTATGTCACTACTGTAATTTAGTTTTGACAATGAATGAAGCTGTTCGGACAAATTTTTTGTCAGCAATTTTATTTGGTTGCACTTACGGAGACATTCCTGTTGCAAAGCCGCCATGTGTTGCCCTTGTGGCTGACACTAGTGCAAAATTTTAACACATGGTTTGACTTATTATTCACTTTGCCATCGCGTCTTCCAAACTTTAAACTAAACTGTTGATAGAATAGATTCATTGATAAAATATTCGAACTCAACATCTTTCACTAGCCAGCCCACACTTAAACCAATGATTCACTATAACCTGTGCTATTACCACTTGTTACTATTCTAGAGGTGGCTGGTGATCTAAGTATATGTATAGGTTAGTTGGGTAAGGTAAGTGTAAACAAAGTAAAAAGGCGGGCGGGCCAAGGGATACTACGCGAAGGGTCTGAGTCTTAAGTATCACGCGAAAGATGTCGCGAGCATAAGCTAGTATTCTAATAAACTAAGTAAAAAATTGTGTAGGGGCTAATTGAAACAACGGATCCGGTTCAAAAAAATATTTCTATAATAGGAAGGTAGAACCAAGCTGATCGTCATAGGATATATTTTATGATCAAACAAGAAATTTTACGCCAACGAAAATCTAGCTTAGATAAAAAATATTAGATTTGATTTTCGTGTCTGTCTGTATTACCGCGTGGCGCGTTATTCTTCCAAACTACACAACGGTTTAAATGTGTAAACATACTAATTTTATATTAAACTTACATTTAGCCATGGAATTTGTATGTAGTGTACTATAATTATATTAAAGTTCCTTGCGTTTGGTTTGCAAATCTCATCGTTATGACATTTCGCCATGGCACCCAAGTGAATTAGGTTTGCTGTAGGTGGCTACGCTAAAGTAACCGGCGAAATTCTGTACGCCAATGTGTATGTTTATTTTTAACTTCGTCTAATCCTTAAGAGTTAGTAGGTAGACTTTTAGTCCTTTAGAGTTCCTGTAACGGAACAGTCCAAAGAGGTTATCTTATTTAGGCAAATAGCATCTAGCGAAATTGTAACATTGTGCTCCACACATAGTATCTACAACAGAGTAATGAAAGAGTGCCTGCTATTAAAATCATGATTCTCTTGTCCTTATCTCAATTTTTCGGCTTAACATGCATTTTTCTTCCACACTTCTTTATTAGTCCTCATCTCGCTAGTCACCCCCTTTCTATCCATATCACCATCCATCGTTGCTTTGGTCTCCATCTACTCTTATAGCCATCGCTATTGATACTCAAAACTTTCCTCACGACATTTTCCTCATTCCTCCGTATCACGTCCCGTACCATGACAGACGATTTCCACACAACTTTTCAGTCATCGGTGCATACAATTGCATTTCATTCATCGCTTTTGTGGCCCAACATTCCGACCCATACAAGACAGCAGGCAGTTTAAGGGGAATGTGGGAGGTACAGGACTGTATGTACAGTAAATCTTGTACCTACGTACGGTCAGCTGATGGCAATACCGCCGAGTGCCTGCCATTAAAATAAAGACGCAAATCTCAGTCTCAGTGCCTGGTATTATTTTAAAAGCAATTGCGGTTTTCTTCAGGTTTTCTCATAAAGTTTTAACCGAGCGGGACGTCCGTTATACTTTTGGAGTATCGGGCTTCGGCCTCTCGTATACCTTCCAATGGGTCCCGAGAGTATACCAAGAGACGTTAAAATAATAGGTAGAGCAAGGGCGGATCCAGCTTTGGTGTCAGGGGGGGGTCACATAGTCGTGGTCAAGTCACAAGAAGTTATAATTTAATTTTTGTAATCATACATAAAAGTAAAAAGTAGGTATTTTATTAATGTATGTATAGTCTGGCAAAAACGGGTAGAAACGGCAATTAAAAGTTTGGGAATTCGCCACTGTTCTTTTCGATGCGTTCGTTCCCGAATAATGCGTTTGCTGCTATCATACAAAATATTAATTTATAATCATCATTCATCATTTCAGCCGAAAGACGTCCTTTGCTGAACATAGGCCTCCCCCAAGTTCCGTCACTTCGACCGGTTTTGTGCTTCCCGCATCCAGCGGATTCCTGCGGCCTTCACAAGGTCATCGGTCCACCTTGTTGGAGGCCTTCCAACTCTACGTCTTCCGGTACGCGGTCGCCACTCCAGAATCTTTCGGCCCCATCGGCCATCTGTTCTGCGAGCAATGTATCCTGCCCACTGCCACTTCAGTTTAGCAATTCTTCGGGCTATGTCGGTTACCTTGGTCCTCCTACGGATCTCTTCATTTCTGATTCGATCGCGTAGGGAAACTCCAAGCATAGCTCTCTCCATCGCCCTTTGGGTGACGTTCAGCCTTCTAATAAGGCCCATTGTGAGCGACCACGTTTCGGATCCATAAGTCATCACTGGCAACACACACTGGTCAAAGACTTTTGTCTTGAGACACTGCGGTAAGTGGGACGAGAAGATATTGCGTAGACTCCCGAACGCTGCCCAGCCGAGTCGGATTCGACGATTGACCTCTTTCTCGATGTTGGACCTACCTAACTGGACAGTCTGTCCTAGGTACACATATTCGTCCACAACTTCGAGTGTAGCGCCTCCGATCTGCACTGGAGCGGGTATCACATGAGCATTGGCCATGACCTTTGTCTTGTCCGTGTTCATCTTGAGACCCACTCTTTCGGAAGCTCTACTGAGGTCATCGAGCATTGTACTGAGGCCCTCCATAGTCTCAGCCATGACAACTATATCATCGGCAAACCGAAGGTGAGTGATATACTCGCCATTGATGTCGATGCCAGCCCCTGTCCAGTCCAGAATCTTGAAGACATCCTCCAGTGCAGCGGTGAACAGTTTCGGAGAAATGACGTCTCCCTGTCTCACCCCTCGCTGCAGAAGGATAGGTTTCGAGGTCTGGTCCTGAAGTCAGACTGACATAGTGGCGTTTTCGTACAGACACTTCAGCACCTCGATGTACCGATAGTCGATCTGGCACCGTTGAAGAGACTGCAGTACAGCCCAGGTTTCGACCGAATCGAAGGCTTTTTCGTAGTCCACAAACGCTAAGCAGAGAGTTTATACTTTTCGGTCTTCTGTATAACCTGCCGCAGCGTATGTATGTGGTCTAAGGTGCTAAAGCCTTTACGGAATCCGGCTTGTTCAGGAGGCTGGAAGTCGTGCACGCTAGACGGTTCGTGATGACTCTTGAAAACAGCTTGTAGATATGGCTCAGAAGTGAGATGGGCCTATAATTCTTAAGTAGGGCATTATCACCTTTCTTAAAGAAAAGTACCACCACACCTCTGTTCCATGCCTGTGGCGTTTTACCCTCGAGTATGACGGAATCAAACAGCTTCTGAAGGGCTTTGAGAACGGGTTTCCCGCCGGCCTTCACGAGTTCAGCCGTAATTCCATCATCAACCGGCGCCTTGTTGTTTTTGAGCTGCTTCAGAGCCATCCGAATCTCGTACAAGCTGACGTCCGGGATGTCTTCGGTATAGTGACCTAGGTAGGTCACTATACCGAAGACATCCCGGACGTCAGCTAGGTAGCTCTTTGGTCATTTGCCAGATTTTTAACGGGGTCACTTGTTGACGTGTATAACTGTCCATAGAACCTCTCAATCTCCTTAAACAGCTCAGGTTTGGCGGATACGACCCTGCCATCGTCGGTCTTCAGTTTCGTAAGCTGGCTCTGCCCAATAGACAGATCCTTAGTAAAGCCCTTGGAGCCTTTATTCCGCTCTTTCGCGTCCTTGATCCGCTCTGTGTTATAGCGGCGGAGGTCGCTTTTCAAGGAATTAGAGATCCGTCTATTGAGCTGCCGGTACTCGAGCGCAGCTTCTGAAGACTGCAGGATCATTCCGCGCCTCTGTTCCATAAGCTGTAATGTTGGATCTGAGAATTTCTTTTTCCTATTAGTACGGCGGGTCTTGAAGAACTTAGACCCGACCGTATGGACAGTTTCCACGAACCCATCGTTAAAATCGTCCACGGAGCTCCCTAGGCACTCAAAACGATTTTGGAGTTCGAGCTGAAAGCTCTCGGGGTTATGAAGTTGGATCGGTGCTGGACGGAGCGTTGACTTCATCAGCCGAGATCTTTCCAGCTTGATATTGATATTCAATGTGCCTCTTACCATACGGTGATCACTCCCGGTTTTCACCGCGTTGATCACTGAGACATCATTGAATATTTGCTTCTTCGTCGACATAATGAAGTCAATATCGTTTTTTGTTACACCATCAGGGCTCTGCCAGGTCCACTTCCTGTGCTCACGTTTTTTGAAGAAGGAATTCATCATAAAGAGGCCTTCTTTCTCCATAAAACTAGCCAGTAGGTGACCCCGGTGGTTGCGACGTCCAACTCCAAATTGCCCCACTCTCAACTCATCATCGCCTCGCTTGCCCAGTTTCGCGTTAAAGTCCCCCATGACAACGGTAAAGTGAGTTTTGGAACCATGCATGGCTCTGGAAATATCCTCATACTTGGTCTCCACCTCGTCGTCGGGGTGTGACGAGGTCGGGGCGTAAACCTGTATGACCTTCAGCGAATACCTTGCGGGTATTCTGAGTATCAGGAACGCCACCCTGGTCGACACACTCTCGATCTTCACCACGTTACTCACAAGGTACTTATGGACGATAAACCCGACACCACCTTGGGACCGCTGGTCGCCCTCCCGGAAATAGAGCAGGTTTCCGGATTTGAGGATTATCGAGTCCTCCCCCTCTCTTCGGACTTCAGATAACCCTACTATAATCCCATCGTAACCTGCTCAATTCTTCCTCCAGTTCGGCGATCTTCTCGTCGGTCCGAAGTATACGCGTGTTATATGTTGCCAGGTCCAGTTGTCGGTGATTGTGGTAGCCGGATCTCTTCCGGGGATTCTTAGCACCCCTTGCCTCACCGTGGCCTTGACCGCTACCGTAGCCAAGGTAAGGTGGGCCGCCGAGCACTAGGGACCATTTATTTTTGGTGCTTGTCATTTTTGGGGGGGTTTGCCATAATCGCCACGCTTGGCAGGCGGGTTGGCGATCGCAGTATGATAGTCTGCAATACATAGAGAACGCTGCTTCCCATTCTCTAGTATATCCCTTAGTTGCCTCTTACGACACCCACGGGAAGAAACGAGGTGGTGCTATTCTGATAGTCCGACGCCACACGGTACCAGTAATTTATAATAAATTGATTAAATATTGAAGGTATTTAAATAAAATCTATATTGTGACAAAAAAATATATCCTTACTTAAAACCATTACCTATGTTTAACAATTTTAAATAGTGGTCCACGGTGGACCCAGCCCAGGGGGGGGTCATGACCCCCATGACCCACCCCCTGGATCCGCCCTTGAGGTAGAGGTTTGTAGGTAAATCTACTTGATCTAGAAGCTTGAAATTATAAAGCGAGAACTAAGGATTTATAAAAAGTCATCCTCTAAAGGGGTTAAATAGGATAACATTATGTATTCCAGTATTTTTGTAAATGGGAAATCCTAACGCTGCTTATGTTTTCATAATAATGGTAACTGTATTAGTAACGGTAGAATTGTTTAGTGCCTATAGCAAGCGTTAGAGCAACGATTACCTAGTTAAATACGTACTAAATCGAAAGATGATTAAGAAAAACATGTATCTTGGACTCGCTCACTTACTTGTAGAGACTGGAAGGGTCGCAGAGCAGTTTGTTGCACCTCCTTTACACCCAAACTTTAAATTGGGACTAGAAACTGCTAGAAAGCTGTGAAGAGTTTGAGGCTTTTTTTTTTGGTTGGAAATCATCAAATGACGTCTCCCGTTCTGGGTGGAGCGGAAGGGCGTGTCTTTTAGTGACTAAGACGCACCCGTGTTCCTTCAGTTGCCTATGCTAGAGCCACGGTAACTCTTTCGAACAAATTGGCGACCCTGGCAGGAAGAGTTTGAGGCTACCGTTCTTCTTCTTAGCGTGTCGATAGCAATCTAAATATAGTCAGTCCAAAATTTGGCTGCGAGCTTAGCAGTTTCTGCAGCGTCCATCAACTCCTGTAGCGTGAAATCACGACACGCGAGGCAAGATATTAAGTGTCGCAATGTTTGTGGGACAGTACCACATTTACACTCCAGGGCGGAGTTATCCACCTGAGAAGGTTTTCCCTACTTCGGCCTACCCATGTCCGGAGTCTATTTAAAGGCTCCCTTTAAAAACATTATATACCCAAACTCACACTTTAATCCCATTTATCTCATAGGGGCAGGCAGAAACTACAGAACCTGCTACGAACCAAAACCAGCGAAAAGTGATGATCAGTCTCTATATGTATGTTTGTGTTTTGTCTATATGTATGTTGTTTGTATGTATGTTTTTTTTTAAATTTAATAGACTATGTTATTTTATTCTATATAATAAATAGCAAGGACGATCTTTACAGCTGTTTTAATACTGATTGCTCGGAGAATTTCATGTTTTACCTGACAAACTTAGAGTGTGGTTTTATAAGAGGAATCTATTGTACAATTCTGCAGCTTAATCCGATTTGTAGTGTTGCAACATAAAACTAGGATGTCAAATAAAATAAAATATTCTATTCTCACTAAATGAATTTATTTCTTGATACCGGGAATTCAGCCTTAACTCACACCTAATATATAGTATTAGAGGAAACCGGCATGTCTTAGAACCACAAATTAGAAGACATGTGACATCTACCAACCCGCCTTCGGCCCTCGTGGTGGATTGCGGCCCACTCCCTTCCAAAGAGAGGAGGCCTGTATATATAGAGTATTTATAACATAGTTAGTTAGTTGGTAGTTTTAATCCCCACCAAACTCTAAAGTTATGCGAGTAAAGTTGTAAGTAAAAAAACTATATGTGTTTGTGAATAACGTTAATAAAAACACTCTTAAATAGGTACCTGTGGTACTAACGGGTATGTAGCTACAAACAAGAAAATAAAGATATGAACGCTAAAATTTCAAGGTGCCATGTAAAACCCACTACCTTTATTATTAAAGAATTATTTTATTTCATATTTCTTAAATAACTAGACACGTAATAACAAAACTTTGGTTTCCTCCGTTCGTACTATAATGTAATTAATTTAATAGATACTATATAATAATGTGACTTAATTTTGCATGCTTTATATTGCATAAATCTTAGAACAGCTTTTAACATATTTGCGAAGCCAAATAGGTAATGTAATTTCCAAATAAACTTTATAATTGTGATCAATTATTATCTTTCAAGAGTAGGTTAATATAATCAGCTTACCAGTTAAATAGGGCAATTCAAACAAAACAAACAAGTAAGGGTATGGCTTATCTTTATATCTACATAAACACATTATTTACAAAACAATATATTACCAAAAAATCAACAAAAATATAACAAGAATCACCACCAACGATAGATTAGTGCTTGACTTGGTAACCGAAGCTCTTGCCTGCATATTGTTCGCCTTTAGTGCCGAATTTTCCGTTATGATGGTGGTAGGATCCTTGATCTTCTTCTGAGGAATGTGCTGCGTCATGCTCGTCTCCAGACTCTTTGGTAACAAATCCTCCTTTTCCGTAACCCTTTTCGTGATGCCCTGAATCGTGAGAACTTCCTTTCTTGTGTCCTCCGGCCTCTGATCCGTGACTTGTATGTCCGCCTGCATACTTGTGATGGTCTCCTTTGACACCTTCTGCATCAAAAAAGTCATGGTCTTTCTTGAATTCATTCTTGTCGAAGACTTTGTGAAATCCATCGATCGCTTCTCCTTTCCTGTGGTCAGCTTTGTGTCCATGGTCATCGCCTTTGTATTCGTGTCCGTGAGCAAAATGCTTCCCGTGAGCGTCGGCTTCGCCATAGTGGCTCTTGTCACCTCCCTCTTTAGATACTGCATAACCTTCGTGTTTCTCTGAGTGGTAATTCCCTGCATCTCCCTTGTCGTAATGGTGTTCTTTCCCGTAACCTTCGTGCCCTTTGTCCCCATAACCATGATATCCTTTCGATCCATGGTCCTTCCCACCCCCATATTCGTGGTATATCCCGTGATCGAAATGTCCTAGTCCATGCAAGTAATCTGAAAAGTCATCTTTGTAACCCGACCCGTATTTTTTCGCGTAGTTTTCAAAAATCTTGCCGTAATCTTCAGCGGCTATCCCGTCAATAGGTTCGTCGTCGTGTTCGTCTAAGTTTTCTTCAACAGGTTTCACATGTTCCTCCGTGGCATGAGAAGCAGCTTTGTCCTCATCTCCCTCTGTGTCGTGGAATGGTCCTGCAGCGGTGGGAATAGGCGCCTTATACGCCTCCGGTTTGGCATACATTTTAGAAAAATGTTCAATCACTTCACTCTCTCCCATCTTGACGACGCTGGCGGGCCCATCGCTCTCTTTTTTGTAAATGTAACCAGTGGCCGCGGGCTGGAGGTCGGAGCCGGTAGTCCGGACCATGACAGTCCGTTCGACAGTCTCCCGCATCTCCATGCAGGAACTGTAAGCGAAAAGTAACAATAGCGTGGCGATCTTTCGCGCCATGCTTTCGGCTATCAAGTCCACTATAATAATGACGACAAAGGTCAAGACTAGCATTTATATAGTGAACATAATACTGTATAGATCATTGACATTCATAAATGGGCCGACTCGAGAGCGCTCTCTAGATTGGGCAATGGTCTTCTGTGTCAATGATAATGAAAAACCCTGTATTAATTTATACGGTGCATTGCTGCGCGTTCAATCAGACGCAGAGTATAAAAACGATATTGTATCGGCGACTGTACACTGGTGAAGTGGTGACCGACCACCGACACGTGACTATTGTGATAGTCTCACTTTAAATTAATAAAACAGCGGCACGATTTCTACTTATTGTTTCATTGAAACTACAACACTAAATGTAGGTTACTCTAAACCAAAATAGAGACTATCTCAAATAGGCAGGACAGCACGCGGTCAAACACCTCAACTCTCCACGAGCGGTCTATGCCCTAAACTAACGTGGTTCTTTCGTCGTATACAAATCAAACATCGAATAAGAGTTTATGAAAACGATAATCATATTTATTTAAACACCTTCTACATTGAATTGAATAGCAGGCCTAAAAAAAAAACAAAACATAGTGCTTATAAAACAAATTGCGGTTTGCTTGTGAAATGGTACTTATTTCACACTGCATTGTATTAATTAGCATGACAAGTTACATACATCAGTTGTATTCATAAAGATATGAATATACAGAATCAATGGTTCCTGTAATTAGAGAAATTCTTCAGCTTCTTACGCTGAAGCGTGTTACCATTCTTTATGGATTTTTGTTTATTCTTCATATTTTCAGAATCTTCATCAAAAGTAGTATGAGAGCGTTGCTCCTTACTAACGATTTCACTTCCATTGTTTTCTTTGGAGCCCAATATCATAAATGCTTCTTGCCGGTCCAAAGTTTCAGGGTTCATTCTGTAGAACACCGCGTAAGGCGTGTCATCCAATTCTAAACTTTCTTCATGACTGCCAATCCTCGCTGCATTGTGTTTTTTCGGATTACGTAATTCTTTTCCTATTTTGTCTTTTCCTATATACTTTCTCATGTTATCGGCTACGACACTCCGTTTGCTTTTTTCGTAAATTGTATGCAGTTGTTTTTCTGTATCTATATTAACGTATTCACCTTTTTTATGTCTTCTGTCAGCAATTTTTTTCGTCATATCGTCTAGAACTCGTGACATTACCTGCATGTTATGATCGTGTGCGATTCCATTTGTCTTGTGTAGTGTCTTGTCCATCAACATTGATAGTGGCAACCTCTGCCGTTTATCCTGCGCTGTAAGTACTGTCAAGGAAGACAGTTGACGGTTGTTGTTTAACATTCCTTTTTTCTGAGGGTCGGCCGATGTCTGTGGTTTCCTCATATTCATTTGTACGTTTACATAGGCAGAGTTTCCATCCTGATCTTGGCTGCGTCCTACATCTTTCTGTCTTTGGTTGCGTACGCCATCCTGAGTTTGACTGCGTCTTATTTCTTGATTTTTTTGGTTACTTCCAGTATCCAGATTTCGTTGCTTCATTGAGTTGCTGTAGTCCGCGTTGACGGGTTTAGGCCTTATAGGTGGAATTTGTTGATTGTTTAAAGGTTGAGTGTGTGAAGCTGCTTCTTTTGTTTTAGCACCGTAATCTCTTCTAACAGATGTCTTGTTGGGAACCTTTGTGATCTGTTTGTCTTGCTGGCCAGTGCTTACCTTCTGTTGGGGGGGTTTCTGCTGCCACCGATTTGGCGCTTCAGTGTTCCTATATTCTTCAGCTATTCTCTGCGCTTTACTTTTACCAATTTCCTGGGTTCTAAATCTCCCTGTGTCGACTGCAGCGGATATAGTGAACTTCGACGGGGTTTTCCTAACTTTGAAATGAGAGTCAACCACATTTTCGCTATTTATCTTTGGAAATTTTGGGTTACTGTATAATCCTGTGAACTGTCTCTTGGTTGCCTTGCTTGCACTGAATCCAGATTTCATGTATGTTCCAACACTGTTTTCGACAGCCACGAATCCTATGTTTGGATTGTCGTCGTATATGTAGTACATTAGGACAGGGGACACAAAGTTGAAGTAAAGAAATACGCCTATTATCTTGAAGACTATCTTCATCTTGTTCGCTCACAAAGTAACTGCGGACGGATAATTAATGTAGTGTTCTTATATTTTTTCTTCCTCATATTACTGTTGTTTATTTGTGTGTACGAGTTGAAAACAAATAAACTTACTTGTTGATCCACAAGATATTTGATGACGACAGTATTGTAGGGTTAACAGTAGCTTGTTCTGTCGACAGCTATAACAAAGAAAATTTATTAGAAAAGTAATAAAGCGTGGTTCCTGTCGAAAAAGGTATCGTTTAATCAAATATTAGGTATCGAGATATTTTCCAACAATTTCTTATACTTATTTTGGGGTCGGCGCTACAGTCTTGTTTTACCTTATCTAAAATGATAAAATTACATCAAAATCGGCAATCGAATCTAATCAAAATAAGTGTATGTAAATAACAAATTTTGAATCAGCGCCAAACAAACAATCAGCGCTGCATATCAATGAAACTCTCATTGTTTTACATGGCGCCTTTATATGCGTTTGGCGTCTACTATCATCATCATCATTTCAGCGGAAACATGTCTACTGATCGTCATAGGCCCCAGTTCGGGTTTGCCATAATCGTCACGCTTGGCAGGTGGGTTGGCGATCGCAGTACCGTGGTAAAATGCATAGATAACGCTGCTGCCCATTTCCTATTAAGTCCCTTAGTCGTCTCTTACGACACCCACGGAAAGAAATGGGAAATGGCGCTGACTCAAAATTAGTAATTAGGGAACTTATTTTATTTAGCTAAAAGATTTATTTTTTGCTATTTATTTTATTTTTTCGTCGGCTCAAATGAAGTTTCCTTTATTAGGTTTTATTGATTTATTTGTATACCTATTATTGTGGTCATTGATTACGCGGTTTTTAGACGGCGCCACTCACCACTGTAGAGCACGGAGGCGGCGCGCGGCGCGGGGCGATTATAAGTGATATAGCGGTCAGTCGGTCGGTCGGTGGATAGACAGAAAGATAATTAATATTTGAGGACTTTTAGACTATGATTTGATGAGCCTCATGAAACTGTCACGAAAAAACGTGTAAAAAATATATTTTAGACAGGTTTAAAAAAAAATACGGATGAAATAAACAACTGTAAAAGAAAAAAAAATAACTTTAGGCCTAAATAAGTTCCTAAATTAATGTACCTAAATAACTAATTTTGATTCGGCGCCAAACAATCAGCGCAACAGATCAATGAAGCTGCCATTATTTTACATGGCGCCTTTATATTTGTTTGGCGCCGACTCAAAATTAGTAATTTACACGAATTAAGGAGCGGAGTTATTATTTCGTCAGTTTAATTTTTTTTTTGTACACTCAGAAATGGATTCTTTTTTTTTCTATGTTAAATGGGACCAACTTCGAAGTACGTACCTATACACTTTCCAAAAAAAATCGAACTGCTCAGTAAAAAGTAACGGGTGGTAACACAAAAAAATAACGCGTCATTTTGATAACCTCCTCCTTTTTTGGCGGTTTTAAAAACGCTGGGTGTTCGGACAGCCGTTATTGTGCACCCATTCACCGCTTCTTGGGAAACCAAAGCTATAAAGAAGGAAACGAGTAATGTTCGAATGGTCAACACAGGTGTCTTAACCACTATGACTTACAATGGCCAACAACGACTTGCACACTCCACTGTTTCCCTCTAACAATGGTGAAATTGTATGATGTGTACAAAAATCTGCCGTCTGCCTAATGCGGAAATGTTATGAGAACAGCTAAAGAATCGATTCTCACTGATGGACTGGCGTTCAGATGGAACGAATAAATATCGACACAGAAAAACACTAAACTGAGAGGTTAAAAAAAGATTTTACATGAAGAGAAATAAGTTGCAATTGTGATGGCGGAATCAAACGCCAGATTCTTTCGGACACTACGCATGGCCTTGAAACGATAAAGTTAATGAAAGAACTCTTTGGATACTTCACCGTAAATGCTAAGCATGTTAAATTGATACAAAATATCAAATTATTCACAAGCAGTGAAACCCTACCATTTAATACAACAATAAAACAATCATTCGATTATTATCAAAATAAAATCTCCCTATTAGTCAGCTATTTTTGGTCACATCATACATTGTTCATCTATATAAACATCATTTAAAAACATCTCGTAGTTTACATTATGCGTTGATTCACAATCATGTCGCTAGTCTCTACTCCGACAGCCCGACGTTAAGCACATTACAATGAAATTGATTTTGCTCGTCCTGATAGCTCTCAGCTGTAGAACCATTAACGCTAGGCTGATAGAAAAAATAACCGATCGAACGCTGACTACCGAAACAAAAACGACCGGTTCATCTCCACCCATTCGCCTCACCAGGGATGCGTTCGAAGAAGACTCGGGAACAGGATCCTCCAAGGAAGACCACGTGGGGAGCGAAGAACAAGTGCGACCATACAACAAGAAAGTGAGACTCTTTACCAAATCCAAAGCGAAGAAAGACGAACTGTCATCTCACATGCGTGTGGCAAGAGAATCGCATGAAAAGGTAGATAAACCCAAGAAGAACACAAACGCATCTCACCATGCAGGAACAAAACCAAAAACAACCCTCGTGAAGAAACCAATTCCGAAATACAACGAAATGGACTACGATGACGACTTCCAAATGAAGATTAGCCGATCGCCGGTGAGAGTCGTAGACTCTGGCGAGCACGAAGACGAAGATTTTAATCTCGAAGACTACGATTTTGATGTTAACCATGATGAATTCATCGGCAGAGGTAAGCCTTTAGAACCGAGGACTAAGACTAAGATAAATCAAGGACGCACCAGTCATCCATCCCCAAAACAAGAACCAAAGTTTTCATCCCATCCAGAAGTGAAAACTCAAAGTAAAGCACATGCGCCGTCCGCGTCACATCGGCCCATATCGCACAAAAAAGAACGTGCATTACCAGATCAACCTAAGAAAGCAGGAGAAAAAGAAGACTACTATGATGATACCACTACTACTCAGAAAGCTCCGGAAAAAGAAAAAGCACGTGATCTGGATGACGAATTTAATGATGAAAACGAAGAAAGTAAAGAGTTCGAAAGCAAAGGTGCATCTGTGAGAACGATTAGATCACCTTTGAAAATAAATTATGTGGATAAATTTGGAGAGAAAGGTTCTTATGTTATGTCTAAAGTACTAAGTATTTTGCCTATGTTCCCTCAAGTGCCAAACACAAACTCAGATCAACAAATTATCGGTCCATCAATGGATCCTTGGCAAGCCAAGTCTTAGATAGAACAAAATTACAATCCATTGTTTTGATTTTATCGAGTGGTTTTATTATTTTACTATTTTTTTTTTACTGAATACTTAGTACATTAGTAGTGTGGATCGAATTGACTAGATATTTAAGTCAATAGTGGGATCGGGGAAATTATTGCACTTAGTTTAGGAAAAATGTTTGATTGTGTGTATTTATTTAATAAAACAAAAAATCTTAAATGTTTTTTTTTTCAACATCATCTCGATAGCGTCAGTCGGCTTCCAGTCTAACCGGATGTACCCGTAGCTGACATACCAGTATTTCGCATGGATTGACTACCTATCTGACCTCCAGAATCGAGTTACTAAATAACGTTACTCCTCCCGAGGTAAGACTGTCTTTTCCTCAATATCAAACGAAAGGATGCTTTTGATAATTTTATTAAACCCAAAAAAAATACAAAACTTAAAAGTAACATTATGTGTGTTTTGCTTATAACTAGTTACACAAGTTTGCATTGTAAATTAACATATCAAAAATGAAAGAAATATAAAAATGTTCCCAAATTGAGAGCGTTTGCGCACTATATCCGAGTTGAGCACCCGAATGCCATTCAAATTGAAAATTTTCAAATTCGGATGGAATTCAGCACGGCTTTTAATTTTGACAGTTCAACAACATTCATAACATTATCTGCGTCAGGCAGCAAACAATTTTTTCTAACACTGTAGCAATGGATTAGCTATAACTCTCAAAATGATTCAGATTGATTCTGCGTTGCGTAATTAGGGTGCTGAAGGGCAATTACCGGAATTGTATGAACTGTGTTGTATTTTAATCTCACAAGTAACCCTACCCAACTGTCACCCACCGATCAGAATGAAACTTTGCACATCGATATAACACTAAAAAATATTTAACCCGTGTTTTTTATTTTTCCGGAATCCACTTTTTAGGGGTAGAAACCACCCCTAATAACCCCTAAGTAGGCTAACCCACGTAACTCTGGGTAGCAGTGGCGCAGGTAACTAATAAGCCCATTCCTGTCGGCTTCCCTTACGAAATTATGACAGTCAGGAGTTCTCAGCAGTGTTTAATAATCACACTGAATGTATTTAATCTTACACCATAAAATTAAAGTATTCCAAACCCCAACCTACATAAAAAAATATTTGTCTTTATATTCCAACGAAAACAAAACATTTAAAGTAAGCGCGGCACCGCGCGTCAAGATTTTTCTGCAGTGAACTTGCTTACAACGCCGGCTTATGAAGTAAATCAATTTCTATACAAGATCATCTCGTCATGACGTCACTTCAGGTCACGTGCCACACATTTTTTAGAGGCCTTGGCAAGCCACTAGACGTCGGGTTATCCGACAAACTGGAGTAGCAATATCGTCCTTTCGTTGAATTTCGTAAGTGTTCGGGCCCTTCCCCCGCCCCCTTGAGCCCCGCCCGCTCGACGCGACAGTACTTTGTCATTTTAAATGTTTGTTTGACCATTGACGTCAATAGAATTATAACCTTATAACAAACCTTTTATTTTGTTGATATTTGTGGTTAATTAGCATTTATTTCGTTGTATTCATATAAGTTATTAGTGTAGTAACGCACGATAAGAATTTGATAATTGTGAGTTTGTTGTGAAATAGTGCGTTCGCAATTAGTAATTTGTGGTAAGTCCTAAGTTTTGAAAATAAGAAACACGTAATTAGGTTAGGTCATAATTCATTATTGTGTGATACTTTTCCACAAATTACAACATTATCTATACTAATATTATAAAGCTGAAGACTTTGTTTGTTTGATTGATTGAACGCACTAATCTCAGGAACGACTGGTCCGAATTGAAAAAATATTTTTGTGTTGGGTAGCTTATTTATCGAGGAAGGCTATAGGCTATATAACACCACGCTGCAACCAAGAGGAGCGGAGCAGTAATGAAAAATGTTGCAAAAACGGGGAAAATCGCACGGGTAGGCGATTCGACGCGACAGGAAGGGTCGGGGGAACAAGAAATTTAACGCGGACGAAGTCGCAGGCAGAAGCTAGTGTAGTATATTTTTGACACTTCCCGTTACAGTTGCATCCGCGGAGAGGTCGTTTTCGGCTTTGAAGCGAATTCGTACGTACATGCGTAATTCTCAAAAACAAGAACGATTATCTAATCTAGCCATTTTTTCTATAGAAAAATATTTATTGTTAAAAATTAAGAATCATCTCGGCTTTTATGATAATGTCTTAGCGCACTTTGTACTAAAGAATAGACGAATAGCTTTAGAGTATAAGTAGTATTATAAGTAGAATAAGTCAGTAGTCTTGTAGTTAAGTAGTTTTTTCTAGTAGACATCATACGTCAACATCATCACACTGATCACACCACAAACGGCTTTTTTCAAAGCCGCTTTTATTATACTTGCAAGACACTGTTTCAATCACCAGTGCTTACACGTATAGTAAAGGTGGATTGAAGACATCTGCTTGTAGAAGACTGAAGCCAGGAAGTCAGTCACAGATTTTAAGTAACTGGACTACGTGCGCCACGTCCGGCCTATGTAAGCATTTTTTGCTCCGGCTTACCTCTCTAATAAAATCACCCTTCGCCACTGCTGGGTAGAGTGAGTTTATTCGACTGCTTTTCAATTAGAACATTACGATCTTGACCACAGAACAAAGAATCTTTATTCCGTGATCTTGACCACAGATAGGCTAACCTACCTTAACCCTAATATAACTTATCCCCACAAACCGTTACAACCCTTATAAACCTAGGGGGTGGTTTCTACCCCTAAAAAGTGGATTCCGTAAAAATAAAAAAAACCCTGGGTCAATATTTTTAACACGCTTTTATTAGGTCGACCTGTATGTAACTATGTAATGGAATCTAAGGTAACTAATTTAACTATCTTCCAAGGATCGTAGCGTCATGAAAATTGGCAGCTGTATGTAGTTCTGATGACAATACAATAATATGCTACTGTCGAACTGATCTGATGATGGAGCCGGAAGATATGAACTGGAACTTCATGATGGAACATCGTATCATAGCTGTGTTTGGACTTGTTAGAAAAGTCTTGTTATGAACTTTGACCACGATTAGGTTTCAAGGTCTGATGATGAAGCCGGAAGATAGGCACTGGCATTCCTTGATGGAATATCGTATCATAGCCGTGTTTGGACTTATTAGAAAGGTCTTGTAATGAACTTTGACCACGATTAAGATTTTGGTTTTTACTTGCATTTATAAAAGCGTGTTTTTCTAGTGTTTTTAAACTATAAATTTATTTAGTGTTAATATCGATGTGCAAAGTTTCATTCTGATCGGTGGGTGACAGTTGGGTAGGGTTACGTTGTCAGTCTTACTGCATCTATCAGAAATGTCTCTAACTTCCCTACGCTTTTGTTATTGACTGTCGCTGTTATAAAATTGCGTTCAAATTTTAAACACTTTCAATTTCGGGAATTGGCTTTCAAGTAAGCATTTCCTCATACAAATGGCTATTCTTTTCTTGGATTCAGATTAGACACTCTCTCTTACGCTGAGGGTCAACTGATGGGTTATCTTCGTATGACAGGTGCCAAATGACGACATATGAGAATAGTCAATTCGGGCAATTCTGTATTTTCAGATTATTTGAGGTATGTAAGATTACAAATATGGAACACCATGTAAGGAAAATCAACGCACAAACTGTCATTTCATAATAACATTTTCATTACATAACTTTAGGCCCTCAACACAAAAAATATTCGTCACCTTTAAAAATAACTGCTGTTCCATATATTTTGACCCTGGTGTATTTCTCTTTTGTATGGAATAGCAGTTTTTAGGGTTCCGTTGCCAAATGGCAAAAAACGGAACCCTTATAGATTCGTCATGTCTGTCTGTCTGTCGGTCTGTCTGTCTGTCTGTCTGTCTGTCTGTCTGTCTATCTGTCCGTGTATGTCACAGCCACTTTTCTCCGAAACTATAAGAAATATGTTGTTGAAACTTGGTAAGTAGATGTATTCTGTATACCGCATTAAGATTTTTACACAAAAATAGAAAAAAAACAATAAATTTTGGGGTTCCCCATACATAGAACTGAAACTCAAAAAAATTTTTTTCATCAAACCCATACGTGTAGGGTATCTATGAATAGGTCTTCAAAAATGGTATTGAGGTTTCTAACATCATTTCTTTCTAAACTGAATAGTTTGCGCGAGAGACACTTCCAAAGTGGTAAAATGTGTCCCCCCCCCCCCCCCCGTAACTTCTAAAGTAAGAGAATGATAAAACTAAAAAAAATATATGATGTACATAACCATGTAAACTTCCAACGAAAATTGGTTTGAACGAAATCCAGTAAGTAGTTTTTTTTTATACGTCATAAATCGTAAATCGCAATTTACCTTCCATTCAATCAACTCAAATATAAAAAAAAAAAACATTTAATTTCATAAACATAAACCTTACGAATAAACCGAGGATACCTACAGGTTTGTACGGAACCCTCGGTGCGCGAGTCCGACTCGCACTTGGCCGGTTTTTTTCCACTATTTATGTATTTTTACCCATTGATGCATATACAGGGCGAAATTAAATTAGCTGGAATTGCTTTACCCACGTTTTGTATCTAAATCGAAAACGATTTAAACAGAGAAAAAAAAAAACCGGCCAAGTGTGAGTCGGACTCGCGCACCGAGGGTTCCGTATAAACCTATAGGTATTCTTGGTTTAAAAATAAATGTTTTTTTTTTGTTTTTTATATTTCAGTTGATTGAATGTAAGGTAAATTGCGGTTTACGATTTATGACGTTTTAAAAAAAAACTACTCAATCGATCTCGTTCAAACCAATTTTCGGTGGTAGTTTACTTAGTAATGTACATCATATATTTTTTTAGTTTTATCATTCTCTTATTTTAGAAGTTACGGGGGGGGGAGGGACACACACATTTTACCACTTTGGAAGTGTCTCTCGCACAAACTAGTCAGTTTAGAAAAAAATGATATTAGAAACCTCATTACCATTTTTGAAGACCTATTCATAGATACCCCACACGTATGGGTTTGATGAAAAAAAAGTTTTTGAGTTTCAGTTCTATGTATGGGGAACCCCAAAATTTATTGTTTTTTCTCTATTTTAGTGTGAAAATCTTAATGCGGTTCACAGAATACACCTACTTACCAAGTTTCACCAGCATAGCTCTTATAGTTTCGGAAAAAAGTGGCTGTGACATACGGACGGACAGACAGACAGACAGACAGACAGACAGACATGACGAATCTATAAGGATTCCGTTTTTTGCCATTTGGCAACGGAACCCTAAAAAGGTTAAAAAGAAATGATATTTTTTCATCATTCGAACGTTGTTCATAACTTTAAATGACAGTGTAACATATAACATGTGTAACCAAACGACTGTTCTACGAAAAATTACCTAAACAGCTGATCGGTTACGGGCATTGCACTATCGCCCAATGGTGTTTTTTTTTTGTTTAATTTCTTTTCAATCTCGATACGCAACACGAGGGTAAAGTATTATTAAGCCAACTTATATTATTTGACACTGTTTATTTGTTAAAAGCTAGTTTCTATGAAAATAAAAATATACACAGATAACCCACCCCCTTAGAATAGGACAATCCCCCATTGCCCTCACTATATTGTTCAAGAATGTCAAATACAATTGGAAGTACAGCTGGCCCAGTGGAATCAGCCGCAACTTCGAGTTGTATGTCGTTTTAAACCTGACAGACATTTTACTACTAATCATTTTATTTCATCACCACTGCTCTCAAAACGGTGAAACATGGTAAGGAAACAGGCATGTCCTAGAATCAAAAATTCGAAGACATACGACATCTACCAACTCGCACTGGGTCCGCGTGGTGGATTATTATAGTCCACTCCCTCTCACAGAGAGGAAGCCTGTGTCCCAGCAGTGGGAACATTATAGCTGCTTATGTATGTGAAATTCTATGCAATGGAAGGAAAGCAACAAAACAGTACTGGTAAATAAGACCACACAAACCTAGTGTGCACTATTTCACTTTACCTATACAAGTCACTGCTCTCGCAACACCATTATAGTCATTTTTCTCTTTCAGTTAATCACTCAGATGTTTATGCTCTTCTTATTTATGGTAATGGTCTCTGTAACTGTCTGTGTAGTCAGCATTATTGCTATTAGCTGCCTCCTTTGCCACGTTTCTGTATTTGTGTAACGTGTTTTCTAACGTATTCAGTCTGTCATGTCCTTTGTGACTATTTTCAAATTTTGCGTCGCTTGTGTTTCCAGCATTGTTGATAGCATTCGTTTGATTTCCTACTGCTGCTGCCGCCTGAGAGCGTAAGTATGCTTCAGATCCACCAACATGTGCGTTATAGCCGCCTTTTTCTACTCCTTTTGCACTGCTATTATTGTTATCAAAGAATTGCTTATCTTCCTGATACTCATCTTTATGATAAACTCTGTGAAAACCTTTCCTATTTTCACCTTTGTCCTGATTCGTGGCACGAATATAATTTAAATTTTTCTTATTGTCCTCGGATCCGAATTTATTTGCGAAATTATCTAGAAAATCTCTAAACCCATTATATTGTTTTGCGTGGTTTTCAAATCCAGCTTTATGATTAGAATTCTTCTTTGAGCCATTTTCACTTTTGTCAAATTCATGTTGTCGCCTTCTATTTTTATCTATTAAATTTTCTGATTCCGCGAGTTTTTTATAGTTATCATAATTTATTGCCACTGGACTTATTGTTGAGTAATAACTCCCGGTAATAATCGGACGATTTATTCTGTGTTCATTTGATTCAGGCACGTAGTTGTCGTGGTCAAACTCGCTGTCAAACTCTATTCCTTTGAATATTATTGGGTCCTCATCGTCACTTCTTTCAAAATAATCGTTCAGTACAAATGAAAAGAACGGCCCATCACCTTTTACAGGGTTATCAGTAGCGTCACGCAGATATTTGGATGTCCTGTCGTACCCTTGTGGATGATCGTTCTCTATAATTTCATGAACTGGAATAATATTTTCAAGTCCGTCTGCCACGTAACGTTTGTCTTTCGCTTTCTGAGTATCAGATATATCTTTATTGTGTTCATATTCATAAGGGCTATGGTAAAAATAGGGCCAATTATCATACAAACTTCTTGAACTGCTCCTTACGTCATCATCGTCCATATGATAGTCGTTGGTACCGTCGTATCCCGCAATATTATTATTTTCGTGGATCATATCTGGAGGTGGGTGGTAGTGCATCAGAGACTTCAGTTTATCGAGCATAGTATCCGATGAGCTCTTTGAGGACTCGTACCTAGCATCAGCTGCAGATTTTGCTAGTGCATAGTCCACTTCACTTCTCAATGTTGAAGGTGTCGTATATGGCCTAATTAAGTCTTTGTATTCTGTTGGCGTATCGCGTCTACCATTTCCAAAAGATTTTGATTCGAAATGACTGTTCACCGGATACGCATATGGATCCACAGTGCGCTGTCCAATCGTTGGTAGCACTCCAGGTTTATCAAACTGTCTATAAACATAACCGTCTTGGTGCGTGGGTAAATTAGATCTTGATTGTCTTGAAATGTGTTCAGAATACGATTCGTGCCGAACTGTGGTGGACATTCCGAAGATCACACGCGGTACAAAACATAATATTATTACAAGGCGACTCATATTAGCTACATCTACGTGTTTTCAGATGCTCTCTGCAAAATTAACTGGAAATGGTTGTACCTAATCGCGTCTTTATGAGTCGTTTGTTTTCTCCGCGGTCAACAACATTGTTCTGGTGACAATAGATGGTGTCGGGTCATACGGCCATTGACAAATATTTCCGCTGCCTACAATGATAAATGGGTGACTAATTACGCTTACTATAGTTTACATTCACCTAGTTTGGTATTTTTACAATCTGCAGGTATGCATTGTTTTTATGGCAATTTATAATTGATTTATTTGTTTAAAAAAATAACGATATTACTGGAGTATGAGAGGGATAAATAAAAAATCAATAAATACCTACGAGCATTTTTGTCTTCCAACTTTCCGTATTGGTTCTGTGTTTTGATGATTAAAATAAAAAAAATCAAATAGTTTTATTTGTACAACGCAAGTGATGGTGGTGATGATGAAACGGAGGCGCTTCTGTTGTCTGAAGTTACCAGGAGTCATACAGGAATATAGCTGGCTCAGCTACTTAAATGATCCCTTGCAGGAGACCAGAATTATGGTATGGGTTGCTATTTATTATTTCTGGCTGCTACCAGTAGGTATGTCGACCTGTAGGCAGTCAAAATAAATACAAAAACAAGATCGTTTTGAAATCAAAAAGACACTACACAACTTATTTCAAACGTTTAATGTTACTTTCGTATCAGAGTGATTATGCAAATTTTAGGATATAATAAATTCAATTACAGTTTTTAATGAATCGCCTTATTGGTCTCGTGGTAATTTGCATGCGGACCTCGAGATATTATAATTCTTGGTACGTACAAAACTTTAATACAGGCATTGTGAAATTGAGCCTCAAAAGAGGTAGGTAAATAAAGCCCAACTGACTTTAATGTGTGCTTTATGCAGAACTGAAAACTATTAGGGTTTTCAGTTCTCGTTTCACTCCTCTTAGTGGCCTTCTGATGGTGAGATACGATCCTTCTTGCAGTAACTAAAGGTGTGCATGATGTTTGAAAAGTTGTTACCATTAGAAAAGGCACAGTAGTAATTTTGAATTACACATGACAGATGACCCTATAAAGAATATCTACAGCAAAAACCTTTACGAAAAGTACGCGGACAGAAGAGTATGGAATATTGCACA
Organism: Aporophyla lueneburgensis; assembly: GCA_932294355.1. Lineage (NCBI taxonomy): Eukaryota > Metazoa > Arthropoda > Insecta > Lepidoptera > Noctuidae > Aporophyla > Aporophyla lueneburgensis. Next base: position 5,503,600 of record OW028758.1, on the reverse strand, counting down.
GTTAAAGTTTGCATGGAGGAGGAGTGAAGGAAGATATATTTTTTTTTTATAATAATGTATTACTTACAAATTAAGTTTTAAATGAATTATGGTCAAATTTCCACCACTGGGTTCCCACTAGTTTACATACATAGGTATATAAACGAACGCCTTTTTCCCATGGGGGGTAGGCAGAAATTACAGAATGCCACCTGCTACGATCCTCACATACTCTTTTTGCCTCGTATAAGTTCATACATCTGGTCATACACCAGTAACCGGTACACCACGCCGGTAACTGGTACTACGTACCCGACCCTTATAAAGAACATCACCAATAAGGTCACTATATGTTCTCCTAGGGCGTCCCCTTCCGGCGTGACCAGTTGCATCTGACTTTTTTTAGCCGCTTTTCATTCATCCTCTCAACATGATCAAACCATTAAAGTATAGGTACTTGTTTAATTTTTTTTCGCTACATTGTCTTGTTACATCAAGCATACATTTTTCATTTTTTTTTGCACTAGATCTTCTTTTCCACTAGTTCGCAAGTATAAACATTACTTATCATCACGTCTAGTTTGAGCACGATTTAATCTCAGAAGGGTTCGGAGAATGTGTAGGTACCTACACATATTTCACCAGTAATAGCCATTGTGGTGCACGGTAACTTCTTGCAATCTTTGCCCAATCAAACCTCTAAGTAATAAGATTCCCGAGACTAACAAAATGAGCCAAAACCATGCCACAAAAAATGGAATACTCTCTTAAAATTCGTCACATCTATTCAATTAAAATCTATAGAAAAATGCAGTTAAATGAGCTGTTGCAATTGGTCTCACTCCGTTTACTACAAACAACAGAGGTGTGACCTTCGATTAGTCTTGGTCGCAGCGGCATGCGATTAGTCGCAATGTCGCATGGAGCGCGTAGCCTGCGTCTGTCGCAATTCTATTGTTTATTCGGCGACAGGTAGGGAAGAAAATAGGTGGCTAGTTCACGGTATTGTAATGGTCTAGATTTTCTACCTTGGCTTCAGGCCTTTCGCGTTGTGTCAATGATACCATTCCTCACTTTCCGTCTGATTCAGCTGGTGGCAGTTCCTTCAGTCCAAGCAGGAGACTGCTTCAACAGTATGGAACAGTAAGCTTGTTTAGAACTTTCTAAACGCAGACATGTTTTTCAATTTTAAGCCTCTTAGTGTGTTATACAGGTTGTACAAAAAACGTGTGGTCAAAAAGGGTGTGATACACGCCATCGTACTTGTTGTACTTATATGTGTGTGTCAACATTGTGTATGTGTGCTTATAGCTGTCAGTAGTTTCACTAGTGTCCCTACGTACCTACATAACAGTGGTGACGAGGATGGGGTGTGTAGACTCCGGTTTCAAGGAATCCAGACAGACTGTTGAGAAATATTCCCAGGGTGGATTATAAACCTTTTCCGTAACTTTGGTATTTATTTAATGATCTTGTATTTTTAACCGACTTCAAAAAGGAGGAGGTTATCCATTCGGATGATTATATATTTTTTTTAATGTATGTTCGGCCATAACTCCGTCATATATAAACGGATTTGCAAAATTCTTGTTTTGTTCGAAAGGGGTTTATTCCGAAATGGTCCCATATAAATTTCAATATCTGGATGACCGAGCTTTGTTCGGTAGTTTTTGATAAATCGTGTTTAAAATAATAAGTTTATGTTCAAGTTGATTATCGATAAAGTTGGTCATTGACAACACGAATAAAACTACATTTTATAGAAATGAATCCTAGCTAGATCGATTTATCGCCCCCGAAACCCCCTGTATACTAAATTTCATGAAAATCGTTGGAGCCGTTTCCGAGATTCTGATTATATATATATATACAAGAATTGCTCGTTTAAAGGTATAAGATATAGATCTGATGATGACTTCCGGAGACAGACACCGAAACTCTTTAAAAAATGACAGCAAATCAACCGCGATTTCTGCTATCGCATAAATATGTATTGTTTGTTTGGAATTAGTGCGGGGTAGATACTATAACTAAAAATTTAAAAATAAAAACTTTTTTACAAAAAAAAAAACAACCGACTTCCTTAAAAACACTACAAAGTGAAAAATAACTTTAATTTCGGAAGTCGGTGGCAAAAACCTCAAATAAAAATCCTAAGACACCGACTTCCGAAATTAAAGTTATTTTTCACTTTGTAGTGTTTTTAAGGAAGTCGGTTGTTTTTTTTTTTATTTTGTAAAAAGTTTTTTGGTTAAATAAGTGGAGAGAATTTTGTATATGTAAGTGTGTTAAAATTGTGTGAATGTGTTTAGTAGTTTCACTTGTATCCCTACGTACCTTGGCAGTAGTCCAACACATCTAATGAAGTTATAAAACAAAAAAAATCTATTATAATTTCATACCTACACTACAATACCATAGGACCGTATTGATCTGCTGTGTGTGATATTGATGCACATCCGTAGTATCACCATATAATTAATTTGACTTAATATGTAGGTATGTGACTTATATTTTTATGAACTGTTTTATTGTATTTTAGGGCAATTTTATATTTACTCAGCCCGGTACCAGTGTTTTTAGACTGTCTCTACCTTGATGTAAAAATAAGCAATTGAAGTGATTTTGCCCCATACCCTGGGTGTGTGTATAAAGGCTTGTTAATTTGTGGGTGAGCTTGCCAAATAAAACAACAAATTAGTCAATCAATTTATTTGTATATCAATTTTAGAATAACCTTCATTATTACAAAAATAATATTCTCTACATTTATTTTGTACAAGATCAAGCCTCATTGACCGTTTTTCGTTCGTTAAGGGTTAAAATCAGGATTACAATGTTGGTAGTAAATTCAAACAATGCGGACAACATCCAAAACGTAAATGACCGTATAGGAATATACATTTCGTGGCGCAAAACTTATTTGAATTTGTAATTCCATCTTGCAATTTCGTGTGTTAACGTATAAAATTAACTTATGGGTGTTATAAGTTATACAAGTAAAACAGATAACATTTGCCAACCAGGCTACTAACTAGCAGGCCAGCAATTACCTAGCTACCAATTAATAGACTACTGATTCCTAGGCTGCTTAATTTCTGTGTTGCTAAAGCTACGGTTTCGTAGAACGTCGGTTCCGTCGTATTCTAATTACTGTCAAGAAAATCTGTCATTTTCCGCAGAATTTGAACTTAAGCTGTCAAAAACGGTATTATTAACCGACTTCAAAAAAAGGAGGAGGTTATCAATTCGACTGTATTTTTTTTTAAATGTTTGTTACCTCATAAGTTCATAACTTTTGACTGGGTGAACCGATTTTGATGATTCTTTTTTTATCTGAATGCTGGTGCTTCTCGAATGGTGCCATTTTAATTTGGTTCCATTCGGACAATGGGGTCCATGTGAAAACCATATAAGTCTTAAATTTGCATTAAGTATTTGTGCAACAAATGAACGAATAACGCGATTAGATTAGTGCGGAGTATCTACCATAACTAAAAAAGTTGAAATTTAAAATTTAAAAAAAAAAACAGACTTCCTTAAAAGTTTTTTTGGACATCTGTTTGGTGTCAGCGTTCACCACTTTCATAGAAAACTAAAGCTAAAGCCTTTTAGACATCAAGTGTGTATTATGATGATTTGAATGCTATCAAGATTTGAGAGAGAGGGAGACGGACCTATACATGACCGATAACACCATCCTTTTTTCGGACTGGAATCATGATGGTATTTTAATGAATACTTCTTAAATACCGCCACAGTGTGGTTTTTTACTTAGCTAGTTAATCTTAAGAAGCCTGGTTGTCAATTTGTAATTACGACAATTTGAAATTATAACATGCAATACACAGCTTGCATCAGACAGGTATGGTCAACTTTAAGGGTGTGGTGCAGATCATTAAACTGAAAGACTTTCGGTTTTTTTTTACCACACCTTTTTGATACACGCTGTATATCTAATTAAATACCTATGTTGCATATCTTTATGTATAAATGCATTGTAATCTAGGAAGAAGTAATGAATTTTTTAGTTATTAAAAAAATGAAGACTAGCCCAAAAATCTTTAGATTTAAAACAGTAATGCAATTTGGGCACTAACCTGCAAACTACAGAAAACTTAAAAAAATATCGAATTCTGCGGGCAAGCCTGGAGTTTTCACCTTAAGAACGCGGCGCCCTAAACTCGCAACCACGAGCCGACGACAAGGGCAAAACTCGATCGGAATATTGCTATCTCTGTTTGACAATAGAAGGCCAATGCTGACGCGGTGTGCAGCCGTGTGTGAGTGAGTAATAGTACCTACCCTTTATTCATAACGACTCGACGCATTTTTATTTACTTGTAATTAGGTATGTTCGTTATTTGCTTTATTTTTGTTGACTGCTTTGGGGAATCGTTAGTAAATGTACAGACTAGTAATGCGTTTTGTGGAATTTTCTTTACAATGTCCATATCTCAAATTATTACAATATCCCGAGATCTAGGGCTTACATACCTTTCCTAACTTGGTACTTGTAAACCAATGTATAATTATACTGTTTGTGTTCTTCAATAAATAAATACATGAACGTTGTGAGTCCAATAACCCGATTAGTTTTATTACCTCATAATACGCAATGTATCGTTACCGCGCCAAATAGTGAACGGCAGCGCAGCGAGCCTTCGGCCGTTAGGCAGAAAATGAACAGTTGATGGCGGCGGCACACGGCGCAAAAATTGTCACACGCACGCTGCGTAAATATAAATGATAGGGATGTTTATTATTATTGCCTTCATTTATTTTAAGCCTCTTTATGTTTGTTCATTCCCTTTGGAGTCAAATCAAATCAAATCACATCACAGGAGTGGTCTCAACTTTAAAAAACGAAGGCTTTTTCTGTCATATTTACGTAAATAAGTATTCTTTTTACCAATTTAAAAAAATGTTATCACTACATAATATAAAACAAAGTTCCCCGCCGCGTCTGTCTGTCTACTTGCGAAGACCTCAAAAAATGTTGAACAGATTTTCATGCGGTTTTCACCAATAGATAGAGTGTTTTATGAGGAAGTTTTAGATGCATTTTCCAGCCTCCACGCGGGCGAAGCCGCCGGCAAACTTAACTACTTATAAATCTATATACTATATAATATTATAAAGCTGAAGAGTTTGTTTGTTTGTTTGAACGCGTTAATCCCAGGATCTACTGGTCCGAATTGAAAAAATCTTTTTGTGTTGGGTAGCCTACTTATCGAGGAAGGTTATAGGCTATATAACATCACGCTACAACCAAGAGGAGCGGAGCAGTAATGAAAAATGTTGCAAAAACGGAGAAAAAGCGCATGGGTAGGCGATTTTCGCCGTTTTTTGCAACATTTCGGGGAAACAAGAAATTGAACGGGGACGAAGTCGCGGGCAGAAGCTATAATGAATAAATGTCACTAAGAGTGTTACGCAAAATATTAGTAACAGACAAATATTCCAATAGTTTCTACATATTTACGCGATGTGCAGATATAAAAGAGGATAAGTAAAAAACAAGGACTTTTAAGTAAAATTTATTTGTAATGTTCTTACACGTTACTCCCCTGACGAAAAAACCTTATAAAATAAAAATCACTGACTTCCGAAATTAAAGTTATTTTTCACTTTGTAGTGTTTTTTGGCGATATAATAAAGTATGCACCAAGCCGGTGTAGAAGAAAAAAAAATTGCCATTGCTAATGGTAATTTGGATCCTGACGGCATTCCTTATATTACAGTTGTAGTAGACGGTTTATGGGCTAAACGATCGTATAGGACTAATTATAACTCTTTATCTAGAGTATCGTGCATAATCGGTTTTGAAACTAAAAAAATCTTATTTTAGGGCATCAGGAATGCATATTGTTGCGTATGTGCTTTAGCTAAAAATAAAAATACAGATCCGAAAGTTCACCGTTGCTTTAAAAATTGGTCGAAAAGCTCGACGGCTATGGAAGCAGATGGCATTGTAGAGGGATTCAAATGTAGCATTGAAATGCATCAATTACGATATAAAACGATGATCGGTGATGGTGATAGTAGCGTTACTAGCGCTCTCAACGAATCTTTGCCGTACGGACACTGCACTACCATTAAAAAAATTGAATGTAGCAATCATTTGCTACGAAATTATTGCTCAAAATTAAAAAAATCTCGTTAAAAAGACAGAAAATAAATTGGGTTTGGTCCCAATAAAACTAAGAAAAACCCTGGATGTGAATATTTTGAGAAAAGCTATAAAAGGGGCCGTCGATTATACGACGAAACTTCCAAATATGACCACGACCCAAAAAATTAATAGTTTAAAACAAGATTTACTAAATAGCCCATGTCATGTGTTTAGTGATCACGAAAACTGTAAACCTTATTTATAAAAATTGTAATAAATGTGCTTACGTAATACTTGAACGGTCCCTTACCAAGGAAGAGGTCGGATCTTACACATCATATTCGACCACTATATGGGTTGCTCATTTTTTTAATAACCGGATCACAGATGGATTTAGAATCTTGAAGTGATCTATGGTAATTGGTAACAGTTTGCGCGTCGATGTACAGCTGACTCTCTGTATAGGTATGCGATGCTTCGCTAGTAGGGGCATGGCGAGGTATAAAATAACTTTGTGCCTTCACGATGGATGGCGGTATGTTTACTTTCGGTGACAAACGCGCTCCTACTGTATGAACTCTGCACATAACTACACCACTCGCGCATCCATAGCTTCCATCCATAACACGCACCCTTCCATGTAAAAACAGAGCTTAGTTGAACCCGTCTCCACCTGTACTACCTATGGGAGCCAATGAATATGATTGGTGAATATCAAACGCATCCTTCCTTCCTTCTCTGGTGGAAAAGCAAACTAAGTCTGAGAACAGTCCTTGAGATAATTACCTACACCCGGTCGGTGACATGAGAAAAGAAAGGGAAGAAATAAAAGTTGATAGGTACCTACCTATAAAGCTTTGTTTGTTCCGTCCCTACATATCTACCTAGATAGGTATGTAAATACACTTATACAAAACTAGCTGACCGTACAGACGTTGTCCTGTTTCCTAGAACTCGATAGCAGCACCACCTACCGGGTCCAATAGTTAATCTAAACCATCCAGGGTGCCACCCAAACACATACAAAAAAGTTCATTCAAATCGGTCCAGCCGTTTAGGAGGTTCAGTTACAACGAAAAGTGGCATAGATTTTTATATAAATAGACTAGCTGACCCAGCAAACGTTGCTTTGCCGGGTGAAAAAAAGTGAAAATTTAAAGATGTATGTATTTTTGTACGTTGTATCATAAAAAAATAGAAATTAAAAATTTTGTCTAAAAAATAAAAATAAAAATTTAGGGGTGGACTACCCCTAACATTTAGGGGGATGAAAAATAGATGTTGGCCGATTCTCATAGATACCGGATAAGCACAAAAAATTTCATCAAAATCGGCCAAGCCGTTTCGGAGGAGTATGGCAACGAAAACTGTGACACGAGAAATTTATATATTAGATATAGGTACTTAGTTAGGTATACTTACTACTAACTCGGACCACAAAAAAATCTTTATTTTATTGGGCCGAGGTTAAAATAGTGTAAGTAAACAATTTGTACCGTGTGGTGCCGGACGTAAAGAATAACACCACCCCGTTTCTTCCCGTGGGTGTCGTAAAAGGCGACTAAGGGACTTACTAGGGAATGGGCAGCAGCGTTCTCGATGCATTTTACCACCATACTGCGATCGCCAACCCGCCTGCCAATCGTGGCGATTATGGCAAAGCCCCCCAAATTGGGGGAGGCCTAAGTCCAGCAGTGGACGTCTTACGGTTGAAATGATGATGATGAATGAATGATGATGAATTAGTAGCCAAGAAAATATTAGGCAGGTAACTTATAATATCTGTGAGACACATCCCAACGTTCGGAGTCCATGTTGGCAGCCAAACCGAATCGTAAACAATAAATCCAGGTCCGTAAACAAAGCAAAGTTCGTCAGAATGTAGAGTACTCGATACCAAGTCACAAGAAAAATCAAAATCCAAGTTCATAGCATAGGTCAATAATATTGTCAGAAATATCACAATACAATTGAAAAACAAATAAAAGTATGCTCCGCACCGTAAGGCAATCGTCTCGCACTGACAACAAACATCCCGAGTGAACTTCCCGCTACCCAAAATGCATGTTGCGTTAGTGTGAATCTATGTCCGAGCGATACACAACACACCCACCGCAAGCCGTACGCAACCGTGCACACATTGACATTTTTGTGAGACGCGATAGCACTATTAGCTATTGAAAATGTATGATAATTTGGCTGTGTTCCGTAATACCAAAAATGATGAATGAAAACTTAATGATTTTTAAATTGGTTTTCGTGTTTTAGTATCTTGATAATATAAGCTGTGTTATGGATAAAACATTATTACAGATATTGTTGTTTTTAATGCAGAAAAAACAAAAAGAAAACATGTCATTTATGTTGTAAAAATGTGCGAAATGCAATTCGCTCAAACTTCGTTTTAGCACAGTTTTTTTTAAAAAAAACGTCACCATAACCTAGATAAATACTGTCTAAAGCCGAATATCATCTTAAAATGGTGGAAATATGCTCCAATTGCAAATGATTTTGGTATTACGTTTGTATGGACAGATTGACCGTCGCCGAGCCCTTAATGTTTTATTTTTGTTTATTGTATTGTGTTGTTAGCCTGCACGTATGTACAGAGGCCAGCACATCAAGCTACCCGAAACTGTCAAATTCTCCCAATCAACCTTGAACCTTATACTGTGGCGATAAAGTTGAAAATCTATTTAAGAAATTTGACAGATTCTAGTAGCTCGATGTGCTGGCGTCTGTACTATACAGCCTGTGAATCATGACCGATCTGAACATAGGCTCTACGAAGTTCCACGCATGTTTCCTAACAGACACACGCTTCTTGGTTCTTATAACAAAAACAATGCGCCGCCTCTTGCGCTAGGTTCAGACCAGTCATGATTTATTGGCTGTATAAGAGTCAGTACAGACAGAACGGAAAATTTCCCTAACAATTTATTTGCTCCATTGAATATAGGACCGTATTACCATAAGCTTAGGTAGAAAATTATCTGAATATCGACACTGTCAGCTCGCAAGAATTTTTCCGTTCTTTAAGAACTGACTTTCCACAGAGGTAAAATGAAAAAAAAAAAACTTAACAAAATGACATATGAGAATATTTATTAACTGTAATGATACATTATTGTGTATATGGACGGTTCGATGTGAAACTGACTTCGCAGATATGTACATGTTATTATTGCACAATTATTACTATTACAAACATTCACATGATTTTATACAAAATCAAAAGTCGTACATACATTACATTCGTATAGTATTGGTATAATCAGGTGAGCATGAATTTTAAAAGTCACATCAAGACTCCCGCAGACAGGCGCGACGCAAATTTGGTAGACTAATTTCCATGAAGTTTTCATAGAAATTGTTCCACCAGGTTCGCGTCGTGCTGTCTGCCGGAACCTCTATTTCACAGAATAATTACAGTACGCACCAGGGCGTTAATATGACTCATCGAACTTAAAGTCACACAATTATGAGAGTAGTGGTGGCCCAGTGTTAACGGTCGCAACTTGTGGGTTATACGTCGTAGGTACAAACCCGGACAGGCGCATTACTTAAGTGTAAATAATTTCATCACCACTACTCTCAAAAACGATCAAAGAAAACATCGTAAGAAAACCGGCACATCTTAGAACCAAGAATTCGAAGATATGACATTTACCAACCCGCACTGGGCCCATTCCGTCTTACAGAGAGGAAGCCTACGTCCCAGCAGTGGGATAGCCAGACAGACGAGGCTAAAACAAAGAAGAGGCTCTACAAAGCCGGACTCTTTTATAAAACTCGTTGTGCCATAGATATTTGCGCCTGGATACTGTAATTCCGTGAGATATGTCTTGTCGTGTCTCATATCTGCTAGTAAGTATAAATATCATTCTATTGGTAAGTACAGTCTGTAAGGTAGAGAATTATGCATGCTAAGATCTGGTGAAGGCAGCGATACTCAAACTTTATTCGGCTGGATATCGGATATTTGCTACGAGAAACTTTAAGATAGTCCCATACAACCAAAACGTTGATATGACAAATAATAATAAATGCATTATTTAATTGCTTTATATTGATAACACAAGACTCGAAGGCCGCAACAAATACCATCGGGCCGCACCAAATACCATCGGGCCGCACCAAATACCATCGGGCCGCACCAAATACCAACGGGTCGCACCAAATACCAACGGGCCGTATACAATCAATGGTTAAAAAGTTTGTGTATCGCTGTCGAGAAGGTATACAACATCATAATTCGAAATTAAAATGTTCGCAATGTTATAAAAACATTAGTATACAATATTGTAGCATTATTCTTTGAGTTTACAATAATAAATGCTACAAGGAAGGCAGTTTTTTTGTCATGGTGCCTGTATGAAGTGCAAGACATGCAAGAATTCAACGAAATGTTTCTCAAAAAAGACGCATGCAACATCTTATTGTCTTTGGGATGACTATGGGCATGCAATACAAATCCTCTGGGCTGCTTGCTTGTTGCCCATAAAATAGTATAAGACTTTCTTGCATGCAAGACTACTTTTAAGCTAAATCTGGCTTGTTCCACCAAAAATATTAATTTTAATTTACTGTTTTTTTTTAAATTATTGTAATAGGTCAAAAATCTTGCATGTTCTTGCATGCCAAGTTTTGGATAACAACCGCATAATAGTTGCCACACGTTAAAAATATAATTATTTGAGCCAGTCCATTGATTCCAAATTATTTATTTATTAAGTCCCGAATTTAAAAATCAGATCTTTGGCTGTATGATACTGGTAACAAAATATATATTTTTTTAAAACGTCAATTTCTTTTAACAACCGTTTTCTCAGAGATCAATAATAAATGATCGATTTTTTGTTTTTTATATAGTCAATATATTAACATTTCTTGTTCTAGCAATTGAGTCTAGCTTGGTATGTTGCAAAAGTGAGCAATGGATATTAAATTATAGTAAGTTCCTCAAATTATTGTATCCATAAAATCATTTTATGAATATTTAGATGAATAAAAATATTTATCGAAATATTCATAAAAATATTACTTCAGAAACTAAAATTAAAAAGTTACAAGGCCTTCCAGATTATTTCGTGTAACAAGAGATGAAAAAATTGAAAAGTATTTTTTATCTTTTGCTCATTTTAGCCACTACCAACTTTAAAACGCTTAACACTAGCTGCCGACTTAATCTGAGGCACTGTTACAATATAATTAAAACACATTGCTTTACATTTCAGAGTTAAAATACCACAAAAACAATTAAGTATTCGTCCACACGCGATGAAGGGCAACACGCGGTCATAGACAGGCTTTCATCGCATAACGTGATAGAAGTATGTTTCAACCTTTATTTAACAACGACGACGGGTTCTCCCATCGCCATATAATCAACTTCCATATTTAAAAACATTTTCTATATTCAAATATTCGCGTTCCATTCCATTTTCACTATCCGTATCTATCCTCTTACTAAAACTAAGGAGTTCATGCTAAACTACCTTCCTTCGATCCGAACGGAACGCTAAAACCATTTATTACTATATCATAAGACGCAATATTAAAAACTATTATTTCGCTATTAATTAAACCTAATTTTCGTCTAATAAAGGTCAACGCAAAGAGGTTTTGAAGTCCACGTGTTTACATAAAACCAGACTAGACAATAAAGGCACTAACTCGCAACGAATTAAAAATATATTACTGCAATCTTAGGAATACCAAATATCGTTTTATTAAAACTACGAACAAAGTAAAGCCCTTTTACACGACACGATTTCTGTACGGTACAGCGTATAAACCGCCGTCAGTCAACTAGCTTTTACGGCAAGAAAAACGTGTATACAAAGGGCCTTACAGTCCCGAGCGAACCCGAATCAGAAGGGTAATTCCGGTAATTTTAAGAATGTTCGCCTGTCAAAAATTGTATTGTACTTCCCAATATTTTTAACATTTGAATATTGCTGAGATGAGATAGCGACTAGATTTGGAAAAGAAATAAGTACTGGAATAGGTCGTCAGGAGTAATCCAAGGAAGCATACTTGACCCATAATTTTTCCTCATTTACGCGTATATCAGTGACAGAAATCGGGATATACAGCCGAACTGGATCTACCATAACTTACGGACGGGCATGTAGTAATTTACAAATGTCAACATCATATCAAATTCAAATTTCAAATAAAAGTTACGTGGACGAAATAATCTTGACACTTGAATAAATTACACTCAAATGCTCAGTCAATATTTGGCATTCACAAGATCAACTGTTTTTACTCTTAAAATATAAACAGAATTTTATTTAAGCAACATGCATTTCTCATGCTTTGACACACTTTGGTCGCAAGCAGAAACAACGAAGATCGTTTAACAGACTTTTATATTATTATATAAAATAAAACTATATTAAAAACATAGAGATAGCTAAATAAATACTAATATTTGGTTTCTATGAATACTACAAATGTTAAAATACATAATTATCACTCACTAACAGAAAATCATATTATGCAGTGCATGTCAAGAAGAAAATAAGTAATATGATTTTAGCAGTTGTCTGTGTAAATATCTATGATATTTTGATAATAAAACATGACAGGACCAGCAGAACGTCCAATTCATCATACATTTCTGACAAACAGACACACAGTCATAACTAAAATATTTGTGACCGGTTGTTTTTAACTTTATTTAAGTATTCAGTTACTTTGTCACTCAATCGTATACAGGAAGACAATAATAAGTCCACGACACAGATGCATAAAAAAAAATAAGATAAAGAGAGATTTAGAGTGAGAGACAGTTATATCTTTCTTCTTTCTCATGTAACGAAATGTGCCTAAACGTGACGCTTCCTCCGAAATTTCACTCTCAATCCTCATCCAATTTAAATCAAATTGGCGCCTAATAAGTTTTACTTCAAAAATAATATCTTAAATAGGAAACAAAAGCCAGTCAAGTCAAACAAAATTTAAATAAGCGAACATAAAAATAAAATTTAAAGCTCTAAGCGTTAACCATACTTACTTAAAGGACCAAAACCTCTTAGGCGTCGCAGAATCTAATATTTCGCATAGAAAAATATCTATAGTACTATAACTAAATTAACTTTAGTAAAACGAACATTTCCTGTGAGAGCTCAATCGTGGTAGTACTCTTGTCGAATGGAATCCGGCCCGCGTGGGTAATCTGAAAGTAACATAAGATTTTGGGTAATAAATTATCGATATGGCTTTTGGCCTGTTTTGGCACCTATCCACATCCCATATAACGAACGTAATATGAAAACATTCTTCTTCTTAGCGTAAATAAAATAACAAGAACAAAATTGTATGTTAGCATATATACTAAATTATATAGAGATATAGGTTTATAAATAAGTTTGGCCCAAAATTCAGTAACGCGAATACCGTTCGCTGACGTAGCCCATTAGGCCCTCGCGTGTGTAGGTGATAGCATGCGGTGCAAGATGGTAGATGACCGTTTATCTAAGGAGAGACACCGCATACACATCGGAGATTTCAGCCGTCTACGAACCCCATTTGTGGAAGTTGTCTTTGCTACGACCTACTCGAAATGATTGCTTGGTCTTCTCTATAGATAACATCCAATTTGAAATGCACCTAACTTCTGACCTTTCACAAGTATCCCTGAAGGTTTATAAGAAACAAAATGTTTCGAATTTCAAAGAAATCCAGAGAATTCCGGATAAGTTTAGTTTAACTTATCTGTCTAAATATTCCATACAAGTTCCGTATTAAATTTGAAATGATTTGGTAGAAGCCAACCTGGACTGGGCAGTGTTAAATCGGCCCTTAGAATATTAATAATGAATATATTTGGTGCGCATGTTGGAACTAATGTTATTGACAATTTTAGTATATTAAAACAACTATGATATAGCACATCTAACAAGGAATATCTCTTTTAAGTCAGAAATCAGCAGAAAAAAAAACCATTATTACAAAATATCTATTTAAGTATGAAAGCTAGTCAAGTGATAGGTTTTTGTAGGATCACTTCAACGAAGCCAGAAAAATAATTGGAAACGCAAAAAGATTCTCTCCGGCGGGGAATCGAACCCCGGTCTCCCGCGTGACAGGCGGGGATACTTACCACTATACTACCGAAGACTTGCTAATGTGGGCGAAATTAGCGTACTGTTTAAAATCGTGAATTGTGAAAACGACTTTTATTTATTTTTGTCGATTTTGATCATAAAGAACCTACCGATTGAAAGTATGATAACTGCCACGTTGGGCTCATATGCCTGAAGCAAGTACGGGTTCGATTTAATAAAAGAATACCCAATTGGTATTAAAATAAGGTGTTTTTTGAATGTTTTGTGGTTTTTTAAATATACGGCACAAATACAAATAACATAATCTCAAATGCATTCGTTTCTCTTAATAAACTATAACAATCTCGTAGTTCGGTACGAATTTAATTAAAAAAATAAAAGATAATTATTACGACTCTCCGAATTAGTTTGATAATTTTTCGCACGTATATTGATAAAAAATTATCAGAATTACATAAAACGAATTAAACAAGGTCAGGCAATGAATTTTAATTAAATAAAAACACAACTAAAAAAAAGAGTCTCTCCGGCGGGGAATCGAACCCCGGTCTCCCGCGTGACAGGCGGGGATACTTACCACTATACTACCGAAGACTTACAATTAGTGGCGAAATTAACGTTCGTTTACTAATGGTTAGACAAAGATGAAATGATCGCTTTATGTTTGACCAGCTGTATTACTACTCAATGCGTTGAGACCTTATTACGGATCGCGACATGCTACCTACATTATAAAAAATCAATAGTCTCATTGTTTACAATATCGAAGACTGTTTACAAAACGTCATAACATCACGCCCGTTATTCACGAAGGGTTATACAGAGGTGTACCTACAGTACACCCACATTTCGCCATTTATATTCAGTCCCACAATTATGTGGGACTGAATATAAATGGCAAAGTTTGTCTTAGCTAGCGGCATGGGAAATTCCTGATGGAAAACCCGAATAGCACTACCAAACCTACGAATCGAACTCGGGACATAATGCTCAACAAAGAAACATACGCATTTGTGCTTAATCCGTTCGTTTTCAGGGAGATGCACCAAGGTAGTCCAGGAAATTCAAATTTTCTTACGTTTTTTCTTGAAAAACTAAATTATAATCATTTTTATTCACATAGGTGTTACGGCGGTCGCGAATCATAGTTTAATCAACCTGAAATATTTTTTTTTTCTTTGGGTGGTAAATAATCAAATGACTTCTCCCGCTCTGGGCGGAGCGAGACGGCGTGTCAGACTTTTACTAACTAAAACCTACCCGTTTTCCTTCAGTTGCCTGTGCCTACAATCAACAACCTGATATTGGCCTATAAATTTCAAAAATCGGAAGAAATATTGAATTTCGTGGACTAATTCGACGTAAAGTTCGTTTCGTTCTAACGTATTTTCTTTCTTTCTAATTTAGCGCACCCTTATGAAGTACAGACGCCAGCACATACAGCTACTACAATATGTCAAATTTCTTTAATAAATTTTCAACTTTATCGCCAAGGTTAGGTTCAAGATTGATTGGGAAAAATTGTCAGTTTCGGGTAACTTGATGTGCTGGCGTCTGTACAAAGCAAAGTAATATTATGTTCGTGCACTGTTACCTCACGTGTCGACAGACTGGTTAGCGAGCGAGCCGTCCCACGCCGCCTCCTTGTGTAAAGCCGCCTGACGTTTCTTTTCTGGAATTAGAAAAAGAATATGTTTGTTAAAAAGATCAATCTGCCTCGTCTTTTATCAACTATGTTGGGATTGGGTACCAGTCTACTTGGATACAGTGGAATGCAACTCTTTTACTTACATGGAACTTTTGCCCATTTGACCACAACCCAGTCAGCTGGCTATGATTGCCAAATTGTCAAATTGGTTCGGTAAAACTGGCTCATTTTTTGTGAGCATTGTCAGGGTTGGTTAAGGGCCACACTTTTATATTTTTACTAGCTTCTGCCCTCGACTTCGTCGGCGTGAAATTTCTTGTTTTAACGATGAATATATCCTATAGCATCGCATCACGGGTACAGAAGATGGTCAGAGGACGCACAAGACAGGGGGTTTAAGAACAAAAAAGGGATCAGATGCAAAAAGAATTTTACAAATCCGACGTAATTCCAGAGATTACCTTCTACATACAAACTTCAGAGCAGTGTGGCCCAGTGGTATCGACCCCGACTTACGAGTTTTAGGTCGTGGGTTCAAACCCAAGCAGGCGCTTTACTTTGAGTAAATAATTTCATCACCACTACTCTCAAAACGGTGAAGGAAAACATCGTGAGGACACCGGCATGTCTTAGAACCAAAAATTCTGAGACATGCGACATCTACCAACGCGCACTGGGCCCGCGTGGTAAATTGCGGCCCACTCCCTCTCACCGAGAGGAGGCATCTGTCCCAGCAGTGGGAACAGTATAGGCTGATGATGATGATAGAGCACATGTACGTATGTAAATTTTAGCTCACCTCGTGCAAGAGTAATAAGTCTCCTTTCCTCAGCCCGTTCCTGTCTCGCTGTGCTCAGTTTCACACCAAGAGCGCCCGAGACCAGTCGTCTTGCGAGCGCCGTGCATGTCTCTGGTCGTTGTCTGTAAGTTTATATAAATAAAATTTGAAATAGATTGTGACCACATTAATATCTGAAGGTTAAGAGCAGTTCAATTCTAGCCAAACCGCAGCGCTACGTGATAACTGAGCTGCCTTTTGAATAAATCAATATGGTGATTTAAATTATCCACCAAACGGATTGTTGCCCATCCCCTCTCCCATAGAGTGGAGATCTGTGTCCCAGCAGTGGGAAAATTATAGGCTGTCGTTCCAATATTTTTTTTTTTGTTGTACTTTAACGTGTGTGGAAAATTAATAAACCAGACTGATACAATGAAAGAATCCTTAATTTTTTTTTTTATGTTTGCCTTTTATAAATGTCCTAATCCTGTAATAAAGTAAAGAGTAAGGGAAATACACGAAAATTGGCTCCCTAGTCTATATCTATATATATAAAAGAAAGTTGTGTTAGTTACACTATTTATAACTCAAGAACGGCTGAACCGATTTGATTGAAAATTGGTGGGGAGCTAGCTTAGAATCAGGAGACGGACATAGGATATTTTTTTTATCCCGTTTGACTATAAAAAGGTAAAATTTGATTGTTTGTTTGTATTGAATAGGCTCCAAAACTACTGGTCCGAATTGAAAAAATCTTTTTGGGTTGGGTAGCCTATTTATTGAGGAAGGCTAAAGGTTAGATAACATCACGCTACGGTCAAAAGGAGCGGAGCAGCAAACGAAAAATGGATGAAAACTGGCAGGCAATTCATTGCGACGGGAAGGGGAGCGAAAAGACGCGGACGAAGTCGCGGGCAGAAGATAGTATTATATAAAAATGAATCCCTATTTCCCTTGGTCACGCCATCACGCGTAACGGCTGGACCGATTTCACTTTTTTCTTTTGTTATGATTTTTATTGTCAGGAGAAGATTCTTATGAAAGAAAAAAATTAAAAAAGTGAAAAAAAAAGTGAGATCGGTCCAGCCGTTCACGCATGATGGCGTGACCAAGGGAAATAGGGATTCATTTTTATATATATATATACCAATTCAAATTAAATAGTTATCGTTAAGACAGGACAACGTCTGTCGGGTCAGCTAGTCTACAAGATAAAAATTGAAGCACCCTCAAATTTCCTTTATTCTACTACAATAACTAGGATTTAGATTTAGCAAGAGGATATTATAGCCTTAAAAACCACGCCATTGTTGACGTTGGACAAAAAGTGTCCTCCAACGAATGCACCAAAAATACTACAATTACTTCGGCGTTTCACATATTTTATAAGCTGACCAGCTGTGCGCCCGATAAAATTTGTCATTGGTAAAAACTACGAACTTCCAACCTCTATCAGACCCCTTTAGGGGAAGAGTTTTCAAAAATCCTTCTTTAGCGCTCACCTTCGTTATAGTAGGTACTTTAGTGCAAATTCCTCACAGCAGTTTAAACTGGGTGTTGTCTTAAACAACATTTTTAGTGGCCAAGTTACATCGTATCCGTCCTAGCAAGGCCACGCTTAGATCGGCTCAAATCCACAACTTTAAGGGACGATTCGTGTCTGAGATAAATGTACGTGTCATGTACTATTAAATAGACTAAATATACTGGTTAAGTATATAGCTATGAATGAAGATGAATAGGACTATTTCCATCATCAGTTCAGCCGGATGACGTCCACCGCTGCCACACGGGAACACCCAAATACTCCGAAATATTTTATTCCGAATTTCGATGTTCCGATTTTCAAAAGTCCGAATTTCATAATACCTAAGAATTATAATGTCTATTATTAAAAATCACGAAATTTATTTTACCGAAAGTCGTAAATGCGATTTGTTAGTTTTCCGATTTTCGAATGTTCGAAGAATCAAATGCTCGAAGGGTTCTCAGTCCGAAAAACGACATTCCGATTTTCAATGGTCCGAATAAACTAACCAACATGTTGTGCTACAAAATTTAGTGACAGAAACGAATCGCTGCAAAACCGACTTCACGCAGTCTTGTCTGCCCTACCCCTAGAGTGTAATTTAAACCCGCGTAGGCGCGGAGGGGTGGGGCGGCCCGCGAGCTAAGGAGCAGGTGGTTTGAAGGCCCGCCACCGCGGCTGAGGCTGGCCGGCACAGCCGGCCAGCAAGCCGAAGCTGCGATGGTGAGCGTTAAGACCATCTGCGACGATAAGCACGCGTGGGGCCGCCCAAACCCCGCAGCGCCGGAGCCGTGACAGAAACAATGCTTGCTGCATGATTGCTTGCTTGCTGCATGCCTGCTTGCATGCTGCATGCCTGCTTGTATGTTGCATGCCTGTTTGCATGTTGCATGCTTGCTTGCATGCTGCATGTCAGCTTGCACGCTGCATGCCTGCTTGCATGCTGCATGCTTGCTTGCATGTTTTTTAATGCTACCTCCTCATACTAAACATAAGTTTATACTTCTCTCTGACGAGCAATTATACTATTCGGTTTTACAAGGCGTTTTTATTTCGGAAATGTATTAATCGCTATTTTAATAATCGGAATTCGTATTTTTGATGTTTCGAATTATCATTAAGTCGGACTTTTTGTTATTCGATCTATTGAAATTCGGTATATTGAGAATAGTAATTATAAACGTTAGGAATATTGAAATTAAGGAATTATAAAAATAGGAGTAATGATAAGTCGGATTTGTTATATTCGGAATTTTGAATCATTCGGAATTATGAAAATCGGTATTTTGAAATTCGTATTTGTGACTGTCGGAATAAAGTTTTTCGTATTTATGTAGTGTACCCCTGCCACACACATAGGCCTCCCGCAAGGGAACACCCAAATACTCCGAAATATTTTATTCCGAATTTCGATATTCCGATTTTCAAAAGTCCGAATTTCATAATACCTAAGAATTATAATGTCTATTATTAAAAATCACGAAATTTATTTTACCGAAAGTCGTAAATGCGATATGTTAGTTTTCCGATTTTCATACCTTCGAAGAATCAAATGCTCGAAGGGTTCTCGGTCCGAATAACGACATTCCTATTTTCAATACTCCGAATAAGCTAAAAGTCAACATGTTGTGCTACAAAATTTTGTGACAGAAACGAATCGCTGCAAAACCGACTTTACGCAGTCTTGTCTGCCCTACCCCTAGAGTGTAATTTAAACCCGCGTATGCGCGGAGGGGTGGGGCGGTGGTGAGCGTTAAAGCCATCTGCGGCGATAAGCACGCGTGGAGCCGCCCAATCCCCGCAGCGCCGGAGCCGTGACAGAAACAATGCTTGCTGCATGCGTGCTTGCATGTTGCATGCCTGCTTGCATGTTGCATGCCTATTTGCATGTTGCATGCCTGCTTGCATGTTGCATGCTTGCTTGCACGCTGCATACCTGCTTGCAAGCTGCATGCTTGCTTGCATGTTTTTTTAATTCTACCTCCTCATACTAAACATAATATACTGTAATATACTTCTCTCTGACGAGCAATTATGTGTTTATTTGTCTTGCTATTCAGTTTTACAAGGTGTTTTTATTTCGGAATTGTATTAATCGGTATTTTAATCATCGGAATTCGTATTTTTGATGTTACGAATTATCAAAAAGTCGGAAGTTTTGTTATTCGATCTATTGAAACTCGGTATTTTGAGAATAGTAATTATGAACGTTAGGAATATTGAAATTTAGGAATTATAAAAATAGGAGTAATGATAAGTCGGAGTTTTTATATTCGGAATTTTGAATCATTCGGAATGATGAAAATCGGTATTTTGAAATTCGTATTTGTGACTGTCGGAATAAAGTTTTTCGTATTTATGTAGTGTACCCCTCCCGCAAGCACCGCACTTCGACCGGTTCTGTGCTTCTCGTATCTAGCGGACGCGATTATCAATATATTCACCTATAAGGCTGCAGGAACTCTGCACATTTCTTCGCTTTGTTTCTGGACTCGAGAGTGGCTGCGTGGAGCGGTCGACATCGCACCAGGGGACGTTGCGCCGACAGTACTTCGTTAGCTGAAATTAAACAGATAATTGATTATTTTTAGCTTCGATCAAGAATATTCGTCATTATAATTAAAGCGTACTTAGAGAATTGGGATATGAAATGCAAAAATATTTTTTCAAATTTGACTGGTTTTTCTAGAGATTATCGCGTTCAAACAAACAAAATCTTCATCTTTATTATAGTAATTTATACATATAGATAGGTAGGTAACATGTGGTGCCGGACGTAAAGAATAACACCACCCCATTTCTTTCCGTGGGTGTCGTCAAAGGCGACTAAGGGACTTACTAGAGAATGGGTAGCAGCGTTCTCTATGCATTTTACCACCATACTGCGATCGCCAACACGCCTGCCAAGCGTGGCGATTATGGCAAAGCCCCCCAAATTGGGGGAGGCCTGAGTCCAGCAGTGGACGTCTTACGGCTGAAATGATGACATATAGATAGGCAACTTGACATTTGTATAGTCTTTATTAAATACTTTGGTACTATTAATTTTCAGTACAGTTAAGAAATCATAGAGTGGTACAAAACAATGAATTTTCAGTAATAACACGATTACAAGTATAAAAATTATCCTTAAATTCAGGTTAGAAACCCGGTTTGAAGTAAATCTCAACCCAATCTTATGAATCCTAAATCTACTAATTTTCATATCAACAAAAGTATTATACAACGTAAAAATTTAATAAATTTTAATGATCAACTAATTATTCACATATATAAAGTCTTGAATTTAATGATTATAATGCATAACAATCAAAAGAATTTGACCTCGTAAACGTAATAATTATATATATTATTTAATTACGGATATAAAACCTACATTTAATTGAAAGAGTTAAATAATAATTTTCGGGTGTACTACGCCAAATCGAATGCCAAATAATCGAATATCAATTGATCGAACACTATAAATCGAATGTCTAAATACTCGAACGTTCATAATATCGAATGGTTACTACATCGAACATTCAATATATCGCACACTCAATACATCGAGTGTTCAAAATATCGAATGTTTGTTTGATCGAGCGGTCAACGCATCGCATATTCATTATATCCAAATATCAATTTACAGTATTCAGTAAATTGATATTTGGAGTACAAAAAAAACACCAAAATTTACCAATAATTCACATTTTACTTTTTTATTGTAATCTTTTACTAGCTGTGCCCGCAAATTCGCCCGCTGGTGTTCGGAAATTATTACACAGTGATCTCGTGGGACATAGCGGGTACGATTGTCGCAACCCAGTGCTGGGGACGCCACAGTTTTGGCGGTAAGATCCCTATTTGAGGTGTGGCTAGAGAGGCGCCACGGCGGCATCCTTACCTTCCGCCTAACGCATGTCCTCAGCGGCCATGGCTGCTTAGGGAGGTTCCTGTTCAGGGATAATGCGGGAGGAGACGCCGGGGTCGTGGATCACCCGGAGGACACGGTGGCGCATACGGTGGAGGTATCCTCATGGAAGCGATCGGTGGTGAAGATGGAACACGTTGCATGTTAAGTACAATAGGGTCTTTATGCTAACATAGATATTTTAGGTAAGGAGCAAGCTATTACAAATATGAGGATTGAAAAAAGAATCGCGGTATTGGGAAGACCTACTCCACAAAAAAGTGGCAAGATGGATGAAAATATGATGGTCTGAAAAAATAATAAATAATAGAAACAACATGGATTTAATGATTTAATAGTTTCTCCGTGCAATTACAATTCACACAAATTTTTAAATGTACCTATAAAAGATAAAAATTAAAATTTACCAATAAATCACATTACACAATGTGATTTATTGGTAAATTTTATGTTTTTTTTTTGTACTCAAAGTATTCAGTAAATTGATATTTGGATATAATGAATATGCGATGCGTTGACCGCTCGATCAAACAAACATTCGATATTTTGAACACTCGATGTATTGAGTGTGCGATATATTGAATGTTCGATGTAGTAACCATTCGATATTATGAACGTTCGAGTATTTAGACATTCGATTTATAGTGTTCGATCAATTGATATTCGATTATTTGGCATTCGATTTGGCGTAGTACACCCATAATTTTCATGTAAGATATACGTCTTATAACTTTATTACGAGCGAATGCGATTCGATGCGGCCAACTAATTAATGATTTTATTACTTTGGTCTTTGGTTTTTGGAGATAATATTTTGATAGATTGTCACTTTTTCTATGAATATTGGCTGAGGAATTATGTGATAAGGCAATGGTGCGGTTTAAAAGACGATTTAGTGACAAAAAACCGGACAAGTGCGAGTCGGACTCGCCCACTGAAGGTTCCGACCGTTTTTTTTTAATGATTTAATTACAAATGTACAGTTTTCAGAATTCTCCCTATACTTGTAGTATAAGACTGCATTACTTGTCAAATTTCATAGTTCTAGGTCAACGGGAAATACCCTATACATTTTAATTCCCTTGAGTGTCGAAATATACGTTTTTTGCGGCGTAAACGGCCGTATCTTTTTTTCACGTTAACTTAGAAGTTTGGTTTTCACAGTTTAAGAGACTATTTAGTATATCGTTTTAATTTCAACTCGATACCTCCACGCGTTCCCGAGATAAAGGGTATAGACAGACAGACAGACGGGACGTACAAAAAAGTGATCCTATAAGGGTTCCGTTTTTCCTTTTGAGGTACGGAACCCTAAAAATGGAAAAAGTATGTATAGATAGTTTGGTCATGTTGAGAGGATGATTAAAAGGCGGCTTACAAAAGGTATTTACTTGGCGGATGTGAGTGGAAACGCCCTAGAGGAACACGATATAGTGACCTCATATTGATGTTCTTCAAAAAGGTCTGGCAACATGGACCCGCATGCGTGGAGAGGTGCCAGGAGGGGTAATTCCCGTAATTTTAAGAACGTTAACAGTCTAGTCTCAGTCGCAATCTGTCAAAAATACCTGGAGTTCCCATACATTTTTGACAAATTTTTGACATTTGATTGTCTGCGAGATGAGAGTGCGACTAGATTTTGCACGTTCTTAATTACGAGAATTGACTAATAGATGTATGAACGCAAAAGAACTAAAAGGACTATGTAAGGATCATGGAAGGTGACGGTCTGTGGTCTCCCTACGTAAGACGTGAGTATTTATTGACACTTTAACCCTTTATAAGGTAGAGTAAACTAGACATGGTATATGGTATAGTAATTATTAAATACAAATTCTTAGTAAATTCTTAGTATGTTGATAATGACATTTATAAGTATTTTTTCAAATTAGGAATTCGATGGGTTATTTGCGTAAATGTATTATGTTATCATCAATGAAAAATAAAATCGTTGTCAACAATACAGTTGAATAAAACAAATAATTGTATTGGTGGCATGTATACTGCCTCTCAGTGGCGGATTTACCAATAGGCTAAGTAGGCTGGAGCCTAGGGCGGCAGATTTAGAGGGGCGGCAAATAAAGCCAAAATAATACATAAAAAAAACTTATAATTATTTATTTATTTATTGGTCTATCTACAATTGTTACACTTTATAATCTAATAATCCGATCCAATCCAATCGATCCGATCTGATCTTTCGTAATCCGTACATCATCATTTCAGCCGAAAAACGTCCGCTGCTGGACATAGGCCTCCCCCAAGTACCGCCACTTCGACCTGTTCTGTGTTTCCCGCATCCAACGCAGTCCTGCGGCCTTCACCAGGTCATCGGTCCATCTTGTGGGAGGCCTTCCAACGCTCCATCTTCCAGTACGCGGTCGCCACTCCAGAACCTTCCGGCCCCATCGGCCATCCGTTCTGCGAGCAATGTGCCCTGCCCACTGCCACTTAAGTTTGGCAATTCTTCGGGCTATGCCGGTAACATTGGTTCTCCTACGGATTTCTTCATTTCTGATTCGATCGCGTAGGGAAACTCCAAGCATAGCCCTCTCCATTGCTCTTTGGGTGACTTAGAGCCTTCTTATGAGGCCCATTGTGAGCGACCACGTCTAAGTGCCATATGTCATCACTGGCAATACACACTGGTCAATGACTTTTGTCTTGAGACCCTGCGGTAAGTGGGACGAGAAGATATTGCGTAGCTTCCCGAACGCTGCCCAGCCGAGTCGGATTCGACGATTGACCTCTTTCTCGAAGTCAGTTGAAGACGTACCTAACTTGGCAGTCTGTCCTAGGTACACATATTCGTCCACAACTTTGAGTGTAGCGGCTCCGATCTTCATTGGAGTGGGTATCACACGAGCATTGGACATGACCTTTGTCTTGTCCATGTTCATTCTAAGACCCACTCTTTCGGAAGCTCTACTGAGGTCATCGAGCATTGTACTGAGGTCCTCCATAGCCTCAGCCATGACTACTATATGGTCGACAAATCGAAGGTGAGTGATGTACTCGCCATTGATGTTGATGCCAGCCCCTTTCCAGTCCAAAACCTTGAAGACTTTCTCCAGTGCAGCGGTGAACAGTTTCGGAGAGATGACGTCTCCCTGTCTCACCCCTCGCTGCAGAAGGATAGGTTTCGAGGCTTTGTCCTGGAGCCGGACTGACATAGTAGCGTTTTCATACAAACACTTCAGCACCTCGATGTACCGATAGTCAATCTGGCACCGTTGAAGAGACTGCAATACAGCCCAGGTCTCGATCGAATCGAAGGCTTTTTCGTAATCCACAAACGCTAAGCAGAGAGGCAGGTTATACTCTTCGGTCTTCTGTATAACCTGCCGCAGCGTATGTATGTGGTCTACGGTGCTAAAGCCTTTACGGAATCCGGCTTGTTCGGGAGGCTGGAAGTCGTCAAACCTGCGCGCGAGACGATTCGTGATGACTCTTGAAAACAGCTTGTAGACATGGCTCAGAAGTGAGATGGGCCTATAATTCTTAAGTAGGGTATTGTCACCCTTCTTAAAGAAAAGTACCACCACACCTCTGTTTCATGCCTGTGGCGTTTTGCCCTCGAGTATGACGGAATCAAATAGCTTCTGAAGGGCTTTTAGAACGGGTTTCCCGCCGGTCTTCAGGAGCTCGGCCGTAATTCCGTCATCACCCGGCGCCGGGTTGATTTAAAGCTGCTTCAGAGCCATCCTAATCTCGTACAACTGACGTCCGGAATATCTTCAGTGTAGTGTCGAGTCAATCTAGCTCTCGGGTCGTTAGCTAGATTCATAACGGGGTTTCTGGTGGACGTGTATAACTGTCCATAGAACTTCTCGATCTCTCCCAACAGCTCAGGTTTGGCGGACACGACTCTGCCATCGTTGGTCTTCTGTTTCGCGAGCTGACTCTGCCCAATAGACAGATCTCTTGCAAAGACTTTGGAGCCCTTGTTCCGCTCTATCGCGTCCTTAATACGTTCCGTATTAAAAAGGCGAAGGTCGCTTTTCAAGGACTTAGAGATCCGTCTATTTAGCTGTCGGTACTCGAGTGCAGCTTCTGAAGACTGCTGCACCCCTAGCCAAGTTGATAATCTGCAATCGTTAACGGTAGTCGCTCAACGTTAAGTCAAGTGGTTAGAACAAACGGCCAAAATTCACATCGTTCAAAATTATAGAATGATTTTTATCGTTTCTACAATGTTCAACGCTAAATCCTTTGTTTTAGGGTGTCGTTTTTCTACTTAGACCCGACCGTATGGACAGTTTCCACGAACCCATCGTTATAATCGTCCACGGAGCTCCCTAGGCACTCAAAACGATTCTGGAGTTCGAACTGAAAGCTCTCGGGGTTCTGAAGTTGGATCGGTGCTGGACGGAGCGTTGACTTCATCAGCCGAGACCTTTCCAGCGTGATATTGATATTCAATGTGCCTCTTACCATGCGGTGATCACTTCCGGTTTTCACCGCGTTGATCACAGAGACATCATTGAATATTTGCTTCTTCGTCGACCTAATGAAGTCAATCTCATTTTTGGTTGCACCGTCAGGACTCTGCCAGGTTCACTTCCTGTGCTCACGTTTTCTGAAGAAAGAATTCATCATATAGAGGCCTTCCTTCTCCATAAAATTAGCCAGTAGGTGACCCCGGTGGTTCCGACGTCCAACTTCAAATTGCCCCACTCTCAACTCATCATCGCTTTGCTTGCCCAGTTTCGCGTTGAAGTCCCACATAACAACGGTGAAATGAGTTTTGAAACCATGCATGGCTCTGGAAATATCCTCATACATGGTCTCCACCTCATCGTCGGGGTGTGTCAAGGTTGAGGCGTTCACCTGTATGACCTTCAGCGAATACCTTGCGGATATTCTGAGTATAAGGAACGCCACCCTGGTCGACACACTCTCGATCTTCACAACGTTGCTCACAAGGGACTTATGGACGATGAACCCGACACCACTTTGGGACTGCTGGTCGCCCTCCCGGAAAAAAAGAGCAGGTTTCCGGAATTCAGGAATTCAGGATAATCGAGTCCTTCCCCTCTCTTCGGACTTCAGATAACCCTACTATACCCCATCGTAACCTGCTCAATTCTTCCTCGAGCTCGGCGATCTTCTCGTCGGTCTGGAGTGTACGCGTGTTGTATTTTGCTAGGTCCAGTTGTCGGTGGTTGTGGTCGCTATCAATCCGTACATAAAAGATGTACGAGTACTAAACGAACCTTAAAATACATGCTGCTGTTTTTAGATCAACAGTATACTCGTCACTACATAGCGGGTTGTAAAAATAATCTAGTAACTGACAGAAATATCATCTAGTTCACAATCATACTAATAACGGGAAAAGCCGATGTAATGAGGACGATAGAACACAAATCATAAAGTTGCAATTTCTGAATAAATGTAATTAAGGGAATGCTCCAACCAGCCTGCGAAATTCAAAAATTATTGCGGTTTTTGCAATTTGCACGCCAGTGCTAGGTTGTATGTTCAATCAAAATCATCAATACAACGCTCTAAGTTCATAAAGGCGTAGGAACAAAAAAATAACAGTAAAAATGATTCCTATAGCTTTATGAACTTAGAGCGTTGTATTGATGATTTTGATGATTATAATTCTGTAACTACATATGTCTTTAACAGCCGCGAATAATATTTTAATCAACATACAACCTAGCACTGGCGTGCAAATTGCAAAAAACGTTGAATATTTGAATTTCGCGGGTTGGTTGGAGCATTCACCTTAATATGATTGTGAACTAAACTAACGTATTGAATTTCAAAAGTCAGTAGGGGCGGCAAAAATTGAATAGCCTACTAGCGGCAAATCTGTAAATCCGCCACTGCTGCCTCTTCCTTAAAAAGGGTTAAACTATGAGGAGTATTCATTAAATATAACTCAGCATTTTCCTTTAAATATTTCATATTTCCTCAATGCACAATTTATTCAGTAAAATGGCATAAATTTTAAAACAGTTCAGCTCAGTATCCGCTGGCCGCAATCCAAGCATAGACGCAAATGTAATAAATGTTTATGCGAACTAAAAATGTATTAATGTGAGTAATACTCGTCAATGTTTGGATTACATTGACGTGTAAAGATAATCGAAAAAGATTAAGGTTAAAATTATTTACAACGATGGTAAAAGGTGGTTTCTTCCATCTCCATCAATTCCATCAATGCACTCAGCATTGCCGTAGGCAATACTCGGGGGCTCAATTAACATTACCGCAAGAAATATCTACTTATCAATCAGATTGAATCAGAAATGAAGAGATCCTTAGGAGAACCAAGGTAACCGACCTTTCCCGAAGAATTGTCAAACTTAAGTGGCAGTGGGCAGGGCACATTGCAGAACAGATAGCCAATTGGGCCGGAAGATTCTGGAGTGGCGACCGCCACTGGAAACACTATTGGAACCTGGTGAAGCCCGCAAGAATCCACTGGATGCGAGAAGAATGGAACAGTCGAAGTGGCGTTGCTTGGGGGAGGCCTATGTCCAGCAGTGGATGTCTTTCGGCTGAAATATGATGATGATGACGACGTAACAATAAACATTAAGTATATCGATATTTTTCATTCCTTGAATAGATGATTTGTTCGGAATATATCAAATCGATAGGTACTTTTTGTCACTTGGTACATCCCTAGGTGCGATTGTAGCGCCACTGTTGTGCAATTGTAACCGCAGACGGGCTGTAGACTTTTGGGGCAAGATGCCGTCGTTCTAATTAGATTGATCGTCGTAGTGTGTATGGAAAAGTCAGTATCTGAGATACTCTGGGGCTCCCTAGGAAATCAGTAATTTGAGAAAGTCTGTGTGAAGTTAGTTCACTGCTAGAATCTTTTCTAGTGTCCTATTTAATTTGGTATAGCATAATTATTCTGCGTAATATGAATATCATATGGCTTGTTTTAGTTTCAAGGAATTTTATATCTAGGTTTATTGTATACGTTCAATGTTATCGAAGAATTAAGTTTTATTATAGTTGCAAAACATCATAACATCGAAAATAATAATTGACGTAAAACCTACATTCATATTATAGCAATACAATACATAATTGATGAAATGAAGACAAAAGAACAGTAATTTATTCTATTAGTAGATTCATAATAATTAATAATGTAAGTAATTATAATTTCAAGGCCTACAATCTATAAATAACACAAACTTTCGGTAAAAAAAAAACCAAGGTCATTGACAAAAAAGAACAAAAAACAAATTAAAAACAATAATACAACAGTAAATTTATATTTAGAATGCAAAAATTAAGTCTTTGTAATAAAATTTGCGCGCCATTATCGTTTGACGGCTCTGACGTACAACCTACATTTTGGCGCGCAACCTCGCAAGGAGGTTCGATGACCCGCGTGACGCAACGGTTTGCCGAGCAAGTGGAACGACGCCCGCGCCACATAGCGCTGTAATAAGCAGCTCTTTGTGGTGGAGAAAGAAAATTATTTGGAATCTTCTTAGTGCCATTTAGGACGTGCGCCGACTATAAATAACAAGAAGTGTTTCAAGAAACACTGATTAGCGATTTAGCGTAATTTGAGGGTAGTAGGTGAAGGGGCGGGGCAACTATGGTCGTAGAACGTATGCGGGCGACCTCGTTAAGGGTCACGGAAATCAGCTTGAAGCAGAAAGCACATGACCGGCCATTCAGGCAATCCTCAGGTGAAGCAGTTAACGTCTTTCGGCAGAATCGACGATAATTTATGAAGAATTAGCTCTAGGCATTACGTTTATGCGTTCAAAACTATGCGGTCACTTCCAATTATATTCAGAAATTGTTGGGTATTATTGTTCTAAGGCTCTAAAGAGACTCCAGGTCAGTCCAGATTACTTTTGGAACCTTCTTTCTATGATTTTCCTAACCCTGGTTCTTCTGTCGGACCACAAGATAAGCGATAGAAGTCAATAACTAAGGACATATAATTACCTTTTTTTTTTGTATGAAGTCATCAAATGATGATCTCTGGGCGGAGCGGGAGAGCGTGTCAAAAGTTTTACTGACTAAAACCCACCCGTATTCCTTCAGTTACCCGTGCCAAGACCACGGTAACTCTTTCGGACAAATCCGCGACCCTGGCAGACATATAATTACTCTATTGGTAATATTCTTCAGCAAGATGAGGTGTGTTAATCCAGGAATAAACTATCTGTGTGCCAAATTTCATCCAAATACGATCAGTAGTTTTTGCGTGAAAGAGTTGACAAAACATCCATCCATCCCTCCTCACAAAACGTCACATTTATAATATTAGTCGGATTATGTATAAATAAGTAATTCATGCCAAACCAAATACAGAATTTACGGTTTGCCCTACTAAATGTAAGCTTGGGTGCATTACATATGACCAATATGAAAGTTGTCGTTACCAATACATACAAAAGTACATGCAAACCACTACAGCAAGACGTAAAAAACACTGCATATATGCAATATCATTACCGTGTGTAAGCAAGATACATACATTTCCAGTATAAGCTGTTTTTTCATTGTACGAAAAGCCTATACAATGCGAGGTCAGCTAAAACTGGAAATATATAGCTTGACCTGTAGCCGTGTGTACTAGCAACTCGACTAATTAGGTGAGAATTTAATTATCACGAAAAACTAACTTCGAATGAGTAAGTAATCAAAGAATCTGGAAGTTAAATGAAATTTAATACTGCAGTAACAGCTGCGTTTGAGGTTGACGGCTTTTGTTTACAACCAGACTTTGGGAAAGTAGTTTTGTTTATATAGAAAAGGTTGGTGGTTCATTGTATCGCATTACGATATTCCATATTTCTCTGGCCAGCATAGCTGCTCACAACCATTCGACAGGCTATCGTATCGAAAATGACTCATGAAGTTAACCTCAACTGCAGCCGAAAGACGTCCACTGCTGGACATAGGCCTCCCCAATCTGGGTGGGTTTAACGTTAACCTGATTTGTCATAATCCGCCACGCGGGTTGGTAGATGTCATACGAGTACCTATGTCTTAAAATGTTTGGTTCTAGGACATAGGTACCGTTTTCCATACGATGTTCTCCTTCACCGTTTTAAGAGCGGTGGTGATGAAATTGTAAGTCGAGGGGCCGTTACCACCGGGCCACCACTGCTTAGACTAAAGAATAGCAATAGTATATTTGATTTAAACTAACTATATTTTCGGGTTTTAGATTCGTGAACCACGTTTATAGGACTCGTACGATAACCTTGATTTATGTTCGATGCGGTACGGAAGCATATCGAATCGTTGAGAATAGTTATCTTGATACTTTTTGCGAAAAGTCAACGGCACCAGAGACAGAATGGTTTAATAACTTTACTGTCAATGGAGCCACTGTACCTACAAGCCACACGATTTGTTTTGGAATGGGCATGTGGCAAGCAATCAGAACAATATCGGCGACCCATAAACTTGAGATTTTTAAATCCAGAATGATAGGCATCTTTGTCGGTGCCACACCACTTACTAAAGAAAAAACAAATTGATGTTTAGCAACCCTATCAGACTGTTATCCATACCACGGATCCATACTCATCAAAATAAATAACACAATCTACATAATAGCCTTATTAAAAGTATTCAACGAGGCGTTTAATATACATGCAAGAATTTAATTTTATAAATTAAAGACGTACAACCTAGTTCGCGCCAAAAAAGTACGTAGGAAGTTCGTTCAACCACGAAGTCTGTATTGCGTAAGTAGCATCTATGGTCACTCGCCAAAGACAACTTGAAAGAGGTTCTTATTTAGAAAAAAAAAATGAATGACATAAGTGTGCATCAAACAGTCTAGAAACTAGAGTAGATCAACTCTGAAGATAATTTAGACAATTGGACAATGGTGTTACCTAAAAACGTTTATTAGCAGCGAGAGAAAAAACAATCACAGGACATAAAAACATTCACCCGCATCGTTGTCAATGGCAAAAGTACCCAAAAGGTTGGAAGCATTGCCACGTTGCATGGCCATGATGATTATTTGGGCAAAAAGTAGATTAGCCTTCTGGTCAAAGAAAATGTGGTAATGACTATGTTAAACCTGCATCAGATGGCTAATTGAAAACGTTTAATTGATATTTCTGTTTGTTACGCGTGATAAATTAACATATTAAAATCGTCGGTGATGCGAATATTAAAACCACGTAGCATGAAGCCACTCAAAGTAGATGCGTAATGTATTGCATTGACATTAGCGCCAAACGGTATACGGGAACTACAGCCAGATTCAAGGCTTCCTCAGGCAGAGGCGACGTACTTGTTGTAGAACAACTTCCATGAAGTTTACACAGAAATTGTTTTACGAGATTCACATCGCGCCTGTTTGCGGGAGCATTCAAACTTTATGGCGGCGCGGAACATGAGGCCTACCCCTTTAACACATAGTCAGTAAGTAGATCCGATCGAAGTTACGGGCCCTTCCCAACACCGTATCACTTACGGGCATAAGATTGCTTCGGGGCCCGAACTAAGAATGAATGACAATACGATTCAACAGTAGTCCCTAGTCCCGATGTGTATATGCCCGTCCGAAAGAGTCTGATTCTGATTGTTCTGGGACTCAATAACGTTTCCACTCAGGAGTTTGGCTTTCAGACGAATAATTTTATTGCTTTATAATAATAAAAATAATAATAAAACATTTATTTTCAGGTTACAAAGACCCATAGACATATACCTTATAAACTAACATACATAAAACTTGTGTATAACTCGTGTTAGTAATAATATCTTAAACTACGTTAGGAGCACTTCACTTTACGAGCTAGTCCGTGAGCTGTCCTGTGGCACTTGTCCGCGGAAGCGACGGAACACCAAGTCCTGAGGCCAAAAGTCTTCATCCATGACGACGGGTAGATAGCAATTCGGTACACGCACCACAAACGCCTTGAAGTTAACGTTGCGGTGTGACTCCAGTAACTGCACCCTCGGCATGTATTTTGTCTTCTGGCGTACGTACTCCACAATGTCTTCCGCCTTTGTGGTGTAGTGTAGGCGGGAAATGTACACGGGAGTGTGTTGTGTTGATTGCACTACAGGACATGCCATATAGCCAGCTTTTTCCTGCGGCATATCCCTTGGATAGAAAACCTGTTGAGTTTTATGACAACCGCGAACCAGGCACGTCTCAATAGAACTGGTTTACTTGTTTTTTTTTTTTAACAAAATAAGGGTGGCAGGTGGTGTGTTTTTAAATGCTTTACTTAACTTTGTGGACTATCTCGTGAAGATTCCAAAACCACTTAAATATTCCCGTCGCCTTGAGTTTAGTTGGATGATCAGTGGGGTGCATTTTGTCGATGTTCACACGTACACACGGCTACATATCAAGCTATGTATTTGCAGTATAAACTGATCTCATATTTTGTGGGATTTCCGTATAATGAGAGGTCAGCTTAAACTGGAAATGTATAGCTTGATGTGTAGCCGTGTGTATGTAATAATGTCGCAGTGGAATTTTCTCGCGCACTGAATCTTCAACCTACTGCTTAGCGCTGAATTGAAAATCGCACAGTGTGTTTTTTGACACTCTCAGATGTAGCCGGTTGCATTCTCAATCTTCTGTTTAATACCGAGAGTTGAAAATCCGTCAAAAGTCCAAAACATCAGCTTCACAGGAAATGAAGGGATCGTCAACAGAACAAAACAATAGCGAAGCACTCACTAAATTACCGCTTCCATCATCAAACACTACGGAAGATACTCTAAACATAACCAACATTTAACGACAGAAAGAAACATTCCATAATTAAACTCGTGCACACTACAAAAAGCATCTCAATAACAATTGTTAAAACAATTACAAAGAAGGCAGTACAATGTTTTGTATTGTATCATCAGTACGCAAGGTTACATATCAAGCTATACATTTCCAGTTTTAGCTGACTTCACATTTTATAGTATTTTCGTGCGATGTATAGTTCTAGAAATGTATAGTTTGATTTGTAGCCGTGCGTACCAACTCAAGTAAGACCAAACACAGACGGCCGTTCGACAACGTACGACATTTACGTGCGACGAAAATCTGTCACCGACAAAAATGTCCATCTCTGATATATTCATGCCAATACCAACACTAAGAATATGGCCCATTCTAGTCTTGCTTTTGGTGTTGGTATTGGCACGAGTGATTTGCAAAAATGTTTTATTGGCCAGTTCACAAAACGGTGAAAAATAGAAGACGAAAATATCGCCAGGAAACGAGTACAGAAACCAAAATTCATAGATATAATAGCCACCAACCAGCCGCTCGTGTGCATACACACGAGCGACACGCATCATCGGCACAGCTACCGACGAGTGTCGATAACAGCCACCGATGCCCGTCGTCGACAACGATCCGCTCGCATAATAGAGTACATAATTACTTTGCTCAAATACACGGGCGGCATGTTGTCGACACTCGTCGACATTTGCAATTGCCTCTGCCGTTGACGCGTGTCGCTCATGTGTAAGAGCTCTAACAGATGAAGCAAGAAACGTAACGTAATTGTCTAACCACAGACAGTTACCTTTTAAATCTACACGTAAGTATAGACTTTCACGGTACTGTAATCATTGCGCAGCTACAATTAATGCATTTCTGGAAACTACTGGGAAGAGAATAGCTATGTGTTAAGGAAGTGAGTTCAAACTTAAGTGCAGAACAATCACTAAAAAAGTCTAGGAGAAAATTTAAGTCATCATACAGTGGCGTACGAGTTGATCAATCAGATTAGGTTGCCCTTGCCGCGATAAGTCTGTGGATTGTCATTAAAGATGGTCACCTTGACGTTAAGCCGCTGATTCCGGCTGTCACACTTTGATCTTTGACAGTCGTAATAGGTCGTCAGAAACCCAAAAGTTGTGGAGGTCAAATAGGCAGTCGCTCCATGTAAAATACTGGTAACTAAACTGCATCCGGTAAGACTGGAAGCTGACTCCAACATAGTTGGGATAAGTCCAGCCAGATGTCAGTGTTTACTGTCGCTTTTAGACTATAGCATCCTCGCAAATCAGTAGGACCTAATTGCGTGACACACTTACCAAAATATATGGTTCTTTTTTGTGTAAATTGGTAAGTGTATATCGATGTACGCGCGACGCGCTGGCGACCGCTCCTACGACGCTGCGTGCGCGACCTCAACGTGCCCTTGAATGGGTCGCTCCGTCAGTTCTACGCCGCACATGAAGGACAATAGACGCACGTCCTTTACCTTCACAATTATTCGCAAAATCAATCTAATTATTGCACGCGCGCACACTATAAGAGTAGGGGATAGACCTCTGAATGTTGTGTGCTTGTGTGATTTGGTGATACCTGGACCACGGAAAGTTGCGACCCGCCATCCCGAGGTCGCACCAGATTGTGGGATTCCCGCTGAAGGCGTTACGTTGGTGTTCGAAAAATTTATCAGCTAAATAACGTTAATAACTTAATTAATGTTGTTGAACTGTCAGAATGCAAGCGATTTATACTGATAGTGTGTTACGCAATTACTCTGTAACTATGCAAGCCTAAACTAAGAAGACAATCTACCAATCTGTCCAGACAGAAATCTTGTGATGTTCAGCGGAAATCCTCCCAGATTAGCGCAGACATAGATGTCGATACACTAGGTCATTAAAGCCTTGTTGCTCATTAATTTGTACGATTGATTAGTAAAAGTATATTACGTAATTCTAATGAAGCAGAAGCGTACATAGATACTAAGCACTGCTCACGATTTTTGATTTTTACTAATTATTTCCATCAACTGGTTCTCATAATGATACGAACATTTTCAAATTAAAAATATTCATTGCTTCCTCTGCTAATATAATAATAAATTTAGTTTCTAAATAAATCAAATCGAACTCTATTACTGCTGATCTTTAAATAGAAACGTCAGATGATCTCCCCCACATTGAAATGAATTATTCGCAGCAATTGGTGTAATACATTTTCGACGTGGGAGACTTTTAAATACTATTTTTTATATTATAAAAATTTGCAAGTCGGGAAGTCCAAGGATAGTTTCGATTTAGTTTCATCTGCGGGGCGAACACGGGCCTACGGTGATAGACTTGAGTCACACATTTTTATCACAGTTTTGGAGCAAAATCGTGATAAAATTCGTGACACAAGCCAATCACAGAGTCGGCGTCGGAAGTCAATAGCTGACTCCCGGCCACCGAAGGCGCGAGCTTACAGGTGGCGAGCAATGGGTAGCTCGCCGCCCGGTAAGGACCAGGCTCGGGTTGACGGCGCGTAGTGTTCCACGCGCGCGTCAAAGAGATGTCAGCAGCACTGAAGTGGTCTGTTAGGACCGATGCCTGCCAGGGTCGCGAGATTGTTCGAAAGAGATACCGTGACCCTGGCACATGGGCAACTGAAGGAACACGGGCGCTCCACCCAGAACGGGAGAAGTCATTTGATGATTTCCCATCCAAAAAAAAAAAGCCAATCACAGAGGCCGTACTCGCCCCGCTGTACATCTATTGTGACAAAGCTACAAAATTCTCAAAAAAGATGAAAGAATTCTTCAAGCACAACAATAACTTGGGCTCAGCAAAAAGAGCATTGAAAAGTACTTAAAGCATTAATTTCAATTAAACAGTAATATAAAGCTATTGTGTGTACCGTGGTGCCGGACGTAGAGAATTGCACCATCCAATTTATTCCCGTGAGGGACTTACTAGAGAATAGGCAGCAGCGTTCTCTGCACTTTACCACCATACTGCGATCGCCAACCCGCGTACCAATCGTGGCGATTTTGGCAAACCCCCCCAAATTGGGGGAGGCCTATGTCCGAAAGGGGACGTCTTTCTGAAAAAATGATGTTGAAGCTATTTGCAAGGATTTGCAGGGATACTTTTTTAAGGAGAGGCGCCAGGGTTCACGCAAAAATTCAAATTTTGTTTCTTTTTTTTAATTTGCAGGTCATTTCCAGGCTGTAGGTTGAACAAAATATGTTTCGTGACCGTAACGCGTATTTATTTACAGAATTATAATCACAGAAATCATCAATACACCCCTCCAAGTTCCTTTAATTCCATTGAATGACGTTATCATGAAATAGTCTTCCGACTCAACGTGAGAAAATGAATTTCGCAAGTTAAATTAGTGCATTCACCGTAAACATTGGTTACATCATCGATCCCTTTAGAACTTAATAAAATGGCACAAGGTCTAGAATTATAGCGTGCCTATATCCAAATGTGATACTTATATTATACTAGCTAATGCCCGCGACTTCGTCCGAATCGCATCTAATTGTCTTCCCGCGCTATCTCTTAGTTTAGCGTTCTTCCTTACTTTATATTTTCCTAACGGCCCTAGCGTGATGTTTATTAGCTTACAGCCTTCTTCAAGAATTTAATCAAATTCAAAAATATTTGTCCAAGTATTCTTGAATAAGTGTTCTTAAATTTTCTAATTTTCCGCGCAATTTTTTAAATGTTTTCTTTCATAAAAACTTTCTCCAGACAATAACAAACACAACAAAAAAAAAGTGAAATCGGTCTAGCCGTTCATACGTGATAGCGTGACCAAGGGAAATAGGGATTCATTTTTATATATATATATATAATATAATATAATAAGAGCTGTCTCTTACAAATGTCAACATATAGCGGTAGATTATATAATTAGTCTATAATGCTCGTTGTCTGTAATGTCGCGTTGGGACACAGGTCACCTCTCTTTGAGAGGGACTGGGCCATAATTCACCACGCGGGAATGAGGGTTGGTAGAGATCACATGTCTTCGCATTTTTGCTCCTAAGACATACCGGTTTGAAAATATTTACAAAAAGTAAAAAAAGTAAAACGCCTGCTTGGGTTCGAATCCACGACCTACAACTCGTAAGTCGGGCCGATAACACTGGGCCACCACTGCTCTTATAGAAAGGTTATATAGGCTAAATGACATTTCTAACTTCCAAAGCAATACAGAGTTCTTCAGCCCCACAAACCCAAGTAATAAGGAAGAGGAAGCCGCAGATTTGAATCTGAGAAATCTTAAGATGCTAATTCAATATCATTAAAACATTCCACGATTGACCTAGAATTGCTGCGTGGTCAGCCCATTAAACACATTTACTTGTACTACGACAGATACGTAATCTGTTTTCCTCACATTTCGCAATACATGTACCGTTTTGAAAGCATATGTCAGAACAAGCTCAAGTTCAAGGCGGCAATGGAACGAGTTCTGAATAAAAAATCAACAAATTATAAAGTGGGGCATGCTAATGAAACCGAAAGTGGTGTGTGGTGCAAAGAGCTAAACAAATGCATGGTTACTGAAGCAGATGCTGAAGAGGGTGCTGTAATCGAAATTAAGAACAAATGAGTTCTATTTTTATTTTATTTTTAGTAATACTTTTAAATAATTGAGAAGGGCTTGTGCCGTACGGGTTAATAGATCAGGTAAACCTACACTTGCCGCGGTAGATCCGTAGATAGGAGAACCATCTTTACATACCAAGACCCCTTCATGCGTCGGAAAGCACATTACGTCATTGGTCCTAGCTGTCATTCGTGTATCTTTGACAGTCGTTACGGGTCGTCAGAAGCCCGACAATCTGACAAAACAGTCTTACCCAATGGTTATTGAATAACCCCATAACTGAGCTGTGGTGGTCAGGTAGGCAGTTATGTAAAATAGATACTGTTATTCACCTGCATCCAGTTACACTGGAAGTAGCATGGCATATGCTACTTAATTAGAACCTTCTGTAATATGGTACAATTATGGAACTATTTAAAAGTCAATCAATCTCCCTCGCCTATTTCCAACTATTTTGGAGTCGGCATTAAGTGTGAGCGAAATAATTATATTGAAGCCATTTACTAACAACACTGAATCCGTGTTGCGCAAAGACATTGTTTTCTGAGTCAGCCGAAAATAGAAGTGCAGTATCGTCAGCATAAGAAACAATTTGGCCGTGCTCTAAGTTTAGATTCAAAGATTGTTTATGTAAATCAAAAAAGTGTAGGGCCTAAATTACTTCCTTGGGGAATTCCGAAGGACAAATCATCGAATACCAGTCTTTTAAGCAGGGATGTTAAGGAGCTCCGTAACCGTAACCGAAACTATCGGATATCCGATATAAAAATGTATCCGTAACCGTAACCGAATCCGAAATAAAAGTTTCGGATAATATCGGATTTGTTATTACATTTTTATTTTAGGTAGATTAGATAACACTCAATTTATATTTATAATCATTTTTATTTTAAATAGCTGTAATAATTACTGACGGACTGATTGTAATTCTTACCAAATGGTGACATATAAATAAAACCATTTTATTAGCTATTTATATTTTACTTTTGAAATTCCTTAAAAGTTTAATGTCTGTAACCGATATTATCCGAAACTAACGGATAATCCGAAATAATTTCATATCCGTATCCGGTATAATAATCATTCCTACATCCGTATCCAATCCGTATCCGAAATGTCATATCCATAACAGCCCTACTTTTAAGCAATACATTTCAAAATTAGTCCGATTCTGATTAATTATACATTACGCAATTAGGGTGCAGCTCATTTCACCCAACTTGATACTTTAATAGACAAGATCGGCAGATAATCGCTTTCTCCTATCTCTTACACCAAAACGACGTGACTTGCAAGATGCAGTTGCAAAACCATCTGCGCCATCCGATCTTGATCTCCAACTAAGTATTTACGTAACTGCGCACAAAGCAATTCGTGAGTTGCAGCCAGTTGCAGACTTGATGCAACCTCTTACTTAACTCTGGGAAGTTGCACGAAGCTCCAAAGAGTATTTACTCAAGAGGTTAGTTTACCAAATCGACTGTGCCAGTTTAATTTCGAAATGAGAACGTAAAACAAAAAAGGGTAGACTTTAGGCTGGCTGAGAAACTATTTGTTGTTAGGCTTGGATGAGTAAAGTCGTTTGCGCAGTATTCTGTTTGATTTCCGGTTTGATAGTTATAAATAAATCTTGTAGAGGGGCTTGTGGCCAAATAATAACAGCCGCACGGGTCAATAGTTCAGGTTAAGCTATACTTGCCGCAAATTGTTTAATTGGTGACCATCTTTGCAAGACCCTTCCGTGTCTCGGAAAGCACCTTAAGCCGTTTGGCCCCGGCTGTCTTTCGTAGGTCTTAGTCGTTACGGGTCGTAAGGAGCCCGAAAGTCTGACAACCAGTCTTACTAAGGAGTATCGTATTACCCAGTAACTGGGTTGTGGAGGTCATCTGACCTCTGCCTCTGCTTATATAGGCAGTCGCTTTATGTAAAATACTGGTATAGTGTGTTATCCGGTTAGACCAGCAGCCGACCCCAATATAGTTGGGAAAAGGCTAGGCAGATGAGTTACTGTAAACCCGAGTCCTGGCGTGTCTCATGTATATTGAAATGAACTAGGAGCATTACATGTAAAGGTCGCGCTGATCGTCGGCTGTAGGATTTGGCTCGAACACAAAGGCTCTCATAGTTGGACAAGTTGGCATTAAATTACATTACACAATAGACTCTTATTTAGAAGAAAAAAAAACTTAGCGGTCTAGCCGACCTAACGAGTGACCATCGCTTTGAGAGAAACAAATTGATGATACAATTTTTTCTATATTGTTACATCATGTTCCAAACTAGCTATAGCGCCTACAGCATCCATATTGGCCAAATGAGTTTCCATTAATGTCTACTAATCTTCTTTACAACATAGCCACGGGCTAACGTCCTAAATTACTGTAATTATCTTCAAAATACCAAAAGTGAATATTGCCTAAGCTGGTCTAAATGTCAGTTGGTCGTAATAGTTTACGTGTGGCCAAGCTATTTAACGCCGGATGGGGCCTGGAAAGGTCATAGGAGATCGTTTCATGTGGCAACATTAACACGCCAGCCTCTCTGTTGTTTTTGAAGAATATTTTGCTGTAATAAGGATGTACTTGAGTTGCAATGAAATAAAATGTTATTCATGTAAGTAGATTTTTAAAGACACAGCTTACACGTTAATATTTTGTTGATCGATATTATAAACCTAGATAGCCCCGGAATTTTCTTGCGGACTGATCCTTGAAAAGAAATGCCGAAACAAACTCAAAAGTCATGGTATCTTTTAAAGCCAGAAAAGGACTTAATTATTTCTTGTTTTCTTTGTTGTTTGTAAAGAGCTCTTCCAGGTCGAAATGGCTTTTATAAATAACTAGCTCTTGCCAGCGGCTTCGCCCGCGTGGAGGTCGGATATTATCCCGCGGGAACATACTACCGGGATAAAAAGTAGCCTATGTCCTTTCTCAGGCTCTAAACCAGGGATGCACAGACTTATTAAGACTAGGGGCCACTCGGGCAAATTATGAACTGATGGCGGGCCGCCAGAGGTATAGGTAATTAAAGACAATAAAGAATTGATAATAATGTATTAAAATTGAAAAAGAATTTATTAATTTGAAGCGTGGCACTGCATAGTGCTTACAATCTTTTTTATATTTGGCTCAAATTTACTTGTAGCAACACGTAAAACTGCTTCCAAACTTTCGTTTGCAAGGCGGTTTCGATTTTTTGTTTTATTATTATTTAGTATTGAAAAGGTTTGTTCACATATATAGGTAGAACCAAATAAGCTGGCACATTTCAGAGCGTTTATGCGCAACTCTTTATACGTATTTTTATCAATGCAGCGGTAAAAGTTCAGCAAGTCTCCTTCGTTGAATTTGTTGCGTAAATCTTGGTCGTTTTGAATGTCGATAATTTCTAACTGCATTGACTCTGGCGCATTTTCAACTGAAATCGTGAAAGGATTGCTGAATATGTCCAACAGAGGTTTCACTTTTTTAAACTCCGAAAATCTGTCTTGAAAAGATTGAATCAAAATATCTAGCTTTTCTACATAACTGAAATTAATCGCAGATTTGTTGAATTTTTCAGCCATTTTCTTATAATTCGGAAAATGATTGTAATTTCCAGAATTCAATTGCGATCTGAAAAGTGTCAGCTTGCATTGAAAGGATGATACATGAGCGTAGAGCTGGGATATCAGTTGATTTTTGCCTTGAAGCCGTGTGTTCAAGACATTCAAATGATTTGTAATGTCAACTAAAAAAGCCAAATCACACAACCAATCAGGATTTTTAAGTTCCGGGACATCCCTTTGCTTTTCCGCCAGAAATATTCCAATTTCTTCTATTAAATTTAGAAATCGTTCCAGTGTCAATCCACGACTTAGCCACCTTACTTCTGTATAATACAGTAAATCTCCATATTCGCTTTCGATGTCATCCAAGAATTGTTTGAATTGCCTGTGATTGAGTCCTCGTGATTTTATGAAATTTACAGTCGAAACTACCACTTTCATGATATTTTGAAATTCAATTTTTTTAGAACAGAGGGCTTCTTGGTGTATAATGCAGTGAAACTGCATGAGATCTTCAGCATTTATGTTTTTTTCTTGCAGATGCTTTTTCAGCAAAGTAACTAGCCCAGAATTGACACCAATCATCGAAGGAGCACCGTCAGTCGCAACTCCCGATAATTTTGATAAGTCCAAATCAGTTTTTGAACACTCATCCAAAAGTACATTGAGTATATCAACTCCTCTGGTTTGACCTTTCAATGAACACATTCCTAATAACTCTTCTAAGACTTCAAAATCTTGAGTAACACCTCGTATGAATATGAGAAGTTGAGCTGTGGAACTAATATCCGTGGATTCGTCGAGTGCTAATGAAAAAAATTCAATGATCTTAGTTTTTTCATATAATTGTTCCGCAATATTACCTGACAAAGACATAATTCGTCTTTGGATAGTCATACGATTCAGTTGAATTTTCTCAAACTTTTTTGCTGCTTCTGGACACATTTTCTTAGCGGCAATTTCTATGCATTCTTTTACAAAATCCCCATCATTGAAGGGGCGACTTCGCTTTGCTATCATTCGAGAAATTTCATAACTAACTTCTGTAGCTGTTTCTGAATCTTGAATGGGTTTTGTAAACATAGCTTGCTGACCAACAAGCTCCCGTTTTAAAGACAACATTTTTTGCTTTCTTAATTCGCCTGTAAACTTGGTAAAAGTAGGATGCTGCGTTTCATAGTGCCTTTTTACATTATATTCCTTTGCAATCGCAACAGAATTCTTGCAAATTAAACAAACAACTTTGTTATGCGACCATACAAAAAAGTATTTCTCAGTCCAAATTTCTTGAAACTGCCGATTTTCATCTTTAACCTTACGTTTTTTACTAGGCCCTGGCTTGTCCATGTTGCGTTCTAATCCTGGCTAGGATTAACACAGCACCTAAAAACAATTACAGTACCTACTTAAATTACCCATCCTTTTTTAAATTACCAAAAATAATTGATTAAATATGTAGGGAAACACTTATTATTAATAACAGAGTTTTACTTACGATTTCACAACACAATTATACACGGCACTTGACGGGAAATCTACGTTGAATGTGGATCAAAATATATGACACCGGCTAGTCGAGTTAAAATCTACACTAGAACTATTGACACTTCACTCAAATTAAAACCGAACTGTCGGTCGCTGCGGTTAGCGTGGCTTTATACCGCGCGTATAGAGTCGAAAAC
Source organism: Aporophyla lueneburgensis (assembly GCA_932294355.1). Classification (NCBI taxonomy): domain Eukaryota; kingdom Metazoa; phylum Arthropoda; class Insecta; order Lepidoptera; family Noctuidae; genus Aporophyla; species Aporophyla lueneburgensis. The sequence goes on along the minus strand of OW028758.1, from coordinate 5,460,017 downwards.
TGTCTGGAGAAATTTCGAAACCGACTCTGGAAGCTTCGTGTATCTACCTACTCGAGCAATCGGGAATTCGGGACTATTGCTATCTCGCTTGCTCTAACAATATAACCCGTGGATAAGCCGACACCGCGCTGCCGTCGACGCCGCACCGCCCGCGCCGGCCGCGGCGCTTCCTCAAGAAAACGAATTTAACCGAGATCGGCACGAACATTACCGACCACTGTTACCGACGCATGCACGGCGCACCGATAAGCACACTTAAGAGCGCGCGCGCGAGATTCAAATTACTTTTCGAACATATTTTTTTTGGTTTTATTCTGGAATAGAATTCAATATTTTTCGAATGTACGAGAGTATTATTTTTGCTGTCGGCGGGCCACCAGTATTCGACCGGCGGGCCGCATGCGGCCCGCGGGCCGTGGTCTGTGCATCCCTGCTCTAAACTATCTGTGTACCAAATTTCGTTTAAATTTTAACAGGAAAGCGCGACAGACAGAGTTATTTTTGCATTTATAACATTAGTGTGGATAAAAACCTAACGTGACCTATTACACGGAAACTGTTGCTAGGAAGTACCCACCGCAGACTTCATCTTATTTTGTAACACATGCGTTGAACAGGAGAACAAACGCCAGGAGGTGAACTAAAGACAACCAAGGCGTTATTGCCACATTTTATTATTTTCAGAATGAGAATTTCTTTCAATTGCCAGAATGTAAGTAGTTTTACATAGTGTGATGTTAATCAATTGAAAAATTCTGTACATTCTACCACAAACGTATGGTGTACAAATACAATGTGATATTTGTGTCTGATCTTTCCTTCCTAAATTCAGCGGTGGAAGTCCACAACCTGTAAATACACAAAGGTATACAAACACCGATGCAGAATTACAATAGACAAACTAACACGCTTACTCAATACGAAACAATAGATGTATTTCAGAGGTTTTCTTTGATATTGTTCTGCAACAGCCAATTACATTTGTTATGGGCATTCTAATTTTAAAGAGGGTAGACGCGTTATTGGCGGTGTAAACATAAGCTCCGTACTAAAAATTGATTTAAAAATAAAAAGGTGTAAACAAAGTGTAAAAACATCTCTATTAGTGAAAGGACACGACAATATACATGTGACATTGTTATTAAGTGATTATTGTGACAATTTGTGAAGATTGAGTCAACGACATAAAAGGTGCAATTAAAATCCGAACTAAAGTTTAAATACTCATCTCAAGTGTGTGTTGCCTCATAGGCTATCTCAACGTTAATTATTACACTGAGAACAAGAAAAAGTAATGGTCAAATTGTGAATTCAACAAAAAAACAATAGTGTAACTTGTGTTTTTTTTTTTTTTCTCTTTCAACCGTCAATTGTATCGTAGGTAGAACAAAGAAACGACCTTTGGACTATAATTGACGCATGAACCCAACTAATCAAGATATGTTCAACAATTTCAACAAACATATTCAAGTTGAGTTGGCCTAGCGGTCACACCAACGACTTGGGTAGAGCTCATGGTCGCTAGTTCGATCCCCGCCAGGCGATAAACTTTTTCCTTCTTCAAAATATTTAATTTGAACAAAATGAATTTCTTCGAGAACATCACGCTTCGTAGAACTCGAACTCAGTCATCGGCAGAGACGACATTCGAAGAAACTAGTAAATATGACTCGACCATAGATGGCAGCACAAGTAGTCTACCAAACTTGTCCGATGATGAAAGTGACAAAACACAACATTTAAAAACTCAAATAGAGAAACTTAAATCAGATCTACTATCAGCCCATGAAGAGATAAATGTACTGTCAATAGAAAATAGCAGTTTAAAAACATCGCTGATTGAAATCACTAACAAGTTTGAGCTCTTGAAGAAAACAGCGAAGATGTTAACAGCCGACGTATGCTCACCAAAAAAGACAAGAAAGATGTCAACTTCACAGCACAGGACTGTTGAAGATGTAACTTCCCTGGAAAAAAATATGGCTGTTTCAGGAACACCTAAGTCAGCCAAAAAAGGATCCAATAATCAACGTGAATGTGCTAATGAACTTCAAGATACACATATATGTACAAGTGTTATTCCGGAAGTACAAACTTTGCCGAAGATTACTACTAACAATCACCTAGAAACTTCATCTGAACTCCGTAAACAAAATCACAAAAAACTATGTTTGATTTCTAGTAATAATGTAAATAAGATTTTAGACATAGGGAAAAATACGTTCATAGGGTATACATTTTGTCATTATATAACACCAAATGGAGGCATAAAGCAGTTGTTCTCAAATTTAGATAAGAAACTCGAAAACTTTACCCACGATGATTATTGTGTGATTTATATAGGTGAAAGAGATTTCGAAGTCTCCAATAACTATAGATTACTAATAGACTACATAAAGATGGAGCTTGGTAGTGTAACTAATACTAATATTGTGATTTGCTCGCCTAATTTTAAATTAACTAACAATTTTTCTTTATTTAATAGGCGTATTGAATTATTTAATCATTTGATGTATTTGGATAAGGAATTATGGGAGTATGCTTATCTTTTTGATACCAATTATTGTGTGGAATACACGTATGAAATGTTTTGGAAAAATATCGCAACAGTTAACAATAAAGCAATTGCTAAAATATTTAAAAACTTAATTGAATATATTTTATATCTCAGTTCAGAAGCAGAAGTTAGAGAAACTTGTTATTGTCTTGATTCTCGTCATTGTCTTGATAATACTGCTGTCGGGGATTTCTTAGTCCAATCAATCGATAATAAAAACAAGATATATAATGATCAGTCAACCCAAACTGAAAGCACTTTCACAAATGCGGATCATGATTTTTTTCGTTTATAATGAATTAAATATTTTACATCAAAATATTAACGGTTTAATAGGAAAATCAGATTTGTTAAGCATTAGTATAAATGATCTGTTAAGCGAAGGAAAAGCTGTTGATGTTATGTGCATTACAGAACACAATATGAAAGATGATGACACCATTCAGTTATATATACCTGGATATAAACTTGCAACATACTCTTCAAGAAACACCAGGAACGGTGGTACATGTATTCTTATTGGACATAGACATCAGTTTAAGGTCATAGACATGAAAGAATTTGGTGTTCCTAGTTTTATAGAGTGTTGCGCTGTTGAACTGACAGCTCACAAGTTAATTATCATATGCATTTATAGACCTCCAAAATATACTAGAGATGCTACTTCTATTTTCTTCGAAAAACTTGAGCATATTTTAAACTGCTCCGGAAGAAACTTGGGAAGAGGGGTAATACTTTGCGGTGACTTTAACATCGACATTCTGCAAAACACAAGGATATCTAATGAATTTCAACATCTACTACTGAACTACAATCTTAAGCCGAGCATAAAAAAGGCCACACGTATATCTAGTGGAACCTGTATTGACAATATTATGCATAATATTAGAGGTGGTACTGGCGAAGTTTTGGAGTTAGCCCTATCTGATCACACCGCTCAAATTTTTAAATGTCCAGTTAGAAAATCATGTTCAATTGATCACTGGTATGTATTGCGTCGAGATTATAGCACTGAGAATATATCGAAGTTCGTTGAAGCCATTAGTAGTTTAAGCTTTGCTGAAGTATTCAATAGCACACACCCTGAAATAGCTTTTAATTTGTTTTATGAAATTTTTAAACTTTTTTATGATCTGTGCTTTCCTACAGTGAGGAAAAAGATTTCCACTCGAAAAACTCCACGGTGGATTTCTAAAGGCATCCAAAACTGTAGTAAACGGAAAAGAAAGATGTTGTGGTTATACAGGCGATCACCAAATACTGAAAACAAACAATTGCTTAAACAATATTCGAGACGTTTAAAAAAAGTAATACATTGGCACAAAAGTCTCAAAACAGTCATATTATAAATAGTGCAGAAAATAAAACCAAAGCCACATGGAAACTAATCAATAGGTGTAAATCTAATTTTCCCCCAGAATCTGTAAAGCAAATTCGTATTGGTGATAAGCAAATAACCGATCCTAAAGACATAGCTACAGCCTTCAATGATTTTTTCATAGATTCGGTACATCTTTTAAATAAAGTTGACATTAATGCTGTATCTCTTATACATCACCATCCGAAAACCCTTTTTATGTCACCGACAGATGCTATGGACATTTTCAAAATAATAAATTCGCTAAAGAATACTAATAGCACGGGATTTGACGAAATATCTACAAACATTTTAAAACAGGTGTCACATGTCATTGCACCCGTACTTAGTTTTATAATTAACTTATGCATAGAGCATGGTCACTTTCCGAACTTATTAAAAACTACTATAATTAAACCACTTTATAAGAAAGGTGACAAAGCAAACATTTCTAATTATCGTCCAATAGCATTAATTCCGGTATTATCAAAAATATTTGAAAAAGTTATTTATAACTCTCTTAACTCGTTTTTTGAAACAAACGACATATTTGCTAAAGAACAATTTGGTTTTAGGAAAAATAGAAATATTAACAAAGCAGTATATGAGTTAGTTGCTAAACTTGTTAGTAATGTTGACAAAAAAAAATCCTATTGCCGTAGTGCTCATGGACATGTCTAAGGCGTTTGATCACGTGGATCACACAATATTACTCGGTAAACTAGAACGTTATGGCGTCCGAGGAAATATATTGAACTTGATCAAAACGTATTTAAATGGAAGGAAACAAATCACGGTTCTAAATAAAATTTGTCCTAATGCTAAGATAGAAGTTACTCACAAGTCGTCCATTAGGTATACAACGTGCGGCGTGCCCCAAGGAAGTGTCCTCGGGCCCTTGCTTTTTCTCATATTTATAAATGATTTGCCAAAATGCACAGACTGTCAAACCATCTTGTTTGCTGATGATAGTACACTGATTTTGCCTTGTAAAAACTTAGAGACGTATGAAAATGAAATAAATAATTCCATTCATTGCATTATAAGCTGGTTACACAAGAATAAACTTAAAATAAACTTGGAAAAAACTCAGGTCATGACGTTCCAACAAAGGACAAAGAAAGAAAATTTAAATATAAAATACGCAGACCAAAAAATACCTGAAACTAGCAGTGCCAAATTTCTGGGACTTTACTTGGATAGCCATTTAAACTGGAAATGTCATGTAGAAAGTGTATGTAAAAAACTAAATCAGTATTCGTATGCTCTATATATTCTTGGGAAAATTGCAAATCAGTCTGTGGTTCTGATAGCGTACAAAGCATATGTGTCGTCAACATTACGTTTTGGAATAATGTATTGGGGAAATTCCACCGACAAACAAATTGCTTTCAGAGCTCAAAAGAAGTGTGTACGTGCTATGTTTAAACTAAAAAAGACTGATAGCTGTAAACCACTATTTATGAAATATAAACTGCTTACTTTGCCCTGCATGTACATCTACGAGACAGCAGTATTCGTAAAGTCAAACTTACATCTGTTTCAGACATTGAGATCAAAACGACGCAATAGAGATATATGTGCTATTCCACACAAGACTGCGCTCTACTCAAAAAGCTTTTTAGGGATGGCGCCAAAGCTATTTAATAAATTACCAAATATGATAAAAGATCTTGACAGCGTACACCATTTCAAAAAGGCTCTTTTTAATCTATTAGCTGAAAAAAGCTACTACACAGTCAATGAGTACCTGGAAGACAAATTGTAATTTATTGACATTCGTACTATTTATTCTATTTTTCTCCTTTGACGTTCAATTTATTGTAATTATAATATAAATGACTAATGAAACTAGATTCTGAGCTTTGATTATTAATTATGAATGTTTCTTATAATTTTATTTTTGGAAGACACATATCTATTGACATTTTCAATTTGTAATTAATCTAATAATTGTTTTATTATATTTTACCCGTAATTTATTTCGTTCAATTTGTGATTTATTTGTTCATTTTGATTTACCACATGAGTTTTGTTAATTGATTTTGAATTTTTTACTATTAGTTGATTATTTATTGATAACAACATTTGTACGCCATTGATGGCAAGACATAGCGTTCTAAATATTATTTCTGACATCTGTACTTTTGTTTACCTATGTTCTACAAATAAAATATTTGATTTGATTTGATTTGATTTGAATTTTTGTCTCCTCCACACAGATTTGCTATTTCAAAGTTTGAGTAAAGTTATCGAGAGAAAGATACATTCTTGAGGATATCATTGGATAATTATTGAACGGAAATATTACTGGTTTTTAATAAGACCTTCGTTTTCTCAAACTCAATGTGTTAATTACAAAACTTGATAGTGCTCATTTGTGTTTATAATTTAGCTTTATCTCAAGTATTGGGTAGGATATATGCTTGTTATGATGTTATGGGTCTAGTCATGACGTAAGCTTTTGATAGGGACTGTTTAAGTGGGTGTCTTTATAGATTCTTACAGGACCTCAGAAGCAGTTTAACACTTCGGCCCAGGTTGGGATACGAACATTGAAATAAAAATCTATGGATAAGAGTTTCGACTATCTTGAGAATAAGGATCTGGGTTTGGTCTTTCTCCTCGATGGAAGTTTCACACTATTCCACAGGCTATCGTCTAGAAAATGACACATTTCTATAAGCTGATTTACCTTGCCAGGAAAGCAAACACCTGTCCGAAGAATAGCGGTCGTCTGTTTGATTTAAATTAACCAAATTTTCGCGTTTTGGATTTAGAGAACTCCTACGATGACATTGATTGATGTACGGAAACGTATCGAATGGTTGGGAAGATCTATGCAGTTTCCTCGAACCAGATCTTTCAGATCAGACAAAACCGGACGGAAAGAAACGCACATACTAGCATCAGCGGGGCTAGCACGGCCTCTGTGATAGACTTGAGTCACGCATTTTATCACAATTTTCGTTCCCAAACTGTGATAAAAATGTGTAACTCAAACCTATTACAGTAGACCGTGCTTGCACACAGTTGCTTCGTTTATTCACGCTACTAACACCATACATAAACAACACCACAACTTAGTACGCTGCTCTGCTTACGTCACTACTCATAACACGCGTTACGAGCTGTTACGTCACACCAGGTGATAAGGTTCAGCTGATAAGCAGTGCAGGCACTGCACAGATATGGGTGGCAACGTAATGAGCTTGTAAACATGGTGTGTTGATTATCTGACACTGTGGGCTAGTGAGAATGTCAATAGTTGAGAAGTGTTTCTTCAAAAGGGCGTATTTCCATTTGCAACAACTTTACACTAATGGCAAAAAACTGTTGGGAGCTAGAAAAGTGACAACTATTGCTTTGTACTTTTTCCGAACTGATGACATTATTTTTTGTACTTCATTTGTCATTTTTTTTTATAACAAAGATTGGGATTATGCCTTTTTGGTGGCCTCAACCAGGGAAATAAAGCCTTTCGTATCAGACTAGTGACGACAAAGCAAGGTCTACTTAACCTTTCGTACCTAAGCTGGCATACTTATTAGATCAGTCTTATGTTTGGGCTTGTGACTAAGTAATAATAATCGCATGGTTCGGTCAATCAGGCTTGCCACAGTTGGTTCGTGGATGGGTGCCCATCTTCAAATACCTAGACCCTCCGTGCCTCGGAAAGCACGTTAAGGGACTACTAACACTTATTCAGCTCTATTCAGCTTTTGCCTATAGAAAACAACGATTTTGTATGGAAACGCATACGCATCCGTTAAGCTGAACGGCCGAATAAGTCTCTAAGCCGTTGGCCCCGGCTGTCATTTTAGGATCTTTGATAGTCGTTACCGGTCGTCAGAAGGCCGAAAGTCTGACAACCAGTCTTAGAAAGAGGTCGTATTACCCAGTAACTAGGTTGTGGAGGTCAGGTACAATACATCCGGTTGCATCCGGTTAAACTGAAAGCCAACCCCAACATAATTGGGAAAAGGTTAAGTAGATGTTTTTATATTGGGTTGATCATGGATGAGTATTAATTATCCCATTCAAGTAAACAAGCAATGGCAAAGATATTATTTCCATATAAAGGAAATCAGGCCAAGTCCATTCACACAAGTAATCTCACGCATTAAGTTCCCTTGGAGAACTAATTATTAGTATTGTACTAAGAGCGCATCATTGCTAGAAACTTGTTTTTTTTTTTTACTTTGACTTGTGGTACGGTACCCTTATTGTGCGAGTCGGAACCGCAATTTGTCGGTTTGTTTTCCTATACCGTGTACCTAGTACACAATTTCTGGGAAATTTGTTGCGCCACTTCTTCCCAGCTAAAGCACTAGGAAGTGGTGACGGGCGGGCGTTTTGGGGGACTGTCTTATGTAATTTTGATGTTGAAAAAGTGCTAACTCTCAGCCTAGTTTATACAAATGACTTTTGATTGATCATTACCGAAACCAGATTTTTGACAAAATTACAATTAGTTAATTTGACAGGCCCCAAAATAAATTACTCGCTGTCCCCCCTGCTTAGAAGAGGCCATAACCTGACAATACTTAATACAGGGAGGCAGGAATATCGACTTTACCATATGACGACCGTTGAAAATTTTCAACGCAGTAGGTTCCAGAATCATGTACTGAATCTAAGGGCCTGTGCACACCACGTTTTTTAAACGAGCCGTCGCACAGTGGGCCCATACTGAAAATTAGTGGACTTAGGCAACAAAGTTCCTATATCGATGCGATTTTTTTTTATATGACGTGTTATATTATTCCTGACAACTTTTATTCTTATAAAATTTCTTCTAAAGTTGATAGTTTGTCTTGAAAAAAATTAATTAGATTTTTTTGTATGGAGTGAATCACGTTTAATTTTTTTTCTTCAATTGTACTAATATGTTGAGTGTGTGGCGTGAGTGTATGATAGCTAGGGTCATTCTCTATCCATGAAAAAAAAAATCAGCGCCGGCCATCTGCGGCAGCGCGAGTAATCATTCGGTAAAAAAAAAAATATTTGGAAGAATTTTTTTGTCATTTAAAATAAATTCAAAGCATATTTTTTGTCTCATTTGGCTGTTTTCACCTTCTTTTTAGTTAAATAAATAGTTTTAATAGCGCATACTTAGCGCGTACTTATAACTAGTAATTCTGGTAGAGATTTAGTTATTATTGCATGTTATCGGTAGCACCTGCATTGTGATTGATGACTCATTTGTTTGTGCACTCGGCTAAGCGCATAACTAATGAGTCATCGAAAAATGCTCGTCTCTGATTGGCTGAATAATTTTCACTCACTGTTATGTCCACTACTTGAGTAATTAACACTAACTATAAATATAAAGACATTCATTAAGTCCATCTAGTTTCGCTCTTGTCGCTTGTTTGTGAACAAAGTAAAATACTTGTATTTTTATATTTACATTAGAACTATGGCTGGATTTTGTACCAGCCTAGATCTATTTGTGAAATTAAGAAGTGGCGGTGATCTGAAAAATCATATGTTTCTGTATGAAAGTATCATTTCTGTCTTGACTACCGAAGTTTCTGAAGAAGACAAGAACCGAATCAAGGAGTTCTGTCGACTTTTTTGTGTAAATGTAAATAAAAAGTGGATAGAGTCAAGTAGAAATCAAAGAACTTTTATGAATCGTGTAATTAATCGCAAGTGGTTGGAAAAAAACATCAACTGGCCTGTTTGTGACAGTGTTGATCTGAGAAGTGTGATGGGCTTTTCGGACGCAGCCTTATCTGAGCTTGTGGATATAGATTGCCATATTCCTATTCTTTTTTTTTTTTTTTTCAGGATGGGGAATCATCAAATGACTTCTCCCGCTCTGGGCGGAGCGGGAGGGCGTGTCAGACTTTTACTGACTAAAACCCACCCGTGTTCCATCAGTTGCCCATGTGCCAGGGTCACGGTATCTCTTTCGAACAATCACGCGACCCCGGCATATTCCTACTCTTGCAGTATGTACTGCGGAAGCGGGAACATCTACAGAAAAGGAGCACAGAAAACCGTTCGAAGAGTTAAGTAATAAGCAAAAGAAAAGACGCTCTACTTCCATAGTAGAAGAAAATTCCGAGGAAGAGTTGCAGCACTGGTACATAACAAAATTGAAAGACAACGGCAAAACGAATCTGGCAAAAGTGGTCGAATACCTTTCCAGTAATCCAGATGCACTATCCGAAGTAGAAGAGAGACTATTCAAAAAGCAGAGCTTAAGTACTGTCTCTGAAGAGAAGTGTTTAGCTCTTTATACATCAGTTGCGCTCTCGAAATGGAAGTACTTAGCTCTTCGACAATTTCTGAAAGAAGAAAACTGTGCTGCCTTTCCATCTTATCCAAAGCTTGTAAATGCCAAGATAAGATGTTACCCACCACAAGAGAGTATGGAGATTACCGAAAACGGAGCTCATATTAAATTACAAGCGCTATTGGACCACACTGTGGAGAGGATATTACTTGATATAAATACTGTTGATAGGTCTTAAAATGAAGAACTCAAGTTGACCTGGAAATGGGGACTTGATGGTTCTTCGTCGCAGAGTAACTATAAACAGAAAACGTCAAACACAGCTACAGAGTTCGATGATTCATCAGTAGTCATGATAAGCATCGTCCCTCTTCGGCTAGTGTCTACTAGGCCATCATCTGGGAATGAAAATCTAGTTTGGGAGAACCCCACACCTTGCACAACTCTGTACTGTCGACCAGTGAAGTTCACTTTCACTTCGGAGACAGCTGACTTTATAAAGTCTGAAGAGTCTGAGATGAAAAAACAAATTGATGAACGAATATCTACACAGTGTGGAAATATTATTGTATCACATGAATTGCATATGACCATGATTGATGGAAAAGTGGCCAATATTATTGCTGGAGTACCATCATATGCAACGTGTCCCATTTGCTTGGCAAAACCGAGTGAGATGAATAATTTAGACGCTTTGACTTCTAAACCACTTCGTGAAGAAATTTACAAACAAGGAATTTCTTCACTGCATATGAAGATTCGGTGTATGGAATGTCTTCTTCATATACCTTATAATCTGGATTTTCAACGATGGACTGCTCGCGGCGAACATAAGGCTTTGAAACAAGCTAAAAAAATACCACACAGCAAGAGTTTCGTGAGCAAACTGGAATGCTGATTGATATAGTCAAACAGGTATGTATTTAATTTTCGCTCTCTTTATGTTGTTTGTGAATTATATCTCTATGTATTGTATATTACAGTATTGTTTTCCCATTTTAGGGTTTTGGAACTACAAACGACGGGAATACAGCGAGGCGCTTTTTCCAAGATTACAAAAGATCTTCCAGAATAACGGGAATTGACGAAAATCTGATTTTCAGATTTTCCGTTATTCTACAAGCCATATCATCAGGCAAAAACATTGACTGTGAAAAAATTAGAAGATACTGTAGAGAAACAGCTGATGTGTACGTGCAACACTATTCGTGGTACTACATGCCAGTTAGTGTACATAAACTTCTAATGCACGGTGCAGACATCTGTAACCACTTTGGTGTTTTGCCAATCGGTAAGTAAAAAATAAATATAGTTTGATGTATTATTTGACTCGATTGGGTTTTGAAATTAAAATGTATGTACTTATTCGTTTTAGGTACCTTATCTGAAGAAGCTTCGGAAGCCCGTAATAAGGACTTCAGAAACGTCAGGGAGAGGCACACTCGGAAAACGGGGAGAATAGCAACAAACGAAGACATCCTCCATGGACTTCTAATAAGCTCTGATCCCCACATATCCTACATAAGGCCTAAAATAATGAAACAGGTTCATAATGAGTTGTTGCCTGAAGCAACTCAGTTGTTACAGACTACTGAGCCTCCCTGTGACAGTGAAATTATGGAGGAAGAAGAATGCCTCATAGCAGAGTCCGAAAATTTGCCGGACCCACTAGCACTTCTGGAACAAGAAATAATGTGATCCGGCTCTAAATTATTCCCACAAAAGCCCGATGATGGGTTAGGAATATGACAAACAGCCCTTTTTAGGGCTACAATTACTTCACAGTTTCATATTGATCATACGTACGATAACTTATACTATAATAATATACATACAGTTGATTATGTAGATAATTATCAACGACTTGCCCGTACAAATTTAAATTATTTCACCTATCATTAACAAAATTAGTATAACCTGAAACATTACGATATATTTATTCAACAATAGATAACGTGCAGTTAAAAAATTACACAGCCAATCAGAGACGAGCATTTTTCGATGACTCATTAGTTATGCGCGCAGAAACAAATGAGTCATCAATCACAATGCAGAGCACCTGCATTGTGATTGATGACTCATTTGTACCGATAACATGCAATAATAACTAATTCTCTACCAGAATTACTCTAAGTACGTATGCGCTATTAAAACTATTTATTTAACTAAAAAGAAGGTGAAAACAGCCAAATGAGACAAAAAATATGCTTAGAATTTATTTTAAATAACAAAAAAATTCTTCTTTATTATTTTTTTACCGACAGATTACTCGCGCTGCCGCAAATGGCCGGCGCTGGATTCATGGATAGAGAATGACCCTAGCTATCATACACTCACGCCACACACTCAACATATTAGTACAATTGAAGAAAAAAAATTAAACGTGATTCACTTCATACAAAAAAATCTAATTAATTTTTTTCAAGACAAACTATCAACTTTAGAAGAAATTTTATAAGAATAAAAGTTGTCAGGAATATTATAACACGTCATATAAAAAAAAATCGCATCGATATGGTAACTTTGTTGCCTAAGTCCACTAATTTTCAGTATGGGCCCACTGTGCGTCGACGCGCCTTTTGGAAACGTGCGTCGACGGCGCGCTTTTAGCCTACAGAGCAGTTTGTTGTCGTTTGTATCAATACACACGCGCGTTTGCATCGCCTCTGTATCGCTACTCACGCGCGTCTGTATTGATTCAAACGCGTGTTTGAATTTATACACGTGTGCAAAGGTCTACAGGCTGCGTCGGACTCGCGTGCGTATCGCATCTGCCCCCCTAGCCAAGTCACAAACGTTTACCGTTCTACAATCGATAACGCCTCAGTGTCAGCAATTGTAGAAAACGATAAGTTGGTAGCCATGTTGAAGCGCCTGAGTCGGCCGCTCGTTCTACAATGTCTTTAGAAAACAACACCTTATAACAAAGGATTTAGCGTTGAACATTGTAGAAACGATAAAAAATAATTCTATCATTTTGAACGATGTGAATTTGGCTACGAATTTTCTGTTCGTTTGTTCTAACCACGTGACTTAACGTTGAGCGACTAGCGTTAACGATTGCAGATTATCAACTTGGCTAGGGGTGCTGTATCGCTACAAACGGGGGTCAAAAGCGCGTTTAAAAAACTTGGTGTGCATATGCCCTAAGGAAATAAGTGGCACTTCGATCCCTGCCACTCCCTGTATATTCGTAGAGTCAGCGTCAATAATATCGAGAAATGACCTAAGCAACTATGAAAATTAAATATTAACTCAATGGCACACGGAATATTTCAGAATGAAGACCGTACACGACAACTGTCATTGTGACAAGAACTTTATCCAATTGAGATAAAGTTTAATTTTCTTAGTTGTTGAGATCATTTTGAACAGTCTGATATCAAGTACCTATATCTTCATAAGGTAATAGCAAATAGTTTGCGAAACAAATCAGCATGTTACTCCACGGCAATCAATTCACACCTCTCGAGTGTATAATAAATAATGATTAATTCTTACACAAACATTGTGTTTACATTTCCTAGTCACGAACTGAGATGCTATATTTATGCTGTGATTCTATTGTTGTAGGTAATGTAAATAAATGCATGTACGTGTAGCAGTATATTTAATTAATTGCATTTTAACATTCGCTGGTTAATTATAATCAAATGATGAATGATGAAAAATAAAAAAGTAGTTTATTCATTTGATCAAATACTTTTTTACAAAAAAAGAAAAAACAACCGACTTCGAAAAAAGTTTTTATTTTTTAAATTTTAAGTTATGGTATCTACCCCGCACTAATTCCAAACAAACAATGCATGTTTATGCGATAGCAGAAATCGCGGTTGATTTGCTGTCATTTTTTAAAGAGTTCCGTGGTCTGTCTCCAGAACTCATCATCAGATCTATACCTATGAAAGTTATATGGGACCATTTCGGAATAAACCCCTTTCGAACAAAAAAATAATAATTTTGCAAATCCGTTTATATATGAGTTATGGCCGAACATACATAAAAATAAAACATAAACATCCGAATTGAGAACCTCCTCCTTTTTGAACTCGGTCAAAAACTGAAATAATCTTTCAAATTATGCATGATAGATGTAATAGGGGACGAGCGTGTTGCCATCATCCGCACACCAATAAACACTTCAGGCTGCTGTTATGAAATTCTAGATAGAAAACCACAAAAACACTGCTCGAACTGGGAATCGAACCCAAAAACTCATGCTCAGCAATAGCGCTTGCGATGCGAAGCAAGCAGTATCATGATCTATCAGTCATCATCATTATCATTTTAGCTGAAAGACGTCCACTGCTGGACATAGGCCATCCCCAAGCTTTGTCACTTCGACTAGTTCCAAGCATTCGGTATGCAACGGATTCCTATAATGATGTATCAGCAGTCGAGTATTGTTCATCGATTTTTAAATATTACATGTATACAGAAGCAGCATTAACAAGTTTATGCCATAATACCTACATAACGAACTACCAATAGAAACCGGACCAATCAGGCGGGTAATCCGCACGCACTGCGCTCGCGCAGTAGCCATTACCATTTCGGTCAATTAACTACAATAATGAGTTTACGTACTTGTACGTTTTATGTTTGTTTATGCAATGAGTTATATACAATGTGAAAAGATCCCTCATACAGACGTTTAACTGATCACAATGACGTGAAGAAGTGACTGTCGCCGTCATCAAACGTCTTTTTACACTCTATGTCTTCACATATAGTGAAGAAGGAACGAAAAGGTTACGCAAAAGTGAGCATTCAGAATCGATTATGGTGATATAATTTCCATGGTGTTATGTTGAGATTTTACTGGCCTATTGACATTATTCGATTTGTTATGGTGGCAGCAGCGTTTATATGCATCGAGGGCAAGCCTATACACGGTCAATGCTTGCCTACGTAACCAGTATGGTGAATTTTGTACCATTCGATCAAATATTTTCTTGAATTTAAATTGGTGTTATTTAGTTTCCTTACGAGATCAGAATATCGAATCAGAAAATAAGAGATCTGCAGGAGAACCTAGTTAACCGACATAGACCAAAGAATGGCCGAACTTAAGTGACATTGGGCAGGGCACATTGCTCGTAGAACGGTCATTGGGCCGAATTGTTCTGAAGGGCAACCGCGTACCGGAGGACGTAGAGTTGGAAGGCCTCCAAGGTGGACAGATAAATTTGTGAAGGCCGCAAGAATCCGCGGAACGTGGGAAGTACAGAACCGGACAAAGTAGCGGAGCTTGGGAGAGGCCTATATTCAGCAGTGGACGTGTTTCAGCCGAAATGATGATGATGATTCACCGAATATATCCCTTCCTTCGGGTTATACTAGAGAAGAAAACATTGATCGAAGATTTCGTAGTAAGAAACATAAATGTGTAAGTGTGTGCAAACGTGGCCACTTGAGCGCCTTATTTTTGTTCCTGATCCTTTATCTAGTGCAGTGATGGGCAAAGTACGGCCCGCGGGCCAACTCCGGCCCACGAAAGTATTTAATCCGGCCCACCAAGGGTCCATCGACATGGATAGTATATGGCCCGCTATAATTACGAATCAAAAACAATTCCATATGTCTCTCACGCCTACCATGGCAGGGCCTTCGAATAGAAGTTAACACTTTCAGTGCCGAGCACCCGGCTCCCGGGTCGAACGATAACACCGGTCTACAAATTTTGACTTAAAAAAAGTATTCTTTATGTAAAGTAGCTTTTTTTATGTATTTTCACGCACTGAATACAAAAATTATTAACATATATTAAAATTAGTTTTACTTTTTTAGAAAAAAATAGAAACTGTTTTTACAAAAATTAACAAAGAAACATATTTTTTTTTTTCAATCATTATTTGTATTGCGCCGTGGTTTTTTCGCGGCCCTCTTGTATTTTGCTTCCGTATCGTCTCGAAAAACAGTCCAGCAATAATCCGCCAACATTGAAACGTTCCAATGTCCTTGATACCGTTTTTCCATGTTTGCGATGTCCTGATGGAAGCGCTCGCCATGTTCATCGCTAAAAGCTCCGCAATTATCCGGAAAGAAGTCCAAGTGAGAATGCAAAAAGTGGATTTTCAAGGACATGTCGCAACTAGGGTTGCCAGGCGTCCGGATAAAGCCGGACACAGTCAGGCTTTTTAGTTGCATGTCCGGCTAAATTAGATGGTGTCCGACCTGTCCGGCTTTTGTTAGGCTTTTTAAAATATGATCTTTTTTTTTTCACCCCACCTCGTATCGCTAGCGCAAGTGAGCGAACTAGCACTGTCCTCCTCGCGTTATTATTACTCAATTTTAAAGGAAAATCAGCTTTTAATTTTTTTTAGTTGGCAGGTGTCTGCCAACCAAATATATTAATTAGTTTATGTTGCAAAGATTTTAAAGTGTATTTAGTTCATCAGTCTTATGCACAGTGTTTTATTTAAGAAGCCCGATTTTCGGACATCCCATTTTTATTAAAAAAAAGCTGACAGAAATAATCATTTAAATGCAAGATTTCATATCCCCATTGAGCTACCTAGCTACCTAGCTAGCTAGTTTTTTGAAAATCGACCAATTTCTATCTCAATATTTAGAAAAAAAATTATTACATTTAAACTAAGCATGATACGAAATAATGATGTTGGGTACATTCATATCGTTGCGTATCTTATGCCAAGTATTTTAGTGCACAAATCAACCTCGTCACTATGTTAGATCCAGATATATAGAACTTTTCGGTTTTTAGTTTTTCTTAATTTTCTAGAAAATTCCACCAAATCGGGTAAAATTATTTAGACTGAAATGATATTGATAACTTCTCCAACACACCATATAAACACTTCCCAATTCCATGGAACTTGGAAACCACAACGATTTTAAGTTTGATCCGGATTTTACGTCATCAGGGTTGTCAAAATCTCAGATAATTATTTATATATTCATTATGACTACGGAGTTTTTACTTTTACGAAAACTTTGATCCACAAAATACGGATAAAAATTTGACAACAATAGTTAAATTGGAACAACTTCTAAGTTCCATGGATTTGGGATGTTGTAATTATGTGGTGTATTGGGGAAGTAAATAGAATTATTTCTGTATAAATAATTTTTCCCGAAACGGCGGCATTTTTGAGAAAAAAAAAGAAAAACTAAAAACCAAAAAACTCGTATAAATCTGGATCTAACAAAGTTGCGAGGTTCATTTATAGACTAAAATACTCGGCATAAGATAAGCCATGAATGTACCTAACATCATTATTTCGTATCATGCTTAGTTTAAGCGTAATTAATTTTTTTCTTAGTATCCGGATGGAAAAATTACGATTTTCAAAAAACTATAACTCAAAAACTAGACTTGGTAGCTCAGTCGGGATACGAAATCTTGCATTTAAATGATTATTTCTGTCAGCTTTTTTTTAATAAAAATGGGATGTCCGAAAATCGGGCTTCTTAAAACACTGTGTTATTTTTAGTTTTGTTTTAAGACTAAACAATTAAAGATGTCCGGCCTTTTTACCCAAATGTCCGGCTAAACTGGCAGGTCTGTCCGGCTTTTCGGTTTTATGACCTGGCAACCCTAGTCGCAACCCAGTTTTTGGAATGATGATAACATATTTTCGACGAGTTCCACATAGTTTTCACTCCTCTTATTTCCCAAGAAATTTTTGGCGACAAGGCGAAAATCATTCCAAGCCTGTTTTTCTTTACCTTCTAGAACCGAGTCAAAGTTATCATCTTTGACATTGAAGAAATTGATGGTGAAGTAGTAAGTGTGATTTCATCTTCGTCAATGTGAGGACGTTTCGGAATCGGGTGAAGATCGCTGTGTGTGGCAGAGGACGAGTAGCAGATGGTGGATTTGGATACACTATGGCATTCTTCTTTTTTTTTTAAAAACACCTTTTCCTTTTCCAAATATATGAGTTGTCAGACAGAAATAACAATCATTTGCATGATTAGTCGATTCTCGCCACTGCATTGGCACTGCAAACCGAAATGATGTTTTTTTGCCACTCAGCCAATTTTTCAAACCTGTAGCACACGGATTGCAACAGAAATGTGGAACCCAGCTTTTATCCTGGTGTTTTATCTTTTCATTAAAATAGTAAAAATAGGATTTTTTATTGTAGGCGATATAGAACACCTTTGCTTACTAAATATCACTTCGCCACAAATGTAACAAAAATTGTCAGGGTTATTGATACATTTTCGAGACATTTTCTCGCATCCGAGTCCTACATATAAATAGTTATATGTGTCTTGCGACCATGCCGAGCACACGCCTGCCGGGTGCAAATTATTACGTACTACTAGGGTTGCCAAAATAAGTTGAAGGTTTAAAACAAAGGCGTCGCGCGTCGGTTCGTTTTTATGGAGCTTAAAGTTTGAAAACACAGGCGTCAATAAAGTATTTAAAAACAAAAGAAGGAAATGTTTCAATTTTTTCCTTATCTGCACGTGTTTTATTGCGGTAAAAACCATCGCTGAAGGTATAAATAATAAGAACAAAGGCGTCGGTTCGTTTTTGTTTTAATAATTCACTGGTCTTAGATAATTACTTGAGGCGAATCGCTTGAGCGAGTCGTAACCCGCGAAAATCTAATTTTCTTATGTTGTGATAAATTTAATTTCGCGGATACAACTGCGGAGGCACCTTAGAGATTTATTCTGTAAGGTTCTCTTGGCGTAAGAGTTATGATTTTTTAATAACTAGGAAAACAAATAAAAATACATAAAGAAAGAACTGTGTAGTTTAATTTGTTCAATAAAAAAAAAATTGGCGTTCGACAACCCTACTCGGCAGGCCGGTTGTGGGCGTGGCTTACAGAACTCGGATTCGGGTGCTGCGGCATGGGGTTCCCGTTACGTAACCATCACGCCGATGGACTGATGGGTTGTTATAGATTGG
Source organism: Aporophyla lueneburgensis (assembly GCA_932294355.1). Classification (NCBI taxonomy): domain Eukaryota; kingdom Metazoa; phylum Arthropoda; class Insecta; order Lepidoptera; family Noctuidae; genus Aporophyla; species Aporophyla lueneburgensis. The sequence continues at coordinate 5,440,963 of OW028758.1, read as the reverse complement.
CGAGACACATTTTATGGCATGCCAATTTTTATGCAATTTACGTACTTAGCAGTGAAAGTGGTTAATTATTATTTAAGGTAAATGCTAATTTGTAACATTTGTGTGTGCACTGCAATGTGATAATTGTGCATATTATGATTAAAAGCTTTAACACAAAATGCATTTTTTCTATAATTCTGGCCCTCCTCTAGATTTTTTTTAAATTTTGTGGCCCCCCATTCAAAAAGTTTACCCACTACTGACTAGTGCTATTATTGATCGAAGGTCTTGACTTTGCAGCCCTATACAAAATCAAGACGTTTTCTAACTCCCTAGTTATCAAACAAGTTTGGACGTAATGTCTCCGTTATATCGTTATTACATTTGACTGCAACTAATAACACAGGCAGACCTATTACGTATCATGCAGAAGCCAATGGGTAGAAAATTTGCGTATTAATTGGTCTTTAATCGCACATCCGTATTATGTACGAATGATAGCCACATCTTAGCAAACTAGCGACAATGTTACCTCTAGGGAATAATCAGTTAACGGGTTTTCCCCAAAAATTTCCTTTTTTGCGGACTTCCAGGAACTGTGTAATTGGGGTTTTACTGATTCTCAGACCTGGCGATAAAAAAGGTAAGCAACCTTTTACCTTATCCGCGCACGAATCAAGAATTAAATCCGGGTTTTCACTTCACATTGGGTTTTTACTTCATGTCCTTAAATTATACACAGCATCTTGCAGGTCCTAAGTGCACTTAATAGCAGAGTTGGCTTCATTTTAAAAGAAGGTCGAGAATCTTTCTGGATGAAATTAAACCTACCCACCAATCATTATTTTCTTCTCTTCAAATAACATAACTTCACGCCTGTTCTCTTCAAGGGTTAGGCAGAAGTAATTATTGTACCCCACATATCGCCAATTATGTTTCAGTACCATGTAATGAGTACGACCCTGCCGCCATCAACCGGACACAAATCATGCTACTGAGAAATTCTTGATAGAAAAATCACAATGGAGAGTGGAGAACGAGATATTGGAGAGACAGAGAGAGAGAAAGGACGAGGATGGAGAACCCAGGACCTCAGAAGATTAGCCGTAGCCAACGAGGCCGTCTGATTTTGAAACTCAATAGTTTTTTTTTTTATTTGAGTTTACTCTTGACCTCGATCACGCCTGAAGGAAAGCGACAGGTCTATGAAGGAACACGCATGCTCTAAAGATGCCTGTTCACTCTTGCTTTGAAGGCAGACGGGTTAAATGTGAAAGGCCATACACGTGCAGATTAAAAATCACCTGTAGTAACAGCACTTGTACTGTTAAGTATTCGGTGTAGCAGCTCGTATTTTTACCAAGGAGTAAACACTTGGTATCAAAAGTAAATAGTATCGACAGTTGATAAGGCACTGATAGGCACTTGAAAACAGATTCACACGTTCCTGCGGATTTTGTGCTAAATCTTTGCTTCAGGTTGATAGCAACCCGCCAGGGTCGCGTGATTTTTTCGAAAGAGTTACCGTGGCCCTGGCATATAGGCAACTGAAGGAACACGGGTGGGTTTTAGTCAGTAAAAGTCTGACATGCCCTCCCGCTTCGCACAGAGCGGGAGACGTCAGTTGATAATTTCCCACCCACAAAAAAAAAGGTTGATAGCAAATATGAGCAATAGGTGTAAAGGTGAAGTGTCTTGGTAGCACCGTGAAATGTAATTTTCTTAGGTTTTTTTTTTGCATTTCGCAGGACCGTATCAGGCTGTATGTCGGAAATATGATTCGCTCCTGTAACACGTATGTATGTATTTACAGAATTATGATCATTAAAATCATCTATACATGCCTCTAAGTTCATATGATGCCATAGAATTACTAAGTATTTCATGAAAAAGTCATCATAGGACCAGAATTATGTACTGCATTCATGGTAACAAGTTTTGAGTCTATGTTCCTGAGATCCTGTATAGGCAAATATAAGTGCCCCCATAAATAGTTTACTAGCCATTTTTATTTTTGATTGGGAAGTCTTCAAATGACGTCTGGGTGGCGCGGAAGGGCATGTCACACTATTACTGACAAAAACCTACCCGTGTTCCTTCAGTTGCCCATATGCCAGGACCACGGTATCTCTTTTGAACAAACCTCGCGACCCTGGCAGACTACCCATTAGACATGATTAATTGCACTGAATATTAACATTATTATTATTTATTTTTTTATTTGCGTCGTTTAACGTTACGGTAGTTAATATTGACCTAAGAAAACCTGTTATTGTCGTGATACTGGTTTTATATTGTAAACTGGTCAGGAATTACACTAATATAGCATTTTAGTACTATTTATTACTTGTTACTAAGAGATCCTACTAGTATAACTCAAAATCAAAAGTCATTTAAATTTGGCTGAAAATTAGCACTTTTCGAACGTCAATATTACCTACGACAGTCTTCTAAATCGCCCTTCTACACCACTTCCTAGAGCTTTAGCTGGGAATAAGAAGTGGATCAATAAACTCCTCAGAGAAAAGAGAACTTTCTGTTTAGTAACAAAAACAGAAGAGGCTTAATCGCCTCTTCTGTTTCTGTCTGCTCTAGGAAGTTAAGGAGGATAGGAAGAGTCAGTCACCTTTATACAAAATGACGTACTCGTCTGTCAAAGAACCGAAAAATTACAAATATACTGCGCGCTATTACCACATAAGTTCACATAACACATTAGTATTTTTTTTTTCAATTTCATGGTTTCAACTCGGAAGGGAGTTGAGTTGAAAGCTTTTAAGAAGTCAGCACATCAGGCAGATTTAGATGATAAAGATATTATAAAACACAGATAAAATATTAAAAAGATAATATACAGAAAAATAACAAAACAATATAACACGATAATTACCGTCACCGAACGTTTACCGTAAAAGATAAAACGGAACATTATCAGAGTATCTCAAAAGTGATGATAATATTTATGTTTTGCACATCATTTGTATTTCGACGTCATTGAGGTCGCGTCCGATGTTCTAATGTTATTGGTGTCGATCCGGTCGAACACGTTTCGATTTTGTTATGTTACTTAAGTCATCAACGATTTTATTGACAACATTACCATGTTTGGTCCGCAATGGTGAGCAAAGATACTCATACTAATCGTCAATTTTAAACCCCATAAAATTCAGAACTTCCTTTGATAAGCAAGGACCAATTACAAACAGAGCATTAACGACCTTATCCTAAAAGAGATAGAAAACAAAATTCAACTCACCAATTTTAGCGCTGCTGAACACGATCAACGCATGAGTATCGTCCACCCACTTAATTTCAAAACCCGTGTCTTTATATTCACTGAACAACGAGAACAAATCGTTCGTTTTGAACTCACTGGGAAAGTCATACACTTCTACCACATGACCGAACGTTTCGTCGTAAGGGCCGTTGAAGAGCTGCTGACCCCTAGTCTGATATTGGTCGTAGCAGTTCTTAGGCTTGCTTATATGAACCTTGCCGACGGTTGTAGTGAGCTCTTCAAGAAGAGAGGGATCAAGACATTCTCCACTGTCGTCGAAAACTGCATCCCAATCATTCTCCTCCCGTTTCAAAGATAGTTTCGCTTCTAACTTAGGTTTATTATTCTTCTGCTCAGGTTCCTGCTCCTCCAACAACGGTTCAGGCTCACTCTTCTCCGTCTCACTCTCAACATTATCTGATATAACTAACACGTCAGAATGGAAGCTCTGTTTTATAATTCTTTTGCTACTTCTATTTATTTCTTGGGATGCTCGTTTCAACTCATTCTTTTCAACATCTTCGTCTTTAGCATACAGGTAATCGTTATCGATAATATTATTGCTTTGATTCGATTCGTTCACCGCCATATTTTCGTCGGAATCATTGGATCTCCAGTCGCTATTATCTGTCGCGTTTTCACGACTGTTCTCCGTGTATTCACTATAGTAGTTCGGGCTGTAGAACCCTAACTGTCCGTTAGCGAAATAATCTCCTATATAAAAATTCTCGCCTACTACTTCTTCGTCGTTAATATAACTATTATCACTAAAAGATATTGCACTATCACTATTTGGCACTTGGAAGCCTGAAGGCACGGATTCCTTTGTATCGCTCGATGTGGGCTCGTCTATGCTTGGGGCCGTGTGAGATCTTTGATTCCTGAGATGCGGTGGTGTGTAAACATTGCAGTAGGTCTTGTCTATGGATTTCCTGGGGGTGGAGTGTTGGGATTTGTCTTTGGGCGCGGGTGACTTGGGACACTTGGCTCCTTCCGCACTGTGACTAGTTCTGCGGTGGTTGTTGGTTTCCTTGCCGTCCTCAGGTTGAGTACTGTCCGCGGTCCGCAGCGCGCGCGGTACGTACACAGCGCGATCTGGGCGCCGAGGTTTCGTTGAACCAGATCTGGGGACAATACATTGAATGATAACACTTGATAAGACAACAACATTGCGGGAAACCCACACATTGAATATTACGGTGGAAACCCGTGCTAGTACATTACAATAACATAATGATTAGGCAACATCCTAATTCCGCAATTGCATCATCTACATCGATCCGCATCAAGAACAAACGTCTCATAGTCCAAAATCGCGACCCAAACATCATCATCATCATCAGATATCACAGCGCCACTTGTCACGTTCATTGTACGGTTGCTATTACCGCAGTCACGTAACTCCAAGTGGGGCAAGGCCAGCGAACGCCAGTCGAACACCGTGCCCCTCTCTCCGTGGCACACTTTCGATCGTTTTCGGCCACTCGCCGCCGGTTTGTGTAATTGAATGTTGATGTTGTTGACATCACTAGCTCTTTGTCTGGACCTAGTTTGGTAATCGTATTTTGTAACATCGTTAGCGGTACCATTTTGCTTGTGATGTGATTAGTTTTTATTTGAGTTTTAGGTATGTGGCGTATTTTAGGTGTGTTCAAAATTGTATTAGATCTAGATGTTCAAACGATTGTATACTTTCGGATGGAGACTGTGCCAGTTTGTAATATTTTTACTTCCTACTACATACATACATAAACTCACACCTTTTTCTCATGGGGGTAGGCAAAAACTACAGAACGCCACCTGCGACGACGCTTACATACTCCTTCTGCCTCGTTTACGTTCATACATCTGGTCATACACGCATTTCATACATTGGTCATAATTCCAACTAAGTGAAGTCATTTCCTTAATTTCGGTAAATAAACATGGTCATTCTAAATTGCCTTGACGACGTCTGGGTGTAAAGTTTTTCATTTGGCAATCAAACTGAGTTATTATCAGATGTTAACAGCCTATTCATCATAATGTCAGCAAGTGTGCAAAATGAGAACAAATTATCCAAGGACGAATTGCTATAACACTACCGACAGATGATTCAGGTGGTTAAGTATAGACTTCGCTTGTGCACACAAACGACTTCGCTTCTGTGAAGGCTATTTATTTATCTCAAAAACATTCGCAATAAGCAATTTCCTTATCGGTTGCATTATTATGCCATCAACAAGCTGACCTCAAATACTGTGGAAAAAAACAAAGGTATTAACTGCACTCTGAATAGCGAGAAGAGGTGGAAAAAAACGAACAAACAGCGGTCTATATTAGTTCTAGACCAAGGTATCTTAAGTCTGGAAGGGCAGGGGAGTCAGGGACGGATCCTTTGCACAGCATTGTGAAGATCTAGACGGACAATAATACTGTTCATGTGGTTAAAGGCCCAAATTCAGCACTTTACTTATTGTTTTCACTTATTAGCCGGGTTGTTATAGCTGCGTGACAACTGGTCTTGAAAATTATTTTCATTAGGTTGGACCATTTTCATCATTGCCACCCTGAACTCATTAAAACATATGTTTTAATGAGTTCAGGGTAGGCAAATGATGATGCTTGCATATGCAAGCATCATCATTTGCCTACTCTGTTCCCAACTATGTTGAAATCGGCTTCCAGACATCTGTAATCTTATCTGTCTATATTTTTATCTAATTTCCACATTCCAGGTATTGCGTGAACGAGACCTATTGGAAAAACTGGTTAACAAACATTTTCGGGCTTCTGACAACCCACGGCTTAGCGTGCTTTTAGAGGCACGGAGGGTTCTCATTATGTAAAGGTCATCCTTCCACGCACCAACTGTGACAAGCGCTTAACCTGATCGATCGATCCGTGCAGCACGCGTAGCATGACCACCATAGAAAGAACTTTGTCTATTCTTGGTGATAGAATTGTCATGCTACGCCAGCATAAAACGGTACAAATCTTTCTACAATCTTTAATCTGTCTTTAACATTTCTACAATCTGTTATTTTGTCTATTCTTCCGTCGACAAAACCCATTTCTACGGTGGTCACGCTACGCATGCAGATGTTCTTAAAAATATACAAGCTCTAGCAAGAATTCTCTTAACATGTCTACATTCTCTAACATAAAGTTAGTAACTGAGCTAGCAACAGTATCCCGTTTGAAAGGGCTTATCTGTGCCACTTAGGTGTTGCGCAAGTCTATCGTTCTAGCTTTGGTTCACAAGTTGGCTAACAGTGCTTTCGTAATGGCTAACTTTGAGAACAGCCTGGAAGCTAAAGGTGTTGCGTTAATATTTACGACACGGCTTCAAGTTATCTTATGAGGATACGGAAGACTTGTATTGTGTAACTTAGGAGAATTGCAATAGGTAGGGCTGTTGAGAGTGCTTAGGAAGGAGAATTCCAATCCTTTTTGTAAAAGTCGGAAACGAAACGTTGGAGATGGTTTACCGGTATGTCTATCTTGGTCATATTTTTTTCTTTTTGAGCATCAACAGAGACATTCTGATACCGGCCAAAATTCCACAATATCTGAAGTCCTGCCTCTATAACCAGTGTGCTTTGCCCACCATGACATAAGTGCTGAGACGTAGTCGGTCACGCAGGAGGCTGTGTACAGGCTGAGAGTTGTACAGGGAGCCATGGAGTGTTCCATGCTTGGCATCAAGCTAAAATACCGACTTCTAAACAAAGGTCTTCGATATCGGAAAGGGTAATAAGGAGCTTAATTGGAATTCGGTAAGACACTTGATGATGACAGGTGGAGCGAGGCTGTGATAGAGTAGCGGCAAGAACTGGAAGACGAGATGTTGGTCGTCCGGCGGCAAGACGGGGAAGATGGACGGAAGAATTTGTTGCCATCGCAGGCCAAAGCATGAGACCTCATAACCAGAAGTGGGTGAAGTCAGGCTGTAGATGAGAATGATGGTGAGGAGGAAGGCGAATTTAATCTTTAGGCTGACCTTCCGCCATAGCTTTGCAAACAAGAAGGATATGATTGCTCGGTTTGACTTGATGAGGAAGGCAGAGATGCAGAAAACATTGATAGATATGGTCGTATCGATGTAGGTTGTATTGTTGGTTTTAAACAAGCTTTCACCAGAATTCAGCCACCTCGGTCATCGTCATTATCTGCCTAGACTTTTCCCGATTATGTTGGAATCGGCTTCAGTCACTTCGATATGATGGAAAAACAGAATAAGATACAGGAGACCGGTCAAGTTCATGCCAAGAATTCAATAGCAAAATAAATTCTACTTGTGTAGAGATTAATAAAAAAAACAATAACAATTCAAACAATAATACCGTTATTATTAATAACACAGTCATTAACAACATCGATTACTCAATTAATAATGTATCAATAGCTAATGGACCACTCGTTTCTTCATCGCATCTACAACCATTTGATGTCTCTCATTTCAATACAATGACTAGCGAAGGGGCAAATGTCATCGATAAATGCTAGAGGTGCGCCACAAAAAGCGGTCAAGTACATCACTATTGTGTAAGTTACTTATTAACATTTGGTTTGATTTATTACTTATACGTTTTATTAGATTTACATGCTGATAGAAAAAGGTTGTGTTAAATAATTTGAGCTCAAAAGTGTTGATGTTATGAAATGATTGGGTAATATAACTACGATTGATGTGCTCACTGCCTCGTTGGCCTAGTGATCGCAAGCGCTACTGCTGATTATGAGGCTCTGGGTTCGACTCCTGGGCCGGGCAAAGTATTATACTGTTTTTTCATCTGAAATTTCTCATCAGCAAAGTATATATTATTTGTGATGGCAATAGGCTTGCTCCTTCCTAGATGAGACTTAAATATAACTAGCGAAATGTGGTAGGACTATCGGTACGCCCATGCCTTACCTTTTCCTTGGGAAATATAGGCGTGATGTTATTGAGTAATTAATACATCTGTGAGGGTTTACCGCATTAGGGATAAAAATATATGTCAAGACTAAAAATCAACTAAAGAATATAGTCATACCAACTAGGGATAATTATATATTGCATTACACAATATTGAGTAAGAAACCGATATGAATCTTTCCCACACACCATAATGTACTAGTTACTGAACTATTTTAATACTTTGTGCGTATTATTTAATTCTCAATGGTGTTTCCAATCGTACAGTGAATCGTGCATGACAAAGCATGAGTCTTATCTTCTTCGATAAAGAAATTACTATGATTATACTCAGATTTAGCATTTATTTCAGTTTAACCATTTACTGGCACTTTTGAATCGTCAATCGACATTCAGATGAACCTAGTTGCCTACGCCAAAGCTTAATAGGTTCCTACTGAGTAGAACGAGCAGGAAACTGTATGGAAACTATTTAAATTATAAGTTACGTCTTTATTGTTGTCCTACAGAATGTCCTAGAGAACTGACAATTCAATGTGTTTAAGTATGACCTCTTTTTGCCTACTCTTATTATTTGGCATTGATAAAATCCTTAGTACGTTTAATTCTAGTAAATTTAACCCAACAGAACCTCTTCACAAGCAATGAGTATGCACGACTTGCGTCATTATTCGCCAAAATATATAAATAATGATTGGCATATATAAAGTAAATATGTTTTAAATTATAAACGGTTCATATTATAGCGCAGCTGTGCACATATTTTCCTCAATCGTTGCCAACATATCACTCAAGGATTTTGCATTGTTTCCTTCACTTTCAATTGTATTGTCAGTGTCAAAGTTGTTGATAGCAGAGACCTTTGATCGATTATGATTGTGAACGTTTGATTGTGATTTAAAGGTCGAAGATTTTTTAAGGGAATATAGTAGTTAACATTATGTATGACAATGCTAAATATATGGATGTCACTGATGACCTCATTAAATTAGGGCGGGTGCTACTACCACAATATTAGGGCTGGTTGGTCAAATTAAGGTAAAATTAATACAAACCCTTTAGCGTAATTAACTACACAACAAAAACTGCATGAAAAAAATCCAAATCACCTTCCACAGATTCACTTTTAGCACATCCAAAGGTCGACATACGACCTCACGAGTCCACTAATTAACACAAACAGCACTATGCAGTCCACTTTATAAAAAAACACTGATTAGATAAAGGGCTTAGCGCACGTCCGTCCGTGACGGGTAACAAACAACAAATGATGTAGGAAGTATTGTTGATACCGACCTGATCTTTTCCTGAGGCTGCGCGCGCTTCGTCGCTTGCGCCGGCTTGAAACCTCCCACCGCCGCTGCGAAAGAGTGTTACATAAAGTTACCATGATTTCGTGACATCAAAGGATTGATAAAATATTACAAATATTATTTATTTCTTGTATTTGCATTGTGTGCGTTTTATTATTCTGATTGTGTGTGTAATATGTATTAGTTTATTGTTTTCATATAATTTATGTATTGTGTTGTTATGGGTCTTAGTTGCCTGAAATAAAAGATTGTTTTGTATTGTATACAGTAACTATCTGTACGTATGTTCGCAATATATGGAACTTTATCAAAATGACTAATATAAAGTGTTCTACTTATTTTCATTCATTTTCGTCTAATAATACTATCGTTGCGTGTTTAAATGAGAGTGATTTGTTAGGTAAACACTGTAAACAGTTCATTCAACATTGCGAAATACTATCGCAATAGTATTGCGCCTCCATTCACTATCTAATTACATTTTTTCCGACGTGTTAGGTTCTTTATTATTTAATTGCATAACAGCAATTAGTACATTTCATGTACACGTACGAGCGTATTTTTGGCGCACTCGATTTTCAATGCTATTTCTAAGCTATGAGAGTTGTAATTCCATAAAAGTGATTTCTTGATGTTCTGAGATGCTCTTTGTTGGATTCTCAATGCTCGGATCAATACCGAAAGTAGAAAATCCATTACGCGAAAAGTCTGCATACTTAGGCTTAGCTAAACGTCTGACAATTATTTTGCTTACACTGATTTTGACACAAAAACTTCATGTAACACTTTAGTAATAGTGTGATCATTCGATCATGCGAATTAAAATGTAAAGCAGTACTAATATTCCTGCCAGGGTCGCGAGATTTGTTCGAAAGAGATACCGTGACCCTGGCACATGGGCAACAAAACGAACACGGTTGGGTTTTAGTCAGTAAAAGTCTGACACGCCCCTCCGCTCCACCCAAGAGCGGGAGACGTCATTTGATGATTGCCGATGACCCACAAAAAAAGCAGGACTAATAAATGGACTTGTTTCAAATTTACTAAGCTAATCTGTAAACTAGCAATTAATTATTTCTATGGTTATTCCTATCTAACTACATTTATCCAAGATATCCCACGAGAGTTTGGTTACGAATTAAGCTAGATTTTCGGCGTCTGGTTTCTCGTTTACCGTATGTTGCCTGACCTCTTTGAACTTTTGTAGAAGCAGACATCAGACAAAGCTTTTTCAAGAAGTTACAGCCACACTCTCTCCAGTTCTGGACTACTACAAAACCTCTAGTTCTCAACACTTCATTCATTATTTATATGATGGGATCATGGATAAATTTTCCAGAATATTTCACCAGACTACCGGAAACCGGGAGTAAAATGACCATTTTTTACAACCTTCCAAACGAATTTGGAACTATATCATTAGACATTTTAATACACGAACTACCTTCACAAATTCCGCCGTGGCTCTCACAAACCGTACGCATGGACCTCCTACTATTACATCAATGCAGTGAACGTGGTTCCCATGCTAGCAACAAGCTTTACAATCACGTTTTTGTGCTTAGCTAGTGCATTAGGTTTACGACACCGCTCAGCTATTTCAGGGAAGATTATCTCGTTATGTGAATCCGGCGTAAATCATGCTAAGAAGATAAGGGAATACTTCCGTGGGTTTTGTCATTGCTCGACGCAATTCGATGTTTGTACTTAACATCTTCTTCTGAATGTATTTCCTCCTTTAACTAGCAGTGGTTACAACTAGTCCCATTTGTCCGTAAGATTAGGTCAATAAAAAAAAATCTATTGAACCTACAGACGACGACAACTGTCTACCGACATCTGCTCAAGAATAGCCAAAATACGTGCTGTGTTTCTATCTGTAATAAAGCTTACCCTTCTTAGTTTCCGTGTCTGGTCATAAACACCTCAATCCTTCACCGAGACGAGCTTCTGATCGCTACTTTTCGGTTGTAATCACAAGCGCTTAGTCAAATAGGTTTAGTAGAAAATTGGGTCAAATAACTTCGAACTAATTTGTCATATTCACTTTCCGCGACTTTTCGGGTGCAATCAGAAGGCTTAGTTCAGGCGCTTGTTAATAAATTGGGTCACATAAATTCGATCTAATTTTTCATCTACCGCGTTTGCCACCTTTCGGTTGCAATCAAAAGCTCTTAGTCAAGTGCGTTTAGTCGATAATTGGGTCACATAAATTCGATCTAATTTGTCATCTGCCCCTTTTGCCACCTTTCGGTTGCAATCAAAAGCTCTTAGTCAAGTGCGCTTAGTCGAAAATTGGGTCACATAAATTCGATCTATTTTGACATCTACGCAGGACCTTCACAACACATAACCCTATTGATCTCCTAAAGCCCAGCTAACCTGAATAAATGGCCCCTCGTTAAAATAACACCAACTTCAATTAGGCTGCCCACACATGAAATCCTTATACAACACTGAAAGTGACATTTACTTCATACGTATTGAGCCACTGCTGTTGCAATGTCTACCACACAATTGCAGCATACGTCGTGTGCAATCAGTTTAATACTCTATCTCCTTTACAATCAATAGTAACAAGATTTCATTCCAACTTTGGTTTTAAAATAAAATGGACTTGTAAATTACATTTTAAATTGAAGACTTAATCTGGTAAGTATACAGGGGGGTGTACTACGTGTGCTCGACAAATGGATGTGCGAATAATAGTTGTGCGACAAAACTGTACTGCGACTCACGCTCACACGAATTCACGCTCGGAATGCACGTTCGAATGCACGCTTGTGCGACACACTGGAGCTCACGTAGTACACTCGGTTAGGTTAGGTTCAAACTGTGACCTCCTACGACTAGATTGTCGCACAAGTGTTATTCGCACATCCATTTGTCGAGCTCACGTAGTACACTCATGCCAGAGGGATAGCTGCATAACACTGTAGCAGTACGAACGGGTTTCATTTTGAGAGTTCAACAACATTAATTGGGTTTTTTACTTTGTTGAGCAGACAAATTCTTCGACCACATAAAGCAATGAATTAACAGTATCCTTTAAAAAGGTTCAGATTCTGATTGATAGTGTGTTACGGAATAGTGCAATTATGTTGAAATATGTAGACCTATTCTTAAATGTGGCAGCCCCCAAATTGAGGAGACCTATTGTCCAGCAGTGGACGTCTTTCAGCTGAAATGATGATGATGATTCTTAAATTTATAGACATCCTATGTATTGCGTGTTGTCTACTAGGACCGATGCTTGCCGGGGTCGCGTGATTGTTCGAAAGAGATACTGTGACCCTGGCACATGGGCAACTGATGGAACACGGGTGGGTTTTAGTCAGTAAAAGTCTGACACGCCCTCCCGCTCCGCCCAGAGCGGGAGAATCGGTCATTTGATGATTTCCCATCCAGAAAAAAATAAAAAATGTATTGCGTTTTTGGCTCATTATTACGATAATTAAGTATTTTGTTCCATGGCTAACCTGGTGCCATCGAGAGAATGAAAATGTTCTCCAGGAAAAAGCGCTAAGGCACCCGCGAATTTCAAATTTTCTTACTTTTTTTCAATTTGTAGTTCAGTGTTGTGAGACATTAACAGAAATGGCTTTACAGAATTAAAAATTATCAATACAACCTTCTAAGTTCATATAATCCCATTCAAAGAATTTATTTAAACAGTCTAAGTACAACATATAGCCTGACACTGACACCTGCGAAAGGTAAAAAAAAAATTGAATTTCGCGGGCTACCTGGTTGCTCCTTAAAAGTAAAATTACCATTCCTGCCCTAATATCTTCTGGTTGTTAAACAGAATACAGTAAAGTTTTGTATTACGGCTTATGCGACCATCATTAACCTTTTCCCAAGTATGTTGGAGCTGGCTTCCAGTCTAACTAGATGCAGCTGTATATAAGTATTTAATTTACATGAAGCCACTGTTTATCTGTCATTAGCCTATGTTACGATGCGTTATTACGACAGCATCTAGTTTAGTTTGGCTTTTACACCCACCTACTGTGGTAGGCGTACTGTGGTGGCTCTACAAAATTAGCGATAGGAAGTGTCTTAACGACTAGAAAAAATATGTTTACAACCTTTGAAGCTCTACTAATTCTGCAACGTAATAAAACTATGTAACGAATAACACGAAAGGCTTCCTACATCTAGACTTGACAACTGGCTCAAACTATAAAATAAATGAAGAACAGAAGCTCCGTGGAGCGGGTAACTCTGTGACTGCACATTTTTGTCATGAAATTTTTTTTTCAAAAGCTAAAAATACAATATTGGACTATAATGATGTTGTAGTATAGATGGAGTATTAAGGGAGGTGGACTAGATACACTGAGAATAGTTTTGTGTTATGTATTCCCACTTATAATATTGTAATTTCAAGTCAGTCTTCTACTTAGGGTGTTGATAACAATCTAAATATCATATATCATCATTTAAGCCGTAAGACGTCCACTGTTGAACATAGGCCTCCCCCAAAACGGGGGGTTTGGCATAATCGCCACACTTGGCAGGCGGCTTGGCGATTGCAGTAAGTTGGTAAAATGCATAGAGGACGCTGCTACCCATTCTGTAGTCAGTCCCTTAGTTCTACGACACCCACGGGAAGAAATGGGTGATGTTATTCTTTACGTCCGGCACCATACGAAATAAATCTATACGTTACGAGCTTGGCAGTTTCAGCGGTGTCCATCAACTCCTGTAGCGTGCAGACAGAGAACAGACGCTGAGAACGATATTAAGTGCCCTATTGTTTAAGGGACAGCACTACATTTACGCTCGAGGGCGGAGTCATTATGTGAATCTCCTGAGCAGGATTTCTTTGCTTCAAATCAAATCAAATCAAAATATTAAGTGCCCTATTGTTTAAGGGACAGCACTACATTTACGCTCGAGGGCGGAGTCATTATGTGAATCTCCTGAGCAGGATTTCTTTGCTTCAAATCAAATCAAATCAAAATATTAAGTGCCCTATTGTTTAAGGGACAGCACTACATTTACGCTCGAGGGCGGAGTCATTATGTGAATCTCCTGAGCAGGATTTCTTTGCTTCAAATCAAATCAAATCAAAATATTTTATTTCACATAAACCTACATGGGCACTTATGAAATGTCAGAAGCTAGGTGCACGGTTCCAAATTGTTGATTCCTATGGAGAAGAGCCGGCAAGAAACTCCACGGTTACTCTTTACAACCGACGAAAAAAAATGGAGAAGGTTATCAATTCGACGCGTATATTTTTTTTTTGTTTTTTTTTTATGTATAACCACGCATAACTTTCTACATAGTAGTCCGATTGTGATAATTCATTTTTTATTGGAAAGGGTATACTCCCAAGGTGGTCCCATATAAATTTGGAAAACATCGAACGCAAGGGTTGGAAAACAGAGGATGATTGATTGTTCACTCACTGATTGTAATGTATAACCACACATAACTTTATACAGAGTAGTCCGATTTTGATAGTTCTTTTTTTATTGGATAGGGTATACCTTGCCAAGTATTATGAGTCCATTAAAGCCACAAAAAAATATAAAATAAAAACTTTTAACAAAAAATTAACCTTAAAATTATGAGAAATAAAAAACCTTAAAATTATGAATCGGCGCTTTGAGTGATCTTTGTTCATTGATTTTTCAGCGCCGACTCAAAATTTTAAGGTTTATTATTTTTTGCTTTTCATATTTTTCGGCGGTTTAATTTTTTATTAAAAACTTTTTCACGTTTACTCTTCGGCCTACCTGACTCAAGTGTATTTAAAGACTTCCAGTTAAGGAAATTTCGTGTACAACTGGCACTTGGCCGGCTTTTTTAACATCCTATAAACCTTACCTGCTACTCATAATTCCTTACGACTTAACGTAGAAAGTACACAAGAATTTGCAAGTTTTTGCTCCAAACAGGAAGACTAATAGTTTATGGACAAGTTGCGCCCTGCCCTAAACGATATGGATATTGCGAATGCTGCGCCTGCAAACACGAATTTGTTTCAAACATGCGAACTCGTTTCCTGCGGCCTGATTGCGGAACACATTTAATTTCTGATAGCAATTCCGAATTTAAACAAACTCCAGTCGATTTCGGTTCCCATAATCGGAATTGTGTAAATAAAATGAAACAAATTCTGCCAAATTGACTAGAGAGGGTACCAAAATCTTACCCAATCGTTTTCACATATGCGTTTTGTTTCATCAAATATGAACTATTTGCTTGCGAATAATTTTACAATAATATAACATTGTTTTAATGACAACTGATGGTCTACTACTGCTTATAAATGAAAAAGTACAATGATTTCTTAAAAAATTAAAAACCAATTTATAAAACACTTTCTACCAAAAACTACCATATTTGAAAAACGCAACGAAACGTTATTGTCTTCACGTTTTAGTTATCTGTGGCCAGTGGAAAAATAGTAGAAAAGCAGGGTTGTCAACTTATTGAGATTTCCTCTAATGCCGGGTTGGTCGGTATGGACACCGCAACTGGCGGACTATTTGTTTGTAGCTGGTGATTTTGTTTTGGTTAGTCTAATTTAAATTGTTGAAAATAATAAAATTCACTGGTAAAGCTTTGACTCGAGAAAATATTATATTAACACGATACTGGCAAGCTGTTTTATTATTTTCAAGAAGCCTGTGGCACTTATGATTATTTTTAAATGCCGAAACCACTTTGGATACAAACGTTGATTTGGAAAGATAGTTCGGCATGACAAATATAGTGAACAGCGCCAGTGTGAATATCGCAAAACGTGATTTTGAAAAAAATGTTCCATGTGAACCTACTTTAGGGATAGTAAAATTAACCATAATTCCATTATTGTGTAGCTAACAATCAAAGAAATATCTTCACTTACTTTTCCAGTAATTATAGTGTTATATTATATATAGTACATTATGTTATAACAAAGATATGATAAGTTTTATTTCATCCTCAAAACGACGACCGAATGACAGTAATAGGAATAAATAATATAAAAAATTGCGAATATAGTTTATTTTAGTCGTTTGCAGAACCGCTATCAGTGCAGTGTGAGAAAAACATTGACACGGGAAAAAAATTGGCAACACTGAATAAAAAAAACCGTCTTTTGTTTGTTTTGACTTGAATTTTGTTGCAACTTGTTGTTTCGTTATACATAATTATATTTACTATTCGCATACAGATACATGGGCTTCAGCCGATGAAAAGCAGTTTTGGAACATTTCTAGTGGCACAGAATATTTAACTAAATATTCACCAACACTCGAGTATCTCGAGGGTTGGTTTGGAAGACCTTTGGCAAGAATAGGGCTCTGTCTTCGTTTTGTACTGGCTGCATTAGGACTTACGCTGTTTTGCTCCAAAACGAAAAGGACAAGTCAATATCACCACTGCAAGTAAGTACGCCTATGTAAATAGGAATAATGCGTGTAGAAGTGATTATTTGTAGCTGTAGGTACATTATTGACCAGACGGACAACCATTCTTTTACTGTGTAGACTTCTGCAACTTATTTCTAGTTATTTTAATGATTATGTATATGTCAGCCTCACATTCTAACAAAAGAGATATATATTATTGTTATTTGATATTTTTGCATGTATGTAGATGCTGATGCAAACTAAAATAACCACTAAGTAACGAAGTAACAACAGTACATTAATCATATTTTCGCAGAAGGTGCTAGAGCTGAATCTACATGAATGGAACGCTTCCCTACCAACATCAATCTAGTTGACATACAGGGGATTTTCCTACAAAGAATTTGCTGGCAACGCTGGACATAGAAATACAATCTTCTGTATCAATCATTGGAGGTGAGCCTTTTGTCACAGTTAAGAACAAGAATTAAGTATGCTTTGATGGTTTAGTCTGGAGTGGATGAATGATAGGTGGCTAACAACAAGTATTTACAAGGCTGATGTGACTAGACACGCCAGAATACTGGAATACTGGGACACCTTAGGAGGACATACCTTTTTGGTGCTGTTCAGAAAGGTCAGGTGCGTAGTACTGGTAACCGGCGTGCGTGTATGACCAGATGTATGAACGTAAACAAAGCAAAAACAGTATGCAAGGATCGTAGGTGGCATTCTGTACTTTCTGCCTACCCCCATGGGATAAAAGCGTGAGTTTATGTATGGATGCTAAGAATCAATTGGCAACTCATAATTATGAATACATTTATTTAGGCAAATTAAATAAATCACATCATATATTTTATGTATAAGTTTTGTTTGTCATTCTAATTTAGTGTTATGTTCAATAGAAATAGCTGATCAATAAAAATTGGCGAAACAATTGCCAGCAATGACTAGGCCTAGAGCTTTTGCCCAGCCGTGGGTTGATGAAAGTCTAGTTAATGAGCCTAGTTTGCTGCATTATTTATTAAGTTTATAATTGAGTAGAAAATAATTTGATTTTGTTTTAAAACTGCAGGAGAGTCCTCAGGCGTTTCACCTGTGAAGATTTGAAAGCAGCATGAATGATGCTGTTGCTATTTCCTTCGGCCACTGTTGAGATCTACTTTTGACTGCACTGTTACTGCTGCTCCGCAACTACTTCAGTTTTCAAGCTTCTCAAGGGCAGAAATAGGAACTGAATATTGTTCATTAAAGATAATAAATGTGATTAAGAAAACCATTCAATGTTATTTCAACAGCGATAAATTATGTACTTACTGTGTTGATTAAAAACGGTGTTAACTTTAATAGTGTTTCATTTATGAACTATATAGCTACAAATAAAAATAACTTGTTATGAAATATTTAAGCATTAAGTATTTTTTTATAAAGACTTGTTATGGACTATTTGATACTGTTTAGAAAAGAATGGTGTGTAACTTAATTAACTGGCATTCATTATCACCTTGAGGTAAACAGAAACAAAAATATGGTCAAAAAATACATTTTTATTCATATAATTACAACCTTCAGACAACAGTATTTAAGTATGGTGTGTGTACACCTATGTTCATCGAAGTCGTATAGAGGTAGGTAATCATTGACATTTACTGCTTCAATTTTTTTTCTATAGTTGTTCCTCTTTGCATTGATCGCTTTTTGCTTTTCCAAATAAGCAACAGCTCGACTAGCTTGCTCAGCTTGCCACAGGTTAAGCATAATAGGATACGAGTTACGAATTTTTCTTTCGTAAAAATGCCACTAATTTATCTCGGTTCTTAAATATCATGCACATGATGCAGATAACTTGCCGTTGCCTTGTATACACTTGTCACAGAAGAAAACTTCCAATTTTTCTTATAAAATCACCTCGCTCTTTCGATATTCATAATACCACTAATAGTCATTTATTATTGGAGTTTTACACAAAATCACATCCACAATTTATCAGGAAGACTATCATTTACATTTTTTCGCTATAATTTTACAGATTTTACGTTTAAATCATAAAATATGTGGAACGGAAAACGATAGCGACGACTAGCTCGCCTTCTGCTTCAATACAACTAGCCGTTTGTTTCATGACAACGATTTAAGCAAATTGTCGCTTGTCAAATAAGTTACACAATTCCAAAAATAGACGTTTGCCCATTTTTTCTTGACATATCGTTCACTCTTTATCGTTCAAACCAACTAGCCGTTGCTTTCACACTTTAAGGGAGTAACGCAATACCAAATTCGTAATTTTAAACAAACTGCGATAAAAACGAAAGCAACTAGTCTCAATCATTTGCCAATAATGCGTTCCGCAATTAGGCCGCAGGGCTATATTTCCTTTTAAGTCGACTAACAAACAAATTATCGTGAATTTTAAACCATAATTTATGTCAGTATTACACATGTTATGCACGAAATACAATGTATGTAATTTTCTTTACGAGTCTAATCTATACTATTGCTTATTACGCTAAGCTCAGGAACTACTGGTCCGAATTGAAAAATTATATAACATCACGCTACGATCAAAAGGAGAGGACCGGAAACGAAAAATAAACGAAAACTGGCAGTCAATTCGATGCACCGGGAAGAGTCAGGGGAGCAAAAATTTGACGCGGACGAAGTCACGGGCAGAAGCTAGTTTATTATACGATCGCGATTAGGAAATAGCAAATTTTCGCAAAAACTGCAATAAAGAACACATTATGCGACATGCTTTGTTACTGTATCGCATACAAAGATGGTAAGTGACTGACATGGTCAGAAGTCGAGCAACACCGTTAATTTTGTTGGTTATCCAACCATATCGCCTGGTCAACGATACTCTTTTAACTTCAATTACAATCATTGTACCTGATTGACACTCATCTACTTGATTGAAATTGTAGGGTTATTGCCTAGAGAAAAAAAATTCTTAGCTGGGATATCAACTCGTTATTATCAGATGTATCATGAATTTTATACCTTTAAACGAGCAATTCTTGTATATATATCTATAATCTGAATCTCGGAAACGGCTCCAACGATTTTCATGAAATTTAGTATACAGGGGGTTTTGGGGGCGATAAATCGATCTAGTAGGATTCATTTTTATAAAATGTCATTTTATTCGTGTTTTCAATGACCAACTTTATCGATAATCAACTTGAACATAAACTTATTAGTTTTAACACAAATTACCAAAACATACCGAGCTTGCTCGGTCATCCAGATATTATAGTTTACAAGCCAAATGCCCGATGGGATTTTCAAACCACTAAAACCGCGAACTTCGAAAAATCCATCCTTTCTTGCGTTATAATAAATAACGAAGTGTTGTGAACTTTTCAGATTATTTTTAAAGTTAATTTCATTTGCAGATAATCATCAGAGGCAGAATGGAGCATTCATAATAGCCTTATCGCACACAACCAGCTTTTCATATAATAAACCAAAATCATCATCTGCCTAACCTTCTCTCAAGTATGTTGGATTCGGGTTCCAGTCTCACCGGACGCAGCTGAAGACCAGTATTTTACATTGAACGACTGCCAAGCAGACCTCCACGACCCAGTTACTGGGTAAAACGATACCCCTTGGTAAGACTAGTTGCTAGACTATCAGGCTTCTGATGACCCGTAACGACTACCAAAGATCCACGAAAGGCACCCGGGACCAACGGCTTTAACGTGCTTTCCGAGATACGGATTAAACCTACAAGAGATGCTAAATTCGCCGAAAACAGAATAAAAAAGATGGCCAAAGGTTTAATCAACTGCAAGCCTCTCTAAATACATTTTAATTTCCAATATCCCTTTTACAATATCTCAATTAGGGTTTCTAAGAATCAATACACGCACAGGCTAGTTAGCATAATTTAGGACTGATTTAGACTTCAATTATACCTTGGCCAGACGGTCCACCGTAATTGGATTAAACTGAGAACCGTGAATACTGAAGACATCGCCTCCAAGTTCCACAGACTCAGATGGGCATAGAAAATTAACAATTAGAATTTTCATAAGAGTTTTTTGTAAGTCAGGAAGTATCACTAGGCGACATACGTGACAGTCCAATGCTCATTGTATTTCTTGTGTCATAGGAATTGTGTCGTAGGATATATTAAGAAAACGATTACTACCGGCAAGCTAACTAATGTGTGAGCTTTTCCTACTATGTAACACTTGGTTTAAAGGTTTTTCTTGAGCATTCCACGAAACAGTAATAGAAGATGGATTACTTACTGACTTATTAGGAATATGCCATTTCCTCGCTAAGTCGGAGTAATCACCGCCTCAACATACAAGACATCGTCATCTGCCTAGCCTTTTCCAACTATTTTTAGAGTCGGATTCCGGTTTACCGAATGCAGCTGAAACCAGTGTTTTACGTGAAGCGACTGCCTATCTACATATCGGTTTCCTCACGGCTTTATTTTTCTTTCACCGTTTGCCTAGGTTCGAACTCATCACCACTCGGTAAGTCGGGGACGATACCGTTGGACCAGCACTGCTTTAGCCAAAACTACAAACCGTCAGGACAATATTAGGTCAATGATCTTTGTTTCTCTAGCACCTTTTCGTAGCAACATTTCTTCGACAGTCTAACAATACCCAATGATTCACAAAGCATACAACAGAGAGGTCAATATCACACATTGTAAACACTGGAGCATAGCTTGCTTTAGCGTCATTACAGCAAACAGACCTGTATTTATTTAGAGAAGTAATGGCTTATTTGTTTTACGTCTGCAAAGCCCGCTTGCTAGACAATGCCCTCATGTTCAAAATATGCAAATGTGAAACGAAAATCTGACAACTAGCATTGAGAATCTGATAAATTGAACCAAGATTGGGTTCAAGAGATCAACCGCCCTATGGGCTTGATGTTCAGTATTTGTAAACCTTCCTGTTTTTCTCCTTCAGGATAAACTAGAGTAGACTAAAATTTAGCAACAAAAAATCATATTCAGAGTTTCCTTGGAAAGAAATACTTGGATGCTAAAAGAGGATATGGCTAGGAGTGGCGACCCCGTACCGGAAGACATAGAGTTGGAAGGCCTCCAACAAGGTGGACCGATGACCTTGTGAAGGCCGCAGGAATCCGCTGGATGCGGGAAGCACAAAACCGGTCGAAGTGGCGGAGCTTGGGGGAGGCCTATGTTCAGCAGTGGACGTCTTTCGGCTGAAATGATGATGATGATGATAAGAGGATATGCCTGCATGAGAGAGCGAGAACAATAGCTCAGATCAATTGTTACGAAGCCGACTAACAAGCGAAAGGACACAATTTCGATCCTAACTCTGCACCATAGACGTGAACCTACTCTTACCAAGCACGTCGAGAATAAAAGAAATACTTCAAATCAAATCAAAATATTTTTATTTCACATAAAACAACATGGGCACTTCTGAAATGTCAGAAGCTAGGTGCACGGTTCCAAATTGTTGATTCCTATGGAGAAGAGCCGGCAAGAAACTCCACGGTTACTCTTTTAATGTGCAACCTACATTGCTGCCCTGGTAAAATCACACGTATTTCTCCGCACGGTGGGTGCCTGAGGATGGCGCTGCCGAGGCCGGCCCAAGAAAAGGTGGCGATACAACCTAGACGTATAATTTAGAGGGTTAGATCGAAGTGGGCCTGGGAAAAGATGCCTGGGAGGATTTGGTAGAGGTCTTTGCTCAGCAGAGAGACAGTGTAGGCTCATAAAAAAACGGACTGCCAGCTGATCTTCTTTCTGTGAACAAAATCCTGGATATCCTCCGTCTAAGGAGAGCTGTAGGTTATATTGGACTCTTACCGTCTAAAACCCTACTGTTTTTTGTACTTTCATGAGTCGGGGGCCCGGGGGATACTGGTAGATTCGCACACACTCCCGTAATGAAATGCCATCTGACCTACCTTTCAAATGCCAACTATTATACTTCCTACCTACTTAACAGGCACCACTCCTTCACAAATACCCACAGTCTAGCCAAAACACAACTGCAGAGCACTTTAAAGCTCCGCAGCAAGGCGTGCTACTTTCACTTTCGGTGTTCCACATTCGCGGCCCGGTCATACCGCTAAGCCGGCTGCGTTGCATGATTGCATCAGCGCTTATGTCATTGGAATTTCGTATGCTGGAGCATTTTTGTTTACTACGGCATTGTGAAGGACGAATGGGCAGTTAGGTGCTCGTCAATTAGAAATGCCGAAGAATGGTCCTTTAGTCAAAAATAGTAGTATGTTTCGGACTACCAGTTATATGACGGAGTAATGGAGTTTCCGAAGAATGGTTCTCGAAACAGTATACTTAAAAATGCAGTATGCGATATTGGTATAATAGCTGTTGGTTATAAAATTCATAATATATCGTGTAATAATGTGGTCGTGTATTAGATAAATATGCTAAATAATTACCTATTACACTCAGAGAAACGTGTTTGTTTGGTCATACTAATTTCAGCTGTATGCTAATTTTGTGTAGTGGATTAAAAAAATGGACAATTGGTGGGTCTACCTCTATTTTGATGATCTGACTGTATGTGCTTATAATAGGACAACTTCATAATTTACTAACCTATGATATTTTATATTTTATCAAAGTTTTTGGGTTGGGCTCTACCCCACAACTGTCTATAAGTAAAGGGCGTAAAGTTAATTATATTGGTCCATACCCAAAAGAATGATGGTTCACAGACCAGAAGAAGTAACATATTTATACCAGATTTTGTCCATAAATAGGAAGATACATATAAAAGAAAAAATATTAAGAGATACGCTATTATATTAAGCAGTAGACTATGACAATGGATAGATGTGACCATGGTTTTCCAAAAGTGATAATAAATTGTCAGAGAATCGCCTACGTAAAAAAATATAATATAATAACCGCTTTTGAGGGTGTGGTTGATATTGTAGCTTATTATGTGATTTCATCTCTACATAAATTAATCGCAAATGACCGAAGGAGCCGAATAGTTCGGGAGTGACGACCGCGTACCGGAAGACGTAACGTTGGTAAGTCTTCTACAAGGTAGACCAATGCCCTGGTTAAGAGCGCAGGAATCCTCTAAATGAACACAGAAGCACAAAACAGGTCGAAGTGACGATGTTTCGCGGAGACCTGTGTCAAGCAGTGGTAGGGGATAAATTTATCAGACTATCTGCATTGTGTGAAATCAGGACCTAGTCAAGAAGCTTGTCAAATAATTTTCGGACTTCTCTTCTCTTAAACTTTCTAAATAATTTAAGGAGCTGCCGCTTATACAAAGGAATTCTGCGAAACACCATCTGCTAGCTAGTGGAAACGTCCTTTCTTCTATCGAAGTCTCCGATTCTACTTCTTATTTCCTCACTAGTAAGGCATGTCTACAAACAGGTACTGCAAGCCGAGTCTCCTGATGAAGCCTTATTTCTTAGTAATCATCAAATACTACAGAACTGCCTGAAGTGTTTCTGTAAGGCAATACGCCGATTGGCATATTGTAACTTATGCTAATTTTATTTCAATATGCTTATTCCGGAGTACTTCGCATTATATTTGCATGTTCACCGCATAGTGTTACCTAAAATGTTTGCTAAACGATTTTATAATTCAATAATGTTTAATACATGGACTTTACCTGTCAACGACCAGCAGAGATCATAACCTTTAGGTCTTGTTGTAAGGTGTGGAAGTAATAACTTAGACTCGCGTTACTCTTGAAATGGCAATAGATCCAGATTTTCAAACGCTTTAAGACACCGTTTCAAGCCCTAGTCAGGGAATTTTTAAGTTTTTCAATTCATATACTGTCAGAAGTCATTTTCATTTTACGGCAGAAGAAAGCAGTTATATTCAGTCTGTGAAATAAAATTGACGTTTCTAAAATATTGATGAGTTTTTATGCACTATGCACAATCGATACTATCTACTTTCTTTTTACGATTGTATGGACCGTCTACGATATATACAGGTTGAATGACTATTACACACGATATGTCTAAACTGTTTTAAACCTGAACACTAAATGCGTGTGAATGTTGCAAACCTACCCCTTCTATTTTAGATTTTTGGTCTGCCTATCGGCAAGGCCAATGGAAACGGTAAATTTCAAGACTAAAGAGATATATGATGAGGAGGCACAGATTGTTCGCCGGGCCTGAGAGTCAAACCGTCGCTCAAGCCCGGTCTCCTGTTCCTCGCACTCTCTCTGCACTTAACGATCTCTTGGACGCCAAGCCTGACTGTGACGTGTTCGCGGATAAATGGAAAGAAATTTTGTCAATATGCCTGGAGTGATATGAGGGTGGAGTAGGGTTATATTGATGATTTGAGTGATTATAATTCTGTAAAGCCATATTTGTTACGGTCGTGAATCATAATTTAAACAACGAACAACACACATTGACCTGCAATTTGCCAAAAACTGAATAAAATTTGGATTTCGCGGTATTCCTTATCGCACCACCTTAAGTCATCCTCATATACTAGAGGAATATGCCAAATCTCTCTTGCACGACATTTCACTTTAGCCTACCATTCAAAAACAATCTGTATAAATCTCGAAAAAAATGTTTCATTGAATACACGAACCCATTAAATCAGCATCCATTTTAGGCATACACCGTCTAACAATCGAGCATGCAGCAAACGACAAACAGACATGCGAACATTCGGCAACCCAGGGAAAGTTGTGGGAACAACCTTATACTTGATACAAATCATATTATGTAGGGTTTCATAACTTGCGGAAGTTAATAACTGTACTGCATTTAATTGCAAGGTTGTATAAGTGTCCTACAGTTTAACACTTTTAAAAATGAACTTTTAAGAAATGTCGAGAATTCTAGGAAAGGTGCATTAAAAGAAAAGAACATTTATTTGGGACGTACATATTACTGACAAATGTGGGTATACTAAGTAAATGTACCTCAGCCTCGCTCCTACCAGAGCGTCTACGATTGACCATGCAAGGAACACGTCTTGTGCTTCCAGGAGGGTACGTCCTGCTACCAAACTCACTAGCGAATTCTTTCAGCACGATATGCATATAATTTTGCTGTGCTCTTGTTGATTCTATCGG
The DNA here is from genome assembly GCA_932294355.1 of Aporophyla lueneburgensis. Lineage (NCBI taxonomy): Eukaryota > Metazoa > Arthropoda > Insecta > Lepidoptera > Noctuidae > Aporophyla > Aporophyla lueneburgensis. Next base: position 5,415,068 of record OW028758.1, on the reverse strand, counting down.
CTTTCAGAAAGAATATTGAGAAAAGCGCCCGTTGTACTTTATCCAATAATCAAACCAAGCTACGTATTTGCAACCCGTACGCACAAAAAATGTGTTCACGATACTTTTTTGCCAAAAAACTGAACATTCCGAAAGAAAAAAGCTATGTTCATAGTGTAGTGAAGGTCCTAAGCAAACATACGGAGGTCTATGCGGTAGGCGGGCAGGGATGACCTGTTACGTAGCAAATGACCTTTCCATGCGGAAATTATGCTGTAGTAGGTTGTTCCTAGTCTTAAAGTATGTACACTGTTCAGAGATTTATGGAATTCATACTAAAGAGTGAGACTTATTACGTGAGATATATGGGATGTAAAGTATTCAAGATTTCCTGCTTGATGAGATACCGTGGTCCCGGCACATGGGCAACTGAAGGAACACGGGTGGGTTTTAGTCAGTAAAAGTCTGACACGCCCTCCAGCTCCGCCCAGAGCGGTAGAAGTCATTTGATGATTTCCCATCCAGAAAAAAAAAAAGTAGGTACTCAAGATTTAACATACAGCAGTCCACTGCTGGATCAATCCCAATTGCACGCCATTCAGCTGGATTCTCATCAGCTGTTCACAACTATTCGACACGCTTCTGTTCCTAATCTGACATCAATCAAAATTAGCCAGGAATCCTCTAAACGCTGTTGACACATCCGAAACCCGAAAATTTTGACAGTTTAAACCGAAACGACGTCCCTAGGCAAATCAGGTGACCGAAAATGTGTTATTTTCGACTCGGCAGCTTGTCGTATCGTTGTGAACGACTACGCAGGTCTCATCCAGCCTGCCAGTGTCGCGGATTTGTTCGGAAGTTACCGTGGCCCTGACACAGGCAACTGAAGGAACACGGGTGGGTTTTAGTCAGTAAAAGTCTGATACGCCCTGCCGCTCCGCCCAGAGCGGGAGACGTCATGTGATGATTTACCACGCAAAAAAAGTCTCATTCGAGTGTTATCAGCTACGCTGAGGAGACCTGCGCACCACCTACCCAGGAGGCATCCTAACTTAAGTTTGCCGATTGGCGGTATCCACTCAAGAACACGTCTACAACAACGGTCATCGGTTCTCCGGCTAATATAGCCGGCCTATTGACACTTCATCTTGCTTGTTCAACTATGGTATAAGTATCTACACGTCATTATCTTTTTCTTCAGTCGAGTTTTTAATCGCGTGTTGTATCGTATTTAAACTATATAGCTATACATATAATGTTATAAAATAAGACAAGTAAGTGATTGAAATGCGATACAATTAAACGCAGTCTTGAGCATCTCGTACATGACGTTAAATATTACCGTTTCGTGTGACTAATGTTTTTGGTGCATTTACCTCATAACGGTACAATTTTCGTCCCGCTCACTCCAACGGGAGTGTAAGCGAAATGGGAAACCCCTCATACTTTATAAGAGATCATTTTTTGTGAACAAAGAATTGAAAACCTCGTCTCACAATCGGCATTTGCAATTTTATTGATAGTGAATTAGTGATTCACTTTTCTATGGCATCATTACATTATGATCTGATCTGACTTATACGATCGATCTTATACTTCTTACTAATCTATCTTCCTATAAGATGGATACTTGTACTCTCGTTCGACAAAAATCGAATGTAGTAGGACAAATAAATCACGATGTCTTGTACATTTTTTACTTTTAGGAGTTCTCTAAGTATTTTTTTGACTCGCTATTTACTGCATTTTTGAAGTACAATAGTTTCGATTTTGATTTATTGCTGGGAAAAAAGTATGTACGCTGCCAGGCCAAACCTCAATTCAATTGCGCAGTGGAAGTTTTTGATGGGGGGCTCTGGAGACAAGAGTGGCTAGCGTACTGTCCGCCGTACGCGGAGCAGACAATCAAATCAAAGAGAACAACTCACCTACCATACAACAAAACAACTTACCTCATGGTTGAAGGAAACTGCTCTGGTTCCTACCTGGAGTTATGCATGTAAGTGAGTGTATATGTATTGTGTTGTGACGTTACGAGTATTCTTCAGGTTGGAATCCGCTGCAACAAGCTGGAGGCAATCACAGCATGCGGTCTTCAAATCACTCATTCCCAATAGCGTCACTAACACTTAACCATCGGGTCATGACAGATTGTCCACAAAACGACCGGTTCTCAGGGATTAAGGGATTACTTTACAACAGGGTCGCACGCGCAATTTGGACCGCCATCCCTTTACAAGAACTTCAGTTTTAACAAACGTAACCCGTAATATTACGTCAAGGTAGGGGTTATTACAATTAATACAATTGGATCACGACTAATTGTCACAAACGGATCGATTTAAAAGGATTAATATCAACGAACGCGTCGCGAGGTCCCAATAGCGCGACGGACCTATTTTAGCGGCAAATTAACAAGAGAGAGCTGTCAAGTGTCAACGTCAAACTGACAAGTCAGTTCTCACTCTGTTACACGCGCATTCCGTTAGGCGCACAGATAATAAACGGGACAGAACATCTACCCCCCCCCCCGGACGGGCCTTCCCGTCCGCTAATCACTTGGCAATCCCGACAAGGTTGCGTTTTATCAGTCCACCTGACGCGCTGCTGGAGGATGTGCAAATACTCCAAGCTCCAACGCTTCCAAAAACTCTGAGCGAGCTGCTGCACCAACTGAAACCGCGATAGCCAATTTTGGCTCACATCGACAAAAGGGTGCTCCGGCAGGGCGACAAGTGGCTGTCAAATAAAAAAAAAATGGCCCGGGGTCAGGGCCTCCAAGTCGTTCGAGTCCGAAGACAGCGGGCACGATGGACGCGAGTTCAATACAGCTTCAAAACGGCAAAATACCGTAGCTAACTCCTTAAAGGTGAGAACGGTGTCTCCCAACAATCTGCGCCAGAGTCCCTGTGCCGCTTTCACCGCGGCCTCAAAAATACCCCCCAATGGGGGCAGGCTGGCGGGTCAAAACAATAACAAACACAGAAACAACCAAACAACAACAACAATTTAACCAAATGGGGCTCCTTAGGCAACAAAAGGGGGTGACGGACCCCATGAGGAAGGCTAGAGTGACTCAACCGTCAACAACCAAACAACAAAAGACCCGTATCGTCCAAAAGGGGTTCAACTTACTAACGGTTCCCGACAATTTCCAAAACTCTCGCTGCAGAATGGCCAACAGCGCATTGCAACCGGCATGCGAGTTCATAATGTGACGATCAGTCACCAACAATTTAACAACAACAAACAACAATTCAACAATTTGTCGAGGGAGCTAAATCGACTCAACAAAAAATCAGGGTCCTTTGTTCCAACAGCGAGCACCTTGAGCCCGGGCAAAGGACCCGACATCAAGACTGGCGATCGAGGCCAATCATCCTCGGGATGAGTCAGCCAGTCTGGTCCCCACCATAGGGGGTAAGCAAACAAGCGGGGTGCCATGCACCCACGTGAGGCCACGGCGCCTAGGTTCAAATCTCCAGGCACGTGCCTCCAAATCAAATGCGTTTTAGACTTTTGAATCTGGGACACTCGGTTCGCAACAAAGACCTCCAAAGAGTGGACGGACGTCTTCAACCAACACAAAACAATTTGACTGTCCGTCCAGGCGTAAGAAACCCGAATGTCCACAGTTCCACCCAAAGTGTGAGCAACGTGGTTCAATAGACGCACAAGACGCGCCGCCCCTGGCAATTCTAATTTAGGGATGGTCAGTGCCGTCCGGAGGGGGGCCACCTTGCTCTTGGCCATGACCAGTGACAACTTCGCCTGGCCTGTCGCGCTAACGGTGCGCAGATAAACAACAGCTGCATATCCGTGCGAAGACGCATCACAAACAATAGTAGCAGTGTAGCTCCCAGGGGGGAGGATAGCGCGGGGTAACACGACCTCGTTGACTGCAGGGAGTGCGGATACAAATTGGAGCCAATCTTCCAACCGGGTGTCCCGAATTGGCTCGTCCCAGCCAAGTCCCGCAGTCCAAAGGCGCTCAAGAAAATAATATTGCCCAAAACAATACAAACAAACAACAAAACAATAGACAAAAGGCAACCCTGGGCTCCCATGTCCAAAATGACACGGACCACAACAGAGTCCCCCGTGGGCCCCCAGACCCGACCGATGCCGTTGGCAACAAAACCGTGTCGATCTGAGGGGTACCTTAGCGGGGCAGGCGCCAATGTCCTAACAATGTCTGGGCGGCGACCGATCGCCAGACCCAAGTCTTTCCCGACGAGGATGGAGTTCAAACTCCTCGTCCGCGCGGTGTCCCGAGCCACGCGCCATCGCTGGAAGGGCATATCCCACCGGATGCCCGAATGGCGGGGGGCGTGACTCCAACCGGGGACGTTCCGCCAATGGAGGGGGGGGAAGGCGGTGCTGGTCTGGCCAGCGCTGCCCAGCAACAACTGCGTAATCGCCTTTACGCGGGGAGACCAAATGGCGGTCGCGCGGCTCCCGATCAACTTGCGCGGGGGGTGGAGTGCGGCGCTCAAAATTGCGGGCCTCTCCCCGGTTCTGAACCGGCGAGGCAGAAGCCCGGTGACCAACTCCATGGTACCCCCCCGTACGCGAACCTTCATCAGAGGCTGGTCTGCCAGCGTGGTTCGCGTTAGCGCACAATATGTCCAAATGGGACCCCCCACAAATTCTACAAGGGCGGGGGTTGGGGCAGTCCCGATGGAAGTGAGCCCCCAAACAAGAGAAGCACAGGCGGCGTGCATTGGCAATTCGGCGGCGGGCACTCACGTGCAACTTCAAAAAGGCCACACAAGTTGCCATGCCATGCCCCGTGTCCCTACAAAACTCACAACCAGGACGACTCTGGGTGCCAGCAAAACGAGCGGCGGGGCGACCATCAACAGGCCCGCGAGCCCTAGTCCGTCCCTGGTCTCGTGGCCGGGAAGACGGCTGGCATGACTCAGTGGCAACGCTAGAGTTGTCCACAAACCGACACTCATGCTCCAAAAATTGGACGAGGTCATCAAATGGGGGGAGATGTGTGACACTATCCCCACCATACTTTTGCTCGAAACGAGCCCTCAAATCGGCAGGAAGCCGTTGCAGCACAACGTGCACCAAAAGGTAAGACCAATGGTCCACCGGCAAGTCCAATTGCTTTAAAGCGTTGGTCGCTGCCACCAACGGGTTCAACAGGTCAGTACGCAATGCTGACAATCCAGTAATGACCGGTAACCCCAAAATCAATTCAATATGAACGTCAGCCAAACAACGTTTATTTTGGTACCGCCGGGTGAGTAGCTCCACAGCGGTAGGGTAGGCTGAGTCAGTCAAAGACAGATGCTGCACCAAGGCTCGGGCCTCACCTTCCAGGACAGACAACAAATAGGCCAACTTTTGGGCGGGTCTGAGGTCCGAGCGTGCATCAACCAAACTTTCAAACAGGTTTTGGAAACTTAACCACTGGTCCAAGCGACCGTTAAAGTGTGGCAGTTCCAAGGTAGGCAGTCTACTCAATAGTCCGGGACCTGAAACAACCGAGGTCTCCGGTTTGACCTGGACAGGTGTCCGGCTCCCCAATATTTCCCGAGCACGTTGACCAATGACATCCCCCAGGTCCAAGATCTGGTCGTAGTCAGCAAGGACCTTGTCACGTGCTGCCTGATCCAGCACTTCCAGAGCCACATCACAGATGTACTCGTTGTAGCGGGTAAGCAGAGCATCAGCGTTGCCGAGTCTAACGTTCAACTGCTCGAACCGAGCCAGAGTGACCGCTTCAAGATCCGGGCGCTCAGCGGCCGCTGCAGCTGAAGTGAACCACCGCAGCTGTGTGGTCAATCCACTGATTGCCTCTCTCACCGCTTTGTGTGCCATTGCACAAACAATACAATTCAAATAAACCAAGCAAAAAAAATAATTAAGTAAACAAATAATAAAGTTCAAACAATCAATTACAAAATAACTACAAGCAAACAATCAAACTACCAAACTGGTACACCACAACTCAAGAAATAACAAAATACTGGTTCTAATTTAATGAACAAAATAAAGTTTTATTTTAATTCAAACCAATGTCAACGTTCAAAACTGTCAATATGATATTCAATTCAAATATTCAAATTCTATCCAATTCCAAAAGTTAAGTTCACAAACCACTGTGTCAATGGTACAACAATAATGAACCCTTATTCCAACTCAAAACAATGGTAATACTCAAAAATGCCAATTTCAAATATTAATATTCACAAATAACCATATCAATGGTACAAACTCAATATTTTAATGTCTTCCTGACATTCAATACAACACAGATCAGAAAGGGGCTACAACAAGGGGCTGCAACACAGCCCAATCCAATCCACTTCATTAGCCCGGCTGACCTTGGCAACATCAGGTTACCCGTCTCAATAAATTTAAACAAATTATTTCAAATACCAATTAATTACCATTAACAAACATTTACAGCGAATTACTACTTCCCTTATAGAGACTGCCAAGTAATTAGCCTACTGTAAATTACCAATTTGGTGGTTATGTCTTATAACCGCGCTCTGAATACCAAAAATGTAAGCTGCCAGGCCAAACCTCAATTCAATTGCGCAGTGGAAGTTTTTGATGGGGGCTCTGGAGACAAGAGTGGCTAGCGTACTGTCCGCCGTACGCGGAGCAGACAATCAAATCAAAGAGAACAACTCACCTACCATACAACAAAACAACTTACCTCATGGTTGAAGGAAACTGCTCTGGTTCCTACCTGGAGTTATGCATGTAAGTGAGTGTATATGTATTGTGTTGTGACGTTACGAGTATTCTTCAGGTTGGAATCCGCTGCAACAAGCTGGAGGCAATCACAGCATGCGGTCTTCAAATCACTCATTCCCAATAGCGTCACTAACACTTAACCATCGGGTCATGACAGATTGTCCACAAAACGACCGGTTCTCAGGGATTAAGGGATTACTTTACAACAGGGTCGCACGCGCAATTTGGACCGCCATCCCTTTACAAGAACTTCAGTTTTAACAAACGTAACCCGTAATATTACGTCAAGGTAGGGGTTATTACAATTAATACAATTGGATCACGACTAATTGTCACAAACGGATCGATTTAAAAGGATTAATATCAACAAACGCGTCGCGAGGTCCCAATAGCGCGACGGACCTATTTTAGCGGCAAATTAACAAGAGAGAGCTGTCAAGTGTCAACGTCAAACTGACAAGTCAGTTCTCACTCTGTTACACGCGCATTCCGTTAGGCGCACAGATAATAAACGGGACAGAACAAAGTATGTGTCTGAATATTTAATTTCAAGCTTTGTTTGTGTATGTGTGCAATACTTGTAGTTCCTATGAGTTTAATTAGTAAGATATATAATCCTGCAACTAACCTGCTTGTGAAATGGTGGCATCATCGCGTTCAGTCTGCGTCAGGCCCATGGCTGGTCGCGCGCAAGCTTCATCACTGCAAAAATAATAATACTTAGTACTTCATTCATCCTAGATGGTCCCTGGGTGAGTCCCTTTACATACGAAGAACTCTCCGTGTCACGGAAAGCACGTTAAGTCGTTTGTTCCGTGTGACATTCGTGCATGTATGACAGACGTTACGGGTCTTCTCCAGCCGAAAAGTCCGACAACAAAGAACAGTACAGTATTCAGATGCTACGATTGGACTGGAATATAGTTGGGAAAAGGCTAAGCAGATGATGACTACTTTTCAGCCCCGGATCTAGAGGGGGCAAGCCAGGGCCCATGCCCCGGGCGGCAAGTTCAGGGGGCGGCAAATTCAAGTTTGGCAGACGTATGGTCAAATTTGCGTTAATGATGAGTTGTAACGATTCATCATAACGCAACTTTACCATTGAAAAGTCCAGTACTTTAAGCACATAAATTATATTTAGCGAGTCGCATAGGTACCTATAGGTCAACAACCGCGTCAATTGCGCTCGCCCCGCCCGCAGGAATTGCAAACCGTGGCAACGCATGCATACGCGGCGGCGTATATAAATAGGGTAAACAGAGAAAGAGCAGCGCTCCTATCAGTCTCCTCAACGTTCTCGGCAAAATCTACGAGAGGCTTATTCATAAGCGACTCAAAGCATATGCCGAAGCAAAGGGGCTTATCCCTAACGAGCAGTTTGATTTCCAAACCCAATACTCGTGCGTCCAACAAATCCAGCGTATCGTAGAGTATATAAGCACTGGCTTCCAGCGTAGTGCGATGACGTGCGCGTTGTTCTTCGACATAGTAAAGTCTTTCGACAAAATCTGGCACAATGGCTTATACAAGCTTTACCAACTCCGTGCGCCTGACCGTCTCGTGCTCATCCTACGAGACTTTTTATCGAACCACACCTTCCGCTATCGCATCGAGGGTTCTCTCTCTTCCCCTCATCCCATTCGTGCCGGAGTACCCCAGGGCACCGTCTTATCGCCCCTCATCTTCACGTTTTTCACCGTTATTCCGAAAAGTAAAAAGGCCCAGTTGGCTCTATTTGCCGACGACACAGCCATTTACTACACCGGTCGCTGTCAGGACGCTATCGCTCGTACTCTCCAAACCTCCGCAAACGTCTTAGGCGCTTGGTTCCAGAAATGGAGAATCGAGGGCAACCCCGACAAGAGCCAGGCGGTTCTCTTCTCGAAACCACGCAAGCTACTTCCCCCTTCCCCAGTCCAATCACTATGTACGGTAAGCTGGTCCCTTGGGCGAAGCAAGCCAAATACTTAGGTGTGATCCTCGACCACCACCTTACCTTCAGGGAGCACATATTGACGGCTCGTTCGCGCGTCGCATTCGGTCTTGGTAGACTGTGGAGTCTCCTTCATTCTAACTTCTTCTAACTTAGGTGCAAATTGCGTATCTACACCGCGGTGATACGCCCTATCATGACTTATGCGTGCGTCGTCTTCGCGCACGCTAAACCACGCCACATCCATAGGATGCAGATCCTCCAAAACCGTTTCCTTAGAAAGGTTACGGGAGCCCCCTTCTATGTCCGAAACGAGAATCTCCACCTAGATCTCAGAATGTCCACCATTCAGCAGCTCATGAAACGCTTTGCAAAGCGTTTCTTTGACTCTGCTGTGAAGCACCCCAATCCCCTGGCCGCGTGACTGGTCGCGTGATTGTTCGAAAGAGATACCGTGACCCTGGCACATGGGCAACTGATGGAACACGGGTGGGTTTTAGTCAGTAAAAGTCTGACACGCCCTCCCGCTCCGCCCAGAGCGGGAGAAGTCATTTGATGATTTCCCATCCTGAAAAAAAAAAAAAAAAAAAATCCCCTGATCGCGGCAGCCGCCCGCTACATTCCCTCCCGTATTAGTACGATTCGCCGACCGCGGCATACTCTAACCATTCCCGATGACGCTACAACCCTACTCCAGGAGAGTAGTAAACTAACTAGCACACTCAAGACACACCAACACAGACCGCAGTCCTTCCGTCCTCGCCACCGAGGTACGCCGCGACGCCCCAATCCTTGTCCGCCCCGACCCTTGCTCGAGCCAGCCTGCGCCGCTGAGCCTGTCGCTTTAAATTCGCCCCTAAATAATAATCATTCCGATCCAGCCCGTCCCTTGTTGCCTTCTACCAGTGATGCCCTAAGCCGAGGTCTGTACCCCACAGGGGGTGCCCTTAGCGAGTAGTCACTCTAGTTTTAAGTTGTTTATTAAGCCCCGACTGGAGGCCTTAATTTATTACTTAGGTAGCCACAGGCAAGTCCGGTTAAGCAGCCGACAACCTCATGGGTTGACTAGCGAGATGTCATTAAAAAAAAAACAGAGCAGCGCTAGATAGGTCCTTGTGGCGTTTCGTCCGTAAGGCCTATGTCCAAGTAGATAGATAGGCCCCACGGCGTCCTCACCTTCCGCGTGACGCAGGTTCTCACCGGGCATGGGTGCTTCGGGGGGTACCTGTTCAGGATAAAGCGGGAGGAAACGCCCAGTTGTTTCCAATGCGAGGATCGTCTGGAGGACACGGTGGAGCATACGGTGGAGGTGTGCCCTGCCTGGGCGGAGCACCGCCGTGTCCTCGTGGATGCGATCGGCGGCGGCGACCTCTCGCGTCCGGCCGTGGTGCGAGCTATGATACGGAGCGACAGGGCATGGGAAGCCGTCACCTCCTTCTGTGGAGCAGTAATGCTCGAGAACGAGGAGACGCGTGAGGGAGTGGCAGTCTCTGCGCCCTCACGTCCCTAGCCGCCCAAGAGGAGACGCCCCGGGCGTCGGGAGTCGATAGCGGACTCCCGGCCACCGTAGGCGCGAGCTTGCGGGTGGCGAGCAATAGGTAGCTCGCCGCCCGGTAAGGACCAGGCTCGGGTCGACGGCGCGTAGTGTTCCACGCGCGCGTCTAAGAGATGTCAGCAGAACTGAAGGAGTTTGCTAGGACCGATGCCTGCCAGGGTCGCGAGATTGTTCAAACGAGATACCGTGGCCCTGGCATATGGGTAACTGAAGGAACACGGGTGGGTTTTAGTCAGTAAAAATTTGTTACGCCCTCCCGCTCCACCCTAGAGCGGGAGAAGAAAAAAACAGGCCTATGTCCTTAGGCATCTGATGGCTAAAATAATGATGATGATAAAGGTAAAAATATAGACGGGCGGGGGCGGTATTTTCAGTTTTTGCCCCGCCTCGAAAAAATTCAAGATCCGGGGCTGCTACTTTTATATCAGAATTAATTTCCACGGATGGTTTACGCTAACGTTATAAGTGGTCAAAAAACGTAATTCGTTGGCTTTATCAGTTATGATATATTTTAAGTTCTTTACAGATATACGACGTAATTTCGTCGTAGTCGGAAGGCAGACAAAAATGTTAATACCTACTTATTGGTCGCGCATGGCAATTTCTTAGGGGAACATTCCATTAATTAGATACCAAGTTGGTTATAACTGGGTTGTTAGCATTAACAGTACCCTACGTGAGATAGTCAGCAACATCAAGGCGTTGCTGGCCTTTCTCGAGGAGCTGGGGTGGATCGAATAACCAATTTCCCACCCGTACGCAAAATACGCGCTCAGACGTGGAGTTGCGGAAACCAGCCCGTTCTACCTCTATTACCTAGCATTAAGAGTAGAAGAATCAAAAGTAGGCGAAAAATTGACAGTAATTTAGGAAAGTCAAATCGTTTATTCCATTTAGGCCAATTACGCCTGTGCAGTCGTGACAGCTAAATAAAGAGGATTGCGTGGGTTACATGTTACATCCCACAGTCAGTGATCGATATTTTTAAGAGTAATGAGCTACATTATTTTTTAACATTAACATATCGATCACTGACTGTAGGATTTTACCGTAAGAGGCCGTATACGAAATTCGACTTCGCTGATTCACTTGATTTTACTGTTAAAATACTGCATTTCCATAAGTTTTAATGCACAAAATGAAAGATCGTTTCAGTGATTATCTAATGAATTAGCTAGTAAAGACAGACGTAAAACGCTTCGTAAATATGTGATATTCGAAATCTCTTACAACAACAAATTTCACAAAACAGTCGCCGGTTTGAGGTCGATTAATCAAAATCAAACAATAAAAAAGTAGCTCATTCATTAGATCATAACTGAAATAATCTTTCATTTGAGGCATTAAAACTTATAAGCATACAGTAACTGTAAAATCACGTAAATAGCGTCAGCGGCCTCTTAAAACGAGACACGAATGCCCAGCAACGTCCTGCGACCACCCGAGTTTTTCAGTTAGTAACAAGAGCCAAGACATCGATACAAGATGTAAGATATAAGATAAAATACCGGTGTATGTTCTAACTGTGTGGATAGTGCGGCATTTCGCGCTGGTTAATGTGTATCAATCACGTAAGACGCGATAGAGACATGCTCCGTAAATTTCGTAACGTTTTTGTGAAGTAATAAGACTCGAGTTATGATGGTAGAATCCGGTTGCTACTCAGTGCATTTTAGTAGATGAATTTCGGTCTTTTTCGCCTGTCAGTGCATTTACTAAATCAAATGATGAAAAGGGTGTCCAAAATAGAGAAATGTGTAAAAAATGACACTTCGTCCATCTAAACACGCAAATTTTTGGGACTAGGTAACAGTCGGATTTGAAAAATTCTTTTTGCATTTAATTTCCTGTTCTTGAGGAATTATTTAGGTAGGAGCCAAGGAAAAAGTCTGAAAGAACACTAAGCAAAGATGAAGTACTCGTAATAGCGTGGGCGGGCGATGTGCCGCGACGCGGTTGGTCAGTTGCCGAATTAACATGCTGACCAAGTCGCGGGCAAGTAATTCAAAACAAAATACAGAGCAAATAACTTATAATTATAACAGCTACTACACTATCACTGTTATTAAAAATTTAATTCCTACTTATTAAAGTATTAAAAATTGCAATAGAAAATCTAAAAAAGGTTTCGCCCAAACACCTACACAATCTGTCTTTAAAGTTCTGAAAACCTACTCAACTGAATGGTCCAGGGTCCCTAGGGAAGGGAAGAAAAAGAAAAGAAAACCCTTGAAAAGATGGCAGGACGGCTGGAACGACAGAGAGAAGAACTTGACAAGCAAGGAACAGAGATAATTGGAAGAGGTTGGTAGAGGCCTTTGCCAAAGAACACACAGAGTCTCAGGACTGATACCAAACATTTTGTAATACAACTATCACTCTGAAGAAACACTATATACCAAATAAAAATTCTGTTGAATATATTGACAAATGTAATGACAAATCAACTGAATTTTTCTAGTTATTCTGTTTCTAGTTTTTGTTTCACCAAGTTGTTCTATTGCTAATAACAGCCCAATACATTACCTCAGCAATCTCTCCTTGTAGCAGACCACAGTGCGGCGCTCGTCACTGACTCCAATGGAGAAGGTGGCGACGTCTGCCCGGCACAGCTGTTCCACAGAGTTGTGGATCAGGAAACGCCGGTAGTTGCTCACTGGAGGAAACACCAGCACGCTGAAACATTATGCTGATGTTAATTTTATATATTTTTTTTTAAGATGATTATACCCTATTTTGTGCTGTAGCAACAGGGAAACGGGTGAATTAAAAAATCTATTATATTTTCTAGCTGATGATTTTGTTTATAGTTAGTAATGACTAGAGGCTTCGATAATTTGGGGTTTGAATTGTGTTTTTTTTTAATAGATTTTCACATCTTATAAAGTGGCTTCCTATTTGTGGGGCTATGGAACCAAAAGATTTTGCAGGATATTATAGAAATACATATAACAGCAATTTTATTTTTATTTTTGATGAGTTTACAGGTATCTATATTTAATTAGATAAGTCAGGTATAGTACAGTAGGTGAAGATGAGGGAACAGCTAGACAGAAAATCAAAATGATGTAATTATCATTTTACATTCACTAACAGTAGGAACTTATCAGAATTCACTGACAATAAAAATAATGTTTCTAACTACATGGCATTTAATAGCTTCTAGCTTTAAAAGCAGTGTGCTGTTCAGTTGTGACTAGGGGCATAGCCTAAGATAAGGATTAAAAATAAATAAAACAATCACATGAATAATTCATCATTAACTTTAAATGAAAAAAAAGAACGTGTACATTTCAGCATACTCTAGCTAAACCTGTAAAAGGAATACATAAAAAAGTAGAGCCGGCATGACTTGTATTGCGATACTGCGGTGATTTATAGCTGAGAAACTATTGCAAATTGCAGGCGTTCCCGTGCGTGCAATACACCGATAATTAGCGGACACGGAAACAGCGTGTTGCCGGTTTTTTTTACTGCTCCATGAATATTTTATCAGCGCTCAAGTTGCCATCTCGCCTCGCATCATTTGATTTGCGACCTACGTTCGTTTAACGTTTGCGCTTGACACATAATAACCTTGAAAATAATAAGCTATGTCTATGTTATACAGCGCTTTACAGCACCCTTAACGACTTAGAATACTCAACAGAAAAGCATCAAATACCTAACTTATAGCGAAAATGCTGCTGAATAACAATAAAGATAAAATTGTTTACCTGTCAACTCTTCCTTCGGATAAAAAACATCTTAGGTCTTCGAGGACATCTTCGACAAAGTTGTCGTCTGCTAGGCTGAGGAACCGCTCTACCGTTTTGGCACCCAGTTTGACGGACAAATGATAATTACAAATAATTAAATAAAAATATCTATTCACGTGCCAAACGAGAATCTATCGGCCATCCATTTTCATTTTACTCACACACGGAGCCTATAAATAAATACAATGGCGTTTACACACACATTCTTATTTCAAATGTCAAAAGTAGTGATGTGCCTGTATCATAAAGGTTGATTAGTCGATTAATAAAAACCGGTAAAAACAATTTCACTGTGAGCAATGAAATGAAACTGATTTTTCTTTGAGTTTGCAAATATAAGCAAACTTCAAGAGTTGTATCAGTTGAAGCATTTTAATAAAGTTGTGGAGTGGCAGTTGCTCCGTGTAAAATACTGGTACTCAGCTGCATCTAGTTAGACTTGAAGCATATCCCAATGTAGTTGGGAAAAAGGTAGGTAGATGATGATGAATAATAAAGTTGTTCTCTGTTCTTTCTGACAAAATCCCGGTTCTTGTCATTTCGGATGATATTAATTGGGGTTTGGTAATAAATGCTACATAAAACACCAAAATTAATATATTTCACTTTATTAAATATCCGTTTCATTAAACCTAAATTATAATTACTCCATTAACTAATAAGAACTAAGGAAACGTTAATTCGTAAATACTTTTACCCTTCCATGGAGATTTCTTTAATTATCCTAATTTTAGTTTTACCAAATAATAACCAAAGCATACTAATTAAAACATAAGTAACAAAAACTAAATATACATTTGAGGAAACATAAAATACGTGGATTAATTGAACTAATAAACAATTCAACTAAAATATCTTGACTTGAGGACATTCAAACTAATTAAGATTTTAACTTCTAGGAATATTAAATACAGATACACACTTCCTTTTACATCACATCTTTGTGTCAATAAGCTAGACATCCATTGCACGGCTAAATTAACTTATAAAGAGGATTATTTACATCAAATCTTAAACACAGATTGGCCCAAAAAGCACAAGCTATGGTGGCGCCCTCCATGTTAAAAAAAAAACACTTATCAAGCTATCACGGTTGTTTCTTTGAAACTTACAAAAAATAAGGAAGCCTAGCTTATTTCTGACTTAATAATTGGGAAGTGTTGAGTCGTATTTGGTTTGCAACACATATAAAAATACCTATGTTGTTTACAAGTCGATCTTAGGTCTATACTGCAGTCTGAGCGGGGGGTCGCGGAACCGCCAACGTGTTACATACACGAATTTTAATGTATGGTCCTTTCCTAGTAATTCGTCGTTGCATAGTATATCAATCTGTAATATAAAAATACGGGTTTTATCCAATGTAATATATAAGCAATAAATATTAATTATATTACATAGAAGCTCTTTTACGTAGAGATAAAAGAAAATTAATGATGTAAAAGCTGTCAAAGGTAACTAAAGTAAACAACAGATAACAAGTGTTTTCATTACACCAATCAATCAAGCTAAACAATTTATTTTCGTATCAAGCAAAGGTTTTTACAGAAGATAATTAATCCATGATTTATTCTTTCTTGCTCTCAGTCCTTAAAAAACCTTTCTTAAAACAGCGTAACTTACTTCTCTATATTTCTCCATGCCACTTAAAACTTTCTTAGCTATAAACTTCTTGAGGTGCGTGATGGTGGCCTGTGCCGAGCACCGGATGAAGCTGCGCTTTAGAGTCCGTAGGGACGTTGATATGCACTCCAGGCATACATTCACCTGGAAAACAAGGAAATTTTTTGATTAGCAAACAAAGAAGAAGTATTCTTAAACATGGTGATGGGAAAGTATTATTGACTGATCGAAAACAATAAAGATTGATCCTGCTAAAAAATATTGAGAATTGTGGGTGACTGCTGCCCTGAAAAAAATTTTTATATAGTAAAACAAAATAAGAGTTTTCCATATTTTCTAATCCTATTTACAAATATAGGATACTAAATTTTAGACAACCACATTTGGTGATTTTAGAATCATGACAATGTTTTAATTTCTTAACAATACTTTATCTCAATCTTGATGCCTGATGACCTAGATCACTTAAGTTTTAATCATCTATATTAATAACTACCTGTTCATCTTTCCTATGGCAGTCAGTATTGTCTGGCTGCTCTGGCTCGTCAGCTCCTGGCTTGTCCGCAGCCAGCGCCGCATCCTTGGGGCATGGCAGGTTACGTGCCCGGTAGAAGTCACGCTCGCGTTTTATCTCATCTGGAAACAGCAGAGAATGATTTGAGTTTCGTGTTTACAGACATTGATATGGTCCCTATTGATTTTCTTGATAAACTAATCTAGAGTATTGAAATACTATTTAATAGAACACCATACTCTATGGAATAGAATACTAATTGAATAGAATTTAGAACTTGTTACCAAATTGTCTGCACATTTAATTTTGAATCCAACATTTAATTTTATATGAGGATTCAAGTCTCTAAATTCGAAATCTTTCATGCTAGTTCAAATTGTCAATAATCAAACACCTAGTATATTAATGTTTATGTTCCTTGATTAATTTAGCTCAGATATTAATCCACAAAATTCCCAAATGGCCACATTGGTAGCAGTGTTGCCAACAGGATTTTTAAAAATCCGCCAAGTTCGTTGTGTATTTCTGTCAAAAATCCGTTAAAAATGTTTTTTTATCCGTCAATAATAGCCGTTAAATTTCTAAAGTTATATATTTTCACAGTTTAAATTAAAATTTAAATTATATGTACCAAGCGTACTTGAAAGCAATTTGCATTCTGGAACAGATTCGCCAGAACTTTCTTCTTTACATACTAACCATAACTAGTCTTTAAATAACTTATCTTGAAGCTACTCACTGCGAAATTTTTGTTTATATTGTATTTTTGGCATTTTAATCCTGATGGAACAATTACTACATTCTTAAACACACAAGTTAGATACTGATTAAAAGCTAACGTAATAACAAAGACCAACACAACACTTTCATTGTTTCATTTAGCATTCATCAGCTATTCCGCTTTGCGCTATAGTAGTATCCAATGTTTACATTATTGAGAATATGTAAAATGTATACATTGGATTTCGGTTACTTAGCAGGTAAGTCCCATTCATAAACATTGCAGTTTATTGGCTAGGTACATTACAGGTCTTTGACCTATCTTATTGCCATCATACAAAATTATTCATATAAAAACATTTGGCCGAAGACAGTTTTTGTTCCGTTAAGTATGCCGTCAGCCGTTAAAAAGATTTTTTCCCGTTTTCAACATATCCAAATCCGCTAGATATGACGGGAAATCCGCTAAGTTGGCAACGCTGATTGGTAGCCTCTCTTGTGCTCTTACAATGCACTAACAGTAATTTTTAATTTGTATCTTTTGTTGCACTAAATAAATGTACTTTTATCTCTTTCTAATATTTTATAATAATTATTAAAACAGTTCAAAAAACTGTGTCAACATAACACTCCGAGACCTTCCACTTACACCATAGACAAGACAATGCTAAGTAATTTTCCTTGTAACGATACTACTCAAGTGAAATACTTACTGTCCTGTAGGTCTGGCACTAACTTATACACTATGTCCTGCATTGTCCGGTCGAAGCTGATATACTGTAATGGGTGGGACTGGTGTATCACTATGTCGCATGTTGGACATGTATTGTTCTCCTCCAAATGTTTCACTAAGCAGCTTTTACAGACTGAAAATAAAAAAAAGGTTGAATTAAATCTGTTTTTTTTAACTTATATTGTGAGTGGTAGACAGTTTAAGAATTATTTCGAATTTTGTTTTTGTTGAGTTATGATTAAAAATATAGCGGGAAATATTGATTGGTAGCAATTTTGTTTGCCATGACACTTTCATAAAACACATTTTGAAAAAAAGTATTCAAAGGTTGTAGAAACAAATATAGCGATATATTATTTACAGAATACACATTTTATCGATTGATTAACAACAAAAAACAATAACACTTACACGTATGTAGACACTCAGTAACCGTGGTCGCGTCGATGAAATAGCCGCGACATATTTTGCAAGTAATGTGACTGTTTAGTGCTTTTAACTTTATCCTCCTTTCCATTGTCATCCTAAAACTACGGTGGAGTCAAAAACATCAGTGAAACTAACTTAAAACAGGTTGAAAATAAAAAAATTAGAACATAAATGCAAGGTCTACAATCAACAACTCAACACTTCAAATGCGTTTCGTTTCTTCATACGTACGACACACACCGACTGACAGATAACGCATACATGTGCATTTGGTTCAAAATATATAAAACATTGATTTAAATAAGATTTATGTTTTTGATTGAGTTTTTTTAATAAGTGGTACTAAATGAATTGGAAACAAATGATTGAACAAAAAAATTTTGTCATTCATGACAAGTTTTTCAAGGCATTGTGTTAAAGAAGAGCAATATCAAAATGAATAAATGCGACCTTCACAATAGCGGCTTCTTTTTTTCACATTTTTACCATTCAATTCTAGCCCTTATATGGAAGTCTTGAAGTCTAAAATCAAACATTGGAATCTTGCCCACAGGCAAGGCAGGGAAGTAGGTACCAAGAATTTTTGATGAACATGGTCCTACCTCATAATTAGACCGACAAAGAATTGGCTAATTTTCCAGGGTGTCGATTCTACATCATCATTCTCCTGCACTTATCGTAATTTATTTGGAGTCAGTGCAACTACAATTTCTTCGCTACCTACTTCTTTATTAGTCGTCATCTCGGTAATCTCCCCATTTCTTACCACATTCATACAGCCCATCTATCGTTTCTTTGGTCTTCTCCCAATCTTATAGTCAAAAGCAGATCCAGAGGGAGGCGGTCATCGGTGCGGATCTCTCGGAGCGAGAGGGCATGGAAAGCCATCACCTCCTTCTGCGAAGCAGTAATACTCACGAAGGAGGAGGTGGAGCGAATGAGGGAGAGGCAATCTTTGCGCCCTCCTGCCCCTAGCCGCTGCAGGAGACGCCACGGGTATTGGGAGTCCATAGCAGACTCCCGGCCACCGTAGGCACGGCCTTGCGGACGGCGAGCAATGGGTAGCTTGTCACCCGGTAGGGACAAGGCCTGGTTCAACTGCGCGTTGTGTTCCAAGCACAACCATTCCGCCCGTAGTCGTCAGTCAAGCTCAATCAATTCTATTGTCCTACGACAAAAAAGGGACCCAAAAGAAGCTGTGCAACTATCAGGCGTGGAAATGAAATGTTCCGTAATAGTGTCAAGACAAACCGCCATGGCCGGCGCCGTCACACCGGTCCTGGCGTCCATCCCATCCAATCCCTGACATGCATACATCCTACTGATGGTATATTATGCAATTAAACCTTTGAGGCTCCGATTTATATCAGACAGCAGGTTTAGACCTGCTGTCTGAGTCCTGCATGGTTATAGGTAATATCTTTCCTTAAAGTTTAAGGAGAATGCAAGTGTCGCAGATTGTTCCCGTAACCTGCCCATTTCATCCGTCTAGTGCTAATTCTGTGCTTAACAGCCATCAATCTCTAAGGCTCCACAACTGGATAGACACCTAAATCGCAGAACATATTTTCGTTTAGGTTCTGCTAATTTTCAGTCCAACATTCTCCAGCTTCTGTTGCCATTTCTCCAATCTTTTCTAGATCTTTGATACATTTTCACCGACAAGAACAATGTCATCGGCACAAAGCATGTCGATCTAGTCCTTTTAAAATTGACCTCTGATGATAGTGATCTAAATTATGCTCGTTGCTACCAGAGGGAAAAGAACTGTACCTAACTAACTGTATTTGGTCAACCCAACTACCTAATTGAGTTTTATTGGCACAAAACTGAACTCTTGAACTCCATTTATGTTTTTAAACTGCGGTTACAAAAACAGTGCGCCCAGTTTATTTTGGTAGTATTTCGGGTACAATCAACAAAATAGTTACTGCAAAAAAGAAATAAAAACTAAGTACTCTAAGCTGGCAATATTTTGACGCGCATGCCGTGCTAAGGACTTAAGTTGTCAAAACGAATACAATTTGCGATTATGAGTGTGTAAGGTAATTTATGTTTGGGGATATTTCAATAAAACATGATACATTTTGTATTAAAATTCATATTATTGTACACACGTTTTTATCACAAAACATTATTTTAATTTTCTTTTCAATTTACAACACAATATTAATTACAATGGTAACTTATTCTAGTTGCATTGACACACGTAAATTTTATAAAACATTTTTTATACTTTATACACATACAAGTCATACAACATATCTAAAGGACGCGACACATGATGTTCAAAAAATATACATTTTATTATTTTGTTGGTATAGGTACTTATGGGCAATCAATTGCGAAGCATTAAATCAGTGTTCAGGCTGTATCTTCATCTAATTTTATATCTATATTCATATCTTTGTCTAAGACATGTAGATAAATCGATAAAAATAATTACAACGTATAAAATAAATAATAATCTTGATAAAATCTAATAAATAAACACACACATTAATAAATAATTTGTTTCAAAATATCAAACATTAAGATTCCACGTACGTATGTAATGTAATTGATCTTTTGTACCTAATTTATTTATAGTAGAGTTACGACTTATGTCATTTAATTTATTATTTATTGTTGGCTGCTCCTGTAACGCTACCTGTAGTACACACGGCTACATTACACAAGCTATACATTTCCAGTTTAAGCTGACCTTGCATTGTATAGGTTTTTCGTACAATGAGAAGTCAGCTTATACTGTCACTTGATTTGTGGCCATGAGTACCACCTCTCTGTGCGAGTATTAACTCGGTTCTGATAGGTTAGCCAATCAGAAGCGAGCCGTTCTGAATTTGAGCCAGATCTTGCATATTAGTAGGCAAGATACGCCGTAGAAGTGGCAATAAAGTCTTACAACAGTTGTAGCTGCTATATTTGCAATTACATCTGACATTATACAGTGCGACCACGACACTTGGCACTTGGCACTTGGCTTTCAAGCATTAGTATGCAGCAAAGTGTGGAAATTTATTTTTTAAATGCCTACGTTAGGGAACAAAGCTATGCGATGCGTTACGAAAATAATTAAATAAAAATGGAACACTGTATTATTTTTCAATTAGCATAAAATAAATATAATAGACTAATGAGATTTTATTCTGCTTAGATCCATATTGTTCATTTATTTTTTCTATCTATACTTTTCTTTAACATTCCGTTATACACGCTGTTGATTTAGGCTTTTGCACCCTCCTAAGGGGAAGCCCGCGAAATTTAAATTTTCTTACGTTTTTTCGCAATTTGCAGGTCGGTATCAGCCTGCATGTTGAACAAATTGTGCTTTGTGACCGTAACACATCCTCAATACAACCCTCCTAGTTCATTTACTGCAGATTTTTCAATATTCAGGTAACTTTTATCTGATGAATAAATATTGCGGTTTGACAGCTCTTCTATGGAAAATATGTCAAACTGTCAGATTTATTTTTCCGATAAAAGATAACTGACTATTGAAAAATCAGCCTCTAATCTCAATAAGTTATTTTGTCATGAAGTAGTAAGTGAGATATGAAATAAAAATATAAAAAAATATATGAATTTCGCAGACTACTATAGGGCATCCTTCTTAACAGATGCAGATGGTTTAATCAACAACTTTTAAAACAATCTTAATTTTTTTTTAAAATATGTTAAAACAATTTCTTCCATAAGAATATTATGAGAAAAAAGCCCACAGATCATTTGCCTCTGACAGCAGTTACCCAACAGCAATCTTATTGTAACGGGAATAAAGATTATTGTGATTTTGACACACTTGTCAGTGGCAGAAACCAAACAGCAACTCACGATAGGGTGCTTAAAGAAAGATCATTGTGGTTTTGATAGTGATGTAAAATCAGTACTGTATCATTTTTCTTCAAGACACAGCTTGTTAACCCAATCACTTAAATCCGTAAAACCAATAACTGACAAATTTGAGGTAGTTTTACGTTAAAACAAAAATCTGACTTACAGACCTTCGCTACGACCCTTCACATTTAACATCTGAATTAATATTCTGTCCAATTTTCTGTATCGTACTATCTAACAGATTAAAAACATCTTTATTTTCTGGTAACACCACTTTATAATGGTCTGAAGACGGCACAGGTGCGTTGGGTTTAGCGTGATCTCTTTTAAAATGGCGGCTTAAATGACTAGTTTGTGTAAATTTTCTGTCGCATATTTTGCATTGGTACTTCTTTTCTCCTGTGTGGACTACTCTGTGTTGTTTTAGTGCTGAAGATGTGTAGAAAGTCTTGCCACACTCACAGTGGTAGTCGCGTTGTCCTTTATGCCTTTTCAGGTGGACGTTGTAGGCGCTGCATGTAACGAAACCGCGTTGGCATTCTTTACAGTTGTATCTGTAAAAGGGCAATGATTCTGAAAAAGTGTTGACAGAAATTAACCTAGGGCTTTTTAGAGGAGACTTGCCGCCCCATAGCGTTTGCCAAGTTACCGGCGAATGTCTTCATTGAAAAGTTATTTATGAAAGTAAGTTGCTGTATTGTCAAACCTCGCTGACCAATTAATTAAATTGCTAGATTTGCCCTCATCATAAGCTGATTATGCTCGACAGTTATCTGTACAGAATTAACGAAGATGATCTTGTGAAAGCTCAAGGTAAAGGAAGGTATCCGCTGGAAGCGGGAAGCACAGGACCGGTCAAAGTGGCGGACCTTGGGGGAGCCCTAGTCCAGAAGTTGACGTGTTTTGGCTGAAATGATGATGATGCAGATGAATGTCGATATAATCTAATTCGAAAAAATTTGGTGAAATCTCGAAACATTTGGAGTTGTGTTAAATACTTTAACCTCGAAAGATTACAAGGATTAAGGAAATCAAAGGTCTTATTGAAATACAAGCTATGCCTGTTTGTTAAAATATTTTAAAAAATCCTGCCACAAAACTTACCTAACTTCTTTATTATGTATCCTAACATGTATAGACAAGTTTCCTGAGGTCGCGAAGGTCTTCGTGCAGAGGTGACACGAGTACGGCTTTTCACCGTTGTGGATCCGTTGGTGTACCTTTAACTCAGCTTTGATTGGGAAACCTGTTTAGGAAAAGAAAAGATTATGAGAGACATTGAAATGACTGCCATCGTTCTAAGTGATAAAAGTTTTCATGTAAAACAACATTAACCATATCATAAAAAATAATCTCCTTTTTCAGACATATCTTTTTTCGTTATTTCAGAGCTGGTAACTTGATACTGTAGGTATCAAGTTCAATTATTACAAAAGTATTTTCCCCTCCTGGACTCTTGAAATTTCGACGATTGCACTCTATTTCATTTCGAAATATTCTATAGCGCAATTTAAACAGACCAGCGCGCGTCTATATGCTGAGGAGCAATGACCAAAATGCGATAAAGGAAATTGACGTCTGTTTAAAGTATTTAAAGTTCATAATCGAATGTAGATAGGGGGCGTGAGGCTAAGCAATAATAGCCGCACGGATCGATCGATCAGGTTAAGCTACGCTTGCCGCGGTTGGTTCTTGGATGGTGGCCATCTTTACATACCAAGACCCCTCCGTGCCTCGGAAAGCACGTTAAGCAATTGGTACCGGCTGTCATTTGTGGATCTTTGACAGTCGTTACGGGTCGTCAGGAGCTCAAAAGTCAGACAGCAAGTTAAGAGTGGTTCAGATCCAGATACCGGATAGTACGATACCCCTTGGTAAGCCAAGATCCAGGTGATTTTGGAGGTCAGATATGCAGTCCCACCAAGTAAAATACTGGTATTCGGTATCCGGTTAGATTGGAAGCCGATCCCAACATATTTGAGAAAAGGCTAGGTAGATGATGTAGATGATTCGAATGCAAAAGGCTAAAGGGACATATGACCGCGTCAATAGAAATTTAACTTACCTTTCCCACAAACTTGACATAAATAAGGCTTGTCTCCTTTGTGTCGCTTCATATGTATGGATAGCTGAGCGCTCTGCACAAACGTCTTGAAACAAATCTCACAGCTGTACAATTTCTCCCCTAAAACAAAAAGCATCTCTGCTTTAGAACCCTAAGGTTGAATTTTATTAGCACAACATAAAAAGAACAAGGTCTATTTATCTATGTGACAGTTACACAATTTCCAACCTTAGAGATGTTTCAATTTACTGGGCATTGGTCTCGAAAGTGGTATAGAAATTACTCGGTTTATTAGCCTGATGCCAAGCAAGTAACTTAAATAACCCTGAAAAAGGGGCCATATTCTCACAAATTAATGATTATGAGGTCGACTACACATGAAATAGGGCTAGAAAATGAAAAGAATCTGCAATTAACCGTGGAGAGCAGATTGTATTATAATGCCTATTTTATATTGGCACTCTACTTGGCGTATTTGTCAAAATATTTGCGTTTCTTGGGAATTACAAAAAAAAATGTACTTCATGCGTTTTGACATAAAGTCCATTTTGTATTAACACAAATATGTTAATACAGGCATGTTTTAAAGTCAGGCTGTACTGTGTGTATTAAAAAGTTAAATACTCACCTTTGTGCATACGTATATGGTTAACGAGTCCAGTTCTTCTGCCAAACTGCTTGGGGCAGTACGTGCAGTGGTACGGCGTCTCTCCAGTATGTACTTTCTTATGTTGAAATAATGCACTGTGCCCTCTGCAAGAAAGTTTACTGTTCATTATACAAAGAACCAAGAGGTAAGCAGAACCTTCAGTCAGTCTCAACATTGAGCCGATAGACGTCCACTGCTGGACACAAGCCTCCCCGAAAAATGGGGGGTTTTGCCGTATTCGCCACGCTTGGCAGGTGGGTTGGCGATCGCAGTATGGTGGTATAATGCATAAAGAACGCTCATCTTCATCAGGTCACAGTCGGTTTAGTCTGTAAAATCTCACCATGATATCGAAGTGAACTTGAAGTGACCTGTCATTACTGTCAATCCCTAGGCTCAAACGAAATGACAGCTTACTTCATCAAAATCATTTCAGCCGAAAGACGTCCACTGCTGGAGATAGGCCTCCCTCAAGCTCTGCCACTTCGGCCGGTCTTGTGCTTCCCGCGTCCAGCGGATTTCTGCGGCCTTCACAAGGTCATCAATCCACCTTGTGGGAACTTAATTCACCTAACTTTTTGTTTGCAGAAAAAAAATTGCACTACGGATGTCAGCTGGTCTATTCTTAGAAAACATCACTGGGAAAAGTTAGGTGAAGTCACAATCAATCAGGACGAATTAATTCATTCGTCCTGGATGGATTTGAGTTCCCAAAAATAGTTGAACGTGAAACAAAGTTGATAGATGGCGCCACCAGCAAAAGCAGTAAACATAATTATTACAAATTCTGTATCACGAGGTCATGAATGTTACACTTTATTCAATACTAGCTTTTGCCCGCGGCTTCGCCCGCGTGGATGTCGGAAATTAACGCATGTTTTTCTAAAAGAAAAGAATTTTTCTAAAATAAAAGTAGCCTAAGTTACTTCTTGTTACATCAGCTATCTGCCAGTGAAAGTCCCGTCAAAATCGGTCCAGCCATTTCAGAGATTAGCCGGAACAAACAGACAGACAGACAGACAAAAATTGTAAAAAAAAATGTTTTGGTATATGTATCGTGTATACATCCATATACACTTAGTAAAAAGTGGTTATCTTAATATTACAAACAGACACTCCAATTTTATTTATTTGTCTAGATTTTTCTTCTTCTTAACGTATCGATTGTATTTTAAATAGAGTTAGCCCAGAATTTGGCTACGAGCTTAGCATTTTCAGTAGCGTCCATCAACTCCTGTAGCGTGCAGACAACAGGGCACGCGGGACAAGATATCAAGTGCCGCATTATGTGGGACTGCACCACATTTACGCTCCAGGGTGGAGTCGTCTATGAATCTCCACCTGAGCAGGTTTTCTTTACTTCGGCCTACCTGAGTCCGGAGTCTATTTAAAGAGTTCTAGGAAGGCCAAAGCAAGTCGTGTCCAGGTTCGAGATTTTCAGCAGGTGGAACGCATGGGTTTGGTAGGGAAGCGCCATGTCACCATATTAAAGATTTTTATATCAACTTCTTAAAATGTTGCAGGCTGGCTGGGTTTCTACAGTATTCTTACCTAAAAGTAGCAGGACACTCAGGACATAGATACGGTCTGAGATCAGTATGGCACAGCTTATGCGCCTTCAGATTACTTTTAGTACTGAGGAACTTGCCACAGGTGTCGCACTGATGCGGTAGCTTGCTCTCTGGTAACCGCGGCAGTTCGCCGTCTAGGTACACTGTAATAAAAGTGGCATTACTAATGAACAGAAAACTAATTCTAGTCATTTAAAATGTTCAAATGTTTGAGAATGTGCAAATAGTTCGATTGTTTAAGAAGCCCGCTCAGTCCCAAAAAAATTAAAATGTTTGTATTTTTACTTCTTTCTCATTTGCAAAATAGTTGAGCTAGTGTCATGTGCATCTGGATTGAGGGCCCATTTTTTGAACCCTTGCGTACTGAAATAAGATTTATAGGGCAATTAGTTAAAAATAGTAAAAACTAGGGTCATAAATTTCTTAAACGTGAATTAAAACTGTTATGATGAAATAACTTGGGCCCTCAATACAGACGCGTGCATAAAATAGCATAGCCTAAATCTCAGTAAGTACTATCTCTGGGTTAATAATTTTGTTTAAGAATTTAGTTAAGAATTTCTTAAATATTTTAAGAAATTCCCAAATCTGTAAAATATAATATTACCGATTTATGGCGGCATATCTAGGGCCCTCACTTCATTATTGTTTGTACTGAGGAATCTGCAAAACATGAATATATCTGAATAAATACATAAATACGACTTTAACATGTTTTACTTACATACCTGGGTGAATTAGTTTAAAGAAATAAGTACACAAAACTTAATTGTTAAGAAGTAAATGAAAGTCAAATTTTACTAAAAAGTCTGAACTGAGAGCCCAATATTTTCGGCTTTATTGACTAGGTTCAACCTCATAGATTAACGCAAATTAGAATAAAAGTTTTAACTATTTCTTAATTAAATTGTAACATATCGTTCGTTCTTCTAAATGTCATACTTAAAGAGAAAATTGATTTTCAATTTTTTGTAAGAGAGTTATTTGTAGGGTGACCACAATGTTCAAAGTAAGTACCTGTCCATTTTGTAAAGTGCATTCGGAAAGACATAATATTTGCAGCTAAAAGTACCATATACCTACTAATTACAATTTGGCTTTCCTTATTTTTAATGTAATTTGTATAAAAATAAATAAAACTAGAACATTTATTTAGCTTCAACAGTGTTTGCATAAAATGAAAGGCAAACTAACCGACTAGTAGTATGTTATACATGTAAGTAGTCATCGTATCTATAGATCACTGTAGCACCAGATCAAATGAATTCATTGTGGTAAATAAAACACGATCGGTATAATTATAAAAAACTATTTACTTCACATAAATGTTACCTTAACCTCTAAGTCCCTGAGATACCACATTCGGTGTAGACACAATCGTTTTTTAATTGTGTCTGTAGTTACGGTAATTGACTGGTTAAAATAGTATTATATCCTAAAAATACGAAATTGCGAGAGAGCGAAGTAATTTTTAGTGATGAGTGCAATTATATCTCTGATTTAAAAAAAAAACATTTCCATTTTCGTTTTTAGTTTTTTTTTTTAATATATTGCTTTAAGCAACTTGGCTCATAGTATTACCTTAAAGAGTAACATCACATGAATAGAAATTACAATAAAAATAAAGTAAACCAAATTGTAATTAGTAGGTATATAGTACTTTTAGCTGCAAATATTATGACTTTCCGAATGCACTTTTCAAAATGTACAGGTCCTTTGAACATTATGGTCACTCTACAAATAATTCTCTTTCAAAAAGTTGAAAATCAATTTTCTCCTAAAGTATGACATTTAGAAGAACGAACGATATGTTACAATTTAATTAAGAAATAGTTAAAACTCTTATTCTAATTTGCGTTAATCTATGAGGTTGAGCCTAGTCAATAAAGCCGAAAATATTGGGCTCTCAGTTCAGACTTTTTAGTAAAATTCGACTTTCATTTACTTCTTAACAATTAAGTTTTGTGTACTTATTTCTTTTTAACTAATTCACACAGGTATGTAAGTAAAACATGTTAAAGACGTATTTATGTATTTCTTCAGATACATTCATGTTTTGCAGATTCCTCAGTACAAACAATAATGAAGTGAGGACCCTAGATATGCCGCCGTAAATCGGTAATGTTATATTTTACAGATTTGGGAATTTCTTAAAATTTTAAGAAATTCTTAACTAAATTCTTAAACAAAAATTATTAACCCAGAGATAGTACTTACTGAGATTTAGGCTATGCCACTTTATGCACGCGTCTGGATTGAGGACCCAAGTTATTTCATCATAACAGTTTTAACTCACGTTTAAGAAATTTATGACCCTTTGCTTTAAGTTTTTACTATTTTTAACTAATTGCCCTATAAATCTTATTTCGGTACGCAAGGGTTCAAAAAATGGGCCCTCAATCCAGATGCACATGCTAGTGTCATCTTAAATTATTCCAAATTTCAAGTTGATAGCATCAGTAGATGTTGAGTTATCCAGCTGTGACAGACAGACGGACAGACAACCTGAGTTGCACCATAAGGGTTCCTTTTTACAATTTGGTACGGAACCCTAAAAATATTAGCACTTCACATAAACTTCAAGTTTGCCAAATTTCATACTCTTCCCTCTGCATCTTTTTCTTAAAGGTACAAAGTTTTCGCTTCACATATCTAAACTAATATTATAAAGCTTAAGGGGCACACCTAGTGTGAAATTTTCAAAAAAAAAAACGATTTCGCTTCTTCAGCTCAACAAGCACTTTTTAAGGAAGAGGAAGGTGAATTATATGGGCCTGGAATAGCAGATTAGCTATAAGTATGATTTTAATTCATTTATAAACAGTGAAAACGATCATTTTATCTTTAAACGCATTTTTCTCGAAACAGCATTTTTCGAATTTGCTGGAGTGATTACTTGGAGACAAATGATCCGATCACTATCAAATTTTTTTTGCATCTTCTTTATATAGTTCTCCATACGATGACCCTCCAATTTTTTGATCTGATCAAAAATCTAATTTTAGCAGGCCAAAAACGACTAAAATTATGGGTAACATTTAACTTTTTTTTCAACATGCCGCCATTTTGTCAATTTTTGATTTTTTTATTCGCCCGAGGGTCATCGTACAGACAATATGTTTTAGTTTAATGAGAATATTTTTTTTTTGGTTTTATCAACGGAGAAGGCTGCAATCACTCCAGCAGTGGAGGACCTTTTTTTTTGGCGCCGCCGGAGATCGCTTGTCATTTCAAAAATATTTAATGTTTTATTTCAAAAATTTTACTGTGTATTCTTAAAACATGTATAAATATACCCTCAAAATTTAAAAACGATTGATTCACTATTTTTTTCTTTTAATTCCCAAAAAATGCCTTTTTTTAGGCTGTCACGCTAGGTGTGCCCCTTAAATTTGTTTGTTTGAACGCGGTAATCTTAGGAAGTACTGGACCGACTTGAAAAAATATTTTTTGTGTTGGATAGTCTATTTATTGAGAAAGGCTATTTAACATCACGCTACGATTGAAAGGAGCGGAGCAGCGACAAAAATTGGACGAAAACTGGCAGGCAATTCGATGCGACGGGAAGGGTCAGGGGAGCAAATATTTGACGCGGACGAAGTCGGGGGCTGAAGCTAGTATATACATATTCTATTACTTGAGTGACACAAAATATACCCTATTGTTATTTGTCTACATTTTTACTACTGAAAAAAGGCGAATGTTTGTGCCAATACACCAGCATAGCAGAGATTAGTGATGTAACGAATATACATTTTTAGGCATTCGCGAATACGAATGCGGATGCGAACATCTCCCATCGACATTCGCGAATACGAATACGAATATTTCACTTTGGATTTGGCGCCATCTGTGGTTTTATTTTGGCACCTTCCTCATCACGCGAGTCACATGTGCACATTTGACATTGTTTGCATCTAATTCCTAACATTGTCGAGCCGATCCGAAGAAAGCCGATTGATGTTGTATATTTAAATAACGAAAGATCGTTAACAGAAACACGAGAATTTTGAGGTTAGAGTGTGTTTAGTGATTTTTTAAGATGATTAAATCAGTGTCTAGTGAAGTATGGACATATTTTACGCGTTATGATACTGAAAGAGCTAAATAAAAGATCGCAAGTAATCCAGAAAATCCTTGAATTGCTGAAATCCTTTGAAAATTATTTCACTTATCAGTGGTATTTGGTCTGATTCTTGTTCTGGGGTCTCACTTCTGAGTTTGATATATCATGGAATAACTGAAGATTTTGAATAAAAAATGATAGTGTTGAAGGCAAGCGTTTTCATTGAGAGCCGCCTTATCGGCGAAAATATTGCTTGTAAACTTGAAAACTTATTGTCATGGGAAATACCTAAAGAAAAAGTAAAATGTTTAGTTGGGATGCAAGCTCAAACATGAAAAAAAGGAGTTTCTTTATTAAACATTCCGATTGTGCTTCACACAAAATTCAAAACATCTTAAAAGAAGGGCTGAAAGCTCAAGAAATTAAGGAGTCATTATGGCTTTATGCCTTCACTAATAATAAAATTCCCCAACCGACTTCTGAAGAGTAGATGCTTATTGAAAAACTAGTCAGTTTATTAATACCATTCGAAGAAGTGACCAAAGAGTTAAGTGCGGCTGATGTTTCTGTATCATCATTAATTCCATTAATCGCCACCTTAGAAAGGATTCTTTAATGATTTTGATTCAATCGATGAACTGATTGGTGACACGACAACCGTTTTAAAACAGGAGCTCTTTAGCAAATTTTCTGGTTTAGAAAATAATAATTCCTTGTTTGCTTTACATTTTTGTTATTAAAATCTCGTTTGCTTTTTCTGACGTTCATATTCGCAAAACATCCGCGTAAAATTTACGAATGCGAATGCGAATATAATGTCAAGAAATAGGCGAATATTCGCGAATACGAATGCGAACGCGAATATTCGTTACATCACTAGCAGAGATACAAGAAAATTTGTACTTTTTAGATTTGAATTGTGAAGTGAAAATTTTAATAATCAAATCAAATCAAATCAATTTATTTCGGGCTACAAAGACTCATAACATAAATACCTTACAGACTAACATACATACAAATAAAAAACAATGTAAAAAGTATTGTACACGAAGTGACGGCGTCGTGTTGCGTTGCGTGGTGTCACGTAGCCTTCCGCGGAAACGTCGATACATGACACCTTTCGGCCAAAACTCTGCCTTGAGGAAGGTCTCGATTTCAAAAACTGGAACTCGCACCACGAATGACTTGAAGTTCGTGTTGTGGCGCGATTCCAACTTCTCGACCCTCAAAGTCCAGTTGGTTTTCAGTCGTACATACTCCACGATCTCCTCAACCTTCGTGGTGTAGTGTAGACGGGACACATAGAGCTGCGTCGTCGGTGTAGCTGGACGCAGCAGCATGTTGGGTCCTGCAAGCGCGGTTCCGCACTGGTTCCGACTAGGAGGCTTCCTCCTCTTCTTCCTCTCCACCTTCACGAAGCCATCCTTGTCACACGTGCCTGAAGCCGGGCCTAACTGCTTCGAACCCCTGTTATCAGGTTCATTGCATCTCTTCTCATCCCCCTTCCTGGTTTGAGACACAGGTTTGTGCGTGGCGACGGTAGCAGCGTAGGCACGTTTAGGGGTCGACGTACCTACACGAGTCGCTACCTCGACCGGTGTCGAGTCAGCGACGGCGGCGGCGCATGTTGCAACGCGCGCAATATCAGCAGCGGGTGACGCAGTGGAGCTCGCCGACTCGAAACTGCCGTTGCTAGCGTTACTCGCTCCGTGACGTGTGGCCACGTTGGAGGCAACAGGCGACCTATTTACCTTAACAGAGTTGCGTAACAACTCTACTTCGGCACGTAGTTCACCAATGGTGTTATTCGACACCTCCAATGTAGACTTTACCTCGGCCAGGCTTGCCTTGAGAGTTGTAATGTCCTTCAGCAACCTGGTGACATCGACGTGGTCAAACGTGACTGGGGGCAACTTATGTAGCTCCTTCGCCACAAAAGCAGGAACGTCGTCCGGGTCGGTGCTCTTCAACATCGTGATTGATCTTGCACACACTTCTGGCCACCATCCCTGCGGCGGGACTGCATCTGCTCGACTTTACCGAGCGATTGGAACAGCAGCAGCTTGGCACTACTGATCTCCTCCTCCTTGAAGCTGGATTTGCAGATCTGCAAGATACTGACTTCGTCCATATAATCGATGGCATGATTGATAAATGCCAAGACCTCGTTGGCTATGAGCGGTTGTGAACTCATAGCGACGTAAACCGGGCAACGGCTAAAGCCGTGCGACACGCGAATATTATATTCGTATCGAGCAGCGCAAACACGTCCGTACCCGACCGCGCATTACGAGCTATTAATGATTAATTGTCATATCGGACACCGATATTTATCTGCAATGCAACTTTTCTCTTCTAATTCTTAAAAACAGAACATTTGTTTAAAAAAACGTTACATACCTTTTTTCTTTCTACCTCTTTTCTTTTTTGGCTTTTCCTCTGTATCTTCAATATCTGCAAATAAACAGAAAATTAATTCATTTAGATAAATAGCTAAATGTTACTTTTATTTTAATGTGTACATTGCTGAGCAGACTATTGTTTCAAACCTATAAAGCAATGGATCCCTATACATATATCGCTGCTTAAATTCAAAAGGGCCACAAGTCGAAAAAATTGCAAATCCTTTTTAAAGCAAAAATCGTATTAATTCTGCCTATATTTTTATATTCGAAAAAGATACCCAGTATTTTCGAATTAAAAATGGAGCTAAAGCACAACAGCCCTTTTTGCATTTTGACACTTAGGTGGCTAACTTCAGATCAAAACTGCCATGTTCCCAGTTGCGACCCTGCAGTCAGCGCGAGCGCACGTTTTTTATGCGAAAAAGGGCCACATTCCGAAAATGACCTTAACTTGGATCGAAAGTTATAGTGAAAAGTGCCACATTTCAAAATACGACCGTATTGTTTTTAAAATACATCTAAGTATAACATTATCTAATAAGGAAAAGTGCCGTATTTAGGGATAATGTCCATTTTGAGTTAAAATAAAATGTTTTTTATTATTATTGTATCCAAGATTAAGTGCAGTATTTGGAATGCTTCTGTTTTGCATATAAAATTATGGTGACTGTGGTAATATTTATTTAAACAAATGTGCAATGTTTAAATTTAAAACTTAACACAATAATTATTACAACCTAAACAAGTTGTTGAAAATTGGTCAGATCGATTTGGGTTGGCGGTTAACCCTACAAAGTGTCAGGCTGTAGTTATAGGGAGCCTCCACAGTATGAGGAAGTTGAGCGGCCAAACGGTGCCACCCATAATATTCGATAATTCTATCATCCCGCTTAGCTCCAACGTTAAGGATCTTGGGTCTACATATTGACACTAGTCTCGACTGGCAAGAGCAGATCGCGACTGTCAGTAAAAAAAGTCACCGGAACGTTGCGGTCGCTCTATCAGTTGAAAAACCTTCTTTCATCACACATAAAGGCAATGCTTGTACAGTCCCTAATCTTTCCCATAATTGACTATGGCAATGTTTGTTACTACGACCTGAATTCAGATCTCCTCGATAAACTTGACCGCCTTCTGAATAACTACATTCGATTCGTTTTCAATCTTCGTAAGTATGAACATTTGTCCGCACACCGGTTGCTCTTAAAATGGTTACCCATTCGTCAGCGCAGAGAGTTGAGAGCTCTGTCAATGTTATTTTCTATACTCGAAAAACCCACTTCTCCTTCCTACCTTACTTCTCAGGTTCACTACTTGTGCTCTGCGCATAGTAAAAATCTTCGTTCCACCAACAATCGCCTTCTACGATGTCCTTCTCACCGATCTGGTTTCATTTACTCTTCTTTCTTTGTTCAGGCGGTCTTTCTTTGGAATGCGCTCCCTCTGAACATAAGGACGGCAACCAGTCAGTTATCATTTAAGGTGAAAGTAGGAGAGCATATTCGGAAGAAGTTGGCAGAATCATCCCAGCGCTGATTTGCTGGTTTCGTTTTCTCCTCTACCGATCGTTATGTCTCCAGACAATGTTCATTTTCGTTATATGGATGTATGTATGTACCTATGTATGTATTTATTATTCATTGTTTTTCGAGTTATCTACCCTTATTGCACCTGCCATGTTTTTCTCTTCATCACCCTAAGGTTGACTGGTAGAAAATGCCTCAGGCATTAAATCCACCTTTGTACAGTAGTTTTACTTGTGCATAAAGTTTTAATAAATAAATATGACTGACTACCTAAGAACCAAAATATCGATACATTCGTGTAGGCAGTACTCGAAAAAATTTCAACCATGGTTATTATGTGCCCGGAGAAAATAAACGCATCCGTGTATGCAAAGTTTTTTTCATGAACACTCGCGGTTACTGATAAAAGTATTAGAACCTTGTAAAAAAAACTTGTAATCTTATGGATGATCAGCTCAAGGAATGTAGAGTAAAACATGACAACCATCACAAGTTGTGTTCTAATTTAACGGATGGGGTCAAGTCGCATATAAACTCGATTCCACGTATCGAGAGCCACTATTGCCGTACTCAAACAAAACGAGAATACATTGAGGGTGGTTATACGGTAGCAGCGTTTCATCGAAACTACGTTGAGCTATGTGCACTGAAGGAACACCTCATGTTACAAACCAAATTTATTACAACATCTTCGTGAATGATTTTAATATTTCATTTTGGTACCCGAAGAAAGATCAGTGTGAAGATTGCACTGCCTATAAAAACGCGGAAGACAAGGCTTTGCTGCATGAAAAGTACGATTTGCACCTTTAAGAAAAATGTAATTTTGTTCCAAGGTATTGCTAATATGCTACCATTTAGTTATAAACAAAAACTAGCATAATAAACAAAAAACATTATACGAAAAGACACAATAAAACTTATTTTCTGTTTGAGTTGTGGCTTTTTTTAATAAAATTCATTAACATTATATATGTTTTTTTATAATCAAAAGGGACTTATGTGATATTTTTATTAACTGGGTAAAACTTATAGGAAATATCAAACTATAGACAAATAGAGACTTAAAATATACATCTGATGATATATAACACATAGATATACAACGTAGATTAATAAAAATAATAAACAAAAACCGATATCAAAACTTTGACGGGCTCTCCTGTAAAAAAGTGACAATTCGACTTGTGGCCCTTTTGAATTTAAGCAGCGATATGTACTTCAAAATGCAATTAGGATGCTGGAACATACACAATAAAAAATATTGTGTATTGTGTGTGCAAGAGTTTCTGCTGATTATGAGATACTGGGTTCGATTTCCAAGTAATGCAAGGTATTATTGGGTTGCTATATCTGGAGAATCTCAGTAGCAGCCCGGAGGCTGGATTTCTGCCCCGTTGATAACAATAGGACTTAGGTAATAGGTAGAACGGGCTGGTGTCCGCAACTCCACGTCTGAGCGCGTATTTTGCGTACGGGTGGGAAATCGGTTATTTGATCCACCCCAGCTTCTCGACAAAGGCCAGCAACAATAGGACTTAAATATAACAGTACATTCCCATTTCTATCCCTTGGGTGTTGTAAAAGGCAACTAAGGGACATACTCGAGAATAGGCAGCAGCGTTCTTTATGAATTTTATAACCATACTGCGATTGCCAACCCAATTGCCAAACGAGGCGATTATGCGAAACCCCCCTAAAAAAATGGGGGAGGCCTATGTCCAGCAGTGGACGTCTTTTAGCTAAAACGATGAAACATAACAGGCATAATGTGGGTGTACTATAAGTACACCGCACCTCTGCCCTGCCTTAGAGAATACAGGTTTGATGTTATGTTACTTCTTAAATACTACAGTTAAAGAGTATTCAAACACCTGGCTTTGTTATTTTGATTTCTCCTAACACCATGTTGTCATCGTCGGCATCCCAGCAGCTGTCATTCCCTTCGTCATTTTGTAATGGTTCTGGAATAAACAGACATTGGTGTTCACAGTGTGTTCTTACAGTTTCTTTGTAAATATATTATCTTCATGTATGTAGCACATAAAAAAAATATCTGTTGATACTTCATTTTTGTCTTTACCTATTGTGGTATAGTAATTTAATACTTTTATTCTAGGTACAGTAAGCAAAAGAGATAACTAACTAAGGACTCAGGTCTCTAAAATTAGAAACTTGGGTCTTTAAAATTAGGAATCGAAGAATCTAGTCCTTTGCAACACTACTATAAATTGTTTTCACATATAATTATGACATTTAAAAAAAAAAAACCTTTGAAAAGAGTAACTGTGGAGTTTGTAGCCTTCTTTCGCACATAAAAATACAACTTTGAAGAGGCAATCAATTCTTGTAAATTTTGATTATTGTTCTCTAGTGCCTTTTATGGGAGAGGGAAGCCTTTGCACTGCAGTGAGACTCACAGGCTATTAGAAAGTGCCCTTTACGTGCCTTTTTGATCATCTCATTAAAAATGTTTGAGATGTAACTACTTATTATTTGTGTGAAAGACTTGTAATGCACGACTTCCAGTTGCAAGATGAATATTTATTCCTGTGGACCATACTATTTTATTGACTGTACTTACATTGTGGATCTTCAACAGGTGTGTAAACACAATTATACTAAAGGGCAGCTAAAAAATGTAATTATTCAATTTTATCTAACAGCTAAAACATTTTTGACGACATTAAATTTAAAGCCACAACTCTTATTTTTTTTAATGCTCCATTTTATATTTATTCCTTAATGTTCCTTCTAGATAGGTTAAGACAGGTTAATTTGATATCTTACAATATTTAGATAATTTAATACCAAAGTCTTAAAGAAAAGTCTATATGTATACAGACACCAGCACATAAAGCTACTAGAATCTGTCAAATTCCTTTAATAGATTTGCAACTTTATCATTAAAGTATAGGGTTCACGATTGATTGGGAAAACTTGACAGCTTCGGGTAGCTTGATGTGTTGGCGTCTGTACATTAAAAAAAAAGAATCATATAGAGCATCATAAAATTCGTCTACATCATTGTCAACAGGTAAGGTGCCCAAAAGGCTGGCAGCATTGCCATAGAACGTGTCAATACTGATACTCTGGTCAAAAATAGGCCAACCCCTGGTCATGCTCAAAATTATAATTTTGAGTTTCAAATAGTTAATAAAACACCACTTGCCTAGTTTAATATCCTTGATATCACCTTGATTACTATCATCTAGGGTCGTCAATAACAGTTCCTCGTTCGCTTCATGGTTATTCTCGAATTTTAAATCTTCAAAATCCAATTCATCTTTGACAAAACCACCAGAGCAACCATTTCTTTTACTGTCCACCTTTGATGAGTTTTCTAATAAGAATCTTAGCTTTTTGTCACTCTCGTCGCACTGTATATTAAAGGCGTAAGTACGTTTGAGCTGTCGGCTACATTCTTTACAAATTAAACGAGGTAGACCATCTCCTATTTCGGGCTAGAAATACAATTCATAACAAATAAATTATTCTCAACTATAAAGATTTTTAACTGGCTCGTGAGGAGGAATTAATTGTAAGTACCTTTATCTTAGTGCAGTTTATCAACATATCACAATATAAAGTATTCTTTTTCACATAATAACTAGTGTAAATATCGTATGTTATTTTATTTGCTTCGAGACATATTCGACATATTTTTGTAAAGTCTAACGCCATAGTTTATTGTGTGTAATGTAATTGAGATAGAATAATACTATGTCAAAATTGAGATTTTAATCAGTCTATCATATTTAAAATAGCATTTTTATTGAAAAAGAATAAACATTCGCACTTCGTCGATTTCTGATACAAACAAATAAATATAATGTCAAATTGTCAATGTCAAAATGACATTAAACCGAAAGATGACAAGACAGCACATTTATTAATTATTTCGTTCCAAAAGGTATGGCAATAAAAAGACAAAATGCATGGTTTAGTCGATTAAATCGCATCAAACTTTTATTAAAACAGAGGCGTATATCACCATAATATAAGAACAAGAGAGAGATAAGAGAAGAGAGAAAGAGAGTTATAAAAGTTTTATCATTTGATGAGTCAAAGTTGAAATCTTCAAATTACTAATTCATAGTGAAGATCAGCCAAAACTTAAGGCTAAAACGTTTGAAAGGTTGTATCCTAGTAATATTGTAAAATATTGTAAATGCGAAAGTTTGTATGAATGGATGTGTGGATGTTTGTTACTCTTTCACGCAAAAACTACTGAACGAAATTGGATGAAATTTGTAACACAGTTAGATTATAACCTGGATTAACACATAGGCTACTTTTTATCCCGGTAGTACTATCCCGCGGGATATTTTCCGACTTCCACGCGGGCGAAGCCGCTGGCAAAAGCTAGTAGCTTATAAGTCGTTATAAATTAGTGCAATTGAGGCTAGGGATTGTTTCGGGATGTCTTCCATCTACATAAAGTAATAGAATGATGTACTTTATGGTCACGGCCAGGAACCCGGGTCGCTGCCACATAGTCACTGCGCGGCAACCGCGGCAACGCTTGACATGCAATCAATATTCTAATAAAATTAAATAATTATGTTAAGTTATTAATTAGTATTCCAGATACTTACTAGACCCGGCGAAATCAAACGAATAAATAAAAGTGTGGTAAGTTATATGTAAGTTAGTTAACGTAAAAACTAAAAGAAAAACTAGACACTGAACCCTCAAACAAATGGATGTACTTTTGCGATAGTGATGCGTGGAGTACATGCCTTTTACTTTTAAAATCACTGTACTTAATCGCTTTGGACCACAATAATAGGGAGAAAAGATATGGATTAGTTTAATTCAAGCAACGGTTTGATATCTTTCAGGATTGGAGTGGCAGAGTGGGGGTAGTAGGAGCCAGTAGAAATAGCGCGCTTATTTAAAAGACGCCGCAGAATCGTTCTTCTTTCGGCACGCACTATAATCAAAGGTCAGTTCGCACAAATCATACAGGTATATATAAGTACGGGGACTGTACTGATCTGTCTCAGGCACTTAAGTACATATAAGTCGTTTCAACACTTATAACTGCCCATAACTATAATACAAATATAACGTCTATTCGTCTCGTTCAGTGTCCGTCAACCAATTCATCACCATCATTTTTGTGCCTTTCTCCTAATTTATTGGGGGTCGGCGCAATATGTCTGTTTCTTCCATACTTATCTATTATTTATCTCGGGAGTCACCCCCTTTCTAGCCATATATCATCTTTCACACAGTCCATCCATATTTCTTTGGTGTCCCTCTCCTTTTATATTCGTAATAACTGATTATGGACCAAAACCTCGGTAATCCCTCGAATTACAAAAAAATACAGTGTCAAGTCAAGATACATACGTATTTTTAAAGTACAGCGTGAAATCCTGGCATAAATCGGCACTTTACTCTTAACTAGTGATGCACCGGATTGTTAAAATGTATATCCGCGGATACGGATCCGAATACTGATATTTGATGTCAAGATCCGTGGATACGATCTTAACTTTCTATCGGTGTTGATGTGCGTGACTGTGAGACGATAGTTGACCCCACTTGACAGGACATGTTTCAAATTGCATTGTACGGATCTTTCTTTTGTAGTGTCACTATCTTAAGAAATAATCCGTATGGAATTTAATACATTTTCATTTCTGCCTAATCACCTACATATTGAATTTCATCTATGTATTGAAAATTTATAAGGTAAAAGACCCGCCACAAAAGTAACGGATACGGATCTATCTTCACCCTTGGATATCCGCGGATGCGGATACGGATATTCGGCACAACACTACTTATTTTAACGGTCCCGGTGCCGTACCGGATTGTCTTGTAATGAAACTCACATTTCTTTATTTAAGCACATATATTTATTTGATGAAGACAATGTTTACCATATCATAGTGATAATAATTATGAGGTTGTATGTAATGTTAACATTTAATTTCAAGACAAAATGCAAAATATCATGGCAAGCAATTTTGTTTTAATACGTATTGTAAATGTTGTGCTCTGAAGCATTTCACTGTATCAGAGGTGTAATTGCGTAACTTACTATCATCGCTTCCAAAATGACAGTTCAACAACATTCATTGCGTTTTTGAACAGACAAGTTTTTCCAACATATGACGCAATGGATTAGAAATAATCTTCAAAATGAATCAGATTATAGTGCGTTACGCATTTAGGCAGTTTCTTTAAACACTACTACTAACACATCAACTCCTGAATATTGTCTACATGAATGTGAATAAATATTGAGATACAATAAAATTGAATTGTATTTATGAAAAAGTCTTCGAACTTCCGCGCTTGTCCTCTCACTCACACTCGCTGATAAACTAAAGGAAACAAATGGTGACCCATTTGGTTCCTAAAAACTGTTTGGGCACGATTCATTTACTATACTTAATGTAGGTTATATAATCTCATTTGAACCATGTGACTTAAATAACCATTTATACAATGATCATAGAAAAAGCCATTATTTTTTCTGGTGTAGGGTACTAAGGTGAACTAATGTGTAGATTTTCTACTAAGTGGCTTTTCACACTTTATGCGATATATAAATGAATTAAGACTTCACTTCGATATTCTGAATGTCCTTTTATCATCATCAACCTATACTGTTCCCACTGCTGGGACACAGGCCTCCTCTCGGTGAGAGCGAGTGGGCCGTAATCCACAAAGCGGGTCCAGTGTGGGTAGATGTCACATGTCTCCGAATTTTTGGTTGGGCCACCACTGCTCTCCTCTGCGTCCTCTAGGAAGTTTTATTCTGTGCTAGTTAACATCCAAAGCAACTTGAAACTGAGTACATATTAGCAGCAAGTTAACTAGCTACTATTGAACAATAAAACATCCATTGAAGATCTAACTTTGACTCCAAGTAGTCACATTTTTCAGGATCACTAATAATTTCCAAATGCAATCTATCTCTTCCACATGCAAAATATGCATTGAGAAATACAGACAGCAGCCAAATCTTTTGTATTGTATTATGTGCAGAATATATTAAGTTCAGCTAAAAGGTAACAACATTTATTGTTGAAGTTTGGTGGTTCGAAGTTTGACGGGTCACCCAGTATCTTATTACTACTACATAAGTATAATAATATTTTCTATTAAAAAGTTACTGGAAAACTGCAAGTGAATTAATAAGAACATCAACTATTTCAGAATTTAGGGTAACATATTGACTGGCCAATCCATTTTTTTTTGTAAACTTTTTTTATATTATGTTCTTAAGATGAGGCTGATATTTTGATGACTACATATAGGCCTGAATTTCAGCATGAATTACATGGAATGCATGAATGTTATACCCGGACCAAAAATACATTTGTATTGCTCGGACAGTCAACATGTTAATAATAAAATTGTACAAACCTAAAATATGCATTTTTCTACAAAATCAATGGGCAATATTACATACTAATTCATAATTGGATTATTCTTGAAAGATTAAAAAAGAAAACATTTTTTAGTACATTTGAACCACTTCATTGGATCACTGGTTGGCCATAAAAAAAGCTCTTACTGCTCTGTTTACAAATCAAATAGAACTCGTACATTTCTTCAAGAATATCAATGCATTTCATACACAGAAAAGGTGGTAGACCATCTTCTGGATGTATCTGCAATCAATTGGGACTATTAAAGAACAATCACAACACATTTACTTGCCTAAATGTAATAGGAAAATTCTATTATAATAATAAATATTACTTAATAAATAAGTTTAAAAATATAATTAATAAATGTATATGTTACCGGCTAAACCCGATTTTAGGATGAACTAGTTTCGCCTAGGCCAAACCAGTTCTCCCTTTCATCAACATAAATGACTCCATGTTTATGTGTAACAGTTTACAATGGTTAAAGTTTCACATTTGTTTGATACCGTGACACTACATTGCTTCTTTTTATACTGTAGCAGGGTGTACATACTGTTTCTTTTGTCTTTTCTGCATAGGAACATACTGGCTTGTCCTATAGCGTGTAGGGAGAACCAGATTTTGGGATTAACTAGTTTCGCCTAGGCGAAACTAGTTTATCCTAAAATCGGGTTTGGCTGGTAACATATATCTCGAAATAAAGGCAATAATATTAGAATTTCAACTAATATTAGAACTGCCTCATTGGTCTAGTGGTAGCAAGCTCTACTGCCGAGCTTGAAGTCCTGGGTTCGATTCCTAGGTCGGGTAAAGTGTCATTGGGATTTTCCATCTGGAATTTCTTAGTAGCAGCCTGGAGTCTGGATTAGTGCATGGTTGATGACAATAGGCCCAACCCCTATATTACATGGGACTTAAACATAACAGGCGAAATGTGGGTGTGTACTATAGGTACCACTCTGCCCTGCCCTTCGGGGAAACAAGGCGTGATGTTATGGTTTTGGTAATATTAGAATTTTATTATTTCAATCTTTTGCAATCTTATAAATTAGCCATTTATGAAATGGCGTCATGGGAAGGCGGACACAGGAGCGCTCAGGGCACTATTAAAAAAAATACTGCCACAATTTAATCAAAATAGAGAGGACTACTACTACCACAGATTAAATTTAAGTTATTAAATATATAATGATATGTAAATTCAAGTAGACAAGCGTAAATTTATACAATTTTGTTTATTTACCGCCACTTTAGTGCAAGATATCAACATATCAGAATATAAGATGTCTCTTTCCTCATAAGATTTCATGAAAATATTGTACGCTCCATGATCTATATGGTTACAAATACGACAGATTTTTTTTTCGTCGGGGCACTGTTTTTGTATCGCCATAATTATGAGGTGGGTGAGAGAACCGTATTTTTACTCAGACTAACAATATCAGAAGCAATCGCTTGTCGCGGTTAACCGTTTTGACTTTATATCACTTTCGGTTAATGTACTCTGTGACTTTCGGTGTGACAAAACAACGATTTGCTAGGTAAATTGTTCTATTGATTTTTAAACATTTCATAGACTCTTTTTTTTTTACTTCTAGTGTCGTTCTACGTGATATA
Source organism: Aporophyla lueneburgensis (assembly GCA_932294355.1). Taxonomy (NCBI): domain Eukaryota; kingdom Metazoa; phylum Arthropoda; class Insecta; order Lepidoptera; family Noctuidae; genus Aporophyla; species Aporophyla lueneburgensis. The sequence continues at coordinate 5,371,962 of OW028758.1, read as the reverse complement.
ACGTTTATTTGACCGATATTCGACTAGTAACATGTGGCTGTAAGTGTAGTTCATCTAGAGGTGGGTTGGTTTGGTGTGAATGCGTTTTAACCCACTGCTATAATCAAACCGGCTCACAGTGGAACGAATGTATGGGAGCGGTTGGACGTAGACATGTCCGAAAAATAAGAGTAAAATTATGACAAACTAATGATGCCATCTTATTCGATTACTTAATGCCTTCATAAATTGTGGTGATGAATTTCTTCATAACTCCCATATTTCGGGAGTAATTTGAGAAAATGTGAAATTTTACTATGAAAATGAGTGTATCGAGCTCTCTCCCTCCTGATTCCGGGCTTGTTTCAAGTAGCGGTCTCTAATATCGTAATGCTATTACTAAGAGCTATATTTAATACTAAGACACATAGTGCGCCAAATGTGCACTTTCTGGGATAAAAGGAAATGAAAATTAAAAAAAAAAAACGTTTTTTCCCCATTTGTATTTACTTTAAACCGCAGACAGACTTATTAAGAGGTCTATAAATATATTATATATATACAGAAATATATATTAACAAAAATATTCACAAGAACTGATGAGAGTATGACTTTTAAGTAAGTTGATAATAAATTACCTAGTTTCATTAAAAGTACAATAAATAATTAAGATGTAAGCTCTAATTTACTAAGTTACACATTTTAAAACAATAACATCATTTAATTATCTTCGTCATCATCATCATCATCAATTAATTCAAATTCAGAATCGATGTCCGCTAAATCATTTATGTTAACAAATTCGATATCACTTTTCTCAGAATCCGTAAGCTCATAAAATTCCTTAAAAGAAGATTTTTTTACAAACTTATTTCCTTTTGGACGGATACTTGTAACAAGTGGATCAGAAGACAGTAAAAGATTGTGCATAATATCTTCATTGCATGAGATACTGCTATGCTTTCGAGAATGCCCCTCTCTATATTTTCTAAAATCTTTATTTCTAGCCTCAGATGCCTCTTCGGATAGAAAACCAATGGGCACAATTGACATGTTCTGAACTATGTCTGGCCCATGCATTAAAATTTTATGAAGTGAAGAAGGCATATAATACCATGGGTATAACTCCACGTAAAGCTTAGCAGTATCAAAGCAGAACTCTCGGAATTTAGTTACGTTGATCTTCTCTCCTGATGAAATACACTGCAAGATCACACAGATTTTTCTTAAAAGCATAGCATCTATTCCGGTCAGTTCAGCAGATTTAGTGTAGTTTTCAAAAAATCTCCTTGCCGAGTTGCCATTGTTGGTGGATCCACTGCCTTGTTTCACAACATCGAGAAGTAAGCCCGTTTCTCTTCTTACAGCCTCTTGAACTCTTTTCTTCCTGTCATCAACTTGCCTTTTTGCTATATCACCCCTTACTTGCCATGATTTTATGTCTAATTTGTAGGAAATGTGTAATAAGCATTCCATTGAGCGAATCCAAGCGTGAAGGGTGCTTAAGCTATATTTATACATGTCCTCGTTTGCGTGTTTATCTTTGATTAACTCTAAATTATTCATTTCTTTAGGACAAGCCTTGCATATGTCACACACTGAAGCTGCTGTATTGGATATAATGGAATGAATTTTACCATCAATCATTGTCAACAGCAGTTGGTGTTTGACACTAATTCCATCAGTGATGGTGGATGGAGTTAAGGCTTCAATCTCTGCTTCGATTTCAGCCATCTCTCTCTGCACATTTTCTTTGGTTTCCTTTATAAACTTAAACAATATTGGCCGGCAAAATGAAGTGGAAGATGGTCGCTCGTTTTCCCAAATTGTTACACCTTTTGAGACGAGCCGCAGTGGTACAAGACTAATCATAAAATTACTAGCAAGATCGATTTGCTCATCTTCACTCGTCCTTTGATGATAAATGCTTTGGCTAGATGATCCGTCAAAACCCCATTTGCTGGTCAATACGAGCTGTTGATTGGGATCAACAGGGGTTTCTAACGACCTAATAAGTCTTCTTGAGGTTAAATCCATCAAGGCTTGTAATTTGATTTTTGCAGAGCTCTCTGTAACTGTGAGATCTTCTTTGGCCGGATAGCACTTAATTTTTTCTTTAACCAACATGTAGTAACTCGGGTATTGAAGAGCTCCTTCTTGAGTGTTGAAATCCCGAAGAGTGTTATAGCGCCATTTCGATAAGTTCATCGATACATAAAGAGCCAATGCCTTCAAAGGGGATATTTCCCGTACCTGAATTGATTTACCTTCAATGAAGGCTTTGATTTTTGAGGCCTCTTCTGGATTCTCCGTCAAGTATTTCATAACATAAGCTGTATCGCTTTGTCCTGCCTTTTGAAGCGCCCTTTCGGCCGAAAACATAATTTCAGCGCTGCTACTGCTGCATGAAAGACTATCTTCAGTGCGTCTTCTTTTTTGCCGGTTACTAAGGTCCTCAAAAGATTTACGAGGACTAGGATGTGTACAAGTTGAAGCATCAGATTTAGCAGGAGAAATTATGGGCTCGATGACGTCACTTATATTTTCTGTAGAAGGTTCCATATTTTCATTCTGTAATTCCGGCCATTGAATTGCAGCCTGTAGCCAAATCTCATGTTTCTTCCGAAACTTATCTGTGCTTCTTCCAGACTGTGTCCATTTTGCATAAATACGGTAGCAAAATCGACGACACCAGTCTTTTAAACTTGTTTCAGCACTTTCACATAACTGAACACAACTGTTATCTTTTAAAACACTGAACAAATAGTTAAAGTCGCGTAAATCTTTATGTGCGCGTGCGCATAAAGCAACGTGAATATCAAGATTTGTATTAAAATTTGGAAAATACATTGCGAGATTAGCTTGGATACAACGAGGTGTAAATCAACACTGATTTTAAAGTTACTAATAGTGACCTATTTATATAAAATCCAGGTATCCCAGGTATCCTTTGTTAAATATTGCAAGGTAATTAGTTATTGTGATAATTAGTAAATGATGCATGCTAAATTAGTGTATTAAGAGCCATTTAGTAATTAAATAATAGCAATGTTCTTATCAGTAATCATTAGTGCATCAGTTTTATATGTAAACCTTAAGTCCCTAATTATATATCCTAATTAGCTTATATCTTCTCTAATTGGCTGCTCAGAAATGTTATTGTAATAAGGTAAACCTTTAGAAAAACGGTTTTAATCAACAAAATAAACAAAAAATAAAAAAATTGTGTTATAAAATAAACATCACTCTTTATCCCAGAAAGTGCACATTTGGCGCACTATGTGTCTTAGTATTAAATATAGCTCTTAGTATTAGCATTATGATATTAGAGACCGCTACTTGAAACAAGCCCGGAATCAGGAGGGAGAGAGCTCGATACACTCATTTTCATAGTAAAATTTCACATTTTCTCAAATTACTCCCGAAATATGGGAGTTATGAAGAAATTCATCACCACAAGTTATGAAGGCATTAAGTAATCGAATAAGATGGCATCATTAGTTTGGCATAATTTTACTCTTTTTTTTCGGACATGTCTACGTCCAACCGCTCCCATACATTCGTTCCACTGTGCGGCTAGAACAAGATAAAATAATCGGGATAAACAACGAGACATTGAGATTCGTTTTTGTACGCCGCGGAACGCTAGCACCCATTAGTCGATTAGTCTGTGGTCCCTTTCCCATACAACCTGCAAGGTGATTACATGATTTGTTGTTTATTACTCTGTGGGTGGTTTATTACCTGTGGAAGTGTTGTGTAGTGTGGAACGGAACTGTGGAAGAATTCGTAAAAATGTCGGAGAACCGGGTCAATTTGTGAATGATAACAGTCTTTAACTTAAAGAGTGGCCTTTATCAAGAAAATAACATCAAGTGCAAAATTTGGAAAGTAAACTTAAAATGTCTGCTCTTCAGAAGACTATAATGAAAAACAAATTGCCGCCAAGATGTCCCAGAACTTCAGGCCTCTCAAAGTAAGAAAGGGACCTAGATTTGAGGGAAAAATAACTGTAATAGTATGACAACGTTATCTTCAACATTAATTCATAACATTGCAATAACATAGTATTACCGAACATCAATGGTAGTGGCTGGTTGATTGTTAGAAATGGCAATTAATCTTATGTGCATTGTTTTCAAACATTGGCATCATGTATGCACAATCAAGTTTGTTTTAACTTTCACGATTAGCGGATAACCATTAAACTTTTATTTCTAACATCAACGTCAGGAAAGTGAATAAACACAATTAACGTAGCTGTTACGTTCACGAATTTTGAAAACAACACATTTTTGGCGATAAAAAACACTATTATGATCGTAAAACGCATGTCTTATAGCAATAGTTTGACTACGACAACGCCTACATTTCGTAGTATTTGGTGGTATTCACAGTTCCAACTGTTAGCAATGTGCAGTTCACCCGTAACCGTAGCCATTAATTTTCTTTCAGAATGGCACCATTTGGATCAGGCCGTCGTAACTACACTCCAGTGGCATGGAAGGAGTATTTCAACAGGACTGTGGATGTTGAGACAGATGGAGGAAGCTTCAGGGTGTACCTGTCTCCAGAGCCTGATCATCAAGACAGGCCCAGGATAGTGACACTGCACGGAGGCGGATACTCTGGACTAAGTTGGGCTTTGTTTACTGTAAGTGTTTTATTTACATTCTCCAAATTGTTTTTACCCAACCACCTCCAAAGAGCCATCAAGCATTTTTCTGTGGCTTTATGACAGTTACAACAATATTATTACAACGTCTGTACATAGACTAAAGTGACACAACTATTTGAAAAAAAAAGTCACTGGTTTAAGCCACATCAAAATTAATTCTAGTAAAAGTGGGGCATGCATAGCTAAGTATGTCTTGTAAACTTTGAAAAGTTACTACCTAGGTTCAGCAATGACACACAAATTATTAACTTGTGTTACTTTCATCAGTGCCCATTAAATTCTAAAACTGTTTCTTGGGAATACAATTTTTTTTCCCAAAAAAAAAACCTTTCTTTGTGTGTGTTTGCTGAATTACTGATATGAGAGAAATGGCTCTTTCTTATCCTGTGGTTCTCTATTTCAGGAGGAGATAACAAACATGATCCACTGCCAGGTGGTATCAATTGACATTAGGGGTCACGGTGAGACCAAGGCTGACAATTCAGACGACCTCAGCATTGAAACACTGGTGCAGTGAGTATAATTATTGGTATAAGAATATACTTTAATGCTTTATTATCTATAATATGGTGACAAATCAATTGTACAATAATTAGGTATAGAGATGTGAAACTAATTTATCTACTGGCTCCGCGGGATCATTTTCGACCTCCGTAAAGTATAGGACCATCCCCATTTCTTCCCGAAGGTTAAAACGCGACGAAGTGACTTACTGGAGAATGGGCAGCAGCATTCTCGATGCATTTTACCACCGTACTGGGATGGTCAACCTGCTAAGCATGGCGATTCCGTGAACCTCCCTAAAATAATTAAGACCTATGTCTAGCGGTGGACATCTTAGGCTGAAATGATGATATACATTAAGTAAGAAACTGTTATTCGGAATTTACACCACTTTTTCCTTTTTCTCTCTTTTCTTGTGCCATTCCCCTCGCTCCTGTGCCCTTTCCATTTTCAGCTGATACCTAATTATTGTTGCTTGTGGCTAAGTTATAACAGCCGTACGGGTTGATCGTTCAGGTTAAGCTACGCTTGCCGCGGTTGGTCCGTGGATGGGTGACCACCTTTACATACCAAGACCCTTCTTTGCCTCGGAAAGCATGTTAAGCCGTTGGTCCCGGCTGTCTTTCGTAGATCTTACAAGGGGAGTACCAAACTTGGGAATCACAGATTCCGTTGATTTTTATATAAATGTTGTAGAGTAGTCTCCTAGAAAAATGAAAGTGAAATTTAAAGTTCAAGTCCACTCGACTCAACAAATTAAATATAAATAAATTTGGAAAAAAATGAGTTGAGTAAACTTCTAAACAATTTTACGTATTACACTAATGAAAACTCGTCGTCGAATGACTGCAATTAAAAGCAGCCGCATGACAAGGCCAAATTTTGGCCAATCATATTCTTACACGTATGTCCCTTTCCCCAGGTAGTAGATGTCGGAGCAGGTAAAATTAGGGGGAGAGGGGTCTTGCACCGCAGGAGCGTATAATAACTGAAAATTTATATACCTAACAAAATTTATTAATGTTAAAAAATCCCAAAAATAATAACGAGTAATATTAGAATTAAAAATGTTTAGTATTTTATTATTATTGTTAACAATAAAATAAAATAATAAAAATCCATTAAAATTTACAAAAAATATATAAACATATCAGATATATAATAAATTTAATATGAAATAACTTCAGCATTTAAATTATTTATTGATTAAAATAAATTATTTATAAAAATAAATAAATAAATTTGAAAAAAGAAGAGTCGAGTGGACTTTAAATTTATTTTTCTCGAAAATGAAAGTGAAGTGCGTCTAACCATTTTACATAGTTATTGAGGGGAGACTACTCTACGACATATGTATATAAAAATCAATGGAATCTGTGATTCCCAAGTTTGGTACTCCCCTTGTTAGACAGTCGTTACGGGTCGTCAGAAGCCCGAAAGTCTGACAACCAGTCTTACCAAGGGGTATCGTATGACCCAGTAACTGGGTTGTGGAAGTCAGATAGGCAGTTGCTCCATGTAAAATACTGGTGCTCAGCTGCATCCGGTTAGACTGAAAGATGGCCCCAACATAGTTAGGAAAAGGCTAGGCAGCTGATGACCTAATTATTGTTATAAAACAAAATAATAAATTTGTCTTCTTGCTCCAATCAAATTAAACAATTTTATGTGTGTGTGTACACAGGTTTCTACAAATATCTATGCTAATATTATAAAGCTGAAGAGTTTTTTTGTTTGTTTGGTTGAACGCGGTAATCTAAGGAACGACTGGTCCGAATTGAAAAATTCTTTTTGTGTTGGATAGCCTATTTATTGAGAAAGGCTATAGGCTACAGGCTAACATCACGCTACGATCAAAAGGAGCGGAGCAGCGACGGAAAATGTTTGAAAACTGGCAGGCAATTCGATACGACGAGAAGGGTCAGGGGAGCAAAAATTTGACGCGGACGAAGTCGCGGGCAGAAGCTAGTTACACTATAAAGTTGATTATTACCTATGACTAATGAAGTAATGACTTACACAGTTGCTATGAAATATTGCATTGTATTTTTTTTTGATTAGATAGGTATAATAATAGGTATGACTGTTTCATCATACCTGAAATTTTTAAATACAAAATAGATCTCAATTTTCATCTGATTAACACTACATTTACCAGACCAGTCATTTTAACTGGTCGTGCAATTTCAGTTCAAAATTCCTAGAGACTTTTGTAGCTATAAATAGAGAATACATTTTATGAATTTAATGTTACTTTATATATATTAGTATCAAATATTTTTTTTGTTATTAACATTTATACGTTTGCACGAAATTTGTCTGGTAAATCTAGTGTTAAATTACTTGGTACTTGCGTCACAGTGACAAAGAGGGGAGCCTTATGTCCAGCAGTAGATGAGTTTTTATTGAATAATAATTGTACCAGAACATATATTATACCAATTACTGGTTGAATTCAGCATGTGCAAAAAGCCAAAATCGGTTGAAGTGGCGATGCCTGGGGGAGTTCTATGTACAGCAGTTTTTTTTTTTGCGATGGGAAATCATCACATGACTTCTCCCGCTCTGGGCGGAGCGGGAGGGCGTGTCAGACTTTTACTGACTAAAACCCACTCGTGTTCCTTCAGTTGCCCATGTGCCAGGGTCACGGTATCTCTTTATGTCGGTCTTATGTAACTTTGACGTTCAAAAAGGGCTGACTCTCATCCTAGTTTGAATAAATGACTTTTGATTTTGATTCTTTCGAACAATCTCGCGACCCTGGCAGCATGTACAGCAGTTGAAGGACGTCTTTCAGCTAAAATGATCATCATCATCATCATCAGTAAATAAATACCTTTCACCGTAAAAGTCATACTTGGGGTGGGCGCAACACGTCATACCTTCCATCCTCAGCCGTCACACTATCTTTGACACTTTTTTATTGCACAGCATCCCTCCCACATTCCTTGCGTAAGTTCTCAAATGGTTACTTAAGCTAAGACATTGAGATTGCTTACAGTTCAGTTTTGATAAGCACCGGTTTATTCATATATTTTTGATGTTTAAATTTCTCTTAATTTAAAGCAATGTTTTGGAAAATAAAGGGATTAAGTTAATACATACTCACATACACTCACGCCCTTTACCCATGGGGGTAGGCAGAAACTAGAACGCCACCTGCTACAATCCTTGAATACTCCTTTTGCCTCGTTTAGGTTCATACATCTGGTCATACACACACGCCGGTTGCGAGTCCTAAGCACCTGACCTTTCTGAAGAACATCATCAATTAAATGAATTTTTATAACTATGTTAGCCCTGGTACTATGTGAGCAATATTTGAACACCTTGCAATACAATTTTTTCATGCATATTCGGTAGGCTCGCAATCCTTTGCTATCTTATAAGGGCACGTTTTCTCTACCATTAAAGGGACCCCCGGTCTACTTCTTGATATGCAATGGCCTATGTAGCACCATAAAACAAGAGGCTTCAAAGGCTAGTGCTAATCTCGAGGTTCATTCGATTAATCGAGTCTGGTCAAACCACGCTGGGATTGGTGCAATTAATTTCATTTCATTTATAACACCACTAGCTGTACCCTGCCACGCTTCGCTGTGACACCATTCAATCACAATGATTGAATGGTTGAGAAATGAGAAACAAAACAAAGAATACATTTGTTTCTCATGTGACTGCGTCATTACTATTGCGGTTGTCAGCGAGTGTTTTCCTCGCTTCCGGCAGATGGCGCGGTCACTGGTAAACAGCTGATCGTTAAAAAAACAGTTTTTTCGCGGTCGCGGATATGTGACTGATGCAAAAAATAGATAAAAACAATCCTTGATGCGGATTATATATCATGCAAAAATTTCAGCTCGATCGGTGCAGAACTTTTTGAGTTTTTGAAGCGTACACAAACCAACATAACATTTTTATATATATAGATGTGCCTCAGTTAAATAAATATGAATTTAATCTTGTAAATTCCAGTGACGTGGAGCAAGTGCTACACAAGCTGTTCACGGACGGTATCCCGCCGCTGATACTGGTGGGTCACTCCATGGGCGGCGCCATCGCCGTGCGCGTCGCTCTGCAGCCCTCGCTGGAGCACGCCATACATGGCATTGCTGTTATCGACGTGGTGGAAGGTACACATACATCATCATCATCATCATCATCATCATCATTATTATTATTTCAGCCGAAAGACGTCCACTGCTGGACATAGGCCTCCCCCAAGCACCGCCACTTCGACCGATTCTGTGCTTCTCGCATACCTAATCAGCTTATACAACATTATTTTTAGTATATGCGAAACCTGAATATAGTTTGTTCAGTATCAGTAACTGAATCGATTCCAATAATTTTTACACCATGTTATATTTTGTCCCAAAAATATTTAATTACGCTTAAAAGTTAGTATCCGCAATCATCTGTTTGCACACGGGTCACGAGTTCACGATAGGTCATAGCGCGGGCTAGGCGGCGTGTACGCACTGCTGCGGGGCGGCGGCGGCGCTCCTCAGTCGCCCGAATGCCATCGATCGATGCATACGTATCGCGAGCGCGCGACCGCCGTGAGCCCTGGCTAAAGTGTTTTGTTTAGATTTTAAAATTATCATGTCTCTCTCGTACTCAAACGTCCGTACACTCGCTGTTTGTGGTGGTGTGGCAGTGCGTCAGTGCTTATGAGAAAGACGGGCCCTTTTTTAACAGTTGCTTCAGTTTGTTTGAGTGAATAGTGATTACGCCAATTATTGTAGATAGTGATGATTAACATTTTTAAACACGCAAAGATAGTCAAGGGTACAAATTTATTATTTGTTTACAGCCTGCTGTGGTTCAGTAATGCGATGTTTAACAATTTTCATCCATTTTGAACTTTAAGTTGTTGACATAAGGTGCAACAAATGGCATTGATTACATTTTACCACTTACTACTGCATTTACGAATAAATTACATAATAATATCTACCTACACTTGACCATTACGACAGTCCAAAGCCTGCAAGCGTGATGGAAAATGTTTATCACCAACTAATACATAAACAATCACTGTGGCAAATTATTATCAATGAGTGAGAGTGAGACCGCGCGCGCGGCTGGCGTGGTGCCCTCCGGTAGGCTGCATATGTTTTTGCGAGGACAATCAGGTACCGTAACAAGCTTATAACTTTGTGATTATTAATGATACAGTTTTGAAATTTTTTTCATAGATTCTTTACATAAAAATACTAGACCCGTGTTTCGGGTTTCGCATAAACAAAAACTAATGTTGTATACCATTCCCACTGCTGGGTCACAGGTCTCTCGGTGAGAGGGAGTGAGCCGTAATCTGCCACGCTGGCCCAGTGCGGGTTGGTAGATGTCACATGTCTTCGAATTTTTGGTTCTAGGACGTGCCGGTTTCCTCACGATGCACGTACGGCAAAATGATTGATTTACGGCGACAAAAGCATTTAAAACAAAATAATTGAAATACACTAATTACATACGTTTGGTGTTCTCTACCCTTCAATGGTCAAAAATCAACAAAAGATTTTTTATTTGCGAGCGAGACCCGTTTACAAGAGCCGCTATTGTTCGACTCTTCGCATATTGTTAGGCGGGCTGCCAGTATTGTACTAAACTCGGTGCGAATACATTGTGTCAATGAGCAGTTGTTTTGAAGTGAAATCTTGTTTTTTTTAATATGGATCCATTACCATGTAGTAAGTACTTCATTTTAAACCTATTATTGAGTTCTTTCAACACTTTGAACATAGAAAATAATCTAAATATATCGATAGACTTAAAATAATCTTGTTTTGCTGTAGAAAAATAATTCGTGGAAGCTTTTCTAAAAAGTTCCAACGAGTACCAGTTTAAATTTGTTTATTATCAATAACTTTGATTGTCGTTATTATGAGGAAACTGTTTTAGCTGCACGTATATGCACATCTCTGAGTATTTGTTGTTTTTGTTTCAGGTAGTCGAAATGATAACGTGGAAATGCAAACTATTAAAAGACTAGAATTGTATTTTGTTTTAAAATGTGAAAGTTTTTTTAAATTTTCTTCGCCTAAATGCATTGAACATTTACTTAAGTATATTTTGAACAAATTAAACATTGTAAAATATGGTGAATACTTTGAAAAATCGGTCAAATTGAAAATTAAAGTGTTTGTGGCAAAGTTACTTGCAAAATGGAAACAATGCCATTGCATCCATGACCGACTGATCAAAAATAATCACGATTGGTTAAATGAGGAGTTCAAAATTCCGAACATACAAGGAGATCACCAGACACCTAGTAAGAAACCGGTTTCAGGACGACCAAAGAAGGATTTTGGGGTCTCATCGCTGCGTTCTAAACAAAGATCTGTGCAAACTCTTGTGAAAGGTCTTTCTCCGGAACAACTTTCATTTGCAACTGAATCCAGCTTAGTTGTATCGGGAAAACGCAACGCTGCTAAAGTGATGAAATTAGCCCTAGAGTCGTCACCAAGAAGTTTGAAACGAATGCAGCAGTCAAAAATCAACAAGCCCTCTTGCACACCATACACACCTGTGGAAGCACTAGCTCTTATTGTTGACACTGGTATGACAAAAGAAGACTATATAAAAGTACAAAGAGGAGCTAAAGCTAGAGGTGCTAATATATACCCTGCCTATAATCAAATCTTCCAGATAAAGCAAACTTGCTATCCCGAAAATATTACTGTTTCGGAGATCGAAGCCAGGATTCCCATGCAAAACTTACTTGATCACACAGTCCAAAGATTATTTGAAGTGCAACAAGAAGTTATTTCTCTTCATCTTCCTCCAGAAGTATTCGAAATTGATGTCTACTATAAGTGGGGGCTGGATGGTAGTGGCGGGCACAGCATTTATAAACAGCACTTCGCAGACAGTCCAAAGTACTCCGATTCGAATATTATATTAAGCACTATTGTTCCTCTCGAAGTGTCTATATTCCATGAAGAAGAAAAAATGATCTTTTGGAAAAACCCGAGCCCATCATCGACAAAGTGGTGTCGCCCTATTGGTTTCAAGTTAATTAAAGAAACAAATCAGACCATAAAACAAGAATTCGATGCTACTGAACAACAGCTGCGAGCTGTTACATCAACAACAGTAAGCCTCCAAGAAAAATTAATCACCTTTAATCATATTCCAATTTGTACAATGATGGATGGCAAAACATGCGATGTCCTTACACAAACTGCATCGTCACAGGCATGCAACATTTGTAAGGTAACTCCGAAAGACATAAACAACTTGGATAAGGTCATACAACGATCCTGCGATGTGTCTGCTTTTAAGTATGGCATATCTATTTTACATGCCTATCTAAGGTGTTTCGAATACCTTCTGCATATAGCATATAAAATTGATATTAAACAATGGCAAGCTAGAGGCACTACATTGAAGAATCAAGTAAAAGAGAAGAAGAAAAATATAACGGACTTGTTTTACGAGAAGATGAGTTTAGTAGTGGACCAACCTAAGCAAGGAGGTGGAAACACAAATAACGGCAACACGGCACGGAATTTTTTTGAAAATCCAGAGATAGTTTCTGAAATTACTGGAATCGATAAAGAATTGATTGAAAGGTTTTCAAATATTTTAAAGACAATTTCCAGTTGCCATTACATCAACATAAATTCTTTCAAACCATATTGCATGGAAACAGCAAAAAAATGCATTGAACTATATGGATGGTACAAGATGAGTGCGTCAGTACATAAACTACTTATCCACAGCAGCGACATCATAAGTCAGCTACCTCTGCCTGTAGGTCAGCTATCCGAGGACGTATTGGAAGCCTCTCAAAAAGAATATAAAAACATACGACTCATGCACTCACGAAAAACTTCTAGGATTAATACTAACACGGACATTTTACACTGGCTATGTATTAACTCTGATCCCCTGATAAGTCAACATCGATCAGTGAAAAAAAAACCAATGAAAGGATTTAATAACACCATTATGAATATGCTCACGATGCCAACATATTTAGGTAACGATCAGAATGAGGAAGACGATGACGAAGAAGATGATTAAATAATGTTTTTTTTTTTAATAATATAAAGTTTACGATTTATCTTGAGTTGTTTTATTTCAATGCAAAAAATAAATATTGAAATATAATTTCAATATATTAAAAAAATCAGTACTTATAGGTCCGTAGGTTGAGTTAGAAAACGTCAAACTGCTTAGTATAGGTAATAGGCACTCAAAAATATGTTTAAATAATTAAATGTAACAAATTTTCGTTATAAATATTTTTGTCGTCGTAAATCGATCATTTTGCCGTACGTGCGATGTTTTACTTCACTGTTTTTAGAGATGTGGTTATTAAATTATTGACACAAAATAAATCGCCTTCCTGGGTTCGAACCCACGACGCCAGTACCACTAAGCCACCCCAGCCCTAGAATGTGACATATTATCACAATATTACAAGCCAATTTTTCATTCAAACTTTCATCCCATGTGTAATCTCAATCGGAATGAATGAATTTTCAAAAATAGACCTGTAGTGCTCACTTCTGGTCTAAAAGGAATTTCTATGCTAAAGGACATTGCCCATTTTGTTAGGAGATTTGGGCCCCTAGAAAAGAATCGCAGGCAACGGTGGTTTTAACTTGGTTTTGAAGAACAACAATTACCTTTTCAGATACTGAAATTAATTTTCAGTTTTTCACCCTAGTTTCAGAGAAATGTAATTTTTAAAGATGATGAAATTGAGATTATAAAACAATATTTTTTATACAACATGTCCCGTAATTAACGCACACTCTCTTAAGGGGTCATTGTACTCATCATTATGAACAACTTTTACTATGGGAACAAAATGGAATTCGTGAAAAAAAAAAATCTGCTGTTTCATTCAAAAGTTCAATACCTACTCGACCAAAATGTAGGAAACAGCTGATTATAATATTTGAAATTAAAATAATAATATTGTTTATGTATTAATATTGATTCTAGAATTAAATAAAAACATTACATAGCATCTTCAGTTGCTAGATATTATGTTGGACTGACCACCCGATGCCCATGCTGACTGCATTAACTTGGCTGTGCCCTAACCACTTATTACAAATAAATACTTACCAACGGCTAAAACCTTAGGTTAGAGGAGCTCGTGGCTGTTATAATACCCGCACAGATATATGTCAAGTTAAGCTATGCTTGGTCAGACTGCGGATAGGTGACCATCCATTACATACAAACTCCTCCTGAGTGGCTGTTAATACATTCAAGCTGTTGGTTCTGCGTGCTATTTTTAAACCTTAGATATTCGTGATGAGTAGCGAGAATCCCGCAAGTGTGACAATCTGAAAGAAAGAAAGAAAGAAAAAACGTTTATTTGCGGCAAACATGACGCACAGTAACACCAGAAACATACAAAAATAAAAAATAAAGTGTGGGAATATATGCGTCACATCCACGCAAAACGGCCATCACTCAGTAAAATGCTGTGACCCAAGACCCCAATCTCTTACCAAGAAGTAATAAGCAGTGGTCTCGAACCTACCGATTTTTCGGTATTTCTACCGATATGGGCTCTGTTCTACCGAAATACCGAAATATAATGAATATTCTACGATTTCACAGTACACATGGAAATGTCATTTACCGATTTTGGGTACAAATATACCGTTTTTAACTGGCAATTCTACCGATCTCGCTCTAGGACGTTCGAGACCACTGGTAATATGTTATAAGACCTGTGTATCGGCTGTGGAGGTCAGATATGCAGTCACTCCTTGAGCAATACTGTATTCAGCTGCATCGGTTAGACTAGAAGCCGACCATAACATAGTTGAAAAAATGCTAGGTTGATGATGACTAAAGCTAAACAGCATCTTCTGTGTGCAATAGCAACATAGTAAAATCACTATCCCGCTTCCTATTGAGTTCATTGTGCCATTGTGACTGTACCTCAATTACCCCAGGCTGATATTATCGTTTTTCCTAATTACGTTAATATTTGTGTTTAAGTCGGTTCCCCCCGTAGGGGGAAGGGCGGCACCCCACCCCGTACCGCCCTGTAGAGCTCGGCACCAGACCTGGTCACTCTTCCACCGACAGAGATAAAATGAATTCCAAATATGAGGAAGTCCAATTCCTTGTCCACCTAAGGAGCAAAGAAAGGATTGAAAGAAATAGTAAATAAAACTTAGGAATTCATCATAAAATCATCATCATAATCAGCCTATATTGTTCCCACTGCTGGGACACTGGCCTCCTCTCGATGAGAGGGCGTGGGCCGTAATCTACCACGCGGGCCCAGTGCGGTTACTTATAGAAATACATTGGATGTGGTTTTAAAAAGCTAATAAATAAGGGAAAAGAAGCTAAGGGTATTTTTATATGAATGTATGAGTAACCTATACGCTAGCGTAATAGGTATTAGGTCAATGGTTAATCACACGATACCTCACATCAACACTTGCAGTACTCAGGCAACTCTATACAGCTGTTTAATTAAAGAGGAGGTTAAAATACAGTAAGCTGCTATACAGCTGTTTAATTAGTAAAGTAACCAATAACAATAATAGATAATTATTCCTCAAGGAATATATTATCTAGAAATTGTGCTGGGGCGCTTATATCATTAAAACGACCCCAGCTTAAATACCACAATACGGTCATATTATGAGCGCAGCATCCTACTGTACGATTTCCCACTAAGCAAGTACAATAATGAGCAACGATGCTCTCTAAAGAGTTTGCCCTATGTTGCTCTCTACTTATTAATAAATATGTATAATAAATCCTGCTACTCACATGTCTCGATTTAATTCTAGCCCTAACTAGATAATTATTTTGACCTAATATTAAGGGCAAATCTTCTTCTAATAATTCATTGCTTATTTCTATACTGTAGGTACCATTTGTCCGCACGTGCTCTCCATAATAGGATCTTGCTTGTTTTAATTGGTAAGATCCTAAAGCAAATCTTCTTAATTCGATTATTGACAATCTTGGAAAGTTATTTAGATGGGGAGCACTACTATTTATGCTTTGGAAAATCGTACGTCTTCTATTTATATGTTCGCTTTGAATAAACTCTGATAAATAATTTACTGTATTTAATCTCGACAGAGCAATATTTAGGTACTCCAAAGCATCAGGTCTATCGTCAATTGTAGGGTGGAACTTATTCAAAAGGGAACAAGCTATTTTGAAATCGATCATAAGATGACTTGATGCTCTATTAAAATATTCCTGGCGAAACAATTTAAAATCTCTTTTGATTCTCCCATTTACAACCTCTACCACCCACCGGCACATAGTTACACATCTAGATTTATTAGCCTGCTGGGTGGTTAATTGATGTTCGTTTTCGGATAAAGACTCAGGCATGTAAGTTTTATAATTATAACTCTCTAACTCAGGAATCACATCCCTAAATCCTCTGTCCAAAATGAATACATCACCAGGTCTGAAAAATGAGCGCATAGGACAGTTTTCAGTAGCAAACAAGGTACTCATAATTGATGAGTCATTTTTTGTGGCTTCATATGGCCCTACACACTCTAAAATATATCCATCGCAGCAAACAAATAAAAACGGTTTGACAAGATTGGAATATTTATGCAGACTATACGTTTTTTTTTTGATATGAGTAATTACTGCTGCTTTGCACAAAAACATAATTATGTGCCATCACATATTACAATCGCAGGTTTAACATCTGGAGCCATGTTGGCATCCCCAAAAAAACCCTCTGGAATGATTCTATTCCGTGATGCTACATTTTGGATAGAAATGTGGTTTATTCCTAAATGATTAGAAACAAATTGTTCATTTAAACAATTTCTCACAATATCCATTTTTCTTTCCAATGTGGATCTTGGCATTTTAAAAAGAGTTGACAATCTTTGATTACTGTCACCTGTTCTGAGTTTCACTAAGAATATACTGAGAGCAACAGAAGGATTTGGAAAGTGATTATATAACATAGGGTTACAATTTAGTAGTTCATTGAATTGCTCTGCAGTAAGTCCTAACCAATAATGGCATAAATAAGAATCCATTGAGTTTATGTCATTGAAGTCTAACTGTCTCTCAGTAGCCTTTTCAAGTTTTGTGAAAATATCATCTACTTGAAATCCAGTAAAATCTGAATATGGGGCTTCTAGTTCATCCCAACGATTGCTATTTAAATGATATCTACAGATTCTGGCAGTGAAGGGTATATACAGTTTATAATTTAACAAAAGAACTTCCTTTATAGCACCTGGTACCAAAAGCCGTTCAGTATTTTCACAACCAAGGAATAAGCAATGACGTGAACTTGCCGAAACCCGTTTATACTTAAGTGAGTTAATTTTTGAAAATGATCTACTTATCTGTTGTTCCTGAGGCGGTGAAACAGGCAGTGGTAGTGGAGGTGGTATAGGAATCACAGCATCTGCAATGATGTTACTGTCCATATTATCAGTCACTGGTGCAGACTCCACAGTGGGTTGGTTACTGCCAGCAACGGGTTGCCTCTGTGCTAATCTTGATGCAGCCTCCCAACAAGGATGACAAACTCGTTCCAAATGCAAGACCTAAAAACAAAAATATTATATTTGTACAATAAATTGTTATTCAATTACTATTTATTTATTTACAATAAATAAATAAGATTAAACACTTACGTGATGGGCTGGTATCCATCTTAGTATAACATTCCTTTGAGGACAATCTTGACTAACTCTGTTAGTTCTGCGATTTACAGTTGAGAAGCCACATGCAAAACATACGTTTAGGTGTCCAAGAGCAGGGGATATAAGGGATAGACTTGTGTTAGATGATGTCCGGTTTTCTAATAATACAAAACATTCTGCACACAGGATGTCATCAGAAGATACCTGAAAAAATAACAAAAATAAAAAATATCTGTGAATTCCTAAGTATAATATGTAAATTAATTCATGTGCTTAAAATTCATAACAAAAACCTTATACCACAAATGATAGAACATAAAAAGTTCAAGTACACAAACCAAAATCTTACTTTTTACACTTTGCCGGCAACATCTATTACTATTGTGGGCACAACGGCTTAATAACATTAGGACAGACAGAAAGCTGATGTATTTTCATAGAAAGCACTCTTCTAACATTGCTTAAAACTAATTGGAAGTTAGCTGTCTGAATATTTACCTATTTTGTCAGACGATGACTTCTTGATTGACCAGGTAGGCATTATAAGTATTCATATAAATATTGTAAATGGCATATAAACTTACCAATGTAGGTGTTACCCAGGATCTCAGAAGGATAAGCATTGGTTCATCTAATTCTTCGATTTGACGTCTACGAAGATTTGGCGCCAAACTCAAAGAACAATTGACACACCGGCGAGAATAAGAGTAGTTTGCCCGATCTCTACCAGGTGCAGACATTTTTCAGGAGTAAAATAAGAATAAGAATATAAGGCTTAACTAAAACTGAGTCCGTTTGCTCACTTAACACTAAAAAAGGGTCCAAAGCTCACTTAAACTAAAGAGTCAATTTGCTCACTTATCACTAAAACACGAGTCCAAAGCTCACTTAAACTAAATATAGTCAATTTGCTCACTTATCACTAAAAAAGGAGTCCAATATCTCCAAACAAACCCACTGTTTACGCAAATTGGAAGTAAATACGGAGGAATAAATTCAACTCTACGCATAACTACCGGCGCGAAAGAATTTGAATGATGTATTAATTTGACAGATTAATCTGTCTACCGCTAAGTACGGTGGTTACTCTCCGCGCGTTCCGAGTTACGCAATCGATGTAAGCGCGCCAAACAATCCTTCCGTAGAGCGTGGCGATTGACGCGCTAACAGCGATGTTATTGTGATTCGGAACGCGGGGTAGGTGTGGCCATGTTAAATATTTTGTTGATTGATTTACCGAATCGATTTGATAAAAATAATATCATTTAATAATTGTGGTGTGACCGTTTTGTAGTAACTTTTGTTAGTGTTGATATTTTGCTGTTTGTACAACAGTTTCTCTTTCTTTTTTCTTGTTTTCTGTTTACATAATTAAAGAGATACTTCTGCATATGATTTATATTCTTTACTAAAAGTGAATAACAATTTCAAATCGAAGATAAAAGTGTAGTGAAACATAATTACGACACAAAGCTGCGATGTTTGATGTCAATAATTAAATGCAGCTATGGTGCAGTTTTGCCACCGAAATTAGTAAATACGATTTGAGTTGGAGTACTATTTATCTGTTCCTCAATTTATTACTGTTTTCTACTACAAAATATGCATTGGCTCCATAAAAACACTGATTGTGCACTAAAATATGCTTTATCGAGTTTTTAAAATAAAATTACCTCATAAGAAATGTTCACTAGACCCCATCATCCCCTTCTAACGTAACCTATCCGAGTCGGGATGCCCCAAGTCCTTCAATAATTGTAAAAAGTCCATTATTTGGTACAGAATTAGTATTTTTAGTTTGGTGCACAGTTTAAAATATCTGTTTTAATTGCAATTAGCTTTTGATTTGAATGAAGAGTTTTAATTTTAAGCTTATGTTTGTTTTTACAAGAGCAATGTGTAAGTTTCTACTTTATTTAGACCTTTTATTATCATAGAAAGTCTACATTAATTATATGGCCAAACGTCGATTGAGATATCATCAAACGTTAATTTTTAAACAATCTAGCCAGTTTTAGTTGGTCATATCATGAAATGCAACTAATTCATGAAATGGCTAGTCACATTATGATCAATTCTACGATCTGACCATGACATATAATATATCATCAGATTATAATTCCTTCGTGTTTTAGTTTATTTACTACCTATTTCTATTATTATTTTTTTATTTTAGCCCACCCGCTGCCTATTTTAATCCGCGTTTTGAATATACGTCTAATCAGTTACATGAGACCTAGATTATGACCGGATAAAAGTTATTGTAAACATCTTCGGTACTTTTTGTCGGCGGAATGGTAATATCGATATTTTCAATCGATTACTACCATTTAATTGACAGAATCTGTCATCTATCTTGGCAACATTCAGGTTAAGTTTTAATGGCAGAACTACCTTTGATTCAATAAAATAATTATTAATTACGGTTTGTAAAGCTAGGGTGAAAGAAATGTTGATAAAATAAAATTGGACTTATAAAATTACGACTTAATTTTTGAGAAGTAAATAGTCTCTGCCCGGCACCAAAAATAAGGGGCCCGTCAGCGGGCAATCTCCTTTAATGCTTCTAGACCGCTGTTGGGAAATGTTCAGTCACAACTGTCAATAAATGAATTTAAGATTTTTAATTAGATAAGCTCAAAATTACATCACGCAGAGTCATTCTGAGTAGTCCAAGAAAAATTTGCCAGAGGACCAAGATAACTTAGACATGCTTGCTTGCAGATTGGCTTTTGGAAGTGGTGATTATTATAATTCCATAAAAAACTAGCCAATATGTCAGTATATAAAAAAAAAAAACAGTGATATTTAAAATCATTGCTGTGTTTCTGCATCAAGACCTTGTCCCAACTACCTAACAAGGGCTTCTTAAAGTGATCGCAACTATATTATATTTTTTTATAATTACAGGCACAGCTATGGATGCCCTGGCCAGTATGCAGAGCTTCTTGAGGAGTAGACCCACACATTTCAAGAGCATTGAACACGCAATAGAGTGGTGGTAAGAAAAATGAATTAAAATAAGACTTAGTATACTCAGCATCCAAAACCAGCCTATGATGTTCCTACTGCTGACATAGGCCTCAACTCGGTGAGGGAGTGAGCCGTAAATCCATCACACGGGCCTTGTGCGGGTTGATGGATGTCATTTGTCTTCTGAATAAAATTCTGAATTCACCATTTTGATAGCAGTAGTGATGAAAACAATTTACACTTAGTAAAGCGCCTGGCTAATCTGTCGGTAAACGTCTCAAAGGCAGACCCCACACGAGATGGGCAGACGTATTGATGAAAATTGCTGGCACCTGCTGGCCGCAAACAGCTCAGGATAGAGACACATGGAATTCTTTAGAGGAGGGCTTCACCTTCACTTGAGGAGGGGTTCATGCAAACAAACTATTATTATCTAGATTTAAACATTTTTTTTTTTTTCTAAAACAAGTGAAGAACGTGCAAACAACATCATTATTTTTTTTGTTTTTTCTTTAAACTATGTATGTATCCTACTTTTGCATGAAATAAAAGGCTAATTATTATTTATTATTATTATAAAGTGCCTGTCTGGATTCGGTCCTACGACCTACAATTCGTTAGTCGCAGTCTTTATTATTATCCACCACTGCTCTCGATTCTTTTTACTGCAAAGATAATAAATTGTTGGGTTGAATTTAGCTAATGAAAGTATATTTTCTTTTTTTTTAGTGTTCGCAGTGGCCAAGTACGGAATGTGGAGTCGGCTAAAGTGTCAATGCCCAGTCAAATTGTCAAGTAAGTTCAATTTATAACAAGCAGCAAATCCCATCTGCACAGACCCAGCAAAAGAGGTGCTATTGAAACAACTAACAGAAAAATAAACAATGTACAACATGCATGTGAATACAAGAGTGATGAATATAAATGTTGATGGATGTGTAAGGAATATGAAGACCAAAGAAAAGATGGGTGAATTGTATGAAAGAAATGGGAGTGAATAACTTGACAGCTGACAGGGGCCCCTCCCCTGTCAGCTGTCAAGTTATTTACCTCCTTTTGAGAATGCAAGAAGAAAAAGTATTGCGCGGTCACCTAGTAACACGGGACAAGAGCATGAAGATGATGGATGCGCTGAACACTGCCTTACAATTGGAGATATTAAATTCCTATTTAATTTTCAGTTGCGAAACGGGCCTCCTAGCCACAAACGAGGTCGAAACATACACCTGTGTAACGGGCGAGCCCGTACCAACGGCGACGAGACACGAGCCTCTCGCCGACCGCATCGCCGAAGAGGTTGACGAAGACGAAGAAGGGGAGGCCGACGCCGACGTCGACGCCGACGCCGACCCGGAATTGTTCTCGAAGCCCACTGTTCTGGGTGACGGGAGTGCTAGTATGAAGTAAGTACTAGGCCCCTTTATAGAACATTCTACTAATATTATAAATGTGAAAGTTTGTGAGTATGGATGTTTGTGACTTTTTCACGCAAAAACGACTGATCTGATCTGGATGAAATTTGACACACGGATAGTTTATAAAAAAGATTAATACATAGGGTACTTTTCATCCTGGTAGTCTGTTCCCGCGGGATAATTTCCGACGTCCAAGTTGACACAAATGCCATAGTAACTAATGTCATAGATAAATTAACATATACTGTAAATGCAGCATTACAAGCATTTCACATATGGTTGCACCAATCTGTTCACGTACATGTTCATTTTCCTTACCATACATGTACTTTGTGCTTCCCAGATACAAATGGCGCATCGACCTGTCCAAGACGGAGCGGCACTGGTCGGGCTGGTTCCGCGGACTGTCGGCCGCCTTCCTCGCCGTGCGCGCGCCGCGTCTTCTACTGCTCGCCTCCATCGACGGGTTGGACCGGGAGCTGACCGTCGGGCAGATGCAGGGTCAGTATATATTAGCGGCGCAGCCTCCTTAACACAGAGCGGCACTGGTCGGGCTGGTTCCGCGGGCTGTCGGCCGTCGTCAGTCCGAAAATGAATAGTGAAAATCCAAAGACGATAAACTCTTGTAAAGTTGCAATCCTCGTAGGCCAAACCCATAGGCATAGCATGCTATGCTCACGGTCGACAGTGATGTTCAATAATCTAATATCACAATAAAAACTCAACTCACATTGTTGCATTCTCAAACAGCATTCATTTATCTACCAATAGGTTAATTTCTTGCATTATATATGTATAAATATATTTTAGTTTAAGACTTCATATCTTCTCTTTTTGTTTTCATACACTATTGTCTACATTTCTTTTTAATTTCTCCTTCCGCAGGTCTGCTGGCAGAAATTTCTTAAGAAATAAGCAGTACCTTTGTACTCAATTGTATTAATATGCCTTATCACTCTGTTTTTTTTTTACTGTGTGTACCTAAATAAATAGGTGTGCAATCCAAAATTTTTCAAATAAAGTTTGAAATTATGTGTTTACAGGTAAATTTCAAATGCAAGTTCTAACGCGATGTGGACACGCAGTACATGAAGATACGCCGGGCGAGGTCAGTTTCATAACTTGACGTCTAAAAGTGTTTTTTAAACCTATTTACAGAAATAAGTAATTTTAAATAAATTGAAAACATCTTTTATCCACCAATAATACCGATTGGTTTGAAAAGAGGTGGATTGATTACATCAGTTATTTCGAGAACACAATACTATTTCTTTACCAGATAAGTCAAGCTTAAAAAGCATGATTTTGTACATTTGTGCTATCAATTACAATAAAACTGAAATCTAAACTTTACAAATCTTTCGTTTCAACAACATAATATCTATCCCCAAAAATATCTGATTGTTAACATAAGGTAGGAAGAAAAAGCGTAATACTGAATGATTCCATTGTGGAATTTTTTGGGACTCTTCAAGGCGTTCGATTGCGTAAACCAAGAGACATTTCTGCTAAAGCTCGACCACTATGAGATTAGAAATACAGCTCTTTATTACTAAGTCTACTTCTGTAACACAAAAAGGTTAAAGTTCAAGTAAATGGCATAAAATCATTAAGGTCTGAAATGGCAACGGGCGTTCCTCAAGGTTCAATATTGGGTCCATACCTCTTTTTAGTTAATATTAATGATTTACTCCATTTCCTTCTAAATCAACCGAAGACGGTGTTAAGATGACACATCAATGTGTCATCTGCAAATAACACCAATATCAGTATATTTAAGATGGACCGACGGTCACAAAATTCAATTCTTTAGATTTGAGATTGTTTTACGATAAATAATTTGGTACTAAATGAAAAAAATACATAATGTTAGAAGTAGCGAATATGACATCATATTGAATGGAGAATGAATGGATTTTTTTTCGTCACACGGTGTTCCTAGGAATCAATGCATTAAAAATGAAAATTATATAGGATTTAGTTTCTAGACCCCTATACCATGTATATTGAATTAATGAAAGAGTTATGAATGCATATTCCATATAACGATGCTAGTCTGTAGTTTGATGTATACCTATTGCAAAACTGTTAGTGAGTGTTTTAATCATGTTTCTTAAAGTTAATCTGGACTGTAATACTGTCTGCAATAAAATACATAGAAGCATATATAAACTCACGCCTTTTTCCCACAGGGGGTAGGCAAAAACTTCGTAATACCACCTGCTACGATCCTTGCATACTTCTTTTGCCTAGTTTAGGTTCATACAATTGGTCATACACACACGCTGGTTGCGAGTACTACGCACCTGACCTTTCTGAAGAATATCACTAATAAGGTCACTGTTATGTCCTCCTAGGGCGTCCCCTCCCGGTGTTTCCACTCACATTTGCCATTTAAATACCTTTTCTGAAATAAAATATTTATTATCTATCTATATTTATAATAAAACTGTAGAGAGGTCAATTCTGTACATTGAAAATATATTCAAAATTAATATTGGAGGATGAATGGTGATCGATACTGATGCCAAAAATGCAATCAGTAAATTTTTTATCTGTCTGTATGTGCACGCATGGGTCAAAAACTGAAGGGATTTTAACTAAATTTGGTACGATTGTAGTCCATACTCCTGGGCAGGTTATAGGCTATATAACATAACGCTAAGACACAGCAGCCGGAGCAGTGACGATAAATTTGAAGCAAGTCGGATCAAAATGCGCTTAGAGCTGAAAAAAAATTAACTTGGATTAACATATAGGGTACTTTTTATCCTGGTAGTACGTTCACGCGGGATATTTTCCGACCTCCACGCGGGCGAAGCCGCTGGCAAAAGCTAGTTAATAATATATGTTTATTCCGCAGGTCGCGAGAGTGGTAGCGTCCTTCGCGCTCCGCCATCGCCTCACAGCGGCCACAGAGAACGGAGAACATATGCAACTAGTACACGGCAGCATGCCTGGCTGCTGAACTGTCACTACGTAATAATTATTATAACTTGATCTTTTACGGCGACTTATAAATACTACCATTAGCCCCCGGTTTCTAAAAACTGTTGATACTTTCACCAACTTATTAATATATCTGTATTTTATTCTATTTTTATGACAAGCAAAGCAGACGGTCAATGTCTAAAGTGAATTGGAAAGCAAGTGTATGTTGTTCTGCGAGGACCGATGCCTGGCAGGTTTGCACATTTGTTTGAAAGAGTTACTGTGACCCTGGTATAGGCAACTGAAGGAACACGGGTGGGTTTTAGTCAGTAAAAGTCTGACACGCCCTCCCGTTCCGCCCAGAGCGGGAAACGTCTTTTAATGATTTCCCAACCACAAAAAAAAGTGTCATCATCATCATCATTTCAGCCGTAATACGTCCACTGCTGGACATGACCTCCCCCAATTTGGGGGGCTTTGCCATAATCGCCACGCTTGGCAGGCGGATTGGCGATCGCAGTATGGTGGTAAAATGCATAGAGAACGCTGCTGCCCATTCTCTAGTAAGTCCCGTAGTCGCCTCTTACGACACCCACGGGAAGAAATGAGGTGATGCTATTCTTTACGTCCGGCACCACACGGTACCACGGTACCACGGTACCACCACACGGTACAAAAAAAAGTGTGCATTGTTACAAATAAAATAAAATACAACGATCCACATTTTGTATTTGTAGTAGTGGAGTATTAAAATATGGCAGTGTTTTAATATTCGTAAACAAGTTTCATATTGGGTACAGTTATCAATCAAAGTACTTGAGTTTGGTCCTAGTATCCTATGGTAATAAGGTTCACATTTTCTTAGACGGCTTTTTGAGGTCTTCAAAATAGTTATGGACAAATCCATAAAACTTGTAAAATGGCTGTCTAGAGAAATTTTGGAAGAGGCACATTTTCAATTAGGGATTAATCATCAACTCATAAGATGTCAAATAAATGTTCTTGATATAATAATTAAATATTAATGTTATCGTTGAAAAAAAAAACCATGTTCATATTGTCTCAGTTCACCAAAACGAGTGTAAAATACGCAATATCTTTCAAAGACAAGCCAAATTCCCTACAAAAATTAAAGTTGCATTTTCTTAGCAACTCCAATTTATACAAGAATGTTTATAGTAGATTTTCTGCTCAGCCTTTTAGAAGCCAGGGGCTATATTCAAAAGTTTAATCTTCGCCGTAAGTCGAGTTATACTGGGCAATAAAAAGCTCACTCTAGAATGACAACCGACCAAACATTACTCTTAATTTATAGAGAATTCTATTGAAATCACAGTTTTGGGCTGTGTCTTAATACTTTGATGGCGTAGAAGTTCTCACATCAGTTTACGAAGGTTGTTAAAAATTGTGCTTTTATCGTTTAGAAAAGGAAGGTTGTGTATTTAATATTATTTTGTTTAAATTGAATTTTGAACGCAACTTTCGCGATTCCTGGGATTCTTTTACTGGGCCCAAACAGTATAAATTTTACTGTGAACACACTAAGGGAGAAATTCGATTTATTTTAAAGTAAGCAATATAGCGGGTAAGAGGCACATGAGAATAGCTCAATAGCGTGATAATTAGAGGGCTGATTGCCCAGCGAAGCTCTTGCGCAGCTCTATAAAGTGCCAAGGACCAATTCATCTGGAATGCTTTCGCTCTTTTACTTTACGATAAAGTTTGTTTTTTTTTCATTATCATTGAATAACAAAGAATTTTCTTGACATTGAGAATACTTTTGGCTTTGTGTGTGCAAGCATTCCAGTTGTTCAATATAGAAGGAATTGCTAAGGAGTTTATCGGAGAAGGGCCATACGAAACCGTTTAAATATAATCGAGCAATGAGTTTGTTTTAATGAATTTTTAAAGAAAAGCATTTAATAATTATAATTTGGCTAGTTAATAGTTGTATTATTATGGCAATAGGGATGACTTTGGACTGACGAAATATGAGTGTGCATTACACCTCTGCCTGAAGTAGGCAGGGTTGTAGGCGTGATGTTTAGTTGATGGTAGTGATTTCAAAAGGATTCTCTTTAAAACAATCAACAAAGGAGACAACAACATTTTGGATAAGTCTGAACACATTTGGAGTACTTACTGTCTTGTTTCGTGTAAGCCTCCGAGAATTATAACATTATCAATTGTATCTCATTTCTCTACGACTGGCCAGAACTGGATATTGGCGTGTTCTTCTCAGGCTGGTTAATGTGAAGGTACCATAATGGTGTATTTACATTGGTCGAGTAATTAATAAAATAAAACAAGATTAAATAATACTGTAGTCTAAACAAATACGACTTTCTGAACTAGCTTAAACCACGTTCTCACGGTCTTAATCTTGTGATTGTCACTAAAGATATGGTAGTAATGCCAGGGTCGCGAGATTGTTCGTAAGAAACACCGTGACCCTGGCACATGGGCAACTGAAGGAACACGGGTGAGCTTTAGTCAGTAAAAGTCTGACACGCCCTCCCGCTCCGCCCAAGAGCGGGAGACGTCATTTGATGATTTCCCATCCAAAAAAATGAGGTAGTAATTAAAATCCAATATGGCGACAACCAGACGTCATAATGTAATATGAAAAAAAAAAGTCGACGAACTATGTCAGAAGTGGGGTATCATCGAATAGGTAATTGAATTTTTTTTTTTTCAGTTTTCTTGTACAGACGCCAGCACCAATCTGTGAAATTTCTTTAATAGATTTTCAACTTTATCGCTAAAGCATTAGGTTCAAGATTGATTGGGAAATTTTGTCAGTTTCGGGTAGCTAGATGTGCTGGCGTTTGTACGTCTGTGCGAACGTTACTCGTTGGATAGATAACGTCCATAAATTGATGTTAATGTTACCGGTACTCTCAACCAATGTAAATGCATTCTCAAAATTCATCGATGAACGAAAATATTTTTCGAAACAAGTTAACAAAAAAATAAAAATACTTCTTATAATCTTAAGCTTTGCTCACAGTGAGTGTTTATTTTAATTTAGTTTTTAAACTTTCAATCTTAATTTGTGAAATTAAGTATTTTTAAGACAACTGCTCCAGTTTTTTTCATTTTTTATTAACTTTTATATCGCTACGATCGTGTATGCATGTCGACTCAATGTTCAGAATGCAAGTAGTAAAAAAGGTTTCAACTTTAATAACGTATAGTTTAATAGTTACTTATTTGACTAAATACTTTTTATATTTTGGTGAATGTGCCTAAGAGAGCTCTAATCCATTCTCTAAATCTGTAAGATTAAAGACTGCTGGCAACACTTTTCCTTCAGATATCTAAACTCCACGGGACCTTTGTTGGTTTTGTGGCCGCAATTGCTATTGCTGAGCATGAGGTACTGGGCTTGGTTCCCAAGTTTGTCAAAGTGTAATTGGGTTTTTCCATCTGAAATTTCTCAGTAGCAGCCCGGAGTGTGCATTTGTGCCTGGTTGATGGCAATAGGCTCGCCCCCTATTACATTAGACTTAAACATAACTGGCGAAATGTAGGTGTACTATAGGTACACCTCTGCCTAACCCTTTGGGGTATACATTCGTGATGGTATGTTAAGTATTTACCAATGTAATATGTAAAAAAAATGTTTTCAATGATAGCTCTGTCAAGTATGGTGACAATTTGTGCTACGACGTAACGTAACGGTCTAAAAGTTAAGAAAAAGTTCCTTTATCCATTTCATTGTTTTCACTTCGTAACATCGATCTCAAAATCTGAATAATTAGCTTACGTTTGTACTAAAGGTAACAAGGTAGTCGAAAGTTACGTAAAATTTGTAAAATGATTGAATACGTAATCAAAAATAGTATTATATTTATGGCTCGTGTGACTTAAACGTTAAGTCAGTGTGACTTAAGTACCGAAAAATGAACGACTTAAGTCACAGAACAGCTTGACTTAAATGCAGATTTAGGTCGCACATTGCTATAAAATTTGATTCAACTACTCAACATCAGAATCACCTTTAGTGCCTTAGTAATCATTTTGTGTCGTTGCTCGAAATATTTATTTTATTGTTTATCTATTAAGCACCTTTTACACGGCCATTTTTGATCGGACATCATTTAAAGAGGGTGCGGTGGAGCTAGCGAAATTCATATTTTAGTTTTTGCAATTTGCAGGTATCTGTCAAGCTGTATGTTGATTTACAATATGGTTCGCGATATTTACAAATAATTATGGCTTTACAGAATTATTTTATTTGAAGTCATCGATACAACCCTCTAAGTTCATATATTCCCATTCACTTGTTCATGTAAACGTAAGATTTGAATGTCGAGGGTTAATGCGTTCCCCCTAACGCTTTCATACAATAAATTGTTTTGCGATCTAAACTGACCGTGTAATTAGGGGCTTTACCCCCATGTCTCAATTTGTATAGATTGTACAGATGCTATTTGATGTTTAAAATAAAATAAAGATATATTTAATTCATTTCTGTGTTTTAATTTGGTAGTTAGTCTCCATGCAGTGTGTTCCCGCTATGGGTGCGTTTATTTGCGTTCCTCTTATTGTTATTTAGTAAAAAACACAAGCAGCAAATTAGCTGATCCGTATATTTCAAATAGCTTGGAGATGTTTAAATCTGTCCAGTGTCGGAGCTGTCAAAACATTTTCATTTTAGGGGAGGTGAGGTGAGGTGGTGGTGGTGATTTAAAAAGCAAAAAAAGTCCGATATGATTGCATTATAATTAGTGACACATCTTTTTAAAGCCGATGAAGCATCCTATACTTTGGCGTCGCGTCAGATAGTTTTGGCATTCCTTCGAAGTCGGATATTTATAAAAAATAATCAGTCTACATACCTATTACCCCTCGGCAGGGCAAGTCTCCCTTTACTTTTCCACTAACTCTATCCTGCGCTAATAAGGACCAATCCCTCATGTATTGAGTTTGCCCCGCCATCCACGCCTGGGTCTTCCGCGATGCCGTTTGCCGTTCGTTTCGGGGACCCATGTTGAGGTGATCTTAGCCCACGTTACATCCGACATGCGGCAAACGGATCCTTCCCAGTCCCACCTGAGCTTATTCATGCCTTCCACAAATGATATATTAATGGATGAATAATGAAATCAGATATTATTGCAGAGCTGTCCATTCCAATATGCTCATGACTACGATTGAACAAAGCTTATTCGGAAGGCGACTTAGAATCTTACCTTTCTTTTTGACAACCATGTCGGCGGGAATCAAGTAAACAGCTGTAAGTTTTTAACATCTTTATTATCAGATCAAAAGGCCGAATACATACCAAGCTAAATATAACACAATATATAATATTATTTAATACAATTTTAATAAAGTTATGGTAACTTTGAGTTGTAACAAACTATGTTTGTCTTAAGTGCAATGACTAGCAGCTTGTTTACATATTAAGTAACGATTACACCGTTTGTTACGAGGTTTGAACTTTATGCAATTCTCACTAACTAACACTGATTTTTTTTTTTCACAGCAATTATACATATGTAGTTATTTAATCGGATAGGCAAAAATGAAAGTGAAACGCGCTTAAAATATAACACTATTTAGTTAATAAAAACACATATTTCTTGTAAACCAAGGTATTTTGAGGTTCCGAAAAATTATTTGGCAAATTAATCGTTTCCATACAAGGTCTGAGCAAACTGAGGCGAATGCCACGCGGGAGGGAGGACTAAAGATCTTTTAATTTTTAATAGTGGTCACACTATACCTGCAAAGCTCTTACGGGTCACCGTGAGTTTGTCGAATAAAATAAATGTGTAATGAATATTTTAAAATCATCAATACGAAACTGGCCACATTTTTTTTTGTAATATTCAATGACTCAGAAACATTTGGATGGCGAGAAACGAGAGTTTCATTAGGTATAAATCAAATTATTTCACAAAAACCAACATGGGCACTTATGAACGTTGACATGGGCAATTGGTTGATTTCTATGGAAAAGAGCCGACTAGAAACTTCAAACTCCGTCGTATTCTATATTTATTCGACACACAACAATCCGGTGCGAATAGTCACGTGAATTCAGATCAATGCGCAGTCGCACCTCACGTGGGATTGGCCTCAGTGGGGCAAGAGCTTCTTTCTATGGTTCTTATTATGTAGAAAACCCCATAACGAATTGTTAAATAGTCGAGACATAGGTTGGGTCGCGACCAGTTCAAGTCCTTAATATTTCCTAAGTAATTTTTGACCTGCATCTTAAATGCGTAACACACTATCAATCCGAATCATTTTGAAGGATAAGCACGTTAAGCCGTTGGTCTCGGCTGTCTTTCGTAGATCTTAGACAGTCGTTACGGGTCGTCAGCCGAAAGTCTGACAACCAGTCTTACCAAGGAGTATCGTGTTACCCAGTCACTGAGTTGTGGAGGTCAGATAGGTAGTCGCTCCTGTAAAATACTGGTACTCAGCTGCATCCGGTTAGACTGGAAGCTGACCCCAACATAGTTGAGAAAAGGCAAGGCAGATGATGATTCATTGCTTTATATGTTCTAAAAAATTGTCTAATCAACAACGTAAATAATGCAATGAATGTGTTGAACTGTCAAAATAAAAGCCATTCCTACTGGTAGTGTGTTACGCTATTACTACATACATTACATTACATTAAATTATGTAAAATTAACTAACTGGTGCAAAAAAATAAATAATCTCACTGTTATGAAACACCACTGAAATGCTTAAAGTTAGTCATTATTAAATATTATTAGAAAAAGGTGTGAAAATATTGTAAGATTTACATATGTGCAAAATAAATTACTTAAAGATATTGCTGTTAAGTAATGTGTAAAATTGATTTAATTAATAAGTATTAGTATTTGATTTTAAGCATTCAGTTTTATAACTAAGCGTTTTAAACTTTGGAGGACCGAGGGTCCTGATGGTTACAATTTTTCTATTATACTGGATAAGTTTTTATCCAGTGCGTGAATTGTAACCATAAATTCAGCATATAATTCTAGAGCCCCTTGCGCAGAAATTTTTCGTCGATTTTACAAAAAAAAAATCTGCTGTTTCATAGAAAAATGCAATACCTACGGGGTCAAAATATATGGAACAGCTGATTTTTTTTTTGTATAACCGAGGAAAATTTTCTACGCTGGGGGGTTTAGAATGATATGCTGAATCCATGGTTACAGCTTGCGCACTGGATAAAACTGATCCTGTATTTATTTATATAAACATTTTCATAGAATTTAAGCCGAAATTTTAGGCAAGAATACAAGGTCGAATTTATAATAATATGTCTCACTTTTTGTAAATGCAATTATCTTTGTTTATAGAAATTTATACAAACAAAGACAGTTATTGCAGTGGACGTTGAATCTTATTCACTTCTGATAAAACCGAAATTCACACGACACGACATGTTTGGATCAATATTATTCAGTGTGTCCAGTCTATCTTTTGCAGACGTTAAAATAAATTATTTGCATTTAAATAATTTATTTTTCATACACATACGCAAGATTATTGGGACTTACTAGCAAGTACCACTCTGAACTAGAAAGATATACTTAGCACACTGTATTTTAATGATAAAAGAAGCGATAAATCACGAATTTTCAAATATTTTTTCCATTCTCGTTTATTGATCGAGATTAGATTTTGTTGCCATTTCTATAAACAAAGAAAACTGCAGTTCTAAGGTAATATTTTCCTAATATTCCTAGTTGTTAAAGATAATTGTATAACGTGGAGATCTGAAATTGTTAATAGTTATGGCAATATTGTGACGATGGTATTACACGGAGCTTTTCATTTCTTGCTTGACGCAGGATTTGAACGCCTCCCATCCTTCGTTCTTGGCGTAAGACTGAAAAAAAACAAAGAAAAAATTATTACGAAAAAAGATATGTAAAGGTTGTTCTGATTCACCACCCCCGGATAACTTATCTGGCAGATATTTTAATATATCTGATACATTGTAAATATCTGAAGACTAAAATATTATTGGGCTATATAAATAAGACAGTTAGGAGATGTTTTTGTCATCCCTTTTTTTTTGAGAACACAAATTTAATAAGAAAAAAAAAATTTGAAAAACTTTTAATAAATGCGTGAATCTAAACTATGACTTTTAAATATGTATATGGGAATCTGTTATCTGCATTATTTAGTTATCTATTTCGCAACCCCTATCAACTGGCCCTGTGGCGCAATGGATAACGCGTCTGACTACGGATCAGAAGATTCCAGGTTCGAATCCTGGCAGGGTCGCGCAACCACTTTTTGTTTTAGAAATACATTTTACTCGAACCAGTATTCCTGGTTTGTGCTGCAAATTATCTTTTTTTTTCAAAACAACTTTTTTTTTTAAGTGACTGTTTGAATTTATTCCCATTTACAAACACTTCTTTAATAAGTAAAGGAGTGAATATACAAAAAAGAGACGTTTCAATTTGAAAGAGGTTGAATGAAAGGTAAAGAAAGAGGCCAAGTGCGAGACGGATTCACACACAGGGTTCCGTACCACCGTACCAAACAAAAATTTTATGGGGTCTCCATACAAGAAACGAAACTTATGCAGTGTTAAATATTTAGCCCCCTCCCCTTTACAAATACTCATGCATATTTACCCCTATGTTTTTTTACTTTACGTTATTTTCATTTTTTGTTGTAACAGCGTTCATTGGCTCACACACAGTGAAAATGTTCAATTATCTATCTTTTTACGGTTTACTTTTAAATACCTACAGCTCTGTGTCAGACAGACAGCGAAGGCTTATCAACAGGGTCCCGTTGGAATCCTTTGGAGATGGAACCGCAATAATGAGTCGAAACTCAACCATCAGATCTGGGCTAGGCAACTAACCTTGAAGCCCCGATGCAGTCGATCCTTCATGATGGCTATGAACTCCTTGTAACTCAGCAGACCGTCGCCATCGGCGTCGAAGATCGCGAACACCGTAGACACGAGGTGCTCCGACTGAGATATGCCCGTGCAGATCTTCACTGCGCGGTGGAACTCGTCTGTGGAAGAAAATAAGGGCCATTTTGTATCGTCTTTTTGATGCAATTTATGGGGAAGACAATGGAAGTGACTATAATTATTAACCTTGCCAAAAGTAATACTTAATACGTGAAGCCAAAAACTTTGTACTCTTTTTTAGGAACATGACGCGGTCGACAGCGCGTAGTGTTTCACGCGCGCCTCAAAGAGATGTCAGCAATACTGAAGGGGTCTGCTAGGACCGATACCTGCCAGGGTCGCGAGATCGTTCTAAAGAGACACCGTGATCCTGGCATATGGGCAACTGAAGGAACACGGGTGGGTTTTAGTCAGTAAAAGTCTGCAACGCCCTTCCGCTCCGCCCAGAGCGGGAGAAGTCATTTGATGATTTCCCATCCAAAAAAAGCATAGTTAAAGTTTAATATCTGGATGACCGAGCTTCGCTCGGTATGTTTTGGTAAATTGTGTTTAAAATAATAAGGTTATGTTCAAGTTGATTATCGATAAAGTTGGTCATTGAAAACACGAATAAAACGACATTTTATAAAAATGAATCCTAGCTAAATCGATTTGTCGCCCCCAAAACCCCCTGTATACTAAATTTCATGAAAATCGTTGGAGCCGTTTCCGAAATTCAGATTATATATATATATACAAGAATTGCTCGTTTAAAGGTATAAGATATGGAGGGGTGCAGAAAGTATTTTTTTTGTATTATATGTATTACAAATACATTGAGTTTTAAATGAATTATGATCGAATTGCGACCACTCGGCGATCACTAGTTTATTTAATTTTACATCAGTAAAAAAAAAACGAGCAGTGGTATTGGCCTGGAATCTGTCCCTTGACTTACGAGTTGCAGGTCGTATGTTCCAGTAAAGTACTTAACTTTGAGTATTTGATTTCATCACCATTGCTATCAAAGCGGCGAAGTAAAACATCGGCAGGTGATACGAAGACATGTGCCATCTACCAACCTGCACGGGCCCACGTGGTGGATTATCGCCCAGTCCCTCACACTGAGAAGGTCTGTGTCGCAGCAGTGCGTACTTTAGGCTTAGTTTACATGCATATTATGCAAATTCTAATGATGTAAATCTATGTAATTAACCAAAGTCGACAACTTCTATGAGCTAACTAGCTCAAAGAATTTGTAAGCTTTGGTTCATTTGGCTTGGACACCTAAAGAACTGTAGATAGTATTAACACTAGAGAACAGCTGTTTTCTGGCAAAATAATAATCCAATGAGACTTCATACTTTTGCATTTTGGCATGGCAGCTTGAAAACTGGCTTATTCACCATCGTTTAAAGGCTAAAACTACTTTTGAAATGGGATCATCAGCAACCGCCTCATAGCGATGTCAAATTCCTCCAGCGTGAATTCCAGGCATTGAGGCGATTCTTAGGGAGCCCTAAGTTTATTATCATTAGATCATTACTTTTTTTTGGATGGGAAATCATCTAATAACTTCTCTCGCTCTGGGCGGAGCGGGAGGGCGTGTCAGACTTTTACTGACTAAAACCCACGCGTATTCCTTCAGTCGCCTATGCCAGAACCACGGTAACTGTTTCGAACAATTCCGCGACCCTGGCAAGATTAGATCATAACTAGCAGTGCATTCAAGACTCACCTTTAGAAATAGGATGATCAGCGAGCGTATACATCCTCATGGCGATGGTGAAGTCCTCCAGGTTGTTGAGGAACTGGCAGAAGGTCTTGAACTCCTCGAAAGTTATACCGTGCTCGTACTTGACGCGGTCCAGCAGCCTGTCCAGGTACATGTCGTACTCGTCTGTGTCCAGGTACGTGTAGCGGAGCAGGATCTTCGCGAAGTCCACCTCGGATATTGTTTCGTGACCTGGAATGTTTTAGCTGATATAAGTAAAGACAGACGATTTTGGGTAATTTATTTCATCACCACTGCGAAGTGAAGGTCAAAACGGTGAAGGTAACATCGTGAGAAAAAAAATCGAAGACGAGATAAATGATTCCCCGTATTGAGATAAATGATTGCTGGGAAACAACTGTTGTTTAAATCGCCTATTTCGATAGAGCGCAACTTATACATGGTCAGTTTTAATTAGCTGGTATTACTTTACCCACGTGTTGTGTATCAGTATAGTTTTTTTTTTATTTGTTTTTTTAGCCTACACTGTACTACTGCTGAGCAAAAGCCTCCCCCAAATCCTTTCAGGCATCCTTTTATAGGGCCACCTCGATCTAAAGATAAATAATAATGAAACAAAAAAAAATGATGTACCGATATTGTCCACGTTTGTACATATCAGTGTCATTAACAGATTTGAAAAAAAGTGGGATTTATGTATTTTTTAAAATATATTTATGTTTCAATAGTTTCATAGATAAAGAGCCCGTTACATAGATAAAAATTACAAAAAAAGATTATTTAATAATAAAAGCGTGTTAAATACGGAATTCTTACCTTCTATATCTTCCTAACCAGATGGTTATCAGGTATGCTCGCCAACAAAAACAATATTCTCTTAACGAACTCTCAGCTTCATTAAGCATAATTTTCTACGCCTTAGAGATTCTTAGACCTACCTTTAGCAAACTCATGGAACTCCAGCTCCAGCACCTCGGTCTGCAAGTTCTCCATGAACTGCCTGAAGCCTTCAAATTTCAGGTCGTTCGTGCCTTTCTTCCCGAAGAAGTGCACCTGGAGGCATAAGGCGTTTATGTTAACGATTTCGAAAAGAAACTAACTATCATTATACTTAGTACTATTTCGCACCCTTAAAACAAAAGCTGTTTATTTTATTTTAAACGATTTGAAGGTAATTATTAAATTCAATGCCTGTTTCCCTTCTGTGTGAGAAAATTAATGATTAGAATTTCATCAACGCAATTCAAAATAAGTGTAAAGCTGCAGCATTCTTACTAGAATGCTGAACACTTTTATTTTAGTTTTTCAAGCCTTTTCCTAACTTTGTTGGTATGATGAAGGAAAAGTTCTGAAAGGCTGAGAATCAAAAGTTTGTTGTTTGAAGTTTTTCGAATAAAGTTACCAGCAAGAAGGTACCTGCAAAAATGTATCAACATTGTGCCTCCGCTGCAGACCCTGGTCATCATTGACATAGGTCTCATGAGCCTTCCCGTCAGCCTTCTCATCCCCTTTTCCATCCCCCTTATTTTCTTCCTCCGTCAGCCCCCGCTTGCCTCGCCATGCGAAGCTGAAGATCTTTTCCATCTGAAATTTTCGATAAAAAGTTATAACACAAAACTACATTTTTGCCCGACTGCGCTTGAAATACGACTTTACCACTGTGGAATAATGTAGTGAAGTGGTAAAGAGTAAAAATGTATGCATTTCAGGAATGTCAAATGTGATGTCGGTGAAATAGTTCAAAGTATTAAAATATCTGTAAAACAGAACAGTAAAATGTAAAGTTAGAAAATGTGAATGTTAAGTCATGAAAGCCCCCGCAGGCAGGCACGATACGACTCTAGGAGACAATATCCCTGAAATTTCCATATTTTTTTCATCTACTAGAGTTGCGTCGCGCTTATCTTCGGGGGCCTTTCTGTTGTAAAATATGTACCTACAAAAAGTATTGCATACGCAGTCGGACTAGTAGTTTGATTAAAAAGCGTGAATTATTTTGAATAAAGTTGTGTTATTTTGCGTTGGTGTGTTGTGTAACATACATACAAAATTTCAAACCGACATTCAAATGAATGACAATATAAATAAAAAATTATGTTATGGACAAAACTTACGATAGTTCCGTGCATTTCTTAAATTATATTAATCCATTAAATTATGGTTAAAGCAAAATTAGTTACATAACAACTTAAAATTATGATAATTATTTATTGTTTACAGACATATTTTAGTCTTTTTAGAACAAAGCTTAATAAATAAAGTTATGCAAGGGCGAACAATTCAATTAATATTTTAATGAAAAATATGTAGAGCAAAAGCGATTTTTACGGATTATCTTAGAGTTACGTCTCACTCGAACTATCGTATTCCACAATTGGGCATAATCCTTGCCCACTACCCATATAACATAAATACTTAAATAATAAAATACATCGGGACAATCACAAGAAGAAATCCGTAAAATCTATAGATAGAAATATAGATAATTAAGAAAACACCTAAAACATAAACATGGATGACGACACGAAAAACGGACGGACTTAAGCGATGTCCACTTTGGACTTACTCTGGACGGACTCTGGATTTGGACATGACTCTCCCTGTTCTTCATGGCACTTGTCGACACTAATGTAAGCAGCTAAGCCGCGGTGAGCACATAATACACACATAAATATTACATTATTATTTACATATACTTGTATATTGTATATTTAAACATAAAAAAATAATAAAAGAAAAACAAAAGAACACCATATCTCTGGTAAAATGGATTAAACTGTAAATCAAAATAATCAAATGCAATTTTCTTTAAAAATTCAGTTTATTTAAAGATTATGTTTTATTAGGGAGTTTATCAATCAAAAAAAATTAAATT
Organism: Aporophyla lueneburgensis; assembly: GCA_932294355.1. Lineage (NCBI taxonomy): Eukaryota > Metazoa > Arthropoda > Insecta > Lepidoptera > Noctuidae > Aporophyla > Aporophyla lueneburgensis. The sequence goes on along the minus strand of OW028758.1, from coordinate 5,333,350 downwards.
ATTTCGTATTTTTATTACTTGGGACCTACTATTACTTAATTGTTTATCCCAAAGTCAAAAAAAGTTAATATAACGGGTAATATAAATATCACACATTAGAGCGGCATTAACTTCTGTTTCGTAACGGTCAAAGTTTTGATTCGCTTTTCAAAAAGAAAAATGCAGATCGAAAGTACTGCAAAAAAGTCAAGAAAAAAGAATACAAAAAAATGTCACTGTCAAATCGAATCAAAATTTGAAGCCGTTTTTTCTGAATAGCGAGGCAGAATCCTTTCCGTAAGCAATTTTAAACTCACTGCCTCCTGGCTCTTGGCGTCCAAATCTTTACGCTCCTTAAATGTACCACCCAGCAGACGTTGGATCTAAATATACATCGTAGAAAAAAAACATTCAGAAAACAAAAAAAAGAAGGAAAATGAAAAAAAAAAGGAAATATATTTAATAGTTCTTGATTCCATGTGTTGTATCTTGTCCCATAAAGACATTTTGGCATGCTGTGTTTTTTATAATGTCTACCAAAATCTGTGTTTGTTTTTTTGTCTAACCATATTAGTTAAAATTCACATTACTGTGCCGATAGATTTCAATTAAAATAAAAATAAAAAACTAAGTATCTCATTTCGGCACAATAGTGTGAATTTATATGAAGATTTGCTTTGGCGAATTGCTAATTTTTATATTTTTCTATACCATATCGATACCGGAAATTTCAATTGTCGTAAAGGACAAAACAAGAGTTTTCAGTAGAGCCAAAAAACAAAAAAAAAATATTGTTTTTGACTTATATCTTTTTCAAACAAAGTACTATATTCATGATGTCAAAAGAAACCCTCACTATTTTTTCGTGTTCTATCCATAAAAATTAATAAAATAAACCAAACGTAATTATTGACGAAAATGAGTCCTTTACAGCCCAAAAAAAATTAACTGAAGTACTTTACAGCCACGAAAAATTGGTTATGATAAAGTCAGATGTGTCGTAAAGGACTAATCTTGATTATCATTGGATAGTACAGGTCAATTAAACCAGAGACTAAGGGGGTAAAAGGAACAAAAAACCTAAAGTTTTGAATAGAAATACCTACAATATGTAGTAAAAACAAGTGAAATTAAAATATTTTTTATTTATTATTCAAATATTTAGTAAAAAAAGTAGTAAAAATATTATTCTTATAGGAATTCAAAATTTAAACAAAATGTTTTGCGCTATTACGTTATATTTATAATTTTATTGTGTTGTGATGGAAGGTTTTGTTACCAATTTGGACATTTTCCTGTTTGTGGCAAACACCAGTTTTTTAACAACCTCAAATGTTATTTGAAGTTTTTGCGAATAAAGTTGTTTTGTCAAAAATGAAAAGACCAATTCTGTCAGACTTATGTGTGCTCGTTGAGGAACAAATGGATCTCGCGTAATCGCACGAGACGTACATTCATCAAAAAGTATGAGACATAGCTGCAAAAGAACATAAAATGGCCTGAGGTCGTGAGGGAAAAGATAACCCCTTCTATGGTGTTAGTAGAACAGCAACCATGTTCCAGTTGTGACTTCGCTATAAATGAGGGTGCATCAACATCCTGTGGACCGGAAACGTGCAGTTGGAACATCAACATCAGTTGTGAGTCCAAGAAAACCATTTGTGAAGCTAAGCCCGCTACAGAAGAGTGGAAGAGCTCCTAACGTACAGAACTGAAAGTCATGCTCATGCAACTGGTTTAAAAGCACAAAATAAGAATGTAGCAGATATAATTAAACTAGTCTCGGAGCATCCCGAAGAAGCTACAAAGATAAAGGAATTGTTAAAGGCATAGAAAACTATGCTCAGTACTTCTGCTGATAAAGCTTTAGGTATTTTGACCTCATTGAAGCTTTCGAAGTGGCAGTATATAACATTAATATATTGTGCAAAAGAAGAAGGAATACCATTGTATCCTTCTTATACAGCTATCCTTGAAGCGAAGAAGAACTACTATCCGCGAAAAGATGCCATAGAAGTCACGGAAAGAGGGGTTAAAGTAAAACTTCAAGCTATTTTGAACAAAACTGTGGCTAGACTTGGAATATTTTTTCGTGTTGAATCTTCACTGCATGGCAAAGAATGTATACTTATATTCAAGTGGGGTTTTGATGGTGCTTCAGGGCAAAGTTTGTATAAGCAAACTTTGGCAGAGGATGACGATTCTAGCATTTTTATGTGTTCGTTTGAGCCCCTGCGCTTAGTTTGTGGCGAAGAAGTGATATGGGAGAATCCAGAGCCATCTTTCACAATGTTCTGCAGACCATTATATTTTAAGTTTTCAAACGAAAACAGGTTGAACACAGTTGAAGAACAGGCTACGATTGGAAACGAGATTGAAGACCTGCAGCCTTCTATTATGGGAGGCCATTCTGTTAAGCACTCGATGCCTACGACCATGACTGATGGCAAAATCACTTCCCATCTATCAAATACCTCATCTCCGACTTGTGATATATGTAAAGCAACTCCTACGGAAATTAATAAGTTAGAGGTCTTTTTTTGTGTTTGGAAAATCATCAAATGACGTCTCCCGCTCTGGGCGGAGCGGAAGGGCGTGTCATTATAACTCAGCCATAGTCACGGTGATTAACAAATGAGGGACTTAGTAACATCAGTTTTTAGTCACTAGTTAATCAGCGTGATTATGACTGATTATGCAATTTTGTAAAAAAAAAGTATTTGATCAATATCGCATTCAATTATTCTCATTAAAAAAGTCATTAATAGGCTATTAACTAACGACAGTACAAGTAAATCGATGCTCAACTTCGTTTGACCATGTCAAAGATTTGAAAAATCACGTATCGAAAATTCAAAAAAATTGTTACGCGCGAAGCGGCACTGAAAGGTATATGACGTTGATGTAACCTTGATCGCCGTGTATGGTACAATACCTCTTGTGAGCATCAGCCCTTCAGTTCCATTCAGTTTCAAATAAATTAACTTTAAGTGTTTTCGCCCATACAAAAAAAAAAAAACTTAAAACTTTTTGTCCTCACGCGTGGAGGTTCCATACGTTAATATTACATAAAGGTGTATTACATGTATACCAGACACATTGCAAACGTCCTTTACGCCCTAATTACGTAAGTTAAAACAAAGCATAGATTTGGTCGTAAGGGTTAAGACTATATCTTTATTATGTGGTTAAGAATGTCGTATAAAAAGTTTAATGCAAAAATGAGGATTGCGACCTCTTAAATAATTAAAACATGTCTTTACGCTCCCCTATTGAAAATTATTTTTACGATACATCCCAAATAGTATAAAAAATCGCGCTAGAGCTGTTGGAAAGCCAGGTCGTAAGGGGCTTTTTTTAAAGATAGAATTTTTTTAAATATACCAATCGATAGAGCTTGCGACGCTGATTCCAAATATATATTTTCGGCAAAATGTCCGTTACGACAATTGAAATTTTGTCATAGATGATTTAAAGGCAGTTTTTATTGAAAAAATTGTTGCTTTTTAAACTGAATGTTCCTTGCGTGGTTATTTGCAAAGATTTTGTTTTGTAAAATCGTGTTTTATTTTTATTTTTCAATAACTCATTATATTTTAATGTCATTATTTTTATACGATACCTTCACCCTTATTCTACCTGTATACCTGTTTTAATATATTTATTTAATGTTACGGTGTTAACCCACCACCGGACACTGTTTAGTTAGTTCCAAACATAAGTTTAAACAATAATATCTAACATAATAATTTCGCCGCAACAAATCTTCTTCCTCTACATTATTATAATCTATCTCGATGTGCTTTAGCCGCTAATTTAGCGTGTGCTAATTTTTACACAGAAAACCTAAAGTATGGTGCAAGTGGGAGCAGAGAGCGATATTAGTAATTGTCTGATGATAAAACTAAGTGAACTGATAACAGCCGCACAGGTCAATTGATCAGGGTAACCTATGCTTGCCGCGATTGGTCCATAAATGGCCGACCGTCTGTACATACCAAGATCTTTGAAAGTCGTTACGGGTCGTCAAAAGCTCGAAAGCCTAACAACAAGTTTTAACAAGGGGTATCGTATTACCCCGTAATTGGGTTGTGGAGGTCAGATAGGCAGTTACTCCATGTAAAATAGTTGTATTTAGCTGCATCCGGTTAGACTGGATGACCCCAGCATAGTTGCAAAAAGGCTAGGCAGATGGAAAAATAGTATTGTAAAAAAAGGTGGAAAACTTCTTTCCTTTTTTACACGCATTATATTAGGTTCACTTGTATGTTTGTTTGTAACCGACTTCTTATAGCGCGATTTTGACCGACTTTAAACAACCAGATTTCATTTAAACTCTGTAGAGTTATCGAGGACCGATGACAATACTATAATTATTTATGCCATTATCCTGACCAGGGTTACCAGGACAGCAAAAAAACAGTCTTCGAACACTACGCTGACATACGTCTCAAAATTCGAAACACCCTAAAACATAGAAAATAAATAATAGTTTAAAAAAACTAAAAAACACGCTTCCGTAGAAAAACAAACTGAAAAGTAGAAAATAATGGAATATTATTTTTAATCATTAAAAAATATTAATGAGTGACTTCTTTGCATTTGCAACGCTTGAGTACCACCATTTCCTACACAATGTTAGCGATGTCAGACCATTGATCGCCATTTTCCAACAGAATGATAGCGATGTAAAACCAAGGCCAGCACACACAATTTTTATTTTACTGTCTCTCCTACCTACCTATCCCATCCTAGCTATTTCCTATATGTATGTGTAGCTTTACTTTATTCTTGCCAGTTTTCTCCAATCTTACCCTAGCGTCACAGTTAACCTTTCAAATCGCTCCCAACTCGCCACTTGCACCAAGTCTACGTATGCGCCATACTCACGACTAGAAATTCGTTCTTATCGACGCGCTGGTTGCCGTCGGTATCGAACATGTTGAACGCGATCCGGAAGCCTGAAGCCGGCTCTGAAATACGAAATTATGTGCTACAGAAACCTGGCAGATGTGCTTTCAGCGTTAGGAATAAATAGGGATTATGTAAACAAATCACGAGTGTTTTTAAATGGCAATGTAGAATTCCTTTTCGGAAATGCGCGTAACTGAATAGTTTATTAAGAAATATAGGACAGACGATTGATATAAAGCAAGGCAGCCCAACCAATTTTGAATGTGGGTCATAATTTTTATTGTCTTCAACTTCATTTATTAATGAAGCCGCTTCTAAGGTATTCCTTTACTAACAGCTTATCAATATTCGACGTCAAATCTGAGGTCGATAGTAAACAAAAATACTAAAAAATTATGGGGGGTCTAAAAAGGCATCTTTGACAAAATCATAATAGGATAATCTAGTGAATGATATTTAAAATCATGAAATGGCCACAGACTGCTAATTCATAATATTATCTGCGCTCACAGCACAATTCATCAGTTTGATAGTTTTGTATGGAGATGCGTAAAATGTTTCAGAAATGAATTGCTTTATTGAAGTTAAATGTCAAATAGCAGAATCATTAGGGATTTTAGAGAAATTCTTTAATATGGCGTTTTGAGTCCCTCTGGTTTGAAGTCCTAAAATCAGTTCTCAAAAGACTATCGCCAGGTGCAGTAGCAGCAGCTTTGGGCCAATCGAAATGGCTGGGTTCGAGCAGCCTTGATATAAATATATGTACACCAAGAAAAAAATGGATTTGGGACCTTTTCACACTGCAGATACTTACTCGTTAAAATTGAGAGCAGGAACAGATACTCCGTATAAGAGATAATGCCTGAAAAATTATAAAGTGCGTTAGTTTCGTACAAAAAGAATATTGCAAATTTACATCATAAAATTATATATTTACTAAAACTTTATGCACAACTAAAAAAACCCTGTACTAGTGTACTTAATGAGTGAGTCATTTTCTACCGGTCAATCTTAGGGTGATGCAGGGACAAAACGTGGCAGATGCAACATATGGGATTGATGACTCCGAAATATCAATTGAATACAAGATTTAATACTTTTTCATAGAACCATATAACATAATTTTTCTGCCCTTATCCCAATTTCTTTGGGGTCAGCCCAACATGTAAACGGTATACTATTAAACAAAATAAACTTTGTCAGGAGAAATAAAGTAGAGGAGAAAACGAATCCAGCTAATCAGCGCTGGTATGTTCGGCCAACTTATGATGGTTATATTACTTTTCGGTGTATTGCATTGTTTTTTCTTTTCATACGTTTTCATTTTACATTAGCCTACTTAATAGTTTCCACAAGTTTTCTTCTTAGGTTCAAAGTCGAAATCCGAAATTAATTACACCAAATAGGTACTATTAGTGTTTAAGCAGTGTTGTTCATGTTATAGCAATACAAACCATTTCTGGTTTAATGATACACCTTCCTCTTAAATCACTTTGTCTAATAACGAAAACCGGATTAATATCCGTTGCATAGTTTAAAAGATGTAAGCGTATAAACACAAAATGCAACTTTGTTTTATACTATGTAAGGATAAGGAAGATAGTCAAATTAGCCTATAATGTTCTCGCTGTTGGGACACAAGTGTTCTTTCTATGAAAGGGAGATAGTACAAATAGATATGGTGAAATACCTTTATCTCTCATGCTGCGGAACATCTGGGAGGATCCCTTCTTGAGCTGCGGCGTGTGGTCGCGCAGGTGCTCGATCTCCTTCGTGGTCAACAGGCGCCGCTTCAGACGAGCTGCAACGAATCATGACGAATTAATTATTGACGTTTAAGAAAAAGCTTTATGATGTCTCTTTTTCTTTTATGTCCTCATGGTACTACTACTATAGACGACCAAAAATACTGTTGCAAAACTAATCCTTTCTTTAATTGGTGAAAAACATATTAGAGGGTCACATTACTCTAGCTCGCCGCCCGGTAAGGACCAGTAGTCCGAGAGCCGGCTGCAAAAATACCTACCTCATCAGCTACCCCAATAGGCTAGATTTAGATCGTTAACCGACACTTAAACACGTAAAAGAAATCAGGTCTGCCAGAGCCGATCCTGCCGGGTCATAGAAATAATCGATATTTTTTGACGTAATTTTTTAGTAAAAATTACGTCATAAGATACCCGAATGAAAGTGCTGGCAGCAGTTAACCATTGATTAGTTATGTAAAAAAAAGTGGGTCTGCCATTGCGCATCTTGCCGGAAGTACTTGGCAGACCCCTAAAATATGCCCTTCTGACACACTAAACCTACCTCATCGAGTACCCGGATGGGACCAACGCTAAATAATAACCAAGGTGCCCCTGATAATGGATCAAAAGGTCTGCCAGGTCTAAGCTTGCCGGAACTTAGTGTTCAAAGCTCCCCGCGGAATTGGCCTCCAACGTGTCTCGTGATACTAATAACAAACAAACTACAGCTGTCTCGTTTTCGCGCGATGGTTTTTATGTACCTATTTGGTTTTCTTGGTCTATTTATTATTATTTCAAGTTGTGATAAGAATAGCAGTTAATATTCATAAAGAGCGTGGCGGGATAAGCATGGGGTAGCAGCCCCAGGTGTAATTTCAACTGCCAATTTTTGTGTATGATGGTCTTATGGAGTACAATCTAAATTCTAAAACACTGTGTCAAAAACTTAAGAATTCGCGTAAGTAATACGAAAAAAAAATGACGTTAAGAACTCACGTTAAATTATTTTTTTAAACAAAAACAAAAATTAAAAAGTGATTTTTGTTATTCAATAATTGTCTAAATGAGGAAAATTTTCCACAGTCATTAAAAAAAAATAGTGAACCCACATGTATTAATATAATAGTTTTTAATTTTTATCTTACTTCTTTGTTTTTCAATTTTAAAAAAACACCCTAGTACCCACGTTAAAATTTGGATCCAAATATATGTTGTACATTATGATTTAAGTGTTTTTAGTGAAAATTTCGTAGGTGTATCAGGCTTTTTTTTTTCTGGATGGGAAATCATCAAATGAATTCTCCCGCTCTGTGCGGAGCGGGAGGGCGCGTCAGACTTTTACTGACTAAAACCCACCCGTGTTCCTTCAGTTGCCCATGTGCCGGGGCTACGGTATCTCTTTCGAACAATCACGTGACCCCGGCAGGCATCGGTCCTAGCAGACCCCTTCAGCGCTGCTGACATCTCTTTGAGGCGCGCATGGAACACTACGCGCCGTCGACCCGAACCTGGTCCTTACCGGGCGGCGCCATTGCGGTGCGTTACTCGCCACCCGCAAGCTCGCGCCTACGGTGGCCGGGAGTCTGCTATCGACTCCCGACGCCCGGGGCGTCTCCTCCTGCGGCGGCTAGGGACGTGAGGGCGCAGTGACTACCACTCCCTTACGCGCCCCGCCTCCTCCTTCGCGAGCATTACTGCTTCGCAGAAGGAGGTGACAGCTTCCCATGCCCTCTCGCTCCGTACCATGGCTCGCACCAGGGCCGGACGCCAGAGGTTGCCGCCGCCGATCGCCTCCACGAGGACACGGCGGTGCTCCGCCCAGGCGGGGCACACCTCCACCGTATGCTCCACCGTGTCCGCCAGACGATCCTCGCAATGGAAACACCCGGGCGTCTCCTCCCGCTTTATCCTGAACAGGAACCCACCGAAGCACCCATGCCCGGTGAGAACCTGCGTCAGGCGGAAGATGAGGACGCCGTGGCACCTCTCTATCCACTCCTCAAAGAGGGGACTTACCGCCGCAATTGTGGCGTGCCCAGCGCTGGGTTGCAACAATCGTACCCGCCATGTTGCCATGAGATCCTGCCGGAGCTCTGTCCGCCGTGCCGCGATTTGACGCGGCAGCGGAGTTTCGCCCCGGCGTTTCGTTTCCTCGCGCCACTCCCACATGTGCGCGAGGACCTTTGCCTCCAGATCCCATGGCAGCACTCCGGCAAGGACGCTCGCCGCCTCGCACGAGATCGTGCGGTATCCTCGGATTAACCGGATGGTCATGACCCTTTGGGCCGCACTCAACCGGCGCGCTGGGCGCAACCTCAATGAGGGCCCCACACCGGTGCCCCGTAAAGGGCCATGGACCGCACGACCCCCGTGTAGAGCCTCCGGCAGGAGGCGTTTGGACCCCCCAGATTGGGCAGGAGCCGCTTTAAGGCAGCCCCAGCCCGCTCCAGTCTGGGAGCCAAACGTCGGAAATGCTCGACGAAGTTCCACCGGCTGTCGAGGACAAGTCCCAGGTACTTCATCGTCGACTGGATGCCGATGTGAACCCCTCCTACCGTGAGTTGGAAACCCGCAGGCGGCGCGTTCCAAGGACCATGAAAACCCATGGCCTCGGACTTGTGCAAGGCCACCTCGAGTCCCAATTGCCGGATCCTTTAGACAATTGTCGCAACCCCACGTGTCATTAATTTAGCCGCCACCTCGTGCGCCCCCTGCGCCAGGACCAGCGTGTCATCAGCGTAGCAAACCACGCTGACGCCACTAGGGAGGTCGGCGCGCAGCACCCAGTCGTAACGATGTCCCACAGATGCGGCCCGAGGACCGATCCCTGTGGGACATCGCACGACATCTCTCACCGGTTCCACTCTCCCTGGTGACCGGGGTAGATAACGGCTCTATCCGTCAGATAGGCCTCGACCACGCGACAGAGGTAGGTCGGCATCCGGTGATACCGGAGTGCCTCCCTAATGCAACTCCAGGGCAGGATGATGAAGGCATTGGCGATGTCTAGAGACACCGCCAAGACGACCCCACCCCGGCCACTGCATCCCCCGTCGTGAGGGCTCGCACACGCATGATGGCGTCCACCGTAGAGCGCCCCTTGCCCACCCGACGAGGCGATCTGCAATCACTCTTTCAAAGAACTTGCCCACCTCGTCGAGCAGCACGATGGGCCGGTAAACGGACGGAGAATCCGCTGGGCGCCCAGGCTTCTTAATGAGGACCAGTTTACCCGTCTTCCAACGAAGTGGGAACTGGCCCCTCTCCAAGCATGCGCTTAGGAGCCCCCTGAGTTGAGGCCCGAGAGCCTCTCAGGCCAGGACCCATGCTTTGTCAGGCAAGCCGTCGGGTCCTAGGGCGGTTTTTTTGGCATTTATCCGACGTACCGCCACTCTCAACTCTACCCCAGTCACCTCTGGAGCGTTGTCGTCGTCATCGGTGGTGTGGTCCGCAGCATTGGGCACCGCAGGAGGCGGAGCCATGGGTGGGGGACCATGTTCCCCTCGCGAAGGGAACAGAGCGCTCACCACGCCCTCCACGAGTTGGGGCCTGAGTCTCGGAGTCAGCGGAGGAGCCCATGGGCGGAGTTTCTCCCGGACGGCCTTATAGGGCCGTCCCCATGGGTCCCTGTTCAGAGTCCCCAGCGACTCCTTGCAGGCCAGTCCTCTGGCCCACAGGATCTCCTCTTGGAGGGCGGGCTTCGCCACTCTCTACCCCTCATATAGCTGTATAGGTATATCAGGCTTAGAAAGCAGGAAATTAATTTTTCAAAAATTTCATCGAGATTTTTTGACAAAAATATCATGATACGTTGTCTCTCTAAGTTGTGTACAACATATGTATATTATAGACATTGATATATTTGTAACGATGAACGAAAAAAAATTTTTTTTTGTAACTTTTATTTCGTTTATTTTCTCGAAAACTAATGCATATTTTTAAGTAATATTTTACGGGTAAGTTGTACTCCATAAGACCATCATATTAAATATTGGCAATTAAATTACCGCTGGGGCCGCTACCCAATGCTTATCCCGCCATGCTCTTTGTATAAATATAGAAACAAAATACCTATCTTGTTTTGACTTCAGGTGAAATTATGCTCCCTATCAACTTCAAATGCTTTGAACACTAAGTTCCGGCAAGCTTAGACCTGGCAGACCTTTTGATCCATTATCAGGGGCATCTTGGTTATTATTTAGCGTTGGTCCCATCCGGGTACTCGATGAGGTAGGTTTAGTGTGTCAGAAGGGGCATATTTTAGGGGTCTGCCAAGTACTTCCGGCAAGATGCGCAATGGCAGACCCACTTTTTTTTACATAACTAATCATTGGTTAACTGCTGCCAGCACTTTCATTCGGGTATCTTATGACGTAATTTTTACTAAAAAATTACGTCAAAAAATATCGATTATTTCTATGACCCGGCAGGATCGGCTCTGGCAGACCTGATTTTTTTTACGTGTTTAAGTGTCGGTTAACGATCTAAATATAGCCTATTGGGGTAGCCGATGAGGTAGGTATTTTTGCAGCCGGCTCTCGCACTACAGGCTCGGGTCGACGGCGCGTAGTGTTCCACGCGCGCCTCAGAGATGTCAGCAGAACTGAAGGGTTCTGCCAGAGTCACGAGATTGTTCGAAAGAGACACCGTGACCCTGGCACATGGGTAACTGAAGGAACACGGGTGGGTTTTAGTCAGTAAAAGTCTGACACGCCCTCCCGCTCCGCCCAAGAGCAGGGAGACGGCAAGTGATGATATCCCATCCAAAAAAAGGGTCACATTACTCTCATTCATCAGGAATATGAATTCTACTGCAATGCTAGCTGGTATATTTGTCGATTAATGAGTGGGTCTTCACTGGCATCATCGTCGTCATTTCATCCGAAAGACGTCCACTGTTGGACCTAGGCCTCCCCCAAGCTCCACCACTTCAACCGGTTCTGTGCTTCCCGCATCCAGCGGATTCCTGCGGCCTTCACAAGAACATCAGCCCACCTTGCGGGAGGCTTTCCTAGTGTACATCTTCCGGTACACGGTCGCCACTCCAGAACCTTTCGGCCACATCGGCCATCTGTCAAAATCAAAAGTCATTTATTCAAACTAGGCTGAGAGTCAGCACTTTTTGAACGTCAAAGTTACATAAGACAGTCCCCCCAAAACGCCCGCCCTTCGACACTTCCTAGTGCTTTAGCTGGGAAGAAGAAGTGGCGGAACAAACTCCCCAGCAGCACAGCTGTCTGTTAGCAATGTGTCCTGCCCACTGCCACTTTAGTTTCGCAATTCTTCGAGCTATGTCAGTTCTTTACTGGCGTTGTAGTAAACAGCTAATTCAACATGATCTACTATGTTGCCTTCATCATTTCAGCCGTAAGACGTCCACTGCTAGACATAGGATCCCTCAATTTGAAGGGGTTTTGCCATAGTCGCCACGCTTGGCAGGCGGGTTGGCGATCGCAGTATGGTGGTAAAATGTATAGAGAACGCTGCTGCCTATTCTCTAGTAAGTCCCTTAGTCGGCTCTTACGACATCCACAGGAAGAAATGGGACGGTGCTATTCTGTACGACCGGCATCACATGGAACACTATTTTGCCTTCTCAAGCTGTATTTGTAGATACTGACGATAAAGTGCCTTCAAGCGACACAGTTCTCCCGGCCTACGTAGGCGCGAGCTTGCGGGCGGCGAGCAATGGGTAGCTCGCCACCCGGTAAGGACCAAGCTCGGGTCGATGGCGCGCAGTGTTCCACGCGCGCCTCAAAGAGATGTCAGCAGCAGAGAAGGGGTCTACTAGGACCGATGCGTGCCGGGGTCGCGAGATTGTTCAAGCGAGATACCGTGACCCTGGCACATGGGCAACTGATGGAACACGGGTGGGTTTTAGTCAGTAAAAGTCTGACACGCCCTCCCGCTCTGGCCAGAGCGGGAGAAAGCATTTGATGATTTGAAGATTTCCCATACAGAAAAAAAAAAGGCGACACAGTCAAAGATTTACTTGTAAAACGTGGTGACTTCAGGAATGATCGGCAGTGACCAGCAGTGGACTAGTTCAAAGGACTCGTAGGAAAGAATACTTACGTCTCGGCTCCTGCTCCACTACAGACTCGAGAAAGTCCTGCGGCGTCATGTACAGCTGGCCTCCATACTCGACGCTCGCGAACTTTATGAACCGACGCTCTCGAGAGGTCAGCTTCACCGATTTGGCAAGCTCGTCCGGCTGGAGAGAAAGAAGAAAGGTTTTGTTAGACATTGCATTACAAGTGACGTACTAAGTTAAGATCATCTGGTATTGATTTTAGCAAAAAGGAATTATTGAATAAAGTGATAACCTCAGTGTTTGCAAATAAAACACTGAGAAACTAAGAAATAACATTTGTCTCGTGGGGATACGGTCATCGTCTTCAACGTTACTCAAGAGAAAAGTAGACTGTATTATGCCCTAGCTGGATTCATCTCATTGCTTTGTAAAATTCGTATAGTCAGGAATATTCATAATAAGAATATTAATATATTCTTATTATGAATATTGATATATACGTCAATGAGGTCATTTAATAGACATTTTATGCAATTTGTCACAAGAAGACATTCTTGACTTGAATATACGGATAGGTAACGGTTGGTGAATTTGTTTAAGGTAGCCCACGAAATTCAGATTTTTGTTCCGTGTTTTGCAATTTGTAGGTCAGTGCAGACGTGCAAAACAAAGCGAAGCAAATTTTGTTTAACATACAGCCTGACTTGCAAATTGCAAAAAAAACTTACCAAATTAGAATTTCGCGGACTAACCTGGTGCTTCCTTTTTAACAATATTTTTTTCTGACTTTACATCACTGACTGACGTAATAACGACCGTACGATTCTATTGATCAGGTGAAGCTACGCTTGCCACCGTTGGTCCCTGGATGGGCGAACATTTTTACATACCAAGACGCCTCCGTGCCTCGGAGGTCATCACGTCAAGTCGTTGGTCCCGGCGTCATTTGTGGATCTTTGACAGTCGTTACGGGTCGTCAGAAGGCCGAAAGTCTGACAACCAGTCTTACCAAGGGTTATCGTATTATCAAATGACTGGATTGTGGAGGTCAGATAAACAGTCATAAGCATCATCATCATAACAGCTGACATGACGTCCACTTCTCGATATAGGTTTCGCCAAGGGGGCTAGTTTGCCATAATCACCACGCTTGGCAGGCGGATTTGCCATTGCAGGATGGTGGTCACCGCTGCTCATTCTTTAGTCAATATTGTACAACCCTTTTAATTTTGAATACGGGGCTTTTGGCTATTTTGTACGTGTGTATTTTTAGTTTATTTTTTGTTACTATTTTATATTGTGCGTTTTGTTTATGCAGAATAAACAATTTTTCTTTCTTTCTTTTCTTTTGTTTCTAGTAAGTCCCCTAAGATAGGCAGTCGCTCCATGTAAAATACTGGTATTCAGCTGAACCCTAGTTGGGAAAAAGCAAGGCAGATGATTATGATGACTTAGCAGTGTTTTATTACGTCCTACAGTAAATTGGGACCACCCAAAAAGTTCCTCTTGCCCTTTGTTACATTTGGCAGATCAACTCTTCGCCGCTAAACCTCGTGTACTAATAACTGTGTATGAAAACACGGTGGAATTCATCTGTTCCGTGTTTTGGCGCGGCCGATGAGTGAGTTATGTGCTCGGTATGTATCATAGCGCGAGTCAATGTACTCACTATTGATATCAATCGATACATTATTTTCATCTATGAACTTGGGGTGCAGACGTGCGATTAATAGTCGTAGTTTTTACGGCGAAGCAAAAAGGAGGGTTATGATTGAAGTATGTGTGTATATTTATTCATCATAACTTCTAAACTACATATTATAATTTGACAAATGAGGCATCGTTGGAGGCGTCGTGAAATACAAAACACGTTATTTAATTATGGCGTGTTTGGTTTCAAATGAATGGGCATAATAAGCATATTCCAAAAAATAAACATTATGAGCTAACCCCAAAATAATTTAACTAGTTAAAAAAACAACTTTATATTGTTTTAAGTATTTACTTGCCATCTAAAAAATGCACTCGAACAGTAATAAGCATTAGGGCAAAGTGGATTAAACTCTCTCTCTCTCTCTCTCGAAGACAAGAGGCCTGTGTCCCAGCAGTGGGAACATTATAGCCTGATTATGTTATGTAACTCCAGATCAAGTAATTACACAACAGTGCAAGCTAAAATTTGTAGTGTCACCATAGAGATAAATCCCTGGCAGTGTTTAGTGATAGGAATCCGTTTTATGTAAGATTTCTGGATGATAAAACTGGCTTTGATTGGTGGAACAGTTACGTAAGTTTCTGACCAGCCAATCACGAGGTTAGAAACGTCAGGATATAGATCTTGGTTGATTAACTGCCTTGTTTTATGACTTATAAACTGGTGGACGTGAAAATAGTCAATTAGTTTAATGGTGTAAGAGATAGTTCCTAGGTATTTGAATGGAAACCTTCTATTTAATATTGTCATCCTGCTAAGAAAGTACATTCTTGTAACTTAAAACTTATGTCCTCTAGAGGTTTTTTAGGCTTCTCTTCTCAGTCGGCCTCATCTAGTTTTTAAAATATGGTCAACAATCCTAGGTACAGACAAAAATAAATCATTTTTTTTTTGAAGTATTAACGACTGTTTCGCCCGGAATTTACGACTCAACAAAACATCGAGATTTCATAATTATTTAAGTTATTTTTTAATGTATTATAGATAAACCTGAGTTGCAGGTCGTGGGTTCGAACCCAACCAGGCCCTTTACTATTCATCATCACTGCTCTCAAAATACGTGAAGGAATACATCGAAACCGGCAAGTCTTAGAACCAAAAATTCGAGGACATGTGACATCTACCCACCCACACTGGACTCGCGTGGTGGATTATGGCTCACTCCCTCTCACCGAAAGAAGGGCTGTGTCCAAGCAGTGGAAAATTTACAGGTTGATGATGAGACATAAACATTCCGGAATAAATTCGCGTTGTAAAAAGAACAACAGTCACACAGACAAAAACTAAAAGCTATTTTAATGTATAATAATATGTGTTTGATAAATCCCCCAGAAAATCAAAAATTTCCTGATAAGGTTAAAAAAATAGTTACTGAAAAAACTCCTAACATAAATTATGTTCAACTTTTATCATTTGTAATAGAGATAAGATCCATATCATAATTTAAAAGACAAAACGTCCGACAAAAAATCGCACGCCTACACAATCCAACTATCAACAAAATTAGAGCCAAAGTAAGGAAATCCAAAAATAAATGTGGAAACTAGAAACAAGATACGCGGAACAAAAGCATTTTCCCTCGTTCCGTTGGGCTTAAAATAATATTTTCGGTAATGCGTTGTAAGGCGAAAACGAATGCGAAGGCGACTTTTGCTAAATTCGGCGTCACTATTTTTGTTAGGTCTACCCAAAATAAGACAAATACAGCTTGAACTGTCATGGTGGCGCCACTTGCAACAGACATTTTTTTTAAAGTGTTAAATTCTGTATATGGCTCTGTTTCACAATATTCGGATGGGCATAACATACAAGGTAAATTTAAAAATAGAACATAATTTAAATTCAAATGAACAGTTAGCGGGGATTCTCTATGATAGGAGGCTTCTTTTTTTTTCAATTTTTAAATGAAAATATGTTTGATTCACGAGTATAACAAGTATAATAACAAATAAGGATTTTCAGTCAGCTAGAACTGAAAGGGAAATGATGTAAAAGAAAATAAGTTCCTTCTGAGGTTGCGTGTCAAAATAAACTGGTCACTATATTTTAGGCTTGAAATAGTAAAAATGTCTTTGGATGTCGCGACAACGTATTATCCGTCTCAATGCAGTGTTTTTCTGGATTGGGTGTTGAATGCTGGTGACATTCTCTGGCTAAAGATGGTGTTTGTTTTGATAATGTCACTGGAGTGTAAATAATGGGAATCAGAACGTTTTTCGTCATTCTTGTAGAGCTTAAGATAATATGAAACT
The DNA here is from genome assembly GCA_932294355.1 of Aporophyla lueneburgensis. Taxonomy (NCBI): domain Eukaryota; kingdom Metazoa; phylum Arthropoda; class Insecta; order Lepidoptera; family Noctuidae; genus Aporophyla; species Aporophyla lueneburgensis. The sequence goes on along the minus strand of OW028758.1, from coordinate 5,316,709 downwards.
GTAGCTTAAGCACGAAATATTTTGATGTTAATATTTGTGTTACATAAACTCACGTGTTCTTCCCATGGGGTAGGCAGAAACTACAGAATCTGCCTACTTGCTACGATCGGTACATATTTCTTTTGCTTCGTTTATGGCCATCAGATAGTCATATATACGCATCTCTGTTGCAAGGACTACGCACCTAGAAGAAGAACTTTCTTCTTTTCTGAAGAACATCACCAATAAGATTATTCGATCTACTTTGTTTACTAGATTGAAAGTAAAATAAACTTTATTGTAGCAAGGCTCTTAATATCGGTTATTTAAAGGGTACAATGGCAGCCTTATCGCTGGCAGCGATGTCTACAGGACAATCTTAGATACATTTAGCACGTAATATAGAAGCCTACACGACACGACTGATAAACACATTTCACATTTTAGTAGAGTTTCCAAAAGTCGCGACCACAGATAAGGCTGCCAGGTATAAACATTGGGGGTATCTTATTCCGGGATTAATTTGCATATATCGGAAGGAAAAGTTTCGATAAGACTAGAAATCACTAAAATGGAGGAATCTATGTGATTTCCAGGTCTGATTGTGTTGTTTACTTTCAACTGATAAGGTAAAGTTAACACGTTACGGCTACGGTTTCAGACGGTGAACATCCGAACGGTGGACAATTGAAACAGAACATTTTCTCCTGTTATCTTATACCTTTAAACGAGCAATTCTTGTATATATATATAATCTGAATCTCGGAAACGGCTCCAACGATTTTCATGAAATTTTGTATACAGGGGGTTTCGGGGGCGATAAATCGATCTAGCTAGGATTCATTTTTATAAAATGTCGTTTTATTCGTGTTTTCAATGACCAACTTTATCGATAATCGACTTGAACATAAACTTATTATTTTAAACACAATTTACCAAAAAATACCGAGCAAAGCTCGGTCAACCAGATATTTATTATTAATTCTAAGAACTCATGCCGCCTATTATACAGGTTTATACTAGTACCTATTTTATTGTGCATCCATCATTGTTGTCAAAGCTTTAAATCGGTCTGTGCATAGCCTTAATGTGGGTGCGCTAGTAACTCGCGAAATTCAAATTGTAAACCTTTTTTTGCGATTCGCATTTGTCACTGTCAAGTTGTACGTTGATCCATAGCGGACTCCCGGCCACCCGTAGGCGCGAGCTTGCGGGTGGCGAGCAATGGATAGCTCGCCGCCCGGTAAGGACCAAGCTCGGGTCGACGGCGCGTAGTGTTCCATGCGCGCCTCAAAGACATGTCAGCAAAACTGAAGGGGTCTGATAGGACCGATGCCTGCCGGGGTCGCGTGATTATTCGAAAGAGATACCGTGACCCTGGCACATGGGCAACTGAAGGAACACGGGTGGGTTTTAGTCAGTAAAAGTCTGACATGCCCTCCCGCTCCACCCAGAGCGGGAGAAGTCATTTGATGATTTCCCATCCAAAAAAAAAAAGTTGTACGTTGATGAAAATATGATTCGCGACCATAACAAATATGTAGCTCTACAGAATTAAAATCTTTAATACAACTCTCTCAGTTTATTTAATCCCTTCGAATAACTTTTTTATAATATAGTCATATAATTATTAATAATTGCCAAAAACTAAAAAAAAAAATATTTCGCAGACTACTTTGGCGCTTTCCCCCTTAAGAAGAAACATTTACGGTTGCTCCAACTGACCTTTTCTGATGTAGCGGTCCAAAAGCAAAAGTCCACCCTTAAAATCACAACTAGACCACTAAATCTTTAAACAAATAATTCTCTTATCGCCCTTATAAATCAGGGTTGTTATAAACCCAACCCCAACTAAATATTCGTTTTGTCACAAATATAGCAATAAATTTTACAAAACTACCCTTGAAAGGAGTTATAAATCCTAACGAATGAGGTAAATGTGTGTTTAAACAATTTATGTTTTCAAAGGGGTATTTTTTTGACGTTTGTCTGTTTAAGGGACAATCGGGGAATTCATGGAAATAGGCGCCATTAGAATCTGTGGTGTGGCTAATGACTGTCAAAGAACCCGCGTTGGGTTTTAAGAGGGTGAACAAGGGACCTAATGAAAGAACTAAATGGGGTACACGTATGAGTTATTAGCGTGCTCAGTGTCGAGAATTCAGAAAATATAGGGCAAGTTTTGTAACTCTTTGATAGGGTGGGCCTAGGCTTGTGTAATTCCAATCCATACTAATATTATAAAACTGAAGAGTTTGTTTGGTTGAACGCGCTAATCTCAGGAACTCCTGGATCGAATTGAAAATATCGTTTAGTGTTGGATATCCCATTTATCGAAGATGGCTATAGACTATATAACATCACCCTTAGGAGCCGAGCAAAAAGAAAAAAATGCGAATATGAAGACCTCGTATATTCGTGACTTTTTTCTTTTCAAGGCTGGCAAGGGCAGGCGATACGATGCGACGCGGACGAAGTCGCGAGCAGAAGCTAGTGTTGTAAATAGAAGATTGCGGGGAAGACCTGGATAAGACTTGGACAGACCAGGGAAGCATGGCACGAAGGAGGCCTTTACTTAGCAGGGGGTGGAACAAAGCTGCCAATGATGATGATGATACAGAACATCAGATGATGTAGGACAAATTACGGACAAAAGCTTTTTGGCATTAAAATTTTATTCTATTCTATTGCAGTATTGTGGAATTTCATTTTGTTTCATGTAATTTATATCGGTTCTGCCTGAATGAGTAATTAGAGTCGTATAGGTCGATCGATTAGGTTAAGCTACGCTTGCCGCGGTTGGTCCGTGGATAGGTGACCATATTTACATATCAAGAACCCTCAGTGCCTCTGAAAGCACGTTGATCCGTTGGTTCCGGCTGTCATTCATGGATCTTTCACAGTAGACTGTAAACTTTTGAGTTCGTTTGGGTTTCACAGTAAACTTTTGGGTTTGTGAGGACCCGTAGACGGGTCGTCACAAACCCAAAAGTTTGACAATCAGTTTTAACAAAGGGTATCGTGTTACCCAGAAACTGGGGTGTGGAGGTCAGATAGGCAGTCGCTTTATATAAAATACTGGTACTCAGCTACATCCAGTTAGACTGGAAGCCGACCCCAACATAGTTGGGAATAGGCAGATGGGTTTTGCCAGATTTTTGTTTTTGTTTGTTCTACTTCCTTACTGCTTAAAGACCAAAGTTTTGACCTACTAAGGCCCACTTAGAAGACCACCATAATCTACGACATATGTTAAAGTCTATATCGAAGTGTTTCCCATATATCGCCAACTTCGGACTACTTTCCACGGAAGTTTTCCACTTAACACAAAAAATGCGCGACACACAATACCAAACTATCCGCAAACAACTTTCTATATTAATGTTAAATGTTTCCTCCGATGTTGATATTAAATCACTGGCACCATGTATCAGATAGTACACAATATTAATTCTAAATAAACTGGTAGCCATTAGGAACAATTTAAAGGCGTATTATCCGCCGCGGACATTAATAAATACTGTTTGGTTTGAACTAGCTACGCGCCCCGGCTCCTGTCGTGTAGTTTGATCGCCCACTGATGTAATATGAAGTTGTATGAATTTAATGTCGATGGTCGTCTTAATATAGTTAATATCAGAGCTGGTGGGTAGTAAGATGGTTTAGTTGTAAACTGGTCCCTTTTCGAAGACTATTTGTGATAGAAATGTTGGTTGAAGACTTAATAAGTCTTGTGATATTATGACATCCTTCGGTGAGCACGATGAGAAATGGCGCATTTGGTTTTACTGATTACTTTCAATGCACCAACTGCGTCGTTTGTCTATTGGCTGCAACCGCTACTGCTGAGCATACGGACCTGGTTTCGATTCCCAAGTCGGGCAAAGTATTATTAGATTTATTCCCTAGAAATTTCTCAGTATCAGCCCGGAATCTGAATTTGTGTGCAGTTTTTTGGTAATAGGCTCACCCCTAAAATATTGGACTTAATTATATCTGGTGAAACGTGGGTGTACTATAGGTACACCTGTGCCCAACCCTTCGGGGAAACAAGGCATGATGCCATGTGTTCTAATCCCCTTTTAATTCTTCTTCAAAGAGATGACAATGGGGTTTTGATACCGAAAGAAATTTGACTGTAAGTATGAATAGAATGCCTTTTTATTTATTTTTTACTAGCTTTTGCCAGCGGCTTCGCCCGCGTGGAGGTCGGAAATTATCCCGCGGGAACATACTACTGGGATAAAAAGTAGCCTATGTCCTTTCCCAGGCTCTAAACTATCTGTGTACCAAATTTCATTTAAATCGGTTCAGTAGTTTTAGCAGGAAAGCGAGACAGACAGACAGACAGACAGACAGACAGACAGACAGACCGACAGACAGACAGAGTTACTTTTGCATTTATAATATTAGTATGGATTATCTCGCGGTGGAAAACCTCGAGGAGGTCTTCCGCCTTGGGGTGGGCGGAGAGGTCTGTCAGACTCTTAATGACTAAAACCACCCCAGTGTTCCGTCCCACACCTACGTTGGAGACCACGGGATCTAATGCGTCTTTCGCGATCCCTGAATGAATAGAATGCCTATGCCAAGCAAGTCTACGTATATTTTAACTTGTGATTTGTATGTAATTAAGCAAAGAAGCTGTAGTACAGCACTAATAGAATTTCGATCTTAATAATTTCCTGCCACCACATTTCCACGGAACAACTCCATAAATACAAAACGACATACAAACTGAAAACAACAGTTTGCATCCTATGGAATATGTAGTTAATTTGACATAAGGTCACATACATACACAGGAGCTTGTAGCAACTGGTTGAAAGACGATAATTGTGGTAACCTAAGCTAATGAGATGTTTATGAGGGGGGGCCATCACGATAGCCCTGCAACCTCTAATTGTTCTACTCGAAACATGTGTTGGAAGAAAACATCAGTGATTCATGATGTGAATTTCCCAACGATACGGATCATCGTGTGAGGGTATCCGGTGTTTATGATTAAGGGAATCTTTCTACAGATTTCTCTCCAGCTCAGGTTAGTCCAATGTGTGTGCTCTTGACCAACTGGCCCGTAATGCCCTATCTTGTAATCTGACAAGGCTTTGTTGATGATAGTTCCAGCCTCTCTCGTGTAAGGGTGGGAAGCATATATGATGTCTTTGAATGAAGATTTAGTTAGAGAAGGCTGGGAATACAAATTGTAGCAGTGGTAAGGGCCGCGATTTACGAGTTATGGGTCGTAGGTTCGAACCCAGGCAGGTACATTACTTTATGTTAAAAATTTCATCACTCCTGCATTCAAAAAAATTAAGGAAAACATCGTGAAGAAACCATCATATTCTCGAACCAAAAATTCGAAGACATGTGACATCTACCAAACCGCACTGGGCCCGCGTGGTGAATCACGGTCCACTCCCTCTCACCGAGAGGAGGCCTGTGTCCCAGCAGTGGGAACATTATAGACCAATTATGCTTTTTAAGCGTTTAAAACATTTTGCTCCTAAAGATTTTGGGTTTGGAAATTATGGTGTAAAAACTTAATAAATCTGAATCACAATGGAAACATTTAGCATTTCACTGCAGTGTAATTAACAGGATAATTTGCCTGCTGGAGATGTTCTCACTTACAATGTTGGATTCTGTAAACTGCTCAAGTGTATGTGTGGTATTCCATTGCAATGTTGCAATTAATGCAGTAATAACAAATTGAGGATACCTTTATAACCTTTGCAAGTGTCATGCATTCGTGAATATGTCTACTTATCCTAATTGATCTCTTACAAATTAAATGCTTATTTAAGTTTTCAGTATCGAGATGTATATGAAACGGAGTGAAATTGATTAGGCATGCAAATTGGCACGGTTGTTTGTAACTTTTTTTTATGAACGAAATGCACCGGTCCCAGCGTGGTTTGACCAGACTCGATTGATTCGATCAATCGAGTCCAGTGAACCCCAGGATTACACTAGTTCCTAAGGCGTCATGTTTCATGGTGCCACAGGAGGCTACTGCATGTCAAGAAGTAGACCGGGGGGCGCTGAAATGGTAAGGATGACGTGCCCTTACTTAGGATAGGAAAGGATTGCAAGCCAACCGGATATGCATTCTAGAGTATGCATTGGACTAGTGGAGAGACGGATATACAAAATATGCAAACATAATGCCATATAAAAATTAGTGTATAATCTGGTGGTATTATAATTTCCAAATCAGACTACACATATTAAATAGCCAAAGCTTTCACAGATAGATTGTATTGTCTTGACAGCAGGATTTAGAATACTGTTCTCTCTATAAATTTTCACCTTTCTATAATTTTCTTCAATTAGCGGCTTCGATTTACGAGTTCGAACCCAGGCAGGCGTTTACAATTTTGTAATAAATTTCATCACCACTAATCTTAAAGCGGTACAGGAAAACTTTGTGAGGAATCCGGCATGTCCAAGAATAAAAAAAATCAAACGCATGTGACATCTACCAATTCGCACTGGGTTCGTGGTATTACAGCCAACTCCCTCTCGAAGAGACGACGTCTGTGTCCCAGTAAATTATGGAATCAATTAGCTGAATCGAGACTAATATATGCAAGCAATTCTCACGCTCATTGACTTGGCACCAGCCAGCTATGAGGTCTAGTATCCTATGTACTAATGTTACAAGCAACAGCACTGATTAATCGGCTTGCTTCGACGATAGAAATCGTCATTACCCTGTACATATTTTACTAAGGACGGGTTAGTGCTGGTTTCACCGTTAGCTAGCATAATTTTGAGTTTTACGTACACAGTTTGTTATTAAGGGCGTTTTAATGAATTGTGGTAGTTGAGTGGTATGTTTGTTTAAGTTAGGAAGGCTGTTAAAAGGCTATATTTTGCTTGCGTTATACGATCTATTCTTAAGGCTGCTAGGTGATCACGAATATGTTTATATGCATGTTGATATCATTATCTTTAAGTCTTTATGACTGTTTATGGATGGGTCAACATGAAGTCTTGGGTTCGATTCTCGGGTTAGGCAAAGAGCTATTGGATTTTTCTATCAGATTTCTCATTAGCAGCCCGGAGTCGGTATTCGTGCCCGCCTGATGACAATAGGCTCGCCCCCTATTACTTGGGAGTTAAACGTACCTAACTGGCGAAAAGTGGGTGTACTGCAGTTACACCCTTGACCAACCCTTCGGGGAACAAGACGTCGTATTGTGGCGTGGCGTAATGACGAACTGAGTAAACCATTTCATAATAGTTCACTCAATGCATCCAGCATGTATATTAAGTCTGGACAGCCGAAATCATCCAGTGTGTACTTGCCAATTTAAAAGAGCCTCATTGAGCTGTGACAGGTCTGATCTAGGTTAATACAGAATTCTAAATGTTTATATTCATCATCGTCCACAGTCTAACTACACCCTCTGCTGAGCCTCTTTTTTCTTTTGCCAATCCCTACGATCCTGTGCCAACCTCATCCGTGATGGTAACAAATTACCAATGTCGTTTGTTTAAATGGTAAATGATTTTATTTCTGCAATAAGGTTTGTACTTACAAACAGTTTTACACAACAATCATATTTTTTTAAACTAGATGAGGTCGGCGTTTCTTATCTTACTACTCTGAGAAGAAAGGCCGCAACAAACTCCGAGATCACAGTCGCTTTTAAAGTCCAGACATAATCTTGGTCAGATCATGTGAAGACCGGGTTTGAAGTGGTCTTTTGAGGAAAGAACCACACATTGAGTAGACCTGTCCTGACCTGTCCACTCGGTGCAAGCATTTATCAGTAATCATGTAGCTCAACTCAGAACTTAAGGAGCTCAACGATTTGACGAACAATGTCAAAGAAAGGACATTTTTGTGTTGGCCGCATAGCTGCCAGACCATGCTAAAAACTAAACGAGAAGAAAAAAAAAGAAACCAAAAACACCCACTTAGCATTCATATTCAGAATATTGTATCGGTCGTTTGTCAATATTTGCATTACTTACTATTAAAACTCCAGTTCATTCATAAAAGCGGTACCACAGGTTCATGCCATCAACTCCTCAATGGAGAAAAAGCGTCAATGTTCCAGCTACATTCCAATTAAAAGTGACATAGTTATCTATCAATACTCGCTTTGTGAGCCTGTACCTACGCCTTAACGGGCTGATATCTATGCTCTGTAGCATTTCATTTACCTGTCGTCTGTAGGGCTGGTCATCCGGTATTTGAGTAAGTTATTGATTTATTTATTATTCAAATGAGAGCGACATTCGTCAGTTAGTATATTAAATATTTCTTCATGCAATGCTTCAAGCATTCCGATACTATCTCCTTCCATTCATCGGTAAACAGGTCTAGTTGATGGCCGTATTCTGAAATTTATTGGTATATTGGCCAGTAGTGATATACGAATTAGTACGGGGTAGATACCACAACAAAAAATTGAGAAATAAAACTTTTCAACACGCTTTTATTAGGTCGACCTGTATGTAACTATGTAATGGAATCTAAGATAACTAATTTAACTATCTTCCAAGGATCGCAGCGTCATGAAAATTGGCAGCTGTATGTAGTTCTGATGACAATACAATAATATGGTACTGTCGAACTGATTTGATGATGGAGCCGGAAGAAATGAACTGGAACTTCATGATGAAACATCGTATCATAGCTGTTTCGACTTGTTAGAAAAGTCTTGTAATGAACTTTGACCACGATTAGGTTTCAAGGTCTGATGATGAAGCTGGAAGATAGGCACTGGCATTCCATTATGGAATATCGTATGATAGCCGTGTTTGGACTTGTTAGAAAGGTCTTGTAATGAACTTTGACCGCGATTAAGTTTTTGGTTTTTTACGTGCCTTTTATAAAAGCGTGTTTTTCTAGTGTTTTTTAAACTATAAGTAAGTAAGTAAGTAAGTAAGTAATCATTTATTTAACAAAAAACACTTAGCCTAGGTAACATCAGTATTATCTCGGTCATAGATAAGTATGGCTATAGCATATGAATAAGACCCCTGTCCTTCAAACTAGGAGAGTCCTGTATCTTGAAGGACAGTGTTCTTTAGGTGGATTGACACATTTTTGCAAAGATAATAATAATTGCATAATAATTCTGATGAATATTTTTACTAAAAGGCTTATGAGTTAATAGTGAGGAGTATGTGTGTGTGTGTGTGTGTGTGTGTGTGTGTGTGTGTGTGTGTGTGTGTATGTGTGTGTGTGTGTGTGTGTGAAACTATAAATTTATTTATTTCATAGTCAGTTCATAGTTGTCACCTTGATTGAAGATGAATAATTTCAACATCATCGCTATCTTTATCTAGTTATACACTGCTGTCCCTTCTTTGTTTTCTTTCTTTTGTTTTGTACAATGTATTCTTCTTCGTCCGATTACTTCCCGTGGATGTTGTAAAACCAACTAAGAGACTAACTAGAGAATGGGTAGCAGCGTTCTCTATGCATTTTACCACCATACTGCGATCGCCAACACGCCTAACAAGCGTGAGGATCATGGCAAACCCTTCCTTTGGGAGCGACCTGTGTCCAACAGTGGATGGAGGTCTTTTGGGTGAAATGATGATTCTTCTTCAGTAGTATTGTGATCTACCTATTCTCGTTTTCCATTTTACAGCCCTAGTTGCCTAAGACTACAGGCGCAGCTTTCAATTTTACCCGCCTTGGTAAATATTGTTTCGATCACTTTATCTGTGCGAACGAAAGTATGAACGATCGACTATGGAGCGCGGTAGTGTTGAGACACTGCTGCTTTAAATGTGGGTAGTTGTTGTTTTGTAATAGGACTAACAAGTGTTAATAGTTAACTAAGAACGGGGTATGAGGAAGCAATTTGTATTGGAAACAAAATGAGACTTATATGGTGGGCAATGAAAGACTTCCTGAATCTGCCTTTTACGTATTTCTGGTATGCACAGAATAGAATAATATCTACTATACATTATATATACTTACTACAAGCTTCTGATATTAAAATACCAGCCATTGGGGTTTGCATAATCGCCGCACTTGGCAGGCGGGTTAGCGATCGCAGTATGATGGTAAAATGCATAGAGAACGCTGCTGCCCATTCTCTAATTAATTCCTAGGTCGCCTTTTACAACACCCACGGGAGAAATGGGACGGTGCTATTCTTTACGTCCGGCAAAATACGGTAAAATATGTCACTGCATAAAATATCGTCTCTATGAGAAGCCTTTGTTTATCAGCGTACTTTAATACACCATCAATGATTGTGCAATTTCACCCTTGTTTCATTCAACTAACATGCGTATATCGATTTTAATAATATCGATTGCATTACGCCCTTGAGATATTGATTCACACGCCATATCAAGGACGCAGTCTCGGCCATACTTAAAATATTGATTTCTTTACTTATGCGTTTTATGTTGTCCTTTCCTAATTTAGTGTCCTGAAACGTCGCTCACAACCTCATACAATCATCTACACATATACACACTACACACCCACATATACATATACACTTATCCCACAATCTCACAAATTCTTTGCATGTTTTCTAATTTAAAATAAATAAAATCTTATTTGTATAATCCTATTTCTAAGAAGTGAATTAATAAAACTGCGACTTTAAACAAAATGTCTACAGTACAATACTTGAAATACACAAATAGTTAAGGGGGGCTGGTGACCTGACTTACAGGTTTTGAAAAAAACCTAGTTTAGGCACCAGTCTTCCACAAATTAATTACTAAAATTTTATCTGTACACTAATTTAACTCTAACCCTTAATTTGTGGTAAGATAATAAATCTATTCTATTCTATTCCATTCTATTCTTTCTACCCGTTTTTGTATTGGACTCTAAAAACAGGTATAAATCGTCAAACACGTTTCCTCCAAGATCACATTCTTAACCCCAATCATACAATTATCTCTTTCCAACTCGCCTACAACTAATTCAATATATCAAACATTATTGACTTGACGAATTACAACACGGAACCGACAAAAGTAGATCACATTCTAAAACCGGACATATTTTACAAAAAAACAAAAACATAAAACTCCTGTACTCCCCATTTATTCTAGTAAATGTCAGTGCAACTAGTGCAATATAAAATTGGTCGTATTAACAGAGTGGCCAGTATAACTTGGATCCTCAGAACAGCGCTGATATATCGCTGTTGAAAATCCATCAAATTGAGAACATGCAGTAATTTTTAAACTCTGTCAAGTTTCTGTAAAAAAAATCTGTTATGAAAATTGAACATACTGTCAAGCGCTATCACGCTATGTGAAGATAGAAACGTGAATTAAAACAAATGGCTCGATAAAAAAATCATAAAGATGACAATAAATCGCTACTTAAAACGTGTACCTTGAAAAGATTTCATCATTAAACCATGTAAAACTTATACCAAAAGATAGGGCTTATTTTTTTTAGGGCATGCTGAGAGAACATTTTAATAATTTACTTATATTTTTTTTCTACGAAACAAATGTAGGTACACATAATCTAGCAGTTCAAGCGCTCACAACGACGGACCAATAAATGCCATAATTCGTCATGTTTCAACTTATATTGGTCTCTGGATATGCGGCTGCAGGGATTCGTAAAGTTATGGTTGTCTATTGATGGTTGGGCAATCTTATATCTAGGTTTAGGTGACATTCAATGATGTTTCCGTCCGTATTTGAGATAGTTTAGCACTATAAGGAAGGAAGAAAACCTTTGGATTATAATAAGCGTTGTGACATGTGTTAGTAAGTTTTATTCGGGGTAGATTTAACAAAAGGAGACATTAAATTAATCATTTCTCCTCACGAAGTTGTATAACGCTATGACAAGACTGATAAATGAGTAAGTCTTGTTCAGAATCGAATCAGATAATTTAAAACAAGGATTTGAAAACATAGCTAATCTTTACTAATATGTATATAAAAACAGACTGTCACTGGGAAAAGTGCTCAAAAGGCTGAGAAAAAATCAGCATTACCATTCATCGTAGCAATGCTGAATTTTTTGGCCAAAAAATAGGCCAGCCTACTGGTCACGTCAAGAGTCAAACAGCCGCTTGGCTATGTCTCAAAAAACCAAGCGGGAACTCGGCACTCGTGTACATATTATTAATAATAAATTAGATTGGTATTGACAGAAAAAAAAACTTTTTTAATAGTTTACCTGTCCTATTCGATCAAAAGCGAAGGTCTATCATCATTTCTAAAACAAACAACACAACACGCCTACCGCTATTAAACCCAGCATCAAATGCAAATTACGAGGTGAGCCGTAAAGACAGACAGACAGACAGTTAAACACAAATAAATCATTGCATTCTGACGATAATTTAATGGAATTTAATCTTTCTCGCAGAACATTTAACGTGAGGAAACCAACTTTTCCGGGTTGACTCATCCAAATTGGAGACAAGGTGTATTAAAAGAAAGGAATGTATATTGGAAGGGTCTAAAGTACCAAGGAGGCAGAGAATTCACAAAGGGAGGCGGTGATGAAGGTAAGGAAATAGGGGGAAGAATGCTTCAATTCATACAGAGAATAGCAATTCTCTCAATTCTGAGTTGAGATGCACGATTCATGACAAATGCTTGCACTGACTGGACAACTCCACACAATCTGTGTGTTACTTTCCTCAAAATACCATTTCAGTCACCTATCTATTTGGTCTTCATATGATATGACCAAGATTATGTCTGGACTTTAAAAGAGACTGTGACCTCTGAGTTTATTTCGACCTTTCTTCTCAGAGTAGTCAGATAGGAAACGCCGACCTTATCTAGTTTAACAAATATTATTGACCTGTAAAAATGTTTCTACAAACCTAGTTACAGAAATAAAATCATTTATCATTTAAAAAAATGCAGATGCTGTGGTGAAAATATTAACTAATTAGGTTGTTAGTGAGACTGACTGCCCAAGAGTGCGAATTTATGACATTTTATTATTCTGAAAAATACATAACGTCTAGAAACATTTTCTTAAATGGATAAGACTTTATCCTTGTATTTCGAAATAATAAAATCCCATCTAAGATTTTAAAATACTCTGATAACAACATTAATTCCTACTTTACGTCTAGTAAAGTTGTTCCCGACGTAAACCAGCCGAGGAAATAATATGAAACTGTATACATTTACATAAACAGCGCGTCGCGTCGTAGGTGCAGGCGCAGGCGCCGGCTCTGACGCGCTACTCCGAGATGGATTTGTGAGAACCGACCGGACTACAGGGACTGACTTACTAATTTATTTTGATACTAATGAATTACTTCTCCTAAGAAATTTATATACATTAATTTAATGGGATAATTAAAGACATAATACTGTGTTAATATATCTGTATTTATTTCTAAAGGGCTTGTGACTAAGTTATAACAGCTGCACAGGTTCATCGTTCAGGTTAAGCTACGCTTGCCGCGGTTGGTCCGTGGATGAGTTACCATCTTTACATACTAAGACCCTTCCGTGCCTCGGAAAGCAGATCTGCAAATGACAGCCGGGACCAACGGCTTACCGTTGGTCCCGGCTGTCATTTGCAGATCTTAGACAGTGGTTACGGGTCGTCAAAAGCCCGAAAGTCTGACAACCAGTCTTACCAAGGGGTATCGTATTACCCACTAACCGTGTTGTGGAAGTCAGATAGGCAGTCGCTCCTTGTAAAATACTGGTGCTCAGCTGCATCCGGTTAGACTGGAAGCTGACCCCAACATAGTTGGGAAAAGGCTAGGCAGATGATGACTAATGAACTTCTTCTCCTTATACTAGTAATAAAATGGGAAAAATTAAATAAATATTACGTAGTTACTATACTATATCTGTACCTACGTCTGATTTAAGACTGCTCTACTCGCTCGTATGTATTTTATAATTGAAAAGTTTGTGTGTTTCAGTGTTTTCAGTATTGCTTTCATTTATTAAGAAATGTAGGTACTGAACCATACAATCATCATTTAATTCTACAGTAAGTTTTTATTCACCATTAGATTGCGTTCAAGTCCCTCCCTGTCCCCCGTTCCTGGACGTCCCCCATAAATCGTGAAGCGACAGTTTTAAACACTCTATTGTACAAACATTTGTATCGTATTAGCCGAACATGTCCGAACTTAATGGCTCGGCTCGTGTGATTTACCGGCCGTGTGTCACCTACCTCTGACATGCATTGTTCGCGAGGTTAAGCGACCGTGTGTATGTTGTGCAATCGTTCAATTGAATCGTTTTTTGTTAAGCAAATGTTATTGATATGATTTTATTGGAGATTGTAAATTAACTTTCTTATTTACGTTTTGGTGAAAAGTCAAGATGTGTGGTCTTCAGGGTAATGACTTATGAGCGTGGGGCAAGCTCATGAAAAGATGAAAAGAAGGTGTCAGAAATGTGATGACGACACTGTGATGACGGGTTATGGGTAAAAGTAGCAAGCAAGAGACGAATTTGGTTGATACGAAAAAAAATTGGGATCGGAGCTTTTGCCCAGCAGTGGGACAGTGTGGGCGGGTAGATTTTTTTAAAATGTGGAAAGTCTTTGTACAAGCATACAGAAATAAAATCATTTAACAAAGAGAAAGCGAAGTTGACAATTTATTACTGTAGGCGAAGCTCAATAAAACAAGCTATAGTTAGTATTTATGTTTCTTTATTGTTTTGGGCGACGCCCTATGAGACTAACTAACTTTTAACATTAATATCTCCTCGCTATTGTATTCGGTAACTCCGGTATAGCCTCTGTAAAATACCTAAACAAATACCTATACTGTTCTTTAATAAAAGTAGTAGATTTCCATGAAGATACTTAAGTAAATACCGATGTATGTTTATAATCAGCTGTATTACCATTGTCTTGACCTTTTGAATTCTAATTAACCTGCAATTACCTGTAACAATAACCTGTTGGAATCTAATTAGTCTGTAATGCCTGTGTTATGTTTGTATAAAACTAATTAGCTTATAGTTACCTAACTCATTTATTGTAAAGCACTAATTAGCTGTGAGTAGGTATGAATATACCTAAAATACCTTATGTAGTTCGTACACGATTTTGAAAGTAGCGTATGTCCAATAGGACGAGCCACATTGTTAATCCAATAAGAAAGCAGAAACCTTGAACTCGCTTACACGTGTTTTGAAATTCTCGACAAGTCGAAACCTGTCCCCTTAGGGAAAGTCCATTTTTCTCGCTCTCAATTGGCGGAGCGGCTAATCAAAGTAAAGAAATGTATACGCTACTTGCGGTAGGCAACAAAAGTTATAAAAGGGCCGAGCGTCTATTTTTGGATTTAGTATTGTTACAAGTTCACATGAATCATCAAGTTACCACGTAGTGTTTGTGAAGTAAGTGGCTCCGCTGTCCACTGCTTAGTCGCGATGTACCCTATATCTAGTTAGCCAGTCTTCAAGTGTAATATAGCTAGGATTTAATGATGTGTACTGCTTATTCTAACTGTATTTTATATTGTGTGCTGTGTACTCTTTTACAACCATTTTTAGTGATTTCTGTGTAATTTTATGTGTGCCAAATATACTCAATTATTACGACATTCTGACTGGTTTAATTTCACTCTTTCGTCAAGGGAACACCGTCACCCCCGCCTACAACACCTGACTCCCGTTTTATTAACATTTTGGTCCTTGCGAGCCGGATCAGGTTCAATTAGAATAGAGTGAACCAGTCAGAATCATGAGTCACAGAAGTGAAATCACCACACGCAGCAAGTTACGAAGACTGGCGGAAGAAATGGGTACGCGACAAGCAGAGGACATCGTCTCTGACTCAGGCTTACCATCCGAAAGGGCTCCAGGTTCTCCGTCCGTAGCACCGACATTGGCATCGACGTCCGCTCGCAATATTCCGCTCACCGGTGGCCGATTAATTGACCACAGTAAACTGACGTCAGAGAGAGCGCACGGGGGGCAGGCAGCGCCCAAGGGTCGCCACACCTCGCCGCGCAGCAAAATATCGTCAAGAAATAGCCACAGGAGCGTCGATTACCTTAAAAAACGGATCGAGTACGAAGCGGAGCGCGAATTAGTGCAGTTGAAAGAGAACCTGGTCAAAGACAAGGAAAACCTCGTCAAGAAAAGGATGGAAGCGGAAATAGCTGAGATAGAGGCGGCCGCTGAAAGCGATGATTCACAGTCAGATGTGAGTACGACACAGCGCGTCGAAGAGTGGGTGAAAACCACGCCCCAAGTCCCCCAATTGATAGAAGTATTGGGGACGCCGGCTGTGTCAGGCGCACCTATTGAAATGGCTGCGCCCCGTGAAACATCTGACCCCCGTGAACAAACCGTAAGTAGGGTGAATCTTGTGAATAACCACCGTGGGTCGTCAGTGCCGTGTGATCTAGACCAGTCCCGAGTACCTAGGACATCCGCGTCTGTACCGTTACCTAACATAACGGCACCAATTACGTCCAGGTACATGCCAGTAACGTCAGATGGAGTAAGGTTCCAGTTACCCAGCCGTTATACCGCCTTTACCACTCCGGTCGCAAGTGTACCTCGAGTAGCCACACTCGAGTCGGATACACGGCGGCAGATGCAGTACGGAGCGGATGAAAGAGAAAGGCGGAGAGAATCGTCAGGGGACAGAGACCGTAAGATAGACAGACTGGCAGAGGCTATCACGAACATGGCACGACCACCACGACCGGTACCAAGACAGGCATATGAATTGCCCTACTTTAAAGGTGACCCAGCCGACTGGATATCATATCGGAACATGTACTGGGAAACATCACAATTATACAATTTCAAGGCGCACGAAAACTTAGCACGATTAAAAACCTCGTTACAAGGCGACGCAAAGGTATCAGTAGAGGACTTACTACGATCGTCAACTGATCCGTCCGAGATAATGCGCGCGCTAGAGGATGAGTACGGTCACCCGACCCTAGTGCTACAGTACGCCATACAAAAGGTCAAAGAATTACCTAGAGTAACGGAAAGTGGACGCGAACTAAGGAAATTCTCGTCAACGGTCCGAAATTGTGTTTCGTTACTCAAAAATATTCGTGCGGATGGATATATAAATAATCCACAGCTGGTGAGTGACCTGCTGAGCAAGCTGACCCCTGTACAGCGCGCGCAATACGGTGACTTCGCAATGGGCCTGGACAACACACAGGGGGTGGACCTAAGAGTGTCTCCAAATCTAGAAATATTATCACATTTTCTAATACACTTGACACGCTCAACGTCGTACTACACTCAGGCGAGTATGTTTGAGCCCGGTCCATCGAAGCCCCCTGCCAAGCAACAGCAGAAGTATGGCGGCGCCGGTCAGTCTCGGCCAGCCAACGCCGCGCGCTCGGCCGCGAGCAGGCCTCCGTTGACGCAACGAGTGAACACGCAGAGCGACGAGTCTGCCGCTCCTGAAGAATGCGTTATATGTCAACGAAAGCACAACATAGAAGAGTGTGACCAGTTCAAAAAGCTTACCGTTCAACAGCGTTGGGACACGATAAAGGAGAAGAACACATGCTTCAAATGTCTCGTGAGTAAACATCCCAAGAGGTTTTGCCGTGCGAGTAGATGCAAGAAGTGCGGGTTCGGACATCACCTGCTGTTACACGCGGATAAGCAGCCGAAAGAAAAGGTGGCTACGCCGCCAGAAAGTAAGACGGAAAGCGTCACAAATATAGGCGAGTGGCGAGCTACGGCACTACTGAAAATTATGCCAGTAACGGTCAGCGATGGAAACAGTGACGATAATCAGTGTTACGCACTACTGGACGATGGTGCGACCGTGTCACTCATCGACAGCTCGCTCGCCACAGACTTAGTGGGCCCATGTGTTCCTCTCTCCTTAAAAACCGCGGGTGGCTACGGAGTAACAGACTCAACGTCGCGATTGGTACAAGTGCGCGTAAAAGGACCTAACGGTCAGTGCCATAACATTACGTGTCGGACAATAGTGGACATTAACCTACCAACGCAAACAGTGACCGCCACAGTGATCGACGACAACGCGCACCTACGCGACTTGGGTTGCGTAGAGATGAGGGGAGCCAAACCGCTGCTGCTTCTCGGACAGGACAACTGGGAGCTGCTCGTCAGTCAGGACATCCGCCAAGGAAAATCCGGTAAGCCAGTTGCCTCACTCACTAAGTTAGGTTGGGTCATACATGGACCATTTAATATTAATAACAATAATAATAGTAAAGAATGTGTTAGTTGCATGACCGTTTCCCTTCCTGATTTACATAATCTAGTTAAATCACAGTTTGAGCTAGAAGCGATAGGTATTTCAGAGAATTTACGTAAACATAAAGATGTCGAAAGGGCATTAGCCGTGTTAGACAGCACTAGCCATCGTATCCCTGACCAGTCACAATGGGAGGTCGGTTTGTTGTGGAAACATGACAATATTCAGTTACCTGATAATTATAATCAGGCCAGGCAAAGGCTGTACGGCATAGAGAAACGTATGCGTAAAGACACTAGTTTCGCTGAGCAATATTCAGCTCAGATAGGTAGGTTAGTAGACGAAGGTTACGCGCGTAAAGTAGACGGTAACATAGACAGCTCGCCGGTTTGGTACTTACCGCATTTCGGAGTCGTTAACCCGAACAAACCGGGCAAGCTACGTCTCGTGTTCGACGCAGCCGCTACGTCTCATGGGACGTGTTTAAATGATAATCTGCTAACCGGACCTGACTTACTGAATTCTTTGCTAGGTATTTTAATTAAGTTCAGGATAGGCCCCGTCGCGTTTTCAGGGGATATCGCTGATATGTTCTTACGAGTAAAAATAAGGGCAGAAGATCAAGGCGCGCAATTATTTTTATGGAGAGGCGCGGATCACCATAAAGAACCAGATACATACGCGATGAATTCCATGATATTTGGTGCAGCCTCGTCCCCTACTACGGCAATATATATACTCAACAAAAATGCCGATGATTTCATTGATGTTTATCCCGAAGCTGTGGAAGCCATTAAATCTAGGCACTATATGGACGACTATCTAGATAGTGCTTGGACCGAGGAGAAGGCTAACACGTTAATAGAGGAAGTGACACGAATACATGCATCCGGTGGATTCATTATCCGGGGGTGGGTCACTAACTCATCGGAGCTAAGGGAAAGGCTGAAAATAGAAATGCCTGATAAGGTAGCCCTTGAGAAGGGAACAGGCTCAGTAGAGAGGACCCTAGGTTTAATATGGTCACCTAAAGACGACGAGTTAGGTTTTGATCTGTCATTTAAGAGACTACCACCGGAAATTATAAATGGTAGCTTAGTGCCCACTAAAAGACAATTTCTTAGTATGATAATGTCGATTTACGACCCGCTAGGTTTCCTATACCCGTGTGTAATTCAATCACGCATATTAATGCAACGAATATGGAAGTCGGGAATACAATGGGACGAACCCTTAAAAGAAAAGGACGCCAAAGTATGGTTTAATTGGCTCCATAATTTATACCGCTTAAACGAATTAAAAATACCGCGGTGGTACGGGTTAAAACTCGATAATTTAGAATTACACGCGTTCGGGGACGCCAGCGAGCTTGCTTACGCCGCAGTAGTATACCTAGTGGGCTCTAACTCTGAAGGAAAGAGGGAATCGGTTATGTTACTAGGGAAAGCGCGAGTAGCTCCACAAAAAGTAGTATCCATTCCCAGGCTAGAGTTACAAGCAGCCGTGTTAGCCTGTCGTATAGCAGACACTGCCCACAAAGAGTTAGGTATACGAATCGAAAAGAAATTCCTTTGGACCGACAGCAAGACTGTATTAAAATGGATAAACTCCGATGCACAGGAATTTCAACGATTCGTCTCGCACAGACTAGCC
Source organism: Aporophyla lueneburgensis (assembly GCA_932294355.1). Lineage (NCBI taxonomy): Eukaryota > Metazoa > Arthropoda > Insecta > Lepidoptera > Noctuidae > Aporophyla > Aporophyla lueneburgensis. Next base: position 5,296,950 of record OW028758.1, on the reverse strand, counting down.
GAAATAGATAGGCTGTCAGACAGAGGCAACTGGCGCTGGGTACCTTCACAGGATAACCCAGCTGATAAGGCCACCAGGTTGTGTTGGCCCGATGACCACGCGGAGTGGCTCTCGGGCCCCTCGTTTCTATGTAACCCACAGGAGCTGTGGCCTGCGTGTCCCGAGGCTGAGGCGTCGGAAGCGGACCTTGAGCGCATCCAGCGGGTCCACGCCGCGGCAGCACCGGCGGCACCACTCCTAGAGTACGAGCGCTACTCATCGTGGACGCGCATTCAGCGTGTCATGGCGCGCGTGCTCATCTTCAGCGGCCGATGTCGTAAACGTCGGTCGACTACGGAGCTGTGTCAGCGAGACCTAGAAGATGCTCACAACAGCCTGTTGAGGCTGTGTCAAGAAGAAAGCTTTCAAAGCGAGCGGGCCACCATCCTTAAAGGCCTGCCCGTTCCCAGCAGCAGCAGCATCAAGGCTCTCGACCCCATGCTAGCCGACGACGGGTTGCTACGAGTGAGAGGGCGCCTGAGTGCCTGTGAGGTGCTCACGTTTGGCGAGCGGCACCCTATTATCCTGGAGGGCCGCCATCCTCTGACAAGAAAGCTAATCGCTCATTACCATGCGATGGCTCTGCACGCCAACCACGAGACCGTCGTCAACAATCTACGGGAAAAATACTGGGTCACTAAAATCAGAACCTCAGTGAAGACAGTGGTTGCCAACTGCCAACTCTGTCGCGTCTGCCGAGCCAAGCCCGCGCCACCGAAGATGGGTGACCTGCCGCTCGCAAGGCTGGAACCATCCAGACGAGCCTTTGTGCGAGTGGGGGTGGACTACTTCGGCCCGATGGAGGTCGCAATCGGGCGACGGCGCGAGAAGAGGTGGGGTGCCCTATTCACCTGCCTCACTACACGCGCCGTCCACCTTGAGTTGGCCGCTTCCCTAAGCGCCGACTCCGCCATACTAGCCTTGCGGCGCCTCATAGCGCGCCGCGGGCAACCAGCACATCTGTACTCTGACCAGGGTACCAACTTCATCGGGGCCAATACCGAGCTTCGAGCAGCCCTGAAAGACCTCAACCAAGGTCAGATAAGGGCCGAGGCCATTCACCGTGGCATCGAATGGCACTTCAATCCCCCGGCGGCCCCACACATGGGTGGCTGCTGGGAGCGCCTGGTGAGATCCGTGAAGAACGCACTTCGCAGTACGCTCAAGGAGCGTGCCCCTCGTGAGGAGGTCCTCTACACCCTCCTCACCGAAGCCGAGCTGATCGTAAACAGCCGGCCACTGAGCTACGTGAACGACGACCACGACCAGCCCGTGGTCCTGACGCCGAACCATCTACTCCTGGGCACTGCGTCCGGGAGTACTCCGTTTGCATCGAGCGACGCCGAAGACATCGACTCTCGCCGGCAGTGGCGGCGCGTGAACGCGCTCGCCGACATGTTCTGGCGGCGCTGGCTGCGAGAGTACCTGCCTACGCTCCAACGTCGGGAAAAGTGGTTAAACAATGTGCCGAACGTACGTATCAGTGACGTAGTAGTGATTGTGGACAATAATAGACCGCGAAGTGCGTGGACCAAAGGTCTCATCAAAGCTGTGTATCATGGACACGATGGTATTATCCGTGTAGTAGATGTTAAGACTGTAAATGGGGTCCTACGTCGACCCGTAGCGAAGATTATTGTGCTTCCCACAGACCAAGAATTGTAAGTCGGTTGAACCCTGTTACAGGGGGTGGAATGTAGGCGAAGCTCAATAAAACAAGCTATAGTTAGTATTTATGTTTCTTTATTGTTTTGGGCGACGCCCTATGAGACTAACTAACTTTTAACATTAATATCTCCTCGCTATTGTATTCGGTAACTCCGGTATAGCCTCTGTAAAATACCTAAACAAATACCTATACTGTTCTTTAATAAAAGTAGTAGATTTCCATGAAGATACTTAAGTAAATACCGATGTATGTTTATAATCAGCTGTATTACCATTGTCTTGACCTTTTGAATTCTAATTAACCTGCAATTACCTGTAACAATAACCTGTTGGAATCTAATTAGTCTGTAATGCCTGTGTTATGTTTGTATAAAACTAATTAGCTTATAGTTACCTAACTCATTTATTGTAAAGCACTAATTAGCTGTGAGTAGGTATGAATATACCTAAAATACCTTATGTAGTTCGTACACGATTTTGAAAGTAGCGTATGTCCAATAGGACGAGCCACATTGTTAATCCAATAAGAAAGCAGAAACCTTGAACTCGCTTACACGTGTTTTGAAATTCTCGACAAGTCGAAACCTGTCCCCTTAGGGAAAGTCCATTTTTCTCGCTCTCAATTGGCGGAGCGGCTAATCAAAGTAAAGAAATGTATACGCTACTTGCGGTAGGCAACAAAAGTTATAAAAGGGCCGAGCGTCTATTTTTGGATTTAGTATTGTTACAAGTTCACATGAATCATCAAGTTACCACGTAGTGTTTGTGAAGTAAGTGGCTCCGCTGTCCACTGCTTAGTCGCGATGTACCCTATATCTAGTTAGCCAGTCTTCAAGTGTAATATAGCTAGGATTTAATTATGTGTACTGCTTATTCTAACTGTATTTTATATTGTGTGATTGTGTGCTGTGTACTCTTTTACAACCATTTTTAGTGATTTCTGTGTAATTTTATGTGTGCCAAATATACTCAATTATTACGACATTCTGACTGGTTTAATTTCACTCTTTCGTCAAGGGAACACCGTCACCCCCGCCTACAACACCTGACTCCCGTTTTATTAACAATTACATTATTATATTTTCTGTTAACGCAACTAAATATACTAGTCAATTACGCAAATTACGTTTATTTATATCTTTGTATTGAACAGTAATGTTTAGGAGTGCTATCACATAGGTACTTAACACGTGCAAGAATAATGTTCCTTCTCTATCACTAAATAACTTATGATCATTTTATCACCTAAGTTTACGATAGAACTTTCACAGAATCAACCTGTAGCTTTTGTATACAGAGGTAACAACAAACAACAAACAAAGCAAAACAACAACAAACAAACAAACAAGAAAGAGTTACCGTGGCACTGGCATAGGCAACTGAGGGAACACTGGTGGGTTTTAGTCAGTAAAAGTCTGACACGCCCTTCCGCTCCGCCCAGAGCGGGAGACGTCATTTGATGATATACCACCCACAAAAAAAGGCTGTCCCCTCCTAGCCTTTCCCCCTTTTTTTTTTTTTTTTTTTCAGGATGGGAAATCATCAAATGACTTCTCCCGCTCTGGGCGGAGCGGGAGGGCGTGTCAGACTTTTACTGACTAAAACCCACCCGTGTTCCATCAGTTGCCCATGTGCCAGGGTCACGGTATCTCTTTCGAACAATCACGCGACCCCGGCAGGCATCGGTCCTAGTAGACCCCTACGCTGCTGCTGACATCTCTTTGAGGCGCGCGTGGAACACTGCGCGCCGTCGACCCGAGCCTGGTCCTTACCGGGCGGCGAGCCACCCATTGCTCGCCACCCGCAAGCTCGCGCCTGCGGTGGCCGGGAGTCCGCAATTGACTCCCGACGCCCGGGGCGTCTCCTCCTGCGGCGGCTAGGGGCGTGAGGGCGCAGAGACTGCCACTCCCTCACGCGCCCCGCCTCCTCCTTCGCGAGCATCACTGCTTCGCAGAAGGAGGTGACGGCTTCCCATTCCCTCTCGCTCCGTACCATGGCTCGCACCAGAGCCGGACGCGAGAGGTCGCCGCCGCCGATCGCCTCCACGAGGACGCGGCGGTGCTCCGCCCAGGCAGGGCACACCTCCACCGTATGCTCCACCGTGTCCTCCAGACGATCCTCGCAATGGAAACAACCGGACGTATCCTCCCGCTTTATCCTGAACAGGAACCCACCGAAGCACCCATGCCCGGTGAGAACCTGCGTCAGGCGGAAGGTGAGGACGCCGTGACGCCTCTCTATCCACTCCTCAAAGAGGGGACTTACCGCCGCAATTGTGGCGTGCCCAAGCCTTTCCCCCTCACATCTGCATCGTTAGTCGCCCTTCATTCATCCTTTCAACATTTTGTGAAATTGTTTTGAAACACAAAAAAAAAATCCTTTTACCAATAACTGCAAGGTTTTCTACTAAAACTATTTCTTCGGGTTCCCATTGCTAATGCTAATAAACTTTTCACCGAGCGATAAACTTGCAATTAGTAGGATACTTTGTTATGAGAGAAAGACATATCAAACCAAAGGCTTCATTGCATGTCTCATTGTCGAAAAATTATACGTATACACCTATAATTTTTCGACAAGGAAAAACTTTCGGTTTAAATAAACTCATTTTAAATTTTTACTTTGAAATCGTTAAGAATTCGTAATGTAGGTTTTATTTAACATTTATGTCACCTATCAGTGGTCAAATCTGAGAATGGTTAGTATTTGGTTAAATGCGTCAAGTTCTTAGAATGGAATCCACAAAAGAGGAAATACCAAAGCTTTTAAAGAGACACCTTTCTCATATTTCATGGTTTTGTATCGATGTTTTCTGATAACAATATTTAGGCATTCCACTTAGAGCACTAATTTCAACACACTTCACCGAATCGCACCTGAGCAAGTCCACTAACAGCACTAAAACAAATTTTGAAACGTACGGTCCGGTGCAACACCCTGGCTAATTTATTAAGGTAGCCACAGACAAGTCCGGCTAAGCAGCCTATAACCTCATAGGTTGACTTGAGAGATGTCATTCAACAAAAAAAAGGTTCGGTGCAACAGTTCATTAATATTATTTTCAGTCCCCGAATGGCGCCTGCATACAGTTTGTAGTGATGGGACGTATGTATTCTTTGTTCATTACCAATATATCGATACGACAAGTGCGTTTCGAACCACGCATAGTAAAGGGCGCCGTTTTCATACGTAACGAATGCAGTTAAACGTTTATCGATATTCGATACGTGAACGATTAATAGCATAAAAGTGGAGCTGTCAATAGCACTTACTGCAATTAACGCAAAATTGTAGAACAAAAAATATTTCTTAACACTTGGATACGTGTTCACATCAATCAAACTTTCCACTCTGGCAATAAAGTTAGCTATAAAACCTAATCGATTATAGATAACGACTCACAAAGTTACAATACATAAATACAGGAACCAACTTAAGTTGACCTGCGGCAAAAATTGGAACTCGAAAAAATTGTACTGAATTTGGTCTATTGTGATTCTCTGCCTTGACAAGCACCGCCACGCTAAAGGCTCAACGTAAATTGGTCATACTTGCTACGTTTCCATACAAATTCGATACAGAGCATGTCTGTATTTAATTTTATTCTATAATTTCATTTCACAATATTTGATCGGGTTGGTATTCCAATATTTTATTTAGACTAGTTATGTTTGGAATGCGATCGGGTATGACTTTATTACTTTACTCTTATTTATTATGTTTTTTATATGTAACTTTGCATGAACTTAAAAACGTTATCCGGGTTCGAGTAACTTAAAGCGCAGTTTCTACAATGGTACCAGAGGGGTAATTGCGGAACTTTTTATCGGTAGGAATTGGTTTGATATTCATAGTTATACAACATTCATTGCGTTATTTACGTTGCTGAGCCGACAATTTATTCGAACAAATGACGCAATGGTTTAGAAATAATCTTCAATCCCATTCAGATTCTGATAAATTGTGCGTTTCGCAATTAGGGTGCAGCTTTTTACTGACTTTTTGACTTATCGAATTGTGTAGGTCGTAGGTTCAAACTCAGTCAGGTGCATTACTTTGTGTCAACTATTTCATCACTAGGTACTACTTTCTAAATGATGAAGGAAAACATTGTGAGGAATCCAGCATGCCCTAGAATCAAAAGTTCGAAGATATTTGTCATCTACCAACCCGCACAGGGCCAGTGGTGGATTACGGCTGACTCCCTCTCACTGAGAGGAGGCCTGCTTCCCAACAGTGGGAACATTATAAACGGGTAATGACTCACTTTCGACTATATAATTTAATACGCTCATTAGCACATCCGTCTCATTACAGTTTTCATTATCACCTTTAGTATATTTAGATCTAGATTCAGATTCATATTTATTTGCCAACAATGTAGGTTCACATTATTGACATATTATTATGATTATCTAAATTTTATGGATAGGGAGACTCAATTTTTTGTTGCTCAAGTTGAGCTACACGATGACTGATACATACATGCCGTCTGTTGGGACAGGTCAGCTCAAAGCTGCAATGGCTCTTTCTTCAAAAGGCTCTTCCAGACATTGCCCTGCATTGTTAGACTCACATAAAATTCTAATAATATAATGTTTGGACTTTAACAGAGACTATGACTTCTGAGTTTGTTTCAGCGTTTCCTCTCAGGGAACAGTCAGCTAGGAAATGCCGGTGCCATCTATTTAAAAAAAAAAAACATTGACCAAAAAATGTTGACGTGTAAAAGTGTCTTATAAGATCTACTTACAGAAATAAACATTTCATTTCATTTCAATTAAAAAAAAAAACAAACCAGTTTTCTCGAAAAGCAAAAAATCAATACTACAAGTACAGATATGTATCATAAATTTATAATCTCGTATATTACGAGTACATCTAACATCAATAAGATCAACAGTAACTAGTGTGTGTCTGTCAGAATCTCGAATGTTTCCGGATGCTTTTGAAGCGAGTCTGTTTGTTTGCGGCTTCGCAGCGAGGCGTCAGATTATCTGAATACTTGCTAAATAGACAGAGATAGCGATACCTATTACTTGGAGATTAGAATACGTAGGTTCTCTGATGTGTGAGTGAGATTGACTATATCGAAACGTATCTTAATCTCACAGAGTCGCAAATAGGATACTTGGCGCCACGTTCAAAGTATAAGAAAACTAGCTTCTGCTTGCGACTTCATCCACATCAAATTTCTTGATAGGCCGACCCACCTCGTCGCATCACATCGTTTGTCCGCGAAATAGCGCAACTAATAATAACTTCGTGTTCACTAAGCATTTTTTTCTTTTGCTCTGCTACAAATGACTCAAACGTGATGTTAATTAGCCTATGGTTTTTTCTTTCTAATCCAACTGGTAATCCAGTTCCAGGGATTAGCATGTTCAAACAAACAACAACAAAACAATTAAACGTGTAGATGATTGTATAGATTTTGCTAAGGGTGACGAAGAAGACGCGAGAAACGCAGTGTATAAAGGCCGTCGAAAAATATGGAGCCAAGCTGATAAAAGATTGTTATTGAAATCAATAGTCAAGTAATAGCAACAAAAAAATAAACTACCCATAAAGCCAAATAAGGCAATCTAATTGAAAGTCCTTATTTCAAACGATGGACATTTACGATCAATGTAAAACATCAAACCTAAAACGGTTTGTCCTTTGGCACAAGAGACCATACAGCTAAGCTAGTAAACAACATATTTGCATATGATCATTACTTTAAGTACTGTTACTTCACAATCTTAAGTGCTACAAAGCTCACAATATTGTCCAATATTGATAACAATTGCTCCCGGTACTTTATCGCCCATAAATGTAACTAAATACAAAGTTAAACAGTTAGACCTGACTAGGTAGACGTTATATTTTCGTCAACACTATTACTGCGAAACTGGACTCAATTTATGATCCTATCAGACAGCCAGTGGGGGATATTCCCTTAAAATAGTATGAGGACTCTTATACTAAAGATATAAGAAGGAAGGTGATGGATATGGTGTCTGTAACATATATAGGATGATTTATATTGACGAAGATAGAATTTTTAAGTCTCTAGATCTAAGCCGCAATTTTGGGAATAATCTTATTCTTTGCCATACCAAAACTATAGTATAATACATAATATTCAAGAAATCATAGAGAGTAAATTTTGACCTCTTCTATACGTAAAATAAAGCCTCAAAATTACAGTGTTAGAAAAGCTTGAATTACGCATTAACCCAGATGATGGAAAATGTATATCAGCGAGACTCATCTAGAACTATCTAGTTTTTCCACCACGTAAGCCTTCTTTCTGATATTGCGACTCAAATACTTTAAGCAGATGAGCTTTTCGTTTGAGAAGCTGGCTCAAACAAAACACAAGTTCGTTGGAATATCCCCCTCTCTTCTCAACTCTGCGCTGGCGCCCTTCGCGTACATAGTTTTATTCAACATATTTCCGCATTCAAGGTTGTGACATCAAGTTGAATGCAACGCGTTCTACATTCTCAGGCGACAGGCTCTGCACATTTGTGTCGGACATTTGGACATTTGTTTACGAGAGAATGTTTGAAGACAGCGCTTTGTTTGGTTCTCAGTAAAGTGGGCTAAAGGTCGAAGATACACTGTTTTGTTTGGATTGACGTGTCCCAGTAGCTGGAACTTTGTAAATATACCTGACATAGAGAAACGGTTCTAACTGTCCTATAGTACTTATTGTTGTTTCATTAGAAGTGTCTAGTGATAGAAACGATATTTCATTCGTACGTTATGGATAGGTTAGCGTCTTATTTTGTTTGCCTCCTTGCAAAAATTTTCTAAATACATTTTGTTGTGCTTACGAAAAGTTTTCCTATTTGAAATGATGTACGGTTCAGTCTTCATACTGCTGTTCCTGTACCAACTTATTTTGGTTTATTTCGTCTTTTCTTAACTTCCTATTTTAGCATCAGCGCAGCAGCGCATCAGGCATGATTGCTGTTGAATTAGTTGACAACTTTTATGCAATTATGCATAAGTTTTCAGCTTCTTTGATGCGCCGGATTTGGAGGAGCGTCAACGAAATCGTAAGCATGATCTCTAAAAAGCCATAGTGCTGGGGAGATTTATTCTCGTGTATGTGACAAGATGGCACTTACTACTATGATATTTTTTTACTTGAATTTCGGACATTATTGATTTTATGGATTGAATTTTCACTATGATTTGATTGTGACTTACATTTAAACTAACAATTATCAAGTAATTAGCCTGAAATAAATACATTTAATTTAGCACAGACTTCATCTCATTGTTTACTTCTATCTTAGCCTTATTTTCTTCACGCATAATATCAACTCTTTATTTAATCACCTGATCTCCAACAAAATCCTTCCGAACTGGGTGCCTCTATACACTATACTTCTACCTACGATCTATCAAGGTAATAACAACACCTCTCGATAGCTTACTTATCTAGATATTACCCGAACAGCATCTTCATCATATCCTTCAGTACAAACTGGTTGATATATGATAAATTCTCATCGCGATTACACTTACGAGCGAGGATGCCGGCGCTAATGGCAGATTACCGGCGCCCGGCACACCTTATGTTTTGCTATAAATATCGAAAATGAAAGTGGAAGTGCTGAATTTCTTCGCAAATTCCTCGTGGAATGAGGCTGGAAGGTTTATGTTGACTGGACAAATATGAGGAATGCAAGTTTTGCAGTTGTTGGAGATTTAATGCAGCATTATTTTTGTTGATTATAAGTTTAGTTCTTGCGTTAGCTGGGTTTGATTCTCAGGTTGGGTAAAGTGTTATTGGGGTTTCCAATGGGAATTTTTCAGTTTGGAAGTTCATGGTATGATAACCTCGTGCCTCGGAAAGTATGAAAAGCCGTTGATCCTGCGCCTGATCTCTCCACTGACGGGTCGAAATGCCGCCCTATTGGACTATGACAGTAAAAGTACATAGTGAGTGTATCTATGTTTGCGCACACACGTGTGCATTATGAAATCTAGCTAATCTTCGTACAGATTGACCAATGCGACCAATTTGGTCGGTATGGTATTATTAAACTAAGATCGGTCCATCTTTGCCATTGACTCAGCCTGTCAGCATAAAATGATAAGACTGATCCCATATTTATATTCAGATAAAGCTTTTATAGTCCAAAGAAATATTTGCTACAATCAGACCAAGAGCATTACACTCCATTGCAAAAATACCAACCCACCTTCAGATAATGCAAATCCATCTAAACGATCGGTTATCTCTCCATTACCCTACATAAACCGGCGGTAACTATACCTAGTTAATAAGATAAATAGCTAACAAGTGCCGGCTACCTACCATTAGCATTACCAGCAAGTCAAATGGACGTATTAGTACGTGACACTGCTTTAGTTATGAAGTGGGTGATTTATCTTGCTCGACAGTGTACAAGAATCATTAGAATCAACGTCTTGAAGAGCAAATATGGGTACTTTAGATATAAATTGGTTGTAACTAGATAAGGAAAACGTGGATTGTAACTTTGTTGAGCTTTAATGATCCTGGGTAGTTATGCTACAGATGCAGTTGACATTTCCTCATTTTAGCAGAAAGATGTCCACTGCTGGAAATAGTCCTCCCCCGAAAGGAGGGGTTTTGCCGCAATCGCCACGCTTGGAAGGCGGATTGGTGATCGCAGTATGGTGGTAAAATGCATAGAGAATGCTGCTGCCTATTCTCTGGTAACTCACTTCTTTTTTTTTTTCAATCACGCGACCTCGGCAGGCATCGGTCCTAGCAGACCCCTTCAGCACTGCTGACATCTCTTTGAGGCCTGGTAACTCCCTTAGTCGCGTTTTATGACACCCACGGGAAGAAATGGAATGATGCTATTCTTTACGTCCGGCACCACACGGTATAACTTAGTTGACTCTTATTAGCATCATGTTAGATGACTGCCAACCGTCGCTAGTAGATAGCTTACGAAGAGTTTCGTTTTATGCCTTAAAAATAAATACTTTATAATTTTCTATGCAATATTTGGTTCGTTTCCAGTGAATTCCACAAAATGAACAAGTACAATTTATATTTCTATAACAGAAAATCGCGGTCGATTAATCTCGGCCGACAGTGTATAGTCAAAGGAACTTTACGCGAATATTTGAAGTGCAATATGAATGGGTTTAGGAATAGATGGCGTCTACGGTTATAGCCTTTAGGAGTTAGGAATGTTTCAAGATACTTCTGGAAGGAAGGAGAGCTGTTGGATTGTTTAGTAAGCATTACATTAATGACTGTCCAAAGATATTAGTTTGATGATAACTGAAGTAATTTTTTCGAATAAAAATAAATAAATAATAACAATAGAGAAAATAAACTTTGAAATATTAAGAATAAAATTTTTCTTACTTTACGTCAAATTTGCGGCCAACTGGGTGCTTACTCTTGATTTTAATTCCGATCGATTGACATTGGACTTGGAACTTTTCGTATTCTTAAGTTCGACGCTAGCGCCAAAATGTGTATAAATTGTGTGACCATTTTTTAGAACTAAGTGGAATCGAGATCGGGCGTTGTTGTTGTTCCAATGTTGACACTATTGTTTTCAAGAGTACCGAATCACGTGTATGCAAAATTAACATTGGAATCGTATTGCCATTAGACTGGAATTAAAATTAGGTTGAAGAGTAAGCCCCCTGATGTCAACATAATCGTATCTTTAGATGAAATGGAGATTGCCTATCATCTGCCTAACTTTTTCCCGAAAATGTTCGGGTCGAGTTCCAGTCTAACCATGCTGGATGCATGAAGGGTGTAGCTCTGAATACCAGTATTTTACATGAACCGACTACCACCCCATGGCGAACTCATGGTAAAATCCGAAGGCCGATCCCTGCCAGCGTCGCGGAATTGTTCGAAGGAGTTACTGTGGCCTTGGCACAGACAACTGAAGGAACACGGGTGGGTTTTAGTCAGTAAAATTCTGACACGCCCTTCCGCTCCGCCCGGAGAAGGAGAAGATGATTTCCCACACGAAACAAAAAAAAAAAATGGCGACCCCATGGTAAGACAGGTTTTTAGACTCTCGGGCTTCTGACAACCAGTAACGAAGGTGACAGATCCACGATTAACAGCCGGGATCAATGGTTTTTTTTTTTCAGGATGGGAAATCATCAAATGACTTCTCCCGCTCTGGGCGGAGCGGGAGGGCGTGTCAGACTTTTACTGACTAAAACCCACCCGTATTCCATCAGTTACCCATGTGCCAGGGTCACGGTATCTCTTTCGAACAATCACGCGACCCCGGCAGGTATCGGTCCTAGTAGACCCCTACACTGCTGCTGACATCTCTTTGAGGCGCGCGTGGAACACTGCGCGCCGTCGACCCGAGCTTGGTCCTTACCGGGCGGCGAGCTACCCATTGCTCGCCACCCGCAAGCTCGCGCCTACGGAGGCCGGGAGTCCGCTATCGACTCCCGAGGGATTACGTGCTTTCCGAGGCATGGAGGGAGGGGTCTTGGTATGTAAAAATGGTCACCCATATACGGATCGACCATGGCAAGCGTAGCTTAACCTGCTTGATCAATTATTTTTAAATACCATTAAAGCAGGATCAAACTTACCAAAAAAGTCTACCTTGTACGCAAGTAAGCATAATCGTACCTTTACTTAAGTACAACATTGCTCACTAGAATAATGATCCTAATTCCACAAAAGACAAAAATCTTTTTGTCTATTACAAAGCACAGTTCAATAAACAGTTTCAATTAAGTATTGATGAATCAATCATTGATAAAAAAACTTAAAACGGAAAAACCCAAATCAAATTAGATGAAGTATTTTTTGCTACGGTGAAGAACCTTACCTTAGCATCGAAAGGAGATATTTTTTTGTTATATTGTTGCTATGGTAACAAGAACTTACTTGAGGTAGCCATGGTAGGCTTGGAATTGAAGCGTTTGGTACCGTTGTATTTGTGGTCGCGAAAAAAGAAGCATGGTTTTAAGAATAATTGGTTCATCGTTTAAGAAAAAGTTGATAACACGATTTGGATTTTCTATCAAGGTGCTAGGGACACTGAAGCATAAACTAAAACCATGAATTCAGCAAATTATTTTAGAACCATTATACCGTAGAATTTTTTCGTAAATTATCAAAAATATCAGTTGTTTCATAAAAAAGTGAAATACCTACGCGGTCAAACAGCAATTTTTTTATATAATCGACGGAAAATTTCAGCAGAATCATGAACTCAATTCATGGTAAAAGGTTTTGCGTTGACATCCATGCCCTGTATAATCATAATCATTCATCATTTCAGTCGAAGGACGTCCACTTTTGGACATAGGCTCCCTCAAGCATCGCCACTTTGACCGGTTCTGTACATTTTTGGGGGAGTTTGCCACCACGTTTGGTTGGCCAGGCGGGTTAGCGATCACAGTGTGGTGGTAAAATCCTAGATGCTGCCCACTCTCTACTAGTAAGTCCCTTGGTCGCTTTTCACGATGCCCATGGGAAGATTCTTTATGTCCGGCACCACACGAAACCTGTATGAAGTCAGCCTATTATTGTTCCACTGCAGGGCAAAATTCCCCAATTTCTTCCCACGGGTGTCGTAAAAGGCGACTAAGGGACTTAATAGAGAATAGGCAGCAGCGTTCTCTATGCATTTTACCACCATACTGCGATCGCCAACACACCTGCCAAGCGTGGCGATTATGGTAAAGCCCCCCAAATTGGGGGAGGCCTAAGTCCAGCAGTGGACGTCTTACGGCTGAAATGAATGATGCAGGGCAAAAGTCTCTTCTCGTTCTGAGCAGAAAGAAGCGTTGAATCACCACGCTTGCTAAAGACGGGTTGGCGATTTTAGTCTTATATTAACTATGAGTCCTGATTTCCTCACGACGTTTTTCATACAAAAATGTCAGTTATGATCAAGAGAAACTCAGAAAGTATATGTTACACTTGAAATGATTACTGACATATGTAGGTATATATTGGCTTTTGCCAGCGGCTTCGCCCGCGTGAAGGTCGGAAATTATCCCGCGGGAACATACTACCGGGATAAAAAGTAGCCTTTCTCAGGCTCTAAACTATCTGTGTACCAAATTTCATTTAAATCGGTTCAGTAGTTTTAGCAGGAAAGCGAGACAGACAGACAGACAGAGTTACTTTTGCATTTATAATATTAGTGTGGATTCAGTTAGGAAGACAATTATACAACTGTATAATAAAGAAATGATGACACAGGAAGGAGAGCTGTTGGATTGCTAAATAAGCGTCACATTAATGACCGTCCAAAGATATTAGTTTGATGAGAACTGAAGTATTTTTTTCGAATAAAAATAAATCTATACTAATATTATAAAGCTGAAGAGTTTGTTTGTTTGATTGAACGCGCTAATCTCAGGAACTGCTGGTCCGAATTGAAAAATTATTTTTGTGTTGGGTAGCCTATTTATAGAGGAAGGTTATAGGCTATATAACATCACGCTCCAATCAAGAGGAGCGGAGCAGTAATGAAAAATGTTACAAAAACGGGAAAATCGCACGGGTAGGCGATTCGACGCGACGGGAAGGGTCGGAGAAACAAGAAATTTAAGGCGGGCAAAGTCGCGGGCAGAAGCTAGTAAATAATAATAATAGAGAAAATAAACTTTGAAATATGAATAACGACGTTTTTCATACAAACATGTCAGTTATGATCAAGAGAAACTCAGAAAGTACATATGTTACACTTGAAATGATTACTGACATATGTATATAATTCAGTTAGGAAGGCAATTATACAACTGTATAATAAAGAAATGATGACACTTGGATATAATTTGGTGATAAAATGGGCGCAATAAAGCCATTGGGAAACCATAGTGCAGTACAGTCAATATGTAGATCAGCTTGTTTCATATAAAATATATATTTCTTCTGGTAATAAATAGATGGAAGGAGCACTACCATTACAAAATGTGTCGCAAATGGAAGCTTTGAAGCAATAAAATTAACATAATTATAGAATATTTAGATTGCAAAATACGATGCAATATATGACAGGTGGTCATTTCATCTCTGGATACTACAATGTTGGTTGCTTTGCTCCCGTTAGTATATTCCGTTCTAGTTGCTTTAGTTTTTTTTTGCTTCTTCCCACGTATTATGCTTTGCCAAAGGATTTCTTGTCTGCGCATGTTTCATTCTTTTAGCCACTGTCTTTCTCTCTTCTTCAATCACTAATTTATTTTCTTCATATTTGTGGACAAAAGGTCAAGTCTTAGTAACTAAACTTTTTCGCATTTCGATTTTCACGACTTTAGGTGGATAGTAGTAATCGATAACACTATCGTCTTAAAGAAAAAAAAAATGGGGACGACTATTCAATATGGACAGTGACGCAATAATCACAGGATATTTGACACGCCACCTCTCTGTTAATTTTAATGTGAATGAGCCTGTTATTCAAGCTATGGCACGTAAAATTTGTCTAATCTAAACCGTTTATCACCAGTAATCGGCGTGCAGCCTCCAATCCAGCCTCATTGATGTCAAGTCCGTAGATTTTCAATCATGCACTAACCGACCATTACAATCAATCTCTGTTTCAACTGAGCCACGTTTGGCGCGAACCACCATTATCTCCAGTTGTACCATTTATGTTCGCTCGCTTCTCGCCTAGAATAAACTCGCGGGAACTAGTTTGTAATTAGTTAGGATGGCTATCAGGTAAGTCTGGATTATAGATTACTTTCGTTGTATTAGAAAATATTGTCTTTAATTAATGAAGACTGGCAAGCCAATCAGGTATTTTAGCATTTTCTTCGTTTTGTTTCACAGGTTTATTAGAAGTAAATCTTTGGATGATCCGAGTGAAAACTATTGTAGGTACATATCGTTTGGTAAATTAAGGAATTGCTAATTTCAGTATTTCTAGCTCAGGGCTATATAATTCAGTATTCCCTGAAATCACCACTAATAATTACTATATCACTAGATACCTAAAATGGATAGATCTATTCATTTTTCTTTAAAATTCTAATTCCTATTTCTCCGAGTTTCCATAGTAAGATGGTATCGATGCAAACGAGACAGGTTTAGCCAATCATAATTTAGATAGCAGTTGTCATTAGGATATGTTGGTCACCAGCCCAACAGTTTACTAGCTCGTAATCTATGGTAAATGCTTGTCCATGTGTGAAAAATTAATACTTCCTTGACAATAAAATATTATATTACAAATAGATGGATATATTATTTCGTATAATATTTGTGAATGGGTTTAGTAGCCCGATTTCAGAGGACAGACAGAGAGAGAGAATGAAAGCGCGTCCCCTTTTTTCGATATTTTTTGTTTTTAAGTTTATTTTGCGTAATTTTTAGGCTCTAATACTCTCTCCTCACATCCAGCCAGTATTCTTATAAATTAGCTAGCTTGAAATCTTCACTAACGATCTCTGCCATCATTGTATGTATACTTTCTATATCTACAGTCTTGTTCTTCTGTTTACACTTGCCCATCTTTATTTTCCGTTACTTCAGGGTTCTTGTCACGTTATCATTTACTTCTTTTGATTCATATCGATTCTTTTATAATCTAACCATCTTTTCTATAATAGCTTCACTACTGCCGTTGCCTCATTCTACTAAGAGTCGCAGCAAAATATTTTTCTCTTCCATTCTGTTAGCTGTCACGCTATCATTCAGTTTTCTTTTATCGATATTGATTCTCACACAATCTTTTTTTCCATTATAACTACTTTACTGTCTCGACGCTCTGTAGTAACCTTACTACTTCACTTCTTCATCCTAGTCACTATTGGTTTCAAGTCACAGATGCGTTTAGACACGTGCGTTCTTTGTGTAATACTCTTGGAGGAAACGAGACGTGTACTATCTTAGGTGCATCAGTGTCTTCGTGCATGACGCATTTTGTCAATTTCGCATTTCTTGAGGAAATGCGGTAGGTACTATGGACTGCTATATATAGGTAATATGCATGTGATTCATGTAAGGTATTGTCTGCTTGCGCGATGCACAATTTTGTGTGACGTTAGCTTGATACCTAGGTAGCATGTGTCATTGTAGATGCCGCTACATCGGTATAGGGATAAGTATCGAAACCCTTACAAGGTGGAGTCTTTTTTTGGTGGGATATCATCAAATAACGTCTCCCGCTCTGGATGGAGCGAAAGGGCTTGTCAGGCTTTTACTGACTAAAACCCACCCGTGTTACTTCAGTTGCCCACATGACAGGGCCACGGTACCTCTATCGAACAAATCTCGAGACCCTGGCAGGCATCGGTCCTAGCAGACCCCTTCTGTTTGCTGACATCTCTTTGAAGCGCGCGTGGAACACTAAGGTGGAGTCTTATGAGGAGGAAGTAACAGCGGCATGTATAACAAGATCACCTCACAAAGTTCACACGAAAGATAAAATTATCCAAGCAGATTATCCTTCCGTAACTTCTGAGGTAACCAAAACAGGTTAACGGTTCTCACGTAAGTCGGTCTCCGTTTACATATTAAATAATAAGATAACAGTAGAAAGTGTTTATAAAACCCTTATTTATATCGTGTTTATTTCCTTACCTTTGAAGTAGCGAGTAAAGTGTTCTATAATGCTGATATTATAGAACACTTTGCCTTATCTAAACAGTTGCACAGCACTACACTTTCGCGAGGTAACTTGAAAGTTAGGAATGTTTTGATTATTCCGTCTTTATTGCAGGGTCTGTAAGTTGTGGGGTTATAAAATGGGTAATCCTTTAGTTCTGGTTCCTGGGTTCTGTTGTTTCGATTTGGAATCAAAGGTGAATACGGAACTTCGAACTGATTTGCTTGATTCAAATAAATGTCATAGTTATTTTGAACAAGCCAACAAGTTTAAACGGCTTTCTGATAATTCTAAGCTAACTTTGCAGTAGATATGACAAAAACATGAACACAAAAAGATGAGCATCGCAATCCCAATAAAACCGCGAAACCGATTTACAAACAAATGACACTCGTAAAAACAAAAAGTAATGCGACATTCGGTAACCACATTCCAGCCCATTGGGTCCAACTTGGTAGCACTTACAGCCAACTTTATTGGGCCAACGTTTATGACATCTGACAGGGCGCAATTAGGCAAGTCCCTTGGGAGTCCCAGTGGGGAGTAAAACCACCAATATATAAATAAATGACGTCTGTCAGCCAACTGTAAGGGCTTTTACCGTAATTGTCACGTACGTTAATCCTGACGATTCACCCTTTCGTAAACTTCGACTTGTGGGATTATTTCTGTAATTAGATCCGTCTTTGAGGGGTTAGCACTCCGCAGGAGTTTACTTGATGTGAGGAGCACTTGACGGTTCGTTTATTTGGATGATATGTTTCTCATGAGGTATTTGGATCATATTTTATTTATTGAATTGTTTATTGCGTGACAAACGATTATGATAATCCTTATTGCTTAGTGGTTTTTATGACGCATCGAATTTATGAAGCACGTTATAAATAAACACCTTGTTAATTGTTACTCTAGTAGCTTTTGTTTTATCAATAGTCTACTGAATCTTTTACTGTTATATACTACTGAATCTTTTACTGTTATATAAGCTCACTTAAATGTTTCACTGGTGGTGGCGCGTGTAAGAGAAAGAAAGAAAATACGATTATTTGCGCTAAACATGACGCAAAGAAAGACTAAACACAACAAAAATGGAAAATGGTGTGTTGGATCATTTGGTACCCTACAAAATGGTTGAGCTGGATGGTGCTCATCCACACGTCAAAGCGATTGGGGGCTGTCGATTGAGACTGGTCATCTCTTAACTTCCAGGTTTTTTGTTTATGATGTATTTGGAACTATTTCTTCATGTTTTTAATTTGTTCTCAAATAAAAAAGGAACAAAAATATGTACCTACCCAGGATTTTGTAATATATTGATTTAAAATAGTTTCCTCGGAGTTCCTTGACTGTTCTTCTACATAGATATTTCTACATTTTGGAATGGGCAACTAGCTTCAACTATCTGACTAATTGACCAAGTTTGAAGAGAGAAACTATCTAAGCTAACCCCGCCAAGGATACAATTGGAGACAATCTCATTACTCAAGGGTCACTGCTGCTAATATTTTCAATAAACATTCCTCGAATACAACCGTCCCTCCCAATCACTCACCCAAACGTTACAATTCCAAAAGATCTCATAAATTTCACTCGAAGTAAGAAACAGTAATTTAAACAAAACGAATTCCTCCGAACAAATTACGATTCGTGACAAAAGGAATGTTGAAAATGCACCGGAATTGAAGATTGGACAGAGCCTCACAAACGAACAATTATTCGCAACTATGTGCCAATTTGTGATCCTTTTAAGTTCAATTAGCATTTGACCAGCGGAATGGACAGACAAACAGGAATTTTAGAATTCCGTAGACCATGCTTCGAACCCTTTGGATTCAGTTGTCTTGCTGTCATAAAAATTTATCCTCCTAACTGCAAGTTTATCGCTCGCTGAAAAGTTTTCGGCATTAGAAATGGGAAACTTCGGTAGAGTTAGTTGTAGTAGAAAACGTAGCAGTTATTGGTATAGGGATATTTTTAATCTTCAATACAATTTCACAAAATGTTGAGGGGATGAATGAAGGGCGAACAACAAGGCAGGTGTGAGTGGACGGGACTTCCTAGGAAGACATATTATAGTGACCTTAATTGGTGATGTTCTTTAGAAACGACAGGTGCGTAGTACTCGCAGCCTGCGGCATGCGAATGAACGTTTACGAGGCAAAAGGAAGGATAGCGCAGCAGCACGCGTAGCATGACCACCATAGAAAGAACTTTGTCTATTCTTGGTAGAATAGAGATAGAACTGTCATGCTACGCCAGCATAAAACGGTATAAATCTTTCTACAATCTTTAATTCTGTCTTTAATTTTTCTGTAATCTGTAATTTTGTCTATTCTTCCGTCGACAAAACCCCTTTCTACGGTGGTCACGCTACGCATGCAGGTGACGTTCTGTGGTTTCTTCTTACCCCCATGGGAAGAAACCGTGTCTTTATGTATTTCACAAAATATTATCACTATTTATTACGCCCCCATTAATTTAATTCGAGCGCTAGAACATCCCTATAGCCCTGTGGGTAGTAAGACTAAGACAACGTCTAAATCTTTTAACTAAACTTAAATAGTTTGTAATTTATGTAACAATGCACAAGCTACCATCATGAAAATGCTCTGTATGGAATACCAAACTTAATTACCTTTTCAGTTTTAATTAGTACTAGCTGTGCCCGCGGCTTCGTCAGCGTGGATGTCGGAAATGATCCCAAGGGAACATGCAGCCGGCAAAAATTTATGTTGCTCCTTATAACATCAGCTATCTGCCTGTGGCAGTCTTGTCAAAATCGGTTCAGCCGTTTCGGAGATTAGCCGGAACAAACAGAGCGATAGACAGTCAAAATTATTTAATTGTTTTTGTTTTAAGTCCTGTTTATACTGTCATATGCATTTAGTAAACGCTCTTATTTTGACATTATAAACAGACACTTAAATGTTATTTATTTTATGTATTGTATTGAAGATGTATCGATATTTTTTCTAACTACGGAACCATTCTTCTTCTATCCGTCTGCCACGCAAGTCAAGTTCTACAGCAGTGGCGCCAAACAATGAGATATTGTAGCGAAGTGGGACGAGGCTGCTGGATAAGCAAACGTTGTTCTGATGTTTACGTAAACACAGGGATTCTCGCTTTATGGATCAGCTAATTTGAACTATTTGCCTTGAATGGAGGAAGCCGGGATCCGGTTGCAATAGTGATCGCCACTTCATTGCGAGGGTAATGAGGAAACGGATATGGATGAGTCATTGTTTTGACTTTTAGAGTCTTATTTCAAAACATGATCTAAATTTAACCCGAGCTTAAACGTTCGAGACAGTTTTTATATTTCGAATTTTATGCCGACCGTAAATAAAGTTTTTTAGTAGATCAGTGACACCGTAGGACCGGACTTACAATACCAGGGTCGTGGATATTTGTTCAAAAGAGTGACCATGGCCCTGGCACAGGCAACTGAAGGAACACGGGTGGGTTTTATTCAGTAAAAGTCTGACACGCCCTGGGCGGAGCAGGAGAAAACATTCGTTGAATTCCAAATAAAAAACTTTATTTTGATTTCTGTTTGGTTCTAATTTCAAAAACAGGCGCGATGGTTGAGATCATATCATCTAATGAAAAACCTTGTTTAGTATTAGACCGTTACAGTAGGTACTCTGTGGTTGCTATTTAGGTAACTGTTTTAGATAAATAAAATAAATAATAGTTTTAAAAAACTAAAAAACACGCTTCCATAGAAAACCAAACTAAAAAGTAGAAAATAATGAGAGAAAAAAAAGCGTGGGGTGCTTTTTAAGGTATTTTTTTATTGATCAGGCGATTTAATTGGAAGCGTGTTTTTTCGTTTTTTAAAACTATTATGTATTTTCTATTTTTAGGATGTTTCGAATTTTGAGACGTATGTCAGCGTAGTTTTCGAAGACAGTTTTTGCTGTCCTGGTAACCCTGGCAAGGATAATGGCACAAATTTATGAAATTATTGCATTATCATCGGTCTTTGACAGGTGTGCAAAGTTTGAATGAAATCTGGTCGATTAAAGTAGGTCAAAATCGCGCTATAAGAGTCGGTTACAAACAAACATACATACATACTAACATACAAACAAACAAACAAACATACAAGTGAAGCTAATATAAAGCGTGTAAAAATGGTAGAGCAGTGGTGGCGCAATGGTAAATGGGAAGCCTTCAGCTGAAATGATGGGTATATAATATAATAGGTCGACCATCTAGTCAGTTAGGGGTCAAATACGAGACCGTATAAAAAAGTATGAAAATAAATATGAGCAATGTGTGAAATAACAAGTACTTGACCACTTGTATTTGAATACCACTTCATTCGAGCAGTTATCATGTCACCGTGAGAGAATTCTTAAGAGGTCATAAAAAACGTCTCGTGGGCAGTTAACGATGTGCCGATGGGCTAAATCATTGATGACGTCAACCTTCTGATTATTTACAATCAGAAGACTAGCCTGGGGGGATTTTTTTTCTCAACCTATGAGGTTGTCGGCTGCTTAACCGGACTTGCCTGTGGCTACCTTAATAAATTAAGGCCTCCAGCCAGGGCTTAAAAAACTTAATACTAGAGCGACTACTCGCTAAGGGCACCCCCTGTGGGGTACGGACCTCAGCTTAGGGCATCGCTGGTAGAGGGCAGCAAGGGACGGGCTAGATCGGAATGAAATCCTGGAGGGATAATGGATTCTTCTTTTTCAAGAGTTGGATAGAGACAGGACGTGGAAAACTCACACTAACGGTGTATGTCATCGACTGAGTCAGCATGCATACGCTTTACGAAATCTTGCAAAAGAGGTCAATCAAAGACCATTGATCACAGCATATCACGCCTACGGCATAATATATTGGGGCAATTCCACAAACATGGAGATGGTATTCAGAGCGCAAAAGAGATGCGTTAGGGCAATCTGCGGGATTGCAAGCACGGATAGCTGCAAACCGTTCTTTGTAAATCTCCGCATATTAACAGTGCATTCCCTATATATATATGAGGTAGTTCTATTTGTAAAAAGTAATCTTCACCTGTTTGGAACATTTAATCTGGGGCGACACAAAAATAAAATAGTCAGTAAGCAACACAAAAAAGCGATTTTTAGTAAAAATTTTCTAGGTATGGCTCCAAAGATTTACAATAAAATACCTAAAGTTTTAATGGACTGTAACGATGATCATAAATTTAAAAATGAATTACACAACTTTCTAATAAATAAGGCATATTACACATTAAATGAATATATGTTAGACCAGAAATTGTTGTGATGTCTATTGGGATTGAGGTGAATGTTTTCTGAGTCCGATTTTTACCATATTGTTAACTTAACATGTTTTTTGACGAAATGATATTATTATATTTTAAATGTTATACATATTATGTTTGACGAAATTTATTTGACATTTGACATTTTATCAATAATTTAGACCTCACAATTTTTATTTTTTATGATTATATATATTTTTTTTTTTGTCAATTTCGATATATTGAATTGTATAATTTAGATTTTTCTTTGACCTATGTAACCAGTCTTTTGAATTGTTTTTAAATGTATTAAATTGTCTTGTGTCTACAAATAATATTTTGCATGCCTTAATTGGTAGGACATAATTAACTGCGCATTTACTCAACATCTCAAAATGTATTTATTTTTATGTTCTGCAATAAATGAATTGAATTGAATTAAATCAACATAAGAGCAGAGCATTGTATTGATTGTAGTACGTAGGTACCTAGTAGAGGCGTTAACGTCAAAAATTGCATTAAATAGCCGATCCATCATAATGATCCAAACAGTAGTGGGCCATTATCCACCATGCAACCCCAGTGCGGGTAGGTAGATGTCACATGGCTTCGGTTTTTTGGTTCTAGGACTTACCAGTTTCCTCATGTTTTCTTCATTGTTTTTAAGAGCAGTGGTGATGAAATAATTTAGACAAAGTGGAGCGCCTGTCAATATGGAGCGTGTTATCCGCGTGTTGCCGGACATAAAGAATAGCACCAACCCATTTCTTCCGCCAGGGTCGCGAGATTTGCTCGAAAGAGATACCGTGCCCCTGGCATATGGGCAACTGAAGTAACACGGGTGGGTTTTAGTCCGTTAAAGTCTGACACGCCTTTCCGCTCCACCCAAAGCTGGAAACTTCATAAGATGATATAACACCCACAAAAAAAACCGTTTCTTCCCGTGGGTGTAGTAAAAGGCGACTAAAGGACTTACTAGAGAATGGGCAGCAGCGTTCTCTATGCATTTTAACATCATACTGCGATCGCCAACCCGCCTGCCAAGCTCAGTGATTATGGCAACGACCTTTCCCCAAATTGGGGGAAGCCAGCAGTGGATGTCTTGCGGCTGAAATGATGAAGAAAGCGCCTATCTGGGTTCCAACCTAGAACTGGTAAGTCGCGGCCATTACCAATAGGCCACCACTGAACCACATAGGCAATCGCCACCATACAAAAGTTCAAGGATTGCCAAATTATCCAAAATTGACTATCATATCATTGAAGCTACGCTTTAAGTTGACGGACTTAGCACCATCAATAAATAACTAAAGTTACGTACAAATATCTTTGAAATCCCCGCCCTAAATCTTGCTGCAACGTTCTGATGTTAAATCCAGTGCGGCGCGATGAGCTGAATATAAATAACGCGACATTGCGGTGACAAACGTGTCAACATATCCAACAGACGCGCGACAAAGTGTAAACAACTAGTTTAGTAGTGGTGCTCCTGGTTTGGTGCATTTTTTTGTAATGGGATTGTCATTTCTGTGTCGTTTCTACGTTATAGGTTGCTTTACAATAGTTGGCTGATAGGTCATTACTCATTACCTATCAGCCTACAGCAGTCCACTGCTGGATATAAGCCTTTCCAATTGCAGGCCATTAAGCGCGATTCTCAGCAACTCTCATCCAGCTGCTACCAGCAATTGTGGGAAGATCATCGCTCTATCTAGCCTGAAGGCGTCCTACTTTAAGTTGTCGATTCGCGAGGACCCGTCTACCCCAATAGTTATTGGTTCTACGGCTAATATGGCCGGCCTTTTGCCACGATGACCCGCCAGAGAAAAAATGGTTATAGCCGCAAGCACTTCTTACAAAGCACCAAAGATACCAAGGGAATGCCGCAAACCAATGCTTCAAACTGGAACAAGCAATATTAATTTCCCGAACAAACACTACGGGAATAAAAACATATTGTAGGTGTATCTAAAACAATGTTAGCAAAATTATCATACAGATGTAGAAAAATAAAAAGGTTTTTCTAGAGCTTCTTAAACAATTTTTGACGCACCTAACTATTGATATTATTTGCCTCTTTATTTATAAACGTTACTGTTTCACCACACATTTTGACGTTTAACCAGTCAATTACCGTAATTACAGATACAATTAAAAAACCATTATGTCTATACCAAATGTGGTATCTCAGGGACTTAGAGGTTAAACTTCTCTTAACTTTATGCAACGTTTATAAATAAACCCTCTGATGTTTTGGTACTTTCATATTAATTAAGCGCTTAGCTAATTTGTCACAGATAATAATCATAATAACTAGAATTTAGATACAAGTTGCTATTGCGAAAGCGTTGATCCCTTTGGACTAAATATCCCGTATTTTGATTCTCATTACGATTATGTCATTTTGATAACGAAGAACATTTCGAGACTAGATATCCAGAAGTCTTGCGAAAATGATGTTGTTCATCTAAGTATCTGATATAATTCCTAAGTAGCCTGTTACGAAACTTATGCGAATTGCCAACGGCTGATTACGTAATTCTTAATAAGTTGTAACTTGAGAGTGTTATTAATAGGGTATCCATAAAGCACGTCGATTGGTTCACTTAATATTTAGAGGAGAAGTTTTTAAAGTCACCTTCCTCTTCCAACTTCGTCTTTCTTCATCTCAACGTATCGAAGGCAAAAAGTTTAAACATCTTTGGCCTAAAATTCAGCAGCGCGAACTCCGCCATCTGACGCATTCATAAGATTATCAAATACACAGGTAACAGGGCATTGGAAGGTGGGCCATTATCCGTGTCAAGGTGTCGCATACGCATTTGAGACCTGAGCCGTCTTTGTCTTTTCCATTCGTCATTATAAACTAGATTTATTTGTAAGAAGACCTTAGCAAACTAAAAAACTTTTTAACAAAGAATTAAACCGCCGAAAAAACTGAAAAGTATAAAATAATAAACCTTAAAATTATGAGTCGACGCTTTGAGTGATCTTTGTTCATTGATTTTTCAGCGCCGACTCAAAATTTTAAGGTTTATTATTTTATGCTTTTCAGTTTTTTCGGCGGTTTAATTTTTTGTTAAAAAGTTTTTATTTTATAATTTTTTGTGACTTTAATGTACTAATAATACTTGGCAAGGTATACCCTATCCAACAAAAAAAGAATTATCAAAATCGGACTACTCTGTATAAAGTTATGCGTGGTTATACATTACAATCAGTGAGTGAACAATCAATCATCCCCTGTTTTCCAACCCTTAGGGTTCGGTTCCAAACTTATATGGGACCACCTTGGGAGTATACCCTTTCCAATAAAAAAAGAATTGTCACAATCGGACTACCATGTACAAAGTTATGCGTGATCATACATAAAAAAAAAAAAATATACGCTTCGAATTGATAACCTCCTCCTTTTTTTTTCGTCGGTTAAAAATATAACGCGGCTCCTGAAAAACAAAATACTTTTAATCATCTATTTTCCTCACACCGCTAAAGGAACATGTTCAATCTGTCTAGTTTTTTCCAAACTTAGAAGTCGGCTTCCAGTTTTACCAAATGCAGCTGAGTACCAGTATTTTACATGGAGCGATTGCTTATCTGACCTCCCCAACCTAGTGACTTGGTCATTTGAAACCCCTTGGTAAGACTGGTTCTCAGACTTTTGTTCTTTTGGCGACCCGTTACAACTGTCAAAGATCCACATCTGAGAACCGAGGCACCGATGGGTCTTGATATGTAAAGATGTTCACCCATTCGCGGAAAAACCACACCAAGGTTAGCTTAACCTGAGCGATCGACTCGTGTAGCTGTTATAACTTAGCCACGAAACATTCAAATAAAAAAAAAATGTAATCTACAGGAAAAGATCCACCTTATATTCTGGTTAAAATGAGTACAGCTGCAAAGGAACTTCACCCCAAGACAAATTACGAATATAACTAATTTAGTTTCACACACAAACAATCGCATTCTTCAATCAACTTCGTATATATTAATTACTAGACTTGTATTAATGTATGTGCGCTCGCTCTAAATCACTCAAAGTCGCGTCGTCTGCGCCCGCGCTTACGAGACAAGGAGCCCGCGACAGTTTCACACATTTCATATATTATAATTTTCTTTTTCAACACACTTGCTCGTAAAGTGAGCCTTATTATATCGTTCTTAGGGCCATAAACCGAACTATAACATACACGTGCATAATAATATTACACACTAGTGCATAATAGAATGATCCCTACAAAGTTAAGTTAGTACCTAACTGCAAATTATATGCGAGTAAACAGAGCATTTTCAATTTAACCGGGTAATACAGTTTTTTTTTTTTTTTGTAACAACAAAGTGGTTTTATGCCACCGAAAATCTATTTACATTTTTGAAATAAATAAATGTGTCCCTAATTAAGACGAAAAAACATTTATTATTATCAAATTATTTATAATTCACAATAATTTCTTATAAAATATTTGCATTTTATCACAAAAATTATCATTTTGAAGTAGGCTGTATGGCTGTAATCAATCAACTTACATTTGGCGCGTGCAAAAAAAAAAAAATTGCGCGCCATTTCCCAATTTTCCCCTAATTTTCATATTTTGTTTGTATCGCATTTGTTGCTGTTATTTGTTTTTTCCTCGCAAGTGTGTTGAAAAACGTCGTATGATACACGTGTGTATTGATGATTACCGTCCTCGGCTCTCTTAAGACCCTCACCTGACGGCTCGGGTCTCAATGGCGCCTCAGCGGTAATCACCAACATTACACACTTGTACCATAATGTACTATTACGCATTTTTAAAGGTTTAGTCAGAGTTTGTTAATATGTGGTATTTATAATAAGTATTGGACAAAGATGAAAAAGCGCGAATTCAATTCTTAAGTTTCAGCACGAATAGCAGATAGATCACATTAGTATCATGAATGTATCATTATCATAATTTCAGCCGAAAGATGTCCACTGTTGGACATCGGCCTCTCCCAATTCGGGTGGGTTTGCCATAATCGCCACGCTTGGCAGGCGGGTTGGTAATCGCAGTATGGTGGCAAAATGCATAGAGATAACTGCTGCCCATTCTCTAGGAAGTCCCTTAGTCGCCTCTTGCGATAAGAATTAAGATGGGCCTATTCTTTACGTCCGGAATGACACGGAACACGTAAGGCACCGGTATTATTCATGGAAAAACAATTATTTACTGAACAAAAAATCGTAAGAATTTACCACCAATTTTGATTCTTACAAAACATCTCTAGTTTTCTTGCCCATTACTTATCCAATCTGTATTTGTTATGTTATGATGACAAGTAAGCACAATAAATCTTTTACAACATAAAAATATTTAACCTACCCACGTTTTTATTAAATTACAAACAACGAGATTACAACACGATGCCGCAGATCGACGCCGATCGTCGATCTATTAGTCGTTACGTCACTCGATCGTCGATAAATCGTGGATGGTGTCGAATGCGCCTGCGCAGCCGTCAGAGCCACCGGCGCGGCTAACTCAATCAAAATTCCTACTGTCCACGCCCACTGATGGTAGTTTGCTCAGTATTCTAATCACTTCCTCGCTACTGTATCGTTGATTACTGGGTATAAAAGAAAATCGAGTATTTTGTTTGATGTAGGGGAGTCTATTTGACAAGTAGATTAAAAATATCGGTAGTTAATTAGAATACCTTATTTTTGTTAGTAGTGAATGGCTCCGCATGGTTAAGAAAGTCGACCCAGCGTAACGGGAAGAAACGAGGTCAAAGAAGAAGAAGGTGAGTGTCAGATGTTTGTGACATACACAAATCTCGCTCGATTTACGAACGCTCAATTTAAAATAATCAAGTGAAAAAATAATGCTTACCCAAGTATTATTCAACTACTAAAACATTCTAAAAAGTGATGCCTTTGTAGCTGAAATGGCAGCTGTGACAGATGAATAACGTCAAAAGGAATTTCAAGATGTTTAGCAAAATAAATATCAAATAGGTTATCATCATCATCATCATCATTTCAGTCGAAGAAGGTCCACTGCTACAGGCCTCCTCCAAATATGGAAGTTTGCCATAATCGCCACGCTTGGCAGGCAGGTTGGCAATCGCAGTATGGTGGTAAAATGCATAGGGAACACTACTGCCCATTCTCTAGTAAGTCCCTTAATCGCATTTTACCATACCCACGGGTAGAAATGGGATGTTGCTATTCTTTACGTCCGGCATCACATAGGTTATTATAAGTTGAAAACATTGTTGACATAAGACAGTCCTTAACATCGAACTTTTTAACCTCAAAACCAATTACAAAATAGTCTAGTCTAGGAGCCAGCAACCCTAGCTTTCACATTACCATTCATTTGGCAGGACTATCGGCCGGCACCTGTTCGAGTGAAAGTCTGACACTGACAGTGATGGCTGTAAGGAACCGGCCGTGGTGCGGTATCGGACATCACCCGTAAAACTTATCCGGCCACAGTTTGACGGTTGCAGAGATACAATTGGGTGGAGTCCTTGAAATATTTTATTGTTTATTGAAAAGTTGTGTGTGCAAAAAAACACTGTAGTATTAAGCTGTTAGCTAAGCATATCGGCTGATCGCAGCCGTCTGTCCATTGCCTTTTTTATTATATACATATGCTTACCGGTTGACATCATTACGTTAACGCCGGCTGTCGCTGAAAAGCAGCGCTGGGGAGAGCCCCTCACAACCAGAATTTTCGTAGAGGGTCATAGCATTATGCTAAGTGATGGACATTTTGTGTGGATGTGACGAATATTTTTTACCAACCGGTATTTTTGTGTTTGTGTTCTTTGCTGCGTCATGTCTACCGTAAAAAACGTATTTTCTGTCTTTCATTCCACTGTCAAGTAACTTACAGCACACTTTTCTCATCAAAGGCTCTCCACAGTTTCTTTACGTTATCAGAGGCTAATTCTCGTACTTAAAAACGTATTAAATCGAGTTGCATCTTCAGTTACTATCAAATGTCAAAAATATAGATTGAAGGCTTTTTACAACATATGACGGACTGAGACTGAGATTGAAATGCAGCGTTCTTAAAAATTTGGTGAATTTTAATCTACCTTTTTCATTTTCTGAGTGTCAACGGAAACACCGACAAAAAAAGATTTCACTCTCTTTAAATTACACTGTGTATAACTGTAACATAGAACACATTCTTAGCGAACGTTGATGCCTATAGTTGGAAGTATTATTTAAAACGAATTGTTTTGTTCTTTTCTTTGGTAAGTTGTGGCCACTGACCACAAGGTGGATAATCATGTAAAACAATAAAACTCAGTTTAAAGGACGAGTGTGAATTGTCGTGGTAAATTGCTACGTGTAGTCGAGTTAGCGACTGCGGCTGTTTTTTCATTTTTTTTGTTAGAAATTTAAAAGTCCCGATAGACACGTAGAAAGTCAATGTGAAGACTATAACTGATGAAAGATTTAACTTAGGATTTCTAAAAATTTAAAAAAGGTAAGACAACATCAATACATTTTTTAGTTTTTGTTTAATTATTACATACATATTTTTAGTCGCTCCATGTAAAATACTGGTATGCAGCAGCGTCTGGTTAGACCGGAAGCCGACCCCAAACTTTTTGGCTTTTATCCAGCGGTGTTGTAAAAAATATAGATTAAAGAGTTCATTTCCTGAATAAAATTGGTCTACTCCACAACCCTCAACTAGGTACCAGTTATCTAAGAATCGGTAATGAAACGATTTTCTTTACTAAGTGTAAGAGAGACGTCGCGCGTCGTTGACAAACTACGCGCCGTTCGATTATTCTCGAGATTAAACTTAAATTAATTCGTTTCGTTTACACAACCGCAGTTTAGGTTTCTTGTTGACTGTAAACGATTGGGTGTCGATCGGAGATTAGCTGCGCTTGCAACGTGCAATTAATGGGTTGATGTGAGGTAAAAGTGATTTTATATTTACTGTTTTGATCTGAATAAAGACGTATTTTGTATGATCAACTTTCATGAATTGATATGTTACAAAGAGGCAAAGTTTAGTGTAGTCATCAGTCAGTGATGTGTCTGTGAACCCAAGCAGAACCGTTTTATTTTTTTGTGTAGCTTATACCGTCCCATTGCTGGAAAAAATCCTCCCGCAAGTCCTTCTAGTGTATTTAAGAATATATAAATATAAGAGGCAGAGCGGACTACTTCAGCAGTGGATTACAAATGTCTAAGTAGATGTTTTTGAACAATACAACTAAAGGAGGTGGGTAAAGTTTAGAAAATTTTTCGCCTATCATAGTTATGAAAATTCAAAGTATTTATTGACGTCATGTTATTGTGTTTATGTGAAGTTTAGGTATCAACCTTTACATCTATTCTAAAATAGTAAGAAAAAAAAATAGCAAGTCATATAAAAAAAAACATCAAACTTGGCAAATTCGTTGAAGTTTTGTTATTTTAAGCACTTTTTTAACTTTCATTATAAAATAAACTGTTATGCGCTTTCTGCACCAAAATATTTTTTAGTCTCTCAAAAACTACAGTAAATAGGCTTTTTAACTAGCATTAATTTGTTTTGGTGCATAAAGCGCTTAACAGTTTATTTTATAATTAAAGTTAAAAAAAAACTTCAACGAATTTGCCAAGTTTGATGATTTTTTTTATTTGACTTGCTATTTTAGAATAGATATAAAGGTCGATACCTAAACTTCACATAAAAATCGAAAAACACTCTGTATTCAGAAAAATCTATAAACGCAAAATCATAACAATCCAGGAAACGAAACCAAACCATCAACTATTTCCAAAGGCTTTATCTTTCATTTATACAGAAAGTAATGATAGAAAGATACAGGCTGATCGCGATTACGTCGTGAGCCGGCAAGTGGAGACGCCGGCGCTCTGTATAATACAGATCTAGATTACAAGCCGAGGCTTCAACACGCCCCGTTCGCTCTTGACCGAATTGCACAAGGCTTGCAAGGAAAAAATTATTTGTTGGTGAAAGTTTTTGTACAATGATCATGATTAGTGTAAGTGTTTGATATCTAGCTCCGGGTCTAGAACATCATTTATAAAACAAAATTATTTTTTATTAATATTAGGATCGTCAGTTAGGTATGAGAGGAAACAGCAATGCTCTGAAAATTTGAGAATATTTTAAACAAAGACAGACAGACAGACAGTAGTTTCATATCTGCTGAGAGCATCATTCCATATTCCGTGTGATGCCGGACCTAAAGAATAGTACCATCCCATTTCGTCCCGTGGGTATCGTAAATGGCGACTAAGGGGACTTACTCTGCAATGGGCAGCAAGGTTTTCTTTGCATTTTACCAGCAAACTGCGATCGCCAACCTGCCTGCCAAGCGTGGCGTTCGCAAACCCCACCATTTCTTGGAGGCGGCCTATGTGGACGTATTTTGGCTAAAAGGATGATTATGGCTTCACGGCTGCTATTGCGACCACCATACTTTAATCCCAATAACGCCATACATATGGCACGTATAGCCACATACAGGATAAAATCTTAACGCGATTCTAAACGCAACCTTTTTCTACTCGATGTGCTATATTAAAGGTCCGGCTACTCTCCAGTAGTTAACGACAGCCAATTAAATATCTCAATAAGTAACAAACCACTTGTCAATTAGTTCTCATTATACTAAAACACATTACCACTCGGGCGCCGCTCATGATTGCGATGGCGCCGCAGATAGCTGATCGGGATTAGATGTCGAGGCTAGCGCGAGGCTTGCACTTGACCGAATTACAAGCCGGTTCACGGCAAGGATTCGTTTGATGGCTTTTGTCGGCTGTAAACTTCGTTTTTGGTCGTAAATTTTCAGCGATAAAATAGGAGTAGCATTGACATGATTTTGACTGTAGGTTTGACCTCACCTAACTACAGGATTATCATATTCATAGAGTGCCCGGGAGTATTGATCTGTGTGGTGGCGGGTCGTGAAGAATCGCATCATCTCTCGTCTTTTCCCATGGAAGTTGTAAGTAGCGACTAAGGGACTTACTAGAGAATGGGCAGTAGCGTTCTCTATGCATTTTACCACCGTACTGCGAACACCAACCCGCCAGCCAAGCGTGGCGATTATGAAAAACCTCCCCAAGCTGGTGAAGGCCTATGTTTAACAGTAGACGTCTTTCGGCTGTAGTGATGAGAGTCCCAGGGCGTTAACCGTTCACAGATTTTTTTTAAAAAGCCCGCTGTTAGTCTAGTGGTTAGTGACCCTGACTGCTAAGACTGAGGTCGTGGGTTCGATTCCCACCCGGGACAAATCTTTGTGTGATGAGCACAATCATTTGTTTTGTGTCTGGGTGTAATTTATCTATAATATGTATATATTTAGTAATATATAAATATATTTATCAGTTGTCTGGTTGCCATAGTACAGGCTCTGCCTAGTTTGGGATCAGATAACGGTGTGTTGGTTGTCCTAAGATATTTATTTATTTTGTAGAGTGCATTCTAAAACTTCTGCTGCAATAGCTGCTGGGTTCCTACTCGGCTACGACAACTGAATCATCATCATCATCATCATTTCAGCCGAAAGACGTCCACTGCTGGACATAGGCCTCCCCAAGTTCCGCCACCTCGACTGGATTTGTGCTTCCAGCATCCACCGGATTCCTGCGGCCTTCACAAGGTCATCGTTCCAGGTGGGAAGACTTCCGACTCTACATCTTCCAGTACGCGTTCGAACAGAACCTTTTGGCCCCTTCGGCCATCTGTTCTGCGAGCAATGTACCCTGCCTACAAC
This sequence comes from Aporophyla lueneburgensis, assembly GCA_932294355.1. NCBI lineage: Eukaryota > Metazoa > Arthropoda > Insecta > Lepidoptera > Noctuidae > Aporophyla > Aporophyla lueneburgensis. The sequence continues at coordinate 5,263,695 of OW028758.1, read as the reverse complement.
ACTGCAGACCACAGAATTTCGAGACCTATTGAAATCCTGCGAGCGTTTGTCGCGACTTTGAATTGCACTTCTCGTGCAGAGACTTTGTTCTGCAATAAATATGGGAGAGGGTATACAATATACTATAAATATATAAAAGGGAATCCTAGGTTATACTGGATTTCAATAACAAAACAAAAGCAAACTATTTTAAACACAATGGAGGTGAAAGGTCACATGAGTACGTGCCTTCGGAGCCTTGTTTGCAAAGATTTTCATGTGAGTCGTAAATATTAAAATAATATGGCATTACCATAAAACACGATAAAGGAATAACGATTTCGTCAATGGTTAAGTTTTAATTTGTGGTACGAGGGCCGTCTATAAAATATAGCATTTTCGTAATAGGTCAACTATTCGGGGTTAATAAAATAAGGTTAGAGGGTCAATGCCTGATTAAGATAATCAGGAATTTGCAGATAGATCAGAAAAATGTATGTTGACTAGCGAAGAAGGAAAACAAAAAAGTTTTACGACTGCAGATGATGTCTAATTCGTTTTGGAACTAATTTGTTTGTCCAATATTGGAGTACTGGCAACTTTCGGGGATCAATCAGCTAGGCAATCCCAGCTGACTGATCCTCGGGGGCTCTACCGAGCCTCTTTTAAGCCTAAACCTTTTATTATTAGGATTTTATGCGAGTCTAACAATGCAGGGCCAAGTCTGGAAGGGCCTTAGAAGTAAGAGCCATTGCAGCTTTGAGTTGACCGTCTCAACAGACGATGCGCATGCATCAGTCATCGATTAGCTCGACCCTATTTTAGGGAGCTCAACGACCCGTTACAAGACACTACCAGATCTAGATAACACTTGCGTAGGAATTTCACACTAGGTCACTGAACAGATCAAACAACATACTTAGCTCCAGATACAATTACACCAAAACAACGACACGGTTACCCCTTATAACACGTTCAACATTGGCAATCCGTGACTGCACAATAATGCAATAACAAATAAACAAACAGAACACAATTACTATAACCTTCATTATTATGACTTGGTTGAAACCCGTTACAATTGTAACATAACAGTACACAAATGTAACACGTTGGATTTATCCTGAACCACAGAGCACGGAAAGACATGCCAGCTAAGGACTGTATTCTCAACACTTTCCATACACTCCAAGCATGTGAGTGACACTCTAAGCGAGTTTTGATCATGGAAACTGAGGCACGTGATGATTCTGTATATGCCTGCGACAGATGAAAACTTGTGTTCGTAGCCCAAAATTTAAATTTTCTTTCGTTGAAGAAAATATGCATTGCGTAACGTTTGTATTTTCAGAATTGTAATAATCCACACTATCCACACTTTATATTATATAATATAATATATAATATAATATATAATATATAATAATATTATAAATGCAAAAGTAACTCTGTCTGTCTGTCTTTCTGTTTGTCTGTCTGTCTGTCTCGCTTTCCTGCTAAAACTACTGAACTGATTTAAATGAAATTTGGTACACAAATAGTTTAGAGCCTGAGAAAGGACATAGGCTACTTATTATCCAGGTAGTATGTTCCCGCGGGATAATTTCCGACCTCCACGCGGGCGAAGCTGCTGGCAAAAGCTAGTTATTTATAAATACAGTCCTGAACTTCGAGGGCTACCTTAGCGATTTCACTTTAGAGCAGTTCAGACCTCACCGAGATACCATGGCTGCGCAGCTAGGTGGTCTAACCTTTATAATGTACGGTTTTTTTTTTTTTTTTTTTTCAGTATGGGAAATCATCATATGACTTCTCCCGCTCTGGGCGGAGCGGGAGGGCGTGTCAGACTTTTACTGACTAAAACCCGCCCGTGTTCCATCAGTTGCCCATGTGCCAGGGTCACGGTATCTCTTTCGAACAATCACGCGACCCCGGCAGGCATCGGTCCTAGTAGACCCCTTCACTGGTGCTGACATCTCTTTGAGGCGCGCGTGGAACACTACGCGCCGTCGACCCGAGCCTGGTCCTTACCGGGCGGCGAGCTACCCATTGCTCGCCACCCGCAAGCTCGCGCCTACGGTGGCCGGGAGTCCGCTATTGATATATATTTAGTTGGAAGCGCGTCCTGGTGACGTCACCACGGCGTCCCGGTGAGGTATAGCATAATCAGCCGATAATGTTCTCACTGCTGGAACACAGGCCTGCTCTATTCGAGAGACAGTGGACTGTTACATTTTTTCGAATTTTTGGTTCCAGGACATGCCGGTTTCCTTACGATGTTTTCCTTCACCGTTTTGAGTCAGTAATGAAATTACTAACTCAAAGTACAGTGCCTGTATGGTTTCGATCTACGATCTACAACTCGTAAATCGGCCCGATACCACTAGGCTCTTACTTATTATTAGTAACGGCGTCTCGACTCGCTGGCTGCGCGTTGATTCCGTGCTCTGTATCCTGAACCAACGGCGAAGGAGCGTCGGCACAGCAGGGGGTGATTAACAAGAGCATCTATCAGATAGACACACACGTGAGGGCACTTGTTACGGATAAAACGATGATCAACAAGAAATAGTTTGGAGTTAACAGATTAAATAATAATTTAAAGTTCTAGGGCTGCCAATTTCAGAAGCCACAAAAATGTGAACGTTTTAAACCTCCGTTTTGCACCTGAATGTTTGACAAACAGGAGAAGTGTGTCAAACCTTCTTTTTATGTATGAGTGGAAACCCTCGTGAATGTCTTCCGCCCTGTGGTGGGCGCAGGGGTCTGTCAGTTTCTTATTGACTAACACCCCGGTATTCCATCCCACACTTACGTCGGGGATCTCGGGATCTAATGCATTTGTCTCGACATCACCCAAAGGTGACTGGTAGAAAATGCCTATGGCTTTAAGTCCGCCTCTGTACATTTATGTTTTTAAAGTATTAAATGAATGAATAAATGCGACTTTTGCGAAGTGTGTCAAACCTTTCCCAAATTTAGTGGGTTGGTATTATATGTATTTGCCACAATAGAGTTTACAGAGATTTCCGTGAATATCCTACTTCAACAGTAGATACTGACGAACTGACAATGATCATAACACCATTTTATGGTTGATATAAATCTGGAGTATATTCACTTTTAGAGCATCCACTGAAGAGGCAATGCTCCCTGCAAATTTAAAGACCACACAGATAACTTTAAATTCTATCTAACCGAAGAAAAAATCAGTACAAAATATTCGAAAGTCCTCAAGGAACATACGCATGAATTTCATCTAAACACTGGAATCCCGAGGGATTTTCTTAGATATGTCCGTTTAACAAAATACATGCGAGATACAGTCGATATTAGAACTATTCCCGCACCATTAGACTTGTAGTTACCTTGAGGCAGGAACGAGAGGATGAGCCAATACTTTTTGATGCTGAAATAAAGTAAGGTTTCTGTATGAGACTGATTCTGTGTGGTGCCGGACTTAATAGTCCCACCCCATTTCTTTCCGTGGGTGTCGTAAGTGGCGAAGGATATTATCAGATAATGAGCATTGGCAATGCATTTTACCGCCATACTGCGATCGATCTACCTGCCAAACTTAGCGATTATGTGCAAACCCCCCCTTGGGGGAGGGATTTGCCTGAAGGTGCAGGAGTCTCTAGGGCTTGAGACCACAATTTATTTTAATTCAATTTATAGCTGAACATAAATACACATAAATAAATTGGATTGAATTGCAGCCGCAGCAGGAAAAAATATCCTTTGTAAAGGTACCTATCAATGAAAACTATTAAAAGCCTTTAAAAGACGGTTAACTGACAATAAGAGACCGTGGCTTCATTGTATGGATGGATATATTACAAGGTTCGGTCATCAGAAATCATTTCCTTTTTAAGACCTCGGATTTTCATGGTTTGACTCTACAAATGAGTTTAGTAGATCAAACCTGCCCTGTTCCGTATGTTGCCGGACATAAAAAATAGTACCATCATTTCTTCCCGTGGGCGTCGTAAGAGGCGACTAAGGGACTTACTAGAGAATGGGCAGCTGCGTTCTCTATGCATTTTACCACCATACTGCGATCGCCAACCCACCTGCCAAGCGTGGCGATTATGGCAAACCCCCTCCAGCTTCTTTCAGCTCCTTCTTTCAGTTAAAATGATGATGAATGATGAACCTGATCTAAGTCGGAATATCAATGCATACTTTATCTAAAATGAACTTGTCTAGGTTCCATATTTGCTATGGAAGCTAGACAAGTTCATCTATACTATATACTATATATACTATATATATTATATATTATATATAATATTATAAAGCTGAAGAGTTTGTTTGTTTGTTTGATTGAACGCGCTAATCTCAGGAACTGCTGGTCCGAATTGAAAAATAATTTTTGTGTTGAGTAGCCTATTTATCGAGGGAGGCTATAGGCTATATAACATCACGCTACAACTGCAAGGAGCGGAGCAGTAATGAAAAATGTTGCAAAAACGGGGAAAATTTATTCCTTTTGAGAGTTTCCGTTGCGTGCGCTGCGTAAACGGTTAAAGTAACGCAAAAATCATGTATGACGGAATTATTCCTTTTAAAAAGTTCTAAAAAAAAGTCCGCGAGAGCATATGTCTATCTTTTAAGGTTGACTCACTATAACTCAAAAGGAGCGAGCAGCAACGAAAAGTGGACGAAAACTAGCAGACAAATCGATGCGACGGGAAGGGTCAGGGAGCAAAAATTTGACGCGGACGAAGTCGCGGGCAGAAGCTAGTTTTACATACAGCTTCATTCACATGTGATAACGAGTGTTCCTTTCATCGCCCACATATTCTCACCCGTTTAGTCATTATAAGTACCATCATAGCGCCACAAATACCGCATCCAAAATCCGAGAAATCCACATACATACACATACGATCGTTAACACGAGGCAACATCTTCTTCGAGCTCGTAACTCGCTAGATACCATCAAGTTGGACCGTGGGCGGTACCAGGGTGGAAAGTGCACTACGATTGAGCCGCAAACTTGCTCACAGACCTGACAGAAACATGAGCACGGAATCGGGGACTTATGACACCATGTATGCCATGTACCACCTATAAATTTTGGTATTAAGATAAGGAAATTTCGAGGTTTCGTCGACTCTAGCCATTGATGTAGTCTTTGATATACGAACGACAATGCTAACCTATTTCCGTGTTGGAGGACAATATCTGAGGAGTTGGAGATATTTTGGTTATCTTATCTCTAGATTTTCTATTTATGAATATAATTACATTATTTGGAAGTAAATATGGCACATCAAGCCTAAGAAAGAGATGACGCTCTATAAAACCCATTTTTTTTTAAACTTGATATAAACTGAACAAATATCTTTGTACAACATTCATGGCTGGCCTTCGTTGACATCTACAATTAATAATTTCTTTCAACTTTTTGTTTCACAAAAGATAATTGTATACTAAAATTATACTGCAAATAGCATATTATAACGATTATTATTCCACGATCTGAGCATTATGCATATTGCATCTCGCTTCACTGATAACTTCAATAAGAGAAACCAAATGGACATTAAGAGTGGGCGCATAATTGCGTATATTTTGTCGCGTGGCAGCTTTATCTTTAAATATGAATCGAAAACAATTATTGTCGCACTATACAATGATTGTAATAATTGCGACTGTTAGTTTAGCATGCAAATGCGCGGATGAGACGTTGAAAATACTTAACATAACTACAAATTGAAAAAAGGAGTTGCGTATAAAACATGGGTAGTTTAAAATAATGGAACACCGCGCTTGGAACTTAACGCATTCATTTGTTTCTTGGCTTATTTGAGACCTTACACTATAATTTTAAAGGTATCCTTTATTTTGTAATCAGGGTGGTCTTACAAATTAATATAAAAGATTTACTTTCTTACTCAAAGTGGTATGATCAGTGATCACATTAGTAAAAACGTTGATTATTTTTGGACTGTTTACATTCAACGAACGCCATTTTCATCGTATATATCGTAGAACCTCATCTTACTATGGTTAAGGATTTCGTAAGTCATAACCATACTTGTCCCTAAATTCGCAACATCGAAACCAAATTCCTAGCCTTCCCAACGATACAATATGAACATTGAAGTTCAGTGCGTGCACAAGAACAATCTCAGCCACATTCGATCGCGTGCGACCATCCTTTATCTTCCAACAAGGTGTTAACTCGGGTCAGAGTCATGACCGACCCTAAAACACCTCATTACCTTTGAAATACTAGCTCCAGCTTCAACGGTAATCTACATTAAGGGTCGCGCGACTAGCCTAGCGTAATTTACATTCATGAGTATGCGTATCATGGGCAGGGTTATCACGTGGCCCCTTTAGGTATGGCGGTATTGCAACGGTGCCTTAAGTCAGAAGATAGGTCCTTTGTTGTACTAGGTCATATTAGCAGCGGGTAGCGGATTTTTGACTTTCAAAGTATAGACAACGAGGTAAACTGTGGGAACTACTTACCGTCGTATGGCAGCCAAGATTTGCTGTAAATTTTATGGTGAGGTAGTTTCGAAAAAATTTCAGCCCCTGCAGCTAGGTTATGGCTCTAAAGGGGGCTGCGAGGCTGCCGTACACGCTTTGTCGACCTATCTAAATTCTGGCAAAGGAGAGGTCATCCTGAAGGTTGACATAAAGAACGCCTTCAATTCGGTTAATAGGGACACCTTGCTGGCAGAAACTAAAAAAGAAATACCACAAATCTATAGTTTCCTTTGGCAGTGTTACAGACATCCATCTAAATTACTATATCGGGACAACCTTTTAGAATCTGCAGTTGGCTGCCAACAAGGTGACCCCCTCGGGCCAGTGATTTTTAGTTTAGCTATTCACCCAATCATTCGACAGCTAAATTCCAAATTTAATGTTTGGTATCTTGATGATGGAACCTTGGGAGGCGATGTAGAAACAGTTATAAATGACCTAACATTCTTAAAACATGAGCTTCATTCCATCGGCCTTGATCTAAACCTATCAAAATGTGAACTCTATTTAACGGACAGTACTGACAGACAACTGACACTTACAAAATTTAATGCAATAGCTCCAGAAATAAAAATTATTGAAAAAAGCTCTCTTCGTCTCCTTGGGTCTCCAATCTTTGAGAACTCCTTTCCCTCTTTTATAGAGGAAAAAATACAATATTTTAATGATGTTTCAGAAAGACTGTTCCAAATTAACATGCATTCGGCTATCACCTTAATTCGATACTGTTGTTTCGCCCCAAAATTAACATATTTTCTACGCGCTTCCCATTTATGGAAGCACACTCACCTTTTGGACAGAATGGACCAAATTATCCGGCACACACTAACTTCAATATTAAATGTGGCCTTGGATTACCGAGCTTGGGCACAAGCAACTCTTCCCATTCGTATGGGAGGCATCGGCGTCCGCAAAATTTCCAGTCTCAGTTTACCGGCTTTCATATCCTCGGCGTGGACCGAGGATATGAAAGCCGGCTTTCATATCCTCGGTCCACGGCACTGAGAAATTAATCAGGAAAATCTTAGCTTCCACACTGATTAATTTTGATGTGCCGTGCTTCACCGAGGCTATAGATGCCTGGAAACTCGCTTGCCCGAATTCAAATCTACCCGATAACCCACTTTCCCAGAGACGGTGGGATGAGCCACTCTGCAGAGTTGTACAAGACAATTTACTAAACTCGTCTACTACTACTGCGGAGCGTGCGCGCCTGCTGGCTGTGGTTAAATGGGAGTCGGGTCTGTGGCTTCATGCGCTACCGTCGTCGAACATAGGCACTTTGCTCGACGACACTACTTTCCGCCTTGCTGCTTCTCTAAGACTAGGAGCTCCTTGTTGTTCTCCTCATCGCTGCCACTGTGGCGAAGTTGTCAACAGTCTAGGACACCACGGCCTGTCTTGTAGCCGAAGTGCGGGTCGCTTAGCGCGGCACGCAAACATTAACGACATCATCCGACGAGCTCTTGTCACCGTCGGCGTTCCAGCTGTATTAGAACCCATTGGCTTGGCACGCGACGATGGCAAGAGACCGGACGGTATGTCTTTGTTTCCTTGGAAGGTGGGTAGGCCTTTAGTGTGGGACGCAACGTGTGTCGATACTCTTGCGCCATCCCATCTTCCTAGCTCGGCTTGCTGCGCTGGCGCTGCCGCTGCGGCTGCGGAAAACCTCAAGCGGCGAAAGTATAGCAACCTTATTGGCAATTATATTTTCGAGCCGTTTGGGGTTGAAACCCTCGGGCCGTGGGGTCAGAGTGCTCATGGCCTTTTTAAAGAAATCTCAAAGCGGCTAGTTGACACTTCTCGTGACCCAAGGGCTGGTTTTTATTTTGGCCAGCGGCTAAGCATTGCTATCCAGCGTGGTAATGCCGCCAGTCTCTTGGGTACATTGCCGGTCGACAGCGTTGAGGATGAATTTTTCGATGCTTTATTTTAGTTTGTGTATAGTTTTGGTTAAGTTAATATATAATTTTGTTATTTTTATTTTAGTTAGTCTAGCAGAATAGTAAATAAAACACCTCGTTGTCGAAGTATAGATAGATTGAATTTTATTGTACACAGAGCGGATAAAATCAGGACACATCCTATAAATGGGGTCTAATTTTCAAAAGCAATTGTCTGCAGCAATTAAATTGTAAGATCACTTGAAAAAAGATCACTGGAAAGAATTAAGGCAGGCAGACAGTTTCCAGTGAATTTAGGTATAAGAATGAGTTATTTTTCAACAAAAAATCTTGTGTAAGTATTTCATTTACTTTCATGAGTAGTATTTTCAATAAATAGGTAGATTGATCTTTTTTACTGTACACCGAGGGGAAACACAATCGGGACATATAGCAATAGTGGTCTTATTGCCAAAAGCAACTTCTTCAAGTTATCAATAGCAATTAGATTATAAAACCATTACATAGAATCAATCATAAGGAAAGTATTAAGGGCAGTTTTCAAAGTACGAAAAATACAAGTGTATGCAGGTAAAAAAAACCTGTGTAGTTTATTTGCTTTCGAGAGCACGCGTATCATGGGCAGGGTTATCTTATGGCCCCTTTTGGAATTGTGGTATTGCAACGGTGCCTTTATTCAGGAGATAAGGCTTTTGTAGTGCTAGGTCGCGTCGGTCAGGAATTAGGTCATTTCTTCTGCAAGGCCCAAAATCGCTGCTCGCTTTCAATGGAACCAAGCACTACAAAAGTTCTTGGTCACATTAAAAGTAGATTTTGTGATTTGTAGAAGAGGTTATGAGTTTTTAATGCAGCTTATTTTGTGTGGAAGGAAACAATATCGTTTGGTTTATGAATAGATGATTTTGAAAATAATGCATAATTTCGTTATTCTGACTATAAGTTGTAATTGTTGTACCGTGTGTTGCCGGACGTAAAGAATAGCACCATGCCATTTCTTACTGTGGGTGTCGTAAAAGGCGACTAAGGGACTTACTAAAGAATGGGCAGCAGTATTCTCCATGCATTTTATCACTATATTGCGGTCGCCAACGCGCCTGCCAAACTTGGCGATGATGGCAACAAACAATTGCACGGAACCGGTCAAAGTGGCGGTGCTTTGGCGAGGCCTATGTCCAGTAGTGGACTTCTTTCGGCTGAAATGATGAGTATAAGAAGAATATTGTCAAGTGTATACTTATTCTTTTAAAAGTAGTGACTCTAACTAAGTAGTTAAGGTAACGATGCTTAGTCAGGAGCAGGACCTTGGCAACACTCCAAGATAACGTATGAATGAAACATCACGAACAATAGCTGTTATTACTATAATATTTATAAAACTAAAGTTATTGTAATAATAAAATGAATTTACTATAACAATTGTGTTCACTGATGAAGCAGAGTTTGCTGGTGTTTGGTAGACCGCACCTTACTGGTCACGTTATCTGCCTAGCCATTTCTGCATCACATAACCTCAAACGACCACGTTGGTCTAGTGGTTTCAAACGCTACTGCTGAGCATGCGGTCCTGGATTCCCAGGTTGTGCAAAGTGTTACGTATTGGGTTTTAAATTTCTTAGTAACAGCCCGGAGTCTCGAATTGTGGCGGTGCGAGACCCCCGTAACTCGGAAAGGACGTTAAGCCATTGGTACTGCGCTTGAGCTCTCTCCGGTCGTGTCGGATTGCCGACCCATCGGACTATGAGAGTGAGTGCCCTTGTGTCTACGCACACCCTTGTGCACTATAATATGTCCCACGCCGATGGCTAGTCCTTGAGATTGGCCGCAATGGCCCAAATACGGTTTACCGGGAGTAGGTGTATCTAAATACAATAAAACAAAAAATAAATATGACCCTGTAGATCGTGACACTATAATTCAGTATCCACGTATAACTAACTCTCGATACATACATACATACATAAAATCATGTCTTTTTCCCATGGGGGTAGACAAAAACTACAGAACACCACCTGCTACGATCCGTACAAACTCCTTTTGCCTCGTACATCTGGTCATACACGCCGCACGCCGGTTACCAGTACAACGCACCTGACCCTTCTGAAGTACAGACGCCACCAGGTCAAGCTACCCGAAACTGTCAATTTTTCCCAATGAACCTTGAACCTAATGCTCTAGAAATAAAGTCGAAAATCTATCAAAGAAATCTGACAGATTGTAGTAGCTTGATGTGTTGGCGTCTGTACATCACCAATAAGGCCACTATATGTTCTCCTAGGGCGTCCCCTTTCGCCATGTCCAATCACTCCTGCCTTGTAAATATCTTTATTTAACCGTCCTTCATTCATCCTCTCAACATGAACAAACCGTCTAAGCATACTCTTTTCAATTCTTATTTCCAACTCTCTATATGCCAGCTTAATCGGGTCAGGTCAAGTTACATGTTCGAATGCTTTAAACTTAGTACTTGAAACAAATATTACAGGCCGTGTTTTGAATATTCATTAATCTTTAATATATGCAGCCTTAGCTCTTGAACAAAGGCTTGGAGTTTTGATCACGTTTGACCACATTAATAATGTCTTATGGGTAAAGTCGAATTATATTTATAACAATGTGGCTTCCATTCTATCGATCTACTACAATATATTACAGTAATGTATTATTAGTTATTACCAATCTATACTTAATATTATAAAGCTGAAGAGTTTGTTTGTTTGTTTGTTTGTTTGATTGAACGCGCTAATCTCAGGAACTACGGGTCCGAATTGAAAAATTCTTTTTGTGTTGGGTAGCCTATTTATCGTGGGAGGCTATAGGCTATATAACATCACGCTACAACTAAGAGGAGCGGAGCAGTAATGAAAAATGTTGCAAAAACGGGGAAAATTTATTCCTTTTAAGAGTTTCCGTTGCGTGCGCTGCGTAAACGGTTAAAGTAACGCAAAAATAATGTATAACGGAATTGTTCCTCTTAAAAAGTTCTAAAAAAAAGTCCGCGAGAGCATATGTCTATCTTTTAAGGTTGACTCACTATAACTCAAAAGGAGCGAGCAGCAACGAAAAATGGACGAAAACTAGCAGGCAAATCGATGCGACGGGAAGGGTCAGGGGAGCAAAACTTTGACGCGGACGAAGTCGCGGGCAGAAGCTAGTGTTATATATGATGACTTTCTCGGTGGTTCAGTGCTCACAAGTACTAGAGCTGAACCTGAGGTCGTATTCGACACCCAGGACGGGAAAAGTGTGTTTGGGTTTTTACATCTGGAATTTCTCAGTTGCCTAGATTTGTGACAATACGCTCGACCTCTATTATATCGAACTTAAACATAACTGACACACTCAGTGCAGTGATGGCCCAGTGGTAACGGCCCCGACTTACAAGTTGTAGGTCACAGGTTCGAGTCCAGGCGGGCGCTTTACTTTGTGTAAATAAAATTTCATCACCACTGTTCTCAAAACAGAAAAAGGAAAATATCGTAAGGAAACCGGCATGTCCTAGGACCAATTCGAAGACATGTGACATCTACTAACACGCACTGGGCCCGCGCGGTGAATTATGGCCCACTCCCTTTCGAAGGGAGGAGGCTTGTGTCCTAGCAGTAGCAACATTATAGGCTGATTATGCTAAACATAACTGACGACACGTGGGTGTACTATACGTATACTTCTGGTCAACCCTTCGAAGAAACAAGGTATGATATTAGTTATATTATATTCCTACCAATATTATGTATGATGTCCTTGTCAGGGTTACAGTACAAGCCCTGATTCTGCAAAGTAACCGACGGCATTTAAGTTGCATTTTCAAAATCGTTCGGTCGATTCAGCTCTCGATACAAACATAATCGTTAAACCGTATATCAATGGTATCGACTCGTTACTACACGTTTTAACACGGTCATGATAGTGCAAGTGATGAGTTCATTCGATACACGAGCGTAACGATTGCGATTCGATTCATCGACGAGTTGTACCATTGTGTGCGATAAGGCATTGTTCAGTTGGTCTTACGTCACGTAAAGAAATGGGTTATGAGGTATGTATGGAACTGTGTCATTCCTATGTTATGTGGGTTACTATTGTCATCATCAACCGAGTACTTTAGAAGATTTGGACCTACCCAAATGTTCTTTCTTTGGTCTAATTTGTGTTGCTGGCATGACAATTATTAAATTATGTTGACACAAAACTTCTTCAGTTCTTGAGCGTTATCGGTTGCACCGCAGAGGGCACCTTGGCTGCATGTTTCCGGGCACGCAGGACAAGATAGGAGGTCGAACATAGTTTGTGAATAAGTTCCACATCCTGCTACTGTTCCGTTGAGGTAGCCCCACTTTACGAGGTTCGACTCACACCTTCTTACTTGGAGTCGGAGTTGGTTCAGGGACTTCCAAAGTAGACATCGAAAGGTTACACTCAGCAGGAAAATGCTCGTATGGTGGTAGATAGAGAGAAGATGAGGGAAAGGTATCCTGTCATAGTTTGCAACGGATGTGGATTGGGTTACCTTGTAGGGACACTGTTGATTTCAAGAAGTTGTGCCCACTTTTTAGCCGTTTCGTTGGCAGTAGGGCGCCTAATAGAGTGTCAGACTCCTGCTTGTGTTTCTCCACCGCAATTGCACCTCCTCTTCAGATTTCTGGCGATGCCTTGCCATCTGTGGGATATAGTGCGCTGACGGTTTGAGACAGCCTTTAATTGTACCTTTCTTAAGTATTGTTCGTAGAATCGTTGAGCTTTAGGGGCTCATTATGCGGCCTACTCAAATGTCCTTTTTTGTTATTGTTCACCGAATATTTGAGCTTCAAGTTCCAAATTGATCTGCACGATTACAGCCAAATGCGTACTGACTGGACAGGTCTACTCAAATCTGTGTGGTTCTTTTCTCAAAACCAATCTACATGGTCCCCCATGATCTGAATCAGGTCATGTCTAGGCTTTAAGAGAGACTGTGGCAGTCGTCTCTTCAGAGTAGTCGGATAGGAAGTGCCGCCTCAACTAGTATTTAAAATATGATTGACGTGTAGAAGTGTTTGTACAAACTTATTTGCAGAAATACAATCATTTGTCGTCTACTCTCAAGCAAGTGATATCAGATAATTTCCGAAGACCGTCACTCAACTTAGCCAAAGGCCGTCTGATACTCCGAGTGTTTATTTATATTTAGTTAGAATGGAAGCCTAATATAAAAGTTACTCATATTATTTACATTACCAGATCAATGAGTGGGCCATTGCATTTATTTCACTTAAATAATTTTCCCTTAGTGAACGTAGAATTTCTAAGCAGAGAGATTTTAACTTTACGAGACCAATTATGCGTATGCGGTAGGTAATCACATCCATACTTTGTTATACATCGTTACCGTTCAAACGGAAACTATAAATGATACCAGTACTTATTACAACCCTTAAGCTGCGTTTACAGACACTTAAAATTATCGTACGATTTTCACTAGAGATAAGATAGACTCGGATGTTCGGATGTTTACTTTCATATTGGAGGAATACGAAACGATGAAGTCGAGAGGCAGTTTAGTCGTGATTTCATACTTTATAAGAATCTTAATCGGATCATTTTGAATGTCGGTTTGTGGTACTGAAACGTGGTCGCTCACATTGGGTCTTATTGAAAGGCTAAACGTCACCCAAAGGGGAATAGAGAGAGCTCTGTTTGGAGTTTCCCTACGTGATCGAATCAGGAATGAAGATATCCGCAGGCGAACCACTTAGCCGGAAGAATTGCCAAACTTAAGTGGTAGTGGGCAGGCAACCAATGTGTGGTTGCAGAACAGAAGGTCGATGGGGCCGAAAATCGAGAGAACGTGGAGTTGAGTGACCTCCTACAAGATGACCGGATAACCTTGTGAAGGCCGCAGGAATACGCTGGATGCGGGAAACACACAACCGGTCGAAGTGGCGGAGTTTGGGAGAGGCCTATATCCAGCAGTGGACTTTAGGCTGAAATTATGATAACGACAAAAAATCTTAAATTCATTTACTGATAGACAACGCACATCGTAAACCAATGAGATTAGAAGAACGTAATCTTGCACAAGAGTTTCTTTTTAATTTTTTTAATTAAAGAAGGACTTTGCCAAATTCATTCACGAAAGGTAACGACAGTTTATATGGAAGTTCCTAATTTTTGGTGATGGAAAATCCTACGAGGCAACACGGCTTGTACTTTTATAATATCACAAAGAATACAATTCAATCATTTTCCATTATGTTTTCTAAAAAACTTTTATTATTATACACAAAACCAAAGATTCGTTCGTTTATGTTTGCAACTTAAACAAAAATAAAAGAAACTTTTCTTTTAACAAATTAATGTGTGTTACTATTTTTGTTTACGACCATTTTGCTGACATTTCTATACTTACTTCCCCCATTACTTACTTTCATTATGTATTGTTTCACTAACAGACTTATCCCCTTACTCATCGTGATGTAAACCTCTATGGTTGTCACATCGCCCGTATAACTGTTTTTTTACTTATTTATTTTAATTATCGCTGAAATGGTAAATAAGTTTTATTAATATGTAGATTTTTTGCAAGATTTGCGGCGCTGGCGCTAAATTTGTAATTTGCATTAGTATTGTAGGCCATTTTTGGAGCTTTTTGTTCATATCGTGTGTACTTGTAAATATATTCATAATATAAATTGTGACTGATTGCGGATTTTATGAGTGTCGTACAACCTTCATACTTATTGTTCTACTTACATTGAAAACCTTGACATTTCCAGAACCTTTCTTGGTTAATTTTGTTTTCAATTTCATACTGGGGAATAAAGCAAACGCTGGCGTGATGTGTATGTGATATGTGGTGTTTGGGGCGGTTGGTTATGGGAGTTTGGCCGGAGAAACTAACACACAGGGAAGAGTGGAAAGCAGTGGGGGAGATCAATTTCAGCAGTGGGATAATACAGGTTGAAAAAAAATAAACTTAACTGGACTGTTAACTGGAAATAAAAGTAGGTTAGAGAAATGACAAGAGATACAGAAAGAGTACCTACTTTATTTCCACACAGTAAAACGTCACATCCCGTGTTTGTACGCTTAGATCTTTTAAACTACGCATCGGATTTTAATGCGGCTTTCATCAATAGACAGACTGATTCAGGAGGAAGGCTAATATGTGTAAGAAGCGGGCAAAGCCATTTGCAAAAGCTAGTCTACTTATAAATTGTGTGAAATTATTGAGTTTGAATGCAGCTTAAGATTTATCTATGAAAATATCATCAAAAAATATACGCGACTAATTTTAGCATAGGGATTCACCAATCAAAATATTAAAAATCTACTGAAAACCCAAACTCTCTCGCAAAAGCAGAAATCCAAAGAAACGCCACCACCACACGGACACAGAACGAAGACACCACAGACATAAAAGGAACATAATTAATCATATGAAAACTAGAACAACATCAACAAAAAAAAATACATAATCGTGTATGGAATTACACGCTCGGGGCGGCGATTAAGCTCAACTCTATGGCACGGTCAATTAGACGGCGTTTATCGTGAAAACGTCTCAATTATCGACCACTGTGTGGTAGTGTGACTTATATTGAACGGTGGTGGCACGGTTCAGGGTTGCCACGGGAAATAGGAAGACAGAATCTTGGAGTACCGCGCCGGTTGATCTATGGGAGATGATAATCGCTGTTTAATGGCTTTATTTTTTTTTTCTGATGATTTCTAGCTAACTTGAGATCATTTTCATACATACATGAACTGACGCTTTTTTCCCCATGGGGGTAGGCAGAAACTACAGAACTAAACCTGCTACGATCCTTACGATCTTTTTGCTTCGTTTATGTTCATACATGTGGTCATACACGCACACCGGTTACCAGTACTAAGCACCTGACCTTTCTGAAGAACATCACCAATAAGGTACACTATAATGTTCTCTTAGGGTGTCCCCTTCCAGCGTGTCCAGTCACATCTGCCTTGTAAATACTTTTTGTTAGCTGCCCTTTATTCATCCTCTCAATATGACCAAACTATCTAAGAATCTAAGGATCATTTCAACTGCTATGATTTCGAAAAAACTATAACTAACTAATCTGAGGGCTAGTTTATCCCAAGCGTAATACCAGTCTCCTATGAGTCCTATAGGCTATATTGTTAAGGTAAGATCATCCAGGGTCACGAGATTCGTTCGAAAGAGTTACCGTGGCCCTGGCATATGGGCAACTGAAGGAGTGTTCCTTCAGTTGCCCATATGCCAGGGTCACAGGGCCAGGGTGGGTTTTAGTCAGTAAAAGTCTGACACGCCCTCCCGCTCTGCCCAGAGCGGGAGAGTGATGATTTCCCATCCAAAAAAAAAAGGTAAGTTCATGCCTGTGTTCCAAAGTTAAATAGGAATGGTGTAGATATTGAACCGCAAAATATGCAGAATACAACCGTTTTCCTAGCCCAAAACTTCAGGATGCACTTTTCACTAGTTTAGTCTAGTTTTTGCTCAAAATCTCACGCTTTATTAAAAACTCTGTCCAAGTTCTATTCTATGTGGCAACCCTATATGTCCCATATATGGCAGGGTGGTGCAAATAACACGCTTGCACCACTTTGATATATGGCCCTACATTCAGTTTTTCGTTTCGTTTTCCTGTGATTACATGTACTTCGTCGTGCCGATAATAAGTTCTATATAGGAAGTGTTTTTACTTGCGGCCTATCCTTTGATTAAGTCTTATTATTACGGTGCCGTATGCCGATAATGAGGTGTGAAGACTCGTCATTAAATGGCGAGACTATTGCTATTACCTCTTTGAGGTCCATAAAGGAGCTTTATAGAGCTCTTGCGAACAGTATCATAGATGGTTCTACGCAGAACACAGCAAGTGAAATGACATCTTGCAGGTCAATCTATGTGGTTATCGGCTACTTAACCTGACTTGCCTGTTGCTACCTTAAAAAAATTTACGCCTCTAGCCAGGACTTAAAAAACTTAAAATTAGAGCGACTTCTCGCTAAGGGCACCCCCTGAGGGGTACGGACTCGGCTTAGGGCATCGCTGGTTGAAGGCAGCAAGGGACGGGCTGGATCGGAATGAAACTCAGCTAGCCATGGGCGCTGACAAGTTTATTTTCAGAAGGGTGCATCTTCAGGTCCACGAATCGAGTTCGATCATTTTTGCACTTTACCTCGAATGTAGTAGGTTAGGTTTTGTTTGTCCACTCATACAAAGAGTAACCGAAAAGCGAGTGTCTAGTTATATCGATATGCTTGACATTAAGAAAATGTAGGATACAAGACCGAGCAAAGCGAGCTGGATATTTTTTACACCTCGCTACCAATAGGGATAGGTTTTATTTAATCCATGCATATAGAAAGAGGTTTACTGTGTCGATTTATATTAAGAAGCTTAAGAATTAAATTAGAGGAGAATGTAAGAACGAGCGAAGCAAGTTCGATAATGTTATCACGCGGCCTAGACTCGATTAGATTCGGAAATAGGACTTCGGTACTTTATTGACTAACACAAAATCTTTAGAACTGAAAGATTCTATTTAGTGCTCTATTACTGCCTTAGGTGTTTTCTTTTATATTTAGATTTGCATTTTGAGAACCAACATTTTTTGGAGCCTTGTACCCTGCTCCCGATTCCTAAGTAGCTATCATCTAGTCGCTTCTAACCTTGTTGCTTGGCAAACTTTTTTATCACTCGCCAAGTTCGAATCGACATAAGATTAGTTGTTGTAATGCCATAGTAGGGGAAAGGAGTATCTAGCCTTACCGAATGTTACCTTTTTAGAAAACAGTTAATGGACTATCGTCATCATCATTTCAGCAGTAAGACGTCCACTGCTGGACAGAGGCCTCCTTAAATTCGGGCGATTTGCCATAATCGCCACGCTTGGCAGGTGGGCTGGCAATCGCAGTATGATAGTAAAATTCATAGTGAACGCTGGTGCCCATTCGCTAGTAAGTCCTTAGTAGTCTTCATCCCTTAGTGTTCTTAACTTTTTGTTGAAATTCAGTCTTTGTTTCTTAGTTTGAGAACTTTAATCACTGCAGAAGCTAAAAACAAAAAGCTAACGTGTGAATCCCTGTAACGAATCCGCAGTACGTTCACACAAATTAGCGGCCTATAAAAATTAGCCCGTGCACAATTAACGTTTTGCCAGTAATTAATCACCTTTGACGGTTTGCCGACCAAGCCTTTACCGGCTCACCGGGCTTTTTAGATGTATCGATTAAGTTTTTCGAGTTTCAAAATCGATTTGAGCAGTCGACCCAATTATTGTTGTTTTGTTTGGACGGACCGAAATAGGTTTCACAATCGTTCGGGTCGAAAATGAAAGTATTTCGAAATGCTTTGTTTATATTGTAGAGGTAATTTTTGTTTTATTATTTATGTACACATAGTATCTGTACTAATATTATAAAGCTGAAGAGTTTGTTTTCTTGATTGACAAAATATTTTTGTGTTGGGTAGCCTATTCATTGAAGAAAGCTATAGGCTATATAACATCACACTACAATTAAAAGGAGCAGGAACGAAAAGTGGAGGAAAACTGGCAGGCAATTTGATGCGACGGGAAGGGTCAGGGGAGCAAAAATTTGACGCGGACGAAGTTGTGGGCAGAGGGTAGTAATACATAAAGATACAACATTAATGTTTGAGTGCCAATATTACTACTTTACAAACAACATTCATTGAGATACTTACGTTGTTGAGCAGACAAATTTTTCAAAGCAATGGATTACCAATGTCCTTTGGTGCCGCTTCTGACGATTTCACAATGAATATTTACATGTTACTTTTGAGTATTTGTAAGTCAGCACGGACGACAAGTAGTACTAGCATAAAAAATATACGATGTTCAAGTGAATGTGAGTTGTCTAAATCTCCCACTCCCAATTAGCCAGGATACACGTGTCGCCAATATAGCTAGGACAAGCTAGCTAGCTATATTGGCAACACGTGTATCCTAATTGGCGTCTCGAATTTATCACACATTTTTATGACTGTTTCATTGATAGTGTCAGCTCATATATGTAATCTTTATGCGAATAAATTATATATTATTCATAATTTGTGTATCTGACTTCATAATCATCATCATCTGCCTAGCCTTACCCAGCTATGCTAGGGTCAGGTAGATAATGTACTAGCTTATTTTAAATCTATACTAATATTATAAAGCTGAAGAGTTTGTTTGTTTGTTTGGTTGAACGCGGTAATCGCAGTATCTATTGGTCCGAATTGAATAATTATTTTTGTGTTGGGTAGCCTAATTATTGAGGAATATATATAACTATATAAAATATAACATCACGCTACGATCAAAAGGAGCGGAGCAGCAACGAAGATTGGACGAAAACTGGCAGGCATTTCGATGCGACGGGAAGGGTCATGGGAGCAAAAATTTGACGCGCAAGAAGTCGCGGGCAGAAGCTAGGATAATATAATCCATTATAAACTCAAACTCAATACATCAGAAATGTCACCAACTAAATATTTGTTACGTAACTTCGTAATAAGTTCGATGCTGCGCCCACGCATCGACAGATTGTCGATAAAACAATTTATATCTAAAGCTCGGCTATCGATGTTCAGTATTACCATAATTAAAAATTGTTTGAACGTAAATTAAAATGTTACTAACATTTATTGGGAGGCGCTTCAATAAATAATTAGGTGTTGAAAGTTTTCACTTACGTTGTAATTAATTCAATCAAGAAGATTGGGTAACGTGACGCAATTCCAAACAGCTTGAATTCCACCAGTGGACTTTGATAGATTGTTGTACTGAAACGCCTGAAAATTGGTAGATTATTTACCCGATGGCAGAACAGTAGATAAGGAATTAGCTACGTAGAAAAAATATAAATAAGGGAAGATTCTAACATGTGTTCAAACAGATGACAGCAAATGGTTGCGACTAAGCAAATTAAAGCTAGAAACGAGTGTCGAACGCAGATTTAATTTTACAAGTCACACACAAAATAAAATACATTATACAAATTAGGGTAGTAGACACATCGACGCGCAAATTGCGACCGTGAATTCAGAAGATGATTTTAGACACCCTACCGTAGAAATGCTGTCAAAATGACAGCACAACAACAAATTTATTTTTAATTATCTGAAGAAGAATTTCAATCCAGAGGATTCAAAATCAATCACCAGGTAAAAAGTAAATCAAATCAAATCAAATCAAATATTTATTTGCGTAAAACATGGTATACAATGGTGTTAAGTAGAAAATATGGCACAAACATGTTTAGCCATTAACATGTATATCCTAATACCTAGCATGCAAAATTATAAAGTTAGATGAAGAAGACCATCAACATTTTTTATCAAAAAATTCTCTTAAACTATAAAAACTGCATTCGAGTAACCATTTATAAAACTTAATTTTAAATGTTCTTGTATTTAATATTTTAAAATGAAGCGGTATTTTGTTATAAATGCGTACACACATTGCTAGGCAGTTCTTATTTTTGTAACTTTATATAGTACTAATATTCTATTCTCTAAGCATACTCACAATAACGTATTTTAGTTATAATACTAGTAAAAGACTTAAGCATGGTGGCATCAAGACATAACACAAGATCACAAGATAATGATCTGGTGCCTCGGACGCACATGAACGTGACTATAATGGCACTTGACGATATTAACGTAAGTAATAGAAATAATAATAGTGAAAGTAATATACAAAATGAACAGGGAGATGAATAGAGACGGCTAAGTTAAATATAATAAAAGATAAATCCAGTCATAAAAATGACAACTCGTGTACTTAAAGATAGTAATGAAGTAGAAACAATAATAGTAGCGAAAGTAATATATATAAACGCAGAAGCGAATAGAGGTGACTTTCTTGAATTAGCGTTAGACGTGACAACTATGGCGATCTAAGACCTTAGACTATAAATATTGATGGTGAAATTAATACAAATAGGAGATGGAGTGGAGAGACTTAATGATTATTTTACACTAGCTTTTGCCAGCGGCTTCGCTTGCGTGATGGTCGGAAATGGCTTCAGTCATCATCTTATTGCAAAAACTGTAAAATTGTAAACATGAGGTTCATAAGTCTGTTTATTATAGGGATACGCGAAACTTTCGCCTTTTCTCTACTATAAGGTGCATTATATATACATACAAACCTTCCTGTTGAATATTCACTGCGTATTGATGAAACAGCATTAAAATCTGTTGTGTGATCTAAGCGTACAGAAGCAACTTTGTTTTATACTATGTCGATAAGAAGATTATTTAAATATCTACGTGACTGTTTTTGCCAACAGAAATCAACCTAACCTTTTTATTTCCGTTTCCTTCCTCCCATCAAGTTTTAGTCACAATTTTTTTTTGAAAATATTCAAAACTAGCTTTTGCCAGCGGCTTCGCCCGCGTGGATGTCGGAAATTATCCCGCGGGAACATACTACCGGGATAAAAAGTAGCCTATGTCCTTTCTCAGGCTCTAAACTATCTGTGTACCAAATTTCATTTAAATCGGTTCAGTAGTTTTAGCAGGAAAGTGAGACAGACAGACAGACAGACAGACGGAGTTACTTTCGCATTTATAATATTAGTGTGGATTAATATTGAAATAATCGAAATGATTGTTAAGACCAAGGCAACTCTACATAGTCCGCTGCTCAGATTGGATCCCATAGCGTGGAAAACGATTCGATTAGGCGAGGAGACACGGGCAGTCGCTTTATTATCTGGTGCTCGTATGATGAATGAGAGGCGACCACAGGCTTGGAGACAGGTATGTTGTGACTGGGCTCAGCAGAATATCAGGTGTCCCGGTTAGTTTAATTAGGTTTCATTATTGTAAGACTGCGATGTAATACAGGCATAAAATGGTAAATTAGATGGCATTTAAATTAAATTAAATTAGATGGAAGATATATGCTATAGCTGTCGGAAATGAAAGCAGTCAAGAAAGAGTGCTTCATAATGTTAAATCTGAAAAAAAGGATGAATTTGCTCGCGTTTGGCCTCTCTTTCATTAATATGAGATGCGGTAGGACACTTTGAGCAAAAGCAAGAACGTCCACCTAAGACAGTCGGTAGGGATATTGAAAAGCTTAAAAGTCTGACAAATATTCAAAATGCAGAGGAGAGATATCAATCATTATTTTAAAAGAAGATTATTTGAATACGGAGATCCATATTGGGCCCAAACCGAGTTATAAATGAAAAGTTCCATTCATGGACAGGTCTTATCCAAGAACAGCTTGGAGTTTTACTTCAAAAGAACCAAGTCTGCACAAGAGTGGCAAAAAATCTGACGTAGAGATTTGGTGCGAGAGTAAAACATGATATAAGAGGACTTCGCCAACCAAGAAAACACATTTATTATCACGTGCTATTTAGGCCCATATTTGTATGAAATGTGATTCTCCTCTGACTATTTGTCAGTTGACTCAGTTAAAAAAATTGAGGTGAGATGAGTCACATCATATAAAATACTAGCTTCTGCCCGTGACTTCGTCCGCGTTAAATTTCTTGGTCCCCCGACCCTTCCCGTCGCGTCGAATCGCCTACCCGTGCGATTTTCCCAGTTTTTGCAACATTTTTCATTACTGCTCCGCTCCTCTTAGTTTTAGCGTGATGTTATATAGCTTATAGCCTTTCTCGATATATAAGCTACCCAACACAAAAAGATTTTTTCAGTTCGGACCAGTAGTTCCTGAGATTAGCGCGTTCAATCAAACAAACATACAAACAAACAAACTCGTCAGCTTTATAATATTATATTATATAGTATAGATTGTTAGTATTGATTTAACCACATCAAAGTAACACTGGTAGCCGACCCCAATACAGTTGTGGTTAGGCAGATGATACAAAAGTAGGGACTGGTATTACGTTTGTTTATTAGTCTAGCTCATCTTCATCTGCCGCCTATCCTTTTCGAAGCTCTGTTGGGGTTGGCTAGATTTTCGATCTACGTGTAGTCTTATTTTACTTACGTTTTAAAGCTAATGGGCATGATAACACTGGATTGGTAAGGATAAGAAATGTCAATGATAGTATGGGAGGGACAATTAGAAACCAATAAAGACCCTTCAAACAGCCGCTTAGTTAAAGTGAGACTGTGCTGACCACGTCTGCCATATGCGCAACGACCTGTGGGCAAAAGTAATCACAACGTGGAGCTCTGATACAGTCAGAAGGCGTTACTGCAGACCACGTAGAATATGGCGGGAAGAGCCGGAGAAAACAAAGGAGCAGTAGTCTACTTTAGGCCTGCATCGAAAGTGCTGGAAGTCATGGAGATACGTATTTTCTCAACAGGGGGATGATGCGGGTTGCCTGTTAACAGTAATAACCGATAATGCCAGTTAATCAATTGAGCTGACCGTACTTAGCACCATCATGCTTAGCTTTTTCCGAACTATGTTCGGGGAACTATATTGTTCATGGAGCGACTGCCTAACCGAACTCCACAATCCATTTACTGGGTAACACGATACCTTTTGGTAAATCTTGTTGGCGTCTGATTACCTGTGATGTCTGTCAAAGATATATGAATGACAGCCGGGACCAAAGACTTAACGCGCTTTCCGAGGCCAGAGGTACTCGGTATGAAATGGATGGTCACCCTTTCAACCACGAGCCCCTCTTCTAGTTATGACCAGATATCGCACACCTAGATCTAAAGTAACACAACTCAAATTAGAATTTTGAGTTTACTTACGCAGCTATCTAACTTAGCAGGTTCAATAAAAACTTGAAAGATTCGTCGATAGATGGCATTAGTCTCCCTCCCTCCCGCCTAAACAAAGAATACAATGATAACTCAAAATTCACAATTTTTTAGTTGTCTTACTTTAGATCTAGGTGTGCGATATGTGACTATAGTTATGACCACGAAGATATGCATGTGTTGTCTCGCTCTACCAATCAAATCTCTTACTGCTGCATACATTTATCACTTTGATATCACTCATAAAATCTTTAGTGAGACATTGTCGGCACTTTGTCAGTTAAATGACGAGTTGCGACCGACACGATTAAGATAACTTTAGATATGGCCACTGTTTCCTTATTGCGTGCTTACGGTTATTTGAAGTTGTGGTCTTCTTATACGAGTTACTTCGTAATGTAGAGACGAATTTATTAAATGAGACGAATTGCAGTCTATAGCTAAATAGCATTTTAACAGTAGTTTGCTAAATACAGGATTAGAATTTAATGAAAACATCAAGAAATATGACGATAAGAATCATCTTTTTTTGCCACTGCTTCCAAGCAGATTTGATTATTATTTTTTACTAGCTTTTGCCAGCAGCTTCGCCCGCGTGGAGGTCGGAAAATATCCCGTGGGAACGTACCTACTACCGGGAAAAAAGTAGCCTATGTCCTTTCTCAGGCTCTAACCTATCTGTGTACCAAATTTCATTTAAATCGGTTCAGTAGTTTTAGCAGGAAAGCGAGACAGACAGACATACAGGCAGACAGACAGAGTTACTTTTGCATTTATAATATCGCACTAATAGATGTGAGTGGAAACACCGGGAGGGGACGCCCTAGGAGGACATATATTGGTGATGTTCTTCAGAAAGGTCAGGTGCGTAGTACTCGCAACCGGCGTGTGTGTATGACCAATTGCATGAACCTTAAAGAGGCAAAAGGAGTGTGTAGAGATCGTAGCAGGTAGCGTTCCGCTTCCGTGGTTTCTGCCTATCCCCATGGGAAAAAGGCGTGATTGTATGTATGTATGTTATAATATTAGTGTGGATATGGATAGTGTGGATTGCTGAAACACCTGCGCTTGACCTCAATCGCGCTTTATGGAAAGCGTTTGATGAGGTCTACGATGGTACGGACGTGTCCAGAAGATGCCTGTTCACTCTTGTTTTGTAGGTAGACAGGTTAAATGTGGAAGGGAACACAGACGCAGACAGTTCCACACTTCAGAATACATTTTTGACATAAGGTTATGGATCGAACAGCTGGCGATGGGTATGATCATACCTATGACCACGCAGTGTTGTAATAGAATTCCAATTCGAGCGACGCAATTTCATTTCATTCAGAAAACATTTATCGAAGTTTGGAGTTTTTTAAAAGACCATAGAAGAAGAAAACTGACCATTTTAATAAATACTTTCGCCTAAAATAACAATTTATCAAACCCTAACTCAACAATAACCTAGCCATCCAATATTAGGTAACCACATCAAATCTAAATAATCCAGCCATATCCGAGATTTGAATAAAATCACATCTAAATTCAAATGTCTCAATCTGTTAGAACAAAAAAAGGAAGAGCTATCACGCTATGGGCACACAGTACAATGGTTTCAGAAGGTCCACGGACATCCTAACTCGCATGGTTGCCTTTGCAGACAACTTATTTTAGCTAGTATACATTTTTTTCGTTTTAGCTTCGTAGGTTCAAACCCAGAAAGGCTATTTACTTCGTGTAAATTGTTTCATCATCACTGCTCACAAAACAGCGAAGGAAAACAGGATGTGTTAAAACCAAAAATTCGAAGATAATATATTACTTCTACCAAGTCGCACGGGATCCGGGCCAGTGTGGGGTTACGGCCAACTCACCAAAAAGAAGCCTGTGTAGTGAGAACATTAACGGTTGATTAAGCTTATTGTTTATCATCATCATCATCATTTCAGCCGTAATGCGTCCACTGCTGGACTTAGGCCTCCCCCAATTTGGGGGGCTTTGCCATAATCGCCACGCTTGGCAGGCGGGTTGGCGATCGCAGTATGGTGGTTAAATGCATAGAGAACGCTGCTGCCCATTCTCTAGTAAGTCCCTTAGTCGCCTTTTACGACACCCACGGTAAGAAATGGGGTGGTGTTATTCTTTACGTCCGGCACCACACGGTACAGTTATTGGTACGGTTATTGTTTATAGCAGAATGTGAATACTTCCCAAATACTACTAGGCTGAGGTGACGGCTATGTGAATCGCCATCACCAAGGCTGCGATGCCCACTTACAAGGGGAATTGCCAGATAGGCAGTCACTCCACGTACTGGTCTTCAGCTGGATCTGGTTAGACTGGAAGTCATCACCCAAACATAGTTGGAAAAAGGCTAGGCAGATGATGATGATGATTATGGATGTTAGAGAAAAGTCCCCAATTTTTTCCTTTGGTGAAAACCGACCAGACCTTCTGAACTTATCTTCACAGTGACAATAGTTAGGGGGTGTACAGACAGCCATAACGGAACATAAAGCGTTTTTATATGATAGCTTTATTATTTTATTAAAATGTAAATGGTTGACAAGTGATGTTTGTGTGACGGCTCGCCCCGGGCCTAAGAGAATTATGGACGCTCTATTTCAGGGATGCACAGACCACGGCCCGCGGGCCGCATGCGGCCCGCCGGTCGAATACTGGTGGCCCGCCGACAGCAAAAATAATACTCTCGTACATTCGAAAAATATTGAATTCTATTCCAGAATAAAACCAAAAAAAATATGTTCGAAAAGTAATTTGAATCTCGCGCGCGCGCTCTTAAGTGTGCTTATCGGTGCGCCGTGCATGCGTCGGTAACAGTGGTCGGTAATGTTCGTGCCGATCTCGGTTAAATTCGTTTTCTTGAGGAAGCGCCGCGGCCGGCGCGGGCGGTGCGGCGTCGACGGCAGCGCGGTGTCGGCTTATCCACGGGTTATATTGTTAGAGCAAGCGAGATAGCAATAGTCCCGAATTCCCGATTGCTCGAGTAGGTAGATACACGAAGCTTCCAGAGTCGGTTTCGAAATTTCTCCAGACAGTTTTCGACTCTATACGCGCGGTATAAAGCCACGCTAACCGCAGCGACCGACAGTTCGGTTTTAATTTGAGTGAAGTGTCAATAGTTCTAGTGTAGATTTTAACTCGACTAGCCGGTGTCATATATTTTGATCCACATTCAACGTAGATTTCCCGTCAAGTGCCGTGTATAATTGTGTTGTGAAATCGTAAGTAAAACTCTGTTATTAATAATAAGTGTTTCCCTACATATTTAATCAATTATTTTTGGTAATTTAAAAAAGGATGGGTAATTTAAGTAGGTACTGTAATTGTTTTTAGGTGCTGTGTTAATCCTAGCCAGGATTAGAACGCAACATGGACAAGCCAGGGCCTAGTAAAAAACGTAAGGTTAAAGATGAAAATCGGCAGTTTCAAGAAATTTGGACTGAGAAATACTTTTTTGTATGGTCGCATAACAAAGTTGTTTGTTTAATTTGCAAGAATTCTGTTGCGATTGCAAAGGAATATAATGTAAAAAGGCACTATGAAACGCAGCATCCTACTTTTACCAAGTTTACAGGCGAATTAAGAAAGCAAAAAATGTTGTCTTTAAAACGGGAGCTTGTTGGTCAGCAAGCTATGTTTACAAAACCCATTCAAGATTCAGAAACAGCTACAGAAGTTAGTTATGAAATTTCTCGAATGATAGCAAAGCGAAGTCGCCCCTTCAATGATGGGGATTTTGTAAAAGAATGCATAGAAATTGCCGCTAAGAAAATGTGTCCAGAAGCAGCAAAAAATTTTGAGAAAATTCAACTGAATCGTATGACTATCCAAAGACGAATTATGTCTTTGTCAGGTAATATTGCGGAACAATTATATGAAAAAACTAAGATCATTGAATTTTTTTCATTAGCACTCGACGAATCCACGGATATTAGTTCCACAGCTCAACTTCTCATATTCATACGAGGTGTTACTCAAGATTTTGAAGTCTTAGAAGAGTTATTAGGAATGTGTTCATTGAAAGGTCAAACCAGAGGAGTTGATATACTCAATGTACTTTTGGATGAGTGTTCAAAAACTGATTTGGACTTATCAAAATTATCGGGAGTTGCGACTGACGGTGCTCCTTCGATGATTGGTGTCAATTCTGGGCTAGTTACTTTGCTGAAAAAGCATCTGCAAGAAAAAAACATAAATGCTGAAGATCTCATGCAGTTTCACTGCATTATACACCAAGAAGCCCTCTGTTCTAAAAAAATTGAATTTCAAAATATCATGAAAGTGGTAGTTTCGACTGTAAATTTCATAAAATCACGAGGACTCAATCACAGGCAATTCAAACAATTCTTGGATGACATCGAAAGCGAATATGGAGATTTACTGTATTATACAGAAGTAAGGTGGCTAAGTCGTGGATTGACACTGGAACGATTTCTAAATTTAATAGAAGAAATTGGAATATTTCTGGCGGAAAAGCAAAGGGATGTCCCGGAACTTAAAAATCCTGATTGGTTGTGTGATTTGGCTTTTTTAGTTGACATTACAAATCATTTGAATGTCTTGAACACACGGCTTCAAGGCAAAAATCAACTGATATCCCAGCTCTACGCTCATGTATCATCCTTTCAATGCAAGCTGACACTTTTCAGATCGCAATTGAATTCTGGAAATTACAATCATTTTCCGAATTATAAGAAAATGGCTGAAAAATTCAACAAATCTGCGATTAATTTCAGTTATGTAGAAAAGCTAGATATTTTGATTCAATCTTTTCAAGACAGATTTTCGGAGTTTAAAAAAGTGAAACCTCTGTTGGACATATTCAGCAATCCTTTCACGATTTCAGTTGAAAATGCGCCAGAGTCAATGCAGTTAGAAATTATCGACATTCAAAACGACCAAGATTTACGCAACAAATTCAACGAAGGAGACTTGCTGAACTTTTACCGCTGCATTGATAAAAATACGTATAAAGAGTTGCGCATAAACGCTCTGAAATGTGCCAGCTTATTTGGTTCTACCTATATATGTGAACAAACCTTTTCAATACTAAATAATAATAAAACAAAAAATCGAAACCGCCTTGCAAACGAAAGTTTGGAAGCAGTTTTACGTGTTGCTACAAGTAAATTTGAGCCAAATATAAAAAAGATTGTAAGCACTATGCAGTGCCACGCTTCAAATTAATAAATTCTTTTTCAATTTTAATACATTATTATCAATTCTTTATTGTCTTTAATTACCTATACCTCTGGCGGCCCGCCATCAGTTCATAATTTGCCCGAGTGGCCCCTAGTCTTAATAAGTCTGTGCATCCCTGCTCTATTTGAATATAACACGAACAGATAGTTAAGGAAGGTAGTTTTGTGGGTAGTCCGGGATGAGGTCGAGAGTTGTGAATGTGCTTTCCATTTTTTTTTTAATAAGTAATTGCAGTTTTTTAAGTACTTGTTTAGTTTTTCCATCAGGAATTTCTCAGTGCCCGGTTGATGGCAAATTGGGATTGGCGATCGCAGTATGGTGGTAAAACGCATAGAGAACGCTGCTGCCCATTGTCTAGTAAGTCCCTTAGTCGTCTTTTACGACACCCACGAGAAAAAATGGGACTTCTATTACATGGGACTTAAACATAACTGGCGAAATGTGAGTGTACTATAATATGTACACCCATTTTTTGCCCATTCGTTCGGGGACGTATGATGATCATTAGTTGGCTGATAGCAGGGTTGGTGAAAGAACATTTTTAATAAAAAAAAATACTTAAAAAAAAAACTAAAAAACACGTTTGCATAAAAAACCAAACTAAAAAGTAGGAAATAATGGGAAAAAAGCGTGGGGTGCTTTTTAAGGTATTTTTTTTTTATTGATCAGGCACCCCACGCTTTTTTCTCATTATTTTCTACTTTTTAGTTTGGTTTTCTATGGAAGCGTGTTTTTTAGTTTTTTTTAAACTATTATTTATTTTCTATTTTTTAGGGTGTTTCGAATTTTGAGACGTTGACATCCGTTTCAAAATTCGAAACACCTGGCGAAGTTTGTGACGTATGTCAGCGTAGTTTTCGAAGACAGTTTTTTGCTGTCCTGGTAACCCTGGCAAGGATAATGGCACAAATTTATGAAATTATTGCATTGTCATCGGTCTTTGACAGGTGTGCAAAGTTTGAATGAAATCTGGTCGTTTAAAGTGGGTCAAAATCGCGCTATAAGGAGTCGGTTACAAACAAACATACTAACATACAAACAAACAAACAAACATACAAGTGAAGCTAATATAAAGCGTGTAATTAGGAATTAAATAATTAGTATTAAATAATTATTAATTAAATAATTATTAAATTAAATAATGAGTCGAACGCCTAGTACTGCGTCTGGTCGTATTTGATGTTAAGATTTTTCTGTAAAATTCGTTTCTTACTAAGATAAATAGGCTTGTCATAGCTCACTTGTTAGAAACATTTTCTTTTCTAATTTTGTTCCTTGAAACTTGTCTTCGACTTACCCATTACCTACTTCGAAAAAATATTAGAGGAAAAAGCATGATGAAATTCTTTTGGTTTCCGATGTGATGAGAACAATAAACCCGGCGTTTATAAATTAACGCCTTTCTTTGATTTAATTTACGATAAGTTTGATTGAAAGCACTTTCTCAAATGCGACAACTGACATGATGAAAGTTACTGTAACTCGACAATACTTAAATAAGACGCAATATTTATTATAAACAGTTTAAACTGTTTGTTTGTTTGCAAGAGATAATCTCTGGCAGTATTATAGCGAAGCAATGGCGTAACGCCTTATGAATGGCTTGTATTTTGACAGTTCAACAAGTTCTTTTGACCAGTTATTCTAACATATGCATCAATGGAATAGCAATAAATAACCATCAACTGATTCAGACTATAAAAGCTAGTGAATTATAGACCTTAATAAAACGGGATGAAAAGTATCCGTTGTGTTAATCCAGGCAATAAAATATGTGTGTTCTGTGTGCCAAATTTCATCCAAATCCGTTCAGTCGTTTTTGCGTGATTGAGTAACAAATATCCAAACATATAAACTTTCCACTTATAATAATAGAAGAATAATTAAATTTTCACCATATTACTATCAAAACATGTATTACCAATTCAACCCATGCTGAGTAAGAAACAAAAATATAAAGAAAAAAAAAAACCATTCATGTCATCGGATTGGTCACATTATTATATTTGAATTATACTCTTCGAAATATTCCATGTTGATTCGGTATGGGACATTCAAAGTGGAACAATTGTGTTGTTTGTTATGATAGTCTTGTCTATGGGGCATGGGGGCGAGCCATAACCATCGATTTATTGCTAGAGTGTTTGTCGATGATCTGTGACGTGTTTTGACCAAAGTAGAATTAATTTAAACAAGTCACGTGTTTTCGCTTAGTCACTTAAGATGTGTGAAAGATTCCATTGTGTTAAAAATGTGATATGATTTTTGTCTGTTAGTGCAAAATGTTTTCCTGAATCTTTTTTGATTGAGTTTGGTCTTTTTTGGCGCCATGTTTACCGCAAATAAACGTAAATATTTCTTTCTTTCTTCAAATGGAGATGTAGATTAAGATATAACATGTGATGTGATTACAAGGTAGGAGCAGGTGAGCACAGTTATTTTAGTCCCACTGCTGGACAAAGCCCTACTATTTTTCATTCCATACCTCCCTGTTTTGTGCGTTCTCTAGCCATGTTGGCCCTGCAAACCGTATCAGATCGTCACAACACCTTTACCGTGGCCTACCTCGTCGGTGCTGTCCTTCACATCACCATATCCAGAGAGTGGCAAGAAATATATGCAGAACCCAGCAACGGGAGAGGACACGGTGAAGCATACGGTGGAAGTGTGCCCTGCCTGGGCGGAGCACCGCCGTGTCCTCGTGGAGGCGATCGGCGGCGGCGACCTCTCGCGTCCGGCCCTGGTGCGAGCCATGGTACGGAGCGAGAAGGCATGGGAAGCCGTCACCTCCTTCTGCGAAGCAGTAATGCTCGCGAAGGAGGAGGCGGGGCGCGTGAGGGAGTGGCAGTCCCTGCGCCCTCACGTCCCTAGCCGCCGCAGGAGGGGACGCCCGGGGCGTCGGGAGTCGATCGCAGACTCCCGGCCACCGTAGGCGCGGGCCTGCGGGCGGCGAGCAATGGGTAGCTCGCCGCCCGGTAAGGACCAGGCCTGTGTCGACGGCGCGTAGTGTTCCACGCGCGCCTCAAAGAGATGTCAGCAGCAGTGAAGGGGTCTACTAGGACCGATGCCTGCCAGGGTCGCGAGATTGTTCAAGCGAGATACCGTGACCCTGGCATATGGGTAACTGAAGGAACACGGGTGGGTTTTAGTCAGTAAAAGTCTGACACACCCTCCCGCTCCGCCCAGAGCGGGAGAAGTCATTTGATGATTTCTGATCCAGAAAAAAAAAACTCAGCAACGGGGCTATTCGTCCACTAAATTTGAAAGTATAAAAATCTTGAAGGCGAACATACGAAAAAATCACTGGGTAAAATTGCACCCAGTGATTTTTTCGTATTTTACTTATTAGTACGTGTGCTGCCTCATTGGTCTAGTGGTCGCAAGCGCTACTGATGAGCATGAGGTCCTTGGCTCGATTCCCAGCTCCAGCAAAGTGTTATTGGGTTTAACTATCAGGAATTTCTCAGTAGCAGCCCGGAGTTTGGAGTTGTGCCCGGTTGATGGCAATAGGCTCGCCCCCTATTACATGGGACAATAACAAACATAACAACCCTCCGGCGAAAAAAGGCGTGCTGCTATGTTGTCAATAAGCACATGAAAATATACTTAGCATATTTCGCTACATACCAAGTTACTGAACATTACTCCAATCCTCATTCAATATCTTCAATACAAATGCGACTCGCACTTAGCGGTACGTATCTAGCCCAAGATTTATGCCTCGCCAATGAACTGCCTTTGATATATCGCTCACGTTTATCCCTTATGGGGTAAACAGAACCCCAGGCGATATTAATATTGTGAAGGCGTTTAGCAGGTTGATCAAAGGTTGAAATAGTGCGCAGTGACAGGTGGCTTAGCGACCGCCTATGATGCAATAACTTCGTGAACTTCAGACGCCCGGTTGATCTTTGCTTTATGATTATGATAATGGTTTAACTGTCTAAATAAAAAGGTTTTATATAATTAGAAGAATATTGATTCTATTTCAATAAAACTGACTACTTTACTAACTACTAAATTAAATAACTGTCTTATTCAGTCTATCATTTCTATGTTAAAAGAGGTACAAAGTTTTTGTTCCACGTATTAATATACCTATAGATTATTATATAAAAGTATTAGATTTATGCACCCCTTCCCTATATAAAACTTAACTGTGCCGAATTACTTACACTCCTTCCTCCGAGTAATTTTCGTTAAATGGGGTACAAAGTTGTTGCTTCACATTTTAATATTTAGATACTCAATTGAGTTTGATTGGATTGGAATTCGACCCTAAAATATGTGGCAAAAGACAAATTATTGTTACGAATATTTGGCCTTGGTTATTCACAATATCACGCCAGCAAGCAGGCTAGATATTTAGGATCTTCATACTGCACAAGGTCAGTAGTAAGAAACTACTGCTCTAGTTTTTAAACCATTTTTTACTCCACACACACATATCTCACACTCAAATAAATCATAATACATGCTTACTTAAAAGATTTCGTAAAAACATTTATTCCATCGACACAAATTACAGGCTAAACACGTTAACCTCATAGATAATACAAATTAAGTAATTAAGATAATCTAGCACCGTAAGATTGGTCCATTTAGCGAACATTTCCAGAGCTGTGTGGTCCCCCGCCCACAACCCAGCCGTCAGATGTTGATGATTTAGAGGGTACCGCGAAAGCCTTGATTATCAGTTCGCGTGGCCAACTAATTAGCAAACGAATTGATTGGATACAACAAAGCCGGAGCAAGGTTTCTCTACAATTTCTAAAGGAATAAATTCTGTTAAGAGGAAGTGGATGACTTGGCGTAGAATTACCGTATTGTTCCGTTTTACTGAAGTGAACTCTGTTAAGAGGAAGTGGATGACTTGGCGTAGAATTACCGTATTGTTCCGTTTTACTGAAGTGAACTAGTGGTTGACAGATAAGATTTAAGTACTACAGTGATTAATGTGGCAGTTAAATGAAAGGAAGAAAAAGTACAATCTATACAAATATATAAAAATTAAAGTTTGTAACGTCAAAATAACAGCTTTTTACTTACTTAATGCATAACAAAGTCTATAAGGTACAACAAAGACGGTAACAAGAAAATAATTTTTCAAAATATTTGTTCATCTTTTTGTTTTGCTTAGTATCCAAAATGACTGGATTGATTTTGACGGGACTTTAACTGGCACATACCTGGTGTTATTAGGAGTAACATAGGCTACTTTTTGTCTGCGTAGCACGTTCCCGTAAGATAATTTCCAAAATCCACGCGGGCAAAGCCGCGGGCACCGCTAGTACACTATAAAACTATAGTAGGACATAATGTCACTGAACTAGACATTCAATCAAACACAATAGAACATGAAATATCACGCGATTTTCCATATGTCCTTAATTCATTTTATGTCTTTATCGTATCGTTCTAGAAAATCATCGGAGATAAACATAATGATTAGGCATCAATATATTACAGCCAAGGTATCATTGTCCCCATAAAAGTCTTGCCAAAGAATAATGAGGCCGCAAAAATAAAACAATCAGGCTCAATTATTGTTTTACAATCACGTTTAACACTGCAATCATCCCTCATTGCAAATTATACGTTTATACGCATGTTCTCTTTTACGCACTACTGTTTTTACTTCCTTAATTAAGAAAAGGATAGCAATAGGATGTAGTCTACCCTCTCTTACGCACACCTGATTTTTATTTCACGGTGTTCCAATGTTTTTTCTCTGATCATTTCAAAGAATCGGGCCGTTTGCTCCGAGCTATACAATGAAGATTCTAAGAATAAATTAATCGAATAAAATTAAATGTTAAGCTAAGTAACGAATTTTGCCAAGATTTGAATATAAAATGCAGAAAAACAATAGGATTTAGATTAACAATAGTGCCGATCTATGTAGTGAAGAATAGAATGACAATTTGATGTTAAAATTGGAAACAAAATTTGATACAGAAGACCCATTTGAAGCCGATGTTGATACAACTCGATTTATTGAGTTTATTATTCCAGCTCATAAAATGAATGGTCCACTATGATAGTCTATGAATAACAACGTACATACTACATCAATTCGCAAAAGTAAAGAAATACACAAAGGAAAGTTAGGAATGTCTATTCTTGTTCTAATGTAGTTGTTAGTTGCACTTTGACTTTGAATGATGGATTAGTAACTTTTTTATGATCAGCGTACGAAAGAAGATACGTAATAAACATAGAAATGTTTCTCATACAAATATGAATAAAGTTCACAAAAGTTCCGCTGATCTTTATGGCTAGTTAAAACTAAAACTTCTTAGTGATACTGAACAGGAAGGACTAAATAAGTTTTTTATTGATTTTGTCATGTTTGTCGCCGAGATTGACGAGTCCTCCTTGGAATTCTTGGAATCGGGTGGTACCGATGCTTATGGCACAATTTAGGAAGTTAATCAGAAGACGATGATAGCGTGCCAGTTGACAGGGGAGAATATAAGAAGAAAACATGCTGCAATGACCCCAAGTAAAGTGGGATTACGGCAGGAAGACGGTGATTTAATCTGAAAGATAAGCCATCTTTCAGATTAAGTACCTTCCTAAATTACGGCAATTTTATTGTATACTGAAGACATTATGATGATTCATGATGAAATCACCAATAACCTTGAAAAACATGGTTAAGGCCTAATACTACACTCATTCACTGCACGGCTAGTCATCAAAGTGATCATATCCTTCTTCAAACGACCATGGTAACATAACAAACCTATTTTCAATTCAAATCGGGTCAAGTGTAATATACCCAGTAACCTTTTACGATATAACACGCCATACTATAGAAACATTGAATCGGCCTTCAAAGGAGTTCAATAAAAAATTGACATGCTGTAAATTTCAATCAAATCATACATTACCACGCTGTTATTTAACAGTGTCAATGCAAAATAGAAGCCAGAGAGCAATGAACTCGTCAATTATATTTATTAGATGGTTATTGTAATGATGGCGTCATAAGATCGTAATAAGCGTTGAGAGTTTTATGATATGAAGTAATAGAGGAAGATTACGCAAGTATCATTTGCATGCTGAAACTAGTTGTACTTATAGCCCTGCAATAACAATCAATGAAATAGCTGCTCATGCTTTTAAAAGAAAAACCTTCTTTATGGCATTCTTATTACTATACCAATATCGTATTATGCAATATCAACAATAAATAAAACCTTAATCAACATCAATTTTAACATCCATGAAATTAAAATCAAAATAAGCAAAGGTTTTAAAATAATTGATAGCTGAAACAGCTTTGGTGATGATAATTTTAAACAAATGGCTACACAAATCAAACTGCTCCAAATGCCACCCAAAAAGAATTTATTGGAACAAATTGATTATAAATATACGACCTTCGGAATCATACACGTATTGTCAGTTTGTAAGTTATTTCCTCAGCTCTCATTAACAAACGCTGTAGTGCCCCGAGCGAAACATCAAACGAATTTGCTCATTATATTGTTTTTTTTTTGTTATCGACTCCAACATCTCATATCTTTGATATGGTTCAATAGTCATTGACATGTGCACAAAAACTTTTATTACTCATATGAGCATTGATAGCCATTTGCGATTACAACAATAGCTTTTTAGTACGCATAGATTTCTTAGAAGCTTTCAAAGGCTCGACGAATAATGATTTCAAATTGATTTGTCATGTCTATTTATAATCCTCATAAACTGTCTACAGACGTAATGATGAAATAAACATTTTTTGTGATCCTTAAACGGTAGCTAATAGCTGACACAACAGTATAATAATAGAAAACTGGGTGGCAGTGGCAATCACGTCGATTGACGAAAATGATGGCAATTTAAGCAATGAGACGGTTTTACGAGGGGCAGCAAAAAATCTCAAAGCGAGACTGTAACTATCAATTTTCACTGATAAAGTCATCAAACAAACTAAAATACAAGTTTGAACACATCGTCGCCGCAGTGATTATGTTAAAAAGCCGCGCTGAACAAACAACAGATAATAAGGTGGCCCACAAAAAACACGGTAATGATATAGTAGGACCACCGGTAATTTCTGTAGAAGCCCATTGACTTAATGGCTAAATTAACATAATATCTCTGTTTCACCATTAAATTCATCCACACGATTTAATTTTGCGTTGTAGTTATTTTTTTCTGAATACCAAATATTAGCAAAAGCTGTGTTTAGCCGACGAATGGTAATATTTGTGAAGGTAGATCTCGACGTTACTAGGAGTCCAATTAAAATGCATAATAACGATGATTTTGTTAAAGGACATTGAGGAACACAATCTTAAATTTATATCGATGTGTGCATGTAGGTGGACAAGTAGTTAGGGTTAAAAGTAGTATTAGAGAAACTTCTAAGCCGTTAGCATTCAGAATATAACAAGAGAAGTGCTCCAATTCTGTTCATGTACGCGAGAATTTAAATACCTCAGTCCATAAATCCAATTACTGTGACCGAAAGCGGTATAGGAAACATTCAATGCAATGCGAACGAGCCCCTAAGCGATTCAACAGATCTACTTAAATCTCCATCCACTTATAAGAAGACAGATGTTGTAAATATCATGCTCATGCAATTTTAATGACCGATTATTCAAATACATTTCAAAAGCTAAATAATGGGCTCCAATTAAATCAATTAACATAACCAAATGAGTGGGAGGATCATTTGCAAAAATACATTAGTTAAAGAAGGATGCGTTGACGTCTAATAAGATAGGATGCAAACTTGTAGTAACGGACAAGCAGTTTCTGACGAACTAATTATTTTATCTGGTCCGTACATAGATGTGTTTGCAGCCAATTAAAATGTTAAAGCAGCTTTAAGTCTAGGACGTAAGTTTGGAAATGAAGTGTTGATTGCCAATCATGAGGCTAGTACAATTGTTGGTAGTGTAACTTTGGTATTAGTAATCATAAGAACGACGTGTGTACCGGCTAATGAATTATCACGTATACCCGACGCTGTGGTATCGAGAATGTGTTAACATGCTGTGGTTATTCAAGTATGCGGTCTAGTTGCGTCATTGTGGGAAATAAATATGACACTCTCAAGACAAAAGCTTACGATGAGAAAAATAGTATAGATTAATAATTTTGACAGGAAATCAGGGGAGATGATGTAACGAGCCGTCGACGGTGGCGTCTCATTGACTTTTTAATAAGCTGAGATTAAGTTGGAACAGTAACAACAAGAAACTATGACACGTGTTGGAACATCGAAATAATTACTCTAATACAAAGAAATAAAATAATCTTTATATCCGTATTTGAGTCATACGCAAATGATACGATTTGAGAAATAAGAAAGTACACACATAAAATTATAAATATGGAAATTCTAAGCCAACAGAGCCAAAACTTAATAAAAAATGGTGTAAAACTGGTGTAGTGTATACATCGGCAGTTATTATAATTGTCTTTCTCTACCCAGTCACTTCGCATGGTTAATAAAAAAAACACATAGAGATCATAATCAGGATAGTGGATACATACTTTCTATAGTGTCATTAAATGTTACGACTCGAATAGTTTCATTACCTTTACCTCGTAAACTATCAAACGAGCCAAAACTAATTCTGTGCACTGTCTTATAATTAACTCTATAATCTACATGAATCTCTAACTTTCCTTTGAGATTTACAAAGATTGATTTATCAGCGAACAAGACCAGAGGGCTCAAAGGACCATCAAATGTTCAATGACAATAAACTCTTCCTCCTCTGCTGTCAATAATTCATCCAGCCAATTTTCTGGGCTTTCAACACCTTATTGTCTACGCACCCTATATTAATTAAAACCATTCTCCCTTCAAAGGACTGACGCTATCTTTGTTTGCCCATTTGAAGATCTTTTCTAAGTTCCATTGTGAGGGGATACAGATTCTCATAAATAAATTAGACATTGTCGCCGCTCTTTTTAGTCGTGAGACGGGACGCATCGGGAATGTCAACGTCGATTTACTAATTCATTTCGGCAACTCGGCCCTTTAGTGTTCGCGATACGATTTCGATATGACTGAGTCGTGGGAGCCGTGGTTTTCTTTTCAGGTTAGCTTTACTTTGTATAACTAGAAGCGATCGCATACGCTTTTTTTAAAAGCAGACATATCATAGATGTGACTAAAATATGTAGATGTGAATAAGCATCCAACAAATTCAAAAGTGGGTTTAGATAATCCAGCATTGTCAAACTGCGTAGTAAGTTTGTAATATTCCCGTTAGATTTAATTTACTATATGACTGATAATAACATGTGAGTAAATGAATCGCGAGCTATAATGGCTCCCACATCTAACGGTATCTCGTCTTCTGTACCTATATTTAAGTACTAGTGCAGTGGATCGAAGCTAAGATATTTTTTGTTGTTTCTCCCGAGCCTGGTTTCTGAGCCAATTTTATCACTTTCAACCCCAGTAGCCTAAATAGCAACAAAGCGTTTATTTGATGTCGATAATATCTGTGTAATGATTTTGTATATATTTACATGGTTTTATATATAGTCTTCTGCTTTTGAATTACATTTTAGCATTCATTAAATTTTCACAAGATTTCTGTGCAAGTTCAATGTAGTGGTCATCTATGTTTAAACCCAGCTTCAACATTTATGTTTCAAAATAATTTACATTAAAACATCGGTTTATTATTTTATTTGGTTGAGTAACATGCAATATTGTTTGCTGAACCAGTTAACAGCTATGTCCCTCTCGTTTATCTTCAAACATTACGAACTAAGATTTGTTTTGGTTTCGATCTTCAAATTGGCTCTCAAGCCAATAGTCCCTAAGTCATTGTAATGTTCCACTCCAAATTGCAACAACGATGAGCATTGAATCCCCAAACACAGTTCAAGGAGGGTCGTAATAGCATGATTGCAAACAACATACGTGGGATTTGTCGCCTTTTGTAGTACACCGCATTGTAAAATTGTTTTATAGCTTCTGATACATAAATTGCTGTCTAATTTGGGAGCGTCCGTGTTTTGAACGGATACAAAAAGATCATCGTTCGACATGTTGTGACATTCGAACGATGCCCTATTGTGTTTAGAGAATATGGAATGATTATCAGATCTAGGGAGCCGAGACCAAGTTTCTATACATTTTGATATAACTGGAAGAAGAATTTTACACGTTCCTGGACATGTTTGGTAACAGAGTTTAAGATAAGTAAAAAACCGGCCAAGTGCGAGTCGGACTCGCGCACCGAGGGTTCCGTACAAACCTGTAGATATTCACGGTTTATGCATAAGATTTATGTTTATGAAATAAAATGTTTTTTTTTTTTTTAATTTTTATATTTTTTGTTGATCGAATGAAAGTTAAATTGCGGTTTACGATTTATGACGTATTAAAAAAAAAACTACTTATTATCTCGTTCAAACCAATTTTCGGTGGAAGTTTACATAGTAATGTACATCATACATTTTTTTTAGTTTTATCATTCTCTTATTTTAGAAGTTACGGGGGGGGGACGACACATTTTACGACTTTGGAAGTGTCTCTCGCGCGAACTATTCAGTTTAGAAAAAAAATATATTAGAAACCTCAATATCATTTTTAAAGACCCATCCATAGATAACCCACACGTGTGGTTTTGATGAAAAAAAAATTTTGAATTTCAGTTCTTAGTATGGGGATTTTTTTTTTCTATTTTTGTGTGAAAATCTTAATGCGGTTCACAGAATACATCTACTTACCAAGTTTCAACAGCATAGCTCTTATAGTTTTGGAATAAAATGGCTGTGACATACGGACGGACAGACGACAGACAGACATGACGAATCTATAAGGGTTCCGTTTTTTGCCATTTGGCAACGGAACCCTAAAAATGGATTCCTTTGAAGTCAACATCAATTCGGACGTGTACTTAGTTCTTAATAGATACCTTAACCGGTCCATTTGCATACTCCCATTCTACCAGTGAAAGGTATTTGATATTAAGTGAATTCTTTTCATCGATCGCCCACACAGCCTAAGTTAACTGGTGTATGTGTCTCATTTTCTTTTATTTGTTTAAATATGAGGACACTTCATTTGTTTAAAGAGCTCTTTCTGGATTTGTATTCATGTAATGAATATGAATAAATCTGTTTTATTGACCTAAGAACATCTCTACAAAAGTCTATGTAAGAAAAATGTGTTTAATATGTGTGTTTTAGTTTACAATGACTTATTAATATTACAGGATTTTGTATTTAAGGCAAAATTGACAAAAAGGCAGTAAAAGTTCTAAAGTATTATTTTTATAGTCTTAAGGAATATACGGAACATAAACATTTCAAATGAGTTTAATTATTAGTACATTAACAAAAATAAATAGTGAATTATTATTAATAAAAGGAATGTAAACTTGCTTGCAGGCAGAGAAATCTGACTTTTACCAAAACAATGTATGTAATTTTATCAAATAAGCGTTTGAATTGATCAAATTTCTTGATCAGAACTTTGTTACATCCAAATAACCTCACAGTATCATTTTCAGTATGATTGATCGTATTTGGCCACACACTATGACCACTATTGTTCTGCCATAAAACGTCATGAACAGGGAACCCCTCATCAAAAGGGCTAAAAGAAAGCCAACAGCAGCAACAAGTTCATATTGGTCCTTAGAGCAACAAGAACAGTTCATGCTCCTGCATGGCAAACCATGGATTTTGTTTCGCTGTCAAAGACATGGCGATCGATCAAAAATGTCCGTCTGTCACGGGCCAATGATTGAGGGCGACAGTGTGTTCCCATGCGCGGGCGCATCTGCCGAATTTGGCGCGATGCTACCTGTCAAAATTCGTGTTCCGCCGCGAATGCATTCCATTTGTTGTCTGCTTGACTTTTTCCCACAATAATCAGGAGAACTTAGCTTTTCTTAATTTCTATTAAATTTGGCATCTGATGTCTTGGGTTTTTTAACAAGGATCCAGGAATGTCTTATGATACGAGTTCATTGGGACTCCAGTATCAGCTGGGTAATTGTTTGTGGACGGGATAATTGTTCAGCTGCTTTTGTTTATTCCCTTAATTTTATTAGCGTTTTTGCCTCTTTAGTAATAAAAACAGTCTCCCTTTCAATTAAAAATGAAACCAGCCAAGAAGACAACTTTGAGTTCGTTTATTAGTTCACACAGCTCGACTGCCAATTCCCAAATGAACTTAACGTCGTTTCGGACATGATTTGTGACGACAACAGTACAATGGTCCTCCTTGTTATTAAAAAGGTATACTTTTTATTGTGCTCGCTTCGAGACGTAGTAAATGTCACTTTTGGACGTCACTTGATATTCCTCGATGAGTTTTTGGGTGTTGCAACTGACAGTTGTTGTCTTATTCATGTTTATTGTGGTTGGTCTGTTTGTTGTGTTGAGGTATTTTGATGGATGTTAGGGTTAGCAATAAACCAGTTACTGATTAAAATATCTCATTCTCATCCGCCTCTCGTCTCATTGCGATTTTTTCCTGATACTCTCTTTCGATTCTCTAACGATATTATAATGATTATAACATCCCAGAAAGTAGAGCTTTATAGATGTTTCTTGTGTATCTAAGCATACAAATTCCAATTAAATTACAAAGGTCAAACAAACATTGGGATGTTAATTTTAACGAGACCTAACATGTTATCTAATACATAGAATACAAATGAACTTCATATTTTGACAGCCTATAATACAAGATCTACAATCGGATCATTCCACTAATTGGTCCTGTCATCCGCAAATTTCAAACCGATCTAAAATGCAAATTCCTTTTTCAAAGCATAACAGGTGAACCTCGATCTAAAAATTAAAATAGATACAAACTATATTAAAATGGTCTCACACGGGGGTCCTGTTCGGGAAGACATGACAGATGAGCGCGTGACCGTCCGTCGCAGTGCGCCCGCGCCGCCATTGTTTCACTCTCGACGGGCACTGCGCATGCGCGAGGATTTAATACGACACAAATGTATATGGGTGCGCTGATAGTAATGTAGAAAAAAATATCACTTTCGATTGCTCGGGGATCGTTGCCTGTCTTCTTATAATTATGATCGGTATCTTTAATGTATTAATTGTAACGAAATATTTTTTAATCGAAGTGCGTTTAAGTTTCTTTTGCAATACCTTTATTTTGATTTCATTCCTCGTGCGTGCGTACGTGACTTAAATGTTTTTATAGTTAGCCCCGAAAGATGATTCCCCTTTAAAAGATACACAATTTCTCTTTTAAAGATACACGATAAAATTCGAGTAAATTAAGCTATAGCTTATAATAATGAAGTATATTGATCTGTGTTTAGCAATTCTGTAACAATAGAAGCTCGAAAAAGGCAACGACCAAACTTCGTGACATACGGTTCGACTCTGAAGATAATTTAGAAAATATTTTGTCGGAACAGAGGACCACTTTGCTAATATACGTCTACCCTGATTGATGAATAGCCACTGCTAACAATTTCGAAAGACTTAAAATAGGGTTTTTAAAATGAGATAAATATTGACTTCAGATGGCTAATATTAAAAAGGATCAAAATATATGCCCAGTCTCACCTCGGCGACAAACAAAATGTCAAAAAACTTGACATAATTATAGGTAAATCAGAGGGAATTGCCCCTCACAAGTAATCACTTCATGATCAGCCTATAATGTTCCCCCTGCTGGGCATAGAACTCCTCTTTTTAAGAGAGAGTCGGCTGTATGTAATTTACCACGCGGGCTCAGTGTAAATTGGTAGATGTCGTGTAAGATTTTTTGGTTCTAAGACATGCCTATTTCCTCACGATATTTTCCTTCACCGTTTTGAGAGCAGTGGTGACGAAAGACAAAAGTATGTTTTATTTCTATAGATTTTCGCTGTTATGTCATTTCTATATTTATAACCGTGTTAATCAATGTTGAGGAAGTGTGGGTTGATTTATTAATATTACAGTACTTTTGTTAGTTGGAAATGGAAAACAAAACGTGTTTGCTTTAGATAAGTTTAGATTATAAATCATCCATTGCATATGCATAAAGGTATGTTTTTATTTGGTGAACACAGCGATCACCAGCACGTTTGTCACATGTGGTTATATTCAACTACTTTATTTAATTGTCTGTACAGTTTATCACTATTATAAAAAAAAAAAAATTGCTACTTCTGTGTTAGCAATAAATCTAGCGTATCGCTGGGCTTTGTCACACATAACTTTAAATTTATCTACCTTATCTTGTAATATTGGGCCCCTAACAAACAGGCTGTGCCTAGTTCCAGGCTATGTTTAATTGTGTTCTCTAAATAACTTTTTCA
Organism: Aporophyla lueneburgensis; assembly: GCA_932294355.1. Taxonomy (NCBI): domain Eukaryota; kingdom Metazoa; phylum Arthropoda; class Insecta; order Lepidoptera; family Noctuidae; genus Aporophyla; species Aporophyla lueneburgensis. The sequence goes on along the minus strand of OW028758.1, from coordinate 5,219,098 downwards.
AAGCTGCTAGAAATCGGTGTAATCAGATGATACGTAACGCCAAACGCCGCCATATTCTTGAAAACATATCTTCTTCTTCACCTGCTGATATCTGGAACTTCCTCGGTACTCTTGGTATCGGCAGACCACGTCATGTGGATTTTTCTAATATCATTGGTCTGGATGATATCAACCGTCACTTCACAACCAGTTGTCATTTGGATTCCCAAATGTTTTCCCAGACGGTTGATTTCATTACTGGCCTAGGTAGTCCCATAATAGAACCATTCCACTTCGCTCCGGTCACCTTGGACGAAATTAATAAGATCCTTTCCATAAAATCCAAGGCTGTCGGCTACGACGACATCAGTCGTAGTGTGGTTGTTTGGATCCTTGATAGCCTTCTCCCCCCTATTACCCACATCATCAACTTTTCTCTAGATTCCGGACAATTCCCATCCCTGTGGCATATGGCCTATGTCCGTCCACTTCCTAAAATTTCCATTCTTCCCTTCCTCTCTAAAGTGCTTGAGGCCTGCGTACAGGATAAAGCGGGAGGATACGTCCGGGTGTTTCCATTGCGAGGATCGTCTGGAGGACACGGTGGAGCATACGGTGGAGGTGTGCCCTGCCTGGGCGGAGCACCGCCGTGTCCTCGTGGAGGCGATCGGCGGCGGCGACCTCTCGCGTCCGGCCCTGGTGCGAGCCTTGGTACGGAGCGAGAGGGAATGGGAAGCCGTCACCTCCTTCTGCGAAGCAGTAATGCTCGCGAAGGAGGAGGCGGGGCGCGTGAGGGAGTGGCAGTCTCTGCGCCCTCACGTCCCTAGCCGCCGCAGGAGGAGACGCCCCGGGCGTCGGGAGTCAATAGCGGACTCCCGGCCACCGTAGGCGCGAGCTTGCGGGTGGCGAGCAATGGGTAGCTCGCCGCCCGGTAAGGACCAAGCTCGGGTCGACGGCGCGCAGTGTTCCACGCGCGCCTCAAAGAGATGTCAGCAGCAGTGTAGGGGTCTACTAGGACCGATGCCTGCCGGGGTCGCGTGATTGTTCGAAAGAGATACCGTGACCCTGGCACATGGGCAACTGATGGAACACGGGTGGGTTTTAGTCAGTAAAAGTCTGACACGCCCTCCCGCTCCGCCCAGAGCGGGAGGGCTGCTCAATAATTGTATCCGTTTCATATTTAACCTCAGGAAGTATGATCATGTGTCGAGCTATAGGTCTGAGCTCAAATGGATGTCTATTCGCCAAAGAAGATGTTTGCGCGTTTTAACTACGCTTTTCTCCCTTCTCAACTCTCCAACTCCTCCTTCTTATCTTATGTCTCACTTCCAATATCTATGTTCTTCTCACACTAAGAATCTGCGTTCTTCTAACAATCTTCTTCTACTTTGTCCTTCTCATTCTTCTGACTTTGTTCATTCTTCCTTTCATATTCAGTCCATTCTTCTTTGGAATGCGCTTCCTCTCGATATCAGGACGGCCACCAGTCGGTTTGCATTTAAGCGGAAATTGCAGAGTTATTTTCATAACAAATAGCGTAGAGTCATCACAAAACTTCTTCTCTACCTTGAATTTGTAGATTTATATATATAATAAGTATGTATGTGTATGTATTATAGCAAATATGTATGTGTATAATTCGTTTATAACCTATTTTTGTACTAGTGTGTCTCTATTATTTATAATTCATTGTTATAGATTTTTAATTATTGTTCCTCTCAACCATAGCACCTGCCATGTAATCTCTTCACCACCCTTGGTTGACTGGTAGAGAATGCCTAAGGCATTAAGTCCGCCTTTGTACCTTTTTTTGTGTGCGAGAAGTTTAAATAAATAAATAAATTTTGGCCTTGGCGAAACTAGTCGTAAGACTTTCGGAGTTCTGACAGCCAGGACCAACGGCTTCACGTGCTGGCTTAGGCAAGCAGGGTTCTTAAATATAAAATAATAAACCTACTTACTGAGCCAATATGTGTGTAGGAATTATTATTCATCTGTCTCCGTGGACCAATCTTTATTAAATGAGTCCAGCTCATCCCGCCATCTCCGTTTATGTGTCAATGAATCATTATCATTATTGTTTATAAGTCGACATCACCAACTATTAAAAATACACGTTAGATATTTTAAACAGCCACCATTCGCGTCTGAACACTTAGCTGTGGCATTAACTAACCGTCTTCTATTAAAACTACTTGTCTTGTAACAGTCCAGGGTCTAAATTCTCGTCTCCGGTCAATAAATCTGGCGTAGCGTGCACATAAGTCGGCAAAATCAGGGCATTCAGACGAAGACCGGTTCCGCGGGATGATTTAATTCGCTCACTTGGCCAAGTTCAAGCTCATTGGATGAGACTGTATTATATCTTGCTATGTGTGGCATTCTTTCTTCTTAACTAGCGACCCGCCCCTGCTTTGTACGACTTGAAAAACATTGAGATTATTTTTTTTATCGGAATAAAAATCTGGTACAAACTGAAACCATGATTTCAGCATATGAGTCTAGGCCAGTGATTCCCAAAGTGGTACAGGTGGTCCCAAGTGGTCCACGATAGACTCAACAGGGGTCTACATTGGAGTGGAAAAAAAAACAATGCAAGCAGATAATAAACGACTCAAAAAAATAAGGGAGAAAAAAGTTTGGGAACCTCTGGTCTCATCCTGAGTAGAAAATTTTGCCGTTTATCAAAAAAATATATAATATCAGCTGTTTCACAGAAAACTACAATACCTATGCGGTCAAAATGTATGGAATAGCATTTTTTTTAACGAGCTACGTTAAATTTCTACGGATCATAACTGTGTTGAATTTATGGTAAGTTTAAAATTTTATATGTATAAGTTTTTTATTTATGATTATGATAAATATTAGAGTATACACATCAACCTGCCGGAATAAACTATTATATATATATCAATGATGGTGAAAACAGAAAAATCATAAATGCCGGAGTTTACAAGAGCAACGCGGTCATACAAACAGACACGAAAAGTGTTTTTAATTTATAATATATATAGTTGTTAAGTATGATAAGTTTGTCAGTCTAGGTAATGTATTTCAAAGCTTCCATGAGTAGCATAACCTTTTTCATAAGCACTCTTTTCTTTTTCAAGGAACTTTTTATGTGTTTAGTATCGCAGTTTTATGAGCAGAGTAAATTTTAATGTACAAAGTACTTTGTACATTAAAATTTACTCTGCTCATTACATTGTACTCAGTACATTGTTGGTTGGGTACATTACGATTTTTTTAAATATTTTAAGACGCGGATTTTTAAACCTCTTTCTAACATTTAAATGGCTTGAAAGGGCGAATCTTAAGATAATAATTGCTGCGTTTTCAAAAATAGAATTTAAAGATGTCATTACGTTTTAAATTTTACTAGTGATCGCCCATTGGTCGAAATTCGACCGTACTTCATTTGAATAGAAATACATTATTAAATGAAAAAAATAGATAATAATAAATATAAAAAAATATTATAGTTACTTTATATTTGCAATCAGTAACAATATATGTAGACAAATTGTTGACGCTGTACTACTGTGGAGAGGGTTCGCTGGCGGGATGGTGATGGCCAGGACCAAGACGTAGGTGTCATGAGTAAAGAATACTTCTTCAGGACTCTCTTCTTTATTTTCTTAATACTTCTTAACTGCTGGATATGGAACAATATGCAATGAATTATCACAGAAATTTGTTCTGTTTTTATAGAATTTTCCCTATTATTTTTAATTAATTATGACGGTTCCAAAAGTCATAATTATAACCAGCCTCTACAATCTATGACCAGCCTGTACAATCGTGAGGCATACAACCTCTACAGTTTGCACACGACACTAAGTTTTGTATGGGAAACTTACTAATGCCATACTTGACACTCCCCATAAAACCACAAAAAATATTTCTTAGAAATCTAAATTAAATTCCTATCGTCGCTAATAAAATAATATTAAAGACAAATATTCTCGATATGATCATAGAATTAAAAAATGAAATAGGTTATATATCTATAAAATTAATTTATTACCTATGGTTATACTTGACATTCAGTAAGACTATAGACACAAAATCAGGCTTACCAACTTAGGGGTTTTCCCAAATTTAGGGGATAAATAAGAGGATTGAAATTTTTTAGGGGCGTTCCATTTTTAGGGGTATTCTTAGGGATTTTTGCCATCTTACATTTCTCATTATGTTTTTGATTACAATAAAAGTATTAGTGACTTCTAGTACGGTTCCTCTATACTAAGAATGCAGAGTGAATGATTAACAAATGTCACGTAATAAATGTAGACAAATATTACTACTGTGTGCCGGTCTATGATTACTGAACGTTCGTTGGTTATTTTCATTATACTTTTTTAGGGGATTTTTTTTTAGTAATTGTGGCAATTTTAGTGTTTTTTAACTTAAGCTTTAGGGGTAAATATTTCTGGGTGTTGGTAACACTGCACAAAGTAATAAAGACAGATTTGGACCATAACCAAAAGAATATCTATGCATGTGTGTATTAGATACACGGTAATGAACAGTAGTGTGTGTAACGTGTTATTTATTGAAAATAATGTATTTTAACGCATAATTTGAAAAAATATTAGCATTCGTCACTTCTTCTCTGTATAAACCACAGAACAGATAAAGAGTTTATCTGTTCTGTGGTATAAACCATAAGTGTGCGAAATTTCATACTACTCCGTCCGCCCAATTTTCGTAAAAAGGGATCCAAAGTTTACGCTTCACGTATTAATATATAGATATCTGTGTTATTATTCCGTAATAATACTTGATACCGTTTGTTCCTGTTCATCCCGTTAGATGCATATACCGTGAAAATGAAGCTAAATAATTAATATAGAAGCGACACGTTGATAGCTCTGCTTGTCGGCTTGTTTCTAGGACCGTGGTAATCGCATAAGTCCTTGTTATATAACAGTTATGGAAACTGACTGGAGAAAATCAGCGTTTAACTAGTGAGTGGGAAGATACACTATGATATTATATTGTTATTTATTAAAGAAATTTCTAGTCAGCCTATAATGTTTGCACTACTAGGACACAGACCTCTCAGACACCACGCGGGCTCAGTGCGGGTTGTTAGATGTGTCATATCTTAGAAAGTTTGGTTCTAGATCATGCCGGTTTCCTCACGATGTTTTCTTTCACCGTTTTGAGAGCAGTGGTGATGAAATAATTTACGCAAAGTATAGCAACTGTCAGGGCTCGAACCAACAAGCTACGCGGTATATTCTCGTCCCAATTACCGCAGTGTCTCAAGACAAAGGTCTTTGACCAGTGTGTGTTGCCAGTGATGACATATGGTACCGAGACGTGGTCGCTCACAATGGGCCTCATAAGAAGGCTCAAAGTCACCCAAAGAGCAATGGAGATGGCTATGCTTGGAGTTTCCCTACGTGATCGAATCAGAAATGATGAGATCCGTAGGAAAACCAAGGTTACCGACATAGCCCGAAGAATTGCCAAACTTAAGTGGCAGTGGGCAGGGCACATTGCTCGCAGAACAGATGGCCGATGGGGTCGGAAGGTTCTGGAGTGGCGACCGCGTACTGGAAGACGTAGCGTTGGAAGGCCTCCCACAAGATGGACCGATGACCTGGTGAAGGCCGCAGGAATGCGTTGGATGCGAGAGGCACAGAACAGGTCAAGGTGGCGGTGCTTGGGGAGGCCTATGTCCAGCAGTGGACGTCTTTCGGCTGAAATGATGATGATGATGATGATCCACCCACTCCCTCTCACCGAGAGGAGGCCTGTGTCCCAGCAGTGGGAACATGATAATGTGGGTGCATGTGGGCTGATGATGAGTGACGGATATCATCAAAACAACGTGTAGTCAGGTTGTTATTTAACACCATCCATATTTGTCGAAATTTATTATAATATTTGCTTTGGCATAGAATCTCTAGCGTAAATGTGTGTTTGGTGTAGTTTAAATCGACTAAATCGATTCACAGTTTCTCTTAACAACACTACACCCAAAAATCTTTGGTCATTTGTCGTATTGACGCCTTTAAATAAATTATAAGCGGTCAAAGTTTGATAACACTGATAGAAAACCTGCATTACTATGGGAGCATAGTGATTTATGCCACATATATCGATCCTATCGACCAATACATCATTTTGTACAGCCGTATTGTCAAGCTCTAGTTTTTGGTCCTTTTGTACGTTATCGGGCATAAGAACGTGTCGAGATGGCCACTCGTAATAGTCGATTATATCTAAGAAGTTGTATAGAGAAGGTTGTATTACACAATTTGCTGTGAGAGCATTTTAGGAGCGAAAGGTGTCTCATATTTCAGTCTAGTCTTGTGACTTCAAACTCTTTTTAGATATAAGCATAATATTAAGTCCTTGTAGGGATAGGCCTGTTGTCCCACGTTATAGGAAGCCAGTCTATTGCCATATACCGGGCATTGATACAGACTTCGAGCTGCTACTACAATTTATATAAAATACCCCAAACATCATTGCACTCTCCATTTCTCTATTATACTGTCTGCTTTTACTTGCAAATGCAATTTTGTATTTTATCAAATTGCTCGCCCTCAACTCCTGTGCTAAATCAACTGTTGGATCCAACTTCTTTCCTCGTATAAATGCTTAGAACTAAGTGTCACTACCAACTATTTACTGTTCATTAAATTACATTGTTGCACTTACCACTGTCCATAATGTTTACTGTTATTACGTGTGTTGGTTTGTACTATTCAAAATTCAGCTTACCTGTAACAGAATATAAAATGATTTTTAACGTCACTAAGTGAATGATACAAGTAATCAAATCTAATTCAATTAGTTGTGTGGGCGATAATATTATGATGGGTTTATTATAACTTGGACTTAACAGGCAACACAGCAACTTCTGATCAAAAACCTCAAAATTGCCGAAGTTATAACATTTTGATTGCGAAAATGTTGTGAACAGCCCACATAAATAATTAAAAATAAATTGATAAACCAATAAAAGAATAAATAATCAAGAACATGTTCTATTTATTAATATGGCAGTATCGTTTTCCAAAAAGACTCCACAAATAGTAATTAAATTTAAAATAGTGAGACAAAAAAGAGTAAATTAACAATGTAGGTATGGTGTTGGTAGTGTCAGACAGCACTCCAGAAGAGTCAAACAATATTTTTATTCCTCCAGACCGTATTTCGGTCATCGTGGTCAATCTCAGCAGAGACTATCCATCATCGGTGCGGGAGATATTACAATGCACAAGTGTGTGCGCAGACGCAGTGGCACTCACTCTTCCCTCACTCTCATAGTCCGATGGGATGGCAATCCGACACGACCGGAGAGAGATGAGGCTCAGGACCAACGGCTTAACGTGCTTTCCGAGAAACGGGGGTAGCACACGACGAACTTACAAACTCCGGGCTGTTTGTTGCTAAGAAATTCTTAGTGGACAAAACCCAATCTCAAAAATCCCGATCCTTCGAGATCAAACAATAAAAACGCATCAACATGAATCTTTGTATCTATTAACGCAGTTGTATTGAACGTATTCAACACGAACGATGCTGCAGGCAAAACCTAGTTATCTATAAAGGCAGCGTTTAAGCATGTGTTTCGCTCACATTACCTCCGAGACAGAACTAACTGTATGCAAATTGAATCACGATTATAACAGATAGTTTAGCGTGAAACACTTACAACAGACAATGACGGGCGGTGTTTCACGGATTAAACTCCCTTGAGGTCTCGACTAAAGGAATTATAGTAATTAGGTGTCCGTGTATGTTAATGTGGGTACCGATGTGTGAGGTGATAGTGTTCTGTTTGTTTCAGTAGATTTGTTTGATGGTGAGCTGGTTGGGATTGTCAGATCATCAGTTTGGGACGTAGTGGCATTTTGGAAATTGAAAAACCACACAAAAATTAAGAAGCAAGATTAATTAGTAGACCAGAAAAAGATGCCTTTGAAAAGCAGTGGATACACGTCCAACAGCAAATAAAGAATAATATTCTATCGTTATCTACGACTAAGCTTAACCCAAGAAAACAGCAGACGATGGTACTGATTGCAAAGGTCATATTTTCTAGTAAATCCTTTATAGTAAAACAAGTTAGAAATAACCTAAGACCTAGTAAAGTAAATAAACATTTGCAGATATGCAGTAAATTACAAAAAGAACAAACGACGGGAACAAATCTCTAGTCTCTACCGATAAGGACAAAGAAAGGGATCACTACAAAAAAGATCTAGATCGAGTAGCTGCATAGACCCGAGATTGCAGCCGTACGATAGGATATGCTTCTAATACTAAAGGCTCGTCTACGATAGCATCAGTATATATCTATTTTAATATTTCAAACATAATATTCGAAACTAAAAACCTAACAACAAAATTCATATTTTTTTTTCTTAGTATCCAGTATACTGCATCATTACTTTTTATCGATACGTAAAGGGTTATTTATATTCAAGTTGTCACAAGTGTGTCAATTCATCATTACTTCGTAGCCGTCTTAAAATAAAAGTGACTATTAAAGTAGTAGTGATTCGCGGATTCTGGCGCAAGCGCCAGAGCCCGCGCTTGCACCAGAGCCCGCGAATCTGTAGCACCCATCGTAAAAAAAAAAAAAAAAAAAAAAAAAAAAAAAAAAAAAAAAAAAAAGGATTTGGTGTGCTCTGATCTCAAATCTGCGGTCCATTTTAGCGTAGGATGCGTGGTTCTGGAGTTATGCAAATCAATTAACTGTTATCTCATTGATTTCCGGTGGTCCTGCACCCTCATTAGCATTCCATTGTTCGCCTAATCCTTTTATCTATTATACTTCGAACACCTCATTACGTTGCGCCAGAACCCACGAATCTGTTGCCCTACGGTTGATTTGGCGTTCTTATCTATTACTCATTGTATGTCTGCTTTTCTATGTCATCAATAAAACACATTCATTTTTATTTCAATATTTTATTACTTTTTTCTACAAAATATGAGCGGAAGATCTCATCCACAAAAATATCATTGTGCAGTGTGTTCCCTGTAAATATGTTCGTAAAACTATGCATTGAACATCCCTGAAACTTAAATAGCAAATACATTAAGCAATATTCACCACAAACTGAAGTCCAATCATTCTGAATCCTATCAACATTCCAGTCCCATCTCTTACAATTCCTTTTCAAAAACTGGAGATGATATCGCTCAGGTGTTCGTCCATATGAATCAAAATATTGACCGATACCATTCGTATCGATATGTACAGCTACCCAGTGTGAACCTGGTTTATCATCCGCATCCAAATTGCATATTATATACGTTGGTACATGTGTATACATAGGTAGTCTATTAGCAGCATAAACATTATTTTCTAGACTGGGATGAATCTTTTTCATATGTTTTTGTAATTCTAGTGTATCCATGATATTACTGTTATTAGCAGATTATTACAGTACCAATCTATTCAATGGTTGTCATAGGAATGTTCAATTATAGTGATTTGTAAATATTAAATCGCATTCTTTGTGGGAGTCACAAAGCTTAGGATTATCATTTTGCTGCAGCTAATTTAAAGTTTGTTATATGGGTCTGATTATATTAAATAAAACACTTTGAGTACATAGACATTTTTAATTAACTGATCAACACAATAATTATTAAATAAATAAATTAAATACAGACATATTATTATCAAAATACCATTTTCTAATACACACAGCATTATTCAATGCACAATTCAATTTATGGTTCACACAATTAAAATCAGTTTTATTTTTACAGAACTTTTTTTTTAATGTCGCAAAATTAGGACATCCCTTCTCACCTATGTCAATCACTTCACAGTTTGCACATAACTCTTTAATCCACGTAATCTTTTCCAAACCCTTTGTCATAATTTTTTTATTTTCTAAATATGGTAAAATAACACGTTTAAACTCTTTGTAGTCTATGTAGCCTTCACTCCAGTAAATTCCTCGATTTCTTTCTAACCATCTCACCTGCTTTTTTTCTTCTAGTGTTAGGTAATGGAATGAATATGGTGGTTTCACCAAGAACGTCTGTGTATGATCATGACTCGCAATGGCCAATTCTTTGATAATAAAATGATTTAAAGAATCTTTAAATCCTTGGAGTTCCACTATAAGGGTGTCCGTCTTCATGATATCTTCTTAACAATGTTACTTAATGGTTTGTATTCAACAATGCAATCGTTCAGAATGAGACAATATGCTGAAGTTTGATCTGGTATCTCCGAATCACTTTCAATTTCTACTCTCACGTCCACAACTGGCCCTGTCTTTAGATTATCCACTTGTCTAGAGCAATCAATGACAAACAGCGGTGCTAAATCTCTAAACTGTTTTTCGCTTAATATGGGTTCCGGTCGACGTCCGTAATACGACTGTTGAAATCTGGTGTATTGCTCGTTGTAAATATTAAATCGCATTCTTTGTGGGAGTCACAAAGCAGGTTGATGCCTGTTGCGAAGGAACGTGAGATAAGTTTGTTGACTCATAGAGTTACAATCAGTTTCGTTGTACTTAGTAATTTGCTTTAGATAAGAATAAGGAACGTGAGATAAGTTTGTTGACTCATAGAGTTACAATCAGTTTCGTTGTACTTAGTAATTTGCTTTAGATAAGAATGGTGCTATATAAGATCGAACAGTTGCAGTCATGCAGTCAGTCTATGGTCGTTTGACCACAGTGTATTGTATACGTCTACCAATACTACGTTTGTGTTACTTCAACGCATCAATGGCCATGGAGGTAAGTGTTTATTCTATTGACAAACTTACTTGTATTTCTGTTGTTGTTTCCTAACGTGTGTGATTAAGTGTAAACAAATTGATATTAACGTGATAACTCTGTTGTTGCAGAGATCATTCAGCTTCGCAGACGATAATGAAAATACCTATAAACAGTATTACTACTCGCCACTCTCTCCTCAACACGAAGAAGAGAGTGATGACATCGTCGTTAATAACACAGACGATGGTGGAAAAAGGAAATCGCAACCGATTGATCAATTTTTTGAAGTGGCACCAAAAATAAAAAGGAAGAAGCTGCTATCCTCGACTGTGACACGAGCTGCTAGAGATGGCGTATCATACATCTCTACAAATTCTGACGACGGAGACCAAGCGACGCATCTCATAAAAATTGAAATGTATGATATGAAGAAACTATCCAAGATTCCAACTAGTGATCACTGGAAGCACGCTACCACGAGGATTAAATATTACATAAAGAATAATAAGGATAGCATCTACGACAACACAAACGGCCTCGTATACAATATTACAAAGACAATAGCAGAAAGTGAAAAAGTTAAAAAATACTTTTTTAACAATGACACTCATTAGTGGATTAGTGAATGTGATTCTGTTTACTTAAAGTACTTCTGTGTACTCATTAGATTTTACATGACTTTCCTAATCCTTTGTTAGACTATGAATATTGGACATTATTTGAAATTGGGTATCAGTTGCTCTACCAACACTTAACTGTTACTTACTGTGCTACATACTTTCTTCTTTATTATAAAGATGGAAAACTTCAGTGAAATGTGCACCAGTGCTTTCTTTTCCGCGCCCATTGAAGAGAATATAGAACAATCCAACAGCGAATTCAATCAGGAGCTGTCTAAAGTTTGTGATGAAATAGAGAAGCATGAACTGTTCGATTCATCGTATGATGATGAGTTGTATAATCAATGTTTGATGGTTGAAACAAAGTTGATGTAAGTATTAGAAGTACAAACTCAATAAGAAATATTATTGTAGTAATGTTTTATTTTAAGATTTGTCTAATAATTTTCTTTTTGTTACAGTCAACAACAAGTTGGAAGAGGTATCAAACGAGGTATCACTACTGATGAAAATAAGGTTACCAAGAAAGCAAAATTTGATGAAGGAGCTTCTACATCATCAATTGAAACCAATGATGTGGACAACAATAAGGTGGAATGTGATACATGTCATGTTTATATTAATAAAAGGTATCTAAACAACCATTTAAAAAGCAATTCACATAAAAATAATCTTTTAAAATCACATAATTCATTAACAAATGTTACAGTTGTTGAAACCGCTTTTGGCAATCGAATTTTAACATATAGAATTAATAGTAAAACACTTCAATCGGGACAATATTTTGAAACACCGGAATCGTTTTTAAATTCGCTAAAAATTGATATCTTATTTTTGATAAATGAATGTATTCAACAACATACAATTTTTAAAATAAACTTCATATTGCATGCTGATTTCATACAACAAACTAAAGATATTAAAAATACGTTTGATTTTCAAACGTTTAATTACATAATTTGTCAGGGAGATGACTTAAATATTTTTTATTCATCATTAATAGACACTGTAGTCGGTAAAATTTGTCAATTTGAAAAAAAAGATAGTGGTTGGAGTCTTAATCAAATTAAATACATAGATATGAATGTTAACAAATTCAACCCCCTACGTGGTAGTTCATATATCGACCTTCCTCAAGATATTAAATCAAAAAAAGCTGTAATCAATGTTAAAAATAATGATAATATGTGTTTCAAATGGGCATTACTCTCTGGTTTATATCCTGTATGTAAAAGTGTAGATCGGGTAGCATCTTACGCAATTCATGGAAATAAACTAAAATTTACTGGTATTTCTTTTCCGGTTATAATTGCAGATATATCAAAAGTAGAGAAATTAAACAATATTAGTATTAATGTTTTTGGCTTAGAGTATAATAAAGAAAAAAAGTGTAATTCTGTTGTAGGTCCTTTATATTTAACAAAATGTCGTACACCTAATCATATTAACCTACTATATATATCGAATGGTACTAACAATCATTACTGTTATATTAAAAACTTATCGCGATTAGTTAGTTCACAAATATCAAGACATCATTGTGCAGTTTATATATGTGATTCATGTTTACTTCATTTCCCATCGGAGGAAAGACTTAATAACCATCAACAATATGATTGCGCTCACATTTGTACGGAATTACCAAACGGTGAGGATTCCAAAAAGGATTGGTTTGGTAAAGCAACCTCAAATAATAAATTAAAATTTGATAAATTCGTGAAAAAGTTGAAAATGCCCTTTGTGGTTTATGCAGACTTTGAGGCATTTTTGAACCCAATAGAATCATGTAGTAACGATCCATCCAAGCCTAGTACAATTAATATTCAAAAACATGAAGTGTATAGTTTTGGATATTACATTAAATGTTCATATGATAACAGATTATCAAAATATGAGACGTATAGTGGGTCAAACTGTGCACAAGTGTTTATGAATCGCCTTTGTGAAGATGTGAAAACAATATTTAAAAAAAATAGTTTCCAAAAATGTCTCGTTCCATTATCAGATGAAGATAAAATTAAAATTTCAAATTCAAACATATGTCATATTTGTGAAACTGAGTTAAATGAAGATCTTTTTTACGATTTTGATTGGCACACTGGCAGTTTTAGGGGTGTTGCACATCAAGTGTGTAGTTCTAAGTACAGAACCCCTCGTCATATTCCAATATTTTTACATAACCTCAGTCATTACGATGCTCATTTCATTATCCATGCATTAAACCTCGATGATGACAAAGTTGAAGTTATTCCACAAAATAAAGAACGATACATATCATTTTCAAAACAGTTAACAATAAATAATCAACCAGTAAGTTTAAGATTCATAGATTCATTGAAATTTTTATCGTGTAGTTTAGATCAACTAGCTAAAAATCTTAATGATGATCAGTTTACAGAACTAAAAAGGAACTATCCTAATAATGAAGATTTTTCACGTTTAAGACGGAAAGGTATTTATCCTTATGAATTTATGTGTAATAGTGATTGCTTGAAACATCCATCACTTCCTGATCAACACCAATTTTATAGTTCACTCACAGATTCAAATATTTCAAATGATGATTATAATCACGCAAAAGATATTTGGCAACATTTTAAGTGTAGTAGTATGTCTGATTATTCCAATTTATATTTAAAAACTGATGTTTTACTTTTGACTGATGTATTCGAAAACTTTAGAAAGCTTTGTATTAAAACTTATGGATTAGATCCTGCTCATTACTATACTGCCCCAGGTTTAAGTTGGGATGCAATGTTAAAATTTACCAAAATAGAATTAGAATTGTTAACGGACTATGACAAAATTGCTTTTTTTAAAGCTGGTATTAGAGGGGGTGTATCTCAGTGTAGCAATCGTTTTGCTAGAGCAAATAATAAATTCATGGAAGATTATGATAGTGAAAAACCTAATTCATATCTAACATATTTTGATGCGAATAATTTATATGGTTGGGCAATGTCTCAATCTCTTCCTGTTGGTGGTTTCGAATGGATAGATTCTAATACAGATTATAATGTGTCGGATAACTCTGATTTCGGTTATGTTTTAGAAGTTGATTTGGAATATCCTGATGAACTTCATAATTTGCATTCTGACTTTCCGTTATGTCCTGAAAACATATGTGTGGGTAATACTAAAGAAACTAAATTAGTTCCTAATTTAAATAATAAAAATAAATACATCATTCACTACAGGAATTTAAAACAATGCATTGAAATGGGGATTAAATTAATTAAAGTACATAGAATTTTAAAATTTAAACAGAGTTCTTGGTTAAAGAAATACATAGACTTAAATACTAGTTTGAGAACGTTAGCTACATCAAACTTTGAAAAAGACTTTTTTAAATTAATGAACAATTCTGTCTTCGGTAAGACTATGGAAAATATTGAAAAAAGAGTAAACGTTAAACTACTAACTCACTGGGATAATCGTGGTAAAGTTTTAGGTGCTCAGGATTGGATTGCAAAACCAGAATTCCATAGTTTATCAATATTTTCAGAACATTTAGTTGCAATACAATTACACAAAACAAAATTAATTTATGATAAGCCGATTTATTTAGGATTTTGTATTTTAGATATATCTAAGACCCTTATGTATGAATTTCATTATAACTACATGATTAAAAAGTTTCATAATAAAATTAAGTTATTGTACACCGATACCGATAGTTTGATATATCAAATTTTTACAGACAATTTTTATGAGGATATAAAACCAGATCTACTTCACTATTTCGATACATCAGATTACCCGGAAAATAATATTTACGGATATCCAAAAATAAATAAAAAAAAGTTAGGTTTTTTTAAAGATGAGAATAATGGTAAAGTATTGAAGGAATTTGTAGGGTTGCGATCAAAAATGTATGCCTTAGAAATAGAAGATAAATTTATAGCAAAGGCAAAAGGGGTTAACAAAAGTGTTACCAAAAAAATGAATATGGAAAATTACAAATCGTGTTTGTTTAATAAAAATGTATTATATTGTAGTATGCTTCGATTTAAGTCAATCAAACACACTATTTTTACACAAAAAATAAATAAAACATCTTTATCATATAATGATACCAAACGATGTATTATGAACAACAACATTGATACATTGGCTTGGGGACATTATAAATTACGCTAAGTGTAATACTTTTTACTTTTATTTCTGTGTGTATATACAAATTTTGTACTGATTGTAAAATTATGATATTACTGTAATGTTATATAATAGTTTATTACATATTTAAAATTTATTGTTTGATTGTAAATAATGTAAAATAATTGTAGTTTTTATTTGTGTGCTTAAATTTGACGTTGAGGTGATTGTGAAATTCTGATAAGTACTAATTGTGTTAGAAATAGTATACAGATCATTCTGTTTTTCACAAATTACATGTTTTATATAATTTTAGCAATATATATATATATATTTAATTTTTACACCAAAATTTTCATTTTTATTTCATCCCTTTAAAACTCTAGACGTGTGAAATGTTTCACTTTATCCATCCGTTTACTGCTATTGTGGCAGGACCAAGTGGATGTGGGAAGTCAAATTTTGTAACAAATTTCATAAAATCAGTTAAAGAAATATGTAATTGTGATTTTAATCAGATCACATGGTGCTTTGATGAAATGCAGGCTTTAAATAATTTACCAAATGTTAACTATCATCAAGGAATTCCAAATCTTAATATGTTTGATGGTGAAAACCCACACCTTATTATTATTGATGATCTAATGAGAGAGTCTGATGGAAGAATTGTGGATATATTTACAAAAGGTAGTCATCACAGGAATCTTAGTGTATTTTATTTAACACAAAATTTATTTCATCAAGGTAAAGGTCAAAGAGACATTTCTTTAAACTCAAGTTATATAATTTATTTTAAAAACCCTCGAGATAAAACTCAAATAAGATATTTAGCACGACAAGTGTCACCAGATAACCCAAAATTCATTGAAGACGCCTACAGGGATGCAACTTTAGAAGCGCATGGATATTTAATGGTAGATTTAAAACAGAATACAAATGATTTTTGTCGTATCAAGACAAATGTATTCCCATTTAATGGTTACTGCACAGTCTACGTCCCCACGAAAGAGTTTAAATACACCAAGAATCAAACAATTCAAATCATTTCTAAATGATACATCGTCGACTCACAACGCATAAACATTTGCTAAACGCTTTGCAGTTTAAATACACCAAGAATCAAACAATTCAAATCATTTCTAAATGATGCATCGTCGACTCACAACGCATAAACATTTGCTAAACGCTTTGCATACGCTTAAACCAAAATATCAAAGAGCGTTACTTAAAACGTGTGATGAAGAAGAAATAAATTGTATTTGTGAATGTATTCATAACGTTTTACAAGGAAAGATACCTCTTAAAGATCAAGATAAACAAAAATTGAATAAACACAAAAATATACTCCGTAAACTGGTGCATAAGTGTAAACATAAACTAAGAAAAAATATTATTATACAAAAAGGAGGGGCTTTCTTACCAATAATATTAGGTGCAATATTGAGTGGATTAGTAAGTGGACTAGCCAGTTAACATGGAAAATGCTAAGAAAATGATACTTATTGAACCGGGATTGATTGAAAAATTAAAACAAGAAAATAAGGTTACTAGTAATTTGTCTCGATTAGATATTGAAATGCAAAATATTATGAATAGTAAGACGGAAGACCGAAAGAAGTGGATGTTATATTTACAAACACTACAAAGATACCTTCACTTTACCGAAGAGGATCGTCAACCACTCAGATTACCAATTTATTCTGATACATCTAATGAAGATTCAAATGGGTCTAAAATTGGTTTTAAAAATAAAGATAGAGATCTAAAAAGTTCAGTTGATGCTGAATCTTTGTTGGAGGAGAAAGGATCTATTAAAAGTATAGAAAGTGAGGCAAATCCACTGTATTCATCAACACAAATACTCAGTTTAATACCAAAAACTTATAATAAAAAAGGTGAGTCATTATTAAACTTAATTGGAACAAGTAAAAGTAAAATACGTTGGGATAATGAAGGCACAGTCATAATTGATAATGAAAAAATTCCAGGAAGTAATATTGTTGATTTAATAAATGATTCACTTAGACCCTTAAAAAAAAGTGATCCGATAGGGTGGGATAGATTTGCTAAAGCATTAAAAGATATTAAAGTACCACTTACTTATATTGGAAATCCAAAGAGATGTGAGTTTATTAACCAACTTCAAGTAAAAGATCTGAACAAAACCTCTGAGATTGAAGTTCAAGAGTTTTCTACACCGAGCAGTGGAGATAAAAGATCTATAACTAAAATACATAAAAAGATCGATTGGGAAAAATGGACCCCGTACTAGAAGAAATTAACAGGATTTATTATGATCCATCTAACCCCGCTGGTTTTGGTAGTATTGATAAATTATCAAAAGCTATGAAGGGTAAAATGGATAAAAAGCAAGCAAAGGAATGGTTACAATCACAAGAAACATATACATTACATAAACCCATTCGGAAAAAATTCCCGCGTAATAAGTACATTCTATCAAATATTAATGAGCTGTGGCAAGCTGATTTAAGTGATATGCGAACTTATTCTCAATATAATGATGGTTTCAACTACATACTTTGTGTTATTGATGTATTTAGTAAATATGCTTTTGCAAGACCAATGAAAAAGAAAAACTCAGAAACAACTAAAGAATGTTTTGAAAGTATATTTACTGAAAGTAATACAACACCTACTCACATACAATCTGATAAAGGTACAGAATTTGTTTCAAAAGATGTACAAAAATACTTTAAATCCAAAAAGATAAATTACTATACCACTAACAATCCTGATATTAAGGCTAGTATTGTTGAACGATTTCAAAGAACTCTAAAAATGAAAATGTGGCGTTATTTCACTCATAATAATACTTATAGATATATAGATGTTTTACAAGATTTAATATACTCTTATAATCACAGCATTCACTCGAGTATTAAGATGTGCCCATGTGATGTAAGTTCCAACAATATTATGACAGTTTGGACTAATCTTTATGATAGAGGGTCAAACAAACTTTCTCTAGAAAATCCAAAACCAAATTTCAACGTGGGTGATTATGTTCGAATAACTAAATATAAACATGTTTTCCAAAAAGGATATGAATCAAATTGGAGTGATGAAATATTTATTATATCTTCAATAATTGATAGATCTCCATGGGTTGTTTATACAATAACAGATTTACAAAATGAACCAATAGTTGGTACTTTTTATGAAAGAGAATTACAGAAGGTCACTTACAGCCCCACCTCACAATATAAAATAGATAAAATAATTGGCACTCGTTATTCGGGTAACAGAAAAGAAGTATTAGTGAAGTGGAAAGGTTATCCAGATAAATTTAACAGTTGGATTTTAGCTTCTAGTTTAAAAGAAATATGAATAAAGAAAGTTTTTATTTAACTTTGCTCAGCAATAGTTCAATGGAATACTTTCCTGATAACAAGACCACAAATTTTTCAACAAAATTACCAAAAGCTATGAAATTAGAAGGTGAATGGGCGGTTGGAGTTGTCGAGTTTCAATATCCATGCACCATGTTTACTGTTCAAGATCATGAAAATGTTGTATACATCACAAAAACCATGTTAATGCCTAATGAAGATAAACCATCAACAGTGTACTACAAAAAACATATTCCCGCTACCAACTACGATAACGTTGAACATATTTTAAGAGCGTTAAATGGTATCAGAGAGAGCTTGAAATTTCGTTATGATGAAATAACAAAATTTGTGTCTGTTTCTGTTTTGGATAAAAATATAACATCCGTAACATTATCACCCAAATTAAGTTTACAACTAGGTTATGAACCAAATACAAATCTCCTAGACAGAAATTTTGGGAAGTGTCCTGCTAATTTACACTTAGGGTTACCATCTCAACTATTTCTATATTGCGACATTATCGATCCTCAGATTGTGGGTGATGTTATGACTCCACTATTAAGAGTCATTTCATTAGATCCTTCAAAATACATTTATGGTGCGAATAAAATGTACATTTTCTCTCCACCTCACTACTTACCTGTTATGCGAAGAGAGTTCGATACGCTGGAAATAGATATAAGATCGAGCACAGGACAAAAAATACCATTCCAGTTTGGAACCGTGTGTGTTAAACTACATTTCCGCAAATTATAATAATGTATTCTCCTCATGATCATCATAAATGTCCATATGAAAATTATTATTCACATCAAGCTGGATCAGGAGTTGGAGTAATTTATAAGGGTTCACCATACCAACGCGGTCATGGTATTGGGAGCTTCTTAGGAGGGTTATTTAGATTAGTTTTACCTTTACTTTCAAGTGGTGCTCGAGTGGTTGGTAAGGAGGCATTAAACGCTGGAGTAGGACTTTTATCGGATATGGTTCAAGCCCGTCCTATGGAAGCCTCAATAAAAGATCGTCTAAAGCAAGTTAGTACAAACTTAAAACGAAAGGCTGATGACAAAATTGATCGATTTAACATGACAGGATCTGGGTATATAAGTAAAAGAAAACGATTGGCCTCGTTCATTCCACCACTAACAGCTAAAGTGAAAGCTACGAAAAAACTTGGTCTAAAACCAAAAAACATCAAAGATATATTTTCAAATTAAGTATGTCTTTCCTTCATAATCATTCTTGTGAGTGCGTTAAGTCAGAATTAGATTTGTTTGCATTACCGTCTACACAAACAAGCATTGAAAATGGATTGTGGATTCACTATAAACCAATTTCATCTCTTGCTGATGATGGACCTATCGAGTTTCAAGTTCCTGGAACAGGCGATGACTACATAGATTTGTCTCATACATTACTCCACATAAAGGCAAAAGTATTAAATCAAGATTCAACAAACTTGATATCAGCTACAGCAGTAGCACCTGTAAATAATTGGTTGCATTCACTTTTTAGTCAACTCGATGTTTATTTAAACCAAAAACTTGTATCACCACCTAATAATACCTATGCCTATCGAGCATACATGGAAACCCTTTTAAACTATGCTCCTGCTGCTAAACAATCTCATCTTACTTGTAGTCTTTGGTATGATGATACAGCAGGAAAAATGGATTCCACAGATGGTAAAAACATAGGATTTGTTAAAAGACAGGAATTAGTTAATGAAAGCAGGGAAATAGAAATGATTGGTCATCTTCATGGTGACATTTTCAATCAAGATAAATTTTTAATTAATGGCGTTGAAATGAGTGTAAAATTAGTTCGGTCAAGAGAGAGTTTTAATTTAATTGCTGGGTCAAATGATGTAAAGTTTAAAGTTTGCATTACGGACGCAACTCTTATTGTTCGAAGAGCACGAATTAATCCAAGTGTATTACTCGCACATCAGAAAGTTTTAGCTTCTACCACTGCTAAATATCCTATTACTCGTGCTGAAGTTAAAGTTTTAACAATTGCATCGGGTGTTCAAGGAAAAACTCTTGATAATATATTCTTAGGACAGGTACCCAAAAGATGTATTATTGGTTTTGTGAATAATTCTGCATTTAATGGTTCACTTACTAAAAATCCATTTAACTTTGAAAACTATGGTATTAACTCTTTCAGCTTATATATTGATGGTCAACAAATACCTTCCAAAGCTTTGCAACCATCTTTTAATAATAATATATTTACATCAGCATATCATACTCTATTCTCGGGGACTGGTATTCACTTTCTTAATGAAGGAAATGCAATCTCTCGTGAACAGTATGCCAAAGGTTACTGTCTTTTAGCATTTGATTTAACTCCTGATTTATCAGCTAACTCATCAGCCCATTGGAATCTCATAAAGCATGGTAGTGTAAGATTAGAAGTACGATTTGAATCCTCACTAATACAAACAATTAACTGTATTGTTTATGCTGAGTTTGATAATATTATTGAAATAGATAAAAATAGAAATGTTACTGTAGACTATAGTAGTTAGGATTATAATGTGTGTTGTGTTTTAGATATATGTGTTATGTTTAATGCATTTTGTGTGTGTGTAACTAAAGATAACATTATAAAATTAAATAAAACAAATTGTATGCAATATACTATCAAGGATTTAAAGATTCTTTAAATCATTTTATTATCAAAGAATTGGCCATTGCGAGTCATGATCATACACAGACGTTCTTGGTGAAACCACCATATTCATTCCATTACCTAACACTAGAAGAAAAAAAGCAGGTGAGATGGTTAGAAAGAAATCGAGGAATTTACTGGAGTGAAGGCTACATAGACTACAAAGAGTTTAAACGTGTTATTTTACCATATTTAGAAAATAAAAAAATTATGACAAAGGGTTTGGAAAAGATTACGTGGATTAAAGAGTTATGTGCAAACTGTGAAGTGATTGACATAGGTGAGAAGGGATGTCCTAATTTTGCGACATTAAAAAAAAAGTTCTGTAAAAATAAAACTGATTTTAATTGTGTGAACCATAAATTGAATTGTGCATTGAATAATGCTGTGTGTATTAGAAAATGGTATTTTGATAATAATATGTCTGTATTTAATTTATTTATTTAATAATTATTGTGTTGATCAGTTAATTAAAAATGTCTATGTACTCAAAGTGTTTTATTTAATATAATCAGACCCATATAACAAACTTTAAATTAGCTGCAGCAAAATGATAATCCTAAGCTTTGTGACTCCCACAAAGAATGCGATTTAATATTTACAAATCACTATAATTGAACATTCCTATGACAACCATTGAATAGATTGGTACTGTAATAATCTGCTAATAACAGTAATATCATGGATACACTAGAATTACAAAAACATATGAAAAAGATTCATCCCAGTCTAGAAAATAATGTTTATGCTGCTAATAGACTACCTATGTATACACATGTACCAACGTATATAATATGCAATTTGGATGCGGATGATAAACCAGGTTCACACTGGGTAGCTGTACATATCGATACGAATGGTATCGGTCAATATTTTGATTCATATGGACGAACACCTGAGCGATATCATCTCCAGTTTTTGAAAAGGAATTGTAAGAGATGGGACTGGAATGTTGATAGGATTCAGAATGATTGGACTTCAGTTTGTGGTGAATATTGCTTAATGTATTTGCTATTTAAGTTTCAGGGATGTTCAATGCATAGTTTTACGAACATATTTACAGGGAACACACTGCACAATGATATTTTTGTGGATGAGATCTTCCGCTCATATTTTGTAGAAAAAAGTAATAAAATATTGAAATAAAAATGAATGTGTTTTATTGATGACATAGAAAAGCAGACATACAATGAGTAATAGATAAGAACGCCAAATCAACCGTAGGGCAACAGATTCGTGGGTTCTGGCGCAACGTAATGAGGTGTTCGAAGTATAATAGATAAAAGGATTAGGCGAACAATGGAATGCTAATGAGGGTGCAGGACCACCGGAAATCAATGAGATAACAGTTAATTGATTTGCATAACTCCAGAACCACGCATCCTACGCTAAAATGGACCGCAGATTTGAGATCAGAGCACACCAAAACCTTTTTTTTTTTTTTTTTTTTTTTTTTTTTTTTTTTTTTTTTTTTTTTTTTTTTACGATGGGTGCTACAGATTCGCGGGCTCTGGTGCAAGCGCGGGCTCTGGCGCTTGCGCCAGAATCCGCGAATCACTACTACTTATTAAAGCTCAAAAGACGGGTAGCAACAGTTTGATTCTACGATCACGAATACGCCTGTCAAATCTGATGATTACTAAGCGCTGTCACTTAAACATCAAAACGCCAGTGACATATTGAAGCTAGTTCGCAAGTAAGTGGGATTAATAATGACTGATTGCTCGCTCCTCACTTGCGAGCGCTCGTCAATGTCCAATTTGTCTCAGTTGACAAGCTAACTAGCTTTTGACTGTCTATTTATTTCATTAATTCATAGAACAACGCAAAAAACAATCAAGGATTCTCAGGATTTAATATCGCAATTTGCAATGTCACACAATGTTTTACGGGAATCATAGACGTATTAATTAAATGTTTTCAAAAGGATTACTATATCATCATTCATTCATATCAGTTTGTCAGTGAATCCGTTTCATAGCTACAAATCAATATTGAAAAATAATGTCAGTGGCACAATACATCTCTCACATGATGCTTATAATTACTTATTGCATACTAGACAAGCATCTATTCTAGCTCGGAAAGTCGAGTTCAGTTTCTAAGCACTGGTATAAACGAGCCATTACAAAACACTTTCAAATCTTCTTCACAGGGCTAATTCTAAAATAAAAGGACAGGTTCATTACCACCGCAAATCTAGTTATGTAAGCTATCATCGGCATCTCCCGCCGACAGTCGACCGACCAATCATATCGTATCTCTGATCTTGATTGAGATTTATTAGTCACATCGTCTCAGTCTTCGTCGGCTTGCTCTATATAAATCAGCCTTTATTCCTTCACAAACTTTATTTTGCGGTTAATCAGGGTCAAAATTCTTTTCCTTCCTTCTAATGGGATCCCATCTTTGAACATTATTTAAATTTTGCCAAGTGTAACTGATACTTTGTTTACAGGTAATGGAGTCGATCTTTCCGGTTTAGGAACCGAATCTGAGGATGATTTGTTTTGACCATTCGCTAGCGCTTCTTGTCCTTACTTAATTTGTGTGGTCGTCTAAACCGCGTTCTACTTTTAAAGGCTCATACAGACAGGCGCGACATATCGCGCGACCTGCCGCGGAGGCGATTCTGCGATATATTGCGACGCAACACCTTTCACACCGGCGCGCGACACTCGTGCACGAATCGCGGGCGAATCCGCGCGGATCGCGCGCGACAGCTTTTAGTACATTTTGTATGGCGTCGCTGTGTCGACTCCACACAAATGGTATAAATGGCGGTATAATCTGGGCTGAGCTCCTACTGAGCTCAGCTCATAAACGATCTTAATCAGAGGAAGAAGGCAGGTATGTGGATGATTGCGGGTCGTAAGTTCGATTCCCTGGTCGGTCGACATAGGTACCTACTTAAGTTAGATAATGTCACACAACCCAACCCAACTAGAGGTACCTAAGCTTGAAGTACTTTTACGTACCTAGTAGTTCTTTAAAAATCAAGTTTTGAAGTCTAGGTAATTATGTTTGATTTTTGACGGACTTCTTAGTTTCCAATTCATGTGATATCGGAAAAATGACTTTGTTTTATACATGTTAAGTGTACTTTCCGACACGACAATTATTATGAGGAGATTAGGTACATATTATGATTTTGAAATCTTAATTTACACTCTCGTGAACTACGTTTAATAGGTACGCATAACTGGCGAAATGCGGGTGTAGGTAGGTACTATACGTACCGTTACCTCTGTGTAACCCTTTGGGGATTGCAGGGGCGATGTTATGTAAGTGTGTGTTTAAAAAAAAATCAGTAATTAATAACTTAATATGTCCAATGAGTGATCTAATCTAAACTAATATTATAAAGAGCAAAGATTTGTTTGTTTGTATGTTTGTAATGGGTAAACTCGAAAACTACAGAACCGATTTTAATAATTTTTTTTCACCAATAGAAAGCTACATTATCAGCAACACTTAGAGGCTATATTTTGATTAAAAAAAGAGATCCTTACGAAAATAACAAAAATGTAACCCAAGGTATCCAAAAATTGCCTATAACAGTCATTATTTGGCGTACGCTGCTTTAACGATTGATGGTACATATAATAATGTACTACATGTTTATAGTACTCATCATTACCTATAAGAAAAGTCTGCGAGGCTGTATGTCCAACTATTACAGTTAAGTCATAATAACCGCTTTTTATTCAAATGAGTCAGTCAAAACACGGGTAGAATCGTAAGATGATGACATTCGTATCATGATATTAATCCTTATCCAAATAAATGGTTTCATAATCGAGGCTAATTATACACACGTCAATTATTCTTTAAAATATTCGAATCAAACCTTTCGTTTAGAAGTTACGACGGGCATACAATGCTAAAAGTAAGAAAAATGCCGCGGTGTGAGCGAACAGCCCTACGCTTAGTCTATTAGTAATGAATATACTCAAAAACTACAGGATTGATTTTAAAAGTTCTTTCACCAATAGAAAGCTGTATTATCGCTGAGTAAGACAGGCTACTTTTAATCCCGAAAAAATGCACAGTTCCTGTGAGTCACGCGGACGAAGTCGCAGGTGAAGTGCTAGTTGTAAATATAGAAACTTCTAACAAAGTGCTTCGATTTCAAATCGGAGGCGGACAATCTTGGCGGTCTCCTTGTTAGTAAAAAGTGGTTATCTTAATATTACAAACAGACACTCCAATTTTATTTATTTGTCTAGATTTATGAAATACCTACTATCATTAATGTAGATTCTTTTATATTTTGTGAATGAATGTGAGAACGTTGTAGGCCTTATAGACTGTACACAATTTTCTATTTTATTAAGTACCTAGTACTTGTTGATTGCCCACTCACGAGGACAGTTCCTCCCCTAGCTATTAAAACTAAAACCTAACCTAAGTAGGTACCAACGTCGATCGACCGGGGTATCGAACCTCAGGCCCCACGATAAGCAAACACGCACAGATCTGCGTTCGTCCTATGACGAAGATCGTCAACTACTGAGCTCAGCTTGGATTGCACCGTCCTTTATACTCTCTTGTGTGGTGCCGCGTCGCGGCCGCGAAATCGCCGCGATATCGCCGCGACGCCATACAAAATGTACCAATAAGCTGTCGCGCTACTCGACGCGGCGCGACCGTGTCGCGGCGCGACAGGTCGCCCCTGTGTGAACGGTCGCGCGCGTTTTCATAGAAATTGTTAGTTCTACGGATATAAATCGCCGATTCGCGCGCAACCGTCGCGTCACGGTAGTCTGAACGAGCCTTAAAGGACGACATTATTCTTCCAAGGTCTTGTGTCTGTGCTGCTTTTAGCATGGCAATTGCTGGCATTGTCGATTGCTTGGTCATCATTCAATTGAGTATATTTATAGCTATAGACATGCGTGGTTATCATTAATACTTCTAGTCTAGACGCAAAGCTGGTAGCAACATTATGGTGTGTAAGCCTAGCGCATTCGTTCATTAGTGTTCGTTAATATCTTGTTGATTTTGAATAGCCATTTGATAGGAAATCGAATTTAAACGTATTAGAAGTACTAATCAGTACTGTACACTGGGATAACGTGGTACATCAGGATAAAGCAATTTTTAAAGCTTTTGTTTCTGTTCTATTTTCTTCCAGGTACTTTTTCTTTTTAATATTCCTCCTACAATAAGTAATGTAAATACGAAATGACTATCTATTACACCGGCAGATAACGCCTTACAATTCAAAAATTATGTAAAACCCTTAAACACTTCGCCACTTAATAGTCTATTTTCCCATTATTAGCCATAAATTAATTTTCCCTTTCATATGAATTGTATCTTTAGAAAAACCTTATTAGAGTTTACATTTGTATGCATCATACGAGTCCTTTTATGAGGGTAGGTCGTGGTAGTGATTGACGAACAAGATGTTTATCTGTGAACAATGCGTGTGGCTGCGCGGGCGCAGGTCAACGTGTTCTAAATTTGAAGTATCGATGTATGAACTGATTTGACAATGCATATGAATGTGTGAGAACTGTCTCACGGTAATATTTTTAAACCAGAAGCGTTCAAATAAATTTATTCTAGGCTTTAACTTAAATTCAACATTTTTGTCAATAATTTTACTCATACACTGGTGAAGGTTTTATTTTTGAATGACAGTTTGTTTACAATGTCAAAGCTTTGGTCAGATCTAAAATCTATTATCATTCCGGTAAAAACGAAAAACGTGCTCTACGTCGGAAGCAACGAAACACGGAAGAGCGAATCTTTTCTTAAACAAAATAAACAACTTTATTTAGCTCTATTTGAAGAATTTGGAACAAACAAATCTACCATTTTAAGAATTGGATTGAAAACACGAACTGTTTATGTAAATATAGATTCAGAAATAAAACGGAAAGGAAGTAGTGATTGAGGAGATAAAGAAGAATTAAGATTAGAGACAATTCATTAATAACAGATAAAGAGGTCCCAATTAAAATCTTTCGTAATATCAATTTTCTTAGACCTTATCTAGAGCAGCAGATGTAAGCCCAGATTCCACAATCACAACAGCTTCCGGAAGTCACCGGTTCTAACGGGAAGAAATATTACAGTATCATAAAATAAATAATTATTCCATTAGGGAATAACTGTTTCGATAATATGATATTTACGACTTTACAGCGTAGAATATATAATCTTTGCAATTAGTTTAGTTAGAGTCAGAAACATCACACTAGATATGGTTTATCCTATCATCAAAACTAACAAGTCCAAAATCTAAGTCCTCCTTATCCATCCTTCTTAACTCTTCAAGCTTGTTAAGGATGTGTTTACCTTCCAACAACGCCCCTAACAGATTTGTTTGAATGACCGCCATAACCTATTGTACGCGCCATTTCACTTTTTTTCCACCTTCCTCTACAACCCCATCAAACATTCAACCGAAATCTTCAAGACATAAAGTCCAATGTCTTCTGGCAAGATCTTTATCACCGGGGTTCTCAAGCGGTCCCACTGTGAAACGAATTATGAAGTCACATGTTTGTGGTTGATTGAAAAATTCCAAATGGAGGGGATTAACTTGAACGTTTTGTTTTGTCAGTGACATTTCTAGGGGATTGTGGGCCCCTTGCGATTTATGTCGTGCGCTATTTCCGGTAATGGGAATTTTACCGAAACTATTTTCAGACATTTTCTGAAGACGTGACCGCGTTCGTTCTGTGCCGATGCCAAAATGCATTCCTGGATCAGCTTTGCTAAAAAATGTCGAACGTTATTCTAATTGCACAGACTTCCAACGTGTGAAAAGTAGTCAAAACATCGCTTTTATGAGACAGAGATATAATTAATGAACATAGTATGAACAAAAAAAATATGTTTTCAGAATTAGTCAATAAAATCCAATTTCAACGCTACAACGTTTAATGGATCATTTTACGCTATAGGTATCGCTAAGCGAGTTTTTGTTGTAGGTGACAATATTACTAAATTAGACCATTTTAAATGACAATAACATACAATCAAGTCAGATAATTCTTCCAGTCCCAGTTCCAGAACATCGATAACGCAACGCTAATTCGAATCTAATCACAGCTCTAGAATATTCCAGAACAACAACACAAGTTCTCTGCACAAAGCTCAACAGATAGATACATAATTAACGACATACAGACAGCTAAGGGACCCTCAGAAGCAGACGTGCAGAGAAACAATTAATTACACTCGACCGGTACCTCTAATCGTCTGCGAAACGAAGGCTAAATTAGCGGAGACACTGCCACTGATGGGGAACCGAATAACTAGGGGAGAACGTTTGTTTATTAGACTGACGATAGATTAATGAAAAGATTAGGGAGAGATTTCCGGAGGTATTGTTGATATAGACGGTAACGAAGGTGATAATGAAAGTGCAATGAGGGTTGTTGAAGGTTCGAGAGCCACTGAGTAGGTGCTACAGATGGCGGTAGATTTCTGAAATATCGTCTGTCTGATTAATCAATAAACATATTTGTTATATAGGTGTACTATAGGTACACCTCTGCCCAAACCTTCGGGAAAACGAGGCGTGTTATTATGTAATTTCGTTAATTACTATTTTGATCTCAGTAATTGATCAAAGTTATTCATTAGATATAATCTAGTACGCCTAATAGTGTTTCTATATAGAGTAATTAATACATAAACTTTGGTTTGATCTAACACATTTCTCTATGTCATTATTGAGATCTTTCTCCCAACACGTTACTCACTAAACTAGCGTAGTTTCACAACGACACGTCTTAATAAGAGTTTACAGGTGTCACAGTGAATTTACGAGGTAAGAAATCAGTGTGTTAGCATAATCAGCATCAACATACAATCGCGCATTTTCCCGTCTGACCATAAGATCAGCTTCTTACCTTCCCACATCTCGTTAAAACGGAATAATGTCTTAACATTTGTAAACGGCTTGTCAAGTTGCAGTGCTTTCAACAAACTTGTGACTCACATGTTTTTTTTAGTAGTTCCGGGAGAGTTTCTTCTTCCCAGTTAGTACACTATGGAAATATATACGGATGGAGAAAATTTCTACATGTAGGTATATCTGTATTTTTATGGTGTACATAATAATCAGTACTGAATTCTATTCGTCGATTCAAAATACATTAGGAAAGGAGAAAAACTCGTCCTGTGATGTTTCCACTTTAGAGCGAGGGACTCTTCTGAAAGAGTATATTAGTGGCATATGTGTTATGATTTCGTCTATATTGTGCAACATCTCATTGATTGGTCCCACAGTAATAATGAAGCTGTTACAAATCATAACTTAATCAAGTTTTATAGGCCTCTTCATACGGTTCTTTTGTATTTATGACTTCAATGGGTTAGCTGTCACATATTGATATGAAGTAGTAATTGTTCGCAAGTGTTATAAGAAATAGTTTTGATGTTTTTTGCCACTTGACCACGATTGTTTTGGGCTAGGCCGGTTTTATGATTCACTCATGTGGTTTTTGGGTGTTACCTAATAATGTCTGCTCCCTCAACTAGTTTGGATAGCGTTTATTCTGAATCATACAAGTCTGGCGCATCGTCACTTTAATATAATTATTATTATTATTTTCTATAGGTGACTCACACGAATTTTATTTATTTGCGGGCGAATTAACAATTTCAGAAATACGTATTAGGCAATTGGCACGTTTTGAATTTTATACACTGTTATTGCATTTACTTGCAGTGACCTTTTTTCATAACTACATTGAAATAGTCGATTCGCCGACAAATAAATTATCTTCTTACGACTCGTCTATGGAAAATAATAAAGTATTATTTAAAAGTGATGATTCACCCGATTTGGGTTAGTACATTCGTGTGAATGGACAAATAAGCCTTGAATAACTATTGTTGTAAGCAGAGCATATTCCTTCGTATAAGTCATTTGGTTCTTGGGTTCCTTATATTTCTGATATATTGCTAGACAATGTGGATAAAAAGGCGCCAACTCCTTTTTTATTTAACACATCCCTTTCTGACTCCCATAACGTCAGAACTATTTAAGTTTTCCATAAATATTCAAAGTCTACGTCCCATTCTTTACACGCAGCTAACAAAGTTACAAAAGGATTCGACAACAAATTATCTCATTATATCACTAGACAACCACTATCATAAAGGTTGACAAAAAAACCTCGTGATACACTGACCAATATTTGGATATTTGGAACTGGATCAATGGCGATGCAGGTGGTCTTTTCCCAGAAATACCCTTTACTTAATGGGCTTCGGACAATAATATGGTCCCGTTTATAGGGGGTTGCTACAATTTAGGGCTAAACCGTTGAATAGCATCGACTGATTTACTTTTAATCGTGAGTTTGATATTATCGCGCGCCATTCAAGTGTTTTGTTACGAGCAGGCCGGTGTGCCCTACCATTTGTTCCCGTTTGCCCTCTGATAAATCAATGGCAGTCGTGAGAAGTGATCCGTGATAAGCTGTCGAGAATTTGTTACTATTGACTAGCTCCGAGTATGCAATGATGGATGCAGGAATGAATATGATTTTGTATTGCTTAAATGCAAGCTAAGAAAATAGTTTCCCAGTTGATAGTCATCAAACGCAATCGAATTTAATGAACTACAGTAAAGCAATAAAATGCTAGGTGTAGAAACTACAAAATCACCATGGTCCGCAATGGACCGTCGGTTATTGTCCCACGGGACCGTACTACCGGGATAAAAGTATCCTTTAAGTTACCTTGGTCATAAACTATCCGAGTGGCAAAATTCTTTAATTAAAACCAATTAAAGCAATTATGTTATGCACTGTTCAACAGTTCATTTAAATCCATTATTGCAGGGTTGAGTAACAACATTGAAACTTACAAATTTTCATATATATTGTATAATATTAATAGGATCCTTACGATAATGATCCTTGATCCTTTCAGACATAAAACTCGTCCCACATCATGCGCACGAGCAAATGCAATATTTCACGAACCAATAGTAAGGGCTCCGGACAGTTTAGTGCGACACAGTGGATTGTGTTACTTCGACAAGAAAAAAGTAGTCGACTGAGAAACATGGGTCTCGTCTGCTACAAAACAAAACGTTTGATGTACAACTTTCTCATAGAAGAAAAAAAAACTTCATGTATACGATTTCGCTAGATCGCTTTGTAGGTGCGGTGTTTGTAGCATCGGACACAGACTGACACAGTGCTGTTTTCGTTGGCTTTTTTCCTTTATACTTTACTAGCTTTTATCCACGGCTTCACCTGCTAAGAATTCGGAAAGTGTCCCACAGGAACGTACTACCTTTATATTCATATAATTCAATACTCAATTCTTTATTGCATTCCATATGTATTACATAGATGGTACAAGAAATATGGACACCGTCGGGCACAGCAAAATTAAGAGAGAGGAAGAGGGCATCTATCAGTTTATGCGATGCATGCCAGTATAGCTCCCAGTCAGCATGACTTATTCCGATATTTTC
This sequence comes from Aporophyla lueneburgensis, assembly GCA_932294355.1. Lineage (NCBI taxonomy): Eukaryota > Metazoa > Arthropoda > Insecta > Lepidoptera > Noctuidae > Aporophyla > Aporophyla lueneburgensis. Next base: position 5,187,192 of record OW028758.1, on the reverse strand, counting down.
AAGAATCGTCGTCATATTCTCGTCAAATTACACAAAACCTTAATCAATTATAGATCTAAACCTTCCTCATGAATCATCCCGTCTATTGATGAAAACCGTATGAAAATGCATTCAATAGATTTTGAGTACATCAAGTTCAGACAGGCATTTGTTTAATTATGTAGTGATGCCAAAGTAACACCATAACGTTCTTGAGACACCACTTACAAATATTGAACTAATTTTTGTGGTATTTTTGTTACCAATCCCATAACATGTCGTAGTATTCTACAATCAGTTATTTTTGGTATGAAGTTCCATACAGCCAACAGCTCTTGGTTGGCCGACTGGAACTTCAATAAATAATTAACGTCTTACTTGAAGGTTCTTATTGCTTTCGTACTGTTGATAAAGTTATCTATCAAACTATCTTTAATTGTCATTCCCATACATATCTTTGACATTTCTTATCTTTACCAATCCAATATTGTCATGCCCAGGGGTACTGATTAACGCGCAAACGCAGACATTGAAGTAAGACTATACGTAGGTCGACAATCTATTACGAAACTTTGTAATATTGCTTAGTGATAAGTTAATAAACCATCGCCCACGATTTTGAACCTATTTCCCTCGGCTGACTCATAAATGAATGGTTTCACTTCTTGCTAAAATAATGGGCCTATAACATTAATTCAAACCAAAGTCGGGAGCCGAAAGTACGTGACAAAAATGCTACAAATTATAATATGACGCATCTAGGAAACTAAAGGCCAGGGGACAATCCCACTGCCTTATCTTGCCTGTGGTCAGGCATAGAGGCAATACTAAGTGTTGATTATACGAAAATGATTGAAATTAGACCACAGAGTGTTAATATGATGGTCTAGTGACGATACATTATATTTCGTGATGAGTATGAATTAGTCTAGTGTACGTGAGGAATATCAGCGTGTCATAGAGATGATGGAATCTTTTGTTGCACATAAGAGGTTCTTTCGAATCCTATTGTGGCTTGATTGTTATAAATTGAATTTTCATTGTGATTCAATAAGATTGAGACATCGACATATGTGATCTGACCTGAGACACGGACAGCAGATATGAAGTATGGAATGGTGGATAAATGTTTAATTACTTTTGTTTCGACCTTGTTGTCAAAGATGTGTTTCATTATTTATATGATACCGAAATAGAACGGCATAGTATGCGAAATATGTCCGCAGCAGACATGCAAATCCAAATTTAAGCGTCATACATAAAGATTTTCTATCAAAACGCCAAAATCGAAAATAACCTCATTACTATTGTCCACAAATCACCAAGAAACAATAGAACAATGCCAAAAATTACCATTTTCTTCACTTTTTGTTTTAATAGGAAATCTTGCAGAACTTTGTTCAATCGACCATGAATCATGAAATGGCGCCGCCGGTGGCTCCTAGTATTATCAAAGAATAAAACAGAAGGCCGGCTCCAAAAAACGAACGAAAACAGGCGCATGAGCACATATTCGCGTCATCATCTTCATTTACATTATCTTCAGCGGGATTTCTATAATCGCCACACTTGGTGGAAGGGTTGGCGATCGCAGTATGGTGGTAACATGCATAGAGAACGCTGCTGCCCATTCACTAGTAAGTCCCTTAGTCGCCGTCTTGCGACAGCCATGGGAAGAAATGGGCCTTTCTTTGCGTCTTGCATCACACGGAAGGACCTGCATAAAAATATAATATAATGCCTGCATGAAAATTTGAGATCTCTGTAAGTACGTACGCGTACGTACGTATTTACAGAGATCTCAAATTTTCTCATACAAATTATCAGTCACGAGAGCGCATATACTCGCTGGACAGTCATGTCATGAGCATAAAAATATTACTATAGACAGTTCGGCAATAATACCGGTTTCACGATTCAGATGTCACTCATAATCCATTCATTTTTATAGTCACAATGACGGCAAATATGTATATGTGATCATTTGTGAAAGGCACAAATATGTGCTATAGATGGAACACCAAAACGATCTATAGAGTCAAATTATATATTTGTCGTTATCTTCATTATCTGCCCAGCCTTTCTGCCAACCATGTTGGGGTCGGCTTTCAGTTAAACCAGATGCAGCTGAAATACCCATTTTTTACATGCAGTAACTACATATTTAACTTCCATAACTTAGTTACGGAAGAAATACTGTTCTGGCCTGGACCAACGGCGTAGCGTGCTTTCCGAGGCACGGAGGTGTCTTGGTATATAAAGATGGTCGCCCATTGGATGAACCAACCGCGGCAAGCGTAGCTGACCCCATCGATCGAACTTTACAGCTGTTATTCTTTAGTCTATTCGCTATAAGCTATTCGTCAGGGTGTCATTTTGACGACAGATATTACTGGATGGATCATAAAATTTGATATTCTTATTGCCGAGCTGTCCATAGTAATATATTTGCGCTCATGACTACATGAAGCGTGCGTATGTATGTATGCGTGCGTTGTCGCTCTTTGTGTGGAGTCAACCTTCTGTGTGATGGCGGACATAAAGAATAACACCATCCCATTTCTTCCCGTGGGTGTCTTAGAAGGCGACTAAGGGACTTATTAGAGAATGGGCAGCAGCGTTCTCTATGCATTTTAACACCATACTTCGATCGCCAATCCGCCTGTCAAGCGTGGCGATTATGGCAAACCCCCCCAAATTGGGGGAGGCCTTAGTCCAGCAGTGGACGTCTTTCGGCTGAAACCATGAATGATGATAATTAACCTTCTGTACTATCCATTCTGTGTTAATATAGTGTCATAGTATTGTTTTAGTTCATTCAATCAATTTGTACGCCGATCAGTTTGATCTGGGTTAGGTCACCGCAGGAGCATTCGAACTGAATAATTTATGAGAGTGACAAATAATATTATTTGTAGAATTTCCTGTTCGCACTTTGTGCCTACTACTAACCATATGTCGGTAAAAGTTATCAGGAAATCTATTGTTAAATGCATCAGGGATTTTATACAGAGGAAATTATGGTTATTAGAAGGTGGCTTTCCCAGAAAAGAGTATTAGAAATGTGTCTTCAGCTTTGTATTTCATCATACAAGCGGTTGAGGTTTTCCTTATTACAGTAACAGACGTCTCCAACTGCATGCGTCAGGCTATGTCGGTAACCTCGGTTCTCCTGCGGATCTCTTCATTTCTGATTCGATCAGGCATAGCCTTCTCCGTTGCCCTTTGCGTCACTTTGCCTTCTAATAAGGTCCAATCCCAGAGGTGATATTTCGTGGTGATTGGTGATTATAAAACCACCTTTTTGAATATCGGTCAAGAATATTTCGACGATTCGGATGATTTTATGTCATAATACGCAATAAACTTTACTTGGCGGTAAAGTTTATTGCGTATTATGACATCTCCAAAATTACGTTCGGAAAACGATCTCACTGGCGGTCGGTCATTAAGTACCAATAAGATGAAATAAACGATGTATTTAAGCCACGCCTGTCACATTACAGGGTGCGTATGAGTGGATTCTGAAGAGCGGCGACGATGCAAGGGATTTGCTTAAACCACAAGACTCTTATTACTCGACTTTAGTGTTGGGACTAGAACTGTCGATTTTAGAGGTCGTATTTTTTGGGTTTGATTTGTTGCTAATGTTTTGGTTAATTCGATTTAGGAAGGAACTCAATTTTGAGGCCCTCAAAACGTCGTTAAACCAAAATATCAAATTATAATGATAAATCTATACTAATATTATAAAGCTGAAGAGTTTGTTTGTTTGTTTGGTTGGTTGAACGCGGTAATCTCAGGAACTACTGATCCGAATTGAAAAATTATTTTTGTGTTGGGTAGCCTACATAAAAAGGAGAGGAGCAGCAACGAAAAATGGACGAAAACTGGCAGGCAATTCGATGCGACGGGAAGGGTTAAGGGAGCAACAATTTGACGCGGACGAAGTCGCGGGTTTACTTATTTCTGTGATTTCGTTCAGAAAAACACTTATACACGTCAAAAATAACTTATTTTTTAGAAGAAGCTGAAGTCAGTGTTTGCTAACTACTCCGAGAAGAAAACCCGAAAAAAAACTTAGAATTCAGGGCCTTTTTCAAAGTTCAGATATAATCATAGTCAGCTTATGTGAGGAACATGTAGATTGGTGCCTGAAATGGTCTTTTGAAAAACCAGAAAGATTTGAGAGGACCTGTCCAGACACTGCACCTTATCAGTAATCCTGCTGCTCAACTTAGAACTTATCGAGCATATACATACTTACTTATTGGTTTAATGTTTATTAAGTATTGTGGAGGAACCAGAAGTGCTCTCGTCTCATTGATTAAAAAAACCGGCCAAGTGCGAGTCGGACTCGCGCACCGAGGTTTCCGTACAAACCTGCGTATTCTCGGTTTATGCATAAGGTTTATGTTTATGAAATGAAATGTTTTTTTTTTAATTTTTATATTTGAGTTGATTGAATGAAAGGTAAATTGCGGTTTACGATTTATGACGTACCTATTAAAAAAAACTACTTACTAGATCTCGTTCAAACCAGTTTTCGGTGGAAGTTAACATGGTTATGTACATCATATATTTTTTGTAGTTTTATCAAACTCTTATTTTAGAAGTTACGGGGGGGGGGGGGGGACACATTTTACTACTTTGGAAGTGTCTTTCGCGCAAACTATTCAGTTTAGAAAAAAATGATATTAAAAACCTCGATACCATTTTTGAAGACCTATTCATAGATACCCCACACGTATGGGTTGCATGAAAATTTTTTTTTTTAGTTTCAGTTCTAAGTATGGGGAACCCCGAAATTTATTGTTTTTGTTCTATTTTAGTGTGAAAATCTTAATGCAGTTCAAAGGATACATCTACTTACCAAGTTTCAACAGCATAGCTCTTATAGTTTCTGAGAAAAATGGCTGTGACATACGGACGGACAGACAGACAGACAAACGGACAGACAGACAGACAGACAGACATGACGAATCTATAAGGGTTCCGTTTTTTGCCATTTGGCAACGGAACCCTAAAAAAGGGGTATCAACGTTTTAGAATATCATAAAAGTATGTGAAATCATTTATGTTATCATTTTCCAAATTAAAATCAATGATCTGTTACTGTGGGTATAGGTATAGAAGTAATTTCTTGTTTTTATTAGAGAAAATGCTAGCGGATTAGGTAAGCTTATAAAAGAAACGTCAGATACTTCAAGACAGCCAAATTAATAACTTGAAACAAGTATTCCAGCGTTATCGAGTGATTTCAAACTGTGTCAAGTGGCCCATTGTGTGGTCTTCAGCAGACAACAAAAGCATAAATCTTTTAAAGATTTATTTAAAAACCCTCAAATTGACACACTTTCTCTTAATCGACACGATAAAGCGTTTATCGACGATAATTATACTTTGTATCGCAGCAATATTGGCGGCATATGCGCTGGGATAATTAATGATAGGATTTGCGGATAAATTTGGCGCCGCCCGTTGGTACAAGTACTTTGACATCATAGAATGGAAAAATGTGGATTCTTATTTCCCTTTTCAATAACTAGTAGATAGCTCCAAAAAATGGACACAAACATAACACTCCTTTTTTAGTCAGTCTTGTAAAAACGGCAACCGTGACGTTTTGCTCCGTAGTGTTCTTTTTTAACAGGCAAGCTGAAGAAAATGTCCAACGTGGAATCCTCCAAAGACCGGGTTAGAGATGTCCGTCCAAACTTCTAAAGTTTTACCACTTTTTGAACTGTTTGCAGAGGAATTCAAGAAAGATCTGATGCCTTGTTTACGCTTACACATCTTGAAAGATGTTTAAGCGTAAACAAGGCAAAAGGAGTCTGTATGGATTGTAGCAGGTGGCGTTTTATAGTTTCTGTCTTCCCACATAGGAAGAAGACATGAGTTTATGTATGTATGAGTTAAAAAAGGTGACCATGAAGTAAGTAATATGTTTTAGGTCTCTATTACGCAAGTCTCCAATTATAAAGTAAGTACCTAACGGCAATCCAAGGACAAAGTAAGTTATTTTAAGACGGTAAGTTTAACTAAGCGGCAATTCGTCTCAGACCTTGGCCTGAATAGAGTTTACTACAAATAAACGAATATCTTGATATTCGTTGATACCCCATCAACGAATATCTTGATATTCGTTTATCCATAGTAAACTTTTCTAGGAGGTCAATGACTGCCTCATGAAATAGTCATTCAATGGGATATTTGAACTTCGAGGGTTCTATTGATGATTCTAATGATTATAATTCTGTAAATAGGTATATACGTGTTACAGAGCAGTAGTGGCCTAGTGGTAACGGCTGCGACTTACAAGTTTTAGGCCGTAGGTTCAAACCCAGACAGGCGGTTTACTTTATGTAAATTATTTCTGCACCACTGCTCTCAAAACGGTGAAGGAAAACATCGTGAGGAATCGGGCATGTTCTGGAACCAAAAATTCTAATACATGTGACATACCTACCCGCACTGGACCCGTGTCACATGAGTAGAAAAACGGAACAGAGACTAAGCTTCTTAAGAACGAGCAAAATTGTTACCTATTTTGGTAGGGTTGTCACAATAGGGTAAGACAAATTAAACAAAACATTTGTTAAATAGTTTTATTATTCAGTATGATAGAATCGAATCAAATCAAATAATTTAATTCAACTTAGCCAATTACAGGCCTTTTGAATTGTCAAAAGACATAAAATAAAATTAGTACAAAAATAGTTATGGTGCTACAGTCCCAGTCACAAGACATAATATCTGTGAAAGTACCATAGATACCCATTCCAATACGTAGATCTCTATGGAGAAGAATGGGCTAGAAACTCCATGGACACTCTTTTTTAACCGACTTCCAAAAGGAGGAGGTTATCATTTCGGATGTTTATATTATTTTTTATGTTTGTTCGGGCATAACTCCGTCGCTTACCAACCGATTTAAAAAAAAATTTTTTTGTTGGAAAGGGTATACCTACTTCCCGAATCGTCTCATAATTTTTTTATCGAAATCGGACTAGCACTTTTTGAAAAATCAACAAAAACCTAAAAGTTATCAACATTGTCTACACCGTTTACTCAGAGCTTTCTGATCCGATTTCGATGATTCTTTTTTTTTTGTTTGATACAGTATACCTGCCATTGGTCCCATAAATTTTTCATTTAGTTTGGTTCAATAGTTTTTATTTTTAGCTCATTGGGTACATGGGTGCTGTTATTACCGGTGCTACGGATTACAAAATTCTAGTGCACATGTAAGAAAATTATTTGACAATAATTTGGGTTGAATATTTAAACTAACAAGGATAAAATAAAAACACTTTTTCAAAAATATGATATATCTTTAAAGTAGTAAAAGGATAGTTCAAGTATGATATATCTTTATTTTTTCCAGTATTATTCATACACACAGTACAATAAACAACCATTGTTAACAATAAAATAACACGTTTTACATAAAAATATTCAAACTTACAACTAACAAAACAAACAACGTACGGTGCACTAACCCTGAGATTGTCAACTGGTTGTGCAAGCGTAAACCGGTTTTTTCCAGTCTCGCCGCGTACGCGACAAGCGGCCAGTGGTCACGCACACAGGCCCCGCGTGCTTGTAGTGGTGCAATCGAATCGCGCGGTTGTTCGAAGCTTTATCTCTGTTCCGTTTTTCTACTCATGTGCCCGTGTGGTGGATTATCGCCTACTCCCTCTCACAGAGACCTCTGTTCCAGCAGTGCGAACATTATAGGCCGGTTATATCAATAACATTTTTCTTTATTTTATTAATTTACTAGCTTCTGCCCGCGACTTCGTCCGCGTTATATTTATTTCTCCCCCAACCATTCCCGTCGCATCGTATGTATAAAAGTACCTATGTGAAAAAGAAAAGTATTATTTTTACTATTGTCCACGCAATTTTTTTTTATTATTATTAAAACCTTGAGTGGGGCTTTAAGGAAGATACAAAAATAAAATATTGCCGAATTGGTCGAGCCCTTCTCGAGTTAGGTATGCGCTTAGCAGTGGCGCAGGTAACTAATAAGCCGATTCCTGTCGGCTTCCCTTACGAAATTATGACAGTCAGTAGTTCTCAGCAGTGTTTAATAATCACACTGAATGTATTAAATCTTACACCATAAAATTAAAGTATTACAAAACCGCAACCTCCATAAAACAATATTTGTCTTTATATTCCAACGAAAACAAAACATTTAAAGTGCGGGCGAATCTCCCCCAACCGCGCGCGAACGTTTTGCACCAGTATAACCCGGTCTAAACTCCGGGTTATGAACACAAACATTTCTATACAAAATAATCTCGTCATGACGTCACTTCAGGTCATGTGACACGCATTTTTTTGAGGCCTTGGGAAGCCACGATACCTCGAGTTATACGAACGAACTGAGTAGCAATATCGGTCCTTTCGTTGAATTTCGTAAGTATTTGGGCCCTTCCCCGCCCCCTTGAGCCCCCGCTTAACGCGACAGTACTTTTGTCATTTTAAATGTTTGTTTGACTATTGACGTAAATAGAATTATAACCTTAAAACCTTTTATTTTGTTGATACTTGTGGTTAATAAGTATTTATTTCGTTGTATTCATATAAGTTATTAGTGTAGTACTAGTGTAACAATAAGAATTTGATAATTGAGAGTTTGTTGTGAAATTGTGCGTTCGCAATTAGGAATTTGTGGTAAGTCGATAGATTAGCAAGTTGAAATTACTTTTTTAGAGTAGATTTGAACAGTTATTAGTAGGATGGCAGTATTAATAGTTTTAGATTGTTGTGTGACAGATTATTTGCTTCGTGAGGAAACATGCTTTTCAAGGTTATATTTTGAAAATAAGAAACACGTAATTAGGTTAGGTCATAATTCATGATTGTGTGACACTTTTCCTCAAATTACAACATTATCTATACTAATATTATAAAGCTGAAGAGTTTGTTTGTTTGTTTGATGATTGAAAGCGCTAATCTCAGGAACTACTGGTCCGAATTGAAAAAATATTTTTGTGTTGGGTAGCTTATTTATCGAGGAAGGTATAGGCTATATAACACCACGCTGCAACCAAGAGGAGCGGAGCAGTAATGAAAAATGTTGCAAAAACGGGGAAAATCGCACAGGTAGGCGATTCGACGCGACGGGAAGGGTCGGGGGCCACAAAGCCACTTTTATTACACTTGCAAGACACTGTTTCAATCACCAGTGCTTACACGTATAGTAATGGTGGACTGAAGACAGAACTGCAGACTGCGCTTATAGAAGACTGAAGCCAGGAAGTCAGTCACAGATTTTAAGTAACTGGACTACGTGCGCCACGTCCGGCCTAGGTAAGCATTTTTTTTTGCTCCGGCTTACCTCCCTAATAAAATCACCCTTCGCCACTGGCGCTTAGCAACATTAATAATAATAATAATAATAATAATATTCCACAACTATCACACAACGGCATCTAGTCCCAAGCTAAGCAGAGCTTGTGTTATGGGTACTAGACAACTGATAAACATACTTATATATTTCTAAATACATACATATTATAGATAAATTACACCCAGACACAGAACAAATGATCGTACTCATCACACAAACATTTGTCCTGGGTGGGAATCGAACCCACGACCTCCGACATAGCAGTCAGGGTCACTAACCACTAGACCAACAGGCATTCATTTTTATTTAGATAGATTATGCGTACATTTTATGATTGCGGCGCATACTTTAATCAACATACAACCTGACAACTGCAAATTGGTAAAACGTAACAAAATTTGGATTTCGCGGTCTAGTCTTGCGCTTTCCGCTTGCGTTTATAACATAACTAGCTAAATGTAGATACTATACAAAGAAAAGAAAGAAAATACGTTTATACACCAGTGGCGTGCACAGGGTTTTATGACCGGGTAGGCAGTTAAAAAAAAAAAACCTCTCTCGTAATTGCTCAAGTTAGTGAAGAAAAATTCACTAGGTGGTTTAAAAGGTCGAAATGGCGATTTCCTGATGATGATAATTCTTTTTCCGTCGAAAGCACAGAAAGATGTTGTACTCATTGTTGACTTTGTGTGTTTCTTGAATACTTTCTAATGAAAATGAACGATCTGTCGATGCGCTGCTTGCTTGGATAGTAACAATAAACTTCGCTAAACGTAAAACTTCTTCGTAATACTTCTCTCAATACGATAATTACCAAATGTATTTATGTTTGAGCAAGCCGCGGGATAGAAATCACATAAATCTGCAAATCCCGAACAATTCCACACTGTACTCGAACTACTAAACTAGCAAGGAAAACAAAATAATTTAAATGTCTGTAAACAACAACACAGCCGGTTTTATGTTTCTTAATTATTACTATGAAACTTACGAGTTGCATTACCTCTTTGCTAGGTTAATTCTCGTACACATTTCCCTTTAGATACACTTTTTAACAAACACACATTTTCTACACAAACGTCACAATCGAACTACATTTTGAAAAAAAAAACAAACAAAAAGCGTAGTACTTAAGTAAATCAAAAAACTAAAACAGTTCAAAAAACTAGTTGAAATAAGCAAAAAAACGACCTAAATATTAACGTTTGTAAATGAATTAATCACAACAAAACTCAGTCAAAATAAAAACATAAAACAGCGCGCTCCTTAAGAAAGAAATAAATTTTGACAACTAAAACGTTGACAAATAAAATTTTATCATTGCGAATCGGAATTTGCTTGCTTGAACAGCGCGCCAATAATGCGCATGGGCGTCCCGCTCGTGATTGGTTAGCGTGGCGCAGGGAAGCCCGCGATTGGATAGCCTGCGGCAGGAGTTCGCTTTATTAGCGCGCTTTGTGCGAAATGTGCAGACACGAAAATGTAGAAGAAATTACCACTACATGCGTACATTTATGAATGAATTGAAGACACTTTCGATCGCTGCCTTCCTGCGCCGCGAGTACATTAATAGAACGGTATGAACGTTGCTTCTCATTTATATTAGGCGTTTAAACTTTTTGAATAATTTTATTACTTAGCATATTTTCTTTATTATTGAAATATTAGTAACTAGTCTAGATCTAAGTCTAGGGTCTGCAGTGTCTTTTTGCCTATATGGACCGCACGCCACTGTTATACACCTATGCCTATGTTATGCTTTTATGTCATTTGATGTAAGGCCACAAAGCACAGCATAACCTATTAATAAGCCTCCTTCAACGATTAATTGTCCAATTACCAACGCTGCACTGGAGACCAGCAATTTAAAAAGTCATCCCAATCCAGTCGATCATTGCGATATAGATCGTGTCTTGCGCCTGAGTGGACCGACGAAGCGCGACCGATTGATCCGATTAATATGGCCTTTGTTTAAACTGTGTCATTCATTGTTAAATGGGGTATCAAGTGTTTGTTGCGAACTTAACTTGATTTTTTATGAGCTTTGTCGTTTATAATACATTGGAAATCAATAACTACGTATATTTAGAGAGTAACCATGGAGTTTCTAACGTTTCATGAGTGCCCATGTAGGCTTATGTGAAAGATGTTTTACGTCGTGGTCCATAAAGAAAGACCAAAAGGTATTTCTCTATATCAAGTTTGTCGCAAATAAAGTTATTTTCTTTCTTTCTATTTGACAATGTTTGGTCAAAATTTTGGAAAAATAAAAATTATCGATGGGCTTACATCTACGAGTACTATGGATGTAGAACGTGAAGGAACAAGTGTTTTTGAAAAGGTTTGTGCTACCGATGAGTACCGATGATTAGACTTCTTAGATAATTGACTGGTACAATGGGCTAAGTAGGTACTTTAAGTAAACTTGGGACAGGCCCAGCTATGCCCAGGGAGCAATTGACTGCGATAAGCTATGTTTGGATTTAAATCCAAAAATGGGAAGAGACCGCCACACTTTTTCCAACTCGTGCTATTCTGGCTTACAAGGCGACCAACAGAAAAAGTACCGAGAAGACAATGAATTTCGATGAGCCCCTAGAGATGAAAGATATATCTATCTAACCCACTACGGAATGAATATAACTGCACCAGCTGTAACTGAAGTTCGTACCACCACTGAATAAAAAGAAACACCTCCTAAAAACCTAAATATTATGTAGCTTGTGACTAAGTAATGACCAGTCGATCGATCAGATTAAGCTATGATTGCTGCTGTTGGTCCGTGAATGGATTCATCTTTACATAGCATTAACACCCATTCCGAGACGGAAGGGTCGTGTCTCGGAATGGGTGTTAATGTCTCATTCATATATTTTTGATTGTCGTTACGGGCCGTCACAAACCCGAAAGATTGACAACCAGTCTTACCAAGGGGCACCGGCCAGATAGGACGTCGCTCCATGTAAACTACTGGTTGGATCTGACTGGCTGCATCCCGTTAGACTGAAAGCCGACAAGATGACCAGTAAAAGCTAAGCAGATGATGGTTATAGTCTATGCCAGATGTGAAAAAATAAAAGTCATTGACACCTGCCTACCAATGTATTCAAATTACCGTTTTGACGACCGTGCTAGCGACACTTTCTTTACATTTTTTTCCTATCTTTTTGAAATATTTGAATACATTGGAAAGCGGGTGTCAACGACTTTTGTTTTTTTCACATCTGGCACAGACTATAGCAAACATTCATTTTCCCAGTGTATTTTAATATCACTGGGAACAAGGTAAGGAGGTTACAGGCACCCAGGTACGCATACATCACACGATGGCTAATCGGCTTAGCAACTCGTAACTTTGTAACGTGTACATTACGGTATTATCTTCCATGTTTATAAAGCATTTGCGTGCTCATATGTAGGCTAAGTGGACCTAGGGCGGGCTGTTTCAAAGTCTGAATTATCCCTATCTATGCTCGCTAAGTTATATTTGTAAAAGCTTAGGTCTTTTGTTGTTATCATTACATGATTAGCGTATTATATGGTTAATTGTCACTTAAAAGCCCATTAACATGCATAATATATCGCCTTGTTTCGCAGAAGGGTTAGTCAAAGGTGAAGGTATGAGTACACCCATATTTTTACCCGAGTACGGTCTACGGCGAAGCAAAAAGGGTAATCGGGGGTCGTATGCAACTGTAGGGTACAAAACAACTACATGGGCAAATAATAAGGCAATTGAGAATATTGTTTCCGACTTTTTAGAGCGTATTTTTTCAATAGTCGGGTTTTAGCGTATTATATGGTTAATTGTCACTTAAAAGCCTATTAACATGCATAATATATCGCCTTGTTTCGCAGAAGGGTTAGTCAGAGGTGAAGCTATGAGTACACCCATATTTTTACCCGAGTACGGTCTACGGCGAAGCAAAAAGGGTAATCGGGGGTCGTATGCAACTGTAGGGTACAAAACAACTACATGGGCAAATAATAAGGCAATTGAGAATATTGTTTCCGACTTTTTAGAGCGTATTTTTTCAATAGTCGGGTTTTAGTTTTTGAACTTATTTTTTTGCTAGTTATGAAAAGCCCGGTAGCATAGCTTGGCATAGCACAATCAGGCTATACCCACAGCTGGGACGCAGGTCTCCTCTCGGTGAGAAGGAGACCGTAATCTACCACGCGGGCTCAATGCTGGTTAGCAGATCTGTCACATGTCTATGTTTTTTTTGTCAACATGCCCGGTTTCTTCATGAAGTTTTCCTTCACCGTTTTGCAAGCAGTGGTGATGAAATCATTTACACAAACTAAAATGCCTACCTAGGCTAGAACTCACGACCTACAACTCGTAAGTCGAGGGCGATACTACTAGGCCACTAATACTCTCGGCATGGCACAATCAGCCTAAAATGTTCTTACTGCTTCTTTGAGAGATAGTTTGCAATAATCCAACATGCAAGCCTGTACGAGTTGGTGGATGTCACATGTAGGTTAATGTAATTTTCATTTTATTTATGTAAATGGCAATAAAATGATACACCTTTTATTTATAGCTAGTCTTATCTCAATTAAATAAGTTATCGAGTCACGAGGTTTTCGGGACATTAGATGTACCTACTTTGTCAGTGAAATCGCTGAACATATCAGATTTACAGAGGACTGGGTGCTTACTCTCGAATATACTTAATTCCAATAGATCGACATTAGTCAAACGTCAGTTGGTTGAGTTAAACGTCAGGGATTGGCTAGACTTAGTGAGTCCAACCAATCCCTGATGTTTGACTGACAATTCCAATGTCGATCTATTGGAATTATATTCGAGAGTAAGCACCCTGATTCATAGTGGGAAAATCAATCTCAACTAAAATGGCGTCGATACAGCAGACGTAGGGTGTGGATGTGGAGCTATGATGCAAACTATGTCCTACCTGATATCGCCTATCCTGCCTCTGCGCCACGAAAAATACAGCTATCGACCTCTGCGTTGCCAGCGACGGGACGATGTGAAATGTGTTGACACCGCGAAAGTGGTGAAATTTTGGAGCAACAACATTTAATACACTGTCGTTCCATCGTCGACACAATGTAGAAGAAATTCCATACACTAGACATTAAACTACCCACCTCTATCTTCAACACTAACCTCCTTTCTGGACCGAACATAAAATAATCATAAACACACCCGGGACAGTACAATAAATTATGTTATTAAGATTTATACCGATCAAGTATTCCTATATAACTGTTTACAAGCAATTGGTGAAGGTAATACTACCCTCTTGTAAGCCTGTTCTCCCATCAAACATGTCTTTAGAGCCTTATGGAGGAATGAGATATCAATTTGTCAGAATTTAACTGTGAGGACGAGTGTGTCTCTAAGTAAATGTACTGCGATTTGTTGTTATCGTCAGTTCTTGAGCCATATGGTTTTTGATTGTACCTATCTGGTTCTATAAGGAAATGCAGCTTTTAAGGAAAATGTAGCATTTGAATATTATAGTAGCATTTATGTGTGTAACAGTCACCTAAAGAGCTGAATAATGAGGCACGTGTTACTTATTATACAGCAAGGAAGACGAATGTGTACATTGTGTATACTTTTATACAGTTGAAATTACACACTGAGCGAAATTGTGGAATGCAATAACTTAAATTATTTATTTTTCTTTGATATGAACTCTCAAATTGTAAAACATGAAGTGTATCGTTGTGTGCAAGATCTCAGGTGTCATTTGTGAGAATATACATACATAAAATTTAAGGTAAGTAAAACATTGATTTCCTCCTATTATATTTGAAATCTTATTGGGAAGGTAACTTTACTGTCAAATACCATACATATTTAGTTCAAAATTTTCACGCGCCCTCGGAATACCACTAAATACTAAAAGAAAAGCAACAAAATTAGAATGAAAATAAAATTAATATGTTCGTTTTGTTCGTTTTTGTTTTTGTACAAAGTAACCAAAAAAAAAAACTGTTTTCGTGTAATTATTTTTTAATCCATGTTTACAATTGATGTCCTCTAAAATAAACAAAAATTAAAAGATAAAATTTTATAATAATACAAAGTAACGCAGTGAATATGGCGGATGGCAAGTGAACAGTTTTAATCTCAATTTAATGCTAAGGTCTGTACGAGTGTTCACATGTGGCCTGTAATTCAGCCAAGAGTAAAATAGTTTAGCACTTGTGAAATACAAATCAGACATGGATCGATTAGGAGAGTAGTATTGGTTCACATTTGCGTCAGTTACCTAGATAAGTACCTTTATGGATCCAAGCTTTTAGGGTTCCGCCGTGGTTCTTTTGAAGCCATTTCGTTCCCTTTTTTAGTTGTTATTCGACGATAAGTACTTAATTAAAATTGTAATTTAAGTAGCTGAGATTATAATTTAATTATATGTATAATACATAAGTTATTGATTTATTCAATATGTGACAAAATACCTATAAATTAGTCGGTACCTAGCTAAAGATAATGTATTTTTCTGGCCTAATAATTTAATTACTTCCACATGAAATAGCATTATGTTACGTTAAGTTTAGGTATTTAATATGTTATTATATCTTTTGGTTTTTTTTCCTCAAAAACTGTATAGATAATGTTGTCATTAAGAAACTGATACTTCTATTATAATAAGTATATCTTTCTTGTTTTTACAGAACGAGACTTTCAAAATAGTTCAGACTATAGAGAGAGGTGTTGTCGATCTAACATTCGTTCCTGCACAGTGGAAACCTAAGGAAATTCTATGGTGGCCACCGAGAAGTACTTTTGTACTCCTTGAAATTATAAAAAGATGAAAATTCAAGGCCTGGACCAGGGTGGTACACCCTAAATTGTACTTTAAAAAGGGAACATTAAATAAACATAAAGAAAATTACGTTGTTTTTTTTAGATGCTAGCTGTACCGGAGGAATAAGGAATC
Organism: Aporophyla lueneburgensis; assembly: GCA_932294355.1. Classification (NCBI taxonomy): domain Eukaryota; kingdom Metazoa; phylum Arthropoda; class Insecta; order Lepidoptera; family Noctuidae; genus Aporophyla; species Aporophyla lueneburgensis. Next base: position 5,170,920 of record OW028758.1, on the reverse strand, counting down.
TGGAATCTAAAAAGTCTCGAAAGGTATTAATTTATTACTTTAAAAAAATCTTGGATTTCTCTTAATAAATTTTCTTCATTTTTAGGTAAGTACCAGAAACATATAAAACAACAATATTAATTTTGTCGCAACCATATTAGTCCCGAAAATGGGTAGGTTATAAGATTTTTGTAGCAGGGCATTTTTGTACCTACTCAGCCTAATGTCATCAAACACACTGATCTCTATTTATAAAGGCTTTTTTGTATTGTTTTGTTAATATGTGCAATTATTATTTATTGTTACTTTAATTTAAATCCGACGTAAATTTGACATTTTATTTTATTTCAACTATGTGACGTATATTTTTATTTTGTTAATGTTATTTTATTCTCTACTGCTGCAGCATTGTTACTTTTATCTTAATTTTTGTAATATGGGTTATGTCTGAAATAAATTAATTTCATTTTATTTATTAATAAATATAACATACGGAACCCGTCGCGTCCAATATTCCATTCGCGCATGCCTGCACACTTGGATATATGCTGTTATTCGAGTGTATGGTAAACACCTGACTAATAGGGGAAAAGTGAATCTGTATGCAGCATAAAGCATTAAATAACTTCACAAAGTAACTGATTATGTTATAGTGGGTGATATGTTCTCTCTTAAAATGCAACGGTTGTATAGTATACGTGTGGGCTATTATTCAGAAAACTTACAGCTAATAGGGTACTGCACTACTAAGCGCTCAATAACAGTGACTTTGTGGTGTGCTTGTGGTGCTTAATAGAATTACTGTACAGAAAAAAGCATTATAGTTGGCCACGTTTTTTTCGAAACAGCTGTTGCAGCACAGGTGAATACTAATAAGTCTTTATAAATGCTTAGAATACCGCTGTGAGCCTTAAGTGACAATTTATAATGCAGTTCTGTGCTACTTGGGTTGTATGGAAAGCAATTAATCGACTGCGGATCCAAGTAGGCCGCTCCAAGTCTAATTTAGCAAAATAGGGAATTAAAGGACCCATCAATATCCAGTTTGAGCAGTGATTGGGGCCAAACTATGTCCCATATGAACGTGGCTACCTACTTGGCCCGACGTATTAGACATAATACATTTATAATATTTACCATGGACTCTAAAAGAGAAAAACATGGAAGTTAAACGTAGCTGGTGAAAAGCGGTTGCCCTATCATCTCAGTCAGACTGTGCCTATGAAGCTGAACTAAACAAAACATTACTTAATATGCCACGAAATTTTTTATAAATCCATCAGCAACGGTGAAGGAAAACATCGTGAGCAACCGGCATGTCTTAGAACCAAAAATTCAAAGACACGTGACATCTAACAACCCGCACTGGGCCCGGTGCTGGATTATGGCCCACTCCTGCTCACAGAGAGGAGGCCTGTGTCCCAGCAGTGGGAACATTAAGGCTGCTGATGATGATGATGATGATGAATTGGCAATTTGTTTTCGTTGGTCTAGTCGTCGCAAGCGCTACTGCTGGTCATGAGGTCTCTTGTTCGATTCTCAGTTCGGGCAAAGTGTTATTTGGGTTTTCAATGTCAATTTCACAGTAGCAGCTCTGAGTCTTGACTTCTGCCCGGGTTATGGCAACAGGGGCATCCTCTATTACATGGAACTTAAACACAACTGTCTAAATGTGGTTGTACTATAGGTACACCTCTGCCCAAACCTTCAGTGATGTTTTATTAAAATTTGGCGATTTTACGACTTCTCTAGACAAAGTGAAGCTAAACAAAAAGTCTAAACACACGACATATTATTTAAAAACTCTGCTCTTTAAAAAAAGGACCTTCACTTAAACCCGGGAACCCTTTAAACGATGACAGCAATTATTTTCCTGTCTTATTAACACCAACCACCCCAGGAACTCATTAACTCCTTTTAACACGTGTTTGAAGTAAAAAAATAACTTCAAACTCGCCTACCGAGTTCTCATGCCGATGCTTGATATTAATCGATTCCATTAGTATTGAAACTTCGGAATTTTGAATTATTTATCTCCGACGATTTGTATAAGTTCCAAGGGTGTTAACTGTGCGACAAATGTGTCACTGCATGCTGTTGGTGGCTTAACGAAGTCAAGCTGTTCCATGCTGTCTAATAATTCTGATACTGACAGCTCATCAAATGATAAATAATTTTATTTCTGTACTAGCTTTTGCCCGCGGCTTCGCGTGGATTATCGGAAATTATCGCAAGAGGACGTACTACTGCAGTTAATGTATTAAGAATGTATTAATCCAGGTTATATAGGTAATAGCTGTTACCCGCGACTTTGTCCGCGTGGTATTTAACAAAGAAGTTTTTCATTAGTTTTATTCTTTTTCGTGAGATCCTATTTTTTTCGTGAGATCCTATTTTTTTCTAAAATAAAAGCATAAGTTACTCCTTGTAACATCAGCTATCTGCCAGTGAAAGTCCCATCAAAATCGGTTCAGTCATTTCACAGATTAGCCGGAACAAAGAGACAGATAGACAGACAGACAAAAAATTTAAAAAATGTTGTTTTGCTATATGTACCGTGTATATGTTATGGACCAGGTGATTAATGCGGGCATTATACATAATGTACGAGCATTATGAATAATGTCTAGCTCTATCGGGCAAAGTGATTAATACTATCTTAACTTCATAATTTATCACATTGCACGGTCATTATTATATTGCTACATGATAATTGGGCAATTTGATAATAAAGCTAAATATGACGCGGTGTGAGGGCGGGCAGGGAGGCACGCATGGCGTGGCACGCTTTGACCAATCAGAGACCGCCATTATGACTTTCTTTAAGTTTTAAATGCAAAAACTAGTGAATTCATAATGTAGAAGTCCTTGATAATTAATCCAAATAATGAGCCTGATTATTTAAATGGTTTAATATTTCGTTTATTTTAAGTTAAATGACAATAATGTTACGAGCTGGGGTTCGGGATAAATTAATTTAAACCAATTTACCAAAACACACAACACAGTTTAATTAAATAAACACAAATATCGCAACTACAAGAAACGTCACTTGGAATCACTTGTTTCGCTTTTACTGTATCACTCGAATCGTATTCGCTCGCTTCAGAAATCGAACTGCTTGTCGGCCCGACAATCCGCTATTTATATCCCGAGCAGAACAATCTCGAACATTCGACACTGCCACAGCGTAGAAGCTTCTAGTAACTTCCATTAAACAACGGTTTACTGTTTAATCCCACTATTCAACAATAGATGGCGGTAGCGTCTACGTACAATTTCCTGTAGTACTTGCTACTTGATAACAGATGGCACTAGCGTATCGGTTCCAGTAGTTTCCAACACTGCCCCGTCCTTAGATGGAATTAGCGTGATGTTTCTAGACTTTTCGATTTACGTCACACTGCCCCTTTCTGAGACGGAGTTAGCATGATGCTTCTAGACTTTACGATCTACGTAACACTGCTCCCTCCTTAGACATGCTCGTCCCGAGCATCATTATTCCCGTAGTATCGTGCCAATCCATCTACATGAACAATTTTAGACGCAGTTCTCATATCCTTTTACCACCGCACAACTGGTGCATTTGCGATACCAATCCTCAACATCCTGTCGATAGTGGATCCAGTAGAACCGTTCTCTGATCTTCAATAGAGTCCTTTCTACATCCCTATGTCCTCCTGAACAACCGCTGTGGTAGTACTGTAGAACATCTGGTACCTTTGCTTTTGGGACTACCATTTGCAGGTGACAGTTATTCCCTCGAGCATTTTCCCATGTTCGGCACAAAACGCCATCCTGGATCACCAAACTCTCCCATTGTGCCCAATAACTCTTTGTGGTGCTACTCATCGCTGCAACATCACACCATTTCGGTTTGGGAGCATCAGCTTTAATCCACTTGAGAATTGGCCTGATATCTGTGTCACGCTGCTGGGCATGCCGTATGGTTTCCTTCCATTTGTCACCATGGTCCGTTCTTAGCACCCTGACAGGAACTACTTCCTTAGCTTCATGTCTGACACAATGTTTGTACTGCTCAGGAGAAGGTCTTCCTGATAAAGTGTCCGCGTTACCGTGGGATATGCCGTCATTGGCCTGTGACATCGAAATCCTTGGGACTCTATTAACACCAGCCAATACTCGCCCCACACTCTTATCGCTTACGAATTTCTCTTGCTGCTGCGCTGTGATGTCGGACACCCTTCTAACCAGGGTGTGATATTCGCTGGCAGTGTTTCGCTTCGGGCAATTCGACCGGAGGTGGCCCTTTTCTCCACAAGTGTAGCACCTAGGGCTGTACAAACGGTCACGAACAGGTGATCCCACAACCTCTCTGAAGCGATGGGCTCGATGATCATGCCTCACTGCCTCCACCTCCAACGCGTGGGCCAAGGCGTCCTTCAGCTTCTCATGGTGCCCAAGTCTCACAGCAGCCCTTACTTCCAGATCCCGTGTGCCATCTATAAATGCTTGAGTCAAAGTCCCTTCGATGAGTGCAGGCGCAGACCGATACGCCTTTCGAACCAGCTTTTTGATTTCCAGGGCCCACTGCTGTAGGTTTTCACCAATGCGCTGCACACGATCCTTCAACTGCGCACGAAAAACGTGTTCTAGGTGCGCCTCACCGTATCTGGCCTCTAACGCCTCAACAAGCTGCTCATAGGTAACATTTTTGCCGAGAACCTCTAACACGGTTAAGGCCTGGTCGCGAAGGGCCAAAGTAAGCGCGGTCATGGCCTGCCCTTTTGTCCACCCATTTGCACTCATGACAGCTTCGAACTGGATTTTATATGCTGACCAGGAAGATGTTCCATCGAAGGGTGGTACTTTAAATCCACGTGTGGAGGGTCCAGCTATCACAGAAGCCGCAGTCCCGTCTCCAGCCTTCAGATTTCCAAACGCTTTTCTCATATCAGCGATCTGGGTTTCGACCTCAGAGATACGATTTTCGTGTAGCTGAACCTTCTCCTTCATGGCTTTGATCTCTTTGCCAATTATCGCGTGTAGATCTTTCAAAAGGAGAACCTGCTCCTCTTTATCACGCTGAAGCTGTTCTTGCAGGCGGCGGGTCTGTTCCTCCTGTCGGCGGGCCTGTTCTTCCTGTTGGCGGGCCTGTTCTTCCTGTCGGCGAGCTTGCTCCTCTTTGTCCTGCTGCAGCTGTTCCTGTACGCAGCGGACCTGTTCTTCCTGTCGGCGAGCTTGCTCCTCTTTGTCCTGCTGCAGCTGTTCCAGTAGGCGGCGGGCCTGTTCTTCCTGTCGGCGGGCCTGCTCCTGCAGCATCGCCATTAGCGCAGAAAGATCCATGGCTGATGATGCTGTAGGAACACCAGACGCTTGGGAGACTGGCTCCGTCGTCGGCTGATTACCCCCAGGTGTCTGTCTAGAAGTTCCTTCAAACCGCCTCTGATCCACCTCCTGCTGGCGCTGACTCCTGGTACGGATACCTTCCGTATCCTCCTTCGGTAAAACTGGCATAATTTATCCCTTACTTCTGACACCAAATGTTACGAGCTGGGGTTCGGGATAAATTAATTTAAACCAATTTACCAAAACACACAACACAGTTTAATTTAATAAACACAAATATCGACACTACAAGAAACGTCACTTGGAATCACTTGTTTCGCTTTTACTGTATCACTCGAATCGTATTCGCTCGCTTCCGAAATCGAACTGCCCATCGGTCCAACGATCCGCTATTTATATCCCGAGCAGAACATTCGCGAATATTCTACAGTGTGCCACAGCGTAGAAGCTTCTAGTAACTTCCATTAAACAACGGTTTACTGTTTAATCCCACTATTCAACAATAGATGGCGGTAGCGTCTACGTACAATTTCCTGTAGTACTTGCTACTTGATAATAGATGGCACTAGCGTATCGGTTCCAATAGTTTCCAACACTGCCCCGTCCTTAGATGGAATTAGCGTGATGTTTCTAGACTTTTCGATTTACGTCACACTGCCCCTTTCTGAGACGGAGTTAGCATGATGCTTCTAGACTTTACGATCTACGTAACAATAACAATAAAAAAATAGTAATTAAATATGGGAATTAATTTTTACAACTGTTTAATTTTTACAAGTATTGTCTTATAAATTCAATATGCATTTAGTGACAGAAACGAATCGCTGCAAAACCGACTGCACGTAGTCTTGTCTGCCCTACCCCTAGAGTGTAATTTAAAACCGCGTAGGCGCGGAGGGACGAGGCGGCCCGCGAGCTAAGGAGCAGGCGGTTTTGACGCTCGCCACCGCGGCTGAGGCGGGGCGGCGAAGCCGGCCAGCGAGCCGAAGCCCGTAGCGCCGGAGCCGTGACAGAAACCATGCCTGCTGCATGTTGCATGCTTGCTTGCATGCCTCATCGTTTATAGAACTGCTTAAAATAAAATTTATTACTAACCAATTACGATTAGTTAATTGTACGCGCCTAACCGCCCAGCAGGCTTAGACAAAAAACATTTCTGATAGCCTTAACGCCAGACGCTAACGCTTAAATGTATGGCGATGACATTACCTGCGGAAAAGACGCGTAACGTCACGCTAAGTTCGTAGACAAATAAAACTTGTAACAAAACGCTACCGCTAACACGGCGTTAGCGTGGCGTCTCCCATACAAACTGCTAGACAAGTGGCGTTTTTGACAGACGCTAACGTCGATTTTGGCGTTTAATGCTCACGCTAGCTAGCGGATGCTCGGACCGTGCTGCTAATGGTGTTTTGGACAGTTTTATTGATAAAAACCTGCATATTTTTGTTTTAATGCATTGCCTGAGGCTTATCGTGGATTACCGAACACTTTAGAATCTCTGCAGCGATCTTAGGCGCCTAATTTCTCTAAAAATAAACAAGGGAAATTTTACTGGAAATTAAGATGTACTAAGTAAAATGTGTAATATTTGCATAGGTATCTATCTACATAAGTAATCATTTTGTTTTTATTGTTTATTTAAGATTTTTTGCACTATTACTTTCTAGCAACGGTATGCCGTACCAACATATTGTTGGGTTCATAAGAATTAGGTCATGATCTACTTGCCTCTATTGTTTAGGAATTAAAGTCAGAAATATGATATATTTAATGTTGCTGTAGAACATGAACGCCACTATAAACTAATAACCTTGAGAGCTACACGTGAACAAAAATGCCATTGTGTCATTATGTAAACAAATTAACCCAAACTATGTACGAAATGTTTCGTGGTTATTGAATTTCTGCCTACCTTTCCATATAATCTATTATTATCTACTTTTTTGGGCTCGCACGTAGTCAGAATTTCATAAACAATGTAGGTACATAATGCAGAAAGAAATTCGAAAATTTCCGCCTTAAAAAACACATTACTTATTGTGTACTTACAAATATTAATTTACACAAGTAATTTTATCAATCATAATTAAATAACCCATTTCCAATAAAACTAACCATCGAAAAACACTTCACAACTTTTTAAAATGGCTTCAAATTCCCGCCAGTAAAGACGCGTTTGACGTTTGACATTGACGTTTGGAATTTTTTGTTTCGTTCTCACGCCAACTTCCATAGAGAAACTACCGTGTTTCGTTAGGATGCTGAGGAATAAGCGTCTGGCGTGAGCTTGGTTCTTTGTCTACCATTTTACTCACGCTAACGTTCAGTCCGTAGCGTGTGCGGAAACACGTACCGATGTATTTTGTCTAAGCCTGCAGTTCAACTATTCCACGGCTCAGTATTTATTGAACTGCCCGTTTAAATTATTTTATGACTCATTTTTATTTAGTTTACTGCTCAGTTTTTACTGCTAAACTAGTTTGTAAACATGCGTTTTTATTTTTTTACCTACCACAACTCAAATATTGAACTGCCGCTTTAATTCTATGCCATTCAATATATTTGTATTACTCTGCCCAAAAGGTGATGGACAATATGTATAATGCCCGGTCAATTCGATTATTTGAATAATTCTTATCAAATTTGCATTCTCATATTGGGCATTTTTCATAATGACCGGGCATTATGTATAATGCCCAATTTCTCACTTGATCCATAACATATACATCCATATACACTTAGTAAAAAGTGGTTATCTTAATATTACAAACAGACACTCCAATTTTATTTATTTGTCTGGATGAAGTAGGTTTTTACAAACACTTTATACTTCCAGAATATTTTAAAACCTAGATGATGTTAGCGTTTCCAACCTTACTACTCCGACAAGAACGGTCGAAACAAAGTCAAAGGTCACATTCTTTTGTAAAAACCAGATATAATCTTGCTCAGATCATGTAAACACCTTGTAGATTGATGTCTGAAAAGGAAAAGAACCACACAGATTGAGTGGGCCTGTCCGATCAGTGATTGCGAGGTCAGCTCAAACTGGAAATGTATAGTTTAATTAGCCGTGTGTATGTACCTAAAATTGCAAAACGCAATAATAATGTTGTTGAACAATCGAATTGTCTCTAAACTACGCAATTGTCCTCCAGTCGATGTGCCGGTCCTTGATAGAAGCCAACCGGAGACCAGTAATGGACATCTTTCGACTAAGATAATAAGGATCAAAATGGCTAAACAAAACCGTGAGAGTCTACATTCAAAAACCGCTGTTTCTTTGGCGAATACAGAAGTAAGAAGCTACTTATGATAATCTACTGACTGGTATTCTATGTCCTAACTCAGGTTTAGGCGTGCGTATGTCTTACATCCATTCCGTTCAGCTGTTAAAGCGTGATAACAGGCAGACCATATTTCCAATGACCCTAAATCGCATTAAAATAGGTACACAAAAATTTCAGTATTAAATACATAGGTATGAATTTACAGTAGGCCGCAGTACGACAGTGGTAACAAAACCAGTAACAGCTGGCTCCTTGTTGCATTGAAACTCCATACTACGCTAGGCCAGTTCAACTCAAGGTCGAAGTATTAGACCAATGTGCGGCCTACTGTACCTAATCATATATTTTCACTGGTTTGCAGTTAAGGTAGGTAACTCGCAAAAATCAAAAATGTCTGACATTTTTGCAATTTATCTAGTTATTTCATGAAAATGTATTTCAATGGTATAAACTTATAAAGCCATAGGTACGTGTCGCGGTGGCAAATCATATTAATATGCAGCCTGACAATCGACCTGAAAATTGCGAAAAACGTAGGCAAAAATTTCGCGGGCTTCCCTCGCTCTTTCACCATATACATCGTCTTAAGGCTACTACACACAGTGCCGACGGCAATGCCGCCGGGTTTACGCCGAGCGGCTATGCCACCGGGCAATAAAAGCCGCTCCGGCAGATTTGAATGCCGCCGGCTTTGCAACACAAAGGAGCCGCCGGCATGGCCGCCGCCGGGGTGTGCGGGTTACGCGGCTTGCCGGCGTCGGTTCGTTCCTGGCATTCGAGCGGTAGTGGTGTGCGGTTTGTTTGTTGTTCACAACCGGAATGATGCTTGGCGGCTTTGCGCGGCTTGTGCTGGCGGCTTGTATTGCCGGCGGCATAGCCGCTCGGCATAAACCGCTTGTATTGCCGCCGGCACTGTGTGTAGTAAGCCTTTACGCTATAATATTCTTAACCCGCAGCGGCTATAGTGCGCCCAGTATATTTCGAGTCTCGACCTCGACTCAGAAAAACTCAACATTGATTAATCAAATCACGATGACAATGCAATACTTTAAACATACTGTTTTTTTTTTACATTATTATTATAATAGAAACATTAATTTAAATATTTCGGCATCAAAACGTGTTTGGTAAAACCGGTTTCATTGCGTATTTCGGAACGTGCGCGGAAACGTCAAATTTCGGTGGTGCTATTTATAAACAACCTCCCGATTTTGCGTGGATATTAAAAATAATGACAGAAACTAAGCTTTTAATAGGTATAACCTTGCTGACATTGAAGAATAGGTTACCACGGACCTTATAGTGGATCGATATGTGCAGAAATCTATGAATAATAGATCAAAATATGACTAACCTTCGCCTTGAGAGCGTACACTGTATTCTTTCTCCCATATTTATTTACGGCATAATACGCCACGCCACCGCCCACAATGCACACACAGGTCGTCAGGACCTTTTTTAACGAATTATCACTTTTCACATGACTAAAATTACGCGTAATAACAGGTGAAAACTGTATTTTTCTTAATAATTTAGTCGAAGTACGGCTTAGCGTGGCCATGTTGGCAGAACGGTGGATTGACGTGTGCGAGCGAGACAAAGTATAATGTGAGGGGAAAAGTCAAGTACGCATGCGCGCAGGTTGTCCAAGATTGATACGTTAACCACAATCTTAAATAAGCTTTATGCCTACGAGATAAGGGTTATACACTGTTCTGTTGAAACTAATCGCATTCTTTATCAGTTTAGGAAGTTTGCGAAAAAAAATTGCTCTTGCAAGTTATCAGCAAAAAATATTCTAACAAAAAATAAAAACTACTCAGATATACATTTCCTTTAATCCATAACACTATCTTGGGAATCGAACCCTGGACGTCATCCTTGGTATAGGGCTTGCAAAATAGACGCGAAACTTGTATGTGTTACCGGCCAAACCCGATTTCAGGACAAACTAGTTTTGCCTAGGCTAAACTAGTTCTTCCTATACGCGATAGGATTAACTAGTATAGCCTAGTCCAAACTAATTTGTCCTAAGCCCGATAGGATAAACTAGTTTAGGCTAGTCCAAACTAATTTTTCCTAAGCCCGATAGGATAGATCAGTTTAGGCTAGGCCAAACTAGTTGATCCTGATATAAATACGCACACTCTAGGATAAACTGGTATGGCCCAGTCTAAACATTATAGTTAATCTAGAAAATGAAAATAAATCGATAAACTGAATAAAATACTCCGTAGTTAGAAAAATAATCATTTTTATTAAAACCATACTGATTCGTCGTTAAAAGTTATACTAAATTAAATACTCCGTAGTTGGAAAAATAATCATTTTTATTAAAACCGTAATGATTCGTCGTTAAAAGTTATGGATAATTGGTAATACAAATAATCATACTATAACAAATAATAAGTGTTTTTTTAATAGAAGCAACAATCATATCTCAATTATTAAAATTGTTTTGCCAAGGTTTTGTGAGATTCAGCTGCAACAAAAACTGTTCCATAAACAGATGCCAGTGCAAGAAGGCAATGACACTCTGTAATTCTAAGTGCTACCAAAGCAAACCATGTAAAAATACATAACAATTTTATTATTTGACATATGATTATTGTTTCTATTAAAAAAACACTTATTATTTGTTATAGTATGAGTGTTTGTATTACCAATTATCCTTAACTTTTAACCACGAATCAGTATGGTTTTAATAAAAATGATTATTTTTCCAATTACGGAGTATTTTATTCAGTTTATCGATTTATTTTCATTTTCTAGATTAACTATAATGTTTAGACTGGGCCATACCAGTTTATCCTAGAGTGTGCGTATTTATATCAGGATCAACTAGTTTGGCCTAGCCTAAACTGATCTATCCTATCGGGCTTAGGAAAAATTAGTTTGGACTAGCCTAAACTACTTTATCCTATCGGGCTTAGGACAAATTAGTTTGGACTAGGCTATACTAGTTAATCCTATCGCGTATAGGAAGAACTAGTTTAGCCTAGGCAAAACTAGTTTATCCTGAAATCGGGTTTGGCCGGTAACATATGCATCAACAAAACACCTACCAGCAACTTTCCTGTGCTACAATATCTATTTCAGAGATTATTAGTTTGTCCCACTTATCAATTTTAGTGGGACAAGTTACACTCGTAATATTCGTAGGAAACACTATGACGATACGTTATCACTTTGCCGGAGCTAATCCCAGTCCAGATCATACAAACGTCCACAATTAGTATTGTTTAACAGCTGTAAAACATTCCCATCTAAATTACCTTACCATTTTACCGCGTCCATTCCATCTATTTAGTTGCACAATTAAGTTGCATCCTGGTTTGAGTTGAACACCCGACCCAAATTCTTCACACCATCTATTTGTCTGTGGTAACGTCATTCGCACTCTGCTCTATGACTCTATGCAATTCACAAACAGCCTAGTCATTAAGACCATGAACTATGAGGGACCAATTTATGTGATCCTTATCGTTAATTAGAGGCCCAAGCCGCATTTGACCTGCGATTCTGCTTGCCTCGTAAATGAGTGTTATGCGTCGTAATGTTGGGCCTATTCGTATATTTAATTGTATCAAACGCTAGTGCATGTCTTATAGATCGTTTTGGTTTAGTGGGTAGGTGATTAGGATTTAAAGTCCTGTAAATATGACTATAATATAATATCATAGACACTACATAGTAACAAATGGTTTCTTTTATACTTAAAAACAGATCCATGTTTCACAAGTTTTAACACCCGCTAAAAATGATATCAGCTTGTCCAAGATCTTGCTCGTGCTTGCCCACTTTGTAAGCAGTATGCAGGTTTCTTTGGTATGCAAGCAGCTTCAAAATTCGAAGACATCTGACATCTAATAACCCACCCCAAGCCCGTGTGGTGCATTACCTACGGCTCATTCTCCTCACTCCTCACTGGTGAATGCCGCAGGAAACCGCTGGATGCGAGAAGCTCAGAACCTGGTTGAAGTGGCGGTGCTTGGGGGAGGCCTATGTTCAGCAGTGGACGGACTTCGGCTGAAATAATGACGGTGACTCTCCTCACCGAGAGGAGGCCTGTGGCCCAGCAGTGGGAACATTATAGTAGGCTGATTATGAAAGCAGCTCCTACCTATCCTTTCATAGCCAAAGACTACGATATAAAAGCAAATATGAGGCCAACATTACAACGAACCAGGGGTTCTACTCTCAAATGACAAAGTCCGAAGTTTCGGTCAAAGTAACGTTTCGAAACTACTCCGTATCACCAATAGACATAACATTTAATTAATTTTGAAAATGAAAAATGCTGAACGGCTCAAGTCGAGGAACCGCCGGCCGTTCCAGTGACGAGTTGATACCTATTTTGTGTGTGCTAAGACTTTTGCCTTCAAGCACTGACTGAGTAAATGAAAGAAAGAAAGTAAAGCTAACAAACCCTTCAAACCATAAGTCCAAGTTAGTATGTACGTAAAAATATCTCAGAAGGATTTTTCCGGACGGGATACACTCTTTTGGATTCTCGAATCTCTTGGTTCGATACCGAGTTAGCGCAGTGTGGGATAAAATTACACCATGATATTTGTTGCGTCGGTATAAAAAATGGTGGTGTTACTTCCTTAGAACATCGTCATCATTCTTCTGCCCTTATCCCAATTTATTTGGGGTTGGCGCAGCATGTCTTTTTCATCCACACTTCTCTATTAGTCGTCATCTCAGTAGTCACCCCCTTTCTATCCTTATCATAATTCACAAACTCCATCCATCGTTTCTTTGGTCTCCCTCTACTCTTATAGCCTTCGACATTCATACTCAATACTTTTCTCATTCCTCCGTATCACGTGGCCATACCAAGGCATTCATTAGAACAATTACCTACTATTTATTCATAGGTGCACTAATTCCAATTTCACTACATTGAGATATATAACAATCAATATTGTCTCAAAGTCTGCAACAAAAACATTATCAGTGCGATGACTCCGTTTTGTGTGAACATAAAAATAGCCCGAAACTATGTTTCTCTACAAATTTTCACGTGATTTAGAAATGCGTAGGTTTGGTCACGTAGCACGTATCGAGTCGATGAAACTTTTTCTTTACGTAATTATCTGGCTCTGTTATAATTAGGTACCTATGCCTACTATAAAAACTTGCAAACTATCTATATCTAGCTAATATTATAATCAGAAAATAGATAGGCAATTACGTAAAATAAATTAACAGTAGGCAATGGCTTTCATTGTGACAGTTCGAAAACATTCATTGCGTTATTCATATGTTGCCGAGCAGACAAATTTTTGAGATCGTCAAGCGATGGATCAATAATAGATAGCAACAACAACATAACAACTATTGTGTATTACCCATATTTGCAAAATAAAATTCTATTCTATTCTATATCCTTCGAAATGATTCAGATTATGTTTGACAATGTGCTACCTACGCAAATACCTATGGTGCAGGAAAATACTCCTGGGTTCAATATTCCTTCCTGGCTAACACTGAGCTACTCATATTTTCCTGTTGGATATCGTAAAAGGCGACTAAATTGTTAAGAGGATTGGTCAATTTGCTTACTAAATAACATTGTTATATTACACAACGTAGGTATATAAAATAAACTCACGCAGGATTATTCCTTTATCTACTCTAGCCTCAACATCCATCCTTCATCTGGTGCAGCAGATTGGAGATCTATATCCAGTAACTAAAGTTCATTTTAATTTGGTGAATGAATACAGGGTGGTTACCACGAAAATACTTTGATTTTGCTAAGAGTCATCTGGTGCAGCAGATTAGAGATCTATATCCAGTTACTAAAGTTCATTTTAATTTGGTGGATGAATACAGGGTGGTTACTACGAAAATACTTCGATTTTGCTAAGAATTGCGTGCGAATGTGACCATTACTAACATGACAATAATAATATTCATAATTTTATGGAACGCCTGCTTTACATGGCAAAGTGCGGTCTGTGAATCTTACCTTGTTTTTGCCTTATAAAGCAAATTGACTTATAAGAGGAATTCCTAACTGATGAATAATTAAATATGATTTACCTTCCAGTAAATAGACTATTAGCACAGGTATGTAAATGGACCTTTTAATGAGTTTATTCTTGACTACATTGAGTTCACTACTTGAGCAGTAAAATGAAGGTGATTAATATGATTCTTTAATGTACCTTTAATGTATTTGTGTTCTTATGTGATAGTAATAAGGGCTAGAATAAATGAATGCAAGACAGTGACTTTGAACAAGCTTTATTATAATATGTAACCATGAATTTACCCTAATAAATATATAATGCATTTAGTTTACTCCTAAATCACCCTCATTACTTTGAATAGGATCTTCTCTATGCTCTATAATTTCTTCAGCCTGAACCGTTTGTATTTGTGTTTCAAAATCTACTGATACAGACGGCTCTGGTTCTGGTTCAGGCACGTGAACCGAATACATCAGTACTCTCTTCACTGCCTCAGCATTATCATACAGTCCGTATTCTGCCTGCCATAAAATAGTTGTGATCAATTGTTGTAAATTTCCCCGAGTTCGTGGAGTTTTGAACTTCCTCAATTTGTTTGCAACATACTCTCCGAACACGGAGTATTCATCTTTCATTTGTGCGTCTTCAAAGATGACAGTCTTTTCTGCTTTGGGTTGAACGTAGAAGCCGGGTAGGCCGGTTGGTGAGGCGACTTCACGTTTAATCTTCCTGTACTTCATTTTCTTACGTTTAGGCTCGAATGTCTCTATATGTGTGATTTGGTATGGGTCGTCCTCCAGCCATTCTTCGTCTGTATTTCCTCCTGCGTGCATTTGGCGTACTAAGTTTATAGTAGCTTCATTCCCGTCTTCCCTTTCTATGTCAGAATCTGTGTTTTCTAACACGTCAACCTGTAAAAAATGAGTTGTGAGACAAATGGCATATTAATTATCTTATGAATTTTTCATAAACATTTAAAACATCAATTTACTGTGTTTAATAATAATAAATGTTTATGTGTATCAATAATTTGCCAAATAAAACATTGAAACTGCAGCAGAAAATAATATCAAAACAAATGGAATACCAGCAATATGGAGGGAAAACAACATTTATCTACAAATACTAGTGGTCGCCTAGTGGACGAAATCCGACCATAATAAATGTAGATAAAAAATATTCGCTTTCTGCACTCCTCCATGTAAACTTTATCTGTGCCAAATTTGGTACTCTTCTGTCTGCGTAATTTTTCTTAAAAAGGCATACATAGTTTTTGTTTCATGTAAAAATACTCTCAAAAAACTCGAGTAATGTTTTTGGCGGGACATAACCTATACCTAACATTATCATAGTGATTAAAACACCAATCATCAGTTACTTAACTCAGTAACAACCAAAGAAAACTACTCTTTATACGTGACGTGGTATTTTGTAATTGGCTGAAAGAAAACAACTTTTCAGTTCATTGTTTGCCCCAAACAACAAATTTGTGTAAACATAAAAAGCGTCATAACCTTCAAAGTCTTCAAACACGATGAATTCATTTATTCTTAGAATTAAACCGATAATAATCTTACCGAGATATTTTTAATAGGTACTCTATTCTACAATCTTACTTTGCAAATAAAAAGAAATTGGAAGCTCATGCACCATCACAACAACAATTTACATCAACACAACAAACAAAAATCGATTATCAGTTACGTTACGTCATTCTTCTCGAATCGATTACTTGAATTTTTATCAACAACTTTACTCTCTACCGATGACCGCTAATCGATAATTTGTCGATAACGGACTCGGTTTGATAACTGATAAGGAAACTATAACCTAATTATAACAATATAGGTACCCGTTGTATTTCGATTTTAGGCATAGCACCCGATCCGGCTGATTCTTCCTTATTAACTGATACTGAATAACGTACGTTTTTATCTTTGCGAGCCCTCGGCGTATATTTTCTTCGTTTTGGCGTTGATGTCGATTGATTTGTATCATCATCGTCAATCCTGAAATGACTTTCATCCAATGTTCCAGTCTGCGATAGCTCCCACTGAATTGGATGTTTGTTTATCAGGTGAGACCTGAGATTTGTAGTATTTCCGAAGTATTTATATTGAGTTTCACATAATTTACACAACACGGCAACACATCTCTTGTTTTCTTCAAGGCGGTCAAAAAACCTCCACACAACCGAAGAACATTTCTTCATTTTGTATCGATATTAGATTGATTGTAAATTTACCGCCGAAAATTAGATGTCGAATCGACGAAAACGATAGGCCTGAATCGAATCAAAAATAATACGAGTTGAAACTTCTATTTAAAATGGCGATCGAATGAAGCATCGAGCGACGAAGCGAGCAAGCGACCTTCATTCGAAATGCAGTGACGCCACACTTCAGACCGAACGCGACGGAATAAACTTACCAATATTTTAAAACACTTATTAAACTCAATATTAAACCTTATTTCTAGTATACTAGAACGTAAAGTAGAGGTACAAATAATATAGCCCACGTGATGGTCGTCTACGATCTATCTCTTTCACTCCTATGAATTAGGGTGTTAAACCTATCTCTGTCTAACTTATTCTCATTGGCCACCTCTACGTCAGTTAGAAGTGCTGCCAACTTTGTAAAATAGGAACGAGACGCGAGAGCGATCAACGGATCAATGATTTGCGCGTTCCATTGTCGTAGGATTGTGGGTATTTCATTCATTTTGTTCTAAAGGCCATTCTATCTCTTGCCTTTCGAAATTATTATAATTTTACTGAGGGCTAAAACCAAAACAGTCATTTTATTTGAAATTTAATGATTAAGTCAGCCTGCCTCGATCACCAGTTTCAAAATACCCACGATCTATCATTTATCAAATTATCATTTTGCCAATATATTGATTCATTGATTGTTGCTTTGATATAAAAAAGGATAAATTATGGAAGAAGGCAATTTTGATAAATTCTTCCAGCTTTTGAACTTTTCAGGTCACATGTGCAGATGCAGGATCTCCTCTCAAAACCACAATACTAATTTAATAACATTATTTCAAATAAAATGATGTATTATATTTCTATGAGGGTTTTAAGAGAGTAAAAACGCTTAAAAAGTGATTTTGTATTTTATTTTAGGTAAATATGAGGAAAAAAAAATACAAAAAGGTTCTCTCCGGCGGGGAATCGAACCCCGGTCTCCCGCGTGACAGGCGGGGATACTTACCACTATACTACCGAAGACTTGAATCATTAGTCGAAATTGCTGTTCTTGTGACTAAAGATAACCAAAACTCTTTTTTCCTTAAAAGTTCTGGCAGAGATCTTATTCAACTTTTATACAATCAAGAGGTTTATACTTATTGCAGTTTCCGTAGTTGTTGGTTTGTATGTACTTACATTACGAGTTGTAAAACTCAAGCAAATTAAATAAGTTTATTGTGAGTATTTATACTACTATTTACTTTTTATATTGATGTTATTATAAAGCTGTTTTTCGATCTGGCTGCAATGGCTCTATCTTCAAAAGGCTCTTCCAGACATTGCCCTGCATTGTTAGGCTCACATAAAATTCTAATAATATAATTTCTGGACTTTAAAAGAGACTATGACTTCTGAGTTTGTTTCAGCGTTTCTTCTCAGGGAACAGTCAGCTAGGAAATAATGCCGGCGGCATGTTGACATGTAAAAGTGTCATAGATCTACTTACAGAAATAAACATTTCATTTCATTTCAAATAAATCGCTTCTTAGCGCATTCACCTTAAGGTTATGCACATAGGTACATGTACACGTACACGTATACGGGGTCAAAATAAATTAGCTGGCAATATTTTGCTTACATGTGGGTTATCAATACTACAACTAACGTGTAGCACAGAGCCGGTCGAAGTGGCAGTGCTTATGAGGCCTATGTCCATTGTCCAGTAGTGGAAGTCCAGCTGAAATGGTGATGAAGAGAAATCGTTACCCGTTTGCAGTTCCGCTAGCTAATTAATTTTACCATATTAGGCGCGTTGAAGTAAACAGGTTCACTTGGTATGAACCTAATTAACTCGAATGCCGTAATTAGAGACACAATAGAAAGACAATTGCTTATGTCGAACTGTGTAACTTAAGACATTTCAAAAGGTTAATTGAATGTTCTTTTGATTTAATAACTCCGGTGCTCTAAGTCTTAGAGCACCGCCAAGAGCTCTCACTGTGGTGTTGGAAAGGCTCATGGTCCAGGAGTAGGTTATCATTTTAATAATTTGTTATGAAGAAATGAGAATGATGACGTCATGCCGAGGCAGTACGAAGGATGTGCTAACGATCATACTCCGGATCACCAGTTTAGAGGTATCGAACGGGGTGTAAAGTTCTTTCAACTTCTGTAGGAATAGGGACGATCCTACATGATTGTTGATTTTCGTCGTTGCGACTTTAAAACCTCTTATGTGTAAATTCAACTTTATGTGAAAATCGATATAAACCGTCTACTGAAAAAAATATGTATAATAAAACCAACTACAACAAAAAATATAGGTATCAGCCATATGATTTCCGGCTTTTTATTTTGCTATTGTTAGTTGAAATTAAAAGTAGTATGATAGTAAAAAAAGAAAAACAAACGCGTAAAAAA
Organism: Aporophyla lueneburgensis; assembly: GCA_932294355.1. Taxonomy (NCBI): domain Eukaryota; kingdom Metazoa; phylum Arthropoda; class Insecta; order Lepidoptera; family Noctuidae; genus Aporophyla; species Aporophyla lueneburgensis. The sequence continues at coordinate 5,151,736 of OW028758.1, read as the reverse complement.
GTGATTTTGCCAAGTGACACATAAGAGGTCGTCGCAACGACGTTTTGTCGTATATCGTGATCGTGATAAAGGGTAACAAATGGTATGTATCAGTTTAAATAAAATCAACATACACATTACATAATGCTTGTTTTTCACAAAGGGTTAGGTAGGGATGGATCCATAGCACACCTAAGTATTGGCAGTTATGTTTAAGTCTCATGTCATATGGGGCGAGCCTGTTGCCATCAACGGGCGATTCAGACTCCCTGGCTGCTGACCAAACACTTTACCTGAACTGGGAATCGAACCGGCCAGGACCTCATGCTCAGCATTACCGCTTGGGACTACCACCAGACCAATGATGCACAAGTACTAAAGATTACCATGTTGATAATTAATTTGTTTTGATTGTTGCTTTTGTCGTAGCTCGTGGGGTGAAGGGTAAAAAGTGTTCTTATCAGTTTAAATTAGAACAACATACCTACATCTAATATCACATTTGTTTACCCTGAAGGATCAGACACAGGTGACCTATAATAGTAGATACATTTTTTTAGGAATAACATCTCGCTAGTCAGCCATGCCGCCTCCGCCGGGTCCCTGTAGAAGGGGCAGACCCAAAAAGTGCTGGCTTGACGTCATAGCGGATGACATGCGTACCAACAAACTCACCATAAGGGATGCACAAGACCGTCCGAAGTGGAGAGTTAAAAGCAGGAAAGCGGACCCCGGGCTCCGAAAGGATGCAACCGGGATAACGCAAATATGATGACCAACCTATGAGGTTGTTAAATAGGTACAATCGCATTTCGCCAGTAATGTTTAAGTCTCAGCACAAATCTAAACTTCAGCCTACTACGGAGATATTCCAAATGAAAAAATCCTGGGAATCGAACCCAGGACCTGCCTGCAGTACCTACCGCTTACGACTACAAGACCAGTGAGGCAGAATAAGATGAAATAAGGTAATATATAAGGACCCCAGCAATGACCCGTAAGTTTCCCATTTCTCTAATCAATTCTAAAATACACATATTCCAGCACGGTTGATAAATATGATATGGACATATTGAAATGTGCAAACAGTCGAATCGAATGAATCGCAGAACCGCTGTCGTTTATATTTTCCAGCCGAATGAACGATAGGATCGGTTTTCAGCTGAACAATCCATTGATTACTCGATAGAATAAAGATGTGATTTAATTCGATTTTTGAAGAGACAACTTCTTTATGCGCACTTTGCTCTCTTTTTGAACAGTGAACGAAATAGCTTCATTCACTCTTTAGAAAGACCGTAAAGTGACATTATCTTATACCTTTAAACGAGCAATAAAAAAAAAATAAAAAAAAAATAAAAAAAAAATAATAAAAATAATAAACCCGCAGGGCAGCATGTGGCGTGCTGTTGGGTAGTAGCGACCCCACGGACCCTATCTCCCGGGAGAATTCTTGTTCCTCATCTCTGGCTTGCCTTTATTGGCCGGCTGAAGTGAACACTGATGAGGTTCAGAGCTCCCACCTCATTCTTGCCTTTATTGGCTGGCTTGAGTGGAGATTCGCAAGAGCAAACGTGCTCGGGGAAAGGAAGTATTCCAGTAAGTGCTCGTAGGGACTTGACCATCTTCCGGGCTCTGGGATAGTTCTGAAAGCCGTGGAATACCTCTCCACTTCTCAAGCACCTCAGGAAGTGTTGCCCCCTTGTTGCTGCGTCACTATGTGCCAGCGACGTTTCCCGGGGGCCAATTATTGAGTGTGCAAGTCACCCCCTGCCATTTAATCCGTGTATTTACAAAACATTGATGCGGCAGGGGCCATAGGCCTTCCATAGTTTTTGGTAACCAGTCCATTTTAGACATCCAAATACATAGTCCAACATCTTAGTTTCCATATCCTGCAATAGTCCAACACCAACCGGAGGTTGTCCTTGGGTGCACTTGCACAGTGTATACAGGGATAACCGCCGGTTAGTGCCTCACTTCATGTAAATTTTCTAAGGGGCCTCTGCGAGTTGGCTTCGGCCCCTCGTACGCCTTCCAAAAGACCGGGACCCTAGGGTCCCGAGATATGTTAACATATATAAAAATAAAAATAATAATAAAAATAATATATAATATATAATTTTATTTATTTTATAATCTTAATCTCGGAAACGGCTCCAACGATTTTCATGAAATTTAGTATACAAGGGGTTTCGGGGGCGATAAATCGATCTAGCTAGGATTCATTTTTATAAAATGTCGTTTTATTCGTGTTTTCAATGATCAACTTTATCGATAATAATCAACTTGAACATAAACTTATTATTTTAAACACAATTTACCAAAAAATACCGAGCAAAGCTCGGTCAACCAGATATTGATTGAATTATCTACTATCAAAACTATGTGGATAATAGCAGTGTACTCATTACTTAGAAATTAGGTATTATGGAGTATGTCTACTTAAAAGAATCTAGGAAATGTTGGAAAGGCTCATGTCCAGGAATAGGTTACAATGTTGATAATTGCACCTATAATGATTGTTGATTTTGTTGAAAACGAAGACCCATGGCCCGTCTGTCAGTAAGTAGTTCGATACTTAGGAATTAACCCTTCTCCCGAAGAATTATCTTTTTCAGACGGACAAAAACACCTCGGGATTAAGACAACTCTTCATTTGACAGGCCTGTGGGTCTAGTGGTTAGTGACCATGACTGCTATGCCGGAGGTCGTGGGTTCGATTCCCACCCAGGACAAATGTTTGTGTGATGAGCACGATCATTTGTTCTGTGTCTGGGTGTAATTTATCTATAATATGTATGTATTTACAAATATATAAGTATGTTTATCAGTTGTCTAGTACCCATAACACAAGCTCTGCTTAGCTTGGGACTAGATGGCGTTGTGTGATAGTTGTGGAATATTATAATATTATAATATATTAAGACAACTTTCATTCTTAGTCCGAGCCCCGAACTAAGCTCATGTCCGTAGATGAGTAGGACATGTCCCCAACTTCGGTCGAAACTACGGATTTTTGCTTAGAGGATAGACTCCCTGAACCGTCATGTTCGGGTTGGTGATCGGGTATATTCGTCTTCAGTCCATCAACCAGACACAAATCCGGACTCCAGACTGATTCTGAGAAATTCCGTTTGGGAAACCCAATAACACTTTGCCCGACCCGGGAATCGAACCCAGAACCTCACCTCAGCAGTAATATTATAAGGAGTAAGGTAGGCTACTTTTGTCCCGGTATTACATCCATTTTCACATCCACGCGGGCGAAGCCACGGGCACAGCTAATAAAATAATAAGTATATGTTCTCCTCAGGAGTGCCCTGGCGTTTCTGCTTTGTAAACACCTTGTGTTAGTCGCCTTTCATCCATACTCGTAACAGTAATAAGTTGGTATTACATTTAATGTTTGTTTGTGGGGTGTAAAGAAAACGCACAGATTATAGAATCATTTGTATTTATTTGTCGGTATAAGAGGCTGTAAAAAGTTATTGTCTAAAAAGTTTCGATCAATCTTTCTTTTGGTAGAACTAAGTAGGTAAATAGGTAAATTTTTAAATTCTACTTTAGAAAAAACATCTAAAGACAAATATTTTTTTACATTCAAAAACGTTTTAAATTATTCAGAATTAATTTTTAATCGTACATGTATAAATGCACTAAGCAAACACGCACATTATAAAAAGTATGTAATTATTGTAAAAAGGTATCGAAATTAATTAAGTAAGTAATACTGTTGACTCCTCTTGACATTCTTATATAATTATAATTTTCGAGAAACAAGGGGTATTTACACCACGTTAGGGAAAAAAGATATTTATTATATTTTATTTTATCTACAATTTTATATATTGTCCTTTATTGGCCTTGAAGTGGATACTCCCTTATTTCTTAACAATATTGACATTATGTACTTGAGTATAGCAACTGCGTGAAAATTAACAGTGTTTATTGAATCGGTAGGCTAACCCAAAGGGCAGTATATATTATGGCACATGGGCATTAAATTAACATAACACTCATATTTTTACACCATCATCGGCACATTGTTAAGCAAACTCACGGATTCTCGCATAATTTCATATAGCAGACTGATAAATTATATTTATTTATATTTTACTACATAAGGCTGAATATGACTCTTAACTGGTATTATTAAAAAAAAAAAACTGTCTATGGTTTATTTATTTTTTATTTTTGTACAGCGAGATAGAGTTTGTAAACACGGCACCTTTATAGCTTGCCAGTAACATTACGTATAGGAGAACAAAATAAAAACCAATAATATTGTTGACATCTGCTGAAGTTTCTTACATTCTCTATTCAATATAAAAACTACAAAAACTAGATACTGTAACGGAGAACCATTTTTACAATACCGAAATACTGCTTCTACACTAACATAAAGATCGATTGGTATTCATTTACAATAACGAGTCAAGTATAACGAATCCGAGAATCGAATAATTTATTGACTTATACGAAAACGACAAGGAATCGGTACGATCGTGATTATTTTATATAAAAATGTTTATAAGATGAGTAAATGCTTTGTTATGTACGAATTCCATGTCGCTTTCATGTGATACCTAAAATAGTATACATACATATAAATAAATTCAAAATATCATTCGTATAACATACGTAGGTACATTCATAAAGCTTGCTGCATATATTCACAAAAAAAAATCCTGAAAAACTTATCTAGCGAACATTTATTTTGTACTTGACACATTTCATTTCCGTGGTTAGTCTATGGTCTAGAGTCGTGCCGGTACTACGAACCTGTTTAATCGATCTTATAAAAGCTTGGAATTCAAGAGAAATTCGAAATAGATAGACGCTAATTATGAACTAAAACTGAAAGTGGGACACACGTTTTGCATAATTTATGACAAAATCAATCTTTTCTTAACCTCTGCTTGAGTAGGTAACCATTACACGGAGAACATAGTGTTGCACGTATAAAAAATGTTCGCTGACAAGTACATACAAGATATATACACCTGCTACAAAATCTGCGCACATATTCAGAATGCGAGGGACATCACTAAAGAGAATGTAATCGTGTAAATCCATTCAATCACAATATTTGCGAATGCATCCATTACACACTATACAAAACTGCATACAGAGCACATATTGTTACCGAACGGACTTAAAAATATAATACAAATAATATTGGCTCACTAAAAGTACAAGCGTATGACATCCTACACATCTACAATCGGTTGGAACTAAAGGGGACGAGAGAATAAAAAACATCAACTAAAACGTTAACAAAATACGACTTTCTCTATGGAAAATAAATAAATTTACAAATTAGATACACGTTTTAGAACTACTTACTAATAGTCACTTCGTCGTCGTTAATGTTTATCACTACATTTTTGGACGAGTCGAAGCGAGCGGCCCTGTACTAGTGATGCGCATTGCGCAGTTATAATTTTTGTCATATTTACCAGCTCGAACTGGTTCTCTTCCTCATCGCGGGGTTCGTCAGGCCACTGGCACGCGTATGAACATTACCCAAGTCGATTATAATTTCGAAGACACTAACTACACGACCGCTCGCTTCCGACGCTCGAATATAACTTAGAATAGAATACAGAAGCATGCCGTCCGCCGCACTACGTTATCCTATCATAGCCTAGGCCGAAACCAACATAAACTACATTACTCAGTCCAATTTTCAGTCAATTTCTTATGAAATTACACCTCAACACACGTATCTAAGTACAAAAACGTTTCGGAATTTCTTCTCTTCGTGTTATTGAAGCATTCGGGTGCAAGTAGTGATGGTAGCCGACGGTGTTTTAATTTCGATGATAAAAATACGTAAAAATCGAGTTTACGATAGATGTTTATAAGGAATAGAGCGTTAATTTCTTAATTTGAATACTTGAGGTTTAAGAGCACTTTGTAAATGTGGAAAATTACGAGCATTTAAGATATCTGGACAGTATAAATGTAGTGTTCGTAACGGAGCCGAACGAGCCCCGATCAAATCCATTAACGAATAACTTAAGCTTAATTAAGGAAACATATTATACACGAATGCTACTTAATGGGTTTTTAAAGATACACCAATTAAAGAAATATTAGAAATGAACATTGATTATGAACGTGAATGAAGCAATGCCCGTTCGAGAGAGTGATTCCGAAACGAAAAGTATTTAGGCTAAATTTTAATTGACAGGAATCTTTTGCCTTCTCCTAACACAGTTCCACCTTACCAAACGATAATCTCGACGTTAAAAACAATCAATGTTTTAGTGATTATCGAATAAAGTTAGTTTATCATCTACGTTAATTTCTTGATAAGTAACAGTAACTAACAACTGGAATCTTGCCGATAAACCTACGTTTTAAAGCGAACTAGGAATATAAATTGAGATAGATAATTTCAGTAGCTTTGGTAGAATAATATCATTTGTTTTATTGTTAACATGTATCGACTTCAAAGGCAACACCGCCTAACTCAACATTGAGTATTATGTTTCGTACGTACTACTAGTAAAGGAAAACGAAGTTCAAGTTTCGACAAACATTCGTTATGAACGCGTCACGGGTTCAACTTTCTCGATAGTTAAATTGGAGCGCCATTCGTAAGAGAGCAATGCTACTTTGTCGTAATATTTCACGAGCCGTTCCGTGTATCAATCGGAACGGCACTAAATAGGAATGATACAGAGATTCTTGCACGTGTAAGTGTGGAACGGTGCTAGTGTGCGAGCGCGACGGCTGCCCCGACCGCGACCAGCGCTCGACTCACGCGCGTGCGACCGCCTCCTGCGCGGTCGCCGACCGAAAAAACTCGGCGTCCGTCGTCGTAGACATGGTCGACATCGTCGACTCGTCCCACGTCACTTCGGTCGTGGTCGTCGTACCGTTCTCGTGTTTTCTCCTCGTCTTCGGATGCCGCTGCTTTTTCTTGGGATTGTTAGCCTTCTTGTGCTTTCTCTTATGCCTCAAATTCGCTTTCTGGAGGCGTATGTGGCAGTTTCTGTGTCGCGGCGGAGGCCGCTTCAGCTTGCCGCGATGCCGCCGCGGCGGACAGTGCGTTTGCTTGGGCCCGTCCCATCGCCTCGTCAGCGTCAGCGCGTACGGCGAGAGGTTGCCGAGCGGCCGACTCACGGGGATCTGCGTTCGTCTCGCTCTCCCCCTGTTGTCTAGCGCCAAGAAGGTTTTCTTCCCGTTGCGTAACCGCGAGTATGTGTTGTAGTTGTTCTCCTCTATATGTTCCTCGAACACGCAATCGTCCGAGAGATCCTTCTGAAACAATGAAAAAGATGCGATTAGTTGTCAAAGTAGGCGTAATTGTAGGGAGTGTTGGTGTGTGTTCCAGAGTAACGATGTCGCAATCGGGGTCAGTATTGTTACCGTAGCCACTGTTTGGAATGGAGCCACATTCATTAGAATTGTGTATTGATTTAAGAATCAGGGGACAATTATACTATCAGAACACAATTTATCACTATATAAATCCGCTATAAACTCCCTTTTATGCGCGGAGCGGAGCACAAAGCGGCGTACAAGGAATTGGTTTGACAATTTCAACAAATTGGGCCTATCCTTTTAGGATAACCGTATTACCCCCCGGTTATGCCGTTATGGTTGCAACAGCCGGGTGCACGAAGCAATACAAATTGGTTGTTTTATTCATAAATATGTATAAGTGAATCGCTGTAGAGTGTACTAATGCCTCTTAAATTGTCTCAAGACACATAATATCGAGGACATTAAATCCAATCTGCGATGGTTTGCGGGTTACTGCGGCCGGTGGGTGAAAATGATTGCCCCATAGATTTATGGTGTTGGCAATTTGTCCTATTGGAAGTTCTTTAGTAAATGCCAGGCCTATACCAACCAGCGATGACTTGTACTTTATGGAGAAGAGCTATCAATGTCTATGTTTAATACCTGTGAGCTTGATGTTCAGGTAATTTGATAGACAAATATTTTTTATGATATTCCGTGAAAGTTCCCATTGCACATACAGCCACTTTTCTGCTATGTTACTGGTTGAAATGACACTCCCCAAGACAGCTATCTAATAGTTAATGAATATGCGTATTCAATTATCCACGGTGTTCTTGCGCAGATATAAATATTTTTTTACGAACTTTCCTTTCATTGGACGTGTAGTAGAAACTGTCGATTTCCTGGGCGGGACTTGTTTTTGTGCATGGAAGTTGCGGTTTTGTATATTTCAGAGTAAGATGGTTGAAACCGTGACATAGTTATATAGCAAGAAGGAGAAATGGGTTACATTATATATCCACCCATTTTTTCTACTTCCCATTTCTTCCCGTGGGTAAGAACCTTATTAAGACGCCACTAAGGAGCTTACTAGGGAATGGGCAGCAGGGTTTTCTATGCATTTTACCACAATACTGTGATCTTCAAGCGTGGCAATTATGGAAAACTCCCCTTTTTTGGGGGAGGCCTATGTCCAGCAGTGGACGTTTTTCGGCTGAAATGATGATGATGAGGAATATAATTATGAAACGAGCAGGATGTCTCTATGATCATGTTACGGAGACCACCCCCCTCCACGCGTTCCTTTTTTTTTTGGTGGGTGGGAAATCATGACTTCTCCCGCTCTAGGGTGGAGCGGAAGAGCGTGTCAGACTTTTACTGACTAAAACCCACCCGCGTTCCTTCAGTTACCCATATGCCAGGGCCACTGTGTCTCTTTCGAATAAATCTCGCGACCCTGGCAGACTTGTTCATTTATCTAGATTAGTTTAGTAAAATAGTTATGTTACTAGATCGGCTCGTATCATAGTTAGATTTCTAGTAAGAACCGCATTGTTAAATAAGTGTATTAGATTATTTAGCTGTATCTCTAGATATATAACTATATCATCACGGCTTCAACCATTTTACTGAAAAATCTTTGCAATCTGCACAAATGTTGACTTTCCCAACGATCCCGGAGGCTCTTCTTGATAGCGTGTCGATAGCAATCTAAATAGAGTTAGCCCAGAGTTTGGCTACGAGCTTAGCATTTTCAGTAGCGTCCATCAACTCTTGTAGCGTGCAAACAACAGGACACGCTGGACAAACTACCAAGTGCAGCATTGTTTGTGGGACTATTTACGCTCAGGAAGCTCTGAAAGTGGCCTTGTAAAGTAACTGGTGATTTATACACTGTATTGTGTTGATGAGCTAAATTAGTTCTGTTGTTAAAGGATCGTTCTGCTTTGGCTTGGAGCCTTCCGTTTTCGTTATTTACTTGAAGTCTAACTCAAATGATTGATGTAAGCTTAAGCGTAGACTCGATCGACAGAGTAAATAATAGATCATTTTACTTCTATAAGTAGTAGGTTTGTAAAAACACTTTGACACCTAAAACATATTTAAAATTTTGATAGGTCGGCGTTTACTATCTGAGTACACTGAAAAGAAAGGCCATAACAAACTCAGAGGTCATAGTCTATTTTAAACTCAAGACAACATTTTGGTCTGATCATGTGACGACACGACTCTAAATAGATCGGTGTCTGAAATGGTGGACCTGTCCAGACATTTATCAGGTAGTAGGTAGTGTTTGAAATGTTCTAAATGTGAAGAACCATGACCGCCTAACCAGCTGGCAATTACAGAAGCTTTCAACGAAAAGTTACACTTTCCAAAGTCAGAATCGAATGCCAAATCCCGGGAAATTATTACATCAAATAGGAAAAGTTCTGTAGGTAACAGTCATTGTTAGAGGTTACCGAACAACGGTCAAATTAGGACTTCCTAGTCCCTATTTCACCGGCATGCGGCAGCTGCTACCCTATTGTCATATAAACTAGGTTACACATGTAACTAAACGTAAACTCCTGTAACCATGCTCTAAATACTTCATCAAAGACAGTTACGTTTAGTAACTGCTCACACAACACAACACATTTAAATCTCAGCATGGTTAACTAAACAAATGGACTACATTAAATTTAACTGGTGCACTCGACAATTACAACCAAGCAACCTGTTTGATATAGGAAGCGGGAGCTGCATAAGTGATTGGTCGGTGTTTGCGTACTAAATACGCAATGGAATGCAATCAGTTTGAAGGAGTTGCTATTAAATAATGCGTTCGGTGTGCACTGTATACCACCCATGGAGATTGAAGTTCCTAGAGGTGTGCTGCTAAGTTTGTAATAATTAAGTACGTATTAGGATAAAATGTGGCAATGTTGTGTTAAAGTTTATAAGTATAAAGGGGAAATGTTAAAAACATGCCAAATTCACTGATAGAAATTGGTAATAATAATGCTGCTGATTAATATTACGAATAAAACCTTACTATTAAGTATATTTGAAACAATAGCCTAACAATAATTTGATCTAAAATACATGAAAGTCTTGCGATGACAAAAACATATTTTCCACAAAATGGCGTTCAGAATCCGCGCCAAAATTTCCCCGCCAATGCATAACCGTATTGGCGCGCAAACCATAAAGTTGGCAGCACTGCACATTGTAACCTCATAATGGACAACTAGAGGTCGCCGTTTACCCCGAAGCTTTACTGAATGATATTAATATCGTCTCTATGTACCGTATGCGGTTTCTGTTTAACTGTTAATCGTAAAAGACATATAATTGCGTATAATACGGGCCTCAGGCGTTTTAATTATGAGCTTTGAAAATTATCGGTGACCATTAACATAGAATGGATATTATTTGTATTGGAGCGTTTTGGAATTTCACTTGGTTCCTATTGTTTTAGTTAGTTATTTAGTGGGTAAGAAGATACTGCTAAGCGGCAAGTTCTAGGTTTTAATAAAATTCTCAGGTTGATGTTTCGTCCCGTGACAACAGACGAACCGTTTGACTTGTTTACTCTGTGCGCCTACGCATCATGCGTGTAACGGAGTGACAACTGTCTCTTGTCATTTTGATTTTGACACTTGGTTTGGTCTTTGAAAAATGGATGGTCGTTGTAATTTGCCTTGCGACCCTTGTTGTTATTAATCTTCTTGAATCGATCGTTTTGTGGACATTTTGTCGTGATCCAATTGTTTTGTGTGTAAACAACCCCTTTTGACGATATAGATCGGGTTTATTTTGGAATTTGATTGAAATAGTTTGAGGTGATAGTGATTCATTGTAAACCGCATGCTGAGAAAATCTCTAGCGTATTGTAGCGGCCTGGCATCCTGGAATACTTACAGCATCACTACACAATACAATATACACTCATTTACATACATAAATCCAGGTAGGTTCCAGAACCAGTTTTCCTCAACCAGGTGAGTGATTGAATATTTGTATTAATCAGCTCCGCGCACGGCGGACAGTTCGCACCACTCTTGTAGCCAAGGCCCACCATCATGCTTCCACTGCGCTAATTAAATCCTAGGGCCAGGGCCTTGGCCTGGCGTCGAACATGCTTGGTTCGGTAATTGTAGGCAAGGCATTATATTGTAAGCGGTCGTGGAAAATAATGAATTAAGTAAGGAAAATGCCCAATAAATGGTTAAAGCTCGTTTCCTAATTTTATAAGGCAGCTTCTGACAGATTACTGTGGATTGGGGACTGTCATAACTGTCATAAGACAGTGGCGTGGTAGTGGTATCTATTCGAGAGTGCATTTGATTTGTACTATCTTTGTATAATTTTATTGAAAAGAAGTAATAAACTATGCATCTAATTGTCTTTAAGTTTGAAACTGATTAACAAAATAGTGTTACAAAACATTTAATTAAGATTTCTCTTACATTGGAGTCCTTTAACTAAAAAAAACGATTTTTATCCCCCAATCACATCACTATCAGACACAGATAAATATTAACCGTTACTAATAGTTCAATTAAGGCAGGTGGCACACGTTATTATCAATTAAATCGCACCTATGTGGCAACCGTCATAATATATACTATCTTATCGCTAGTGGGACCCATTCCCAATAATAGTAACAGGATTCGTTTAGAGAATTGGAGCATAGGGCAAATGGTGTGAGAAGTAGGCATAGATAAGGATACTCTAGAGATTGATCGGTAGCAATTTGGATATCGATAAAGTTAAGTTTAGATATACGATCGATTAAAATAATGTTTTCTAAGAGAAAATTACCGCAGTCAGTATGCCATGGCTATAAGTTTTTATTAAATGACAGTTTCGAGTTACGATAACATAAAGTCGCATCCGCTAATGCAGTCAAGTTTATTGCGTTGCGGACCGTATGAAATAGACATAAAAATACACTTATATTAGTAGTAAATATACCGCACTTACTGTACACAATTTGGTCATAAAATAACCAGTCATGCGTTTGATAACTTTACTTGCTGTCCGTTTATGAAAAGATTCGTAAGTTATTCAATGTGACTGAATAAAAGTAAGTTCCTACCCGCAAGTTTATGTGGAAGCATGCATAATACATGCATGCACGCATGCAATTTAATATTTCAAACTTAAGTTACGCGCTTTCAAACAAGACTAACAAGATTATTCTAATTCAATGATTCCCTGCAACATGTAAATATCGATACTCATAATATTTACATACATTTTCTAATCGATAAATCGTGCCAACCTCGAGGGTCAAACATTTTACGATCGTGAATTTATCGATACCGATGATCGACTATCGATAGTGAATAGGCGACACGACACTAGCATAGATAGGGTTATCGCGTACGATCTTTATGGACCAGAAACAATCGCCAAAGAAGATACGTCGATTCGTGTTCCTTGTAAAGGATATAATATGACGAAATTAAATTTTAGTGTCCTTATTGACATGTTCCTTCGTATGTCACTTACAAAGTAATAAAATAAAATCGATGGTTTTTACTTTTTTTTTATTGTACCTAACAGCGTCCCTTGACACCCACTATGTGGGTTATTAGGGTGTTGGCAACATTGTAAAGATGCTCGTTTTATTTTTGACGGTATTTTTCAAAAGGACGACTGCCCACTATAGTTCCCTTTATGATCTTGAGAGATCCTTGGTTCTAATTTTATTTTCAAATAAGTTGAAAGTCTCCTATTTTCCAAGTTTACGTAGGAATCCCATCTTGAAGAACGCTATCTTATAGCATTATCGACAGTATCCAAGCTTCCACCATACAAGCCTTATTTCAATTTCACAGCAGCAAAAGCCACCCACAAACTTACTACCAAAAAATAATGATATCCAACACCGTAGGAAAATCTCCTCTGAAATCGGATAACAGTAGATGGCAATGTAAATGCTAAATTAGAAAGCTCTGAATCCTAATTTACGCGTCTCTAGAGTTATTTATTCTGCAATAAATATGTCAATTACAGTAGTATAGTCGGGACAGATTTATACAGGGGTGTCACTCGTGTTTTAAAATGAAGACTTTTGCGGTAGGACTTTTTAGTGACGGGAGAGTTAAAAGGGATTTAGGAGTTAGAGGTTAAGGAAAGAGTGGTTATTCATCTTTGTGGTGCTTTAATGAATGATCTTTGTGTGGGTAAATATATTATATAGGTAAAAGTGTTATTCATCAAAGGCTTTCTAAATGTAGATTTTGACTTCAAAAGAATCACCGAAAAACGGTCTAAGTCAATCAAATATGGATATTTCTGGTAATTTGTTTATTAAGCTTGTCAAATGTTATAAATGTCTAGGCCTAAGAGGAGATTGTATAAAAAAAAAATGTCAAGTTATATCTCAAGTAGGGAAGGCTCATATTATTTAGAGTAAGTAGTTAAAACTTTTATGTTGTAATACCCCATTTGACAGCCCTTAAGTTACAAAATAAGTGAAAACAAACACGGCTGCCAAACCAAAGTGGAACTGGGCCGGCCATGTTTGTTGCATGCCAGCTATATGGGCCAAATAGGTCCACAGCGTAGGAAAAAAGGGAGCAGTTATCAAAAAATTAAACAATGATAGTTATTTGAATACATTTTGGTGATTCAACTGAAATCTAGGGTTTAAGTAAGACTGGAAAACGATCTAAAAAAGTTTTTAGTAGGTAAGCTATGCCCAAAGGAATCGCTGCCTAATTAGCTTTAAGTTATGGCTTCCCAACTTATCTAAGTTTATCTATAATAAACCAACACTTAATTTAAGACAATTATCGTAAAACTAATAATGGTATTTTAACATCCCAATTAAAGAGAATAATATAATAGTGTGGTAGGTATATTCATACTTTTAGTCTATCGCTAAATCATTCCAGCTTATGTTGACAAGTGTTATAGCGTCATTTATTAGGAATTGGCGACTAACAAATGGTCTTTTTTTTTTCAGGATGGGAAATCATCAAATGACTTCTCCCGCTCTGGGCGGAGCGGGAGGGCGTGTCAGACTTTTACTGACTAAAACCCACCCGTGTTCCATCAGTTGCCCATGTGCCAGGGTCACGGTATCTCTTTCGAACAATCACGCGACCCCGACAGGCATCGGTCCTAGTAGACCCCTACACTGCTGCTGACATCTCTTTGAGGCGCGCGTGGAACACTACGCGCCGTCGACCCGAGCTTGGTCCTTACCGGGCGGCGAGCTACCCATTGCTCGCCACCCGCAAGCTCGCGCCTACGGTGGCCGGGAGTCCGCAATCGACTCCCGACGCCCGGGGCGTCTCCTCCTGCGGCGGCTAGGGACGTGAGGGCGCAGAGACTGCCACTCCCTCACGCGCCCCGCCTCCTCCTTCGCGAGCATTACTGCTTCGCAGAAGGAGGTGACGGCTTCCCATTCCCTCTCGCTCCGTACCATGGCTCGCACCAGGGCCGGACGCGAGAGGTCGCCGCCGCCGATCGCCTCCACGACGACACGGCGGTGCTCCGCCCAGGCTGGGCACACCTCCACCGTATGCTCCACCGTGTCCTCCAGACGATCCTCGCAATGGAAACACCCGGACGTATCCTCCCGCTTTATCCTGAACAGGAACCCACCGAAGCACCCATGCCCGGTGAGAACCTGCGTCAGGCGGAAGGTGAGGACGCCGTGGCGCCTCTCTATCCACTCCTCAAAGAGGGGACTTACCGCCGCAATTGTGGCGTGCCCAGCCCCAGCACTGGGTTGCGACAATCGTACCCGCCATGTCGCCATGAGATCACACCGGAGCTCTGTCCGCCGTGCCGCGATTTGTTGCGGCAGCGGAGTTTCGCCCCGGCGTTTCGCCTCCTCGCGCCACTCCCACATGTGCGCGAGGACCTTTGCCTCCAGATCCCATGGCGGCACTCCGGCAAGGAGGATCGCCGCCTCGCACGAGATCGTGCGGTATCCTCGGATTAATCGGATGGCCATGACCCTCTGGGCCGCACTCAACCGGCGCGCTGGGCGCAGCCTCAATGAGGGCGCCCACACCGGTGCCCCGTAGAGGGCCATGGACCGCACGATCCCCGTGTAGAGCCTCCGGCAAGAGGCGTTTGGACCCCCCAGATTGGGCAGGAGCCGCTTTAATGCAGCCCCAGCCCGCTCCAGTCTGGGAGCCAAACGTCGGAAATGCTCAACGAAGTTCCACCGGCTGTCGAGGACAAGTCCCAGGTACTTCATCGTCGACTCGACGCCGATGTGAACCCCTCCTACCGTGAGTTGGGAACCCGCAGGTGGCGCGTTCCGAGGACCATGAAAACCCATGGCCTCGGACTTGTGCAATGCCACCTCGAGTCCCAATTGCCGGATCCTATCGATGATTGTCGCAACCCCGCGTGTCATAATTTCGGCCGCCGCCTCGTACGACCTCCCCTGCGCAAGGACCAGCGTGTCGTCAGCGTAGCAAACTACGCTGACGCCGCTAGGGAGGTTAACAAATGGTCTTATAGATTAAATGAACACAGATGTAGACAAAAGTCTGCATCTGCGTCTACTGTGTCTGTGGGGAAAAGCTCTAAGATGGTTATATAGCAATACTCTGTTAGGTAAGTTATGATAATTATAAACAAAGAGTCAAAAACTTGCTGAAAAAGTC
The DNA here is from genome assembly GCA_932294355.1 of Aporophyla lueneburgensis. Taxonomy (NCBI): domain Eukaryota; kingdom Metazoa; phylum Arthropoda; class Insecta; order Lepidoptera; family Noctuidae; genus Aporophyla; species Aporophyla lueneburgensis. The sequence goes on along the minus strand of OW028758.1, from coordinate 5,135,867 downwards.
ACCCGTTATGTTACAATAAAAAAAAAACCGTTTTGTCATTTAAAATCTGCGTGGTGTTAGCAACATTCCAAAAAATAAAAATATGAACACGTAAAAAAAATATAGACTTCATGGACTTCGAAATTTGAATAACCGAACACACTGGCGACCTGCCACAGTTAATGACGTCATCTGACATTTGTTTCAACAATTAATAGTACCCTCAATTATGAACAAGTTATGTGCGACAGTTACATTGCAAATAAATATGGTCGGTGACCTAGATTTGTTGAGTTATGGTCTGTCGATGCGCCATTGAAGTTTCTTGATGAAAGGTTCAATGGGCATGAATTCATTACCGTTATTGCATCAGATCGTAAATGATTTCCAGCTGAAGATCGACCACCTTTCTTCATTAATCGGTCGCAAGCATGGAGAAATGCTATAGGTCCATAATCATAGCATACTATTGAATATTATCTTAAAATTATATTAATAACTTGCTCTTTCAACATGCTGTCTAACCTAATTTGGTGCATAAGTTTCCCTTTCTGACATACCTATTTTATGGAACTCATAACTTGGAACCTACCGCAGAAATGTATAATTAAATATTCTATCGCAACGAAACGATTTCTAATACCTATATCAGATGAATAGTCGGAAGCCTCTGGGCTGATATACAACCAACATAAAGTGCCTATAGTGATGGGGTGGTCGTATCGTCGCCAAGACCACCGGGCAAAGGCTTAGCATTTATTCCTCCAATGCGACCTGTTTCCATATTACTAGTCTATAAACTATCTGAAAGGCCAAAGAGGTTGACTACACATAAACCTAATGTCCCCACATTTGTATTTAAGATAAACATCAACAATTTATATTTCGAATGCAAATTCAATAATCGAATGTCAGTCAAGTGAATGCGCGCTTCTCGATGCATTCGCGGTATGTAGATAGTTTCATGAATGCAATCGCTGTTTACCGATATTTGTACGGGAAGAGACATGTTTAGAATCTATTGTTAACAAATATAAAGGCTTTTAGTAACAGTATGAACGGTTAAATTCCACAAGGATATTATTATAGGTTAAGTTAACAGGAAAACTATTAACGATTTCAATTTTTCCTCAAAAAATCGAAAGAGGTTTGACTATTAGCAACCTTTACGAGAGAGAAAAAAACAATTCCTAATTGGCGATGGGTCGGTCCCTAAAAAAACACGAACGTGACACATCGTAGGGTTGCCAGCAATCGTTAGTCGATTCCTCGAAATCGATGATCGCGATCAATAACAAGTTGGATGCGGTCAGAATACATCACTTCCCGGTATTTTGATGGGATTCCGTCAACCCAAAAACTAGGACTTTTTCGTCACCCAACTATTTGTGCCAGTCTTACCTGTCGTCTGTGAATCTAGTGTTAATTTATGCGACGGCGGCGCCTCTAATAAAATTTAATGACGTGTTCCCGAATAGAACGACTTGACGTTTTTAAAATTTCATTCATAATTTTTGGAATAGGCAATCGTAGACCACCGTCTCGTCTCGAGTTCAGTAAAATTAATTGCTTCATTCCATGTGTTTTATTAATCCTAATCTTTGGAATTGACTAGCATAAAATGGGGCTGATGGAAATCGGCGGGACTTCAGACTTTATGTTCTTTTTAGGAACTAGTTTTTAGACTGATTTCGACTGTTTCTTTAATTGGCTTGATTTATGACACGAAATGAGCTCGAGGTCAATGCCTACACTTTTAAAATTAACTTAAGACATTTGCTTAAAAGTACATAGTAGGCACTCTTGTGTGAGGATTCATTCTGCAATTCATTTACTAAGTGCATTTCTGCAAAATCTTAACAACAGCTGACAACAGAGCGGAAATTCTAAAGCATTCACATTCTGATTTCATTCTCAATGTGTCAAAATAACCACAAATTACCATACATTTTTGACATTTGATTCTTGCCGAGATGAGAGACTGCGACTAGATTTTGAACGTTTTGTTTTTAATCACGAGAATTGGCCGTCTGGTGTTATAAACAGTGTATTCCCACGATCGACGCGGGTGATTCCATCCCAGATTAGATACGTGCCTAATACGTTCTATAATTAAAAACTTAATGAAATGTCAAGAATAAAACCTAGACTAATACCTACAAAGTCTACCATAGATCGTGAGATACTTTTTTTTACAATAATTAGTTTCACTGACATTTACATACAGTTGTTTTTTCAACAAATTAAAAATGTTAATGACGTTTTGTTAACATAATTGTTATGGCGAATAATATTTAATGATAGGTTCGGTTTTAAAACAAATGTTTTTGCTAAGAGTCTCGACTGACCTTTGAATTATTCATTGGGTTGAAATTTAAAATTATGCTGCCGAACTGTCGTTTCAATATAATCTAATTTAAAAATTAAATAGATCGTTGTATTATTATCTGTGCTAGCAATGATATTATAAGTAAAAATAGAGGTAGATAGGTTATACACGCTTCGCAAGAGGCACGTCAAAATTTGGCTTATAAGCCACTATTTTCTTCGTCTTGTCTCTTTTTCGCTCCCGATAATTACGACATGCTGTCCTACTTACACGTGTCATTTAATAGCGTGACATTGTGCCGTTTTTGAAGAACGAATGTACGGTAGGTAACCTATCTACGTCATTTTACTTAAAATATTGTTACGAGCTGGGGTTCGGGATAAATTAATGGAAACCAATTTACCAAAACACACAACACAGTTTAATTAAATAAACACAAATATCGCAACTACAAGAAACGTCACTAGGAATCACTTGTTTCGCTCACTCGAATCGTATTCGCTCGCTTCCGAAATCGAACTGCTTGTCGGCCCAACAATCCGCTATTTATATCCCGAGCAGAACATTCCCGAACATTCGACACCACCACAGCGTAGAAGCTTCTAGTAACTTCCGTTGAACTGTTTAATCCCACTATTCAACAATAGATGGCAGTAGCGTCTACGTACAATTTCGTGTAGTACTTGCTACTCAATAACAGATGGCGTTAGCGTGTCATTTCCAGTAGTTTCTAACACTGCCCCGTCCTTAGATGGAATTAGCGTGATGTTTCTAGACTTTTCGATTTACGTTACACTGCCCTTTTCTGAGACGGAGTTAGCATGATGCTTCTAGACTTTACGATCTACGTAACACTGCCCCCTCCTTAGACATGCTCGTCCCGAGCATCATTATTCCCGTAGTATCATGCCAATCCATCTACATGAATAATTTTAGACGCAGTTCGCATATCCTTTTACCGCCGCACAACTGGTGCATTTGCGACACCAATCCTCAACATCCTGTCGATAGTGGATCCAGTAGAACCGTTCTCTGATCTTCAATAGAGTCCTTTTTACACCCCTATGTCCTCCTGAACAACCGCTGTGGTAGTTCTGTAGAACATCTGGTACCTTTGCTTTCGGGATGACCATTTGCAAGTGACAGCTATCCCCTCGACCATTTTCCTTTTTGCGGCACAAGACACCATCCTGGAGCATCAAGCTCTCCCACTGTGCCCAATAATTCTTTGTGGTGGTACTCATCGCTGCAACATCACACCATTTCGGTTTGGGAGCATCAGCTTTAATCCACTCGAGAATTGGCCTGATGTCTGTATCACGTTGCTGGGCATGCCGTAGGGTTTCCTTCCATTTGTCACGAAGGTCCAATCTTAGCACCCTAACAGGAACTACTTCCTTAGCTTCCTGTCTGACACAATGTTTGTACTGTTCAGGAGAAGGTCTTCTTGATAAAGCGTCCGCGTTACCGTGGGATATGCCGTCATTGGCCTGTGACATCGAAATCCTTGGGGCTCTATTAACACCAACCAATACTCGCCCTGCACACTTATCACTTACTAATTTCTCTTGATGCTGCGCTGTGATATCGGACACCCTTCTAACCTGGGTGTGATTTTCGCTGGCAGTGTTTCGCTTCGGGCAATTTGACCGGAGGTGGCCCTTTTCTCCACAAGTGTAACATCTAGGGCTGTACCTAATACGGTCACAAGCAGGTGACTCCACAACCTCTCTGAAGCGATGGGCTCGATGATCATGCCTCACTGCTTCCACCTCCAACGCGTGGGCCAAGGCGTCCTTCAGCTTCTCATGGTGCCCAAGTCTCACAGCAGCTCTTACTTCCAGATCCCGTATGCCATCTATAAATACTTGAGTCAAAGTCCCTTCGATGAGTGCAGGCGCAGACCGATACGCCTTTCGGACCAACTTTTCAATTTCTAGGGCCCACTGCTGCAGATTTTCACCACTGCGCTGCACACGATCCCTCAACTGGGCGCGAAATACGTGCTCTAGGTGTGCGTCACCGTATCTGGATTCTAACGCCTCAACCAGCTGCTCGTAGGTAACATTTTTGCCAAGAGCCTCTAAAACGGTTAAAGCCTGGTCGCGAAGGGCCAAAGTAAGCGCGGTCATGGCCTGCCCTTTTGTCCAACCATTTGCATCCATAATGGCTTCAAACTGGATTTTGTATGCCGACCAGGAAGATGTTCCGTCAAAGGGTGGCACTTTAAACCCGCGCACGGAAGGTGCAGCAACTATCGAAGCCGTAGTCCGGTCTCCAGCTTTCAGAACTCCAACCGCTTTTCTTATATCAGCGATCTGGACTTCGGCCTCGGAGATACGATTTTCATGTACCTGAACAGTCTCCTTCATGGCTTTGATGTCCTTGCCAAAAGTCGAGTGTAGATCTTTCAAAAGGAGAACCTGCTCCTCTTTATCACGCTGAAGCTGTTCTTGCAGGCGGCGGGTCTGTTCTTCCTGTCGGCGAGCCTGTTCTTCCTGTTGGCGGGCCTGTTCTTCCTGTCGGCGAGCTTGCTCCTCTTTGTCCTGCTGCAGCTGTTCCTGTAGGCGGCGGGCCTGTTCTTCCTGTCGACGGGCCTGTTCTTCCTGCCGGCGAGCTTGCTCCTCTTTGTCCTGCTGCAGCTGTTCCTGTAGGCGGCGGGCCTGTTCTTCCTGTCGGCGGGCCTGTTCTTCCTGTCGGCGGGCCTGTTCTTCCTGTCGGCGGGCCTGCTCCTGCAGCATCGCCATTAGCGCAGAAAGATCCATGGCTGGTGATGCTGTAGGGACACCAGACGCTTGGGAGACTGGCTCCGTCGTCGGCTGATTACCCCCAGGTGTCTGTCTAGAAGTTCCTTCAAACCGCCTCTGATCCACCTCCTGCTGGCGCTGACTCCTGGTACGGATACCTTCCGTATCCTCCTTCGGTAAAACTGGCATAATTTATCCCTTACTTCTGACACCAAATGTTACGAGCTGGGGTTCGGGATAAATTAATGGAAACCAATTTACCAAAACACACAACACAGTTTAATTAAATAAACACAAATATCGCAACTACAAGAAACGTCACTAGGAATCACTTGTTTCGCTCACTCGAATCGTATTCGCTCGCTTCCGAAATCGAACTGCTTGTCGGCCCAACAATCCGCTATTTATATCCCGAGCAGAACATTCCCGAACATTCGACACCACCACAGCGTAGAAGCTTCTAGTAACTTCCGTTGAACTGTTTAATCCCACTATTCAACAATAGATGGCAGTAGCGTCTACGTACAATTTCGTGTAGTACTTGCTACTCAATAACAGATGGCGTTAGCGTGTCATTTCCAGTAGTTTCTAACACTGCCCCGTCCTTAGATGGAATTAGCGTGATGTTTCTAGACTTTTCGATTTACGTTACACTGCCCTTTTCTGAGACGGAGTTAGCATGATGCTTCTAGACTTTACGATCTACGTAACAATATCATTGTGTGCTAGGATGTATAATTTAATCTTCTCAATCATCAATTGAGAGGAAATGCACTGACGTGGTGGTTGGGATTAATTTCAAACTATCGAATTCTTCTGTTTTCTTCTTGGTTAATGAAATTAGTTCAAATATGTTGACGTGTCGATGCCGTGTCCCTATGTTTGGTTTTTTAGCGTAATTTGATAAATAAATACAAAATACGCCAAAAAACAATGACAATGACCGCCAACAAACAAGTAATCTCGTTTCCTATTTCACATATTTTTTTTGGAAGAGGCATTTATGGCCTGGAATTACAAAAGGGACTTAGTACGTATACAACCATTACTAACAGTCATTTCCATTTTTAAAATTTGATTCTACAAAAATATCCTATGTTGGTTTTTATTTCCCAAGCCTTCACCTCCGTCACGCAGCCATAAAAATATTTTCCAAGATAAAATCGCTTGAAATATCTCTGAAACAATATAAACAGACAAGACAACTTATATTACCAATATTAAAGATCGTTAAAAAGCACATAAAATAAAATCAGCCATCACTCATGGCTAGTTAACCTAATTTATCAATACGTTGAGCATCCAATAATACGACATCTTGAATTTATGGTCTCTTAGTAAAGCTATAATGATCACTTTACATTTTTATCGTGTATATTATATTTCTAATAATAGACAGAGAATATTCTATATTATAATCAACTAAGATTTTCGTAATTAGATTAGTTGTTACAGCTGTTTCCAACTAAGTTGATTATTTCAAAGAATGAATTTAATTTTATCTGATGTATTTAAAACTTACAGCAAAATGTAGTGATTTAAATAGTATCACTATATTATTGGGAAAGGTAATCACTGTGTGATCTCGTGTATTACATAGTAGTTTGATCACGCGAGTATATTTTTAAAAATGTGAATCGTGTCGTTTGTAAAACAGCACAATGAATAGTGTGTGGCCCTGGAAAGTCATAATATACCAACATAACAACATAACAAAGTAAAACAATATCGGTGAATGGCACAAAACAAAACACAAACAGCCTACTGCCTCATCAAACTAACCCTTCGCTACAAATGACAGAATCGACTAATTCGAAATCGATTTGACTGTTTAAATTTCGAACGCCTTCACTTGAAAGCCATTACGATTGAATGGAACACTTAGCCAAACGGTTTATATTGATTGTGTTCACGTTAAAACAAAGGGTATAAAAAAGAAATAAAGGGGAATGAAGAGATAAAAAGTTTACGATCCGTTACCTCATTGTCGTCACTAACGTCTTCAGTTTATGGGGATTTAAGAACTCCCATATTAGGTTGCTATACAAGAGAACAGAGATACGAGGAGCCGTTATCATAAAGTACTTCATATTAATTTCTGGTTACATAAAATTTGATGCTAAACTAAGTATAGATACTTATTTATAGTGTAGGGGCGTGCAGCGAGACATTTTCGTGAGAGTATTTAGTGCACAAAGCTATTTTAGTTTAATAGGTACCTACTTAGATTTATTGTTAAAGATGCAATTTTTATTGGCGTGTTATATAGTTGAGGCCTAACTACAGCAAATATGCTTAAATCAAATATCCCAAAATCCTTCATCTTTTTATGTCTCGCAGAGACATCGTGGTTACTTTTAACAATGTGCGATATGTTACAGTAAACAATAATATATCGCACCTAATGAGAATTGCGTACCATGGTAACGAAAATTAACTGAGACGTTAACTTGAGAAATCTTTTATCATTGGAGGCATTGGAAAATCAAATGTTTTCATTTTCATCTTATCGTTCAAATTTTTTCTAGTCATGAGTAATCTCCATTTTATGCCGGTGCTTTTACCACAGATTAAAAATAACCGAATCATTTCAAATATGTAATTTGTAATCAAGCAGCTCCACGGTACTCAAAATCGAAATCTAATTCGATACTCCAAAAGTCGATATCATTATTAATCATTATTAAATTTATATCGAATTATAATCTCCCAATCTACTCGGACTCGTAAACCGCCCCTAGTTGTCCTTTCGGAAATTCCATCGATACTAAAAAAGCAGTAAAATATGTGATTGTCGATGTGTATACACAGGTTTTTAGTGGTTTTATTTAAAAACAAGCTATTTCTTAATTATTTACGAGCATAGCGAGACACCGTGTGATCTAGTTTAGACACCGCCATGTTTCTGAACTATTTAAAGTTTTATTCAAATAAGGAAATACGGGAACGGCGTGTGAAATGTTTTGGATGTGTTTCTGAACGCCGTAAACATATTTGTACTTTTAAAACAGAATTCAAGATGGATTTTTTATTTGTATTTTTAGCCACGACGTTATTAATCGGTCTATCTATTGTAGTAAAACTGCTTTACGATTCATATAATATAATTTTATGTCCAAATATGCCATAGGACTATGTAAACATTTAATAATAATTAATACCAATAAAAATTATACCCTAACAATAGAGATATTTACTATGCAGTGGAAATAAATATTGTCTGATTTACTGCTGAGAAAAAACTGGGTATCAGAAAGAATCTTCAGCACTTAAAAGAGTTTTAGAACAACCCAGTCGCATCAAAATGTCGATACAAACTACCCTATAAATTAAAACATCCCCTTATAAAAAATCGAATTCCTACAGACAAAATCAAACAGCCATAAATATGGCGTCATATTAAAACATAAAATAGGGTAAACAATCGTAAATAAAAATTACATCGAAAACACACAATGGGGTCGTTATTTCAAATATAAATTATGTCTATTTTGTGGTCCGTATAACACTTTTTTCTGTTGTCCTCGGATTTTTTTGTGGTGGCAACACGAGCGGCGCCTGTGGCGCGGCGAAACCCTTTAGTCCGAATTTAAAAATGGAACTAGTTTTGTTTCTCAAAATGTCTTTTTGTGACGGCTATTTCGGTGTTGCTATCTTCTAAGCGGGTTATTAATACTGTTCTAGTCATTATCTGAGAACGCTTTATTTCGTTAAGCGGTGGCTATTGTCCATTTTAGTCGATTCGTTTTGTGTCCTGTAATGGAGTCATAAATTCATGGCTTACTGTCCCGGGTGTCGGTCGCAATTTGCCTTTTGAACAGTTTAAACAACATTAAAGTCACCAAAAACGTCGAGCCATGAATTAATTGATACCTTTACAGATAACGTATTCGATAGGATATCTGTATAATCTAGTGTTGCTAATTTCGTCAACAGTTATTTAGAAATTTTATTTAAGATCTAATCTGCGAATAATTAAGTTACTTATCTATAAAACACTCATCAACAGTAAAATTACAAATCAGTATCATAAACGTAAACATACGTAGAATATTTTGCTCTATATTATCGTAAAATATGATCTGTAGTTAAACGTCTTGTATAATTAGAAGAATATTTAAGTAATGCATAGAGTGACCGACAAGGCTGTACGGAGTGGATTGCATTGCATTTTGACAGGTAATAAATTAAAAGTCACAAAACGAACACCGGCTGATGGGCTTATTATTACTCGTTTCCGGTTGTAAGATGGCGGGAGACGGTTGCAAAGCACTGCACTTGTAATAAAATTATTGAATAATTATACTAATTTCGTGTACCTAGTAATATTAATAAGAATGTCGGTTTGATGGGGCATCTGGTAAGACTATCCAGTCTTCGCCAGCCATCTGCCAATCGTAATATGCATACATGGCAACAAGCTAGGATGACAAAGTAAATCCGGAAATATGAGGAACTTTAAGTTTTTTTATTCAGTTATTTATTAAGAGAACTCTTTTATGAAGATTGAGCTTGACACTATGTCATCGTTATATACCTGAGAGTAAACTGGAAAAAATAATAATGCAAGGGACTTGGACCTACTATTGTCCCTTGAGGAATCCTGAAACGATTTGCCAAATTCCTTCAAGTACGAGTTTATCAATTCTAGTCAAATCTTGTTTCAATTGTTCTACGACCGTATTTACCAATAAATTACCAACATTCATATTTCATTCAAGCAAATCGACTTTAAAAGACATACTCACACCATCAAACGCCTTAACCATTTACGCAACAGCATTTCAAACTGTCATTATGGCAGTTGTAATATCTATAGTCTAATCATGTCATAATCCATTGAAAACGGTTGAAACCGACCAAGAAGGAAATAGTTAGACAGGTTTGATATGCAGCTATAATCCTGACTGGCTAATGATTCTCACGGTCAGTATCTGTAATTGGATTAGATGGTAAGCTGAACTTAACCTAAGTTGGCGTTTGGTGAACTGATTTTAGTATGATTCTGCTTTATATTCATTAAGTCGAGTTAGCAGTAATAGAGATGAGGTATTCGCCTTTTCTGTTGACAATCTATACTAATATTATAAAGCTGAAGATTTTGTTTGTTAATTTGTTTGGTTGATCGAAGTAATGTCAGGAAGTACTGGTCCGAATTGAAAAGTTCTTTGTGTGTTGGGTAGCCTATTTATTGAGGAAGGCTATATAACTTAACGCTACGATCAAAAGGAGCGGAGCAGCAACGAAAAACGGACGAAAACTGGCAAGCAATTCGGTGCGACGGGAAGGATCAGGGGCGCAGAATTGACGCGGACGAAGTCGCGGGCAGAAACTAGTCGTTGATGTAGAAAGTGCATTGTCGTCAGATCCTGTATAAGAATAAGCACTTTGATAGGAAAGATTGTCGTCATCTCAAAGTGTGGTTATTAATCCCTTCAGATACGAACATTCCTTTTATATAAATAAAATCCACCTGATTACAAGCCACTGAATTCCCGCTCCAGTCCTTAAGTCAGTGAGAAAGTTACCTTATTGAAAGCCACTAGATATGAATGATGGATGCTCCTCGCTTCGTTCATATCGTTTGTTTTAATACCTATCAAAACATTCTATTGGTCTCCAATTAATTTTGGATTCGGTAGCGTGAAAGTTGGACGTACAGTTGATATATTATTATCTGGCTGCCGGTCTTCCGTTTTTTGAAATAAACAGTTAGATTCTATGTAATGGATGGAGGTCCGTTTCCATCCGTTTGAAATTCTAGTACACAGAAAATTTAAGTTCCAAAGATTGTGAGTAATTATGTATAATGATTTTAATACAATTATTGTTGAATCATACATTATCATGAATTACTTCTTAAGCACTATTTCAGATTTATTCGAAAGAGGTACCGTGGTCCTGGCATATGGGTAACTGAAGGATCACGGGTGGGTTTTAGTCAGTAAAAGTCTGACACGCCCTTCCGCTCCACCCAGAGCAGGAGACTAAATTGATGATTTCCCATCAGCAAAAAAGCACTACCTGACTCACGTAGGTAAGTGTCGATTTTTAATGAAGCATTGGTGTCTAGCAGGGATGTTAGGGAGCTCCGTAACCGTAACCGAAACTATCGGATATCCGATATAAAAATTTATCCGTAACCGTAACCGAATCCGAAATAAAAGTTTTGGATAATATCGGATTTGTTATTACATTTTTATTTTAGGTAGATTAGATAACACTCAATATATATTTATAATCATTTTAATCATTTTGACGGACCTGTTGGTCTAGTGGTTAGTGACCCTGACTGCTATGCCGGCGGTCGTGGGTTCGATTCCCACCCAGGACAAATGTTTGTGTGATGAGCACGATCATTTGTTCTGTGTCTGGGTGTAATTTATCTATAATAATATGTATGTATTTAGAAATATATAAGTATGTTTATCAGTTGTCTAGTACCCATAACACAAGCTCTGCTTAGCTTGGGACTAGATGGCGCTGTGTGATAGTTGTGGAATATTATATTATTATATTATATTATATTTTTATTTTAAATAGCCGTAATAATTACTCACAGACTGATTATAATTCCTACCAAATGGTGACTGTAGGCGACGCATCACACATTCATACTTACCTGTAATGTGTACCTACTTAAGCTAATAAACTTATAACTAATCCTAAAACTATAACTTAAAGCTAAATAACCTAAATGTGTCTTAATACTAAATACTTACCTTGTATGTTGCCCATGCCTATATCATGTATTTATGTGTGGAACTATTGATGTTATCAATAAATTGAAATGCCCGCGCGAGCGTCCCGTTCGCGCCTGTGCTCATTCGGTCCGCGATTCGCTCCTACATTCAATCATTCGCGGAAAGGGTTGGCGCGCCATCGCGCCCCCTCGCCCCGGCAGTCAGACGTTAGATTCCAACACGCGCACACGCACTGCGACACAACGCGAAGGACGCTCGCCCGCCGTTTGTTTACCGATGAAAACCGTTGTTTCCGTTCATCCCCCGGCCTCCCAACACACCAGCGACCTACCTACGAACTCTATACTTTACAATCTGGTCCTTCTAACCGGATCTAGGCCGGGGACGCGAAATCGCAAACGGGAGTGAAAAGACAAAATGGCTACCGAGCCCGTGAAAAGTGTAAAAAGTGCAGTGACTCTGGCATCGTCTGCCTCAATCTCATGTCGCCTGAAACGCCAGCAATTGGAGCTGGCCGCCGCTGAAGCCAAGGCAGCAATTGATAAGGAGCTCATCGATAAAAAGCTAAAATGCGAGTTAGCTCTGATTGAAGACGAACGCGTGTCTCGAACTCACTCGAGAACCTCTGAGCTTGTGACTATTGATGAATGGCTGGACCATACGTTAGAGCCGCCGGCGACACGCGCCGCGGCAGCAATGTTGGAGCCGCCGGCGACGCCCGCCGCGGCAGCAAAGATGGCAGCGCCGACGGAGGCCGCGCCGGCACCGAATGAAAAACATGGCCGCGCACCCGCCTCCGCCGTTCCCGCTGATAGTATTCTCCAGCTAGCCTACGCACTCAGGGACTCCATGGACGCCTCGTCTGCCAGAAGAGAGGATAGGTTACTGACACGCCTGTCCACGCCACGTGAGCTACCTACTTTTTCCGGCGACTGCATAGAATGGTTGCACTTTAAAAGTGCATTCGAAGAGTCGTCCCATATTTGCAACTACACCGATTCCGAAAACTTGTGGCGACTGCGCCGAGCATTGAAAGGTGAAGCCAGGGAGGCGGTCACCGACCTACTCATCGGCAATACGTCACCAGCCGTCGTGATGGAAGCCTTAGAATTGAGGTTTGGGCAAGCTGATATTATTATTCAACATCTCTTGTCACAGATAAGGAAATTACCTCATTTACCTACCAATTATCATCACGAATTAATTAACTTTGCAACTAAAGTTAATAACTGCATAGCTACGTTGGACTCACTAAACCAACGAGACTATCTACGAAGCCCCGAGATTGCCGCTACCATAATATCGAAATTACCTAGCGTGCTACTCAGCCGGTGGACGGACTACGCCCACGATAAAGTCGTACATAACAACATACCTAAACTTGAACTACTTGGATTGTTCCTGAAAAGAGAAGCAAAGATGTTGTCTGTTGTTGGTGTACCACAGACACGGGATTACAGAAAACCCGACCCCGGGCCCCCCAGCCGTAAATACGACGAGAGACAGCGCCACTCCACGAGCCGACCAGTGTTTGCAACAACAGCCACGCCCGAGAGTAGAAGTAATAATAATAATACTTCGTGCCCGCTTTGTAAGAAACCTCACATTCTTACTGAGTGCCGTACCTTCAAACGCAAACTGAAGAGGGACAGATGGAGATTTGTAAGATCAGAAAATCTATGCTACTGCTGCCTGTTATCACGACACGGCCGTGACACGTGCCCGGCGCCCGTATGTGACATCGATAGCTGTGGGATGGCACACCATCCGCTTCTGCACTACAAAGCCAGCAACCCAAGGAGTGCGGTACCTGCGCCTGCGTCACCATCACGCGACGAGACCGTGGCGCACGTCGCGACTACGGCCGCGACGACGCGCCCTCCCGCGCCCGCCGTTTCGGGCTCCGCTGCCGCGCTTGGCGCGCGCGCCCCGTCAGCCCCGACTTCAGCGGTTAGTGAAGTGATGCTAAAGGTAATAAAAGTGAATCTAAGTGGCCCCAAGGGCACCGTTAGTGCGTACGCGTTACTGGACGATGGCGCTTCTATTTCTATGATTGATAAGACTCTAGTTAACGAGCTAGGTTTAGAAACGTTACAATGTAGTCCGATTAAGTTCATAGATGCATTCGGCATCGAAATATTTCAGTCAGAAGTACCTAAAGTTTCTGTTAACATTTCTGGTTGTATGCAAAATGCTGAAAATTACAATGTAACCTTACGTCAAGTCGATAATTTGAATTTACCTAAACAAAATTTATCTTGCGTCAAACAATTGCAGTGTAATCATTTGTTAGGTATCAAAGATTATGTCTGTAGCGAATGTGTGGTGCCTCGTTTACTGATAGGGGAAGATAATTACTTTCTTTTAGCCCCCCTACAGATTCTGCATGGTAACAAGCAGGAACCGTATGCAACGAGATGCAGGTTAGGATGGTGCATTCATGGCTGCTATGATGGTCTCACTCACTCTCCCGTGAACGCGCACGCCTTCCATATCGCTCACTCGATGCATCCACAAGCGCAGCCGGAGCCGGAAGCTAGCTGTGACGTAAGTAAATTAAACGAATTGGTAAAAATGTCGTTCGAGCTTGACTCCATTGGAATTTCGACCGTACGTCGTGAGAATACGGCACATTTGAGAGCGGTAAAGATTTTGGACGAAACATCGCGAAACATCGGTGGTCAATGGGAAGTTGGTTTACCGTTTACTAAAGACCATCTTTCTCTCCCGGACACTTTTGATTATGCACATTCTAGATTAAAGGGTTTATTAAAGAAATTTCAGGCTGATGGTAAGTATGCTGAAAAATATTGTCAGGAAATGAAGCGGCTCTTCGACAACGCCTACGCGCGAGAACTAGAGGACAATGAACTTTCGCCGAGTCATACATGGTACCTGTCGCACTTTGGAGTCCAGAACCCGAACAAACCCGAAAAATTAAGGTTAGTGTTTGATTGTGCGGGAAAAGTTAAAGGTGTCTGTCTAAATGATTTTTTACTTACCGGCCCCGATTTGTATAATTCTTTACTAGGAATTATGTTACGTTTTCGTGAGCATAAAATTGCATTAATTGCCGACATTAAAGATTTCTTTGTTCAAATTAAAATTCGCCATGAAGATAAACATGTTTTTCGCTTTCTTTGGCAAGAGAGCCCGGATATGCCTTTGAAAAAATGTGTAATGGAAAGTTTACTTTTTGGCGCCACTTGTTCTCCTTTTGTCGCACAATACATTAAAAATAAAAATGCTCTTAAATACCAGGATATGTACCCCGAAGCCGTCGATGTTATCATCAAAGACCATTATATGGACGATTGTCTTCACTCATGTGAGGACGAAAGTCAGGCTATCCGATTAGTGCGCGAAGTAACCGACATACACAAATCAGGCGGATTTGAAATTACGCGCTGGTCGAGCAACAGCCGCTCGGTTCTCGACGCAATCCCGCCCGCCGCTCTAGCGCCTGCCGCCATTGAGCTCACACAAGGAGCTACGAATACGCATGAGCGCACGCTCGGTTTGATTTGGTATCCGAGCGATGACTGTTTTGGTTTTAAAATTGCGTTAGATAGAATACCTCCTACTATTTTAGATGGTTCCGAATCACCTACTAAAGCACAAATGTTAAGTATTTTAATGTCAGTGTATGATATTCACGGTTTCCTTTCTCCGTTTACAATAAAAGGTAAAATTATTTTCCAAAACGTTCATCGCAGCGGAGTCGATTGGAATTACCGCATCCATTCTGAGGAACATACTCTTTGGATAAGTTGGCTCGCCGACCTACGTCAGCTGTGTTCGCTTCGTATTCCACGGCACTATGGCAGCGCACACGAGTGGATTGATTGTTATACTGGCGAGCAGTGGTCATCGAACATTTCGGATTCGAACCAAAATGATATTGTTGACGTACAAATGCATGTTTTTTGCGACGCTTCATCAAAAGCGTATGCAGCGGTAGTATATTTTCGTTTTACACGTGCAGATGGCCGTGTACTAGTGTGTTTTGTAAGTAGTAAATGCAGGGTAAGCCCGTTACGACCCGTGTCTATTCCAAGGTTGGAGCTGCAGGGCGCGCTACTGGGAGCGCGGCTCGCCGCCGCGACGCAGCGCGAGCACAAAGATGTTCAGCCTGGGAAGAGGTATTACTGGACGGATTCCAGCACGGTCCTACAATGGATCCGCAGCGACCCACGTAATTATAAGCCTTATGTGGCTCACCGACTGGGTGAGATTGATGAGTTGACGAAGTCGTGTGAATGGCGACACGTCCCAACGGTACACAACGCGGCGGATATCGCCACGCGTGATGACGCGCCCCCGCTGGCGTACTCCAGTACCTGGTTCCAGGGTCCTACGTTTTTGAGGCTGCCAGAAGATCAGTGGCCTAAGGACCGTAAGTTTACCAAATTGCAGGAGGACGCCGAGTGTGAAGTACGGGCGGTAAATGTAGTTGTTGCAGACAGCTGTTCGTCACCGGTTTTGCCTGATGAAGGTAACATTTCTAATTGGATTACTCTTGTCCGTGCCACCGCTAGAGTTTTGTTGTTCATTAGAAAATGTCAGCGTAAGACCTGCGAGCTTGACATTGTTCTAATGAAGGAGGCAGAGGACCTACTGATTCGAAAATCACAATTAGACAGTTTTAATAAGGAAATGGCATGTTTGAAGCAGAACAAACAGCTGCCACCTAGCAGCCGCTTGCGTCAACTTACGCCGTACTTAGATGACGCAGGTATTTTACGTGTTCATGGTCGTATCGACTCCGTTGCAGGAGTCCCTGATGACGTACGGCGACCAGCTATTTTAGACGGACACCACAGGATTACCCGTTTGTTGGTGGAATACGCACACCGGCAAGCACTACATGGCGCGAACGAGCTGGTTGTGAATAATTTACGGCAGCGCTATTGGGTGCTGCGACTGCGGCCGACCGTCCGCAGCGTTGCGGCCCGTTGCTTGTTCTGCCGCCACAGACGCGCCGCGCCGCAGCCGCAGCGCATGGCGGACCTGCCGCCGGACCGGCTGCAACACAATAGACGTCCCTTTACGTACACAGGCGTTGACTTTTTTGGACCGCTGGAGGTAACCATCGGTCGCAGCAGACCTAAAAGGTATTGTATGCTCTTCACGTGTTTGACCATACGCGCGATACACATTGAGGTGACCGAGGACCTCACCACAGACTCCACCATTATGGCGCTTAGGCGAATGGCCGCTCGTCGTGGTATGCCCCAGGTAATAATATCGGACAATGGTACTAACCTGCGTGGCGCCGACACGGAGCTGAAGCGTAGCATGGCTGACCTACACCAGGAGGCAGTGCGCGAGGCTGGAGCCATACGTGGAGTAGAGTGGAAATTTATCCCCCCTGGCGCACCCGAGATGGGTGGTGCTTGGGAGCGCATGATCCGCACCGTCAAGTCGTCCCTAAAGGTAATCTTGAAGGAGCGTGCTCCGCATCCTGACACGTTGTTGACATTGATGGCTGAGGTTGAAGCACTGGTTAACAGTCGCCCCATAACGCACGTTTCTGACGACCCGTCCTACCCAGAGGCGCTCACGCCCAATCATTTTTTGATCGGCTCATCATCCGCTAGCCCACAGTTTGGTAAATATGATAATTCTGACTTATTACTTAGGAAGCGCTGGCGGGTGGCACAGCGACTGGCCGACATGTTTTGGTCACGTTGGGTAAAAGAATACCTACCTACTTTGATACCTCGTCAGAAATGGACGTCAGAGTCCGAGGGTTTACAGGTTGGCGATTACGTGGTGCTCGTCGAACCCAACTTGGAGCGCAGCTGCTGGCGACACGGAGTGGTGAGTGAGACCCATGCAGGGAGAGATGGCCGCGTCCGCGTTGTAGATGTGCGCACTCGCACTGGCTTGTTGCGTAGGCCTGTAACTCGCGTCGCTCTACTTACACCTAGGGTTAGTGATAGCGCTAACTAGTTAGCACTAAGGAGGCAGATTGTAGGCGACGCATCACACATTCATACTTACCTGTAATGTGTACCTACTTAAGCTAATAAACTTATAACTAATCCTAAAACTATAACTTAAAGCTAAATAACCTAAATGTGTCTTAATACTAAATACTTACCTTGTATGTTGCCCATGCCTATATCATGTATTTATGTGTGGAACTATTGATGTTATCAATAAATTGAAATGCCCGCGCGAGCGTCCCGTTCGCGCCTGTGCTCATTCGGTCCGCGATTCGCTCCTACATTCAATCATTCGCGGAAAGGGTTGGCGCGCCATCGCGCCCCCTCGCCCCGGCGGTCAGACGTTAGATTCCAACACGCGCACACGCACTGCGACACAACGCAAAGGACGCTCGCCCGCCGTTTGTTTACCGATGAAAACCGTTGTTTCCGTTCATCCCCCGGCCTCCCAACACACCAGCGACCTACCTACGAACTCCACACTTTACAGTGACATATAAATAAAACCATTTTATTAGCTATTTGTATTTTACTTTTGAAATTCCTTAAAAGTTTAATATCCGTAACCGAAATTATCCGAAACTAACGGATAATCCGAAATAGTTTCATATCCTTATCCGTATCCGTATCCGGTATAATAATCATTCCTACATCCGTATCCAATCCGTATCCGAAATTTCATATCCATAACATCCCTAGTGTCTAGCTACTGCTAGATAATATCAAGCTGTTAGTGTAAGTAGTTTAGAGAATAAATAGAATCGAATTTTAATATTTTCATAGTAATTCCATCTCTGCTGGGAATTGCAGTTTTAGCAGCATTATCACCACTACATGCGAACTATGCACCACACCTGAGTGAACACACACATGAGTTTACCGCGCAACTAGCATACACAGGATAAGTTCTTATCCAGTGCGTAAATTGTAACCTTTGATTATATACCTGTCTAGATAGAGTAATGCAAACAAACGATGCACAAAAACTGTCCCCAGTTTCGCGATTATGTGTGAGTAGCGCTTGCGTAATTATTGTAATCAAACTGTCAAAGTGTGCGTGTTTAAAGATGCCAGCTCCAAATGATTAACTTACCTTTCTTCTATCATTTAATAAGACCAAAGTTAAACAAATTAGGTTAAAAAATAATCATTTTTGTGTTAGTGTTTTATTTAATTAATACAGTACCTATGTCTCCAGCAATTTGCTTTTACGGAATCCGTAGGAAATCTAAAACCCAAATAATAAAAAGAACTAACAACAATACTATTTCGTGCATGACCTCATGGATTTCATTTATTTTATGTACGTAATTTCTTTTTCAAATCAAATAAATACCATCAGTTTTTAAATAATAATTTATTATTTTCCTGATTGAATTTCGGTCACGGTAGATAATCATAAGCTTTAATGATATTTGTAATATGTTTCCCATATTTTCGCCAAATCTCCCTAGTAATAAACTGGCAACACCGGCTAATCAAAGTAACCTACGAAGTATCGAATTAAAAATTCATGTTTTTAAAAAAAAATGTGGTTAAATAACAAAACTTAGCGATGAAAACTGATCTTGGTATTATTATATAGCTTTCTCACATAAATGCGACACAGTTTGACAGCACAAACCAGCGTAATTAATAATTTTTCGTGAGCACGTTACCCCTAAGTGATTCAAATGACACTGACGTCGGCGTCGGTGAGAAGCGAGTCTACCAAATTTAGTAGACATTTTTTGAGCCGTTCGGTATGGCCAATGTGTCATCTAGACAGGTATATAATCAAAGATTGTAACCATGAATTCAGCATATCATTCTAGATCCCCTTGCGCAGAAATTTTTCGTCGGTTTTACCAAAAAAATGAGCTGTTTCATAGAAAAATGGGAACCTACGGGGTCAAAATGTATGGAACAGCTGATTTTTTTTTGTAAAACCGACGAAAATCTTCTTTGCTAGGGGGTCTAGAATGGTATGCTGAATCCATGGTTACAGTTTGCGCTCTGGATAAAAACTGATCCTGTATACAACGTCCCAAAATCAATCGTCGGGCGGTTGCCCACCAGGCACGACACCCATCTGGTCGGAGGACCCTCCCTTTTCTACGAAGATTGAGTGAACTTTACACCGTGTTCCTCATACCTCCAAAAAAATCTATCCAAATTATAAGCAGGCGTCCCAAACATTTCAGGTACTGTAGAAACTCTAACTTAAATTAGGAATTCAAAAGAAGATCGTACCCTTTTCTTATGCTTCAGTGAAAATAAATTACCATGGAAATAGTCGCACAATTCCTGACGGTAGTTCAGCCATTTCAACTATGTCCCTATATTCGCTTTGTAGTCTTCGCGTAGATTATCTTGAGTTGTGAATAGAACTTTCGAATTGAAATTTGATTTTTGGAACACTCATCGACAAGGCGTTTTTCCGTAGAGCTTTGTGTGATAAATAATTAATAGTAATTTTTAACCGACTTCAAAAAGGAGGAGGTTATCTATTCGGATGTTTATATATATTTTTTTATGTATGTTCGGCCATAACTCCATCATATATAAACGGATTTGCAAAATTCTTTTTTTTTGTTCGAAAGGGGTTTATTTCGAAATGGTCCCATATACATTTCATATAGATCTGATTATGAGTTCCGGAGACAGACACCGGAACTCTTTAAAAAATGACAGCAAATCAACCGCGATTTCTGCTATCGCATAAATATGCAATGTTTGTTTGGAATTAGTGCAGGGTAGATAACATAACTAAAAATTAAAAAATAAAAACTTTTTTGCAAAAAAAAAAAACACTGACTTCTAAAAATGTTTTTTACCATTACGTAGGCTATAGTTTTATCTACAGCTTTGTCGTTTTAGTGGTCGCAAGAGCTACTGCTCAACATGGGTTCGGTTCCCAGGTACTACAAGTTTTAATGATTTCGTGACCAAAAATCTTAAAGTTTTCCTAAATTATTTGCTTAGCGAGCATTTTAAAATTGAAGCTCCAAATTCCGGCAAACGCGGAAAAGCAACCCTTATTCCCATAAACCAAAACATCAGGGACGCATTTAATGAAGGAAGCACCTAATTACCAGCACCTAATAACACTCAACATCTAATTAAACACATTTAAGAGGTTTCTTATCCAATTTTAACATTATCTTTGTCTGTCTTCAGTCGTAAAGACGGGCACTTTAAATTCGTGCGCGTTTACTAAAGGAATGTCTCGCGTTCCGGACATAGTGGATGGTTCAGAAGGGCAACGCTTTTAGAGGTTAAAGGTAATAAAATAACTGAGTTGTAAATTAAAAATTGCTCAAGCTAAAGTTAATTTTAGAAGAACGCATAAAAACATGGGAAAGAATTTCATTTTATTTGAATTGTTTGCTGCAGTAAAGGCGTGTCCTTTTCCTATCGATCAACATGCTTGCCAAGTTGAATCTTCGTTGACTATTGAAACTAGATTTTATAAAGGTTTTAATGTTCTCACGACGTCACGACGAGTAAACATTCTGTCCTTGAGGAATACGTTTTTCATATCAATTCAATTTAAACTACATTTTCCAGGAAATTCATATTCGTTTTAGCTCCGTAAACAAACAATCCATCACGAGCTTACTAAACAAATCTCAAGCAATATTTTTCTTCAGATATTCCTTGCATCCCTAAGTGCAACAAACAATCTCCCCATCCCTACTCCATCATAGACAAACAGAGCTATCGCACCAAAACAATTTGCCCCGTATCTAACGCACATCCCTATGACAAATCGACGCTCGCCGCGCGCGTTAATGAATCGAGAACTCGCTGATTAATGGTGTCACTACATCCTTATCGCGCCCTATGTTGCGCCTCCTTAATGGGATCACCCGGGCGTTAGTCGAGTAGAAAAATGAGCCATCGATTAGCTATTCGTATCCTTTATTGTTCAATTTAAATTGGGTGCTTGGTTAAGGGTGGTACTTGTGGAGAATAAGCGGATGACCGAATTTGAATTTTTATCACTCGAAATCGTAGACAGTCCCTTTCATGACATTTAGCAATATCCATCGCTTTATTTTTGCTGTCTAATGACGAACGAGGACATGCTGCAATGTAGTTACTCTCTGTAACTACATAACTACTACGTATACTACGGCAAAGAAATGATTTTTTTTTAACTATTCTTTATTCAGGGTGGAATCCAGTTCTCCGCTTTATTTTTTTCCCCTTTCTAACACCGCTACGCTTATGTGAAGGCTGTATCCTAAAATGTCCTCGCCTCCGCGATTAGCGGGTGTCGTGTTCGATTTTTGAATCGCGTTCCATTTTTCAAAGCGACTCCTTTTGAGTGATAACGTTAGAGATGCGTTGAAGGAACGTTTGAGTGTTCGAGAACTAACTGTAATAAATTATTTGGATGATAAATGCTTTTTGAATTAAGAATTACGTAATTAAGTACCTCATTTGGAAGAAGCGTTTAGCAGATTACGCAAGAGCGTTTAACTCTTTTCTGTTTAACAAACGCGGCTAAACCTGTTTTAACCAATTTTAAAATTAATTAATCTCATACTTACCTGCAGCAAATATAGGTGCTATTTTTAAATTCTACCACATTATTGTCTTCATTTAGCACCCTATCTACCAATATCAGCAAAACATTATTTCAACAATACTCTACCAAGTCGAAAGTGGAAGCTGTCAAAACAAATCATTTGTCATTAGTCTTCCATATTGAGTTGTCGTCGCTCCCTAAGAATAGGGGCGCGAGTGAAAAATGTGCAAATTGTGATAGATGACGTTTAGCAATACATGCGTCAATATCTAACTGAGTGTTTACGTCTGTTTGTCTTTCCATTACATGTGTCATTTGTATAGTGTGAAAGTGAATTAAATAATTAAATCACGTGACTGTACTTTGTGAGATTTTGGGAATGTGAATGATTAATTGATTAAAACTGGTGTTAGGGAAATAAAAATTGTAAGTTCTCGATAATATAGTAATACCTCCATTGCATTACCTAAATAGTATTTTGGCTTATTACTAAGTTCAAACATGGTGTCTAATATAATAATCTTCAGCATTACTCGTAAATCTACTAACTTACTAACAATAAGTATTTAAAGATCGTAAAGCAAACAAGAATGACAGTTATTACCTACTACTACTTTACCTACTTATATTTAACTCAACTAATCCTGTTAAACACAGGTGGTTATTATTAAATGCAAACTCATAGATCACCGACTTACATCTATCTCATTTGACACATTGGGGTTGCCACTAAAGTAAAAACTTAAATATTGAGACATAAATCCAATTTGGAGGCAAAACTTAAGTTAAACATGGGTACGAGTGGCCTGTTTACAAAATTTATGATCGTTTCTCAGCAACAGATAAGTTTTTGGATTTTACGAAGATTTGCTAAGGGAATTATCATATTGTTCTGTTAAAATGGACAGTAACAACATAATAAGACAGGATGAGGTCTTTAAAATGAAAATACTGTTTTAAGGTAATCTTGGCCATTATTTTGACGATTTACATATATTTTAACAGTTAGGCAGATTGTTATGTGGTAAATAGAACTCAGCGTCAAAAAACAAGAAAATAAATAAGATTTTATTTTGAGTTTATAAATATTTTTCAATTATTTCATGTCATCTTAACATAACTTTACGCAAGAAAAATTAAAATATATTTATTTAAGAATCCATACTAAACAAGATTTAGGAGGCATTTGTACGTTTGAAAGAGCCATTAAATTTAATATCCGCTCCATATTAGGAAGCAAACGTACTTTTTATTCGTACATTAAAATGACGTCGAAAATAATATCGTTTATAGCTGCGTACAAATTTAAAATGACGCACATTGCGATAGTGTCACCACAACAATACAAAAACACCTACAGTACATCCCAAATGCCACCCACAGACAAAAACCGACTCCCGACTAAATAGATCAAACGTCGAAACGTTTCAATTAACAATAGCCCCCTTAGTATTGATACAACAACTCATAAAAAAGCAATCCCATACAATTTTGAATCGTATCCACTGGAAATAAAGCTGTCAATTTTTTTGACGTTTCCAAAAATAAATTTGTAAGAACTAGATGTAGGCGTCATTCATTATCCGTAATATTATGGAGCAAAAGCTTTGTGTGAAGTTAATAAATATGTCTATGAAAGGGTTTTTTATCGATCTATCGATCAATGTGTGATTGATCACTATCCTGGAGCAGGTGAAAGTAACTATAGTCATATCTTTGTTGTTTAACCGCTATTACAAGCGTAGATCGGAATCGTGAGTCGATATTAATTATTGAGATTACAGGTGCGACTTTATTATTGAGCGTCGATTGACCTACATATTGAATCGGGAAATTCATCATTCATAGAAAAGATTTGAGAGACAAGAGCAGTCTAGCTCCCTTCCCTTATCAAGCAATAACTAAATTATTTTACAACGGTCTATTACTACAAAATAAAAATACTTATCAACCGCTCATCAATCAGCCTATATTGTTTCCACTGCTAGGAAATAGGCCTCCTCTTGGTGAGAGGGATTGGGCCGTCATCTACCATGCAGGCCCAGTGCGGGTTGGCAGATGTCACATGCCTCCGAATTATTGGTTCTAGGACATGCCGGTTCCCTTACTTGATCAAAATGCAATGGTTAAACCTTTTTTGCAGCCAGCAAAAAAAGGTTTAACCATTGACGTAGGCTTGCAATAAAACCTTCATGGACAAGGGATGTGAACGTCTGCTCTTCTAGATTATGATCATTCACGTAAAGCCTAAAGTTTTCTCATTTTCTGACGCAATAAAACACTTCTTGCATAATCCGCACACATTCATAACGCTGAAACTTAATATTCAAAATAATATTGTTTCTGAATATTCATTGGGTACACGCAATAACACGAAGAGTAGGTAGCAATAACATAAGTCACGTACCACGTACACAGCTTATACTAAGGTGACATCAGAGATGACTAGATTATATTTTAAATTTAAATGTTACGTAAGTATGTTTTAGCGTAGATGATATACTACTCAAAACGAAATAAGGGCCACTTGTAGGTACATTTAGGTACATTTTAAAGTAACTGAATGTTGACCCACGTTATGATAACTCACTTCTATGAATTGTGTTATGATCTTAATTGGTTGAGGAAGGATAACAGTTAAGAGCCCTCTTACAAAATTTGAACGCTCGAGTTTAGGTAAAAGACGGCAATCTTATGTATGTGTGCGTAGCTATCCACACATGCACAATACAAACAGTGTAACGCGAGTGTTGAGCCGGTCTAAACAATCTTGAGCCGTTAGAATTATAATGCGGTATTTAGACATTTATGAAAATATTTATTTTTATTTATCTAGTCTAATAAAGATTTCTAGACTAATAAAAAAAAAACAACTATATGTTATGTTAAGTATACAATAAAAATAAAAAATTAAAACAATTACATATTGGTGCCGATTCTGTTGTACACCGAACTAAACTAACAAAACTATCTCTAAAATTGCTTACTTTTAGCTATGAGAATTGTTACGCTATTCTGCAAGAAATAATCTCTTAAAAATTATTTTGACACGACTAAAATCAAATTTGACAATCGCGACTCAACGTGGTATTTTTAGGGTTCCGTTGCCAAATGGCAAAAACGGAACCCTTATAGATTCGTCATGTCTGTCTGTCTGTCTGTCTGTCCGTACATCACAGCCACTTTTTTCCGAAACTATAAGAGCATGCTGTTGAAACTTGGTAAGAAGATGTATTCTGTGAACTGCATTAAGATTTTTACACTAAAATAGAAAAAAAAACAATAAATTTTGGGGTTCCCCATACTTAGAACTGAAACTCAAAAAAAAAAAATTGTTCATCAAAACCAAACGTGGGGTATCTCTGCATAGGTCTACAAAAATGGTATTGAGGTTTCTAATATCATTTTCTTCTAAACTGAATAGTTTACGCGAGAGACACTTCCAAAGTGGTAAAATGTGTCCCCCCCCCGTAACTTCTAAAATAAGACAATGATAAAACTAAAAAAAAATGTATGATGTACATTACCATATAAACTACTACCGAAAATTGGTTTGAACGAGATCCAGTCAGTAGTTTTTTTTAATACGTCATAAATCGTAAACCAATTTACCCTTCATTCAATCAACTCAAATATAAAAATTAAAAAATAACATTTAATTTCATAAACGTAAACCTTATGCATAAATCGAGGATACCTACAGGTTTGTACGGAACCCTCGGTGCGCGAGTCCGACTCGCACTTGGCCGGTTTTTTCTTTTGACTTCGCAACTTAGTACTTGTGCGCTACGCAATGAACTTGCTGAGATACGAAGGCGCGCGCAAGGGGGCATCCTGGACGTGTTTTATATGGAATTTTTCATTTTTGTTTGAAAAAATAAAAAAAAATATTACCCACGTGTTGAGATTTATATGTGTGGGGTTTTATAAAGGGGGTCGAAAATTTCATTATTTTTGCGATAAGACACGCCATTTTCGAGATATAAGCAAAAGAAACAAAAAATACAGTACTATTTTTGCACGTGAGGCGAGGCGTTACTGTTGGTGTGAATTTTTGTTCATGACCACTAGTTTTACTCCACACCTTTTTAATCGCGATTAAAAATAGTCAGATTTAGTTAAAATAAATTATTTTAGTCAAAATTTTTCTACAATCTATTAAAATAATGCTTTACTTGATAATAAACGAAACTCTTATACAAAAAAAAAAAAAAAATAAAATGCGAAGTGTAGCAAAATGTTGTAGTCGTAGTATATTTTTGCGTTCACGATACGAGTACCCGTAAACTAAGACGCGGGAAAAAATGGCACAGGTCCTTCCCCGTTGGGCGCTTGCGCCGTACTAAACGCTGCCCGCTTGTGCATCGTAATTTATTCTAATTTAGAGTGATTTCAAAAACGATATTATGTCTAATTAAATAAACAGTTTTAAATAAAACTTGAGAATTCGATTTGTTATAGAGCATACTTTATATTGACATGAATGTTTTAATGTAATTATGCTTTATTCAAACCAAAAAACGCGATAAACTTGCGAATAAATCGTAAAAATTGCCATAAGACTTAATTTTTTTACTAATTAATGTTATTAAAAATCAATATTCTTGTACTAAATGTAACAACTAGATTAGGGTAGTTTAGCCGGTTTGCCGGCCACCTCTGGTTTTCGGCCAGTACGTTGTTATACTAATATAATAAGGACACTTTACCCTACTCATTTAAAAAACAACGCTTACTTAATTTATTGGTATAAACCCTACAACTTTTGAATTTTGTAGAATTTTAATGATCCAAATGTGTCGTCGGTGAGCCTCCGAAAGTCTTACAGTGCACACGTGTGTCGAAATTAGTGAAAAAAATAGTGCGCGCATAATTTTTGCAAGGTAAGTTACAAAGTTGTTTATCGGTTTTATAAATATAATTGTTGCTCTGTGCACGGGAGATACGTTTAATTAGTGTTATTTTAACTAAAATGGACGAAAGATTATGTTATTTACATTTAAATTTGATGGCCGGGAAACTAGATAATGATTTGGATGACTATTTACTTCTCGGCCGGCCGGCCGAAAACTAGAAGAAGACCGTTTACATTTAATTGATTCTTTTGATTATTAAATTAGGGGTTCTTTATAAAGAAGTACTTTGTACACAAAGAAGAACCGCTTCTCATTTGTGTAGTCAGATTTCGGCCGCATGTTTTGAGCTAATTATGTGGCAATAACACTTTTTAATTATTGAATATTTGACGGCCGAAAATTAGACTTTTAATACTTACCTTTCGGCCTAAGCTAATCGACGTGTCCAAGAATTAATAATTTACTTACTGATTCTCGGCCATTAAAAGCTAACGATAATAAATCAACTATCTGAATCGAAATCTTCACTCACACGAACAATACAGACATAAAGGGACTTCCCCAAAATTTATCTGAGTAGCTAGTTAGAAAATTAAGCAAGTTGATCAACGGCCGAAAACTAATTAATTAAAATTTGTTTTTCGGCCGTGTTTGACGGGATGGTCGACAATCAGTTTAAAAAATCTTATTTTTCGGCCAGTCAAAAAGCAGGTGGCCGAAAATTAGTTAACATAAACTTATTTTTCGGCAGTATTTGAAAGGGCGATCGAAAATCAAATGTTTCAAATCTAGTTGTCGGTCATATAATTAAGAAAATTAAATTGAAAAAAGAAGAAGAGAAAAAAAAGAACCTTAATACCTTCAAATAAAGTGAAATTTTCGATGCAGTTTTATTATTTTTATGACCTTTTCAATAGTACTAGTCATTCTAAAATCATCTTAGCTTATACAAAGCTTAAGTTGATATTTGTTTAAGTGGAAATAAGGTATATAGAAATAACAAGATTTTGAATATAGGTAATAAATTATGTTCGCTACTAGTTTTTATTTTATTTTTTATTAAAACATAAAAAAAATATAATTATAAATGTGTGTAAAATAGATAAAGGAATTAATCATCATAATTTCATTTTTTAGATGCCTCCTGAGACAAAGAAACTGAAAAAAATTATTAAAAAGAAAAGAACTCATTTTCAATATACCGAAGAAGCATTAGCTAAAGCTGTTCAGGCCATAAGAATTGAAAAAAAAAGCATTAGAGAAACTTGTCGTCTTTTTGGTGTTCCTCGGTCAACAATCCAAGATCGAATTTCGGGTAGAACTAAAGAACAGCCTCGAAAAGTTGGTCCAGAACCTATATTAGGCCTAGAGGGAGAAAAAAAAGTTGTGGACTGGATTATTGACTTAGCAAAATGTGGTATTCCTGTAAGCAAAGAAGTCTTGCTGGAAACAGTTACAAAATTAATAAAAGATATTGGAAAAGAAGATAAGTTTCCAGAAGGGCGACCAGGACAAACATGGTACCAAGGTTTTCTTAGAAGGCATCCGGAGATTAGCTTACGTGAACCTGAAGGTATTAATAAAGCCAGGGAAGCAGTAAAAGAGAGCTCAATCAGAAAATGGTTTACAGAGCTTGAATATTTTTTGACTGAAAGAGGAATGGCAGATACATGAAAGATTCTGACAGAATATTAAACGGTGATGAGACTGGAGTTTCATTATGTCCAAAATCAGGTAAAGTCTTAGCCCCGAGAGGTTACAAAAATGTTTACGTTGTTAAAAGAGGCAACGAAAAAGAAACACTTACGGTTTTAATAATGATGACTGCATCTGGGAAAGTATGCCCTCCACTTGTGGTGTTTCCATACATTAGACCGCCAAAAGCGGTTGTAGAAAATATGCCAGAAGGTTGGATAATAGGAAAATCTGAATCAGGTTGGATGCGCTCAGATGTTTTTTATGAATAAATTGCTAACGACTTTAATGACTGGTAAAGTAAAGAATGATATAAAAAAACCAGTAATCTTTTTCGTTGATGGGCATAAATCACATATGTCGATGGCTTTAAGTCTTTTTTGTGATGAAAATGGCATTATTTTATACGCTCTACCTCCGAATACTACTCACATTATGCAACCAGCCGATGTTAGTGTGTTCCAACCTTTGAAACAAGAATGGAAAAAAACTTTGAGAAACTGGCAGGCCAAATCGGAAAACCTCAATAAAACCGTGACGAAGACAAATTTTTGCAAAGTATTTAAGGAAACCCTGGATTTAGATATGACACAATCTATTAAGAACGGATTCAGAAAGTGTGGGCCCCCTTCGATGTAAATGCAGTAGATTTTACGAAATGCGTAAAGGATTTTCAAGAAAGAAGGAAGAAGAGATCACTATCCTCCGGCGGGTTAACGGAACGAGATTTCGTAAGTGCAATAAAAGTTGTTGTTTCGATTAAAGAAAAATTATTGAAGCGAGGGATTGATCCAGATATGGTTTGCAGTGAAATAGAGTTATCGAAATCATCCTTCAGTAAAAATCGACGGTCAACCTCCAAAACACCACGTAAGTCTACTGAAGTTGTTAATTCTTCTACATTTAAAACACCTGAACAAATTGATGATCACGATAATATGATAAGAATGGCAAATGACAATACTGCTAGCGGTGATGGTGTTAATTTAGACTATTCTTTGCTTGATGATATCTCAATTCCTGATATTGGAGCATACGTATCGCTAAGTGACATTTCTGTTTTAAAATAGCCGACATAAACTTAGAGGATTTAAATGCAACTCAAATTACTTTAGAAGAGATTCCTCAAGACGATAAAGATGATGATTTAGCACAGGGATTGCCACCTCTACAAAGTGACTGTGTAGCATCTACATCAAAGATAATTACAGTGGCTGAAGTGCACACTCGCAAGTCGCCGTCGTCTCCAAAAAATGCGATCGATCATAATAGTAATAACGTGAATCCTGTTAATGATATATTAGTAAATACTTCGTGTATGCTGGAAAATAATAAGCAAAATGATCCATTTAAAAATCATTTAAGATTTCTCATTATTCCAACTGGAATCCTAACTACAAAGAGAAATATTAATAAATTTCCTAGTGCGATATCTTCAGAAGCTTGGAGAGATTTTCACGACTTCAAGGAAAAAGAAAAACAAAATAAGATAGATGAAAAAAATAAAAGAAAAGTTGAAAGAGAACAAAAAAAATGTGAAACGAAACCAAAAAAACAGAAAGTAGTTAATAATAACAAATATTCACTTAATAATCCTAAGATTAAACAGACCAAAGATGAAAACGTGATTAACAAGGAACAAACAACGGACAATAATATTAAAAATATTGATCAGGATGTAGAAATCAATACTAAAAAGACTGATAAAGTTATAAATGAGACTGATAAATATATTATAAAGACTGATTTCGAAAATAATAAAGAAATAAATAAAGAAAACGAAATTAGAGTTATTATTGAAGAAGAGGATGTTGATCACGATTTAGATATTTTTCCGTAATCCCAATTATTTTTGTTATGCCATATTATACTTTTTTCTTTGTGACCAAAGTTCCTACTATTATGTTTAAAATGTTTCATTATGTTTCATATTTTAAAGATTTTAATTAAAATCGTTGATTCATACGTATTTTTTTGCTTTTAATCCATTATAGAACCTACTCGTTAGCAAATAGAGATCATTTTTCAGCTAGCAGATTAGTGGCCGAAAACTAGCAAAATAATGGCCGGAAACTGAAACAGGTGGCCGAAACAAAATAAAATAAAATAAACAAACCTCAATCCCGAATCAAAATGCACTCAACCAGCCCTTTAATTATGTCCATAAAAATTTACAACAAATTACCAAATAATATTAGAGCAGAAAACAAAACAAATATATTTATAAATAAATTGAAAAGATTTCTTGAATCCAAGGCATACTACACCGTAAAGGAGTTTCTAGATGATAAATCTATTGAAAAATAAAATACTCTTTCTGATACAAAACATTATAAAATAAAATAAATATTAATAAAATATATAGGTACATAAAATATTAAATTAAATATTGAATACAGATACTTAAGTAAAGAATATAAAAATATGAATACTTAAATAATTCTCATAATTTATTAAAATAAATGTATATGGTATTTATACTTATAATAATTAATCTAATTGAGTACATAATAAAAGTGAAAACTTGTAAGAATTTAATAATAATAATGTAATCTCGTGCAAATATATGTAATTAACAACTGATATGTTATATCTATCTACACGAACATAATAATAATATGTATACAATATACAATATAATTATATACCAAATGAAAGACAGTAAATGAGAATACTGATTTAATTAAATTGTAACTCAGCCCTCTTCCTCTCTCCTAATTTTTGCGTGCCCGACAGGGTCCATATTTGATCTTGTACCATTTTATTTTTAACCATCTATGTAACATATGGAATGCAATAAAGAATTGAGTATTGAGTATTGAGTATTGAAAACAGGCGAAATCGCTATTTTCAGACATTTTAATTTTTAGTTATTTTAATGTGACGTTGACAAGTAAAAGGTCTACAAATATCAAAAGTACATTATATTTCGAGTTCAAAAATATTTAAGAAACTAGTCTGCGACTTTAATGTCATGGAGAAAAATCGTCACAAAGACGTTCGCTTAAATGGCCGAAAACCGGCTAAGTTACCCTATATGTCTTTGTTTTGTGTATTTTTTTACTTAAATTTCTACATATTAATGATGGAAATAGGAGTCTGAAATGGACCCTGCGCTGATTTTTAAGAAAACTAGTTGTGGGAGATTAATTACTACAAAGTAAACAAATAAGTTTTTGTAAATGTGCTACTAAAAGTGACAAAACAAAAGAT
The DNA here is from genome assembly GCA_932294355.1 of Aporophyla lueneburgensis. Classification (NCBI taxonomy): domain Eukaryota; kingdom Metazoa; phylum Arthropoda; class Insecta; order Lepidoptera; family Noctuidae; genus Aporophyla; species Aporophyla lueneburgensis. The sequence continues at coordinate 5,103,877 of OW028758.1, read as the reverse complement.
TGATCTATTTTTTACATGTATTCGTCAATGCCAGAGTATTTATAATGATGAGGTGAGAGGTAAATAAGGCGACCAAAATCTTAGATATTCGCGCAAAAATGTAAAATGGCTCTTAAGTAATGTCTAGATTGTGGTTGAAGGTACGATTTGACAGATTTTTTTTTACCCACACCTTTCAAGTGCATAGTTTGCTTAATTTTTGCTTCGCGCATTCTGCAAAATCGTCTACGCCGGACTAAAGAAACAACTGTCAATGACTAGACTGTACGCAACCGCTTGCACGAAGACCAGTAACCTTTAAGAAGGTGAATAATTCGAACGAAGCTGAACGCGAGTCGGCGTGCAGACCGTTTAAGATTTGCACCTCAATATTTTGAATAGGGGATGGAGGAATGGTGTAACGTGCTCTTCACGGATGAGTGCAAGGTAAAATTTTATAGCGACGATTGACGTGTCGGAGTGTGGATAAGAAGCGGTGAACGATTTTCTGATCCTTGCATACACAAATGTGACAGGTTTGATGGTCCCAATGTCGTGGTCTGGGGCGGAATCAGCTTACAAGGCAAACCTGACCCTGTTTTTCTGAACGAGGGTACATTAGCAGCAGAAAGTTACATCGAACATGTTGTCAGGCCCCATGGTATCTCATTTTCACAACGAACAGACGACGGCTTCATCCTAATTAGGGATGAAAATTGCCGAATGTTTCCGAAAGTTACCAGGAAAGTTTCCAATATTGCCGGCAATATTGGGCAATATTGCCGGAATGTTGCCAAATTACATAGGGTTTTTCAAATGCCATTTTCAAAGTTTGTGCGCTCGTGAGGTTTTATGTAATGGTGTAATTATAGGTATTATTAGTAAGCCTGTATTATTAATTAATAATTATAATTACTTTTTAATTATCCATGCTTATATGTGAAGATAAAGTTAAATTATGGCACTGGTAACTTCATGATAGCTGAACCCATACTTTTTTGAGAATATCACTTAAACATTTTATACAAAAAGAAAGAGGGTATTGATACCAAATAAAGTAGATATAAATCACACAACTGTGTAGTGTTATTTTGTAAATATTTTCATCTTGTCATCAAGAACTTCCTCTCTTCGAAATAAAATCGATTTTAATCATTTCCTGAAGTCTGATAGCGCTAAAATTATACATATCTATGTATAAATGGTGAGAACGCAATGTTATGATGACTGTATGCCAACCTGATGATGGAGTTGGAAGGTGGTTATAGGATCTACGCTCTGTTAAACGAAACGAGATTGGTCTCTTGTGATGGGTACGTGAGTTTTAGGTCTATTGTGTCTTCCGTCTGCCGGAGAATTTAATGTGTTAAGTATGTTTAAAAAAAAAACACTAGCATTTAATAAAAACTAAAAATTCATTCATATTGATTATCGTGATCGCCACTGTTTTGCTGCCGCGTACTCTCCATGACAATGGTGCCAATTCTGTTTTACAACGAACTAAACTAACTAAACTATCTCTAAAATTCCTTACTTTTGCTATGAGAATTGTAATGCTATTCTGCAAAAAAATAAGTAAATTTAAAAATTATTTTGACACTACTTTTGCTATTTTTTTTACTGACTTATACTGTACTGACTTTATAGACTAAAGTGACACAAATTAAATATATTTTAGTTTGACAGCACTAAGATTGCACTGAATTATTAGTTTAGTGAAAATCACAATTTTGCTATTCTGAGTTTGCCGGTTTTCACTAAAAATGTTGACTATAATAATTTATTTTAACTAAATCTGACTATTTTTAATAGCGATTAAAAAGGTGTGAAATAAAACTAGTGGTCCTGACCTAAAATTCACACCAACCCAACGCCTCGCCTTCACGTGCAAAAACAGTACAGTATTTTATGTATTTCTTTTCTTTTGCTTATATCTCGAAAATGGCGTGTCCTATCGCAAAAATAATGAAATTTTCGACCCCCTTTAATAAACTCCTGCACATTTAAATCTCAAAACGTGGGTAGTATATTTCTTTTTCAAACAAAAAGTGAAAAATTCCATATAAAACACGTCCAGGCTGCCCTTCAAATAATTCATTGCGTAGCGCACACAAGTACCACGTTGAAGCCAAAAGAAAAAAAAATACCACGTTGAGTCGCGGTTGTTAAATTCGATTTTAGTCGTATCAAAATTATTTTTAAATTTAGAGATTTTTTCTTGCAGAATAGCGTTACAATTCTCATAGCCAAAAGTAAGGCATTTTAGAGATAGATTAGAGATAGTTTAGTTCGGTGTACAACAGAATCGGCACCATTTCTGATGTTGATCACATGACGTCTCCCGCTCTTGGAGCGGGCTCAACTAGGGAAGTGAGGGCGCAGAGACTGCCACTACCTCACGCGCCCCGTCTCCTCCTTCGCGAGCATTACTGCTTCGCAGAAGGAGCTGACGGCTTCACATGCCCTTTCGCTCCGTACCATGGCTCGCACCAGGGCCGGACGCGAGAGCTCGCCGCCACCGATCGCCTCCACGAGGACACGGCGGTGCCCAGGCAGGGCACACTTCCACCGTATGCTCCACCGTGTCCTCCAGACGATCCTCGCAATGGAAACACCCGGGCGGCGGAGGGTGAGGATGCCGTGGCGCCTCTTTATCAACTCCTGAAAGAGGGGACCTTACCGCCGCAATTGTGGCGTGCCCAGCGCTGGGTTGCGAAAATCGTACCTGCCATGGCGCCATGAGACCCTACGGGAGCTCTGTCCGCCGTGCCACGATTTGTCGCAGCAGCGGAGTTTTGTCCCAGCGTTTCGCCTCCTCGCGCCACTTCCACATGTGTGCGAGGACCTTTGCCTCCAGATCCCATGGCGGACTTCTTGTACCCTTACCTATGTTGATTTACGATAGCTTAAATCTTGAATACTACGTACCCCAAACTAGTCGCTTAACCACTGCACAAATCATGCCATTAAAAGAATTTTCAAAATCGGATCAGTACCTTTTGAGAAAATCGTAAACAAACAAACAAACATACATACCTTAATATCAAATAAAAAACCTCCTTTTTAAAATCGGTTAAAAACATCAACTTGTTGTTGCTGATGAAATCGTCTTGCAAGGTTTGACCCTTCTATACATACAGATATGTATACATATAGATATATATACTTTCTTACATTCAAGTGTAGTTAAATTATAAGAACGTAAAAGAAAAATAAATACGATATCTCTAAAATAGTTATGGTTTCATCACCAATGAACAATCATGGATAGCTTATTTCTTTTCTTTAGTATAACAGTAAGTAAATAAATGTAAAAACGAAAATTTTAGGTTGGATATTATAGATAAGCATAACAACATTCCTGCATACCGCAATTTTATTCTACTAATCAATTATAATAGTGAAAGTTGTTTTCTATTTATACGTTTCTTGCCCAATGTTGCCGGCAAGTTTGGAAACATTCCCGGCAGTTTTGGCAACTTTGGCAATATTGCCGGCAATTTTCATGGCTAATCCTAATGCAGGATAATACACGACCGTACGTAGCCCGAGCGACCATGTCTTTCTTAGAGAGAGCCAATATTTACGTTTTGCCATGGTCTGCCAATGGCCCCGGCCTAAATCCGATCGGCTACCTTTGGGACTAGCTAAAACAGCGAGTCAGAGCAGCTCTAGAGGATATAAGCGCCCAGCGCCAGTTGATTGTGCTCCAGAAAAGGTGTTGGGAGCCTGCCTTTGCCTGCACCTTATTGAGAGCTTGCCTTCGAGGCTTCCAAGGTGTTTTAAAAAGGGGAGGACATACTCGTTGCTAGCCCCATAAAAGCAACTGTAAATTTTGAGATTTTGAGACTAAACTTTAATTTTAATGTTTATGTTTGAATATCCGCAAATATGGCGAAATCTTAAAAACATGATTAAGCCATAATTTTTTTATTTAATCTTCTTCAAAATAATTTTATTTAATGAATAAATAGTTGTTTCATTTAATTTAAATACCCTCAGCATCGTAAACTTCACAAGAATGATATTATTTAGAAAAATAGAGGTGGCCCTTATTTTGTTTTGAGTAGTATACATTTGTTTATTGTTTACACAGGGTAAATTGGTTTTTTCCAGTGATATATTTTTATTTATGATCACTAAAATTGGCCTATTACTACAGTCGTATAAAATAATGTCGTTTTTTTTTTCTGGTAGGGAAATCATCGAATGACATCTCCCGCTCTGGGTGGAGCGGAAGGGCGTGTCAGACTTTTACTGACTAAAACCCAACCGTGTACCTTCAGTTATCCATATGCCAGGGCCACGATAACTCGTTCGAAAAAATCGCGACCCTGGCAGGAAATCATGTCGTCTTATAAATTCATGAATTTCAATGGCCAATACTGTTGTAAGAATTATCTGTCTACTAATGTTGTTATAACTATTTGAGCTCTATTTGTTAGGAATCTCAGACACTAGTACAGTTTAGAACAACAGAAATAAATGTTAGAATAATTACAAGATCATTTAGTTTCCATTTTATTGTTTAGGATCGATCTCTCGTGTAACCTATTACATAGATTACTATACCTTTAAAGTGAATTAACGTTAGTTAGAGTCTGGCCGAATTTAGTTTTCGGGTTTTAGCCGAAACATAAATATCTATATCCATTAGAGACAGAACAAAGCTTAAGCAATTAAAATTTATTTTCAACACTATTGACAAAAAAACGATATAACTATGAAAATGCAAAAAATATTGCTTGGTCTCGCATTGTTTGAATATGAAAATTAAGTACTTCCTTGAGTAAAATATAAAGTTTCGTGACAATTATGTTTAAACGGTATGAAGTAAAAGATTGACACTGCATTCCTTATACTTTCACAAAAAAAGAAAAAATAAACTTTTTGGTTGGTCGAAATCAGGCCCAATTTCGTTTTCGTAGGCCGAAAAAAAGGTCTATTTACGGTTGGACTCTAATCGACATTTGCTTTAGCTACCTTATGCTTGTTCTATGTCTAGATCTTTGCGCATGTAACTTGTATTTGTAATTACATTCACGATTCTGATAATTAAAACGTTAATTTTATTTGTTGTTTTAACTTACAGTAAGCCAATTGATTGCTTCATTTTCCTGGCAAGGTAAGCAAAGTCTATCCCATCTATTACTTAGTTTAATGGTTATCTGTGATGACAGTTGGCTTTAAAGACACTTAAAATTGAATTTCAATTAATGTCGACAATTTTGCTTACATAGCTGTGGGCAAGATTGTCGACGAGTTAAAAGAAAAAGAAAATGGACAATTGATGGCTTATACCTTTTTTATGATCATAACTGTTAATGAACCTCCAAAAATATACCATCTTATAATTACATTTTCTTGCAGACTTTTAGATCTTGTTCAAAAGTAATAAAGTAACAGAAAAGCCTAAGCCATATTATTTTATTTAAATTTATTCCAAGTTCATTTTCTATTCCTTTTAACTTTAAAACCAGTTGTGAAAACTGCAGTAATTGATACCAGTTAAAAAGTTTGTTTCTAAATAATTAGTTAAATAAAGTACACTTTCGCGTGTTACTTTCGGGGTCGACTTCAATTACAAATAGGTAAACAAATTAATGAGCTTTCTTATTTCTTACTTATTGTAGGCATTTTCTATAGCCTACAAAAACATCGACATGGTTTTCAGAATTTATTTGGTGAAGATAAAGTCTTCTTTGGGTCAAAAAACCGTCTTTTAATTTCTAAATATATAACGTTATTGCTTGGAAAGGATAGTAGCATTACTGACACTATTTTAGAAGATTTAGTTAATCGTGGACTAAAATTTTTATTGTTTGATGGACTGATGATCTTGAGAAAGTGGCTTGGACAGACTGTATACGGAAGGTGGAGGACAGGGTGTTGTAATACAGCTTGCGGGAAGCTTATGTCCAGCAGTGGACTGCGATACGCTGAGTTGATCATCAATTGTGACTTATATAATAGTAGATAGTAAAGAAGTAGAATATAACATAACATCACGCCTGTGTGCCCCAAACAATTAGACAGAGGTGTAATAGTATACCCATATTTCGCCAGTTATGTTTAAGTCCTATCTAATATGGGGCGAACCTACTACCATCAACTGTGCACAAATCAAGACCAGGCCGCTACTGAAAAATGCCAGAAAAAATCCAATAACACTTGGCAGGACCAGAGAATCGACCTCAGGACTTCATGCCAAGCACTTGGAACCATTAGACCGAGTCTGACAATATCAGTGATTAGACAATTAATGTGAAAAGCTTGGTTCAATCTTACTTAGATGTTAGGAGGTTCTATTTTTCCTACCTAATTAGTTGTTAGCTAGTAAAATCGTTTTTGTTTACTTTAGTGTTCAGTTTAAAATTGCGTTGCTCTGCACTATAGTTTGGCTATACCTATCAATTTCTTGTAGTGCTCGTACAACTACGCAAATGATGCAGTATTATATCAATGCTCCATTTTTTAAGTTCGCTAAATCTTACAAGCTTACTAATATTATAACTGTGAAAGTTTGGATGTTTAATTGTTTCGATGTTTGTTACTCAACCACGCAGAAATGGCTGAACGGATTTGGATGAAATGACACATAGATATATCATAACCTGGATTAACACATAGGGTCAATTTAATCCCGAAAGTGTTTAATACATTTTCGACCAAAACGCGGGCAAAGCTAGTTCATGAGTAATTTACGACCGAAATAAACGTATTAATAGTAATGAAGAGCACTTACATAAAACATTAACATACCAAATCTATAAATAACTAAATAACCACAATACATACAAAAACTTAACACAATTAATCGAATTACCCCAACAAAATAGCTTACTTACTAATTAATCTTCCGTTTCCCGATAATTACCCTAGATTTACAATTATAATTAATCTTATTACCCCAATCTTAGTAGCTTGATTGGTAACAAATCTCTCTCTCGATAGTTCGAATCATTTTGTCTAATTTCCTGTCCCATATAAACATAATTAGTACCACTTTAACGGTAGATGGCGCTGATTTGGTTATTGTGCGGTAATGATGTGGTGTTGCCAGATGTTTTGATTTTGAGTAGAGTTGCTACTTGCTTACTTAAAGAGTCTTGATCACGCAATTGTCATCAGCTTATGAATGTATAAGCAGTAGTAGTGATATTATTACCGTCTACTTAGTAGCGTTATTTTCTCTCTTTTGGCTCGTACTTTCTTATTTTAATTTTTTACTGATTACAATTTTCATGAGGTGTTTATTATTTTATTTTAAACTTATGAAATACATGACATTCATAACCTTATATGTTAATTATCATGAAAACGAATCTGTTTTCTACAACATATTATTACTTATTTGCATATTCTAATTAGGTAATGAAATAGCCACTCATTTTTATTTCACATGTCTCAAATCCCCCTCTAAGCCCCGCAATTTGCTAGCAGCTGACAACACTAACGCACGCGCGTTGCGCAAGCGACGACAAGCGGGGACCATGCCGCGTTGAAAGAAACATAGTTTGTTTTGATGATCTATCAACAAAATGCTGGATATTTTGATTCCACGTCTGGTTGGACTGGATAAGGTTCAATTTGTTCTTTACGTAGTGTTATTGTATTATTAATTTTTACGGCCTCTAGTCTGTCATCGCGGATTATATTAAAATAAGCTTCGAAATTATGTTGTAAGACGCGGTATCGAAAATTTCAAAGGGGCGTTGAAATGATTTCACGCGTACAGTTCAGCCGTTTCCTTTTTAGGTCGAAATATGCTCAATAGATGTATATTATATCTTGGACAGTCGTTACGCGTTATCAGGAGCCTGAAAGTCTGACAACCAGTCTCCCTTGGTAGGACTGGACAGTATTACCCAGTAACTGGGTTGCAGAGGCCAGATAGGCAGTATCTCCATGTAAAATACTGGTATTCAGTTGCGTCCAGTTTGACTGGAAGTCGACCCCAACATAGTCGGGAAAAGGCTAGGCAGATAAGGTACGTTGTTGTAAACCAAAACCTCGTATACATCTAGCCGTAAAATCAATGTAATGTGGCTCCAATCCTTATAACATACAGTAGACAATGCAGTTGCCATTGCTAAATATTCATTTTGGTATCACAAGTTTATTTTTTCTGTAATGCGAAATTGTTTGTTGTTTTTGTGAAAGGATTTTAGTATTCAGGATATAAATGGTAACGTGTACTCACATGAGCGTACTGGAACCCGCAAGGATCCATGCAGAGGTAGAGGCAAGTGGAGACCCCCTGGATCGTCAGGAGGCCGACCTTGAACGTCGCACGCTGAAGTATCGCTGTGGACAAAGGAGAATTCAATTAGTTAGGTACAGAAGTTTGATAAAGATGGCGACCTAAGTCTACATTACTAATACGGTTATGAAGTATGAAAATTACAATTATACTATTAGTAAGTTTTTTTTCTCAAGTCGACTTGCTTATGTCGGTTAATTACATATTGATCAAAATCACGTTTATCGATAAACGGACATCAAATCGATGAAAAGTCGCAAATTAAGTATTTAAGTATACGGTTGATAAAATTGCTGTTTTGCGTCGCAGTGCATGGATGGATAAATAAAAAAAAACAATTTCGGTCATCTAGCCAATTAAAAGACTTATCTGCTGTGATACACAATGAACAGCAATCACAGATAGCAATAAAAGATTTCATAAACGCACTTCACTCATACGATTTAAGCTGTTACAAAGCAGTAAACGCGTAATATCATCGCAACCATCTGCACTTACGCTAATACAAGTTCAAGTACATTTATTCACAGTCGTTTAAAGATCTCTGATTGTTAAAGACGCGAGCACAACCCGTTTTATTCATCGAGAAGAAGCTCTGCGGCCATCCAACATGATCTAAGGTCCAGAACGTTTCCTTATAATAAATATTAAAAGCACATTTACTACAAGGAAGTGAACACCACGACATTACAAAATTGAAAGAGCTCATTATGAAAAACCATAACTGTCATTTTACACAATCGTGTAAAAACAAATCGGAACATCTTTCACAACTCTAAATGCGAGATAATCTTAAGTATAAATAAAGCGCGTTTCACACTCATTGAGTCGACTAAAATGGCGATCTTAATAGTTTGCTATTTGCATGACAACACTATTCATGCGACTAATGTTGCCAGTAACAAATTCAACGCGTTTCAAATGCCCTCCGTAAATATGGTAGGTTTAAATGGGGAAAATGAAAAATATGTTAAGGTCAAGACTTGCTTAGGGAATATTTTACATAACAATATGTAATTTATGTCATGTGCCAATGGCCCCATGAGTGGTTCTTAATGGAATGTTGCTTAATACAAATCTGCTATGTGAGACTGTCTTCGGCGTCTATTGAATGTGGAGCTATGGCTCTGCGGCTATGCCCTCGCAAAACTTTAATTCAAGTTCTTTATGGTTACTGGTATGAGCCTTTAGTTAATAATCTGCCAATATCGTCCTATCAGCCGGTAAACATCGGTCCTCGCCAGTCTTGCTTTTTTTTTGCTTGCAACTATTATTGTATCCATTTAAGTATGGCTATGCCCCAGTTGAAGGTAACGTTCTTATTATTTTCTGATCCTCCAATCTTCTCTCGTTACGGGTTTCAAGACAAAACATTCCTCTAGGTTACACCGAGCTAACTTTCTCGGTGTTGAACCTATCGTCTGGCTTATCTTTTTACCTGACCAATTTGGAGTGGGTAGGTTGTGTGAAAACCGACGTCCTAGAACAAAATATTCGAAGACATATGGCATTTACATGTGGATTACTGCTTACTCTCTTTCACTGAGAGGACGCTTGTGTCCCAGTAGTGGAAAAAATATAGGCTGATTTACCATGTTAAAACTAACTGTAACACCCGCAGTTTTATTTCGAGACAAATATTAGCTTTCAAATCTAACTGTGAGTTATATTTGTCAATCATCTTGGGAGTCTTTAGTGTTTGTTTGTATTTCCATGTTAATCCCCGAAACTACTGGACCGGTTTCGGTAAGCGTAGAAGTTTTGACGTTGGTTTAACCGCGGTGTAAACTGTTGTAACAGTGATGTGTGAAAATAAAAGTTAGGATGACTGTTAATTTGTATAAATATTTATTTCATTATCACGTTATTGTCATTAGAATAGACAGCAGCGACTAATTGTTTGCCTAGCCTAGCTGACTGTTTCCTGAGAAGAAATGTCGAAACAAACTCAGAGGTCTCTTTTAAAGTCCAAACCTTATATATATTATTAGAATTTTGTACTTGAGTACAATGCAGGGCCATGTCAACGTGTAGCTCAAACCTATTTTAGGGATCTCAAAAGACGCTACCAGATTTGTACGACTTTTTCGTAGGTCATATTCAAAATACTCAAAGCCGCCATTTTCTTTTTGAATGTCATAAAAATATAATAAATATAAAATGTCAACATTATTCGCTCACACACTTAGCATAATAGTTAGTTGCTTGGTGGTACATTGGAGTAACTTAACTATTTAAAAGATGAAATCTTCCCCTTATCTCATACATCGCTCTCTAAAGTTTGAATGAAACAGTTTTATAGGTTAGAACCCAAGATGGCGTCCCGACAATGCGTTATTAGCACACCAGCATGTGAAGACGTTACTCTTAACGACCGTCCCCCGGCTACCAAGGCATTGTAACTTTGTTTACTGTATTAGAAAACATAAAGGGTGTATAAAGGGAAGTGTATTTGCAGTATAATCTGAGGTAGATTAGATGGGTTTTGTAAAACGACTTGACTCTGGAAATGTTGACATATAAAACTACTAGCTTTTGCCAGCGGCTTCGCCCGCGTGGAGGTCGGAAATTATCCCGCGGGAACACACTACCGGGATAGAAAGTAGCCTATGTCCTTTCTCAGGCTCTAAACTTTGTACCAAATTTCATTTAAATCGGTTCAGTAGTTTTAGTAGGAAAGCGAGACAGACAGACAGACAGACCGACAGACAGACAGACAGAGTTACTTTTGCATTTATAATAAATATTAGTATGGATGAAGGCCTTTGTGTCAATGTGTAGATGTCAATGGTGTAAAATCTTCCGGGCTACTAGTTCAGTTAGGTGTACCTCAAGGATCAATACTGGGTCCATTCTTATTCTTAGTGCATATTAATGACTTACCATTTTATTTAAAGAATATCTGTGACATTGTACTATTTGCTGATGATACCTCACTTATCTTTAAAGTAGACAGAAATAGACAAGATTTTGACGACGTAAATAGTGCGCTCTCAATGGCTACGGAATGGTTTACCACAAATAACCTAGTTCTCAATGCTAAGAAAACGAAATGTATAAAGTTCGCCTTACCGAATGTTAGGAATCTGGGACCCAATGTCGTTTTAGATAATGAGGTGCTTGAAACTGTACACTCGGCGGTTTTTCTGGGCATAACAGTAGACGCCAAACTTCAATGGGGATCACATATATCAAGCCTAGCGGGAAGGCTCAGTTCGGCCGCCTACGCAGTAAGGAAAGTTAGACAGTATACGGACGTTGATACAGCTCGATTAGTCTATTTTAGTTATTTTCATAGCATAATGTCCTACGGCATTCTGCTGTGGGGCAAAGCCGCGGACATTCAAAATATTTTTGTTCTTCAAAAAACGAGCTGTTCGAGCGATTTACCAACTAGGTGCTAGAGTTTCTCTGAGAGATTTGTTTAAAGATATTGGTATTCTTACGGTGGCATCACAATTCATCTTCGCCAACATCTTATATATTAGGCAAAATATACACCTGTACACTAAAAACAGTGATATTCATAATATTAATACTAGAAATAAGGACAAACTACGTGCTCCCTTTCACCGGCTTCATAAGGTTCATAATTCTTTTGTTGGTCTTGGTATTACCTTTTATAACAAGCTTCCCTCTGCTTTACTAGATTTGCAGTTTAATGAGTTTAAAGCTAAAGTAAAATCCAACCTTTGTTCAAAGGCATACTATTCTATCAACGACTACTTAAACGATAAGAATAGTTGGTCGCTGTGATTAACTCAAGACAAACTCAAGACAATGTTTATGTTCTTTCAATCCAGAATTAGCTTTCCTACTGACAGTTTATATGGGTAGTTCATATAATTGTTTTTTTATTTATTTTTTTTATTTCACAGATTTTGTTAATTTATTTTTATTTTCTTTTAATTTCATTTATTGTGGACATAATCTACTCATTACAATGATTTTAAATGAGTTGTATTGCAACATGTAGATAGCTAGCGACCTCGTCAGCTGTTCATAATATTCTTGCCTGACAAACCGGCAGCAAGTTCGTCATGCTCCCTTAGATGTCACTGCTTGCGGTAGCGTCGGGGGTCGGGTTACCACCTTCCCTCAAATATGGCGAGGGGGGTAATGGCTGACCTTTGCGTTATGCTCGTGAACGGGTGCTGCTTGTGGTGACTGGTCGTCTTGCTGACCATGGTTTTTGTTATTGTTATTTGTATTAACTGTTATTTTATTCTACTCCGGAGGTGCTAGTTTAACTATTGTAACTTCAACTTAGCTATATGCATCAATGTATGTATATGGATCATTTTGCATCGTTGAACATGTAAGCGGGCACGCCCTTTATGCCTGGAGGCTTTATTTAGTTTTTAAGTTTTGTTTACGTTTTTGTTTTATTATTTCAGCTTGACTTTAGTATTCAATTTTTTTTGTTGGTATATTGGCGTGTGCTAGCTGACATGTGGCGAATAATGTATGTTTTGTTTTATAATATTAATTACTTACACAATATTGTATAGAATCAAGTTCTTCTAACTTAACAGACAGCTGTGCTGCTGGGGAGTTTGTTCCGCCACTTCTTCGTCCCAGCTACAGCACTAGGAAGTGTCGAAGGGTGGGCGTTTTGGGGGGACTGTTTTTTGTAACTTTGACGTTCAAAAAGTGCTGACTCTCAGCCTAGTTTGAATAAATGACTTTTGATTTTGATTTTGATTTTGAATTCCTATTGAATTCTGCATTTTTGATAGAAATGAAATTAGATAAGGAAAAAGAAATCTGCAAGGAAAAAGATGTACAATTACTGGCAAATGCGTGCACTGATTGGACAGATCCACTTAATTTATATGGTTCTTTCCTCAAAAGACCAGACATCAATCGACCAAGATTATGCCTTAAAAGAGACTGTGACCTGTGAATTTGTTTCGAACTTTCTTCTCAGATTAGTTAAATAGCCGGACCTTATCTTGTTTTAAAAATATGATTGACGTGTAAATATGTTTGTATAAACCTACTTACAGAAATAAAATCATGTATTATTTTGTCATTAAATTCAAGCAGTTTGTTTCTACAGGAAAAGATTAAAGTTTGTACTTTTGAACCAAAAGTCGCTAATCGTCTATTTAACTATGTTAAACTTTAAACTAAACGCTACTAATATGCGCTTGCTATTAGCGCTCCAACATCTGCGAAGAACGATCGACTTCGAGTCAAACAAATGTTCTATAACTCAGTCCTCCACATTCGGTCTAGACATCTGAAAATAGAACAAAGCCACAAACAGGAACTGTAGTAATTAACGCAAAGCAAAATAAACAAGACTTCATTTTGTAATAAAGATGCACCGACTATCTCTACTTGGCAATCTCAGTAGTGAAACCAAGCAAAAATACACAGAAGTTTAAGTCATACACTTGATGAGATAGAGCTTTTAGTGCTTTGGCGCCTGGCGCCTAGGGAAACGAAAATAGTGTGCTTTGCAAGCTCAACAGAGGAAGCTTCTTGACTGTCTGAAACCATCTGTTGAGTGAAGGATGTAGAACAACAATACAAATAGTAGCTCCTTGAGAAATTGTTGCCGGGATAAGTAAAAACGATCGCCATGCCAGCACGCGTAGCATGACCACCGTAGAAATGGGTTTTGTCGACGGAAGAATAGACAAAATTACAGATTGTAGAAAGATTAAAGACAGAATTAAAGATTGTAGAAAGATTTGTACCGTTTTATGCTAGCGTAGCATGACGCTTCTATCTCTATTCTACCAAGAAGAGACAAACTTCTTTCTATGGTAGTCATGCTACGCGTGCAGGATTATATTTTAGCTGACTATACATATTTAGGGTCTAAAGTAAGCTGAAGTGTAAGCAAGCTAGCGGGGCACAACACACTAAGGGGCCATCCATAAATTACGTCACACGTTAAGGGGGGGAGGGGGTCGACGAATTGTGACATTGTGTGACTAGGGGGTGGGAGGGGTCTTAAATTTTGTGACGTCACATTTCAAAATTTAATATACATATTTAAAGTACTATTAAAACACGAAATATGAACTATGAAAGAAAATTTTAAAAAAATCTATGTCTAGACGTAAAATTGCAAAATATGTGACGTCACACTAGGGAGGGGGTTTCACAAATGTGACCAGCTGTGACAAGGATGGGGGGGGGGGGTCAAAATATCATGAAATTTGTGTGACATCATTTATGGATGGCCACTAACAGTGGGAATGAGTTTCTTTTTGACCGTTCAACATTTATTGCGTTTTAAATTGTTGAATAGACAAATTTTTCGACAATAAGAAGCAATTCTTTGATGCTCAGTGAGTTCTTCCCTTCTTTTACCTTTATTTAATTGTTTCGTGTGGTACCGGACGTAAAGAATAGCACCATCTCATTTCCTCCCGTGCGAAGAAGTCGACTAAGGTTCTTTCTAGAGAATGGGCAGCATCGTTCTCTTTGCATTTTACCACCATACTGCGATCGCCAACCCGCCTGCCAAGCGTAGCGATTATGGAAAATCCCCCATTTTGGGAGTGGCCTATGTCATTAAAGTATAGTTTTAAAAGCAAGGGATTAGTAACATTTTTTAAAATGATTCTGATTGATAGTGTGTTAAATACACATCGCCAAACGCAATTTTTTGTACTGCTTTTGTATGATCGGTGAGCTATAAATCGGTTATTGTATAAAGTGGAACTTTTAAAATATTTACATAGTAAGAGATCAAGATAGAGCTACAGGGGATGTTTAATTTAATTGTTATTAACATGCTGATGTTAGCGACTGTAGTCGTAAATGCTATCGTGATCGGAATCTTTTCGATAATGTATGTTTGAGAGGAAGTGTATTGTTTTATTCTTGTGATGATATCTTTGTTAGAAGGCTATAATACAATTTGTAACTATTAGTGTTCATTTAATGATGATGATGTTCCGATATTATTAAGTACTAGCTTTTGCCCGCGGCTTCGCCGGTGTGGATGTCGGAAATTAACGCAGGTATTTTTCTAAAATAAAAGATTTTTAAAAAAAAATAAAGTAGTTAGGCTACTTTTATTTTTTTTTTTAAAATCTTTTCGTTACTCCTTATTACATCAGCTACTTGCCAATAAAAGTCCCGGCAAAATCGGTCCAGCCATTTCAGAGATTAGCCGGAACAAACAGACACACAAAAGTTAAAAAAAAAATGTTTTTTTGGTGTAAGTAATAATAAGTAAGAATAATATAGTCGGTGTTGAAAGTCAACTTTAAGTTCAAGGATTTCGTTTGTATTTCTTTTCGTAGCTGCACTTATTTCTGCAATGTTTTCTTTATTCGTCATGCTCCCTTAGATGTCACTGCTTGCGGTAGCGTCGGGGGTCGGGTTACCACCTTCCCTCAAATATGGCGAGGGGGGTAATGGCTGACCTTTGCGTTATGCTCGTGAACGGGTGCTGCTTGTGGTGACTGGTCGTCTTGCTGACCATGGTTTTTGTTATTGTTACTTGTATTAACTGTTATTTTATTCTGGTCCGGAGGTCCTTAGTTTAACTATTGTAACTTCAACTTAGCTGTATGTATCAATTTGCTTCGTTGAATATGTAAGCGGGCACGCCCTTTATGCCTGGAGGCTTTATTTAGGTTTTAAGTTCTGTTTACGATTTTGTTTTATTATTTATTTTAGCTTGAGTTTAGTTTTCAGTGTTTTGTTGGTGGTATATTGGCGTGTGCTAGCTGACATATGTGAATAATGTATGTTTTGTTTTATAATATTAATTACTTACACGATATTGTATAGAGTCAAGTTCTTCTAACTTAACAGACAGCTGTGCTGCTGGGGAGTTTGTTCCGCCACTTCTTCTTCCCAGCTAAAGCACTAGGAAGTGTCGAAGGGCGGGCGTTTTGGGGGGACTGTCTTGTGTAACTTTGACGTTCAAAAAGTGCTGACTCTCAGCCTAGTTTGAATAAATGACTTTTTTATGATGTTGCTCGGCATACAATTACAAATAATCTTCTCAGCTTTGACCACTATAAATGTTTATCTACACATTAAATTCCTCAGAAGCCTTCCTTTCAACCATCCTGTACAATCGCGATCATCATTTACCTAGACTTTTGGGGTCGCCTTTCAGTCTAAATAATATCAATATTCAGACCAGGTACCAGTACGTCGTTTTCGTCCTTTCTGATAATGAAATTTACTTTCTAACAAATGCTGCCGTTATTTTAGTCAGCCAATCACAACCGGTTTTAAATTCCCATCTGGCAATGGCAGAATGTGAAAGACACTGGCATTGCTATTGTTATTTCACTATATAAAATAGAATGATAGCAATTCATATGTGGCAGAAGATTTCTAATCAGAGATTTAATTTTACTTACAAAAACCGGGAGTTATAGTTATTTAACCTATGCATAGGTACCGTCCTATGGCTCACAGTAATCTGTCATCGCAATAAACCGGGGTCAGTCGTGTCAGGTTGCTCAACACATCTAGAATTTCTTGAATATTCATGGAATTCACTTATGTTAATGAATTGTCTTAATACTCGTAGTAACTAACATATTAAATAAATAATATAAATAAATATCTTAGGACAACCAACACACCGTTATCTGATCACAAACTAGGCAGAGCCTGTATTATGGTAACCAGACAACTGATAAATATACTTATAGATTTCTAAATACATACATATTATAGATACATTACACCCAGACGCAGAACAAATAATTGAGCATCACACAAAGATTTGTCCTGGGTGGGAATCAAACCCACGACCTCAGTCTTAGCAGTCTATAATAATTTCTACTTTAATTTTTTTTTATTAGTGTTGTATCATTTACCTACCTATGTATGTGGCTATTCAGTGCTAGATTATAACTACAGATGATAACACTCACTCAGGCATTAGGCCATACAAGTAAGCCCTTTCGGGAAGATAGGTGCAGTAGTGACCCAGTGGTAACGGCTCCGACTAACGAGTTGTAGGTTGTCGCTTCGAACCCAGGCAGATACTTTTAGTTTGTGTAAATTATTACACCAATACTGCTCTCAAAATTGTGAAGGAAAACATTGTGAGAAAACCGGCATGTCCTAGAACCAAAAACTCGAAGACTTGTGACATCTGGCAACCCGCACTGGGTCCGCGTGGTGGATTATCGCCCACTTCCTCTTGAAGAGAGGAGCCCTATCTCCCACCAGTGGGAACATTATAGCCTGATTATGAAGCACGAAACTAGACAAAATTTTACGCTGATTACGGCAAGACAAGGCCTTTTTTAATATCACAAAAAAGATGGTGTTGTAGAGACATATCTCTTGCGTGTGGAACAACAAAGGTTGTGGAAAATGACGATGAATCGGTTTCTGAGTTCTTGATCTGTGTTAACCCCTTTTGCAAATAAAGCTATTGTAAATAAACAATGGCTAGCATCAATATTCATAGTTAGACCACACACAATCTATCAAGTGGAGTCAAATAAACGGACCTCACATTTGAGATACTTGTGCGTATATTTAAAGACAAGAACATATTTTTGGCGTCGTATATCCAACACTCAACTTAGAAGTTCGAAGTGCGAAATGGAAGCTTAAAAATTACCGAAATACTTGGAGCCTTTTCCAGGTTTCGATCGCATACCATCATTTCAGTCGAAAGACGTCCACTGCTGGACATAGGATTCGCCAAGCACCGCCACTTCGACGTGGAAGGATCTGTGCTTCCCGCATACAGCAGATTCCTACGGCCTTCAATAGGTTATCGGTCCACCTTGTGACATGCCTTCCAGCACAATGTCCTTTGATACGTGGTCGTTACTCCAAAACCTTTCGGCCCCATCGGCTATCTGTTCTGCGAGCGATGTGCCCTGCCCATTGTCACATGTGTTTGGAAATTCTTCGGGTTATATCGGTTACCATGTTTCTCCTGCGGATTTCTTCATTCCTGATTCGATCACGTAGAAAAACTCCAAGTAAAGCTCTTTCTATTGCCCTTTAGGTGTCTTTCAGCTTGTTATGATGCCCATTGTGGGCGACCACGTTTCAGTGCCATAAGTCATCCAGGAAATGGCAAAAAATAAAGGGGGCCTAATATCCAGCAGTTGGTGATTCCGGACAGAAATAATGATGATAACTAGTGGTCGCCTAGTGGTCGACATTCAACCATAATAATAAATCCATATGCATATCCATTAAAACTAAATAAAAAAACAATATTGTTACATTATTTTGACATTCAGTAACACTTTCGACAAATAATATTAAAGACAATTATTCTCGATATGACCATAGATTTAAAAAATGAAATAGGTTATATTATATATTTTTAAAATTAATTTATTACCCATGGTTATACTTGACATTCAGTAAGACTCAAGGAACTTATACCCTCAAAATATTAAAGACATATTATTCTCGATTGGACCACAGATTTCAACAATGAACTTTCGTAATCCATAATTATATTTGACATTCAGTAAGGCTATAGACAAATAATACCAAAAACAAATACAGACTCGATTTGTGCATGTGTGTATTAAATACACGGTAGTGAATAGTAGTGTGTGTAACGTGTTATTTATTGAAAATAATGTATTTTTACGCATAACTTTAAGAAAATATTAGCATTCGTCACTTCTTCTCTGTATAAACTATAAGTATGCGAAATTTCATACTCCTCCGTCCGCCCAATTTTCGTAAAAAGGGATCCGAACTTTTCGCTTCACGTATTAATATATAGATAATGTTGAAACCAAGTCTCAACTTTTAACTTCAAAAAGCGCAAGGCCAGAATGGAAGCCATAAAGTTCAAGCCGTGTCAAGTTCACAATGATCGGTATAAGTAAGAATATTTACTCTGCACCTCTGTGAGCACCGTCACTTTTCTTTGCAATTATTTATTGTAACATCTATTTAGGTATGGCTCTATAGCCATACCTAAATAGATGTTACAATAAATAATTGCAAAGGGTTGAAAAATAATAGGTAAGTAGGAAGGAACTATTTCCCTCCTACTTACCTATTATTTTTCAACCCTGCAATCTGCTTTCATTCCTCTTAAGACGCACCAAGTTCACATTTATTGCTAATTCGCTACTGTATGTATTTTTATTTCAGTGGCTGAGAATTCGCGTGTACCATGTATCATCACGACTCAAGTTCATAAGCCAAGTGTATCGTTAACGTATCGGCGCCCGCGGCTTTCTTCAGATGCGTTGGCGCCACTGACAATGTGCAGGTGACGCAGTAGGCGAATTCTGTGCTGTTCTTGAAAGAAAAGTGCATTTACTTCGGATGAAAAGGCGCCGTAACATAACATTGTGATATATTTTCTCTCTATGTTTGGTAACAAAATTATTGTTTTTGCGTGTGTGTCCAGATGTATGAACCTAAACGAGGCAAAATGAGTATGTTAGAATCATAGTAGGTGGCGTACCGTTGTTTCTGCCTACCTCAATGGGAAAAAGGCGTGAGTTTGTGTATGTCATGGTAGAATGTAGAGATCCTTTTAAATTCCGTTTATTCTTGCTTGTTATTTAGCAAAATAAGTAAATTTAACAATACATAATAGTATATTTAAATACCCCGATAAAAAGGGTGAATTTGTATATGTAGGTACATACCTACATACACAAATTCACCCTTTCTATCATGGAGATTTTGATAGGTATTTAACATTAAATACCTATCAAAATCTCTATGACAGGGGGGTAAAAGATGGTGAGAAAATCCAGTCAGGACATTTATAATAATCCGTAATTTTACGACCATAAAGGATCTTACCAAGAATCATATTACATCGTTACTATTTAGTAACTTGCAAAAATGTTGTGATGGCATAAAAAATGCCATATTCAATAAAAAGAACCTAAAATACTGACATTCATTTTTATCGTACCGTTTATCGAGGTGACGAAGCAATATCACAGAATTAGTCGGACATGTAACTTAAAAGTGTATACTAGGGATGTAACGGAGGTGGGTTTGCCGGAACCGAAAGTGGAATCGAACTGATAAAATTCGTTTCGTCGGAACCGGAACCGGAATCAATTCGGTGGCGGAACCGGAGACAGAATAAAGATGTATTTTATGGAAAAAATAATAATAATCGGGATTCCTCGTGCAACGAGTTTAAATATGTCCGTACGTGCCTTCGATTTTAAGTGTAATTTCAATTGGAAGTTCCGATTCCATAATCTACTCATTACAATGATTTTAAATGAGTTGTATTGCAACATGCAGTTAGCTAGCGACCTCGTCAGCTGTTCATAATATTCTTGCCTGACCAACCGGCAGCAAGTTCGTCATGCTCCCTTAGATGTCACTGCTTGCGGTAGCGTCGGGGGTCGGGTTACCACCTTCCCTCAAATATGGCGAGGGGGGTAATGGCTGACCTTTGCGTTATGCTCGTGAACGGGTGCTGCTTGTGGTGGCTGGTCGTCTTGTTGACCATGGTTTTTGTTATTGTTACTTGTATTAACTGTTATTTTACTCCGGAGGTCCTAGTTTAACTATTGTAACTTCCACTTAGCTGTATGTATATGTATCATTTTGCATCGTTGAATATGTAAGCGGGCACTCACTTTATGTCTGGAGGCTTTATTTAAGTTTTAAGTTCTGTTTACGATTTTGTTTTATTATTTATGTCAGCTTGAGTTTAGTTTTCAATGTTTTGTTGGTGATATATTGGCGTGTGCTAGCTGACATATGGTGAATAATGTATGATTTGTTTTATAATATTAATTACTTACACAATATTGTATAGAATCAAGTTCTTCTAACTTAACAGACAGCTGTGCTGCTGGGGAGTTTGTTCTGCCACTTCTTCTTCCCAGCTAAAGCACTAGGAAGTGTCGAAGGGCGGGCGTTTTGGGGGGACTGTCTTGTGTAACTTTGACGTTCAAAAAGTGCTGACTCTCAGCCTAGTTTGAATAAATGACTTTTGATTTTGATTGATTTTGATTTATCGGAATCGAAAACGAATCTTTGTAACATCCCTAGTTTATACGTTTAAACGTACAAACAAAATTGTGATCCTGTATTTATTCAATTAATTTGGGTTATTAAAAAAAGATACTGGTTCAATGTTTTGTACAATGATATTGACAGTAGATACCTAAGGGCAAATGAATGATAGGTATGTTTCGTCAGTGTAAATGGTAAACTATTATTCTAAGTTTCTCATCGAAATGTTAGTAATTTTATTTGATCAAATCCCGGACGGTATTCTTTAAATATTTTTAACCTTCTCAATTACGAATCTCATGATTATGATGGCTGATTATCTTATCTTTAACTAAAATTGGTACAAGAAACCGTATTAAATAACTACAAACAGGAGCCCTACACACATTTATGGCCATTTTTATTCATTTTCAAATAAAAATAGTCATGTATCTTAGTCGATAAACATAGGCTATCGATAACCAGAGCTATTTCACGTTAAATAGCCGTGAATGTGGTCTCTTGTGCAATTTGCCGACACTGAGCGGCAGTGAGTAGCCGCCAAGATAGTAATGAGAGCGATTGACGGCTAGTGAGGGGATGTAGTCGATTATAACGAAGATTATCGATTAATTAATCTTTTACTTGATTTTATGACACTAAAATCAGGTTAAAGGGACACAGATGTGGTTTAGATAAGCTGATGACATTGTAAATGCCGTTTTGATATAAGGGAAAGAGAAACTTTGATTCAATATAATTTTTTATCGAATAGAAATTTCATTGATGAATGATGAGGTAAAAATGAAAAAAAGTTAAAAAGGAAAATGGTTTTGCAATACAACATCGTGAAAGTAATGGTCATTTTAATATATCGATACTTGCACTACTTTAGCTTTACATGCAATTTGCCCCGAGGTGTAAATCACTAAATTGATACAAAATCACCCTTAAATACATACAATCGACACTAAATGACGCTAGTCGGCTCAATAACAGACTTTAGTCGATGTTAAGTGAAAATAAAATGTAGTTCGAAGTTGATTTAATATTAGGGTCTCTTCGAAGAGGTTACTGTAATGATTTCCCATTAAAAAAGTAAATTGTGCCTATTCAAAAAGTGTATTCAAGTTCAAAGACTTTATGAATATTTTTTGAATATGATATAGATCTTGAAAATGAAGAAAACGTAATATTTTTATTACCTATTCTTAATAATAAACGAAGAGAAAGTTCTAACACACTTCATTGATTCACCGTGAAACTTACTATAAAAGACAATTTCACAGCTAATAATTGTAAGAACTTAATCATAGATCACATCCTCTAGATGGCACTAGTTACGTAAGCGCGTAATGGCAGTCAGTCACGCAACGACCACACACGAGTGCGGACGTGTCAAGAGCGAAGCAATCACTGTTATTTATCTAATTAACGCTCGGATGAAACGGGCACGAGTGTGTTTCTTTATTGTACGGTTCAAGTCGGTAATGAATGACGGTTTTAAACGATATAGGTTGCAATTTATTTTTATTATATTTAGTTAACCCTAGATAAATATTTGAAGAAGTTTCTTTTGGTTGTTTTGATCGAAAAGTAATTTGTGTAAGGACTCTTGTTTTGTTTTAGATGGTATCCTTTTTATCACTTTTACGATAATCATCTTAGAGATTCTAATTTGTAAATATGTATTATTTGCTACATGCATCGTATCACTCCTCACAATTCAATTTCAGGATCATCATGATCAGCCTTTGTTGTTTCCACTGGTGAGACAGGCCCCTTCGGTGTGAGGAAGAGGGCCATAATGTGCCACGCAGGCCCAGTGCGGGTTGGTAGAATTGACGTCTTCGAATTTTTGGTTCTAGGACAAGCCTGTTCCCTCAGGATATTTTCTTTCACCGTTTTTAAGAACAGTGGAGATGAAATAATTTACACAAAGTAGGTAAAGCACCTAACTGGATTCGAAACCACGACCTTCTTCGTGAGTCGAGGCTGATACCACTGGGTCATTACTGTTTTCCTATATATGGAGAGGACATATACAAGAATTTTAGATCAACTCAGGTTTAGACATCATTGCTATTTGTAGAATACTGATAGTATCTGCATCTGGTTAGACCGGAAGTCAAGTTGAGGAAATGCTAATATAATGACTAGGCAAGGCAGGCGAAACACGAGTCGAACCACGCTGCTGACTTTTTTGTTCATTTTGTTTGCGTGTCTTAATCTTATCATGGATTGTAAGATGTATATCATCATCTGCCTAGCCTTTTTTCAACTATGTTGGGGTCAGTTTCTAGTCTAACCGGAGTAGTTAATACCAGAATTTTACATGGAGCGACTGCACATCTGACCTCCACAACCACTGGGTTGTGGCTCTTAGACAGTCGTTACGGATCGTCAGAATTCCGAAAGTCTGATAACCAGTCTTACCACGATGTATCGTATTACCAATACAATAACAGCTGAGACCAACGCTTGTAAGATGTATAAATTTCTCAAATATCCAAAACTTGCATCGCTTGTTTACAAACAATATTTCAATCGGCTTACACAACACTTTGGAGCTATCAAGTACCCATTAAATCTTATAATTATACCAAGATTAATAGATTCAAACGCCAAACCCGATTCGAGATCTCATTTCCCCTGGTAATCTGTGGCATCTTAAGTAGCCAGTGTAAATATAACGGTAACTTTTTATCAGCTAGTCACCTCTTCACCTTCGTTTATCAGTTACTGTGACGTAAGATAACTGTCTCATTTTTACCGCATTTATCTCAAGATATCCGTCTGTCTTCGGAATTAGTTGTGTACAAATGTTAAGCGAGAGATTATTGTCATAAGAATTTAATTAGGAGGTGACACTTTGACCTGGTGTAGTAAAAGGAATGGGATTTATGGGTGTTTGATATTTAAGATGACAAGTGAAGAATGGTGTTTTGAAATAACTATGTTGGCCACTAGAGCGGTGGTGGTTCAGTGATATTGGACTTACGACTTCGAACGGGCCACGGGTTTGAACTCAGGTGCTTTACTTTGTGTTAACAATTTCATCATTTGCTCTTAAAACGGTGAACGAAAACATCATGAGGATACTATAACCCATCTTAAAAATACGAAGACATGTGACATTTACGAAACCACACCGGGCCTTCGTGGTGGATTACTCCCTCTCACAGGGAAGAGGCCTGTGTCCCAGCAGTGGGAATATTATATTCTGTATAGCTTGAACTGGTGTGATAGAAGGAATGGGATTTAATCGGTCTTTGATATTTAGATGATAATGGGAAATGTACAGTCATTAGGCCATTGATGGTAGAAGATTTCAGTTTGGCAATGCAGTATATTCAAAAAGAATTGCTGACGTCAACGTTATATAACATAGCACTGAAAAATACAACAGCTCAACAAGAAAAATAGTTGAAACTATTCCAAACCCAATCGATCAATGCTCCCGCAAATCTGAGTCATCGAACTATGTACGTCAGAAATTACGTCAAGAATTTCATTACTCTTAAAAACATTAAGCAACTTAACGTCAGGTTAACAGAGATACATAATAATGTATCAAGACATGTCAAGTAATGAAATTATAAAGTGTAAGATGAAACCAAAGCTGGTATAAATAATAATTACGGAGAAAGTTGGTAGCATTGAGGTGCACTGATGCCGGTTTGGGCCCACCGTGGCGTCGATTAGATTATGACTGAAAATATTTGGTCAGATGCTTTATTAAGTAGTTTGTCATTGGGATCAGAGATTACGAGTCCCTATCTATAGATGTTGGGACATTTGAGAAGGTAAATGATGTGCCTCTAGGAATGAAGAAAATATGGACTGTAGCAGGTTTATGGTCCTTAATTAGTTGTAAGAAAGTGGGAAGCGGTTGGTTTAATAGCAGGCTTTAGGAGAAAGCTGGTAAGGTACTACTGTTTAATAGATTCTTTCGTAATTATCACTTCTGTATTACCCTTTGGACTTTGGAGGCGTGACGGTGACTTTTCTTGATTAATACCGGAGACTATTAAATAATGTTGAACATCGTCATGGTATTTAACATCCTTGGATGAGATATGTATGATGATTATAATATATATTTTGTCTATATTAACTATTTCCATCAGAGTATTAATTTTAACGATAGTGTTACGTTCTCACATAACACTAATAATGTATCCTCATAAAAATATCCAGACACATGAATCACTCACAAAACTCGGAAAGTCTAGTCGTAAAATTTTGCCCAATATTCTTTTGACATTGTCGCGACCGATTTTACGAGATAGTCCTCATCAAACCGCTAATGTTCTATATTAATTGATTTATGTTCATTGACCATGACAGATAGACCGCGAATTGCCACTGACTATCAATTTCTTAGAGCACCGCTTCAATTGTCCACATAAATCACACAATTCCGTATAGTTTAAACTCAATAAGCTAGATTTGGTAATGAAAATATTTGACATTGGAAACTTTTATATAGTGAATCTTAAATAAATCTTGATGTAGTGGTAGTTATATGTTATGTTTTATCTCACGAACGTAATTGGAATGCCAATATTGTTTATGGGATTATTAAATAAGATCTTATCTTAGGTTTGTTGTGAATATGTAATTAGAAAAATAACTGAATACAATAATATGAATAGAAACGATTAAAGATCAATATCAATATTTGTAATTATATTTGCATCAATGATGATTTGATTAAGATTCAATGCAGTCTATTAGCACTTGTTGTAATGCAACAAATAAAGGTCTATTTTCGTTTTATCTACTGGCAAAAGGTTAGCCAAATGCACCTAATAACATTCTCAGCACGATTAGAAATACATTATCGACTACTCATACTCTATGAATCACATCATAATACGCCCACAAACACATCACAAGGAACTGCACGTGACACTTACGATTCTGTCAGTTTGTAGGTTCCGAGGTCGATGTTCGGCCTTGTTCGGCGATTTTCGCGCGACTGCGGTCGTGACGTCACTAGCAGCACGACGACGTGCTCCCGCGCACGTATGGCACCCCTCTAGTAACGTACGCGAGTAAATATCGATAAAAGCGGAACGGTGAATGTTTGCAGAAGGTTTCGTCATATGTATGCATAACTGTAAGACAATTGATTTTCTCGTGTTTGCTTTAAGTGATGAGATGGTTGCGGTGGCAATTGTCATGCTCATGGCACTTGTATACTTCGTGGTTTGTTTATTGGTTTTAACCACAGACGAGGAAGTTAGTAATTTATGACTTAAGTTAGTAAGTTATGGACTAGACTAGTCTTCGGTGCGTAGCCGAAAAGCACAGTATTAAAAAAAAATTGTGGAAATTATCTACGTGTATTTATTCGTACCTAGCACTCAAGAGTTAATTACATGACAATGCGATTAGTAGATGTCTAGGACAGTTATACAGCGTCGGTTTGATAAGAATAGCGCCGTTAGATCTATTTTAACACGAGGCCGAGACAAAATGTCGTTTGTAATCGTGAACGCCAGATGATTCACAATTAGACGTATTTACGCTTCAAATAATATTTCGCAGGCACGCATAGGCCGAGTTTTATCGATACTCGTGATTTACCTAATATTTGCTGTCCCATCACTAAAGTTGTTCCGGTTGAATATTTTAGAAAAATATTGTCAAAGGTAATTTTTAATATTTTATGAATGGTTAATTTATTCATTGCTAAATATTTTTTCCATTGCAAATAATTCAAATATGTAAATGAGAAATGGGTTACGTTAACAACTTAACGCCGCACATGTTTCGTGTGTGTAGTTTGAATTGTTGAAGTGGACATCCTGACCCAGACTCGGTAGACATAGCTGATTGTGAATATTTTTGATGCAGACAGATTGCCCGATAAGAGGATGATTTAAATTGATGAATGTTGAAGAAGATAAAGTGTTGTTTTCTTACGTTTCCTATCAAACTGTAGGAATGCGGTGAATTTTGTTGAGAATTTATTATAATTGTCGCTATAGTAGAACGGTACCCCTAACTTTTTTTAAGTTTAACCGGTCAATTACCGTAATTACAGACACAATTAAAAAACGATTGTTTGCATACCACATGTGGTTTCTCAGGGAATTAGAGGTTAACACAAACATTAGTATACTAAAGATAAACATAAGCAACTTAACATATAAATTAACAAATATACTATCCACTACATTTTCCACAGCTTAGTATTTACAAATTTACGAATGATGGCAAACATTAACCATAGTTGGGGCAAAATCAAGTAAACAGTAGATAGGCCTAAGGCAGTAAATCCGCCTTCATACCTATTTTAATGTACCTAAACTGGCTAATCATCTCCATGATAATAACGCAGAAAGAGTCTCAATATTTGGGTATTCAAAGTCAAGTAATTTATCGATAAAACTGCATGACAACACTAAACAAACGTTCCGCATCATTTTAACTCGTGCTATGCTTTGAGACAATTATAGTAGTTCCTATGTATAGAAAATACGTAATGGAGTTATTTACATAGCTGTAATACTGTTTAAATATTACGAGTATTTAGAAGGTCAGTGGAATCACTCTTTACTCTAGTTTGTAGCTCTCTGATGGTAGTACTGATGTCACTACTCTATGGTTTTATTATAATTAAATAATTAAGAATGTTATACCATACCTGCCTCTATTGGTCCGAAAATGGGTGACCATTTTTATACACCAAGATCCCTCCGTGCTTCGGAAAGCACGTGAAGCCATTGGACCCGGCTGTCATTCGTCATTCGTAAAAACGTCCACAGCGGGAGAAAGGCCTCCCCAAAGGGATGGTTTTGCTATAATCATCACGCTGACAAGGCGGGTTGACGATCGCAGTATAGTGGTAAAATGCATAGAGAACGCTGCTGCCCATTCTTTAGTAAGCTTTCCGACATCCACGTGAGAAATGGGATGGTGCTATTCTTAACGTCCGGCATTTAATAATTCACCAAAATATACAAATAGCATTTTACTATAATCAATTTCGTTTTATTAATATCTTAGTTGCGGTGTCATTCGTAGATTTATTGCAATTTAATTAATGATAATTAAATGGTAAATGGTTGGCCATTAAACACTTTGTTTCTGAATCACTTTTTTTCTTATTTTGAACATTGTTACGCAATTAATGTGAATTTAGTGATTCTTAATCAGTTGGAGCTAATTTATCAGGATTAGTTGATAGCTATGAATTAAACATTTTGTTTTTTTTTTTTGCTTGTCTGTTGCACTTATAATGTGCTACTTAATTTATGATATCTGTTGCTATATTATCATCAATAGCCTATAATGTTCCCACTGCTGGGACACAGGCCTCCTCTCGGTGAGAGAGAGTGGGCCATAATCCACCACGCGGGCCCAGTGCCGGTTGGGAGATGTCGCATGTCTTCGAATTTTTGGTTCTACCACGTGCTAGTTTCCTTACGATTTTTTCCTTCACCATTTTGTAAGCAGTAGTGGCTATGTCGGTTTCTACAAATATATAGGTAACGTGGAAATCAATTTCGGTAGTAGCCATTTTATTCAGTTCTAATCGCTGTATATATGCAGTTTCTTTCGCGTGGATGTAAGAATGTAGCAATATAAAGAATTTCATGGGTTTTAATTTTTTAGCGTGGAACTCCAATTATTTCACTGATCTAAACGTAGCCTCAGTTACTTTTTATAAAATGAGTTATCTAGCAGTGAAAATTCTATCGTAATCGATCCACCTGTTTCTGAGATTAGCCGGAAGAAACAGACAGCAAGACAGTTTTTTTTTAATTTTGAAAGTTTTGTTTTCCTTGTTATAAGCTTATAGTAAAATCCAGTTATTTTGACATTACAAACGTACAGATTGATTTTATTTATTTGTATAAACATACGGTCGAGAATGCCAAACATGTTTTCTGTTTATTTGTCGTCACACTAGCTGTTGTTGTAATTTTTGGTATTTCTATGAGGCTTTATCAGTCGACGAGTCTTTTGGTTTTATTCTCAATGAGTCCACATAGTGGTGAGAACATGGCCTGCTTCTGGTGGAACCTTATTAAGGCTCCTCCATACAGGCGCGACGCAACAACGCGATGCGACGCGACAGCACGATGCGACAGTGCGACGCGACTATTATGGAACATTTATTATGAAAAATTTATGGAAATGGTTCCATAAAATGCGCGTTGCGATGTTGCTTCGTGCCTGTCTGCAGGAGCCTTTAATGTTTATTAAGGTACACTACTTTTCACGAGAGGAGAGGTGGCCCAGTGTAGCAGTCGTGCTTTCGAACCGAAGCAGGCTCTTTACTTAGTGTAAATTATTACATCACCACTGCTCTCAAAACGGCGAAGGAAAACATCGTGAGGAAACCGGCATGTCTTAGAACCAAAAAAAAAAAAAATCGAAGGCGTGACATCCACCAACCCACGCTGAGCTCGCGTGGTGGATTATGGCCCACTCTCTCTTACCGAGAGAAGGCCTGTTTCCCAGCAGTGGGAACATTATAGGCTGCTGACCATAATGATGATGATGATGACGAGTTTCACCACAATCTTAGTACAGTTGATACTTACGATAGGAGTGAAAAAATTAAAAATCTATATTTTTTGGAGAATGTGAGACACATAGAGCAACACGGACCAGAGGGGAGTAGCCATACGCAGGCGTTCCCCTCTGTCAAAGTACAAGTCCACGCGGTCCTATGCGTACAATAAAACTAGTTGCAGCCGCACTGCTCGGTAGACTAAATCTAGTTGCGCGACAAAATTGACATCCTACAAAAATGCCGAATTGTTCTGTATTTTGCTGCAAAAAGAGATCTGCCACGTCAAATTTACAAAAAGATGGCGTTACCTTTCATATGTAAGTAGTTTTTAATCACATTATTCCTATTTACTTCTATAAAACTTAAAAATTACAAAATCATCGGTCGTGTTGTTTCGGATTTGTTTACCAACACAGGCCGCTCGCCCTCATACAATATGCGGATCGGTCGAGCGACTGATCCGAGTCTATTTCCGAGAATACGCTGTCACCGAGCGATAGTGTTGTTACTGGTTTGTTAGTAGATAGTTATCGATAAATTTGGCAAAGGAGTCTATATCCATACAGAGACATTTTTGAGATTAAGTTTTCTGATTTATTTAAAATATTATATTGTAAGCTGTATATTAATATACATAGTTGTATAAAAAAAGCGTTAAATTAAAAATATTATAAAACGTACGAGTTAACACATTTTATTAAAATTACTTATTGTGAACTTCAAACATAATATTTTTTAATTAATTTATTGAAGGTTTCCTAAAGATCCAAATTTAAGGGATATATGGAAGAAATTTTGTAATAATAGACAAACCTGGAGTCCCACAAGAAATAGTGTCATTTGCTCAAAACATTTCAAGACCTCTGACTTTCATGTGTTGTCGAACAATAGGAGGAGATTAGTCACACGACACTGTATTTGTCCCGTAAGTTTTTTTTTATATCACGAAAAAGGTAAAACAGCCGACCTGATGTAGTTCACATTAGTTATAGTGGTGAAATGAAGTTTAGATTTCTCAACTTGAAAAATTAATAGTTTTAAACCTAATTTTCCAGAGTCATCAAAAATCATTCAGTCTACCAAATGACAGACTATCATCTCATGATGCCATTAGTGCCACTCTCACTATTCCTGATTATATTCAGTAATGAGTATATTCATACTCATTACTGAATATAATGCTTAAATCATTGAAAAAACCTTTTATTTTACCTATCATTCACTTACATTGTCGCAGCACTATGCAAACCATGCCCCTGTACTGCGTTTATACTACTCACGTACCACTATATTTTTCTATCGTAATGGTATAAAGTTGATTTCGACAATGTACTTCAATAAAACTACATTGGCGCATAACATTTACTTTCATGTGATAAGAAACACCATGGTTTCGCAGATTTGTAGTAGCAGATCGATTTTTACAGCTAGAAACTGCACAATTAACCATTTATGGAGAGAACTTATTTTCGACACAATACGATATATAATGGCGGCGGCCGCTTTTTTTTTTTTTTGTGGGGCTTCTCGTAGTTAATCCTGAAAAGATTGTGACTACTTAAACGGATTGTGGCTCTTGCAAGGGTCGGGAGGGACTGTTAAGTCGGGGTCGCGACGACGGACCTCGGCGGCGAGGTCGGTACGGTTTGTGTCTGTGTGCTGGTCTAGCTGTACTGGTCTCTTTTCGACTCTCCTGGAGGAGAGTAGTGGGATCATCAGGATCGGTAAGAATGTGCCGCGAGCGGCGGACTTTGCTAATACGGGAGGGGGTGTAAGTAGCTGCCGCCACAACCAGAGGGTTGCGGTGGGCTACGGCCCTATCGAAGAAACGCTTCGAAGCGCGTTTTATGTATTGATGGATAGTCGGGAGTTTCATATCTAAATGAAGATTGATATTCCGAACAAACCAAGGCGAGCCTGTAGCTTGACGGAGAAAACGGTTCTGGAGAGTCTGCATCCTATGGATGAATCGGGGCTTGGCATGTGCCCAGACTGGGCTTCCGTATGTCATAATCGGCCTGATACAAGCGGTGTAAAGC
Organism: Aporophyla lueneburgensis; assembly: GCA_932294355.1. NCBI lineage: Eukaryota > Metazoa > Arthropoda > Insecta > Lepidoptera > Noctuidae > Aporophyla > Aporophyla lueneburgensis. The sequence goes on along the minus strand of OW028758.1, from coordinate 5,072,148 downwards.
CGCTTCTTACACAGAAGAGACAATTTACTCCGCTTGTTCAGGACGCAATGGAGCCTACCGAGAGCGAAAGCGGCCCGCGAGCGAGCCAGCTTTATGTGCTCAGAAAAGGTGAGGTGTTCGTCGAGGATGACACCTAGATATTTGGCTTGCTTCGCCCAAGGGATCTGCTTGCCGAACATTGAGATGGGTCGGGGAGGGGGGTGATTACGTCGCGGTCGGGTGTAAAAGACCGCCTGACTTTTATCGGGATTGACCTCGATTCGCCACTTCCTGAACCATTCGCCGAGCTCGTCGACTGCGGTTTGGAGGTAGCGAACCAGCGCTGTGTCACTAAATCCCGAGAAGAAGATGGCAGTGTCGTAAACCTTAATTTTATTTGTTAAATGATAATTATTGTAGTACATAATAAATAAAGTCAATCTTTATTATAATATCTATCTTTGTATCACTTTTTAAACCTAATATTCCGATAGAAAAAATAAAGTCAATCTTTATTATAATATCTATCTTTGTATCACTTTTTAAACCGAGTTCTTGAATTTATCGATAATGCGTATCGACAGTAGTTGCAACCACGGCTGTAAGCAACTTGTCAATGTAGTTGCGTCATCTAATTTACTGAAACGACACATAATGTATCTATGTGTGTATGAAATTGTTAGTGTATGCTTTAATTTTTATGTGTGAGTTTCGTAGCAACAGACGATTATTTTTGTGTGAGAATTTGAGAAAGTGTGGGTAGAGCAGATTTCCCCCCGCAAAAAATGACAGACAGTTTTGTATCGGGAAAAAACGCTATGGCGTCTCCCCTCCGGTCCGCCGGTGGTCCGTGTTGCTCTATGGTGAGACAGCTTATTCTCAGCCAAGGACGTTATGGAACAGATTTTTACGACTCTTTAAACACTTATTGTGTCTGTCACCCTAGTTATCTAAATGTTAATAGATTCAACCGAAAAATATTTATTATAATATTATTATTAGCTTTTGCCAGCGGCTTCGCCCGCGTGGAGGTCGGAAAATATCCCGCGGGAACATACTACCGGGATAAAAAGTAGCCTGTGTGTTAATCCAGGTTACAAACTAACTGTGTTCCAAATTTCATCCAAATCCGTTCAGTAGTTTTTTCGTGAAAGGGTAACAAACATACACATACACATACATGCATCCTCACAAACTTTCGCATTTGTAATATTAGTAGGATACGATCGTAAATAACATTGAAATTTCGGTACATTAGATTTTTTTTGTATTTGGTTCATATTAATTTGCCTAGCCTTTCCCTGACCATACTGGTGTCGGCTTCCAGTCTAACCTGATGTACAGACGCCACCAGGTCAAGCTACCCGAAACTGTCAATTTTTCCCAATGAACCTTGAACCTAATGCTCTAGAAATAAGGTCGAAAATCTATCAAAGAAATCTGACAGATTGTAGTAGCTTGATGTGTTGGCGTCTGTACATGGAGCTACTGGCTATCGCATATTTCATATCTTCCCGTTGGTGTCGTAAAAGGCGATTTTGGGATTTACTAGAGAATGGGCAGCAGCGTTCTCTATGCAGTTTACTATATACTATACTCCGATCGCCAACTCGCCGAAAACAAAATGGGGGAGATTTATTTGTCCAGCTGTGGACTTTTTTCGTGTGAAATGATAATCTATACTAATATTATAAAGCTGAAGAGTTTGTTTGTTTGTTTGTTTGTTTGATTGAACGCTCTAATCTCAGGAACTACTGGTCCGAATTGAAAAATTCTTTTTGTGTTGGGTAGCCTATTTATCGAGAGAGGCTATAGGCTATATAACATCACGCTACAACTAAGAGGAGCGGAGCAGTAATGAAAAATGTTGCAAAAACGGGGAAAATTTATTCCTTTTGAGAGTTTCCGTTGCGTGCGCTGCGTAAACGGTTAAAGTAACGCAAAAATTATGTATGACGGAATTGTTCCTTTTAAAAAGTTCTAAAAAAAAGTCCGCGAGAGCATATGTCTATCTTTTAAGGTTGACTCACTATAACTCAAAAGGAGCGAGCAACGAAAAGTGGACGAAAACTAGCAGGCAAATCGATGCGACGGGAAGGGTCAGGGGAGCAAAAATTTGACGCGGACGAAGTCGCGGGCAGAAGCTAGTGATAAATAAAAGCAATAGCAAAATACTGTGAGAACATTGTAAAAGGCCTAAAACTACAAACAGTACAGACAGAAAAACCTATAAATATGTAGTTTTTACGACAAACCTAAGGATGTGGGCGAAACAAACAGAAGTTTTAAGACCAATTTTATTAGTTTCTACACGTTGATTATACTCTTGATGAGAATATGAATTCGATCATAAACGCGATTGGAGATCGAATTACGTAGTAAAGACTTGCAAAACGCTATAAATAGTTATGTCAACGACCAAGAACACTCATTTAACTCTATTCATGACTTTGACCAGAAACAAGGTATTCTCTAGTAAGTCCCTTAGTTGCCTTTTACGATAGCCACGGGAAGAAAAGAGATTGTTTTTACTATGGGCAATTATTTAATCAGAAATATATTTACTTACTCTTATTATGTGTTAAGTAATAACAACCACACGGGTAGATCGATCAGTTTAAGCTACGCTTGCCGCGGTTAGTCTGTGAATGGACATCTTTATCCTATAAACCACATTACATTATAAACATCAACATACTCAGCCTATAATATTCCCACTGCTGGGAAACAGGCCTCCTCTCTGAGAGAGGGACGTGAACCATCACGCGGGCCCAGTGCGGGTTGACAGATGTCATATATCTTCGAATTTTTGGCGCTTGGACATGTCGGTTTCCTCACGATGTTTTCCTTCACCGTTTTGAGAGTTGTGGTGATGAAATAAAATATACAAAGTTAAGCCTGCCTACTAATCGTTAGATATCACAGTGTCACCATTGCCAAGTAAATGTGGTTTATGGGGCAAACCACATTTACTTCAGGGTTCTTATTTCCATTTAATTTTAATGTCTAAAGAGTTATTTATTAGTGAAAAATTTAAGATTTAAATTAATAAAAAAAAAATATAACCTAAATTAACTAAAACTACAGTAGAGCGTCGATTATCCGAACGTCGATCAAACGAACGACCGCTTATCCGAACTACGGTTAATTTTAATGAAGATGACGATCGCAATATCAATAACACACCATATTCCCTCAATCAATGATTTATGTATGAGAAATATTTTCAAGTTAGCTCTAAAATGATATCAAAACTTTAAATATCTACACTGACAAATATGTCTAAACATAAGGTTTTCATTCACCTGTACATAAATATGTATGGCTGAATTAATACAGTTCGATTATCCGAAAAAACCGGTTTTCTGAACACTCCTGTCCCCTAATTAGTTCGGATAATCGACGCTCCACTGTATTTACAAATTAAAATAAAGCGTCGAAAAATTCATCCGCATCGCTGTCGACTGGTAATGTACCCAAGAGACGGGCAGCATTACCACGTTGTATGGCAATGGCCTCTGGCTAAGGTAAAAACCAGGTCTTAGGTCATGGGAAGTGCCCACCAGCCGTTTAGAGATTTCCATATATAGGCTAAGAAGAGCCTTATTAAACTATTGTTTGTATATCTCTACTTCACAAATAGTGAAAGTTTCAAAGCGTTCTAAAGAAAGTTCCCTATATTTAACAGTAGATGTAAATCTCCACTTACAAGTTAAACATTATGGCACCGTGTTGTACTTGTACGTACAACTCCATTTCACGAGTAGGTCTCAGCCCCTTTAAAGGAAATTCGAAGCAAATTAGTTCTGTTTATTTGAAACTTTGTTTAGGGCGAAACATATATCAGAACATGAAAGTGTGAGATGTTACCGCACTAGGTTGTGAAACTGCGGCGACTAGTTTAATGCAGTAATTTCGATAATCGAAGGAATTTGTTAGTTTACTAACTCTTAGTTAAAGTTTCTTTCTTCTGTCGTTCTCTCAGTTTCCTTCTTTCTTTTACGATGTCCATCCTACAAGATTTGGTCTTCTCTTCTTTATTGAGTTCAAAGGCCAAAGTTACTGGAATTCAAACGAGCAATGACTATATCTAAAAACATCGTCAGTCTCATAGTAGTCACATACGTATTTTCGAAGCAAATATTTTTATAGTTATTTTTTTCAAGTTTGGGCGGTCAATTAATGTTTGGAATAACATCTGTAAAAATAATTTAAGTTTGTTGTTTTCGCCGAGTAAACAGTTCAGAAACCAGCATCATCATCACCAACTACGAGTATGTTGGGGTCGATTTCCGAAAGTTCCGTTCAGTAACAATATTTTACAAGGATCGCCAGCCTATCTGAGTTCCACAACCCAGTTACTGGGTTATACGATGTCAGATGGTCAACCATTCACGGATTAACCACGGTTAGCATGATCGATTGCACCGTGCGCCTATAATTACTTAAACCTCAAGCCCCTCACAGCTCAGAAACCGTTGCAGCTAAACTACCCAGTGCGTTCTCTCCCTTATTATCTTTAGTGTCGTCGTAAACTTGGTTCTGTACAGACATACCCGCGGGCACTTGTATGTTGGGACTTAGAATGGAACATAAGTTAAACTAAGTAATGACCTAGTCAGATGCTAAAGTACTAAATGTGTAGCTGTTTGCTGATATGTATGTAGGTATTCACAAAACAAACATACATACATTTTTTTTGGATGGTAAATCATCAAATGACTTCTCCCGCTCTGGGCGGAGCGGGACGTCAGACTTTTACTAACTAAAACCCAACCGTGTTCCTTCAGTTGCCCATGTGCCAGGGTCACGGTATCTCTTTCGAACAATCTCGCGACCCTGGCAGGCATCGGTCCTATCAGACCCCTTCAGTTTTGCTGACATCTCTTTGAGGCGTGCGTGGAACACTACGCGCCGTCGACCCGAGCTTGGTCCTTACCGGGCGGCGAGCTACCCATTGCTCGCCACCCGCAAGCTCGCGCCTACGGTGGCCGGGAGTCCGCTATCGACTCCCGACGCCCGGGGCGTCTCCTCCTGCGGCGGCTAGGGACGCGCAGAGACTGCCACTCTCTCACGCGCCCCGCCTCCTCCTTCGCGAGCATTACTGCTTCGTAGAAGGAGGTGACGGCTTCCCATTCCCTCTCGCTCCATACCATGGCTCGCACCAGGGCCGGACGCGAGAGGTCGCCGCCGCCGAACATACATACATTACATAGCTTATAATGTTCCCACTGCTGGGACATAGGCGTCCTCTCGGTGAGAGGGAGTGGGCCGTAATCCATCATGGGAGCCCACTGCGGGTTGGTAGATGTCACATGTCTTCGATTTTTTAGTTCTAGGACATGCTTCACGATGTTTTTCTTCAGTTTTGAGGTAACTACATTTTCGAGTAAGATTTTTCCTATTCGTCTTAATGATAAAGTAATTGTTGAATCAAAAGATTTATTTGTTTACTGTTTGGAAAGTTAAGTCATTAAGATCATGGTACCATTTTTTCTGTATTAGCTCAGTTCAGTTGTTAAGGGCCCACCTTGAATGTGAATGATAGTAGGATGGGCGTGGTTTATGGCGGGTCAACCTAAAGTGGCCGGCCGCCACAAACTTATATCTGAACCGTTTATAGAGAATAGGAAAACCAGCGGCCAAAAGTTGAACTAATGACAGAAAATTTCTCGATATAAAAAACGTTACTAACTTAGCATAGCCTTGCTGTAAGCACTATTCCTGTCACTGTTGCACATCTGTCAAACTGCAATAGCAAGGTAGAGACGGAAACATCTTAGAAAAAATTACGTGAAAGTAGCATCAATTTAGTCGGTCTATGAAATTTTTGCACATAGCGTGCGATGGAGTAGACAAATAATACAAATATTTAATTATAAGCAATAAAACTATCTTACAGCAAGAAATTATCTTCTTTCTCTATATGTAATATTATAAATACGAAACTAATTCTGTCTGTCTGTTACTCTTTCACGACTAAACCTTATTCGTTACCCATTAACCCTATTTATTCCGCGACTTCACGTGCGTCCGCGTAACGTAAGATTTACGTAAACGAAGTCGCGGGAAAAAGCTAGCTAATATTTATGTACGGATGTTGGGTTATACGAGATTGATTAACTCAACATAATTAAAAATATATAATAAACAATTTAAGTATTTATTAATTACTAGTGATCGCCCATTGGTCGAAATTCGACCGTGCTTCATTTGAATAGAAATACATTATTAAGTGAAAATATATATATACAATAATAAAAAAATAATATGGTTAAATTTGACATTCAGTAACACTATAGACAGATAATATTACAGACAAATATTCTCGATATGATCATAGATTGATAAAATGAAATAGGTTATATATCTATAAAATTAATTTATAACCTATATTTATACTTGACAATAATACAAACAAATAAGATCTTTATATTTTACCTATATTAACAAATAAATAAACTGAACTGAACTGACATTCAGTAAGACTATAGACCACAGATTTGGACCATAAACAAAAGAATATCTATGCATGTGTGTATTATTAAATATACGGTAATGAATAGTAGCGTGTGTAACGTGTTATTTATTGAAAATGATGTATTTTTACGCACAATTTAAAAAAATTATTAGCGTTCGTCACTTCTTCTCTGTATAAACTATACGTCTGCGAAATTTCATACTCCGCCCGTCCGCCCCATTTTCGTAAAAAGGGATCCAAAGTTTTCGCTTCACGTATTAATATATAGATTTACAACATGAAATTAAAAATAACGAATTAATCTTCTAGAGCTCTATAAATAAAATATGTGGTGGTGTTTAAGAGAATTATAAACTTCAATTTCGTTTCACCGATCACTATACATTTATTTGGTAAATGACAATTACAATATTTTACATAGACTTCGTCCATTACGTAATACTAGTTATGATTTTTTTTTTTCACCTTTTTTTACAAGTCATTTATATTTCCTTCAAGGTCAATTACGTATGGCAATGTGTATGATAAATGTCAAAATTACTTGACGTATACATACATATATTTTAGTAATTACGTGTGACTGCGGTTAGAAAACCAAAACCGATATTATTGCCGATATTTTGTAACTATGTCTAGATTATATATTTTTATTTGGGTATTTTACCCGACTGCTGAGAGCAATGTGTTTATCACCCTATTAACTCGTATGTATGTTTGTTCTTTTATTAACTTTATTTTTCATTACATTTACTTTGGGGTTAGGGGTAATTCAGAGATGGAGTACACAAACAATTTGCTAAACAGTCTTCATAAGATTATAGAAGTATGTTTAGTGTTATTCAAAACAGAGTAAAACACCATTGTTTTGATCATCCAATTATTTGATTTTGATTAAAATCTTGTAGGAATGAAAAATTATAAATAGCCAATATATTTTCAGAAAGCACTCTTGTAGACCTTTGATTAGATATCAATTAGATATCGAGAAGCAGTGGTGGCTCAGTGGCAACGGCTACTACTTACGAGTTCGAACCCGAGCAGGCGCTTTAAAAAAATAAAAAATAAAAATAAAAATATTTTATTTTCAGGCATCAGGGCCCATAGGGTGTTAGTATTACATCTTACTTAATAAACTATGTTAGTAACATGCAGCCGAAAAAGAAAAAGAAAAAGAAAATCACAATCACAGGAAGGTTTAACAAGCCTTGTTGCCAACATGTAGCTTGGTAAACCTTCCCATTGTAGGCCCATCCAGCCTCTCTGCAAACACCCCCAGAATGCTGTTGCTGCTTCCCCTCACTCGGAATATTACTGAGGCAACTTTCTTCCGCATTATAGCAAAGTAGTCGTCAGTGTGCGCATCAGTGAACATACCAGACGCACTACAGTAAGGTGGAAGCCTCAACACAGCTTTACTCTGTGTAAATTATTTCAACACCACTGCTCTCAAAACTGTGAAGGAAAACATCGTGAGTAAACCGGCATGTCTTAGAACCAAAAAATTGAAGACATGTGACATCTACCAACCCGCACTGGGCCCTCGTGGTGGATTATGTCCCACTCTCTCTCACCGAGAGGAGGCCTGTGTCCCAGCAGTGGGAACGTTATAGGCTGCTAATGATTAGGTATCAAACACGGTACATATAGGGTTCGAAACACCTAGGCCTGGCGTCAGGCCACGTGCCTGACATGGATGGCTTCGTGAAGGTAGAGAGAAGCTTCGTAGTCGGAACCAGTGTGAGACCGCGCTAGCAGGACTCAATATGCTGCTGCGTCCAGCTACACTAACGACGCAGCTCTATGTGTCCCGTCTACATTACACCACGAAGATTAAGGAGATCGTGGAGTTTGTACGTGTTAAGTCCAACTGGACCTTAAGGGTCGAGAAGTTGGAACCGTGCCACAGCACGAACTTCAAGTCATTCGTGGTGCGAGTTCCAACTCATCAAATCGAGACTTTCCTCAAGGAAGAGTTTTGGCCGAAGGGTGTCGTGTATCGGCGATTCCGCGGAAGGCTACGCGATACTACACAGCGCAACACGTCGCCGTCACTTCGTGTACAATAATTATGTTTACGTGGTTTTTATTTGTATGTATGATAGTCTGTATGGTATTATGATTTGGGTCTTTGTAGCCCGAAATAAACTGATTTGATTGATATATGAAATTAAAATTTATATTTTCAATAAAACTTCACATCTGCTATAAATGATAAATGATTTTATTTCTGTAAGTAGGTTTGTACAAACACTTTTACATACCAATGTTATGTTAAAAACATACTAGTTCGGCGTTTGACACAGCCTGTTTAAATCATTACCCTTCTTTGGCCTGCTGTCAAGTAAAACCTCACCTTTTTACAATTCTAATGCTACTCCATTCATTCGTTGTGCTCTTGCATTTGAAGTGACAGTACTTGACATATAGATATATTTTTGACATAATTCAAACCTAAAAACTAATTATATATTTTATTTTATTTCTAAATGAATGATTATTATAAGTTATTGGGATAAAAGAGACGTTCTTCTCTAGAAAATAAGGTGTTTACTCAATATTATTTTACAAAGTGAGAATAGATTATTGCTGTAATGCTTTAGTGAAGGTGGTGAATTCGATTTATTGTTATCATCATCTTATTGGTATTTCATTCTTGCAAAATGAATAAATTAATTGCCCTGTGCAGGCACTCCTAACCTTGAAGGTACTGTTCAGTTTTGGTTTATAGTTCTTCCCATTTTCATTCATAATTTAGGTCGTCTCTAAATGGTAATAGAGAAAGAATGAATTGTTCACAGTTACAAAAATAGACACATATACAGACGAAATATAAAGTTATTTGGAAAGCCAACACTTATTATATTAAATAATTACAGCAAAATGCTTAACTACTACCTTTTTCTGTGAACACAAATATTTAAAAAACGTAATTTTGATCGCACTGATTTGTAAAAAAGTGACATAGGTTCGTCGTCGATGAGCCCTACTGGGCGACTGATTTATGAACGAACGAGAGTGATGACACTATTTATGATAGGCAAAAGAAGAGATGGCGATAATGTGTGTGCGCTTGGAATAAAATAACGTATGTGCCAAACCGAATCGCCGTTTTTTATGAATGAAAAGTATTATTAAAACGAAAACTGTTTTACAAAAACTTAGTTAGAATTATAATCAATGTTTTAAAGTAAACTATGTTTAATAATACATACGCATCGCGCCTTGAGGCTAAAAAAATCATAATCATAGATAGAACTTTGCGATTTTTTTGTATCGAGAAAATTTCATCGTATCGTGTATTCCTTTTACAGGATACTGGATCATATAGTCAAAAAACATACACTAAAAGATTAAATACGGAAGTCATACGGTAAGAAAGGTACGCTAAAAAGAAAAAGCACGTTTATCTCGCTACGTCACCTTAAATTGTATCATCCCTAATTTATAAAATGTTTAATTTTAAGGTATAGTATTTAAGCCGTTGGTCCCGATCTTTGACAGTCCCTACGGGTCATCAGAAACACGAAAGTCTGACAACCAGTCTTACTAAGGGGTATCGTACTGCCCATAGATTGTGTTGTGGAGGTCAGATAGGCAGTCACTTCATGTAAAATACTGGTATTCAGCTACTTCCGATCGACTGTAAGCCGACTCCAAGATAGTTGGAAAAAATCTATGCAGATAAAAATTATAGTCAAAATTATCATCTCTACACAGTTCACCCAAAATCACCATCTATAAACATCCTAGAAATTCACTAGCACCATTCGATTTCCCGCGACCAGCCTGACCTGTCATATTTGGAGCAAATCGAATACTGTATCAACTTGGTGTCGATCGAGAGAACCGTGACAGACGGCACTAATCGCAATTTCCTGGGAAAATTATGAGCTGCGCCGGAGTTCGTTAGACGCGAATATTTAGTTGTGGATCTAGTGTAAATATATGATTTATGGGTGATGATTTATATTTATATATAAACCTGTAAGGTATCTGCTATGAAGATGAGCGGCTTTAAAATGAAATCTAAAGTATTTAACTTAAAACTGGTGGTATTTTTATTTTTCTATTTTACCATTTCTTTTTTTCTTTATACATATACCGGTTTGTACTCGTACGTTTATAACGTAAGTGAAGAGTGGACCTGCCAGGGTCACGAGATCTGTTCGAAGGAGTTACTGTGGCCCTGGCATATGGGCAAATGAAGGAACACGGGTGGGTTTTAGTCAGTAAAATTCTGACACGCCCTTCCGCTCCACCCTAGAGCAGGAGGCGTAATTTAATGATTTCCCAACCAAAAAAAAGGGAAGAGTGGAGCCTTCAACTACAGGCATTTGCTATGCCTAAATGTAGACCTTTCGACATGCAATGTAAGCCAAATAAAATAATATGTAAAAAACTTTTTTTTCCCTTTTGTAATTTGTTTAAACAGCTCTTACCCAGTTTTCAAAACTTATGTAACATTTTTTTATGTTTAATTTTTTTTTACTGTCTCGTTGGTATAGTGGTAGCAAGCGCTTCGGCTGAGCAGGAGATCGTGGGTTCAATTTCCAGGTTGGGCAAAATGTTATTGGGTTTTCTATGTGGCATTTTTCAGCGGCATCTTGAAGCCAGGATCTGTCGATTGATGGCAATAGGCTCGCCCCCTATTACATGGGACTTAACCAGTCAATTACCGTAATTACAGACACAATTAAAAAACGATTGTGTCTGTACCAAATGTGGTATCTCAGGGACTTAGAGGTTAAACATAATTGGCGAAATGTGGGTGTACTAAAGATACACTTTTGCCCAGGCGTGATAGTTATGTGTTATGTAAGAGTCAAAAATGTCGAGGACATTTATTGATGGAATGTGTCAAATATGAGTCCAGTAGAAATAATTTAGTGACATCCTTGAATTTGAACAGAGCTGATGTAGGCATGTTCCATATAATTCTATCCCAACCAAATGGCGACGATGCGAAGAGTTTGTTCAAATTCATGGGCCACGTCTTATGAAAGTAGCATTGTTTAGGATAAGATGGGACTGACATACGCTATGCGTAAAAGCCCCTATAAATAAATAAAGAAAAAAAAAAGAGTAAAAAAAGAAACGGTTTTATCTCACTAGATTTTTAGAGATTAATTATATTATTGAAAAGATCGTAGGTCTCTAAGATAGTGATGGTAAGGTTCAAGGGGCATAAAAACAAAGTTATAGATAAAAAACCGAGTGGAGAAATAGTAAAGCATAAGTATAACCAGTCTATAATGTTCCACTACTGGAACATTAGCAGAGAAACATTAGGGAGTGGGCCGTAATCTTGGGTTTGTAGATGTCACATGTACTCGAATGTTGGTTCTAGGACATGCCAGTTTCCTTCACCGTTTTGAGAGCAGTGGTGATGAATTTTTTTACACAAAGCACCTGCCTGGCTGGTTCGAACCCACCACCGTGAGCTGACACTGCTCTACCAGAGAAACTATTTAATGTCAAAATTATACTGGAAGCAAGAAAACCACCCGACCCTTGCTCGAGCCAGCCTGTACCGGTTAGCCTGTAGCTTTATATTTATTCCTTAATCATAACATTCAGATCCAGCCCGCCCCTTGCTGCCCACTACCAGCGATGCCCTAAGCCGAGTTCCGTATTCCACAGGGGATGCCCTTAGTGAGTAGTCGCTCTAGTTTTAAGTTTTTAAACCCTGGCTGGAGGCCTTAATTTATTAAGGCAGCCACAAACAACTCCAGTTAAGAAGCCGACAACCTCATAGGTTGACCTGCCAGATGTCATTCCATAGAAAAAAACAACAAAATTAAGTAAGAAAAGATGTAGAGAACCCTGCAAGTAGGTACTTGACAATGTTACACTAATTAGTAACATCAAGTTAGTCTAGCTTACTTAAACTGTATCTAGGCACTTAGCAAAGCTACATTATATCTAATTTAGTTCCTGTTAACTGTGTTGAAACATAAAAAAATAGGTTCATTGTATCTTTGGCCGTAGCGAATTGTACTACCTAAAGCAAAAAATGTTTCAACCGAACTCTTAATGGGAATTTAAAAAAAAGTGGTTTTTCTAGTGCCTAGATAAACGTACCTGTAATACAACAATCTAGCATATTTAATTAGGAGGTTTTATTGTCTTTAATTATTTTTTGGCAATGTAGGGAATAAATTTTGGCCATCTTTACTTAGTAGAAAATACGCTTCCCGCGTCTTTTCGCTTAGATCTTTTAAACTACCCAGCGGATTTTAATGTGGTTTTCATCAATAGACAGAGTGATTTCAGAGGAAGGTTTTTATGTATTATACGTGGAGAAGCCGCTGAAAAAAGCTAGTTGCTTCTAAGAAAGGTTGAGGGGCTCGTGGCAAAAAATGAATAACAGCTGCGTAGGTCAATCGGAAGATAAACTGTTGTTGACGCGGTCGTTTCTTAGATGGGCGACCATTACTTATAGAGACCCTCCGTGCCTCGGAAAGCTTGTTAATCAATTACGGGTCGTCAGAAGCTCAGAAGTCTGACAACCAATCTTACCAAGGGTTATAGTTTTACCCAGTAACTGGGTTGTGGAGGTCAGATAGGCAGTCGCTTTATGTAAAATACTGGTATTAAAAAACTAAGTTTGTCTCTTCTAACATAACATGTTCCTAATTATCAAAACACACTGAGTTACAATTACATAAAGATATTCACAAAAATCGACCCAGAGGTCAAGGCAGGCGAAACTATTATAACATTATAAGACTTATCGACATTTCCGTAATTAATAATACAATGAACTGTGTGTTTAATTAAATAATTAAGATAATACCAGGGTCAAGTTGTATGATAAATTTTGGAGAATCTTTGGGTCATCATGTCAATAGTAAGGACGGTTTTTATTAGTTTTTATTCAGTTTAGTCTTTGTTTCTGTTATTAGCGTGATGGGAGTTCCTTATATTAAGTGTGTTAGATAATTAAGAAGGCCACAGATACAGTTCCACGCACGCCTCAAAGAAATGTCAGCACACATTGAAGGGCCAGGACCGATGCCAAGGTCTCGGATTTGTTCGGAAGAGTTACCGTGGCTCTGGCGTAGGCAACTGAAGGAACACGAGTGGGTTTTGTCAGTAAAAGTCTGAAACGCATAAAAGTAAAAGGTGACTAAGCTAGAGAATAGGCAGGAGCGTTCTCAATGCGTGTTATCACCATACAAGTATCACCTGTCATGAGTGACAATCATGGCAATCTCAGGCTGAACCTAATCGATCGGCTCGTGCAACTGTTATTAGTTAGCCCCTTTATAAGTATTTACGTAAACAGTCGATAATATAAAAGTTTCTCACATGATCACTCGTCGAGTTGTAAGTAATCAAATCATTAAAATTTAACGATTCCTTCACGTTAATAGATTGAGACTTAATATTATGATTTCTATTACCTTCCTCTTATTTATGGCTTTTAACTTAATTATAGAGATTGACCGTTTACTTGAAGATATCTGGTTATTAGGTAGTTAGTCTTATTTACAAGGTTAACTAGCAGTGTTGGTCCAGTGGTATCGGTCCCAACTTACCGAGTTGCAGATCGTGGGTTTGTGATCGCAGTATGGTGGTAAAACGCATAGAGAACGCTGCTGCCTATTCTCTAGTAACTCCCTTAGTCGCCTTTTATGACTCCCACGAGAACAAATGGCGTGCTGCTATTCATTACGTCCGGCACCACACAAAATCCACTTTGTGTAAATAATTGATTCACCACTGCTCTAAATCCGTGAAGGAAAACATTGCCAGGAAGATATCCTAGAAGCAAAAATAAGAAGACATGTGGAATCTGCCAACCCGCACTGGGCCCGTATGTTGGATTATTGCCCACTCTCTCTTAACCCGGCGGGAGTGTGGTGACAAAATATTTCATCGAGTATGTGGCGGGGTATGACGTACCCGTAAATTAAATTGCCTGTATTATCATTATAATAATTTAAATTTAAATGAAATTTTAATTTTATTAATTTAAACACAATCTCCTTACTTAAATTTAAATGAAAAACTTAGTCATATTTATGTATTTTAATCGTTTTTATTACTAAAGTTAAGGCACTAATTTTTGGTTACAAATCAAAACAGTCTTTCATAAGAGGCATCAATCATTTAAACCAAACTAATATTACCAAAATAAACAAAATGAAAACTCTTAAAAACATAAAAACAATTGGTGGGGTATGCTACACCCCACCACACTCCCGCCGGGTTAAATAGGTGGCCTGTGTCTCAGCAGTGGGAATATTATAGGCTGATTATGTAAAGCGCCTGTCTAGGTTCTAACCAACGACCTAAAATGCGTAAATCGCGGTTGTTAACACTAGAGGCCTCCACTGCTACATGGTGTAGCAGTAGAGTATTTTACGAGTATAAATCTATCGTAATAAATATAGTGCGAGTGCTCTTAGCCTATTTAAAGATATTTCTAAACGGCTGGTGGACACTTCCCGTGACCCAAGAGCTGGTTTTTACCTTGGCCAGAGGCTAAGCATTGCCATACAACGTGGTAGTGTAGGGGTCTACTAGGACCGATGCCTGCCGGGGTCGCGTGATTGTTCGAAAGAGATACCGTGACCCTGGCACATGGGCAACTGATGGAACACGGGTGGGTTTTAGTCAGTAAAAGTCTGACACGCCCTCCCGCTTCGCCCAGAGCGGGAGAAGTCATTTGATGATTTCCCATCCTGAAAAAAAAAAAAAAAAAAAACGTGGTAATGCTGCCAGTCTCTTGGGTACATTACCAGTCGACAGCGATGCGGATGACTTTTCGACGCTATTTTTTTTTAATTTGTAAATGGTTTTAGTTAATTTAGGTTGTATTAATTTTTTTCTTTATTAATTTAAATATGTAATCTATGAAATAAATCATTTATTACATCGTAATAGAAAGTTTTATACCTTTTATACCAGCAAGAACTTAATAACCACATCCCCTACTTATACCTCATAACAAGCTCTAACTGCTCCTAGAACCAGTAACTCCCATGAATTAACAAGAATATAAAACATTATTTATGTGACACTTATTGAGTGTTGCCAGTTGCCAATACTAGCCAATAACGGATGACTTGCAAATTCAATATTGCTAGAACTATAAGTTACGTTTCTGGTTTACCATTCATCTGGCAAAAATGTTGTTCTTAAGACTAGCCTACATGAGATACCGTGGCCCTGGCATATGGACGACTGAAGGAACACGGGTGGGTTTTAGTCAGTTAAAGTCTGACACGCCCTTCCGCTCCACCCAGAGCGGGAGACGTCATTTGATGATTTACCACCCACAAAAAAAAAAAAGATTAGCCTACATTCAATATAACATCAATAAATTCATCATCATTATCATTTCAGCCGAAAGACGACCACTGCTGGACATAGGCCTCCCCCAAAGGGAGGCATTTGCCATAATCGTCACGTTTGGCAGGCAGGTGGGTGATCGCAGTATGGTGGTAAAATGCATAGAGAATGCTGCTGCCCATTCCCTAGTAAGTCCTTTAGTCGCCTTTTACGACACTCTCCACAGGGTGAAATGGGATAGTGCTATTCTTTACGTCCGTCACCACATGAAACAAAGTAGTAGGAACTAAATGATGCGTTGACGCACGGAGTCATACGCTTCGGTGAGTAATAGGTCCGACATCGACAGGAGATTGAGTATCTTGCCCAAAATATTCCCAGTACCGTACGTTTTGCAGCTACCCACAAGCTTCTTATCCTGGCTAAAATGGATTGTCTAGGCTTTTAGACAAGTAACCGCATCGTTTTCCTTTTAATTCATCCATTGTAATGTGCTAGGCTCTTGTAGTTGCACTAGTTTACATCTTTTTCCAGCACAGTTTCGATTTTATACGCTTTTTGGGCGTCTCGACGCGACACTGCTGTTTATGTTGTATTTCAGTGTGTCCCAGCTTTATAGGGAACTCCACGTGCTGGCTTGTTGAAATTAAACTAGTTTGTTATTTACAGATTATTTTGCGCTTTGTAGTACATTTCCTAGTTGCTCCCGTAATCTATCTATACACAGACCTACTAATACTAAAGCTGAAAAGTTTGTTTTTTTGAACGCGCTAATATCTGGAATTACCAGTCCAATTTGAAAAAAATATTTTAGCACTTGATGGTCCAATTTTTGAGGAAGGCAATAGGCTATTTAATATACACTGCGACCCTTAGGAGCTGAGCAAACACCAAAGACGGCAGAAAAAACCGGTCAAGTGCGAGTCGAACTCGCGCAACGAGGGTTCCGTACAAACCTGTAGATATTCACGCTTTATGCATAAGGTTTATGTTTATGAAATTAAATGTTTTTTTTTATATTTGAGTTGATTGAATGAAAGGTAAATTGCGGTTTACGATTTATGACGTATTAAAAAAAAAAACTATTTACTAGATCTCGTTCAAACCAATTTTCGGTGGAACTTTACATGGTAATGTACATCATATAATTTTTTAGTTTTATCATTCTCTTATTTGAGAAGTTACGGGGACACATTTTACCAATTTGGAAGTGTCTCTCGCGCAAACTATTCAGTTTAGAAAAAAATGATATTAGAAACCTGAATACCATTTTTGAAGACCTATCCATAGATATCCCACCCGTGTGGGTTTGATGAAATTTTTTTTTGAGTTTCAGTTCTGAGTATGGGGTGCCCCAAAATTGATTGTTTTTTTTATATTTTTGTGTGAAAATCTTAATGCGGTTCACGGAATACATCTACTTACCAAATTTCAACAGCATAGCCACTTTTTTCCGAAACCATAAGAATAGTTTCGGAAAAAAGTGGCTGTGACATACGGACGAACAGACAGACAGACACACGTGACGAATCTATAAGGGTTCCGTATTTTGCCATTTGGAACGGAACCCTAAAAACGAAGTCACATCGCGGGCGATGGGATGCGACGCGTTGAGTCGGGGGCTGAAATTTTATGTCGACGATATCACGGGCAGGAGCTAGTTATTGTACAATATTAATCTAATATCCTCTACAAACTATGTCGGTTGCAAACGCTACCGGTTACCGAATTTAATAGACTTTACAAACTATGTCGGTTGCAAATGCTACCGGTTACCGAATTTAATATCCTTTATAAACTATGTCGATCGCAAACGGCAGCGTTTACCGACGAACACCGATATTTGGTCGTAAACTGTTTACGACTAGTAACGTAATAGGTCGGATGGCCGTCATTTTTATATTACAAGATTATTGCTTAAAGCCTCCTACAAACCGGCGCGACGCGGCAGCGCGACGCGACACTCGTAGAACAATTTTTATGTGAACTTCATGGAAATTGTTCTACAAGAATCGCGTCGCGCTGTCGCGTCGCGCCGGTCTGAATAAGCCTTTATACTTCTACTATACTCGTAAGTCTGTGGTGGATTAAAACGTTACATTATTCCTACGTAATTGTTGGTGACACCTTTTATTATGTTCGGTTGGATGGCATTTTTATAGCGAGGTACAATATGACACGAATGATTTTAAATATATCTACTTCCTAATTAATAATAAGATACTTTACTTAAAAAAAACCTTGTACAAAGTGAAAAATTACTTTAATTTCGGAAGTCAGGGGCATAAAATTAAAAAAACGTATTTTTACTTTTTTTGCTGTTTAGGTATTTAAAGTGAAAAATAAAAGTTTTTACTGTCCCCTTTTTAGTTATGTAAGTTAACTTACACTAATTTGCCTACTACAACTATCACGTGCAATGTAAAGAAATATTAGAACATCACCAAGAAACACAAAATGGATTAACAACGTATAATCGAAGCTAATACAAAAACTACCCAAGCGAAGTAAACAAATATATATGTGACCACCCCTGTGTTATACCCTATCCATTTTATCCCAGTTTTTTCAAACTCGGTCTTCAGTTACGGAAACATATCACGAAACTTAATACACAGAAAAAAAATAACATACAGACTAACAAGTTAAGAAATCTCAAACAAATTAAACAGGTATCATTTGTTTCAAAGTAAAGCCCAGAGGGTTTTTCAGCAAGCATCACAACTGTTATTACACTCTAAAGTCACATTGCCAAAAATATATAGCCAAACCATTTATCACCGTAAAATTAATATCCTCTTTCAAAAAGAAATCAAATCGAGAACACCAGAATTAATAAAATCAAAACCCTACAAATAAAGGGACAGGAGTCAGTAGTATCAATCAAGCTAGGGCTGTCACTCACGTCCAATTATTATGAAACAAGTTGACAGTCCCCATCAGGGCTGTCAAATCCATATTAATACGGCCCCACAGGCAGGACAAGTGTCCCTTTTCACGGTCGGTTCAACTTCAATTGTTTATATTTGAATGGGAGTTCGATTTGACGTTTCTCTTTTTTTTCTTGTTTTTTTTTTTTGTCATATGGTCATGCATGAAATAAGTATGTACTATAATGTGTGTTCGTTAGCACCGTCTTTTGTTCTAGGCGAATTGGTTTTGTAATCGATACCATTAAACTAAGTATGTTTAACACAGGTTGATTTTTGATTCAGTTCTCAATGTAGATTTACATAACGACGGTTAAAAGGTAATAGGGTATTAGCGACAAAACCCAAATTGTTCAGGAGAGCGGTTTAGAGTTTGAAATTGTAGAAAAATTGACATAACTTTTTTGTTTATTGTCATATCGTGAAAATTTTAAAGACATCGTAGAGCCATGGGAGTAAGCGCATTCGTGAAAGCAGAAAATTTTAAGTAGGATGAAGTTTATAAGTCATTTTCGACCAAAATGGCGCCTATTACCTTTTTTTTTTTTTTAATTAGCCTACACTGTCCCACTGCTGAGCAAAGGCCTCCCCCAAACCTTTTAACCGTCGATATGTATATTTTAGTTAGATATCAATGGGCAGGTTTCATCATCATCATCATTTCAGCCGAAAGACGTCCACTGCTGGACATAGGCCTCCCCCAAGCTCCGCCACTTCGACCGGTTTTGTGCTTCCCGCATCCAGCGGATTCCTGCGGCCTTCACAAGGTCATCGGTCCACCTTGTTGGAGGCCTTCCAACTCTCTTCTCTTCACGTGGTCGCTCACAATGGGCAGGTTTATCATAAATTAATTGGCATTGACACGGAGATACCTACCTAAAGGAGAGGATGATAAATTAAAGAAGCATTTAAAAATTAAATTGTTCTAAATAAATCACTGCTTTTATTAAAATAACCAATGACAGACATCTTTACGATGTGTTATTTATTTGTGTATGATTTAGCAAACGTTCTATATAGCATAAAAATAAAACCAAAAAAGCAATCCACAATGTCGATTTAAAATTTATTTCAACAAAAATATAACCTCACACTAAGATGGCGACTATTAATAATTTTTATTCTCGTTAAGTGATACATTAAATTATTGCAAGCCAATAAAAATGTCTACAAAGAATCGATCGGATAATTTAAAATGACATGTTTGTATTGAACTAGCGACCGCGCCGCGGGTTTTCTTGAATCGATCATCATTCATCTTCTTTTATAAGCATTCGAATTTAAATGAACTTTAAAATTACGAGTTATAATATTGAACAAAATATTTTTGTTAAAAATATATATTTTGCAATAAAATTGTTGTTTATTGTACTTTGATTCGTGATTGTTATTTTTTTTTCATAAAAATCCATAAATCAAATGTGCTTTAAGTACCTAGTTGTTATAAAAACAATATTTCGTGCTGACCGATGATATCGGTTTAATATTTCGCATTGTCACGATATTTTTTATCAATTTTGGATAATATTGATCTTTAATTTAATAATGATTGAATGGTTGCACATCGGGTTTTTATTTTTAACTGCCGTGCTGCTACTAAGTAAAAAATATAATTGAAACAGCAAAAAGAAACAAAAATAGGCGGAACCCAACTGTGTTTGTTGTTTTAAAGTTTCCCTGTAATAATTCGCGAAGTTTTGCCTACAAAATATGTTAGTAAAACAAATTGGTCACAGGTAGAAGACTTTCCTACAATAAATCGCCATTTAGTTACTCGTTAGTGAGAGATACGGCTACTCGTTTGAGACAAACGCTTTTTAGATAAAACCCTGATAGTTTCCACTTGTCCCCTTTGGAATTATAATATTTGTGGCGACGCATTCTTGTGTCGAAAATACGGAACAGGGAAATGCCCTGGTAATAGTTTTTTTTTTCGTAAAATGTTGTAAATGGTCAGTTGAACCGTGTCGTTTACTTGATAAAGTGTGTTTTGTCGATGTTTTAATTTACTTTTATCGAGACATCAGACAAGACAAGACATCGGTTAAACATTTATTTAAGAAAAACCGGCCAAGTGCGAGTCGGACTCGCGCACCGAGGGTTCCGTACAAACCTGTAGGTATTTTCGGTTTAAAAATATACCTATATATTTTTTAATTTTTATATTTCAGTTGATTGAATGTAAGGTAAATTGCGGTTTACGATTTATGACGTTTTAAAAAAAACTACTCACTCGATCTCGTTCAAACCAATTTTCGTTGGTAGTTTGCATGGTAATGTACATCATATATTTTTTTTAGTTTTGTCATTCTCTTATTTTAGAAGTTACGGGGGGGGGGGACACATTTTACCACTTTGGAAGTGTCTCTCGCGCAAACTATTCAGTTTAGAAAAAAATGATAATAGAAACCTCATTACCATTTTTGAAGACCTGTTCATAGATACCCCACACGTATGGGTTTGATGAAAAAAAACATTTTTGAGTTTCAGTTCTATGTATGGGGAACCCCAAAATTTATTGTTTTTTTTTCTATTTTAGTGTGAAAATCTTAATGCGGTTCACAGAATACACCTACTTACCTAGTTTCAACAGCATAGCTCTCATAATTTCGGAATAAAATGGCTGTGACATACGGACGGACAGACAGACAGACAGACAGACAGACAGACAGACAGACAGACAGACAGACAGACAGACAGACAGACAGACATGACGAATCTATAAGGGTTCCGTTTTTTGCCATTTGGCAACGGAACCCTAAAAAGTCTATGTTTAAAACATTTTAAAGTGTAAAAATACTTTTAGGACTGGCTTGAAGCCAGCAAAGTTAGCACGTTAATAAGATTAATCGAATAATACTTTTCTAGAATACCAAGTTTTAACTATTAAGAAGTAAAAATGTTGGCATAATGATTTTCCGTGTCTAAAGTTAGACCTGAAGAAAACAAACGGTCCAATGTAGTAGCCTTACAGAATCTACGGAAAAACCACTTGGAATTTCAATTGCGTAACTTTGCCAACACGAAAACTTTTAACGAGCACTCAAGTGAACACAAATGGTCTCCAGAATAAATGATAGTGCCAAATGCCGGCTAAAAAGCCTACCTAACTGTTCAGGACTCATAGCATCCACTTAGGCACCAAAGTAATGTAGAAAAACCTTGCTCTTTTACTCTTACGCACGCTGTCTACATCTCTTTATCTTCTCTCTTATCGCAGGTATGCATGAAGAGATTTCTATACAAATAAGCATCACCTCTGTATCAATTTGTCTGTTCTATTCTTAATATCTGTTTATATATGTGTACGTACATAAATGATTAAAAAAACAAAATAAATAAACACAATTTTCACACGAAAAAACCAACAATTATAAATAAAAGTAGTTGGTAACCCTGCCCGATATAGGGTTGTAACACCATCATAGATATTATTATTTGTAAAAAAACATTATATCTCATATCATTATCTTCGTAATGGGCAGAGGTCCCGACTTCATAAATTTCTTGTATCACAGTTAACATCTTAATAAATAAAGATCTTTCACCAGACGCTTGTATAATATTTTGTGTTATTTATGTAAGTCCGAGCCTCTCTTTGAGGCGCACCGAACTTATCAGATGTTTTAAGGATATAATTTTATACTGTGAACTTGTCACCCCTTGTTATATCCTTGCAGGGGTGTCACTATCACAAAACAATTATGTTTTATAATTTTCTAATAGATCCGTTAGGACCGATGCCTAAAATAAAAGTGACTTTATGTTCTCTAGAGAGTGATGTAGCGGACAATCAAGACGGTTTCAATCATGATAGAAATGATGATATAAGAAGTTTAGAAGTTATGAGAGAACAGACGAACATGCCTACATACATACTGGTCAAAATCATGACCCCCATTTTCTGCTTTGCCATAGTCGGATAAAATCTATACCGATATTGTATAAAATTAATAGTCCTGAGTGACTGACTGACTGACTGACTGATATATCATCGCACAGCCTAAACCACTCGTCCTAGAGACATGTTTGGAGGGTGTATTCTTTATGACGAGTAAGTCCACTAAGAAAAGGTTTTTTGAAATTCCATTCTTAAGAGGGTGAAATGGGGGTTGAAATGGTGAATATTTCGATTTCCACGCGGGCGAAGCCGCGGGCAGAAGCTAGTTAGATATATTACACTGCACATGACCGTCACTTAAACTGATCAAGGTATGTCTGGACATTAAAAGAGACTGAGACATTTGGGTTTGTTTCAGTGTTTTATCTCACTGTAGCCGTAAGAAACGCCGACCTGATCTAGTTATTAAAATATGACCTGCTAGATTTTGGCAGCGGCTTCGCCAGGGTGGAGGTCGAAATGTATCCCACGGGAACGTATTACCGGGATGAAAAGTATGTCATAAACTATCTGTGAGTCAAATTCCATCCAAATCCGATAGTACAATTTTGCATGTTTGAGTAAGAAACCTCCAAATATGTAAAAATACAAACTTTCACATTGATAATATTGGTTGTACAGATAACTCAGAGCCAGTTGAAATACGGATACATGGTGAAGCAATAAAGTTTTCACTTCTAGAGCTGTTAACCCGCTGCAGTTTGTCACAAAGTGATTATGGAATAGCTAGAAACTATAAGTTTATACTCAGCCATAAAGATCACACGCAAATTACAGCGTACAAACGACCATAAATTACTTATACTTTTACTACTATGCAATAGTAGAATTTGGGCTTGATTTATATCTACATTTTAACATCTATATCTATTCTTAATATTACAATACAAATGCGAAAGTAACTATGTCTATCTGATACGCTTTCACGACTAAACCACTGAACCGATTTTGATGAAATTTGGCACGGGATAAGTTAGGACCCTAAGAAAAGACATACGCTACTTTTTATTCCGTGACGTGGTCTGCG
The DNA here is from genome assembly GCA_932294355.1 of Aporophyla lueneburgensis. Classification (NCBI taxonomy): domain Eukaryota; kingdom Metazoa; phylum Arthropoda; class Insecta; order Lepidoptera; family Noctuidae; genus Aporophyla; species Aporophyla lueneburgensis. The sequence continues at coordinate 5,048,530 of OW028758.1, read as the reverse complement.
TCCGCGATAACAGACATTTACGCGGACGAATCACGGGCAAAAGCTAGTAGTATATAGAACAAAGTCGATTTTCGAGTTTGTTTGTGCGACTGCTAAGATATTTTAAACTGCACAATATTTAGAGCAGTGGTGACCTAGTGGTAACCCAGACGGGCGATTTTCTTTTGTAAACTATTTAATCACCACTGCTCTCAAAACGGAGCGGGAGAATATCGTCAGAAAAGCGGCATGTCCTAGAACCAAAAATTCGGAGACATGTGACATCTACTAATCCGCACTGGGCCCGCGTGGTGGTATACGGCTCACTCCCTTTCACTGACAGGAGGCCTGTGTCCCAGCAGTGGGAACAATATAGGCTGATTATAATGATCTAAACAAAGAATTATTATCAAAATTTACTAGCTTCTGCCCGCATCTTCGTCCACGGGAATCTTGTTCCCCTAACCCACCACGTCACATTGCATTGCCCGCTCGCGTCAATTACTTGGTTATCGCTTACCCTAGTTTCTGACTTTTTGCTTAATTCCTCAGGGTAGGAACGTGATGTAAGTAGATAAATGCAAAAATATTATTTGCAATAAAATGCAAATCCGACTTTCAGAGCACGTTCAAACAAAAAAAAAAAAACCCTTCTGCTTTATTATAAGTTTAAATTTTAATACAACTGCTACGTGACAACCCTTACCGTAGCAAGTAAACTAATCCTGCGTCAATGATCCTGTGAATATGTTAAATATTATTTATTCTGGAGCTCTGAATATTTGTAGGGCGACCTCTACCGTTGCTGTCATTGAAATTAACCGCTCCTCGCCTTACAGAGTTACAACTATTTTATTAAATTACCGTAGATTCTTATTAAAAGAATGTGTAGGAACATTTTGTATTTAGCTACTTGAAACATGGAGTAGCTTTGTGAATAGAATATTGTCCATATAAATGTAATGGTTTCATATAATTTCATATAGAAAAACCTAATATCACTTTGCCCGATCTACGAACCGAACTCAGGACCTTATGTTCAGCAGTAGAGTTTGCGACTACTAGACCAACGAGGCAGCTAAAGGTACTGTTATCTGGTATCGGGATTGGGAGTTTGTTGCGCCACTTCTTCTTCCCAGCTAAAGCTCTAGGAAGTGGTGGAGGGTGGGCGTTTTGGGAGACTGTCTTATGTAGCTTTGACGTTCAAAAAGTGCTGACTCTCAGCCTAGTTTGAATAAATGACTTTTGATTTTGAATGATTCTCATCAAGGGCAAACAGCCCATATTGAGAATCCGTCTGTTGACATCAATCGGCGCTTACAACTATTAGAACCTAGATATATTATGGCAGATATATTTGAACCCGACCTTTTGATCGCAAATCCAGTCGCTAGTCCCGTTTACTTATAAGTCAACCAAAGGAAGTGAGAGACAGTATCTTCGTAGGTGTTGAAATAGCGATCTACCTTGAATGAAGGTGTAGCGTTTCATTCAGTGTTTCATTCACGAATGAAATGTTCGAGGTGATTCGTACGCCAACGCGCAAACTTGAGATGACAGCTCGTAACTGTTGTCGTAATAACTGCCCATTCATAAAATCGTGAGTAAGCTTTGGATGGTTGTGTCCATAGTTTATGGGTCGAAAATATGGATTTGAACTTGAAATGTCTACCTTGATCAAACGCCATAAAACGTGACAATGCGGCTAAGCTTTTGGATACATTACCAGTCGACAGCAATGCGTATGAATATTTACTAACGAAAAAAAAACTGTTTTAGATAACTTAGGATATTACATTTGGTATTATTTGTTACCTATGTATTTAATTCGGAATAAGTATTTCATTTAGGGGAGGCCTATGTCCAGCAGTGGACGTCTTTCGGCTGAAATGATGATGATGATGATGAAGTATTTCATTAACAAGAAATGTAATATTTCCACAAAATAATAATAATGTATGTACATGTATATAGAAATATGTAGAAAGAGAATAATCACTGGGCATAGAAAAACTCGTACGCATTGCTGTGAATGGGAAAGTGCCCAAAAGGCTGGCAGCATTGTCACGTTGTATGGCGATGCTGATCCTATGACCAAAAAATAGGCTAGCTCTCTGGTCACGTGAAGAGTAAACCAATCGTGAGCAATGTCTCGAAAAAACAAGCGGGCACTCGGACCATGGCCCTAGTGTTTCAACCTCAAAAGACTCAAATATATAACTCCCAATAAGAAAGGAATATTATCATTAGATGTATTCTGGATTAGGAGTGTGTCCTTTTAACGAGAGTTTGGAAAACTCTTGAAAAGACGTTCATATATACATATGTATGATGGAGAGTCAAATGATTCTCTATTCGGCCTTTACATTTAAATGGGAATAATTGTTGATTATACAGTGTGCAATAGTCCAGTTTGATCATTATTTATTTTCATCACTTTTATGTTGATAATTTATATCGTCGAATTTTCCCGGGATTATCGTTAATAACGCTGGGGAATTCCACCACCATCTTTAATCCTTAAACTAAACAAAGTATGTTATATGCATTAAGAGTCTGTTTAAAAATAAAATAAAATATAAATTTCAAAAACGCATTGCAAATATCGAAACGGTAAAAGAAAACAAACAGTGCTGTGTAAATAAATATCGATAAATCTGTCGATGTTGAACACCACACGATAGTCACTGCAGATACGGTTCGAATATTTTAACCTTTTAACTATAAAAAAATGCCAGTGTTTGGCTGTCTGTTTTGTTTCAGTAATGGAAAATCGGCTTATCACAGTTTCGAATCAATTCACTCTTTAATTTATAAACGTTTTGTTAATTATCCTGTTAATATGTTAAGCTCTGTTGTCATGAATATTCTCTTATATAAAATTAAAAGTTAAACATTTTACGTCATCATCATCATCTCAGCCGAAAGACGTCAACTGTTGGACATAGGCCTCCCCAAAGGGGAGGGGCAGCGAGTTGGCGTTCGTAGTATGGTGGTAAAATGCGTAGAGAACGCTGCTGCCCATACTCTAGTATGCAAAAACGGGAAGAAATGGAATGATGCTATTCTTTAAGTCCGTCATCACCTCAATCACACATCGGATCGGACATTTTACGTTTACAAGTAAAATGTTACTAAACGTAATGTTGTAAGGAACTCTTGCCTACAGACTTATAAAGTAGTCTAAAAATAAACACTTATCGCACAAGCAATGCTGCAGGCCGAGCTTAGTATAAGTTTAAAATTAATTCATCTTTAAGCGGTCGTGTCATCACCTTCAAAAATATGCATTTTATTTCGAGTTCGATTGAATATTTCTGTTAGAATTAATCAATACCTACACTTTTTATGCGTTCCAAACTGATTCATAAAAGTTGTTTGTGTTATTTATGAGCACTTTCCATTTCGACTGAGTGCAAGTGTAAATCACTGATATTTTAATATTTCTTGACGGAACTTGATGACTTTACGTGCATACGCATAACGTTTTGATAACTTTACTGTGCTATTCGGTAGTGCTAATCGAATCGTAGTCAGGCAGTGTAAAGAAATATAGGTGCCAAGCCAATGTAAATTATTCATGAAATTGGTAAGTAAAAGGGAAAACTTTGGTAAGAAGACAATTGTTTCTTGAGTATTTACATAGTTCCATTGAAAAACAGGTCGAGTAAAGTTGTAAATGCATGAAAGTCGGTATGTCCTTGTACATTAATATGTACACTTGACATTTCCACGATATCACAATAAAATTATCGCCTCTAGACGAAAATTACGCGACAAAACAAAACGATATCGATATAGGTCAAGAGGTACAGCACTACGGTTACAGGAAACTTATTTTATTATAGCATCGGGGTACTACACTGCTAAGAATTGATTGTTATTGTTTCCACAATTGTAAATATCGGCGCCTACTTCGATATAGTTCTATTTCATCGTTATTTATCCAACAATTATCGTTATTAGGTTAACTGTAACGATTTTATATAACGAGGTGTTGGAAAGTTGATACTGATTATAAGGATTAAGTGCTATTGATGAAGCGTCAAGTTGCTAACTTGGAATGTGGTAGCGATTGACGGTAGATAACGATCAATATTGATACTTTCTGCTATAATACTCGTTATTTATGTAGTAAGTTGATCTGTTGATCTTGGAACTCTAATTAGATTGACAAACTACTTTTGGATTACAAGCGAATATTAGGTATGTTTTCTTTAACAGTCTAAGGTTGAACAGTTTTAGTTAGGTTCCAACAACCTAACTTTTCGCCAAATTCTATTAAATCCTTTGATATCTTAGCCGTGAAAAAATTACTATGATCCATATGACGTAAAGAAAAGCATTACAATACCGATTTGGAAATCAAATCAAATCTATAAAATACATATTACATTCTTATTAAATAACTTCTAATTTTCTTTATCCGTTCGCTGTAGCCAGGTAAAACATCTATCACAGCTATACTAATTAAAAAGCAGTAATTTATAATAATGTTTGTAATACACGTTAAACTCTATTATTAATTTATGAATTATTTAATTTAGTCAGTTCCGTAGTTTATATTAGAGGCACGTGCTTGGGTGCGCGGGCGCAGGCCCGACTATTACGGTCGAATGTAGTTGATACTTTTATTTAATGAAACCGAAAGTTATAAAATATTTTTAAAAAGAACATTCTTCTTTTTACGAGTTTTATGTTTTGCAAATAAAAAACGTGAATTCCGTAGTCGTTAAATTCCTATTTATTTAAGATAAACCTATCTTTGGTATCTGCGTTTTAAAGTGCAATGAACTGCATATCAGTTACATTTATTTTCAGTACTTCCGTGTTGTAAATTTTATCTGATATAACACTTCAGACTGAGATAATATTACCTGACGTGATAAAAATAAATCATGATGTGAAGATTATGTTTATCGGAGTCATAAAAATGTAAAATTGCATTACTGCATCAAATACGGTTATTTAGATTTCAAAAGAAAAAAGTTTGAGATATACATAAGATTTTAACTAATAACCGTGGTTTATAGTCTGATTTAAATTTAGGGTTTATGGTTACTTAAGAGACGATAATTTTAATTTCTTCTTATACCTAGCCTTAAGCTAACTATATGGGGGTATCTAAATACCAGTATTTTACATAAAGCGACCGCCTATTCTCCTTCTACAACCTAGAAACTTGGTACCGATACCCCTTGGTAAAACTTGTTTCAGCTTCATGCAACATACAAAATACAAAAGTATCAAAATTGTTACTCATTCTTCTCAATGGGGTGTTGAGTGGTAACGAGTGGGCGAAACACTCGAAAGATAATTTTAACTTAACAGCTACTGTATGGCACTAACAGTTACATATTAATCTGCCGAAGTTTGGGGGGGGGGGGGGGGATGTGGATGAAAGTACTTTCCATAATTACCGTACTTAGAACCTAATTAGGAAAGTAAATAGCAAATGATGACTTTGTAGCCCAGCGCTAAGAACGTATCAACTAAAAAATCTAGCGATAATTTAATGAAGACTTAAAAATATTGGGGTTTTCTCAATCAACGGTGGTCGTTTATTTAAAATGCAAACAAAAATAAATACGGCTAGGTATGTTGAATGCATTTGATAGGCCAATTGTATTAAAGAAACGTCATTTGAATACTGCTAGTATTCAAATGACGTTTAAACGTAATTAAAATATGGTTAAGCAGGCGATAATAATTACGTGCCAGCTTTCTATCACCATAGTTTTTTTACATTGACATTTTACAGTTATTTTTGTTTTATTGCATCTGTTATCTACATATGTATAATATATTAATGCGTGAAGCAATAATTTTGTACCCGTTTTTACAAAAATAACGCAGACGGAGTATCGAGTTTGGCTAATATTTTTGCTTATTGTTCATAAAAGTGAATTATGGTTGAATTTCGCACACTCGGTGACCACTAGACTCAATAATTTCCATAAAAACAAGAAAGTATCAAAACCACACGTCCTATCAAGGTGTTGAGTGAAGGCACTTCAGAAGATAATTTTAACTCACCAGCTACCGGAGGGCGCTAATAGCTACGTATGAGATACGTGACGTCACAACACGGTTGTGAAGTTATGGACTTTTTTGCTTATGTCAATGTGTGCATACGCAGTGTGAAGTATGTAAATAAATGCGCGTACGCAAGTTTATAGTTTCAACCATTATTTTTGAGAGAAAGAAGAGAGTAGTAGTGACTTAGTAGTATCAGCCCCGACTTACGACTTGTAGATTGTGCGTTCGAACCCAGGCAGCCCCTTTACTTTCTGTAAATAATTTTAACACCACTGCTCTCAAAACGGTGAAGGAATACATCGTGAGGAAACCGGCATGTCCTAGAACCAAAAATTCAAAGACATGTGACATCTACCAACCCGCACTGGGCCTGCGTGGTAAATTACGGCCCACTCCCTCTCACCGAGAGGAGGCCTGTGTCCCAGCAGTGGGAACGGCATAGGCTGATCATGCATTATTTTTGTAAAATTTTATATAACACATATACGTAATCTCATCTTTCAGCTCTGTAAAGAACACAGGTGTTTTAATTACCATGGAAAGTGTTTCGCATACGTGAACATAATATACAGCAACTAGCATTTGCCAGCGGCTTTGCTCGCGTGGAGGTCGGAAAATATACCATGGAAATATACTACCGGGACATAAAGTATCCGTTGTGTTAATCTAGGTTATAAACTATCTGTGTACCAAATTTCACACAAATCCGTTCAGCCGTTTTTGCGCGATTAAGTAACAAACATCCTACCATAAAAACATTCACATCTATACAAATAAATAAAACTGAAGTCTCTGTTTGTAATTTCAAATTAACACTTTTAAAATAAATGCATATGAAAGCAAATACGGTACGGTACTTACATAAAAAACACATTTTTAATTTTTGTCTGTCTGTTTGTTCCGGCTAATCTCTAAAACGACTGGACCGATTTTGACGTGACTTTCACTGGCGTATAGTTGATATTATAAGTAGTAACATAGCCTAGACTTTTTATTCCGGGAATACGTTCCCATGGGAAAAATTTCGACCTCCACACGGGTGAAGCCGCTGGCAAAAGCTAGTTTATAATATTAGTAGATTACCCCAACTAATTTACTATCCCTACCAAATATTACAAAAATAACCATTAATTCGCATACTTTCCTCATGTAACATAATCCTATTAACCGTACAACGAGGTAAGCAGATCATGTATAGATCGGAATGCGAGGTATTCTAAATACGGTACTGCGGCGGTGGGACCGATATGGAAATACTTAACTAGGTTACAAGTTACCTTAGAGCTTTACAACGGCTTAGAAATGGCTTTTCTTTCATTATTTTGTATGGAAATTGTTTAAGAATGGCGTACGTAACATAACTTCTAAATGGGTAGCAGTTTAAAACACCGTTATAAGTTATGATTATATTTAGGGTTAGTAGAGAGTAAATCATTCATAATATGGTATGACCTGCTTATTTTTATCTATATAATAAAAAGAGGTGCGCGTGCGCCCATTTTTTTGCGGTTTCTTCTTGTCGAACAAACGCTGGCGTCCGCTCACCCCTATGTCGTATCAGTAATAATTTTAATAAAATATCCACAGAATTAGACATATTTACAAAGCCTACTGGTAAGTTTCGTAATTCTCTTATTGAAACGATTAAAAACTTAAAAGAATTTTAATGAATTAAAGCAGCAGTCGATTGTTTCAATTTTCTTTAAACTCGTTCTACTCATGAACAATAAATCTTTTTTTTTTGTATGCTGTGGATAACAGTGTGAGTTGCACATTTGTATTTTGTACTTATTCTATAAGATAGTTTATAAGATTTAATGTGTAAGTAACTGTTTGTTATTCCTAATAAATAAATAAATAAAAATTCTTCCGTACGTCTGTATGTCACAGTTATATGATACAGGACAAGATCGGACCTGTCAGCTAGTCTCAATTTAAAAAAAAAATGTTTAGTTACGGAAGCTTCGAAATATCTACGAGCGTTTATGATGAAATGGCAGTAGATAAGTACTGATTTTATAATTATTATCAGCCAGCGCATCTACAACGAAAATATGTTTATTTGTCCCAAGTCAGTTACATGGATTATAAATGAAACATCCCCAGTAATTGATAATACTGGTGTTGGGGCTTTCTCGCTCTATCCCTAAGGCCTCCCCCACATTAGGCGTGCGCGATCCTCGGGCGTGTGAGTAGCGCGAGCGCCGCGCGCGCGTCGCGAGCGCGCTGCGTGAGCGTCGCGTTTAGCTGCCCTGCGGCGCGCTCTCGGCGCGCACGCAGCGCGCTCTCGGCGCGCACGCGGCGCTCGCCTTGGCGTTTAACCCCCTTCAGTCAAGTCAGTCACAATTTGGACAATTTTTGTTTCAAAATCCACACTATCCACACTAATATTATAAATGCAAAGTAACTCTGTCTGTCTGTCTGCCTGTCTCGCTTTCCTGCTAAAACTACTGAACCGATTTAAATGAAATTTGGTAATCAGATAGTTTAGAGCCTGAGAAAGGACATAGGCTACTTTTTATTCCGTGACTTTGTCTGCGTCCGCGATAAACGACATTTACGCAGAAGAAGTCGCGGGCAGAAGCTAGTCTTTTATAAATAAAGTGCTGATTTCTTCCCACACCTTTTTTTTGCAATACGATCACTATATTATACACCTTTGTAGTCATGTCCCATATCGCAGGACGATTTTGTATTTCTAGGATAAAGCTTTCGATATTAATTTCACTCGTGACTCTATTTTTAACGTGTGTCAACACAACACTGCCCACCATGTGACTGACCGAAACAGTAGCAATATACAACAAGTTACCAGAATCCATAAGGACAGAGAAAAATAGCCATCTATTTACTAATAAATTAAAAAAGCTGCTGTTAAGCAAATTTTATTATAGCGACAACGAATTTTTAAATGATAAATCCCTGAAATTAGTTTAGAAAAGTCCAAAGCATGTATTTCATCTATTTTTTATTACTATTTTAGAATAAGTTACATTATAAGACAATCAATAGGTCCTCCTCTCTACCTACTGTATTTTCCTTTGCTGTGCCCGACAGGGTCCACAATTGTTTCTAAATAAAATGTTTTACCACCTAAGCATATACATTGTGGAATGCAATGAAGTATTGAGTATTGTAGCGGGCGAAGGGGTAAGAACGCGACTCGAAAGCCGCGTGCGCGCCGCGAGCGCGCCGCGAGCGCACCGCGCGCATACCGCGCGCGCGTCGCGAGTGCGCCGCGTGAGCGTCGCGTTTAGCTGCCCTGCGGCGCGCGCGCGGCGTGCGCGCGGTGCGCTCGGGGCGCGCACGCGGCGCTCGAGTCGCGTTCTTGCGCTACTCACACGCCCGAGGATCGCGCACGCCTAATGTCAGCCTAAATCATTAACAATATTGAGACGGTTGTTCACAAAAGGGGACTAAAAAGCATAAATAACATTTAGGAAGAAAAGAGGCCAGTAAATGACTTTTAAATGCTGCATATTTCCGATTCCAAATAGAAAAAAGGTGCTTTTTTAATGACATCTCCCAGGTCAACCTTTGGTTGTTGGTCGCTTTACCGGACTTGCCTGTGGCTACCTTAATAAATTAAGGCCTCCAGCTAGGGCTTAAAGAATTCAAACTAGAGCGAGTACTCGCTCGGGTACCCCCTGTGGGGTACGAACTTCGGCTTAGGGCATCGTTGGTACATAGAGCGCAGCAAGGGACGGGCTGGATTGAACAAAAAATGGTGCTATTCTGTATCAATATAACTGGAAGCGTGTATCTATGCAACTCTAGTAGAGACCATCGATTCCGACTTCCCACCAAAACCTCATCATCAAATGAACACAGCAAAACACAATAAAAACCACCTAATGCTACTTTTTTTTGTGGGCGGAGCGGGAGGGCATTTCTGACTTTTTTTGACTCAAACCCACCCGTGTTCCTTCAGTTGCCTATATGCCAGGCCACGGTAACTCTTTCGAAAAGATCTCGTAACGAGGACCTAATGCTACTTTACACCACGAATCGAACACCGATCATGATCTATGTTCCACCTACCTTAGTCCTTCCGCAGTTAGGCACAATACCATCCATCCCCTAGGCTAAGAGTCTACCTAACAGATGATACTCATAACTCAGCGGTAAGTCGGCTCTTAGAGTATTAGTTACACGATATATGGCCCGCCTCCGGGCTATGTCTGTATTAGCGCGGATTTTTCATGTGCAATATCGCATGAATGTCTTTGTGAATTACCGTCTGCCGAATGGGGTATAACTCAATGTGTCTTGTTTAGAAAATTATCGTGATTTATTAGGTGTGCGTGGTCCTATACCTAGGCTAGGTTAGGTAATTTTTTTTTACTGAGTTTAAAAAGGAGGAGTTTCTATGTTAAACTTTATTTTAAAAAAAAGTATTGTCAATGTGAGTTGAATTCAACAAATGTTCTTTTAATGAGTAGGTTACGCTTCAGAGGTGGTCCCATATAATTTTTTTTTGAGTTTGCTTGGGAAGTTTCTGCTTGGTTTAGTTTCGTTAATTCGTATTTTTAATCCACTTTGTTTATTGTAATGATGTTCTAATACTTTCTATATCTGCTATTGACCTGGCCAGTAGTGGTATACGGATTAGTGCGGGGTATATACCATAACTAAAAAGTAAATAATAAAATTTTTTTGCAAAAAAAAGCCTACTTCCAAAAAACAGTTCACACTGTAAAATAACTTTAATTTCGGAAGTCGGTGCCAGAAAACTAAAATACAGATCCAAAGACCGACTTTCGAAAATTTTGTTGTGATATACTATGGGTCGCACACGGCCCGAATGGCTCACTATACCATAGAGAGCGCGCGAAGTGTAGTTCGCGTTATTGCGACAATATAGCCGTAGCATAAGTAAGAGCACTCATCATTGTCATCAGCTTAGCCTTTTTCCTACTATCTTGGGGTCGGTTCTAGTGTTACCAGATGCAGCATATACAGATAATCAGCCTATAATGTTCCCACTGCTGGGACACAGGCCTCCTCTCGTGAGAGAGGATCGGACGTAATCTACCACGCGGACCCAGTGCGGTTTGGCAGATATCACATGTCTTCGAATTTTTGGTTCTAGGACATGCCGGTTTCCTCACGATGTTTTGAGCGAAGTGGTGATTAAATAATGTAAAGCGCTTGTCTGGGTTCGAATCTACGACCTACAACTCTTAAGTCGGGTCGATACCACTGGGCCACCACTAGTCCTACCACGGTGGAAGTCAAAATACTATATCCCACTGTCAAAGGCAGTCTATTATCCCTGAGAATGACACTAAGCATTGCACAAAATTCGAACAAATATGGCTTCCGGGTACTATATGAGCGCATTTTTCTTTTATGTGCGTTTTGTTTTTGCAGAACAAACAATTTGATTTTATCTCTATATTCAAAAAGTCAATAGTGGATGTCAGACATCTGGGATGTCCTTAGAATCGCAATTGTAAGGACATAATTGATTTGCACACAATGGAAAAAATCTGTATCTATCTATACTATATATTAATATTATAAAGCGGAAGAGTTTGTTTGATTGAACGCGCTAATCTCAGGAACTACTGGTCCAAATTGTAAAAATATTTTTGCGTTGGGTAGCCTATTTATTGAGACAGGCTATAGGCTATATAACATCACGCTACAATCAAAAGGAGCGAAAAATGGACGAAAACTGGCTGGCAATTCGATGCGACGGAAAGGGTCACGGGAGCAAAAATTTGACGCGGACGAACTCGCGGGCAGAAGCTAGTGGTAAATATTTTCAATCTAACTCTTAAAGTAATAACCCTCTCATCAAAGTTTTAATCTTTTAAGCTTTTTTTTTTACAGCATGAAAATTATGAAGTAGTTGAGGAAAGGCCAGGCAGATGATGACTAGTCTACCAGTGGGCTGCAGTTGAAAATCAGCGTGAAATGGTCCACACTTTTTGTGAATGGGATATCATCAAATGACTTTTTTTTTTTTGGATGGGAAATCATCAAATGACTTCTCCCGCTCTGGGCGGAGCGGGAGGGCGTGTCAGACTTTTACTGACTAAAACCCACCCGTGTTCCATCAGTTGCCCATGTGCCAGGGTCACGGTATCTCTTTCGAACAATCACGCGACCCCGGCAGGCATCGGTCCTAGTAGACCCCTACACTGCTGCTGACATCTCTTTGAGGCGCGCGTGGAACACTGCGCGCCGTCGACCCGAGCTTGGTCCTTACCGGGCGGCGAGCTACCCACTGCTCGCCACCCGCAAGCTCGCGCCTACGGTGGCCGGGATCTTTTAAGCTTACATTTTAACGAGCAGTGAGTTCTAGACATAAATAATTCCAGACTAAATAATATTAATCTCTAGTTGGTGTTATCTTCTCAATCGGACGCCATCTTACAATGGCGGCCTGTCAAAACGATTTTATGCTCCGCTGAAATTTGTAATTGAAAATTTTAAAGGATAATTTTATAGGGTAGTGTATATATTCAATAATAACACTTTTAAAAGGTTTATTTATAAATACGCTTTGTTTAACCATACATTTTAAACTTTAAGCAACATATATAAATAAAGAGGTTTTGGAGGATTGGACAAAATGGTCCCCACGACCAATAACAACCGCATATACGTCATTAGATAGGCATTTTTATACAGAGCAATAACTTTTATGGCGATTTGTTTCAAATCGCTGTGTGAAAAAAGTTATGGCGATATTTTGCAGGACGTACTGGCTATGTATACACATGGCCAAATTCAAAAGCGATTTTCTCTTTAAATAACGATTACAACTTTGAGATAAGGCAAATTTCGTAATATTGTGGGTTCCAAAATACTATGTTCGTAATAAAATAAAATTACAATCAGTGCATTAGGAGAAAAACCCTTTTAAAAGTTGGTAAGTGTATACATATTCGTGCTCGTGACTGTACAAACCTACTTACAGAAATAAAATTATTTGTCATTTATTTATGTACAGACGCCAACACATCAAGCTACTACAATCTGTCAGATTTCTTTGATAGATTTTCGACTTTATTTCTAGAGCATTAGGTTCAAGGTTCATTGGGAAAAATTGACAGTTTCGGGTAGCTTGACCTGGTGGCGTCTGTACAGTCAAGAATAATATACCTACGATAGTATTTATGTTTTTTTTTATCACATTACATAACTTCACGCCTTCCCCGAAAGGTTGGGCAGAGGTGTACCTATAGTACACCCACATTTCTCCAGTTTTGATTTAGTCCTATGTAATACGGGGCAGGCCGATTGCCATCAACCAAAGAAATTCCAGATAGGCAATTTCAATAACACTTTGCTCTACCAGGGAATCAAATCACTTGCGACCACTAGAGCAACAAGGCGGTCATGTCTTTTTTAAACATTAATGTAAATTAAATTAATTTTATTTTAGCTTCTAAATTGAAAGTAAATTCGACCTATTTATAATTTAATATTTCCGTGAATTTATTAGTGTCATAACTTCAGCGAGTAAACGTCACAATATTTCACAATTATACCTAATACATATGCATAATATTCTACATTCATGAGAAAATTTGCTTAACTCACACGAAAAGTATGGCTCAATATTACACTAATTACATTCTCTTAACGGAAATCAATGAACTAATTAGATATAAATAACTTATTTATAATTAAATCAGCGAGCATCTCCACAGGGCTCCATATTACCTTCTTACTTAAACTTAACTTAAACATTGAGTTCGTTCAAAAACGTGTAAATCGGCTTATATCTATAAATAAGTTATGTTTAAGTTGTAACTTAGCGGCGGGGCGCTAGCGGAAGTTATAACAGTTTCGTAGCTTAGCTCACATAAACATACATTCATGACAAGTAACATCTCTCTCGTGAACGTGTGTTTGCAAATGGACGCAAATTAAGTTAAATTTATCGATTGGATGTACTATTAAAATAATAATTTAATAACCGCTTTCCATTCTTTATATTAATCTATAAAGATTGGACAGGACATGTCAAAGATACCTAGAAATCCTACAGTGAATACCTAAAGTCAAAAGTTTTTAGTATTTTATAGGTATAAAATTATAGTAAAATCTTTTCAGCTGTCCCGTTTGCATCTGGCTGGTTTTGATACTATTAAATAAATGTAATTTCTAAAACAGATACTAAAAACGATTTCAAACTGTTTTTTATCCGCCAAAATGTGTAATGAAAATACGATTTTTTTTATTGTGGATGGGAAATCATCAAATGACGTCTCCCGCCCAGGTAGAGTGGAAGGGCGTGTCAGACTTTTGGTGACTAAAGCCCACTCGTGTTCCTTCAGTTGCCCATAAGGGCCACGGTATCTATAAAGCAGTGCTGATACAATTAAATAAATGTCATTTTTAAAAACAGATAGTAAAAACGATTTCCCGCCGTAAAAGTGTATTGAATAGCATTTTTTTTTGTTAGTTAACCGACAAAAATATCCCTCCCCTACACAGACTCATTGACTCTACACAGAATCATGAACTGAATCTATGATAACATACTGCGCGATGTCCCTGCCACCCTATAGGTATAGAAATAAGAAGTGCTATGCTTAAACAATTAAGCCCTAATCTTTCCATATCCGACACTTCCTGAGTTCGACATCCACTGCGCCCTAGATACATAAAGCTGATACAATAACAAGCAGCAAGCGGTAATGAATGCGGCTATCTCAAGGCGCGATCTTTGATGCGCCCGCGCCGCGATCCACCGTTCTTAACACATTAGTATCATTTTGTGCGGCCCCTACTAATTGTTTTTGAAGTTATTTTTTTACATCAATTTGTTTTATTTATTTTTAGCTGCACCATAATTTCAGCCGAAAGACGTCCACTGCTGGACATAAGTGGGCGTGTTTTCCATGATCACCACGCTTGGCAGGCGGGTTGGCGATCGTAGTATGGTGGTAAAATGCATAGAGAAGGCTGCTGCCCATTCTCTAGTAAGTCTCTTAGTCGCCTTCAACGACACGCGCGGGAAGAAATAGTATGGTGCTATCCTTTACACCCGACAACACACGGCACCTTACCGGATTTTTATCTTGCTACTAACCAGATTTATCAATGGTGACATAATTGAAACCTACTAAGAAACAGTTTCTAACACATAATTGTGAGAAAAAATGTTTCCAATCGAGTCGTACTGTTAATGATTGCTAGAGAAAAATCCACTCATGCGCATTTAATAAATTTAACGCTATTAAAAATTACGAAAGCATCTCAAAGGTAACAGCCAATTACATTTCTGTTTGATTATCTGTTTCCCTCATAGAGTGTGGAAGAGATACAGGTACCCATTTGACATAAGTAAGTAGTTGTTTATAAATATTAAGTGTACCCAGGAGGAGAGCAGTGGTGGTCCAGTGCTATCGGCTACTTACGAGTAGGTCGTGGGTTTCAACTCAGGCAGGCGCATTACGATGTGCGAAAAAATTAATCACCACTGCTCTCATAACGGTGAAGGAAAACATCGTGAGGAAACAGGCATGTCTTAGAACCAAAAATTCGAAGACATGTGACATCTACCATCTCGCACTGGGCCCGCGTAGATTACGGCCCATTCAATCTCACCGAGAGGAGGCCTGTGTCCCAGCAGTGAGAACTGCCTTTTGCATTTTTCCTGTCTCATGTAGGCACGAATTTGTCGTATAGTATTTACGACAAATTGCTCATTTAATATTTTTGTCATAACGAAAGAGCGATTTTGTCGTATAGAACCTTCATGAGAAGCCATCTACCCAAACTGTGATAAACCTCGCCGCTCAGTAAGGACCAGGCCCGTGTCGATGGCGTGTTGAGTTCCACGCGCGCCTCTAAGAGATGTCAGCAGTACTGAAGGGGTCTGCTAGGATCGATGCCTGCTAGGGTTGCGAGATTTGTTCGAAAGAGTTACCGTGGCTCTGGCATATAGACAACTGAAGTAATACGGGTGGGTTTTAGTCAATAAAAGTCGGACACGCCCTCCCACTTCGCCCAGAGCGGGGGATGTCATTTGATGATTTCCCGCCTAAAAACAAACAAAAAAGACTATCACAGTTAGTCTTGTTCGCCCCGCAGCGCCATCTATCCTCTCTCATCGTTCTATGGCTTCCGCCAATAATATTTATAAAATAAATCTCAAGCGTATAATTACAATATCATTAATTATAGTTACTACAGTACAAGATAGAGCGATTATACCGTAATTAGATCGCAAAATCTAATGATCGTAATTTGTTTTATCATTTAGATATTAGAACTGAATCAAGCAAATTGAAAAGGTTTATTAAACTAAATGGAAGTCGTACATTTGTTTCAATGGGAAGTGATATTTAGGTTTCACGTTTTAATAGTAACTGTTATAGTTAATTTTAGCGCTTATATTCCATTTAAGGTTCTGTTATATTAAGATAAATATGAAAAGCTTAACTTTACATTGTTTAGCGTAATATATTCTCCAAGAGTAAAAGTAGTTTTTGGTTTTGTTAGTTTATTCTTCGCCTGAAATGTTGCTTTTTACAAGATCACACACATTTCAGTAGTTTCAGTAAAGCTTAAGTGTCTTTTATAGGATGAGCCTATTGCCACTAACCGATTTTTTTTAAATTTTAGTATTCCTTTTCTATCAAATTTTCGAAATTATTTCGATTTTAATTTTGATCATAGTTCTGATTTTGAGTTTTGATTTTAATGACATTTTGATTGTTATTTCGTTTCTAATTTGATTTAATGTGATTTTATTTTTGGCTTAATTTCGATTTCAGTTAAGAATTTAGTCGAAAATATAATTATGTTCGGCTTCGATCAATAATAGCACTTTTGATCGAAGATGTTCGGTGAGCGTAATAACTCATCTAATTTTGAAATGACACCCAATATTAATCCATAAATAAATAATGCACAATGTGCTTACCTTAAGAAATTGGTACACTAGTCTTATGTCATTGTATCAGTGTATTAAATTGTTGGTGAGCCAAATAAATAAAAACAACGGGACAAATCCAGATTTTGAACTACTCAGAAATCACTAGTGGTAAAACACCAAAAACACTAGCAATTCGAGGATCAAACACCCGTTCACCATTCTACTTTATGACAGCTTAACCAGCGAGCGAACCTCACGCCAAAGCCCTGCTGGGCTTTATAGATAAGTAGTAGGGGCTCGTAAATAAGGAAGAAGTACGCATGAGCTCCTCTCGACTTGCACATAATAGTTTCAGGATGCTGTTAGTGGCACAAGAAAGTAATTAAGTGCTGATCGCTGGGGGTCTATTAGTGGCGGCTTCACGCCTTCTCTAGATATGTGTGCGATTATGACCCTTGACGGAACGGATTTGAGGAACTTAGAAGAGTAATTGATATGGACTCTGAGTTGTTAGTGAGATGTGTGTGTTCTATTGTTTTTTGTGATCAAACATCACAATTTTACCAAAAAACAATAGAATAGTAGCATTTGAAACAGATTAAATAACTTATGTGTGAGATTGAATCAGGGATTACTTAATTTAATGAAAAACGCGCACGCGAGCGCCACGCGAAACTTCTGCTCTGCGTATTAAAATTAATTAAAAATATAAAACACGAAGTTTAGATTCAAATAAGTGGTACATTATATTCCCAACAGTGTAATAAACTAACACGGCTGTTATCTCCGATTAATTTACGTCAGTTTACGTGAAAGGTGCATATAAACAAATAAATAAAGTACAGTGGCCGGAACCTTTGTTTACATTAGAAATAAATGTCTATAACTTTTTATCAAATTAGTGCAGTGTGGGCGTACCGACGTTTAAATATCAAATGAGGAGGAAAGTTCAAAATAAAGTTTAAAGAAACAAAGTGTTAACTTCCACATACTGTTCCTGCTAACTGTATGTTACAAATTCTTTATACAACATCTAAACAGTGCTCACAGTGCAATATAACCATATATTAAAATATTATCACATTAAAAGTGCAACAACATTTACAAAAGTGATAAACAGAAACAAAAAAGGCAAAAACTGGTGATCAATCAAAACAAACAAAGAAAACGGACTTTGGACTTTAGAACATTCTATATCTGTCCAACGGACCTTCACTATTACTTTGCACGCATAATATATACCGTAATTTCATCATCGTATTTCGTGTTCGAGTGGCGCAACGTTCTTAGAGGCGTTTAGACGAGTAGCTGCCGGGAGCCGGGCGGTTCAAATCCCACGATTGGACTTTCTTTTTGGGTTTTTAATTTTTTTTTTTTTCTTTTTGTTTGTAATTTTCTTTTTTTTTTTCTTTTTTTTTTATTGATTATTTTTCAGTAAGCATCCAATCAAAGTATATTCATATTTCAATAATAATAATATTTTAAATTTTAATTTAACTTTAAATTTTAAGTTAATATGTAAAATTGAATAAAATAATCTGTTAATTTTATTTAATAACTAATATTTAAATTGTATAATTGACAAATTTGTGTTTTTATGATATTGGTTGTAGCCAGATTTAATTTATTGTCCTTAATTGCTGTTAAGGCGAATATTATTTGTTTTTAGACTGCCAAATGAGTGCCCTCACCGCAATGTTGTCTTGCCCTCACTGCCCTGGGTCTTTACGTACATTCAGCTCACATGGGCTCAAGGTCCATATAGGCCGTATGCACAGGAATGCGCGCCAGCCGGTCGCCTCTCCTCAGACCTCGTCTACTGTCTCCGTTTCCCAGTCGGGTGGCCAGGTGCCGCCGGTCTCGCGCCCTTGCCCTTTGGAGAGGCTGTCAGCCTTGAAGGCGAGTACGCCAGTACTTAGGCACGTTCCTAAGGGTGCGCGGAACCAGGCGGCGGGGAAGTTGTGCGACATCATCGATAAGTGCGTTTGCTATAACGGTGTGGAGGACTGGGGCGCGCTTCTCACTTTCGCGTTTGGTGGGCTGAGAGTTCCTTCGAGGGAAGCACCTGGAAATATGACTGCAAAAGTGAAGGCAAACGTCGAGTCGGTTGGCGCTGACCAGTTTATGGATGAGCCGGGTTGTGTGACAGGGTTTGCTTAACCGCGTGGAATGCGAAAAGTCATCGAGTCGAAGGTGTTCGAAGGAGACCTCCGAGGGGCGGTTCGGCTGCTGGTTTCGGAGGACTTGTTCGCGCGGCACGACCCTGACACGCTAAGTGCCCTTACAGCCAAACACCCAAGCCCATCGCGTCCGCTTAATTTTCCATCGGCACCGGACTTGTCATTTCCAAGGGTTACTGCGTCGGTGGAGGACGTCGCGCTGGCCTTGAGTTCTTTTTATAGTGGCTCTGCGGCGGGCTTGGACGGGATTCGCCCGGGGCATTTGAAAGAGCTAACTTCTGGTTCGGCGGGTGAAAATGGGCGGCGTTTGCTAGAGTGTTTGACAAAGCTTGCAAACTTTTTAATGAGTGGTCAGCTCAATCCTGTAGTTTGTCCTTATCTGTATGGTGCTTCTCTCTGCGCACTCAAGAAAAAAGACGGAGGGCTGAGACCAATAGCCATCGGCAGCGTGTTCAGAAGGTTAACAGCTAAGCTGGCGTGCCGGTCCGTAAGAGTAGCTATGTCCGAATACTTGCAGCCGCATCAACTAGGGTTCGGGACGCGTCGGGGGTGCGAGGCTGCTATCCATGCAACGCGTGCGTTTGTCATGGATCCTGAGAACTCGGACTGCGTGGTGCTGAAGCTGGATATACGCAATGCTTTTAATACCCTAGAAAGAGACGTTCTTTTGAGCGAGGTCAAGGATAAAATTCCTTCCCTATACCCATTTCTTTACCAGGTATATTATTCTCCTTCTTATCTATTCTTTAATGATAGTCGCATTTCGTCTCAAGTGGGTGCGCAGCAGGGGGATCCACTGGGGCCACTTGTTTTCAGTTTAGCAATCCACAAAGTCATCTCTGGTTTGAAATCGCCTCTGAACCTGTGGTACCTGGATGATGGCATTATTGGTGGATCACCGGAAGAGGTTTTCCAGGACCTGGAGGTTCTTGTTCCTCAACTTAAGAAGCTGGGTCTTGAGGTGAATCCCTCCAAGTGCGAATTTTTTCCCTGTGGCGTTGGAGCTCGTTCACACTTCTCACGCTTTGGTTCTCATTTACCTGGCCTCAGGGAGCTTTCTCCTCTTTCATTCTACCTTTTGGGATCTCCCATTTTACTTGACGGAGTGCCAGAGGCCATATCCTCCCGTAAAGAGCTTCTCCTCAATGCTCGGGGACGTCTCAAAGATCTCTCCGCACACGTTGCAATTTTGTTGTTGCGTATGTGTTTTGCCTTACCCAAGGTTACATATCTCTTGCGGACCGCTCCTACCTGGCTTTGCCCTGAGGAGGTATGTTCCTTTGACTGTGCTCTAAGATCCACGGTTGAGTCGATACTGAATGTATCTTTTAATGATGCGCAGTGGAGGCAGGCGGCTCTTCCAATACGGTACGGGGGTCTTGGGGTGCGGTGCGTGCTTGATGTGGGTCTACCGGCTTTCCTGGCGTCGACTCATGGGGTAGCTGACCTCGTCACTGTAATTCTACATTCCAATGGTGACGGGGCAAACATACCATTTATGTTGGATGCCAGGTCAGCTTGGTCTGTCCTCAACAGGGGGGCAGCAAGCCCTGAGGCAGCGCATTTTCAGCGTGCTTGGGACGACATTGCGTCTAAGCAGACCCAGGAGCAGATGTTGGTGGGTCCCTCGGGGGCTGATCTAGCCAGACTCAGGGCCGTTTCGCAACCAGAATCGGGGGCATGGTTGCACGCGCTTCCTTCGCCTCATCTGGGCACGTTGCTGGATGACGACTCTTTGCGTGTGGCGCTGGCTCTCCGCCTGGGCTGCAAGGTGTGTGAACCCCACAGATGCACCTGCGGTTCCATGGTAGAGGCCGATGGCCACCATGCTATGTCTTGTCGTCGCTGCTCGGGGAGGTTCCCGCGTCATCATGCACTTAACGATATTGTGCGGAGGGCTTTTGTGTCAGCTGACGTCCCCTGCGTCCTGGAGCCTCCGGGTCTGTGCAGGTCTGACGACAAGAGGCCGGACGGCCTGACCCTGGTGCCTTGGAAGAACGGTAAGTGCCTTATCTGGGACGCAACTTGCGTCAGCACTGTTGCCGCCAGCCACCTTGGTCGCACCGTCCTCTCGCCGTCAGCTGCAGCGGAAGACGCCGCTGAGAGGAAGAGGGTGAAGTACGCACCGTTGGTGGATCGCTACCATTTTGTGCCCATTGCTGTGGAAACCATGGGTGCCTGGGGCACTGGGGCCAAGGAGCTCATTAGTGAGTTAGGGCACAAACTCCGTAATAAAACGGGTGACTCCCGCTCCGGCTCGTTCTTGGTGCAGAGGTTAGCCATTGCCATCCAACGTGGCAACGCAGCAAGTGTTTTGGGCACCTTTGCACCGGGAACAGTTAGGGGCGGGTTTTTTGACGTGTAGTAAACGTTATTTTCACTAATTTAGTATGTGTTTTTGTGTTAATTTAATTGACTGTGTAAATGGATTTATAATATTTTATTGGTGTATTTGTGTTATATTCAATTACTATGTATATTATGTTTAGCTATAAAGAGTCCCATTTATCTAATTAGAATAAAATTGAAAAATTCAGTACATAAAAGAGTGTAAACCTATAACTAGTGAAGTATTATGTAGGTCGAAAAAATTTAATCAAAATAATATATATTTTTTTGGGACATCCAACACACCGCTATCTGTTCCCAAACTAGGCAGAGCCTGTATTATGGCAACCAGACAACTGATAAATATACAAATATATTTCTAAATACATACATATTATAGATAAATTACACCCAGACACATCAAATGATTGTGCTCAGCACACAAAGATTTGTCCTGGGTGGGAATCGAACCCACGACATCAGTCTTAGCAGTCAGGGTTTCTAACCACTGGACTAACAGGCCAGTCAAAATTAATTTAACAAACTTAAATTGTATATTTTTGGAGCACGTAAACTCACGTTTCGTGTAGTGCCGGACGTAGAGAATAGCAACATCCCATTTCTTGCTTTGGGTGTCGTAAAAGACAACTAGGGGGCTTACTAGATAATGGGCAGCAGTCTTTAAGCATTTTACTACTATACTGTGATCACCAACCCGCCTGCCAAGCTTGGCGAACATGGCAACCCCTATGGGAGAGACCTATATTCAGCAATGGAAAAAGATGAACAATACTAAATTGTAACAGACTGATTGATCGATCCCTTTTATGATAAGTTATAACACCAATGTGCATAATCAGATGAATACCTAAAAGTGGAAATCCGTAACCTTACATATTTCCTGTTCTACTTCATTCACCATTCGCCTAATTAATACAGAACTAACCCTTTCCAACCCTGCTCTAACAAATAAGGATTAACCAAACGCTGTTCTCATTAGTCTCAGCCAATTAACAGCAATTCGTTTCAGGGTAAATAACCTTGTAAACTTGTGGAAAGCGCTGTTTAAACCAAGGTAAGTTACTGCGGCCGAGGTCAGGAATTGGATGCGTTAATGGAGAACATCTTTGGAGCTAATTGTGATGAACAGGCTCTTGGGGTTCTTGTAAGGAGTGGTCGTGACTGCGATGTTAAGTCTGTAGGTCGGTAATAAATTTTTGGTGGGATTAGCTTTTCGAATTAGCAGCGTTGTGGTTGCTGAATTAAATTGGCATGAAGAAAGTTGGGAAAACGAATATGGGTCATGCTTAGGCTGGCAACGGTTTTGTGCTGATTGATTGGTGTATTAGTCAAGTGATTAGTGACCCTGACTCCTAAGAATGAGGTCGTGGGTTCGATTCCCACCCAGGATAAATCTTTGTGTGATGAGCACGATCATTTGTTCTGTGTCTGGGTGTCATTTATCTATAATATGTATGTATTTAGAAATATATAAGTATGTTTATCAGTTGTCTGGCTACCATAGTACAGGCTCTGCCTAGTTTGGGATCAAATAATGTTGTGTTGGTTGTCCTAAGATATTTATATTTAATATAAGTTAGTGGAAAAAGGAGGCAAACATTTTAAAGTGGGCAAAAATTTTATGTCCACTGATCGTGGCAACGTTTGTGGTGTTATTTTTTTTCCACCTATATATGGCCTTTAAGGCGGAAGTGCCGGGGTAACCCGGATAGATCAATTTTTCTTAAGTTTTTTGCAATTTTGCAGGTAAGTCTCAGGTTGTATTTTGAACATAATGTGATTGGCGGCCGTATTACCCACATGTATTAGCAGAATTGTAATCATGAAAATTATGAGTGCAACTTTCTAAGTACATTTATTCCCATTGAGTGATTTTTTCATGAAATAGTCAGTAGTAATAGAATATTAAATAGTAATAGAGTTGTAGTAGTAGTAATGTTTTCATGAAATGAAATGGGATTAAAATTCGAGGGCTATCTACCTTAAAAAATTTTAACTCATCCTTGAATGACATGGAGATAAATTACGAGTACAAAGTACTATCGCTTCTTACACTGAAATAATTCTAGAGAAACATTATTATATTTCCTTGATTCATCAAATGGTTAGGAATGTGTCTGGCTTTTCAATCCTTCACGATTAAAAAGCCAGAAACATTCCTAACCATTTTATTTAGACTATCCGGATATCTTTTGCAATTCCGCAGTCAATAAAGCCTTCTAGGCTTGTATGTAAATATTTGGGAAAGTCGAAATGATTTACTTACCGTATGGGAGTGGAGCCCTGTAACAAGTTAGTCGTAGGAAGGTGCGCAAGCGCAAGGAAACTCGTGCGTTCAGTAATAAATTGTAAACTTGCTCCGAGGACAGCTATGGGCTATTTATCAGCCTAAGTAAAACCAATTGGCGCAATGTAAATGTGGACAGTGATCGTGATAAATATGTTACTGTTTTTGTATGGCCAGTAGTTTACTTGAAATTTACTAGTAATTTACTTGAAAATTCTCTAGGAATTTGAATAGTTTAAGACGTGAAAGCTAGTCGTCCGGAAAACAGTTGTTATTAGTTAGTTATAGCTACTTCTGAAAAAAAAACTCTTTGTGGTATAACGTTGTAAGGAAAATATATATAACAGCCATTGGGAGATACAGCCTTTTTTCCTGCGCTACTTACCCACTTTGCTGCTCACAAGGCAGGAAAAAGGAAAAAATAGTGATGACGCAATGCAGTCGTTGTCATCCTAAAATTTTACCGTACGCCTTAAAGCAGACAAGGCTACTAAGCCCGACTTCCTTCGGGAAACTTTACTGGATCATTTATCCATACCCTTAGTACGAACTACAAAAGGGCATTTTCGAACTAAAAGGCAGCTCTAAAGTCTACAAACGATACTGTAGGTCAGAATTACTAGTCTAATCTTATGTTAACACCCGATACCATCCAACATTTCCGTAAATCCAACAAAGCTCCAATCTATCTGTTGTCCTCAATACAACACCTTCCAGATAAAGCTCATTCAATTGAGTAGTTAAATTATGCAATCTTCACATCTCGTGGGTTGGCCGTAATGATCGAGTTAGTGCAGAGCTGTTCAGGCCAGTGCAGATCTTAGATATGATGAACTAAAGGATTTGCATAAGGAGTTAAAGCTGGAGGGAACTGGATTTGTCCTTGTAGACAATACAGTAAGCGGTTATACAGACGATAACTTTCTTAAAGGAGTTTACAAGTCAAATTGAAAGCGTGATCAGCTTATGATGGGTGAGATTCTAAAACAGTCAACTGAAGCAGAAATGAATGTGAGCAAAGCTGTCGATACTCATAAAAGAGATAAAGACAATGGTGGTGATGACATAAGTAATATCATGACTTCTTCTGACATTGATTCCTTTTATAATGATAGAGATTTTCATACAATAAGCATCCTTGGAGATATGGAAAATGCATATCTATACTTAATATTATAAAGCTGAAGAGTTTCTTTGTTTGGTTGAACGCGGTAATCTCAGGAACTACTGGTCCGTCTTTTTCTCAACAGAAAAAGATTTTTTCAATGCGACCAGTAGTTCCAGTAGTATGTAGGCTATATAACATCACACTACGATCAAAAGGAGCGTAGCAGCAACGATAAATTGACGAAAACTGGCAGGCAATTCGATGCGACGGGAAGGGTCAGGGGAGTAAAAATTTGACGCGGACAAAGTCGCGGGTAGAAGCTAGTCTCTAATAAGACTTGAAAGAATTTGTTTCACCTAATCATCTACCACTAACTTTGCCCATGTTACTTATACTACAATTTAGAGTTTAAAAACTAATGTTATGTTCTAGGAAAAATATAAAAGTAAAGAAAATGGCTATAGTAATGAGGAACTGTGAACCAAATACGTTAAAACATTCGATAAGCGCATTGTTTTGCAGTATCAGCCGCTGAACCTAGCTACTCTTAAATATTACGAGTTTTTAACGTTCCTGTAGTTGTTTATATTTGTATGGAATATATTGGAGCAAATTCGAACGCGTGCGCTTGCAGACGCTCAAGTGGATGGCTTTCAAGCGATACATCTTAAAAAAATAGCGTCTCTGATGCGCCGCATACGGGGCAGCCCCAACAGCTTCCTGCAACTTATTGCAGGGAGAATGGATGTGGACTGCTCCTTCATGGAATACTGGACAAAACTACATGTACGAGTAGTGCGGTCTTGATCCAGTGTTTCTGTTGTATAGTCCTCATTCATATTAATTAAAAATTATAATAAAATATAACATGGATGTAATGTAACGATTGTAATTAATCTGAATTAAATTAAATTGAATTGCAATTCAGTGAAATTAATTGGCAATGTAATTATATGTAATTGGACTAGCAGTTAGTGGTTTATTTATGATCCACTCTTAATTACGTTAGAGGGTTTCGCATTATGGCTGTCTAGTTAATTATCACTTTCTAATGCTGTTGTTTTAAACATGCTAGCTATCACCATACAGCCATCTGCGTTACTCTACCCAATATCACAAATTCCTCAATTGTTACTTGGCAGATCTCCGTCACTGTTCATGGATTTCTTATTATCATCATTAAAGTGATAATTAATGACCGTTGTAAGACATTATTGTGAGAACTACCAAACTGATCCCGTC